>OY987329.1:78620607-83620607 GCA_963920685.1 Polydrusus tereticollis | reverse complement strand
ATTAATATTAGTAATTTTTAAAATGTTCAGACCGTGGGGGTTGAAAACTGTGAATCCGACGACGGAATTGAAGACACAAACGAGCAAAAAACAAAGTGCCATTTACAGATGTGCTGCAAGAGGATTGTTCTGCGAGTATATCAAGGTAAAATATATATATTTTTTTGTTTTGATATAAAAGAACATATTACACTTCTTATGGATTCCGGGCAGATTTTTTTAAAATTCTAGTATGTTATTTTGGAAGTCGAAATAAGCATTTTCTTTCATTGGACCGACCTTGTAGCCACACAGAGTGATACAAAAATATGAGGTCAAAATCTTACGGAAAATATTTGTCTGCAGGTCTTCTAAAAACGTCAGAGAGCATAGAAGCTGCCATTAAAGGACAGTGGAGTTAACCGGCATTCCAAGGTCTACCTTGCCTCGGTTCCTTGGCCAAGACAATTCACTGGAGAGGAAGGACAGATCTGACAAAGGCACATTGAAAGTGTTTGGAAATCGTGATGCAGAGATGATTCGCAGAGAAGTGTATGCGATGTATGAGCTTAAGCAGATTCCGTCACTTGATTCTTTGCGAAAAAAGTTATTAGCAAATGGTCGATTTGCTGCTAGTCGCGAAACGTTACGCCGATTCCTACACAAAATTGGATTTCGATTTTAAAAAAATTGACCAGCGCATTTGCATTAAAGAGACCCAACGGTTAGTGGAATGGAGTCAAAAATATTTAACACAAATTCATCAGTTCCGCGCAGAAAACCGAAATATATACTATTTAGATGAGACTTGGTTCGACACCCATGACACTATAAAAAAAAGAATGGCAAGATTCTTTATCAAAGTGCATTTTAGATGTACCTGCTTCTCGAGGAAAGAGAATATCCATCTTACACTGTGGCTCGAGGGATGGCTGGGTGCCGAACGCTTTGTTACTTTCAGCAAAAAACATTAAGGGCTGCTCGTTAGACTACCATCAGGACATGACAAGTGAGCTTTTTGAAAATTGGATGAAAAATTCTCTTCTTCCAAATATTCCACCAGGCAGTGTAGTCGTTTATGATAATGCTAGTTATCACAGCACCTTAGCTGAGAAAATACCAACCATAAGCAGCAAAAAAGAGGTACTGCAAGAGTTCCTTAGCCAACATGACCTCTATTTTGAAGATAATTATACAAAAAAAAAACTAGTCGAGGTACTAAAAACAAAATCGTATGATAAAGTATATTGCGTAGATGAGGCTATAAAAGCATCCGGTAACATACCACTTAGATTGCCCCCCTACCATTGCGATTTGAATCCTATAGAAATGATATGGTCCGAATTAAAAAACAAAGTTAGACGCAATAATGTAAACCCAAAAATGTTCGCTAATGTAATTGAAGTAATTAAAACTCAGTGTAAATTAATAGCAGAGAGTAGTTGGAGAGCATGCGTTAATCATGTACTTGAAGTCGAAAATAATTATAAAAAATTTTGGGAAAACATAAAACCTCTAATTATATCAGTGGATGATAGTACAGATTCAAACTATTGAGATGACTCGTTTTATTCATACGGTTTTATACAGGGTGTCCCACGTAGAAAATCCGCATTTTCAACCCGGTAATTACACAGATGTCAAAAAAGCTTTTGCCATTCGTTTTCAAACAAGAAAAAATGTATTCCGATATCTCAAAAACTAAAGAAAATAAAGGGGGGGGGGGGGTGGAAGTTCTACGTATGACACCCTGTATAATAAAAATTATATATTACGGCTTACTACTTTTACGCATGTTAATATAAATAATAATAACACAATAAATTTTCGTATATATATACAAGCATTGTTTCAATCTTCCTACTACCACCCTGGACCGGAATGATTTATTTGCCAAAATAGAAGCATAAGCAGGTATAAGTATAAAGGGATTAGCTCGGGGATTAGTTAGTCATGACCATTTACCTTGTGTCCTACTATACAAAAGCAAATTAGGAACGATCATGGGAAAGAATTAAAACTTATATTAGACTGTAGAACCAGATGTAGCAGCTTACTTGACATGCTTGACGCTTTAGCTTCTTACAGAATTCCATAAAAAAGGACCCCAATTGATCTAAACATGTTACCAATTTTGGATTTAGAATGGCAAACTGTCAAATGCGTTGTGAAAGTGCTCTAGCCAATAAAATTAACAGTCGAAGCCTTATGCCGATGCGACATAGATTTATATATAGCGGATACTGCATTAAAATTCATGTTGAAAGAACTATCCAAAATTAAAACACCACTCAGCAGTATCTCACAAATCCCGACTTTATAAACTTTGAACCAGATGATTGCTTAAAAACGTCAAATATTTCTGTAATGAAATCTGAATTAGAAAGACTTTTAATCGGCTAGACAATGAAGATGCATCTGGAACAGAAACCAGCCACGACAGCGCGAGGATCTGATTCCCATTGCGGAAATTTTGAAAGCAGAAAATGAACCCTTAAAGGTTAAACTGCAGAAGGCATTACAACATTGTTCAGAGTCAATACAAAAGCAGACAAAAAAAAAGTAATATGAAGCGACTCCCAGACATCATTACTCAAGACATTGATTTATACGCAAATGATGTTAGTCGGGGACGTAATCTTCAACAATCCTTTGAATTTTTATTAACCATTCAGCTCACAAACATGGAGTCTGAGAGATGTTTCTCTTCTGCAGGGTTTTTATGTAGTAAAATACGTTCGAGGCTGGGAGATAAGACTATAGACGCACTAATATTTTTGCGGTATTTTTTTTTTAAATCTATGAACCTATAAGGTATTTGTTGGTATTTGCAACACACTTCTTAAAGTTCGTTTAGGAGTTTTTTTTTGTTAAATTTTGTGATTTAAGTTAATACAATAAAAGTTTTCGAATGTTATCCGATTTTCTTCGGTACATCTACCCTCGGAATCAGATCGCGGGATCCCGGGATTTGTCGTACAAATCTCGAAAATCCCGGGATTAAGAAAACCTTTCGGGATTGACATCCCTATACTCGCGACTGTGTACAACTTATTCGGTTGAAAAGAAAAATTTTTAGTAACCGAAATGGAACAATAATCAGACTTTTTTTATTTTAAATCTTTTTATAATGCCTACCTCTTAGCAGAATCTGGTTCCGAAGATGGGAATTGAAGAGTTCGATTATATTGTCTTTGTTAAAAAAGAAAAATAACCAAGAAGAATATTAGAGAGTTCAGTTTTGTTAAGAAAGAAAACTCATGTTTGCTTTTTGTATAAACTGTATACTGTATACTGTTATCATTAATACGACAGTATATTTTAAATAAAAAAATAATAAAGTTCATATAAAAATTGTTTCCATCTCCTGCGAAAAATGGCCTAAAATAGGCTTAATATTGAATGTTATGCCTACATTAGTAACTAAATAAGCAAACAGTCATAAAACGGGATATTATTAACAACAAAATGTATAGAAAGTCTAATGTTTGGGTTGTTATTTTCGATTAAAATATGATTAAAATTCGTTTGGCTA
This sequence comes from Polydrusus tereticollis, assembly GCA_963920685.1. NCBI lineage: Eukaryota > Metazoa > Arthropoda > Insecta > Coleoptera > Curculionidae > Polydrusus > Polydrusus tereticollis. Next base: position 83,617,093 of record OY987329.1, on the reverse strand, counting down.
ATATCTCTAAACTACAAATTTTGACATACGCACTTTTACCCCGGGACCACAGAATTATCTGTGGTAAACTCCAGATATCAAGAAATAGGTATTAAGCAAAAATTTCAACAGTCAGTCAAATAAGTGTATCACAAATAAATTGTTAAATAATAATTGATAACCTTTCAGACTGCTATCGAGTGTAGCAATTAAAATTAAGGTCACCTAAATAAAAGATGTTCCAGTTTCATAGCCAAATGTTGTAAGTAATTGATTTTTTCCACTACTAACCTATAACATCGCCATTATTGACCGATTATTAACGTTAGAAATCGTTTTTCTCTACCTTATAAGTTATTATTGACTATGGTCAATAATAAGGCATTGAAATCCTGAAAGGTGATTTCTTGCGGTTAGGCAACCAGATAATTATCAATACATATTAGATTATTAGAGATGCTTCATATTGTAAAATGTCTCTATACAATTATTAATACTATAAAGATAAATGTATTATAAAAGTTTGTAGTAGTGGAAAAAATATTAAATTAACCACGGTTTAGGCAGCTTATAGCCCTCGCGTCTTAAATCCCTCGTCGCTCCGCTCGTGATTTAAACTTACAAACTCATTATAAATGCTAATCCCCTACCGTCATATTGTGCGAGGTGTAAAATTCGGCCACCTGATCTGGGACTCCACGTACGGATCTATTTAAAGACTATTATATTATTATATTTTCTCAGTAACCCTCTTAAAATAATTAGGGTAAAATAAAATAGGTTTATTTTAGTTATTTAAATATGCTTATTTTTGGTTTTAAAATTCAGTTAGATGTTTGCATTGGTTTAGACAAGAAGTTATTTGTTGCCAATTAAACGTGATATCTAAGAATATTTCGTCCGTGGGAAGAAACTATTACGACAAGTGGATCTACGGGTCGTAATAAAAACCAATTAAAGCGTGATATTTTATTAGTTGATACAAAAAAAGTAATCTTTGACGTTTACACCGCCCTTCTTGAACGTAGTTTTCCAAAATTTGGTGCAGTGAAGGAAACGGCAGCTTTGACACGTAGGCCAGTGAACACAGTGTGGTTTATTGTAAATAAACCTATAGGGGAGAGAAGGAAGAGGAACGACTCTTTTACTTTTAAGAAACTGATGTCGATATGATTCGTAGAAAAACATATGCCATGTACAGGGAACAAATGATCCCCACTTTAAAAATCCTATTGCAAAAATTAAAAAGGGATGATACAGGAATAGAGTGTTGTCGTGAGACTCTAAGGAAATATATGTTAATTTAAGAAACGGTTTTAAAATGAAAAAAATCAACAAACGACAAGTAATTATGGAATCGGCCCGGTTAAAAAGATGGAGGATGGAATACCTAATTGCAGTCCATGAATATAGGCAGGATGGAAGGGATATTATTTATTTGGACGAGACGTGGGATGACACACACGAAGTTCCAGATAAAGGTTAAGTAGATTTATCGGGTCAATGCAGAACCAGAGCTCCATCAAATAAAGGTAAGCGTATAACAACAATTCATACTGGGACAAAAAAAAAGGATTTATATCGTCAAGTTTCCTTGTGCTGATCTTCCCATCATTTTCTTCCACGCACAATAAAACTTGCAAGTCCCTATCATTTCTTGCATATCTTCTTTGTTCCTCCCTTTCTTCACATCTGCAGTTATTTATTACAGTGCCTTTTGTCTCAAATTTCTTGATAGTCCTTTCGACTGTAGATTTTGCAGGTATCGGTCTATTCGGATACAGAGCAGCAAACATGTCTGACACATTTTGATAACTATTTCCTTGATAATACCATTTAATCATCAATATTTTTTCTTCAGAAGTGTAATTCATGGCTAATATTTTCGATGTACGAGTTTTTATAACAATAAAGCACACATTTCAAAATGACAACTTTATTTGACAGTCATCTTTTACCTTGACTGGTGCCCGCAAATACGGGGCCATAAAAAGGAGAAATCGTTAAAAAGAAATCGGCGATAACCCGTAAACGGGCTCATCAAAAATATCTAAAGTTATTCTTTTCTATGTGGGTTTTAGTGCTCTTTAATAAACCTAAATAGAATTTTTCTCTAAAATAATTAGGGAAGCCAATTATTGACCCCATTTAAAATTACATGGGATTTCCTATGTCCCGCTCGACGATGCAACACCCGGTATAGTATTATCTTAAAGCAGCGCAACGTTTTATTCTATCAGCAACAAGTGCGTCCCTGCTTTCATTCGATCACCCGCTGGGTCTCATCGGCATTAGGGATCAGCATTTATAATGAGTATGTAAGAGAGATAGACGGGCTTTATTTAAATTTTCTGTCTTTAAAATATAAACATATCTTGTTGACGACCTTGTTCATTGTTTAAAGGGGTTATTTTATTTTGACACACCGTGTCGGATAGTATAGGTTAGTATCTCTAACCGTATAAGTATAACTTAGAACTTTTATTACTTAAAGAAAAAGCCAAAATCAATCATTTAATAGGTACTAGGAGTGCCAATTCTGGGATCCTGAGATCCCGGGATTCCAGGATCTTGAGGAAAAATGAATCTCGAAAATCCCGGGATTAAGCCGTCAAATTGTTTTTGTGCTCAAACTTAAAGCTTGCCTATAAAGTTACATAGAAAAATCAAAAGTTAGGCAGGCATATATTCTTCTTTTCACGGACAATATTGACTCCCTTAAATTTGGTGTAGGTCCGATGTGTCACACCTGAGTTATGAGGGCTTAAAAATCCACCAGCCGCCACTCACAGTACTTCTATGAATTGCGTGTTAGTGATTTTTCATTTTTATTTACCTATTTCTTATAAAAAAAAATAAAAATATATCAAGGTCCAATAAGAATCTTTAAGGTCCGTTTTTTTCAGATATTTTAACTGTGGCACCTGCCTCAAAAACCGCTGCTCTGCATGGCCTCCATAAAAAAAAGGAAATGACGGTAATTCTTGTTCAGAAAGGCGATGGTGAAACTGCAAAATGTAAACGCAGCAATTTTAAAGAGCAAAAAAGGCACTACAGGCCTTCTTACCGAGAAAATTCGCAAAGGGAGAAGGACGCCGGAACAAGTAACTCTGGCAATATAATTCCTACCATTCAAACAACAAAAACTCACTGACTATTTTGTATTGAAAATAGATGAAAGCTTTGATTCTGTACCAGCAAGAATGACCGCTTTAGACGGTTCGTCATTTTTTATTTTTGTCGTCTTTCGATTTAAGGGAATTGTTGGAAGCAGAGGGTTTTAAATTCCAAAGTCTCGAGAAACCATGAAAACCTACGATATGAGCTATTATAAAAAAAAAACGCGGGCACATAATATTGACGAACTTCAAGAACTGAAAGCGAGTGCATGGTAAAAAATTTAGTTTAACTTTTGATGAGTGAACCTCGACTTCAAGCAAACATTTTTTGAACATTAATGTGCATCGCCAACAGGGAAAATGTTGGAATTTAGCGCTAGTCCGATACAAACATTCAATGGCGGCTGCTGTATGTGTTGAAATAATACAAAATCGGCTTGTGACTTTTAAGCTATATATATCAACCGATATTGTCGTTATTACTACCGATGGAGCCAGCACTATGGTGACCCCCGATAAAACCCAAACCATCTAGTTTGTTCGTAGAAGGCAACCACCCTTCGACGTGATCAACCTGGATGGACGAGAGGTCCCCAGGCGCGACGCAGTGTAATACCTCGGTATCACCCTCGACAAGACCCTCCATTGGCGCCCCCATATTCAGAACACCGCCAACAAAGTCAGGCTCTTCTATAGCCAATTATACCCACTGCTCAATCGACGCAGCGCCCTCAGTCATAAAAACAAACTCCTCCTCATCAACTCAATCATCCACCCCACCCTCACATACGGTTCAGCAGCTTGGGAATACGGATACGCAGCCCCAACCAACCTCAACCGTGTCCAATCCCTTGAAAATCGTTACATTCGCACATCCATGGACATCTCATAGTTCATCCGTAACGCAGATCTACATCGAGATATCAAACATGCCGTACATACCCCCCTTCACCCAATACCTCCGTGAAAGAGGAACTAAAATCCTCACCGTCACCCTCACTCACCCCAATCTGCTCATCAGACAAGCTTCCGACTATGATATAGGTGCCCTGCACCGACATAAACGTCTCCGACAGCAACTCCTATATAGGTGTAGCCACACACACACCACCCCTCCCCCAGTGCCCCCCTCCAGATGTTTCTTATAAAACCTTCTAAAAACCCACATTCCCGATTCCATGTGAACAGCGTTAATGGTTAGACCCTGCGGAATGGACCGTTGAGGGGCGAGGCATGCAAGCCTAGGGGGAATAAGCGGAGATCAGAGCCAGTGGCGTAGCCACAGCGGGGCAACCCGCCCCTCTTGGCCTGGCGCCCCTTTACTACTTAAATAATAATTCCTAAAAAACAAGATCGGTCTTATTTTATTTTTAGTAAAGAAGAGCGATGGGAATAAACTTCCCAGATCCCCGTTTCCTAGAGAGCATAAAGAAGGTGAATTCCTACGAAATTTGGGCGTGGTCCCAAAAAATGCTTGCCTTTGCACTTTAGCTCCGCAGTCTGCACCTTTCCTATAGGTTGCCCCCCCCCCCCCCCCTTCCCCAAATGCTGGCGCCACTGATCAGAGCTCGTGATAGCTCTGGCCCCCGATAACTCCTTCAAAGTGGACTCACATTACTACTACTATGGTGACAGTAGGCAAGCATATTGATCCCGGGCAACTTTAATTTTTCTAGAAAAATATTAGTTTTTACTCTTATAAAAAATTGACAGTTCCGCCGTTGCTTCTGAAGGTGGAATACTCATATTTGGTAAAAGCGTTCTATTGTGATGACAAAAAAAAAACATGTAACGAAATTTGAGTTAGATGCCACAGGGCGTTCAAAATAAATTTATACATTTGGACTAATTTAAATTGAGAAATATCAACATTTTTAAATGGTACACCCTATATATTATTATTTTTCCTGATAGGTTTCATAAAACTCTTCAACTTTCATTAAGTATGTCATATACATGTTTTTAATAGTTTCCGATTTATTTTGATTTTTCTCATTTTTACCCTTGTTTTTATTACACCAACGGGACTAACGCTATAATATAAATAACAATATTTTTTCTGCTAACTCACTTATGACGTAATAAATGTTCAAAAATATCCAGACTATCCGAAACTATGATGCAAGAAATGGAATTATTTGCCAATGGTGGAATACGAGGGCACAACCTTCAACAGGCATACGAATTTTTAAAAACAATTCCTCCTGCAGGTATTGAATCAGAACGCTGCTTCTCGGCAGCACAGGTCAAATTTGCAATAAGTTACTATCAAGCTTAGGAGACGACACACTGATTATTTTACGTACTTTTTTAAAAAATATTTCAAATTTTTCTCTTATTTGTTAACAGTAGGCATTTAGAGTATTTATTAAACAATAAACTGCTCTTTAACTTTCATATTAATTTTTTTTGGAGATCGATCCCGGGATTATATTATACTCTTTAGCCCGAAAATCTCGGGATTGGAAAAAAGCTTTGGGACTCATGCGCTTTTTAAAATATTTTTCAACAAGTAACTAAAGGCCTACACATTTTATCTTTCCATTGTTTGGCTCAGATTACAGAGCCCAACAAAAAATATTTTTTGTCTTGGTGCCGAAGAAAAAACAACTGATTTTAGTTATTTTGAATGCGGTGATTCCAAAAACACTTCGCTTTTCTTCGTATCAGCTCTAGTTTTTGAGATAGAGCCTACTCATAATAAATTGTAATATTAATATATTTGACAATTATAATGGTCATACATTTTATCAAAAACTTCACTAATTCCAAGATTAATGCCTTTTTAATTACAACTATTTATTTATGAATCACTGGAAATACCGAATCTTATATTGTCAAAAGGCCATATAATTATTACAGATAAGAAATAATTTTTCCTGGAATTTTTTAGCATTAGCACGAAATATACAACAGAAGGCAATAAAAGTGAACGAAATTGTATACCGTAAGTAAGCCTCATAAATTAATTCGTTAACTTGGCTTGTGTCGTAGTCCTAGGGTATTAGTACCTATATAATCCCCATAATATGGGGATTATATTATGCGGAATATTGCCTGCATGCATTTAGTTAAAACTTGAGCTTCATTGCAAGAGTGTGTTTTTTAAAAAATCGTATTTAAACATGGCTTCTGCAAGTAGGCGTAGTTGCGTAAACAATCCGGACGTTTTTTGCTACATATGTGGCGAGTACATTTTAAAAGAAAGTAGAAGAGTGATTTGTGACTTTGTGAAAAAAGCTTATTTGGCCTATTTTGGTGTTCACTTACGGGACCAAAATAAACCCTGGGCTCCGCATGTTGTATGCAAAATCTGTGTCGAACACCTACGACAATGGACAAAGAAAGTGTTTAAAGTTTGGTGTTCCGATGGTATGGAGGGAACAAAAAAGCCACTTTGACGATTGTTATTTTTGTCTTATGAAGATAAAAGGCATTAATGGTAACAATCGGCATAAGTGGAACTATCCTCACCTGGAGTCAGCAAGAAGACCTGTTCAGCATTCTGAAGAAATACCAATTCCAACATATAGAAGCCTGCCTACGTTACCAGAGGATACAGTGGAAACGTCATCTGACGAGCTGCAGAGTGACCGATTCGAATGAATGATGAATGAAACCGAAATCCCGAGTTGTCTTTTTATTATGCGATATAAAATACCCTTAATCTCGAAAATATAGCTTATGGTTCCAGTTTTTGAAAACGAACTGAAAGAGCAAATCTGAGGTTATTTTTGGGTTTAGCAGACCCAAATTAGAAACAGTAAAAAAATTGCCGGCACCAAATTATGTGTTGACCAGTGTTATCATTGATTTAAAGAAGAAGTTTGAGATCATTAAGGTATGTAAAGCTCGTGAAAGTAGTACATGGATCAATGGTGAAGTACTGACAATGATGAGGGAAAGAGACAAATTGTACAAAAGAAAAATAAAAAATCCCAATGACAAGTTTTTGGAGACTGAATTTAAAGCAATCAAAAATAAAATAAATAATAAAATAAAATCATTAAAAAATATTCACTTTAGAAGAGAATGGGGAAAAGCAGTTATAAATGTTAAAAAACAGTGAAAATTTGTTAACAGCTTTTTTAAAAATAGACAAAATACAAGTGAAGTGTCTCGAAATAGATAATATACAAATTAACAATCCACTTGATATTGCAAATAGTTTAAATGATTATTTTTCTAAAATAGGAGGGTATATTGTTGATGACCTTCATAAGGAAATTCATATGGTGAGACCGGATGGTGTTCCCTTATGCAATGAAATTACGTCACAGAGTAAGACAGATACTGAATTAACCAACAGAAATGAAGTAATGGAAATAATATAATGAAGTAACGGTTAAGGATCTGATCAATTTGCGAGAAACTCTAGTAGAAATCCTAAATAAATTAATTAAGAACGTATTTCAAAATGGACTATTTCCGGAAGACTTAAAAATTAGCCCGATATTTAAATCTGGGAGCGAAAAGTATATAAGCAACTATAGACCAATATCTGCACTGTAGTGTTTTCTCCAAAATCGTAGAAAAATTAATTAAAAAACGAATGTTATCACATATACAGAAACATATAGAAGTAGATTAGTACCAATATGGTTTCCAGAAAAATATTAGTACCTTATGCGCCACGGCGGACTTTGTGAATTATGTCTCTAGAGCCTTGGATAATGGAAAGATTGTGGTTGTTGTTTATGTAGATTTGAGAAAGGCTTTTGATGTGGTATGTTTGGATATTTTGTTGAATAAATTGGAAAATGTGGAATTCACCGGAATAATGCTCAATCTAATAAGAAGTTATCTTGAAGGTATAAAACAGTATGTTAAGAGTAAATAGTGTCAGTAGTGATATAAAATCAAATAGGTTTGGTGTTCCCCAGGGATCCGTCCTTAAGCCACTGTTGTACTCCTTGTACGTTCTTAATTTAAAATTTGCAAATCTTAAAGCACGTACATTCTCTAACCTATATAGGAGATATAGTGCAGTCGAACTTAGTAGGGAGATCAACAGTGACCTAGAGAGATATGTAAACTGGCTATACTCTAACAAGCTCAAGATAAACATTGATAAAACAAAAAGCATGGTATTTAAACAAAAAAAAATAAACATGTAGAAGAAATATTATATGAAATTAGAGTCTCCAAAATCAAATATTTAGGGCTAATTGTAGTTGATAAATTACAATGGTGCACAGTGCCTTCTTTTTGTCTCACCTTCGGTATTTGATACCCATTTGGCCATTTGGGGTACATCTGGTAAAACAAACTTTATTAAAAAAGGTATTACAGAATAAAACACTTAAGGTACTGTGTAACTATGATAGACTAACAAATACAGATCAGATGTATTATATAGAGAATTAAATACTCATATAATTGATGCATTATTGCAAATAGAACAGTGTAAGCTTGTGTAAAGGATACTAAAAAAGCATCAAAAATCGAATTCTTATTTTATTAATTTTATTTGCAAATAAAGTTCATACCTAACTACAATACTAGAACAAATATAGGTCTGCATAATCCGATTACTAGTGCATCTAAGGTATTTAATAAACTGCTTACCTCAATAAAGAATATAAAAAGTTTAGGCTAAACAATACTGTCCGTCCACTGTATATTATAGTTCATATTCTCGAGGTCAGTGCTTTCATACACTGTTTAGAGAGTTTAATGTAAAATATTGTATGTAAAATGACTCTGTAATACATGATTGTTTCAAAAAAAAAATATGTATTTAGGTGTATTAAAGTGCAGTCGAAGGTACAAGTCTAAAACTGAGTAAATTCCATGTAAAAATTCTTAAACCTGAATAACAAATATAAATAAGTATACATTAGTTGTCAAAACACATGGGAAAAACACTGGTATTGATTTTAATACCTACTCGATTATGTTTTAGTTCTCTTCATCGCTATGGACGGATGTTCAAATTATAAATAAAGAAACAAAAGTTGGTAAACCAAAACCAACATCTGTTCAGAATGTCAGTACTGTTTCGGAAGTTTATTCATGTCGAACATTTGTTTAGATCATCTTCATTAATAGCTCATCCAGATTGCCACGTTTGTTTCAATAATAACCGACAATTATAAACTATATGATGGAAATGCTACGAGCATTGATTATTATATTAATTGGTTTAACAAACGCTCTACTTTATAGCGATGATTTAATATTTATAGTTACTGACCTCTCTGGAATATAGTGCCACAACACAAAAATTCGTATTAAGTATTAATTTAACATAAAATAAGAAACATGACGAAAACAAAAATAATTTGAAAATATTACAAATGCAGAAAAATATTAAGTATATATTATATTATTATACACGATGTATATGATAATATTACCGGTGATATTCTTAACACAGGGTAGGTATCTGAATATGCTAACGAATGAGATATTATGAAATAATTTGGGAGAACAATAATTGCTTATCAATAAGATGGTGCATCCTGCCATACGGTAGTACCGTTTACAACAGTTTTAAGTTATCATTTTTAAACATGGAAGAAAGACATGTCTTAGTCTGCTCGAAGCCCAGACCTTAACACCATTGAATTTTTTTGTGCGAAAGGGTCTATAAAAATCGATGTCCTAAAACAAACGAGCTGCAAATGTGAATACAGACAGAAACAGCATAAATTAATGAAAGTAATGCTATCAGATAGAAAGATACAAGATGTTTCAAAAAACATGCCATCGCTCGTGTGGTGATTCCTTACCCAAAAATAAGACAAATAGTTCCTATCAAAATAGGTCCTCAGCCTATGGCCAAATATTAGTTGCAATATAGCGTTTATACAAAATAATCTACACCAAAATATAGTGGGAGACAACATACCTAGTTACTTATTCATTTTATATTTAAAGTTAATGGGTTGTTAGCATTAGCAAGAAAAGGAAACATAGTTTTAATCAGCCGACACACAATGAGACAAAACACAATGAGAGAGAACAAAATTTTTTTAATATGTATCAATTTTCAATTTCCCTCTCTGAAAATTAGCCTTCACCAAGCTTCTGATAAATGTCTCTCTCATTGTGTTAGAGACCCTTAAGAAGGAAATTGAATACTTGTATAGTTCTTTTCGCAATAAATGGTTTTGACCTTTTAATTGCAATAAAACTAAAGGGTCGATCCCATTGGAAGGGCAATAAATATGTAGAGCATACAGGTGTAGTAAAGGGTCGGACTAAGAAAAGTAAGTAAGTATACTCGTTTTTCTAATGTTAGCACGCGTTGCACTTCGTACATGGTGTAGACTTTCTGCCTTAGCAAGTCCTCGTCGGCTTCGTCGAAACATCTATTGATTGGAACCGGCATCGTTACGATTCTTTCTTGATTTAATGGAATTTGACACGATTCTTATCACTGTAGTCATGGTATCTTTGCTTTAAATCTCGAAAAGTAAGACCCCCAGAAAGAAAGTAAGCACGCCACTAAATTCTACTTAAAAACTCTGTTAGAAACAGCTTTAAATTTTTTAATAAGTTAGATGATAACCGAAATACAGAGGGTGGTCAAAAAGTCGACATTTTCGAAAACACCCTGTATATCTTAAAAACCAAGGAAGCTACGGCAATTCTGTTTGCGGCATCTTTTGTTTTACGAAAAAGTAAGGAAGTAATGTAAAAACCGTCTCTATTTTTACTAGTTACCCTGTACAAGGAGGTATGTTCAAAGATTACCGGAATTGGAAAGTCAACCATTTTCAGACTCATACGTGACGTAAAGAGTGAAACCGTTAGTCAATCAAAACTGTCGTTAGGACAGCATATCAAGCCTTTAGACGAAGACGAAAAAAATATTATAAGGAAAGTACTGAAATCCAGAACAGATAAGCTTTGGTAAATTCTACGGGAATTGAATTTAAGATAGGAAAATAAAATCGAAAGCCTTAATTAATCGAAAAAGATGAAATTGTATGTTGCAGGCGAAATTATTTACGAAAAATAACAGACTTCAAAATAGGAAATTGTACTGTTTGGACGAAACGTGGCTAAACGAAGGTTATACAGTAGGAAAAAAATGGCAGGATAAGAATGTGTAACCTCTTCGCGTCAAGCGTTTTTGAATGGTCTTTCACAAGAATAAGAGCACCCTCTGGAAAAGGAAAATGCCTAATTATTACCCATGTCGGTAGCATAGACGACTTTTTGAAAGATGGTTTATTAGCATTTCAGCCAGTTCACAGTGTTCACACCGGTGACTACCACGACGATACAGACGTTTTTATGGAGATTCAAGAAGATGTAACGAGTTGCCGACAACTGCTTGAAAAAAGCAAAAGTAATTCAGTGGCAACAATTGTGAAGACACACAAACATCTCTTTGTAAAATACGCTGTTGAAGAAATGACAAAAAACGGAATAGTACAGTACTTCGACTTCCTACCTATCATTACGAACTAAACCCTATATAATTAATCTGAGCTCAAATGAGAGGTACTGTGGCTAGAAAAAATACCACTTAAAAAATGAATGACGTTCAGAATCATTTTGAGGAAGCACTTATAGGGAAATCAATGCAGAGAAGCGGCGGAAATGTAAAGAACACTCAATTATGGAAGAGCAGAAAATGTGTTAATCAGTTATGTAATATTGGTAAAATATATACTGAACCAATTGAATTTACCTTATAAATAAAAGTGTACATAAACAATATACAAATAAATTATAAAGGTGCGTATATAAATAAAAATCTTATTCCTTTTTTTTTATGATAAGGTACGGCACTGCATGATCAATCCTTTATGGCGCTCTGCCAGCGGTGCGTGTGCGCAGGAAACGATTCACGTTGATCTTGAATCTTTGGAGACTATATACTCGTTGGGGAACACGGCCTCAAGGAGGCCGTTCCAGCGTGATGACGTCCTCCAGATGAAAGAATTTTTAAACAGTGTCGTTCGAGGGACACTAAGCTGAACCACGTACGGGTGAACGGTCTTTGAGAAAACTTGAAAGTCATGAACAAAATTAAACTGGCATTCCGTATGCTCTCACTTTAGTTAGAAGCCCCTCATGACATACTCGGTCAAAGGCCTTGGAATGATCCAGTACTATCGCCCGGGATTCCCCATGATGTTCTATTGCGTTGTTCCAAACGTTGTGCCGACAATTTCCAGTTGTTTTTCATTTAATGCAGATTTAAAAAAAAATAGAGCTACTCAAAGGTCAGACCCCGAAGGCACGCCTATGTCTACCAATAACTGGCTGATCCAAACCCACTATCTATTATATTTGGGCCTTCTACAGGATGGGGTAGGCAAATAAAGAAAAAAAGAGTCTGATATTGCAATGTAAAGAACCTATTTAAAAAAATTTGCCGCCTTGTGAGCGCTTTGCTTATCAATAAGGGGTTTATTACTCTCTCCCAGCTCAAACAGAGTAGAGTAGAATGGGGCAAAAGGACGCGCGGGGCAATAGTCTAAAAACAAAATTACTCGGAGATAAAGAAAAATCCGGCAACACCACCACATTTATGTTCTGAGGAATACCAAACCGCCTCGGCCAGTGTTTTCTTGGACGCCGAGTAGCTGTTTTCTTGCAGCCATGAGGTAATTTATACTTTTACACGCTTTGCATGTAATTTTAGCGAATTAGTTTGTAACCTATTGTAGCGTTGATTTATTATTGTATTTTAAAAACCAGTTAGTAGCATGATCTATGTTATGTGAGTGTATGTAACCCACAGTGAATTTACACAAATCTCAATTGGTGAAAAGTGGCGGTAAATTTGAAAATAATTTTAGCTTGTGGGGCAAAAATCCGATTTTTTCGCGGGGCAAAAATCCGCGCGGACTTTCGCCCCATGTTTATTCACAATGTTGTTTTTATTTTACAGAAATTACAAAAGAACTTCAAACAGAAAGCTATGCACTGAAGAAACGCTAAATGCAGCAAGAACTTTAATAGCTGATGGTTACTCGAATCGAGCAGCGGCTGAAAGGCTGCGTATACACGAGTCGACGTTGCGTAAAAGGTTACAGTCTGGGCATGGCGCAAAAACCTTTGGAAGCATTTGAAACCTGCGGCATCTATCCAGTGAATAGAAATGTGTTTTCCGAAGAGGACTTTTTACCATCTTCTGTTACGGAAAGAACTAATATTGAGGACCACGAACCGTTTGAGAACCACGAAGTCAACCATTCTGAATCGGATTCTGATCCTGAATTTTCAGTGCCCTTATCCACCTTGCAAAAAAAAGCAAAAATGGTCCATTTGACCCCAGAAAAGCAATCAGAAAATATCTCACTTGATCAGCTTTACCCTCCATCCACATCTCGTAGTGCACCTGTGAAAATAGTCCATTCGACCCCAGAAAAGCTAACAGTTAGAAATCCATTTGCTTCGTCAGCCAAAAGAGGTACTTCCAGTTCCCAGATGATCAGAAAATCAAAAAAGAAGAAAACAAGGCCAAAAATCAGAAATACTGTCGAGTACCCCCTTCAAAGAAAAACTTGAGACTGTTTGTGAAGAGAAGCATAAAAAGGAGGAGTTACGAAGAAAGAAAGCAGTGAAAAGAAATATAACTAAGGATGAACAAAAAAAAAGTGATAAGAAGGGGAAAAGGAAGGATGAGAAGGGGAAAGAGAAGTATTCGGATGAAGTTGCATGTCCTGGTTGCTCGGAGAAATATAGTAATCCGCCAATGGAAGATTGGATTCAATGCGAAAAATGTTCAAAGTGGTGGCACGAAGAGTGCACCGCTTACGAAAAAAATGGAAAATTTATTTGCGACTGGTGTGAATAATTTAATTTTTCATATTTTTTTTTTCTTTTTTAATGATATTTGAATGTTTGTTTTCGTTGTTTTTTGTTTTAATTTTTGTCTTTGTTATTATTAGATAATCACAGTTCATCTCGTATTTATTTATCTATGAGGGAATTTTGCCCCACGCATTTGAGACTTTTACCCCACTAGTGGGGCAAATATCCCATTTTGAGTTTGTTTACTATTTATTTTTTTGTGTGTTACTCTTTTTGTTTTTTTAAATGAAATATATCACTTTTTGTACCTAAGAGGTTGTTCTATTAGGCTAAAAAATAAACGTTTGGTTTCATCAATATTTCTGGCTTATGTACTTATAAATATGTAACGTGCGTCCTTTTGCCCCATTCTACTCTAAAGGTTTCACTTGCTCCCTAATCCTAACAACCCATAAATCAAACCTAAAATTATACAACAGGTTCATAAAAACTTTCAAATACTTATTCATATTAATGATCCTGGCAATAATAAGTATAACGACTCTGATTTTATCTACTTTTTTTTAACCCCATGAACTCAGAATCGACTATACAGTATACATTTAGAATGTGATGAGTAAATAATATATCAACATAATCTTATATGACTATTTTTTTTTTCAGTGAGCTGATGTACGTAATAATTTACATATTGTACCTACAAACTGACAAAAGCGCAACTCAACCTTGAAACAAAATACAGATTTTTAACGCCGTAATGAAGAACATCTGAATAAACATTGCAAATTGTATAAAAATAAACATTGTTAAATGATGGATTAGTTAAATTAGGGTAACTTCACCTGCTAAACCAAATATATTTTAAGACTCAACTATTAACACTATAAAATTGCAATAAACAAAACGTCATACACAGCCATCTGGTTTAGAAATAATTGGTTTTAAAGAAGAAAAACAATGTATTATTACTACAAAAATTAGAATTTTACAGGATTTAGTGTAATTAATTCCCAATAAATTTATGGTAAGAATTTTGTTTAAAATATACAAAAAAACAGAGTTTTAATTCAAATAAAAGCAACATATCAGGCTTTCAGCATTTATACAAATGTTTACACTTAAGTACTGATAAATTACAAAAATATTATAGGATACCAACAAAAGTGACAACATAAAGAAAAATATTGGTAGGTACTTACTAAGTCAACTTCTTGTAGTGCCGCCTGTTGATCCCACTACACTCGAAGTCAAATCTGGCACTGACTGAGATCAGTAGAATTTAAATAATACTCACCATGTCTGCATACAAGGATGCCAGATTTTGTCCTAGAATCGGAAGTTCCAACGTGGAAGTTGTGATGCTGGAAACTGAGCTATTTTTAGGATTTGCAAAATCAAATTTTGACCTATATTACAGAAAGTAATGTGTTCGCATAAATTTAGATGAGTCTAAAAAAAACTGAAACCATGCATGTCCTTTATTTGTTTATGAGAGGAAAATTGATATTGCCATTTTATTATACTAGTTATTTATGTACCAAGGGCGTTAAGCAGACTATAATGCCCGGAAGCCCTGATGGGCATTATAGTCTAGTAACGCCTGTGGTGTATACAATATACTTTATTTTTCATTAATCTTAAAATATAAATAGTTAAACTCCTGCATTTTTTTTTAACTATTTTCGCCAATATTTAGTATTTAGTGAGCTTTGATCGGTTGTCATAAAATAAGTTTGACGGTTGCTAAGGGTTGTTTATTTTAAGCGTCTTTTACGTTTTTTAAACGAAAATATGGAAATTCCACAAAATATTTGAGAAAATGCTGAAAAAGCTAAGAAAAACTTATTATCGGCAAAGTCTAAAGCCCTGTACGACAACGAGTATGAAAATTTTCTACAATGGAAAGTAAAAAGCCAAATTACGGTGATTACTGAAACAGTAATGATGGCTTACTTTCAGGAATTGGTATACATGTAACCCTTTTGCTCATGAGTAATAACAATTTTTAATTATTTTTACTTTATTTTACTCGGAAAAATATACCCCAAATAGCCTTTGGACAAAATATTCCCAGGTGAACTCTGAACTTATAATAAAGGAAAACATTAATATTTGAAGATATTGTCAATTAATATACATGTAACCCTTTTGCTCATGAGTAATAACAATTTTTAATTATTTTTACTTTATTTTACTCGGAAAAATATACCCCAAATAGCCTTTGGACAAAATATTCCCAGGTGAACTCTGAACTTATAATAAAGGAAAACATTAATATTTGAAGATATTGTCAATTAATAGCATTTTTAAAAGTTAAATCAAAGGGATATCTTCCTAAAAAGTCAAAAGGTGAACAAGTTTTAACTTTTATTAAAAATGCGCCGAATGATACCTTCCTGCTGCATAAAGTGGTACTCGTAATGGGAGTTTTTGGCGGCCTAAGACGGGATGAGATGGTTAAAATGACCATTGATAATATTGAGGATAAGGGGCCTGTTATGCTTGTCAAGGTACCAGAAACTAAACCTGCTACGCCAGAAAGTTTTACTATAATCGAAGGAGATCAAGCAGATGCCTTAAAATTGGTTAGACAGTGCCTTGCATTAAGGCCAAAAGGAATTAAGGAACGCAGATTTTTCCTTACATACCAAAGTGATAAATGCATAGCTATGCCTGTGGGCTGTGGGTAAAAATACACTAGGACGGGTTCCTTTAATCATAGCAAAATTTCTTAATTTAGAAAACGCCAAGGAATATACAGGACATTGCCTACGTCGGACCTCGTCCACACTTCTTATCGAGGGTGTGGTGCTTCCCTTGCAAACCTTAAGCCACACGGAAAGTGGAAGAGTACTAGCATCACGTCCAAAAACCGAATAGCAAAAATGATAGCTAGCTCTGTTTCCGAAAAAGAAAATATGTTAATTAATGTTGAAATGGAGCAGGAAGCCGCATGCACATCGCGAAACTCAGCAATCAAGAGAAATTTCATAGTTGGTCCAGCTTCTTTCTCAGGAAAATTCAAAAACTGTACATTTACCATAGGAGAAACAGAATAATATTATGTAAAAAAAGTGTTAAAAATAAATAAGTACAAATTTTGTTCAATATTTTCTTTAATAATAATTACCGCATAATAAAAATTGATTATTTCTGAATAAATTTATATATTACATTAGCTACGGCCAATAAATCAAGAAACTTTGTTGTTTTAGAAGAAAATATGATCATTTTTTATTTGCCGAATTTGTTGAGACTGTTGACGTTTTGTTGTTTGACGTGTATTTTCTGTCTTTATTAGTTAAACTTTTGTTAGTAAAGTCCTCTATTTATGAATCGCTATACGAACGCCGAGATGACTGACATGCATTTCATTTACGGACTTCCTGATGGTGATGACAATTCATTACAAGCTATAGGCGGTTGCACATGGAACGATTTCCTGGTCGTAACGGTCCTGATAAAAAAAAAACCTTCCGAAGTATCCATCAACGTCTTCATGAAACAAGTACATTGAAATGAAGTGGCGGACCAAGCCGGTCAATTGCATTAATAGAAGTGGAAGAGGATGTGCAAAACAAGAAATGCAAATACTATGAATGTAAGTAATGGGACCGTTCTGCAAATCCTTAGTGACTATTTGTTGTACCCATACCACATACGTTCAGGCACTTCTTCCTGCCGATTTTCATCCACGCACGGATCGCATTCTGTCAATGGCTTTTGCGTACATTGGTTCAAATCCCTCGACCACTGACGCTGATTATTTTTACTGATGAATCGAACGTCTCAAAGGACAAAATATTATTAGAATAGTCTGGGGAATAACCCCTTCAATTCACCCTGTAGAAACGAAACTAGATGGAGATTACTCTTCAATCTTCAAAGTGGAAAATATAGTATAAAGTATCTAATTAATTGTTAAGGAGTAAAATATAATTATATTTTTATGTTAATGTTATTAATTTTTGTTTATTGAATAGAATGATAAAATCATACCAACAACTATAAATAAAATGGACCGCTGTTCGAGGAACATAATTTATTTTATACTTACACGGCCACATGGCAACGCTGTGTTACATGACCCCACGCCTATTGGTCATATAAACATGTTACTTAAGCCACTGTTTCAATAATCTATCTCTTTCAGACTCATTAAAATTTAGATAAATCCATTGCTTTCGCATCGAGGCGATGCGTTGGAATAATAAGTCAAGATTATGATGACTTATGTAAAACTTTTGCATTTTGCAAACAAGTTTAGCTTTACATGACAAACATGGTAGGAGAATTAATACGTGGTCAATTTGATTGAAATTAATAAAAAGGTCACCATATATTTATTGAGAAATTAGGTGTTGTAGTGCAGTTGGCTCTTTTCATAGACAATTCGCCTTTTCGCACAGGTACAGGGTGGTCCACGTAAGATGACCTAGTACCGAAACTGTAAGAGTTATGAAAAAAAGTTTAAAAGAAGAATTGATTGTAAAAAAATTTTTATTTAATTATATTTTTATATATACCTACAGGATAAGACGTTTGGCTGCAGTTGATCCTACTTTCGTTTTTTAGATAGAACACGCTATAGGTATCTTATAAAACTTTTGAATTTTACATAAGATAACAATTATTTTTTAATAAGTGCTCTAAACTAATAGTTTCCGAGATATCGACTTTTGAAGAATGACATTTTTGAACTTTGACAGCTTCTAGCTCTCTAACGGCTTACATGTCCCTATCTTCCTTCCTTATTAAGTTTTTTTATGTGGCATATTATTTAAAATTAATAATAAAAATAAATAAATTTATTTTCAAATGTGTAAATTTTAATAATAATTATAGTAAAAATAAGAAACTAATAACAAACTATTCTGAACGTATGAACGTTTTAGAAATTATAGAAGCTTTATTTTAAAAAATCAACTAATAATAATTAATTTATTTTTTTCAAATATTTGTATGCCTGTATGGAGAATGTAAGAGAAAGACATTATAAGATAAATTATTTTTTATGTTCAATTCCACTCTCCAAACCTAAATAACACCGGTAAACAATTTCTTCCATAACGTTGTTTAAGACCGTTGGAGTTAACAAAAGATGCCGCAATCAGAATTTTTCTAGTCCTCCTTTTTTAATAATATAATTTAGTTTATAACAAGCTTCTCAGAAACACATAATATCTTATTTTTATTTTTATTATTAAGCACGAAATTTACGTTTTATTAAAAATATATACATTTCTTGTTAGTAGGCCATAACGGATATTTAAAAAAAGTATTACTGGTATGATAATTACTACAGAAGAAATATATTTTGAAATCCTTAATCTAATTAGAAGTTGTGTTTTACTACGTAAAACATTACAAACAAAAGCTGAAAACTTATAGAACTTTCTCATAAATATTGCTAAAATTGTTCTCAATTATATGCCTCAAACATGTTTCACACATAGTTCTTATTCGCCTTAAAGAATTTAAAATAATAAAAGGCCGCGCTTGTAACCCCTAAATGCGTTCAGTGGCATTTCTAAATCTGCAATTGTTTGGTATTGAATAGAATAAATTTTATTTTCAAGAAGAAATCCAAAACCGACAAGTCGGGTGACCTTGGTGGCCATCTTACAGATTCATTAGTTCCAATCCAGTGGCCTGCGAAATTATTGTTTAAGTAGACCCTGATAATTAGCGCATTGTAAGTGGGTGCTCCATCTTGTTGCAGATGCAAGTTATTGAAACCCGCTAAGGACACGTCTTCTATTATTTCCGGCACAACGTTCTCCAGAATTTCCAAATATTTATTTGCATTAAGGCTGCCTTCAAATATATTATAAATTATTTTGCTTCCTAGTATAAAAGATGAAACGCTAAAGCCAAACCTGCCTTGCCGTTCGAGTGGAAATATTACATGCTGATTTCCCTGAGACAAAAACCTGGTATTGTGCCGATTAAATATACCAGCAATGGTAGAATGAGCCTCATCGGACCATATAGCGATTCTTGCAAAATTATTTTCCCTGCTGATATTTTGTAAATACCAATTACAGAACTCTATACGGCGCTGTGCATCACCAGATGTAAGTTATTTTTTATGTTCAATTCCACTCTCCAAACCTAAATAACACCGGTAAACAATTTCTTCCATAACGTTGTTTAAGACCGTTGGAGTTAACAAAAGATGCCGCAATCAGAATTTTTCTAGTCCTCCTTTTTTAATAATATAATTTAGTTTATAACAAGCTTCTCAGAAACACATAATATCTTATTTTTATTATTAAGCACGAAATTTACGTTTTATTAAAAATATATACATTTCTTATTGTTAGTAGGCCATAACGGATATTTAAAAAAAGTATTACTGGTATGATAATTACTACAGAAGAAATATATTTTGAAATCCTTAATCTAATTAGAAGTTGTGTTTTACTACGTAAAACATTACAAACAAAAGCTGAAAACTTATAGAACTTTCTCATAAATATTGCTCAAATTGTTCTCAATTATGCCTCAAACATGTTTCACACATAGTTCTTATTCGCCTTAAAGAATTTAAAATAATAAAAGGCCGCGCTTGTAACCCCTAAATGCGTTCAGTGGCATTTCTAAATCTGCAATTGTTTGGTATTGAATAGAATAAATTTTATTTTCAAGAAGAAATCCAAAACCGTCAAGTCGGGTGACCTTGGTGGCCATCTTACAGATTCATTAGTTCCAATCCAGTGGCCTGCGAAATTATTGTTTAAGTAGACCCTGATAATTAGCGCATTGTAAGTGGGTGCTCCATCTTGTTGCAGATGCAAGTTATTGAAACCCGCTAAGGACACGTCTTCTATTATTTCCGGCACAACGTTCTCCAGAATTTCCAAATATTTATTTGCATTAAGGCTGCCTTCAAATATATTATAAATTATTTTGCTTCCTAGTATAAAAGATGAAACGCTAAAGCCAAACCTGCCTTGCCGTTCGAGTGGAAATATTACATGCTGATTTCCCTGAGACAAAAACCTGGTATTGTGCCGATTAAATATACCAGCAATGGTAGAATGAGCCTCATCGGACCATATAGCGATTCTTGCAAAATTATTTTCCCTGCTGATATTTTGTAAATACCAATTACAGAACTCTATACGGCGCTGTGCATCACCAGATGTAAGTTATTTTTTATGTTCAATTCCACTCTCCAAACCTAAATAACACCGGTAAACAATTTATTCCATAACGTTGTTTAAGACCGTTGGAGTTAACAAAAGATGCCGCAATCAGAATTTTTCTAGTCCTCCTTTTTTAATAATATAATTTAGTTTATAACAAGCTTCTCAGAAACACATAATATCTTATTTTTATTATTAAGCACGAAATTTACGTTTTATTAAAAATATATACATTTCTTATTGTTAGTAGGCCATAACGGATATTTAAAAAAAGTATTACTGGTATGATAATTACTACAGAAGAAATATATTTTGAAATCCTTAATCTAATTAGAAGTTGTGTTTTACTACGTAAAACATTACAAACAAAAGCTGAAAACTTATAGAACTTTCTCATAAATATTGCTCAAATTGTTCTCAATTATGCCTCAAACATGTTTCACACATAGTTCTTATTCGCCTTAAAGAATTTAAAATAATAAAAGGCCGCGCTTGTAACCCCTAAATGCGTTCAGTGGCATTTCTAAATCTGCAATTGTTTGGTATTGAATAGAATAAATTTTATTTTCAAGAAGAAATCCAAAACCGACAAGTCGGGTGACCTTGGTGGCCATCTTACAGATTCATTAGTTCCAATCCAGTGGCCTGCGAAATTATTGTTTAAGTAGACCCTGATAATTAGCGCATTGTAAGTGGGTGCTCCATCTTGTTGCAGATGCAAGTTATTGAAACCCGCTAAGGACACGTCTTCTATTATTTCCGGCACAACGTTCTCCAGAATTTCCAAATATTTATTTGCATTAAGGCTGCCTTCAAATATATTATAAATTATTTTGCTTCCTAGTATAAAAGATGAAACGCTAAAGCCAAACCTGCCTTGCCGTTCGAGTGGAAATATTACATGCTGATTTCCCTGAGACAAAAACCTGGTATTGTGCCGATTAAATATACCAGCAATGGTAGAATGAGCCTCATCGGACCATATAGCGATTCTTGCAAAATTATTTTCCCTGCTGATATTTTGTAAATACCAATTACAGAACTCTATACGGCGCTGTGCATCACCAGGATGTAAGTTTTGTACTGGGTGGAATTTATATGGCTTAAAATTGTGTTTTTTTAGGATTGTTTGAACTCTTGATTTAACTATTCCGACCGAACCTTCAACCGTTCTGCAAGAACTAGTTGGATTTGTTTCAATTGAAGCTAAAACATTTATTTAATCAGCCTCGCGGTTTTTCTTATTGTAGATGTAAGGCCAAGGTTTAGAAATTGAACCGTGTTCAATTAAATTTGATTTCATCCTTAGAAGAATTCTTTTATCCGGCTATCGTCTTTCGGGATATCTACGAGTAATTTAAGATATCTAATAAATCTTCATAGGGATACTACAAAAAGGCGTACATTTACCTATTGAAATACGCTTCTAATGCTTCATCTGCATTTTGATTACAATGGACATGTCGTAATTTTCATTATTTTCAAAGTTTACATTTTCTGCCATAATTAGGACAAACTGATGATTTTTTACTATTAATTAGATATTTTAAAACAACTTGGAGAACCTGAATACCCTGACAGAAACTAAAGAAGTTTTTAATATGACATAAATAACTGTGTTCTTTTTCTTTTTTTAAATACCCGTCGTGGCCTACTAGCAAAAAAATGTACCTACGTTTTTTAATAAAACGTAAATCTTGTGCTTAATATTAAAAATAAAAATAAGGTATTATATGTTTCTGAGAAACTTGTTATAAACTAAATTATATTATTAAAAAATATATAGGGTGACCCATTTAAAAAAAAGCAAGTTTGTTTTTTTCTCGGAAACTATTGAACGTAGAAAAAATCTGAGTACGTCACTGGATTGTACGTAAAAAACTACAAAAAGAACATTTGTTTTCTTTTTAAGAAGCTACAGGGTAACCTAAATATGGGGGTGTCCCAAAATGCAAAATTTTCAAAAACATCCCGTATATCAAAAACAAGTACTTACTAAAAAAATTTTGCTTACGGCATCTTTTGTTTCACAAAAAAGTAGCATAGTGCTGCGAAAACCGTATCCTATCTTTACTAATAACGGAGATACCCCGTAAAACCATCGAAAACTGGACACCCTGTACAACGGACTTTATTCGTTTTGAACCAAGATCAGCGTAAACGTGAATCCTGATAAACGTCCATTATTGCACAATCGGCCCTTAGTGGTCACCCAAAACTTATCCCTCTTCTTCAAGGCAGTTAAATATTATTAAATAAAACCATTTTTTCATCTTCAAGGGCGTTAGGGTGCATTTTCGGACCCATGTTTATATGAAAATTGTTCGTTTTAATTCGAGTCGTTAGGTACCGATTATTTCCAAACGCCCTGTAGAAATAGAGGGAAGGGTATGAAGCAGCCGAAATACACCAGCAAAAATATAAGAATATGCCAGAACATTTTTTGTATTTAAACGTTTACGCCAATACGGAATGTGTTCAGAGTTGCGTTTTAGACTAACGTCACTAACGTAAATCAACCCAGACATAGTTTATTAATTCATTTTTATACTGAAATTATGTGCATATACCCTTCTCCAATTATTTTTAATAAATTGAATTTAATGAATTAAATAAGTCACAGTCTAAAAAAAACTAATCAATTTATTTAGAATAGACTGCTAAGTACAAGCAAACACAAACAACTGCATTTAAAAATCACAGATTAAAAAAGTAAAAATACAATAGTTATTACTTCATTTGAAAATGTTCATGTAAAAATCCATAAATAATTAGAAAGTCAGTTTAAAAGTAAAAAAAAAAAATTTAGAAGCCAATTTCCGACGTACTGAGACACAGAAATTTATTTTTACACGTCCGCTATAACCTCTTAAAATGGAGAACTGGAAGAAATGTAAGAACTGTATACATGACAGAAAATTTTAAAGTACCCGCTGACCTCTTAAGAATCACCTACTGTAAGTGTGGCTTTAACATCAAAAACAATATATTATGAATTTTTATACATAGGTACTTATTGAAAACTGTGTATTATAATTTTCGCTTCCATCAACACCAATTTAACACACTACACAAACAAAAATGAAAATTCTGTAAAAATTTTTTAACATGAAGAATTATCTAGAGCAAGATTTTAAAATATTTATTTTTATACCGGGTGTCCTGATAAGGTTCGCCAAAGGATATCTAGGAAACCATAATTGGAAAATCAAATAAGTGGGCGAGAAAATCACTGAAAATCATTTCAAGTTTCTAGATTGGCCTCAAGAGAACACAACACACATAATCAATTAGAAAATATTAATTTTCTCCAGAATTTGCTTATTAAAGGTGAGTTTAAAATATGCAAAATGTAAATTACACGTGATTTGACATATTTCTTGTCTCGCGGCATCTTCTTTATCTTTGAAAACAATATAGCAGGGAAGTCCAACCGCTACTTTTTTAAAATTTATTCAACAAGTATCTTTGACATGGCTTAAATTGTACAAACTTGGTCTTGTGTAAAAGGTCTATCTTTGCTCTACTTTGCTGAATAATAGATAGGTACTCCATTACAGCCATTAAAGTGACCGCTAGATGGCGTGTTTTTGCAACACAAGTAAAATTGTCGGTTTTCTCAAATATATTTAATGCAGTGATATTTTTGGCATTATTATTAACGAAACTTAATTTTAGTAGGTTTCCTTAAACCTAACCTAGTTTTGTTAAGCGTCAACGTGTCTTTAATCTACCGCCGAGGCATGCGAAATTATACTTGCTGTTTATTTTAAAGTTTTGAAAATAAATCTATTGCTTCCCGAAAAACGACATTTTAACAGAAAAGTATGTAAGCGTTTGGCAAGACATCTATGAGTAACAAGACGTGTGCATCCAGGAGGCGGCGACCAGCACGAACTAAAGATAATATCAGAAATGTGCTTGCATAATATGTAGAAGCGGGTCCACATGTAGATTTTCAGTTTATTTTGGGAATAACAAAAACAACAATGCTGCATACAATTTTATGTGATGCCCCATCCCTACCATATTGTTTTACACCAAGCCCATGTGGGCATAGATTTTGATCGAAGATAGGATCATTGTTACAGGTTAAGGATTATATGTATAGAAGATGCTTTGTATTTTGTGGACTGACGAGGCAACAATGAATACTAGCCGAGTAAATTTTCACAATATGTATTACTGGTCATCAAACAATCCCCAGTGGACGCGACAAGTAGACAACCAAAACAATTGGTCCGCATATTTAGGCTTTTTGAGAAATGAGGTTTTTGGAAGACGTCCCCTTAAACATCCGAACGATGTGGTACCAATAAAATGGGTACACGAAGTCAGAAACTTCATTGGGTAGAAGAATCTAAGGATTAATAAGCAGACACATTGTCCATACGTCCACATATATATCGCGGTTCTTTGAGACAAATGATATTTTTACTGATTCTGTTTGACTTTAGAAAACAGCAAAGCACCACGTCAGCAATAATGGAGCTCTTCTCCTAGAAGCCTTTGAGAATCGTAACTTTGTGTATACAACATTCTGTGACCTAAGCAAAGCTTTTGATTGTGTTTCTCATGACTTACTCCTACAAAAGTTTAAACTCTACAACTTTCACCCAAACAGTATTGCCTTAATAAAAAGTTACCTTGAAGGTAGGTTTCAGGCTGTACGTGTGACGTCCGCAAGGAGAGAGTTGACTGTAGGGGTTCCTCAGGGGTCTGTTATAGGACCCCTTCTGTTCTTAATATATATTAACGATCTTCCTAACATAGACCCCAGTGCGCACTACACTATCTTTGCGGATGACACCACCTTTTCCCGTGTACATGAGAATTGTGATGAGGCGAGAGAAGCTTCTGAAGTGGCACGTGCAAGAAGAATGAATGGTTTACATCTAACCAACTTTTCTTGAACAATAAAAAAACCCAAAAAGTGATATTTTCTACGAGACAAATTCCTCCAGACTTCAGTACTGAGAATGTTAAATTTCTTGGGGTACACTTAGATCAGACCCTCCGATGGAACCTCCATATTTCTATGCTCTGTAAAAGACTAGCAACTAACATCTTTGTATTGCGCAACCTATCACAATGCATTTCATTGACTGTCCTGCGGTAGGCATACTTCTTATGTCGTGCACATATTGGACACTCCAATACTTGTATGGGATCACGGCAGTGGCAGTGCAATCAAATTTTAACTCAACCATGCTTATTTATTCTGGAAAATCTTCTATATGTCAGAACACACGTTGAGCAATTCACGACGCATGCATCTGTTCACTCGCACGATACGCGTCATAAACAAAACTAGTACTATACAGCTGGCGGCTAAAGAGGTGTCAAGATGGCCCTGGACATCTGGCAATCCATTTCTATAATAAACTTCCTATAACGATAAGAAATCTGTCAATTAAAGATTTTAAGAGTAAAATAAAAAACCTACTCATCACTCGGGCAATCTACTCTACAAATGAATATATGGCCTGTGATATAAATGAGCTAATACAGACTTTTTAACTGTCACCCTATTTTAATAATCTATTAATCAATGTTTTTTATTTGTTGTTCTGTATAGGAAGAAACTTAAATTATAAAAGTGTAGTGTACATATATTTTATGTTACCAAATTTTAATTATCTCGATTATGATTTTAATGTGTAATGTACCAGTGAGTATTGTTTCCCTCCATGTACAATTTTGATGTTTTAAATTATTGCATTTTATGCTAAATTTATATTTTATATCATTTTAAATCTTTTTTTACCATGATATTGACTTGTGTGAGTTCTATGTGAATATTGACACAAATAAACTATTTTGATTTTTTATTGCAGGCACTATTTTTGCTGTACCCTATGCTGTGTATTATATTTGTTAAATAAATAAATATATTTTAAATGACTGAAAACATTTTGAACCATTAGGAAGAGTATAAAATTTCTTAAAAGTTGAATTTCTGCTTTACTGCGTTATATACCTATTATTATTATCTCGATCCACTTTCTTGCTGAAAAGAAGGAATTTTGTTCATTATTTTTTTTCCGTTAGGCCACGTCAAGTTAATAAATAAATAAAGTCTCATTTAGATTTCCCGAACGACCTTATTTCCTAAGATAGAAAATAGAGCGAGACTAAAAATAGTTAATATTACGTGTAGTTTACAGTTTACGCAAATTCTGGAGAAACTTTGTTTTCTAATTGATTATGTTTGTTACGCCTTCTTGCGGTCAATCTAGAAACTTGAAAATAACCTCCGGCGATTTTTTGTTGCCACTTTTACTTTTAAAAAAATGTCCAAGGCTCTAGGCATTTTGATTTCCTAGATATCACCGGTGGACAACCCTATCAGGACACCCGGTATAATTATCAGAGGCCATCGGAACTTAGTAAAACTACAACTGAAAATCTGATCCAAATCGTTTTAAAAAATGTCCTACGTAAAACCATAGACCATTATGTGCTAAAAAAAACTGACCTCCTTGAACATATTCAAATACGTAATAAATTTTACAAACGGTTACCATAAAAATTAATGGTTAATTGAATGATACACATAAGAGAAAAAATTATATAATTTTACTCTATTAATAAATTTATTCTAATGTTTCGCTAAAGGCCTAATTAACCAGTCATATATGTTTGTGTACTTTTATATGGTCTCAAAATTCTAGCTTTCGCAAAAAAGCAAACCGCAGGGATTTTAGGGGAAGCCTCAGAAAAAAAACTTCAGGTTACGGTAAAAAAACGTTTATTTTTATTCTAAATGTTTGCCACAAATTCATCACTAGCAGTAGATTTAAAGCAATGGTGAATTTACGATAAACCAAAATCTCACTTATACAACG
Source organism: Polydrusus tereticollis (assembly GCA_963920685.1). Classification (NCBI taxonomy): domain Eukaryota; kingdom Metazoa; phylum Arthropoda; class Insecta; order Coleoptera; family Curculionidae; genus Polydrusus; species Polydrusus tereticollis. The sequence goes on along the minus strand of OY987329.1, from coordinate 83,589,274 downwards.
TCTCCCAAATCGTTCCACACAAATGAAAATCACGCAAAGAGCAAAAATATTAATTTTGTGTGCGTTAAAAAAAAATGGGTCATCATTAAAATTCACATAAAACCGCCAAAGAAACATGTGACAAAAGGAGTGTGACAGACAAAAACCTAAAATGTACAAAAAAAAAATGTAGAAAATGCAAAATAAATTTCACTTTACTGCAAAAATACTGCACAAACAATTACAAGGTAAAAATTTAAATAAAATTACGGATATCTTGCAGCAGGAATTCCCCCTTTAAGCTAGTGTAACCTGAACTAATTTGGAAATCCCGAAAAAATAAATTATTGTAAAACACATTTTAGATTCCCTTCACATCCTGAAGTTCATGTTAATTTAAAAGATTTTTTTAAAGAGATTCTCCTTTGTGTAAACAACTTGGAAACCCCTGTACTTTTTTACTAAAAGATAGGAAACCTATAAAGTTGTAATTACCGACATTTAGTGGCACCAGTAATGTACACTGAATTTTTCATGTTAAACAATACAAAGTGTTTAATACTATTTTTTCTTTCTTCTGTTGTAAATTTATTTGTAGTAATTTAATATTTCTTTTTCTCTGTCTTCAAATAAAATCGTTATTTATTTATTTATTTAATAATTAAAATAGGTGTTCACATAAAAAAAAAAGTTTAGGGAAAGTTGTTCCAAATAGAAAAAGACAAATATTATATTGTTGTTCACCTCTCTTATGTTTTCACTCTTTTAACCACCAAGTTTCTTAATGGGTCGATTGTCGATAATATTAACTTAATAGGCAACATAAAATTTAAAAAAATAAGATATAAAAGGTACGGATTTAAATAGCTTATATCACTTTAAAATTTGAGACCAAATAAAAATACAATAATTAATTAAAAGCAACAACATTTGGACTACCGTTCAAAAAATTTGGTAAACTTTAGACTGTTTACTAAGCAACTAAACGTTTTTAAAACGCACGAGTATATTATGTAAAAGTTTAACTGTAAAATATTCTGATACGTCCTTGGTGCAAAAACCATTAAACATAAAAACTGAAATATTATATTTCCCAATTTCTAAAAGGTAAACCGAATGTTGCGCCCCAGATTTAAAAAAAATTAGTGCTTTACATTTTCCATTGATCTCCCATCAATTACACGCAAAAATCAGTTGTAATCATTTTTTTTATTTAGTTAGTTAAAGTCCATTCCGATATTGGCACTCACTTAACTCGCTAAGGATGAAAAAAACTAGATGAATAATAATTATAATAAGGTTATTATTATAATGAAGGTAAACGCGGCATCAAAATTGCGATTTTATCTAGGTAGGGTAGTTTCTTCTTCAACCCCTAGTTGAGCATTGGATCATCTTAACTGTTATAAGAAATATACAATACACTTTTAACGTAATAACATAGAATCTAAAGTATTGAATGTCATTTTTAGTCACTTAGAACCATAACTGTAACAAAAACATCAAATTTTGAGTTTACATTATATCATTTTGTATTCTACTTAGACGTATTTGCCTAAATAAAAATCCTAGATAGTATTTACGATGATTTTGAACCTTTAATAAGGTGTGAAGGAAGGAATAATTCCAAACAAGTGGCTAAATGTTGAAATTATCCTACTATCGGCCAATCAGGTTGTTATCACATTTAGGCTGTTAACAAAAATGACAGCGAATCGGTTGACCAAGAAAATGGAGTCATACCAACCAACCGAATAGGCTACATTTCGATAGGGATTCGGTTCTATCGACTACTTATCCCACTCCGCACTCCCATAGAAAAAAGCACTGAATATATTAGATCATTACATTTTCGGTGTCTTCTTAGTTGGGGACTTCTTACTTGGAGACTTCACCTGCTAAACCTAAAACTATTCTTATTTCGCCCCGCAATTATTTCCATACCTTTCTATGAACCCTTCGATTTCTTACTTGACCCCTTTTTACCTATATTACCTTTAATGGATAGAATCATTTTAATCCGCTTTCTTAGAGTGTAGAGGGTGTATTAAAACCTCATTATGCATGCAAAAAGACATTAATTACTATACATTTCAGGGAAACGGTTAATTAAGGAATCAAACTTATAGTACAAAATACAGGCCGAAATTTTTTGGTAACATTAGTTCCAGCTCATTTTACTGGTGATTGGTTTTACTATTTTCGCTTTTGCCATGGAGTATCAAATCATTAAAAGTACAAAAGGTGGTAATATTTTATTGGAATCTGGCTACCAATACTACTTTAAAAGGGAGAACAAGAATTCGACGGTTTTTTAGATCTGCAAGAATAAAAAATCCTGTTCTGGTAGCCTAACTACTTCATCAAAAAACAAAATTGTGCGACGAACTATTCATCAGTGTGTCCCTAATGTTGCCGACAATGATATAAGTGTCTGTTTAGATAAAGCTAAAAAGAGATCAAGAGAAGAAGTAGCGCCAGTTACACAAATTTTCAAGCAAGAAATGGCCTCCCTTAGGGATGCTGGATTGGAGTTTGTTAGTAGCCTTCCTGCATTTTCCAGTGTTAAATCTTTGCTATATACTGCAAGAAATAAGGCCCTGGGTGCTACGACATTCAAAAAACGGGAGGATGTTTCTGCCCCTGAACAGCTATCGAACGCATTTTTGCTTATAGATGACGGCCGCATGGACAAAATTTTGGTATTCGCTTTCTCCACTGCCCAACAAACTATGATGAACTGTTCAGATTTCTTTGGAGATGGTACTTTTAAAAGCTGCAGCCCACAATTCCACCAACTTTACACAACTCATGCAGATATCGGCAGCACATCCCTGGAAATCAATATCATTCCTGTTGCTTTTGCATTGCTTCCAGATAAAAGTCAGAAAACCTACCAACGGTTGTTTCAATAAATCCAACAGAAAATTCCAAAGTGGGTACCGAAAAATTTCAAAATCGACTTTGAATTAACAACAATTCAGGCACTCCGATCATGCCTTCCCAATGCGAAGATTACAGGCTGTAACTTTCACTTCAATCACTGTTTATGGTGAAAAGTGCAAGAAATAGGGCTTACCAATGAGTACAGGGAAAATGAAGAAATTCGCTTACATATAAGATTGTGTGCTGCTTTGTCACATATACCGCACGAAAAATTAGATGATGGTTGGTTACATATCATGGAAAATGCAGCGAGCTGTGACAAAATCCGAATTTTTAATGATTACTTTATTGACCAGTGGATGGAAAATGACGTTATAAAAGATATGTGGGTATGCTACGATGAACAGAACAACAAATTGTTTGGAGGGTTGGCACAATCGCCTCAACAGCAGAATTTCTAGAAGAAATTCCAATCCCATTCAACTAATAAGTGCATTGAAAGAAGAAAGTTTATATTACAGTAATTGTCAATAATTGCAGGTCGAATATGACACCTAAAAAGAGGAAGACAAAATATGTATTATTAGACGAAAGAATAAAAAACACAGTTAATGATTGGATTAATAATAAAATTAGTATGGGTAGATGTTTAAGAACTTTATCGTATTCTTGTGTCACTCCTTGTAATGATATCACCTTGTAAATAAATACAATTTTAAATTATTTTTTCCTATTTTCATTTCTAATGTTAAGTAAGCTTATCATTTTTTTAACCTGACAAAAGGAAAGTCCCCAACTAAGAAGGGGCCAAGTACAAATATATCCTAAGAGTGCCAACTAAGAACTATTTTACCTGAAAATGGGCGAGTCCCAAACTAAGAAGGGGCCAAGTAAGAGTAATTCACATTTTCGGCCTATGTAGACTACCAAAAGACTTTTGATTCCGTAAAAACCTGAGCAAATCTGAGATCCCTTGGTGGACCGAGAGTCACCTCTCGATACTTAGACCTTATTAAATATATCTAAGAGAATGCTTCCATCCAAGTAAAAGTAGATGAGGAACCGATAATATAGCCTTAGAAAATGGCTTTAAAAACTTATAAACGACTGGGATCACGGAATTAATATCAATGGGGTAGGCCTCAACTATTTACGATTTGCTGATGATATTATTGTCATCAGCAGCATACTAGAAGCGCTTAAGACCATGCCTCAAAATCAAGCATCAAAGCAAATCGGACTTAAAACGAACCTGATAAAAACCAAGTAATCAGTTCAGAAGATATTCAAGTTAATAATCAGCGAATCGAAAACGTCTCTGAATATTTTTATCTTGGCCAAAAGGTGAAGCTTAGTAAGGAGAACCAGACTTCAGATATTTCAAGAAAAATAAGGCTTTCCTATGTAGCTTCTTCAGATAAAAAATAGTCTATGTTAGTTGGTACATCTTGCATGGTTCTAAATGATTAACTAAATTGTACCTAAATATGCTCAAACGCATTTAAATACTTTAGATATTGTCCTGCGTTAAAAATGGGTCATCCCGTAAATTAACTAAAAAATTTAGACTATGTTACGAATAAAATTAGGCAACGGCTTTTTGCGTCACCACTTAGATTTTTAAAGAAATCTACAGCATGTGACAGTTTTAGAAAGAAGAATAAACTTCAATCAACCCATCTTGTTATTAATCAACATTGTTTTAAAAAAACATTACACATTACACCTAGTCAGTTAAGTTATTCCTCAGTTTAATTAAAGGCCTTTAAAACTACCCTCAGAGTTACTTAAGTTAATATTATAAATATAATAAGACACTAGAGCTAGGTAAGGATGTTTGGTATTGGGTCAAACAACAGGATGCCATCATCACAAATATCTCGTAAAAATGTCTTACTTTTACCAAAAAATATTTATAGAGTAATATTTTATAATCTCAAAATGTCGATTTGGAGCAAGAATAAACCTATTTTTGTCTCAATACCAAACTTTACCCAAAAATTATTTATTCTAATAATCGCTTGAAATCGCAGTTTCAAAATGCCATTAAAGAAAAACAGTTGGGAGGAGGAGGAGGTTCACAAAAATTTAGGATTTAGTTTCCCCAATTTTTTAGACACGTCCTGCTTATCATTCTTTTTGTACAGCACAGAACAAAGTATCAAAAAAATAGAGAAAGCTATCTCTAAATAAATGTCCTATTAATAGTTAAATATTAATAACTTGCGTATTTCATTGTTGACAATCTCTTAATGCTCTTTTCTGCTTGGTTTTAATGTACGGGTTTTAAAAGCTATATCATATTATTTGTAATACATATATTCTCTTGGGTACAACTTCTTTGGCAGCACAGTTGAATACAAAATCAGATTTCAGTAATTTAAAAAAAAATTAGACGTCACTGATAAACTAATTTGTTGTTAAAAAATAAATAAATACAAGTAATTTATTTTAAGCAATAAAAATTCAAAATAAACACTTTATACATACATGCATAGGGTGTTCGGAACAGCGTTATGAAATTTCGGGGGATGATTCTACATAATATGAAAACAAAAAAAAGTTCATATTAACCTAGGTCCTCAAATGCTTTCTTTCTAAGATACAGTGTGTTAAATACAAATATAAATAAAATTATGTTGATGGAAAAAATGGTATGCCACTGTTTTTTTCTTCCAAAATAAGTATGTTTCATCTTAATCGGCAGTCATTTCTTAAAAGAAAAATCTTCTCGAGTTTTTCTGGCAGGACAAACCGTTTTCGAGTAATAAATACTTCTTTACACCGTTTCAAATTGGTTTTAACTATTTTAAAAACGCTTGTAAAGAAGTTGTCCTAATAAAAAAACTCAGAGGCATTTTCTTTTAAGAAATAGACTGCCGATTAAGAGACCAATATTTATTTTGAAAAAAAAAAACAGCGCACCATTCTTTTCATCAAAATAACTAATTAAATTTTAGTTTTAGCCCTGTATCTCGGAAAGAAAGCATTTGCAGACCTATGTTAATATGAACTTTTTTTCATGTTTCTAAATATGTAGAATCATCCCTTAAAATTTCACATTTGCTAAACACTCTGCATACAGGGTAAAGTATAATGTTTTTTTTTTTATTATTTTCACTGATTAAATTAATTATAATTACTAATTTTTTAAGAACAAATTATTTGGTCTAATTATGTCCGTATCATCGCCTCAGGAAATGCTGCATAGATTTTTTTAAATTAATATGTGACAAATAAATGCATGAAAAAATATACTTGACTACATAAAATTTTAATTTTCTCTTTTAGTTCCCTACCCTGCATCGTTTCTTAACGTTTTTAGTGCCACTGTCATAGGATAGGCCAAAAACAAAGTTAATTTCCAACCTATAGGCGAACAATAAAGTTAATCACCTCTTAACCCCCTTACTAATAATAATTAAAGCATAATAATGTATTTTCGCGGTTTCAAATATTTTTCAATACTAACTTTTCTAACCAACAGCGACCCCCAGGTCCAGAAGCGATGCATTAGTGGTTAATTTAGACAAAAAAAATGCGAATTTTGAATCACAGAAATCTCCACAATTCAGACTATATCCAGATACGTATCTGGAAAGCTAATACACTAATCCCTGCTTTCCTTTAAATTGAACCAACCCACGGTAGTCCCAAACCCCAAAAAGCTGGTCACATAATAGACACCCCCCGGAATTGTTAGGGTACCGACAATGACAACCAGATGTCACCACAAACGCTCCTTCAATCTGATTGAACAGTGTACGCGCGAGCGCCGAAATGAACGTAAACATTGTGTGAAAATTGATAAGCAGTGGCTAAGTGCACCATTTGCCAACCACTGTAATTTGAAGGGCTATCTCGAAGGCTCTACTAGACTCAATAACAATTCGTCTTAGTTGTTGCTTATGTTACATTTTCAAAAATTGTAGCAACAAATCAGCTGCTACCTTTGGTATATGTGCAAAAAGTAAAAATGACCTTAAAAACCCTCTAATTATGAATGATATCAAATTTTTAAGGAACTTGTTCGCCACTTTGACACCGCCATTTTGTTTTTGAAAATTAGCGAACTCAAAAACCCCTGAATAGCTAGTTTGGTCCCAATTAGATATTTTTTATGTAAGTGGTCCGTTTTGTTTTTGTAAAATCTGACACTGTATTTAATCAGCGACCTAAAAACCTCTGCAAGTATACTGGCCTTAATGAAAATAAACCACAACTTCCTATTATGACCAACTTTTCGTGATTTTGGACTACTGTGCACCCGTAACGTCTGCTATAAATTCGCCATTTCATATTTATATTTTTTTATATTTAAATTAAACACTGACATAATTTTCCAGAAATTTGTTCTACATCTTGTCCTTTTAATGAGCCAAACTTATTTTTACTCGGCATTTTTTTCACTAAAACATGTCCAAAAATGAGTGCAACATACGGAAAACTTTCTTATTCTTGTTTTTTTTTGCAATTTATATTACTGTGACAACAGACAGATGGCATCGATCACCTGTTACAGATCACGTTCTTTTTATTAAACCGATGATCTCTAATCTTATTTACTCTACTGTCACGTGACTCTGTATGACACCACCCAAGAAACTCATATTTTTCATTCATAGTCACAGATGTAAGTAAAGCATTGTTCTATACTAAGCGCGTTGTCGATGTTTTCCGATCAGTTGTCAGAATGCGATGAGACGAGCCTGCGTTACATATTTTACTAACATGGGCGAATATGAATGTGTTGTTGAGGTTGATTCAGAGTATTCTTGACATCTAATTCGCATTGAAACCCTTTCAAAATAACCAAACGAGAAGGGAGCATTTTAAAAGTCACTACTCGAAAACAACAACTGTACCTACTAACTGTAGTCCCTAGTTGGGTGCAGTCGCGGCACACACTTTACTCTAGCGAACGAACGAGTGGATAGTCTATGTTACGAAAGGAAACGATGGTGACGTCACCGCGTTCTAGCGGCGCCCGTAATTGTTATTTGGGCCACCGCGGCTAGCTGGGCCTCCACTGTTCCTGTAAAGAAGAATAAATGATAACATACAACTATTTCACTATGTTTATTTAATTTTGTTTGCGAGTTTTTTTTAATAGGAGTAAAGTTCCCAACTATATCGTATAAAAGTTATGTTAATTTTGATTTAAAATTTTCAGTCTACCTCTACAAGCTTAGGCGCAATATTAGAGTGGCCCTTATCTCGCAGCCTATGTCAATTATTTAAAAACCAAAAAAACACCTTTAGAATTTTCTTTTTTATTACACAAGATGACTAATTAAATGCTACATCAAATGCGAATTTAAAATAAACTTAATGAATTTTCAGATTCTCAAATTTTTTTTTAAGAGTAACTGCTGTAAGGTGTTTTAAAGTTTTGATTAATTTATCGGGACAATTTGGACCATTTTTTTAATTAATGTCCTCTGATAAGAATTATTATACAAATATTTCTACAAAAATAAAAACTTTTAATCATCTAAAATAGCCTTTTGTTACAGTTTTACACTTAGCTGTATGCACCATTCTTAGAATTCCTTTGAGATAGGTGGATTATAATGGTATAAAGTTTAAATTATTTGGATATTTTATTGAGTGTTCCAAATAATAATAAACAATTTAAGAAGAAGCGCGTTTTAAATGAAATTCCAAGTTTTAAAGAATATCTCTTAAAATGACCAACTTGCTATGCTAACTATGCTTTAGGGGATTATCAAATTAAAATAAATTTCCGACGTTTCGCCTTTTATTGCACGAGGCATCTTTGGGGATTATTACTTTGTGCGTTAAAATGAATGTACACATTTAGGGTTTATAGTCTATTTCTTACTGTGAGAGAGTAATAAATCATTATTGAACTATTAAACCCAGTGGTCTTCGCCGTATTCCATAGGCGTAATCCAATTATTATTTCATATAACATTCGGAGTTGCAAAAATAGTTGAAATGTGTTTGAATATGACTGGAGTCGGACAGTCAACAATATACCGACTTGTGCACGAGGATAAACACGGCCCCATCAGGTCACTAAAGAGAAGTATAGGAAGAAAAGAAACTGCATTAAATGAGGATGAAAAGACTGCCATCAGAAAAATCATACACTCATTTTACTTAAAAAAATAAATACCTAGCTTGGACAAAATAATGTCTGAAATTTTTGTAATGAAAAAATTTAAAACAGAAAATCACTTTAAATAGAGGAAGACGAACTCATCTGCTGGCGACGACGATATTTGAGGGCAGTAAGACAGTTTCGAAGGGAAAACAGGAATATCTATTATATGGACGAAACTTGGTTAAATGAAGGTTATACCGTTGGTAAAATATGGCAGGATAAACACATAAAAAGCGCGAGGCAAGCTTTCATGGAAGGATGGTCCACTGGAATAAAAGCACCCTCGGGAAAAGGTAAAAGATTAATAACTACTCACATTGGTAGCAAAAATTAATTTGTCGATGAAGAGACTATCATGAAGACATGAACGCCGATGTCTTTGAAGAATACTTCCATTAAATCTTATTCCTTCTGGGTCTGTTATAGTCATGGATAATGCCAGCTACCACTCAAGAAAATCCAAGACAATACCAACGTCTCTTGGAAAAAAATGACATCATTCATTGGCTTACTGTAAATAAAAAGCCATTTCATAAAGATATGCTGAAAAAGGAGCTAACGGAGATTGTAAAGTTAAATTAACCTCTTTATACGAAAATTTGTTGTCGACGAAATCACTTCACAACGAAATATAACGGTACTGTGCCTTCCGCCATATCTCTGTGAATTAAACCCCATAGAATTGGTGTGGGCGCAAGTAAAACGGTTTGTAGCAAGACATAACACCACTTTTAAAATGAGAGACGTTGGAAACCTCTTGCAAGAGGGAATAAAGACAGTGTATTGTGAAAAATGGAGTAAGTGCGTCGAACATGTGATTGAAATAGAAGAAAGAATGGGGGAAGCTGATAGAAAACACTGTAGAGCCCCTTATTATTTCTCTGAACCCCAACGACGATAGTTCATCGGACTACTCGGAATATGATAACTAAAATTTAAAAATTAAGTTGTTGTATTGTACAGGGTGTCCCAACGATAGAGTAAAGTAAGTTTTCGCTTAACTGATAATCTTTGTGACAAAATCGTATCCGCCATAAGGTAAGGTAGAAAAATGCGCACATTTTAAAAATATTGGAAATTATACAGGGTGTGCCACAAAAGTAGGACAGCAAAAAGTAAGATTTTTTTAAATGGAATTTGATAGTTTTTGAGAAATTTCGAAATAACGATGAAAATTAGAATTATCATGGTGTTGATAAATGGACAGTTTCTCCGTCAATTCATAATTGCAAACTTCAATATTTGGTAGGAGGAAGGACTGGTTACTATATTAATATTTAGTATGCGCAATATTTGCATTTGTTCTACAGGGTGTTTATTATAAGCGTCCAAATTCGCACATCTTCAAACTAGGAAATCTCAATTTTTTTTAATGGAACACCCCGTATATTTTAATTTCGTTTTATTCAGATTTAAACAGCCTTTCATTTTTGCTAAATATGTCCTATGCCTATCTTTAATAGTTATCGAGAAATTTCGATTTTTTCAAATTGCTACACGTTATATTCTATACCAGAGCATTGTTGGATCGCGATTGTTGATTGTGTTGAATAACCTGTAATTTAGTTATACCTTTGGCCAATACCTGAAAATTAAGGACCAAAATAACCCATCATCTGTCAATTCACTTCATCTCCCTAATTTTATTTTAATGACATGTAGAATTAAGTATTGTCTTATATTCCTTTGATAATGATCCGCAAGGGTTGAAACACGTGTCAGGAAACTGAATTAAATTGTGAAATGTAACAAGTAAGACTTTAATTTCCTCTACCACGGAATATCCATTTCACCAAGCATGTAGCCCATCACAAATCAATTAAATACTATACCGGGTGTTGCATCGTCGAGCGGGACATAGGAAATCCCATGTAATTTTAAATGGGGTCAATTATTGGCTTCCCTAATTATTTTAGAGAAAAATTCTATTTAGGTTTATTAAAGAGCACTAAAACCCACATTCAAAAGAATAACTTTAGATATTTTTGATGAGCCCGTTTACGGGTTATCGCCGATTTCTTTTTAACTATTTCTCCTTTTTATGGCCCTGTATTTGCGGGCACCAGTCAAGGTAAAAGATGACTGTCAAATAAAGTTGTCATTTTGAAATGTGTGCTTTATTGTTATAAAAACTCGTACATCGAAAATATTAAAGGTGTATTTATGAGTACAAATTATTCTGAATAAAACTAAAATAAAGTATCCAATTACAAGGTTAATTATGAGATTTTACATGTTTCAATATTTTACTAATTAATAGGTAGGTACTATTAAATTGTTAGAACTTTAGGATTTAAGAAGATGTTCAAATATTCCTCAAAATGACAACTTTATTTGACAGTCATCTTTTACCTTGACTGGTGCCCGCAAATACGGGGCCATAAAAAGGAGAAATAGTTAAAAAGAAATCGGCGATAACCCGTAAACGGGCTCATCAAAAATATCTAAAGTTATTCTTTTGAATGTGGGTTTTAGTGCTCTTTAATAAACCTAAATAGAATTTTTCTCTAAAATAATTAGGGAAGCCAATAATTGACCCCATTTAAAATTACATGGGATTTCCTATGTCCCGCTCGACGATGCAACACCCGGTATATACTATAGGTAATAAGAAAATGCTAAAATCTTGTAATTTAATTTTAAGACTTAAAATAATCTAATCATAGTTTGGCACATCCTGTATATGCTTAAGCAACCCCTGAGCCAAATAAATTTCCGAGAATGGACCACAGATTGTAGTTTTATTAAAATTGTCGCAATATGTATGCTTGGAAAAACACATTTCATGATTGTTTATATTAAAAACAACTGTTTTTTAGAATAATTTTTGGACTTCTTGTTGCAAGGCAAAAAATTGGTCACGTTGTCACAATATATTAAGTAGGACTTTAAATCACTTTAATCAGATAAGAGTAAAATTATTAACGAAATGTCACTTATTGAATTTTTAATTTTTACATTACCTTCTTTACCACCCTGTATAAAATTAACACGGTTCTGTAGGTCAAATATATAAACAATCTTTAAAAATCTGAAAGATTCATTCAAATTAATTAAACCGTCGACAAAAATTTGAAAATGCGCAAAAAACAAGTCCCGATTTTTTGAAGGGCAGTTTATTTACTTTTAAATAACTAAAAAGTCGTAATCCTCTGGGCAGTCGTTACCGTTTATATAATTGTCTTCTTCCTATAACACTGTTGTCCTACGAATGCCCAAAAGAAATTCTGCCCTAAGAACCCAAAATGATCAAAAGATTAGCCCAGCAAGCAAAATAAAATTTGAAGAAAAAAAAGATGTTTAGAGATGAAGATGTGGATTGAGCGAGAATTGAATACACTTAAGAAGTTTGCGAAAGCCATAAAAAAAGACCTACGAAAATACAATACAATAAAAATCAAGTAAAACACACTATTAAATATATCAAAAGCTTCAAGATCAATGAATCAATCAAGGTACTACAAACAAAGCTAACGAACGGAAGGAATAGTTAAGATGAAGACAGAAATGGACGAGTAACATCAAACAAGGAGGAAATAATAAATAAAAAATGATTTTATAATTGACAAACAATATTTAGATACATCAAACCAGAAAAGTACCACGTCTACTGACATAATAGATCAAGGGGCTCGGAAGGCATTTCAAACATATCAAAAGATTATAAATACTCGTTTTTAGTTTACTGCTCAGTCAATCTGATACCAATCTCAAAAAGATCTCCATGTTCAGTTATGAAAATTGACACTCCCGCTCGGAGTTTTAAGTTCAATTTGTCTTTCTGAAATCTTTTAGAGTGCTGTCAGTTGATGTCAAAAAATTGACGGAGCAGCGATGAAGCGTACGCGCAATGAAAACCTAGCATTAATTGAAAAGAATGATGTAGGGTTTCGGTTGACTAAACAACAAATCGAGCAACAAATAGACAATTTTGTCATTTTCACAACTTTTATTTCAAACAATCTCGGAGCAGGTGCCCTGAAACGATATTAGAAAAATCGAAAATTATAAAGCTCCAGGGAAGGACCCAGGCGATACTCGGCGATAGATAAAACAAGGTCGAAAGTTAATGAACAAAACTGTTCAAGTCGAGACAAATTAGATTACTACTGCAAAAAATAGAAAAACCTAAACGCGCTTAAGTCTGACAATCGACGCAAGGAGAGGCTGTTTGATGAGCTTTGAGTAGTGAAACCCAAAATTATGTATGTACAGGGTGGCCAACTAAGAATGCGAGGTACTGTATCTGGGAAACTATCCATCGTAGAGGCTTGCGGCAAAAACAATTATTACTAAACGGCCAAGAGAAAAACCTGGAAAACATTTTCAAGTTTCTGAAATGGCCGCTAGGGAGCGTAACTGCAATCTTGAATCTAAAAAAGTGATGTTTCTGTAAATTTCGCTATATTAACCTAATAAAAAAATCCTGATCTTTAAAGTCAAGGATAATCAACCTTTTTTTTTGACACTTTTTGCAGTATCTCTAAAAATAAAGTGGTGGGGGGTATTCAAACGTTTCCGTAAATAACATCCTGTATCTTCGAAACGGCTAAGCCGATTTGAACAAACTTGGGCTCGTTAAAAGGAGCTATTCTTGGGCTACAAACATCATTATATTTGAAGTATTGTAAGTTTCACATATCACCGCTAGAGGGCTTTTTCGAAATTCCAACAGAAATGGTTAATTTTCTCAACAAAATAAAATGCATTGGTATGTTTTTTTTTTTCATGAAAGAGTAGCTAAATGATGCCTAAACTAGCTCGCGAAAACCGCATCTCGATATCTTGTTTCTAACTTAAAATATCGGTAATAGAAAATTTTATACGAAAATCCCTTAAATTTTCATTTTATTGTAACTATATTTTTCTGGAATTCTTTCTATTATGTAAGTTATGGCCCTAAAAAGGACCGATTTATAAAAGGAAGATTTTTAATGCCCCCGCAAATGCTCGAAATGCTGACCATCACGTTCTATGCATTGCTGAAGCCTCTCATGGGTAGACAAAACTGCACTTTCAATTTCGGCTCTCGGTATGTTACGTATTGCATTACGAATCCGGTTTTTCAAATCTTCTCTGGTCGTAACTTGAGTCTGAAACACGATGTCCTTTAACCGCCCCCATAAATAAAAATCCAGGCAAGTTAGCTCTGGTGACCGCGGAGACCATGGAAACAGACTTCCTCTTCCAATCCACCGCTGTTGAAATACTGCATTAATATGCTCTCGCACATTAACGGCAAAATGTGCTGGGCAACCATCCAACTGCAAAAACAAGTTTTGCCTCGTTTCCAAAGGTACATCTTCCAACAACAACGGTAATTGATTGGCCAAAAAGTCAAGAAAGACATTGCCATTTAGGGATTGCTCAAAAAAATATGGCCCAATAATTCTGCCTTCCAGTATGCCACACCACACATTTAAACTCCAACGTCCTTGGTGCTGAACTTCACGCAACCAATGCGGATTTTCTGCAGACCAATAGTGCATATTATGTAGATTGACTCTCCCGTCACTACTAAAGGTGCTTCATCGGTCCGTCATTTGAAATAAAAATTCTCTATTTTGGCGTATCATACCTAACATCCAATGGCAATAATAGTCCAACCTCCGATTAAAATCTTCCTCTTTCAAGGCCTGATGCAAAACGACATGGTATGGGTGCATTCTAAAAGTAATTAAAAAAAGTTTAAACGAATACCTAACTTTGATGGCCATTAGAACTTACCTATGGTCCTTCAAAATATTTTGAACCGTTGTTCGTGATATGTCCAACTCAAGGGATAATGCTCTTGTGCCAACATGAGGATTCCCTTCAATATACCCCAGTACGTAGTTAATATTTTCTTGTGTTCTTCCAATTCTTTGCCGTTGAAACTTAGGCCGAAAATAACCATTGGCTCGTAAACTCGCCACTAATCGGGGAAAAACTCTCACATCGCAAGGACGCCGATTTGGATATCGAGCGGCGGAAACTCCTTTAGCTACTGCGGCATTCTGAAGACATTCAAAATAAACCGCAAGCATATCAACAGCTTCATCATTCGTAAAATGCATTTCGTAAACAGAAAAAATACTCAAAGTAACGCAAAACTTTGACAAATATTGACAATTTGGATTATTTATGTTTTGATTAGGTATTTGTTTTGTTTCCATTGTCTGCTTCTATTAATTGTCTTTTTTGTGCATAGAACGTGATGGTCAGCATTTCGAGCATTTGCGGGGGCATTAAAAATCTTCCTTTTATAAATCGGTCCTTTTTAGGGCCACAACTTACATAATAGAAAGAATTCCAGAAAAATATAGTTACAATAAAATGAAAATTTAAGGGATTTTCGTATTATATTTTCTATCGCCGATATTTTGGGTTAGGAACAAGATATCGAGATGCGGTTTTCGCGAGCTAGTTTAGGCATCATTTAGCTACTTTTTCATGAAAAAAAAATCATACCAATGCATTTTGTTTTGTTGAGAAAATTAACCATTTCTGTTGGAATGTCGAAAAAAGCCCTCTAGCGGCGATATGTGAAACTTACAAAACTTCAAATATAATGATGTTTGTAGCCCAAGAATAGCTCCTTTTAACGAGCCCAAGTTTGTTCAAATCGGCTTAGTCGTTTCGAAGATACAGGATGTTATTTACGGAAACGTTTGAATACCCCCCACCACTTTATTTTTAGAGATACTGCAAAAAGTGTCAAACAAAAAAGGTTCAGATTATCCTCGACTTTAAAGATCAGGATTTTTTTATTAGGTTAATACAGCGGAATTTACAGAAACATCACTTTTTTAGATTCAAGATTGCAGTTACGCCCCCTAGCGGCCATTTCAGAAACTTGAAAATATTTTCCAGGTTTTTCTCTTGGCCGTTTTAGTAATAATTTTTTTTGCTGCAAGCCTCTACGATGGATAGTTTCCCAGATACAGTATATCGCATTCTTAGTTGGGCACCCTGGACCGTAATCAAATTTACAAAATAATGTAATTTAGTAAAATGCAGTCTAAATTTGAGTCAGAAACACTATAGTCACATGAGAATCAAAAAAGCTACCTACCACCATTTTTAACGATAATTACAAAACCGTTTTTACTTCAAATTTCACTTAATTCTGCAAAATTAATAGTGCCTAAGAAGATAGAAGATATCTCTTCAGTTGTGGAAGAGTATTGCATAGATTGGTTCTAGCATTCTCTAAATATCTTTTTAAATTTAGGACCATTAAAAAGTCAAAATAATTCGGTATATTCTTAATATTTCCAAGACAAAAATAGAAAAAAAATCACTAACCTGTTATATCTATTGTCTCTATCTCCCTGGCTTCTGTTTCTGTCACCGGGACCACCCTGGGGACCGCCTGGTCCTCTTGGTCCGCCGGGACCACCCATACTACGTCTTTGTGGATCACCCCGACCACCACCAGGTCTATAGTTCATATTTATTTTACGATTTTTACTTATTATCAAAATCAAAATATATATTACTGTTATGATACACAATATGCAGTTACACTTGTCACAATTAAAAATTTATAATCAAAAATGTTAAAGAAGATATGATATAAGTATAATACTCACTACAATTAACAGATAATTAGAGACTAGGGATCAATAAAAAATTACAATTACTATAAATCACTAAAATTAATGCTTTAAGAATTTTAATTATCGTTTTTTTAAACCTTTTAGATAGTAATGCTTTCCAGCTAGTTGGAAAAAATATTATATAATTTAGTGGTCAGGTACCGCGGACCATCCTGACACCTCTCCAGTCGACAGTATGTGGTGGTATAACTGTTTCATCAAAAGTTAGTGCAGGTTAGTTCAACCCAACCAACTTCATATGTCAATTGAGCAAAACAATTTGTCGAGCGACTAACACAATTTAGATTCTGGGTAAATCATAATTCACTTCCCCTAGACGCTTAAAACATGTAGGGAATATAACAACCCGTTTTTGTAATTAAATGATATGCCAAATATTTTGTCAAATACTAATATTCAAATGTTTGCTGATGATACTTTAATATACGTAAAAGGTAAAAATATTTTAAGTTGCATAGATAGTCTAAATTCTGAATTAAAATTGGTATCAAACTGGCTAAAAGTAAATAAATTAAAATTAAATATTTCTAAAACGAAATTTATGGCAATAGGAAATAATATAAATTATGAAAATATAAATATTTTTATAGATGACCAAAAATTAGAAATAGTTCAGTCTTTTAAATATTTAGGGATAATAATGGATTCTAAATTAAAATTTGATGCTCATTTTGAAAACACTATATCTAAAATTGGAAAAAAAATTAATTATTTCAAAAGAGTAAGTAAAAATTTAAGTTTATTTTCAAAAAAAACAATATATAACACAATAATTTTACCTCATTATTTGTATTGCTCTACAATTTTATATACTGCAAATGAAGGAATTTTTAGTAGACTTCAAATTTTACAAAATAAGGCGATGAGAATAATATTAAATGTTGATAAATACACAAAGATAAATTATATGTTAAATAAACTTAAATGGTTGAATATAAGAAATTTAATATTTTTCCTAGTTTGTATTTTTATTTATAAAATTCAAAATAATTTATTACCATCTCATTTAAAAGACTTTATAACGCAAAACTTTGAAAATCATAACTATCAAACCAGAAACAATCAAAATTTTTGTTTAGGGAAAGTGACAAAAAATTTGACATATAAATCAATATTTTTTAAAGGACTTCATGAATATAACAATTTAGATTCTTTAATTAAGAAACAAAATTCCTTAAGTAAATTTAAAAAATCCTTAAAAATATCATTACTTACAAAACAAAATATCTGATAAAATTTATTTAAAAATATTTTTGGTGCATAAAATTGATTGTAATTTTAAATGTTTTATTATTGTTAAAAAAACTAGAATTTATAATATTGTAGCAGTATTGCTAAAATAAATCTTGTTACTACTACTACTACTACAGGAAGACTTCATTGTTTTATTTACACTTATATTATTAATTTATTTCCTTTTCTGCCAACACAATCAAATAAATGAAAAAGCAAGGTCACATCAACTTAAAGATATGTAAAATTTGCAAAGAAAACATTACAGCAATGTAGGTAAAGTCACATAAATACGTACAATCAATATAAATAATGAGATATGAGCATATAAAAGGATTAAATTGGCTTTAAAGTTAAAAGAATAACAGCATCTATCCTTAGCAAATCTGATGGCTGTTTTTTTTTTTTTTTTGGACTGCGTAAGTTTGACCACATTACACCCGGTTTTTGTGAACTCTACTTGGTTGTACCTTCGGAAAAGATTCTTTATTCACTTGGCATTGTTGGTCTTCAAAATATCTAAGGATCAGACACCCAAATATCTGTATGATAAATTGATTAAGGAAAGTGGCGTTCATGAAAAAGCTACGCGCAATCGCGGTTTTTATTCCACTCCAAAGCATTATTCCAACGATCTTTTATGTACAATGCAGTCAAAACGTTTAACTCACTGCCCATTAACATTAAGTCTCGCCTATCTGTTGACGGGGCACGAAGGAAGCTAAAACGTATGTAACCGATGGAAGAAGCTAGCTCATTTTATAAATAATATTTATAACTCTTACAGCGTGTCCAATAAATTACCTTCTCGTAATATTGTGCTCCACGAATTATCTTTTATTTCTATTCTTGTATGATTAGGTATAATTTTAGTGTATATTTAAAGGAGTATTTATAGTTTACTGGTCTCTGATATAAATGAAAAGATAGCGTTTTTTAACAATAATCTCGTGTCATTATTTAACAAACATGCTCCCCTAGTCACGATTACCTATAAAAAATCAAAACAACCTAATCCCTGGTTCACAGACACCCTCAAAAGGCTTCGCAGATTAACGAGAAACTCTTGGTCAAAGTTTAAACGTACCCGAAAACCTGAGCATAGGCGTTACTACTGCGATCTGCGGAATACATACAACGCAGCACTTCTTAGCGAGAAAAGAGCATATTTCTCTATGGTACTTAGGGACTGCCGTCGTGATGGCAGAAGAATGTGGTCTCACTTAAGGAGCTGGAATATCCATCATAGAGATCACTCACTGGTTCTGGATCCTCAGTTGCATGATGCTGAGGCTATCAACGATTTTTTTTGTGGATAGCATCCCTAAAACGAGCCCTGATTGTCACTATATTACTCAATTTCTCTCATCTCCTCACGCTACCACCTCATTTCAGTTTTCTCACGTCGATGAGAATTTGATAAAGCACTTAATCCTGAAGCAAAAGCCACACATGATGGGACATGATAACATCTCTGCTAAAATGCTCCAGTTGGCCTTGGTGTACATCTTAAGACCCCTAACTCATCTAATAAATGTATCGTTCGAGACGGGTGTAGTTCCTGACGTCTGGAAGGTGGCTATTATTAGGCCTATAGGGAAAAAGCAGAATGCCAGAATAAATAACTTTAGTGATCTTCGACCGATAAGCCTGCTTTCCGTCCCCCTCAAAATAGCTGAATCTGTCCTTCACCATCAATTATCATTGTTCTTGGAGCTGAACTCTATTTTACCCATTAGGCAGTCTGGCTTTAGGAAGGGGTTTGGGGCATGCACCAGCCTTTGTTCGATCGTCGATGAATGCTTCCATGGTTTTGAAAATCAAAAACTTACCTCGGTTACTCTGCTAGATCTGTCTAAGGCATTTGATACTGTTCATTTTGACTGTTTATTGGCCAAACTCGATCACTATGGGATTCTGAACAATATTAATGACTGGTTAGCCAGCTACTTAAAACATAGATATCAAAAAACTATGTTGGATAATAACGATGACTCTTCCATATCCATCTCATCACTGAAAGAACTACAGTCTGGGGTCCCCCAGGGATCTGTCTTGGGTCCTCTCCTTTTCTCAATCTTATTGGCTGACCTGGAGAATGTCCCAGAGCATTGTGAACTTCATATGTTTGCTGATGATATCCAACTCATCCTCCAGTTTTCACCAAACGACAGGAGTCAAGCGTGCTCATTTATTAATACTGACTTGGGCCTTGTGAGAGCGTGGTCTGAGAAGAATGGTCTCATGCTGAATCCTTCTAAAACAGTCCATCTCCTTGTCGGTTCGCCACAAGTTCTGCATTCCTGTAGTGAACTTCCACTGAGTATTTGTGGTGATCCAATCTCCACTGTAAAGTCAGCCAGGAATCTAGGACTTATTATAGATTCTCATCTCAAGTTTAATAAACATGTTAATCTTATCTGTCAGAAGGCATATCTCAGCGTTAAATACCTACTACCATTAAGGGATCTCCTTGACTCCGAAACTAAGAAAACACTTGTTGTTTCCTTGGTTATGTCCCACTTCAACTTCTGTGATGTTATCTATGGTCCTTGCATTACTAATGAGGCCCGCAACCAGCTGCAGAAGATGTTTAAGCATGCTGTCCGTTTTGTGACGCCTGTGCCTAGGTTCGCTCATATAACACCATATTTACGTGAACTTAAACTGCTCAAGCTTAATGAATCTCGCTTTATTCACTATGCCTGCTTTATACAAAGAATCCTTAATTCTGGTATTCCACAGTACTTGGTTACTAAACTAAAAAGACGGACTGATATACATACTAGAGGCTTAAGAGAAATCGATTATCGTTTGGATATCCCCAAACATAAAACATCTTCGTTTCGGGCATCTTTTTCCTACTGTGCTCCTTTCGTCCGCAACAATCTGCTGGATCTTCGTAATGTCTCCATTCCGACTTTAAAAACTAGATTAAAGGCCGAATTCATAAATGACAGTTTTAGGCGCAATGTCAATCTAAATTGCTTTTAATTGACTAATGAAAAATAGAAAAAAAAAATGCTCTCCCTGAGCCTTCTCTCTCCTTTATGACCTATTTTAATGTAATTTATATTTAATTTAATGTACCTACCTTAAAATTGTCTAAGATTTATTTCCTTTCCCCTTGTAATTAGTGTTTTAGACGATCATATATCTAAATTTTTACTTTTATAATTAGTAGGGCTTGGTGTTCGTATCATTTTATGTACCATGTCCATTTGTGTTATTTTATGTCCGCACAATAAACTATTTGAATTAAAGGGTAGTGAGGTAGAATAGCTCTGCTAGACCTCGCCACCAAGATATAATATTTTGTTCTGTATCTATTTATTTCAATTAAATAAAGAACTGTTTATTTATTTATTTATTAATGTTGGGGTGTGCGTGAAAATAGATTTAAATATTTAATTTTTTTCAGAGACGTCTGTCGGTATGTAATTTTAACTCGTCTAAATGTTCAGCTACGAGTCGGCATTCGTAGATCACTGTAAAGTACACGAGTCATCATATAACAATTTTTTTAATAATCAAAGAATTAGTTTTATCGTTACCTGGTATTGTCGCCTCCAGGCCGGCCGCTGCCGTATTGTCGGCCACCATCCCTATCTTTGTTTTTTTTTTCTTCGACGTTGAGTGTTGTGCCGTTGGAGTCGCCTCGTGGATAATAGATGGGCTGTAAAAATATCATAACCCTAAGCAAAATTTGTTCGCTTTTTTAATTACACATTACACAAGTATGTAATAATAATAATGTACTGTAAATAAATAAGCTAATACCAATAATGATAAACTTACTTTGGCGTTCAGACAAGCTACAACACCCTGCTGACTCTCATAAGTGATAAACCCGTAATTAGGTGGCGCTCTGCCTGGCTTGGTAGTTACCGCTGGCGGCTTACTATGCACCCTCAAATCCAAAACGGTCCCGTATTCGGCGAAAAGCTCTCTGAGCTCGTCTTCGGTGGCAAAGTGCGGCAGGTTGCCTAAGAACAGTTGGTTGGCGTCGGAGGATTGGCTGAACGTGGAGGATTGTGAGCGGCGTCTGTCGTCTGAAAACGAAAAAAATACATTGGGGATATTAACTACAAATAGGCATAGAATTAGACAATTTGGGGGTACCTCCCCGGTCACTGTTATCAGGCTGTGCATTAATAGTTAGTAATGCAATAATTAATAATAATAATAACAATACCAACAATTAGTTTATTTCAAATAATTACAATATAATAAACATGTTAATATATGTTATTTTTCAATAAACTTATTAATAATAAATTCCCCAGAAGACGTGCTTGTTAGGGGCAAATCTTATTTATTTGAAAGTATTTAAAATTATGAATATTTAAGAATATTTCTATAAACAGTTGCAAGTATTCAATAAACGCTACTTTCTTGATGATAGATTATTAAATTTCTGAAAAAAATTAATTATATAATTGATTCACGATAACATTAAATACCATTAATTAGTTCCAAAAATATTTTTAAAGCGTTTGTTTCCAATATTAACGTTTTTATTTCAATTTTATATTTTGTTAATGAAATATTTTTTTTAATATTTGTTGAAAAATAATCATTTAAATAAAAGCATAAATATTTAAAAGTTTTTTGTCCGGCGGACTTATTTATTTTAGGTTTTATGGATATTTCATTTTTATAACGTGTATTACGGGTATGGTCTTTAAATTGTATAAGGTTTTAATTTTTAAGAATATACCGGGTGTTGCATCGTCGAGCGGGACATAGGAAATCCCATGTAATTTTAAATGGGGTCAATTATTGGCTTCCCTAATTATTTTAGAGAAAAAATCTATTTAGGTTTATTAAAGAACACTAAAACCCACATTCAAAAGAATAACTTTAGATATTTTTGATGAGCCCGTTTACGGGTTATCGCCGATTTCTTTTTAACTATTTCTCCTTTATATGGCCCCGTATTTGCGTGCACCAGTCAAGGTAAAAGATGACTGTCAAATAAAGTTGTCATTTTGAAATGTGTGCTTTATTGTTATAAAAACTCGTACATCGAAAATATTAGCCATGAATTACACTTCTGAAGAAAAAATATTGATGATTAAATGGTATTATCAAGGAAATAGTTATCAAAATGTGTCAGACATGTTTGCTGCTCTGTATCCGAATAGACCGATACCTGCAAAATCTACAGTCGAAAGGACTATCAAGAAATTTGAGACAAAAGGCACTGTAATAAATAACTGCAGATGTGAAAAAAGGCAGGAACAAAGAAGAGATGCAAGAATTAATAATTACCTATTAATTAGTAAAATATTGAAACATGTAAAATGTCATAATTAACCTTGTAATTGGATACTTTATTTTAGTTTTATTCAGATTAATTTGTACTCATAAATACACCTTTAATATTTTCGATGTACGAGTTTTTATAACAATAAAGCACACATTTCAAAATGACAACTTTATTTGACAGTCATCTTTTACCTTCACTGGTGCCCGCAAATACGGGGCCATAAAAAGGAGAAATAGTTAAAAAGAATTCGGCGATAACCCGTAAACGGGCTCATCAAAAATATCTAAAGTTATTCTTTTGAATGTGGGTTTTAGTGCTCTTTAATAAACCTAAATAGATTTTTTCTCTAAAATAATTAGGGAAGCCAATAATTGACCCCATTTAAAATTACATGGGATTTCCTATGTCCCGCTCGACGATGCAACACCCGGTATATTAAAATACTATAAATGTAAATTTGTCTAACGTTCATCTTTTTTGTTTCTGAATATAATTCTTTTGAAGGATAAAGATAGTCCTTATTAAATGTAATTTTCAAAAATCTTTTTTGTATGTAATACTTCTAATTTTTTAACCAAAGTTCCGTTTATTCCTCCCCAACCTAAAATTCCGTAATTTAAATGAGTTTTAACTAATGCATAATATAATATTAGATGTTTTATATCCAGAAATTTTTTAATGTTTTTAAAAATTGGTAATAAACTTCATAACTTTTTAAGCAAATACAGGTGTCCCTCGTTTTACGCGGCACATTTATACGCGGTTTCGCTTATACGCGTTTGCGCTTTTGACACCAGTGATTTATTTTACGCGGTTCACTTATACGCGGTTGGTAGCCGCCTGTTAATCAGCGAAGATCCTACAATGGAAAGAAGTTTAAAAACTAAACGAGAGGTTTTTGCAGCATTGGCAGCATACAAGGAAGTTGAGAAGAATTTACGCAACGAAGCTATACAGTCAAAAATTACGTCTTATTTCTCTAAAAATTAATGTTTTTGTTTGATTTTTAAAGATGTTTTATATGTATTTATGATGCCATATTACATATATGTACGTTTAATGTTCTCATACATAATATGTACATATGTATACATATTATGTATTTAATAAAAGTTTATGTAATAAAATGTTTTTGTTTCGATATACGCGGTTTCTTTTTACGCGGTGTTTTCAAAGAACGTAACCCCCGCGTAAAACGAGGGACGCCTGTATTCTACTTGAAAATTCCGATTTAATTTACTGTCAAAAATTATTATATACACTAACCTAAATATTTTACATGATTAACTTTTAGAATGTCATCGCTAATATTGATGCTATTCATATTTTGTGGTACATTATTTAGGTTTAAAGTAAAAGCAAGATAATTTTATTTATTAAAATTAATTGTTAATAAATTATTATCAAACCAATTTTTTATAATCTTAAAATCTTTTTTAATTTTCTTATTTAAATTGTCCCAATTTGTATCGCTATAAAAAATAGCAGTATCATCTGCAAAACTATGAATTTTCCCATCGTAATTTACACTAAATAAATCATTAATATAAATATTAAAAAAGAATGGTCCTAAAATTGTCCCTTGAGGAACACCATATTTAAATACTTCTGAATAGAGCTTTCTTCTTTATCTATTTTAACATAAGTTGGTCTATCTTTAACATGTTTGAAGTTTGAATTAATTCTAATTGCTTTCCACTATATATAATATTTTCAATTTTTTTTAATAGTAAATTATGGCTAAGCAAAGACTTTTGCTAAATCCAGAAAAATACAAATACAAAGCGTTTTATTATCGAATGCATTATATATTTGTACTGTTAGATAGCAAATAGCATCCTGCGTCGATTTATTTTTTTGAAACCCAAATTGTTTTTTAGAAATAAAATTTATTTTTTCTAAATAATTATCAATTCGTATTTTTAAAATTTTTTCAAAAACTTTAGCTAAAGAAGATTTATTTATTTATTTCAACAAAGTCCAACAATGTAATTTACAGGGCCGATAGTTTACAATATAACATACATTTTACAAAAATAGTTTTAGAATAGGTATTATCATTACATGACTATCAGTTTTTAAATACACTACATATCACAGAGAATTTGAAGATAAGCGAAGGAACTGGTTGTAATTCATGCTCAAGTCGCATGTGTGCGATATTTTATTATAGGTCGAACACATCTTATGCACGGGTGATACATACATCACATTAGTGTTTGCTACTGATAAGTAAAAATAATTTCTATGCCTATTAGCTATTCTAGGTACATTAAAGTTTAATTCACCCAACAAGTAAGGACAGAAGACTTTACCATTAACAAGTTTCTGCAAGAACAATACCTTTTAAATATCTCTACGTTTTTCCAAACTTTCTAAACTAAACCTAGCCAAAAGGACATTATTATCTATACCGATTTGTGGGTATACCCCATCCGTTTTTAAGGCCAAATATTTCATGAACTTTCTCTGAACCTGTTCAACAGCTATCACATATTTATTGTAAACAGGTGCCCATATAAGTGACCCATATTCAAGCCTGCTTCTTACCAACGTTAGATATAGAACCTTAAGTGTTTCTATATCTCTAAAAGAGTTACAATTTCGAATAATAAAACAAAGCATTTGCATAGCTTCTGAAACTGCCTTAGTGATGTGATCATTGAAATTCAGTTTTGAATCCACAATGACGCCCAAGTCTTTGACATTCTCCACTCTTTTCAACCTCTCCCCATCAATGACGTAGTCAAAATTCAGTGGTGATGTTCTCTGTAGTAATATATTAAGGGATAGGGAAATTATCGAAAATCATCCCGAAGATTTTTTGCCGTGGAAATCGCTCGAGGGCTTGCCCGAGAGCGATTTCCTAATGGCAAAAAATCTGAGAATGATTTTCTGATTATTTCCCAATCCCGAAATGTATTTTGAAGATTATTTACCAAATAAAAAACTAACGATTTCTGACGGGTGAGATTTTCACTTTTGACAAGGGTGATTTTACCAAATAAAAAACTAACGATTTCTGACGGGTGAGATTTTCACTTTTGACAAGGGTGATTTTCACCGGAGAGCGGGAGATTATCGCTGAATAATCAGGTGAAAATCAACCCGCTTTTATAATGGATGAGGTAAATAATCCGACTAATCGTCAATATGGCGCATTTCTTAGCATTGAGTAAGAGTCCATTACCAACACACCAGTTATTAATTGCATTGACATTATTCTGCAATTTTTCGCAGTCAGAGTAAGACCTAACCGAAACATACAATTTCAGATCATCAGCAATTATTTGGTACTCCACATCAATTACATTTAGAATATGGTTTATGAATATAACAAATAAGAGTGGCCCCAGGTTTGATCCCTGAGGAACCCCTGAAGTAGCTCCAAACAGCTGCGATCTGAACCCATTGTACTGAACATACTGCGTTCTGTTTTCCAAATATGTTCTAAAAAAATTTATAAAATTTTTTGTCAGGCCAAACTCTTGTAATTTAAGTAATAGTCTTTTGTGGCATATCCTGTCAAAAGCCTTTGTGAAGTCGGTAAAGACCACATCAACCTGGCCTCTAGAATCAACTACTTTAGATGCAAAATTGGAAAAGCAAGCCAGGTTGGTGGTCGTTGACCGACCCGCCAATATTAATGTTATAGGCCTATAATTAATACTCTCCTTACAGTTTTTAACTTGGATTTAGTTTTTCTAATTGTATGTTTTCATCACTTTAACATTTGAAGGCTTGCAATTTTCCGCACAGCATTTATTATGAAAATACTTACATGGAGTTGCCTTTTTTTGTCGCAATCAATTTTTGCACCATACATATTAATGAAATTATTTACTAAAATTGCTGCCCTCTTACTAACACCGCAAAAATTAAAGTTATGTTGAATTTTAGTGGGCTTTCACACTAAAGTTGCATGCTACATGCGACGTGCAGCCTAGGAGTAGTTTGAGACTTCTTATATCTTTAATAATGACCGGAAGATGATCATAAACTTCTTTACTATGGAGCATAGCATCCCGGAACAGAACAAAACTCTCATTTTGACCAAAACTTACCATCATCTGCGGTTCTAGGTCCCCTATTTTGGGGTGGTCCGCTAGTTCTGGGCGGTTGGCCACCCGACGGTCTGGTTCCGCCCATTCTGCCGCCTACACCGTTTGTGGGAGCGGGTCCTCTTCCACCCATATTGGGTGGCGACTGTGATCGGTGAGGGTTCGGTGGTTGTTGTTGGTAAAACGACTGGACTGGGACAGAAGAAGCCGATTTTAGAAGGTTGGCGTAGGTTTTAGGCTCATTGGATGCTGAAAACAAATAAAATCTTTATTATCTATTAAATAGAACCAATTTGAATGAATTAAATAACCGTATTAATTGTGTTTTACCTGGTTCTATTGGCATTTCCTGTTCTGGTTCCGTTTCTGCAACATCTCCATATCCACCATCGACCAATTCCTCAATTTGATCGTCCTGTTCGTCTTGTGGCTCCTCAAGAGGTACCGTTGCGGGTAGACCAAGAGGTTGATTGTCGAGTCCTTTAATAATATTTAAAAATGTATTGAATTATATTTTTTTCCAAGCCGTTTTGTTTTCTCGGAAATTGTTATGTGGAAAAATTTAGGGAACAAAGTCATTTAGATGCGCCGAGGTTCGCGAGATACTTCGTATAATATACGAATTTGCTTAAAATTAGTCATAGAATTAATATTATGAATCCTACGACTAATTTTAAGCAATGATTCTATTCACTTTTCCGAATTTCTAACGGTTCTTGAAAACCGGGGGTTTGAAGTTGAACTAAATTACTAGAAAGCTTAGGGAAAAATGTCGCTTATTTTAATAAAAGCGTAATGACATTGCAATTATTAAGCTGCTCAATGTGACCACCGCCTTGTGCAATGCATAACTAAATCCTCCGTCAAAGTTGTTATTCACGTCTCTCACCTTTCTCATTGAATCGGTAAGTGTCTTCACATGTCCCCACATGAAAAAGTCTAGTCAGTTGAGATCCGGAGATCGCGGTGGCCCAAGCAATGGAACCACCACCAAGAACCGTTAGGAATTCGGGAAAAGTGAATAGAATCATTTTTGCTTAAAATTAGTCATAGAATTCATATACGAAGTACCTCGCATACCTCGGCGGCCACCCTGTATAACAGTTTAGTAGTATTTAACCAGGTTTAATAGCTGTTTACGTTTTAATAACAAGGAAGAAGCAAGGTTCTTATTGTAAATGTGTCAAAACTGACTTAGACAAACAAGTTAATCAGTTTTCTTGAAGGTAACTAGGCGCGACAATTATGAGACGAGAAAAAAAAATATTTAATCACATATGAAAGCGGCATGCAAAACTCCGAAAATAAACATTATAGGCATTTGGCAAACATTATAGGCATACTTTATTTGGCAGTAATTAAATCATGTCATCGTCGGAGGATGAAGACGAGCGTGCTTTGTTGCAAGCTGCAAGTCTTAATATCAGAAATAGAAGGCATTGGGTGCATCCTATGTAGAAGGCGTAAAAAAGAAGGTACTTTGAAGTACCTAATGAAGGAAGTGGAAATGTATCCTCAGAAGTAATGTTTAATTATTTGAACTAATGCGATGATAGAAGTAGAATTTACAATTTCACCGAAAAACGGATCATAGTTTTCATTTACAAAACGGTCCGAACTCATTTAAATGCAAATCTGTTCTACGTCTGTTCGTTTTGGCGCGAGCGATTTTTAACAGACACAGGCATGTCTGATCGTGTCATGTCGCACTAGCATAAACGACCTTATTGAAAAAGAATGCAAGTCACTGTTCTAGTCTAGAGCAATCCAGAAACTATGTATGTATTTTGTTTATATTCGGCCTCGACGACCCTTACTACAACAGCTATGTTTAAATATATCTATTTCTCTGTAAATTACAATCACAAATTGAGATTTTGAAAGTAACCTATAGTTAGACCCTGTAGGGAGGATACTGTATATTAAAACCCTTATATTACACAGGGCTCGTTATGTATGACCTTAAAAAATCTATCAGGAAAGTTATAGGGATTTAAAAATTTAAAAAAATATGTTATTAAATATAGATTTAAAAAAAAAAACACCACAACTTTCCTATTCGCCATTGTACACTCGTGTGTGGTTTACGAAATAGTCGGCCGCTTCCATACTAAACAACAAAATACTGATGATTCTGATATAAGAGAAAATCAGAACAAACTAGCAAGGTAATCCAGTTTTGTTCTTTTTTTAATTTCATCATTATCGCTTATTCGTTGCTAAAAATCATACTGACCTTGCTGTTGGATATTAGGTAGAGGCGCGCTCAGTGGGGCTTGTACATTAGGTGCAATGTGTCCACTCAAAGGTTGTCCTAAGAAGAGAATTATCAGTAAGCATAACAAATAACCACAAACCATTCATAAAAATAACAAAAGTCTACAACAAATATTTTTTGGTGGAGGGTAATTAAGACTTTTCTAGGGTCTAGGGTAAATAGCGCCAGCCGGAATCGAATATAAACCCCCGTTTTGTCAAATCAGCTATCACATGTATATTAAATTATTAAGTATTCGTAGTGACACTGCAGTGTACAAAACGCTCATTCTGTCGCGCCGCATTTAGCTAGAAGCTAAACAAATTGAATTATACGAATATCTAACTATGCCGGCTCTAATCAACGTGGAAATGAGTGAAAACTAGTATTTTTAATTTTTGTCTTAAACATCAATTCACAATCATTTTTATGGAAGCCCAAGGAATATTAAAACCACAGAGGACACATTTTTTTGGAGAAATTAGTTCTAACAAAAAAAAATATTTGAAGAAGTAGTCCATACTTGCAGTGGAGTGTAGGTAATAAATTAAAGCAACACTTCTGTCTTCCTCCACAAATAATATTTGTGGAGAAAGACAGAAGTGTTGTTTTAATTAAAAAAAAAATATGTTTTATTTTTAACTAAAATCGAGTTTTTTTTCAATTTTAACTTTTAAAATTCATAGGGATCGGATATAAATTGCCAGTTATAGCAATCTTATGACGTACTAATCTTTAAGTGATTCTTGGGACCATTTTAAGAAAACATCTTTAACTAACTTAAACTGCAGAGTGTTTAAATTAAGTAAAAACAACAGGCGCTGTCCATGAGTTTTTTTACTGGTGGGGCAAACTTTGTGGGCAACTAACAAGTTAAATTTCTTAACTAACCTGCACCGCTTATTTTCCGTCGCAGTCAGCTAAAGTCATTATTAATACAAGTACACGAGCAGGTACAAGTATTAGTAGTAGTAGTAGTAGTAGTAGTAGTAGTAGTAGTAGTAGTAGTAGTAGTAGTAGTAGTAGTAGTAGTAGTAGTAGTAGTAGTAGTAGTAGTAGTAGTAGTAGTAGTAGTAGTAGTAGGTGAGAGGAGGCACACGGACCTGGCAAGTAGACCAAGTGCGGTCCTCTTTACCTACCCCTGAGTCTTCCCCCATCCACTCAGCCACCCAGGCTCTCACCGAACCTACCCAACCTTCTCATGAAGGTCAGGACGTTAATTCAAGCAAGAGTCCCGACTTCCTTCTGTGGGATCACCACTGTCCCAAAGACTTGCCGTCTGACTCTTCCCAGTGCTTCGCAAGCGCACAGGAAGTGCAGTGGTGTCTCCTCATCCTCCAAGCATTCCGAACATATCGGGACCTCCTGCACACCCATCGTATGCAGGTGCTTTCTCAACTGGTACAAGTATTAAGTACTACGCTACTAAAGTTAGTATATTATTTCACCGCGCAGTTCGAGTGTATTCCCGTAGGACCGGCACCCAACCCGAAAACCGGCGACGTCCACGAACATGCGAGTGCCCGAGAGATTTTAATTTGCGGGCCGTCGACGATTTCGTACTAATGTTTGTCTCTTTTTAACTTCCTTGAAGCGCGTATGTTTGTTTCTGTCTTGATTTCAATGCACTTATATAGTTTATCTATATGAGGTGAATTTAAAATACGGCCGAGCCCGCGGAGTAAGCACAGGAATAATGAATAATTAATTATTGCTCTAGCTCGATTCTTTATTGGGGGTAGTTTTTGTATGAAAATGCACTTTTTTTAGGACAAATATTTTTGGGTTTTAAAAAATAAAGATTAGAAATCAGTAGGTTATTAGCCGAATTTCCTTATGGAGCAGCCGCGCCTGATCTTTTCTAATATAATAACTTTGATCCCACCATATTATGGTGAAACTTGGTATACGCCTTCTCTGCACCAAGAGGAAAAATGTACATTTTTTTAAAATTCCTACCAGTGCCATCGTGAGCGATTTTTAATAATAATAATAATAATAATAATAATATAATAATAAAGGTCTTTTTATTATGAAAACATATATAACTACAAAGAATACAAGGCAATACAAACAGAAGCAAGGCGCAGTCTAGCCTAAGCGGCTACCCTACTGAACCCCGCACTGCTTGCTAAAATTAAATAATATAGATAAATGCTGCTAAATGCACAGATATAATATTATAGGCATAATATTATGAAAAGGAGAAAAAATATTATTATACATAGTAGCTGAAAAAGAAAAAAATATAAGGAAACGAAAAGAAATATGTAACATTCAGATTCGATGGATATATAAAAAATATGTGATACAATTATGAAGAGAAAAAAAAAATAAAATAAATAAGAAGTTAAACTAACGGAGTGATTCATTTTGAGAATTAAATAAATATTTTTTATATTGCGATTTAAATGTATCACTATTAAGAAAAGTCAATTCGTCAGGTAAGAAGTTATACAATTTTACAGCGTGATATGTAAATGACCTTTGAAACATGGCACTCTGATGGTGAGGCATCGTCATTCTGTTAGGGAACCTAATATGGCGAGCATGGATATTATGACGAGATACAAATTTAGTTTTCAGGGAAATTATTATTATTATTATTAAAGAATTATTTTTATTTTAAGAAAAACCAGCGGCACGATTTTTTTCTTAAACTGATCCAAAACGGTAATTGCTACGTAAAAAAAGAAATAAATATAAATTTTTCTCAATGAAGATGTCAGATCCAAAATAACTCGAAATACCGTAAATTTCATTTAAATTCAATAAACATTTTTATTGTTACAGGCTTTTCTAAGATTAATCAATTTTCTCATTAAAAATGTGAGCCTCATACATAATGTGGTTTTCCTTTTTCTTGGGCGTGTACTCCGTGTACGTATAGCTCCCATAAAAATGATCGTCAACTTTACCGACAAAGATTCAACTGAACTTGACAACTTACTATAACAGGCCCACTAATTAACTCACCTGTTAAAACACCCATATCATCAGGATGACCGTTTAAAGTTGCCGTCGGCTGGGGGGGTTGCACGATCTGAGCAGGCAGCACGTGCGTAGCTGGCTGAACGGGCACCTGATAAGGTGCTGTTGGTGATGGTTGGGCGGCTAGTGGAACGGGCGCTCCAGCCGGAGGTACTGCAACTCCATAAAATTGTTGTAGACCAGGAGCGGGCACAGGTTGACCTAGGGGCTGCTGAGGGTCGCTCAAGACGGGACGCTCAAGAGTGTCTTCTTCCGGTTCGGAGCGAATGTCTCCATCGCATTCTTCGTCAGATATAATTTCGTCCTTCGGGCGCAAAATGAACGGTTATAACTCAATTGGTTTCGCTGCGTCAGGATAGATGTATAATAATTATGAATGCAGAAGTATTGAATTTGTCAATTATGGTACATTTTGTGGCGAAAAACACGCCTGAAGAAGCTGAAAAAATTGGCGAAAGGTTGCGTGAAAGAAAAATTGTTTTTTTTTTTATTTTTGATCTCCAAATCCAAGAACCTTCGAATTCAAAAATCTTTGATTGTCTGTTGCGTCTTTTACCAACACGACGGCTAAACATTTTAAATAAATATACAATTTAATTTTGTAACTTAACGAAATCAATTATTCTAACCTCAAAAACGGTCAGCGGGCAACAAATAAAAATAGCAGAAATCAATATATTTTTTCAGAACTTGGTCAAAACTATTATGCCAACAAATTATATTATGTTCTAATTTCTTGCCAAATAAATTGTGACAAGAAATTGGGCGAAGTTTTAGCTGTTTACACACATAAATAATATGAAGGTCAACGTCTACAATTTCTTGGCACGTGGAATACGAGCTTTAACAATTATTATTATGCTTTGTAAATGGAGGCTGTATTTATAACAATATGTATTTGAAATGGATGTATGGGTGTCCCATTTTCGACACTTTTATAGGGTATATCCGTAATTGTTAGTGCTATCAAAAAAGTAATATAGGTGTCATGTGCTCTTTTTGGGCCAAACTTAAAATGGTAAAATCAAAACTTGAAAATTTTCGCTCGCTTAAGAGATACGGGGGAAAATCAAAAAATTGACAATTTCAAAATTACCCTATATTTTCTTAGTTAAAAGAGATACCAAAATATGTTTTATACAAAAGTTTCTTTATAATGATTGCTAAATAATCTGCCGTTTTCAGTATAAGTATACGAGGTCAGGTAAAAAAGTTATCGACCTAATCTCATTTTTTTTTAAATGGAACACCCTGTATGTTTTATGTTATTATTCCTATCCACCCGACTTTTTGGGCGCACCCTGTATAATTCAAAATATTTTTAAAATGTGGCAGATATCTAACCATACCTTAATACAAAAGCTTATTAATCGACAAATCTTATCTTCAAGGCATAAAATTACTCCGCGCAATCGTTGACTCACCCGGTACATTAAGTTCATTAAAGCAAAACAGCTCGAAAAACCGTGAAATACGGTCACTCCCGTGTGCAAATGAGAAAACGCGTTCCAACCAAATTTGTAATCGTTCATGAGCCAGTTTTTGAAAGGTCATAACAGTACATGGTCAAAAGTTTAAGCATTTGGCCAACTATGGAATTTTTGCTTATATTTTTACTCATTTGAGTTGCGACTATTTTTTTTGAAAATGTAGCTTGAGGATAAAGATGAGAGCTACTCCATCTTAAATAAGACAATCAATGATTTTAGCACACAGCGAAAATTGGGGTTAATTAATGTTAAAGGTAGCTCTCTATCGCCTAGAAATTTTGTATGCACAAAACCGTTCCAGCCCCATGCCTTGTGTGTAAAGAGTACAATATATTAACAACAACAACAACAACAAGCAGTTTCAAAACAATACAAAAAATAGGGGCTGGAATGACCTTCTTTTTCACAACTAAATGTTTTGAATTCAATAGAAACATGTTCCATTAAAAGGGCTTAGGAATAATTTTGGAACAAATCGACGAATGTTGCCAATATATTTGTTGAGCACAGCAAATTACATCTGGATACAAGTTTTCAACGCATCTAAACCAAAACCAGTTGCGTGGAACTAACGACTGCTGCTGCTGGAGCTAGTGCTGCCTTCATCATAGCTGCATATGTCCAAAAACGAAAAAAAGATGGTGGCAGACAGTCAGTAATAAAAACTGGCGACCATGTAATATTTTATTTTGGAACGTAGCTCGCTTCGCAATTTCGTCTGACTAACAAGATCTGATTTCGAGGAACTTCTTTATTTGGTAGCCTCTTTATCCACATACTTTTTAAAGTAACAAAAGTATGCACAAATGATTAACGTACCTACCTACTAGATGTAAATAGAAGTGTGATGAAACTCTCACTCAGGACGTCACTGTACTTGTTGACGACATACTAGCGATATTTTCCATTTAAAATGAAGAACAGGAATACAAGCAACAGTCAACAATTTTTTTTAATGTTATGCCGCCCGATGTTGCCAAGTCTCCATCATGTAGTTGACGGGATACATGTCGACGACACCAATATCAACATGTTGCCAACATTTTGTTGGCCGATCTGTACTTACCCTTGTTTAAATAATTTTAAACCAATCAAAAATATTTTAAATAAAAGTAATTTTTTAGGCACTGTGTAAAGTAGCTATTTTTTGTCTTAATTTTTACTAACAGCCGTATTAAAATCCAAGCTCTTTTGGAAAATCTGTACCTACCATATAATCTAATTTAAAAAATTAAATTCAAAGCAACATTTTATAAATTCTTACCTGATAGCGAAAAATGTCATTGTGAACATAATACTTTTTGGGACTCTGGGAAGCCAAAACAAAGGTTTGTGTGAAGCGACGCATTGGTTGACCAGCATTGGAAAGTTCTCCAGTTACTTGTACCACTACACCACTGCCAAGGGTAGATTGAGAATCGACCTAAGGTAGAACAAAAACATCAATATGTAGTTAAATATTATTATTATTTAGGACAAAACTAGAAACACCAGGATATAATAAAGAAAATTATTACTTTTAGTAAATCAGGTTAATTCCGGTGTTTCCTTACCATTATTCTGAGGTTATTAATTTGGTTGTACACACCTATCAAAGTTATGACGTAAACCATTAATGCCAAAATGGGTCAAATATCTTTTACTCTAAATACCATCACCAATTTTGGTAAAGTTAACTTTGGTTATGTTTCTGATCAGGGTTGGTTGATTAAAATCAAGTAATTTGTTAAATTTAAACCGTTGATATAAATAAATAACTTTCAAAACTATCTATATTCCTTGTAACGGACTTTTTACACCTTTCGTTGCGTGGATTTTTGCTATTATTAAATTTTAGTTGTATTTTGTTTGAATTTAAATCATGAATTATGCCAAGTATATTTCTCATAATCTAATTATTATCTTCTTCTTCTTCTTCTTCTCAGCCCATGTTTATCCACTCCTGGATGTAGGCAATGAAGGCCTCTTCCAAATCTTTCCACGCTTTTCTGTCCCTAGCAGTCCGGATCCAATTCCTTCCTGCAACACTCTGGATATCGTCTCACCATCGCCAATGCTCCGTTTGGTCTCTCTTGGGCGCCAAACCAATATCCTGTGCGTCCACCTATGGTCGTCTTGCCTTGCCATATGACCAGCCCATCTCCATTTCAGTTGTGCCACAAGCCTTAGTACATCCGTAACTTTGGTTCTTCTACGAATTTCCTCGTTTTCATTATTATAGGGCACATAAACAGTACTATAGTTTCTTGTCCTCTTTAACTGAATTAACTCATTTACGGCTAAAGAACAGGAACTTGGTTGTAAAATACCTATTTTCTTAGCTTTCTATCATATCTTTTGACCAAGTAGTTCTAAATTATAATGGGTACGGCATGCTGTCTCAATTGGAATTATCCATCCATTTGACCAATAATTAGGGTGGATTTAACCAGTAAATCGTCCATATCGTTCTCGATACTTCATATAGGTACTATAATATATATATATGGCAAATAAATAAAATTTAGAAGTACTGGATCATGTGTTCATAGACCCAGGCGGCAGTTTTTTCTAAAAAAGTTAATGTTGAAGAACCGGATATAGTTATAGCGGGACACTCGATTCCCTTGGCTTCATCAATTCATTTATTGGGCGTTAATTTGGATAGTCATATGTCTTGGCATAGCCACGTTGCGGCCATTGCTAAGGCAGCCTCGCAGAAGCTTGGAGTACTTTTCCGAACAAAGAACCTCTATACACCCCAACAACTTTTGATGCTCTATAAAGCCCAAATTCGACCATCGCTGGAGTACTGTTTGCATATTTGGGGCTCTGCTCCTAAACATACCCTGAGATTGCTAGATTCCATTCAAAGAAGAGCCATTCGCTTGATTGGTGACCATGGTCTGACAAACAACCTGGAAAGCCTTGAACATCGAAGGCAGGTTGGCGACTTGAGTCTATTTTACAAATATTTTCATGGCAAGTGGTCAACTGAGGTTGCCCGCTTGATACCACCCAGAACGGTGCATGGTAGAAATACACGACAAACCACTGCAGCCCACCAGTACGTGGTTCAGCTTAGTGTCCCTCGAACGACACTGTTTCAAAATTCTTTCATCTGGAGAACGTGATCACTCTGGAACGACCTCCCTGAGATCGTGTTGCCCAACGACTATAATCTTCAAAGATTCAAGACCAACGTGAATCGTTTCCTGCGCACACGCACCGCTCCCAGAGCGCCATAAAGGATTTATCCTGCAGTGCCTTATCATAAAAAAAAATATTTAGGTTGAGCTTCTGCCTTTTACTCCTGTTCCTAATATTTGTTCGTTTCGGTTTATCTTCTATAAGGGGGTTGAAGTTTCATGGTTGACTATTTCGTTTTTGGTTTGAATTAACGATGTTGTTAAATTTTAAAGAAAAATCCTTATGTATGGTGTTAAGGTGTGCATAAAATTGTAAACAACACCAAAAACTCGACTAGTAAGAAAATGTTTCACTGTCATTCTTTAATGAACATATAAAAAAGTTATGTAGAAAATTAGCGTCAGGTCGTTATGCCCTGAGGTACTCTCATGAAGTAAATGATACAGTTCTTCAAAATGTTTATTTAATTTTATTAGAATCCCTCTTGAGATATGGAATTTGTTTCTGGGAAATTCATGTCAATATCTCAATTCTATTTTCATTTTACCAAAAAGAGCTTCAGCTATTTGTGCAAAGCAAGATCTAGAGATGCTTGTAAATTTCTGATTATCTCACACAAAATTTTAACACTACCTTTATTTTTTATATTGGAAATAGATTGTTTCATTCAAAAAAACAACATAGAAATAATATTAATTTACCTACTTATAATACAAGACAATATTTAATTATACTTCAATTGGACACGTCCTCCTAGATCACCCTGTAGTAATACCTTTATCGCTGTAGTGCGCGCAACTTTAAAGAAACTGATTGATCATCACCTTTAGCCCGATTCCCATGAGTCATTATACTTTTTGCGCTGTGTGCAGCCAGTTCTTAATTAGCCGCAAATATAAAAAAACAGAAAAAATGCCAAAGGGAAAAGAAAGAAAAAGAAAGGGAAAAGTAGTGTCCAAATTAAGGAAAAAAAATGAGAAAATTGGAAAAAAAATTGGAGAAATATGAATCAAGTAAGTACGGACATATCATATTACCTCTTTGTTTTAGATACAGACATAAATTCTCATCACATACTTGGAGCCCAGTTGGTTTGAGCTAGTCTACTTACTTTGTAGACATATGTAACTTCATAATTATGGCTCAAAATGTTACAATTCCTTAATATAAAGCCAACAAAAATATCCTTTTTTCAATGCCAGCCGCAATTCCAGTTAGCCAAACGCGGCAAATGTTTTGTTTATGCGACGTTGATAAGTCACCTTATTACGAAGTCGAGCATGCCGGAAAAATAAACAAATTCTTTGCACAGTCAGTATGTTATGATTTTCAATAAATAATTCCCTGTGAAATATACAGGGCAGTCTCATACACATTGTGCAAAAACGAGCCTGTGAAATATACAGTGTCTCTTAAGCCATTAGCCTCTGTGAAATATACAGGGTGCCATATATATCCAGATCATGTGAAATATACATGATCAGCCATATCCAAAAATATTCCTGGCCTTCCCATGCAAGCAAGGGCTTCTTATAAAGTCAAAAATAACATTATCTTTTGTCTTCCTAGGCTCAGACACTGACACCTCCTCTGAAAGCGGCAGACCGACCAGCTCGGAAGAATCTGAGAACGCCACCTCCAACAGCGATATTGTTGAGAGAAAGAACATACTGGGTGAAGATCCTACGCGTGAAACCATCCACGGACCGGAAATATCGCAAGATTTAGCCACCAGATGGAGGTGTTACCTCCAGCAAGGGTTAGATAAGGAGGCAAAAGAAGCACTATTTAATGCTCGCTATGTGCCAAGCAATTGCCTTTTTCTCGAAGCCCCAACTATAAATCCTGAAGTTCAAGTACTCCTGTCTCAAAATGAAAATAAAAAAGATCTTTTTTTGCTTGAGCTCCAAAATCACCTCGGAAAAGGGATTTCCGCTGTTGGGTGTGTATTGTCAAAGATGCTGGATCCTCTTGAAGCAAATGATAATTCTGAATCTAACTTGGCAGGCCTCGTTGAGGCAGGAAAAATGCTGTGCGAGGTACACCATGCCATTTCCAATCACAGGAAATTTCTTTTGTACCCAAAGTTCAATAACAAGACCCTTAAAATTGCAACATCTCAACTAAGAGATTCTCTGTTGTTTGGGGACGATTTCGGGGACAAATGTAAGTCTGCAAAAACGGTGGAATTAACAGCAACTGAGCTAAAAGCATCCACTTCTTATTCGTTAAAAAACTCCAAAGGCCTGGCCTACAAAAAACGCTGGAAACAGCCAGAAAGAAGGGAGAGGGGGAGCAATTATACCAAGAAGCCGACATACAAGACATCCTACCGTCAGAACCGTTACGGGAGGAACCCGAAAAATCAAAACCAAGACTGGAGGAGACCTCGTTAGGGGTAAGGTCTAAAGGCAAAATTGCTGGAAGAATAAAGCTTTTCTACGAAGAGTGGGAGAAAATAACTACAAATAGGTTAGTTCTTAACTGGGTCAAAGGCTATAAAATACCCTTTCTAAGCTTGCCCCGTCAGCACAAACCTCCCACCCCTCCAAACCTAAGCACAACCGCAGAAAAGCTTTATTTAACCAGTATCAACCATCTTCTGAAAATTGGGGCTATCAAGGCAGTAAAGAATTGCACAAACCAATTTTTATCGAGTTATTTTTTAAGGAAAAAACGGAATGGCAGTTACAGGTTTATTTTAAATCTTAAAAACTTAAATAAATTTCTCACGCCTCCCCATTTTAAGTTAGAAGATGTACGAACAGCAAAAACCCTAATATCAGAAAACTGCTGGCTAGCCTCTTTAGATTTAAAGGATGCCTACTTTTTGGTACCCATATCTCCAAAATTTAAAAAATATCTGAGATTTAAATTCAAGACTACACTTTTTGAATTTCAGTGCCTACCCTTTGGGCTGTCAACAGCTCCATACGTTTTTACTAAACTTCTAAAACCTATAATTACGCATCTACGAGGGAAAAACTTAACATCGGTTTTTTACTTAGATGACGCGCTTCTTATAGGCCATAACGAGGGCGAATGTTATAAAAATATAAAAGACACTAAAGACCTTTTCGAAAAATTGGGATTTATTATAAATACAGAAAAAAGTTGTTTAAGGCCAGTCCAGGAAATCAAGTTTTTGGGGTTTATTTTTAATTCAAAAAGTATGACTATGCGCCCTACCACTGAGAAAAAGATACAAATCAGGGAATTAACAAGTAAAATGCTAATCACGAAAACAATCAAAATAAGATTATTTTCAAAATTTATTGGACATTTAGTTTCAATATGCCCAGCCACTCAATACGGATGGCTTTACACAAAACAGCTTGAGAGGGAGAAATATTTGATTTTAAA
The DNA here is from genome assembly GCA_963920685.1 of Polydrusus tereticollis. NCBI lineage: Eukaryota > Metazoa > Arthropoda > Insecta > Coleoptera > Curculionidae > Polydrusus > Polydrusus tereticollis. The sequence continues at coordinate 83,548,882 of OY987329.1, read as the reverse complement.
ATTAAAAGATGGCGACTATGACTTGAGCATGAAAATACCGAATACTCTAAAATCCGATTTACTTTGGTGGTTAAAAACTATAGACAAATCCGAAAATAGCATTAAAAGCCCCAATTATGTCTGTCATATATTCACGGATGCGTCCACCTCGGGGTGGGGCGCATTCTGTAATGGTAAAGAAGCAGAAGGGTTTTGGGGGTTACAAGATACAACAAAACATATAAATTATTTGGAGTTAAAGGCCATATTATACGGTTTAAAGTCTTTTGCGAAAGACCATTGTCACTGCCATATTCTCTTACGGGTAGACAACATGACAGCAGTGTCATATATCAATAGAATGGGAGGCGTAAAATATTTAAACCTTAACACAATAACGAAACACATATGGCAATGGTGTGAAAGGAGAAATATCATTCTTTTTGCGTCCTATATTAATACAAAATCCAACATAAAAGCGGACAAAGCCTCAAGATCCAAGGATATTGAAACGGAATACTCATTGCACCCTAGAGCCTATAAAACAATAATTCAAAAATTTGGAATTCCGGAAATTGATTTGTTTGCAAGTTATCAAAACGCTAAATGTAAAAAATTTGTCTCCTGGCACCATGACCCAGAGAGTTTGGCTATAGACGCGTTCACGTTGTCATGGAAAAACCTTAAAGCGTACATTTTCCCTCCCTTCTTGCTCATACCCAAAATTTTGAACAAGATAAATTCGGAAGGGGCGGAATGTATATTAATCTTTCCTATGTGGAAGTCACAGCCTTGGTTTCCAAAATTACAAAAAATGCTACTTTCTGATATATACATTCTCTACCCACAGTCTGACTTACTGTTATCCCCTTTCAGAGAACCGCACCCTCTATGGCGCACGCTTACCCTGGGAGCCGCAATATTATCAGGGAAATGTACAGCAGAAAAAATATCACCGAACAGGCAGCGGACCTTCTGCTCGCGGCCTTAAGTCCAAACACATTAAAACAATACAATTCAACCTACTCCAAATGGTGGATCTTTTGTCAAGGATGCAGGGAAAAAATATATCAACCGACCACGCAAAACATTTTGGATTTTTTAACTAAGGAATTTCACAAAGGAGCAAAATACTCCACAGTTAATACACATAGATCAGCCCTTAACTTCCTCTCGGAGGCAGGGAAAGACCCCTTGGTGGAGCGGTTCATGAAAGGGGTTTTTAAAACACGGCCGTCCTTTCCAAGGTATGACGAAATCTGGGATCCTCATTCTGTCTTACTTATGTTAGAGAATCTATATCCATTAGAAACCCTTGACTTAGGAAACCTAACAGTTAAACTAATCCTATTGTTAGCATTATGTACGGCACAGAGGGTACAAACTCTATCGAAAATAAGGTTAAGTAATATAAGACATGGTGAAGAAGAAATGGAAATAAAGATCACTGACATATTAAAAACATCTGCACCTAAGAAAGTCCAGCCTCAGCTAAAGTTCATGGTTTTTAAAGAAAAACCAGAACTTTGTATTGTCACCACCATTATTCACTACATAGAACGCACGAAACCGTTAAGGGGCCAAGAGGATGTTCTTATCTTAACAATTAAGAAGCCCCACCGCCCAGCTACGACACAAACTTTAAGCCGCTGGATAAGAAATGGGTTAAAATCAAGTGGAATAGACACTGAACAATTTAAAGGGCACAGCACTAGACATGCTGCGTCCTCTGCAGCGTTCAGAACTGGAATAAATATTGAAAATATCAGGAAGACAGCTGGATGGTCTGCAAAGTCAAACACCTTTTGTAAATTTTATAATAGGCCTGTAACTACCAAAAAACCCATATTCGGAAATTATATAATGGAATTGGCAAAAAAGACATCTCAAGCTATATAAATATTATTATATTGATTTAAAATAAGTTTTACTTTTCACTACTTTGTCAATTAGTTTAAAATATGGTTATATTTACCAATTATTATACTCAATCGTTAACTGCTGATTTTCTAGGTAGTTTACCATATATCATGTATAGGAATAGGATAGGAGTTATTTTAGGTTGTTATTGTTTGTTTGTTATTTCAACATAAAATATATCACACATTTCTTGTGTAAATGGCTACATAAAACATTAAATGTTAAAAAACAACCTCTAATGTCATTGTTTTGTCATGAGTATGAGATCGCCTATTTAATCTTTAAACATCTACAGGGTGATCTAGGAGGACGTGTCCAATTGAAGTATAATTAAGGATTAAACGACTTACCTGTAAGGAAGTTCAATCCTAATTATACGAGATGGGACACGTCCTCCTAGATCAAACCCACCCCTACGATACGTGGCCCGACCCAGAGGCGATCTCCTATGGCTCCAAAAGTATAATGACTCATGGGAATCGGGCTAAAGGTGATGATCAATCAGTTTCTTTAAAGTTGCGCGCACTACAGCGATAAAGGTATTACTACAGGGTGATCTAGGAGGACGTGTCCCATCTCGTATAATTAGGATTGAACTTCCTTACAGGTAAGTCGTTTAATCCTTAAATATATGTTCACTTATTCCTTCTTCACGTCTTGTAAAGAAATCTATAATTTGTGATTCTAAATTTTTTTTTTAATTTTCTTCCATTATATACAGGGTGTTTCATTAATATTGCGAGAAAATTCAGGATGAGTTGCCCTACTTAAAAATATGAAAGAACGTTTCGCAGAAAAGGGTGTTAAAGTTTTATTTATATTTTTGTTTTCTCTTAAAATAATTTTGTAGAGGGCGCCACTTACATGTCGTTTTACTCTTGGGAATTCATGCTTGCATTACATTTTTAAGCAAAAAAATAGATTTCTCTAACATTTTACGTGAAAAAGGCATAGCTGGTAGAAGCCGCTACGAGCAACCGTTCTCGAGAAGAAATAATAATAAAAAAATAAATGACATTTTTTTGCATATCGCCCATATCAGAGTTTAATAAAATTACATTTATTTCCTAAACAAAGCCAAAATCAAAAAATATCAAAAGGTACTTTGCAGTAACCATTAAACTGTCTACATAATAGCGTTATCAAAAGAGAAAAAAGCAGTGGCGTACATATTCTTTGTTCCGCTTAAAAATTGTAACACCCTGTATCTCCGAAACGAAGCATTTCCGGGCATAAGTTTATTAGAACTTTAATATTAGTGAATTAGTATAATTAAAAATATATTTCAAAAATGTCAAATTTTAAAAAACTGTTAAACATTTATTATTGAAAAAAGCTTATTGTACCATAAATGAATATTTTGATGATAATCTGTAATAGTTATCTGAGATTTTTATTCTAATATTTTAACTTTTACTACATGATTATATCTTATAGTTGATTAAAATTTCTAAAAGCTTTGTCCATATAGATATTTCTTTTAGACAATAAAGCATATTTTAACTTTGACTATTTATATGTTTCATTATACATATCCATTGGCACATTCTGCTTGCCACTTGTAAAATAAACATGGTAAGGTTGTCTTATAATTTATTTTTAAATTACCTATAAATAATTTACATTTTTTTACCTGTGTTATCTTAGCATGACAGTCCCGGAAGTTAAGCTGCTGAATTTTCTGATGTATTTGTTTCTGACCAATGACTGGGCTGGTTTCGCGATTTGGATCCAATCCACCATGAACAAAAGACGACTGGTGATTATAGAACCTAGAATTTCAATAAAAACTGGCCTTACAATTACAATAAAAACCCTACCACCTATTAAAATACTTTAGACATTACTTAATAGTTTTGTTATTTTTATTCCTCATTTCAAGGATAGCCCAGTAACATTAGCGTAAGGGGTAAACCAGTAGCTTGCATGTAGGTTGGGGGGTATTTCTAAAGCCAAAACAACGGTTAGTCAAGCTAGGTTTTAATTTCTCCAAAGTGAACTCCGTTCATTATTTAATGTTACCAAGCTACAATACTAGATTTAAGACATAAAAAGATTGTTGTTATAGTTACCTATGGAGATGTGTTGGTGCCTTGTTAAGCAATGTGTAGTATTGTCTGACGAACTCCCGTCCGACACTTTGGGGAGATGGTGGTGCCTCCATTACCATTCCTAATGATTTTTGTTAGTGCGGTGGAAAAGTTGCAGTTTGGATAGAAGGGGTAATCTGTAACTAAAAAGAAAATTTTAATCGTCAAGTTACTAATTTTAATTGCTAGCTTCTTTTGTAACCACTTTTTTCACCTTGACGTTGTATTGGTCACACTATATGTAAAAATTAATTTTGGTTATTGGCTTGAATGTTGTAAGTACAACAATTAAGTCATACATTTATGACCAATTGACCAAGATATTAAAATTATAAATACAATTACAATTACATAATTGACACCACTACAGATTAAAATCAACATTCCTATAGACTAAAAATTCATTAAGACAAATAAAAAGCTCTCAATATCAAAAAATGCTTTGGCCTCTCTCTATACTGTTTTATCTTGTACTATCTTAGGGAGTTCATTAAAGTACTTTATTGCGAGACAGTTCGGCCCATTTTGACATTTTCCTAACCTATAAAATGGTATAGACAAACGATCCTTATTTCGCGAACAGTATATGTGAGAATCACCGTTTGTGGCATACATATAGAGATCGCAGTTGTTCCGATTATCGGTGTCGTATCGGCAGTTGTTGCCGATTATCGGTGTCGTATCGGCAGTTGTTGCCGATTATCGGTATTGTGTCGTATCGTCAGGAAAATTGCCGATATATCGGCAAAACAAGTAAAATAAAATAAATTAATTTTTGTGTAGAAGAGGAACATGTTAGTGTTCTAGAGTTTATTTTCATTGCCGTTTTTAATTTATTAGTGTCTTTTTTCTCTATTTTACTTTTTGGTGACCTATAACAGCGTAGCAGTTGAAAGATGTGTGATGTTTAAAGTTTATTTATATTTAATATATTTAAATAAATAATATTAATATAGCACATTACGCCATTCAGTTAAAAGCGAAAACCTGAACTGCCGTTGCCGAGTAGTGACGTCGTGTTATTCTTACAGTATACGGATTCTACAGGATTTAGCAAATTGCTGGTTCAGAACCGTAATTTGTATTATTTGTATTATATTGTATTTATTTACATTTGACGTTATGAAAACCAGGGTTGGTATGATTTAATTTAGTGATTTAAGTCTTGTTTCTTTTACAAAAGTCATAAATGTCCAACCATGATAAAAACTAAACACTAAAATATGTAGATATGCCTTTGCCGATACGATTTATTGGTACGTAAATATCGGTATCGGCTGATACACCGTATCGGCAATAAAGTCATATCGTGCTGCATACATATCGTTATTCTCTTAACAGAGAAGATTTTCCAAAATAAAAATACTTGGAAAAGTTCTGAACAAACCATTCCTGAACGCTAGCCTGCGCATCGCGTGTCCTCTCTGATACCTCATTACAATCCCCAGTCCTAAGAGTCAGTGTGGTATCATCCGCAAAGAGATTGAAGTCAATAATGTCGTTACTTTGTGTAGGTTATTAACACAAATTAAGAATAGAAGTGGACCAAGGATTGATCTCTGCGGTACACCCACTGTCCACTCCATAAGCCACGAAAAATAGTAAATAGTATTGTAATGCCTTTAGACTTTGAATTTTTATTGATGCCTGAGGTAAGGAATGGAATTGTATTTCAAAGCTGTCTCTATACTAGCTTTGTCAACAAATTTGATTATTGTTTATTGTATTTTGTTTTGTTTCTGTATTTCCGCGTTATTGTCCGACTTAAATTACTACTTTGTTGACGTTGATTTTTGTATGTGTATTGTATATTTTACTTATTTATGACTATGCTTGTAAGAAACTTAGGTTTAGCGATTTAACTTTGTCAACAAGTACCATGTATTTAGACAATAAAGTATGATTGATTGATTGAATTACTTGAATAAATCTTTAATGTAAATTTTTTGAATTTAAGCGCATTCCTCCTATCTTTAATGTTTGAGACCTATTTTTCAAGTATAAGATCATTAAGTTCCAAGCTGTTTTCATTAAAGTTATATGACTCGAGTCTGTTTAATAAAATGGCATGCGAAACGCGGTCAAAAGCCTTGCTTAGATCACATACTGTGCTGGTGTATTCCATATGCTCAAAAGCATCAAGAACAGATGTGATAAATTTAGTGATGCTGGTAACAGTAGACCTACCTCTCCTAAAACCATGTTAGGATTGGGTAAAGAGGACATTTTCGTCAAAATATTTGAGAATTTGTTTTGTCATACATTTTTCAAAAATTTCCGATAAGATTGTGAGAAGAGAAATAAGTTTAAAGTTACCGTCATCGTTCCTATCGCCCTTGCTTTCGTATATTGAAACAACCAGGGCAAGCTTAAGTGCATCCAGAATTGAATTGACATATTAATAAGTTTTTGTTGTTAGAGGGTATACAATTGTCTCCCTTATTGATATAATTGAAGGAACATTAATATCTCTACTATGTTTATTTTCTAAATTTTTAATTACCTCTCTGACCCCAATATAAGACACATCCACAAACGCAAAGTCTGTCTAAAACCATAGGAACCTAATAAATCCTTAAACTTTATTAAACCCTTAAACGATCATTTATTAAAAAAATAAAAACCATCCGCAGATCGGAAAAAGTGGGCTAACATGGTAGCTATCCCAGGATTGCAATACCTAATAATTAAGAATTAAATTATTAATAAAATAATGTCAAACTTCAGTAGTCGGTATATATTAAAATACAACTAAAATCTTAACAACAATAATCAAGGCAAAGAACTAAATAATAATTATAGACTATCCATATGCACCAGTCGGGAACTTGCAAAAAATACAAATAGTTTTCAAAACTAAAAAAACGAAAAAAAAAGGGAGACGATCTTTCTGTTCTGGATTTGGCAACTTTACTATCAAATATTAAATGAAATAAGTTGTTTTTGACAATTAGTCTAGCCAGAGTTAAGAGTTGAGCTTACTTACAAAAAAGTACGAGGTGGTATTGGTACATCACTTTCTTATTTAAGTAAATTATGACCAGGCACATCAAAATTTCCAAAACCTCGGTATATAATGATTCAAATAAAAAATTAGCAAAATGGCTTTACTATTTAGAAAGTATACATGATGGGTTTTAGGTATCATAAAAACGGACACAGGGAAGATTAAGGATTAGACGACGTATTACATAAATGCATACATGGGTGTGGCTTTTTAAAAGTAATAAACTAAATCTATAAAAACTGATAACAATAGGAGAAACTTTTAGTGAAAACGTCGCAAAAGTACTTAAAGTATATTAAATTGGTAAGAATTGGTGACTAATGCTCGCTTTCAAATTCTCGATGTCAATGCAAAATTTACCTTCTAGTAGGTATAGGAACACCACTAGGCAATAATAGTAACAAATGATGAATACCAACCACCCTATTCCTGTCCACACTGGAATGAATCACTGCATCAAACGAAAACTTCAACTAGTCTCTGCAGGCAGGCATTTTATCAATTTAAAACAAAACTATCAGACATCTACTTGGTGATAAGACTTATAAAGATAATTTAATAAATATGACGACTATTTATTCAGATAAAGAGCCTAATTACTTCGCAATTTGAATGGGATTTCACCTAAGAATCTAATCAGATAAATTTAATATGTTTTTCCCACAGTAAAACTAAATTATAAAATAATTTCGTACGTCTCTTTTAAAATTCCTCTTGACATAAAAATGATATATGATTCTAACCACACTAAAAAATCAAAAATATGAAAGAAATCGGGTCTCAAAAGTCCCGTCGAAAAATTAGAGGATCACACAGACCACCGCGACATCGTATATAATGTCTACGCGGCGCCAAATACTCAAACTCGCGCTTAAAAAATAGTTTCCCTTCGTTCTGCCGCGAATTTTCCGCCACGGAATCGCGGCGAACATTCGCGTTTGTCTTAAGGTGTAAAGTAGACATGTTCTCAATTTTAAATACTCATCCACAGATTTCTGTGACTCATCATTTTGGTGGAATTCAATAATGTTTCTTAAAATTTCAGTCATAATCGTATTCAAGATTTCAGTTCAATCTATCTGTTATCTATGGTGATAAGAAGTAGAACTTATCTTTTATTGTATTACAGAAAGGACAATGAATCATCAGCAGGTAACATTTAAAATAAAAGAAATGGAATAAAAGGGCAGAGAAGAAGACATTTATGGCATTTAGAATAAACGAGAATATTATTAGTATATATTTAGACTGTATAATGTTTTTAGTATGTAGGGATACTATTAAATTTTCATAAATTAAATTGTAACTGTAACAAAACGGCAAGAGCTACAGATAACATAGCTCAAAATGTTAAGAGTTAAGAATGGATATAGATTATCTCAAAATATCGTCAAAACTAGTGATAGACCGATACCGATTTATCGGTAATATCGGCCTAAAGGCCGATTATCGATATCGGCCGATATACGGACGGTATATCCGTTTTCTGGCCGATATATTTTACCTATATACATACAGTGTGTCCACGGACAGACTTAACTGTACTTGTAAAAACTTCTATTTTCAGTTTTTTGGAAAAAGAACATTCTTCATAATTTCTTTTGCTTGTTCGATTCCGGTAAGCCGATATTTATCGGTATCGGCCAAAAAATTCATAACAGTAGTTGATCACTAGTCAAAACCATATCATATATCGTTTTGTGCTATTTGACTCTCCTATACCAATCTAGAGTACCTCAAAAAGGGGACCCAGAGATGACTTTTGCCAATATTTTCAAAATCCTAAGAAACTCTAAATTTGGGTTCTCTGGTAAACTTTATACACTAAATCGAACTGCTATATTAAAATTGTTGACTTTAAAAGGGCATCTAAAAACCATAAAAGTCTAAAATTTGCATTGATTTTTATTATATTCTTAAGTTACATTAAAATAAAATTGCTTTGAAAAAGGAGCACATGGTATTTATGTAGTATGTACCTACCTCTTTTACCTAAAATATGTTAAAGATGGATTTACCGATTACCGATTTTATAAACAAATTAGGTGGATTATTAAACCATTTAAACAACTTTAAAACATATTCCAAAATAGTAAAATACTTACCCTATTAGTATTATGAACATATGACCTCCTTAGGTATAATTTATACTCCATCCTTTGGAAAACTCGGGAAGTATGCATTAGCGTAAAATTAAAATTTTTGAAGGACATTATCCTGATGTTTTACAGATTTAGGTACTTCAAAACAAGTAATGAACCAAGTAAGAAACTTTTTGTATTTGGTACTAACATTCACAAAATGATGCACTTAGATATTTGTGAAAAGAAAGGTATTCTTCCAAAGACAAGACAAGAATTGATAATAAGTTATGATATACCTTGTGTTTCATCCCTAATAAAAAAAATTAATAAATATGCTGTTAATTTTTGAACACCCATAATCTTTTCTTCAGTCCTGAAGATGATATCTTGAAACTGAAAGTGATCACCTTCTTAGTCATGGATTATGAAACATACAAAGCATAACAGTGTAACCTCTAAAAAATATGTGGAAATGTATTGGATTTACATTTGTAGGTATGGTATAAATCTAAAATCAGCATGCACCACCTACACAAGAAAATCTGTCTAGAAAGTTGTTATGATGTGGTTTATTTTTATTGTTTATGAACTTTTAATGCCTTAATGTGCCTATCTTTGAAATTCCAGTTATGCACAATAAAGTACGCTGAAACTCCATACTGAAAAAAGGGGCCTAAGTACTATGGGTATATAATAGATATTTACTGGAAGCAGCATTAATTTATTAAAAAAATTGGGTGTATATTGGTGGGCACTTATACTAACTGCCTTCATAAATATATTCTTACAAAGGTATCATTTCAATACGAACTTTAGTTCCTAGTAGGTAGTTTGGTATATGATAGTTCAGACTGATTGGGAAAAGTTAAATGATCTCACATCATCTCAGTCCCTTCTCCTAGTCCTTGCCAAACCCAACATAATTCTGTCATTATCAGATTTTGCTGTAATAATCCAATGAGTGATACCTGATTATGATAAGATTGGATATTGTATAAAATTCTAATTTCGCCACACAAACAAAGGGGGATTCCGTTGGAGAATCGCACGTGCAGCCTTTTTAGTCAAAAAATAAAAGTAAACAATGTTTTTATCGTAGAGTTCAATAGTCCTAAATAAACCCTCACTAAAAAAAAAACAACGGGAAATGTTTGCAAATTGCCGATTCTCCAGGTTTTATTTGAAACGTTTTTTGTGATGTCCATGTCGGTGGGACACCCGGCACGTAAAAATCGCGACATGTCAAAAATATCGGAAAAAGCCTTACCTTTACAGATTGATGGGAAATCAATGGAACGCAAACCTTTCACCGAACTTCCTAAAACTTAAGTTATGAGAAATATGCAAGTTATTTAAATGTTTTTTTAGCAGAAAACGCACACACTTCGAACTTGGGGTGTAAACTTGACAAAATTGGCAAGTCGAAGTAGCTACGTTGTCACGTTGTAAAACACGAAATCAGGGAAGGTTTATGAATTGCCGATTTACGCAAAACCAATTTTTTTTTTGATATTCCTATGAAACAAGTTTATTATTAACAAAAACATATTTTGGCATCCGCTTTTAAGCCATCAACTACGTTAAAGGGGTAATAATTTTTACATCGCTTCTGCTATTTATGAAAAAAGATCCAGATCAGATATATCTTTGGCATTAGTACAATAGATAGTTTTTGTCTATTATGGCTATCTTTAACATTGATAAAATGCATTTTTTAAAAGACAGTCATGGATTAAGACTGTCCAAGTCAACATGGAGTTTATTTTTCTTATCTAATGTTGATGCGAGTTCCCATGATTTGGCAACGCCGCATATTAAATCACATTTTGGCCGCAGAAGTAGAGTGGCGTCTTCCAAGGCCGCCGATTTATCCTGGAACCATGCTTGAACTCAAGATATCCACAAATTGACATGCGCAACCGGAAGTGACGTTAAATTTTAACGACCCGAGTGTACGTCGCACATGTTTTGAATTGAGACGCGCGCTAACATTTTAATATATTTTTTTGTTGCTTATTTAAAAAAGGAAAAAGACACTAATATTTTAATTATTTGTTTTTACTTACAGGTCCTCGCCATGGCGCGTAGGTCCTGTCGAATAGACCACTGAAATATCTTCATTGTCTTCTAGTTATTCCTTTTTATTTGCATACTGGTCTGGCGTCGGTGATGTTGCAACAGCTGACAGGGCCAGTTCCTATTCTCCATGTAAAAGTACCTATGTTCCGAACTACTATATCTTGTTCTGTGGTACGCTCATTTCGTGCAAAGGATAGTCTTTTAACAAGGGCGGTCGGCCGGATAACCGCATAAAACAAAATCAGTTTGATTGGATAGTTCAGTTTGCTCTAATTATACCGAAACCAACAACTACTGTACTAACGAATCGGCGGAAACCGCGAACGGTACTATTCGCCGCAGATTCGCTATTCCGTGACTATGGGAATAAGCCTATTACCGGTGTGCACCTGGGACGATCCAATTTTAAAACTGACGTATTTGCGATGTTGCGAATGGGTAGAATAAAATCTAATTTTGATTGGCTTGGTCTGGACGCGCTCAGCCAAACTTAAAACCTTCCACCCCAACCAAACACTGTGCCTAGCAGAATAAAATATAAACTGGAATGGTACACAGTGCGTGACCTGCTTACGCCACAGATTTATCGATCACAAACGAGACAGGAAGATTTTAAAGCCAAAGATTGGTTGTGCTACTCTTTGGCCAAAGTGAGATAGAACCATAGAATAGGAGGGGACAGTAGAATACGCTTCGACGACTGCGCATCCAAATTTGTTGGAACGCCAAGGGGGCCGCCATTTAAAGACCAAATGTCAGATGATATGTCACTTCCCCTACAAATTTGTTTTGTTTACGAGTAAAATAACCTTATTTTCTATATTCACGTGTTTCGCATTTTTTGCTGTAAGTTTTAAGGGTGCTGTTTTACTATTGAATTGACGATTGTGTATTATTGCTTTTGGTTTATTAAGAATCATGACTTGTTCTGTAAGTGGATGAAAGCCACAATCATCGGGAATTTCGTTTTTTCAGTAAGTTGGTATTCATATATTTATGATACTTAAGATAAATTTAATCAAGCAATTACATTACCCATATTTTTTAGGTTTCCACAGGACACAAACGTATTAAATAAATGGCTTAATGCCCTAGGTATACTCGGGAAATGGACTTGAGCCTAACACAAAAAGGTGTGCTCACAACACTTTGACACCAATGATTTCATTTATGCGGGAGAAAAGAAATTTTTAAAGCCAGGAGTAGTTCCTTTATTAAAAAAATGTGACATACTATCAGATATTGCAGCTATACAAGAAACTAGTTCAGATATAAGCAATATAGAAGCAACTGTGTCAGTAGATTCATCAAAATGATTAAAGTTCCTTTTTTTTAAATCGACCGGAAAGCAACCACTTTCCACTCAATTTTTTAACTGGAAAATGTCATTTTATCGGTCTAGACCAGAAAGTCATAAAAGAGGGACTGGTAAAGTACTTTACCGGTCCCTCTTTTTACTTTACCGGGCCCTTTTTTTACATTCCGATCAATATTTGAGAAAACGAACCAAACCCATAATAAGTAGGCTTTGACTTGATTGTTTCTTTCATGGCGTTTCATGGCAACGAACTGTCAAATTTGATACTGCCTATTAAAAATTGTGTTTAAAAGTTAAAAGTTAGATTATATTATGGAAATGAATGTGGATGAAGGTGAAATTCCTCTTGAAATAACTGAAGCGGCTGCTAGAGCTACTCACGATTTGTTGCCGCATAAGTCCAGGGACAAGTATGAAAAAACGTTTGCCGTTTTCAAATGTTGGTGTAAAGAAAAAAATTGTACTTTTAACATAACAGTTCAAAAATAGATATTATTAATTATTAGAATAATTCTAATTTTAATTATTTATTAAGTACCTATTATCAAATAATATTTATTATAACTATTATAAATAAAAAAAATTCCTGACTATAGAGTTTTCAATCTGTTTAAAACTATATTAATGTAGTAAGCCATTATCTAAATTTTCTTGTACGCCACTGGTCTTGCGTCGATTTAAAAAAAAATATTGTACGTTACACAACCGGAAAGTACGTTTACAGGACTCGCAGGCTTCCAGGACTCGCCTGGCGGCTCGCCCTGGAAATTGCCTGCTTCGTCCTGTAAAATAGTACTTTCCGGTCTTGTAACGTAATATACTATTTTGTTCCTTTTAATAATAATGATAGTTTTAAGTATAAAATAAAATTTTTATCAAATATTTAGATGTATTTGTCATTTGAAAAACGAAACATCTGACGTCTATCTGTTAAAATTTTTAAATTAGGATAACTTTGCACCACCTGTGTCAAATTTTTTTGCCTCTAATTTTAAATTTCGAAAAAAAATGGCATTCTAGTAAAAAAAAGCTCATACAAACTAAATAAAATATTGAGTATGGTATAAGCAAATAGTTTAATATCCATTAAGCGAACTTACATTAAATAAAAAAAAAGTTAATTAGAAAAAATGGCAAAAAAATCAACTTTGAGCTAGAAAACTGAAACTTTGTACTTAGGCCAAGAATTGTACTAGAAACAACTTTTTCTTATAAATTTTTTTGAAATTCGGTAAAACAATGCCATTTTTCAGCATTTTTTGATTAAAATGTAATTTTTGACAGATACCGAATGACAGATGGTGACATTTGATTATATAATTTTTAGTCTAATTTGAAGCAAAAACGATTGCCCAAATTTAATTTTAACTAACCCCAATAATAAAAAAAAGTTCCGTATGGTGCGGACTTTAATGGTGACACTGTATACTGTACTATAAAAATTGGTAATATTTTGTAAAATTTGCTATTAATTTTACCAATATTCACTTTTAATTCATCCTCTAAGCAGAAGTAACATTTAATACTTGACTAGAAACTAAATTACCTAACTAATATAAAATGATAAAAGGTCCTTATAGGGTAAAACTCTTAAAAGGCAATATGTACAAAAATCTATATACATATTTATTTTCAGTGCCTCGCCCACCATTTTCAGAAAGAGCACAGAAATTCTCAGAAGGAAACAAGCTGTTTATCGCAAGAAACTGTACACAGCTAGGTACAAGAAATTGAAAGAAAAAGTGGCAAATGTGCAAAGTGTCATTTATTCATTAAAAAAACAGCAGCTCGCTGCTTTCAGAAAACGCCTTGGAACATTTACAAAAAAGTTTTGACAGTGTGCCTGCATTGCTAATGGCTAGACATTTAAAAAATGTACAGAATATATCCACCACTCATGAAACATACCCAGCACCATTACGAGCCTTTGCAGCTACACTTCATTTTTAGTCTAATAGATGATTTATATATATATAATAACTGATTTATAATATTACACAATATGTACACAAAATCTCTACTATTATGGGAAAATATGTGAGTCATTGACTATGATGTTTCTCACCTGCATAAAAGATGTTAAAACTTACAAGTTTTTGTATTTATAGCATAATGTATATGACATACAAATAACCCTAACTGATATAGGAAAAAAAATATTTATACACGACTTAATGTTTATTATTGCATTGTAGGTTTGTACTTTCATCAATTATTGTCTTTAAATAAATCGCTGTAATATATTTGAAGAGATAATTTTGTTAAAAATTATTTACCCTTGTCCTATTGTCTGTGTCCTTATCAAAATAAAAATATTAAATACAGCTTTAGTCCTGAAGGCACGAACATATAGTTCCTAAGTTTGTGCCTCGAGGACTATTGCGAACACTTCAAAGTAATAGCAATCTCAGATAGTACATCAAAACAATTTGAGAGTGTTCTTAATCTTCGGTTTTGTGGTGTATTCTTTTTAAAGAAATGAACCAGGTAAATACATTCTTATTGTAAAAAGATCAAAACGCTGTTTACAGTCTGACCTCTGTACCAAGTGCATTTTTTCATAAAATCAAAGCCAGCGAATGTCTTACACTAAAATATTTAGTTTTGATTACGATTTCTGATTAGCAAAGTCAACTATATATGGCATTCCAACGATACCAGAATGTTATTGTGGAAGTTATATAGAGCTGTTATCACTAATAGTTCATTGATAATTTGAGCCTATAAGTGAAGTAAAAAAATTACTTCTATTAGTAGCATAGACAAGGGAGATGCGCAGTTCTACATAATATACTTGCCTTCTACATAATATACTTGCCTATCTAAAAATTTGCCATAAAACAAAAAATATATGAGGTTATGTTACCTTTGAAACAGAATTTTAAATTTGGCGCTGTCCAATTGACATTTAGTCTTTAAATGGCCGACCAACAAATCTCACCAGCCGCGCAGAGGGGAAGCGAGTTCTATTGCCCCTCCCTCTTATTTCTATGGATAGAACACGTCAAGCGGGTGACGCTCCTCTACCATTCTAGTCTTATCTGTTTTGTGCATTCTAGTTTAAATTTTAGTCTACAGGTCGTGCATTATTCTAGCTTGAGCTCTGAGGCCTCTGAGATGCGAAGGTAACCTCTTTTATTTGTTTTGTGGCGTAGATGATAGACAATAAGGAGTCAGTATACGACCGAGATATATGTGTCAGTTGTACTAGAGGAGTATAGGCAGTACCTCTACTGCGCACTCGAAGCAGAGAATAACCTGAAGGTCAGGTAGCCACATGGGTGAACTCACAACAAATTATACAGGGTGTCCGGTAACTTATGGGCCATAGAGCAACTGGAGATAGTAGATATAAAAATATGTCTTTTGAGCCAAATTTGCCCAAGTAAAATGTTAGAGTTAAAGAGATACAGGGTGTTGAAAGTGAAAATTAATTTTCAAAAAATGATGATAATTTTGAAACGGTTTAAGATATCGAATTCAAAATCGGTACTAGGTTTTCGAGAGTGAGAAATTCGAATTTGGTGTTAATTTTAAGATACTCCCTAGAGGGCGCTTGCTACGTGCTTCATGTTGAACTATAATTCATCCATATTTTTTTTAACCGTGCAGTTACTAGTATTTATACTTTAAACTATAAAAGAACCTACCTTTTTACGTAAAAAAGGTACTCTTGGTCGATCTCGATATCTCAAGCCGTTACCCAGATTCTAGGACTTGATGATATAAAGGCAGAAAAAAAAACAAAATGAAAATATATATTGGAAACTATTAAAAATTTGTTTTAATTCACTTTAGTAAATGTTGAAAGTGTCCACCGGGCCGTTTACTTCAATACATTTTCTTAATCTTTTTAACAAATGACGTCTCACATTCAGGAAGATATTTTGATTATCTCCTATAACAATGGCGGCTTCTTGAATTTTTTGTTCAAGTTCTTCCCGTGTATTGGATTCATCACCATATACCAAATCCTTTATGTGACCCCACAGATGAAAATCTAACGGGTTAATATCTGGGCTACTCGGTGGCCAAGGAAATTCGCTACCGCGACCAATCCACCGATGTGGAAAACGCTGATTTAAATGATTTCGAACAGGAACTGCAAAGTGTGCTGGGGCACCATCTTGCATGTACCACATATTGTGTCTTATGTTCAGAGGTATATCATCCAGAAGGTAAGGTAAATCGTTTTCTAAAAACTGCAAATATTGTTCTCCATTAAGTCTCTGCGGAAGCTGATATGGGCCGATCAAGAAATTGTCGATAATGCCGCACCAAATATTTATCGAAAACTCTTGCTGAAAATGTCTTTCTTTAGGTAGTCGTGGATTTTCCAAAGCATAGTGATGATTATTTTTCCAGTTAAAAATTCCGCGTCTTGTAAAAGTTGCCTCGTCAGTAAATAATATTTTTCTCAGGAACATGGGATCTTCGTTATTCTTATTTAGTAGATTTTGACAGAATTCTGATCTGACTGGCAAATCTCCTGGCAGTAAATTTTGAACGGGCGTGAAATGGTAAGGAAATAAATTTTCTGCATTGATGACTTCTGAGACGGTCGATTTACCTATTCCTGTAGAAGCTTCCAAACGCCTAGTGCTTAATTCAGGATTTTCCGCGATACGAACCAAGATCTCTTCTTCTTGTTCGACCGTTATAGTTTTCGGTCGTCCACCAGGATTTTTGACATAAAACGAACCTGTTTCACCTAACTGATTGAATATTCTTTGAAATATTTTTCGGTCTGGAATGATTCTGGTTGGGTAGAGTTCTACACTCGAAGGTTCTACATACCTTCTAAGTGCAGCACGACTATAATAATTCTCTTGTGCATAAACGCAGACCATATCACGTAAATCACGGTTAGAAAACTTATTAAGCCTGGGCATTTTTATTTGAAAAGATTACAGTACTTGGATATTGCAAAAACTTTTTATTTACGTTTGACGGGAAAAAGTAGAAAATAATCACAGTTTTCACCGCAACAAATTTTGTCAAAATGCAAGGCACACTTTGTGAATTAAATATTTCTCAGTAATCAACAGAATGTGCAATGGAACATTCGGACGCTAGAATCTGGGTAACGGCTTGAGATATCGAGATCGACCAAGAGTACCTTTTTTACGTAAAAACGTAGGTTCTTTTATAATTTAAAGTATAAATACTAGTAACTGCACGGTTAAAAAAAATATGGATGAATTAGTTCAACATGAAGCACGTAGCAAGCGCCCTCTAGGGAGTATCTTGAAATTAACACCAAATTCGAATTTCTCACTTTCGAAAACCTAGTTATACCGATTTTGAATTCGATATCTTAAACCGTTTCAAAATTATCATCATTTTTCGAAAATTAATTTTCACTTTCAACACCCTGTATCTCTTTAGCCTCTAACATTTTACTTGGGCAAATTTGGCTCAAAAGACATATTTTCATATCTACTATATCTTCAGTTGCTCTATGGCCCATAAGTTACCGGACACCCTGTATATCATATTGAACCCATGATACAAAGAACCCGAACTTCTTTGTATCATGTATTGAACCTACGTTGGCCATAACACAGAACAATAAAGGTTAGGGCCATAAGTCCACCCAGGGGCAGGGGTGTCTTTATTCTTCTTTTATCATCCGCTTTTGGACGATAAAAGAAGAAGAAATAAGGGGAACCCCCGAACGAATTATTGATTTTTGTTTTCTGGTCAGTAGGGATGTCGATATCGAAAAAAAATATCGATATTTTGATACTTTTTTTGTTGTTTTTATATTGAGTTTTTAACAATGTCCGTCTTCTTTTATAAATTGATAATGTGGCGGAAAAGAGCACATGGTAGTGACCGTTAGTGGCCTGGTGGTTCAAACTAAGTTTCGTAACCGTTATGGAGGGCTTTAGGAAGGAGACCGATCGCAATACATCGATTCCGGTCCAACTTTTGCATTGCTTCAAAAACTGCCGCCAGGGTCGCATTGTTCCATTGCCACTGCAAATTTCATGGGTTCTTATGGGAGAATTAACTGTTTTATCGAAATTTATAGTTAATTTAAACAGTCTACAGACCGAGATATGTGTGAGAGGCGGGTGCGGGATACTCCCTAGATACATAATTCTAGCATGTAAAAGGGTGTATTGCATTCTAAGACACTGTGTATTATTATTACCAGGAGGATTAATTTTTTCAAATACTGGCGGTCTTTACTCTTTATAGACACTCAAACAACTTTTTATTTGGAAAGGAAATAATTACACAATCTGCACGTTACTATATACATTTTTTATTTAAATTCAAACTAAAAATAAATTAACATATGTTCATTATAGGTAGTACGTACACCTTTTAACAGACCTGAAAAGAAGAAGATTCTTAACATTTATTTCCCAACTAACTTTACAAAAGATTATAAATGGGGATTTTAAAATAATTAAATTGAAAAGAAACGGAATAAAAATTATAGTATACATATATACTAACAACTAACTATAAACTTTTATTATTCTATCATATATATATACAATAGGTAGATATCTATAATTGATTGTTTTCCAAAATTGTAGGTAGGTATAATATAATTGCGCGGGGGGACTTGAATGCATTTTATGGTTTTATTTTGTAATTTTTTAAAGGATTAATATTCGACGAACTGGCAAACTGATATTAAATATTGAAATTTTGAGTACCTACCTACCTATATTGTAAAGTAAATATTTCTTAAAAGTTTTAAGAGGACGTAAAAGTAGGTACCTATTATTATAATATCTTAATTTGTATAAAATACCAATTAAAGGAGAAATATTATTTCTTAAATTATTAATACCTTTTTAAAGTTAGTTTAACAGTTCGTAACAATGAATAAATTTTAATTAAATTTTGATTAACATTATCAAAAATTTGGTTAATAGAAATACGTCCAATGTCGGATAATCTATCTTTAAGATCTATGATGACCGTCTGAGATGATGACAAAATCAAGGATAGACGACACAGACAGACGAGTAACGAAAGACCACTATTAATAAACAATATTGTGAACCTTTTGTGGTTTTTGCTTACCTTAGGGGCTTGAAAGAGACTAGGATTTTTCTCACCACGATTTTTCCTGAGCTTTCTATCAGACGAATAACCAGTTTTACACCCCGGCACGAAGCAAACGCTACTTGTAAAACATTGTACGCCACTCATTGTTTATATTAATAACGCAAAAAAATGATTCCAAAGCTTATTTTTCAAGATATTCGAAAAAAATACCGCACTCGCCTATCAAAACCTGCAAAAAATAGATGGGAAGCGTGCAGTGGCGCCCTCGACGGCCAACCAGCGAAGTAACGAAAAACAGGGAATAAATTTAAAATTCGGCCATATTCGATCGGCCTCCTTCCTAAAGCCCTCCATAGTAACCGTATTTTGTTGCAAGGTTAGTATAAGGTTAGGTCGTTAGTTCGTTCTTCGTTTCATATTGGACGTCTCCTTTGGCGGTTGCCGTATGCATTAGGTGTGTTCAAATTTTTATGTTAACGTACTGGTTACTGACCGGATTCGGCTGGGCATGTTGCACCCGCCGCGATGGCCAGTGGCGAAGTAGTACTTCAGTAGAAAATATGCGGGCAATAAGAAATATATGAACTTCGATACTCCAAATTTAATATCGATATTTGACCTAAAAACATATCGACGATATATATTGACATTTTCCCACAGAATATCGATATTCTTAAACAACTCTATCTGGTACTGACCGGAGCCGCTTCGGCACGACCTGTATTATAGGGTACGAGTACACCCGGTACAACACAATGAGACGGGATACTAGATACTACTGATGTGTGATATCGGTTTACCCGGCAACCAGAAATTGTTTCAATTGAATATAGATATGTGTTAAAGTCAAAAGGGTTTCAATTGGCCAATAATTAATATATACAAGGAGATGAGAAAGTAAAATCTTTACACCAGCCGTGAATATCTGTTATTTGTTGAGAATGGGATAATATTAAGGTGATACCCAGTGGCGGCTCCTCAGGGTAGGCCTCTGAGGCCGCGCCTCACCCTCAATCTCCCAAACTCCTCTCAAAAAATACAAATATATGTTTGTTTTAAATTTATAAATTTTTAAATATAAATTCCATATGAAAAATAATTTTCATACTGCTTTACCGAGCGCCGCGCTTAATATAAGCGACTATTTTATTCTGTAAACCTTCGTCGACGGCGGAGAGGCTAAATAATTTTAGCTTCACTGCTCCGAGTGTTCGTACCTATTTTGGCAAGCCTCATACGAAAATCTCAACGTCTTTTGTTTGGTCTGTCTCTCTCTTACCCAGGGGTCATTTCGAGTTTGTTTCTCTCATTGAGGCGATAAGATCCTAGCTTAGCTGGTTGTTAATTGGCTGTTTAAATGACATGTTTTATTCTGCGAATTCTGTGATTACCCGGCGCCCGACTTGTATCGTAGCAGGTGTGTGAACTGTGTTGTGTGTCTTGGTTTAATTTAGGAAAGTTACAAATTGTCATATTTTATTGGTTTATTTTATGTTAATATTCTTGCGAGTTGTGACTGTGCAGGGTAGTCAGGATACAGGTGCGATGCAGGTAATGGAGAAGTATTGGCAGTGTTTGTTTGGGCAATTTATAATTTCGTGTTCGGCAAATTAAGGTTATATTTTCAAGATCCAGTAAGTTTTAAGATTTTTTTATTATGTTATTAATTATTAAACGCTAAATTAATATATATATAAATATATATTAATTATATAAAAAAATATAAATCCTGTTCATGATACTTATTATTCTCTCATACCTATTTTTAAGGAGAAACGAAACGGAAAAAAGACAGATATTATGTAGTCGTCCGACACCAAAAATTTCGGCAATATTTAACGATAAGAGACAGGGTAAGCAATATTCAAGAGCTTTTCAGGTAACTTGGTACGAAACCTATAAGTGGCTGTGCGGAAGTATTTATAAGGAAAGCTTATATATATTGTTGGCCTTGTATTTTATTAGGCAGCGTAAAAAACAATTGGAGTTCAGGGGGTGGATATTCTGATTTAAAAAAATTTTCACGGGCGGTAAAATTACACGAAAGTTCCAAAGAACATAATATTAGGAATTCTGTGGCGCTTACGAGAGTAAAGCAAAATAGAGACACAATAGCGGATGCACTGAGAGAAATTGACCCTGACCTTGCAAATTGAATATTTTTCTCGTGAAACCTAGTATTTCAAAGTAATTATATTGCTGGTTGAATTCCTAACTATTCATTTTAAGCCAATGACCTTGAAATCGCGAAAAATTTTCACCTGCGGCGCTATTTTATAGCCTCGCCCCCTTATACACCCACGAGCCGCCACTGGTGATACCACTGAAGTCCCACCAGTTATATGGTTATATATATTATGTGAGTGATACTTAAGTAAAAAATATGTGGGCAATGAAAAAAAATACAGACTTTGATACTCCAAATTTATAATATCTATATTTTATCTAAAAATACATCGACATATATGGATTTTTTTCCCAAAATATTGAAAATATATTGATATTTTCTAAACAACACTACGAGCTACGCGCCATATGCGAGACAATTTTTTTGTTACACTAAACAACAAATTTTTCACTGATAATAATTATTATCCTTATTATCATTTGTCATTTCTGCTACAGAACCCTTATCATATCTGGGAAAGTTACGAGAATATAATAAAACTTTGGCAAGCACTAGAAAATAAAACAAACTGTTGATGTTGACAATATTATTTAATTTCACCCTATAACCTGTCTTTGTACAAAATAAGCATTACTTAATTATTATGTGTTTAAAAAGTTGTACTTAAAATTAATACCTATTTACATCTTATAAGATAATTAAGTAGGTACGGCCAGAGTGGTTCCATAAAGGAAATTTTGCAACAATACCCTTAAATTAAGCTTACTTACAAGAATTAAGTGGTCGCTATCAATAATTATTTTGCGACTCCTATTTTGTTGACAAAAATCTCTAGAAAATTATAATTAATCATAATGCTGGAAAAAAAACACACGTACGTAAACCTTGCCAGCCCAGAGGCGAATTCTGAGGGCCTTTCTTAGCTTGATAAGTACTGCCAACTTGTCAAACTTTTACTTACCAAAGCTTATTTTTAAATTTCTTAAGTTTTAAGTTGCGTCGTATTCTACATGTACTTAATATGCATAAATAATGTGTATGATGCCAATCCACACTTAGACATTTTTGTTGCTTATAAAAAGCTACAGCTGTTATAGAGAATGCCATAATAAATTGCTTTAAAACTATTTGACAATAAGTATGTTTGAGTTTGAGACTAACTTTCGGTTTGTCAATATTGTGAGCCTACTTTCAAACACGAAATCCACCAATCAAACACAATGTCGATCTGTTAATATTAACTCTCTAACTGTAACTATTACACGTTCAATCATTTTTACTGTTTCAAAAAACGTTAGCCAGATCATAACACTATAATAGATTCCTAAACCAGACACTTATATCAAAGAGTAACTTTGTTTATTTCTTAACCAAGACATTGAAAATTGGTTACTTAGGGTATGATTATGTTAGGGTTGCGATAAACGATAAGTGGTGATACCATCGTCAACGTGTATGTAATAAAAAGAGGTAGACTTGACGGTTTACTCTTTTTATTAAATGCTTTGACGCTATTAGTCAATGATAGTAGACACATATGATAGATTTATGATGCCCTAAAATAGAGTTAGGGCAAGGTCAAGAAATGTATGTGGTATTTCTTTACATTTTGCTTAGTTGAATGTTGACTCACAACATATTTTCCATTAACACGCTAAAAAACAAAGATTGACAAAAAGTTCAGGTTACTTTGCTTTAGTATGTTTCTTATTATTTTTCGGGGTTTTCTCTAAGTCTCACAGGTGGTCGGGTGTCGTCGGCTTGTATCAGAACAATAATACCGCGTTTTGAGTGTAACGTATATCGTAACGCCATGAAACTTTAAATTGCGCAAGCGTTATGTATCGCTGCTCTTATCGTTTATCGCAGCTCCGACATAACGGCCCTATTTATTCACGCACTAACCTGAACGATTCTAATTCTAACAACATACCTATACAAAGTTTTAAGCTAACCTGAATGCAAGTCTAGATGCTTTTTTGATGCATGGCTGATATATTGCGCTGCAAGAGTTAAAAATGCAGGAAATCATATGACCTATTTATAAGTGCAGATCGGCCTTAAAGTTATTTGATCTCTATCACATTTTTTGTTACACAACAATACTTATAAAAGTTTGTTTCCTAATAAAATGTTAAGCCATTTTTAGGATTAAAAAACAACACTATGAAAGGACGATCCCTATTGGAACAGCGCAATGTGCTTTAATTACGTTATTACGTATAATATGTATATAAAAGAGACGATCGACGCGGTGCTTTGCCAAAAAAATGTTAAAGCCTGTTTACATTAGGAAATTGCACGTGCAATGCAGTAAAAAGTTGCCTGTAAGCATGCGCACTTACGACTTTGCAATCAGCTGTTGCAATTTTCCTTGCATTGCATTAAATTAGAACACGCGCTATTTTTATCTCACATGGCATGCAATTTTTGTGTGAAATCACAGGTACCAACATAAGAAAATCAATTCATCCATTGATCCATGCGGAGCAAAGCCAAGCCTAGGTAAACTAAAATATTTCGTTATTTGCAAAGTAATTAGAAATGGTTGCTTTTTAGTTTAAAAATATAATATCAGTAGAGTGTAAACAAGAAAAAATAAATAATTATTGGTACAACTGCCTAGCCAAGCCTAGGTAAACTAAAATATTTCGTTATTTGCAAAGTAATTAGAAATGGTTGCTTTTTAGTTTAAAAATATAATATCAGTAGAGTGTAAACAAGGAAAAAATAAATAATTATTGGTACAACTGGTTGTTAAAATGTTTGCATCGTTTACTTGCTTGATATGTAAACGGTTACATATTCCTTGCACCCAATGTAAACAGGCTTTTAATCATTCCTGAACATTGTCAAGCAAGCAGAAACACAGCGTAAAATTATTGTAACATTTGCGTAAGTTATTTACACCTGCGGAAAGATATGGACGGGACGGTTTCAAACTAAAAAGCTTGACAAGACAAAAACACAACTGACACAATCATGCTGCGCTGTGCTTCTCTAATAGAAATCGTCCTTACTTCACGATGATTTACAATTTCAGAAAATAGTGGGTACTGTAACTTAACACTTAACGCAGTGTCTCATGCATCGTTTCTGATCATACGCCGACAATGCGGGGTCACTGATTGATGAGATTCATAGATAAAGGTTTATAGGGGGAAATGAGAATGCTTTGACACACGTTTATTTTCGATTTCTGACCATTCAGAACGTCGCGTCGTCGGATGATTGGCCATCGGAAGACAGATGCATGAGACCGTACCGTAAAATGGGGGATTATGAAACACACACAATGACTTTTTCTGAGCCCCATAGAGTCTCATCTGTACAGGGTTTATTATTATAGTTACAAATAGGCTCTAATGAAAAAAAAATGGGTTCATAACCTCAACAAACATCTTATGTAAACAAAGTTAGTTTAAATTATACCAATTTTTGTTGAGGTTGAAAATAACAAAAATCGTCTTTTTCAGAGGTAATACGAAACATGCCTAGAAAATATAAAAGAAAGTTGGGTAGCAAGATAAGGAGGGATTATGATCCAAATGCAATGGAAGATGCATTAGCTGCTGTTGTGATTGGTCATTTGTCTTTCCGACAAGCAGGCGGAAGATTTAGTGTGCCTTATGCAACCCTGTACAAGAAATATAGAGGAATACATATGGAGACAAACTTGGCAGACCGCCAATTCTTAGTGTAGCCGAAGAGAACGCCTTAAGCGACGGTTTGTTAGTGGCGGCAAGTTTTGGCTACCCGATGACAAAAAATTACATAAAAATATTCGCTCAAGGATACTTAAATCGCAAGGGTGTAAACATACCACAGTTCAAAGACAATTTACCAGGCGATGACTGGGTTAAGTTATTCCTGCAACGACACCCTCAGTTATCCGTACGAGCATCTGAGAACTTAAAGAGAGCTAGAGCTTCTTTGACAGTTGATACATTAAACGCGTATTTCAATGAGCTCCACACTTCAATTGAAGGTGTCCCACCTGCAAACATCATTAATTAAGATGAATCCAACCTCACGGATGATCCCGGGAGACAACGTGTTATTGTTCGTAGAGGTGTCAAGCATGCATCCAGAATCCTAGACTTTACAAAATCATCGACGTCAGTCATGTTTTGTGCAGCGGCCGACGGAACCCTTTTGCCGCCTTATATCGTCTATCGGGCGAAGAATGTCTATCCCGAATGGGTGATGAATGGACCTCCTGGTAGTTGCTATAATGGTAGTAAAAATGGATGGTTCGATAGTGATATATTTTCAGATTGGTTCAATAAAATAGCTAATCCTTATCTCAGAAGACTAGAAGGGCGGAAGATTATGATTGGAGATAATCTGTCAAGCCATGTACCACTGAGCATTATCAACAAGTGTGTTGAGGCTGACATAGAATTCAAGTTTTTGCCTCCTCATAGTACGCACATTTGTCAGCCTTTAGACGTCTCATATTTTAGACCACTTAAAGCAATGTGGCGAAAGCAGTTAACTAAATGGAAATTAAAAAATAAAGGTTGTCTCCCAAGTCTAAATTCCCAGCGATGTTAAACGACTGTTTAAAAATGCTGGCAACTAAAGATGAAGTAAACATAAAAGCAGGCTTCCAAGCCACAGGAATTTTCCCTCTGGATAGAAATGAAGTTTTAAAGAAAGTTCTGGGTGCTTCGCCAATTATTGAGCAAACTGCTACGAGTAGATCTTTTCAAGAAATAATAGAAAATGCAGCCACAGTCAATGATAAACCAAAAGTAAAAAGATCACAAAAAATAAATGTCGAGGCAGGCAAATCTGTCAGACCTGAAGATTTTCTTGTAGAACCCGGACCAAGTGGCAGTAATCAATCCAATCAGATCGATGATAACGTGCAACAAGAAAATGATCAAGATGAAGATCAGGAATCAAATCCAGACAATTTTGATAGTGAGAGCTTTTCCAATGTCAATGACTCAGATATAGAAATGGATAGCCAAGAACCAATTAAAGTGCCTGTTAACAAAACAAATGCTAGCCAAATTGAAGTAAATCAGTTTGTTATTGTAGAGTTTACTTATTACTGTGGGAAAAAACAGACAATGAAACAGTTTGTTGCCAAGGTCATCGATCTTCAGAAAAAGAAGATCATCTTTGTGATGGATGGCAACGAGGATAAATGCTCGAATTGTAAACAATCAATTATTGAAGATGAACAACATTACAAATGTGATCTATGTGTAAGAAAACTCCACAAAATATGTACTACACTTTCTGCATCGGAAATGAAATGCATGCCGCTCCAAAAACGGCTTCTGATTCTACTATGTAATGAATGCAAAACAATGCTGGCAAATACGCCCCTCTTGATTCAAGTAATAAATGATATGAAAAATGAATTAAAATCACTTAATAAAGAAATCCAGGATTTAAGAGGTGAAATTAAAACAAAAAGGAACCAAGACTCCTCTGAAAAAACGTTTTCAGATGCTTTAAAAAGTACGAAAGGAAATGAATTCGTTGAAGACAGTGATATGCTTAAGATAAACCATATAAACAAGACTCCAATAAAAGGTGCTACAATATTTATGGAATGCTCACCACATTTATTTAAAAAACTAATGCATAATAAGAAAATCTACTTTGGATGGGAAAGATTTTCTGTATTTGAAGACATAACTGTACCTAGATGTTTTAAGTGTAATAAACTATACCACAAAAGTACAAACTGTAATAACAGCGAAAGTTGCGCAAACTGTGGGGGATCACATGCGAAACAAGATTGTACAACCCAACTAAAGAAATGCATAAACTGTGTGGAATCTAATGAAAGATACAAAACAAAATATGATATACGACATGCAACTGATGACAGAAAATGCCCAGTATCACCTAAAAACAATGAGAAGTAAAATTGACTATGGATACACCAATGGCTAATATACAAGAAATGAATCTATTGGAAACAATACAAAGTGAGGCGATTAGTGAAGAAATAGGTGCTGCGGAGCTGTCCACAAAAATTAATAACTCGGAGAAAACTCTTAATGTTCTACATATTAATATAAGAAGTGCGAAAAAAAACTTTAATGAACTCATAGTGTTTCTAGAATCCTTTCAAATTAAATTTTGTGATGTAATTGTGCTGACTGAATGTTTTAGGTTAGAGTCCGCTACATGTTTTAGCCTACCTGGTTATGTAACACATTATAACTTTAGCGATATTAACCGAAATGATGGAGTATTGCTTTTTACTAAAATTAATTTAAGCGCTGAAATAACAACTCACAGAATGCAGCAAACTGGAATCCTAGTAAGTAGAGCGGTTTTTGAAATAAATAAAATTAAATATGGGATAAGTGCTCTGTACAGGAGCCATGAGACAGCAGTTCCTTCCTTAATAGATTTAGAATCATATGTAAGTAATAAATTAGATAGAACAATAGAAATATTTTTGGGAGATATTAATATTGACCTTTTGGATAATACAAATCCCCATGTATATGAATATGAAACTTTACTTGCTTCTTTAGGATTAAAATCGTATGTAAATAGTATTACCAGACCCATTAGTGGTACCTGTTTGGACCATATTTTTATTAAAAATACATTGAGAACGAACGACATACTTTTTCAAACTTATGTAATTACTTATGATATTACTGATCACAATCCAGTTATGATTAACATTTCAAATGAACATTCCGTAAATAGCACATCTTCTAACAGAACCCTAAAAAACATAGTCAAAATTGATTACAATTTAGTAAAAGATAAATTTAATAAAGAAAACTGGGAAAATGTGCTCAACACGATGGACCCCGAGATGGCTACACAAATCTTCACGCAAACTTTTTGTGGCATATTTGGCGAATGCAGGCAGATCAAAACAGTTAGGGTAAAACATCACAATAAAATAAAACCTTGGATAACAGACGGATTAATTAATTCGATCAAAAAACGAGACAAGATAAAGAAAGAACTTCAACATAATTATAGCATTGAGAGGGATAATCAATATAAAAACTATAGAAATAAACTAAAAATAGTTTGCAATGTAAAAAACAACTACTACAAGACCGAAATTGAAAAAAGTAAAAACAATTTAAAAAAAACCTATCAACTTATCAAAGAAGCCACCAATGAAAACACTTCTAAAAAAAACAATACTTTCCAAGTCGTTAATGAAAATAATGAAACCTTTACAAATAAAAAAGACATGGCCAACCATTGCAACCACTACTTTGCAGATATCGGTATAAAAATGTATAATCAAATCCAGCCAGTTCCTGAGGAGATAACTACCTACCCAAAGACTAATAACTCTCTATATCTTTCTCCAGTCACCAATAATGAACTTATAAAATTTATAAATAGCCTAAAAAACGACAGCGCATCTGGTCATGATGGCATAACAACAAGGAATCTTAAAATGTTACATGGTTACATACTGGTACCACTGAGACATATCATTAATCAAATATTTTTAACCGGAATTGTACCAAACCATTTCAAAATTTCTATTATAACACCAATCCTTAAGACCGGAAATCAGGGGGATATCCGTAATTATAGACCAATAAGTTTAATTAGTAACATCTCAAAAATTTTTGAAAAATGTCTTAATGAACGGTTATGCACATATCTAAAAAAATATAATTTATATCCAAAAAATCAATTTGGCTTTACAGAAGGTTGCAATTCTGGTGACGCCATGAGCGAGCCAATAAATAGCATAACCTCAGAAATTAACAACGGCAAAAAGTGCATGGCAGTGTTTTTGGACCTGGCCAAGGCCTTTGATACAGTGCCTCACACAAAACTCCTGAACATTTTCGAACGCAATGGGGTGAGGGGCGTTGCGTTCAGAGTCTTTGAAAACTATTTATTGAGAAGACAGCAGAGAACAAGAATAGAAGAAACTCTAAGTGACAGTGAATATATCTTGATTGGAGTACCCCAGGGCACTGTCCTGGGACCAACCCTATTTAATTTATACCTTAAAGGGCTATCTCTCCTAAATATAAACGGAAAAATTTTATCCTATGCAGATGATACAGTTCTGGTGTTTGCTAATGACACATGGGAAAATACAAAACTGACTGCAGAAACAGAAATTACAAAGGTAAAAAAATGGCTCGACTGTTACAGACTCTCTTTAAACGTTAAAAAAACAAACTACCTAGCGTTTTCAAAAACAACGATACACAGGCCTAACTTGCAAACTCTAACCGCTAGGAATCTAGATGAACATGTAAAAGAAGTAGAAAACGTCAAATATGTAGGAATTATAATAGACCGACCATAAATGGAATGAACATATTGACTATATATCAAAAAAATTGAAATTCCTTGTATATAAATTTTATCTATTGAGGGGATTTTTAAATCAAACATGTCTAACCTCACTATACTTCAGTCTAGTAGAAAGTATACTGAGATATGGAATTATAGTGTGGGGTGGCCTGTACAGTACCACTTTGAGACCATTAAATATTTTACAAAAAAGGATACTTAAAACAATTTATAAAAGAGATAGACAATATCCAACAAGACTATTATTTGATGAAAAAATACAGAATATCCACTGCCAAACAGCAAATTTTACAAAAATAGCATATCTTATTTAGGACCTAAAGTATTAAATACTTTGCCAGTAAATATCAGAAATCTAACAAAATACAACAAATTTAAAATGGAAAGTCGTTCATTCATATCACAAAACCAAGAATTGTTTTTACACCTCTAATCTGACATTTTTAGATCTGCTTTGTATAATGGTAATGTATCTTATTTGCTCTATTCCCTTCTAAGTTTAATTTAGTTTAAGTTTAAATATATTACATTGGGCATTTAATATAGAAAATAGCTTAGCCCCTAAAAAAAAAAAAGATATAAATGAAAATAAAAATTTGATACAGCGCATACGGGTCTCACAACCTAGGCGCTAATAAAAAAAAAAACTGTATTATATAAAATATATTGTACAACTTACTTATAATTGTATTATGTACTATTTGTGTGTGAATAAATTGAAAAATTGCAAAAATTGTTAGTTGTTTAAGGCAATATACCGGGTGTTGCATCGTCGAGCGGGACATAGGAAATCCCATGTAATTTTAAATGGGGTCAATTATTGGCTTCCCTAATTATTTTAGAGAAAAATTCTATTTAGGTTTATTAAAGAGCACTAAAACCCACATTCAAAAGAATAACTTTAGATGTTTTTGATGAGCCCGTTTACGGGTTATCGCCGATTTCTTTTTAACTATTTCTCCTTTTTATGGCCCCGTATTTGCGGGCACCAGTCAAGGTAAAAGATGACTGTCAAATAAAGTTGTCATTTTGAAATGTGTGCTTTATTGTTATAAAAACTCGTACATCGAAAATATTAAAGGTGTATTTATGAGTACAAATTAATCTGAATAAAACTAAAATAAAGTATCCAATTACAAGGTTAATTATTTATTTATTTATTTATTTATTTTATTTATTTCCTTTAAGATTTACAACAGTAAATATAGGATATTGTCATTGATAATAAAAAATATACAATATATATATAAAACAATACACAAGTAATAAAACACACAATGGAGCAATCCAATAAACATAAACAATTTAAAAATTTAAGGTCCATAAATTAAAAATGGGAGTTCAGGTACTCCGATACAGAATAATATGCCTTATTGGTCAAAATCCCTTTAACTGTTTTATTGAATATTTTAAAAGAATTTATCTGTTTAATGTGCAAGGGTAACTTGTTATATAATTTGATCGGTAGAACCAATGGGCTGTTTGCCACCGTCGACAGTCTATGACGAGGAATATCAATATTTAAGTTTTTCCTAAAGCGATACTGCTCATTCAACTCACGAGTCTGAACAAATGCATCAATGTTTGACTTAACATAAGTTAGGGAGTTATAAATAAACAAAGAATGAAATGTCAGGATTCCAAGCTGAGGAAACAATTCACGACATGAAAAAGATCGATTCTTAAACATCATCGTTCTAATAATTCTTTTTTGTTGAATAAAAATTTCATTTACTCTGGAACTGCAACCCCAAGCTAAAACTCAGTAATTTAAACAGGACTGAACATATGAAAAGTAATACAATTTTAGAAGGTCAAGATTAATTTTATTACGCAGCTAGTTTTTTCAGTACAAAGTCTACATGATGATTCCACGATAGTTTTGAATCTATGAAAATTCCGAGAAATTTAACAACATATGCCTGTTTAATAGTTTTATTATTTAATTTAACCAATAAACTTTTATTTAGATCACGAAGACAGAAAAAAATTAATTCAGTCTTATCTTCATTCAGAATCAACCCATTTTCCTCGCAGTAGTTCTGCATGGAGGATACCGCATTGCCTGCACCCCTGCTAAGAGCCTCAGCATCTGAACCAGCACACGTGACAGCGGTGTCATCCGCAAAGAGAGAAATATAATGGTCTTTAAAGTTATTTGAGTCAATGTCATTTATAAAAACTATAAACAACAATGGACCCAGTATACTGCCCTGAGGCACGCCGTTAGTGACAACGCTGTCAGCAGAAAAGTAGGATTCTTGACGGTGTTTTAACACAACTCTCTGAGATCTACCCGACAAAAAGCTACTCAACCAATCAAGTGCATTACCGCGAACACCATAGCTATAAAGTTTATTTAATAAAAGGTCTGTATTAATAACATCAAATGCCCTTTTAAGGTCAAAAAACAACATGCCGTCTGATTGCTTGAATCCAGGTTTTCTAAGATTTTATTATACAGAGCAACAATTGCATGCTGCGTTGACAAGCCCTTTCGAAATCCGAATTGTTGTGGTGAAAAGAACTTTTCGCGCTCGAGAAATACAATTAGTCGTCGATGAAATGCTCTCTCGAACACTTTTGAGAAAACAGATAAGAGTGCTATTCCGCGGTAATTGCAAATATCATGCACGTCACCCTTTTTAAAAATTGGTTGAACTATGGTATTTTTTAGTATACATGGAAAAGAACCTTCTTCAAAGGAAATGTTAATCAAACAAGTAAGGGGACCTACGATGCAATCTGCAATGTTCTTTAGCAAAGAACAGGGAATCCCGTCAAATCCTGCTGAGTTTTTATTAGTTACGGAAAAAATTATTTCATTTATTTCATGTTCGGAGTATGGTTCCAAAAACAGAGAGTTGCACACATTATGACATTTTACATGTTTCAATATTTTACTAATTAACAGGTAGGTACTATTAAATTGTTAGAACTTTAGGATTTAAGAGGATGTTCAAATATTCCTCAAAATGACAACTTTATTTGACAGTCATCTTTTACCTTGACTGGTGCCCGCAAATACGGGGCCATAAAAAGGAGAAATAGTTAAAAAGAAATCGGCGATAACCCGTAAACGGGCTCATCAAAAATATCTAAAGTTATTCTTTTGGATGTGGGTTTTAGTGCTCTTTAATAAACCTAAATAGAATTTTTCTCTAAAATAATTAGGGAAGCCAATAATTGACCCCATTTAAAATTACATGGGATTTCCTATGTCCCGCTCGACGATGCAACACCCGGTATGGGCAAAAAAGATACTTTTATATTCCCTACAACTGAAGATATTGTTGATATCCTACTTGACAACATTAAATTTATATTGTTCAAACCTATATTTAACAGAGGACGCTATATATTTAAAAAAGCAGTTTTGTAATTTTACGTTTAAGGAAATGTTCATTCCGATTTTTTTGTTCATTAAAATTAGTTTATAAAACGTTCTTAACCTTTATTTTTCCCCTACAAATCGATCGACAACTATTAATAGAGCTGAAAGCATATAAATTGTTTTAATCTATATACAATAGTGTCCGTCATGCTCTGTTGGTGGAAAAGCTGAAAGCATAGAAGAAGGCTGTTATATCTATCTTATCCACAAGGTCCCTATGTTACAAGTATGGTAAAATATGTTTTATAAAACCCCAAGAGAGTCTAATAAGAAACAAAAATCCAGATATTGTTACCTTTACTATAGAAAAATACTAGTGTTTCGTATAACCCCGAGCATGGGGTTAAACGAAACACCTAAAAAAATATTTTTTTTTCGGGAGTGGGTTGACTACATATGGATATGATAGCTCTAGTCAACCCGCATCCAGACATGTTTTTTCCAAAATTATTGGATAATTCCTAAGAAAGTTATAACCATTTTTGTTAAAAATGTGTTTCATAATCCCCCATTCTACGGTACCTTTATACCAAAGTGGAATTGATTTTAAAATTATTAATACATATTATGTTAACTGCTAAAAATCTATACAGAAATTTCACAGCCAATGGCAATATTATTATTTCAAAGGCGCGTTCCAGTCTATTAAAATGTGCAACGGCCTAAAAACGGGCCGACATTATTTTTTACAGCTACTTGTAGTTAGTACTACCAACAGTATATCAGTATTTCAACATATTTGGCATATATTTAAACCATAATATTAATAGTGACTACCGGGTCTATTTTTACCAAAACGCAAATTTTGACTGCTTAACGTTAATTTTTTTTTAATGCCAAGTTTTTGTTTTTAATATTTATATATAAAATTTTATCGCGGTACAACTAAAAATGTATCCCAAATATCGGCATCGATTGGTTTAAACGTGACATGATTACCTTACCCAATGTTTGGTAAGATACGTATATACGACTAGAACTAGAAAACAGTATGTACCCACGTTAATGAAATATAAGGGTTGGTGATTATATGCTTGCTAACAAAGTGTGTACTACTCAAGAGTAGAAAATCAAGAAGTTTATAAAAAATAATTATGGGAGAGTATTATGGCATCTATAGTCGGGTAATATGAGATAAATAAACCTAAAAAGTGTTCTATTATTTCCATAAGTCTTTCGGATTAATCTGAAAACTAATCAAGTTGGAGTTGCCAGGGAACTATTTATCATATTAGCAGAAGTTTCTGAACTGGATTTTAAATTAAAAGCTCTTTGTGGGTACTTGTTCATCATTTCTTATCCCTAACGTTTACCAATAAATGAATAACTGTTATTGTGGTTTATTCATATTAACAAATATTAAATTAAAATAGTGTAGCTCTTTGCACTTTACAGTAGATAATTTATTAGTGCTGTGCTGGATGAATTTGAATCAAGAGCTGTGTAAAAAGGGCTTATCACCAAATTAAATGAAGATATGCATAAACCTGAAGTATTTAAGGATTTGAAGGTCGCCTTTGAAAAGGAACTATCCTTTGTTCCTCACATTCAACATTCCGTCTTTGCTGCCTATAGAATACTTGATTTTGTTATACGCACCATAGACCTATACGCACCACAAGGGATTTCCACAAATACGGTGCCTATTAAAACTTTATTTTTCTCCTTCGTCTTATCTAAACTGTTCGGTACCCTTATTACAATATTCATATAAATACTGTAGAGTCAGTGCAGAGACGATTTGCTAAGGCTCTGTGGTTCAGAGCGGATGATGTTTATCCCATTCAAGGATTTCCCCATGACCAGCTGCTGTAAGTAAGTTTAGATAGAAGACGTAAATATCTTTCTCAGTCGTTTTTGTGCAAGCTTGTCAACGGTAGTATTGCTTGTGAAGAACTATTAGCAAAAGTAAATTTTAGGGTTCCTACGTTAAGTTCTCGCAACACAGATAATTTTTACCTACCACAGCATTGTACTAATGTTTAAAGGTTGCACCTATTAACTCGATGTGCGCCTACTATAATTCTAATGTTATTGCTTATGATATTTTTGACTGCAGGTTAAGCGCAATCAAGAGTCACTTTTATCGACAAGAGATTTTTTGATTTTCTGTTTTTCTAAAGTGTTTTTAATGCTTTACA
Source organism: Polydrusus tereticollis (assembly GCA_963920685.1). Lineage (NCBI taxonomy): Eukaryota > Metazoa > Arthropoda > Insecta > Coleoptera > Curculionidae > Polydrusus > Polydrusus tereticollis. The sequence continues at coordinate 83,513,412 of OY987329.1, read as the reverse complement.
GTATTCTATTTATTAATCTTCTTTTTTCTTTTCATACACATGCTATGTAAATCTAAATCGCTTTGTGTCAAATAATATGGGTTTAATTGTGTAGTAAAATTAGGTTAGTTTGTAAGTTTTCGTTTGTACCTGTTTTGTAATTGGGAAACGGTTAAACAGTGTATGTATGAGTAAAAAAAAATAAAGTATTGGATGAATGTGTGCTTTCATAAAAGGTAGTTAAAAATTGGTCTCGAGAATTCAAGTTGTGGAGAGAACCTTGCACCTGGTGCAAAACCACAAAAAATAGTGGTTGTCAGGAGAACTATTGTTTTGGTCCATGATATGGTATTCAATGACAGAAGAATTACCAATATGGTATTAAATGACAGAATAATTATAGTCAGATTTATAGCAGAAAAATGTGACATTCCATAGACTGTGCAAGTGAGAGGAGCTAAACGTTTTCCGATTGGTGGACGGAGAGGCTTGACGCCAAGCAAGTAGGCTAGTTTAGACCCTTTTTGCCGACAGCGTTTTAACGTCTGGGTAATGTCAGCCAGACGGGACCTACTAAGAATATTAAGGGGGTGGTCAATGAGGGCTTAAAAAGATAGAAGTGCAATTACACTTGTGATTGGTCAAGTAGAATCAGTCATGGGACGCGGTAACGACCATTACTTGTTTTGGGAATTTTTAATTGGTTTAAAGTTAAAAGGTTCGGATTTTGGGTAGGGGTGTGGTATTAAGGCCACAAGTTCTTTCCTAGAACGCAGTAAAATCAGTTCCGAGATATTTACCGAACTCTCTGGTCGACTTACTAATTCTCGTGTAAAGTGATCCTTTATCTTAATTTTATAAAGTTTCAATTTAATCTCTTATCGTTTATTAATCAGTGTTTTGGGGTAAGACGTATACCATCTGGTAATTAATTCTGTTCTATTTTTTATTTCTTTTATTGGGGATTTTCATTAGACACATATGTCAATTATTCAATTTGAATACTGAATAATTAGCTAGTTGAACTTTAGTTTCGAAGCCTCTCTTTCTCGCTAGATGTAAATATTCCTTTGTAAATATATTTAAGGTTTTTTTTGTAAAATATCACTTTTTTTTTTAATAGATTTTAAGTGTTTTCAGAAAGTAGTTGTTTTATTAGGCTAATAATAATTCTTGACCAAACTACTTATACGGTTCACTTAACGAGGATTCTGCGGTTCGCGGTAGTCTCGAGGACGCGGGTAATACTATACGTGTACCTGCTGACCAGCTGACCAGAGGAGTAAGGGATCCTTCCCCCAACTACAACTGACTGTTAGATTCCGACAAGGTTCAGGTGGGTAAGTGCATCTGAATAGGTACTAACAATATTAATTAATGGCTACATCCGACAATATCAGAACTTCGAGAGGTGTTTAGATACCATCTGATCTTCCAGATTCTTCAAGAGTGATTTTGCCCCGGTTCATATTATAGGATAGATAGGGAAACGTCTCCATTAAATTATGCAGAATGATACTGACTTGGTCTCCGTTCTCTAAACCAAGTCTTTCACCACCACGTCATTCTATCACACCTTGCACCTGGTGCAGGACCACAAAAACAGTGGTTGTCAGGGGAACTATTGTACTATAGTACATGATATGGTATTAAATAGAACCGTCATATTTATAGCAGAAAAATGTGACATTTCCATAGACTGTGCAAGCGAGAGGAGCTAAAGGTTTTCGGATTGCAGTGCTCACGGAAATTTATGCAGCTCTTTTTCGTATGCTAAACACCGTTAATATCACTGATTTCATAAATATTCTGAATAATCGCATTAAACAAAAAATTGTCATTGACATGAAAAGTTTAATTAACCGTAAAAATTATTTCAAATCTGTAAATGGTTTGCATCTATGTTAGGGACAATAAATGATGAACCCCTCGTAAAAGAGATCCAATTTAGATATTTAAATTGACAACTAGTATAAAAATAAAACATACTGGCGTTTATACTAATCTCACTAACTAAATCAATTTTCTCAACGTCTCAGTGCTAAAATTTAAAACAAAAAAATCGCATAAATATAAATAATACTTTTGAGCGAGACATAAAAACAATCACCGGCGACCTAGAAGTTCTAACTTCCGTCTCATTTAACAGCCAACATTAAAACAATATTTCTATCAAAGCAGCTGCAACAGAACTATTGCAGTAAAAGAAGTACCAGCGTTAGCTGCTTTCTATGTATATGTATAAAGAAATAAAGTCTGATTTTAGTAAATATAATAAAAAAGGAAAAATCTGTTGAAGAGATAACGTTGTGGTAATTATTATATTTTAAAGGCACCACTACCTTCAATAGGTTTCTTGGGTTGATATCCATATAAAAATATCGACAAGATAACAAAACCTGCCCCCAATACGAATTGTAAACTTAGTTCAAAGTCAAATATATAAATAGAACCAATACAGGATATAACTATGGCTAAAGAAGTGGCAAAGCCCTTCAAAATGTTATCCGCATATTTTACCACGACAGCCACAATAAGGCCACCGACAGCTTGTAAAACAACTAAGTAATTTACAAATTTGTCGTAACCAAAAAAAAATCCTTTTTCTCTAATTATTTCCCCATCGTACACGTAGCAAGATATCCATCCAATAGGGATGGAACACAGGGACAGCTGTACGTTACGCATCCATACTGTTACATCGCTACCTTTTAAAATTTTTTCAAAGTACACACCAGCAAAGCCTGAGAGAGCACAGGCCGTTAGAGCTGCCATGAAACCTAAAAATATAAGAAGCACTGATAGAGTCAAGTAGTATTGAAACATGGTTTTTCTTCTTCGGCATTTTTTCTTACAGTTTGTATTTATGTATACTTAATGCAAATTTAAAACCGATGCACGTCATCAATCAGCTAATAATTGTCAGTCCGTAAGAAAACACGAGGAAATTAAATTTGGGCAAAAAGTATTAAAACTTTATACGATATTAAATTTAGGTACTAAAAACTTGAAGTATTCTTCTTTGATACGAACCCACTTATAGCAAATATTTTGTTTATTTAAGCTTGTAAAAATTAATATAATTTGAATTTTATTAGCCGATATTTGGCAACACAACTGTAAACGGTGCGGTGGCGCCAGCTCGTTCGTTGGCCTTGTTTGACGTTCATGCAAAACTAACCTTAATTATTGTTTTGTGATTCTGTCTTGCTGTGTCGTCTATTTTTTAACAAAAACTCCAGATCTTTTCATAAATAGCATTAAAAACCTGTTCTTTTAAGAACAACAAAAGTGCACATACATATCTCTGTCGATTACGTTGTTTACTAGTTGTGAAAAATGCTGAAGCATTTAAATAGCCGATGTAAGGAGCTTATAGCCTCTCTAATAAGCTATTTTCAGGAAGAACTTAACAACAATGGCCCATTGTTACCCTTGACAGCAGTTAGAGAAGTAAATTTAAAGAATCTGTTAAGGTCTCCATATTTTAGTTCCACTTTACTAATTTTTAGCGTGTAGCAGCTGCCCTAAATTTGAATATATCCACTGTAAGCGCAGTTTTAACAACAGTTAAGCAAAATAAATTATTGGAGTCACCTAAAAGAAAACGCTCTTATTTAAAGAAAGTTGTAAATGTGTCAAGATTGGATATAAGTTCTATCCGTGACACTATTTATGGAATGTATGAAACAAGTAAGTTGTATTATTCAAAAACTAATATTTTACATTGGTTATGCATAAGCTGTAACTTTTTTAAGAACATCATGTAACTTTGACAACTTTATATTATTATTAAGAAGCCTCTTAAAGGAAATAGGCTTCGGATGGAAAAAAGATGAACCGAGGCGAGGGCTTATGGAACTTTCCCATGTAGCTTTCAAACGATCGGTATTTTTGAAAGAATATATTAAAGAAAAGAAGCATTCTTGTACCAATTCGTTTTCTTGGATGGAACATGGATTTTTCAGAATGGTGCCAATGGTCGCTCTTGGCAAGATGAAAATACAAGAAGTAAGTGTTGGATCTACTAAAGTTGATGGTAAAAGGTATTATGCAGTAAACAAATAAATAAACTATGAGAAATTTTTGTATATTTATCTTGTTTTTATGAAAAAAAAACTGTAATTCCCTCACTGGGATATTTTGGTTACAAGCTGGCAACACTGTCGATATCTGACGTCACTTAAAGGGTATGACGTGCAACGGTTTTAAATTTGCATTAAGTATACCCACTTAATTTATACGTAGAAGGGTGTTTCTTTCTGTCTTCCTCCTTTTTTTTTCCTTTTTTTTTAAACCTTTTTAAGAAAATATTCTATTGTATAACATTTTATATTTTATTACTCTAACTTTAACTTTAGCTTTGTCAATGATGTTTATTATGTCGGATAATAAAGCATATTTTGACTTTGACTTAATATCTTATGTTTGTTGTTGGTTAGGTATTTCTATTTGTAAATTATTAATATTTTGTAATGGGGTTGATCCCGTTTATTAATAAAATAAAATAAATAAAAATAAATAATATTACTGAAATTACAAGAGTTTGGCCTGACAGAAAATTTTATATATTTCTTTGGAACATATTTGGACAACAGAACTCAGTACGTGCAGTACAATGGGTTCAAAACGCAACTGTTTGTAGCTACATCGGAGGTTCCTCAGGGGTCAAACCTGGGACCACTTTTAGTTCTCACCTTCATAAACGATATTCAAAATTTAATTGAATTGTATGTTTCAGTTAGGTCTTATTCTGACTGCGAGAAACTGCAGAATAATGTCAATGGTGTGTCGGTAATGGACTCTTACTTAATGCCAAAAAATGCTGAATATTGACGATTAGTCGAAAAACAACACCAGTGAATCTCAACTAAGTCATTGATGGGGAAAGATTGAAAAGAGTGGAGAATATCAAAGACCTGGGCGTTGGGCGTCATTGCGGACTCAAAACTGAATTTTATTGATCATGTCACTAAGATAATTTGAGAAGCTATGGAAATAACTTTATTTAACAAAGCTAACGCATGGTTCATGGAAAACAAACTAATATTAAACAAGAACAAAACAAATGTCCTTCTATAAAATAAAACAATACAGTCTTCCTCCACAGTTTAATTGTTAACATAAAAAGTTTTTAAGCTCCCGACATGTTTCGAGTACTTAGGTACTCATCTTCAGGGGATACCAACATCGAGTTTAACATCGAAATAAGTTGTCTCAAATAAATGAGTACAACAGAAAGGCTGGAGACTTGGTGTATTAGATGGTTAATTATATGGAATGAGAAGTAAAGTTAAGATAAGTTTTGTAATTTAGATAATTGAAACATATTTGAGTAGGATAATAAAAGATTATGACCTCTGAAAGAGAGAAGTTTTCTTTTAATTTTGTTAAGCAGTTGAAGTATAGTTTGTGTTTATTAAAATTTAGGAAAAGTTTAAAGGAAGGTTTTTTGAAAATTAAGAATCATGAGCTTATATGATTTAGTTTAGATGAGTGAAACATATCTTGTGTTCAAATAACAAAAGATTGTGACATCTGGAGGAGAGAAGTTTTCTTTTAACTTGTTTAACAGTTAAATTATAGGTTTTATTTAGTAAAAATTTTTTGTAAAATATTAAAAAAGTTTTTTAAATTTTGAATGGTTTTTCTTCATTTTAATTTGTTAGCTTAAAAAATTAAAAAACCTTTTTAATATTTTACAAAAATTTTTTACTAAATAAAACCTATAATTTGATGATTGATTTGATGATTCTTAATTTTCAAAAAACCTTAACTTCACTTGAATTCCATATAATTAACCATCTAATACACCAAGTCTCCAGCCTTTCTGTTGTACTCATTTATTTGAGACAACTTATTTCGATGTTAAACTCGATGTTGGTATCCCCTGAAGATGAGTACCTAAGTACTCGAAACATGTCGGGAGCTTAAAAACTTTTTATGTTAACAATTAAACTGTGGAGGAAGACTGTATTGTTTTATTTTATATTACATTGACTCCACTGAAAGTATGGACTATTTTTTCAACTTCAAATGTCCTTCTCTTTAGGACAAAGTTAGTAAAAGTGGAGAAACCACCCAGTATATCTCTTGGAGAGTCGAATATAGATATTGCAAGTGAAACTAAGTTTTTGGGAATACACTTGGATGAGTTTTTAAATTGGTCATATGATGTCACGTTATTAATAAAAAAACTAAGTTCGATTTGCTACGGAATTATAGTTGTTGGGAGGTACATGAACAAAAAATGCCTAAAAACAATATATTTCGCTAATTTCGAGTCTGTTATGAAGTATAGAATCATCAGAGAAGGTATTTGTAGTTCAGAAGCGAGCATTAATAATTTTAAAAAGAATGAGCTATAATGAAAGCTGCAGAAATGTTTTCAAGACATGTGGGCTCTTGACAGTTTATGGCGTATATACTTTTGAGTGGTTCATGATTTTCTTTAAAAACAAACAGATGTTTCAACAACAAACCTTTCACGAATACAATACTAGAACCCTCGATGTAAATTACCCAACCCATAGATTAAGTTTTCAGAGAAAACCCCAAGCTATATGTTTGAAATTATTTAACAATTTACCGATTAACATAAGATGTATAAATAGGCTAAAACTATTTAAAATCTCTGTTAATAGTTAACTTAGAACCATATTCTATAAGGGATTTCATTTTGTATGATTAAGTTGTTATTTTTTTGGATAACATTATTCTGTTTGTGACGCCATCTTCTTTTGTGTTTTTTGTAGGCATGATTAAAAATAAAGATTATTATTATTATTATAAATGCTTGATTTTATTATTCGAAATTGTAACTCTTTTAGATACATAGAATAGAATTTATATCTAACGTTGGTAAGAAGCAGGCTTGAGTATTGGTCCCTTATATGTGCACCTATTTACAGTGAATATGTAAATAGGTTGAACAGGTTCAGAGAAAGCTAATGAAATATTTAACCTTAAAAACGGAGTGGGTATACCCACAAACCTTTATAGATAATAATGTTCTATTGGCTAAGTTTAGTTTGGAAAGTTGGTAAAAACGTAGAGATATTCAAAAGATATTGTTGTTGCATAAACTTGTTAACAATAGCCTCTTCTGCCTTATTTGTTAGGAGAATTAAAATTTAGTGTAGCAAGAATTGCTAATAGGCATAGCAATTTTTCTACTTATCAGCAGCAAAGACTAATGTTATGTATGTGTCACCCGTGCATAAGATGTGCTCGACTTATAATAAAATATCGCATACATACAATTTCTCTGTAACATGTAGTCACTAATGTATAGAAAAACTGTGATAGTTATGGGAAATACATATTCTAAAAATATATTTGTAAAATCTATGTTACCTACATTATAAATTAGCGGCCCTGTAAATTACATTTATTAGACTTTGTTGAATAAATAGAAATAAAAAATAAAACGTTTTCTTGCCATAAGGTGTATGGCCTGGAAACGGCCTAATATCCTCACTATTTATTGGCCGATTTAAACCAAATTTGGTAGTTATCTAAGAGGATCTTACGCACCGAATGATGATATTGGCGTTGTTGTCAGCTGTTTAGTTTGTCTGGAAATCAAACGAATTTTGAGTTTTTATATGTAACATTCTCATTTATAGAGTCTACGTTACATTAGTTACACTTTTAATATAAAATACTTTGTTCGTAATATGTTTGAATTGTATTGTAAATTATTTGTGGTGTTATTAATTGAAATTCGTCCAAAATTCGACGCTGGAAATCAGTCAAATTTTGAGGTATTGTGGTATAAATTTTGTTTATCAAGTGTCCCCATAAAACGTAGTCATTAGGCGACAAATCAAAGGACCTAGGTGGTCAGTCGATTGTACCCCTTCTACCGATCCACCTATTCGGAAAAGTGTTGTTCAAAAAGTCGCGTACGTTTCGACCAAAATGGGGAGGAGCTGCCTCCTGCTGGAAGAATGTACTTGCATAATTTGGACCCATCACATTTCCTATAGTAGGGACTGTTTGCATTTCCAAGAGCTTAAGGTAAAGTTGTGATGTCAAATTTCCATCAATAAAAAATGGAAAATAAAAAAAACACATTCAATTTTCCAGGACGTTGTGTATGACCTTCTCTTATCCAGTGGGGATTTACATTGGCCCAAAACCTACAGTTGTGTCTATTAACTTTACCATTTAACATAAATGTTGCTTCATCCGAAAATACTACAAAGTTGAAAAACTGGTTATTTTCGTCCCACTTTGATATCGTAATATAACAAAATTCCATTTTTCGCTCATAATCATCCTCTGATAACTCTTAAACTACATGTATTTTAAAAGGGTGATATTTATTTTTTATTAAAGCATTATGGACGGATTTAAAGCAGACGTCAATTACTTGAGAAATTTCTCTTAATGAGGAACCAGGGGTTTCAATAAAATGTTATAAAATTTCCAAACTTTTCTCTTCATCTACTATTGCTGGTCGTCCTGATCGTCGTCTATCTCTACAATTTCGAAGCGTCGGACAGTTTTTAGAACAGTCACTTTTGAAATTGGATTTCGGTTTGGAAATGCGTCATTAAATACACTTTTAACCTCTTCGTAAGACGTGCCCTATCGCCATATCCTCTCATCATTATAATTATAATTCTTGCAATTTCAGTTAAAGACATTATTGCATGTAAAAATGACAGCTTTTATGGCTTTACATCAAAAGTGAACTGATGTTTTATTTACTAATAAATAAAACACAATTTGTTGACAATTTTTAAACCACGTCGTTATTTCGAGAACTACTGATATTATGAACAAAATATGTTATACCAAAAGTGTAACACCTGTAACGTAGAATTTATAAATGAAAAATATACATGTATATTGTAACGACCTTTTTCCCCGGTCGTTACAAGTAACTAGAAAAGGTCCGTCACTTTGAAAAATCGTAATCTATCATTGAATTTCTCGGTTGCATGAAGTAATTAATTACCTATTGCACGACCCTGGTAATGCAAAATATCGACCTAGGCCAAAATATCGATCCGCAAATCTCCGCACATTGAACTCGCGTCGGTGACGGAAGCCGAAAAGTCTATATGTAGGCGTGCAAGGGCCGTGATTTTTTTTTAGAACGAGGCAGCAAAAATCCTGTTTCAGGTCACTGTTTTCGAGTGTTCAAGTGAATTTTAAGACACTAAAGTGTCGCGTGTTTTCCCGGATGTACAAATAAATTCATAAGAAATGCTTCCAGCCCATTAGGGGATATTTGTGACCTGACGAAAGAGAAACCCGACCAACAGGTTTCACGTTGGATTTTTATTTTTCGTGCCTCGCCCCAAATTTTAGCTTTTCTGTTCATGTCCAATTTTAAGTTCTCTGTTTTACAGCTTAGTTGATCCATTTCATCACATCTGGCAAATTTTAATCGTAATCGGGCTCAAACGAACGATTTCAACGATTTTTTCAAATCCTCAGTCATCGGACGTTTAACAAACGTTTCATCAGATATAATCAATAAAATCTCTTCCGGAATAATGAACGCTTAAATCCGGACCAATAATTTCGACACTCATCAATTATTAAATGCACCAATTTTCCATTCAAAGCCCTTGATCTCATTCTAACCTATAATTTTTTCTACATTTGAGTGAGGTTGCCATGCCCTCATTCAGGTTTCAATGCTTCACGTTCGTTTGATTTGATCAATGGCCTTAAAGAAACTTTAGCCAGCCCCCGCGTGGGACAACAAGCAAAAATTATTTTAACCTCGATATCTTTTGTTAGTAATTCCATTTGATACCCTGTACCCCGTTTTATTGTAACCTTGCTGGTGTGTTGTCTGCTCGCTTGGAGAACCGTTACCGGAGCAGTGGAGACTTTGCCTGGTGTTCATCTTGGCTGAGGATTCCTACGATTGGTGTTACCTGGCATTGGCCGATTTATGAGGACCTACCGTACGAGACTCAGCTGATAACTGTGCCCTTTAGGTTAGCACCGTTCAGGAGCAGTTCATTGGATAAACCACTGAATGGACGGAACCAAGTGGATCGACGGACAAAAGTTAAGTGTTGCTTTCAATCAGTTATTTGTTTTTATGTTGTTTTTATGCAGTCATTTTTGGTAGATAGGGTTGCGACTCGAATCACGATTTTGAAGTAAATATTAGTGATTTTTAGTGAATATTAACTCAGAGCTATCCGTTTGACGACCTTGTGTCTCTGGAGTTGGTGTTCTGGTAAATTTTAGTGTAAATTTCGAGTCAGAGCTGTCTGTGATGACAAAATGTTTCTGATGTCATTTAAATTAAGTGAATTCGAGACCCAGCCCTGTGAATTCTGATCAAGTTTTGATTTTCTTTTAATGCTAGTTAACTTTGGTGCCCCCGTACATTTTATTAAATAAAAATACCTATTCTACAGGTATATATTAATTTTGTTTTTATGGCCACGAGGCTAATAAATGTATACTACATAATTCAGTCGATGAAACGACACTAGAGAGATTCGTCTTAGTACGAAATGTGCTGCGAGATATTTTTTGTTTAACCCTTGCCCGGCTTTGTTTGTTCCGCTTAATAGCATTCAACCTTTTTCAGGTCCATAGACCAATCAGTTTTAATCAAAACCCTGTATAAGCAGAGAGACCAAGGTTCGAAAGAACGAGTTTCCTGCAGTCATTTCTGACACACCCCGTACATTTGTTAATTAAATTTTTAATGAATTTTGGCTTGATCAGTGCCCTGATATTTCCTATATATTAATGAATCTTTCCCTGTAAAATCGCCCATGTATATTTGTTATTTAGAAATTATTTATGTATACAAAAGTTAATGTTTGGAAGTAGTGTTTGTACGTTTAAATTTTTAAAGTTTTCTACAGGAATTGCAAAGGTGTTATATTATGTAATAAATCTACTAAGTTGCCAGTAGAAATAAAAACCAATATAATTGAAATTTTGTCTTATTTATTTGTTTAATATTTTCAGGGATTAGGGAAGTTTTGCTTCAGTAAGCGCCCTTTAGGCTCTGACAAATAATAATTATTCTTTTGGCTCTGTAAATTCATCTATTCTGCCCTTAAGGCCTTCTTCCTCTTTATCTTTGGTGGCCTCCTTAAGGCCCCTGGCGCCCACTTTTATCTGGAAAACTGATTAACTGTTACCTAATATATTATCTTTCCTTATCTGCGACCCATCTGCTCTAAAACCGACTAGGCTATAACTGAGTAGCCGTGGTTACCTGGTTGAGTAATGAAAAAGTAAATTCCACATAACCCAACAACAACAATTTCAAAATCAATTATTTATTTATCAACGAGCAATAGCCCAATTAAAATACAGAGTAGAAGTAAAAAAGAAATCAATACTAACCTAATCTGGATAATATACAAAACAAAAATAAATATAAACAATTTTAGAGAACAATAAACAATAAAATAGCACATAACAAAGCAATATAGTATATAATAATACTGCAGATAACACAGATAAGGTAAGGCAACCTTCAAGGGACATCAAAACATCACTTACACGATTTAAGCTGGGACCTAAAGACTCCTTGATTATTGAAACAATCCAACTGGTCCGAATACTGGTTAGCAAGTCTAATAGACCTTGATAAGAAAGAATTATAACCATAGTTAGTACGATGATGGCCAATATGGAAGGGTTGATTGAGCCTTGTTTGCCTCGAAGGGACATGAATATCTATTTTCCTCAACAGCACAGGACCGAAGCTACATGAGTGCAGTATATTATAGAAAAGGGTAAGGTCCCTATGCATGCGTCTGATCTGAAGAGTGGTTATATTTAGGGAATTCTCGACATTAGAGTAAACGATGTTTTCAACTCCAATATGTTCCTTAAATGCAATAAATCTTAAGAACTTGTATTGAACTCTCTCAATAGCCTGGATATGTACATTGTAGTGTGGTGACCAGACACATGAACAATATTCCAAATGGGGCCTCACAAGTGAACAGAACAATATTTTAATGGAAGCCATACTGAGAAAATCCTCGGAGCATCGCTTCACAAAGCCCAGTAATTGCAGCGATTTCGAGACCACCATCGATATGTGAGGTCTGTATGATAAGGTGGGATCGAGGATAACACCTAGATCTTTAATCAGGGACACCGTTTCCAATGGGCAACCATTTACACTATATATGTGATTTATGGGATTTCTGCCGCGAGTAAATACCATTAGATGACATTTTTTAACATTTAGCTCCATTCCATTGATTTCACACCAGTGGCTCAGGCGGTCCAGATCGGACTGCAGTCCTATGCTGTCCGTACTATTGTTGATTCTCATATATAATTTTAAGTCATCAGCAAACATTAGGAAGAACGCAGAGGCAAAACAAGATGCAATGTCATTCACATATAGGTTAAAAAGAAGAGGGCCCAGGTGAGAACCCTGTGGCACACCCGATGGGACCTCAAATCCGGCAGACTGGAAGTCTTGAATGCGCACCATCTACATTCTTTCTGTAAGGTAAGAAGATATCCATTTCAGAAGTTCCCCCTGAATTCCCAGACCTTGGAGTTTGTCTATCAAAACTCGATGATTAACCCGATCAAATGCCTTTGCAAAATCTGTGTACACAGCATGAACCTGGGAACCCCCCTTTACAGCAAATAACAACCAATTTAATTTTTTTTTCATTATTACAATATATACAGTGTCACCATTAAAGTCCGCACCATATGGAACTTTTTTTTATTAATGAGGTTAGTTAAAATTAAATTTCGGCAATCGTTTTTGCTTCAAATTAGACTAAAAATTATATAATCAAATGTCACCATCTGTCATTCGGTATCTGTCAAAAATTACATTTAAATAAAAGAAATGTCATAAATTTGAATATTTTCGCAAGTTATAGTTTTCAGTGTTATCACCAATGTTGTCCATTCAAGAAAAAATAGAAATTGTCTTAATTTGTGGAGAGAATATGCCTCACCGGCAAGTATCTGCCATTTTTAATGAGAGGCATCCAGAAAAAAATTTGCAGCATAGCACTGTTTCAAGAATAATAAAAATAATTTTAAGAAACCTCACGCGGCAAGTAAATACGATGAAGCAGCACAACTTGATGTTTGTTTAACTGTTATTGACCACGGTCAAACTAGTGTAACCAAGATAAGTGATTCAACAGGGTGCAAGAGGGAAAGCGTTAGAAAAATTCTTCAGAAAAATCGATTTCGGGCATATAAACCCAAGTTTATAAACACATTAAAAGAACGCGATTTTGATATCCGACTTGATTTTTCGTTTTGGTATCAGGGACAATATGAGGAGAATATTCTTTTTCCATACAAGATATTATGGACAGATGAAGCCACTTTCTCTTCGAATGGTACCGTGAGCTCACAAAATTGCCGATGGTGGTCCCAAGAAAATCCTAACTTCACAATTGAATGTCGCGACCAGTATCATTTTAAAACCAATGTTTGGTGTGGAATTTTGAAAGATGAGCTTATTGGACCATACTTCTTTAGAGTAAACTTAACTGGTGAAAGGTACCTGAATATTCTTGATAACGAGATTACCGAAGTTTTGGATAACATGCCCTTACACCATAGACCAAATGACAAATACATCTAAATATTTGATAAAAATTTTATTTTATACTTAAAACTATCATTATTATTAAAAGGAACAAAAAGGAACTTTAATCATTTTAAATAGGTAACACAAAAGCAATATAAATTTCACATTTCAGTGTGACGTCCTTCTCGCTCTATACAAACACCCGTCCGTCTATAAACGTCTTTGACAGCATTTTGTAAAAAGCTTGGTCTTATATCGGCACAACACTGTCTTATCGTTTGTTCCAAATGCTCGATATTTCTAAACGATCGATTCTTATAAACTTTCTGCTTAAGATAACCCCACAGAAAAAAGTCTAGTGGGGTTATGTCAGGCGACCTGGGTGGCCAGTGACATTCTCTATCACGCCCTATAACTCTGTTTTGAAATAATTGGTTTATGCGTTCTTTCACTGCTACAGTTTGATGTATGGGTGCACCATCAAGCTGATACCATAAGTTATGTCTATGGTGTAAGGGCATGTTATCCAAAACTTCGGTAATCTCGTTATCAAGAAAATTCAGGTACCTTTCACCAGTTAAGTTTACTCTAAAGAAGTATGGTCCAATAAGCTCATCTTTCAAAATTCCACACCAAACATTGGTTTTAAAATGATACTGGTCGCGACATTCAATTGTGAAGTTAGGATTTTCTTGGGACCACCATCGGCAATTTTATGAGCTCACGGTACCATTCGAAGAGAAAGTGGCTTCATCTGTCCATAATATCTTGTATGGAAAAAGAATATTCTCCTCATATTATCCCTGATACCAAAACGAAAAATCAAGTCGGATATCAAAATCGCGTTCTTTTAATGTGTTTATAAACTTGGGTTTATATGCCCGAAATCGATTTTTCTGAAGAATTTTTCTAACGCTTTCCCTCTTGCACCCTGTTGAATCACTTATCTTGGTTACACTAGTTTGACCGTGGTCAATAACAGTTAAACAAACATCAAGTTGTGCTGCTTCATCGTATTTACTTGCCGCGTGAGGTTTCTTAAAATTATTTTGAACAGATCCAGTTTCTCTAAATTTTGACATTATTCTTGAAACAGTGCTGTGCTGCAAATTTTTTTCTGGATGCCTCTCATTAAAAATGGCAGATACTTGCCGGTGAGGCATATTCTCTCCACAAATTAAGACAATTTCTATTTTTTCTTGAATGGACAACATTGGTGATAACACTGAAAACTATAACTTGCGAAAATATTCAAATTTATGACATTTCTTTTATTTATTCGGCACTCTAATTCGTTTTTTTTTCCATAGCCTACTTATAAAATTCAAAATTGCCTTGATATTTTATTGTGGATAAAAAGAAAATGTGTCTAAATTTTGAACTAATCTGATATCTGGGAATTTTATTATAAGTTTTTTAAACTTCTTAGGTGTATGTACTATCAAAAAAATGGAATATCTGACGTCTATCTGTTAAAATTTTTAAATTAGGATAACTTTGCACCACCTGTGTCAAATTTTTTTGCCTCTAATTTTAAATTTCGAAAAAAAATGGCATTCTAGTAAAAAAAAGCTCATACAAACTAAATAAAATATTGAGTATGGTATAAGCAAATAGTTTAATATCCATTAAGCGAACTTACATTAAATAAAAAAAAAGTTAATTAGAAAAAATGGCAAAAAAATCAACTTTAAGCTAGAAAACTGAAACTTTGTATTTAGGCCAAGAATTGTACTAGAAACAACTTTTTCTAATAAAATTTTTTGAAATTCGGTAAAACAATGCCATTTCTCAGCATTTTTTGATTAAAATGTAATTTTTGACAGATACCGAATGACAGATGGTGACATTTGATTATATAATTTTTAGTCTAATTTGAAGCAAAAACGATTGCCGAAATTTAATTTTAACTAACCTCATTAATAAAAAAAAGTTCCATATGGTGCGGACTTTAATGGTGACACTGTATGTGTTACATATAAAAACTTAAAATTCGTTTAATTTCCAGACAAACTAAAGAGCTGGCAATAACGCCAATATCGTCATTCGGTGCATAGACCCTCTTTGTACCAAATTTGGTTTAAATCGGCGAATAAATTGCGAGGTTATTAAGCCATTTCCAGACTTTATACACACACTGTATAGTAGCTCTATCACACTGTGTTGTAGAAAATGAATATGTAATGATTTCTATTTCATGTACCCTTAAACATTCTTTTTTACTTTAATTTATTAACTTTCTATTGATTACCTACTAATATCTTTGTTTAAAGATACCGGCTATATTTTTGGCATACAATTTGCTATATATATCACTTCAATAATTACTCACCTACAAATCTACTTTGCCCTTCTGCATTTTTAGACGTTGTACTCTCGTGACCTTGCGCCATTTGTACCAATACAACTCCAATAATTAGGGTCAATAATGAAAACCACTGCGTCTTCAGAAGACTTCTTTTAAGTATAAATACTGAGAAAAGTGCAGTTGTTAGGATTTTTAGTTGATAGGTTACCTAAAAAATTTGGGACGCTTATTTTCAAAAACAACTTCCCTTTTTAATAAAAAAATTAACTAGAATTAGAATATAATTTCAAAATTTCGGAGTTTTATAATAGTGCTCCAGAAAAAATATTTAAAAAAAGTTTAGATCTTTTTTATGATCAAGCTAGTACATGAGAAATCCTTTTTATGCTCTCTGCAAGTGGTACGTGTGCAATGGTAATGCTTCACGTTGGTGAATCGTTGAATATTAGGTATACTTGCTGGAGAACCCCATCGAGACGTTGTTAATTATACAAGGTGTCCGGTAAGTACCTCCTAATTTCTCGGGAGCAAACAGAGGAGGTCAAAATAACCCTTATTTCCTATTATTCCTAACGTGCCCCTTAACGGCGATACAGAGCCCAAAAGGGGTACCCAGCGATTAACTTTTTTTGGTTTTGAACCGGCTTGTATAATTTAATGAAATTTCAATATTTTATGGAGGCCATAAAGAGTTATTAAACCATACTACAGGAGATGTTTTACATCGTCAGGGACGTCAGAAACGGACTTGCCACCACACTCATTGGTCCAAAATTTTGACAGGTATCATTCTATAGAGCTGAAAACTAGTTTTTAAATACTCTGGTCAATCCTCTTCAAAAAAGGTACTCTTAATTTATTTTGATAGGTTTTCGAGATAAAACGATTTTTATGCGAAACACTCATAAGTTGCTAATGCTAAACACAAACAGGTAAAAATAAAATATGCAGGCTATGCTGATGTGCATTTAATTTTTGGAAAGCGCTTTCCAACTTTGTGAAGGCAAAATGACTTTATGCTGAAAGAATTGGTTTATACAACAACATAACGTAAATCTAAATTTTTCTAATCTTATTTTGTTTACCGATGAAGCCGGTTTTACAAGAGATGCCATAATAAACCCACACAATTTACATTTTTGGGCTGATGAAAATCCACACGCTATAATTAAAAACAAACACCAACAAAAGTTTATGGTAAATGTGTCGGCTGGCATTATCGGAAATAACCTTACAGGTCCATTTGTTTTGGAAGAGACTCAATGGTGAGATTTATTTACAATTTTTGCGGCAAAATTTGAATAATTTATTGGAAGACGTGCCTCTTGATAGAATAATGCAAATGTGGTACATGTATGATGGTGCTCCACCTCATTAAAACCGTATAGTACGTAAGCGTTATTGGCCCTCGATGGATAGGTCGAGGTGGGCCTGTTTTAAGGCCACCAAGAGGTCTCCAGACCTAAATCCCTTAAACTTCTATTTCTGGGGACATCTAAAAGAACTAGTTTATTCAACACCAGTAAATACTAGAGAAGAACTACTAGCGAAAATAACACAGCATTCTAACGAAGTCTGTAATATTATATGCAGTGCAGCGGGAAAATATTCGAAGACTAAGAAAATGTACTGAAGTACGTGGAGCCCATGTTGAACATTTGTCAAAATAACATTTAAACGTTTTCATCATTTTTGTGTTTCAGTAATATTGTAAATTAATTAAGATCAACCCTTTGAAAGGTTTTTGGACTTGACAATGTCAAAGTCAAAGAAAGCTTTATTGTCTAAAGATACAAAATCTTATTGACACATAAAGGATTCTAATCTAAAATAATTAACAACCCTAAAATAAAATTTCTATGTTATAAGAACGAAAAACAAAACAATGATACACAATTTCTGACAGAAACAAAGCAAGAAGCAAATACAATCATAAAGGGCCTTCGATATAAGATGTTTCTTTACTGTTCTAAAAAACCGAATGGTGGAATTTTAAGGTTTAATTTCAGTGGGGAGGTGATTAAATATTTTCTGACTTTGATACATCAAAGATCTTTTTGTCAAAGTGGAGGTTTGAGGTTGTTAAGTTGTATGTCTGTCGCGTGTCTCTGAGCTGGAAATCTTTCAGCATAGTCTTCTTGCCTTCGAAGAAATGGAAAGCGCTTCCCAAAAATTAAATGCACATCAGCATACCCTGCGTATTTTATTTTTACCTGTTTGTGTTTAGCAAGTAGCTTTTGAGTGTTTCGCATAAAAATCGATTTATCTCGAAAACCTATCGAAATAAATTAACTCTGTTTTTCCACTAACTAACCTATAACATCGCCATTATTGACCGATTATTAACGCTAGAAATCGTTTTTCTCTACCTTATAAGTCATTATTGACCATGGTCAATAATAAGCCATTGAAATCCATTATTGACCGATCTTTGACCTTAACCGAATTTTGTTTGAACGCAGGTAACTTGATTTTTTAATTCTACAACATCAATTCATTGTGGTTAGGCAACCAGATAATTATCAATAAATATTAGATTATTTGATATTGTAAAATATCGATACAATCAACATTTTTTCTGCTTCCATCCTTAATTCGGGAGGTGTACACATAATATTATCACTAACATTTTCTTCGCTCATTTTTAAAAAAAACGCAAAACTCGTGAAATCTGATGACACAAATGAACACAAATTGACATTGACAAAGCCACCTGACAAAACAACAACATATTTTGCCAATTCCAAAGCGCAGGTAACTTGATTAAACAATATACTTATACCTACCTATAATTTTTTATAATTATTAATACTATAAAGATAAATGTCATATAAAAGTTTGTAGTAGTGGAAAAAATAATATATTAACCACGGTTTAGACAGCTTATTATAGCCCTCGCGTCTTAAATCCCTCGCCGCTTCGCTCCTCGTGATTTAAACTCGCCGCTCGTTAATAATATACTATTTCGTGCTTCAGAAGCGAGCTATTACACCTGAGTCATATCAGACGCGACAATCCTAGGACAACCCTTGTAAAGAATTCGATAATTTACGAGAGCATCAAAATTTATAACAATTTACCACAGACTTACAGAAATATGGCCAAATTAAGTTTATTTAAAAAATTTGTTACAAAAATACTAGTAAGTAAAGCATATTACAACCTCCAAGAGTACTATGATGACACGCTGTAAAGGGTAGAGAGAGGGAAAATGCAAGGAGGAGAATGAAAAGTATTATTTTTATGTCGTTTGTTCCCAAACTTAATTTATTGTCTGTTTCATATTCCATAATTGTTGAGTGTTAGTTTTCTGTTTTTTTTCCCCTTTATATAATATTTTGACTGACTTTTTTGACAGATAGTCTGTGACTTAAGCAATGACGCTGTTTGTAATGTTTATGATGTCCTGATTTTGGGTGCAAAATCTTATTATAGTACATTTAGGGCCTTAAACTGATAATATGATCTATTTTTTACATTACTATGTACATTTTTTTGTCAACGCTTTGTCAATGAAATTTCAAATTTTGAGACAATAAAGCATATTTGAGTTTGAGTTTAAGTTTGAGTACCTTTTTTGAAGAGGATTGACCAGAGTATTTAAAAAACTAGTTTTCAGCTCTATAGAATGATACCTGTCAAAATTTTGGACCAATGAGTGTGGTGGCAAATCCGTCGTTCCTGCCTTCCCCGACGATGTAAAACATCTACTGTAGTATGGTTTAATGACTCTTTATGGCCTCAATAAAATATTAAAATTTCATTAAATTATACAAGTCGGTTCAAAAGTTAGAGCCAAAAAAGTAAATCGCTGGGTACCCGTTTGAGGCTCTGCGTCTCCGTTAAGAGGCACTTTAGACATTTTTTTTTCTATGACAAATTAGGGATATCTTGACCTCCTCTGTATGCTCCCGAAAAATTAGGAGGAACCTACCGGACACCCTGTACCACATTTTAAGCAGTACCCGGCTATGTACATGGTATTTTGTACTTTTATGTTTATTGTTATAGTCCGACATAACATAAGTGGTCATGATTTTACCTGCTTCATAACGGTCGGGTGACTTTACCCCCCCTAAAGCAATTAAGGTCTGGTTTGTAAGCCTTTCTCAGTAACAGGGAGGTATTATGTTTTTATTTTGATAATGTACGTAATTTAGGTATAATTAATTATACCTGTCGACACATTACAAATTTTTGAATTATTATTAAATCATTTGAAAATACCAACGATAAGCAGCAAAAAAGAGGTACTGCAAGAGTTACTTAGCCAACATAGCCTCTATTTTGAAAATAATTATACAAAAAAAAACTACTTGAGGTACTAAAAACCAAATCGATATCGAAGATTTTTGATCGGAAAACTTAGTTTTAAGTGCTAGACAAAAAAAATGCAATGGCATCGTTTCTGTGGTAAGTATTTCAAATGCTAAGACCACACTATCTTTTTCCTAGTCACAGAGCAAGCATTCTCACTTAACTGCGTAATTATAACATCGTCATTTAAGCTTTACATTTACATAGTAGCACTAATAGATGTGCGCTGTATGTACCAGTTGTTCATCTATGGAAAAGTACACAATAATAATTGGGAAAATTATTGTCAAATACTATAATCAAGAAACTGCCAAAGAAAAAGTAGGATACCTATTTTGAAAATGTGTGTCAATAATAATGTCATCTTGACTAATAAACATTTGGATCTCATTCTATACAAGCATTTCAAGCACTTTAGTTACATAGATAACTACTATCTGATCTACAATACAGGATGTTTCAGAAGTACGGTACGTAACTTAAGGAGGCGATTCCTTATGATACTCTAAGAAAAAATGTTCATATAAACATGTGTCCGGAGTTGCCCCGTTTTTGATAAAGTTTTTTAAAAAAATCATTTTTTTATAATTTTTTTAAATATCATTGTGTTATTCATAGTGATAAGGGGCTTAATTGGCCCTAACTAGATTAAATGTATTAAGTCCAGTGGCGTCCCGGGAAGCACCTTAACGAATATTATTGACAAAAAAATGTACTTCACTGACTTTTTTCTAATTTTGATATTTGTTTTTACGAACTAATAATACAACTTTTTTGTTCCCTGAAATGTTTTCGTATCTCGGTTCGTCTGCGAGAGAAAAAATAAAAACCAGTTTATTGCATGTACAGGGTTATCCAACCAAGACTAGACAAGGCGATTTTTTGACTTTTCCTGTACTTTTATAAAAAAAACTGAAATAGCCATCTTAAGTCATTTTCTCCCGCGAATTCGAATATCTTCAGCAAAAAACAATTGAACATCAAACAAAAGTACTAGGGGTCACTTTGATATTTTTTTAAATGGGATGCCGTATTTTTAATGAGCTTATCCGATTTCTCATATAAATTTTGATCTAAAATGTTGGATTTTTAATTCAAAAACGCCTTTTTTCTTCAGTTTTAAATTCGGAAAATGTTCGTCTACCGTAATATTAATACCTGATAGATGGATACCCGTTTCACCTGTTCACCCTTTAACCTGCTTTAAAGCGTCCGTCAGTTAGACAAAATAATCAAGTTTCAAATTTCTATATATTTTTCACGAATTAATTACAAATTTAGTAGTTTTTGCAAATCTATTATTGCTTACGTATAAAAAAAGTATGACATATTAGAAAAAACTATAAACTAAAGTGAATAACTTTAATCTCAATAATATAATTGTTCTATGTGTCCTCCATTATTTTCAAAACATGACCGATGCCCCCTTTTCAATCTCTCCAAAGAATCTCTTACAATATTTTGGTCCTGGTTAAGTCTATTAATTTCATTTATAATTTTTTGCTGAATGTCCTCCAGACTTCTGTTGGGTCGTTGATAAACTACATTTTTTAAATGACCCCATAAAAATGTATCCATTGGCGTGATATCGGGGCTATTTGGTGGCCAATGAATTGTTCCGTTACGGCCAATCCACTGATTGTAACGCTCGTTTAGGTATGTTACCACTTCTCGAACTGCATGAGGCGGAGCACCATCCTGCTGCCAAATGATATTGTTGTAGGCTTGCAATGACAACCTTTCCAAGAAATCCTCGATATCGTTATGAAGAAAATGGAGGTATCATCCTCCCTTTAACCTGCTTTAAAGCGTCCGTCAGTTAGACAAAATAATGATATGCTAGCTCGAGCCAATAGGATTCATTCAATTAATAAAAATGAATTGAAAAGTATAGGCAATTTATAATACACTAACAATCTGACAACATGGGTGCAGTTTGCTTCTGCTTTTTTGGCCAGCTGTCAGTGAGCTGTCTCCCGTCTTTTTCCAGATAACGTAGAGTTTTCTGTTCGCTTACAAGTTATCCCGTTTTTCAGAGTTTCCTTGTGGCATATTTCGTTTATTTCAACTCAGAAGTGTATACTATGACTCCGACAAGTAATATTTTATTGGAAATAGCAACATTTTAGGATTACATGCAAAATAACATACCGGTGAGTTAGAAAAACTTTAACATTTTTTTTCTCAAAACCAGTGCATTTGCCGCCTAAACGCAAAAGGAAAATTGTGATCAGCTACCCTTAATTAGCCTATATACGAAATTTTAGCGAAAAATTCAACATTTGCACTAAAGTAAACAATTACCCAAATCAGCTGTTTGGGTCATTGGCGCGTAGGTGTTTTGGACCTAAATTTTTGAAGGCATTTTTCTCGAATTTCTAGCTTCGAGCGCCATTTATAGCAATTTTTCCCCAATTCGTCTCGACCTATATATTTACGGGTTAAAAAATAATAAGTCATTTCCATAACACCCTGTATAATTTAGTTTATGACAAGCTTCTCAGAAATATATAATACCTTATTTTCATTTTTAAGCACGAAATTTACGTTTCATTAAAAAATATACATTTTTTGTTAGTAGGCCATGACGGGTATTTAAAAAAGGAAAAGAACACAATCATTTATGTCATATTAAAAACTTCTTTAGTTTCTGTCAGAGTATTCAGGTTCTCTAAGTTGTTTTAAAATATCTAATTAATAGTAAAAAATCAGTTTGTCCTAATTATGGCAGAAAATGTAAACTTATTGATAAAAATGAAAAATACAAAATGCAGATGAAGCATTAGAAGTGTATTTCAATAGGTAAGTATCTCTATGAAGATTTATTAAATTTCTTAAATTAGTTGTAGATATCCCGAAAGACGATAGCCGGATAAAAGAATTATTCTAAGGGTGAAATCAAATTTAATTAAACACGGTTCATTTTCTAACCCTCGGCCTAAAATATACAACAAGGAAAAACGCGAGACTGATGAAATAAAAGTTTTCGCTTCAATTAAAACAAATCCAAGTAGTTCTTGCAGAACGGTTGAAGGTTTGGTCGAAGTAGTTAAATCAAGAGTACAAACAATCCTAAAAAACACAAATATAAATTCCACCTAGTACAAAACTTATATCCTGGTGATGCACAGCGCCATATAGAGTTCTGTAATTGGTACTTACAAAATATCAACAGGGAAAATAATTTTAAAAGAACCGTTATATTACCAGTGCTGGTATATTTAATCGGCACAATACGAGGTTTTGGTCTCATGAAAATCAGCATGTAATATTTCCACTCAAACCGCAAGGCAGGTTTGGCTTTAACGTTTCATGTTTTATACAAGGAAGCAAGATAATTTGTAATATATTTGAAGGCAGCCTTAATGCAAATAAATATTTGGAAATTCTGGAAAACGTTGTGCCGGAAATAATAGAAGACGTGCCCTTAGCGGGTCTCAATAACTTGCATCTGCAACAAGATGGAGCACCCGCTCACAATGCGCTAATTATCAGGGCCTACTTAAACTGGATTGGAACTAATGACCTGTAAGATGGCCACCAAGGTCAACCGACTTGTCGGTTTTGGATTTCTTCTTGTGGGGGATACCTTGAAAATAAAATTTATTCTATTCAATACCAAACAATTGCAGATTTAAGAAATGTCACTGAAAGAGCATTTAGGAAGTTACAAACGCGGCCTTTTATTATTCTAATTAGAACTATGTGTAAAACATGTCTAAGGCATAATGGAGAACAATTTAAGCAATATTTATGAGAAAGTTCTATAATAAGTTTCTAATGTTTTACGTAGTAAAACACAACTCGATTTATGCGTTGTTATTATTTTTACTGACATATAACTGCTAATTAGATTAAGGAGCCCAAAATATATTTCTTCTGCAGTAATTATCATACCAGTAATAGTTTTTTTAAACACCGGTATGGCCTACTAACAAAAAATGTTTTTTAATAAAACGTAAATTTCGTGCTTAATATTAAAAATAAAAATAAGGTATTATATATTTCTGAGAAGCTTGTTGTAAACAAAATTATATTATTAAAAAATGTACCCATTTAGAAAAAAAGCAAGTTTTTTTTTTTTTCTCGAAAACTATTGCACGTAGGAAAAATCTGAGTACGTCACTGGATTCTACGTCAAAAACTACAAAAAGAACATTTATTTTCTCTTTAATAAGCTACAGGGTAACCTAAATATGGGAGGTGTCCCAAAATGTAAAATTTTGAAAAATATCCCGTAGCTAAAAAACAAGGAGGACTAGAAAAATTCTGATTGCGGCATCTTTTCTTTCACAAAAAAGTAGCACGGTGATGCGAAAACCGTATCCTTCTATCTTTACTAATAACGGAGATACCTCGTGAAACCTTCGAAAACTGGACACTGTACAGGGTTATCCAACCAAGACTGGACAAGGCGATTTTTTGACTTTTCCTGTACTTTTATAAAAAAACTGAAATAGCCATCTTAAGTCATTTTCTCCCGCGAATTCGAATATCTTCAGCAAAAAACAATTGAACATCAAACAAAAGTACTAGGGGTCACTTTGATATTTTTTTAAATGGGATGCCGTATTTTTAATGAGCTTATCCGATTTCTCATATAAATTTTGATCTAAAATGTTGGATTTTTAATTCAAAAACGCCTTTTTTCTTCAGTTTTAAATTCGGAAAATGTTCGTCTACCGTAATATTAATACCTGATAGATGGATACCCGTTTCACCTGTTCACCCTTTAACCTGCTTTAAAGCGTCCGTCAGTTAGACAAAATAATCAAGTTTCAAATTTCTATATATTTTTCACGAATTAATTACAAATTTAGTAGTTTTTGCAAATCTATTATTGCTTACGTATAAAAAAAGTATGACATATTAGAAAAAACTATAAACTAAAGTGAATAACTTTAATCTCAATAATATAATTGTTCTATGTGTCCTCCATTATTTTCAAAACATGACCGATGCCCCCTTTTCAATCTCTCCAAAGAATCTCTTACAATATTTTGGTCCTGGTTAAGTCTATTAATTTCATTTATAATTTTTTGCTGAATGTCCTCCAGACTTCTGTTGGGTCGTTGATAAACTACATTTTTTAAATGACCCCATAAAAATGTATCCATTGGCGTGATATCGGGGCTATTTGGTGGCCAATGAATTGTTCCGTTACGGCCAATCCACTGATTGTAACGCTCGTTTAGGTATGTTACCACTTCTCGAACTGCATGAGGCGGAGCACCATCCTGCTGCCAAATGATATTGTTGTAGGCTTGCAATGGCAACCTTTCCAAGAAATCCTCGATATCGTTATGAAGAAAATGGAGGTATCATCCTCCCTTTAACCTGCTTTAAAGCGTCCGTCAGTTAGACAAAATAATCAAGTTTCAAATTTCTATATATTTTTCACGAATTAATTACAAATAATGAAATATTCTTTAGAAGAACGGCTAAATGTAATAAAATTATATTACAAAAGTGGAGAGAATACTCGACAAACACAAAGAACATTTGTTGAGAGTTTCCAGAGACACATTTCAGTGGATACAATTCTCAGAATTAAGACCCTATTTGAAGAAAGTAAGACATTGAAAGATAAGCCAAGAAAGATGAAAAGACGGAATATAAGGGATCGAGCTATTGTTCAATATTTTACTATAAATCCGAAGAGTTCTATTCCGCAAGCGGTACGAGAAGTAAGGTATGGTCCAGGGCTCCGGAGAGTAAGCTATGGAACAGTTCACAGAACTTTAAAAAAATGTGGTCTAAAACCATATTGCATCCTTCCCGTTCAATACTTAACACAGCTTCAAAAAGAACTGCGATTTCGATTTGTTGCTTCAATGCTGATGAGAGAGCAAGACGAAGATTATAATTTATATAATAAAATTCTATGGAGTGACGAAGCGTCATTTAGAACATCGGGGGTATACAATCGGAAAAATACAAGATACTGGGCAGCAGTTAACCCTCATAGATATGAAATGATAAAGTTTCAAGGTTGGAGCTCACTTAATGTTTGGTGTGGGATGTTAGAAAATCGAATTATTGGACCACTATTTTATCGTGGCTCTTTAACAGGCCAAAGATACCTCCATTTTCTTCATAACGATATCGAGGATTTCTTGGAAAGGTTGCCATTGCAAGCCTACAACAATATCATTTGGCAGCAGGATGGTGCTCCGCCTCATGCAGTTCGAGAAGTGGTAACATACCTAAACGAGCGTTACAATCAGTGGATTGGCCGTAACGGAACAATTCATTGGCCACCAAATAGCCCCGATATCACGCCAATGGATACATTTTTATGGGGTCATTTAAAAAATGTAGTTTATCAACGACCCAACAGAAGTCTGGAGGACATTCAGCAAAAAATTATAAATGAAATTAATAGACTTAACCAGGACCAAAATATTGTAAGAGATTCTTTGGAGAGATTGAAAAGGGGGCATCGGTCATGTTTTGAAAATAATGGAGGACACATAGAACAATTATATTATTGAGATTAAAGTTATTCACTTTAGTTTATAGTTTTTTCTAATATGTCATACTTTTTTTATACGTAAGCAATAATAGATTTGCAAAAACTACTAAATTTGTAATTAATTCGTGAAAAATATATAGAAATTTGAAACTTGATTATTTTGTCTAACTGACGGACGCTTTAAAGCAGGTTAAAGGGTGAACAGGTGAAACGGGTATCCATCTATCAGGTATTAATATTACGGTAGACGAACATTTTCCGAATTTAAAACTGAAGAAAAAAGGCGTTTTTGAATTAAAAATCCAACATTTTAGATCAAAATATTTATGAGAAATCGGATAAGCTCATTAAAAATACGGCATCCCATTTAAAAAAATATCAAAGTGACCCCTAGTACTTTTGTTTGATGTTCAATTGTTTTTTGCTGAAGATATTCGAATTCGCGGGAGAAAATGACTTAAGATGGCTATTTCAGTTTTTTTATAAAAGTACAGGAAAAGTCAAAAAATCGCCTTGTCCAGTCTTGGTTGGATAACCCTGTACAGTGTCCAGTTTTCGAAGGTTTCACGAGGTATCTCCGTTATTAGTAAAGATAGAAGGATACGGTTTTCGCATCACCGTGCTACTTTTTTGTGAAAGAAAAGATGCCGCAATCAGAATTTTTCTAGTCCTCCTTGTTTTTTAGCTACGGGATATTTTTTAAAATTTTACATTTTGGGACACCTCCCATATTTAGGTTACCCTGTAGCTTATTAAAGAGAAAATAAATGTTCTTTTTGTAGTTTTTGACGTAGAATCCAGTGACGTACTCAGATTTTTCCTACGTGCAATAGTTTTCGAGAAAAAAAAAAACTTGCTTTTTTTCTAAATGGGTACATTTTTTAATAATATAATTTTGTTTACAACAAGCTTCTCAGAAATATATAATACCTTATTTTTATTTTTAATATTAAGCACGAAATTTACGTTTTATTAAAAAACATTTTTTGTTAGTAGGCCATACCGGTGTTTAAAAAAACTATTACTGGTATGATAATTACTGCAGAAGAAATATATTTTGGGCTCCTTAATCTAATTAGCAGTTATATGTCAGTAAAAATAATAACAACGCATAAATCGAGTTGTGTTTTACTACGTAAAACATTAGAAACTTATTATAGAACCTTCTCATAAATATTGCTTAAATTGTTCTCCATTATGCCTTAGACATGTTTTACACATAGTTCTAATTAGAATAATAAAAGGCCGCGTTTGTAACTTCCTAAATGCTCTTTCAGTGATATTTCTTAAATCTGCAATTGTTTGGTATTGAATAGAATAAATTTTATTTTCAAGGTATCCCCCACAAGAAGAAATCCAAAACCGACAAGTCGGTTGACCTTGGTGGCCATCTTACAGGTCATTAGTTCCAATCCAGTTTAAGTAGGCCCTGATAATTAGCGCATTGTGAGCGGGTGCTCCATCTTGTTGCAGATGCAAGTTATTGAGACCCGCTAAGGGCACGTCTTCTATTATTTCCGGCACAACGTTTTCCAGAATTTCCAAATATTTATTTGCATTAAGGCTGCCTTCAAATATATTACAAATTATCTTGCTTCCTTGTATAAAACATGAAACGTTAAAGCCAAACCTGCCTTGCGGTTTGAGTGGAAATATTACATGCTGATTTTCATGAGACCAAAACCTCGTATTGTGCCGATTAAATATACCAGCACTGGTAATATAACGGTTCTTTTAAAATTATTTTCCCTGTTGATATTTTGTAAGTACCAATTACAGAACTCTATATGGCGCTGTGCATCACCAGGATATAAGTTTTGTACTAGGTGGAATTTATATTTGTGTTTTTTTAGGATTGTTTGTACTCTTGATTTAACTACTTCGACCAAACCTTCAACCGTTCTGCAAGAACTACTTGGATTTGTTTTAATTGAAGCGAAAACTTTTATTTCATCAGTCTCGCGTTTTTCCTTGTTGTATATTTTAGGCCGAGGGTTAGAAAATGAACCGTGTTTAATTAAATTTGATTTCACCCTTAGAATAATTCTTTTATCCGGCTATCGTCTTTCGGGATATCTACAACTAATTTAAGAAATTTAATAAATCTTCATAGAGATACTTACCTATTGAAATACACTTCTAATGCTTCATCTGCATTTTGTATTTTTCATTTTTATCAATAAGTTTACATTTTCTGCCATAATTAGGACAAACTGATTTTTTACTATTAATTAGATATTTTAAAACAACTTAGAGAACCTGAATACTCTGACAGAAACTAAAGAAGTTTTTAATATGACATAAATGATTGTGTTCTTTTCCTTTTTTAAATACCCGTCATGGCCTACTAACAAAAAATGTATATTTTTTAATGAAACGTAAATTTCGTGCTTAAAAATGAAAATAAGGTATTATATATTTCTGAGAAGCTTGTCATAAACTAAATTATACAGGGTGTTATGGAAATGACTTATTATTTTTTAACCCGTAAATATATAGGTCGAGACGAATTGGGGAAAAATTGCTATAAATGGCGCTCGAAGCTAGAAATTCGAGAAAAATGCCTTCAAAAATTTAGGTCCAAAACACCTACGCGCCAATGACCCAAACAGCTGATTTGGGTAATTGTTTACTTTAGTGCAAATGTTGAATTTTTCGCTAAAATTTCGTATATAGGCTAATTAAGGGTAGCTGATCACAATTTTCCTTTTGCGTTTAGGCGGCAAATGCACTGGTTTTGAGAAAAAAAATGTTAAAGTTTTTCTAACTCACCGGTATGTTATTTTGCATGTAATCCTAAAATGTTGCTATTTCCAATAAAATATTACTTGTCGGAGTCATAGTATACACTTCTGAGTTGAAATAAACGAAATATGCCACAAGGAAACTCTGAAAAACGGGATAACTTGTAAGCGAACAGAAAACTCTACGTTATCTGGAAAAAGACGGGAGACAGCTCACTGACAGCTGGCCAAAAAAGCAGAAGCAAACTGCACCCATGTTGTCAGATTGTTAGTGTATTATAAATTGCCTATACTTTTCAATTCATTTTTATTAATTGAATGAATCCTATTGGCTCGAGCTAGCATATCATTCTCCTGGATGGAAGCCATTAATAATTACAAGAAAAAGAAGAACAATCTGGCAACGTGAGTGCAATGAATCTGAAAAGAGACGCTTCTACTTTGTCGGCGTATTAACAACGAATTTAATTAAATTTGTGCCTTTTCCATTGTTTTTTTGCTAAAATGTTGTTCTTATTTTATGAACAGATAGTTTGGTGAAAGTTTTATCACATATTTTGAAGGGAAAACCATAAAATCTAGGAAATTGAAAGGAAAGTGAAAGGCGACACCCAAAGATATCGAAATAAACAAACCTCAAAAAGAATACCCTAACCTGTAAGTGAAAAACTTTAACATTTTTTTTTCTCAAAACCAGTGCATTTGCCGTAAAAACGCAAAAGGAAAATTGTGATCAGCTACCCTCAATTAGTCTATATACGAAATTTTAGCACAAAATTCAACATTAATTGCACTAAACTAAACAATTACCATTCCAGCAGTTTGTCTTGTCAAAAACACATGTGTTCAGGGGCATTGAACTATCATGGAAGGCGCACATAGTCCGGTTTTAAGGTATTTTACAAAATTCAAAATACTTCCGATTTTAGAAAAAAAAACTATCAAGTGTAACTCTAGACCACCTCAGGAGTGGCCCCTTAAAATATAATAAGTCATTTCCATAACACCCTGTATTGTTAAAAAATATGTAGGTTAAGAAAAAGCAAGTTTGTTTTTTTTCTCAGATACTATTACACGTAGAAAGAATCTGAGTACGTCACTGGATTCTACGTAAAAACTACAAAAAGAACATTTGTTTTCTCTTTGATAAGCTACAGGCAGGGTTGATAAAAAGCATGGTTTTTTTAAAAAAATCAAAAATCGATGATTTTTTAAAAAAAATCATGATTTTTTTGATTTTTTCAAAAAATTTACCAGCTTTTACAAATATTATTATTTTTAAATATTTTTAACTGCTTATATTTTGTTTTGTTAGGTAAACAAATATTTGTAGGCAGGAATAGTACAGATACGAAGCAAAACTGGAGAAGTTGTAACATGCAAATTTCGTTCGCGTAGTTTTTGCAAGTTTGCGTCTTTGTCAAAACTTGTATTAACGTGAAAATTTCGTCCGCGCAGTATTGCAAGTTTGCCGCTTTGTCGAAACTTGTAATAACTGGCAGAAAACGCCCGGCTATATAAACGATACGCACTTATTTTAGTTATCAGTAATATTTTTGCTTTAGGGTTTAATCTATCAAAACATTTGCACTCATGACAAGCCGGGGCAGAAAGGAATTTAGTGTTTGGCAGCATTTTATAAAAAAAGAAAGTGGTGGGCAAACTAGGTTGTAGAGCAGAATGTAAAAAGTGTGGTAAAGAATTGCAAGGTCTAGTGGACAGACTAAAAAGTCAAACTAATGATATCAGCAGTGGTCTTGAACCTCTGCATGGTGATTGTCAGTCACAGCCTGGAACTAGCCAGAGTGAAATTATCCAGTTGGCAAAGAAACAGAAAAGCGATAACTGTGAAAAGAAGACAAGATAAGAAAAAAGAATTGGACAGACAAATAGCCAAAGCCGTTTATGCAACAAATTGCAGTTTTAGAGCTATAGAAAATAAATAGGTTCGAAAGGCCATAGAAATGCTAAGACCTGGTTACCTTCCACCATCTAGATTTCAGTTATCATCAACGCTCTTGAATGAAATATTTGAAGAAGAAAAATCTAATTGTTTTAACAAGTTATCTGGACAATCTGTTTGCATGTCCTTAGATGGATGGTCCCAAGCACGTATCCAGGGGGGACCCGCCCCCCCCCCCCGCCGAAATCCCCAAATTTGAATTTTTTTTGTTTATTGTACACCTTGTACTGCATCTTTTTATTGCACTATAAATAATAATACATTAAACGTCACATAATGATTTAAGTTTTAATGTGTGATTCGCCTTGCTCTGAATTAATTAAAATAAATCCACATTTTTGAATGATTTTCGTCCTGTTCTTTTAGAAAGCATAGATACATTTGGTCATCCCATACAGCTGACTATCTTGCCGAATTGGCTATTAACTCAATAAATAAGTGCAAAAATTAATATAACTGTAAAGTTACCAGTATTGTTACAGATAATGCGAGCAACATGGTCAGTATGAAGAAAAAAATTACCGAGTCGTCCAATTACCCCGAGAATTACCCTATAATTACATATGGTTGTTCGGCACACTTACTTAGTTTGCTCTCCAAAGATTTAGAAGCATCGCAGATAAAAGAACATAGAGTACAATTACATATTGTGAAATACTTCAGAAATACCCATTTGCCAAATGCTTGGTATAAAGAAGAAGGGAGCAAGAAATTCGTCTTACTTCAGGATGTTCGATGGAATACACTTTCAGATTGTCTTGAGATCTATGTAAATGAGTGGCCAAAATTGTTATTAACATGTGAAGGGCATAAAGATCAAATTGATCCAGTGATTTTTAGAAAAGTTTCAGATATCTGTATTAAAAGGATGGCTGAAGATTTTCTACAGTTTCTAAAACCAATTTCTATAGCACTGGATGCAATGCAACAAAAAGGTGCAATTTTATCTCAAGCAGTTTACATATGGAAAAAGTTACTGGCTATCTTTGAGAGTTTTAAATTTGAAGAAGAAAGAAGCTTGCGTCAATATCAATTATTTTAGAACAGATATGTTCAAGCTCTAACCCCCTTTCACTTTTTGTCGTATATTTTAGATCCTACAATAAACAAAGAAGAATATCCATTACTAGCTGAAGAAAAGAGAGATGCTCTACACATTGTTTCCAAATATTTTGAAGACACAGGATTATTACCATTACTAATTAAGTTGGAAGCTAAGTCGGACCCTTTTCACAAAACTCTGTTTTCAGAGGAAATAATCAAAAATGTAACAGCAGTACAGTAGGGGTGATCTCAAGAAGATGTTTCAGAAATTAAGCAAGTGCTCCCTATAGTAATTTCTGTTTTGTGTACCTGTGCATCGTCTGCTGATATCGAAAGGATGTTTTCTACTTATGGATTCGTACATTTAGATATAAGAAACAGACTTGGCAGTGACAAAGCAGCTAAACCAGTATTTATATTTAAGCATTATAAGACTTAGGTTTTTTTATATTTTTTTTTTGTTTAAATTAAGTATTTTTTAGTTTTAATTTTTTAAAGTTTTATTTTTGTAATAACCAGCTGTTCTCTTCGATTATTAAAATAAAATAATAAATAACACCACATAAAAATGCGTCTGGGTTTTATTTTTTGTATGAACAAATACATTTTAAGTGTTAAAATTTTAAAACTCTTTTTTAAATTATTAATCATGATTTTTTTTTAAAAAAATCATACCGATTAAAATCATGATTTTAATCGTGATTTTAATCATCTCAACCCTGGCTACAGGGTAACCTAAATATGGATGATGTCCCAAAATGTAAAATCTTCAAAAACATCCCCCCTTATATCAAAAACAAGGAAGACTAGAAAAATTCTGATTGTGGCATCTTTTGTTTCACAAAAAAGTAGCACAGTGCTACGGAAACCGTATCCTTCTATCCTTACTAATAACGGAGATACCCCGTGAAACCATCGAAAACTTGACACCCTGTACAAAAAAAATACCTATGTATTTGAAAGTTAATTAAAACATTTAAATTAAAAATTAAATTATTTGTTTTAAATAATGATAAACAAAAATGCAACGGCTAATCAAAGCAAATGTTGAAAATGGTCACCTTCTGATAAAACGCACGATTGCAACCGTTTTTCTTTTAAACTTTAACATCCTGTATATCGAAAACGGGGCAACTCCGGACACATGTCCTTATGAACTTTTTTCTTAGAATATCATAAGGAACCACCCCCTTAAGTTACGTACCGTCCTTCTAAAACACCCTGTATTGTAGATTAATTTTTTATTCTGTGTACATTTTTGGCTTACCTGGTAAGTAGCGGCATCCAAATTTGACGCTGATAAATACAGAAGATTGTTTTGGATCAGGTATACAAGTGAAGGTACACAAACTTTAAGGGTGTCCACAGGCTGTTTAATGATCTGTTTGTTTAGAGAATCAAAGAGACCAACAACACTTCCAGATTCAACATATACTATGGCAATACATGTTACAAATTTTACTACCTCTGACATGAGAACAGCTAAAAGTAAAAATAAAATAAGATATTTATTTAAAGTAAAATGTCTTGTTCCTGGTAAAGTAATAAAACAGAAAAGATAATTTCATATATTTACAAGGTTTTTTCTTATACTTAATAGGGTATTTTACTGTTTCTCATAAAATTCTGTATAATATTGTCCTTTTAGGAATGTTCAATATTTTTATTTTTTATCGAGTTATTGCTCTATTTGACTATTTTCAAAGGAGCTGAAAATGTTTTTTACGTTTAGCTCGATTCCTGTTCATTTCGTGACATAAATTGAAGATAGTAAAATGGTTGGGAATAAAATTCTCTATAATATTGTTCTTTTAAGAACTTTCGATATTTTTATAATTTATCGAGTTATTGCTCGATTTGACCATTTTCGAAGGGGTGAAACTGCTTTACACGTGTAGCGCGGTTCCTGTTGAGTTCGCGAGTAAAGGTGAAGAGAGTAAAATAGTTAGAAATAAAAGTCTATATAATATTGTCCTTTTAAGAATTTTAAATATTTTTGTTATTTATCGAGTTATTGCTCGATTTGACTATTTTCGAAGTGGTTGAACCTAACCTGTTAGATCAGCATACATACAACTTTTCAAGGGTCGGATACGGATTTTGGAGTGTGGGCTGCGGCCTTGGATTGTCATTTAAATTTATATTAGAAAGATGGCAACCCTACACATAGAGGTATAGTTCTAGCCAAGGGGCGGTAAAATAGTAAAATATAAGTTGAAGTTTAAAAAAACGAGAGAGCTATCGCTCTCTCGTTGTACATATATTAATTATCTTATCGTTTTTTTTTGCAAAATTTCATGTTGCGAAGATAGATATGTCATTTCTGTCATTCGATCAACTGTCATTCGATAGTATGTGACGTCCTATTTCCAACGCCACCTCGTTCAATTCTCTACGACTTTCTAGATCTTTTTCTCTTTGCAAAATGTCATGTTACTAATACAAGTAGAACATTTCTGGAACTGTCATTCGATAGTCCGCGACGTCCCATTTTCAACGCCATCTCGTTCAACTTTTTAAGATTTTTTGTTATGGAGATATTTCATAAATTAATATTTAACATTAAAATGTTAGGTTAGGTTCAAAATTGTTTTGTCAAACTCCTACGGACTTTAATGTGTGGATATCGTTCGCATTAAGTTTCTATTTAAGTGCTGTTTATAAAAACGTCAGACTTAAGTTATATTTTTTTTTATGCTGATAGCCAGAGGTGGGTAAAATGATTTTAAAAATGCATTTAAAATGAAAATACAAAATAGATGCCTCAAAAGCCATTTAAGATAAAAAATAGAAAATGGTTTTTAAATTTTCATTTAAAATATAAAATAGAAAATAGGCATTTTAAATAAGTTTCTATGGTAAATGCTTTCTCTTTATTAACGTAGGGTCAGAGGTGGGTAAAATGGTTTTAAAAATGCATTTAAAATGAAAATACAAAATAGATGCCTCAAAAGCCATTTAAGATAAAAAATAGAAAATGGTTTTTATATTTTCATTTAAAATATAAAATAGAAAATAGGCATTTAAATAAGTTTCTATGGAAAATGCTTTCTCTTTATTAACGTAGGGCTCGTAGGGTACATTTACATATTATGTAACACCGAAAGTACCACCGCTTTCTATGTTTCGAAAAACATTGGTAGCTTTAACTATCAATAATTTTTAAAGCTTCATCCGTCATTGATTTTCGTTTGGGTCTCATAATCTTACCAGAAACAATAAAAAACGTTATTTACCTAACCATTCCTTATTAAGCAATAATAAAGTATGAACAGTCAGATATCTTGACATATCTATATTTGGTGACATTGCACAGTATAAGCTCCAAAAACTTTGATTCTAAACAATTTCATACCTGCATAGGCTGCATAAGAAAAGAGTGTTTCCACTGGTGCTGATTAAGGTAATGGCGTATTGTATTTCATGAAGAATTTGTTTATATCAATCAGGATACTGATCCAAAATTATCAAATCGGTGCTTTCATTTTATAGATATTGTAACGCTTGCAGTTGATCCATTGAATCTCGTTCGTTAATCAGGTAAAATCGGGTTATATACCTATAACTATTTTAAATAGAAAATTGTTCATTTATTCTATTTCAAATATAAAATAGAAAATACTTTTTTCGAAAGTATTTAAGATAGAAAATAGAAATGCCATTTTCTATTTTGCCTAGCTATTTAAAATAATTTCATTTCAAATAGTTACCCACCTCTGCGTAGGGTACATACTTTACATATTACGTAACACCGAAAGTACCACCGCTTTCTATGTTTCGAAAAACATTGGTAGCTTTAACTATCAATAATTTTTAAAGCTTTCATCCGTCATTGATTTTCGTTTGGGTCTCATAATCATACCAGAAACAATAAAAAACGTTATTTACCTAACCATTCCTTATTAAGCAATAATAAAGTATAAAAAATCAGATATCTTGACATAGCTATATTTGGTGATATTGCACAGTATAAGCTCCAAAAACTTTGATCCTAAACAATTTCATACCTGCATAAGAAAAGAGTGTTTCCACTGGTGCTGATGAAGGTAATGGCGTATTGTATTTCATGAAGAATTTTTTTACATCAGGATACTGATCCAAAATTATGAAATCGGCGCTTTCATTTTGTAAAATATTGTAACGCTTGCAGTTGATCCATTGAATCTCATTTGTTAATCAGGTAAAATCGGGTTACCTATAACTATTCTAAATAGAAAATTGTTCATTTATTCTATTTCAAATATGAAATACTTTTTTCGAAAGTATTTAAGATAGAAAATAGAAATGCCATTTTCTATTTTGCATAGCTATTTGAAATAATTTCATTTCAAATAGTTACCCACCTCTGCTGATAGCTGCCACAATTTTTTTTTTAAATTGTGCTAGCTGTCATAAAAGAAAATTTTGATATTGACACATATTTGAGATATTCATGTTATTATTAATTTATATTAACATTTCTAATAATATTCGTGTTTAATCATTCAACAGAAAAATTATAAATTTTTGAGAGCCAAATACAGTAGCATTTATTCAAAAATACAACTTTTAAAATAAAATTTTTCCATCTTTATGTTCGTATAAAGACACTCTTCGAAACAACGCAATATTGTGTCATCACTAATGGGTATAAAAGCACCGTACGAAATACCGTACAAATTTATTGGCGTACACGCTGAAAGGGCTAAGAAAAATACACCTAAGAAACTATCTATTTACTCTATACTCCAAGTGGCTATCTCTTATATATATTTCAAGCTATCTTTTTCGGCCAACTTTGAGACAAAATTCGATCTAAGACTATTAGTCTCACAATACCGTTTTCAAAACCAATTTTATTTGAAATCCCTATCTTCACCATGATAAAATGCGAGTAAAATGCCATGCTATTATGTAAAAACACGTCTTTCGAAATTCCAAAAAAATGACCAAAATCGACCGCATTTCCAAACACTCTGTATCTGAATATAATCTGGAAGGGTCACGCAGACTATTCCACACAATTTTAAATCTCAAATCGCTAAATTCACTTCATAATCTCGTTACAAATAGTGGTGAAAATGGGACATTTTGACAGATCGAAAATATAATTTATTCTGGTTCAATTTCAAAGCCCTCTATTCAACATTTGCTGGTGTTTTTCGGTTAAATTTTTGGCATGTTTTCCGACATAAATTACCATTTATTTCCAACTTGAATGATAAAACTGCCAACTTTATTGAGTTATTTGTGTAGGGGAAACTTGGGGTAAGAAAATAAGCCATAAAACTACTTGTTAAAACCTGTTGAATAAAATTTTCGAAAAAAAAAATCGTAAATAAATAATTTTAAAAACCTAAATATCGGTTAGGAAGCACCATTTAGCGTTTTCTTTCAAGCTCTATTATCCCTTCATTATATAAGACCTAAAGAGTTTTAAAAAGTTAGAAACTGAATTTTGTACAAACCTATATGTTGATTGATGTTTAAACAAAACATCGAAGAGAAAAAGAATTCAAACTTCTGTAGCTCACTCTGTATAAATATTGAAAAAATTTGCAAATAGCCAATTTATGTAATTTCGCGAGCTCTTTCGGGACATGAGATAAAATTTCCAATTTTCACCCCAAAAGCGATTAATAATTGCGTAAAAATAGGGTCAAAAACAACCATATTCGATTTTTCTAAAATTTTCCCATTTTTTGTGATTTTAAGGCAAAATGAGAGGTTAGATATATTAAAATATTTGAGTTGGTCAATCCAAATCTTCAAACCGCATTTCGATCAGATTCACGTAATTCGATCTATTAGCCTCCGAATTTACCCGCGCGAGTGCATTTTTTCGACCTAAAAGTGTAAAAAAAAAATATTTCTAAATCCTTTCTCAAAAAAATTAAAAAACTCTCCAGATTGTTCGAAAGACCATCGTCCTCTATATAAATCCAAAAATATAATTTCAATCAGTCCACCATTAACGTCAAACGAGTCTTCCAATCACAATCCACATAAATTAGGCACTTAAAACGGTCGCCCTATTTTCGCCAAACACCCGGTAGATTTAATTCGTCGATATTTAGTTGACATTTGTCCTTTAAAAAAAAAATCTAAAAAGTTTATCGTTCCAGCGTGTACCGTTTCTGAGAAAATGAAAAAAAAAACGAAAAAAATCTTCTAAGTGGGATCCTATAAACGAGGAGCAGAAGATATATCTCGCTCTGCAGGGCGAGCGATATAATAAAAGAAAAGCAAAACCAAGAAGTCGCTGATATATATCAAGTGATATATATCATGATATATATCACGATATATATCATGATATTTTCACTTCAATAAATATCAAAATTCGTGATATATATCAAAGACGAAAAAATTATTAATTTTCCGCGATAAATTGGCTACACTGCATCATTAAACGGCAACGACGTATGATGCCGGTTGCGGCCGTCGGGGATTTACATGCTCGATCTCGTGTGATTCCCCTGCGGGTGCCGCATGCAGTTGAGATTTCGAGGTCGCTTATTATAGAGCATTTGACTTCGGCTATTCATTAAAGCAAGTTAAGCGAAAAAATATAATCTAGTTGAAGATTTATGATATATTGTTTACATAATCAACATGCCTAGAGACAAACATCCCATATGGCAGCATTTTCATTGCCAATCAAAAGAAAAAAATACTGGTAAACGGGCAAAATGCAAAACCTGTGGAGCTGAAATGCAGGGTATACCACAAAGATTAATTAAACATAACATGACATGTAAGAACGACGAAACACAAGAGATAATATTTATTTTTTATTTTTATTTATATTTCTTTATTTCAGATCATATAAGTTTGAACATTTACAGTAAAAAAACAGATATAAAATGAAATGACGTCAAAAAAAAATAGTCTAGCCTACTTATTCACCTCTAAACATTCTACATACTTAAGTAATCATTTACATTGTATGGCTCTAGATCTATTAGCAATGCTTTTACCCTTTGCTTAAACTTTTTTTCATTTAATATACCTTTTATCTCATCACTTAATTTATTGTACAGTTTTATACACATATAGTAGGGTCCCTTCTCGAACAAGGTCAGTCTGTGTATCGGATAATTTATATTTCTAGAGCGAGTGTTGTGTTCATGTTGAACATTTGTTGTAAATCTCCCTCTATTTTTGTAAAAAAATATAATTGCCTCAAAAATATAGAGAGCATACATAGTTAATATACCCTTAGATTTAAAAACTCCCCTGCACGATTCTAAATACGACATCCTATACATCAGCCTTATGATACGCTTTTGTATGACAAAGATGCTCTGTGCTTTGCATTTAACGCCCAAAAGATAATGCCAAATCTTGCTGTAGACTCGAAATTCGCAAAGTACAGAGTTCTCCTGGATGTTTTATTGAAGTATTTTAGAACCATCCTAAAGCAATAACAAATTTTGTTTAATTTATGACTCAGTTCTTCAATCTGTCTCGTCCACTGTAAGGACTCATCAATGTAGACGCAAAACCAAGAAGTCGCTGATATATATCAAGTGATATATATCATGATATATATCACGATATATATCATGATATTTTCACTTCAATAAATATCAAAATTCGTGATATATATCAAAGACGAAAAAATTATTAATTTTCCGCGATAAATTGGCTACACTGCATCATTAAACGGCAACGACGTATGATGCCGGTTGCGGCCGTCGGGGATTTACATGCTCGATCTCGTGTGATTCCCCTGCGGGTGCCGCATGCAGTTGAGATTTCGAGGTCGCTTATTATAGAGCATTTGACTCATAGAAAAAAGAAACAAAGTTTAGAATAAAAACTTAAATGGAGCATTATTCTGACTGATAATTTCGACGTGCAATCGTCGGATGGCGCCACTTACCAGAAATATCCCGAGGGATGGTGCTCGCCGCGGTGCAGAGTGGGTGCAGATTCCTGTCGACTGTTGCTTTGTCATCTTGTCAGTTTTAGTAACGGCTTAGTTTTTAATTTTTTTGCTTTCGCGCATCCATAGTGGTAAGAGGCATCGAGTTTGAATCTGTGCGAGTTTTATATTAATTTGTATTTGACTAAAACTGTGAAGTGGTGAAGTGTGTTTCCTTTTGAGCAATGAATAAGTACTATGTACCTGCAGTACGCCCAACAAAGTGTTGTGTGTAAAACTGCACAAATAGGCATAACAAAGATTTCCAAAACATAATCCGGAGTTGTACGTATAACATTTGGTTTCAACTTGTAAAGCCTGCAAGTTATTAAACTTTGAGTGTAGAAGAAATTAATAAGAAATATTGTGTATGTGAAGGAAATGTTGACCCCTAATGCGTCATCAATTCCGGAGCGGTCCTAAGGTTAATGCAGTTCCTACACTTAACGTGCCCAGGTAAGTTACAGAATTAAAGTGAGTACCATTGCGAGCAAAGAAAACTGAGACACGCATTTTTGCTTCTACCTGCTGTTCTAGAGAGCCTATAAAAAAAAATATCAGCTTTGATGTTTAAAATAGGTCTTTTGTCTGTTGATTAGTAGAGCATCGATTCCATGTTTTATTTTTTTTATGATAGTCTATAAGATCTAGAATAATATAGATAAAATGTTTTTGTCGGTTTTTTTTTCCTAGCAGTGGTACCACTTACTTTTTAAATAACCGAACTAAAATATATTGTGCCTATAACAATATTGCAATAGTTTTAGAGGCATAATATAGGTACCTACTTTTAATTTATCTATATCTACCTATACTTATAATTAGGATAATTGACTTGAGGTGCCTATATATATTATACTTACCTAATTTTTTTTTGTATTCCAGGATTTACTGATTTTAATTTGGAAGGAGTCGCAGGAAAAGGAGCTTGCCTGATTGTCGATTGATGGTGGATATATCAAAGGTATGTTATTTTATATACATTTCTATGCAGAAGAAAATCAATAGTTTAATAAACTCCCTCTAACTTTTAATTAATGGAAAATTTGTAGAGTAATTATTGTAGTAACTACATACAATCTAGTGTAGGTATAGGTACGTACCTTAAAAGATTTAGATGTATACCTGCTGTTGTTTGTTCAATTTTTTAAAGAAAAAATAGTTTTGGTGTATTTCTCTTTTCGTTATATACCTATAATAAATACCTATTGACATATTTATTATAACTTCTATAAGGGTTGAGTTTATTATATAAATAGGTGCCTATTGCAGTAAACTTTAACTGATTTATTATAAGTAATATTATATGGATGGCTCTGTAGAAGTTTCTAGTAATGTATAAATAATTAATATATTGCATGGCATTTTTCAGCA
Organism: Polydrusus tereticollis; assembly: GCA_963920685.1. Classification (NCBI taxonomy): domain Eukaryota; kingdom Metazoa; phylum Arthropoda; class Insecta; order Coleoptera; family Curculionidae; genus Polydrusus; species Polydrusus tereticollis. The sequence continues at coordinate 83,471,768 of OY987329.1, read as the reverse complement.
GTTCCCTCAAGGGCACAACAATATGGATGTTGCCAAACATATCAGGACAAGAAAGTAGGTCAGCCCTATCAAAAGCAAGTATTTTGGTGGGTAAGTGATTTGTTACAGTATATTTAGCATTTTATAAACATTTTTGTATACCTAAATTACTTTTTGCTTATATTATACCTGTGTATACCTAGATACTAGGAAATATTAAAATTTGTGCACACAATGGAGAGAAAGGCCAATCTCCTAAATAGCCATGCATCAATTTATAGATTAAGGAAATACCAAAATATTGAATGGGTCATAAATTCATTTTAAAGAGAAACCTAATTTTATAACATAAAAAAAAAGTCCCATTTGTTATACCTACCTGCCATATTCAAATTTCTTGACCATTGATAATACTTAATGACCTAAAATTTATAAAGATTGTAACATCATCCTATTGCTCATTTATTAGTGATTTACAAAATATCTCCGCCCCCCCCCCCCCCCCCCCAACGTGTGTCCACTAATAGGTATAGAGTTTGCAAGTGGAATAACATTTTTTTGTATGTTATAAAATTCGAGCATTTGCAGACATGGGTTTAAAGGAACTTCTTTTCTTAAAATCATGCATACATATGAACCCCCTTCAATATTAACATTTAATTATGAAACACGCTGTATATTTAAGAATAGCCCTCCGCAAAATGTAGACTTTGCATACCCATCTAGGCATATTAACAATTATTATAATTATTCCAAGCACAAACTAACAATGACAAACAGAGAGGGACATGATATTTATTTATTGTATAAAGTTCTTGTATCATTTGCCTCCTAGTATAAATGCGTTTAAGAAGTTAAAAAGGAAAACATTTAATTGCTGTCAACTATGAAACCTTATGATATGAATATTTTGAATTTGTTAGAAACAATACAGGTCATGTTTTATTGTTCACATTATTTCGTTTTATGTGTTAAACTTTGGTTGTAACATGCTTTTGAAATCAAGAGGGTTTATTATTATTAGACAATAAATTTAATAAAAAAATGTCAACATGTCTTATCTTTTATTCCTCCTTTTTTTTGTGGCAATGAGATTATTTGTCAATTTGTACCTATATGTGTTTAGGGCATGAAAATTCATTGTTTTTGGAATAATGTGTTTCATAAAATTGGAATCCACACTTTTAGAGATTTTTTATTATTTTTGTATGGTAAACAGTAGAGTAGCATCTCTAAAAAAGTGTGCTTAGTTTTAATCTTTATTTTTTATAAGATATTCTAAGAAAATTGAAATTTCATGCCCTGAAGACATGCAAGTGATAAATGATAATAATGAACTGTTATTTAGTGTTATGAAGAAGCTTAATTATTATTTTTATTTCTTGGGTTTTCGGTCAATTTCAAAATTAAAAACAATGTTTGTTTTTTGTGACGTTTCGCTTTATTATATTGTAAACCATTAAGCGTTTTCGGTTTATTATATTTTAAACGCTTTATGGTTTACAATATAATAAAGCAAAACGTCACAAAAAACAAACATTGTTTTTAATTTTGAAATTGACCGAAAACCCAAGAAATAAAAATATTAATTAAGCTTCTTCTAATCTTGACTAAATGGTGAAGGAAAAAAACAGATTTCTGTAATTGGTACGTTCGAATACCGTAAGATGTCGCGAGGCCTTACCATTGCATTGCATAGTGGTTCCTGTAATTCATTTTGTGGAAGAAGTTATAGAATACTATCTTCGCTTTTAGTTGTGCGTGCAATCCCGGCAGGTCTTGGCGCATTATCGCTAATAATTTTATTAGGCAGTTTGCGTTCTAAACTTTGTTTCTTTTTTCTATGATTTGACTTCGGCTATTCATTAAAGCAAGTTAAGCGAAAAAATATAATCTAGTTGAAGATTTATGATATATTGTTTACATAATCAACATGCCTAGAGACAAACATCCCATATGGCAGCATTTTCATTGCCAATCAAAAGAAAAAAATACTGGTAAACGGGCAAAATGCAAAACCTGTGGAGCTGAAATGCAGGGTATACCACAAAGATTAATTAAACATAACATGACATGTAAGAACGACGAAACACAAGAGATAATAGATATCACTGAAGAAAACGATGCTTCTCAAACTTCTTCTCAAGGTATAGAGGGGCCCACAAATTTATTCCGAAAAGAGCCAATCCAGAAACAAAAAAAGAGTCCCTGTGGAAAATCTCCAGACCTCGATTGATAGACAAGGTAGGCATCTTTTTTAGCTCATAACAAACAAACCCTCCGAGATTTTTTGTTTTTTTTTCCAATTTTTTCGGGGAAAACCCGTTTTTTTTGGCACTCAAAGTCTTTGGTAATTTTAAGTCTCTAATTGTAGGCTGGCCATGAGCATGCAAGTTTAACTTGACTATTTATTTTTGTAGGTACGTCATCCGATGTCGACTTGCCACTTAATAAAAAATACAAACCATCATCTAGCAAGCTAAATATTATTAAAGACAACGCAGTAATAGCAACATCTCCGCAGTATTTAAAAGAAATTAATTTTAAAATAGCAACATATTTTTACGCCACAAATACCCCTTTTTCCCATGCGGACAGTTCCCATTTCCACAAAATGTGTAATACTCTAAGACCTGGATGTAAGCCTCCTACAAGTCGAAAAATAGCTGGCGAGTTATTGGATCAAGTACATCAGACCGTATTGGAGGAAACCAAAGAAATTCTAAAAGGTACGAATTTGTCAATGTCCTTAGATGGTTGGTCGAATGTTCATAATGAACCAATTATTTGCTGCTCCGTTATGACAGCGTATGGAGATTCTTTTTTAATAAAAACTGTTGACACATCTGGCCACCCACATACTGCTGACTATTTAAAAGATATAGCTATTGAGGCAATAACTGAATCTGAAAAGTTATTTGATGCTAAGGTGACAAGTTTAGTCACTGATAATGCAGCAAATGTATCAAAAATGAGGAGATTGCTAGAGATCGTCCCAGGAATAAATATTATTCAGTATGGATGTTCGGCTCATATTCTACATTTGCTAGCTTGCGATATACAGATTCCAGGACTAATGGAGCATATAATTAAGGTTATAAAATATTTTAGAAATACACATCTTCCAGCAGCCTGGTATAAGGCAGCCAACGGAAAAAGGTTAGTTATTCCACAAGAAGTACGTTGGAACACTGCAACTGATGCAATAGAATGCTACCTGGAAAACCGGGGTATATTAGTTCAGGTCTGTCAAGACAACAAAGAATTAGTTGACAGTAATATTTATAGAATTGTCAATGACATAAACATCACAAACAACGCAAGAGATTTCTTGCTTCGAATGAAACCTATTGCAGTTGCGCTGGATAGAATGCAACGAGATGGTTCGACAATAGCAGTGGCAGTTGAAATATGGAGGAAGTTAGGTGGGGATCTTAAGGGGCAGCCTGAAAATGTTTTAAAACAGTTTAAGAAGCGAAAGGAAATGGCTTTGACACCAGCACATTATTTAGCCAATTTATTGAATCACAGATTTCGAGGACATCAATTAAGTAATGCAGAAAAGCAATTAGCATTTGAATATTTACAGAACATCAATGACGAGTTTATTCCTATAGTAATGGCTTTAAGTACGGGCTCAAAGCCTTTTCCTTCCTATATGTTTGGAAATAATTTTAAAACGACACCTACAAAGACATGGTGGAAGTCTGTAAGTTTGATTGGGCCAAGCTCCAAGAAGGATTTCTGGATATGTGCAGCAAGCATTTGATAGCAGTTTCAGCCTCAGCAGGCCTTGAACGAATTTTTTCGGCTTTTGGATTTGTTCATAGCAAACTAAGGAATAAGCTGGGGAATGAAAAAGCTGGTAAACTGACGTTTTTGTTTAGGCACTTTAACCAGAATACTAAAGATAAAGCTGTCAATCTGGACTTTGTCTGGGAAGCAGAGACAACAAAAGCATCTGGATCTGATGCAACCCTTAGTATTGTATCTGCTGTTTCAGATACAGATTCTGAAGCAGAAGATGATGTGCCACTGGCTACATTATTACATTAATCTAAAGTTCTGGTATTTTTAGTTTTACCACTTAGTTTCGAAGAAATGTATTTGTTTTTTTCATAAGTTCTTGTATTTTTATTTTATATATCCATACGAATTTAGTGTATTTAGTATTTTTTTAAAACGAGGACATTTGCCGTTGTTTTGATGATTTAAGCTTTATTTGTTAAAATAATTCATTAAAATAAAATATAACCTAAAAAAACGTTGTTGTTTTGCTTTATTAAAATGTATTTTTATTTTTGATATTATATTAAACAATTAATTTTAAAACTAAATGTGTTTTTATTTAAAAAGTCTGAAAATATCAAAAAAGTTGATTTATATCCATTTTCTTGATATATTATTATATCCGATATATGTATATCGTTAATATCCGATATTTTGATATTTTCAATAAATATCATGATATTTACGAACCCTGCAAGAACCAGACACATAATAACTAGGAAAAATACGTATGATTTACTGCTGAATAAAATTATCTAGTCTACAGACAATTAAATAAATGAAAAAAAATAAGTTAGTTACTCATCATAGAGCTCTTCACTGGGGTAATAAGCTTTCTACTACGACTAAAAAGTCTTTGTTAACATTTTTTTTATACTTTTTTACAATTCCAATATAAAAATACAGCAAAGAGTCAAAATCAAGTGTTTTAAAAATAGGGGCGACATGAATCGCGTACTCTAATCATACATAAAGATGTACCTTATTGCCCTCTTTCATAACAATAATACAGCTTCAAATAAATATTGATCAGATCCCTTATCTGAGTTGCGGCTCTACCAGTGCATAGTACACATTTTTGGCTGTGTTGATGATAAAAGATGATATAATTAAAATAAAAATTTTATTCTTATCTTTTCTTAACAGTTTGGTTTTTAATTTCCAAATGTATATTCATTTTCAGGGGAGATACTACAATCTAGGGCAACAAGTTTTTACATTAAGCATTATGGTAATTTTTTTTTATATAATAGCACAGATTATTCCTGTGATATGTTAATTCTGTCCAGAAGTTCATGTGAAATGGTTAACAAATGCGCATGCGCTTTACTCGAATGACTTTCCATAAAAGATTCTGGCGATTGAGGTCCATTCCTACAACTTTTATTTAAAATGCTTTTCTATCACTAACAACTAACAGTCACCAGAAGCTGTTTAATTATGAGGAGATACCCTGTAAATGAAGAGCGTAGGCCCTCGCAGTAAAAAAAGGTTAACACCAAGATTGGATAACTAAAACCTTTTCAAAAATAAAGACTTACCAGTTGATGAGAAAAACATATCACCATCTCTAGTCCTAGCATATCGCATACTAAGTCCAAGAATAGCATTTTGTAATGTTAGAGTTACTAAACTGACATATTTTAAAGTATTATTGACCTCTCCTGAAACAAACGTAAGAAATGTATAAATTTATTTAAAAAATCCTAATAGCATGTAGTCAAATCTAAATAGGGCAAAGAACACTGGGTTTATAAACTTAGAAAGTTCACAAGGTTGAGGTTCAACTGGCCCTTGAAATAACAGTTCAATTTATAAACTCAGTTCAGGTAAAATTCAATAGTTCCGAGAATCATCCCAGGTAATAGTATAATTGAGATAACGAATCTTTATGTCCCTAGTTCAGAAAACTCCTTCTAAACAATAAATATGCTCTTTAAAGTCACGTGATTACAGCAAAATGTCACATGTCGTTTGATTGATTGTTTTTGCCTAATTTCTATTTGTTGTCTGTTCTTGTTTTTGGTTTTTATGGAAAATGATGGCACTACTTTGTTGTTAATTGACTTCATTCACAATTTTGAAATATTCCATAATATTTTTCTATTGGACACAAATTTGAACCAATTAAACAAGAAGTTTTCAAACTTGACTTTATAAATGCCTATGTGCACTGTCGAACTTAGAACCTCATCAACTTAACACATTCAGAAAGAAAAAATTGAACGCTGCAGGGGCGGTACCCCGCACATACTAAGCAATGTGATGCGTAGTTATGCTGGGTAATGAAAAGTAATGTGGGCCAATTTGTACCCGTAATGTGACCAGGGGATGGCCCTTCGGGCATTATATTTTGAAGACAAACTGGTCACGGGCCACCAATGCCCTTAGGTATTGAAGAATTGGCAACAAAAATACATACCTATGAGCATTTGTAATTATTTAAAAAATATCCACAACCAGCAGAAAAGCTCGCAAAAAGTTATTAGGCAAAATTGATTTTTAAAAACAAATTTCCGCACCACGTAATTTTTTAGATATTTTTAAATTTTCAAAAAAAAAAATTATAAGATCTTCAACTATTATCAACCCCTATAGTTTTTGCTAACCATTTCCTGACACCCTGTATATTTGGTAGTGGTTAAGACAGTTTAACTGCCCTACCAGTTCAAGCACTTACCTTTCTTTTGCATTGTGCTGCTATTGAGAGGTGTAGACTTTTGATTTAATGTATTTACCAGGACACCAGGTACCTGAAATCAAAAATAATTTCAAAATTAAGAAACCTAAGGAATACCCTTTAAAAAAGGGACAGAAAGGAAGTGTTATACCTATCTTGTAACTTAACACGTATTAAATTTTAGCCTAGCTATTTACTTAAGTAAACATCTAGATTTATTTTTGTTAGTTTTGCCACATTTTCAAGTATTTTATCATAAAAATTTAAATTTATTTGTTGTTGACTACACCGTCCACTTCGTATTTGTCAGTTTGGTGACAGTGACACGTTGAAGATTGTCAAAATCAGCTGTCGAATACTGCACCACAGAAAATTAGAGGCTAGTTCAGGTACTGTGCACTGAATAAGCACTAATTTCAGTTCTAAACCAGTACCCGTCCTACCCAGGACTGTCCAGAAGCTTTTGGTTATTTCGGTTTTAGTTACAGAACTTTCCAGTTTCTGAAATATGGTAACTACTCGTGAGATTATGAAACGTTTGATAAAGCGCAGTTCCTCGGAAATTCAGTTTCCCGGTTTATAGTACAACCGGTGTCGGCGGTGTCATACATTTCTATTTACCGACCGGTAAACTTTTTGTTTTGGTTAACTTATGGAACGCTACCCAAGTGTTCTGCTGTCAAAGTCATGCAGTCCCCCCCCTCAATACCTACCTAACTAACCAAACTTTTTATTTAAATTAAAATGATACGAAGTGATTTTTTACGAAAATTGTTTAAAATTCAACGGAATGTAGTCACAGTTAGGTGCTGCTCCTCAAAATTAAACATACAAAATTTGGAAAATGAACAGTTACCCGAAGGTAAGATTTCATTCGTTTTAATAGTGTAGGTAAAAACCAAAATAATGAAGGTCTAGATTTCTTTTTGAATACTTTTATCCAACTTTTTGCAATTATAGTTATTGATGATGAACTACGACAGAAAGAAGAAGAACTTGAACTAAAAAGAAACAAGTCTCGTCTAAAAGAACCTGATTATAATATGTTGCATGAAAAGGATCCTTACCTTGAGCCTACGTCTTGGCATCACGGGACACTCAAGTACATAAGGCGCACTTATGGCCGTTACGGACAAGCTTCTGGAGTAGACCCTGCACTTTGCTGGCCTGTAAAGGTTAGAACATGGTATATTTTTGTTAAATCAGGGTATTAACTTAAGCACTAAATTCAATACTGCTGTGTTAACGAAAAACACCTCAACTACATTTTTTTTCAAAATCCAAATATGTATGGTATATGAAAGATCAAGCAATTCTCCACTTATATGCACTGGCGGATCCGGGGGGGAAGGGCCCCCCCCATGTCCAAAATAAATGCTTCAAGATTTAGGATTTAAAAAAATACAAAGGACGCTGAAATGCGCCATTAAACTTAATTATCTGAAGGACCTCGGTCGATGGCCATTTGAATTGTATGTGTGTAATAATACATATAGTTTAATAAATTTTGTTAAGTAAGTAAGTATATTTTTCCAGTGCAATTTACTTTTGTACCTCCACTAAGCCAGAATTTCAGTAACCACTCCGACAAGCACTGGTGACCGATGCTCTAATAGGGCTTTTTTATATTGCGGTTTTTTATCATCTTAACCTTAGATTGTACTTAACATAATATTTAAATCATTAATCTTTAGCTTCTGGACTGGGCTATTGCAATGCAAGTATCAATCAAATACCTACATATTTTTTAAAAATATTCAAGTGGGAAAATATATTAAGTAATGGTGATTACTGATGATCTGATTCATTCAATAAAAGTCAAGATTCTCTAAAAAGCAATTCCTTGTCCCTTCACTTTCTTTCAAACAGGTTTCAAACAACTATTAGTACAGGGTGAAAATAGAATAGCAAGTTCTAGGTTATAACAATTTATTTTGGGGGTTTCCCCTGAATAATTTTATTTTATGGATGAATAAAAGTAAATTGGTCTTAATTTTCGTAAGAAAAACGTTTTTTTTTTTTAATTTGCAGGCAGCAAATCATGGGTGACAAACGGAAAACAACGCAAACGAATTTGTTTTATTTTTATCTTTATTTATACTTACCTGTAGTTGACCTAGTTCATTTGATTTTCAAGGGCGAATGTACGGGGGGGAGGGTAAATGGGATAATTACCCCCCCCCCCATAATTACCTAACATCAAATAATTTTTAAAACATATTAAAAATGTTCTGCGGCGCTGAGGAGATTGCTTTGCTTTGCACCTAAATATATTTCTGTAATTTTTGTTAGGTGCCCCCCCCCCAAAATTTATTTCTGGATCCGCCAGTGCTTATATGTGATGTAAAAAGAGCATATTTTGCCTTAAGTTGGAAATTATAACCCAATATATTTTCACCTTAAGTGCAAATCTAGCAGGTTTGTGATTTAAGACTGTCTTGTCTGCAAATATTAATATAAAATGCCTGAACTTGTTGGGAATAAGCCTCAACCGATTTTGCATTTTCGAACGGTGTTAATGTAAATGTCCCGTCTTAGAATGTATGGGCATAGGGCTTTTTATGCCCTAGTTAAGGTAATTTTGATTCAAATCAGTACCATCAATTAAATGGCGTTGTTTATTAAATCAGAATCTTCAGAGGTACTAGCTGACAGTGTTTATTGTTATTATTTACCATATATGAATCATGGAATATGGTTTAAATAAGTGTTCTAAGGTGAGTATTATTATTTATTTATTATACCTTTAAACAAATCCGTCCATTCTAAAAATGTAACCTTTAATCAGTTGAGGTGTTTTCGTTAACAGGCAGAATAGTGCTGGCAAAAAAAAAGATTAATAATTCTTAAATTAGAAATTTCATCCCGCTAAATTACAGGAATACTCCAGTAAAAAAATCAAAATAAGCTTTATTGTCAGAAGTTTAAAGAAACGACTTGTTGACAAAGCAGTATAAAAAAAATTGAAATTAAAATCTCTTAAATCCAAATCAGAACCTATTACAATTGTTTAATATTCATTAAAGAACCCAAGAAATAACAGATACAATTAAGAATATGTTAGGGCATGTATAACATTAAATCTAAGCAACAGGAAGACAAAGTCATGCAATACGAAAAAATAGTACCTGCACTATTTCTGTGCAATTCTTTATACAACCCTAGTAACTTTTTTAGTAATTTCGTTACCATCACAAAAAAAAAATCTCGAATTTTTGTTTGTGGTTATCTTTTATTTTGCTCTGTGGCTTGGTTTTTTTTTAACTCCTTTGAATATAAAACATTGTTCGTTTTATAGTCGAAGTTTAACCCTGTTTAAAAAATGAAAAAAAGGTTCAGAGGTTAATTTAGGTTAGTTAACAACTGACAGTGTCAACACTGTCACTGTTGTCAAAAACTGAAATGCATTCAAAAGATGTAATATATAGCGTGCTATGCAAGAAGGGCCAACTTACATTGCATGGAACTGACATACACACTATATTAAATGCCAGCTTAAAGATGTACATCTGGCTCAAAAAATACCTCATTTTTGACAAAAGTAATTTTACATATATGTAAAATGAATTAACCAAGGATAGTTGGCAAAATTTAAAATCTCACTGGGAAGTATTTATTTTTATCTTGCATTATAATTTAGTTTGGTTTTAATTAATATTGAAGTTAAATAAACATCCGCTAAAACTTATAATAATTGTTTTATGCCAATCAAAGCTTAAGTACTATTTTTGTTTACCTTTAAATAAAATGAATATAATGCTTAAGACCTGCAATAGTGCCTGATCAATTTATTAATACGTACGTAAAGTTATTTTCACGAATACTGATTCTGATTTAATGACTGCAATAAAATGGGTGCCAAGTGTGGTCGTAAATACCCTTAAATTTACAGTATTTGTTGTCGGAGCCGGATTATAATGATTCCTTCTGATAATAATTAATTTAGATAAGGATAGCGAGAGCCCAACAGAACTAGATGAAAAATAACATTTTATACATATAAATAACCCCCTTTTCTTTAATTTCCACTCTGGATGAGAATAACCGATAGTTATAATTCTGTGGTCTTTTCCGTTGACATCTTGTGGTCAAACCTTAACCATGTCGTCTATAGGATATTGGTCCAAAAATGAATTACTAAATAACTATACCTCTTTGAAGTAACCCTTCTCAGTACGATTTAATTTCTGATTAAAGTGATTCCCAATAAGCTGTTGAGTTTCTACATCCTTGATGGCGCAATTGGTAGCGCGTTGCACTGGATATGGTTGTTGGTTCGATCCCGGCTCGAGGATTACTTTTTTCAGAAATATAAATTATTGTGTGATTAACACAAATAACTTTCCCTTTTCTTAAATAAATATAAGTAGGTAAAATTTAAAAATATATATTATTTGGATTTTTTTCATTCTATTATATCAATATATTATTATAGAGTACCGAGTATACGAGTATCATTACTTTGTATTCTTTAGTCCGACCCTTTACTGCACCTTTATAGCTTGCTTGTCTATTGCTGGAGGATTGGGTTCGACCATTTACTTTTATTGCAGTCATTAAATCAAAACCATTTTTCGTGAAAAAAACTTTATTATATATTTAGTTTATTTGGTGTTATTAAGAGTCCATCACCGTAAGCCCTGACCAGCACGCAACCGATCAAACAGCAATGTAAATTAAATGGGGTTTCTTGCGCTCAGCTGTCAACGAATTTCGAGAAAACTGGTGATTTATTTAGCTTTGGTTAAAAGGATATTGCAAGGCAACTCTATTTGCGAGGTTTGACATGTTGCAGATTTTTCTATTTGGCTTTCGTTTTCGAAATGTATGCAGTAATATATTTATCGCTGTTAGAATTGCAACTTTACGCATGATCTTCTCCACATGTAAGTTCTTAATAAGAAATCTGCAAAATGTTGGATTGCCTTTCAATATACATTTAACCGAAGCTAAATAATTTACCAGTTTTCTCGAAATTGGTTGACGTCGCAAGAAACCACATTTAATTTACATCGCTGTATGGTAGGTTGCGTGTCAGCTTGAGGTGATGAACTCTTAAAATTAAGATGTATGTTGATCAATAATATCTAGGGTACCTACTTACCTACTTTTTTCGTCATTGGTACTTTTTCAAATTTAGCATTGTTTTTTTATAAAAATTTAATTTGGATCTGTACAGAAAAGAAAAATGTCAAACTTTGAAAAAGACAATAGATTTTAAAACTGTTTTAAATCAATAGCAACCGATTTAAAAAAATTGTATGAACGTGATTTCTGGTATGCTTCTTACTTACGACTTATTTAAAGTCAATTATTGCTTCTCATTTAAAAAAACCCCTTAAACTTTTTTTAAAATATGAATTTTTAGGTACTTATAGTACAAAATTTGTTAATGTGTTTTAGATACAAATCATTTAAAGCTTATCTCTAACTCTATACTCTATGTTATTCAATTTCTTTTTACTAACCGAGTATATTTATAACAGCAAGAACTTAGTGAAACATTGGAATATGAAAAAGTCAAATATCCTTATACAATACCTGAAATACTTGAGGCAGCCCAGGTAAAAAGAGAAGAGAAACAAAAGCAAAAAGCACAGCGACAGCAAGATATCGTGAAAAAAATGGAGAAACTAGAACAGTGGAAACGTGAATTATACGAAAAAATTGCTAAGAAAGAAAATGAGGCCCAGGAAGCAAGGGTAAGATTTTTTAATGATCATTTTTTATTACTTTACCATACTGTTCTAGATATTAACTGAATGTCACAAACTACTGGTTTACCTTCACTTATATCTAACCCTTTTTTTCCTCCCAATGTTTAAATTTTGTATATTATAGTTGGATCTAGTACAAGTTCAAACTTTCTGCTATCAAAACTGAATTTTTACTAGAACAATCTGTATATTTTTTATTATTATTCAGCTTGAAATTTTACATACAACCACCAACCACATTTACTGCGATTACAATGTTTATTTTATTTTTTAAAATTTTTTAATCTAACTTAAATAAGATTTCCTTATTACACCTCAAAATCGAATCAAATCCAAATATATTTATTTGACGAATAATGCATTATGACATACAGCAGTTCAAGGGCACAATGGATCTTGCAAGATCTGTGTGTGCACTTTTGTTATCTTAAATATTTTTATTTACAAATGAAAAATATAATTTGCAATACCAAATCCATCATACATAGATAAAAACCAAAGACAATAAATATTTTTTATTTTTATTTTCCTTTTGTTATAGTTTTTTTTCTTAAATAAAGTTTCAGGCAGGCTTACATATACAGGGTGTAACTAAATAAGTGTAAAACATTTAAGGGGGTGATTCCTCATCGAAAAAAAGATAGGATCTTTCATATAAACAAACTTTATTGGAGCATCCCTTATTAAGATACAGCCCCTTAAAGGGGGTACATAAAATTTGTTTAACAATTTTTTTCACAAGCACTAAAAAAGTTACAATATTGAAATTAACCTGACATTTTCTTATTTAATTGTCACTATCGCTAATAGCGGCCTACTAGATAAATTAGTTTCGTATTTTCGTTTTATGGCGATATGTATCTTGGTCGTAAAATAATTTTTTGCTGCGAACTGGTTTATTTTGGGCAAAAAATTCAAGAGACATTTTTTGTTTAGAATGAAACAGGCTATCGGAAATTAATTTTTAAATGGTAAACAAATAATACGGCAAAAAGTTGCATTGGAAATAAATTTTAGGGGTTGCGTTTTCCACCCCTTACAACCATGGGGTAAACCAAATAAATTACTGGCTAAGTGTCTTTTTGGTAGTAGAAAATGTCAGGTTAATTTCAATATTGTAACTTTTTTAGTGCTTGTAAAAAAAATTGTTAAACAAATTTTATGTACCCCCTTTAAGGGGCTGTATCTTAATAAGGGATGCTCCAATAAAGTTTGTTTATATGAAAGATCCTATCTTTTTTTCGATGAGGAATCACTCCCTTAAATGTTTTACACTTATTTAGTTACACCCTGTATTTACTCAATACGGTAATAAAAGTACCTATATTATATTAATATTAGAGGAGAATACATGCAACAAGTGAATGCATTCAGTGCCCATCATTATAGTAATAAAATTTATCTTTAAAGAAGAAATTTTTCTAAGGATTGTATTGTTTTAAAAACAAGAAACGGTAGTACAAACATCTTCAAAACTTTCAGGTTAGTTTTAAATATGGATTTTATTTTTTGTTTTATTAAAAGATTGAGTTCTTTTTAGTTGGTTAGGAAACATTAAATATTTTATAATAAATATAAGAAATATGTCTTTGTGTATTCTAGCAGTAAATAAAGTGCTAGGAAGGTTTAAGTTATTGTTTATATTTGACCTTGTCCCTATTTTGTTGATCGATAACGTTGACAAATTTTTTATTTCTATAACCAAAACTTAGGAGGTTTTTAATGGATAATTGTCTTAAGTTTAATAATTTTGCTTCACTGAATAGTAACTTTGATGGATAAGTCCTGTTTTTAAATAGCATAATTTTTACCATATATTTTTGAGTTAGGTACACTTAGTGGGTTTAAATATTACATGAGGCTCCCTAAGCAGTGATTCCATATATTTCAACATGACTATGCCATGTAAATAATTTGTCAAAAAATATTCCTAAGTATTTTATATTGTCTTATTTTTGGTATTTTTACTGCACAGTCACATTGCATACTCTTTTTTGGGCAGTCAAATTTATGTATTGCTTAACTTTCTCTTTTGGGTAAGCATCGATAAGTCATTAAAAATGTGAGGAAATATGTTTTATCAGTGTTTAGTGTTAGAAGGTTGAAGTCAAGCCAATGCTTAACCCTGGATAGGGCTCCTTCACATTTGTCAAACGCACTCTGCCAGGTCCGATCTCATATCAGTAGGGCAGTGTCATCGGCAAAGCATATAACTATACCCTCTGTGGTTACTTCTGTTAAAGAATTTACATACATTAGAAAAAGGATCGGACCGACCTCTGGGGAACACCACACTCAACCAGTACTTTTTGACTAGTATTTTTTATGTATTTTATCTGTTTGTGAGCGTCCACTCAGATAAGAGTTAAATAGTTCATGTGTAATTCCCCTAATGGAAAGTTTTTAATACCGACTTATTTAAATTAAATAGTTATGATATAATTTATAATAACGGGGATTTCAATAAAAGTGACGGTATTATAGTGTATGTTAAAAATAAAAACAATTACTCTTTTGAAATTATCTCTTTGGGAAAAAAATAACAGTAATTTTTTTAAAACTATCAATTCGAAAAGAAAAAATTAATATTATAAGTATATATAAACCTCCCCCACTAGATGCTTTCGAATTTACTATAAATTTAAAGAGTTTTTCTGATAATATCAAATATACGTGTAAAAATGAAACGATAATTCTAGTAGGTGATATAAACTTTGATATTTCTTTAAAATCTAAAGTAACTAATAAGTATTTAAACTTGGTTAGTGAATATAATTTTACATCATTTATACATAAAAATACGAGAGAAATAAAAGAACATACCTCTTGTATTGATCATATCTTTGTAAAAACAAATGAAAATTCAGATAATTTTAAATCAATAATCTTTAAATATCAAATAACGGATCATTACCCAATAATTTTACAAAAAAGACTTATTGGTAATATTGATAATAGAGAACCTTTATTAACGTATAAAAAATATGTTAATTATTATAAATTAAAAGAAAATATGGCAAAAACGGATTGGGCAAATTTCTATTCCTATTCTAAATTAAATGACTTATCTAATGATTTAATAAAAGAAATTCAAAATAATGTACAGAAATGTACAACTCAATTTAAAATAAAAAATAAAAAGAAAAAATAATGGATTACTATAGTGGCTTACGAAATATAAAATTTATAAAAACAAATTAACTAAACTAATTAAAGAGACAAAAACTAATTTTTATAAACATAAAGTTGATAAATGCCAAAATTCTAATCAAGATATGTGGAAAACTATTAAAAAAGTATGTAATAAAAATCAAAAACATAAAAGTATAAGCGAAATTAAAATTGAGAATGAGTCAATTACGGACAAGAAACGTATAGCTAATAACTTTATTGACTATTTTTCTACAGTTGGTGAAAATCTAGCAAATAAAATCAATAAATGTAATAACACATTTTTAATTAAGAAAATAAACAATATTGACTCATTTTATTTAGAAGAATTAATCATCAGGAAGTTGAAAATATAATTGATGGTTTAAAATTAAAAAAAATCTCCTGGTGTCGATGGTATAACCACAGAAATATTAAAATCTATTAAAACTGCTATTTCTAGGCCACTAACTTTTCCTATAAATAAAATTTTTAAAACAAGTATATATCAAGAAGCTTTCAAAATTGGTGTAATAAAACCTATTTTTAAAAATGGAGATTCAAGTAAAATTTAGTAATTATAGGCCTATAACATGATTATCTTCATTAGCTAAAGTTTTTGAAAAAATTTTAAAAATGCGAATTGATAATTATTTAGAAAAAATAAATTTTATTTCTAAAAAACAATTTGGGTTTCAAAAAAATAAATCGATGCAAGATGCTATTTGCTATCTAACAGAACAAATATATAATGCATTAGATATTAAAATACCTTGCATTTTTTGGATTTACCAAAAGCCTTTGATACGGTTAGCCATAATTTAGTATTAAAAAAAAATTGAAAATATTGGATTTAGAGGAAAGCAGTTAGAGTTAATTAAAAACTATCTTAAAGATAGACCAACTTATGTTAAAATAGATAAAGAAGAAAGCTATTCAAAAGTATTTAAATATGGTGTTTCTCAAGGGACAATTTTAGGACCAATATTTCTTAATATTTATATTAATGATTTATTTGGTATAAATTGCAATGGGAAAATTGATAGTTTTGCAGATGATACTGCTATTTTTTATAGCGATACAAATTGGGACAATTTAAATAAGAAAATTAAAAAAGATTTTAAAATTATAAAAAATTGGTTTGATAGGTACTAATTTATTAACAATTAATTTTAATAAAACAAATTATCTTCCATTTACTTTAAACCTAAATAATGTACCACAAAAATATAAATAGCATTAATATAAGCGATGACATTCAAATTTTAAAAGTTATTCGTATAAAATATTTAGGAATAATTTTTGACAGTAAATTAAATTGGAATTTTTAAGTAGAATATTTGATTAAAAAATTAAGAAGTTTATACCAATTTTTAAAAGCATTAAAATTTTTCTGGATATAAAACATCTAGAAATATTATACTATGCATTAGTCAAAACTCGTTTAAATTTACGTAATTTTAGGTCGGGGAGGAATAAACGGAACTTTGGTTAAAAAATTAGAAGTATCACAAAAAAGAGACTTTATCCTTCAAAAAAATTATATTCAGAAACAAAAAAGATGAACGTTAGACATATTTACATTTATAATATTTTAATATATATTTTTAAAAATAAAAGCATTATACAATTTAAAGACCATAACCATAATACACGTTATAAAAATGAAATATCCATTAACCCTAAAATAAATAAGTCCGTAGGACAAAAAACGTTGAAATATTTATGCTCTTATTATTTACCAACAAATATTAAAAAAAATATGAAATTGAAATAAAAACATTTATATTGGAAACAAACGCTTCAAAAATATTTTTTCAAATGTTATAACTAATTAATGCTATTTAATATTATTGTGAATCAATTATATAATTAATCCTTTTGAGAAATTTAATAATCTGTCATCAAGAGAGTAGCGTTTATTGAATACTTGCAACTTTTTATAGAAATATTCTTAAATATTTATAATTTTAAATACTTTTAAATAAATAAGAATTGCCCCTAACAAGCACTTCTTCTGGGGAATTTATGAATAAGTTTATTCAAGAATATCATATTAACATGTTTATTATATTATAATTATTTAATGCCTATATGCTGAAGTTTTTCCAGTGGAAAAACCTACGTGATATACAAAGTGTCTAGATCTCAATGTTCCTATTACGATACGATGTTTGTTTGTTTATTGTATACCTATATTATATTGAGGTTGTATGGATGTCTCAAGATTCATTTGTTTTTTTTTCTTTTTCTCTTTTAAATAATTGAAAATCAGATTCTGTAAGTTATTTAATTTTTTACACATACTTTAATATTTTAAGTACAATTAACTCTCTCTAATTATTTTACAGTATTCCATGTCAATTGCTTTTTGGTTTGAACAAATAAATTTTCATGCTTATGACTATTACTAAAGATAGAGAGATGCCGTTTTCGCGACACTGTGCTACTTTCTTTAACGAAACGTTCCGAAAACAAAAATAAAGGATTTGATATGTATGCAGTCGAGCTGTTTTATGAGTTAGACAAACAACCAATATATTTAACACGATATTTAATAATAATTAAACATTGATTGTGGTAAAATGTAACATTGAAGATATAAATGAATTTAATCTTTAACTTCGTAAATGGTAAAATCACTTTTTTAATTAAATATGGAGAATTTTTAACAATTATTGCCTAAACGCCCTAGAGTCGATCCATGTACATACAGTAAATGAAAAAAAATTAATTCTTAACTGTTACGATTCTATTAACAGTAAGAATGCGG
Organism: Polydrusus tereticollis; assembly: GCA_963920685.1. Lineage (NCBI taxonomy): Eukaryota > Metazoa > Arthropoda > Insecta > Coleoptera > Curculionidae > Polydrusus > Polydrusus tereticollis. The sequence goes on along the minus strand of OY987329.1, from coordinate 83,453,680 downwards.
ATTTGAGTGTTGACAATGCAGTGCAATTTACAGCAGATAATGCTTAACGTTGGGTAAGCAACAATATATAAACTTTTAAAAGAAAAAGTGTTGGCGTCAAACCACCAATAACTTCTCCAGGATGACCAAAACTTGAGCTGGATAACGTTTTAATGTAGAGAATAAGGTGAAAAGTTCATAGTTTCTTTTTAAAAAAAGAAATTTTCACGCTGGACAAAATTTTGTCCTCAATCCGAAAAGACCAGGACTACCCATTTATGTGTAGCAATACGCTTTGGAAATTATTAAAAAAAAAATGGGTTTTTGGTGGAAAAAAACATAATAGGCCATCGATTTTAATAGACAGAAGTGATATCATCTGTTGGAGAAGAAATTACTTAAGAAGCACCCGAGAAGTCAGAGAAGAAAACTAAAAATATTTTACCTAGACGAAACATGGCTAAATGAAGGCCACACTGTGAATAAACTTTGGCACGTTGAAAATATTAAAAGTTCAATTGAAGCTTTTTTGGAAGGATTGTCCATAGGATTAAGACCGCCATCTAGAAAAGGACATCGACTTATTATAACCCCTATTGGAAGTTCTGAAGGCCTCGTTAAAGGTGGTCTACTGATGTTCCAATCTAAAAATACTGGAGACTATGACGAAGATATGAATATCGATGTATTTGAAGAATGATTCGAAAAAATGTTGGATCTTATACCAAAAGATGTAATAATTGTATTGGATAATGCATTAAAAAATATGTAGTTGATGAAATGGCAAAGTTACGAGGAATATCTGTGCTCAGACTTCCTCCTTACGACTGCGAATTAAACCCGATCGAACTTATATGGGCTTAAATAAAGACAGATGTCGCCAGAAAAAAACACGACTTATAAAATGGTGGATTTAAAAAGACTCTTTAATGAAGCTATGCGGAAAAGAGGAAAAAGTGTATCGATCATGTGATAGAAGAAGAAGCCGAAATGTGGCAGGTAGATATAATAATCGAAGAAATGGTTGAACGGCTTATTATAAAAGATGTTAATAAAAGTTCATCTTCCGAATCGGACTATGATTAAACCATAACGACAAAGTATTATTCGATTTTTGAAAATGCCTTGTTTGTAAGATTCTATATTATTTCTTGTTTTTGTTATTATATTGTTATTTATTAGTTAATACGATTTTTTAAATATTTTCATATGTTATAAATACCTACGAATATTATATATTAAAATTTTAGGAGAATGGGCATGTTTAAAATTTTCAATTTTACCACTTCCCAACACACGCTCCTGAATAAGGGATTATACCTGCTAACAATGGTAGAACCTCAAATATAACAATAGCTTGCGATAAATTCGGGGTGGACCTTTCTAAAGAATGCTCATTATTTGGATCCTTTAATGTATTCTGCACAGGTTGTGGTATTCACAGGACCTTCAAGAAGTCCTCCTTTCTGAACATTATAGGTATCGTTTAACTTAACTTCTGTAACTTTGTATGAGTGATTCTTTGATTGCTTTTAATTCGCCATCTTCTTCTTGTGCCTTCTTGATATTTCCAGGTATGCTGGTGATAATGACCATAATTAGATATCTGCTTAGCGCATCAACATGTCTCATACGACTTCCTGATCTATGTTCAATGGAATAATCGAAGTCTTCTAAAAGTAATGTCAATCCGTTTTTGTTAAGTATTTTTTATTTATCGTCTTTTGGAATGCAGAACAATAATTGGTAACTATCTTGAAGTGCGTGCCAAGAAGGGATATTCGTAACTTCTTTAATTCTTCAATTATAGCCAATACTTAAGATCACTTCGATAGTCGTATTCCATAAATAGCTCTATCTACAAAATCTTGATTCTTCAGAAATCTAAATTTAAACTTTGGAAGACGCTAACAAATTGAAATGCAAAAGTTATATTAATTGTAATTAGAATTACATTGAACTACATATTTATAAAACAGATTCTAAAAAATATGAACCGTTATTTTACTTTAGTCTTTTTTTATGACTAAATTTACGAAAAAAAAAGTCAGATAGCCATATTTGGTACTAACATTTTATTTAGATTATATTATGGTTCAAAAAAGTAGATATAAATTTAAAACTCCAAATTAACAGCATTAAATATACGTTTTTACAAAAAAAGTCGCGATCTTCATCGTCATTAACATCTGGCAAAACAGTTTCATCTTCCAGAGCTTCATCAACAATAAGGTCTCTGAAAAATAATTTACAGTCATCTGGTACTCCACCTGAATTACAAATCTCTTTTAAGTGCTTTAGCTTTAGCGCGGAAATTTTTCTCTTCTGCTCATATAAAGGTTTTAAACATTTTTCTATAGTAGTAACAGTAACTCGGCGACCCCTACGTGGAATAATACAAATTGAATGAAATTCTTCGTCAAAATTAGTTTTAACTTTCATTATAAAAGGACTTTGCTTTTTATATCGTATCCACTTAATATGGTGCCAATTTATTTTATTTCCGTTTTCATCTTTGTTGCGATTTACCATAACTAATTTGGCTAGATTTTTCCAATCAAGAAAACCAATATCAGCCTTTCGAAAAATTTCGTATTTGGGTTCATTTTGTTTCGTTTTTTTCGCAACGGTCACCCATTCATGAGGCAAATATACAGGTGTATTTTTTGAAGCAGTCTCGATGCGAGCATGCATCGAATCGCACTCCATCTGGCTATGACCTGAAATGAGGAATTTTTGATCAATTACCTCTATTGGTAAGACCTGCACAGCATAAATAAACATGGCAGCTACGTATTGATTTTTTTCTGGCCACCACAAGTGTCGCTAAAACACCTTACATTTGTATTGACAGAAAGACTCTTTAGGTGGTGAAATAAACATGAGGAAATTTCACATGGTCCACGAGCACCCTCTATTTCAGTCCACATGTAGCATTTTCCTGTATTATTTCCACAGTTAAATATAGTAAAATTGTACATAGCTAACTTTATGTTGTAGAGAAGAGTGGGATTGGTGGGATCTGTTGGGACGTACAATACCTGTTGTAGGTCAAAATTGCATGAATGAACCTCTTCGTTTAATTTTGCTTCGTTTTTATCTGAATTTTTTTCCTCTCTAGCCCTGTTCTTTAAATTTATGTGGAGATCATAATTATCTTGTAACGAAATCTTTGTTTCAGCGTTAGCAGATTGATATGCAGTGCATGTTGAACATTGGTCCTTTCTTGGTTTATGGAAAGATAAATTAAAACATGTATTAAAAATATGGCGTTAATAACTTTCTCTTAAACATTCAATGTCACTGTCTAAATATTATTTTCTTTCTTATACAACTTGTACATTTGGGAAATATTTAATTTTGGGTCGAAATATTGCCATCTAGAATCTTTCCTGCAATAATGAGACAGAACTGTCGGGAATTTCCTAATATGATTTTTTAAAAAATCTGTTGAATCATCTGAAATTTTGGATAACCCATAGCCGCCTCTTTTATCTTTTTCTGTAGTGATTGTATTGTTATTTGGGATGTCTTTTTTAATAGCGAAATTTAAAACGCCTACTATACTATTTTAACCTTAATATTCCTACAATCTACCTTGATGGTGTTTTGTTGCACTGGCGGATGTTGGACTTGTAGAACCTCCACTAAAAACGGTCTTAGGTATCATATCTACTATATTTTTACCTCTGTAAGCCATTTTAAACACTTTACACTACTAATTATAAAAAAAAACAGTGTACAGTAAACAGTAATGTCAGTAATGTGTACGCTTTGATTTATTAACCACATCACACTGCAGGTATTGGCGGACAGAACATCACACGTTTAGCCGGCGGAATCACCTGATTTGCCTGTAAACAAGGAGCTATTTGCAGTTGGCGCGAAAAATTTAATAGTTCCAGAAGCGTTTATGTGCTGTTAGATACATATGAACCTTAAAAACAATATTTCCAAAAGTATCCATGTGATGTTAGATATTTTTGGAATTAAAAACTAATGTTGTTGTGTAGATAGATACTTATTGAATCGTTAATTGTGGCCCCAAATGCAAAATAATTTTTATAGCTGCATTTGGAATTAAAGAAAACGATAGTTTTAGCATTATTGCGTAGAAAGCTCAAAATTGGCAATTCTGTTGTTAGCCACATTTGGAAACAACCCATCGACTTAATGGCCTGGCGATTAGAGAATAAAACGAAATAAATTTCCGAAAATATCCAGTAAGTTCCAAGAAACGTCGAATTTGTTTTACAGATGTCGTCTGTGGGAAATTCATAACAGCTTTAGTTTTAATGGTTGACGGGTAAAGTCTGTTCAGAGATATAAGAAAGGGACTAACCGATCCCTATTAGGAAAGGCCCGGGCCAGCTGTAAAATTGAAATATGTCGGAACAGGTCCGTATTTAGCTTAGAATTTAATCATGGTTTGTAATAAAAATAAGTAAGACGTTAAATAATATTTTATTTATGTTTAAATGTGAAATTACAAGTTATTTTATTACTAAAAATTATATTTATGATTACAAAAATATACAAATTATTCGGCATTTATAATAATTATTTACTTAATATATATTAATATCACAAGACCGGATTATATGCAACCAAAAACCTTAAGAATATGCGCATATATATGCACATATTTTTTAAAATTTATGCAGGATATATGCAAAAAATACCTAAATATGCAAGGAATTTGCGGTAATAAAACACGTAAATTTTGATATTCTAAATTAAATTTTCATTTAATTAGGGGATTGAGTATCGAATAAGGATATATTCAAGTTTATTAAATCAGTTAACACCTAATACAGTTTTTTATGTCAAACTTATACTGATATTATTTTAAAAATTATAAAACGCACCAGTTATTATGTGTGCTTCAAGGTTTTGAACTAAAAAACTGTGGCGTCTATCACCAAGGACATGTTTGTAAAAAGAAAACGATCTTTCTACATATACTGAAGTTATAGGGCAAAATTTTAATTTCGGAACTAAGGCAGGTTTAATAGCTAAATTATTTACAGTTTTCCCTGACATTATGTTTACGACCTGCCTTAAAATCTTGAAACCTGTGTTTTTTCTATTAAATTTTCTAATTTTGCCACTACTATTTTTCCTACCTCACCTCGTATTTATTTGCAATTTTGTACACATGTTTCTATTATATCCATTGACTCTGCTAGACTTGTACACGATTCCTCTAGTTGCAAAATACTGTCTGCCATAAATACATATTTACACTTAATATACATTAATTGTTGTTCCACTTTAGCACTTTGAAATATTTCTTTAGACTTTAGGATGCACTGTGAATCATCACCAGACATTTGTGAAATTAAGTCTTTCAATTTTTGGAAATTATCTGCATAAAATATTGCCGCACGAATCCAGGTGCCCCATCTGGTCACGACAAGCTCAGATGGTAATGGTACTCCGGGAAGATTCTATTTGTAAAATTGTACTCTTAATGGGGCCTTTATAAATATCTTTCTTACATTTGCTATTAGGTCATTGACCAACGGAAAGGAAACTCTAATAGTTTCCGCAACCCTATTTAATCCGTGAGCTAGGCAAGTTACATGAATTGAACTTTCATAAAATATCTTTAAATTCTGTCCCGCCTTTATCATATACGGCGCAGCATCGGACAACAGGACAAGAATTTCATCTGTAGAAACTGAATTCGGCAAAAAGAAATGTGTTAAGGTTTCTTGAATAAAACGTGTAACTGTGAGGCTGCTTGTTTTTCCACTTCTTTTATGGCTATAAGGTAAGCTTTTCCAGGTTCTTCTTCTGTGAGTTTTCCGATCATTAAATTAACTATATAACGACCACACGAATCAGTTGTTTCGTCGACGAAAATATACATATAGTTAACTCCAATTTCTTTCTTTATTTCATCTAGCACGGTACCAAATACCTTTCCAACGACATTCTTTCTTAATGTTGATTAATCTGGAGCATTACATTTTGTATATTTTTGCAGAAAGCCCTTAACTTACGAGTTGGTTAACTTGTTTAAAGCAATATTAGCAGCCAAGAACGTTTTACATAGATCTTCGTTAAATTCTGACTGATCATGGTTTTTCTTTGAGCAGGAAACAATTTTTGAACAAGACTTGCAAAAAACATGGTCGCCGTCCAAAGCAAGTTCTGGGTAAGGCTTAATCCACGAAATACATCGTATTTTCGACATAATCACCGCTTTTACTTTGTTTACGTTTACAATACTAACTGCGGCTACGACAAACGACAACCTCAATAATACTGACTAACTGTAACAAATGTGAGCAAATAAATAATTATAGAAGGTGTAGATAAAGAAATTCTAGTTAAAACATCTGGTCAGAAATATCCACCCACCAATGGAATTTCTCTCAATAGAAGAATAATAGTTTATTTTAATAGTTTATTACTTTATTAATTAGCCTATTTATTGCCCTCTTATCTTCAGACCCCGACAGCACAGGCGACACGGCGGCGTGCGACCATAAAACGTAAGAGAAGAACACAGAAATCCCAAAACATTCTTAGATATTTGCAATAGTTCTTAAAATATGCATTATTTCCTTTAAAATCACAAAAAATGCATATACAGGGTGATTCAAAAGTACTTTGACAAACTTCGGGAGGTTATAGCCGACATTACTTTAAGATGAAAAGTTCTTATAAACAGTGGTCCTTGGCGACTTCGTTACGGAGATACAGGATGTTGAAATGTTAGAAGAAATAGTAATAATTCTTAAATAACTCCTTAACGAGTTATTTCTTTTTATAATATTTAGTGAGTTAAATAAGCATCTAAGGACATTTATTTTCAAAGTTCAACATGTTCGTAAATTTAACCAGTGGCGTCGGTACAAAATGTTGCTATCATATTTTTTGTGAAAACTATGCTACACCACTTATTTTATTTTAACTTTCTTTTTATGAACCCCCCCTTCATTTGCAACAAAAAAGATCACGTGTGTTTTTTGATACGAGGAACGGTTTAAGGGTAAATGATTATTTTATTTGACTTTACACAAATATTGAAAAATATGTTTTAAATTCACAAATACCCTCAAATATTCAGGGTTGTTATGTTTAAAACAAAATGTTTTAAACCAGATGTTTTAAACATGTTTTAAACACGACCTGATGTTTTATTAGGTGTTTTAAATAGTGTTTTAAACAGGTGTTTAAAACATGTTTAAAACATTTATTAAAATATACTGTTTTTTTTCTTTTTTTCTCAATGTAGTAGATGTCAAATATCACTTTTTTTTGTCTCCTCATATCACCCAAAAAAATTGAAAAAAAAAACACAAAAATAATTAGAACATACATATTATGGATATATTATTATTAACCTAGAGTTGAGCATTTAACATTTAACAGGACTAATACTAATAGCTTCAAACAAATAATGCAAAGTAAGCCTAAATATTAGTGTAGATCTTAAAAGAAACAGAGAAACTAACAGTTATTCAAATTCTAGGAACAAAAAACAAACATTCAACTAGATATATTTTGACCTTGGCGTTAACATGCGAATTTTAAATTTGTTCTATTTTCATAGATTTCTTCACTTAACGTGAACATAATTAAAAGTTTCTAACAATCAATTTTATGAGTTTCCCCATATTTTAACGCAAAATTAGCCACTGAAGGCCACGCTGTAAATTGGTAGTTTACATTCAAAATTATTTTATTTTTGCTTAAACTTTTGTCAGACAGTTTAAATATAAAATTGCCCATGAGATACAAGTCGTCAAAGTTGAATTTATCTTTGTTTAAAACGTGTTTTAAACATGGGTATGTTTTGTTTAAAACATGTTTTTAATTGCCTAATAAAAAACATGTTTAGAACAAAAAGAACTGTTTTAAACAATAAAAAACACATGTTTTGTTTAAATATAAAAAAAAAACATGTTTTTTTCAACCCTGCATATTTATTAAAGTATTTTAACGAATACATACATACTTAATAATAAACAAATAGGTATATGCCTAAGAAAGGCATCTGAAGATGCCTATTTTCTAAGTATAATACGTTCTCAGTGGCATACATATTTATTTATTAGTATGTTATCTTTTAATATTTTGTATTTTAACAAGGCGGCTTTGAAAATGTTTTTTTAATATTTTGTATTTTTACAAGGCGGCTTTGGAAATGCATTTGTCGATAAATTAAAACATATTTGACAGTTACTTGCTAATGTGGTTTATTTCTTTAGTTTGGTTTTTTTGGTTGGATATTATTAGTATTGTTTATAAGGTACCTACTATGGATTATTTAAGAAATAATGCGCATTTAGCCGACATGCATTTTGTATATGGCCTTGCCGATGCAAATGGACGAGAAGCGAGACGAATTTATCAGGAGCGATATCCTAACCGAGTACTGCCTGCTGCTGCAACATTTACTAATCTTCACCGCCGTTTAGCTAAAACGGAGTTTTACAAGGCCACGTGACATTCCTGGAAGACCACGAACAGCCCGAACCCCAGAATTAGAAGAAGCTGTTTTAAACGCTGTAGTGGAAAATCCAGATACAAGCACCCGAATAATTGCTGATGCTCTCAATTCCACCCAAGCCACAGTTTGGAGAATTCTGCACGATCAGCAGTTGTATCCGTACCACATTCAAAGGGTACAAGCTCTTTTACTCAGGGACTTTCCTCAGCGCTTAATGTGTGTCGGTGGTTTTTGGAAAAATTTGCTGAAAATCCCCAATTTTTAAATTATGTACTTTTTACGGACGAGGCAAATTTTTCTCAGAGTGCGATTACAAACTTTCACAATAACAATATCTGGTCTTTGGAAAATCCCCACGCAGTTAGTGAACGAAATTCTCAGTACCAATTTTCATTAAACGTGTGGGGAGGAATAGTTGGCGATTACTTGATAGGACCTTTTTTTCTTCCACTTCGGCGTAATGGCGATACGTACCGACACTTTTTGGAAAATGAACTTCCTCCCTTATTGGATGATGTACCCTTAGAAACTCGAAGACGTATATGGTTTATGCATGACGGAGCTCCCGCTCATTTCAGCATAGTGGCCAGGACTCATCTAAATCAAATTTATCCAAATCGATGGATCGGTAGGGGAGTTGAGGAAGGAAATCAACCGTGGCCACCAAGGTCCCCAGATTTAAATCCCCTTGATTTTTATTTGTGGGAACATTTGAAGTCAATCGTTTACAAAACGCCAGTCGAAAATCCAGAAATGCTAAGAAACCGAATAATCGATGGTTTTGAAGTAATAAGAAACAGACCAGATATCTTAGCACGCGTACGAGATTCCATGCAAAGGAAATTAGATGCCTGCATCTTGGCTGAAGTGGACATTTCAAACAATTTATTTAAAAATCATTTAATTTCTGTAACGTACTTATTTATTTAATTAAATTAAATGGTATACCTTAATAAATCTTTGAATTAAAAACACATTTTTTTTAATTTGTGTATAGTCAAATAAAATAATCATTTACCCTTAAACCGTCCCTCGTATCAAAAAAATACACGTGATCTTTTTTGTTGTAAATGATGGGGGGATTCATAAGAAGAAAGTTAAAATAAAATAAGTCAGTGGTGTAGCATAGTTTTCACAAAAAATATTATAGCAACATTTTGTACCGACGCCACTGGTTAAATTTACGAACGTGTTGTACTTTAAAAATAAGTGCCTTTAGATGCTTATTTATTTATTATTTTATTATTATTTATTTATAGACGGAAAAAACTCCATTTTTTACAGTAAGTACCGGGTGTTCCACCTAAGGAGGTAATCGGCTATATCTCAGAAAGTAATAACACTAGGACTTTGGGAAAAAATAAATATATCAATAAAAGCGGCGAAGAGAAATTGCTGGAAATTATTTTCAAGTTCGAAAAATGACCGCTAGGGGGCGTAAGAGAACTTTCAAAATAGAAATGCCGATTTTCTCTTGATTTTTCTTAATAAAAATTTGTTACAAATATAAGCATTGTATTCTTCATAAAATTATGCAACTTTATGTTAGGAATCGTTTTTTTCTATTTTCAATAATAAAGTGGTGGGAGAAGGTCAAACTTTTTTCTTTTAAACGCTGATATCTCTGCTTTGGATAAACCGATTTTATTCAACTTGGTCTTGAAAAAAAGCCATCTATTCCTCTACACGTAGATCTATTAACTATGCCATATTGATTCTGATGGTGGCCACTAGATGGCGTTTTTCCGTAATTCCTCAGTGAATAAGGATTTTCTCAAAAAAATCAAATGTTATGATATGACTTTTTCATCATATTTTATTTTAGGCTTATAAAGGCTATTAAATAGTGGAATAAAAAATCCAGGTCCGTATTTAAAATAAAAAAGTTGATGATGGTCGCTCGAATCCGAAACGTCGGATTAAAAAACTAACCCCATCAGCTTGTAGAGGAGGAAAAGTTACTATAAGGATCTGAAAACTGCAACGTGATTAAACCAGAGATTTAATTGATTAATTAATGTTTTAAAAAATGGCCTATTTTTCCATATTAATTATTATTATCCCTAATTTCTCTAGTTTAACAAAAGATATCACGTTGCGGTTTTCAGTTCCTTATAGTAATTTTTCCTCCTCTACAAGCTGATGGGGTTAGTTTTTTAATCCGACGTTTCGGATTGGAGCGACCATCATCAACTTTTTTATTTTAAATACGGACCTGGATTTTTTATTCCACTATTTAATAGCCTTTATATAACTAAAATAAAATATGATGAAAAAGTCATACTATAACATTTGATTTTTTTGAGAAAATCCTTATTCATTGAGGAATTACGGAAAACCGCCATCTAGTGGCCACCATCAGAATCAATATGGTATAGTTAATAGATCTGCGTGTAGAGGAAAAGAAGGGCTTTTTTTCAAGACCAAGTTAAATAAAATCGGTTTATCCAAAGCAGAGATATCAGCGTTTAAAAGAAAAAAAGTTTGACCTTTTCCCACCACTTTATTATTGAAAATAGAAAAAAACGATTCCTAACACAAAGTTGCATAATTTTATGACGAATACAATGCTTATATTTTTAATATATTTTTATTAAGAAAACTCAACAGACAATCGGCATTTCTATTTTGAAAGTTCCCTTACGCCCCCCAGCGGTCATTTTTCGAACTTAAAAATAATTTCCAGCAATTTCTCTTGACCGCTTTTATCGATATATATTTTTTCACAAAGCCCTAGTGTTATTACTTTCTGAGATATAGCCGATTACCTCTTTAGGTGGAACACCCGGTACAAAATCACTAAATCACTAAATTATTACAATAAAGTTACAAAATTACAAATTTACAAAAAAATAACACATTACGAGATGACGAAAAAAGAAAAATTGAAATAAAATATAGTTTAAAAAGAAAATTTGACTTAACTCTGGTTAGGCCCTATCTATATAAATTAAAGCATGTTCTCTTGTAAGATCTCACTGGTCTTGACAAATCCAAGACACTAGCATTTATGTTAAATGTCCTCTGTATTCTGGACATGGGATTGTTAATTCCATAGTTTGTTCGGTGGAAAGAAGGCCTGAATAGGTCGCGGTTACGTGTTTGGTGAACGTGGCAGGGTGCATTAAAATTAAGGAGCTCCAGTAAATTCGGTGCATCGATTAAGCCATTGACAATCTTATAGAGGAACATGAGTTCCTGGCAATGCCTACGCGCTTCTAAAGTCTGAAAACCCAATGCCTCGCACCTCTCAAGATATCCCAGTTCAGAGACATTTGTTCCGGTTCTAAAGGCATATGACTTCAAGAACTTAGCCTGAACTCGTTCAATAGAGGAAATATGAGTTTGGTAATAGGGGGACCAGACGATCGATCCATACTCCAAACATGGGCGGACGTATGTGCAATATAAACGTTTTAGAGTGTTTGGAGAAAACCCTCTACTATTGCGAAGGATAAATCCAAGCTGTTTAAAAGCCTTGCCGGTTATGGAGTTAAAATTACTTCTAAAATTTAGTTCGCTATCAAATATAATCCCTAAATCCCTAACTTCTGAATTCCTTGTTAGGCATTCATCGTTTATGTCATAAACAAATCTTTGAAAGTTTTTATTTCTGGAAAACGTGATCACAGAACACTTAGAAATGTTGAGATGAAGTCCATTTTCACAAGACCATTTAGACAGCTCATCTAAATCACGCTGAAGTGCCATGGAGTCTTGAATATTCCTTATAACTCGGTATATTTTCAGGTCGTCAGAAAATCGGAGTTGAGGGGAACCAAGGTTGATATCATTAGTGAATAAAAGAAATAGTAAGGGACCGGAATGGGAGCCCTGCGGTACCCTGATGTTACTTTAAATTGATTTGACAAGTAGTTGTTGATTTTAACACATTGATACCTGTCTGTTAGGAAACTCTCTAACCATCTCAATATAAGGCCATCAACCCCCATAAGCTTTAGTTTTTCACACAATATCCCATGGTCCACGCGATCGAAGGCTTTTGAGTAGTCCGTATAAATACTATCGACTTGGAAACCCTGTTCCAGAGAATCTGTTAAACAGTGCAAGTATTCCAATAGATTGGTAAGAGTCGACCGCCCAGGATAAAATCCATGCTGGCTGCTCACTATAACACCGTTACAGATCGACGACAATTGGTCGGTAACAAGTTTGTCAAAGACTTTCGGAATTGCAGACTGTAAACTAATTCCCCTATAGTTCTGTATATTGTTCCTATCACCAGATTTGTAAATTGGTTGAATATAACTGCACTTCCAGAAGCTTGGAAAAATCCCAACTTGCAGGGATAAATTAAATAGTTTAAATATGGGGTAGGAGAGGGTATATAAACAATTTTTTACTATAAAGGGAGGGACACCGTCAGGGCCGAATGATAAGGTTGACGGTAGGCAGGAAAGTTCTGTAAAGACGTCGGATAATCCTAATGATAGTTTATTGACATGAAATGTTGAATCAACGTTGTGGTAGGAAGGGGTATTTATGCCTTCTTTAGAGTAAACAGACTCAAAAAACGAAGCAAAAAGATTAACTATATCCTGCCCGTTCGAAACCGTGCGCCCATTCAAGTGCAAGATCTCTGGAAAATCGCTAGACTGTCTTATACCACTTATTGTATCTTCAGAATAATTGGGGGCGATCATGGAGACAGTTTGTATTTTTTGAATGTAAGTATTATAGCATCCCTGATGTAGTTCATTGCATAAGGAACGGAGCTCGGAAAAATAAGAGTAGTGGTCAGAGTTATTTGTTTGTTTAAATTTTTTATGAGCGGTTTTCTTTTCCGCAATTAACCTTCGAAGTTCTGGAGAAAACCAGCTTGGAAAGTTATTGCTTTTGAAAGTCTTGACAGGCACGAATCCATCAAAAGCGGTAAAAATACAATCATAAAATCGCGCACATGCCACGTTCACATCAGCACCGCTAAAATAGCATCCCAGTCCAGAGAGGCAAAATAGTCATTAATACCCGTTAAGTTGGCATTCCGAAAGTCGTAATATTGAATGTTGTATTTAAGAGTTTTATCAGTCTCCACTACTATATCCACATTATATGATATATGGTGATAACTATCATCCAGAAGTTTATCACATGCTCTAGACACAATGAGATCTGGCACATTTGAGAAAACCAAATCCAGAAAGATTCCATTATTATTTGTAATAAAGTTCATTTGGTTTAAATTAAGAAATGAAAGATAGTTGTAGATGGTCACCGCAGGAGAGTTTGGAAGACTGTCGGCCAGTAAACCGGAATCAGTCCATATCGCATCTGGCATATTATAGTCTCCGGTTAAGATGAATTTATGATCCGGATACTGTCCGACAAGATCCTCCACAACACCGCAGTGCCATTCATACAATGAAATATCAGACCTAGGAGGAATGTAACATGTACCAAGTATACAGGGTTGGGCAAATGTTCCGGAACGGCTTAATTACAAGCGAACGAAAAGTGATATCGAATCGGGGTTTTGGGCAATCTATAGGACAAAAATTTTACTATTTGACTGGTATACCATATGTCAGTAATGTCACCAACTGTCAAGTGTCGACGATATTTTTTTATTTTTTTAAATGGAACACCCTGTATATTATCAGATATTCTAGATCTTCAATAAATTACAAATATTTTTCATATAGCATACCATATGATTAAATTCAACTGTTTCGGAAATACGGGCAAATGAATCTAGAAAGCCCATATTACATTTTGTTTAAAAATCAAGCAACATATTTCTTTTATTATGACATTCCAAATAAAAGTCTTAGTTTCCATGACTCCCAAGTGTCACTCTGACACATTTCCTATTTAATTTTTATTTATTTGTATTAAGTGAGTTGTGCGAGTTTTTTATTTATCGACTAAACCTCTGATATAACTGATAAAACTATGGTTCAGCTAACTGAACAAGAACGGATTACTCTGCTTATGATGATAGGATATGGGGATAGACGGAGATCTTTTCAAGAAGCAACCGACCTTTTCAATCAAAGTTTTCCTGTTCGAGATCCCATTTCTAAATCAACTGCTAATAGAATATTCCATAACTTTGAGCATACGGGTACGGTAAAAAACTTGCCAAAAACAGGTCGTCCGAAAACTGCTACAAATGACGAGAAATCCCTGGATGTTTTGCTTGCCCTGCAAGAAGAACCACAGACGTCAGTTCCAAAGCTTGCTCTTGCACATGAAAACAGCGAAAAATCAATTAGAAGAATCCTCAAAAAAAATAAAATGTTTCCTTATAAAGTCAGCTTGCTTCAAGAACTATCAGAGGACGATCCTGATAGGCGTATGCAATTTTGTCAAGAAATAATGGACTACATAGACCTACAACCTAACTTTGTAAGTCGTATTTTATTTTCTGACGAGGCTACATTCTGTCTTAATGGTTTCGTCAATAGGCACAACTGTCGATACTGGTCAGACCATAATCCCCATTGGATGATTGAGCACCGTACGCAACACCCCCAAAAATTAAATGTGTGGGCAGGTATAATTGGAAACCATATTATTGGGCCTTTCTTCCTTGATGGAAACTTGACATCTATATACTACTTAGATCTGCTTCGAAATAGAATTATACCAAATTTGATTAATTTATATCATGATCAGGTTAACGATCAAATACTAGCGAATGACATTTGGTTTCAGCAAGATGGGGCGCCAGCTCATTTTGTTATACATGTCAGAAATTATTTAGATCAAACTTTTCCTGGAAGGTGGATAGGTAGGAGAGGATCCATTGAATGGCCTCCTAGATCTCCAGATTTAACACCTCTAGATTTCTACCTCTGGGGTCATTTAAAGACTGTCGTATATCGTACACAACCTAAGACTTTGGAGAATCTTCAAAACAGAATTTTAGATGCTGTGCATGTTATTTCTCGTGAACATTTGCAAAACGTGCGTTCTGAATTTTCCGACAGGATTGGACACTGTCAGGTGGCTGAAGGACGACATTTTGAACATTTAATTAAATAACCATTATTTTATATTATTGTGTTTTAAAGTTATTACCTTGGTTTTGTTTAAATAAAATGTACTACATTCATTTGCCCGTATTTCCGAAACAGTTGAATTTAATCATATGGTATGCTATATGAAAAATATTTGTAATTTATTGAAGATCTAGAATATCTGATAATATACAGGGTGTTCCATTTAAAAAAATAAAAAAATATCGTCGACACTTGACAGTTGGTGACATTACTGACATATGGTATACCAGTCAAATAGTAAAATTTTTGTCCTATAGATTGCCCAAAACCCCGATTCGATATCACTTTTCGTTCGCTTGTAATTAAGCCGTTCCGGAACATTTGCCCAACCCAGTATATTTGTCCCTTGAGACTTCAAATTCAACAAATACCTGCTCAACTGTGTCGCAATTGATATAAATAATTCTAGACTTTAAATACTTCCTAACGCCAATCATTACACCTCCTCCCCGCGTTTTCCTACTTGTAGTTAAATTCCTATCAGGTCTATATATCTTAAAATCCCAAGTATTAAATTCACAGCTATCAATATCATTACAAAGCCAGGTCTCTACAAAAACAATAATATCGTATGCACATAAATTAATAGACTGACCCAAAGTTTGTATCTTTGTTCGAATACCTCCCACATTCTGGAAATAACAGCTTAATCGTTTTTTGGACGTGTTGTGTGATGATCAGTGTCTTTTGGTTTGAAGATAAATGGTTCGCCTAGCTTGTAACGGATGGACAAATTTCTTTCACCTGAAGACAGCCGGGTGGTTAATTCAGAGCGTAGTTTATTAAACTGCTCCCTTTGAAATTTAGTTAGGCCAGGTCCCAAGCGACACTATAATCCTTTAATTTATGCTTATTTTTGAGGCAGGAATCAACAGAATTTTTACTAGATTATAACTTTCATTGGTCTCGTTCTATTAATAAAATTCACTAAATTTCATAAAAAAAAAAATAACTCGTTAAGGAGTTATTTAAAAATTATTACTATTTCTTTTAACATTTTAACACCCTGTATCTCCGTAACGAGGTCGCCACGGACCACTGTTTATAAGAAGTTCTCATCTTAAAATATTGTCGGCTATTATCTCCCGAAGTTTGTCAAAGTACTGTTGAATCACCCTGTATATGCAAAATGCATAAAATCCGGTCTTTAAATATCACTATCGCTATCATCATCTGTTCTAATTATTATTATTTGTGCTATTTTGTTTATATGGATATAGGATTTTTCCACTTTTTCAACATGTGTAATAGAATTTGACCAACTTTGTGAAGGGATGTTAAAAACTTCAGTTTCTATAAGTTCAAGTACACTGGAGTTAATAGTAGGGCAAATATTGTTACAACGAATGGCAGATTTCAGTTGGTGCCAAACATGTTCGATGGGATTAAATATACAATGGTATGGTGGAAGCCTTAAAACTGTATGCCCTAGATTTTTTGCATAATTATCACAGAAGTATTCCTTTTGTAGTTTTAAACTTTGTAAAACCTCAATTAATTGCCTTTTGGTGTAATCTTCCTGAAAATAATAGTATATTATTAACCAAGGTTTAGACAGCCATCATTATTGCCCGAGCGGCAAGTTTAAATCACGAGGAACGGAGCGACGAGGGATTTAAGACGCGAGGGCTATAAGCTGTCTAAGCCGTGGTTAATATAATATTTTTTTCCACTACTACAAACTTTTATAAAACATTTATCTTTATAGTATTAATAATAATTATAAAAAATTATAGGTAGGTATAAGTATATTTTTTAATCAAGTTACCTGCGCTTTGGAATTGGCAAAATATTTTGTTGTTTTGTCAGGTGGCTTTGTTAATGTCAATTTTTGTTCATTTATGTCATCAGATTTCACGAGTTTTCCGTTTTTTTTTTTTTAATTAACGAAGAAAATGTCAGTAATATTATTATGTGTACACCTCCAGAATTAAGGATGGAAGCAGAAAAAATGTTGATTGTATCGATATTATACAATATCAAGCTTTAACAAGCTAATATGTATTGATAATTATCTGGTTGCCTAACCACAAGAAATGATGTTTATGAATTTATGCTGTAGAATCAAAAAATCAAGTTACCTGCATTCAAATAGATTCTTGAAGATCGGTCAATAATGGATTTCAATGCCTTATTATTGACCATGGTCAATAATAACTTATAAGGTAGAGAAAAACGATTTCTTACGTTAATAATCGGTCAATAATGGCAATGTTATAGGTTAGTAGTGGAAAAATGTCATTATCATACATGTAGTTTTGGATTGTTGCTTTTGTGTCATTTGAGGAGGGAGTCTTGGTCAACTGCCTACTATGGTAGCTTGCATTGTCCATTACAATTACGCTATTCGGAGGTATATTTGGAATTAGCTTGTTTTTAAACCAATCTTCAAATAAATCAGCAGTGGTGTCCTCATGGTAATCCAGAGAAGAATCTTTAATGTTTTTTGCAGACAGAAAAAGTCCATTTGGAATCCTTCCGTCTTTAGATCCAGCATGCAAAATCGTAATTCGTTTACTTCTTTTTCATGGCGCGCTTGTTTTACACTTGCCGCTTGAGTCAACCCAACCCTTTTCCGGGGTATCATATGTGTTGAACCAGGTTTCATCCAAGTAAATAATCGGCCTTTGCTGATCTCTGTAAATCCTAATTTTTTGTAGATATTCGGATTGCTATTCCCGAATTCTACTGGATCCCATTAAAACTTGTCTTTTGTTAATTTGTTTAAATCTAAAACCCATGTGTTGGATACACTTCCATAACGTTGTTCTGCCACATTTAACGCCGGTTTCATCTTTTTCAAGCCTCCTAATTAAATTATATAATGTAGGCACGCTTTGTTCCTCGTATAACTTGTAAATTTTACGCCGTATTATATCTTGATCACTTCCATCTACCTTCGAGAAAATGCCAGTATCGGTTCTTTTTTTCCTCGCTAAAATGGGATTATTCACAGTTGATGTTGGAATTTTTGTTAATGTGGCTGTTTCTTCTAACGCTGCTTGCTTGCTGGCCGCACGTTCAATGAGAGTTGAATAAACATTGTTTATAACTTCCTTAGTTTCCACAGAACAGTGTTTTCTGCTTTTCGACGAGGTTATCTCCTGAGATACATTGGGCTCGCACATATTTTCCATGACTCACACACGATTAAACAAATGCTGTATTACACAGGAAGTAAGAATAATTACTAAGCTTAAAACTAACTAGAGTGGCTATATAAGTATACAGTCTTTAGAACATAATTTGTTTTATGGGATTAACCCTCTTATTTTGAATCAGGTAAAAATCGGTTTAAAATCACCAAACTATTACTTTAATAATGAAATTACGTCTTCCGGATTTGCAGCTTACTTTAAGACATTTTTAAGTACGGACCATAATTTACCTGCATTTATTCATTCATTTATTGTTTGTTTATGGCCACCCTTGGATAATCCCATTCAAAGGCAAAGTATAACTTTCTTATATCTCTGGACAGGCTTTACAACTTTCCATCTTCCTCTTCGATCCTATGACCCAAGAATTCAACTGACCTCTTAACAAATTGACATTCTTTAAAATTTATTTCCAATCCATATTCTCTTGGTAAGCGCAATTGAAAATTTTCCGTTTTGGCCTACACATCGGGTGTCTTATATCTTATCAAAAAGGTTTTTTTATGTATTCAAAGGCGTAACCAGGGCTCCCCATTTTCTTAAAAGCAGCCAAAATTATGTTACTTTTTTTAAGGGGACAGCCTATATATGTTTTCATAATTCGGTTTAAACACTCTTAGGTCTTTAAAAAATATATAATAGTTTGTGGTTACTTTTAGCAGCTCACCCAAATTTTTATTTTTTTACAATATTAGTTCACCACTTCTAGTAGGCTTTTGAAAAAAATACATATAATTTGAATGTTATTAAAAACTAAACATTTAAACCAAAAATATATTAAGTAATATAAATTCGCACTTAAGTGCATCTCAAATTTAAGGTGTACAGAGGATAAATTAAAAAAAAAACAACCTGAATCTCACAGGCAGCAGTTTAGGACATGCAATATCAGATTTAAGTCCTAAAATGAGCGAGGGGCTCACGATTCTGCATTTTTAGCCACCCACCAATTAAAAATCATCCAGTATGTTATCAGCAGTATTACTTTTTAAAGTTTTGTTTTACTCACTTCCATGCCAATTACATACGGATAGGTATACGTTTAAATTTACCAGTTTGGTTTCAGCTTATATCTTTATCCTACCTATAAACTGTATATCTGCAAAGAAAATTTCATATACACACACAGGAAACTCAGCTGTGACCACTTAACTGCCGCGTTGTTCGGGTTTAATCGAAAAGAGAAAGTTAAATTTTAAACAACACCTGGTCGGTACAAAAATGATCATTAGTATTCATTAACGTTATTCACTAGACTGAAATTACCGTCTCGTACTAAAAGATGCATTTGATTATAAATATGTTGATGTAGGAAATTATTAATTTATTAATAAATACGTCTTTGCAATACGTTTGACATTTACTTCATTTCAATGCTAGTATTGTTGTGGGATTAATTTTGAAACGGATCCGATAAAAACCTAGGAAGTGATTTTTCGGTTCGTTTCAGATAAAAATGTATTTGATATTGAGAGTATACGTAAAGTCTGTCACATCCCTATTAGTTATGTCATTACCTATTTTTTTTAAACGTTTCAGGTTTATTAATTTTTTGTGCTTGTATACTTTTAAATTCTGCTGTCGGCATTGGCACTCTTATTTATATGAAATAAACTGAACAACAATTAGAATGATAAGTGTATTAAGGAGCCTTTTCAGTGTAGAACCCTAAAAACAATGGGTTTTTAGCATTTCTTTTTTAATGAGAAAGAAAGCAGCAATGTTTGAGCATTGACCGATATTTTGACAACAAATCGTCGTGAAAAAGATTTAAATAAAATATGAGACGGGCAGAACGGTACATTTTTGAATAACATGACTGATTTCCATGTGTTGACTTGATAGTTTACGTTTCGGTTTTCCCTAATTTTCTTGCGCGTTAAGTGTTTTTTCCATGTTGTTTTCTTATTTTAATATGGGTAATACTTCATTTTTAACAAAAAGGTTATAATTTCATAAATGATATCTTGTGTTGACGATACAGTGCTTAGGGTTGCCAGGTGTCCTGGATTTGGAAGGATGTCCTGGATTTGAGGCTTAAATTTAGCGTCCTTCGAAGACCTTTGGAAGGACGGTACCACTCCAGTTTATCGGCTTATGCGAAAAATGGCGTAAAATGAAAAGCGTTTCTTGCAATATGTAGCACGTACTTTCTAAACGACAAATCCGCGAGCGGAAAACCTTTTCTTTAATTGCAAATATAAAAAAAACGTGAAAATAGGGTACCCGCTTGTGACAAAAATGAAAAAAAAATGAAAAACTCTTGTTGATTTATGTAGCATATACCGAATTGGAACCAAAAAGGTGGATTAGATGCCGTGTTAGCGCCTGTTTAACCAATATAAGTCTATAATTATTACAATTTTTGTCGAGTGACTAACAGCTAGAGAAACATAACCTCACTTGTCACTCTCACTGTGCTTTTCGGTCGACTATTTTCACATTTTTTTTATATTTCCAATTAAAAAAATGGTTTTCCGCTCGCGGATTTGTCGTTTAGAAAGTACGTGCTACATATTGCAAGAAACGTTTTTCATTTTACGCCATTTTTCGCATAAGCCGATAAACTGGAATATTACCGGAAGGACGCCTAATGTCCTGGATTTCTTAAATTCTTAAATGCCTATGCCTAAATTACAATAAAATTTATTTCTAAGCTTTGTAACACGGCGCCATCTTTTGTTTAATGAAAAAAATTCCGTTATATGAACTATGAACGGCAGATCGCTCTTTAGGGTTTATGGAGCGCGCGGGTGAGTTTTTTCCACTGCCGACAGAGGGAGTTTTGGTTGGGGATTTCCGGTTCCCTGAAGCGTAGTCGTAGTAGTATATTATGATAGAATTTATATCTGGTGCTGGTCGTAATTTGTTTTCGGGCTGTCAAAAGTTTTTGGGCAAGGTATAATATAATACCCAAAAGTATTTTGTGTTTAAATTTTTTTTGGTATTACATAGCATTGATAGGTAAGTTGAAAGGGATTAAATAAATTGGTGCAACTTATTTTTATAATACCTATTTAATTTTTAGAATTTTCTTAATATGGATGTGGAAGATGATCCAACTACACCAGCAAAAAAAGCGAAACGTATAAATAAATACAGAAAAGAATGGGAAAATACATTAACTTGGCTTAAACAAGATAACGAAAAAGCTCGGTGCAACTTATGTAAAAAGTCATTTTTATTTATGCACGGAGGTTTGGGGGACATAAAACGGCACGCAGAAGGCGCTGAGCATAAAAAACATGAGGTTGTGGTAAAACAAAATAAAAACCTACAATCATTTTTGGGACGGGAAGTTGTAAATTCTCAGCAAGAAAAAATATTGGCGGCAGAGGTTACAAATGTTTATCACACTGTCAAACATGCACATTCCTATAATTCATTGGATTGTACAATGCAGTTGGCTTCAGTAATGTATTACGATTCCCAAATTGCCACAAACACTCATTTGGGTAGAACAAAAGCAAGTTTGATAGCGTTTAATGTTCTTGGCCCAATGTCAGTAGAATCTACACTATGTGAGCTTAGCAAAGGAGTATTTTTTGGAATCTCTACAGATGCTTCTAACCATGGAAGCGCTAAGCTATTTCCAATACTTCTAAGGTACTATATTCCATCAAAAGGAGTAAAATTATTTCTTCTTGATTTTTTCGAAGACCCCGACGAAACAGCAAATGCTATTTATGCTAATTTAAAAAATAGAATTGAACCAGCTGGGCTATCGTTAAACAACATGTCTTGCTACTCGGCTGATAACGCAAGTGTAAATTTTGGACGCTTTAATTCTGTGTATCAATTATTTAACAAAGAAAATAATAGAGTTCTGGCAGTAGGATGCCCTGCCCATATGGTGAATAATTCCATTAAAAATGCTTTAACAAAATGCTGTTTTGATGTAGAAACTTTAATTTTGAAAACATTTAGCAATTTTTCATCCCAAGCAAAAAGGTGCAAATAATTAAAAGATTTTTTTAATTACGTGGATCTGGAATATAAAACTATTTTAAGACATGTGCCTACCCGTTGGCTAAGCTTATTTCCAGCAATAGAAATATTACTAAATATTTTTCCAGCAGTAAAGAGTTTCTTTCTTTCCCAGGAGGAGATTCCCATCGCCCTTCAGGTTTTTTTTTCTGAAGATGATTTTATTGTGCAAAAAACTGAATGTTATTTAGGTTTTTTTCACAATACTCTAAAAATCTTTTTTGAGACGGAACAAAAACTTGAAAAAGCCGATTTACTATGCATTGAAGTTTTTAATATTTTAAAATCTCTAAGAGAAAAAATTAGTCAAAGGATTGAAGACAATTTCTTTGGTTTTCTAGCCACAAATATTTTAAAAACTTTTTCTCCATACGAACAAAATAAAATAAAAGAATCCTTCTTGGAATTTTATAAAAACATTGCTAAATATCTTGATTCAAAATATAATTTTTCAGAAAATAATTTATTTTCAAAATTAAATATTTTTTCTCTAAAAAGCCCCTTTGACTTTGATTCAATGGTGGAAATCGTAACCAACTTATCCATAGACATAAATATTGATAATTTGTATGAAGAGTATTGTATATTAAAACCTACCCTTGACAAAGCTTGCGCTTTACCTGAGGAATCCATCATCCAAAAATGGAACAACATCTTTTTAGCTAACCCCGAAATTCATTATTTTTTAAAAATAATACAGTTTGTGTTTTCAATATACGGGTCAAACGCCGACTCCGAAAGAATTTTTTCTTTATGCAATGCAGCCTGGAGCGACAGCCGAAATAAACTTTTGGTTGACCACGTAAAAGCAGAGCTTCAGATAAAAACAAATTTTAATTTAACCTGTAAAGAATTTTATAATATGGCAGTTAGCAACAAAAAGCTCTTGGAAGCCGTCCGTTCTAATAAAAAATATTCTGTATAATAATACATTTTTTTAAAGCATTGTTAAGTTGTACATAAAATAAATTCTGTTTTAGTTTTAAAAAAATGTCCTTTTTTATTTGCGTCAGTCCTTCCTTTTTTAAACTTGTGTCCTGCGATTTGCAGATTTAAACCTGGCAACCCTAACAGTGCTGATTTACATTGGTAACATCTAGATAGAGAGTCTAATTAATACTAAAATTTGACGCACACTGAATATCTATCCAATAAAATTCGATGCATGATTCATAAATTCTATACTCTGAGAGAAATTTTAAATAGTAAAATTCTAATTTTAATTTATAAAAGTCTTGTTGAATCTTTGATTTGGTATGGAATCTTGGTCTGGCGGGGTCTATATGAGAATGCTCTATACCGCTTCACTATTGTACAATAGTACATTCTAAGAGATAGACAATATCTTACGGATTCATTATTTTCGGGTCACATTTGTAATTATGTTTAACAAAGTTGCTGATGTCTGTGTAAATTTATTAAAATAAGTTTTGTAAAATTTGAAAAATACAGTATACAACCTACTGCAGCACTGTTATGGTATGTAAGAGATAAATCTATTAGTCAGTTTAAAATCGCTTTATTAAAATAAAGATCACCAATATAAAAAAATAATTATTAGTACGTTTAAAGTGTGTCGCGAATACTATCCAACTGCCTCCGTATCTTTTCCACATCGACCACGTCGTGACGGTTTCTGCTGAACCAGCGGTTCTCGGTTGTTTATTTCGTTTCGTACATTCGGCCATCCGACTCCAGTTGTCTGCCCTCAGACAACATCTGGATGAACAAACAATGTTGACGAAGGTCGCAACCTTGCTATAACGTAATATGATTTTCCTTGAGAAGGTCAGTTTCGTAATAGGATACTCGATCCTACCGATCCTAATAGATGTAAGAGTACTCGACTCTCTTTTCGTAACTTTTGCAACATGAATTAAGAGTACGCAACTCTTTCTTTCCTTGAGAAGGTCAGTTTCGTAATAGGATACTCGATCCTACCGATCCGAATAGATGTTAGAGTACTCGACTCTCTTTTCGTATCATTTGCAACTTGAATTAAGAGTACGCAACTCTTTCTATTTTCGTAATACTTTAGTAGTTTTAGGAGTACACGACCCACTTAAATTGAACGAAACTTTATTAGCGTACGCAGCGCTAATTGTTCTATTAGATACAAGAGTGCGCAACTCTTACGTAACTTTATAACAATTAGACAAATAAGTTCGTATAGAGTACACGACTCCCTTACAATAAACATACTAACTGGTCTTAATCGTCTTGTAGTCCTTAGAGTACGCAATTCTAATTTTTAACATTCTTGTCACTTTCCCTTTTGTTTTTCTCGTTAATTACACCTCTCACAACTTCAATCGTTCTGATGCCATTACTGTCAGAGCACGTTTGCTTGATTCTCGTAAATCTTGCACTTCATAACGGTCGTTGATTAACACTTTATTAATTTTGATCACCTTCTTTATAACGTTTCGCCTCTCGTCGTTTTGATCGTAACGTTCTTTTTGTCTTTTTCTTTATTAGCGTACGCAGCACTAATTGTTTTATTAGACGCAAGAGTACGCAACTCTTAATTTAACGTAACTTTGTAAATGTGAACATTTATTGTCGCCTTAGTAACACTCGCTGTTGTCATACCCATGGAACTACGTATCATATTTCTCGTCCCACGCTCTAACTTTAGATTTAGTCTTTTTGCAATCGTAAGTTTCATAAGTGTAGCCGAAGTCCCAGAATCGATTAAACATTTTATCTTGAAGCCGTTTATCTTTGCTGATACAATAAACATATTGTGTTTCTGTCCTTTGTCGGCTTCATGAACACTGGCTTCGTTTACATTCGCCACTTTTCTTGGTAACTTTCGACATTTGTCAGCTAAATGTCCTCGTCTATGACACTTTTTGCATTCCAGTTTGGGTCTGGGACAATTTCTAGCCACATGTCCCGCCTGGCTACAATTATAACACACTGAGAAACTTTGGAATTATTTTTTTTTAACTTATTGTATTTTCGTTGCCCCCTTTACTCGTAACTGTGGATTCTGGTACGCGTCTTCTTACTGCCGGGGCAAGGGGTACACTTCCCATTGCTCGCATTCTGGAATACATGTCATCTGTGTCTGTAAATCTCATGGAGCTTAATGTACGAACAATATTGTCATCTTTTATACCTCCAATTACTGCATCGAACATACACTCGTCACTAATGCCACACCGTAATGCTTGCAGTTTTTGCAACTTTTGAAAGCAGTAATCACCTAAAAGCTGCCCTGGGCGAGCTTCGTAGTTAGCAGCACGTTTTAGCAGATTCGAAAAACGAATTACAGTCTTAAACTTCTTTTGTAACGCTTGTTTCAAGGTCACCCACGTCATGTCTATAAAGTCTTGTCCTTTAAACTACTCCCGAGCATGTCCACGTAAACGATGCGTCGCTAAATGTAAAGTGTCACTGTCATCCCAACAATATCTATTAGCAATTTCGTCCACTTTTTTTACCCACTCTTTTATGATATCTTTTTTACAATCCGAATCATAAAAAGGAATGAGCTTTTCGTCTCCTACGTGGGGCCTTAAGTAGGATGTTGACTTAACTTGCATTGTCAACTCCACTTAATTAGAAAAACTACTCCCGACTTGCACGTTATCACTAAGTCTTATCTACGGATGAAGGTCGCATTTTTAAAAACTGGCTATATTCCTTACGTAGTTGCTTGTACTTTCTCTTCCACTTTTTATCTTGTTCATCGGATGAGTGCGAACGCTTTTTCGATCGCTTTTTTGACTTAGACCGACTTCTGGGCGGAGGTGTGCTCATTTTGATTAATAAAGACACTTGTATCTATCCCACTTCCGACTTTGTAAGAGATAAATCTATTAGTCAGTTTAAAATCGCTTTATTAAAATAAAGATTAACAATATAAAATATAATTAATTAATAAAATTAATTATCTCTGCTGAACCAGCGGTTCTCGGTGCTGGTGCTTATCGCTTGATTGTTTATTTCGTTTCGTACAGGTATAATGGTTTAGCCGGAAGTACTATATTGCCGGCTTTCGAGATACATGCGGTTTAACCGAAAGTTGGCAAGGGAAGATAATAAAAAAGTAAGATAGGGACATGTGAGCCGTTTTGCTCTAAGACATGCTGTCTTGATATCTCGAAGACTATTTTGTTTAGACTTATAATGCAGTTATTAAAAAATAATTGTAATTTTATGTAGAATTCAAAGATATTGTAAGATATAGGGTGTTCTATTTAAATAATATATCTTTTTAGTGTCCAACTTTTCTGTACCCCGTTTCTGTACCCTGTATACTTCCAAATAATTTTAGAATATATATTTGCTTATACCTAATATATTACGTTGTCATATAAATGAGCCATTTCCCCATAAATTAAAATGGCAAATTTGGATTCCAATTAGTACGTTTGCTTGCGAGCGGCGCTAGTAGAAACCCGAGAAGAGCCAAACAACGAGAAGCGACAAAATCCCGAGTTTAACATTGATTAAATGGGGACCAAATTATATGTCCTTCACCTTGAAATTTTGACAGTTGGCCGGGTTATTACACTAAAAGAAGCACTAAAACTAAAACGATGAAGAAAATGCTTTATACTGAAATAAAAATGTCGGTACCTAGTAAGAAGTATTTTTTTGATGAATATCTTCTGTTTCATGTAATTGGCTTTTCAGCAAATTTCGTGAAATCAAAGAAAAATTAAATAAAATAAAATTATTTTTGAAATGTTTTATTTATTGTGCGTTACTTACTAATAGTGCATTTTAGAAAGGAAATAAAATAGTATATTACATACCAAAAGTGATAAAAAGCCTATTACACACGATTTCGAAAATTACGGTACGAGCGTTAGCGAAAATTGCCCTTGTTAATGCAGACATTATAATATTACGTAACTGGTATTACGCACAGCTTGGCTTCTTACAATATAGTGTGTAATTAGAGTTTTACGGATAAAGTAGACAGTGCGTAAGTAGGTTCTTAATATAGAAGTAGAAAAACAGTAATATGTATGTTTAACATTAAATTTGTAAAAATCTTAAATTACTGGGGTCCTTAATTACTCGAGGGTGACCCTACCTAGAAAAAGGGTCACTATACCTACATTCTGAACCATTATGCGGCTTTAATTTGATATATATGCAGGTAGAAATTGTTTCTTAGTCCACCCCTATAATGCTACAAACAATTTTTTTTTGTAAAGAGTATGTTGGATATTTTTTACAGATAAAAATCTGCTATTTTTCAATTCTTCGATAGGTGCATGGACAATAATTATAGGTACTTATAATTTAAACGGTAGGTAGATAATATGATATTTTATTTTGTTTAAACAAAATAAGTTGTAAATTTCGGAAAACCCTATGATTTTTTTTATAATGTATCTTATTACTTACTTTCTACTTATTTTACCTGATCTACGCGTATAAATATGATATTATTTGATAAAAACTACTAAATGAGAATAAGTACTTGTGCTTTTAGGAATATTTTTCAAAAAAACACAAGATTTGTTAGGAAAATAAAAACATGTTCTTTAAGATTAGTTTGATATTTTTTCCTTCCCGTCGCCTTTCCTTAAATAGGTACTTGTTTTTATACATTTAATATCAACTTCACTTGGATGACATAATAAATAATGGTAGGTATTTTCCATATACCTTTCGCGTAATAAAATAAAGCAGATAAATACAACAAAACAAATATAAGCAAATGTATCATAGCGGTGCAAATGTACTTACTGTTCAGGATCCTTTGGAAATAAAAACATGCTTATTACTGGACCTTCTTTTGACTGACACCCTCAAAACGCACAGGTATTACCAGTCATAGTTTTATAATAGCACAGCACTCACAAAAATAAACAGTTAAACAATACACTTCTTTCAACAAAAAAGACAACTAAACTCGATAACGATAAGTCCGGGCCGGCTTAAACTTATGACAGTTGTCCGAGTTACCTCCCACTACATTGATTTCGCCAAATGCCATATTGTCGCTTCTCGTTTGGCTCGTAGAAACCTTGCACGTAGCCTATAGCAAGGAAGATATGCTCCACGCTGGCGTAAGGATTTTGTCGCCTGATATGGGCGTCATTTAGCATTTTTTTTATAACATTTTCTGAAAGATATTGTAATTTTAGAGCGAACTGCAAAATTTTTTTATTTTCTGACGCCTATAACGCCTTTATAATAATTTACGAACATCGACTTGGGGAAACCGCAGTGTGACGTCACTATCTCCTATAGCAAGTCGAGTCGCACAGTTACTTGCTATTTACGACTAAGAAGACAAGTGGCCATTTACACCGCCCTTTCTCCGTTTAACGGAGTTGCCATCGACAGGAGAGAAAAAAATAATTTTTAATATTTTTTTTTCTTTCTTCTAAAGTAGTGTTAAAAAAAGTATAGTCTAGAACTCGTAAGGAATGTTAGTTGTTATAGAATATACTATTATAAGTAGTAATAATAAGCTTCTGCTTTAACTAAACAAGGGAGCAGTAAGCGCGTCTCCCTTGCATATGCACAGAAAGACCGTTGCACAAGTTCAAAGCGTATACATATTTCGAAAACCACTTATCGGATTGACAAATTTTCAGCGCTGACCATACCCTATAAATGATTCATACAAATTAGATTAAGAGTGTAATTTGAGGTTTGACCAAATAACCCCATTAAGCTACCACAAAAAGTCAACCATTTTTATATTGAATATCCGAGGTGTCCTTTATTGCATGTACTAGGGATATGGAAAAAGACAATGAAGAGTTATTTTTTCATAAAATGTTGTCAGTTCATCATAGAAAATGCAATAAAGACAACAATACATGCAGTATCTTAGTTAATGCAATGGAGACACCGATATTAAACATTTCGAATCAATTCGATAATTTATTAGTTAAGTTGCAAAGTTCAATTTGAGAAATCTTAAATTTAAAAAATGATTTCCGTTCTTTTAGGTACGTAGAGAACGTCTTATAGAAGAAGTGAAAAGGCACTTTGGCTTCACCGTGGATCCACGGGATGATCGCTTTAAAGAACTTTTAGAGAAGAAAGAAAAAGAGCAAAAGAAATTAATGAAAGAGGCCAGAAAGAAATCGAGGGAAGAAAAAATTATCCAAAAGTTATCAAAAAATAAAGGCACTAGTATTAAAGAAGTTAAAGAGGATGAATCCTCTGAAAAAGTGGAATAGGTAGTTTGTTGTTTAGACTTAAGATAAAAAAAAAATAAGACAGAATCCTTTGTTTTTTTTTTTTACATGTTGAAGTTGTTAAAAATAGTAAATACTTTTTTTTGTCACAAAAAATGCAGCATCCAAACTTCGTACCACACCACATAATATAAAAGATAATTTTACAGCAATTTTAGGGCAAATGTGCCGGTCTTGGCCTTTTTTCGGCTACGAGAAATTTTGCGGCGCAATTTACATTATCCTTTTATTTATCCAAGTTTCAAAGAGCCGCAAGCAAAGCACTTAAAACTTACGCAAGTGTGTTTTCAGTGTTGCGCGACAAAAAATAAAAACATTAATTTGCAATAATAATTGTTTTTTGAAGGTAAGAAGGTTTCAAGTAGCTCTTCTAATTTCCTACAAATCTAGTATTTTAACATACAAAAATTGCTAACCTAACCTTACAGTTTCATGCTACAACTGTTACCATGTTTTAGTGTGGTTGTGTAAATTGATCTAATTTGTTCGTTGTGATAAGACGCTAAGTTAGCACTAACTAGATGATAATTATGAGTACCAGTGGCGTCCCCGGGGGGGGGGGCAGTCTCACGAATAATATTAACAAAAAAAATGTACGCCACTGACTTGCTTAAAAATTATATATTGTTTTCGAGTTAAGCAGCTTTAAATACAACTTTTTTGTAACTTGAAGTAAGATACGAAAAAATATCGAGACAAAAAAGTTGTATTTTTAGCTGCTTATTTCGCCCGGCAATCTAGAGGTCCCGGGTTGGAATCCCGGCTTGGGCATGGACGTTTTTAAGTGTAAAATTTGATATGTAATAATATTAATAGAAAATAAAATGACTGGCTGAACAGCCAAAGCCAACTTAAAAAAAAAATACTATACCTACTATTGCTCTATTTTTCGATTTAGCTTGAGCTTTTGACTGCGTCGACACTGCCGTGTTACTCAGAAAGTTGCATGCTTTGGGAATACGTGGTAATATCTCTGACTGACTAGAACCATTTCTCTCCAATCATCAAATAAGAGTAAAACTTCAGGGCTCCTATTCAGAGAAACTAACGAGGCGTAATATCTCCATTACCCTTTGCATTATTTATAAACGATTTGGAAAATTATCTAATACAAAATATCAGCTCAGTAAAACTAATATTATATGCTGATGATGCAACAGTAGTCATATCTGCTTCTACACTTAATCAACTACTTGAAATAACTTATACAATTCTGCTTAGATTTTCTGTTTGGTGCCAAACAAATCACCTAGTTGTTAACACAAATTAAACCCATTACATGGCATTCTACAAAGAGCGACAGGTCCCTGATTTATACTTAAAATTAAATAATAATTCCATTACAAGAGTAGAACAATGCAAGTTCCTGGGTCTTCGCATATACTCGCAATTATAGTGGACAGCCCATATAGACATGCAATGTTGCTGCAAAACTAAACGCGGCTTATTATGCCATTGTTAACATAAAACCCTTTATGAGCCCCAAACAATTATTAAATATATGTTATGCTTTGGGCTACAGCCACTTAAGCTTTCTTATGCTGTACTAGGGACAAGCAACGGACAACGGAACTTCAAAGAGTAATTATTGTGCAACAAAGAATTATTCGTAATAACAA
This sequence comes from Polydrusus tereticollis, assembly GCA_963920685.1. Classification (NCBI taxonomy): domain Eukaryota; kingdom Metazoa; phylum Arthropoda; class Insecta; order Coleoptera; family Curculionidae; genus Polydrusus; species Polydrusus tereticollis. The sequence goes on along the minus strand of OY987329.1, from coordinate 83,422,261 downwards.
TCCTAAGGCCCACTTGAGACATGCAGGGAAACGTTTCGAGAGCATAAGATTGTCTCACACTTCCTGGTATTCTGATTCTTAGTGCACTGGTGTTCGTTAAAAAAACACTCCAACAAGTTTCAATATACTTCAGATAAAGTCTGTGCGTTTTAAGAAGTCCGCTAAGCCATAAAACCTCTTGAGCATTATGTCGGTGGCTCTCAAACAATAAATTATATTGAAGGTAATTTTGGATGTTGATGAATTACATTTTCTAAATAAAATAATTTAAAGTAAATAAAAAATTAGTTTAGGTAAAGAAAAATAATAATTTTTTAGCTTTTGTAGTATTCAGACAAATTAGTTTTACGAATTCTTTTTTATAAAGTTTTGGTTCTAAAAAGAACCGATTTTGTAGTCTTGCGACAGAACGTACCTACTTGTAGATAGGTACTACTAAAAGTAGTCTTCCTCTGCATTTGAAATTTTACCCATGCTTTCAGACTCATCAGAATCAACATCATCGTCATCATCATCATCATCATTCGTAATAATTAACGGTCTTACTTCGTCTATAACCTGTTCTGTCTCATAAGATTCAAAAATAATTTTTTCTGTGTGTTCAATGCATTTTCGCCATTCTTCTTTGCCCGCTTGGCTAAGCGCCTCCTCCCATAACTTTATAACGCTAGGCTTACCGATATTTTTACAGGCATGTTTGTCATAATAGTTCTTGCTAATACCCCATACCAATTCAATTGCGTTGTAATGACAATGGTAGGGCGGCAATCTCAAAACTTGATGTCCATATTTGAGGGCTAATTCGTCAACAACATACTTTTTTTTTAAATGACTGCTCTTTACACTTGCTTAAAAGTTCACTTTTTAAATATAAATTTTCATGGTTTATGTTTTTCTTTGACAAGCACTCTTTTATTTCTTCCTTTTTCCAGCTGCTTGTAGGGAATTTCTCTTCGAGTCTCGTATGGTAAGAGGCATTGTCTAAAACAATTAAGGAAGGTTTTTCTAAACTTTTTAAAAGTTTTTCCTCGAACCAATGCTCAAAAATTTCAGCATCCATATTGCCGTGATAATCATCAGTTTTTTTTGTTGATGAAAATATCAAACTGGCATTTAAAACAAAACCTTCTTCATTACCAGCATGTAATATAATATACCTTTTTCCATTACTTGCACGGGTACTTGAATAACAATGCTTTGAGTCATCCTGCCAAGACGTTTTTGTTGAAGTTCCGTTTGCAAATACCCATGTTTCGTCAAGAAAAACAACTTGTCTTGACAATTCCGATTTTTTGTTGTTTAAATAATCCCTTAAAAATTGCCATCTTTTCGAAACAACATTGGACAGCTCGCAAAGCAGTTTTCTGTTGTTCGTTTTTTTATATTTGAAACCCATATGTTTTAAGATGATGGACAAACTGTTAGTTTCAATATCGCAAAGTTTTTTCTGCTTTATCTTTTCAAGAATAGCTTTGAGGGTAACATATTCCTTGGCTTTATACATATCATAAACAATATTCCTAATAGAGAGTTTTATCCCTTGGGATAAATCCAAGGTTTTTGAATGGAGTCGAACCCTTTTATATGGTCTGTCCAAATCCTCTTCACTCTTTTTTCGAAGTCTTCTTAAGGTCTTCTCTGAAATGCCGCAAGCATCAGACGTTCGTTTTTGCACTGCCAAAACAGACTCTAACGGGCCCGAGTTATCTTTTTCTAAAGTAAAATAACGTTCCACTTGTAATACCAAACGGCGTTCACCTGGAGATAAATGCCTTCTAGGCGATGTGCCACCTTGCTGAACATTTTCCATAACTTTGCTTAATAACTGATTTTAATTCACACACAATGAGAAACAAACTAAAAGTGAAAAGCACAACTACTTATTTAAAATAAAGTAGAACATACCATCCCGCACTTCAGCAAATTTTAATTATTTCTTGGAAAATAGTAATTATTATGAAGATTTAATTATAATAATCCCAAAATAATGTCATTATCGGAAAAGTATATACCTGACAAAATCTTTAACATATTTAACCATCCCGCACTTGAGCAAATTTTAATTGGTTCTTGGAAAATAGCGATTATTATATAGATTTAACTATAATAATAGCAAAATAATTTAATTATCTATTTAATTATTATTTATGCTCAACGCGTAATTCTAAGATAATTTTGTTTTGAAACCTCTGATTTCGCCCAGTAATAGAATACAGTAAACCAGTGGGATGTTCGGTGTGATCAAGTATAGCGAAGGTGCGAAGATATTGTAACTTAACCGACTTACTGTTTTAAAAACGATAACATCCCTTGGTGATTTAATCCGATATCGGACTTCTTAAAACGCACATACTTTATACATGAACGTAACACTAGGAACTCAAATAAAATCTATATTTCAGGCTACAAGACATCATCATATCGGAAAAGCCCTTTCTGCTTTTGCAGCAGATTATATAATGCACTACCGGAAATTTCTCAAGTAAAAAAGTCGAAAAAAAAAGTTTGCTTTTTGAAAAAAAAATTTACGGCATACGTGAATATCATAACATTATCCTCTATATAAGCGCCATATAAGGTATCACTTTAGATCTCCTATTCCTGAATTCTTGACGTTGTCAGCAGTTTACATTGTAAATTTATATGGCTGTATATTTAATAAATAAATAAATAAGAATACTTATCAGAAATCAAATTAGTAATTAAAGTATTGCTCTGTAATAAATAACCTAATAATATGGGGAAAAAATACATTCTTCTATTTTCAAACATCTATTTATTGTAACAGAAACTATTTACCTTACAGGGGGCAATATATATATATACTGCCAAATTGCCGAAAACATTCAATTTATTAGGAAATATCCACAAATCAGGAGTAAAAAAAACCCTCTAGGCCACTTTATGTCATATGTTTTATGTCTGTTTAGTATCCGTTCCATTTTTACATGCGCCAAGGTAACACAGCAACGAGCGTTTACATTACACCTGACACCATCTCGCATCATGCAAAATATGCTAAAGAGACATTAAACGTATAGTGAAAATCAACCTTTCGTTATTCACATTTAATATACGTAATAAAGTATTATTGTATTATTTATCAACAACATTGATTTTAAACTAAAGCCAGCGCTGGCGGAACATTCGGAATACTATGCATGTGTGTGTTGTGTGCACTACAGTAGCTAGGTATTATAAGAACGATTGCGGCACAAAGTTTGCGTGTTATGAACCTTGAGTATGAGGGATTTCGAATTTCGACAGATATCGGGTAGTATAGAGGCACATAAAAATGTCGGGTAAAAACTTTATAGTATTAAATCTGAATTTTTAATAATATGTTTAACTGAATAATACTATAAACTTCTATCAACAACTGCCACACACTTTTCGTGGGGCATAACTTCCGCTAGACGCTTTTAAAGTCGTAAAGTAATGGCGACATTTAGTCTTAGTATTAAACCTGAAACCTGACCCCCCAAGTCTGTATTATCCTTAATTTTTGACTGATAAATTTATGCGGTATACCAAATTGTAGAGTTTACCGAGTTCTTTAAAGGCCCGTACATGGTGTACTTTTTTTTTAATAAACAAAATTATTTTGGAAAACAACTTTTTTCAGCGATTTCCCTATTTATTTTTTTTTAATTAACCCTATACATTTAAAATAGTTATAAAAGTTTAATGTAAGATTAAATCAGCTTCAATTTAAGTTATGACACCCATGCCAAATTTGCATTCGTTTTTGAGAAAAAAACAAACGCGTTTTTCATAAAATTGTTAAAATATACAGGGTGTTACTTACTTCATCTTATGTATTTATCTTATTTTAAGTCTAAAAGTTCATGTAAACGTAATATCTTAAAATGCTTGGTTATTGATATACAAGTTGATAAGGGTTTAATTTTTTTTTCTGAAAAGTATTACAAAATAATTAATGACAGTAATATAAAATTCAGGTTTAATACTATAGCTAACTTTTGGCGGAAGATATGCCCGCGAAAAGTGTCTGGCAGTTGTTAGGAGTTTATATTATCCAGTTGAACATATTAAAAATTCAGATTTAATATTATAAAATTTTTACCAGAGATTTTTTTGTGCCTGTACTACCAGATATTTGTCAAAATCCCCCATATATACTCAAGGTTCAAAACGCCCAAAGGTGCTCACCTACTATACCGGGTGAAGCATGGTTTAGTTGAACATAGGAAATCTCATGTAAATTTTGAGGTTGCTAAATACATTATTAACTCCTGCTCTGTACATTTTAGAGAAAAATTGTATGGTAATTTTTTGAAGAAGAAATTTTATTAAGCCAATCCTAACTTATTCAATTAAATGTGATGGCAAAATGATGAAATTTTCATAGTTTAGGTAATACAGCAAACACCAGCAAATTATTATTTGGCATCGACAAAACGAAAAGTAGCGTCAGTGCAGGGCCGTCGAGAGAAAATCGGGGCTCGGGGGTAGTAAATCTATGGGCCCCCCTGCACCTGTTGGTAGATTACTAATCCACAAAGAATTAACTGTCATAAGATTTTGTACACGAATCGACCAAAAACATGTCACGATTTTCCAGGTTATGCCCGAGATTACGTAGAATATCTGTGATGGTAAAAACGAGCGACGGTACTCCGACGCCGCCGGCGCGCCGGTCTTGAACGAAATCCGGGCCCGGGGGAATCACCCCCGACCCCCCTCTCGTCAGGCCTGCGTCAGTGACAACATTTTCATTGAAGGCGCTTTAATTATAACTGAATATTAGCTATTCCATTAAGGAAACAGTAACTATGATTAAGTGGTATTATAAAGGAAACAGTTTAAGAGCAGTGTATGAAATGTTAAACTTATCATTAGTAAATTTGAGTCCGCTGTAATAAATTACTGTAAATTCGCAACTTAGAATGTCAATAAAGCTAAAGAAAGGAATAATAGAGATCTTGATAATTTACTGCACGTGGAGGAAAATAAAATGATGAGCACGAGGATTCTTGGGCAAGCCGTAGGAAAACATCAAACCACAGTGTTGCGCACTTTAAAAAAACATAAATATTTTCCTTACAAGTATGAAAAACATCAAGAGCTACCGCAAGATGATGACGAACGGAGAATGGTATTCGGCTTTGAGGTAATGGATAGAGCAAATAATAATAAGGATTGTTTGAGAAAAATTTGTTTTACCGATTAATGTACATTCACCCTCGACAACATGTAAAATTTGAACATCTAGACCAGCTCAAAAACTGTATTTCATTAGAATGTAACAGAATTTCTCAATATCAACTCAGTAATGTTAGAAATTAATTTTATGGTCGGTTGGGATATCGCTTAGTTGTTAATGGGGGGTTGTTTAAACATATAATTAATTAATGTTTTTGTGAAAATCTGTAGTCTTAGGTATGTTATGTTAAATTAAAGGCTTAGTAAGAAAGTGTGCGATTGCCGGATTGGTAAAACGAAAATGTGTTTTTAATGTGAAATAATCTTTATCCGTTATGTCCAGCTACATACATTTTTGACAATAGCGTCATAGAAATTATTTGCTGGTATTTGCTGTATTACCTAAACTATGAAAATTACGTAATTTTGCCATCACATTTAATTGAATAAGTTAGGATTGGCTTATTAAAATTTATTCAAATTTGGCACATGGGTTTATTATATCGACCTATTCAAAAAATTACCATACAATTTTTCTCTAAAATGTACAGAGGAGCTAATATTTAGCCACCTCAAAATTTAAATGAGATTTCCTATGTTCAACTAAGCCACGCATCACCCGGTATATAATATACACACACATGAAAAATCTTAAGCTTCATACTATTCCGAATGTCTGGCGAGGGCTGGCTCTCACTCTATTTGGTATGCTTGCATTAGAGGAGATAGTTTTCGCATCACATATAGGTTCCTTGTAAAACCAAGCAGGAGTTATTCCCAGAAAAATGGCAATTTCTCTGGCTATACCACTAAACAATCAGTATGTTAAAAGTAAATGGAATGGAGCACATGTTGCGTGAAAATAATAAGTTTAATACCTATATAGCGGCAACCAAGGCAGTTGTTACTGGTACTGAAAATAATATGACTTATTCCGTTTTACCGAATGCCAATTATAAATACATAGATTTACGAAAATCAACAGAAACCTAGCCCCCAGCAAACACAAACTTCCAGTTTAAAGTTGTACAATCGCATTACTACTCTGCACCACCAGTAGCACCTCAGTAGTCCTCATTTTTGTGCTACTCACTTCCCTAACGCGACAAGCGTTTTACGCGCACATGAATGAGCAATGCAGTGGAAATGTTATTTGCTGAGGCCTAATTTACATATATTTATAACTATCGACTTTACCTTTACAGTTTTGGTCCTTAAATTAATAGTGAATTCCATTGGCAAAGCTTAAACAGCACAAGGAGAAAAATGTGTACACCATTGGTCAGTTCAGTGTTAAGTATTTGTGTACCACTGGGAAACTGGTAAGACATTTTTTGCTTCGAGTGCAATCAGTCCACATGTGCTCTCGGAAGTCGTACGGCTCCGAAAACTTGATAAAAATGTAAAAAAAAGGATTTTGAAAAATAGCTGACATATATTTGAAATAGTATTTTGTCCAGTACTAATGGTGAGGTTCGCTGAGTTATTATATTTAGTTTTTTGGAAAGAAGTCGAATATATACGCCATTGACAATGAACTGTCCGATATCAGAATGTACCCTACGCGACAAGACTCTTGCTCTGTGGCTTTCAGAGCTTGCTGACCCGGCGAAGGAACGCACAGGTGTTGTTTTTGTATAAACTGGTGAATGGGAGTATAGACTGTAGCGGTCTGTTGAGCTTAGTATTATTTTCAATTCCTAGTAGAAACACAAGACAAATACAATTATTTCATGAAAGGTTTCACAGGACTAACTACGGCTCAAATACCTTTGCTCACCGGTTAATGCACACATACAATAAATTTTACTCCGACTGCGATGTATTTCTTATTGGCTTAACCGCATTAAAGGCCATCTTAAGGCTTAAAGTTTGAACTGTTTGTATTGTATGATTTTAGTGTCGGGTATGTCTAGAGTTTGTTAATTTTGTACCTTTTGTACCATTTAGAAATAAGGTCTTTCTGTAGTGTACTGGCTGTAAATAAATAAAGTAATATTTTTTGTTCAATGGGTTAGTTTACCTGGCATTCTAGTGTCTCACATCTTTTACCAATGAAAGTCGCTATTAGGTAGTCTCATCTACAAAGAATAATCCCATGTGGTGGTCAGTTTACCTCAACTAGCTTAGATAATGATGATCGATGTGTTTTTCACCCAAAAGAAGCGTTAAAAAAATTATATGAATTAAATAAATCATGTAAAAAGTACCTATAATAAATTAATTTATGAAATATTACATTTTCATATGAAATCTCCAATAAAGTAAAATTAACCATTGTTGGCATGAGGTTGCTTTAACAGTAACAGTTTTCCTTAAACATCACTCTCCCTTGTTGTTTGGTTTAAGGCAAACTTTTTATATATCAAGGCAAGTAATGAAAGCTGGGACCCTTAGCAATAACTCCCTTGTTACTGAGTGCAAAACACAACCATCTTATTCATAAAACGTAGGGTAAAAAAGCAGATCTGCAAAGTAGGCCAATTTAATAATTCAACAAATTTCTTAATTACCCTACACTATTTTTTTCAACAATGACCTTATATGCCTAGTGTCAATCTGCAATAATTTCTTGTAAAATCTTTTGAAGCAATCAGTATAAAACAAAATATAAATGTATAAACAAACAGGTATATTTCTATTATATTAAAGTTATATAAAATGTTCCATTTAAAATATTAAAAATATGGTACAGGTTAGTTTCATAAGACTAAATCAATGAATCATTCTGGATATCACTGTTATTAATTATTCGGCTAACATCCTATTAAAAAATAAACATCACTATGAACAGATAACTCAATTGGGGTTTTACTTTATAGATTCAATTTTCAATTTGATTTAGTTTAAAGTTACCTAGAAAATAATGCAGATAATCAACACATTTTCCTGTACTAGCAATGAGTTGTTACTCAATTCTAATTTTTATCAACATTTTTTACAAGAATTAATTACAATGTTTTCACAAGCAGGCAGGCTGGCATGTTACATATATAAACATTTATAAAATAACATATGGGAATGTACAACAGTTTAACTAAAATTACAACAAGCATTTGTTTTCCTTGCAGTTTTATAAAAAGCTTTCGATTGTATACTTAGTCCCTCTGATTTAGAAACTAAGTCGTCTAGTTTCTCCCCTCTTTCCAATACAGCTTGAATATTGTTGTGCAAAATAATCTTCGTTTCATCCAACTCTTCTTGAATTTTTGTCAATACATCAGCTTCCCGTGGGTTCTGATACTTAGCTAAGTACATATTAAGCTGTGGAAAAGCAACATCTCGTTCTGTAAGATTTGGCCAATTTGCAGATGGTATTTTCTCCGAAAATTCATCCAGAATTTTAATCAGCAAAGTGTGTGATACTCTTGATGGATATTCCTGATCAGAAATAACAACTCCAGCAAGATTATCTGATCGAACATATACATGGCAAAAATATTCTCCTTCTTTAACAGATTGTCTTGAGGCTGGAATAGTCCTTTCAACAATTGTTTTAGCACAAAATGTCATAAACTCTTGAACTGAAGATCTTTGAAAAAAGCTAAAGCTTTGTAAATCATACGCAGACTTTAACCACGTTGCTGAAGCAGGACCTTTGTATAAAATACTAACGCAATATAGTTTCACCATTTTATGACTCTTCAATTAAGTACTTTCTTCTATAAAGACAACTAGTTTGTTTACTTTGCTTACAACATATTTCAATAATAATTTGTGGGCTATTATTGCAAACTACGTATATTAGTGTTGCAAATGGAATATACCAATATCTTTAAAACACTGTTTAAACTTTATTTAAAATGATCAATTTTATTTAACTATTATGTTTAAAACTATCAATTTAAAAACAGCTCTATTAACTTAACACAGTCATTAAATTCTGCCCAAACCAGTGTTGCCGGAGCTTAATAATATTTCGTACCAACCTCACAGTCAAAATGTACCAGATTTAGCACAAGCGTACCAACAAAGAAATATTTATACTATTTTTATCGCAAACTGCATATTATTATGGCGCGAAATTTTAAATAAAAGTTGAATTTCCAAGAAAATATTTTTATTTTTTTTATGAAAACGTTACAAAAATCAGTCTAAAACTCTAAAACAACGTAAAAATAGTAATATTAAGTAACTATTAACTAACAATGTTATCACAAAAAAGAAACTCTTTGGCAAAAAAAACAAAACAATCGGTCAATCGCATAAAATATAAAGGTATTTCGTACTTATAAAATTCCTCGTAAACATCTTAGATTACCAATGATAATGATCTAAGATAAAAAGAGAGGTTTCCAAGAATAACATTCTTTACCATCTAAAAGTTGGGAAGATAAAATAATAGAGTTACATGTTTCAACATGTAAACGGTTTCTAAGTTTACTTTTAATTAAATTTAGCTTGGAAAAAATTCTTTCAGCGCAAGCTGAAGAATGTGGAAGACACATTATATATTGCACAAGCTTAGTTAAATTGGGAAACATTTTTTCCTGTAATTCATTTTCCAAATCTGAAACCTTTTTCCAAAACTCATCGAATGGTAAATTACCATCTTCTTTTAATTCTTGAACATCAGCCAAAAGTCGCCATTCAGAATCTAATTTCTGAATATTGGTAACCGCGTTAACAAATAGCTTTGAGGCGTTAACAATGGAAGGAATGTTGCCGCTTAAGGCAACTTTTGGCTGAAAATTTGCTAAAAATATTAGGCGCTCGTCATCAAATTTGAATCTGCTACGTATTTGGGTGCACAATTCTACGTAAAAATTCAATAGGTTTACTTTAATTTTTCTTAATTCCGCCTCCTCAATATTATTTGACTGCAAAAAAACTGTTACATTTGCCCCCATGTATATTTCATCCAAATTTAAAAAAATATCCGGGTTAGATGGTGCTATTTCAGATAATGGTTTCTCTAGCACACGCTTTTTAACAAAATTTTTTAAAATACTCTTGTATAAGGAGGTAAACCTTGAATAAAGTATGTGAATTTGTGTGGATTCGGATTGAAATTGCAGATTCATTTTGTTAACTAAATCCAGGATATATGCCAGAAATAAAAAATATATTTTATACGCTGGATTTTGTAGATTTTCGAGTAACTTGACGTCAGTATTCAGTGCATCGTTTGAGTTTCCCTTTGCACTGAAAACATCTTCTGTGAAGTACAGTTTTAAAGAGTCCCACGACAACAATGTGCGATCAATTACAGCCTAAAAATAGAGAAAAATAAATACCTGGTATAAATCATCAATATTACAACCATTTTACCTGCAAAGATAGCCACCTTGTTTGACAAGGGCGAAGCATTTTATGTGGTTTAAGCTCTAAAAACGATTGGAATTCTTCAAACTTTTCTATTCGCTTCGGACTATTTGAAAAGTGGTTGTAAAGTCCGCGGGCAAATTCTTCGACCGATTTTGGAAGCTTCTTGCAGGCTCCAGAAGAGCAAAGGTGCAGGGAATGACATGTACAGCCTAATATAAAGATGTTTTCATTAACTTTCTTCAAAAGTGCCTGAAGGCCAGAGTTTCGCCCCATCATAACTGCTGCATTATCTCCAGCAAAACCTATTATATTTTTAATAGGAACGCCAATTTCATTCAATAATTTTACAATTGAATTGAACATTGCTTGAGCTGAGGCATCATTAACTCTTATTAGGCCAATAAATCTATCCTTTACAACCCCATTAGGACAAAACCTTGCCACCACGGCCAATGACTTTTTTACGGATGTGTCTGTTGTTTCATCTACTATTAAGCTAAACATGCCATTGGAACCCTTGTTTAACTCACTAGTAAAGCTTTTTAAGCTCTCTTTGGCCAATACATTATTCGTCAATTCAGTCGCTTTGGTGCGGCTGCACGCAATGTCTTTCGCGATATTCGAGTCTGGACATACAGATTTAAGGAGTTTTGGTAGGTGTTCCATTATTAAAAAGGGTAGGTTGTGTTCGTGCAAAAACATCACCAATTTCAGTTCACTTTCATGCACTTGTTTCTGGTGCAGCAATTTTCTATCATCTTTTAAAAAAGTTTGAATTTTGGGAGTTGACTGAACCTTTTTATAATTGTTTCGATGCTTCTCAGATGTTTCGTGCCGTTTTAAATGCGTTAAGCTGCCCATTATGACTGTAGTGCAGCATTGGCAAAATGCTTTATTTTCATAATTTCGCAGCCATGTAAACATTTTTAGCCAGTCGTTGTTGAACTTATGTTGATACCTTTTTTTAACCTTTTTTGGCGGTGTATTTTCATCGCTTTCAACATTGGAGTCTGCATCATCAGTTTGTCTAAAATGGTATTGAAATCATTAAATGATTCGTAGCATAAAACATTTTGTTACCTACCTTTTCATGATATCAAAACTAAAAGTACACTTAAAGGTGTTCTCTATTAATTGACATGACATAACCAACAAAACAAAGCATGAATGAATGCATGATGCATGAAAGAACCATAGAAATAGGAAAGAACGTATCGTAAACAAACACCCAAAGAAAATATATTCAAGCAAACACCCAAAAGCTGGCGTGGTTGCCGGTTTGTCGGTTTATCTTTAGTTCTTCCTTGGGTGAAAACGTGAAAATTAAAACAAGAAATATTTTTGTTTTGATTGTAAAGAAATTAAAATGTACCAAAAAGAAGACAATTTTGACAATGTTGTACCAACGTACTTTTTTACATAAAATGTACCAAAACTGGTACAATTGTACCACCTCCGGCAACACTGGCCCAAACTCTTGAACTTTGACAATACGACAATAGAGTGACAGTTGACATTTGTAATTCGTGTCCAGTATTGCCAAATTTTGGAAGGATGTTTGTGACTCGGTCGGGCTATTTTCACTCCCATTTGCACCGCAGCAGTTTACGCTTAGTTTAGTTAAGCAATTCATATATTTCTGTAGGAAGGAATACAGTGGAAAGATATTTTACAGCTTCACATTTATTAAGATTCTTAGCGTAACGACTGCATGAATTAATTCACTAAAAACTTCTCAATGTAAAATAAGCATTATTTTTGAACTTACGCCTTTGATTTTTGAACCTGAAATCAGAGGAGTAGAGCGTGCGTAGCCTGTACCCCGTGATACAAAGTTCTCTTTGTATCATGCCTGTACCCTGTACCGTGCACAGAACTCAGGTGACTGTGCGGTCTGTGTATGTATTATGTCTGCATTGTGTCTACGAGTCGCTGTCGCTTTCTAGAAAGAACTACGTTTATTTTTTTGTGCTTCCTGAGATGAGAAAACATTGAAACAAACTTCTGTTTCTAGTTTTAATTTAATTCCGCCGTTTCCAGGTATTTTTATTTATTTTATCCCAAATCTTTAGCATTTTATTTTACGTGGTTTGACATCATGACATTCCCCTTCCGCTTCGTACGCGAGAACCATTGAGGTAGAAAAGATGGCGAGAACGAAGACGACAAAGACGAGCACATTAGCACATCAAGCATTCAGGCATAGATAGAGGTTTATAGGGGGAATAGAATGGACTCTCCAGTACTAATGAAACTGTGAATTAACTTGCGCCACCTATGTCGCAGGGTACAAGTTTTAACTGTGACATTTGAAAGAAAGCTGTTCAGATTTTATTTGAAGTTTGATATTGGAACTACACCTTCACGCCACTAGATGGACTTTGGCGACTTTCGTAAACGGTTTTATTTTTTAAAATATTTAAATGATTTATTATTTTCGTATTTTTATGACACGAACGTTAATATTAACAACCTATAGTCAAGCCTATATTTAAATTCAATAATTATGAAATAACCATGACTTCAAATAATACATTATAACTATAACTTGTAACATTTATGTCATAAAAATAAGGAAATTTAGATTATTTTGATATTTTTACAAAGAACCATTTTCTATTAGATTTGAAAACTTTACATGACGCCAATTCATATTATTTCTAAAATTAATATTAGACAACAATAGTGTTTTGTTATTTATTTAAATAATTTTACTATTTTTACTGTACATACTGTTTTCTTTCTCTTAATTTTATTGGTATATATTTTTTTCGCCATCACAAACTAACCTACAAGTAATACTGCGGTTTTAAACTTACCGTTCAAATTATCACAATTCTAACAATTTTAATAGTTCAGTATAACGTTCCAATGTGCACAAACTATTAACAAACAATCAAACAGAAGTTTATCAAAAATAACAATGACGGTTGGCATTACTGGATCCGTGGGTCGTGGAAGACCTTGTATGTCTATAAACCTTGGTGGAAGACCAAAGACATAGAAAAAAGAAGTTTCTTTTTTCTATGACCAAAGAGGATAGGACAATGGAAACCCCACCAAAACGAAACGTTGCAGACTAATTTCCTAAAGACATCTACCTTATTAGTAGTTTCTTATAAGCATTTCAAGTATCGATATCTCTGTAAGCGAATTTTGAGTTTTGGCTACTTGCTACTAGATGTCACATGGAATATCGTGGTGTTATTATAAACACATACGTGTAACGGTGCGGGGAGAGGATGGCGGGCGAAAAACTGGCTTTGAGAACGCTTACTATGCGCGTTTAGTGTGCGCTGTAGCGTTCGCGTTGTCTAGATTCTTTGTACCATTCCTGGCATACCACAAACAGACAAACTCTTCATATTAACGGACCAAAATCCGTCCTAATTACCGTGAAAGTTGCCGCAGAGGCCCTATATTTTAATTTTGGTAAGTATTAAATTATTTAAAAGTGTTTTTCATACAGTGTTGACAGTGTTTTGGCTAAAATATAAGCTAAAAGTCCAGCAATGTGTCTACAATTCCTACAATACTTTACATACTTGTCATGCTTGCTGTTCGGAACTTCTGACGACTGACAACATCGGCGGGTTTCGGCGGATCCACTTGAATTTTGAATTTTGTCTCGATAAAAATTGCGCCCGAATTTGTTTACAAGTTTTGTGTAATATCGATCACGGAAAGCACCGTGTTACGGAAAAAGTGCATCTACCTTTTGTTTATGAATCACGACAGCTGCCTCCGACAGTAAGTGGACATTAGTCAAGTCTTTTGTTTGCTGTGCGCTTTTGGATTATTGACAGTGGAAACTTGATGGATCGCATTATTTTTTTATAGTGTGATAAGGACTTTACTGTGTGTATAGTTTAAAGTTTATTTACATCATTATTAGGTATTTGTAAAAAAAGTGCTCTTTAGTAAATGGACGTTCAAAGGACTATCGACAATTTAACAAAATGTGTTTTACATTAAGTGGTGCGTGTATACGGTTTGCCGTCGGATAAATACGATACAAGTTCGAAGATTTACTAATTTGGATTACCGTAATTTGGTCATAATTTGTTTTGGAAACCCAAACAGCAAGCAACATGTATTTAGGTAGTTATATTTTATTTACAGAAATCACTTATTTAAGCAGAAAAACTCGCATGTTTTTTTTTGTAGGTACCTATTGCTTATATTAAATCTAAAATCAAGGTGAATTTTAAACTTATAGGTTTATAATAACACAGTTGAATTTCGTAAATTAGAAGCAAAATTAATTATACGATTATTTGCTATGTAGTTTTCTTATAAAACGAATTTACCGCTGACCTCAAAATGTAGGACTATATTTAGTTAGCTGACCTGTCATATAGGTATAGGTATGGGACTTTACCTCTTTTGTTTTGAAAAATAATATTCCTATAGGTAAAATGTTAAATAGGTTTGCTAAACATAATAAACTAACTATTAACATAATAATCATATAAACCTTAATTAAAAAGTCAGTAGCAAGCTATTAAATTTTATAATGTATTCTAACAATCACTTGTCTACCTGCTCTGGGGCAGTCTGGGGTCAAGAATAATTTTTCATAAGAATAAAACAAATTGTTGAGCAAGGTGGCGCCAAGAATTTTATGCACCCTACTACGAAATCGGTCAAGAATAAACGCCGCGCTTACAATTTAAATTTAAAATTGGTAGGTACAGATAGAATAATAATTGTTATTTTTTAAATAAATCAATAATTTCTAGTCGGACCTACCTATAAGGGCTTTTTTTCATTTAAATTATTATTATGATTGGTGTTTCATAATAAAAAGGTAGGTATTACCTATAACCTATAATGTATAAGCATTCATTTTTTAAATATGCTACATTCCAGAACATAATAGATGCATCTTTCATATCAAAAAATGATCATGCTCCTAAGAATACACATCTTAATCCCTCATTTGGTATGGTCCCCTGCAAAAGGACTCTGAAAAGCTATGTAAATTACATTTAAATCTAATTAAGTAGTTAGGTATATCTGTTAATAAAGGTTAGGAGAATATGGGGTAAATGAAAACTTTCATTTTAAACGGGTTTAAAGTAAAGGTCTTGGTACAGGGTCATCTAATGAGGACTGAACTGGGCCATATTTTTAGTTCTATTAGGTTACCTCGAGGGTTACCTATACTACATACCATAATAATTATGGAAAAACTGAAATAGCTATCTTATCTATTCTAGCTCCTAGAATCTGAAATATTCTTTAAAAAAAGAAATGTATAGGTACCTACCTACTTACTATTTTACTACTTTATTTTGGGTCTACGTTTTTACTGATTCAGGACCGGATTTAGTATTTTTTTTATATTAATTAAAATGCGGCAAGATCAGTTAATCAACAAAATCGAAAATAAATAATGAAAAATAAAAAAGTTAAGGAGTTAAAAAAATTTATGTTTTTTATTAATTTTTGAACGTTATTACCCGTTATTACCTAATTGGATTTACAGCAAAATTTCTACTTAAGTTTTACTTTTTGCGAGACTTTTTGTAAAATAATAATAATAATAATAATATTAAAGGTACCTACCTAGTTTACAATAATTACACTGTGTTAGTAAGTATGTTCATTTCATAGCTACAATAAATAAATAAAATGGACTTGGATTTTTTAACAAATCTTTTATTGTCAAAATCAACGTTTATATTTCTCTTTTTTAAGTACTCTTTTACTGTTGATGTAATTGTTTTAATTCAACGCACCAACATGCGAATATAGAAAGGAATCAAGGGATTCATGTCGATTCAATTTTAACAGATTCTTTTGATTTTTGGTTGCCTTCTTTAGTAACTAGAAAGTGACATATACCATAAAAGTCTAACCTCAACTAGGTAACTACTTTCTTAGCTAAAAAATAGTACCTATAGGTACCTAGGTAGGTTTTTGACATTAACATTCATTTTTTTACCCCATTTCTTTTTCATATGTTGAAACGTCCAATTTTCTAATAAACAAAATGTTTTAATAAATGTTTAATGTTTCTTAATAATAATATTTTGTTGCATTGTAGACTTAGAATCAAATAAGAAGAAGCCACCGCGTCATCTACTTACACCGCGGATTTATCACTCTTGAGAGACACAAGATGTAAACATTTTAAAGTCAAAGTGAGATAGAACACGTCTTCAAGCGGGTGACGCGGTGGCCTCTTATAGTTGATTTTATTTTAACTCTATCTAAGGTTATCCTTTACTAGTAAATCTTCAAGAATATACCGAGCTTTGTCTAGCTTTATATAGGTACTTTTTTAGAGTACTAATGATCTTTGTGGTATGGTCGAAACTTAAATAGTTTATTTAAATAAATAATTCGAACACAAAAACATATTAAATATGCACTGCCGACTTCCGCGCAGTCATTAAACCTCTGTTAAACAGCCAATGTATCGGCAATTTATCCATTTTTATTGGCAATTTGCACGACTGAATTTATTTTGCAATTTTCCATTTACGCCGCAATAAATCGACCACTTCCCCGCATATGGACAAATGCCGCCTTATTAAACTGGTTTAACTGCAAAAGATTCAGTTTTTACATTTGTACTATTTGATAATGCACAACTTTGTTGCTTACATAATGGCCAGGTGCAGGCTAAATAGTTCAGTACTTTAGGACAGACATGGGCAACCATTTGTAGGGGACCAAATATAGAAATTTAGTATGGATCACGGGCCATAACAAAATAATTTGTTATTAGTCTAAAAAAAGAGAAAAGGTTCAGATATACCCGGATATACCTACATAGTTGGAGTCAAGCAAATATTTGACGCGTGACACTTCCATCTTGTCATATTTTACAATACTAGGTTATTTCGATTTCACCAACTTTATTACAGCTGATACTTAGTCAGGGCCGGACTGACAAATATTGTTATTTATAAACCTTTGCAGAAAATGATTGCTGGGAAACACTACACAAATAAAGACAATAGAACACTATAAAAAGGCAATAAAATGATTTAAATACTCAAAATCCAAAACCAAATACAGAATGTCAACAAGACAACGACATCTCTCGTTTTGGATAAATAAAATGCGGATCTGCAGCCCATATGATTTGACCAAATCGACGAGAATTATGTATATCTCTTTTTAGTCATATAAAAGGATAAAGATACAAATACTTCGAGTGGGTGGTAATTATTATAATATAAATTAGCCATTAGTAACTTTTATATTATGAGTTGCCTGCCGTATTTGACACCCATGACAATATGGAAGTGTCACGCGTCAAATATTTGCTTGACCCCAACTATACCTAGCGTCGGTTTTGTAATAAAGTAATGAAATGATAAAACAAAAATTAATAGTGGGCAATACACAGAGGTTCTATCCTGTCATTATTTCTTTTAACATTCTTTCCTTTCAAGAAACGAAAGGAAAATAAAACTGTTAATTGCACACTGACACAATATAATATTTAGCGTTCTTTCCTTGTCTAATTTCTTTAGGAGTAAATTGCAAATGAATATAATTAAGTTATTACCCTCTGTCCCGCATTCATTCCGTCGGGATTGATCTTTCCCGCAGGATGGATCGCCCATGTATCGCCAGTTATTAAACGTAAATAAACAAATAACTTCGTATAGTCATATAGCTTAGTGCTACACGGAAAAAAAAAATTTATAAGAATATCCAAAAATATAATAGAAGTAACTATATTTTATAGTTCTATATAGGACAGCCATATGGTATATTAAGGAAGACTATAAAATTATAGTAAAAACGAGTTAATATTTTTATTAGGTACCACAAAAATATATAGGAATAAAAAAATTCGTTACAGTAAAAACTATTAAACAGGAGTGCAAATAATATAAAAATATGTTGTTGTTTTTTTCTAGCTTCTGTTGTTACGGTTGTAATAATCATTTGTAAAAACTACCAAGCAGTTCTGCACATTTTACTAATGAATATTGTAAAATTTGTAATATTTTTTCGTAAATTCTATTAATTTTAGTTGAATTTCTACCACCAACTTTTGTTATACTAATTAAATATTTAAAACTCCTTTTGTAGATTCATTTAAATATTTTTGTAACATTTTTTATTTGCTTTTACACATGATATAACGAAATATATTTGGTCTTTCTTTCTTGGTGGTCAAAACTAAGTCTTCCAGATTCCATTCTGCTAATAAATCCTCCAAACTCCACATAACAGCACCATAATACCATAAACACAAAATCAGAGACAAAATTAACCAGTTTGAACACATAAGAGTAAGAGTTAGAGGTACGACCCCTTTGATGGCATAACTGTAAATGCGGCGGCGGCGACGGACGACGCGGCTTTGACTATTCCTGTAAATTATTTAGGGTTTTTACTATATTCATTTAGTAAAATACGAATTTTCCTACGAAAATTTTATAAGCGCTTCTATATTTTTTGATATTTTGCAAATATAGTGTTATAAAAATTCAAATAGTTTATTGTTAAACAGTCTTACTATAATTACACCCTTCTAAATTCTATTAAAAATTTTAGTAAAGAAATACATATAGTAATTTTTACTAAGTTTCCTTTATAACCATTTTTATGCTTGTCTCTTAATGTAATAAAAAATTATAAAAGCCACAAAAGGATTTAGTAAAATTCACAACACAGTTTCTTACTTTTAACTAAGAGAAATGGTTATTCAATGCCCAAATTGGGCCTACATGTATGGGGATCTTGGAAACTATAGAAGATAGAGAAACGGTTAAATGGGGAAAGTTTTTGACAATTATATTTCTAACTGAAAACCGTTTAGTACGCGGCCCTATCTTTTTTGGTTTTTGAAATATGTTGAAAAAACCAAAAAGATGTATTTTCGAAAATATGCTGTAGATTTCTTATTATTCACTATTTTGGCAATCTGTAAAAACATTTTTAAAGCAACTTTTTAAGTAGATTTCAGTTCTGTAATTTAATTTTGAACACGACGTTTCAGTTATTTTATACCATCATCAGGTTCATTTTTTCTTATGGGCGCCATATTGTATTTTATACTTAAAAGGTAGCTTATGACGTCCGCTTTTCAACGATGTATTATTTGTTGGAAAATAAATGAAATTGACTTGAAAAATAAAGAAAATTAATTTTCGCAACACGTCAAATTTGAGAAGAACACATTAGGCAGGGTTAAATTTGTTTAAAATATCATAATATTATAATACATTATTTTATTTTTTCCTTATGGTTAAAAATCTCATATTAACATTTCAAATAAAGAAAACTAAAACTTGTAGATGATGTCGGAGCCGCATTAAAATAGGCTCTGACATTTTCGTCACGCTCGTTATTACCTGCTTTTTCGTAACTCTTGGGCCGCGGTTTTTCAAAACTTCCATGGTTCCTCAGGTTTATAACAATTTTTGGAAAAAGTCTGACACTTGGCTGCGGTCTTTCAGGAAAATTTTCAAAATACCTTTCTAATGCAAGGTTTGCATTTCTGTTGCAATGAATGTAACATTCTAGCAAATCAAATTTTTCTTCGTGAGAAAAACGCAATGCCATTTTCTTTTAAATTCAGAATACACAAATAAATCGTTATTATTAGATAATAATAATAAAAACTATTATACTTTTACTCGTTCTGACAAGTAATATTTTTGTTTCATTTTCAAACGGTAGTGGTTGGTCATAGGCTACTGGATTTTATTTTTGATTCATAGGTTATTGTAATATTGTTGATTGAAACAATGCAAGCAGTGTTTTGTGAATACTACAAAATGTAAACCTTTTAATTGGTATTCAATTTAGGGAGTTATAGTGCAGTTGTCAAATTTGACGTGTTGCGAAAATTAATTTTCTTTATTTTTCAAGTCAATTTCATTTATTTTCCAACAAATAATACATCGTTGAAAAGCGGACGTCATAAGCTACCTTTTAAGTATAAAATACAATATGGCGCCTATAAGAAAAAATGAACCTGATGATGGTATAAAATAACTGAAACGTCGTGTTCAAAATTAAATTGCAGAACTGAAATCTACTTAAAAAGTTGCTTTAAAAATGTTTTTATAGATTGCCAAAATAGTGAATAATAAGAAATCTACAGCATGTTTTCGAAAATACATCTTTTTGGTTTTTTCAACATATTTCAAAAACCAAAAAAGATAGGGCCGCGTACTAAACGGTTTTCAGTTAGAAATATAATTGTCAAAAACTTTCCCCATTTAACCGTTTCTCTATCTTCTATAGTTTCCAAGATCCCCATACATGTAGGCCCAATTTGGGCCACACTGTATATCGTATCGGCGAAATGATTATTGTTTATACATACTTTGTTTCTTAATGCGAGAGAGCAATAAAATGTAAATTTGCAATGACAGGACCCAATAAGCAAGGTGGACAACTTAAAGGTTGCATTGTAAATTTCAGGTAAATGCAATTATAGTTTTTAAAAATTATTTTGATTATTAATTTGTATTTTTACACCCTCTTATCCTAAGTAAAGCTCTGTGAATACATTACAAAATTGCATTTCTAATAAAGAGTAGTGATAACCATATTCTTACAAGTTTAACATAAGATTATTGCCCCAATTACAAATTTTGTATATTTCTTATTTTTTGAGAAAAATTTTTCTTGCTTCTTCAATCTTTCTGCTTATTTTATAATAATAAGGGACTATACAGCCGCTTGCCACCTTCTTTCTTCTATTTCAATCACAGGTTCGACGCACTTACACCATTTTTCACAATCCACTGTTTTTATTCCCTCTTGCAAGGGGTTTCCAACGTCTCTCATTTTAAAAGTGGTGTTATGCCTTGCTACAAGCTCTTTTACTTGCGCCCACACCAATTCTATGAGGTTTAATTCACAGTGATATAGCGGAAGGCGAAGTACCGTAATATTTCGTTTTGAAGCGATTTCGTCTGCAACAAATTTCGTACAAAGAGGTTTATTCAATTTTACAATCTTCAGTAGCTCCTTTTTCAGCATATCTTTATGAAATGGCTTCTTATTTGCAGTAAGCCAATGAATGATGTAATTTTTTTTTCAAGAAGACGTTGGTATTTTTTCGTATTTTCTTGAGTGGTAGCTGGCATTATCCATGACTATAACAGAACCAGGAGGAATAAGATCCAGCATTTGCTGGAAGTATTCTTTAAAGAGATCAGCGTTCGTGTCTTCATGATAGTCTCCAGTCCGTTTTGATTGAAATGCTAGTAAGCCGCTATCGACAAATCCATTTTTGCTACCAATGTGAGTAATTATTAATCTTTTACCTTTTCCCGAGGGTGCTTCTATTCCAGTGGACCATCCTTCCATGAAAGCTTGCTTCGCGCTTTTTATATGTTTATCCTGCTATATTTTACTAACGGTATAACCCTCATTTAACCAAGTTTCGGGTATATAATAGATATTCCTGTCTTCCCTTCGAAACTGTCTTACTGCCCTCAAATATCGTCGTCGCCAGCAGATGATTTCGTGTTTCTCTATTAAAAATGATTTTTTGTTTTAAATTTTTTTTTAAAACAATGAACAATTATACAACTTTTCAACGAATTGGGTAATATAATATGAACCTACCAGAAATAGACTACAGCCGGAAAAAGCCTTTTTACATCGTAATAATGTGCCTATGATAAGAAAATCACAGTATGGCGTTTTATTTTTGTGTGATTACTTTGGCTTTATAAGAAAAAATATAAAATTATTTTACTTCTTTTAAACTATTTAATTTACTGAGTAAACCGGTATCTTGACCATTTAAAAAATATGCTTTTTATAACAAAGAAAAAAATTACCTATTTTAAATTGATTTAACGGACGGCGGAACCAGCGGAACTTCTGTTTGACCATTGTATAGCCGATTCCTCCACCACTTTTAGAGCTTGAAACTCGCACGTAGAATCAGTTAGGTCATGGAAGTCCTTTTAGAGACTTTTATTACCAAAAGCTTTTAAGCGAGATATTTTCTGATAATAGATGATATATATACACATAAGTTTGTCTTAAAATTATTTAAGCGTCACGAATATATCGAATCGCCTAGACTTGCTTCTTTGAATTTATTATCTATAGATTTTATGGTTTCTTGCAATAGAAAGAAAAAAAAATAGTATTTTTATACAAGAAAGAAAATTCGCTTCGCGACAATAATATACTTTTCATTATTTAATGTCAAAATCTAAGAAGGTGTAGTATAATTACAAGATGCCCCACTCTTAGCACAAGCCCATGGACTGCACATTCACATAACACTAATACAACAAAAAATATCACGCGAATGTAAACTAAACACTAATATAACAAAATTCACTGGTCGGAAAAGCAATTGGAACTAAAATTAATAAAATTCAATTTGCTATTTGTATATTATTAGGTATTTATTTATACCTACTTGGGATGCCCGAAAAGATGTAAATTTGGGGCATTTTATGGCGAGAAGGATAATTAGGGTTTCATGACAGTCAAAAGATCAACAATATATTGTAAACTTTACTATAACAACGCCGCAAATCATAAAATCCTGTGCACGCAGCCCCAAATTAACATACATATTTTATATGGTACCGCTTCAGTGCGCTAAAAGTCTCTAACTTCTGCCGTCCTTAGATTCTTCTCTGAAAATAGGATCCGGATTTGTTTTATTTTCTTGGCAATATTCGTGTCGCCTTTGAGTGTGAATCTTGATACCTAGTTACGTCTAAATATAAAACCGTTTTTCGACTAACATGAGCCTGTAAAGTGTTTTGATGGTTTGAATTTACGTATTTTACATCAACCGAAGTATCATGCATAATGAGTTTTTTCAAGTATTTCGATACCGAGGGGATCAGCAACTTAAGTGCTTAGGTGTACAAATCAAACTACTGTTGTTTGCATTGCAGCTTTCAGTACCTGTAATTACCTTGCTCTAGAGCTTGGAATACACCTGCATGCAAATAAATAATGTCAATTAAAGTCCAAAACTCGTCTATCATTTATGATAGGTAGGTACCTACATTAATACGTCTCTAACCTTCAAACACACTTTATAAATATTATACAGGACCGCTTTAGTTCCTGCAGTAAGAGCGTATTTATGGGTGCGAGGTGGTTAATTTCTCCAAGAGCCATATTTTTTTAACAAACTTAGTGAATTTAATTAACACCTTATGTCACCCATTATATATCACAATTTTGTATATTTTAACCACTTCAGTTTTTAAGAATTTTCTCTCAAATATTTGCAGGGGGTGCTTTTTTTTATTTGTTCAATGGCCATATAACTCTCGTAGAGTTGGCTTCTTATAGGGATGAAAACGTTTAATATAGAAAATTAAAATACTGTCCTTGCTTCGGCAGTGCGTCCATAAGTTATTTTATCAGTTCCAACTTCATGTGCAGTGGAGGAAGGAACCCTCTTTAGGGACTAACCTTACGATGTCTTTTGTCCCGGGTTCCAAGGATTTCCAATCTTTTCTTGCCCGCTGCTTATTTCGGCTATCCCATCTTTCATTGGAATCTAGTATTACCTTGCAATGCCAGCAACATAGAGAAAACTCTGAAAAGGCAATACCTAATCACTAGCATCGTATTCAATATCAAACGTTTTCAAATCAACTAATATCTTTGCAGCAAACTAAATCGTCATCCCAAAAGAAAAACACAATAAATGCGTTTTCTCTATGTCTACCATGAATGAATTATTTTTTTCTTTAATGGTGGAATCAGGTAATTGTGGAGCAAGCCTTGTTACAGACTGACCATTAGGATTTTTCATTTTTCTCGTTGAATCCTACGGCCTAACTAACTAGAGCGTCTTCATTTGTTTCATCGACTTCCAAAAACCATTTGACAACGTAAAACATGATTTATTGATCGGTTGACTGCGCGAAAAAGAAACTGACGATATAGATATCAGAATAATAAAACATTTTATTGCGGTCAGTAAAATCCGAATCAAGAAGGATCTCAATACACAAGAATTTAGCATTGCCAAGGGAGTCCGACAGGGATGCGTTTTATCCCCTATGCTTTTTAACATAGATCTTTCAGTTAGCTCTCAGCGATGTGAGAATACAGGAATAAAAGTAAATGGCAAAGTCATTAACAATATCCGATACGCAGATGATGCCGCAATACTGTCTATTAATCTAGAAGATCTACAGAACATGCTGGACAAAATTGCCAAGATATGCGACCAGTTTGGAATAAACCTCGGATTGAACATTAACATAACTAAAACAAAAATATGGATCATCAGTAGACAATAAATAGATAACATCCATCTTACAATAAACGAAAATACAATTGAAAGAGTAATCATGGTCGCTCAAAGTTAGGACACTAAACCCGATCGAAGCATTTGAAATGTGGACACTGCGAAGGATGCTTCGGATTTCCTGGACGACGATGTTCCGATAAGAGCTGAAGTGGAGAGGAAACTCCTAAATATCGTGAAACTGTGAAAGACGTCTTAGGTCACATACTTAGAGGTGATCGGTACTCTGTCCCAAAACTCATTATCCAAGGCAAAGTTGAAGGAAGACGGGGGCAGTAAGCAACATTACTGGCTTCGTAACATCAGAGATTAGTGCGGTATACCACTATTCCGCCATGCTGAAAACAATAGCTTCGTCATACTTTAATGGTCATAGGTCTCCTACGTGCAGAGTACGCATAAGGGACGAGAAGAAGAAGGTTGAATCCTGTTATGCAAATAATCTTCAGAGTATAGTGATTTCTTGGTTCCATCCAGATCATTTAAGTGCCGTATCGAAAGGTTCTCTTCTTCCCCTTTGATCAGTTCTTCCACACAAATGGAGCACACCTGAAGAGGCACCCACAGCTTGTCCTGATTTACAATACTACTCTCAAAGTATGCATGACAGACATTTTTAACAAATTCTGTTATTTTCCTTCGTTGATTTTTCACGGTGAATTCTCAGATATCTTAAAAGTTTTGGGTGAATTTCTAACCTAATTAATAGGTGATCATACATAAGTACTGTTAAGTACATTCTACATTGTCTTCTAAAAGTTCCAGATCACACCGATATTTCGAAAACATCATCTCTGATCAACAAATATTTCAAAATAAGGTTATAGGTAACACTTGGGTATTTTTTTCATTATTTATTAAAAAAATATTTTTAAAAATACGGAGTGCTTCACAAAGCCTACTGAACAATGTATACCATTTTTTTTTAATAGAATAGCACCTCTGTAGTTTTTGATTTGTTTTCTATTTCTACGCGATATTTTAGTCAGATTCTTTAGTACATATCATATATCAAAATCAATCGGCTGAAATGATATAACATGATTTTTATTAGCCCAATAAATACCTATTATAACTAACTTCTTTAAAAAAAACGTAGATATGTAAGTAAATGTTGAAAATGGCCTTCCTAAACAGCTTGCCAAGTTGTAATAGAATCTGAAAATCTTGATACTTAATCGGAATAATGCACTGACTTTCTGTCGTAACTCGATCTCTTAGTACTTCGCTATAGTCTGGTTTTATTACATACAATTTACTTTTCAAATGGCCCAGAGGAAATAATCCATCGTAGGTAGTAAGGTTTGGAGATCTGGGTGGTCTTACCCCATCTGCCAATTCACTGATTCGGAAAAGTAGTAGGATTTAAAAATATCCCTACGTTTATGCCAAAATGTGTAATTTTGCTGAAACCATGTCGACTGAATATTAGAACCTCTTCTAACTTCAACTTCGGGTAATATTTGATTTTCAGCAAATACTCCTCTCAATTTAAATTTCTATCAATAAAAAACGGACCTATTTTTCAGTTTTGAATGATCCCTGTCCAAACGTTGAGTTTTTCCAGGATTACTAAGCGCATCCAATGAGGATTCTGATCAGCATAATATCGACAATTACGATTTCTTTCCCATTTTTGCATCATGATCGCGCAAAATTTCATCCGGCGATCAAAATCATCTCCATAAAGTTCTTGGACCTATGCAATTTCATAGGTATGAAAACCGTTATCACTTGTTTTACTAAAAACTGTCCATCAACGACTGAATAGACTGTGTCAATTGCGGACTAGCCTGCACCACGCATTGCTCTCGTATTGTGCTGCTTGCTCTGCGTTCCCTGTGCTACCTGCGTCTCAATATTCGCTTAGCCTAAATCTCCTGAACTAATTTAGGTATCATGTCGAGCAGGCTCTTAGGTAAATTTTGATTTGTTGTCATCAACTTGTCAAAAATTACATTATATTGTCATCAGTAAAAGGGTAATATTTCCTGACGAAGAAACATTCCAATCGTGTAACAACGGCGTATAGCCCCAGAAACATGAGGTATAACGAGAGATATACCCATAAAACTAATCTAAGTGGACGTTTTTCAATTAATATTTGGGGCTGGATTAGTACTAAAGGCACAGAAGTTTTGCAAATGGTCCAGGGAAGTCTGACGGCTGCTGTTTATAGAGTTCTTCTTCTTCGAGTCCTGATTCCATCTGTTGGAATGGTATTATATGGAGAGGATTGCATCTTTCAGCACGACAATGCACCAATCCACACGGCAAGAATTAATCCGAGAGAATGGGTTTACGTCTTATCGTGAGGTTCAAAGAGTTCAGACTACAGTCCTATTGAGAAAGTTTGAGAAGAAATGACAAAATATGTGTTATGTCACTCATTATTCTAGTATATTTTCCTGTATTATTGTTTTCTCTATACCTACTATATTATAGTTCTGCTTTAATCGAATAATACTAATACATCTCGGTCAAATTATCGGTAAGCCTTAACTGGATACAAAGGGTACCAAATTAATTTGAAACAAGATCGCAAAAATGTCTATTCAAATGCTAAACCGATGTGCAAAAAGTCTCCGAAACACAAGAGCAAATAAAAAATGATCAAAAAGGAATAAATAGATGCCTTTAAGAGAATGTCAGACGAAGAAACTCGCCGAATATGCAGTCGGTTGCATTCCTTCTTATAGATTTATAAGGACGGGATTGCGACACTGCATTCATGTGTGCAATTGATAAAAACAGGGTGGCGCGTTAAATACAGCCGACGGGTTACCCGAAAAGGTAGGGATTGAAGAACAAGCCTAACTGGAAGTGGAACTGACAATTAAATTGATATATAACCTTTGTTTGTTTTGTTTGGGCTTAATTTTCCTAAAAATTTATTAGCATTGTCGGAACTATATAGTGTGATCAGTCCTTATAACGATATCCTGGCAGTTTAGGAGTTATGAGCAATTAAAAAAAAACTGAACGCTTTGGTGTAGACTCCTAACCCTATTTTACGATAAGCATTATCTTAATTTAGAACATAATTACATTTTGTTCGTCACAATTGATTCAATCCTCACAAAATACAAACTGACCGGTAGCTCTATAAGAGTATGCGCCAATAAAAGTCCGAAAGCAGTTCTTGTTTCCCAGCAGGTTAGTTCAGGTTTGTTAATGATTCTTAAAGTATCCAAAATCAGTCCCCTGATTTAATTTGAACGCTAATCTTGTTTTGTTCAATACGTAAATATTGTGCACGTTTTTGAACTGCTGCATGGAACTGCGTTTAGTATATGGTGCTACCATCTATCTTGTTTATCTTTTCTCTAACTGTGTAATCTTTAATTCGTCAACGTTATTGTACCCTTGCTCGTGAGTTTGGTTCTTTAAAAAATCCCACAAAAAAGATATCAAGAGGGGTTAGGTCTGGTTATCGGGAGGCTACTGAAAAAAGTTGATAAGTACCTCTGTAGTTATGGGCAGGTGCGCCATCTGATTCTGTCTACTTATAAGATCCAGTGCGTCTAAGAAATTATTCAGAATTTCAGTCTTAAATTCCACGCATCTTTCACCAGTTTAGGGTATCAAAAAAAAAATGGTCCAACAATACTTAGGACATGTATCCGTTTCTGACACATTTTGCAGAGTCTGCTGCAGCTGTGTTCTTAGACTGAATAAAAGCCTTTAACCCTTTATAGGTCTTTGGTATCCATATTTCCCACCGATATCTATTGGAACAACCATAAGCCTCTGGCATTCCCACTTACCCCCACCGCGGTGCCGACGACGGTTAAGATGCGAATTTTAATTTGGCGCCAGTCAGTCACGTTTGAGAGTCGTTCAAGAGCGTTTCTTGTTCCCAGGCGGGAAAATAATTACCCAGAGCGCCTCCAGACGTATAAAAAGCTGATATTTGGTGTTTTATTTTTTAAAGTTTTGAAATAAAACATTTTAAATGTGCCTTTACCTATGGTAATGTGGTAAGTAATTTGAGAAATGTTTATATTTTACAAATTTTCTTTTATATGTTTAGAAATGTAAAGAAAAACGCTTTAATCATAGACATAACTGAATGCTACACCAAAACACCCATTTTTTGTTATTTTTTAAAAAAATTAAAACAGCATATAAAAGCAAAAAATAAAGCTTACTATGCAAAAAATCTATACTCCAGGACCTTTTTTGGCTATGTTTAAAAAATGGAGCTAATAATATATTCGGCTAACATGTTATTACATTTTTTGTGGGCATGTGCAGGTAAAAAGATAGAAAATTTTATTCTTTTAGATCCAAATGGCAGGATTATCTGAAAAAGAATTAGAACGCCTAGCGTATGAGGCGGCTGCCAGTCTAGAAGAAATTACAGACGAGCAAGCAGAAAATTCGGACCTAGGTGGAGACTCGGATGCCGAAGATAACCTTCCTCAGTGGCGCAACAGGGACAATGCCTCTACTTCAAAAGCACCAGAAAATGAAAGCTCATCTGATTCGGATCTAGAACCTCAACTCGATAGCCATAGCGACGATTTGCTTGCAAGATATGGAACTCCTCCCAGAAGTAGTGACTCGGATGGCGACTCGGACAGTGAGGCGGAATTTGAGAACTTTGATTGGTCAAAGCAAGCTAATGATCCTCAAAGGTATTCTACTACGAATTTCGAAGAAGAAGTCGGGCCTAAATATGACGGAGAATGTAAATCTCCTATAGACTTTTTTTCCTTATTTTTCACCAATTTCTTTATTTGCGAAATGGTTGTTCAGTCAAATATTTACGCTCAACAAATGGGCACTAATCTTTCATTAACTGTTGAGGAACTGCGAGCTTGGTTGGGCATAGTAATATTTATGGGCTTTCACTATCTCCCTGGTATTAGATTTTATTGGTCGACAGACGAAAACTTCCATTGTGAAAGAATAGCGAGAATAATGCCTGTAAAGCGGTTCTTAAAAATTTTGCGCCATCTTCACCTTGCTGATAATAGCCTAATGCCTAAAAGAGGTAATCCTGATTTTGATCGGCTTTATAAAGTGCGACCACTTGTGGAATATTTCAGTGACAAATTTAAAAATGTTTTTCGTCCTTCTCGTTTTGTTTCAATTGATGAAAGCATGGTTGCTTTTAAAGGCCGTACGACCATGAAACAGTACATGCCCATGAAACCGATCAAACGTGGTTTTAAAGTGTGGGTAATGTGCTGCGCGTTAACAGGATATGTCGTGGCTTTTGACATTTACACGGGCAAAGATGTTTCTGATAAGACGATTGGTTCTTTGGGAGAAAAAGTAGTTTTGAAATTAACAAAAGCATTAGAGGGATTTTATTATTGCGTATTCTTCGATAATTTTTTCACATCAATGAGACTTGTGTGGAAACTCCTATCAAAAAAACTATTTTCTTGTGGTACCATTCGTACGAATAGAAAGCATCTACCTTTAAATCAAATAAATGACAAAACCCTAAAACAACATGAAATCGACTATGCTATGAGTGGTGATATCTCATTCATAAGGTGGATAGATAGAGGAAAAAAACCTGTATCAGTTTTAAGTACAATGCATAATGCATCTAAAGTTACCACCGTCCGCAGAACAAATCGAGAAGGCAAAAAAGAAGCTGTTCCTTGTCCTGAGGCCATATCAGATTACAATAAGTATATGGGTGGAGTGGACAGAATGGACCAAATGCTAGAGGTGTATAGCGTTGCAAGAAAATCGCGTCGTTGGTGGATAAAACTATTCTATTACTTTCTCGACATGGCAATAGTAAACGCATTTATTGTTTATGAAAGAAGCGCAAAAGCAAAATAATGAAAAGTCCATCAGCCACCTTCAGTTTAGATCTATTTTAGTCAACGAACTCGTACAAACATTTTCATGTAAACGTAAAAGAGGTTATGAGCCTATGAGAGGGTTTGCTAGAAAGAAAAAAAGTAGGGTCTTAACAGTACAAAATACGTTACGCTTATCCAATGTTGGAATTCATATGCCTCAAATAGTTAAAGGATACAGACGATGTGGTCAATGTAGCACAAAAGACAAGGAAAAACGTAGCAACATAATATGCTCCGCATGCAACGTTGCTCTGTGCAAAGGATGCTTTGCTGAATTTCACACAAGTAATTAACTTAGTATTGCTTTATATTACAAAAAATATGGAGTTGATTTTTTATTTTGTTGCTTTCGCTAAATTGTTTGTTATTGTGTTATTGTTACCTTATGTTCCTCAAGGTTTTTTTAGTATTAGGACTTAACAGTCTATGTTGCAAACTTAGATATTAACCTTACCTATGAATATTTCTGAGTTAGCGTATGTTTGTATGTTTATTCAATAAAACAATTTAAAATTATTTTGATCTTATTTTATTATCGTAGAGGTGGGAAATATATTTCCCAATATTTTTTTCTTCCAGAACACCTTTTGGGAAAACTACTTCCCACCCGAAATTTTGAAAAATTTTGATTTCTACACAATATATCGCGTTGATTCACGTACCTACGTGTTTCTCATTAGCTCAAGAACCTTCAATTTAATTTTTAATGAAAAAGTAAAAAAAAAGTCTTTTGCCCTATAAAGGGTTAACTGAGTAAATCACAGAATACTGCTGTGGAAGTTGGAGGCTTATGGATTTAGAGGTGTGGTCTTGGAGTGGTTTCGATCGTATTTGGCGAGTTGTGTTCAGATGGTTATTTTAATTAACAATATCTCTGGAGAATTGAGCCTAGATATAGGCGTTCCTCAGGGCATAACGATATGCCCATCTTGATATAGCGGGAACGTTCACGATTTTCGCCGATGACACAACCGTCCTTTGGCATGACTTGGTTGCCGATAGGCTTTAAATGTAAAGAATGATTTGTACAAAACCAAGGAGTGGTGCGATGCGAATTTGCTATCCTTTATTATTTCAAAGACTAACATATTGAGAGTTCGCTGTGGTCTGGATAATGTTTATCTGGAGGACGAGGCGATCTTTATGCCTGGTGTTAGTAAGTTTTCGAGACTACGTGGACATCAATCTTAAATTTGAGAACGACATAGTAAGTTTGTATCAAAAGCTATCTTCTGGTTGCTCTCCCATAGCTGATTGAGTCCTATCTTCGTTGTGGTGCTTGTTTTTGGGGATCTTGTGCGCAGTACTTATTCCAATCTGTCTTTGTGTTGCAAAAAAGGGCAGTTAGATATGTGTGTGGTTCGTGATTATTGTCGTCTTTTGTTTCTTAATAACTCAATTTTACCTCTTGGTTGTATCTTTATCCTGGAAACTGTTTGACTAATGTTTAAAAAATATCAAAGTGAGCTGTCTATCCCTACCCATTATAACACACGTCAATCGTTTCTCCTAAATTTACCAATTCCACGATCCACTCTAATTAAAAAATCTTTAATTTATGGGGGAAAAAAAGTATTTAATCACTTACCACGTCATTTGAGAAAGCAACAGTATTTGGGGAGGTTTAGAAGACTAACCAAAAAACTATTACTAGAAAGAGTATATTCTTGATGAGTATTTCGACGACGCGTTGAGATAAGAAATCACATACGCTAACTCTACTATTTAAATTTTGAATTATTATTCTTAACTACTTGTTTTCTAATATATTTATCAATTTTATGTTGTTTTGACTTTTAACGATTTAACCATGTCTAATTTCATTTAATGTTGTTGTACTTTTGTGATCTGTTTGTTATCACCTCGCTACCCTTGTATATTATACCTTTGTCAACAAGATAAATATTCTTAGGACAATAAAGGATTTTTTGGTTTAATTTGATTTAAACCAATTAAACTGCATCAAACGTTAAAACTAAAACTGTGGAGCTCTTGGATGTACTAACAAAAGATTTTCCCTTGACCAGTTAGTAATGGTTGTTTCTATTGTACGTTCCAGAATTTGACGAATTGGATTCATCTGTCGATAAAATATCGTTATATTTTACATTTTGGCGACAGAAGTTAGAATGCCAATGGCCAAAAATTAGTCTTCTCTCTGAATCCCCTGCCAAAAGAGCTTAAACTGGTCGGTATTTGGAAGAAATGTATTTGTACTTTTTTAAAATCCCATTAACAGAACCATTAGACCAATATCTGCTATGCAATTCTGACGGTAGGCTTCAAAATATGCAATAACTTCAATTTCCGTGACCTTGCTTATTATAAAATTCCTTTTTGTCCTTGTTTTGGCAAGAATACTTTGAGTTTTCGGTAGAGTCTCAAAAAACATCGCTCATTCTAGCTCCTTTAGAGGATTTTCAGCACACTAAATAAGTTCCTAATATATCACACTTTTCTGCATTTCTGCAAACCATTTCTTTTTCAAGTTAATAACTGACACAACAAGACTTTTAAGCGAAAAACAAATAAAAAAGTACTAATACAAAATATTTGATATTATTTGAAAGAAAGTTAGTGAGGTGCATCCTGGAGGGCACAAAAATATATAACATCACAAAAGGTTTGTTCCAACACCCAATTTTTGTACCGTCCCAGAACCGTCACGAAACTGTTGGAATCGATTTTATGCGCAGGCGTTAACTTTGCGTGGTTTCGTGACCGTACCAAAATAGACATGCGTTGGAACGGTTTTTGAACCGATATATGAATGCGGCGTGGTAGCTTGGCGAAACTAACCTTACTTTTACATGTAAACAAATTGCCAGGATATTTTAAAAAATAAAAACTACCTTCCACATTTTGGCTTCTTTTTCTATCATATGATCGATACAATTTTTCCACTTTTCCGCACTGATTTTGCCCATGGTTTCATTAAAGAGTCTTTGTACATCCACCATTTTATGTCGTATTTTTTCTGGCGACATCTGCCTTTATTTGAGCCCATATAAGTTCGATCGGGTTTAATTCGCAGTGGTAAGGAAGGAGTCTGAGCACAGATATTTCTCGTAACTTTGCCATTTCATCTACTACATATTTTTTGAATTCATTTTTATGTAAATTGACTAGTAAGTACCAATAATTCTTTTTTTAAGGAATCCAATGGAAATTTTATTCTATTCTGTTATTTCACTTTTACGCCACGCACTTGCCGGTAATTTTTCCGGCAGCCTAGAGTGATAACTGGCATTATCCAATACAATTATTGCATCTTTTGGTATAAGATCCAATATTTGCCCGAACCATTCTTCAAAGACATCGGCAGTCATGTCTTCGTGATAGTCTCCTGTATTTTTAGATTGGAACATCAGTAGACCACTTTTAACGAAGCCTACAGAACTTCCAATATGGGTTATGATAAATCGATGTCCTTTCCCAGATGGCGGTCTTAATCCCGTGGACAATCCTTCCAGGTAGTCTGCATGGTCTTCTTGGATTGAGGACAAAATTTTGTCCAGCGTAGGAATTCCCTTTTTTCAAAGAGAAACTATGAACTTTTCGCCTTACTCTCTGCACTAAAACGTCATCCAGTTCAAGTTTTGATCGTCCTGGAGAAGTTTTTGGAGCTTTGACGCCATCACTTTTTTTTTCTTTTAAAAGTTTATATATTGTTGTTTTCCCAACGTTAAGCATATCTGCTGTAACTTGCACTGCATTGTCAACACTCAAATCCGCATTGTTACTTTTAATAGAATCGTAACAGTTAAGAATTATTTTTTTTTCATTTACTGTACATGGACCGACTCGAGGGCGTTTAGGCAATTGTTGAAAATTTCTCTGATTTAATTAAAAAAACACTGACACTTCACACTTTGACTAGTTTAATAAGTACATAGACTCTAATTAGTTTTGATAAAATTGCTTTCTAAAATTCCAGGTAAATAGTACGTAGGACTGTACATACTTTAAAGCTTAAAAAATTTAATATTAAAATATATATTTGAAGACAAAACTTGAAGTTAAAGTCGATACTTGTACTAATTCTGCACAAATTTAAAAATTCAGACCTATTTAAATATATACATGCCGAGAAATCTTGCACGCCCATGGAGAAGACGGTTTTGATTAATTTATTACTTCGCATCATTTAAAGATAGACTATAGCTGGTAATTTTAATATTTTATACATAAAATTTCTTTCGTTTACCTAAATATTCTTCATTTTTAACTCACAGTTCGTTTAAAACCTCCAAATCACCATCAGAAAATTAAGCATTCGATAGAAAATCACTGTCTGCTTCGTCACTAACCTGCACTTGCTCTCAGTTGATCCCCAGTTTTAGTTTAATAACACCTGAGCGCAAATTATTAGGTACCTTACACGTGCTGATTTTATTGTGTTGCATGAGAAAGAAGAAAATGACGTTGGTTGCAAGCAACTTTATTTTAAAACAGACAAAATTATTATACAATCTTCGATTCTTCGCGTAAACAAGACTTCTCGTCCTCACAAAACAAGCTAGAACAACATTTTGTTTGATGCACCGACAATGATTATCCACAAGAACAATAATGTTTCTTTGCTTGTTAACCAGTCCACACTAAAAAAAAAACACGATTCAAAACGTTTGTTCTTGCCGCTACACGCACTTTAAAAAATTATGTATTGACCATTTAAGATGACGTCGCTGGGGGGCAAATTTGACAAACTTAGGTTAAAGTTTATGTCAAAGCCATAAAATTACCATTACATATTTGACAACGGTCATATTTGCTGAGGGGCAAAGTGACAAGTTTAGGTTATACTTCTTGTCAAAATCATATGTTCTTAAATGGTCTATGACAGCGTAGGTTAGGTTAGGTTAGTAATACCTGGTATCCGGTGATCAAAAATTGTCAGTGGGAGTGAGGAAATGCCACGGATTTCAATCTATTACCGTCTAGTACAATTATTGTATTTTGTAAAATTCCAGTACCTTCAACAAACATCAAAAATCCAACGCTAATTATAGCTTCTCCAGAATTCATCTTATGAAATGGAGATTTCTATTTAGGAGCGAAGGCACGGTTTGTAAAAAAATATCATTCAAAACAAATATCTACATTCATTTTGTAATTGTAGAGTAAAATATCGTAAGACATTGTTCAAATTTCGAAAAAGTGATCGAATATGAAATATAATAAATAATGATTTATTCTCGTAATTACCATATGAATCTAAAAGTAAAACAACAAAAAAGCAATGACGTTTCATAAAAGATTACACTAAACTTCAATATGACCGCCATTTATTACCATATAAACTATTGCATACGTCGTGAAAATGCACTTCTAACCATCCGAGGGGATATTTCTTGATAGTAAGCCGCTTCACGTGATCGATTGTTTTTGTGGACATATACTTTTTCTTCTATAAACCCCATAAAAAAAAAGTCGGTAGAAGTTAGATCGGGGGACCTTGGTGGCCAAGTAAATTACGATCTGTGCGCGTAACTGTCTGGTTTAAAAATTCTGTCACTCTTGCAGAGCTGTGGAGCACTATCATGTTGAAACCACAGTGTATTTCTTGCATCCGGCGGTAAATAGTATTGAGAAAAAATTCAAAAAGGATAAGTAAATTTCAACGTTACTTAATTTCTTCGAAAGAAGTACAGCCCTACCGATTTAGTTCTTATAACACCACACCAAACGTTGGTTTTAAAAGAATATTGGTTCCGACCTCAGTTCAGGTTAGTTGCACTCCACTCCACCTAGAGTTTTGGAGACAAACCGCTTCATTCGAACGTCACATTTTTAATTTTAAACACTTCCTTGGGATATTTTACTTAACAATGAAATTAAATGTATTTTCTTTATCGAATTTTTTTTATTTTTTTTACACCTCTTACATAACTGGGTCAAAATTTTTGGTTTCAGTATTATTTTTTCACCAAACGGAACATTTCATGAGAAGTGACTGTCGTAAAGTTAAAGATAGAAAGGTTTTCCATTTGTTAATGGTTTCAGGATACGCGGTGTTTTTTTTTGTTTTATCTGAACTAGCCCGCTCATTTGATTTTCAAAACATGGTTTGTCGTCAACACACACCGGCTATCTTTTACGGAATTTTACTGACTAATTGTTAATTTATATTTATTAATATATGGTTAAATAAACGTTAATGAAAAACCCAAATTAAACTAACATCACTGAACTGACCTGAAATAATCACCAACAAAATATCAAATAAAAGAATAAAAATAGTTTGGTTAGGATACATTAATTTGTATAGACGGCATTGAAAAAGTTTGAAATTCTTACTTAATAAGTTTAAATATTATATAAGTACAGTCGAAACGGTCGTTCTTTGCCGGTGCGTCATTACTTCCACGTGATTAAAACCATATGAATCTAATCAAAATTACAGGGTTCAAAAAGTTAAAACAAAGTCTAAATTCATAAACGTCAAAACTTTCGTGGCTACCGTTCGAACTTAATAATATAGTAGAGAATATTTAAAAAGACCGAAACTCAATAAAACGTGCAACAAAGAACGCTACAGGGTATTCTTTGTTTTTATACAAATCAAAAGCAAGAATAAATTGAAGAAAATATGCAGTTGACGCCCTTCAAAGAGAGTAAAATAATAAATCACATAAGTCTTACGTGTTCTATCTTTTACCAAGTACCCAAGCGTGTACCTGAGGAAGAGAGGCATACTGTAATATAAGGGTGTATTTTGTATCCTTTTATAAACTGATTGATATCTCTGGTGAATGGTGGTGGGATATTGGGTCAGGTCCGGAATGTATGTTTGATGTTGTCATCATGCCATGTTCGTTTCGTCTATAAAAACCACATCTAACGGAGTTTCTGATAACAAGTTTTCTGTAGGGTAACTGTACCAGTAATTGCCATTATAAGGGAATATTTACATATAAGAGGTTAGCAAAAATTGAAAAAATTATAATTTTGGTTTAACAAAAGCAACAAGTTGTGTATTAAAGATCACAGAATGGCCTCTAATGTCAAAACGTATAAAAAATACGTTTATAGTACAGATAAACATTTATATTTTTGTCTTAGTCCCATGTACCTGTAATTGCCACCTTCAAAATCTGAAACCTCCAGTAATTGCCACTTTCGGTGCCAGTAATTGCCACTTTAGGTGCTTGCCCTTGCATATTAGTTTTTATGCTTTTACATGTTCCAACATTAAAATAAGACCACATTTTTACAAATATAACAGTTGTATTGAAATTATTAGGTAACATTTTTGAATTATAAGCTAAATTTGCAACCTGAATTATCACAAGTTACAAAAAAACGAAAAAAACAAGAAAACAAAAGAAGTTTAGGTAAATGTGAATATTTATAGATAAAGAGCAATAACAAAATCTCGAAATAAAAACAATTTAGCATTATTTATAATCTTTAAGATATTTAATTACTTTTATTGGATTTGAAAGCTCTATACCTAAGCTATTTTAATTTTTTTAATAATATTGTTATCTATTGAAAATGGACCATTTCCGATTAAATCTATAGGACCAAAGAAAATACGATACAACTGAACATCATCAACGTCGTTTTTGATGGGCCAAAGAAATGAATTTTCGGTTATTTCTTTTTCAAAAATTTTAGTGTTGCGCTTGAGTTTACATTATCAATACTAATGACTCTTCCGATAAAATATTGTTCGTCATAATATACAGCATAGTAATTTTCAGGTACTAGTGGTACTTGACCATTCAAGAAGGCGTCCGAAAAGGTATTTGCTTTTGTAATTTCTGGATTTATTTCTAAATCTGAAAAATTTTCTGAATCAGATGATGTACTATCGGCATATATGACTGACTCTTCACTACCGTCACTCTCACTTTCTTTAACTTTGGGTTTCTGCTTTTTGCGTATTGATAATAGTTTCTTGTTTTCCTTTTCCTGTTGTTTCATTTTTTGTTTCTCAAACCTTACTCTTTTTCTTTCTTCTTTCTGTCTTTCTTCAGTATTTTTATTTTCTTCTTTTTACAACATGAACTTTTTTCACTCGCTTGAAGTCACTACAGATGGCGTCTGATGAAAATTTCGTTTTCGCTTTAATTTATTTTCTTTCTTTTCTGGCCATATTAAAGCCCGCTTAAATGGTGTTCCAACACTTGAGTTCGAATTATCGCTTAACAAACCTGGAGTCAATTGGTTGGTATATTTAACTGGACTAGTATTTGGAGTTGTCGGAGGGTCTCTAAATCTTTATATCTCTAAAACTGTTATAAGGAGATCAGGTGAAAACCCCCTGCTGGAAATTTCAGTTATCCATTTCACTAGGGACTTTTCCTCGGTTTGAGATAAGACTGTAGGTGGACCCATTTTTCGCCCCAGCGGCGTTTTTCCTTTAACTTTATTTTTTAACGTATTTCGCGGAACTCCATGCATCTTGGCGGCTGTGGAAAACGGCATTCCATTGCGGCACGCAGTTATAGCAGCTTGCATGCTTTCCTCCGAGTATCGGAAAAATGTTTCTTCGCTTTTTCCATTCTGCTTTCCACCTATACCCAAAGTTGCCACTATATTGAACCAATAATTGCCACTTTTAAAAAGAGGTGGCAATTACCGGTTTTTTAAAAAATATTTAATTTATTTTCAAATCGCATACAAATGAGACTCTGAACATTCAAATCTGATCATAATCCAAAAGGATTAATTTCTATTAAAATGCCCCAGTAATGGCCATTAGTGGCAATTTCTGGGATATTTGTTAAAAAACGTTCCAGTAATCGCCACCCCCCTTTATTCATGAATCATCCATAAAAGAAGCAAATTATATATAAATAAGGTATTAACACTTACCTGATATTCGTATTAATACTGTAGAACCCCGTATTTTTATCAACTTTGGAAAATATATTACAATATGTATTTAATGTTCCTTAACAAGCGCTATAACACAGCTTCCACTCACGACCGTTGCGGTCATACTGAACAAATAAAATGGCCGCATAACAAGTGGTGACCTCTCTTAGGATTTTCTACTAATATAAATCGTAGTAGAAACATCTCCAAATAAACAAATAACCTTAATTTCAAACTTAGAAACGCATTGTGGCAATTACTAGTACAGTGGCAATTACTGGTGCAGTTACCCTATATTGTCTCAAAAATTTTATACGTTTTGAAACAATATCCGGTTTCTCCATAATGTAGCGCCTGCCACTGTCCCTTTTAAATTTAAATCCCAAATGCTTTAACAAATGGCCTAATGTGGAGTTGCTTAGGTCAATAATTTGTTTGGCATGCAATTCCTCTTTTAGCTTATGCCGTGTGACATACTTATGCGTGGCAATCATATTGTAAACTACGTTCCTTATTTGAGTTTTCCTTGCCTCAGTTAAATCCCTTGTTTTTGGGGCACGCTTTTCTCTATTAGCCTAAAAAGGAAATTGAATATTATGACTACATGTTCTTTTATTACTTTATAATTGAATATAAATACTTATAATAAATTACAATCCTTATATATGTATTATATAATATAAAAATCGCATAATTTTTTGGTCCATAAACGTCTTAATACCTGTATTCATATGTGAATAAATTTCAAACCACTTACTCTGTGAGAGGTTCCTGTTGTATATTCCTTTCGGGTCCTGGCTTTCTCACTAATCTTACAGGCTGCTGAAGTGCATTTCATAGCTGAAATTGGCTGAAGGCTATTTTCTTTTCCATTTTGAAAATACTCCAAAACGTTTAAAATAATTTTCCGTGCCTCAGCGTTAAACATTTTGCACCAAATATTCTAAGCCAAAATTCTCGCCCGTACCTGAATTTTTGGGTACCTGGGAAAATGTTCTTTGTTTCGCTTTAATTTCTCACACCCAACAAAGAGAGGCAATTAAGGGTTGGTACTTGCTAATTTCGTGCCTATGAGTTATTTAGAAGAAAGAAAGATGATTAGAAGCTGAAGCTTTCTTTGTTGTAGGTTTTATTGCCCTTTCGGTCTTTTTAAATAATCTCTGCTATAGTAATACCTAGAATGCACTTATTTTATAAAAGACGTAAAAACATTTTTCGATTTTTCCGGCTAAATCAAAAAGAGGGATTGCAGTGTAAATTTAGGACTGAGTTAATAAATACAGTAATTTTATCTTTTAAAAGTTGTTTTTCACTTATATACAGGATGTCCTACTGTAGGATACTTGACTTAAAATTAGATTTTTTGTATCTATACTTTTCTTAAAATTAATTAAAACTTTGACGACGTCACATCCGGTTTTCCAGAACGATCAAGATAAGCTATAGGCATTTCATTTTGAAGTACTTAAACAGTCTATTACGATTTAAAACGTGGTATTGTTTTTATGTATTAAAACGTCACCTGAATAAAATATACGCAATTTTTATATGTTTGCTTTTTTCATTATGTTTTAAGTACTGATTGTTACTTTACGATTACGATTGGTGTTGTCAATAAAATCAGACGACTATGTATAATGCAAGGACATAATTTAACGGAAAAACTATTGTTATTTGCAATTGTTAAATTATTACTAATTATATTTGATTTGAATTTGAATTGAAAATACCACTGTTTACTGCTGCAATAGAAAGTCTGGATATTTTTTGATTGGGAACAAAAATGTCTGAATATAAAATAGCATAGTGTAAAAGTAAAAGAATCATTCAATTTACAATTTTGGGTTGCTCTCATCGTCACTATATGGTTGGTACAGGTAAATAGGTACGGTGTTTATCCTTTTGGTTCCTTTTTTATACCCCTTAATATAAACCAGGTTTTCCGATTTTAAAAATGTGTTTCGTTGCCAAAGATGGCAAGTATTTTATTTGATCGATTGAAAATCAAAAGAGGCCCCTCCGATAATTAATAGCTTCGAAACGAAAAGTCAGACCAAGATGCGGTTTAGACCTTTTAAAAAATGAACGTCGGAGTGGGAGCTGGTATCTTTTCTGAGAGCATGAAAATACAGAGGTCATATAGACTTCCGGAGTACTGCAGCATTTTTTAAATCAAAAATCAAAATCAAAATCAAAATAGTTTATTCGTGTCAACATTCACATAGAACTCACACAAGTTAATATCATGGTAAAAAAGATTTAAAATGATACAAAAAGTAAATTTAACATAAGATAGATCGATAAGACATCTCAAATATTTTCTTTTTACAATACATCTTCATATATCTAAAAAATTTAGAAATTGAAGAATGTCAATTTTTTAAAACGGTTTTTATTTTTCTAAGGTTAAAAAAATGTTGATCAAAATTTTGAATACGTCATCAAAAAGCACCCCTCAATTGAATTTTGAAAATTTTTATACCGACTTTGTACAAAATTGAAATAAAAAAAAGTTCTATGAAAAATGAAATATTTATTTTATAGGAACATATTTTTTTACGTCCATATTGGGTTTATTCAATTCCCCTGTATTTTTTCAACAAATCTCACTTAAAAAGAATTAAATATCTTCCACTAATATTACAGATATGTATATCAGTTTTTATGCTACGAAAAAGCACGCCTGTTCGGGATTTGAAACATTACCCATTTCGAATAGTGGTCTATGAGTCAAGCATGTTAGTATTTGGTAAAGCTAAAATTTGACAAAGACGTCAACATCACCCAAGATGTCAGAAAATTCGAGTTTTAATTTATTTGGGGTGTTAATATTACATATTGTTGGACTTAAAAAATGTGATATGTGTTTTAAAAAATGTTTTTTTTTAGTAGACACAGTACTTTTTCATTGTCTCAGTAGCGGTGATAATAGCATTCCCGGGGGGGGGGGGGGGGGTACTCAATTATTTACTCATCTAAGAATAATTATGCCACTTCTTCAGAAGACATATATAAATACAGTTGAAGGGCACCCGGCAAAAAGGTGGAAGTGAATTTTTAACTTATTTTAGTGAAACAGATTTTGAACGTTTATTCTATTGCTACTAAAACAATGTTGTGTCTGTGGTGACAATTTTCGATGTGTATGTTTGTTTAATAATGTAATATGGTGGGTACTTCTGATCATTATATTATCGTGTGATATTATCTATATTTTAACTTGTAGGTATACAAGTATATTTTTTTAAAGTAGTACTATTTATTTTATGTAAAAAGGGGAAATGTCAAAAGTTGAAAATTGAAATATTAATATTTTATTTGACATTTCACCAAACTAGTAAAGCAATACAATACTGCCTTAAAAAAATATAACATTTTGCGTTTAAGACTTAATAAGAGGAGAAACGTAAAAAAGTACCCAAAAAAAAACCTACAGTGTATAAATAAAGCCTCCATTCCCCTTTTGTTATATTTTGATTTAAAAAAGGGGTCATCTTAAAAAAATTAAAAAATATATGAAAATTGCTTGTAGATTAAAAATAGTTTCCTAATAGGTATTGCGACCTTACCTGCCATTTAAAAAATTTACTTAAAACGGCGCCCTGCCGCCATCTTTCAAAATTGAATCAAGAATTTGCATTTAAAACGTAGTATTTCAGTTATAAGAAGAAAAAAAAGGTATTATTGAGCGTGCAAAATTTAATTATTCTCGCATTTGTTAATCAAAAGTTAACAGGGTAGGCTTAAGATTTAATCAAAAAAAAAATAAGTTCGAGTTCTTTTGCACTCTTTAAAATCGTATATTAATACATCTGTCTTGTTAGATTACATTTTGGAATAATTTTAATCACACATATTTACGATCAGGTTCAATTTTCATGTAAGAAGCTTATTTTTTTTTACTACAATGTATTTTTGGTATCCTACTTATCGTTATCTTATAATAAAATGATGCTCTTCATCGCTTCTGACTGTTCTTTCCGTTATTTCAAATATAGCAAAAAATCATCAGAAAACCATGAGAATACAGTACGAAAAAAGAAATTATAGAAACACAAATTTATAAAATCAGCAATAACTACTGGTTTAATGATACGCAAAATTTTGAAAGTGCCCTGCTATTTTGCACCTGTCTGAATCCTTCACACTTACACTATAGTAAAAAATATTGTCATTTGTAGGCGTTGTTTAATATAGAAGGATATATACACTGGCGAGCAAAAAATTTAGGTCACATTGAAATTGTAATATTTTTTTGAAATTCTCGGTTTTCAGCTTATATTTGCAAATTGTAAATTATCCGAATGTACTTTGTAAGCTAAATTGAATATTAATTATTAAAAATTAAGCACCTTATTTTGGTTTTTATGGTTTATTCTGAAGAAACGTCCAATTTACATTTCAAGCGAAGTTCGACTGATTGTTACTTGGAACTACAGGAACGAATAAAACTTAACATTAATAAAAAAATGATAATTAATAACGTGTATTCCCTCCTCTTGCATTAATGTTTTTGTGAAAATCTGTAGTCTTAAGTATGTAATGTTAAAGTAAAGGCTTAGTAAGAAAAACATAATGGTGTCTAATGACTGCTTGTATTCGACGAGGCATACTTTGAATTAAATTAAGGATCACATGCTGATCGATGCTATTCCACTCTTGCAACAGCAACTCTCTCAGCTCCTGGGCAGATCTTGGAGTTGGTGTATGCCTTCGAATTCGTCGTCCCAACTCATCCCAGACATGTTCTATGGGATTCATATCCGGACTGAGTGCTGGCCAATCCAACCGCCTAATTCCTACCTGATCCATATAGTCATCTTGCATGAAAATACCATGCTTGCCCGTAGTGATCATGAAAGGCATAACATAATCATCTAGGACCTCCGCAATATACCTGTGAGCTGTCAGGGAGCTATTCTGTATGAAGACCAACTCTGTGCGTGCTTGTGAAGTGATACCCGCCCAAACCATAACCGACCCACCGCCAAATGGAAGTCTCTCGTCAATACAAACTGGGGCATATCTTTCTCCGGGTCTTCTCCATACTCGTCGACGCCCATCTGACCCAGTGAGGCAAAAACGCGACTCATCTGAGAACAGTACCTTGCTCCAGTCATCATCATTCTATACCCGGTAATTTCGGGCAAAATCCAATCTTGCAATTCGATGCCTGCGGTGCAATAGTGGTCCTGTAGCCATTCTTCTAGAAGACAATCCATTAGCATGAAGCCTTCTTCTAACGGTCCATTCGCTAACATTAACACCTCTAACCTCTTGAAGTTGATTTCGCAGAATAACCGCAGAAGCTGTTCTATTCCGCAAACTTGCGGACACCAAAAACCGATCATCTCTTTGGTTTGTGATTTTTTTTCGCCTGGATCCTGG
Source organism: Polydrusus tereticollis (assembly GCA_963920685.1). Lineage (NCBI taxonomy): Eukaryota > Metazoa > Arthropoda > Insecta > Coleoptera > Curculionidae > Polydrusus > Polydrusus tereticollis. Next base: position 83,377,537 of record OY987329.1, on the reverse strand, counting down.
TCTTCTGGTTATCAGGCCAGTCTCCTGATAGCGCTGGTAAACATTTTGTACAGCACATAAGCTCTTACCAACAATTCTTGCAGTTTCACGTTGTCCTCGACCATCTTGTATCAACGCTACAATTCTTGCTACAACAATAGGATCTAAAGGCATTATGACCTGTTAAGTGAACACTACAAACAATACACCGTAAGACCGATAGGTTTTAGAAAAAGAAAACAACTTTAAACTGAGAAATAGGCAACGAAATAAAAATATTAAATAGTACTGAATTCACGTTACTTCACAAAAGGCGTAACTACGATGACAATACGTGACAGATAAACAAATATGGCATATAAGATTTTTCGGGAAACAAATGATGCACCGCCTACTGGACCGATTTCTGAAGTGACCTTAATTTTTTGCTCGCCAGTGTAGTATTGTAGAGAACAAAGAACAATTTTTTGTTGTAAAAATAATGAAATTTTAAAATAATGTACTGCAATTAAAAAAAAACAATGTGATAATTAAAACAGACATAAAAATTGGATACTCACTGAGATAAGAAAACAAAGTCTTAAAATATGTAAAGGGGAATTAGAGTTAGTTGACAACAAGCTTTTATCTTATACTGTTATTGGGGTATAATATTAAATTATTAAAATTGTTAATTATGATTTAGTACGTTACCCTTATTTTATATCTACTCATATTACATTATTTCTCATTCATTATTGTTTATTTTTAACTTTATTATATATAATGAAACTATTATTTTCGTTCATTTTCATTTGATTTATTATTTTCATCAAGGGACTTGAGGGCGCCCTTGGTTTTGCTGCCCCCCCGCAATGCGGGAGCGGTTTTTACGCCACTGTGGTCTGGTGGACTGCTTTGGAGAAAGCAGTACACACAAAGAATTCAAAGAAACTAACGAAGATACATCGGGTAGGTTGTTTAGGAGAACTGGTGCCCTTCACTCCACACAGACGGCGGCTTTAGAAGTGATTGTTACATCTGCTGCCCGTGGATATTTATGGAAAAAGCATGGCTGCAAAAAGTGGTCTACGACTAAATGAGTCGAAATGCTGGAACGACACCAAGTACGGACACAGCAGTATACTAATGACATATCCAGATCGAAATTTGTGAGAGTCGACTAATTACATCATCCCACTAACAGACTTTGGAGAGGGGGTTTCTGTGCTCGTTCCATCTAGGAAAGAGTGGGAGGTCAATCAGTTAACAATGGAGACGGATTACTCGATTTTCACAGACGGTTCAAAAATGGACGACGAAGTGGGAGCTGGTATCTTCTCTGAGAACATGAAAATGCAGAGGTCATATAGACTTCCGGACTACTGCAGCATTTTTTAAGCAGAAGTTACGGCAGTAGATAAAGCAGTAAAAATCCTGCAGGAACATCCAGACCTGAAAGAAGTTGCGTCAATAGCGATTTATATAGATAGTCAAGCAGCGATAAAGGCAATTTGTTCCAACAACACTAAATCAAAACTAGTAAGGCGACGTCGCAACAATCTCCGCATCCTTGGTGCCCAGCATCGAGTCACTCTGTGTTGAGTTTCTGGTCATCACAGCATAGATGGTAATGAGTCTGCTGATGCGCTCGCTAGGGAAGGTGCGGACATGTCCGCCGATCTAGCAGAGAATACCGTGGCTAGACCACTGGGATCGGTCAAAAAGGAGATTAATCGCACAGCCAAACAACTTGCAATAAGCAGATGGACAGAGCTAACAACCTATAGGATCTCAAGGCAATTGTGGTCCCTGTTTGATAACAGGAAAACCGCAGCGTTATTACAACACCGGCGTTGGATGGACCTAAGAGATATCATTGCCGTGGTTACCGGACACTGTATTTTCGGTAGACATGCCGAACGTATGCAAATACCAGCGAACAACTTCTGCAGACGTTGCAGAGACGAGACAGAGGAGGAAAGTATTCAACATTTCTTGTGTGAATGCCCTGGCCTTGCAAGAAGAAGGTTTAATGCCTTAAGCGAACCATTCTTTAATAATCTAAAGGAAGTAGGCAGCTTACAACTGGGTAGACTTACTAGGTTTATTAACAGTAGTGGCTGGTTCAAGTTAGCTGCCAAGATTCCTCTGCGTTGTATGTCGCACTAGCCATCGCACTGATGCTTATAGGTTCTGCGGAACATGTGTGGTATCACAACGGTCCTTATAGGATTACGTGAGACTGTCTGGACATCCCAGAAGTCTGCTACTCTAATCTAACCTAACCTCGCTGCTTCACTTTGAGCTTCCCTCATTTTCCCGTGCATGCTATAATTTACAATCGCTATAAAATCTTGATCATGCTCTTTATTGCTGTGAAACATACCGAGCACAATGCACCATACGTTTAAGCAACGTTGCTAAAATATCAACAACTCCCCTTTGAACTAATGAATTGTGATGGTGGAATTACGTTAAAGTTGTAAATGAATTTAATTTTGACAACTCTGATTGAAAGTAACGTGCAATAGTGAGAGATGCACTTTTGTTCTCCATTCAAACAGGTGCAGCCGTGATCCCTCGTCCCAGCAGTTTTGCGGAGCGACTTCTTCTTGTTTCTTGCTGCAGAACGACGGGCCGTTTTGGCACTGGCACACCCCTTTTTGCCAGTGGCGTAGCCAGGTTGTGAGGACAAGGGGTGCAAACGGAACAGAGTCATCATATTTGTATCATGGAAAAGATAGTGCCACAGGCGAAAATTGCTGATAAAAATTAAGAAAATTTGCCTAAATAATAGTCCCAAGAAATCTGTTAATACAATTAAGAGCTCTTATCAGTGACTTCCATTAAGGTGAAAAGGTTTGACAAACTACAAGAAAACTATTGAATAGAATTTGTTAAAATTTTGAATTTAGATTCGCAATTTGGTGCTGTATGACTATATGGTCTTGAATTAAAAAAAAAACAAATTTTTTTTTTTTAACGATAAATATAGGTGAAGCTGAGAAAATGTTCCCATACAGTCTTTTTTGAAAGTATTTCCTCAACTATCTACAATTTCAATTAATTTTATACCTTTTTTTTAATGTGAAAAAACGTCAAACCGAGTTTTTGAGAAAAAATACCTAAAACCGGAACTATCTAAAGCGATTTGGCAACACTGCGGTTTATCTAGCCAGTCCTGACCGCCACTCGCCGCTCGGAGCGGTAAATTATATTAGACTCGCGGCGCGGCGACGAATGTAGGAATAGCCATGTTGCCTGATTGTTCAATAACACTGACTTATCCTCCTTCGCGTCAAATTCCCAAGTCGGACCACGCGGTTCACTGAATATGCCCCTTAACAGACAATGGGGCGTGTGTAGACCACATTTTAAATCTATAAATGAATAGAATTGACATTCCCCTCGCATTTCCCCACATGGTACTCTCTTAAGGCAGTTTTCTCAAACTTCTACTTCTTTTTCTTGTCGTTTAAAATAGTACTAGGTACAACTACTATTCTGGAAGTTTTTTGGTTTTCTAATCTTCATGTTTCTGTCTTCTATCACTACCCCCGTGTTTTTGCGTTAGGTATAGGTAAAAGATTATATCAAGATAAGAAATACCTAACAAGGCATCGATACTTTTACCGCATACATCCCTAGTTTTGTCGGCAAAATACAAAGACCTCCGTTGACCATGAAGAAGTGATTCTAGCAGATAAACCGATCGTACCCAATCGAGTCCGCGGAATTCATCCGTTTTACGTTTTGCCGCGATATTTGGATATGCACGCCGGAATGCCATCAACATAATTTTTCCGAAACCGACAAAATTGCTTTTTTCATTGCCATTACCTGCTCATCTGATGGTATCTACATGTTTATTGGAAAAAATTTATGGTGGAAATCGCGGTAGTTTTTTATGTTGTCGTAAAACGATATTAAAATAACCAGTAAAATGTGAAGGCATGGTATCCAAACTAAAATTATCTCTTTTTTTATGTTTTATGCTTTTAAAAGAGCAGTAATCAGCTGCTATTTATTAGATAATATAGGGATTCTTCTATCAGTGGTATTTGGGGGATCGAGGATACGCCGATACAAGAAAGCAAGTAAAAGTAGGTATTTACTTCGGCTTCTAATTAGAAACTGGAGCCAAACTGTGAGACAAAATGCAAAAAAGTTGGAAAGAGATAGATAATAGTAAGGCAAATAGCAAACGTCAGCTATTGGCTAAATCAATAATAAACTAAGATTGTGTCGTTGCTTACTAAAGCTGACAGCAACATAAAATGAAGTTTTTGATAAAACTAATCGATCAAAGTAGATTTGGCTTTAGGCTGCTGCTTTTTTTAATAAATAAATTTCAAGATTTTAAAAAAAAAGTTCTACTAGGTACATCATTACTTTGTTTCTGCAATTGTTATTCAATGTTCATCTATCAATGTTAATTACAAGCCTATCCTTCAGAAGTACGATACGTAACTTAAGAGGGTGATTCCTTATGATATTCTAAGAGAAAAAGTTCATATGAACATGTGTCCGAAGTTGCTCATGCTTGATATACAGGGTGTTAAAGTTTTTTATAAAAATATTTTTTTTTATAATTTTTTTAATTATCCTTTTCCCGATTTTATTGAAATTTGGTACCGTTATTCATAATGCTAAGGGGCTTAATTAGTCCTAACTAGATTTTTAAGTCCAGTGGCGTCTAGGGGAGCACATAACGAATATTATTGAGAAGAAAATGTACGCCACTGCCTTTTTTTCTGATTTTGATATATTTTTTTCGGATTTACCAACTAATAATACATTTTTTTTCCCTGAATTGTTCTCGTATCTTGCTTCGTTTTTGAGAGAAATCATAAAAACCAGCTTGCATGCATGTACAAAGAAAAAATACCTATGTATTTCAAAGTTAATTAAAACATTTAAATTAAAAATAATTTTTTTTTTTAACAATGATAAAAAAAAATTGCTAATAAATATATATAAAAAAAAATATATAAATAAAACGCACGATTGTGTTCTTCTCACCATGGATTTTCTTACACGTTCGAAAATGCCTGCATTATTTCATATCGCATTGCAACTTTCAATAATTCAAATTCCCAACTCGTTTTCATCTAGTACAGGCGTCTTGTATACAAGAGACCCCATAAATAATAGTCTAAAGGATTCAAGTCGGGACTGCGAGCAGGCCAACCTTGGGGACCTGCGTGTCTAATCCAGCAATAAGGAAAAGTGTTGTCGAGGTATTGACGAGCAACTAGGCTAAAGTGAGCTGAGGCGCCATCGTGCATGAACCACATATTAGTTCTTATTTGTAGAAGTACATGATCCCTGTCCATACATTCACCGAAGATTGTTGCTGAAAACGACCTTCTCTAATTTTATGAGGATTATCGTCCGCCCAAATGACTTTTCTTGAAATAGAGGCCTCATCAGTAAATAAAATGTTCGGTAAAATGTTGTTGTTCTGTACTGTATGCAGCAACCACCTATACTAAAATCAAACCTTGGCTGAAGATCACGGGGAAGCAGACCTTGCATACGTTGAATATGCTATGGGTATAGTTGAAAGATGCAAAACCCTCCCAACAGTTGCTGCACTTGTTGTTGCACTGGTACCTTCCTGCCACTAATTGAAGGATCATCTTCTATCTTTCGAAGTATAGCCTCTTCTAACTCAGGCATGGTTACTGTTGCAGGTCCGTACTATGTTTAAAACTCCCTGCCTCACCCAATCTTGCATGTAGTCTAAATGTTTTGGCACATGGCAGTACTCTGTTTGGATAACGTTCCTGATAAATTCGCCGAGCTTTTTCAGCATTTTCAGTTGCTAGGCCATAATTAAAATGCATCTGGGCCATTTCAGCGTTAGTAAAGTTATTCATTTTTGACTTGTTATTGACAAAACAGGTTAATTAGGCGTCAAGACTTACCTTTACCTCATATTTTAATTAACTCTGAAATACATAAGTATTTTTTCTGTACATGCACGAAAGTGGTTTTTATTTTTTCACTCGAAAACGAAACAAGATACGAAAACAATTCAAGGAACAAAAAGGTTGTATTATTAGTTGATAAATCCGAAAAAAAATATAAAAATTAGAAAAAAGTGAGTGGCGAATAGTTAGGGCTAATTAAGTCCCTTATCATTATGAATAACGGTACCAAATAATGAAAAAAATTATAAAAAAAACGCTTTTTTTTTTAAACGTTAACACCCTGTATATCAAAAACAGGGCCACTCCGGACACATGTTCATAATATAAACTTTTTCTCTTAGAATATCATAAGGAATCCCCTCTTAAGTTACGTACCGTACCGAAACACCCTGTATAATGAAAAAAAAATAATAGGGGCAAAAATAAAAATATAAAGATTATTTTACAACTAAACTATAATAGCGTAAAGTTACTTTTATTTTTAAAATTCTAGAAGACGAATAACATTTTAAATCGTACGCTTAAACAAAAATAAAATAATTTTAAGTTATTTTTTAATGAACATGGTAATATTTATTTTATAAGAATAATATTTTTAATGAACCAATTGCCGCCTCTATTAGAAGAGGTTCCATTAGTAACGAGAAGGGACATGTGGTTTCAGCATGATGGGTTTCCTGCACACTTTCTCTGATAGTTCGTGACTTTTTGAAGTTTATTTTTATGGCCACCTAGATCCCCAGATCTTACTGTGCTTGACTTTTATTCATGAGGCAGGTTAAAAGACATTGTCTTTGAAATTCGTCCTACTACTGCTGAAACCATGAAGCAACGTATCCACGATTGTATTGCCAGCATTCCAAGAGCTTAAATTGAAGCAACAGTATTAAGCACGCAACGCAGATTAAATCGTTGTATTGAAAATAATTTAATGCGTTTTGAACATTTATAAAAACTTTTTTGTTGTTTTCATTTTTTTGAAACAACAGTCTATACTTTCAGTGGAGTCAATGTAATGTAAATAAAACAATGCAGTATTCCTTCACAATTTAATGATTGACATAAAATTTTAAGTTCCGGACATGTTTCGAGCACTTAAGTACTCATCTTCAGGGGATACCAACATCGAGTTTAACATAAAAATAAGTTGTCTCAAATTAATGAGTACAACTCAAAGGTTGAAGGCTTGGTGTATATGAAATGGTTAATTGTATTTAAATATAAGTGAAGTTTAAATTAAGTTTTGAAATTTAGATTAGTGAAAAACATTTTTAGAGAAGATAATAAACTGATTATAACATCTGGAGGCGAAAAGTTTTTTTTTTATTTTATGTTCAGCTGTTAAAGCTTAATATCTATTTATTAAAAAGGAATAAAAGAAAAATTGAGAAATTGAGATTACTTAGTTAGGTATATCATTAGCTTATATGATTATATGGGGCTACGCCCCATATTTTAGAAATAAATTGTAGAAAATTGTCATTTTTTTAATTATTTGAATTTTTTATGAGAGGAAAAAGAAAGAAAATTTTTGTTGAAAAATTATTTAAATTGGTTATAAAGAAAAATTCAGCACAACCTGTGTGCAGACACAACCGCGGTACTCTCCGCAACGTGGAAATGGTCCATATGGTCCTATCTATCTTTCGACTTCTCAGGTAACAGTGAGGCACATGCCAACTCTACCGCCTTCTGGATAGCAACGTTTTGGTCTTGGGAGAACATTTTAGACTAGCGAAATTAAAAAGTTCGAACTGACAGACTCTGACAGTACTCAAATAACTAGTTGTCATGGATTATTTTACAGGTGGAAAAACCTTATTTTATCATTATAATTTATAAAATCAAAGTTCATTACTTAATAATATATTGATCAGAGAACAGTAGTAGAAAAAATTTAATACATCACACGATGCGAGAGCCTTTTTTGAAAAAGTAGTAGTTATAGAATGGTAAATGTCTTACGTAATTCAAAAACTAAAAAAGTAGCTCTAAGAACCTTACTACATAAACTTTTTCAACTGTAACTTTTTCGTGATTATCTTAGTTTATATACCTAATGTATCAAGGAAAATAATTCTGAGAAATTGTGGAGGATATCTAAACACAAAATATTTTTACTGTGTATCCTTGTTACGATTTATGAATATGCTAAGCTAAGACCACACAAGTTACGCGAAACTTGTCACCCTGTACGTATCTCGAATACTAAATTGGATTAATGCCTAAATAACAAATTGGTCGATTTACAAAATTACTTATCTTGTTTTTTTTATTGTTAGTGGCGCCCAAATATCCTTCTCCCAACACATTTGGCGCACTGATAAATGATCTCAGAAATAGCCCAAAACTATCAACAACTAGCGGTTTCGTTGTATGTGTAGTTTGGGCTGTTTACTGTTTTAAACGTGTACAAATGGTCTTGGCGCACAACGATCAAATAGTATATTGTTAAGGTTAATGCGGTTAACCCACGGTTAGGTTTTCCATCTTAAACCATTAGAGAGCGTGACATTTTAAGTTCTTGAATTTTTTCTGTTTAAAACTTTGTGTATTATTTAACTAATCTCAATTATTGACTCAACATAATAAAACGGCGGGCAAGTATTGTCGGTTTCTTTGAAGTTTCATGTACCCAAATTCTGTGACCTCGATAATACTTATTACACAGTAAAAAATATCATATTCTTCTTATTTTGCTCTATGTATACGGGAAAAAAATGTATCACACTGTTTTGATAATTTTATAATTGAACATTTTAAGCTCCCGAACTTGATTGTGCGGTGCACCAGAAAAATATTGTCAGGTGAAGCATTAATTAAAATTCTGATTTATAATAAATGTATCTGTTAAATAGCAATCTCCGTCGTTTTACTCTAGACAGAAACTGAGAAACTTCACCGACAATTTACCTGGTATCTACATACTATTTTATTTTCTAACACCTAGGTTTAATTTAAAACCAGTCAAGAGTTTTGCTACTAAATTACAGGTAACTAATATAGCATAAACTAAGTCTTACTACAAAATTGACATTTTAAAAGCTATTCAACATCTTTCTATTACCTATTAGTTAATACTGAATTCTGTTTCTGCTTATTTCGTTTCTAGATTAACTTTATTTACAATCACCCGCGGCTGTAAAATACCTAATAAATCCACATACATGTTATGTTTCCAAACGCACAATATTGGTTTATAATATAGGTACATACCTGTGATATCCTTAGCAAATCTAAAAAATGATATTCCTTCGCCGGTTTTAGAAGGGCATTCGGGGTAAGCACACGATATGCCACCTTTCCGCTTCTTTACTCGACATTAAAATCAAAAGAAATCCCTTCTGAATTGTAAAAAAAAACAAGAAAAACAAATAACTTTTCACTTTAAACTGCAGAAAAATAAAGGTTCGTTTGGTTTTCTAGAAGTAACAAACAATTTGACAGATTGCGAATACTGTGAACTTAGCTGCGAATAATACTTATCTTGCACATGCGCATACAAAATTAGAACAGCCGTGAACGGTCACTTTCGCCTCTTATTGGTTGTGTTACTCTTTGATTATAATATGACATTGTATGGACTAGGGGGATGTCTACTTCGGCTTTCAATTAGAACCTGGAACAGTCAACCATTCCACCTCTAACACAGTCTGATGGCATCATTGCGATCAAAGCACAGGAATAAGCAAACTTATTGGCAAAACTATTCTCTTCAAATTCAACGGTTAATTTTCAGGAAAAACTCCACCGAACATTCCCCTGTAGAATCGTGAACGCCCGAGATTATTTTTCGGCAGCGCCATGTTAAACGAATCTTGAGGAGTCTTGACACCAAAGAAACTTCTGGTCCTGACGAAATTCCAGGCATCGTAATTAAGACGTGCGCTGATATATTGACACCGGTATTGTATAGGCTTTTTAACTTATCTTACAAAAAAGGAATATTTCCTTCTTGCTGGAAAACTGCGCAAGTTCAGCACAGGCCCAAAAAAGGCAAGAAGACCTTGCCAAACAACTATCGTCCAGTCGCATTGCTTTCGGTTATATCAAAAGTTATGTAGAAGGCTATCAACGAAAAACTATTAAAGTGCCTGGAAGGCTTCAACATTATTAGTGACCACCAGTATGGATTTCGTATGTCTAGATCCACAAGAGACCTTCTCGCTTATGTTACTCACGGTTGGAACAACGCAATAGGACATCATGGGTAATCCCGGGCCCTCGACATTTCGAAGGCCTTTGACCGAGTATGGCACGAGGGGCTCCTAACTAAAGTGAGAACATACGGAATGCCAGTTCAATTTTGTTCATGGCTCACAGCCAGGTATACTGCGTTTTCGACATCAAACAATTATTTGCTGCTCCCATTCGAAATCGAGTTTTAAATCCAAATAACTCGCTATGGAGATCCGTAACTACCGTAACATACATATTATGGCATATACTGTCAATGTATAATCAAATAATTTTATTGAAATAAGATTATTTTATGCGTTCTTTCATCTGTGTCCGTAAAGGCCCCCTCGTTCTTTTTCAGCAGTTTTGTCCGTCTGGCTCATAGACCAAAAGTTAAGGCTGATATTGACTGAACAAGGAGCCAGTTGAGTCCCTTATAATCAAATTAGAACCCCATTTGAAATTAAAAACATACATGACATCTATTCCGAATCATATATTAAGATGTTTGCAGCCCTTAGTTATATCTAATTTTACAAGAATGAGAAGCCGGGCTCCATTAAATTTCGGTACTTTAGCCATCTAGTTGCTAAAACACGCACTAAAAAACAGTATTTTTTTCAAAACAAGAAAGGCAGGTAATGAAAGAAACGAAAGCAGTTGGTAGCGCTCAAGAATCGATAAATACGCACAAAAATACACAAACATTTGAATATGGTCTATTCCGTCAATTTAGTATTTCTATAAGGTCAACTTCTTCACGAATTTTCAGGTATTACATTTGTGAAGTTGCTCATGAAGAAATACACGGAAAGTCACACAAATGCATAACCAGCATTTTTTTGATAAATGTCTAATTTATAATCATTAAGTACAAAGTACTAAACCACTGCATTTTTCTCTTTCTTTTTACTTAAAAAATATTTAACATTATTGCTTTCAGAAAAAGTACCTGGAAATGTGATGATTAAAGTGATGTTAATAATTACAGACCTATTTCTGTTTTACCAATATTGTCAAAAGTTTTTGAAAACATCTTACATGAACGACTGTTATGTTTTTCAAATAACATTCATTTTATTAGCGAGAAGCAAAATTGGTTAAAAAAAAAATGCAGAAATAAAAGTTATGGAATTATTAGAATTCATTTATAGCGAACTGGATAAGAAAAAAATTAATAGTTTATTTTTAGGTTTTCATAAAGCCTTTGAAGTAGTGAGTCCTAATAATCTTCTTATAAGAGATATGTTTTCAATTATTTCCAACAGAGATATTGAATTACGCAAATTAACGAAATCAAATTAATAGAAATTTTATGAAATATGGGAACCTCAAGGGTCAGTCTTGGGAGCACTCCTATTTATAATTTATATAAGTGACATTGTTTATATATACTTATTATTTGCTGATATTTATATCTTTTATAATCGAAATGAACAATATTAAATCTATGAAAAATTATATTTAAATAATTGAAAAATGGTGTAATTGTAATGATTTCTTTTTAAATGAGAATACAATATGTTTCTATTTAAAAATAGGAAGAATGGAAAATAATAACTTACTAGATATTGAAATTAATAACTCAAAAATTAAAATAGTTAAACATTTAGGATCACTGGCGGATCCACAAATAATTTTTTTCTGGGGGGAGAATCTTAAAAGTTTTCTTTCATTGAAGGAATCAGATCATCAATAATCACATTAATATATTTTCCCACTTGAATATTTTTAAAAGATATGTAGGTATTTGCTTGATACTTACTTGCAATAGCCCATTCCAGAAGCTAAAGATAAAATATTTAAATATTATGTTATGCACAATCTAACGTTAAGATGTTGAAAAACCGCAATATAAAAAAGCCCTATTAGAGCGTCGGTACCAGTGCTCGTCAGAGTCGTTACTGAAATTCTGGCATAGCGGAAGTACGTAAATTGCACTGGAAAAATATAATTAACTTTAATGGCGCATTTCCGCGTCTTTTGTATTTTTTTAAATCTTAAATCTTGAAGCATTTATTTTAGTCATGGGGGGCCCGGGCCCCTTCGCCCCCCCCCCTGGATCTGCCAGTGTTTAGGATCAATTCTTGATAGTGATTTAAATTTTAATAAACACATTAATCAAATCATAAATAAATTAAATGGGTTTTCTAGAATGTTTAGAAGACTTTCCTATTATTTAAATACACATACAAGAAAATACTGTATTATATTTATATACATGACAATTTAACTTATTTAGCTTCTTTATATTAATAAAAGATAAATTGTAAAGATGTCAAAATAAAATTATTAAATAATTATCCATATGATACAACTACTGAACTCCTTTATAATGGAACAAAATACTTCAATATTAACGAAATAATTTTACATTAAAAACATATATAATATACAAAATTGTAAATAATTTTATTTTGCATCACCCTTATGAAAACAACAGATATACACAATTATTATAATCGTTCTAAAAATCAATTATTTTCAACTCGACGGACACGCCAAGGGGTAAAAGTGCGATAACTCATAACGGATTAATTGAATACAACAAAAAGTTTAAAGGCAATAAAGAATAAAATAACATTTAATAAACATCTAAAAGCGTATGTATTAAAAAAAAAGCTACTAATAATGAATGAAAATGAAAATAAATATTTCTACGGAGTCCAATCTTTGTATTTTCATAGGATTCTAAAAATAAATCTATTTTTAGAATCCTATCTTTTTCCATAAAAGAAAAAATAAATACATTTTCATTTATTTAATGCGGATTAATATTCTTAATATTGTACCGTACGTGGTACGTGGGTGACGTAAAAAGGAAGGGCTGAAAATACCTTAATATGAATCGGATTGTATGCCATGTAGGTTCATATTTCCAAATGGTATTCTAAATTGATTATAGGGTACCGAACAGTCTATATAATTCACTAAGGCCTAAATTATTAATGGTAGCGATAACAGCTACATAACTTCCATGACAAAAATTGCTCAGGTTACTTCAAAAAGTTAGGTATCTTATAGTTAGAGTTAACACGACATTGATAATTCGGAGGTTACTCTATTTTTTGGTAGTTAAAGGGATTACTTTCATCCCTCATAATTCGTGGTTTTAAAACTAGTTTCCTATTTAAATAAAAAATAACTAAACGAAAAAAAAAAAAATAGTAAAAAGCAGGTTTCGAACCTATGACCTACCGCTGAGTCCAGAATACTACCGTTAAGCTTACACAGCTTTTAGAAACTTTTTGCTTAGAGAAAGTTAATATTTCACATTGTGTTTATTATTTAATTTAGAATACCATGAAATACTGTGCACATAGTGTTCCTTTTAATTGATTTGCTTGTAAAAGCAAGCGACTCCATAAACTGACAGTCAGGGTTGGGTAACGACGCGTAGAAAATTAATTTTCTACATACGTGTAGAAAATAGCGTCAAAAATGTATACCATAGAATTCGGTTCCAACTTATTTTTTTCCTTTAAATGAAACTATCTTTTATTTAATAACATGTAATTCAGAAAGGCAAGATTTAAAATAGTACATTATATACCTAGGTTGAGAACTGATTGATGGTTGGAAGAACTCATCGAGTAACACAAAAACGTTGTTTACCTTATTTACAATGTTGATGGTTGGCTTTTCTGGAGTCATTTTACTTGACAGGTGAAAAGAAACTGGTGATAAACTGCAAGAGATAAGAGATTGTGGAAAGCTGTGTTGTTATAGCTAGGAAAGTTTACAATACAGAAATGTACGTCAGAAAATGTAAGCAACATGGAAAAAATGGGTGCACAGATAAATATGTGGTATTCAAATTGCATACCGCAACAGCCATACAGCAAATCTACTTGCAAAAGAATTGCTTTTTGAAAATATCGCGGGAAAAGTTCAATCAATATCCAAAGAGTTTTCGTCACCTGACCTTAAGAATAGCCTATTAAAATTAGGTGGAAAAGAGTGGTCCTATAGCTGGTGAAACACGTAGGTGTTCTTTTTGCTACTTATTTGGTGAATTTGAAACCAATGCGAACAGTTTCTAAAGCCACCTTATACACCCAATACAATAAAACTGGTATTGGACGAAAATCTAAAAAAGCAAATTGAAGACAGTGTTAAATTGTTTGGCCAAGTTTGCAAAATCATTAACGCATTACATTACAATGTACTCAGGCTTCTATTGCAGATGCAGCTGAATAAAGGATGAACTTGCAACTGGCAGAAGGTTTTGATGAATACATTCCATATGTAGGAAAACGCCAAAAGAACGCTTTAAATGTCTTTTCCTTGGCCGCTAACTTATTATTTGCATCTTGTTTGTCGAGGCAGAATGATAAGCGAAGATTAAATAAGAGATATTATTGATTTCTTAATAGATAATTTAGATGCCGGAGGGTTGGACAGTCTTCAAGATTTTAAGCATAATCGCAATAGGTATATTACACAAACTCAGCGACAAGAAAATTACATAAGTTTGAACTTTTTGGGAATCATCTGAAAAGCTTCATCCTACATTATCCCTTCTAGCAATTACGCTAAACAATTCCTGCGACCATAACAAATCCGGCGAATACCAACTGTGTAGGTGTACTACACAGTAAAAAATTGTGTGTTAAATTTAACACTCAATTGTGGTACATATAGGACCACACTCAATAGGGTATATTAACCAAGCAGTATATCTGGTAAAATAGATATTTTTGAATGGTTTTTTTACTTTTAGATGAGTGTTAATTCTTCTTATTTATGGGTAGGTACATTTACACTATCGAGTGTAAATTAAACTCACAGATTGTAAACCTATCCTTCTAGGGTGTAAAAAAAAATAATGAGAGGTATAAGTTAACCATTTTTAATGGTAATTTGTGATTAATTAGTGTAAATATCATATATTATTGTTGTGTAAATTTTATTTTATTTGGGTGTGACTTTACTATAGTGAGTGTAATAAAATAATCTACCCAGGGCTAGAATAATTTCCACTTTGTTTAAGTTATTTAATCCCCTATCAAACTGACCGGGCGTTTATAATTAAAATATAAAAAATTATGCATTCAAGATGTTTTACATTATTAACCTCTGCTTAGTTTGATACATGATTGAATGACTTAATCAAAGCCGAAAGTAGTAGCCCCTAATATATATAAATCTTCAGATCGCTTGGAAAAGGTTTGTTAAATGAATGAAAATATTGAGTATTATTTATCGTTTATTTATAAACAAAATGATGGTTACAACAGAACTGGAAAACCCTGTGATTTTCTTACACTTATTATTATAACTAGTTGAACAAGATGACACACATATTATATAGTTTACAATTTAGTAAATTAAACATATATATACATATATCTACGTTTAACGTACCTCATTGTTAAGCTTAACAAAACAAAAAACATAATAAATATATGTATACTTAGAAGACTAAACAACTAAATAAAAGTATGCTTTGGAACAATATAAAATAATGAAAATGACGAGTATTATATTAATCGTATATTTATTGAGATCTATGAAGTAGAATATGTAGGTAAGTACCTAAGTATTTATATAAAAAAGGAATACATTTATATTATAAGCTTATATCAGAATAATTTAAATTTAAAATTTTAAGGCACTACAGAACTTTGCTTTGTTTCTATATTTTAATTTAAATATAACATTATTCTATATCACGTTTAAAGAGCACAATCAAACTGACTTGAAAGTTGAATTTGCATGTAGCGTCGGCGTCATCTGTCAATTCCTAGAATTTCACACCACTTGTTGCCGTCTGTCTTTTCGGTAACACGGGTTTGGGTATTTTTACCCGGGACCGTGTAGAAAAACGATTAAAGAATAAGTTTTACACTCAGTGTGTTAAAATAACCTTCTAGCGGGGTTTATTAATGTGGTGTTATTAATTACCTTTGTATTTAATTTTCCTGAAAGAGTGTAAAATGAAATAAATAACACCCATTCAACAAAATTAACTTTTTAGAGAGTTAAATTCATAGGCAAATTTAATACCACAACTTTGGTCCCATATGAGTGTAAAAATGTGGTAAATTATGTTGATCCGGGTGTTAACATTAACACTACTTTTTTTACCGCTCCGGAAATGATTTTTACCAGGTGGATATTTTTTATTGTGTAAGAATTAGTAGTTTATAATGATATATGTGCATTATTTCAATAAAAATTTAAACAAAGATAATTGCCGATAATATAAATAAATCATTTTCTACATCTTAAGATGTAGAAAATTGGTTAGTGTAGAAAAATAATTTTCTATTTTTCTAAGCGTAGAGTATACAGTAGAATATATGTATAATTTTCTACCTACCCATCCCGGCTGACAGTTACAACAAATTATGTCCAATGACATTCTTCTTGAAAACGCTTTGTGGAGAAAGTATTAGCAGTCGTTAAAAGAAAAATGTTTTTATTTTTTTATCGCGTCATCGCGTAAAGTCCAGGGAAGACTAAATTCAAGAATCGGGTACTGTTTCCACGAAGTTTATTTATAATGTTACGGTGCGAGAACGTTTTTATTTCTCCAAAAATAACTAGAAACATATGATTTCTTCTCAAATGTCAAACGATCGATTATCTTTTTATAAACCTAATATCGAAACTCTTGCCAAGAGTTTCAAATTGTTTCGTCCGGTTTTAAATCGTTTTGTCCGGAGTGTGTCCTAACCATTAAATACCTGAGACATACGCCTATAGTATACTTAAACCTTATCAAAATAAACAACTAAATGCTTTTGGGATTTTCCCAAGAATCTCATGTGTGTATTATTTTAGGATTACGGTTATATTTAGCTATATACCTGGTGGCGCCTACCAAGATTAAGTTCGAGCTTAAATTGGTTAATTTCTAGAGAGTTTAGCGATAGCAAAGTTGACTGAATACTATCAGTCAACTTTGGCGATAGCGACAGAAAATTGGAGTATAATTACGATTGACCACCTAATTTCTTAGCTAAATCTATCTAACAAACTCATTATAAATGCTAATCCCTAATGCCGATGAGACCCAGCGGGTGATCGAATGAAAGCAGGGACGCACTCGTTGCTGATAGAATAAAAGGTTGCGCTGCTTTAAGATAATAACATATATAAAAGCATGGAAGAAAACATTTTTCTTATCTACCTGTATCGAGACCTGTATGCAACAAAAGTATCGTACTGCTTTTTTGTGTTAGAAAGAAAACGCAAAAACATATTTTAAACGTAATTTAATAATAAGTAATAATAATAAAATAATAATATAACATTATTTAAGATACAATACAATTAAAATTATAACATATAGGACGATTATAAGTTAAAACAAAATATACATATACATACCTACAAAAAATCGCCGTCTCAGAAAAATAAATTATTACATCTTAACCCAAGTCAGTTTCACTGTCACTGTCGTCATCCAAGTTCACAATTATTCTTTCTCTGGGCAACAGATCTATATTTACGTATGATTTTTCTACTTTTTGAACATGCACTACACAATTT
This sequence comes from Polydrusus tereticollis, assembly GCA_963920685.1. NCBI lineage: Eukaryota > Metazoa > Arthropoda > Insecta > Coleoptera > Curculionidae > Polydrusus > Polydrusus tereticollis. Next base: position 83,359,961 of record OY987329.1, on the reverse strand, counting down.
TCCCAGCTGTTGTTTGGAATATTTTGCATCTATGACTGTACTAAAGCTGTCGCAGAAGAATTAAGGTTGGCGAAACATTATTCATCCTTACCGATGCTTTCAGCTGGTGCCATATATGTTCAACAACTGAATTTTAAAACCAAAGATCAGCATATTTAAATAACTAAAATAAACCTATTTTATTTTACCCTAATTATTTTAAGAGGATTACTGAGAAAATATAATAATATAATAGTTTTTAAATAGATCCGTACCTGAAGTCCCCAGATCAGGTGGCCGAATTTTACACCTCACACAACAGGTTATTATGATGGCCAGGGATAAGCATTTATAATGAGTTTGTAAGATAGATAGACGGACTTTACATTGTCGATTGTCTCAAAAATAAAAGCACACGCAAGTAGAAGAAGAAGGTTGGCATTCTTCGTAGGTACGTCGATTAACAAATTAGATCCTCAAAATAAAAACTCCAAAGTAGCAAATTGACGGTCGTCTACACGTATACAAAGGCGTTTAAAAACAGGCATGCTTCTTGCAGAGTTGTCGCATAATGATTTTAGACAATTTCTATTAAAGATCGCGCACACTATACCTGCACGAACTAGTGCAACGGGGACCTGCAACCTACACGCCTACGCACACTTGTCCAGTACGGACTAGCAACGTTAGGTTTCGTGTGTAGCTAATATTTTGTAATTTTCAAGTAAGTGCCTCATGAAGATTTTATTTAAACCATGTGGTGTAAAGAGGAGAAGGATCACAAGGAAAGAGAAGGTGTTGGGTATACCCTATACCAATGAGAAGCGGAGGCATATAAATTGTGAATTTAATCATTTAGTTCCTGAACTGGAGAGAGATCCACACAATTTGTTTCAGTATTTTCGAATGTCACGAAACAAATTCTATGAGCTCTTGAATATCATTCGTTCTCACCTACAGCACTAAAACTGTTATCTGACGTTGATACTCTGTATTTTTCTGTTGACTGTTCTGCTGTTTACATTGCTGTGGAGAGAACTAACTACCGTATCTGCGATGGTACGGAGTACGGAGCATCTCGTTGACTATATTGCGGTTGGCGGTAGGGTTGGAGGATTGCATGAGCTGCGCAGAGCTGGTTGTTACTTTGAGAAAAGTTAAACCTAAAAAGGAACTGTACGTTGTCCTTGTGGTGGGATGGTAGAGCTGGTCGTTCCGAAGTTGCACGAACTACTCCATCTGGAGGTCCGTGCAGGTGCAATGTACATATTAAGTCAGACCAGCCGATAAATAAACAAAGCATAATACTGGATCATATGCGTTCATGTTTTAATCAGGCTGCTGCGCCCCTTTTATCCTGTTTCTAATATTTGTTCTTTTTAGATGATCTATTGTAGGTGTATGTGTGAGTGTGTTATTTGTGGGTTAGTCGTATCGTATAGATCCTTTTGTAATAGTTGGTTATGATTTTGTCAAAGTAGTCCTTTGAAGTATGTGCGTCATCATGTACATATAGGTGCATTTGCAATGAGCTCGATTTTGAAATATTTGCAATTTCTTTTATTTAGTTCTATTAATAGTATACCATGTAGGAAAGGCATACGTCCGCACTGGTCTAACGATGAATTTGTACAGATTAATTTTTGGCCTTAGATCAATTTTGTTTATAAGTGAATAGATGGCCCTCAGCTGTTCATCGGCTTGAGAGAGTGGTGTCGTTCCAGCTTCCCCTTTTCAAAATACAACCGCCAGGTAATTTACTTTTGACTCCAGTTTATCGCTATCTACTTTCATTCTAGCCATCTAGTCATCTTTCGATCATTTCATATGGTGTTGCAGTCGTGCGATTACTATCCTTGGCTGTTTTGAAGTGGCAGTTATCGCAGTGTCGTTGGCAAACTGATATAGTTGCGATAATCTAAATTTTGGTATATAAAAGTAATCACGACATTACTTTGCATGATTTGACTATTACAACATACCTATGGGTTATCCCAATTCTGTGTATGTATATGTATCTGTAGTTGTCCGTCTGTAAAGAATAACATCGTGGTCCACACAACCATAATATATCTAATATAATGACATCGGTTCAGTTCTGATCCATTCAGAGCTATCGCAATTAGTCTTAGAAAGCAATTCAATTATAATTAACCATTACACCTCGAAAAAAGCATCAATTGCACTATTTTAATTGCCAATTACCCATCAAAAGTAATTGATTCCTTGATCAATTACTTAATTTAATTCAATTACTTTCTAGTAATTTTACTACTCTAAAAGTAATTGGTTCCTTGATCAATCGCATTCGAATTACTGAGTTTAATTCAATTACTTTTATAAATAATTCAATTACTTTCTCGTAATTAAATTACTCTCCAAGTAATTCAATTACATTTTGATAATTGGATTAGTATATTAGCAATTGAATTATTCTTTTTTATAGTATTATAGAAAAAACAACTTAATATTTATTATTTATTTATTAGAGCATAATATGGAAAGAAATTAAAAAATTTAGGAACTTTTTATTTTCTACGCCACACAATAGTTAAACTTCGACTTCTAATTTTGAGGTACCTCTAACTTATTAAAAACTAGAATAGTTCAACATGATTAATAATAACAATTATCTCTCTATATGGGTTGAAATTGGATATGAAAATAAAACAAATGTAACATTTAAATAAAATAGAAAAATAATAAAATAAGAACTAGGTAGATACAAAGAAACATGAAGTTTTATATAACAGAAACAAATACCTACAAAAGGTGTCTTTACGAGCTGTCAAAATAACGAATGATTTGAAATGTTTGCCAGGAAGGGTCTTCTGAGGCTATTATTGATCTCAGCAAAAGAAACCAGCCTTTTAACTGGAGCAGGGGAGGGTTATTTTAATTCAATTACCGACAGCTCTGGATCTATTAAGGTTATCTTTTTCGACTAGAACAGATGGATTGTGTGTAAAAATAACTTGTGTATGACTTTTGTATATCCTAAAATTTTAGCCCTGGTTTCATCATTGTTATGTTATCGAGTTTTCTTCTTCATTTCAGAATCATTCTCCACCCTGTAACAATGTTTACACACAAATCTTTTAAATCCTAAATAAATAAGAACAGGTACACGCACGCCACAGTATTACTCACAAGATAAACTTTTATCACTTTTGTTTGTTAACCAAAATATTTAGTATCTAATGTTGCTAACAAGATATCCAAACTGTCACATTTTTTAGTTCTCGATTATAGGACAAGATGCATTCTTGGTGTTTTTACTTTCTTTCGTAACTTTTAATTTTTGACACAATATGGGAAGGATTTTCTAATAATGAATAATTTGATAAGGAAAAATGTTTAACTTAAAACTTTATTCTTACACGAATTTCCCTTTTAATTTTCAAAATAAATAGGTTTTCCCTAATTAATTATCTCCTTTCTGTTGATGTTAAAAAAATGTTCAAAGATAAATTTTGAACACTGATATTTATATGTCAGTAAGAGCAATTATTTATTAAAAAAAGATTTAACTTAACTTATTTAAATAACCTTTTCTTGTAACTTACAAAAGACAAAATAACGTTTAAACGCGCTTAAAGCCTCCAAGCGTTGCCAAGTTTATTTTGGGATTTATGACGCACTGAACTCTCCAGAGAATTAACACCGATACTGGAGAAGTATAAAACAGAAGTCTACTAAATAAACGCAAAACAAAAAGGAAACTTTTTAATGGTGATGTACTTAAATAGTTTTATTGTATTACTTTCGATATTCGGCAAAAGATAGATAACACCAATGACATGTTACATAGATCACGTCTTATTTTCTTAACCGAAATATCCTGGATTTTAAACGTTATATTTTTTACCACTGTTATATTACACAGCCCAACAAAAAAAAATTTCTGTCTTGGTGCCGAAGAAAAAACAACTGATTTTAGTTATTTTGAATGCGGTGATTCCAAAAACACTTTTCTTCGTATCAGCTCTAGTTTTTGAGATAGAGCCTACTCATAATAAATTGTAATATTAATATATTTGACAATTATAACGGCCATACATTTTATCAAAAACTTCACTAATTCAAAGACTATGAATTTTTTAATTATACCTATTTATTCATAAATCATTGGAAATACCTAATCTTATATTGGCAAAATGCCATATAATTAGTACAGATAAGAAATAATTTTTCCTGGAATTTCTTTTACACCTGCAGATTTCTTATTTTCCTATTTGCAATTAGCACGAAATATATAATAGAAGGCAATAAAGGTGAATGAAATTGTGTACCGTAAGCCTCATAAATTAACTCGTTAACTTGGCTTGTGTCCTAGGGCATTAGTACCTATATATTATATAATCCCCATAATATGGGGATTATATTATGCGGAATATTGTCTGCATGCATTTAGTTGAAACTTAAGCTTCATTGCAAGAGTGTGTTTTTTGAAAAATCGTATTTAAACATGGGTTCTACAAGTAGGCGTAGTTGCGTAAATCATCCGGACGTTTTTTGCTACATATGTGGCGAGTACATTTTAAAGAAAGTAGAAGAGTGATTTCTGACTTTGTGGAAAAAGCTTATTTTAGTGTTCACTTAGGAGACCAAAATAAACCCTGGGCTCCGCATGTTGTATGCAAAACCTGTGTCGAACACCTGCAAGAATGGACAAAAGGACAAAGAAAGTGTTTAAAGTTTGGTGTTCCGATGGTATGGAGAGAACAAAAAAGCCACTTTGACGATTGTTATTCTTGTCTTGTGAAGATAAGGGCATTAATCGTAACAATCGGCAGAAGTGAAACTATCCTCACCTGGAGTCGGTAAGAAGACCTGTTCAGCATTCTGAAGAAATACAAATTCCAACATATAGCAGCCTGCTTACGTTACCAGAGGATACGAGGCTTTACTCAGGAGGAGCGAAGTGACCTTGTCAGAGATTTAAACCTACCAAAAGAGTCTGCTGAGTTACTTGCCTCCAGACTAAATGAAAAAAATCTTCTTTATCCCGGTACTAAAATTACGTACTACCGTAACAGAGAAAAGGATCTTTTGCCATTTTTCTCTCAGGAGGATAATATAGTTTTTTGTAATGATTTTAAAGGTCTGTTAGAGAAAATGGGTAAAACAGAGTACACACCAGACCATTGGAGTCTCTTCATCGACAGTTCCAAACGAAGTTTAAAGTGTGTCCTTCTACATAACGGTAACATATATGGAAGTATTCCAATTGGGCATTCTACAAAATTACAAGAAAAATATAAAACAATATAGTTAGTGCTTAAAAAAATTAAATATGACGAACATCAGTGGGTAATCTGTGTTGATTTAAAAATGGTGAACTTTCTTCTGGGACAGCAAAGTGGTTATACAAAATATCCTTGTTTCCTGTGTCTTTGGGACAGCAGGGCTAAGGATCAACACTGGATTAGAAGAGAGTGGCCTTGTAGAGATGCTTTAGTACAAGGAGAAGCTAACGTAATTAATGAAGCGTTGGTTGAACGGGAAAAAATCATATTTCCTCCCTTGCATATTAGACTAATGAAACAATTTGTAAAGGCCTTAGACCATAATGGTGCGTGTTTTGAATACTTGTCCAGTAAATTTAGCAAGGAGAAATTGAAAGCCGGAATATTTGATGAACCTCAGATCAGACAGCTGATAAAAGATTCACATTTTACAGAATCGATGACCGAAACTGAATTTAATACATGGTGCTATTTTGTTAAAGTTGTGCAAAGTTTTCTCGGAAACAAAAAATCGGAAAATTACCGAGAGATAGTGGAAGGATATGCTCAACAACTTTAACCAACACGGGTGTAATATGAGCATTAAGATTTATTATCTCCACAGCCCCTTGGAACGATTCCCAGAAAATCTTGGCGACCTTAGTGAAGAACAGGGGGAACGATTGCACCTGGATATAAAAACTATGGAAGAGAGATAATATCAGGGTAGATGGGACATTCACATGATGGCCGATTTCTGCTTCAACGAGACTGTCCTTTTCAATCTCATGCAAGAAAATCTTATAAAAGGAAGTTTTTGGGTGATGCAGATTAGCTCATTTTTATTTATTAGTTTAGGTCAATTTAAATTAATTACTTAAGTTAATATTGTTAATGTTATTGACAGATGTTTTTTGTATTTTTTGTGGTGTACAATAAACATTTTTCTTCCATTCCTGAGTTGTTTTTTTGGTGGTAGCAGTAATACATATGTATAATTATGCGATATAAAAAACCCTTAATCTCGAAAATATAGCTTATGACCCCAGTTTTTGAAAACGATCTGATGGAGCAAATCTGGGGTTATTTTTAGGTTTAGCAGACCCAAATTACCTAGAAACAGTAAAAAAATTGCCGGCACCAAATTATGTGTTGACCAGTGTTATCAATTATCACGTTATACGCAATATTTGACGGCTGATTTGTGATGTTACGGTTATGTCCACACCCTCTACATGGTGTTATTTTTTTGGAAAACCGGGATAAGTCGGTGAATTAGGTAAATGTCAGAGAAATTTGATGCACGCCCAGACTGGCCACTTTAAGTAAACGGCCAGGGGCATATACTATATTTATTGCTCTTGTTGATAATGCTTTGAACTTAACAGCTGTTCATTTGTTTGGTTTTTACAAAGAGAATTTATTAATATCTGTAATATTTCATAATAGTTTTGTGTTTATAAACAAGCCTCTGTGGTCCGCGAACATTTTATCCAGAATATCAGAAAAGTAATAAATGATTTTAATGGTCCATTGCGGAAAAACTACCATTCGTATAAAATAAACAATTGGCTTTTGATTTATTGAAATGAAAATAGTGCAGACGTATCGTTAGTGGTTTAAATTAAAAAGCAGTTAATAAATTGGCATGGATTTTGGTTTTTTTTTTGTTATGAAATCTGAATGACACTTCTGATAAAGTAACAAATTGAAAAATACACCACTTTATTTATGACGCCCAAATTTTTACAGACAAGTAGATAGTAGATAGGTATACAATTATTTTTTTAAAACCTAGTGATATGGCGCCAAATTTGTTGTAATATATGTTAACTAAAATTTAAATAATAATTGATTATGATTTCCTTAATATAGTATAATATTTTAACAAAAAACCACTATTTAGCTTCATGACAGAACAACGACTGTAATTTTTTTTCCTAAACAGTTAAAATATCATATTTGGACATAACTTTAATTATCAACTGATACTATGAAAGATTTTGTTTGATTTTAGAAAATCTGATTCCTTTATAGGTATGCGAAAAAAAATAATGTTTTGCTTCTAGCATTTAAAACAGACTAAGTATAGTAGTCTAGATCAACAGGAGACCTTCTCGCTTATGTTACTCACGTTTGGAACAACGCAATAGAATATCATGGGTCTGGGCGGTAGCACTGGACATTTCGAAGGCCTTTGACCGAGTATGGCATTAGGGGTTCCTAACTAAAAGGAGAGCATACGAAATGCCAGTTCAATTTTGTTCATGGCTGTCAAGCTTTCTTAAAGACCGTTCTCTGCGAGTGGCGATGGACGGATTTCTTTCTGGCACATCATTTAACATCAACGCCGGAGTCCCTCAAGGTTTTATATTGTCGCCCACCTTCTTTTTACTATACATAACCGATCTTTTCGAAAAAACTAAAAATCCTTTATATGTCTTCGCTGATGACAGCACACTTGTTTCATCTTTCATCAAAAAGTTAATGTTAAAGAACCGCATACAGGGTTAGGAGAAATTACCAGAACGGTCGATTATTTCAAAAGATATACGAGTTAGCAAAAAATGTATTTTATAAAAGTTGTAAGGCTTTTAAAAATCTACATATCTGTAATAAATTAGAATATACAGGTACGCCCAAAAAGTTGTGGTGAGTCAAAGTTATATTTTTTTAAATAGAACACCCCGTATATTATTACTTATTTTGATCATCCAGTCAATTTTAAACATTTTCTATTAACCAGATGCTATATGCCTAAATTTATTAGTCTCCGAGATATCGGCGTTTTAAATAATAACGGATAACAATGCTCTATTCGAACGTAGTCGTATTTACCTTAGCAACAAATTAGGTATGGTCTTTGACATTTGTCAGAATTGAGCAAAAAAGAAAATAGCATGGCGTTTTCACTTACTGAAACAGAGATAATTGATATTTTAATTTTAAGGGGATATGGCGATAAGCAGAGATCATATCAGGAGGTATGTGATATTTTTAACAATTTGCACCCAGATAGGCAAATTTAAAAAAAATGCAATTTTTCGAACTGTGGAGCGTTACGTTACAGAATGGAAGTGTAAAGAACCGACCAAGATCTGAAAGACCTATGAGTGCTACCGCCGATGATAAAAAATTAGACATTCTGCTTTTGATACAAGAAACAATCCACCAATCAGCTTGCTTTGGATCATGAAATTGATCAAAAATCTGCAAGAACCGTTCTTCATACTGAGAAAATGCATCCATACAAAGTTCATGTTGTACAAGAACTTTGTGATGTTGACTATGATCGAAGACTAAAATTTTGCGAAATAATTACGAGAAAGATTGAAGAGAATCCGCATTTTCCAAACAATATTGTTTTTTCGGATGAAGCGACCTTCACACTACACGGAATGGTCAATAAACAAAATTACCGTTACTAGGGGCGAAATAACCCAAACTAGGATGAAGAACTGCATACACAGTTCCCAAAAAAAGTTAATGTCTGGGCTGGATTGTTAGCGGGACATGTAATTGGACCCTTTTTTATCGGGGGAAATTTGAACGGTGAACGATATCTCCAGCTTCTTCGGCATGAAATAGTTCGAACTATAAACAATTTAACTCTCGATATTAACTTAACCTGGTATCAGCAAGATGGAGCTCCTCCGCATTTTTCTCGTGAAGTTAGAGAATTTTTGGATGTCACGTTCCCAAATAGATGGATAGGAAGAAGAGGGCCTATCGAGTGGCCTTCACGATCCCCCGATCTTTCGCCCTTAGATTTCTTTTGTTGGGGTCACCTGAAAAACAATGTTTATCGGAACAAATCCAATAATTCAGAAGAATTAAAATTTTAAATGAAAGTGAGAGAATAACAAGGGAAATGGTTTTAAATACCCAAAGACATTTTTGCGACAATTTGTATCATTGTCAGTTAGTAAATGGGGGCCATTTTCAACATTTATTAAAAATAGAGCTGTGTTTCCATGACTTGTTATACCGATTTTTTTTCATGTTAACTTATTAAATTGTTTATTGAAATTTATTTTGTGTTTTGTTACTGATCAAAATGTCATGATATCTCGGAAACTAATAAATTTAGGCATAGCATATGGTTAATAGAAAATGTTTAAAATTGACTGGACGATCAAAATAAGTAATAATATACGGGGTGTTTTATTTAAAAAAATATAACTTTGACTCTCCACAACTTTTTGGGCGTACCTGTATATTCCAATTTATTACAGATATGTAGATTTTTAAAAGCCTTACAACTTTTATAAAAGACATTTTTTGCTAACTCGTATATCTTTTGAAATAATCGACCGTTCTAGTAATTTCTCCTAACCCTGTATAGTAATGGCGGGACACTCGATTTCCTTGGCTTCATCAATTCATTTATTGGGCGTCAATTCGGATAGTCATATGTCTTGGCATAGTCACGTTGCGGCCATTGCTAAGGCAGCCTCGCAGAAGCGTGAAATACTTTTCCGAATTAAGAAGCTCTATACACCCCAACAACTCTTGATGCTCTATAAAGCCCAAATTCGACCATCGTTGGAGTACTGTTCGCATATTTGGGGCTAAACATACCCTGAAATTGTTATATTTTATTCAAAGAAGAGCCATTGGCTTGATCGGTGACCATGATCTGACAAACAACCCGGAAAACCTTAAACATCGAAGGCAGGTTGGCGGCTTGAGTCTATTTTACAAATATTTTCATGGCAAGTGCTCAACTGAAAAAAGAAAACAACAGTTTCCAAAAGATACAAAACCAATCTGCAGTATTTTGATTTTTCTTGGAGTCTCCTTGTATAATCTATCAATTAGTTTTCAAAATCTGTTTTCGTTTTTAAACTCTGATGGTTTTATTGTTATGTAAAATTTAAAATGGCTCACATTACTCTTTGTCTCGATTCAGTTGTTTAGCTTTTTTTTTTAATAAACCTGTGCCGGTCACTGTATTCATAATTGCTTATAAACTTCTTCCAATTATTGTGCCAGTTTGTTTTTCCATCTGCAAATTGCAGTATCAGTGACATTGCCAGTGTTTTCGTATATCGTTTAGAAAATTAGATACCTATACATAAATGCAGCTGAAACAATTGTGATAGTCAAATCATTCAAAATAGTGTTGTGATTAATTTTATATACCACGCAGTCTTATTCCAGACGTAATGTCCGATAATCACTGACTTGCGAAAAACATTTATAACAATATTTATTGAACGACCTTGCTTTTTGATGTTTAGATTCTAAAAAAGGGTAAAAGTTACCTGGCTTACTTTTCAACTTTTTTGCTTGTTTTTCGTCCAGGCATGACAAACGTGCATGAACGAACAGCGAATATGAAACGTGCACGAACGATCACAAAGAAATATTGTACGAGCATTGACAAACACGAACGATCATTGGAGAACAAATTTTTAGTTTTTCGTCAATGCTCCAGTTTTTGTACTGTTAACGCAAGAAATTACATTTTGCTGCAAAACATGATAAGAATCAAAATCAACTGACAAATATATGGCTCGAATAAACGGACGGAAAACTTAAGGATTCAATCTGAGTAGTCCGGAAAAGTCCGAATTCGAAAAACTATAAAATCAGCAAGGTGGAAAAGCGGCAACGTAAAAACGGATTGGCCTAAAAATTTCTACAACACATAATGTTTTAGGTTATGTGGCAAAATTCTCAAACATGTCAATTATCTATAAAAAATTACTCAGTAAACTTATCAAGTAGGTGCCTTAATCAATACTAGATGTGAAAAACCCAAAGACGGAAAAAGATTTTCCTATTTCTTCCACAAAAGCTTTAGTCTGTAACCAGTGTGCAAAGTATAATTTCACCGAATCACACACATTACGGTTTTCCGTCAATCTCAAAACCCACAGTAAAGGTCACACAGAATAATCAAAATTTAAGCCAACACAGCCTAAAATGAAGAACGATGTCACACAAGGACGTAGAATCACGATAAAATGATTAGAACATACCTGAAAGTAACAACGTTTCATGATAAAAAGTGTTTCCAGTTCCTACTACGTCTCCTTCACGTGAACTGAATGTGCCATAGGAACAGAACCCAACTTATTGCCATTGTGCAGTAGAACACCTTCTCTTTGACGAATCAATAAATAAACGCCAGTCGATTGGATCATATCAAGACCCCGAACTTAATATTAGCCCTTCAGCGTTATCACAATAAAATAAAGAGTGATCGTTCTTAAAATACTTTTTACTATCTTTTTTTCTCGATTTCTATACCAATAAAATGTGTTATTAGAAGCTAGTCGCTTTTGTTTTAACCTGAAACCCAATAGCTTAGATCGTTCTTTAGAAAGTCCTAGATCCCTTACTAAATCATCTCGCTCTTCTTCTGTAAATACTTTGGGTTTATCAGACTCTATTTGGGAGCGGTAATCTTAATCGGAGACATATCATTCTGTCATCATCTGACTCGAAAGAACTTACTCCTTCGAGATCGACGAGAGCATTTGGAATTGGAATTTCACCTCCATGCATGGGGCAATGAATGTCCGCATATTGAATGGATTTTTTATTAAATCTTGTTCTCCCTATACCATAGGTACTATAGGTACATCAAAAGGTAACGATTTTTGTTTATTTTGAGTCCACTTTCTTAACCTCGCCACATACATAGTATATTTCTACCACATTTAGTACAGATAATATGCTTAATTTAGTACCTTGTAGATGATAGAAAAAAAAATAATGATATTTTTGAATTCTACAGGTCTGGTAGTTTACTTACCTGTGCCTCACTGTTTGAAAAATTTGAAATGTTTAGTTACTTTCCGACAGTTGTCGGAAAACTTCGTTCTTGAAAATGGCTAGTGTTTCTGAATTTGTTGCTGAGAAACGGATTAGTAGAACTGCGCTTTCTAAAAATGAGAAAATTATTATTTTCAATGTGTTCAACGCTCTTCGCCACCAAAATTCAACATGCGGAGCTGCAAAAATAGTTTAAATGTGTTCGAATATGACTGGAGTCGGACAGTCAACAATATACCGACTTGTGCACGAGGATAAACGCGGCCCCATCAGGTCACCAAAGAGAAGTACAGAAAGAAAAAAAACTAATAAATAAGGATAAAAAGACTGCCATTAGAAGAATCATACACTCGTTTTACTTAAAAAAGAAAAACCTACCTTGGACATAATATCTGAAATGAGAAAGGATGATTTCATTCCACTCGTGGGTAAGAAGAAACTACGGAAAACTTTTTATTTTTTAATACAGAAAGACGAAATGATCTGCTGGCGACGACGATATTTGAGGGCAGTTAGACAGTTTCTAAGGGAAAACAGGAATATCTATTATATGGACGAAACTTGGTTAAATGAAGGATATACCAGTAAAATATGGCAGTATAAACATATCAAAAGCGGGAGGCAAGCTTTTATGGAAGGATGGTCTACTGGAATAAAAGCACCCTCGGGAAAAGGTAAACTATTAATAATTACTCACATTGGTAGCAAAAATGGATTTGTCGATGGCGGCTTACTAGCATTTAAATCAAAACGGACTGGAGACTATCATGAAGACATGACCGCTAATGTCTTTGAAGAATACTTCTAGCAAATGCTAGGTCTGTTATAGTCATGGATTATGCCAGCTACCAGTGCTGAGAAAAGAGCTACTGGAGATTGTAAAGTTGAATAAACCTCTTTGTACGAAATTTGTTGTCGACGAAATCGCTTCAAAACGAAATATTGTATAACGGTGTGAATTAAACCTCATAGAATTGGTGTGGGCGCAAGTAAAAGGGTTTGTAGGAAGGCATAACACCACTTTTAAAATAAGAGACGCTGGAAACCTCTTGCAAGAGGGAATAAAGACAGTGGATTGTGAAAAATGGAGTAAGTGCGTCGAACAAGTGATTGAAATAAAAGAAAGAATGTAGAAAGCTGATAACATGCTAGAAAACACTGTAGAGCCCCTCATTATTTCTCTAGATCTCAACGACGATAGTTTATCGGACTACTCGAACATGATGACTAAAATTTAAAAATTAAGTTGTATTGTTGTGCATAGTAGATTTTTTTATAAATAATAACATTTATTCCAATTGAGGTATCTATTTTCATATTATTTTTACTTTTATATAAGTTTTTGTCTACTTAATATTAGAATAATTAATATCTCAATTATCTGCCTATATCTCTATAATTATAATCGAGTGTATATATTATTATTGTTCTCATAAACTTCCTGTTGTAACGCCGCTGTTACATTACTTTCATTGACCGAACTCTTCTTTCTATTGTATGCAAATTATGGTGACCCTAATTTAGGACCGATTCGGGGTGTGTAGGTGTTAAATATCTAAAATACGGAATTTTTAAAAACTATCATTGCAATTTACCTGAAATTTACAACCTTTAAGTTGTCCACCCTGCTTAATGGGTCCTATCACTGCAAATTTACATTTTATTACTCTTTGGCATTAAGCAGCAGAATATAGGGCCCACTGTTACTTTAAAAAGCGGCGTTTTTTTGCAGACCAGTGAATTATTATTTCTATAATTTAAAAGCGAACTTACTTTAAGTTTATAGATTAAAAGAATGCATCCTCAAAGAATGTAGGGGAGTATATACACTGTTGTGAAATATAGCCATTAGGGATTACACCTATATTTCGTTCTTTGAATATAGTATTTCCTGCCACCTATGGTTTGACCAGTAGATCTTGAATAGGTATGACAATTAGATCTACTGCTTTTATGCCAAATTTCCCCTCGATTCCCCCTTTCGTCTCATGGAATCTTTGGCTCGCTATACTTTACTTCCCTACCAATTGCTACTGTTTGCGCACATATACAAGAACGTTCCCCCTCCGTTGCATCACTGCGTCTCCTTCTTGTTGTCATTAACAGCAAGTTCTTTTAATGCAAAGCTGTAAATAAGATTTTTAATTAAATGTAATGAACATTATGTAAAAGTAATAAAAGACATTCGTATGAAGCATTTACCTAGTAAAATTTCCTATTTATTTCAAGTCATAATAAAAGATGAGCAGACAGTGTCCCGTTAACGCCGCGCCCCATCCTCGTCAATGGCGTCACACCACATCGTTATTATGCAAATTCAACCTTTTTGCCCGCTAACGTTTTAATTCGCAGCGACTGTGAATAGGCCAGCTATATGTGGGATTTTCGCTATTTTAACAGGACATTTTTAGTCTTATTTCGTGTCTATTGTTTAAAAAAATATTAATTTACAGTCCTTGAAAGCTTAAGCAGCAAAAACAAAAAGAAAATGTCAAATTGTAATAGTTGTTTTTCATTTAAAAAATCATAATTATAAATACCAAAGGCGGCTCGTGCAGTATCACATTTTTGTTTTGTTTTTTGGGAGGGGGGTCATGACTAGGGGTACGCAATATAATCGTTTAATCGATTATTAATCGATTATACGATTATGAATTTTCATAACCCTAGTGAGCAGCCTGCTAAGCGAATTCTCCTGTTGGAATTAACTATCTAATATACCTACATATAAACATAATATAATAGTATGCTTTTGTTTCTTGAAGAAAAAACAGTAATATAACGTTAAAATAAAATTTGTGCCCCGTAATATGTTTACTGTTTGCTAGAATTTTTGAAAGAAAAAAAAGTAGGTAATTAAAGAACTAGGCTAACCAAATGAGGAGAATATAAAAAATTTAACAAAAAATTAAATCATCATTGTATAGAGTGTGCAATTGTGATTGTTTCGATTAATGGATTATATTTCGATTAATTGATTGTTTTTCGTTTAATCGATTGTGAAGATTCATAATCGCCCAGCCCTAGTCATGACCTTCATAACCGGGGATACGCGAGGTTATGCGTTATACCTAAATAAAATAATACATTTTCACAAGTTTTTCCCAATTTACAAAAAATAGCGGATCAGCATTGCAATTTAACTGGTTCCCTATGTTAAAAAATGATTGATAGCATTGACAACAGATTTTCTAACAAATCTTTGGACGATCCTTCAAATCTACTTTCATTGAAAATATCGAAAAAAAAGTTTCAAAATTAGCAAGGCTAAATAAATCAAGTTGTTTTAAATTGTCGTAGAGTAGGTAGGTATGGGCAAAAAACATCGATGTTTCATTTTCAACATCGATGTTTTTGACATCGATGTTTTAGTTTCGATGTTTTAGTTTCGATGTTTTTTTGATAACATCGATGTTTATTTTAAACATCGCAACATCGAAATAAAATCTTAACTCAACCTCCGAACTATGTAGTATCAAGTCTCAAGGCAATTCTAAAGATGGCGCTAACTCTCAACTCAACCTCCGAACGATGTAGTATCAACTAATATAAAATATACATACAAATAAAAAAATAATCATATAATATACAGGGTTGTCCTGGCATAAAGTTGGACACATGGAAAAAAAATTTATTGATGGAATATTGAAAAAACTTTGTATGCCAGTTATCTCTGCATAATGGAAAACCCAAAAATTTATTTTGACAATCGCTACGTGGCTACTCGCTTGGCGGGAAAATTGAAAAAAATATATTTTTTCACGAGAAGTGGTATGATATGACGATGTTCAACATCTATGTTTTCTTTCGATGTGCCCATCTCTATGTAGAGCCGCACCACGGATTTTAATTTTTTCCTTTTTGATTTAAATAGGTATAAAATTCATATTATGGCCAACAAAACAGTTTAATTTTGGTTTCACTTCCCGTAAACCATGCATATGTTTGATACCAATTTTCTTAAAATGACCTATTACTCCCCTTGCCTCCAGTGTTAATTAAATTCAACATTTTAGTGGTCGTCGGACACGACCGTTGTTTTTTTTTTATTTTACTCTGTTCATCGAATGAAGGGGAAGATGAAAATCCACATTTTAAACTTGAAATATATCGAATACGATCACTTTTTATCTCAGTTCCAACTTGATTTTTCGCATCATTGCGTGATGCGTGCGTTTAGACAAGATATATTTTATTTTAGTTTTATAACACTTACTTACAAAAGAAACCAAACCAAAAGTTTTGTTTGTTAACAGGCAGCACACACTCTAACTTATTTTACACTAATTCAGTCCTTTTCTTTCAAGAATAATATCAAACAACCTGTAATTAATAAGTATAATAACAATAACTAGCTATCTAACCACACTTTCTTTAAAGGTTTGTTCCAACCGGCTATTCTAGGCCCGAATGATAATTTCCAGCCTGTCAATTAAATTTTAAACTTGGCAATCGACTCTTGCAGTGGTGGTAAGTTGTGCGACCGTTCGAGAACTGTACTGGTACGGTTTTTGGTCGGGTTAGAACCTTAAATTTATCGGCAAATCCGATTTTGCCGTATGTGAAGTCTTCAAATATTTAGTCGTGTATGTTTGGTTGCCTATCCTAAAGAAGTTTTTTCTTATGGCAGGGTAGGCTTGCCGAACGTGGTTCTGGTTACAAAGGCGACTTGAAAAGTAAAACAATTAATTTGATAGGAGCGTAGTTTGCGAGTAATCAAGTATGACGTCCGGGGTTACAAGGGCGATTTAAAAAGTGAAACGGTTATTCGCACGATTCATTAAAAATGCAAATTGACGTTGATAAATAATCAATATTGTCTGTTGTTTGTTTGTGATATTTTAAAAAGTGTATAAAATAGTTTTAGTAAAATATTTTTCTTTTCTTAATTATCACTGGATTTTTTTTTATAATCATCTCTATAACTTAAACGCCTTACGCGATGGAACAAATGAATATCACGCAGATATTTTTTAGAAAGAAAAATTTTGCAGGCCTTTGGTTATTTAAAGTATGTTTGATCATCGCTGCAGCCCAATAGCTCCCCTCCTCCAATGTCTTGATCAATTCTCATTCCCTGTTCCTTATTGAAATCCCCAAGAATTTCTGGAAAGTAGTCGAAAGTGTGACATCCCATTTTCTTGAATTTTTACAACACACTTTTCACTATCGGGAATGGTCCTTTTTTCTATTTCTCAGAAAATTTATCTGGATAATCCTAGGAGTTTGTTCTTTTTACACTTATTGTGGATTTATTTTTTAACCTTTAAATTTCTTCGCCTCTGGTGTTGAGATTATTTGGACAGATATTTAACACTCCCTTCTTGCTTCGGCAATGCCTTTACAAAGTGTTTCATCAGTCCTAACTTAATGTGAAGTGAAAGTTGAGATGTTTTTTGTTCCGGGTTCCAAAGATTTTCTTGAAGGTAAATTTGTTCGTGTCCGTGGAGCAACATACCCTAACATAATGCAACTGCAACTTATTTCAACACAAAAAGTGTACCTTTGTTAGAATATGTTGGATTGTGTTGCATTAAGATGGTGTTGTGGTTCAACAAAAGTTAATGTATGTGGCGTGAATCCGTTTTTTAGCGGCAACGATCAAACGATAATATGAAATAAAATTAAACATTATTTGTAAATATTGTTTTCGATGTTGACTGAATGTTGCGGGTTGATGCTTGTTGTATTTTAAACAGTCGCAAAACTACATGTACTATATTAGCATCTTATTTGATTGATTTAGATACCTAGTGGCGTTATGCATTTGACATCTACTTTTCTTATTAGTGGTATTTTTTTTGGAAGCAATATTTCCATAGGTACCTGAGTTACATAAGCAATAAGTTTTTACAGTATTCGTCAATTTGAAGTTCCAATTCAAGGTCATATTTCTTTAAATCTAATAATAATTCCTTTGCGCCATAATCTTCAAACCTTGGCAAACCCAACATTTTAAAAATTATAAACCATGCGGTAGGATCTTTATCCATGTCGCAAAGATAGAACAAGTTTAAACATTCTTTAAATTATGTCGACTAGTGTGGATACATCCTACAACATAAGTTGCAACAAGTCGCTGGATGTTGCTTTAGTGTGGACGTAATTTTACATTCACGCAAAGGAATGGAAAATAGCGTTTTATTCAGCGGTTTTTTCTATATTTAGTATTTTGCATATTTCACCAGGGCATAATAATAAAAAAAATTTAATCATATATCTTCTCTTTTTAAACTCTTGCTTAGTTTCACCAGCTGATAAAGGGTATCGATTGCCGTGGCTTAATCGGTTTGAACCTTTTGTTGTAAATAGGAAATGAATTGATATTTCCAATTCTTCGTAAATTTTATATAGATATTATTTTTTCATCGCGCTAGAATGTTAATTTTTAAGAAAATCTCTACCATCAGCCACCACATGCATGATATACCTGGTATGCCTGAGTCGTGAAATTGGGATACAATTTATGAGCTTAGGGTTACTACTCTGTGTTCTGCAAGAAAATTTATTTTAAAAATTATGGACAGGGAAAATCAGTATTAAGGAAAATTTTCCATAAGCATTTTTCAAGTTTTTATTGTCGCACGTTTCGTTGCCAGACCTAAAAATAAAGTTTGTAAGTCATAAATACAAACCAAAATTTCCAGCAGTAAAGAAAACAATTTATATTATTTTTTTACTGTTTTTACTGTATTAGGTATGTGTATTTTTGCATAGGTAACATACCTGAAATTATTATCAACATTCTTTGAACATATTATGTTAGGATAGACGTTGTAACTGTTCTAGTTATTTTTGTTATCAATTAATTAAAGGCGTAAAAACTTTTTATGTAAATAGGTCCCATTTCTGTTGTTCGATATGATATTACCTTAATGCAACTTTTTGTAAAAATGATACTATAACTGCTCCATTATTATTATCCAGGATCCAGTAAAAATACAAGCTGCCATTGTTTTTCACCCTAAATTTTAATTTATAGACTTATTATTATTAACTTATTAATTATTAGGCAGTGTCAATCATAATACTATTTCGCCGAATTATTATTAACTTATTAATTATTAGGCAGTGTCAATCATAATACTATTTCGCCGAAATTTACGTAGAATACGCTTATAACAGTATGGGTCATCTTATGTCAATGAGAAATGTGGTAAAATATCTATACTACTTATACATAATATTATGGTCTTCATAAATTTGTTAAAGAGCTGAACAGTGAACCTTATTTTTACCACGCACATGGTAATTTATTACTGCAACATAACATGGACGAAAGTTATGATATAATAGACAATTTTATCATAATCCCAAAATAAATATACAGCTAATATTTTAAAGTAAAGCAGGGAAGAATGACCCTGATGCACTTTAGAAAAGTGGTTTGTTTGGTTCAGCTTTACTCGATGACCGCTCTGACTCATCATGCACCTGTCTTCTCGTTTTGTAGTGGTGATGGTGATTGGTGGAAGTACTGCTTATATTCAATGAGTTTTTAGAATTTGGAAGTGAATGATGGCGATGAAAGTACTAGAATGCTATTTACCAATTTCTTTTCTTCTTTCCTAATTTTGTTAGTCAAATTAACTTTTCAAAGTCATACATTATTTATTTTTTAAATGGCAGCAATATTTCAATTTTTAAATTAATCTCTTAGGTTTGGTTTAGGGAATCTTCGAATATTTATCTACATTGGACACGAATCCCGAGTCGGACATGGTTGTAAATAATGTAAATTGAAATAGTTAATAATAATGAATCTCCGATATCAAGAAGATTAATGTCATCGATATACATTATTAATTATTTACCTAATAAGTGCGGAAAGTAATACTTTCGTACGCTATATAGACGGAGCTGTCGGTAATTGAATTAAAATATTTATTAAAAAATCGTGTTCAATTACTTTTTGGTAATTGAATTAGTTTACTTCAATTACTTTTTGGAAATGATAATAATTTTAGTTCCTTTTTTTTTAAATCTAAGGTAATTCGATTACTCAAAAAGTAATTCAATTACTTGCAAATAATCTAATTACATAAAGAGTAAGCGAATTACTCCTAAATAATTCAGTTACATAGGAAGTAATTGGAATTCAATTTTTTTTATAATTCCATTACTCTAAAAAGAAACAACTAAACATTGTTTGATTCAAGCGCGGCTAACGACAAAGGTTTAACTATTGTGTAGCCAGTAGCGTAGAAAACAAAAAATTAAAATTTCCTATAATAAAGTGTTCTAATAAAAAAGTAGTAAATAATAAATATTAGGTTTTAACACCGATGGGAGTGTTATGTATTTTATTTAAGACACGGATTGGTTTTAATAGTTTATTAAAACAAGAATATATGTACAAAGGTATGATAACAAGTAAATAGCACTGTTGAGAATTTCCGCACGAATGTCTATAATCCGTCAGAGTACCACTATCAAGGCTCACACCTAGAGCGCTCGAGTAGCAGCGTCGCGTTGTCTTTCAAGCGTAGCTTCTGCACGTCAAGGATCCCAACCAGGTAGAGGCGAGAGAGCGAGCTCGAGAAGAACTGCCGTCCTAAGGGCTGGAACAGTGGCTGCTTATCAAGGCGCTGGCGGCTGACGTCACAGGTGGGGGTGAAGCTGCTAAGGGTAGTACGGCGCGGCACTCGGCGATGAATACGGGTGGCGCCATCGAGAGCGGTAGTGCGGAGCGCGGCGGAACTAAGGGGTGCTACAAGGTTTTTTTTTCTGTAATAATATAAAAACGAGTAATTTAATTGCTCATATACTAATTTAATTAACAAAATGTACTTGAATTACTTGAAAAGTAATTTAATTACCGGAACGTGTCTGATTTATAGGTTCAGAGTAATTCAATTACTTTCTAGTAAATGAACTATTTATGAAATTAATTGAATTAAACTCAGTAATTCAAATGCGGTAATTGATCAAGGAATCAATTACTTTTAGTTTGTAATTGCTAATTGTAATTGATGTTTTTGCGGAGTGTGATGGGTAATTATAATGAATTACTGAGTAATTGCGATAGCTGTATATAGGTATGTTATTGGTGATATCGTGTTTCCCGCGTCAGTATAATATTTAGGCACGCATATAAGTGTGTAAAGTAGTTACTTTACTCACGCTAGTAGAAAAAAAAACATAAGCATTAGGTATAATTTGTATTATTGGCAAAAGTCAATGATATAATCTTACAGTTTTGTAGTCAGTAATCAACATTGCTATTTAAGGATACCCTGGTCTCCCTTACCTACCCTGACCCAATGTCGCACTCAAGGATCCCTGGTCTCTCTTTTAAAAAATTTCCAGAAAGAAGACTTCAAAAAATGTTGATTTATTATGACTTTTTGCTTAAAAATTAAGATAATGCAAATAAATTCTTTTTATGTATTGTATGTATTTTTTTATGTATTTACACCGTTGGTTTTTCAACTTATTTTTCTTAACTTTTGTTGCCATCAGGTACGGACCCGTGGTTGGGCAGTGGAACTAATCAAATTTTAGTATTTTCTCCTGTACACAAACTCGTTGGATTAAATGACTAGGTAGATCTACCTGTCGTTTTTACAGACAAGAACAAGAAACGCGTTTGTTCTCACGATGTCTTTTTGCGTACGAGAACTAGTAAACTTGAACTATTGATGCCTATCACTAATTTCGAGGCGGCAAAAACTAGTCCTGGTCAGTTTTAATTTTTTGATGTTTTATTTACTGTATTAAAATATATACAGCACAGAATATCTTTAGTTGAGCAATGTTGACACGATTCTATCTTCTAAAGGGTCTAAGTGCCTATGGCATATGGGTTCCCAATACCAAAACAGACCAACTGATCTTGAACAAACAAATGAAAAAAATCCAAAGAACACTTTCGCTCTTTTTTTACTTTCTTTTCGGTGACTTTTATTTAATATAGCTACTGCTGAGAAAACAAAGCAACATTAAAAACCTATTCAAAATTGGCACTAATAGAATAGGTCAGTGGTCGCCAACCTGTCGATC
The DNA here is from genome assembly GCA_963920685.1 of Polydrusus tereticollis. NCBI lineage: Eukaryota > Metazoa > Arthropoda > Insecta > Coleoptera > Curculionidae > Polydrusus > Polydrusus tereticollis. Next base: position 83,337,966 of record OY987329.1, on the reverse strand, counting down.
GCGAGCTACCGGTAGCTTGCAAAGGCAGTTCTGGTACCTCACAACATATTTTAAATTTTAAAAATATAAAGGTGTAAAATTCATAGAAGCTTCCGTAAATTGTAAATTTCGCAAATTCTCATAATAAACACAAGCAGCGGCAACACTGCGGTAAGCGATCTGCCGCCGACGTATCCATGCTAGAATCGGTTGGAACCGACCAGCGCGCTAGTATTTGAGAACGATCTGGGAACGGGATAAATTAAATACGCATTACGCGGCGACATTGCGTTTGGGTTAGTAGAGAGAAATAGAAATATCATGGCAAGCAGTAGTAAGAAGGGAAGACATACCATTTCCATTCGGAATGGGAAGAACAATACTTCTTTACAGAAGGTAAAACTGTATGTTTGTTATGTAATACTTCTGTCTCCGTTGCTGAAAAAGGAAATATTGAGAGGCATGATAAAACCGTACATTCGAATTGTGAAAAATCATTCTCATTATATTCTGTCACCAGAAAGGAAAAACTGAAATAATTTAAAAAACAGTTAATTGGACAACAGTCAATATTTTTAAAAACAGTCGACAAAAATAGGACTGCAACTGAAGTATCATACCGTGTGTCTGAGATAATTGCACAAAAGAAGAAACCTTATGATGACGGGGAAATGATAAAACATGCGTTTTCAGAAGGTGCAGATTCGTTATTTGCCGACTTTAGGAATAAGATGCGATAGTTTCAGCTATGAAATATATGCAACTTTCTGCTTATGCACTTATACAGTGATGAGACGAGTAGAAGTAATGAGCAATGATATTTTTACAATTACAGTAACTGTGTTTATTTTTCTCTGCAACTAGATGAATCATGAATCAACCGATGTGGTTGACATGTCCCAGATGGGCATGTTCGTCAGGATGGTTAGTTTTCTGCAATTTCTCTGTTACCAGTGCATTATCCATCCTCAAACATTGTGTGGATATTTTCTAAAGCTAAACAACGTTATGCAATTGGTACTAAAAATTGTGAACAAGATTAGAGCTCAAGCGTTACAAAGAAAATTATTCAAAACCTTGGCCGATGAAATTGACTGTCAATACGGGGAACCACTTCTTCACTCTGAAGTCCGATGGTTAAGTAGAGGACGAGTGCTGAAACGTTTTAATGATGTCCTATCTGCCATAGTTCAATTTTTCAAACAAGACGATGAACCGATTCGGGAACTAAAAAATTCAATCTGGCTTAGAGATTTTAGTTTTCTTGTGGACATAACAGAAAAATTAAATGAACTTAATTTGCAGCTTCAGAAAGAGACAAAAGGTTGGCGACCACTGCACTAGGTAGATAAAACAAGAGTTGGCTCAGCCTTGTTCGATTGACCACTTTCTATCTAAGCCAAGATAAACTGATCATCACTTCTTCTCAATTTCCAAAAGGTAGTTTTTGACTGAACCAACGGAAAAGCAAGATCACTTGGATCAATTCAGTTTCAGTTGAATGCAGATGTTGTCATTTCAATTTTGGATCTTTTTTTGAAATATGTTTTTGCCGAATCAGATCAGTGATTTGTAAGATCGAATCGATCCAATTCACGTCAACCGAATACGGGCTTTTTAATTGACTACTTTATTGTCAGTGATGGGATTGGTAAGATCTAATGTAAAGCTTTTTTTTCCAATACAGTTATCTCACTTGGACAAAAAAGTTCATAGGTTCGTATAATTTACTGTGATTTTGAAAAGGCACTTGTGGGAAATTAGCAGAGAATTTATGATCTAAATGACTACGGGAAATAACTTTATAAGCCGCCATTTCCTTTTCAATTATTCTTTAAATGGTATTTCATCACATGAGTTAAATCACTTAAATCATTACTTAAAATAAATTAATCTGAACTTTACATAACATATTTTATTTATTCATTAAGACTTTTATCGTGATCTGTACGTTCTTCATCCAGTAGAATATGAACCGAGCTATTTTAGCCGGAAGTTTTTTTAGCCTTTAGATGTTTGTCAATGCGTTCCTTATCTGTTTATCCCTCAAATGTGGCGGGAAAATAAACAGTCTAAATTGAAAGAATCATTCGAAAGTTTCGAGTTTAAGTTCGTCAAAAACTGTTTCACCTCTGAAATATCTAATTTCAATTATAGGTCCTTTTTAACACCCATTTAGTAATCTATATCATCTTATGTAATAAAAGAGTAATATATACTTAGTATCTAGTACTTAGTTAGAAAGTCATACTGCTGCTATTTCGTAGTATGATTTTCTTAATAATCTTGTAACCAGCTTTAACAGAACATCAAAAAAGTATATTTTCATTATATTACTGCCATTTAACACCTGATGGTTTGCCATTTTTGATTTGTTGTTTCACAGGAATAAATTTTGAATTAAAGGAGGCATGTCTGAATAATTGGCCTTATAAATCTTATAAATAACCAAATAAATGTGTTTGTCAGCCGTATTAGAAACAATCCATATTAATATTATAAAATATAACTATAATATAATTGGCGGTACCGTTACAAGCAGGAAATTGGATTTCTAACTGACTCGATCAACCAATCATTAATCTATTAAAAATTCATTATTAATTATTTACTACTTATACGTGTGCGGTTTTTAATTGGCGCTACTATTCTCTATATTACGATAATTTTCTGATACTTTAATTATATATTCCTGCAAATTTACACCTTTCGGTCATAATTGTTAGTGTTGGTGTACAATTCGAAGTTATTCGAAGTTTGAATGCAAATGAGAAGAGTTTGCATATCGCTTTTTTATGCACAGATTCATTTTCTTATTAATATTTATTAGCTTTCTGAGAAATTACCACAATTTGCATGTGATATACGTTTTTATTTTATTTTGGTTCTGAACGGGGTTTAATTATACGTATTATGTGTGAATATTTAGAACAAAATCGAATAAATAGTACCGAACTATTTCTCTACTAGTCTTTTGAATTTAAACTAGAAACTGGGTAAAAATTAGACAATTTATTTTGATTTAGGGAGTTTAGGGAACCAATTAGCATCAGTTGGAATATTCAGGATTTTGTCTTAAAAAATGTATTAAATTACCAACAATAATACGCATAGTCTTTAATTAACACAGCACACAACACTTTCAACAAATGTTTTTATCTTTGTTTCCAAAAGATAGTAGATAGTCGTATAATATTTAACCATATAACCAATGAATCTATTCAACGTCCTTTCCTCAGAGTTTTTCTATTAGCTGGTAACAGTAACCTGGAACTTTGACCCAAGCTGGCATGAAAAACCTGGGAAGGTCTGGAAAAAGTCAAAAGCATTTTGAAAATTATCTTAGATTTTTTAGTTGATTTAATGCTGAATAAAAGTATTAAAATTGAAAGTGAGACGTTTATTTATTCAAGTTCTACAACAAAGTTGGGCAAATGAATTACAACTCAAATATATTGAAATATTATCCATAAGGCATTTTGCCAATTTTATAATAAGATGTATATTTTTCCCAAGTTATAATTTTATGTTTTCGGCGTTATCAAAAAATTAAAAACGCGCGGTCATGGGTTTAATGTCCAGTCCGGCACTTGTTTCAGAGATTTTCCAATCTGAAGATAATTATATAATAATTAATATTTACATTTTGATTATAGAAAAAGTATTTATTGGGGGTTTCCGGGGTTTGCAGTTTTATTGATAGCGGTTATTTATTGACATTTAATAATGCCTTATTATATTACCTGCTTAACAAACTGTATTTATATCAGGTTGTAATACGTACTTCTGTTTTAGTTTGTCGAAAGATTTTAGTATTTTCACTGTAAAACTAGTAATTTCAAATTTGTGTTCAAAATGTCTAAAGTGGCGAAAACGTCTTCGTGGATTAAAAATTTCCCATAGTTTAGTGGAGAAAAAGTCTTCTGTAAAGCTTCTGCAAAAATTATTGTTTGTGAAAAAAACGATCAACATTGAAAACACCGCTGCATAAATCAAAGTTACAAAAAATTAAATCTGAGCCAGTTCAGCTGAGTATAAAAAACGCATTTTAAAATGTTGAAGAAAAATCAAAATCTGAAAATAAAATTTTATGCAAGGCTTTGGTCGCAGCAAACATACCCTTAAAAAATTGCAAATTCCGCAATTTCGAGGATTTTTGCAAAAATATTATCAACAAACCATTTCTGACGAATCCACGCTTAGAAAGAAGAATGCCCATTCAGTATACGGAACCGTTTTAGATGAAATTAGAGCTTCACTGGGCGATAAAAATGTTTACATTATTGTTGATGAAAGCACAGATACTTGTGGCAGATATATCGCACATTTTATGATTGGAACACTTCAAGAAGATAAAGCAACAAACCCATATTTAATAGCTTTTAAGCAGCTAGACAAAACTAATAATGTGACCGTAACCCGATTTATTAGGTAGTCCCTATCGAGCTTTTTCTCACCAAATCCAGCCCCAGATGAGAAGTTTTTAGTGCTTTTGTCTGATGCAGCACCGTATATGGTAAAAGTAGACCAAAACTTAAGAATCTTTTACCCCAATATGGTACATGTGACTTGTCTTTTACATGGAATAAACCGAGTCGCAGAAACCGTCAGAACTGAATATCCTTTAGTAAATAAATTAATTTCAAATGTAAAAACTGTTTCTAAAAGCACCTCTAAGAGTGCAGATGTATAAGGAGAGATTACCAGGAGTTAGTTTACCTCCAGAACCTGTAATTACCCGGTGGAGAACATGGATTAAGGCCGCAATATTCTACGCAGAACATTTCGAAGCCATTAAAGAACTAATTTTGGAATTAGATGACGATTCGCAGTGTGTTGTCCAAAGTAAATGGTTGTTAAAAAGTGCAAGTGTAGTTAAAGATCTCGTTTTTATTAAGGTTAATTTCAGTTTTATACCGGACATAATATCCTCGTTAGAGAGTAGAAATTTAAGTTTAAGAGACTCAGTATTGTTGAAACTTTTTCCGCTAAATGTAACAACATTCCCGGTAAAGCAGGAGGTCACGTAAGGAACAAATTGGATGCAACTGTATAAAAGAATGAAGGATTTAAATACTTAACTGCAGTAAAAAGCATTTATGAAGGTAAACCATTCAACGAAGTTGTATCTTGGCCTTATACTTTACTACCTAAGTTGCAGTAGTGTCCGATTACATCAGTAGATGTTGAAATAAGCTTCTCTTTGTATAAACATACTTTTACTGATAGAAGACAATCCTTTTTGGTTGAAAATTTTGAAAAATATTTAGTAATAAATGCTTTTTATACACTTTCAGGCTAAAAAATTGTTTACTTTTATTTTTCTTAGTTTTTTTTTGGATTTTTTTTTTTTAAATAAACATCTCTTTGAGATCCCAGTGTGTTTCTTTACCCTATTTTACGATAATAAATTAACAAATATTGCATACCAGTATGCATACTTGGTCAAAAAATGTATATAACTGCATACAAGGCATATATATGCGCATATTTTGACTGAATTTAAGTGCATATATTCCACCCTTTAGTGATTATGTTCCATTAAATGATTGGCATAAATTGCTACCTGTTTGTCCAATATATGTTAGGACAATCTTTACAAGTGAGTTTGTATTGTTTGATATTGTTTTGTTATTTTTGTATTGATTTACCTAACGAATTATTTGATTTGTATGCTACATAGAAATATATATTTTATCACTGGCTTCTCCGATGTATATACATATTACTATTTGTTTTATGATATTTAATTCAGTTTGAAAAATTTTTTTTATTTAATGGTACTGTTATTAATCTATGGATCATACTATTAAATGCTGCTGATTTATGTTGTAAGGGATGGCATGAACTTTGATGTAGTGTTGTATATGTGTTAAATGGTTTATGAAAAACTGAAAAAAATGTGTTTGTTGTTTTCTTTTTTTGTGGTTAGGTCAAGAAAATTAATAATATTATTGATTTCTTTCTCAATGGTGAAAATTATTATGTAGACTGTTTATGTCGTCAAGAAATTGTTTCAGTTGTCTATCTGTTCTGGTATAACAAGCAACAATGTCATCTACGTATCTATGCCTATAAATAAATTGATTAAATACGGGATGATTTGAAATTTGATGTTACTCATGATTAAACCTTCGTTGCTTGTGTTAATATTGTTATTAAATTCAAAATACTTTTGTTCTAGGCGTATTGTAAGAAGGTTTTTTATTTCTTTTTTTTTTAATGTTACATGATTTGAGGAAAGGAGTTTTTCTACTAATATTATGGTGCATGTCTTTAATGAGTATTCTTGGAAATAAATTGGTAACATCAAATGAGAATTATTTAGCATTTTGAGGTAACTTAATATTTTCTATTTTTTTGGATCGCCAGCAAGTATCGGCTAGTTCAATCGAATTATTGATGGTATTATTCTTGGTTTTTACCTATCACAAGATTTTCCAAACAACAAATGTGAATCCAGAAAATGTACTTTTAAGCTTTTTTGATATCCCAATTCTTTATATCAATCAACATATTTGTGACAACATCAGTCTTTTATGTGTCCAAAAAATCTCCTTACTTTAAATACATTTGCATGCCTTTTGTTTATTTTTGACGTAGATGGGGGAATAAATAAATAAAATCTACACTAAACCATTTTGTGTACCTGGTGTTCATTATTGAATTATTGTATTTGATTAAATTATTATTTAATATCCGGAGCATAGCCTATTTTAACCACCTTTTAAAATTTATGTGAAGCCGTTTTAAATGCTACACCATATAAATCCAATAGCATCGTGTTTGTGACAATTATTTTTTAATAGAAAAATTCATTTAATTTTTTATAACATAATTGATTATTCATTATGTAACTTTCTTTAGCACAACTAACCTGTTCAATATAGGTATTAAATCTAGTTTTTTTCTTACTTTTCATAAAATACACGTTTTTGCCAAAGTTATACTGCGCGCTACTTTTTCATTTAAAAGACCATTATCACCTTTTTGTCACAATGATTTTGAATTGCAAATTTTATAGCTTTCTTGGAAACCTTGAGTTATTTAATAATTACACTTAATTATGTGTGTCGGACAAAGTGGAACTTTTTCCATACGGTATTAGTATTTGCATAGAATATCATTTTCTTTGGAATTGGCATAATATATTACAATCATTAGAATTGGACAAGTTGCAACGATACGCAGAAGCGTACTAGCCATTCCTACTAATTTTATTAATATCTTATTTATTTTTACTTACTAACTTACTGTCAAAGGTGTTGTAGAAGGCATTTTCTTTAGTTTCAAACACAATACTAAGGTCTGAAGTAAGCTAACACGTTATGGTTCCATGCTTCGAGCAATGGAACAAGCAATTATTCATAAAATTATTTTTTTGGTCGCGATAAACTAGTCAACGGAACTAACCTAAACTCAAAAATACTCTTGATCCGTAATAGATGGTCTAAGTCGCCATAACTATTACATTTAGCAACTTCGGTTGCAGATAGCAGACCAACATTGTAATTTTCAGCAGCATTTAAACTAATATTTACTTATACTTGTACGTTGTTTCATTCAGGAACACAGGAACCTTATAGTTCTTAAAAACTACTCTCAGATTGTCGGGGTGATCTTTAAACCAACATCAATGCAATTTTTAATGCCTAAAGATGTTTCACCGGTGAAATAAAAATGTATTTTATTACGCAGCCTATACATACGCTTTTGATAGCGTTAAAAGTTTGTCTAGTTGAGTTAGAGAGAGAGAGAGAGAGAGAGATTATTATCAATCAGATCCAACCAGTCGGTCTGCGGATTATAATATAACCAACCGTAATAGTACAGCTTAGGCCACTTGTTACCATCAGTTTGATTGTAGATTAAAGGCGTTATTAGTCATATGTTTTACATCAAAGTTCTATATAATTGGGTTTGATTGACAGATCCCGCTAAAAAGATCTGTTTAAATTACTGCTTATAAATTGTTTATGAAATGTGAACTTGTATTGAAATTAAAATGGGAAAATATCGCTAAAATCATAAGATAATAATGTAACAAAAACATGCATTTCACAAAAAAAAATGTTATTTAATTCTGTCTCTAAGGGATAAGCAATCTAAATTGCTCCGAAATTTAAAATATGTCATATTATGGTGATTAGATGCTTATTTTCTCAGTTTCGTTATTATATAAATACGTTTATATGTGCTACTATCTACCTAGCCTGTACAGTGGCTCACCAAAAGTACAAAAACAGGTTGTTTTTACCTTTTTTATTACAAAAAATATTCTTACAAGTCAGTCCAGTAAATGCTGGAAATGCTGCTCCTGGGCCTCCATGCAATAGTAGAGATTTTGTTCACAACGCTCTTAAACATGAGGCATCTGTGGGGTGATTTGACGACATTCATCAATTATCCGTTGTTGTAGGTGTTCCAAAGATGTTGACTGGATGGCATAAATTTTAGTTTTTAAGCGGCCCCATAAAAAAAATCTAACGGGCTTAGACCCGGAGAACGTGGGGGGCCACTCAATACTTCCTCCTTCCAATCCATTGTCCTGGAAACGTTTGGTCCAAATACTGATGAACAGTGAGTGCAAAGTGCGGTGGCGCACCAGCTTGCTGGAATATTAAGTGGTTTTCCATGTACTGATCGTCATTCTCAATCATTTCTACTAACGCTGGGTAAATGGCGTTTTGTAATAATTCCAGATATGTTTCGCCTGTTAAATTGCCAGGTAAAAAAGGGGCCTATTATACGGTTACCAAAAGTGCTAGCCCAAATATTTAGCTTTTCCGGATGTTGTGTATGCACCTTACCTCACGAAATATTCTGGAATTTAAATCAGACCAATAACGACAGTTGTGACGATTCACCGTACCGTTTAGGAAAAAAGAGCATTCGTCAGAAAAACATACGCTGAAAAGAAAGTTCTGATAATTTATTGTTATGAGTAGACGATAATTTCACAAAATTGCAATCGCCTATCCAAAATCGTCTTCGTTAAGTTCTTGTACCAGATGTATTTTGTGAGGATGAAACTTGTGTTTTTTTAATATCGTTTCAATGCTGCTTCTTTTAACACCAGATGCTGTCGCCAGCTTTGTTGTACTCAGTGTGGGATCTTAAACAACATGCCCTGAAATCGCCACCTCTGTAGCTTCATTTACTACTGGATTTTCCACTTTACGTTTTTTGTTAGCTAACCCGTCTCCCGAAATTTTTGCACCAATTCCAAAATGTACTTTCGATGTACTTGTCGATTTTGATGTTGATGGTTAAGCAGTTGGGCAGTTCCATTAGCACATTCATTGAGTAAACCATTATCACTTTTATGCCGATTCTGTAACATAATTAACTAAACGTTACTACTTTACCGCGACCGAAGAATATGATCTGAAATAATATTAGTAGTAGTAGTTGTAGTCATAATCATAATAAATTAATACTGCTTTGTGGATATTGGGTACGATCGTACGAAGTATGTAGGTATTAAAGTCAGGTTAGTTCAGGTTAGTTCTAGCCTACCTACTTCTAAAGAAAATAAAAAACTTCGATTAGTTTTCTAATCGATCTAGTAGGTGTTAAAAGTAGTATAGCGGTATAATTTATATATGCACTCCCCACTAAAATACTACCATGTAGGGGCGGATATCGATTCTATTTCATAAAATAATACAGTTGATAGTGGTTATGGACACGTTTGCCATTCCTTATTTTCTAAATTTCGCCCCCCCCCCCTCTGGCTTACCTCAAAAGTAGAAAAGTGTTGCCAGGCCGCAAGAAACCTTAACCTAATATCCGTTGCAAATTCCTAACCACAACAAATGATTATAAGTTTTTTAAAACTATAAAATTAACGTTATTCGTTTAGTCGTCAATGTAAATTCACTGTGCGCCTTCCGTCGTCGTCGACAAGTGACGTCACGCTACTTCCCGCGCTTTTGAACTTGTTTGAAATTATTTGCCAGTACGTGGAACTGCATTAATAAATATCAAATTAATTAATGATATTTAAGGCGTCTTATTTTGCATATCGTATTTTTTAATGTAATTGAATGTATTTGTGCAATAAAAAAAATGTGCAAGTTCCCTATTTCGAAAACTATTGAGATCCTGAAAAAAAGGTAATACTACCTAATAGATATATATTGAAATATTGATCATTAGGAGAAAAAGTGATACTTTTTTTGAAAATGCTGTAGCACAATATTTTTTATCAACTTTAGGAAATTTTCAGTAAAATAAAATAAAAATAAAATAAAATAATTTATTTATCCAGTCGAATACATATAGTATTATAGGACATGTCAATAGAAAGGTACACTATAAGTAAAATAAATAGAACAAAAACAACGAAGAATAAAATACAATATCACATTAAATACAGTTATAGTATCGTGTATTTTGCAAGATGTTTTTGTTTTTAGCACAGAACGTACATAAATAAATTTAAAAGTTCAATGAGCATAATGTTGCATGTTGATTAGTAAACACTCAGTTACTTATGTTTAATAGATATGCCTATAGGCATCTGATTTTTTGAAATATATTGTATTATTTGTTATATATTTGCCAATAAAAGTCGATTTATTATTATTATGTCATTTAATAATATAAATAAGCAAGCCAAAATTAGGCTTAACTTATACGTATTATTTTTAGATAATATTGTTTTGTGCTGAAAACATTAATATTTATTTAATTACTTTGTGATTCATAAATGTCGTAACATTGATTGCATTCTAAAATATTTTATTTCTATTTTAGGTAAGTTTAGCCGAATATTAATGAAGTTAAAAGTTAGTCCAACTTGGTAAGTTATTATTATTGCTACTATGTACATCAGTAAATACAACTTAACCTCGCCTACACTATATCTCTGTTCAGTACCATCCGAATACATTTTTTTAACGTACCTACTAGTCACTTCCTCTCAAGCAGCAGTAAATATGGCCATGTTCACAAAAACAGTTGGTTTGTAATTAGTTTAAGTCCGGATCCAGTCAACTGATCCGAAGAAGATATTTTTGATGCTTTCGGGTTCCTCTGAAATTCTATCACATGGGATATCATAGTATTTTTTCAAATCGTCAGCGTTAGGGAAGTATTTAAGATTTTCACTTTCTCACCAACCCAAACTTCTTTATCACAACCCTATAACAAAAAGCATTAACTTTAGAAGCTGACACATAAATGTTTTCTTTCTTATTCACCAAACAAAGATAATCTCGTACAAACCGACAAACTTATTCTTCCATTAACTTAGGAAAAGGCATGGAATGATGAATGAAGGACAATAATAATGAACAAACTTTTTAATGGACAGACATTTCCCAAGAAATACAAGTAATACGTTTTCGCTGAAAAATCAAACAAACATTTACAGGTTTTTCGCTGACAAATATTTGAAATATGTGAACTCTAAATTTGTCTCTGTTCCGGAACTGTTTTCAAGGTCAGCAAGGTATTATGATTTATTAAAAACATGAATGTATGGGTTGTTGCAATGGTATTTTTATTTGACCTACTTGTTTCCTACTTTAGTTTTTAGAATATCTAATAGTGCATATGCGACCCAGTCTGTCTGTCTGCATCTTGTTGATTTCATTGATGTTCCGGTGTGGCCACTTTTGGCACAGAAAACACTTTAGAAAATACATAATATAAATCTATGTTGACAAATATTTCGAGACACGGTACCTACGTCTTAGAGTCTATCATTCTGACTATATGGTACCAGCTATAAAATTTTACTTTAAAAAAAATTGTATACAGGGACATTTTTTTAGTGTCTCACCCCACAGACGATTTTCTTGCTGACTATAATAAAAAACAAATTACATATTTCTCAATGATTTTCGACAAGGAAGCCAAATTTAATGTCAAAAAATATATAGGTTCACAAATTTGACAGATACGACGTAATTTTAAATTTTTTTAAATGACAACCCTCATAAATAACCACACGAGTGAATTGCATTTCGCGGTCCGATTTCAAGAACCTATAGTTGTCGATATTTATTTTCAGCCGTTTCGGAAATACGGGGATTCCTAAATTGCCTTCATCGATTTTGTCTTTTAAGTGTCTCATCCCTTTAATAAATAGACCCTTTAAGCTGAAAAGCCCAATTCTTTTCAAAGTAACATAATTTCCCGTGACCAAGCTATTCACGCTATAATCATACCCGACAGATGTCAAAAAGTGATGGCTACGACGACATTTGAATTTTTTTAAATGGCAACCCTCATCAATAACCAGACGAGTGAATTGCATTTCGCGATCCGATTTCAAAAACATATACAGTGAAACGTCCCTAACTCGAATCTCCAAGGAACAAGAAGTCGAATTGAAGTTACGGAAAAATACACAAAATTGAGGATTTTTAAATTTATATTAAGTATGTATGTATTACAAAAAAGGAGTTACATGTTCATTATGTAACAGTATACACAAACACATACAAATAAAACAAGGGTAATTTTTTTTTATTTAAATGCGGACCATTTATCTTTTTCTATAAAATCCTCCACTACATTTAACGACGCCTATACTGCATTGGGAACATTTTCTCCTGACGAAGCAAAATTTCTTAGGGTCTGGATAGCAGAATACGCTTGGTTAAATGTAGATATGGTAACAGCAGTTGTTTCAACCTCGCTTTCACTAGAGTTTTCCTTCCCCTCTAAGTCTGAAACAATAAATAATATTTGTGTTTAACAATGCTACATTTTACCTTAAACTTACCTTTTTCAGAAGAAACTAGATTTTCTACAACGCTATCCTAAATGTCTTCGTCTGTTGGTAGTCCCATTGCTTGGGCACCGTCGTCAATATCGATGTAATCTCCAAAAGAAACATCATCGTTGCCCATTGCCGTTCTGTACATGGTCTAAATTTGTTTCAATTCAGACAATGGAAGATCGTCTTCTTCATCCCAGTCCTCTGTAGTAGCATTCTGCATTAAATCATCTTTAGCAAAACCTGCCTTCCTGAACCAATTGCTGATTGTTTGTCGTTTTACATCGAGATTCCAGGTTTTATTTAGATCCTTGATTGCATGAAATAGCGTCATAGTAGTTGATTCTTCCATATGGGCCAAGACTTTCTTTACGATTTGTTTTCTATAATGCTGCTTAAGATTTTGGATAATCCCTTGGCCCATTGGTTGTAGAACAGACGTTAGATTAGGAGGAAAATATTTCAGTTTTTTAGGTTTGCTTCTACATTCTTAGGATGTGCGGGACAATTGTCAACAAAGCAAAGATTTTATCTAGCTTTTTGAGCCACTTGTCGTAAATTTCAGCTGTCATCCACCCTTCTCTGTTGTGCTCATAATCCACCTCAAATGATTTTATGCCCTTAAAACAACGTGGGTTTTTCGACTTGCCGATAACCGTGCTCGTTTCATCTGCATTAAAAATGTCGTTTTCGTCATATTGTCTGACTAAATCTGGCAAAACATTTTTTTTCCAATCCTCAGTAGATTGTAAATCTGCAGAAGAACTTTCACCACAAACCGACATTTAGACGATATTATGCCTTTTTTAAATTTATCTAGCCATCCTACACTAGCTGAAAAATCTTCGGAACTCAAGGCAACCGCAAATTCTTTAGCTTTTTCTCTGATTAAGGGTCCCGAGAGAGGAAGATTTTTGTCACGTGCATCAGTAGTAACCCCCTTAAGCATATCTTCATCAGCATCATTATTAACATAAGTTGTAAGCCTTTTTCATTTAGAGTTATTGTAGTCATCTTGGTTTTTTAAAAGTTTGTTTTTGTTTCTCAAAATGGTTGATAATGTGTTAGGAGGAATCCCAAATTAATTTTAATTTTTCCTTAAGCGTTAAACACTATAAATTTTGTTTTGATGCCATTTTAATCTCCCACTGATATCACCACAAATCCTTTCTCAAACTGGTAAAGTCTTATAAAGCGCATGCGACGCATGTTAAGACACTGAAAACAAGTCTTTATCTGTCGCCGCTCGTAACTGAGAATCGGTAATTCCCCCAAGTGCACTAAATGCAGTAGGTGCTTTCCCGAAAAATTCGAGTTACGCTTGGTTTGCCACTAAATTTTAGTTGGAGTTTTAGAAATATGCGAGTTATAGAAATTCGACTTACGGGGGAAAAATTACATAGTGAGGTTGTAAAAACGTATTTGTTTGTGAAGAAAATTTGATTTGGAGAATATTCCGAGTTAAGAAAGTTTGAGTTAGAGAAGTTTCACTGTAGTTGTTGATATTAATTTTTAGCCGTTTCGGAAATACAGGGGTTCCTAAATTGCGTTCATCGATTACATTAAGTATCTCACCCCTTTAATAAATAGACCTTTTAAGCTGAAGACCCCAATTTTGTTCACAGTAACATAATTTCCTGTGACCAAGCTTTTTACGCTAAAATCAAATCCGACAGATGTCAAAAAGGTCTATTTATTAGTGAGGTGAGACATTAAAAGACAAAATCGATTACGACAATAAAGGAACTCCCGTATTTTCGAAACGACTGAAAATAAGTATTAACAACTTTAGGTTTCTGAAATCGGACTGCGAAATGCAATTCACTCATGTGGTTATTTATGAGGGTTGCCATTTAAAAAAAATGGCGTCGTATTTGTCAAATTTGTGAACCTATAAATTTTTTGACATTAAATTGGGATTCGTTGTCGAAAATCATTGAGAAATATGTAATCTGTTTTTTATTATAGTCTGCAGGAAAATCGTCAATCGGGTGAGACACTAAAAAAATGTCCCTGTACATACACGATCGTATGGTATTATGTTGACCAGCAAGTCCCAACCTATCCCTGTAAATGGAACGGTTATCGAATTATAACATTTTGTCTTTACGTCTAAGTTAATTAGTGACGGCATGATTTGCTTTTAATGAGCGCGAATTAGTACAAAAATAATCGGATGTTTCCATATAGGTACGCGACTACCGTTGTTGATTTACGACTTAGCATAACCGATTTAAATTCAATACTAATTAAAACATCTCCATTTGTATAATATGATTTTCTTGTAAAATGTTATAAATGTTGTATGCAAGCGACAATGCAGCGTATTTTGGTACCCGAATAGTAATAAAATGTTGCAATTTACAATTCAAGAATAAATCTGCTGGATAATAAAAGGAAATATAAATAACAAACTGAAGTAAATGAATATCACTGTATTGACCATAACTCGAAATAAGGAACAAATGACACCCTTAGTCATAAAGTGGAAAAACTAAAAAAACACTGTTCTCTAGAATCTACAGAAATCTGTTTTATAATAAATTGCAATTATCGTAGTTTTTTTTTTTTCGAATTT
The DNA here is from genome assembly GCA_963920685.1 of Polydrusus tereticollis. Lineage (NCBI taxonomy): Eukaryota > Metazoa > Arthropoda > Insecta > Coleoptera > Curculionidae > Polydrusus > Polydrusus tereticollis. The sequence continues at coordinate 83,322,676 of OY987329.1, read as the reverse complement.
CTAGCGAATCTACTAAGAATTATAAATGGTTTACTTTGTATTTATAAAAAACTTTTTAAAATGTAGTTTTATTGATTAAAAAAAGGTTCATGTTGATTTCATAGTTAGGTCACTTTAGTATTAAAAATACGAATTACACTCATTATTCAGAAATACGTCAACCAATGACAAAAAGTTATTTTACAATTTAGGAATCATTTTGAGATATGCCTATATACAGGGCGAGGATTTTAAAGTGTTACAATGTACATACAATCCAAAGAACAGCTGGAAATATTCTATTCAAATTTTAGGACGTCAATAGAGAGGTTGGGGGGCATATTTTAAAACATTTTTGACATGTACCACACCTCCAGATTTTATTTTTTTCGATAATTCAACACCTACGTAAGTAGGCAGAAAATTGTTACATTTAGTGCCGATACTTTGACACTGATTAACTCATTTGATAGACGGTTAAAATAATCAGGGTTTTAAATGTGCTAATGCCAATAAAATTTGAAGGCTTTGGCACATTAGAAACCATGATTTGACCATTTTCGAACCTTTCTTTGGCGAAACGTTTGTTTTGCCTCTGACGATCCATCCATCCATATGTGCTAGAGAAGTACCGGAGGTTATCCTTACTGACATGGAAGCCTTTATCCCTTTCTAAAAAAAAGTGCCCTTCTAACGACAAGCCTTGTCATCTTTGTTAACGCTCGAAGCCAATGCAAGCAAACAATGAACCAAAGCAAAGAAGCACACAACCAGAGGATCAAAGACAAACTTCTTGAATGTCCTAACGGATCAAGATAATTTTGGTCGGTAGCTAAGGCCGTGAGTCAGAACTTTACAAGGTCAACCGTTCCACCTCTAACACGCTCTGATGGCACTATTGCGATCCAAGCACAAGAAAAAGCAAACTTACTGGCGAAACTATTCTCTTTACATTCAACGGGTAATTTTCAGGGAAAAACTCCACCGAACATTCCACCTGTAGAATCGAGAATGCTCGAGATTATTTTCCGGCAGCGCCATGTGAAACGAATCTTAAGAACTCTTGACACCAAAAAGGCTTCTCGTCCTGACAAAGTTCCAGTCATTGTAATTAAGACATGCGCTGATGAATTGACACCGGTATTTTGTAGGCGTTTTAACTTATCTTATATATCTTATAAAAAATGAATATTTCTTTCTTGCTGAAAAACTGCGTCCAGCCCATAGCTAAAAAGGCAAGAAGACATTGTAAAACAACTATCGTCCAGTCGCATTGCTTTCGGTTATATCAAAAGTTATGGAGAAGACTATCAACGAAAACTTATTAATGTACCTAGAAGGCTTCAACATTATTTGTGACCGCCAGTATGGATTCCGTAAGTCTAGATCAACAGGAGACCTTCTCGCTTATGTTACTCATGTTTGAAACAACGCAATAGAGCATTATGGTGAGTCCTCGGCGGTAGCACTGGACATTTCCAAGGCCTTTGACTGAGTATGGCATGAGGGACTCCTAAATAAAGTATAAGTGCAATATATTGCTTCGCTGATGACAGCACACTTGTTTCATCTTTTACTTTGGATACTCGAACCTCGACTGCCAATACACATCTCTATAGGCAGCAAGAGGTCTCACATCTCAACAAAGACCTGGAAGAAATTCTGTCTTTGGGTGACAGTAACCAAGTAGAATTTAACGCTAAAAAAGCACAGGCGGCAGTTTTTTCTAAAAAAGTTGATGTTGACGAACCGGATAAAGTCATGGCGGGAAACTCGATTCCCTTGGCTTCATCAATTAATTTATTAGGCGTCAATTTGGATAGTCATATGTCTTGGCATGGTCACGTTGCGGCCATTGCTAAGGCAGCTTCGCAGAAGCTTGAAATACTTTTCTGAACTAAGAACCTCTATTCACCCCAACAACTTTTGATGCTCTATAAAGCCCAAATTCTACCATTGCTGGAGTACTGTTCGCATATTTGGGGCTCTGCTCCTAAACATACCCTAAGATTGCTGGATTCCATTCAGAGAAGAATTAAAAAAAACTAGAGATACACTAACTGAATGTTTGGAAACAGGTGGATTGGTCGTGGCGGTCCTGTGAACTGAGCTGCAAGGTCACCAGATTTAACCCCATTGGATTTTTTTCTTGTGGGGGTTTGTAAGCATGTAATTTAGTAACTCCTCAAATGTTAAATCGCGTACGCTATTCATGTCAAAAAAGAATTGCAAAATGTTTAGAAACATGAGGGTCATTTCGTGCATCTTTTAAAGCAGGATCGTCGTTAAATTTAAGGTATTATGATAGTTTTAAGTTTTCTACTTTTGTTTATTCAAAAATTCGTAACTAAGCAACCAGTAAATTAAATGTAACAATTTTCTGCTTATTTACGTAGTTGTTGACGGAAAATCGGATTTTCGAAGAAAATAAATATTTATTATTTATTTTAAAGACATTTTAAACTTGTCATCAACCAGATGAAATCTGGAAGGGGGTAAATGCCAGAGATATTTTAAAACTTGTCCCCGTTGTCTCTATTGGCATCCTAAAACTTAAATAAAATTGCAGCCGTTTTTCAGATTTGGCATGGTAACACTTTTAAAATCCCCCCCTAGTAAAACTATATTCAGTAATATAGACAAAAGGTCCCTTTATTAATAAATTTGGATCATTGACAATGTGTACTCTTCCCACTGGTGGCACATAACTAAATTGAGTCTGTTTAACTCCAAAACTTGTCACCAAAACCTGTTGGTGCTAAACTGGCGCAGGTAGAATTCTGCAACTGCAGAATTGCTATTTTGGTGTAGGTCGATGTTAGGCATCATTTTGGGTCGTTTTATGATTAAAACTGAATTGATCAAAATTTTGAGTCGTGACACTTAATGATTAAGGGTGCGGAATCCTCTCACAAGCAGTACTTTCTCCTGTCATTCCTTTAGTTCTTAAACAATTCAATTAACAAATCGTTGTCCTGAATTGTCGAAACATGTCATAAATTATAAAAGAAAAAAGAACCACAAGAAAGCGAAGCTATCGAAATTCAATCACTTTAAAAACAGCCCTCTGATTAAGAACTGAATATATTGACAAACTACACGTTGATAACATGCATACAGACTCCGGGCAATCAGCACGTCAACCTAAGCTTACTCATAAGACGTTCTAGTAAGTACTTTTTTGCTGAAGATATTCGAATTCGCGGGAGAAAATGACTTAAGATGGCTATTTCAGTTTTTTTATAAAAGTACAGGAAAAGTCAAAAAATTAAGATTCGATTGCTTTAGATCTTTCTAAAAATATTGATCCATGCATTGATCCACTTTCGTACATGAAGAATTTTAAAATTAATGACACATTTTTCTTTAGTCCAACCGATGTTCAAGAAATAAAATTAATCATTTTGGAAATAAAAAATAAAAATTCTGCTGGATGGGATAATTTATCAATAAAGATTTTTTCACAATTGTCTATTCCTGCTTTAGAAGCTTTAGCGAAAGCAATAAATGTTTCTTTTGATAATGGAATATTTCCACAATGCCTTAAATCAGCTATTGTTATTCCAATTCATAAAGGAGGTGATTGTGAATCTGCTTCTAATTTTCGACCAATTTCTTTACTTCCAACACTTTCTAAAATTATTGAAAAACTTGTTAAAAATAGAATGATTTCTTTTTTAAATAAAAACAATATTTTAAATACAAACCAATTTGCATTTCAAAAAAATAAAAATACTAGTGATGCTATTTTTTCATTTCTTGAACATCTTTATTTTAAATTAAATGAAGGAGATTTTGCTGCAGCAATATTTTGTGATATTTCTAAAGCTTTTGATTGTGTTAACCATAATATATTATTAAATAAGCTTGAGCTTTATGGCTTTAGAGGTATATCGTTTAAATGGTTTAAATCATATTTATCTGAAAGATCTCAAGTAGTATTGTTAAATGGTAAGAAATCAAAAAGTAATAAAATTGATTGTGGAGTACCTCAAGGTTCAGTTCTTGGTCCATTACTATTTTTAATATATATAAATGACCTTGCGTCAATTTTTATAAATGGTAAATTTACAATATTTGCTGATGATACAACAATACTTTGGCATAGTAAATATTCTAATGAATTAATTAAAATAATTAATGAAGATTTAATAAATGTTAAAAAGTGGTGTGACTCTAATTTACTCTCATTTAATATTACTAAAACAAATATATTAACTTTTAAGTGTACACTTAATAATATAATTTTTGACAATCTAATAATTAATAACCCCAAATTTATAAAGTTTTTAGGAATCTATATTACTCAAAATCTTTCTTTTAATGAACATATCAAAAAGTTATGTAGAAAATTAGCTTCAGGATGTTATGCCCTGAGAGTACTTTCTCATGAAATGAATATGGCGGTTCTTCGAAATGTTTATTTTGCTTTAATAGAATCTCTTTTGAGATATGGAATTTGTTTCTGGGGAAATTCAAGCCAGTATCTTCTAAATTCAATTTTTATTTTACAAAAAAGAGCTATCAGATATTTGTGCAAAGCTAGATCTAGAGATTCTTGTAAAACTCTATTTATCTCACAAAAAATTTTAACACTAACTTCAATTTTTATATTGGAAACAGTTTGTTTAATTCATAAAAAGCATAGAAATAGTATTAATTTACATACTTATAATACAAGAGAAACCTTTAATATATGTTTACCTATTCCTTCTTCAAGTCTTGTAAAAAAATCCATAATTTATGATTCTAAAAAAATTTTTAATTTTCTTCCAGTTTTTATTAAGAAAATGTCAAATTTTAAAATGTTTAAAAAAAATGTTAAAAATATATTATTGGAAAAAGCTTATTATACTCTAGATGAATATTTTGGTGATACTCTGTCATAATTATTTGCATTTTTTTTGTTTATTCCGATATTTTAAGTTTTATTATATTATTATATTTTATTGTTAATTTAATTTAAAAAAAAGGCTTTGTCGATAAAAATAATTTTTTATGACAATAAAGCATATTTTGATTTGATTTGATTTGATTTGATAATGAGGTACAGAAAAGCTAAAGGCGGATTATTTGAACTATATACGAAAATATAAAAGCGTCGATGTTCAGTGTTCAGTTGTTGTTGGTCATGTGCAGCATTATTAAATGGCAATTTGTGCCCCCTGAATCAGTAATGAACCAGATGAGGCATCTTCATCATAAATTACATTAGGCAAAATTTTAGAGACGCGGAATGACATCTTAAGCATTGATATATTATTATATGTATATAATCCAGAAGGTGGCTTGTTTTTTTAACAAGTTATGATACACAATAGACTTATAAGAGGCCTAAGAGATTAGGCATATACGTCGCATGTTTAGTAGAATAGAGTAGTAGACGGGCCTCCCTCCAATCGCTTAAATAATGCAAATCCGTAAAAAAATTGATATTATCCCTCCGTCGATCTGCGTTTTATTTTAAAACGAATCGTATGCTGCACCTTTCATTGCCAATTCGAATAACTAACGGTGTTGATGAAAATGAAAACTAACTCTCAGGAATAACAATTACTTGATTGGAGCTCTGACTCACACACCGAGTGTTTTATTGTTACAGGACGGTATGGGTTACATGCTCGGATTATTATTGTTGGTTAACCTTTAACACAAGTACTTATTACTAAAGTGGAATGGGTTCGTAGACATTCAATACTTGTCAATATTAGAACGGTAAAGGTTCGTAATAAAAAATGTTTATTCCTTTTGTATTTTTTTTGCAATTAATACTCTATAACGTTAACGAAATACAAGAACGCACTTTTTGCATATTAGTTATTGCACTGCTGAAAAAAATCGTATCACCTGATCAAGTAGTAGGGCAGGAGAGCACATTCAAACATTCAAAATATTCGCCAATAATCATTTACGTGATTTATTTTTATGCTATCTACAGAATAATTACATAAGTAATTTCCAAAAATTTTATATAAATCGTGAAAATTGTCACACTTTCTCTAGATTTGGGATTCCCCTAACATCGACTTAGGTTCCTCGAATCTCAAGACACATTTATGAATTAATACTTTTTGCGGTATTGCCATCTGAAGAATACCATGCTTTTTCCTCATTCTTCGTAACCTTATTACATCTTTCATTCGTTGGACAGCTCTCTCTGCAGCATCGTGTGTGACCTTTATTTTCAAGCACATTTCCCCACCCGTAATGCTTCCATTAGCTTCCCAAGATTATACCTTATTAGCAAAGTCTGTTGACACTTTCTACCCCAGGACGTATATTCTCCAACGTAAGAGAAGTCGATGCTTACTTCCGAGAAGTAACTACTCAAATCATATGGTCACATCGTATGATTCCGTAAACTAAACATTCATGCTTGTCAACGTGCTTCTCATGATATGATCCCGTTCTCTTACAATATTCTAAAAGAACGCGTTCTCCTAACCTTTAATGGAAGTAAACAGTCAGTTTCACTTTCAAGAATATGGTTTAAAACATGTTCAGAATTGACAGAAGACAGATCACTTCTCCTGATATGATCATTCGCCGAATTCGAAACTCGAAAATACCTCCTCTATTTCCATATCGATACGAAACTGCCAATTCAGAAGGCTGCTTCGTTTTCTTTTGCTTTACACTTTTTCTTTTCTTACGAAGGGGTATAGGTCGAACAACCTTTTTTTATTGTACGTTATTGAGCTGTCGTTCATTCCAATAAGCGGATGATATCACTATTCTTTGGCATCATAAAGAAAGCTCTATTGCAGAAAATTTTATCAAATGACCTAAGAATCCTTATAGAATGGTGCGATGCAAATTCCCTAATCGTGATTTAGATCAGGTTGCTCTAGATAGTAAATGATTATATAGAAACTAGATACTTGGGATTATGTATAGATAAGAGATTCCAAGTTTGAGAAGCATATATTAAATCTAAACGAAAAACTATGCTTTAAGAATGATTTGCATTAACTTACTGCAATTTCCAGAGACGCATACTTCTCATTGATTGAATCACAATTGAGATATGGTATCTATGCTTGGGGCAGCTGTGCTCAGCATTTATTTACTAGTGTCTTTGTTAACTAAAAAATCCATCATTTATGATATCAAAAAAATATTCATATATCATATCACTATATATATCATTTACCTTACACCTTACGTCATAAATAGTTTAAAGAAATTCAGAAGGGAGCTAAAGAGTTTACTAGTGAAAAAAACTTATTGTACAGTTTTGTACATTGAATGAATTTTTTGAAGAATCACCTTAAATCGTTTTAGGTCCTTGCCTCGTTTCGGTCGGTTTTACTTTTGCTTTTATTTTTACTTTTGTTTTACTCTTTGTATTGTGATGTCGCTTATTCCATTTTAGTTATTTTTCGTGATGTTCTGTGCTAGAAAGCTGTTGTGCTAGTCGTACTCTTAGTTTAGTCTTACTTACTTTATATTTCTTTCAACCATCAGGTTTCTGATATCTTTACTTTGAGTGCGTTGTCAACGAGATTTTGTTTCTTAGACAATAAAGTTTTTTTTTTGTCTTTGACTTTGACAAGGCTAAAGGCTGGAGAGAGGCCAACTCCTCGGAGAGATACCAAAGGTGCATAGCCGACCATTTTGGTCATTGCTAATATTGCCTTGTAGAAACGATGCTGCAGAGGGAGAGTTGTCCTATAAAAACTAATGGAAAAGGATGCAAGCAAACTGTTTTTCAGGTGGGATCTTGTTATCCCAAAAAGCATCCATCTACGAATGTGGCTGATATTGGAAAAACTCAAGTTAATGTTACATGTTTTATCTTTTAAACAAAACGTGTTTTTTTTTTAGTTTAAAACAAGAAAGAACTTGTAAACACTTGTTGCAATCTAGAACTTGACTTAAGTGCGTGCCAGCAAAATCTAGCACGAGAAAGCTGTTCTATCTCTAAAAGTTCGAAATAGGACAGCAAACAACGAACTGTAGTCAAATGTACAGAGTGTCGCACCGGGAACTCCATTGATCACTCATGGAAAATTTGGTAACTTACTAATGTCGATGGGGGCTATTCGTCTTAAGATATTTTGAAGAGTAGACGTCAACTTGCTTTTTTTTATTATAAGGCACATTACTGCAGGATTAATCCTTTATGGCCCTCTGCGAGCGGTGCGTGTGCACAGGAAACGATTCACGTTGGTCTTAAATCTTTAGAGATTATACTCGTTGGGGAACACGGCCTCAGAGAGGTCGTTCCAGTGATGACGTTCTCCAGATGAAAGAACTTTAAAACTGTCGTTCGAGGAACCCTAAGCTGAACCACGTACGGGTGGGCTGCAGTGGCTCGTCGTGTATTTCTACCATGCACCGCTCTGGGTGAAATAAAGCGGGCAACCTCAGTTGAGCATTTGCCATGAAAATATTTGTAAAATAGACTTAAGTCGCCAACCTGCCTTCCACGTTTAAGGCTTTCCAGGTTGTTTGTCAGATCATGGTCACCGATCAAGCGAATGGCTCTTCGTTGAATGGAAGCCAAGCAATCTCAGGGTATGCTTAGGAGCAGAGCCCCAAATATGCGAACAGTACCGCAGCGATGGTCGAATTTCGGCTTTATAGAGCACCAAAAGTTGTTTACTTTAAATAGGACACCCTATATATTATTTCGTTTTTGGGTTCTACGTAAAACTCTTAATCATATTTCATGTATAATGTTCTATACCTATAAGTCTAACCGTTTTATGACATATTTCCAATATTATGTCAAAAATGACGTTAACAGACCAAAAAAATAATAATTATCATTTTTCCTGTACAGAAGACTTTATTATTTATTTTAATCTGGGTTAGTTTCCTTGTAAAAAGGGATCTACTTTAGCAGACTTCGTATTTTAATAATTGTTAATACAGGGTAAAAATTAAATTTAAAAAACTTTTAAAAGTCCATTTTTTCAAATGAAAACTACTCATTTTTATAATTTTATCTTATTCAGCATTAAGAATTAGGGTACCTTTGCATAAGGTTGTCTACTCCAAAAATTGACAGTTCCTGAAATATTCTCAATTTAACATTTAGGTGTAGCTGTCGACCGGCCGGAAATATTTTGAAATTTTCGGTTTGCAAGATGCTAGTTCGAGAACTACAAAAGCAATCCTAAGAAAAATCTAAAAGTTCAAGGAACAAAGAACCTTTCTCTAGTTTTAGTTTTCTTGTTAATAATAGAAATAGTGGGGTACGGACATGCTAAAATCTTACATGACGATACATTTGCTACAAAGTAATTTTTTAAGAAACTAAAACTAGAAAAAGGTTAAGTAATCATTTAAGTTTTCAAATTTTTTACCAAATGGTTCTATTTTGAATATTAACCGAGTTCTTGAGTTTAAGCGCCGGCGTGTTTTTCCGTATGAAGACCGTTATGATAACCAACGCACTTTTACTATTCTAGCGACTTCCTGGGGCCCTCTTAAATTTAAACGCATAAATCGTTAACCCAAAGCGTACGGGATAGGGAATAAATAGCTTAAATTAAAGAATTGGTTTAAATTTAGGGTTTTCGGTGCGGCAGTGTTTTCCAGGGTAAGAAACCCCCATGTTTTTTTTTAACAGTTTTAATAAAATACTAGGACTTGATTTAAACATGTTTAAAACAGATTTTTTATTATTTGTTGTGCATGAAAAATAAATAACTTCTTGACGAGAACATGCTATTAATATTTCTTATTAGCTACTGAAATACACTCATACAAATGCATAAGACATTTAAAAAAAATTATATAGAGAGTTCATTCATTATACATGAGTAATTGGATAATATGCTACAGTAAATGACATTGGCGCAATTACCACAGATAAATCATTGACTAATGGAGTAAATATTACTGTAAAAAGGTATGTGAGAACTGAATTGGTTGAATTATATAAAATCATTCGGTTAGTTAATAAGCCTGCATTACTAGTAGGTATTAAAAATTGTAATTTCATTTGTATTGCCTATTTTAATATAAAATCGATTTCAAAATATTGCACCTGGAACATTCTTTAAAATTTTGGGTAGACAAGGCCAATAATAGGTTAGGTTAGAATGGCAGACTTCTGGTATGTCCAGTTGTCCTATAAGGACCGTTGTGGTACCACACATGTTCTACGGAACCTATCAGCATCAGCTCCCTGATGGCTAGTGCGACGTACAACGCAGAAGAATATTGGCGGCTCACTTGAACCAGCTACTACTGTTAATAGGCCTAGTAAGTCGACCCAGTTGTAAGCTGCTTACTTCCTCCAGATTATTGAAGAATGGTTCACCGAAAGCATTATACCTTCTTACTGCAAGGCCAGGTCATTCACACAAGAAATGTTGAATAATTTCCTCCTCTCCTTCGTCTCTACAACTTCTGTAGAAGTCGTTGGCTGGTATGTGCATACGTTCGGCATATCCACCGAAAAGACAGTGTCCGGTAATCATGGCAGTGATATTTCTTAGGTACTTCCTGTGTTGTAATAACGCTGCGGTTTTCCTGTTATCAAGCAGGGGCCACAATTGCTTGGAGATCCTACAGGTTGTTAGCTCTATCCATATGTATATTGCAAGTTGTTTGGCTATGCGGTCTATCTCTTCTTTGACCCATCCCAGTGGTCTAGCACGATATTCTCTGCTAGATCGGCAGACATGTCCGCACCCTTCCTGGCGAGCGCATCAGCAGACTCATTGTCATCTATTCTGTCATGACCAGGAACCCACTACAGAGTGGCTCGATGCTGAGCACCACGTACGTAGAGATTGTTGCGACAGCGCCTTATGTACTAGTTTTGATTTTGACTATCTATATAGTTAGCTATTGACGCAGCTGCTCTTAGGTCTGATTGTTCCTGCAGGATTTTTACTGCTTTATCTACTTCCGTAACTTCTGCTTGAATAATGCTGCAGTAGTCCGGAAGTCTGTACTTTCAAGCTCTTAGAGAAGAAACTAGCTTCCACTCCGACGTCCATTTTTGAAGTGTCTGTGAAAATCGAGTGATCCGTCTTCATTGTTAACTCATTACCCTCCCAGTCTTCCCTAGTCGGAACGAGCACAGAAAACCCCTATCCAAAGTCTGTTAGTGGGACGATGTCGTCGGCTCTCGCAAATTTTCGACTGGGTATACTGCTGTGCCCGTAGTTGGTGTCGTTCCAGCTTTTCGACTCTTTTAGTCGTATATTACTTTTTTTAGCCATACTTTTTCCATAAATATCCACGGGCAGCAGATGTAACTCCTAAACAACCTGCCCGTTGTATCTTCGTTAGTTTCTTTATGTGTACTGCTTTTTCCGAAGCAATCCACCAGACCAGGGCCCCGTAGGTTAGTATAGGTCTTACAATGGCCGTATAACTCCAATGTACTATATCGAGTTTCAATCCCCACTTTGTATCAATGACTTTTTTGCACGCATAGAACGCAACTGATGTCTTTTTGACTCGTTCTTGTAAGTTCATGCCCCAGTTTAGCTTGGAGTCAAGTATCAGTCCTAGATACTTTGCTCTTTCTTTCAGCACTACAGTTGTCCAGGACTGGAAACCTGAAGTTCTCGATCACCCTTCTGCGTGTGAATAGAACTAGCTCCGTTTTTTCTTGGTTAATTTGCAAGCCACATTTTGAGGCCCAGCGTTAAACATTTTGCAGCGCTGCTCCTGTTAGATCGCTGATGGTGTTTAGAAGTTTGCCTGACACAAGTATACCTAAATCGTCAGCAAATGAAAGCACTTTAATTCCAGCCGTTTCTAATGTTATAAGAGTTTTATTCAAAACTCTTAGCCAGAGTGTTGGTGACAGCACCTCGCCTTACTATCCAAACTGGAGTAGATTTGGCGGCTTATAAATCCAACGGTTGATATAGTTGGTAACCCCTGATTCTGTTAGGCCATCGCACACTGCCTCGGTCGTGACATTATTAAAGGCTCCTTCAATATCCAGGAAAATTCCTAGAGTGGTTTTTCAATGACGCTAACCACCTCGTGTAGCGCTGTTTATATTGATTTGCCTTTAGTATAGGCGTGTTGAGACGAGCTCAGCTCTCCTTCTGGTATCGAGTGTTTGATATATATTAAGACCAATAATAACATTCTTTATAAGAAGGGCTGCAAGCAGATACTTCTGGCCTACATAACATAGTTTTTTTCTTTTCACGTCTTCGTTTAAACTCCCATTAAATCGTTACTCTCTCATTTAAAAAATATATTGATAATATAAATATATACAGGGTGTTATGGAAATGACTTATTATTTTTTAACCCGTAAATATATAGGTCGAGACGAATTGGGGAAAAATTGCTATAAATGGCGCTCGAAGCTAGAAATTCGAGAAAAATGCCTTCAAAAATTTAGGTCCAAAACACCTACACGCCAATGACCCAAACAGCTGATTTGGGTAATTGTTTACTTTAGTGGAAATGTTGAATTTTTCGCTAAAATTTCGTATATAGGCTAATTAAGGGTAGCTGATCACAATTTTCCTTTTGCGTTTAGGCGGCAAATGCACTGGTTTTGAGAAAAAAAATGTTAAAGTTTTTCTAACTCACCGGTATGTTATTTTGCATGTAATCCTAAAATGTTGCTTATTTCCAATAAAATATTACTTGTCGGAGTCATAGTATACACTTCTGAGTTGACATAAACGAAATATGCCACAAGGAAACTCTGAAAAACGGGATAACTTGTAAGCGAACAGAAAACTCTACGTTATCTGGAAAAAGACGGGGGCTCACTGACAGCTGGCCAAAAAAGCAGAAGCAAACTGCACCCATGTTGTCAGATTGTTAGTGTATTATAAATTGCCTATACTTGTCAATTCATTTTTATTAATTGAATGAATCCTATTGGCTCGAGCTAGCATATCATTCTCCTGGATGGAAGCCATTAATAATTACAAGAAAAAGAAGAACAATCTGGCAACGTGAGTGCAATGAATCTGAAAACAGACGGTTCTACTTTGTCGGCGTATTAACAACGAATTTAATTAAATTTGTGCCTTTTCCATTGTTTTTTTGCTAAAATGTTGCTCTTATTTTATGAACAGATAGTTTGGTGAAAGTTTTATCACATATTTTGAAGGGAAAACCATAAAATCTAGGAAATTGAAAGGAAAGAATACCCTAACCTGTAAGTGAAAAACTTTAACATTTTTTTCTCAAAACCAGTGCATTTGCCGTAAAAACGCAAAAGGAAAATTGTGATCAGCTACCCTCAATTAGTCTATATACGAAATTTTAGCACAAAATTCAACATTAATTGCACTAAACTAAACAATTACCATTCCAGCAGTTTGTCTTGTCAAAAACACATGTGTTCAGGGGCATTGAACTATCATAGAAGGCGCACATAGTCCGGTTTTAAGGTATTTTACAAAATTCAAAATACTTCCGATTTTAGAAAAAAAAACTATCAAGTGTAACTCTAGACCACCTCAGGAGTGGCCCCTTAAAATATAATAAGTCATTTCCATAACACCCTGTATATATACCCAGATACTTATTTGAATAAATATTTACCTTCAAATTCGAAACATTCTTCAAATTAAAACAAAATAATTTAAATATTAAAGACGCTTTCGCTAACTTCAGAATTAATTGAAGTTAGTAAGAAATTAAAAATTGTATCTCTGCGTTTAGGAATTCCTGAAAATACAATTTGTACTTCTAATGGGAACATTTTATTCGTAGAACAATGTTAAAAATCTTAATAATGTTTCTAAAATTAGTAAATTATGAACCAAAATTATTTGTTACACTAGGAAATGTATACAATTTTGTGTAACTCGTTAGATACAATTTAATAAAAGAACCCTTTTGTATTGAGTCTTATACATAACAAAACTTGTGTTGTTAATAAATTCACGTAATAAACCAGTATGTTTCTCCATTAATTTTATTATTGTTTCTTCATATTATGATAGATGATAATAATCTTTATTTTATTTTTCTGTTGGTTTTAGGCTGGTATTTTATTTTCCGAACAAAATATGCTTTTTACGAAACTAATTTAAAAAGCTTTTTGCGCAGAATTAATGCAATCAATTAATGCCTATTATGCCATTGATCTTACGAAGGCCTTAATAGGAAGGGTGCCGTGAACGTTCTTTTACACAATTTTCTCTTTTCAATGTAATTTCACGAATCAGTTTTGCTTTATTTTGCTCTTTTTCACTTCTATACGTGGAATAATTCTGTCAACCTTTGAAGAAATGGTTTTTTAAACTTAATATTAGGACTGCTACCTGAAGTTGAGTGTATTGTTGAGACTTCATCTGGCTATCTCCTGAAGACGGATAGATATCTGAAACATGTTGGGATGGCCGCTTAGTTGTTTCATTTTTTTTTTTACTTTTTGCTATATAGGACAGCATACTCGGGATTGTGAAACTTTGAAAATTGACATTATTTGTCGTTTATGGCAGTTTTAGAAGCTTATACTACCTGTCCAGGTACACTGAAAAAAGCAATATAAAGTTTTACAAGAAAATTACTGCTTTTAGAGTGACCATTACTTTTCATGTAAATTTGCATAAATTATGTGATTAATAATTTTTACAATTTTTTTGTGAAATAAGTTTACAAAAGTTTTGTAAAATTACTTTTGACCGCGGTAATAAATGTACAAATATTTTGTAATATCTCTTGGTATCTTTACATGGTTTTTACAAAATTTCACTGTAAAAGAACATATAATTTGTGATAACACCTGGGACTACTACATATTTTAAGTAAAATTGCTATGTGAAAATACTTTCAGGTTTCAGTAATTTTATGTAATTACACATATATATCGGTATATGAATTTTCCAATGTATAATTCGTCCGTATTTTCACATAATTTTTGTAACAATGCTCAGTAAAACTGCAGATTGTTTTTGTGAAATGAAAACACTATTGTTTTTTTATAAACAAATTTATTAAACAAATACAAAAAGTAACTAGAATGGTATAAAATACCATAACATAAAAAATCCTTAATTTGTACTAAGTATACATTATGTCCGGCGATGTGGTAGACAACGAGGAAAAATGAACCAAAAATTTCATTTTTCGAAAAGTCGTTATAAAAAATGTTGCTTGGTGAAAAAATACGATTGTCGATGAAAAAAAAAAATGTTAAAATAATTCTAATATATTACATGAGTAACGTGCCTTTATTCTAAAGTTTTTAGCAAAATGCTATTTAAGAGGATTATTTCCAATCATCACATCTTTCTTCTAAGATATTGTTTATTTTTTATTAAGTTTGAATAGCAATAATTTTTTTGCTTTTTTTTTTCATAACATAATAAAGCTAGCTGAATTTGGTCAACTTTTGACCTTTGCCAAGCAGGTAAATTGGCAATAATGAAGTATATGCCAATTATTTTATGTTTTTTTTCGAAATGAACCCAAGGGGTTGCATATCTCAAATGCACCCTGATAAAGTATTAGTTGAATAGGATTTTGCTCACTTGAAAATAAGTCATTATTTTTTACAACATTGCCGTCACAGACATCTTCAAATACATCTGTTCTTGGCTCTTTTTGAACAAAATATTGTTTTGAAAAATTTTTATTTTTAAATAATAGGGTCTTAATTGTTTCCAAAATTGGAATATAATAAAAAAATAACCGATCGTTCAAATTTAATTTTTTTGGTGAGACAAAATTAAAATAGTTCGTATAATATTTATTTCTAATCAATTTGCTTCGTAATTCTCCTGTTACGGAATTAAGAATTTCCTTGAATATGTTATCATTTAAGAGCGATTCACTTACATTAATACCATTGTCTGTTAAATTTTGTTTAATAAACTGAGTATTTAAATTGTTCAAGTTAAGCATGCCCTCTAATATCATTTGAAGGGATTTATTAGGTAAAAAGTATTTAGACTCTAACGACAAAAAAAGAGAACTTACCAATGTGAGGCAGTTTTTTTTTAAATCATTTTTTTCACATTACTCGAATTCGTTATTTAAATAAGCCGAAACTTTATTTTGTATTTCCTCCACATTTTCACGTAAAAGTGAACAATTTTTTTGTACTAACAATTCAATTTCGTTAGTGCTATCAACATTGTCTAGCTTTCTTTCTTTCCTTTACAAAGTGCCTTCTTGCAACGTGTTGCTTAAAGGCACTAATTGTTTTAAAAATAGTATTTACTCCACATGATTGATATAAGGGGCACCGCAACATACAACCACTACGTAAATGAAAGAATACGTGTTTGTTAATATCTTTCCTATTATTAGAATGAAATTCGCAGTTTTCTACTGAACAGTGAATATTTTTATTTACAAATACCTTTTTTGATGTAATATGCCTTTCATTTAGGTGTGATTTAAATTTGTTGTAACTTTTAAAGGATGAACGACAGTTTTTTTACATACAAAATTTATACCGGGAAGATGCCTGTAATAGCTCATATGTATTTGATACACGTACATACTTCTTAACCTAGTCAAACATACATCACATTTAATCATTGTGAATAATAATTAGGTTATTATAAAATACTGCTAATAAAACTAATTGTTTTTACCTGAATAATATGTAAGTTTTCTCGCACTATTCCGGTCACACTGCAGGTACAGACCTCTTAGGGCTGTTAACTTAAATGGCGGTCACACGTTTATTCGCGTATGTTAACGAGAACTGATGAGTGATGACGCAAAGATGTGTGGCGTGATATCTTCGGGTCGTATATGATTGGTTAGCGTTTCCATAAGTTTTGTGAATTTACATTCCTTTATGTAATTTCACATATAACATGTAATATTGCTACAACTATTACTTAATACTGGGTTATTTCACGAAGCTGATGTAAAAGTACTAAAAACATAAACATTTTTACAAAAAAAAAGGAATGATACAAGGAAAATTCACAAATAAGACGTATTTTTCATGATAATTACGGGGATTTCATAAAAATAAGTAAAATTGCATAAAAACTTAAAGATACATGAAAATAATTCTATAATTACAATATTTTTTTTGTAATGGTTCCGTGATTTCACAATCACTTTTTTCAGTGTATAGTTACTTTTATTTTAATTACTTCCTTTACTTTGTTAAAAAATATATATCTCTGAAGTACTTGGGAGCTTCTCTGTACTTTTAAGTTAGGATACATCCTGTGACTTCTCTTGAATTTTCGTGAACCGTTTAGGTTTTTTTAATTTATCGGAATTTTAAGATTGAATTTTGCCTTGAATATACTTGTTTTTGATTACTTTATTTGGATAATTTAAGCTGGATTTATAAACTCGAAAAGTTGGCGAGGTTGAGGTTCAGTTGGTATTGGAAATAGGAGTTCAA
The DNA here is from genome assembly GCA_963920685.1 of Polydrusus tereticollis. NCBI lineage: Eukaryota > Metazoa > Arthropoda > Insecta > Coleoptera > Curculionidae > Polydrusus > Polydrusus tereticollis. The sequence goes on along the minus strand of OY987329.1, from coordinate 83,305,416 downwards.
TTTAAACTAAAGGGAACACTCAGTTCCATTTATACACTCGTTCATGTTGTTCATGTAAAGCTCATGTAAGGTTCGGAAACTTTCCGGGTAGTTCGAGATAACCAATTTTTATGCTCGGAGTTCGGAATATCTAACCTCACAAACTTGATCATAACTTCAACCTCACCAACTTTTCGAGTTTGTAAATCCAGCTTTAAACACTGCATAATTTTGACGCCTGTACTATTAAATTTAGTAGTGTTAGTGCCTTCTTACTGTCAATGCTTCGTTACTATGGATTTGCACCAACAATCTTTCGGTAATTTGTGGGTGTCGTTTTGTCTGGATCTTGTATGTGAGTCTGTGATACATGCATGAGTCAGTCGTTACGTCCGTGCGTTTGTAGTAGTCATTGGTGCAGTATGCGGTTCAATGATGTTTATCTCGGTATCTCTGAAGTATTAGAAAACACTATATAAATCTACATTTTTTGGCACATTGTACTTATTTCGATCCTATAACAACGAAATGTAATTACATACATTTAAACGGGAAATAAAAATATATCTTGAAAAATACAAAACAAACAAGCATTATGCATTTCTGGCATAAACAAAAATTTGTTTAATTCAATTTTTAATATCAAAATTAGAAAAAAGTCAAAGACGTAGATTTTTTTGTCAATAATATTCGTTAAGGTGCTTCACGGGATGCCACTGGATTTAATAAATATATTCTTTAGGGCTATTTAAGGCTCATGAATAACGGTACCAGATTTCAATAAAATTGGGAAAAGGATATTTTAAGAAAATTATAAAAAAACGATTTTTTTTTTAAAACTTTAACACTCTGTATATCAAGAACGGGACAACTCCGCACAGAAAAAAAATATATTGAGTTAAACAAATTTTATGTTCCGTCAAGTATATAGGGTATAACCGGCAAAGAAAAGAGCCTGCAGTGCAGACCCCCTATATCAAAATTTTTTTTTCCCCCCAATCGACTCAGTGAGGTCCTAGCTTGATTTCCCCACTCACGTTCAACCGATCCGAGGGGGGGGGGGGGGTAGGGGCCATTGAAAAGTACAGGATATCGGTTTTTCGTGGATTGCTCCGTCGGTTTTGATCCTACCGAAAAAATTGTTTTTCCCAAAAAGCAAGAGCTTGGCAGAACACTTAAGCTCGTGCAAATCCGAAGTCGATTGGGCAACTTGTTCGCGAAATATAGCGAATTTTCGGTGCGAAAACAAAATATTTCAATTAGTTTGTTCTTGGTCGGTCGTGCATGTAGGGGGTTCAGTTAAGGTTTTTTAGAAGGGTGTTTTCATGTTTTTTAAGGGCCCGTTGGGGAGGGATGGTGGGACAATTAGGAGGGGAGGGAGAGCGAAAGTTCAAAATTTTGTCACTTTTAAAATAACTTGTTTAACTAAAACATTTACACATTTATAGCAACCTTCCGATTTTTTAATTAAGTGTGGATATGCTTAAAGCACCATTTATATTTGTTTGGGAAAAATATTCCACAGTTTATGGGAATTAATAAAATATTTATAGCTCATGAATGAACCCAATTTAATCATGCATTTTCAACAAATAAATATTTTTGTGTCAACATCTATGACTCGGCGTTATAAATATCGATATTTTTGATCCATCGTATATTATTATTTAAACGAAGGTGGTTTATTATTAAATTAATCATTGTTATTTCCACGAAAAACAATATATTATAATTCTTCCAAAAATAAAATGGCTTGGGACGCCTATGCCGTTATGCATGGCAAATATGTGATATGTTTGGCTTAAACGAATATTTAGTACGATTGAAGCAAGCTAGTGTTTTGTATCGACTTTACTTATTATTTAAAACTGCAAAAAATGCAATTTTAAATAATAAATGAATATACCCAATATAAAGCAAAAGTTTCCTTTCAAATTCATTCATTTAGTACTTTATTACCTAGTTTACCAAGATAAATACAGGGTGAGTCGGAAATGTATTGTACACATAAAAATAATTTTATAAAACATATATTGTTATCCGATTATTCGTGTTCAAGATACAACGTTATTACAAAATTTTATAGTAGTGACGTTGTAACTTGAAAAAAAAATAAAAGTCTGATAACAACGTACGAATTTTTAAAATTCCTTTGTTGTTTACAATACACTCTTGTGGTGCGGTGTTTGGTGTGTTAATCTCAACTCATCCTGTATGTATATTCTTAAACAAATATTTTACGTATTAGAAGTTTTTACGTTTTGAGTCAATTTATTCCCTTTAATACCTAAAAAGTTATTAATGGATAGGTATCTATATCAGGTTAAGTATTCAGTAGTGATAATATTTAGCAACCGAAATAAAACAAAAATATAAGACTATTCAAAAACTAACAACTTTATTAAACTGTACAAACATTTACAAAAGGTAAAAACTTAATAAGTTAATCTTCCTATAATCTAATAACACTAAACTTGGTTTAAACAGGAACTAAGGTTTTTTTTTCTTGATATTTTATGTACCGGGTGGGCAAAAATTTTTCTGGAAGCTCATTTTGATCATCTTCAGTCTGCATGTAAAAATATTAAAACCGTATTGTATGTATAACAAATAATACTGTAATATATGGGCATTTGGCATCCTCCGAAATCTTAAACGAACTCTAATTAAAACAGCACCATTTGAACAGGCCCTATTTAATGCATATAAAACAGGTCTGATAGAAACACAGCAGAATTACAACGTCAAAACAACAATAGCGAAACCTGTTTGAAGAATCAGCGTAAGTCTATTGGTTCCGGGGAATCACGGGCAAACGGCGAAAAGAAAAAGCATTTTAAAATTAGTTTATGCCGCCAATAAATCATTTAACTACATTTTATCTAAATAATGACGTTAATAGCATACAAATATTTAAAACTTACCTTCAAGCACACTCGCCAAATGAATAAGGCTATTTTTAATTAAAATATTTTCCATAATAACACAAAACACATAGATGGGTACACCCACACTTATGTATGATTATGAAAAAGAACTGCAGATACTCGTTTTTTACCATTCTACCACCAGCTTCCTGCTACCTGTTTGGGTATGTCGTATTATAAAAATTATAACGAAATAGCGACCCTATTGATGGGAACATTGCCGGAGTATTAAAGAAACGACACACGTGTTTAACTGAATATTATCGAAGCATAAAGTAAACGTTTGTATATTTTGGAGAAACATATGACTTTAAGACATTTAATGATGCACGAATTTAGGCGGACTCAATAAAATGTTAAGGTTATCCTTAAATGTATTGAGGATATAAATACTTCAAGATAGATGATCATTGATTAAGATTTAGGGAAATTAAATATAGGTTAAATATGTAGCACATTTCTATTAAATTAACTAGTTTCGTTCATCGAACCCAACTTTACTTAAATTAACCATTTACTTATTCTTATTAAATATTTGTGGGTCAAATAAACGATTTATTTAATTATGCTGTATGGATTTTTTTCTGTGCGGACACACATTCATATGAATTTTTAGAATATGATAGAGTATCACCCACTTAAGTCACGTACCGTACTTCTGAAACACCCTGTATATAATTTCACAAAGTTATTAATTTTTGTTGGTAACTACAGTCAACTACTCCATTGATATTTATATCTAACTTCCACACGCCAACTCGTCTAAACCTAGTGATTCCCACCTAATTACCTTTCGATTTCCATACCTTCCTTGGTGATATCCAAGGATCCCTAGGGAGTTTCTAGGCGATTTTTAAGCGACGAAACTTGCCGCTCGGGCAATAATGATGGCTGTCTAAACCTTGGTTAATAATATAATATTCTTGTCTTTACAGCAACTTGCGCGAAAGTACATACAAGCTTACACGTGGTTTGTTGTATTTTACTTTCTACTTCGCTTAAGTTTCCGCTGGCAAATCCACTTGCTATTTTCTATACACCTGTATATTATAATAACACCTTGTATTTATTTGCATCAAATTAATATAATCCTTGGTGCTCCTTGCCTATAAACACGAGCTGAAATTGAAAAAGCCGTGAAGTATTTCGGAACACTTATTAAACCCTTAAATCTAAATTCTTTCACAACTGATCAAGTCCTAAAACTTGCGCGACATTTATTACGAGCCACCCTTCCACTAAATCACCACTTTTTTCCGCCGTTTGGCGCTGAAACGGGACGAGACTAAAAATTACTAGAAATTAATTTTCTAGGGCAAAATGCTTGGAATAAGGATACCTATTAGGCAAAGTATTTTTTTTTGTTTGTTTATTCGATAGTAAAACTTGGTGTGCCAGGAAATGGTTTACATCCTGAGGTAGTCCTGCCTCACATTGCAAAAGTATTTCGTTTCATTCAAGTATCCTTTTGAATTTTGAGAAAGAAAACCTGAAACTTACAATGCAAAATCCGAAAAACGGCTGGAAATATTTTATTTAAATTCTAGGACGCCAATAGGGAGGTTGGGGGACATATTTTAAAACATTTTTTACGTTTACTCCCCCCTCCAGATAGGTATTTTTTTCGATAATTCGATTCTCCCTCAACATCTACGTAAGTAAGCAAATTACATAGGTAGGTTCTAGAAGATACAAACATAATTTCTAAACCAACTTGGTCAAACAAGATGCCGGTTAAAAGTGTTAGAAAAGTAATTTTAATAAGATAAAAAATTATCTGTACGTCAGTGGTGCATGTGTGCAAAGCAGTTAAAACACTTGTCTTAATAAATAATTAGTGGTTAGTAAAGCGTTTAATTATAGCGTTTATTTATACCTTCAGTTTTGCATAAATTGATTTTCGTGTGTGCTGTTTTTTAATTTCTCAAGAGCATATTTTTTTTAAAGGTAACAAAAAACTATTAATTCACCATTTTTTCTTGAGATAGAGAGTAAATGGAACTTTATTACTAAAGGGCGGAATACATGCACTTAAAGTCAGCCAAAATATGCGCATATACAGGGTCGTTGGTATGTATGGAAACGGTCGATTATTTCTTAAAGTAAAACAGTCAGCAAAAAATATTTTAGATAAAAGTTTTTTAAGGTATATTAGAATTAAAAAAAAAAAAGTATACAGGTTAAGTCAGAAAACAGTAGAGAAACAAAGTTACTTTTTTTTTAAATGGAACACCCTATAGGTATCTTCGAATATTTTTGGATTTTACATAAAATGACAATTATTGTTTAATACGTGCTTTATAAGTCTAAACTTAATAGTTTGCGAGATATCGACTTTTGAAAAATGACATTTTTGAACTTTGACAGCTTTTAGCTTTCCAACGGTACGTTTTAGAGTAAAACGGCTTACATGTCCCAGCCCCTACCTTACTTTTTTATTATCTTCCCAAAAACATCAACTTCCGGTTAAACCGGATGTAACTCAAAAGCCGGAAATACAGTTCTTCCGATTGTCTTCTGTCAGTAAAAATATGTTTATACAAAGACTAGCTTCTGTCAACATCTACTGATGTAATCGGACAAAACTGCAACTTGGGTAGTAAAGTATAAGGCCAAGCAAGATACAACTTCGTTGGATGGTTTACCTTCATAAATGCTTTTTACTGCAGTTAAGTATTTAAATCCTTCATTATTTTTTACAGTTACATCCAATTTGTTCCTTACTTGACCTCCTACTTTACCGGGAATGTTGTTACAGTGTAAACCGACCCTAACATACGTGACGTAACTGTATATTGTCAAAAAAATAAATCTTATATAAAAGTAGTTTTACAAGGAAATATTAAAAGTATTTATACTAATGAGTCAAACGTCGAAGAAAAGAGTTAGAAAAAATAGAAAAACTAGTGAAACGAAGTCATTGGAAGCAGAAAGTTCAATTTCTTTACTAACACTGACAGAAAATATAAAAAATAATGACTTTGCTGGAAAACCTGAAGCAAATATTAGTGTATCGGAACTTTATAATCGAATCATAGATACTAAAGATGAACTTTTGGATGCAAAGGATATTATCATAAGAGAACTGAATGAAAAAGTTATGTTACTAAAAGAGAAAATTGAATTTTTAACAAGAAATCAAGATGAAAATAATAAAAATTATGTTTCATATAGTGAAATTACTAAAAATGTTTCAAAACCTAAGGTACAAAAAATAGATGTAATTAAAGAAAATGAAAAAGTAAGTACATATAAAAATAATATTATAATAAAACCAACAAGTACACAAGAAAATAAAATAACTAGAAAAGAAATAGGAAAGTATATCAACCCAACAAAATTAAACGTTCAAATTATTAAGATAGAAGATATAAAAGATGGCGGTATTAAAATTGTATGTAACAGGAAAGAAGAAATACAAACCATTCAAAAAGAAGCAGAAAATAAATTAGGAAATAACTACTCTTTAGTAGTTTCAGAAAAAAGAAAACCTAGAACAAAAATAGTTGGGATTGAGGATGAGATGAGTGAAGAAGAGTTAGTTAAAAGTATTTTAGAAAAAAATAGTTTTATAAAAAATTTAAAATTAAAATTAATTACAATGAAGAAAATGAAAAAGAAATATTTAGCTATTATAGAAATAGACTGTATAAATTTTAAGAACATAATGGAAAAAGGATTTCTTTTTATAGATTTTTCAATATGTTCAGTGTATGAACATGTCGATATTACCAGATGTTACAACTGTGGTGGATATTATCACTCTGCTAAAACTTGCACGAAGGAAAAAGTATGTATGAAGTGTGGTAATACAGGACATACGGCTAATGAATGTATTACTAGTCAGGAAAATTTTAAGTGCCCAAATTGTATTGAGATACAACAAAAATTTTAATCAAGAATATTTTATCAATCATTCACCATTTAATTTTAAATGTGAAACATTTATTCAAAATATAGAAAAAATTAAATCAAAAATTCAGTATGAAAATAAATAATAGCAATTAAAAAATTTAGTAAAAGAAAATTTATTAAAAAATGATGTAGAATATAAGAAAATGTATCATTTGAATATACAAGGGTTTTTAAATTCAAAAGATGAAATTAAACACTTTATAACAAATAATAAACCATTAGTATTATGTTTATCAGAAACTCATGTAACAAGCGAAATAAATACCCAAGAATTGGATGTGGAAAATTATAATTTATATCGTTGCGATTCAAATTCAAGGTATACTGGTGGTCTTCTAGTTTATATTTACAACAAAATCTTAGTTCCTAATTTTGAAGAAATTGCTGTGGACTATCAATATTGGTATATTTGTATAAATCTAAAAATTAATATAAATTTGTACGAACTTTGTATCTATTATAGATCTCCAAGTGGAAATATAAATTTATTTTTAATTTATTATTAAATTTTTTTGAAAATAAATGTGAAATTATGTGGGAAAAAAATAATTCTGTAATACATATTGGTTAATATAAATTATGCAAATGAAGATTATTATGTCAAAAAATTTAAAAAATTGATAAATTTAAATGGTATGAAACAATTAATAACATATTATACAAGGATAACTCAAAAAACCAAAACAATTATATATTTGATAATATCAAATGACCATTATTTAAAGACTGGAGTAACATCAGAGCCAAAAATTAGTGACCATGATTGGATTTATATAGATACTGAAGATTATATTAAAATAAAAAGAGAAAGCAAAATAATGAAATACATTGATTACAAAAAATTGTCAAACGAACTTTCTTTATGTGTATGGATATTTGATAACTCAAATTGAAAAGAAAATCACCCATAGAAATCATATGACCCCATGGTTTAATAAATATATTTTGAAAGCGAGAAAAGATAGGGATCAAATGTATAAAAAATATATTTTAAGAATATTAACCAAAAATATTGATGATTGGAATGAATATAGGATTTTAAGAAATCGTAATGTCAACATTTTAAGAAAAGAGAAGAAAAAATATTATGAAGAACAAATAGATGAAAACAAACATGACCAAAAAAATGTGCAAAACTTTAAAAAAATTTGTTAAGCCAAAAGCAAAAAGTGAAATTAGAGAAATTATATTTGAAGATCGAAAAGAAACGAATCAGTTAAAAATCGCAGAAAAAATGAATATGTATTACATAAATAGTATTAAAAAAATAGTTGCAGAAATAGAAAATGGAAATGAAAATATTTGTAAAAAAATCAGTAAATCAAATAATGTAATAGAACATTTTCATGAACTATCTATTAAAGAATTAAAAATAAAAATTTGGAATATAAAATCAAATAATAATTATGGTGAAATCTTAACAAAAAAAATAATGAAAGAGACAATTGGCAGCATTGGAAATATATTACTTAAATTAATTAATACAAGTTTGAAATATGGAGAAATACCTGATGATTTAAAATGTTCATGCATAACACCAGTACCAAAAGTAAAAAAATACAAAAAAATATACTGAAATGAGGCCGATAAATTTATTATGGGATATTGAAAAACTTTTAGAGAAGACAGTTTATGAACAAATATTAAATTTTATTGAAGAAAACAACATTTTAGTAAATATTCAAGCAGGTTTTAGAAAAATGTATTCAACAGAAACAGCAGCACAATATATTATTGGAAATTGGAAGAGAAATGTTGACAAAAATGAAATCATTCTGGCAGTATTTTTGGATTTTAAACGTGCTTTTGAGACTATTGATAGAAATAAATTATTAAATAAATTATATCAGTATGGTTTAAGGGGTACTGTAAGTTTATAAATGGTTTAAAAATTATTTAAATTTTCGACAACAAATAACTAAAATAAATGAAACATTTTCAAAATGGGAATTTAATAATATTGGTGTACCACAAGGAAGTATTTTAGGTCCTTTATTATTTATTTTATATATAAATGATATGCCAAATATTTTGTCAAATACTAATATTCAAATGTTTGCTGATGATACTTTAATATACGTAAAAGGTAAAAATATTTTAAGTTGCATAGATAGTCTAATTTCTGAATTAAAATTGGTATCAAACTGGCTAAAAGTAAATAAATTAAAATTAAATATTTCTAAAACGAAATTTATGGCAATAGGAAATAATATAAATTATGAAAATATAAATATTTTTATAGATGACCAAAAATTAGAAATAGTTCAGTCTTTTAAATATTTAGGAATAATAATGGATTCTAAATTAAAATTTGATGCTCATTTTGAAAACACTATGTCTAAAATTGGAAAAGAAATTAATTATTTCAAAAGAGTAAGTAAAAATTTAAGTTTATTTTAAAAAAAAAAACAATATATAATACAATAATTTTACCTCATTATTTGTATTGCTCTACAATTTTATATACTGCAAATGAAGGAATTTTTAGTAGACTTCAAATTTTACAAAATAAGACGATGAGAATAATATTAAATGTTGATAAATACACAAAGATAAATTATATGTTAAATAAACTTAAATGGTTGAATATAAGAAATTTAATATTTGTCCTAGTTTGTATTTTTATTTATAAAATTCAAAATAATTTAGTACCATCTCATTTAAAAGACTTTATAACGCAAAACTTTGAAAATCATAACTATCAAACCAGAAACAATCAAAATTTTTGTTTAGGGAAAGTGACAAAAAATTTGACATATAAATCAATCTTTTTTAAAGGACTTCACGAATATAATAATTTAGATCCTTTAATTAAGAAACAAAATTCCTTAAGTAAATTTAAAAAATCCTTAAATATATCATTACTTAGAAAACAAAATATCTGATAAAATTTATTTAAACATATTTTTGGTGCATAAAATTGTAATTTTGAATGTTTTAATTATTGTTAAAAAAACTAGAATTTATAATATTGCAGCAGTATTGCTAAAATAAATCTTGTTACTACTACTACTACATTTAGCAGAAAAAGTTTCAACAATACTAATTGAGTCCCTTAAACTTAAATTTCTACTCTCTAACGAGGATAATATGTCCGGTATAAAACTGAAATTAACCTTAATAAAAACAAGATCTTTAGCTACACTTGCACTTTTTAACAACTATTCCAAATCCAAAATTAGTTCTTTAATGGCTTCGAAATGTTCTGCGTAGAATATTGCGACCTTAATCCATGTTCCATACCGGGTAATTACAGGTTCTGGAGGTTCTAGAGGTAAACTAACTCCTGGTAATCTCTCCTTATACATCTGCACTCTTAGAGGTGCTTTTAGAAACACTTTTTTACATTTGGAATTAATTTACTTACTAAAGGATATTCAGTTCTGTCGGTTTCTGCGACTCGGTTTATTCCATGTAAAAGACAAGTCACATGTACCATATTGGGGTAAAAGATTCTTAAGTTTTGCTTTCGCTACTTTAACCATATACGGTGCTGAATCAGACAAAAGCACTTAAAACTTCTTATCTGGGACTGGATTTGGTAAGAAAAAGCTATATAGAGACTGCTGAATACATCTTCTTTCTAAGCGTGGATTCGTCAGGAATGGTTTGTTGCCAATATTTTTGCAAGAATCCTCTAAATTGCGGATTTTATGTATACGGGGTATATGTTTGCTGTAACCAAAGCCTTGCATAGATCTTTTTGAAAAATTTCCTTTTTAGATTTCGATTTTTCTCCAACATTTTGAAATGCGTTTTTTACACTCAGCTGAACTGGCTTAGATTTTATTTTTTGTAACTTTGATTTATGCAGCGGTGTTTTCAAATGTTGATCGATTTGGAACTTCTTTTCACAAACAATAATTTTTGCACAAGCTTTACAGAAGACGTTTTCGCCACTTTAGACGTTTTGAACACCACTTTGAAATGACTACTTTCACACTGAAAATACTGAAATCTTTCGACAAACTAAAACAGAAGTACGTATTACAACCCGATATAAATACAGTTTGTTAAGCAGGTAATAATAAGGCATTATTAAATGACAGTTAATAACCCCTAACATTATACCTGCAAACCACGTTAGAGTTAGAGTGAAACCCCTTTAAAATTTTACTGGTTCGTATTTTACGTAAATCAATTAAATAATTTTACACTTTTTTTGTTTTACCTTTAAAAGAAATCTACAAGAATGTGTGTTTATTATTAGTTCATTATTTTTGCCATGATGTAAATGGTATTTTCTGGAGTGGGAAACTGATGGATCTTTTTGGCACTGCGAGGAATGCATTGCAATGGGAGGAGAAATGGTTTGGTAGTTATAAGCTTTTGCTAAATAACGACAAAGCACAGATCATCTATTTTAGGATATATCAGTCTCAGGATCAGTATCCGAAAGCCCTTGAGGTTCTTTCCCAGAATAATTCATTAAAGCTTTCCAAGGAATGTTTTTTTCTTACTTAGTGGTAATGTAGCCGTATACACTATTGCCGATTATCTGGGCCATTGGCCTCCTCGAACACACTAAAGGGTCTGCATTTTTCTAAAGGTTGTAAGGTTTGTCTAAATCTGTTCATAATTTTTGTCTTTTTTCTCTTTGATTCTTTTAGGTTTTCTTTTTTTGTTATTTTAATCGTAATTGCAATGTAACTCCCTAATATATTATATATATGTTACTGTTTTATTTTATTTTGTTGGCTCTGGCAGCGAACGAGGTAAAAATCCGAAAAGAAAATATATATATTAAAATAATATTTACTATTTTATATTGGTCAATCGACTTCTTATATTCTTTAGTAGATTATTTGAAAATACCGGTATATTTTAACCCTGAGCCTGTGACCTGAAATTTAAGTTTTGATAAATAACATCATACGAGGATTAGATTTTACTAAATTATATTACTGATGATAAACAAGGATATCAAAAAATTATTGTGGTTTTTTGGTGGTTGGTGTTGGTGGTAATTCTGAACATCCAGTACTACATTTCCATAAACACATTGTTAACCAGTCCAGAACTTTCGTAGAAGGCTCCAGCGATAGTTTTCCTTTATGGTTGCAGAGATAAACGGAGCTGTCAATTCCTGAACTAGTTATGGAGCTGCCATTAGGTTGGTTTGCTAAAACTAAAAATCTTACAACTATACCTATGTGTATGCCCACATTTTAAAAATAACGATGATAATCGTCAATTTGCAAGAAAAAAATGGTCTTACTATTCAGATTGGTGCATCGATTCACGTAATAGAAAATGTCATGCAAATTTAGGGGGAGCCACGCAAAAGTATTTTGGAAAATAAATATTTTATGACTAATTGACAACTAAACCCAAGAATAAACTTTAGCCCTTTTCGGTCAACCAGTTGGGAGTTAACTACCAAAATCTTTTTGCAACTTTGTAATTTACTATGAAACTTGTGTGTTGGTGAGCAATAATAAAAACACCATCAGTAGTTTTAACAATGAAACCGCACATGAATAATTTTCAACGTCACTCTCAAATTTGGTGATTAATTATGGTTCAGAACTATATTAGGTTCATTATTTTTTATTAAGAGGCAGCTTTAAAATTAGTGTGAATTAAAATTCACTTACACAAAAAGATTAGCTATTCACAAAAATATGAAAATACATACCATAAATATGAATATAAGATTTAATTAAATGTTCACATATTTCTCATTCCTCCATTTAGTGATGTGCAATTATACACTCATGTGCAAAGAGAACGGTCATTCCAAAATTTTGATTAAGTTTTAGACTTGATAACTTTTTTATTTTTAGTCCGATTTGAGTGATTTTTTTATTGAATTATAGGTACAACTATCGACTTTAACGTGTCTTTTACGAATCTTCAGTAACGTTAGTTATTCCGCATATTATACAAGGATAATCGAAATGTATTTTTTCACTAATTTCAAAACACCCTGTGAAATAACCAAGTAACAAAGTTATTTTAATATAATAATAAAATTTTCATTTAGGGTCATCTATTATTTACATTTTGTTTTTTGGTTCATGTCAATACATGCATTCAGTCTCACACAAATGCAAAATGATCTTGGTTATCAATAATTTCAATTTTTCTGTAATTTCATTATTGTTGGAACGAAAATAAAATGTTTGATCTGCCAAGATAAACAAAAGATTATCAGGACGCAGAAAAAACTATTGTACTGATCAATATTTAATTACAAATTAATTTAGGGAGAAGCTTGTATAAGATTAAAAAAATACATGATTACAAATGCAAAATGATCTTGGTTATCAATAATTTCGATTTTTCTGTAATTTCATTATTGTTGGAACGAAAATAAAATGTTTGATCTGCCAAGATAAACAAAAGATTATCAGGACGCAGAAAAAACTATTGTACTGATCAATATTTAATTACAAATTAATTTAGGGAGAAGCTTGTATAAGATTAAAAAAATACATGATTACAAATGCAAAATGATCTTGGTTATCAATAATTTCGATTTTTCTGTAATTTCATTATTGTTGGAACGAAAATAAAATGTTTGATCTGCTAAGATAAACAAAAGATTATCAGGACGCAGAAAAAACTATTGTACTGATCAATATTTAATTACAAATTAATTTAGGGAGAAGCTTGTATAAGATTAAAAAAATACATGATTACAAATGCAAAATGATCTTGGTTATCAATAATTAAAATTTTTCCGTAATTTCATTATTGTTGGAACGAAAATAAAATGTTTGATCTGCCAAGATAAACAAAAGATTATCAGGACGCTGAAAAAACTATTGTGCTAATCAATATTTAATTACAAATTAATTTAGGGACAAGTATAAGATTAAAAAAATACATGATGATTCTCGAAAAACAAACTTAATAACTACCAATTAACTTGAACTTAAATATGCGTCAATACTTTGTATTGCCTCCTCTAGCCCTAATTACTGCCTGGACACGTCGGTTCATACCATCGATAAGCCCACGAATGTCGACTTCCGGATATTCCTCCATTTGTCCTGAAGTGCCGCACGGAGCTCGTTTAAGGTCGCTGGTACCACTACTCGACTTCTAACGCGTCTTCCAAGCATGCCCCACACATGCTCTATAGGGTTTAAATATGGAGAACATGCTGGCGAGTTCATTTTCTCAATCTCAACTTCTACCAAATATTCAGTGACGCACCTTGCGGAATGTGGTCGGGCATCTTGCATCAAGATAAAACCATCGTCGATAAATGGAGCAAAAGGAACTACATAATTTTCGATAACCTCCTCAATATACCTCTGTGCGGTCAGCGATCCTCTATCAATAAATACTAATTCAGTACAGGCCTCACGTGATATTCCTGCCCAAACCATCACGGAACCTCCTCCATAACTAAGCCGGGGGCTGAACGTACATTCAGCAAATCGTTCGTTCGTTCGTCTCCACACTCGCTCTCGTCCATCTGGTGAGTGTAGGCAATATCTAGACTCATCGGTAAAAAGTACACCATTGTGCCAAATTCCAATTCACGTGTTCACGAGCAAATTGTAATCTTGCTACTCTATGACGTGGGAGTAATCTAGGGCCTGTTGCTGGTCGGCAAGACTTTAAACCGACATCCTGTAATCTTCGACGAACAGTCCAAGAACTGATATTTTTTACCCCGAACTTCTCTAAGTTGATTTTTCGCCTGTACTGAAGCCAACCGGCGATTGCGAAGGGTTTTAAGAACAAGAAACCGGTCATCAATTGATGTAGTCTTGCGTTGCGTACCACTACCCGCCCTTCGTGTATTTCTGCCCGTTTCCCTAAAGCGTTTAACTACCAGAGACAATACTTTTTGTTTCTTTCTCTATGGTTACTACTCTTTCGATGGTATAGCGGCTGGTATTAAGTACTCTGGCCACATACCCATAATTTCTCCCGTCATCCACTAAAGCTACAGCTTTTGCACAATTTTCAGCACTTAAAACCATTGCAAATACACAAATTTACTGTCAAACTGACAACAAAGTTTCAAACAACGAAAGACACAGCCACCTTGTAAAAAAAATTCTGAATTTATATTGCATTAGAAATTATGTAAAAATTTAAATTATTGATAACCAAGATCATTTTGCATTTGTGTGAGACTGAACTCATGTATTGACATGAACCAAAAAACAAAACGTAAAGAATAGATGACTCTAAATGAAAACTGCTATTTTAAAATAATTTTGCTACTTGGTTACTCCACAGGGTGTTTTGAAATTAGAGAAAAAAAGCAACATTTCGATTATCCTTGTATAATATGCAGAGTAACCAACGTTACTTAAGATTGGTAAAAAAACACGTTAAAGTCGATAGTTGTACCTACAATTCTATAAAAGAATCACTCAAATCGGACTAAAAATAAAAAAGTTATCAAGCCTAAAACTTAATCAAAATTTTGGAATGACCGTTCTCTTTGCACATGAGTGTAGTATTGTGCAGAAATGGCATTTCTTACCTCAACTAATTTTTCATATTTTTTATATTTGTAAAGCCTGGTTGTCCATTGGGTTAGGACTTTCTGATACAATTTTGATGTAAAATTGATAGGGAAGCCAATTTTTGAGGGTAGCAATTTTAAATAGGTAAATACCATTTCTTTGTCACTTTCTTGTTTCATTGTTCTCTTAATTACAAATTTGTGTTCTTTTATGTTTTGTTTTATTTGTATATATTTCCATTTAGATTCGAAACTTTATTGTTGAATCTTTGTTCTTTGAAAATGGACCAGAAGACTTTAAGGAAAGTTATAAAAATTTACCCGAGTATCTACACAATAATTTCCTTCATTTATTTAACTAGGGTAATAGGATAGGCAGTTCTCGATATTTTTGCTGATCAGTTTCATAACAAAATTGCATGAAACAAACTTTGTACTTTCTACTCCAATTTAAATTTATTTTATAGGTAAAAATCGTTGAAAGTATGCAATATTAGATATAGGGTCTTGTGCAGTATTATAGGTCAGGTTAGTTCGGAAATAACCGAGGGGTAAACCGCTGAGGTCAACTTTGTACACCAATTGCTTCACTGCTTAATTTTGCACCAAAATATTGCACATTGCTTTAAAAACATTGAACATTGCTAAATTTTCGGAACATTGCTTCGCATTGCTTAACATTGCTTGCATTTTCTTTGCATTATTTACATTGCCCGCATTTTTTTTTACATTGCATGTCATTGCTTACATTTTTATACATTGTTAGCATTGCTTTATATTGCTTTTAACCCCTTTTCCTATGGTTGAGGTAAAAAACTATTTTGTCATTATTGATCTGATTTCCCTTATGACGGCCATAATTTTCAATTCTATCTGTAAGTAGATATGCAATCTTTTTACGAAGATTGTATCAATTATTGCAACCTCTCCTCGAATCTCTCGTTTCCTCGTCTTTTTTTCTTAGTTCGATTTCACCGAAGATACGATAGGTAAGTACCTACGCACAGGTCTCACTTTTTTACCTTTAATTAAACAATGAAACGAAAAATTAATTCTTTTGAAATATACATATATTGAGGATGTTTGGATATCCATTGATACTTGGTTCGTTCGTCGCTTGGTTCTAAAGTACCGACGACTATCAGGGTACAGTCGACGATTGTACGGGTGCGGACAAAATACTCGTACTTCTATCTCACAGTCTGAGGGCATTTACAATGAAGTTTCCTATAGGCAAGTGCCTTAGATCCTTTGACTGTGCCGAGGATGTATAATTATTTTGTCTGCCTATATTGTAGGTACATTGTACATAGATTAAAGGCATACTTAAAAATAACTGGTTTCTAAAATTAAGATTCTGTTAGTTCAAGTTTAAAAACATCTAAAATCGAGTCTATAGTCATGTCTTTTTGGTACATCATGTCACAGAAACTCAGATAGAAACCGACTTCTAAAACAATGAACGATTTTTTGATACACAGTAAGTCCATTATGGTTAGGATTATAAGACAATAAGTGTTATAATATAATGTAAGTAATATAACATAAAGTTCAACATAAAATAAAAATTTAAGCATTTTAAAATTTTAAAGATTTCCTCTGAACATCTGAAAATACAGCTTGATTAGACGAGTCAGCGGCCATAAAATAATATGCATCACAATATACCCACCCTGCACGACTTTTTTGCTCAAACTGTCATTAAGACTAAGCTTAGATTTTTTTGCCAGGGGTTAAACCGAAAATTAAACATTAGGAAATCTTTCAAAATTTTTATTTGAGTGAGACAAAAAAAAACAGGAAATATTACAGGATAAATTAATAATGTGAAATTAACAATTATCTTTTTGTGGCGAATATCACCTAAATACGCATCAAGTGCTTTTAAAAACAGTGAACAATGCGTCATGGCGGTTTTTTCCATCTGATGGTTTATTTTTACCGAGTATTTGACATTAAAAAAAATAACATTTTGTGAAGAATGACCCGTTAAGACAGATTTTTTTATCAATTTTCAGAGACTGGCCCAAATACATTTGTTCGTTAATTTTTCCAAAAAAAAAACTTTAAATAAAAATCACTACCTCGACCATCACAGAATTTTTTTTTATAAAGCTACCTTGCCTTTAACACAGCAACAACAGTACCTCTATCTGCAATAAATAAAATCTGGAATATTTTCGATAATTCTTATCATTGCTTTACATTGCTTTTTACATTTTTTGACGCGTGTACACCACATTGCTTTAGCGGTTTACCCCTCGGAAATAACAGTAGTTTTTGAATTATTTCATCGCGAACACTCTTTTAAAACGTTTATAAAAGCAAATATTACATACAGTGTTGCCAAGCATGACTGGTTTTCTTAATGTTTATATTATGTCAATACACAATTTGCGCACATTCCCGAAAGAAATAATTGCAATGTTACTGCATTTCTACACAAGACTTACAGGTTAAGAGGGCGCTAACCGGTTTCTGATTCGTCTTTTTGTTTCAAATTCGCGATGTAAGAAATGCTGTTTTCCAGCAGAGAGCACATTCTCTGTCAGGATTGGTAATGCTCTAAAAGTGAATCAAAGGAGCGGGCTGGGTTATACCTTATAATGATCTTTTTAAACTTGGAGATGGGAAATATCAATCATATCGCTACAGGTAAACATGGTAACAGCGCAAGAATCAGCCTTGATCGGTGGTCTCTTCGGCCGCCCTCTGCTGCTGTTATCGTCAGACAATCTAAATAGTTTGGTTTTCTTACAAGTTTTTACATTTTTCAGCATTTTTTCCGATTTTTCATTATGACTTCTACAAGTGATATTTAAGTGGAAATTGCAACATATTTAAGATACAGGCTATCGTACCTGTAAGTGGAAAAATTTTGTTGTTTTTTTCTAAAAAAATTACTTCCGGAGAACCCAGCTTTTCAAATAATTACCACAAATAAATAAAATTGAGTACTTAACCTGAACTAATGTGTTCCATTTGAGGTAAGCTTATCAAAGAAAGTTACGAAATTCGAGCTGACATATAAGGCACAAGAACCTTAGATATCTATACTACTAATTCAAGATAGGTGGCAAACAGCATTGTCTTTTTGCTTATACTCATATCTATTTAAAAAGATTTAACAATGTTAATTAAAATTACCTGCAGTTTCACGTTGTGCAACACTTACTGGCTTATACGCTTGCCATTCTGCGAAGCTTCTTAGACCTTCAATATCCGAATCCAGAGAGCCTGTAACCGAATTACTATAATTCACTTCCAGGGAAGATGTTTTTCTTGGACTTAAAACAGTTTCATTTTGCATAGTTTCTGTGATGTTCAGATCAATTTTAACATGCCTTTATTTTTTATTTGTTCTATTATATCTTCATTATATCCTATCGTTTTGCTTTCACCGGTGCATGTCAACGTCAAAGTCTGTTGGGTTACCATCACAGGACAATAAAGGTTAGGTTGCATTGGCTGGTTCTTTAAAGCCCACTTGCTTGGGTGCCGCATGTGGAACTTAAATGGAAGAAAAGACAATGTCACCATTAACAATGAAATGTCAAAAAAATAAGGGTTCGAAGTGTTGTTTATCATCCATATCTATTATTCTTTCATCTGTGGATTGTGAAAGTGTGTATTTTGATAACACAACTCATAATGAATAATTTACAAAACGATATTTCTGAAAACGACGATCTCGATGACATAAATCTTGTTGTCCATGGCATACCAAGAAGAGTGTATGAAATATCTGACTATTTCCATAGTTCACTATCTGGATCTCTTTCTCTTTCAAGTCAGGCATTGCTTTTAACTTCTATTAGTCATTGGGACGTTTGTTGGCCAAACTCTAAATACAGAAATGGGTTTGAGCAAAGCCCTGGATCATTTAAATAGGGGTATGGTATTCCATAGTTTACTATTGGTTGGTTGGTTTCATCATCTAATTAGTCATTGTGCAAGCCGTAGTTATGTTCATCACTGTCATTGTCTGGAAAAGTTTCAATATCATGCTGAGAAGCGGGAAGAGGGGATGCTTCACCTTGATTTTTGGAATCTGTATCAAAGTTGTTTGCACAACCCGAAACGGCTTTGTGGTTAATGATCCCCAAAATAATTTCCTTACACTTGTCATCTTCACTTTTTTAAGATATTCCCCCTCCTGTAAGGTTTATTTCCTTTCTGTCGTCGACCACTTGATGCCTTACATTCTTCTTAATATTTTCGTAACAAATTCTTACTTCTGTAAAAAATGTTCTCTACTTACTACTTCTATTGTGTCCCAGATCTCATCCTGATTTCTCCACGTTTGAGCATCCGCCTTTCTGTTTTGTAGAATATTTTTAAACTCTGTAATTATCTCCAATATAAGGTTTTTTCCCGATTTGAGTTTTTTTCCCATTTTCTCCATTTGTTTCGTTTTATATTCAAATTTACACGTGTAACCCCAAAAAATAGTCTGTAGTCTATACAACATTGTCCTATAGTACAGATATTTCTCATGTGGCGTTCATTGTCGAGTCAACGGTTTCATTTCTATCTTCATCTAGTATAGAACGGTCTAAAACTCTTGTAGGACTTTAAAATTTTAGACCAACCCCTTAAAAGTTATGTAAATGTAGGTATGTAGTGCGTTCCAGCAAAATCTTGTGTAAGTGTAGGTATGGAAGCATGGTTTCGTCTTCGTAGTGGTAAATATTAAGATCCTCCTCTCTATCTAAACTTTTGCTGGCTACGCTACTGTCTCTGGGGCTATCCTAAATGTGATTTGCGTTATAAGTCACCTGTTTTAACGCACACAATCAATTTAACCTGTGGTATAAATGGCCGGGCAAAAGGGGTATGCGTCCGCGGCCGATATCAAAGGGATTTTATTCAATTAAAAAGTCTCGAGATATTTCCTAGGAATTCCGAATGCCCGCACCAGATAAGAGAACTCGCTCTCCGTAATCGGTTTATCCCTGATAAGAATCAGCTCAGAATGCAGCTTTCCACTTCTGGGTATTTTAATATACATAATAAATGGAACTTTAAAAATTGTTCAAAAGCTGTGAGACACCTGTTTATACGGAGATATCTTACCGTAAAAGACCGAGAACTGACAAGACCTATTACACCACCAAGAACTAGTGGTAAAATCCGAAAACTAGTTGTTTTATTTCGTTCTCTTACCAAAACTAAACCGCAAATCTTACAAGCCCGTTAACGGTAGTTTTTTCGAATCGCCTTCGACTCATGCGCGCAAAATTCCCAATCTTGTAAAAAAGTACTACTTTATGTTCTTGTTGCATAAAATATTTTTAAATGCATGCGCCTCGGTGAAAGAACCGATTTGGAAAATCTACCGATACGAAAAAAAAACGTACCGTGTGAACGGTCTGTTAGGATTTATCACTTGACATTGGTAAAATAACGAATCACTCAGTATAAGTTAGCCATTGACATTTCCATGATATTAGCAAAAAGTAAAATGCCTATACTTTACGTCTAATCGAGATATTTTATGTTTACTGTAAAATATACTAGATGACGCTTAGA
Organism: Polydrusus tereticollis; assembly: GCA_963920685.1. Lineage (NCBI taxonomy): Eukaryota > Metazoa > Arthropoda > Insecta > Coleoptera > Curculionidae > Polydrusus > Polydrusus tereticollis. The sequence continues at coordinate 83,284,626 of OY987329.1, read as the reverse complement.
TCCATATGTTATGTGTTTACTTTATAAGAGACAATTTTTTCTGATAGTCGTACGCAAAATTGGTTTGCACTTTTTAATAACTTCTTTGGCTCTAAACGCCTGTTAAAAAAATAGCCCTTCTCTTGAAGGAGGGTTGGAATAAGTCACATGAGTTTTATTTAAAAGTCAAAACACTCGACTTTGAGGAATAATTCAGACTTTTTTGGAATTATGCCATTCACTTTTTTCCTATTCCAAAACTTCAAAAGTCGTAAGACCCAATAAAATATATTTTAATAATACTATACTACATCTAGTAATAGACGCATTTGTTTTTTTTTCTACAGAAAACTAGAATATAAAAATAGCTCTTATAACTTACCTAATAATCAAACACACATTTTCTGCAATATAATTTATAGATATTTTTAATAAAAATGTTAATTTCCTGCTTTTTCCACGCCTAATCTGTAAATCAGAATGTACTAGTTCAAAAGAGGAAGCATTCTTTTCGACAGCCACAGAAGAAGCTACGGCTATCATGTCATCAAGTTGATTTATGTTACCTTGGACTGCAGAATCGATATATATTCAAGAAAAGGATGATATCCACCCTTTAATATCTGTCATGCTTGATATTACATAGTCTTGCACATAGACCTCGTAACTATTAGACCGAACAATAACAAATAAACGTGTTGTCATCATTGTATTCCAGTGTAAAGTAAATCAACATTTAAGCTGCTCCCCTCCACTTGGTTTGCCAGACTTACGCCACAGAAAACGTAGTTTTCTGGGCTTACTCTGTTAAAAGTATTAACTTCTATGATTAACTAGATTAACATGATGTGGGAAATATATAACATTGCTTAAAACCTTGTAAAAAATCTGTAGTATGGCAACGCAGCAATAACGGATCCGCCCAGATCCCATCATTTTCGTGGCCAACCGCATCGACTCGGCAATACTCGGATTTGTGACAGCGTTTTTCTGTGGATTTTCCTGGAGTTTTGTCAACCTAACCTTTATTGTTCTGTGGTTTTGTCGCATGCATATGTAAATTCAGAGTAATCCATACTCCCGACCCCACCTAGCTCCTCACGGCGTCTCGCCACCAAACGATTTTGGCATCACAATTTTATAGCATTTATGAATGGCGTGTCGGATCTATAGTTACGATGCCTATGGTCTTGCATCATGGCCGGATTATAAGGTGTCGACTTTCCATTAGATCCCAATAATATTAAGCAACATACTGGGAAATTCTGTGGCAGCACATCCCAATCCATTTTGCTTTTCCTCTTCAGATTAGCTTATATCCTTACCAATCTAGCGATTGTACCATACGATCGTACAGTTGTCTTTTTGAATTAAATTGAGTACATTTAGGTTTTAGTTGTGCTATCAGACCTCAAGTATTATGTTTAATGACTCTAATAAAAACCAATTTAGTTATATCACGATCAACTTCATTGTAATGTTCTTCGCAAATTGTAACATACCAGTGAATCATATGAACTGCTTCAACGTGCCTGGAGTGCTGAACCAACAGCAGCTTTTGCTATTTAGTTGTTTCGAATATACCCTTGACCTTCTACCTATCACATGGTACATAACTCCTTTTACATTTAAATATTTTACAAGTAGGTTTAATCAATGGACTGAACAAATTTTAAATTAATTCTTGGCTTTTTTGAAAAAAGTCACTTGATTTAATTCACTAATAAAATTACTGACTTAATTCGTGCCAACCCTATCTAGCAGTAAGGTAATTTGCTCCACAGATACACCAGTATATATTTCTTGGATTTTAGTCATATAAGGACAAGAAATGTTGGAAGTATTATATGGCATACAACAACTATACTTAGTGCAAAACAAAAACCGATGCACGTCATACCTTTTGAGTGACGTCAGTTATCGACAGTGTTGCCAGCTTGTAACCAAAATATCCGAGTGAGGGAATTACACAGTTTTTTTCATAAAAACAAGATAAATATACAAAAATTTCCCATAGTTTATAAATTTGTTTAGTGCATAATACCTTTCACCATCAACTTTAGTAGATCTAACACTTCTTTTATTTTTATCTTGCGAAGATCGACCAATGGTACCATTCTGAAAAATCCATGTTTCATCAAATAAAACGAATTGGTACAAGAATGCTTCTTTTTCTTTCATATATTCTTTCAAAAATACCAGTCGTTTGAAAGATACATGGGCAAGTTCCATAAGCCCTCGCCTCAGTTCATCTTTTTACCATCCGAAGCCTATTTTCTTGAAGAGGCTTCTTAAACTGTTAAGACAGCCATCAAACAGTTCTCTGTCTTTTAATTTCTAATTTAAAATTATCAAAGTTACATGATGTTCTAAAAAAAGTTACAGCATATAAATAACCGATATAAAATATTATTATTTTTGCTTCGTACATTCCATAAATAATGTCACGAATAGAACTTATATCCAATGTTCACACATTTACAACTCTCTTTGAATTAGAAAGTTTGTTTTAAGGTGATTCTAATAATTTATTTTCCTTAACTGTTGTTGAAATTGCACTTACAGTGGAGATAGTCAAGTACTGCTGTCCAGGGTAACAATAGGCCATTGTTGTTAAGTTCTTCCTGAAAATAGCTTCTGGCTGTTAGCTCTTTGCACCGACTATTTAAATGCTTCGGCATTTTTCACAAATAGTAAACAACGTAATCGACAGATCGTATGTGTACTTTGGTTTCTCTTAATAGAACAGTTTTTAATGCTGTTTATGAAAACATCTGGGGTTTTTGTTAAAAAATAGATGGACAACAACACGAAACCACGAACAATTAAGGTTAGTTTTGCCTGACACCGTTTACAGTTGTGTTGCCAACTATCGGTCAATAAAATTCAAATTATATTCATTTTTACAAGCTTAAATAAACAAAATATTTGCTATAAGTGGGCTCGTATCAAAGAAGAATACTTTAAGTTTGTAGTAAATTTAATATCGCATAAAGTTTTAATACTTTTTGCCAAAATTTAATTTTCTCGTGTTTTCTTACGGACTTTTATCAGCTGATTGATGACGTGCATCAATTTTTGTTTTGCATCAACTATATGTGGAAAACATATTATTATAAAAAATTAAATTTTTATTAGTTTTAGGCATGACCTGCAATATCAGTTAATGGTTTACGTATGAAATTTCTCAATAAAGTCACATGTTTTTATTCGTTATTGTTTTTTTTTTAAGTGTAAAATAATATCATTTCAACCTTATGTTTTATCTGAATTTGCGTAAAACAATAATTATTACATTTGACGAAGTTTTAAGATCATTATTACCAGGCGTGAGCAAAAATCCGATATAATATTTTTATCGATATATCGAATAACGATATTTAAAAAATTATATCGATGTATGGAATAACAATATATAAAAAATAAAATACCGATATAGGGATATTTGATAAATAAAATATTGAAATACCATTGTTCATTATATTTCTATTCTTGGTTTCTTTTTGCAGACCTCCAATTATGTTTATATTAAAATATAAACTTTGACAATAATTAATAACTGTCGAGAGTCGTGAGCCATCTGATAAGTAAGTCTTCCTCGACGTGTAGGTCAATTTTTAAAAATTAAAAAAAAAATTTTTTTCGAAAACAAAGTAAGATACGGTAAAATATCAACAGCAAAATAGTTGTCTTTTTAGCTGCTTAACCCGAAAACAATATAACATTTTTAAACAAGTCAGTGGCGCACATTTTTTTTTTTGTCAATATTAATCGTGAAACTGCCCCCCGGGACGCCACTGGAACTCATAATTATCATCTAGTTAGTAATAACTTAGCGTCTTATCACAACGAACAACACTGCCTTATTTCACCAAAATCGGTAAAAGGATCTTTGAGATATTAATAAAAACCGATTTCTTTTTTTAAACTTTGACACCCTGTATCTTGAAAACCAGACTTTTTAGGACACATGTTTATATGAACTTCTACGTAAATTTGGTTCTGGAATGCTTTCTTGGAATTACGGCCTATCATTAAGTAACGCCCTGTATAGTACAGCAACCAATAGAAAACGGCACTTTTTTTTTTTTGGCTCTGGTTAAACCAACTGGCCAGCATATCTCTTTATTCGACTTTATTAGCAACAAATTTATATTTTTACAAACTTACAAAATTCAAAATTTACTGAGATTTAGGCTTTTTACAATCTAAAATATACCTACATTTTAAAACAGTTCAAAGAAATAGTCCGCCATTCTCAAAGAGACCTGATTTAAATATAATAAATAAAGACACACTAAGTCTCGGTCTCAGTCACAATATAATTTAGTTAGGTGGTGGTGGTTACATGTTTCGCCCAAACAATGGGCATCATCAGACCTAAAACCATAATCGTACGATAACATCCAATCTACACATATAAAGTTTAAAAGCCTAACCTACCTTAGGAATAATAACTTAAAAATCCATGGAAACACAATCACAAATGACACATAACAGATTAAAAATTTTTTAAAAAACGTTACTGGACCATTACAAAATATGAAACGATACGAAAAAATAAATAAACAATCTAAAAAATGATTCGACAACTATGGCGGGTTCGGGAACAAACCTACCAAACCAAAAGATACTGGCTGTAGAGGCAGAAAACATAATACAAACAACAGACATCTCAAATAAAAACATCTTGAGAGCTAGGATTATAAGTTTTCTCAACTCAAGCTCATCAAGTAGAGTAACCAAAGGTAAATTTCATAAATCTCATCTTGACTCTCTTAAAAATAAAATTAAAACTAACGACCTAATTCTAACAAAAGCAGATAAGGGCTCTTGCCTGATAGTGATGAGACGTACTGATTACGTAGCTAAGGTTATGGACTTCTTAAACTCGGACGATTTTGAGTCCATCCCTAAGGATCCAACTAATGCTTATTTTGCTAAAGTAAAGAAAGTTTTAGATAAGACCCTGGTTACATTAGAATATTTTGATTCATCTAAATACAAACTTTACCCTATGAACCCTAAAACACCTTTGCTTTACGGATTACCTAAGGCCCATAAAGAAGGTATGCCCGTGAGACCGGTCGTCTCTTTCGTAAATTCTCCATGTTACAATATCTCTTCATGGCTTAATGAGATTTTGAGACGAGTAACAGGATTCGATAGTACCTTTTCAATTAAAAACTCTATTGATTTTTCCAATTATTTAAAGAACATAGCACTTCCACCTAACGCTAGACTTATATCGCTTGATGTAAAGAATTTGTTCCCCAGTATTCCCCCAACAGAATGTGTAGACTTGATAGAGAGACTATTGATTGATAAAGGTTTATCCCATCTATTAATTTCAGATCTAACATTATTACTTAAAACTGTCTTAGAACAAAATTTTTTCCAATTTAATAATAAATTTTTTAAACAAAAGACTGGTTTGGCTATGGGATCTTGCCTCTCGCCATTCTTGAGCGAAGTTTTCATGAATAATCTTGAGAGGTCAATCATGAATAGTCATTTCTCAAGATTTTTGTTGGCATACAAAAGATATGTGGATGACATTTGTGTAGTTTGGTTGGGCAGTGATCTTGATCTTAGAGATTTCCTTAATTTTATTAATAATTTACATCCAAAAATAACATTCACACTCGAAATTGAAGAAGAAGGTAAATTACCCTTCTTAGACCTTCTATTAATTAGGGATGGAAATAACATAATGCTTGAAGTCTACAGAAAGCCCTCATCCACTGACAATGTCATCCAGTTTAGCTCTAATTCACCATATTCTCATAAATTTGCCTCCTTCAACTCCTTTTTCTATAGGTTATTTAAATTACCGTTGTCTCGAGAAGCTTTTAATAAAGAATTAGGTATAATAAAACAAATAGCTATTAATAACGGGTTTCCCTTGAGGTTGATTAATAAACTTTATTACAAATTCCTCAACAAATATAAACTATCATATAATATTTTACACTTCAATCCACAAAATATGATGAACAATTACAGATCTTTAACATTTTTTGGTAACATTTCTCTACAATTAGCAAAATTTTTTAAACCTTTTAATATTTCCCTAAGTTTTAAAACTACAAATACTTTGAAACAACACATAGTTAAAACCAAAGATAAAGTAAATCCTCTGTCGAGATCCGGGGTGTATTCCCTAAATTGTGGGGACTGTTCTGCCATTTATGTAGGGCAGTCGGGAAGAAAAATAGCCACCAGAGTTCAGGAACATCTTAGTCTTGTCCACAAATATCAGAACACAGATATAACTAATACCAACTCAGCTTTCGCAAACCATTTATTGGAATCTGGACATCAATTCTCAACACCTACGAATGTAAACATTCTTCACGAGTGCCAAAAGGGTAGACGGTTGGATTTATTAGAAAAACTAGAAATAACTAAAGCAAAGAGGAGTCCAATACTTAACTGCGTAAACGATGTGTTTAATTTTGAGCCATATTTTATCTTTAATAACTTGAATAATTAACTTGGGTCCCTATAACCTTTTTCTGTTTTCCTACTCCTACTATTTTGGTGTGGATATTGACATTATTGATTATATTATCGATCATAAAGTAACGTTCAGGTGAGTGTCTTCTTCTTACTTCAGTTTAAGGTGATAGAACACAGTGGCGTGTTGTACTGTTGCACTACGACCTGCCACTTATATTTTTAGGGTTCCGCGCCTGAGAGGTAAATTATTATTCCGCAAGCGTCTGGTTTGTTCCCGAACCCGCCATAGTTGTCGAATCATTTTTTAGATTGTTTATTTATTTTTTCGTATCGTTTCATATTTTGTAATGGTCCAGTAACGTTTTTTAAAAAATTTTTAATCTGTTATGTGTCATTTGTGATTGTGTTTCCATGGATTTTTAAGTTATTATTCCTAAGGTAGGTTAGGCTTTTAAACTTTATATGTGTAGATTGGATGTTATCGTACGATTATGGTTTTAGGTCTGATGATGCCCATTGTTTGGGCGAAACATGTAACCACCACCACCTAACTAAATTATATTGTGACTGAGACCGAGACTTAGTGTGTCTTTATTTATTATATTTTTAAAACAGTAACTGTCTATTTTGATTAAATTATCTTTTTTATTTTTTATATTTTTTTTTTTTAGTATATTTTTCTTTTCTTGTATTTTTATTTTTTTTTGGATTTAATTGTTTTTTAACTTCTTTCTTTTTTTTTTTTTAATTATTTATTTTATTTATTTATTTTTTTTTTATAATTTTATGTTTCTTTTCACAAGAGATTCATATAGTATTTTGTACACATTAATATTACTACTAATAAGTAGGCTTTCCAAATTAAATGGAAAGTTCACAATATATTTTAATTTGTTGAATAATATATTTAAGGTTAATTCGTGCTCTTGGCACCCCAATAAGAAATGAAACTATGAGTAATTTTTAGAAATTCTAAATTCTGGGACCTTCCAATTATGCATTAGTATACTGTTTTTAATAAAATGGAGTTTGCAATAGTTCAATAAAACAAAATACTGGTATCGTTTATTTGGCGAGATTTTTTTGAAATAGGTTTAATTTGCAAACGACTAAACGCTGTCACTGGTCGACCATATCTATAATACCTCTTTCTGCTCCTACGGCCTGAAAGTTATAAAACTCATGTCAGTAAAGAATCCTCCATTAAAAAATCTAACCAACTGGTAATTCGACGTTTAATTTGAGTAAGTAATTCATTTCATATTTGTACTCAATTAACATTTCATTATACATGGTGTTTCAGAAGTACGGTACGTAACTTACGGGGGCGATTCCTTATGATATTCTAAGAGAAAAACTTCATATAAACATGTGTCCGGAGTTGCCCGTTTTTGATATACAGGGTGTTAAAGTTTTTTTTATAATTTTTTTAAATATCCTTTTCCGATTTTATTGCAATTTGGTACCGTTATTCATAATGATAATGGGCTTACTAATTATCCCTAACTAAATTAAATTTATTAAGTCCAGTGGCCTCCCGGGGAGCACCTTAACAAATATTATTGACAACAAAATATACGCCACACACAATTTTGATATTTTTTTTTGATTTACCAATTAATAATACAACTTTTTTGTTCCCTGAATTGTTTTTGTATCTTGCTTCGTTTTCAAGAGAAAAAATAAAAACCACTTTATTGCATGTACAAAAAAAATACCTCTGTATTTTAAAGTTAATTAAAACATTTAAATTAAAAATAAAATTATTTTTATAAGCAATGATACAAAAAATAAATTAGCAACAGTGAATCAAAGCAAATGTTGAAAATGGCCACCTTCTGATAAAACGCACGATTGCAACCGATTTTTTTTTTTAAACTTTAACACCCTGTATATCAAAAACGGGGCAACTCCAGACACATGTCCATATGAACTTTTTCTCCTAGAATATCATAAGGAATCACCCCCTTAAGGTGCGTACCATACTTGTATTGTTAACGAAATCAAGAGCATTGAATGATTATTATTAACTGAGGAAACAGATGAATAATAAGGAGTCAGTTACCTACATTTCTTTTGTAGTATAAATAATATAAGTAATGACCCTATGGGTACATGTTATATAATTTTTTCCTAATATTTTAAAATCGCTTACCACTGTGCCACTGCGGTTGTTAAAAGTAATTTCTGGCATTCGTCGTTTATGAACTTCTCCGTATTCCCAACTGACACGCTTTCCATTGATTTCAATGGCTTTTGTTAAAATAGTTTATTCTAATAAATGCCGACAACCTTATATACGACATTTCTTTTAAGTGGTGTTTAACTTAAAGTGAAGTTGAAAAAAAAGAATAAAAGAAGTTGAAAAAACCCTTCAAGCCTAAACGTGTTAAATTTTAATTTGTGGTTCAGAAGTAACTATTTTGTATGCGTCGATGCATCCATTGACTCTGAACGTAGTATATTTCGGTTTCTCGCATCATATTTCTATTACAGCAATGCTGCCTATGACAATTCAATTTTGTCACTATTAAGTCAGTAGAACTGGCCTATTTATAGTAACGTATATTACATATTTGACTTGAATGTTAGCTTTAAAACTGGTGAAAAGTGCAATGTTTTGTTTTCTGTATAAAACTACATACCGACTTTATTTTGGTTTCCTACCCAAGGTTAATGATCTTCCTTTCGGTGTCTTGGGCCAAGCGGGATTACATTTTGCCCATATCTTCAATCACCTTATTTTCCTTGCATCAACTACCCTATCATTTCATATACAACAGTATTTTTGTGGAAATACCGGCAACCGAATAGTCAGGACCCACTAGATTTATTTCAATATCAACCGCTAGTATGTGAACCGGTCTATTTCGGTTCAGGCAGTAGTTCTGCCCGAGAACCCATGGGAGTGGTTCGCTGAAATTTGCCTTATTTTCTTTTTGACGTTCCGCTTTTTGTGACATTGTTGACGGGTGACAGCTCTTAATTTCACTTGGACACTTGACCACAAATCACCGAAATAAATTTAGATACGTAAGCTGGGCGTTTCCGCCAAACATTATTATTTTGTTTGGATCGCATTTCGTAGATGTCGCCGATAGTGGCATCGCACAATTTGGTTTAGTTAAGCTCGTATAGATGGTACCACGTTCATTTGCGATTTGCCATCGAGAAGAAGCACCCTCCCAGATTTCGTTGTTGTCAAAAATTTGAAGTGTATTGTCAATTTTCTATTTTCGATTTTCTTTTAAGTTGTGTTTAATTTTAATCCTGTTTGTGATCGTTCGGTCTCTGTGTGTACTATTAGCGTGTTTTCTGATAGTTGTTTTGACTTTTTGTTTCGTTTTAGTGTGTTTTCGGTTTGTTTAGTTAAAGTTCGCGTATTTATTTCCGTTCCGTTATGGAAGACTACGCACCTCCGTTAAAACCTAGAAAATGTTGTGTTCCAAATTGTTTAAATAAACATGGCATGCGACACCGCTTGCCAAAAAGAGATCCGATAATTTTTGATCATAAAAATAATGTTTTATTACCTATTTCGCTTTATTTTAGTCAGCTGTATTTTTTTAAATAGGTAGGTATTGCTTGGTTTAAATAATTCCTTTTTTGCTGCTTTCTATTGGAGCTCTTAGATATACGTTATTTGTTACTTTACTAACAAGGTATTTACCCCAAACTTAAAAAGAAGAGTTACAAATAACGTTTATCCCTGAACTAAAAATAAAAGCAGAAAAAAATGAATATTTAAACCAGGGAATACTTTAAATAATTTTAAAGCGGCACCAATATCTACCGATAAAACAGATTTCATCAAAAGTTGGTAAAACAATTTTCTTTATTTTTACCCATAGTTGCCAAACAGATTTCTTTCTCTCGCGTGTTTTGGATCGCAAATACTAGGACATCAGCGCCAATTAGTTTTTGACAGCTCTAAGAGTCCAGTTGCGTATCTAAATTTATTTCAGTGATTTGTGCACTTGACTTCTGGCAGCGCGAAACAGGCAACCGGCTTGAAATCCAGGATTTTCTGAACCAACCTTGCGGGATATAGGATTTGAAGACCATATTTTCCGTCGCCTGTATTGTAATTCTCCAGGACGTGGTATATTTTTGGCGTGAGTTTACCGTGAGAGACAAAGGAACCACCTACGTGGGATTTAAGTTGTGTTTTCACTGTTGAAGTCAACTCCGGTAACCAAGACCTAGAGGGGCCGAATAATTGAGAAGCACCACAACACCGTTGTTGAACCCCCAAATTTACTTTCTGCCCCCCCCCCCCCCCCTGACAAAATCTTTCGTCATCCCTGATACAAAGTCTTCATATCGGCAGTAACTTTCTAGTGGATAGAAGTCTAGAGTTAAATATAAGTACTAACACCCTTTTTTTTTAAAATATAGCCAGCAATATTTTTTTAATACTTTGTTTTACTATACAGGTCCACCCTTGGTTTTCTTTGTTTTAACTTTTGTTTACGTGGTGTCAGATCGCACGATCAGAGCTAGCTCCACGACTATCTTGGAGGGTTCCATCAACCATCGGTTACTACCGATTAATACATTTTATATCGTATTATAATTGTAATTTCGATATCGATACCTGAACTATACTAATTCTCCACCAAATGCCCGAAGTATAGAACCACCCGTTGGAGTGGCGCGGTGGGCGACTTTAAAATCGTAAGGGGGTACTCCTATTTTTTATTGCAGAATCGGATTCTACGACATATATTACGTCAAGTTTGTCTGAAACGTTTTTTTCGATTCGTGACAAATAGCGCTGTAATCGCAAAAATATTTTTTTTCGTAATGGCTGTTGTTAAGTATATGAACTCGTATTTTATTATTATTATTTTTCCTGTTGCTATTAATGTTGAGATGAAACCTCTGATATATTTTAAAAAATAGCAACTTGGCTAAAAGATTGCCTAATAATATAGATAACATTTTGTTTGGTGGAAAAATAAAAACATGCTACGTTACCTATGCCGGAGATGTTTTGTTTGTCAGTTGTTTTTGTAATGTTAAATAAAACTTTTAATAAAAAAGATGTAAGAATAAACCGCTTGTCAAACTTTTTTAAGCAGATTCCTTCCTTCGGTCAGCATCGATTAAGTTGTTTAAACCTGCTACCTAATAATTACAATAATCATAGTTTTAAAGTTGTCTGTTTAAATGATTTACCCAAGAACAGTGCAGGTACTTTAAATTTCTTCAAGCATACTTAAAAGTATATCGATGGTCATTACACAATTATTATTGTAAAAGCTGCCACCGCTTCTTTCTTAAGCAATAAATCATTTAAAAAGTCGGAATTGTTGCAAACCTATGTGCGTTTTAATGAGAGCCTCATTTGTTGTGAAACAGTAATGTGGAAGCAATCGTTTTACAAAACTTGTCTTAAAGTACTTATTTATATGTTTCTTCTGTATGTTTGAAGCAAGGCGGGATAGTCCAAATGCTTTTATGGCCTATGCATTTTAAAAGGAAAATGAACAAAAAGAAATTTATCGCCATGGTCAACGTGTACCAGATTTCCTTCAGGTGATGAGAGATTTTACTGCTAATATATTTTTTTAATTAAAATTTTATAATTTAATCAGTCTATTTCGCAAGGCTGCTTTCAGGGTCCAGCCTCCCACCCCATAGAGAAGAACGGACCAAACGTAGCATTTGACCATACGTTGTCGCAATTTGAGATTTAGATCGTTATTACAGGATAAGGATCTAATTTTTCTTTTAAACGTTGCTCTTGCCATCTCAATACGGGATTTGATTTCAGTATCGGGCTCCAAACTCTCCGTGATTACGCTGCCCAAGTACTTAAACTGATTTACTCGCTCAATCCACGAACCGTTGAGACCGAGCTCAGTGTTTAAGTGTCGTTCTCTGCTGAATACCATAAATTTCGTCTTGTTGATGTTTATGTTCAGTCCCAGTTCCACTCCAATTCTGCTTATTCTATTAATCAAGTGCTGGAGACCCTCCATACTATCGCAGATAATCAGGGTGTCATCGGCGTATCTAATTGTATTCATAGGAATTCCATTAACTTTTACTCCATATTCTGTGCCCTCCAGAGCCTCCTTAAATATTCTATCCGAATACAGGTTGAACAAGAGGGGCGAGAGGATGCAGCCCTGACGAACTCCTCTCTGGATTTCCAAGGTAGAAGTTTTTATTGTTCCTTTATGAATTTCAGTTGTTTGACCCCAATAAAGGTTTTCAATTATTCTAATATCCTTGCTGTCCAGTTGCATCTGGCGTAGTATATCCATCAGCTTTGAGTGACGTACTCTGTCAACGGCCTTTTCGTAGTCAATAAAACAGGCAAATATATCTTTTCGTTGGTCGAGGCATTTTTGAAGTAGGACATTGAGTCCAAAAAGAGCCTCTCGTGTTCGGAACGCCTGTCTAAATCCCATCTGAGCGTCGTCCATATCAAACTCGCATCTCCCCCGCACTCTGGCATGAATAATACGCAAAAAAGTCGTCAGTAGGTGGCTCATTAGGCTAATTAACCGGTAGTCGCCGCAAGTTTTAAAACGGTTTTTTTTAGGGATTGTCACAAATGTTGAATTCTGGTATTACTCCGGTGTTATATATTGCGTTAAATAAGTTTGTAACTTGTCTTATGTTGTCTTCTTCAATAAGCTTTAAAATCTCCATTGGGATTCCGTCAGGACCAGGGGCCTTTCTGGTTTGTGCCGTGGAGATAGCGTGGATCACTTCCGCCTGTAGTATGTCTGGTCCCTCAACAATGTCTTGGCCATCTGATAGGGGTGGTCTTTCGTCGTTAAAAATATTATTTATGTATTGCTTTCAGGTGGCTTTTATTTCCTCCTCCTTAATAATAGGCTGATTTGATGCATCGGAAAGTTAGAAAGGCTGTAGCCTCCTGTCACCTCTTTAATTTTTTTATGCATTTGATGGGTATTGTGGCGAATTTAAAGATCTTCCATCTCTCTGCATTTCTCCCTCATCCAGTGTTCCTTGGCCTTTTTAATTTCAGCCTTTATAGTTCTGTTTAGTTGGTTATATTTTTCCTTGTTGTTCTTAGGTATTCTTCGTCTATCCATTAAGTTTAATATATCGTCATCCACCAGAGTCAAGAAAAATCTCTTTTTGAAGGTTGTAGGTTTTTGGTACATACCCGTGTCAGAATACACTTTAACTCTTCCCGAAGAGGCTGCACTTCTGGGCAATTTTTGTGTGTCGCTTTGGCCAATTCGCTGTTCAGTTCTTGTCGCACCTGCTCTCTTACTCGTGGATCTTCTAATTTTGACATATCCATCGGATTGTTTTTTGGGTTACTTTTAGCAACCTTTCGCTTTAACTTAAAGTTCGCTACCAATGGAACATGATCGGAACATGCGTCAGATCCAGGATAGGTTGTCACGCTTTTTTATGCAATTTCTAAAGCCTTCAATAATGAACATATAATCTATTTGGTTTCTTACAGGTTCTTGACTGTTGTTTTCGGCGGGTGATATCCATGTATAAAGGCGCCTTTTAGGAAGTTTAAACCAAGTGTTCGTAACAACCACATCCCTCTCCTGGCAAAACTCAAACAGCCTGTCTCCCCTGTGGTTGCTTTCCCCCAGTCCAAAGCTCCCCACGAGGTCCAATCGGCATCCCTGGCCAATTTTGGCATTAAACAATTTATTTAGAATCCCCTAAATATTGCGTTATTTAGTTTTTTTTTTAACGTATTTAATTTAACAAACATGTCGTCGCGTGAATATAACCGATACCTGTTGTTATATTTGTGGCGAAATTACTGCGAAATTTGGGAGCAGTATCAGATAAGCATGGAGAAAGATTCCACCAAGACATTGCATCAACTGAGATACGGTATACCGGCAAATGGCGCCCAAACATGTTGACCGGCTATTGTTGCAATTTAATACTCTTATAAAAGAAATATCAAAGGAAGTAAATATTTGCAAAATTAATTTACAATGAATAGATAGATAGATAGATAGATAATGTTTTATTTGTTTCTAAGAAAAAGCCAAAAGGCATAAAACAATTGTCGCAGTACAATGATTACAAAAGTTACATTATAACTGTTAAAATTTATAATAATATATAAAAAATAAATACATATAACTGACACATACGTCCTAACATACACACAGGTAGTAGTGATGGTAGATTTAACAAGGTTTAACAAGAGAAGAAAATACACAGAAGAAAGTCAGGCAAAAATGTAATTTACAATCCAAGATAACGTTCAGAGAAAAGCAGATCTATCAGAATCACTATAAAATTCATTTAGACTATATTATGCCTTTTTAATTAAAAATGTAGTTATAATTGTTTTGGCTTGGCTATGAGGTAGGTTACGTATGCTCTCTGGAAAATTATTGTAAATTTTTATAATAGTGTAAGAAACATTTTTTTGTATATAGCTAAAATTACATTTTTCCGGTAAAAGGTTAGCCTTATGTCGGGTAAGATATTGGTGGTTATTAATAGTATCTTGAAATAAGTCTTTATTATTATGGACAAACATAAAAGAATCTAATATATACATACTAATTAGAGTTAAAATTTTGTTACTAATAAATATTCCCTTGCAACTTTCGCGTTTCTCCATTCTAAAGATAAACCTAATGCACTTTTTTTGAAGGCTTAAAACTCTCTCTATTTCTATTGAATTCCCCCAAAAAATGGGGCCATACCTTATCCTAGATTGAATGAAGGCATGATATGTTGATCGCAGCATCAACACGAACGTTCTCAGCAACAACCCTTAAAGCATATACCGTATATCTTATACCGTAATTATCCAACTTTGCACAAAGAGTTTTATGATTAACGCTGTCAAAAGCTTTTGACAGGTCCATACACAGCCACAGTAAATTTCTTATTATTAAGAGAGTCTAAAACATTTGAAATAGCTTGGTAAATCGCTCTTATAGTAGATTTCCCCTTTCTGAACCCATTCTGGCTATCAGATATTAGTGAGTGCTTTTCCAGAAAATCCGACAAACGATCATAAATTGATCTTTCAAAGATTTTACCAATGTTGGAAAGAAGAGAGATAGGCCTATAATTTTTTTCTTCGTCAACTTCGCCTTTTTTATATATTGCTTTTACAATGGCATTATTTAAAAGATCCGGATAGACGCCTGTTTTAAAACAAAGATTGACTATGTATGACAGAGGCTCGGAGATACGATCTGCAATTTCCTTGATGATTCTGACTGGCAGGTTGTCATCCCCAACCGATTTTTTGTTTTTTAGACTTTTAATTATTTTGAATATCTCATGTGGGCTTGTTGGTCTCAGGTAAATGGACTGCAAACAATTAGTGGAAGGAAATACTTGTTGAATCGTTGAATTCAAATTTGGGCAAGCATTGATAAAATATTTGTTCAAGCTATTAACAGTTGTGAAAGGATCACTACATTTATGTGAAAAGTTTTCAAGGGCCCCTTTTATGAGCCTTAAACTTATTGCTAATAAAATGTATCATAACTTTGTAATTGTTTAAAGTTAAAGTTTGAATATTGTATGGGCCTCTACATGATTAGTGCCCCAGGGCTCCATCAACCCTAAATCCGGCCCTGCTAATATATTGTAAAATCTATATTATATTTTGGTATAGAACGATGATTTCACTTTTTACTACATTTTACTTCATGCAAAATGAACACCATATGCATTGCCGTCTAATCAGAATGAAAGAACGTAGTTAGGTAATTAATTAAAACAACGATTCCTACAAACCGTATGACCCATTTTATTTAATTATTCAGAAATATTGCAAATAAAAGTAAACACCGACTTGGCGTTTTCTAGGAAGTTGCTGCAAGTAAATTGCCGTGAATTCGCCTTAAGTGTTACCTTACACTATAATTGGAAAATTGTGTCCATTTCAATATTATTTTTGTCAGTATTCAGAATTGATTCATAAAAGTTTATAACTTTAAATCTCAAAAGTCAACCATCATTTATCTTTATGCCCTGATCTTCACGATTGAATCTTTAGTTTAAGGTAAACTGTATACTAAAAATGAATCGACGGCATCGCTTACAACTTGCTACTTAATTAAATCTTCTATAAGCAAATGAAAGTAAATAAAACGGTTATAGTAAAGTTTACATTATATCGTTGCAATAAAGCAACTACCTGATTAAACCCCATTGTGTAAGTCCCAACATCTTCAAACCGCAATCAATGGGTACAAGGTCGGTTTGAAAATATAGTTATCTACATATTGATTTATTTTTATTTTGAATTAAATAGACAAGTAAAGAACAATTATTATAATAATAAATTTTTAGATATAATAAGTGCAATAAAAATTAATGAAATACTAAAATACAGATTTAATCGTTTCAATAAAAATAAGTTTTTACAGTCGTCAACAAAGTACACTAGGTAGGGGAGAAGTGGCGTAAAAGAGCCAGTTTACTAAACGGAGCAAAAAAATATACTTTTAATGAAAGAGATGATGATTTTTTTCTTCAATTATTATTTATTTATTAAAGTAGGTAATTTCATACGAAAAAACCTTATTACACTATAAAAAAATTAACAAAATATTAATTTTTAAAAAATGTGTATTTTGGCTCTTTCATAACATTTCAGTATTGAAAGAGCTACTAAAAGTTTTGAAAGAGCCAGTCTGCATTATAAAGTGTAATTGTGAAAATTATGCAAAATAATAATAATTGCACTATATAAAAAAAAAACAAAAAGACAATTCTGACAAATCCTTTTTAGAGACTAATGACATTTTTAAGACATTTTTAATCAGTCATTTTAAGTAATTCTAACAAACGCTTTAATCTTAACATATTATTCAGTCATACCTATTGTATATATAATCTTAACATATTAGAGGCGGACTATTTTTTATTAATAACAATCTCGAAAATGAAACAAAATAACAAATATCTTCTATCAAAAACAGCATCGTTAAATCTTTAAGAACTTCAAATAAAATATTGCTCACTTTGAGCTTCAAAGTCTTAACTATCTATTTACTTAAGTTTAAGATTCAGACTTTTTAGGAACTTTGGAATATATAATGTAATTTTCTTAAAATTAGAAACATGTCTTGCAAAAGAAATTAAAATTGAGCCCAATCAGAACAAATTTTGCACTGAAACCAATCTTTATCACTGTTTTCATATGATTTGCTCCAAACTACGCAATCATCACTATTTTTATTTATTTCGGAGTTTGTTTTGCTTTGAACAACCTTTTTTTTTTACTTCAGCCAATACGATAGAGTCGGACGAATCAGAGTCATCTTGCAGTACGGAATTTTCTTGATTTGTTCTTGATGTTCTATTAAGGGTTTTTATGGACGGTTTTGTGGTCATATTCTTAATAATAATTTTTGGTTTCTTTGCATTACCCTCTTTCTCTTCTAATTTTTTCTTTTCGGGAGTGTCAGTTACGATAGCAGACGACATTTTTCTATTATTGCGTGTCGTGTTTTGTCTTGGCTCCGCTTTAGAAAATGGTCTTATCATTTCCGGTAATATAATTTGTTGCCTAGAAGTACTCGGAATCGCAACCGTAGGGGTAGAGGTTAAATGGGGAGATGGTCTGATAATCTGGTCTGTTACAACCTCATTTTCTTCGCGAGCTTCAAGTGGGTGTGTAGAAGGCGGAGGTGTTAATCTTAAGTTAGTTTTAATATTTTCCTTGTCCAAGTTCAACTCATTACCATCGTTTGACTGTGATGGATCAGGTCTATCAGTGACATATCAAGATAAAAATTCTTCCTCATTAAATATATTAGAATTTAAGGGGTAAATTCCTGTTTTCAAAAATCCTTGTGTTAAATTCTGAGAACTGAAAGCTGACAAATATGCTTCTTTTACAAATTGTCCAACTTGATAAATAGTCACCGTTTTACTAGGGTTTGATAACATCCATTCATTCATTCATGGCAATGCGGTATCTAGTTTTGAAAAACTGTGACATCGAGTGGTTGCAGTTTATGACTTCACATGAGAGCTGTGATTATTCATTAATATCAATGCTGGATTCTCCTTTGATAGCCTAATATGCATCACAAAGTGTTCAAGCGCTTTAACAAAACAGTCCTCAGTCATCTATTCAGAAGCTTGAGCCAACCCTAGAGCTCCAGGCGGACCATTATTTAACATAATATTTTTATAGTTTACTCTAGGAAACACAAAAGTAGGCGGTAAAAAACCACCAGCAGCATTAATAAAGAACAGAGTTGTCACTAATGTTTCTCCTTCAGCTGAGGTAACTTTCCCAATTTATTTCGAACCTTTTTCAGCTATGACTTTAGGAGGATTGGTGACGGTGCTGCAGCCTGTTTCGTCGGCGTTAAAAATCATATGGGGAGGAAAATAGTATTTGCCTAAAACAGTGCTTAGTTTTTCAAAAAATGTGTTTACATTAGTTTTGCTAAAACTTGTTGAACGGGATAGAGAAGCGTTTTCAGGTTTTCTCACAGTTAAATCTTTGTGTCTGCTCATAAACCCTTTGAGCCAATCATCACTCGCAGTTTTAATTTCCTTCCATTTATCTCGACTGATATCATTGGCCATGGCATAATCATTTGATGTCTTGTTAGGCCATAGCACATTTTAGAAGCAGTCTTTAAATAATCCGCAAGCATATTCTCCTGGTCTGTTGTGAAAATACGCTTATTTCCTATATTAGGACAGTGTTTAGCCTTTACTTTTTCAACTATTTTAGCTAAGTATGCCCTCGATATATTTGAAACAAGTGCAGTTTTGTTTATGGACTCACCTTTTTCCAAAACTTCACTGACTGCTTCTTCAATTACCGATGTTTCGGGTCTTTTTTGTTTTTTTGGACCAGGCTTTTTCATAATGGAATATCTGAAGAAAATAATTTAATAATATATGAAAAAAAAAATGCATATTCATTATTATTTTATTTTATTTACAAAATTCAAATGCAGGGTTATGAAAGAGCTAGCTCTTTTAAGGCCCATTCACCCGGCTCTTTCATAACTTATTCTTAAAAAAAATATAACCTTCAAAATAACAACAATATCAAAACTTTTGCGGCTCAGTTTTTACGCAGCTGCAAGGCCAAATATATGCACAAACTCAATCTACAATCCATTTACCTATATTTGTTTACAATAAAATACCAAAAAACAAGTTAAATGAAGCAAAATACTTACTTTTTAGTGGCAAAAACTTTGACTCGATGTGCAGGCGTCCGTTGGTTTCGGCGAACTGTCAAATGTTTGTGGGTGACGGGAAATCAGTGTTGTCAATGTGTGTGTACACAGGAAAGTTTTACAATAATCAATTTCGGCAACCTAAATCTACTTTACTCTAAATTCTTTCTGTATCACTATCACTTTCTTCATCTAAACTTATTATTACATACATATAAGAATTTTCCACCTTAGTTACATGTTGTATTCAGTTTTTCCAACTGTCTGCAGAAATGTTACTTACCATGTTTTTTATTAATTCTACTACAGATGTATTTAATGGGGGGGGAAGTACATATTATTCCTTGTTCGATTGGATTAAATACACAATAGTAGGGGTAAGACGCAACACTGTATGTCAATTTTCTGTCTACAAGCTTATCACACACGTCACTTATTCTTTATAATTTTGAAAGCCGGTAATACTCCTAAAAGATCCCGTTTTTTGTAAGTTTCTTCAAAATGTATATTACTATTTATCATAAAATTTTGGATTTCTGCTATTGTACTGTTAGAACTAATATACAGTGAGGACCAGAAGTCCTGCATAAATTCGATAAAAAATTAGTGATGCATTTTTCGGAAAAATGCTTGAATACGTAAATTTTTATTTTCATTTGCGCATTTTTTGACGTGAAAGTTTAGTATACAGGGTGACACATGTTAAAGATATGACGTAATTTGTTATTTTTTCTTATGGAACCCCGTATAATTTTCGATTTTTCAATTCTAATAAACATTCTAAACATATCTGGTATAGCATACCCTAAGTCTAAAGAGAAAGATTATCGAGAAATTTTCGATTGAATTATAGTATTTTTAAAGTCACCTTGAGTTTTATTATTTAAATAGGTATAGACCAGTCCTTCAAATGTGTTGTCATTAGTTGTCAGTTTATAGCTGACAGCTATTAAGTAACATTTAAGTAATCTTGTCTCATGCAGCATTTCGCACTACTTAACTAAATAAAATTGAAAATTCACAAAAGAAAATGGTTAAATTGACTGAAACTCAGAGAATAGATGTTTTAATTATGATAGGATGTGGTGATCGTATTAGGACTCAAAGGGAAGTTTGTGAACTATTTAATATAAAATATCAAGACATTCAGATATCTCAGTCCAACGTAAGCAGAATCAAGAAGAGATTTAGAGAAACGGAAAAAAATTAATCCACGAGCTTAACGAAGATGATCCAGATCGTCGCTTAGAGTTTTGCGAAACTCTAATGGATATTTGCAATAATGATAATTTTTTTGCACGTAGGATTATATTTTCTGACGAGTCGACCTTCTGTCTGAATGGGGTGATGAACAGACAAAACTGTCGCTACTGGTCTTCTACTAATCCACACTGGGCTGTTGAAGCTCACACCCAGTATAAACAGTTTTGTTAATGTTTGGGCGGGTATTGCTGGCGACAGAGTCATAGGACCGTATTTCTTCGATGGCACGCTAACAGGTCAACGTTACTTGGAGTTTGTAAGAAATGAATTGATCCCCGCCTTATGCCGTTTGTTTCCAAATGCGAACAACCCTAATATTCCTGGAGATTTTGTTTGGTTTCAACATGATGGCGCGCCTCCGCACTCTAGTAGGGAAGTGCGCGAATATTTAAATTACGTATTTCCGGGTCGTTGGATAGGGCGAAGGGGGCAAATAGAGTGGCCTGCTAGGTCGCCGGACCTAACTCCAATGGACTTCTCTATATGGGGCTATCTTAAACATAAAGTGTATATGAACAAACCCAACAATATCGAAGAATTAAAAAATAAGATCAGATATGAAATTCAATTAATAACCCGTGAAATGATTCATAACATTTTTGAAGAGTTTGAATTGCGGCTTGCTTGCTGTCAAAAAGTCAATGGAGCACAGTTCGAACATTTACTAAATTAATGATTAGAGTACTTTTTAATATTTTAAGCTTTGATACCCCCAATTTAATAAATATTTTTATAACTTAGTCTTTTTTATTCAATCGAAAATTTCTCGATAATCTTTCACTTTAGACCTAGAGACCTAGAGTATGCTATACCAGATATGTTTAGAATGTTTACTAGAATTGAAAAATCGAAAAATATACGGGGTGTTCCATAAGAAAAAATAACAAATTACGTCATATCTTTAACATGTGTCACCCTGTATACTAAACTTTCACGTCAAAAAATGCGCAAATGAAAATAAAAATTTACGTATTCAAGCATTTTTCCGAAAAATGCATCACTAATTTTTTATTGAATTTATGCAGGACTTCTGGTCCTCACTGTATCAACATTTTTTACTTGATAACTATAGCTATATCCATTACAATAACGCTATTTTTGGGTATATTTTTAAGAAGTCGTTTTTCAAACCAATCTTTAAAAAGTTGTGCGTCAGTGTCTTGGTGGTAATGTAGAGAAGAATCTGCTGTTTTTAGCAGAAAGCAACAGACAGTTCCGAACAAATCCATTTTATGAACATGCGTGTATTGTTATTGTTTTGCATTTATTTGAAGGAGCCTTAGTTTGACATTTTCTTAATATCATTGCATCCTTTTCTTGTTGGTCAGATTTTCAAATCTTTTTTGTTTTCTTCGTCGTATTGAGTAAAATAAAAAGGTTTATTAGGTTAATAACGAAAAAATAACAAATAACGACCGAAAAGAAAATAAAAACTAATTTTTATAGATTTTTTGTATAAATTGTAGTTACAATAAATGAAATGTAAACGATGAAGCAATCATATTGGAAGAAAACCATTATCACACCGTCTTTATTTGGCGAAAAACGTAAACTTAAGTGTTTTAAATATTTATTGCCCTAATTATTGTAAAATAAGATAAATATTTAATCATCCACATTGTCTTTTCAAGTCACTTCAATTAACGCACGCATATTTACAGTCAATCCCATGACAGTTTTGGCACATAGCAGTGCAGGGTCCAACGATTTCTACATTTACAATAAATCAGGCTTCAAACATTGGAAACATTTCGTTATTGCACATCTTCCAACCATATTATTCCGGAGAAAACCGATTTCCCAACAATACTTAGATCTGGTGGTACACCCTAAAATAGAATGATTATTATCTAAAAACCTTTAATTATCAACAAGCGATTCTTTCCTCAATAATGTTGATTTACAGCAGTTCTTGTAGCCGGAAGAAGAGCCAAATCAAATGTTTTTGCAATGGTCTGTTTGGCAATATAATTGTTATATAGTATAAGCCTTTCTTCGTTTATGTCAACATAAATTAGTGTCCAACTTTTAATATCATTTCCTTATCAGTATCAGAGTCATTAAGTATTTTAAGAATTTGTCGTGCATCGATGGATATTTTTAATGCTGCTGATTTGCCTTTCTTATAAAGATATGAGCTGGTAACACATCCGCTAATGCATGTATAAAAAGAAGATTGTTAATAAGAGGTAAACCCATATCCTCACAGACATCAACAATATGAAAGATAACATCTTCGTCTCCGCTTCCAGTCTTTTTAGAATACACAAATAAAAACTATGAGGTCGGTGTCTTCTTCCACCACAACTATCGATAAATTGGTGGTTTCATTTTTTGCTAAATTTACAATAGTACTTCCAATTATTAGGTGATCTGCGTCTCCACTTTCTTCAAGAAATTTCAGTAACTAAATGAGGTGATATTTGTTTTTCTCGGGTGATAAGAAATCTCCTTGCCCTACCGTTAAAACAGAAGATTTGTT
The DNA here is from genome assembly GCA_963920685.1 of Polydrusus tereticollis. Taxonomy (NCBI): domain Eukaryota; kingdom Metazoa; phylum Arthropoda; class Insecta; order Coleoptera; family Curculionidae; genus Polydrusus; species Polydrusus tereticollis. The sequence continues at coordinate 83,261,283 of OY987329.1, read as the reverse complement.
AAAAAAACTTCAATAGGGATTTTCTTTTTTTCTTCGTCCGGCCGTGTTATTCATGTTTAGTGGAAGGGATATCATAATACCCATCAAAAACAACCCTATTTTTTTTAGTCCAAAATATTTTTAATAAGAAACATACAAATCCGCAATTTACTGGAAGCCGGCTTGGGTCATAACCCGATATATCCGTAGGCTAGAAGGTACAGAATGTAACAACGAATCTGATACTGATTTCGAAAATTATGAAGACAGCTTACAAATTTGCGAAAATTTCGAATTCTTAAGAATAAGTACGAATTACGACCTTACCCAACTAGCATCAAAGTTACAGAAACTGTCGCTAATTGTCACTGCTACTATCTTTAGGCAAAATATTGGTAATTGACACCAAATAACTTACTATAAAGTTTAAACTTTTACCAAGGCAGAAGAATTGATGGATTTTACGTAACAATTACCTGATATACTGACTATAAGATGTCATTACTTAGTGGTAAATTTCAGGGTTGCTGAAACCGTAGCGTTAATTAAAGTTTTGGTGTTATATAAGTAGGTTAACGCTACCTATATAACACTAAAACTTTAAAGTAATAAATATTTGTCGCCGTAACGACAAAAAGGTAACTTTTCAGTAGGCCTGACTACAAAGCGCATTTATTTAAAAGTAGCTACAACTACAGAGGGACAACAAAAATACCACACAGTTCGCAACTTCTAAGTAGTATTTTAAGGTGGCTGTTTAGTAAACGTTTCCATGTTATGTCACTTGTCAGTAATTTTGACCTTTTAAACTATTAAAAAATTACGGTATAGTCATGGTTACAAGACAAACTTACTTTAAAGTAATTTTTATCATGAATGTATTAGAGATAACTGTAACGTGGCATAAGATACACCATTTTTAATAGAAAAATGCGACGCCATTTTTGGAAAAATCCTAACTTTTGTTACAAAACATTCGCCCTAGCTATTATTAACTTTTTAGAGTAATAAAGTTTATTTTTTATTATTTCTTATTATTAGGGATGTTATAATACTGCTCAATCCTTTAAATATACATTTTTTAAATCCTAATATTTTTTTCGATTTTCTTTATATTTTTCCTCAAAAGGCTTTATTTTGAGAGCGAGTAATCATTCCTCATTTTGATGAATAAACGGTTTCACGGTTACCGACACCAGTAACAGCAACCTTAAAGTTCTTCGTGTAGTAAAGATTACGTAGCGGCAACCAAAATTGCTAGTTGGGTAATTTAATAATATCGAAAAACCGTTCACACATTTAGAAAATCACTTGTAAAAAATGGCATTCTTCAAAAGTATGTAAAAAATTACCAAGGAAAAGAGCTTAAACTTATTCTATTGCAAAATTCTATTTAAAAGACCATGATCGATCTAAAAATGACAACGCTGCTGGATTCTGGATGTGAATTAATACAGTTTGTCGCAAAAGTACTTCAGCCCATAGAAATTACTAAAATATCCAGATTATCCGATACTATAATGCAAGAAATAGAATTATATGCCAATGGTGGAATACGAGGGCGCAACCTTCAACAAGAATACGAATTTTTAAAAATAAATTCCCCCAATAAAAGGCATTTAGTATATTTATTAAACAACAAACTGTTCTTTAACTTTTCATGTTTATTTTTTTTCGGGATTGACCCCGGGATTGGAAAAAAGCTTCGGGACTGACACCCCTAGCTATAACTTCGTTATTTTTCATTTTTCCGTTATAGACGTAGGAAAAGTTTTTATTGTACTCGCTATGACGAATTAACAAAAAAAAAAAGAAATTGGAAATCGGGCCAACAACGGTGACTGAAATATCGCCGTTTAAAGAAAAAACGCTGGGTGTTTTTCGAAATGCCGTCTTTAACTTTTGGATTTCATTCTACACTAAAAGAGCTATCGATTACCGCCTAAAAATAAATGTTCCCAAGCACTTTACCTGTGTGGTATTACTGAAAATTTGCCTGCGGTAAAAAACACTGAATTTCTACTCTTTAATAAATATTGCACTTTATAAGAGTTCGAAATAATTATGACGGAAAATATTGAAATATAGGTAGATTTTATCGATATTAATTGCAATATTCAATAATGCCTAGTCCTCCTCTGTACTAATTTTATAAATTAGCACAATAATTATTAACTATCCTAATTATACATCACATTGTTCTAAGACTGAACGCTAGTTATGATTGCACCGACTTGTGTTGCTTTACTATGCAGTGATTTAATACATTTATGTTACTTAACAGCTGCGCTTTTCATTGTCCGGAAACACATGAAATATGAATTTCATTGTTAGTATTTCTGCTTTATTATTCCATCTTGCCACCATAATATTTGCATAAGTTGGTGTATGGTGCAACTCTATGCTTAATTACTCTTTATCTACTCAAAAGTTTAGGTTATCACTTTGCAAAAAGTGTATTATTTATGTTCTTTTTTTGTGCTGTTTTGTGGATAAACATATAAAAAGGATATCAGATAGCCAATGTGGCTTTAGAAAAGACTTTAGCACCTCTGTCGCTCTTGTTAACATCAGAGATGATATAATGGCAGCAATTGATAAAAAAGTAAACACAGTGTTAGTTCTTCTAGATTTTTCAAAAGCCTTTGATACCCTTAATCATTTACTCATGCTGGCAAAGTTAAAATATTATGCCTTTGAGGAATCATCCTTACATCTTATTGCATCATATTTTAACAACAGGTTTCAAAAAATTGTCCATAAAAATAATTACTCAGAACAAATTAAACTTTTGTCTGGTGTACCTCAAGGATCTATTTTAGGGCCTCTAGTCTTTATTATTTATACTTCTGATTTCTGATATCTTAAAACCCCTAAAGCAGTGTAAGGTCCAGGCATATTCGGATGATACACAAATTTTCCTTCATTTTGACTGCCATGACTATATAAACGCATCAAATTTACTAAACGAATAATTGAATGTGTTAAACAAGCTTTCTTTGGACCACAATTTGAGGTTAAATCCATTAAAGTCATCCTTAATGCTTTTTGGGAATAAAAATAACGTTAATTTTTTAACTGATAACATCAATATAATTATTGATGGTGTTGTGCTCCCCGTGGTTAAGACATCCAAGAACTTGGGAATAATACTGGATAGTGAATTAATTTAAAAAAAATATATCAAGAACCTATTTGAGGATGTCAGAACAGAACCTCGCCAGACGGATGTGTGTGGGGAGGGACCGAATATCCTAGAGTCAGAGGTGCACCATGCGATAAAACAACTTAAAACATACAAAAGCCCAGAACCACACGAAATTTACCCTGAAATTTTGAAACTAATTAGCGAGGAGAACACTGATCTATTTGTCTCTCTGTTTAACCGTATTTATGATACTGGTAAGGTACCTCGCGAATGGCTAGAATCTGTTTTCATACCACTACCAAAGAAAACAAACCCCAAAAACTGTAGAGATTTTCAACTGATAAGTTTGATGAGCCATGCTTTCAAGGTTCTGCTGAGAATAATCCTTAAGCGCATCTCTCGCAAATGCGAAGCGAATATTGGAGATGACCAATTTGGTTTCAGGGGCGGAATGGGTACGAGAGGGGCCCTGTTTAGCTTGCTGGTATTAGCACAAAAATGCTATGATCAACAAAGAGACCTCTTCATCTGCTTCATAGATTTTGAGAAAGCATTTAATAGAGTGAAACATGACCTGTTGATGGACTCTCTTCGTGGCATGGGTCTGGACGAGAAAGACACTACACTGTTGCAGAATTTATACTGGAACCAGAACGCCAGAATTAAAATTGAGGAATCGTCGTCCGAGCAAAGTGAGATCCACAGGGGTGTTGGACAGGGCTGCGTTTTATCACCACTACTGTTCAACCTTTACTCAGAATTAATATTTGGCAGAGCTTTGGCGGACTCTTCAGACGGAGTTAAGGTTAATGGCGTGAACATTAACAGCATCAGATACGCCGACGATACTGTCCTGATCGCAGACTCGGATCTGGGCCTACAACGACTCCTCAGTAATGTTTACATGGCTTGCGAAGCATTTGGCATGAAAATAAACATAAAGAAAACCAAGGTTATGACCATCAAAAAATGTCCCACAACCAATTCAAATAAACGGCGAAGTTCTGGAACAGGTGGATATGTTTCAGTATTTAGGATGTTGGATGGACTGCAAGTTGGATTCTGACGTAGAAATAAGATGTAGAATAGAACAAGCCAGAAACTGCTTCGTGCGGCTTAGGAAGCTACTCTGCGACTCACGACTCAGCCTAAGTCTGCGTTTAAGACTCTCGAAGTGCTACGTTTGGTCTACCCTCGAAACATGGACACTTAAAGCACGAACCATTAATAAATTAGAAGCTTTCGGGATGTGGACCTACCTAGAATGCTCAAAATAACATGGACATCGCATACCACAAACGAAGAAATTCTACGCAGGCTGGGGATAGAACGAGAGCTGTTTAAACTCGTAAAGATCCTGAAAACAGCGTATTTGGGACACATTCTGAGAAACCCTAAATAACGTTACGCACAACTTATTGTTAAGGGAAAGATCGAAGGCAAGCGTGGCCTTGAAAGGAAGAAACTATCATGGCTCAGAATAATACGCCAATGGACTGGACTGAACTTTGAAGAGCTTATAAGAACAGCCGAAGATCGAGAAGAATTTGCTACTGTGATATCCAACCTCCACTGATGGAGATGGCACATTAGGAAGAGAAGAATTAAGGTTTAGAGGGCATGTAAAGAAACTAATTCAAGGGTCATATATGTCCTTAAGATTATTATACAACAATCGTCATATCCTTAATTTAAAATTGCGGAAACTGCTCTGTGAGAGTCTCGTTTTATCAAGCTTTAACTACTGTGACTTCATTTATGTGCCTTGATTTGGCAGATAAAAATAGAATACAAAAAGTACAGAATACATGCTCACGCCTTATTTTTGGACTTCGAAAGTTTGATCACATTTCTCACACATTCGAATATCTCAATTGGTTAGTAATGAACAATCGTAGAACTTTACATTTAGAAAATTTCTTGTTTACAATTCTAAAAAATCCTAGCCTACCTCTTTCCCTGAAAACTAAATTTGTATCTCGTGATAATATCCATGCTCGCCACATTAGGTTCTCTAACAGAATGACGATGCCTCACCATCAGAGTGCCATGTTTCAAAGGCCATTTACATATCACGCTGTAACGAATGGGCTTTTAATAGTGATACATTTAAATTGCAATATAAAAAATATTTATTTAATTCTCAAGATGAATCACTCCGTTAGTTTCACTTTTTATTTATTTTTTTTTCTCTTCTTTTTCTCCATAATTATATTACATAGATTATATGTCCATCGAATCTGAATGTTACATATTTCTTCTCGTTTCCTTTTATTTTCTTCTTTTTCAGTTACTATGTATTATAATATATTTTTTTTCCTTTTCATAATATTATGCCTAATATTATATGTGTACATTTAGCGTCATTTGTCTATATTATTTAATTTTAACAAGCAGTACGGGGTTCAATAGAGTAGCCGCTTAGGCTAGACTGCGCCTTGCTTCTGTTTGTATTGCCTTGTATTCTGTTTTTATAATAAAAATACCTTTATTATTATCTCAATGTAAGGCAAAACAAATTTAAAACAAAGCCGCCATATCTTTCGATATGTCCAAACGAATATTTCCTTGATAAGAGTCAACTACATCTTTGGATGCAATTTTCGTAATGATCTTAACGGAATGAAAAATTTACTTAAACTAAGATAACAGATTTAAATCATTCCAGGCACAGCCTTGAGTTAAGCTCATTTATTATTATTTATTATCTTAAAATAAAGCTAGATATTTTTTAGTACTTATCTTAAAGAATCAATCCTTTAAGTAAGATTTATATTATACCGGTCAAAGACATGACATCCTTGAATAGAATCATTTAAATCTGAATGTACTGTGTACAAGTATTTATATATTCATGTCAAGTATATATGTCATAGAGATAGATTTTTGCTACAAATCGTATGATCTTAGAACAACTTTATTAAAACTTTCAACGAAAGAAATTAAGAATTTCTTTGTCTTGATTTGAGGATGCCGTCTTTGAGTCAAGGCAATAACAAAGACTTGTGTCCTTGAAGCAAAGTCAAGTATATGTGTCTTTGCTTTAAGGACACACGTCCTTGTTATTGCTTTGACTCAAAGACGGTATCCTTGAATCAAGACAAAGAAATTCTCAATTTCTTTTGTTAAAAGTTTTAAAAAAGTTGTTCTAGGTTCATATGATTTGTTGCAAGAATCTATTTCTTTGCAGCAAGCGTACGAACACCTGGACGGCACTAGAGGTTTGGTGTTCGTTTATAAATAGATGTTTTGAATATTGTTACACAGACGTATTTGCCGTAGCTATACACACATTGCATGTAAATACCTATACCATATTCTTAGGACAAGGGCCAATAATTATTGTGGCACACAGAACTTTATCTTTACTAAAAATACCATTTTAAAATGTTACAATTTCAAAGACGCCAGCTTTAAAACAAGAAATTTTGCCGCCAAGAACATATCCAGAAATGACCAAAGACACAGAAAATCATATATTAAGAACACATTAACTCTAAATAAGATTATTACTTTTAGATTAGGTAATTTAAAGTCAAGATAATTTATTCTCTTGTGGCAAGTGCTGCCTTTTATCAGTGTAGCTCCAACAAGTTTAGTTGCCGGGTTTATATACTAAAAATCGAAGTTGGATGTCCCAGTGAAACAAGATTTGCATTTTCGAACTGTTTACTGTTTGTTAAATTATGTGACACAAAGTTTTAAATTGTGATTTTTATCTATTGATTAGGTGTGGGTTATTTTGCAAGATTTTGTATCTTAAGTTTAAGTATTTCATCTTTCAGTACATGTCTTTAGATTTCTTTACTAGGTCTGGCAATATGCATTACCCATTTTTAACGAGTTATACAAATTTGTTAGGAAATATTAATACATATACATAAGTCAAGGAACAGGAGATTGTCATGTCTTAAAAATAGTGTGTGCAAATGGTCGCCTTCTTGAGCAATGTATTGTTCTAATTTCTTGATCAATCTATGCACTCGGCATTACTGCTCGAAGGATGTGCATTGGAATAGCATTCTCTTCATTTCTTATGCTGGCTTTGAGTTCCTGAAGATTTCTTGGTTTATAGACATAGACTTTACTTTTTAATAAACCTCAAAGAACTGAGAGGTCCGGAAACCTTGCAGGCCAAGGAAAACTGCCATTTCTTGAAATCAGTCTGTTTTGAAAAGCCTCCCTTAAAATAGTCATATTAATTCTCGCAATATGAGTTGTTGCTTCATCTTGCTGAAACCATGCAACAGCTCGTCTAGGATTGATAGTAAGAAAAACGTTTGAAGCATTTCTGCATAGCAGTAGCGGTTACCACCATCTTCTTAAAAAAAATAAAGTCCGAGAATCTTGGACGAGGAAATGGCACACCAAACGGTTACCTTTGGACTATTTTAATGCCGCTGGTGAATTTCTCGGGGGTTATTTTTAGCCCAATAACGTCAATTTTGCCTGTTTACATCACCGTTCAGATAAAAATGTGCTTCGTCGCACAGGAAATAGTATATTGCGCAACAAGGAGCAAAAGTCAACGATTTCTCGAGTGTGAAATCGTTGAGTCGCCCCGAGTTGCGCATACAATTTTTCATATAAAATATCTTGAAAATATGACTTGAGATGCCTCGCAATTCTGTGTATTTAATGTTAATTACTTATTGTTGGGCTCACACTCGTAGAGATCCAGAATAAAACCCAGGTCCTTCCTATTCACCAATCATTTATTTATATAGTGTGAAAGGTTATTATACGAAAGGCGCCAGAAACAATATGGCAACTATAACAACTCAAACATGATACAACAGATAATATCACCTGTACCTTTTAATACTTACTAGTAGATATATTAAAATGCCTACCTTTAAATATAATACAGGCATTTCCAACACAAGAAACAGATCATAATTTTATTATTCAGACATGCTTTCTTTTTTTGACGGACCAACATGAACATTGTCACAACCGAGTAATTATCTTGTAGCAACGCGGACAGAACTGGTGTTGCTAAATAATTATATCTTAACAGTATTCCATTAAAGTTTATTTGTAGAAAGGGAGCAAGATGCATATACTTTCACGGATCTATTGCGCAAGCGCAGTCGTAGCGCTATTCTTGTTTTGCCCGGAAATCAGACAAGGATACTCATTCGGTTTTTACAAAAATGAAAAGGTCTATACGTGTCAACGAGAAACTCGTCGTGGAATGCACTAAAAATCGGCTGTTTTTCATGTCGGACCCTAGGGGTCGAAAACCCAACTTTCGATCCGCTCCGTCGGCATCGAAGGTATTATTTTCAAAGCACGTGTTATGAAAAGGTAATTTGATGATTTTTCCGAAGGTCCTAAAATTTCGACGAAATTCAAGCCCATTCATCTTATCTTGTTGACTTGATTCCTGAACTATGGCACTTTTATATGGGTGGAACTTCAGCTTTTTCAACATTCTTCTCATGCTCCTGTCTGTCAAATTAAGGTATGCAGCATGTTGAACAACGCATCTTGTTGGGCTGGCAATAACAGTTGCTCTTACTATTTCTTGGTTACGTTCATAGCAAGCAGACCTTGATCTTCTACTTGATTTTTTGTCTAAAACTGACCCGACTTCTTTCCATTTACGATACCAAGACATAATGATTTTACGTTAAGGGCTTTGGCGAACGTCAAAATCGTCTTTGAATAACAACTGAACAAAACTGATTAAATTTTTCAACATAAAGGACACGATGTTCTACTGACCAGCGCTCCATTTTGACAACTATGAAAATATGACTATAAATAAACTTCCAAAGCCTACTCCTACATAAAAAAATATCGCAGTGCTGAAAAATGTAATAGTTTCTTCCTTACCATGGAAATAGAATGGGTAAAACATGCCGCTTTATACTTTGTATTTCAATATTTCCAATTAGGTTCAGCAAACCCAGAGAATATTATTTTTCCTCCGGGACAATTTTTTCCCGATTGTTTTTGTTTGTTGATTGAAAAGGGCAAATTTCAATTTCACAACTTTCTAATAACTATAAAAATTTTCGAAATTAAATGAACTAGAAAGCACATATTTTTTGGATTTTTTGAGAATATTACTAATTTCGTACTGTTACCATTACCACAATAGTAACGATAGTACACACCTCATTACAGTCGATTGTACAACTTTAGCTGCAGCACTTGCAGTACTTTGTGATATAACTTGCAGAGCCGGTATAAATAATTTATAGGGTAGATATAGTGCCCGCGCCCGCAGCAAGGGCATATTAAACCTCTGATATGGAGGTTACCCCATGAAAGCTCTCGAAAGACGCCCTCGGTCTGAAGCACTTGCATTACTGATCAAATTTTTCATGTCGGTGGTGCCCCCCCTCCTTTTTTTATAAAATATATATTTCGTACTGTTTGACAACGTATTATTTACGGAAAATCAGGGACAAAAATAATTTAATATTTCGGCAACTATACCTAATTAATTAACAATAGCACGAAGCATGTGTCTGAGCCGATAAAAAAGCAAATATAATTAACCGTAAACAGTGGTAAAACAAGGTATTTAATTTAATCAGAGCGTCGAAAATCCTTTACGATGCTAATCTTGGATTCGAAAAAACCGTCGGTGGAATGAATTGCCCCGTAATTACGAAGAAACATTTACGAAATGCGATTTGCGTGCCGAAAGGCCGTTCGGATTGTGCTAAGTTCCGCGAAAAAGAACAATAAAGCCGCGAGTGAACGCAGGCGAATTTCGTAAGAATACTACTACTGTACGATGATTGAAATGTGCATGCTTGCATAAAGTTGCATACTCTATTCGTTGGCAAAGGGTCTTTCGGATCTGCAAGAAATCGCAGAGCTGCGAGTTGCATTACCATAGTATAAACCAGCTAAGTATAATTATAATGAAGAAACAGTCCATACTTTCAGTGGAGCCAAAGTAATGTAAATGAAACAATGCAGTCTTCCTCCACATTTTAATAATTGCAATAGTAAATAAGAAGCTCCCTACATGTTTCGAATGCTTAAGCACAATCATCAGGGGATACTAACATCGAGTTTAGCGGAACTGTAATGTATGTTGTCTCAATTTATTGAGTACAACTCCACAGGATGAGAAATGTGAAGCTGAAGACTTGGTGTACGAACTGGTCATATTAACATCTTAATTGTATTGAGATTCAGATATGAATAAAGTTTTGATTACAAATGTGAAGTTTTAATTGGTGAAGACAGGTTTTTTATTATGAGAGTTTTTAGATTTTTTTGAAGTTATTCAATTTTTACTTTAATATAAAGAGTAAAAATATTACTTAATTGTTGGAAAAACAATTAAATTGTTAGTGTGGTTAACTAACGTGATGATATGGGGCCTATGCCCCATATTTTAGAAAAATAGTAAAATTGTTTCATGTTAGAAAAATGCAATTATTAAACTGTGGAAGAAGACTGCATTGTTTCATTTACATCATTATAATGGTTGATTAAACTAACTTGAAACCTTTGGTTATAGTGTCAACTGTCAAGCTCGAAGTAACTATTCCACTTTCTCATCTAACATAAAGTTAGTATATTCTAGTCTGTTGGCGCTTTCACCTAAATTTTTATTACCCAATAGTAAGCCACATATATTATGGAAATATTGTAATTCTTCCTCCTCAGCAAAACAAACTTAAAGATAAAAAAAAATTAATTACTTTGGGGAAAGGGGAAAAAAAGTCAAAAAGTCTTTCTCCACTAATTTAATAGTGAGCTATTAAAGGCTCAATTTTAAAATTAAATTGTCTCTACATGTTTCAAAGGTAGTAACCTTCATCTTCAGGAGACCAAAGTATTGCTGCAGTTATTATTAGCAGTAAAGAGAAAACTGTTGGTGGAAAATGACGTTGATGGAGCTTTTTTTATTTAAAAATATTTTGACAAGATATTAATAATTGAATGTAATCAGCATGCTAAAATTGGAATTGAAAGTGGAATGTTATATTTAAATCAAAGTTTATGAAAAGACACTGTCAATCTGAGGTCGAATTTAAAAAGAAAAGATTACTTATAAGACACAGCACTGCAGGATTTTATGGCGCTTTGCGCAGGAAACGATTCACGTTGGTCTTGAATCTTTGAAGATTGTACTCGTTGGGGAACACGGCCTCAGGGAGGTCGTTCCAGAGTAATGACGTTCTCCAGATGAAGGAATTTTTAAACAGTGTCGTTCGAGGGACACTAACCTGAAGCACGTACGGGTGGGCTGCAGTGGCTCGTCGTGTATTTCTACCATGCACCGCTCTGGGTGGAATCAAGCGGGCAAATTCAGTTGAGCACTTGCCATGAAAATATTTGTAAAATAGACTCAAGTCGCCAACCTGCCTTCGATGTCCAAGGCTTTCCAGGTTGTTTGTCAGATCATGGTCACCGATCAAGCAAATGGCTCTTCTTTGAATGGAATCTAGCAATCTCAGGGTATGTTTAGGAGCAGAGCCCCAAATATGCGAACAGTACTCCAGCGATGATCAAATTTGGGCTTTATAGAGCATCAAAAGTTGTTGGCGTGTATAGAGGTTCTTAGTTCGGAAAAGTATTCCAAGCTTCTGCGAGGCTGCCTTAGCAACGGCAGCTACGTGACTGGGCCATGAGATATGATTATCCAAATTGACGCCTAATAAATCAATTGATGAAGCCAAGGGAATCGAGTGTCCCGCCATGACCCGGTTCTTCAACAAATAGAAAAAACTGCCGTCGTTTTAGCGTTAAATTCTACTTGGTAACTGTCACCCCAAGACAGAATTTTTTCCAGGTCTTTGTTGAGATGTTAGACCTTTTGCTGCCTATAGAGATGTGCATTGGCAGCCTCTTTTTCTTTAAGTTTATTTTAATTCAAAAAAGATGGGCCGGTTTAAGACATCCTGTATTTGGTAAGTTTTTACATTATCGCAGTTTTTTTAATTGTTTGTACACAACTTTTAGCAGCACAACTTATTTCACGACCTTCAGGATTCATCATGAATAAAAGAGTAATAAACACAAAGTCAATCATTTCCCCAATTCCTGCTCTGTATAAATGATGTTCGCGCAACAATCCGTTCAACGAGGCTGACGGCCTGCATCTGGAGAAAATGGCGAATTGCTTGCTTAGGATGCTGTCGGCACACTTACATTTTTGCGCTGCGTGCGCCTGCTGGTCTCTTTGTGCTGTGACAACACGCCAATTATTTTAAATAAAACATTTCGGTAAAAATATTTGAAAAGTTAGATTACTTGACGTTTCCCTAGTTTTAGTTTATTTAAAAATTACTTTATAATAATAACGAAAGCACTTTTACTGTACAAACTGGGGACCTCTTAATAATCATTGTGAAATTGGACCTTAGCACTGCTTTTTGGGCATTAAGATGAGAAAAGGTTTTTTTTTTAAACCGTATATAAAGTTGCATCTAATTATTAAGTAATAGTTTGGTTTTTATATTGGACTTGATCTAAATATTAACAACAAATTATGTGTTATCGCCGCATTAAGAGATTAACTTATTTAATTCGTCAAAAATCAAGTGAGTACCATAAAAATAGATATAAGAGTACCTACCTATTACGAATTGTGACAAAACGTTATAAAGGAGATCTAAATAAGATATAAAACAAATTTATCGAATCGCATAAAATTAGAAAAACACATATCATACATTCATACTTTAAAATGTTATTTATTTTTATCTTTATTCTTAATCAGTTGTTAAATAACCTATAATAGTGGTTGAAGCAGTTCCATTTATTTTTTAGTATTCAGATTAACCTCTAAGAAGAAAATGTCAAATTATTCTGTATCCGAGAATTCCATGGATGTTCTCGGACTTGTATTCTTAATCTTAATAGCCCTGGGCCTTAGTGCAAAATTAAAAATTATATTTTATAAAGGTTGCATTACAGTAGTTGGCACCTCACAGCAATTTTTAATTCCGGCAATGAAAATTGCCAACTCCTTTACAGCGTGCAATTATTGACCATTGTTCTTTTTTATTTTGTACAAGCTGTCAACTAAATAAAATAAAATGGCAGATAACCTAACTTTTTCGCGGTGTTTTGAGTATGCACGGTTCTTTATTTATAGGAATTAAAATAGATAAACCTGTAAATGGTAGGAATAACAACAAAAACAAGCCAGAATATAACAATGATAGAAATCTAGGTTTGAATGATAGAACCAAGCATTTTTTCAGGTTAGGGGAACTTAAATTACCAAATAATTCCCCAGAGTTACGCTTGCAACTGCAATAAAAATAGGTCTGGAGGTATTTCTCGCAATCGCAATGAAAATTGCAACAGCTCATTACTAAACACGCTTTGCGCATGCTTGCAACAATAATCCTGCAATTTTTTTATTGCCGCAATAAGAAATCCCCAACTGTAATGCGGCCTTAAGACAGAAAAAAAATTGCATCTACATAATTATACTCGTTCTAATTTTTCAATATTTACTTTTTTATAGATCGCCATTATGGCGAACCTTTCTATTGGCAGAATAGCCTCCTGGTAACTGGTTCTTAACTCCTAACCTTTCTAATTGCTTTTATTATCCTATTACTTTGCAGCGACAAGTGTGAGTGCGGTATTAATTGCAATATTAAAATGCTTTAATGGACCTTGGTATCATTAAGCGGATTCTAACAACTTGATAGAAAACTTTGTAGTATTAAAATAAGAGGAATATTGAAGTATATTCATGGGATAACGACGGGTACAAAAATTCAGTTTGGCTCGGTGTTTTTATACTGAAACTAGCCTGTGCTTAAGTCACAAGCTATAGCTCATGTACAAGATATCTTGATAAAAAATAACCGAGAGTACTATGACGTATGCATTAAAAATTATTTAGCTACTTAGATGTCAAAGTATTGAAGGCACTAACGATTGTTAATCAAACCCTTCAAGTGAATATAAATATTTAAAAATAAATATCTGGAGATCGATGAGTACATGAACGATAAAAAATCATCACACTTCAAAACAAGAACACTGATATTTAAATGGACAAACTCACACGGCCGATTTTGTGACAGCTTAACAAAAGTTTTTGTACAAAACACTGTTACCGACAATCTTTAATCACAAACCTAATGGTCTGCTAATACTTGGCGGAATTTTATACCGGGTGATGCATGGCTTAGGTGAACATAGGAAATCCCATGCAAATTTTGAGGTACTTAACTAAATATTGGCTCGCCTGTACATTTTAGAGAAAAATTGTATTGTAATTTTTTGAAGAGACCGATATAATAAACCCGTGTGCCAAGTTTGAATAAATTTTAATAAGCCAATCCTACGAAATTTTCATAGTTTAAGTAATACAGCAAACGCCAGCAAATAGACATAACGAATAAAGATTATTTCACATTAAAAACACATTTATGTTTCACCAATCCGGCAATCACACATCTAAAAAAGACACCATTATGTTTATCTTACTAAGCCCTTAATTTAACATAACATACCTAAGACTACAGATTTACACAAAAACATTAATTAATTAAATGTCCAACCAACCCTCTTTTAACAGCTAAACAATATCCTAACTGATCATAAAATTCATTGTTAACATTACTGAGTTCATATTGAGAAGTTCTGTCACATTCTACGAAATACAATTTTTTAGCTAGTCTATAGATTTTCAAGTTTTACATCTTTATAAATAAAATTTTTTAAGTGACCCCACAGAAAGAAATCCTACAATTCCCGCCCAAACATTTATTTTTTGTGGATATTGCGTCCGAGTATGAACAAGACGATGTTCATTTTCTTGGCTTCAATACCGGCAATTTTGAACATTTGGTTCGTTGTTGAGGGTGAATCATTATTAATTCATCGGTAAAACAAGTATTTCTCAGAAAATCCCTATTATTATTTGCTCTTTCCATTACCTCAAATCAGAATACCATTCTCCGTTCTTCATCACCTTGCCGTAGCTCTTGATGTTATTCATACTTGTAAGAGAAATATTTATAGGGAAATGAAAGTCTGTCTTTACCACCAAATTATTTTTTTAATATATTAACTACACTACACCCTAGATTTGGGTATCGAGGGCATATATATGGGAGGGATTCACCATATGAGTTGGATGTTCAATATACATTCAAGTTTGAAAATTGAGTCGGACTAGTTTCGACCTTAGAAAAGATCATCATCAGCAACTCTATATAATTATAATGTAAACAAGGTAAAACTCAGTAGTGGACAGTTCAATGAATGTGTGTGCCTGCCTATGGACTTGACTGGGAACGTCCCTTTGGTTACACAAATAGGTTAAGAATAAGAGGTTAATTGGAACACTTGTTGAGTATTGAGTGTATAGGTTTTATATTTATTTGACGTAAGCTAATAACAGTAAATAGTAGGAGACCTTCTTGACCCATGCTAGTAGGGAAATGATTTTATTTATTTTCATTAAATATATTATTGAGAGAAAAGGATTAGGATTTTGAATTTGTGGTGGTGTTCTTTATGGAATAGACTTTTTAAATTAAGGTGGGTTTTTTATTTTTTAATATAACATTTTTAGACGTCAGATAGAACTAAAGGTTTGTTTTATGTTAAATTTAGGTAACTTTTAGTTCGTTTTTTATCTGCAAAGAGAGAGAAAGAATATTTTAGTGTTGAGTATTTTAGGAACACGTGTAAGAGCTGTACTACAGAATCAATAAAATATAGATAAAATGGTACTCACTTGTATTTCTCAGTCACTCAATAATGATGAGGCTTTTCTCTTTTTTCTTTTGAGAAGGTAGAACATATTAATTCGGTAATATTTAATCATCAGTTTAAATCACTCTTAGTACTAGCAGAGGAATTCAGAAAATGGAGATACCGGAAACTAAAATTGTAGGAGGGAAAAACTTTGAATTATTGTACCATCTTTCCGGTATCTCCATTTTCTAAATTCCTCTGCTAGTACTTAGAGTGATTTAAACTGATGATTAAATATTACCGAATTAATATGTTCTACCTTCTCAAAAGAAAAAAGAGAAAAGCCTCATCTTTATTGAGTGACTGAGAAATACAAGTGAGTACCATTTTATCTACATTTTATTGATTCTGTAGTACAGCTCTTACACGTGTTCCTAAAATACTCGACACTAAAATATTCTTTCTCTCTCTTTGCAGATAAAAAACGAACTAAAAATTACCTAAATTTAACATAAAACAAACCTTTAGTTCTATCTGACGTCTAAAAATGTTATATTAAAAAATAAAAAACCCACCTTAATTTAAAAAGTCTATTCCATAAAGAATACCACCACAAATTCAAAATCCTAATCCTTTTCTCTCAATAATATATTTAATGAAAATAAATAAAATCATTTCCCTACTAGCATGGGTCAAGAGAAAAAACAAACTTGACCTATTTCTCCTACGATTTACAGTTATTAGCTTACGTCAAATAAATATAAAACCTATACACTCAATACTCAACAAGTGTTCCAATTAACCTCTTATTCTTAACCTATTTGTGTAGCCAAAGGGACGTTCCCAGTCAAGTCCATAGGCAGGCACACACATTCATTGAACTGTCCACTACTGAGTTTTACCTTGTTTACATTATAATTATATAGAGTTGCTGATGATGATCTTTTCTAAGGTCGAAACTAGTCCGACTCAATTTTCAAACTTGAATGTATATTGAACATCCAACTGATATGGTGAATCCCTCCCATATATATGCCCTCGATACCCAAATCTAGGGTGTAGTGAAGTTAATATATTAAAAAAAAAATTTTGGTGGTAAAGACACGACTTTCATTTCCCTTTAAAATACATAACCACAGACCATGGACTACTTCTTAAATCTAGAAATATTTATGTTTTTTTAAAGTGCGCAACACGGTGGTTTGATGTTTTCCTAGTGCTTGCTCAAGAATCCTTGTGCTAATCTCTATACAGGGTGTTTTAGAACATGTGGGCAATCTCTCGGATTCGTATAGATTAAGTGAAAATAACATCCCGAGTTCATATACTTTTTTTTCCTAAGATATAGAGGAGATATATGCCCTTAAAGACCAGTCCTGAAAACTAGTTTTTTATTGATAGCCTTTGAATTGCCCTGTATATTTTAAATAAAATTTAGTATGATGTACACCAAGGAGAGATTCATTAAATAAGCCTAATAATAAAAGGTATAGTTCATTTTGTGGGCCAGGGACGGACTAGCTCGGGCATAAATAACCTTACATTTTTGGCAGGTGTCATGCTACCGGAATTTTCAAGGGCGGTTTTACGGGGGGGGTAATAGCGTGGCGCCTAAAAATTTTTCGTCTGCGGCGCTATTTTTTTTTCTGACCCCCCTTCTCAAACTTATTTAAAAAAAAAAAAATCGGATTTCAAATTACCCCCCCCCCCCCCCCCCCCCCATGTTGAAAAGCTAAAACCGCCCTTGGGAATTTTAATTATATTTTTGGATAGCTTACGCATTTTAACGCAAAATAGATACTCTTTGTATATTTTGATAAGTTGTACCGTTTTCGAGAAAAATCCACTTAACCGTTAATTTGCTTTAAAACGTTTAATTCTACTCTCGATCCTACTTGAACCCGTTTAATGTTTTTTCATAACAGAAGTCTTTGTTAAATTGTCACGTCATAATATGATTTTAAGATTAGTTAGAGTAAGACGGCTTACATGTCCCTATCTTACCTTTTTATTATCTTCCCAAAGACATCAACTTCCGGTTAAATCGGAAGTACTGTATTTCCGGCTTTTGAGTTACATCCGGATTAATCGGAAGTTGACAATTTTAAGAAGATAATAAGAAACTAAGATAGGGACATGTAAGCCGTTTTACTCTAAGACGTACCGTTAGAACGCTAGAAGCTGTCAAAGTTCAAAAATGTCATTTTTCAAAAGTCGGAAACTATTAGGTTTAGGCTTATAATGCACTTATTAAAAAATAATTGTTATTTCATGCAAAATCCAAAAATATTCTAAGATATAGGGTGTTCCATTTAAAAAAAAAGTAACTTTGCTTCTCTACGGTTTTCTGACTCGTCCTGTATACTTATTTTTTTTAAATTCTAATAGACCTTTAGAAACCCTGAAACTTTTATCTTAAATATTTTTTGCTAACTGTTTTACTTTAAGAAATAATTGACCGTTTCCATACATACATACCAACGACCCTGTATATAAATCCCTTTCTTCGGCTCTATTGACTGAGTTGAGCATTTACAGTTATTTATTACAGTGCCTTTGGAGTCAAATTTACCAATGACACTGCTCTTAAACCGTTTCCTGTATAATACCACTTAATCATAGTTACTTTTTCCTTAATGAAATAGCTCATGATTAGCTATAATTCAAGCGCCTTCAATGAAAATGTTGTCACTGCCCCTACTTTTCGTTTTGTCAATGCCAAATAATAATTTAAGAGGGAAACAACAATCGTTTTGTGTATTAAGTGTATAATCTTCAAAATTTAATAATTAGCAGAGCGCTTTCGGCCATAGGCCATCTTCAGTGCTTCCTAAAAAGCGTGAAAACTCCAATTTATAGAAAGATTAATTGAAAAATGTCGTTTTTCGAAAATTAATTATAAAGTTGTATAAAAATAGTTAGGTGTTGCCTATTTTTTGTTAAAGAATTGTTCTAAATAAAAATTGTTAATTGTTAAATAGCCCTCTCTCTATTTTCAACAAATAACCATCAAATTGCGACTCGAAACCACGTTCTCACGTGGAACGAAAAATGGAAAAGAAAAAGGAAAAATGATGGTTACTGATTGAAATTTAAAAAGTGGTTCGTCCCAGTTGTTCGTCATTTACAATTTTACGTGTTAATTGTTTTTATGTAATGAGTTTTTACATTGTATCGTTGATGACCCACTTAATGAAGAAAAGTTTTTTAGCAGTGAAGTTTCCTGACTAAGTGAGTAAAAACCAAAATACATTTTATATTATTTCTCAGAGCAATTTTTTAACAAAAAATAGGCAACACCTAACTATTTTCACACAATTTTATAATTAATTTTCGAAAAACGACATTTTTCAATAAATATTTCTATAAATTGGATTTTCCTCGCTTTTTAGGAAGCACTGAAGATGGCCTATGGCCGAAAGTGCTCTGCTAATTATTAAATTTTGAAGATTATACACTTAATACACAAAACGATTGTCGTTTTCCTCTTACTTCAAAAAAGTGTACACAGCCCCACGTTATCAAATAATTTGCCGGTAGTTACTGTTTTCCCTAAACTATGAGAATTTCGTAATTTTGCCATCACATTCAATTGAAAGTTAGGATTGGCTTATTAAAATTTATTCAAACTTGGCACATGTGTTTATTATATCGGTCTCTTCAAAAAATTATAATACAATTTTTCTCTAAAATATACAGAGGAGCCAGTACTTAGCCACCGCAAAATTTATATGGAATTTCCTATGTTCAACTAAGCCATGCATCACCCGGTATAACCAACTTAAATAGAAGAGCAATCAAACATAAAATAAATATCCATTTATGGACCTCAATTACGCAAAGATTAGAATAAACGGGTTCGGCAGGCTGCCTTTCCTTGTTTTACATTGCAGCAAAAAGCAGCTTTTCAATGCACAATAAATGTCATCGTCATGATGTGTTCAAATGGCAAAGATAAAGATTAAATAAGACTGGTGTCATCAGCAGCGTCGTAGAGCTTTTTTGTACTTGAAGCAGAGTAATAAATAAGGTGTTTTCTTTAAAACTATAGAAAGAGATCAACGTATCTGTCAGCGGCCAGCTTGGAAATTTAGAAATTAGCAACTCTATGAGTCTGGGCATTTTTTTTGTTTCTGCGCAATTACTTGTCAGCTTGAAACTTACGCATTAAACTTCAACAATTGGTCTTTTTTCCCATACTTAGTTCTCCACAAAAAAATATTTACAGCACTTAATAGATATTAAATAGAATAGATGTCAACTAGATCGTAATTTGATAAATCAGTAGCAGGATTGCTGTAATCGAGGGGGAAACCACCTTAGAATTTTGGTGTACAAGCTGATAGAATTTTTAAAATTTTTTAGAATTTAATTAGAATTTTTTTGAATTTATTTAGAATTGTTTACTTATGCGCATGCTCAAAAGCATGCCTAAACTATATACAAATTTCTCCCCTCTACTACTTTCTTCATCGGCATATTTGTTTATTTGAGCAGTAGCTAGCGAAACGCACGCTGCGATTAAGATTTCAGGTTTACGAATGTTGATGAACTGAATGGTCTCTGGATATTAATAAAATGTTGTTTTTTTTTCCGATAAAACCGGAAAAAATATACAATTTTTATCGCAATAAGAAAGCGCTACAGACATTAGAAAAAATATACGTGCCAACGATTTAGTACTTGTGCAAGAAAGGAAACCTTTCAGATGACAATATTGGCTTAAATATTATCCAGATCAAAAAGTGGATATAACTGATCGCATCCTTTATTTACCCAATCCTATCTAAGAGTAAGCTTACCAAATAATGTAGTACGACTTCTTAAAAAATCATCACTTATTTGATTACTCTATGAGGGAAAAAAAAAGGGTAAACACAGGTCGGATAAATACAGGGTGTTTCAGAAGTACGGTACGTAACTTAAGGAGGCGATTCCCTATGATATTCTAAGAGAAAAAGTTCATATGAGCATGTGTCCGGAGTTGTCGCGTCTTTGATATAAGTACAGGGTATTAAAGTTTAAAAAAAAAATCATTTTCTTATAATTTTTTTAAATATCTCGAACGTACCAACTAATAATACAACTTCTTTGCTCCCTGAATTCTTTTCGTATTTTGCTTCGTATTTGAGAGAAAAAATAAAACCTACCTATGTATTTTTAAGTTAATTAAAACATTTAAATTAAAAATAAAATAATTTTTTTAAATAATGATATAAAAAAAACGCAGTTTAAACAGTTAAGCAAAGCAAATGTTGAAAATGGTCACTTTCTGATGAAACGCACGATTGCAATCGTCTCACCATTGATTCTCTTAGAAGTTCAAAAATGCCTGCATTATTTCGTATCGCATCGCAACTTGGTGTCTTGTATACACACGAGACTTTAAGTGACCCCATAAAGAATAGTCTAGTCTAGAGGATTCAAGTCGGGACCGCTAGCTGGCCAATCTTGGGGACCAGCGCGTCTAATCCAACAATTAGGAGAAGTCTTTTCGATGCATTGACGAGCAACTAGACTAAAATGAGCTGGGGTGCCGTCGTGCATGAGCCACATATTAGTTCTTATTTGTAGATCGAGGTGATAAAAAGTATGGTCCAATAAGATAGTCGCCAATGATCCCTGGCCATACATTCACCGAAAATTGTTGCTGAAAACGACCTTCTCTAATTTTATGAGGATTATCGTCCGCCCAGAAATGTTCATTATAAAAATCCATAATGGCTTCTCTTGAAAAAGAGGCCTCGTAAGTAAATAAAATGTTCAGTAAAAAAGTGTTGTTATGTGCTACTGTATGCAGCACCTACTGAAATCAAACCTTGGCTTAAAATCACGGGGAAGCAGAGCTTGCACACGTTGAATATGGTATAGGTATAGTTGATAAAGATGCAAAACCCTCCAAACAGTTGATGCACTTGTTTGAAGTTGCATTGCTACCTTCCTGGCACTAGTTAGAGGAAGGAACGAAGTATAGCCTCTTCTAACTCAGGCGTGGATATTGTTGCAGGTCTGTCAGGAAGTTCCGTACTACGTTTAAAACTCCCATGCAGTTTCACTCGATCTTGCATGGAGCTGTCTTAATGTTTTGGCACATGGTACATTTTTTTGAAAAAACACCCTGTATATCAAAAACTCTGGGCACATGTTCATATGAAATTTTTCTTTTAAAATATGATAATAAATTACCTCCTTAAGTTATATACCGTACTTCTGAAACACCCTGCATATTTTTGACACATTATAAACGTAAAAATGATACAGAAGATAAAAATGCAGATAAAAAATTAGTTAGTTAAGAGTGTTCTAGAATGTCCGAAAAATAATCAGAATTTTTTTATAAAACTTCAGAATTTTTTAGAATTTTAGAATTTTTGGTGTACAAAATTGGATAGGTGGTTTCCCCCTCGGCTGTAATTGATAATGATGCAATTTTTAATGTTAATTTGGTTAGATGCAATTTTTAATGTTAATTATAAATTTTCTGTGTGGGGATTACACCAGGGCAGTTTAATAATTAACTTACAATATAGATTCAATCAGGAAGGCTAGTTTTGACACGTGGAGTTTATATTTCCATCTAAAAGGACTATAGACGCGAGAATGATGTCGTAACAATTAGCATTTTGTAGTTCAACTGCTTCGCTTTAGTTTCAGGGATTTTAATGTCATTTTCATGGTGTTCTATTAAAAGAAAATCTGTTATTAACGAGATTCAGTGATTTATCCAGCGCGATGTCCTAAATGGTGGAAGTGGAATGGGTCGAATAGGGATTTCAGATATCCCTGGCTATTTCCCAATATTTAATAAATACATCGTTGGCTGTTGTGAAGAACTAACAACGTGTTTTTTATTAAATAAATCATAGAAATTTAATAATAATAATAATAATATGTCTTTATTGTATAATATACAAAGAAGTTGAAGCCAGGCTTCCTCACTTTTAGCTTTTATTTAGTATTATATATCCATAATCTAAGTTTAATTAGTAGCTATATGATGATATAATGATAATAATTATATGATAATATCTCGGTAGTTTTTATAATTCTAATCATTCCTAAACTATCAACTAAATAGACAACGTGGGCAAAAAGAATAGAACACCCCCAATATTTTCATAACCCTGTATATTTTTAAAAAAACGCTTGGACCCGTCGATTTTATTTATCATTTTTACAAATTTTGAGAATATTTAGTATTACACAGGATTGCTCAAGAAGTCGGGGCACAAGTCAACTGTAATTTTTCAAATGAAATACCCGAAATTTTATTCGATTTTTGAATTCTACTTAAAATTCTGAATATTTTTCATCTAACATACCCTATTTCGATATTCAGCTGTTCGATATATCATAATCTAAACAATAATGATGGCAATCTTCATGGAATTAATAAATAGGGAAGAAAATACGGAAACTTATTACCTTTATTGTAGTAACCCTGATAACCAAGCACATTATTGTACTTTTCGCCTCTGTCATTTTATTTTAAGTGAGAGTATTGCCAAAAAAAGTTACGTTGTATTGTTAGAACGACACGTTCTAAGTAAAATGCACTTAAGTGAAAGAGAGCGCATAGAAATCCTCATGATGGTTGGCTATGGCAATAGAAAGAGATCTACCTAGAAGTCTGTGAACTTTTTAATAATGTTCATCGAGATCGAAAAGATAGTTTTAAAATTTACAGAAACTGGATCTGTGCGCAATAAACTAAAAAGTGGCCGTCCCAAAATTTGTAATGAAACTATAATAAAAATATAAATATTTTACTGTTGTATCAAGACGATCCCCATTCCAGCACTCGTCAAGTGGGTCGGATTCAAAATATTGGTTATAAATCTGTACAAAATACTCTTCATAAGGAAAAATATCATCCTTACAAAATTTGTCTTGTCCACGAACTAAATGGGGATGATTTCGATCGACGCCTTCAATTTTGCGAGAATATGCAAAACATCTGCAATAATGACGGAAATTTCGCGCAGAATATTTTTTTTACTGATGAGGCTACATTCTGCCTTAATGGAACAGTCAACCGACATAATTGTAGGTATTGGTCAACAGAGAATCCTCACTGGATGCAAGAGCACACAAGCACAGCACCCACAGAAGCTAAACGTATGGGCCGCAATTTTGCGTAACAGAATATTAGGACCTTTCTTTTTCGAAGAAACGTTAAACGGAGAGAGGTATTTGAAGTTTTTACAGTTTGAATTAGTTCCTGCTTTAACCGGTCCATATACAGATCACGATGAACACGATAGTCCTGAAAGAATCATTTGGCTACAACAAGCCGGTGGTGCACCGCCCCATTACGCCGCACGGGTACGAGAATACCTAAACGAGGTTTTCCAACATGGATGGATAGGTAGAAGGAGAGAAATAGAATGGCCAGCTCGCTCACCCGATTTAACACCTCTAGATTTCTTCTTGTGGGGATATTTGAAAAAAAGAGTGTACGAGAACAAGCCATCGGATTTAGAGACATTACAACTAATAATACAACATGAAATTTGACAAATTCCTAAACAGGTTATTGGGAACGTTTAAAACGAATCTGTTTTACGTTTAGGACACTGCCAAATTGTCAATGGCCATCAATTTGAATATTTAATTAAGTACTCTACTTTTTATAATCAGATTTAAAAGCTGTTGTTTTTACCTAATAAACCTACCACTTAAATTTTGTTTGCCATCATTATTGTTTAGATTGTGATATATCGAAAACAGCTGAATATCGAAACAGGGTATGTTACATGAAAAATATTCAGAATTTTAAGTAGAATTCAAAAATCGAATAAAATTTAGGGTATTTCATTTGAAAAATTAAAGTTTACGTGTGCCCCGACTTTTTGAGCAATCCTGTATAATACAAAAAATTCTCAAAATTTGTAAAAATGATAAATAAAATCGACGGGTCCGAGCGTTTTTCAAAAATATACATGGTTATGAAAATATTGGGGGTGTTCCATTCTTTTTGCCACGCTGTATCTATCCATATCCATAACTATAGGGTGGCATTTATCGAGGTGCAAACTGAGAACTATTTTCAAATCTGGCAAAACAGCGGGACTAAATGACGTATTGCAAATTTAAATATTTAGGGTGAAACACATTTTAAATTTACCCGGATTTTATTATAAAGTAGAGGTAATTGATAAGAGAAAGACCTTTCAAATAATGCAGTTCGGTGTAAGTGATAGATCCAAGACATGTGCATTATCATATCTAAATTTTTTGGTATAGATAAGCGGGACACTTTTTACAGATTATTGTATTAAATAAGACTAGACTGTAAAGAAATCTTCTTTCCCTCATATTGAACCAACCAATTTCCCTTATTTTAATACTCACTCCTCTTTCATATCTTCTTATACCACCCAACATCCGTACACAGCTATTCTGTATACGTTGGATGCGTCTGGCATCCCGTTCTAAGAGACCGGGACCGTATAGTATCTCGCAGAAGGTAAATTGTGACAAGACCAGACCATCGCATAACAATTTCTTAATACTTAATAAGTGTCTCTGATTGATAATTAGTTTTAAATTGACAAAAGCTTTCTTGATGCAGATATTTATCTGTTGCGAGAACCTAAGGTTATTGTCAAGCAAAAGTTCAAGGTTCCTGGCGCTAGCTGAGCAGTTCAATACCTCGTTATTTAGGAAGATGCGAAGCAGGGCACGTCCAAGTAGAATTACTTAACACTTTTTTGGATTTAATTCGAGGCAGTGATTTGTATAGGACTTCAACAGTACTTAGAGGTCACTTGACAATCCATCAGTTGCCTCAAGGATATTTTTTGGGCGAAATAACATATACAGTTGAGTGTCGTCCGCATAAAGGTGCACAGAAGAATATCTCAGGTGTTTAGTCAGTTGAGAGGTGTATAAAGTAAAAAATAGAGGACCATGGATGGATTCCTTTGGAACGCCCATAGGCATAGACTGCATGGAGTAAAGTTTCACTGACTGTGTTCCTAGCAGTAAGATAAGTACTAAGTTGGCATGCACTAGGTTTGAAACCAAAGAATTTTAGAATTGCCAGAAGTATTGTAGCAATTTTAAAATAGCCAATACTGACTTGGTAGGGAATGTTACCTTGATTCTTACAGTCATATTTCCACAAAATGCATCTTATATAAATATTGTGTCATCTTTGTTTACAGAAAATTAGTTTAAATATTCAAAATATGTGAGGTTAGTAGTACTGCGTTCGCTTTTCTGTTGGTTAATTGCACAAGGCACGGCAAGTAGAGTTGATCATGTATTTCCGTCAAGTCGCAGAACGCCCATTTTTTCCTCTTGGCAGTTTTATGTGATGACAGAGTTGTTTAGAATTATTTTCTTTATTTGATTATTCAATCTATGTTCTGGTAAAAGCCCAGACTCTCTGATCGTTATAATCTTTGGTACTGTGTCTTTGTTCTCTTTTTTTTTTTGGTTATGTTAAGTTGGCAACACTTCAGTCAGCTGGTCGTTTGAGGAGAAGGGATTTCTTCGGAGTTCTCTTGGCCTTTGGTCTCGCTTTTTTAAAGTACCTTCAGAGAGGAAGGTCAAGCCAGTTGCCGTTATGCCACTTTTTTAATCAAAAGACCACGAGGTCTCACACCCCTTTTAGAGATAAGCTCCTTTTATTCCTTTTTTTTGGGTTGTTGTTTTTCTTGGGACTCAGTGGGTAATTTTCTTTCTTATTATTTTTAGGGGTTTTGTTGGTTTCTGCTGAGTTTGCCGTTTTTCCTGCCGTTCGGCACTTATGTAGGTTAAGCCACATAACTGATATAGTACCACATGAGATTTTAAGGCCCACGTAACAACCTAAAGTTGTCCAGATAGTCCTGAAGATGTCTAATTCCACCAGGCCTTCCATAAGAAACTACATGAGGCCGTACTGGTTTATGGAAGTAGCCGCATAACAGGATCCATCATAGCTGCCCAGATAGATGTATTTTTTTTTTGGTGTTTAATTAACTCTAAACTAATTTATTTAATTCACTTCAAAATTAACTCGAATTTGATCAATATCCTCCTTTTAATAATGTAAGGCGATCTTGACGTGAGGTCACATTTTTCATATAACCAAAAGTAACAAACTGAAGTATTAAAGGTTCTAGAATCTTCAGAGGTTATATAGGTACATACATGTTTTTATAAATCCTCGGGTCGAGAAAAGCTTGGTTTAATTTTTTTAAACTTTAATCCGAAATATAAATAATTTTTAATTCATAGTAAATTTTAAACAATTTCACTATGATCATAAAACTGGCATGAACTTTTCTTTTTTTGGTGAAGTATTTCTTATTTAATAAATACTTTATGGTTTGTGTGGGAATATATTGGTTTTATTTATTGCATACATTTCCAATAGCACTGACATTCGGTATATTTCTCCTGGTTTGGACTTTTATCAAACCAGATGGCGCCCAAGGCACGCCAATGACGAAGGGAAGATGTTAGTGTTTACCGGACCATGGCCTAATGCCTCCGCAATAAGAGCTACCATACGCAGAGTGACAACCTGTTGTCCATGACAAAAGGTTGCGACTGCCATAGTATTTAATGATTCAACCTATCGAAAGCCTTGGAGTAGTCAAGTAAAATTAACGCTGTAAGTTCGGCACGGTCGGCCGCCCCCAGGATATCATCCATAATATCAAAAATTAATTAGGAGCAAAAAAGAAAAATAAAATGTATTTTTCCCTACAATAATAGTTGCAGCGATCAACCTATACCGGGTGTTGCATCGTCGAGCGGGACATAGGAAATCCCATGTAATTTTAAATGGGGTCAATTATTGGCTTCCCTAATTATTTTAGAGAAAATTCTATTTAGGTTTATTAAAGAGCACTAAAACCCACATTCAAAAGAATAACTTTAGATATTTTTGATGAGCCCGTTTACGGGTTATCGCCGATTTCTTTTTAACTATTTCTCCTTTTTATGGCCCCGTATTTGCGGGCACCAGTCTAGGTAAAAGATTACTGTCAAATAAAGTTGTCATTTTGAAATGTGTGCTTTATTGTTATAAAAACTCGTAGAGGAAGGTTGCCATATTTCGGATACTGGTTTGAAATTAGCAAAAATATTTTAGAAAAAAAGCATAAATGCATAATGTTTTCTGTACAACCTCCATGTCATGGGTTGTAGTTAAGTAAGGGATAGTCCAAACAACTATAATTACCATTGTTTTTTTTTTTAATGTCAAAACTAAAATAAGTACATTTTTACCAAAATAAAAAAGAGGCTCCTAATTTCGGATACAGTATCCGAAATTAGGAGTAGTTTGTTAAAATTATATTATTCCAGACAAAAGTCACACAAATAGTTTTTCTTCTTATCAGAATTGGCACACTCCTCGTGGGTCCACTTAAAGCATTTCACGCAACGTATCCACTTCTCGTCTTGTGCGTCTTCAGAATATAAACCATTGCAAAACATACATTCTGTGTCCTCATCGTCAACGTCCATATCCGAATCGTCATCCAATACTGGCTCGCTTCCAGAATCTGATGAGTCATCATCGCTACAATAATTATTCTTTCCTTTTACTTGTTTTTTTGATGTTTTTGTCGTTTTAATATTTTTTACGGCCTTCTTTTTTTTGGATTCTACTAATTCAGAACTAAGTTTTGGTTTTCTGCCCTTCCCTTTCAAATTTTTTTTTCTCTCTTGTTCTTGCATGCTTACTTCAAGTTCGTTTTTGTATGGCGTGCTGGTGATTATATAGCTAGAGCCTTGTCTAGGATTTCTCCTTTTATTAGATCCTGAAGTGCCACTATGACAAGGTAATGGGCTGATGTCCTCCGATCCTACGAAATTTTTTTTATGTGCCTCAATCCTTTTTAGTGCATTTTCCTGTTTTGGAGGGGTTTGTTCATTTTGTTTTCGTTCAGTCAAAACGTCTCTTGGGGGAGTAAGTTCTTCATTGTTTGGTAAAATAGCTGGTGGTGGTGTCCTCTCTCGTTGTCTCTCAATAACAAAATCATGTTCAGTAAATCTATTCCGGTTAAATGGACATATACCAGATTTGCGAAATCCATTGACCAAAATCTCTGCAGTGCAAGTTTTTAAATAGGCAGGACACATTAGCTTACAAATTTGGTAAGAGTTGATAATTCGGGCAGGATTTTGCTTCAACCACATTTGGATTTGCTGAGAATAAAAGGTTTTAAAAGGTGACATAAATGATAGGTCTAGAGGCTGCATTTTGTGCGATGTATGGGGTGGTATACATAATATTGTAACGTAGTTTGTTCGTGCCATCTCTATAACGTCAATATTTCGAGTGTGGCTATAGTGACCGTCGAGTATCAAAAGCACTGAATCATCACGGGATGGTTTAACAAACTGAATGAAATGTTGTAGCCATTGGGTAAAGATGTGTTGTTGAATCCAACCGGATGGATGACATGCCGCGATGGACCCAGGGGGCGCTCCATCTAACAACTCAGCTTTCATATTCTTTCTAGGGAAAACGAACAAAGGGGGAACAAAGCCACCAGCTGCGTTCATACAAAAAACGACAGTCATCAGTGACCCCCTTTCAGCAGCAGTAACCGCCCCGACTTGCTTCTTTCCTTTCAAAGATATAACGCGAGTATTTTTTGATTGCACCGTTGTTATACCGCTTTCATCAACGTTGAAAACTCTCGCAGGATTATGATTAATTTTTTCCATTTCT
Source organism: Polydrusus tereticollis (assembly GCA_963920685.1). Lineage (NCBI taxonomy): Eukaryota > Metazoa > Arthropoda > Insecta > Coleoptera > Curculionidae > Polydrusus > Polydrusus tereticollis. Next base: position 83,231,824 of record OY987329.1, on the reverse strand, counting down.
GGTTCAAGCAGGTCGAAAAACTTATTAACGTTCTCCGGAGTAAAACCTTTTATTCTCGCTTTTGAGATACCTTGCGGTTTCCTAATACTTAATTTTGGATGGCGTTTGAAGAACCCTTTTAACCATTTTTTACCAGCAGCTCCACTTTCATGAGAAAAAGGATGACGTAAACCGTTTCTCATGGCTAATTGGTAGGCAAGTCTTTTAATATCACGAATACCGACTCCGTAGAACCTCCTATCCATTTCCAAGCAATACGAAACTAAATCTTCTTCTAATTCAGGAGAAAGTATCGGCTTTCTTCCAATCGGAACTGCAATTAGCTGATCAGGAGTTTTATCGGTTTGTTTAACGTAATCCTCTAAAGTTGTTTTAGGAACAGCAAATAGCTTAGAGGCTTTAAGGTACCCCATTTCTTTACTTCGGACCGCATTGATAGCCAATTTCATTTGATCAGGATCCCATTTCTTATATTTTGTGTTGACTCTTGGCATTTTGTCCTAAAATAAATATTTACTCGCTTATTTCCGATTATAGGTATATTTTGTTACTTTATTCCAATTACCTAATTATTGGCACTTGTATTTTGCCGATTGCTTAATAAAAAAATAAAATAAATCTACTGGTAGAAGTAACGGTCGAGATATTCTTGGCAGCCTAATTTCGGATACCCGAAATTGGGAACCCCTGACTATCCGAAATAAGGCAACCATACACTTTTTAGGTTAGATGCTTGATATGTTTTGCATATTACTAATTGATTAAATTTGACCAGCCACTCTTATTAAGTAGTATTTTAACTTACCCGTAGCCAAAAATCAGAATTTAAAAATGCTGTTTTACACTTAAAAACCACAAACTAAAGCAAGACAAATAAAAAGTCTACAAAACGATTTCTAACTATTGTGCTGCCATCTTACACAGAAATGCCAAAATACAAAATATTAACAGCTCTACAGGTTTCTTTACGACTTACCTTCGACAGGGAGGGGTTTTCGTTTTTTAGTATAGTCTAATTTCTGAAATACCTTGCTATCCGAAATTAGGAAACTACCCGAAAATAGGCGACTTTCCTCTACATCGAAAATATTAAAGGTGTATTTATGAGTACAAATTAATCTGAATAAAACTAAAATAAAGTATCAAATTACAAGGTTAATTATGACATTTTACATGTTTCAATATTTTACTAATTAATAGGTAGGTACCCGTAATTGTTAGAACTTTAGGATTTAAGAAGATGTTCAAATATTCCTCCATTGACTGCTAGACAATAACCGAGGCGATGATAAAATTCTCTTCTTACATTCGCTAGTTGGTAAACTGAAATTCTATTGCATTCGGCAGAAATAGCATTTATAACTCGTCTAGATTTGGGTATTTTTTATCTTTGTATATCCTGTTTTTTAAATGGTCCCAGAGAAAGAAATCATTTGGCGATAAATCAGGAGACCTGGCTGGCCAATTTACTGTATGATTTAAGCCAATAACATTTCCATTAAAAGCACGGTTTAAATATTCCCGGACAGCCAGGGTACTATGTGCCGGGCAGCCATCCATTTGGTACCAAACCTCCTGATTTTCCCTGGCGGCATCATGTAAAGTAGGTAAAATATGATCTTCAAGTAGTTCCAAAAAATATTCTGCATTTAAATTTCGTGTAAGAAATAATGGCCCGATAATATTTTCTCCGAAAATCCCAGCCCATACATTAACTTTTTGTGGATATTGCGTCCTTGTTTCCACAAACCTGTGTTGGTTTTCTTTGCTCCAATATCGATAATTTTGAACATTGGGTTCATTGTTTAAGGTAAATGTGCATTCGTCAGTGAAACAAATGTTTTTTAAAAATTCCCTATCCATGTTTGCTCTTTCCATCATACCAAAACAAAACTCCTGTCGTCGTATTTCGTCCCTATCTCTTAGCTCTTGGTGCTTTTCATATTTGTATGAATAATATTTATGTCGTTTCAAAGCTCGTAACGCTGTGGTGTGATCTAATCCTATGTCATCCTCAAGTTTCCTTGTGCTGATCTTCCCATCATTTTCTTCCACGCACAATAAAACTTGCAAGTCCCTATCATTTCTTGCATCTCTTCTTTGTTCCTGCCTTTCTTCACATCTGCAGTTATTTATTACAGTGCCTTTTGTCTCAAATTTCTTGATAGTCCTTTCAACTGTAGATTTTGCAGGTATCGGTCTATTCGGATACAGAGCAGCAAACATGTCTGACACATTTTGATAACTATTTCCTTGATAATACCATTTAATCATCAATATTTTTTCTTCAGAAGTGTAATTCATGGCTAATATTTTCGATGTACGAGTTTTTATAACAATAAAGCACACATTTCAAAATGACAACTTTATTTGACAGTCATCTTTTACCTTGACTGGTGCCCGCAAATACGGGGCCATACAAAGGAGAAATAGTTAAAAAGAAATCGGCGATAACCCGTAAACGGGCTCATCAAAAATATCTAAAGTTATTCTTTTGAATGTGGGGTTTAGTGCTCTTTAATAAACCTAAATAGAATTTTTCTCTAAAATAATTAGGGAAGCCATTAATTGACCCCATTTAAAATTACATGGGATTTCCTATGTCCCGCTCGACGATGCAACACCCGGTATACTTAATTCGTCTTCGTCTTGTTGGTTACCACCTAACCAAAACGTGTATTTTAAGGTAATGAAAGTCCGAAATTTTAGTTTTTCTGATAGCTCCATAGATTGTCTTCCTTAAAACTACCATTATTAAGGATTTATTGTATGTGCAGAATGTGAATCTTATCGCGCCTCGTATGTCAACGAATCTCTCTCCATTATTACAATTCGGTTTTTGTGGAAATATTCGACAGTCAGGATATAAACCATCTGTGATTTACATCTGAAAGAGAAACGCTTAAAGAATCCAAAAGGTTTAGTTGAAATAAGAAAGCCGCGCCGCTGGTCTGGCGACAGATAAACTACCTTTATGGCATCAAGTTATGGTCGTACGGTTGAACATGTTAACGTTCAACACCAGGATACGTATTAAACAATTTTACTGGTGTAAAACAAGAAATGTATCCACAATGAAACTCATTTAAACACCGATGAATATTCAACAAATGGAGTTTTGCCGGCGCTTATCTAGGAGCACGGTGTTGGAATTATGCGACAATTTCACTCAGGGTCTTTATTAATTTTAAATTGTATATGTGTGTGTACGTATATAGTGGATATATAGCAGATAAGCTAGCAATTTCATTTAATTAAATTGAAAGTCGATGTTTTTATTTATTTTTACCAATACCAGAGGTATACCGGGTGTTTCTCAAAAGACGCTCACCCCTATAACTTTTTTGTATTATAGATATTGAAATGAAATTTTGGAATTGTGCATAAGAGATGAGTCTGCATTTATTGGCATAACTTTTGACTTGTTAGCACTTCCGGTTTAACTTTGGTATTTTGATTGGGATACCCTGTATATTTTTACTTATTTAGATTCAGCATGATATTCTGAGTAAGATTACATCCCACTTGTCATTTTGTGACGTGTTATAACATTTTTGTTCTCATTTTTTGTATTGAATCTAGAAGGCCATGAATCAATTAAATAAGTTAATTTATAGTCAAGTAGTTTACGAAAAATAAAATTATGTCATATTAATTGACTTTCTAAGTTTCACAAGCGTTTAAAAAATGAAATGACGTTTACTCCATTTTTCCAAATGGAACGATAGTGGTTCACTAGGATATTTGAAACGAACATTTTTTCCCCAACAATTTGATACCATACACTCCTATGCTATTTGAAAATTAACACGAAAAAATTTGCCTTAAATCCCAATCACATATTTAAAAGCATTATGTACGTATTATTATTACCGCCCTGTCCTTTCTAAAAAAAAGAAATATAAAGGCGGCTTTGAAAAACAATTCAATTGAATATCAAAACCAATATGGCTCTAATTAAAAGTTGTTCAAATGTCATTCGTTTATAAGACTTAGATTGTAAATCAGATAAAATGGTTAGTTTTATCAGAAATGAACAAATTGATATGCTCTTAATTTTTGGAGAGACCAGAAAAAATTCTTTTGAGGCCGCAAGATTGTATGCAGAGAGATTTCCAGGTCATCGACTTCCAATCCGGCATTATTTTTCAAAACTGGAACAAAAAATGCGTACAGAACCCAATGAGGATGCGGTCAATAACTATGTTGTAAGTGAAGAGAAAGAAATTGACGTACTATCGTTAGAGGATCTTACATAAATACAAATATCATGCATTCAAATACCAGATTCATCAACATCTTTATCAAAATGACCATGCCAGAAGGCTTGAATACTGTAAATGGTTTTTACAAAGACATCAACAAGATCCAACATTTCCGTCGAAAATTATTTATTCGGATGAGAGTCGATTCACAAATTTGGGCATGTTTAATAGAAACAACAAGCGTTATTGGTCACAAGATAACCTGCATTTAGTGGAAGAAGGCAATTTTCAAGAGCGATTTGAATTCAATTGCTGGTTAGGTATCATTGGAGATATGGGACCAATTATTTTTGATGGTCACCTTACCGGCGAAAGATATTTAGGTTTCTGGCAAATAGAAATAAAACAATTTCTTGAAAATTTGCCTGTGGTTGAACAAATGGCTATTATTTTTCAACAAGACGGGGCTCCACCACATTATTCTCGTGCTGTTAGGGAATACCTTCATAACACGTATGAAGAAATTGGATTGGCACTAACGGACCGATAAGATGGCCAGCAAGGTATTAAGCTTTTTGGTAGGTATGTCTTTTCATCCTTTAACATTTTTATTTTCTAAATTAGATCCCCCGACCTAACTCCTTTGGACTTTTTTGCATGGGGAACCCTTAAAAACAAAGTCTACAACGTTCCACCAGTCACCCGTGCAGAACTTGAAAATAAAGTAAGAGCAGCAATTCAAGAAATGAATGTAAACCAGTTGAGAAATGTAATGAGGGCAACTGTCGAAAAAGTGGAAAATTGTTTTCATCAACAGGGAGGACATTTCGAACATTTAGAGCGATGATAATTGGTATTATAATTAAAGTCCTAGATTGATTTATTAATAATGATAAACAATTACTTGATTTAATTGATTCATGGCCCTCCAGATTCAATACAAAAAATGAGAATAAAATGTTATAACACGTCGAAAAATGACAAGTGGGATGCCATTTTACTTAGAATATCATGCTGAATCCAAATAAGTAAAAATATACAGGGTGTCCCATTTATAATACCAAAGTCAAGGTCACTTCCGGTTAAACCGGAAGTGCTAACGAATCAAAAATTATGCCAATAAATGCAGACTCATCTCTTATGCACAATTCCAAAATTTCATTTTAATATCTATAAATATAAAAAATTATAGGGGTGAGCGTCTTTTGAGAAACACCCGGTATAGTGGTTTTCTTTAAAAGTCTGCGACTTAGTGTTGTTTGTTTTTTGAATGTGAGATATATTAAAAAAAAAAATATGGTATTTTTCAGCGATGTTGTGATTATCACTGCTGAATAAGTAAAAAAAAATGAAATAAATAAATGGATCATTTACCCAAATTAAAAAAGAATATAAGTGGTGGTCAGATAACACGAGCAGAATCAGCTGTGGAGCACGCGTGCAAATTGCCCTAGCTCGCGTAGAGGGGTTTAACAAACGCCACGAGCTAGCTCTGACCGTGTGACCTGACACCACGTAAACAAAGAAAAATAAGTCAAAGAAATACCAAAAAAGGGAGAGCTGTATAAATAAAACTCAATGATTTAAAATATTGATGGCTTTATTCAATAATATGGGGTTGTTAGTGCGGGTTCAATTCGATTTTGTAGTAAGTCCAAATAGGTTACTGCTATAAGGTTGCCTTCCATAAAAATTGGTCCAATAATGTGATGTCCTACAATTCCCGCCGAAACATTTATTTTTTGTGGATATAGCGTCCGAGTATGAACAAGACGATGTTCATTTTCTTTGCTTTCTTGAGTTTCTTGTTTAGTGCTGGTCACTAGAGGCTTTCTCTTACTTTATTGAAGAATTCTGTGGCAATTTTGTTTATGTATTCTGTTAGTGTTTCCATTTTGTTTCTTCACTTTGTCAAATGAAATACCAGTAGACACTTCTGTCGGTATTCTCTGACATTACTGCTGGTCTCGTCATGCCACCTGCATATCACCGGTGAGTGGACTTATTCCTAACAAAATCTTCCGCGAACCCATTTTTTATGAAAGCTCTGTGTAAACAATCTAAATATTGATTTTCTCACAAAGTTGAATTTAGCTATAGGGTCATGGTACATGAAATATGTTTAGAATTTTATGCAGAATTCAAATATGAAATAAAGATTAAAATCATAGGGAAAAAGCAACAAAAACAAAAAATAAACAACTCAAGTTTTTCTAAAACCTTACTAACCTCAAGCTTTCTCACTCTATAGTAAAATTTAAAGACCAAATTAACTGAATTATTTGCCCACTTAACTTTACTACAAAATATATTTATATTGTTTATGTATTTTAGGTAAGTGTCCTCTGCACGTCCCTTTGATCGCATCGTAGTGCCGCTGTTACGCCTGGTTGGTACGTATTTACATTCTAATTATAATAGCTACATTATTTAATAACATGTAACGAGTACTTTTCTTATCTTCTGTTATACAATGGATCGTTTTATTAAAATTGGATACCTGTTTACTCATTACTTGAATCTTTAGTAGTTATTATTATTAATAAAGATGTGCACTTATGGGTCAAGACAGTGGCGGCAATAGCGGGCACCCTGAGCAGACAACAATCCATTGTTTAGCGCGCAATAGTTATTGTCATCAGAACTAAAGGAACATCAGTAGTTTTTGACATCAATGAAAGTAGTGCACAAAAATAACACCGGTCAGCGTGTTTTTTAAGTTATTAAATATTTTTTTTTATTCCTGCCTTAACATTTCTGAAAATATGGATTGAGGGATTTTTCGGGACGCTGAATCTAAATATGACAACAAAAATTACTTGAATTAGCCCTAATATACTTTCTTTGAAAAATCGACACCCTTCTACCCCCTAAAACAGAACTCAATGATAAATGAAAATTGTTGTTGTAACAATTCCATTTTTCCTACATACAGTACACCTACACCTACACCCAAATTTAAAGAAAATTGCATTATTAATAACAGAGAAATTAGGGTGGATTTACGAAGAACAGAACACACTGTATATTAATTTGTCGTCAGTTTGTCTATACTCTAACTCCTTAGCGTCATTTTGAAATGTATAATCTAACCTTAACCTCGAAATATTAGAAATATTAGAGTATAGTAATCAGGACAAATTAAAAAGGTCCGGGATACTTTAGAACTCTACTCTCAAGTATGTTTACCCAAAACTGTATAATCTAATTTGGCCGAACTTCCTACTTACTTATATACCATTACAAAATCAGTTCTTTAACAAATGATGTAAATTGTTTGGACTTTACACAGAAAGCAGAGCAAAATGTATATTTTAGTGAGACTTATCTTGTTTTCATTTTGCTGTGGATTTATGTAACCTGAATTTAGTTTTAGAATTAATAGGGTTGGCTATAAGTTGAATACGAAAGCTGTATAAAGATTTTAAGGCCCAGTGCCAACGCCAAAAAGTTGTACGAGAGAAATGACGGATTTCAAAAAATATAGGTAGTTGGTTTTGTTGGCTAATAATAATGGGTTCCTAGAGCAATTTTAAGGCGAGATAGTATATTACGTATTAAGTGTGGTAAAAAGCATATTACGCACGAATGGAAAACTTACGCATTGCAATATAGACATTATTTCAAAAATTACTTACGAGAAACAAAAATAAAAATAAATTTTTAACACCCTGTATCTCAAAAATGAAGGGCTTGCGGACCCATGATTATATAAACTTTTCACCTTATAAATAACTGAGGAATTGTCCTGTAAAATATCGGACACTTATTAAATAACAATGTAATACACTTATTAAGTAAATTAATAAATCTATTTGGAAAATTTCAATGCAAATATCTGGAAAACTACAAAAGTTAAAACAACGCGATTTGGTATAAATATTATTTGGGTAGGGGGAGCTAGAACCACCATACTTTAGTCAAGGGGTCAGTCAACCCCTAGGCGCCCCACACCACCATTTTAAAATTTAAAAAGACACCACCCCATTTGTTATACCTCAAATGAAAGGTCTCACTGAGTAGTATTAAGCTGCACAAAGAAAATCGATAGGAAAGAAAATTTGTAATTTTAATAACATAAACTGTGTAATAAGTGGGGCGCCTACGGGTGACTGACCCCTTGACTAAGGTATGGTGGTTCTAGTTCCCCCTACCCAAATAACATTTATGCCAAATCGCGTTGTTCTAACTTTTGTAGTTTTTCGAGATATTTGCATTGAAAGTTTTTAAATTGACACCCTGTCTATGAAAATCATCAATTACGAGACGTTTTCAAGTATTCAAATAAAAAACGCATTTAAACTGATTTGCTAAAAACATAACAACGCATTTTTAAAAAAATGTATACTCGGTAAGCCAAGCCCAGTGTAGTTTCGACTACATTATTAATTTTAAAAAATTGGTTTTGTCGAAAGTTTTTCTCGCCCTGTATCTTCGAAACAACGCGGATTTTCAAAAATCATCAAAATACAAAATATTCTTAGAATAGTCCAGGGAATAACCCCATCAATTTTTGCCGTATATTTAATAAACATTATGTATAAAAGAAAGACAAGTTCCCTAGATCCCTAGATATTGTTTAAATTTTGTCATAATTTCTGTCGTCGCTATTGCTTTAATTTAACCACATGTATCCTAAATTGAGCATGTATTGTAATCCATAGAAATAAAACAATGGCCTATTAAGAATACGTTTATTTGCATACGTTTACCACATTTTATTGTTTTATTATTATATATTCATTTGAAGACTAAATTTAAGGAAGGCAGCTGATTCAGATGAGCAATGTTTTCGTCTCGTCTTTTGTTTTATATACAAGATAAAGGCGGAAGAGAATCAAATCAAGTGAAGCAATCTCACAGCAAGGTACTCGGGTTCACTCTACATTCAATATTTTGTTGCACCCCCCCTCCCTCCTACATTTTTCTACGCCACATCTCAAGACTATCTTTGAAACGTAGGTATCATATCATATCATAGATCACAGTATCGAAATCTTAGAGGTTTTGGTTACTAGTGATGACTTATTAGATTTCCGAATAATTTTCAAATATCGTATGAAAAGAATTATATACGGGGTGTTCGAAAAATAGACGGAGATATTTTAGAGGGTGGTTCCTTGTTAAAAAATATAAAAAAAAAGTTTCTTTAAACATGGGTCCGGAAATGCAGAGTTTTCAAGATACAGGATGTTAAATAAGAAAAAATAAAAACTGAAATTATTAATGTCTTAAAAATTATTTACTCGATTCTGTTGTAATTTGGCAATGTTATTTGTTGTATTAAGAGGCTAATTTGGCCCTAAATAGATTAAAATTATTAAGTCCAGTGGCGTCCCGGGGGGCATCTTAGCGAACATTATTATCAAAAATGTACGCCACTACCTTTTTTGTAACTTTAATAATTTTTTGTTTGATCAAGCATCTAAAAATACAACTTCTTTGCCTCTTGCATTTTTTTCCTATCTCACTTCGTTTTCGAGAAAAAAAATAAAAACCGTTTTATTGCATGTCACTGGACAAATTTGGTTTATCAATTTTTACTTAAAAAAAATTACAAGTGCCTTGGAAAACAAATAATCAAAAACATTTCTAGGAAAGAGTGTTATTGCAACTTTTCCAATACCATAACATAAAATACACTACAACAGATGTTAGAAATGTCCACCATCCATTTCCGTACACCTTCTCACTCGACAAATCATTGAACAACGAACTCGAGCTAAAATTCAAGGTCTATTTCTTATTTCTTCGCAAGCATTTACGATTTTATTTCTTAATTCTTCTATTGTTTCTATGGGAGTAGCGTAAACCATCGTCTTAAGCGGGCCAGTGAATTGGTCCACCTCTTCCAATCCAATTTTCACTAAAGGTATTATTCAGATGAGTTCTGACAGGCATAAAAGTTATTTGGTTACGTATATTTAGAGGAACTTCTAGCAGTACGGGCAATTCTTGTTGAAGAAACTCTAAGTAAGATTCGCTGTTTAATCTGAAGGGTAAAAAGAAAGGACCAATTAAATTGTCACCAACAATACCCATCCACACATTTAAAGAAAATTGTTCCTGGTGGCGACATTGTACGAAAGCATGGGAATTTTCGTCACTCCATACATGAGTGTTAGAGTAGTTAACAATACCATCCCGCCGAAATCCTGCTTCGTCCGTAAAAAGTATGGTTTTATTAAAATTCCTATTATTATTAACCTCTTGGTAATACCATCGGCAAAACTGAAAACGAGATAGAAAATCTCTTGGTAGTAATGCTTGCACACGTTGGACATGATAGGGATACAAGAATTGCTCGGAGAGAACCTGCCACACAGTGCTGTTGGAATGATTACCCCCTAATCTAGTTGCTGTAGTCCTTGTACTGATACCAGGATTTTGTTCCACGGCACGTAAAACTGCCTCGTCAAACTCGGGCGTTCTTACGGACCTCGGCCGGCCTCTATCATTGGTGGGAACGGCAAAACTTCCTAAATAACATTATTGTCAAAAACATCACAAAAATAAATAAGAAAATTTACCTCTTTCCCGTAATCTACGGTCTACGCTTTCAAAGGTTTTACTATCTGGAAGTTGCCGATGGGGAAACGCTTATGCATACAGGCGCCTCGCTGCATAACAGTTACTATAAGCACGTGCATACATTACATGCATATCTGCCATTTCCTCAAAAGTGTAATTTTCCATCACAAAAACCGAGACCAAAACTTTTTAGTGTATAATTCTTTTCTAAAAAAACTGACGCGCAAATGTCAAACCTTAAACCTCCATGCAGAAATGATTATTTGTTTTCCAAGGCACTTCTGATTTTTTTTAGCAAAAATTGATAAACCAATTTTGTCCAGTGACGTGCAATAAAACGGTTTTTATTTTTTTTCTCGAAAACGAAGTGAGCTAGGAAAAAAATACAAGAGGCAAACAAGTTGTATTTTTAGATGCTTAATCAAACAAAAATATTTTAGTTACAGAAAAGGTAGTGGCGTACATTTTTTTGATAGTAATATTCGCTAAGGTGCCCCCGGGACGCCACTGGACTTAATAATTTTAATCTATTTAGGGCTAAATTAGCCTCTTAATACAACAAATAACATTGCCAAATTTCAACAGAATCGAGTAAATAATTTTTAAGACATTAATAGTTTCATTTTTTATTTTTTCTTCTTTAACATCCTGTGTCTTGAAAACTCTGCATTTCCGGACCCATGTTTATAGAAACTTTTTTTCATATTTTTTAACAAGGAATCACCCTCTAAAATATCTCCGTCTATTTTTCGAACACACTGTATTTTCAAAAATCCGAAAATCTTTTTTTGTATTTTTTGAACGGGGCTGTGGTTTACCTGAGTTTTCCCCCGCCATTGGGTAGGGGCATAGAGTTTTTGGACGCCATATTATCGAAATAACCTGACCTAATCAGTTTAGAGCAAAAGTATTAATAAATGCTCTCATTGGCTGGTCCCGCAAGCTTCCTGAACCACCACCAAAGGGGATATTTCTTACGGTAAATTAATCATTAAAAAAATAAAAGATTCTTATGTATGCAACCATAAATAATAATAAGTTAATTTCAAATAGTTACAGTATAATAAACATGTTAATATAATATGAATTCCCTAGAAGACGTGCTTGTTAGGGGCAAATCTTATTTATTTAAAAGTATTTAAAATCATGAATATTTAAGAATATTTCTATAAAAAGTTGCAAGTACATATTTAATAAACGCTTGATGATAGATTATTAAATTTCTGAAAAGGATTAATTATATAATTGATTCACAATAATATTAAATAGCATTAATTAGTTAAAGCAATATTTCAATTTTAGTTTTTTTTAATAAAATAATTTTTTTAATATTTGTTGGTAAATAATCGTTAATTTAACTAAAAGCATAAATAATACAGAGAATGAAGCCAGATGGCTCCATCTCGTGGTGCTGGTAAATAACACCAATTTCTTGCATTACATGCCTCACTGGTGAGCTGTTATACAGCGAAACGCGTCTGAGGATGGTTCTGGCAGAAGGAAAAAAACCCTTTTTGAATAAAAGCATAAATATTTAAGAGTTTTCCTACGGACTTATTTATTTTAGGATTTATGGATATTTCATTTTTATAACGTGTATTATGGTTATGGTCTTTAAATTGTATAAGGTTTTTATTTTTAAAAATATATATTAAAATATTATAAATGTAAATTTGTCTAACGTTCATCTTTTTTGTTTCTGAGTATAATTCTTTTGAAGGATAAAGATAGTCCTTATTAAATATAATTTTCAAAAATCTTTTTTGTAATACTTCTAATTTTTTAACCAAAGTTCCGTTTATTCCTCCCCAACCTAAAATTCCGTAATTTAAATAAGTTTTGACTACTGCATAACATAATATTTCTAGATGTGTTATATCCAGAATTTTTTAATGCTTTTAAAAATTGGTAAATATACTTCTTAACTTTTGAATCGAATATTCTACTTGACAATTCCAAATGAAGGTTAGCAAAGAATCATCTAGTGCACCCAAATCCCATGTTATACGTGATAGGTACCGCCCTATAACAGCTATATGTATATACTATGTTTTATTTTATTCTGTGATCAATATTATAATTACTACCTTTTAAACATAAATAATTGAAGCAGTTCTTCCGAAATAAAATTGTTTTGCTTACTGGACGATATAAATTTAATGTTGTCGGCTGCAATATGTTTAGATACCCCAGATAAAGTTTCTGAAAAGTATAAACCAGGTATACCGGTAATGAAGAAATAAATACTAATAATTTTGTTCGCGCTAATGCAATCGTCCAATTATTTCTGTAAATAAATATAACACAGAGTGCAATGTGCAAAAGAACAAATTTTTAGGAATGTTGGGCAATTTTTATCGTTCGGCTGGCGTATATACATACAGGGTGTTCTAAGTGTTCATAGTTTTGTGTTAAAATAACTCCCAAAATCGTGCCGCTTGCATCTGTGTACACTTGTATAAGGGCCGCAGAACCACCAATTTTTTAAATTAAATCAGTTAATACCGGCTAATACATTGTAAACCGTTTTATAATATATATTTCGATATCGATACCTGAACTATACTAATTATCCACCAAATGCCCGACGTATACAACCGAGTATGGCGAAATAATCCGTAGGCACGATCAAGTCATCCGCCCATTCCTATTCTATGTACCCGCCGAGTACTGCCAGCACTTAAAAGATGTTGAAAGCGCATATTTTCCTTGAAATAGCCAACGGCGACGTGAGCCGAACATATTACGGCCGGGTTTGTTACGAAAAGCCGATTATATTGGGTTGAATGCTGCAAATTATTTCATCTCCGGTTAGTTCTCGGTATTCGTATAATCGGGCTAATGTTTATATTTTTTTTTGTTATCATTTGTTCTACTTGTTGGCGGTTTTCGTGAGAAATCGAGAGTTAATTTAAATTAAGCAAAAGTAAGTTCCACAAGCTTACGTATGAAAAATAATTAGTTGTGAAAAAGCGTGATTTATATATTGACATTGCGGATAAGGGTCGTAGTAAAATCTATAAAAATATGGACACCTATTTAAAAAAATAAGCAAATTAGTGGTTGTTCAGATAAAAATGCGTTGTTTTGTTTTCCGCGGATCTTATTTGGGACTGATTGAGAGGAGAGATATTGGAGATCACGTTTTTAAAATATCAGGTGACTCATGTTGCCACCAGAGGCGTGCGAGCAAGAGGGGTGTGGGATAATTAAGGTCATATTTTTGTCCCCGAGTTTGGTTCCTTGAACATTTTTAGTGGAACGTTTTCAAAATAAAAGGACGTAAATTTAGTAAAAGAGCGGAGATTACACTGACAGGCAAGATCCATGCATTCAATTTTTTGATTAATTTACATAGAAGACTTTGTGAATAAGAATCTTTTAAACCAGATTACTCAACTGGTACACGTACCACTCGAACTGTCGAAGCTGAAGAGAGGATTTTTTAACATAAACAGTGTCTCTTTAAAACCCCAAGATTTTGAACCCAGGGTGCAATTATGTCGATGGCTAAGACAAAAATGGCATCGAGATCTCAGCGTTGTAAGTAAAATATTTTCACTGATAAGGCCCGATTTACTAGAGACGGAATTATAAATTTCCACAACAGTCACATATGGACAGAGAAGAAAATGTTTCCATTAATGTCTCTTTAATAGGGTCGTACATTTTACCAAATAGATTAAACAGTGAATCATACTTAGACTTTCTACGAAATGTACTACAAGTCCTAAATTAAAGTCCATTATCTCACTTGTTTCGGGAATTACCAAAAAACGTTAAATAAAAAAGTTTTTGAGAATGTTAAGGTACACAGTTTAAAGTTATTTTTGAGTACACAGGGTGGTCCAAAAAAGCGTGGCGAATATAACATAATTTTTTTTAAATGAAACACTCTATTTTTTTATTTATTTTTAGATTCTGCATGAAATTCTATAACCTTTTTGTTAATAATGTTATACACCTAAACCTTGTAGTTGTTCTAATATTTCTATTCTAGAAAAATATCAGTTTTTACTTAAATTGACAGTTCTGCCATTGTTTCTAAAGGTGGAAACGTTCTATTGGGATGATAAAAAAAACATGTAACGAAAGTTTTTAATAATTTTTTAAATATTCTTTTCCCGATTTTATTGAAATTTGGTACCGTTACTCATAATGATAAGAGGCTTAATTAGCCCTAACTAGATTAAAATTATTAGGTCCAGTGCCGTCCCGGGGAGCACCTTAACGAATATTATTTCGAAAAAAATTTAGGCTACTCACATTTTTCTAACTTTGGTATTTTTTTCGGATTTACCAACTAATTATATAACTTTTTTGCTCCCTGAATTGTTTTCGTATCTTGCCTCATTTTTGAGAGAAAAAGTTAAAAAAAAAAAATTGCAAAAAATGCAATAGTTAATACACAGGATATTTAAAAACAATTATAAAAACCGATTTTTTTTAAATACGGGGCAACTCCGGATACATGTTCGTATGAACTTTTTCTCTTAGAATATCATAAGGAATCACCCCCTTAAGTTACGTACGTAAAGTTTAAGTTAGATGCTTCAGTTCAAGTGAATTTATACATTTTAACTAATTTAAATTGAAAAATATCAACTTTTGTAAATGGCACACCCTAGATATTATTATTTTTTCTGATAAGTTTTATAAAACTCTTCAATTTTCATTAAGTATGTCATATACCTATTTTTAATAGTTTGCGATTTATTTTGATTTTTCTCATTTTTACCCTTGTTGTTGTAAACTAACGGGACTACGACTACACATTAACAAACTTTCTTATTATCTACTACTTTACGTTGTAGCGTCATTCGTCGTTGTCTTAATCCACGCATCTTTTGAGTAGTTACTGGTACTCTCTCATATTTTACACTCCCCGTAAAAACCATCTTTCTGATTGCGTCTTCCTGGTTTTTGCTGACGCATGCAATATCGTCATGCAATATTAAAGCGTAGTCGCTAATTTGTCATTTAAAAAAAAAAGCAGAGCCGTAATCTTAATCATATAAGGAAGGAGATCTTGTTACCATTAATAGCTCAGTTCGACCCTGGATTAAAGGTAAGTCGGAAGTATCTTGGACCGTACGAAATTGTAAAAGTTAAGAAGAACAAGAGATATGATGTAGTGAAGGTGGGACAGCATGAATGCCCAATGCGGACTTCTACATGTTCAGAATACCTCAAACCGTGGATTGAGTATGCAAGCGAATTCGAGTCGGATTCAGAGTCAGGAACGGCCGAATGTAGGGAATTTTGATAAAACTCCTCCATATGTTATTAAGATTACTGCTCTGTTTTTTTTTTACCATGACACATTAGCGACTACGCTTTAATATTAGGAACGACGTGAAGTTTGCCGATATTGTAGGTGTCAGCAAAAACCAGTAAGACGAAATCAGAAAGGCGGTTTTTACGGAGAGTGTAAAATATCAGAGAGTACGAGTAACTAGTTAAAAGACGCGTCGCGGCGTCGGTTAAGACAACGACGAAACGACGATAATGACGATACGACGTGAAGTAGTAGGTATAAAAGTAGTAATAAAAGTTGTTAATGTGTAGTTGTCTGCGAAGAAGCAGTGTGTAAATTTTTAAACCCATATTCCTAAGACCTAATATTAATATATATACATATATATACTTTATCTCAAAAGTATCCTTGGCCTTTTTCATTACTACTAGACTTAAGAAAAAAGCCTACACTTTTTATGAGATATTTCCATCCTATAATTGATTTTAAACCATGAACAATTGCGCTTCTTGCGCCAATATGGCGAAACCATAAAACATCGACTGGCTTAAATAAACGCCTTTATTGAAATTATTATATAATGATAACGGTGGCGAACTGTAAACTTTGAAAATGTAAGTAAACTTAAATTCGACGCAATGTTGCAACTGAAACCGCTCAAGCGAGAAAATTTAGAGCGATTGCATTTTAAAGTGGCGTGCGGGAGGGCACAACATATTAAATAACTTCTAAAAACTTAGTTAAGTTATTAGCGGTTTATTGTTACTCCAGATTGCAGGGCAACATTTTCTTGGTTAATTTTCCAAATTAAATTTTTTGTTTTAAACTTTTCCAATAATAAAATGGTATTAGCCCAGCTTGGACCATATGAATATGTCTATTTATTTAATTACTATAACGTCAAGAGATACAGCACCGATTATTAGATATTATTAGGGTGTTATTAATTTGTTAAAATACAAGAATAAATATGAGGGATGTGACCCGGCAATCATCGATATTGTTTAAATAGTCTAATCCTAGACAAAATTATAAGAGATACACAAACTAACAGAGCAAGCTTTAATATATACGAGAATGACTTTGTCACCTTGACAAGAAGTCTCAAGAGCTGAACGAATAGGTTAGAGGAAACAGCACAAGGAATGGATCTATTCTAATATCTAGATCCAGATATACAGGGTGTTACAGGTGTTTTTGAAAATGAACTTAGAATTAAAAATGTATATGTTCAAACGTTAAAGGCGGCATTCTAAAGTATTGCACAAACTTTTGAGGTTGCTTTCTATCTCATTAAAGAGGATTACATATTCTCCTTTGTCGTCGCTTTTTAAGTAAATATCGTAACTCAATATTTTTTTTTTGCAATTATACCGTATTTCAAAAAAGCATTTCAAGATATTACCAGTCGTTTTTGTCGTCCATTTTTTACTGCTTTTCATGTGAAAAAAATAGTCGTAAGTAGGTACGTAACTTAAGGGGGTGATTCCTTATGATATTCTAAGAGAAAAAGTTCATATGAACATGTATCCGGAGTTGCCCCGTATTTAAAAAAAATCGGTTTTTATAATTGTTTTTAAATATCCTGTATTAACTGTTGCATTTTTTGCAATTTTTTTTTTTTTAACTTTTTCTCTCAAAAACGAGGCAAGATACGAAAACAATTCAGGGAGCAAAAAAGTTATATAATTAGTTGGTAAATCCGAAAAAAATACCAAAGTTAGAAAAATGTGAGTAGCCTAAATTTTTTTCGAAATAATATTCGTTAAGGTGCTCCCCGGGACGGCACTGGACCTAATAATTTTAATCTAGTTAGGGCTAATTAAGCCTCTTATCATTATGAGTAACGGTGCCAAATTTCAATAAAATCGGGAAAAGAATATTTAAAAAATTATAAAAGACGATTTTTTTAAAAAAAAACTTTAACACCCTGTATCTCGAAAACGAGGCAACTCCAGACACATGTTTATATGAAATTTTATCTTAGAAAATCATAAGGAATCATCCCCTTAAGTTACGTACCGTACTTCTGAAACACCCTGTATATTTGGGTGGTCCTTAAGTACGTTTTAGTATTTTAGGCGGCGCTTCCCTAGGACATTTTAAGAAAAAAAGTTTCTATAAGCCTATGTCCGCAAATGCCCCCAGTTTAAGATAAAGGGTGTTAAAAATCTTAAAAAAAAAACGATTTTTGATAATATTTTAAAAACCTTTAAATAATCGTTTTTTGAAGTTTGCTAAAACTAAAAAGAGAAAAAAGTGATACATTTTAGGACTATTTCAAATTTTTTGATTTTGCTATGCCCGTAGATACGGGTGAGCATGTTGGGTTTTTATAGGGAATCGATGTTACGCCACTGCTTTTTTTTTAAATTTTAGAACTTCTTAGATACTAGCAACTAAAAATACATAAAAAATATATTTTCTCTTTTTTTGATAGGATGAGTTTTATTTAAGAAAAAAAATTAAATTGTGTTTTGTTGTACGCCGCTTCACCATTTCTTGTACTTACTTTTTCTTAAATTTTTAAAGTATTGCTAGAAATTATTTGCTTCTTCTATCTTTTGTTCAATGCCTGAAATACATTATAAGTTGTTATAAACCTGTTGAGAAATATTTCTACTCTCTATTTTAAATAATTAGCAGTACAGGAAAAAACTTCCCTTAGTAAATTTGAAGATTTGTCTTTTATTAATTAAGAAGGCTATGAACTTTAACACTTTAATGTCAGGTGGCGCTGAAAGCCAATCGTCGGTTTCTGTGAACCGAAAACGTGATATTAAAGAAAGATGTTTGTCCCTTTTCTTTCCGTCAGACCCAATGCTTGGTCGCGTTTCGCCGTATTACGGCTCATCGGCAAGGCTATAGAGTCTGACGAAAAGGAAAGGGATCTTACAGTGTTTGCAACACATAATGTATATAAATACATATGCGAGATGTTACACGTGGCGACATCTCGTAGCAATCGAGCTATCCACCCAACCAGACCAGCGAGGTCTTAGAGAAGACCAAACGCTGGAATGGATCCCGCATAAGCAGGCATCTAATGTCAGGTGGCGCTGAAAGCCAATCGTCGGTTTCTGTGAACCGAAAACGTGATATTAAAGAAAGATGTTTGTCCCTTTTCTTTCCGTCAGACCCAATCCTTGGACGCGTTTCGCCGTATTACGGCTCATCGGCAAGGCTATAGAGTCTTGACGAAAAGGAACGGGATCTTACAGTGTTTTCAACACATAATGTATAAATACATATGCGAAATGTTACCCGTGGCGACATCTCGTAGCAATCGAGCTATCCACCCAACCAGACCAGCGAGGTCTTAGAGAAGACCAAACGCTGGAATGGATCCCGCATAAGCAGGTATCTAATGTCAGGTGGATGTAAGATCCCTTTCCTTTTCGTCAGACTCTATAGCCTTGCCCATGAGCCGTAATACGGCGAAACGCGTCCAAGGATTGGGTCTGACGGAAAGAAAAGGGACAAACATCTTTCTTTAACACTTTAAAACAAACGGGGTTAAGTTAATAAAACGTAATTGATTTTTGAGAGAGCTTGTAAGCTGCCCTTAAATATTTTTTTATTTAACAGTACTTTCTAAATGTTGTGAATTCAAATTTTTTAAAAATAACAACATTTTTTTAATTTAATTGTTTTCAATGCCTGAATATACAAATATGGAAATGACAGACATGCATTTTGCATATGGCTTGGCTAATGGCAATGCAGTGGAAGTGCATCGCATTTATTAGGATGAATACCCTCGTCGACAAATTGCTTGAGCCAAAACTTTTTTAAATATTCATAAGCGCCAATACCATATACAGAGGGTACAAGTATTATTACCTGACGATTTTCCCAATCGTAAGTAGATTTTTGCCAGTGGATGCTTCAAAAAGCAGCAGAGTTTTTAAACTTGATTTTGTTTACCGACGAGGCCAACTTTTTACGTAATGCGATTTAAAATTCATAACAATCATCTAAAGGCTGAAGGCAATTTTCTTGCTGTAATAAAAGTTCACCATCAGCATCAATTTTTTTTTCTTCCTCCAAGACGGAAATACGTATTGCTATTTTATCGAACACGAACTACTTATATTACTTGAAGAAGTTCCGATCATGATTAGAAATCAATTATGGTTTACGCACGATGGAAGTCCAGCTCATTTTAGCTTGATTACTCGAGAATTTTTGGATAGAGTGTATATAAATCGGCTGAATTGGTCGCGGAGGTGTGGAACCAAATCATCTGTGGCCCGCCTACGTCGCCAGAGTTAAATCCCTTAGATTATTTTTTAGGGGGACATTTAAAAGCATTAGTTTACTCTACACCAATTGAGAACATTGATCGTCTAAAAAATCGTAGAGTGGACTCATGTGAGATAATTTTTCATACCCCTGGTATATTTCTACGTGTCCGTCTACACCAATTGAGAACATTGATTTATAGGTAATTATTACATTCAAAATGAGATCCTCCGTTTCTGGCACAATTACGGATTCTCCTTCTTACTTGGGTACTTGTGACGCCCAACCTTATTTTCTTTATTTGGTCGCTTGATTCGGTAATTCTTCTGATAAAATAATCGCGATGACTTGTACACCAAAAATCAAGAGGCGGCAAGTGGTGATCTGGCCGGCCGTAATGTTGGTCCGCTTCTCGCTATCCAACGATTGGGAAATGTTTCATTTAGATTTAGAAATTCGCGTACAGTAAACCGGTAATGAGCAGGACATCCATCATTTCGAAATATTAACCTATTTCCTACATTTAACGGTACGTCGTTCAAACTATCTGGCAAATTATTTTGTAAAAATTCTAAATTGTTTTTACTTTAAATGTCTGGACCAATAAAAGTTCTGCCAGTCACTGCTGCCCAGAGATTTACACTAAACTTGTGTCGAAACGAGGTTTATGTAAGGGTTTTCATCAGCATTAACCCAGTAATATTAAAATTATGAAAATTGGTTAAACTTCTGGACCCTTATTCTTGAATTGCAGGGAGTAGAACTTGCGAGAGAAGTGGGTGCGGTTTTCTTAAAAATGTAAAACAATGTATTCTTGAAAAAATATTAAGGGAGGGAGCCAGTCCCAAGAGAACTTGAAGTTCTCCTACTCGTGACCAAGAGAAGCAGCAAACCTAACCTAAAATTGTGTTGTGTTTGGTTGTACCTATTTGTTATATAATTTTTTAATGAAAAGTGAGCTAATGGTTAAATATCTAAAATAGATATGGAAAATTTTAATTTAATGCTGTGGAATGAGATTTTTAACGAGGATGTTGAAGTAGCGGTGGCAGAACTGGCTATTGGGAGGGATGTTTTTTCCTAAACAAATGCATTTCAGTTATCTGACAAAAAATTTGTTCGGTTATTCAGGGTGGATAAATGGCAGTTAATTTGTCCTTATACATATCGGGCATCCACTAAAACCTCTTTTTGTTTAGAACTATATTTCCTCGATTTAAATTCCATTTTAATGAATCCCTAAATCAGTTCCCAAATTCAAATTAAAATAAAAAAAAAAACAACAAAACAAGAGTGAGGTTATGTCAAAATTTGCAGCAATGCCATTGGCTAACCAACCTGGCAACGCTGTTCCCCGATTTTGCTCCCTTCCTGATATTCCCGGGCGCGTTCGGTGTTTCAAAAATACGGCATTTTTACTGTCGGGGAGATCAAACGAGGGACACTTCCCGAGAGCTCCCAGGGACCACTCCCTTCTCTTGCTTTCAAGAATAGACGTCCTGGAGAGAACTTCGAGTCGCCAGTTCACAAAATAATTTTAAGGAAAATTCCGCCTTCCATGTTGGCATTTAACAAAACACGACAATAAATTATTGTTTTTCGTAAATGGCCACCTTCTTCGAGTCCTTGCACAAGGGTGTAATGAAATGGATATTTTTCTTTAGTCTTAAGGATGCACCACTTTCTATTTAGACAAATTAAATTGATCAGCTACTTTTCAAATGCTTGTAGTAGGATCAGCTGCAAAAGCCCCAAAAATTTGCTCAAGTTCCTTATGGTGTAGGTCGCCAGTTCCACTTATTCGCCAATACGTGGTCATATATACCTAGACATTGGAAAGTCTTCTTATTGGAAAGCGTTTCCGAAATGATCTATAGCCTAACTAACTATAAGATAATTTAATAAGATGGTGTCGAATCCGAGGGGGAATAAGTTAAGTCAGCACCAGGGCAAATACCACCTCTGATTCTGATGATGAGGTACCACTGAGTTTACTTGTTCATTAAAATTAACTATATATACTTTTATATTGTTATTATTAAAGGGCGGAATATTATGCACTTAAATTCAGCCAAAATATGCGCATATATTATTATGTGCCTTGTTTGCGTTTAAAATGTGCAGTTATATGCATTTTTTTGACCAAATATGCATACTGGTATGCAATATTTCTTAATTTAATATAGTTAAATAGAGTAAAGAAACACACTGGGTTCTAAAAAAGATATTTATTTAAAAAAAGGACGCAAAAAAAAACAAAGAAAAATAAAAGTAAACAATGTTTTAACCTAAAATTGTGTAAAACGCATTTATTACTAAATATTTTTCAAAATTTTCGACTAAAAAGGATTTTCTTCTATCGTAAAAATATGTTTATACAAAAAGAAGCTTCTTTCAACATCTACTGATGTAATCGGACAAACTTAGGTAAAGTATAAGGCCAAAATACAACTTTGTTGGATGGTTTACCTTCATAAATGCTTTTTACTGCAGTTAAGTATTTAAATCATTCATTCTTTTTTACAGTAACATCCAATTTGTTCCTTACTTGACCTCCTACTTTACCGGGAATGTTGTTATATTTAGCGGAAAAAGTCTCAACAATACTAATTAAGTCTCTTAAACTCAAATTTCTACTCTGTAACGAGGATATTGTCCGGTATAAAACTGAAATTAACCTTAATAAAAACAAGATTTTTAACTACACTTGCACTTTTTTAACAACTCTTTACTTTGCACAAGACACTGCGAATCGTCATCTAAATCCAAAGTTAGTTCTTTAATGGCTTTGAAATGTTCTGCGTAGAATATTGCGGCCTTAATTCATGTTCCCCACCGGGTAATTACAGGTTCTGGAGGTAAACTAACTCCTGGTAATCTCTCCTTATACATCTGCACTCTTAGAGGTGCTTTTATAAACACTTTTTACATTTGAAATTAATCTATTTACTAAAGTATATTCAGTTCTGACGGTTTCTGCGACTCGGTTTATTCCATGTAAAAGACAACTCACCTGTACCATATTGGGGTAAAAGATTCTTAAGTTTTGGTATTCTTTTACCATATACGGTGCTGCATCAGACAAAAGCACTAAAAACTTCTCATCTGGGACTGGATTTGGTAACAAAAAGCTCGATAGAGACTGCTGAATAAATCACATTATTAGTTTTGTCTAGCTGCTTGGAAGCTATTAAATATGGGTTTGTTGCTTTATCTTCTTAAAATGCTCCAATCATAAGATGTGCGATATATCTGCCACAAGCATCTGTGCTATAGTCAAAGTTAAAACAGAAGTACGTATTACAACCCGATATAAATACAGTTTCTTAAGCAGGTAATAATAAGGCATTATTGAATGACAATAAATAACCCCTAACAATATACCAACCCCGGAAACCCCGAATAAATAACTTGTGTGTAACCAAAATGTAAATATTAATTATTATATAATTATCTTCATTATTATGCTTATTGCAGACTTCATTTTGGAAATATGCCCAAAAAATATAAGTCGGTATTTCCGGAAATTTTCCCTATATACATCTTGCTTCCTTTATTTTCTGGTTAGGTGTGTTTATTTTGTAAGTGGATCTTTGTTATTATTCAATTTTTGTTGCTGACTTTTACCTACGCTGCATTATCAACAAAACTTTAGCCAAGGGCTGCAAACCGCAATTTATGTGGCCATTTTCAACGAGAGAATTTCAAAACTGCATGAAAGCGAACATACGTACGAAATGGCTGTAAAAAGCGACGCATGTAACCGCAGACATGTTAGAATTATTTGCCATTCGTGTGCCAAGGTACACAGTAAATTTTTGGTCTGGATTTGCATCAGGAGTTGGTGCTACTTTCATGAAGTTTAAACATATACAGGGTGACAATTTGAAAACGAACAGCATTTAATACTGCCTCTACCAATGATAGTATGAAAATTTGGCGAAACACGTCAATTGATATATCAAGGGGGACATTTTTTAAGGCATTTGTTGTCGTGTTACTTTCAACCCCCTGACCCACAGGGCACCTACCCCTAAAATTTTAAATGGCAACCCCTATTTCTTTTGCCATTTTTGTGTTCCTTATAAAATTCTACATAAACGTATTATTTTTTTTTTCAAAATTGTGATTATTAACCTCACAAATTAATGAAATGTATTTAAATAAACATTTAAATAATGCAACGCCTTGAAAAATTATGATAATGATAATGAAATACTGAAAAGCTCACCTTTCCTACTTTATGAATTGTTCAAAATGGGTTCCATTCTTCTCCAAGCACAAGTACAGCCGGTATTCAAACTGGTTTCGAACGTTTTCAAGAGTTTCAGGTGAAATAGCTCTATACTCCTGTACAATTCTTTGTTGTAATTGTTCAATGGAATCTGGTTGAGTTTCAAATACAACGGATTTCAAGTGACCCCATAAGAAAAAATCCAGCGGTGTCAGATCTGGTGACCTAGGTGGCCATTCTATGGGTCCCCTCCTACCAATCCACTGCTCTGGGTAATGATTATCCAACCACTCTCTTACTGGGCGTACATAATGCGGAGGCGCTCCGTCCTGTTGCAAGTGGAGGAAATGTTCATCTAGAGCAACATTTCCATTGGCGTCCCTTTGATTTTCCACCTCACGAATTATAAGAGTTTCTATAGCTGTGTCTAACTTTTCTGCATAAATTTCACCATTTAGATTTCGATTGATAAAGAGGGGACCGATGATACTATTGCCTGATATACCCGCCCAAACATCTATTTTTTGAGGGTATTGCGTATGCCCCTCTCTAATAATGTAAGGATTGAGGTCGCTCCAATAACGACAGTTTTGTTTGTTGACCTTGCCATTTAAGTAAAAGGTCCATTCGTCACTGAAACGGATATTCTTTATTAACCTGGGCTGAGTAATAATCTTATCCGTCATAATTTCGCAAAACTCAATACGTCTGTCCGGGTCATCGTCCCCTAATTCTTGAGTAATTAGGAGTTTGTATGGATGAAATTTGTGAAGCTTCAATACTTTCCTGACTGACTCACGCGACAGTCCAGTTTGATCTGCAACTTTACGAAGGGACGTAGTGGGAGCCATAGCAACTTCACCAAGAACCTCAATCTGAGCGGCCTCATTGAGCAGTCTTGGCTCATTCCTTTTCTTATTGCAAACAGATCCTGTTTCTTCAAATTTAGCTGCTAACTCACGGATGTACTTGTGTCCAACATTTCTTTTACGATGTCTCGTTGAATACGGCCGCCGTTCTTGCAAAGCAACGATTTTCAGCTCCGTAAATGAAAATCATTTCTACGCGTTCAGCAATAGTGTAAACCATTTTAAGAAACGACACTAATAATTAAAAACTATTGAAATGTTTATGAAATTAACTTTCACAGCTTATTTCACTGATTCTAGAATAACATGAAATAAATATTGAACACCAGGAGTCGGAAACTAAAGTACCTACTAAGTACTTATCATTTGTTCGAAATATCAGGAATAAGCAAATCGAGAATCTTGTTTTGTCGAAAACGGCAAAAAAATTAAATTATTTTATGTTTTCTAGTGGCGATATCGAGACGAAATGTAAATAAATAAAAGAATTTGGAATGTAACTATTGGTAGGTACAAACAGTTTTAAACGAAGTGCTATGAGGCGGTGAATGCAATCCGTTTTAAAATTCGATATTAAATACATTTCATTAATTTGGGAGGTTAACAATCACAGTTTTGAAAAAAAAATAATACAGTTTATGTAGAATTTTATAAGGAACACAAAAATGGCAAAAGAAATAGGGGTTGCCATTTAAAATTTTAGGGGTAGGTGCCCTGGGGGTCAGGGGGTTGAAAGTAACACGACAACAAATGCCTTAAAAAATTTCCCCCTTGATATATCAATTGACGTGTTTCGCCAAATTTTCATACTATCATTGATAGAGGCAATATTAAATGCTGTTCGTTTTCAAATTGTCACCCTGTATAGAATATACGAGTTCAACATTATAAGGGTGTTTCCGAATACAAAGACAACTACTAAGTTTTGTCAAAAAAGTGTAATTTTAAAAATATTTAATGTTGGTCAACATGTGAACTGTTATGTATGTTTCTACACTGAGAAAAATATTTATTTGAGATATCCCGAAACTAATTCATTCAATAAAAATATTTAATTGAAAAGGAGCAACAAAATATTTTATTTGCCGAATTAAATGATGAGAAGTTTAATTGCCTGATTTAAAATTAATTTCGGACAAACACGTAATATTACCTTATCACAACTTACGTTTAATTCGACCAAATTCACTAATGATTCTGTGTTTTCACATAAATATTTAAAAGTAATTGTGTCAATTAAGTTACACTTGCGTTGTTCTGTCTTCACTTCTTTTACTTTTTAGTAATCTTGCAACAATAATGTAACGTGTAGAGCTTCCGCACTTTACTCTGCTGTGCTCTGAAACTATTTCACCAATTTGAAGGGTTTTACCCTTTGAAGTCTTCTTTTTAAACCCTTGTTAGCGATGGGCAGGATAACCTCGACGTTAACGTAGTGGAAGAATAGTCATTTTTCTTTACTCTTACAGCAAATATTATGTTTCTTACTTCTTAGTACTTTATTCTGAAAGCGCTGAGTTACTAGCTATAATCATATCGTACCTAAACACCTTTTCCCAGACCTCTAACAAATCACTTAAACGCACAATGCAGAAAATAAAACTAATATTGCGCCCTCTATTGGCAAAACTTGTACAACACATAAGGGGCGCGACATCTCGCCGACTCACTGAATTCAAGCGAGGAAGAAGATGCAAATACAATAAATTACCAAAAAACATTTAACTTTTCAATGGGAAAGTTTATAAAACAAAAATTAGGCAATTTCTGGTTGGGAAAGGCTACTACTTAGTTTAAGAATATTTAAGTGATGATAGTGTTTTATATAATAATATGTAGTATTATATATTTACTGGTATTTTAATGAAATGTATGTAATTTTAATGACGTGTACATCCATTTTTTGACATCATTGTTTCTAACCTTCAAACAGACTCCTATTCGGTATACCAAAATTTCATCCCTATGAGTTCTTTCTTTTTATTCTAATAATATTTAAAGAATGTGCTGTCTAGTTGGACTTCACACCTTTTCCCAATGTTTATTTTTCTTATATAAGCTCTTTTTTTTAATGGTAATATTGCCGCTTCTTTTATTTCTTTCTTCGATTTTGCCCTTTGTTATTATATAACAGTGTTACCCATCAGTAAAATTAAAACCTTTTTAGGAAGCCCATTTTTTATATTTGCATATTTAAAATATAGTCAATATAAAATACATTACTTATTTTACCTGTGAGAAACAATTAAATGTCGTCTTCAATCAATTTCAACTTACGTTTAAGGAAACAGTTGATCCTTTTTATCGCAGATAAAACAGTGATATAATGGATGTCATATCGACTACGCCATAGCAAAATTTACTGTCGCCATCATCAACCTAGTCTTGAATATAAAAATAAGCGATGAAAAATTTGCTTTGCTTTGCTTTGACCATGCAGAGAAGAGAGAAACTGGTCGATAAGATAAAAGTCAAAAGTGCTGCAAACATTTTAGGTGTTTTCTCGTCGTTTCAGGGTTGATAAAAATAATGATTTTTTTGATTTTTTAAAAAAATTTACCAGCTTTTACAAATATTATTATTATTAAATATAACTGCTTATATTTTGTTTTGTTAAGTAAACAAATATTTTTAGGCAGGAATAGTACAGATACGAAGCAAAACTGGAGAAGTTTTAACATGCAAATTTCGTCTGCGCAGTATTGCAAGTTTGCCGCTTTGTCGAAACTTGTAATAACTGGCAGAAAACGCCCGGCTTTATAAACGATACGCACTTATTTTAGTTATCAGTAATATTTCTGCTTTAGGGGTTAATCTATCAAAACATTTTAACTCATGACAAGCCGGGGCAGAAAGGAATTTAGTGTTTGGCAGTATTTTATAAAAAAGAAAGTGGTGGGCAAACTAGGTTGTAGAGCAGTATGTAAAAAGTGTGGTAAAGAATTGCAAGGTCTAGTGGACACACTAAAAAGTCATTGGGAAACCTGCAAAAGTGAAACTAGCGATATCAGCAGTGGTCTTGAAACTCTGCATGGTGATTGTCAGTCACAGCCTGGAACTAGCCAGAGTGAAATTATCCAGTTGGTGAAGAAACAGAAAAGCGATAACTGTGAAAAGGGAAGTAACGGTGGACGTGAAAATACTGGAAGTAGCGGTCATTTGGATTATTTTGTTGTGCGAACTGGACAAGATAAGAAAAAAGAATTGGACAGACAAATAGTCAAAGCCGTTTACGCAACAAATTGCAGTTTTAGAGCTATAGAAAATAAAGAGGTTCGAAAGGCGAAAGAAATGCTAAGACCTGGTTACCTTCCATCATCTAGATTTCAGTTATCATCAATGCTCTTGAATGAAATATTTGAAGAAGAAAAATCTAATTGTTTTAACAAGTTATCTGGACAATCTGTTTGCATGCCCTTAGATGGATATTCCAATATACATAACGAGCCGATAATCTGTGTCGTTTTGACTGCAGAGGATGGAAACAGTGTTCTTTTAGAAAGCATAGATACATCTGGTCATCCCATACAGCTGACTATCTTGCCGAATTGGCTATTAACTCAATAAATAAGTGCAAAAATAAATATAACTGTAAAGTTACCAGTATTGTTATAGATAATGCGAGCAACATGATCAGTATGAAGAAAAAAATTACCGAGTCGTCCAATTACCCTATAATTACATATGGTTGTTCGGCACACTTACTTAGTTTGCTCTTCAAAGATTTAGAAGCATCGCAGATAAAAGAACATATTATAGTACATATTGTGAAATACTTCAGAAATACCCATTTGCCAAATGCTTGGTATAAAGAAAAAGGGGGCAAGAAATTGGTCTTACCTCAGGATGTTCGATGGAATACACTTTCAGATTGTCTTGAGGTCTATGTATCTAAAACCAATTTCTATAGCACTGGATGCAATGCAACAAAAAGGTGCATTTTTATCTCGAGCAGTTTACATATGGACAAAGTTACTGGCTATTTTTGAAAGTTTTGAATTTGAAGAAGACAGAAGCTTGCGTCAATATCAATTATTTAAGAACAGATATTTGTTCAAGCTCTAACCCCCTTTCACTTTTTGGCGTATATTTTGGATCCTACAATAAACAAAGAAGAATATCCATTACTAGCTGAAGAAAAGAGAGATGCTCTACACATTGTTTCCAAATATTTTGCAGACACAGGATTATTACCATTACTAATTAAGTTGGAAGCTAAGTCGGACCCTTTTCACAAAACTCTGTTTTCAGAGGAAATAATCAAAAATGTAACAGCAGTACAGTGGTGGAGATCTCAAGAAGATGTTTCAGAAATTAAGCAAGTGCTCCCTATATTAATTTGTTTTGTGTGCCTGTGCATCGTCTGCTGATATCGAAAGAATGTTTTCTACTTATGGATTCGTACATTCAGATATAAGAAACAGACTTGGCGGTAACAAAGCAGCTAAACTAGTGTTTCTATTTAAGCATTATAACACTTAGGTTTTTTTAATTTTTTTTTGTTTAAATTAAGTACCTATTATTTGTATTAAAAAGGTTTTTTTATTTTTTATTTTTTAATTTTTTTAAAGTTTTATTTTTGTAATAACCAGCTGTTCTCTTCGATTATTTTATTAAAATAATAAATAACACCACATACAAATGCGTCTGGGTTTTATTTTTTGTATGAACAAATACATTTTAAGTGTTAAAATTTTAAAACTCTTTTTTAAATTAATCATGATTTAAAAAAAAAATCATACTGATTAAAATTATGATTTTAATCATCTCAACACTGGATCGTTTTACTAATTTTTTTTATTGGTTCAATTCAGGTCAGTAATACAATACATTTAACGTTTTTAAAACCTACTGGCATCCGGGTGATTGTTATCAATGCAATACCTAATACATTATTGTGCGCATTTATTAATAAATCTGCCGAATATTGAACATATTTATGTTTAATCGTAAAAGCAAATAAATTATTACTGGGTAATTTGTTGTAATAAAACGATTAAGAGTCATTATAGCAGCTTCCGTGCATAAACAATGTCTACATCGTCAGTCCTCACCACGCTTTAAAGTCATAATGTATTTTGAAAGTTGTACCAAAGAAAAACTTCAAAGACCACAACATTATGATACAACTACATATCTTGTTTAATTAAGAAACTTCAATCTGGATCGTTGAAAATTGTGGAATTTCCTCGAAAAAGAACTTTAAATATAGTTTAGCAAGTTGCTCGTAGTCAGGTGGTTTATTTGATGAATGAAGGACGAAGCTCTTTGAAATTTCAAATTCTATAAAGTTTATATGTGAAGCAAGTTGAGCGCACCGCCGCGCCGCAACAAAGTATGAAAACCTTTGTGTAAGTAAAGAACGAGATGCTTCTAATGTAAACGACTCGACATTCTCTTTATACCGAGGCCCCTAAAGTAAATTGCTTTGTAATCCTGGAAGAAACTTTGATAGGTCGTCATCTTTATCTATCGTTTATTTCTGACTTACTCAAATTGCAATGATTTATTTTGTGAATACATCGTATTTGAGGGGAATGTCAGTGAAGTTTTTGCATTGTATGCAAAGATTGTTCTTGCTATTTGGAGTATAAAAATACCATACTGTGGTCCAGTTTTTTTGCAACGATGATCAGCTTTTCCGATAAATTTAAATCTACAGAGAGTGGTAAAGAAGTCGCGCATAATGCCTGTAACTTTTGAATTGGGGAAATGTCAGTGCAGTTTTTGCATTGTATGCAAAGATTGTTCTTGCTATTTGAAGTATAAAAATACCATACTGTGGTCCAGTTTTTTTGCAACGATGATCAGCTTTTCCGATAAATTTAAATCTACAGAGAGTGGTAAAGAAGTCGCGCATAATGCCTGTAACTTTTGAATTGGGGAAATGTCAGTGCAGTTTTTGCATTGTATGCAAAGATTGTTCTTGCTATTTGAAGTATAAAAATACCATACTGTGGTCCAGTTTTTTTGCAACGATGATCAGCTTTTCCGATAAATTTAAATCTACAGAGAGTGGTAAAGAAGTCGCGCATAATGCCTGTAACTTTTGAATTGGGGGAATGTCAGTGAAGTTTTTGCATTGTATGCAAAGATTGTTCTTGCTATTTGGAGTATAAAAATACCATACTGTGGTCCAGTTTTTTTGCAACGATGATCAGCTTTTCCGATAAATTTAAATCTACAGAGAGTGGTAAAGAAGTCGCGCATAATGCCTGTAACTTTTGAATTGGGGAAATGTCAGTGCAGTTTTTGCATTGTATGCAAAGATTGTTCTTGCTATTTGAAGTATAAAAATACCATACTGTGGTCCAGTTTTTTTGCAACGATGATCAGCTTTTCCGATAAATTTAAATCTACAGAGAGTGGTAAAGAAGTCGCGCATAATGCCTGTAACTTTTGAATTGGGGAAATGTCAGTGCAGTTTTTGCATTGTATGCAAAGATTGTTCTTGCTATTTGAAGTAAGTATAAAAATACCATACTGTGGTCCAGTTTTCTTGCAACGATGATCAGCTTTTCCGATAAATTTAAATCTATACAGAGTGGTAAAAAAGTCGCGCATAATGCCTGTAAGTTTTGAATTACCTCGTATACGAAAAAATTACCTTCATGTAAGTTGTTTAGTAAATTATTCCCCACATTTCTACCTGCATGAATTTTTTCTTTCTTTTCTGGTTTGGTTTTTTTAAATTGAACACCCTGCATATGATTACATATTTGGATTCTACTGGAAAAACTCTAAATTTTTTGTATTTCAAATTTTTACCTATCTGCAAGCGTTTCTGAGATAATGACAGCTCAAAAATGAAAAACTTCCTAATTATAATTATTCCTACCTAATACCCACCAGTTGAGTCAAGGTATTTTCATGACAGCGACCTAAGAGGTGTCAATTTTGAGTTCCTGTTTAATTTTCTGTTGTCTTATTTCTAATTTGTTTACACTATGGTTCATTTGAATAAGAAACAACGAGTTGAAATTTTAATAATGAGCGGTTACGGAAATATGAAGAGATCGCAAGATTAGGTTTGTCAACTTTTCAATGAAAAAATAGGCCTTCAATAAATCAGTCAACGGTGTGTCGAGTGGTAAAGAAATATCGAGAAACAGACAGTGTTAGGGAAGCCGCTAGATCAGTTTGAACAGCAACCGGGGGAGACAAAGCTTTGGATATCATGCTCTCAATACATGAAAATCCAACACATTCATCCAGGTCAATGGCAATGGATTTTAATGTGTCTCATCACTCATCAGTCAGTGAAATATGTATTTAAGCAGGAGAAGTTGCATCCCTAGAAGATAAAGTTGGTGCACGAGTTAAACGAGGACGATTTTGATAGAAGAGCTGAATTTTGTGAGCTGATGATAGAAAGATGCAATAAAAATATGTCTCAAACCGATCGATTATGTTCCAACTTACAAAGGATGCGTAAGCGAGTGTACATTTCAGGATTTTTTTTTTAATACATAACCTCTAAAGGGTCGAAAAGGGATTAAATGTGTATTTACTGGTTATTCTTTAATATTTCTCAAACCCCGTTAGAGATCAATTCGGTTCCAACTTACAAAGGCTACTTAAGCGAGTACCCTAAAACGCATTTAATGATTTTTCAATATTTAACCTCTTAGGGGGTAAAAAGGCGTGAAATGTATTTTACGGGTTAACTCAACATTTCTCAAACCCGATGGGGAATCAATTATATTCCAATTTACAAAGATTATTATGAAACCAGTTTTAGGATTTTTTTAATATCCAGCCCAAATGAAAGAAGTTAAATTTTGAAATCATTACCTGTGTGTTACTTTATGAATTGTTCAAAATGGTTACCATTGTTTTGTGAGGTGAAGTACAGCCGATAGTCAAACTGTTCGCGGACCCTTCGAAATGTCTCAGGTGAAATAGCCCTAAATTTTTGGATAATCCTTTGCTAGAGTTGTGTTTTGAATACAATAAATTTCAAGTGACCTCACAGAAAGAAATCTAGTGGTGTCAGATCTGGTGACCTAGGTGGACATTCTATAGGTCGGTCCTCTTCTACCAATCCACTGCTCCGGATAATGATTATCCAACCACTGCCGTACTCGACGTATGTAATGGGGAGGGGCTCCATATGTAGCAGATATTCATCTAAAGCAAGATCTCCAGTAACGTTCCCTTGATTTTCTATCACATGAATTATAAGAGGCTCTATAGGCGTATCTAACATTTGCGCATACATTTCACCAGTTAAATTTCCGGGTATGAAGAGAGGACCAATGATGGTATCGCCTAATATACATACATGCCCAAACATTAAGTTTTTGAGGATATTGTGTAACGACAGTTTTGTTGACCTAGCTATTTTGATACGCACTGGCCACTGACGCAGAAGTTTTTTATTAACTAGGGCTGAGCAATAATCCTGTTACTCATATATACAGGATCTTGAGGGGGTTTTTATGTTAGGTAAAACCTTTGACATTTATTCTTTCTTCGCTTGCTTATTTAGCAATATCATTGGAATGTGGAATCTTTACTCGGAAAAATCTTTTGTTGGTCGTGTGTGTTTCTTTGGATTTTTTAATGGGGCTGCTAGCTTTGACGCCTTTAATCGTCTTTTAGACGGTGTTGGATAGTGCCTCTCCACTGTTTCCTGTGCCTCTCTACTGGTAATTTGGCTCTCACATAGGGAGCCAGTCTCTAGGTAGTTTGTAGGTCGAGTCTGGTCTGGCTCTTGTACGTGAATCTGTTATTAGTATGTTCGTCAAAACGTCTGTTCGTCTGTAATAGTCTGTTATGATTTTTAAGAAGTATTCATTTATTGTCTGTATTCTGAAATCATTTGTATCTAATATATTACTATATTCATAGTATATCTTGGCGCACTTGCGATCTTTTTCAATGCTCTATTTTGCATTACCTGAAACTTATTCAGCTCCGCTATGTTTATGTTGCACCATGATGGCCCACCATAAGTCAAAACCGGCCTGACCAAGACTTTATAGAGGTTGACTTTAGTTCTGTTAGTTAGTCTAATCCGTCTGTGAAGCAGGGGGTAAATAGAACTTAATTGACCCAGGGCGAGCTTAACTCTGTCGATTGAATTCAGCCTCCAGTTCAGTCTTTGATCAAAGATAAGTCCCAGGTATTTCACTTCCTGGCACCAATTCACCTAAACCCCGTTGACTCTGAGCCTAGTCTCAGGTCGTTTTACGTTACTTTTCGAGGAAAACATGGCCTCCGTCTTAGCGGGATTCAAACGAATCCTCCAAGCTGAAAGCCACTTGTCAAGCTGATTTATGTGGCGTTGTAAACGAGTGACGACTGGCCACGGCTGTTTGGAAATAGCAGTTATTGCAGCATCATCAGCAAACAGATAGAGCTGCGTCTTGTTACTCATAACGTCTGTCCGGATCATCATTACCTAATTCTTGAGTACTTTTTAGCTTGTATGGATGAAATTGGTGAAGATTCAATACTTTTCTAACTGATTCCTGCGTTAGTTCGGTTAGCGTTTTAGCTACACAAAGCGACCTAGTGCCTTATTCCAACAGAAACAGGAATGAACCAAGATTTCTCGATGAAGCCACTCAGATTGAAGTTTTTGGCCAGGTTGCAATGGCCCCCACTATGTCGCTTGGTGTAGCTAAAACGCTAACCAGAGCAGAATGAATGACACAGCAGGTTCCTATTGTAGTCTTCAATATTTCCTCATTATTCTACATAGGGCTCGTTTGAGTTTGACGTTCCGTAGACCAAATATAATAGAGCACGGTGAGACGTCAATGTCATTAAGTGACAGAAAGTTCTAAGAAGTTATTATCCTATATAAAAAGCGAAAAATAAGCATTTTCTTATCCAACTTCCAGATGGAGGATCTGGATAATCATCGCGAGTGTCAGCCGGTGCCGCCGGACAAAGCGGCCGGCAAAAATAGTGCAGATCCGCGAATTAAAAACATTTTGTGTAATACAAACACCGACATACTGAATACACCAGAACCGCCGCTGCCTACAGACCTAAGAGCTGAGATGGAAGAGAGAGCGAGACTCCTGGATCAAAAATGGGAAAGCGCCTTTCAAGAGTCGAGTAGGAAATGGCAAAAGAAAATAGACGAGTGCGAGGCTCAGATCAGACAATTGATACAAAATAATTTAGCATTAAAGGTAATCATTGACAAATATGAAGCCAGATCTAATAATATTGATACCTCTCAATCGCCTATCACACAAAACACCATTACAGACCCTTCAGGTCAAACACAAAACACTATTACAGATACTTTGGACCCCTCAGGTCAAAATAAAAAATTACCCAATAATTTCAAAAAGCCAAAACCAGTCATAAAAATTAAAAAAGCAATAGAATCAAAAATGATTGACTACATTGGCGATACAGTCATGTCAGACTCCGACACTGGAAACGACTCGGACAACGACAGACCAGTTAAATCTAAAAAAAGACCTCGAGAAAATAACATCCAATACAATTGATATCGAAATGAGGTCCGCAACAGAGCCTGAAAGTGACTCGGCGGGCTACTCTAAAATCAACAGACAAAGACGAAAACGAGCAGCGACAAAACTAACTGACTCGACAAATAAGCGTAAAAATACTGCTGAAGAGTATCCAACTCTGGCAGCAGTAAACACAGATAATTTAAAAATATTCCAAAAATCAAACAAACAAGCAAAAAAAGATACTGTCAGCGGTGGAGGCTCTTCAGCACTACAACCAAAGCAAGTTCAACAGAACAAAACAAACTCTACTGACAAACAAAACAAACAAAATAGAACAACTGACCATCAACAAACTTCAAACAAAAATGAGACGAATACAAACTCAATTACTGACGAGGACCTAGGACAAAGAATACGGGTCCCACCAATAGTCATTCACAACAAAAATATTTACTCTAAGGTAACAGGCCACCTACGTAATAGAGGCATAAATACAGGTAACGGCGTGACAACGGAGCACGGAGTGAAGATCCTCCCGCCTACTCCTCACGACTATAAACAAATTCGGGAATTCTTCATAAAATAATGAATCTCACACCACTCCTTCAGATTTGCTGAAGAGAAGGAATTGCACGTGGTGTTGAGAGGCGTTCTAGAAACATGGTCTGAGGAGAAGGTTCTGGAGGATCTTCAAAATCTCGGCCTCACCCCCTCAAAGGTCGTTCGTTGGAAGCGGGCAGACGGCTCAGCCATGCCGCTTGTGCTGGTCCTCCTTCCGAAAACTGAAAAAAGGATTTACGACCTCAAATATCTAGACGGACTACGGATAAAAGTAGAGGCACAACGCGTAAGGCCTACGGTTACACAATGCCATCGCTGCCAGCTGTTCGGGCATTCGCAGCATAAGTGCACCGCAAGAATTAATTGCTTGCGTTGCGGCGAAAATCACAGGGTGGCCGAATGCCCGAACAGCGGGGTACTCAGGTGCTGCAACTGTGGTGAAGCACATGCTGCAAACGACAGAACATGTCGTAAACATCCTGAATTCTTACGAGATGCAGCTCAAAGGAAGGAAGCCGAAAAGGCAAAAGCTAAAATACCGCCACCGAATTTTAAATGGGGCACACAAAATAACAGCAAATTAAACGAAAATAAGTCACA
Source organism: Polydrusus tereticollis (assembly GCA_963920685.1). Classification (NCBI taxonomy): domain Eukaryota; kingdom Metazoa; phylum Arthropoda; class Insecta; order Coleoptera; family Curculionidae; genus Polydrusus; species Polydrusus tereticollis. The sequence goes on along the minus strand of OY987329.1, from coordinate 83,194,880 downwards.
ACAAAATCAAAATACCTCAAACAGAGATAGCTCTGGAGAAGGATCAGCACAAGAGGGATGGCAAAACATCATTCAGAGATCCATGCATTCTCTCCTGGGCGAGTTCCAGGATAGAATGCAAAAGGAGATGCAAGCGATGATGACGACCTTAGTTTCATCGTGTCGTTAATGGCAGTGCAGTCAGAAACTGCATATTTCAGCTTGGCAACAATTAATATAAACGGTATTAAAGGTAAAAAACTCGAAATAATTGATTTTCTTCATAGATACGACATTGATATTGTAATGATCCAAGAAACATGGCTCAAAGGTGAAAGGTTCACCATTCCCAATTTTGTTACGTTTCGTAATGATAGGGAAGGGCGTTCTAAGGGCGGAACTATGATCTTGGTGAAAAGACATATCATAGCTCAATCAATGCCAGGTCCTGCGAACTGTACCCATATAGAAGGTACATTCATAAAAGTTAAAACCAAAAATATGTGGATAAAACTTGGTTCTGTTTACATCAGTCCCCAAGTTAAATTTAACTTTGCCTGTCTCGCAAAAGTCTTCAGCGATCATGACCCAATTATAATAGGAGGTGATCTAAACGCCACTCACAGAGTGTGGGGCTGTAGATCCCAAAATACAAGAGGAACTACTCTCTTTAACAATTCTCTCGATTTAAACTATTTTATATTGCCGCCGGAGGAGCACACTCACCATCAAACTGGTGCTCTTCCGGAGATCTTGGACATCTTTGTCATAAAAAAACACTGGGCGACTCTCCCACAGGCCGGTCATTGCTGAATATGGAAATCCTGCTGAAAGGGGGCAGGGCTACGTCTCAGTCACGAAAACCAACTGGAGGCTCTTCAAACGCCAGCTGGAAAACTCACAAAGACTGCACCCGATCGTCACTGATGAGGATCTAGAAACGGCGGTGAAAGAACTGACCTTCAAAATAAATTCAGCAATGGCCGAAGCGTCAGAAACAAAGGTGTCCAGATTTTCGAAGCGAGGAGATCTCGGTCCAGAGCTCACTCAGCTGATAAAGTCAAAAAATCAGACAATGCGATTAGCATATAGGACTGGCGACCCGCAGATCAAAGCTCGCGCGAACAGAGAGTCTGCGGAGATTCGGCGCCTTTTGCTCCAAAAGGAGGCGGATCTCTGGGACCTCAAAACAAAAGACAGTTCGATCTATAAATTCACGAGGTCCTTGATTAGAGGGGGCAGAAAGCCTGTTCCAGCTCTCAAGGATCCAAATAATCAAAATTCAATGGTTTCTGATCCGGGAGACAAGGCTGAGCTGTTTGCGGATAGCCTTCGCGAACAGTTTAGCTTGTTTCCAACAGACAACCCCGAGCGCGATCTGCGGGTCGCCAGGACCATTCAAATTTTTAAGTCAACCCCATTTATTCCCGGCGCAGTAGCGGAAGTATCAGTTGATGAGGTCTGGTCAATCCTGAAAACAATGAACGCAAAGAAAGCTCCTGGCTTCGACGGCATAAGAAATAAAGCGCTGAAGAACTTGCCAGAGAACACAGTATTGGATGTTGTAAACATAACAAAGGCAATAATCGAAAAAGGTCGTTTCCTAGACACTTGGAAAAGGGCCAAGGTTGTGGTGATCCCAAAGACGGGCAAAGACCTCCAGTTAGCAGTCAACTATCGGCCGATAAGTCTCTTATCATGTCTAGGCAAGGTCGTTGAAAAATTGATACTTAATCGGATCTCCGATTTTGTATTGAACAACGACATTCTACCACCAGAGCAGTTTGGTTTCAGACCTGCTCATTGCACGGTGCGCCAGACAACGAGGTTGGCGACTAACATTCTCAGAGGGTTCAACCAACGACAGTCAGCGGGAGCTATCTTCTTCGACGTATCAAAAGCGTTCGACAAGGTCTGGCATGATGGTCTTGTACTAAAATTAATTAGGTTGGGTATGCCAAACGTTTTAATTCACATTATTCATTTTTATCTTGAGGACAGGTACTGCGCAGTATCATCTGAAAACACAATATCATCGGAAATAAAAATCAGAGCAGGAGTCCCCCAAGGATCCCCGCTGGCGGCACTACTGTATAATCTATACACTAGCGATGTGCCAAAGCACCCATCCACTTCTCTTTATCTCTTTGCGGATGATACTGCGATTACTGCCACCGCAAGATCGCCCTCATATGTAGTAGCTAGACTGCAGCGCCACATTGCACTATTCTCCAAATGGCTCTCTGAATGGAAGCTTCGTCTCAATGCAGAGAAAACTCAGGCCATTTTCTTCTCCAGAGCAAGGCTGAGATTGCCCAAAACAAGAGTGAAAGTCATGAACTCACCCATTCCTTGGGCGAACAAGGTAAAGTATCTCGGCTTGCTCTTTGATAAGAGAATGACCTGGAGATTCACTGCAGAGGACAGGCTTCAGAAGGCTAGAAAACAACTATTTGCCATCTACCCGCTTATCAACAAGCGAAATAAAATTTCTTATAGAACAAAAACAAATCTATATAAAATGTTGGTGAGACCCGTACTGACATTTGGTTCCCCAACTTGGTCAACTCTGTGTGCAACGCAGCACCAGAAGTTCCAAAGACTTCAAAACTCAGCACTAAAAATGATAACTGACACACAAAGACACTTTCCGACAGCACTGCTTCACAGGGACTTAAAAATAGAGACTTTAAAACAATTCTATGACAAAATCATACAAAAGTACTTTCGACGGACAGACGTTTCAACAAACGACTTGATACGAGACTCCCACATACGCTCGAGGGCGGATGAGAGGTATCGATATCCGAAAGACTGGCTTCCACCCTAACACCGTCAAAATTTCTAAATTTCAATATCAACTTCAATCAAAAAATTCAACAAAATCAACTCTTTGACAAAAATAATCCACTCATTAAGTAAATCAAACAAAAAGAGCTCAACAACCAAACCAAGAACCTTCTAAACTGAAAAACTCAAAAGTCACTATGAAAAAAGAAGTAAAAGATCTCTGATATAACTTATCAAAGTCTTCAAAAAGAAAAGAAAGAATAGAGCACGGTCCGAGGTTCACAGAGGTGAAAACCAACATAACAATATATTCGATATATTATGTCGATGCTTTTCAGTCAATGTTTTTCCGGTCGATGTTTCTGCTACATTGACGGATAGAAATTTGATGCATCAATTTCCGATGTATCGATGTATTTTCAATTTTGTGCATCCCTACTCAGAGATAATAAAAAAGAGTAAAATAAGCATTCTCGGAGTGCTGCGAGCGTCAACCCAAACACACACATAGTGCCAAATTTCTTCTCTTAAACATCTCTCTCTCTCTTTTTTATTTTGATTTTCGGACTTACATACATAATAATATGTTCGTTTGAAAAACTTTATTGTTAACCGCACTTGTTATTTTATTATTACAGCCTCAATGTTATTTTAATTAATAATTTACCGACAAGTTTCGCTTGATAAATTAGACAAACCATAGCTAATAAACCAGCTATCTTATGTAGGAATATCCTCGGCTGGACAACTGGTATACAGTAACCACAGCCCACAGCAAGTTCTGCTTCAAACCCATGTCCGCAGGAAAAGATCACTGTCAAACAGTAAGCGGAAAAGCGACGCACATGCGTTGCCGCTTCATCGGCTTTCGATGGTCATCGGGCCCCAAGGCGTTGCAACGTTGCCTTTTATCTTTTACTCACATAGGTGCATTTAAGAGTATAACGGAGCCAGTGACTCATATAAAAACTTGTTTTGTCTTTTATCCTTTCGTTTGGTTCAGTGGCGTATCCAATTGTTTTTATCGAGATGATTTTTTAAATCATTAAGAAATAAATCAACTTCCGAAATCACTACTTCCGAATTGAATTTTTTACACCGTTGCAACTAATTGTGTTATCCCTTGTATCCCTGTGCGGGTGTCATGGTAGTTTTAGCTGGTTTCCAGTAATTCGTAGATCAGATGCCGTCTGCGGTCCAAAGACTGCCAGTGGCAGATACTGTTCTTTAAGTACCACGGAGGCTGCAGTTGAGATATCCATTATACATCCTCATCTTCTTCAGGTAGTCTGTGACAGTCTTATGTTCCACCACGACACCTCCTGTTGTTAACCGAAGATTATTCCTTTTTAGATAAGGCACAGTTGCATTCGGGGTTTGAGTTTGCTTTGAATTCTATGTTATGACTTAGGACCTATCTGTGGTTTCAAAGAGCTTTATCTTCATTCTAGATTCATCGCTTTGAAGGATCTTTCTATACGCACTTAGATCTGGTTCTGGATAATCCTGAAGCGTGTCTTGCAAGGACTTGTTCTTTTTCGTTGCCCATACTCAGAGTTTAGGATATTTATCTAATTATAAAGCTTGATATTATAAAACAATATTTGTTCTAGTCTGTCCCTGACAATTTCTTCATCTGTTTTGTCCTGGAGTATTTGTTGTACATAACGACTTAAACGTCAAGTTAACTATAGCTACTAATCTTGCAAATCAATTTCGAAAACGATGCATGGGACAAATAATGGTAATAACTTTGATTCATAAACGTTGTCCAAGAAGCTTCTTCAACCCTTTTTCTCGATCATAGCCGGATTCCAGTTGAATAGCTGGAAGTCAGCATAATATGCAATTCTCTTAAGACTTAATTATTTGTTCTTGCGGTTCATGGAATCCTCGGCATTTTACGGTAGCAAGTCAGTTCTTCAATTCTATTTTTCTGCGGCATACAGCATTGATAGTCCAGGATTCGGATCCATAGCTAGGTTCATGTTTGTTTCTTAAGTTAGTCAGCAAGTTCTAACTTCTATTATCTTGCTGTGGTACTGCTAAGTGATCCAGAAAAATATTTCATAGTTTGTTGAGGTAAACAGGGGGCCGCAGGGTTATTGAGGGGGACGGGGCTGAGGAATGAGCCAGTCTCTCGGTAGGCTGTATGATTTATTGAGATTGGAGTGGATGTGTGATTTAGAGTGACAACCGTCCGTTTGTAATAATCGATAATAAATTTGTCTATGCGTTCGGTTATTGTCGGTATTTGTAGGTCGATGTGTAGGGTATGAATCATCGTGAAGCGAGGAGCATTTGTCATGATTTTAAGCACTTTGGTTAGAAAAGTCTAAAGTTTACGAAAAGTCGACTTATTTATGGTACGTCAGGAGGCGATACCATACATAAGCACTGGCCGAATAATTATCTTGTACAGTAAAGTATTGGTGCGTTAAGTCTAGTCTGCTTCTACTCGCCCTCGCAATCGACTTTATAGTACAAGCAAGCGTGTCTTGTGCAAAATCCAAGGGAAAATACGAAAGTAACAATAATTCTGATTATATATATAAAATTAATATAATTTATTTTGACGTGTTTTACTGATGCCAACGTTACTACTACTATAATATAAAATGTTGGTTGTATTAAGAGTACATTGCTGTATAAAATGCGTAAAAAAGAGAATTCAGAAATACATAATATTTCAAGACATGGACGTTAATTTTGTATCGTGGCATCACGTAGACAATCTCGAAGTTAACGCCTTACGTTGTCTTTGTCTCACGCGGTTTTGATGTTTGCAGCGCTTCTGGTCACGATAATTGTATAAAAGTAAGACACAAATATAAACAATAAAAAATAATTGTGGTTGACAAGTTGATACGCTCATGAGTCTTCCCCACTTCATTCTGTTGCAATTGGTTACTGCTGCTGTTTGTCCAACCTTTCGCCGACGGCGTCTCTCTTGGTTCTAAATGCTCTTTTTTGCTTTTTATCATCTCGATTAACCTTTACCATTGTGCCGGTACGGTATGCCGTATTATATGGCATTTTATCGAGAATGCGTTATGTAATAAGGTAAATATTATGGTCGAATGCCGCATCCTGCGGTTTTTAAGTGGCTGGTTGCTTATGCGAAATATTTGAATAAGTCCGTCAGATATGACTTTTATTGACATAATTGGAGAGCGGACATTGGTCAGCACCGTCTTAGTCCACTGTCGCATTTAAACTAATGGCAACTAGATAGACTGGACTGAATAGGTATTTGGCAAAAAATAAATGCATTAAGAAATTCCAAAGTGTATGAACGTTTGAAATTGGTCGTAATTTAGAAGTTATCCACTGGTTCTAATGAACAAAGGTATATATTCGGATGTGTTTATGTTGGAGCTGCCAAAAAAGTTGCAGGCTGTCTGTTGTTGAAGCAACTCGAGTTGCTGCTTTATCGGTTTGGTTGAAAACCGCCTTTATGTTACATAATATATGTATACCGTCTCTCTGAAATAGCTAGGAGACTCATCTAACGTAAATTCAATTGAAAACGTATACGCAGTTCCTAAAACTGAAATTGCAAAACGCAAAATAATAACAAATAAAAGAAACTTGATGATCAATCATGGGAAACTGTAAGCAGTAGCCAAAGGCGAAGCAATCATATATAGTTACAAAAATATCAAACATACTGTTCATTTTCATACCTCGAAATATTCTTTATAAAATGGAAATTGCGTAAACTGCTGAAAATCCATCTTTTGGTTGGAACTCGGTAGTTCGTCGTTGTTTTTTACCCTAAATTTGTATTTTATTTAACTAAAATTTCTTATACGGTCATATCCTCCGTTTCGAGTTCTTCATCAATAACTATAACTATAATATTTTCTTGGGTTGCCAGGTTAAATACAGGGAACTCATTTAACAAAAGATTTCGGCTGTTCTCTTCCTCATCCGTATCATCTGGGATAGTCCACTGTGCTAAGGGTAGATCTCCTTCATCTAGAGAAATTTCTGTTGTGTGCAAATTAAATCGATGGATAGTTCGGCACTTCACCGGTATTTTCTTATTACCTGTCGCAAGTCCGTCCCGTCACTATATTAGTTTCATCGTAATATTCGATGTATAGGTCTCACGTGTAAAAAGCAATATTTCTGGCCGGGCCTATGGAGTTTCCTCGCAATAACCAATTATAAACGACATGAAAGTACTGTATATTTAAAAATCCGATTTCCTACATATAGGGTCTTTTTTAAGACCTGGCATAGGCTATATTTCATTTATAAATAAATTAAGTATTTTAAAACTAAATTTACCCTCAAATTTTGGCTATAAAAATCGTTCTTTACTGAGAGAAATATCGTTATACATGTAGTATGGTTTTAATTTATATTTATTTAAACGCCAATAGCTTGTAACTGCTATCCTAATATTGTTTTTTTACTTCTTGTGTCTTGTTTAGAATCGCTATATGAATCAAAGTTTGTTTAAAAAATGCCGTGTTGCCATTTTTAGAAAAATAGTTGGGCTTTATTCTAAAATTTCGTTTCTGAAACCAGAACTCCTGTCTCTTTAAATAAAAAAGTTATCTCATGTCAGGTTTTAAAGAAATAACTGTACATGATAAAAAATGCTCACATCATTATTATAGTCTATAATATTATCTTCATCCTGTCTCTAGCTACACCAAATAGATTTTTGAAAATGGGAGAGTTTGTGTTCCAGTATCAATTCATCGATTTTACCAGATTTCGCCATACACGTCATTATTTATTTCTTTTGCAATTTAGGTCACACTCCTGAACTAACCTGCCAAACTTAGGGTCGAATTATCAACGCCTGTTACCTCTATATACCGTGCCAGCAAAAATTATTTTCATCCAAGAGGACTTGGACTGAAGAACGTAGGGCTTGCTTTAGATCATAATTATAAGAGGACGATATATTTACCCAAATCTAGGTTAAAATTGTGTCAAATTCATATTATGACATGATATGCCGAACTGATAAATAATAAAGTAAGTAAACAAATACAAATTATAGAAATTGCTGACATTGGCCGCCACCGCCATGTTTCAAGCATAAATTCACACATCTGTTTATATTTTCGAAAGCGTTAACCAGCATCTCTGGAGAAATGTTACCACATTCTCGGATAATGTAGTTAATAATTTCGGCGGATTTATAGGCGTACCATCCTGTTGAAAATAACCTAATCGTAGTTTATCGTCAAGTAATTGCTTCACAAATGGATTCAAAATGTTGTCCCTATACCGCTGTGCTGTAACTGCATCATGGAAAAAAATAGGACCAACAATTCTTCGGGAAACACTCAACCAGACACCAATTTTTTGGGGGTGCAGTGTGGACTTTACAAAAAAATGGGGATTTTCACTACTCCACAGGCGTGTATTCTGCCACAGATAAAAAGGATATCTTAATGTAAAGCAAAACGAATTTAAAACAAGGCCGCTATGTCCAAATGAATATTTCCTTGATAAGAGGCAGCTACATCCTTTGAAGCAATTTTCGTATTATCTTAGCGGAAAGAAAACTACTTAAAACTAAGGTAACAGGTTTAAACCATTCCAAGCATAGCCTTGAGTTAAGTTCATTCATTATCTTAAAATGGGGCTAGTTATTTTTTAGTACTTATCTTAAAGAATCAATCCTTTAAGTAAGATTTATATTCTACCGGTCTAAGAAATTATATCCTTGAATAGAAGCCTTTAAATCTGAATGTACTGTGTACAAGTATTTATATACTTATGTCAAATATATGTGTCTTTGCTTTAAGGACACAAGTCTTTGTTATTGCTTTGACTCAAAAACGGCATCCTCGAATAAAGACAAAGAAATTCATAATTTCTTTCCTTCAAAGCTTTAATGATATTGTTAAGTCTATATGACTTGGTGCAAGAATCTATTTCTTTGCAGCCAACGTATAAACACCTGGACGGCTTAAGAGAGGTTTATTGTTCCTTTATAAATAGATGTTTTCAATATTTTTACAAGGAATTTTTTAAAAAACCCGCACATTACGCGCAAATAGAGAAAAACGAAATTGCTGTCTTTAGCGAAGCCAATATCTTCAAGAAAATATAAATAAATAATTCGTCGTCCATTTTGAGTTTAAACTGCGCACGCCACAAATCACAAGCAGTGTAGCCACATAATCGTAAGATGTCGAAATACTAATAGAATGCGCCCATCTGCATCCAATGTAACCATCCATAACCCAAATCCACTAAGCCATAGAAAAAATTATCGGTATAACACTAAGCTGAGATGCTTTATAGAAATCTCAAGTTCTTCGGTCAATGGAGTACTGATATGACTCCGCGCAGATGCCGAATTGTATGTAAACACCTATACCATACTCTTAGGATAAGGGCCAATTACTTTAGCACAAGGAACTTTCTCTTTGTTAAAAATACCATTTTAAAATGTTACAATTTCAAAGACGCCAGCTTTGAAACAAGAAATTTTGCCGCCAAGAACATAACCAGAAATGACCAATGACACAGAAAATCATATATCAAGAGCAGATTCACTCTAAATGCGATTATTGCCTTTAGATTAAGTAATTTGAGTCAAGATAGTTTATTCTCTTGTGGCAAGTGCTGCCTTTTTATCAGTGTGAGAATTCACATATCTGGTGGGGTGGAACCAGGCTTCATCAGAAAAAAATGTCAGGTCTAATAAATCATTTATTTCCAATAAATTTTGGGTAATCCACAGACAGTAATTCATGCCATTTCAAAATCTGCATTTTATAAGGGAACAAACTTCACTGTTTTTTTAAGAATAGTCCTGCATATTCCATAAGATCTTCTCACTTCTTGAGACCGGCGTCTTACACATTTTATTGGCCTATTTTGCATTATTTCACGAACGTTTGGAACATAGACCTCGTAATTATTAGACCGAACAATAACAAATAAACGTGTTCTCATCATTGTATTCCAGTGTAAAGTAAATCAACATTCAAGCTGCTCCCCTCCACTTGGTTTGCCAGACTAACGCCACAGAAAACGTAGTTTTCTGGGCTAACTCTGTTAAAAGTATTAACTTCTACGATTTACTAGAATAACATGATGTGGGAAATACATAACATTGCCTAAAACCTTGTAAAAAATCTGTAGTATGGCAACGCAGCAAAAAATAATTCGCCCAGATCCCATCATTTTCGTGGCCAACCGCATCGACTCGGCAATACTCGGATTTGTGACAGCGTTTTTCTGTGGATTTTCCTGGAGTTTTGTCAACCTAACCTTTATTGTTCTGTGGTTTTGTCGCATGCATATGTAAATTCAGAGTAATCCCCACTCCCGACCCCACATAGCTCCGCACGGCGTCTCGCCACCAAACGATTTTGGCATCACAATTTTATAGCATTTACGAATGGCGTGTCGGATCTATAGTTACGATACCTATGGTTTGGAACAAGTTTTTTTGTTCTTACAGATGGTCTTCTAGCTCCTGTTGTGTAGAACCTGTTTCCCTAAACAGAGCCACGGTTCTTCTCAGGCAATGATAGAAATCTCCAGCAGTAAAAGCGACGTTAGGAAAGTTTTCGCGAAAATCGTCCATGCACGAACGCTGATTATATTGCCACTAACCATTTACTCTAACCCTGTTTTGAAAATACACTTTAAACCATTAATTTCTTGTGCTGTTTCGGAGAACCCATTGCATGAATTATTCAAGAAATTGGATAAATTAGCGTTGACTTAATATAGGTTCTAAGGATGCTGTTGTTGGAACACTGATGGAAATTGAAGATGTGAGTGTTATCGGTATAATAGTACATTAATATTTGGAGCCTTAATGGAATAAAATGCTATTCCGACGGAAGCACAGACTTTACTAACAAATGACGGCTTATTTGAAAATTTTTATTCTTTTAAAATAATTCAAACTTTGATAGATTTCTGTAACTCTGCATGTAAAAAAAACGTTTTGAGAATACCAAGGAAAATGCATGTTTTGTATTTATATACCTATACAATAAAACACTTTAGTTTCAGTTTAAAATAATTTTATTAAAAAATAAAAATAGTAAAATTTTAAATTAGGTTGCTAATTAACCGCTTCTTCCCATTGGGTTTACATGCACTGATAATTTTCCAATATTATATTTAGTTATACCTGAAAATTACCTTAGCCTCAAAAGAGAATATTTAAAAATCCCTTTCTTAATGGTCAACGGAGTCAATGAAGCGATGCCCGTGTAATACAGCAGCTGCAATCTTACGGCTATTTCCGGTACGATGTCCAGCAGCAGCTCAAAACTATTAGTAGTCTTACATTAGAGTATATTTTATCATTTTCTCTCTGCCCCAAACTTAGTGCTTTAGTTAATCGAATCTGTGTGCTTCGATGGTTTTTAATCTGAGAACATATGGTTTAATGTTGAAATGATACACCTAGCATTTATTAACAGTGCCAATATATTATTATGATTGTAGTTCTCTTTTTAATGAAGTTAAATGAAGTGCCAGTCAATTTAAAACAAAGTTAAAATGTAAAGTTAGAAAAACTAACACAATTTAAAATAAAACTCAAAAATACTATTGCAATTGGTCAGTAGTTTTTAAAACATGCAGCTTATTGGTGCTGTCAACCAAAACATTGTTTCAAACTTTATAAAAATATTTAAAATCGACAGAACCCACGTTTTTAATAATCTTACATTTGTTAATCTTTTTTAACAACGTACGGTGTATTCAAGTTTGAAAGCGATTTTAAAAAATCAAATGTCATTACGAAAATGTGAAATTGTACTTTTCTGTTGTCACCTGAAAATATTTTTCCCCCAGGATCGCATGATCTTTCAAACCAAGTCTAACAACAATTTGCAATAATTACGATGCGATAAAAACTAAAATATCTTGGTGATCGGTACCTACCGGGTGATCTGTTACATTTTGACCACCCACCTAACTCACTCATTTGAAGAGATATCAAAAAAACTTTAAGCACTAAAGTTGTAGGATCTGTCATGAATTTTTAGGAAATGATGTAAGACGAAACAAATGGCAAATATTTTACAATTTAATGTTTTCTTAAATAGAACACGCTGTATATTATACGCTCTTCTGGTGGAAAATTTTATTCTGGTTTCAAATATATATGGTTTGTATGATCTATTTTAAAAGGTTAGTATGCATAGACAAAATAATAATGGCCTATTGAATATGCTGCAATTGTTTATATTTTACGCATCTGTTAAATCATTTACATTTCTTCACAAAAATGGGGTACTCGGAAGAAGAAAAGTTTAAAATCTTTGAGATTTACTTAAGAAATAATAAAAATAAATACAAGGCGTGCCAACAGTATATTAATTTATATGGTGAGAATCTAAATAGAATACTAAGTCTAAATACTTTTAGAAATATATACAATTTGGTGCACACCACAAAATCATTAAGAAGAAAAAAAAGAACGATGATTATAAATGAGGAGAAAGAATTGGAAATTCTTCTATATTTTCAAGATAACATCAAATCGTTAGTTGTTGCTAGTTGACTGTGTAACTCAGATTTCAATGTTTCTAGAAAATCCACTGAATTCTATACGCGAAGCCATGGCGGATTTAGATAAATCATATTGGAAAGTCTTTAAAACTTAAAAAAAAATATAACATGCATATAAGTTCCATCGACACCAAAAATTAAGTGAAAGCAACAAAGAAAGAAGGCTTAATTTCTGTAGGGATATTTTAGCCAGACTAGAACAAGATGGGGAGTTATTTTCAAACATTTTATGGACTGATGAATCCACTTTTTGCACCTCGGGATCACCCAATAGAAAAAAGTTGCATTTTTGGGCTGATGTATCCACACAAAATCCTGGAAACAAAAAGATCTGGAAGGCGTTCCTTACATGTATGGTGCGGTATATTAAGTGACAAGATTATTGGTTCAATATTTCTTGAGATCAATCTGACAGGACCAAGATATATATGAAACTTATAAATGCTGTAGAAAATCGTGTAGATGAGTTACCTTTTAACGTGGCTAACTCCATAATTTGGCAACAGGATGGATACTGAACGGTTAACTGCCAATTTCGAAGTTTGGATTGGGAGATATGGTGTTATATCTTGGCCGCCTAACAGTCCCGATTTAACACCACTTGAAACGTTTCTTTGGGGAACTTTGAAAAATAAAATATATTTTAAAAACAGCGATAATATATTAGAAATTCAAGCACAAGTGATCGACGAAATAAATAATATTAATACTAACCATCCCGATTGGATAACTGCGGCAATTAATACATTAAAAACGGGGTATTAAAAATGTATTGATGCAAACAGGTGTCATTTCGAGCATTTATTATAAATGGATTGTTATTTTTGTTGCTTTTATTAGTTAATACATTGTTTTACACAAAGTAATTTTAAACATGGGTTTATCATCCACTATTATCTGCAAAAATTTGTTTTTTTAATGGTGATATAGGTAATGTTTGTCGGTTTTTGTCTTTTGTTGATATTCATATTAAACTTCATTAATTTTTTTTTCTATATTTATGTAGTATCTACATACTATTTTTAACAAGAATAGTTTGCCTGTAGACAACTTACATCTAGTAGACAAACAAAGACGTAATAACGATTGCCGCACATTCAATACACCATTATTATTTTTTTGTCCACGCCTACTAATGTTATTTATTAAAATTGTAATTACATATTAACACAACCCTTTAAGATAGACCATATAAACCATATATATTTAAAATCAAAATAAAATTTCCCATCAGAAGAGCGTATAATATATAGGGTGTTCCATTTAAGAAAACATGAAATTGTAAAATATTTGCCATTTTTGATGTTGATTTGTTTCTTCTTATATCATTTCCTAAAAATTCATGAAAGGCCCTACAACTTTAGTTCTTAAAGTTTTTTGATAATTCTTCAAATAAATAAGATAGGTGGGTGGTCAAAATATAACAGATCACCGGGTACATATTCAATAGTAATATGTTAAGTGCATGTAAAATTGCTGAAAATCATGCATGAAGGTTTGTTGCCCTAGAAACAGCTTGAATGCATTTTTATTGTTATTTACCAAAAAGTGCCCGAACGAAGGGAGGGTCTCATAAAAATTTTTGATAAATCCAACATGAACGGAGATATTTGGGGTTAAGTTTTTTAATAAAATAATTTTAACGAGTATTTTAATTATAAATATTTTTAATATCCTTTAGCAGATTTTAATTTAATTTTGGTAATGATAATTTTAGTGATAAAACGCTCGTGTAGCGCTAAATTATTACGTCCAGTGACGTCTCAGGGGACGCCTTAACAAATAATATTGGCAAAAAATAAGACGCCACTGAGTTTTTGGTAATTTTTATATTTTTTTCGGAATAGGCAACATAAGCTTTAGTGAATTTATTTGAACAATCGAAGGTAAATTGATTGAGAAATTATGCCATGAATATTGACAATTTGATGACCCCCAATTTTACTCAATGACGTAACTGGTTTTAAACTAATTTCTCACTGAGTTGATTCATGAAACGATGAATTTATTGAACTTTTCTTAATTTAACATGTTATTGACATCTATATAACATAACATAACTATAAATTTTCCCATTAAGAATTTTGGCCTCTATTACTTATTTACATTTAATTTCCTTGATTGCTTAAAGTAGCATCATGTTCATAATTATCTGCTGTCGAATCCATTGGCTGCACAGGGTACACGCTGTGACCGTATATTGTTGAACCACTCCTCCCCCTCTTCTAATTTGTTTTAGTTTATTTAGGTACATCCTAAAAAAACATATTACTTATTTACTGGGTTGCTGAAGATGACTTTGTCTAAAGTCGAAACTAGTACAACCTAATGTCAAATATAAATTATGTATACTCTTTAACCCTTATTTCACCCTAAAAGGACAAATATATTTTATTTTGGTGGTATAGACAGACCTTGTTTTCTTTCATAATCTCGCCACAGAAAATGGACTACTTCTTGAATCTTAAAAATATCCTTTTATTGTCTGTTAAATTGTTTTCATATCTTTTATATTCCATTTGAAAAACTGTCCCTTGTCAAAAAAACTGTCACTTCCGATACTCAGTTGTTTTTGTTCATTTCCTTTTCTGAAGGTTCGGTGAAAATGTTATAACTTTGCTAATTTAACCATTTCTCTAAAACCAATAATAATGGAGATATTTATTGGGCAAAATATACGTGAACATCCTGTACATACCCAGTAAGAATGAATAACTTCCGAAATGTTCAAAACTTGCCATTTAAAATATTTAAATCATCAACTAGCCTGAAGGCAGATGATCCTATAACACCATTGTTAATCCTAAAAGTAAGCCATTTAGTTGGCGTACACTAGTAAAATATGACGTAATCATGGTGTAATCACTGTTTTTATTTTTAAATCAGGATTCTGTTGATTAAAGTAAATGAAGTAGTAGCTGATGAATGCTGTAGTTAATACCTTTGCTTGCGTTAGTCGCTTATTAATCGTTTTAATACATTTATGTATAATAATGTATATGCCTTCGCCGAAATTACGCACTGACATCATAAATCTATTTATTTATTTATAAACTCGTTGGTTTTTTAGAAATTCTTATCAGTATTTGAATGTTTAGAATGTTTTATTTTATATTGCACGCTGCTGCGTACACCTATTATAATAATAGATAGAATAAGGCCGCTTTAAATGTAAAGAAACATTATACAAAGGTAGAACGTACTCTGGAAAAAGTAGGATTTTGTCGCAGTGAAAGGGCTACTTCAAAAGAGTAATCCAGAATTCAAGATTTCTAAATGACGTCTTAAAATAACAATTTTAACAGTGACAGTTTATCTTGAAAACTGTACTAATAGGGGGCATCAGAAAATGATCTGCATATTACGTTAAGGTGGAATTACAGTTGGCAAGTTTTTCTTTCCAAAGAAATTTTTGATTGCAGCAATTTTTAATTCGGGCAATGCAAATTGCCAATCGCTTTACAGTATGCAATTATTATTGACCATTTTTCTTTTTGATTTCGTACACGCTGCCAACAAAATAAAATAAAATGGGCCGAGATACCCTAACTTTTTCGCGTTGTTTTGAATATGCAGGTTCTTTTTTTTATGATAGGTTACAGCACTGCAGGATTAATCCTTTATGGCACCCTGCGAGCGGTGCGTGTGCGCAGGAAACGATTCACGTTGGTCTTGAATTTTTGGAGATTATAGTCGTTGGGGAACACACGTTCCAGAGTGATGACGTTCTCCAGATAAAAGAATTTTTAAACAGTGTCGTTCGAGGGACGCTAAGCTGAACCACGTACGGGTGGGCTGCAGTGGCTCGTAGTGTATTTCTACCATGCACCGCTCTGGGTGGAATCAAGCGGGCAAACTCAGTTAAGCACTTGCCATAAAAATATTTGTAAAATAGACCCAAGTCGCCAACCTGCCTTCAATGTTCAAGGCTTTCCAGGCTGTTTGTCAGATCATGGTAACCGATCAAGCGAATGGCTCTTCTTTGAATGGAATCAAAGCAATCTCAGGGTATGTTTAGGAGCAGAGCAATGCAATGGGCGAATTTGGGCTTTATAGAGCATCAAAAGTTGTTGGGGTGGATAGAGGTTCTTAGTTCGGAAAAGTATTCCAAGCTTCTGCGAGGCTGCCTTAGCAATGGCCGCAACGTGACTATGCCAAGACATAATATGACTATCCAAATTGAAGCCAAGGGAATCGAGTGTCCAGCCATGACTCTATCCGGTTCTCAAACATTAACTTTTTTAGGAAAAAATGCCGCCTGGGTTTTTTTAGCGTTAAATTCTACTTGGTTCGTTATTTATAGGAATTAAAATGGCTAAATCTCATGTAAATGGTGAGAATAACAACAATGAATGATATAATCAAAAGTACTCATATTTTTTTAGGTTAGTGGCACTGAAATTACCAAATAATTCCCCAGACTTGCGCTTGCAACTGCAATAAAAATAGGTCCGAAGTTATTTCTCGCAATTGCAATAAAAATTACAACGGCTGAATACTAAAATCGCTTTGCGCAGGCTCGCAATAGAAAACATGCAATTATCTATTGCAGCAATAAAAAATCCTCAACTGTAATTCGGCCTTTAAAAAGTCTGGAGTGTCCCAACCTTGTTGGTTGTTTATAGTTAAAATCTCTCATTGGGGTTAAGAATCGGGGCTCTGGTATTTTTTCAATACCTTGCTTTAGCCTCAATCTACAGCTAGGTTACAGCAGTAAGTGAAATTCGATAAGAATTTTTGAAAAATAGAAATGTGAATAATTTGGTAAAAGCCTTTACCCTAGCACAGCACCACCGTTACTTAAAAAAAAAACTGTGGATTTACTATAGGTAGTTCGTACGCGACCGCTACGCTACAGCCGTTATTCCACTGAAGGCAACGCGATCCAACGCTAAAAATATCGTTTGGCAGTTATTTTTTAGTGAATTAGACGTCGTACCCATTAGTTGCAATCGGATGACCCCCACAAAAGCGATTGCGACGCGAACCTGAAGCCTGCCGACTATCTTACGCGATTCTTGTTAAAATGACAAAGAAAAATGACCTAGAATTTTGCGTAAAGCTTGAGGAAGAAGTGGAAAAACAATTGTTTGTATAACTACAAATTACCAGACTACTTCCGCAAGGATATCACTGAAAAGGCTTGGGCGGAAGTAGGAAAAGAAGTAAAAGAAATAGCTTAGTATTGACAACTATATTAATATAGGATTTGAAGCTTTTTTGGACAAGTTTTTACAGGCTGACGATTTTGCAAACTCTGAGAAAATATGGTTTTAAAGGGTAAACTTCATCACTAGCAATATGTAAACTGAATGTGAAACATTATTATACTCGGTGATGTTATTCATTAATACAATATTTCCATTGCCACGGCAAATAAATGTACGTGACTTCAAAAAGTAATAACTTACATTTGTGTGCTTGATCTTTCGTTAAGAACTATACCCTCTTTAAGGTCGTCAACATTAGAAGGCACTTGGTGTTGTTCATTTCTTTCGTTTTCATTTATATAAATGGGTGTAATAAATACCTTCTCTCTTTCTAATGAAGTTGTGACAGCTTTTATTATATTATTAACTGTTCTTTCATTTTTACAGCGTATGGTATTTAGTAGGTAAATCTTGAGATTTTTGAGCAGCCATACCAAAAGAATATTCAACTGTCTTGCGGGCACCACTTAACCTGTAGTTAAATATTCGAGTTCTTCCGTCTTTTGGATATGAGCGCATGAGATAAATCTGAATAGGAAATGCCTCATCACCTACAAAATAATATGGAAAATATGGTTTTGTTTCATCAAACGGTAATGGGTGTGGATTGGAGTCCAGTCCACGGCGCAACCATCTGCCCATTCTTAAGACTTTGAAAATTCCCCCATGGCTATTTCTTCCAGCATGTCCAGTCCAGTAGCGGCTCGTGGGTGTATAAGGGGGTGAGGCTATAAAATAGCGCCGCAGACGAAAATTTTTCGCGATTTCAAGGTCATTGGCTTAAAATGAATAGTTAGGAATTCAACCAGCAATATAATTACTTTGAAATACTAGGTTTCACGAGAAAAATATTCAATTTGCAAGGTCAGGGTGCATCCGCTATTGTGTCTCTATTTTGCTCTAATCTCGTAAGCGCCACAGAATTCTTAATATTATGTTCTTTGGAACTTTCGTGTGATTTTACCGCCCGTGAAAATTTTTTTAAATTAGAATACCCACCCCCTGAACTCCAATTGTTTTTTACGCTGCCTAATAAAATACAAGGCCAACAATATAAGCTTTCCTTATAAATACTTCCGCACAGCCACTTATAGGTTTCGTACCAAGTTGCCTGAAAAGCTCTTGAATATTGCTTACCCTGTCTCTTATCGTTAAATATTGCCGAAATTTTTGGTGTCGGACGACTACATAATATCTGTCTTTTTTCCGTTTCGTTTCTCCTTAAAAATAGGTATGAGAGAATAATATCATGAACAGGATTTATACTTTTTTAAAACAATAAAATTTTGCGTTTAATAATTAATAACATACTAAAGAAATCTTAAAACTTACTTGATCTTGAAAATATAACCTTAATTTGCCGAACACGAAATTATAAATTGCCCAAACAAACACTGCCAATACTTCTCCATTACCTGCATCGCACCTGTATCCTGACTACCCTGCACAGTCACAACTCACAAGAATATTAACATAAAATAAACCAATAAAATATGACAATTTGTAATTTTCCTAAATTAAACCAAGACACACAGTTCACACACCTGCTACGATATAAGTCGGACGCCGGGTAATCACAGAATTCGCAGAATAAAACATGTGATTTAAACAGCCAATCAACAACCAGCTAAGCTAGGATCTTATCGCCTCAATGAGAGAAACAAACGCGAAATGACCCCCGGGTAAGAGAGAGACAGACCAAACAAAAGACGTTGAGATTTTCGTATGAGGCTTGCCAAAATAGGTACGAACACTCGGAACAGTGAAGCTAAAATTATTTAGCCTCTCGGCCGTCGACGAAAAATTACAGAACAAAATAGTCGCTTATAGCGCGGCGCTCGGCAAAGCAGTATGAAAATTATTTTTCATATGGAATTTATATTTAAAAATTTATAAATTTAAAACAAACATATTTGTATTTTTTGAGAGGAGTTTGGGAGATTGAGGGTGAGGCGCGGCCTCAGAGGCCTACCCTGAGGAGCCGCCACTGGTCTATCATTAAAGATGTCCATTGGCATCAGTGTATGCTAGGTATACAACAGAATGATACGAGTTGTTTTCGGAACCGGTTTTGGGAAGTTTTGGTATTTGATAGGTTACAGATCCCAAGCAATTCGGACGGTTGCAAAGTTGTTGATATCGTTCTGCCGTGTTAATGCAGTATCGAATAAAACTATGAAATATTCTAAAAAGAAAGGCGCTTTATCTGATGTTGATAAATGATGGGTTGATTTTTGCAATCGCAGAACCTATAAAACACCTGAAAAAGATTACCCTAAAAAAATGTTCTTGTTAAGTCTCCTTCATGATGTTTATTCAATGAATGGAGGACAATTGCGGCAATTCAAACGCAGAGTTCTACAGGTACTTGATGACATTTTGGAAGACACATCAGTATCTTCATTGTCGGTGATACCGACCGTGAATTAAACGTACTAACATCTATGTCTTCACCTTCAACTCAATAAAATACTCAAGACTCAACAAAAGCACAAGAAAATGAGCCATACAATAGACAATATGGAAATTGGTGGGATCCAGTATCAAAATAAAAGTGTACTAAAGATGTGTTTGATATTTTTAAGTTACAATTTGTGTATCTTTTGTGTGAAATCTAAAATAACTTACCTTCATGTTACCAATAACCTTTCTTTCACTGTAATGTTTTCCTAAAGTTCGTCTCTTTTCTGTATGTACAGTAACTTTATCAACAAGTTCTGAAAACCGTTCCTTCGACAGTCTGTAAAAGTCTTTAAATTTTACGTCATCTTTTAAAAGTTCTTTTGCAGCAACAAAAGCTTTTCTTTTTTGATTATTTTTAATATATGAATGTATCCACCACCAGGGTTTTTGTTTTCTTTGTATATACCAGTAAAGAACAACAATATCATCGCCCTCTTCGTTTGACATGATCTTCACGACTGACTATTAAACAGTTACATTTTATGTGACAAAGTTAATGACAATTATCGCCCGACAACTTTTTACATAGTTGCTTTCAAATCGCATCGCGATCGCATTGCCTTCAGTGGCATAACGGCCGTAGTCATCATGTCGACGTCGAGCGAAGAGGAGGCAGTCATGGTCGCTGTGTAAGATGTCCAAAGAAACGTTTGTTACTAGTCTCCCTTACGAGGCCCAAATTTAATATCGCGTTTTTCTTAGCCCATTTTCGTAATACAATAAAATTATTTCAATTTAACACTGCATGATGAGTCGTCGCGGTCGCCTGGACGTCTATTCTTGAATTAGGGGAATGATCATATCAAGAGAGTGATCTGTCTTCTGTCAATTATTTCTCTTAAAAATCTTTAAACCGTATTCTTGAAAATGAAAATGACTATTCACATTCATTAAGAGTTAGGAGAGCGCGTTCTCGAAACTTTCTAAGAGAACGGGGATCATACCGTGAGAAGTGCGTTGACAAGCATCCGAGTAACTTAGTAACTTCTCCCGAAAGAGCATTCACTTCTCTTAAGTAGGAGAGACATCCTGGAAGCTGAGGGCGCTCGTCGTGCGAGACCGGTATCTTGTAGGTCGCGTCGCCGTTGCTTTGTTGAGCGGAGCTTCATTCAAAACAACGTGCGCGACTTTAAAGAGACATCGCGTATCGCTGGTGTACCTACGAAATGCTTTAATTTTCTAAGTAACTGCAAAATTTCCGTTCTAAAGTTGTGGTCCCTATAGTCTCACACACGAAGAGTCAACATTCCAAAAAGGGTTAAAATAAATGTATGGTACATTTAAAAGTAAATATTGAATTTGGTAAGATGTGTATATTATTATTTTACTTTATTCTTAAAAAATGATAGAAATTCAGAGCGGCTGGGTGTCATCAATCTTACTCTAAATGCGGTAACGCATGAGCGGTAAAAACCGCCAACCACAACAATACCGTGCGAGCAAACATTATTGTCATCAAAATGTGCTTTGCGGTAGAGTTTAGTACCTGTTGGGTGTCAGTAAATATTATTTGAGACGATTTTGACCTATAGATTTGGTTAGGTATATCTTCCCCGTACAATTGTGACATGAATTTCATTTAATAAGGCGGCGACCGCGGGGCTTTGAAAAAGAACAAGTTGCGTTTTATTTACCACCGCGGTTAAAAATCGGTTCGTGCGTGAGGATACTCAAGAATACATTCGTCCGATAAACGACGTGTCGCCGCAACCGCTCGGCGGCTAAAAACCGAGCGCAAGCCTTAGTGTATGTCCATACCAGAGTACAAATATCACCGAATAAAGTTACTCACCCAAAATCCTTTGATGTTTTCACATCAAAAGCGAAAAGCCGATGACCAGACAACTGCAGCGCGTGCAGTCTTTCGTCAACTGCTTCACGAGGAGGGTTTGATAGGTATTCAGTAAAAATTCATCAATCAATAGAATTTTAAATAGCAAGTGAGCGTAGCACTCTAAATAAGTATGTTCATCAGGCGCGACTATCAAACATAATAGTTTTCCAACTGCCCCTCGTTAAGCGAAAAGGCCTAGATTAGTGCTCGCGCTAGCCACTATCCGGTTAGAACTGGTTTCACTTCAAATTCGAGCGGTGCCGGCAAAATTGAAAATATGGGGGTAGTGGATCTACCGTTTATTCATTCTACCATGTTCATACGAGGAGATTTCCGCGCGGTCTCAGTACCGCGTTTCGGATTGCGCGATTGTCCGATAGTGTTTCGCTGTTCGCGCGTAAATCGCGTGGAATGCGCGGAAACCTCAACCCGCGGGTCTAGCGGGCGCGGGCGGTTTGAATGTGGCTCGAGATACTAAGAAGGCGTTAATGGGTTTGGAGTCCAGTGAGGGGGTGTATTTGGATTTCACAAAATTCGAACAACATTACCTGGACGCAATCCGAAACGCGCGTAAATCACCTCATATGAACAGGCACTTAAACTAATTCCACGCCACTGAAATAAAAACTATTTTCAAAGTAAAACCTACGTGCTTGTTTGTATTAACAATTTATATTTTGGCTGAATAATATCCAAATCTTCGAAGTAATTATGACGGTAACGAACAAATCCGCCATTGATACAGTTACTACTCATGAATGAAAAGTTTTCTCGTCTGAATCACGTGTTGGCGGGTTCCCGTGGAGATTTCTCGTAAATCTAGAGAACATTATTTACCTGTGGCCATATTCCGAATAAAAGGAACAAAACAAGAACCTGATTTGCAGGTGAGTCGACAACGTTTATCTCGAAGAAATGACTGGCTGTTATTGTTCCAGGTAGAGCGGAGGTTATTGTGTAACTTGAATCAGTGGCGTGTTGTATCCGTTTTTGTCCGTTATGTCTCTTAAGGCTCAAAGTTATCAATGTTACTGGTAGTGATAATAGCTATATAATAATAATAATAATAATAAATTATTTTATTGTTTGAATGAGATTATAAATGGCGAAGTCGAAGCAAAGCTTCCTCATTCAACCACTATATTAAATATGGGTAACTACTGTATGTAATTGCGCAAACAATTTTTTTTTATTTTTAAGTTTAGGCTTAACAACCGACAATTATTATGGAACCATTAAATAATATTGGGGATAATCATTTTCAATGAGGCTTTTTAATTAGGCCCAGTTAGGTTATCTGTGATATTGAGACAAAAACTTAACAATTTTATTCTCACTGACCTTCCCATTTATATTATCTCCGGTTATATAATTGGCTGTGTAAAAGCTGAAGAAGCAGAAACCTATATTTTTCAAAGCGAGGAGCAACTTTGATGACTCGCTGTGTCAGAAGCTTTGGCTGTGTTAATGACAAAAATTCTTTTGTCATTGACACAGTGAAAATGATTTGTGACACACAATTTTTGCGTTTAGTTTTGAGAAAATTAATAGTTTGATTTTGTTTCAGGTAAGAAAAATCTCAGCATTTACCTTAAAGGGATACGGGCATTTCTTCATGGAATTAGATTGTAAGTAACTGCACATATTACGTAAAAACAGTTGAAATACATATTTCTGTTTAAATTTTGTTGAGGTTGCTTCCTAATTGTGTGTAATGTTAGTAATGGTGCCTAAATGTTGTAGTCAAAAGAAAAATAACCTTGCAGTTTAGAGCCTTTATTGAAAGTGTAAAAAATAACAAAAAATGCATCAGCCAATTCTATATCTACAAAAGTCAGTTGGAAGATTGGCGAAATACTAGTAGTAGTAGTCGCCAGCACCTATCCAGAAGCAAAAAACGATTAAATTAATCGGTACATACCTAACCTGAACGCAAGGTAACTTAAATCTTAAATATCTATATGAAATAACGATTATGGTCCCAACAAAGGTGGACTAACATACTGTGGAGAAATTAAGTAATAAACATCGGTGAAACTAAGAAAAGTTTTACTCGCAACAAGACCATAAACAGGACATTATCGGACTAAACAAACATACTTAATATGAGTCTAAATAGTACTGCCGGTGATGCAGGTTCTGTCAGGAGGAGGAAGAAGCAACCAAGCACATACTCTGTCATTGCGAGGAAGTTTCGAGAGGAGAGTTCAATCAAGTTCAAATTAGTACAGCCACTTAAGCGTACAGCACGTAGCGGTAAATCAGGAGCTTTAGAAATCTGAAGATGTTGCTTCGTGACCGTCGCTAGGTAGCGAGCATTAACAAACCACTGCGCAACTTGAGTGGAGGCCATTTAATTTACCAATTGAACTTGGTCGAACTCTACGCTTCGCAGTTATGGGAGAAACCATACCAAAGGCCTCAAGCTACAGAGAGGAGACACTGTGGCAACTCTGGAGTCTGATCAGATCAGAAAGCCGTAGTTAGTTGATGATTGTTCCAACAGTTCTTACAGTTCACAGTGACAATAAGACAGTCGGACTATATATTACAACTACAAATCTATGAATGGTTGCAATGCTAAAGCAACAGTTCTATCCAACCGAAATATTGAATCAGCATTGTATTCTTATTTTTGCAGCATTTTAATTGCAAGTGCAGTCCCCCAAATACTTTAAAAATGTCACAATAAACGTAGACTTTTTGTGTGAAAACTTTGGCTATTAAGCCCG
Organism: Polydrusus tereticollis; assembly: GCA_963920685.1. Taxonomy (NCBI): domain Eukaryota; kingdom Metazoa; phylum Arthropoda; class Insecta; order Coleoptera; family Curculionidae; genus Polydrusus; species Polydrusus tereticollis. Next base: position 83,170,350 of record OY987329.1, on the reverse strand, counting down.
TCAGACACGGTACAATTTCTACATGTATTTTGGCATTAAATTATTGCAGCGTGCGTATAATATCAAATTGTCACGAGAAAGTAGCACGCATTTCTGCATTAGAAATATTTAGAATTTGCTCTAATTTTTTTGGTATAAATGCGCGTAAATCGACACTTATTTTGTAGAGCCAACTCTCAAGAAAATACCTCAAATTAAACCATAAATTCAAAATATCGGTTTTTGATTTATATCTGTTTTTCGGCTTGTAGAGTAGTTTATAGTGGGTCTGTCGACTGGCCTTACCGGGAGATTGGAAACAAGTTTGAAATTGAATATTTAATGTTATGGAGTCGTGGACGAGAGAACTATTGTCGTCAAAATATCGACAATTTAAAAGCAGAGTCAGAAATATATACAGCGTGAGCAAAAAGAATGGAACACCCCCAATATTTCCATAACCATGTATATTTTCGAAAAACGCTCGGACCCGTCGATTTTATTTATCATTTTTACAAATTTTGGGGATTTTTAGCATTATACAGAATTACTCAAGAAGTCGGGGCACACTTTAATTTTCTAAATGAAATACCTCAAATTTTATTCGATTTTTGAATTATACTGAAAATTCTGAATATTTTTCATGTAACATAGGTACATACCCTATTTCGATATTCTGCTGTTTTCGATATATCACAATCTAAACAATAATGATGGCAATTTTCATGGAATTAATGAATAGTGAAGAAAATACGGAAACTTTATTGTAGTAACCCTGGTAACAAAGCACATTATTGTACTTTTCGCCACTGTCATTTTATTTTAAGTGACAGTATTGCCAAAAGAAGTTACGTTGTATTGTTAGAACGACACGTTTTAAGTAAAATGCACCTAAGTGAAAGAGAGCTCATAGAAATCCTCATGATGGTTGGCTATGGCGATAGAAAGAGATCTACATTTGAAGTATGTGAACTTTTTAATACTGTTCATCGAGAGCGAACGCCGATATCAAGGTCTACAGTAAGTAAGATAGTTTTAAAATTTACAGAAACTGGATATGTGCGCAATAAACTAAAAAGTGGCCATCCCAAAATTTGTAATGAAACTAGATTAAATGTTTTACTGTCGTATCAAGACGATCCCCATTCCAGCACTCGCCAAGTGGGTCAGATTCAAAATATTGGTTATAAATCTACAAAATATTCTTCATAAGGAAAAATATCATCCTTACAAAATTTGTCTTGTCCACGAACTAAATGGGGATGATTTCGATTGACGCTTTCAGTTATGCGAGAATATGCAAAACATCTGCAATAATGACGGAAATTTCGCGCAGAATATTTTATTTACTGATGAGGCTACATTCTGCCTTAATGGAACAGTCAACCGACATAATTGTAGGTATTGGTCGACAGAGAATCCTCACTGGATGCAAGAGGCCCATACACAGCACCCACAGAAGCTAAACGTATATGGGCCGGAATTTTACGTAACAGAATATTAGGACCTTTCTTTTTCTAAGAAACGTTAAACGGAGAGAGGTATTTGGAATTTTTACAGTTTGAATTAGTTCCTGCTTAAGCTGGCCTATATCCAGATCACGATGAGCAAGATAGTCCTGAAAGAATCATTTGGCTACAACATGACGGCGCACCGCCCCATTGCGCCGCACGGGTACGAGAATACCTAAACGAAGTTTTCCAGCATAGATAGATAGGTAGAAGGGAGAAATAGAATGGCCAGCTCGCTCACCCGATTTAACACCCCTACATTTGTTTTTTGTGGGGATATTTGAAAGAAAGAGTGTACGAGGACAAGCCATCGAATTTAGAGACATTAAAACTGATAATACAACATGAAATTCGACAAATTTCTGAACAGGTTATTGGGAACGTTCAAAACGAATTTGTTTTACGTTTAGGACACTGCTAAATTGTCAATGGCCATCAATTTGAACATTTAATTAAGTACTCTACTTTATATAATCAGATTTAAAAGCTGTTGTTTTTACCTAATAAACCTACCACTTAAATTTTGTTAATTATTATTGTTTAGATTGTGATATATCGAAAACAGCTGAATATCGAAATAGGGTATGTTACGTGAAAAGAATTTTAAGTTGAATTAAAAAATCGAATAAAACTTGGGGTATTTCATTTCAAAAATTAAAGTTGACGTGTGCCTCGACTTCTTGAGCAATCCTGTATAATACTAAAAATTCTCAAAATTTGTAAAAATGATAAATAAAATCGACGGGTCCGAGCGTTTTTCGAAAATATACATGGTTATGAAAATATTGGGGGTGTTCCATTCTTTTTGCCCACGCTGTATATATAAATATACCTAACTTTTTTCATACTGATTTTTATACTTTTTTATGTCAAATTAGAAAAATTCAGCGTGTTTTCCAAAAGAAAGGTAGCCTTCATTAGACACGATTTGGGACGTCATTTTCGAGATAAATCGATCAAAAAGTGATCTTGCATGCCAAAATTATTGTGTTTGGCTAGTGTAAAAAAGTCGAATGTCAAAACGTGATCAAAGAAGTAAATTATTTCTATTTTTTCAAGATGAACATAATATTTAGCAGGAATTTAGTAATTGACATTTTTAATAAATAAGAGTGTAAAAATTTTTTAAATTCGGATAAATATATTAATCATGTTTTTTTTTTCGCATTCAAAGTATTTTTAAATCGATTCATTTCGAAAACGTCATGTCTAACTAGTAGGTAGTACTTTTTTTTTGCAAAAAGCGTTAAAGTTTTCTAAATTGAGACAAAAAAAAAAAAAAATCAATACAAGAAAAAGCTAGGTATATTTTGACCCCGCCCTCTTCTATTTCTGATGTCACTTTTACATTGTTTACATTTTAACCACAATAGTTCGATTCGGCGTGTAATGAATGCTTACTAGAATACCTAAATTCCAAGTTTGTATCTTTATTAGTTTCGAAAACATTAAGAATAAAACGTCTTCAAGGTCTTCCCTTTGGGACTCTGTAGCTCGTTTATGGGGGGATATAGAACAAAATATTACATAACATATTATGCCATACCAGGATAATACAAAATATTTGATTAACTTAACTTGCTAGAAGGTAAAGACGGGATGATTCGGGACGATGCGATGGGAATCTTAAAATAAAAGGTAATAAACGAGAAATTGCTGCATAATATACTACGTATCATATTGATAACGTGAACAAAGCATCGCACGTTTGACTTTATATTCAATTCGACACAACTCTTCCACTATGCGACGCCTCTGCTACAAGAACATTTCGTTCCTCTTAAAATAGAGAAGTACAGCACCTCAAAGGAAACAGGATAGGCCTATAAACCTTAAAAAGAGAGAGACACAACGTTTAATTACTTTGTTATTCTTTCAGCACGAAGACTTTAGTACGTCTAGTATATTGCTGGCTGATATAATTTAAATATAATAAAAGGTTACCCACCCCATTCCAAATATTAAAAAAACGAATATGTCAAGGAAAGCCACGTAACAGTATGATAAACGAGGTGTAGGCTCAAACTTTTGACGAAAAACTGTCCTAAATGCCGGAACACGTGCGTTGTCGGTTGTTGTTAACATGAGGCTGTACATTTAATAAACTGTAGAGTTAACATACAATGGATTCACGCCCAAGCGGTAATTTGTGAGCCAAAGTTGAGTCTGAATTATGATAGGGAGAGGTTGTGCAAGATTTACCGGTATAACGACAATGTCTTTAGAATAGGAGAAACAAACGGTAATGTTTTTGGAAGTTTGAGAGACTTGAAGTAGTTGAAGTAGTTAATTTATATATCCGGTTTAGGTTAGTTTTTTTAATTCTCTATTTAACGGCGAGCGGTGCATGTGCACCGGAAACGATTCACGTTAGCCTTGAATATGTTCAGGAGCAGAGCCCCAAATTTGCAAACAGTACTCCAGCGATGGTCGAATTTGGGCTCTATAGAACATCAAAAGTTGTTGGGGTGTATAGAGGTTCTTAGATCGGAAAGTATTCCAAGCTTCTGCGAGGCTACCTTAGCGATGGCCGCAACGTAACTATGCCAAGACATATGACTATCCAAATTGACGCCCAATAAATGAATTGATGAAGCCAAGTGAATCGATTGTTCCGCCATGACTATATCCGGTTCTTCAGCATTAACTTTTTAAAGAACTGCTGCCTGGATGATCAGTTTGTGATAATGATTAACTTCCATGAATGTTTTGTATCTTGTAGGGCATAGCCAAGTGGATTATTTTCTGTTCTTTTGTTTAATACTACTTGTAGACAGGTCTTATTTCAAGTCCTTGTTTTAATCGATTAGTAATTAATCAACTTTTTAGGTTATCAATAGAAATAACTTTTTAACCTTGTACATAATATGTAGGTCAAATGGCTGTTGTGAATCAGCTGTTTAAGAAAATCGATGATTTAAGCCAGGTCAGTGTCATTGGATAAAATTGACAGTTTTGTGAATTTTCAGGGCCACGTCTGGTTAATTGAGGCGTATGCCATGAACAAAATTGAACCGGCACTTCGTATGCTCTGACTTTAGTTAGGAGCCCCTCGTGCCATATTTGGTCAATGGCTTTGGAAATGTCCAGTGCTACCGATAATAACGAAACTAAATAAGCATCACTAATAAAACGATGTTATGTGTACTTTCTTACTCGCGTTAAGTAAATATTTCGCAAGGGATTTTAAAAACCGAGTTTTTAATGTGTAGTTATAAAAACAAGTCCCACGGCGTGAGATCGTTCTTCTTCCTCTAAGCTGTTTGGTCGCAGGAGTCGCCCGAGTTATATGCAAATACTTCCAATGCTTCACGACAAGTCCAATCAGCTGTAGTTTTGTTCGTAGGCATACCAACCTAATAAAAGAACATTTAAGTCGTGTTCAGGGTCCCTTGGTTAATCAATTACTTCGCAAAGAATGAAACAGAAAATTGTGTAAAATAGTTTATTCTAAAATTATTTTAATATAAAATTTCCTTTTTTGCTCTTGTCAAATACTTACCCTCAGTATCGCTCTATTGCCCTTGTGTTGCTGTTTAATGTTTTTGTTAGTTGCAGTCTTTAGATCTATTTTCGTTTGTCAAGTATAGTTGTTCCAAGCGTAATTTGATGACATAAAAAGCATTAAACTCGTGATCATAGACGTCGCTCCTACCAAATAATTAAAATGCGGATTGTTATGAATTTTTAATATGATTAAATAGTACATATTACAGCTTGTTCATTATAGTTTATATCAATAAAAGGTTTGTACCCGTGACTTCGCCTGCAGAGAATATTTTTAAAATGGTCTTTCGGTACAAGAAATGCTCATTTTGCCGAAAACAATTTAAAAAAATTGTCTATGTCCAGTCAGGACCGCGAGGAGGTAGCAGATGTAGAATCATTTCCAGGTTGAATTACTACCGGCGCTATAGGTAGTGAAACAGAATATCCATTTTCTGTTTTTATAACATGGGCTACCCAATTTTTCCGTACATCGCTACTCATTTCGTTATTACCTACCGAATATTATCAAGGACAACTGCGCTTATAGTTGGTAATGATTGAGCAGTGATACTCTTTGCTGACAAGATCAACACATTAGGTACAAAGCCATCTTTACTTCCGGCATGATAACGCGTTTTCCTCTCGAAGACGGTGTACCGAAAGTACAATTTGTACTGTCTACCCAACCATACTTAACAACATCATGAGTATCAAACCAAGTTTCGTCTAAATAAATTATATTTTTATCGGATTCATGGATTCATTCCTTTATTTTGCGCAAATAGTTCTGTCGTAGTTAAATGATACGCGGGGATTCCATTATAACCATTAGATTATCTATTTTTTTCTGTTTAAAGCCACATTTTGGCAAGACACCACGCAATGTTTCTAAATTATATTATGCTCGTAAAAGTTGTAAATAGTTCGCAGAATAAAATCCCTTGTAGTATTGTCAGTCGTTTTAAACTTGATTTGTTTGATTTATTGGTTTGCACTTTATGAAATTACTGGTTACAAGTCCCCAAATTAATTACGTCATAAGTTCTTTTAAAACCCAAGTTGTGATAATTCATTACAAGTACATTTTCAGTTTTTCCCGGATTTTCTTTTCTTAAACACGCGTACATATTTAAAATATTGCGTTGACATTGAACATGTAAATCTTTGTTTCTTAATTTCGGACTTATTTCGCTTTCGATGGCCGACTCATTATATTCCTGCGATAATTCACCTTGACCTTCAGTTTCAAATTGCCACCAAAAAGCCATATATTGATATAATAAAATTTAGGTATCAAGTAAAAATGAAATATGTAAATTACAGTAAAACGTTTCAACCAGTCACGCCGCTGTCCGATTCCCAATATCGCACACCTCAAACACCCACTGATTTTAAAGCTGATAAGGGATCACTCAATTGGCAAAACCTATTTGCTGTTCTTGTCTACAGCATATAGATTTGTATTTATATGCTGCTCTATTAATTTTTCCACAAAAATAGTTCGCTCTTTAAAATTGCTAGCGGACCTCGACGTTCTGTCTCGAGGGTGTTGCCAGTTTTCGTGTGTGTAGGAGGAACATAAGGGTTTGTTAATTGTTTATTTTTTTTGTTCAACAACAGTGAAATTCCTTTTTAGTTTGATTTAAATTATTTTTGTATAAATAACATTTCTGAAGTATTAAAAAAATTATTATAATATTCATGAATAACTTTTTCCTTCTTTCTTTGACATTGAAAATTTCTTGGTTTTAAGTACATTTGCAAACTAGCTTTTAAAGAGTTACTGACTATTAATTAAATACTGATATAAAAGAACACTTTTAATAATAAAAATTTAAAGAATTTAAAAAGATCTGACAACCCCGATTATGATGCCGGTCCCTTTGAAGCCCGTTCGAAACTTTTTTTATGTCATCAAACTGACTTTGGAAAAGTATAACAAAATAAGTTATTAATTTTTTCTTTGCCCATAAAATATTGTTTCATTAGATGTATCTGAGGTGAAGCCGGTAATAGAAAATACGGCGTTATTAAACTTACTTGTTTAGTAGTAGTAAATACTTTCACTAGATTGTTAACAATATAAGAAAAGTACCGTTTAAAAGAAACATGGATACCTTAATAGCTCCCTATCGTGTAGGTATAAAATATATCCAGCATACGATGTAAATATTAAACACAATCGTTTGTTGGGTTTCGTTTTATCACTTCGAACTTCAGCCTATTAGCTTTGTTTAGGTTCAATTTTCCGGACAGGTCAAAAACAGTATTTGAACTGCGCAGAACGGCTTGCACTATTGTTTAGCTCTAAGAATGATTGCCCTGCAGTGAAATTTTCTTAATAAAAAATTATACACTATATAAATCTTATATACTTATATCATCTTACGATATCAGATAACTATTATCTTCAACTAAAACGTAATTGCATTTTATCCGTAGCAAGTCAAGTATTTATTATCAATCCCTACAGAATAAAAATAAACACACTTATTGTTATCGTCGAAACACTCCAGAAGAGTTGAGCAAAATTAAATTACTTTGTAATCACATATTTTGAAACCTCAAAAATCAAATTTTCAAAAATAGTTGCTGTAGTATGATTACAGTTAAAGTTAAAATTAAGTAATTGCAATTATTATTGAACTTGTTACATTGTTACGTTTACTCTACTGGTTGCTTATACTCTGTTGCTTAATGCGAGATGGTAATAAAATTAAATTTGCAATGACAGGACCCATTAAGCAGGGTGGATAACTTAAAGGTTGCATTGTAAATTTCAGGTAAATTGCAATGATAGTTTTTAAAAATTCCGTATTTCAGATATTTAAGGCCTACCGAGAGACCTACACATCCTGAATCGGCCCTAAATTAGGTCACCCTAATTTGCATACAATAGAAAGACGAGTTTGGCGAATGAAAGTTTTGTGATAGCGGCGTTACTACAGGTAGTTTACTAAAATAATAAGTATAATAATAATTATATTTGATTATAATTATAGAGGCAGATAATTGAGATATTAATTGTTCTAATATTAATATTGGCACAAGAAAAAATCCAAGACCGACAAGTCGGGTGACCTTGGTGGTCATTTTACAGGTCCATTAGTTTCAATCCAGTGACCTGGGAAATTATTGTCTAAGTAGGCTCTGATAATTAGCGCATTATTAGCGGGTGCTCAATTTTGTTGCAGATGCAAGTTATTGAGACCCGCTGAGGGCACGTCTTCTATTATTTCCGGCACAACGTTTACCAGAATTTCCAAATATTTGTTTTCATTAAGGCTGCCTTCAAATATATTATAAATTATTTTGCTCCTAGTATAAGACATAAAACGTTAAAGCCGAACCTGCCTTGCCGTTCGAATGGAAATATTACATGCTGATTTTCCTGAGACCAACTGCGCGGTCGGTGGTATAGCAATAACTTTATCTATTATTAAACCCCATAAGAAAAATCCAATGGGGTAAATCCGGTGACCTTGCAGGCCAATTCACAGGGCAAAGTGTGGCGGCACCATCTTGCTGAAGCCATAGTTCTTACTGATTTGCATTATTATCCAGAAGTTGTGGCAAATCGTTCCTTAAAAAAGTATTGTAAATTTCTCCAACAAACTAACAAAACTATTAATTGATCTTAAAAAGTCAAATAAATCATCAAAAATAATGTTGTTACCCTGTTAGATACTTATTGAACACCTAATAAAACAAGACACAATAAGTATTCACAAGTTACCCGTAAATTTGTTCCGACGTTCTTTATTTAATTCCCTTATATTATTAATTACATATATAAATTGATATATTTTGTACGGTAAATGCCATGCATTCAAAGTTTATTAACTTTTATTATGCAAATGCAAATATGAAATGTTTGTGTGAGCGAATTATTAAAATTTCAAACATAAAGGTAGAGCATTGGCATTATTTGCGGTTTGGATTTGCCCAACGGACCCGAGCCGACATTGTATTCGGTGGTAAAATAAAGGTAACGAAATCTTTGTCTCAATGTTGCCAATAGCGCAATGAAAACTTTATATATTTTCCTACGATGTCATAACAAAATAAAACCATCCTTTTTAATTGATAAGTAAGCGGGTGGCGTTGCAAATCTCCTATTATAATTAAATTGGATCTTGCCTTCATATTTTTTGTATGCCCCACTTATATAGGGTGTAAGATGATTTTCTTGGTAATTCAAGTTTACCATTGGTGATCCTTTTTGCCCAGATTTTCCCCCAGCATAATCCATCTCTTCTCGCACCGATCCGGTCCGACCTTACGGTGAAGGTCAGGATGTTTTCCATGCGAGGGTTCTGATCTTCTGGCTATAGGTACTAAGTTTGACTGCTGCGTAGTCTTTCTAGATTTTCGCAAGCTCCTAGGAAGTGCAGCTGTGTCTCTTCACAAGATGATTTAGGGCACTGCTGTTTCGGTAAAGAAGTCACTGTTGGGTCCTGTTGTAAAGTCCTTAACTTGTCTGCAATCTGGAGTCTGTGGTACCATTGCTCAATCGAGCGGTTGGCTACCCATCCCTCTATTTCTGACCCTATTATTGCTTAGAAATTAATACTGCTCCTAGGTCCTAAGAAGAGTTGGTATAGAACTCTCGGATGCTCGAGTACCCATACCAGGTTTACCCGTTTCCTTTCGATTGCCTCCCTGCATTTGACTTTAAAATAATAATTCCTAATATGTATGGCAACATAGCACCGATCGGTTTCCGCAGGCTAAATCAAACAAAAAGCCGAGCATTCGGCAGGATTGTTTGATATTTAATTGCACAAAAAGCGGCTGTTAAATGTATCGTGGAATCGATGCGAATAACTCGATACCAAACAAATAGAAGGATCCGCAAAACAAACCGGACCGGGTTATTACAATCATCCGCGTAAATGTTTTGAATAGACCAGCAACGTCGGTAGCCTGGCAAAAACAAAAGAAGGTTTTTCCTGGATATTGCAGGAATTCGACGGATATATATTGCCAGAGTGGGAATCAGTACCTATATCTTACTGAAAATTAAACACTTCTGGAAGTAGGACTTGCCTCAAGACATGTATGATGTTTTTAATTGCATACTGCCATCAACACCATAATATGACATGGAGTTTTATTTGTTTAGTGAGCGTTTGTATTAACTCGCTCCTCACAAAAAAAAATTTTGTAAAAATTCTAAGCTAAGGTAAATAACCATAATGAGACTCATATGTTATTTTACTAAACTAAACACCGCTAAAAAAATACCAGGCTATGGTTTTTTTTATACAACAAGGTAACATTGAATATCCATATATTATGGCATTTGATTCCCTCGGCTTTATCAATTGATTTATTGGACATATGGACATGTCCGCAAGTTCGTCGTTTTCGAGATACAAGGCGATAAATTTGATCCAATAAAACCATAAGTTTTCTAATATCCTCTGGTTCTAGTCTTGGTTGCCCGAGTATTTGTTGCCTTTTCCGATCCAACGACTCACAGTAGCAGATAATATGTACCGTTTCACTTACTCGTCCGCATAACCTGCAGCTTAGGCCTCCGTTGTACAGTGCAGGTGCTTCTGAACGGCCATGTGTCCTGTCAGAATTCCTATAGTAATTCTCAAGGGATGCTTGGCTGTCGGAGTATACACGGTTGTGATTTAATAACGGATAAATTCAATACAAATTATGTTTGGGGGCGTGTTCGGAGGAACCGTCGATTTTGTTTTTAGATTGCTCATATTTTGACATAAAATATAGGTATATATTCTCCGGAAAATTCTAGACATGTTTCATGTATAATATCCTAAACCTATCTTCAACTGTTCACGAAATATTCACGTTCAAATATTTAAATAACACTTTGTTGCAGCTAAATTACATTTTTTAAAATCTCAAAAATTATTTTAGCAAATGCTGGAAGTGTCCGCCATTAACAGCTCTGCAGTACCCCAGACGATCAATAAATTCCTGCTGTACTTTTTTTACGGTTTCTAGAGAAATATTCCTAATTACGTTACGAATGCTCTTTTTCAGAATATCGAGCGTGCGTGGCTTATCTTTATACACTTTATTTTTAACATGACCCCAAGGAAAGTAGTCCAGTGGAGTAAGGTCGGGTGACCTAGGTGGCCACTCTATTGATCCACGTCTGCCTATCCACCGGTTTGGAAAAACATTATCTAGGAATCTTCTAACAATCGCAGCATAGTGATTGATATCTGATGATATCAGGATATAGTGTCGCTAGTGCTGGAATCAAGTCGTTTTCTAAAAAGTCATGGTAACGTTGTCCCGTCAAAGTCCTATTACTCTGCTATTAATAATCCCTTCCCCTGCCTATACATTCACCTTTTCATAATTCTGAGAATGACTTTCCCTAAACCAGTGTGGATTTTCTGGCGCCCAGTATCTAAAATTATGCCTATTTACTTCTCCATTCAAGCAAAACGTTGCTTTGTCTGAAAAGCATACCTGTTTTACTAGTCATTATCAGTTCGCTCGGTCATGGTCTGGCAAAACTCGTTTCTGCGGTCTGGATCATCTTCAAATAGCTCTTGAACTAATCGAATTTTATATAGGTGCCACTTTTCCTTCTTTAAAATTTTTGTTACAGTCGACCTATGAATCGTGTTATCTAAAGCCAGCTGAGTACTTGAGAGGTGCGGATTTTCGTGTAATGAAACAATAATAATAAAAGAACAGTTTTTTGTCATTAGGAACGCCAGGCCTTCCAGGTTTGCCAAGACCCTTAACAGTGCTAGTCTCTCTCCACTTAGCCTCAATTCTACTGATTGTAGATTGACTTACAGGTTCTCTGTTCGGATATTTATTGTTGAGCATTATCGAACTTCGTTGTGTATTCTAGTTTTTTTACCGCAGCTAACCATAGTTAATACTTCGGGTCTCGGTTAAACCCATTGTAAATATTTTCGATTAACAATACAGTGACACTTTGTCAAATATTCACAAACAGAGGTGTAATTTATTTCGTGGACAGTTGAAGATAGGTTTAGGACATTATACATAAAACATGTCTAGACTTTTCCGGAGAATCCAAAAACAAAATCGACGGATTCGAGCGTTTTTCCGAACACGTCCCCATTTAATTTGTATTGGATTTATCCGTTATTAAATCACAACCCTGTATGTGGATCCGCTTATTAAGATAAGTCCTTCTATTATTTTCACACGTACACTGTAGGATGGCGTAGATTTCCGCTTGGAACACCGTGGAAGACTTAAACACAGGGAGAAGTAAACATCTTTCTTCGGTCTTAACAGTGACAGTGACGTGATCAGTTTTTCTCTATCGTAATAAAATCAATCAATGAAATAATGAGAAACTTGAATTGTGGATTAACCTGTAGTTGAAATAGTTGCCTTATATCGTAACATTCTTACGCTGAAATGCAGTTTATTTAATCGGCAAGAGTTTTTCAGCCCCCTTTATTTAGTCCCCCAGTTTTTGAGCCGATTATGAACGTAAATAGGTATAATTAAAAGGCACTTAATCTCGTCGAATCCGCTCCTGTCGGGGGAAACTTACTGGGGCAGTGTATTGTTTTGGGGCTGTATTAATTATGGCGGCCGATTGAATTCCGCAGCATATTCTACCTGGTCGGGCGTCATTCCGCGCGTTTCTCGTTTCCCCGCGCCCGACCGACCGACGGCCGCTTTTCGAATTCAGATTCATCGGTCATCGGATCGGGATGCCGAGAGATTTTTTTAACGTTCCGGTGGGATGACTGCTCCGTTACAGAAGTCAATAAAATTACCAGATAATATCTGAAGATACCTGTGAAGCTGAGAATCGTCAGGAGAATGAGATAGGCCTTAGGACTACGTGCCAATGGAAACAGTTTTTGTAGATGATAAAATATTGTTTACCGATGATGATGATGATATTACAATTCATATTGTCACGTTTCAGATTGACGAAGAATGAAAAACAGAGCGAACACAAAACTAATTATGTTTTCTTAATTAAAACGCGACAAAGAAAATCAGAAATGTCACTGAACATAATATTATTTAATATAATATAAACTATTCCTTATAATTGGTAGGAATAGAACTCCGACTAAGCAACAAACTGTCGAAAACGTCGACCTTCAGAACCCTATTGTTTTTCGGTACAAAAATGGAAATATTTTTTTTCATCGATTGAAAATCAACAGGCTCCTACTTGGTGCTTAGTAGCTTGAAAACGAAAAGTCGGATAAAAATGCGGTTTAGACTGTTAGATAGTGCATCTCAAATATTTTCTTTCTACAATATATCTTCCTATAGCTGAAAAATTTAGAATCTGTAAATTTTCGAGAAAAACTAAAAATTGCAATCTTTTAAACCGGTTTTTATTTTATTTTTAGGTTAAAAAACTTTAATCAAAATTTTGAATACCTCATCGGAAAGCTGTCCCCAAAATGGGCGTGCATGAATTGAGAATCAAAAACCACAAACGGTTTTCAGATTTTAAAATGTGTTTTAAAGGCCCATGAATTGGGAACCAAAGACGAAAGGGCCATCTGAAATCTACCAACCCGATAATTAGCAAACATCACCTTTATTATCATTACCTATACTCTATTAGTACCTGATCTACCTGAATGAATATTTTAATGTAATACAATTGGAGCAATATATGCGCAAAAACCAACCACGATTACCGAAAAGCCTAAGTGAAACAATAGCCGTTTTGGATAAAACCGACATAAGGAGAATGAAATCTTTGAAAAGTTTTTATTCGTGAACAATTTAGAGTAGCAAATTGTTGTGTTTTCTACAGAAACTAACATGAGTGCATTATGCAACGCAGATAAAATATATTTGGATGCCACGTTTTCCTACTGTGTCAAATATTTTCTGCAATTATTCACAATTCATAGAGCAAAATGGTCATTACATTATCACCGAAGTTAAGCGGTGTCGAGCGCGGTTAGTACTTGGATGGGTGACCGCTAGGGAAACACCGCTTGTTCTTGTCTTAGGGAAGAGTGTAAAATGAATCGACATCAAAACCATCCTATTCACGCCGGACAGGCCGGATGAGATCGGATATCTCGTAGGATGAAGGTGCCGTTTCACACTCCCCAGTCGGTAGACAGCACGATTAAAAACCGTACGGTCGATGACCGGTTCAAGATGGCCTCAGATACGCCGACGAATCGTAAAAAGTAAAATAAATAAAAAAAAAATATATCTGTTTGCTCTTCTCAGCGAAAGGTGCAATAAAATTAATTTGCAACTTAAGCCTAAACTAGTGACAGCAGACTTTGAACAAGCTCTATATAGCGCAGTGATTGCAACGTGGAGTGAATCAAAAATAATTGGATGTCGATTTTACTTGAGACAAGCCTGGTTTAACAAACTGCAAAGCATTGGTTTAAGGAAGGAATACAAACATGAGTAGTGCAATAGGGAAATGGTTAAAATATTTATACAATATAATATTACAATATATTTTTGGATTACCTTTCTTGAGTCCAAGTGAAGTAGGAGATTGCTTCTCATTTGATTTGATGGAAGATATGCTGAACGATGAACGTGTTAGCGTATTCGCTGATTATTTGGTAGATTTTTATACTGGTGAAGATGCAAGGTTTCCTCCAGAAATGTGGTCTGAAATGACAGACAGCATACAGAGACGAATACTTGCGAAAGTTTCCATTCGAAATTTAACGAAAACTTTCATTCTTCTCATCCAACAATATTTAACTTTTTATACATAGTCTCCCCGCGCAAGATCAAAGTGCGACAATTTTATTAGGCTACCTCACTTAGACGCGGATTTTTAACATTTTGTAAAGCGGATTTTCCGAATATCTTTTGTTATTGCAATTGACCCTAATAATGCATCGTACTAAAAGTGCTCTTGAACTACAAAAATTAATTTTTTTAAGGTGATAACTAACTATAACTAATAAATATATGATTGTACGGCACTGACTAAAGCACGCAGCTACTACATACAGTGTTTTGTGTTTTAATAATCTACCTTTTCACTAGAATTTTGATAATTGGATCAAAGCCCACTCGAATTTAATCGAATAAATTAACTGCTATTGAATTGTACGGAATTTTCTTTATTGCCTTCCACCGTTTGCATTTTATGCAGTTTTTGAAATTCAAGTCAAAAGACTTCTGATACAGATATTTTTCTGTTTTTTGTTTTAATTTAACAATCCAGGCATGTTTTAAAACCTTTTTATTTTTAAGGTTCAACAAGTAGTCAGTTAAAGTTTTAAATGGTAGGAATAAAAGTCTGTCTAAACCATAAATATGTTATATTGTAAAAAGTTGTGGAAACGATCTCTACATTATAGTAATAGATCAAAATTGTTAGGACATGTTTCGACTTTACGGACAGTCATCTTCAGCATTAAGGAACATATATAGTTAGGAAAGTAAGCAATGACATAGATGACCAATCTAAAGGAAAGCTAGTTGTAGGGGCGCTACCGAGTTGGGCACAGCCGATGGAAATTCGAAAAGCCTACCTAACAGTTGGGCACGAAACGAAATTTGAAGGGATTAGTGTATTATGAAATGTATATGGATACGAGGTTGCACAATAATTTGCGTTGTTTAGTTTACCGGTTCGAAGATGGAAGTTAAAACTATGTTTAGTGAAAAAGGAAAAAAGCTGTTGATTATAGATCAATTTAAAATTTGTGTTGCTAAAGAACTAAAAAATAATAGCATTCATTGGAGGTGCGTAAACAAAAAATCAAAGTGCTTAGCTAAGGTGTATACCTCCATTGCAAACTTTAACACACCATACTAAAGGCCGATTTGGCTCATCATCATGGGCCAGAAGAAAACATTTGCAGACAAAAATTAAGTAACTCTTATCAAGAGAAAGGCTGCAAAAAATCTCTACGAGCGGCCATCAAAACTCATTCATCAAGAACTTCGTGATAATGTAGCAGAAAGCATTACAACAAATGACTTAAACTTAATCCGATAGAATATTTATGAGTGTAGAAAAAGCCAAGTACCCACTTTGCCAAAGAATCGGAATGAAGTTTTTTCATCTCTCGCAACTTTGCAACCCAAAACTCCCAAGGACGAGTCATTCTTATCGGTAAATAATGCAGAACTTGAAATTATAATTTTTTCGTGTTATACAAATCTACATTTACTCTGTACTGTGGAAATTGTATTTATAAACGGTACTTTTAACTTTTGTGCCAAGTTTTTTGGCCAATTCTTTACTATATTTGGATTTAAGGGTGGTTATTATGTACCCCTTGTATTCTGCCTATTGCCTAGCAAAAAGCAACATGTGTATCAATCTCTATTCAGAATTATAGTTGATAAGTGTAAAGACAATGATTTAATTTTTAATCCAAAGAATATTTTTATTGACTTTGAGGTAGCTATTTACAAAGCTGTTAATAATATCTGGTCTGAAATTAATATTATAGGATCTATGTTTCACCTGTCACAAGCTTGTTTTAGAAAAATTCAATCTCTAGGGTTAAGTTCTAAATACAAAGAAAATACAGAAATTGGAAAGATTTTAAGACACTTCTTTGGCCTTCAGTTTCTAGATCCTGGAGAGGTGGGTGAATGTTTTACATTTGATTTAGTTTCTGACTTGCCTGTAAATGTTAAACTTCAAGAATTTTGCGATTAGTTAGTAGATAACTACATTAGTGAGGATTCATTATTTCCGCCGAGCATTTGGGCGTGCTCTACATCGTCATTGTGTAGAACGACTAATGCGTGCGAATCGTTTCATTCAAAATTTAATTCTAGCTTTTATCACCCACAAGTTTCAGAAAGTATTGAGGCCCGGTATCAGAAAAAAACGGGATTTTGTAGAGAAAAAAATTGATAGAATAAGTTTTGTTAGAAGTGTTTCCTATAAATATGCGCCTATACATTATTATTTAGAATTATATATTATTACATTATTATTTAGAATTATATATTATCTCATTATTACTTAGATTTTTTTTTAGATTCTTATTATCTTTTTTAAAGAATTAATAAAATTATTAAATCAGCAATGTAATGAATTTTTCTTGCCAGTAATTATTGAATGACCCGGTATATTACACATACGTCCTTTTTAAAAAAATATTTCTAGTAAACTCATTATTATAATGCATTATCGAGCACAGGTAGCTCCGTGCCCAACTAGTATGTAGGATTATAGGAACCCTCACTTGAGAAACAGATTACACAGGTAAACGTGCCCAACTGTTGAGCTCCGAGTTGTAGTTACTACGTATTGAAATGGGCAAACACAAGGGGCAATATTAAAGTAGGGTGACATTTAGAAAAAAAGGTCTGAGGATGGATATTTAAAAAAAAATGTATACATTGTTTCTAAAACATTGTAGAAAGAGTCTACTGAAGGATGTTTTTAGTTCTGCATTTTTTCAGAAAGTTTTCTTTGTTTGTTTGCTGTTATAATATATTTGGGCACTTTTGTGCCTCACAAAGAGGTAAAAAGTTTACAGCTTCGAGGAACCTGACAGTATTAAACATTGGTAAAAGAAAGGAGGAAAGTTCTACCTATAGTAGAGTTTTGTAAGGTTTTCGCGACATTTGTGTTTTTTTTTTATTTTTATATAAAATTAGTTTCAGTTTAAAAGGTTTTAGTTTCTTTTGTTACTTGTTTAATTAACAGTGTGGTAGATATTCCTTGATGTAGGGTTCATAATGGTGTAAAAATAGCAACGTAGTAGTGTAATTGTTTTGTTTTTTTCTCCTTTTCCACTTTGTAGCAATCAAGTAATGGTAGACCATCAGGAGATTTTTAGAGTTATTTCAAATTTGATTTTATAAGGCGCACTGAGTCGCTACAGCAAGGTCTCTGTTTTCTAATGTCACCCTACTTTAATACTGCCCCCTGTGATTTACCCATTAGTAACTACAACTAGCTCTATACTATAATGTAGAGATCGTTCCCCCAACTTTTTTCAATTAAAGATATTTGTGGTTTAGACAGACGTTTATCGTACTTTTAATTTTTATGTTGGCAAAATCACCAGATTTCTGCCAATTCATTTTTGTTTCATTATAATTATATTGCAAACTGATCATTATCGATCAATAAGTAATCTTGTACAAACTTAACTGTACTACAGTATGTAGGTGCATACACCAGTACACTGATGTTTCTTAGGTTCAAGAGAATGATTTACACTTAAAATTATTATAATACTTACTCTCACTTAATCAACTCAAAAGTTTTCGACCTCTTCAGTCTTCTTGTCATATTGGGGTTATTGAGGAGCTGGATGGCCTCAATATTCACGTTTTGAAGTAGTCGTTCGTGCAAAATTAATGATGGTGATCAACAGTGTCCATTTCGAGATCTCGGTGGAGGTCACTATTTCTGATAACAAGGTTTTGATTAGCGACATTCCTTAGAACTCTGTTTTGAAAACGCTGGATTATTCTGATATTGCTCTTGCTGACACATCCTCAGAGTTAAGCATTTTATTCTGTCTGAACTGGTCTAAGGATCTGTGTCAACGACTGATCCATAGAGAGATGTGCAGGTATCCAGAACGGTACAGCAAAATCCGATCAAAAATGTACGAATTGTTGACGAGTTTTACTAAAGCAAGAAAGCGCCTGGCTTCGACGGTATAAAAGTAAAAGCACTAGTAGTAAACTTAGCCCAGGCTATAACCGAAAAGGCTGCTTCCCATAAGTGTGGAAGAAAACCAAGGTTGCATGTTTTATTACCTAGGCCAAGACGAGACTTAAGATTGATCGTCAGGTCTGCTATTGTGTCTGGACAAAGTTGTTGAAAAATTTATACCAAATCGTATTAATGCTTGGTCTGTTTCTGCTATGTTTTTACAAATCTTGTTCTTTGCACGACGTGATAAAGGCATATTTGTTACAGGTGTACTCAATACCTGAGCTACGGCTCCAACGGCAAACATTGTATTTCGATCAGAAATGTTTACCACGGCCAATAGACGCAATAACATCTTTTGTAAGAACAGTACAACGCTTGAAGTTTTTGTATTTTTATTGCAGGATTAAATTAAGGGAGTTTAAAAACTCCTTACACGGTGAAGTGTCAAAGCCGCTTTTACTGGAATCATAAGAATCTATTATTTCAGAAACTGGTTTGTGCTTTTCTACATTTCGTAGTCTTCTGGTTTCAGCTGCTTGGGCTCTCTTCCGCTTCCAAGTTTCTTTATCTGTTACACATTTTTTATCTACGCCTGACATACTGCAGCTCATATTATCTTTTTTGCATTATAAAAAACGTTTTGTCCTCTTCATTCTTCCTAATGTCTAATGCGTCCTTACCAGCAACATCAAATATTTTGATCTCCTTTAAGTATGTCTTCTTTCATACGACAACTTTCCAAATTGATTTCACTATTCTTTTTTAGAATTTGTTTACAAGTTTGCTAAGTTTCCTTCTAACGAAATCAATTATTTAAGTAGGAATTCTTGCTTTTTTCCAAATGAGCAACACAGTAGTATTCTTTTCTTCTAAATGATGAAAATGGTATTGTGTATGCACAAAACCTTGCATGGGGAAGAGTTTCTGTATGTTTTCCAATTAGCCACGCTCCAGTCGTTCTTGTAGATTTACGGTTATTGGTAGTAGGTAGTAATTTTCCTAAAATAAAAAAAAGGGAGGGATTGGACTGAAAAACGTAGGGCTTGGTTTAGATCACAATTTTGAGGGGGCGATATATCTAACGAGATCTAGGTTAAAATTGTGTCAAATTCATATTATGACATGATATGCCAAACTGGTGAATATTAAAATAAGTAAATAAATACAACATTTGTTGACATAGTCTCGTTACTGTACAAAATATTAGCATTTTTCGAGGGTTTTTCCGACTCACAGAAGCCACTATAAGGAAACAAATTTAACTGTTTTTTTAAGAATAGTCCTGCATGTTCTATAAGATCTTCCCACACGTTTTGCTGGCGTATTTTGCATTATTTCACGAACGTTCGCAACAAGTTCTTCTGTTCTTACAGATGATCTTTCAGCTCCTTTTTTATGTTGTTTAAAACGTGTTCCCTTAAACACAGCCACAGTTCTTCTCAGGCAATAATAAGAATGCACAGCAGTAAAAGTGACGTTACGAAAATTTTCGCGAAAATCGTCCAAATTCGATAAATTAGCGATGAATGAAATTACTTGTAACGACTGTTAAATGTGACAGAATAACTGATTGATTGATTATGCTGGTATTTACTGACACCCAACAGGTATTAAGCTCTACCGCTAAGCAGTACGGCCTTAGATGCAAAGCACACTTTGATGATAATAGTTTTTGCCCGCACGGTACTATTAGTAAGGAATAATATTTCCTTAATAGTGCACTATTGTACTAAATTCGTAAAATATTTATTGGCCTAACCAATGGTTGTGTCCAAGGTTTAAATTCTAAGCAACGAACCAGGTTCTTTTGGGCTAAGGACTAAAATTAAGCTTGTGGGGGTTAACACAAAACTCCCATAAGGCCGTGGACCACCCTTATGAATATCCATATAGTAATCTCAAAATATCTTTTCTAATTAGGTTTCATAAATAAGCTGTTTCAATATCGTTTTCAGTATCGTAACGTACTTTTATCTACAAGCGTGCGGTAAGTAACTACTTACCGCACTGATTTGAGTGCGGTAAGTATCACTTTACCGCACTAGTGCTGTAAGTAATTACATACTATAAAAACAAGTTTTTATATTATTCAAGTGTATTTTTTATTTTTAAAAGAAACTCTATTAAACATTATATTATGTATAACAAATACTTACATATTTAAATTTCTAAACTAATCCAAACCTATAAACTAAGAAATATTAATATTAATTGTAGAATTTGTAACATTTCCAAAGGATATCGATGAAGGAAGTGTTTTACTATCCGATGAGACACAAGAATTGAAATTTACAGATTTACTAAAACATGAGGTTTTCTCTGCATATTCTTCTACGCCATTTATTTGCTTTGCAATTCCTATTTTATTTTGCACCGAATTTTCAATATAGCCCTCCGCAACACTGGAGGACTTCCATCCACCATGTCTTTTTAAACTCATGATATCCCCGCCAGCATCTACTAATAATGTAGCTGACGTCCTTCGATAACCATGTCCCGTATATTCTTTGGGACTGGACAACTTTAAATATGATGCAATTTGAGAAGGTATTTTTCCAAAAGTATTTATACCCAGTGGTTGGATAGTGCATCTTCCTTTTTTATATGCAATAAATAACCGTGTATGGGCAGTATAATCGGGTCTAAGGGCTCTATACTTTTTGAAAATTGAAATATTATTAATTTCTGATGAAAATCCTTCCACGTAAACCACGAACTGTCGATCTACATGTGTCTTTGTATCCCGGACAGTTACAACAAGGTGCATGGGTTTCAAATTCCTTAATATCTTCAATTTTCATTTTACTCCACTCGGCGACATGCTCCAGCGATGCCCACAATGAGTACCACCTGAAACAAGCAAATAAATTGTTATTTAAAAGTAGATTTTAAAAAAATCGCAATAAAGTACCTTCATTAATAGAAACTCCTCATCTGGTGCCGTAACAAGGAATTTTACAACCTCATTCTTGGAGAATGCCTTGGATTTCTTAGCTTTGTATCCCACAGACTTCCTTTTTAAATATGCCATCAGTTTTGCATACCTGCTTATGTCGACATTATTTTTGATACTTAAGCTGGATTTATAAACTCAAAAAGTTGGCGAGGTTGAGGTTCAGTTGGTGTTGGAAATAGGAGTTCAATTTAAACTAAAGGGAACACTCAGTTCCATTTACACACTCGTTCATGTTGTTGATGTAAAGCTCATGTAAGGTGCGAAAACTTTCCGGGTAGTTCGAGATAACCAATTTTTATGCTCGAAATTCGGAATATCTAACCTCACAAACTTGATCATTACTTCAACCTCACCAACTTTTCGAGTTTATAAATCCAGCTTTATAGTAGATCTGAGCATTGAGTAATAACTCCATAAAGAGGATGATTTACTGTCCTTAAATTTATCCACAAAATAGGCAAGCATCACATCTTCACTAATTGCTTTAACTTTCTTTGATAAACACCAGTCCATGAAGAGTCCATATTCCTTCTTATATCTATGCCGTTATTTATCCGGCATTAAATTAAGGGTAGCTGCTTTAGCAATGTCCAGAACATCACTGCTGCTACTGACTTCCATTTAAAGGACGTAAAACACACTTTCACGAAATTGTTACAAAAATAATTATCGTTTATTCCGTTGTCAAGTTTTACATCTGTCATATAAAAGCCAACTATTAAATTTCTATAATTTATTTCCCTAGCAACCTGATGTTAATGCATTGTTGATAACGACTTACGAGGCACCTACGGGGTAAATTAAAACAGTGCTCTTTCAGAGCTTTTAATATTGGTGCCCTAAAACATGCTTGTAGATAAAATATCGTACAATACACTTACGGTAGGTGTCTTTACCGCATTTGCGTGATTTACCAAACTCGTCTTCGGCTCGTTTTGTTAATCATCACGCACGCACATGCGGTAAAGACGTACCTAAAATTGTCTTGTAATATACTATTTATGAAACATTTTTCTTTATTTTTCTAAGGTTGGTAATGATGTTCACAAATTTTTTATTTTGTTGTCGTGTATGCTTGGTTGCATTAATTCTATGAAATAGATATGAGTTAAAAAAATATCAAACAATCTTACAAATTTACTAGTATATTATAAAACATAGAACTATAAAACTTACCACATATTCCCTTAACTTTGGGGGGAGTTAAACTAAACTCATCTTGCTCCATATTTTGAAATTATGCAGGTATGTTAGAAAAATTAGACAACTTCGTGACAAAATGGCTGACACGGAAATAAAATTATTTGTTGATTTCAGGGCTACTATGATAAATAATTTGATTGTACATAAAATGTAGGCCTAAAAATTTTGAAAATTTGTATGTTTTATTTTCTTTTTAAATGTGGTTTTATTTATTGAAAAAAATGCCAAAATAGAAAAAATAGTATAAAGCACACGTTTTATAAAGCTATTAGCGCACTTGTCCGTTATAAAACTCGCCACAAGCGGCTCGTTTTCTAACATGGACGCGTGCGCTGAAATGAGCTTTATAAAACTTGTACTTTAATATACTATTAAAGTACTATTCACACATGTACGGTTCGGCCATATTAACCAGTACAATGATTGTTTGATTAAAACTATTTACTGAGGGTTCTAGGCAGGTTTAATGCTAAAATAATTAAAACAGAAAATGATTTAATGCATTGACATGATCTATGAGCTTACCAAATTATTAATATCGCTATATAGCGCGGTGCGGCGGGTAAAATTAATTAAAATTGTAGAGGGAATACGAACTGGATGCAGCTGAAAATGGGGATGAAATGTATCCGAAAATTAATTCTAGGTATATCTTTTCGAAATAAAAGTGGTTTCAAAGCGTTTTCCTGTTCCAAGGATATGCGGTTAATAATCAATATTTCTTAATATTCAGAAATTTTGCCAAATTGTTCGTTTTAGCCGAGCCGCCTCCGTGGGTATTTACATTAATATACAGGGTGTTGCTTAATGATAAGCCGTAATTCCAAGGGCGCATTCTTGAACCAAATTCAAGTAGAAAAGTTCATAAATATGTGTCCTAAAAAGTCTGGTTTTTCAGGATACAGGGTGTCAAAGTTTAAAAAAAAATCGTTTTTTTATTAATATCTCAAAGATCCTTTTGACGATTTTGGTGAATTTTGGCACTGTCGTTCGTTGTGATGAGACGTTAAGTTAGCACTATCTAGATGATAATTATAAGTTCCAGTGGCGTCCCGGTGGGCAGTCTCACGAATAATATTGACCAAACGGTGTGCGCCACTGACTTGTTTAAAAATTTCATATTGTTTTCGGGTTAAACAGCTAAAAATACAACTTTTTTGTTTCTTGATATTTTTTCGTATCTTACTTCGTTTTCGAGAAAATAAATTTTTCGACATGCAATGAAGTGGCTTTTATTTTTTTTCTCCAGTAATAAATCATTATTGAACTATAAAACCCAGTAGTCCATGTGTAGTCCAATTATTATTATTGTACCTATGATTATTGTCAGGGGTTCCGAGATCGGGTAGTTAGTAAGTGTGCCGCACTGTTTCAAAAATTTGAAATGTTTAGTTACTTTCCGGCAGTTGTTGGAAAACTTCGTTCTTGAAAATGGCTTGTGATTCTGGGAAACGGATTAGTAAAGCTGCGCGTTTTAAAAATGAGAAAATTATTATTCTCAACGTGTTCAATGCTCCTCGCCACCAAAATTCAACATTCGGAGTTGCAAAAATAGTCGAAATGTGTTCGACTATGACTGGAGTCGGACAGTCAACAATATACCAACCTGTGCACGAGGATAAACGCGGCCTCATTAGGTCACCAAGGAGCAGTACAGGAAGAAAAGAAACTGTAATAAATGAGGACGAAAAGACTGCCATCAGAAGAATCATACACTCGTTTTACTTAAAAAAAAAATAAATACCTACCTTGGACAAAATAATGTCTGAAATAAAAAAGGATGATTTCATTCCACCCATGGGTAAGAAGAAACTATGGAAAACTTTGAAGGAAATGAATTTTTGTTATGAGAAAATTCAAAACAGAAAATCACTTTTAATAGAGAAAGGCAAAATCATCTGCTGGTGATGACGATATTTGAGGGTAGTCGAAGGGAAAGCAGCAATATCTATTATATGGACGAAACTTGGTTAAATGAAGGTTATACAGTTGGTAAAATATGACAGGATTAACATATAAAAAGCGCGAGACAAGCTTTCATGGGAGGATGGTCGACTGGAATAAAAGCACCCTCACTCACATTGGTAGCAAAAATGGATTTGTCGATGGCGGCTTACTAGCATTTAATTCAATACGGACTGAAGACTATCATGGAGACGTGAACGCTGATGTCGTTGAAGAATACTTCCAGCAAATGCTAGATCTTATTCCTCCTGGGTCTGTTATAGTCATGGATAATGCCTATAACTACTACTACCACTACCACTCAAGAAAATCCGAAAAAATATCAACGTCTTCTTGGAACTAGAAAACAGTGTAGACGATAGTTCATCGGACTACTTGGAACATGATGACTAAAATTTAAAAATTAAGTCGTTGTATGGTACAGGGTCTTCCAACGAGGACTGAACAGGGGCTCATTTTTGAGCTTCCTTGTATTTAAAGAAAAATCCCAAATAGCCAATCGATGTACTTTTTCCTGCAGAATTCAAAAATGAAACCAAAAATTTATTTGAACCAGAAACAAAAGAGTTACGCTATGGATAAGGTGTTTTTTAAATGGAACATAGCTTTTTTTATATATACGATTTTTGGAACGAGTGATTTTTTTTTTGTCCGTTCTGATTAAAATATTTAATATTGTGACAGCTATTTTTATTAAATTTTAATGTTTTATCCAGTATAATTTAACTTTAACCTGTTTGAAACATACAATAGGTAATAAAGGTATAATCACCTTTGAATCCTTCAAAGTCAAAAAATTTGACAAATTTACTATAATATTGCCGAAATGAAATATTCATTAGATGAGAGATTGCAGATTGTTATCTTGTTCTACAAATGCCAAGAAAATGCAAGAGAAGCAAGGAGAAGATTTATTGCAAATTTTCACAGAAATATATCCGTCAATACTATTCTAAGGATAAAGAACCTATTTGAGGAAAATAAAACATTACATGACAGAAAAAGAAATCCAACTCTATACTAATTAAAAAAAAAAAAACATTAATAATTTAATTGTTCAATGTGACCTCCGTTGTTCTCGAAACATGTGCGATAAGCTCTTTGTAGCCTTTCCAAACTTGCTGTTATACTGTGATTTTCCTGGTTAAGGCGATTTATTTCATTCACAATTTTCTGCATGATCTCTTCAATATCGTGGTTTCGCAGCTTGTATACTACGTTCTTTAAATGGCCCCAAAGAAATGTGTCTAATATTGACAAATCGGGTGGCCAAGCATAGGTTCCATTTCTACCAATCCATTCTTCATGGCGTCCGTTTAAATATTGAGTAACCTCACGCACGGCATGCGGAGGGGCCCTATCATGTTGCCAAATTAAATTTTGATATTCTTCCAATGGTAAATCTTCCAAAAAGTTCTCAATTTCGTTTTCTAAGAACTCGTAGTATCTCTGTCCATTTAAAGTCCCGTTAAAAAATATTGGTCCCAAAATTCTATTATTTTTTATGCCACACCAAACATGGATTGAAGTCCTTCCTTGAAATTTAATTCTCTGAAATTTTCTTGGATTTCCAACGGCCCAGTGATGATTATTATGTCTATTGAAAACCCCCGATGTTGTGAATGTGGCTTCGTCAGTCCATAAGATATTTCTGAATAAATTAGGGTCTTCGTTTTCTTTCCGAATCACAATTTGGGAAACAAATTGGAAGCGAAGATCTTTTTGTGTCGGTTTTAGATGTTGAAGTGAAAGGATATGATAAGACTTAAATTTATGATTTCTTAAAGTCCTGTGAACAGTTCCTTGGGTAACTCTTCTGCGTCTTACACCGCCGCCGTATTGAACGTCCCGAACTGCGTCCGAAATTGATTTGGTTGGATTCAGTCGAAAATAATTCACAATGGCACGGTCTCGATTTCTATTCCTTTCTGTATTTCTTTTTCTGTCATGTAATATACTGGTTCTTGTGTGTGGTTTTAAGTTAGGTAAAACCTTTGACTTCTTTGCAGTCATCGTTTACTTTTCAGCATTTTCGTATAATACGTTTTTTGTTTATTCAGCAGAAGCTTTGAATGTTCATGGGCCGTGTGTGTGCGTTTCTTCTGAATTTTTGTACTGCTTTCTTGGCGCCTTTTTCCTGGTCACTTGGACAGTGTCGGGCAGTGCTTCTCCACTATTTCTAGTGCTTCTCTACTGTTGATTGGGCTCGCGCATAGGGAGCCAGTCTTTAGGTAATTTGTAAGTCGAGTCAGGTCTAGCTCTTGTATGTGAGTTTGTTATTAGTTCGTTTGTCGATACGTCTGTTCGTCTGTAATAGTCCGTTATGATTTTCAAAAAGAACTCATTTATTGTTGGTATCTTAAAGTCA
The DNA here is from genome assembly GCA_963920685.1 of Polydrusus tereticollis. Classification (NCBI taxonomy): domain Eukaryota; kingdom Metazoa; phylum Arthropoda; class Insecta; order Coleoptera; family Curculionidae; genus Polydrusus; species Polydrusus tereticollis. Next base: position 83,143,285 of record OY987329.1, on the reverse strand, counting down.
TTGTGCAAAACCCTATTCATGGTATACCTAGGAGCATTTGCGATCATTTTCAATGCCCTATTTTGAATTACCTGAAACTTATTCAGCTCCGCTCTGCTTATGTTGCACCATGATGGCGCACCATAAGTAAGAACTGGCCTGACCAAGACCTTGTAAAGGTTAACTTTAGTTCTGTTGCTAAGTCTACTCCGCCTGTGAAGCAGGGGGTAGATGGAGCTTAATTGACGCAGAGCGAGCTTAACTCTGTTTATTGAATTCAGTCTCCAGTTCAGTCTTTGATCAAAAATAAGTCCCAGGTATTTCACTTCCTGACACCAATTCACCTGAACCCCGTTGACTCTGAGTCTAGTCTCAGGTCGTTTAACGTTACTTTTCGAGAAAAATATGGCTTTCGTCTTTGAGGGATTTAAACGAATCCTCCAAGCTGAAAGCCACTTTTCAAGCTGAGTTATGTGGCGTTGTAAACGAGTGACGACTAGCCACGGCTGTTTGGAAAAAGCAGTTATAGCAGTATCATCAGCAACATGTTTTATTTTCCTCAAATAGGTTCTTTATCCTTAGAATAGTATTGACGGATATATTTCTGTGAAAATTTGCAATAAATCTTCTCCTTGCTTATCTTGCATTTTCTTGGCATTTGTAGAACAAGATAACAATCTGCAATCTCTCATCTAATGAATATTTCATTTCGGCAATATTATAGTAAATTTGTCAAATTTTTTGACTTTGAAGGATTCAAAGGTGATTATACCTTTATTACCTAGTGTATGTTTCAAACAGGTTAAAGTTAAATTATACTGGATAAAACATTAAAATTTATTAAAAATAGCTGTCACAATATTAAATATTTTAATCAAAACGGACAAAAAAAAAATCACTCGTTCCAAAAATCGTATAAAAAAAGCTATGTTTCATTTAAAAAACACCTTATCCATAGCGTAACTCTTTTGTTTCTGGTTCAAATAAATTTTTGGTTTCATTTTTGAATTCTGCAGGAAAAAGTACATCGATTGGCTATTTTGGATTTTTCTTTAAATACAAGGAAGCTCAAAAATGAGCCCCTGTTTAGTCCTCGTTGGAAGACCCTGTACATAGTAGATTTTTTTTTATAAATATTAACATTTATTCAAATTTATCTATTTTCATATTATTCTAATAAACTACCTGTAGTAACGCCTCTATCACATTACTTCCGATTCCGGGTGTGTAGGTTTTAAATATCTGAAATACGGAATTTTTAAAACTATCATTGCAATTTACCTGAAAGTTACAATGCAATCTTTAAGTTGTCCACCCTGCTTAATGGGTCCTGTCATTGCAAATTTACATTTTATTACTCTCTGGCATTACCTAAGCAACAGAGTATAGACTCGTTGAAAATTACATGTTTTACGAAATTTCGTAAAGAAGTGCTTATAGATCGAAAACTTGAAGAGTTAAGTGTAAGTAACGTTGTTAAAAAGCTACTTTTATTGACTTTAAATACAAGAATAGATTTTTGGCAATTTTTCCAGGTAAGCTACAAAAATTTATTTTTGAACCACTATGTATGCTTGAACTAAGATATGGCCAAAATATAAAATACCTAAAGGGATTTTGTAAGCGTGCGCAAAATTTGAACTTAGTAATGTTTTAGAGTTTGGAGAAAATCAGATTTATTAGAAGTCATGTTTTCGGTAAAAAAATGAGAATTAATTAATACCTAAAAGAACGGTTACAAGTAAGTATAGGGTAATATTCCGAAAAGTTGCTCAGAAATACATGTAGAATCTGAAAATTTAAAAATACATAGGGTGTTCTATTTAAAGTGACGATGTCGCCATCTGTTTTGGGCAGAAGCGGCAACGTTAAAAAGATTTTAAAACGATAGACCATGGTCGTTTATCTGGGCAACCAAATTTTCAAGAAAAAACGTATCACCCGTTTTCCATAAACGTTTAACGTTCTATCCACCGTGAAACACCCTGTATAGTTAACAGTCTATGAATAAATAGACTTAATTTTGAACAGTCTGTATTGTTTTAAATTAGAGAAATATTAAATTCCTGATTTTTAAAGAAGCATATAAAAAAAAGTTGTGGTTAACAACTTGACATTTAAATTTAACATTTCCCTCAATTATAACCGAGTACAAAAATAGAAGTGTAAAAATACACACTTGATTTAAAACCGTGACTCAGTTTAAACAACAAACAGAAGTAATAGTTATAGGAGTACGGAATAGTAATTAGATTAATAAACTTATGGCAACACAATTATTTACTGGCTGTTAGTGCAATAAAATCTATCAAATGCCTATAAAAATTTAATTTTATTTAGATTTTACTTTTTCATGTAGAATACGTTTGGGTTTATCTATAAAGATCTGCTTGATATGACGCTTGATTGTTAATTAATCACCCGAAAGACACATTCATTTTTTATATGTTTATCAGGGAATTTGAAATAAAATTTCTGAAGAGTATAATATATGCCAGAGCCGAAGAGGCGCTTTTACGGTTAGACCGCCTTGGCATATAAAAATGAGTACGGCACTGAGTTTTAATAAAATGTAAATTTAATGAAGAATGATTATTTATGGTAGAACACGATTACACCACTAAAGTAAATCAAATCTGTTACTAACAGGTAATGTCATAAACGAGGCACAATAATAATAATAGTAAGAAACGGGGAACTGACGATCCGCCACCAACCAGCCCGACAATTTTTAGAAAAAAAAACAATTCTCGACCCAAAATTAACACATTGCGTGGATAACGCTGTATACCTGTGTTCCCAAAACCGATTACCTAATTTCTAAAAGCTATAAATTTAGTCTATACTAATGTCTCTACTTTAACATGTCAAGGCGCAAAGAATATGTTGCAGGCTCATAAGGGTCTGTTTGTGTGGCCAAACAGAGACGTAGATGAACTCTTCATTGGCGGCGCCGACATATACTTCATTACATATTGTATGTTGTATTAACCAAAGAATTGTTAATATTTGGTTGGTCCACTCTTGACTTTTATCACGACCTCTGCTCGCTCCAATTTTAACGTTGGAATAATTTAAGTCCTGCCATGTTTGTGTCGCCAAATTCTTGAATATAACCGGCCTCAATACAGTCTGCAATACATTTATGTATGCACACAGGGCCGCCGCTTCCATATGTGCGGTGTGTTCATTGCGGCCGCCCCAAGCCCCAACACTATTCCAAGAATCAAAAGAACCATAGAACATAAATATAAATATTCCACACAATAATAAATTGAAATGATTTATAAACGATAATGGAGCCCAACAGCCCACAGTTTAAATCTTGTAGTCAACGATGCAGCCAAGGTGAGCTTCGAATCAGTAGATTTTTTATATCTAATTCAGGAATTGTATGTATACTTCTCGGCGTCAAATCATAGGTGGTTATTAGCACATATTCCGAAACTGGCACTAAAGCCATTGTCAAATACGAGATGGGAGAGCCCTTGAAAGACAAGCCGGTGAAATATATGATGCTTTAGTTGAATTAAAACTAAGGACATAAATACGAGAACTGTGGCAAATTTACTGAACAAAAAATTAGTACCTTTAAGTTATTATGGTCAACAACAGATTATTATTATTCCTAATAAAGTCAATGTGTTAAGTAATTTTATACAAAGCCCAAAATTTAATATGAAATCTTCCGTTGAAGCCCTAGAAAATCCAAAAAATTACTTTGTTGAACCTGCTGAAAAGTTCTAAGTATTTATGGATACCTTGGCATGCCGATGTTGGCATAGAAGATAAATTTCCTCTTCTAGGATTATCTCGCATTCGCAAAAGACAATGAAATTTTGATTATCAACACGAAGACGAAAGCATTTCAGATCCGGAGAAGTCTTTCAAAGGTAATTTTTACTTTCAAATTTTAGATGCACTATTGGGGCTATAAATGAAAGATTTTAATTATTGTACCAACTCACTGATATTTTTAAAATTGTATATTATATAAAATAATATGGTGATCTCGAAGGCGATGAACTAAAAGCCCACTGTGCTGAAGCTGCGCTAGCCCTAAGAGATATTGAGCTGAAGAATTATTCGAAGAAATTAGGGCAATACAACCCATCTTAAATCCGATATGGATATATTTGGAATTCTTTAATATTTAATACATACTTAAAAATAATTTGACATCCTCTTTTTCAAATTTGACTGTGCTAATTAGAATTTTCTTGACATAACCCGTTACTGTTGCGACCGGAGAACGTTAGTTTTCCATACTCAAGTTAATAACAAACTATCTTAAGATTATATATGAGTCCAGAACGATTATCAGCCTTAGCAACTTTGTCTATTGAACACAATAGGCCTAAATAGTGTTGCGGACACAAACGCCTGGAAAGTGCAATTTTAACTTTTGTAATAATTCATAACATGTTAGTGTTTGAAACCTTCTATACAGTGAGAACGATAAGGTTGGAACAAATTCATTCAAAATGAATGTGTTTTTTTTTTTTCGAAAAACGCTTGGACCCGTCAATTTTCTATTTTTGTTGGGCATTTTTTTAAGGTTATTTCATGTATAGAGGATGTCCCAAAAACTAGTCATGACGGTTTTCTTTATTTTTAAATAGGTACCCCTATTTTATAATATTTTTTTTGGATTCTGCATAAAATTCTAAACATAGTTCATGAAATATGTCATACACTTAAATTCAGCCGTTTGCGAGAAAACTGCATTTTAACTTAAAACAACAACACATTATTATTAGCGAAAAATGTAAAAGTCACTGTATCAAATGACCTCCACCACCACACTGGCAGTGCCCGAAACGATCTTCAAATTCTTGTAGAATGTTATTAACGACGTAAGGTTCTATCAATCTTATTTTGCCTCTTATTCTGTTCTTTAAATTTTCGATATTGTTTGGTCGGTTAACATATACCTTAGACTTAAGATAACCCCACAAAAAAAATCTAAAGGGGTTAAATCTGGAGATCTGGCCGGCCATTCAATTGGACCTCGTCGGCCAATTCATCGTTCGTGAAAAACTGTATTAAGGTACTCACGCACACGGCGGAAGCAATGGGCTGGAGCTCCGTCTTGCTGATACCTCAGAAATATAGTGTGGGAAGGCACGGTACTAGATCATTTTATAAAAATTCTAAATATGTTTCACCTGTCAAATTTCCGTCAATCAAAAAGGGTCCCAAAAGTTCGAAAACCGTGGATGATTATTGCACATAAGATTCATCATTATCTCGCAAAATTGGACTCTTCAATCTGGATCATATTTATTGAGTTCATGAACCAATTGGACTTTGTAAGTATGGAATTTATTTTTGTCTAAATACTTTAGGACGGATGTTTTGCAGATATGATTTTCCAAAGCAATAGTACTACTCGCCTTATGGTGATCTTCTTGAACCGACAATACCACATTTAATTGTGTATCTTCTAATACCGCAGGTCGACCTTATTTCCGAAATGGCTGAAAATAAATATTAACTATAGGTTTTTGAAATCGGATCGCCAAATGCGTGTGGCTATTTACGAAAGTTGCCATTTAAAAAAATTAGAAATGGCGTCGTATCTGTAAATTTTTGACATTTGTCGGATTTTATTATAGCGTAGATATGGCTTGGTCACGGGAAATTATGTAACTGTGAAAAGAATTGAGGTTTTCAGCTTAGAAGGTCTATTTATTAAAGGGGTGAGACACTTAAAAGACAAAATCGATGAAGGCAAATTAGGAACCCCCGTATTTCCGAAACGGCTGAAAATAAATATTAACAACTATAGGTTTTTAAAATCGGATCGCCAAATGCAATTCACTTGTGTGGCTATTTACGAGAGTTGCCATTTAAAAAAATTGAAGATGGCGTCGTATCTGTCAAATTTGTGAACCTATATATTTTTTGACATTAAATTCGGCTTCCTTGTCGAAAATCATTGAGAAATGTGTGGTTTCTTTTTTATTATAGTCAGCAGAAAAATCGCCAATCTGGTGAGACACTTAAAAAAATGTCCCTGTACACTGTACATATCAAAATATAAAAATTTTCAAAAATTTGTAGTATTTACTACACTATAATAAACCAGCATACGGTATTAAGTACATTAGATTGCTAGAGACTGCTGGATGATGGCGCTGCCTATATTGTATTGCCTACGCAGAACAATATCGCAGCTTTAAGCTGTTTCGATTTTCCAACGGTCGGTATTCGGTATGCTTACTTGTCATAATTGTGCCCTGTGCTGACGAGAACCAAGGAGTTCGAAACCGGTCTACAGGTAGCAGTAGTGTACCATCCTACCATTGAAAACAAAGATTCTGAGATTCATTCCTATCTCTTCCTTAGTTTCTGTAAGACATTTCCTGCAAATTATTGTGGAATATTTAACAAAACATTTTCAACAAATAGTTGTGAAATGTTCATCAAGACATTTAAACTATTCCTGGAATAGTATATTGAAATATATCCAACAAAATTTTGACTATACATTTTATCTTTTTCTTAATACATGTATACATTATTTTTTACAAACTCGTATAGCATAAGGTGACAAGCTATTATTTTAATATATTTCTTACAACATTTTTAAATTCAACAACAATTTGTATACTTTTTTTGTACCACTTGTGTCAGATAGTTGCACAATTAGTTATAAATAAGGAAACAATATGATATAGAAATTCACAACAAATTGTTCTTGTCCCTATATTTACAACAATTTGTGGCGAAATTCTCTACAATTCTTGTAAAAATCACAATTTTTTTTTCCGTGTAAGATAAGATAAATTTGCTTATGGATAGCATTTTTATCTAGAAATTTTTAAAAGCGGTTGGATTGAAATTCGTTGCTACACACAGATGGCATACACCCCGGCGGCGGCCCTGCCCTCACAAATAAACATTTAACACTTGTACATTAAAAAAAAAATACTTAAACTAATATAAGGTAACAGAAATTTCCTTTCCTGAAATAATAGTTTATTTTTATCGAAAATTGCATTTTTGGGAAGAGGTAAGGAAAACGCTTAAAATTTACAAAAAGTCATCAAAGAATTTTCAATATTGACCTATAGATTGAATACGACTTACCAGAAATAATCCTGAAAATGATAAAATATGCCTTATTTTTTTATTGTATAACACAGATTGTAACTAATAATCATATATACAGGGTGTCCCAGAATATGTGGGCAATCTCCCGGATTTGGATACAATATGAAAAAATAATATGACAAGTTCCCATAAAAAAAATTTCCTACAGGCCCTCCCTACTGAGATATCAGCCCCTGAAGGACGCCTCAGGACATCGGTTTATCTAGAATAATTCTTAAAGTACTTGGTGTAATTTAATAATTGTTCAGTATGATGGTTGCTAGGTAAGTCTCCTCAAAATGAACCATTTTAATTTTATTCGGCTTATTTAGTTTTCCAGGGACGGACTAGCTTGAACAGAATAATGCTTATTTTTTTTACATCCTGTATGATAGAGGCATATCAATAACACTATTGAATAGCTGAAACCTTAAACTAATAAAAAAGTACTCTTCATCGACATCGATAAAGTAAACCGTTTACGAGAAAAAAATTTTTGTTCCATATGCCTTTTTTTATGAAATATTCGATAAATACCTTATTTTGTTGATATGGTTTAGTTGATATGTACCAGTTAAAATAAATTATAAGTACGACAGTGTCAGTTGGAAATTGAGTTTGTTTAAGTTTTTGATCTTATTTCTTCTGCTTCGTTTTGGTATGGAATTTACGTTTGAGGAATATGCCGACATGCATTTAATGTATGGGCTTGCATCATGTAATGCCTTAGAAGCCTGAAGGCTTTATGAAGAACGATTTCCAAACATAAGAATTCCTGACAGAAAAACCTTTGAAAGAGTAGATCGTCGTTTAAGAGAGACAGGTAAAAAGTAAGTTGTTTTATTTTTAATTTGTACTTATCGGATGATAAAGATTTGATTTAAAGTATTTAGGTCGTAAATAATTTTAGGAAAGTTTGACAAAGCTAGTCACAATTGTGGAAATCAAAACCATCGCGTTGATGGTCTTGAAGAAAACATCCTTAATGCCGTAGAAGTAGATCCTGCTGCAAGTGTTCGAAAATTGGCTGCCGAATTTGATTGTTCAAAATCAATGGTCTTTAGAATCCTTACAGAGCAACAGTTACATCCGTACCACCTTCAAAAAGTCCACGCGCTTCTTCCTGAAGACTTTCCGCGAAGGATGGAATTTTTTAACTGGGTTTTAGATCGGCACAGAAACGATGCAAATTTCATTGGTTCAGTTCTCTTCACGGACGAAGCTGGGTTTTCCAAAAACGGCATCATAAATTCTCATAATTTACATTTATGGGCAGAGGAAAATCCCCATGCTTCTATTGTAACGCATCATCAGCACCAATTTGAACCCATTAACGTGTGGGCCGGAATTATCAGACAACACTTAATTGGACCATTTGTATTGCCAAGAAGGTTAAATGGAGAAAGGTATTTGGAATTTCTTCAAAACAATCTGCCAGAACTTTTAGAAGATCTACCTCTGCAACTACGACATAATATGTGGTTCATGCATGATGGGGCTCTGCCACATTTTAGTCTAGTAGTCCGAGAACACCTAAACAGGGTATTCGAAAATCAATGGATAGGAAGGGGAGGACCAGTGGCTTGGCCTCCTCGATCACCAGACCTAAATCCATTAGATTTTTTTTTTGTGGGGCTATCTAAAATGTTTAGTATACGCCAATCCAATACAAAATCGGGAACACTTATTGGAACTGATTAACTTCCAGTGTCGCGAAATAAGGAATAATGTTGGCGCATTGTGGAGGATCCAACAATCTACAGTTAAAAGATGTAGGGAATGCATTGCAGTAGAAGGAGCTCATGTTGAACCGACGTACAAAATGAATCAGTAAAAATAAGGTATTTATCGAATATCTCATAAAAAAAGGCATACGGAACAAAAACTTTTTTCTCGTAAACGGTTTACTTTATCGATGTCGATGAAGAGTACTTTTTTTTTAGTTTAAGGTTTCAGCTGTTCAATAGTATTATTGATATGCCTCTATCATACAGGATGTAAAAAAAATAAGCATTATTCTGTTAAAGCTAGTCCGTCCCTGGAAAACTAAATAAGCCGAATAAAATAAAACTGTTCATTTTGAGGAGACTTACCTAGCAACCATCATACTGAAAAATTATTAAATTACACCAAGTAATTTAAGAATTATTCAAGATAAACCGATTTCCAGAGGATTTCAGGGGCTGATATCTCAGTAGGGAGGGCCTGTAGGAAATTTTTTTATGGGAACTTGTCATATTATTTTTTCATATTGTATCCAAATCCGGGAGATTGCCCACATATTCTGGGACACCCTGTATATATAGCTTCGCTGATGACAGCACACTTGTTTCATCTTTTACTTTGGATACTCGAACATCGGCTGCCAATGCACATATTTATAGGCAGCAAGAGGTCTTACATCCCAACAAAGACCTGGAAGAAATTCTGTCTTGGGGTGACAGTTACCAGGTAGAGTTTAACGGTAAAAATAACCACGCAGCAGTTTTTTCTAAAAAAATTAATTTTGAAGGACCGGATATAGTCAGAGCGGGACACTCGATTCCCTTGGCTTCATCAATTAATTTATTGAACGTCAATTTGGATAGTCATATTATGTCTTGGCATAGTCACGTTGCGGCCATTGCTAAGGCAGCCTCGCAGAAGCTTGGAATACTTTTCCGAACTAAGAACTAAGAACGTCTATACATCGCAACAACTTTTGATGCTTTTTAAAACCCAAATTCGCATATTTGTGACTCTGCTCCTAAACATACCCCAAGATTGTTGGATTCCATTTAAAGAAGAGCCATTCGCTTGATCGGTGACCATGACCTGACTAAACAACCTGGAATGCCTTGAAAGTCGAAGGCAGGTTGGCGACTTGAGTCTATTTTACAAATATTTTTAGAGCAAGTGCTCAACTGAGGTTGCCTGCTTGATTCCACCCAGAGCGGTGCATGGTAGAAATACACGACAAGCCACTGCAGCTCACCCGTACGTGGTTCAGCTTAGTGTCCCTCGAACGACACTGTTTAAACATTCTTTCATCTGGAGAACGTCAGCACTCTAGAACGATCTTCCTGAGGCCGTGATCCCCAACGAGTATAATTTCCAAAGATTCAACACCAACGTGAATCGATTTCCGCGCACACGCACCGCTCGCAGAGTGCCATAAAGGATTAATCCTGCAGTGCTGTGTCTTCTTACCATAAAAAGAAATCAACTAATTATTTGATTAAACACTCGCCGTAGGTAATTCGCGAGCGCTTGAATTTTAGATAAGGATAAAAGCCCGTTTCAATATTTTGAGATAAGCGAGAAAGCAGCATATCAAAGTAACCTGGAACTTGAACGGCCATGAAAACCCTGCAAGAGTCAGGAAAATTTTAAATAAAAGGTCGTTAAAACCCTGGATTAGGGAATGGCGATAATTAAGTATTTTAAATGAAAACTCGATCTAAATGTAGCAATAAAAAGAATGATTAAAATTACTGACCTCTATGCCTTCCAAAGACAGATGAAGTTAACTTTTGTTTTTCGCACTATCAATAATTTTTCATTATTTCGCATTTCTACTAATTAGACCTTCTTGAGATCAAAAAAATTATCGTCTTGGCGCCACTAAAAACTTTTTAGTCGCGTTGTATATGGTAAGGTAAATCAAAAAGCCGCCTCGTGGCTATATTATCTCTATATTTGTATATTCTTTATACGTTGTAATTATTATTTTTCATTTGTCTACGGTTTCTTTGTTCCTCCATTGTTAAACATAAATATCAGAAACAGGTCGTTATACAAGGACCAAACAATACGGAAATTATGTGGGATGAAGGGGTTTTGTTAGAATGGCTCCGACAGGGATTTGGGCTTGGAGATAATGTGAATTTGCTGAAATGTTATATCGTGAATAATAAATGAAAATGGGAAGGGTTGTGGGTTTGGGCTATGTAAAATGAAGTGACCACAGCATTGTCTGTCTTATGGGATTTAATGTTTTAATTCTACGGTTAATATGTTGTTCTTTATGTAGACAATGGCTTAAATATTTTGTTCTCGAGGGCTGTGTGGCCGAGTAACAAGTGGAGAAGGTTGTGGTAAATGGGATTCTACAAATATCATTTTTAATTGCAACAGTTTTTCAAAAGTATTTACTCGTAGATAGGTATACAGGGTGTTAATGAATGTCACCTAGATATGTAAGGGAGTGATAGTGCTTGTTAAAATAGAAAAAAAATATTCATAAACATGCAGTCAAAAGGGCGTAATTTTTGCTATGCAGGGTGTCAAAATTAGTTTTTAGTTTTTTTTTTAATTTTTCTCGTTTTTCTCCCATATTTTTCAAGATATTAGTTTTTGGAATCTCTACAATAAAATGTCTAAATTGTCAGAGGCAGTATACAGAGTGTTACACTTCTTGCGCTACCAATCACTCTTTTGAACTTTTTTGTTGGGATACCCTGTATAAATACTGATATTTAACTCCCCCGTTCTTTTCTCATTATTTTTGATCATCTACATTTTTATCGTATCTGTTATCGTTTTCTAGTTAATTTTTTTTTAGATTAGAAGCAAGACAACAAAAATATAAGACATGAGGACATCTGTAAATAAAAAAATGAACACGTGTGCCAATTTTTATTCAATAATAAACTAAAAAAACTATAAAAAACGCTGAAAATTACCTCCTCCTATTAATATGCTTGAATCAACTCTTCGTCTCATACTCTTTCGAATATTCCAGGAGTATTGCGAATTATTTCACATGAAGCTATAATTCTGTTCCTCAAATCTTCCTCTGATACACCAACGATTTTAAATGTCCTCAGAAAAAATAATCTAGACACTTAAAATCGGGGGTAGATGGCTGAGGTCCACCTCGACCTATCCAACGATTGTAGTGTTGATTTAAAAACTCCATTACCACCAAACGTGGCGGAGCACTATCATGCATAAACTACAATTGGTTTCTTAGTTCAAGTGGTACCTCTTCTAACAACAGCGAAAGTTCCCCTTCTAAAAATTGACGATATTATTGTCCGTTTAATCCTCTTGGCAGGAAAAATGGCCTCACCAAATAGTCTCAAATAATGCCAGTCCACACATTTACTCTAAACTGATACTGGAAATGACTTTCGACGAGTGCTCGGAATTTTTGAAATTTAAGTATTTGAATACTCACTTTATTTATTATTCAAATTATTCAATATTCGAATATGATCTACGAGTATTCAAATGTTTCATTTCGAATATTCAAATATTGAAATATTCGTGGTGATATTGGAATATTAAATAATTCGATTATTTTTTTTGATACCTTTAATTTGACTTTTAACTTTAGCTTCTACATATTTAAAAAAATGAAAACTTTTAAGTATAGGCACTATATACAGTGCGCGTCGAAAGCGCCCCCCCCCCCTTCCTGTTAACTTTTGATTAACAAATGTGAGAATCATGAAATTTTGGTACGTTTAATAATAACTAAAATACAACCATTTTAATATAAATTCTGGACTTAGTTTTTTAAGATGGCGGCAGGGCGCCATTTTAAACAAATTTTTTAAATGGCAGATGGGGTCGAGTGATACTTCGTTGGAAAGGGATTTCGAATCTATGAACGATCCCGTATTTTCAAACAATAAAGAAACTACCAAAATTACAAACACTACTTAAGATGCTGAAAATGTTCACCATTCACTTCTTGGCACATGTATAATGTATAGTGTATAGCCTATCGTGAAATTCTATTCGCGAACATTATAAAAAAATTCTTGACTAATTGATGCGCACACTTGAATTATTCTCTGGCGCAAATTGTCTAATGACTGCGGCTGATGAGTTATGAATACTTTGGACTTAATAAATCCACACAAAAAAAAAGTCCATAAGAGTTAAGTCCGGTGAGCGAATAGGCCATTCGAGTACCACGACGACCAATCCAGCGCCCGGGATAGTGCTGATCAATTTAGTTCCTAAGATCTCTACTATAATGCGGCGGAGCTCCATCTTGTTGAAATATTATTGGCATGTCACCAAATGAATTAGGATTTTCCTCAACACACTCCAAAATCAAATGTTCTACGGTATTTTTAATCAGATCCAGATACACCGGTCCAGTTAAATTTGATCTATTGTATTAAAATGGCAGCTACGAAACCTACCTACTTCTTCTCCTGTCTTCGAGGGTGTGGAACACAAAAAAATAGTCACCATTCAAATATTTGACTACTCGAATAATCGAATATACGAATAATTTTAAAGAAAAATATTCGGCATTGAGTATTTGAATATTCGAATAGTCAAACTATTCGAGTTTGATTCTTTCCGAACAATGGATTTTGGGCCAACATTTGAATGAACCACTGTCAAAAACTTAATTAGGGTGGAAAATTGCGTGGAGCTTGGACTGTCTGGATATAGTAAGGATACATCAAATTATCCATCAACATTTTTCAAACTAGCACAGATGAAATGTTTAAAGTTTGCCGCAATTTTTCCTGTACTTGTTCGTTTTCTACAACATTCAGGACTGCTTCCTCAATTTCGACAATTCTTACAGTGCTATGTGCCCCTGCCACATGAGTGGATTTCTTGAAAGTTCCATTTTCGCACAGTTCCAAAGGCAATAAATAAACCATCATTAATTAGCTCTAACTAGCTTTGGAAACATCAACTAACAAAATCATTTGACGAAGTTAACAAACTGAAAATAAAATATGAGCTGTCCCAGCCAACTACTTTTTTTTTTAGTTTTGTTACTTGGATAATACTTTTTTTGCATCGACGGCTATTTCCGCCAATAACTAGAAAACAATAACAGATATGATAAAAATGGGGGGGGGGGGGGGATCAAAAAGAATGAGAGAAGAACGGGGAGTCAAAGTATGGTCAGTACTTATACAGGGTATCTCAAAAATAAGTTCAGGAGAGCGAAAGTGTTGGTAGCGCAAGAAATACAACACTCAGTATACTGCCTCTGACAATTTAGACATTTTATTGTAGAGATTCTAAAAACTGAAAAGTGTACCGAATTGTACGGGAACAAAACGAAGAAAACTTTTAAAAAAATTACTGACATCTTGTATGTCAAAAATGAAGCCTTTTTGACCGCATGTTTATACGTATTTTTTTTCTATTTACTTTCTTAAATATCTACGTGACATTAATTAACACCCTGTATATGTATTTCCTAAAAACAATATTTATTAACCAAAATATTTAAATAAACTCTGTCTGGATCGTATGTATTTAACCGAGGTTGATAAATATTATTTTCTTTTCTGTGGAATTTATTTATAATTAATGTCGAGACAAACTTTATAAAAATTGAAAAGAATGATTTTTTTCTACTGACGTTTTGTAATAACCCCTTTTTGATTGTCGTTTTAATTTTTAAATAACCTCCTTTTAGGCACAGCGTGCTTAAAAGTTTTTTAAGCACGCTGTGCCTAAAAGCAGTTATTTACAATTAAGAACTAAACACATACTATAATTTTACCTATTTTTTATAAATAATTAAAGTACAGGTACTTATATTATTAAAACTAATGCTTGGGTAACCTATAACAGTACGTTGAGATATTTCTCTTTGTAAAATAGATGAGGAATTTGAACTAGAAATAGAAAAATGAATCTGCAACAGCAATATCAATTAAACCCATGCCACTACACGGAAAAAAGAAAATACTCGTTTTAATACTATTAGTTTCAGTTTAAGACTAAGTTAGCTTTGTATATACTCAAGAATATATCGTTTTAAAAAGAGAATAGGAAATTCTTGTACAACCTGATTTAAATTAATTATATATATCTTCAATCATAACATCATAGGTAACTTAGCTAGAATATGATGAGTTTTTTAAAAGAAGTATTTAGTTTCATTATTTTGAAGATTTTAGAAAAAATTAAATCTTAGTTTTAAACCTGCGACCTATCTAAAGTAACAGACTATTTTTAAAAGCAAAGCGACATTTTGTTATTTTGAAAGCATATTATACTAAAATTGAGCATTTATAGTTTTAAACTGTAAATATCTACCCTTCAAAATACACATAGGTATCATATGTTTATTTTGAACATATTGGAATATTCAGTTTGAGGCACTCATATTGCTAATATTAAAATACCATAAATTCAAATAAAGCCTGTAATAAGAAAGTTATGATTCTTGGAATTAGACGGCCTTAGACTGTTACATTATTTTCCGACGTTTCACAAACGATTCCACGTGGCATCTTCAATGATTGTAACTATAAGGGATTAGAGCACTGAATTAATGAATCGATTTGGTAGACATTGAAATAATTCAGTCAGTTATCTAATCAGCCATATAGAGTAAAAAATCCCTACAAATGCCACGTGCAATCGTTATTGGCGAAACGTCGAAAATGTATGGAACAGTTTGACACACACAAAAATCCCACTGAAACAAGTTTAAACAAATACTGAGGCGTGAGGACACGACCCACCGAAACCATGGACCACCATAACTGGATTGTCTCGCGATGCTCTTCGGGAAAATATCGGTTGCTTTCGTAGTACGACGAAAATCGTAAAGCTAGGAACAAGTATTTTGGGTTATTAAAACTATCATATTTAGATTATACTTTCAAATAGCAGCTCAAATTGAGTATTTCAAAATTTTATACCAAATGGTTACGATGCCTTGTTTGGAGAATATAATACTTTATTTTGAAGCTACTAATCTTTGTTTTAAAACTAACTTTTAGTCACAGTAAAAATGTATCAAATCTTGAAGTACAGAAATAAACGAATCATACAGAAATTTGCAAATATTTGTTTTAAAGTAACTTTCTTAAAGTGAAAATATATATTGAAGATATGAAAATCTTGTTTTAAATATTTTCAAATGTTTAACTTAAACTTGTTTCCTTCAATTAAGATTTTCTAGTTTAAATATAAGCAAATATCTGAAAATATCAAAATGTTCCGTTTGAGAATATATTTTTTTCTGTGTAGTAGAGCTGGTAGAACATTCTGATTCATTAGATTTAACACCTTTGTTGTTAGCGTCCAAAGATTTTTCACCAAGAATTTTTTCGGAAATTTTTCTTTTGTTTGCTAAAGAATCGTCTATATACCCCTCAGCCACGGCATTTGACCGCCAACCTCCATGTCGCTTTAGCATCAATATATCCGCTCCAGAGTCAGCTAAAAAGTTACTGAAGATCTTCGAAAGCAGTGGCCTGTATATTCATTTGCGTTTGAAAGCCCCTAGAACTCAGCAATTTTCTTTGGTGTTGCTCCAATGGTATTAATGTTAATGCACTGGAAGTCTGGGACATTTGGAGTTTCTGTACGTGATAAAAAATCTTTCATGGGTTATGTTTGCTGGACGTAATTGGGCGTACTTTCGGACAATATTCAAGAAGTTGATGCCGTCAATAGAGCCTTCGCTAATTACAAAGCTTCTTGCAACATTTGTTTTAGTGTTTGGAATGGTTATTTTAATTAAAGACTCCGAAATTATCCAACAAATACTTCTTATCGTTTGCTTCTTTGACAAATCTTTCTATTGTTCCTTGGAAAAAACTTTTGACTTTTTGGGCTTATACCCGTAGATTTCCTTGTCAAAAATGCGATTAGGTTTGTAAATGTTTTTATATCAACATTAAGTAAGTACTCCACAAAGTTGATGGCTTATAGGTATCGGATAATCCTGAAGAATATGCTTTTTCTGATAAGTTTTTTACCTTTTTTTCTTCACAGCAGTTTTTGGATTTTTCGTATGCTCCCTCATACAAATTCCTTGATTTTTGGGGAACAAGGTTCACCATTGCCTCATTTGCGGCATTTTCAATGTCTGAGTCTTCTGAATCACTCATTTTTTACTTAATATTTGCTGCAGTTTTTGAGAAAAAAAATATTTTCGAACAAGTGTCAATTTTTTTCACATGAAAGGTGTAAATGAAACATAGGTAATAAAATGTTTGGTAATAGATATTTACGTTATAAATCCGGTAAATCAACTTTTACAGTATGAGTGAAATGTTTCGAGACGAGGCGACGAAGGAGCCGAGTTTGGAATTTTGAAACGAATACTGTAAAGGATTTGCCGGACGAATGACGTACAATATTTTATTTCATACTGTTCTGTTGAAAATTATAATTATGTTTTGAAATTACAATGAAGTTTTATTCTGCGTCGTATATTTGAAAAGTGCTTATATTTACTGGTGGAAACATTGTGTGTTTGACATTGATTACACTAAGACTTACAAATTTCAGTCCGGTAAACAAATTTTACCGGACTTATTGCTGTAAAACCTTATTTTCTGGACTAAATTCAAATATGTAAAGGTGTGTTTTACAATACAGTATGAAATAAAATAAATTAAGTTTTTTATTATAAAGCGCCCGTAGAAAAAATATTGTATACCATTCGTTACGAAACAATGTCTTTTAGTCACTCTGACGTGTTGTCCAACTTGGCTTCGCCTCGTATGACTATTTTCACGTCGCGTGCCTAAAAGACCCTTATTTCGTAACTTGTTGTATAAATAGCTATTACATAAAGTCAGCCCTAGCCAAAATTAAAGAAACCTATGGTATGGTAAGAAAAAACTGCGTTTTAAGATTATCTACAGAATCCTGCTAACGCAACCGACACCTCGTATAACATGTTTGTTTGCCGTTTAATAGAATTTTTTTTCGCTTACGCGTGGCAATGACTTATATCGACACAATAGGATACTTGAATTGCCCTGGGCTTATTTTGTAGATGCTCTACTGCTTGTGAGAGGAATATTAACCAAAATTATAAAAATTAAGAAAACTATACATATTTAAAATATTGCAATTATGTTCTTAAAAAATTTTGTTAATATTTATATTTTACTGTTTGTATGTAAAATGTTAGTTTTTAAAGTAATAGCTTGTCTTTAATTTTAAATTTTATTTAAAACAAGATAATTCTGGGAAAACTTTGCTCTTATAAGAAGCCATTCAGGTAGGAAATTAAATTCCTGAAACACGTAATAAGTTAATATCAACAGGAGCTGAGCGGCGCGGCGGCAGCATTGAGCTCTCCCACTTTTCAGAAATAACTTTGTTACCCTTTAATAATAACCACGAAGCCAGTTCAGAAAGTAGACTACTTACAAGCATAATAAGGCATTTTCTTAAAATTTATTAAACGAATATTATTTATCTAACGAAAATGCTAGAGTCAAATTAACTGACTGAATTTTGGTTTAAATCTTGCCATATGTATGCTTTTTGCATTACCTGAACTAAACTAAATTGTGTCGATTGAAAGAGTTCAGGTTTATTGTAAACTTGCCACAGAGTATTCTTTTTATTTGTATTGTATTTATGGTATTTCTTTACTTCGGTATTTTTCGTTATTACCCGTTTTTTTATTATACGTAAAACCACGAGAGCTTATTTTTTTATCGGATAAACTTTTATTTTTTACGAAAACTAGATTGCTTAGAAATGTAACGAGAACAAACGAAAGCTTCGCTGTCGCGTTTTTATCTATTACCGTTTGTTCGAGTTTAAATTGCTAAAAAGTGATCTAGTTTGAGTTTAAAAAATAAAAGTTGGTCCGATCTTAAAAAAAAGATCAAGTGATTTTTAGCTAGAGAAATTCACGAATTTTGGCATGATACTAAAAAAAATAAGACTTCACTAAAAAAATGTTTGACAGCATCAAATTAATTTGTAACAATATGTCAGGTTGCCGAGCAATGAAAAAGAAAAGCTACTCAATTTTGAGCTGGAGAGGTTTTTACCATTTAATTTTTAGCTGGAGAGGGTTTTATCGATGTCAAAGTGATAAAAATGGAAATGTCAAATGGACATTTTATTGTAGGAGTAAATTTATCAATGCTAATCATTTGAACAAGTTAATGTGTGTGATTTTTGTTTGATTTAAGAATTTTAAAATGTTTCAGAATATTTTTTCGCTGAATTTGGAAAAGGGCTAACTTACCTTAAATTACAGTTATATACCTATACTTAATGCAAAACAAAAACCGATGCACGTCATACCCTTCGAATGACGTCAGTTATCGACAGTGTTGCCAGCTTGTAACCAAAATATCTGAGTGAGGGAATTACACAGTTTTTTTTTTCATAAAAACAAGATTAACATACAAAAATTTCCCATAGTTTATATATTTGTTTACTGCATAATACCTTTTACCATAAACTTTAGCAGATCTAACACTTCTTTTATTTTCATGTTGCCAAGATCGACCAATGGTACTATTCTGAAAAACCCATGTTTCATCCAAGAAAACGTACAAGGATGCTTCTTTTTCTTTAATATATTCTTTCAAAAATACCAATTGTTTGAAAGCTATAAAAAGTTCCATAAGCCCTCGCCTCGGTTCATCTTTTTTCCATCCGAAGCCTATTTCCTTTAAGAGGCTTCTTAAAGAGTTAAGACAACCATCAAACAGTTGTCTGTCTTGCTTAAATTTACATGATGTACTAAAAAAAAGTTACAGCTTAAGCATAACCAATGTAAAATATTATAGTTTTTGAATAATTCAACTTACTTGTTTCGTACATTTCATAAATAGTGTCAAGGATAGAACTAATATCCAATCTTGACACATTTACAACTTTCTTTGAATAAGAACGTTTCCTTTTAGGTGACTCCAATAATTTATTTTGCTGAACTGTTGTTGCAACTGCGCTTACAGTGGACATATTCAAATTTAGGGCAGCTGCTACACGCCATTAGTAAAGTAATCGACATAGATATGTATGTGCATTTTTGTTGTTCTTAAAAGAACAGTTTTTTAATGCTATTTATGAAAAGATCTGGAGTTTTTGCCAACTGTCTGCCAATAAAATTCAAATTATATTAATTTTTACAAGCTTAAATAAACAAAATATTTGCTGCTATAAGTGGCTTCGTTTCAAAGAAGAATACTTTAAGTTTGTAGTTAATTCAATATCGCATAAAGTTTTAATATTTCTTGCCCAAATTTAATATCCTCGTGTTCTCTTACGGATTTACAAATATCAGGTGATTGATGACGTGCATCGGTTTTTAATTTGCATTAAGTATACATATAATCAGATAATCAGGTAGCACTGCAGTCCATTGGCCAAGTACGATTTTTGCGCCCGTTCAGTAGTATCAGGATGTCCTCAGTGAGCTAGCAACAAAAAGGAGTATGACTTAGCTAGTAGCTTTTGGTTGTCAAAGGGACGGGCAGGTCTGGCAGATCTAGTTGGTGTTCTAACGGGCCACTCTAGGCTAAGCAGACACAACAAGTATGAGGGAGGTTATGGACTGTCAAGAGCGGACTATATATATTTGCTCCGATAGCCAAGCCGCCCTCAAGGCAGTCTGCTAACCTAGGAGCAGTTCGACCGTCAATCGTGCATTCTTGGTCTGAATCCCTGGACATTGCATGGTAACGAGACGGCCGACAAGCCCGCCCGACTTGGAGCCGGAGCTGGATCTAGGACCCGAACCAGCAATAGGCATTATTAAAACAGCAGGCAGGGGTAATCCTGAGGGAATGGGCCACCAACCTCTCGAAGGAGGAATGGACGCAGACCCCGGGCTGAAGACTAGCCAAAGATTTCATAATTTGGCCTGATAATGCTAAGTTGAAGTTAATTCTTAACAGGAGTACGCGTTTCCTAAATCCTCTGATAGGACTTCTAACAGCAGTGGCATATTTAGGGAGGGGGGTCTGGACACCCCCTCCCCCCAACAGTGCAATGCAATTAACAACATAAAACATTATTTTAAATTTTCCAGATCGATTTCATTTTAATTCATCATAAACCTAAAAAAGATGATATAGGTATGGCATTATTGAAGTATTGATTCTGAACTGTGGCGTATATATAAGATGTTTGGGGATTCCCGCAGTCGTTGCAATTGTTGAATTTTGAATACCTTCAAAAAACTAATATTTATAATACAAATATTGGCGTTTATGTTTAAAAATTTCTTTATTTCTACGTTTTTTTCGGGTCGGAATATCGAAACGTAGAAGTTTTGATATTTCAAAAAAGGGCGTGACACCAAAGAATTTTTGCCTGCGGCGCATTTTTTAAGAAAAGAAGAAGGTTGGACCCCCTTGTGTAACAATCCTTAATACGCCACGGTCTTCCAGTGCACTGCAAGTTAAGGCACACCTACATACGATGGGTGTGGGGGGAGAACCCGATCTTGTGCTTGTGAAGCCTTGGGAAGACTCAGACGGCAAGTCTTTGGCAAAGTAGTGATTCAACTGGAGGTTGGAGTCAGGACTCTTGTTTGTTGTTTGGAACAACGTCCTGACCTTCATGAGAAGGTCGGGCAGGTTTGGCGAGGCCTGGGTTTTTGAGTGGATGGGGAAAGACCCAGGGGTATGCAAAAAGAATCGCCTTTGGTCTACTTGCCAGGTTCGTGTGCTTCCCCTCATCTACTTCTACTACTACTACTTAAAATATATTCCGAACAATATTACCTTTTTAGATATTTTCCCACCAAATGATTAATCACAAAAGAAGTCGTAATTTTTAAATCAAAAATGATTGGGGAATAAATTTGAAGATTCCAATTATGTGGCCAACTTATTACGGTTCACTTAGGGTGTTTTTAATCACTTAATCCAAAAGTTTAAACGATTATAATAGTCCTAAACTGCTTTTAACTTTAGGAATAAGTACCTACATGTCTCAGTCACGTAAATAAAAATTGAAAGTAGGTACCATTGGTATAACTGTTGCAAACATTAGAAAAAAAGACAAAAGGATCTGTCAGCTGATTATAGTGTAGAAACTAACCAAATAAGCGAAAAGATTCACGAAGAAATGCTCTAATAAATTAACTTAAATATTGACAAGTGTAAATACTAGATTTACACTCTGATCACTAAGACTAAGCAGCTTGGTGTCAATTTAAAAATCTCCCTGTATGAAGCTGATGTATACTTGCGAGCCCAAGCAGTTGGGACGCTTTCGATCGACAGCAAGCCTTCGTTTATCGACGCATTTTATTACACCACGGTCATTAAAATTGAAGTTCCAATTTAGGCGTAATATTCTATAATAACTAAATAGACATTTTATTTGCAGGCAGCGTGGTGACTCCAGGCGGCACCATTACCTCTCCGTGGACGCCGGTCGCAGGCCCGCCGGCCGACTCGAACGGCGGGCCCGACAGCAAAAACCTGGACGTGGGGGACATCAGCGATGTAAGTAAATTATATAATAGTAACATTATAATGTCAGTTAGAAAGTTTCTATTTTATGAAAAGAGTAGGTTTAGTGCACGAAATTAATATCTATCAAGTTAGCAGAGCCACAACGTATTTTTCCATTTTTTCTCATACCAGAATATTTTTCGATTTTATTCCTAATTTAATACCATATTTTCAGGTTAGTTTTTTACTTGTACTGTATGTCCTAGAGAAATGTTTTTTACCTCCAAGTTCATCTCTCATGATGCAGAATTTTTTCCCTAAAAATCAATATTAACCAATTTCTCATTTGATAACGTCCCCAGAAATGATGCAGTGTGTCCGGAAAATACACGTACCTACCTACAATGTTTAAAGAAACAGATTGAAATCATTGCTACAATAAAAGTAGGTTTTTTAATGGTATAAGTACTGCATGGTTTAAGCTGGATTTATAAACTCGAAAAGTTGGCGAGGTTGAGGTTCAGTTAGCGTTGGAAATAAGAGTTCCATTTAAACTAAAGGGAACACTCAGTTTAATTTATAAACTCGGTTCGTGCAAAATTCGTAAGTTTCGAAAAGTTTCCGTGTAGTTCGAGATAGCCAATTTTTATGTTTGGAGTTCGAGAGGTTCGTTTTGACATGTCATGTGGTTACAGCGAAATGTTAAATGTCCTTTCGTTGTTTACGTCGCCCTTCCGTCATTTGTATTTGGATTTTCTGTTAGTTGTAAGCTTAGTGTTGTGTTTTGTGCCAGAAATTGGAAAACTAGAAATGGATAGTATAGAGAATGATGACGCTAATTTATTGTTACTGGAGTTAATCAAAAATTAGGAATTTATCTACAACACTATCACTCTAGTGGACAAAAATTTCAACTAATCAAACAACAACTTTTCGAACTTCGCTACTGACTTTATAAATGCCATATTCTGGACTGTCGAATATCGAACTTCACCAACTTGAACATAACTTCAACCTCGTCAACTTTTCGAGTTCATAAATCCAGCTTTAAAAAAAGTTGAAATGTCATAATTTAAAGATGTACCTAAACATCGTCAATATGTTACAACACAGACAGATGCGAAAAATTGAAGAGAGCACATCGAGATAGTAAATTATACGTTTACAGGGTTGATTTAATTCGTGAATTAAATCAAGGGACGTTTTTCAAAAAGTCAAGAATTAGTTCAAAGTTTGTTCAACCAATTGATTAAACCTACTTGCAAAATATTTAAATGTTGAAGGAGTTTATGTACCATGTAATAGGTATAAGGTCATAAGTATTTTCGAAACACTACACATAGCAACAGCTGCTGTTAGTTCAGCACTCCAGGCATGTTGCAAATTTGCGAAGAGCATCACAATGAAGTTGATCGTGATATAGCTAATTTGTTTTTTATGCTTAAGGTCTGTTAACACAACTGAAACCTAAATGCTCTTAATTTAATTTAAAAAGACAACAATCGTTAGATTGGTTATGATATGGGCTAATCTGAAATATGCTGCCTCAGAATTTCCAAGTATGTTGCTAATATTATTGGGATTTAATGGAAAGTCGACTCCTTATAATCCGGTCATGATGCAAGACTATGTAATATCAAACATGATAGATATTGAAGTGTGGATATCAGCCTTTTCTTGAATATACATCGATGCTGCAATTCAAGGTATCAACTTGATGACATGATAGCCGTGGCTTCTTCTGCGGGTGTCTATAGAATGTTTCCTCTTCTGGAGTAGTGCATTATGATTTACAGATTAGGTGTGGAAACAGCAGGAAAATTACCATTTTTAATGAAAATATGTATAAATCATAGGTAATTTCCTTTGCAGAAAATGTGTGTTTGATTATTAGGTGTGTTATTTCAGCTATTTTTGTATTCTAGTTTTATGTAGAAGAAAACAAATATGTTTTACGACTTTTGTATTTTTGAAATTAGCAAAAAGTGAATGGCATAATTCCAAAAAAGTCTGCATTAATTTTTCAAAGTCGGATGTTTTGACTTTTATATAAAACTCATAACTTAATCCAACCCCAGTTTAAAGTCTGGTACTCCAAAAATACTTAACTAAACAAATAATGAAATCAGATGGCTCCATCTTTATCCATATTTTCGGTTTTAAAACAGACGCCTCTGCTTTTTCCTTTTGTCAGAACCTATAGCCTCAATGACGAGCTGTTATACGGCGAAACGTGCCGGTGGGGGGGGGATGGTTCTGGCAGAAGGAAAAAAGGAAAAAGCAACCTTTGTACTTTTAATCCTTAACTAATTTGTTATTTTGTTAAGTTCGTGTAGAAATTTTCATGTAAAAATAAAAATCGATGAAATATTTTTATTTTGTAAAAAAGAATTAAAGACCTAAAAAACTAAAAATAAATAAGGAAGTTTTTTTAAATTATTTTTATTTTTAGTTTTTAACAATTAAACTTTAATAACTAAACTCTTATAATTAAAATTAAACAGAAAACCTTTCTCCTTCAGATGTTATAAATCAATTTATTGTTTTATCCAAAATGTTTCTTTACTAATCCAAATTTCACAATTTAATCAAAACTTCATTTATATCTCAATTTCAATTCAATTAACCGGTTCGTACACCAAGTCTTCAACCATTACAATGACATGTATCATCCTACGAGTTGTACTCATTAATTTGAGAAAACTTACATTTCTGCTAAACTCGATGTTAGTATCCTCTGATGATGAGTGCTTAAGCACTTGAAACGTGTCGGGAGCTTATAATTTACATTAATCATTAAACTGTGGAGGAAGACTGCAATGTTTCATTTACATTACATTGACTCCACTGAAAGTATGGACTATTTTTTCAATTAACATAAATATTTTTTTATGATACCTAGGATGAAAAGGACTTGGCGGCTGCCGACGCCGAGGGTGTTTGGAGCCCCGACATCGAACAAAGTTTTCAAGAAGCCCTGGCCATCTACCCCCCCTGTGGACGACGAAAAATTATTCTCTCGGACGAAGGAAAAATGTACGGTAAGTCATTTCAAATCACATAAGTTATTTTTTATATACAGGGTGCGTCAGTAAGGTGTTCATCTTCGATAGCGCGCAAATTACAAGGGATACAAAGTTGTAGGCTTGTCTACCATAGCGCATAACATAAACATATTTTTTCTATTTGGTTTTCTTAATGACTACTTTATACAACTAAGATTTAATTTTTTTAAAGTTTGTAATGTAATGTTTTATTCTGTAGACGTATGAAATGCCAAGTTGTGACCATTAATTAAATCTCCTTTTTTTCAGTCACGTATGTTTGGTTGCATAAACACGCACAATAAAATTATTTGTTGACAGGGAAAGACTAGACGGTATATGTTATAGTATCACCAACAAAATATTTAAGCATACAAATTTACTTTTTAAATATGAAATTCTTATTGAGAAAAAATGCAAAATGGAAAAAATAGTATAAAGTAACTAACATGGACGCGTGCGCTTAAATGTAGCTTCATAAAACTTGTACCTACTTTGATATGTGTTTTTGTTGTGTTTTAAAAATAACGTATACATTAAAAAAGAAAGGTATTTTACTTAAAAACTCGAAAACGCGATTGCATGTGTATCTTTAATAATACCAAAGTTTGCAATTGTGAACACTTACTCTGGATCAGTGTATTTTTTTCCCAAGTAAATACATAATTAATTGTTGTTTAAAAACCCTTTTTGGACTTGTGCGCCATGAAATATTATGCACGTTTTGCTATGATAACTACTGGGAAATGGGAGCTTTTAAAAGTCGCGGATATACAATGAAGTTTATTTATTATCCAATAAATGTTTTATAAGTGACACATTTCTATATAATCGCAAAAAAAATATTTAAGCCCTCCACACTATCCGCGGCTTATTTTTTTAATATCCTCCCATGTATAGGTACGTAATATAAATCACTACTATACTATACCTAGTCAATACACTTTATTGCCGAATCAATTACATTTCAGGACAGGCAAATTTATGTGTTGGGTTCGGTTATAACTCTTAGTAATTTAAGTGTACTTCCAGTACTTAAAACTTAAACGCGACATATCGATTTTTTTCTTCCTTTTCTTTTTCAAATAATTCAATATTCACCCCGACGCTTTTCAACATTTTTATATGTCTTTTATGTTTAATTTTATGTGTTATTTCAGCGATTTACCAGAATTTTAAACATCATTAACCCAAGCATAGAAAAAAATTATAACAAAGTGGTAACCAGGCCTTTGACGTAAACTTTCTTTTTTTCCTTTAGCCTTTTCTTTTTTTCCTTTAGCTTTTTCTTTTATTCAAATATTTTTTTAATGAGAACTAAAAAGGATTTGATCTTTTTTTTGTTGTTTAGTTTTAAAAATCTTAATATTAATTCCTTTGCTCTGTTCAGTGATAGCGATTTTTAAAATAATTTAGTTTGTGGTTTAAATGGGTAAACTAAAAAAAAAAAACGTTTAAAAAATGTATTAACAAAACCTGAATACTCTAAGAACAAGATTGACCAGCACACAAATATTATTATAAAAAAAAAAGTATATAAACTAGTTACCGAAATAACAAATAAAGACATTACTAACACTTCCAATAAAAATTGACACAGACATTCTAGTTACGGACTCGAGAGAGATTGCAGACTATAATTTCTAGACTAGTGGCCCGACATGCGCCCTGAGCGAGCATACGCTTGCTACTTTGGCTAGTTCAATCACTATTGTGTTGTACTGTATTGTTACAACCGCGACACTTGACGACATCTGGTGGTTATACGCGGAAATAGGTAGTGTACCATTTATCCATCGCTAACAGATAGCGCTCAAATCGCGTCGAACCTCGTTGGTTCCAGAAAGTTCTGGTGTATTCCACACACTTCTAGTGGCAGTAATTGGAGTGTAAAAAGACTAGCGGCGCTACCGCGAGTCATTCCACCTAGGGAACGCGAAGGAAGCGAATAAAGTAGTGCGTAACTCCTCAAAACGTGTTTGCGCGTGTTTAAAGGACGTCTTCGTAACAGTAATTTGATTTGACTTGTTGTCTTTGTGTGTGATTTACTAGTATGGAAAGGAGCGAAAAACAGACAGTGAATGCAGAGCATTCAAAGATCAATGAAACTTTCAATATTTCGTAATTGAGTCCAGTAAGAAGGCGCTATGTTTGATTTGCAATGAAACCATAGCCGCTCTCAAAGAATATAATATTAAACGTCATTATGAAACGAAACATTTTAAAAATTACTCAAAATATACTGGAAGTTTGCGGACAGAAAAATTTGAAGCTTTGAAGTTCGGACTGAAATTGCTGCAATCTTCGTTTACGAAACTCAATACTGAACAAGAGGCTGCAACTCGTGCCAGCTTTCGGTGGCTCTTGAAATCGCAAAACGTGGAAAACCATTCACCGATGGAGAAATGATCAAAGAATGCGTAATTGCAGTAGCCGAAGAAATGTGCCCCAAAAAGGTAAATTTATTTAAATCTGTCAGTTTATCAGCAACACCGTGGCTCGGAGGGTAGAAGCCATCGCACAAAACATGTCAACTCAACTGTCTGACAAAACTGGGCATATTGAGTGGTTTTCTCTGGCCTTGGATGAGTCAACGGATGTGTTAGATACTGCTCAGGTGTTGATTTTTATTCGAGGAGTAGATAAAAGCTATGAAGTGTATGAAGAACTTCTTAATATAGATAGTATTCACGGCACGACTACTGGTGAAAATATTTTTAAGGGAGTTGAGAATGCCATTAATAAAAAGAACCTTCGATGGAAAAACTTGAAATCTATTACAACTGATGGAGGCAAAAACATGTGTGGTAAAAATAAAGGAGTGGTCGCTCTTATGTCAGAGGCTGTAGAAAATTATGGTGGTTCAAAACCGTTAGTCTTATATTGTATCATTCATCGACAGTCTCTGTGCGGGAAATGTTTAGATATGTCTGAAGTTCTAAAACCAGTCACATCAATCGTTAATTTCGTAAGATCCACTGGACTGAATCACCGAGAATATTGCGAGTTTACTAAAGAAACTGGAGAAAATGATTTACAATATCATGCCGCCGTACGCTGATTTAGTTGCGGAAAAGTCCTTCCGCGCTTCTTTGAACTTGGAGCAGTGATCGGAATTTTTTTGAATGAAAAGAATCGCAATTCATCCGAATTACAAAATAGCGAATGGCTGTGGAAGTTAGCAATCTACGTCGATTTAACAAAACATGAACGAACTGAATTTGAGGTTGCAAGGAAAAAAACAGCTTCTCCCTGATTTATACACTAATATCAGATCGTTTCAGCAGAAAATATTGTTGTTTCAATCACAATTGCGTAAAAAATGTTTTACACGTTTTAAAACATGTGCCACACTACTGAGACTGAGTTTCCCGTCGATTTTGCCATCGATGCTTTGAGTGATTTAAATATAAGTTTTGATACTCGTTTCTCAGACTTTGATGTCATTGCGAATGAAATTAAGATTTTCCAAAATCCTTTTCATACCGAGATTGGAACCCTAGCCCCAGAACTTCAAATGGAAATTATTGATCTACAGTGCAGTGATAGAATTAAGAACAAATATCAAATCTCATCTTTGTTGTAATTTTAGTCTTGGAATCTTCCACTGGCACAATTTGATAATTTGCATAAATTTTCTGTTTTTGGTACTACTTACTTGTGTGAGAAAACATTCTCCAAAATGAAGTACGTAAAGAATGCTTACAGATGTAAGTTAACCGATGAGCATCTTAAATCTCTTAATTATTGGTACAAGTAAAATTGGTCCACAACTACAAACTATTATCAGTGGAAAATCACAATTACATAAATCTCATTAGTATTTATTTTTATATGTTATAATGTTTATATATGTTTATCATGTTAGTTGGAATCATTTCAATTATTTGTTAGTATTATGCTTAAGTTAAATTTTTTGCTTATTATACTTGTCATTAAGCTTTACCTAGCAAGTAAATAAAACCGAGTTATTATTATTCTCTGTTTTTTTTTATCCAACTTATCACAACAACAATAACAACAATAAGCCATTAGCTGTCGCGGGCCGAATTGATGGCACTGGCGTAGTCCGGTTTTATAAACGTTAAAAATTTCTTGGATATCTTTAAATTGCCGCTAAATGTTAAAAAATCTAACTATATTGCTTTTTCCATTACATCAGCAAACAGACCTGACTTTGACCAAATAGAAATCCACTATATAAATCAACCGTTAAAAGGAGTCAGTTTTGTGAAGTACTTAATAATAGATAAACATCTTAAAGGAGTTCAACGCGTGCTCTACTTATGTAAAAAAATTCGTTGCTTGATGCACAAATTTTATATGCTTTAAGCAATAATAAATAAAAAGTTGCTTTTTATGATGTATAAGGCACTTGTTAAGCTCTTATTGAGATATGGTATAATTGTGTGGGGTGGTATGTATGATGTTCACATTGAGCAGCAGACGACCGTCCAGAATTACATTGTTGTAGTCTACTTGTATGCTCTATTCATCGGAACTGTGCACCTAATAGAAAAACATTGTAGGTTCTTGCGGTGTGTGGTTACGGACTATCACATGACAAACTTAGATCGGGCTATCACATGACAACCTTAGATCGGGCTACCTTTCTCACTGCCATATGACCAGGGGTAATACAAGACAAATGTTAACTATTCCTTAATCTGGAAGAGGTATAAATCAGTGTTTTGTAACATATCTTGCACCTAGATCGTATAATAGGATTCCACTCGAAATAAGAAATGCAGCAAATGTTAGACTTTTCAATATTCTCTTTGGGAATTTTCTATTTTCCCATCTACCCATATTTATGACTCTTCTAATGTTTAGATAGCAATGATTGAACAATTATTAATTACTGTTTATAACTATGGGTAGACGCTAATTTATAGTAATATTGGGATGTTATATAATGACAAGAAATAATTTAATTCAATACAGGTGACCCTCTCTCTCACGTAGGTGCTTTTATAAACAAATATTACTAATATACAGTGAGGACATAAAGTCTGGAAAACTACCTTTTGCAAGTAAACGAAGCACCTGAATAAAGAACGCTCGGACACGTCGATTTTATTTAATTGTCTTCTATCTTCTAAGATTTCTGAGATATATACAGGGTGCTTCAAGAAAGCTGGGCAGCTGTTAACTTCTTTTTTTTCAATGGAACACCCTGTATATTATTGCATTTTTGGATTCTACGGACAATTTTAAGTATATTTCATATAGGATATCCTATACCTAAATTCAATTGTTTTTAAAATAAAACACACCTTACTAGTAATTTTTAATGACAATAACTTAAATGACACATTTTAACGTAACAAATGCTGGAACTGTTGTCCGTTAACTTCCTGGCAATATCCTAACCGATCGATGAACTCTTGTTACACGTTTCGAATGAAAAAAGGTGGGATTTGTCGAATTTCATCTCTTATACGATTTTTCAGCGCATCGATATTAGGAGGTCTGTTGAAATAAACTTTGGTTTTTAAATATCCCCACAGAAAATAATCTAGGGGAGTCAAATCCGGAGACCTGGCCGGCCATTCTACGGGGCCACGACGTCCTATCCACCTGTTAGGAAATATCTCATTGAGATACTGCCGAACAGTAAGCGCGTAGTGAGGTGGTGCTCCATCTTGTTGAAACCACATAGTTGGAGTTTGTATATCAGGCTCATTACCTGGATACAGTTGAACTAAGGCAGGAATCAACTCTAGTTGCAGAAAGTCAAGATAAATTTTGCCGTTTAAGTTAACGTCGAAAAAATACGGACCTATAATCCTGTCTTGAAATATTCCAGCCCAAACATTGATTTTTTCGGGATGTTGCGTATGAGCCACTTGAGCCCAATGAGTATTCTCTGTGGACCAGTATCTACAGTTTTGTCGGTTGACAGTACCATTAAGAAAAAAGGTAGCTTCATCGGAAAATAAAATATTTCTACAAAAAAATGGATCTATATTGCACCGCTCTTGCATATTTTCGCAAAACTGAATTCGGCGGTCATAGTCGTCTTCATTTAATTCATGTATCAATCTTATTTTGTATGGATGATACTTTGCCTTTTTTAAAATATTTTTTACCGATGTTTGACCAATGAACAAATCTGATGCTGCTTGACTTGTAGGTAAATGTGGATTTTCGTTATAACTGAGTAAATACATCTAATTTCTTATTATCATCTAGTTTCGGCCTACCTGTCCTGGGAAGATCTTTTATTTCATACTGTATTGTAAAACACACCTTTACATATTTGAATTTAGTCCAGAAAATAAGGTTTTACAGCAATAAGTCCGGTAAAAAATTTTTACCGGACTAGTCCTGTAAAATTTCTTTACCGGACTGAAATTTGTAAGTTTTAGTTTAATCAATGTCAAACACACAATGTTTCCACCAGTAAATATAAGCACTTATTAAATATACGACGCAGAATAAAACTTCATTATAATTTCAAAACATAATTATAATTTTCAACACAACAGTATGAAATAAAATATTGTACGTCATTCGTCCGGCAAATCCTTTACAGTATTCGTTTCAAAATTCCAGACTTGGCTCCTTCGTCGCCTCGTCTCGTAACATTTCACTCGTACTGTAAAAGTTGATTTACCGGACTTATAACGTAAATATCTATTACACAACCATGTTCAAGGAATTTATTGACAATTTTGCTGACTGTAGATATCGTAATTTCTTGTACGCGCTCTGGATATGTGTTATTAAAAAGTTCACAAACTTCGCCCAAATGTCTTTGGCGATCTCCCCAGCCAAACATCATCAGAATTTCCATTCTTTCTCGCTCTGAGAGCATTTTTAATAACTTGACAGTAACAGAACTGTCCTACAGTATGTTAAAAATTGGCACAGTTGTCATAGTGACAACGAGTCAAAGTGACATCAAGTTACTACATTTCTCCTAGATTTTACGTTGTATCATGGTTTTTCTCTTAATGAAAAAATGTATAATTTCAACCGGCAATATTTTAAAAACAATTGAATTTAGGTATAGGACATCCTATATGAAATATACTTAGAATTGTCCGTAGAATCCAAAAATGCAATAATATACAGGGTGTTCCATTAAAAAAAAAGAAGTTAACAGCTGCCCAGCTTTCTTGAAGCACCCTGTATATATCTCAGAAATCTTAGAAGATAGAAGACAATTAAATAAAATCGACGTGTCCGAGCGTTTTTTATTCAGGTGCTTCGTTTACTTGCAAAAGGTAGTTTTCCAGACTTTATGTCCTCACTGTATAATAAAAATAACATGATTTTATAAACAAACAAATTGTAAAAACTACCGAATAAAATGAAATGAAATTGGAATTAGGCCGTCTTTTTATTCGAGTTTTTGTATTGGGCCCGTTTTTTACAATCGGTAAGAGTTTAGGAACAGTATAGTTTTTAATAAATCCAATCGTAAAATATGCAGTATTTATATTTTTTACCTTCAAAACCTAGTCCTTGTATATTATAATATATTTATCATCTATTTTTTGATTGAACTGTGTATACCTATCAATTTAATTTCCCTAATTAAACAACACTTAAGCTTTTATCCCTTGGAAAGAGAAATTTCTAATAGGGTGCGCGACAACCGGAAAATCATTTTACGCCATCGCAAAGGGGAATTGGGTCTGACGCTCTTTGATTCGCAAAAACCTATATTCTTGTATTCACAAAATGAAAATTGTCACGGTAACTGTTTTGCGGCATTATTACTGCGTATATGTATGATATAATATTTATTATTAAGAAAATTATGATATTTTTAATAATAAAAAAAATAATGTCAAATTATTAGGTTCGAATTTTTCAAACCAAAATATAGACTCTAGACTGTCTAGACAGTCTTAAATACTTCCAATTTACACTGCATCCATCCACTGATATCAAAATAGTAAGAAAATGCATCGAACTTAGAACAAGAAGTGCCTATATTAGATATATGCTCCATTCCACAATAAAATTTAAATCCAGTAATAAATAAGTGCCTTTTGAAAGGGTACAGGTCCTGATTACCTACTAATTTCAATAGTTTAGGTTAGCTATTTTCAACAAAACAACAAATATAAAATAATAGGTAAGTATCTTTATTTTAATCATGTAATTAAATAGCTATTAATATTTATTCAAAAATACTAATCTACAATATTATAATATCATCTATGCCTAAACTAATTATTAAGGGCCTTACGTTACTAATAATTATGTTATTATATTGGTATATTAGGTAGGTTAATGGCAAATTGCAGGTGTTCAATATAAAGCAGCATATTTGTAAAAAATACGGGAGTTTCGAGAAAAAGGGAAAAAATTGTATTACACCGATGAAATATGGCTTAATGAAGAGCACACAATTAAGAAGGTGTGGCAAGAAGTAAATATTTGTAAAAACTTTTTTTGAAATGCACACGCCACTGGAATTCATTCCCCTGACGTCGCATAACCCAGAGCTCTCTATATGCTAGTGATGAGTCACTGACAGAAATTTTGGAGTTTGAGTATAGGCAGTTTAATGGCTAATGGACCCCCGAAACGAATTATTTTCGGGCATAGGTTTAAAGATACTTTTTTTCATATCTTTAAGCAAGAAAACTCATCCTCAATTTGTTCACAATATTAATAAAACATCCTGTAGTTTGATCCACACAGATTTCAATACAAATTTATATCTGTATCAATGACATTTTTCTCTATTCTATAGAACTACAGTTGATGGTATGATATAAATAAAGTCTTAGGTATTGTATTAGCGCAGACGTTTTATTATTTGCATCTACATTTTTTGCACTTACACGGGCGTTTTTGTCCTCTGTCTATAGCATTTTATTATGACTCCACAGTTTTTTCTTTAACTTATTTTGCAAAGGGCCTTAGAACTTCTATTTTAGTGAAATCTCTAAAAAATATAATTGAGAGGTTATGTACAACCACCTGTGACAGTCTTCTCTGGTCAACCATCATTCTGTTCTGTTCTGTTCGAAATTTTCGATGACCTCTTGCCTTTCGGCATCCAACCAAGTCATCAATCGTTTAACAACATAAATTATTTTCGACAAAAAAATTCTTTTACTTTTAGTATTTTAAATCAAATTATTTCCACACTTTATTCTTACCCCTCGATGATGGTCCCATAGATGACAACACTGATCTTTAAAGCACCTATTCCCGAGGAAAGGAAGTTTGAGACGACTGATTTTGATTTTTGGGTTGCTTGGTTGACATTTATTTTCTGTACTAAACCTTTAAAACTTTAGATTAGTCGTACTCCTGGATTCTGTATCTTGACAATGATTGTTTTACTCCCAACTTAAATGTCGATATTTCTTTTAACGATCACTGGAGACCGCCAAAGAATATAAAAGGGAAGTCTTTTAAGACCATTCCCCCAACCTTGTGAAAAAAATTTTTTTATTATAATATCCTTTATTTATATTTTATGTTATATTCAAGTTTTATGTATGTTTATTTAACTAACTAGTAACTATAAGAACGATGATTGAGCTTTTCATACCTTTGTCATTAATGCAATTATACTAAGATTGTCAACCATTTTGTTCTCAAGCTGTCAACGGTCGACTATAAAATGACTGAACACGTTGTCACGTTTTCATTTTAACTGTGTTCGTCTCCCTATTTTAATCTTTAAGGGTATATAAAATATAAGATCTGTTTTTTTGTTTTTTAATTTTTTTAATAATTTTATTTTAAATAAAACTCTATTGTTTTCCCTACATAATGGGACGAACATAACGCAAGGTGACGGGACCTTAGGTCTCCAATAACTAATTTTACAAATGAAATTTCAACATTATGTAAGTACAGACATTATTAATAATTTTATTTCATTACTAATTACAAATTTCTTTCTTATTACAGAATTTCTCATAAAACAAATCACAAACAAAAATCTTTCTCTAACAAGATCTAGAATGTCCAAAAGATCCTTTTTATATATCCTGACGTATGATTTTCAAATAATGAATATCTTCCCTTTTTAAATTCGACCACAGATTGACAGTGTCTTTTCATAAACTTTGATTTAAATATAACATTCCACTTTCAATTCCAATTTTAGCATGCTGATTACATTCAATTATTAATATCTTGTCAAAATATTTTTAAATAAAAAAAAAGCTCCATCAACGTCATTTTCCACCAACAGTTTTCTCTCTACTGCTAATAATAACTGCAGCACTACTTTGGTCTCCTGAAGATGAAGGTTACTACCTTTGAAACATGTAGAGACAATTTAATTTTAAAATTGAGCCTTTAATAGCTCACTATTAAATTAGTGGAGAAAGACTTTTTGCCTTTTTTTTCCCCTTTCCTTATATTTCAACTCCACTTCGAGAATGGACTATTTCTTTAAATTTCTATTTTAGTGTTGTAAATATTTTAGCTTGCTCAGCAAGGATTTACCCAACTTGGATTAAATATAAGTTTCTTATCTACTGTGTTCACCAAATAATGGCTAAATTATAAAATACTTCCTGATTTTACTGTAAGAAGTCGCAATATTTCAACATTGTTATTTTTCACGCATAGAGGGTGAATCGGGCGGAACGGACCAAACCCCAGGAGTGTATCACGCGAAAATAATGGGAAAAACCCATGTGTTTTTATCCGATTTTCTTTTCTTTTCAAGTTATAGCGTAATAACAAATAAACAAAATTCCATACGGTAACATTTGCTTAATCATTGCGTTCTTTTAATAAATGTTCAAAAATACCGCCATTGACCTCTAAACATTTTCTGCTTCGTCTATGAAGAGCGCCTGTGGCTCTCCTAATTGCTTCATGTCTTTCTTCTTTATTATTGGCTGCAGTATTTCTAATACGTCAAACTAGTGCATACCGAGGGTCCATTACTACCGCGACCAATCCAACGCCCTGGAAATATTTCGTTTAAATATTACTGGACCTGACAAGCGATATGTGCAGGAGCTTCATCGTGCTGATAGTACATTTCTAAACTTTGGTCGGTTCCTCCCGACTCACCCTGTATATACTATCAATAACAGAGTGGATAGGACGCGTTTTTGCCGATTTTTTTTTAATTAGCTAAAATGGAAAAGGATATAAACCAAATATCCTGACCTAACTTCTTTGCTTGAGAATTCCCTGACTTTAGTAATTTTATTGAAAATTTACCGGCAATAATTGTCTGGCTTTTCCTGGTTCTTTCAGGTCGGTGGAGGTGGCGCAACCAGAAAGTAAGTTTGGAGGGGCTGAAGAAAAAATAACGCCGCAGGCAAAATATTTTTGGGTGCCACGCCCTTTTTTTTAATTTTTTGGTTTTCAAGTAGGAAAAATATAAAACACAACACAAAATCATCAAGAAAATCACAAAAGCAATCAGCAGCCGGATTACGAACACTCATACCGAATCCACTATGTTTTTATTGTTTTTTCGTAAACGCGATTATGTGCGCATTCGATGCGAGTCCATTCGAATGAGAGTCGTTGGGAAGCTCTCGATACCACGATTGATATCCAAATGATATTCTATCTTTTTCTCCTTTTGTATCTGTCTTTGTTGCTCCCGGATACTCGACTCGTTTGGTTCTGTCTTTGTCTATGTCAAATCTATTTTCAGTTTTGTTGACTGCTATCGTATCGAGAATTCGTAATCCCGCTGCAGGTTCGTTTATTGGGAGGGCAATTTTTGTGTGATTTTACCTCTCCTAGATAGTGATGAGTTAACAATTCTTGTAAACAGGTAGATAGACAACCCGAGCTACGCAGCCCGACAGCTCCCCCCCCCCCCCTCCCCCCGTGTTTACGCCACTGGTCAGTGTGCACCCTGAGTGTCCTTGGTTTTATTGTAACACATCCTCATGACATTACCAGTACCTAAGGCACCTAACCCGGACGTATTTTTGATTACTTCTTTCCCTGATATATTAAGTTTCTTATATCAGTCCCTTGTCATCCCTCATTCCGATAGACAGGCCCATATTGCCTCCATTAACATTCGCAAAAACAGTTCCAATCCATTACTTACTTAATTTTTTCTATTCTTTAATAGTGCGAGTATAGTAGCTCCAAGACCGACAATAAAAATAGCTAGTATATCACTAAGGCAGTTAAATCAGGGAGAAATACAAAATATTTGTATCTACGAATTAAAAGGGGCAAATGCAAGAATATAGACTAACTTATTTTTACGTTACGAAACATACGAATGTAGATAGACCCGATAATATCTTTAAAGTTTTTAAATGACGCGGAGTTACAGGTTTTATAAGATTAATCCGTCCTTTTTACCAAAACTCTTTCCAAATAAACTGTTCCAGAAGCAACCGAAAACTGGAATGTCAGCAAACGTCCAAAAAGGCCAATATAACGAAAGTTAAATATAAAAATGACTGTAGAGGGTGAGGGTGGCCGCTTTTCATGCCTCGTCTTCCCGAAATCCTCGAATTGCCTTCTGGCAAAGCGCAGGTTGTGACGATATTGACCGTGGGCTGTCCAGAAAGTGTCCGTTGTCCACTCCTCGGCATTTCTCTAAATGTGAGGTTTATATTGTCTGCACCAATT
Source organism: Polydrusus tereticollis (assembly GCA_963920685.1). NCBI lineage: Eukaryota > Metazoa > Arthropoda > Insecta > Coleoptera > Curculionidae > Polydrusus > Polydrusus tereticollis. The sequence goes on along the minus strand of OY987329.1, from coordinate 83,105,505 downwards.
TTACGTTAAATAAACTTAAGATCCGTTGTTCAATATACTGGTAATTAGGTTCTTAAAAACGTTTCCTATATAGTATGATTCTCAGATTCGGAGGGCCCGAAGTTTGTTTTAAATATTTAATATTAAATGTTGTTTGTACTATTATGACGCGGACTACTGTGCCGAGGGTCCCGGGTTCGATCCCGGACGTACAACAACAGCGCTTAATTTAAAAGTGTTACGTCGTTACCTCTTGGAAGGCAATGACAAACCAACGACAATAATCTTCATAGAGAAACCTCTCTAATTTAACTATTTGAAATCGGCGTTAAACTGTGGTATCTCCTCTATCCGTGTATATATACAATATCGCGCTCAGTAGGGATAATTGAAGAAGAATACAACTACCCTATTCCTCTACATAGTGGATGACGACGAGGGAAAAAATTAATTCAGCAATTTTTAATTTTAACCGAATGCGAGTATCTAAATTGATTTACTAACCTAACCCTTCCAGTTAAATTTAGACTTCTCCACGTTTCTAGTTTTTCCTAAATTTTGATGATTCATCTAGGTAAAAAATCGAGACCTAGTAAATTTGAAATGATTAAAATTCGAATTTTCATTTTTAAACTGGATATGAAACCAACAATTTAATTTTCTACTGCACCATTTTTCAGCTAAGGTAATATAGCTCGACGCACGAGTCTATGGCTACCGAAAGAATGCGAGCAAAAAAACCTTTGTAGATTAACGATGTTGCCGCATACCGTAACCTAATTATAATTTAACATTTACATTAGCAAGGAAACCGTGGATCTTAATGTATTTATTGAAAATAAATAATAATATATTTAAGAATGGGTATTTTATTATAATTTCAACATTATTGAAGATCTCTTCTTATTCTAGTGTACAATCAAAGGAACACGTGTTAGTTAGTAGATTTTGATTGGTTCACTCGCGCCGCGTGCCACAACCGGTCGCCAGGGAAGTAGTAATAAAACGAGTGCAAGCTGTTCAGTTTTTTTAAATATGTCGGTGCCATGTTGCAAAACTTTAATTCATGCATCCTTGACATTAATATGACCAAAGCTAAAGAACCATCAGCCTGTGGCTGAGCCCCGCTTTATTAAAGATTTTTTTAAATCACTGAATCAATCGCAAGGCTGTTTGTTTTTTATGCGGAAATATAATTTCCTATTTCTATTGCATTTAAAACATATTGGTGTAGCACGCCCATGATTTCCTTCCCCTTACCGATTCCCCGTAGCCGCAGACTGGTGTGTCAACCTTTAGTGAATTGAGGTTAGACTTTTATGATATGTGTCATTTTCTAGTTACTTTCATTTTAAGTGTACGGTTATGTTGATTTAGCACCGGATTTAATAATATTTTTAAAATTAATTAAAATACGGCAAGCATAATGGAAAATAAGTTAAGGGATTTAAAAAAAATATATATTTTTTGATTAATTTTAGAACGTTATTAATTGCGTTTACAGCAAAATTTCGTCTTAAGTTTTCCCTTTTGTAAAGTAATGATAATAATAATAATGATAATAATAAAGGTTGTTTACAATAATTTCACTATGTTAGTGCGTTAATATCATACCTACATTAAATAAATAAAATTGACATGGATTTCTTACCAAATATTTTATTGTAAAATTCCACGTTTGTTTTACTTTTTTACCATTTATATAACTTTTTAAATGTTTATTACTACTAAGTTCTTTAAATAGATAAAAATCAATAAAAATATTGGAATACCTTTTTAGTAATAAAGTTGTAAATATTAATATACCAAACGGGTAAAATTGACGGGGCGCGTGGACGAAGGGCTTGCCACATTTTCAGGGTTTCGTACCCAAACGTACAAAACCAGAGGTATGCTTCATTCCACAATAATTCGTTGATTTCCCGACCGCAATAAAATTTAAACCCAGCCATAAATAAATGCCTTTTGAAAGGGTACAGGTCCTGATTACCTACTAATTTCAATAGTTTAGGTTAGCTATTTTCAACAAAACAAATATAAAATAATAGGTAAGTATCTTTATTTTAATCATGTAATTAAATTGCTATTAATGTTTATACAAAAATACTAATCTACAATATTATAACATCATCTATGCCTAAACTAATTATTAAGGGTCTTACGTTACTATTAATTATGTTATTATATTGGTATATTAGGTAGGTTAATGGCAAATTGCAGGTGTTCAATATAAAGCAGAGTCTTTTCATCTTAGTTCATCAGTCGTTTGGTATTTGTTATAGTAATAGTGAAACAGAGCTAAATATTGAGTAGGTTAAGTTAAATATTGTATTATTATAAGACTTATACCTTTTTAGGAGATTATATTATTATCATAATTCTATAAAAACATTTCGGCAGATAATGCAATTTTCTTTAAATAAAGCATAGAAAATATTAGTTTTATTTAGTGTCTGGAGTATTTAAATACATAGACAAGGGAAATAGGTACATGGTTACAAGAAAAAATACATCAGTAACCGAATTAAGCTTACATACCATAAAGGCTGGGCACAAAAACTATGTTAATACTATTAAATATAGGTTAGTTCAAAATTAATATAAAAATGACGGCAATATCCTTCGCGGCACTTAGGAAAGTTTTCACGGAATCTTCTAAAAACCTTTACACGAAGTTGTCTGGGAATCAGCCTTATTGATTTTTTTTTAATCTGCCTTACTTTTTTGGAGGGTGTCGTAAGTCAATTATTGTCTGCTAGAATAATTCACAAAACCTGGCAGACATAAAGAGAAACATTGGAACAGAAATATAAAGATACCTTTTTAGAAGACTGCGTCAAAATATTGAGGGGTGGTGCGAACGGAATTACCGTAATTTTCAAAAAGTAAAAATTCCTTTTATTTTCTTTGGGTTATCAATAAATTATAATTACAATAAACATAATAAAATTGTTTTTACTTTAATTCAAAATAGATGGACCGTTTTAAGACATCCTGTATTTAGTAAATTTTTGCTGGTTTTTGCAAATTACTAATCACAGTTTTTTTGAATGGTTTGAACAAAACTTTTAGCAGCTCAGCGACTTATTCCACGACCTTCAGTATCCATTATGAATAAAAAAATTATAAACACAAAGTTAATAATTTCCCGAATTCCTGCTCTTTATACACGATGTTCACGCAACGATCCGTTCAGCGAGACTGACGGTCGGTATCTGGAGAAAATGGCGAATCGCTTACTTAGGATGCCGTCGGCACACTTACATTTTTACGCTGAGTGTGCCTGCTGGTCTATTTATGCTGTGGTTTAAACCGCCTAAATGAATAAACTTGCCATTCCATTCCAAACTCTTAATTATCATCATATTCAATAATTCAATCTAATTCTTTCAACAAAAGCAAATTATAAACGCCTAATTTTAGTTTACCTCAATTTTCGAAAATGTCATAAACTGATATCATAGTGGCCTGAAGATTTTGTCCGCAACAGTATATTATTTTAAAACCAAAAGTAACTTAATGACAAGTCGTATTATTGTTGTCAGTCGCTGCCATCTGTCAATATCATAAATACAACTTGCCGGATTTCTTATTTGTGCGGGTGATCCAATCTGCTGTCCTTCGTAACGGCTGAACACTTCTGCTCCTCGCTTCAATACATTCCGAATTTATGCCGAATTGTTTTGTTGTTATTCCTGACTTTTTTTTATTATAATTTATTTTTAATATATCGTTTCTAACAAAGACTTTTTTAAATGGTACAGGGTCCGAATCAAAAAGCAGCATACTTTAAAAATAATTTTCATTAACAGAGATGCTCAAAAAATGTGGCAACCCAAACTTGCATTTCTTGCAATTGCAAGTACTTTTTTCTTTTTTTTTTTAATGGAACATATCCTGTATATATAAGTTTTAGAAAGTATTTTTTTTACTTTTTAATGATGTCATACTTCTGATCCTGATTCCACAAGTGGGGGGTTGCTTCTCTAACGTAAATGAAACACTGGCTAAAAAACATAGATCCTTATATTCATACTTATAATTTGGTTGCCAGGTAGCCTGGAGGAAACCCAGCATGTCTCGTTGGGGGCTGTCAGACTAAAAGGCACTATTAGCCTGAGAGGCTTTAGGGAAATGTGGCCTGAAGGGCTTTACTTTAACTGCCCCTCTGGAGGATCAGTGGACGTGTAAGGACCCAGAAGAGAGGCTTTGAGTCTATAAGACGTAGAAGCGCTCCCGGGGGGAACTAGGGAAGATCAGGAGAGAAGCTTTGGGTCTATAAGACGTATACTTTGTTTCCTAATGCGAGAGAGCAATAAAATGTAAATTTGCAATGACAGGACCCATTAAGCAGGGTGGACAACTTAAAGGTTGCAAGATAAATTGCAATGGTAATTTTTAAAAATTCCGTATTTCAGACCTACACGCCCCGAATCGGTCCTAAATTAGGGTCGCCCTAATTAGCATACAATAGAAAGACAAGTTTGGTCAATGAAAGTAATGTAACAGGTAGTTTAAATATTAATATTTATAAAAAAAAATCTACTATGTACAATACAACTTAATTTTGGTCATCATGTTCCCAGTAGTCCGATGAACTATCTTCGTTGGAGTCCAGATAAATAATAAAGGGCTTTACAGTGTTTTCTAGCATGCTATCAGCTTCCCACATTGTTTCTTCTATTTCAACCACATGTTCGACGCACTTACTCCATTTTTCACAATCCACTATCTTTATTCCCTCAGGCAAGAGGTTTCCAACGTCTCTCATTCTATAAGTGGTGTTATGCCTTGCTACAAATCCTTTTACTTGCGCCCACACCAATTCTATGGGGTTTAATTCCCAGTAATATGGCGGAGGGCGAAGTACCGTTATGTTTCGTTTTGAAGCGATTTCGTCGACAACAAATTTCGTACAAATAGGTTTATTTAACTTTACGATCTCCAGTAGCTCCTTTTTCAGCTTATTTTTATGAAATGGCTTCTTATTTACAGTAAGCCAATTAATGATGTCATTTTTTCAAGAAGACGTTGGTATTTTTTCATATTTTCTTAAGTGGTAGCTGGCATTATCCATGACTATAACAGACCCAGGAGGAATAAGGTCTAGCATTTATTACAGTTTCTTTTCTTCCTGTACTTCTCTTTGGTGACCTGATGGGGCCGCGTTTATCCTCGTGCACAAGTCGGTATATTGTTGACTGTCCGACTCCAGTCATATTCCAACACATTTCAACTTTTTTTGCAACTCCGGATGTTATATGAAACAATAATTGGACTACGCCTATGGAAAACGGCGAAGACCACTGGGTTTTAGAGTTCAATAATGATTTATTACTCTCTCGCATTAAGAAATAGACTATAGAAGCGCTCCCGATGGTAAGGGAGGTGACCAGTCGGAAAGACGAGGGTGCCGTGTGCACCCAATGTTCGGGTATTTATACACCGAAAGTGCTGAGTATTGTTTAAATGATCTTGACATTGGGTGGCACAGTGGTCCGAGACCTCAACACACAGCGGTCTAGAGGTGTGAGAAATATAATTGTAATGTGGAGCCCGCCATTCTGTTGACAATAGTACCGTTTTACACAGGACTTGAAAACCTGGAATTTTTATTTTTTCTATTTCTAAATCCTATTTCATATTTTATAAACAGTAATGCCAAAGAATTAATAAAAGCACAACGATTATTTATGCAATTAGGAGCTATCGAACAAGCATCCCCAGAGATAAAAATCAAATGGGGTTAGCTTAGGGGATCTAGGAGTCATATCCGTCCAATAATTATCCCATTTTTAGGTAATTCTTTTTTAAAGTACGTGACATAGATTTAAGAAACAGGCATCGTAACAAAAATGCAATTTTTTATTTAAAATTATAAACGGGGTGTATTAAAAAAAATATTCCTTATGCGTTGTAAGGTAAGCAAAATGGGTCAAAATACCTTACAATAATTAAATTTTAATTTATTACAGATGAAATTGTGAATTAATTTTTTCAAATACAGACTAAATTAGAAGCTATACAATAATGCAACTAATTGTGTTATTATAGAAATTGTTATTACATATAGTTTATAATTATAAACTCGTTGCTGGATTTGAAATTTTAAAAAGATTGCCGGAATTAGATCGACCGTATTTATATAAAACACTTCTCTAATAACTGCAATTAAAACTAACAGTATTTCAAAATTACGTTTATGAGTAAATGGGAAATTATTCGCAAAACTATTAAAATTGGTAGGCAGTATATAAATAATATCTATTAGGAAAATATACACAATATTTTTTAAATGTTGTTATAGTATTACACTGCTTTATGTGCTTAGATTTACTATGGATTTTTTAAAGGTCTTCTCACACTACTGTATCTGACTAATCATATCGATTTTAAAAGTATTTTTAGATTTTTGTGTGTTGTGTTTTGTGTGGGTTTTTAGAATTCCATATCTCGACATTTGTTGTCCGTCATGACACTTTTGCTCGAAAATGGCTAGAAGTTGATATTAATATGAAATATAGGTACTATAAAAAATTGAAGCAACGAAAAGAGGGCCGTGTCATTATTCGTTTCTCTTGTCCGTTGTTTTTCATTTTAGATCGCTTAATTAATGATTATAATATGAATAATGCAACAATTAAAATAGGAGTGTAATATATTTATATTAAAAGTAAGTCTACAGGGTGTTATAAATTTGAGGCTAAGTACAGGGACATTTTTTTAAGTGTCTCACCCGATTGGCGATTTTTCTGCTGACTATCATAAAAAACAAATTACATATTTCTCAATGATTTTCGATAAGGAAGCCGAATTTAATGTAAAAAAATACATAGATTTACAAATTTGACAGATGAGGCGCCATTTTGAATTTTCTTAAATGGCAACCCCCATAAATAACCACACGATTGAATTGCATTTGGCGATCCGATTCTAAAACTATATAGTTGTTGACACTTATTTTCAGCCGTTTCGGAAATACGGGGGTTCCTAATTTGCCTTCATCGATTTTGTCTTTTAAGTGTCTCACACCTTTAATAAATAGACCTTCTAAGCTAAACACCTTAATTTTTTTCACAGTGACATAATTTCCCGTGAGCAAGCGATCTACGCTATAGTCAAATCCGACGGATGTCAAAAAGTGACAGATACGACGCCATTTTGATTTTTTTAAATGGCAACTCTCATAAATAACTAGACGATTCAATGGCATTTGGCGATCCGATTCTAAAAGTATATAGTTGGTGATACTTATTTTTAGTCGTTTCGGAAATACGGGGGTTCCTAATTTGCCTCCATCGATTTTGTCTTGTAAGTGTCTCACCCCGTTAATAAATAGACCTTCTAAGCTGAACACCTTAATTTTTTTCACAGTGATATAATTTCCCGTTAGCAAGCAATCCGAGGGATGTCAAAAAGTGACAGATACGACGCCATTTTGAATTTTTTCAAATGGCAAGACTCATAAATATCTAGACGATTCAATGTTATTTGGCGATCCGATTTTAAGGGTATCTAGTTGCTGACACTTATTTTCAGCCGTTTCGGAAATACGGGCGTTCCTAACTTGCCTCCATCGATTTTGTCTTTTAAGTGTCTCACCCCTTTAATAAATAGACCTTCTAAGCTGAACACCTTAATTTTTTTCACAGTGACATAATTTCCCGTTAGCAAGCAATCCGAGGGATGTCAAAAAGTGACAGATAAGACGCCATTTTGAATTTTTTTTAAATATAATAATTGCATTTCGCGGTCCGATTTCAAAAACCTATAGTTGTGGATATTTATTTTCAGCCGTTTCGGAAATACGGGGGTTCCTAAATTGCTTTTATCGATTTTGTCTTTTAAGTGTCTCACCCCTTTAATAAATAGATCTTTTAAGCTAAAAACCACAATTTTTTTCACAGTAACATAATTTCCCGTAATGAAGCTATTGATGGTATAATCAAATATCAAAAAGTGACAGCCGTATCTGTCACTTCACTTCAATGCCAAAAAATATATAGGTTCATAAATTTGACAGATACGACGCCATTTTGAATTTGAAAATGACAACCCTCATAAATAATCAGACGAATAAATTGCACTTGGCGATCCGATTTCAAAAACCTATAGTTGCTGATATTTATTTTCAGCCGGTTTGGGGGTTCCCAAATTGCCTTCATTGATTTTGTCTTTTAAATGGCAACCCTCATCAATAACTAGACGAGTGAATTGCATTTCGCGATCCGATTTCAAAAACATAATATAATTGTTGATATTTATTTTCAGCTTGGCCACGGGAAATTATGTTACTGTAATAAAAATTGGGTTTCAGCTTTAAAGGTCTATTTGGTGAAGGGGTAAGACACTTAAAAGACAAAATCGATAAAGCAAATTAGGAACCCCCGTATTTCTGTAACGGCTGAAAATAAATATCAACATTGAAATCGAGCCCCGAAATGCAATTCACTCGTGTGGTTATTTAAGAGGGTTGCCATTTAAAAAAAAATCAAAATGGCGTCGTATCTGTCAAATTTATGAACCTATATATTTTTTGGCATTAAATTTGACTTCCTTTCGGAAAATCATTGAAAAATATGTGATATGTTTTTTATTATAGCCAGCAGGAAAATCGCCAATGTCCCTGTACATAGGTATGTCATTTTGAGAAATAAATCCATTATACCTCATATCATTTAATTTGTTTGTTAAGGAACTGTTTGAATCCCTTAAAGTATACAAGAAATCGTATTTAAAATTGAATTATATTCATTCTGACCAACCCTGTATAGTTACAAATACAATTTATCCTTCTAAGTTGTGCCGTTTTTAACTATATCGAGGTGCCAATTTCCAAAAAAAAAAATTATTCAGTAGTTTTATAAATATATTTCCAATATTCCATACTTTTTTGACAACCTTTATAATTATGAATGCCGTTAAGATTAGATAAAGTTATCATTTAAAAAGAAACTATATTATCAAACAAAAAAGTAGTTTTATAGTGACGAACAATTGTATTACTGATTAGTGTTAATAATGGGCACATATTTTACATACCTATGGACCTTATCTAATAAATGAAATTCTGAAATTTAAATCAAACCACATTGTTTATATTGTTACTAAAAATTAAATAACTGTAGATATGCAATTGTTTATGTATGTTAAATTATTATGTTGTTTAATTCAATTAATTTTTAATTAAATACCATGCAACGTTGATTTGCAATCCGTAATCTACCAGCGAGAATTTGTTTAAATTGTATGATTCAGTGCTGATTGATTTTTATTAACTTACTAGGTGATTCACGACTAGTTATGTCTGTCTGAGCTCTGATTAAAAAATGTACACGTTACTAGATCTCTCGGTGTTTTACACAGCTGTTAGCATCTCGATCCATAAGCAGATCTAATGCATACGCTTCGGTGCAATATTAGGAAAGGAATGTGTGTGTTTTTTAATTATGGATATCATGTTTATTTACACAGTATGTGACAATGACCAGTTATGCAATCATTGAATTGTCTTAGATATATCACTCATAACCGTAGTACAAGTAGAAGTAGGTGTGGTGAGGCATGCAGTCCTAGCATGTAGATCCTTTTTGCCCACCCCTTAGTATTCCCCCATCCACTTAGACACCCACGCCCTCGTCACGTGTTAGTCTCCCTCAAAGCTTCACAAGCGCACAGGAAGTCCTCTAAGCATCCCGGTCAGATTGAGGCCTCCTCCACATCCATCATGGCCAGGTGCTTCCTTAACTTACAGTGTTCTGTTCGTACCAGAGGATCCAGGTCTACTTCTGTCAAGAATCCACTCCAATTGCAGATCAAATTATAAAATCTTTGGCCCGTCTACAACCCGGAGTTTGCTGCCATTCCTCCCTGGTGAGGTGTACAACTCACGCCCTTAAGGCTGTCTCGCGTCTGCTGTTTAGGTTATCCTGTTGCCGGTTCATGTCCTAGGTAGAGAGCTTCAAGTCTGTCAAACTCGTCTGCCGCGACAGTGCAGACTCATTGCCATGCACTCCGCAATGTCCAGCAACCCAGACCAAGTAAACCTGTTTTCGTTCAACAAGCCTTCCATGTGCGACCACGCGCTCCTGTTCGAGGGTCGAACTGCTCCTAGGTCGGCAGATTGCCTTGTGGGCGGCTTGGCTATCAGAACAAATAATATATGTAGTCTGCTCTCATGGTCTTTCTTATACTTGTATGGCATACACCTCTGCTTATAAGACTGTCGTGAACCTTGCAGTGGGTAGCTTCTTTGTTTGTTGATGTTTTCCAAGTATACTCTTGCCCCTGATGATTTGGTTGCACACCTGAGCATCTGTATTCCCTAAGTTATATTTAAAGGTAGGTAATTTAATATATCTACTAGTAAGTATTAAAAGGTACAGGTTATATTATCTGTTGTATTATGTTTGAGTTGTTATAGTTGCCATATTGTTTCTGGCGCCTTTCGTATAATAACCTTTCACACTATATAAATAAATGATTGGTGAATAGAAAGGACCTGGGTTTTATTCTGGATCTCTACGAGTGTGAGTCCAACAATAAGTAATTAACATCAAATACACAGAATTGCGAGGCATCTCAAGTCATATTTTCAAAACATTTTATATGAAAAACTGTATGCGCAACTCGGGGCGACTCAACGATTTCACGAGTGTGAAGTTAGCTGCCCGAGCGAAGCTTGTTGCGCAATATACCATTAAACGTCATATAAAAAATATGATAATCGAAAAGGGTTTTTTACAGCAGAGAGGAATATCTGAGCTTCTCCTTTTTAAAAATACAGGGTTAAGGGGCTGTAAAAAATGTTCTGTATTGAGCTCTTTATACTATATGTTAAATTATATTAAGGAATATGTATCTTTTAATTTTCTGAGTTGCTACAAATATATTGTAATATACAGGGTGTTTATTAAACATACAGCAGAAATTGAAAGGGTTATTCTAGGAGTAAAAATTACATGTAAAGTTTCTTAATCTACAAGAACTGTTGAAAATGACTACCTCCAGCTAGGATGCAAGAATCCAATCTTCTCCTCATTGACTGCCGACCTTTTTCATAAACACCAGGGTCGTCTCTTATTGAGTTACACCCAGCAATTATCCGATTTCTTAAATCTTTCACATTCTCCACCGGAGTAGTATAAACTAATGACTTTAAATGGCCCCATAGGAAATAATCCAGGGGGTTTAAGTCCGGGGATCGCGCGGGCCATAAGTGAGGTCTACCTCGACCAAACCAGCGATTTTCGTATGTTACTGTTAAAAACTCACAAGCAACCATACTAAAATGCCCTGGGGCACCATCGTGCATAAACCACATTGCATTTCTTGTTGCCAATGATACATCCTCCCGAAACTGAGGTAGAGTTTGTTCCAAAAAGTTGCGATACACCTCGCCGTTAAGGCTTCCTGGTAGAAATACTGGTCCAGTTAGCCAGTCGCCTACAATTCCAACCAAAATGTTTAACGAGAACTGATGTTGAAAAAGATTTTATGGTTGTTGTGGAAATTCCTTATTGCATTCCTAGAGAAATTCGATTCATCGGTAAAAAGAATCAGCGTCGTAGGATTTGAACCAATGTATGCAAAAGCCATTGACAGACTGCAATCCGTGGAGGAAAATCAGCAGAAGGAAGTGGCTGAACGCGTTATATGTGGTATGGGTACAACAAATAGTCACTAAGGATTTTCCAAACAGTCCCATTACTTACATTGAAAGTATTTGCAATTTTTCGAGTAGAAGTACCTGGACTTTCTTCCTCTACCATGTCCAGTACATTCTCTTCCACTTCTACAGTTCTTACTGTCATTGGCCTTCCTGGTCCCCCCCCCCCCCCTTCGTTTAAAGGTGCCTGTTTCATGAAGACGTTGATGAACACTTTGGAAGGAACATCACGATCAGAAAATCGTTCAATCTAGCTTGTAATAAATGGCCATCAGCAGGTCCGTAAATCAAATGCATATCAGTCATCTCGACATTCGTATAGAGATTCATAATAGACACTAACAAAAGTTTAACTATTAAAGATAGAAAATACACGTCAAACAACAAAACGACATATACAAAATGATCAATGACGAGACGTATTCAAATGAAATCTACGTTTAAACTGATTTACTTAAAAGATAACGCATTTTTAAACAAATTTATACTCGATAAGCGCAGTGTAGTACGCCATACTGTTATTTCGACTACATTAATAATTAAAATTTGTGGTCTAGACACATCCAAAATTAATTTAAGTTTTGAATAAAAAAATCCATCTAGTAAGACCCGTTCTTTTAAAAATAACAGAACAACAAATCGAATTAAATGTTGAAAATGTGTGCCATTTATGGCTTGACAATATCCAAGGCAATCAATAACTTTTTGCACGTTTTCAACAATTCCGGAGTTATGGCAAGCATTTCCCTTCAGATCATCTCTTTCAACTCCTGCAAATTGTTTGACCAGTCAACACACATTTTCGATTTGAGGTAACCACACAAAAAGAAGTTCAGCGGAGTTAGGCCTGGCGATCTAGCAGTCCATTCGATAGGTTCTCTCCTTCCGATTGGGAAAGGTTTCATCTAAACATGTACGCACAGTGGCAGTATAGTGCGGAGGAGTACCATCCTGCTGGAACATAAGTTCTTCGTCGGGGGAGTCTGGGTTCAATGGATTCGGAAATAAAAGTCACTAATGCTGGAATTAATCAAGTTTTAGAAATTCGAGATATATTTGTCCAGTTAAAGAAAAATGGATCAATTAGTCCTCCGCGCACTATTTCACACCACACATTTGTTTTTTGAGGGTACTGGCTGTGAACCTCCATCATCCAATGCGGATTTTCTGTTGCCCAACAACGACAATTTTTCTGTCCACATTACCAATCAAGGAGAACGTAGCTTCATCGGAAAAAATATTTTTTACTAAATTATTATCTTCACTCAGCTTCAGCTTCATCTGCAGGACTCAAACGCCTTTTCTTGACATTTGGCATAATTCATAGTAAGCTTCGAAATCGATTAGAAACAGAAAATGCCGCGAAACTTGTAACCATATTTAAGCAGCTTAATTCAAAACAAGAGTAGAGTTTAGTAGAATGACTAGGAGACTTTTAGTTTAGTTTTTAGTTTGTTTGTCTTTGTTACTTTTATAAGGCGCTTTTATATGTTTACACTTTTTATTTGCTTATGTTATTGGAACACGGTACACAGACTGTAGGTAGGTATATAAACTAAGACCTAGAGCTAGTCTCAAACGTGTTTTTATAATTATGTACTTTTAATATTAAACGTTAGATATAAATATGGCTATATTTGTTTTTAATTTAATATTTTTTGTTTTAACAGCTTTATGTGATTATTAGTAAAGCTTGACAAAAAAAAACAACTTAAAAAAAACACTGTTTTAAACATGTTTTAAACAGTTTTAAACAAATCTGTTTAAAACACTAGTAAGTGTTTTAAACATTTTGTTTTAAACATAACAACTCTGTCTAAAACCATTATTATTTATGATCATTCCATAATAATTGTTGTTCTTAAGGTTCATTTCATTTATTTTTAAACTCCTTTATTATTAGAATAATTTACATCTCATTTTGAATAACATACAGGGTTCCCCATAATAGACTACCCATTTTAATATTTGAATTAAATTTTTTTTAGTTAACAAAACAAACTATTTATTTTACTAAATTACAGCTAACTTTTTGGGATTTATGATAACTTATAAATATTTAGCTAATTTAATTCTAACTTTTAAAAATCACGTCTTCTAAATGACCTCCACCAACTTCAACACATTTTTCAATATTAGATAAAAAGTGGTTCATTACACGGCGTAGCAAACCTTCGTCTATTCCTTCAACTTCTTCACGAATTTTGACTTTCAGTTCCTCGATTGTACCTAGACGACTCGCAAATACTTTGGCTTTTAAATATCCCCACAGGAAAAAATCGGGTGCCGTTAAGTCGGGGGACCTCGAAGGCCAAGGCAAATCTCCGAATCGAGAAATGAGTCGGCCATTAAACATTTCTCGCAGGGCCCTCATCGAGTTTCTGACGGTATGAGTTGTTGCCCCATCTTGTTGAAATAGTAAGGCATTGTTTAGTAATCCTCGTCTATTTAATTCTGGAATGAGAAATGTCTCTAGCATATTAACGTAGCGCTCGGATGTTACTGTTACAGCGCGGTTATTTTCATCCTCAAAAAAATAAGGGCCAATAATACCAAAAGATCCTACTCCACGCCACACAACAACTTTTGGATTATGGAGGTTCTGTGTAAAGATTTCACGAGGATTTTCATTTGACCAGTATCTAAAATTCTGTTTATTGACCATGCCGTTCAAATAAAAATTTGCTTCGTCGGTCATTAGGAGACTGTGAATTGCTCCTTGATGTAAATCCAAAAATTCTTGACAAAATGCTAACCTTGCTTCTTTATCTTGATTGCTAAGGTGCTGTGCCATTTGGTATTTATAGGGATGAAATTTTAAATCCCTTTGAAGAATTCGATCTAAGCTTCCCTTCGATATTCTTAGGATAAGGGTTTGTCGATTAGCAGACCTTTTAGGACTTCTCGTAAACGCAATTCTAACTCGTTCAATATTTTCTGGTGTACGAACCAAGTACGAACTGTTCTTCGACGTCCAGGCTTCTTCAAATTTTGTACAGAACCATTTTCACGCCAATGACGAACCCATAACTTAACAGTTTTACGATTTGACGCGTGACCCCTATTGTTGTTATTAAACTGATGCCGGAATGCACGCCTAACTTCTTCTATCGAATTGCTTCTTATGTAAGTTTCTACACAAAACACACATTGTTGGACTGAGTAATCCATGAAAGTTCAAACGGATGTTGAAATAACGTCTCGAAGCAAAAAAGTTAAATAATTATTGATGAAAACTAACAAACTTATCGTAGAAAAATGACGTTCCACGAAATTATTAATTTAAAATTTATTTGTGACAGGCGCCTACTTGATTAATAATTTACTTAAATCCCATAGACTACAGAAGATAATCCCACAGAGAACAGCCTATTTAGTTATCTCGTAGGGAATTTATTAATAATATAAAATGGGTAGTCTATTATGGGGTACCCTGTATAATGTTAGTGTCCAGAACGACGGGGGTCGGTTTCGTGGTAACCCTGAGGTGATAATGAATAGTGTAAGTTGCAGTCAGCGACTCACAGGAACCTTAATTTCTATTGAAATTAAAGAAATAGTCAGTACTTTCAGTGGAGTTAAAGTTATGTAAATAAAACCATCCAGTCTTCCTCCACAATTTAAGAAATGTAAAATATCCTCAGGGGATACTAGAAAATATAGTACAATGTTAGAAAACGACCAGTAGAGATAAAGCAAAAGTTAAAGTGAGACTTACTTTTGGGTTTGCTGAAAAAAAGTGTATTCAAATAAACCAGCTCGATAATACTGGTCGCTTAAAAGCCATTACTTATGATCATACAATAATTATGGTCCTTAACAAGCAGAGCCTTGTTGTCTGTTTACCTCGATGAAAATAACGCTTTTTTGATTATTGACATTACATTCGTAAATATTGATTTTTTATTACTCTGTACACAACATGTATGTAGATAAATACCCGCTTTTAATTTCTTTCATTTTGGTTACGTTTTAATTACATTTTTTATTGTTTTATTTGGTTAATTAATACACTCCCAAAATTTTATTTTGTCGCGCACTAATCGTGGATATCTTCATCATCCTATATGGCGTAGCCGCGTAGTCGCAAAACGTACCCTTCTTTATATTTTCTTCGTCGACGGCGGCCACCGAACGCCCCTCGCTGGCGCACTAATTGCACATTCTTGGCATAGTTTCGGGCTGCACCACCCCCTACTGGGGGAGCAGAGCGTGACATCCCTTGCCGTGCTTTTGTTTTCCAACTGTATACAGGAATATGGGTTGTTTCCAGTTTATTTTACGTTGACCACATCAAAAACATACGAATATTACACATACCAGTTTTATAACAACGCGCAACGTAAAATATATGAGAGCAAAGCATAATAGTTCTTCAAAAGTAACATGTTTTGGGCAAATATTCAGAAGAGGTAAATTAAATTATCATAATGTACAGGTCGAACAATAAAGCATGAGTTCTGACCTTTGGGTGCGCAGTAAAAACTAGGTAAGGTATCTCTGTCGTGTAATGGCTCTCCTTTTCTATCATCTACGCATCTCAGAGCTCGAGCTAGAATGCACGACCTGTAGAATACGTGTTTTACAATACTTCAAAGAATTTATTAAAACAACAAAAACTTATCCATACCTAGAAAATTTAAATTTATAAGAAAAAATGTATACCGGGTGTCCCAGATAAGAATACACTCTACAGGGATCTCGTAAACCATCGTACATACAGAAACGATTAAATAAAGTTTCAAAAATTCCGAATATTTCCGAAGATATGTATGGTTTTCTAATTCTATTTGAAAATAACTTTTACATTCTCATTGCCACTTTTTATCCTCTACAACAAGGTTAAATTACATTTCTGACGTTTCATTTTTTCGCAACCATCATGAACTTTATTTTTTTAAATAGTCCAAGAATTTTATTGTATAAACTCTATTTTTTATTCTTAATCCAACGACATATCACACTTATTTTTAGGCGTTTCGGACTAAAAAGCTCATCATCAATGTAAATGAGTACCTTATTTTTTTTTTATTGTTGTATTTAAACTCTAGTTGACTTTACAAAGAATTTTTTTATTTTACATTATTTACGATAATATTAGATTAATTTTAAAATACATATACAGTGAAAGCTCCCATAAGCGCCAAGCGGACAGTCACGGTTCCCGCTTTTTTTCCCGCTTATGAGAGGTGCCCGCGTAAGAGAAAATTTCATTAAATAAATACATTCAGATAAAACAATAGATAATAAAAATAAAATTTATTATTCAAATATGTACTGTACATGCATGTAATAATTGCCATGCAAACCAAAACTTGTAAAAAACATCAAACATAAATATTCAAAGTTATTTAGGAGCATTTGGAAACAAATCTTCAAATGCTTGAGTGCTTAAGCTTCCTTTACTGTTCTTCCATACGGCACTTCTGGAAATGACATTCCAGATTCTTGATTTGTTCAAAAGCCACATAGTCGTCTTTAGAAAACTTTTTTAGCTCTTTAATGTAATTGAAAGCCTCATCGAAGCACCTTATTTTATTTTCCTCTTCTTAAACGTCCTTTATTTCGTCATCCGTCTCGTTGTTTCCATCATGTTGACTAAATGCAGTAACCTGTTTTCCAAAACCATCATCTTCTGTTGGTGTATTTTGATCAATGTTTATAAATTCGTCTAGATTTTGGTCATTGACAACATTCAACTTTTCAACAGCCCCTATTATTGTCGCAAGGACAGACAACGGTAAGTCATCTTCGGGGTCAAAATGGGGAAGCTTCGTATCCGCTTCTCTAAACCCAGCTTTTCTGAAACAATTTTGAATTGTTGTTAAATCGAACTTTTGCCATGCCGTTTTTATAAAGTACAATGCCTCCAAAACATTAATTTTTTTTGGAAGTTTAGATGATGATTTAGCACAATCCATGTTTGATAAAATATGTTTGGCAAACACAGGTTGTACAATGTACAAGGAGGCAATAAAATAATTTTTACATTTCTTAGGTGGAACTCTCGAGAATGTGATGCGGCCTTGTCTAAAAATAACAGAATTTTCCTATTTTCAATACCCATTTTTCGATCCAACTCGTTCAACCATTCAGCCATTATTTCGCGAGTCATCCAGGCTTTTTTGTTTGACTTCGACATGACAGGTAAAACTTTAATATTTATATTTTTCAATGCTCTGGGACGCGCCGATTTTCCAATCACCAATAGCTTTTCTTTATGCCCAGTCATTCTTGAACAAAACAACACCGTTAGTCTTTCTCTTGTGTCTTATCGGGAAGCGCACTGAAAAAAAGGCCGCTTTCATCGGCATTGTAAATATCTTCGCATTGGTACCCGAGCAACAAAGAAGAAAGTTTCTCCATAAATGAATCAACTGTTTCTTGATTTACATCAGCTGCTTCGCCGGAAATGCATTTAAAACTAACGTTGTGTCTTTTACGCCACTTTTGAAGCGATCCATCAGATGCATTAAAACTTTTGTAGCCGAACTTTTCTGCAATTTCTTTTGCCTTTTCTTTAATAAGCCCTCATGAAATAGGTATCCTTTGATTTCTAGCACTTATAAACCACTCAAAACATGCTTTGTCGATATTCAAGCCTTCAGTTGCTAACTTTTCTTTGTCAATTACATTAACGACTTCCATTTTCTCTTTCAGTGTTAACATTCTTTTTTTCGGTGCCTTTATTAACAAGCACACACGTCCGATTCTTTGGCGAAGCGGAGCACAAAGAACAACTCGTAAGAATAAACCGGTAAATCCCCTAAAATTTAAGGGGAATCACCGAGTGCCGAACTGAAATTTACGTTAACATCTAATCCTCCTGGCTATTGGAGCCATAAGCGCATCTCCCTTGTCTATGATTGGAGCTTCGTGGTCGCTTATGGGAGATATTTTCTAGTCTTGTGTAAAGGAAAAAGTTGCCCGCGGACGTTTATAGGAGCGCCCGCTTATGTTAATGTGCTTCATGTGTTAAAGTATAAAACTAAAATCGGTTCCAAGAAATTTGGCCGTTTAAGGGAGATAATCGCTTATTAGAGCTGCCCTTTAAAGGAGCCTTTCACTATATATTAAAGATAAACTAATAACAAACTATTAGAAACGTATGAACAATTTAGAAATTATTGAAGCTACTAGCGATCAAAAATACTGGCAATAGGTCAAGTTTTACATGGTGATATCAATTTCTAACTGATCCAGCCAATAAGAAGCGGAAAATGGGCTTTGAAGGCCAATAGAATATTCATAAGAAGAAATTAGATAGAACTTTCTTAGCGTCGACGTTGACTCTTAAAGTTTAACAGGGGGTATTGTCTCGCTTCCTTTGATACATTTTTTGCCGGAGTTTTTATTCAGATAATAAATGTAAACGATAATGTTGTATTTGTGGCGTTTACTTTACCTACCTAACTAAACGGATTTCCTAATTTCAAACTAATAAATATTCCAAGTAATAAATTGTAACATTGGATGTTAATAATTTAAAATATAATTTTGTGGGACCTAATTTCTTCAGCTCTCAAACAAAAAATGCAAATGGTTACTTTTCTCACGAATGGCAAGATATTTCTTGTGACTCTTAAGAAAATTAGTTGAGCCCATGGATTTTTTACCATTTCCTTCTATTTCATCAATTTCGTTAAAATTATAACGAGAGCTGTCCGCATTAGAGTTTTTGTTTACTACTCGTAGCTCATTACACAGTTGATGTTATTAATGTTTTCATTTACCTGTACGTAAATTTAATGGTAATGGCCGTACGCCATTAAGGAACATTAAAACTGTAATTTACAATTTCAAAAATCGCAATTTTTATCTTTGTAAATCTAATATTAAATGGTTATAGAAAGTTACTTGTAAGGTATTAGCAATTTGTTGTCTTTGGACACATAATTATTGACTGCGTTTACACCTCATTGTTCAGTTCAAATAGTAATGTATGACGGCATTTGACTGTATTCCTAGATTTATAAATTTTAATTGTTCTGAAAGATAATTTTTAATATGATTGAACTTGAATTGTTCACAATTCTTGGCGGTTATTAAATAAAACATGTAGAATAGAAAAAAGGTATGGTTGTTGTACCCAAAACGACATTAAGTTCCATAAAAATAAACAGTTAACTCTGTATTGGCTTTTAATATTCGGTGCAAATGTATTTTTGTAAATTATTATGGTTCGCTTATAAGTAGGTATTGTCGCTGGTATTTTTTTTTTCGAATTTTACTTTGCATTTAATTTAGTGCTAGTTAAAAGTACACAAAGACCTAAGAGCGTTTGTACATAATTCAAGAACAACTTAAATTTAATTTAAAGTTAGATTTAAATTGTTTTACATAAGCCCGCCGGTATTTATTTCGGTAGAAGCAAGAACTTAGTTCTACAGTTACCTTTCAATGTGTTTATGTGTCGCTATTAGTGCAAGCAAGCACATCTTATTTAATAAGGCTGTGTTGTTTCGAACTAAGGCACTTCAAGAAGAGAAACTGCCTTATCGATTTCAATATATTGTAGGTTTATATTTTCTTGAATAAATGGTTTGATAATAAGGCGGGCAACAACATCAACTTTCTACTCTACTAAAGTAGAGTTGACAGGTAACGAGATGACAACATTTGTTTACGTCAAGAACATTTTTTCGACTACTCTTAGCCGTATTCTAGCTTGAGAGATTGTACAACATATACACTCACGACATGCACCGCTCTGAGTGGAATCAATCGGGCAACCTCAGTTGAGCATTTGCCATGAAAATATTTGTAAAATAGACTCAAGTCGAAAACCTGCCTTTGATATCCAAGGCTTTCCAGGTTGCAGATCATGGTCACCGATCAAGCGAATGACTCTTCTTTGAATGCAATCTAACAATCTCAAGGTATGTTTAGGGGCAGAGCCGAATTTGGGCTTTATATAGCATCAAAAGTTGTTGGGGTGTATAGAGGTTCTTAGTTCGGAAGATTATTCCACGTTTCTGCTAGACTGCCTTAGCAATGGCCGCAACGTGACTATGCCAAGACATATGACTATCTAAATTATTGATGCCCAATAAATGAATTGATGAAGCCAAGGGAATCGAGTGTCCCGGCATTACTATATCCGGTTCTTTAACATTAACTTCTTTAGAAAAAACTGCCGCCTGGGCTTTTTAGCGTTAAATTCTACTTGGTTACTGTCACCCCAAGACAAAATTTCATCCAGGTCTTTATTGAGATGTGAAACCTCTTGCTGCCTATAGAAATGTGCATTGGCAGCTGATGTCCGAGCATCCAAAATAAAAGATGAAACAAGTGTGCTGTCATCAGCGAAGCTATATACTGGATTTTTAGTTTTTTCTAAAGGATCGTTAATGTGTAAGGAAAGGAGGGTGGGGGACAATTTAGAACCTTCAGGGACTCCGGCGTCGATGTTGAATGTGTCTGAAAGAAATCCGTCCATCGCCACTTGCAGAGAACGGTCTTTAAGGAAGCTTGACAGCCATGAATAAAATTGAACCGGCATTTCGTATGCTCTCACTTTAGTTAGGAGCCCCTCATGCCATACTAGGTCAAAGACCTTGGAAAGGTCCAGTGCTACCGCCCAGGACTCCCCATGATGTTCTATTGCGTTGTTCCGAAGTAACATAAGCGAGAAGGTCTCTTGTTGATCTAGACTTACGGAATCCATACTGGCGGTCACTAATAATGTTGAAGCCTTTCAGGCACTTTAATAATTTATTGTTGATAGCTTTCTCTATGACTTTTGATATAACCGAAAGTAATGCGACTGGACGATAGTTGCTTGACAAGGTCTTTTAGCCTTCTTTGGGTATGGGCTGGACTCGCGCAGTTTTCCAGCAAGAAGGAAATATTCCTTTATTGTAAGATTAGTTAAAAAGACGACAAAATACCGATGTCAATTCATCAGCGCATGTCTTAATTACAATGACTGGAGTTTCGTCATAACCAAAAGCTTTTTTGGTGTCAGGACTCCTCAAGATTCGTTTAACATGGCGCTGCCTGAAAATAATCTCGGGCATTACCCATAACAATAAATAATAAAAAAAAAGAAGTAAGAAAAGAAATAACAAAAGTTAAAAAAAAAGAAAAGAAATATTGTATAGAGTGATAATTCTGGAGCTTGGTGGAAAGAGGGCCAATATCCAAAAATTGCATGCCTTGCTAATGATTCATCTTAACTACTCAGATTACATAATATGTTAATCACGAAAAGGGCGAATGTCCTCAATTATTATACTATGTGATCTTATTTATCTTAGTTCAATAGAGAAAGGGCCAATGTCGAGACATTGGCTCTTAGAATAATTTTAAAATGTTGCATAAACAGCCAATGTCACAATGGACTTTGGCCCTTTTTCTACCAAACTCCAGACTTAAAAGAAAGAAAAAAATATAATAAGTTGTGACAAGAAGGAGATGCTGGCGATTTGGTTTTCGACCAGTGCCATAAACTCAAACATACACACACACATGATTGTTTCTGTAGTTAGTATAGCAGAAAAAATATATTGACCACGATTTAGACACCCATTATGGCCCTCGCGTCTTAAATAAATCGGCGCTTCGTAGAATTGACGTTTGGGCCATAATGACGTATACGCCTTAGCTTTGTTGAATAATTTACCATTAATCCTCTATTAAAACTGCAGAGTAAACATACTCAAGTGTAAAAGTAATGAATTTAGCGCTTAAAAGCATTAACTACAACCGTAGAAAATAAAAGTTTTGAAACAATAAAATAATTATTATGAACTAAATGTGCACAGCTGCATGCATACAGTATACAGTATTGCATTATATCCTTATTTACATGTTACTACAGCATACATGCAGTTCTTATTCTGATTTAATTTACCAGTTTACCCAAGTCAATAATTTTATATTTATGGTTTATTGGATTTATTAATGTTAACTTTATATTAATTTGCTTAGAGAAAACTTAAGCATAATAACATTTATTTAAAAGGAAGGGGCTCATATCACGATGTAGTATATGAAACCTTTAAGGGCCGAACTTCAACTGAATAGGAAAAATACAGAGTGGCAAAAAAGTCGCGCATAATGCCTGTAAGTTTTGAATTCGTACACAAAAAGTGACCTTTATGAAAGTTGTTCAATAAGTTATTCCCCATGTTTCTACCTGCATGAATTTTTTCTGTCATTTCTGGTTTGGTTGCTATAGAGACCTACTTACTTTTTTTAAATAGAACACCCTGAATGATATTGAATATTTGGATTCTACTGGAAAAACTGGGAATTTTTTGTATTTCAAATATTTACCTATCTGCAAGCGTTTTCGAGATAATGACATCTCAAAAATGAAAAACTTTCTAATTACAATTATTCCTACCTAATACCCACCAGTTGAGTCAAGATGTTTTCATGACAGCGACCTAAATGGTGTCAATTTTGAGTTCCTGTTTTAATTTTCGGTTGTCTGATTTCTAATTTGTTTACACTATGGTTCATGTTAATGAGAAACAACGAGTTTAAATTTTAATAATGAGCGGTTACGGAAATATGAAGAGATCGCAGGTTTGTCAACTTTTTAGTGAATTATATCCAAATAGGCCTCCAATAAATCAGTCAACGGTGTGTCGAGTGGTAAAGAAATTGTGAGAAACGGGCAGTGTTAGGGAAGCCGCTAGATCAGGTCGACCTAAAACAGCAACCGGGGAAGACAAAGCTTTGGATATCATGCTCTCAATACATGAAAATCCAACACAATCATCCAGGCCAATGGCAATGGATTTTAATGTGTCTCATCAGTCAGTGAAAAATTTGTTTGAGCAGGAAAAGTTGCATCCCTACAAGATAAAGTTGGTGCACGAGTTAAACGATGTTGGAAAGATGCAATAACGATAATAACTTCGCAACAAATATCATTTTCTCGGATGAAGCTACTTTCCATTTAAATGACATTGTTAAAGGACACAATCACTGGTTCCAGGAAGGTCATACTCAGAGGCCCAAAAAAGTTAATGTTTGGGCGGGCATAGTTAGTAGACATCTTCTTGCAGAATGGTTTTACCGGGTGTAAATAATAGCATAAACGAACAGGTATGGTTCCAGCAAGATGAAGCACCTGCGCATTATGCGGCAAATGTTAGACAATACATAAGCGAACAATTTCCAGGGCGTTGAATAGGCAGGGCCAGCGCGATCCCCGAACGTAACCCCGCTCGACTACTTCTTTTTGCGGGGACACTTAAAGAACAAAGTCTACGTTAACCGTCCAAATGACTTTGAATCTTTAAAAGTCAGAATTAGTGCTGAAATTCGGGCCATTACAGAGGACTTCCTTTTAAACGTTGAAGATGGGTTTAGGGATCGACTGGCGCTCTGTTCAGCAGAAAATGGTGGTCATTTTGAACACCTGGTCCACTAAATAGGTTTCACTTGTTTATTATTCCGATGTTAAGTTGTTCAATTTTCTAGGCTATTTATTTTGTTATTATACCTATAAGGTTTGTTACAATTATAAATAAATAGAAATTTGAAAAACAAAAAATTCAGAGTTTTCCCAGTAGAATTTAAATATGCAATCATATGCGGGGTGTTCCATTTAAAAAAGTAAATTGGTCTCTATGGCAACCAAACCATTATGAAAATTCATGCAGGTAGAAATGTTCGGAATAATTTGCTGAACAACTTTCATAAAGGTCACTTTTCCGTATACGATGTAATTCAAAAGTTACAAGCATTATGTGCGACTTTTTTGCCATTTTGTACTACAATCGTTAAGCGATGTTAATTTTGATAGTATATCACGTATTTACTTTTTCTTATCTTTTATGCATTTATGTAGAAACCCATTATTAATATTACGTTGTAAGTAGCGGATGCTCTTACCAAATTTTGTAACTAAATAAATAATTCTTGCTGTTAAAATAAAACAGAAAGACCGTTGTTTCCGTTTTTTTGACTCATTTACAGGTTTACACCTTCATATTTGTAGTTCCACTAATTATTATTGTATTTTCTACAATATCAAAAATGTTTATTGGTTTAAAGCGCACACAAGAAGAATACAACTCTAGCTTGCTAAAATTTGTATTATGTATAAATACTTAACCAAATAAACTTTTTTTATTATTCTGTTTTACTCGTATTCCATATTAATGCAACGTTCTCTTACGCCTGGTGTGATTCTCAAACACAAAACCCTTAAAGCTCACATGACCGACTTATTTTAATTTTTAGTGAGTCATGCAATTTGCCGGTAATAGAAATTTAATTATTTTACCAGTATACGAAAAGGTATTTATTATGCTTTCCATCAAATTCTGATTGATATGAACAGATAATTATTTCTATTTCACTAGAGCACGAAACAAATCAGTAAGTGTTCTCGTCCTGTTTATTTTAGGCTCGACCTTTTCAACGATCTGGAAATAGAATGGAAATGTAGAATGAGCCCATGCTGTGGCAAAATTTTTTATTTATTGACTATACAAAAATTGTCATGTCTGAAGTCCTTGTGAAGCAGGTTTTTATCTGAAAAATAAATTGAAATGGAGTGAAGTGTGGAATAATATTCATATTTTATATGGTTACAAAAAAAAAGTCATAAAATAACAGCTTTAAACAAGGTGGTGCTTTGTCAAAATTGAGGTATTTTATTTCGATTTGGTAATATCCAAAAATGTGTACAATATCTATATGGAAAATATTTTCTTTTCTTTAGGTACACATAATATGTATCCAAAATATTTGTGTCTGGATAATGCCAGCTCAGCCATCATTGGCTTCAGTAAAATTATGAATTCATAATTTTCTATTAAAATAAAATTCTGAAAAGGATTTTGTGATGATATGTAAACTAACTTGCGCAAATGTTTAAATAACTTTAACAAATATAAATAACCTACAGTAAAATCTCTCAATAGCGACCACCCACGGAGAATCAAATGTTGGTCGGTTATTATAGAAAAATTAAAACAACTGGTCTGCATTTTACAGTGTTTGTTTATTAATAAGTATCTACATATGTAAATAATTTTAAATATTTTTGTTTAGATTTATCAGAACTAAAATTAAATTAGATGAAGCCAATTTACCAATATGTATATTGTATACAGTGTGGTCCACTAAGTGTGCAACAAATGGGAAACTACTTTATTATTGGTTTCTCAGAAAATTTTATTCTTGATAAAAGTTGGTGCATGTCCGATAACCATTTCAGGTGTACTTAAAATGGCTTCAAGTCAAATAGGATACAGGGTAGGGCAAAAAATATGAAAATCGTTCAGGAGTAAAGTACCCTCATTTTAAAAAATAGGGCGAAAGGGCATGAAAAAATGTTGTTTAAAATAAAAAGTTATACTCAGATTTAAAATCATAGTCTCCTATCTCAAATATAAAAATTTTTAAGATAATTCGATGTAACCCCCGTATTATTGGTATTTCTATTATTCAACTTAGGTCCATATTTAACTTAAGCAAAATAAATCAGATATGCCTAATTTTTTAAATATTTTTCAAATCAGTATTAATTTAATTGAATTTCTTTGTTTTTTAAGCAACCCCAGACTTTACCACTGTTGCAAGGATATTTAATCTTACTTTATATTTTATATATGTTCCGCATAATTACTTCATTAATAAAACGCCTAAATCAAATATTTTTTATCTAACGCCCAAAAAACTATATTTTTTTTATTGAAATATCAAAGATAATTTATGTTTATTAATATCAATATCGGCAGTTAAAAAATGAAATACAGCCATAGAAATGTATGAAACTATAATAATTGTAACTAACAGTTACAATGATAAAATACAATATAAAGAATTAACTAACGAAGTGTCTCTGTATGTCCGCCTTCTCGCTCAATACATCTGTTTGTTCGCTCATAAAATTCCCTAAGAGTACATCGCAATACCGTGGCAGAGATATTACGGCAATGGTGCCTTATAGAATTTTCCAATTCTTCAACGCTGTTGAAAGGTCGGTCTTTATACACTTTTTGTTTCAAGTGTCCCCATAAGTAGAAATCTAGGGGTGTAAGATCAGGCGAACGAGGCGGCCACCGTGGATCGGTATTTCGTCCTAGCCATTTGTTTCCAAATACCTCATTTAACCAATGCGTAACTGCCCTAGCACAATGTGCAGGGCACCCATCATGTTGAAACCATAGCTTGTGTCGTTCTTCTAACGGTAAGTTATCTATAACATTTCTTAATACATTCTGAAGAAAATTTAAATATCTATTGCCAGTCAAATTATCTCTAAAGAAGAATGGCCCAATTAACTAGTCATTTAGTATTCCACACCAAACATTGGTTTTTTTGTAATACTGATTTCTATTGTCAATTACAAAATTAGGATTTTCTTCTGACCACCACCTACAATTTTGCGCCGAGACAACACCGTTTGTAATAAAAGTGGATTCGTCTGAAAAAAGTATGTGTCGATGAAAATCTCTCCTCTCTTCTATTTCTCCTTGAATCCATATTCAAAAATCAAAACGCAAATCATAGTCTCTTTCTTGAAATGTACATACAAATTTAGGCCTGTAGGCACGATAATTGTTCTTTTTAAGTATGCGCTTTACAGATGTTTTTTTCACTCCTGTGTATTCAAATACTTCTTGGGTGGATCTTGTAGGATCTTCGATTACTGCTTGAAGTACATCAAGCTGCCTATCTTCGGTGCACATGGTTTTTACACGTTCTTTTTTGTAATTATAATCCAATAATCCCGTCTGTTTGAAAAAACTTAAAATCCTACTTACGGTTGAGTAGTGAATTATTTTGTCTGGATGGCGTTTATTAAAAATATCTGCAGCCTCACGCATAGCTTTGTAATTTTCTCCACATATTAAAACTAACTCTGCCTTTTCAACTAATGTAAGATGAAACGCTGGGGGCATATTAATACAATAAAAAGTTTAATTCAACTTACAATATCAATATTTCTTTGACATAAGAACAAACAGCTTGTCAAATAACTTTTTGTTTTAGTTAGAATTTTCATGGCCTGCTGCGCCAAAGGGTCTTTAGCACAGTACAATATTGTGTTACCTGGCTTATTCTTTGATATTTCAATAAAAAAATAAAATATAGTTTTTTGGGCGTTAGATATAGAAAAATATTTGTTATAGGCGTTTTATTATTGAAGTAATTACGTTCGAGTAAATATCATATATTAAAATATAATAGTATATTATTAACCAAGGTTTAGACAGCCATCATTATTGCCCGAGCGGCGAGGGCTATAAGCTGTCTAAACCGTGGTTAATATAATATTTTTTCCACTACTACAAACTTTTATAAGACATTTATCTTTATAGTATTAATTATAAAAAATTATAGGAAGGTATAAGTATATTTTTTAATCAAGTTACCTGCGCTTTGGAATTGGCAAAATATTTTGTTGTTTTGTCAGGTGGCTTTGTTAATGTCAATTTTTGTTCATTTATGTCATTAGATTTCACGAGTTTTCCGTTTTTTTTTTAAAAATGAGCGAAGAAAATGTTAGTGATATTATTATGTGTACACCTCCAGAATTAAGGATGGAAGCAAGAAAAATGTTGATTATATCGATATTTTACAATAGCATCTGTAATAATCTAATATGTATATTGATAATTATCTGGTTGCCTAACCACAAGAAATCACCTTTATGAATTCATGTTGTAGAATCACAAAATCAAGTTACCTGCGTTCAAATAGATTCTTGAAGATCGGTCAATAATGGATTTCAATGCCTTATTATTGACCATGGTCAATAATAACTTATAAGGTAGAGAAAAACGATTTCTAACGTTAATAATCGGTCAATAATGGCGATGTTATAGGTTAGTAGTGGAAAAAGTAAGATTAAATATCCTTGCAACAGTGGTAAAATCTGGGGTTGCTTAAAAAACAAAGAAATTCAATTAAATTAATACTGATTTGAAAAATATTTAAAAAATTGGGCATATCTGATTTATTTTGCTTAAGTTAAATATAGGGACCTAACTTGAATAATAGAAATACTTACCAATAATACGGGGGTTACATCGAATTATCTTAAAAAATTTTATAATTGAGACAGGAGACTATGATTTTAAATCTGAGTATAACTTTTTATTTTAAACAACTTTTCTTCAGGCCCTTTTGCCCTATTTTTTAAAATAAGGGTACTTTACTCTTGAACGATTTTCATATTTTTTGCCCTACCCTGTATTCTATTTGACTTGAAGCCATTTTAAGTACACCTGAAATGGTTATCGGACATGCACCAACTTTTATCAAGAATAAAATTTTCTGAGAAACCAATAATAAAGAAGTTTCCCATTTGTTGCACACTTAGTGGACCACACTGTATACTGCAAGTGCATACTAACGTATATATTATACAATGTACTGTATGTTTACTTTCTTATTTTTTAAAATAATCAGAAATTAATGATTGCTCAATATTTTTCATTTTATTTTTATAAAATTCAGATTTACATTTTAATAGCACTTGAGAAATATTTGTAGACTTGTCAAAATTGTTAACATTATTCAAAAAGTTTTCTAAGTCTCTCAAACTTGCACAGGCTTTAGATAGGCTGGAGCAAGTTCAGGTTTCTCTTCCTCTGTCTCAGAGTTGGGAGTAGTTTCATCCTTTTCTTGAATGTCTTCAATACACTCGATAATAGTCAATTCTGCACCTTCTGTTGACAAATTGTTATCAATAGGGGCAAATTGTTTCTTCAGTTCACAAATGTATCCTTAATGTTAGGAGACAGTTGTGCGAGCGGAATATTATCTTCTTCTTCGAAGTCGTCAATATTATCTGTATTACACATAAATCCGGCTTTCATAAAGCATTTTTTTATTGTCACTGGGAACAAATTGCGCCAGGCCACGGAACCCCATATCAAGGCGTTGATCATGGTAATTCTTGAAGAGGACAACCACTGTCTATACATGTTAAAATCTTCTTTAATAAGGTAGCTTCTGTAGAGCATTTTAAAATTCTGCATAATGTCTTGGTCCAAACGTTGGCAATGTGAGGTGATATTGGATGGAAGAAAAATGAGTTTAACATTATCTAGTGTAATTTTGGGATGAGACGTTTCATTATCCAGAAACAATACCACTCTCTATTCTGCTTCTATATCTTGGTATCAAATCTATGAAGCCATGTTGTCATGATGTCTGCTGTTATCCACGCTTACTTGTTCAAGACCCATTGGAGAGGTAACTTATCGATACGTGCGCCCTTAAAACATCGAGGATTTTTGCTTTTGCCTATTATAAATGGTTTTTCCTTCTCACCTTCCATATTTGCACAGAACAGAATTGTAACTCGTTGTTTTGCTGTTTTTTTTTTCCAGTACACCTGTTTCATCTGCATTAAACATGTTCCAAGCAGTTACGTCTTCGATATTGATATCGGCTGATTCGCCACATATTTTCTTAAAGGTAATATCTTACCGACGACGAAATTTTTCTAATCATCCGTTTGATGCCTTGAAGTTATCTAGTCTTAGACAATGAGCAGATTTGAGGGCTTAAGCTTGAATTATGGGCCGGATATTGGTGAGTGCTTGCTTCGCGCCTCAAAACCAGTTAAAATCAACTTGATCCACTGCCAGTCCTTCGGTTTTGGGATATTTTCTTTTTTGTTCACCGTTGCCACCTTCTTGAAACCAATTTTTGCTTTATTTTAGGTCTTACCCACTTTAAATTTTTCAGCCAATTTCCTGGTATATAAACCAGTTTCTTCTTCACTTTCCTCGATTATTTGAATTTTTTTAATATTGAAATTTTTTCGCTCCAAGAAAGACATTTCCTTTTTCCGCCTTTAAATATGCACGTTAGTGTCAAGACACACAAAAACTATTCGAAACAAAACTAATGTTAACAACCGAATTACCAGCCTTAAAAACAAATTGAATGGATCCGCCTGCAATAAGGCAATTAGTGTATGTACTATAGTACTATAACAGATATTTGTCTGTAAATGACTATATCTATTATAATACCTGGGTAGTACTCAGTGAAGATTATCAGAATTAGATAAACGACTGAGATGAACAATTCTTTTCTTTATTTAATGTTAATATTTTATAACTTCATAAATACTGGCTCAAACTTTCTTTTCTTTTTTTCCTTGTACAGATTGATCTCTTCTTAAAACTTCTGTCAACTTCAAATCAGAAACCCATTTACGGCCAAGACATGAAATCATTATTATTTTCTGTTGGTAATATAACAGCAGGAATGGGGACAAATTTTAGATATTTATCACCCTTAACCTTAAGGATCTCACCTATCAGGTTTCCTAGTTCTTGCTTCCTTCGAAGCTCACTCTTGAATCACAAATCACAGAAGTTTATTGCGGTGATTTCTGATTTGTGTCTTGAACGAATCAGTCCGGGAATTTCGCGCGCTTTTATAGTCGTCGGTAACTAAGCGAGTTGTTTGTTATACGAAGGGATCAAAAATATGAACCTGTCAGTAATGAGTTCCTTCTACGAGGGAAATAAGATTCCAAACAATGATAACTTAATGAAACAAATTATAAACTACCGTTACAGTATCTATATTTCTTAAGAATTGTCAGGTCGGATTTTACTGCGTCTAATGGAGGGTGTTTTTAGCAATAATGTAATAAAAATTCCGATGATGAGTGCCCGCGGTCGTTTAACAGATGGGTCCATAAAAAGGAGTTTCATAACCGGTCGTTTTACTCAGATGGTCACTTTATAGAGGCAACAGAGGTTTTACTATATCAACATTTCTAATAAAGGGTTTAAGTAAGTATACAAACGTAGTCCTTTTGGGGAGGTGTTAGTAGAAGTTTTTTTTTAACTCCTTTACTACTACTAAGTAATAAAATTGTAATGTAATTGTTAATATCATTAGGTATATTATTATTATAGGTTTTTTGACAGTAGGCGGAGAATCCGGTAAACTGCCATTGATTTTTGTCGAAGTGCTGAAAGTCACTCAATGTCACTCAATTGTCAACGCAACCGACTTCCACTTATTTACACATTGTTACTTAAGAAAGCATCCAGTCTGCTCTTAAAGGCGTTAAGAGTGGGAGCTGTGACAATTTCGTCGGGAAGTTCATTCCACTTTCGTACCACGCGGTTTGACAGAAAATTTATTCTTGAGAGCCTATGGCTAAGTTCAGTAGTCAACTTTAGGGAATAACCACGTAAGCGGGGACCGGCATCTCGGTGGAAAAAATCTATGTCGCATGTGTAGTGCCCATGAACAATCTTATAAGTCTCAATCAAGCACCCTCTGTCTCTACGCTCATGAAGTGTAGTTAATTTTAGGGCCGTTAGTCTATCTTCATAGGGTAGGCGGGATTTTCGTTGCCCTTCTCTGAACTCTTTCAAGGAGGTCTATGTCCTTTTTAAAGTAAGGACACCACACCACGATAGCATGTTCCAGTATTGGTCTTACATACGCTTTGTAGGCTCAACTCTGGGGACATTCCTCTGAAACAGCGACGTTTGTCTGTGTGTTAAAGCTTCCAATATTTTTGATAAAGGAAATAATAAAATAAATGTATTACTTTTTATAAAATACAATAAAGTAATAAGTAAATACACATATAAAATTAAAAAAATAAAAGGTCATGCACTGCAGACAGCAAAAAATCAGCAATCAACTCTAGCACCAAACACTTTTAGACTTAAAATTAGTCGCAGAATCACCGATTAAAATAAGTAGGTACCTACGTAACATCCTGTATATTTAAACAACTTTCTTTCAAATATTTCTTTCTTTTTTTTTCTCGAAAAAGATTGGAAATTTGGCATGGGATTTCATCCCTTAAATTGAAGCTAATTCAATCTTGCATTAAGAGCGAGTATCAGTGAAGCACGTGGTCCGATTCCGGATTTCGGCACGGAAGACTGTAAGTCAGTGTCAACGATCAATCAGGCATCATCGCCATTAGAAGACGGGGCCGCGCGAGCTGTATCAAGGGAGTGGAAAGTGTGCGTTCTATTTTTAGGTACATTGCTTTTATTACAAATTATTGTTTTCTGGTTTGTTGCTGTCAGCAGTGGCAAGATGACGCTGCGAATTAATTTTTTTTAATAAATAGCATTCATGAAGCCATGTTATTTAAATTTGAAAATGTTGAAATGGTAATATAATTATTATGACTTCAATTGAATTAAAGATATTTTTTAAATAAAATAGGCAAGAAT
The DNA here is from genome assembly GCA_963920685.1 of Polydrusus tereticollis. NCBI lineage: Eukaryota > Metazoa > Arthropoda > Insecta > Coleoptera > Curculionidae > Polydrusus > Polydrusus tereticollis. Next base: position 83,072,703 of record OY987329.1, on the reverse strand, counting down.
AAATAAATTACTTGCAGATTTGAAGCATATTTATTCATTATAAATCTACACAGTGTTCCAAATTTAATATCAGGTAAAAAGTAGAAGTATACAAGCGCTAAACACAAAAAAGCTATATCTTTGGTAGTCCTAATCTATAAAAAATTATTATTGTTAAATTATAGATAAAAGTGTAAAAAGAATAATTTAAAATTTGGATATATTATGAGCTACGTTTTTTTTTAGGGATTTTGATTAAAAGGAAGAGAAAGGGGAACACTTCCTTCTATTGGCTTTCAATCGTTCATATTTTCTACCACGAGCCATTTTTTAACTTATAAGAATAAGACACTTTTACATACACACTACACACGAAAAAATAAATTGTCCTTAAGTCGTTATAACGAGTCGCCTCTGTTGTTCGTTATTCAGCCCTATGATGAAACACACAAGTTAACTCTAGACGCTAACTTCAAAATTACCTGTTTTTCAACCACAGTGAAAAATTAACAAGTATACTCTGTTGCTTAATTTTAAAAGTGGTGTTATGCCTTACTATAAACCTTTTTACTTGCGCCCAATCCAATTCTATGGGGTTTAATTCACAGTGATATGGCGAAAGGCGAAGTATCGTTATATTTCGTTTTGATGTGATTTCGTCGACAACAAATTTCGTACAAAGAGGTTTATTCGACTTTACAATCTCCAGTAGCTCATTTTCAACATATCTTTATAAAATGGCTTCTTATTTACAGTAAGCCAATGAATGATGTCGTCGTCGTCAACAGATGATTTTGTCTTTCTCTATTGTAAGTGATTTTCAGTTTTGAATTTTTTCATAACAAAAATTGATTTCCTTCAAAGTTTCCCATAGTTTCTTCTTACCCATGGGTGGAATGCGTTTCTCAGCAACAAATTCAGAAACACTAGCCATTTTAAAGAACGAAGTTTTCCAACAACTGCCGGAAAGAAACTAAACATTTCAAATTTTTAAAACAGTGAAGTACAGGTAGGTTAACTACCTGTGCCTCTACCTGCCCGATCTCGGGGCCCCTAACAATAGTCATAGATACAATAATAATAATTGGACTACACCTATGGAATGCGGCGAAGACCACTGGGTTTTATAGTTTAATAATTATTTTATTCTCTCTCGCATTAAGCAACAGACTATAGGGACCACTTTTGCTCAGTGATAATATGTATAATTATGAAAATATTATGTATTTTGAAACAATGGGCGGCCATCTTTTTGATAACGCGTACGCCACTGCACTGGTAGAAATAGACCATATTATTTTGTTTATGGGAACCATTAAAATGAGCTTTTTTTTCTTAAGATTGTCGAAGAATTAGGACTTTTAACAACCAGCATGCAATCATAAAACATTATGTATACAGATACTTTGCCCCATTTTATATAGGGCTTCACGAATAAATTTAAATATCGCCTTACAACAAGACCTAAACTCGACATATTGCCGGCGTGTTTGGCCTAAATGTGTTTCTGTTGGGTCAAGCGCAAAGAGTAATTAATACTCAACTTTGTGACCCGACCTCACTTCTGTATATATATCTTGTTTTATTTGAGAGAAACGCCGTCGTCGCTTATTGCTTCTTGATTTGTAATTCTAACTTTGAAACTACACCATGAGTTTAGAAGGTATCTAACGATTTTCCACAGCTTTGCAATATTATATTACCGTAACTAACCTAAACTTAAGCTGCATATAAATTCAGAATTACCGCCACATCTAGTAATTGTTTACACATCATTAGCTATGTTTTTTACAACCAAAACCTTGCTATAAGGAAAGCATAATTTTTATATTATGATAATCCAATTTTTTTCTTTTTTTTTTATGAAATGCTCTGATAAATTAGAGCTCCTTATATTGTCATATTTTGCTTTAAAATTATATTACATATCATATAGGCAGTTTATTTCTTATTAGATTACGAGACACAAAGTTTCAAATTGCTTTTAGATTACTTCGTTATTTTATGATAAAAAAAAGCTTAGGTCCTAGCCTAATGATTTATCTTTTAATATAGGTATTCGTGATAATTTGGATATTTTCGATTTTAAAGAATGTTATTAGAGTTGCAATAGAAATATGAAATTGAAAAAAATGGTTAATAGGTGTCACACCACAGCACAAAAATTTGTAGATTGGTTCAACGATAAACATAAAATCTGAAACGAACTCAAAATAAGCCCAACGTGGAAGTTCACCAACAAAATGTTTCTGTACCAAAACTGACAAAAGAATATGAAAAATGTCTTCATATAATAATAATAAACGTCTTTTATTTCAACATAACATAAAATTTACAATAAATAAATCAAAGAATAGATGATAAATCCTGGTGCAGTCTAGCGGTAGTAGCTACTCTACTGAACCAGGCAAAGACTTAAATAAATAAAATTTGATTGTCTATCATTAAATGAGTATCTTAAACCATTTACAAAATTTAACATAGGTAATAAAATAAGCGAGTATCGTAATAATTAATTAAAAATATATATAACTCAAAACATCAAATTATTAAAAAAAAAACACATTATTATAATTTATCTTAAAAAGTTAAGTATTCTGTACATTTAAAAGATATTTTTTATAGTTGATTTTAAATAAATTTAGATTAAAAAGCAACATATCAGTGGGTATTGAATTATAACATTTCACAGCATTATATGAAACATGGCATTCTGATGATGAGGCATGGTTAATTTACTTCTGTCTCTAACACGTCTATCATGAATATCATGACGAAGAATCAGACGCTGTCGAATCGTAATGAGGGAGTCAGGAATATTAATAATTTTTACCACAATCGTGCAAAAATGAAGACTTGTACGTTCATCCATCCTGAGCCAATCAATAACCCTGCACAAGTGAGATATATGATCAAGCTTTCACACACCATACACAAAACGAAGACAAGCATTCTGCACTTTCTGTATCCGAGATCTACTTTCAACATCTAATCAAAAACCGTAGACAAAATCACAATAATTAAAATTGGATAAAACAAGTCTTCTCTTAATTTAAAATTTGAAATATGTCTATTGCTGAATAGTATTTTCAAAGAAAGATACGGTTTTTGAAATATTTTTTTTTATATGCTCTTTAAACCTTAGTTCTGTGTCAAGCAATACGCCCAAATTTTTAGCGCTATCAACAATGGGTGATTTTCATCCATTAACGAATATATTCAACTTATTTTTTAAACCATTAGCCTTATTCTTATTACCAAAAATTAGCATGCAGGATTTAGTAGGATTTAAAATTAAATTGTGACTTCGAGAGAGCTCACTTAATGTTTTCAAATCTTGGTTTATACAGATCTCGACTTCGGCATAATCCTTGGTATCAAAACAACAGCATATTTGTGTGTCGTCAGCAAATGCTTGAACTCTACAATGTTTTAACGATCTAAGTATATCAGAGGTATACATAAGAAAAAGTAGGGAGCCTTGTGGCACCCCAGAACGTATATCGACTTGCTCAGAATAATTATTATCAGAACAAACTTCCTGAAATCTATTAAATAGGTATGATTTAGTAATAAGAAAAGAGTTATTAACAAAACCATAATATTTTAATTCAGATATAAGAAGTGCATGAGTAAAGTCAAGAAGAGTTAGTATACTGTTCATTTTTTTAACACAGGCACGAATAATGTCATCTGTTACATTTGTTAAAGCAACAGCAGTCCCAAAGTGTTTTCCAAATCCACATTGTGTGGAAGGGATTATATTATTGTCAGTAAAATAGCTGGACATCTGGTTATACAAAATCATTTCAAAAATTCTAGAAATTGCCGGTAGAATGAAGTAGAACTAGTTGGGCTACTGACCTTGGATAATGGTTTACCAATTGACATTTTTCATTGACCGGGGTAGTAACTAATCTCCAAACAGCAATTTATTATGTGTGTAATATATTTATCGATATAAGCATCAATGGCGAAACTTCATCTACCCCTGTCGCATTTGTTAAAAATAAAAATTTTATTGACGCCAGATACTTTAGCTGACCTAAATAAAAATTGTAATGTATCACTTAAAACATTATTTTCATAAAAATTAACTCTTTTACAATTAGATATATTTTGAAGGAAAGCCGCGAAAAAAGTATTAATATCGTTAGGATCAGATAAAACTTTAGATATTGAACTATTTTTATTAGTGCAAATGTTAAAGCTTTTTAGAGCGGACCAAATTTTTTTAGAATCTTTCTCGGCACACAAAGAATTTAAATATAGACCTGTTAACCCCCAAAATTATTCGAGACGTCCTAGAAGAACCCCAACTTATGGTAGTAGATTGTAGTAAGGCGAACAAACGTTAACAAGTGAAGTGGAGTTGATGCTATATATAATGAAGCAAACTGAATTTTAAAGAAAAATCTCAATCAAAGTTCATAAAAATTAAGTTTTACCAAGATAGGGAGCAAAAATATAAAGCTCAAAAAATTAACACCTTATTTAAAATATGCTTAAGTTTTTTTGTTAATTGCCTATAGTATTGTTTTTAACTAAATCAAAATTTAGTTTTGTATTTTGTTGCTGGTTCATACTTTTTTTTGTATAGTTATGTTGTTGTTTTTTCGATAATAAAGCAGTTTAAAAAATTGTAGTGTACGAACATTCGGATTGCTTTAACAATTAATGATTTTTGAAATTATTATCCTCTAAATAGCTCTAATTTTATTTTATTTGCGTAAACTATCCTATAATCTAAAAATCGTTTCCGGTCTAAAGTGGACCTGCTAATCGTTAAAATCTTTTTTATCTGCGATAAAGTAAAGTCGCTTACAGTAAAAGATGCTAATCCTATAAGCTCGATGGCATTTACAGTTAACTAATGTTTAATTCCGAGCAACGACGCTGTTTTTATTATTAACCTGACTCGTTTTACGGAACATTTGTCACAAACAAAATACTATGACTATTACGTTTTAACACTACATAATCATTGTTTTTAGTTTGTCGCAACGGTAAATGTTCGTTCATGAATACCCTTTGGAGATTCTTAATAATAACAGTTTTCGAAGGAGTTAGAGAAGAGAGCAGAGAGTTGTATCATAAGGTACTTTATTTTCGCTGATTAAAATTTTTTTTTAATTTACAAATTTTTAATAGATTTTATTACATTAATAATGATTGCAAACTAAGCGCTGTGGAGAGTTTTGGCATACATGATATTTTTCCACAGTAATGTGATGCTATTCAAGATGATCAATCTATTATTTACATATTTTGGGTGGCAAATATAATGTCAATTACTGATGGGTCGGTTCAGTCAATCCGGCAAGATTGTCATCCTGAAATATTAGGCAATATTACTTAGAATCGGATACATACATATGTATTATACAGGGTGTCTTAAAAGGTATGGTCAGTAATTAGGGATCGGCTAGATCAGGTCAAAATAGGGTCCATTTCCAACATTTTGTCCTATATCCCCCCATAACCGAGCTGCAGCCTCACAATGAGTAAGTAAACCCTGAAGATTTTTTTTCTTAATAATTTCGAAATCAATATAGTATTTCCAGTAAACTATATAGGCAAAATCGAACTATTGTCGTTAAAATGTCGACAATTTAAGTGTCAGAAATAGGAAAAAAGGTAGTCTTCATTAGACACGATACAATGTTTTCACATTTCACAATTAAATTATTTTTCAGACAATATTCAAAAAAAAAATTAGTCCAACTGACCTAAAATCGATCAATTTATCATTGTTGAACTTTTGTCAACCCACCCCTAAAATTTCAAATTTTTCTAACCAGTGTATTTTTTGAGATTTTAATTTTATACATTTTCGGTTATCTTTGAATGAAATACATTTGATTTGAAGTAATTGCCGTTTTTGTTGCAAATGACCGCAAATAATTCATTTACAGAAGATACTCGGTCTCATTATAACTATTTTTTATTAAAGCCGTTAAAAGAATTCCACTGAGAAACGCTGCCATAGATTTTATAAATATAATACTCGTAATACTACAAAAAAAGTGCAATCCAGAAGATATTCCGTCACGAGCGTAATGATCTTGACGAATGATGTTACTCTTGCAGAAAATAGTACATTTTATTAAGATATCAATACAGTTTTATGTGGTAAACCTAATAATTTGATGTGAGATTCTCTGACATAATGGGAATAAAAATAATTGGTAGAGAGATCTAAATATTGCGCAAATCTTCTGAAATAATATACTATGCCAATTTAAAATTGTTCTAAGGTCCAAATTATTAATAACTCTAACTAACTAACTCTAAGTTATGTGACTGTTATCACTATGCTCTATTTCTTAATTGTTGACAACACAGCGAAAGGTAATTATGCGTTAAACCACAAAAACCATAGGTGTGAAGTTTAAAGTGAAGAAAGAAGTTTGTCCGAGAGTTTGTCCCTTTTCTTTTCGTCAGGCCCAATTACTGGACGCGTTTCGCCGTATTACGGCTCATCGGCAAGGCTATAGAGTCTGACCAAAAGGAAAGGGACCTTACAGTGGTTGGGTGGATAGCTCGATTGCCACGAGATGTCGCCACGTGCAACACTGTAAGGTCCCTTTCCTTTTCATCAAATAAAAATATCTTATTTAATTTAAATGGTGTTTACCAAACTTTACCCAAGTAAAACTGAATTAAAATCAGACGCATAATTAAGAAACACAATCGACTCGCGGAAACCGCTGTGTGACGTCACTATCTCCTACAGCAAGTCTGGTCGTGCTCGCTGCCGCGCCGGTTACTTGCTGTTTACGACTAAGAAGATAGTTGGTCATTTATTTACATCGTCCTTTGTCCGTTGCTGGGTAACGGAGTTCACATCGGCAGGAGAGAAAGAAATAATTCTTAATAATCTCTTTTTCTTTTTGTTTAAATAGTGTTAGAGAAAGTATAGTCTAACTCGTATGGAATGGCATTTTCTATTTGTGTATATTAAAAGTAGTAATAATAAGCTTCTGCTTTAACTAAACAAAGAAAGAGTAAGCGCATCTCCCTTGTATATGCACCGAAAGACCGTTGCACAAGTTCAAAGCGGACGAACTATAGGAGGTAATGGCGTATTTTTTTTTTATTTAATTTCGATCTTGTATATTTCGACAACTAGATTGACTTAAAATTTTCAGGGCTGAGCAATGAGCATTCCTTATAAATGCTTTATAAAAACTAGGTAAAGAGTGTTTGAGGTTTGGCCAAATGACCCCATTGTGACAATGGTTCGATTTTCAGTTAATGAGAAACGTCATATGTACGATGTTTACATTCTAAATTTCATAAATTCGTTTTTTATGGGAGAGAAGCTATACTAGTTTATATCCCGGTAAAATTCAACCTCTAAGGAAAATATTTTTTATTCACGATTAAAATTAAAAAATAAAATTAAAACATCCGAGCTCGTATTTAAAAAAATGAAGTGGGCCATGATAACTCAATTATAACAAGTGATATAAGAAAAGGGATAAGGCGATTTTGTAGAGAAGAAAAAACTACAACGTTTTTATTTCAAGAACGTTTTTCTAAAATTGAAACTTTTTGTTATTAAAGAAATGGCAACGCCGGCGCCGTTAGGGGATCTTAAAAAAGCCTTAAAATGGCATATTTTCTCTAATTTAATCAACTTCGTGGCAGTTAGAGGAAAGTCGCCTATTATGGGGCATGTTCCTAATGTGGGGTAGGCATATATCTCGGCAACCAAAATAGAGACATCTATGTTTCAATAGTCAAAGTAGACCTACCAGGCTTGTATTGATTTCTACTTAATATTAAAGCCATGCACCAATTAGCTGTTCCGTCATTTTCGTTTGTACGTTTTAATGGTCGTAAAAGTTTTAGACGGTGCCTATTTAAACGTTTTTTTGTTAAATACAAGGTAACTCTTGGCTATTCGTTATGCATAGGCTAATAATACGAATGTTAGTAAGTATTTTGTGCATATAGGTTTTTGTTTCTGTTTTCATTTAAACAAAAATATTTGATTGTTTACTATTTGCCAAACGTGTCCTATTATGGGGTACCCCATATTAGGACTCCATTATCAAGAGTTAGGTATTAATATGCATATTTTGTATATCTAGATCCCAAACCAACGTGAGAAAAAAAATGAAATGCAATTAATGGGCTTAAAAAGGTAGGAATGTTTCCGGTAAACCCGAGGGTAAACGGAAATATATTCCGAGGTTACAATTTTGTTAATAACAGTTCACATGAAAATTCGCAGGAAAATTCGCAGGAAAATATTGGTGATTGTTTAATGCAAGGAATACCTAATAATTCAATACCGAGCACCTCGACGACAAATACTTTGGATAGTACTCTCTCTACTAGGTCAAAATTAGTTGCAGATCAAGCTATTCCAAGCACTTCAAAGTGTAATTCTCAGGAGATGCTCCACATCACTCCACCAAACACTCCTACTAAAAGACTGATTTTACCCAGCAACATATTGCCTATTCCAAACATAAGCCGCAGAGGGGGCAAGTGAGTTGTGGTTACTAGTACACCCTACAAAAGTGGACTGGAAAAGGTTCTCAAAAAGAAAACAATTATTGTTCCTAAAACGTCAAATAGAAAAGTTTTGAGCGAACAAAGGTCGGTATCAAACAAAGGCAAAAATAGAAACAAAAATGATAATAAAAATAAAAAATCCAAGAAACAGACTGTTAAAAAGGACTCATCATCTGGTTCAGATATCGAAGTGCATTTTCAAGAATCAGACGACTCTGATTTCGACGACATTCAATCAGAATGCATGTTTTGTCACCTTATATTCAAGGATGATAAAAGTGGAGATTAGTGGGTTCAGTGTCAAGGATGTTTGGAATGGGCCCATGTCAAATGTGCGGGAAATGACATGCCAAAGTATACTTGCGACTTCTGTAAAACCTTTTAATTTTGTATATATATTCCTAAAAGTTTCTATTAAGATATTTGTTTAAGTGAATCTTTCCACCATATTTCGGTTTTTATAACTTGTTTACATTTGTATAATTTTTTCTTGTATCAATAAAACCTAAAAGTGTTAAGTGCATTTAATTTTTCTGTTTTTTTTTGTACTAAACACTTGCACCAGATAACTTTTTCAGGTACCCTATATAAGGCATACCAGGACCCTATAATAGGCTACCTGGTAGCCTAATATGGGGTAGACACATCATTTTTAAATTATTTCTTTTTACAAAAACGGTAACGATCTAAATTTCTTTTTATCTAGTATTATCTTGCTTGCATAATAACGAGCCAATGTTGCTGAAATGAAATATAAAAAGAAACAAATAAAAGAAAAAATTGCAGAACATAAAATGGTACCCCATAATAGGCAACTTTCCTCTACCGTTTACAAGATACCAATACTGGACAATATTAATTAATAGTTACCACCCTGTATACAATGTTAAAATTACTTATATTGTAACTGAAAGATATACTTTCAGCATAAAAATAATATAGGAAACACAGTATAATATGAGATTAAGAAAACGAATTGTTTTTAGAGTATCAACACAACGTAGATTTTTGCGTTTATTATTGATAGGTAGACAGTCACTAATGCTACATTTCTAGCGTTATCTTTAACTTCTATCAATTAATACTTATCCCAGCACTATCATTACTCATTCATCAATTTGATCCAAGTCCACAAATCAATATTTCTCTAGAGTATAATTACATTTAATATAATATGTATTTTGGTTTTAGGACGAAACGAACTCATAGCACGATACATAAAACTCAGGACAGGAAAAACGCGGACGAGAAAACAAGTCAGCTCACACATACAAGTATTAGCGAGGCGAAAATTACGAGAAATACAGGCCAAACTCAAAGTTGTAAGTAATCGTATACTTGATTTCAATTTATTCAATGACGGTCAAGGTAAAGTCTGTTCAGAGATATAAGAAAGTGACTAACTGATCCCTATTAGGAAAGACCCGGGCCAGCTGTAAAATCTTAATATGGCCGAACAGGTCCGTATTTTGTTTACAATTTAAACATGGTTTGTAATAAAAATAAGTAAGTCATTAAATAATATTTCATTTATGTTTAAATGTGAAATTACAAGTTATTTTATTATTAAAAATTATATTTATGATTACAAAAATATACAAATTATTTGGTACTTATAATAATTATTCACTTAATATATCAATATCACTATCGCTATCATCATCTGTTCTAATTATTATTTGTGCTATATTGTTTATATGGATATAGGATTTTTTCACTTTTTCAACATGCCTCACAGAATTTGCCCAACATTTGTGAAGGGATGGTAAAAACTTCAGTTTCTATAAGCTCAAGTACACTGGAGTTAATAGTAGGGCAAATATTGTTACGACGAATGGCAGATTTCGTTGGTGCCAAACATTTTCGATGGGATTAAATATACAATGGTATGGTGGAAGCCTTAAAACTGTATGCCCTAGATTTTTTGCATAATTATCACAGAAGTATTCCTTTTGTAGTTTTAAACTTTGTAAAACCTCAATTAATTGCCTTTTGGTGTAATCTTCCTCAGGAGCGGATCCAGAACCTCGTTTGAGGGAGGGTCATTCATAGAAAAGTAATATTTTTCACTTTTGTGTATTAATGCTATTATTATATAATAAATCTCCAAAATAATAAAATAAGTTTTTATAAATACATTTTATATAAGACCCACACGAAAAAAACTTATTACATAACCCATTTTAGCCTGTTTGCGTTATGTAATATACTATATTATCGTACTGAGTGATGTAATGAACTCATTACATCACTCAGTGATGTAATGAACTTATTACATTACTCATTTTTAATCAAACTATGATTTTTTTGTTCCGTCAGTCACTGTCACTTTTGGTGTAATGTCACTGCATAAAGATGAAAACCATTTTGAATACATAAAAAAATCATAAAAAACCAAAATTCTGGGTCTTATATAAAATGTTGTATATCACACGTACGGTAAGGCTCATTACAGTAACGAGTGGGGAATACCCACATTGAATTGACTGAAGACGAAATTAAAAAAAAACCTTGAAAACTCACTGAGAATTGAAAATTTGCTTTTTAATTTTGAATAAATCATGTCATTAATAAATAGATGAAGTTTTGAAATTTTCTATTAAAAAGTTATACCCATCGACTTAACCCAAGATGGACGTAGCCAGTCATTCATAAAAAGGTCTATCATCTGTCTCAAACAATCAACAGGAAAGGGGGGTAAGGGGTATTTACTAATACATATATGGGTATTTACTGCGGCTTCTACTTAGAAGTTAGACTCAAACTGCGATAAGACAAAAGGCGCAACGCTGCGCACATCGTTGGTTAAACCCTATTGTGATTATATAATTTTTTTTTGTGTTCCTCTGTTTGGGGGGGGGGGTCATGACCCCCATGACCCTCCCCCTGGATCCGCGCTTGATCTTCCTGAAAATAAATGTCATTATCATACATGTAGTTTTGGATTGTTGCTTTTGTGTCATTTGAGGAGGGAGTCTTGGTCAACTGCCTACTATGGTAGCTTGCATTGTCCATTACAATTACGCTATTAGGAGGTATATTTGGAATTAGCTTGTTTTTAAACCAATCTTCAAATAAATCAGTAGTGGTGTCCTCATGGTAATCCAAAGAAGAATCTTTAATGTTTTTTGCAGACAGAGAAAGTCCATTTGGAATCCATCCTTCTTTAGATCCAGCATGCAAAATCGTAATTCGTTTACCTCTTTTTGATGGCGCGCTTGTTTTACACTTGTCGCTTGAATCAACCCAACCCTTTTCCAGGGTATTATTTGTGTCGAACCAGATTTCATCCAAGTAAATAATCGGCCTTTGCTGATCTCTGTAAATCCTAATTTTTGGTAGATATTCGGATCGCCATTCCCGAATTCTACTGGATTCCATTAAAACTTGTCTTTTGTTAATTTTTTAAAATCTAAAACCCACGTGTTGGATACACTTCCATAACGTTGTTCTGCCACATTTAACGCCGGTTTCATCTGTTTCAAGCCTCTTAATTAAATTATCTAATGTAGGCACGCTTTGTTCCTCGTATAACTTATAAATTTTACGCCGTATTATATCTTGAACACTTCCATCTACCTTCGAGAAAATGCCAGTATCTGTTCTTTTTTTTCCTCGCTAAAATGGAATTATTCACAATTTTCCATACAGTTGATGTAGGAATTTTTGTTAATGTGGCCGTTTCTTCTAACGCTGCTTGCTTGCTGACCGCACGTTCAATGAGAGTTGAATAAACTTGTTTATAACTTCCTTAGTTTTCACAGAAAAGTGTTTTCTGCTTTTCGACGGGGTTATCTCCTGAGATACATTGGGCTCGCACATATTTTCCATGACTCACACACGATTAAACCATCGCTGTCTTACACAGGAAGTAAGAATAATTACTAAGCTTAATACTGACTAGAGTGGCTATATATACAGTCTTTAGAACATAATTTGTTTTATGGGATTAACCCTCTCATTTTGAATCAGGTAAAAATCGGTTTAAAATCACCAAACTATTACTTTAATAATGAAATTACGTCTTCCGGATTTGCAGTTTACTTTAACACATTTTTAAGTACGGACCATAATTTACCTGCATTTATTCATTCATTCATTGTTTGTTTATGGCCACCCTTGGATAATCCCATTTCAAGGTAAAGTGTAACTTTCTTATATCTCTGGACAGGCTTTACCTTCCTGCAAACCTCACATGCAGTAAAAGATACTATCGCAAAAATGGGAGGGATTAAAATAGTCAAACTTCCCTTCCTTCGCATCTTCTATTTTGTTTGGTTTAAAATAGGAACAGTTGAAAGTTTCATTAAATGTGTAAAAATATTTTGGAAAGGAAAAACAAATCGGGTCTCTATAATGAAACAATCAGATGGTAATGGCATGCATTTATTTATTACCTTTTATAAACAAACGGTTCACTTTAAGTGTTTGAAAATCTACTTGACAAATCAACCTTATAATTTTTAATTTATAAATGTCAATAAAACACAACGGAGAACATGAATGAACTGGAGCGTGTAATAATTTTATTATTAAATTTGTAGATTATACCTAATGGAGCTGTAATAATAGTCAGACTATCAAGTAAAAAGTTGTTCTTACTTGTATCATTATATTTTCTGTCTATTGCATTATAATTGTTCTTATCATTTTAACGGGCGTGTCAACAGGCTAATTATATTCAGTAACAATAACCAGTTTTTGTGTCGAGTCATAGGGATACATGTAACGAATAATGTAATTTAAAAGAGATTTAGATACTTACTCACTACACTTGTATATTATGTACAATGTAGTCACTGAGATTTTTTGATCAAGTGTGGAGCAGTTATTTAACTTTGAACTACTTGCGGGAATTTTTAATTTATTAGCTTTTCTTCCTTTTAGTTTTCGATGCTGTGTGGGTTAATTTGGTCATCAATGTTACTATGTTTTAGCATTTGTTGCAATTATGTCACATCAACATACTTCGTCCCATATACAGGGTGTTAATAAATGTCATGCAGATATTTCAGGGGGTGATAGTACTCGTCAAAATAAGAAAAAAATGGAAATATATGCATGGTCTAAAACGCGTTATTTTCGTTATACAAGGTGGCAAAGTTTTTAATTTTTTTCTCGTATTTTGCGTTTTCTCTCTTATATTCTGTGACAATTGTTTCCAATTTGGAACATCAACCATTTTTTAGAATCTCTACAATAAAGTATCAAAATTGTCGGTCGCAGTATACAAGGTGTTACATTTGCTTGAATCGGCTACAATTTTATGTTTCAGAACTTTTTTTTGGAGCTCCCTGTATGAATTCCGGTATGAAAAACTCTCTGTTCCTTTGTTTAGCATTCTGGTCTCTTGCACATATAACCATCGGTGGAAATTAAGTGTAGGCGAAATAAAGCAGAGTAAAAAGCTGTTTTTATTTGTATGTATTCTAAGTAATTATTTTCATTTTTATTTTAGGTCAACCGACAGGGTTATCAACAATCAGATAAAAACATTACAAATTAAAAATAAATTAAAACAACAATTAATTAGTTAATCAAATAAAAATAAAACAAATATTTCAGGAGTATTGCGAATGATGTCGCATGAAGCTATTATTCTGTTTCTTAAATCCTCTTCTGTCTGGACTGGGGTATGATACACTAATGCTTTCAGGTGACCCCAGAAAAGGAAATCCAGGCTATTGAGGTCCAGGGATCTAGGGGGCCATGGCTGAGGTCCCCCTCGACCTATCCAACGGTTGTTAAAAATTTGATTGAGAAAGTTTCTCACCTCTATGCTGACGTGCGGTGGTGCACCATCGTGCATGAACCACATTTGGTTTCTGACAAGAATTGGCACCTCTTCTAGCAGCTTTGGGAGTTCCTTTTTAAGAAATTGACGTTAATATTGTCCGTTTAGCCTTGCTGGTAGGAAAAATGGTCCTATCAAATAATCTCCAATAATGCCGGCCCACACATTTACTGAAAACTGTTCTTGGAAATTATTTTCGCGTATCGAATGCGGATTCTCTTCTGCTCAAAAATGGTTGTTGTGAAATTTGTTTATGGCATTCCTTGAGAAATTTGCTTCATCGCTAAATAAAATCGTGTTTCCAAATAACGGATTTTGGGCTAGCATTTGTAGGAACCATTGGCAAAAATTAAAACGTAGTGGAAAGTCACGTGGGAGAAGAGTTTAAACCCTTTGGATGTGGTAAGGATGCATTAAGTTGTCTATTAAAATTTTCCAGACAAGCACAAATGAAATGTTAAGTGTTGCGGCAATTTTTCTCGTACTAGTAGCAGGATCATTTTCTACTGCATTCAGGACTGCTTCCTCGACTTCAGCAGTCCTAACCGTTCTGTTTGCTCCTGCTAAATGAGTGGATTTATAGAACGATTCATTTTCACATAGTCGATTATGTAGATTTGCGAATGTCCGTGGGTCAGGCAGTATTCGATTTGAATACCTTTGCGCATACAGTCGTCTGGCTTCATAACAATTGCCATCGGCAAGTCCATAGATTAAATGCATCTCTGCAAATTCATGATTTGTGAATTCAACCATCATTAACCAGTTGAAAACAACTCCGAAAACGTCAAACAAAAAAAATATTTGTTACAAAATGTCAGAAGGACAATAAACAGAATTACCAATTGCCTATCCCAGCCTACTATTTTTTTTCTCATATTTATTATTGCGCTATTTCGCCTATACTTAATTTCTATCGATGGCTATTTTTGAAAATAAATCGAAAACGATCACAGATACGAGAATAATGCAAGAGACCAGAACGCTAAACAAAGGAACAGAGAGTTCAAATTTCATACCGAAATTCATACAGGGACCTCCAAAAAAAGTTATGAAAGATAACATTGTAGCCGATCCAAGAAAATGTAGCACCCTGTATACTGCGACCGACAATTTTGATACTTTTATGTAGAGATTCTAAAAAATGGTTTATTTTCCAAATTTGAAACAATTATCACAGAATATAAGAGAGAAAGCGCAAAATACGAGAAAAAAAATTGAAACTTTGCCACCCTGTATAACGAAAATAACGCGTTTTAGACCATGCATATATTTGCATTTTTTTCTTATTTTGACGAGTACTATCACCCCCTGAAATATCTGCATGACATTAATTAACACCCTGTATAGGGTGATCGCCGAGGTATGCGAGATACTTGATATATTATGAAATCTATAATTTTAAACAAAAATTATTCTATTCGCTTTTCCCGAATTCCTAACCGTTCTTAAAATATCGGGGTTTGAAGTTTCCAGGTCGTATGAGTAGGTGCTAAAAAATAAATTACATTGTTGCGATTAAAGGGCTAATTAGCAACTTTTTCTGGTACTAGAAAAAAATTATTGATTGTCAGTTTGTTAATTATTGTCGTCATTCACAGTTGTCTTTTTTTTTTTATTTTTTGCGCCATTTATGATAAAATCATGCCTTTAATTTATTTACATGAAGAATACGCGGATATGATTTTCGTGTATGGATATTGCAACGGTAGTACCGAGTGATCTGTTATATTTTGACCACCCACCTAACTCACACATTTGAAGAGATATCAAAAAAACTTTAAGCACTAAAGTTGTAGGATCTGTCATGAATTTTTAGGAAATGATATAAGATGAAACAAATGAATATCAAAAATGGCAAATATTTTACAATTTAATGTTTTCCTAAATGGAACGCGCTGTATATTACACGCTCTTATGGTGCAAAATTTTACTCTGGTTTCAAATATATATGGTTTGTATGGTCTATTTTAAAAGGTTGTGTTAATAATTAGAATTTTAATAAATAACGTAAGTAGGCATCATAGACAAAATAATAATGGCCTATTGAATATGCTGCAATTGTTTATATTTTACGCATCTGTCAAATCATTTACATTTCTTCACAAAAATGGGGTATTCGGAAGAAGAAAAGTTTAAAATCTTTGAGATTTACTTAAAAAATAATAAAAATGAATACAAGGCCCGCCCAGAGTATATTAATTTATATGGTGAGAATCTAAATAGAATACCAAGTCTAAATACTTTTAGAAATATCTTAAATTTGGTGCACACCACAAAATCATTAAAAAGAATAAAAAGAACGGTGATTATAAATAAGGAGGAAGAATGGGAAACTCTTCTCTATTTTCAAGGTAACATAAAATCGTTAGTTGTTGCTAGTTAATTGTGTAACTCAGATGTCAATGTTTCTAGAAAATCCACTGAATTCTATACGCGAAGCCATGGCGGATTTAGACAAATCATATTGGAAAGTCTTTAAAACTTTAAAAAAATATATAGCATGCATCCATATAAATTCCATAGACACCAAAAATTAAGTGAAAGCGGCAAAGAAAGGAGGCTTAATTTCTGTAGGGATATTTTAGCAAGACTAGAACAAGACCGGGAGTTATTTTCAAACATTTTATGGACTGATGAATCCACTTTTTGCACCGCGGGATCACCCAATAGAAATAATTTGCATTTTTGGGCTGATGTTAATCCACACAAAATCCTGGAACAAAAAGATCTGGAAGGCGTTACTTACATGTATGGTGCGTGGTGCGGTATATTAAGTGACAAGATTATTGGTCCAATATTTCTTGAGAACAATCTGATAGGAGCAAGATGTATGGAACTTTTAAATGCTGTAGAAAATCGTGTAGATGAGTTAGCTTTAAACGTGGCTAACTCCATAATTTGGCAACAGGATGGCACACCTCCGCATAACGTTGCCCAGGTTACTGGACGGTTAAATGCCAATTTCGAGGTTTGGATTGGGAGATATGGTGTTATATCCTGACCGCCTAATAGTCCCGATTTAACACCAGTTGACACGTTTCTTTAGGGAACTTTGAAAAATAAAAAATATTTTAAAAACAGCGATAATATATTAGAAATTCAAGCACGAGTGATTAACGAAATAAATAGTATTAATACTAACCATCCCGATCGGATAACTGCGGCACTTAATAAATTAAAAACGGGGTATCAAAAATGTATTGATGCAAACGGGTGTCATTTCGAGCATTTATTATAAATGTTTTGTTATTTTTTTGCTTTTATTAGGTAATACATTGTTTTACACAAAAAAAATTCAAATATGGGTTTATCATCCACTAGTAGTATCTGCAAAAATTTGTTTTTCTAGTGGGGATATAGGTAGGTAAAGTTTGTCGGTTTTTGTCTTTTGTTGACATTCATATTAAATTTCATTAATTTTTTTTCTATATTTTCGTAGTATCTACATACTATTTTTAACAAGAATAGTTTGCCTGTAGACAACTTATATCTAGTAGATAAACAAAGATGTAATAACAATTACCGCACATTCAATACGCCATTATTATTATTCTGTCCACGCCTACTAATGTTATTTATTAAAATTGTAATTATTAACACAACCCTTTAAGATAGACCATATAAACCATATATATTTGAAATCAGAATAAAATTTCCCATCGGAAGAGCGTATAATATATAGGGTGTAAATTGTAAAATATTTGCCATTTCTGATGTTCATTTGTTTCTTCTTATATTCCTAAAAATTCATGAAAGGCCCTACAACTGTAGTTCTTAAAGTTTTTTGATATTTCTTTAAATAAATGAGATAGGTGGGTGGTCAAAATATAACAGTTATGGAATATTAACGACGATACCCAAACCGCCGTCTTCCAGACAAGCAAACGTTGAGTAGAACCTTCACAACTCTTCGATTAACAGGTGCGTTCACTAACTTGTGAAAGAGAACTTGTGCCAAGAAACAATGCTGCAGAAGTGCTTTGAGCTTATTGAAAATGATCCTGGTACTTTTCTTCGACCGAAATGTACTTGACTTTTTTGGAACACGATCTACCTCTACTACTGGAGGGCATTCCTCTTCAAATCAGGAGGACGATGTTTTTATACATTATGGTACTCCGCTCCATGATGAAAGAGGTGTCACTAATTTCCTCAATGAGCAGTATCCAAATAGATGGATAGGTCGTGGTGGTCCCATTGCTTGGCCCCCGAGATCTCCGGGTCTCAACCCACAAGACTTTTTCATGTGGGGACGTGAAGACACTTACCTATTCAATGGGAAAGCCTAATAACAGTGACCTACTCATCCAGAATATTCATGCAGCGTTTTATGAAGTGAATAACAATATGGAAAACTACAACTGGGAACGAGAACTCTGACGGAGGATTGAGTTATACATTGCACAGGTCACATTAAGCAGCTTTAATAATTGCAGTGTCATTACGCTTTTATTAAAATAAACCACAGTTTTTCCCAAGTCCTCTAGTAATTTAGTTCAACTTCAAACCCCGATATTTCAAGAACCGTTAGGAATTCGGGAAAAGTGAATAAAATAATTTTTGCTTAAAATTAGTCATATAATTCATATACGAAGTATCTCGCATACCTCGGCGGCCACCCTGTATATCTCATGTATCGAGTAACTATCTTCTTTTATCTCATGTGTTCAATTAAAAGCGAACCACCCTAAATGCCTCTTGATTTTGAAGGAAATAGGATTTTACAGAAACACATTTATTTACACATTTGAAAGAATTTTGCTATTCACCTCCACATCTCCAGCCAACCTCACATTGAAATGTCAAATAGCACCACGTATCGAGTAATAACATCGTTACAAAAGGCATTAAATTGCCTATCCGACGGTGCCAAGAAATATGAAATCTGGTAATCGGTATTACTTTCAGGCAGCATTCTATAAACTTGAGTTTTCAAGTGGCTCCAAAAAATCAGGTGGAGTCAAATCGAGAGATCTTGCTGGCCACTGTATTGCACCTCGTTAACCAATCCATTTGCCAGGGAACCGTTAATTAGGCCAATCTCTAGCTGGTAATACATAGTGAGTCCCATCTCGCTAAATGTCAATTTTCTTCATTGTGTTCCGGGGCGCCATTTTCATGCACTGATTTTCCAAAGATTATGTACAATTAGAGGGTCTTACAATCTACCAAAAGATTCAAATGCAGTTGGCCAGTTAAATTCTCTGCTAGAAAGATTGGCCCAATAAGTTTGTCTTCAAAAATGCGTACCCAGTCGTTCATTTTCTAAGTGTCGCTTGTCCCAATATCTACAGAAAGTTGTCTCGTCATTAAAACAAATATTGAATAGTATGGCTGTTCTACGCGCACAGCGATATTAGAGAGCTTTTAAGCCACCGAAATTTTCAGCGCTTAACGTTGCAGTAAGCAGTTACACTTGACGTACAGCGCCAGAAATCTAACCAATCAAAGTAATTTCCGTCCGCCGTCCCGTACGTCAACTTAGCTGCAAACCATTCTCTCGTTGGCAAGTATGAGGAAGGTCATGGACTGTCAAAAGCGAACTATATATTATATATATGCTCTGATAGCAAAACCGCCCTCAAGGTAGTCTGGCCAACGTAGGAGCAGTTCGACCCTGGTACAGGAGTGTGCGGACGCACTTGAGAGGCTCGCAGAACGGAGAGGTTTGCTTGGTCTGAGTCCCTGCACATTGCGGAGTGCATGGTAACGAGACGGCTGATATAGAGCCGGAGTTTCCTACCTAGGACCCGAACCAGCAGCAGGCAGGAGCAGCCCTGAGGGAATAGACTGTTAACCTCTCCAAGGAGGAATGGCGGCAGACCCCGGGCTGCAGTCAGGCCAAAGATTTCATAACTTGGCCTGACAAGACGGCAAGTCTTTGGAATAGTGGTGATTAAACCGGAGGAAGTCAGGACCTTTGCCTGGAATGGCATCCTGACTTTCATGAGAAGGTCGGGCAGGTTTGGCGAGGGCCTGGGTAGTTGAGTGGATGGGGAAAGACTCAGTGGCAGGCAAAACGGATCGCCTTTAGTCTATTTGCCAGGTCCGTGTGCCTCCACTCACCTACTACTACTACTACTACTAGATGCAAACATTAAGCGCGGAAAATGTCGGTGGCCTAAAGAAATTATATTTTCAGGGCTTTAAAGGAAGAATATTTGTGTTCTTTCAGCTATAGGATATCCCAACGTTTTCGAATTTCAACGTTAAAATGACTGAGTCAAATCATGACAATTGGTCAAATACCATTGAAATAAATAGTTCGCAAACAAACTTTTGAAACATAGTATGTTTGTAGCTTGTTTACTTTAATACTACAGATTTGTTTCATTCCGATGATATACAAAGAGAAAAGTTATTATTACTAAATGTTATGATATCTTGCATTTAGGAGAATTTAATACTATGACAATGGAAGGACAATTCCGCTAATTTAATTTTTAGTTTACATTTCTTGGCACGGTTGTAATGTATCGGCTCGATAGGTGGTGTCATTTGACATTTCAAAGTGAGGTTGGTTATAGGTGTGGAGGTGAATGGTAAAATTCTATTAAATGTGTAACTAAACTTGACGTGTTTATTGTCAAGTCCTATTTCTCTCAAAATCAAAATATATTTAGGGTGGTTCGTCTTAAAATGAAAAGCCTGTACGAGATTGCCAGAATTTTCTGTAAACTCATATATCGGAATACTTATATTAAACACGTTGACGGACACAGAGATTTAGTAGTGTGTGTCTAACACGGCATCGACGGTATTTACCGCATATTAATTTGCTTCCACAGGGAAACTGTCGGCATATGCCGTCAAATGCTCCTTGCGCTAGAGATAAAAACAGCGTTAAATGCCGTCGATTTTCCATACAGTTATGGATAGGATGTCCCACTAGACACCTATTTTCAAAAATTTAGTAGTGGGGGTCAATGTTTAACCGGATAAATAATTCGATCTTTCGATGCACGTTAGTCGCTCAACTTCCTGCAGAAAGTGCACACGTATGAACGCAAATTTTACCCGCGCTTTTTAAAAAATGGATGAGAAACAAGAACATCAATTGCTTCAGTGGTACGACGAGGTTTCAAGTGATGTTGATAGTGAAAATTCCAATAATAATTCAACACATGATCCGTATAGCACGGACGATTCAGTGGCAGACCCAGAATATAAGTGTTCCGATAGTGACGATTCAGAAAGTGAATTTTCTGAGGACAAAGATAAACGTAAGTACTTGTGTCTATTTTGTGTTACTAAGATTTATATATAAGTTGTATATTTTAGCTGGCCCATCACAAAAGAAACGAAAACATGTTATGCAAGAAAGGGACGATGCTGAGACAGAGTTGTGTGAGTATATAAAACTGGGTATGGGTATAGTTTTCCTTAAGTAAGAAGCCTTAATTCTTTTAAATTTGTCAGCACCCTTCTTACAAAAAAGAATTCACTTTTAGGTCAGTAGTTATGAAAAACTATTTGTTTACAGGAAATTTATTCTTTTAGCTAATTCCTTAAGTAAGAAGCCTTAATTCTTTTAAATTTGTCAGCACCCTTCTTACAAAAAAGAATTCACTTTTAGGTCAGTAGTTATGAAAAACTATTTGTTTACAGGAAATTTATTCTTTTAGCTAATCATGCTCCTGAAAATCCCGTGCACGAGGAGGAAACAAATGAAGGACGAAGGAATGAGGACGCCTGGGAAGATACACTTTGTGAAAATTTAGAGCTGCTTTATGACCAGACATCTGCCGGTGTGAAAGAGCGTATAGAGGGCAAGCTTCCCATCGAAATTTTTGAACTGATTTGGACAGAAGAAATAATGAACTACGTACTAAAAAAAACTAATGAATATGGCGAAACTCTTAACATAAAAAATAGACCAAAATCTAGGTATGAGAGATTTAAAACGTTTCAACAAGTTACGATGAATGAATTAAAAAAATTTTTTGGGCTTTGTCTTTTGGCCGGCCATATAAAATTTCGTTCGATTAGAAGCCTCTTTTCAATGGACCCTTTGTATTACCATCCAATTTTTTCTGCCACCATGTCAGGTAGAAGATTTGAGCAAATTTTAAGATGTCTAAATTGCTCAAATACTGAGAACATCGACGATCCATTACAGAAAGTCAGTTGGTTGGTCAAGAAAATTGTTTTATCAAGCCAAAATATATTTATTCCAAAGGAAGCCCTATCTCTCGACGAGTCAATGTTGCTCTTTCGTGGGAGACTAAAGTTTAGGGTTTATATGAAAAACAAAAACTCTAAATACGGCATAAAATTCTATGAATTATGTTCAAACGACGGTTTTCTTTTAAATATGGAAATTTACAAAGGAAAGGACAACAGAGATGATGCAAGAGAAGCCTCAAAGATCAATGCACTTGTTCTTAGACTAATGGAGCCTTTTTTGGACAAAGGACATCATTTATATATGGACAATTTCTATAACAGCGTAACTTTGTCAAGAATTTTGCTATCACGAAAAACCCACACCACAGGAACATTGCGTTCTAACAGAAAAGGCAATCCACGTGAGGTTACTCAAGCCAAACTAAAATCAGGAGAACACATCTGGAAAAGAAACGGAAATGTCTATGTGTCCAAGTGGCGTGATAAACGTGATGTGTTAGCAATTACAACTGCTTATTAACCTCAGTTGATTGAAACCACAAACAAACACGGCCAGCAAAAAGTTAAGCCTATAGAAATCGACAAATATAATGAAAACATGTCGGGCATTGACAGAGCGGATCAAATGATTAGCTATTACTCATGCCCGAGAAAAACATTAAGATGGCACAAAAAAGTGATATTTCATATTTTGGATATAGCAGTGTGGAACTCTTATTACATATATAAGAGCCACAACCCAAATGAAAAATTCCACTCGTTCCGAGAAACACTGATTAAGTCATTGTTAGCCATACGAGGAGACCAAACAGATGGCCGAGCATTTGTTTCCGATGCTCCAGTTAAAACCAAACGGAGAATTTCCAAGAAAGGTAAAGAAAACCTGGGTCATATTTTGGAAGCTATTCCTACTCCTGCGGCAAGTAAAAGAACAGGAAAATATTATAAGCGATGCAAGCAATGTTCTCAAGTTCAACAAAGAAAAGAGACTGCCTGGCAATGTCGGGATTGTATTGGAAAGCCTCCACTTTGTGTTGGAAATTGTTTTGAAAAGTGGCACCAGTAACTAAAGATTTTATTACACAGAGTTGATTTTGTTTAGTTCGTTTTATCAATAAAGATATTTGTACTAGAAGAAATAGCTAAATGTTTTTGTAGAACAGGGCTAGCTGACGGCATATAACGTCAATGTCCCAGCACGTACTAAGAATGCTCCTAGTGGGACACGACGTCATATAACGCGTCATTTTTACAACTACATTACGTTTTGGAATGTTTTTATGGCTCCATAGCTATAAGTTTCAAGTTTTTACGTCAAATAATAAAAATTTTATCAGTGTGTATTACTTCAGCGCTAACCCCCATTTCTAAGTGACCTGCCAGAAATATGTTCATTGACGTCATTTGCCGTCAGTGTCCGCCAACGTGTTAAGAGTGGGATAAAATGGCTTGGTCAACGAAACATTCAGATAGATCACATAGCAGCATAATAATAGATTTATTTTCATAGATAAGTTGGTAATAAGATGACTTATTTGCTCTACTTCATGATTGTTAATAAAACGATCGTGATTTAAACAACTAAAATAAACATCAGTAGATTTGGCGGGTTATCTTACTGATAAAAGAACAACAATACAAAGTTGGGTATTTTTTTTTTAAATCCTAGTTTTTAATTACTTTTTTAACGACACCAACGGTTTAGGTCGCCAAATTAAAAGTTAACGCACAATTCCATAGAAACACTATTATTACTAAAAATGTAAGAGTTTGGAGAAAGGATATTTTTGAAACAGATTAGTTACAAGGTGTATTTGGTTTAATATGCAGGACCATTCGGTCAAGGAGAAGGCGCTGCACTCGATGTCAAACATGTCTAGCGCGCAGATAGTCGCGGCTACTGCAATGCACAGCAAGTCAGTCAATGGGCTGCACCTGGGCCTAAACCCACATCCCGTTTCTTATCCCGGAGCGGCGGTAAGTGCACCTAGAAGCCCCGAAACCCGTTTGAAAATAGAAGGGATTCTACATGAGTGTTTGTCACTTTGTTCATGCCGGTATTTTCAATAACCAAGGTGTATGATGTCTACTTATTAGTTACCACAACGTAACGGTCACGAAGTGACTATAGCAGTTACCTTTTAAAACGAATTTTCAATAGACTAATTCCATAAATTTAAAGGAAATTAGGCTCTTGACGGCTCTGGTCTTATAGTTGAAAGGCATTCCCTGAACAAACGACCTAGATACAGGGGTGACCGTTTAGTGTGGCAAAGTAGAATAGCTCCGTTTGTATTAATAATACACAAAAAATGTTAATATAAAAGCTAAAGGACAGTAAGTGAGTTATAACGTAAAATTATTTTTGACTCTGTAGGGTGGCTCAACAAAGAGGAACAATATTTTTTTTTTAAATAGAACACAACACCCTGTATATTTTTGCACTTTTAAATTCCCCTCGATATTCCGCGTATCGTGGCAATCATAGTTTTTAATTATTTTGCAATGTTGCCAAGTTATTTAAAAATATTCTTTTTTTGAAAGAAAAACTTGGCACCTTAAAGTTTGAAATATAATTGAATTAACTTAAGACATTCGAAACATTCTTAAGGGTATCAAAGATAAAGACTAATTCAAGACTTATGACCCTCAGAACATTCCATATTTTATACAGGGTGTGCTCTACAAACGTGTCAACTTTTCACATTTTAAAATGAATTTTTTTTTTCAAATGGAACACCCTGTATTTTAATATTTTATCTTGTAGAGTTTCTTGCCCTCTACAACTTTTGTAAAAAGGTTCATTAGGTATTTTTGCTCATTTTGGTGTAATATTTTTTTTTAATAAAAGTCTTTGAGAAAGATGTTTTTTTTTTTATTTTAGTTTATAGTTAGCCATGGCAGACAAAAGCAAATAATAGCAAAAGTAATAGTAAAATTTTATTAAGATGTCATTGTAATTTTAATATTGTGATAAAAATGAATTATTCAAATGTAGAAATGATCGATATGATTTATATTTTGGGTACTAGTAATAAAAATGCTTTATTAGCTACAAGAATTTATGAAGAGCGATACCCAGAGCGAAGACACCCTGATAAAAAGACATTCGAAAAGCTAACGAAGAAATTTAAAACTACAGGCCTAAAATGACCAAAGAAAGCGGGTATGCACCGAAGAAAATTAATTCAACGTTCTGTTAAGTATTACTGAGAATCCTCATATTGGTCAGCGTCCTCTTGCACAACAACTGGACATTGGACAAAGGGCGGTTTAAAAAATAATTAACTCAAACAAAATACATTATTGCCACGTCCAGTTGCTGCAAGAGCCTAATGATGAGGACTATGGTAGGCGACTCGAATTTTGTGCGTGGGCGCAAAATAAAATAAGGAAGCAGCATAATTTTGTGCATTTAGTTTTGTTTTGCGACGAAGCTACGTTCCATAAAAATGGCAACGTCAAAGACATACTTTTCATGATTACGCCACTACAAATCCTCATTTTGGTAAATTTCACTCACAAAACAGATGGTCCCTAAACGTTTGGGCAGGAATTGTAGGAGACTACGTAGTTGGTCCACATTTTTTCGAGGGAACTCTAACGGGACAGATCTATTTGGGCTTCCTCCAAAATGATTTACCACAGCTTATTGCCCATATACCGAACATAGTTTAAGAACGCATGTGGTTTCTTCATGATGGAGCCCCAGTACACTCCACAGGGCTCATTAGGGAATTCTTAGACAAAGCTTATGGTCAGCAATGGATTGGAAGAGGAGGACTTGTATCATGGCCAGCTAGATCGCCGGATATAACAAACATGGATTTTTCTATATGGGGATTTGTTAAAGATCAGGTGTACAAAATGTCTCCGACAACTAAAGAAGACATGAAAATTCGCATAAGAAATTGTTTCCAAGCGATTACTCCCGAAATATGTCGCAATTTAAGCGAAGAATTTGAAGTTCGTGTCCAGAAGCGTATAAAGGCTAATGGAGGACGCTTTGAACATTTGGTTAGATAGTTTATGTAAGCAGTTAGATAAACTGATTAAAGCACCATAAATAAGTAATATTTAAAAAAAATACAGTTTTCTCCGATTGATAGGAAATATTAATTTTGCAGGCACATATCAATCAGCAAAGTATTACTTTTCCTGCCTAGGCAGCAAAGTAAGGTTTTTCCTGCCTAGGCAGCAAAATGATTATTCTCAATGGGAATAAAACATTTGGCATTTTTTGACAAAAAAAACATTTATTAACAATTGCGATTTCTATCAAATTTTGTTTTAATTTATCACTACAGGAAAAATAAAAAGATTGTGGAAATTGTAATAATTTGCAAATACAATATACATATATCGGAGAAAAAATTATATGTTCAACTCGGCAGCAAAGTAGATTGACTGTCTTAGCTGAATTCCTAGCCTCGCTACGCTCGGCTATGAACTATCAGCCGCGGCAGTCAATCTACTACTTTGCTGCCTAGTAAAACAAATAACTATTTCCTCAGACGTTTTATTGAAAAAAAATATTACGCCAAAATGAGCAAAAATATTTAATGAACCTTTAAACAAAAGTTGTAGAGGGCAAAAAAACTCTACAAGATAAAATATTAAAATACATTTCCATTTGAAAAAAAAAGAGTACATTAATTTTAAAATGTGAAGAGTTGATACGTTTGTAGAGCACACCCTGTACAAAATATGGAATGTTCTGAGAATCTTAAGTCTTGAATTAGTCTTTATCTTTGATACCCTCGAGAATGTTTCGAATGTCTTGAGTTAATTCAATTATATTTCAAATTTTAAGGTGCCAAGTTTTTTCTTCTAAAAAAGAATATTTTTTAAATAACTTGGCAACATTGCAAAATAATTAAAAACTATGTTTGCCATGCGAGGGGAATTGAAAAGTGCAAAAATATACAGGGTGTTCTATTTTCAAAAAAATTCTTGTTCCTCTTTGTTGAGCCACCCTATAGGGTCAAAAATAATTTTACGTTATAACTCACTTACTGTTCTTAGCGCAAGTGGTATAATTAGCTTGGGCTGGGCAAGGAAGTTTTCCTCCTTTAATCAGTCAGTACATAAACAACTTTCTTCAAACAGTCGTTTTTGCGACTATTCCATGTATTTGTTCTAAAATTGGTGCGCATACTTACGATAAGGCCAGAGTCAATTTAATTAGATTTTTTTACACGAACTAGCAGTCTCCTCTATTTTCAAATTAGGGAGCTTCAGGGTTGGTTCCTTTGCTACCTACCCCCGCTGGTTCCGCCAAAATAATACCCTGACAGCAATTTATTTTGATTATATTTTATAATGAGGGCAGCATCCTTAAAGAGTATTTTAAATTGTGTGCGTAAAGCTGGATTTTTCAAAATCATATTTAAAAAGGAATACTCTTATTATACTTTCATAAATTCCCTAAAATCAATTTACTAAACGTAAAAAATCATATTAGGAATTTAGCAGACAAAGATTTTTAAAACTGATTTATAAAAAGACACATTTTATATAACAAGGGATATTATGACAGGTCATTTAAAAAAAAGAATAATTAATGAAACAAGGAATAATTAAGTTCCAGAAAGTGTAAAAAGTACTAAAATAAACGGAAAGAGGTATACTCTTAACTAGGATTACAAATAATGTACAGGGTGTTTAATAAACATACCGCATAAATTGAAGGGGTTATTCCCCGAATTATTCTAAATATAGGCTTTTGATGATTTTTCAATAATAATACGTCTCGTAATTGATCATTTTATATGTGTCGAATTTTTTGAGACTGATTGACGTTTTGTTGTTCGACGTGTATTTTCTGTATTTAACTTAATAGTTAAACTTTTATTAGTGAAGTCCTCTATCATGAGTCGTTATATGAACGCCAAAATGACTGACATGCATTTCATTGACGGACTTGCTGATGGCAGTCCATTACATGCTAGACTGTTGTATTGTCACGAGGGGCACCAGGGGGGCTTGATTAAATGACGGTCATCATAATTATTGCAGCTTTTTGTTTATGCTGAAATGACTTATAAACAATTGAACTATCAGATTAACCCAGTTCTACCTTATATGAGGTTCCCTTGCCGTGACGGGGGAAGTGTCTCGAGGCGTCGGTCACAGATCGGGGCGCTACTCGCTGGCTTCTTCGGTCGTTCTCGGAGTTCAATATCTAAGTCCCCCAAGTCGGCAGACCGGTCGACACGCACGACCGCTGCACCCCACTTCCGCCCTGCCATGGGCTCTCTCTGAACGTGCTGAGGCAGTATCGTGCGTGTGGGAATGCAAGAAAAGTACCTCGTGACAGTATATTGAACGATTTCCTGAACGTAATGTTCCTGATAGAAAAACCTTCCAAGGTATTAATCAACGTTTTCATGAAACAGGCACATTGAAACGAAGTGGGGGGACCAGGAAGGCCAACGATTGTAAGAACAGTAGAAGTGGACATGATAGAGGAAGATCTAGGTACTTCTACTCGAAAAATTGCAAATACTTTAAATGTAAGTTTGGAGAATCCTTAGTGACAATTTGTTGTACTCATACCACATATAAAGCGTTCAGGCACTTCTTCCTCCTGATTTTCCTCCACGAATTGTCTTCTGTCAATGGCTTTTGCACACTAGTGCAAATCCCTCAACTACTGACGCTGATTTTTTTTACCGATGAATCGAATTTGGTGACTGGGAACTTGGAACAAATGCTACCTCAGTTTCTGAAGGATGTACCATTGGCAACAAGAAATGCAATGTGGTTTATACACAATTGTGCATCAGTTTCTTTTTAGTGTGGTTGCTCGTGAGCTTTTAACAGTAATATACGGAGATTGCTGGATTGGTCGAGGTGGACCTCACTTATCCTGCTCCATCCCCGGACTTAAACCCCTGGATTATTTCCTATGGGGACATCTACAGTCATTAATTTATACTACTTTAATGAAGAATGTGGAAGATTTAAGAAATCAGATAAATGCTAGGTGTAATTCAATAAGAAACGACCCTGTGTTTGGAAAGAGTTCGACAGTTAATAAGGAGAAGATTCTTGTATCCTAGGTAGAGGTAGTAATTTTCAATAGTTTTTGTAGATTAAGACACTTTACATGTCATTTTTGTTAATAAAATGTTGTTATTGTCTCGCTCTGTATCTTCGAAACGAAGTGGCTTCTCTAAAAATCATCAGAGGACAAGATATTTTTAGAATTTCAGTTAGTCCAGAGAATAACCTCTTCAATTTTTTCCGTATGTTTAGCAAACACCCTGTATAAATTAAAAATGGAAGATAATAATTATACACGAATAGGTTTTTAATTATGTTTCTTTGTAGCTACGCACAGCTATATTTTCGGCGGTAGCGTATACAGACAGGGTGTCCCGAAAGGGGGCGTAATCTTCCTCCAAAAATAATCATAGTTTTCCCTATACAGGGTGTCCCGAAATTAGGTGGCCATAGGAAAACAGTGGAATCTGCATCGGAAAATAATACTAATTTGTTTAATAAACAAGTATCGGAAATTGCCCCCTAAGGGAGCTACAGCCCCCTAATAGGGAACCCATGAAGATGGTATTTTTCAGATTATTCCCAAACAGTTGAACATAGAAACATGATTTTTTGGTATTTTAGTAACTTTTATATGCTGAATCTAGGTGTAAAATCAAAGCTATCCAAATTTAATCATAGGCGTAACATTTGGGGGGGGTGGGGGGGGGGGGGTTGAGGAACAAAAACAAAAGTAACTTTTTTCTAAGTTAATGTTTTACATTTTTTTCTGGAATTATGAAAGTTAAGGGCTTTCTGGCAATAAGAGGTAATCTTGATGTACTTCGCTCAGATGGACCATTTCTGAAAAAAAAAGTCCTTGCATTGTTTAGCAAACTGTTCAAATAAATTTCCATTTTGTTGAATACACAGTCTGGACCGTTTCCTAATATTTTGACTAGTACGAAGAATTTTGAACCGGTTTTCTTTAATTCGATTTCCAGCTGCATAAATTCGTCTTAAAAGCTCTTCTGGTTAGTATCTATTTCTGTGGCATAAACAATATTGCATATATTGCCCCACAGATACTAATCTAAGGGATTTAGATCAGGCGACCGAGCTGGCCTGTTTACTGGACCACCTCTACCTATCCACCTATTGGGAAAATTTTCATTTAGCCAGTTTCTTACAAGCTGGCCAAAGTGGACTGGCGCCCCATTGTGCTAGAAGAACATCTCTAACCGAGTACGTATAGGAACATCCACTAGCAATTCTGCCAGCTTATTTTGGAGGAAACTTAAATAATTATGGACATTTAATCTATCTGGCAAAATTATAGGACCTATTAAATCATCTTCTATGATCCCAGCCCATACATTGAAAGAAAACCTATGTTGGTAGTTATTCCTTCGAACCACATTCGGATTGTCTTGAGCCCAAAAATAAGTATTATGGCTATTAAATGCCTTGCCTCTTGAAAAGGTTGCTTCATCCGACCATAAAACTTTTCTTAACGTATTTTGGTGGTTGGAAATCCATTGGCAAAATTCTACACGAGGTTGAAAATCTTCGGCTCTTAAATCATGTACTCTTTGATAATGAAACGGATGCAGTCCCTGCATTTGGGTCATTCTTCCAAGCTAAAAAAATATTTTTAAACAATTCACGTGCTGCTATTTGTTAAGTATCTGTGAAAACAATTCTAATAAATATTAGATACTTACAATTGATTTGGGGACATGGATAATATTTGCTAGCGGTCTCAATGCTATTTGAGGATTTTCCCCAATCCTATTTAGCGCTCCCTTGAAATCATAATTTCCCATAGGCCGGCCTTGTCCCTGGGAATGCCTAAATGATCCATTTTCTACTAAATTTCTATGGACACTGCTAAATACTATTCGATGTGGCAGTCTGCTTCTCGGAAACCGTCTTTGGTACTCACGTACAGCGGCACGTGCATTACCATTGCAATATCGGTAAATAAAATGAATATCAGCTAATTCGTCATTCAAGTAACGCTCCATATTAAAGAAATTAGCCACAATTATACCAGAAAAATTCGAATGAACTATCATATTAAATGTCAAGCTGGCAAATAACAAACATGTCAATTTGGTTTCAAGGCCTACTATACTAAGTTTTAATGAAAATGTGATCGGTCCTTGGTAAACAGGGTTATCGTTTAAGGACTTTTTTTTTCAGAAATGGTGCATCTGAGCGAAGCACATCAAGAGTACCTTTTTTTGCCAGTAAGCCCTAATAGAAAAAAGTTACTTTTGTTTTTGCACCTCAAACCCCCCCCCCCCCCCCCCTAAATGCTACGCCTATGATTAAGTTTTGATTTTAGATCTAGATTCGGCATATAAAAGTTACTAAAATACCAAAAATGCATGTTTCTATGTTCAACTGTTTGGGAATAATCTGAAAAATACCATCTTCATTGTTTTCCTATTAGGGGGCCGTAGCTCCCTTAGAGGGCAATTTCCGATAATTGTTTATTAAACAAATTAGTATTATTTTCCGATGCAGATTCCACTGTTTTCCTTTGGCCACCTAATTTCGGGACACCCTGTATACATACATCGAGAAACGTAGCCTAAGGGCGCTACAGCCGCTCAAATGGGATGATTTTCTTTAATTATTGACGAAGCTGTTTGTGGTAGAAACTTGATTTTACTATGTTTATGTGTTTAATCTAAGTATAAATTCAAAATTCTTTAAATGTAGTCGGGAGTGTAACGTTCGGGGCATAGAGAGAATAAACTAGTCGTAACTTTCTTGCATATAGATTCGAAACGTTTTTTCACCTAATTATGAAAACCTTGATACTTTTAAATAAAAAAGGTACTCTTTTGGTCTTTGTCGCTAGGATACACAGTCTTCTAGAAAAAAATTGCTACACCAAAATGATGTCAAATCTTGTCACTTTTTTAATCATTTTTGTTATGCAGCGTAATTTTCAAATCCATTTTTCTTGAAAACGGTGTACCCTAGCGAAATAAACTAAGTGCCTTTTTTTTTATTTAAAAGTATCAAAGTTTTCAAATTTGATTGAAAAAACGTTTTGAATCTATACACAAAAAGGTTATAACTAGTTTGTTCTCTCTATGCCCCCGAAAATTACGCCACTGACTATATTTTAACACTTTTGACTTTAGAATTAGATTGAGCACATAAAGTTTTCTATAATTATACAATTTCAAGTTTCTACCGTGTATAGTTTTATCGATAATTAAAGAACTTCCTCCTTAGTTAACAACTCCTACAATACAAGGACAAAAGTGCTCAAGCGAGTTTTGCTGGTGACGTCACGGTCCGACGACCGATCGCAGATTACATGTATTTTGATATGGTTGGCTGTAGAGCCTTATTAATGCAGACTGTCAGATTATCCATAAAATCCTAGTTAGGTAGGATGAGCTTTGAAATCAGTTTTCTTTACGAAAACTACGTTAACTTAGTTATTCACACAGGTCTAATATAATATCAAATTATTTAATTCGGGTAATTTTGGAGTTAAATAAAAAAATATCAGTAACGATTTTTAGAAAATGTGAAGTACCGCGGCGTAACGCTAAAGGCGACAACAAACACTATTATTTTGGTAATTTCCCGGCATATTTCGTCCGAATTTATTTCTGTTTCAGTGTAAAAATACAGTAGGTACATTATCGGTTTAAATAGGGGAAATAGTGTGATAAATCATTTTCAACGGATCTCTTAGTGTTTTAGTGTACAAATACCGAAAAATACAGTGCATTATGCGTTACTGTAGGAGTTATTGCTGTAGTGCCCTTATATCTCGATATAAGTTTATAGGGAAATCTGTAGATATGGCACCCTAATTTCGGGACCTCTTGTATAACAACTACATAAGAAGACAATATACTACATACTTAATAACTAGGGGTAAATTTATTTAAAAATATACTCAATATAATATATTGAGAAATATTATTTCTGCTGCAAGGTATTTAGGAAGCTTATCGCATAAAAACTCCGCTCAACTAACATTTTTGAAAATATGCTTACTTGCTGTGTGTTGCGTATCTTAAAGATGAATGTTAAAAATGAAGACCTATTGGCAGCTATGTTGGGGATCAGTGACTACATTATTTAATGGCTTGATTTTTGTTGTGTTGTTTATAGATTGTTTGGCTAAACTTTTTTTTATAGTTAGTATTTCCATACTAACTTAGTTTTTTGTCAATTTCAGCAGTTCTGGCAACCTGGACTTCAACCTGGCACGTCTCAAGAGTAAGTACTTATTTGATTTACTTTGGATTGATGGATATTCTGGATTCTTCCAGATCATAGCCGAAAATTCAAACTGGTCCCATAGGCTTAGGCTAGTAGATTTGAGGCGTCCATGGCACCTAGTTATCGATTTTAGTAAATATTCAATGTGGAAATGCATATTAATAAAAATGTTCCCTTTTTAGTGTCAAGCCATTTGCACAAGCCGCCTATCCAGGTAAACCTGCGACGGCCGTATCAGCAGGCGACGTGGGACCTCTGCAGGCAGCGCCCCCACCCGTCTGGGAAGGAAGAGCCATTGCAACGCACAAATTGAGGTTGGTGGAGTTTTCGGCCTTTATGGAGTCGCAGAGCAGAGAAGAAGCAGTAAGTATTCAATATGAATCAATGTTTGCTAGAAACTGTACGTTGCTAGGTGTTTTAATGTACAGGGCGTCCAGTTTTCGATGGTTTTACGGGGTATCTCCGTTTTTAGTAAAGATAGAAGGATACGGTTTTCGCAACACCGTGCTACTTTTTTGTGGGACCAAAGATGCCACAATCAGAATTTTTCGAATCCTCCTTGTTTTTGATATACGGGATATTTTTGAAAATTTTACATTTTGGGACGCTTATCAAAGCTTATCAAAGAGAAAGCAAATGTTCTTTTTGTGGTTTTTTACGTAGAATCCAGTGACGTACTCAGATTTTTTCTACGTTCAATAGTTTCCGAGAAAAAAACCATCTTACTTTTTTTTTTTAAATGGGTCTTCTTTATATTTTTTAATAATATAATTTAGTTTATCAGCTTCTCAGAAATATATAATATTACCTTATTTTTATTTTTAATATTAAGCACGAAATTTACGTTTTATTAAAAAATATACATTTTTTGTTAGTAGGCCATGACGGGTATTTAAAAAAAGAAAAGAACACAGTCACTTATGTCATATTAAAACTTTCTTCAGTTTCTGTCAGAGTATTCAGGCTCTCTAATTTGTTTTAAAATATC
The DNA here is from genome assembly GCA_963920685.1 of Polydrusus tereticollis. Taxonomy (NCBI): domain Eukaryota; kingdom Metazoa; phylum Arthropoda; class Insecta; order Coleoptera; family Curculionidae; genus Polydrusus; species Polydrusus tereticollis. The sequence continues at coordinate 83,038,033 of OY987329.1, read as the reverse complement.
TAATTAATAGTAAAAAATCAGTTTGTCCTAATTATGGCAGAAAATGTTAACTTTGCAAATAATGGAAAATATATGACGACATGCTCGATTGTTTTGTCCGTGTCCTTCTATCTTTACTAATAACGGAGATACCCCGTAAAACCATCGAAAACTGGACACCCTGTACACTCACTTAATAGCGTAGGGTAGTTCATAACGCTAAAATCAAATTTTACAAGGAGGGCGGCGGATTATTGTTTATAGCAGACCAGATATGTTCTAGCTACGCCACTGCGCACAATGCCATAATATAGCATTGCATGCATTCCTTCTGAAATATATTTAGGGGTTAAAATTCGAGAGAGAAAAAGTATTTTTCGCCAATGGACACATTTCTTAAAAGCCGGGGCCGGTAACAGGCACGCCACTGGTCCGCTATAACATAATAATATGTGCTAGCGTTTTTCAAATCTGCTGTTTCTCCACGGGAGTTTTAAAATGGATTTTCTTCAAATCGGACAATTTCATTTAAAATTAATTTCATTTAAAATTTTGTGAATTACGAGCAGAAATTATAATAAACTGCAGGTTGCAGAGTGCTTTATAACTTCCTCTATAAATTTCTTAGCATCAAACATTTACTGGCAAAACTATTTACTACGATGTTTTCTTCCTGCCTATACTTGTGGCGCCGGGGTGTCAATCCTGACCGATATTCTCAATTCCGGGATTTTCGAACTTTAGTATACGTCCCAGGATTAATCCCGTAAAAAAAATTAAAAAGTGATTATACTATGTTGCTTAATGCGAGAGAGTAATAAATCATTATTGAACTATAAAACCCAGTGGTCTTCACCGTATTCCATAGGTGTAGTCCAATTATTATTACAACATTCGAGACATTATTAGACTGTAAATAGGTTTCTGTCGATTTGTTGAGATTGGAGCTTTTAAAAAAAATTTATGTACCCAAATAACTTGGAAAATAATTATTATTAAATCCAAAATAGCCCTGCTGGAGATTTGAGGGCGTACCTATATAGGTTTAAATAAATTCTGTGACGTACTAATGCTCTCAAAAAAAATTTTATTTGCCAAAATAACTTGGAAAAGATTAAAGAAAACAAGGTCTGTCTATACCACCAAACTAAAATTTTTATTTGTCCCTTTAAGGTTAAAAAAGGAAATTAAAATGTATTAAAATAATTTACGTCATTAAGTCAGTTGTGGTCATCTGAAAGGAGAAAATTGTTTCAAATTAAAATTGTGTACGAAAATATCGTAATCTATGGTCTCATAATTTAGACTTAAATTTGTATGTGAAATGTGATCAAATACTCACCAATTATTATTTAAATTATGTCGACTTAATCGGGTTTACGTTGCAAACTTTCTTTTTTCTTTTCTTTTTAGTAAAAGAGGCACAAATTAGGAACATGACTTAAGACTTAATGCTGTTCAAAGCGAATGTTGCAATAAAATGGAGGGTATCTCTAATATCAGTACTGAAAATTTCATTTTTGTATTATTTAAAATTTCGTATTTCCGGGTATCAACTGTCAAGTCCAAAGGCGGCAAATTCAAATTTAAACAAGAATCGTCATAACCTAGAGGGGGGGGGGGGGGGGATGGAGGGAGGTTGACATGGACTTTATGATACACTATAAATAATTGTTAGACTACATTAACATCCCTTATTCGGGGTGTGTACATATGAGTATTATAATAGATAAATCAAAGTAATGATGTGAGAGAGCACAAAAAAACGTTATAAGAGAATACTTTATTTTTATTTAATCATACATCCACCTGGCTATTAAAGCACCCTATCGCTAAGTCACAACGACCTTCAATCATAATTACAAAAGGGTAAGAAAGAAGAAAGAAGACAGACCTTGTTTTCTTTAATAATCTCGCCACAGAAAATGGACTTCTTGAATCTTGGAAAAGATTTTTTTTTCCATCTTAAGGGGGACCAAACCAAGCCAATATGTCCCAAATGGCCGCAAATGGTGTATTTCGACTTATTAGATTGTAAATAGGTTTCCGTCGATTTGTTGAGCCACTGGAACATTCGAGTTGCAAAAATAGTTGAAATGTGTTCGAATATGACTGGAGTCGGACAGTCAACAATATACCGACTTGTGCACTAGGATAAACGCGGTCCCATCAGGTCACCAAAGAGAAGTACAGGAAGAAAATAAACGTAATAAATGAGGATGAAAAGACTGCCATCAGAAGAATCATACACTCGTTTTACTTAAAAAAAGAACCCATGGGTAAGAAGAAACTATGGAAAACTTTGAAGGAAATGAATTTTTGTTATAAAAAAATTCAAAACAAAAAATCACTTTTAATAGAGAAAGACGAAATCATCTGCTGGCGACGACGATATTTGAGGGCAGTTAGACAGTTTCGAAGGGAAAGCAGGAATATCTATTATATGAAACTTGATGAAGTGAAGGATATACTGTTGGTAAAATATGGCAGGATAGACATATAAGCGCGAGGCAAGCTTTCATTTAAGGATAGTCCACAGGGAAAAGGTAAAATATTAATAATTACTCACATTGGTAGCAAAAATGGATTGTCGATGGCGGCTTACTAGCATTTAAATCAAAACGTACTGGAGACTATCATGAAGACACGAACGAATACTTCCAGCAAATGCTAGATCTTATTCCTCCTGGGTCTGTTATAGTCATGGATAATGCCAGCTACCACTCAAGAAAAAATACCAACGTCTTCTTGGAAAAGAATGACATCATTCAATGGCTTACTGCAAATAAGAAGCCATTTTATAAAGATATGCGGAAAAGAGAGCTACTGGAGATTGTAAAGTTGAATAACCTATTTGTGGGAAATGTGTCGTCGACGAAATCGCTTCAAAACGAAATATAACGGTATTTCGCTTTCCGCCATATCACTGTGAATTAAACCCCATAGAATTGGTGTGGGCGCAAGTAAAAGAGTTTGTAGCAAGGCATAACACCACTTTTAAAATGTGAGACGTTTGTAAACTTCTTGCAAGAGGGAATAAAGACAGTGGATTGTGAAAAATGGAGTAAGGGCGTCGAACATGTAACTGAAATATAAGAAAGAATGTGGGAAGCTAAAATTAAGTTGTTGTATTGTACATAGTAGATTTTTTTTTATAAATATTAATGTTTAAAATACCTGTAGTAACGCCGTTGTTACTACAGGTAATTTTCATTTCATTCACCAAACTGGTCTTTCTATTGTATGCTAATTAGGGTGACCCTAATTTAGGACCAATTCGGGGGGTGTACGTCTTAAATATCTAAAATACGGAATCTTTAAAAACTATCATTGCAATTTACCTAAACTTTACAATGCAACTTTTAAGTTGTCCACTCTGCGTAATGAGTCCTGTCATTGCAAATTTACATTTTATTGCTCTCTCGCATTAAGAAACAAAGTATAATAACAAAACAAAAAAAAACATATTTTAAGAAAACACAACAGAGTCTTTAATTCGACTTTAAAAGGAACAGACTTAACATTTCACTAAAAAACGAAAATATCAAAATATAGTACAGTATCTGAGAAATCTTGATTCCGAGACAATCCTGGGTCATAGTCAGTTTTTATTTTTGCCAGGGCACAGGACCCCGATTCTGGGATATCCTGGCGAGTTGGCAACCCTACTTCCTTCACACCGTATTCAGGCTTGGGACCGGCCTAAACTCCCTAATTTTTGTTCATGAATTCGAAAGAAAAACCGTTGAAATGTGTGTCTGGATGAAGGGACTCAACTTGTGCTAGCATTTTGTAAAGACCTATTGAAGACACCCTGTATTTTTAGCACCTAATATATCCTAAATAAAATGTTTGTTATTTATCTTGATTTAATTTTAAAATATTTCAGCACCTAATAAACATTATTAAACAAATTGCAATAAATATTGACATTTAGGGCTGTTAATAGAACACTGAGCAACAGTTAAATTAACTCTAAAATTGCGTAAAGTTTCTACATGTTTGAAATTCATTGACCCAAATTGACAATCTGTTATTTAACATTATAGAACTTTAAATACACTTAATACTGCTCAGCAATTTTTAATTAAGTATTGTTAATAGTATTGACATGTGGACTAGAGTATTTTTTATAATCTATAGTTTCTAATATCAAGTTTTTTCTATATACAGATCAGTGTTTTTAATTATTACTTTCAGTACCAGAAGCACCTATTTGTACACATAGGAGGCCCCGCGCTTTCCTACACCGACCCCCTCCTCGAAGCGGTGGATGTTCGGCAAATATACGATAAATTTCCCGAGAAAAAGGGCGGCCTCAAAGAACTCTACGACAAGGGTCCACAGAACGCGTTCTTTTTGGTCAAGTTCTGGGCAGACCTTAATTCTAATATTCAGGATGAAGCTGGGGCGTTCTACGGAGTAACAAGTTCGTAAGTATCTAGCTATCGAGATAAATTTTTAACCGTTTTAAATTGTGATCGAAGCGGGGAAGAAAAAGTAAGGGCAGGTACCACTCCGGGACCCCAACCAATCGAATTTCTCCGAAGTGTTTTTTTGTCAGGAATTTATTTATTTAGTATGGAAAGCTCCAGAATATTTTTGCTTAATGTTTTTCTAAAATCAGAACTTCATATAAAATACATAATAATATATGTTTTAGGTACGAAAGTAATGAAAACATGACGATAACATGTTCGACCAAAGTGTGCTCGTTTGGCAAACAAGTGGTTGAGAAAGTGGAGACGGAGTACGCGAGGTACGAAAACGGAAGGTTCGTCTATCGGATACACAGGAGTCCCATGTGCGAGTACATGATCAACTTTATCCACAAACTCAAACACCTGCCCGAAAAGTACATGATGAATAGCGTGTTGGAGAATTTTACAATTCTTCAGGTATGTATGCCTGCTTTATATTCTTACTAACATATCTTATACAATACTAACACCAACTCATATTCCTGAACTCACTAACTCTAAACAGCTGTTAATCTATTTTTAGGGATATTTAAATTAGGCTTTTTAATTTTTTTTTTTTTTCAATAAGGTTAAGTGCATGATGAATAGCGTGTTGGAGAATTTTACTATTCTTCAGGTATGTATGCTTGCTTTAGGCAATGATATCAAAATTTTATTTTTGAAACCATTGACTTTAAGTCCTTACTAACATCTCCTATACAATTCTAACACCAACAAGTCCTGTACTCATTGAACTCTAGTCATCTGTTAATTTATTTTGTAATGCAGTAATCCTAGCTCGAAGGCCATATAGCAAATCGCAATTCTTCCGGAACACATGACTTTTTGGTTACGGTTAGGCTGGTCTAAGATGAGTTTAAATTTGAAAAGGGGGGATGCCATCCCTTGGTGGAAAGCCGCCATCTTTGTTTAAAGGGGTAAGTTTGTTTTTTGCAATAACTGCTTTATTACTAATTTCAGCAAAAAAAGTGGTCAGAACATTTTTGTAGTGAATAAAATTCTCTACAATCTTTTTTTTTTTTTTGTGTGGTATGTCTCAAGTAAACAAAACAAAAATTTTCTAAAGTCTAATCTTTAAAATTGCAGCAAATATAAAGTCATCGCTTTTAAAATTTTGTACAGATTGGTTTGCATGACCGTTTTGAATATAAATCTCAAAGTATTTTTGTATTTTTACGGGATTATCTAGATGATAAAATTATTTGAGGTTAGATCGACAATAACCGCAATATGAGTCAAAATGAGCCTCTTATTTGCTACCTATGCAATGCCAGCTGCTTTTCCAAGGAGGATAGAAGCACCGTCTTTGGTTTTCCATGTGATTCCTGTAGCAGACCAATATGTAAGTCATGCAGTGGCATAAAAACTACAACTGAACTACGAGCTATCCTACTTCAAGCTAGGACCTGCATATTTTGGTGCCCAGGCTGCAAGGAGATAAATTTGGCGGGTAAACCAAACACTGTTACTGGTAGCAAGGTTCTTGATCCTGCTAATATATCAACGGCTAGCAGCATCAATAAGGCATCAGAAATTGAAAACACTTATCTCAAATTACTAAATAAAGAGATGGACGATAAAAACTGTATTCTTAAAGCCAACAACAGCCTTCTGGAGCAAAGAATCAAAACGCTAGAATCTGAACTTGCTGTACTGCACAATTCACCCACACCTCAGGTAGGTGATGTCGTTCCGGATAAATCTCAACCCTGGCCTCAACAAATCGCAGTTGAGAATCTGTTTTAAAGAGAGAGAAAGCCGCAAATTTAATTTCATACTCTTTAATTGCCCTGAATCAACAACTAACATCAATGAGATTGCTAGACGTGTGGCTGATCCTTGTCTCGGAAGAGATACTCAAGCGAATCTTCAAGTGTTTCGCTTGGGCAGGGTGGGCGCTGGAAAGAATAGGCCAGTCAAGGTTATCTGTGGTCTGAGTGGCTTAGCCTGTGAAGTTATACGCAACTCTAAAAAAATTAAAACAAATAACAACCTTAAACATTTGTCAATTAGTGAAGACAAAACCCCACAGCAAGTACAGGAGTACCGCAAGCTTAGACAGCAATTGGACGAACGTGTCAGGGCTGGTGAGACTAATCTAAGAATTATATACAAAAATGGATCACCTACAATTGCCACAACAAATCTAGCTTCTAATTTAAACTAATTAAGCTGTCTAACAGGAATATACAATTAACTTACCAGAATGCTCGGGGTCTTAACACTAAAACTTATGAATTCTATAAATCTGTTTCTCACTGTGAAAGCCATTTTGTGGCAATCACAGAAACATGGATCCAGGATGGCTTATTTAACAATGAATTGTTCAACGATAACTAAGTGGTCTACAGAGCAGACCGTAAACTTGATCTCATGGATGTCACCAGGGGCGGAGGTGTACTTCTCGGTGTTAGACACGACCTAAGATCTTCAGTGCTCAAATTGAAAGAACTTGAGGAACTTGTGCCTGATATAGATGTCTTGGGCTGTAAGCTTTATTTTTATAACTCGGTGCTATTTATTTTTATTATTTATATTCCACCTAACTCACCTCCTAACTCACACCAGAGCCTGTTTGAGTATTTCTCTACATATGAACCTATTCAGAACAACAAAGTTATCTTTATCGGAGATTTCAACCCCAATTCGAATGCAAAAATAACACTATTAAATAATTTCTTGGCGTTTTGTGATTTTAAACAATTTAACACTCTCCCAAACGCATGGGGAAACTTATTGGATCTTGTTATTGCTAACATTGTATGTGAGGTGACTAGAGATGAACTGCCCCTAGTTCCAGAAGATGTTGCCCACCCCACCCTTAATGTTTCATTTGACATGCTGCTCGAGTCAAATACTGAGTTTGGGGATTTTCCATCCTCTAACACAAGTAGAAACTATAACTTTAAAAAAGCTAATTACAATTTAATGTATCACCTACTTACTGTCACCAATTGGAACTTTCTATTTAATGAACCCAATATTAATAAAGCGGTAACTCTTTTCTATAATACACTTTACAGCATTCTGGACCAATCTGTCCCCCTATATACTAAGACATCGAATAAAGTTGAAAGAGAAAAATAGACTCCATAAAAAATACAAAAGATCTGGGCTAAGCTTGGACTATCAGGCATACTAAAAAAAAAGACGTATTGTTAAAATAAAGACTGATGCTGCTTATAGGACCTACATAAATAGTACTGAATCATCTATCAGGAGCGATCCTAGGCACTTCTGGAAATACATTAGACAAAAACGCAATAAATCACGTATCCCAGGAACACTGACTTTTGGTCAAACTTCATTTGATTCTCCACAAAATATAGTAAATGGCTTTGCTGATTTTTTCAGGAGTGTTTATGAGGTTTCTTCTGACTTTAACTTGGATGATCTGGATGTGGCTGGCAATTCCCAAAATATCTCTATCACACACATTACTGAATCGGAGATCATTAAGGCACTAAAAAAACTAAAAAATTCACATACCTCTGGTCATGATAAAATACCCTCCTTCATTTTGCGCGATTGTGCTCAATGTCTCGCGATCCCACTGCACTACATATTTAATTTATCAATTGGGTCCAACACTTTTCCTGACCACTGGAAAAAAACTAAAATCTGTCCAGTGTTTAAGGGTGGGGATATAAACAATATCACTAATTATAGACCAATCTCTATTTTGTCTAACTCTCGAAGGCCTTTGAGATCTGTGTAAGTGAGAATCTCTTCTTTCAGGTTAAAAACTTGATTACTCCTGCTCAGCACGGATTTTTTGCCAATCGATCAACTATAACTAACTTGACTACCTTCCTAAAAAAGGCCTATCAAGCTATAAATTCAAGAAAACAACTCGATGTCATATACACGGATTTCTCTAAGGCTTTCGACAAGTTGGACCATGGTCTAATCGCTCTAAAAATGCACAAAATTGGGTTTCACATCAACCTGATCAACCTTTTCATCTCTTATCTCAATGGTAGATCCCAATTTGTGGAATACAATGGTTTTCAGTCCTTTGACTATAATGCCACCAGCGGCGCCCCCCAGGGAAGTAATCTTGCACCTCTGATATTCGCCATATTTGTTAATGATATCACTCAGAACATCTCATCCAACTGTTTATTATTTGCGGATAACCTCAAATTATTCAGAATTATCAATAACATACAAGTTTGCACTGATTTGCAGAAAGATATCGATACACTGTTGTCATGGTGCAGAATTAATAAATTACATTTAAACATCAACAAATGCAAATCGATGACAATCTCGAATCTCAATCACGAATTAAACTTTAACTATCAACTTGAATCCAGTAATCTTTCCAGTGTTGATTCGATCAAGGATCTGGGGGTGGTTATCGATAAAAAAACTCACATTCAATGTTCATATAGATCAGATCGTGCAATCATCATTAAAAACCCTGGGGTTTATCATTAGATCAACGAAAGATTTTAAAAATATCGACAGTCTTATCACTTTGTTTAATTCATTAATTAAATCTAGATTGCAATATGCTGCTCTGGTGTGGTTTCCTAGCCATCAAATACATATTGACAGGCTCGAATATGTTCAACGGCGTTTTCTCAAGTATCTTAGTTTCAAACAGGACGGGACTTATCCTCCAAGAGGTTTTGATCATCATTTATTACTTAAAAAGTTCAACTTCCTCTCACTCAAACAAAATACAATTTTAGCAAGTCAATTATTCCTATTTAAATTATATGTAACCGTCTTGTTGACTCTACTGATCTCCTGGAGGGTCTTAATTTTACTGTACCAGTGGTGAACACACGTGCACACCGCAAATTTTACCTTGAGAATTATCCCACTTATCTTGCCAGAAATGAGCCAATATATCGTTATCGAGCCTGTTCATATTATAATACTCTGCAGGCCAACATTGATATAGACTTATTTGTAGGTTCAGTTAATTCATTCAAGAGAAGGATCTTGCCAGTAATCTATACTTTATAAACTCTCTTTTCCTAGGTTACATAATTTCATGGCTTTACTATAATATTTATTTTTCTAATGCAAATACATTGATGAATTTATATTGTATAATTGATAGCTAAAACATGTTTTCTGCAGAGTTCGTTATTATTATTACTTCACTTCTTACTTGGACTATTGGTTTTTCTTATCTTCTTTAAAAAAAAATGCTTGCAAACTTATGTTGTGTATTTAATAATTAATATATGTATCTGTGCTGTTGTCGATTTATGGTGAATGTGTGATTTTCCCCATAAGGTGCACTGATTGTCTAAGCTCTGAATTGGCAAGTGTTGGTTACTGTTACGTTACATGTTTTTGCTTTATAAAAAGTTTTGTTTAGATATAGTATGCATTAATTGTCTTTTATTGGAATTTTTCTGTTAGACAATAAAGAATTGAATTGAATTGAATTGAATTGAATTTTTTTTCATAAAGACAATTTAAACGTTTAAAAAATATATGAGAACTGTTTTGTAGAGAGTTATATTCTCTACAAAAATGCTCTGAACACTTTTTTGCTGAAATGAATAATAAAGCAGTTGCAAAAAAACAAACTCAACCCTTTAAACCAAGATGGTGGTCTTCCACTAAAAGTCGTGTGTTCTGTAAGAATTCCGATTTAAAATCTAGGATGATTTTTTAAAATGGGCTTTTTAATTTTTATTTTTAAGTTAAGTACCGGCTCTATCTCAGAAACGGTTAATCGCACAGGATCGCTGGAAATTACAAGTTTCTATGTTGGCCGCTAGATGGCGTAACACTAATGACTAAAGGGTGGAATATATGCTCTTAAATTCAGCCAAAATATGTGCATATATATGCCTTGTTTGCCCTTAAAATATGCCGTTATATGCATTTTTTGAAGAAATATGCATACTGGTATATTTATTATAGTAAAATAGGGTAAAGGAACACACTAGATTCCAGAAAAGATGTTTATTTAAAAAAAAAGAAAAAAAAAACAAAGAAAAATAAAAGTAAACAATTTTTTAACCTGAAATTGTGTAAAAGGCATTTATTGCTGAATATTTTTCAAAATTTTAAGCTAAAAAGGATCGTCTTCTATCAGTCAAAATATGTTTATACAAAGAGAAGCTTAAGTAAATGTCATTATATATACCGGGTAGTACACCGTCAGACTGGCTATAGGAGATCCCATGTAAATTTTGCTACCCTCAAATTTTGACTACCCTATTAATTTTACATCAAAGTAATTGTATTAGAGTTTTTTGGAGGTCCTCGTATGATGGACTCGCACACCAAATTTTATTATTTTCTAATAAGCCAATTAGAATCTCATAAAATAAGTACATGCCATTAAGTAACACCTTGTATACCTAACAAAAATATAACATATCATGTTACTCAACCCTTAAGTACTATGCAGGTGTACACACGAGTGGCTACGACGTATCGGTAAGGAGAAGCGCAATATTTTAAATTAAAGCATGGCCGAGTCATGGGCGTGCTTATCCGATATGTTAAAAAAAATACTAAATTATAGTCCAACTTGAAAAAAACAGCTTCATGACTAATTCAGTGATAATGATTTTTTAGTTTTGGTCGTACTAATTCAAAGACGCATGAATTAAAGTTTTTCAATACGACACACCCAAACACCGGTTGCTTGCTTTCGGGACACGCGCGGGTCAACCAATAGAATTTTAACAATAGCTACCTGTTCCCTTTGATCGTACACTATGATGCCATATTTCCATGTCATTTCAATATTAACATTAAGAAGAAATTTTGAATAATGTTGAAATTTTAATAAAATACCCTTAGTTTCTTAAGTATGCTATTATTAATTTTCAATTACTTTATTTAACTCCAGGGTTTTCTTGCTAACAAATATTAAAATATAATAAAATAAAGGTATATGGCAACACCGTTACCTCCTTGTAGACCGCTGGATTTACATCGATGTTCGTGGATGTCCGTAATGTCTGTAGATGCTCGTTTGTCCATAAATTTATGTCACAAAGCTGTATTTCTGGTGTAATTGGTCAGTTGTAGACCCCTCGCCCACCAACCTAGCAACTTAAAAATAATTTCCAGCGAGTTTTTAAAAATGTTTCTTTGCTAAAGCTTTGCGAGTAACGGTTTCTGAGATACAGCCCACCCTTAGTGGGCGACCAAGCCATATATTCTCGAATTAGGGTAATTACCATATCAAGAGAAGTGATCTGTCTTCTGTCAATTTTTTCATTTTTAAAAATTTTACAATTCTTCAGTTATGGAGGCTTTCTTTAAGTCATTACATCAACATATCCTTTACAATAGTAACAGTATTATATAATTCCTGAACTCACTAACTCTAGTCGCCTGTTGATCTGTTTTAGGATTATTTATAAATTAGGATTAAAAAAGTCACGAAGAGTCCTCATTAAATTTTGCCATTTTATTTAGATGTTTTATTTGGATTTGTTGTGGTTTTGTCTGTTTTAATAATTATTAGTGTATACATTAATATTTATTTAAAAAACCATCGCGATTTTTTTGGTCATATTTTAAATTTAAATTTAACTGATAGCCTAAGACATCGCGCGTACTACGATTCGGTTTTTTTACAGCACGACTTTAAAATCGCAATCACTTATGTTGTTACTTACGATATATTTCGTGCAATATATTTCTATACATCACATTTCTGCGACAAATTTATCGCGCGGTAAAAAATCGTAGTATGCACTAGCGCCAAGAGCCGACGGTATGGAAATCATATAATTATGTCATCGTGGTTTGCCATAAAAACTTCTAAATTGAATTTTGTTTATGGGAGATCAGGATACGCTTATTTTGCCACCCCGAATCAAGGTGCAAATAAATATATAGAATAAATAGTTTTTGCTACTTTTTTTTGTATGACACCTTTGGATAAAAATTATATAAAGTCGGCACTGTGGATGTTTGCCGGTACGTCATTACTTGCACGTGAATAAAACCATATAGTACAATCAATCTGTTATGGAAAAGCGGGTTTACGGGAAAAAATATCATAAGCGATTTTATTTCATAAATGGTTAGAGGGGCATGTGATTAGCTTAAAACCAAATTGTCGCCCCGCCCCCCTTGGGCGCTTATGGGAAACTCAAAAAGAATTTGGACTTGATTTTCCGCAAAAACGGTAAGTCGCGGAGAAATATTTTGTAAACAAATATTATAGAAAACAATATTCTCCACAATTTATCTCATGGAGTGACTGCGCTACGACTAAAAGTGCAGAAAGCAGAGGGCGCCAAAATCGCCAAAAATCACTTTTTCCTTATTTTCGACGCGAAAAATATTTTTTTGCTCAATGGCATAAATACAAAAGTTGTAGAGCCCAAAAAATTCTATAAATTGAACCCGCGCTTTTTTTTTTACAATGCACGGTTACGGAGAAATAGCGCCTGGAAGTACCAACCGAATGCAGCATCATTTGTTTTATGTCCTGTGATCGTAGCATTCTATTGTTACAGATCCTCACGACTAATATGACCACTACGCCACAACTGAAAATGCTTTATAGGGGAAAGAAAAGTCGAAGTCTTTCTCCACAATTTTATTATAGTTATGGAATAGAATAATCAATATACCTACATCATGGAACTACAGAAATTATTGATAGGAAATTGATAAGAAAGTGTAAATTTAAAAAAATGTTGAATGCCCTTGATATTTTAAAACAATTAGGGGATATATCTTGATATGGAGTAATAAGAACTCGTAGAATGGAGTAATATTTTTAAATCGACATTAGAATACCAGTATAATGGCCTTATACAAGTATTGTTAATAACTAATTCTAATTGTGTTACGAGATTACAATTAATTTACCATTAACATTTTGAATGTGGGTCAAAACGCCTGCCTTTCTGTGACGTCAATAATCTGTAGTTACCGATGTTATCAAATATACTGTTTTTGCAATTTTATTACTCTAGTACAATAGTATATTTGTAGAGTTAAATGTACTAAATTGATTTCATGACCATACATTATCAGTAATATTTTGATTAAAATTTGTTGATATTTTTAAAGCGATTTGGTAAAACAATACAATAATCAGTAAAAAATCAAACAATAAATGACAGCCGGATAATTATTAATATTCGTATCGTATGTTTATTCATGGCAACTGTGATTTGATATAACAGTGGTATACTTAATCAGCATTTTTAAATTGAAATATCTCGAAAACGGCTGCCGCAAATAACAACATAATATTATTATGTTTTTAATATTAAAAAAAAATGCATTACATGTTTCTAAAATATACTGGATGTTTTACTTAAAGTTACCCAAGGTTGCATGTTAAACTAATTTGCCATATACATTTGTTTTATTTCGTAACAGTTTCCTGTGATTAGTGTGCCAGATAAGGGTCAATATTAATAGAATGCTAAGACGCCGCATTCCGTTGGTACTTCCAGGCGCTATATCTCCGTAACTCAATTTATAGGATTTTTTGGGCTCTACAACTTTTGTATTTATGCGATTGAGCAAAAAAATATTTTTCGCGTCGAAAATAAGGAAAAAGTGATTTTTGGCGACTTTGGCGCATCACATGTTCCCTAACCATTTATGAAATAAAATCGCTTATGGTATTTTTTTCTCGCAAATTTTACAGATTGGCTGTACTAATATGAATCTAATCAAAATTACGAGATGCAAAAAGTCAAAAGCAAATCTGGGTTCATAAACGTCAAAATTTTCGTGGCCTGCCTTTAAAATGAGTAAATAATAACAAATATATAAATACTTACCGCCAACACGTAAGTAAAAGATAAAGATAGCTCTGAAAAAAACAATTTTTAGGATTCAATTGAATATTCAAAGCACAAAAATGTTTAAAAACAAATTAAAGTTGGCAGATCAAAACGATGACTTTAAAATCAATGGACAACTCTCCAAATATCTTTTGTCTCTATCTAGCACGTTACTTTGAATTCGAGACGTATTGCGCAATCCTGGGGACGCTCTATCACAGCATAAACTAGCAGGCGCTTTCAAGTCACGCCCAGGGAACTTCGTGATATCATAAACAAACTACCATTACGTAAGGCCCCTGGGCCTGACGAAATCCACAGTCTCCTGTTACGAGACATTCTCCGGAAAACATTCGTGCAATTGCTATACATTATAAATTCTGTATATACTTTACAGCATTTTCCTCGCTAATGGAAGGAGACCATTGTTATACTCTTATTAAAACCTGACAAGGACCCTACACTACCTAATTCATACAGACCGATTGCACTGACAAACACTATGTCTAAAATACTAGAAAGAACAATCCTAACCAACCTAAGCAAACAAAAACTGACAAACAATATACCAGACGAACAATTTGGCTTTAGACCGGGACACTCGACTGTCATGCCAGTGGCAAGGGTGCTCCAGGATGTCAAGACGAAATTTAATCAAGAAATGAACACAGTCTTGCTTTCCCTTGACATCCCGCGCCTTTGACACTGTCTGGCACAAAGGACTCATACACAAGCTATTTTACACTCACAATTTTCCATTACATTACGTAACAGACGGGACCTTCTGCGTAAGGAGGGTACGCAGTCCGCCCCAGTGACGGTGACTGCGGGGGTGCCTCAGGGCACAGTCCTATCCCCAGTTCTGTATAATCTATATACTGCGGACATACCGAGGTACCCCCTCACAAAGCTGGTATGTATTATTACGATAATTTTAAATATGTACGCGGACAACTCACTAATATATGCTCACTCCTACTACGCAGAAGCTGCCAAAAGACAGATACAAACCTACATTAACTTACTTACACCGTACTTAGACAAATGGAAAATTGTGATAAATACAGACAAAACAACATGTACGATACTTACTAAAAAATTTACAAACAATCGAATTTTCGTACCGATTAAAATCAAAGACCGCAAAAACGACTGAAATACTTAGGACTGACCATAGATGAGCGTTTATCTTTTCATCCCAATATCGCTTCCACCCTTAAAAAAGGCTTTGCAGCAATGCACAGCCTGTATTCCATTCTATCCGCAAAATCTTTCCCCGTTCAATAAACGCCTCATCTATCAACAAATTATAAGACCCGTAATAACACATGCCGCGCCAGTGTGGTGTTCAGCCTTAAACACCCAACTACAGAGGCTTCTTAGGTTGAAGAATAAAATTCTGCGATGTGTTACGTCATCCGGCAGGTACGTACGCATCGCAGAACTGCACCGCATGGCCGACATACCGAACATACTAGACTATATTAGAGACATATTAACCGACTTCTATACAAACAAAATAAAGAACTCACTATTGACAACAAACTGACAACAAAATATACATGACATAAACAATCCAATAAAATACGCAAAACTACCCTTGTATCACCTCCCCCTACCTTAGGTATGGGTATCGACTAATGAACACGAACATAATTCAATAAAATACACAGAATTAAATTCCACAAACATCACCACACAAGCACGACAAAGAATAAATACATTTTTTTTACACATCAACACCCACACGGTCGATACACATGCCGTTGGCCAGTGGGGGGGGGGGGGGGGGGACTACTGTCGATGCCTCCAACAAAGACTCACCCACGGAAAATCTACGCCCTTATTGTAATGGCCTCCTTCCGCCGGCACTCCGTGCTGGCTGATTGGAGATTTCGCCCACTGCATTGAAATTGTCTGCTATTGCGGACATAATGCTTCACTGAAGAAAGTAAATGGGGTTTTTTGGAAGATTTTTCCCCAAATGCCAAGCCGTATTCCAGTTGATTATCGTAAACGCGGGAAATATCTTTGAGCCAGAGCAATATATACTTCCATAATATGCTGTAAGGTCACCACCGGAAAGTTGTTCGCTATCTATATTAATTGTAAATATGCGCCACTACCTAGACCAAACCGTAGTTTAAGCGCATATGTAGATAAACTAGATTATGAAAATAAATGAATTTAAAAAGAAAAGAAGTTCTCAGCGTAAAAAAATAAGTGTGTCGGCAGCATCCTCAGCCATTTTTTCCGTATGCAGAGCGGTAGTCTCTTACTTATTAACTTCAGATGATTTCGTATTGACAGCGCCTGCTGCCTGTGGCTCTATTATTTTTTTATTTACTTAAGGATATAATAAATAAAAATGGGGAGTTGTAAATCACGTTGTTTTTTGATCATTGATAAATGACGCACCGGCAAGGATTCACCGTGCCGACTTTAACGTGATCAGAGACAATAAGTGACGTTTAAATTGACTATCAAGTCAGTCCCCTTTGCGGTAGTGTCCCACTTTGTCGCGTCCACTGTTTCCATATTCGGGGCAAAGTAATTTTAATTTTTATATTCGCGACATTGATTGTTTTTTCAAAATCAGTATTATTTTCATGATTACGCCTTATCACCAAGCAAAAATGGTGTTTCAAGACCTTCCTTGGGTGATGAATGGATTTTGTTTAAAACAATAAATGGCATTTATTTGCATATCGCTATGCGCTTATCAGAGTTTCATAAAATTGCTTTATCTCTAACGCAGCCGATATCAAAGATACTTTTTGCATTATACATATAAACTGTCTACATAATTATGCCTTCAAAAAGAAAAATGAAAGGGCGTACATTTTTTTGTTCTGTTTAAAAATTGTAACCCCCTTAGCTCAAAAGTAAAGCGGTTCCGGACCTACTGATATGAACGTTTCTTCTTAAAATCATTTAAAGATTACGAACCTCAAGTATTATATTGCAATTATGAAACACCCTGTAGAAAATCCGAGGTCAAATTGTCGTTATGCGAGATGATACAATAATTATTTCGGAGACATGTGGAAATAGGCCCAATACGGGTTGCGCTCACTTGGTTCTATATGCCATTTTCAGTCGATTTTTGTCATTTTTTCTGCTTCGTTGCGCTATATGGAAAGAAACAAAATGGGTAAGTGACCGCCAAAACCAACCAACATTTAAGAACATTCAATTTTGCTATTCAATTTTTAATCTGCTACTTTGTAATAGCATATTACATACTCAGGTGGGAAATGTTCCACTTCTGTCGAGAGAAAATTATGGTTTACCGAGGCACGTTTTCTAAAAGATTTACTACACAATTAGTCGCCCCAATGCCAGGTTCTCCTAAAATTCATCAGGAATTTAGCATTGGCAAGAAATTTTCGGAAACTCAAACGGGACAAAAGATCATTGTCACATCATATTGTAATTAATTAGTAGTTCAGCTATTTGTAGTAGATATTTTGAAAAATTAAAAATAGAAATGAAGGAAATTTTCCACCCGGTTGGGAAACAGACAGTCGAAAAACGTAAACATCTAAACCTTCAAAGATGTCAGAAATAACGTTTTTACATACAGGGTGTCGACTAATTAATGGGACACTGCAAAACTACAGATTCCTTATGTAACTGACCTTAGTTCTAAAGTTCACAACCACCAAGATACAGGGTGTCAAAGTTTCAAATTATTTTTTGATTTTTTTAAATAACTTTGGTAAAAAACTAACGTTTTTACACAAAACTTGGTATTTGGTTTTTTAGGATTTTTGAGGAACTGTTTTCGAGATTTTTTTTTTTCCTTAGGCCCGTCCTTAACCGGAGCACTGCAGCCATAAGTAGGCCTATTGTGCAAACCTTCGTTTTATTGTATCCACTCGGTTATCTTGGTTCCCTGTATTAGTTTATACATGTCAACTGCTGATTTAGTGGTTATTTCATTCAATTCCAGTTTTACTCCCCCGAATATGACATAGCGCCTGCCATCCAGGGATTCGCATTGACAGACAACATAATAGACAGTTTTCTTATCCTTGCCGCAGAGCCTGCAGCTAAGATCTCCATTGTATATCTTCATTTTGTTCAGGTGATCCTTGACAGCCATATTTTCTGTTAGGATTCCCGTTGTTATTCTTACTTGATTCCTGCTAAGGTTAAGCAACCGTTTTGAGAATTTAGGACCAATATTCCCCATAGCTCTCTTGCCATAATTGAGTTCCGGTCTGCTGTTCCAGTAGACTTTGTTTTCATTTTTGGTACATCGCTTAATAGCTTCTCGTTCTGTGCATTTAGGCACTCCTAGGGCTGATTCAGGACCAATATATGGTGCAGCTTGCCTCGCAAACTCGTCTGCTCTTTCGTTGCCAAAAATGCCTCTGTGACCCGATACCCAGAATAGTTTTACAGTATTGCCTTTCGCCAGGGTTCTCAGTTCATTCTGGCATTCCCAGACTAACCTTGATGTTACCCTGTGGCTCATGAGAGCCTTAAGTACCGCTTGACTGTCTGAACATAATAATATGTAGATTTGTCTATTTTGGTAGGCTCTTCTATTGTTTTCCCATGCACATCTCCGACACATGTGCTATGTCGTCTATAAGTTCGTGACGAGTTCTTTCCTCTGGAGGTCGGCAGCATCATCTGAAGGCGGTGGAGGCCCATTCTCGCCTCTTCCTGTATCCTCAAGTGAAGGGGAGGGAGGTTAAGAAGGCGCTCCATCGCTGCAGAAGGGGCCGATTTCATTGCCCCTGTTATTCCAGACCAGTCTCTGAAGACTTCCTACCTTCAGTATAGAGGTCTTCTGCAGAACTTTTAACCACCAGATCACGGATGCGTAAGTTATTTAGGGTATCACCACTCATGTATGTCCTGGAATGCTCCAAGCATTACCTCGCCATTTTCTAACGTTCTCTCCACTCTTTACTAATTGGTAGAGTGCCGTTTCTGTTGATCTTCCTGTCCTATAGGCATGCTGGTCTTGATGAAATGGTCCGTCGCCCATCACGTCATCCCTTATTTGTCTATTTAACAGTTTTTCTAGCGTTTTAAGCACAAAGGACATTAGGCTGATGGGCAATGCCTTGGCGGTCGAGTAGTTTAGGCGCCCATGTTTTGATATTATATATTTTCGAGATATTGGTAGGACTAAAGTAATTAATTAGATTAGATGGTTGTAAATAAAATATTTTGTTTTCCATTTTAAATATTTACTATTATAAATACTTCATCGCAAATCAAGCGCGAATATGAAAATTGACATATCACTCGACCAGATCAACTATAAAGGTCGTTTGTTTATTAAAAGTCCATCCTTACATCACTTATTTGCTCCTGATCATTTGATATACTCTTTATCCAAAGGTGTCATATGTTAGTAACAAAAATAATTGCTTAATTATGGATAAATTGATTGGGGCTGGCAAAGATACCAGCGTATCCTGATCTCCCATGACCAAACTTCAAGTTGAGATATTTTTTACCAAATCGCGATGACATGGCTTCCATACCGTCGGCTCTTTTACTATGATGCTAGTCCTAGTTGGTAGAAACGTGCAGGCAATAGAAAATTTAAAAATGTACCAAAACCATGGGGTTTGTGATAATCGTTTTTGTCTTTATTTATAGGTCGTGAGCAATCGAGATACTCAAGAAACTCTGCTGTGCACCGCGTACGTATTCGAAGTTTCGACTTCAGAGCACGGCGCGCAGCATCATATTTACAGGCTGGTAAAAGACTAGCGCGAGCGCAGGATATTTCTTTTATCCTTTCACTTCAGTGCCTACACACCCACAATACTAGTATTAATCGGTTACTTGGAATAGTAGCCAAGTGAAATTACTATTATGAGCGAAATTTTTGCCATTTTATTTTTAAGGGTGTGACAATTGATATATTTCATGTTCCTAAAATAAGACATAAAGAAAACAATATACAGAGTGGCAAAAAAGTCGCGCATAATGCCTGTAACTTTTGAATTACCTCGTATACCTTTATGAAAGTTATTCAGTAAATTATTCCCCGTATTTCTACCTGCATGAATTTTTTCTGTCATTTCGGGTTTGGTTGCCATAGAGACCAACTTACTTTTTTTAAATGGAACACCCTGCATATGATTGCATATTTGGATTCTACTGGGAAAACTCTGAAGTTTTTGTATTTCAAATTTTATTTATTTAAAATTGTAACAAACTTTATAACAAAATAAATAGCCTAGAAAATTGAACAACTTAACATAGGAATAATGAACAAGTGAAACCATTTCAGTGTGTTCAAAATGACCACCATTTTCTACTAAGCAGTCTACAAGGTTTAAAAGGAATGGCCCGAATTTCAGTACTAATTCTGACTTTTAAAGATTCTAAGTCATTTGGACGGTTAACGAGCGGGGTTAAGTCGGGGGATCGCGCTGGCCAGTCCTCCTCTGCCTATCCAACGTCCTGGAGATTGTTCGCTTATGTATTGTCTAACATTTGCCGCATAATGTGCAGGTGCTCCCTCTTGCTGGAACCATACCTGTTCGTTTATGCCATTATTTACACCCGGTAAAGCCATTCTGCAGAAGGAATTATGTGATTTCTGAGGAGGTCCAAATATTTTTTGCCATTCAAATTACCATCTATGAAAAAAGGTCCCACAATATGTCTACCAACTATGCCCGCCCAAACGTTAACTTTTTCGGGCCTCTGAGTATGACATTCCTGGAACCAGTGAGTATTCTCAGCATATTAATAACGAAAATTGTGTTTATTAATGCCATTTAAATGGAAAGTTGCTCCATCCGAGAAAATGATATTTGGTGCGAAGTTATTATCGTTACTGCAGCTTTCCATCATCAGCTCTTCTATCAAAATCGTCCTCGTTTAACTCGTGCACCAACTTTATTTTGTAGGGATGCAACTTTTCCTGCTTTAACAAATTTTTCACTGACTGATGAGACACATTAAAATCCATTGCCATTGGCCTGGATGATTGTATTGGATATTCATGTATTGACAGCATGATATCCAAAGCTTTGTCTCCCCCGGTTGCTGTTTTAGGTCGAGGCCTATTTGGATATAATTCATTGAAAAGTTGACAAACCTGATCTTACGATCTCTTCATATTTCCGTAACCGCTCATTATTAAAATTTCAACTCGTTGTTTCTTATAGTGTAAGCAAATTAGAAATCAGACAACAGAAAATTAAACAGGAACTCAAAATTGACACCTCTTAGGTCGCTGTCATGAAAACACCTTGACTCAACTGGTAGGTATTAGGTAGGAATAATTATAATTAGGAAGTTTTTAATTTTTGAACTGTCATTATATTGGAAACGCTGTAAATATTTGAAATACAAAAAATTCTCAGTTCTTCCAGTAGAATCCAAATATGTAATCACATGCGGGGTGCTCTATTTAAAAAAGTAAGTTGGTCTCTATGGCAACCAAAGCATAAATGACAGCAAAAATTCATGCAGGTAGAAATGTGGGAAATAATTTACTGAGCAACTTTCATAAAGGTCACTATTTCGTATACGAGGTAATTCAAAAGTTACAGGCATTATGCGCGACTTTTTTTGCCACTCTGTATGATTACAGTGTCCAACTAAAGGTCCTTTTGTCCAGTTAACTCTTGATTATATAAAAAAACAAAAGTTTGAACTTATAGTAGGTTACAAGAAGATCACCTACTGAGTATTAGCTCTAATGCATTATCAGTTTAAAACGCTTAACCACGAATATTTATGTTTTCGTAAATTATTTAATGGACATCCATCTAAAAGCAATAATTTTAACCCTATTACATAATTATACGTAGCATTAGCTACTCCTATTGATACCAATATGTCATTAAAAACGTCGTTTCTGTTCCTATAGTTGACACTCAAACGGTGTTATTTTCTCATACCAAAATGTCAACTAAACTTAGTTAAAAATTAACTGGCAGAGGATTGTTTATTGCAACCCTTGTGTTTAGAATATAAAACAAAAATATAGCGATTGTTGTACCCTATTTTTGATATGAATCATGCGAACGCCTTTAAATTTGAGCTTATGTCGCCCTATAACATTAAATTTAAAAGCATTTTGCTTTGATCATACCAAGTTTGTCCATTTAGTTATTATTGGGCAAGGAGATAAAAGTTTTCGATGTCTTAACACTACAAATCCGCTTGGGTCGAAAACTTAAAATTATGATGATGAAATGTACCTAGTTACTAGGCACATTTTCTTTAGGATGTCGTTTACTTTTATTCATTCCTTGTCATGATAGAACTTTATATTTTTGTTTTTATTATAGTTTTATTTTATTGATTTATCGGAACGTACTTTTAGGTTAAGTCCCCACACATGTGCATGATCGTTTTCAGTTTTATTTTCGTCTTTTTTTTTTGCTTTCACTCATTAATAACTTCCCCATTTTTTTTTTGAAGTACTTAAATTATTATTTTTGTTGGTAGTTTATACATACCTACATTAAAAGTAGTTTGTTTTACATAAGGTTAGATTTTATACTGGACACCGGATTGTCTTGATATTATGAGGAAAATGCAGGGTGTTCCTAAATGTCGTGACAAGAGTGTGATTTCCTAATTCTGGTGTAAAGACAAAAATTTTATTTGAGCTATATCCTTCCTAAAAAAGCTCGATTCGTAAGAGACAGGGTGCTAAAAATTAAGTTATTTCCAGGTTTTACTTTGTATTTTGGCCACTGGAAATGATTTTATGTGTTGCGTTGAAGTCTACCTCTAACATGTAGGAACATCCTGTTTACGTATTGTAAATAAATGGGAAAGCAAAGGCTTGAGTATTTGTAGGACTTAAAAATTAAATTTATGCTGGGGAAGTTATTAAGATACTCTGGCACATAAAAACAGTTGGTATTAAGTTGAAATTATTATACGAGTTTAAGGTCAATAAGTCCATATTTTTGCGTTAGCCAAGCTTTATTCAAAATGCGTTATTGAAAAAAGTACGAAATAATTATTCGCGCTGCCAATTTAAATTTAATATTGTACAAGCACAATCGTATCTACAGGATTTTTAGATCTCTCGGTCATATCTGAAAAAACATCGCTACGACTTTCATGAAGAAACGATTGCCGCTAGAGGGTGTAAAAATTAGAAATTCCAATTATTTTACAAATTACTCCATTAATGGTACTTTTGATAACGATAAAGTTTTTTTTTGTAGCTCCGATCATAAGGGTGGGGGAAGCCGGTGCACAACTTATCTTTAAAGTTGCTGTATCTGTCACCCCTTCTATCCTAAGCCTCGTTTGCAAGAGAATTAATGCTTATTAAAAACCGTTTTTTAGTGATCGTCGCTAATTCGTACTTTGTTTTCTACAAGTCGCGCTGTATAAATGCTTTCCCAATTTTCTTTAAAACCTAAATGGTAAGATCTTAATATTTTTGTATAATAGATTTTAAAAGTAGCTATATCCTGGCGAAAACCACGTTTTAATATCCTTATTGGTTTTTGAGTTATTTTCCAATAGCCCTATTTTTCCACAGAAAATTAACGTTAGCCTTTTATCAAATGTTTTCTTTATGTCTTGACTAAGGCCTTTGAATTGGCTTAAGCGAAATATATTATACATCCTCCTCAAAAGAAAATTTAAATACAATTGAAAACTGAAAATTTCAAACGTGCTAAGTGCCAAAAATAAAAAATAGAGATTCAGAAAAAACCTTGTCAATACTTTATTTTGGCTTACATAAAATTACAAAACATAGAACATACATTTCGAGTTACTCTGAATGCATAAGTTAAATCAAAACTCTGCAAAAACCTAAATTTTCACATACAAAAATACATTTTCAAAAAACAAATTGGAAACGTGCTAAGTGACACATGTTTAACCAAAAGTGGCAAGAAAAACTTATTTTATTAGTTCATTGTAAAAATCTTTATGTTCCTGATTCTCCAAAAATGGAATCATAGCTCCTAAATGATTTTTTTTTGTTGGCACTTATGTGACTTTCATAAGGCAATTCTTCCAGGGTTATTTTTTGTGTATCTTGGATAGATTTACCTCTTTTTAATATTGGAATTTGTTTAAAATCTAAAAACTCAGAAAAGCTGTCTTTACATAGCCAACATTCCTGGATATCTGGCATCTATTTGAATATGTGTGGTTTTACTCATCTGGACTGCTTTCAAGTTTATCACGGAATCAGTAGCTGCTTGAATGTTAAAAAATCCGTGCATGTCAACTACTCGAAATTTTCCAGTGTGTGTACTGCTCTCAATAATGGAATGCCAGTCTGTAGGAACTATAGGTTTACACACTTTTTTACGCATTTAATGAGCGCAAAATCACGATCGCACTGAAGAAAGCTGTGCCCACTAACTAATAACTTGTGATCGATACATTCATATAAACCAAGCGAAACCAAAAAAACGTAAATGAAAACCATCATACGATTTTTATTTTGTGAGGCACAGTTATCGCTCCATATGGTAATGTTATTGTTTGGATTTACGTTATTTAGTATGTAAACGAAGATATTTCATTACCGCCTCTTGAAGCTATTACCTTCGTGCCATAAAGCACATGTAAGAGATACCCAGATCAGCTACGTTTATACATAGATTATAACAACTAAGTTGGCTCATATAGAACATATCTGAGTGTGTTAGGGAGGGTACAAATAGTACTTGTTCCAGATCCATAGAAACAGTAGTATAATCAGACCAAGGAAGCTGAGATTTGGTAATATCATCTTTCATGCATGTTCCTGCGTTTTCGGCCTTTCCATGATGCAGATCAAGGTCTATTTTGGCCTTATAGCTATTTTCATTTCGAGCTTCAATTTCCCAGTATAGTTTATCACACATTCGACATGTGTCGTTACGAGGTCGTCTGAATGACAGATTAGGAAAATCTTTTAGAAAAACTTGCCTATAATATTTGTAGGTAACCGGACTTTCTGTGCATTTTTCTAAAAACGCTCTGTGCATTCGCCCGATATTTAAGTCAGGGCTCTAATATTCTTTTTCCGTCTTCTGCCTGGAATAATGGGACATATCGCGAGGAATACTATTGATATGATGCTGAACTAATCTCCGGTCATCGGAGGTAAATTTACAAGGTGCCGTACGTTGTCTTTTCTCTATAAAAGTGGTTTCGCCTAATTTTTTCATCTTAGAAAGAGTGCACACATGTCTTCTGGTTATACCGAAAGTGTCAATAAATGTAGCTCTACTTATTTGGACAACATCGCCAGTACCACTGGGTAGAGGGTAGTAAATTGTGGCTTGTCGACTGCTGTCACTAGGATCATCATAGTTGCCATGTCTTCATCTTTTAATTCTACCAATAGGCATTGGATTCATAAGATGGGTTCCCTGAGTTGCCTTATCAGTTAAATAAAATGTATTGAATGATATGACTTATCGTTTTACAGCTAAGCTTGCATTTACAAGAGACCTAAAACAAGCCATAATAATTAACATTACAATAAAACAATATTGTTTTAAACTTACCTTCGTAGAAGGTTCTCGCTTTGCTTCAACTTTTTTATTTTTACGATTAATATAACTCTTTCCAGTAATGTTCGCTTTTCTTTGTTCTGACAAACGAACCGGTACCACTTTTACGCCGTTCTCTTTCCATTTTTTTATAAAATTAATTAAAAACAGGTTAATCCAGACGAGCACGTGTCACAAATAACACCCACAACTGACTGATGGCACTTAGCACGCTAAGAACGTCTTGTGTACTTACACCAGGCGCCATTTTCTAACAGCGGGTAAACCGTTTCGGTTGGATATGGCACTTGACTCGTTTTACAAGTTGTCGATGGCACAGATCATTTCTATGGAAAGAAATTATTTTTTTAAATATTGGCCATTAGCACGTTTGAAATTTCCAGTCTTCAATTAGTAATCGTAGATGTTTTATAGCATGGCTAATCGTTCGAATTCACTGCTACAGTGAAACTTAGCCCATGAGTTGTTTAAATAAACAAACATACAACAAGGGCTTCCTTCATAAGTTGCTAGTATTTTACAATATTTGGTAATCCTGATTTGTTACATTTATTTACTATTTTTCACTGATGCCATACAACTCCTACGATTACGATTGTATTCAAATTTCCTTTTTAGGAGTACCAATTCATGGCCTACTAATTTCATTTAAGCCAATTCCGAGGCATCCTTGGAGACTATACGCATAAAAAAAATTTGATGCATTATTAGCATTCTTTTTTTTTGTGATAAAATAGAGTTACTTGGAAATCAAAAACGAATACAGATATTAATAAAAACGGGGTTTTTGCCAGAATGCCGCTATTTTTATTCTTTTCGAAACTATTAGGTATGCAAAAAGTGCACCGTACCACATTTTTTTAAAAAAGTTGAGAAAAACTGAAACTTTTCTAAAATCTGGAAAACAAAATGCTAATAGGCAATCATCAAAATAAGTTTTTAAATACTCATGAAATTTTCTTTCAATCGAGCCTAAGTTTAACAAAGTCGGACAGAAGGTGTGAAAAATACAGTACTTTTAAAGATAAGATATTTACCAGGTTTCCCTACCCTCATTATGAGAGATTCGAAAGTAAACCCAGACCTAAGTGTCCCAAAAATGGATAAGCTTTCCATTCCCGTTATCAAAACAGTAACTTAATGGGGCAATTCTTTAAATAATTTGAATTTTTAATTTGCTCTCAGCAATAGCGCTCTCTAGCGACAATCATACAACTTTGAAAATAGTTTCCAGCATTTTCTCTTTGCCGATGTACCCATAAAATTTTGTTTCCTGAAAGCCTAGGACCAATATTTTTTTAGATATAGCCCTTATCTGAACAACCTGTATTAAAAGTATAAGTAAAAGTTAAAGTTTTCAGAAATAAATTGGATCAATTTTCCTTTTTGAACGTGTCAATGGCCGATTTAAAAAATAATTCGTTTGGTTTGTACACTTAATAAATAAACTTAAAACTTAAAGACTGATTGACCCTAAACGATATATAGGTATATTGGACATACCTTACCTACTAATTCTTTAAATTTATTTTATTTATTCTACGTTTTACACGTTTTTATTTTAGGGAGTACTGATTTTAAAAAAAATGACATACATTTTGTTTCTATGTCGCGTGTTCTTACTGCTTAAAATCTGCAATATTCAGGCGGTTCAAAATTTGATTTTGACCATAAACTCTCGACTTTATTCTAAAACTGTATTATGCACACATGATGCGAACGATTATACTTTACTTATTTAACAGTAATAAAAATGAGATGACAGGCCTTATAACTTAACTGTACAAGAAATGAAAATTTCGCTAATAAAAGTTTAGTATGAAAAGATGAGAAAAATCAAATTTATTTTTTTCTCATTTTTGGGTGTTGCGGATTTAGGTGGGCTGCACTTTTCAGTTTGCATGACCAGGTCACCATGCTTCGTCGTGTTTCGTATGTAACACACACCGTCAATCTATGCAATAGCGGATCCCTATAGGATTTTTTTCCTATGGTGGCGGATGGGCCTTCCAAACAACTGACTGGTGATCGAAGGCTGTATCTGTAAAAAACAGAGGGCCGCTAGACTAGAATTAAGTATCGGTGGTAGGGATGGTGACCCAGACATGTCTGATGCTCTGCGATATACATAACTCTCGCAGATGACACTACAAAAACATTATAAGGGGCAGGTTTTGTCGAGGTTTGTGGTACCTAGGCAAAGAGGTGTTAATAATATTAATAAAGAAATCGTGTAAAGATACTGTACCGAGAATATCATATGTCGGTTATATATTGTGGTTCGGAGCCCACGTTAAATTGTAGGTCCCGCCTGGCTGACATTACCCAGACGTTAAAGGGGGTAGGCAAAAAGGATCCAAGGGGCCTACTTGCCTGGCCTCAGAACCTCTTCATCTCTGCTACTAGTACTACGAGGTGAACTAACCTGTATCACGTATGCAGAACACAAATACAAAAATCAATATTTCGACTTTAAACTTTTTTTTTTTGGTAGAATATTGAAACTTTGGGATTACCTTTGAAATCTTCTAGTTGCATTCTTAAATATTTTGAATTTTGTCTTAAGATTTCAATTAATTTATTGAAATTTTGGCATGTGTTTAAAATGTTCTATATAGTTTCTCACAAATTTTGAGTTTTATCTCAAAATTTTGGATAAAATTTTACAATGTTGGCTACTATTTTTGAATTTGCGAGACTAGGTTAAAACTTATAACTAAATTATTTTTTTTGTTTGATCGCCTTCATAAAAACTATTTATTGATATTGTACAAAATGTGATTAACAAACATCAGGCTGTCTCTTATAGTGAAGTGAAAATGTTTATATAAATTCATCTTCAAAAAAAAATATTTTCCAAATTAGTACAGCACTCATACACCTTAATATTAACTTACTTTTCGTAATTGCAAATGTCTCGCATAAGCAAGGATTATTTTTCAGGCACTAATCTAGTAGGTAAAAAATATCGCGTTTGGCTGTCATTTTCAGTTTAGGGGTTCTTGCAAATAACAACTGATATATAAACTTAAAAATTCCGCAAAGTTAAGCTTCAGTTGGCAGTTGGGATAACAATTTAATTTAAATGAAAGGGAACCCTGGGTTCAATTTATAAATTCAGTTTGTGCAAAGTTCGATAGTTTAAAAAATGCTTCCATGTATGTCAAGATTTTTATGTTCGGAGTTCATAACAATTGTTCTGACCAATGAACAGGCTTTTTAATGTCATATAGTTACAGCTAAATGTCAATGTCGTTGACGTTTGCGCTATTTCTATTTGTTGTATGTTGCTTGCTTTGGTTTTGTTTTGCAAAATGATGGCACTATTTTGTTGTTAACTGACTTCATCTAAAATTACCAAATATTCTATATCATTCTATAGGACACAAATTTCAACAAATCAAACAAGAACTTTTTGAACTTCGCTCCTGACTTTATAAATTCCATGAAACTAAACTGTCGAAGTTCGAACCTCACCAACTTGAACATTTAAACCTCAATCTCTACTTCGCAAGCTTTTCGAGTTAATAAATCCAGCCTAAATCTGCCAGTTTTTGTGTTACTGTGTGATCACATCAATTTTGTCAAGAATGAAATTCTATATGAATTTTTACTTTCAACCATTTTTGATATTCTTATTTAGTTACCGCCAAGACATTGACGGGCTTTGAGATGTTACCAGAGGACCAAATAAAAAAAAATGGTTAATATAAGATATTTTATTTCATACTGTATTGTAAAACACACCTTTACATATTTGAATTTAGTCCAGAAAATAAGGTTTTACAGCAATAAGTCCGGTAATTTTTTTTTACCGGCCTAGTCCTGTAAAATTTCTTTACCGGACTGAAATTTGTACGTTTTAGTTTAATCACTGTCAAACACACAATGTTTCCATCAGTAAATATAAGCACTTTTGAAATATACGACACAGAATAAAACTTCGTTATAATTTCAAAACATAATTATAATTTGCAACAGCAACAGTATGAAATAAAATATTGTACGTCATTCGTCCGGCAAATCCTTTACAGTATTCGTTTCAAAATTCCAGACTCGGCTCCTTCGTCGCCTCGTCTCGAAACATTTCACTCATGCTGTAAAAGTTGATTTACCGGACTTATAACGTAAATATCTATTAAAGTTTGACCATTTTTATAACGGCCCTTTTTTGTCGCTGGAGTGATAGAAAACGAATAAAACGCTCGAATGTCATCTTCAAACTCCTTAAAAATGGGTTTTAACCGGATAAACAATGAAAATATCGAAAATGGTTAAAAGTTAAAATTTAGTGAGTACCTATTTCATTCTCGACAAAATTGACAGTTATTCGCAAAAAAATGACCCACCCTCTAATTTAAGATGGCGCACAACGGAGTGAAATGGAAAAAAACGTGATTATTATTACGTTATTTTAACATATGGCGAATTGTTCTTTTAAAAAGTGATTGGATTTAAACAAAATCCAACCGCGGTCTCTTTTAGCCTGCTCGTGCTCTTTGGTGAAACAATTTCGATTAAAGGTTAGTAGCTAATTTTTTTCCTTTTTTAATTAGAAAATGTATGCGCAACAATCTCTTCTAACTTTTAAGATGGATCACTGCGGAAAAATCTACTTTTTCTCGATATAAAACTAATAATTCTATTCAGGTATTATACAGTGACAGTCAGAAAGTGCGCAGCATATGGGAAAATTTTTTATCTATGAATTTAATAAATTTATTTTATTTCAGAAAAGTTCTGCATATCTTTAAACCAAGGTAACACCCACCAAATCCGATAAAAGTCTTATGGTATACGAGGAAGAGTCAAAAATTTGAAATTCCGCTAAGAGTATAGTACATCCATTTTTCATTTTAGACAAAATTTTTGTTAAGAAATATTGTTTTGATTTCAAGGATATACTGAAATACCATGTTTCGCTTATTTTGGACAAAAAATAAGATTTAATCGTTTTTTTTCTGAATTACTCTGTATAAAAAGTACATCGCAACCATACAGTACGCAAATTGTATTTTCTGTACACTTTGTTAGAAATAACCGTAAATAGTATGTCAGGTTAATTAGTCATAAATAGAAGAACCATCTTGTTAAAAATAATTGCCGTCTCGCGATAATTGTGATAATTGTCACCATGAATTAAAACTATTTCTATTTTTTTTGGTAAAAACAACTTTTCAATTTCCATTTTGACAACAGAACTAACTAAATGACATTAATTTAATTTCAATGCTTGACTTGTTTCCATGGCTGCTTTGATCTAATTTTTGTTTATGTATACGTATTATTATTTAGGCTACAAATTCGGATATATCCCTTGTATTGTAAATGAAATATATGAGTTTAAAATATTTCAATTTAAAGTATACAAAATTATATTGATCCTTATCTTATTAATTATCGTTGCAAATAAAATCCGTACAGAAAATATTTTCAATTTTCAATTTTTTAATGTTTTTGTTTAAGAAAAAACTTTGTACTTTACAATTTGGAAGGTGTCTTAAATTAAAGTGAATGACAAAATATCAGTTAAATTAAATTATTTTGTTTCCTCATAAAATAAAATACGGTGTGCAGCAAAAATATTTAAAATTTTTATGTTTTTATTTCAAAAGGTCATAATATTGCTAAAACTAACTAATCTGACAACTTATTTACGGTTAGTATAATACAATTTGCATACTGTATGGTTGCGATGTACTTTTTATACAGGGTAATTTAGAAAAAACGATTAGATCCTATTTTTTGTCGAAAGTAAGCGAAATTTGGTATTTTAGTATGTATATCTTCGGAATAGAAACAATATTTCTTAATAATTTTTTTTTCTAAATTTAAAATTGGAGGTACTTTACTCTTAGTGGAAATTCCAATTTTTGACTCTCCCTCGTATACCATAAGACTTTTATCAGATTTGATGGGTGTTATTTTGGTTTGAGGATATGCAGAACTTTTCTGAAATAAAATAAATTTACTAAATTCATAGATAAAAATTTTTCCCATATGCTGCGGACTTTCTGCCGGTTACTGTATAATATAATTTTGATATTGCAAATAATTATGTATGATTATAACATGCGTAATCAATTTTAAATTTTTGGATACCGCTTACGTATTTCACATACGTTAACCAATAAAACCCATGTTCAATAGTGGAAATTAATGAATATTTTATTTTTTAATGAACTTTTCTTTAAAAATGTTTTTCACAGTCGCTTAAACGTTCAATACGACGCTGATGTATATATGTTCAAAGTTACATCTGAACGCCTGCTTCTAATAGCATAAATGTGTGAAAACATTCCATTCAACACTATGTTGCTGCGTTTTCTTTAAAGTTTTTTTGAATTTAAGCCTTTTTAACACCCCCACCAACTGCCCTAAAAGAATTGGCACATAAAGAGTTTTGATAAGATCACTGTATACTGGCTGTCAAAATTTCCACTTGCTTTTAAGTTTGGATCTGTGTAGGTCATTTTTATGAGGGTTGAAGTACTTAAAGTAAATCCGTTGCCTGCTAGTATTAAAATATTAACAATAATTCAGAATCAAGTTTTGAGTCGCAAATTTAATTTTAGGCAAAGAATTTATCTAGGTTTAACATGGTAGGTTAAGAGTTTGCTATTTGTGATGATAATTTTTAACATTTTATATGTATAAAATAATTATAGATTTTATGATGAGATTGAGAAATTTAATAAATACCCAGTATTTTAAAAATCTATTAAATTTATTAAAATTGATTTGCTTCCTGATCAGTCCTTAAACTATTTTTAAAATTGATATAGTTTATTATTTAATAATTTTTTTTATGCAATAAGTGGCATTTGGTTTTACAATAATAATAATAAAATTTATAAATGTGATTTAAAACGATGTTTATTGTACAGAAGATAATTTTGTATATACTCAACCATACATAACTCAATCAATATATTTTTTTACAATTTTTTTTTAATTCTAAATCGCTTTTGTTTCTGGTCAAACTAAATGTCACTAAGTACCATGTTTCTTTTTTAGTGCAATTAGGAATAATATACAGGGTGTTCTCATGCTATTTGAAGCAACTATATTTAATAGTTGATTGGAGAAAATAAGGAATTAACGCTCAAATCGTGAGAAGCTAACTAAACTATTGGTGGAGTAATGCGATAATTCTAATTTGTTGTAAATTTATCTTAATGGTGAGATAAACAGGTCGCAAAAACTCGCCTAGTTATAACGAGGATTTTGCGGCGAGAAATAAAAAACAAAAGTCCAAATCTTAAAAACTAAGGAAGCTAACTTGAACTGACATGGCGCTGCAACTCAAAATTTTAAATGAGGTACACTTCTTTGTGAGAACACCCTTTATAGTCAATTTTTTTTATAAAATACAGGTGGCAATGATTTGATCTCGTATTGAAAGTAAAGATTGTTTTGATAATATTGAGCAATTTTTGGTAGCTTTTTAATTGTATTGATAAGTTAAAAGTTAGAACATACTTATAATCAGTTTTTTATGAATTAAATATTACCCATACTTTTGACCTGGCACACAATATCTTCTATGAAGGTGTTCAATGTTTTTTTGTTTAAAGAAAAATATCTAAAACTATTTCAGTTTGCTGTTTTAACTTGCCCTTTTTGTAGTATTGAGAATGTTTGTAATTTTTTTTGATTAACAAATATTAGCAGATATTTGAGATAATAATAGTAACGAAAACAATCCTAGGAATTTTGTTCTTGAGACAATTAACCCATAACTAAAAAAATTGCCATGATTTGTTTAATGTTAAAACATGTTGCTCATCAGTTAAACGCAAAAACCTCTGGCTCAAACTATTTATAATAGAATGGTTATATATTTTGCTCCGAAAGGAACACCTTCAGACCTTATCATATTATAACAATTACACAAGTCAAAGTAAATTAAACAAGACAACATAACATAAAGTATAGTAAAACAAACGCCCTGCACTCTACATGCCATGCTATGAAGTGTAATGTTTTAGTTAGCTATTATTCTTATACCTAGTGCTAACATGTAGAGTGCAGGGTGTTTGTTTTATTTTACGTTATATTATAGCCTTGTTTTATTTATAGGGGCTTCTTTAATTGTTACTTACAGTCTGAAGATGTCCCTTTCGCAGCGAAACATGTATCCATTCTAATTGAATCATAGATATCTCCGGGGTGAAGATTATTCATATCAAAGAGGAAAGTAAAGTCCAAAATTCTTCACAAATATTTAATAGTTTGCTCTACGGGTTTCGGTTTCTTAAACCATTTTCAAGAGCTGTCTAAAAAGTTCATTTATTTAATAATCTCAATCCAAAATCAAAATTATTAGGTAGGTATTACTCACATATTTTAATCACAAACTTTACATTAGAAAATAAAACAAAATATACCGAACCAGAGCGGCATCTAGGATGCACAAAAACAGGTACGATTATTTAAACAAACATTCACTACTTAAACTCATTCACAATTTTCGCTGCTTCTCTGTAGTGGGCGTTGACAGGATCGTTCAAACGCTCAATCTGATTATTAACCTAATTTGGCTATTTCTAGATTTTCTAAAAAATTCAGCTTATGGCCTTTATTCGCATTATGTAGCATTTTAAAGTTGTCTTTAGTATTAAAATTATGTAAATTCTCTCTTAAATGTAGGCCAAAAGCTGATCTCTTGTCATTAGGCGATTTCTGAGAGTTTAAATGTTCTTTTATTCTAATAATAAAACTACGTCCTGTCTGTCCAGCATATTTAGCTGTGCATGAGTTACAGGACAACAAATAGAACAAAGAACATTTAAACTCTCAGAAATCTCCTAATGACAAGAGATCAGCTTTTGGCCTACATTTAAGAGAGAATTTACATAATTTTAATACTAAAGACAACTTTAAAATGCTACATAATGCGAATAAAGGCCATAAGCTGAATTTTTTAGAAAATCAGATTGAGTGTTTGAACGATCCTGTCAACGCCCACTACAGAAAAGCAGCGAAAATTGTGAATGAGTTTAAGTAGTGAATGTTTGTTTAAACAATCGTACCTCTTTTCGTGCAACCTAGATGCCGCTCTGGTTCGGTATATTTTGTTTTATTTTTTTAAATGTTTTTTGGGTTTATCCCGTTAATCAATTTTATATAGTTAGTTAATATGTGTTCGCCATGGTGAACTTGTTTGTGTCCTTAATGTAAAGTTTGTGATTATATTATGTAAGTAATACCTAATACTTTTGATTATGGATTAAGATTATTATATAAATGAACTTTTTAAGACAGCTCTTGAAAATGGTTTAGGAAACCCAAACGCGTAGAGCAAAATAATTAATATTTGTAAAGAATTTTGGATTTTTCTTTCCTCTTCAATATGTAACCATTCTATTAAAAATAGTTGTGGAGTTATAAGCTGCAGTAACTAACTTTTAGGTCACTCCTTTCGGGTCTATCTTCTGCAGAGAAAACCGAATTCATACGCTCTCTGACACTATATTTAGTAGACAGGGTTGACCAAAGATACGATATAAGCACAATTTTTCATATTTTATCGTCACTTTTGCTAATATTTTCAAACTTCAAGCCCCTAGCGGAGGTGGGCTACACACTTAACAGTTTAAATGGGACCATGAGTCAAGTAATTACTCCGTAATAAATTATTAAGTTCTCTTTTTAACATTAAAATAAACTATTATCTTACACTTTTTTCATCATCTTTCTCGCAAACTACTGAACAAAATTTAAAAACTAGGTAGCGTTAAAAAGATAATATAAGGACCTTTAAATTGAGGTATCACTTGGCCCCTGGTCCCATTTACAGTTTTAGTGGTGTTAGCCTCCACCCAGGGGGTCGAAGTTACAGGTTTAAAGATATTAGCAAAAGATTTTCCTTTTAAAAACAAAATTGGCGTCTCTGTGCGATTTTTTTTTTATAGTGACGATAAGTACGAATATACGCGCTTGTTTGGTTGCCAGGGAAAACTAACCTAAACTAACCCTGTATAAATTTGATTCTGTAAATTTGAGTATCTTCCCTAAAAATGGATATAAAGTTAATAATTAAAAACTAGACTGTAGGCTGTAAAAAAGATAAGACTACAAGTGTGTTTAACTTTCAAATACTTATACTGCCGTACAGGGTTAATTTCAGACATTCAGTATGAAGTGTTAACTTACCTTTAAACTCTACTACTTTCTAACAACTTTTTAGGACTTTAAGGGTCTTTGAGACAGTAGTGCTGTAACCGAAGGAAATTAAGACCCTTGTCTGGTTTGACAAGGGTCTGAGTGGATGGGGAAAGACCAAGGGATAGGCAAAAAGGATCGCCTCTGTTTTACTTCCCAGGTCCGTGTACCTTCCCTTTAACTACTACTACTTCTTCTTTATGTGCCATGCTCATTCGAGCGTAGGCGACCTCTCGCATATACCTGTGATGTGTGCCTTTTTTTTTTCAGATTTTTCACAGGTATATGGGACCTACAGTTTATCGCCGGTTCCGAACGGCACTATTTGAGAGGTTGTACTAGGCAAATTACTACTACTACATTTACATATTTCAGCATTTCAACCTTTTCCAAAATTTAGTTTAAGCCAAATACCGAATATCTGGAAGCCAAGTCAGTAAAGCTTAATATGTACTGACTATAAATTTGTAAAGAGTTTTTTTTTTAGTTTTTAATTGATAATTGTATATCCATTTTCGGGGGATATACTCCAATTTGCAGCAAAAAGTTTTTACAATAACATAATATGCGATATTTTCATGCTTGAGTAGTAATATATGGCAATTTTTTCAGTTGTGCGTTTATTTTGTCGTATTTTTATAAGTTTGACACAGAAAATGGCAAAATAAAGCGTAACCTGTTTTTAGGGTTATGAAGTGACCATCAAAATTAAAAATGAGACTCTCTATAAACAATAAGTAATAGTAAATAATAATTCTAAAGAATCTATTTTATGGACTAAAATAAAGATGTCAGTGTAGATAAACATATTGTAAATAATACATATTTCTATAAAATCAGTGACGGCTGTAGCGTTTAAATATTTTTTGTATTCTTCGCCTTTTTTGAATAGCGAAATTCTTGAGATTAATAATGTTATTTTTGTAATTATCGCCGTAGTAACCGAAAAAATAGTACTGTACATAGAAAGGAAACCCAAAAAGCATGGAATATGTTTGTAAAGCTAAAAATTATACAAATGGAGCTGTAAAATCATTTTCCTTGCTTTTTGGGCATCCTGTATAGAATTGTGTTTTTCAGGATGTTCATGACGCTAATTATTTAAGTAACATTGTCCAATAGAAAAATTTACAATGTAACACTTTTATATCAACATAATCAATCAACCAATCACCGTCTTTTTTAAACGTGTGCTATAATATGAATGTTCAATTCATATCTAAGAATGCCATATCAAAAGATATATAAATTAAATAAATCTTGCTCTGTATGTTGTACAGTATTTTAAAGTCATGTTTATAATTTGTATGGAAATTATAAAAAATGGTAATAAACATTGGTGTTTTATTTTTTTACCTCGATCATTAAATAAATAAATAAAAATGCCTCTATTTCAGAATATACCGTAATTTACTGAACAGAAAAACAAAACAAGAAACAGAGAAACATAATAATATATTCTGAGAGCGGCGGATTTCAGAGACCTACCTAATTTTAAATTTAACCTAAAGTAGCGCTGTCAGGTAACTTGAATATACAAATAAAAGTGATGGCACTATTTATAATCGTCTGTTTAATATACAGAGTGGCGAGAAAGTCGCGCATAATGCCTGTAACTTTTGAATTACCTCGTATACGAAAAAATGACCTTTATGAAAGTTGTTCAGTAAATTATTCCCCACATTTCTACCTGCATGAATCTTTTCTGGTTTGGTTGCCATAGGGACTAACTCACTTTTTCTAAATGGCACATCCTGCATATGATTGCATATTTGGATTCTACTGGAAAAACTCTGAATTTTTTGTATTTCAAATTTTCACCTATCGGCAAGCGTTTCCGGGATAATGACAGCCCAAGAATGAATAACTTCCTAATTATAATTATTCCTACGTAATACCCACCAGTTGAGTCGAGGTGTTTTCATGACAGCGACCTAAGAGATCTCAATTTTGAGTTCCTGTTTAATTTTCTGTTGTCTGAAACAACGAGTTGAAATTTTAATTATGAGCGGTTACGGAATCATGAAGGTATCGCAAGATCAGGTTTGTCAACTTTTCAGTGAATTATATTCAAATAGCCCTCCAATAAATCAGTCAACGGAGTGTCGAGTGGTAAAGAAATTTCGAAAAACGGGCAGTGTTAGGGAAGTCGCTTGATCAGGTCGACCTGAAACAGCAACCGGGGGATACAAAGCTTTGGATATCATGCTCTCAATACATGAAGATCCAACACAATCATCCAGGCCAATGGCAATGGATTTTAATGTGTCTCATCAGCCAGTGAAAAATTTATTTAAGCAGGAGAAGTTGCATCCCTACAAGAAAAAGTTAGTGCACGAGTTTAAACGAAGACGATCTTGATAGAAGAGCTGAACTTTGTGAGCTGATGATGGAAAGATGCAATAACGATAATAACTTCGCAACAAATATCATTTACTTGGATGAAGCTACTTTCCATTTAAATGGCATTGTTAATAGACACAATTATCGTTATTGGTCTGCTGAGAACACTCACTGGTTCCAGGAAGGTCATACTCGGAGGCCCGAGAAAGTTAATGTTTGGGCGGGCATAGTTGGTAGACATATTGTGGGACCTTTTTTCATAGATGGTAATTTGAATGGCGAAAAATATCTGGACCTCCTCAGGAATCGCATAATTCCTTCTTGCAGAATAGTTTTACCTGGTGTAAATAATGGCATAAACGATCTCAGGTATGGTTCCAGCAAGATGGAGCACCTGCGCATTATGCGGCAAATGTTAGACAATACTTAAGCGAACACTTTCCAGGACGTTGGATAGGCAGAAGAGGTGCCAGTGACTGGCCAGCGCGATCCCCGGACTTAACCCCGCTCGGCATCTTTTTGTTACTTGTCTACGTTAGCCGTCCAAATGACTTAGAATCTTTAAAAGTCAGAATTAGTGCTGATATTCGGGCCATTCCAGAGGACTTCCTTCTTCTTCTTATAATCAATTTTCTTGAGCCAGACATCAGTCTTTTGCTCTTGTTTTTTGTTGTAGATATCTGGTCGATAACAATTTTGAAAGGTCGTGATTTTGAATTTTGTATTTGATTTTTTTTCTCATCTTCTGTTTTGGTCTTACGTGCTTTTCTTATTCTCTTTAATACATATCTGTATTATTTATCAGGGGGGGAGCCAATCTTTAGAGAATTTGTGTTTCGAGTTTGGTAATGAGTGTATGTGTGTGTCTAAAATGAGTCGATTCGTGGATGTACTTGCTCGCGTATGGTATTTTTTAATAATTTTATCATAAAAAGTATTTAATTTGTCCATTCGTAAGTCCCTGTGCAGTACGTCTGTCGGTACATGTCTTTGAGCGTCCGTTATTATGCGTAAAACTCTATTTTGTAATATTTGTAATTTTTTCAGTCTCGTCTTGTTTACGGTGCACCACGTAGGTACACCGTATGTAAGTACAGGTCTTATTATTGTTCTGTAGATCAACGTTTTCGTCTTGATGCTTATTTTGCTTCTTTTGTTTAATAATGAATAGACTACACTTAATTGGCCTTGTGCCTTTGCAAGTCTCTCTGTCACGTTATCGTTCCACAATAATTTTCTGTCAAACGTGAGGCCAAGATATTTAATCTTGTTTCTCCAATTAATTTGTGCATCGCCCACTCTTACTCTTGTTTGGGGTAGTTTTGTAATAGCTTTTGAGAAGTAAATTGCTTGGGTCTTACCATCATTTAGACAAAGTTTCCGAGAGTCCAACCATCTCTGAAGGAGATTGATATGGCGTTGCAGACAAAGGACTACAACCCAGGGCAACTTCGAGGTTGCAGTAATCGCAGTATCATCAGCGAACAAATACAATTGGGTTCGCGGATCTCGCGGAATATTACTAGTATACATATGGTATAGTAAAGAGGCCAGTGGCGACCCCTGTGGCACTCCCGCCTTAATGTTTCTGACGCTTGAAATTGTATTTTCTGATGATACCGCGAATGTCTTGTCCTCGAGGTATAAAAATCAAAACTTTGACCAAATAATTGGCCATACCCAACCTTATCAACTTTAATATGAGACCATTATGCCAAACTTTATCGAATGCTTTAGAAACATCAAAGAATACTGCTCCCGTTGATTTGCGGTCGTTAAATCCTCTCAGTATGTTAGTCGCTAGTCGCGTTGTTTGGCGCACCGTGCAATGAGCAGCTCGAAATCCAAACTGCTCCGGTGGTAAAATATTGTTGTCCAATACAAAATCGGTTATCCGATTTAGTATTAGTTTTTCAACAATCTTGCCAAGACACGATAATAAACTTATCGGTCTATAGCTTACTGCTAACGTTAAATCTTTACCTGTCTCTGGAATTAGTACCACTTTGGCTTTTTTCCAAGTATCGGGGAAGCAACCTTCTTTGAGTATAGCCTGGGCTATGTTTACTCCATCCAAAACTGTATTTTCTGGCAAAATCTTCAAAGCTGCGTTCCTAATACCGTCAAAACCGGGCGCTTTTTTTGCTTTAATATAATGTAAAGCAGACCGAACTTCCTCAGATGTCACTTGCGGAATGTTACCTTCGCGATGATGCATGGTTTTGTACACTTGAATGGTCCTGGCGATTCGTGCATCTCTTTCCAAATCGTTACTGGGAAATTCACTGAATTGTTCGCAGAGACTGTCTGCAAACAATTCGGTCTTTTCCTCTGGATTTGTAAGTATCTGGCCTGTATTTGGATCTTTGATGAAGGACATAGGTTTCTTCCCTCGTGTTATCCTCGATTTTTAATCCTTCAATTTTATCAGACCAAATTCTAGATTCTCTTGCATTTAATGCTGTTCTAATGGCTAGAGTCATTTGATTCGCCTGCGTTTTTATGCGCGGATCGCCAGTCCTATATGCTTGCTTTAGCATTCTGTTTTTATTTTTGATCATCTGAGTAATTTCGGGTCCTATAGCGCCCCGTTGTCCTTTTAAACGTTGTAGACGGGTTCAGCAGAAAATGGTAGCCACTTTGAACACCTAATCCACTGAAAAGGTTTCTCTTGTTTATTATTTCGATGTTAAGTTGTTCAATTTTCTAGGCTATTTATTTTGTTATTATAAAGTTTGTTACAATCTTAAATAAATAAAAATTTGAAATACAAAAAATTCAGAGTTTTCTTAGTAGAATCCAAATAGGCAATCATATGCAGGGTGTTCCATTTAAAAAAAGTAAGTTGGTCTCTATGGTAACCAAACCAGAAATGACAAAAAAAATCAATGCAGATAGAAACGCGGGGAATAATTTACTGAACAACTTTCATAAAGGTAACTTTTTCGTATACGAGGTAATTCAAAGGTTACCGGCATTATGCGCGACTTTCTTGCCACTCTGTATATTTTTATAATTTAATCTAAAAGCAAAATGTGAAAGATATAATTTAGCAGTGTTATATGGAGGGTTCAGAAGCCAAACAGTACAAGTCAAAAATTTCCAATAGGAAAACAAATGCCGAAGGCGGTAAAGTAAACTGACTGACAATAAAGTGGCTAAGATACTGTAAAAATAAATCAAATATTATATTCTACAAAGAAACTCCAAGAAGAAGTTTGTTTCTTTGAGATCAGCACTTCAAAGCCAGCATCCAAAGGAAGACCTGCAAGTTTGTGCAATGTCGTTTAAAACCCACTGTATTTGAAAAGAAAGTCGGTGAAAGAAATTAAGAAAAAGCACAAGTCGGATTTACTCTCATTCATTCCCCAGCACTATCGCCGTTTTTTCAAAAATTTGCCTAGGATAAACCAGAAAACTCGAGCCTCCACTTCAAAGACGAATCAAACCGATAACGTTGAAGTGAAAGTGATAAACTAAATTATTCAAACCTTATTCCAGTGGTCATTTCATTTAAGCCATTTGTGTCTGTTATGAGTTTAAAAAAAATAGTAATGGTACCTATATTGTTTTTTGGTGTAAATTAATGTTGTTTATAAGTTAATTGTCTCTAAATAAAAGTGATTTTTGGAAACCTTTTATAGTTCATATTTTTTCGCAGATAATTTTATCGAGAACCCTCCAAATGTGAAAATTCGGTCATAGATTACAGTTTGATGATTCGGTGATATTTTACATGTATATCAAAAATGAAATGAATGTATAGGGACATTTTTAAGTGTCTCATCCGATTGGCGACTTTCTTCCTGACTATAATAAAAAAAACAAATTAAATATTTTTCAATGATTTTCGACACGGAAGCCTAATTTAATGTCAAAAAATATATAGGTTCACAAATTTGACAGAAACGACGCCATTTTGAATGGCAACCCTCATAAATAACCATACCAGTGAATTGCATTTCGCGGTACGATTTCAAAAACCTATAGTTGTTGATATTTATTTTCAGCCGTTTCGGAAATACGGGGGTTCCTAAATTGCCTTAATCGATTTTGTCTTTTAAGTGTCTCACCC
Source organism: Polydrusus tereticollis (assembly GCA_963920685.1). NCBI lineage: Eukaryota > Metazoa > Arthropoda > Insecta > Coleoptera > Curculionidae > Polydrusus > Polydrusus tereticollis. The sequence continues at coordinate 82,995,753 of OY987329.1, read as the reverse complement.
CTTTAATAAATAGACCTTTTAAGCTGAAAACCCCAATTCTTATCACAATCACATAATTTCCTGTGACCAAGCTATTTAAGGTCTATTTATTAAAAGGGTGAGAAACTTAAAAGACAAAATCGATGAAGGCAATTTAGGAACCCTCGTATTTTCGAAACGGCTGAAAATAAATATCAACAACTATGTTATTAAAATCGAATCGCCAAATGCAATTCACTGGTTTATGAGGATTGCCATTAAAAGAAAATCAAAATGGTATCGTATCTGTCAAATTTGTGAACCTATATATTTTCTGACATTAAATTAGGCTTCCTTGTCGAAAATCGTTCAGAAATATGTTATTTATTTTTTATTATAGTAAGCAGGAAAATCGTCAATCGGGCGAGACACTTAAAGAAATGTCCCTGTACATCGTTCGGAACACAATACGGTTATATAAATATGCAGGACATTTAAAATTTATCATTTTATTAGAAAAACATACCCTTTTCTCCGTCATATTCAACCAATGGAACTTAATCACCTTATGTGAAGTATGTTCATATTTTCTTTCTCCATAAATAAGTATTAAGCGAGAATTTTGAACACGTTGAATTCGTGATTTATGGATGGCACGAAGACATTTTCCGTAAACAACATCACCATGGTTAAACAATGATACTTCTCACAGTAGTGCCGCATAAAAATTTTAATCTTATAAAAGCTTTTTGTATGCACTCCCATATATGAGCAGTAAATCTTAGAGCTGTCAAAAATTACACCCAAATTACGCACATTGTCCTTCACTGGTGTTATCAATCTTAATTTTAATGTATTTAGTTCCTAACCAATAATCCACATCGGACTTGCGACCAAAAACCATCTTACAACATTTCTTAGGATTTAATATAAAGGAATGTTCCAAAGACGATGTATTTAAAGAGTTTAACTCTGTACTTAAAGCTTTATTGCAACTGTCGGCTTTACCAAATGACTTGTATACTTACCTGCGTGTCGTCAGCACAGTATTGGACTGCATATTGTTCCAATAAGTTTAAAAGAAACGAGGTAAAAACTGGAGTCCTGTGGTACTTTGAATTTTAGGCAGAGTCGATACCATATGCCACCGACACGTACAAGCCGAGACCTATTTGAATTACTAAAAAACTGAACCGCGTCATCAGACAGTCCCACATGACGCAGAAGAGCCAACAGCATCGGATGATTTATGATGTCAAAAGCATTGAAAAAGTCCAGCAATACCAAAATCGTCATTTTCCCGTTATTATTAGCTTGAAAAATATCGTCCGTAACATTAACTAATGCTGCAGAGCAGCTATGATGTTTTCGAAATACAGATTAAGTTTGTGGCAAGATATATCTGGAGCTTGGTAGAAAAGGGCCAATGTCCAAAAATTGCATGCCTTGCTAATGATTCCGCTTTAATAATAATTTATTATTGACCTCAAAACAGTTTACAATAAAACTGGCACCGAGGCCTACAAATTGTATACTCGGATTACATATGGCTATCACAAAAAAGGCCAATGTCCTTAATTATACTATATATGTGATCTTATTTATCTTATGTCTGGACATTGGCTCTTTTAGAATAATTTTAAAATGTTGCATAAATAGCCAATGTTACAATGGACATTACAGGCCCTATTTCTACCAAGCTGCAGATATATTGCATTCAATATGTTGAGTTAGTTGCATCTTTATTACCCTTTCCAAGACTTTCGCCAAGCACTGATAGGCCAGATTCGCCAGATATCTTTAAATTCCTGTGGCGACGAGACTGTAAGAAATAAAGTATTTCCAAAGCTTTTTTCCAGATTTGAGGAAATTCTGAATTACGTATACAAAAGTTAATATGTTCTATTAGTAATGTATGGAAATAAAAATGGACAGCCTACTTTCAAAATATAACTTCCAATAGCATCAACACCTTCAGCCTGAGATCTATAATGCCTGTTAATATTTTAAAAACATTAGATCTAATACCTCTCTTAAATTTAAAATAGAATAAACTTTTTAATTAACCTTATTTTCATAGTTATTAAGAAGATGCATGTGCATTATTATTAACATGAGACGGACTAATTAAATAAATAAATAAATCTGGAAAATGTACACCCAAGCATTTGATAAGTTTTGTAGTCTGGCTCCAAAAAAAGCCTTTTAATCATAGTTACCAATGGTCCTAAACCTACGAATTTAAATTGACATTGGCACATTCAAACCCTGATTATAACAATCGGCTACCAAATGTGGTAATTAGAAGTAAAAGTACCGTCCCTTAAAGTATAGTCGCTTTATGGGCTTAGATTTATGCTTAGGTAAGAAAAATTCGCCAAAGACTAGGTCATGACCAGAAATATTCGAAACTGACAGAGTATCCGAGGTATCTATGGACAGATCATCAGACATTATTATAAAGTTCAAAAGAATTGCACTACCCGCAGTTATTCTTGTAGGTTTATTAATAATTTGCTTAAGACTTGTTGCTTCTAAAATTGAGTAAACATCAGATTGATCCTTATAAGGGCCCAAATTCATAAGATTAATATTAAAATTTTCTAGACAAACAATAAGATTATATTTGGAACTATTATTTAGTAATAAGCAGTTCCTATACTCAAAACCCAATATTATATTCAGTGACGACGTAGCAGTCGAAACCATAGGAATCAATGCAAACCACCAATGACAACACATGATTTTGGCAGCTTCTATGGTTTGTCGTCACTGACTATAATATTGGGTTTTAACTATAGTTTTCAGTTTTTGCGCGGTATCTCCCTGATTTGCAAATATATAGAGATTATGTTTTCGCGACACAACCGCTACTTTTTTTGGAATGATGGTTATTAGTTCATTCGACTTTTAATGCTCTCGACAGGATGTTTTGAAATTCTTGATCTGGGTTCCTGAACATGTAACAAGGCAACGAGACCGCCGATGAACTAGGAGCCGATGCTCCCTTCACGGGAACCTGAACCATCACTAGGCATCTCTAAACAGCAGATCAGGGCAGCTCTGCTGAACTAACCTCAACTCGGCCGGGTCGCGGGGCAAGACAAAAGGACTTCATAACTTCGCCTGACAGGGCCAAGTTAGAGCAGACTCTGAATAAGAGTAGGCCTATCCTAAATCCTTTAGTAGGACTTCTAGCGGGACACTGCAAATTGAGAAAAAAACCTGGTTTTGATAGGTGTGGCCTTTGTTTAGAATTTATCATTCTCCATTTACTATTTTATTTTTAGTCCTTGAAATTAAACTTGTATATCCCTTATAAAAGGTTTATACATAGCTTTATTAAGTTCGTTACCTGTTCAATTACTTCTCTAAATTTTTTAATGGCAATTTTTTGCTTTTCTATTATATTATTCCGTATTAAGCCAGGAATGGGGAGATCCTGATTACCAAGTAGATCTTAAGAGATGAGTATTTACGTTTTTAACAATTGGTAGTAGTTCACTGTAGTTGTATAGTGTTGAACTACTTATATACATATCTTTAAAAATAAGTAGGTAGGTATGCAATTTTAAAGACATTCCCTCTACTGCTGATTTTAGTGCGCGCGGTAGGGCAAAAAAGAAAAAGACAAAGTGGGCACTTTTTCAACCGTTTGAAGGGGTGACGCTAGGGCGTTGAGGCCCAAATTTTTTAATGCAACCCTATGAAACAGCACCCTCATAATGAAGAAATATCTTACTGCAAACCCGAGGAGGACCGCGGAAGATTGTGAACCTTTATTTCGTTTATTATCTATCTAGCTAACCCAGAAGTTGGTTAAAATGAGCACCATACTTGGCAATAAGAAAGTCTATTTTCGAGCTCATTTCTCACATGTTCAGGTGGCAGGTGATAGTAGGTATTTTTCGGCAGACAATGATAAAATTATTGAAATTATTTATTTCTTTAAAGTTTTGTATAGGTACGGGGTGATCCCCTATAGGTAATGTCGCCCCCCTTTAACTTTTTTATTTTAAGTGTCCCAAAAAATTTAAAAGTATGGTTATGTAGGTACTGAAAGATACTATTTTTTTACGTGTAAAGATAATTTGAAAAATGATCAGTATACTAGGAAACACGAAAAGTGTACTTATTTTTTTTAAATGGATCACCCTATGTATGAATTTATTTTTTGACTCCTTGTAAAGTTCTAAACATAATTGATATATCATACCAGATACCTAAATTCAACCGTTTCTGAAATATTCGCATTTGAAACATTATCATCAAATATTTTTTTAAACAACTGTTACAAATCAAGAAGCCTTAGGATAACAAAATGTTTGTTGAAAATAAATACCCATAGTGACATTATGTCAATATTGTTGTAGTTGTCTTGTTAAGTAAGTAAAAATGCCATACTCAGAGAGAGAAAGACAAATTATTTTAACTTATTATAGTTATTATATTAAAAATAATTTAAATTGTCGCGCTGCCATTAGAAATATGTTAGAAGATAATCCCGGTATGCATGTCCCAAGTCGAAAAACGTTCACATCTATATATAGTAAGTTTCAAGAAACTTCAAATTTAAAAAGGAAAAAAAGAACTATGAACGGAGATGAAAATGCAGAATTAAATATTGTGCTAGCCATAGAAGATAATCCAAATAATTCCATAAGAAACATTTTAAAAGCATTACAAGAAACAGAAGATAATGTTCAGAATACCTCATAAAGGAAAGTCCAGAAGAACGCTTAAAAAATGGGATTTAAAGCCATTTAAGATTAAACCCACTACAAAGCTTAACCAAATGCAAAAAGATGATCGGGTCACATTTTGCCAACTGATTCTAGATAGAATTAATATAAACAACAATTTTTTGAAAATAGTTTTATGGACTGACGAGTCTACCTTCTCTACGAGTGGCCTGTTTAATCGAAAAAATACCAGACAATGGGCAAGAGAAAATCCACATTCTTATAGGGAATTTAAGTTCCAAGGGCGACAATCCGTAAATGTGTGGTGTGGCATTCTGGGCGATCGAGTTATTGGTCCGTATTTTTTTGATACTGTTTTAAATGGACCCCGCTATTTAGATTTCTTGGAAAACGAATTAGAAGAATATTTAGACGATTTGCCTTTGAATATGTTACAAAATATCATTTTTGAACAGGATGGGGCACCCCTCACAGTATTCGTGATGTGCTTAATCACCTAAATGAGAGGTTTCCTGAATGGATTAGAAGAAATGCGCCAATTAAATGACCAGCGAACAGCCCCGATTTGACACCTATGGATACGTTTCTTTGGGGATATATAAAAAACCGTATATACAGCCATCAAATTGAAAACCTCAATCATCTTAAAGATATAATAACGAATGAAATAAATAATTTAAATGAAAATAACCCAGCATTCATAACAGATGCATTAGAGAAACTTATCCCGGTAGAGCATCTTTATGTTTAATAACCCATTGAAATTGTTTTTGTTACTGTTATTGTTACATTTCTTAATCTGGCAGTTGTTTAATAAAAATCTTTATTATTATGATATCTTATTAGTAAATAATGTTTCAAATGCGAATATTTCAGAAACGGTTGCATTTAGGTATCTTGTATGATATATGAATTATTTTTACAACTTTACAAGGAGTCGAGAAATAAATTCATATATGTATAGGGTGATCCATTTAAAAAAATACACTTTTCGTGTTTCCTTGTATACTGATCATTTTTCAAATTATCTTTATACGTAAAAAAATAGTACCTACATAACCATACTTTTAAATTTTTTGGGACACTTAAAATAAAAAAGTTAAAGGGGGGCGACATTATACGGGATCACCCTGTACCTAGCAAAATGAATTACGCCCTCTGTTGTACGGTAAAATGTTTTTTTAAGTCCTTTAAAATTACAGCATATAGGGTTGCATTTAAAATGTTGGGCCTCAACCACCCAGCTTCCCCCTCAATTTTTGTTGACCAACATAGATACACTATACATCTTCATATGACTGACTAATAGCTGAGATTATTTGCCCATACTAAGAATTTTCGAACACCCGGTATATTTTCTAAATGCATCAAAAATCTTTTGGAATAAATAAAATCTGAATACATTTTATTCTAACTTATATAACATATACTTTATTTGACTAGTATACACTTATTTGTCTCAGAGTTATAAAAATATTGATTATAAATATTTTAAATTAAAAAATATTTACATACATATTATGCTATACGTACTGGGGGTCTCGTACCAATACTACACAATACACAGCAGGTGAAGTTCTGCAATAAAAATGAATGTTTTTCATGCAAGAAGTTTTTTCAAATAATTTTAGCACCATATACACACATGCACAAGCTAATCTAAACTTTTAAGGGACGGAAGTTTTTTAAGATTATTTGAAAAAACAGGGTTATAGTGAAAAGAACCGGAACTGAAAATTATCTTTAAAATTATCCAAAAGAGTTTAAATAAAAAGTTTTACTTGATAAAAAAAAAACTTTAGTGGTATAAAAGTTCTTGTAACAGGGCGACTAAATAGTAAATTATATATCTAGGGTGAGAAGTGAGCCATTATTAACCGAGTACTTTTATAACCTGAGGCGCGTAGCGCCGAGGGATATAATGTGCGAGGTCAATAATGGCGTTCTCAACCGAGGTATATATAGAATTTTCTCTACTACTAACAGCCGAACTAACACCAAAAGACCTTATTTTTATTTTAAAATTAGCCATTTCCCCTATTATTCAAACATATCGAAGTATCAAGTAGCATGGGGCTCAGTTGTCAACGCAACGAATAAAACAATTGAAACTGATGGGTTTCAATAAACGTCATTATTTTAAAATAATTACGGCCACCTTTGGAAGGTTTTAAGTAAAAGTTTTACAATAAAATATTAAAATATGGCTGAGAATCTTAACGTTAACGACCAAAGCGACAGTAATTTAGAATTGAGTTATGATTTGTTGCCTGAAAAATCAAAGCGACTTTATGTGAAGGCATAGGTACACTCAATTAAAGAAATGGTGTGAAGAAAAAAGTCGTTAAAATTACTGAAAATGTCATGCTGTCGGAACCCAATAAGGTATCAACGTTGTGGGCAAGCTACTCAATGTTGAAATCAAAACTCTTTCACTAAAAGAAAATATCGATATTTCGAAGTATTTTAAAGTAGTAAGTAGCATTTTTGAAAAAGATAAATGTCGCCTATAAACCTAAAAAATCACGTGTATTCTCGAAAGAAGAAATTGATACATTTTTAAATGAAGCCCCTGATGATGAATTTTTATCAAAAAAGGTATGGATTTTATTATACTAATTTTTTGTCCTGCTTTAATAAGCTCTAAATTCTAGGCTATTGTGATAATTGGCGTAGCCGGTGCTTGCAGAACACACGAACTTTGCAATATGGTTCTTGATGATGTGGACATCCGAGATGGGATTATTGTGATAAGTATTCCTAGCTCAAAAAATGGATCATCCAGGAGATTTGTCATTGTCGAACCGCAATGGATTAACGTCGTAAAAAAATACTTGGCTAACCGGCCGACTGACATTAGAAAACTATTTATTTTATACCGGTAAACATCATAGATAAGTTATTGGGCACAATACTATTAGTAAAGTACCATATGTTATGGCTCAATTTCTGAAATTACAACATTCTGAGTGTTACACTGGTCATTCTCTACGGCGCAGCTCGGCAACACTTCTAGCAGAAAATGGAGGAGACCTACGACTAAGCCTAAAAAGGCACGGTGAATGGAAGTCGACGACAGTAGCTGAAGGATATATTGAGGAATCGATAGCGGACAAGAAAAAAATAGCCAAACTAGTACAAAAACCCATCTTATCCAATGAAAGTTTAAGTATACCGTCCACTTCTTTCGCACGTCAAGATGGTCTGGCAGAAAACTTACAGACTGATGACTTAGTACCAAGTGTTAATGAACGTTCACAAATTATCGAAAATATTCATAATACTAAAGTAAATTTACCTGTAATAAATAATGGTAATAATAGTGGAAATGCAGCAGTGCACTTGAGTTGTAATAACTGTACCAATCAACTATTATTTAAATGAATTTCATAGTTTTTGATAATTTTCATTATCGTAGGACATTTTCTAGATTATATTTTTCATGTTCACTTCGTTAAATCATAAAGTTTCAGTCAATTTCTTTAAAAAGATAAAAGAATCTTCATTATTAACCTATAGGTAAATAATAAATCATCATTATTTACCTAGGTTAATAATGAACTACTTCTAATTAGACAAATGAGGTAAATAATAGGGTTTTCTCATGTTAGTAGTAGGGAAAAACTGTTATTATATAAATAGGGTTCGTTGTAATATAAAATAGGTGACATGGACGAACTTATACAATTATCTAATCATGGTACTTACAGCCTTTCTTAAAATATTTATTTTTGTCTAATTTGCTCAAAAATTCAATATTAATTGTCTGGGTGGGGTTCAACATGTGAACTCCATTTAAAACCATTAATTATTAACAATTAATAAATCGTATTTTTTATAAACCAATATTTTTATAAATATCGGGAGTGACCACGAGCTTAAAGATGGTTGATATGCTGTTTCCCAAATTTCGTACAAAGGAGTAGGTACCAAATTATACTGATAATTTTTAGCAGTGAAAGATAATTTACTGTTTTTTACAACATAAGTGCCGGTACTTTTGGCACTGACTAACTTATTTGATAGACGGTTAAAATAGTCAGGGTTTTGAATGTGCCAATGTCAATATAAATTTGAAGGTTTTGACACATTAGAAACCATGATTATTTTAACCGGCTCTCAAACGAGTTAATCAGTGACAAAAGTATCGGCACTAAATGTTTTTATTAAATCTTGCCCTTGCTATATTTTCGGTTTTAAGTTAAAAATTAATCATTCTTGACTTCTACCAATTTTAATGCCACAATTGAGGTAAACGCACTTTATAACAATACCTATCGCGTATATAGCCCCATTCTTATAACATGCAAATTTAAAACACCAGATCTAAGCTTCGGATATTTAAAAACTGGTCAGTTTGCATGCAACAACCAAATGAAAACCATATGTGTAACTCACACTCAAATCAAACATGTTCAGTGTTCACCACACAGTAAAACATACTAAAGCACATAGGTATATTATCATTTTATTACACATACTCTGATACCTCTGGATTTGACCGACCTAAACACATAAACAACTTCTTAAAAAAACATGTGGATACACTCAGAAATGCTACCATGCATGCGAAACGTCGATTTATTATAAGGAAGCGCTATTCCTTCATGCCATAAAACTCAAAGGACATTTCTTTGTAGATGTCATCTTCGGTGGCCTCCGCTTCTGTCAGATGTAATCCTAATTGATTTGGGTTGATATCTGTTATGAAAAAGTCGCTTCCTAGCCCACATTCATTTACTAGTTCTTGTTTAGAGACTGGTGGTGAGAGAAAATCTAAAAAATTGAGAACACAATAAATGCGTTAAATATTTTTAACATAGCTGTAAGACCTTATATCTCTTAAACTAAGCAGCTTTAGCTTATATGTTTTTATAGTAGAAAAGAATAGAAAGTAGTATAATAACTTTGATATTTTAAACGGAATATCCTGTATATTACCCTTTTTTTTTACAATCTCTATTAGCACAGACGTAGCTATATATTCTGTGCTATTCGTTTCTTAGCAACGTCCCTTATTTTTTCCTTAAAAACGGGGTGTCCGGAAAAATGTGGGAAATCTCTGGTGTGCGTTTTGTTTATTTATCGGCACCAAAAGAACGTAATGTTGTTTCAAACATTACTATGGTACGAAATAAATAAAATATTCTACATTTTAGAACTTAATTCTCATCTATCACATCGCTGAACACATTGATCCTTTTGATATTAATTCACTGACTTTTGGATTTCGTGGTGCATTTAATTGTGAATTAATTCGAACTACGCAATACAAGTTATTGAGTATGCAGATATGCATCTGATGTATGGTCTTGCATCTTGCAATGCTTTAGAAGCCAGGAGGTTATTTCACGAAAGATTTCCTAATCGTACTATGCCCAACCAGAAGATATTTCAACGAGTTGACCAACGTCTAAGGGAGAATGGTGGGCGATTCCTGTTAATAGGGTTAATACATATTATTGACTTTCTTTATAATTTTAGGAAAGTTTGGAAAAAATAGTACTGATGCTGGTCTGAGAAAGACGTACGCCACAATTAGAGGAAAATATTTTAAATACTGTATATGACACTCCATCAACGAACACTCGAAAATTATCAGCACAGATTTATACATCGAAAACAATAGTACATTAAGTTCTTCAAGAACAGCTGTTATATCCATATCATTTGCAAAAAGTATGTGAACTGATTCCTGAAGATTTTCCTCGTAGAATGCAGTTTGCAAACTGGCTATTGGATCAACAACGAAATATTGTAAACTTCATTAGCATTATTCTTTTCACGGATGAAGCAAGGTTTAACAAAAATGGAATAACGAATTTACACAACACACATGTATAGGCTCAACATCAGTTCCAATCAATTAATATCTGAGCAGGAATCATTGGCAATTTTTCGATTGGACCGTTCGTATTGCTGGAACGCCTGAATGGACAACTTTATTTGGAGCTCCACGAGAACGCCTTTCAGGGTTTAATAGAGCATTTACTACTTAAAATCCGCCAAAACATGTACTTCATACACGATGGGGCACCACCTCATTTCAGCGTTGGTGTGCGCAGCACCTGAATAACGTCTATCCATACCGTTGAATAGGTAGAGAAGGACCTGCCTGGCCTCCTCGATCTCCTAACCTAATGCCGTTGGACTTCTACCTGTGGGGCACCTGAAAAACTTGGTGTATTCCACTCTGGTCGGCACTAGAGAGGAATTTCTACAGAGAATCACGTTTCATTGTGATATGATAAGGACCAAGGCTGGGTTATTGTAACGGATACAGAAGTCCTCAATTCGTCGTGCTCGCGATTGTCTCAGACTTCACGGAGCTCATGTTGTACCCTCTTAAGAAGTTTTTCAATAATTTCGTTAAGGTGCCTCCTATTTACATCACTGCGTTTTTTTAATTTTTGCATTATTTCGGATTAAACAACTTAAAATTAAACTTTTCTATTCTCTGAATGACTTTCGTATCATACGTTGTTGTCGGGAAATAAAATAGAAATCATGGTCCTCTTTATTAAAAATAAACCATGAATTCGTTTAATATTCTTTTTCTCGAAAACGGTTCATTTTATCAACAATAAACAAGAGTACCATTTTTTTAGGCGTCCTTCAGGAGCACATATCTCCGTAAGGATCTGTAGGAAAAAAATTTATAGGAACTTGTCATCTTATTTGTTCATGTTCTATCTAAATCCGAGAGATTTCCCACATTTTTCCGGACACCCTGTATACTTAACCGTTACCGTTTTCAAGATATTAATTCATTTTACTTTTTTTTTTTAAGAAAACAGGTCGATAGAGTCGTTTTTGTGATTTAAAAAATGTAAGCATGTCAAAAATGACCGAGTTATTGATGATCAAAGTTGCGCGAACTGCCATATTCTATTCTTCCAAAAGAAATCACACGATGTCAAATCTGGGCTACGGGGTGGATAAAATATGGACCCTCGCATTCCAACCCACATCTCGTAATTCTCGTTTAGATAATTTGTGATTAGATTCCATTGTGAAGTGGAGCACCATCTTGCTGCCATATTAATTGGTTTCTTTGATTTAAAGGGATTGCTTCATCAAGCAAGTCTTTAACGTCATCTGCTTGCATTATATTGTAATATGTTTGCATTATATTGTAATATGTTTGCCTTTTGAGAGTACCATCAATAAAGATGGGAGTAATGATTTGATTGTGATAAATCCCGCACTAGAAATTAACATTCCTTCGGCTTTGTTTTTTTTTTCATTTTATTGCTGATGTCGAAAAAGAACATTCATCTGTAAAGTCCTTGGTGAATTGTTGATATATATATATATACAGGGTTTTTCCTAATCGCTCTGAAAAAACGAAGGAGGTGAATCCTCACCTTATTTTAAGACGAAAATGTGGTATAAAAATTTTTCGCATGTCGCTTCTTTTTCGAAATACAGGGTGTTAAAAAAAAATTAGTAAAGCAATAATAATAATTTTAATAATTGATTTAAAAACTTTTAATAATGAACTCACGCATGAACAAAAGTCAAGTAAATTGCTGAAAATGTCCTCCATGAGCCAGTAAACACCCATGTACACGACGTGCTAAATTGTCTCTTACGTGTTGGAAAATTTCGGGACTGGCGCGAATCGTATTAAAACCATCAATAATACGCAGTCGAAGGTCTTCTTCAGTTTCAATAGGAGTAGTATAAACGAGTTGTTTAAGGTGACCCCAGAAATAAAAATCCAATGGATTCAGATCTGGCGAACGGGGCGGCCATGGGTGAGGTCCTCTTCTACCTATCCAACGAGTAGGATATTTTTGATCTAAATAGTTTCTAACACGTACTGCAAAGTGAGGGGGAGCGCCGTCATGAATGAAACACATTAAAGTTCTCGTTCTTAATGGCACTGCTTCCATCAATTCTGGCAATTCATCTCTAAGAAAGTTGTAATAGACATCACCAGTAAGTCGATTTAGAAGAAAATACGGTCCAACTATAAGCTATCTCCAATATTCCCTGCCCAAATATTAAAAGAAAATGTATACTGGTGTCGATGATAGCATGAGGATTATCTTCCGCCCAAATATGGTTGTTGTGAAAATGTATGATGCCTTGTTTGAACAAATTCACTTCATCTGTAAATAGTATTTTTGCCGAAAAATGTGGGACCCTTAAAGAATTTTTTTTGAAACCAGTTACAAAAATTAACTTAAGCTAGAAAGTCTCTAGGCAACAAAGCTTGCACTCTTTGTACGTGATAAGGATAAACTAAATAGTCCTTTAAGATACTCCATACTGTTTTGTAACTCACATTCAACTCGTTCCCGATTTTCCTCGTACTAGTGCCTGGAGATTCTTTTAACATGTTTAAGACCTCTTCCTCAAGTTGTACGGTTCTAACTGTAAGTGATCGGCCGCCTATTTTGCTTTTTGCAAAGCTACCTGTTTCTTCTAACCTGAGGTGCAATCTTGTAAATGTTTCCGAACACGGTACTCGTATATATAGTTATACGACCATGTATCAAAGTGAGGACAAGCAATATACCATACTAAGTGAGGACCCCATGAAGGAGTACACTTAGGAAGTCACGGTCGGACCCGTAACGTCAGTGGGTTAATGCGAAAACTACGCGCGAGAGTATACTCAATAAAACCTAATAGGACAGAAAAAAAATATTTCGCGTATTTTACGACAAACCGAGGACCAACCATTTGTCTATCAAAATGAGCACCGTTTATGCTTTACCATCTTATGCACAATATGAGGACTGAAAGGCATAAAAAAAATATATAACGCGCCAAGTAAGGACTAACCGTACAGTGTTGCATGACCATACTACTTTCTCTCTCGGACACGTAAATTTTATTGAAAGAACAGGTTTACCCAATTTATTTAATCACACTTGCATATTTGGCGGTTTATATTATACAGTGTCACCATTAAAGTCCGCACCATATGGAACTTTTTTTTATTAATGAGGTTAGTTAAAATTAAATTTCGGCAAACGTTTTTGCTTCAAATTAGACTAAAAATTATATAATCTAATGTCACCATCTGTCATTCGGTATCTGTCAAAAATTACATTTTAATCAAAAAATGGTGAAAAATGGCATTGTTTTACCGAATTTCAAAAAATTTTATTAGAAAAAATTGTTTCTAGTACAATTCTTGGCCTAAATACAAAATATCTGTTAAAATTTTTAAATTAGGATAACTTTGCACCACCTGTGTCAAATTTTTTTGCCTCTTATTTTAAATTTCGAAAAAAATGGCATTCTAGTAAAAAAAAGCTCATACAAACTAAATAAAATATTGAGTATGGTATAAGCAAATAGTTTAATATCCATTAAGCGAACTTACATTCAATAAAAAAAAAGTTAATTAGAAAAAATGGCAAAAAAATCAACTTTGAGCTAGAAAACTGAAACTTTGTATTTAGGCCAAGAATTGTACTAGAAACAACTTTTTCTAATAAAATTTTTTGAAATTCGGTAAAACAATGCCATTTTTCAGCATTTTTTGATTAAAATGTAATTTTTGACAGATACCGAATGACAGATGGTGACATTTGATTATATAATTTTTAGTCTAATTTGAAGCAAAAACGATTGCCCAAATTTAATTTTAACTAACCTCATTAATAAAAAAAAGTTCCATATGGTGCGGACTTTAATGGTGACACTGTAGGTTAGTTGCGTACAAAGTTTACTAAAATATCTAAATTTTAAATTTGTATCTAGAAAGGTTTCGAAAATATGTAGAAAAAAACATCTTCAGAGCACCCCCTTTAGGGGGCTATAGGTTCGTAGTAAGTGGACATTTTATATGATGTTCTTATTCAGTTCATAATCAGTCTACTCCGCAATTATTGACCATACTTTTTAGTACACCCTGTAGAATAAAGCTTGTTTAAACTTTGATTGTATTAAGATTTAGTTACTAACTAATAGAGATATTAAATGAGGAACACATAGTTACTATAACATCACCTATGGGATAATGCAGAAATTTTACTATATGCTCTTTAAAACCTGAGGATTTTAATTTTTTTAAATAAAAGTGCAATGAACTGTTGTCGAAATAATATTGTCGAAGTAAACAGGGCTAAGCCAAGTGAGGACCGTATATTGGGGCTCACTTCGTCGCGGTCCTCACTTCTTCCGTAAATTTGCAATAGGCGGAGCTCACTTAGTACCATTAGAGAAAACATCAAATTTTTCATATAGAAAAGGTACCTACCAGGTGCCAATGAAATCATTTTACATAGCACCACTGCGTTTTAAAAAATATTTTATTCAAATTTGCGTTAGTACCATATTTGAGGGTGAAATTAATATGTACAGGGTGTCTACTTTTCGACACTTTTGACGGGTACCTCCGTTATTAGTACAGATAGAATGATGCGGTTTTCGCAAACCTGTGCCACATTTTGTGAAACAAACGATGCCCTTAACGGATGTATCATGGCCATCTTGGTTTATGAGATACAGGGCGAAATTGAAAACGGTGCATTTTCAGACACCCCTTGTATTTCAGTTAATACTTGCAATAGTAAAAAGTAGTGTTCTAAATAAACAAAAATATCTACTATGGCCTTGACTTATCCAGGCTATAAAACAAAAGTTTCATAATGGCGTTTAGCTCTTGTCTTGCAGAATTGTATTTATGTCATTAGAGTTTAGAAAGTTACTGATAATTTATTTATTAAGTGTTATTTTTAAATTTTAACGATGGTCCAAAAGTATGAGAATTATGAAAAATACGATATGCTGGTATGCTTTATACAAAGCCATGAAAACCCCCATGCAGCTGCCGATTTATATTTCAATAGGTAGGTATATTATTATTATTTGCGATCGAAAATTTCTACAACGACCACCTTTATAGTTATGCGGAGTGTTTGTTTAAGCAGCTTCTTATTATTATCATCATCATTTTATAGATATCCTGAAAGAAGGCAGTCATTTCCAGACAAATTTTCCATTCTAAAGAAAAATTTAATTGAACATGGAACCTTTACACAGCCTCGGCCTAAAACATACAGTATGGAAAATAGAGAAAAAGATGAAGTAAATGTTTTGGCTTATGCAACCGTTACTCCTTCAACTTCCTGCAGAAATATAGAACAGGAAATTGGTATAAATAAAAGTCGGTCACAAAAAATGTTAAGAAAATATAAATACCATCCATACAAACTTAAAATTGTGCAAAATTTACATCCTGGAGATGCAGATCGGCGATTCATCTTCTGTCATTGGTATACAGAACAAATCCGGACCAATGCCAATTTTGGAAGATTGGTAATCTGGACCGATGAGAGCCACATTTCTAGTGCCGGAATTTTTAACCGGCATAATACAAGACATTGGTCTGAAGAAAATCAACATGTTATTTTCGAAAGGGAGCAGCAAGAGCGCTTTGGATTTAGTGTTTCTTGCTTCATATTAGGTAATCAAATAACTTACCGTATTTATGAGGGAGGTCTTACGGCAAATAGATATCTGGAAATCTTGGAAGACGTTATACCCGAGTTATTAGGAATCGTTCCCCTTGCCCAGTTATATGCTATACGTTTCCAACAAGACGGTGCGCCGAGTCATAACTCTCACGTAGTAAGGGCTTTTCTACAAAATAATTTTCCACAAAGATGGATAGGCACAAATGGAGCTGTAAGATGGCCACCACGATCGCCCGATCTATCGGTGTTAGACTTCTTTCTGTGGAGGTTTTTGCAGATGTGAAAAGAACAATATGCAAGATCATGATATACAAGACCAGGCACAGAACTGTAAAGGAACTTCGACAGGCTACCCATTTAGCATTTCAATATCTACAAGAACATCCAATAATAATTTTAAACGCCTTGAGACGAATTACAGAAATGTGTCAGCTTTGTATTAGGGAGAATGGCAACCATTTTCAACAATTTTTATGAATAAAAAGTATGTATTTAATACCACAATTTCATTGTTCTAGTGAAACCAAATCCAAGGCCTAATGTCAATTTAAAGATTGTTATTTAAAAACTATAAATTTGAACCATCCTGGTAAAACAGAGTGCCAACTATTATATATTTTTGGAAAGCTCTCAGTAAGCAGAATGCAACTAAGAATAAATATACAGGGTGTTGCATTTAAAAAAACACAACTTTGGTATATTTCTCAAAATTAGGCATACCTGGAAAAATTCTAACTACGCCACTGAATTCTGCGTAAAAAACTGTATGACACCCCCTTTTTATATTTTCGATAGGGTATAAGATAACTGAAATACAAGGTGTGTCTGAAAATGCACCCTTTTCAATTTCGCCCTGTATCTCATAAACCAAGTTGGCCATGATACATCCGTTTTGGGCATCATTTGTTTCACAAAAAAGTGGCACAGGTTTGCGAAAACCGAATCATTCTATCTGTACTAATAACGGAGATACCCGTCAAAAGTGTCGAAAAGTACACACCCTCTATACGCTGCGTGTATGATGTTTAAACGAAATGAAGTTTACTTTTGGTTTCTCCAGAATTAGGCCATATTGTTCCTTTTTTCTCTAAATGACAACCTATATTTTATATTACCCAGTCGAATTCTTCTCAAAACTACCTTTTCCGTTTTATGGTTAGTTAATTGAGTTAGTCAAATTAAGACTTTTACTCCTATTATTTAATTGTATTTTTCCTTTGCGGTTACATATTGGAAGGTTTTTGGATTTTGCTTATACATATTTTCTTTTCTTTATTTGGTATTTGTTAGTTCATTTATGATTTTTATTGTGCAGGCTACTGTTACTGCTCTTTATCTATTTCTGTACAGTTAAGGTGGGAGCCAGTCTTTTGGTTATTTATGTCTTTGATCTTCAGTGGAGTGAACGTGTGAATTTGTTATTAACGGGTTAAGTGAAACGTCCGTTCTTTGAAAATACTTTATTATTAATTTTGTGAAATAGTCATCTATTTTGTCCATGTGCATGTCTGTATGTAGTACGTCTATAGACATAAACTACCTTTTCAACGACATATAACAAGTTGACATTTTCTTTCAAAAATTGCGGTGTAGGAGCCATTTAAACATTAGAAAAATCACTTAAGGACTTACATTTCATTTTTTCTTTCTGTTTTTGAAAAAATTATATTTTTTTATCTTTATAAAAAATCTTAACTTATCCTAGATTACAGACTTTCTTCAAATAATGTGATCTACTTTTTATTATTTAATATATGTAATATGAAAGTCTAAAATAGGTATCCTAAAATGAGTTTTAAACAATATAAATTAATCAGCGCAATCCTTACGATGTGTCGAATCTCTAGTGTTTTAAATTTTTTACTCTATCTTCTAAAATAAAGTGGTGGGGAAAACATATATAGAAAAACCTAATTTTCCATCTGCTATCTGCTGCCTGTGACACCCCTTAGCTAGAGGACATCGTACGAACATGAATAACTTCCAGCATTTTCTCTTGGCCATATTTACCAGCAATATTGTCCAAAAACTGTATGGTGAACGGTTTCCGACTCACCTCGCTTATTTTGCCATCCTGTACATCTGATCTATAATTTTAATATGGCAAACTTCTTTTCTGGATAAGCAGAATTTTTTATAACTATAACTATTATAACTTTTCGTCGTAAAGTCAATATTGAATATCTTTTTTCCTCTTGTCAGGTTCATCTGCGACACACTGTACTATATTCATGGCCTTGGGTGAGTGCTATAAATAGATTTTGGCATGTCTTATTTACCTGCTAGATGCAAGACAATTTTACCTAAATTTGCATAAAATATTTGAAACAATAAAATATACAACACGCAAAGCTAGGACCTCACATGTTGCCAAATCTCTGGTCCTTGGTTGGCGAGTTGAACGGTGTAGTGCAGCGCCTTGAAATACATGCGGTAAAAAATTATACTCCAGGAAAAGCGCCGACTGCGGCAAAACGTTAAACTACAATATACGCATTTTAACGCTTAAGCAACAAAATGGGGTCCAATCTTTTTTTTTATAAAAGTGCAATAAGGTGTTGTGGAAATAATTTCGGCGACATTTACAGAGCCGGACAAAGTGAGCACCGTATATTGGGGCTCACTTTGTCGCGGTCCTCACTTCTTCCGTAAAATTGCAATATGCTGGGCTCACTTGGTACTATTAAAGAAAATTAGGATAACGTTCTGTATATAAACGTCTTGCCTCTAGCGCATTTCCATTTGCCAAACCGTACATAAAATGAATTTAAGCCATTTCTTGATTGGCAAACTCAGCCAATATTAAAAGTATGTAATGTAGTACAAATAAAATCAAAAACAATTCAAAAGGATATTATTTGAAAGATGTTAAACATACCATATTTTCGTCCTAAAATAAGGTGAGGATTCACCTCCTTCATTTTTTCAGAGAGGTTAGGAAACACCCTGTATACTGATTATGCTTTTCAATAACTTCTTGACAAAATCGTAAACGGTTTGCATGGCCGTGGGGAAACAAATTATGCGCTGGTAAAACTTTAAATAGTTTCATATGGTGTTTTTTCATAACCAGTTCAACACATATAGATAGGTACCAATTATTATATCAAAGAAATTTGCCGCCATTTTTGTTGAACAACTTGGGTCTACAATAAAATAAAAGGGTATATTTTCCTCCAGTTTTTCTGTAAGGATCCTTTTTTGACATCTTCTTTTCACATTTTCCAAATTTCCTCTGTTCTGTCTTTACACTTTTAAAATAGTCTTTTGAAGATATTATGCGAAGAAAGCGGACGCTCAGCAAGCCAAGAGGCTCTGCGAGCGGCTTTCGCATTTTTTCTTGAAGAAATATAGAATATACTTCTAAAACGTCACATTTTTCATTTAAACTGTAACCCATTTCGATGAAGGTTAAAAATGAATGAATCCTAAGATTCTGATATAAAATAAGCAATATTTTAACACTAATTTCCATGATAGCTTTTTAAGTGTAGTAAAATCTTGATATTTCAAAGCCTGCTATACTTTTTGTGTTGATATAAGTAAAGGAAAAATTCATAACGCGGCATTTCGGCCAACTTTGATCATCAATAACTTGGTAATTTTTGACTCAAATATTATGTAACATACTTACATTTTTGAAATCAGAACAAACGGCTCTATCGACTTGTAAAAAAATATATTATATGGTGTTCCATTTAAAAAATTAAAGTTGATATGTCTATTCCGGGTAACCGTAGGACCATGTATATTGCAAATCATTATAAACATTTTAATTGATTCAACCAACTTTTGTTCTTAAACATTTTTTCCTAAATGCACTAAGCGGTAAAGGTAAAAGTTAAGAGAGGGTTCCAT
Source organism: Polydrusus tereticollis (assembly GCA_963920685.1). NCBI lineage: Eukaryota > Metazoa > Arthropoda > Insecta > Coleoptera > Curculionidae > Polydrusus > Polydrusus tereticollis. The sequence continues at coordinate 82,975,793 of OY987329.1, read as the reverse complement.
TTTAGAGGACCCTGTACACTAGCAAATATTTAATTACGACGACTAACAACACTCATTATTTGGGTTACTTTAGTTTTATTACAATTTAAATTGCATATGGTTTTTGGGACCGAACCGACGTACAGGTTGACAATGTACGGGAAAAAGATATTATCTCCTTATTTTACTCAATTATTTATTTATTTTGTATAATTTATTTACAGTTCATATTAAGTATTCACAGACTGAATTATATACCGTAACGCGGGGTTAGTTTGCACAAGGGGGGTAACTTTGCACACCGTTGATATTTCGTAAATTAATTTTTTCCATATGAAAATCGGCAACATTGGAAGCATCTCGAGTCCACGCGGTTATTTGTTAGAGCATGTTTAGGGTGCAGATAGGTGGCAGAGCGGCAGAGCGGCATAATAGTGGCATTTTTCCAGTAAATTATCACATTATTAATGTACAAAAATTGGTGAAAATCATAATAGTGACATTCTAAGGTACGTACACAATACATACGTTTATTTGGCAATCAAATGTGACTAGTATTTATATTGAGTGTTGTCTTATGCACTTTTTGGCGGTAAATTTGCTTCAATCGGGGTTGCCATAGTTAAGTTATGGCGGTTAGATTTAAATTTGATACTTTGCGGTGGTAACTTTGCACACTAGTTATTTACTTTTATTTGCAGTTCTGCGTCAGATATGGGCAGGTTTTATAAGAAAAAACTTGGAGCAAGGAAATATCGTAATTATGATCCAGCTCAAGTGACTAGAGCAGTACATGCCATTAAATTTCAAAACGTCAGCTACCGAAGGGCGGAACAGCTATATGGTATTCCAATGAGAACGTTATGCAACAAAGTCAACAACAAACACACTTTAAATCCAGGATCACCTACAGTATTAACCGAAATCGAAGAACGGCATTTCGTAGACGTTTTAATCGCAGCTAGCGAGTATGGTAGCCCATTGACTTGTTTTGACCTCAGGTTAGTAGTGAAGAAGTTTTTAGACCGCAGTGGAAACAAAATCCGAAAATTCCCAAACAATATTCCGGGTACAGAATGGGCGCTGAATTTTTTGTCCAGACATAAGGACAGGTTATCTAAGAGAAGTTGCCAAAATATCAAATATGTTAGAGCCGAAAAAACAGAAACCGAATTTAAAAATTATTTTGATAACTTGTCAAAATCGCTAGAAGGGGTCGAATCAGTAATATTCTGAATTACGATGAAACAAATCTTTCGGACGATCCGGGGGCCTCAAAATGTATATTAAAGAGAGGGATTAAGTATCTTGAAAGGATAATGAACAGCACTAAATCCTCGATATCAGTGATGTTTGCGATAACCGGTGATGGAAAAAGTTTACCACCATATGTGGTCTACAAAGCGGAAAGAATCTACGATCAGTGGACAATTGGGGGTCCTCCGAATACAAGATATAACAGCTCAACTTCAGGCTGGTTTGACAGCTCATCGTTCGAAGATCGGTTTGAATCAATAATAGTGCCGTGGGCAAAAAGTCTTCCTGGTCGAAAAATAATAGGGGATAATTTAAACTCACACATTAATGTACATATGTTTCAAAACTGCCAGACGAACCAAATAAGTTTTGTTTATCTCCCACGAAACTCCACACATTTATCACAACCACTTGATGTTGCTTACTACGCTTCGTTGAAGAAGAAGTGGAGACAGATTTTACAAAATTACAAATTGAAAAACCCTAGAGAGTCGGCTGTAAACAAGACATCCTTTCCATATCTTCTGAGAACCCTTAATTGTGGATGAGCTTAAAACCAAAAACAAACAAACCATAACAAGCGCTTTTAGGGCAACAGGAATAATTCCTTTTGATCCTTCACAAGTCCTTAAAAGACTTCCAAAACAAAGAGCCGACAGTAACTTACAAAATGAGGTGTTGGAACTTTAACACAATTTTTACAAGAAATCAGGTCTCCTCCAGAAAGGGTGTCAAAACCTAGAAAAAAAATGCTAAGGAGAGAACTAGGAAAATCTGTCAGTTACGAAGATATGCAAATTATTTCTGACGATTTAGCTGCTCCATCAACAAGTGGACTTAGCAAATCAACGAGAGAAAATAGCCCCGAAAATGATCCGGAAAATGACGGTGATAGCTACCTTACTATCACAGAAGATGAAACTTTAAAAACAAACATCAATCCTGAAATAGGGGATAATGATATTGTGCCCTTCGCAACAAAAAAAACCCTTGTTCACTTTGTTGCTTTGGTGATTGAAAAGTCTTTTGCTGAAGTCAAGGTTAAGTTCTTGAGAAAAAAAAGCGATGATAGTTTCGTATTTCCACAAGCAGATGATATTTCTGTCCTCGATGTCGTTGATATTATTAAAATCTTAGATAAACCTGTAATTTCGCCGAGGGGATTTCACCACTTTGAAAATAACTTTTCTGAATATAATATGCGTTAGTTAGAGTTACATTTTAACTTCGTTTTAGAAGAGTTTTGTACCTGCTAGATCTTAGTTTTTCGTTTCTTATGTGTTAAACTGTTAATTTACCTACCTACCTCAGACTATATTTTTGTTATTATTAAAATGTTCAGTTAAAGGAGTAAGAAATGTATTTCTGTTTTTGTAAATTAAATTAAAGTTGTGTTAAATACAATAAAAATGTTTATTAAAAATTGTTTTTCTCGTGAATATTTTTACTGGCTGATAAAATAATGATTTTAGGGCGTGCAATGTAACCCATATAACGGTCATATTTGGCTTCTGCAATTTAACACCGATTTCCAGGTAAATTTGCACGCATTTTAATATTTTTTAAATATGGTTAATTATTATTATTTATTGCCGTTTTTAAGTGAAATATGTAGAGAAAGCTTAAAAATTCCACATACTTTAATTTCAAGCTATTTTAATCTAAAATTTAAGAAATATTTAGAAAAAATTGCAAAAACTGTTGCAAAGTAGTTAACCCCGCATTACGGTACTACAAATACTTCAATTAATATCCAATTTCATAGCGTCTCACACCTCCCTATTTCTAGTTCTAAAGGACTAAAGTAATTTTAATTTTTTAAGACGACTGACTTAACTTTCCTTTTAAGTATAGTTCTTCATTATTGGGTATCAGACCCTGTCCCGAAATAATTCTTATTTCCAAAAAAAGGATAGATTCTACAGTCAACTAGACGGACTACCGATGGGATCATCCCTCTCTCCAGTAATCGCCAACATATACATGGAATGGTTTGAAAACCAGGCAATTGAAAAGGCAAAAATAAAACCGAAACTATGGCTTCGTTACGCTGAGGACACATTCATCATTCGGAATAGAAGCGATGACGAACTCCAAGCTTTTCTACATCACATGAACAACTTGGCACCAACAATCAAGTTTACCATGGAGAAGGAGGAAAGAAAACTCACACTAGTCAATACCTTAATTACGCCTCAAACCACCTAAATAACACAAAACATGGAATAGTCAAAACACTTGTTGACAGAGCATTTACTTTCTGTAACTCCAAGGAAGCTCTTTCCAAAGAACTCAACACCATCGAAAAGGAGCTCAACACAAATGGCTACCCCACGAGACTAGTAGAGCAGACTATCAAGAAGCGTCAGAATCACATGAATAGACAGAAAGATGACGTCAAAGGTACCATATGTCAAAGGAATCTCCGAGCGAATTCGAAGATTAGGACAGCAATACAAAATTCGAACAGTATTCAGTTCCTAAGATTCCTTAAGAAGCCACTTGACAAAGACAAAACCAACCAGCCAAAGGGACATGAAGAACTGCGAATATAGAATACCTTATTGCGAGTGCGGACAATCCTATGTTGGTGTAACCCTACGCCCCCTTGAAACAAGAATCAAGGAACACCGAAACCACATAAAGAAGGGGAAAACAAACAGATTCGGTGCGGCAGAACATGCTTGGACACACGGTCACCCTTTCCAATAATCAGAGGCAAAAAATAATACTCAAAGAAGAACACTGGCGAAAGAGGAAATTTAAAGAAGCGGCCGTCATTATTCACCTGAAGATGACTGGAGATACTCACCAGCTGAAACGTTGTGATATAAGTAAATATAATGACAATGGAAGTCCAAAACACGTCTATCAGTCTTAGTTTTTGTTATTGAATTAAAAAATGCTAAATTACAATCAATAAATTTTATTACCTTCCAATCCAGTAGTTCCTTCGGGCATATTAATAAATTCAACGTGGATTTCTTCAGTATTATCATTATCCTGTTGGTTATGATTATGGCTATTTGATTCTGTGATGACATCTGCTGATTCCGTCTAAAAATATAGATACCTATTCGTATAACTTAGTTGTGAATATCATCATTTGAAGTTATGTATTTCAGAGCACTTCAGCTGGGTATCTGGATCTGTGAGAACCCATTAGTAATTTTGTTAGTAAAAAATGAAATATCAACCTATCATAAATAATTACAAATTTTTCCTTACCGGTTCTTGGCTTTCTATTTCCCCTAAAATACTTTCTGTAGCAGCTTGTAATTCTTTGTCAAATGCATCTTGTGATTCAGTTCGTGCAGTATTATTTTGCGCAGACGTTCTAAGGAAATCATCTATCCTTTGTTTCTAAAACCAGTAGTTAGCTTATACATAAGGTAAAGTGGGCCAACATTGGCAGTGGGACAACTTTGACATATTTTATTTGAAAAACAATACTATTTTTTTATTTATCGCGGAAAATAAAACTGGATGGTCATATTAAATAGCGCTAGGACTTGCAATTCCGAACGTATACCGGGTGATGCATGGCTTAGTTGAACATAGGAAATCCCATGTAAATTTTGAGGTGGCTAAATATTGGCTCCCCTGTACATTTTAGAGAAAAACTGTATGGTAATTTTTTGAAGGCCGAAATAATAAAGCCGTGCCAAGTTTGAATAAATTTTAATAAGTCAATCCTAACTTATTCAATTAAATGTGATGGCAAAATTACGAAATTTTCATAGTTTAGGTAATACAGTAAATAATTTTTATGACGCTATTGTCAAAAATTGACGGAGAGCTGGACATAACGAATAAAGATTATTTCACAATAAAATACATTTTCGTTTCACCAATCCGGCAATCACACACCATTATGTTAATAAAATATATATACAGGGTCGTTGGTATGTATGGAAACGGTCGATTATTTCTTAAAGTAAAACAGCTAACAACAAATATTCAACACAAAAGTTTTATGGTTTTGTAAAGTCTATTAGAATTAAAAAAAGATAAGTATACAGGATGAGTCATAAAGCCGTAGAGAAATAAAGTTACTTTTTTTTTAATGGAACACCCTATATCTTACAATATTTTTGGGTTTTACGTAAAATTACAATTAATTTATTAAGTGCACTATCAGTCTAAACCTAATAGTTTCCGCGATATCGACATTTGAAAAATGACATTTTTGAACTTTGACAGCTGCTAGCTTTCTAACGGTACGCCATAGAGCAAAACGGCTTACATGTCCCTATCTTACTTTTTTATTATCTTCTCAAAAATACCAACTTCCGTTAAACCGGAAGTACTATATTTCCGGCTTTTGAGCTCCATCCGGTTTAACCGGAAGTGGACACTTTTAGAAAGATAGTTAAAAACTAAGATAGGGACACGTAAGCCGTTTTACTCTAAGACGTACCGTTAGAAAGTTAGAAGCTGTCAAAATGTGCTATATCGGCCTCTTCAAAAAATTATAATACAATTTTTCTCTGAAATGTACAGGGGAGCCAATATTTAGCCACCTCAAAACAAGGTAAATTATTTTTATTTATATGTCTGTAATTTTGATATAATATACCTACAACAAAACAAAGTTTATACAGAGGATACAATATGTAAATGTATGAAAACCAAAACTTATTTCAATTGTTTTACATAATTACCTACTTTTACACAAAAACAACATATTTGTACTGTTCGATAATAACAATTAAGAATGACACATACTAATGATATAGCAAATATAAAAAAAAAATAACAAATGCACTTAAAGATTACTAGAAAAAATGCTGCGATGATGATTGAAGCGTTAATTTAATTTTAACATATTTTGAATTTTATTTATTCCGGGATTTATGTGCTCAATTCCGGGATTTTTCGAGACTAAATTTGAACGAAATCTCGGGATTGCAAGCCCTTAATAGCGATACTTTACCGCTATTTGTTAACAAAGTGTTATACCGCAAAATTTTATTTTTATTTCTTGCAAAGGGTTAAGTTTGCAACATTGTGCGTAATTATGTGTATAATTAAGTGATTTCGTTTATGTACCCGGTAATATAAAATGTTTAACAGTAGGTTCCTAAGTAAAATTTTAAAAGATTCTTGCATTTAAAAAGACAATAACAGTATTATAACCATTTTTTACAAGTTTTTGTTAAATTAGTAGCACGAATTAATTTCAACATTCGTATGTTTTTGGATATTTTAGGAAAAATTAGAAGAAATTAATTTTGAACCCTCCTTGAGAATATACATTACGTGTATTATACAAAAATAGTTACACGAACTTACCATTTGCCACGTTTTACTTTCGTCCTTTTGAGCTATTGTCCATAAATGGCCGGCACCATGTACTGCCTTGCCCCCTTTGCGAAAATGTGGGTTTATCGATAAATTATGCCTTACTGAGTTTTTCCATCTGTCATCATTGGCCTTATAATACGGAAAATGCTCACTGGAACAAAATAAATGAATGTAACTCTTTGATATTAAATTATATTCAGTCATTGTCACTATACAAGGGATTCACGGTGATTTCCGTTAACATGCTCTACCCAACTGAAATAATTCCAAAAATGCGATGTCGTTTCCTCTTCGCTACAATAAATAAGAAACAGCATATTTGATATTTTAAACCGAATATAAGTATACCTTATAGGTTGTATACAGAGTGGCAAAAAAGTCGTGCATAATGCTTGTAACTTTTGAATTACCTCGTACCTATACGAAAAAGTGACCTTCATGAAAGTTGTTCAGTAAATTATCCTCACATTTCTACCTGCATGAATTTTTTCTGTCATTTCTGGTTTGGTTACCATAGAGACTAACTTACTTTTTTTAAATGGAACACCCTGCATATGATTGCATATTTGGATTCTACTGGGAAAACTCTGAATTTTTTGTATTTCTAATTTTTATTTATTTAAAATTGTAACAAACTTTATAATAACCAAATGAAATCTTTTCAGTGGATCAGGATCAGGTGTTCAAAATGACCACCATTTTCTGCTAAGCAGAACGTTAGTCGATTCCTGAACCCGTCTACAACGTTTATAAGGAAGTCCTCTGGGATGGCCCGAATTTCAGCACTAATTCTGACTTTAAGTGTCCCCACAAAATGAAGTCGAGCGGGGTTAAGTCCGGGGATCGCGCTGGCCAGTCTTCTGCCTATCCAACGTCCTGGAAATTGTTCGCTTATGTATTGTCTAACATTTGCCGCATAATGCGCAGGTGCTCCATCTTGCTGGAACCATACCTGTTCGTTTATGCCATTATTTACACCCGGTAAAACCATTCTGCAAGAAGGAATTATGTGATTCCTGAGGAGGTCCAGATATTTTTCGTCATTGAAATTACCATCTATGAAAAAAGGTCCCATAATATGTCTACTGCCCGCCCAAACATTAATTTTTCGGGCGTCTGTGTATGACCCATATATGTATTAGTACCATACATATATGGTATGACCTTTCTGAAACCAGTGAGTATTCCCAGTGGACCAATAACGATAATTGTGTCTATTAACAATGCCATTTAAATGGAAAGTAACTTTATCCGAGAAAATGATATTTGTTGCGAAGTTATTATCGTTATTGCATCTTTCCATCATCAGCTCACAAAATTTAGCTCTTCTATCAAAATCGTCCTCGTTTAACTCGCGCACCAATTTTATCTTGTAGGGATGCAACTTCTCCTGCTTAAACAAATTTTTCACTGACTGATGAGACACATTAAGATCCATTGCCGTTGGTCTGGATGATTGTGTTGGATTTTCATGTATTGAGAGCATAACGGTTGCTGTTTTAGGTCGACCTGATCTAGCGGCTTCCCTAACACTGCCTGTTTCCCGAAATGTCTTTACCACTCAACACACCGTTGACTGATTTATTGGAGGCCTATTTGGATATAATTTATTGAAAATTTGACCAACCTGATCTTGCGATCTCTTCATATTTCCGTAACCGCTCATTGTTAAAATTTCAACTCGTTATCTCTCATTCAAATGAACCATAGTGTAAACAAATTGGAAATCAGACAACAGAGAATTAAACAGGAACTCAAAATTGACACCTCTTTCTTAGGTCGCTGTCATGAAAACACCTTGACTCAACTGGTGGATATTAGGAATAATTATAATTATAATTAAGAAAGTTTTTCATTTTGAGCTGTCATTATCTCGGAAACGCTTGCAGATAGGTGAAAATTAGATATACAAAAAATTCAGCGTTTTCCCAGTAGAATCCAAATATAAAAGTAAGTTAGTCTTTATGGCAACCAAACCAGAAATGACAGAAAAAATTCATGCTGGTAGAAATGTGGGGAATAATTTACTGAACAACTGTCATAAAGGTCACTTTTTCGTATACGAGTTAATTCAAAAGTTACAGGCATTGTGTGCGACTTTTTTGGCAGTTTTTTTACCAACTTTCCTTGTTACTTTTTCATGCCGATTTCGAGATCAATATTTTTTCATTTTAATCTTAATGATATTTAAAAGTTAAATGAAAATCATTTTCAAATTTATTCAAAATAGTTAAGTAGAAATAAAGCTCTAATATAAACAAAGTAAATTAACATTTTTTAAATCCTTAGTTTAATACAGTAAGTTTAAATATTTAATTTTGATTAAAAGCATTTCGGATAATTTCCAAACAAAATAATCAACAATATCATAAGAGTTACCTTTCTGTAGTTCTCTAGCTCCCAATCAAATTACAAGGCTTCTAGTATTTCATAGTTCAAAAATATCAGGATTTATTGGAGGTAATGTTTTTCAAAAAAAAAAAATAATAATAATAATATCTCGAAAACGGTAACAGATAGGCTAAGTAAGAAAAGTCGTTAAGAAACCCACAAATATTCCAAAAATAATTTCAATAATAACATGTTAATATGTTATTCATAAATATTAATGTATATATAAATAAATTCCCCCAAGAAGTGCTTGCTAAGGGGCCAATCTTATTTATTTAAAAGTATTTCCAATTCCAATTATAAATATTTAAGAACATTTTTTTATAAAAAGGAGCAAGTATGCAAGAACCGCTACTTTTTTGATGTTTGACATATTAAAATTCTTAAATAGATTAATTATAATATTTATTCACAATAATATTAAATTAGCACTTCCAAAAATATGCTTAAATCGTTTGTTTCCAATATACCTAAGTGTTTTTATTTCAATTTTATATTTCATTAATGAAATAATTTTTTTTTAAATACTTGTGGTAAATAATCAGCAGGCCCGGCGAGAGGGGGGGGGGTCGGGGGTGATTCCCCCCGGGCCCGGAGATTTTGAGGGGGCCCAGATTTCGTTCAAGACCGGCGCGCCGGCGGCGCGTGTGTTTCGAAGCCGGTGACGGCGGCTCAGTACCGCCGCTCGTTTTTAGCAAAATTGGCCGAAAAATTGAAGTTCGACGAGATTATAAATTTATTTGCATCAGCGAAAGCAAGAAGGCGCACTTGTAAATAATTATAATTATGTTTATTACAGTTATTACTTATTTACGACTAAAAAAATTAAATTGTGTTCTACTAGTATTTGTATTCAAATTTCTTGATACTATTAATTTAATAACTTCATCTCTCCTAATACTATCTTAGTAATCTACTCTTACTACAAATTTGTAACTGTGTGGCACGAAAAAACAGGTGTTGGGGGTTGGGGGGCCCATAGATTCACTACCCCGGGCCCCGGTTTCTCTCGACGGCCCTGATAATCAGATGATACTACTCTACTACTACTATAGATATAGCCAATCAAATTGGGACAATTAAAATAAGAAAATTAAAAAAGATTTTAAAATAAAATTATGAAATTGGTTTAATAATAATTTTATTGTAATAATTTATATAATTCAATTATAATTAATTTTATTAAAACAGATTATCTTCCATTTACTTTACCTAAATAATGTACCTACCACAAAATATGAATATCGCCTATCATACATTTATAATTATAAGCGATGACAATCAAATTTTAAAAGTTAATCAAGTAAAATATTTGGGAATAATTTTTGACAGTGATTGGAATTTTCGGGTGTAATACCACGAGTGCTTTAAAATTACCGATAATTTTTTACGAATTTCGAATTCGTCCTTCGGACTCGTGAAATTAAAGAAAACACGCATTCGTAAAAAATTATCGGTAATTTTAAAGCACTCGTGGTATTACACCCGAATATCTCACGAATCCAAAAACATTCATTTTGTCAACTTTGAAATAATAAATAGAAATTTGTCAACAAAGTGACACTGACAAGTGGTATTTTCTTTTTGGTGTTTTCGATTTTGTATATCCGCTGTAAGTTTTCGAAAATACCACTGTCCTTATGGGATTTTTTATACGTGAGTAGAATATTCAAGTAGAATATTTTTTAATAAAAAATTACGAATTTCCGGAATTTCCCTACCGATTTTTAAAAACATAAAAAAATTTCTGGATATAAAATCCAGAAATAGTACATTATGCATTAGTTGAAACAATTGTCTTTGGTTGAAACTCATTAAAATAACGGAACTTAAGGTTGGGGAGGAATAAATAGAACATTTATAATATCTTAATACATGTATTTAGAAATAAAAACCTTATACACTTTTATAAAGAACATAAACATAAATTACACGTTATAAAAATGAAATATCCATAAAACCTAAAATAAATAAGTCCGTTGGACAAAAATCTTTTAAATATCTATATTTATGTTTTTATTTAAATGATTAGTTAAGAACAAATATTTAAAAAAAATATTTTATTAAAAAAATATAAAATTGAAATAAAATCTATACCTATTATTGGAAACAAAAAATTTAAAAATATTTAATTTAATTAATGTTCTTTAATTATTATTGTAAATAAATTATATAATTAATCTTTTTCAGAATATTAATATTATCTAACATCAAGAAATAAGTAGGGTTTATTGTAAGTATACTTGTGCATTTTTATAAAACATACGTCCTGGTGGTTTTTATTATGAATACATTTATTGAAGAATAACATACTGTTTATTATATTATAAACTACTCAAAACTGAATAGGGAACTAACATTTTTTTGCCTCTTTTTGAGGACAGATATTTTATAGCAGAAATCAGTGAGGGGGATCGCTCAACCAGGGTTGGATGGGGAATTTTGTTGACTTTGACATGAGCCGAAGTTATTATTAAAAAGGGCTATGTTTCTGTGTTATACAGTGTGTTTTAACAAGTATTGCAAATTTAAAAATTTTTGATGTGCTACAAAATTTGATTACATGATTTCTGACTTATTCTAGGGTATTTTTTGGAAAGCTTACTAGATTCTGCCGAAACGTTTTTGGAATCATCAATTTATTCTGTAAAGTCAGAAAGCTATTAATTTTTAAATTAAACCATACATTTCCACAGCTGTTTTGCCTTTAAATGTTCAACACTGGCCGTTTCCACGGAAACGAGTTTGAAATGTGAAGTTTTATGAAGGCATTAAAAAAAAATAAAATAAAAATAAAAAAAAAATATAATTAAAATGGAAAATCATTAGTCGCCTATCAGACAATCATTTTCCATTTTAGTTTATTTGCAGACACTAAAAAACTATACTAATAATGATGATAACTTTATTAAAACATTTAAAATACGCCGGTCCAAATAATAAGTGGTAATCATAAAAAAATAAAACTAATATCTAGTGGGGTGACCTCGACTTTGAATAACTTCATAACACCTCTGAGGCATACTTCTAATGATATTGTCGATGTGTTCTTGAGATACTAGTTGCCACAAGATAGGAAGTAACTGCCGCAACTGACCAATGTTTTCTGGCTGAGGCAAATGTTGATCCAGTTGGTACTGAAGCCTGTCCCACACATGTTTAATCGGGTTGAAGTCTGAAGAATATGGTGGCAACGGTAAATGATTTAACTCTAAGTTGTTAATTTCTTCCATTACCACTCGAGCTCTATGAGGGCGAGCATTATCGTCAAGAAACACAAAATTGTGACCAATTCGACCTCTAGCCCCTGTCACATAAGGTGTAATAATTTCATCCCTGTATATTTGACCAGTTACTGTATTATCAAAACGGTGCAGCTCAGTTCGAAACCCCAGAGCAACACTAGCCCAAACCATGACACCACCTCCTCCAAATTTATGAATTGGCTGTATATGTGCTGGCAAGTTTCGTGTATTTACAGTTCGGTACACTCTTTTACAAAGACATTAGAACTAGTTCTAATGTCTTTGCTCTTTTACGACGAGAATCATTGTGTAAGCAGAATCTTGACTCGTCAGTAAATAATACATAGTCCCAATTAAAATTTTCTTCAATTCTTTCATTGGCCCAAGCAAGCCTAAGTCGTCGATGATTCGCTGTAATAGCTATTCGCCTTAGCGGCCTATAAGACTTAATTCCCGCTTCTTTGAGTCGGTTTCTTACTGTCTGGTCAGAAACTCTTCTTCCTATTGCATTTTGTAGTCATTGTTGAAGTCGTCGAGCTGTACTAAAGGGGGCTCTACTATGGAGGGCTTTAGGAAGGAGGCCGATCGAATATGGCCGAATTTTAAATTTACGTCCCTGTTTTTCGTTACTTCGCTGGTTGGCCGTCGAGGGCGCCACTGCACGCTTCCCATCTATTTTTTGCAGGCTTTGATAGGCGAGTGCGGTATTTTTTTCGAATATCTTGAAAAATAAGCTTTGGAATCATTTTTTTGCGTTATTAATATAAACAATGAGTGGCGTACAATGTTTTACAAGTAGCGTTTGCTTCGTGCCGGGGTGTAAAACTGGTTATTCGTCTGATAGAAAGCTCAGGAAAAATCGTGGTGAGAAAAATCCTAATCTCTTTCAAGCCCCTAAGGTAAGCAAAAACCACAAAAGGTTCACAATATTGTTTATTAATAGTGGTCTTTCGTTACTCGTCTGTCTGTGTCGTCTATCCTTGATTTTGTCATCATCTCAGACGGTCATCATAGATCTTAAAGATAGATTATCCGACAATGGACGTATTTCTATTAACCAAATTTTTGATAATGTTAATCAAAATTTAATTAAAATTTATTCATTGTTACGAACTGGTAAACTAACTTTAAAAAGGTATTAATAATTTAAGAAATAATATTTCTCCTTTAATTGGTATTTTATACAAATTAAGATATAATAGGTACCTACTTACGTCCCCTTAAAACTTTTAAGAAATATTTACTTTACAATATAGGTAGGTAGGTACTCAAAATTTCAATATTTAATATCAGTTTGCCAGTTCGTCGAATATTAATCCTTTAAAAAATTACAAAATAAAACCATAAAATGCATTCAAGGCCCCCGCTCCTAATTATATTATACCTACCTACAATTTTGGAAAACAATCAATTATAGATATCTACCTATTGTATATATATGATAGAATAATAAAAGTTTATAGTTAGTTGTTAGTATATATGTATACTATAATTTTTATTCCGTTTCTTTTTAATTTAATTTTAAAATCCCCATTTATAATCTTTTGTAAAGTTAGTTGGGAAATAAATAAGTTAAGAATCTTCTTCTTTTCAGGTCTGTTAAAAGGTGTACGTACTACCTATAATGAACATATGTTAATTTATTTTTAGTTTGAATTTAAATAAAAAATGTATATAGTAACGTGCAGATTGTGTAATTATTTCCTTTCCAAATAAAAAGTTGTTCCTCCTGCATGGTAATAATAATACAGTGTCTTAGAATGCAATACACCCTTTTACATGCTAGAATTATGTATCTAGGGAGTATCCCGCACCCGCCTCTCACACATATCTCGGTCTGTAGACTGTTTAAATTAACTAATTTCGATAAAACAGTTAATTCTCCCATAAGAACCCATGACATTTGCAGTGGCAATGGAACAATGCGACCCTGGCGGCAGTTTTTGAAGCAATGCAAAAGTTGGACCGGAATCGATGTATTGCGATCGGTCTCCTTCCTAAAGCCCTCCATATAGGCTCTACTTACGTCTATTCTAATGTGTCGATCTTCTCTATCATTATATAGTAGCCCTTATATACAGATCCGCTACCGGGTCTTCTGCTAGCACTTCCAGTCTCCCGATAATGACTAATGATTCTTGAAATCACACTCTTACTTTTACCCAAAATATCTGAAATTTCACTTTGTCTGAATCCACGTTGGTGCATCGTGACAATAAAGTTACGTTGCTCTTTGGATAAAATGGTTTCTTTCCATATTTTTAAACTAAACAAATAACGTCAAATTTAAACGCCTTCATAAAACTTCACATTTCAAACTCGTTTCCGTGGAAACGGCCAGTGTTGAACATTTAAAGGCAAAACAGCTGACCGGAGTGAAGATGGCAGCCAAAGATAGCAGCCAAATTTTCCGGAAATACCCGAGCGTCAAAGTACCATCCACCATTGCATATACACTGCTCATTCTAATTCTATTTAAATAAAATAATAACTATGTTATCTATAATTACTTTTCGTAGATTGCATTCAATTACCACTTATATTTTTAATATAATTTAAACATATTGTTTAGTGACATCCTCTTGCACTACCTTGGATCAAGAGAAAATATTTAAAAATATTATTTTTGCGATTTTCTTGAGAACTGTGCATACTATCAAGTTCATATTTTGCAAAGAGGTGTAGGAATATACAAGCAATTTTTTAAACCAGTGACATCCTCTTGCACTACCTTGGGTCGATTGAAAATAATTTAAAAATATTATTTTTGCGATTTTCTTGAAAACTGTACATACTATCAAGTTCATATTTTGCAAAGAGGTGTAGGAATATGGAAGCAATTTTTTAAACCAGTGACATCCTCTTGCACTACCTTGGGTCAAGAGAACAAGAGAAAATAATTTAAAAATATTATTTTTGCGATTTTCTTGAAAACTGTACATACTATCAAGTTCATATTTTGCAAAGAGGTGTAGGAATATGGAAGCAATTTTTTAAACCAGTGACATCCTCTTGCACTACCTTGAGTCAAGAGAAAATATTTTAAAAATAATATTTTTGCGATTTTCTTGAAAACTGTACATACTATCAAGTTCATATTTTGCAAAGAGGTGTAGGAATATAGAAGCAATTTTTTAAACCAGTGACATCCTCTTGCACTACCTTGGGTCGAGAGAAAATAATTTAAAAATATTATTTTTGCGATTTTCTTGAAAACTGTACATACTATCAAGTTCATATTTTGCAAAGAGGTGTAGGAATATGAGCAATTTTTTAAACCAGTGACATCCTCTTGCAACACCTTGAGTCAAGAGAAAATATTTTAAAAATATTATTTTTGCGATTTTCTTGAAAACTGTACATACTATCAAGTTCATATTTTGCAAAGAGGTGTAGGAATATGAGCAATTTTTTAAACCAGTGACATCCTCTTGCAACACCTTGAGTCAAGAGAAAATATTTTAAAAATATTATTTTTGCGATTTTCTTGAAAACTGTACATACTATCAAGTTCATATTTCGCAAGCAGTGACGCCGATGAAGACAAAGTAAATGATACAGCCAAATATCCGTCTTTGTACAAGCAAAGTCCCTTTTTTAAACATTTTTCTGAAATAGTTGAACGTATAATTTATGCCAAGGAGGGTAACGTTAACCCTTTTTACAATAATAACTTCTTGAATGTTTTACAATCTAAATACATGCCTTATTGTGCTTTGTGGACTGGACTTCTCATAAAAGATTGTTACGAAATGGAGAGATTTAGCAACTGTTATGCTGAAAATTATTTTTGTAATTTAAAACTAAATATTCTAAATTCACAAAAAAACCTGAAGGCTTCAAGATTTATTAGAAAATGTCGAGAGTATGTACTGGCGACTTTTAAGGAAGTTGAATTGGCGATTCCAAAAAGTCGCCAGACTAGACAGACTGAAAAAACTTGATAGTATGTACGGTTTTCAAGAAAATCGCAAAAATAATATTTTTAAATTATTTTTTCTTGACCCAAGGTAGTGCAAGAGGATGTCGCTGGTTTAAAAAATTGCTTCTATATTCCTACACCTCTTTGCAAAATATGAACTTGATAGTATGTACAGTTTTCAAGAAAATCGCAAAAATAATATTTTTAAATTATTTTCTCTTGACCCAAGGTAGTGCAAGAGGACGTCACTGGTTTAAAAAATTGCTTCCATATTCCTACACCTCTTTGCAAAATATGAACTTGATAGTATGTACAGTTTTCAAGAAAATCGCAAAAATAATATTTTTAAATTATTTTATCTTGACCCAAGGTAGTGCAAGAGGATATCACTGGTTTAAAAAATTGCTTCTATATTCCTACACCTCTTTGCAAAATATGAACTTGATAGTATGTACAGTTTTCAAGAAAATCGCAAAAATAATATTTTTAAATTATTTTCTCTTGACCCAAGGTAGTGCAAGAGGATGTCACTGGTTAAGAAAATTGCTTCTATATTCCTACACCTCTTTGCAAGATATGAACTTGATAGTATGTACAGTTTTCAAGAAAATCGCAAAAATAATATTTTTAAATTATTTTCTCTTGACCCAAGGTAGTGCAAGAGGATGTCACTGGTTTAAAAAATTGCTTCTATATTCCTACACCTCTTTGCAAAATATGAACTTGATAGTATGTACAGTTCTCAAGAAAATCGCAAAAATAATATTTTTAAATATTTTCTCTTGATCCAAGGTAGTGCAAGAGGATGTCACTAAACAATATGTTTAAATAATATTAAAAATATAAGTGGTAATTGAATTCAATCTACGAAAAGTAATTATAGATAACATAGTTATTAGTTTATTTAAATAGAATTAGAATGAGCAGTGTATATGCAATGGTGGATGGTACTTTGACGCTCGGGTATTTCCGGAAAATTTGGCTGCTATCTTTGGCTGCCATCTTCACTCCGGTAAACAGCTGTGGAAATGTATGGTTTAATTTAAAAATTAATAGCTTTCTGACTTTACAAAATAAATTGATGATTCCAAAAACGTTTCGGCAGAATCTAGTAAGCTTTCCAAAAAATACCCTAGAATAAGTCAGAAATCATGTAATCAAATTTTGTAGCACATCAAAAATTTTTAAATTTGCAATACTTGTTAAAACACACTGTATAACACAGAAACATAGCGCTTTTTAATAATAACTTCGGCTCATGTCAAAGTCGACAAAATTCCCCATCCAACCCTGGTTGAGCGATCCCCCTCACTGATTTCTGCTATAAAATATCTATCCTCAAAAAGAGGCAAAAAAATGTTAGTTCCCTTTTCAGTTTTGAGTAGTTCATAAATGTTTGAAATAAATGTATTATTAATAACATAATAAACGTCTAATGTTCAATCAGGATTATGGTGAATGGTAGTTATGAGGCGAATTTCCTAATTAATTCTATCTATCTCGCATATTATATCACAGCATCGGTGGTTCAGTGGTAGAATGCTCGCCTGCCACGCGGGCGGCCCGGGTTCGATTCCCGGCCGATGCATAGCTTTTTTTTTTAATTTTAACTAAGAATGTTAAATTATTACACAATGTGGCTACCCTCATTCTCCCTTGCCTGGAAACTCATGTATGAGACTTTACTGTAAAAATTTACACCATTTGACAATTTGTTTTTTTGTCAGCACTCACTTTTCTTTTAGTGGTACTTTACATGTAAACTTAAATAATGGACGGTTCGCTGTAAAACTAAGTGAGCCCCTTCACATTTCACTTAAAATTTTTAGTCCATTTTCGTAACAGCACTGTTAGTAATTTAATGTAAATATACTGGGTGACAAGGGCGGTTTTAGCTTTTTAACATGGGGGGGGGGGTATTCTCAAATCCCAATCAAAAAAAAAAATGGTATCAATTACCTATGCATTTATATAGGTACATTTAGAAACGTAAAAACATAGAAAAGCTCTTACTCACCTGAACTAACCAGAAAATATTTTTTTTTGGGGGGGGGGGGTTAGGAAAAGAATAGCGCCGCAGGGGAAAAATTTTTGGGTGCCACGCTTTTTTTTCAATGATGATGCTTGGTTTTCAAGTAAGAAAATTAAAAAACACAACAGAAAATTACAAAAACAAGCGGGCAGCGGATTCTGTTTAACAGAAACAAGAAGAAAATGTAATGCTTGGTTGCCACGATACTCGCGAAGGCGAGATAGTCATAATTAGCCGCGTAACCTCGTAAGGGTAAATCGCGCGTATTCACCTGAATATGAACGGCAACAAGGCAATATGCGTAATATGCGAAGCCAAACGGGCGTCGCGTCGTGTCATTGAGGCGCTGCAAGCAGCATTTGGTTTTACCTTGTACCTATAGTTTTTCTGTTCTTTTAATCTTTTTGTTTTTCGCTTCTTCTAAATTCATGGGGGGGGGGGGGTAATTACCCTATTACACACCCCCCCCCCCGTAAAACAGCCCTTGGTAAAATATTGGCTCCCCTGTACATTTTAGAGAAAAAATGTATTGTAATTTATTGAAGAGGTCGATATAATAAACACATGTGCCAAGTTTAAATAAATTTTAATAAGCCAATCCTAACTTACTCAATTAGATGTGATGACAAAATTACGAAATTTTCATAGTTTAGGTAATACAGCAAACACCAGCAAATTATTATTTGGCATTGACACAATAAAAAATAGCACACAAACATTTTCCTTGAAGGCGCTTTAATGAAAAAATGAGCTATTCCATTAAGGAAAAAGTAACTATGAATAAGTGGTATTACCCAGGAAACAGTTTAAGAGCAGTGTCTCAAATGTTGTCAGCACAAATCCCTGATAAGCCTATCCCTACCATTTCCTTAATTAAACTTATCATTAGTCCCAAGGCACTGTAATAAATAACCGCAAATGCTCATCTCAGAATGCCAATAGAGCTGAAGAAAGGGATAATAGAGATCTTGATATTTTACTGCACGTGGAGGAAAATAAAATGATTAGCACGAGGATTCTTGGGCAAGCCGTAGGAAAACATCAAGAGCTACGGCAATGTGATGAAGAACTTAGATGGTATTCTGTTTTGAGGTAATGGAAAGAGCAAATCATAATAGGGATTTCTTTGAGAAATATTTGTTACACCGAAGAATGTATGTTCACCCTCAACAACGAACCAAATGTTCAAAATTGCAGGTATTGGAGCCAAAAAAATGAACATCGTCTTGTTCATACTTGGACGCAATATCCACAGAAAATAAATGTTCGGGCGGGAATTGTAGGACATCACATTATTGGACCATTTTTTATGGAAGGCCGGTAGGCAACCTTACAGCAGTAACCTATTTGGACTTCCTACAAAATCGAATTGAACCGGCACTAGAAGAAGTTGTACGCGAAAATCAGGAGATCTAGTATCAAATGGATTGTCCTACCCATAATTCTCTCATGGTTAGGGAATACTTGCAAAATATTTTTAACGGAAATATTATTGGCCCACGGTATCTAATCCTTTGGCCAGCAGTTAGAATGTGACAGAATTTCTCAATATCAACTTAGTAATGTTAGAAATGAATTTTATGATCGGTTAGGATATTGTTTAGCTGCTAATAAAGGGTTGTTTAAACATTTAATTAATTAGTGTTTTTGTGAGAATCTGTAGTGTTAGGTATGTTATGTTAAATTAAAGGCAAGGTAACTTGATTAAAAAATATACTTAGGTATACCTACCTATAATTTTTTATAATTATTAATACTGTAAAGATAAATGTCTTATAAAGGTTTGTAGTAGTGGAAAAAATATTATATTAACCACGGTTTAGACAGCTTATAGCCCTCGCGTCTTAAATCCCTCGTCGCTCCGCTCCTCGTGATTTAAACTTGCCGCTCGGGCAATAATGATGGCTGTCTAAACCTTGGTTAATATTATACTATTATTCGTTATGTCCAGCTTTACGTCAATTTTTGTCAATAGCGTCATAAAAATTATTTGCTGGTGTTTGCTGTATTACCTAAACGTCCTAAACTATGAAAATTTCGTAATTTTGCCATCACATTTAATTGAATAAGTTAGGATTGGCTTATTAAAATTTATTTAAACTTGGCACATGGCTTTATTATATCGGCCTCTTTAAAAAATTATAATTCAATTTTTCTCTAGAATTACAGGGGAGCCAATATTTAGCCACCTCAAAATTTACATGGGATTTCCTATGTTCAACTAAGCCATGCATCACCCGGTATGTATGCATAATCTAATACATTTTTAGGATGTATTCATATTTAAAGATTGAAAAGTTGTTAATACTGAACAAATAAAATGTTATATTTTTCTGAATAACAATATGTTTAAGGCATTATTTTATAACTGTTAATGACTAATAATAATTATTAATATATTATATTTGCTTTTCACCTGCTTGTATTATTTACCAAAAATATGGGAAAAGGCAAATGAACGGAATGACCCTTATAAAACATAGAGCTAATGAGCGTGTCTAAAACATTCAAACACAAAACCAGTAAGCTAATATAGAAGGGATTGTCGCAATACATGATATAGTTACGGGGAGCATATAGGTACCTAAACTGATAAAAATCACACAGTTAAAGAGCAGCGGCGCTGTAAAATTTGCATTGTCTAAAAAAAATAATATTTAACCCCGTAAAAATAATAAGAAAATTTCAAAAAACTCGTCCTAAAGAGAAATGTTCTACTTTAAAATGCCTACTACTTACTAACACAATTATTATTCTAGCAGCTTGACATAACAAAAAATGCCGTTGAAATAAAAATATTTCATATATTCCAAAAAATAAATCTGCAGATAGTTCTTAAATTGACCTTTTCAAATTTTCCTTTAAGGATATAAAAAAATTATTATTATCACACAATATTTTCACAAAAATTAAAGTTTTAAACAAAATACTTAAGTGTTTAAAAAAGTTGTGCAGAGAGGAAATTAGTAAAACTAAAAATACAAAATGCATGGTACCTACAAAGAACGTGATTTGGCTTTTAAGATTCCATTTTCACTTTTACTAATTTATTTATGGATACGCCACTGGAATATCCCATCGTGCCAGGCACCGAATATTGACGGTCTTGAGGGAGCGCTTTATAACTTTGCACTAATCTGGAGAAGTTGACTCTTTACCACGATCAAATATTTGGGCCAAACGAATATAACATGTAAGACGTGGAATTTTTAAATACCGCAATTTAAGAAAACGATAAAAAAATTTTCCTTTCAGTTATTACTTTCTGTATCACTTATTTACATATTATGTCACCTTGATAGAAAATAATTTAATGACTTTTATACATAGGCAGATAGGTACCTACTGGGTTGTTGAAAGTCCTGCATAAAAGTCATATTTTTTCTATAAGTTATTTGTAAGGAAAACGCTGAAACAGAGAAATTGATTTAAATTATTATTCTTCTTTCTGTAATATTTTCCACCCCCTCCCTTCAACCCCTTAACCTCTAGCTACCCCAAGTTTTTTTTTTAAGCAACCTAAGAAAAGGTTTTTAAAAACTGAATTCCATGGTACCAGAATAGTAGGGGTTTGCTCATTTCGTTACGGTAAAACCAAACCAAATAGGTTTTTCCCAAAAATCTGTTATTATTTAGCAAAAGCCTACATTATTTAAATTGTAAAACATAAAATTAAAAAAAAAAAAATTTGCGCCGTTTTGTTCCTTATCACTTTTCATTGTAAGCAAATGTTAGTATTTGGGTAGTTTAGTTCCCGATCGTTCTGTGTTTTTGAGTTATGGTGCATTCAGAAAAGCAACGTAAATTTTAATATTGAAGAAAATAATAAATAATATTGAAGAAATAATCCATACTTTCAGTTGAATTTTGAAAAAAGAAGGTGGTTAGCACAGGTTATATTTTTTAAAGCTTCTCGTTTATGACCGCCTACTTTCTAAAAAATTCAATAATGAAAAATTTCAACTTACATCTCAATTTATCCCCATATCTACATGATAGTTGATTCTCAATTACCTTATACCCTTTCTAATAAATTTTAAATTTCTAAAAAACACTTTTTCCTCCAATAACACTTTTCTCCGTTTCCGGTAACTTTCGGTGTTCCTCAAGGCTCACATATCGGACCTATCTTATTCTTACTATTTATAAATGACGTCATATCTCATTTTAATAGGTCTGGTGTACGCTGATGACCTAAAGTTTTTCTCCCGACTTCCCCATGCCCATGACAACTATTTGCAGTCGCAATTGGACAGGTTGGTTGTCTGTTGCAAATCCAACCTTCCACAGCTTAATGTGAGCAAGTGTAAGGTCCTTTGATTTTACAAAGGCAATTCTCCGACAAATTATACCTACGAGGTGGAGAACACCAATTTGGATATTCTTACACTTCAATGATCTCGGCGTCATCTTCGACAGAGATCTTTCCTTCATCATGCATGTGGACACAACATCATTTTGAAAAGTTTTAGATTGTTTGGTTTCATAAAGCGACACACTGGAGAAATGTATGACACAAAGGCACTTATGACTCTATACAGTGCGTTTATTTTAAGGCGGGGCATAGGGTTTTACATGGTAAATCTAAAAGCATATATTAGGCACATTTCTATTGAGAACTACAGGTTAAAGTTTTACACAAATATTTGTTGTGGTACCTTATCCAAGATAGGATCATGTTTGTATTACTTCAATAACGCAAAATATTTAAAAATATTATTTTAAGTTATAATATCACGCTGTTTTGCCTAGCCCTGTATACTAAGTTTACTTAAGTATTTTTGACATAAGCTGGTATGTGACATTATATTAGACATCTTGTAAATTATACAATTTTGATGACTATTTAGGATTTTTATTTCAATTAAGTTTAATAATTTTCCTAAATATAATCTACAACAACAAACTTAAAGTTCATATAAACGGTTCGAAGTGCCCTCCATTTACAGCCAAACAGTGCCCCAAACAATCATAAAAATGCTTTCTAACATTCGACAACAACTGTCGCGCTGTGATGCTGCGTGAAGCCTCGATTATTCTATTTTTTTAATTCATCTGCATCATTTGGTCTTCCTCTTGCGTTATCAAAAACGTTTGATGTGAGGTATCCCCAATAGAAGAAGTTCAAAGGCGTGATATCCGGGCTTCGAGCAGGCCATTTAAAAGGTCCAAATCGTCCTATCCAGCTGCCCGGAAACACATTATTTAAATACTCCGTTACAATTATTACGCTATGAGCTGGAGCTCCATCCTGTTGAAATAAAATGTCCTCCCTTCTGTGAGCTAGCACAGGACCTACTTCTATATGTAAAAGATCGATGTATTTTTCTTTGGAAAGTGTATCGTCTATAAAAAATGGACCAATAATCATATTTCCTAGAATACCTGCCCATACATTTACATTTTGTCGTCACTGGGTATGCGTTTGGTGCATCACGTAGGGATTTTCTCGCGACCAGATTCTAACATTTTGCTTGTTCACTGTTCCATTAATATTAAAGGAGCTTTCATCTGTGTGCTATAATTCTAGTTACTCCTGTATAAGTTTGTATTGTCTACCTTAATTCTGTGGTACTTGAACTTTTGGTATATTGTCACTTACTGATATAGTATTTCTTTTATGTATTCGATTCTGTTAATTAAAGCCTATAGGCAAAGGTTATTTCATTACAATCTGTAAACAGTATGTTATCAGCAATACCTGGGTTATTATTAATTCGATCCATCCATTCTTCACAAAACTGCATCCGTTCAAAATAATCATGCGGTAAAAGTTCCTGTACGTTTCGAATTTTAAAAGGTTTGTATTTTTTTTTCTTTAATGCGTTGTAACAACTGCTTCTAGATTTGTCGAAGCGATCGGCAAGGTGTGTCAAATTAGATGATGGTTGTTCTTCTATCGCCATACACAGACCCATTCGGAATTCTTCAGTTAACACAGAGGAATTTATTTTCCGTTTTTTATGAGAATCATCAAGACATCCACTAGTCATGAACTTTACATGCAATCGTTGTACGGTCGACTTGCTGGGAATGGGACGGTTTTGATAGACAGCGGTAAAATTATCAGTACTAACTTCCCGATATGACATTCCTCTTATGCAGTTTAAAACCATTTCAATTCGTTCTTTTACGGTGTAGATAGACATGATAAATTACAAAACTAATTTCATGAAAGTCACGAAAATACTGACAGCGGTGTCATAATATTTTTTTTTATCTAAGGTAGTTAATTACATAAATTATAAGGGGGTTAAAAAGTGTAATTTTACCAAAATGAAAAGGTCTTTTTTGGGTATCTTTTAGAGCTTTTTTGCACAGATTGTACTATAACTTATTCCCCCCCATCTCAAATTTTGTCTATTCTCAAGTTTTAGTAATATTTGTTTAATACAAATGTGCCTAATATAGGCTTTAAGATTTACCATGTAAATCCCTATGTCCCGCGTTAAAATAAACGTACTGAAGAATGGACTATTCGATTGATACTTGAATATTGTTCCATTGTGTAAAGTCCCAATTATCAATGCCACATCAGTAGAATCGAGCGTGTCCAAAATAAATTTGCTAAATATCTACTATTCAAACTAAGGTTTCCCTATCAAAACCTCCCATATGAAAGAAGACTTCTCCTTTGTGGCATGAAGAACCTAGAACACCGTCGCAGAAAGTCTTTGCGTGTCTTCCTGTATAAACTAATTAGTGGTGCCATTTGCTGTAATGCCTTGCTAGAGTTTGTCTTGTTTTTGGCTCCGATGAGGCGCACCAGGCAGGAGCAACTATTTTTCGAGAAAACTCATCGGACTAACTACAGACAGATTGCTCTTATCTCTAAATTGCTACGGAATTATAATATTTACTTCTCAGACTAAGACGCGATTAAAGCGATATTTTTTTTATTATTTGTTAAACGTCTTTATTACTAACAGGAAAG
Source organism: Polydrusus tereticollis (assembly GCA_963920685.1). NCBI lineage: Eukaryota > Metazoa > Arthropoda > Insecta > Coleoptera > Curculionidae > Polydrusus > Polydrusus tereticollis. The sequence goes on along the minus strand of OY987329.1, from coordinate 82,950,726 downwards.
CTTTAATAGGGGTGCTCCAAAATATACGGTAAATATTTCAGGTATACAGGGTGTACCAAATTAAGTGCGCACCATTGCTAACTTTTTTGTTATTGGAGATACAAAGTCGGTTAAATTAGCAAAGTAGTAGCATTTTTTCTGTTAATTAAAATGGTGAAAGCAGAAAAATAGTTAGACATAACGTTTCTGAATAAATGAGGAAAATGTATATTTTTTACCGAAACGTTTGCAAATCGTATACGGGATAAAAAAGTTCATATGTAATATTGGCCTAAAATTGAAAAAACATTAACACAGCCATGGAAATAAAAAATGGTTTGCCTTTGGCGTTTTCATCGAGACTACCATGAAAACAAAAACGAATTTATTTATTTATTTCAGAAATTAAAACTCGATTTTATTTTTAGCGGAAGAAATTAAAAAAACTGTATTAAATGTTCAAACACATCACCGTTTTGTTCAATACATTTGCGGGCATTCTTTAATACACATTTTATAGCTTTTAAAACTGTTCTGCTATCGATGGAGGGGATGGGACTATTCGCCGTCGCCGTTTCGCCGTCGCCGTTTCGCCGTCGCCGTTTCGCCGTCGCCGTTTCGCCGTCGCCGTTTCGCCGTCGCGACAATTCGCCGGCAGCCGATTCGCCGTGGGCCGTTTCGCCGTCAAATAGAATATAAGTCTATAATTATTACAATTTTTTTATATCTAGCATATACCGAATTGGACCCAAAAAGGTGGATTAGATGCCGTGTTAGCGCTGTTTAACCAATATAAGTCTATAATTATTACAATTTTTTTATATCTAGCATATACCGAATTGGACCCAAAAAGGTGGATTAGATTAGAAACGGCGACGGCTGAACGTCCTAGACCCGAATTCCAATAACCCTAATTATTATTATTGACTTGCCTATGTAGGTATATTTTTATCAAACAATTTTGTTAAAATTTAGCAATATATATTATAACCTTTTTTACGTATTTTATTAATTTCTATTTGACGGCGAAACGGCCCACGGCGAATCGGCTGCCGGCGAATTGTCGCGACGGCGAAACGGCGACGGCGAAACGGCGACGGCTAAATGTCCTAGACCCATCGATGGATGCTATAAGTAATGCGTTTAATGTTGTCTTGAAGTTCGACCAGATTCGCATATCTCGTTTTTAAGACTTCGTCTTTGACATACCCCAGAAGTAAAAGTCTAATGAAGTTACGTCAGGAGACCTTGGGGGCCAACGTATCGGACCATTTGTTGCCATCCACCTATCTCTGAAAAGCCTTTCTAACAATATTCTCACTTCGTGAAACTGATGAGGAGGAGCTCCATCTTGTTAAAAATAAATTTGGTTACGGTCCTCTCTAAGTTCACATTATCTAAATATTCTTCTAGTAATTCTGACAACATATTAACGTATCCCCTGCCGGTCAGAGTACCTTCATAAAAAATTGGCCCAACAATTTGGCTGCCTATGAGACCACACCAAACATTAATGCTAAATCTTACTTCCGGATTTCTAGGAACAGCAATAAACAAATTTGTTCTAGTCTAGACCAATAGTGCAAGTATTTACGATTAAACATACCCCCATTTGAAAAGTTCGCTTCATTGCTCCCTAAAATTTTCTTTAAAAAGTTAGGATTTTGCCTACACATATCTTGTAACCATTGGCAAAAATGAATCTTCTTTCAGTGTCACCAGGTAATAATGTTTGCACTGGTCGGTACTTATAAGGTACAAACTTATATTTTTTTAAAGTCCTCCAAATTGTAAATAAACTGAAACCACTGTCTCTTACCAAATCTTTAGTTGAATTATTTTTGTGCGCTTCAAAATATGCCAATACATTTACTTCTACTTGTTCACTTATTATAAACTGTTTTTTTAGTCCTTGTCTTTATAAAAACTCTTTCGTTACATACTTCTAAATTTTCTTTACAGCCTTAGAAAATACCTTCTGTCTGGTTGCCCACGTTCAGGATACATTTAACTGTATTGCTCAGTATTTTTTCTGCAACCAAGATACGCTTCTAACATATCGCAATTTTCTAAATGCGTGAACGCCATTTTGAATTTTGTAATATTTAAAAGCAAAACCTAGATAACTTAACGCGAAACTACGAAAATGTTGGCTTCGTTAACAATAATGGCTACTCAAAACGAGGGCACTTTAGTTAATTCGTTTTTGTTTTATGGCAATCTCGATGAAAACGTCAAAGGCAAACCATTCTTTATTTCCATGGCTGTGTTGATGTTTTTTCAATTTTAGGCCATTATTGCATATGAACTTTTTTATTCCGTGTACGATTTGCAAACGTTTCGGTGCCATTTAAAAAAAAAACATTTTCCTCATTTATTCAGAAACGTTATGTCCAATTGTTTTTCTGCTTTCACCATTTTAATTAACAGAAAAATGCTACTACTTTGCCAATTTAACCGATTTTGTATCTTCAATAATAAAAAAAGTTAGCAATGGTGCGCACTTAATTTGGTACACCTTGTATATAACTTTTAGATAGTGTAGCTTTTTCAATAAGGTAAAAAAACATGGAACGCAGTTTTTCAGAAAGTCGCTTGCATGCGTAAAACCAACCAAGTAATAAAATAAAATAGCCGTATTTACAAAAAATGTAAAATAAAATATAATTTTCGGAGGTTTCGCTAAGTAAGAAATATTGACAATATATCATAGGGAACAATCCGAAGTTGTAAGGTTTCTTCGACTTCGTGACTTCCGTAGCTAGCACAAAGGGGCACGCAATCGGGAGATCAAGTGGGATCTTTTAAACTACCTACATTGGGTCTAAATTACTACGTATAGTTAGTTGACTCTACAGTCCGTACCAGAAGCTTTGTCTAAGTTCATTTAAAATTCAGCTGTGTGATTTTTGGAGAAATGCTTGGACCCGTCGATTATTATTTCTAAATGTGTTTTTTTTTATGGTAAATTCATGTATACAGAGCTCAAAAATAAGTTATGACCATCAACTTCATTTTTTCAAATGAAAACGTCTATTTTTTATTTCATTTTTGAATCTTGCATCGAATTCTTAATATGTTTCATGTACCATGTCCTATACCTGAGCTCGATAGTTATCGAAAAAATTACGATTAAACATATCAATAAGTAAGACCGTATTTCTGAGGATTTATTGGTAAACAGCAGTCCATTGTATATCTTCATTTTGTTCAGGTGACCATTGACTGTCATATGTCCTGTTAGGATTCCCGTTGTTGCTCTTAGTTGGTTCCTGCTAAGGTTAAGCAACTGTTTTGAGAATTTTTGAGTCCCTGTTTGCTTTTCTAGTAGACTTTGTTTTCACTTTTGGTCCATCGCTTAATAGCTTCTCGTGCTGTGCATTTAGGTACTCTTAGGGCTGGTTCAGGACCAATATATGGTGCAGCTGATGCTTGCCTCGCGAGCTCGTCTGCTCTATCGTTGCCAAAAATGCCTCTGTGACCCGTTACCCAGAATAGTTTAACAGTATTTCTGTCCGCCAGGGCTCTCAATTCATTCTGACATTCCCAGACTAGCCTTGATGCTACCCTCTGGCTCGTGAGAGCCTTGAGGACCGCTTGACTGTCTGAACATATATGTATAGATTCGTCTATTTTGGTTGGCTCTTCTATTGTTTTCCCATGCGCATTGTAGCATGGCATAGGTTTCTGCCTGGAATACTGTTGAGAGTTGTTAAGGGAAAGAACCAGTCTTTTCTTGGTCTTAATCCGTGAATCGCAGCCCCGGTACCTTCTTCAGTCTTGGATCCATCAGTGAACCACACCAGAGCTCCAGAGAGAAAATCTGGTTCGTTGTTTGTCCACACGGTCCTACCCTGAATGTCTGTCTCAAAGGGTGTGTCGTAAACAAATTTTGGTGTCATGTGGTCTGATCTCATCTTCATCTCCGGCACATGTGCTATGTCTTCTATAAGTTCGTGACCTACCCTCTTTACTCTGGACGTCGGCAGCATCATCTGAAGGCGGTGGAGGCCCGTTCTCGCCTCCTCCTGTATCGTCAAGTGAAAAGGAGGGAGGTCAAGAAGGCGCTCCATCGCTGCAGAAGGGATCGATTTCATTGCACCTGTTATGCCTAAGCATGCCTCTGCAGAACTGTTGGCCACCAGATCACGGATGCATAGGTAATTGAGGGTATCACCACTCTCAACTCTGGTGTATATCCAGTGCACCATCTTGGGCGATAAACCCCATTTCTTTCCGTACATTCTCCTTGTTACTGCAAAAGTAATTTCAGATTTACGGATAATTTTTTCCATGTGGCTATTCCAGGTAAGTCTAGAGTCTAGGATGACCGCCAGATATTTTTACTTCCCCAGCCAGCTGCAACGTTTCACCTTGAAGGATTAGATGCCCTAATCCCTTTTTTTTTTCCTTCGCTTTGTGAAGGGAACTATGGCGGTCTTTTGAAGTATTTTTCATTGTTACCAAAACCGTAACGGCATAATCGTGATTATTAGTAGTAGATGAGGGGAGGCACACGGACCTGGCAAGTAGACCAAAGGCGAACCTCTTTGCCCACCCGTGAATCTTCCCCGTCCACTCAAGCCTTTACCAAACCTGTCCGACTTCAACTGGCACTGCTCTGAAGAAAAGGCTATCCTATGACTTAAATGACCCACTCCTTAGCAGCATCTGGTGCCTCTCATTCTTATAGGTATGTTGTCATAGCCTCCTTCTGAATCCAGGTAGGCAGGCTTGGCAGCCCCAGCAGGATATTTAGTGTAGCAGTGGGCGTGGTTTCCATCGCTTCGGTTATGCCTAGGCCTGCAAGTATTTGTACTTTTGCCAGTCTAGCGCATACAGTGACCTTTTTTACCCCCAGACCACCAAACCACAGAGCCACAGTCGACCCTCGGCCCTCAACTGGCACCCACCGCGCGTCGGAGCTTGATTCCATTGGAATTGCAGCCCCCAACCAGCGACACGTCAGAGCCGGAGTACCGCAGAGTTCCCCTCTTGCAACTGCCCTGTACAATATCTATACCAGCGATATCCCTAAATTCGCTCAAACACAATTATGCCTGTTTGCTGACGATACCGCGATCACCGCCACTGACAAACAGTCTCAAAGCTGCAACGCCCCATAAAACTTATCGAGGCGTGGTTAGACAAATGGAAAATTCGCCTAAATGACGCTAAAACCCAAGCTATCTATTTCTCGAGGTCAACATGTAAATTTCCCGAAACCAGACTTCAAGTCAAAAATACCAGAATTTACTGGTGTAATAACATCAAATATCTGGGTCTGTCTTTCGACAAGAGGCTGGCTTAAACCGATAACGTAGACCAACGCTTAAAAAAAGCGAACGGTTAACTCGGAGCCATCTACTCGCTCATGAACAGTAGAGTAGACTGAACTTATGAACAAACACTTATCACTAACCTGAACTAAAAATTTAGACATTCCAAAACAAACTACTATCTATATCAATCTATACTATCAACTACTACAAACGACCCACAATCACACATCCACTCAAAAAAAAAGTATCTATGAATACCGGTGGTAAAAATGCATTATTCACCAACACCAACCGCCGGTCGGCGACCAGTCCCAGTGGTGAAACTTTACTACTCCTCTTTTTGTGGGGGCGCGAAAATCCGCGTGCGTTAGGTGCGCTGGTTTAAACTTGCAAAATTTTGCGTGTTCGTAATCGATGTAGCAGGTTAATTTTTCATTCTTGTCTTGATAAGCGCATAAGACATATACAGTGCCTTATTTGCTATTACGTACCTACCGCAATTGTGAAAAATAATTAGAAATAAGGTAAGTAAGTGATTTAGTAAATTAATTAACAGGGATGCAAATAATTGTTTTTCTTTTTAAAAACTCTTGTTTATGAAACAAATAAGGCTTAGTGTTTAATATTTTTTATATATTTTATTTAGATGGCCAGAGAAGAAAAAAATAAATTGTCTGGTTACCAAAACTTGCTTAACAAGCGAAAACGGGAGGAAGACTTGGAGAAAACCAATTTCAAAATTACTAACTTTTTTTCGAAAGACCACACAAGACACTACTTCTGATAACAGTGATTTTCTACATTCAACAAAATCAAACTTGCCATCAGTACCATCATGTTCGAGTAAGCAAGATGAATTATCCGAAGAAGCGCCCCTTTCTAACGATCCAGGTCTTTGGCCGAGTATATTGTCTTCAATCCAGGTGCAAGAACTTGTCGAAAAACGTCCAATGCATTATCAAAATAAAACTATGTATCCTAAAGACAAAAGTGGACGTAAGTTTTCCGATATATATTTTACTCGAATTCTGTTAAATGGTGAAAAGGTTCAGCGTCATTGGTTACTATATTTTATTGAAAAAAATGCAGCTTTCTGCTTCTGCTGTAAAATATTCAATGGTCATTGAACAATGGTCAACCCCAACAATCCCTTGATTTTTAAAAACACTAAATTAAGTAACCAAGACGGTTTCAATGATTGGCATCATTTAAGCGAATATTTGAAAATCCACGAAAAAAGTAAATCTCATTTTCAAAATTTACGTGTCTGGTCAAATTTACTAGAAAGATTAAAAACTAATCGAACCGTTGATTCGGAAATGCAAAATGTATTAAAAAATTAAACTAAACATTGGCGCAGTGTCATTGAAGGAATAATTTATACTATTCAATTTTTGGCTGAACAAAACTTGGCTTTTCGTGGTCCTAGTAGAAAATGTATAGAAATGATAGCAAAATTTGATCCAGTCATGTCTGCACATATTAATAGATCTCAAAAAAATATTTCACTTTACCTTGGAGATAAAATTCAAAACGAAACATTAAATTAATAGGTGACAATATAAGAAATAATATTTTAAACAAAGTTAAAGAAGCAAGGTATTTTTCTATATTACTTGATTGTACTCCTGATGTGAGCCGCCAGGAGCAGATTTCTGCTTGCTTATGATACGTTAATTTAAAAAATAATAAATTTAGTGTCGAAGAACGTTTTTTAACATTTTGTCCTATAAGTGATACAACAGGTGAAGGTTTAACCAACTTTTTACTAAAAACTTTGGAGATTTATGGTTTAGACATTTATAATATGCGCGGCCAAGGTTATGATAATGGTTCAAATATGAAGGGTCAACATCAAGGTGCACAAAAAAGAATTTTAGTCATTAATCCACGAGCAATGTTTGTACCTTGTTGTTAGCACAGTTTTAATCTTGTCATAAGCGATGCTGTGAAATCCAATATTTCTAGTATAAATTTTTTTTCAACTGTTCAATAATTATATAATTTTTTTTCTGCCTCAACCAATCGGTGGTCTGTTTTGAAAAGTAACATTCCAAGTATGACATTTGCCTTTGTCAGATACTAGATGATCTAGTAGAATTGATGCAATAACCCCTCTAAGATTTCAGTTGGGCGAAATTTACGATGCTCTTTATGAAATTTTATCCGGAAATAATTTTGACAATACTACAAAACATCTAGCTACCTCCTTAGGTAAAAAAATTAAAAATGATGAGTTTGTGTGTATGGTAGTCTTGTGGTACAAGATTCTAAGTAAAGTGGATGTTGTTACTAAGATTCTGCAATCAAAAACATTTAATATTTCCCAGGCTTTCGAAAGTTTAAATAACCTCAATGAATTTGTAAGACAATATCGATCTGACAAAGGCTTCAGTGACTTATTACTAGATTCCAAAGAACTAGCTTCTTGCTTAGAAGTTGATGCAAAATTTATATCCGCAGAGATTTTAAGGCCACGAAAGATTAAAAAACAATTTTCTTACGAAGGTGACGACCAGCCGATTGAAAATCAAGAAATGAAATTTAAAGTAAATTGCTTTTTCGGAATGCTAGACATTACTCTTTCATCCGTACATGAAAGATTTAAACTATTATCGTGTCATTTTGATGTTTTTAATTTTTTGTGGATAGTTGAGGATTTCGGCAAATATTCTGACCAAGATCAACTTAATTTTTGTAAAAAACTGGAAGAAACCTTAACTGACAAAGATCGAAACGAGAAAGATATAGACGGAACAGAACTTTTACACCTCGTTTTACACGAATTACAATTTCTGCAAAATGACGACAAAAACGCGACGCCTGTAGTAGAAACACTTAATTACATGACAATAAATAACCTAACCCACTTATTTCCAAACATTACGATTGCATTGCGCATATTATTAACCATTCCAGTTTCTGTAGCTACAGCCGAGAGGTCATTCTGTAAATTAAAGTTGATTAAAAATTATTTACGATCTAGAATGGGCCAAGAGCGGTTAGAAAATCTTGCTATCATTTCTATATAGTCTGACTTTTTAAAGCAACTTGAAATGGAAAATCTTGTTAATGAATTTGCAGAAAGTAAGGCTAGAAAAGTCCAATTTTTGGTAGACCTCTACATCATGTATCATGATCATGTATTATCTGTTTCAAAACAATCGCTATTTTATTTCTTTATTTTTTTTTTAATATTTTGAATTAATGTTTTGTAACTTTGATACTGTTTTTGTTTTGTTACTGTTGTTTCGTATTCTATTAATATTTTTTGTGTACTTTCTATTTGTCACAAATAAATATAGACATTAGTACTAAAAAGTATAAAGTTTTCTTCAAAAATTTCAACGATCAACTATGAGAGAAGGGTGGTAATTGTAGCTCAATATTATAATATTGGTTAAAGGCGCCTATCATTATTTCGCACGACGACGCCGAGAATACTTGGCGCGTCCCTGGTGGGATCCACACTTTTGATGACCGAAATTTAATGTTACCGCCGATGGAGCTCTTAAAATCTTTGTAGTGAATTTTGCATAAACTATGTAACGCAGTATTCTATTTTTCTTAATATTTTTGCCTGATTTAAACAAATTGACCTAAATCATATTAATACGGATCTTATTCTCTCCTAGCTTTAAATTTAATCTACATACTACATATATCCGCCACTTGCCCATTTCCACGGCCTTCAATCGAAAACCATCCCTCGTCACGGTCAACGGTGTTATTTTTTCCCAAAGCCCGTAAATAAATCCACCCCCTTTTGGCGCTCAGCTACCGTGAAATCGAACAGAATCGAGCATGCAGATAAAACAATTACGGTAATTGCCGGTCTATTATCACGTCGTGTGTGGAGTTACGGATCGCTGGTCGCAGGTGCTATGCTAACTAAATTGCTTAAAATGTTTACCTGCCACCCTCTATTTTATTAATCGAAATTAAAGGAAAAAATACATTAAATTTTATTATTCCTCGAAATGTTCGAAATTTAAAGCTAAAAAATAAATTGTGGTTAATTTCAGAATTCTTAAAACATCAATTATTTTCATATTTATTTTTGTTTTTCATACTTCGTAGAATATTAAAAAAATATGCAGGGTGGCAATAAAGTCGCGCACAATGCCTGTAACTTCTGAATTACCTCGTATACGAAAAACTGACCTTTATGAAAGATGTTCAGTAAATTATTCCCCACATTTCTACCTGCATGAATTTTTTCTGTCACCAACTTACTTTTTTTAAATGGAACACCCTGCATATAATTGCATATTTGGATTCTACTGAGAAAACTATGAACTTTTTGTATTTCAAATTTTTATTTATTTAAAATTGTAACAAACATTATAATAACAAAATAAATAGCCTAGAAAATTGAACAACTTAACATCGGAATAATAAACAAGTGAAACCTTTTCAATGGATCAGGTGTTCAAAATTACCACCATTTTCTGCTAAGCAGAGCGTCAGTCGATCCCTGAACCCGTCTACAACGTTTAAAATGAAGTCCTCTGGAATGGCCCGAATTTCAGCCCTAATTCTTATTTTTAAAGATTCAAAGTCATTTGGACGGTTAACGTAGACTTTGTTCTTTAAGTGTCCCCGCAAAAAGAAGTCGAGCGGGGTTACGTTCGGGGATCGCGCTGGCCAGTCAATAGCACCTTTTTTGCCTATCTAACGTCCTGGAAATTGTTCGCTTATGTATTGTCTAACATTTGCCGCATAATGCGCAGGTGCTCCATCTCACTGGAACCATACTTACTCGTTTATGCCATTATTTACACCCGGTAAAACCATTCTGCAAGAAGGAATTATGTGATTTCTGAGGACGTCCAGATATTTCTCGCCATTCAAATTACCATCTATGAAAAAAGGTCCCACAATATGTCTACCAACTATGCCCGCCCAAACATTAACTTTTTCGGGCCTCTGAGTATGACCTTTCTGGAACCAGTGAGTATTCTCAGCAGACCAATAACGATAATTGTGTCTATTAACAATGCCATCGATTTAAATGGAACGTAGCTTCATCCGAGAAAATGATATTTGTTGCGAAGTTATTATCGTTATTGCATCTTTCCATCATCAGCTCACAAAATTCAGCTCTTCTATCAAAATCGTCCTCGTTTACCACACGCACTAACTTTATCTTGTAGGGATGCAACTTCTCCTGCTTTAACAAATTTTTCTCTGACTGATGAGACACATTAAATCTATTGCCATTGGCCTGGATGATTCTGTCGGATTTTCATGTATTGAGAGCACGATATCCAAAGCTTTGTCTCCCCCGGTTGCTGTTTTAGGTCGACCTGATCTAACGGCTTCCCTAACACTGCCTGTTTCTCGAAATGTCTTTACCACTCGACACACCGTTGACTGATTTATTGGAGGCCTATTTGGATATAATTGATTGAAAAGTTAACAAACCTGATCTTGCGATCTCTTCATATTTCCGTAACCGCTCATTATTAAAATTTCAACTCGTTGTTTCTCATTCAGATGAGCCAAAGTGTAAACAAATTAGAAATCAGACAACAGAAAATTAAACAGGAACTCAAAATTGACACCTGTTAGGTCGCTGTCATGAAAACACCTTGACTCAATTGGTGGGTATTAGGTAGGAATAATTGTAATTAAGAAGTTTTTCATTTTTGAGCTGTCATTATCTCGGAAACGCTTGTAGATAGGTGAAAATTTGAAGTACAAGAAATTCAGAGTTTTCCTAGTAGAATCCAAATATCCAATCATATGCAGGGTGTTCCATTTAAAAAAAGTAAGTTGGTCTCTATGGGAACCAAACCAGAAATGACAAAAAAAATTCATGTAGGTAGAAATGTGGGGAATAATTTACTGAACAACTTTTATAAAGGTCACTTTCTCGTATACGAGGTAATTCAAAAGTTACAGGCATTATGCGCGACTTTTTGCCACTCTGTATATTGGAAAGTCCCAACACACAACGATAAACATAAGGGCGCGTCAGGGTGTTAGCCTGGGCGCGGGCGCAGCCGGAGGTAGGTATATTAGAACCGGTTCTCTGTCGCAAAAAATTTAGGCATCGCTACATTTACCCAACGAACCTTGGTACTTTTAAAAATTACCGCCAGGGTAGGTTGTGCCGACTACTTCATTTCCTCTCAACAAATAACCTTATAACTCCTTCCCAGTTTGGCTCTCAAGCATCAGAAAGCACAAGCCATGCTGTATTTTCACTTCTCCAAGATATCTTTCTCAATCTCAATGAGAGCGAGGCTCTTGCGGCGGTGTTTTGCGATTCTTGTAAGACATTCGACTGTATTGATCATCGAGTACTGCTGCAAAAGCTTCAGGGCTATGGCATCCGTAATACAGCACATCGCTGGTTTACCTTATGTCGGTCGGGAAGGACGCAGGTCCTGGTGGTTGACGAGAACTGTTCTGGTTTATCTGGTGTAGACTTTGGGGTGCCCCAGGGTTCAGTGCCGGGGCCAGTATTGTTGTATGTGAACGAAATTGCAAATTTGGATATTTATGGAAGATTTACAGTCTTTGCAGAGGACACCACTCTTTTGTGGCACTCGAAAAACCAAGAGGAACTAAAGAATGATGACGACTTAAACAAGAAAAACTTGGTGCGACTCTAATTCTTTGTGTCTAATGTGATAAAACAGTAGTATTTTGACATTCGGATTTACTTATAATGAACTTCTCTTAAATGGCCAACTAATAGAAATTAAGTCGGATACCAAATTTTTTGAATTTTTTATCGATTCAAAGCTCAAATATGAAAAACATGTCACTGCGCTAAACAAGAAATTTGTATCCAGTTGCTTTGCAATAAGGGTGGTGTCTGCCATTGTGTTCTGGGGCTTTTGTAACCAGTAACTACTGAATTCTGTATTTGTTATTCAGAACGAGCCCTTAGATTTATGCGTAGAACAAAATATAGGGACCACTGTATATTAGGTTCAGAATATTAACCGCTTAATGCGAGAAACTAATAAAATGTAAATTTGCAATGACTGGACCCATTAAGCAGGATGGACAACTTAAAAGTTGCATTGTAAATTCCAGGTGTGTCAATGATAGTTTTTAAAAATTCCGTATTTTAGATATTTAAGACCTACACACCCTGAATCGGTCCTAAATTAGGGTCACTCTAATCAGCATACAATAGATAGACGGGCTTGATGAATGAAAGTAAGGTGACAACGGCGCTACTAGTACTACAGGTAGTTTATTAAAATAGTAAGTATAATTATAATTATACTTGATTATAAAATATAGAGATAGATGATAATTGAGATATTAATTATTCTAATATTAAGTAGATAAAAACTTATATAGAAGTAAGAATATTATGAAAATAGATAAATTGGAATAAATATTAATATTTATAAAAAAAATCTACTATGAACAATACAACTTAATTTTTAAATTTTAATCATCATGTTCCGAGTAGTCCGATGAACTATCGTCGTTGGGGTCTAGAGAAATAATAAGGGACTCTACAGTGTTTTCTAGCATGTTATCAGCTTTCCACATTCTTTCTCCTATTTTAATCACACATTCCCGCTTGCAAGAGGTTTCCAACGTCTCTCATTTTAAAAGTGGTGTTATGCCTTGCTACAAACCCTTTTACTTGCGCCCACACCAATTCTATGGGGTTTAATTCACAGTGATATGGCGGAAGGCGAAGCACCGTTATATTTCCTTTTGAAGCGATTTCGTCGACAACAAATTTCGTACAAAAAGGTTTATTCAACTTTACAATCCAGTAGCTCCTGTTTCAGCATATCTTTATGAAATGGCTTCTTATTTATAGTAAGCCAATGAATGATGTCATTTTTTTTCCAAGAAGACGTTGGTATTCCTTCGAATTTTTTTGAGTGGTGGCTGGCATTATCCATGACTATAACAGACCCAGGAGGAATAAGATCTAGCATTTGCTGGAAGTATTCTTCAACGACATCAGCGTTCACGTCTCCATGATAGTCTTCAGTCCGTATTGAATTAAATGCTAGTAAGCCGCCATCGACAAATCCATTTTTGCTACCAATGTGAGTGAGGGTGCTTTTATTCCAGTCGACCATCCTCCCATGAAAGCTTGTCTCGCGCTTTTTATATGTTAATCCTGTCATATTTTACCAACTGTATAACCTTCATTTAACCAAGTTTCGTCCATATAATAGATATTGCTGTTTTCCCTTCAAAACTACCTAACTGCCCTCAAATATCGTCGTCGCCAGCAGATGATTTCGTCTTTCTCTATTAAAAGTGATTTTCTGTTTTGATTTTTTTCATAACAAAAATTCATTTCCTTTAAAGTTTTCTATAGTTTCTTCTTATCCATGGGTGGAATAAAATCATCCTTATTCACGTGTGTGTATGATTCTTCTGATGGCAATTTGTTCGTCCTCATTTATTACAGTTTCTTTTCTTCCTGTACTTCCCGTTGGTGACCTGATGGGGCCGCGTTTATCCTCGTGCACAAGTCGGTATATTGTTGACTCTCCGACGCCAGTCGTATTCGAACACATTTCAACTATTTTTGCAACTCTGAATGTTGAATTTTGGTAGCGAACCCATTGAGAATAATAATTTTCTCATTTTTAGAAAGCGCAGTTTTACTAATCCGTTTCTCAGCAACAAATTCAGAAACACTAGCCATTTTTAAGAACGAAGCTTTCCAACAACTGCCGGAAAGTAACTAAACATTTCAAATTTTCGAAACAGTAAGGCGCAGGTAGTTTACCTACTACCTGTCCCTCTACCTACTCGATCTCGAAACCCCTGATAATAAACATAATTAAATAATAATAATTGGACTACACCTATGGAATACGGCGAAGACCACTGGGATTTATAGTTCAATAATGATTAAGCAACAGACTATAGGGTGTTTGTTTCTTTTGGAAACGGTCTGCTTGATTCATCGGAAGTATTCATTCATTCATAATGCCATAATGCCTATATTATCATGCAGGCACAGTTTTGATATCCGTCTTCTAATCCCCAGATTAACTTTAACCAAGCATTCTATTATTTATGAAATATATTAAGATTTATAACCACTTAGGTACATATTGTAGATCATTGCAATACACACAGTTTCGCCGAACCGTGATTATAGTCTGGTCCGTATTATAGCCTGGAAGAATATTACCAAGGCAGCTTTTAGCTTACTTTACTACTTTTGCTTTTAATGTTGTTTGCTATCTTGTGGGTGAGAAAGCTTACAACTTTATTATAAGCTTAAAATTTGTTGCGTGTCTTGTTGATGTTTCTTTCATAGAATATAATGTTTGTTTTTGTTGTATTTGTACTTTATATCGTATTTTATATTTTGAATGCCTGTTAAACATCTAGGCTCCCGTTGTGTATACAATTTTAATGATACAACTCTTGAGTATATTAGTATTAGTAGCTTTGTCAATAAGAATAAATATTGTATTTTTCTGTGGACAATAAACCACTTAAAACCAAAAATAAATAAATAAAATAAAATAAGATATATAGGAGCACTACTTACGATATCCAATTATAAATTCCAGAAACGGTCAATTCGCACTTTTCACATAATGCATGTTCTATTAATTCTGTGTAAGTAAACGGTGGTTTTTTTGGTCCATTATATTTCGGTAAATTCATTGCCTTGTATCCTTCCTAAAATCACAAAGGATGGTAAACATCTTGTAATAATAAATATAATATTTTCTGGATTTATCTATAGATAAATAAAATAGAACTTTATTAGGTCGAGCACACAAGACAAATTTAGTAGAGGATGCAAATTTATCAAATTTTATTATCTTTTTCATGTTTTAAAAGGAAGTTTAGTATGAAATAAAATATACTTACACTTATAACTACTTCATTTACAGGTTTCTGGTGTACTACATTTATTATTCTTGGAGCATTGTTTAATAGATTATCTACAGATGAACTATCTACAAAATGAGATACGTTAGTAGTAGCTACAGTAGATACCATTGAAATTTAACAATAACAGGTACCGGGTGATCTGTTATATTATGACCACCCACCTAACTCACTCATTTAAAGAGATATCAAAAAAAGTTTAAGCACTGAAGTTGTAGGATCTGTCATGAATTTTTAGGAAATGATATAAAAGACGAAACAAATGAATATCAAAAATGGCAAATATTTTACAATTTAATGTTTCTTAAATGGAACACGCTGTATATTATACGCTCTTCTGGTGGAAAATTTTATTCTGGTTTCAAATATATATGGTTTGTATGGTCTATATTAAAAGGTTGTATTAATAATTACAATTGTAATAAATAACATAAGTAGGCCTAGACAAAATAATAATGGCCTATTGAATATGCTGCAATTGTTTATATTTTACGCATCTGTCAAATCATTTACATTTATTCACAAAAATGGGGTATTCGGAAGAAGAAAAGTTTAAAATTTTTGAGATTTACTTAAAAAATAATAAAAATAAATACAAGGCGCGCCAAGAGTATATTAATTTATATGGTGAGAATCTAAATAGAATACCAAGTCTAAATACTTTAAGAAATATATACAATTTGATGCACACCAGAAATCATTAAAAAGAAAAAAAAGAACGGTGATTATAAATGAGGAGGAAGAATTGGAAATTCTTCTCTATTTTCAAGGTAACTATAAAATCGTTAGTTGTTGCTAGTTGATTGTGTAACTCAGATTTCAATGTTTCTAGAAAATCCACTGAATTCTATACGCGAAGTCATGGCGGATTTAGACAAATCATATCGGAAAGTTTTTAAAACTTTAAAAAAATATAACATGCATCCATATAAATTCCATAGACACCAATAATTAACTGAAAGCGACAAAGAAAGAAGGCTTACTTTCTGTAGGGATAATTTAGCCAGACTAGAACAAGATCCACTTTTTGCATCTCGTCATCACCCAATAGAAGAAATTTGCATTTTTAGGCTGATGTTAATCCACACAAAATTCTGGAAACAAAAAGATTTGAAAGGCGTTCCTTACATGTATGGTGCGGTATATTAAGTGACCAGATTATTGGTCCAATATTTAATGAGAACGAGCAAGATATATAAAACTTTTAAATGCTGTAGAAAATCGTGTAGATGAGTTACCTTTAAACGTGGCTAACTCCATAATTTGGCAACAGGATGGCACACCTCCGCATAACGTTGCTCAGGTTACTGAACGGTTAAATGCCAATTTCGAGGTTTGGATTGGGAGATAATGGTGTTATATCCTGGCCGCCTAACAGTCCCGATTTAACACCAATTGACACGTTTCTTTGGGGAATTTTGAAAAATAAAATATATTTTAAAAACAGCGATAATATGTTAGAAATTCAAGCACGAGTGATCAACAAAATAAATAATAATAATACTAACCATCCCGATTGGATAATTGCGGCAATTAATAAATTAAAAACAGGGTATCAAAAATGTAATATTGATGCAAACTGGTGTCATTTCGAGCATTTATTATAAATGGATTGTTATTTTGTTGCTTTCATCAGGTAATACATTGTTTTACACAAAAAAACTTTAAATATGGGTTTATCATCCACTAGTAGTATCTGCAAAAATTTGTTTTTCTAATAGGGATATAGGTAAAGTTTGTCGGTTTTTGTCTTTGGTTGATATTTATATTAAATTTCATTAATCTTTTTTCTATAGTTTTGTAATATCTACATACCGACTATTTTTAACAAGAATAGTTTGCCTGTAGACGACTTATATCTAGTAGACAAACAAAGATGTAATAAAAATTGCCGCACATTCAATACGCCATTACTATTATTTTATCTACGCCTACTAATGTTATTTATTAAAATTGTAATTATTAACACAACCCTTTAAGATAAACCATATAAACGATATATATTTAAAATCAGAATAAAATTTCCCATCAGAAGAGCGTATAATATATAGGGTGTTTCATTTAGGAAAACATCAAATTGTAAAATATTTGCCATTTTTGATGTTCATTTGTTTCTTCTTATATTATTTTCTAAAAGTTCATGAAAGGCCCTACAACTTTAATTCTTAAAGTTTTTTGAAATTTCTTCAAATTAATGAGATAGGTGGGTGGTCAAAATAAACCAGATCACCCTGTATATATATAATCTATATTTTACTTTATAACCGATATTTCCAAAGTTGTTTAGGAAAAATTTAAAAACAGTTTTAAAAGAACTCAACTTTGTTTTTAAAATCAACTTTGTCTATTTTGGATTCATATAACAGAGCTATTTCGATACCGTTTTCAGTATCGTAACAGACTGTGAATGAATTATATTATTATGAAATGTTTTATTCTGTTGACGAGACGTATGGCATGACACCTTGAAGTAGACTAAGATTATTGAAAACTTAAAATAATAAAAAATTATTTGAGATCAACAATGGGACAAGAAAGGTTTTCAGACTTATCTATTATTAGTATCGAAAAGGAAATTTCGGAAGATATTGATGTATCAGATATTATAACAGAATTTGCATTAAAAAAGAGAAGAAAAACAAAGATTATTTAAGCTTTTTGACTGATTAAGTATATGTATTAATAGATATTTGTATGTATGTATTTAATATAACGTATTCATTTGGTTATTATATCAAGAAATTAATAATTATTATGTTAGGTTGTAAGATTAAAAATAAACTAAATTTATTATATTTTCTGTAATTGGTTGTTTCATTGAAAGTAAAAATATTTCAGAGAAATTTCAATTAGTCCATACGGTACGAGGGGGGAGGGCAAAATTATTCTTGGACACGGGAAGCAGCTACCCTAGGAACGGCCCTGCTCACTTCATTTCTCTATTCACGGAAAATATACATTTTACTAATGAGTGAAGACCCTTTTTTCAGTAAAACATCAAAAGCTTGTATAGACATTCTGTGGTAATTTTTGAATTCTTTGTCGTCATTACGACGCATTTCTTGTGTAATTGTGATCGTAAGTTCCTACTAATCTATATATTATTTTTTGTTGTTTTCTTAATAACATATAAACAGCCACTTTACGTTTTCGTTGCCAGTGGTATAAATTAGCTTCATAGTCCATTATTGAAGTTAAAAGGGCTTTAGAAGAATAAATAAATAAAACCATTCATTTACAGGATTATTACATATTGCGGCCTTTTAAAATAAACAAAACAATTTAGTGCAAAAACTTAAATCACAAAATATTTCGCAAATATATGAAATATCACTAGTTTTGCGAACTAAGAAAACAGGTATTTTTTTGTACGTGCAATAAAGTGGTTTTTATTTTTTTTCTCGAAAACGAAACAAGATACGAAAACAATTCAAGGAACAAAAAAGTTGTACTATTAGTTGGTAAATCTAAAAAAAATATCAAAATTAGAAAAAAGTCGGGTGCGTACATTTTTTTGTCAATAATATTAGTTAAGGTGCTCCCGGGACGCCACTGGACTTAATAAATCTAATCTAGTTGAGGCTAATTAAGCCCCTTATCATTATGAATAACGGTACCAAATTTCAATAAGAATGGGAAAAGGATCTTTAAAAAAATTATAAAAAACCGATTTTCTTTTAAATTTAACACCCTGAATATCAAAAACGGACTACTCCAGACACATGTTTATATGAACTCTTAGAATATCATAAGGAATCACCCCCTTAAGTTACGTACCATACTTCTGAAACACCTTGTATACATGCTAATATTTTTAATTTTTAGCCGGCATATAAAATAGAAAAGTTAAGGGGGTGGGACATTATGGTGAATCACCCTGTACTTTAATATACTATTAAAGCACACTTTATCATCTATGGATACGCCACTGTTGATTTACCATAGTGGTGTTAAAACACATGAAAACTATTTATCGCAATGCGGTTACGGTAGCGAGGAAAAAATAAACATAAACAACAAAATTGTTTCGATTCGGTATCGGCAGGCAAAATTAAAAAGCTATAAAATTGTTAGATGATTTGTGTTAAAAAAGTTAATATTACTCTGACTGCCTACCTGGAACTGGAGGTAATTCCTGAATCTTGTAATTCAAAAGCCAAGAAAGATTTCCGTCAGCACAGTCAGATTCAATACCACTATCAGAACCCCTTGGACTAGGACTAACAAGATCTCCGGAATTATTGACTTCATTGTGATCTTTAAAAAAGTTCTTAAAAGAAGAAAAGTCATCCCCCTGGACATTGTGCATCTCTGCCACTAAATTTGGAATCCTCTGTGATGTATCCCAACATCCGTTTACCAAAATAACCTGTAAAGTAAAAGTTAAAGTGGTAAATACACATAATCTAATTCAAAAATAATCACTTATGTAAGTAATATTTCTAATTATTGTTACTCATATACCTCCTCTTTTTGTTCACTTTTAATTTCTCGCTTAATGGCAATTCGTGGGAAGTTATTTCCACTATTTTCAACATGACTAAGAATTTTCCGCACTTTGGATAGAGGCTCTCCCTGACCTTGTGGGTGAGAAAATGTTTGAGACACGACTCTTCCAGTGTCTGTGGGATCGTGATATTCAATTTTAATATTACTATACGGTTCCTCTTTAATATTTCCGTTTTGGTGAAAAAAATAGTTCATTTCAAGTCAAAATGACTTAGACTTTTAAGGCTTTGAGTAAAAGAGAAAAATTATACGAACGGGGGCACAACTTTTGCTGGAACGATGTGACACAAGACTACTAGATCTTCTAATAATGAAATTTCAAAATCTTTGGCATATGACAAGTTGGTATACTTTTTCATACGCTTCACACCTTTTTGAAACTATATACACTGGATGATTAATTGAAAAGATCATTACAGAATAAATTATATTAGGTATTAATACAAAATGACAAAACGTAATAAGGAAGTTTTATTATATATATTCAAGAAACGTAAAATAAAGAAAAAAACAAAAAAGGACGCTATTAAAATTAAAGAATCTGCAAAGTTCCGTACAGGATGTTTCATTAATATTGCGAAAAAAAGGATAAGTGTCTCTGCTTAAAAGTATGAAAAAAAGTTCCTATAAACCTATGTCCGGAAATGCTTCGTTTCGGACATACAGAGTGTTAAAGTTTTATTTTTATTTTTGTTTTATTTTAAATAATTTTTGAAATAATGTCGATATTTCAACCAAAATTGGTACCTACGGGTTTTTTGAAATGAGAAATTCGAATTTGAGGTTAGTATGTCTCCCACTTGTAGAGGGCGCCACCTACATGTCTTTTGGGGAGTCATAACTGTTTTTATACGTGCTTGACTTACATTGTTAAGCTAAAAATAGATGTCTTGATCCATCTTAAATAGGTATATCGTAAAATAGGCATACTTGGTAGAAGTCGCCACGAGCAACCGTTCTCGAGAAAAAGAATAATAACATTTTTGGGAGCAGAAAACAGAGAAAGGTGAAAAGGCATCGCATACCG
Source organism: Polydrusus tereticollis (assembly GCA_963920685.1). Taxonomy (NCBI): domain Eukaryota; kingdom Metazoa; phylum Arthropoda; class Insecta; order Coleoptera; family Curculionidae; genus Polydrusus; species Polydrusus tereticollis. The sequence continues at coordinate 82,930,068 of OY987329.1, read as the reverse complement.
ACGCTAATTTGTAAGGTGTTTAGTTGTGAAGTTGTCCAGCTTTTCAAAATTAATTACACAAGTAGTAAAATATGCTATATACATTTCGTTTATGGCCTGGCCAATGATAACTCATTAGCAGGCGTCTTTATGAGGAAAAATAACCTAATCGTGTTATCCCCGCATCATACAATGTCTACCCGTTTCCAGCAACGTCTTAGTGAAACTGGAAGTTTTCAAAAACAAACCGCTGGAAACGGGCGATCCCGCACAGCAGCAACTCCACAAGTAGAAGAATATGTGCTTCATAAGATTGAGAAAACTCCTACAACAAGTACCTACTATAAATGTAAGTCCTTTTACAGTTTCTAGAATTTTAAAGAGCAATCTCTTATTACATCCAGCGGGTACAGGCACTCTAACCGACTGCCTTTTCATTAAGAGTAGATTATGTCAATGGATGCAACAAAAAAATGGTTGAAATCCCCAGTTTTTAGGAGAAATATAATTTACGATAGGACAAATTTTTCCAGACATGCCATAACGAACTTCTACAATAATCATGTATGAGCGGATGGGAACCTCCCAGACGACACACAACATCCCTTAGATGTCCAGTGGATAGCCTTATATCCACTGAATGTCCACATCCATGGCATATAACCATTAGATGTACATTGAATATCTTTAACGGATATTAAATAAACAAAGGTTGGTTTCGAAATTTTATACAAGGACTAAAAAAAACAAAACTTATAAAATATCCTGCAACTTTGTACTGAAGATAACCACTAAAATGAAATTTAAAACCTTAATGTCTAATGGATATCTCATAGATATGTATGAATATCCTATATAAACGGAATATCGGTGGCATAGGAGAACATCCACTAGAGATCCATTGTATATCTATGTGTCTAGGGCAGGGATGCATATACCGCGGCCCGCTGTCGATATTTATGTGGCCTGCAAACGAAAAAAAAATCGACAGTTTCAAGATATTTGGACCGAAAAATACTTTTTTATTTCATCGCATAACAAAATTGTCTGTTTAATATGCAAGAGTAGTGTTTCTATTCCGAAGGAATATAATGTGAAAAGGCACTATGAAACCCAGCATCCTACTTTTACCAAATTAAGTGGCGAAAATCGAACGCAAAGAATTTCCACTTTGCAACGGGAACTAATAGGTCAGCAAGTTATGTTTACAAAACCAATTCAAGATGCTGAAACAGCTATTGAAGTTAGCTTTGAAATATCTCGAATAATAGCGAAAACTTGTCGGCCTTTTAAAGATGGTGAGTTTGTTAAGAAATGTTTAGATATCGCCGCAAAAAAAAATTGTCCGGAAAATGTAAAGAAGATTGAAAAAATTCAGTTAAATCGGATGACTGTTCAAAGAAGAATTACCGCATTAGCAGCTAATATAGAAGAGCAATTAGCTACGAAATCGAGAAGTTTTGAGTATTTTTCTATAGCAATCGACGAATCTACAGATATAAGTTCCACTGCTCAACTCTTAATATTTTTACGAGGTGTAACGCAAAATTTTGAAGTGAGTGAAGAACTGATTGGTATGAGTTCTTTGACAAGTCAAACCAAGGGGAGTGACATGCTCAAATCTCTTCTGAAAAAATGTTCTATAATGGATTTGGATTTAACGAAAATATCTGAAATTACGACTGACGGAGCACCTTTAATGGTTGGAAGTACATCTGGGATAGTAACTATATTAAAAAAATATTTACAAACTAAAAACATAAATACCAAGGAATGAATGCAGTTTCATTGCATTATACATCAAGAGGCCCTCTGTTCAAAATTATTGGGATTTGAAAATGTGATGAAAGTTGTAGTACCTACTGTAAACTTTATAAAATCACGAGGTCTCAATCACCGACAATTCAAACAATTTCTCGAGGATATTGAAAGCGAATATGGTGATCTCCTGTTTTATACTGAAGTAAGGTGGCTAAGTCGTGGGTTGACACTACAGCGGTTTCTTAACTTGATTGAAGAAATCCAATTATTTCTGGCGGAAAAGAAAAACGACGTCCCCGAACTCGACAACCCTGATTGGCTGTGTGACTTAGCGTTTCTTGTAGACATCACAAATCACTTGAATGTCTTAAATACGCGACTCCAAGGCAAAGACCAATTGATTTCGCAGTTATTTTGGTGGATTTAACTGATTCAGCTATAGATTTATTAATAGTTAAGGTATATACAAGCGACATTAGTTTTATCTATATAATAGTCCTCTATATTAGTCCTAGTTGTAGCATATTAGCTAAAGAAAGTATATTTTCCTATCTAGAGTGTTTGGATTTCTTGTATGAAAGTGATTTTATTATTTTTGGAGATTTTAATATACCACGCCTTGCAGACTATTACCATAATGACAAGGAGAGGGATGTTCACGTAGATCTTCTACTAAATTTTTTACAATTTTTTGATTGCAAGTAACATAATTATGTATCAAACAATAATAACCGTATTTTAGATCTGGTAATCTCGCGTCTCCAATGTAATATTACACAAAACTCGACCGATCTTGTTGATGAAGATCTGCACCACCCATCTCTTATCATTGAAGCACAATTGAAATCTCATAAGCAAAGGACACATCATCATGTTAATGATGCAGTTCGATTTTTCTATGACAAGATATATGAAATATTTAGAGTTTGTGTTCCAAAAAGTAACAGAAAAAAGCAATATCCTGTGTGGTTTTCTAAAGAAATCATAAAAAATATTAAAAAAAAAAGAGAAACTAAGACTTAAAGCAAAAAAATCTGGCATAATTGAAACAAAAAGAAAATTTATTACACTTAGAGCTAAATTAAAACGGGATATTAAAAGGGCGTTTAATGTATATCTCAATAAAATACAACTGCAAATCAGTAGCGACTCGAGAGCATTCTGGCAGTACATAAAGAATAAAAAGGGCAATATGTCTATACCAAGTAAGATGTATTTGAATCAGATACAATATACTGATGGTAAAACTATCTCGAACGCGTTTGCAACTTATTTTAGTTCTGTATACGATAGCTCAAATAACATGAATGTTCAATGCGCGGAAAAAGACTATTTAACACAGGTTGTTTCTCTTAATGCTATTACAAACCATGATGTACGAGATGCTGTTAAAAGTCTTAAAGTAAACAAGTCTGTAGGGCCAGATAATATTCCATCATATATCATTAAAGGCATGGTTGACTGCTTGCTTGAACCGCTCACATTTTTATATAATCTGACTTTAAAAACAAGCACATTTCCAGAAGAATGGAAAAAAGTCAAAATATGCCCGATTTTTAAGAAAGGCGACAAAGCGGATATCACAAATTATAGACCCGTCGCAATTCTCTCTACTGTTGCTAAAATTTTTGAGTCCATTATTTATAAATTTATTTACAATTCAGTTATACAAAAAATATCTAGTTTTCAACACGGGTTTATGAAAAACAGGTCAACAGTTAGTAATTTAAGTAACATAACTCAATATATTTCAGAAAGTCTAGACAATAAATGCCAAGTGGACGTCATCTATACTGATTTTGCTAAAGCTTTTGACAAAGTCTCACATCAGGTATTGCTTTATAAGTTAGATAATGAATTTGGCTTTCACCCTACGCTTGTTCAATTCTTCTCGTCTTACTTACAGGGTCGAAAACAAAGAGTAGTTATAGGAGGTTACACGTCTAATTCGTATATAGCTACCTCAGGAATTCCGCAGGGTTCTAATCTTGGACCATTGCTGTTTCTCCTATTCGTAAACGATCTACCAAAGAAAATTAAGGAAAGTAAAATTTTGTTGTTTGCTGATGATTTAAAACTGTACTCTGTTGTAAAAAATGTTGCTGACTGTGAAAACCTTCAAAAGGATATGAATGAGATTCTGCAATGGTCCGAAATAAATAATCTTAAATTTAATATCGCCAAATGTTATATCGTTAGTTACAGTAGAAAAAAGAATTCTTTAAATTATGATTATAACATGGATGATATAGTTCTAGCACGTGTGGAAGAAATCCAGGATCTAGGGGTAACATTTGATTCTCGACTATCATTTAAAACTCATATTTTGAATATAACGAAAAAAGCATCTAGAATGTACGGATTTATTGTAAGGAATTGTAGACAGTTTACAAATTTAGATTGTATCAGACTTCTGTTTATATCATACGTACGTTGTATTCTAGAGTATGCTAGTATAATATGGAGCCCATGTTATGAAATTCATAAATATGCGATTGAGAGGGTACAAAATAAATTTTTAAGATATCTGTATTATAAAGAAACCGGTGCCTATGATTTAAGTGTAGCCAAGACAGAACTAATGTCCAGGTATAAGTTACTTAGTTTGGAAAAACGTAGGAATATTGCTTCTGTTATCTACTTGCACAAGTTTTTGCATAGTAAAATTGATGATGTAAACCTCCTCCAACAAATAAACTTTAATGTTCCCTCATATAGAACAAGAAATGCATTAACATTTTATTTAAAGAATTCTCGTACAAATCACTGTAGTAATGCACCTATTAATGTAATGTGTAGGTTAGCTAATATCAATCAATTAAGATTTGACATTTTTTACATTACCTACTCAGAAGCAAATTAGAGCTATTTTAGGCGAGGTATTGTAGTTAGAAATTGAGTCTATGTAAATCTCTTGTAACTTCTGTGTGTGTGCGTGATGGTGTGTGTGCGTGTGTGTGTGTGTGTGCTATCCTACTCTATAATTAGATCTAAAATGTATCTGTAGAGTTTGTAAAGTAAATAAATTATACTCTCATGGTTCGTCCTTTCAATGCAAATTGAGTCTTTTCAGGACACAAATCAATTCAGCCAATTACAGCCATTCTCCGAACTACAAAAAAATTATAGAGGAAGTCAATAAAACTGACGTCAATTTCGCTGATGTTGAAAAAGTTGATATTTTGATACAAACTTTTCAAAATCGTTTTGTAGACTTCAAAAAAGTTAAACCTCTATTGGACATTTTCAGGAATCCTTTCAACATTTCACCCTAAAATGCGCCGGAATCGGTACAGCTGGAATTAATAGACATATAAAATGATAATAGTTTACGAAACAAATTTAATGAAGGTAATTTACTCAACTTCTACCGTTGCGTTGATAAAAACGCTTGTAAAGAGTTGCGAATAAATGCATTGAAATGCGCAAGCTTATTTGGATCGACGTATAATTGTGAACAAACGTTTTCAGTGATAAAACTAAACAAAACGAAAAACAAGGTGGCGACAAGTAATGTGGAGCCAAATATAAAAAAACTTGCTAGTTTAATGCAATGTCATGCAACAAAATATTAAAACATGAAATATTACATTGTAATGATTAGATTACCTTACGATTACATAATTACAACTGACATTTTTGAAGGTTCTTTTATTTTTATCATTGTATTTCATACTATTTAAAAATAAAAATTTTTGTGTTAATAAGTATTGTTTGTAGTGGCCCGTCCTTGGCTTATATTTTTCCCGAGTGGTCTCTGTTCCCTATAAGTCTGTGCATCCCTGGTTTAGGGGATGTTAAAAGTTTAAAAAAGTCATTTAAAGAAAAGTATAGAAACCACGAAAATACGTATATCAAAATCTGTATGAATTTTGTTACTACCTATTACTTTTTACAAATAATTTGAAAATAAAAAAATTATAAATTTTCCCCAATTTTTTTAATTCAAAATTTTTATTGTATAATGAATAAAATGAAAAAAACTGTAATTTTAGTCTATAAAAGTTTTTGCTTGATAAAATAATTGTGTCACAGTTACTAAATTCGGGGTCAAATATTATACCTAGACTGTCTATAATTTAAGAAAATGTGATGTCGCAAAACAAAAAAATTAAGTATTAAATTTGTGAGACAGCCAAATTAAAAAATACCAGCTTGCTACAAGCAAAAGATCCTTATATAAAGTATTCCTGTAGGTTGAAGAGATTTTGAGAAATAGATACTTAGTTGAGTATCGTATTTTACGATTATTTTCTTTTCTGGCTTCTTCTGTTAATGTCGTAAAACCTATTCGACCCACAAAACAGTTCGTAAAGATGTTTTCCTTGTGTTTTGGTACTTACTCTTTGAATTGGCTGTCACAGAAATTTAATATTCGTTTCTTTTATTTTGTGACACAATAACTTTTTTATGGAAGAAGTCACAGCTTCCTTTACTTCCAAGCTATGAAGGACAAAATCTGGCAACGTTGCAGGTAGACCGATGATTCGCTATTTTTGTTTGTGCTGCTGTGCTTGTGCTTGTGATTGTGAAGTGCATCGACAAGTCTTGACGCATACGTTGTTTGTTATTTTCCCGAGTTTTAGTTATCAATGTTATCATCATAGGAAAATCTTAAGGTTAGTTCCAATGTTTGTTTAACTGGCAAAATGTTTTTATTTGCGTACGGCAAGGTTTAAAAAAGGGACGATTGAACTACCCCAATATATTTAAAAAATGATTTGAAGGTAAACTAGCTAAAGAAATTTGTGATTTGGCTTGATATATGGCATAACGATCCAGAGGGGGTGAGTTTAACTAGGGACACTTCTTATGATGCCATTAAACGTAGTAGGTACTACTAGGTACCAGTATCACAGTTCTAATAGAAATAATTATAGAATACTCATTTATCCATGTTGAAATAAAATACATTTTAGCTGGTAAATTTCAAACAGATACCCTTGAAAAAAGATTTGGCCGATATAGGAACCTTTCTGGTTGTAACTGTCGTGTATCATTTAAACAGATCCTCGAATGCGAAAAAAAAATGAGACTTCAAGGTATTGTAAAGTCAGGGTTAAAATATCGTACAGTGTTAAAATCAAATACTCTGTTAAGCATGATATTGAAAGTACAGAAATATTAGAGTTTCCTTACATATTTCAATCGGATTATCTTAAGGATTACCAGTCGGATGAGTCTGTTTAAATGTATAGGTATATGTAATATATAGCCCATTATATCTACAAAAATAGGAAATTAAAATGCATGGATTGCAAAAACCTTATTATAAATAAAACAATGCAGTCTTCCTCCACAGTTTAATTATTAAACTGTGGAGGAAGATTGCATTGTTTTATTTATATTACATTGACTCCACTGTGGACTATTTTTTGAAAACCTTATTGTTCGAGTCATAGGTTTAAATGTGGGGGATGAATATTTTGATTCTTTGCAAAGGGGGGTTTATGTCTTGCTACCAATGAAGTAAATATTATGTACTTTCGAATATTTTCAGCTTTTCACTTTATTATAGCTACTAAAGAACTTAAGCTTAAATTTTTGAATCGGCAAAATCACCAAGTTCTTTTAGCTAAACTAGGTTTGGCTAGTTTAGAAAGTGGTAGCTTTCTGATACCGCTTAATGAGACATGTCCCTGTGGAGAAAGCTATCGAAAAATGTTTTATAAAGTAGCACTTACTCTTAGCAATATATTACTAAACAATTACACAAAAAACAGAAATGACCTTCAACACCAAAATATATCATCAAAAAAAAAGAAAGCTTTCCACTCTAAAATAGGTTTTAAAATCACTAATTTTTTTAAGTTAATTTAAATTTCCTATTATTAATTTAAATAAACCGTAATTTTTATCGCCTAAACGGGCGAATCTGCACGAAAGATGCGTTAGTTACTTATTAAAAATCGGTCTACCTCTGACAGGATTTGCGACGTTGCCTTTCTTACTTCACGGCTTGGAAATGTAGGGGGCTATGAAGAAGTCCATCTCTCAGTGGAGTGATATTTTAACGTAAAGTAAAACACACAATCTGCTCCACTAGTTTATTTTAACAATTGTAAAATTTTATGGAAGTAGTCCATCTCACAGTGGAGTAATATTTTAAGTGAGGAATGAAACACAAAGTCTGCTCCACTAATTTAATAAAAAGTTCAGATCAACATCCCAAACATGTTTCGAAGGTATAAACCTTCATCTTCAGTGGGTAATTATTAAGATGTTATTTATGAAGAGACCAATGACATTGTTAAATTTATTTAAACTAATGTTGCAGAAAAATTCTTTTTAAGAAGACATATGTAACTTTAATTAGATAACTAATACATATTTAAATTAAAGTAAAATTTTTTATAAAATAAAGTGAATTTAAAATGAATTTGGTTTTATTTTAAATTTATTAAAAAACCCAAATTTTACTGGGAAAATGTAATAGGGTACGACCATCATGGTGGAGTCGTACCAAATTTCCATTTAAAGAAAAATTTTTTTTTTATTTAGTAGTTAATAATTAAATAGTACTAACTACTAAATTAATAAAAATTTTAAATAATAACAACTTTTCCATTTTCTATTTTATTTTCACAACTATGCTTAATACGAAACGATGAAGTTTTTTCTGCGACACAAGTTCTCACAATGTCCTTTTCTCTTCTACTAACTTAATTTTATCCCACTGATGATGGAGGTTTATGCCTCCAAAACATGTATGGTTTGACAATTTTACAATTGTTAAAACAAACTAGTGGAGCAGATTGTGTGTTTTACTTTACGTTACAATAACTTTTTCCTAAATTCTAGACACCCTCTATATTTGAGCTCACGTTTATTAACTTTATACCTATTATTTTACCAAGCAATAACTTTTATTAAGAATAAAGTTTTCTGACAAATTAAAAAAAATACCATATTATATAGCGAACGTTATTATTTTAATGAATACCTGTTATAGATATCCTTTGGAAGATACATGGTATATCTAATAGATCTAACGGATGTAGGCAAGATGTCCATTAGATTTTTTTAGGGCATTCATTAGATATCTGTATTATATATCCAATGGATATTCCCTATATCCTGGTTATAGGCGAACATTTGGATAGCCATGAGTAGTCTATAGGATATCTACATATATCCAGTAGATACAACAGATATCCCATTACCATTGAGATTGCAAATGTATTTCATGCACGATGGTGCTTCACCTAATTTCAGTTTGTTGTCAGTGAATTTTGAACACAGTGTATCCAAATCGTTGGCCCCCAGGTCTCCAGACCTAAATTCATTGAATTATTTGCTTTGGGGTTATCTCAAACATTTAGGTTATACAGCCCAATTACGACCCCAGTAGAATCTGTGGCAGAATTAAGGAATCGCATTATCTATCATGTGAAGCAATTAGACACACACCGAGTTCGCCAATCAATGTGTCGTATGATAGATGCCTATATTACAATTGGGGTGCACAAGTGCACACTTTCAACAACTGTTGTAACTTAAGTGAAGTATCAGCATTTTTAACCAAACAAATAACATATCCATTTATGCCAGATGTATCGACGGAACATCAATATGTACAGGAGAAGTTCTAGCGATTAGAGTAGCAGTAACCGCGCCAAATCCAGAATCACGGAAAATAATGATTATATCAGACTTCAAAACCATGGTACCGTGCTATATAGAAAATAGCAAGAAAAGACATTAACACTCTAACAGACAGAAACGTGCTAGAGACTAGGAAAAAAATCTTAGATTTAAAAGCAATTGGAAAAGACATTCTCCTCAGCTGGATGCCAAGTCATTCTGGCATCAAGGGAGATGGAAGGGCTGATGAACTGGCGAATCAGGGGAGACATAGCAACAACTATGTTAAAGAAAAAGTTCGCTGATCTCTTCAGTCAGGAAAAAAATATTGCATGGATACGGTGGGAAAACATCTACAAAGTCAGGGGAAGAAAAAAAGGACGATTTTATGTTAACATGACACAAGTTCCTCCAAAAAAACCATGGTTTCATGAAACCAAACATCTAAACAGAGATATAAGCATAATGATTAGAATGAGGACAAACCATTGCTCGACACCAAAACATCTAAGCAAGATTGGAGTCAGACGAGACGAGATCTTCGAATGTGGAGAGATAGGAGACTTAAATCATATATTCTTTGGATGTAGAAACAGACCTCAAAAGTGCAGAGAATACTATACAATAATATATCAAAAAGCATAAACGCACCCATCTGCATTCAAGACATACTCAGCAAACCAAACTGAAAAGAAGCCCATCTAATGATAAAGTTTTTGAAAAAAAAATAACATAAAACTATAGAAAGTGCAAGTAGATCTAGTGGTTATCAAAGCTTACTGCTTAATAAAGATTAGTACAGGATAGACAAGTTGTTGCAGCACAAGAAGTTGCAGTTACTTAGGATCTATACTAAAGTATAGAATAGACGAATATCTTAGTAGTTTCCGATGCGTACAGCTTGAGATTAGTATAGTTTATACAAATAAAGGGAAGCTAAGGGGAAAAAAGAAAAAGACAAAGCAAATAACAAAAACATATAATAAAATAATACAGACATATATTATATACAGGGTGTTACAAATTCGAGGCTAAGTACAGGGATCTCCGAAACTATAAGAGATACAAAGTCGGTTAAATGGGGGCAAAATTCCAGAATAAGGAGCTCAAGAAAATGCCGCAATAAAAATTTAAAATTTCCGACTACCTTCGGAGATATCCGAAAATAAACGAAAATGAGCAAATTCGTTTTTATTTTTTCCTGATTACATTTGTTGAAATAATTTCAAACAAATGTCACATTTCCATTGCCACTTTTTCTCTTCTACAAGATGACATAATTAGTTTTTAATTCCGACGTTTCGTTGGCGGGCCACCATCATCAACTTCATTTTTTCAAATACGGACCTAGAATTTAAATTGCATATTTTTGATCCTTATACCTCTAAAACCTAATATTTGATGTTTTCTAAATGTTATGCAGACGCAGAACAAAAACAAATACAAATTAGACAAACTTACCTAAATAAAGGAATTAACGAAATTGCAAATATTGCTGAGGTGTATTCATACACTGACTGAATAATTTTGGCGTTGAACCATATTTATCTTTTATCATTATTAAATTCCAACATTTGAAACAGCAAGTATATAAAATAAAAAACTAATGACATTTGCGTCACTGCGGTGATAAGGTTTGTGGATTTTTTATTTTAATGCCACAAAATGCCATTCTCCAACCAAGAAAAAAGTGATATGCTTCGCATTTACTTTTTATGCCAAAGAAATTGTTATAGATCCACTCAGATGTATTTTGAGCAATATCCGGAAAAACCTCAACCACACTACACATACTTTAAAAGGCTGGAGTTTAATATGAAGGAATATGGGTCATTCATACAACCACGAAAAAAATATGGCCATAAATTCACAAATGGGGAAATTGATACAGTTCTAAACCAAGTTAGTATTTTTTATAAATTATAATAATATGCTTTTTAATAAATACTGTCTATTGTACCTATAGGTAAACCAAAACCCTTCTGTGTCCACCAGACCAATTAAGTCGGAAGCAAACTTGCACACTTTACATCATGTTAAATGTTGGCGAATATTAAAATCAAATAACTTCAAGCCCTTCAAAATTCATATTTCTCAAACATTGCATCCTGGAGATGCCGAGAGAAGAGTTACTTTTTGCCAATGGATAAGAGATCAAGCTACAATAAACCCAATTTTTTTAAATCGCATTATCTGGACGGATGAGTCAAAGTTCACAAACTGTGGTTTATTTAATAGAAATAACGAACATGTTTGGGCTGTAGAGAACCCCAGAGAAAATAGAGAACTTCGTCCTCAAATCAGGTTTTCCATTAATGTTTGGGCAGGATTGTGTACAAAATCTTGGGTCCATTTTTATATGACCATAATTTCAATGCAGATATGTATCTTAATTTTTTAAACAACCAATTTGAAGATTTTTTAATGGATGTCCCGTTGGCAACCCTTCCACATCTCTGGTTTCAACATGACGGAGCACCTCCCCATAATGGTCGAGATGTGCGTGCATTTTTACATCGAAATTTCCCAGAAAAGTGGATAGGAAACAGAGGTGTGGGGCCAGCGAGATCGCCCGATCTGACACCGCTAGATTTTTTTCTATGGGGTGCAATAAAAAATAAAGTATATAAAGAAGATGGCCCTGTTGAAAACTTGGCAGAGTTACGTCAAAAAATTTTAACTTTATGCCGATCTTTACGCAAAAGATCAATTTTAAGGGCAGTATGAAAAGTAAATACCAAAGCATTAAAGTGTTTAAACGTAAACGGCAATCTGTTCGAACATTTCAGATAAGTTTAAAAGATATTCTTACCTTTTCTTAATTTTTTTATGATAGTATCAGTGCCTTAATCCTGTTTTAATGTGGCGTGTAGGTTATTTAGTAAGTTTATCTAATATGAATTTGTTTTTGTTCTGTTTCCTTTACCCATAATTTATTACATTTATTATTAATAAGTAAGTATTTTAAAGACAAACATATTTTAATTTTCTCTTATACACCGCATCTGCTCAATTTCAAATAAATACTGTTATTTTCATCAGGAGAGTATTTTTTAAAAATCCAAAAACCTTCTGATGCGTTTTTGGGAAACGAAACGTCTGCATAACATTTAGAAGACATCAAATATTAGGTTTTAGAGGTATAAGGATCAAAAATATGCAATTTAAATTCCAGGTCCATATTTGAAAAAATGAAGTTGATGATGGTGGCCCGCCAACGAAACGTCGGAATTAAAAACTAATTATGTCATCTTGTAGAAGAGAAAAAGTGGCAATGGAAATGTGACATTTGTTTGAAATTATTTCAACAAATGTAATCAGGAAAAAATAAAAACGAATTTGCTAATTTTCGTTTATTTTCGGATATCTCCGAAGGTAGTCGGAAATTTTAAATTTTTATTGCGGCATTTTCTTGAGCTCCTTATTCTGGAACTTTGCCCCCATTTAACCGACTTTGTATCTCTTATAGTTTCGGAGATCCCTGTACTTAGCCTCGAATTTGTAACACCCTGTATATATGAAAAAAAAAAAAATTTTAACTGTTACGATTAAAAGTAAGAATGCAGTGCAATTTACAGCAAATATGCTTAACGTTGGGAAAACAACAATATATAAACTCTTAAAAGAAGAAAAAAGTGTTGGCGTTAAAACTCCAAAAACTTCTCCAGGACGACCAAAACTTAAGCTGGATGACGTTTTAATGCAAAGAATAAAGCGAAAAGTTTATAGTTTCTTTTTAAAAAAAGAAATTCCCACGGTGGACTAAATTTTGTCCTCAATCCGAGAAGACCAGGACTACTCATTTATGTGTAGAAATAGGCTTAGTAAATTAAAAAAAAAAATGGGTTTTCGGTGCAAAAAACATAATAGGCAATAGATTTTAATAGACAGATGCGATATCGTCTGTTAGAGAAGAAATTACTTAAGAAGCATTCCACAAACCAGAGAGGAAAACAAAAAAATATTTTACCTAGACGAAACATCGTTAAATGAAGGCCACACTGTGACTAAATTTTGGCAGGATGCAAATATTAAAAGTTCAAGGCAAGCTTTTTTGGAAGGATTGTCCACAAGATTAAGACCGCCATCTGGAAAAGGACATCGACTTATCATAACCCATATTGGAAGTTCTAAAGGCTTCGTTAAAGGTGGTCTACTGATGTTTCAATCTAAAAATACAGGAGAAGAATGGTTGGAGCAAATGTTGGATCTTATACCAAAAGATGAAATAATTGTATTGGATAATGCAAGTTATTGCTCTAGGCTGACGGAAAAATTACCCATAAGTGTGTGGCGTAAAAGAATGGCTAAGTTTAAGACAAATAGAATTTCCAATAGATTCCTTAAAAAAAGAACTATTGATACTAGCCAATTTACATAAAAATGAATTCAAAAAATATGTAGTCGATGAAATAGCAAAATTACGAGAAATATCTATGCTCAGACTCCCTCCTTACCACTGCGAAATTAACCCGATCGAACTTATATCGGCTCAAAAAAAAAACAGATGTCGCCCGAAAAAACACGACTTATAAAATGATGGATTTAAGAAGACTCTTTATTGAAGCTATGGGTAAAATCAGTGCGGAAAAGTGGAAAAAGTATATCAATCATGTGATAGAAGAAGCCAAAATGTGGCGGATAGATATAATAATCGAAGGTTGAACCGCTTATTATAAACGATGTTAATAAAAGTTAATCTTTCGAATCGGATCATGATTAAGCCATAACGACAAAGTATTATTCGATTTTTGAAAATGCTTTATTTTTAAAATTCTATATTATATCTCGTTTTTGTAATTATATTATGAGGACGGTGTTATGCAATAATCGTCTAATCCACACACACTTGTTGTTGAGATAATTAGGTTTAAAGTTTAACATGAGCCCAAAAAAACAATTTCGCAAACTAATATGTTATTTATTTCACTTATTTTAACAAGAAATAATATGAAACTAAAAGTGTTAAAATCATAAAAAAAAATGTCAGATTTGTCAGAAATATGCATTAGAAGCGGGTTTGATCATTTTTGAAAACTGGGTTTACAAAGATACTAAATTGGACAAAAATGATCCTTATATAAGAAAAATTCAGACTAATCTTCTAGGAAACACTCGTTGATTTCAAAATCTACTTCATTGCCAAGACCCTTAACATACTCTTCAAATTCCTGTATTGGATTTGACTGTAAAAACTTGTAAAATGCTTTAGCATCCTGAGGAATCAGTTTCATGATTTCTTTCAAATCTTTCATTTTTTCTGCGGATAAAGGTTTACCATTGGGCCACAGTAATGGCAGTTCTATTCCTTTTAAAGTAGGCTTGCGACCTCTTCCTTTTTTTTCAATGTTAACTTCAGTGTAGGTTTCGTCATTGATATTATTTTTCATAAATAAAATCATTGGCTGATCCTTTTTTAATAGAATTTCGTGAGTTTTTAACCAGCTTATACCCTGCTTGTTAATGTCAACTTTTCTATTTGTAATCGCCTTTTCTAAATTTATAACAGATACCATTTCTTCCCTTGTCATCTTATTAACAATAAATTTATTTCTGTTTCTGCATTCCTTCATGATATTAATATAATCTTGATCTGTATAGATTCTTTGCTGAGTTTTTAATGCACACTCTACATCACCAAAATGTGAGTCATTGGGTAAAAATGAATGACCAGACAATAAAAATTTTAATCCTATTTCTTTCAAAGAGGAATGATTTTGCAGAAGATGTATTAACATTAAAACTAACTTTATACTTCTGTTCTGGCCACCACATGAATCAGACCATAATTTTAGTTTTGTTACTGGAGCTTTAACATTGTCAATAATAAATTTACGAAGGCAAGAACCGACCTCTTGGGTTCCCCTGCCAGCTTCATGTTCTAACCATACATTAAAAATTCCTTTTCCTGTGCTTCCCACAGCGATGCCCAAATTGTAAAAGTTTAACTGTCTCTTGTAGTAAATAACTCCTGTAAGTAATTTTGGCAGAGGGTGCGTTTTTTGTAAATCAAATGTTAGAGTTTCCACAGTCTCGTCTTCTCGTGAAGATTTTAAATCATTATTCATTTGTTCACGTAATTCTTCTGCAATCTTTAGGTGTTCATCATGATCTTCTTCTATTTTTTCTCTATCCGTGTTAGCAGAACAATTTAGCTGAGCTTTGTATACATCACACATTTTGCATGTCGTGTCTTTGTGTGGTGTTTTAAATCTTAAGTTAAAATTTTTATAAAATATGTCTTTATATTTCGATAGACTTACTGGATGGTCGACTTGTTCTTCATATAGAGAAAACATTTTTCTCAAATTTAAATTAGGGCTCAAAAACTTAGAGTCTGTTTGGGCTCTGCAATAATGAGTGATATACGTTGGAAACGAAGATATATGTTTGATAACCTCCTGAATACGCGTTTGACCAATGGCATTTTGTCCTCCACTTTTAATACCCCTCCTATCTTTTATGGTATTATTGCTTTTAAGCTGGTCTAGGGCTATACGAATGCGATTCGGATTAATTTGCAAAGTTTTTAGTAATGTCTTCTTGCACACCTGTACATATTTAACGTATTATTGGAGTCAACTAAAGCACAAACAAAAACCGGAATATAATAGCTATCAGTAATTTTGCAAAAATGATCTATTCCACTCTCACGGCCGGTATTATAGGTATAGTTTAAGCTTTTTAGTTTAAACTTCTAGGTTAAACGAAGATAATCTTGTAGTTAAGCTGAGATCATCAAAGGACCGTTTTATAGTTTCCGGCCCGTGCCTAACTTTACCCTAGACTCTAGGTATTTGTTTTTTAGGTTATGCTATGTGCTTTGTTTTTAGGCCGATTTATTCTTAGTTCTTAGTTATTTTATGAGTGTTTGCGATTATGTAACTTCGAACTAGGTTGCAGTACGACTGCGATAAAGCTTAAAACAAAATGGGAAAACGTGAAGAAATTAACAAAAAAAGAAATTTGCCCAAGAAAAGTGTGAGCTGTATAAATTCTCGAAGGCGACGAGGTGCCTCTACAATATTAATTGCATCCAAATTCTCTTCATCGTCAGAAATATTCTGATCTACCAAATCAATTATTTCTTCCATAGCTAAAACGGACAGGAGTTTCACCACCTAAAGACAAATATTATTACAGTATCAAAAATGTTACTCATGTGTATAAATAGAGTTGGTACAACTTCCAAAATTCAACCTCAGAAAAAAAACTTTCTTTTATTACTTGCCTTGAAATATGAATTAAGTACCTAAACACCATGCAAAAGACAAAATAAATCTACAAACTACAAAATTATAGGTTAAGTCCCATAATAAGAATAAGGTAAAAATAAATTGACGTTTGGCGGGTTAAACCGTCCTAACTGACGAATGATCCGACTGTTAGCTTAAACTAAAATAGTAAAGTTTAAACTCGGCAAAAAACCTGAAAAAGAAGAAGAAACGTAGTTTACTTAAACTTTTAGTTTAAACTCAACCTATAATACCGGCCGTCAGTGGGTTAAACCATTTTTGCTTGTTCTGTGTATCTCAATTAAGAATTTGTGGGTTAGTACATTGTCTCATAGATGGCTCTGGGATCGCAAGTCAGGTTAAATCATTTTTGCTTGCTGTAGATCACCCCTCATGGAACGGTTTTCAGTAGATATCTCAATTTTCAAGGGTATGTGGGTTAGACGATTTTTGCATAACACCGTCCATGTAATATAGTACCACCCATTGTTATTTATTAGTAAATACGATTTTTTAAATGTTTTCATATGTTATAAATACCTACGAATATAATATAATACAATTTTAAGAGAGTAGGCATGTTTAAGGTTTTTAATTTAAAAACTTTTCCAATACACGCTCCTGGCTAAGGGGTTTTAACTTTAACACCCTGTATCTCCGAAACTAAGAATTTCCGGACAAAGATTTATAGGAACTTTTTTTCATATTTTTAAGCAGAGAAACTAATCCTAAATGTTCTCGCAATAATAATGAAATACCCTCTATAGTTTACGTAAAATGACGACTAAATATATCAATAGTTCTTAGTTCCAAACACTATAAGAGTTGCCGTTATCCATGTTTTTTTAAATCATAAATCTGTTAAATTAAAAAGCGGTATTCTGGACAGAGTAATACAAAAAAATAATGTTTTAGCGGTTTTGTGTTATGTTTGAAGATAATACGGAGAACTGTTAACTTAAGTCTAAATTATAACATGATCACCTTGAGTTGCTTTTTGAACAACGATTAATTTTTTATTAGAGACTATGTATACAACAACCAATACGTTAAGATTTCACCCAAAGGTTTCAGTAACGCCTTCTAACAAATACAAAATAAAACCTTTAAAAATTGGTTGGTAAAAAGATTGGGGTTTTTGACTGCTTTTTCATTGATCTTTGTTGACTAAAAACAGTAAAATCTGTTTCAGGGCTTGAGAAAGTAGCAAAAAACCTTCAATTTTTCAACATCTTAGGCCACTTGGTGTAATTTTATTGTGTTTAAATAAATACAGGTCTTCGAGGTATTATAGGTAGGTAATCTATATGAGTTTGAGCTAAAAATCTCTATTAAATTAATTACGTCTTGCACTTTTCACCGAAAATACTTGAATATGAATTAAAATACTGCTACTATAAATATACCTACACAGCAAACTTAAATCCGGTACCAGAAAAGTTTCTACTGCAAAAAAATTGGAAATGTTTTTCCTCAATATTTTAATTACATCTTTATTGTGTATTAAACTGTCTATGACAGGTAAGTTTATATCTTTTATGGTGTTATCTTGAGTTATATAGATTAATGTTGTTCTAAATTTTTTTAAATCCGAAATGCCATGATATTTCTTCCATATAATATGTCTAATACAGTAAAACTTCTCAATAGCGGCCACTAAAAATTTCATTACAAATTGACCGTTTGAGGGGGTGACCGTTTTTGAGGGGAAGGAAAAAAATAAATTGCATATCTACATATAACATATGTGTCATGTGAATAAAATTCAACTTCATTAATTAATAAAAGGCTAATTACAAACACATACGTTATTATGTAATATGAACTGTAAATATATAGACAAAATAGACATAACTATTTATTTCATAACTCCTACATAATATGTATACATAATAATGTTTAAAAATGTGCACTACATACGAAAAAAAATTATGCTTTGTGAAAAAAAGATTCAATCGAAGTCTGTTTCATATTTTTAATTTTAATTTTTGCTGCTTCATTTTCACATTTCATTAGGATATTTGAAATATCAATGGCCAAATTGCCATTTTCTTTGCTTAATAAAAAATTTTGTACGTCTCTTATTTTTTCACAAACTTCACTCATACTTTTTAAAGACGAACTAAAAACCTCCTGGTTTTCTTTACTTTCACAGTCTTCATTTTCGGTAGTTTCAGATTGGCTGGTAAACTCCTGAATTATTTCCTGCATCTCCATACTGGGATTTTCCGTTGAAATGTTTGAGTCGATTTGAAGATAATTTTCCAGGTTTGGATTTCCTGGGATACCGGAAAACAACTGACTTAGTAGAATATCGTCTTCTTCTTCAAAAATCTCATTCTCTTGGAAAGTTTCTATAACTCCAGCTTTTTGGAAACATTTTTTAATCGTTTTAGATTAAACATTTTTCCATGCTGCAACAATCCATACCATAGCACTTGACAAATTTATGGTCTTTTCTGCTTTTTCAAACGCATCCCCGGTAGCGGTGTTAGTAAAAGTTAAAAGTCTTTTTATCAAATATTTTCTGTATATCATTTTAAAATTTTGTATGATGACTTGATCTAATGGCTGGCAGTAAGATGTAGTGTTTGGAGACAGAAAAACAATTCGAACATTTTCCAGTTGTATTTTCGGGTGAGAACTTGCGTTATCCAAAAATAAAAGTACTTTTCTTCTTTGTTTTTTCATTTTGGTGTCAAATTTTTTTAGCCAGGAAATCATTATCTCTGTTGTCATCCAAGCTTTTTTATTGGAGACCCATTCTAATGGTAATTTGTCTACATGTGCTCCTTTGAAACATCGCGGATTTTTGCTTTTTCCTATAACTAATGGGGTCTCCTTCTTCCATTCATCCATGCTACTGCAAAAAAGAATTGTCACTCGTTGCTTAGCTGATTTTCTTCCAGCACATTTGTCACTCTTTAAGGCAAAAGTTTTGCTTGGCATTGCGAGATAAAAAAGGCCTGTTTCGTCTGCATTAAAAATATCTTTATCATCATAATCCTTGATAATTAATTTTAACTTAGTGAACCAATCTTGAACACTCACTTCATCCACATCAGCAGACTCACCAGAAATTGTTTTAAAATTGATGTCATGTCTTTTGCAGAATCTATCTAACCAGCCATTTGATGCCTTAAAATCACAATTTTTCAAATTTTCTGACACCTCCAGAGCTTTTTCCTTTAGTAGTGGTCCGGATATTGCAATGTTTTTGTTTCTTGCTTTGCAAAACCATTCATAAACCATTTGGTCAATCGCAAGTCCGTCTGTTTTTGGAAACTTCCGTTTTTGATTTGCATTAACTCCTCCTTCTTCATAAAGTTTTTTCAGTTCAATTTTACTTTTTAGAATATCATTTACTTGCGTTCTTCCAACACCAAACTTTTCCGCTATCTTTCGAGCACTAATACCATATTTTTCACTATCCGCGATGATTTCGAACTTTTGTTTAAAAGATAAACGTTTACGTTTCAGAGACATGATCGACTATTGTGCTGTTAAAATGCAACTGAATAAAATTTTACCTTTTATGAAAGAAAACATCTTAAGATTTAACAAATTATATTTGTACGTACTTAAAAACCCATTTACATAATTAGGTTTTATCATTCTCCGGTATTTCCAATAGTACCAGTAATGAAGTACCGGCTGGGTGCAAACATTCCCAGAAGGGTCGAGAGGACCGCAATTAAGGGTAAAAATTCAAGGTAATTTTCTTAAAAGTTACGGATTCATGTGACCGTGGCCGTTTTAGAAGTGTTTCGGTATTCGAGGGGTCTTTTATTATTAAAAATGCTATAAGATTTATTTTAAGAAGCCAAAACTGACCGTTCAGAGGGGTGACCGTTTTTAACGGGTGGCCAAAATGCGAAGTTTTACTGTATTACTCTTACTGCCGTTAGGGTACCAATAAAAAACATTTTCTTAACGTT
Organism: Polydrusus tereticollis; assembly: GCA_963920685.1. NCBI lineage: Eukaryota > Metazoa > Arthropoda > Insecta > Coleoptera > Curculionidae > Polydrusus > Polydrusus tereticollis. The sequence continues at coordinate 82,909,571 of OY987329.1, read as the reverse complement.
GGTTATAGACTGCGAAAGTGAATTTCCAGGAAAAATTGTACACATGTGCAACGCTAAAATTTTACATTATATTAGCTTTTAGGCTAAGCCTTTTCAAAGCACCTCTAGCATAATTATGAATATGGAACGCAACATTGTATTTGGGTTTGTTTTTTCATAAAACTATTTTTATTTTCAGAAAACGACTTCTATAAAACGAAAGGACCATATTTTGTTTCAAAAGAAGCAGTAAGTATACATGTGCATATATTTTATGTTAACTATCCATCACTAATTACATTAGTCGACAAATATAAAACAAAAATTACGAGTGATGTTATAATTTATAATGGCAGTACGGGGGACTTTAAAGCATCCTGATTGCGAATTCAACAACCAAAATTTTCCACCACGTATAAATTTTGAGTTATAGAATGTATCAGATATTTTTATTTTATACAAACATTTGTATATAATATTTATACATAAGTGCAAACCAAGAAAGAAAACAAGATATTTTAAGGATAACAGGATTTATTTACAAACATACACATGAGAATACACTTATAGTAAGTCTTTTGTACATAACTTTTGTGCAAATGCTGACTTTCGTTTATATTCCTAATCGCTTTCTCTCATAAGAAACCAACAATAATCCTGGATCCCATCTACCTTGGTAGCGTTGCTCCATTGTTAGTGTGTAGTATGTCCTGGTGGAACCCTTCTCCTTGCTCGTCACTAACCGCACCCAAATTTTCTGGGAATGGGAGTGCTAGAAGTGTATTTTAAGAGACATGCGACAGCCCATTTTGCAGTAGCTTTCAAGCAGTTCTTCTACAAGTTTTTCGTAGTTTTCTACCTTTTTCTTTCCTAAAAACTCCGAAACAATTATTTTAAAAGAACTCCATGCAGCTAATTCCAGATCCCTTAATTTTTGATCAAACTGTTGATCTCTTGGTATTTTTCTAATTTGTGGTCCAAGAAATATTCCTTCGTTAAGCTTAGCATCACTTAGTTTAGGAAATATTTGTTTACGGTATTTAAACGCATCTCCTTCTTTATCTAATACTTTAACGAAATTTTTTATCAGTCCCAGCTTAATGTGTAAAGGAGGTAACAGAACTTTTTGGGGTCAACAAGAGATATATTCTTTACGTTAGCTTGCCCTGGAATATATTGATCTCTTGAAAGCCATTATTTTACTTGGTAATAGTTGGTAATGGCTTGGTGTTGCTCTACTGCCCCAAAGACAAAGAAAACAGCAATACTTCGTAAATACACCCTGAAGCCCTAATAGTAGTCCCATGACTTTTAGGTCACCACATATTTGCCACTTACGTATCATAGCTTATTGCATTTAGCATAAGTGATATACTTTCGTATGTTTCCTGTGTAAGAGGAATAGAGGGTTTTTTGTTGCCATTATGGAGCAGAACTGCTTTTAAACTTATTCTAGAACAATCTATAAACAAGCGTCATTCATCCGGGCTATGTGCTAATCCTAAGTATTCCAAAACACTATTTGGATTAACACAAACACACATTTTATCATGTATAGTAAAAAACGAGGATAACTCCTGGTTACGGTTCCTAAATATTGTAACTTTAGTTCCAGTGACTAGTAAATTCCATTGTAATCTAGAACCTAATACTTCAGGGTGCTCTTTCGACAAGCGAGTGGAGGTCCCGAACTAGATCATTTAATTCAGCTTGGTCGATTTAACGGTGTCATTTTCCTTTACTTTCGGGAAAATAACAATCGTCCTTGTCTGATACATTATCGGGTTCTGCTTTATCATCATACATTTATAAACATTCCTCCCAAGTTGCTGTGCGCGCTGGAACTGGTAAACCTTCTCCATGACGAACCGGATTTATTGCTGAGGGAATATCCGGATATTCAATATTATGTTTGCTCTTTCTTGAAAAACCAGACACTTTTGTCATGCAAAGGTAACAGTCGTTAAAATGATTTGTTGGTTCTCGCCAAATCATTGAAACTGCAAAGGCAAAAACTATCCGCGGGGTTAACTCAGCCACGTTCCGTACCTCTGGTATTTTCTAGAAATATCGGGTATCAGAAGTTCGAGAAGCGACAGCATAATTCTCGTATACAGGGGCCATCTATAAGTAGATTCGGCTACGGGGCAGAGTGAAATTTGGAATTGAGTTTAAATGGGTACTTTCGTTATTTTAAGCCCTAGAGGGTTGAGGTGTCATCCCTGGACACCCCCACGCGGTGTTGCCAGATTGTACACAATTTCCCTAACTTAGGGAAGACATAAATTTGGCAACGTCACGCTCCGGTATATTACAGATTACTTTTTAAAATAATATGATTAAAATACTCATTAATACTTGCTGAAAAAACCATAACTCAAAAATCTTACGTGTTAGGAAGGAGGAACTGCCTTTTACATTACAAATGCAAATTGGTTGTAAACTTGTGTGATAATTATCAGCATTTAAAGAAGCAGCTCTTTTAACCAGTCCATTTTTGGATTTATAGAAAAACGAAGGGAAATGTATAAACCTCTTCAGGATGGCGATATTTGTTTAAAAATTAGAATTAAATCATATTTTTTGAATTCAACCCTAATTTGTTTTGTAAAATCCTTGGAGTTCCATACACTGAAGCCTTTCTTAATTGTTCAAAGTATGTAAAAGTTATTTGAAACAAAACCATTTTAATTTTAATAAAATAAATAATTTCAAATAATGTATTTTTTATTTTCCAAGGTAAACTGGACTGATGCAAGAATATTGTGCAAAAATGCTGAGCTAGAACTAGCTAGTATCATTTCGGAAGGGGAACAAGCCGCCCTAAAAACGTTCCTCACAGAAAATAATTTGGTTCCCGAAGATAAGTGGTGTAAGTGATATTATTTAGGCTTTGTTAAATTTTAATTCAGCGTCTCCATAAACTAATATTAAACATAAAGCTAAAAATAGAGTAAAGTCCCATAAAGGTTGTTTCTCCACGACCATTACTGAATGCAATAATTCCAAAATCATTTTTGATAATAGAATGTAAAAATTCTCGCTCTTGAGTTGGAATATTTATTCTGAAACACTTGCTTCTTATGCGTTTTGCGTGTATTTTCATTCCATAACAAGATACGGAATGAATATTCTGTAATTGATCTAAACGACATAGGTTGCCATGAATTTCGAAACTGTCAGTGTCAGATAAAAATGGCCGCGTTGTAATAATTATTTTCAGACAAATTTTAGTGCAAGTCGAAAAATGAGTGAAAAATCGGATGAATCAGATATGGAACTGGATAATACTCCACCTGAAATTACGAATATTGCGAATAAATAACTTAATTGCTTTGTACAGATTTTATTTGTTTTTATCCGTACTTTTTGGTCGTGGAGAAAATATAGTCTGCTACTCGGTTAGAATGAAAATTCGATACTCGTGGTTCCTCACGCTCGCTACGCTCGCGTTCGGAATCTTCCACTCGGATCGAATTTTCATTCCAACCTCGTTACAGAATCTACTATTCTGGGCTTACTGTAGTGCACAATAGAAAAAAAAATACTCATATACATGCGATCAAAAAGGCTCTATTTTTGATATACCTACATGGTGTCAACACTTTAATTTTTTTCGTGTTTCTCCCATATTTTCCAAGATAATTATTTCAAATTTGGTACACTTAGTTTTTGGAATCTTCTTCATAATAAAGTGTCTAAATTGTCAAAGGCAGTATACACAGATTTACATTTACAAGGACAATCGGATCAAAATTTCCCTCAAAATGGGGAAATATTCGCTGCCTTTATTCTACTACTTTACACGACAAACTAAAAAATTATAAAAACTGCTGAAAATGACCTTCTCTTGCTAATATGCAGGACTCAACTCTTTGTCTCATAGAGTCATAGCACATCTGATTTCTAATTTGTAAGGGTATATTTTCTAACAAACCGTTTAAGTTTTGTTGCAAGAATTGCAAATACATGGCACCATTTAATCTGCCTTCAATAAGGAACGGTCTAACGAGATAATTCTGTCAAATATCCCTTGAGTATTGTGAATTATTTCACATGAAGTTATAATTCTGTTCCTCAAGTCTTTGTCTGTCTGGATAGGAGTCTGATACACCAATGCCTCCAGAAAAAAGAATCGACCTATCCAACGATTGTAGTGTTGATGTAAAAACTCCCTTACCACCAAACTGAAATGTGGTGGTGCACCATCATGCATATACCACAATTGATTTCTTAGTTTAAGTGGTACCTCTTCTAATAACACCGGGAGTTCCTCTTCTAAAAATTGACGATAATATTGTCCGTTTAATCTTTTTGGCAGAAATAATGGCTCCACCAAGAATAGTCTTCAATAATGTCAGCCCTCACATTTCCTGGAAATGACTTTGGACTATCGCATGAAGATTCCCATCTGTCCAAAAATGATTGTTATTAAAAATTTCTGATGGCATTTTTCGAAAAACTTGCTTTATGACTAAATAAAATTTTATTTTCAAGCAATACATTTTGGACCAACATTTGAATGAACCACTGGCAAAAAATTAATCGGGGTGGAAAGACGCGTGCATGTGTAAAGAGCTTGGACTATCTGGATATGATAACGATACATCAAATTATCTATCAAAATTTTCCAAACTAACACAGATGAAATGTTTAAACTTGCTGCAATATTTCTTGTACTTGTACCTAGTTCGTTTTCTACAACATTCAGGACTGCTTCCTCAATGTCGACAGTTCTTACAGTGCGATGTGCCCCTGCCAAATGAGTGAATTTCTTCAGAGTTCCATTTTCGCACAGTCGAATGTGTACCTGTACAAAAGTTCGTAAATCAGGCTTCGATTTGGATAATGTTGCCGATGGAGTCGTTTAGCTTCAAAGGAATTACCATTGGCGAGACCATAAATAAAATGAATATCGGCACATTCTTGATTTGTAAACACTCAACCATCATTCAATAGCTCGAACTTTGGAAACGTCAACTAACAAAATTATTTGACACTGAACGTCAAAAAAGTTAACAAACGGAAAATTAAAAATGAGCTTAATTTGTTACTTGATAATACTTGGTTTGCATCGACGCCTATAACTAGAAAACGATGATAGATACGATAAAAATGTAAGGAATCAAAAAGAATGAAAGAGGAACGAGGAATCAAAACATGATATCAGTATTTATAGGGTATCCCAAAAAAAGTTCAGGGAGTGAAAGTGTTGGTAGCGCAAAATATGTAACACTCTGTATAGGTACTGCCTCTGACGATTTAGACATTTTATTGTAGAGATTCCAAAAACTAATAAGTGTGCCAGATTTGAAATAATTATCTCGGTAAATATGGGAGAAAAACGAGAAAAACTAAAAAAAATTGTTCATGTATTCAAGTATTCTTTTCCTATTTGGACGAGCACTATCACTCCCTTAAATATCTACCTGACATTGATTAACACCCTTTATTTCCGAACTATGTACAGGGACATTTTTTTAAGTGTCTAACCCGATGTCGATTTTCCTGTTGACTATAATAAAAACAAATTAGACACTCCTTAATGATTTTCCGCGAGAAAGTAAAAAAATATAAGGTTGACAAAATTGACAGGTACGACGCCATTTTGAATTTTTCTAAATGCAACCCTCATCAGTAACCACACTAGTGAATTTCATTTCGCGATCCGATTTCAAAAACATATAGTTGTTCATATTTATCATCAGCCGTTTAGGAAATACGGGGGTTCATTTTCACAATTGCCTCATCGATTTTGCCTTTTAAGTATCTAACACCTTTAATAAATATACCTTTTATGCTGAAAACCCCAATTTTTTCACAGTGACATAATTTCCCGTGGTCGAGCTATTGACGCTATAATCAATTACGATAGATGTCAAAATGTGACGGATACGACGCCATTTTGAATTTTTTAAAATGGCATCCTCCATCAAAAACCACAAGAGTAAATTGCATTTCGCGGTCGGATTTTAAAAACCTATTGTTAGAAATTTGCTTATAGAATATCCCACCTTTCTCTACAGTTGTTGGTCGGGGTACAAATTTACATACAAATTTAAGTATTCTCCCATTATTTTATTACCTTTAACCCAGCGTTTCTTAACTTTTAGAATTTGCGACCCAATTTTTAATCACAATTCTCATCGTAGCTGAGTTATTGAAATTTCACAATCAATGAAGTTTGTTGTAAAATGTTAATAAAACGTATTATCCATTGTCAACTAAAAGTAAACTGTATGTTTTTGATATCGGATCGCGAAATGCAATTCATTCGTGTAGTTATTGATGAGGGTTATCATTTGAAAAAATTCAAAATGGCGTCGTATCTGTCACTTTTTGCCATCTGTCGTATTTGATTATAGCGTAAATAGCTCGGCAAGCTTAAAAAGTCTCTTTATTAAAGGGGTGAGACACTTAAAACACAAAATCGGTGAAGGCAATTTAGGAACCCCCGTATTTCCGAAACGGCTGAAAATAAATATCAAGAACTATACAGGGTGTTTCAAAAGTACGGCACATAACTTAAGGGGGTGATTTCTAATGATATTCTAAGAGAAAAAGTTCATATTGTGATCGGAGTTGCCCCGTTCTTGATATAGCGGGTGTGTAAAATGTACGCCACTGACTTTTTTCTAATTTCAATATTTTTTTACGGATTTACTAACTAATAATACAACGTTTTTGTTCCCTGAATTGTTTTCGTATCTTGCTTCGTTTTCGAGAGAAAAAATAAAAACCACTTTATTGCATGTACAAACAAAATACCCATGTATTTCAAAGTTAATTAACACACTTAAATTAAAAATAAAATTATTGTTAAAATAATGAAACAAAAAAAAATGCAACAGATAATCAAAGCAAATGTTGAAAATGGCCACCTTCTGATAAAACGCACGATTGCAATCGTCTCGCTATTAATCCTCTTACAGGTTCTAAAATGCCTGCATTATTTCGTATCGCATTGCAACTTTCAATAACTCGAACCCTTAAGTCGTTTTTATCTAATACAGGCGTCTTGTATATAAGAGACTTTAGGTGACCCTATAAATAATAGTCTAGAGGATTCAAGTCGGGACTGCGAGCTGACCAACCTTGGTAAACTGCCGGTCCAATCCAGCAATTAAGAAAAGTGTTGTCGAGGTTTTGACGAGCAACTAGGCTGAAAAGGAGCTGGGGCGCCGTCGTTCATGAACGACATTAGTTCTTATTTGTAGAGGTACGTCTTCTAACAGAACGTCAAGTTCTTCAGATAGAAACTGCGTATAGGAGTTTCCATTCAATCGAGGTGGTAAAAAGTATGTTCCAATAAGATAGTCGCCAATGATCCCTGTCCATACATTGACCGAAAACTGTTGCTGAAAACAACCTCCTCTTATTTTATGAGGATTATCTTCCGCCCAAAAATGTTCGTTATGAAAATTCATAATGGCGTCTTTTGAAAAAGAGGCCTCATCAGCAAATAAAATGTTCGGTAAAAAATTGTTATTATGTGCTACTGTGTGCAGCAACCACCTACTAAAATTAAACCTTGGCTAAAAATCACGGGGAAGCAGAGCTTGCACACGTTGAATATGGTATAGGTATAGTTGATAAAGATGCAAAACCCTCCAAACAGTTGATGCACTTGTTTGAAGGTGCACTGCTACTTTCCTGGCACTAGTTGAAGGATCATCTTCTATCTCTCGTATTATAGCCTCTTCTAACTCAGGCGTTGTTATTGCTGCAGGTCCGCCAGGAAGTTCCGTACTACGTTTAAAACTTCTAGTCTCACTCAATCTTGCATGAAGATGTCTAAATGTTTTGGCACATACTCTGTTTAAATAAATCCGAAAAAAAATATTAAAATTAGAAAAAAGTCAGTGGCGTATATTTTTTTCTCAATAATATTCGTCAAGGTGCTCCCCGGGACGCCACTGGACTTAATAAATTTAATCTAGTGAGGGCTAATTAACCCCCTAATTATTATGAATAACGGTACCAAGTTTAAATAAAATCGGGGAAAGGATATTTAAAAAAATTATAAAAAAACGATTTTTCTTTAAAAACTTTAACACCCTGTATACCATAAACTGCGCAACTCCGGACACATGTTCATATAAACTTTTTCTTTTAGAATAACATAAGGAATCACCCTCTTAAGTACTTCTGAAACACACTGTATATAGGTTCTTGAAATCGGATCGCGAAATGCAATTCACTCTTGTGGTTATTTATGAGGGTTGCCATTTTAAAAAAATTCAAAATGGCGTCGTATCTGTAAAATCTGTGAACCTATAAAAGGTCTGTACAAAATCTGAGCACATATTCATGAGGCCAAAATAAGGCGATTAAAAGCAACTTACCTTAAGTTAAAAAATAAAAATCAAATTTTTTAAAATTAATGAATATTTTTTAATGTTTTACCTTAAAACTTGGTACCCGGGGGTTTTTTGGGATTGCGAAACCCGAATACGGACACCTTTTCACTGTGGTCATTAGAGGGCGCTTCACAATGCACTTCTTATGGTTTAGAATGGCCATAACTTTTTTATCAGTGTAGTTTCTTCCTTTTTTTGTTAAGGAACTAATTTTTTGGACATTTTGAAGCAGAAAAGGTACTCTTGTAAAAATCCGCTTAAGTAAGCCGTTTGTGAAATATTTCGGTTTTTAAAGAAAACAAGGTCTGTCTATACCACCAAACTACTACTATAGTTTGGTGGTATAGACAGACCTTGTTTTCTTTAATAATCTCGCCACAGAAAATGGACTACTTCTTGAATTTCGGTTTTTAGTATTCGTTGCCGCACCAGAATATTTAAATTATTTTAAATACAGAATTCCGCTATTAGTAAATTTTCGGCAGGAAAAAATGTTTTACTTGGGTCAGTTACAACAAGTTTTGCAGGAAGAATTTGGGTATGAATTTTTTCTTTTAATTAAATGAGGAACAATTTTATTTTAAAAGTAAATTTAATTAGCACAAACTTTTAGTAATTATTGTTCAAAATGACCTCCGTTAACATAAGTACAAAGATTAATACGACGTAAAAACTTTAAATTTACTTTTTGCATCAATTCCGCATCGTTCTTTATTATGTTGAGTGCATTTTGAATTCTTCCCCACAATTCCTCTTCATTATCAATCAGTCTGGAGTATACCATCGTTTTTAAAGACCCCCATAAAAAATAATCCAACGGAGTCATATCCGGTGAGCGTGGCGGCCACTTTACAGCAGCTTCATTTCCTCTACCGATCCATCTGTTTGGATACTGTCGATGCAAATACTTGCGGACATTTAAACTAAAATGTGGTGGAGCACCGTCATGCATAAAGCACATATCTCGTCGAAGTTGTAATGGCAAATCTTTTAATAACTCTGGCCGCGTATTTTGTAAATGTTCTAAATAATCCACACCATTTAGTCGTGGCGGTAAAATGACAGGACCAATAATGAAATTGCCAATGATTCCTGCCCACACATTAATTCTAAACTCATGTTGATAATGAGTTACTTTCGTGGCATGCGGGTTTTCATCAACATAAACATGATCGTTAATTAAGTTGGTTACACCACTTCTTGTAAAACATGCTTCGTCAGTAAACAAAATGTGCTTAGCAAAATTTACATCTTGTTGTCTTTGTTCGGTAATGAATCGACAGAAGTCCAATCGTTGATCGAGATCCGGAGCCAAAAGGTCTTGTACCTTTTGGATATGGTATAGATGAAGCTGCTGTTCTTTTAATGTTCTATGAACTACATCCTTGGATACTCCTATCTCTAAACCTAAGCGTCTGGTGCTTAATTTTGGATCTTCAGCAATTCTTTCCAAAATTTGTTCCTCAACCTCAGGAGTCCTTATTGCACGTTACCGTCCATAATTGGCAGTTAAAGGAGTGAAGCTACCGGTGTCGCGAAGGCGTCTCTCAATAGCAGCAAATGTTTGATGGTTTGGTATGCGCCGTTGGATATCTTTCCCTGTATACCCTAACACTATCGCGGCCATTTCCTACACAATACCCAAAAACCAATAACATATCCGTCACTTCTGCAGAACTGTATCCTAGAGCCATTTCTACAGTCAATTTAAAATTTAACTAACACGTTTCAAACACCTTATTTATTTTCGCATTGGCAAATTCTTACTGAACCACTTACTGTAAACAAAATAGACTGATTTGACATTTAAATAGTCTGTTGCAAAAAAATTTTAAAGGTGTTCATCAAACAGGTAAAAAATCCGAGGATTTTTGGATGTGACACTCCAAAAAAGTATCTAAAAAAAAATACATTTTTCACTGCTGATTCACTGACCACATTTCATCCTTAAAGATAACAGCAAACATTTTTTATTCAGAATAATTTAAATATTCCGGTGCGGCATCGAACAATAAAAACCGAAATATCTCAAAAACGGCTTACTTTAGCGGATTCTCACAAGAGCACCTTTTTTGTTTCAAAATGTTCAAAAAATTAGTTCCTTTACAAAAAAAGAAAAAAACTACACTGATAAAAAGGTATGGCCATTCTAAACCATAAGAAGTGCATTGTGAAGCTTCCTCTAATGGCCACAGTGAAAAAGTGTCCGTAATCGGGTTTCGCATCCCAAAAAAACCCCGGGTACCAAGTTTTTAAGTAATACGTTAAAAAATGTTCATTAATTTTAAAAAATTCTATTTTTTAGCAATTTCGGACTAAGGTAAGTTGATTTAAATCGCCTTATTTTGGCCTTAGGAATATGTGCTCAGATTTTGTACAGACCTTTTAGAGACACCCTGTATATTTTTTGACACTAAATTTGGCTTCCTTGCGGAAAATCATTAAAAAATGTCTGATTTGTTTTTTATTATTATCCCATTATACCAAGCAGGAAAATCGCTAATCGGGTGAGATACTTAAAAAAATGTCCCTGTACAATAAAATTTATATAATCATGTTGAGTTATAAAATAGTGTGTCTCCTCTAATCCTAGAGCTAATGAAGGAAATCAAAAATGAGAAAGTTAAGAAATATGCAGCTACAGTCTAATTTCAACTGCGATGTGTAGCGGTTGCTTAACGCACAGAACGAGTTTTCGAAAAAAACACATTTTTATTACATCCGGTAAAAAGCGAAAATTATAAATAACGAAAACCATGACATTAATAACGAAATAACCTGCAATGCAATCATTCAAAACGGATGATCAGTTCAAAAAATAAATAGCAAATAACGTAATATAAAGAAAACACCTCGCAGTAAACCTTGAAGTTTGTCCACGTGTCGTTGATTAATTCGTTTTATATGCCAAAATACCCTTGTCAAAAATTTTACTTATAAAATCGATTAAAGTTATCAAAACTTACTGCGAGGTAGTTTTTTGTTTTGTCTTTTTTATTTTACAATCAGTCCTATGATCAAACACACAAGTTAACTTTTAACGTACCGTTTCCATGACAACAACCGAAAAAAGCCTACTTGTTAATTTTTTAGTGTGGTTGAAAAACAGTTAATTTTGAAGTTAGCGTCTACAGTTAACTTGTGTGTGATCATGAGGCTGACTATGTGGCAAATGTGTGCGTTAATTTTGTCCAGGAGTATCACGAACATATCTTTGTAGATAGAATCGGATGATTTGTATGAATTCTTAAATGAATTAATACACTAACATGGATATTTTAAATTACAGCTGGATACTGGCTTTCAGGAGTACGGCACAGCGATGGCAAATACTACTGGGATTCTACAGGCATCGAAATCGATTCCTCATTTCGAGGCTGGCTCTGGGGTGAACCTTCCCATGCCTATCAAAGGGAGGACTGTGTAGAACTCAAATGGGACAACGTAGATTTGGGATGGAATGATTATTTCTGCGATGAGACCAGAAAGTATATTTGCGAGATTCCCAGAAAATATAAAACAAAGACTGCAAAAAAGAAAACATTACAGAAATGGATGATCAAAAAGGGCGACGACTATAACGTCCATAGAAATCTAGCAGCAAAAGAAAGTGAGGTTGATGGAAAAGCTGAAGATTTATTTGACAATTACTGGACTACTCTTGGAGAAGACTATGATTACACTACTCAGGGGAGAGCTGATGAGGCCATTTACGAGATTAAAGAGGCAGACCATAGATAAGAAAATCAAAAAAGTATACAACATGCCAGTAAAATTCTGTGAGGTAGAGAGAGGTGAAAGATCGTATCTCCAGCGTTTGGGAAAACCTAGTTAAATAGTTAGTGCTAACATCCTTAATTGCATATGGTATGGGACATATTATAATATGTCCAATATTAGCGGTTACTCAAATCGAGCGTTTATACGTTACGTTGACTAATGTTTGTTGGAAGGCTATATACAATACTGATGTAAAATATCATTAATAATGGACGTGTTTTGTTTTCATTATATATTTTAGTGACAATGGAAGTCCAAAACACGTCTATCATTCATATTGACTAATGTATAAAATATATAGAAACTGTCTATAAAGAAGCTCATTTTGGAAACACTAAAATTTACCTCCTACCTCTTTGTTCGTGTACTGAACTACTTGATATTCTAATTAAATATTGCAATCTACATTAACCTGATAGATTTTTTTTAAATAGAATATAAATCACGGGGGTTTGAATAGAAGCGTGAAAAATAGTAATTTTAATAATTATTCCGTTTTTTTTTAATGGAACATGGGACCGCATATTTTTTAAGTTTTTATACAATATTCTATATATATACACTTTGTATGCCAGTGACATGGGACAAGTTGTGATAAAATCTGTTAAATTTGGCCTGACATTCAGATATTTTTCTTCAATCTTTGAAGAAGTCAATTTTTTTTTTAATCTTCACTTCGACCCTAGTTCACATAATTTTGTTACCCTTAACCTGGTTTGAACGTAGAGTTTACATTTTTTAAAATCCTAATAAAAGTTCTATTATCTGTACCTGCTAATTTATGACAAGTATACATTTTCTTTGTGGGTTACAGTTACTGTTCTCATCTAGAATGGGACAAAACAATGCAAACCAAAAAGTTTTAATTGCCCTATTATTTCGAAAAGGAAAGGAGAAAGAAAGACAAACAAATAAAAAACAAAATCTTTTCATCTCAAAGAAACATACCTACAATTCGTACATTGTCAGTCAATTTATATTTTTTGTAGAGACTTAAAAATGCTTACATATTACATATTAAAGCGAAACGTCGGCAAGTAGGAAAAAATCGTTTTCTTTCGATATCTGACCCTTAGTCCCAACCACGGAAACGTAAATTGAGTCCCATTTCCATATTCCTGCGTAAATTTAGTCCAACTGATAAAATCATACTACGTAAATTGAGTCCCGGGTTTCGATACAAGCTACGTAAATTGAGTCCCAGAATATTCCTAGAAATGAGAGTGTATAAGATTAGCGTGATTACAATATTTGCATTATATATAAACAAAATTTACATTTTTTCTTACATTTCTTTAAGTTTATTGCGGTCAAGTGTTTAGGCGATATTCTTTTCTTTAGAATTTTTCAATCTAATAAGAATATACATTATATTTACATAAGAATATACATTAAAGCTTATGGGACGGTAATAATAGGAAGAAACTTAAAACACACTTTTTTTACAAATTCAAATATGGAAATGCGTTCATTACACAAATCATTCATTGCTTCTCTTAAAAAAATTTTTTTCTCAATTATAATGGGAGATTTTTTTGTTGATTTACTACTTCTGAGCTGAATATATGTTTCACATTGAATCCCCTTTAAAACCTCAATAAATATGAAAATATTAGGATGGGACTATTAAATAATCTATTTAATCGAACATAAAAATATTCACATAAATTTGTAGTCCTGTTACAGGAACTTGAAAACTCGGCCCATGTTTGCGTAGGAAACGTTGCCTCTTCGGATATATAATTTTCTAACACGTACTCACAAAACTCAGTAACTTTTTGGTTATCAGGAAGTGCTGCCATTATATAATCGGTGAAAATATCTGATGTCTTCAGGCTTTAAAAATGGCAGTCCAAAGAAAGATTTTAAAAATGTCGCTGTGTCTGATTTTGATTTATATTTCTGGAATAAACCGAGGGACTGAATCTTGCGATGCCAACTTTGGCCAATGTGAAAACGACATCCTTTAATTTTCACTTTTGGTAGTATTGGTGAAAACGTTAATCCCACATATTTGCAGCTATTAACAACATGTTGAAAACAGTTCTTATAACATTCGACAGTTTTTGTAGGGAGGATAAAGAATGCAAGAGGCACATACGAGTCGTTATTTAAGGCATGAAAGGTAAACAATTAATAAAAATATTTAGGACAACTCTTGAACCTATCATCTACATCAGCGGTTCTCAAACTTTTTTGGTGACGGAACCCTTTTGGGAAGCAAAATACTTGATGGAACCCTACAATAAAACAATAGTTTTTAAAAGTGTATTCTTTATTAATAAGCATAATAAAAGTACAATGTAACAGTTACTAATTATTACTTACTTTACCACATGGCAAGTACAATAATAGAAGATATTAAAAAAGAAAAAATCTAACTAATGGGAGGTATCAAACTGTTTTTTATTTTTCATCAATTGGTTGATATCAGGTTTGATAGAAGACAGTTGAAGTCTCATATCAGGTTCGGCGTCCAGTCTATTGCGATATTTTGTTTTCGTGGCTGCATAGGTTGAGAATCCTGTTTCGCACAAATATGTTGTTGGGAACGGGAGAAGAATATTCAGAGCCATTTTGCCAAGCATTGGATATTCATCACGGATTCTGCACCAAAAATCGTTGAGAGGCGTCGTTTTGAACAGTGACTCCATACTTGTGTCTGATGACATTTCTAAAAGAGATTCATATATCTCGTTTGACATACTTTCGGGCTTTTCCAAGTTGGGTAAAAAAGGATTATAAATCCATGAATTCAGTTTCATTTTTGTATTCTGTTCTTCGGGAAAATACTTTTCAAAAGATGCGCGCATCGAACTGAGATATTGGACCAATTCTTCAAACACATCATCTTGAAACATTTCTGAGTCGTTATCGCTAACAAACTCACTGAGTGACGTAAAGCTTTCTATTTCTTTCTTACCAACGCAAATAATCCAAAAATCTAATTTTCTTTTGAAGGCAGTTATTTTATTATTGGCCTGAAACACTGTTGCCTGTTTACCTTGCAATGATAAATTCAATTCGTTCAGTTTTTGAAAGATATCCGCCATAAAAGACAATCGGAACAACCAAGTTTTATCATACAAACGGTCCTTCAAATTAAAAGAAGTATCTGCTGAAAGAAACATTTGTAACTCGGCTCTAAGTTCAAATAGCCTTGTTAAAGTTTTACCCCGAGACAGCCATCGCACTTCTGTATGGAGCAGCAGTGTTTTATGTTTGCTGCCATAATCTTCACACAATAATGAGAACAATCTGGATTGTAGTGGTCGTGATTTGATAAAATTAATTATTTTTACCGCTTTATCCATAACTATTTGACGGCATTTGCTTCATCGCAAGTGCTTGTCTATGCAGAATACAATGGCTGGAACTACAATTAGGCGCTTTATTTTTTATTCGTGACACTGCTCCTGCTGTTTTACCTGTCATCGCCTTGGCCCCATCTGTACAAATGTCAATGCAATTGTTCCAACTGAGATTATTTTCTTCAACAAATATATTTATTTTATTAAAAATTTCTTCCCCGGTAGTGTTTGTGAGCAGCGGTGAACACATAAGCATGTCTTCTTTAAAAGAACTTTCATATGGATATCTCACGATAACCAGCAAGATAGCCAAACTAGCGACATCAGTTGACTCGTCCATTTGCAAGGCGAATCGTGTTTTTTGTAGACGTGTAACTAGTTCTTGTTTGACGTAGCTTGCCAGATCGTGGATTCGCCGTGAAACAGTATCGTTTGATAGCGGCACAGTAGAAAGATGCTTTGCAGATTTTTCATCGAGCATACATTTTGTTATGTCTAATACACATGGCTTTATTAAATTCTCAGCGATAGTGTGCGCTTCACCTGCTTGTGCAATGCGATAGCTAACTAAATATGATGCCTCCGTGGCCTTTTCGTTGATAGTTTTTGTTACATGCATCATATTTTTTTGACTTTCCAATAACTGATCTTTTTTACGAACAAAAAATTATTTATTCTTGTCTTTAGACTCGGGGTGTACAGTTTGTAAATGTCGGCGCAATTTGGCAGGTGCCATGGAACTATTAGGAAGCAGTTTACTACATAGCATGCAGAGAGGTGAGCCGTTGGAATCAACAAATCCGAAACTGATATATGATTCATCATACTTCCTTTTTTTCGTCTTTGAAACCGTCGAGCTTGACGTCGTGGCATCATCGTCTGGATCGGTGATTGCTATATTCTCCGCGCGTACTGCTTTTGAACATTCAGCGTCATTAGAAGATGTTGTTGCAACACGTTTAACACCTTTAAGCCAACGTTCCATTCTTCTTTATTTATAATGTTACACGTCAGGATGGTGGGGTCTAAATAATGCACAATCGTTATTGCGTATAAGAGACTAAGTTTAGTACAATGAAGAAATGTATAAAACTGAGACAACAGAATACAGCAGGCAGTAGAACAATGAACACTAGTTTCTCGCTAGCGAGCTTGTAAGTAGGTAGGTAGGAACTTATCGCTCCGAACGCTAATCGTCAACTGACTGACGAGGCGCGATGCGCGATCGCCGCTTTTATACTTAGTCCTAGACTCGATCCCGAATATTCTCGAAAATACTCGAGTCGGCGCCTTTGATAAACAAAAAGCAAAAATAAAAAGAGAAATATAAAAATTGCGTTGTAAACAATTCAGAGGCGGCTTTTATCAAAGGGACTGCGCGCTCACAAGTATACAAGTATACATGTTGATACCAAACTTATGAGATATTGTACCAGCTATTGTAACACATGTTTATACAAATACAAATAAATAAATAAATATACCTACGCGCGGCCGCGGAGTCAAAACGTTCGACCAGAGAGAGGTGCTTTGATTTTTTTTCTAAATTCTTGAGGAACCCCTACAGAGGTATCGCGGAACCCTAGGGTTCCGCGGAACACACTTAGAGTATAGCTGATCTACATAAACATCACGTGTGCGACATAGCACTTCTAAGTTCTTTTCGTAGAGAATCCTAGTATCTTGAATTGAGAATCATTGACGATTACAAAGTCTTCGTTGGCGTTCGTTTTGACTTCAATATTTGCCAATATACTAAGAGTCTCTTGAATGGATTCTGGTTGAGGGTGTTTTGAGAAGAATAATAGCATGCACATACGAAACAGCGCGGGTGCAATAAATAATCGTTATTGTGCAAATACCTGCGTACAGAAGGGTGGTTGGCGTTGGCAGCAGGTACTACATGATAATTATCTGACCTGACAATCAGGTACATATCTGGGACTCAGTTTACGTACACCTTAAAAGCACCCGGGACTGAATTTACCTACATCGAAAGGCAATTATTAGATGTCGAACTCAATTTACGTCGACCCCCCAACCACTACGCATTCTTGTATTATTTGTCTATCCTATCGTAAATTCGTATTGGTATGTTCAGTTTTTTAACTATTTCTTAATGTCTTTCTAATGGTGTTTAACTATTTATAAGGGAAGTCATAGATGCAATTGTAAATGATCTACATGCCCACGGGAGGTCAAAAAGTAGGTTCTTACCTAAAGAAAACTTCAAACTATTTATCAAAGAAAAAGAGGCCAAGATAAAGAAAACGAAATTAAAATAGGTATAGTATAGAGCTAAAACAGTTAACTAAGCCTTATACAGGGTGTAATTTAATTGAGTGCCGATACTTAAGGGTGATAATCTATGAATGATTCTAAGATAAAAAGTTCATATGGACATATGTCCTAAACCTCTTCATTTTTGAGCTACAGGGTGTTAACATTTTAAGAAAAATATAACCTTTTTATATAAATCACTCTTAGATATTTTTATGAAATTTTGTACATACCTTTTAATCAATAAGGAGCATTTTTTGACCTAACAGATTTATAAAAATTTTTACCAGTGACGTCCGTACGGGGTTTGAACTGAATATTTTTAAAGAAAAAATGGATACGCCACTGCTTTTTCTAAAAACGAAACTTACTTTTGAAATTCTCATTTATTTTAAAGCAAATTTCGTTTATAGACTTACTTTTGTACGACGCACCGTTTTCGCGTAAAAAATAAAAACAAAAAAAAATAAAAAAATTTATTTCAAAAATCGCGATTAATTTAAAAGGAAAAATTCCAAACCTTAAATCGAAAGCGAAATGACAAGAGAAGATAAACAGAATAAAGAACCCACATTATTTACAGTAGTTGTTCGAAGTGTCGTCCACCCACACGTATGCAAGCATGGACTCTTCTTCCCATAGACTGACGCACATTTTCGAAGATTTCCGGGGTGTTTCTTATGGTTTGGCAGCATACTAATATACGATTTCGTAACTCTTCTTCGGTATGAATCGGCACTTGGTACACTAAGCTTTTCAGATGCCCCCAGAAAAAATAGTCTAAACTGTTAAGGTCCGGAGATCTAGGTGGCCATGGCTGCGTTCCTCCGCGACCTATCCACCGATTGCGATAGGTGTGATTAAAAAATTCACGCACTCGTAAGCTAAAATGTGGAGGCGCACCATCGTGCATTAGCCACATCTGGTTTCTTAATAATAATGGAAGGTCTTCAAGCATTGGCGGCAGATCTTCTTCAAGAAAGTGTAAATATGATTGTCCATCAAGTCTTCTTGGGAGAAAAAATGGGCCTATCAAATAATCATCAATAATGCCAGCCCAAACATTTATTGAGAACTGTTCTTGATGATTTGATTCTACAATTGCATAAGGGTTTTCATCCGCCCATAAATGGTTATTATGGAAATTTCTTATTGAGTTTCGAGAAAAATTAGCTTCGTCGGTAAAAAGAATGTGCCTGTCAAATAACGGATTTTCCATCAGGTTTTGAAGAAACCACACACAGAAATTAATGCGCATCGGGAAATCTCTAGGGAGTAATGCCTGGACTCTTTGAATGTGATATGGGTATAATAAATTTTCGATGAGAATTTTCCAAACAAGAAAATGTGAAACATTAAATGTTGCCGCGATTTTCCTCGTGCTACTTTCGGGGTTCTCCTCAATTTCGTGTAAAATTCCTTCTTCAAGTTCCGGTGTTCTTACTGTTTGATGGACTCCTTTAGCACTGTGGTCTACTCTTAAAGTTCCGGTCTCGTGGAGACGTCTATGAATCCTAGAAAATGTTCTCGGATCGGGTACTACGCGATTTGGATACCGCTCTTGGTATATCCGCCTGGCTTCGTATGCATTACCGTCTGCAAGCCCATAAATAAAATGCATGTCAGTTAATTCACTGTTTGTAAAATTTACCATTCTTTTATTATAATGTAACGTCTTACTGTAATAATAATTATTTAATAATGCAAAATCAATGCCAGGCCTTTTGTCTTTATGAAAAGAAACGTCAAAATTGATGTAGCTTTACCCAGCCTACTGATTTTTATTTGATTTGCTTTAAGAGGGCATTTAATATGGTTACCGTTTTTTTCTTTTCAAACGTTCAGTTGAATGTCACTGGTGAGTAGAAAATAAATTGTTGCCCCAAAAAAAGTGTTTCCACTCATGGTGGGTGCCAACCAAATTCAACAAAATAAATAAAAGCAGTCTCAATGAACCGAAGAAAAAAATGTTTTTTTTGTTTTTATTTTTTTACGCGAAAACGGTGCGTCGTACAAAAGTAAGTCCATGAACGAAATTTGCTTTAAAATAAATGGGAATTTCAAAAGTAAGTTTCGTTTTTAGAAAAAGCAGTGGCGTATCCATTTTTTCTTTAAAAATATTCAGTTCAAACCCCGTACGGACGTCACTGGTAAAAATTTTTATAAATCTGTTAGGTCAAAAAATGCTCCTTATTGATTAAAAGGTATGTACAAAATTTCATAAAAATATCTAAGAGTGATTTATATAAAAAGGTTATATTTTTCTTAAAATGTTAACACCCTGTAGCTCAAAAATGAAGAGGTTTAGGACATATGTCCATATGAACTTTTTATCTTAGAATCACTCATAGATTATCACCCTTAAGTATCGGCACTCAATTAAATTACACCCTGTATATTGTTAAACCAACTTCAATTAAACATTCCCTCTGAGAAACAGTGTAATCGTTGAAAATGTGATAAAAAGAAAATTTCAGGAACAGCTACTTAAAATATTTTTGATTAAAGAATAACTTTGCGCCAAAAAACCACGAGAAAAATCTTAAAATTCATTTCTCCGATAAAGAAAATTGAACTTCTCGTGCATCGCGTCACCTCTGTCTCTTCACTTCAGAACAAGTATACAGGGTGTTTCAGGTTAGTTATTAGTTCGAATTGAACCCGCACTAGAAGAAGTTGTACGCAAAAATCAGGAGATCTGGTATCAAATGGATGCTTGTCTTGCCCATAATTCTCTCATGGCTAGGGAATACTTGCAGAATATTTTTAACGGAAATATTATTGGCCCACGGTATTTAATCCTTTGAGCAGCCAGGTCTCCTGACCTTTCGCCAAACGTCTTTCTGTGGAGTCACTTAAAAAATTTTATTTATAAAGATGTAAAATTTGAAAATCTAGACCGGCTAAAAAACCGTATTTCATTAGAATGTGACAGAATTTCTCAATATCAACTCAGAGTAATGTTAGAAATGATTTTTTTTATGATCGGTTAGGATATTGTCTAGCTGTTAATGGAGGGTTGTTTGAACATAACGAGTGATTTTTAATTATTTTGCTCAAGGGAGGCCATGCATTTTAAAAGCATCATGGCCGTACTGCGTAGATAAGATGACATGATTGTTTTATGACATTTACGTCTTATTTGAATTTGTGTATTTGTAAAGTTTAAAAATTGGAGAAATTTTGTAATTTTTGCAGTTATTTGAAGGTAGGTTACTATTGCTTTAACTAATATTTCTCCGGGGAGTCGTCTTTTGACTATTATAAAGTGCTATTTGCAGGATATGATTTAATTTTTTATTTTTTTTTTTTTTTCAGCGTATCAAGTTTTGGTGAAGCTTTGTTGCCGGATTGAAAGTTCTACAGTAAAAATGTTTAGTGAAGCACAAAAAATTTTTATTGTTGAAAGTTTTTCTAGAAATGGAAACAAAATAGGCGGTGTGTGGAATTACTCTATGCATGACTGCTTTGATGAATTTCGAACCGAGTTTCCTGATGTTGCGGTGACCTTTCATAATTTTCGTACTGGGTCACAATACCTAATTGATAAATTTCGTCAGACTGGTTCTGTTCAACATAAAAAAGGGGCTGGAAGACCAACGAAACGATCGAATGAGGTTATTGAAGAAGCGCGACAAATTATGGAAAATAATCCTTCAACTTCTATTAGGCATTTATCTCAACAAATTCAGCAAACGGATTTATGCTACAGTACATGTCAAACACTTTTGAAAAAGGATCTGCATCTATACCCTTATCGTGTTACGGCTATTCATGAACTCCTTCCCAATGACGTTCCCCAAAGACTTAATTTTTGTGAATGGTTTTTAAACAATTTTCAAGAAGAAAATAGTGGTGCTTTTGAAAAAACATTTTTTACCGATGAGGCTTATTTTTATTTATCATTATTTTATGTTAATTCACAAAATATGCGAATGTGGAATACGCAAAATCCGCATGTTTTTGTAGAAAGACCTCTTCATCCTCAAAAAGTTGGTGTGTGGGCAGCAATTAGTTCTAGAAGAATAGTAGGCCCAATTTACTTTGATGGCACAATTACAGCTGAGAGATATCGGATCGAAATTCTGACAACATTTATTAATGAGCTTCACGATGATGAATTGTGGGAAGGTTACTTCCAACAAGATGGCGCTACACCTCATGTAACCAGAGAAAATTTAAATTTTTTAAGTGAATTTTTTGAAAACAGAGTCATAAGCCGAAATACGCAACAAATATGGCCACCTCGTTCCTGCGATTTAACACCCTGCGATTTCTTCTTGTGGCCTTTTATAAAAAACTCCATTTATCGAACACCAATTGAGGATATAAATGATCTTAAACGAAGGATTTCAGCAAAAATTGCCGAAATTAATAATTCTCCAAACGTTGTTGGTTAATGTGTCTCTGAGGGTAAGAAGAAACATCAGAAGGTGTCTAGAAGTAGGAGGCGGCCATATAAAGTAGGCTTTCAAAGTAAGATAGCTCAGGATTTTATATTACATACCGTCAAAAAACATTATTTTAGGTTTTCAACGTGACAACGCTGCTTTCTTGCAAATTCGCCCTATGATTTAATCTACGCGCTACTGCTACACTATGTATACTGGGTCACAGCCGCCCTTGAGCAAAATAATTAATAATCACTTGTTATAATTAATTAATGTTTATTCGTTAAATTCAATTAAGGCAATTTTTGATAATAGCATCATAGAAAATATTTGCTGGTGTTTGCTGTAGTACCTAAACTATGAAAATTTCGTAATTTTACCATTACGTTTAATTGAGTAAGTGAGGATTGGCTTATTAAAATTTATTGAAACTTGGCACATAGGTTTATTATATGGGCCTCTTCAAAAAATTATCATACAATTTTTCTCTAAAATGTACAGGGGAGCCAATATTTAGCCACCTCAAAATTTATTAGGGATTTCCTAGGTTCAGCTAAGCCATGCATCACTCGGTATAGTTCCAAATATTTGCTCTTGAATGGTATTATTTTAATTCTTTATTGTTTATCTTATATTTTCTTAGTAGTTTTATTTGCAAAAATGTTATCGTGTAATATAGTTTTAGGTACCTACCTATTTACTTTATACCTTTAATTAGAAATTACCGCACATATTCATTACAGAAATATTGGAGTAGCAGTTTTTTTAATGAAGAAATTCTGTGATTTCTACAATTCACTTTAGATACTGTATATTATAGTGTTCAAGCTAGGACTATCTTTTTCACATAAAATAAAAATTTAACTTACATCCGAATGTAGACCATTTGCAACATCGAAATAGTTCATCACAATCTGAACAGAATGATGGAAGCACAACTTCTAATTAAAATTATTTTTTGAGACAAACAAAAACTTTCTGGCGAGTGGCTTCGAAACAAATCAAAACGATTCTAGCCGCAACTGGTTGCGAAATTTTCTCCCTGCAAGGGGGTTGAACATTAGGCGCATGCGCAATTCAATAAGACCGCCCTTTAACGAATTAAATACAAAGGGTATATTAAATTGGGGTGGAGTTATGGTTACCCTTTTGATCTATGAACCAGTGATGCGGCATATTTTTGGGACGTAATAAAACGCGTAAGGGGGGATTTTGTTGTAATTGAAAGGTTAAAAAATATTTAAATTATTAAAAAAAAACTACTTATTATAAAGCACGAACGTATAACTGCGAATCGAAGAAAGAAATTAAAATTCTCAAGGGATGTTTGGTCAGAAACTAAAAAATCCGCTTGCTTGTAATAAGTAAAAAACTAACCCGAACAAAGACTAACAATTGATTATTTGCAGCCTATTAGATTATTTCCAGAAACTGGGCTGTTAGATTGTTTGTGATACTAGTGACCTAAAGAGGCAAATTTATAGGTAAGTAAAGTTTCTAAATCAATCTTTAAATAAATCAGCAGTGGTGTCCTCATAGTAATTCAGAGAATATTATTTAATGTTTTTTGCAGACAGAGAAAGTCCATTTGGAATCCATCCGTCTTTAGATCCAGCATGTAAAATCGTAATTCGTTTACCTCTTTTTGCTGGCGCGCTTGTTTTACACTTGCCGCTTGAGTCAACCCGACCCTTTTCCGGGGTATCATATGTGTCGAACCAGGTTTCATCCAAGTAAATAATCGGCCTTTGCTGATCTCTGTAAATCCTAATTTTTTGTAGATATTCGGATCGCCATTCCCGAATTCTAATGGATGCCATTAAAACTTCTCTTTTATTAATTTTTTAAATCTAAAACCCATGTGTTGGATAGACTTCCATAACGTTGTCCTGACACATTTAACGCCGGTTTCATCTTTTTCAAGCCTCTTTATTAAATTATCTAATGTAGGCACGCTTTGTTCCTCGTATAACTACTTTTAAATTTTACGCCGTATTATATCTTGATCACTTCCATCTACCTTCGAGAAAATGCCAGTATGGGTTCCTTTTTTCCTCGCTAAAATGGGATTATTCACAATTTTTTATACAGTTGATGTTGGAATTTTTTAATGTGGCAGTTTCTTCTAACGCTGCTTGCTTGCTGACCGCACGTTCAATGAGAGTTGAATAAACATTGTTTATAACTTCCTTAGTTTTCACAAAAAAGTGTTTTCTGCTTTTCGACGGGGTTATCTCCTAAGATACATTGGGCTCGCACATATTCTCCATGACTCACACACGATTAAACAAACGCTGTATTACACAGGGAGTAAGAATAATTACTAAGCTTAAAACTAACTAGAGTGGCTATATATACAGTCTTTAGAACATAATTTGTTTTATGGGATTAACCCTCTCATTTTAAATCAGGTGAAAATTGGTTTAACATCACCAAACTATTACTTTAATAATGAAATTACGTCTTCTGGATTTTTTTTTTTTTTTTTTAATAATAATTTATTATTGACCTCAAAACAGTTTACAATAAAACTGGCACCGAGGCCTACAAATTGTATGGTATAATTATTAACATTGAAATAAAGTTATTCCGAAAGGCAAAAAAATGTAGTTTATATTTCTTTATCCTGCCACTTAAATGTCTATACTCTATTTTCCTTTATATATTTCTTAATATTGCACGTCAGTTTCTTGGTATTTCCATGGAGTATTCTTTGTGGAATCCTATTATATTCCTGTATACTTCTATATATTGGTGAGTCCTGTCCCTTTTTAGTTCTAGCATATGAATTTCTTAATTCATGGTTTGTTCTTGTGTTGTATGTGTAGAATTGTCTGTTATTTTGTAGTTTTACACTGGTTTTAAGTTTATTATTTTGTATATCATGTATTAGTTTGGTTTGTTCAAATACTTTCAATTGATTTATTTTCAGGTATGTCACTTTTTTATATATTTCCTCACTGGGCGTGTAGTAATTCATCATTTGCAGTTTACTTTAAGACATTTTTAAGTACGGACCATAATTTACCTGCATTTATTCATTCATTCATTGTTTGTTTATGGCCACCCTTGGATAATCCCATTGAAAGGCAAAGTGTAACTTTCTTATATCTCTGGACAGGCTTCACCTATACTTGCTGAAAATACTATGAACCTGAACTTTACTACTACCATGTAGTTGCGGCTTTAGATACCCTGGGTTTTCATCAGGTTTGTGCAACCCCCAAAAATACTATACTTACAAAAAATATATCAAAAACACAAAATAATATTTCATAAATTCCTTCCTGCCGCGATTCTACAATACAGGGTGTCCAGTTTGTGATATTTTTATGCGGTAGCGCCCCATATTAGAAAGATGCGATTTTTGTATCACCTTTTGAGCTACTTTTTTCATAGCTTTCTTGGTTGAGTCAAATTAAAATTTTTCCATTTTTGGCGTACACCTCGTATCTCGGTTATCTTATACCTTGTCAAAAAGGTAAAAATTGACTGACGTATTCTCGAATTCGATTAAACTTGTGTTTTTTTTCTAATGGAACGTACCCTATGACCTGGTTCCTTTTGCGGACTCTCCAAATCCTATCCAGTGTAGCGACACGACTTTTGGGAATAATGAAATAAGTAATAACCATTAACTTCGATGCGATGACCATATTAAATTGTTGTGCACTAAATTGCGTGGCGTATGCTATGCTTTGAGTTTCCTGTCAATGGGCAGCGAGATACTTCTCATCATGTATTACGAAAACGTTCAGAGTCGTATGAGATATAGAATACTGAACTGCAGCAATATGATGCTAAAAAGTTGTCGTTCCGCATTTAAAAGATTAAAATTTCGTACATTATAATAATATGATACTTAAATAATTAAATAGTTTGAAAACTATCTTTATAATCGTAAACAATTCTTTCAAATTGAAAATAATAAAAGCAATACAAAAGCTATAACTTGTGGATAACAAGGGTATGTATTAGGACCCCTGATCATATAAATTAACTCTAAATTTTAACAAATCCTCTTACATGCCGATGCGTAAGAACAATTCAAATAAGGAACTTATTTCAAAATTATTTTTAACGGCCAAATTATCAAGTATACAAAAACAATTAAATTTTTAGGATTATATTTAGATGAAAATCTAAATTCGATAGAAATAGGAATTTTATATAAAATAAGACGTTTTGTTCGCTTAGAATATTTAAGACATATATATTTTTAAACTTGAAGAAGTAGTTGATATAATCAAATAAAACAACGGCAGTCTACCTCCACAATATGTATTTAAATGTTTATGTTTATATCCTACATGTTTCGGACATAGAAATGTCCATCATCAGGGATACAGTAGTCGATTACGATAGCTCTATCTTGCATAAACGACGATCAAAAGTTATGTTAAAATTGAAATTGTAGGTTTCAATGAATGTTCAAGACTGAATGAGATGTGATATTTGAAATTTTGGTCAAGGTATCTTTGAAGAAGGGGGTTCCCAGTTTGTAGCCACTGAGACAGGTGGTGAAGCAATTATGTCATTTGTAGCTATTTAGAGAAGATTAATTTAAGTGAAGTGCTCAAAGATGCTTCATCTCACCGTGTCTAGGGTGTGGACAACAAAATACTGGGTTAGACTTGAAAACACATTCTTAGGAGATAAACAATAAATGGAATGAGAATTATACTAGTTTTAAGGTTGGAATTTATTAATTTGAAGCCAATGAGCAGGTGGTGAAGCAATTATGTATTGTATTAGCTAATTAGAGGATATTACAGCTCAAAGATACTTCACTTCACCATGCTGGCGTGCAGGAAATGGTTGGTTGTCAAATGGATTTGACTGTAATATCCTCTAATTAGCTAATACAATGTAATTTTAACATAAATACTTCACTTCTAGTCGAGATGGTGAGAATCCAGTTTTAATTTTCTTAATCTTCTTTTTCAATCATAAAATTATGTTCATTTTCTACCCCCCTTTAACCTAAAAATTTTGTTAGCCAATACTCCAGGCATGGTTGGATGAAGCATCTTTGAGCACCTATCTACATTATTTTCCTCTAATTAGCTACAAACCTACATAATTGCTTCACCACCTGCTCATTGGCTTCAAATTAATAAATTCCAACCTTAAAAGTAGTATAATTCTCATTTCATTTATTGTTTATCTCCTAAGAATGTGTTTTCAAGTCTAACCCAGTATTTTGTTGTCCACACCCTAGACACGGTGAGATGAAGCATCTTTGAGCACTTCACTTAAATTAATCTCCTCTAAATAGCTACAAATGACATAATTGCTTCACCACCTGTCTCAGTGGCTACAGACTGGGAACCCCCTTCTTCAAAGATACCTTGACCAAAATTTCAAATATCACATCTCATTCAGTCTTGAACATTTATTGGAACCTACAATTTCAATTTTAACATAACTTTTGATCGTCGTTTATGCAAGATAGAGCTATCGTAATCGACTACTGTATCCCTGATGATGGACATTTCTATGTCCGAAACATGTAGGATATAAACATAAACATTTAAATACATATTGTGGAGGTAGACTGCCGTTGTTTTATTTGAATATATATTTTTGTCTTATTTATTGAAAAGTCCAATATTTGATATCAATCTGGGGCTCTGCATGTAAAACTAATTTAAAACCATGACAAAAATTACAAAATAAAGTAATGAAATGTATACATAAGTTGTCCTTTTTAGAACCAACATTATATTTATATGGACCAAAAACATATCTAGACCTCAAGCATTTTAAATATTTTTGTTTAAATTTATCAGAACTAAAATTAAATGAAATGAAGTATATAAATGTATATACTGCACGTGCATACTAACATATATATTATACCATGTACTGTACACTATATGTTTGCTTTGAAATTCTTATTTTTTAAAATAATCAGAAATTATATTATTAAATCTTTAAAGTCGTCAATATTATCTGTATAATAACAATAAAGCATTTTCTTATTGTCACTGGGGACAAATTGCATCAGGTCACCGAAACCCATATCAAGGCGTTGGTTATGGTAATATTATTTTCGATTTCTTGAAGATGACAACCACTGTCTATACATGTTAAAAGCCTCTTAATAAGGTAGCTTCTGTAGAGCATTTTAAAATTCTGAATAATGCCTTGGTCCAAAGGTTGACAATGTGAGGTAGTATTGGGTGGAAGAAAAATAGGTTTGACATTTTCCAATATAATTTTGGGATGAGACGTTGCATTATCCAGAAACAATACCACTCTTCTATTCTGCTTCTTTATCTTGCCCAACCAGCATAAATACATACATAAGATGTTTTAAGTACGTACTAGTCAGACATAAAGTACGTCTTATGCATATACGTTATGGGACGTAGTACGTACATTTTACAAACTTAGTACGTAAATTTTCCACACAATTGTACTTAATTAAGACGTACGACAAGTACATCTTATGTACGTACGATAAACGTATATTTAATGTACGTACATTTACTGTACGTGTTAAAGATGTACGCACACTTCGTGCTATGTACGTACTACATACGTAAGAAGTACGTTGTTTGTACCTACAATGGATAAATAATAACTACTGATAAAGTATCTACAATAATATATTACAATAAATTTGTTGGTTAATATTTAGTAACATTCTATATATATTGTGTATATATGAATGTATTATTATCTATCTGATACCCCGGGATTATTATTTGTTTCCCCATCGTTATCATTATTTTTCGCTTTTTGTTTATATTTTAGTCAATCGGGGGTCCTCCTTAGCAATTTGGCTATTTCTTGCTCTGCCTCTTTTTTATTTTAGCTTTTTTCTGTTCTCAGAAGGGCATCTTAAATGAAAAGACTTTAATTACAACCCAGAAAAAATAATATTTTATAGTATATACAAATACAAGTCAACTAAATAAAATAAGCCATATTTTAAAGAAACTTTAAGATGATTAAAACAAAAATTAGGGGAGATAAAATAAAAATAATATCAAGATACAAAATACACTCATATCCTACTCTACTTGACTACTATACACTACACCTCTAGTTGAAAACGTCCAATTTCCGTTTCATCATTTAAATAAGTACTTACTTATTATAACTTTTGCAATTAAAAACTGCGAAAATCTTTTTTTCTGGTATCTTTTTAGCCTGGTGATTCCAAATAAATGCTCCCATGCTTCGTTTATTAAAGCTTGCAAATTATTTCCTGCCAATATGCACATTTTAGACTCCTAAAATGGTAAATGTACTTAAACATTATCAAAAATAAACATTCTTACTATATTAATACCTAACGTAAAGGGCTGTTAAGGTCTTATTCAATTGTTAATTGAATTTTACCTTAAAATACATATAGGTATCTGTATATCAAGTTTTACTATACTACTTTTTAAATAAAATG
The DNA here is from genome assembly GCA_963920685.1 of Polydrusus tereticollis. NCBI lineage: Eukaryota > Metazoa > Arthropoda > Insecta > Coleoptera > Curculionidae > Polydrusus > Polydrusus tereticollis. The sequence continues at coordinate 82,880,056 of OY987329.1, read as the reverse complement.
GGTGGTCAAATCTTACCAACTTTCTGAAATGTTCTGGTAGATTTAAGAAATCTTCAAGTGCCAGTAGATCTGCTTCAATATTACAAGCTCGATTACAAGTAACTTTTACTTGACTAAGCGCCCCAGGACTAACAGTTTCAGTATTTGATACCTTAAAGTTTTTTACTTGGAATGTCAAGCCTCTCAGAAAAAAATGCTGTCTTAAAATTTCAGCATTGAATTCAGCTAAAAATAAAACTAATCGTAATCGACATAGCTAAGTACATTTAAGGTTTTTTAAGCTTCGAAACTGTTTAAGAGGCATTTCTACCACTCAAGTTACTATTTACCTGTAAATTGTATATCAAATAATAAATTAACGAACAAAGTAATAAAACTTAACGCATTTAGAGGAAAACGTCCTGGTAAAATTCGCCAATTCGTTGAGAAACATCGGCAATACAACAAAAAGAAGCCAAACTTACAAACTCAAAAGTTTGGTTAAGTTAATTTAACTGCACAGAAAGACGTCCGAATAGTGTCGGATTTTTACGACGTAAGCAAGCGCGAAATTTAAATCGGTAGCGGATAATAATAATTAACCTTACAATCACAGAACAAAAAAATGTCCAAGTTTGAGAAAGGTCTAATTTAATTATTTTTTATTAGTAATTTAGTTTTACATAAGGTAACACATTGTTACATTATGTAATAAAACATACCTACATAACAACGTATCATCCCAACCGTTTTTTACACGTTGGTACATTTAAGGATGATACATTGTACGTACAATCAAGAATGATCGTTGTACATACACAATATGTCAGAGAAAATACGTACTTAAAATGTACATTTTACTTACTGTACGTACGGGACATAAAACGAACACAATAAGTACGTCTTTAGTACGTAGGGTGTTTGTTGGGTGGTATCAAATCTGTGAAGCCATGTTGTCATGATATCTGCTGTCATCCGAGTCATCCACGCTTTTTTGTTTGAGACCCACTGGAGAGTTAGCTTATCGATATGTGCGCCCTTAAAATCGAGGATTTTTGCTTTTGAATATTATAAGTGATTCTTCCTTCTTACCTTTTCCACATTTGCACAGAACAGAATTGTAAATCGTTGTTTTGCTGTTTTTTCTTTCAGTACACTTTCAATGCATATGTTTTGTTGGCAATGCACGATCGTAGAGACCTGTCGCATTGTCACATTGCGCTCGAATTACACGCATGAGTAAAGGGTGGAATATATTATGCAAAGTGCATTTTTTGCATATTTTGTCAACTTTATAATAAAATGCATATTTTTTCCAAATTATTATTTTATGAGCATATTTTAATGTTTTCGGCGTTATCAAAAAATTAAAAACGCCCGGCGGTCATGAAAACTCGTACTCATAGATTTAATGTCCAGTCCGGCACTTAGGGATTTTCGAATCTGAAGATAATCATATAGTAATTAATATTTACATTTTGGTTATACACAAGGTATTTATTGGGGGTTTCCGGGGTTTGCAGGTATATTGTTAGGGGTTACTTATTATCATTCAATAATGCTCTATTATTACCCGCTTAACAAACTGTATTTATATCGGATTGTAATACGTACTTCTGTTTAAGTTTGCCTAAAGATTTCAGTATTTTCAGTGTGAAACTAGTGATTTCAAATTTGTGTTCAAAATGTCTGAAGTGGCGAAAACGTCTTCGTGGGTTAAAAATTTGTAACGAATGTTGTTATTTGGCGCTTAGTTATGACTTTTATTTTCTTTTTAAATCTCGGGCGCCACCCTTTATTGTTTCAAGTGGTAAAGGGATCCACTATGCCTATCGGGTAGCCTTTAAACAGAGGAGAAATGTTACCAGAGTTCGTTAATGTTCAAAAGGAAAGTTCTGACGGTATCCTATAGCCAGGGATGGGTGATAGAACAGAAACAACTAGTTTAGTAAACTAGATTTATTTCATTATAAATATTCAATATACCAACAAAAAATCAATTTCTAAGAAGTCTGGGTGCAACAAATGTTTTTAATAGGTGAATCCTAGTCTAAATTGCATAAGTATACGTACCGGTAAGTTAATCAAGCGGGCGGTGTTAAATCGGGTGGAAACGGTGAACGGCGAACGGTGAACGGCGAACGGTGAACGGTGAACGGCGAACGGTGAACGGTGAGCGGTAAGCGGTGGTCGTTAGTAAAGCAGGATGAAAAGATTAATGTTAAGCGGTAACGGCGGTAAGCGCTAAGCGTAAGCGGGAATGATTAAAAAAAATAGAACTGTTTCGTTAGCCAGGTAAGATTGCGGGATGGTAATGATAAGTAGTGCACAATAAATGATGATGCAGTAATTACGATAAGAGACGTTCAACTCCGGTGCGGCGTTAAGTTATAGCCTCAATTTTAAGGATCTCGTGGAACGGATTTAAAATAAATCGGCTTTTCACAAAAGTACACTACTGAACCACTTGGCACCAATGGGCGATTTGCCACCGCAAAAGTGCCACGCAACGGGCGATTACCTACCGACCTGGGCCGCCAGCAAGTAATAGCTCACACGTGGTTCAGCGGTGAAAATCCGGATATATTGGACTTTACGAAAAATTTTAAAATGAAATTGAGAGTTAAGGTACGTAACACAGGTAACGGCGTTATTTAACCAGGCAAACCGCTGATTCACTTGACACCAATGGGCGATTAGTCACCACAAAAATGCCACGTACCAGGCGATTATCTACCGGACTGCCGATGCCGCCAGCGAATAATTGCTCACATGCGAATCAACGGTCGGATCCTGATTAAACGTCGGCGCCGGTTAGTAAAAGGAAATATCATAAAGTAATGCTCTGAATTTATAAATATTACGAAATTATATACCTCCCAGATCTTATATTATTTTAAGCACTTTTCAACTAATATTTTAGGATACGGATTTAAATTTTAATTTTATTAAAACTAAAATAACTTTTAATGCAAAAATACGGTGTAGAACGGTCTCTTATCAGTAAAGAATTCGGATAAAGTAAAAACTCAAGAATAAAAAAAAATGAATAAAAACTTGTTACCTTTCTAACAAAACAATTTCTTCAGTGCAAAATATTCACAATTGATGGCTTCGGTATTCGGAGCAGAAGTAAATTTTGCATCGGTACTGCTTTTCAGCTGGACTCGCTGGACCCCGGTACTCCCTCCTGGCTGCGCCGTATTTCTCCGGCCGGTGGCCGCTGGAGCGCGATTCTATCATCGAGCTGAATATACTGAGCGGTATTTGATTAATTTTTAACGGAATGATTTAAATTGAATAAGGCGGTTGCTTAATTGCTTTAATGGATTAATTAAATTAAATTGGTGGTTGTATATTGTTTTAAAATTATAATTATTACGGTTGTCCCAAAAATCAAAATTTTCTGTTGTAGAAAAGCGGAGTTAAAACAAAACTCGTTTAATTGATTCGGAGCTCTATTTAGATATGTAAAAATGACGGAAAAACTTGTAACTTCGTTACAAATTTCCCAGAGTTAGAATTTAGTGAGAAAAAGTTTTCCGTAAAGCTTGTGCAAAAATTATTGTTTGTGAAAAGAAGTTCCAAATCGATCAACATTTGAAAACATCGCTGCATAAATCAAAGTTCAAGAAATGAAATCGGAGTCAGTTCAGCTGAGTGTAAAAAGCGCATTTTAAAATGTTGGAGAAAAATCGAAATCTGAAAAGGAAATTTTTTAAGAAGACTTATGCAAGCAAGGCTTTAGTCGCAGCAAACATCCGCAATTTAGAGGATTTTTGCAAAAATATTGTCAACAAACCATTTCTGACGAATCCACGCTTAGAAAGAAGAATGTCCATTTAGTATACGAAACCGTTTTAGAATTTAATTTTAGAAAGAAATTAGAGCTTCACTAGACGATAAAAATGTTACACTATTGTTGATGAAAACACAGATGCTTGTGGCAGATATATCGCACATCTTATGATTGCACTTCAAGAAGATAAAGCAACAAACCCATATTATTTATTAGCTTCTAGGCAGCTAGACAAAACTAATAATGTGACCGTAACCCGATTTATTCAGCAGTCTCTATCGAGCTTTTTCTTACCAAAGTCAGTCCCAGATGAGCAGTCTTTAGTGCTCCTGTCTGATGCAGCACCGTATATGGTAAAAGTAGGCCAAAACTTAAGAGCCTTTTACCCCAACATGGTACATGTGAGTTGTCTTTTACATGGAATAAACCGAGTCTCAGAAACCGCCAGAACTGAATATCCTTTAGTAAATAAATTTCAGATGTAAAAAAAGTGTTTCTAAAAGCACTCCTACCTCCAGAACCTGTAACTACTCGGTGGGGAACATGGATTAAGGCCGCAATATTCTACACAGAACATTTCGAAGCCATTAAAGAACTATGTAGTGAACCGGGAGCTTGTTTTTCTTAGCAGTATACTTTAAACAAAAGGGAAAAATCCCATGGTTATTAAAATGCACCAGTTGATTAAAAAAAAAAAAACTATTTTCCTGAGGAACTTCGGTTAATTGCCTTTTGAACAAAATGTACAATAAAGTTCTTTAATAAATAAAAATAGAAATATTTATGAACCATGCAATGGGATGGGTTAAAGAGTTTTGCAAATTATATTAGGAGAAATTTTCAAATAAATTTTCAATAAATTTTCAACATATGTAAGAAATAAAATTTTTCTTTAAAATAAAAATAGATGGAAAGAGATGAATAAATTCTTATTTAAATCCTACGTAAAAAAAAATTTAAAAAAAAAAGAGTGCTTTTAAAATTTTCTTCAATCAAAGTGAAATATTTTATTTTTGAGGAAAAAAATATTTTAAGTACAAGTACGTGTTGCAAAATCCTTTGAAGAAAATAAAATTTAATTTTATAAAAAAATATATTTTTTTTTAAATATAAACATTCAAAATAAAGAAAAATATTTTTCTATGTATTTTAACACCGAGTGGGAAAACACTGCAAATAAAAGAAATTCAAAATAACTTAAAAATTAATCTTTAAGATTTAAACTAGAACGTCTCTTGTGCATTTTCAATACCTAATATGTGAAATATTTTGAAGGAGTAACTAGCCGGACTGTTAATATTCAAAACAAAAGAACAAAATTTTTAACTTACTTTTCAAAGATTCGTAAATCCACAAAAAAAAAAGAAAAAAAATTTGGGAAAGAAAATCCAAACTTAATTAAAATCCTATTATTTCTGTTATTCACAATCACCACAATATGAAACATTTTTGAAACTTATTTTTCCTCCGACTAGTCAATTAAAGTTGATCGCGCGAACCCCGGTAAAATAAGACTAAATGCTGGATTGCGCCTAGCCACCGCGCGGGCTGCAAAAATCCCGTAGCATTTCCCTATATGGATACAAAGTACTCCTACTCCTCTCTACATACGTCTCCCACCTACACTATTCAGGATGAAAATTCAGTCATGTTTCCTTATATGGATAGGGATATGTACCGACTATCTGGGGGTAAAAGTTGGATTGGTTGAGAGTTGCTGAAGACGAGTATAAATTCGATAAGATCCCAGTCAGTAGGGTTAGTTGAAATTAAAATCTCGGCGCGAAAACTTTGAACGATACTTGCGGAAAGTCCGGTATAAGTCCAGTCGCTAACCTCTTCTCGATTTGATCTACAGGGATCAACGTCCGCTTACCCACGATCGATCGGGTCAACGACCTCGCAGAAGTAAGTGATTGTGAGCCATAGATCTATATTGCATTACGCCATAATGTCTGCTTCTGTGATTCCTAAAAAAGTGTTGGGGTGGCTCCTTTAAAGTGTTATCTCAAATAAATTAAGAGTGTTTTGAAGAAAATTTGCGTTTCCTTTTATTATAGAAGCACAAATTACAACCCAAATTATTTTCGAAGTGTTTCCAACCAAAACAAAAATAATGAAATCTCCTGCAGTTCAGTACAACTCCCACTTTTGAAATAAAAATAACAAATGGCTCTCATAAGCAGTACTTTGGGTCTTACGTGCATTATAAATTAGCATCGAACACAGATTCTCTCCGAACCCAGCAACGAAGAGTTTTATAGCCGCCACTTCAGGAGCAGTGCCAACCAATAAAAGGGATGTTACTAAGTAAGTAATAAGTAAGCTATTAGGCTCCAAGGGAGGCGGGTGCTATAATTGGTGTCAGGTGTGGGGTTTTTCTTTTAAGTCGCAAAAGAAAATAAGGAAGAAGAGGATCTGACTTGTAGGCTACCACATTCAATATCCCCTACAAGAGTTCTTGCTAAAAAGAAAGCATAATGAGCACTACCACTGCCGCAACCACAACAACAACTGGAACTACCACTACCACTGCAGCAAAAATCCCCACTACTACAACGCCTGCAACAACTACGGTGATGACTACAATGACTGGAAACTTCGTCATTGGTATTGAGTCGTTGCCCACTTATGATGGAACAAGTGGAATTGACGAATTTTTATCTGTGGTTGAAGAAACGGGTATACTGGCAAACTGGTCCCACCAACAGTTGGTATCGATTGTTCGGTTAAAATTGCGACAAAAGGCAAAACAATTTATAGACTCAGAACCCGCATTACAAGTAACGAATAATTGGAGTGTCCTTAAAGATAGTTTGAAAAAACAGTTCACTAGACAATACATAAAAGGTGCAGCGATGAAAAACTTTATGGATTGCCGACAAAGGGCGGGTGAGTCCTGCCGACAGTATTTAACAAGACTGAAGCTGTTGGGAAATCGAACAATATCCATGACAGGTGATCCAATGATAGACGATCCAATTAAAAGAAAACTCGAGCAGGATATTACCACACAATTTACTTTAGGACTAATAATGCCAATAAAACAGCGCGTACTCTCTGGAAACCCACAGTCATTTGACGAAGCGATAATAATTGCTGAAAGAGAAGAGTCAATAGAAAGCCTTATTCATCCTTCAAGTAGTAGGGAATGCAGACTCGTCAGCAAAGACAATGTTGGGAGTTATGGCCGTGGTAACAATGATCAACACGTTACGGCGCGTCCGTTAAATCAAACAACTTACAAGTGTTTTAAGTGTCAGAGAATGGGACACACTGCGAACTATTGTAAAGAAAAGGAAACTCGCACTTGCTATACCTGTAACAAGCAGGGTCATATTAGTACTGTGTGCCCTCAAAGGAAGAGTAAGCAGAAACCTACCGAAAATATGTCGTGCTTTTACTGTCACGCGCCTGGGCATCTTGCCCGGCACTGTCCAAGGAAGACGAACCAATCGAATAGGACTTATCAGCGGTCTACGTTAAACACCAACGCAGTCGGATTTCAACCCCGGAACTCGGCTGCCAACCAGGCAAATTGGGAATAGATAGAAGAACTAGGGCTGGGATATTCACGTGCTTTGACGAGGAAGCCCCTAAACCATGTAGTGTGATTAAGGTTAGTATTGATGGTAAGCCATGCCTAGCCTTAATTGACTGTGGAGCCGTGATATCCCTGATAAAAGGCCATATTGCCAAGGGGTTCATTAGTGAGTCTAAAATAAATTTAATTGACATTCAAGGAAATAAGATACCCACATCGGGTGTATCTAATATTTCACTGACATTTCCAGAAAATATAGTGGTTCAACACAATTTTGTCGTGATAAAAGCAAATAGTTTTCAAGCCGATATTTTGCTGGGAATGGACTTTTTGCGTCAACATGGAGTCAAAATCGATTGGAGCAATAATTGCATGTATGCGTTTGGAAGTGTCATACCTTTAATTGAGGAAAACCCCAAGAGTGAAATGGAGGAAAGGCTTGCCCAATTGGAAGCCGAAATTAAAGAGATTCGCGAGAGGCAACTGTTCCCAAATGAAACTGGACAAGAAAAACGGATCATGTCACAAGCAACTTCTAGAAATTATCCCGCGTTACCGCCAATAACGCAGGGGTACAGTTTTCCAGCGCTTGGCGGTCGTCTGGATACTGATGCTGATTTCCATCAAAAGCAAGAAGAAGAAGAGGCCTGTGCATCGTCTAAGAAGGCTGCAGCTTCCAATGTAACTAACGAAAAGGGTACTCAGACAGTGGAACCAGTTGTCAAGTGTTTAATCAATAAGGATGAGGAAAATTTATTTCCAAGTAATTCGGAGGATTTAGATTCAAGAAATCCTGAAGAGTTTGCAGCAATTTCCTTGCTGGAAGATTTGATTGTTCCTCCTATGACACAGGCAATTTGTGGAGCAAATTTGCGAGGTCTGGCTAGCATTTCTACCCCATTTATGGTTTTAGAACCAAGTGATGAAGCACCGAAAGGATTACTCGTCGCTAGAGTGGTGTGTAGAACAAGTAAAATCGTACCTCTAAGGGTGACAAACGTAACAGAAGGGAACATAATTTTAAAACGGAAAATGGTGATAGCGAAAGCTTATGAAACCGAACTAGTAGAATCTAGTAGAAGCATAAACAAAAATATGGTACGAAAAATAAGTGAAATTAATGCTAATGAAATTTTAACCATGCTTAATATGGACAACCCTAAAACAAAAGACGAAACCAAGCTGAGTAATCTAATTAGGGAATATATCGATATCTTTAAAAGTCCTGATCAAAAATTGACTTGTACGTCAAACGTTACACATAGAATTATAACAGAAGAGGTGCCTCCTATTTTAAAAAGACCATACAGAGTTCCATTCCACCGACAAGAAATATTGCAGAAAGAGATAAGGAAATTACTCGATGATGGTGTTATAATAGAAAGTCAGTCGCCATGGAGTTTTCCAGCGATATTAGTTGAAAAGAAAAGACACCCTGGGGAAGATGTTCAGTTTAGGTTATGTATTGATTATCGTGCGTTGAATGCGATAACAAAAACCGACTATTTCCCGTTGCCTAATATACAAGAAACGATCGACAAACTTTCTGGTGCATGTTTATTTTCTACAATGGATCTAGCGTCAGGATATTTTCAAGTTCCGGTTCATGCAGAGGACCAAGAGAAAACAGCTTTCTCTACGCCGGATAATCACTATCAATTTTTACGTATGGCTATGGGACTTAAGAATGCTCCAGCAACTTGGAGTAGAATGATGCATCATATTCTAGGCAAGTTAACCTATACTGAATGTCTCGTGTATCTTGACGATATAATTGTATTTTCCAAGGATGTCGATTCGCACTTGGAACGACTTAAACATGTATTTGAGAAAATGAGAGAGAGCAATCTAAAATTTAAGCCTACAAAGTGCCATTTTATGAAAAGAGAGATTGAATACCTTGGTCATCTCATCAAAGAGGGTGGTTTTACTACTGATCCCAGTAAAACCAAAATAATCGAATCATATCCAATTCCCCGAACCGTTCGAGAAATCAGAGCCTTTCTTGGACTATGTGGATTTTATCGGAAGTTCGTTCAAAATTTTGCAAAAATAAGCCAACCTTTAACTTCACTTACAAAGAAAAATATAAAATACCACTGGGGAACAGAGCAACAAGAGGCTTTTGTTAAACTGAAGAGAGCACTAATTTCACCTCCAATTTTGAGATATCCTGATTTTAGCAAACCTTTTATAGTAAACACAGATGCCAGTGCTTCGTCTATTGCAGCCATCCTAACCCAAAAGCACGAAGGAATGGAACATCCTATTTGCTTCTCGAGTCGAACTCTGAATGATGCAGAAAGACGGTACAGCACAATTGAAAGAGAATGCTTAGCGGTAGTATTTGCAGTAAAAACCTATCGCAACTATTTAACAGGGACCCATTTCACAATACTGACAGATCACCGTCCACTTAAATATTTACTAACCATAAAAGATCCAAGTTCAAGGTTAGCAAAATGGGCCTTGTACTTGATGGAGTACAGTTTTTCAATTGTGTATCGGCCTGGAAAGCAAAATGATAACGTAGACTCTCTTACTCGTCTGAGGATAGAAGAAAACGCCCCAGAAATGATTGTCGCGCTGATTGCTAACGAGGAAACCGCAACTTGTATACCCATGATTAATGTTATATGGAGCAAAGAAGAACTTAGAAATCTACAGCAAAATGATCCTCAAGTAATGAAGATAATTAGCTCAATGGGACCAGGCGACGAAAAACATTACCTAAGTCCCGAGGGCATTCTGTATCGGTGCAGGGAAAACAATCAAAGACATGATGTACTTATGGCACCTCTACAAATAGTACCTGAACTACTACAAATGTATCACAGCTCACTGTTTGGTGCACATCCTGGTCAGAAAAAAACACAGGAATTAATCAAACGTGATTTTTATTGGTCAAGTATGCGAAAAGATGTTATCCGCTATGTGGAACAATGCAGATCCTGCAATCTCAGAAAAACTAATTACCAACCACCTGTGGCCCTACAGGAAACTCCTATGCCCACGATACCTTGGGGAAGAATTAGTCTGGACCTAGTAGGACCTCTAAATAGAACCATAAATAACAACAAATATATTTTGACATGCGTGGACTATTTGACCCGGTATCCTGAGTGCATTCCTTTGCCGGACATAAAAGCTGACACGGTAGCTAGAGCTTTCGTCGAACATATAATATGTCGCTTTGGAACTCCCAGAGAACTAATTACTGATTGCGGAACACAATTCCTGAGTAAAATGTTCTGTAAAATCTGTTCGTTGCTAGGGATCCGTAAGCTAAAAACAACTCCTTACCATCCCAGTGGAAATGCTGTTGTTGAAAGGTTCCACAAATCAATTAAAACCATGATTGGACATTTCGTCAGTGATCACAATGACGGTTGGGATTTAGTGCTACCCTATTGCCTAATGGCATATAGAAATCTACCCCATGAGGGAACCCAAGAATCTCCATTTTTTTTAATGTTTGGTCGAGACATGGAAATGCCTATTCACCTAAGCATCCGAGAACAACGAGTTAAATACGACGTAGATGAAAATTATGTAAGTGAATTTATGGCAAAGATGCATATTGCCCATGACCTTGCCAAAAAGAATCTAGAACAAAGTATCAAGCGACGCTGTGAAAAGCGTAATGAAAAGAAGACTAGGAAGGAATTCCAACTTGGAGATCTGGTCTATCTGTATACTCCCGCCATTCCTGGGAAGAAATTGGCCTCCAAATTCTATAATAAGTGGACTGGGCCCTACAGAATCATAGAAAAGAAGGGACCAGTCACATTAAAAATAAAAGAAATAAGTGGAAAGAAGGAACAAATGGTTCATGCTGATAGATTAAAAATCTGTAAGGAAATTGATTTTCCTAAAGAAAATGCCTCATTAAATATAAACCATAACAATGATCCTGAAGGCGACCCTACAGTTAACGAAACGGATGGATTTACATTGAACGATGAAATTAGGCAAAATGAAATTGACGACTTCTTGGATCATGGACAAGAAAGAGAGGCGCCTCCATTACAAGAAAGGGAAGAAGAAGAAGAAGAAGAAGACGACTTAACAGACGGAGAGCAATCGGAAGAAACTTTTTATACGAACTCGTCCGAGTCTGAAGAAGAAATCAGGGAAATGCCTGTAGAAGAAAACAGACGTACTCGTACTCGTGAAATCAGATTTCCCCGAAGATACGAGGATTTTGAGCTAGCATAAATTACGTATTTTAGGAGCCCCCTGTATAAGAATTATTTAGGATAAGGCTAGACTAACTATCTTTAATTGTTCCAGTGAAGTGGTTCATCTTCATGGCCTTGGTGCAATTCGGGTATGCCGGACTAATAGCATATGATTGCAGAAATCCAACGACTAACTTAACAGCTATATATTTAAAGGATGTCAGTAATTGCCCTGACCCCGAATCAGGATATGGAGTAGAAAACGGATTTGTTCAAATCCTGGAGAAACAAAAATATGAATATGTTCACGTTTATTCATGTTTAGTCGAAATTTCACGACTAATTACACATTGTGGAGCATTCTCACACCAATCCGCTGTGGAAGGAGGTATTTCAACTTACATCTACGAACTAGGAGCAGAGGACTGTAGAAAAATCCATGCCTACCGTCAGTTTAGTGGAGTGAACGGACATATAATCAGCAAACTAAAACCTAATTCTACAGTTTCTACTTCTCTTACCTTGGCTGGAAAAATCGATTCAAAGGCTAACTGCGAGGGAACGCAGTATATCGAGGACGGACAACAATGGAACAATGTAATAGTTCAGGCTGATGTAAAGATAACTTTGCAAGATTATTTCACTAAAGTTGCCCTTGACAATGATGAAATTTACCTACAAAATGGAATCAGATGTCCTTATCTACCAGGACAGTGTAGCGACCATATAAATGGAGAATCCACCTGGGACCGAAATTCACCAAATCTATGTAAACAATTTAATATTATCTATGAAGGGATGGCAACCTTTGTGCAAGAGAAAGAAACGAAAAACCCAAATAGTTATGTAGTGGTCGAGGACCGTGCCAAAGTATTTGCCATACAACTTATTCGACGAGAACTGATTTGCGGCACATCCACATGGCAGAGTGAACATCCTAGATTGTTGGTCCTTCGCAAAAGAACTGCCACAGAACTAACACCATTTACTGAAATAACAGAAAGTAGAGATGCCGACCTCATAACCTATGTAAACACCAAATTCCTTTATGTAGAACAATCCTTTAAACGAACGGTAAACGAAATGTTCACACAAACAGTCTATAGAAGATGCTTATTACATAGAGAAGTGCTTAAAAATAGGTTACTAATGGCAGCTGTTAACCCAAATGCTGTCGCAAGCTTAGTAAAAAATCAGCTAGGATACGTTGCCAAGTTAAGTGGAGAAGTTCTCTATATTCTACGTTGCGTAGCCGTACCTGTAGAGGTTAGACGAACAGACCATTGTTACGTGGAACTTCCAGTAACCGCGTATAATAAAACTTTTTATATGTCTCCAGTGACTAGGATTCTTCAAGAATACGGAGAGGAGACAGTGTGCAACTCGATCATACCTGCTTTGTACGAAATTGACAATAGATGGATAGGGTTCGACCCCTACCCCAATCAAGGAATAGTGCCTGAAGAATTAAGGGTCGATGCTGAAGAGCCACACAAATTTCAAACTATTAAAGATCTTGGAGCGGGAGGACTATACACCTATCAAGAAATCAGAAAAGCGCAAGACGCCATGATGTTTAATCTAGAAAGAAATGCGTTAAATAATATAATAGTGCGAAGAATTGCTGGACAAGAAGTTCAGTCTCAAGGATTTTCCACTTTAAGTTTATTCAATAAGGAGGAAATGGAAAATCTAGCAAATAGCGCAATACGAAAAATCTACGGATATTTTACCATTTTAGGAGACTGGATGAGTGGATTTATTGGCATATATTTTATTTTGAGAATAATAAAATTTGTGATTGAAACATTCATGAACGCAGTAGCTATACATCGTTTTACAGGGTGTACCCCTCATCTTATCGCTTCATGCTGGGATACGCTGACGCTGTTCATATTACACAATAGACAACGTAAACATAAAAAATATGAACAACCAGGAGAAACAACCCCAACTTTTTGGAAAAATGACGATCCCGCCAATAATCTACCAGGATCCGTAACTTCTACCGAACCAGCAGCCCAAAAACATGTTACATTTTTTATAGAAAATGAGGCGAAACCAAACCATCATAATCCACCAACAGCTCCATCGCCGCCAACTAGTCAGGAAACTTTTGCCACATTAAGAAAAGAATTAATCCATATTCCTAAAATTAAGTGGAGTATGTTCGATCGAAACGGTACAGAAAAACTGTAAGATCATAGAAGCACAATTTTACGCATTACTTAATATAGTTTATAGAGTGGAGCCTTCAGTGACATCTGGCGACACCAACCCAAATAAGTAACAACCTATATAGTAGAAAAATGCCTTCTGGAACCGAGTACTCTACCTGAAGACCCGTAAGTGCTGCTCTTAATAGAAATCGGCAGAACCCGAAACTTAAGATTAAGGCATATTCCCACTAAAGCGGAACCACTTGAAAGATTTCAGTTTGAGGTTTCGGCCAAACACCGGCTGAAAACGCCACTACGATGTTTACAATTGAGTCCTAATGGGTACATGGGAAAAGTGGACAATTACGTGCTGAAATTAAAAACTATGATCTCATAGCCATGGGATTGAACGTATTTGTTATAGTTACCTAATACGAATGGATGGAATATTGGACTAAGATAATTTGGTTATACGAATAATAAGATAAACAAAAAGAAAAATTTAATGGACTTCTCGAACTCAATCTTAAGACCGATACACACTAAAATTGTTTTAAAAAATGCTGATTTTGCAAAAATGAAAATTGGGCATTAATAAAGGATAGAGCTTTGGGTCTAGCTTAAAAACAAATGAAGATAGAAATGTTTCTACAAAGGGAGAGAAAGATAGACTGAAATTTAAAAAAATTTCCCCCGCCAAAGAGTAAAAAGGTGGAAATCACGGCTCTAGAGCCCCATTTGTTTGAAAAAATTCGTCTTAAGCTTTTATAGTGTTCATCGTAAGCTACCTACACTTAAAAAAAATAAAACAAAAAAAAGAACTAATAATAATCATTAGCAAATCACCGGGTGAAATTAGACTTTTATCAAAGTATTAAAGAAAAAATAGTCTTAAGATTTTCCGGACAATAATAAGACTTTTCGCGTCGCGGGTGCTTCTTAAACTTTATAACAGTGGCAGTGCACTATTTATAAAAAAATAAAATAATTAAAAAAATGTTGTGGATGGTATTGTTCATTACGTATCTGCGAATGGTCCAGGACCGGCAGCTTAAAAACATGCTCATGAGGATGGCCCTCTACCACTGCCGGGACTTGTACAGACAGATGGGCGAAAATAACCCGTGCCATGCGGCAATGCTCCCCATTCGAGCAATTGTATCAATGTGGAGCTCTCTACTTCATCTAGAGTACCAGACATGCCGGACCATTTGGGCTACTGAAGCAGGTCGTACTTACGACATCCGAGCCTGTGATTGTGCGATTTGCAAGCCGGTGCCGCGGGACCTGTTCCAACTGGGCCAGTACTGGAACCTGATAGCCATGGCTGGGATTCCATTCTGCCCATGTCCTGTATGTAGAGCCCGTCCCCAGCCAAGCTGCCAAACAACACCCATGCCTAGTACTTCTGGACAAGGACCCGACCAAAAAGCTAGTTCCAGTCAAGGTGAAGCCGGGCCCAGTACGGCTGCAGAATCAGGTACTGCCAAAACTGAATCCCAACCACCATCAAACGCCGAGACAAGAATGGGACCACGACCAGCAGAATCAACCGTACCTCGCACCCTTCTGGAAGCACCAAGACGTCCCCTACCCCAGCTGATCCCCATGGGACACGGTCGGCCCACTAACATGCCAACTTCCCTTCGAGAAGCCATTAGACCCGTGGGCCCAACTAGGCCCCTGCAACGCCAGGAAGAGCCAGGCGTAAGCGCCGAGGCCCAGCCTTCTGCCGAGGCCACCTATAGAGTGACACGGTCCCCAGGCGGACTGCGCCTTACATTTAGAAGACCACCGAAGTCCAGAAAGTAAGAATTTTACTGTGTTGTACCAATATTCAATTAATTTCTTTTGGGACAGGGGTACCTAATTTAAGCCCCTAAAATTTTTTTTTACATTTCCAAGTACCTAATTGATAAGAAATTTTTGTTGTGTTCTCGTTATTTGTTATTAAGATTTAAGAATATAAAACTGCCCATGTCGTCCCCGCAGGGTTCCAGACAGGATGTTATATTTAACATTCTATAAAATATAACCTAATTTTTTATATATTCATCTAATAGATAGGTAGTGTTTATTGATGAGAATATGTATTTTTTTAAAATATATTTTAATAATAGACTTAGGCATGATTTTCCTAATGTTGAGCGTTTAATATTTTAAAGTTATTAGTACTTATTTTGACAATATTGCAAATGTTGCCTCACGATTCGCAGAATCATGGGCGGATGAGTGAATCTAGTCACTAGTATAGGGCATGTACGTTTTGATAAGCAAAATCTGCTCTATTATTAAGTTTACTCTTTAAATTTATAATTGTTTTATAACATCATATGTTTAAGTTTTCATAACTTAGTACGTAAGAAAAGGCCACAATCATTTACTTTTGCGACCGTCAGCGCATTAATCATTACAAATTTTACTTTTAAACAAATTTCGGGTCACCGCTTTATTTTATACATAATACAGCTGCGATAAACATAAGCTACCTGACCTAGGACACGGCCGATCTTTTGAATTTATACTCGAGCGACAATGACCCAGTTCTGAAGTGTATTAGGTCTCTGTTTATTTAGCTAAGTGTGTAATGCTTGAGCAATTGAAAATTACCTATCGAAATACCTTTATTAAAAAGGTCTTTCGACTGAAATAGGGGAGAGTGGTGTAGTGAACCGGGAGCTTGTTTTTCTTAGCAGTATACTTTAAACAAAAGGGAAAAATCCCATGGTTATTAAAATGCACCAGTTGATTAAAAAAAAAAAAAACTATTTTCCTGAGGAACTTCGGTTAATTGCCTTTTGAACAAAATGTACAATAAAGTTCTTTAATAAATAAAAATAGAAATATTTATGAACCATGCAATGGGATGGGTTAAAGAGTTTTGCAAATTATATTAGGAGAAATTTTCAAATAAATTTTCAATAAATTTTCAACATATGTAAGAAATAAAATTTTTCTTTAAAATAAAAATAGATGGAAAGAGATGAATAAATTCTTATTTAAATCCTACGTAAAAAAAAATTAAAAAAAAAAGAGTGCTTTTAAAATTTTCTTCAATCAAAGTGAAATATTTTATTTTTGAGGAAAAAAATATTTTAAGTACAAGTACGTGTTGCAAAATCCTTTGAAGAAAATAAAATTTAATTTTATAAAAAAATATATTTTTTTTAAATATAAACATTCAAAATAAAGAAAAATATTTTTCTATGTATTTTAACACCGAGTGGGAAAACACTGCAAATAAAAGAAATTCAAAATAACTTAAAAATTAATCTTTAAGATTTAAACTAGAACGTCTCTTGTGCATTTTCAATACCTAATATGTGAAATATTTTGAAGGAGTAACTAGCCGGACTGTTAATATTCAAAACAAAAGAACAAAATTTTTAACTTACTTTTCAAAGATTCGTAAATCCACAAAAAAAAAAGAAAAAAATTTGGGAAAGAAAATCCAAACTTAATTAAAATCCTATTATTTCTGTTATTCACAATCACCACAATATGAAACATTTTTGAAACTTATTTTTCCTCCGACTAGTCAATTAAAGTTGATCGCGCGAACCCCGGTAAAATAAGACTAAATGCTGGATTGCGCCTAGCCACCGCGCGGGCTGCAAAAATCCCGTAGCATTTCCCTATATGGATACAAAGTACTCCTACTCCTCTCTACATACGTCTCCCACCTACACTATTCAGGATGAAAATTCAGTCATGTTTCCTTATATGGATAGGGATATGTACCGACTATCTGGGGGTAAAAGTTGGATTGGTTGAGAGTTGCTGAAGACGAGTATAAATTCGATAAGATCCCAGTCAGTAGGGTTAGTTGAAATTAAAATCTCGGCGCGAAAACTTTGAACGATACTTGCGGAAAGTCCGGTATAAGTCCAGTCGCTAACCTCTTCTCGATTTGATCTACAGGGATCAACGTCCGCTTACCCACGATCGATCGGGTCAACGACCTCGCAGAAGTAAGTGATTGTGAGCCATAGATCTATATTGCATTACGCCATAATGTCTGTTTTTGAAAATGATTCCTAAAAAAGTGTTGGGGTGGCTCCTTTAAAGTGTTATCTCAAATAAATTAAGAGTGTTTTGAAGAAAATTTGCGTTTCCTTTTATTATAGAAGCACAAATTACAACCCAAATTATTTTCGAAGTGTTTCCAACCAAAACAAAAATAATGAAATCTCCTGCAGTTCAGTACAACTCCCACTTTTGAAATAAAAATAACAAATGGCTCTCATAAGCAGTACTTTGGGTCTTACGTGCATTATAAATTAGCATCGAACACAGATTCTCTCCGAACCCAGCAACGAAGAGTTTTATAGCCGCCACTTCAGGAGCAGTGCCAACCAATAAAAGGGATGTTACTAAGTAAGTAATAAGTAAGCTATTAGGCTCCAAGGGAGGCGGGTGCTATAACTAATTTTTGGATTTAAATGACAATTCGCAGTGTGTTGTGCAAAGTAAAGAGTTCTTAAAAAGTGCAAGTGTAGTTAAAGATCTTGTGTTTATTAAGGTTAATTTCAATTTTATACCGGACATAATATCCTCGTTAGAGAGTAGACATTTAAGTTTAAGAGACTCAATTAGTATTGTTTTATTAATTGCTAAATGTAACTACATTCCCGGTAAAGTAGGAGGTCAAGTAAGGAACAAATCGGATGTAATTGTAAACAAAAATGAAAGATTGAATGAAATAACTGCAGTAAAAATCATTTATGAAGGTAAACTATTCAACGAAGTTGTATCTTGGCCTTATACTTTACTACCTAAGTTGCAGTATTGTCCACATCAGTAGGAAAGAAGATCAGACAATCCTTTTTAGTTGAAAAGTTTGAAAAATATTTAGTAATAAATGCCTTTTATACAATTTCATGTTAAAAAATTGTTTACTTTTCTTTGTTTTTTTTGCATTTTTTTTTTAACATCTTTTTTAGAACCCAGTGTGTTTATTTACCCTATTTCACTATAGTAAATTAAGAAATATTGCATACCAGTATGCATATTTGGTTAAAAAAATGCATATAACTGCATATTTTAAAGGCAAACAAGGCATAATATATATATATGCGCATATTTTGGCTGAATTTAAGTGCATATATTCCGCGCTTTACATGAGTTTTTCTACAACCGGCGTTTTTGTAAAATTTTTTTTTTGAAATTCTCTATTTTATTATTCATTATTACATATTATCATTATACAATAATAATCTCTAAACAGTGCATTAAGCACTGGTAACGAGAACAATAATTTCATAATATAACGCTTAAGTTCTATACTAGCTATTGCTTATTTCCTATGTGTGACTTTAGCAAGCTTACAAATTTTGGAAAGGTGTTACAGCGAGTTTTTCAGAACCTCCGGTAATTTATTATATGTTCCGCATGCCTGTGATAGAGGATTGTTAAGCCCTCTATTGTTATGTACATTATATTGGTAAATATTATCACATTGTCTTGTATTGTAACTATGAATACTATCTATAAATGTAATTTGTGTATTGCACTTTTGCTTTTTATTTATAACCTTATGGACATGTTTGCATTGCTCTAATTCTAAAAGTTTATGTATGTCAAAAACGTTCACCATTTTATAAAGATCGCTCGTACTAGCCTATCAATACTAAATAATATTTTTATTATTTTATTTTGTATAGTTTGTGGCCTGTTAAAATTGACCGTTCCGCATGTTCCCCATACTGGGAGAAGAAGTGCGATGCAAAATATGCGTTGTAGATATATATTCTAGTTTTATTTGTAAAGTAGTTTCTACATTTATACAGCGCGCCAATCATTGAAGTAATTTTCTTAATTATGTATGTAATGTGTTCACTCCAATTTAAATTTACAACAATTATTAGACCTAGATACTTAATACTATCAACTGATTTTAATTCTACGTCTTTTAACATTGAAAATGTTTATATTATCGCACGGGCACGTAAGTATGGGTACCGAATTCGAAATTCTTGTGTTGCATTTGTCCCTGACGTCACACCACATTAAAATGATCGGGATCAGACCAAGTCGGGAGTAATCGTATGGTTTCGCTGGAGCAGTCAGCGGGCACAGATTGTTATATTAAGCTGTGCAGCGGGTGCGTTTGGCGTTCGCGATCGAGCGTAGGGCGTAGAGCGTAGCAATTGGCCGTCGTCGCAGGGTGGTTTGGCTGGCGTAGCTGGAGCAGCGCGCTTCAGATCATATTCGTATTTCGTAGTGCAAGCGCTTATGTATGATTTATAATGAACGCCGATAACATTAGTTGCATGCTGTTGTTGGAGGAAGAAGATGAAGAGGAGATGTTAGCCCAAATTCCTCCATTTCGACAAGCGTCATATTAACACTTGAATTTATACTATACCATATTTAAATAGGAGCTGCAGCATACCAAGTAAACAAATCAATTTGGATAAAACGTCAAAGTATCAAAACATTTTAAAATTGTATCATTAGTTGGTATATCCGGAAAAAATATCAAAATTAGAAAAAAGTCAGTGGCGTACCTACATTTTTTGTCAATAATATCTGTTGAAGTGTTTCCCGGGACGCCACTGGACTTAATAAATTTAATCTAGTTAGGGCTAATTAAGCCTCTTATAATTATGAATGACGGACCAAATTGCAATAAAATCGGGAAAAGGATATTTACAAAAATAATAAATCGGTCCGTTGAATAGTGTGTGATATCTCCATAAAAAATTGGTCAAAGGTAAAAACTTATAATATACTTTTAGTTTTATTGCATTTTCTTATGTTTAGTCAGTTGTTGTAGCTTTAAAATCCTATATACCGACCAAATCTAAAAGCGGTTTTTACTCACGAACAGGTTTGCACTTCCCCCATAAAAAACATAATGTGGGGCATGTGTGAAAATTGTAATGGGGCAAGTGTAAAGGTTAGTTTACACTTGCCCCATTTTCCTGGGAATGCTAAAGTTCGTTGGCACTGACACTTAAAGCTTTTATTCTTTACAGAGAGTTGGCGTCATGGTACGAAATTATAAAAGAAAGTCCGATAGGGCTGCCTATGGGGAGGAGCAATTAAATGCTGCAGTAAATGCCGTCATTCAAGGTCAATTAACCATGTCGATGGCTAGTACCGAATTCAGAATCCCATACATTACAATCTACTGTAGAGTAACTGGCCGCCGTGGCGAAAAAAGCAAGACACAGGGCCGACCTCCAATACTTTCTTGGCAAGATGACTTTGTAACTTTAAATAATATTTCCAATCCTTTTAAGAACAATATGCCAGGCACAGACTGGCTAATAAAGTTTAAACAACGGCACTTTTTGAGTATGAAAAAAACCAAAAAGCTTAGAGTACTGCAGAAAGAAATCTACGGACCCATTCATAATAGACCAATATTTTGTTTTATTGGAAAAGGCTATATTGGAGTTGGGTCTTCAGGATCGTCCTGAATGGATTTACAATTTAGATGAGACTTCACTGTGTAGAGATCCTTTTCGTCTTAAAATTGTTGGCGCGAAAGGCAAACCCTCTTCAAGAATTATTGCTGAATCGGGCAGAGAATATATAACCGTCCTGGCAGGAGCAAGTGCTAGTGGTAGAAAATTGCCACCATTGATAATATTTAAAGGCAATAATGTATGGAGTTCCTGGAATTCAGAAAGAAATGAAGATCTCTTCAAAGACACCGTATATGCAGCCAGCGCCAATGGATGGATGACCTCCGAAATATTTAGAAATTACTTTCTAAAGACTTTTATTTCTTTGGTTCGTGATCAGGCACCAATTATTGTTATATATGATGGGCATGTCTCGCATGTGGATTGCTTATTAATTCAAGCCGCAAGAGAAGAAAATATTCATATACTTAAACTGCCAGCCCATACAAGTCATTTACTTCAACCTCGATTTGAGTGTGTTTAGATCCTTTAAGGCAATATGGGAGAGGGAAGTAATAACATGGCAAAGACGTCATCAGGGACAATGACTACCAAAAAGGGAATTCGCCACATTGCTAGTGAAAACCTGGGCTGAAGTAGATTCCGGAATCATAAAAACAGGATTCAGAAAGGGTGGTATTGTTCCATTTAATAGACATGTTATTCCTAAAGAGAAGTATGACATCGATGCCCTAAAAAGATGGGAGGAACACTTGAAAAATCAAGGATCTGTAACAGATTTATAACCGAGGCCAGGACGCATTGATATTGAAAGAAATGCTGTAGCACCGAATGTAACAGAAAAAACCGCTACTTTCGAACAGTCAATGTTAAAAACAGTAAAGCCTTCTACATCTGGCGCCTCACTTAAAAGGAAACTAGCATCTAATGCAGAATTACTTACAGCTCCTTCATCAGCATCTAATGGTGCCACCAATCTCAAAGTAATTGTCAGCTCTGATCAAAATGAACAAAATATACTCAATAATCATCAGGATCCTATAACTGAAGCTGTATTACCAGCTACAACCGAAAATCGGCAAGAAAAAAAGACAAGTTTTGATGATCTACTACTTGATTCGCTCCGACAGACTCCTTCTTCTAATCCAAGGAAACGAAAGCGCTTAATTCAAGGTGGCCAAACCATTGCAGGTACTATCGCAAGTAGTCAGTAAAAACTCTCTACAAGGTCATCTACTATATCTAAACCAGCTATGAAAATTGACCGAAAGAGTAAACAAAGTCGGCCAAGTCCATATCAATTTGAATCCAACTCCAGTGAATCAGATAATGAAAGTGTACCTTTTATGGAATCGGATCAAAGTTTCACTTTAGAATCGCATTGCGAAGATCAGATTCCTGAAATAAACCAAGACAATATTTCCATTGGAGACTGGGTACTGGTTAAATATACATTACCAAAAGCAAACAAACATTTCATTGGCCAGGTAAATACTGTTGACAACGGCTTTGAAATCAAGTTTACTAGAAAATTAAAAGATACTTTTTTATGGCCACTCACCAATGATGTCAATGTAGTACAGCTAGACGATATAGTGACTCGTTTACCTGAACCGGTAGTAACACGCCGAGGAGGTTTTCATTTTAATGTGAAATTTGCGGGATACAATATTTAACAAGTTCCATAAAATTATTCGAATTTTTAAACTTTAAGTTTCTTTTCTGTTTTAGTTTCTCCTTGGGAATAATTCCTACTGTTTTAGAGATTAAAGCCAAACATTGGGTTTTGAACGGATAAATAAGTTTATAAAAATATTATTCTTGTTATTAGGACTTTTTTGAGTGTTATTTTGGATCACTTATTATTTTTCAGAATAAATAATCAAAAAAAAATAATCGTTCAAATCTCAAGATCTCAAAAATAATTCATGTGTGCCCTATGCAGTATGAAAAGTAAACATATTAAACTATTACTTTCTTACAAAGACATTTTTATAAATATTGTATATTTAAAGTAGGAAGGAAATAAACTTGAACTATTAAAAAGGGCTTCGCACTTGCCCCAGTCTACCCTAATTATATACTTTGTAATGTAATGCTGAAAATAAACAAAATGGTTTTGTACACTTTACCATTCTTCCCTAAACTTGCTGCCACTTTTTTTCATGCATTTTCTTTCATTACAACATTTTTGTAATTTTCGTTCTCGTAGTTGTATAAAGGGGATTACTTTTGCACCTCCTCTATCAAACACTCGTCAGCAATTGCCGAGAACGGTGGCATTCTGCTGAACGATCGGCGCTGGACTGGTCTCTCTAGCAGTCCGAACGCAGCCGCTGCAATTAACGGCGAACGCTGTGTCGCTGAGCTGCGGCAGTGAAACCGTGTACATACAAATCGCATTAAACCAGTACGAGCTACCAATCGCGAACGCCAGCCGCGGCCGCTGACTGCTCCAGCGAAACCATAGCTTAGAGGCGCGTTCGAGTTTATAACCTTTATTTTACTATTTTTTATATTATTAATCAATAAAACTTATATCAACTACCTAAATATTACATTCAAATCTATAAGTTTTCGCAGATCTCAAATCTCACAATAGTCACAAGCGTTGCACTCTGCTTCGGCATTTTCAATGTCTTCCCCGGTTGCATCTTTGTAAAGGACTGTAAATTTTATTTTAATTTTTGGCATTGGTATAATTTTATTTTTTTGTTTAAAGAGCATAAATTTAGTTTTTTCTATATTTGTTAAAATGTATTTACTGCAGAATAAAAATTACAAATTGCATAAGTACATATTATTTATTTAAATAACGTCTTCCTGGTCACAAAATTGTCGACATGAGTCAAACATCCCTCAACGCCTATTTTCAAAATTAGGTCAAACATGAGGAACCTCAAATGTTTTATGATGGTTGTCAAGGTAATCAGGCGAGCGAGCGTTTTGGTTACTTTGACCAGTAGTACAGCCAATCTGTAAAATTTGCAAGAAAAAAATACAATAAGCGATTTTATTTCATAAATGGTTAGGGGGGCATGTGATTAGCTTAAAACCAAATTGTCGGGCCCCTCCCCCCTGGGCGCTTGTGGGAAACTCAAAAAGAATTTTGACTTGATTTTCCGCAAAAACGGTAAGTCGCAGAGAAATATTTTGTAAGCAAATATTGTAGAAAACAATATTCTCCACAGTTTATCTCATGGAGTCACTGCGCTACGACTAAAAGTGCAGAAAGCAGAGGGCGCCAAAGTCGCCAAAGTCGCCAAAAATCACTTTTTCCTTATTTTCGACGCGAAAAATATTTTTTTGCTCAATCGCATAAATACAAAAGTTGTAGAGCCCAAAAAATCCTATAAATTGAGTCCACGTTTTTTTTTTTATAATGCACGGTTACGAAGATATAGCGCCTGGAAGTACCAACGGAATGCAGCCTTAGCATTCTATTAATATTGACCCTTATCTGGCACACTAATCACAGGAAACTGTTACGAAATAAAACAAATGAATATGGCAAATTAGTTTAACATGCAACCTTGGGTAACTTTAAGTAGAACATCCAGTATATTTTAGTAACATGTAATGCATTTTCTTTTTTAATATTAAAAATATAATAATATTATGTTGATATTTGCTCCAGCCGTTTTCGAGATATTTCAATTTGAAAATGCTGATTAAGTATACCACTGTTATATCAAATCACAGTTGCCATATGAATGAACATACGATACGAATATTAATAATTATCCGGCTGTCATTTATTGTTTGGTTTTTTACTGATTATTGTATTGTTTTACCAAATCGCTTTTTTAAATTTACACTTTCCTATCAATTTCCCATCGATAATTTCTGTTCACTGTTAAGGTTGATTTGAAGCTAAGTAAATAAATCGCCCATAGTCGATGATTTACAGGGTGGAACCGTTTTGTCAATTCGCCTTAATGTAGGTATATTGATTATTCTATTTTATAACTATAATAAACTTGTGGAGAAAGACTTCGAATTTCCTTCCCCTATAAAGCATTTTTACTTGTGGCGTAGTGGTCATATTAGACGTGAGGATCTGTAACAATAGAATGCTACGATCACAGGACATAAAACAAATGATGCTGCATTCGGTTCGTACTTCCGCAGGCGCTATATCTCCTTAACCGTGTATTGTAAAAAAAAAGCGCGGACTCAATTTATAGGATTTCTTAGGCTCTACAACTTTTGTATTTATGCGATTGAGCAAAAAAATATTTTTCGCGTCGAAAATAAGGAAAAAGTGATTTTTGGCGACTTTGGCGCCCTCTGCTTTCTGCACTTTTAGTCGTAGCGCAGTGACTCCATGAGATAAATTGTGGAGAATACTGTTTTCAACAATATTTGTTTACAAAATATTTCTCTGCGACTTACTGTTTTTGCGGAAAATAAAGTCAAAATTATTTTTGAGTTTCCCACAAGCGCCCAAGGGGGAGGGGCCCGACAATTTGGTTTTAAGCTAATCACATGCCCCCCTAACCATTTATGAAATAAAATCGCTTATGGTATTTTTTTCCCGTAAACCCGCCTTTCCATAACAGATTGATTGTACTACAGGCTAGGATAACTTAAATGGGGAGGATCGTTCCCCGTTCGTTTAGTTTCCATTCCCGGATGTAAAGTACAAAGTGGGAAACGTGTGAAAATGCACAGGTTTCCCAAAAGCGACCAGGTAAGTTTTTTGTTGTTTTAGCGTAGTGATAAAAAGGGTGTATCGTGAAGAGCCAAAAAGGCACCTTGCGCCTATACTGTAGGAGAGTTCCGGGCAAGACGACATACTTTTTAGTTTGAGCAAAATAAAAAAAAAAATTTAGCTGCCATGAAATTAAACAAAGTATATATACGCAAACTCTTGTTTATTAAAATCATACATAAATATATTTGAAACATCTGAAAGTAAGCATAAGAAAAATACAACCATATTAACCAAACTAGTAGAAGTCGGGTAAGATGACACAAGTCCTTGTAAGATGACATAGTCAATGCAAGGTTACTTATTTGTGCACAGTTCACAAGTAAATTGCTTTATTTTACGTGGAACATCTGCACATAATGTGTGTGGCACCAATTAAAGCAAGATTGACATCTTACCCCGCAGTAGGTACTCTTTTGGCCTGGAGTTTTTGTACAACTCATTACAATAAATGCAGGCGGCATCATCATTACTCTCTGTGCGGTCGCCTTGCCCATAGAGTTGACTCTCATCTTCGTTATCGTTGTCCCCGTTCCGCGCTAATCAAAGCACCAACTTCTTTCTTTCCTTTTTGAGCAAATACTTTTAATTGGTGGCTTCTGTACTGTAGTTAGGCCGGACTCATCCATATTATAGATTCATTGGGGTGGAATTTCTTCTTCAACCAGCACCTTATCCAATATAGCAAAAAACTTTTCTACTTGCGGTTTGTTGAATGCTCTTGCCCTTGCTGCTGAGGTGGGCTCAGGAGCTCTCAACGAGATCTCGGGGTGGCGCTCCCTAAATCCTTTTAGCCATTCCCAGCCGGCTAATTGCGGTTCTTTGTTAAATGGATGTGTAATTTTAGCTTTTTCAGTTAACTGGTAAGCAAGCTTTCTAATATCAGTCGTAGTAAACCCGAACAGCCTACTTTCGAAGTCTAGGATATGGGAGACTAGGTCCTTCTCCATGTCGGAATAAAAAGTAGGCTTAAATCGACCTAGATTTTCTGGAATTTTAGTAAAGTGACGACGAAGCGAAGCTTGTGGCACATTAAACGTAGTTGTTGCCTTTAACCATCCCAATTTTTTATTTTTCACAGCTTCTACGGCCTCAGCCATGTCTTCTTTGCTCCACGACGCCCGTAACGACTTTCTTTTATAGGCAAACGGCATGCTGAAATAAAAAGTAAACATATTATTTAAACATTTATCATTACGCAAGCACATTAGGGTAAGATGACATAGTATGTCATCTTAGACCGATGGTAAGTATGTCGTTTTACCCGGATTCGACAAAATTTTAACCGGTGGATTATTTTGTAAACATGTTTTGAGGTTACTTGTACTTTTCAATAAGTATAAAACGAACGATAATGGCTATTAACATTACCATACTTAAAAACATTTGAATACGTACCTGTCTGTAGATATTACGATCACACTATTAAGGATAAATAATTTTTCAACCGCCAAAAATATTTGCAATCGATTTACTCCAAAAACTCCGTTGACTCACATCCGTAAACAATTTCTGCTGAAGCGCCATCTACGAACCCATGTGTACACTACTTTTTGCTCAACTGGCGCGAATGGTTTATTCAAAATGGGCACTGTGTCATCTTACCTTACTATGTCATCTTGCCCGGAACTCCCCTATACAAAATATTGTTGCTATCTAAAAAAATGTATGCAGGACACCTTTTGATCCTGAATATCATAAACATTACTTATACAGGGTGTTTCAGAATAAGATTCTAATCCTTAACGGTGTGAATCCTTAGGTGATTTTAAGAAGAAAAGTTCAAATTAACATATACCCTTAACCTACAACTTTCGAACTACATAGGGCGTTAAAGTTTTAAGAAAAAAATCGTTTTTTTATCATAACTTTAACAACTTTCTAGCTATTTTTATGAATTTTTCACACATGCCCTCTAAGCATCAATAGCCATTTTTTGGTGTAGAAAAATTTTAAAATTTTTTAACCAGTGGCGTCCTGCAAGGGTTTGGACTAGACATTTTGGAAAAATATTATCTACGCCACTGCTTTTTGTCAAGATAAAAATTATTTTTAAAATACTCATTTATTTTAGGCCAAATTTAATATCTTGCCTTTTTATCGTCCGACAAAAAAAATAAAAAGCATTAAATGCGCATTCGCTATGTGCCTATGGTTTATTTTTTAACATTAAATTAAAACAGCTAACATTAAATAACGTGTGAACAAAAACGAAAATAATTTAGATTAGCTGTTGAAAGTGGCCACCACCTGCAAGAATGCATGCTTCAGCTCTTCTCCTCATTGAGTCTCGTACCCTTAAATTTGAAAAATTCCTGGAGTATTCCTGATAGTGTCGGAACAAACTATATATTATGCGGTTTCTCAACTCCTCTTCAGTATTTATAAACCAACGTTTTCAGATGTCCCCACAGGAAAAAATCTAGACTGTTTAGATCAGGGGATCTAGGTGGTCACGATTGTGTTCCTCTGCGCCCTATCCATCGATTACTATAATGTTGATTTAAAAACTCTCGTGCTAAGAGACTGAAATGGGCAGGTGCACCATCGTGCATAAACCACATACGATGTCGGGTTAAAATAGGACGTCGTCTAGCAAATTTGGTAAAGTGTGTTCAAGAAATTGGCGATAATTGATTCCGTTCAATCTGGCTGGTAAAAAATAAGGCCCAATTAAATAATCACCAATAATTCCAGCCCAAACATTTACAGAAAATTGCTCTTGGTGGTGGGATTCCGTAATGGCATGTGGGTTTTCTTCTGCCCAGAAGTGATTGTTATGAAAATTTTGTATGGCGTTCTTGGAAAAATTAGCTTCGTCCGTGAACAAAATTCTGGCATCAAATTGGGGATTTTCGGTAACCATTTGAATAAACCATTGGCAGAAATTGATGCGTAATGGAAAATCCCTAGGAAGTAGGGCCTGGACCCGTTGAATATGGTACGGATATAACAAATAACTTTCAAGAATTCTCCAGACTAGGACATGAGTAATATTTAAAATATATTCCCGATTTTTCTGGTACTTATATTAGGGTTTTGTTCCACTAAATTTAAAACGGCTTCTTCGGTTTCCGGTGTTCGTGTAGTTTGGTGTGCCCCTTTTAAGTAGTTTTTTGTTTCAAAAGATCCTGTTTCACATAACTTTCTGTGAGTTCCTGAAATCGTTCGTGCATCCGGAACTATTCTATTTGGATAACGCTCTTGGTATAATCGTCTGGTTTTGAATGCATTGCCGTCAGCAAGCCCGTACAGGTAATATGCATATCCGCAAACTCGACATTTGTAAAATTTACCATGATACTTATACGTTTAAAAAGTATTACGTTTTTAAAATTTAAGTTAAGTGGAAAGCCGTGTACATAAATAAATAGCTGTCAAAACTATTTGGCAATAATATTTCGTTATTGTCATTGTTTCCTTAACAAAGTTCATAGCCTACTTGTCAGAAACCATAGGCATATAGCGAATGCGCATTTAATGCTTTTTATTTTTTTTGGTCGGAAACTGTTTGTCGGACGATAAAAAGGTAATATATTAAATTTGGCCTAAAATGAATTAGTATTTTATTGTATAAAAAAAAAAGTTGATGTTGATTTAGGTCAAGGTCAGACTTTTCGAGAAGAAAAACAGAAACCTAACCTTATAACCACAGACACAGAAAAGTAGTGACTCGCCGTCCGTTAAACGGACGACATTAATTTATTTTGCTGTCCCTTCAACCGATTATTTTAAACGAATATTACTGTACTAAAATGCCCGTAACTAAGGTCTAAGGGGTCGAAATTAGCAACGTATTTACCTATAATTATAGCCATATTAGGTATATTGTAGAATTAGAATAGCCACGTAATTTCCATCAACGAAGACAAAGGTTAGTTCACGGGGCTCGTGATCCTGCTGTTAAGTATTCGTTGCTGTTAAGGTGAGCGTTTAGAGTACACAAGGACTAGAGTAGCGCGGGTTCGATTACCTGAAATAACCAAGGGTTGATAGCCCTCTGGGGCCACGGGTGCAGGCACTACTGCAGGCCACAGAACAATAAATGTTACTGCAGGCAGTTCAGGCCCAAGGTCTTTAGAAAGACCTTGCTGCAGGCCCACATATAATCAGATGGGCTGGATGTCTGGTAAAGACAAGAGGCCATTGTAACCTAGGCAGAACCATAGAATAGGAGGGGCCCCTCTTATTTCTATGGGCAGAACTACATGTTGGTTTCACATAGAGGTCGAGAACTATCGATAGTCGAATCATTAACTATCGATTATTATTGATAGTCAGTTTTTAACCGAGACCAGTGGCGGCTCGTGGCCATTTGAAGTAGGAGGTCATTAAAAAAAAAATAGCGCCGCAGGCGAAAATTTTTTGGGTGCCACGCCCTTTTTTCAATGATGGTAATTTACCTGCTTTTCAATTAGGAAAAGTAAAAAACACAACACCAATCCTCAAGAAATTAACAAAAACAATCAGGTTCATTATATTATAGGTTAGGTTTTTGTCAGAACGACAGAGAGACAGGATATATATATATAGGGATGTATCGTAATATCAATAATATCAAATGGATGATATTTTTCTTTGGAACTGTTTTTAAATTTTTTAATTTTTATTCCGATATATCCGAGTATCAATAGAAAAAAGTACCTATACAGGTTAGAGGGGTACAACGGTACAACTGGCAACGCCGCATTTTTAAAACTATTTTTAAAGGCTAGAATTTTATGTCTTATATGCATTCTCAAAATTTCAAAAATATATTTCTATTAGTTCTCGAGATACTTCTAATGTGCCATCGAGTTTGGGAGACCCTGTATATAGCGATATATTTTTAACGATGAATGTATGTTCGTCAACGGCACCGCTTGCGCAGTGGTAGCCCAGTGACGCATGACGAAAAATCTGTAACGATATAATATTTTTTCGATATCAGAATCAACATCCCTATAAAGAACTACAGACTGCCGACTGCAGAAATCAACGGTCTTCTGTCTTTTTCCCATTCATTCTAAAAATTGCAACGTGCGTCTAAGCTCAATCAAAAAAAAAAACGGCTGACAGCCGACAAAACCTCTTTTTCTTCGAATTTAATACAAGTGCGAGAGTGATAACATGCTATTTATTCCTCTCTTTACCCCCACAGGCTTTGTTGGGTGACGCTATTTTTCGTGGGCAAGCTCGATTTTGACCTGAAATTTTTGCGGGGACGCATAACAAGTAGCGTTACGTCTAGTTTGTTTTGCTGCGTGTGCATTGCATTAATAAATACGAGGGATATTTTAGATGTAATAGTATCCGAGCAGTAAAGTTTGGTTGATTGAATCGATTTTAATTTTTATAGTTAAATATTAATATGTTAGGTGGTTGGTGACTTGGCGTGGGAGGTCATTGCCCAAATGACCTTATGGTAGAGCCGCCACTGACCGAGACTGACCCCTTTGAGAGAACACAGGAAGAGGAAGCACTATATAGTTTACAGATCTGTGATCACACCATTATAGAGGAAACCTCAAGTCCTTTATACACGCCATAAAACAAATAAGAGGCTTTTTTGTTTCACAGATTTATACTCTCACAATTTCTTTTATCTCTCTGCCGCAACTGACGTGGTTTACACCACTATCGAGAACGAGAACTATCGATAGTTTAACTATCGATGTTCTTCGACATTCAAGAGTATCGATGATTATCGATAGTTCTCGACCTCTAGTTTCACATAACCCCAGTTTTGTGACAGGAAGCAAAATGTAAATAAATTTGAAAAATGATTATTTACAACCATATTTTAGAGGTTTTGGGCCTTATTTCGAACGATAAATACACAAGACTTTCAGCTACGTTTGTCATAGTTCTGTCTGGATCATTATGTTTTCTTCTAAGGTAAAGTTTGACTGTTTTGCACATAGCAGTTTGGTGTAGTTGTTAAAAAAATATGCAATCTTGCTTTTTAGCCCCTTGTCAGGTGTCCTTGTGTTGCTCTGTTACATCCTGGGGTATGTAACCTCGTTTATCCTAGTAAAATACCAACATTACGCCTCTTCATACCTAGAAAAATTGGTAGCTTTGTATCAATTTCAAAATAAAGACAGAACAAAGCTGAAAGCATCTTGCAGCGTATGTGATGATCTGACATGTCAAAGGCACCAGGTTGGAAGGAGTGTGACACCTTGGAAAGATATAACCGTGGAGGAAGACCTAAATTTTGCAGTTGAACATGTAAGAAGGTATGCAATTTTTGGGTGATTCTCAATCTTAACTAGGTATCATAATTCTTTGTAGTTCTATAACAAGATTCTGGAAAATTTCATTTCTTCTTGGTACAATCAGTTCACAGGCAACAAGGAATTTGTCAACGAACTAAGATATTGCTTAAAATATGCTACCGCCACTTTGATTAAACATTTCTTTAACATGGACTACATTGATGTTATTACAAACAAATTGGTGCCTCAAGTAAGTAGAATGAGATTGATTAGGTAACAAATCAAAATTGAAGAAATGCACCTGCAAAAGTAATATTGTTTACAAAATAAGCTAGTAAGACTATATTAATTTAAGGAAACCTTTCTTCTGTTAACCTTAGTTTATTTATGATTAAAATTATAATACACAAATTAGAGGAAAATTTTCTTGCATTCCTCATTTTGCTTCTATGATTAGGTATAAATGTATTTACATAATGCTTGGTAAATTCATTGCCAATATGAATTATTCCTAAATTATATTGAATTTTAAAGGCAATCAAACACATTGATGATTATCTGTACATGCAACAAATTGCAAAGCTTAAAAACGTTAAATTTAATGAGGTTACAATAGAGTACTTGGGTAAAAACCTTCACCCGGCCACGACCAATAGAAAGAACGAGATAGCATATTTGCAACACCTTGGCAATGGGTTGGTCAAACAAGTCTTACCAGAATATTATGGAAAATGCAGGTAAGCATGACGGTTGATTCGATTCTATCTGGTTTTTCTACATTTAATATTTTTAGCAACTTCACTGTATTACTAAGAGAAATAATATCCGGATGGGTTCTCCTACCTCTAATGGATGTGCTGGCCGACCCAAATATTATAAACTCTCTGGTTATCATAACAGTTAATTATAAATCGTCGAAAAATGTAAAACTGCTGCATCCCCCTTCTAAAGTTGTGCTGTTACACGATTTTGTAAAAGTTGGGAGCTGTGAAAACGCATCTTTTGCGACGGGGTTGAATAAAATAAAAAATAACACCGAATTGCTGTATGCTTTTATGCAGTTTTTGAAAAAGCACGAACAGGTACATTTGTTGCAGTTTTGTTTAGATGTTGGTAAGTATACTCTGATCCACCAGGTGTTGAACAAAGTATTGTATGTCAACTATCAACAATGATGCAACATTTTTTAACATACTCTGGTCCAAAATTATAGAACTTGATTATTGATTTGATTAAAGTCAGATGTCAGCAAGCTCGAAACATCAAATAATAATGTGCTGAAACTAAAACAAGATGTAGTGACAGCGAGAACAGATGTTACTCCCGATGCTGACTCATATGAGATGAGGCTAAAGAAACTGGAGGTCTTAAACAAGGAGCTGTCTGAAAAACTTAACAAATTGGAAAGGGAACTCCTGGTTCTAAAAAATTCTCCTCAAAATAAATCACAGTCTCGACCTGGCTTCAAACCAACTAATACCGGGCGTCAGCTCATGAATGTGGAGCCCAGTGAAGATCAAACACCACCGCTTAACAGTTTTAAGGAAAACCTTACACCAAGTGCCACCCTATCCCAGCGTAGTAGAGATCCGTTAATACTGGGTACTGGTGCAATGGGGGGTTCCTCATCTTTTTCGGCTGGCGAGAGACGTCAATGGCTATACCTAGGGAGATGCGACCCTGCTACTACTGAAAACCAAATAACTGATTATATGGAGAAACAACTAGAAATTACAAATGTCAAATGTTTCATATTAGATAAAAATGAGGATGTTGCGTCCTTTAAGATCGGTGTCAAGGAGTCCTTAATAAAAGGTTTACTAGAACCTAACCTCTGGCCTGCGGGAACAGCGGTAAAAGAATTTCGCCCTCGTCGTCCTCGAGCTTCCATGCACGCAGCAAATTTTCAGCAGCAGGGTGCAGGAGGTCATCATTACTAGTAAATAGCGCTACCATAGTATATCAAAATGTTAGAGGCCTCAGGACTAAACTTAAAGACTTTCTGTGTTCAGCACTCACTGAACAAAATCAAAAATCAAAATCAAAATCAAAATCAAAATTTTATTGACGCATTTAGCATTTACAATTAGGTTTCCTTTAAGGTATATAATTACAACTATTAGTATAAGGACAAACAGTGTCAAGTGGTATAAAATTAAATTAAACTAATCACAATATATATAGGAACAAATCAACAATAAAAAATAAAAGTCATTGAACCAAGACATTTCAGTGTTTCACTCATACAATAACTTTTTAACTTTACCTAAGAATATGTTCAGATTATCGCAAAATATATCTATATTATTTGGGGTCAAAATTTCATTTACCAATTTACACATTCGATTTAACGGTGAATTAATACCATAATTAGTTCTATGATAGTCAACATTAAAAAGGACTCTACTTCTAGTATTAACCGGAGGAACACGAAAACCAATGTCAGTAAGGAGAGTAGGAGAGTCACACAAGTTATTAATAATTTTATAAAAAATTGAGATATCAGAAAATTGTCTTCTTTTTTCCAAAGATGTTAGATTAAGAAGTTTCATTATTTCATTACAATCGATCTCATCATAGGGTATATTTAATTTATATGCAATTCTCCTAAGAAATCTTCTTTGGACTCTTTCCAACTTTTGCTTGTGAACAACATAATATGGTTGCCACACACTACTGGCATATTCAAGAATAGAACGAATCACAGCACAGTAAATCTCCTTAAAGGCAAAGAGATTCTCGAAACCTCGTAGAGTGCGAAAGACAAATCCTAGTAGGCGCATTGCCTTGGTTGTAATGAAATCAATATGTTTAGTAAATGTTAGCTCGGAGTCTAACCAAACTCCAAGGTCTTTAACTAGGGTCTGTCTCTCAAGCTCCACAGAGTCCAAGTTATAATCAAATAAATAAGGATTCCTGGATCTAGTGAATGAAACTACTTTACATTTGTTGATATTAAGAGACAAATTATTACTTTTAGACCATAATAAAAATCTATCTAGATCGTCTTGCAACAGTTGACAATCAAACGGCGATCTAATAATTCTAAAAATCTTTAAGTCGTCGGCAAAAACGAGAAACTGGCAGTCATGAAAAACATTTTTTATGTCATTAATAAAGATATTAAAAATGTCATTAATAAAGATATTAAAAAGAAGTGATGACAACAATATTCTATCATCGCTGTTACAGAAACCTGGCTTGACCCCGCTATAAATGATGCTGAAATTCTTGATTCCAGCTATGCAATTTACAGAACTGACCGCAATAGCAGTAACAGTACAAAAAGTCGTGGCGGTGGTGTACTGATTGCTGTCAATAATAATTATAGATCTCACCGCCTCAACATTAATAACCCATCAGTTGAAGAGATATGGATTTCTGTAAAGATCGGCGAGGATACCTTTTGCATTGGTTGTGTTTACATTCCCCCTGCAATGGACATAGATGTCTACGAGTCTCATATGTTATCTGTGACAAATGCTTGTGACTTATCGGAAAATATTTTAGTTATGGGTGACTATAATCTGTCCAACATCGCATGGTCAACGGGTGTTGATCAACCAGGACTTTTACCAAACAATGCTATTTCTTCTAGAGAATCTCTAGTTTGTGACACTTTTACGTTTTTAGGACTGTCTCAATTCAACGGAGTGTTCAATGATCACAATTCAATCCTTGACCTCTGTTTTGCCAACTTTGACCTTACTTCAACTACAAAGTGTAATGGATTGGTTAATTGTGATCCCTATCACCCGGCACTTGAGCTGTCAATTAACTATGATAGAAAATTATACTTAAACTCGGCAGATTATTTTTACTATGATTTCAAAAACGCTGACTTTGTCGCAATAAACAACTACTTTCTATTATACAATTGGCACTCAATGTTGGATAATGATCTTGATGTTACTGTTGATAATTTTTATGATATTGTATTTAACTGTATAGATATGTTTGTACCAAAAAAGAGATCAAGTTCGAACCACAGATTTCCCGCCTGGTTCTCACCTACACTTAAACAACTTATAACACGTAAAAAATTGGCTCATAAGAAGTATAAACAGTCGAAAACTGATGCTGACTATAATAAATTTGTTCTGTTGAGAAATGAATGTAAATCTCTAACTCGGGTATGCTATAATACTTATATTACCAACTCAGAAGATGCTATAACTAACAATCCTCAATTCTTTTGGAAATATATCCGGTCACAATCTAATCATGGTGCTATTCCAAAACAGATGTTTCTCGAGGAAGACAGTGCTGACAACGGCCACGATATTGCAAATCTCTTTGCTCGTTATTTTTCCTCGGTATACGACCCCATTGATGAGAATATTGATGGTGTGGATTCTCCCGAGGGGTCTATATCGATTTCTAACGTCATCGTCAAGCCTACGGAAGTAGAAACAGCTCTGACTAACCTTGATGTTAATAAGGGTGCAGGCCCAGACAATATACCTAATAGTTTATTAAAATTCTGTTCCCATTCTCTCTATCTGCCACTTTACTACATCTTTTCTAATTCTTTAGGCTCTGGAATCTTCCCCAGCAGGTGGAAATTGTCACACGTTTGTCCTGTCTTTAAGTCAGGTAATAAAAATGAAATTAACAACTATAGACCAATCTGCATCCTCTCAGCTATTCCCAAGCTCTTCGAACACTGTGTAGAGAGAGTCCTTAAGGCTGTTTTTGAGCCAATCATTGTCGATCAGCAGCATGGTTTTATTTCAGGCCGGTCTGTGGAAACTAATCTATTTCTTTTTTCAAACTACCTTCATAACTCATTCAGCAACAGCCTTGAATGTCACGCAATTTACACAGATTTCAGCAAGGCTTTCGACAAAGTCAACCATGCCATTCTAACTTCCAAACTCTCCAGACTTGGGTTGTCTGGTCAACTGCTCGCATGGATTGTGTCTTACCTGAATGACAGGACGCAGCAGGTCATAGTAGAGGGCTTCCATTCTGAACCGTTTAATGCAACATCGGGAGTTCCCCAAGGCTCCCACCTGGGCCCCCTACTATTTAATCTGTTTATTAATGATCTTGCCCCCCGACTGTCTTCCAACTGCCTGCTGTTTGCGGATGACTTAAAACTCTTTAAACAGATTTCATCTGCACCCGACATAACAACTCTCCAAAGTGATATTGACATAATATTTTCTTGGTGTGAAAGTAACAGAATGTCATTGAATGCTAGCAAATGTCAGTTTATGAGATTCAGTAGGTTGATGAGTTATGCCCCCGTTCATTACTCTGTCAATGGTGTTCCACTTGTTGAGGTATCTGTGATCAAGGATCTTGGAGTCCTTTTAGATAGCAAACTATCATTCTCACATCACTTTGAGAGCATCATTGGCAGGGCTAATAGAATGCTGGGATTTATAAAGAGATCGTGTAGGGACTTTACAAATATTAATGTGTTAAAATTGTTATATGTTTCTCTTGTTAGATCAATTTTAGAATTTTCAAACATAGTTTGGTCACCATATTTCCATGTTCACATTAATAGACTTGAAAACGTTCAACATAAATTCATTAAATTCTCCAAATATCATTTGTTTCGCTCTGGTATCAACTTAAATGATAACCAGACTATGGCCTACCTGAATGTAAGTTCGCTTGCTTGTAGGAGGGAGTATTACGACGTTTGCTTTTTTTTCAAAGTATTAAATAATATCATTGAAAGTCCAGATTGTCTCAGTCTATTTTCATTTCATGTGCCTGCATACCAAACTCGTGCTCACTCCCTCCTGCATGTCCCTCATTGCCGTACATGGTATTTGTTATACAGCCCTATAAATAGAGTCTCAACCACCGTCAATAAGTATTGTGATAGTCTTGACCTCGTTGGTGCCTCCCTAAGCACCTTTAAATCCTCTGCTAGAAGGGTCATTTTAAGTTAAGCGTCTAAATATGTACTGTTAATTAAGATTAAACTTGTAAATGTTGATAACGTTAATAAATAAATAAAAAAAAAAAATAAATTACATTGACAAACGGCGTTGGTGGTCTAATTGTGGGAGATTCTATACATGCGGTTGCCTTTACAACAGTTTTTATACAGGGTGTCTTTAAAAAGTCTTTACAAAATGCTAGCACAAAATTCTAGCACAAAATTCTAATGCTAAAATATGACAATCTAGCACAAGTTACCTTAGTCCAAAAGTTAATAGTTTCCGAACTACGGGGCGCCAAAGTTATTATTTTGTTAAAACCTTTTCCAGTACACCCTGTATGAAACTTATTCGAACAAAAAAGTTGCGTCTCCGCGACCAGGAGACATACATTCCGTGTATTTTTTATTTCAATTTGTGCTAAAATTTTGTACAGACCCTTTTAGAGACACTCTGTAT
The DNA here is from genome assembly GCA_963920685.1 of Polydrusus tereticollis. NCBI lineage: Eukaryota > Metazoa > Arthropoda > Insecta > Coleoptera > Curculionidae > Polydrusus > Polydrusus tereticollis. The sequence goes on along the minus strand of OY987329.1, from coordinate 82,841,742 downwards.
AGCAACAGTTAGCCGACGTAGCACAGCAAAAGCTATTTTTACTAGCAACAGCAATGTTCTCTAATGCATTTTACAGATGATTTTAATACAAAGCTCCTGACCCCTGACTTAGCAAAAAAGCAACTGGAGGATCTACACAGTCAAGCAACTGGCTTGTACAAGGAGTACCTAGACAAGAATTCCCTCAATTTCATTGGTTGTACGAAGGATATTTGTCAGGAATACAGTGGGCTTATCAAGGACATATATACTGTTGCCAAATTGAGGACTTCCAAGCCTCTGTATCAGGCGTACGACTTTGCTTTTAATTGTTTGGAGAGCTTTTGGTTGCCGCAGTTTTTTCATAGCAATGAGGTAGGGGAGAGTTGTGTATATTTAGAGTTGCAAATGTGATAAATATTTTTTTTTAGTTTTACAACTGCATATGTGGTTCAAAAGTGACTATGACATACAGCAAGGCTTCTATAAAGTAAGTAAGATGATTTTTCAAAATTTATCTGTGTACTAACCCCACTTTATTTCTACTTTTGCCACTAACCCTAGACCCCAACTAATCGGTTTTGGATCTCCCTCTAAGAATAAGTGAGTAAATTTAGTTTATTTTGCAAATTAATAAATTTTAGTTATTTTTACTAGTAGAATAAGAGCTAGCTGCTAATTTCAACAAGCTCAAAAATGAGTCTTAAGGCCTTTATAAATGTGTTGTATAGAGAAGGGCTGGTCTCACTAGTTCACACATTTTTTTTTGTTTTATTTTTCAACATACTAATCTTGTTTAAGCCTGTAAGTACACTCACATGGTCCCCGGTTCGAGACCGGACTCGGGTACGGCTGTTTTCATTGAAGGTACGGAGCTGCTGACAACAAGATCAAAGTTATCGATTCGACAAAGTCCCAAAGGGACAGGTTTTTTGTTGTTTTGTATAGGAGGAAAAAAGTCCTAACCTGTCATATGATGAAAAGTGTATTTATTGATTTACTTTTTGACTTTGAAAACGAAGCTAAAATGTTTACGATAAGAACTTTGCCCTTATAAATAAAATTGTTTAAATTTAACTTTTTTAAAAGCTTTATCGCTGGGCACTCCAAACATTACATAATGCATTTACCTTGAAATGTGTTTCATTCAAATCGAATCAGTTAATTCGATTTTCTCTATATTTTACACAAATTAAAAAAGAAACAGTTTTGAGATTACATTAAACGTTGGTTAACAGAAAAAATTATTTTACAAAACTTACAACTAATCCGCTATTCCAGATGCATATAATATACAACATATTTTTACATAGTATTACTGTTGATAAGGCGTATATTTTCAAAAAAATTATGTTTCTGTGGAGCCAGCACTGATATATACATAATATTATATGTATAGTAATTTTTTTAGTTGGTGAAAGTAACTATATAATCGTAAAATAACGTCCAAAAGCTAATAACAACATGCATTTCCATAAGCAATTTCCAACATCTCTCACGCGATGACGTCACTGCGCGAGCCGTATGAAATTAAAACGGCTAGATATCATACCCTGTTTATTTGTACTATGCTCCGCTACTACATATAGCTCGGCACACGAGGCAGTGGCTACCAAAAGAATGCGGACAAAAACATCTTCGTGGATTTACGATGTTGCCACATACCGTTACCTATAATCATAATTTAACATTTGTTAACAAGGAAATCCTGGATTTTAATATATTCATTGAATTAAATAATAATGTGTTTAAGAAACTAAGAGTATTTTATTATAATTTCAAAATCTCGTCTTATTCTATTAATGTTGATATCGAAATGGCATGGAAATATGGCAACATGGTGTACAATCAAAGGAAACACGAGTTGTTAATTTTGATCGGTTCACTCGCGCCGCGTGCCAAAACCGATCGATATTTGTGTGTAGGGATGTCGATATCGATTTGTTGAAATTGGGATAATATTAAGGTGGTGCTTAAGTAGAAGATATGCGGGCAATGAAAATAATATCGACTTCGATACTCCAAATTTAATATCGATATTTGACCAAAAAATATATCGCCTGCTGCATACTTCGATAATAATAATAATAATAATAAAATATCGATATTTTTTAAACAGTCCTATTTGTGGGTGAGAACGCTGTGTTAGGAAAGTAGTAATAAAACAGGCGTAAGCTATTCAGTTTTTTTAAATACGTCGGCGCCGTGTCGCAAATCTTTAATTCATGCGTCTTTCACATTAATACGAACAAAACTAAAGAATCATTATCACTGAATCAATCATAACATAAGGCTGTTTTTTTCTCATGTCAAAATATAATTTTCTATTTTTATTGCATTTAAAACATATGGGTGTAGCCAAGGGCGGTTTTACGGAGGGGGGAATAGGGTAATTACCCCCCCCCCCCCCATTAATTATGAATTTAGAATTTTAATCAAGCGAAAAGTAAAAAGATTAAAAAAGCAGAAAAACTATAGGTACAAGATACAATCAAATGCTGTTTGCAACGCCTCGATGACACGACGCGATGCCTGTTTGGCTTCGCATTGTCTGGGTGCCGTTCATACTCAGGTAAATACGCGCGACTTACTCTTACGAGGTTATGCGGCTGATTATAACTATCTCGCCTTCGCGGATATCGTGGCAACCAAGCATTGCATTTTCTTGTTTCTGTTGAACAGCGTAATTTTCTGATTGATACCATTTTTATAAAAAATTGGGATTTGAGAATAACCCCCCCCCCCCCCCCTTGTTGAAAAGCTAAAACCGCCCTTGGGTGTAGCACGCCCATGATTCCGTTCCCTTTGCCGATTCCCCATAGCCACAGACTGGTGTGTCGACCTGTAGATTGCCGTTAAGAATTTGCCGGTGTGTATTGCATGTGCCCCACGACGTAGTATGTTGAACAGGCCGTCACCCCCCGGCCTCCCTAAAATATATTATTTATGCAATTTACCAGTGACTTATTATAACTTATGTAAATAGGTGGCTAGCTCTTGAGTATATCTGGGGATAATTTTCATTTCTCTATCGTAGAAGTAAAAAATACTATGAACAATCAAACTACAGTGCCGTATCTAAAATAAGCAGCGGGATTGGCAAAATTAAAGGTGTTCTAAAAACTTCCACGCCCGTAGAGGGCTCTTTAGATCCTTTAGAGAACAGTATCACTGAGGATATCATTCTTAGCGAGAATCTCATCAGGGATCTGAGCAACTGGAAGGTTACCATTCCTACTTATCAGGTAAAGTCCGTTTCATCTAATGGTATAAAACTACTTTTAGAATTACCGTCTAACATAACCTAAAGAAAAACTCGTTTCCTTCTTACTTTAATACATATCCACTTTCATATTCCTCTTAAGACCCCATTAGACGGCCTGTGACTTGAGGCGCCTGGCTTGTGGAGTGTAGAGTGTCGGACTGATGCTCGTCTAGACTATTACGAGTATACGGCCTGTGAATCGACAAGTCTCGCGCCGCGCGTTGACAGAGCTTCTGTTTTGTTTCTCGTTTAAAAATGCTCCTTCTCGCGCTGTGTAAATAGTTTCCTTTGGAGTATACGATTTACCGCCTATCAACGGGAACAGACAGACGGCGCGAAATTCGTCGCGCCAGACTCGTTAAACGGCCCGACGCAACACAGGCCGTCTATTGGGGGCTTTACATTGTCAGCGGAAATTAAAAGTTTGGATGGACAGACTATAAGTGTAAGAAGTGAAGGAACTTTTCTTTTTGCGCCCCTTGTATACAGTAAGTTATTTTTATAGATAGTTGCAGCCAATAAAATAACGTACTTTTGCTTGAATGTACTTCACATGGACAATGCTGCCGCGGATAACAAAATTAATAATTGGATCGTGTGGAGGAAAGATCAAGATTTTTTTACTTTGAGGGCTAAATTAGTCGAGTTTCATGGCGAGAGTGAAATATGTGATTCCCCGTTGCCCTCCAGGAAGTAAGTATTGGATAAAGTGGACTTATTTTGTATTTATTGTTTCCTAAGATTGATTTATTTTTTCTTTACCGTGTCCGTCATTTTTAGAGCGGGATCCGCTGTAGAGTCTCGCATGTCTAAATACGAGGATTTCATCTCGAAATTGTTGCAAAAACCTCGATTGAGAGGCAGCGATTTGCTTTATACTTTTCTGACAAGTGAGGAGGATTTTACTTTAGGTAATTAATAATAATAATACTTTTATTGTCATAAAATACATTCACAAGTGAACATTGACAACGTCATTGGTTAAAAGACAAACAAATGAACTTAATCCTAGGAAGGTACCTAATAGGGTGGGCCGAATTTTTTTTTTCTCGAATGTGATATGTCCTGGGTAACCAAAAGTTGTCAACTTGATATAGTATTTTTGATACAAAATTTGGGCTTTCTGGGATAACATCTTCAGGTGCCTACTTGAGGTCAAATTTGGGAAAATTATGAAAATATTCATAAACTTTAAATGAGTGATTTATCTTGACTTTCTCCTCTATATAGCTGTGTTGATAAAAAAATTGCCACTAATAAACTCATAAATTCATCGAAACATATTCATCTGAGCTCAACCGTGCAAATGCGCAAGTAGTGTCGCGCAGCTATCTCAATATCACGTACGCCGCCGCAAGTCTACCTTTCCTGTACCGACAAGCAGTGTTGCCAGGTCTACCGTTTTAGCGGTAGATCTACCGTTGTGATGTATGAGCTACCGTGCTACCGTTTTTGACATAATTTTCTACCGCTAAATATTATACGACATAATTAAATGTATTTCCTCACACAAGTAATATTGTAGAGGAACGTTAACTTTAATTCTCAATCTCAAAAAAACTATTTGAAATAATTTCATTATTACTTAAAACGAATGACGATTGTCAATATTGAGAAGACATTACATTGCAGTTGGTAGCGCGGTACTCGACATCGACAGGACGCCCACGGTAGCTACGGATTTGTGCGATTGCGTTTGCTTCGGTAGGGTAAATCGGTAAATCCCCTAATTCGAGACAACGAAAGAACTACATAGTGGTTGTCTGCTTACAAAAATTATAATTCTCTGATTATTTAATGTGCTTTATGGTCGTTTTGTTTACATTTACAAATTATTTGAAATCAGTTCGATTTAAGGTGGATCTCGGGTTGTCCAATATTTATCCGGATCTCTACTTGGTCAAAAAATGTATATACAATATATATATATAAAACTATTAAAATATTTTGTTAAACCTAGCCTAAACTTTAGCCCAAAGGGAGTAAGGGCATATCCACCGTTTTATTTTTAAATCTACCGCTTTTTCATGTCGTGCCTATCGCTTTCCTTATTTTCAACCTGGCAACACTGCCGACAAGATTAGTTGTCTCGACGCATTCGAAGAGTCAACGTCTTATTAACTTATATTTACTCTTTTTAGTGAACGCGTAATTGTTTATTTGTGTGAAAATGCCGAATACACGTAAAGACATTGAATGCGAGGTGTTTGGAGCACCAACAGAACTTAAGTGCAACATACTTCCGACTTATAGCGATGTTATGAGAGCATATTTGTGGCACAGGCAATTAATAAAAGACCAGAACAATGGCAAAGACCCTAGTGTAAGTGATGTTTCTAAAAAAGTTATATCTGTATTGAAAAACATTTGGCAAAATGCTTCTTTACGAGTGGTGAGTGAACAAGAGATTTATCGATTGATTAAAGACTATGTTGTGAAGTTTCGGAGTTTAAAAAAAAAACATTGGGTCCGTACATAATAAAAAGTGTTTAGAGAAGCTAGAAAAATTCAGACAATCAAGTAAGAAACTTTTTGATATATCGACGTGCAAGTGCAAAGATTTTGACTCATGCAAATGCAAAATTAAAGTGCTTAAAACAGAACAAGAATTTTTACGAGACCAAAGAACAGAAAGAAGAATGTTTATTGGAAATGTTGACATTAAATTGACAAAGGTTTTAGAAAAACGTATGCAAAGAAAATTTAAAGCAAAAAAACAACTAGAGGACCAAAGCCGCCTAGAGCAATTGAAAAATGTAGGAAAAGTGAATGTTCTAGAAACAACTTCCTCCCCACTGGAAGAAAGTGTGTTTCTGGGTGAAAGTTCTACAACAAGCGAGTTTAAACTTCAATTAGATAGTCCATCAACTTCAAAAGCAAGAACAGACCTTTGAGGGGTGGATTTCAGAAATTTAGCCGAGGCTTGCGATCGAACGGGAGTTTCGGATAGATGTGCTTCTTTTTTAGCGAATGCTGTTCTGCAAGATCTTGGCGTTGTCAGTAGAAACGACCCTTCAAAATTATTAAACCGTAGTAAATTGCGGAGAGAACGAAAGAGACGAAGAACGGAACTAAAAAAGGAATCAACAGGAAATTTGAAAATTACAGGGATCTATTTTGACGATAGAAAGGACAGAACACTACTGACGGAGAAAAAAGGAAGCACTTATCATAAGAGATACGTTTTGGAGGAACATATTGTTCTTATTGCAGAACCTGGGTCTGTTTATCTCGGACATGTAACTCCTACTTCAGGAAATGCTAAAGACATCAAATCAAGTATTTTCGATTTTCTAAGCAGTAACTTGGGACCTGTTGAAGAACTTGCTGCTGTTGGCTGTGACGGAACTGTTGTAAATACAGGTTTCAAGAATGGAGTTGTTAAGCAATTAGAAGTAACAATTGGACACTCCTTACAATGGTTGATTTGCCTACTGCACGCCAATGAACTTCCACTTCGCCATTTGATTGAGAAAATGGATGGTAAAACTAACGACCCAAGAGGATTCTCAGGAACGATTGGAAAGCTTCTTCCAACATGTCAGAACCTTCCAATAGTTAAATTCGAAAAAATTGATGGGGAACTACCAGAATTCGACCTAAATGACACCAGTACCGATCAAGTTTATTTGTATCAAATGTGTTCGGCAATCGCAAGAGGTGATGTCCCCTCAAATTTATCAAATCGTGATCCTGGAAAAATGTCACACTCAAGATGGCTGACAATGGCAAATAGGATTTTAAGACTATGTAGCTTCAGAAAAACCTTCAAACGAATTGAAAACAATAACCGAATTTATATTAAAAGTTTATGCTCCTGTTTGGCTCGATATTAAAATCAGATCATCGTGTACTGAAGGCTCCAGACATTTGTTCTCTCTGATAACAAGATCGAGATATATGCCAAGTACAGTTAAAGATGTGATTGATCCGGTCATACAGAGGAATGCATTTTTCGCTCATCCAGAAAATATTCTATTGACAATGCTTAGAGATGTTCGAAAGCCTATTAGAGAACTTGCGCTAAGAAGAATTCTGAAATGTAGAGTAATGAGTCTTCAGAATAGCAAAATCAGAGAGTTCAAAGTCCCAAAACTGAATTTTGACGCTCAAGACTACACTGAATTGATAAACTGGCAGTCAGTTAGCGTAACTGAACCACCACTCACAAGAACAATTTCAGATACTGCATTGCAAGAGATGATTCTAACAGTTCCTGACGACATCGAAATTTTGAAATACCCTTGTCACACAGAATCTGTTGAAAGATGTATTAGGACAGTCACTGAAGCCTCTGTTTTAGTAAGCGGAACAGAATCAAGAGATGGCTTGATTCGAACTCGGATTGCCTCCAGAAAAAAAATTCCGAAAACTGAGACAAAACAGTAATTTTTAAAGGCTTTAGATCAATAAATTGATAATTTTAATTAATAAGACGAAGGTCGGGAGGGAGGCGGGGAAGAACTCGACATGCAGCCACCCCACGTGGTGAGTTCTGGGTTATTTCATTCAATTTTTATTGAGTGAAATAAGCGAAGAGCTGCATATTTCAGTAGTACGCTTTGTGGAAAATTCGAAGCGAACTAGGCACCTGAAGATGGCGCTTGTCAGAGCCGAAACTTTGCATGAATGATCAACAATAGTAGTGACAACTTTCTAGCACCCAGGGTAATTGAGATCTCACACTTTATTTTTTTCCTTATATAGATCGACCCACCCTAGTACCTAACCCTTTCCAGTCCAAATTAATTTTTTGTTAAAAAAAATATTTGTTGGCGAATTACTATTGCAAATGCCATTTCAGCATGTACAATATAAAGTCAGTGGGTTAAAAATACAAATATTGTTTGGAAAACTTTAATCAACATAGAGTTTGGTTTTAACAAGTCTTTCTAAATATTATTGTAAATACAACATTGGTACACCTTATTGTCGAGTATGAAACTCATAGCATGACACCCTTGAATAGGCTTTGATGCAATTTCTGCAACTTCGTTTGGGCGCAATATGGCTTGCCCAGTGAGCAACATTATATGATTAACCGTAACTTTCCTTTTAAATCGAGGTTCAGGAGTTGAGCAAGAGGAGTCTTGGCAAGAAAATAGTCTACCTCTTTTTCGGGACGAGAAACATCTATATATTTCTTTTCTGTACCGTACCACCTTTTTACTGACTGCACGGGCTCATTTCCTTGATAAGATGAAGCAACATTGACTGATTTATTACCGTACCACTTACAAACAGTAATATTGTTTATTGATTCAGTTCTCGTAGGATCCACGACCAGATTTTTTTAAATTTTCATCGGACCCCAGTTTACAAGCAGGCATTCTAGCAACTCTGACTGTATCGGTTGCCAGTATGCCAATTGCTTTCAGATGACGTACCAAATTAAAGAAACTGAACCGGTTGTCTGGGAATACTTTAAAATTCTTATTCTTCATTCATCTCGCTTTTTTATTTCGGCATTATTATTTAGATCTATATAATTTCGCAGCTTATCAAATCTATTTCGTGAGATTACGTCAGCTATTGGTGAAAACCTAGTTTCTTCCGCCCAGTACATCAGATAACTTGGCATTCTTATTATACCAGAGGGTATATTTATTCCAAGAAACTAACAAATTTCAGAGTTAGTTGTATTTATTGAATGTCCATCCTTTTGGTAAGCATACAAATTAGTTTGCAGTGCTATGTTGTTGATTCCATCATATATCATCATTGAAAAATATTTTAAAATAGCTTAAAGGGGTCAAAACTTCGTTGTCTGAAGACCATTCTATATTAAGTTTGTTCAATGTCCTTTTTTTCCATAAACGGCGACGAGCCGTTAAAACTGTTGGAAACACAGAATAAAAATTCGAAAATAGGAAACTATTAAAAACAGACTTTTATTTTCTCTAGCCGCATTGATTAAAATTAAATAAACAAAATTGTTTTACTTAGTTATATCAACAATGGCTCCCAACAATCAAGACCTCGGAAATATTTACCAGTCGATGGCATACAAGCTGAGGAAGGAAAAGGGGCAGTATTTGGATAGTTTTATGACTACTTTCGTCAACTCTGTGGTTAAGCAGAAGCAGGAGTAAGTTAATCTATTATACATGGTGTTAGAACAAATTCTTTCAATTTACCTTTTTTTTTTTAAGTAAAATTGACGTAGCTGAGGAAGGGGCCGAGCTTGATGTGTCTTTAGGTTCGTTAGCCAGCGACCCATTAGTTCCGAAAACCTTCAAAAACGACGTTTTCAAGGATAACTTCGGGATTTCCTATAAATCGAAATCAGACAGTTCCAGTAGTAGTTTAAGTCCGGCCCTGTTTTCGGAATGTTTATTTTATTTGTGTAAGTCAATTTGATGGTTTGCATTTTTGTCTCCACCGCTTACTTATTATGGCCCTGGATCGTCAGGGTCGTATTGTTAACAAATCAGACAGTATATTATCCAGATATATGTCCCTTGTCTCAAATCTGTACTTACATCTCTGATGTTTTAGTTAAAAATATATTCAAAATACCCTCCGGGATGTTAAGAGTCTATGTTGCTGTTTGCTGCGTCGCCCAACAACTGATCGACCTAATCAGCAGAATTATCATTGAAAAAAAAATTAAGGCTGGTCTTACACAGAGTAATTTAGCTTACCTTATTGGACTGTTGGAAGGTAAGAACATTTTTTTTAACATTTATCTTTTCTTTTAATATTCTTAGAAGGTGCAGAGCTGTCGCAATTACTCTTAAAGATTAATTCAACTATAATTACCCATTACACTCCGAAAAGAGCATCAATTACAATTACCAATTACTAACAGTATGATAAAAATATTTTAATTACCAATTACGCACTAAAAGTCACTGATTCCTTGATCATCATTCGATTACTTTCTAGTAGTAATAACTCTGAATCTTTCTGATAATTAAATTACTCTCGTTACATTTTGATAATTGAATTAGTATATGAGCAATTGAATTACTTTATTTTATATTATTATAGAACAAAAACTTAATTTAATTTTTTTTTATTAGAGCACAATCACTTTACTAAGAGAGGAAAGAAACTACTTTCGACGCTACACAATAGTTAAACTTCGACTTCTAATTTTGAGATACCTTTAACTTATTAAAAACTAGAATAGTTCAACATGACCAATAACAACAATAAAATTGTCTCTCTATATGGGCTTAATAGATTTATTTGTTAAAATAAAACAAATGTAACAATTAAGTAAAATAGCAAAATAATAATAAAAAAAACTAGGTAGATTCAAAGAAACACGAAATTTTTCATAACAAAATAACTAATAACTAATGCTTCGAAATGTTTGTCAGAGAAAGCATGTCTTCTGGGGCTATTAATGATCTCAGTAAAAGAAAACTTTCAACCATAGCAGAGGATGGTCATTAAGATACTGGAGAATCTCTAATTCAATCTTTGATTTGTACTTTTTTTTTATCATTTTCATTCTGTAGGTCCTCATTAGTATCCAATTCAAAAAAAGTATTTATACTACTATTTCAACTGATCGTATTTTCCCCGTGGGGTAAAGAGTCTGGATTGGGTTTGTGAAAAAATATAGGACTTTCCTTCCGCCTAACGTCTGTATTCCTCTTCACTGGCCCCTGAGTTATCTTCTAAATTCATATTGTCAACAAAATGGGGGGCTCCACATTACAATTATATTTTTTACACCTCTAGACCACTGTGCGTTGAGGTCGCGGACCACTGTGCCACCCAATGTCAAGAGCAATTAAACAATAGTCAGCACTTCCGGTGTATAAATACCTGAACATTGGGTGGACACGGCACCTTCGTTTCTCCGACTGGTCACTTCCCTTGTCATTAGGAGCTTCTACGTCTTATAGACCCAAAGCCTCTCTCCTGATCTTCTCTAGTTCCCTCCGGCAGCGCTTCTACGTCTTATAGACTCAAAGTCTCTTTCCTGGGTCATTACCAGTCTACTAATCCCCCGGAGACGTAGTTCAAGTAAAGTAAAGCCCTTCAGGCCACATTCTCCTAAAGCCTCCCAGGCTAATAGTGCCGTTTAGTCTGACAGCCCCAACGAGACATGCTGGGTTTCCTCCAGGCTACCTGGTAAACAAGTTATAATTATAAATATAAGGATCTGTGTTTTTTCTAGCCAGTGTTTCATTCACGCCCCGTTAGAGAAACAATCCCCCAGTTGTGACAATATCCTGTGCTTTTTCAAAAGTAAATTTTATATGAATGAATTGATTCGGCTGTTACTTGGTGGAAATTTATTATCACTTTATAATAAATGGTAAAAAATAATTTTAAACTTTCCACAAATATACAAGTTTTATTTTTTTTTATTTTTTTTATTAACAAAAAAATATCTAACACAAAAGAAAAAACTTAAAACATTTCTAAATCCAATTCAGTAAAATTAAAACCATCACAAACTAAAATATCTCCTTTTGATATATGTAGGTATGTAGATGACATTCTGGTAGGGTTTACTAGCACAGAAGATGAACTAAAACAAATTCTAGATCATCTAAACTCGTTACACCCAAAAATAAAATTTACACTTGAAACAGAAGTCAACAATTCAATAATATTTTTAGAGCTCAAGATATCGAAAACTGAAAATAAAAAACTAGAATTTGACATATACAGAAAACCCATCATCACAGATATCACAATACCACATGATTCCCTACACCCCAAAACACACAAATTAGCTGCTTATGATGCAATGATACACAGAGCTTTCTCTATACCACTTTCCAAAAATAACTTAAATAAAGAACTAGACACCAAAACTATCGCCATTAACAATGGTTACACACAGGAAGAAATAAATCGCCTCATATCAAAAAAGAAAAAAGTCATAGCCAATACACAAATTTAGTCAAAAACTAAAAAAAAAGCAACAAACACTCTCTTACCTTTTTAGGCCCAATCTCCAATAAAATATCAAATATTTTAACCACAGATAACACATCAGTAGCTTTCAAATCATCAAATCGCCTATCATACCTCATATTTAACGTTAAAGATGTAACGAAGCAGACCCAGGTGTCTATATTTTAAATTATTGCTCTTATATTAATTGTATCTTTAAATAATTCTTGACCTACCCGGCACTGTAGCATCCTAATATTAATTTATTTCAGCCTTATTTGACTTTGTTGTGTTTTAATCATGTTATGGTTTTAATTTACCCTGATATATTATTGGGAAAAAAACCTGGTAAGTATATATTAGTATAATTATTAATTGTGCCATTATAATACCATATTTTTATAAGTTAAGTTAATTAAAAGAGATTCAGTGATTAGTCTACCTTTTGTTTGATTTCATTTTTTGAAGATTGCGCGTGACCTTTGGACTCTCGAGTCTGCCCGGGGAGCGATGCAGCGCCTTGCATGTTTTTTACGCCGTTTCATCGACAGGGTAGTTGGCGCAGATTGTTAAAAAGTGGAAGGACGAAATTGGTGGGAGAATATCGCCTTGCTGGTCTAGTGAGAACATCGAAAGGATCACTTATTAACTTCTATCAGGTACGATAAGCATCGAAATTCAAGAGCCATCATGACTTCACATTTCCATTAGATTTTCTTGAAAAGTACTTTTTCTCTAATAGCAAATAATAATAGTGGGATCAAAGGTTGTGAGTGAAATAAATTTGGGTTTCTTTTGGCTTTATTTGGAGAAAGTAAATTGCTTAAATAATAAAAAAATTTAATTTATTTAAAAAAAGGTGTTATCTTGCAATTTACAAACGTAAAACGGGGTTTTCTAAAACATTTACATTTTATAAGTCTGAATATTAAAGGGTTTGTTATTTTCGATACAGGGGAAGTCAAAAGTTCGAACCTAGTGTTGTTTTGTGATGGTTGTTGAATTTTCGAGTACTAAATTAAATTCTGGTTTTATTCTTTTAAATCTTTAACAAGGGCAATTTTTGATTAAGGGTTTTTGTTGGTTGTTTGTATTTTTAAATGTTTTCAGGGGTTTTGAAGATCATGTTTTTTTAAATAATTTATTATTAATATTTCGCTAAGTCAGATTAGTGTGGGATTTCTTATTTTGTCATATCTTTTAACAGGGAAAATGTTGAGCTCTTATGTTAGTTAAAAAGATATTCAGGGTGTGTTTTTTTGGGAAATCATTTACAATATTTTACTGCTTACTTTTCTTATTTCTGACAGACGAAAGGTAGTCCCGTTTGTGGACTTGACCTGGTCTGTTTACTTTTCTTATTTCTGACAGACGAAAGGTAGTCCCGTTTGTGGACTTGACCTGGTCTGTTTACTTTTCTTATTTCTGACAGACGAAAGGTAGTCCCGTTTGTGGACTTGACCTGGTCTGTTTACTTTTCTTACTTCTGACAGACGAAAGGTAGTCCCGTTTGTGGACTTGACCTGGTCTGTTTACTTTTCTTACTTCTGACAGACGAAAGGTAGTCCCGTTTGTGGACTTGACCTGGTCTGTTTACTTTTCTTATTTCTGACAGACGAAAGGTAGTCCCGTTTGTGGACTTGACCTGGTCTGTTTACTTTTCTTATTTCTGACAGACGAAAGGTAGTCCCGTTTGTGGACTTGACCTGGTCTGTTTACTTTTCTTATTTCTGACAGACGAAAGGTAGTCCCGTTTGTGGACTTGACCTGGTCTGTTTACTTTACTTATTTCTGACAGACGAAAGGTAGTCCCGTTTGTGGACTTGACCTGGTCTGTTTACTTTTCTTTTTTCTGACAGACGAAAGGTAGTCCCGTTTGTGGACTTGACCTGGTCTGTTTACTTTTCTTATTTCTGACAGACGAAAGGTAGTCCCGTTTGTGGACTTGACCTGGTCTGTTTACTTTTCTTACTTCTGACAGACGAAAGGTAGTCCCGTTTGTGGACTTGACCTGGTCTGTTTACTTTTCTTACTTCTGACAGACGAAAGGTAGTCCCGTTTGTGGACTTGACCTGGTCTGTTTACTTTTCTTACTTCTGACAGACGAAAGGTAGTCCCGTTTGTGGACTTGACCTGGTCTGTTTACTTTTCTTACTTCTGACAGACGAAAGGTAGTCCCGTTTGTGGACTTGACCTGGTCTGTTTACTTTTCTTATTTCTGACAGACGAAAGGTAGTCCCGTTTGTGGACTTGACCTGGTCTGTTTACTTTTCTTATTTCTGACAGACGAAAGGTAGTCCCGTTTGTGGACTTGACCTGGTCTGTTTACTTTTCTTATTTCTGACAGACGAAAGGTAGTCCCGTTTGTGGACTTGACCTGGTCTGTTTACTTTACTTATTTCTGACAGACGAAAGGTAGTCCCGTTTGTGGACTTGACCTGGTCTGTTTACTTTTCTTTTTTCTGACAGACGAAAGGTAGTCCCGTTTGTGGACTTGACCTGGTCTGTTTACTTTTCTTATTTCTGACAGACGAAAGGTAGTCCCGTTTGTGGACTTGACCTGGTCTGTTTACTTTTCTTACTTCTGACAGACGAAAGGTAGTCCCGTTTGTGGACTTGACCTGGTCTGTTTACTTTTCTTACTTCTGACAGACGAAAGGTAGTCCCGTTTGTGGACTTGACCTGGTCTGTTTACTTTTCTTATTTCTGACAGACGAAAGGTGGTCCCGTTTGTGGACTTGACCTGGTCTGTTTACTTTTCTTACTTCTGACCACTTTTATTCTCTGGGGATTTTCAAAGTAATAAGGATTACCTTCTACAAACATTAAAAAATTAAAGTCAAAGTTATCATGTTTGTAATTTATGACCAAAATGTCGGAATTATGCATATCATAAATACTAAATCAATATAACAAAATTAAATTGAATACCGTAACATGTGAAACTACAACCAACTATCAGTTTTTTGCAGATGTCAAATCAATTATTAACTTCTATCAGTTTTCAGTGGGAACCAAGTTTATTATAAAAAAATGCAGACGCCTGAAAACATTGACTTAGAGAATATCAGTTTCACTAATGTTTCAGCTTAGTAATTTTTCATGTATTTTGTTGAATCAAGCTTTCTCCATTATTTAGTTTTTTCTACTCCAAGTTGTTATGGCGTTAATACCGTTTTTACTTTCCTAATAGTATCTGTTGCTGACGTCTAGTCAAAATACAACTTAAATAATTAACTATAAATCACTGCTAGGAGAATTCAATTATTTTTCCTAAATGGTTTAAGTTCGGGGTTATCCTATATCCATGCTCCTCCATCGCGCTGCTATGGGGCGACAGCCCACGCTGGACGTAGCATCGAGGTAAAACTCGTGAGGAAGAGGGGATTTTTATCAGGCAGGGAAAAGAAAGAATTTCTCATTTTCTATGTTCTATACTAGGCCAAACAACAGTTTAAAACCATTCGGTGGTAGTTTTATAAAATAAAATAAGAAGAATTATTTTCTAAAAGTAATATTTATTGGGAGTTGCTCAAGGAATAGTGAAGGTTCCGTTCTTTTGATCCAGACCATTAACAGGGTTACAGTGTTTCCTTCGACGTGGGACGGCGGCCGACAGACCGGTGCGACAGCACATTCCAGCAACCGATAGTAGAGGATACCCTACAGGGATAGGCGACAGCCTAGGGCGACAGCCCCTCCGTCCCGTCCGGTGCACAGGGTAGGGGATTCCTTTGGAAACGTGGTCGAGAGTGCGTTGCTAGAGCTTTCTCTGAACCAATTTCCATGTTGCATTTTTTTTATCTGACTGCATAAGTCTAAATTCTGCCATCTGATGAGTTTCTCAATTTCATTAAAAAGAAGTGTTTTTACACAATCCATAAAACGCCCATAATAAACTTTGAGTTAATTTTTCTTCACTCTGTATAATACTCCAATTAGTATTTTTCAGCGAACCTGACGAACACAACGTAGGGTCGGCCTTAGATTCTGCCCGAATCTAAACGGTCACATCAGAGCCTGTTCCTTTATTGTATGTGAGGCATACTAATGCATTATTTTATGTATTTGAATGTCACGCGGGAAATTCTGGAATAGGTGAATAATGACTCAATTCCATGAGTCGTGCGATAACACTTTTGTGTTAAATCAGACCTTCCAGGGCACAAATTTTTTGTTGAAAATAATACTAATAATAAGTTTATTTTTCAGCTTTGTACTTAAATATTTTAATTATTTAATTAACCCATTTTAATAACCCACTAATTAAAATTTCTTTCAGCTTTTTACTCCGGTCGTATGAGCCGGGGGCCGTAAGGTTACAAAGACAAACAAAATAAGTACAAAAAATCAGGAGTTTATAAACTGAGGTGCACCGAGTGCAATAGCTGTTATATAGGACAAACAGGAAGGAATTTTGAAACTAGATATAAGGAACACAAAGCATGTTATAGATTAAAGAAAAGATCTTCCAATTTTGCAAACCACTTTCTTGATACAAACCATACATTCCCAGATATAGCAAATCTAAAAATATTACATACCGAACAAAAAGGTCGCAAATTAGATATATTGGAAAATATTGAAATCTATAAACACAAAAGGGATAAAACTGTCAACCTCTTAAACACGAAATTAGATCTAGAAAATTCCACCCTTTTTACAATATTATAAAGAAACCTAATTAAATATTGAAATACCCAATAATGTTTATTGATATATATATTGTTTGATATTGTTTATTCCAACAGATATTACATAGATATTACATATTATATACAAAAATACAGAAATACAGCTTTCCTATAAATACAATAATATTACTGCTTAAGTTTATTGGACAAAACTTGTAGGCAGAAAGATTGTAACCTATAAAAAAGAGTTCCTAGCATAAAATCATCACCGATAATTGATAATATCGACAGTAAAACTAATTAAATTCACAATACAAAAACATACCCCATTACCTATATAATTATTAATAACAAACAATCAACAAAAAGTATACCACCCATACAATAGCCAGGTCAATTCCTGAATATATTCATTTAATAAATAGTATAAGAACAAATAAAACGGACAGACGATGCAGATTTCTCCGATTAATCTTATTATATTTCCTATACCTACTATATAAACATTTTTTCATAAATCTCTAATCCTAGTTCCAAAATCCATGTTTTTGTTAATTTTTTATATTTTTTAATGAAGATCTCCTCCTTAATTTCCTTGGGAAGGGAATTATAGAGCTTTGGTGCAGTGTACAGAAAGTGTCTTTGACCTACTGTTTTTGATTTAAAGTTAATTTTAAAATGCCCTAATTGTTTATTTCTTGTGTTATAATTATGAGTGATTTTAGGTTGACAACCCCTGTTTTTATGTTGGTGAATTAAAAATTATAGCAATATAGTTGTCTTATTGAGAATACATTGGCTTCTTTAAATAAAAGTTTGGTTGAAAACATTTTTTTCTTATTAAAAATAATTTTTAAAATTCTTTTTTGTAGATTTTCTAGCGGTTTTATGTATGCCCTTCTTACCCCACCCCAGCCCATACTTCCATAATTTAAAATTGACTCTACTAGTGCAGTATATATTATTTTATAGATATATTATTATTTTGTTCTTGTATATCAATCGTTTGATAGTTTGGTAAGTTGTTATTATAAGAAGTTAATGGTAAAAAATACGTTTTTTCATAATTTATAGTTAATATTTTACTATCGAAATACTTTTTTATTTTTTGCATATCTCTTTCCACCTTATTCTTTAAATTTAACCACGAAGAGGCTCGGTAAAAGATAGCAGTGTCATCTGCGAAACACACTACATCTCCCTCGGATTCCTGTCTGAGAATGTCATCGATATATAGAGTAAATAGTAATGGTCCAAGAACTGTACCCTGCGGTACCCCATATTGGACAAGTTCGCTATTGCTGAGATAGTTTGAAATCTTGACATATTGTTTTCTACCTATAAGATAACTCTTCATGAGATTAAGACTAAGACCCCTAAAACCAATTAACTCTAGCTTTTTTAAAAGTTTGTTATGATCGACGGTATCGAACGCTTTCGCTAAGTCCAAGAAGATTACTAATGCCGGTTCGGAACTATCCATTGCATCATACATTTTTGAAGTAATACTTTTTATAGCTTCGTTTGTTGACTTACGTTCTTGAAATCCGAATTGGTTTTTAGATATTAATTGAAATTTGTTTAGAAAGTCTGATATTCTTTTTTTGAGTATTTTTTCTAAGATTTTATTAAAATTAGATAACAAAGAGATCGGTCGATAATTCTCCATGAGAGATTTATAGCCTTTTTTAAATAGTGGTTTTATTATAGCTTCTTTTAATAAATTGGGATATTCGCCTTGTTCAAAAACTAGATTAAAAATATAAGTCAAAGGTTGACTAATATAGTCCTGAATTATTTTGATGGTCTCAGCCCTTATGCCGTCTTTACCTACCGCTTTACCATTTTTTAACTCCTGTATATATTTTAAGACTTCTAAGCTATTAGTAGGATTAATGAATATATTTGTTTCGTTTTCGTAAATTGTACAAGACGCGCCATTTTTAATATTTTTTGCCAGTTGATTACCTACATTTATGTAATAGGAATTAAATGTATTTGCAATTTCATCAGGATTATAAAACGTTTTACCCTGTAAACAAATTTTGTAATCTCTTGTTCCCGCTTTGAGGTATTTGTTATTCTTTTTACTCCTTCCCATATTTTTTTACTATCCATTTTTCCATTATATATCACCCCTTTTAAATAATTATTTTTTGCATATTTAATTTGGTTGTTTATTTTATTCCTTAGCTTTTTGTATTCGATTTTTAAAGGTATGTTATGTGGCAATCTTAGGCATTGTTGGTGTAGCATATCTCGTTGACTCATCAACTCTAAAATTTCACGTGAAATCCATTCTTTTCGTTTTTTATTTTTACTTTTATATTTAACAGTCTTTGTTGATTTCAGTATATTTGTATGTATTTTGTTAATAAAAGCTTCATAGCATTGGTTTGGGTCCCTGTGATTATAAATGATATTCCAACATTCAGATTTAATATTTTCTATTAGTTCCTTATTATCAATATAAGAATATTCTTTTTTAATCGGTATATTGTCTATTTTTTTACCTATTGATACAGTCAATGTTACGGTATAATGGTCAGTTATATTGGTTTGTATAATTATCGGTAAGTTCGTCCCTAAATTTGTGGTAGCATTACCAGTTTTTAATAAGATATGGTCTATGCATGTTCTCGATTGCGTCTGTTCTCTTGTAGCCTCATTAATTTGAGAGACATACCCACCTTCAGATAGAATATCTAAATATTGTTGAACCAAAATACTCTGAGAAAATAGGTCAATATTCAAATCTCCCACAATTAACGAATAATCAACCTTTTGCTCACTTAGAAAATAGCTTTGTAGGCCTTCATTAAAATCTGTAATACTTATTGTAGGTGACTTGTACACTGCCAATAATTTTATTGATTTGTTATGTATTTTTGATTTTATTTCAATTCCCATTGTGTTAGCTAATTCTATTAATTTGAAATCATAAGAAAATGTGTCTTTAAGATATACAACAATTCCATCATTTTTATTAAGTTTCCCTTCATTATAAAAAAAATTATACCCCGGTATTTGACAGAATGATACATCTGGTATATTCCATGTCTCACTTAAGACAATACAATCAATATTTAGAGGTATTTGCGATATAAAAACCAAAAATTCATTAAAATTTTTGGTTATACTTCTTATATTTTTATGGAGAATAGAGAAATTTTGCATCGCCGGATCCGCACGCTCTTTAATAAGGTTACAAAATTCAAAATGATCTTTAACTATAAAGGTATGGGTACTTTTATTTAGATATTGCTGCAAATAATAATCCATTTTCAACCTAACATAGAAACACAACAAAAGTAATGTTTATAATATCAAAATTTAACTCTATTAAGGCTCCTTATACTTGACATGAAATTATATTCAATAACAATAATATTTCTTCTAATATAATGTAGTTATTTTTGCCTAATATCAAAGTTACTGAAATGTGTTATTTTTTTGCTCGATTTCTACTCAATGATCTCTCCTTTTTCGCTGCTGGTTTTTCCTTGTCTGGAGAAGCCTCTTCTAAATCTCTTTTTTTCTGATTAATATTCAGGCTTTCTGTTATGATTTCTTTTTCTGCTGAAATAGGTTTCTCGCCAATGTGTAGGTTAGGAATAACAAAGTCAAATGGTTTCGGTGTTGATGGGGCGCTTTCGCTCATTTGTCGGTGAGTATTATTCAGACTACTGTTGTTCGGGTCAAATTCATCTCTAATATCTTCTTCCGATTTCGCCTTTAGTTCTTCATATGTATATGTGTCACCATTTATAATTAATGTGTTATTTTTTATTTTTGCAGTATAATTTTTTTCCTTTGCCAATTTTACTTGACTTTTCAAGAATTTTCTTTTATCGTAGTCCTCTTTAGGGTAATCGTTTTCAATAAAAATTCCAGATCCCTTAAGCAGATATCCTTTCTTAAGTATTTCTATCTTAAGATCATAATAAAGCAATTCAATAGATATAGGTCTTGGTTTGTCAGTTACATTTTTTCCAAAGTAGTATACATCTCTAAAATCCTTTTTATTACATTTTATTTTTAAAGTATTATTTAGCAGGTGTAGAATGTTTTGGGTCAAATCTTCATCATTTCCTTTTAAGCCATAAACTATTAAGTTAAATTTCTTGTTTTTCCTTTCGAGGTTCAGGACTTTTTGCTTCAGAGAGTGATTTTCATCTGTAAGTTGTTTAATTTGTTGTTCTGTTTGTTGTATTTCTCTGGATAAAACATTTCTCAGGTCAAATAGTTCTTGTTTTATATCATCGTTCTGTTTTTTATTTTCTAGGTTGGTAGTCTTAAGAAATGCGAGAATTTCGTCGTTCGATACCATTACCGAGCAACGCAGCACATCAAGTTTAACGTGATACTAGGTACTATCAAATTATTTGGTCTTCTGCGGTCTGCGATTAGATTCCCTTTCCTGTCCTAATCCCCGCTACCTCTACCATGCGAATGTAAATGGAGTGAATATTTACCTTATTTGCACGATTTCTAGGCCTTTTTTTCTATTTTGATTATGTTCCACTACTTTTTGGAAAAAGAAGAAATTGGCATCTTAATCCTCGGATTTTTTCCTTCAGAATGGTATATGCTTAATTGACAACTTTTAACTATTTCCCACTTAAATCAGTTATTATTATGCTTACTTCGATCACACGTCTTGTCGATTGAAACGAAAGCATAATAATCAATCATTATTGCACTACATATTTTAGGAAATTCCCAGATTGTTACCTACCTCTTTCATAATTAGCACATTTACACTATCGGACAAAAGTAGAGCAACACATTCGAAAAATGAAAGAAATCTCGATTTTATAATATTAAATGCATGATATCGTATTTAAATACATTGTGTCTTAAATATCAAAGTAGGCTTCTGTTATCGGCGACAACAGCTTTTTCCAACAATCAAAACAAATGAACTGATATTGACGTAAACTTTCAAATACAGTATTATAATGCATCAAAGGTAAAGCAACATTTTAATATTTTCCTAAAAAAAGAAAGGTTTTAGTAAAAGTAAAGGTTAAAGTATTTTTGCAGAGTTTATTTTATGTTTAATTAATATTTCTGTACTGTATTAATCATGCCAAAAGGTATTCCAATTTCGAAAGAATTAAAGCAGAGAGTAGTGAATGCACACTTGGAATGTACAATACAAGCCACAATTTCAAGACGGCTTGTTTTATCAAGATACAGCGTATCCAAAATAATTTGAAGTTACATTCAAAGGGGACATTTAGAGAATCTACCGAAATCGGGAGGGCCGAAAAAAACAACAATTTGGTCAGACAGACGCATTAAAAGGATTTCTCAAAACGATCCTTGGATGTCTGCACCTAGATTTTTGCTGAAATTCCCGAAATTATGGTTAGTCCACGGACAGTTCAAAGAAGGTTGATAGACGCAAAGTTATTTAGTAAACGCCCGGCTAAAAAGCCCCTTATTTCGGCAAAAAATAGAATAGCTAGGCTTGAATGTGCACGTCGACATTTAAATTGGACAGTAGACGAGTAGAAAAAAGTTTTGTTTAGCGATGAAACGCGTTATAAAAATTTCAATTCTGATGGAATGAAGCGTGTAAGACGGCCAATCAACACGAGGTTTACTCCCAAATACGTTATACCCACAGTTAAACATGGCAAAGGCAGTGTTTTTCTATGGGGTTGTTTCTCATGGAATGGGGTGGGTCCTTTAAACTTCATTAATGACACCATGGACCGATTTGTCTATAGAGATATAATGCAAAATGTAATGTTGCATTATGCAGAGTGGGAAATGCCGTTGCATTTTATTTTTCAACAGCATAATGATCCAAAACACTCTTCACGAATTGTTCAAGCGTGGTTTCAAGAAAATAACGTTCGGGGTTTGCAGTGGCCGGCACAATCCCCAGACCGTAACCCCATTGAAAATGTATGGGAAGAAGTTGAACGTGGAATTCGTACACAATTTTTTCCAAATAAACAATCATTGGTAAATAAAATCAATGAAGTTTGGACAAACCTTCCCGAAAATACTGTTTAAAAATTGATTGCCTCAATGCCGCGACGTTGTCGGCAAGTAATAAAAAATAATGGATATTCTATTAACTATTAACATAATACTTCTAGCTATTGTAATTATTAAATGTGCTTAATGGTTTTTTTTTTATCGTAATATGTAAAATAAAATACTGTGGACACAATTTGTTGCTTTACTTTTGTCGCACTTCATTTCGTCGATTTTTATAATTATAAATATTTCTCTACCTTCATTTTGTTTAAAGTATACCAAAATATTGTGAAAAATTACTAATATTGTGGGGATAATATTTCATTAAAATTATCTGGGGATCACAATCATATAATTAATTTTTTAAACTCAAAGAAATAAAAGCAGTTTGTTGCTCTACTTTTGTCCAATAGTGTATGTATATTGTATTTACAAATTATTACAATTCCCACAATCTTTTTATTTTTCCTGTAGTGATAAATTAAAACAAAATTTGATAGAAATCGCAATTGTTGGAACGGTTGGTTGCTATGGAAATGTATATGTCCATAATAATTATAGTTTGACAACTTATGAAATTTCTGTCAGTTTCGTGGAAAAATATCGGTATATTTATATTATGGACAGTGATAGCGACTTAGAAGCTTTATTGTTCTGTGCTTAGAAGTACTTACTCCTCCAGAAATAAAGGAGGTGGCAAAAAATGTTGAGTTAAATTTGTTGCCGGAGAAGTCTCGCATGGTTTTTGGTCTGTATATTCCATGTTGAAGGCAACTATGAATGTTAAAAAATGTTTTATTCCCATTGAGAATAATCATTTTGCTGCCTAGGCAGGAAAAACCTTACTTTGCTGCCTAGGCAAGAAAAGTAATACTTTGCTGATTGATGTGTCTGCAAAATTAATATTTGCTGTCAATTGGAGAAAAAATGTTTTTTCAAAAATCTGAATATTAATATCGTCTTCAAAACAAATATTACTTTAGGGAAACACATTAAAAATAATAAAACTAAACTAAATAAAGCAAAGAAATCTGGTGTTTATAAATTAAAATGTAACGATTGCCTCAAAGTTTACATAGGGCAAACTGGCAGAAATTTTGAAAAACGTGTCAAATTATTCTAACCATTTGAAAGAAGAAAACCATACATTTAATATTAACTACGATATTTTACATACTGAAAACAAAAGTTAAAAATTAAATATGCTTGAATCCTTGGAAGTAAACAAACTTGAAAATCAGAATACTCTACTTAATGATCAATTAGACTTAAACTCATCACCTCTTTTGAATTTATTTAATTAGTTTGTAAATATAGGTTTTTCTTTCAGTTAAACTTGTATACCTACTTACTTTAAAATTTATACCCTATAGTTTTTAAAATATCATTCTTTTGTACTCCTTTGAAGAAGCAACAGTGTTGCAAAACATGTCGAGTTAAAAAATAAAAATGTATATTTGTGGAAAGTGTAAAATTATTTTTTACCATTTATTATAAAGGAATAAATTTCGTGATACTTTCTGTTAGATCCTCTTTTTAGAAGCTTTGGAAACAATTTTTCCACCGTAGTTTGAATTGGGGCAGCGTGAAAGATGCACTAGTTGCACCGGAGGTAAATGAAATTAGTATCTTACCCCCACAGACCTTTTATAAAAGATGTTTAATCGCATTGACGTGACGGTAAAGCATCAAAAAGCGGCCTTTGAATTTAAAGACAAGCCGCGCTTTAATCAAACATTGTTTAGTTTTTCTTTAAAGTAGGTAATGAAATTATAAAATAATTAGAATTCCAATTACTTTTTATGTAATTGAGTTATTTGGGGGTAATTCAATTACTTTCTATATAATTAATTATTTACAAGTAATTCAATTACTTTTTAGGTAATCAAATTATTTGGAAGTAATTGAATTATTTGGGAGTAATTTAATTACTTTTTGAGTAATTGCATTACAGTAATTCAATTAAGTGCCAAAAGGTAATTGAACACAATTTTTTAATTATTTTAATTCAATTACCGACAGCTCTGAAAAGGTGTTTCGAGAACCATAAGCCAAATCCAAAAAAGTTTATGGTAAAAATCTATATTATTCGCAGGGGTAATATTTACTCATCATCCCACCTTAACAGTTCAAGAACGCGAAGAAAAACGTACCAGGGCCTTTAATGAGATCCAGATTTGCCCGAATTACGTCAACAAGATTCTGGGCGGGGGAATAAATGAAGGTTTAACAACACTGTTAGAAATCTTGCAAAATCCCCACTACAACAAACAAGTGAGTTTTTAATTGAAAACACGGAGTTTAAGCTTAATATACAGGGTACAAGTAAAGTGCAGTATTCTATTCACTTCTTGGGAATGAAAATCATTATTTTTTTTAGCTGGCTTACAATTTGCTGGACACAGTTCTTCTAGAGATGTTTCCTGAACTAGGACTATGAAATTTTTTAGTGTTTCTTACTTATTTTATAAACATTATTGTTAAATTGCATATACCAGATGTAAACGAAGTAATTGTCGAGAGAACCACAGCGTTCTGTTAAAAGATATTAAAAACCAAATGAATGTCGCCCTTGGTTTCACCGAATGTTACACCAGGTTTTAATTTTTAAATGACAACCTGTATTTTTTATTGCAAAGAGTCATTTAAAAAAAACAGAATTGTGTCTACAAAATAACGTATGCAAGTGGCAAGATAAAAGTGGGAATAAAATTTGTTAAACTGTGCCCTTTTACAAATCTTTAAACACTGACTTTTCAATTATTGTTTTTTTTCTGCTTTTTAAAACGGTATATACAGGGTGTCCGGGAAAATGTGGGAAATCTCTCGGATTCAGATAGAACATGAAAAAATAAGGTGACAAGTTCCTTTAAATTTTTTCCTTACAGGCCCTCCCTACAGAGATATGTGCCCCTGAAGGACGTCGCTGGAAATCGGTTTTTCTTGAATAACTTTGAAAGTACTTAATATAATTTAATAAAAATTTAATGTGATGGACACTAGTAAGGACCTCTTAAAATAGTGTCCTTGAAACATATTTAACTTTTTTAGTTTACCAGGGGCGGACTGAGCTTTACAACTTAATGCTTAAATTTGTAACACTCTGTATGATAAAGACTTAATAAAAAATAAATCTGTGTAGCCTGCACCTTAGACTAAAAAAAGGTACTCTTGTCTATTGTCGATAAAGTTAACCGTTTTCGAGAAAAAAAATAAAATAGAAAAAAGGACCATGATTTCTATTTTGTTTCTCGACAACAAAGTGTGAAACGAAAGTCATTGAAGCAACAGAAAAGTTTCATTTTAAGTTGTTTAATCCGAAAAAATACAAAAATTTAAAAAACGCAGTGATGTAATAGGAGGCACCTTAACGAAATTATTGAAAACCTTCACAAGAGGGTTCAACATGGGCTCCGTGAAGTCTGATACACTCGCGGGCACGACGAATTGAGGACTGCTGTACCCGCCACAATAACCCAACCTTGGTCCTTATCACATCACAATGAAACGTAATTCTCTAGAAGTTCCTTCCTAGTGCCGACCGGAGTGGAATATACCAAGTTTTTCAGGTGTCCGGGTGTCCCCACAGGTAAAAATCCAACGACGTTGGGTCGGGAGATCGAGGAGGCCAGGCAATAGGTCCTCCTCTACCTATTCAATGGTTTGGATAGACGTGCCCCATCGTGCATGAAGTACATGTTGCGGCAGGTTTCAAGTCGTAAGTGCTCTATTAAATCCTGAAAGGAGTTTTGGAGGAACTCTAAATAAAGTTGTCCAATCAAGCATTCCGGTAATACGAATGGTCCAATTAAAAAAGCCAATGTTTCCTGCCCAAATATTAATTGATTGGAACCAATGTTAATGATGCGAAACAATAGTGGCATGAGGATTATCATCAGCCCATAGATGTGTATTGTGTAAATTGGTGATACCATTTTTGGTAAACCTTGCTTCATCCGTGAAAAGAATAATGCTAATGAAGTTTACATTATTTCGTTGGTGATCCAATAGCCAGTTTGCAAACTGCATTCTACGATGAAAATCTTTAGGAATCAGTTCATGTACTTCTTGCAAATGATATGGATATAACAGCTGTTCTTAGAGAACTTCATGTACTATTGTTTTCGATGTATTAAACTGTGCTGATAATTTTTGAGTGCTCATTGATGATTGATGAAGTGTCATCTACAGTAGCGGTTCCTAACCTTTTTCAGCCGCGGACCCCCAAGGAAATCAAGCATAATGCCAAGGACCCCTGAGTGAAAAAAAGGTGCAATTTTCGGACAATATTATATTTTAGTATTCCTTCATTAAATTAAAAAACAAAAAACAAACTTTTTCGTAGAAAAACATTAGTGAGAAGGTTGGTGCTGCTTTTTTGCAACTAAGTTAGAAATGTTCGGGTTGATATTATTACTCAAATCAGATTCCACATGGGACCGCGGACCTCCAAACATATGCTCGCGGACCCCCAGGGGTCCGCGGACCACAGGTTAGGAAACAATGTAAGAGCATGATACTAAAACGAATGGATCGCCGCAGGAATATAAAATTTGCATTTGGATCCATGACCTCATTGTCGTCACCGACATAACCTTATTTCGTCCTTTTCAAAGTTTAAAATATTTTATTCTACGGTTAATAGATTAACTAGAAATTGTAAGCAATTGAGTGGTGTTGTGGGTATAACATCTAGGTGCAATGCTATAGGTCCCGGCCGGGATCGATTCCCGTTTCGGCGACTTTTTCTTAATGACTTCTTTGGTTTTTTTTATGACTTTTGATTTTTTTATAACTCAAAAGTTTTTTTTAAAGTAGATCGACTCAAAAAGGGCTGGTAAATATTGGCCGGTGAACTGAAAAAAGGCGAATTGGAACCAAAAAGGTGGATTAGATGCCGTGTTAGCGCTGTTTAACCAATATAAGTCTATAATTATTAGTTACAGCATTATTTAGTTGAGTTAAGCAATATAATGTTCCAATCCAATAATATTTTAAACTTTGAAAACGACGAAATAAGGTTATGTCGGTGACGACAATGACGTCATGGATCCAAATGCAAATTTTATATTCCTGCGGCGATCCGTTCGTGTTTAGACGAACTCAAAAATTAGGTATAATTAATTACAAGTAAAATAAATGAAAGGCAAACCTCATTCTTTGTATCTTTGGTTGCCTAACAGTTAAATGTAACTTATTTATTCAAGAGTAGAGAAACAAAGTTCGATATACTCTATCCAGATCAAGTTCCTTTTTCGATGAGAAAGCTGCTAGTGACAAGATAGAGATGTCTATCTTTTACCACCTTACTCTAATAGAAAAGGATAACCCAAGCCAGGACAAAACCGGTGCGGGTTCCATCGTGAACGCGCCCCAGATGTTGCCTGTTCTATTTGAAACTTGAAAAAAATAAAATTTTGACGTTTTATCGATTGTTTTTGACTTTGACAAGAAAGCAAAACTAACCACAAAAAGCTCAAAATGGCTGCAAGTAGTGAAGGTTCGCCAACAACCCCTGTTTCATCAATCGAAAGAACCTTTTCAAGAAGTTCTTCAGTGTCTTCAGAATCCCAATGGTACAGCCTTTTTGTGGGTAGACCAGTGAAAAATAAGCCAAAGCCTGTTAAGGGTAAGTAAATATGTTTTATTAAGTTTTGTCAAATTGTCCAAATCTAGATCATTATTTGGATCTAGATTTGCTAGAGTTTAAATGATTTTTGTGATAATTTAATTATGTCGTTTGGTTACTAAAATTTTAAACAGGTTATATCAGCTGCAGGCTGTAGTACAAATATTGTTCTTGGCCCTAAGTCACCCTTGCAAGCTAATTTTGCATTGATCATCAGACACAAAGAACTTAAAAACTTAATCTGCCGCTTAATTCGTCCACTTTCCTTATTTGATATCTATTAAAACCTTTTATTTACTGTTTACCTATAGGATATTGCTAAACTTTAATGTTCATTTTAAGACCAGATTTTAATATTATGTTTAAAACATGAATGAACATAGTTGTTCGAAATAGAGAATAGGACCAACACCAAAGTATTTCAGAGGTAAAGATGTTTGGTAACATCTTAATTAACAATTCTCTATTATTCTGATATGCAAAAAAGTCTTAAGTTAGGTTTTTTTCTTTCAAACCTACAAGGTTGAAACCATTTAAAAATAAGTAAATATAGATAGCTACCCAATTTGAAACATAATTTTGGTTTTAAAGTGGGTACAATGTGAACACGATAAACAATTTAAATTTTAACAAATGCACATTGTGTAAAAAAAAATAAAGGTAAATATTAGAGAACTAACTACTACTTAACTAATAATTTCATTGAGGTGTTTTACTTTTTTTTTTTGGTTGACAGCAGAAAAATAAGAATAAAGTAGTACCTACTGTTGAGCAAGCAACTAACCTTATGCATGATTAAAATTAGAAATTTTTCACATTAGGACAGATAGGTAGCATTTTTTTAATCATTTTGGGTACTTATCAACCCGCTTACTGGCTCACAGGATAGCACAAAGACATTAGAACTAATTAATATGTCTTGATTTTCTTAGGATAGCAGTAGGCATGCAGTGATAAATTCAGATATTATATATTCAACACTTTAGAAAAGAAGCCTTTAGTTCCAGTTGTATAAGGTTCAGCTCACTCTTAAGGTTAAATAAATAATAAATAAATAAATAAACTCTTTATTTTAACAGTATGCCAGCATACAATAAAATAGTGTCACACAAAATCCAGTTCTAATTAGTCAAATGTTTATAATATTTTCAATGGTAGATCGATCCATATTTACAAGTAGGTAGATTGAAAACAGTTCTTTTTAGCTTTTTCATGCTGTTAATTTGTCCAATAACATTTGGCTAAGAGTTATAGGTTTTAATACAATGGTATATTTTTCTTTGGTAATATGCACCCTTTCCATACAGTGCTAGGATATGTGTAGTTTAGAGTCTGTGTTGCATATGTTCTTTGTGACTCACTATTATCAAAAAGTTGTTTATATCTAAAAAAAACCAATATACTCTCTTGTATGTACACTGCAAACACTGTCAATAGCTTATGTTGTTTAAATTTGCCTCTGCATGATTCTCTTGGGTCCAGATTAAGAATTATTCTCATTGCTTTTTTTGACAAACAAAAACCCTCAAAATGTCTCTGCAGTTTCCATACAATATTAAGCCATATTTTATCCTAGATTCAAAGTTCGCGTAGTATAATATGTTTTTACTTTCAAAGTTGACATATCTATTTTAAATCCGCAACGTAGAACATACAGCATTTGATTTTATTACTACATACTGAACATTACATTCCCATGATATTTTACTATCTAAAAACATACCTCAGAACTTAACTGTTGATCGGCCGATACCGATATAAATATCGGTATCGTATCGGCAAATTTTGCCGATAATCGGTATCGGCAATATTTTGCCTATAAATATCGGCATATTTAAGATTAACTATTTTATTAATTATTGTAAGTGAAAACCCATTTTTAACATTTTTTTTGTTTTTAATAAAACAACTAAATTATCTTATTAATTAATTTAAGGTTATTTACTAAACATAATATTAGGCATATGACAAAATTTAAATAAGGCATATGTTGGTCAATAAAAACAACACTTTTTTAACCAAACTAAACAACAGGTACAAGTTGTAGGGAACGTAAAATGACATTAAAATTACTAGGTATTGCAAAAAATAAAAATATTGCTCGACACGATCGATATCCGAAGTAGCAATATACCTCGCAATATACAATGTACTAATTTGATCCAAGAACTAAACAACCATTGCAGCAACGCGGGAGCACTACACTTTCCGTAAAACGGGTAATCACCACTGGTATTTGGCATTTGGCAATGACGATAAAGCAATTATCGTCATTGGTATTTGGAATCGGGCGGTCGGGGAATTACCGAAATTTGTCCACGTTACGTCCGCGTTAATGCCAGTATTTGCATAGACATAGTATTTAACTTAAAGATGCTTTACAATGTTGCCACTATTGACAATTTTTACTTAATCCATATAATGTTGAATAGAAACAGATCTTTTAAAAATGTGGTGCCGACACCGATATTATATCGGTATCGGCCGATTATCGGTATCGGCAAAAAAAGTCCGTATCGGCCGATCACTAAACTTAACACTATCCCGCTATCCCTTAAACTAACATCATTGTTATCCATAGCTATCGTGTCTGGTTCCTCCAGTGTGGAATGCTTTGTTTTAAACAAAGTGACAGCTGTTTTTGTTTTATTCAGTATCAATTTATTTTTTGCAAGCCATTTATTCACTTCAATCATAAATTGCTGGGCCTTTATTTCTAGAGTAGCAAGGTCTGTATATGACAACAGAATGTTTGTATCGTCCGCATAGTTAAATATGTTACAATTCTGTTGTATTCTGCATAATTCGTTTATTTACGTTTCTACACAATACACTTATAAGGACACTAAAACTAGTAAAGAAAATACACAGTATAACATATATATATGTTATAAAATTACAAAACACAATTAAAAGGTACATCCAAAAAATTCACCTACGCTATAAAAGGGATTTTGTACTAATATGGCCTTTACCTTTGCCTTAAATTTATGGTGGACAGTTAACAATTTTACACTAGCAGGCAAATGATTGTAAATCTTAAGAGAGTTTTTTTCGGGCCCATCCTGTACTTGACCCAACCTGCAACCAGGGACATAGAGTAAATTTGAATTTCTGGTTGTGTAGTGATTTATGTCGCCAACTCTTTGTAAATCGTTGCGGCGCTTGAAGACATAGCAAGCACACTGCAGTATATACACGTTTACCACCGTTAGTATTTTTTGTGATTTAAAAGTGTCGCGACAAGGTTGTCTGAAACTGAGTCTAAAGATGTTTCGGATTATGCGCTCTGGCCAAGAAGAATTCTACCAATGTGGCTGGAATTCCCCCAAGCCAGAATCCCATACACCAGAATAGACTGTATTGTACCATAGTAAAACACCCTCAAAGTTTCAACATCAACCAAATCGCTCACTTGCAAGACTGCATAGTTCTTTGATGACAATTTAGTGCACAATGTATCAATGTGGTACCCCATGAAAGATGGTGATCAATAGTAATACCAAGGAAAGTAGTGCATGGTCTGTTGTTGGTGCAAATAAAGTCACATGACCTCCCCTAACAGCCAGAGGAAGATCGTTTATAAAGAGTAGGAACAGAATAGGCCCCAGGACACTACCTTGCGAAACGCCAGCCCTCACACTCATCCAATCCGAGAAAACGCCCCCCTCAGAACCAGTCACTTTAACAGTCTGTATCCTGTTGGACAAATACATTTCAATCCACTCCAGTGCACGGCCTCTTATTCCATAATGTGACAACTTCCTTAGTAGGATTTTGTGGCTAATTGTATCGAACGCCTTCGTAAAATCAAAAAATATGCCACAGTTTTTAATTTATCGTTGAAGTTGTTAAGACGTCTCATGTAAAATGATAATATAGCATCAACCGTCAAAAGACGACTAATGTTAAGTCCAAATTGCTCACAACAAGGACTTGAAATGAGACAAGAAATGAAATCAACCCTTTCCTAAAAGCCTTCTCAAAAACCTTAGAGAAGACCGATAAAAGAGCAACTGGTCTATAGTTTTCAACAGATGATACATTTCCCTTCTTATAAATGGGGACAACAATAGCTTTATTTAGTTTCTGTGGAAAATAACCATGCTCAAAGGAGATGTTTATCAAATATATTAGAGGAGCCAAAACATTCATCGCACACTTGATGAGCAGGCTACAAGAAATTTCGTAATAGCCAGAAGATGGCTTATTTGAGGCTAATTTGATGATGTCCATAACATCATCCTCCATCAATGGCGCAAGGTAAATAGTCTGGTTAACAGGATTTGAGGGCAATGCAATGCAAGGGCCATGGACTGCAGTTGAACCCAGAACTTTGTTTATGGATTCTATAAAATGTGTATTGAAAGCGCATGCAACATTTTTGTAGCCAGTCACTTCCATGTCTGCTGAAGTTATCTTTTCCGTCACACCCTTTTTTTTCTGCTTAACCTCTGTATGTAAGTTGATAACAGCCCACGCAGCCTTCGAGATATTGTTAGAATCTCTAATCCTATCAGAGTTGAAAGTTTTGCAAGTACAATATTTGTTTTGTGTATTTTTTGTTTTGTTTTATAGAAGAGCCTCAGATTTGGGTCGTTTGATGTCCTTACACTTGTATATAGCTCTCTAAGTTCCCTACCCTCAACCACAATAGCATCTGTAATCCAAAGGTTTTGTTTCTTGTTGATATTTTGCTTTTCGAATCTATATGGAAAAGATATTTCAAAGAGCTCATGAAACGTTGAGAAGAAATGGGCAAATTTGTTCTCAATAGATAGAGTCTGTAAGTCACCCACCCAGATTTCTTTTGATAGAAGAAAGTTGAATTGGCATGTATTTTCTGAGTTGAAAGATCTTTTTTGTAGCTTCGGTAATTTATTTATATGTTTGGACTCACCTGGATTAAAGTAAAAAAATTGAGCATCATGGTCGGAGAAGGTTAAGCCCACTGATTTTGTTTTAGTTGAAGTCAAATTAGTAAATATATTGTCTATCAGTATATCGACTGCCCTTCCTGCAGAAGGAAGTTGCAGTATAATAGTTATTTTGTTCGAAGCGAAGTGCTTCATCACTTGTGTGTGACTTAAATTTTTGATATACAAAACAAGCAATTGGTCCTATAACACTTCCTTGTGCTATTCCTACCGTAATAGATTTGTTAGTTGAAAATACTTTATTTGAACTTCTACCTATTATTACCCTTTCAAAATCAAAAAATCAAAATAGTTTATTTGTGTCAATATACACATAGTACTCGCCCAAGTCAATATTATGGTAAAATAAAATATTTAAAATTATTATAAAATATAAATTCAACATTACGTAAAAATTTGAAACATCAAAATTATGCAGAATTGTAACATTGAGCCAAACAACCCTTTGCTCTCTACCCGACAAGTATGATTTGATCCACCTCAAAGCTGTTCCTCTTATGCCATAAAGATCTAATTTTTGAAAAAGTATTTCATACTTTAAAGTGTCGTATGCTTTTGACAGATCAAGGAACAGCCCATCACTCTCCAATATATCCAAGATATTTATTGTGAACACAAACAGAGCTGTCTGGGTGGATTTACCTTGAATATACCCATGCTGAGTACTATTTAATTGATTATTGTCAATCATAAATTTTATAATTCGATGACATATTATACGCTCGAATATCTTGGAGAAGGACGGAAGCAAACTTATGGGACGATAGTTCTCAATATTCGTATTATTACTCTTCTTAAAAATTGGTACAACTAACGCCTGTTTTTTATTTTTGTTATTATAGGGTTGTTAATTATGTGCACTAGAGGCTGCAGAATCACTTGTATAACGAATTTTATTATATTGTTAGATATCTCATCTTAACCGCAACTAAACTTATTTTTTAGTTTTTTTCACTACTTCAAATATTTCTTGGTCATCCACTAATTCCAAATTGATGTTTATTGGATTATACTCTATATTTGCACTAAATGGTAGGGTTTCTAATTCAGCCAACAAGTTAGGGGCAATACTAACTAAAAATTCATTAAAATTATTTGCCACAGTTTTGTTATCACCTTTAATGGTAACTGTCTTACTCTCAGGTTTTTCCTTTATTTCATTTACTATGGTCCATGCTTATTTATTTTTATTGTTTGAATTCTCTAGTCTTTCCATAAAGTTTCGTTTTTTTTGTTCTTTTAGTAAGTAATCATAAACTTTCTTTTTTTCTATATATAAAAGTTTAGGTTACAGTTTAGTCTGAGGTTTCACCAATAACTATTGTTATTCTTTCAGTTAAACCCTCTTTGGTTAAACTGAAGATTGAAGTTACCCTTAACCTACACAACACGGCATAAGAGCTGTATTAACAGTAGCCTTTTTTTTAATTTCATATCCAATTTTCACTCTAAGATAAGTTTTCAGCGAGGATTTTTAAATCCCTACTGCATGATATTGATAAGTCGGTTGTTTAAATATAATTTACAGCCATTAACATCAGAATTGACCTTAGTTCACTCTTATTTCTTGATGCTTTACTGTTAAGGTAGACCCTTGATAAATGAGCTAAAACGCTCAACTATTTATTTTTTAATTGATTTAACATTATACACCAGCTGCAAGAACTATCTTGTAAGGTTTCCTTTTTTGCATTTCATTTAAACTAGGGATGTCAATCCCGAAAGGTTTTCTTAATGCCGAGATTTGTACGACAAATCCCGGGATCCCGGGATTAGATGTACCAAAAAAAAATCAGATAACATTTAAAAACATTTATTATATTAACTCAAATCACACAATTGAACAAAAAAAAAATCTCTCAGATTCCATGCTTATGGGCTGAACGGTTAATAAAGATTTAAAGGCTTTCTGAATATTACGTCCCCGACTACTACCATTTGCGTATAAATCAATTCCTTGAGGAATGATGTCTGGCAGTCGCATCTTATTACTTTTTTTTTGTCTGATTTTGTATTGGCTCTGAACAACCTTCTGCAGTTTAACCTTTAAGGGTTCATTTTCTCCTCTCAGAATTTTCGCAATGGGAATCAGATCCATTCGCTGTCGTTGCTGTTTTTTCTTCCACAAGCATCTTCATTGTCTAGCCTGTATAAGAGTTTTTCTAATTCAGATTTAATTAGAGAAATATTTGATGTTTTGAAGCAATCATCCGGTTCAGAGTTTATAAAGTCGGGATTTGTGAGACAACTTAGAATTTTAGAATAAATGGTTCTGTCTTGCTTAATCCTTTCTCTTAATGAGTCTTGTAGATCTGTGGTGTTTTAATTTTGGATAGTTTTTTCAACATTAATTTTAATGCATCCGCTTTATATAAATCTATTTTGCGTCGACATAAGGCTTTAACTGTTAATTTTATTGGCTGGAGCACTTTTACAACGCCTTTGACAGTTTGCCATTCTGAGTCCAAAATTGGTAACATGTTAAGATGAATTAGGAAATTATGGAATTCTCTAGAGAAGAGGCTAAAGCGGTCAAGCATGTCAAGTAAGCTGCTCCATCTAGTTTTACAGTCTAATATAAGTTTCAATTCTTTCCCATGATCGTTCCTAATTTGCTTGTGTAGTAAATCATTTTTCGTTGGCGATTTTCTAAACATGCCAACAGTTTTTCTAACTTTTGATATCAATATATAGAGGTCACGATCATGCGTGATTTCTAAGAAGTCATTGTTTTCATACACTTCTATCCTGTCAATGTTTTCAGTTTCTTCGCAGTCAGACTCACTATCGGCGTCGCTGTTGCTAAGGTCAAGAATGTCAAGATCCTCTTCGGCATATGTTGTAGAAGTTGGAGGAGGAAGACGCACAGGCACATCTTTTTTTTTATAGAAGACGTCGATGTCTGAATGTCGTGTGCAAGGCACAACTGCTGCATAGGTGCAATCAATTCGCCAACTTTAATCATAGTGCTGGCTCCATCGGTTGTAACAGTCACAATATCTTTAGACATGTTAAATTGGTAAGCCAGGAGTCATTTTTCCAAATGTTTCACACACGCTGTAGCCGTCAATGATTTTTTTAATCTTACAAGTCCTAAATCCCAAAAATTTTCCCCTTTGTGAACGTTAATACTATACTATACATACTATAAAATGTTTTCTAGATATCGATGTCCACTCAAATGTTAAACTGAATTTTTCACCGTTTATTTTTAGTTGGGAAATTCCTTCGACAACGTTGTTCCGAATTTTTCCAAAATATCTCATTACATGTGTTTTTATATGGTACGTCGACATTTTGGAACATGAAAACCTCGTTCTTCCAACAACTGTCTTAAATCAGATGATTTAATAAAAATAGAAAACGCGAAACCATCTACTGCGGTCATACGAGCTACAACACCTTAAAAGCTCTTATCATTCTTATGCACAAGAACGTATATTATTTTTTTGCTTGATGGATTATTACCAACGACTTGGATCATTTTACTTGTCCCAGCACTTGATGAACTTGATCCATCTTGCGATTTCTTCTTAAGACGTTTATCCAAAATTCGTCTGAGATCCAAAAGATCGATTTTATGGACTTTCAGATGAGTTTTTAAACCTTTGGTATTTCCCCAATGCCGCGGTGATTCCTCGAATGTCCGGGCCGGCTGATCGGTTCAACTATGCGTTACGTTTCCAGATTTCATTGCAGCAATAATTACTTTACTTTTAAAATAGCGAAATGAAGCAAATTAATATTTGCATAAAAAATTGGTATTTATCCCGGGATTAACAGGTCTAATCCCGGTATTTTTGAGACAGGATTTCCTTCCGGGATCTCGGAATCCCGGGATTGACATCCCCAATAATATAAACCAAGTTTTCGGGTTTACTTAGTTCTAACCATAAAATTTGAGGAAGTAACCTAAAAGAAATCTTGATGCATTTTTATAATATTTATTAAAATACTTGAAAATGGACTTTTGCTTCATTTTTGTATATTTTTTTTCATAATAACTTAAAGATATGAGCAGTTGAAAAAAATAAACAAACCACATTATTATTTCAGATTAGGTTCAATTTACATAGAAAAAAGAAAAAATACCCTTAATATTCATTAATGGAGAAAAAATACTTTTTAAAAATTCTATCCATGTACTATTGACCAGAACCAGCATTCGATGCTTATGTTATGGCGCTAACATCCAGCGAATTGTGGATATTTACCAAACTTGTAACAAATATTTATATGTTTATTTGCGTTTCAATCGGAATACGACCTACTTATGTTTTATAATAATAATTATTTATTCTGAATAAGTGTACAATTTTTGTCTTACAAAAAATTCTGCCGGATTTAACCAAAAGGTCGGCAAAGCCTGACGTCCGGTAGAAAAGGCAGACCGGCCGGATTTGGTACCTCGGCCGGACGTCCGACTTTAAACTTTTTATCAAATAATCAACATACTTCTATTTTTGAACCACTATTGCAATTAGGATTTGACCGTAGTATAAAAAGCCTCCGGGTATTGCCTAACTTCCAATCAAATTTTAGTACTTTAGTATCTCAGGGTTCGAAAACATCGGTATTTGTTGCAGATTGGACGTGATATTTTTCGAGGAAAAATGCAATTCAATTATTATCTCATGCAAAAACGGTAACAGATAGGTATAGGAAAGTTGTTAAAGAAACTAAACATTTCAAGAGTTAATTTGTATAATAAGAGTGTTTTGTTTAGAATATCCAAGTTGGTCCGACGTACGAGTCTACAGCTACGAAAGAAATTTAAGAAATGTGGTCCAAAACACAACATTGTTGCCGTATTAGTCTGTTTTGATTTCCATAAAATCTTAATTTTGATTGAATTTAAACATATTACATAAAACAATTAGACATATGCATATCCCTGTATAGTCTACACACCCCGTAACATATATCCCGTTTATTTTCCCCCTTACATTGCAAATTATAATCGTTAAAGCGGTGAAGATAATATTTAAGAAATATTAATTAATCATTTATTTTGGTAATTTTGGCAACCCACGTCTAATAGAGCGCCGATTCCTGGTCCACAAATTATCACCTGTGCCTTGATACTGAGTTTGCCTCTTTCTATCGTATATAATATTGAATTTGTGGGAAGGTGTTTGCCATCATGACAAATTTTCCAGACATTGGCGGAGTTTATAATTATATTATTTTATTTATAGTTAATAATTAATAATTATATTGAAAAGGCAAAGTTATCCATAGTCAAGCTAGGGAAGTATTTACCAATGTTGACTAAATTCTTTGTTTGCTTAATCCCTTTAACCTTATTTAAAATTTTACTAACGCAGACATATTAATTTATGTATATGTGTGAACTATATCCGATAGAAGTAATGTGGGCGCAATTAAAACATTTTATAAGAAGGCAAAACACCATGGGAGAATTCACAATAAAGTTATTAAAGGAATGGGCTGAAACAGGTATTGCGTGCATATCACAACAAGACTTGGAAAAATCTTGTAACCATATCATAGACATTGAGAATAGATTTTGGGTAAATGACCAATGCAGGGAAGAAGTGGCGCCATTAATTATTTCAGTTGATGATGAGAGCAGCGACAGTGACGATACGGACAGTAGTAGTAGTAGTGATTCAGACTAGGAAACCCAGAAATAGCTTGTATGTATTTTGTTTTCGTCGTAGCCACAGACTCGGACTATAGAACAGCTTCTTATTCCATCCCCATTATTTATATTATACATCATTATTATACCATCATTTGTTGACCTATCGTAACACGATTAAAGTCGTTGATATGTCCATAGCAAGTGGTGTTCTCTTCTATTCAGAATCAAATCAAATAAATTTATTCGTGTCATAAAATATTACATTAATAAAAAATAAATATACACTTACAGTCTATAATTTTAAAAAGAAATCATACAAAGACACAATTAAAAAAGTCACCAATGTTGTACAACACACTATTCAAAAGTACAGACTTAATCCTACTCTTGAATGTGTTAAAAGGCATTTCTTTTAGATCATCAGGTAGTACAGGTAGCACATTAAAAAATTCAACTCCCCAATATCCCGGACCACTCTGGCACCTTCTTAGTCTCCAGTATGTCAGAACAAGATTATTGTTATTTCTTGTATTATAGTTGTGGATATCCCTATGGGCATCAAAACTGGTTAAGTTTTTTTTAACATAGAGGAGGCATTCCAAAGCGAACAAGGATGGCATTAAGAGTATTCCCAATTACCTGAACGCGCCCCTGCAGTCATTTCTGAAACGTAACCCAGCGACCACTCGTATAGCCTTTCTCTGAAGCCCAAACACACGCCGAGCACTAGATGCATGACCCCAAACCAAGATGCCATAGGAAAGGTGGGAATGAAAGTTGGCGAAATATGCCGCTCGCAATACATTCCGCGAGACACAGTCACTCAGGCCTCGCAAAAGATACAACGAGCCGCATAGCCTACCAGCCAGGGAATCTATATGACTGCCCCATTGCAGCCCACGGTCGAGTGTTACCCCGATAAACTTCATAGTGGAATTATCTATATCCTCATCTTCGAGATTCCTCATTGTAAAGGTCAATACGTTCGTTTTTTCATTATTGAGTAGAAGTTTATTAGTATTAAACCATTGTTCGGCCTCCAACCGTCCACCCAAGGAGCCCTTCCGCGCTTGAATAAGGGAGTTTGCGGACAGGGAGAATGAAGTGTCATCGGCACATAGTACGAACCTAGCATTGGATCCAGTAGATGGTAGGTCATTAATATACAGTGTGGCCCAAATTGGGCCTACATGTATGGGGATCTTGGAAACTATGGAAGATAGAGAAACGGTTAAATGGGGAAAGTTTTTGACAATTATATTTCTAACTGAAAACCGTTTAGTACGCGGCCCTATCTTTTTTGGTTTTTGAAATATGTTGAAAAAACCAAAAAGATGTATTTTCGAAAATATGCTGTAGATTTCTTATTATTCACTATTTTGGCAATCTGTAAAAACATTTTTAAAGCAACTTTTTAAGTAGATTTCAGTTATGCAATTTAATTTTGAACACGACGTTTCAGTTATTTTATACCATCATCAGGTTCATTTTTTCTTATGGGCGCCATATTGTATTTTATACTTAAAAGGTATCTTATGACGTCAGCTTTTCAACGATGTATTATTTGTTGGAAAATAAATGAAATTGACTTGAAAAATAAAGAAAATTAATTTTCGCAACACGTCAAATTTGAGAAGAACACATTAGGCAGGGTTAAATTTGTTTAAAATATCATAATATTATAATACATTATTTTATTTTTTCCTTATGGTTAAAAATCTCATATTAACATTTCAAATAAAGAAAACTAAAAACGCAATGAATAATAATTATTGTTTTGAAAAGAAAATAAGAAAAAATATCTAACTTACTATACTTATTCGAAATGTTGGCCGTTTTTATTAATACATTTTTGACACTTTTTTAACACAGTATTGATGACCCTGCGAAGCGTGTTGCCATTTATGCTCGAAAACACATTCCTCACTCTCTCTTCTAATTCTTGTACAGATTCCGGGGGTTCAAACTCATATACTTCATTTTTTACATAACCCTATAAATAAAAATCGAGAGGAGTTATATCAGGGGATCTAGCAGGCCAATTAACTGGTCCGCCGTTTGAAATTAATTTGTCATCAAATATCTGTCTTAAGAGAGTTTGAACTTCCCAAACATTATGTGCGGGACAACCGTCTTGTTGAAACCAAATATTATTCAATTGATCTTGAGGAACTCTTGCTCTAATTGCCGGTAATATTTGATCTTCTAACAGCTCCAAGTATCTTTGGCCATTCAACGTATGATTATAAAAGAATGGTCCTATAAGTCTGTTGTCTAAAATGTAAGGAGAAAAGTAAAGCTGGGTTACTTAATACCTGCTATGTATTTAGCAAGCTAGGTGACATTACTTACCATACATACCACACCATACATTAAAACCAAATCGGGTTTGCAGTCTTCGTTGAGCCAATTGGTGAGGGTTTTTTGTTGCCCAAAAATGATGGTTATGTCTATTAAATACCCCGCAGTTGGTAAAATGTGATTCATCGGTCCAAATTACAAGACGACTGAAATCATGATTTTGTTCGCATTGATTCACATACCAATTTGAAAACTGCATTCTTCTTGGATAATCCGTTTCTCGTAAACCCTGAACTATAGTTGGCTTGTATGGTCGATATTTATTTTCCTTAAGGACTCTTTGTATGGTACTTCGCGGGGTTGGTAAGTCTCTTGCCGACGCTCTTGTAGATGATGTCGGAGCGGCATTAAAATAGGCTCTGACATTTTCGTCACGCTCGTTATTACCTGCTTTTTCGTAACTCTTGGGCCGGGGATTTTTTAAAACTTCCATGGTTTCTCAGGTTCATAACAATTTTTGGAAAAAGTCTGACACTTGGCTGCGGTCTTTCAGGAAAATTTTCAAAATACCTTTCTAATGCAAGGTTTGCATTTCTGTTGCAATGAATGTAACATTCTAGCAAATCAAATTTTTCTTCGTGAGAAAAACGCAATGCCATTTTCTTTTAAATTCAGAATACACAAATAAATCGTTATTATTAGATAATAATAATAAAAACTATTATACTTTTACTCGTTCTGACAAGTAATATTTTTGTTTCATTTTCAAACGGTAGTGGTTGGTCATAGGCTACTGGATTTTATTTTTGATTCATAGGTTATTGTAAGGTCATAGGCTACTGGATTTTATTTTTGATTCATAGGTTATTGTAATATTGTTGATTGAAACAATGCAAGCAGTGTTTTGTGAATACTACAAAATGTAAACCTTTTAATTGGTATACAATTTAGGGAGTTATAGTGCAGTTGTCAAATTTGACGTGTTGCGAAAATTAATTTTCTTTATTTTTCAAGTCAATTTCATTTATTTTCTAACAAATAATACATCGTTGATAAGCTGACGTCATAAGCTACCTTTTAAGTATAAAATACAATATGGCGCCCATAAGAAAAAATGAACCTGATGATGGTAGAAAATAACTGAAACGTCGTGTTCAAAATTAAATTGCAGAACTGAAATCTACTTAAAAAGTTGCTTTAAAAATGTTTTTACAGATTGCCAAAATAGTGAATAATAAGAAATCTACAGCATATTTTCGAAAATACATCTTTTTGGTTTTTTCAACATATTTCAAAAACCAAAAAAGATAGGGCCGCGTACTAAACGGTTTCCAGTTAGAAATATAATTGTCAAAAACTTTCCCCATTTAACCGTTTCTCTATCTTCTATAGTTTCCAAGATCCCCATACATGTAGGCCCAATTTGGGCCACACTGTATATGAGAAATAATATAGGCCCCAGGATGGAACCCTGGATTACCCCGATAGTTATTGCACCCTCTGCCGACTCCACACCTCCAACCCTGACGGTCTGCATTCTCTCCCTAAGATATGATTTTATCAGTGTAATACTCTCCGTAGAGATATGGTATTTAGAAAGTTTTTGGAGAAGGACACTATGGTCAACACAATCGAAGGCCTTACTGAGGTCACATGATACCACTCTGTTATATTCCTGACAGTGAAAACTATTCAAAATGTCCGCAACCAATGCTTCTATTGCCTGTATTGTATTTTTTCCTCTTCTGAAGCCAAACTGAGAGGAGCTGAAATAGTTGTTAAACTCGAAATGATTCGTAAGTTGTTGGGATATACATTTCTCCAGAATTTTGGAGATAATTGGAAGCAGTGAAATGGGACGGTAGTTTTTCGGCATTTCAGGATCACTTTTTCTAAAAAGTGGAAGTACCACTGCCCCCTTTAACAGAGTCGGAAAGATACCTGTTCTGAGACATAAATTTATGAGCCTAGTCAGTGGAATCAAAATGAGATTTTTTATGTTTTTAATTAATGGGTCGTAATTAACGCCCGGTAATTTAATACAATTTGCAGATTAAAAAAATTATATATGCTCGATAAAGAAATCAAACTGTAGCATAAAATAATAAGAAATGCCTGATATTTATTATAAAATGGCAATATAAATATACAATACGTACGCTAAATTCTGTTCGGTATGTTAATGAAATGTGTACTAAAAATATATATAAATGTTCGTTAGTTTGGAAATATAAAAAAAATGTGAAAGTAGTCGACCGAAAAGCACAGTGAGAGTGACAAGTGAGGTTATGTTTCTCTAGCTGTTAGTCACTCGACAAAAATTGTAATAATTATAGACTTATATTGGTTAAACAGGCGCTAACACGGCATCTAATCCACCTTTTTGGTTCCAATTCAGTATAATTATTATTTTAAGAAGCATGTAAATTTTATATCGGGCATTCATTATATTTATCGAGCGTTTATTACGTTTATCGAATAATTATTATTTTAAGAAGCATGTAAATTTTATATCGGGCATTCATTATATTTATCGAGCGTTTATTATGTTTATCGAATATTTAGTTTCTTGTCATGCATTTGAATAAATTACCTGGAAAATATAATATGCATTGATATTAAAATATCAAACATATAATTTAATCCCTTAATTAATTTACCCTTAAGGCCAAACCTATCAGAGCTGTTTTTATTCTTTAAGTTATCGACAATGTCCCTCACCCCA
This sequence comes from Polydrusus tereticollis, assembly GCA_963920685.1. Lineage (NCBI taxonomy): Eukaryota > Metazoa > Arthropoda > Insecta > Coleoptera > Curculionidae > Polydrusus > Polydrusus tereticollis. The sequence goes on along the minus strand of OY987329.1, from coordinate 82,797,802 downwards.
TTAAATGTGACTTCAGTGAGTTTAAAGTCTCCAGCCTCCAGAGGCATAATAGTGATATCTGAGAAGTATGCCAATCGATCACGTTGAGAGTTAGGTATATCTTTTATGAGGTTCTGTGCGATATTTATGAAATATGTATTACAATCATCCGGTGTCAGAGAACCAGAAGGCATTGAGGCCTTATCCTTATTACTGTTTTTTTTTATGATCTGCCACATGGCTTTACTAGGGTTGTTCGAGGAATTTATCAAGTTATCATTAAAGTCAACCTTAGCCCTACGGATAGCTTCTCTATAGATTTTTTTATAGCCATGAAATTGATTTTTAAAGCCCAGGTTATTTTTATACTGACATGTTAAGTCTCTGAGAAAATTGAGATGTTCCCTCATTTCTCTCAGTTCGTTATTAAACCATGAGATGTTTTTCTGGAAACGATGTCAAAAAAGTCCTCTCAAGTATGCGCATGAACATTGAGAATCTATCATTCACACTAATATCATCATTAGAGATGAATGACCAAGATTGCCCAGCCACCATGGCAAAGAATTGACCCATACCAATCTGGGTTATTGGCCTGCAAATCCTACCACTCATTACGACACCCGGACTTGAGACTTCGATAGCGAGTGACACAAGCTGAGCCCTATGGTCTGATATTGCTGTATCAAGTACACTTTCAATACATGAGTTCTCCCTTGTGGCTTCATAGATTGTTCTTTGTAAGTCAAAACTACCCATAAGGTCACTTACCTTAATTGCTTCCGGGCAATTTATATTAAAGTGGACGTTAAAGTCACCTGCCACTATGACGGATTTATTTACCCCAAAATTACTGAGGATACCCTCCATAGTTTCCAAGAAGGTCTCAAGGTGGCCCGTTGGAGAGCGATATACAGCTAAAACACAAATTAAAATCATCAATTAAAATGCCAGAACATTCAATACACTTTTCAATATTGGAGTAGATGGGAACCTTATTTACACTTAGATTGAGTTTGTCTCTAAGAAATATCACCGTGCCCCCACAGGCAAACTGGCTTCTGGAGTAGTGGGCTTGGGCTACCATTGTATAACCATCTAGGTGAACCAATCTATTTCAGAGTCTGATAAGAAATGTTCACTAATACAAACAATATCTATTTCTTTATCCACCAAGGATGCTTCGAGTTCGTTTACCTTGTTTCTCAGGGATCTAACATTGATATGCATTACTGATAGTTTATGATCTTTCACAGTGTGTTCTGATCCTATATTTCTTGGCTTGGAGTATCTTCCTGTGTTTTCCTCATATGAGGCAGTAGTTTCCTCAGGTTTAAAAAATGATTGACCGCTACACCCACTGGTCAAAAGTTCTTCTCCAGTACTTCATTTTTACATTTAGTTGGTACTTCTATCTTGAAGGAGCTGTATCTTCGTAATGACTTTGTTTTCAGTTTTTCACATTCTACAGCCGTTACGCCGTTTTCTTCCAAATATGCTTTTATTTCATCCGGATTTGTTTGGGTATGTAGTCCTGAAACAAATAAGCAAGCGGTGTTATTTTTATCTGCTACTCTCAATCCCGTGAAGAAGATCAGGCATCAATTTAATTCAATTTTTGTCACGGATATCACGAAATGAAAAGCTTCTTGTTTAGTCTTAAAATAATACAAGGAATGCAGGAATGTAAGATTTTTAGGATGGAATTATTTAATTTATTGAACTTATATTAGAATAAAATTTAGTAAGATCAATCCAGAGCTAATATAAAACAAGAAAACATATATGCATTAAGTCCATTGTTTCGAGAACACCCAGAGAATGAAAAACGGACAAAAATTGCTGATGTAACGCCACTGTATCTCGAAAGCTTAATAGTTTAGGACATAATATACATTATACATATATAAACTTATAGTTTTAAAATGTGCAAATATATAACAACCTGTAGCTAAAACATTTGTGTAATTATGACCGTTCTTGTGAAAACAGCCGATAGTCGACTGAGAATATAATCAAAACAACAACAAACCCTTTAAGTCTGTTCTGTCGGGGTTTTATTGATCCAAATAGAAAATGGCCAAAACAAAAATGCTGCTCAGGCGCTTTGCGTTCAGGTTCGAGGGTAATCAATAGTTATAAGTGGGAAAGTATGACTCCTTTTCGTTGGAAAATCGCAAAGAAATTCCGTTCATACATTGTGCATACTAACCCGTTTTGTCGCAAGGAGTAAGAATTGATTATTTAAAAGCTTTTAAGTTCATTTATTGAGTGAAAAATGAAAGTCCAAGAGTTGTCGGAAAATGCGGGCGGACATGTGCCGCCCGTCGAGCAGGAAATGGCCGGTGCACAAGATACGATTTATCTCTGCAACTTTCGAGTTTCTGTTGATGGCGACTGGCTTTGTCTTAAAGAGTTGCAGGACGTAGAATTTTCCATGCAGGAGTCCATTAACAACAAGGTGTTGTCACCGCCTAGCCCAGATCCTATGCCGCTTTTTGGTAAGCCTACACTACACCTACTGCGTTTTGTTTTTTGTTCCTTTCCCATTTAACAAATTTTGTTTCATTCAAATTTTTAAATAATTTGACCCAATTTTGAGTTTCAGAAGCATATTATTTCAGAGAAGTTCCTATCAGTGTCTGTCTGTTGTTTTTTTGATAATAAGGTGTTCGTATCATGGTTTGATTTTTCTAGAATTTCTTAACATGTTGAAGCCCCTTGTCGTAAAAAAATTATATTTGATCGCAGAAAGCCCTTTCGTTTTTGTGTGCACTAGGCACATAGAAAAGCTTCAAAGATAATAAATTTATTGTCAATCATAGTAATCTTCCATTTGCTTAATGAAATATTTACATTTTAAAATAAGGTTGTACAAAACATACAATAATTACATTAAGGGGGACTCAGATAGTCCGTATTACCCGACGTATACACGTATATTACATATTACCAGCAGGAATGTAAACCGATAGTAAATTGATTTACTTCCGACATATTGTGGCATCAATATATTAACATTCCACAATCATAAGGACGTAAATACGGTTGAATCAGTATATAGATACCGTCCTTGTTAGTTCCTGCAGGATTCATTTACTTCCATACTCTATTGTATTGTTCTATATGCTTTTATTTATGGAAGTTTTGATTGCTTAGTTTAATAACTAAGCTGGTACCTCAAAAATGAAATTTGTAGATTACCATTTTCCCTACAACTTGTGCCATTATATTAATATTGATAATATCCACTCCTATTCCTTCTTAACAATCAATTAATTTGCCACTATTGAAAATTAGTAGTCCAACTATTGTTCAGATAGTTTATACAACGTTGACCACCTAATTGCACTGGGTTCCCCAGGAATTGTTCATGTGTTCTAGACCTTTTGTATTCTTTTACAGGTCGAGATCCAGTAGTAATCGAAAGAAGCAACCTACTAAACATTAGCAAATTGGTGGTAAAAGAACTTATTGAACAATCACTCCGATATGGACGAATGCTGGACTCTGATCATATGCCCTTGCAGCACTTCTTTATTGTTTTGGAACATGTTTTGCGACACGGTTTAAAACCTAAGAAGGTAAGTAAAAATATGTATAATATTTCTTTGAAATGTGAAATTACCTTACTGCAGTGTTTCTCATCGCCTCAAGAGGTCAATAAAACATAAATAGTATCACCTCACAAAAATATTCGAAAAAAATATTTGTAGAATCCCCCTAGTGATTTATTTTTCTAATTTTCTTCATTCACGTTCGCACTCAGCCATCGTAATTCTGTCTCTTATCTATTCTATATGTACTGTTGTGTATTAATAACGCATAAGTATATTCAATTAACATTTAAATATTGTAACGAGAAACTAGGCTTAATCCGGCAACGTCCCCGATGTCACCCGGTCTGCACGTCAAAAATAAACATTACCTAAGAGGCGCGCGAGAGAAGGAAAGAAGTTTCTGGCATTGTCTCTGTATCCCGCGAGCGAGCTAGATGTCGAACACCTACTAGAAAATTCGGGATCCCCTAAATCGGCTTATAAGCGCCGGAATTCCCTATAGAGCGGACAGTTAATGTGTAATCCTGTTTATCGTTAGGGATCAAACAATAATAGAGCATAAGTATAATATTTATTTATCATGGATAAATGGCTTAAAACTGATAGTTTGAAAAGGAGACAAGAGATAGATTCAACCAGTCAAGTCAAAGTCAAAGTAGCTTTATTGTATGAAGAAGATGGGTTCTCTTTTACAAAGTTGTTAGATAAAAATGTTATAAAATACAAAGTGTAACAATTTAAAAATAGATGATAATATAGAGGTCGTGAGTACTACAAAAGAAAAATATAGATAATACTATTTGGAATTGAAAAAGTAGTCCATACTTGCAGTGGAGTTTACGTAATGTAAATAAAACGACAATGTCTTCCTCCACAAATTTAATAAAGGTAAAATTCTTGTTCCCTACATGTTTCGGGCGTCTAGACGTCCATCTTCAGGGGATACTAGAAGGAATTTCATCTTTACAAAGCTAGTTAGATTATGGGTAAGTCAGTGTTCACCATGATTCTAACTAGCTTTGTAAAGATGAAATTCCTTCTAGTATCCCCTGAAGATGGACGTCTAGACGCCCGAAACATGTAGGGAACAAGAATTTTACCTTTATTAAATTTGTGGAGGAAGACATTGTCGTTTTATTTACAATACTATTTGGGTATCAAGTCATTTCCATTCAAAAATACAACGACCTGCAATACTATGAAATAAGCGAGGATACACAGATAAAAAAAATCAAGTAGTTAACAAAATCAATTTAATTAAAGCTGTCGTAGAGAAACTCCTCAACTGTATAGTATGCTCTGGTCTGGACACCAAGAGAGATGTCACCTCCCTTCTAAATTATACACTGGTTTGAGCCTTTCTAATTTTAAGTGGGAGGTGATTAAATATTTTCTTTCCATTGTACATGATTGAATTTTTAGTCTGAGAAGAGTTAGGTATCGGCAAATTAACCCTATATAGCTGGCGAGTGTTGTGTACCGAAGTTAAGTTTATTTCATTCCTAAATCTTTTAAAAATTAAGCAAGTCATTTCTAGTAGTAAAGGTAGTGTCAAGATTTTATGAGAAACAAAAAGCGGTCTACTAGAATCTCTAATTTTTGCCCTACACATATATTTTAGAGTCCTCTTTTGTAAAACAAAGATTTTATTGAAAAGATGGGGAGTGCAAACTCCCCAAAACATATGCCATACCTCAAATGCGATTCTATAAGTGAGAAATACGCGCTTCTAGTACTTTCGTAATCCAGGCTGATCGACACTACTCTAACGGCGTAACAATTAGAAGCCAGCTTTTTGCTGAGGTAAATAATATGGTGTTCAAACTTTAGCCTATTGTCTATATACACCCAAGAATCTATTTAAATTTTCATTCTTTAGTGCCTAAGTGCCCAGCGTAATTTCGTTAAAATTACACCTGAAAGTCATTATGTTGGTTTTTTTTAACATTGAGAGTCAAGCGATTTGCATCAGTCCACGTCTTTATCTCTGCGAGATCACTCTTTATATTGTTTTCGAGCTCCTGTAAGTCTCTGCCCACCCACAGTACGTCGTCTTCAAACAGAGTAAATTTGCCCTCAATTTTAATTCCCACCAAGTCATTAATGTACAACAGAAACAGTGGAGGGCCGAGGACAGAACCCTGCGGCACTCCTGATGTAACCTCCAATCGATCCGAAGAATTATTGTTAAAATTTACTGATTGATATCGACCAGACAAGTATGAATGAAACCACTCTAAAGCTATTCCCCTTATCCCATATCTCTCCAGTTTCCACAGCAGTATTCTGTGATTGACGCAGTCAAAAGCTTCATTATGATTGAACCACAAATACAGCCTCTCGAGAAATGCAAAAACGGCGTCGTTAGTACTTGAATTCTGAAAGCCAAATTGTTCCGCACACAGTAAATTATATTTGCTTAAGAAAGATTTCAACCGCTCTTTCACGAGTTTTTCGATTATTTTTGATAATGTCGGAAGTAGGGAAATAGGTCTGAAATTTGGGGGCTTATCAGACTCTCCCCCTTTGTATAAGGGTATTACCGTTGCAATCTTCAAACATGTCGGGAAATGTCCAGTAAGAAAGGAGTTGTTTATAGCATCCGATAGAGCCTCTAAAACGTTATCGGGAAGATGTAAAAAGACATTTAATGAGAGTCCATCCCACCCTGAAGAATTTTTGTTCCTTATTTCCTTAAAAGTATCCTTAATCTCCATCACATTTGTAGGTCTAAGAAAAAATTATTGAGACACCGTTATGTTCCCCAGGAATTTTCTAAAATCACCGCCAGAATACAACCCTCTACTCAGACTTTCAGCCAATGAGCAATAGAATTAATTTAGCTGTTGACATTTTAAATTAGAATCCACTAGTGTGACATTATTCTTCCCTCTTAAATCGTTTACGATCTTCCAAGTTTCGCGTGGCTTATTCCTAGAGTTAGCTATTTTTCTCTTAAAACGTAGCTTTTACGGCCTTTCTAAAAGTTTTACGATAAATGTTGTAGTAGCGTATAAATTGAATGTTGCGTAGTTGTAAAAAGTTGAAGAGATTTTGGGTAACACTAATAGCAGCAATGAGTCTATGCTTACAACTTCAAATTTTGTTCACGTCGCAAATAAGAAAATTAGGAAATACTGCCAAGAATATTTGTCGTATGGTTTTGTTTCTGTTGATGATTCTAGTGCTCCGAATAGCCAGTGTGTAATATGTTTTAAAATGTTTAACAACGGCCCATTAGCTCCAGCAACACCGCTAAGACACTTACAAACAAGCTATAGTGAGTACAAAGACAAACCTGTGGAATTTTTTCAACGTCGGCGTCGGTTAGTGAAAATGAATAAAAGTAAAAAGAACTTATCCTCGCTAGTGGGTAAGGGCGTTAATGATAAGACATGTCTCATTTCAAGTAAGTTACTGTATAGCTAAGGCAGGAAAAGCGCATATTATTGCCGAATCTTATTGCCTAGAAAATACAGTGATTCAAAGGATAAAAGGTAGTAGTTGGTACGCATTACAACTTGACAAATCAACAGACGTGGAGGGCTTGAACTACTGCTCGTTATCGTCCGGTATAATATACACAACAACTCTGTAGAAGAAATTTTGCAATTTTTTGCAAACCTCTGAAGACTCATACAACCGGAGAGGAAATTTTCAACTTGGTCGATCTTATATCACTGAAAAGGAGCTTAACTGGAACAAATGCATTGATATTTGTAGCGACGGTGCAAAAGGAATAAATGGCAATTACTCTGGGTTTATTGCGCGTGTTAGAAGTATCGTTCCGGAAATCGAAAGTAGCCACGTGTTATTCATAGAGAAGCATTGCCACTAAAAAAAAATCCAGTCGGTCTTAAAAACGTTTTGGATGAAGCAGTAAAAATCGTAAATTTCATAAAGTCCAGGCCTTTAAATTCGTTAATTTTCGCTGCTTTCTGTGACGATATGGGAGCTAAGTTCACTACGCTCTTGATACACACATAGGTAATCTTAAGGAAAAATTTTGGTACGTCTCTTTAGTCTGCAAAATGAGGTAGGTCTTGGTGTTTTATAGTGACTCCTCATTTGAATGATCACCAAGATTAACTGAAGTCAAGTGGTTACAACGTTTGGCCTATCTTGTAGATATATTTTCGAGCCTCAATGAATGCAACATTTCACTTCACGGACTATCTGTAACGGTACTTGCACTTTATGACAAAATTGAAGCCCAGTTAAAAAAAATACATTTTTGGGAATCTTGTAGAAACACAGGTATAACTGAGTGCTTTCCTACATTCCATGATTTTGTAACGGAGTCAAAGACTCCACTTTCAGCAGAAATTACGTTAGATATAACCAACTTCAGAATTTACAAACTTCATTCAAAGAATATTTATATATACAGAGTGGCAAAAAAGTCGTGCATAATGCCTGTAACTTTTGAATTACCTCGTATACGAAAAAGTGACCTTTATGAAAGTTGTTTAGTAAATTATTCCTTACATTTCTACCTGCATGAATTTTTTCTGTCATTTCTAGTTTGGTTGCCATTTACTAATTAACTTACTTTTTTTAAATGGAACACCCTACATATGATTGCATATTTGGATTCTACTGGGAAAACTCTGAATTTTTTATATTTTAAATTTTCACCTATCTGCAAGCGTTTCCGAGATAATGACAGCTCAAAAATAAAAAACTTCCTAATTATAATTTTTCCTACCTAATACCCACCAGTTGAGTCAAGGTGTTTTCATGTCGGTGACCTAAGAGGTGTCAATTTTGAATTCCTGTTTAATTTTCTGTTGTCTGCTTTCTAATTTGTTTACGCTGTTTGTCAACTTTTCAATGAATTATATCCAAATAGGCCTTCAATAAATCAGTCAACGGTGTGTCGAGTGGTAAAGAAATTTCGAGAAACAGGCAGTGTTAGGGAAGCCGCTAGATCAGGTCGACCTAAAACAGCAACCGGGAGAGACAAAGCTTTGGATATCATGCTCTCAATACATGAAAATCCAACACAATCATCCAGGCCAATGGCAATGGATTTTAATGTGTCTAATTACTCAGGGAAAAATTTGTTTAAGCAGGAGAAGTTGCATCCCTACGAAATAAAGTTGGTGCACGAGTTAAACGATTAAACTAGGACGATTTTGATAGAAGAGTTGAATTTTGTGAGCTGATGATGGAAAGATCCAATAACGATAATAACGCAACAAATATCATTTTCTCGGATGAAGCTACTTTCCATTTAAATGGCATTGTTAATAGACAATCTGGACCTCCTCAGAAATCACATAATTCCTTCTTGCAGAATGGTTTTACTGGGTGTAAATAATGGCATAAGCGAACAGGTATGATTCCAGCAAGATAGAGCACCTACGCATTATGCGGCAAATGTTAGACAATACATAAGCGAACAATTTCTAGGACGTTCGATAGGCAGAAGAGGTGCTATTGACTGGCCGGCGCGATCCCCGGATCTAACCCCGCTCGACTTCTTTTTGTGGGGACACTTAAAGAACAAAGTCTATGTTAACCGTCTAAATGACTTAGAATCTTTAAAAGTCAGAATAAGTGCTGACATTCGGGCCATTCCAGAGGAATTCCTTTTAAAAGTTGTAGACAGGTTCAGGGATCGACTGGCGCTCTGCTTAGCAGAAAATGGTGGTCATTTTGAACACCTGATCCACTGAAAAGGTTTAACTTGTTTGTTATTCCGATGTTAAGTTGTTTAATTTTTTAGGCTATTTATTTTGTTATTATAAAGTTTGTTACAATTTTAAATAAATAAAAATTTGAAATACAAAAAATTCCAGTTTTCCCAGTAGAATCCAAATATGCAATCATATCCACAGGGTGTTCCATTTAAAAAAAAGTAAGTTGGTCTCTATTGCAACCAAACCAGAATGACAGAAAAGAATTCATGCAGGTAGAAATGTGAGGAAGAATTTACTGAACAACTTTTATAAAGGTCACTTTTTCGTATACGAGGTAATGCAAAAGTTACAGGTATTATGCGCGACTTTTTTGCCACTCTGTATATATAAAATTTACGTCAATCCCTAACCCTAACAGTGAAACAAATTGAACAGTTTATTGATATAACAGCTAATGGGAACCTAAAAACTACTTTTAACTTTGCTACTTTGTTAGAGTTTTGGGCCCAGCTTCGATGTGAATAACAAGGAATTGCCAACTGTGCTGTAAAAAAATTACTACCATTTGCTTCAACTTACCGTTGCGAAGTAGGATTCTCTAAGTATGCTCTTGCAAAGGCTGACCAAGGAAATAAACTGAATCCTGAACCAGACATGCAGATACAACTTTTGAACATTGAACCTAATCCCACTAAGACAAGCTTAGCCATCCCATTAAGCTTGCTTAGATGAAATGTTATTCAATAAAAAATGACTAACTAATGACTAATGTATGTGTTTTTTTAGTGATTAATATATTATTTTGTTCTTACAATTGTTTTTGACTTTATTATAATTATGAAGTTGGACGCTAATAAAGTAGCTTGATGTTGTTGTTTTGATGAAAAATTGAATATCTCCTTCTTGGTGCTAAGGGGTTCCTCAGAAAAAAAATTGAAGTGCTCCATGGTTCCTCGCTCTACAAAAGGTTGAGAAACACTGCCTTACTGTATTTGTAGTTTTAAATCTACCTACTAGTTGAGGAACTCTCAATTTTATATATCATTTAATATTGTTTATTTTCTTAGGGGCTCTTAGGACCAAAAAAAGAATTATGGGACATTTTACAAATGATTGAAAAGTATGCTCCAGAAGCTCAAGATATTACTGCTAGTGTCAGGGATTTGCCTACAGTAAGGTAGGTATACTATTTTTAAAAGGTCTGATCTTGAGACATATTTTCAATTAATTTTGTGATCATTGTGCATCCTTGTATAATAAGTATTAAATAAAACACTGACTTTGGTTTGTACATTAAGAAATGGTCAATGGTGGTTTTGTTTATCCAAAGAATGTATACCGAGTGTTGCATGGCTTAGTTGAACATAGGAAATCCCATGTAAATTTTGAGGTGGCCAAATATTGGCTTCCCTGTACATTTTAGAGAAAAATTGTATTATAATTTTTTGAAGAGGCTGATATAATGAACCTATGTGCCACGTTTGAATAAATTTGAATTAGCCAATCCTAACTTATTCAATTAAATGTGATTGTAAAATTACGAAATTTTCATAGTTTAGGTAATACAGCAAACACCAGCAAATAATTTCTATAACGTTATTGACAAAAATTGACGTAAAGCTGGACATAATGAGTAAAGATTATTTCACATTAAAAATACATTTTCGTTTTACCAATCCGGCAATCACACATCCATAATAAAAGACACCATTATGTTTTTCTTACTAAGCCTTTAATTTAACATAACATACCTAAGACTACTAAACTAGAAATAATTAGCAACTTCATCACAAAAACATTAATTAACTAAATGTTCAAACAACCCTCCATTAACAGCTAAACCTCCAGCTAAACAATATTCTAACCGATCATAAAATTCATTTCTAACATTACTGAGTTGATATTGAGAAATTCTGTCACATTCTAACGAAATACAGTTTTTTAGCTAGTCTAGATTTTTAAATTTTGCATCTTTATAAATAAAAATTTTTAAGTGACCCCACAGAAAGAAGTCGTTTGGCGAAAGGTCAGGAGACCTGACTGGCCAAAGGATTAGATGCCGTGGGTCAATAATATTTCCGTTAAAAATATTTTGCAAGTATTCCCTAACCATGAGATAATTATGGGCAGGACAACCATCCATTTTATACCAGATCTCCTGATTTTCGCGTACAACTTCTTCTAGTGCGGGTTCAATTCGATTTTGTAGTAAGTCCAAATAGGTTACGGCGGTAAGGTTGCCTTCCATAAAAAATAGTCCAATAATGTGTTGCTCGAAATGCTGACCATCACGTTCTATGCATTGCTGAAGCCTCTCATGGGTAGACAAAACTGCACTTGGTTGCCTTCCATAAAAAATAGTCCAATAATGTGATGCTCGAAATGCTGATCATCACGTTCTATGCATTGCTGAAGCCTCTCATGGGTAGACAAAACTGCACTTTCAATTTCGGCTCTCGGTATGTTACGTATTGCATTACGAATCCGGTTTTTTAAATCTTCTTTGGTCGAAGGTTGAGTCTGAAACACGATGTCCTTTAACCGCCCCCATAAATAAAAATCCAGGCAAGTTAGGTCTGGTGATCGCGGAAGCCATGGAAACAGACTTCCTCTTCCAATCGACCGCTGTTGAAATACTGCATTAATATGCTCTCGCACATTAACGGCAAAGTGTGCTGGGCAACCATCCAACTGCAAAAACAAGTTTTGCCTCGTTTCCAAAGGCACATCTTCCAACAACAACGGTAATTAATTGGCTAAAAAGTCAAGAAAGACATTGCGATTTAGGGATTGCTCAAAAAAATATGGCCCAATAATTCTGCCTTCCAGTATGCCACACCACACATTTAAACTCCAACGTCCTTAGTGCTGAACTTCACGCAACCAATGCGGATTTTCTGCAGACCAATAGTGCATATTATGTAGATTGACTCTCCCGTCACTAGTAAAGGTGGCTTCATCGGTCCAAAAAATTTGAAATAAAAATTCTCTATTCTGGCGTATCATACCTAACATCCAATGGCAATAGTCCAACCTCCGATCAAAATCTTCCCCTTTCAAGGCCTGATGCAAAACAACATAATATGGGTGCATTCTATAAGTAATTAAAAAAAGTTTAAACGAATATCTAACTTTGATGGCCATTAGAACTTACCTATGTCCTTCAAAATATTTTGAACCGTTGTTCGTGATATGTCCAACTCAAGGGATAATGCTCTTGTGCCAACATGAGGATTTTCTTCAATATACCCCAGTACGTAGTTAATATTTTCTTGTGTTCTTCCAATTCTTAGCCGTTGAAACTTAGGCCGGGGGAAAACTCTCACACGCCGATTTGGATATCGAGCGGCGTAAACTCTTTTAGCTACTGCGGCATTCTGAAGACATTTAAAATAAACCGCAAGCATATCAACAGCTTCATCATTCGTAAAATTCGTTTTGTAAACACAAAAATTACTTTTTCTAATTTTGTTTCATAAGAAATCTATTACGATACCGTTTTCAGTATCGAAACAGATCTATTACGATACCGTTTTTTTATTTTTTAAATGTTGGCATTGGTAATATTTAAATGTTTTATTCTGTTGACGTCTGACGTTTCCTGTTATTGTGATCCATGAGAAAAGAAAGTTTTCGGGATTTCTCTGGTAAAAGTTGATTTATCGTTTTATTAGCAATATATCCCTTAACTCAGGGGGAGTTGAACTTAGATTATCATGCTCCATATTTTTTTAATTATAATATATATATTATTATATTATATATAATAATTATTTGACGGTATTACTGTTGCTTCAACTCAAGTGCTTTCAGCCAGTAGGGTAGGTAAACCCAACAAAAACGGTTTTAAATCTGTAAAGGTAGTTCTGTCAAAACCCCAAGAAGCTATAATGGTGATTCAAAATCGCTCTAAATTAAAGGGCAAAAAAGTTTATATTTCCAACGACCTCACACCCAAACAACGTGCAGCAGAAAATGCCGCTAGGAGTGAACTTGCTACTCGTAGAGCAAACGGAGAACAGGACCTAATTCTTAGATATTCCGGAGGTATTCCTGCAGTTGGTATAAGGTCAAAAAACTGATCCGCGATGGAAAAAAGGTATCCGTCTACTACCAGAATGTTCGTGGCCTTCGTACGAAACTTAAAGAATTCTCTATGAATGCAACAACTTCCTTTTACGACGTTATAATTCTAACCGAGACCTGGCTTACTGGTAGCTTCCTCGACTCTGAGTTGGGTCTTTTCGACTACATTGTATATAGGAAGGACAGGTCTCCAGGGACTAGCTGCCGTGGTCGGGGTGGCGGAGTATTGATAGCTGTTCATCGGTCTATATTAAGCAATTTATTGGAATCAAATATTGATATTGAACAATTATTTATATCCATAGGGCGTGGCCAAAATACTCATATAATTGGAACAGTTTATATTCCACCTAATGCACCAAGTCTCAATTATCGGTCATTCAGCGAATCCATCCAGAATATTTGTGACTTGCTACCTAATGCAAAGGTCAATATATTTGGCGACTTCAATATTTCAAAAGCAGTTTGGACATCTGATAACCTCTCTTCTACGGCAGCTTCATTGGTCTACTCGTCCGTTAATGAAGATGAATCCATAAACTTAGTTTTATGGAAGTAGTCCATCTCACAGTGGAGTAATATTTTAAGTGAGGAATGAAACACAAAGTCTGCTCCACTAATTTAATAAATAGGTTCAGATTAACATCCCAAACATGTTTTAAAGGCATAAACCTTCATCTTCAGTGGGTAATTATTAAGATGTTGTTATTTATGAAGAGACCAATGACATTGTTACGTTTTTTTATAAACTGAAAAGGGAAGGAAAAAAAACACAAAATTAGACAATTTAAAAACCGCAAAGGTGTCATCAATAAAAGTTTAATATGATTAGGAAAAGATATTTAGTAAAATGTGGTGATTAACATAAAACCGCGAACATAGTAAAATAAAGTCAAGTTAGAGACTTACCTAATGTTGCAGAAACATTTTTATGAAACCATATGTAACTTTAATTCGGTAAATAATATATCTTAAATTAAAGTAAAATTAAATGAATAAACATAATTTAAATGAATTTAGTTTTATTTTAATTTTAAACTTGTTGAAAAACCCAAATTTTACTGGGAAATTGTAATGGGGTACACCAGACCATCATGGTGGAGTCGTACCAAATGGTAGGTAAAATTTTTTATTTAGTAGAAGTATGCAGGGATAATACTATTTAATTTTTTTTATATTCAAAAAAACGGTTAAAATCAACGCACTGCGACAATGTCAAAGGTTATGACTTATGTTATGTTAAACTCATATGAATTAACTAACAGATTAAAGAACATTAACATTCCTGAACATTCTATTTTGGTTTCGTTTGATGTAAAAAATTTATTCCCCAGTATACCTCCTGAAGAGTGCATTATGCTTGTTAGAGACCTCTTATTCTCTAATCACTCTATTTTCACACATCATATACTTAATATTTGCCTCTTATTAGATACTGTGCTCAAACAAAACTTTTTCCAATTCAATAATAGATATTTCTCCCAACAAACAGGTTTAGGTATGGGTTCACCTCTTAGCCCTCTCTTAGCAGAGATTTTTCTTGCTAGTTTAGAATCACAAATTGAAGCACACCCTCTTTTCACGAAAGTCATCCACTTTTCCAGATACGTTGATGATACTTTGGTTATATTTACAGGGTCCCTTCTTGAATTACAATCGTTTTTTAACTTCCTCAACACATTACATCCTTCTATAGAATTTACAATGGAAATTGAGTCAAATAATTCCATTCCCTTCCTAGACCTACTCGTTCAAAAAGAAAATAATAAATTACAATTTGGCATTTACCATAAACCTACGAGTACCGACCTGGTTATTCCATTTCATTCTAACCATCCACATAGCCATAAAACAGCTGCATTTAACAGTTTCTTTCATAGATTATTTAACATCCCTCTTTCTCATGAAAACTTCAAATCCGAACTTAATTTGATCAAACAAATAGCTTATAATAACCATTATCCACCATATTTCATAAATAAACTTTATTATTATAAACATCTGTCTAGATCTCTCAACAAGAAACTATGTTTACCAATCCAAAAACAACAATTGAGATATTTTTCATTACCATTCCTAAACAATATTTCATATAAAATTCAAGACATCTTTAGATCATATAATATCAACATTAGTTTTAAAACTCAAACCAACTTACGTAGTTTTGTGGTGCAATCCAAGGACAAAATATCTACTTTGGACAGGTCAGGTATATATTCCATTTCCTGCTCTCATCCAGGTTGTAATACCTGTTACATAGGTCAGAGTGGTAGGAAGATCATAACCAGAGTCAATGAACATCTCAAAATCATTGAAAAAAACAAAAACCATACTGATATAAACTCTAAATCGACCTTTGCCAATCATGTTATCAATGCTAACCATTCCTTTGATCTCCATACCAGTACTAAGGTGCTTCATGTTTGTGATAAAGGGACTATGATGAATTTGTTGGAGATCCTTGAAATCCAGAAAGCTCTTAACAATCCCTCTTTACACTGCATTAATGACCAGATAAACTTTACTTGCCTAACTTTTTTCAATGCTCTAAAATTCTTAAATAATTAAAACATAACCTTATTTTTTTAACTATCATTTCATCTCATGGCACCACGGTTTTCATAACTACCCTGTTATATTGCTCCATCTTTGTTCTGTTAATGGTACCTCGTTTTCCATACATCCTAGTTCCCTGTCATGATTTACCTTCATAAACTTTTTTAGGTTACTATAATATTAACATTTTACGCTCTCTTGTGACTGGCGTCCTAACTTTGCCTTACTCATCCATTGTGTTATTATAATGCTTTAACAGATGTCTATGTTTTTAAGTTTTTTAAGATTTTTCAGCTTTATATTAGTTCACATCATACCTTTTCTAACATACAGTGTACATCTTCCTTCTTTATTTAGTTGTTACTCCATTTGTCTAAACAGATAACCTTTGACATTGTCGCAGTGCGTTGATTTTAACCGTTTTTTTTAATATAAAAAAAATTAAATAGTATTATCCCTGCATACTTCTACTAAATAAAAATTTTTACCTACCATTTGGTACGACTCCACCATGATGGTCGTACCCCATTACAATTTCCCAGTAAAATTTGGGTTTTTCAACAAGTTTAAAATTAAAATAAAACTAAATTCATTTAAATTATGTTTATTCATTTAATTTTACTTTAATTTAAGATATATTATTTACCGAATTAAAGTTACATATGGTTTCATAAAAATTTTTCTGCAACATTAGGTAAGTCTCTAACTTGACTTTATTTTACTATGTTCGCGGTTTTATGTTAATCACCACATTTTACTAAATATCTTTTCCTAATCATATTAAACTTTTATTGATGACACCTTTGCGGTTTTTAAATTGTCTAATTTTGTGTTTTTTTTCCTTCCCTTTTCAGTTTATAAAAAACGTAACAATGTCATTGGTCTCTTCATAAATAACAACATCTTAATAATTACCCACTGAAGATGAAGGTTTATGCCTTTGAAACATGTTTGGGATGTTAATCTGAACCTATTTATTAAATTAGTGGAGCAAACTTTGTGTTTCATTCCTCACATAAACTTAGTGTCTGAAACCTGTGCTTTTCTTAATTTATTCCAAAGAAACCTAGTGTACAACGACAGAGGCAGTTTGCTTGACCTGGTGTTGTCATGTGATTCGACCCGCAGGATGCTACTCGCGTCTACTCTACAGACAGGAATATCACTTTGGCTTCCTGGCTTCCGCATGCGCACATAATGCTGTAACTAATAATTATAGACTTTATTGGTTAAACAGGCGCTAACACGGCATCTAATCCACCTTTTTGGTTGCAATTCGGTATATGCTAGATATAAAAAAATTGTAATAATTATAGACTTATATTGGTTAAACAGCGCTAACACGGCATCTAATCCACCTTTTTTGTTTCAATTCAATTCGCCTTTTTCAAGTTCACCGGCCAATTATTTACCAGCCCTTTTTGAGTGGATCTACTTAAAAAAAAATAAAAGAGATAAAAAAAACTAAAAAAAAGTCATAAAGAAAAAGTGCCCGAAACGGGAATCGATCCCGGGACCTATGGCACCAAACCCAGATGCTATATCCACAGTTCCACTGAATTGCTTACAGACTTTAGTTAATCTAGTAACCGTAGAATAAAAGCCAGCGTATCGAGCTGAATGCTTCCGAGGCTGTTGCGCATGCGCATGCGGAAGCCAGGAAGCCAAACTGATATTCCTGTCTCTAGACGCAAATCAGGATGCTTACCACCCGCCGCTGGTTTCGGAACTTACGCTGCTCGGGTGTCTTAGTGACGACCCTGGTCTTACGGGCGATGGGTTTTACTATGATTTTGGGTTGGCCGATTTTCGCCTGGTTAATGAATATCTAGAACATGTTTGTTGGGACTCATTATTGAATGATAAATCTTTGGATATTATGATAAATGCATTTTATTCTGTTCTTTATTTCATTGTTGATACTTTTGTACCAGTAAAAAAAATTTCATCCAGGACATTTCCTAGATGGTTCTCGGCCGAACTCAAAAATTATGTAATTTTAAAGAAAATAGCACACAAATCTTACAAAATGTCTGGATCACAGGCTGATTATAATGAATTTAATAGGTTGAGATCATTGTGTAAGGACTTGTCCAAAAATTGTTACAATGGCTTTGTCTTAACTACGGAATCTCGTATTTCTAGTAATATTAAATCCTTCTGGAATTTTGTTAATTCAAAGCGTAAGTCGGCCACAATTCCAAGTCAGCTATCATATGAAGAGCATAGAGTAGACAACGGCGTTGACATTGTCAATTTGTTCGCTAAATATTTTTCATCGGTCTATATAGTGATCGTAAATATAATTTCATCTCTAATCCGTCATTTAACAATTTAAATATTACTAATTGTCAAATCTCTATCTCCGATGTTTACTCAAAGTTATCATGTCTTGATCCTAATAAGGGACCAGGACCTGACGGCCTTCCCCCAGTCTGTTGAGAAGCTGTAGTTTTGTACTAGCAAGGCCTTTGCATAAAATCTTCCAACTGTCTCTTGATACCGGCTGTTTTCCAGACTTTTGGAAATCAAGCTTTGTTACACCCATTTTTAAATCTGGTATTAGGGCCGACATTAGGAACTATAGACCGATCAGTATTATTAGTACCATACCAAAGCTCTTTGAGAAAATTGTATATAAAAAGCTCAATCATAGCCTTGGCAATCTAATTATTGATTCACAGTTTGGTTTTCAATCTCGCAAATCAACGGAACTTAATTTGTTAACTTATGTTGATTTCGTGTCGAGTGCCCTGGAGAAGGGATCTGAAGTTCACGCCGTGTATACGGACTTTTCCCAAGGCATTCGACAGGGTGAATCACAGTGTTCTACTAAATAAACTGGCTGAAAATGGTATTGGCGGGCCACTGCTGCTCTGGCTGCAGAGTTATTTAACCGATCGGGTACAGGCTGTTCGTATTAGTAATTTTATTTCAAATGAAGTCAATGTCATATCCGGAGTACCCCAGGGTTCCCACCTGGGTCCTCTGCTTTTTAACATTTTTATTAACGACATTTCCGCTTGTCTTAAACACTCCAATTATCTTCTTTTTGCGGATGATCTAAAAATATATGCCCAAATTGATTCCCCACAGAGTTGTATCAACTTACAGCAGGATATCAACGCTGTCTCACATTGGTGTGAGTTAAATGGGATGGAGTTAAATGCAGCAAAATGTTACTTTATGTCATTTTCTAGATTAAGAAATACAACCATTTGCAATTATACAATTAAGGACTCGGTATTAGTCAAGGTTAATATGATAAAGGACCTGGGCATTCTTCTCGACCAGTCTTTAAGTTTTGTTCCTCACGTAACACATGCTATTTCTAAATCCTTAAAATCCCTAGGGTTTATTAAAAGATGGTCACAGGATTTCACTAGTGTCAATTCCATCAAATTATTATATACGACCCTGGTGCGACCGCACTTAGAGTATGGCTCCAGTGTGTGGTCCCCTTACTATCAGGTTCATATTAATTCAATTGAGCACGTACAACACCTGTTATTAAGATACATTGCATTTAAATTGAATATTCAGTTTGACTTTGTACAGGGTTATCCAACCAACACTAGACAAGGCGATTTTTTGACTTTTCCTGTACTTTTATAAAAAAACTGAAATAGCCATCTTAAGTCATTTTCTCCCGCGAATTCGAATATCTTCAGCAAAAAACAATTGAACATCAAACAAAAGTACTAGGGGTCACTTTGATATTTTTTTAAATGGGATGCCGTATTTATAAAATGTTGGATTTTTAATTTATTTATTTATTTTTTTTTTTTTTAACATTTTTCGAATTTAAAACTGAAGAAAAAAGGCGTTTTTGAATTAAAAATCCAACATTTTAGATCAAAATTTATATGAGAAATCGGATAAGCTCATTAAAAATACGGCATCCCATTTAAAAAAATATCAAAGTGACCCCTAGTACTTTTGTTTGATGTTCAATTGTTTCTTGCTGAAGATATTCGAATTCGCGGGAGAAAATGACTTAAGATGGCTATTTCAGTTTTTTTATAAAAGTACAGGTAAAGTCAAAAAATCGCCTTGTCTAGTCTTGGTTGGATAACCCTGTACATAGACAGCAGCTGTACAACGATCTGGAGGAATTGCTGAGCCTGTCAACACTTTTCCAGCGCAGAGAGCAGCACGACCTAAAGATGTTGTACAATATTATTAACGGGTACTATATTTGCCCTACTCTCTTGGGTCGTGTAGGACTACATGTTCCTTCCAGAAACACACGCTCTACTAATAATGTGTTCCATCAGCCATTTAGTAGAACTAATTATTGTTACAATAATTTTATTGGTTGGTCTTCAAGACTCGCCAATCATCGCCATGGTACGCTTGATTTCTTTGTTAATAAAAATGAGTTTTTAAGAGATCTAAGGCAATGACAATTATTAACCTATGTTTAGTCTCATCCATCCCTTTATTTTATTGTGTTTTATTGTGTTTTATTGTGTTTTATTTTGTTTTATTGTATTTCCTTATTTGTAATTAATTATACCGATACATATATATTTTATTTGCAATTGATTATACCAATATATTTAATATCGTAAATAATTCATCTATTATTGTTAGTTATAATATTTTGTAAAATGGACCATGTCCGTAAATTGATAATTAATAAATAAATAAATAAATAATTATGAACAACTCTATGAAATATTAAAACACAAATTTCGTGACAATGACACAAAGAAAATATTATTTATTGTCATGGCTACTATGATAAAAGTAAATTTATAGTATTACCAACATAGATTTTAGACATACAAATTTACAAAATTTAAAGGGTTGATTTTTTTTTAAATATGTATTTTCTTATTGAAAAAAAATACAAAATAGAAAAAATAGTATAAAGTACGTGTTTTATAAAGCAGTTAGAGCACTTGTCCCGTTAAAAAACTCGCCGCAAGCGGCTCGTTTTTTAACATGGACGCGTGCTATAAGATGATGCTTTATAAAACATGTACTTTAATATACTATAAAGTAACGCAAAACTTTGACAACTATTGACAATTTGGATTATTTATGTTTTGATTAGGTGTTTGTTTTGTTTCCATGGCCTGCTTCTATTAATTGTCTTTTTTGTGCATAGGACGTGATGGTCAGCATTCCGAGCATTTGCGGGGGCAATAAAAATCTTCCTTTTATAAATCGGTCCTTTTTAGGGCCACAACTTACATAATAGAAAGAATTCCAGAAAAAATATAGTTACAATAAAATGAAAATTTAAGGGATTTTCGTATACAATTTTCTATTGCCGATATTTTGGGTTAGGAACAAGATATCGAGATGCGGTTTTCGCGAGCTAGTTTTTAGACATCATTTAGCTACTTTTTCATGAAAAAAAAATCATACCAATGCATTTTATTTTGTTGAGAAAATTAACCATATCTGTTGGAATGTGGAAAAAAGCCCTCTAGCGGCGATATGTGAAACTTACAACACTTCAAATATAATGATGTTTGTAGCCCAAGAATAGCTCCTTTTAACGAGCCCAAGTTTGTTCAAATCGGCTTAGCCGTTTCGAAGATACAGGATGTTATTTACGGAAACGTTTTAATACCCCCCACCACTTTATTTTTTGAGATACTGCAAAAACTGTCGAACAAAAAAGGTTAAGATTATCCTAGACTTTAAAGATCAGGATTTTTTTTATTAGGTTAATATAGCGGAATTCACAGAAACATCACCTTTTTATATTCAAGATTGCAGTTACGCCTCCTAGCGGCCATTTCAGAAACTTGAAAATATTTTCCAAGTTTTTCTCTTGGCCGTTTTAGTCATAATTTTTTTTGCCGCAAGCCTCTACGATGGATAGTTTCTCAGATACAGTACCTCGCATTCTTAGTTTGCCACCTTGTACATTCATCGGTAAAACAAATATATTTCTCAAAAAATCCCTGTTATTATTTGCTCTTTCCATTACCTCAAAAAAGAATACCATTCTCCGTTTTTCATCACCTTGCCGTAGCTTCTGATGCTTTTCATACTTAAGGAAAATATTTATGTTTTTTTAAAGTGCGCAACACTGTGGTTTGATGTTTTCCTACGGCTTGCCCAAGAATCGTCATGCTAAACATTCTATTTTCCTCAACGTGCAGTAAAATATCAAGATCTCTATTATCCCTTTCTTCAGCTCTATTGACATTCTGAGTTGAACATTTACAGTTATTTATTACAGTGCCTTTGTACTCAAATTTACTAATGATAAGTTTAATTAATGAAATGGAAGGGATAGGCTTATCAGGGAATTGAACTGCAGACATTTCAGACACTGCCCTTAAACTGTTTCCTGTATAATACCACTTAATCATAGTTACGTTTCCTTAATGGAATAGGTCATAATTAACTATAATTAAAGCGCCTTCAATAAAAATGTTGTCACTGACGCTACTTTGCGTTTTGTCAATGCCAAATAATAATTGGCTGGTGTTTGCTGTATTACCTAAACTATGAAAATTTCGTAACTTTGCGATCACATTTAATTGAATAAGTTAGGATTGACTTACTAAAATGTATTCAAACTTGGCACATGAGTTTAGTATATCGGCCTCTTCAAAAAATATAATTCAATTTTTCTCTAAAATGTACAGGGGAGCCAATATTTAGCCACCTCAAAATTTACATGAGATTTCCTATGTTCAACTAAGCCATACATCACCCGGTAAAATACACAACTATAAATCAAAATCTTTTAGGACTCATATGGGACGAGCACGGGCATGGTTGCGTCTAGCCCTAATGCAAAAGAAACTAGCTGATTACCTAAAAGTTTTAATTGACCACAAAGATGAAACTTTGGTTGAGTATTTTGAACCAGATGCATTGATGCTGAGCGACGAGTCCATTGTAATAATTGGTTTGCTGGTTGGGTTAAATGTTATCGACTGTAATCTTTGTGTTAAGGTAAAGCTTTCCCACTTACTAGTAGTGTAAGATAATGTGCAGTCTGTATCAACGCACTAGTCGAGAGTGTTCAGTGCCATTTTTACCAGTCTAGTGGCAATTTTCCGTAAGAAAGACGACCTTCAGTGGTAGCTTGGGAAATAGCTCAAGCCTGCTCAATAATAGCGCTTGTTTATGGTTTTGAAGTTAAACAATCCTGGCAGTTTAATTTGTGCTAGTCAATAGTGACGCACCTGCCAATTCGCGGTGGGATTTTGGCACGCGAAAATACAGAGAAGTTGGGGTTCACCATGGTTGTTCAATATTAAAGTGACGTGTCACATGTCACCATTCCAGCAAATAGCGGCTTTGCCAAAAACAGTTTTGGGGCGGGGCTGGTATACCGCCATATCTAATACAACAACTGATTGCTTAAGCTGACGCGCATGCCGCTTTGTTCTGTCTTTAAATGTCACTTATTGAAAAAAACTGGTAACTGTTTAAAATAACAGTTAATCCACCAGAAGGCCCCTAACCAAAAGGCGCGTATTTAATTCAGATACAACACACATTTTTCTAATTGTTAAATAATTCGTTGTTTTTTTTGACAAACCTGTATTTTGAATAATCATAGCGTTAGAACTGAAAACCATTTCGACAGTATTGTCCCATAGTTTAAAATCCAGCCCAAAGTTTGTCAAATTCGTATTCGTTTTTATGTAGCAGCATTTGTAAGACATACATAAGATGTTCCAACCGCGATATTAGTCAATTCTCGGTAGTTTCTGCACACTCTGTATATTGCATCCGCACTGCAGGTGTCTCAGAAGTTAAATGGATCTGATAGACTAATGCTGAGCATGTAAGTCTTACATTTTTTTTTGCCGAGATAATACAGGGCAAAATGAAAAACCAATGTTCTTTAAAAAATATATTTATTTGTCCTAATATCACAGATACGACAAAACCACTCAAATTGGTTGATGCAATTTTTAATGTTTGATTGAGTGTGAAGAATCAATCCCTAAAAAAACGTTTGCAAGTTCTAAGAAGCAATGAAATTATAATGGGTTTAATAAACACCCTGTATGCAACAGTTCCTATTTTATTTAGATCTCACGATCGACACACAGTCTTGTCGATGAAATTTGAAAGATTCTCTCAAAAACCGTAGGCGTCTATCTCTATTAATATAAAAAATATTTCTGTTTAATGTGGCCAGGAGCTTATTTGATTTTTATTATTTAAATATGACTTAAAAACATCCAGCACACTACCCCCAACTCATAGTTTTTGAGAGTATTGGTATTAAGAAGCTTATTATGAGAGGCACCGTGCTGAATGCCTTGGCCAAATCGAGAAACCCTGCTATACCCCTTCTTCCAACATTTAAGATTGCAGTTATCTTAGTTAAGTCAAGTCAAGTCAAGTCAAGTCAAAAAAGCTTTATTGTACAAAGAATCTTTACATTCTCATTTACAAAGCTGTAAAAATAAAAAAAAAAAAAAATTTTTATCAGGTTTACAATATGCGTTTGGTGCGCCCCAATCCTAACGAATCCTAAAGTAAAGCGTCAACATAACAAAATATAACAAACGAATAAACACTAAAACACTACATATTAAATTAACTGGCTATATAAAATTGTTAAAAATCCAAAGCACAATTAATAATATCAAATAATTAAAAATAGTTCAGTCAATATTCCAAAATTTTCTAAAACATTGGGCAAACTATTACCACACTCAAGAAACAGTACAATATCACCCAACCCAAAGGTTACTACACACAACATTATTAAAATTTCATCTTAAAGTAACAAAACGATGATTAAAAAGTGACATAAAGATTGTTAAATCAAAAGTAAAGTTGCACATTTACCAGAAAAATAAAATAATACAAAAATCACACCAATACAAGGAACACTGAGACAAGTGAAGCAGACTTCAGTACACTAGGAGCTATCACAGAAAAATTCTTCCACGGTATAATAAGCTTTAGAAACTAAGAGAGCCTTTACTTCTTTTCGAAATGTTTTAAGATTTTGGATTTTTCTAATTTTTAGCGGAAGGTGATTAAATATTTTCTTACCGTTATAGAATATAGAATTTTTGATCTGACTGGAATGGGGTATAGGTAAATGAATTTTAAATATTTGACGAGTGTTGCGTACTGGGGTTGAATTAATTTCACTCTTAAATTTCTTATAAATTAAACAAGACGTCTTCAACAGAAACAAACAAGCCAAAGTTAAAATCTTGTGTGATAGAAATAGTGGTCGGCTAGAGTCTCTAATTTTGGCTTTACACATATATTTAATGGCTCTTTTTTGCAAAACAAATATCACGTTAAATAAATGCTGGGAGCAGCAGCCCCAAAAACTTATGCCATATCTTAAATGGGATTCGATAAGGGAGAAATATGCGGTCCTTGTAGCAGCGAAATTTAAGTTATTAGAAATAACCCTAATCGCATAGCAGTTGGAGCCCAGTTTTTTGCTAAGGTTAATTATATGTGATTCAAATTTTAATTTATCATCCATGTACAACCCTAAAAATCTATTTACTTTCTCATTATTTATTATGTGGTCTCCAACTATAACTTTATTGAAATTGCATTTAAAAGTAAGAATGTTTGTTTTTGTTATGTTAAGAGATAAAAAGTTGGCGTCTGTCCACTTTTTAACCACGACAAAATCATTCCCGACATCTGACTCAAGCTCACTCAGGTCCTTACCAGCCCAAAGTATTGTAGAATCATCAGCAAACAGAGTAAATTTACCTTTTATTTCAATATTTGTTAAATCATTAATATATATTAAAAACAATAGGGGACCGAGGACAGATCCCTGTGGCACTCCTGAGCTAATTTCTAATTGATTGGAATATTTACTGTTGAAACTTACAGTTTGGAACCGTCCAACTAAATATGATTTAAACCACTCCAATGCTTCTCCCCTTACTCCATACTTTTCGAGCTTGAATAACAGAATTTTGTGATTAACACAGTCGAATGCCTTCGACAAATCGCAGAATACTGCCGCGGCTACCTCACTCATTAAGATTTAAGAATAAGTTTTCAATAAATGAAAAAATGGCGTCATTTGTGCTTTTTGATTCCTGAAAACCAAATTGCTCTGCGCAAATTAAATTATATTTATGTAGAAAAGAAAGTAACCGATTCTTTACCAATTTTTCTATTATTTTCGAAAGAGTAGGCAGTAAAGATATTGGTCTAAAATTGGAAGGACAATTAGAGTCGCCTCCCTTATAAAGGGGTAATACAGTTGCTATTTTTAAACAGGGTGGGAAAATTCCTGATACGAATGAGTGATTTATACAATCTACAAGTACTGCTAGAGCATTATCTGGCAGATGCAAGAATACCTGTATCGATAGCTCATCCCATCCTGTGGCTTTTTTATTATTTATGAGAGAAAATATATTTTTAATTTCGCCAACATTTGTGGGTGCTAGAAAAAACGACTGGGGAACATGAATATTTTTCAAAAACTGTCTAAAATCGTGGTTTGAATGTATCTTAGAACTTAGATTTTTAGCCACCGAACAATAAAATTCATTAATTTTTTGGCAATCTAAATCCGAGTTCACAGATGTAGTTTTGTTTCTACCTCTCAAATTGTTAACAATTTCCCAAACTTCCTTTTGTTTATTTCTAGAATTTTTTATTCGATTATTAAAGTATTGTTGCTTAGCAGTTTCAATCGTTTTCCTAATATTTTACGATATTTATTAAAATGGAGCATAAACCAAGCTTTATCCAAAGCAAATTTTCTGATATAATGTAAGGCGCGCATATTTCTCGATGATATTTTTAGACCTCTAGAAAACCATGGTTTTTTATTTTTACCCTTACATATACGGTAGGGAAATGAATTATTAAAAATTTTGTACAAAAGGGAATGAAATTCTGTCAATGGTACCTCAGCATGTACAACCCTTGACCAGTCTACGTCCTTACATGTCTTTGAAAAGCTATTATAATTTTTCTTCGTAAACAATCTCTTTCGCTGCTTCGCAGGCTTAACATTGCCTAAACTAACCACAAAATTACATACAACTGCCTCATGATCAGACAATCCAGCATTAACAGTATTACATTTTACACTCGCCTCATCAAAGCCACTGCAGACATAGTCCAACCCTGTAGCTGAATTTGAAGTAATACGGGTAGGCAATTCTACATGCATTGTCAAATTAAAAGAATTCAACATTGCTATCAATGATTGAGATGTTGGGGAAGCTGTATCAAGAAAGTTTATGTTAAAATCCCCTGTCAATATTATTACTGAATGCAGAGGTAGCTGTGATAAGAGAAGTTCTAGCCTATAGAGAAAAGTTTTTTCGTCACTAGTAGGTGGTCTATAAATACACAAAATATAGAAACTAAGAGCGGAACAATACACCATTGAAAATTCAAACTCTCTCTCAACAATCATATCATTAAATTTATCAAAGTTCGCAAAAATCTGAAGTTCCAGCATTTTCTTGTGTACCAGTATCAATGTACCTCCATGAATAGTATTTAATCGACAATAGCTTGATAGCAGCACATAGTTGTTTAAAAATATTGGTTCATCTTTTTTAAGCCAATGTTCTGTAAGAAGAATGAAGTCTGGATATTGAATATTATCTAGGAAAAGGTTTAGGTCATCAATTTTATTTCGTACACATTGTATATTCAACAACATCAAAGAGAACATTGTACCATGGAATGTTATTCTAAAAAATCATTCGCATCAACTCCCGGTTCCGCGTCTGTAACAGTTGACACTTCCTCTACCCCGCTGCCTACGCTGTCACGATTATCACCCAGGCAACCAACCAAAGGAACCGTTCTAAGAACAATATGTGATTTTAATGAATAATCACGAATGCAAGAAATGAACAATTTACATAAAGACAAATATTTAAACCTATAACCGCGTTCAGCACGATAATTTTATAGTATTTGTACCGGGTGTCCCACAAGAATGGCTGTCGGCCGTATATCAGAAAGTGTTAGTATGGCTTGCGGAAAAAAAATATATCAGGTAAAGTGGCCATGAGAAATTGCTGGAAATTATTTTCAAGTTTCTCAGACTGGCGCTAGAGGGCGCAACAGTAACGGTAAATATGAATCACGAAGTTTCCTCAAAAGTCGCCTAGTTAAGGTATCCCGAAAATAACATTTTTGTATATTGCGAAGATTTAAGCGCGTTTTTTTCCATAATTGTAAATATAATAGTATATTCAATTTTAACTGATTACAAGGATTATTAAAAGTCTTAAGAAGTCAGCAAAAACCGCAAGTTAATATCTATTTTCAATCCGGAGATATCAACAACAATAATCATAATTACGGAACATTATGATTTTATTTTCAAGTTGCCATTGTAAAGGTTTTTTTAGGAGTCAAATAGGCCTTGGAAAAACAAAATATGAAGGTACGTATGTTTCAAGCAAATATATCGTTACGACAATAATTCTCAGTGGCGCCCTAAATGTTCAAATTGTCGCCCATCGTTCTGTATACACGACTCCAATCTCTCCCTGGTTGATAATACTGCAGTTTGCACCTCTGCCATAGGGATACGGCGGCTGCTGTCCATTATCATTTGTATCATATTTTCCCTTGTGGTGGGTCTGGTAACGAAAACAATATCCTTCAATCTCCCCCATAGATAAAAATCTAGGCATGTTAAGTCAGGTGATCTAAAATAGAAATTACCGCTTTCATTAACAGTATCACAATATATCCTATAATATTACCTGGCAGGCCACGGAAATATACTCCCTCTTCCTATCCACCTTGCAGGAAATGTGTCGTCAAGAAATTGACTAACGTTTGCCGCAAAATGTGCAGGACATCCATCGTGTTGGAAAACCATAGTTCTGCGAATATCCAAGGGCACATCTTCGAGAAGAATTGGGAGTTCGTAATTTAAAAAATGTAAATATCTTTGCCCAGTAAGCGACTCATTAAATACAAACGGTCCAATTATTCTGCCACCCAAAATGCCGCACTAGACATTGACACTCCATCATCCTTGATGTTGCACGTCCCGCATCCAATGGGGATTATCCCGCGGCCAATAATGCATATTATGGCGGTTTACTCCTCCATTACTATGGAAAGTAGCTTCATCAGTCTACAACATTCTGGAGAGGAGATTTCTATCTTCCAATATCATATTAAGCAACCAATAGCAATGATCCAATCTTCTATCATAATCTTGCGGTGTCAAAGCCTGGTGGAGCACAATATGGTAGGGATGTAGCCTAAAGAAAAACTAAATACTTATTACATTTACTTGAAAACTATTAAGAGAAATATTGGCATTATTCTAAACTATTTAAGAGTTATAACATATAGATATAATTGCTTACCTTTCTTCTAATAAAATCCTATGCACAGTAGAGCGAGTAACGCCCAAGTCTCTAACAATTAATCTAATACTAATTTGTGGATTAAATTCCACATATGCCAAAACATTTACAATGTTTTTCTCGGTTCGACCTCGGCGGCGTCTGCAATATACAGGGCGACGAATACTTCCAGTTTCAATTCATATTTTGTTTTTCCAAGGCCTATTTGACTCTTAACAAAACCTTTACAATGGCAACTTGAAAATAAAATCATAATGTTCCGTAATTATGATTATTGTTGTTGATATCCCCGGATTGAAAATAGATATTAACTTGCGGTTTTCGCTGACTTCTAAAGCCAGCGTCCCATGCATACGATTTCCGACGTCCGATATCCGAGAACAATTTGGTATTCGTACGAAAATATTTTACATATCCCATGGATCCGTTGTTGTGTCTAAAATCTCTATTAAGAATGTCAAAAAGAAGAATACATTTTTCATTAACTTAACCTTACTTACTTGGTTTAAGATAGTTTACAGTTTTCTGTGGTTTAAGTATCACAATAGAACAGATTTTTTTTTTGATATTATGCCACCGAAATTAATAATGAATAAACATGTCAAACAAACAATAAACCGAGAAAAGTGTGGTTAAAAATCATCCGACATCTGACAAAAGTTAAGCTAAATTTAACTCGTACGATGCATCGTAGATTGTTAAAAATATTCGGATGAAATTTTCCGCCAAAAATTTCCACCAATGAGAGCACTGTCGGATCATCGTACCGTCGGAAATCGTATGCATGGGACGCCGGCTTTAGACTTTTAATCATCCTTGTAATCAGGTAAAATTGAATTAATTGAATATACTATTATATTTACAATTATGGAAAAAACGCGAAATGTTTGTGAAGTTGTAAGATAGCGCCCCCTAGCGCCTAGTGTAAAATACATATTGCCGTAGTTCATAAGATGATATATAGAGTGAGAAAAGCCCTTTTTAACAAAACTAAGTCTACTAAATTATGTTAAGCCAGACCGGAGTCATCAGCATTTATTACAAATAATGTTCAACCTTCCCCCATCACTTTATTTGAAAAGTGACGAACACGTTCTATAGGTGAATTTTATTAATAAATCTTCGCAATATACAAAAATGTTATTTTCGAGATACCTTAACTAGGCGACTTTTGAGGAAACTTCGTGATTCATATTTACCGTTACTGTAGCGCCAGTCTGAGAAACTTAAAAATAATTTCCAGCAATTTCTCATGACCACTTTACCTAATATATTTTTTCCGCAAGCCATACGACTAACACTTTCTGAGATACGGCCGACAGCCATTCTTAGTGGGACACCCGGTATTTGTACAGAAAAAAAGAAGTGTTTTTTTAAATAAATGTGACTAAAATTTTCGATGTTAACATCAATGTTTTTATGAAACAAAACAATGCAGTCTTCCTCCACAGTTTAATTTTTAACATAAAAATTATTAGATTCCCGACATGTTTCGAGCACTTAAGTACTCATCTTCAGGGGATCCCAACATCGAGTTTAACTTCGAAATAATAAGTTGTCTCAAATAAATGAGTACAACAGAAAGGCTGGAGACTTGGTGCATTAAATGGTTAAATAAATTGAATGAGAAGTAAAGTTAAGATTAAGTTTTGTAATATAAATAAGTGTAACATATTTAAGTATGATAATAGAAGATTATGACATCTGAAGGTAATTAAAGGAAAGTTTGTTTAAAAATTAAGAATCATGAGCTTGAATGGTTAAGTTTAGAGGAGTAACACATATTATGTTAAGTTAAATAAGAAGTAATGTGGACT
Source organism: Polydrusus tereticollis (assembly GCA_963920685.1). Classification (NCBI taxonomy): domain Eukaryota; kingdom Metazoa; phylum Arthropoda; class Insecta; order Coleoptera; family Curculionidae; genus Polydrusus; species Polydrusus tereticollis. Next base: position 82,766,861 of record OY987329.1, on the reverse strand, counting down.
CTGGAGGAGAGAAGTTTTCGTTTTTATTTTATCAAATCATAGGTTTTATTTTAAGACAAAAACATTTTTTATATTATAAGAATTGTGTAAAAACTAATGAAAGATTTTTTTTTTTTATTTTTATTAAATGAGGGGTTTGTCTAATTTAACTTATGTGATAATACGGGGCTTTGCCCCATATTTTAGAAGGATGATAAGACATAATCATTTTTTCAGAAAGGTTTTTTAAAAATATGAAAAAAACTTTTTTAAAATTTCAAAAACTTTCAAAAATTAAAAAATTCAATATAACCTTAGTGCGAACACAACCGCGGTACTTCCGCAAAACGTGGGAAAATTCCTGAAATTTTTGAAAGTTTTTGAAATTTTAAAAAAGTTTTTTTCATATTTTTAAAAAACCTTTCTGAAAAAATGATTATGTTTTATCATCCTTCTAAAATATGGGGCAAATCCCCGTATTATCACATAAGTTAAATTAGACAAACCCCTCATTTAATAAAAATAAAAAAATCTTTCATTAGTTTTTACACAATTCTTATAATATAAAAATTTTTTTCTCTTAAAATAAAACCTATGATTTGATAAAATAAAAACGAAAACTTCTCTCCTCCAGAGTCCACATTACTTCTTTATTTAACTTAACATAATATGTGTTACTCCTCTAAACTTAACCATTCAAGCTCATGATTCTTAATTTTTAAACAAACTTTCCTTTAATTACCTTCAGATGTCATAATCTTCTATTATCATACTTAAATATGTTACACTTATTTATATTACAAAACTTAATCTTAACTTTACTTCTCATTCAATTTATTTAACCATTTAATGCACCAAGTCTCCAGCCTTTCTGTTGTACTCATTTATTTGAGACAACTTATTATTTCGAAGTTAAACTCGACCTGAAGATGAGTACTTAAGTGCTCGAAACATGTCGGGAATCTAATAATTTTTATGTTAAAAATTAAACTGTGGAGGAAGACTGCATTGTTTTATTTCATATTACATTGACTCCACTGAAAGTATGGACTATTTTTTCAACATCAATGTTTTTATTCGATGTGTCCATCCCTACCACACTGTATACCTGTACTAAATCAGTACCCATTGCTTAGAGAAAATTAGACAATATTTTAATTGCTTTGTTTTGTACCCTGAAGTCTCTAGATCTGTTTTATTACCTTCGCCCTAAATTAATGATAGATAAATTGGACTTAATTTAATGATCATAGGAGAACTTTAAGTGAACAATAAAAATTTAATAGTTTTTTGTGTACATGTGGTTATGTTTATAGGAAGAAGATTTAGATTGTCCACAAGGGGTGATCGATTTTTCTCTATACTTGAGATCGCCACATCAGATTTCAAATGAATCAAACAATGATGATGAACAGGGCGACAATATGGTCACAGTTTTAGACCAGAAGAACTATATAGAGGAGTTAAATCGACATTTAAAGTAAGTAAATATACAAAATCCGAAATTTTTTAAAATCATTTAGGTCTTGCAGGGTCAAGACTGTAATTTTATATATTTGCCAGTCAAGAATCAGTTGTATTCTGCTTTTGTTATAATTTTTCTCTTGAGCAAACAAAGATACTAAACTAATGTTTGTTTTTAGTGCAACGGTTGCAAACTTGCAAACTAAAGTGGAAAGCTTGACAACTACAAATGCTTTAATGAAAGAAGACTTAGCTATTGCTAAAAATAACCTTTTGGCACTATATGAAGAAAATCGGCAGCTGAGGCAGGAATGTGGAAGAGATCCTGGAGGGTACGTAAAATTTTTACCTGTAGAAAAAATATTTGAATTTAAAGAACCTTTAATTATTTTGATTTTAATTGACCACATGGTTAAGTGAAAGAATAGCAAACTTCGCCACCAGAGCAGAGGCTAGAGTTTCCTTTTTAGTGAACATTGTAATTTCTTCTCGAATAAAGTCGTTTATTATTATTATTATTATTATTATTATTATTATTATTATATCCTATTTATCACAAGTTTTGTTTGGGGTAACAAAACTACAGAAAATACTACGAATTGACAATAAAGCAAATTAAAAGAATGTAAAAATTTCAGATATTTTCATTTTTTTACACATTTTTTATAAAATTTAAATATGTAATCATGTTTTTGGATTATATCATTTTATTGGCTTTTATTTATTATTTGGTAACCAATCCTATAACATCATGGAACTCGTTTTACTTACAAAAATTGCCTCTAAAATTCGAAAATAAATATTTTATACAGGGTGTCCCAAAGAGAATTCCCCAGCCGCCGAGGGTAGACTACCATCAAAAATAACACAAAGATCACTTGTGCAAAAATTAAGAAAAGTGCCTCCTTAAGAAATTACGGTCATCATAAACGTTCAATCAAGGCATTTTCGCATCTTAAGTTCCAGTCAAATATCCAAATAAAAAAATTGTTTATTAATTTGTATCAAGTCACACGTTGTGTTTTTTTTTGTTTTTTTGTCTTCTTTTTTTTTGTTTGTTTTTTCTTCTTTTTTTTGTTATTCTTTTTCCATTATTTTCACTCTCACCTTTCTATATCTATTGTTTTCTTTTACTGTGTTGCACTAATTGTTTTATTGAGAGCACAATACAAGTGATTTATTCACTTAGGTGCTTTTTTTCTTCCTCCTAAATATAGATATACGTCTAATTTAAGTATTTAGTATTATGTATATTAATAGGCTAGATTTATATTAGAGACCACTTGTATTTTTCTGTGCATCTATTATGGAATAAATTAGTAAAATGCTCGGCATTTTGTTCAATGAGATGTCTGCAATCGGCGAAAAAAAATTGTTGATTTGTAATTTCCACACATCCGGTGACTGTGGGAGTTCTTTTTGGGGCACCCTGTATACTTACTCCCGAGTAATATGCCAAATAAATTTTAACTCTACGTTAAGCGGCCTGTTAAAAGAAGACTGTGACAGAGAGACGGGCGAGTTGATTTCATAAGTATTCTATTTTACCAATTGTAGTGCCGAAACAATTAGAACTTCTTCAATTTTAAATAAACTCCTGAACAAAATTTGCCACACCTTTGTTGTTATTTTTTTCCTGACCCCAGCCCGAATTAAATATTTTTTGTTTGCATTGTTGGTTGGTTCCTTATTTTTTTCTTATAAAAAGTTAATTTTCGTTTTACGCAATGTGAAGCTTTTGTTTTTTTCAAAAATCCGTATCACGGGGTATACTAGAAACGGTATCACGTTGCAGTTGAAATTACACTTTAGTTCCGTCTTTCCTTACCATTCTTTTCTTATTACCTCTCCGAGAAGAGTAGATATTTTTTATAGTTTTATAGCTCATCGCTAATATACTTTATTTTCGCATACGTTCATTTTTAAATGTTCTTCAAGTAGGATGCAGCTGTTTCGTTTATGTAATAGCAGGGAGCAACGACCAACGAGAAGCGACAGCAAGGCGTTTCGCGTGTACCGATTTTCGTACGCGCATGTCCCAAAATAAGTTGTGTATCACTCGAAACCATTCGTCCCTCTAAGTTGTGTTTAGTCCGGGAGTTGACGTTAACCCAAGCTAAGTGTGATATTTTTTGGTATTTGTTTTGCGTTGTAAAATGTCTGGATATTTTTGTGCTAGCGCTCTTGTTCATCCAAAACCGGCCAATGATTAAGTTTATTTACTTTCCGGAAATTTACATGTATTTTACAATGAAAATTAGTTTTCTTACAACAGCTTTTCTTTATTTAGTCAACAAAAACTATTTTTTCAGGATGGATTAACTTTTTTTTAACGCCCGAGGGACTACATTTTTTTTAATAATCCGTGGGGAATTAAATATGACACTGTAGTCATTGTCAAAAATGATTAAGAGCGTCACGTTAGTTTTAAAGTGTAAAAATATTCATAAACATGAGGTCAGAAGGACTTTATTTTTGATATACAGGGTGTCAAAACTTTAAGTTTATTTTAGTTTTATTCGTTTTTCTGTCATATTTTCCGAGATAATTATTTCAATTTTGGTACACATTAGTTTTTGGAATCTCTACAATAAACTGTCTAAATTGCCAGAGGCAGTATCTCATTCCTTTTGACCCCCCCCCCCTACATTTTTATCGTATCTGTCATCGTTTTCTGGTTTATTTTTTTTAGTTTAGAAGCAAACAGAAATATTGCAAATTTAAGACACCTATAAATAAAAAAGTAAGGGCGTGTACCAATTTTTATTCAATACTAATGTGTAGTTTTTTTTAATCTCAATTTTTAAAAGGACAGATTTTTCGAGGTTGTCAGATTAAAATTTCCCTAAAAATAGGGCTTAGTTGAACATTGGAAATCCCATGTAAATTTTGAGGTGGCTAAATATTGGCTCCCCTGTACAGGGTTATCCAACCAAGACTAGACAAGGCGATTTTTTGACTTTTCCTGTACTTTTATAAAAAAACTGAAATAGCCATCTTAAGTCATTTTCTCCCGCGAAATCGAATATCTTCAGCAAAAAACAATTGAACATCAAACAAAAGTACTAGGGGTCACTTTGATATTTTTTTAAATGGGATGCCGTATTTTTAATGAGCTTATCCGATTTCTCATATAAATTTTGATCTAAAATGTTGGATTTTTAATTTATTTATTTATTTTTTTTTTTATTTTTAACATTTTCCGAATTTAAAACTGAAGAAAAAAGGCGTTTTTGAATTAAAAATCCAACATTTTAGATCAAAATTTATATGAGAAATCGGATAAGCTCATTAAAAATACGGCATCCCATTTAAAAAAATATCAAAGTGACCCCTAGTACTTTTGTTTGATGTTCAATTGTTTTTTGCTGAAGATATTCGAATTCGCGGGAGAAAATGACTTAAGATGGCTATTTCAGTTTTTTTATAAAAGTACAGGAAAAGTCAAAAAATCGTCTTGTCTAGTCTTGGTTGGATACCTGTACATTATAGAGAAAAATTGTGTTATAATTTTTTTTAAGATACCTATATAGTAAACCCATGTGCCAAGTTTGAATAAGTTTTAATAAACCAATCCTAACTTATTTGTGGATATTGCGTCCCAGTATGAACATTCATGTACATTCATCGGTAATACAAATATTTCTCAAAAAATCCATATTATTATTTGCTCTTTTTTCATTACCTCAAAACAGAATACCATTCTCCGTTCTTCGTCGCCTAGTTCTTGACGTTTTTCATACTTATAAGGAAAATGTTTATGTTTCTTTAAAGTGCGCAACACTGTAGTTTGATGTTTTCCTACGTCTTGCCCAAGAATCCTCGTGGTAATCATTTTATTTTCCTCCACGTGCAGTAAAATATCAAGATCTCTATTATCCCCTTCTTCAGCTCTATTGACATTCTGAGTTGAGCATTTACAATTATTTATTACAGTGCCTTTGGACTCAAATTTACTAATGATAAATCTAATTAATGAAATGGAAGGGATAGGCTTATCAGGGAATTGAACTGAGAACATTTCAGACACTGCTCTTAAACTATTCCCTGTATAATATCACTTAATCATAGTTACTTTTTCCTTAATGGAATAGCTCATATTTAGCTATAATTAAAGCGCTTTCAATGAAAATGTTATCACTGACGCTACTTTTCGTTTTGTCGATGCCACATAATAATTTGCTGGTGTTTGTTGTATTACCGAAATGGAAATTTCGTAATTTTGCCATTACATTTAATTGAATAAGTTAGGATTGGCTTATTAAAATTTATTCAAACTTGGCATATGGGTTTATTATGTTGTATTAATTACATTGCAATAAATAACCTAACCCACTCATTTCTAAACATTACGATTGCATTGCGCATATTATTAATTATTCCAGTTTCTGTAGCTACAGCCGAGAGGTTATTCTCTAAATTAAAGTTGATTAAAAATTATTTACGATCTAGAATAGGCCAAGAGCGGTTAGAAAATCTTGCTATCACTTCTATAGAGTCTGACTTTTTAAAGCAACTTGTTATTCCACGCTTTCATAAAATAATTACACGCTGGACATGTTTTCCCGCTTAAAAATTCCATAAAATTTGAATTATATAATATTATTTTAAAATGTAACCAGTTAATTTCGATATTTTTTATTCTAAATTATGTGTTTCTTCGTCCCTATACAATGGTTTTAATAGTACCTCCAGACGTTAGCTTTATTTCCAACTGACTTTGGATTTCAACAAGTTTTCTTTTTACATGTCTCTTACTTTATACGAACATCTTTATGAACAATCTCAAGAAAGTTTCTCCCTGATGATGGAAATGAAAGAGGAATCGAGTCTTATGAAGAGTACATTTTTTGTAGCAAATAAGTTGGTTCATCTGAATTTTGTGCCCAAACCCCTCTTGTTCCATTGGCATAGAAATCTGAAACAAGCAATAAGTAAAAAACTCAGGTTCTACGCCCATGGACTGATATTAATCAGAATTGTGACATGGGTTTTTTTGCCCCATAAAGCTATGCCAACGTACCAAATATCGGCAAAATAGTATGAGCAGTTTTTGAATTATTCCAGAAAAACGATTTAAAAATTGTCACTTCAACGCCGTCTAGCGCCCAAACTAAGCAACTTTGTACTAAGGTAAGTTTACTTAAATCGGCTGATTTTGGTCTGAAGAATATGTGGTGGGTTTTTGTAAAGACCTTTTACATCATTGTATAACGCTTTAGAAATTTAAAAAAAATAATATTTTTTTAATAGTTAGGTATATCCTATTTTCTACTTTATTAACATTCTTAATTCCCAATACTAAGAAATTCACAGTCTAAACATTTTGAAAGTTTTGATATTATAACAGATAAATTACGTTATAACACTTGCACGTGCACTATAATAGTAATTGAATATGTTACCAAGCTAGTTCGCTCAGTGTAGAAAATAAGCAAGTTTTCTCTGCGTATTAAGTTGTGTATTCCTTGAATTCGTCCGGACCAGTCGATATCAAAGGGACCGACAGATATTGTCGCTTCTCGTTCGTCGTAAATCTCTGGTAATAGCGATTTCCAACCTCTTAATCCCGATTTCAATCCCATAGAGCTTCTATTGGGTGCTTTTAGAAGAAAGGTTTGAAGCCCTACATCCGCACCACAGTCAACTGGTGGATGCAATAATTGCAGAATGTAATTGAAAATCTAATTTTAAGTCTGCCGATTTAAAGTAGAGGGAGCCTTAACGATCTTAATTAACATAATATTAAATATATCAATTCTATTGTTTTCAATTTTTATTTGTTTTCATGTTCGGACTTTAGGTTCAGAAAGAAATAACAACAAATGTGTAGCAAGTTTATAAAGTTGCGTTAATTTTGTACAGAAGTCTATATTATGCATTTGCTTATCAAATTATTTGTTAGCGTATTTCCCAGCAATATTAATCCGACTTTAATATAATTATCATGTAGAATTTTAATTATAAACGTTACCTTATCTGCCACAACGCATACCTGCAAATGATTCATTATTTTATATTCTGCTGGTGCTAATACAGTTTTATTTATGTGTCGAATCCATGTAAGGTCACGTAAAAAATATTAATTATACTTTTTACCACTGCTTCTTGAATCCGATTATTGTTTAATTTCAGTTTAGGAAATTAACCATAGTCAAAGACGCGAAATTAAGGTTCACATTAGTAAAAGAGAAAATAATAGTGTTTCAACCTGCTAACTGTCTGTACGATTTTTCTTGGCTCATTTGTAAATTCAGTAGTACGTCACATGATTTTAAACATCATCTGCTTTGGCATAGCTTGTGATCTGCTACAAATCATTACTAGTAGTAACACCATTTCCCAGCTGCATAAGTGGTTAATTTAAACATTTTATGTGACCTGTTGCATTGTTACTTACTCTATTCTTTTAGATATTCAATGAGTCTTAGTGGAGTAAATATGATAAATTCAAATGACAAAGACAACAAAATCCCAACTGGTGAATTGGAGGAACTGAAACAAAGACTGGACGAGGAAAGAAGAATAAGACAAGAAGCGGACCATGAATTGGAACTACAGGTAGAAAAAAAGCACTGAGCAATAAAACTTTTAAGTACTTACAATATGTAAGATGCAGGGCGTGTCATTTAAAAAACTATAACTTTATTGAATATTTCTTTTGGAACGTATTGTATATTTGAAAATAATTTTACAATACAAAATATTTATTAGTTCCAAAACAAATCCCATTTAAGGATAGAACATGTCAAAAGAAAATAAATCAAATTTTTGAGAGATAAAACAAACTACTCAAAAAACAATCAATACAAACATATAAGTGTATATATACGTAAATATAATAATATCCCATCATTATATATATTTATATATATATATATCATTATAAGGTAAGATGCCCTTGAGTGCTTGATATGTAGCACGAATTGTGCTTTTACCGTTTCTGAAGCCATTCTGTCGATCTTTCCAAAGATTCAGCCATTCTCTCATACATAAGTTTTTCAAGAATTTTATTTACATTCGATAGGAGAGACTGGTCTGTAGTTCTTTTATGTCTTTCTTTTCTTATGTTTATCATCAGAACACTTTTGTGTTTCTCAGTTATGGTTACAGCTTACTAGGTATTAAAAAATTAATACACATTCAATATAAATTTTTTTGTCTGAATTAAAAAAAAAACTCCACTTTCAGATGTGCCTTAAGGCCGAAATGGAGGTTGCGATGAAACTATTGGAAAAAGATATTCACGAAAAACAAGACACCATTGTCTCATTACGAAGACAGCTCGATGATATTAAACTGATCAACTTGGAAATGTACAGAAAATTACAGGTGAGCATCATGATTGTTTTTGAAATTTTTCTAATTTTTCGATCACAAGAAATTATAAGCTGAAATCTGTATTATTTATAGCTGATTAAGTTAAAATTATACATCTACAGGGTGTTTCATAATTGAATGCTTATACTTGAGGGTCTGAATCCTTAGATGATTTAAGGCAAAGAAGGAAATAGGTCCGCAACCGCTTTATTTTTGAGAGTTGAACAAAAAGATTTGGTTTACTTACGTCAATGTTTTTTCAAAATAAATATTATTTTCATAATTACGTCTTGTCACTGAACAGAAATAATTGTTCTTAGACGTTTTTTTGTGCGACGAACGTTTTTCGATTAAAAATACAGGGTGTTACTTAATGATAGGCCCGTAATTCCAAGAACGCATTCTTGAGCCAAATTCAAGTAGAAAAGTTCCTATAAACATGTGTCCTGAAAAGTCTGCTTTTCAAGATACAGGGTGTCAAAGTTTAAAAAAATCGGTTTTTTATTAATATCTCGGAGATCCTTTTGCCGATTTTTGTGAAATTTGCCAGTGTTGTTCATTGTGATAAGACGCTAAGTTGGCACTAACAAGATGATAATTATGAGTTCCAGTAAAAAAATAAAAGCTGAAAGAACAGAAGCGGTTATTCTTAACGGTAAAAGGAACAGGCAAAATATTACAATCGACGTAAATGGACAAAAAATTACACCGAAGAAAGCCGTAAATTACCAAGGCATAACTATTGGCGAAAATATCTCCTTCAATAAACATGTCAACAAAACTGTGGAAAGAGAAGCAGGGAAGATGGCAGCAATGGCTAGGCTAATGCCAACTATTATAGGACCAAACAAAATGAAGAGTCTAATGCTATACGGAGCAGTACAATCGTCGCTCATGTACGGCGCAGCTATATGGCATAGTGCATTAAAAATGACAAAATACAAGAATAACATAGAGGAAAGCCCTCCTGAAGGTAGCAAGGGGGTACAGGACCACATCGAGTGTGGCGATCCAGGTCATAATGGGCATTCCCCCAATAGACTTGCTGGTGGAAGAACAGAACTATCTAGCGGAAGAAGACAAAGGACCGGGAGCAAAAGATAGGGCAAGAACCAGGACAATAAGGAAATGGCAAGAGAGATGGGAAAGCTCAACAAAGGGCGCATGGACAAGAGAATCGATACGAAATATTGAAACATGGGTAAAATGCATACACAGAAATCTGGAATATTTCCTAAGACAGGTCCTGACTGGCCATGGATGCTTTCGCAAATATACACACAGAATACGGAAAACAAGTAGCACATGTCATTACTCTGAGGAGGAGGACGATGTAGCACACACCTTACTGAAGTGCCCCAAATGGCAGAACCAAAGAGATTTAATACACCGAAAAGAAAACCATAGGGCAGGAGAGACTTCATTGCACGTCGAAAAATGTTTTTCTCGAAAACGAAGTAAGATACGAAAATATATCCAGAGACAAAAAAGTTGTATTTTTAGTTGCTTAACCCGAAAACAATATAAAATTTTTAGGCAAGTCAGTGGCGTATATTTTTTTCTCAATATTATTCGTGAGACTGCCCCCCGGGACGCCACTGGAACTCATAATTATCATCTAGTTGGCTATCTTAGCATCTTATCACAACGAACAACACTGCCAAATTTCGCCAAAATCGACAAAAGGATCTTAGAGATGTTAATAAAAACCCGATTTTTTTTTAAACTTTGACCCTGTATCTTGAAAACCAGACTTTTTAGGACACATGTTTATATGAACTTTTCTACTTGAATTTGGTTCAGGAATGCGCCCTTGGAATTACGGCCTATCATTAACTAACACCCTGTATAAATGGCATTAGTTTGCATATCGCTATGCGCCTATCAGACTTTGATAAAATTGAATTTATCTGCTAAACGAAGCCGAAATAAAAAAAAAATCAAAAGGTACTTTCATTAGACATTGATCTGTCTACATACCTGTGCTATCAAAAAGAGATGGCAGTAGCGTATATGTTTTTTATTCTGCTTAAAAAATAAAAATAAAGCAGTTAGTTCTGGATAATTATTACGAGCCTCAAGTATTAGCATTCAATTATGTATAATAAATATTGTACATTCAAATCCTTTTTACCTCTAGAATTTACAGTTCATTTTTTTCCAATTTTGATTTTCCACATTGCTATTATTCAAGTTCCGATTTTACTTGTGGGTATTATTAATAAACAAGAATTAATGGTGCGGTTTTTTTTTCCGCATATTTTACTCGCACATGAAATAGCAAACACTGTTAATAAGAAGGAAAGAAACATTTTAATTCAGAAGAGAGTCTATGTAAATGTTGTTGTTTTAAATAAAATTCCGTATGTTTATGCAAATTGACCTTGAATAAAATAAAATACCATAATAAACATGTTTTAAGGCTGGTAACATTTTGCCGTCAGTCTTACATGATCATGCCAGATTTTTCAAACACTACTTTACGTGTAGACGCCAAGTTGGACGTTTTGCATTAATAGAATGAGGTTTTACAAACTTACAGAAGACTCATGGGCTGCAGCTTTGGGAGTAGTAGTGGAGAACCATCGATAGTTTTGTTTTGTAGCGCATATCGTTGCGATTATTTTGTTCGTAAAGATAAATACTTCTATACATTTGTTTTATAATAGCTTTTACAACTGGTATTATAAGACAAATGATTCTTGAGTAGTGGCGGAGAAATATCGATAGTCATTACTATCGGATCGTCGAACTTTTGACTATCGATTATTATCAATAGTTTTAGAAAAAGTTCCAAACAATAAGTAACAAAAGTTTGCTATTGCTTTTAGTAATGCTGGTTTACTGAGAATTTCTTTACGAATTAATACGTGAAATCGCATCGCCCAAAATTCTCTTATGTAAAAGAGAAAATTTGACGGCAAAGAGATTCTCGAACTTTTGCGTCAAATCAGGATAACAATCTAATTAAAATTTCCGCATTTTCTTTGTTTCTGTTAATACTTATTGCTTTAGGCTTTTACTTCTTTTGATTTTTGCATTGTATTTGTAGCGATATTAATTAAATATATTCCATTATTTCAATAACTAGTCGCACGAGGGTGACTTAACATTAAACAATGTTTCATCAGCGAGACTGCCATATGAGGGCTGATAATATTCTGAATGGTACTAGCCAGGGAGATGAGAATGCTTAGACAAAAACACATAAATTAAATACAAATACATTTAATGTTACCTGTCTGCCCAAAACATAACACTGTGATACAGAACCAAAATAAAATATAATAATCCATTAAACTAAAATAAGTTCAAATCTCAAGTTTACATGTACTGCCTTTAAAGCAACACTATTGGTAATCAAAAGACAGAAATCAATAATCAAACGAACTTTACATTATTTAATCCGATATTACTGACTGAAATTTTAAAGTGCAAGGACTAAGAAATAATGTTCAAAGTTCAAAATTTTATATGCACTAGGAGAGAATGTACACTTTGACAAACAACACTTAATTGACTTAATTTACTTAAAACAGAATTACCCCTTTGTACAAAACCCACACAGGCATTAATGTCCATTATTTAGCAACTTTTTAGAATACCGAAACATCCAAAAATTCCTTTGCATCGAGCAAAGTACTAAACATACTAGACAACTAACTTAATCAAGTTTTCAAGACTAAACTAATTTCTGAGATGAATTATATCCGTGAATTTTACGTCACTGGACGTTAAGGGTGCTTATTAACACAAAGCAGTGCACAGCTTTCTTGAGTATAGTTTTAATGACACTGCGCTCGTTCCGTAGCCAGGTACGATAGCTTGACAAGAAGGGCATTTTTAGCGGGTAGGTGTGACCAAAAATCAGCGAGAGATTGATGTTTTCTTCGCGTTTAAAAACTTAACATTTTTATTGGGTGCATAAGTAAGACAGAGAAATATTGAAAACTTTAGCGAGATGGACTGATTGTTTGTTTGGTGATTGCTACAGGAAAATATTTCTGCGTATTTTGCTACGCATTCTTTATTTTCGTTTTGATATGATAATAAACTTTGGAATTTCATCCATTGGGGTAGGTAAAGTTATTAATTATAATTAATATTATATAAGAGAAAAGCAGCTAATAGTTGCGAAATCGCAACAGTATTTTTGTATCTTTAAAGTGCTAAATTATTTTCATTTCGTGGTGCAATGATTTATTTGCATTTAACACAAATTCATGAAGATAGTCCGAAGAAATTCTCAGTGTACTACCGGTATAATCTAACCATGACCTACAAACTAACTAAACTACCGATGTGTATCGATACTGCTATCGATAGTTCTCCACCACTAACTCTGGAGGGCTTGGAGGTTTAAACTTAGTGTATTTAGTGACGAAATACGGAACTGGCCTCACAACTTTTTCACGGAGTTCATAGAGCTGTACCAACGTTTTTCTTATCTCGAGCAAGTAAAATCAAAAGTGTACAACAACCGAGAAAAGAAAAACCAGGCACAGCTTTGGTTAATAAGTACAGGGTGTCCAGTTTTCGATGGTTTACGGGGTATCTCGACTACTAGTAAAGATAGAAGGATACGGTTTTGGCAGCACTGTGCTACTTTTTTGTGAAACAAAAGATGACGCAATCAGAATTTTTCTAGTCCTCCTTGTTTTTGATATACGGCATGTTTTTGAAAATTTTACATTTTGGGACATCTCCCATATTTAGGTTACCCTGTAGCTTATCAAAGAGAAAACAAGTGTTCTTTTTGTAGCTTTTTACGTAGAATCCAGTGACGTACTCAGATTTTTTTCTACGTTCAATAGTTTCCGAGGAAAAAAACAAACTTGCTTTTTTTTAACAAGCTTCTCAGAAATATATAATACTTTTTATTTTTAATATTAAGCACAAAATTTACGTTTTATTAAAAAATATACATTTTTTATTAGTAGGCCATGACGAGTATTTAAAAAAACTATTACTGGTATGATAATTACTGCAGAAGAAATATATTTTGGAGTCCTTAATCTAATTAGCAGTTACATGTCAGTAAAAATAATAACAATGCATAAATCGAGTTGTGTAGCAAAAGCTGAAAATTTATAGAAGTTTCTCACGAATATTTCTCAAATTGTTCTCCATTATATGCCTTAGACATGTTTCACACATAGTTCTTATTCGCCATAATGAATTTAAAATAATAAAAGGCCCTAAATGCTCTTTCAGTGGCATTTCTTAAATCTGCAATTGTTTGGTATCGGATAGAATAAATTTTATTTTCAAGGCATCCCCACAAGAAGAAATCCAAAACCGACAAGTCGGGTGACCTTGGTGGCCATCTCACAGGTCCATTAGTTCCAATCCAGTGACCTGCGAAATTATTGTTTAAGTAGGCCCTGATAATTAGCGCATTGTGAGCGGGTGCTCCATCTTGTTGCAGATGCAAGTTATTGAGACCCGCTAAGGGTACGTCTTCTATTATTTCTGCCTTGTCGTTCGAATGAAAATATTACATGCTGATTTTCCTGAGACCAAAACCTCGTATTGTGCCGATTAAATATACCAGCGCTTCTGGGAAAATGAGCCTCATCGGACCCTATAACGGTTCTTTCAAAATTATTTTCCCAGTTGATATTTTGTAAATACCAATTATGGAACTCTAAACGGCGCTGTGCATCACCAGGATGTAAGTTTTGTACTAGGTGGAATTTATATGGCTTAAAATTGTGTTTTTTAGGATTGTTTGAACTCTTGATTTAACTACTCCGACCGAACCTTCAACAGTTCTGCAAGAACTAGTGGGATTTGTTTCAATCGACGCTAAAACATTTATTTCATCAGTCTCGCGGTTTTCCTTGTTGTAATTTTAGGCCGAGGTTTGGAAAATGAACCGTGATCAATTAAATTTGATTTCGTCCTTAGAAAAATTATTTTATCTTGCTGTCGTTTTTTGGGATATCTACAAGTAATTTAAGACATTTTATAAATCTTCATAGTGATACTACAAAAAGTCGTATATTTTTACCTATTGAAATACACTTCTAATGCTTCATCTGCATTTTCATTACAGTGGGCATAACAACATTTTTCATTATTCTCAAAGTTTACATTTTCTGCCATAATTAGGACAAACTGATTTTTTTACTATTAATTAGATATTTTAAAACAACTTGAAGAACGTGAATACTCTGACAGAAACTAAAGAAGTTTTTAATATGACATAAATGACTGTGTTCTTTTCTTTTTTTAAATACCCGTCATGACCTACTAACAAAAAATGTATATTTTTTTCATAAAACGTAAATTTCGTTCTTAATATTAAAAATAAAAATAAGGTATTATAAATTACTGAGAAGCTTGTTAAAACAAAAACAAGTTTGTTTGTTTGTTGAACGTAGTATGGGGGGGGGGGGGGGGTCCCAAAATGTAAAATTTTCAAAAACATCCCGTATATCAAAAACAAGGAGGACTAGAAAACATCTGATTGCGGCATCTTTTGTTTCACAAAAAAGTAGCACTGTGCCTGCGAAAACCGTATCTTTCTATCTTTACTAGTAACCGAGATACCCCGTAAAACCATCGAAAACTGGACACCCTGTACAAACAAGTAGACCGTGTTGCACCTAAAGAGTTCTTCAAATATTACAACCAAACCTTAACGCTGTAGTAACAGTACATGCCCAGTCATGCAAGACTGACGACAAGACGTCACGTATAGACCAGGCTTTAAAACAGCGAATCAAATTCTTTTCTGTCCTTGCACGTTATGAAATCATTTTTTCATTCTATTATTAAATCTATTCAAGTTTATTCATTATAAAAATAATTATCAATTACGTCCCATGTGACATACATAGTGTTTAATTCAAAATAAGGTTAAAGCTCATTTTTAAAAATTATTTTATTTTAAACATGTTCTGGTGGTTTATAAAATTGTTTAGAGTAATACAAACTAAGTGTAACAACCGAGTTTGAGTTTTAAAATATTATGTAATTAACTAGTTTACCTACCTATCGATAAGGTCTATCTAGGGTGGGCATTTACATACACACAAGCAAATAAAAATACCATATAAATGTGTACCCAGCAAAGCAACGATGTTGCCGTTTGCATTTTTGATACATCCCGGCTTCTCAAACCTATGAGAAACATTCAAAATTGTTTGAGAAGTTGGGACTGACTGGTCAGAGAAATGAAAAATGACCAAGCACTTCTTTACTACTTATATACACTACCAGTTAATAGTATTCGCATTTTGTTAACGTGTGTACGCCGTTATTTACCTAGTAATAAATAGTATATCTCACGAAAGACTCTGCTAAAATGCAACATGAGGTGGAGCATCCCAACCATAGCCTGGGAATAAGTGGGAATTTTAAAACATAACAAATTAGAGGTCCGTCAACGTCAACAGCACACTTTAATCTATCTTACTTCCACTTTAAACTTATTCATAACGTATTCACTTTGCATGAACATGCATAGATAGATCGATACCGATAGTATTTCCAACCCAAACGGCAATTTTTTGTTCTGTATAATAAAAAGTTCTACTTCAACTGAGAGAACAAATTAACCGCTTAATTTATGGGGAATTATTGTAAGCCTATTATTAAAATGATTGGGCTAATTATAGGAATGCGAAATGGAACTCACCCAAAAAGGAGAAATGGTTAGTCGTCTTCAGGCTAAAGCTGGTCAAATTGGAAAAATTCTCAATAATCTTGAAAAATATAACCATTTACTAAAAGATGACAGAAAAGCATTTGACAAGCGATTCGATAAAAGATCGTCCAGTTCTAGAGTCGAAAATAAAGAAAATATCCCTAAAAACGCTGTCGTAGGCGCGAGTAAAGACACTAGTAAAGATTGTATTCCCAAAGAAAGCAAAGAAACGTCTAAAGACTGTGATAGAAGTAGCTGCTCTAAAACTGTAGACAGTTGCAATAAAGATAAAGATATCAACAGCAAAGAAGAAAGTAGGCGGGAAGATTCTGTCGATGAAGCTAGGTTGTCTTCAGATTCTACTGATTCGTTTGTTAAGCTTGATTTAGAATCTGAAGATAAGTAATGCTAAAGTTTGTCGAATTACTTTATTTTTAAGAACTTTACATACTGTTAGGGCCAAGCTGTTCTATAGTGTTTATCTTGATGTGTGTCGTATTTCGCGTTTGTTCGGGCGAATTTCAATCGACAATTGGGGACTGAAATTTACTCTACATTGCCACATCTGCAATCTACTGACTTTTAGTGGGGCGAGCACCTTGATGCTTTACCCGTGCTATAATATAATAAGCGTATAATATAACCTTACTTAAGAGTAATTGTATGTGCTTAAGGAACTTAAGCGTCAGTTGCAGCCAGTCGGTTTGTCGGTTTAGCAATGTAAGTGTCACCTAACGTGTCAAGAGTAACTCGTGCAAATAGACCTTGCCATTTGTGCTAAATTGTATGGTATTTATTTTAGGTACTGTCTATATGCAATACACTTTCGTCAGTATAAGAACGCTTATAACGACGGACTCGTGAAATCACTGTCTTAACTATATGGCTACAATATTTTAAAAGCTAAGTACGTATGCGACAAAACTATTTCCAATGATTCATCAACCATTTTTTTCCGCTGTTACAATGAAAGTCTTTTAAAAGTTGTCGAGTACCAGGCAACACTCGACAACTAATTAGTGACTTATCCAACACATTTAAAGAGAAGATTAATGTCACATTCAACTCTATCGCATGTGGCATTTTTCCTTAGTCGAATTTGGCTTGAGAATCTAGTGAAAAACTATCGAGTGTCGCGGATTGGCTTGTACAACACTAGTCGCGGTTTTCGTAACTTGTGAACAAGACACAAATCGAGATAGACACTTGTATAGCTAAGCTCTTCAGTATTTTTGCTATGTATTAATTTACCTGTATTTTTAATGTTTGGCAGAAGAACTTGAAAAAAAATACTTCACATCGATCACTAAAGCGAATCCATGTGTTATCCTCGTTCTATAATAAACAAGGGTTATTACATTTCGCAAACCATATCATGCTAAAGTTCTTACGCAAAACATTTATTTTCTGTGTATAGTTAATCTGAGAAATCAGCATTACAAGCACGACAATTTTTTTTAATTATACCTTTTTTGTACCAATAAATTGACAGGTATGATTAAAAGTGAGATGCATAAGACTGAGAATTGGCTTCTTTCAGGATTGTGAGGCGTCTTTAAAACATAAAACCGAGTTAGTAAGCAAGCTAGAGGCTAAGGCACAAACTATGACAGATACTGTACAATCTCTCGAGGCTAAGTAGGTACATTTAAATTTTCTAACTTCATTTGCTTGGGTTTTTACTCATTACCGTAGCTGTTGGTATTTAATTAAAATTTATTTCTTAAATTCAGCAACGAATTTTGAAATTTTCGTATCTAAATACTGTTTCAAGTTAGTTGTGATTCTAAAAATTCAATTAAAATACAAGAAACTAACCTGAACTAACCTGAATATTTTGAACGAAACATCCTGTATATGAACGTATTTCTGGAATCGATTAGTTTCTTAATAACTGTCTCTATTACTTTTCCATCCCTATCTGTTACCGTTTTCAAGATTTAATTATTATTTTCTTTTTTTTTTTTGAATAAGGCACTGAAATTTGGTCGGATGTTAGGCGATACCCACAGGCTTATTCCGCTGTGGACAAATTTTAGTTGCAATATACAGGGTGGACTAAAATACGGAAACTTCGGGTACTTAAAAAAATATCTACAAGTAGATTTTTCCCAAATGAAGCACCCTGTATGTTATACTATACCTAACTATGTAGTCAAAGGTTTCTGACTTGTAAGCATTTATGTGAAAAAGTTATTCAAGTTCGGTTTTGTAAGTAGGTTTACCATGCAGTCTCATGTCACTGTTGTTATTGGATTTTAAATGTAGGGGTATGTTTACAAATTATCAGTGAAGTTGCTCAGATAAGCATTTCTGGACTTTAATCCAAACGAAATTACACCACGACGAGTCAACAAGCGCATTTTGAAGTGTTTGGAATTAATTTCAAACATCTATTTTAATATTGTGTTATTTGCTTTAGCAGTTTTTCGTATTGTTGTTTATTGGCGTTGTTAAAGTTTATAACAAAATGCTTGGTATTATAGGTTACGGTAAGCTTCAATCTTTAGTTTAACTGGGAGATGGGCACTGGTTATTGGCCAGTCCTCAGATAAAACTGTAACCTTGAAATTAATCCGAACCTATAATATCGAGCAAATATAAGTTTATATACAAGGTGTTCCGTGTAAAATATCAAAGTTATTACTACTACTTTCTGGTTGTCGCATTGTTCGCCACAAACATATAATATTCCATCCAGTTGAATAAAATACTTTGGTATTCTATGAAATGCCTGAATTTCATACTCGAGGACATGATACTTTATGGGAATAAGTTTTAACGTGCAATCCACCTTTTCGAACAGAGTAGGTTACCCTTTTGACAATAAACCTGTTTATCGAGGCAAACCTCTTTAACTTGAGGTCCAGTTCAACTGTCTTTGAATACAATACGAATTATAAAATATTCATTATTATATTATTATATGTTGCAAAGCCATTCCTCTTTACTCTCTACTGAGGTATACAATAATATTGTAATTATATTTACATTTTTTTATTTTTCTTGGTTACACAATTAGATAAAGAATCAAATGTGTTGGTTATACAAAATGTATGACGTTTAATAATTTATTTACAGTGTGTCCCCGTGTTAAAATAAGTATCTTGTATGTTATTTCGGAATTTTGTATAAAAAGAGAAAAATAACCTTTGTTTTATAAAGTGTACCAACAGCAACGGCTTAATCTCATTAATTTAACTAAATCCAAATTTCCTAACTAATATTCTAGTACTAGGAAATTAAAAATTCGATTTTAAGCCAAAAAAATCTACGAATAAGTAAAATAGCAAATTTAAATTAATTAGAGTAACGTTAAGATGACAACAAGGAACTGTTGGCAAACCTTCACTACGGCAGCTATTTTTAAATAAACAAAGTATTGTATAGACACCCTATCAGTACTTTAGTATAGGACCATGTATCAATGTTACGGCTTTTAAAGATCTCGCATTAGAAAATTTTAGCGTTAATAAATTAAATGTTCCCAATTGTATTTTAATAAAAAATACTTCTTGTATGATTAAATATTCTTGTATGTTACTAGCTGAACAGTAATTCAGTGATTTTAATATCGTAGAACGTTGTTCGCTTAATAAATATATTTAAGAGAAGGTTGAAAATTTTATTTCAAGTATTCCTTACCCAGTCAGACACTGAAATTACAATTACACAACAGTTTGTTTATTTTTTTTTTTAATATATTTTTGTTTTAGTATTTTAAGTTGTTGTATTGTTGGTTTGCCATTAGTTTTCCCAAGTATTGCATCCCTCACCCTTTATGCTTTTTATACTATAGAAAGTAGTGGTTTGCATTAATGTTTTATTTATACACATTTTGTTTTTATACATAATAGCATATTATGAGGTATTTTGTTTTATAAAATTATACACAAATTCTGTTATGGTCCTTACAAAATACTAGAACAAATTCCTAACGCTAAAATATAACTTACCTTAGTCCAAAAGTTGATAGTTTCCGAAATTTTTTTTTTCTTCCGAGGGTATATCCTGCCGGATGCACTTCGGCCAGGTTCCAGTTCCTTGCACTAGTTTGTGTTTGGCAAACAATATGCTGTACGGTTTCACTTTCTCGCCCGCATAACCTGCAGCTTAGTTGCATACGCCATACGGTGCAGGTGCTTCTTGACGGCCATGTGTCCTGTCAGAATTCCTGTGGTAATTCTCAGCTGATTTCTGCTCATCAGAAGTAGCTGTTTTGTTAGTTTCGGATCTGGGTCCCCTAGATTTGCTGTGGTTTAATCCCTGTCTGTTGTTCCAGTAGATTTTGTGTTGATTCCTTGTCCATCGTTTTATGACATCTCATACTGTGCACCTTGGGACTCCGAGTGCCGGTTCTGGACCAATGAATGTTTTCTCCGACCCCTTTCTTGCAAGTTCGTTGGCCTTTTCGTTTCCTGTATTACCTTCATGTCCTGGTACCCATTGTAGTATTACTTTGTTGGGTTTTTGCCAGGGCCACTAGTTCCTCTTGGCATTCCCATACCAGTCTTGATGTCACCTTATTGCATGTTAGCGCTCTAAGGGCTGCTTGGCTGTCGGAGAATATGTGGATCCACTTATTAAGATAAGTCCTCCTATTATTTTCATACGCACACTGTAGGATGGCGTAGATTTCTGCTTGGAACACCGTGGGAGACTTACCCAGGGAGAAATAAGCATCTCTCTTCGGTCTTACTTCGTGTATCCCTGCTCCGGTACCGTCTTTGATTTTTGAGCCGTGTGTGTACCAGATTATTGTCCCAGGAGTATCTGGTGTTTTATTGTTCCACGCATCCCGGTCGTCGATTACGGTCTTGAATGGTATGTCCTAGCGTTAGCGATAGTTTCCGAAATACAAAGAAACATATTATTTTTTTAAAACTTTTCCAAATATTTATCTAAATGACAGCAAAATTTGCACGAATTTTGGTATTAAGGGTATTTTTGGGATGCGAAATCCAGATCTGATATGATTCTTGATGTACCTTGCAGAGGGCGTCATCAGCAACACTTTGTATACATCTAAAACTTCATAGTTTTATTTCGTTGTATTAACTTTCTGATAATAGACCTTAATTCCAAAGTGTTTTTTATTTAAAAGAGGCATACCTGGTAGGTTTCGCGCGAAGCGACCGTATCCGGGATAATTGAATTTAAATTGCTTACTGAACTCGACTGGTCCATGCAAACCCCTTCGAAATGTGTGTCTGGGTAGAGGAGGCGCCACTTTTTTGTTGGAAAAGATTTTGTACAGGGTGGACCGAGAAAAAGTAAAAAATAAATAATTTTACTTTCGGAAACTATCAACTTTTGGACAGGTAAGTTAGGTTAGATCGTCATATTTAGCCTTGGCATTTTGGGAAGACCTTTTAAGGACACCATGTATTGTATACACGTTCCTTAATGCTATGCGAATATTTAAGGGTATCAATCTACATGAAAAATTATTGATAGTTTGCTTTATAAACTATGGTCCAAAAATGTTCCGTTACGAAAATAAATTGATTTTTGAAACTACTTGAACTATTTCAGTGATATTTAGTACGTAGCGACAGTTAATAAAGGTGCATATTTTTCAATACAAAAATAATTTTCAGCTTTAACAGTGGCGTGCCTGCGGGGCACTGACTTCGATATTTTTGAGGAAAAAATGGTACGCCAATGGGTTTTCTCCAAATAAAAAATATTTTTGAAAACAAGAGCTCTCCTGAGTTGTTTTCCTGTGATGCGGCGTTTTTGAATAAAAAAATAAAAACCGTTGTATTGTCCGAGAAAATTAATCTAATTATTGAATTATCAATTTTGCAATAAATCTAGTTGCCATGGGATATGTCACTTGCTTTTTACATCTGACATTTTCTAGTAAGTCTCTATCGTTCAAGTCTGTACGTTGTGAATTATTTATTTATTTTTATTTTTGCCACCTTTTTAAAAGTGGTGAATTTTTCAAATGCAGAAATGACGGAAATGCATTAGCGGTATGGCCTCGCCGACGGTAATGGAGAGCAAGCCAGGCGTATTTATCACCTGATATATCCCAATCGTGCTTGGCCAGACAGTCGAACCTTTGCTAATATTCATCGTCGTTTTGTTGAAACTGGTAGTAGGCATTACTTCCCTGAGGCTTGTGATCTTCTGTCTTGCCTTTGCTGTTTGAGGATGTTCCGATAGTAATAAGAAGTCATATGTGGTAAGTGCACGATGGTGGTGTAGTGGTTCGCAATTATTTACAAACTGTTTATCCAAATCGTTAGATTGACCGCGGTGGGCCTCAAGATTGGCCACCAAGGTCCCCCTATCTCAACAGCTTAGATTTCTGTTTGTGGGGCCATCTTAAGACGCTAGTGTACATGTGAGAATAAGAAATCCTCCAGAGATATTTCAACTAGTGCGAAATTCCATGAGAAGGAGGGCGGATGGATGTATATTAAGTGAAAAGGGCCATTTTCAGTTGTAACGTTATGTTAATGTTGTATGTTGCCAGTTGTTTATTACACACAGATGTAATGTGTTTACTTTTTCCGATTAAATTAATAATAATTTTGCAAGTTTTTTTTTACTCAAAAACGGCGCATCGCAGGAAAACAACTCAAGAGAGCTCCTATGTTTCAAATTGGACGGTGAATTCAAAAATGCATACATTCACAAACTTAGATATTCTTATGTCTTTAAGGAACACCCTGCAATTAATTTACCAATCTTCCTTGCTTTGGCATTAAAACATACACCATTTGGGTATAAAGTAAATTTTAGAAGATTACATTTTTCGTATACATAGGGTGAGTCAACGATTGCGCGAATAATTTTATGCCTTGAAGATAAGATTTGTCGATAATAAGCTTTTGTATTAAGGTATGGTTGGATATCTGCAATGACGATAATTGTTTTATCGTCATTGGATATCTGCCACATTTTAAAAATATTTTGAATTATACAGGGTGCGCCCAAAAAGTAGGGTGTCATAAAGTTACATTTTTTTAAATGGGACACCCTATATTTAAATACATTTATTAATTCTACGTATTATTTCATAAATTTTTATTAATGGTTTAATACATAGGCATCGTAACTATAGATCCGACACGCCATTCATAAATGCTATAAAATTGTGATGCCAAAATCGTTTGGTTTGGTGGTGAGACGCTGTGAGGAGCTAGGTGGGGTCGGGAGTGGGGATTACGCTGCCTTTACATATGCATGCGACAAAACCACAGAACAAAGGTTAGGTTGACAAAACTCCAGGAAAACCCACAGAAAAACGCTGTCACAAATGAATGGAACATCCGCTATGCCGAGTATTGCCGAGTCGATGCGGATGGCCACAAAAATGATGGGATCTGGGCGGATTTTTTTTTGCTGCGTTGCCATACTACAGATTTTTAACAAGGTTTTAGGCAATGTTATATATTTCCCACATCATGTTATTCTAGTAAATCATAGAAGTTAATACTTTTAACAGAGTAAGCTCAGAAAACGTGGCGTAAGTCTGGCAAGCCAAGTGGGGCGGAGCAGCTTGAATGTTCATTTACTTTACACTGGAATACAATGATGACAACACGTTTATTTGTTATTGTTCGGTCTAATAGTTACGATGTCTATGGTTTAATATACGTAGAAGTTATAGTTTTTAAAATAATTCGATTTTTAATGACAATTTTGCATTTGCAAGCATCTCGTTGTTGTGAAAATGCTACTTAAATTTGGACTCTAAGCGATTCATAATTTTATACTTACTAAATAAAGTGAAAAAAACATATTCACTATGAGATATTTGACATCTCATTTTTTCGTTCTAGGACCAAAGTCAGAAAACTTCTAATTGAAAAATCACTTTTATTAAATGGAACACCCTATATATTCTTCTGACATCTTATACCTCGTCATAAACTCTTCAACTTTCATGAAGAACGTCATTTCCCCATCTCTAATAGTTTTTGAAATATTTTGATATTTTGAAATTTAATGTTCTCGTTATAGCATCTTTTATCAATGGATCACAGTAGCCATGGAAAACAAAAGAAAATAATGGCAGTGGATGACATTAAGAATCAGATCAATGTAAAAATTAAGCCCTTTTACTGTAAAGTATATTGTCCAGTCATTTTATAAGTTGGTACTCAAAATGAATTTTTTAAAAACTGAATTAATCGATATGATTTATGTTTTGGGCGAGGCAAATAAAAATTGTCTTTTTGCTGAACGACTATACAGGATGAAATATCCCGAGCGGCGAACACCCAGTCCTCGAAGTTTTCAAAATTTAATGGAAAGGTTTGATACAACAGGCAGTATGGAACATTTAAAACGTAAAGTTGTTAATAGAATAGCTACAAATGGTGAGAAAGAACTCGAAATACTGTTACACGTCCAGGAGAATCCCCTAGTTAGTAGACGTAAATTAGCTTCGCTCGGTAATACGTCATAGTCAACGGCAAACCGAACAACATGCACCATATTGAGTTACATCAGGAACTTCACGATGAAGATTTTCAAAGGCGTGTAACTTACTGCCAATGGTTACGTCTCCAAATTGAGCTAAATCGAATTTTTTAAAAATTTATAATGTATTTAGATGAGGCTACATTTAGAAGTAATGGTGCTGTTAATAGACACAATATGGATTATTATGCAACGGAGAATCCACACTGGGTCCGGGAAGTTCAGCACCAAAACCATTGGTGCGGCATACTTTACAACAGAATTATAGGGCTATATTTTTTTAATGAACATTTAAACGGACGTAATTATTTACTATTCTTGCAACAGACATTGCCAAGAATATTGGCAGAAGTCGACTATGACGAACGTCAAAATATGTGGCTCCAACAAGATGATGCCACCCTCCCCACTTTTATCGTGAAGCAAGAGAATATTTGGATCAGCACTATCCTCAAAGATGGATTGGCCGCGGAGGTTTTGTTGCATGGCCACCAAGGTCTTGTGATCTTACCCCGTTAGATTTTTTCCTGTGGTGCTACATAAAAGATAGGGTGTATGTCACACCACCTACGACAAGGCAGGACATGGAGAATAGGATTAGGGATATCTCTCAAACAATAACACCAGGCATGTTATCCAATGTCCGGGGAAATATCATTAAAAGGATTGAAAGTGTATTGAACAAGAAGGACATTTATTAAGAAGAAACTGATTTGGGGAAGGGACAGTTATAACAAAATTTCTATATTTTCATTTATTTTCCATGGCTACTGTGATCCATTGACAAAAGATGCTATAACGAGGACATTAAATCTCAAAATATCAAAATATTTCAAAAACTATTAGAGATAGGGAAAGGACGTTCTTCACGAAAGTTGAAGAGTTTATGACGACCTATAAGATGACAGAAAAATATATAGGGTGTTCCATTTAATAAAAGTGATATTGTTCAATTGGAAGTTTTTTGACTTTGGTCCTAGAAAGAAAGCACCCTGTAAATGAGATGTCAAATGTTTCATAGTGAATATCTTTTTTTGACTTTATTTAGTAAGTATAAAAATTATGATTCGCTTAGAGTCAAAATTTAAGTAGCATTTTCACAATAACTAACGAGATGCTTGCAAATGCAAAATTTATATTATAAGTCGAATTATCTTAAAAGCTATAACTTTTTCGTATATTAAACCATTAATAAAAGTTTATGAAATAGTACGTAGAATTAATAAATGTATTCAAATATAGGGTGTCCCATTAAAAAAAATGTAACTTTATGTCACCCTACTTTTTGGGCGCACCCTATATAATTCAAAATATTTTTAAAATGTGCCAGATATCCAACCATAACTTAATACGAAATATTATCGACAAATCTTATCTTCAAGGCATAAAAATTACTCCGCGCAATCGTTGACTCACCCGGTATATATTTGTAATCCCAAGAGCTTCTTCTACCAACTAATCATTTTAAAGGTTAAAAGATTGTGAAAATAATCGCTTAACAATGGAGCAAGTCAAAAGAGAGCTGCATTTACAAGCGGCTCAGGTTGAAGAACAGGCAAATAGTGTCGAGGGTGATTTAAAAGTAGAACGAGAATGGAGGATATCGCTACAGGAAACCATGCAGCAAGACCGGGAGCGAATTTCAAAATTGCAGCATGAGAATGGCCAGCTTAAGATCATAGCAGATGTAAGTTGAGACTGTTGTATACACTTAATTATTTAAAACAATCAAGATTAACGCATATGTATTTGCCCTACATTTTTTGCAAATTTAAAAAATTGTCATTAAACAGTCACTTAAATAGGAGATAGTTAAGAAAAGATAAAGTTATAAGTATTCTCTTCAAGCATTAAATTGCTCTTGGAGATTATACAACCTGCATGTTTTTTTGTAATTTTTTGGAAAACCCCGCTAAACTTAAACTAAAACTAAACTGAGCTAATGCACCGTCTAAAGTGTTTTTAGGAATACAAAAGGGCTTTATTCAAAATACACGCCAATACTGAATGCATGAATATTTAAAATATCCTCACAAAATTTGAATACGCTGTTCGTTCGTTCCTTGCAAATTTTTGTTGCTTATCGTTCTCATTTTTCGTTTCCTTTCTAGTGACTTGCATGTCAGTGCCAATTTAGTGACATATTTTAACCTGAAGACGTAGGGCAATTAATAATAATTAAGGGAACTCCTCACAGAGTCCGATACCAGATTTTTACTGAGTGCGCGGTATCCCTTATAACTTAAAATCAATGCGATGCCTTATATCAACGCGTCGCATACTACCGGCCTTGGTGTGGAGTTCCCTTTATGTGTTAACACTCTCTTTTAAAGTCCGACACAAGATAAATGGTCATGATTTTACCTGCTTTATAACGATCGGGTGACTTTACCCCCCATAAAGCAATTCAGGGCTAGGTTGCAAGCGTTTCTCAGTACAGGGAGGTATTTTATTTTTATTTTGATAATGTATGTATTTTAGATATAACTAATTATACCTGTCGACACATTAGAAATTGTCGAATTACTATTAAATCATTTGAACTGTGGCATTAGTGGTGTTCAGTGGTGTTATTAATATTAGTAATTTTTAAAATGTTCAGACCGTGGGTTGAAAACTGTGAATCCGACGACGGAGTTAAAGAGAAAAACGAATAAAAAACAAAGTGCCATTTACAGATGTGCTGCAAGAGGATCGTTTTACGAGTATATAAAGAAAAGAGACCCAACGGTCAGTGGAATGGAGACAAAAATATTTGACACAAATTCTTCAGTTCCGCGCAGAAAACCGTAATATATACTATTTAGATGAGACTTGGTTCGTTTGGTGGGTATATAATATATAACAAAATTATACATACAAAAACCATAAGCAAAACTAACAAAACCTGGAAATTAAAAATAATATCAATAAACCTTTATAGGTACTTAAAAGTTGTTTTTAATCGGATTGAACTGCCGTTTTTACAAAAATTATATCGATTCTGATCACTTTATGGCGTACTTACGTTGCTTTATCTTCTTCTAAAATGCTTCTTGATTGCTAAGTCGCATAAGGACCCGTAAAGTGAATCGGCAGATCAATTCGATCAATTTCAATCGAATTCATTTAGAAATTTTGATAAAACAACTAATTGATTGTTTTTCCTAAAAATAAACCATTTAAATACTAATATTTATTCGAAAAGTGGCTCTATTTGAAATTATATTTGTAATATTTTATAACGTGTACCAAGATATTTCCAATGTAAAGACACAGAAGCGTTGCGTAAAACTTTTTATTCCGTGTGGTAAAGGTGTTAATCCCGCGAATTCATTTTTATTTTGAGTAGACGAAAAACGGAGGGACGAGTGTAGGTAATCGGCAAATACGAGAAATAAATAAAGGGTCTCAATGTTATTGTTATTGTATCTATATCAAATGTTGCTAAAGGTTAACAAAACATGAAAGAAAAATATGAGTTACCATGACTAGATTTTTACCCCGTCATTAGTTGTCATATTTCAAATGAAAGCTAAGAAAGTAAAATTTGCTAGGCAGGGCCGGATTTAGAGGTCTAGAGGCCCTGGGGCAACAAAGGAGTGGAGACCCCTAATAATTTTCCAAATAGATTAAACGATTTTTTTTATTAAAGTGGTTTAAAAATTTATTGAGAGATCAATCTAATTCTTTTAACAAATATATATAGGTATAGTCAAATAAAGGAATTATACCAAACAAATTAAGCGTTAACAGATGGAACCTTGCGAGCCTTTTTTGATGAAAAATCATTGATGATATCGCTGAAATCCAGCTCTCGGAGCAAATCACTTTCGATGCTGAGTAGGGATAGCTTTGCTAGGCGGTTTTGTCCCATTGTAGTTCGAAGCCTATTTTTTACAATCTTCATTTTCGAAAATGAGCGCTCTCCATTGCAATTCGACACCATCAAAACCAAATACATTCGCAGTGTAATTTCAATGTTCGGAAATGTAGCTCTCAAATTTTGGTTTTCAAGAATCTGGTAGTAAAACAGCTCCTTAGATTGGTCTTTTTGATAGTCTTTTTTGCATAAATCTATCAACGAAACAAATTGGACCAACTCATTACCAAGATTCGGCTCTAAATCGTCTTTGTAAATGTTCACCAATTCTTCTGCTGCAGCATACAAATTTGAAGCATCCATCTCCTCTAAGTGACTAAGAAATCCAAATCTCGAACGTACAGCATCGTATGCATGCAATCTTTCAGTAAGAGAAACACAAAGCTGGTCGATTACTGGGATAAAACTTGATACTCGAAATTTCTCTTTTGGTGACAGTTTAGCGTCCTATGCTTTCATATAATCGAGCGGATTCAACTTCACATTTCTTGTTCTGGCGCGTGATTGTACGTATTGGTCAGTATTTGATATCTTTTTAGCTGCCTCTTCGTATTTATCAAAATCGTCTCTTTTGGATTCGATGAATAATTTCAATGATTCCAATGCACACATTGCAGATTCAAGGATCATTTTGGGTCTTGCAACATCTTGTTTGTAGCATTGAATCGCTCCAAAATATCGTTCCAAAAGATAGCAAATAGAGCCGTTTCGAGACTACTCATCTTTTCCAAAAGATTCGTCGCTTCATTTCTCACGATGTCTTTTTGCTCCTTATTAGAAGATATGCTGGTTAACGCTTCTTCGATCTCCGAATAACCGTCAACAATGGCTTTTGTAGCTTCCGTTCGACAAGACCAGCAAGTATCGCTAAGCCTTTTCAAGACGTAAAACTGTCTGTTTTTTGTTTTTTTCGATAATTTTTCATTCAGAATTTGATATCGTTCTGTACTTGCTGTGACATAAGTGTATACATTCTGAACGAAATCAAAGAATTGAACGGCCGATGGACAAGAGTTAGCAGCTGCCTTTCCAACTAAATTAAGAGAATGACCACAACATGGTACAAACACCGATAAACGATTTTTCTCCAAAATCAGTGCTTGCATCCCTTTATATTTGCCACTCATATTTGCAGCATTATCGTATGATTGGCCACGACAATCCAGAATGTCAATTTCATGATCACCTAAAAATTTTAGTAAGGCGTTTGCTGTGGCTTTACCAGTATGACCGCAGTTTGGTAAAAAAGTCAGGAATCTTTCCTTTGGCATCGATCCTTCCATATATCGAACAACTATAGTCAGTTGATCTATATGAGATTCGTCGGGAGTAGAGTCCACTGACACCGAATAATACTTGGATTTTTTTATTCTTGATATTATTTCATTAAGCACTTTATCACCCATGCAACTGATTAGTTCTTCACAAATCGTAGACGAAAGGTAATTGGCGTGACCACTCCCTTTGTTTGCATGCTTCTTCAAATGGGTTGCAAGCCAGCAATTCCAATATACCGAGGAAATTTCCATTTCTCGGTGAATCAATAATTTCATCATCACCTCGAAAAGCTAATCCGCGTTCAGCAATATATTTGATGGTACTGACAATAATTCTGAGGATTTTTCGCCAATATTGGATTTGTTGTGCTTCTTGTATCGCTAGCTCTTGATCGATGCGTCCTGTGACTTTTCCCCGTTGCACTAAACTCATTACTGATTCCAAGTGAGTCTTTGAAATCTCGTGTTCGTTTAGACGATCATATGCATGCTTCCAGTCACTGAAGCCTTCTCCACTTAGTTTCGTGTTTTGGGTAGACATTAATTTACACACATAACAATATATTTTACCCGTAGTTGGAGAAAAACAAAGCCAAAATCGGTTGACGGTATCTTGATTTTTATTGCGGCGTGTGAACATATTCTTTAAACATTTCCGATTCTGATCTTGTAGGACTGAATTCTGCAAAGATACTTTATCACAATTTTGAAGTTCTGTGGAACCTTTTTCCGCCCAATATTTAATCATTTCTTTTGTAATACCGCCAGGCCAAAGACCAATGTCATTTTTGAGACCACAAAATTCTGCTTGCTCTTGATTCTGATTTTGAGCTTTCGAAGATTCTGTGGTTGTGGCATCGCCTGATGCAACAGCTGGACCATCTTGAACACTATCCACCAAACCTACATCTACTGTTGAATCTCCTTTTGTATTTTTAGGATCTTGCGGAACTTCTTGTTTGGTTGACGATATAAAATAATTGCTCAATTTGGGTGTTTTAGCTAAAGTCTCTTTGGTTTTCTTTTCACGTTCAACTTGCAATTTCCTCTTCTGGGAACCACTAGCGAACACTCGAGGAGTTTTGTGACGATCACCCATAGTTTCACTATAAATATAAAAGAAATGTTAAAAAAAAAACATGCAAGTACACAAAAAAGGGTTATAAGCAGTGCACATGGAAAATGAAAAGACTATAATATAGAAAAGCTACAAGCTATGTATAAAAACCTGTCCAGATATGCACTCAAAAAATAAGAAACACGAAAACAGAAAAGACTTGAAGACAAAGAAAATTATTTTGAGTAAAAATTAACAAACGTTATTAATTCGAAAGAGCGCCACCTCGGATTAGTTTTTAAGCCTTATCGAAACAGCTATAACCATATTTCGAGAGTTAAATAATTTAAACTGATCGTGAGGTATAATAATGATAACGAATCCTGTTAACTGAACTACTAAAGATTGACTTACGAAGAATCCATAACACGTATGTTTACTGATAAATCATAATCCCTCCGTAACCTATTTTCATGTTCTTATTCTTTAAACTTGCGAGTTGATATATTAAGAAGAAAAATCACAATTTCGTAATTGCGCAATCAAATATGATATTCAATTTATATTATAGATCACAAAATGCATATGAGAATACTTACGTGTGTTCATACAAATTCAGAAGGATTTACATTTGTTGCACAATGTTCGTAGCCTCTTAGACTCGCGTGAACGTCTCAGATTCGGGGATTCCCTGTTAGAAGCACGAAGCACGCCACTCAGCGGACACGCCACAACTGATCGAGCGGGCAAATACGGGTATCGACGCGCAAAGACGGTCAATATGTTTGTCAAATCAACAGAATATAGGGAGGGGCATAGAGATAAAAAATGTTACAATGTTCCGGTATTAAAAGTAAAAATCGAAAAATGAATTAAAAAATTATAATAAAAAAGAAAAGTTGTTTATTTATCAGGACTTTGATGGTTTTTTTTTTTGGGAAAATCTCTTGTGGGGGCCCCTCACTTGTGGAGACCCGGGACTGTAGCCCCGGCTGCCCCCCCGTAAATCCGGCCCTGTCCTAGTGTCACCAACCAATTATAAACGTAATCTCTATTACGCTGCATCAAATGTTGGTCATACGGATTGAATTGACTTTTTTGTAAAATATTATGTGAGGGATGTATTTTTAAATAATGCAATGCAGTCAATAGTCTTTCACAACAAATTGTGTTCTTTATAAAGTTTTGCCAGGTAACCAAGAATAAAAAAATATGTGACTGTTATGTTTAAGTTTTAACTCGGCACATATTTTAACTATGTGCTTGCCTTGTGCACCACCTCCAGCTCCAACTTACTTATTTTGAATATCAATTTGTATTTTTTACACCCTCTTATCCTAAGTAATGCTCTGTGAATACATTACAAAATTGCAATTCTAATAAAGAATAGTGGCAACCATATTCTTACAAATTTAACATAAGATTATTATTGGCCCAATTACAAATTTTGTATATTTTTCATTTTTTGAGAAAAATTTTTCTTGCTAGATCCGCACCACTTACAAAATTTAAACATATTTGTATTTATCATTTTATTAATCAAAAACATTTTATGATCGTAGCATTTATCTTGCTTGTCCTCTAGCCAAAGTCTAGTTTTCGAAATTATTTTATTTTTAATTTTTGTTGCAATAAATTCCTGATGCTTATAATATCAAAATATTTCTTAAAAAGTTCAACTGATTTTTTTACTGTTTTCTATTTCTTTATTGGGTACTTTTAGATACAATTCAGTTCTTCCGCCAAAATTTTTATTTAATAAAAAGAGTTTTCTTTTCGCCAATCCATCCTTGAATAGTGAATGGTGCCGGTAGTATCATACCTTTGCGTCTTAGGAAATTGTAAGCCGAAAGAGATTTATAAAAAAATTAAATAGCAAATTCCTTTTCTTTTTTATCCCAGGCCCAACGTTTCTTATTTCCTCGTATTTGCATCAGTACCATAGTTTTCGCTACGGATGACCAGAAATATAAAAACGGTAAAATGATGAAAATGGTTAATATATTTTTTTTTTACTTTATGCCTTAAAGCAGAGAGCCGTTTTCGATAATTTTTAATTTTACTTGTTTGGAAATTAATTTTGCCTTTTTGTTTTAACTTTCTTGGCGTACATGGAACATCGGGTAAATCTATTAAATCGTTCAAAAATATAACAACATTTGCATTGGTCCTGGTCTCTTCATATTTTAGTTTCTTTCTAGATGTAGGAGAGTTATTCCTTAAATATTGTTTTGAATAAGACTTCGTCGGTGTAAGTACTTTTAATAACTTATCGTCATCACTTCCATTATATTTTTTGGGTTCGGCATCCTTTTTTAAATAAAACTTATTGGTTCCCCTATAATCACTCCCACAAAAATGTTTATCGCAAAGAAGTTTTTGCTTTATCTCATCACGTGATAAATTAGATAATTTTGCGTTTCCTAAAAATATACGTCCGAAGACAAACTTTTAATAAATTTATATAATAAGTTTATATTTTAATGTTGCCAATAGCAATGTCGTAGCTAGTCTAAATTTTACTGAAGGCAAGTCAAGATTTTTGCTCCCCTATAACATCAACGCCCAATAGGTGAAAAGGGTAAGATTATCTTATATTGTCAAGAATAATCCAGAAATGCATTATTAGTCCTATATTTTAGTTTGAATTGATATTCCAGAAAAATGGCTGATACTATACATAAAGTCAACGTTTCCCAAACATTTTTTTGCCCTGGCCCGGTAATTTTTATGCTTTACCTTCGTGGCCCATCAACAATTTTAGTGCTATATCCAATGAAAGTTTCTTTAAAGGTGTTTCTTTTAAAATAATAAAGTACATTTCGTTTTAAAAACATAAGTTTACTGCATAAAAACTTTTTGGACCACCCTGTACAATGTAAATAAATAAATAAAAATAATTTTAAAATATGCGTCTTCTATTATACTACTTTTAAACAGTTTTGCTAAATTCTTTAGATTTCTCATAGTCTTTCATTCGATCGTCGTATGGCCACTGTGTATTTTCTAGACTCTAGACTAAAGAAAAACAAAAATATAGTTTCTATAAAACGCGGATAAAAAACAAACAATTAAAATACTCGCATTTATTGCCTGCTGATCCACTGCTTGTAGCCATATTACAGAAAGAAAAACAGGAAAGTAATTAAAATGCGTAGGTATATCACAATAATCAATAATTATTCCGCTTTTTCAAAACTATGTTCTACAACGACTACAACAACTGGCCTCACTTCTTAATTTACCTCAAATAAATATTAAAATAAAAAGCGGTGACAATAAACGTCTTTCATCCAAAGCCGCATAAACAAGATGTGCGCCGCCGACGCCGTTCGATGCCTTTCAAATTAATAATAAAATAATTATTCATTTTTAGACTAGTCGAATTTCTAGCGGTAAGGATGATATGACAACATTTTGGTTGATGAGATGGCGACATGAACGCGCTAAATAAAAATATATTGAATCTGCCTATGGTAGCGACCCCCTCGAGAATTTTGTAGAACGAAAAACAGAGTTTTCGCACGTTCGCTTTCTTCCTATTTCTCCAGAGTTCTGTTGCGTAGCTATATTTTTTGTGGTCAAAGTCAGCAATAAACAATAAATTTTTATACATCTACAAACATTGTTTCAATCTTCCTACTACCACCCTGGACCGGAATGATTTATTTGCCAAAATAGAAGCACAAGCAGGTATAAAGTATAAAGGCGTTGGTTAGTCAGAACCATTGATCGTGTGTCGTACTTTACTTTATTATTATCATTATCACCATTATATCTCTTATTTCAAACATGAATGCCTTCAGAAATATAGCGTATTTTATAAAATGTATATTGCACGATTTACAATTTACTTACAGAAATATGCCACTCTTCAAGAAGAATACTACACCCTTAAAGATAACTGCTTGGAACAGGAACATACTCTAGAAGAATTAGGCACCCAATTACGAGATACAAAACTCCAAATTTCTGAGCTTAAGGAAGAGGCAAATAAAAATAAAATCGACGGAGCGTGGGTTGATGATAAGACTGCGACGCATTGCAAATCGTGCAAGAAAGAATTTAGTTTGACTCGGAGAAGGGTAAGTAAATTTACAATGACATTGTTTTACACCAAGCAGAAGTTCACTTTTGCAGCCACCATGGAATGTTAACGGGGTTTCTTCTTGTTGGTAAAGCTTCAGGAAAAATTAATAAGGGCATTTTTTACTTTAAATTTCGGCTTCGCCGCTGGACTTTATTCTGTAAAGTTTATAAGATTATAGTCTATCTTTAAATGGCGCGAAGTAATAAATGATCATTAAATATGCAAAATGCACACCGGGGTATCGAAAACAATTTATACACCATCCCTTAAAATCTATTGTGTTTGCATTAAAGGATACAAATAATGAGCATTCTTTAGGTCCACCCTGAATTTATCGCAAGCTATTGTTATATTTGAGGATTTACCATTGTTATTGGGAAAATCCCTTAGCCACGAGCGTGTATTGGGAAAGTTTTTAAATTAAAAATCTTGAACATTACTCTCCTAAAATTGTATTATATTATATTCGTAGGTATTTATAAAATATGAAAACATTTAATAAATCGTATTAACTAATAAATAACAATGGGTAGTACTATTTTACATAATATAATTACAAAAACAAGATATGATATAGAATTTTACAAACAAAGCATTTTCAAAAATCGAATAAAACTTTGTCGTTATGGCTTAATCACAGTCCGATTCGGAAGATAAACTTTTATTAATATCCTTTATAATAAGCGGTTCAACCATTTCTTCGATTATTATAATATCTACCTGCCACATTTTGGCTTCTTCTTCTATCACATGATCGATACACTTTTTCCACTTTTCCGCACTGATTTTACCCATAACTTCATTAAAGAGTCTTTTTAAATCCACCATTTTATAAGTCGTGTTTCTTCTGATGACATCCGTCTTTATTTGAGCCCATATAAGTTCGATCGGGTTTAATTCGCAGTGGTAAGGAGGGAGTCTGAGCACAGAGATTCCTCGTAACTTTACCATTTTCTCGACTACATATTTTTTGAATGTATTTTTATGTAAATTGGCTAGTACCAATAGTTCTTTTTTTAAGGAATGTAATGGAAATTCTATTTGTCTTAAACTTAGCCATTCTGTTATTTCGCTTTACGCCACGAACTTGTCGGTAATTTTTCCGTCAGCCTAGAGTGATAACTTGTATTATCCAATATAATTATTGAATCTTTTGGTATAGGATCCAACATTTGCTCGAACCATTCTTCAAAGACATCGGCATTCATATCGTCGTGATAGTCTCCTGTATTTTTAGATTGGAACATCAGTAGAAAACCTTTAACGAAGCCTTCAGAATGTCGATACTTGTACTAATTCTGCACAAATTTAAAAATTCAGGCCTATTTAAATTTATACATGCCGAAGAATCTTGCATGCCCATGGGGAAGACGGTTTTGGTTGGTTTATTACTTTGCATCATTTACAGATAGACTATAGTTTATTTAGATATTTGTATGATAATAAAGAGGAGTATCTACTAAGTGCAACTGAAAACACATAATATTTTCCATGAATTTATATTCAAATTAATTATTGGCAAAACAAAATGTCCTATCCTGCCCCTTTCTTCAGTAACATTTTTCTGTGTTTATCAGTATACAAAAAGGCTAAAATGTAGTATTAAATTTATTAACAGTTGCTAGTACTATTTTCCTTGAACATGTTAGTCTATGAATACCATTATGTCAATTAAAAATTAAAATGTTTCCTACTTTTTAATAGTAGTAGTGCAGCGATTGAATGACTGGTGGTGCTAGTGATAAGTGCAAGTCCTTATTCGTTAGCTAGTTGTCTCTTGTTTGCATTTAATACGTGCCAGTTAAAGAGCTAGCCGTTTCTAATCAAATCAAATCAAATCAAATCATTTATTGGTGCTAAAATTACTCACACAGGTCAATATGAAAATGATATACACAGATTCTGTCATTAAAATAGTATTCAAATGTATAACTATGGATTAAAATTTCATTAAAGTTAAAATACAACACAGTAGGTATGAAAACAAAGGTCAAAATATTAACAAATTAAAATACAATAGACTTAATCCTAACACAAAAAGGAAAGACATTTAAAAGCTCTACAAAATCTCACTTATATCACAATTTAAAAACTCGCACGTAGAATAGAATGCCCTACTGCACAAGAAGTTCTTAAGTCTGAACTTATATTTGTGAAGTGGCAGATCTCTGATTGTCTCGGGCAGTTTATTGAAAAAATGGATTGCCAGATGGCCAGGTCCATCCTGGCACCTTCCAAGTCGCCAGGCATTCAACACCAGATTTTGTCTATTTCGAGTCGCGT
Organism: Polydrusus tereticollis; assembly: GCA_963920685.1. Taxonomy (NCBI): domain Eukaryota; kingdom Metazoa; phylum Arthropoda; class Insecta; order Coleoptera; family Curculionidae; genus Polydrusus; species Polydrusus tereticollis. The sequence continues at coordinate 82,729,433 of OY987329.1, read as the reverse complement.
ACGAGTGCACTGATTCGTGCGGCGTATACTGTCCAATGTTAGTCCTAACATACAGCAGATTCTCCAGAATGAAGAGGGAAGGCAAAGTCAAGACTTTGTTGTTGATAAAGTCCTGTCTACAGTCCTGCCTATACGGTGTCCCCGAGATGATCCTCAGCGCTCTCCTCTGCAATCCAAAGACTCTGGCAGCCCCAGCACTATGTCCCCATACAAGTATTGCATACTGGATATGTGAGTGGCAGAGAGAAAAATAGGCCTGTCTTAAAACAGACGGGGAGACACAGTTAGCCAAATTGCGCAGCACAAAGATGTTGGTGGCCAGCCTACTGCAGAGCATGCCAACATGGGCATCCCATCTGAGAACTCGATCCAAGCGCACTCCAAGAAATCCCACGCCTTCCGCGCCTGCCTCGGCACCTTCTGGAACCCGTCTCATGGTGAAATCCATGTTTTGGGTCTTTTCAGCGTTTAGAAAGAGGCGATTCGCCGCAAACCATTCGTTAGCCTCTGTGCTCGCCAGTACAGAAGCGTCTTTCACTCCCTTATATTCCTTACTCATGCAGGAGATGGTAGTGTCGTCGGCAAAGAGAGCAAAGTGGGAAGAGGGGCTTACATTTGGTAAGTCATTGATATATATAAGAAATAGTAGGGGTCCCAATACAGACCCCTGTGGTACCCCCACAGTCAACTCTCTTCGCGACGACACTTCCCCTCCAGCCCTCACACGCTGATACCTTCCTGCAAGATAGCTCCTGATAAGAGATAAGCTATCAGGGTGAAAATTGTAAAGCTTAAGTTTCTCCAAGAGTATGCTATGGGTGACACAGTCGAATGCCTTACTCAGATCACAGAAGGTTGACGACACATAGCTGTTGTCATCAAATGCTTTCAAGATGTAAGACACAAGTTCTAATATGGCTAAGGTTGTATTACGGTGTTGCCTGAAACCGAATTGTGAGTCTGTGAAAAGACCGTGCGACTCAAAGAAGTGTGAAATGCGTCTCGCCATGCACCTCTCAAATATCTTGGAGAAGATAGGAAGCAAGGATATTGGTCTGTAATTTGACACATCATTTTGATCTCCTTTTTTAAAGATCGGTACCACCATGGCCTCCTTAAGGACATCTGGAAATATCGATTCCCTGAAACACAGATTAATAAGCTTAGTTAAAGGACTAATAATGAGATTCTTAACACCTTTCACAAGGTCAACGTTTAAGTCAAAGATATCTTTACTCTTTTTATCCTTAAGGGAATTAATTGTATCGCGCATCTCAATAAGAGTCACTTCATGAAAGAGAAATTCATCCTGAGGAGTCTCAAAGGTGTTGTCCAAAGGATCGCGAGCAGAAGGGCCCACCTCTTGTTGAATATTAATAGCAATATTTACAAAATAGTTGTTGAAATCATCAGGACTGATAGTTGCGCTCGGTGATTCTTTCCTAAAATACAGCAAAGAAAACTGAAAATTGTATATTCAGTCTGTTTTGTCACTTGGCAACATTTACTTTTATGTTACTATTTTTGTGATCTGTAGTTTTGTTTAAAACATGTAAACCAAATTTTTAGTCAAGAACAAACAACAAACATGACCTTAATTTTCTTAAAATTAGGTATGCTAAATACCTTTCCCTTTTTACCAAGTATGTTGATGGGACCGTAGGGACATAGACGGATAGAAAGGACAAGCATTTTATATAATTAATTTATGGGAGTGTAGCAACCTACTTTATCAAAACTAAAAAAGTCCTAATATTTTTTTAGCAAATTCAAGATGTTGGCAATTGTATCTAATATTATAGCGTATTAGGTGCTTTACAGAATGGTATTCAATTGCAATAAATAGATAAAACATAAACAAATAACAATAAGATCAGGTAGGGCTGTGTACACTTTTTGAAAAGATAAGGCAGGAGAGTCGTTTTTTTGTATTAAGTGTATAATTTTGAAATATATAAAATTTGCAGAGCGCTTTCGGCCTTAGGCCATCTTCAGTGCTTCCTAAAAGCGAGGAAAATCCAATTTGTAAAATTTATTTCTAAAATTAGTTTAAGATGTCGTTTTTAGAAAATTGATTTGAATTCTAGTTATTTACCTATTTTATTTGTTGAAAAATTTTTGTTCTAAGAAGTAATAAGGAATGTATTTTCTGGTTTTTACTTTTTACTCACTTTGTCAGGAAACAGGAGACTTCATTAACAAAATTAAACAAGTGGGCCCTCATCAGCACAATGTAAAACTAATTGGTAAAACAAATAACATGTAAATTTGTAAAAGGACGAACTACTGGGACGAACCACTTTTGAATTTAATTAATTAACCATCGTTTTTTTATTTAATTTCCATAATTCGATTTTTATTACACGTGGAACGTGTTCTTAAGTCAAAGTTTGATGGTTATCTAAATTGTAAGACTAAATCTGTCTTGTCATTGAACTGACATTGTTGACGTTGTTGAGCTTAAATAGCGGGTAATTTGAAAATTGTCAAAAGTGGAGAATATTGAAATTTATTTTATTTTAATTCAAAAGGCGTCTGTGTAAAGGAATGTAACTTCTATTTAGGTTGACTTGTGTATTTAAACTCAACAACGTCAACAATGTCAGTTCAATGACAAGACAGATTTAGTCTTACAATTTAGATAACCATCAAACTTTAACTTAAAGCCGTATTACAGTCGGCAAGTCTATCGGCAAGTCGCAATTCTCTTGCTTATAAGCATGCGCAGTTGAAAACAGCTGATCGGATTTGGCAATTCTATTGCTATTGCCAAAAGATCGGTCGGGATCGATTTTTGTTGCAAGTGCGTTTGCAATTCTGGTGGTTTTCTAGTGACTTTCTTGGTTAGAGGTTAGAAAGTTTATTAACATTTCGCATAAAGTTCTAGAGGTTGGTGTTGGTACTCATATTCCCTATATAAACCTTTATCTATGCTCATATTGCAATTTTAAAAACATGGACTTGCACCACGACTTGCACGATGTATTACAGTCCTGCAATTGAATTGCAGCAATAGAGTTGCAAGGTCAAAGTATTGCTGCAATTCGTTGCCGACTGTAATACGGCTTTTAAGAACACGTTCCACGTGTAATAAAAATCGAATTATGGAAATTAAATAAAAAAACGATGGTTAATTAATTAAATTCAAAAGTGGTTCGTCCCAGTAGTTCGTCCTTTTACAAATTTACATGTTATTTGTTTTACCAATTAGTTTTACATTGTGCTGATGAGGGCCCACTTGTTTAATTTTGTTAATGAAGTCTCCTGTTTCCTGACAAAGTGAGTAAAAACCAGAAAATACATTCCTTATTACTTCTTAGAACAAAAATTTTTCAACAAATAAAATAGGTAAATAACTAGAATTCAAATCAATTTTCTAAAAACGACATCTTAAACTAATTTTAGAAATAAATTTTACAAATTGGATTTTCCTCGCTTTTAGGAAGCACTGAAGATGGCCTAAGGCCGAAAGCGCTCTGCAAATTTTATATATTTCAAAATTATACACTTAATACAAAAAAACTACTCTCCTTCCTTAAATAACAATAAATCGTAAATCTATGAAAAATCCTCTGCAAAAAAAATAGAAATTCGCTACAGAAGGACCAAAGGAAACGTCCAAGTACCTTTTTTATATTTTGCCAAGTTATGTTTATCTTGAACGCAAAATACCATTGTGAAAAAATACGACCAGAGACTACCAAGGTTTCATTTATGAACTTTATGAACTTTCTAATGTAGTAAACAAACTCCCAGTTCCTGAGTCATACGGACGTGGTTTATTTAAATTTAATACTAACACAGATTTTAATCAGTTCTCGAGCTTATTCTCACTTGATGTTTAACGGATTTTCTGTGCATTTTTAATAAATAGAAAATATTTAGAATAATAAATGGTATAAAACTGTTTTATCCCACTAGGGGCAGTTTTGTCCCTTCTGTCCGCTTGCTTATTTGTTCAGAAAACTATTTTCCCTGTTACTGCATTTGACAAAATGGAGTTTCAAGTTTTTTTTTACGAAAAGATATTTCAATGAAAACTCTTCTGCTTGTAAAAAAAATAAAGTAGTATTGTACTAGTTACATACTACCATATTTCATATATAATTTTCGTTTTTTTTTATAAGCGTGTATTAGCAAATAATATACAGCATGAGTTACAACGTTAATATGTTACTAAAAAAAAACAATAAGTATATTAAATATTTTGGTTACTTAATTATATTGCCTGTATTTTGCTAATATAAGTTATGCCACAAATAAGTGTTATATTCACTTTTTTTTTAATTAAAAGACTTAAAAGTAGATTTTTAAAAACGCTTATAAAAATAGTAGAATTATAATAAATTTATATGTCATATTAAATGGAGCACCCTGCATATGATTGCATATTTAGATTCTACTGGGAAAACTCTGAATTTTTTGTATTTCAAATTTTTATTTATTTAAAATTGTAACAAACTTTATAATAACAAAATAAATAGCCCAGAAAATTGAACAACTTAACATCGGAATAATAAACAAGCGAAAATCAGGTGTTCAAAATGATCACCATTTTCTGCTAAGCAGAGCGCCAGTCGATCCCTGAACCCGTCTACAACGTTTGAAGGGAAGTCGTCTGGAATGGCCCGAATTTCGGCACTAATTCTGACTTTTAAAGATCTAAGCCATTTGGACGGTTAATGTAGACTTTGTTCTTTAAAGTGTCCCCTCCCCACAAAAAGAAGTCGAGGGGGGTTAAGTCCGGGGATCGCGCTGGCCAGTCAATAGCACCTCTTCTGCCTATCCAACGTCCTAGAAATTGTTCGCTTATGTATTGTCTAACATTTGCCGCATAATGCTCAGGTGCTTCATCTTGCTGGAATCATACCTGTTCGTTTATGCCACCCGGTAAAGCCATTCTGCAAGAAGGAATTATGTGATTCCTGAGAAGGTCCAGATATTTTTCGCCAATCAAATTACCATCTATGAAAAAAGGTCCCACAATATGTCTACCAACTATGCCCGCCCAAACATTAACTTTTTCGGGCCTCTGAATATAACCTTCCTGGAACCAGTGAGTATTCTCAGCAGACCAATAACGATAATTGTGTCTATTAACAATGCCATTTAAATGGAAAGTAGCTTCATCAAAATGATATTTGTTGCGAAGTTATTATCGTTATTGCAGCTTTCCATCATCAGCTCAGAAAATTCAGCTTTTCTAATCGTCCTCGTTTAACTCGTGCACCAACTTTATCTTGTAGGGATGCAACTTCTCCTGCTTAAACAAATTTTTCGCTGACTGATGAGGCACATTAAAATCCATTGCCATTGGCCTGGATGATTGTGTTGGATTTCATGTATTGAGAGCATGATAGCTTTTTTCCCCCGGTTGCTGTTTTAGGTCGACCTGATCTAGCGGCTTCCCTAACACTGCCTGTTACTCGAAATTTCTTTACCACTCGACACACCGTCGACTGATTTATTGGAGGCCTATTTGGATATAATTCATTGAAAAGTTGACAAACCTGATCTTGCGATCTCTTCATATTTCCGTAACCGCTCATTATTAAAATTTCAACTCGTTGTTTCTCATTCAAATAAACCATGATGTAAACAGATTAGAAATCAGACAACAGAAAATTAAACAGGAACCATAGACAAGGGAGATGCGCTTATGGTAGGGATAGATATGCAACTTAACATACTAAATTGGTTCCCTTATAGCGCCATTCGTGTCTGGTTGAAGAACTAAATGTAGCACTGTGGGCGAGGGGCGGGGGGTCGGCGCCAAGCATGAAAATTTAAATTTCACAACTTTGAATTCAAATTTTCGCGCTTCTAACTCTGATGTAAAAGTTAAAAGCGCGAACCTTTTGAATTAAAGTCAATATATTTTGGGAGATTAAAAGTAAGTTGTAACTACGTTTCTGATATGGCGACAAGCTTTATTAATATTAGATATTTACATAAATTAATATAATAACAAGGCAAGGTTTACCTAGGATTGTGCTTTAAAGAATTAACATAGCAACAGCGTTTAGCTTTAAATAGGATCCTCTTCTGCCATGCTTAATTTTTTGGTCATATCTACTCTCTCAACTCTATAAGTTTTTTTAATGCCAATCTTGTCTTTGCCACAGAGTATAGGATTTTGAATAGCATTTACCCAAAGTTTATGCGCCTAAAAATACACGGACATTATACCAAGATCGTAAACTGTCATAACTCTAAGAAAATCGGTATATAAGTAATGTTTATGATTATTCAGGATCAAAAGGTGTCCCGCATACATTTTTTTTAGATAGCAACAATATTCTGTATACAGTATAGGCGCAAGATGCCTTTTTGGCTCTTCACGATACACCCTTTTTATTACTTCGCTAAAACAACAAAAAACTTACCGGGTCGCTTTTTGGAAACCTGTGCATTTTCACACGTTTCCCGCTTTGTACTTTACATCCGGGAACGCAACAATAAATCACCATTTTAGCAGAATAAACTTAATAAACGTATACGTCGCGCCGCTTCGTTTAAAAATTTAATTTTAAAATGTCAATGTCGCTTGGGTCCGACTTCGGAAGATATTTTTATTATGGATCAGCACATAAGTCATATCTTTATCTTTATCGCACCTTAGCTGGTACGGTTGAATTCAGAGAGAGAAAGATAGAGAACGTTCCCCACATGTATTTAGAATGAACCTAAATACATGTTTTGCCGCTACGTTAGGATATGAACAACCTTATAAAACAAAATCCCTACAATAGCGCGATCATCGTCTGGTTGAAGAATGAAGAACTAAACGAACGGGGAACGATCTTCACCATTTAAGTTATCCTAGCCCTACTGGAACTCAAAATTTACACCTCTTAGGTCGCTGTCATGAAAACACCTTGACTCAACTGGTGGGATTAGGTAGGAATAATAATAATAATCTCGGAAACGCTTGCAAATAGGTGAAAATTTGAAATACAAAAAATTCAGAGTTTTACCAGTAGAATGCAAATATTCAATCATATGCAGGGTGTTCCATTTAAAAAAAGTAAGTTAGTCTCTATGGCAACCAAACCAGAAATGATAAAAAAAATTCATGCAGGTAGAAATGTGGGGAATAATTTACTGAACAACTTTCATAAAGGTTTTTCGTATACGAGGTAATTCAAAAGTTACAGGCATTATGCGCGACTGTTTTGCCACTCTGTATAACAAAATTCAGTTGTCGAAAAACCAATTGGAACTAAAATTAATAAAAATCGATTTGCTATTTATATATTATTAGGTATTTATACCTACTTAACGTGATATAGCAATTAGAGATGCAGGTAATTTGTACTCCGGTTTCGCCCGGTTATTGTTATTATTATTATGGTAGTCTAAAGACCAACGGTATAATGTAAACTTTACTATACCATTTTATTTTTAGCACCATTGTCGCAACTGTGGAGACATATTCTGTAATACCTGTTCAGATAACTCAATGTCCCTCCCGTCCTCGGCCAAACCTGTCCGGGTCTGTGATGACTGCAACACTCTGCTCGTCGGAAAATACGCTGTGATGTAATTTTAAGATTTGATGAGGGTTCAAATATTTGTCGATATATGTTTTTAAGTTCATTGAATAAGCCATTTGTGACAGTTCTAAATTTGATTAGTAAATTTTAGAGATTGTCCAGTTTGCAGCTTTTGTCATTGATGAGGGGGTACTGTTGCAAAGGATAGTAAAGGCTGAGACACAATCAAAAACTTAAGGAATAAGAAATAAGATTTATGATATGAGAATTAAGATTTAAGAACGAACATATGTTGTCCTATGTAAACAACGCACAATAAAATTTTTAGAATTAAGGAATAAGATTTAAGCTTTAAAAAACCGACTTGTTGGTTTTAAGAAATAAGGAATAGGAAATCAGCCAATCAGAAGTCAGCATGTTTGTTAGGTTTGACTTTTGACAATTTAATAACCCCAAAATTGTATTTTCAGTTTTTCACTTTGGTTTTTAATAAAAGAAAAGTTTCATGTACCTAAGTCATGTATGATCAAAACCTTCACGATTACGTTCTATTATTATTAAAGTCTCCTAAGAATTCTCTTTGGACATTAATAGGACCCACCATCTCCTGTTGCGCCACCTTATTGATTTTCGTTTCTTAAGGTGATAATAAAACGCTGCCGACATTGCAAATATACTACTCAAAAGAGTTAAGGACTTTTTTGGCAAGCCTTCCATATTTTTTAAAAGTATAGGTGAGCTTGTCAAAGTTGTAAAAATGGTTTGTATTTGTAAACAAAAAAGTGGGGTTAGGACAATAGTTTAGAATTTAAAAATCGCGCCGTTTTTAAGTAACCGGATTGGTTAAATTTAGGTAATAAAATTTTAATTCTGTCCTGTACTCTTATTCCTTAACACCTAAATCTTAAATCCTATTCTTTATTCCTTAAGTTTTTGATTGTGTCTCAGCCTTAACTATGCTAAAATGTCATATTTCGGGTATTAATATCTCCAAGCAGTATTACTGTATAAAACATGAATGGATAATATTTTAACCCTTAGGAAACTATTGTGCAATTATTTTGTAAATATTTTATTTTTGAATAGGTTTTAAAGTGTAAATTATATTTATCAAATCTATATTATATTGCAAAGATTGAATTTTATGGTTAAAGTGTTTTATTCTAATAAATATATTTTCCTAACTGCTAAAATTGGTTTCTATATTTTCCTTTCCCAAGTATTAATTGGACCAATTTGCAGTACTGTAATAGGAATTAAAAAAAAAAAAGTTGTTAAAGGTTTGGTCAACTAATTTATAATATAAAATATCCATTATTCCGCTAGTTCCTCAATACTGATACACATTATGCGGGATTAGCCATATATAATGATTAAGCTGGAAACCCACTAAGCACACTCCACGTCACGATAATCTACGCGATGTCAGTCGACGTGTCTTACGTTTTGATCTACATCAAAATCAAATCAAAATTTTATTTACGCTTTCAGCATTTTACATACAGTTTACATTAAAAAAACAAGTGTTTTTGACAAGGCCTGTCCAGTTAAACATTCATGTAGACACAATATTATATGTATAATATAACTAGATGTAAATCTCTTAAGAACTAAGCTCAGCAGTCGCAAAACATAAAGATTAAAACGTATAGTAAATAACGTAGCCAAACAAATATGGAAATAAAAATAAAGAGGTCACAATTTCAAGAATGACTAAACATACAAAATCCTCTTCAATTTCGCGGTAAATCTACTATAAGACTCATAAAAAAAATATTTATATCACTTTTTTATCACATTGTTGCTTAATCTACACATTCTATACCGTAATTGGTCCTATGAAAGTCAATGTTCAAGAGGTCCATATTTCTAACATTAGTTGCCAACACATGAATGACAATCTTGACAAGAAGTTCGGGTGCAACATAAATATTTAGAATTATATAAAAAGTTGAAATGTCAAAATATTTTCTTCTACTTTCTAAAGAAGTGAGACTCAAAAGTTTCATGATCTCAGGGCAATTTATATCCTCATAAGGGATGTATAATCTAAGCGCAATTCTTTTGAGAAACTTATGTTACACCCTTTCCAGCTTTTCTCTATGCACCACGAGTGCGGATGCCATACACATGAAGTATAGTTTATTTATTTATTTTATTTAAATCCCCGTAGGGCCCGAAAGACAAAACCCAGCAATCACATAGCCCTATAAGTGATTATATCAATGTGATTAGAAAATGACAATTCCAGCCAAATGCTTAGATCTTTTATCTGTCTCTCGGGCTTCTTGATCTAGTGAATGTAATGGCCCTGTATTTATCAACATTCAGTGACAAATTGTTATTTTTGCACCATGTAGTGACTACGCAGAGATCACCCTGCAATAATTGACAGTCGCTCTCCGATTTTATAACCATAAACATCTTCAAATGATCAACAAAAGCGAGGAACTGACGAACACTAAAAACACTCCCTACATCATTAACAAAGTAATTAAACAAAAGTGCCGAAAGATCACCCTACGGTACACTCGATGTCACAGAAATCTCCGACTATATATAACTTTTAATTTTTACTGCCTGCCTTCTTCCAGTTTTTGTTATCTTATCCGCAACTATAGCCTCGAAGATTTTATGAATCAAGGATGTCTTAGCAACCGTACGATAGTTCTCAATATCTGATCTGTTGCCACTGCGTAAAGATAGATTAAAAGTCCTACACAAAACCTCCGAGAGGACAAACTTACAACTATTTAACAAAATAACAAGTATACCGTCTGGCCCAGGACTTAAAATCTGCTTTAAATCAGTAATTTTATTAAAAATATCAATCGGAGACAGTTGCAAGTCACCAATTGCGTAAGACTTATCAGAGACCAGATGATCATTTGACTCTACACACTCGGAGTACACCGATGAGACATGTCCAATGAACATATCTCCAAGATCTCAAGAAGATCACTACTTTCTTTTTTTTTACCTAAAGTCATACACTAAGGGTACTCAGAATTATATTTTTAAAACAAAGGACACAAAGTCTCGGCCTCAAATAATTATTGAGGCCGAGACTTTGTGTCCTTTGTTTTAAAAATATATTTAATAACAGGTCTCTTTGGGAAAAATGGACGAATTCTTCGTAATCAGAATTACCCTTCTTTGAATTTGCAAATTGCCAAAATGATTTTTTATCAGTTTTATAAAGCTTTCCATCTTTTTTATAAAGCTAGCTATCATGCAATGAATGTGACATTTCTCTACATTGTGTTCTTAAATCTGAGAAGGCAGTGTAATCATCAATAGATTCTGAGAATTGGAATTTTTGTGAGATTTTTTCTTCTTGATTATCAGATTTTTTAGCTTGTTATCCATCCATCTAGAAAATTTCGGTAATTTGTATTGAGAAATAGGCGTAAAGACTTCAATTGAGAAATACAGAATTTCATAAAAGTGAGAAATGGGCAAATTCACATCAGTGCCACTCATCAATGAAACTCCAATCAAATCCAGATAAAAACACATTCATATCAATAAAATTTGCATACTTAAAATTATAATAAAAATAATCACAGATCATGTCCTTATGTACAACAGAAAGGTTAAAATTAGATCAAAAAGTTGCATTCCAACTGCAGTATATAATGGGACAAACAGACGGAAACATTGATAATGAAAATTCTGGAACAAACCCAAATAAGCGGCACAATCAAACATCACAGTGGCTTCATCAGGTATATATTTAACATATTACACCACGCTGACGCCATTTTCGGTATAGAAAAAAAATTTCCGCAGTTTTTGGTGAACTGCACGAGTGATAACATGGAGTGTGACAGCTCGTCTGACGAATGGGATGAGATGGAGGAATATACTGCTGCTGTAGTAATAATAGTCAGTAAACCAAAAAGATGATATTGGGTTCACGAAATAAATTAACAACGGTCAAAATTCGGTGCGTTCCATACCTTGGTTAAAGGGTTGGGATTAGACAAAAATTGAGGTCGATATTACATGTATTTCCGCATGTACAAGGAGCTATTGGGTACCTACACGTCAAAACACGCGTCGCTAAAGCCTGGGAAGGTGGGAAGCCAGATCCTTCAGACGTCGTGTGGGGTAGTGTCGCGTGTCGTATTACAATTCAGTATGCTTTTAATTTTCAAGTAGTTAGGTGAGCCCACCTTGAAGGAGTTATCGGGGGCCAGAACTATGACGAGCACGAGTTTTGTCGAGGGACTTTATTTGTCTTAACCATTGGCTGTTAGATTTACCAGTAATTTTTTAGAACTGTGTTTACCGTGCATGTTATTTTACAATGGTTGTTATAAAAACAATCGTATATTTATGATCGTCAGACAAATGTCCGTTTTCGAGAATAAATTTTAAAATACCTATATTGGGTTAGAAATGCACGCCTATTATGAAACTGTTCAGTTTAACAATTTATTTAATATTTCCATATTTATAGGAAACAGAGCATTTAAACTTGGAGAATAGCCAACTTATAACAATTTATCGTGTTCTAATTGATGAAGTGTTTTAAGAGATTGAAAAGCAGCTGCCTTTTCAACTCTACCCGAAACACAAAATCAGGATAATATTTGGTTTTGTTTTAAATTAAACCAGTTAATTCATACAAATTTAAGCAAAGGTAGAGTTAAATAAATAAGAAATAGGACATGTTTCATCTGTAGGGCGAGGATAAACGATACGTAATATTTTGTTGTCAGCAAGATAGCTTATAGTTTTACTGTTTATAGCATTATTGTCACTAATAACACAAAATACCTTGAAGCCAATTTCCTCTAAGTTAGTTATAAATGTCTTAATTAATGAAGAAGTAGAAAGTGGCCAATTTTGGAGGTAGAAATAATATGCATAAGTTCTTTTACGCTTAACATAATGCTAGATATCATAAATAGAAAAGCAGAATTTGCCAAACAAGCATTATTAAAAGCAGTTTCAACAATATTTCCTGCTTTATAATCAACAAATGGTTTAATGTGGATTTCGTCCATTAAGAAAATTAGATATTTTTCATGGCCCCACAATAAATTATAAAGGTTTTTCGCGTAGCCACAAGAGATTTTTTTTTCAGTGTAGGGTCAGTCAGCAAATAACTGAAAATCGATTTTACTGTATCTGGATAAGATAATATAAGTACACCAAAATGTCTCAAGTATTTGTAAGCATGCGGACTATTGCGATGTTTGAAGGATAGAGGCCAAAATCAGTATTATTTGTATAACGATATCTGGCCTTGTGCTCGATGTATGTAATTTTAGTTGCTCAGATATAAAAGTTAAAGCAGAGTTATTTTGAAAACTCTTACGTGACATTTGCACCAAAGAATCTAATAAGTTCAAAATATGGTTTAAAACACTCTTATTTCCATTACGTTTTTCTGACTCATTTTTTTCCAAGTTGTCTATGTTAAATAACAAATCTTTTACTTCATTCATATTATTAGAGATAAAGAGGGCGTCTTTAAATCAGGTTTAGTGACATTTTGGAATATTTGTTATTTTGCAGCCATACAAACATTCTACCATTAAATCAGATTACAGAATATGTTATTACAGGCCCAGGAGAATATTTTAACTTAAACAATGTAACTTTTTGCAGATCATTAACTTTGAACCAGCATTCGAGTAGCTCAAACGAGTTAAAAACGACAAAAAACTTTTTCAAATTGGTATACAGAAACGCTTTTTAATAAATGTCAAACTCAGTTAAAATCTTTTCTGGCTAATTTTGATTTTCCAGTTCCTGAAGTTTATTTTCACGGCTTGGGCACAATTTTACAGTTTTCGATAAATAAGAGGGACAGTTGAGGAATTGAGTAGGTGCTGCATCGCGTGGAGTAAAATGTTCCCTGAGAATAGTGTGAATAGCCCTTACCTATTCTATCAGATCGTTGCATCCGTTGAAAAAAGAAATGCGTGTACCTTCGGTTCATTACTATAGTTTCCCCAATATCCCGGCACACAACCGGAATACGGCATTTGATGTATACCGGTAAAATCACAACACATACATATCACAAAATGTATTACTTTTTAATTAAAACTCGAGCAAGTAGTAACCGCTTCCTTCGCTCTCGCGCACGAGAAAATAATGGCGGGCGACTGAGAGAAGGCGATCAGGCGTGACACATACCTCGCTGTGCCTACGTCATGCGGCTTTGACGTCACAGCACCGTGTCCTTATTATCTCGGTGTTGTTGGCTTAGCGAGTTTTCAGTTTTATCCTCTAGTCTTGCATATTTACAATGTAACGGCTTATAACGTAAATATGATCGTGAATAGGTGCTCCTTGAATAATATACCATTATTTACAAACTATGCGGTAACTTTAATTGCACACACTATTTGTAGTGTGGTTTGTGTCACTAGTGCGGTAATGCCATGTTGACTAAAACTTATTGTTGTCAATTTTTAATGGCTTGGTAACAAAAAAAATTTGCAATTGCGTGCTAAATTGAAATTTATAGGAATGAACTATATCATTTCAACCATCACATATAATAGCTGTATTCTATGCTAGTTGAATAATATACTAGTATATATTATTGAGTCCCGTTGAGTAATGAAAACATTTTGTGATATAAAATTAAAAATATATTAAAAATAAGCAGATTGTACAAAATGTTTGTCACACGCACTAAATCTGTGATATAATAGCCTTAATAATTGTATATTGATACTTTTTAAACACAGTCAGATCTTAATAAATCTACAGCATAACCACCAGATCACATAAAATGGACGGACCTACAAATTTAAAAATATTACATACTAAAAGCTTAAATCTACTTATGTTTCTTAAGTTCAAAAAATCAGATCGAAAGGGACGGAAGGACAAATATTACAAATTAATTCTACAAAGTTAGGTTAGTTCAGGTTGCATAACATAAAAATATATTAAAAATAAGCAGATTGTACAAAATGTTTGTCACACGCACTAAATCTGTGATATAATAGCCTTAATAATTGTATATTGATACTTTTTAAACACAGTCAGATCTTAATAAATCTACAGCATAACCATCAGATCACATAAAATGGACGGACCTACAAATTTAAAAATATTACATACTAAAAGCTTAAATCTACTTATTTTTCTTAAATTAAAAAAATCAGATCGAAAGGGACGGAAGGACAAATATTACAAATTATTTCTAGAAAGTTAGGTTAGTTCAGGTTGCATAACATACGCTTTCTAAATAACAATATTTTCACATAGTAATGGTATAAGGCACTATTGTTTAAAAAACAACCAGTTTAGGCAACAATGTAAGAGACACCTGAATTCGATGAAAGAAAATAATGAATGCACAGTTTTGATCTTATACTAAGCTGCCTAATAGAAGTTTTAAATTTAAATAATGATATCTATAATGTAAAACAACATAACTTTGGTAGAACTACACAAAAAGAATATTTTTAATCTGTAGTTAATGACTAAAATAATTTTAAAAATACATTTCTGTTGCTATCCCTATGGTTAAAATACACCTATTAACAAATTGTTTACAAAAAAAGATATTTAGGTATATTAATTTATCAAGTGGAATGATATTGGAATGTCAGAGAGAAATAATGTCAGCAATGTGAGTTTAAAATATTGATGTATTTATAGTGATTCACAAAAGAATGACACTTATAAATTGTAAATAAATTTTCGAGTTTGTGGTAAATTTATGAAGAACAATTATTTAGGATAGTAGTGATCTAAAGTTTAAGTAAATATAATAATTTTACACAACTCAATACAGAAATACTATTTTAAGCCTTAAACTATAATTTCAATTTAATAAAAAAAACACATATAAAGCATTCTAATATAAAAATAGAATTATATATCTATGTATGTATATTATGAATTAGTTTAGGTGCAGGTAGTTCCCAAAATATAGGGTAAAAATTACTTAATGTTTTTAGACTTTGTAAAAATTTGATAGTTCTTCAACTATCTTGAGATTACGTCGCGCATGTTAGATCTCTCTCCCATCATGGCTTCTAAGTTACAGGTGTTTTTAACTCTTAAGCGTTATTAAAAAACTACTATCTAAGCAATATTTGGTAAAATGTAATAAATATGCTACCAACAATAAGGGGAACAGGTATATTTAAACCAAATGCGCTGTTACATCTGTGGTCCAAAAAGCAAAAACACCATGTGGTGTTGTCATAATAATTTCTGAAAAAAAAATATTTCTGTAAGGTTAAAATAATACAAAATGTTTACACTTTTTTTTTGGCTAACAAATCATTTTATGTTCTGATTAGGGCTTGCAATCCAGAACGTATATTTGGATCTCGGGATTATTTTTATTTATATTATTGTAATTTTGATATACGTACAACAAAACAAACTTTAGACAGAGGATACAAAAATGTATAAAAAGCAAAATTTATTTTACATAAAAACAAAACATTGTATACAGGGTGTCATAGAATATGTGGTCAATTTCCCGGATTCAGATAGAATACATAAAAATAATTTGACCAGTTCCTATACGATTTTTTTCCTACGCCCCCCCCCCCCTACCTACGAAGATACGGGCCCATAAAGGACGCCCCTGGAAATTGCTTGTTTTTAAATAACTTTTGAAGTAGTGGATGTAATTTAATATTTTTTTAATATGTTACTGGATAAGTCTTATTAAGGGTTACGGTTGTAGACGGTACACAGCAGAAAATGAATTGCGAGTTTATTTATAATCCAATGGATTTCAAATTTGGAATGGTATATAGGTAAATATTAATGTATGCCGATGCGTTGTCACTTTTTTTTTAGACGACCTGGGGCCGACGTACTCAGTTTTTTTTTCATAAACTACTAAAAAAATTTGAAAAACGTTCCGCGGCGGCATGCCCATTACCATTTTCCCTCCGTTTTTAAAATACGGCCGTCGGCTACCGACCTCTTGCGGATTTCGAGGCGAAACTTACCGCAATCGCACGTTTCACGGTGGAAGGCGGAGCCAACTATGTGCGGACGGATTCGAGGATTTCGGAACGTTTATTAATTATTTCATATTGAAACTTAAATGTAATTTTCGGTGGTTAGTCGCGTTGGCAGCTTAAAAACGTGTTTATTAATAAGTTTAATGATGCTTCCAAAATTAGCAGTATCATAGGGTTTGTCAATGCCTACATGTTGCAAGTTTTGTTTTAATTTTCTGTGAGGAGAATATACAAATTTTATAAAACAGCTGATTTTTAGTAAAAACGATAAAAGTATGTTCACATCTCTCGACATTGTTAATCATAATAGCCAGTTTGTACTCGGAGATACTGCTTAATATTCTACGAGTTTCACAAAATTTCGATTTTTAGCTTGGCAATGTTAATTCCTAGTGTGTGATGTAAATATACAGAAATTGATTTTAGTAAAAAAACCCATAATTAGTTTTCAAATCTATATTTTATGTATAAATAAATATCATAATGTATACTTTTACCAAAATAATGTGGTACTATATTCCACTTAAATTATGCAGGTTGGTGGTTAAACTTGATCAAAGTCTGCTGATGTAAGTTTGGAAGGGTGTATGGGGTGTTGCCTCAGTGGTTTAGTGGTTCTGTTTAAAATGTTATTAATCTTTACATGCATTTATCTCCTATAATGTGTTACATTAAAGAAATTTTAACATCGATGTTTTAGTTTCGATCTTTTTTTTTGATAACATCGATGTTTATTTTAAACATCGATAAATCGAAATAAAGTCTCAACTTCTGAACGGTGTAGTAGGCATCAAGTCTGAAGGCAATTCTAATCGACCTCGGTAGCCGGGTGGGAACAATTTCGCCCCGCAATCTAGAGGTCCCGGGTTCGAATCCCGGCTGGACATGGGACGTTTTTAGGTGTTTGCTAAATATTTTATTGCAATTATATTATATTATTGAATAAAACCGGCTAAGTGGCTGAACAGCCAAAGGCAACTTAAAAAAAAACAAGAAAAAGTAATTATGTAAATGGCGCTACAAGTTCAGTCAGTGTCAGTATTCTTATTCGTAATTGTACGGCGTTTCCCTTGTTCCTTTTTTTTATGGATTCCCCCGTCGGCCTGTTTTATTTTTAAAATTGGCGACAGTGACAGTAAACCGTTAAACCGTAGTTGAACGGTTGGAATGTTGTAGACGAATTACCAAAACGAATAATACGCATTATTATAATAAATAAATAAATTTAGGGGTAGTGGCTTGTGGTGAGCTGACGAGTGAAGGTATTTTGGTTTGTTTTATTAATACCTACCTTCTGTTTCTTTCAAATTGTGAAAAATTTTAAAAATGCATTAGCATTCCCTAATAGTTTTTTTTTTTGCAAAAGTAAGGGAAAAAAGGTTTACAGTTTGCTTTGAAAATCTATTCAAATCGACCAAATTTACCAGCAGATTTTTTGACAGTGATATTACATTATCGTAGTTGAGACTATATTGATTATTTAGTATAGAAACTAAAGTCATTAGATTCACACACAGAGTCGTATTATAGCACACTCTTTACTGACTTGGCATATTATTTCTTACGCCTAATACTTAGAAAAGAGAGCATTAAATTTAATAAATTTATATTGCGTGACTGACCTTGCATTTGTAGGTACATAAAAATTAAAATAAATGTGAATAAAATCTTAATTAAGAAAAAAACATAGATGTTTTCGAACATCAATGCTTTAGAATCGATGTTTCTCCACACTACAAGAACTCCAAAAATTGAAGAAGCAGTTTTAGGTTTAATTGATGAAAATTCAGAACTAGAAACATTGGAAATAACTTGCACATCTCGCACATTCTAGTCTGGAGAATTATTTACTATTCTCTTTTATACCCGTACCACATTCAACGGGACAAAACCTTACTTCCATGAGATTTTTCCCTGCGAATCATCTTTTCTCAACGGGTTTTGAAGAATATTGTGCAAATCCGATGTTTGACTGTGAAATGATGTTCATAGGCGAAACTTCTCAAGAAACGCGATCAGAAATTTCCCCAATATTCATGTTTGGACAGAAGACCCGCATGTTATTGTGGAATCTAGCCATCAAGAACAATTTTCGTTAAATGTCTGAGTTGGAATTGTTGAAAACCACTTACTTTGACAGAAAGTCTAAATGACCATAACTATCGCCGATTTCTAGAGGACGATTTGCCCATATTGCTTGAAGAAGTGCCAGTTATAATTATAATTATAAATATAGAATGTGGTTCATGTATGGTGGTTCAGTCAAAAAGCAAAAGAATATTTAAATCGAACATTTTATAACCATGTGTAGGTCGTGGTGGACCCCAGTATTGGCCTTTCAGGTTCCCAGGTTTAAGCAGTTTAGACTTTTTCGAATGGGGGCATCTTAAAACTTTTACGGCACCCCAGTCTGTAGAACAACTGAGAAATCGCATAAGAGCTTCTTGTGATGTAATAAGGAATATTAAAAGCATTCTTTAGAATGCGCACTAATATGAGAACAAGAGCTAAAGCATGTGTCCATGGAGATGGAGGGCATTTTCAACAACCTATTTGATTTTTTTTTAGTTTTAGAAAAATGTTATTAGTTTGTTAACCGTCAATTAAAATCATTAACTAATTTAATCAGAGATGGGTGTAAGTAATCTAGTAGTTAAAAAAGTATATCAAGAAAAATTGTAAAAAGGTGTAAAAATACGTTATCTTTTACGTATAGATAATTGTTATTCTTTATTCCTTTAATGTAACATACGAAAAAAAGGCAAGAGATCTTTTTTATTACACCATTAATAAAATTATTTCACTTTTTAAAACAACAGTGGCATATCATTTTACTCACCTAAAATAATCAATAAATTTAAATTACCTACAAATTAATTAGGACGGCACTAGTTAAAACTTAAAATTCGATTTTTACACAAACGATAGTTTGCACCCACCAAGCTTTAAAATTTTATAAAAATATCTAATGTAGTTTCTAAGTTATTAAAAGAAACAAACAATTTTTCAAAACAAAACTTTCATCACCGTGTATTATAGTAACAAAGCAAAACTGTTAATCTTTGCCTTAAAATCATACACAGATTAACCACCTTCAATATTGACATACATACTCGTAGTAGCCCTTAAAATGGGCCCTTTTAATCACATTCGGCTTATTTAGTTTGTCAGGGACGGCATCCGTGCAATCTTCAAAAAGCCCATAAGCTTCTTTAAGCTTCTTCCTGAAGACTTTCCGCGGAGAATGTAGTTTTCTAACTGGGGTTTAGATCGGCACAGAAACGATTCAATTTCATTGGTTCAGTTCTCTTTACGGACGAAGCTGGATTTTCTAAAAACGGCATCATAAACTCCTATAGTTTGCATTTATGGGCAGAGGAAAATCCCCATGCTTCTATTGTAACGCATCATCAAAATCAATTTGAACCCATCAACGTGTGGGCTGGAATCCTCGGGCAACATTTAATTGAACCATTTGTATTGCCAAGAAGGTTAACTGGAGAACTTTATTTGGAATTTCTTCAAATTTAAATTCAAAATTTCAAACGTGATATGTGGTTCATGCATACTGGGCCCCGCCACATTTTTGTCCAGTAGTTCGAGAACACCTAAACAGGAACTTCGAAAATCGATGGATAGGTAGAGGAGGACCAGTGGCCTCCTCGATCACCTGACCTAATTCCATAAGATTTTTTTTGTGGCGCTATTTAAAAACTTTAGTCTATGCCAATCCAATAGACAATCGAGAAAACTTATTGGAGATGATTAGTTTGTCGCGAAAGAAGGACTAATGTTGAGGCATTGTGGAGGGTCCCACAATCTTAAATTCTTAGAGCTAGGGAATGCATAAGAATAGAAGGAGCTCATGTTGAACCGACATACAAAACTATTCAATAAAAACCATCTTGAACAAAAATTTTTTTTTTTCGTAAACAGTTAAGGTTTAAGCTGCCTAAAAATATTATTGTTGTGCCTTTATCGTACAGGGTATAAAAAAATAGCATTACTGTGTTAGAGCTAGTCCGTCCCTGACAAACTAAATAAGCCGAATGTGATTAAAAGGGCCCATTTTAAGGAGACTTACCTAGTAACCGTTATATAAAAAAATTATAAAATTGCATCTAGTACTTCAAACGTTATTTAAAAACAAACGATTTTCAGGGACGTCCTTTATGGGTCTGTGTCTCCGTAGGGGGGGGGGGGGGGGGGGCGTAAGAAAAAAATGTGTAAGGACTTCAAATTATCTTTATGTGTTCTACCTAACTACCTAAATCCGGGAGACTACTCACACATTATATATATATAGTATGTATATGTAAATATGTAATAATAAGATTAAGAATGACAGATAGTAATATAGTAAATATAAAAAAAATTAACAAATGCACCTTAAGATTATTAGGGAAAATACTGCGATGATGATTGAAACGTTAATAAACATATTTGAAATATTATTTATATTTATACTGGGATTTATGAAAAGAGCTTGGAGCCAGACCGGCTACAAAATCAGACGCTTGCGCATTGGCGTTTATTCTTACCTTACCAGTGTTGCCATTTTAAGCGGCGGTAAATTTTAAACACTTTTGTGATTGTGAGGTTAGGTTAATTTGTTCTGTTTTGTTTGTGTCAAAAACAATCAAAGGTGGATTAGATGCCGTGTTAGCGCCTGTTTAACCAATAAACTCTATAAAGAGACTTGAAAAAGGCGAATTGGAACCAAACAGGTGGATTAGATGCCGTGTTAGCGCCTGTTTAACCAATGAAGTCTATAAAGAGACTCGAAAAAGGCGAATTGGAACCAAACAGGTGGATTAGATGCCGTGTTAGCGCCTGTTTAAGCAATAAAGTCTATAAAGAGACTTGAAAAAGGCGAATTGGAACCAAAAAGGTGGATTAGCCATTGCCGGCAGCCGAGCGAACATTGAAGGGGCAACCGGCGCCGGCAGCCATACAAGAAATCCATAAAAAGTATCATGCAATAAAACAAAGAAAATCTTTCAAATTATTCTTACTTACAAATCTTTAAAACCTTACTTCGAACATTAAAACTGGCAACGCGGCAGGTTAAAAATTTTGTAGCCGGTCGAGCTCCAAGCTCTTGTGGATTTATGTACCCAATCTCGGGAGTTTTCGAGACTGAATTTTAACGGAATCCCGGGATTGCAAGCCCTAGTTCTGATCAAGGTCTTACCAAATCAATTTCTTGTCAGGGGCTTTGTGAGGGAAGGTCCATATAGAACCCTTATTTTTGTGAAGGCGAAAAAACTATATAGATATACTTAAATAGGTTTTCAAGAATGTATATTCAAATTGTTTTTAAAACCTTTAATTTTTCGACAACAAATTCTGCTTATAAAAAAATATGATTTGTTATTAGAAAATTTTATAGGTAGGTCAAAATCTTAAAAAATATTAATTAATTAGAAATGATGTCCTTTATTTGTGGTATAAACCCCATCAAGGTCACCCTGAATAATAAAAATTATTGTTCTTTTACTATTTTGTTAATTGATGCTACTTATAGTCTGTTGCTTAATGCGAGAGAGTAATAAATCATTATTGAACTATAAAACCCAGTGGTCTTCGCCGTATTCCATAGGTGTATTCCAATTATAATTTCATATAACATTCGGAGTTGCAAAAATAGTTGATGGAAATGTGTTCGAATATGATATGAAGTAGGACAGTCAACAATATACTGACTAGTGCACGAGGATAAACGCAGCCCCATCAGGTCACCAAAGACAAGTACAGGAAGAAAAGAAACTGTGATAAATAAGAATGAAAAATCATACACTCGTTTTACTTTAAAAAAAAAACCTACCTTGGACAAAATAATGCCTGAAATGAAAAAGGATGATTTCATTCCACCCATGGGTAAGAACAGAACAGAAACAGAAAATCACTTTTAAAAGAGAAAGGCGAAATCATCTGCTGACGACGACGATGTTTGAGGGCAGTCAGGCAGTTTCTAAGGGAAAACAGAAATATCTATTATATGGACGAAACTAGATCTTATTCCTCCTGGGTCTATTATAGTCATGGATAATGCCAGCTACCACTCAAGAAAATCCGAAAAAATACCAACGTCTTCTTGGAAAAAAATGACATCATTCATTGGCTGACTGTAAATAAGAAGCCATTTCATAAAAGTATGCTGAAAAAGGAGCTACTGGAGATTGTAAAGTTGAATAAACCTCTTTGTACGAAATTTGTTGTCGACGAAATCGCTTCAAAACGAAATATAACGGTACCTCGCCTTCCGCCATATCACTGTGAATTAAACCCCATAGAATTGGTGTGGGCGCAAGTAAAAGGGTTTGTAGCAAGGCTAGAGATGTGAGAGGAGAATATTCTCGAGAACGAGAATATTCTCTGTAAGAAAATTCTCCCGTGAATATTCTCTAGAGAACTTTTTCTACATAATCTACTCTGAAAAATTTTGCAATGATTTTTAAAATTTTGCACTTCTCTAGCCTTTTCTATAACTCTGGTAACAGTGTTTTACATCGGCGCTTCTAGGGAAATCCGAGTATAACAGTAATTCAGGGAAATCCCCTAGAAGCGCGAACGTATACTCGTATACAGCTATGTGAATCGTAAATGATGTGGTGAGACTAGTTTTATTTTGGCGTTCCGCTCGGCTCAGTTAAGACTGTCTATAAGTATAAAAACATGGAGTAAAGTAAATTAGAGGGTATCACAAAACCAAAAAAGTAACGTTTCGAAATATTTTAATACAAAAAATGTACTGTAATGTAATGTAAAAATTGTATCTCTTCTTATTACCATTTCTAGCGATTTTCTAATCATTCTCAGAAAATTCTTTAACTTGAGAATATTCTCCAAAAGATTATTACCGAGAATTTTACATCTCTAAGCAAGGCATAACACCACTTTTAAAATGAGAGACCTTGGAAACCTCTTGCAAGAGGGAATAAAGACAGTGGATTGTGAAAAATGGTGTAAGTGCGTCGAACATGTAATTGAAATAGAAGAATGATGACTAAAATTTAAAAATAAATTGTTGTATTGTGCCGGGTGTCCCACTAAGAATGGCTGTCGGCTGTATCTCAGAAAGTGTTAGTCGTATGGCTTGCGGAAAAAAAATATATTGGGGAAAGTGGTCATGAAAAATTGCTGGAAATTATTTTCAAGTTTCTCAGACTGGCGCTAGAGGGCGCAACAGTAACGGTAAATATGAATCACGAAGTATCCTCAAAAGTCGCCTAGTTAAGGTATCCCGAAAATACCATTTTTGTATATTTCGAAGATTTATTAATAAAATTCACCTATAGAACGTCTTCGTCACTTTTCAAATAAAGTGGTGGGGGAAGGTTGAACATTATTAGTAATAAATTAACTCCGGTCTGGCTTAACATAATTTAGTAAACTTAGTTTAGTTAAAAAGGGCTTTTCTCACTCTATATATCATCTTATGAACTACGGCAATATGTGTTTTACACTAGGCGCTAGGGGGCGCTGTCTTACAACTTCACAAACATTGCGCGTTTTTTTCATAATTGTTAATATAATAGTACATTCAATTTTACCTGATTACAAGGATGATTAAAAGTCTAAGAAGTCAGCCAAAACCGCAAGTTAATATCTATTTTCAATCCGGAGATATCAACAACAATAATCACAATTACGGAACATTATGATTTTATTTTCAAGTTGCCATTGTTAAGTTTTTTAAGAGTCAAATAGGCCTTGGAAAAACAAAATATGAAGGTACGTATGTTTCAAGCAAATATATCGTTACGACAATAATTCTCAGTGGCGCCCTAAATGTTCAAATTGTCGCCCATCGTTCTGTATACACGACTCCAATCTCTCCCTGGTTGATAATACTGCAGTTTTCACCTCTGAAACAAAATACTTATTACATTGACTTGAAAACTATTAAGAGAAATATTGGCATTATTCTAAACTATTTAAGAGTTATAACATATAGATATAATTACTTACCTTTCTTCTAATAAAATCCTATGCACAGTAGAGCGAGTAACGCCCAAGTCTCTAACAATTAATCTAATACTAATTTGTGGATTAAATTCCACATATGCCAAAACATTTACAATGTTTTCCTCGGTTCGACCTCGGCGGCGTCTGCGATATACAGGGCGACGAATACTTCCAGTAGTACGAAAACGGCTAGCTAAACGATTAAGCATTCTACTGTCGTATCGGCGCCTTTTAGGGTATCGTACTGCGTAAACCCGTTCAGCAATTGTTGCATTTCCCAAACATTCAAAATACACCGCAATGATGTCAACCGCTTCTTCAAGTAACAGAGGCATTTTGAAAATCAAATACGACACAACACTGTTGGCACGACAAAAATTTTGACGTAATAATGAAAGGTGACACGCGTGCACAGTTTCAATTCATACTTTGTTTTTCCAAGGCCTATTTGACTCTTAAAAAAACCTTTACAATGGCAACTTGAAAATAAAATCATAATGTTTCGTAATTATGATTATTGTTGTTGATATCTCCGGATTGAAAATAGATATTAACTTGCGGTTTTCGCTAACTTCTTAGACTTTTAATCATCCTTGTAATCAGGTAAAATTGAATATAATATTATATTTACAAATTATGGAAAAAACGCGCAATGTTTGTGAAGTTGTAAGACAGCGCCCCCTAGAGCCTAGTGTAAAACACATATTGCCGTAGTTCATAAGATGATATATAGAGTGAGAAAAGCCCTTTTTAACAAAACTAAGTTTACTAAATTATGTTAAGCCAGACCGGAGTTAACGGCATTTATTACAAATAAAGTTCAACCTTCCCCCACCACTTTATTTGAAAAGTGACGAACACGTTCTATAGGTGAATTTTATTAATAAATCTTCGAAATATACAAAAATGTTATTTTCGGGATACCTTAACTAGGCGACTTTTGAGGAAACTTCGTGATTCAAAGTCAAAGTCAAAGTCAAAGTCAAAAGTAGCTTTATTGTATGAAGAAGATAGGTTCTCTTTTACAAAGCTGTCAGATAAAAATGTTATAAAAAAGTTATAAAATACAAAGTGTAACAATTTAAAAACAAATGACAATATAGAAGTCGTAAATACTTACTACAATAGAAAAATATAGATAATACTATTCGGGTATCGAGTCATTTTCAAAATAGCTATAGGTATAGGTGCGCCCTTAACACATTACCCACTGTTACATAAAACATAATCTATTTAAAAATACAATAAAGTGCAGTATTATGAAATAAACGAGGATACAAACAAACAACAAAAAAAGACGAACAAAAAAAGTACATAATGAAACAGGTAACAAAATCAATTCAATTAAAGCTGTCGTTGAAAAAGTCCTCAACTGTATAGTATGCTTTGGACACCAAGAGGGATTTCACCTCCCTTCTAAACTTTACACTGGTTTGGGCCTTTCTAATTTTAAGTGGGAGGTGATTAAATATTTTCTTTCCATTGTACATGATTGAATTTTTAGTTTGAGAAGAGTTAGGTATCGGCAAACCAACCCTATATAGCTGGCGAGTGTTGTGTACTGAAGTTAAGTTTATTTCATTCTTGAATCTTTTAAAAATTAAGCAAGTCATTTCTAGTAGAAATATACAAGGTAGTGTCAAGATTTTATGAGAAACAAAAAGCGGTCTACTAGAATCTCTAATTTTTGCCCTACACATATGTTTTAGAGCCCTCTTTTGTAAAACAAAGATTTTATTGAAAAGATACCGAGTACAAACCCCCCAAAAACATATGCCATACCTCAAATGCGATTCTATAAGTGAGAAATACGCGCTTCTAGTACTTTCGTAATCCAGGTTGATCGACACTACTCTAACGGCGTAACAGTTGGAAGCCAGCTTTTTGCTGAGGTAAGTAACATGGTGTTCAAATTTTAGCCTATTGTCTATATTCATATTCATATTTACCGTTACTGTTGCGCCCTCTAGCGCCAGCCTGAGAAACTTGAAAATAATTTCCAGCAATTTCTCATGACCACTTTACCTAATGTATTTTTTTTTTCCGCAAGCCATACGACTAACACTTCCTGAGATACAGCCGACAGCCATTCTTAGTGGGACACCCAGTACATAGTAGATTTTTTTAATAAATATTAATTTTAAAACCACCTGTAGTAACGCCGTTGTTACTACAGGTAGTTTTCATTCTATTCACCAAACCAGTTTTTCTATTATATGCTAATTAGGGTGACTCTAATTTAGGACCGATTCGGGGTGTGTAGGTCTGAAATACGGAATTTTTAAAAACTATCATGCTTAATGGGTCCTGTCATTGCAAATTTACATTTTCTTACTCCCTGGCATTAAGCAACAGAGTATAGTGATAATTTAATATTAAGTTTAACCAACGGTAGATAAAAGTTCTAATAGGATTTATCCTCTTAACATGACATACAGGAAATAATGAATTTAAGATTTTACTAGATATAACAGTATGATACAACAAACAGAAAAATAAAATATTGCAGTAAAACATTCAAAGATTAAAACAAAACCAAGAAAGTTACTCTTGGAGAGGGAAGCAAAAACCAATGGAAATATTTTATGTTAAATTACTCCATAATACAGGGTGTTACTTAAGGATAGACCGTAATTCCAAGGGCGCATTCCTGAACCAAATTCAAGTAAAAAAGTTTATATAAACATGTACCATAAAAAGTTTGGTTTTCAAGATACAAAGTGTCAAAGTTTAAAAAAAAAATCGGCTTTTTATTAATATCTGAAAAATCCTTTAGCCGATTTTGGTGAAATTTGGTAGTGTTGTTCTTTGTGCTAAGACGCTAAGTTAGCACTAAGTAGATGATATAGTACTTATATGAATAAAACAAAATAGTTTAAATTGTTATTTTATAAGTATAGGTGTAGTTGTAGATACATTTTTTTTTTTCACTGTCCAGGTTACAGAGCTTTCACCAGGACGACTAAGGAAACAAGAGGAATATCCTGAACCTAAATGGATACCCAGAATATTCTTTAATTGCCTAAACAGAATTTTTTTTTTTATTTATTCAAGGTATTCAACATTTTACAGAATATATATAAATATCCCAAAGGTAACATAGTGTGCTATGCTCTCTACAATAAAAATATCTATATAAATACTCAAAGTACTATGCTCCTATTATTTATTTATTTATTTATCAACGGGCTAGTGCCTAATTCAGTTAACAGTCAACTTATATATATATTTACCGAGTGACAGAGTTTACAGTTATTATTGTTCTCTCGCGTTCTTTTGTATTTTGTGGGTGAAATATACCAGAATAAATTGTTTAAATTACAATGGGGGAAAATAGTAGCGGCAAAGAAGCCGCTGCTAAAAAAATCCCAGAGTTTAATGAAGAATTTTCGCGGAAAACCCGATCTCTTTCGGTAGGTTCTACCACAAGTTCTACAAAATTGTCAGTGTCGGAAATAAATAAAATTATCGGCGCAAAAAATATAACCGAGATAAAAACTTATTCAGGTAAACCACGCAAAACTGCGAGTAGTGCTGATAAGGATTTGGAAATACAAGGGGAAGTCGATAAGTTAAAGGCTAGTTTTAGTTTTAAAAATAATATAAAAATTAAAGAGTCACAGAATTTGAACCCAATGTTTATGATCACCGGCATTTTAAAAGGATACTCGGATACGGAATTTGTTGAAGAACTTATTAGATTAAATGATGAAATTGAAATTGAATTTCCTACAATTAACATCCGGAAAGAAATAAAAGTTATTACAAAGAGACAATGCCGAAACCCTACCAAGGAAAACTGGATACTAGAGGCAGAACCATCGGTCGCCAAATGGTTCTTAAAAAAGCAAACCGTAAACTTTGACTTGATGAAGGTGTATGTACAGGAACATCTCAATTTAGCCATGTGCTACAGCTGTTCTGGCTT
This sequence comes from Polydrusus tereticollis, assembly GCA_963920685.1. Lineage (NCBI taxonomy): Eukaryota > Metazoa > Arthropoda > Insecta > Coleoptera > Curculionidae > Polydrusus > Polydrusus tereticollis. The sequence goes on along the minus strand of OY987329.1, from coordinate 82,701,069 downwards.
TGGACATGTTGCAAAACACTGCAAGGAGACAATATGTTGTTACAAATGTGGGGCCAATGACCACGGTGGAAAAGAGTGCAACGAAGCTGTACTGAAATGTCCAAACTGTATAAAAATGAAATTTATGCCTGAAGATAGTCAACACTCCGCACGTGACATTAATTGTCCGATGTACAAAAAACGACTAACAAACTATAGAAGTCAAATAAATTACTCAGACGGATCATTTTTTTGAAAAATCAGGATAACGACAAGAATCTAACAGATACTATCAACCCAAAAGCACCTAAACACAACACCAATTATTTAAAAAAGAAAGTAAGCACAATACACCAAAATATACAATCACTTGGAAATTCTATCGACAAAATTAATGACATGCTCTTAATACATCAGGACTGTGAGATTCTTTGCATCACAGAACACTGGAAATCTGAAATGCAGCTTAAACAACTAGGTATTGAAAAGTTCAAGTTAATGGCAATGTTTTGTCGCGATGAAGGTCAACATGGTGGTTCGGCAATATATGTGAGACAAAAAGTAACAGCTAAACCGAGACCGAAATTAATTAGACTCTCAAAAAGTGGCGTGTTTGAGTGTGCAGCTATCGAATGTCGAGCTTAAGAAGTTGACATAATAGTTATTTCAGTGTACAGACCTCCATCAGGTGACATTAAAGTTTTTTTGGAAAAAACTGAACAACTGTTGTCAAAAATACAAAATGAAAAAAAGTTTATCTTCTTGGCAGGTGACTTTAATATAGAGTTAATCAAAGCAAATAAAACAGGATCCGAATTTGTAACAATAATTAATTCTTTTAACTTAAATCAGACTGTAAATCAAAACACAAGAATAACAGCAGCTTCTTCCAGTTGCATAGATAACATTTTTACAGATTCGGATTATGTTAAGACAGATATAATAGAAAATTTCATATCCGATCATACAGCACAAAAAATAATTTTTGAAACACAAATAAAAAAACCACAAATGATAGAACGTAAGAGAATTTTTTCTCAGGAAAATAAAAATAATTTTTTGTGCTCTCTAAGGGAACAGGATTGGGAAGATGTTTATTCTTGTAATAAAAATGAAACAAATAACCAATGGAACAGTTTTATAAAAACATATACACGGCTATTTTACCAGAGTTTTCCTCTAAAAGTAGTTCATAATAATCAGAAAAATAAAATTATAAATCCAGAACTTGCCGAGTGTAAAAAAAGATTAGATGCTCTATTAACACTAAGTAAGAAAAATATTAATTACTCACATGCCTACAAACAGACTAAAAAAGAATATGATAGCATTTTGAAAAACAATCGAATTAAAACCTATGAAAATAGAATTAAATACTCAGATAATAAAATGAAATGCATGTGGACTATCAACAAAGAAATCACTGGTAAAATGTCACATAATAATGAGGTAAGATTGGAGGGAAGAGCTGATGTGATAGCCAATAAATATAATGAATTTTTAATCTCTATAATACCAAATATTTTGAAAAATGTAAAATCTTTACCATATATCGGTAATATTCTGGGTAACAATCAATCAATGTTCTTGGCACCTGTTAATGTTGGGGAAATTTGTGAGTTGGCTGAGCAGATCAAGAATAAACATAGCAGCGGCATAGATGAAATACCGACAAGCAATTATAAAGAGCTCTATTATTGTTGTAAAAAAAATACTATGTTATTTAATTAATGGATCATTTAAAAATGGTATATTTCCAACCAATTTGAAAATGGCTTTGATCAAACCTTTATATAAAAAGGGAGATCCTCAAAAAATGGACAGCTATAGGCCTATAAGTCTTTTGCCTGGGTTTTCTAAATTATTTGAGCTGGCTATGCCCAAGAGGTTGATCAGATTCATGAGTGACTGTAACTTGTTTAATAGTAGCCAGCACGGCTTCTTAAAAGGAAAATCCACGCAAACAGCTCATTATCAATTTGTTAAAGCAGTTTTGAAATGTTTTGAAAGTGGTGAAGTCGCTCTTGGAATATTTCTGGATTTGTCTAAAGCCTCCGACTGTCTGGACAGGGAAATATTGGTGAAAAAAATGGAAATGTATGGGATAAGAGGGCATGCATTGAAGTGGCTGACATCTTATCTTCATGAAAGGAATCAAATAGTGGGTATAAATAAAAGCGGCCAATTACATAAATCGAAAATATTAAATAATAACCATGGAATAGCCCAAGGTAGCATACTCGGACCTATTATGTTTGTAATATTTGTTAACGACCTTTATTCTGTAGCAGACAGACCCTGTCAAACTATAATTAGTTATGCGGATGATACCAACCTACTAATAGGAAATAAAACTATGTGTCAACTCCTAATAGATAGTAAAAATCTCCTTACCTCAGTCTCTAATTGGTTCACAGAAAATAAATTAATTCTTAACACTGATAGAACAAATATTATATTTTTTAAAACAAAACAATCAAAAATGCTGAATATTAACTACTTAGACTTAATAGGTAATAGCGTATCTGTGTCTGAAAATACAAAGTTTCTAGGATTATATATTAACGAAAATTTAGACTGGTCAGTCCATATAAGTCAGTTACAAAAAAAACTGTCGTCTGTCTGCTATGGGATCAGGGTGGTGGGTAAATATATGAACGAGAAAACTTTGAAAATAATGTATTATGCCAACTTCGAATCAATTTTAAAATACGGGATAATTTTTTGGGGTAGTGATGGAAACATTCAATCAACATTTGTTGCACAAAAGCGTTTTATACGGATTGTTAAAAAACTGGAGGTTAGTCAGTCATGTAGAACGGTATTCAAACAAATGGGAATAATGACTGTGTATGCACTATACATTTTTGAATGTCTTATGTTTTTGTGCAGAAATAAAACGTTATTTGAACAACTTGGTGATCACAGTTACAATACTAGAGCTGAGTATCTCTCTTATCCCATGCATCGCCTTCAACTAAGTGAAAAAAGCCCAGAATATATGAGTATTAAGTGTTATAATAGGTTACCTTTACAAATAAAAAGAATAACAAGTCAAAGGGCATTTAAAACTGAAATTAAAAAAATGTTGATTAACTTAGAACCTTATGGCATGGATGACTATTTTAACATGTAAAATATGAGGTATTGAATAGTGAATAATGAATTTATTGCTGTAGCCATACGACTGTATATTTGTGACGTCATTTCTTTTTGTTGTATTTCAACCAAATTTGAAATAAAGATTATTATTATTATTATTATTATTATTATTAAAAAAAAGCATACATTGCAATCAAATAAAATAATACTATTACCTAAAAGATAGAAAATAAAGTAAAAGTAGGGTAAAAGTACAACTAACAAAAGACAAACTGACAAAAGAATATTTTAGATCTACACAGGAAATAAAAATAAAAACAAGTCAGTATTGGAACAAAAAAAAAAAATAACAAATAAACTATGTAAGTATCAATAAAAAACATCACAACTCAACTAAAATATCACAACCTATAACAGCCTACCCAACGCACCCTTGAAACTTTGAAACTTTGGATGGAGGAAAATTTAAAAATATCCACCCGATCTGAACTGTCATTTGCAGATCTGAGCATTCTCGTTATCGATTCGTTCATGCCGTAATTGGTAGAATGAAAGGGAATAGCAAACGGCTCCGTATGACGGCTACGTCTTTCCCCAGTTCTGAGATTAATCAAGTTCAGCAGAGCAGGACAGTCAATACTACCTCTCAACAATTTAAAAAGCAAGCACAAGTCAGCTCTTAATCTTCTACTTTCCAAAGAATCCAAGTTCAAACGAGCTGAAAGCTCCTCATAAGAGTATTCCCCCCGCAATAATCCCAGATGAAACCCAAATATATATAATATATATAATAAAATAATGAATGCACTGTTATATTTATATTTCCCTTTTTGCAAATTTTTTTTCAGGCACAATTTGTAGGTATTAAAAAGAAATTATAATATCTGGATAAGAGATTCGTCATTACTGTCACAAAGTAGTTATCCAATAGTGGTACATAAGATAAATTTGAAAAACTTACCGATAAATGTCCAATTCCTTAATGGAATTATTAACATAATTTGCAAGTTTTAAATCTGTAGCTGCTGGTCTGCATCCTTCATAATGATCAGCAGGAATATCTACACGAACTCTGCTCATTGAGCTTAGACAGTCTCTTGTGATAACAGTTTCACCTACGCAGAGAAAACATTAAGAATTAAATACAAAAATTTAAATTTGCAGGCCATACTAAAATACTATGGAAGTATGTATAGGTAATTGAGTAGATGAGTAGAGCCAGCTGTGTATGTAACAAAACACACACTCTGAAGAACTTTATTGATTCTTATTTCTGACTGAAAATTAAAAATATAGCTAGATACACCTAATATTTAGTCATATATAACGCTTAGACAACCTACCTTCTCTTTCTTCAAGTATTTTAACACATACATCATTATCTTCTGGACAAACTTTGGTCCAATGCCATAGCCAATTAAGTCTAGTTCCACAACCCGGCTGTGTCGATACACACTGGTAGCACCAAATGGCAAAACCTTGAAGTAAAATTTGTTTTAGTTTTAAATGCACGTTATGAACTGTAGTACTTAAGTTTCTGAATGTGAAGTGAGTCATGTATTCATTTTTAAAAATATTAGCGCCACGCCCCATGCCGTTAGTTGGGCCTAAAAAAGATTAAGTTATATTAACGCCATATTGCTTACCTCGAGTGATGAATGCAAACAGTATCAATAACAAAAAATGTATTTTACACATTTTTAATTTATAATCTTTTGCTCTAAATATTATGCAGGTATAAATTTATTGTTGATATTTACATAACCTAACTCTCCAAGTTTTGACATCGATTGTTAAGAAATTAGTTACAATTCTTTACCTTATGGCTGCAACTACGAAGCAACCATTAGGTTAACACCTCTTTATCTGTTTTGTGGGTTAACACTTTTAGCAAAGAGTAGCATTTGCTTTTAGTCTAACCTTTATTGTTCTGTGCTTCTAGCACGGAAATAGCAAGTGTCCATTGTAAATTGTAATTTAGATTTACATTAAATAAATTAACTCTATAATATGCCCTATTTTTTAATTTTATTTCAATTTTAAAATTACAAAATATAATATTTTACTTAAGTATCTATTATATGAAAAACATGAAAACTTAAAAAATTAAGAATATCCACCTTTTTCAGAAAACATATCTGATCCCTGTTTTATAAATGTTGCAGCAGCTTTTTTGTTTAACTCTGATACTTTTTTAGTGGTATTTTCAACTGTATCTCTTAGTTCGGTAAAACTTTTAATTGCTGTAGCTAGTTTGTTCACTTCTTCAAAATTTCTACCCGAATTCAAGATTTTTTGCATTATAGACTCAACATTATTTAAAGTTAAAATTAGTTCATCGTATTCTTCCTGTGAGCTAATTGGTTTTATGTTTCGTACACTGACCTGATTTGATTCTTCTGTAAGAATATTGTTTAGTTGTGCCAAGCGATCATAAGTACAGTAATTTTCACATAATTTTTCAATTTCATCCATACCTCCTTTAACCATATCCAAGATTTCAACTATTTCACTTTTTTGCTTTAAGTTCTCAATTTTAGTAGAAATATCCTTAAAGCTATTTTCCAGCTTATGTAACTGTTCACTTTGAATATATACCTGATCATTCAATTTTTCATTATGCTGTTCAACAGTTTTTCTAACTATTTGCTGTTTCATTAGAGCTTGTAGATAGGCATTATATGCCAGATCATATTCTAAGTCAACATCATTTGCAGGTGCCATAATACTGGATTTTATTCTTGGATTAAAAGGTCCAGATATTGTTACATCAAGATTCCGTCTTACTGTTTGGTTCATGTTTCGTGAGAAATCCATGACTGAAGCGTTATGGGCATTGGAACCCAATAAGATGGTAGAATTTGCATCTAGTTTACGATTACTTCTTGGTCTTGCAAATTTTGATGTTGAACCTCCTGATTTTGGAGGTCCGCAGACGGTTTTCGCTTGGTTTGGTGTTCGTCTATTATCCATTATATTTTTGTAAATACTTGCCAACTTTCTCACATGAATATAGTTTCATGGAAAGGACGCTTACCACATACACGTTTTTATTTTTTAAGTAAAATACAACTCTTCAAATTTTTAAATATTTTGGAGGTTACATTGGATTGACTTATAACGGGTTTACGGTAAGCTCGTTTTCAATTGGCTGCGCGTATTAGGTACCTGTCACGTGTCAGACATGGTTGCTGGGTCACATATACTTCTTTTTTTCTGACGAATATGCTTAGTTCCCAAATATTTAATATTTCATTTCTATAAATTACAGCTGAATATCTCAGAGCTCTGGGATATGTTGGTTAAAGTCTCCCGTTATCTATTTCCTCAATCAAATATGAGTTTTATATAATGGCAATTCAGCTAACTGTACTGTAAAACTCTAAACTGTTTGTAAGAAGTCTTCACCTCAGTTTTGGCAACATCGGCCAAGAATTCTTTTTCATGGGCTTCTTTGCTGTCACATATGTTTTTCTGTCAAAGTCAATGTCATTCCATTTCAGCTGATCGGAATGATGAGAAGGTTTTTGTGATTAAAAATCGTGATTTGTTAAATAATAAGCTTGGTAAGACAAATCTTCCATTATTATGTATTTGTAGATATTAAGTTATTTCTTTAGGTGATAAATAGCAATAATAAAATTTAGGGATACCTCTTTTAAAACAAATGTACTCTGAATTTTGAATGTGTGTCCTATTTTTAAGACCCATTAAAAATATTTCTTTTGTGAAGCATTATGGAAATGCAAGGTACCTTTTACTCCCAATCCCAAGCTAAAATATTTAACAAAGAAAAAAATATTTACATTGTCAGGTTGCTAAAATTATAGGATTATCCTGTTCCATTGTTTTCTTTTGAAACTGAAACTTTAAGAATTAACCAGGTTCTTCTATGTCAGTTCCAAACTTTTAAAAGAAATAAATAGTTTTAAAAGAAATAAATAGTATGTAGGTTTTTATTTACATGAAATACATTTCTATTTGCCTATTATTGGCATGCTATTTCATCCTAGTGCTTTTATTTTAATTTTTTTATATACCTATTAGGTGCCTATATATATAATGGGTCTGAACTTCCCAAAAATTTAACAATGGTTTCAATTTTCACTGGAAACCTTTTCATAAGTAAACTTATCATACCTACCTAATGATTTATTTATTTATTTTTTTTTTATGATGTACCTAAATATTAATGTATTTCTTCTACAATTATTTATATTACTCCTTCCCTTTAGGGTCAATTTATTTTACTTTGGCGGTAATTTTAGCATTATTGGATAGTTAAATAACCGAAAATTTGTAGATATAGACTAGTGCAAGTTATTAGGTACTATAAATCCAATAAAATTAACCTAACCTATTTTTTTTGTTGGTAGTATTTTGTTATCTTTCTTTACAGATATTTCAAACGCCAATTAATTGTCTGCATTGGTCCTTAACAATATACTAAAATGGACGTGGATAATGGATCTTCTGAAGGTAGTGGAGGTGGCTCTCTTGACATAGAACAGTCACTTTTACAGCAGTTTAGTTGTATGGGAACGACCGACAAAGATGAACTCGTTCAGCAGTTACAGAAATTATTGGGCAGCCCAAGCCATTTAAATTATTCTACTGCCGCATTTTTTTTAGACATGAATAACTGGTATGTAATATGAGACCTCTTATTCAGGTTGTTTTTAATTAAATAAACCTATTGATAATTTTTTGTTTGGAACAAAATATTGAAAAATATCATAGGATATTAGAAAGTACAATAGCTAATATTATACCTAAATAAAATATATTTTGGTTATTGCTTAGACGTGGGGAAGCTTTTAGATATTTATTTTTCATGCCAAGATATATTTTTCTTTAATGTTATGTGATTTTTATTAATTACCCCCATAAGAAAATTGAAAAAATTAGCTTTATCTTTAACAAAAAAAAATTGAATGAGCTCATATTCTAATTTAGTACTAGGGAATATTCTACATAAATTTTAAAATAAACTAATTTGCATTCTTAATAATATGTGATTTATATAAATATGATAATGGTTTTAAAGGCATCAAATAAAATCATTGGAAATTGGTTTGAATTTAACCCTTTGCAAATTAAGATCCTTTTTGACTAGATATTATTTGAAATTCATAATATTTGCAATTTTTGTGATTTCTACGTTTTGCAATTAAATTGTTGCAAATCTTAAAAAAGCTACGATTATATCCAATGTGTGCTAAGGTGTAACAGTAATTTGTATATAAAATAAGTTGCCTCTTTTTTAACAGGAATCTGCAAGCTGCAATTTGCTCATATCTGGATGTAGAATCTCCCAGTGTTTTACCGTCAATGGGCCTAGTATCTGACCCGGATACATCCGAGACGGAAAGTATTGAACCCAATACTAGGTAATTATATTTCAAACAATGCAGCCTGCACTAAAAGCTATAAAACTAGGTTTTCTACAGCTCAAAAATTCATTTAAGTGTTTAGTTAAGCTTTTTTTTATTACAAACTATTATTGACTAGTAAGATATTTTCAATTTTAATGGTTTTAAAACATAAGGAAGGATTTTTTTAAAACTTTTCAGGAATATTAAGATAGTAGGTAGGTGCTAAATAAACTACAATAATAATTATACACTCACACGGGTAACACTCATGGGACATAAGCAATGTCTCATTTAAAATCTAGAGAACATTGCAAATACAAGGAATAAAAATAGTTCTGATTATGATTTAAAACATGGGTTTTTAGGATTAAAATTTAAAAATAACTAGGAACATTTTATTAATTATTTATTTTAAATTAAATAAGTACCCAAATTTTATTTTATTTCTAAGATAAAAAAAAAAAAAAACTTTTGTAATTGGAAAGTAATCTTTTTGGCATTGATTTTTATGGACAAAAATGGTTTATTTTGCCACTAGTGCTAAAATGAGTATAGTCATACATAAACATAGAGGTATTTTTTAGTTTGCACCACTTTTGCAAATTTGGTAAGTTGTTTCATATGCTGTCTTTAACTTACCCAGCAATAAATTTGCTTCATCGTCGGGAGGTGGAAACTTTCACATTAACTAATATTTAAGAAGTATAAAACTAAGAAATAAAAGTGGGATATTTTAGCAAATACTTGTTGACATTGGCTCTTTCTCTTCCATGACAACCCTTATCATGATAGTAGTCGTAGAAATAATAATTAACACATAAAAGCTTACAGTACAGGGTGTCCATTTTTCGATGTAATTGCAATTTGGTAACTAGTAAAGATAGAGACTTGCGGTATTTACCTTACTGCGTTACTTTTTCGTAAAACAAAAGATGCCGCAAACAGAATGGTCGTAGCTTTGTTACTTTTTAAGCTACAGTATGTTTTCGAAAATGTTTGCATTTTGACCAGCCCCTGTATTTCGGTTACCCTTTAACTTATCAAAAAGTTAAAAGCTGCCCCTAAGAGAGTTCTTTAAGCAGAATTCAGTGGCGTGCTTACCTTTTTTCTGGGAGTCTTACTTTTCGAGATTTAAAGCATTTAAACATATGATTTTTTAAATGGGACACCCTGTATATTTTTCTCTTATTTGATTGGGCTTTTTCTAAGCTTTTCAAAAATATATAATAGTTGATGGTTATTATAAACAATAAACGCACAAATCGAAAAATTTAGGAAATTCTTCAGGCTAAACGGTAAGAGATACAAAAAAACTAAGATATGTGTCCCGTTCTCTTTTTTACTGTTTCTACGCTAACTAGATTGGTTTAGAAGATACAGGGTGATTCTCTAAATCTGCGGTTTTTGTTATCTCTTATGATTCCGTTATTTATGGAGATAAAAAGAAACTTTCAATACGAAAGTTTTGTGACTTTTTACGTAGAATCCAGTGGCGTATTAAAAAAAATTTAGATGTGTTATTTTTTGAGGTATTATCGAAACCAGCATTTTCTTAAATGGGACACCTTGTATCTGGGTATCTCAAAAAATTGAATTTTTTCTTGCGATTGCAACAATATATAACACTTAATATTTTGCTTTGTTCTAAATAGCTAAAATACCAAGAAACAAAACGTTTTTAGTTGGCCATGGATTGAATTTTTTAAGCGTTTGATTTTGTTTGTTTACGTGTCATAAAATTCATTCAAAATTAAGTATTAAGCTGGATTTATAAACTCGAAAAGTTGGCGAGGTTGAGGTTCAGTTGGTGTTGGAAATAGGAGTTCAATTTAAACTAAAGGGAACACTAAGTTCCATTTATACACTCGTTCATGTTGTTCATGTAAAGCTTATGTAAGGTTCGAAAACTTCCCGGGTAGTTCGAGATAACCAATTTTTATGCTCGGAATTCGGAATATCTAACCTCACAAACTTGATCATAACTTCAACCTCACTAACTTTTTGAGTTTATAAATCCACCTTTAGTTTTAACATTCGTTGTTAACGAAATATTTTCGATTATATTTTTCTAAAAAAGGAGTCTAAAATGAATATTTTTCAAAACTATGAAAAATTAAACATGTTTGAGTGCTATATTGAGAGTAATAAAAATAAAGACGTAGCTTTAGACCTATATTTTGAGCGTTATCCGGAACGACGACAGCCAGAAAAGCAAATATTTCAAAGATTATATCACAATTTAAGTGAGTATGGATCATTTGGAAAACCAAGAGGTAATATTTACAATAAGGAAAATAGGGAAAGAGATTTAATAAATACATTAGCTTGTGTTGCTGCTGATCCGACGGTATCTAGCCGTAATATTGAGAAAGATATTGGCACATGTAAATTTAAAGTTTTAAGAACGTTAAGAAAGCATAAGTATAAACCGCATAAAATAAGAAAGGTTCATAAGTTACATCCTGGAGATGAAGAGCGCCGTTTAGAATTTTGATGTAGATAAGTTGCCATGAAGGAACAGGCTCCCTCAAAGAAACCAAACGCGCAGTCTGTCATGATGACATCAAGTTGAAGCTTATTTTCTATTGCCTCTGAGGCTATATTTGTTAAAGTACAAAGGTTTGTGATAGTGGACCTGCCTTCTAAGAAGCTAACTGTTGCAATCGCAAGAAAAAATTAAATTTGTTGAGACATCCAGATACAGGGTGTCCTATTTAAAAAAATGCTAGTTTCGATAATACCTCAAAAATACGACATGACGTTCTTGGATCTAGTTTATTTTCACTTTAACCACCCCAAAATTGTACTGCATAGCACATTAGGGAGTGAAAGTAGCCATGATACACACTTCCAAGTATTGATGTCAACACAATGTCTCTCAAGCAGCGTAAGGGGTGTGGGTAAGGCATCTTATGGTAGACACTGTTTCTGTTGATAAATTATTAGGGTTAGTATTGCTCACTTAACAGGTAGTATCGTCTACATACATCACAACCTTTCCCTGAATATGTTGAGCTGTTCGCGGGAGAATAGCGTGCTCCACCGTGTCAAACGCCTTTGACAAGTCACAAATCACTGCTATACAGGTCTTTCCCTCATTTCTCTTTTCATAAATTTCGTAGATGACACTCCTGGTAGATAAGTTAGATTCATCTAGTGCAGAAACCACGCTCATTTTGCAACTTATTACACCTGCAGTAACCTATAGTCCACATAATTCTATTATGTATAAACTAAAAAAAAGGATCAATTAAACCATAAATTTACATTTAACGTTAAGGTGTAAGGTCTTTGTTTATTGTTGCTGACGCATAGTATTGTTGTAGATTTTATGCATATTTATTATTTGTTTAAATTATCCATTATATTAATTTAATAATCTTATTACATTAAGGTTGCAATTCTTTTATGACAGGTTTTGTGTGGAATTTTAAACAGGTATTAAATACGAGGTGACAGTGGCGACTCGTGACCTCAAAATTTGTGGGTTTTGCAAATGTAAATTCTATTATGCAGTAAATGATTCCTGGACAACTCATGATCTTTTTATTTTGTCACTTAAGTTCGTTACACCATCTTGAGTCCATGACTTATCGCCACCGTTCACAGGGAAAACAGATAAGTGCATTTTTCCTTGTTCCATCCACTTATCCAGTCATTTCTGGACGCCCGACTCTAGTGTTAGATACTTTTCATGGGTAAAATGTGGGTAAATTTTTCTGATGTTTCTTTAATCTCCACTGTATAAGATTCATAGTTAAGGCAAAGTTCTGTAAACTACTGCAAATAAGCTAATTCAGTCACAAACGTAAATTTTCGGTTTACTCGCTTCCTTCTAGACCCTCATTTCGCAGTGGTCTGGCTCGTGACTTGGACTTGTCGGAATCACTTAGGTTCGGCTCGGTAATCAGGGCTTGGCAGTGGATGGGGTCTAAGTGTAGGCTCGGCTTCTTGTTTTTAGTCTTGGCGCCGGCGAAGACGAATTGCAGCTTCTACGGCCGCCTATTGTATCATGTTAGGAAACTTGACAATAATAATGCCAATACCACGTCGTTGGACCACTCAATTTCACGAAAAATTAGTATTTAATTTTAAACCTTTCCGAAAAGGTATTCTTTATGATTTCTATATATTTAAATTTAATAAATATAAACTAAAAATGCTAAACGCTACTGAAACTTGCTGAAACTCCGCACTACGATCAGATGGTCGTTGGACCGGGTCAAAAGGGTGTTTCCTCAATTCCGGATTCGTCACCCAGAGATAATTTACCTGATTTAACCCAAATAATTCTTGTTTGGTCACCTACGAATAATTTAATATAAAATTATGTTCTGGTTTTGTCAACTGGGTAAAATAGGCTAGTTCAAGTAGTTGATACTCTCGTCTGAGAGTTGATACTACTGAACTAAATTCTCAGTATTAATTGAAACGAGTTATCCCTTAGTAATGAATACAATAATAGGGCTTTTAATAACCTTTTAAACAACCTATGCTTTAAACATATTATGTACAGGGTGTCCCAAATTCGAGGGTGACCATTGGGATCTCGGAAACTATAAGAGATACGAATTTGGTGTTCAATAAAATGCCTTTTTAAAATTAAGAAAATTCCCAGTACTTCTGGAGATATCTGGAAAAAAGCGAAATTTAGAAAATTTTTTTTTATTTTTTTCTAAGTTTGTTTAAAGAAAAATTATTAAATAAACTGCACTTTTTCATTGCCACTTTTTCACCTCTACAAAATAGCGCTTTCAGTTTTTGAATCCGACGTTTCGATGTCATTGGTCCATCATCAACTTCATTTTTTTAAACACGGACCTGGATGTTTTACTTCGGATTTTGAAAGAGCTCGTTATTCTAAAAACAGGTATGTGTCACACTTGTTATGTTATTGAACGTTTCATCTGCATGTCGCTGACTTCATACAAAAAAGAAAAAGTTATGAAACAAAAATATATATACTAAATCAATATAACTTAACAAAACTTTATTACCCTAGATCAACTGTAAAAACTACTGATACAAGTTTATTATTATTATGTTATAATAAACAACACATAAACAATCTCATACGAGATATTCAAATTGTAAGCCCTCAGCTTCAATGCATTTTGCACTAAGCCGTCGCAATTTTTATATCGAACGGTGAATGAACCTAGCAGGAATGGCTTTAATTTCTCGGATTAAATTTTGCTGCAGTCCATTTATATGTCATTTGGTATCTTACGATACAAACGATTTTTTTAATATTCAAATAAAAAATAGTCCAGCGGATTTAGATCTGGACTTCTAGCAGGCCATCGCACAGGTCCCTGGTTTCCAATCCATTATTTAGAAAGAAAGAAAGTGATTTAAATAGTTTGTTATTTCCCGTCCATTGTGAGGAGGAGCGCCGTCCTGTTGCCACCATAATTGCCGCAGAATATTTAGAGGCTCATTATCTCCGAGATGTTCGAAAATATTATTTAATATTAATTTCCTATACCGCTCAGATGTTAAGCTTCCCTCTTATACTATAGGGCCAAGAATTTTATTTCCCCACATGCCAACCCACACACTAAAAGAACTTCGCCCCTGTAGTCTGACTTCTTGATGTTGCCGGGGATTTTCTATTGACCAATAATGTTCATTATGACGATTAAATAAACTGTTCGTTGAAAAATTACATTCGTCGGTTCAGATTACGCTAGACAAAAATTATTTTGAAGCCAATTGCAAAAATCCATCCCCAGGATTTCATCACAAGATCTAAGTGTTTGGCTTAGATGGATTTTGTAAGGTCGATATTTGTTTGAATTTAGTGTTCGCCATATTCTCATTCTAGGTTTTTCTAGCTCATTTTCAAAAAGCCTAGTAGAGCTGCGAGGAGCATTATTAACTTTAAAATAGAAATATGTCAATAGCCGAATTTAGAAAACATTAATTACAGATAAAAAGTCATACCCTATTTAAAATATTTTCCTCTTCAACCGGATCAGACGACCGTATTTATCTCTTGGCTTGCTAGAGTTTCCGAGTTCCAACAAGTTTTTATCCAGTTTAGCAAAAATATTTTCATGTGGTTGCACTCGTTCGGGATATTGAATTAGATACCGTTCACAAGAAATTCTAGAGTTTCTATTTGAACTCTAATAAATGTGTAATATATCACGCTTCTCCATATTTGAAAACATATTTTTACTATAAAATTACAAAAGAGAAAATATCTTTAATTTGTTATTTCAATTTTGTCTGATTTTTCCATAATATAGAAAATGAAGGCAGATATAGTTAACATAACATAAGTGTGATACATATCTGTTTTTAGAATGACTAGTTCTCTCCAAATCCGAAATAGAACATCTAGGTCCGTATTTAAAAAAATGAAGTTGATGATGGGCCCAAGACATCAAAACGTCGGATTTAAAAACTGATAGCGCTATTTTGTAGAGGCGAAAAAGTGCCAATAAGAAAGTGCAGTTTATTTCATATTGTTTCTTTAAATAAAGTTTAAAAAAATAAAAACAAATTTTTCAAATTTCGTCTTTTTCCAGATATCTTCAATCTCCAGAAATACTGAGAATTTCCTGAATTTTTAAAAGGTATTTTACTGAACACCAGATTGTGCAACTTTGCCACAATTTAAACTTCTTCGTATCTCTTATAGTTTCCGAGATCCCAATGGTCACCCTCGAATTTGGGACAACCTGTATATTAAATGATTAAGTGCAGGTTAATGCAGGTTAGCTTATATATACTACATTTTTTACATTGCCAGTCCTAAGCCTGGATAAAGTATGAACGGAAGTTTTGCACGTATGTTACATTGGGGCAGGTGACGAAACCGGAATAAAATATTGATCCTAAGTAGGTAGAAAAGGTTCAATTGACGAAACAAGAATATTTAGAACAGGTGTCGAAACGAGCCGCGCTAGAACAATAACACCGAGAATACAAGGACTCGGTGCTGTAACGTCAAAGCCACATGACGTAGACACAGCGAGATGTACGTGTCGCCCAATCGCCTCAGCCACCCGCCATTATTTTGTAGTGCTCGAGAGTGAATTCCCTTTTTGCTCGAGTTTTAATTAAAAATTATAACTACATTTAATTGTTCATGAACGTCCTAAAGTTTCTTATGTACAAATCATTTTTAGATTTCAAAAATCATGGCATATCCGTAACAATGGTGTGGAAACATGGCCTATTGGCTGTTATGTTCAGTGTTCAGACGGTGACAGTTTTGGGGGCACAAGGGTGCAGTTACCGGCCCTACAGCCGGGAGAAGGTACACATCTTACAGTTGAAATGACCAGTCCCTCAGTACCTGGAATATACCAAAGTAAATGGAGAGCGTGTACGCATAGTGGTTCTTATTTTGGAGGTGAGAATACCCGCCTTTAAATTGATGTAAAAGATCTACCTCGCAGTAAGCTTTGAAATTTTCCCACGTGCTGTAGATTAATTCATTTTATATGTCATAATATTAAGGTTGTCAAAAATTCTATCTACATTTACATTCAAGAGACATTTTTGCTAAAATCCCACCTTCACAACCAAATATTTTATTTTAGAAATCTTGTTCTTAGTGATTTCAATACATTTTGCTTTAATTTTAACAGGATTCTTGTTGGACCTGCATTTATATCATTATAAGTATCATTTACTGATATGTTAATATTTTCTTTATCTCTTAATAGTATTTTACCCATTAAGAAAACTAACTGGTGTGATTTTTTTTAAATTTTAGATCCAATGTGGGCAATTATGACTGTAGTTGAACAAGGTACCATTGAACTGACTGAACAATTATCGCATTTTAACGAATTAGGCGCCATCCCTCCTTTAGTGCCACAAGTTCCCAACCCCTTTATTCCTCATATGCTGCACAGAGAGAGTAAGGTTAGTAAAAATATTTGAAGGATTATCTTAGTATTTGAGTTTGTTTAGGATAAGCGAAAATACAATTTGAGATTTGGCTTTTATCATAGTGCTGATTTTATCTTTTTCCCCTAGAAATCAATTTTATTATTTCATTGTTTCTTATATTGTAAGAGATAGACAGAGACGCTGATATTTCTGGACATCGCCATAAATATTAATTCTAAAAAATATTTATTTTCCCATTCATTTAGGAATTAGACATCTTTTCCAATTTTTTAAAAATTCTAAAATTAACCGCCAAAAAATTATTGAAATATTTTTAAAAAACATCTCACTTATGCTGCTTTAAAGTTCCAATTTGACACTTTTTCTTGGTTTGCCGCTTCCAGCGCCAGTGACGTCATGCGCCATGGTCCGAGACGACGAGAACTTGCGAATGATTTGTTCTAAGGTCCAAATGCTTTGTATCGGTTAAAATTTCTTAAAAAATCATTATGTATATATACAGAACAGAAACCGACTCCTGGCGGAGTAACCCCGGTCCCAAAACCACCCTTATATTTTATAAGTTGAAAAAAACTTAAGTTAACAAATAGGAATACCGATTAAAATTTTAATACATTGATTTGGAAACGTTTTGTAACAGCATATTCAAAACACTACGAGACTAATAAAAAAGCCCGATGGCTTCAATGACTGCACCATTGGAACAGTGTTTTGCGTAAGTGTAACAAGGCGGTTGACGTGGACGCGGGAGCGCGAGAGAAAGGGAGCTAGCCGATTTCGATGAATTTTTAACATTTGACGTTTTTTTGATTCAATATACCTAACGTATTTCAATTTTGTTATGATTTTTTGTGCAGTATCGTTTTGTTTAGGTTAGTTCAGGTTAGTGTTTATATAAATGCCGTGTCGACATGAAAGATTTGATGTTTGGCAAAGAGATTGGATTGAAGATTTGTATTTTGTAATTGGCGGTTTTATATTTTAAGAGTTAAAAATATTAGTACTTATCCTAAAACCTATATAGCTTATTAAAATTTGGAGGGAGGGACTGGATACTATTTTGGGGGAGGCATAACCAATAACACCGACAATACAATCCTTGTATTGTCGGTGTTGTTGGCTTAGACCCCCAAAATTCTTGTCTCATTTTTGACCCAAAGACAGGTTAAAAATGAGAAACGGTTTTTATTATGTTACTCTGCAACGAATTGTTCATTGTATGGTAGTTTTTTGAAAATTTAATTCAGAAAGGAGAACTTTAAAATATCTTATTTTTACACCACTTGGTTCTATTTTGAAAGGTTTTCATCTCGGATTTCGGCACCAGTATACGAGTGGATTATTTGAAAAAAAAAACATCCTTTATCATTGCTATATTATCCACGGCTGTTAAGTTTTCGGAGTTATTACGAACGAAACCTTCCATTTTCGATAATTTTATAATAACAGCAGAGAAAAACAATTTAGTTTGCATAGACACATGATGTAGTAGATAAGATACGCGTGACGTCGTGATGGCAAACCAAGCACCGTCGTTTGTGGTATAAACACAATAACTATTTGGGTGTTAGTAATTTCGCCACTGGGGTCAATAAAAACCCAAAGCAATTGGTAATTTCGCCTTTGACTCAAAAACGCCCCAAATAGGGACATGTAATTTCGCCACCGCGAAGGTAGTAGCGTACCGGGTTAGTACAGGTTAGTTATTATTGTATTATATTTATTATTATCTAAGCATTTCAAAAAGTGGAATGTACCGGGTTAGTACAGGTTAGTTATTATTTTATTATATTTATTATTATCTAAACATTTCAACAGTAGAATTTGTTGTAAAGTCCATCCGAACATATTTCGTTTACCTAATAACTGCAACAATAGTTTTATTATATTGTAAACACCCAAAACCCCGTTACCTGTTCGATTGCCAAACCTACGTTTTTAAAGAATTTCTTGGTAAAATTACCCATATAAAACTGTCGATGAGCGTGCCAACCAGCGAATCTACCTGGCCCCAGTTGGCATCACTGTTTAATAAGGAGTACTGCTTTGCACAGGAACGGATTTTGTAGTTAAATGAAAAGCCATAGTAATACCGTATAGTAGCAATGTTTATTATGTTTATTTTTACCATTACTTGTATTATATGTATATTAATTTCTTATAAGTACAAAACAAGTGTGAAAAGTTTGCGTGCGGAAAAGGGCAACTTTTCGCACGCATTTAGGTAAAAGTAATAATAACAATAATATACCTACTTAATTTTTCAGTTAAATCAACCCATCCCTTTTTGACAGTCTCATGAGTGTCAAACCACGTACAGAAATTTCATTTTTTTTAATCTTTCGGACTCCATAATAATTTGTCTCTTGTTTATTGTCTTATACTTAAATACCATCTTTTGCAAAGCGCGGTGAAGACTTGTCCTGCTACATGATATCGTTGTATCGTCAGTTGTTAACCGTGTTTTAAAAGAATCTAACGTGGGCACAACATTTTCTCGATACATTTGGTATAATTTCCTGCGAATAACATCTTTGTCACAATCATCTACGCACTTCATTTTTCCGGTATCTTTGCGAACTTTTCTTTAAAAATGTCCTTTTAGCATAATATCTCGTACTGTCGATAATGGAACGTTCGTCATTTCACTGGCCGCTCTTTAATAACGATTCACATACATTTTTCACGATCACCTTGGCGTCAGAAAATAAACGCTTCCTGGAATGTTAAGCTAGATATCGCATTAGCTGAAGATTCCCAAGGTCTCCGCATACTTTTAATATTAACTTGTTGCACACTGTTTCAAAGTAAAATAGATAAGTACTAATCTATTTCGAATATTATGTTTACTATTTATATAAGCTATACAGGGTGGCCCACTCTCAACGCAGGCTCCCATAGCATCTAAACTACTCAACTTTTTAATATTTTTTAATAACAGAATCATAGGGAGGCATTAGGCCGACAATTTAAAATTATTTAAAATTATACAGGATCTCCCAAATAGTCGGGGCATATCAAACATACTATTTTTTAAACGGAACACCCTTTATCTTACATTACTTTTAAATCTACATAAAATAACAATTATTTTTTAGTAAGTGCATTATAAGTCTAAACTTAATAGTTTCTGAGATATCGAGTTTTGAAAAATGACATTTTTGAACTTTGACAGCTTCTAGGTTTCTAACGGTACGTCTTAGAGCAAGACGGCTTGCATGTCCCTATCTTACTTTTTTATTATCTCTCCAAAAATGTAAACTTTTGTTAAATCGGATATGACTCGAAAGCCGGAAATATGGTACTCGCCGAAGTAGTCCAGGAAAACTGTACTTTTCACAATGCTTTTCTGGGAACTAAAAGCGAGCGAGCTGCAATTTTGCATGGATGTAGGGAACCACTAGGAAAGCTTAACTCTGAATTTGCACGGTTCTTACCCCCTTAACTTCGGCACCATCTTGAATCAAAGGGTTAAGTCGGTTTTTCGCTTGTAACTTCTATTATTTTTGTACTAGAAAAAAATTAAAGAAGCATTTTGTAGGGGAAAATAATACTAACAAACTATGCCTCTGAAAAATTTATTAACTCATTAGTTCATACTGAAAATTCCGTTATTTAAACAAAATAAGCATAATGATATCAGTTTTTTGGCTATTTCTAATTTCCTGTTAGTCTGATTAGAAAACTTCCTGAACAAACATTGTAGAGCAGCGAATTCTCTACATTTTATTGTTAAATATTTTTTTTTGTTAAACCAATTTTTTTTGTTGTACACAAAACTGCGGTGGAGACTTGTTGGAAAATGTTCAAGAAACAGTGTTCAAGTGTAAAGAAAACGACCTTGACCATGACAAAAACATAAAAGCTGTTACCGAAACTCTTAACTTCGAAGGAACATGTTTCCGTGACCATGGAAACGAGAACTTTTCTTTACACCAACTGAAGAAGGAGAAACTTCTGGAAGATTCAACGATTTCGCGGCTTCTGCGAAGAAGAAAACTCGATTCAACTGAACAAAGATACTTAACTGAGGATTGAAATAGAAGAATACTGAAGATTTCATTGAGAAGAATGGAGACGGAAATTGACCAGGAATATCAAGCATATGTAATTTCAAAAATTTCCTGTATAAAATCGATGAAGTTTTGTTATTAAATAGCTTTTTGTACAATGAGTTGTCATGTTTTTCTTATATATATGTACATATATACAACATTCCATAGTTGTTATCTATTGAACTGAAATTTTTTTCACGATATCAACAAATAATTGTGTTCTACATTTTCAGGTAGGAATGTAATTGTTTATCTTATTGGTTTGTTCATTAAAAATGTTTGTTCATCAAAACAAGAACTGCTAACAATTTGACTCCGTATTTCAGTAAACTACTCAGAAATCATATCAAACTCCACATTTTGTAAACTAAAAGTAAGTTTTTGTACAGATTATTTATTTGATAATCTAACTATTTATTTATAATGAAAATGTTTGTCATTCACACGTTACATCAAGACTGATCGTTTTTCGGTAAGTACAATAATATGTTGTTTACTATGAATTGAGTGATAGAGAACTAATTGTTGATGAATTTGTTTATACGATATATTAACACAAGAATTTTACCTACGGAAATAAAAAGATAGTTATTACGTTGAATATAAAAACCTCCAGCGATTTCCAAATCGTGCGAAGAGCGACTGCAGGATCATTTGAGTTTGTTGAACATTTGGCGCGGTGTACAACAAAAAGAATTAGATTGGATATCATTATGCTTATTTTGTTTAAATAATGGAATTTTCGGGACGAACAAATGAATTAATGAATTTTTTAGAGGCATGGTTTTGTAGGTATTGTTTTCCCCTACAAAATGCTTCTTTAATTTTTTTTCTGGTACAAAAATAATAGAAGTTACAAGCGAAAAACCGATTTAACCCTTTGATTCAAGTTGGCGCCGAAGTTAAGGGAGTAAGAACAGTGCAAATTCAGAGTTAAGCTTTCCTAGTGGCACCCTTCACCCATGCAAAATCGCAGCTTGCTCGCTTTTAGTTCCCAGAAAAATTACAATTTGCCTGGACTAAAACCTCGCCTTTCCGCAACGCATGCCGCGGTGAGCCGGCATTTTTTGCTGGAATTTTTATACAGGAGACAGAAATGTAAACAATAATGTTATGTTTCTGGCGTTTACTTTACCTGTAACTAAAAAGTTTTGAGAAATATCTTAATAATTAAGTTGTTTCTAGAAAACCTTAATTAGACGGTTTATTAATTTTGATAACAAATCAAGTAATGTACCTATCTATTGTTATTATAAACTGGCATTAAAAATAAGTGTGGGTTAATACGTCTCTGTGAAAGCCGAGTTTATTAGGGGTTTTATTGCAGTCATTAAGCCAAACGAAATATGTTGGGAAGTACTTTAAATGTACATATTTTTAACTTGGGCATCCATATTAAATAGATTTCAAAGATTTATTTGTTTTATTTAACCGATTTAGGCAGGTTTCGGGTTGGGGGCGGGTTACAGGTCAGAAACTGAGCTGGGGGTAAAATTACCTCTTTTTTTGAGGCCGTAAAGTAGTTATTTACGTGATTTTAGACAATTAAAAACTTCCTAATTGTGGTTAGCTTAATATTTTAAATGGGGCTGATATGGACTATAAAACTCATTTTTTTTTTCAGGATTCCGCTCCCCCCGATGAAATGTGCTAGTACTAGAAATTTTAAACCAATGAGCGATTGAACGTATGTGTGAAATAACTGGTGCATACATGATAAAAATTGGACAAATTTTTTAAAATATAACTAATTTTATAATACAACCTGTAATTCTCCATAATACAGTAAACAATTGTAACAATCGCAATTAAAATGATTTCTTGAATGAAGTTGGCATGAAAATAGTATGCTACCCAACAATAAACTAAGCGACAATTAAAACTGAACAAAGGAAGTGCTAGTCCAAGTTTAATGCCTTGTAATTTTAAAACTACTGAACGGATTTTTAAATTCAAAGTAGAGATTCATACTTTAGGTTAGTTTAAGTTTAGTAGTTTTAAAATTAAATTTTATATATATTTAAAATTTCGATTATTCCTTATCAATTTTGGCTTCAGTTAAGATTAACCTTGTGGTTGTGCTTGAAAAGTTTTATTTGTTGGTCTTGTCTCAAAAGTTGTCTATCTGTGCGGGTTCGCTTATGACCACGGTGAAAATAATTGTTGTTGCTGTTTTTTTAACGTATTACAGTGCTTAGGAATCTGACTGTCTCTAGTTTTTCTTTACCTCAAGTTATCATCATTATTACTGAAGCAATTTTCAGAGATATAAGGCTTATTTTATCACTTGTGAAAAATAATTTACCGTGAATTTTGCATGCAAAAAAGAAAACAAATATGGCTTTTCATCTGAAAGTCCACATTTAAATGCATGAGCCTTAACGAAAAAAAAAAGGTAACGTGTTTTGTGTGGGGTTGCTTTATACCTTTAAACCCCATTGAATGGTATGAAAGCTGCTGGACATTGTATTTCCTTTCTACCTCTTCAATTGTTGCTTAGTTTATTTTGCTTGGACTATATGATCCTTGATATGTATAGAGCTTCTAACGAACTGGATAGTATTTTTATAATCCATTGTATTTTCGAAGATTTGTCCTGGTCGATATAAAACTTAAGTTTTGAATAAACTTTGTTGCGTATAAGGTGTTGTTTCTTATACCTATAGATAGGGCCTTAGATATTTTCATTAATTAATTTTATACTAAGACATATTAGTTTGTAACGTTTTTTTTTATTAATTTTGATGTGTTTTGATATAGTCGAAGTTTTTAAAATGTTTAAAAATAAAAAGACATTGCAGATGAAGAGTTATTTATTGAACATTAATTGGAGAGTTGCAATACAAAATGAGTGACCCTATAGTATATATTATACATGTATAAAATATATATACATTATAAATTTTTAAATATTTTTAAAACTTCTAATAATAGGACACTAGGGAACAAAAAAAAGTCGAGTGATAATAAAAAAGTAATGTTTTATTATTGTTAAATATATTTAAAAGTTATGGATTAAATAGGCATTCATCAATATTGGTTTCTAAGAAAGGTTTATTTACTAGACTTTAGCAGACTTATTAAAATTATCCTAATATACACTACATAAAAACTGTTTTTTTTTGCTGTTGGTCAAATGATAAACTAGCCAAAAAGGCATCGACACTGTTTGTATTTTCCCAGAAGCAGTGAACGTCGTTTGCAAACCATTAAATTCGCTTTTTGTTAAAAAGGAATATATACATTGTTCTTTCTATAGGAGATCATTGGATATATCGTACTTGAAACTTTTTTAGTAAATAAAAAAGGCGTCAATTAAAAACGCAAGAAGTTTAATCATTCATATTATGTCAAAGAGTAAATGGGTTTACTCTTTGCTGATATTGCCTTCGAAAATTACACATTCAAACTCTAAATAAGGGTAAAAAGAATACAGAATGCACTGGCCGATGATGTTACTAAAGTCGGAGAGGTTTGTTCGAACGAATGCTTACTGTTATCGTGCGTGTAAAACAGAAAACAGGTAATCACAACGGTAAACGTTTTAGTTTTATTTTATTTCAATGTATTTAATTATACCCTCTAAAAAATATCCAATAGATAAACAAGATAAACCTAGGTAATATAACAATTTTTACATGCAAAGAGAGGATACATTTAGTTTTTGGCGACTCTAAAAATTTTACAAATATCAAACTAACCTGCTTGATGAAATAGATGACAATTGTGGAACTGCGTTGACTGTTTTAACATTGGCTGTGGTGACGATGAATGGACGTCTTTGTCGTTTATTGCTTTGTATGTGTTTGTGCAAAACTAAGTACATCGGACATCCCTAGGTAAACCTTAAATAGAACGGTAAACCTACCAGATCCGCTCTCATTGTATAACCTACAGCCCATACCTAATAAATACAGCTAATTGCTCATTAAAATGGTGCTTCCACTAGTCGGTTGATATCATTCCAGGGAAATGGTGTCACATATTTCAAATGGCGACTCCTGGAGTGGCCCTGAGCCGCAATGAATATATTTTTATTAGAGGGTCGTTCATAAATGACTTCATGAATTATTTTGGTAATTTTTAAATTCAGAGAAATTTAAAAACGGACAATGAAGAGACCAGTTCACCACCATAGAAGATGTACCTATTTAGTCGAATTAGTCGTGCATTTTTTTGTCGCATGTTGCGAACTTAATCCCTAAAAGGAAGTTACTGTTTGTTTTTTTCGTATATTCAATTATAAGGGCGGAGAAACTTTGGGAAAAATTATTTTTTTAATTTAAAATACATATTTGTAAATAGTTAGAAAACAAATATATATTTGAAGAAATAGTCCATAGTTTCAGTGGAGTTGACGTAATGTAATGAAACACGCCGGTCATTCTCCACAATGTATATTTTCGGTTAGAGTTCCCAACATTTTTCAGGTGCAAATACGCCCACCTTCAGGAGATACTCAGATCTAGTCCAAACAACACTGTATATTACGCTGCATGCAGACATGATTGTAAGCAGAAGTTTTTTAAATTATAATTTTATCAAAAAAAAAGAGACTCTTTCCTCTCAAAAGGTTGATAGAGTGGTTTTATTTAAGAGTTAAAACGATCGTTTTGCTGCTTGGGAAGGAAGAAAAGTAGCAACTGTTCACGGACTTCTTCAATTAAATAAGAATAATTTCCAAACCAAACCCTTCCAAGAATCTGCTTAAGATGTATAGTACTGAGAAAAATAGAAGTATTGGAGTAGGTATTAGAGGTACGTCGTACGTCTCATATGTCTGATTGAAAAATTGATTGATTGGAACTAACTCCATAAAACTAAAATATTTGCTCTCGTCGGGAAATGAACTAACTTCGGAAACTACTTCCTTTCATCGCTCAACCGTATATAAGTTACAATTTTAAAGCTGCTGGTTAATGGGAGTAAGTTCCTTTCTTCACCAATATATATATAAATATCACTTCAGGTATAAAACTCAAAATCGTAAATGTTTTACGTTAGTTCGTTTTAATACTCACTAATTCAGTTATATAAATAACAAAAAGTTTTTAAAGCATATTTCATATAACATTAATTTTTTCTCTGTGATTTGTTAAATATGTGAACTTGCTCATACTGAGTTTCGCATCGTCTTTGCAGGTATCTAATAGGTGTATCTGATCAGGGGTAACGGGCCATTGAAGCAGCAAGAATATGTCAAATTCCTCAGAGTAACTATTGACCAACACCTCTTATGGAATGACCACATTGAAGAATTGTGCAGGAAACTTGCAATCCTGCTCTTGAGGGATCATGTTGATCAAACCACACTCAGGACCTACTATACTACTCATCAATATGTTCCATACTAACATACGGACTGCATGCATGGGGAAATTCCAGTCAAATTAACAAAATACTCGCCCTGCAGAAAAGGATCATCGGAACCATGTTTCGACTCCACTTCCTTTTTTCATGCCGCCAGATATTCAAAGAAAAGAGAGTCCTCACCATCATCAATCTCTATATCCTCCAATGTGCTTCCTACGTCTATAAAAACCTGAAAAGCTTTATCAGATGCGGCGATGTCAATACATATGTCACACGAATCTCCGAAAACCTTTACATCCCTAATGCTAGACTGACTCAAATACAGGAGGGCCCTAATTATATAATCTCACTTAAGATCTTCAACCACCTGCCAGCTTATATGAAAGCCACCCACTCACATAGAGCTTTTGTGAGACAACTTAAGAATAAACTAATAGCTAATCCATTCTATCATCTAAACGAATATTTTATATCTAATTTGTAAACGAATATTCTACAATTCACTTATTGTTACTGTTACTGTTCACTACACCCTTTATCTTGACAATTCCAAAACATGTATATATATTGTCTAGTATATGGAAATAAATAAAATAATTGCACTATACAATTTTCACATATACACGGTTGATTCACCATAACGTCCCACCCCCTTAACTTTTTATTTGTCGTGCCGGGTAAAAGTAAAAAATATAGTGTAAAAGAAATATCGAACCAATGCAGGCCTCGAGATTGACTAACTGTAACTAGTGGTGCAGTCAGCATTTTGGGGCGTAGACCGCGGAGCTAAAGCGCTCAAATTTCGTAGAAATCCACATTCTTTATATATATATGCTCCTTAGTAGGGCCCCAAATGAAGTGAAAATCCGCTATATAAAAAAAATTAATATAATGTGGTGGGACGCTTTCGAAACCGGTTTTATTAAGTTTATTCCCATCGCTCTTCTTTACTAAGAATAAAATAAGACCGATCTTATTTTAATTATTATTTAAGTAGTAAAGGGGCGCCAGGCCAAGGGGGGGGGGGGCAGTCGCCCACTTCCTTAGGCTACGCCACTGCATGCTACTAACCCAAATTATTAATGTCCTGTTAGTGATATAGTGATATCAGCCACATAACCCAGGCAGCACAAAGACATCCTATAGATATCTTGGCGAGAAACTTTTAGGAGGATGTGACGCCTTTTGTAACTTATTAGGGAGCTCGCCAAGAGGTTCCTATTACCTCCAAATGTCCGCCTCAGGGATATCCTAATGCGAATTTCTATTTTTAATCACAAAGAAGAAGTACTAGGGAGGTACTCAGTAGGAAGTCTTTAAGAAGTTCTCAAAAACATCCTAGATAAGCTATTTCTGGGAGCTACTTTAAGAAGTCTTTCAGAGGTCGCCGGGAACTCCTAATGCGAATTTCTTATTTTCATCGCAACGAGGATATCCCTGGGACATAGTCATTGTGACATATTTGGGATATTCTTATAGACGTCCTAGAAAGTACATCTCTGGGACATCCTAAATTAAACCTTAATATACTTATTAAGATATCTATAAGAAGTGCTATAGATGTCGCAAAGAAATCCTTAGACTATCTTGGTGAGTTCCTATAGAGGTAACATGTACGACATATTTAGGAAGTTCTGGGGATATTGTCGAGAACTCCTGAATGGGTCATATCCGGAAATTCTATGAAATAGAATAAAACGCTATTTTTAATTATTGCCAAATTTTATTTGAATTTTCAACATTACACTTGCTCTCAATCATATAAAATCTGTCTTACACTTACAGAACATGTTTTGTTTTACAAGATATAGCCTCTTATGTATCTTTACAATACTGAACTTTTCAAAATATTAAATCTTACCTACCTAAATAGTGTCAAACACGAATCAAGCGCGTAGTTAGCCCTTTATTAAATCATTAATTAATTAAATATAAAAGTTAAATTACAAATAAAATATTTATAAAAATAAGAATTTACACAATATTATTACTTTAAATATGTACAGGGTGAGTCAACCCTAGGGTAAAGCTCGTTATCTCATTTGTTTCGAGAATTGCCAAATAACGCTAAATACAAAATTTTTAGAAAATGTTAAGATGCACAGTTTACAATTATTTTTTGAGTATACATGATGATTCAAACAAGCGTGGCAAATATAAAATAGGTTTTTTTAAATGGAACACGTACCCTATATTTTAATTTAGTTTTACATGAAATTCTATATTTATTTTGTTAATAATGTTATATACCTAAACCTTCTAGTTCTAATATTAATTTTTTTTTAACAAAACATTAGTTTTTACTCTTATAAAAAATTGACAGTTCCGCATTGTTTCTGAAGGTGGAATACTCATATTTGGAGCAAACCTCTATTGGGAAAAGAAAACATGTAACGAAACTAGAGATAAATGCTACAGGACGTTCAAAATAAATTTATACATTTCGACTTAAATGGAAAAATATCAATTTTTTTAAATGGTACACCCTCAGGTAGATTTTACAAAACTCTTCAACTTTCATTAAGTATGTCACATACCCATTTTTAATAGTAATAGCAATTTATTTTGATTTGACCCTTCTGTTCACTAACGGGTCTAAAGCTATAAAATAACTAATAATAATAATATTTCTACTAACTGAATTTTTAGTTACTATGGCGTAATAAGTACCTATATACCTATGTTCAAAAATATGCCGGTCTATACTTGGATATACATGTTTAGTTTTTTACTATATTTCCATACACGTTCCTTTATAAGCATAAAGGGGTTATTGTCCTACAGGTATCTCGTATCTTATTTTCCATATCTTCTAGTGTTGTGGGGGGATTCACATAAACACGATCATGATCGACGAGGCCACCCAATGAATCCATCCCTGCCGATGAATTTTTGTGGGTAATGATTGTTGTTACATCGCTCCGTAAATCCTTAGATAAAGCCAAAACACAATTTTTTTTTCCGCCATGCCCAGTATGTAAATCATGTCAATTAATTCATTTTTAAGAAAATGCATAACTATTTTATTTTTATAGGTACCTACGTCACTTGCGACAATAAATTAAACCTCTTTTACTTGATTCATTGACATTTTAAAATTTAACAATGACAATGCCTAAAGTTTTGTTTGTCATAGCTAACTTATCTTATAGCGTTATAAAAACAAGGGTAAATATGAAAACAAAAAAAAATAAATCGCAAACTATTAAAAATAGACATGCTAATGACATACTTAATTAAAGTTAAAGAGTTTTGTGAAATCTTATCGCCTACTTTTCCAATGAAGAATTTTTTTACTTTACCACTTGTATTGGGACCAAAATCAAATTTTATACAATAATAGCTCGTAAACGGTCACTTCAAAAGGAAATTTGAATTATTTATGTTGTACCTAGAATCTTAAGGTGTAAGTATGAAAATTTGTCAAAAAAGTGTGGCATTTGCATTTAAGAAAATACTTTTTTTTTCAAATAGCGCCCAATCTGGCAACAGCTCATTTATTTTTTTTTACAGTGTGTCTACTTAAGTTGGAACCATAAATGGAAAACTTTTTTATTGTTGGTTTTATAAAAAAAATTATTGCTGATAAAAAGTTGTGCATGGTCAAAAACTTAGAATGCAATCATCAGATTTCAATTTTTTTAAGCCGTATACGAGGTGTGTCAAAAAATATCAATTTTACTCAAGAGTAAAGTACCTTAATTTTTTACAATACAGAAGAATGTTATAAAGTAAAGTTATTTTGAATTATAAGTTATATGCAGATATGCAATTACAGCCATTTAGCATAAAATGTATAAATTGTATCAAGCCAGAATAATGAATACGGAATGATTAGTAAATATCCACCAAACCTTCATTTTTATGCTAAATGGCTATAATTGCATATCTGAATATAACTTATAATTCAAAATAACTTTACTTTATAACCATCTTCTGTATTGTAAAAAAATTAAGGTACTTTACTCTTAAGTAAAATTGATCTTTTTTGACAAACCTCGTATACGGCTTAAAAAAATTGATATCTAATGGTTGCATTTTAAGTTTTGGACCATGTACAACTTTTTATCAATAATAATTTTTTTCATAAAACCAACAATAAAAAAGTTTTTGATATGGTTTCAACTTAAGTAGACACACTGTATATAGTATTTTTCTGAGTTGGACTAATTCCTCAAACTTTGCTTAAGCAACTATTGGTCTATATCGTCAAATAAAAAAGTTAGCCTATGCCAAGTTTAAAGAAAAAAAACTGTATATTATAGGCTGTAATTTGATTAAGGGATGACTTGGACTTTTGGACTTTTCATTTTTGCAAATCCTCCCTTTTTTTCGTTGGGTACAGTGTCTGAGCCAATCCTGGGAAAACACTTCGAACTCCTTTTCTATCGTTTTTTCAGACCTGTCACAATACACCTAGAAATTTTGATACTGAATTGATCTTAACTGAACCGTTCATCTTAAAGTCTAATTTTAGTATTTAGTAGGTAGGTACCTACCTATCTATCTACTTTCAGTAATTTATTTTATCTATTCATTAAAACTAATTTAAAAAATCATACATATCAATAAATTGAAGAATTAGGTAGAATGTTTTACTTACTCATGCATATTTTGATTACTAGTACATCTTCAATTTTAATGTTCCCTCGCAGGCCTTTCCAGGAACACTTTAACCCCAAACTATTGGTAAATATGGCCTTAAACATTCGTGTATGATGGTCTTTGGGCTCAGATCTCCCAATTCCCTTAAGATAGGTTACCTAAAAATACATACAATTTAATAATATAAGCTAATATGCTAACACTTAACCCCAATATATACATTTTGCAAAATTTTATTGAAAATAATTATGAAATGCGTACCAATTCTTCTTGAATATTTGCCTCGCCGGTTTCAAATAATTCCGTGCATTTTCGTAGGTCTTCTTCGTCCTTTAAGGGAAACATAGATTGCCACCGCCGCATTGCCGTGGAAAAATTTTTCCCTACCACTTGCTAAGTCTGAAGAGCATCTTCAATATTATTTAAGCTAAGGAAAAGTGCTCCCATTCCCTCCGTAATATTTTTTTTAATTGATGAAACGTCTTTTTTGAGTGATGCAATATCTGCAAAAGTACATAACAAAATGTTTATAATTCGGCATATTAAGTACCTACTTTTTTATAGTCGAGGATGAAAAAATAAAAATACTATACCTTCTGTTTGAAGCTGGACACTTTACACAAATCGCAAAATTAAAAAAGTTATAAAGCACTAAATCACAAAAATTCAAAAAAATAGTATAAAACACTTCGCACTACACCAAGTATCAGCTTGAAATAATTGAAGTAAGAAGTAGAAAGTCCTCCCCAACTTCATAATTGAGAGTTTTTTTTTATGTTTATTAGTGCCGAAGACCTTTCCGATCGTAAATTATTTTTCCTACTCGCGTGCGGTAAAGTACACTTTACAGCACTCATTTTCGTGTCGTAAGTAGTACTTTACCGCACTCAGTGCGGTAAAATTTCTTTACCGCACTCTTATAAATTTTATTATATGCGTAATATGTTCTATTTAATTTACTACATTATGATGCTAACCACAACTAACGGCGATAAGTATCACATCATTACGAATATTTTTACTAGGTACCTATTTTTGGTCTCATACTTTTATACGTTTCTTCTCTACTTATATAATGAAACACCCTGTACCTAAAATATTATAAATAATTTTATGTCATAATTTTTATGACAGGAATTTGATTAAACGTCTGATCTAGATGGTATTAGTCAAAATCTGCTCGACTGCATTGCATTGTATTCCCATAGCAACAACTCATTATTATATTTCGCGTCTGTAGATACCATCTAAACAGTTCAGTTAATTTCGCGTGTTTCGTGGTTCAAATTTTTCATTTTCTAATATAAAGCTGTGGTATAACGTTTATTCTTGAGAGATGGAGAGCTCCGATGAAGAAATATCTGAAGCAGCGAATGCAGCAATCGGCTCTTTAATTCCACAAAAGTCCCAGGACCGGTACAATAAAGAATATGAACAATTACAAACATGGTGCAAAGAAAAAAAAGCGTCAGGAATTAACGAAGAGGTACTTTTGGCATATTTTTATAAAATATCGAAAAAATATTCACCTTCAAGCTTATGGTCAAAGTTTTCTATGTTAAAACTAACGTTACAAGTAAAGGAAAACATTGATATTCAAAGATTCTATAAGTTAACGTCATACATAAAGCGACTAAATGTAGGTTATAAGCCTAAAAAATCCAAGGTTTTGGAAAAAGAACAGACAGAGCAGTTTCTAATCGAAGCACCCAATGAAGTTTACCTTATGATTAAGGTAGCTGCCATTTTCGGTATTGCAGGCGCCTGTCGCCGTGAAGAATTAATGAAATTAACGGTTGATGACGTTGAAGATAAAGAAGATTTGCTGGTTGTATCAATAAAGGCGACAAAGACAAATATTTCACGAAAATTTGTCGTCTGCGATCCTGGAAATATAAGAATAAGTTACCTAGGCTTATTCAGAAAATATGTAGCTTTGCGCCCTGGTGCCACCCCGCATAGACGTTTTTTTATACAATATAAAGCTGGAAAATGCTCACAACAATGCGTGGGCATTAACACTATCGGAAAAATGCCAGCAAATATTGCTGGATTTTTACATCTATCCAATCCAGAGATGTATACCGGGCACTGCTTTAGAAGATCATCGGCAACTATGCTTGCAGAATCTGGCAGCAACATAACAAACATTAAGAGGCACGGTGGATGGAAATCCACCTCTGTAGCAGAGTCGTACATAGAAGATTCCTTGCAAAATAAAAAAAGGATTGCTCAAAACATTCTGCAAAGCTTTAGTACCCCAAATAGAAGCACTGAGCAGTGTTCAACTTTAACATCAACGTCAGTAGCAGTGACAGAGACTTTAGAGGATGCTCCTGGTCTATCAACACGAAACAACCCAACGCCTACACCTTTAGCAATTTTCAGGTCACAACAATCTACTGTACCATGCATGGCGCAAGAAAATAACGCTTCTGTAATTTACAAAAACTGCTCAACTACATCTGATGAACAAAATCAAGCTCGCTCAGCACTTAATTTGCATTGCGCTACAAATTGTACATTTAATTTTAATATTTATCGTTAGCTATATTTTTATATTATAATGTTTGTATGTAATAAATATTTTTAAAAAATATTGTTTCTTTTTGTATTAATTTTGTAATATACTTCTTTTTTTTACCGGTGCGGTAAAGATTCTTTACCGCACTCAGTGCTGTAAAGATTCTTTACCGCACTGTATTAATTTTATTCAAAAAATGCAATTGATGTACTTGCATTCGCGCAATGCATAATATAAAAATATTTATAGCTTTTAACAATTAATATTTGTTACTTTTTATAAATTTTTTCTTTTAAATTTGATTTTTGTTCCAAATATTATTGCTCGAAGGAAAAATTGTGTACCTACCACGTGCGTAAAGTGTCTTTACCGCCCTTAACGGCTTGCCCGAACTCCGCTTCGCGTCGTTCGTGCAACTGCCGTCGCGTGCGGTAAAGGACCACTTTCCGCACTTGTTAGGTAAATAACTAATTACCTAAAATCCCCAAAAAATACTCGACCAATCCATAGGCGTGCAATCTCAACAATTAAAACATGTTTTAAATATTTCTTATATATACGTGCTCCCGCTCCCCTTACATTTTTTTACAAAAAAGGATTTTCATATATACGTAACCAAAAAATGGAATCTTATATATGACAAATAATTCTGTAATAGCTAAATATAAAATAAATAATAATAAAAGCAATATTGCTGAAAACAAAAAAATAATTAACGACATATTATCTAAAGATTTCAAAAATATATATGTCGAAAGAGATAACTATTCTTCTCTAAATTCTTCTTTTGAACTATCGCCAATGAACTGAAATTTTAGGCGTTGGGAAAGTGCGCCCTAGCGTCATACGTGAACAATAAATAAAAATAAATTCAGTAATAAAGAAAACAAGACCTTGTTACCCTGTATATACATCATGCGAGGTAAATGAAGCCAAAACACAAGACATTTTTAGAAAGAAAAATTTTGATC
Organism: Polydrusus tereticollis; assembly: GCA_963920685.1. Taxonomy (NCBI): domain Eukaryota; kingdom Metazoa; phylum Arthropoda; class Insecta; order Coleoptera; family Curculionidae; genus Polydrusus; species Polydrusus tereticollis. The sequence goes on along the minus strand of OY987329.1, from coordinate 82,667,273 downwards.
TAAATTTGTACTATACCTAGACCCTGTTCAAAATGACGTCGGCACTATTGCTAATTTTCCTATACGCCGGCGTCAATTAAATTGGAAAATATTTGTATTTTTATGTGTTGGTTATTATCGTTTTGCTAAAAAAATAATTAAACATCAGAATCACGATATATTAACAAAACCATTTCTTCCCATTAGCAATGTCAAAGAAGAAAAATAAGTAAAAAAATTGATGTAATTTTAAATAATTTAGATGGCCGCGATTTAAAAAATAATTCAACAAATTATGAACATCATGAATAGGACATGGAAAGACCTTGCCAGCGACTTATGGAGGAACTATTTAAAAAAACTATAACAACAACAAGCAAATATGTTTTTCAGAATGATATCAGACGCCTCAAACAGTATAACAAAATACCTAAAATTTGTTTCTATTGTGTGCCAACTTTTACACACCCTAACATTGAATTATAGATCCGCCACTGTGTACCTATAAGTTGTCCACACTGACTGTGTACTATTTCGAAAGAACATATGGTAAACAAATGTTTCAAAGACCCCTTCAATATTTTTAAATACAACAAAACTACACAAAAATTCAAGCTGTAAAATACGGCAATAAAATAACGTAGGTACCGTTAAAAAATATCAATATAAGGCAATATACACCGGGAACCGCTTCGATCTATATACAGGGTGTAACGTTTTTTGGGAATAAATTATATATAGATTATTATTATTATTATTATTATCATTATTGGCGGAATTTTATTAGTCATAATATACCAAAAATTATCATAGAGCACAGCCCGTTACCTATTAAAAACAAAACTAAGGTCCCAACAACGTCCTGCGTAGGTAATCCTAGAGAGGTCCTATTACTTCTATGAATAGGAAAGTAACAATACGATATCGCAGAGAGCACTTTAGGATATACCATCATAAACAAAACTAAGATCCCAACAAAGTCCTGCGTAAAGATATCGCAGAGAGCACTTTAGGAAATTCCATTGTGAGTAACATCGGTTCTTCTTTTTAGGATATCTTTAAGATGTCCCAAAGAAATCTATGCAGGTATTGCCTTTTAGCATCCTGTAGTGGACGACTTTAAGATATCTTTCCAAGAGGTCCCCAAGAATTTCAGATAGTTAACTCCTAAAGATATCCCTGGGACAGCACATTGGGACTTCACATAAGGATCTAAATAGAACATCTCATAGATCGCTTAAAGAAGTCTGTGTTACTTGGGAATTTCCATTCCAAGAATTATATTGTTAGTAATCAGGACCTTGATAATTTAGGCATTAGTCACCGACTACCAGGACTTTTTTCTTGAACTTCGTATATTATTATCGTTTGTCGCACAGAAAGTAAGTTCAAGTTGTTTGTCCAGTTTGTCGATTGTATTATTGCATTTTATAACATTTAGGAATCCAACCAAAACAAGATGTTTGGGTAATCTCGCACGAGTTCGAGAGCAAAGGGACACTTGGTTAACAGGGTAACCCCACCGCACAAAACTAAGATAAGAGGTTCCCCACAGCTTCCGAAGTGTAGGGGGATGTGGTAGGTAACCCTTTTAAGTTTTGTGAAATAACAAGTTTAAGTTCTCTATGGGGTTCTTTAGTTACTTTTGGCAAATGTGAACGTTTCGGGGAATATCACCTTGTAAATGAGAACGGCTGCGGAACTGCGGAACGCAAAAGGGTTACTCATTACTCTACTTACTCTTCCCTCTCCTAAGTAACCTTAGTCTTCATTACTCCCAAGTGTGAATGTGAACCCTCTTTGATGTGAACGTGCTCGTTCTCCACCATTCTAACAAAATTTTTCATTTTAAATTTTCAAATTTATTTACAGTTGTGTTGCTATACGGAACTTGCCAATTCGATTGGAAAGAAGACCACGTCACGTAGGATTTTCTAGTGACAGTTTGTTTATTTTTGACGTTCTCCTTTATTCCTTTTCCTTTAGTTGTTAAAAAATTGTCGAATATGGCTGACTTGCTATCGGTGCCGTTAAAAAAGCCTAGCGATGTTGATGTTATTACACCTTTGAAAAACTTGATACAATCCAGATATAGTACCGCAGATAATCCGGAAAATTGTACAGAGGCTGTAAATGAATTTTCTAAGCTGAGAAACAACGCTATATGGAAAGCTTTTGAAAAATACGAGAGTTCATTAGAGATTATTTATGGGTATGATTCATTCCTTTATTGAAGTTTATTAAAGGATAAATTATTTTTTCTTTTATTTAAGTTATTATGATCAATTAGTAGCTTTGGAAAGCAAAATACCAGCACAGGAATTGCAAGTTCCCTTTAAATGGAAAGATGCATTTGATAGGGGCAATATTTTTGGACACAAAGTCAGTTTAAGTAAGTTCAGCATATTATTACCCAGACCCAGAAGAGCTTAGTCATGTTTTATTTACTCAGAATTTAAAATATTTGCAAGATTAAACTGATTTACCTCCTTGTACCACATACAAATTATTCACAGAGATAAAGTATTATTTCAAAAGTATCATTAGAAAACTACTTTTTATGTTTTTTTTTCACTCTGTCTTCATTTTTAATCAATATTCATGTTTAAATAAAGTTTCACACAACCCTACTTTTCAAGTGTTTTACAATCAATAGACCTGGCTTAATAAATTGCGTGATTAAACAAAATTAAAGGTTTTTTTTTCTTGTTATTGTAGCTATTCCATCACTTAGTTATGAGAAGGTCTGTATATTGTTTAACATTGCTGCTCTTCAAAGTGGGGTTGCTTCCACCCAAAGTGTTGATAATGATGATGGACTCAAATTGGCTGCTAAACTGCTACAAGTAAGTAGTGTGAAATAAGCTTGCACCTTTACATGTATGATAAAAAAAACTACCTTGCAGTAAGCTTTGAAATATTTTCTCCTGTCTTTGATTAATTCATTTTATATTGCAAATTTTTGACAAGGGTAATTAATTACTCTCTCAATTTTGTCCAGGAGTTCTTATTCTTCCCATTTTCAAGCTTCTTAGGTAGGTATTTTTAATTTATGTGATTTTTAGCAAGCAGCTGGCATTTATAGTCACTTGAAATCCACTGTTATGCTGTCTATTCAAGCCGATCCCACACCTGATTTGAACCCAGATACGCTAGGTGCTCTGTCACAGCTTATGCTAGCCCAGGCACAAGAACTATTTGTACACAAAGCTATGCATGGTAAGCCTAAAATCATATACATATATAGGTACTCGATTATATGTTTTATTAATATGATATAAAATTTGATCTACTCAGAGCATAATCCTGGATCTTGGACAGAATAATGCCAATATCAAAAACTCAGGCGTTTCTTTTAATATTTTTAAGGATAATATATACTTATTGAGCTCTTATTTCGATATCCGCTTGAATGTTTTTGATATAGTTTGAGTCTTTATAGTAGGTAGGTAAATTATTGATAAAAATGAAATTTATAGAAACTGAAAATTAATAATTACATTAAGTTTTGGTTTGTTTGTTAGATAACATGAAAGATTCCATAGTTGCAAAATTGGCTGCTCAAGCTGACGACTTATATGCGGAATGTTTAAAAACTTTTCAGAGAGAGAATTTAAGAAACATCTGGGAAAAGGACTGGATACCTATGGTAAGATTATTAATGTATAAATAGGATGTATAATAAATCAATTTATGGAAAGTATCAGTGACTTTGATATTGATAAAGTTTTCATTACCTAATAGTATGTAGTGAAATAAAGCTGAACAACAAATAATTACTTAATAATGTTCTAGATTGGTGGCAAGCAAGCTGCATTTGCAGCAGTAGCAGAGCTACATCAGAGTTTGGTTTGTAGAGAAAAGAAGGCTGTTGGTGAAGAAATTGCTAGATTGAGGGTAAGATTACTTGAAACAATTTTATTGGTATACCTTTTTTTATCAATAATCATCTGAAACAGTTAAAAGATGATATTAGTCTTTAAATATACTTAACAGAAAACATTGAACTAAAAGCAAATTACATGCTGTAGGCATTAAAATAAAAATATACTATATAAAAATAATTGTTGATATTGCTTGTTCTCAGAGATTTTCTTTCTTGCTGATAGCTCTTATTTTTTTAAAAGGAACCATTTGATTGCCTGAGGTTGCTGCTTTACCTACTGCAAGTGGTGATGAAAAATAAATATCTACCAGTTACTAAGTAACAATATTTGCCCAATACCCAAAGTACCCATTCCCTGATATTTAAAATACCCGTTACTGAGTAACGGGTATTTGCCCAATACCCGTTACTTTCGTAAATATTTATATTCATGTTTTAGAAATATATTGAGATGGTCGGCATCGGCTCTCAGTGTCAGTCGTCGGCGTCGGTACAAATTTGTTTTGGTTGGTGGTTTTTAATTATAAACATAATACTATAGACACATATTATACTTAGGAAGTTATTTATTTTGTTTGTTGTGTTATGTGTTTAGGTACAAATACCAATATTACTATTACTCATTCTATTCTCATGTGAAATGATACTAAAAAGTATCTAACTAATAAATCTACCCGAAAGTAAAAGTAACAGTAACGGGTACTGATATTAAAAGTAACAACCCATAACAGATATTTAAAAGTAACGGAAGTTTACACTACTAACTGCAAGGCTTTTTTTCTAAAGCAGGTGGTTAGAGATGTGTTCAGCAATATCTGGTATATTTATATCTATATGGTAAAAAATGCACCTACTTGTAAACTTTAAGGTTCCTTTTTATAATGAATTTGTTTACAATAATGCAAGCCAAGATTTTAGTTAGATTAAAAAATATCATAAAAACACTTACCTACCTCTTTTACATATGGTGCTGGTGACATGCAAACAGGCAACTCATAGGTAGTGGGCCTTAATAATAATTTACACATGTACGTATTTTTTCTTAGAAAGCAGTGGAACTTTTTAAAGCCGCGCAATCAAGATCCGGAAGAAGTCTGTTTACCGATCTTTTAAATAAAGCTGAAAGAAATTTAGCTGAAGTAGAGAAGGACAATGACTTTATCTATCATGATAGAATACCGGATCACAAAGCAGTGGACGCAATTGGTAGAGCTCAATTGGCTAAAATTTTACCAATTCAAGAGAAGATGTCTCAAAGCTTTACAGGTAGGAATAAATTAAAACTAACTTCTTTCCACTTATTCTAAAAGTAGACAGTATTAGGTATGACTTGTTAAATATTATCCTTTATTATATTCTTAAAGTAGTACGATTATTATTTAAAAAGCATGGAGTAATTCAATATACCTTACTATAAATTTTATGCCAAAATTATTCCGTGCGCTTCACAGCTAAATACTACTACTATAATAATTGTATTTTCTTTACGTTTCATTTATTTTTAGATCTTTTCTCAAGTCTGGTACCAGTTGCAGTTCACCAGGCATTGGCATCATATGATTTAAGAAAAACTGAAATAGTTAACACAGAAATTACAAAACTAAGGGAATCAACACAGGAAATGAATGGGTGAGCACATTAATTTCCATAAATATTTGTCTTTCTGTCTTATCTTTTATATCTCAAGAATTATATATACATTTTTGATTATACAATATAAGCTCTAATTTTCATTTATAATTTCCAGTGTCCTTGCAAGTTTAAATCTTCCAGCTGCCATTGAAGTAACAGATTCAAGTACAGGTCTGCCACCATCGATCATAGAAAAAGCTCAAGCTGTATCCTCTCTAGGAGGAATTACTGCACTTAGTCGGATGATTGAAGAGTTACCCCAGTCACTTAAAAGGAATCAAGATATATTAGATGAAACAGACAGGTAAGAAGCATAGAATTTTATAAATAAGATAAATTGATTATTTCCAACTTGATATTTTCTTTAGTATAGGTTAGTTAATTAGTTAATCAGATCAAAAACAATCTCTTTATGTAAACTTTAATAGAAAATCTGTGCCATCTTCTAGCATATGACTGGCTTAATTTGTTCCACTTTTGTTAACATAAAGCAACATATACTTTGGTGGTTCCTGAAGTAGGCAGTATTTATGTGCCAGCCTTCGCTGGTTGTGATCTGTGATTTCAATACAATACAATACAATAGGTCTTTATTTTGAAAATGATCATGCCAATAACCACAGACAATTGAATGAAAATTGCGTCACATAAAGGTAAATAAACTGCAAGAAAATTCTACTTGTTGATAATTAACTTACAAAAACTAAAAGTCTGTAAAAAACTTACATATTACAACACATTTAAATTGTAGATTTTTTGTTTGAAGATTCTAAAGTTGCTTTCTACCCTCAACTCATTGGCCAATTTATTATAACATTTTACACAAGAATAGGTTGGACCTCTTTCAGTTGCAGTAAGTCTGTGTGCTGGTACATTGTATTGTGTCGACCTGGTGTTGATCGTATGCGTATTTTCATATTCCGAGAACTTTTCTTTGTTGTTAAAAATAAATATCAAGCATTCATACTATTACAGACCCAGCAAAGTCAGAATACCTAATATTTTAAATTTTACCCTGCAGGAATCTCTTTCCCTCATCCCCAACAAGATGCGTACTGCTCGTTTTTGCCCCCACAAAAGCCCGTTTCATCCCCCTAGAAACTTTCAGTTTATGGCTTTCGCGGAATCGCTTCTGAATGGATTCAGTCTTTTCTCTCGGAACACAATCAGTTTGTTTCTTTGAACGGGGTGTCATCCAGTAAACAACGTATCTCATGCTACGTGTCTCAGGGTTCGGTCCTTGGTCCAACTTTATTTCTAATCTATAAACTCAAACTCAAACTCAAACTCAAATATATTTTATTGTTGAAAGAATTGTTCATTCTCATTAACAAAGTTGCAGTTCTAAATTTACTATAATATAACAGCATACAACAATTAAAATAGTAAAATCTAATGTAACAATGACCAATATGACCATCCTTCACAATACACTTAAGTACACAAAACATTTAACAATTATTCGTGAATGTCTAAAAATATAAATATATTAAACTACAAGTTATGCGTATAATATAATATTTAAAGTGTATCGGACTGGGCACATCCAATAATTAATAAATTACCTATATCTTATATCACAATATATACAGGGTCGTTGGTATGTATGGAAACGGTCGATTATTTCTTAAAGTATAACAGTTAGCAAAAAATATTTAAGATAAAAGTTTTAGGGTTTTTTAGGGTGTATTAGAATTTAAAAAAAATAAGTATACAGGATGAGTCAGAAAACCGTAGGGAAGCAAAGTTACCTTTTTTTTAATGGAACACCCTATATCTTCGAATATTTTTGGATTTAGCATAAAATAACAATTATTTTTTAGTAAGTGCATTATAAGTCTAAACCTAATAGTTTCCGAGATATCGACTTTTGAAAAATTACATTTTTGAACTTTGACAGCTTCTAGCTTTCTAACGGTACGTTTTAAAGTAAAACGGCTTACATGTCCCTATCTTACTTTTTTATGATCTACACAATAACATCAACTTTCGGTTAAACCGGAACTACTGTATTTCCGGCTTTTGAGTTACATCCGGTTTAACCGGAAGTTGATGTTTTTGGGAAGACAATAAAAAAGTAAGATAGGGACATGTAAGCCGTTTTACTCTAAAACGTACCGTTAGAAAGCTAGAAGCTGTCAAAGTTCAAAAATGTAATTTTTCAAAGGTCGATATCTCGGAAACTATTAGGTGTAGACTTATAATGCACTTATTAAAAAATAATTGTTATTTTATGATAAATCCAAAAATATTCGAAGATATAGGGCATTCCATTTAAATAAAGGTAAATTTGCTTCCCTACGGTTTTCTGACTCATCCTGTATACTTATTTTTTTAAAATTCTAATACAACCTAAAAAACCCTAAAACTTTTATCTATTTATTTATTTATTTATTTATTTATTGAAAGATCAACGGGCAAAGCCCTTTTATTACATAAAACAGAAAGATAAAGTATCAACGACAAGCTATAAAGTACAATAATTTCAAAAATAACCTATAAAGTACAATAATTAACATAACCTATAAAGTACAATAATTAAACATATTAGTCATTATATAAATCGGAAAAAAGAAAAGAATACTTAGTGGTACCTCATAACAAGATTCGCAATATTTCTCTTAAAGCTAAAGAGCGTACCAGACTGCCTGAGCTCAGTCGGCACTTTATTCCACTCGCGTCTCAATCTATTAACAGTAGCATAATGTACATAATTTCTAATGGAACTCACCTCCACAAGCTCACGAGATGCTCGAAAAGGATATGGTAGATCTCTCGCTCTAAAGAGATCGACCACATCCAAAGAAGAGACTGAACCCAACTTAACCCTTTTAACAAAACAAAGATCATCTCTAATGTGCAGGAATTTAACAGAACCTAAACCAAAAGATCGAGCCAACTCAGAGTAGTCGTGGTTTGCGAAGCCCATAGGAGACCCCTGTTTAAACGCTAAATACCTTATAAATTTATGCTGAACCGATTCTAGCTTCTTAATATAAACATCATAATGGGGTGACCAAATAAGAGCACCATACAATAAATTTGGCAAAACCAACGATTTGTACAGACTTACAATAGCCCTAACATTAGTAAATTCCTTGGTGGATCTCTTTAAGAAACCCAGTACTTTAAATGCTTTAGAAGTCACAGTGCTAATGTGCACATTGAAAACAAACCCACTCTCAAAAATCACACCAAGGTCCTTGATGTGATTCACCCATTCAAGCTCCCTGTCAAATATAGAATAATTAAAATTAGATTGAATCTTGGAGCCCCTACCAAAGGAAATAAATTTGCATTTATCACCATTCAATTTAAGTCTATTAAGGTTTGCCCAATGTGCAATGACATCGAGATCTTTTTGTAACAGCACTTGATCATAGAATGAGTTTATCCTATTAAAAATTTTTATATCGTCGGCAAAGACAAGGATCTTTGCAACCTTTAATTGATCTGAGACATCATTAATAAATAAAATATTTTTTGCTAACTGTTATACTTTAAGAAATAATCGACCGTTTTCATACATACCAACGACCCTGTATATGGTGTTCCACAAGGAACAGTTTTGGGCCCTACTCTATTCGTTCTATATCTAAATGACATTGCAAATAGAATAAGCAAGTGCAAAATTCAATTATTTGCTGATGATACATTAATCTATGTTGTGGGTTGTATAACGGCAATGAAATAATTAACACTTTAAATTCAGAACTTAAAAATTTGTGTGACTGGTTGAATGTCAATAGTTTAGCAATTAATACAGACAAAACGAAAATGATGATCATTAAAAGTAAATGTAATGCCACCGATATAGCTTCTAACACGACTATAAAAATTAACAATGTACAAATAGAACAGGTAACAAACTTAAAATATCTTGGTGTAGTTATAGACCAAAATTTATGTTTTTCAGAACATCACTTATATATTTGCAATAAAATTGCCAAAAATGGTATTGAGTAACTCCGAAATTAGTACTTTGCAGAAACAACAAAATCAAGCCATGGGTACTATTTTAAATTGCAGTCGTTATACTAGAATTAAAGATATGCTAGAAATTACAAATTTCCTAAGTGTTAGGCAATCTATAATCTTTAACACAATGGTTTTTATTTTCAAAATGTTACATGAACTACCTCCAAAACATTTAATTGAGAATTGTGTACATGTGCTTGATCTCCACAGTTATAATATTCGAATAAGAGATAACTTTTATATTTAGCCAGTAACAACAAAGTCTAGTCAGAATAACCTTTTTCATAATGGTTTAAAGCAATATAACGAACTCCCCGCCAATATAAAGAGCTGTGAAAATATAAATAGATTTAAAACATAATTTAAAAAATATATTAGAAGTAGGATTGGTCCTTAAATGTATAGTAATTTATATTTTCAAAATATATTAGATGTAGGTTATATTGTTGACTCTTTAAGTACATAGATAATTATTTTCTATTTTTGTTTTTTTTTTATGTAAATTTCTTGTAATTTGCTAGCATTTTGTGCTATTAATAAAGGCTATTATTATTTATTATTATTATTATCTTTTAGTCAGACAGAGCTAAAAGAGAAGTGCACACTCAAAGTATACACATAAAGGGTGTCTATATCACCTTCATTAATTATTACTCAATTCAAAAACTGTCATTGTAGTACTCCTGCAGGTTATAGTAGGCTTTATTGACAAGCAGGCACTTCATTCTCCTCTTAAAAAGTTTCAAAGACTCAATGTTTCTAATAGATTGAGGAATGTGATTATAAATTTTTTTACTTTCATAAAGAATATAATTTTTTGCCAATGCAGTCTTAGGGATGGGAAGTGGAAGATTAAAATTTTGTCTAGTGTTATAAGCACCTTTCATGATAGTACCGAAATATTTTTTATGTACAAGAGATGCAGCCTGAACAATAAATAGACACGTTAATGTAAGAATCTGAAGTCTAACAAAAAGGGGTTTGCAATGTTCTCGAGGCCCAACCTTACATATATAGCGAATAGCTCTTTTTTGTAAAATAAATGTTGAATTAAACAGCTGTTGACTACAGTATCCCCAAAAAGCTATCCCATAAGTCAGGTGTGACTCAATAAATGAAAAGTATGTAGCTTCTGCTGCAACAATGCCAAGTTCATTCGAGACCACCCGTACAGCATAGCAGCCCCTTGCAATTTTTTTTATCTAAAGTAGTTATATGACTTCCAAACTTCAAGCCGCTATCAATACAGATTCCCAAAAACTTTGTATCTGACCTATTTTCAATGTGTGTCCCGGAAATGAAAAGGTCGTCAAAGTGAAATTTAAAAGTTAGTATATTTGTCTTAGAAATTTTCAAAATCACTTACTTCTGGAATCTTTCCCAGTCTCTGGAAATTGTCATATGTTTGTCCTATTCATAAATCAGGCAATAAAAATAACGTTAAGAACTACCGACCAATCAGTATTCTTTCGGCTATACCTAAACTATTTGAGCATTGCATTGAAACTGTTCTAACCAATGCCTTCCAGCAAATAGTGGTGAGTAATCAGCATGGATTTACCTCTGGTCGCTCTGTTGATACAAATTTGTTTCTTTTTATTAATCGTATCAATAATGCGTTTGATAAGGGTGCTGAGACCCATGCTATCTATACAGACTTCAGCAAGGCTTTTGACAAAGTGAATCATACCATTCTGCTCTCTAAGCTGTCAAATTACGGGATTACCGGCAAATTACTCTCTTGGTTGCAATCATACCTCTCTAACAGAGAGCAACAGGTTAAGATCGACGGTTATCTATCGGAGTCATTTAAAGTTACCTCGGGAGTTCCCCAGGGATCTCATCTGGGTCCCCTCTTATTTAATCTCCTCATTAATGACTTGAGTGGTATGTTGACCTCTGACCACTTACTGTTTGCCGACGATTTGAAAATTTTCACACAAGTAACATCTGTTCAAGATGTCACCTCGTTGCAAAACGATATTAACACTGTGTTTTCCTGGTGTCAACTTAATGGCATGTCACTGAATATAGACAAATGTTCCTTTATGAGGTTCAGCAGATCGAGAAAATTGTTCCCTCATCAGTACGTCATCAATAATGTTGTTCTAAAGGAGGTGACTGTGGTTAAAGATCTCGGCGTGTACTTGGATACACAGTTAACATTTTCTGAACACTTTGATAAAATAACGTCTAAGGCAAACAGGATGCTGGGGTTTGTTAAGAGATCGTGTAGGGACTTCAAAAATGTAACAGCTGTAAAAACACTGTATATTTCCTTTGTCAGATCCATCTTGGAGTGCTTAAGCATAGTTTGGTCGCCGTACTATGATATTCATGTCAATAGGCTCAAAAATATTCAGAAAAAGTTCATTAAGTTTTCCAGACATATTCTTTTTAACGCTGGAATCAACCTAACCGACGACCAGGCTATGGCTTATCTAAATTTGACAACGCTCTTCCGCCGAAGGGAGTACTACGACGTCTGCTTTGCCTTCAAAGTATTAAATAATATTATCAAAAGCCCTGAATGTTTGGAAACTTTTTACATTCATGTTCCTAGTTACCAGACTCGTAATCCTTCCCTTCTACATGTTCCATTTAGCAGAACAAATTATCTGGCACATAGTCCTATAAACAGGATATCGACAAATGTCAATAAATTTTATAATTCCTTACATTTCTTCAATCAGTCTGATCATAAATTTAAAATTCTTGCCAAAAGGGCTATCCTAGGTTAGGTTAGTTTATTTAATTTTGTAATTTGTAAGTTCTTTATATCTTGAAAATGTTGTTACGTAAATAAATAAATAAATAAATAAATAAATAGAAATGTTAAATGTAAGTAAATTCGAATCACACCAGTCCTTTATCATAACCACATCCCGTAAAATTGTCTCCTTCAACTCTCTCTCATTCTTGCCCCGCCAAACAATAGTGGTGTCGTCTGCAAACAACGTAAATATTTCACTGATATTAATACTTGCTAAATAATTTATATACAAGAGAAAGAGAATTGGATCCAAAACCGACCCCTGTGGGACCCCACAGGGAATCTGCAATGGGCGGGACATCCTTCCTTGAAAGTTAACAAGCTGATAACGATTTTTAAGGTATGACAAAATCCAGTTATAGCTCACTCCACCGAAACCATACCGCCGCAATTTTTTCAAAAGAATATCATGATTCACACAATCCAACGCCTTTGAATAGTCACAAAACAAGGCGGCCACAATGTCGCGATCATTCAGGCTACAATAAACGCTTTCAAAGAATGAAAACATTGCATCTTCCGTACCCCGCGACTCCTGAAAACCAAACTGACTTATGCTTAATAACTTATTTGCATTCAAATGTGCAACTATACGCTTTTTAACAATCTTCTCAAGTATTTTAGAAACCGTGCATAATAAAGAGATGGGGCGAAAGTTTGAGGGACACGTCGCATCGCCACCCTTATGTATTGGAATCACTATTGCCGTCTTCAAACACTCGGGGTAACATCCTGTATGAAAACTTTCATTCATGCACTGAACAAAATAGTCCATCGCATTGTATGGCAGGTTTTCTATGATTTTAATTGATATATTATCTAACCCAGATGCATTCCCATTCCTGCACTTGATCTCCCGAACAGCATCCAAAACCTCCAACAGATCCGTATCGGATAATACCAGAGGCTCCTCAACGCTCAAATGCAGGAAGGACATGGGGTCCTGATTTTGATAAATATCTTCCTTTAGTTTTGTAGCCACAGAGCAGTAATACTCGTTAAGAAAATTTGAGTCAAGGTCAAAAGTATGTACACTTTTTTTTGATGAATGACCGCTAAGTTCATTAATTATATTCCGCAACTATTTTTATTTGTAACATTAAGTCTTTTAGTATAGTACATATTTTTAGCTTTTTTTATCACTTGCCTATAAACTTTCCTATATTTACAAAAATACTGAAAAAATGCGACGTTGGAAGTGTATTATCAATACAATCCTTATAGTATGAAGACATCTTAAGTTTTTTGATGATACTTTAATGCCTTTAGTGACCCAATACCTTTTCTTTTTTATTTTTAGTTTTCTTATTGGTAAAACATTATTAAAAATTTTAACTAAAGCGTTGTAAAAATCTGTCAGTTTACAACTAGACAAGGAGTTCCAGTTAAACGCACTGCAAGCAACATGAAATCTTCCAAAATTGTAGTTACTGAATACTCTACCCAACCTGAAACTTTTCCTATGACTAGAAGAATTAAGTATAAATTTACATATTATTGCTTCGTGATCAGACGACCCTGCAGGAGTAACTTGACAGTTAACTTGGTCAGAACAAAAATTTGAGCACATATAATCAATTCTTGTCTCTGTAAATTGAGAGACTCTTGTGGAGCTATTTACATGCATTGAAATATCCAGAGACAAAGATAGATTGTTAAGACTTTGAACCAACATGGAATCACCGTCATCATAATTAATGTTAAAATCTCCCGCAACTATAATTTTGCAACCCGTTGGCAACTGGCTAAGAAGAACTTCCAATCTTTCAATGAAAGTAGAAGGATTGCTAGAGGGTGTTCGATAAATGCAAAAAATGTATATATTATTGACCTTATTATAGACTATTGAAAACTCAAATTCCTTTTCTACCAATAGCTGATCATATTTGGTGATCCCAACGAATTGCAGGTTTCTATGCAACTCAGAATTCACAAGAATAAGGGTGCCACTATGAAGATAATTAGTGCGACTATACTTAGAAAGCAGTGTATAATTTGAAACAGGACAGAATTCATTTATATTTAGCCAATGCTCCGTAATTAATACTAGGCTAGGAAGATTACACTGCTCGAGAAATACATATAGCTCGTCGCTTTTATTTCTCAACGATTGTATGTTAATCAGCAATAGTCTTAGTTCGTGCTTGCTGATTGCGTCGTTTCTATTATAAAAAAAAATGTTTTTTACCATTGTTTTCACTAATCTCCTGACTGTCTGGAAATAAAACTGAACTAGCATCAGTAGCACAGTTTGGGTGTTCACTTTCCAATAATTCTAGTTGCTTCCCTTGTTGGTCGGAAGCACCCCCCTCCATGATAACACTTCCGCGACTGTTGACAGCTACTGCAGTATCGTCAAGTTGTTCAACCGGAATGTTCTGTCCGGCGTGTGTAGCAAGAACATCCAATTTAGTAGTTTTTATAAAGGAAAGATTCTTAACCAACTTAAAAGAGCTTGTAATTTCACTACAAATATTTGTGGCCAACATACTTTTGGTTAAACTCTTATTTTTTGAATCAACAACGTTCAGCGTGCTAATTCTGCCAGGGATACAATTATTAACACGCTGCACAAATTCCGAGAGCTTATTGTTAAACTTAATTTTATAACCATTCAGATAATCAGAGTCTCCATATGGTACATGAACAATAGTAATATTCAAGTCGGGACACTTCCTAATTTTGCTCAATATGTTTTTAAAAGAGGGATACTTAGGTCTAGCCGAAAAATCATTGGATCCTGCAATTATAAAGATGTGATCATTCAGTGTGTAACTTTTTGTTAAATTTTCTATATCCTCAATAACTTGATGAAATTTAGCTCCAGGTTTAAAGATAGATTGTACTTTTACATTATTGACTTTTGATCTGTAAAGTTTCCTGCTAACCAACAAGTTGGTATACCTCCCATAATCATCGCAAAGCAGTAATACTTTTTTGCATACTGGTTTGCACAGTTTGACCTCACTATCATCAAATTTAGGACTGTTACCAATATTAGTTAAATCACATGTATTTGTGAAAAGCTCTTGGCTCACAATATCACCCTGAGCTTTCCCAGTTGAACTTTCTTCGCCAACGAGAATATCCAACGACCCCTGTACATTTTCTATCTTATTTGAATACATTTTATTTCCATCCTCTAACACTCTTATGGTTGTAACCATGTTTTTGCTCAATGTTGTTAATTCCTTGACATCCTCCTCGAGTTCTATTATTTTTTTGGTTTGGGAGACAATTTCTTGTTCCAGAGTCGCCTTCTGGTTCAATATATCTTCTATCTCACTCTTCATTTGACTGGCTTCTTCTCTTTTTTGATTCAGAGTGTCAATGTATTTTTGTTCTGCTTCTACAGAGTTATCGGCAATCCTTTTATTTAACATGGTCACTTCCGAGTTCAGCCGTTGTATCATTTCATCCCTCTTAGTTTGCACACTATCCATTTGTTCTTCTTTCTGGGTAATTTTTTTCTTTAGGCTGCGATTCTCCTTTTCAACCATTGCTAATTGCTGCAAAGCCTCTTTCAATTGTCCATTATCGTCCGGCGCGCTCTCTTTGCACTCTCTTGAGCAGTATACCTTATGTTTGCTTACTTTTTCATGATGTTTCCAGTCCCTTTCCAAGCAACTAGGGTGAAACGCATTTAGACAAACAATGCAATAGTAGTTAGTAAAGCCTTTGGTGGCACAGCATTTATATTTAAATTTTGATTCCATGTCGACAAAGTGATATTTGACAATTTATGCAGGTTTTGTTCCTTAGCGCAATTGAAAATGAGGAATAGAAAGTCCAACTCTGTTATTTTTGACGTCACAAGTCACAACAGTAATTTAGCAACAAAAAATAGTCATTTCTGATAGCATCAGCTAAGCCGAGATTCCCACAAAAGAGACGATGATAAAAAACAACTGCCAAGCGGATAAATAAACACAATTAAATTTATCGTTTTAAGTTTTTTTTTATCTATTTTACTGTGCACTTTCAATTTTAATCTGCATTGTTTTTGTGGGTTTTTTGGGTGATCTTCAGTGTTGGGAGTATTATAAGTATATAGTTAAAAACACGACATTTTCACAAACACGTTGACACGCGACTCATACATTAAAACGAAACTTAAACGCCTTAAAAACGCAAAACTTTGAGATACACTTACACCGTGCTAACGTACGCAAATATTCTTGAAACAACAAGAAATGATCTTCAGCTCGACATTTCTGGCTCCATCTCGGCTTTCGCGGATGATGCGTCTGTGTCATGGGGAAATCGAAATGAAGACCAACTCAAGCAACTCAGCAATATCCCTACAGATGAACTTAATGGTCACATTCTTAAAACGTATATTTCCGATCACTATGGTCAAATATTAACTCTTTAAATATCAAAAATATACAAAACTGATTTGTTCATAAAAAAACGTTATTATACAGACTTAAACATGAGCAGCTTTGCCGAGGCTTTGCAAGGTGAATCATGGGAAGAGATGTATAACTCTATTGATATCAAAAAAAAATATGATAGTTTTTTCAAAACATTTTTTTTTTTCCATTTCGATGCTTCCTTTCCTTTATGTTCTCATCGAATAAGACAGGAACATTACGGGTGGGTCAGCAGGGAGATTAAAAATTATTCACAGTACATCAGAGATCTTTACGTCTGGTCTAAAGAAACAAAGAGCCCAGTTATTTTTCAACAGTACAAAAAAGAACGTCGAGAATATCGGAAATTTATTTCACAGTATAATAGTTATTTACGATATAAGTGTTGTAAAGATTCATATTACAACACGAGATGTTAAAGTTGTTAAACGAGGCGTCAGCCGAGTTTAATCAAACATCGAGTGTAGTTATATGAATTTACAACAAGAATATCTACTTTCATCTATGAATAAAAATATTTGGCAAAAGGCATTTTAAAAATAAAAATGCACCTGCTATTAAAAATCGTTTTGTAAGGGCATCTATTACAGCACTAGTGCTGTAATAGATGCCATTACAAAACGATTTACAGAACTGTAAAATTCATATTACTAAATGAAAGTAGATAAAAAATCTTTAAATGAAAATAAAATCTGCAACTTCAGTAATGTAACAAAAACTGCCTGTGGTATTTTTAAGGCAGAGTCTAATAAAAACCCAAACAAATTAACTTAACCCTAAAATTGGAAAATGAGCTAGTCATTGAGAATCCCCGGAACATAGCAAATATTTTTCAAGATAAATTTATTATATCTAATAATGTACGTGGTAATGCTAAAATATGTGAAGTTAGTGGCATCCCAACAATATTTCTTTTTCCTGTTGACGATCATGAAATATATGGAATCCAAAACAACCTACCCAATAAGTTTTCTGCAGGTCTAGATGAAATTCCTATAATAGTCCTAAAACTTAGTTCACAATTTGTTTGCACTCCCTTAAAACATATTATTAATTCATGTTTCCTCACAGGCATTTTTCCAGAGAGTCTAAAAAAGGCAAAAGTAGTGCCAGTGCATAAAAGGGGTTCTGTACAGGATGTCTGCAACTATAGACCTATCTCCTTGCTCTCATCACTTCCGAAGGCATTTGAGAGAGTAATATACACAAAACTTATGAACTTTCTAAAGGTTCATAATATCTTAGCGAGCAGTCAGTAGGGCTTTTGGCCTCACTGTTCAACACAACTGGCTATTTTTAAAGTAATAACTTTCTTAGTACAAAACTTGGACAAGAACGAAAAGGTTGCTGGACTCTTCGTCGATCTCTCAAAGGCTTTTGACATGATTGAGCATGACATTCTAATAAAAATCCTACATAAATATGGTATGAGAGGAAAATGTGCCTGTCTCATTAGTTCCTACTTACATGGCCGAGAGCAGATGGTTTGCATCTCCAAAAGCGGTAAAAAATATTTGTCAACAAAATCTTTAATTGAGCAGGTAGTACCACAGGGGTCCATCCTGGGCCCGTTGTTATTTCTTTTGTATGTTAATGAGCTTTCTAAAGGATTTATGGAAAATCTTGTATGTCAAATGCAGATGATACTTCTATGTTCTAGGGCTCGTCGCAGGGCGCTGTCTCCGTTTTCATAGCGCAGAAACGCATCATAAGATGTCTACTCAAACTCCACCCCCGCACATCATGTAAACAACATTTCGTAGAGCTAGGTTTCCTTACACTACCGTCCCTTTATTTTCTGACACTGGTTTTATTTGTAAAAAACATCCACATTTTTTTAATAGCAATGCTTATTACTATGCCGATGATATGACAGTTGTTACCCGTGGCAGGGCTGATCTAAGTGTGCCTCCACACAACTCGGCTTTTTTTAAAAGAGCGCCCCTATATAGGGCTATTAAAGCATTTAACATGCTCCCCTATGAAATACGGTCAGAACAGGAGTTTGCCATTTTTAGGGACAGAACCACCAAATTCTTACTGCAAAAATGTTTTTATAACTTCAAGTTTGAATTTGAAGTTTAATACCTATCATATCGTTTTTTTACCTATTATATAACTATTGTTTTCAACAGGTTTCCCTGAAAATAATTATTAATGTGTATTGTAGATGTTTTGCCTGCTTTTGGTTTTTAATTGTGAGCTCATGTCTAATTTGTATATTTTATTTTTATATTTTTATTTTATTTTATTCTAAATATTTTTTATAGTAGAACTGTAAGGGCTTTTGCCTTATCTCGTTGTCTGACGTTGCTATGTCTCTAGAAGATTTTGCTGGCAATAAAGAGATTATTTATTTATTTATTTATTAATTATAATATCATGCCAAACTATATCCAATTTATCTGCGTGTTGCTCTGGGTCAGTACATACAATGCAGGAATGGTGCAGTGGACACGCATTGAGGCTCAACACAGATAAAACAGGCCTTGTTTCCTTCTCGAAAAAGGAGAGTAGGTCGGGGTCTCTCTATGTTTGCTGCAACCATAAAACAGTCCCAGAAACAGAAAATGCCAAATTCTTAGGAGTTTATATTGATCCCTGTCTCAGCTGGGAACATCAGACAAACACTCTTGTCTCAAAACTGAATAGTAGTTGTGCCCTGCTGAGGAGACTCCGAGATTTACTTTTCGTAGATACACTGAAACAATTTTATTTTGCTTCTGTACAGTCTCAAATATCATACAGTGTTATGTTTTGGGGATCCTCAAGAGGCGCTATGTCGGTCTTCATTGCCCAGAAGCGTATCATACGATGCCTGCTCAAACTGCAACCAAGAACTTCATGTAAAACCTTCTTCATGAGACTGGGCTTTCTCACGGTTCCGTCACTGTATTTTCTCTCCTTGGTGATGTTCGTGAAAAAACACCCAAATTTGTTTAGTACAAATTCGGACCACTACGCTGAGGGTGTGACTGTTGTGACCAGGGGTAGGGCTGACCTGAGTGTGCCCGCACATAACTCGACGTTCTACCAAAGGGTCCCTCATACATGGCCGTTCGGGCATATAACCTGCTGCCTCGTTTAGAGAATAATATAAACGAATTTAAAATACATACTACCAGGTATCTGCTGGAAAAATGTATATATAACTTTAATCTGGATTCAATTATATAACTAAAACCTTTTTGACGTTGCTTTGTCTTATTTTGTAGGATTTTTTTGGCAAATAAAGGATATTTATTATTATTATTATTATATTAACTCTTGACTGATATATCGTCTGACCTCTCTAATATTAAAGAATGGTGTGATTCAAATCGTCCCTGTCTGAATCTTTCGAAGACTCACATGATTGGGTTTAACTGTACGGTGAATAACATCGAGATAGGAATTACTCTATCACTTCTGTTGATAACTCTAGATTTCTGGGTTATTTTTGGACGACAGCTTAAAGTTTTAGCAACATATTGTAAAACTAAATAAAAAATTGGCTTCTGGCTGCCATTTAATTCGTATTACCTCTCAGGAATTGGGAGCATACTTCGCTCGCAGCATTTATTTTGCCAATGTTGAATCACACCTGAGATATGCCCTTCCATTCTGGGGGCCTGTTCCCAGTATCTTTTCCAGTCTGTCTTCATCCTCCAGAAAAGAGCCATAAGGTACTGCATAAGTACCTTATGCACATCCTAGAGCTCATTGCAAGCCACTTTTCATCTCCAACAATATACTAACTCTTGCATGCTTATATATCTTGGAAGCTGCATACCTTATCCATAAAAACAAAACTCATTTTCCTAATCATCAGCAGATTCATTTTACAAGACAGGCGGACAATATACCTCTACCAATTTCTCGCCTGGGCCTCATTAGAGACTCCTTCATTTATAATCGCATAAAGGAGATAAGAGATAGCCAAAGCCTTAAACTGTTTCGTAAGAAATTAAAGGCTAGGCTATTGTCAAGAGCATTTTATAATATAGACGAATTTTTTCAACAAAATAATATATGCTATTACTTTTGGAGTTTTCTAATTATGGTTTTTATTAGGTTAACGTTTGTTATTCTAAATTGTAGTTCATAGCAACTGTTATATGTATGTTATGTTGATAACAAAAGTATCATTTTTAGATCAAAATTTTTTATATGTGTGAAGTGTGAACATAAATAATATTTAATATTAACTGCACTTCAGTTATGATGTTAAAACATATGATAAACTCTTAATTGTACCTTATTCGATTATTATGTATTCATTGTTGATGTCTTACTACAAACTTTTTAAGTAATGTGTCGCAAGTCAGTTGCATAAGTTATTATGCTTTGTCAATAAGATTTATCTTTATGATACCTCTTGGACAATAAAGCACTTTCATTCATGTAATTCCGAAGCGTAGTATTGAATGTATATTGGCAAAATACACTATTTTTAGGTTATTGAGATCTAGATATTTTTAGGTATAATTCGTAGTGAGTAACATGCTGAGTTGACTTTCTTGCATACCTCCAGAATTTGAGTACCCCAGTCCAAGTTTTGGTTTAAATGACACCCAGAAATTGTGTGCTTTCATTCAGGACCACTTGCTGCGACTAAATTCGCTGTGGAATTTGATTGTTTCTGCGTTTTGGTCGAAAACAAAGATAATTTTTTTTTCTAGATTCAGAGCTAGTCTGCTATCCAGAAACCATTTTTCCGTCATTACTAAGCGGTCGTTTGTAATTTCCAGCAGGTGGTTTAAAGACTTACCAACAGCGAGTATGTTGGTGTCATCTGCAAAGTTGACCAAGTGGGTTTCTGAGTTAACACGTTTGCTGCCAGGTTATTGATGCAGGAAATAAACAAAGGGCCCAGCGCACTGCCCTGCGGAATTCCCATTTACATGTGACCCTCATCTGAGCAGTGCCGTTATTTTCAATGATTATCCTTTGCGTTCGACCATACAGGCGCAAACAGTTTGAAGCTGGGCCTCTGACGCCGTATCGTTGCAGCTTCTCTAACAAAATATTATGGTTCAGGCAGTCAAATGCTTTAGACAGGTCCAAAAATATTCTCATTGATGGGTTTTTGTTTTCCCACCTATTAAGCACTGTTTTAATAAAGTTGTAAACAGCCGTCTCCACCGACCTGCCCTTTAGATATCCATGTTGAGAACGACTCGGCAATTTTTCTGTGTAAAAGAAGCTTAGTAGGCGGGTACTTGGAGCTATTTCAAACATTTTTGGAAATATTGATATTAAAAGCTGATGAGCCTGTAGTTTTCCAGTTGAGTTGGGTAGACCTTTTTGTGAATAGGTTTTACCAGTGCCAGCTTCAGGTTAATCGGAAAGTCAAAGTTAAAGTCAAAATACGCTTTATTGTTTAAAGAAATTAATCTGGTTCACAAAGCTTTCTTAATATAAAATATAATTAATTGGTCAATATTATACATATAAAACAAAGAATAAATACCCATTTTAACAACCAACAACAGGTTTTGAACATGTGAGGATAATCTTTATTTTCCTTATTTAAAATAAACAGAACAACATTCGTACAATTAATAATATGAATACCACAATACACCTTTGACGATATAAACAGTACTTGATAGAGAATGACTAGAATGAGTAAAACCTCTAAGCGTGTAAAGAAACATAACCATTAATAAAAATAACGTAGAACAAAACAACTAGACAGAAAGAATTGCAGACTAGCGACTAGAGATTGTCATTGTAAAACTCCTGAAGACTGTTGTATGGGTCTTGTAATAAGTTTTTTTTTAAAGATCTTTTAAAATTTTTTGTATCTAAAATTAGTCTGTACGTTATGGGTATATGATTATACATTTTAATGCTTTCAAATATTAAAGAATTTTTTGTGAGAGCTGTCCTTGGAATAGGAAGGGGTATATTATTATGGTTGCGCATGGCATGTTATAAATGTTGCTAATTGTATAATTTTTATATTTCTTGTGAATAAGGCAAACAGTTTCTAAAATGAAAATACCTATTACTGTTAAAATGTTTTCCTTAACAAAAAGTGGTTTACAATGTTCTCTTGAGTTTACACTACAAATGTATCTTTGAGCCCTCTTCTGTAAAACTAATATGGAACCCAACATCTCTTGGCTACAAAAGCCCCAAAAGGCAATCCCATATCGTAGATGACTTTTTCAATTACAGAAAAGTAAACGATGCGTCCCATTTGCTTTCCTAACTCTCTTGAGACAACTCTCACTGCAAAACAACCAGAAGCTAACTTCTTATTCAATGCCAGAACATGGTCTCTAAATTTCAGTTTGTCATCAATTAAAACACCCAGGAATTTCGCAACATTCTCATTCCCTACAAAATCCCTATGTAACATCAAGTCAGGAAAGGAAAATTTAAATGTCAGGATACTGGTCTTATTGATATTAAAACATACAATATTAGAATCGCACCACTGTTTAACAAGCAGTAGATCATTTTGAATGACTATTTTAAATTCCTCCGGATCCTTATCACGCCACAAGATGGTAGTGTCATGGGCAAACATAGTAAATCTACCGCGAATATCCATCTTTGCCAAATCGTTTATATAAAGCAAAAACAAGATAGGACCGAGAACCGAACCCTGAGGAACACCACTAGTGATTTTCATTTTATTGGAAAGGTGTGACTGACCTCTAACCACCTGCTCTCTTCCCGACAAGTACGAAGTAAACTAGTTTAAAGCAATACCTCTGACACCATAGTATTTTAGTTTAACAAGCAGTATTCTGTGGTTGACGCAATCAAATGCTTTAGAGATATCACAAAACACTGCTGCTGCTACATCGCCATCATTCAGACTGATATATAAGTTCTCCAAAAAAACGAAGATAGCATCGTGAGTTGATTTAGATCCCTGAAAACCGAGTTGCGCGTCCACCAAAATCCCATTTCGTAATAAAAACCCAATCAACCTCCTCTTGACCAGCTTCTCTATTATTTTGGATAAAGTGGGAAGAAGCGAAATAGGACGAAAATTGGCAGGATCATCCATATCCCCCCCTTAAATAGTGGCATGATGACTGCCGTCTTTAAAAATGAAGGAAATACGCCCGTCACTAACGATTTATTAACTTCCTCCACTAAAGCAAAAAGAGCACTGTCGAGTAAGCTTTTTAAGAGTTTAGCCGATATGTGGTCGATGCCTGATGAATTCCTATTCCTAATATCCGATATAATATTCTTCAATTCAAAAATATCAGTTCCGTCCAGAAACAACGAATCACATATAGAAACATTGTTATTTTGCAAATATTGTAGTGGGTTTACATTAAAATCAATATTAGAAGTCATCTTGTGCGCCATATTGCAATAGAAATTATTTAAAATGTTGAGATCTATCTGTGCTAAGGGTGCTGATGGCGTGTTAATTACCCTCAGTCCATTTACAAGTTTCCAGATATCCTTGGCCTTATTATTAGATTTTTCAAGTTGCGATAGACAGACCTGTACCTATTAAAATACTGAGCGAAATTTGCATTCCCTGTATATTTTCTAATTGGCTAATAAGACTCCGTGTTTAAAGGAGTTGTTTATGATGTGACATAATGGAATTGCCAGCTCCTCTGCACATGCCCTCACAACACTACTGAAAAGCTTATCAAATCCTGAACTCTTTTATATCCACTGTCTCAGACATTGTTATTGGTGTAAAAAAAGGATCTATTATTATATGGGATCTTGCAAGTGAATGTGCTTGTGACGTGGGTGGTCCTTTAAGAGATTGGAAGCTGCATTTATGGCAAAACTGTTGGAAGTTATTGCAAATCTAATGTGGATCACCTGATATTTGGCAATCTCGACCTATTTCGTCATCCCCCTTGATTTCTTTGACTAATTGCCATACACACTTGGATTTGTTGTCGCTTCTTCTAATGCGATCCCCGTATTTGGCTCTGCGAGCTTCCTCAAGCGTTTTATTATAGTTGCGCTAAGCTTCCTTATATGCCTCTCTGTATCTTATATTGCCCCTACTCATTACCAGCAAAAGGACAAGTTGGTTGGTTTTTGCATGCCGGACTCTTGTTTTTTGGCCTCATTTGAAAACAGTGCTTGAAAATGGGGAATAGAATTTTCATAAAGAGATGCCACTGCCCATTCACTTCTCGCTCTGAAAAATAAAGAACACAGGAAATGCGAAGGCAGGTCAGAACACCTAAGCCCCATCAGTAGATTTGGCATACCCAATCTTATCAACTTGAGAATCCAGACTTTATCACATGATTAAGACTGCCCCTGGGGGGAGTTTTTTCGTAGAAGTCTTTCCTCCTGAAGCCGAATCGCTTTGGGGTAAACATTTCAATCACAAAAGTTTAATTCTATCTAGGATTATTTTCTCCACTATACTTAAAAGAAGGCTAATCAGTCTGTAACTGGCAACCAACGCCCGATCTGTGTTGCTTTTATGTATATTATTCGCTGTTTATGACTGAAACCCCATCTGAACCAAAATATTATAAAACCATACCAAATAACAATTTTTATTTTTTTTAGAATGTTAAATGAGGAAAAAGCTGCTGACGATACTTTGAGGCAACAGTTTAAAGAAAAATGGACCAGAACTCCATCAGATAAACTGACAGAAATGTTTAGATCTAATGCCGGCAAATACCGACAAATTATTAATAATGCTGTAGAGGTAAACATAAAAAACTAGTCTTCCTATCTCTCTAAGTAATATTAATAAAAAACTAAAAGTGCACTATATTTATTAATTTAGCAATAATATCTAATAAAATATTCATTTATGAGACATATTATGTAGTACTTTAATGTTTTATATTTTTTAGGCTGACAAAACCGTCCAGAACAAATTTAATACCCATAGAGCAATGATAGAACTTCTGAGTAAGTCACCATCCGAATTGGAAGCATCATTGCCCAGTGGCAACGGAGGCAATGTGCAAAATTCGTCTGCAGTTAGTACATTAAGAGTCCTTATGGAAGAGGTAAAAATTAACTATAAATTCTGTGTGTAAAGACACATCACAGAGATAAAGTCACTGAGAAAAGATGTTGTGTGGTTGCAAACTTCTTTATGTTTCCAGGTAGAGACAATAAAAGCGGAACGTGACGTAATCGAATCCGAACTGAAGAGCGCCACAACCGACATGAAAGACCAATTTTTGTCGGCTTTGGCAAAAGAGGGCGCCATCAACGAGCCCGCATTATCTTACCAAAGCTTGGGGCAATCTTATGGTTCTTTGCAAAAACAAGTCGCTGAAAGTATCGAGAAGCAAAAGGGTTTAATTGACAGGATAAGGGTAAGTTTCAACTAAATAAACCGACAATAAACGTGCACAGAAAGTCTTATAATTTTTGATTCACCCTGTATGTTCTAAAAAACATAAAATATCAAGATTCTACTATAGGAGTACAGGATCCACATGTTATCTAAACATTCTTAAATTGAGATAAAAAAGTCAAACTTTATGGGAGGTGCTTTATTTCAAATTGTCTTACAATAACTATTACACTTAAACACACAATTAACAATGCCAACTACACATCATTATTCTAGTTTAATAATTACTGAGGTTCAGAAAATCATTGATGGAGTATGGTTCCAATTGAACTAATAAATTTCGGATCCTATTTTTAAACAATCTTTTGACGTGAAAATTCAATACTAGTATTTTTTGGTAAATGGTTAAACAACCTGAGACACATGTACAATCAACTTCTCTCTGTTAGTGTTTTAAGGGTTAATTTAAAAAAAAATTACATGACGTCCCGACGAATTTTGATCATTTATTATTTTTTGAAATGCAAACGCCACTGGAATTCATTCCCCTGACGTCGCACAACCCGGAGCTCTCAATATGCTAGTTATGAGTCACTGACAGAAATTTTGAACTTTGAGTATAGTTGATATTAAACAGAAAGCGGTCTAAAATGTTTAAATAATAACAGACCGCAGAAATAATGTCTGGCCGCGCTTGATGTGATTTGATAAATTTGTTTATGTGATGTGCTCTTACTTAGACCGCTGCCGCGCCGGGTGTTACAGGCTTAGCATGCATATGTCGTGTCAGTAGACCGCTTCGGCAGCCCGTCCCTTATGTAACGACATGAGTTTGAAATTTACAAACGTTGCTGAGTCTTTAAACAAAGGCAGATAGAAAGTAAAATATGATCATGTACATTCTGCTCACAAAAGAATTATGTAACAATTTAAAACAAATTTTAAAAGACTTATTACCCTGTTAGAATATCTTATTCTAATTGAGCATGATACTACCCTGATAAAATCGGTAGAAATTGAGCTAGAATCGGTGGGTCCGTTCAAAAATAAATAAACTAAATCGATATGGGTTGTTATTTTTAAGTAACAGTTAACAGTCGTAATTGTTATAATCTGTAACTGTTATCCATCACTTATTATTGTGGTGTAGTTAATTAATGGTTTCTCAATGCATAGACCTTCGTATTTTCATTATTTCACAACTAATTTCTCATAGTATAATGCATATATTGTCAAGCTGCTTTCATATCCAAAATGACTCTTGCAACTTCCTCTAAATTGAGTTTTTTAATCAATCTAGGAACACGCTTAAAATATATTAATTATATTAAACGCTACGATGATAGATTGTTAAAATTTTGAAAAAGATTAATTATATAATTGATTTACAACAATATTAAATAGCATTAATTAGTTAAAGCATTTTCAAAAATATTTTTAAAGCGTTTGTTTCCAATAAAAATGTTTTCTTTTCAATTAAATTTTTTTTTTAATAATTTTTTTAATTATTGTTGTAAATAGTTTTTTGTCTTACGGACTTATTTATTTTGGGTTTTATGGATATTTCATTTTTATAGCGTGTATTATAGTTATGGTCTTTAAATTAATTAAAAATGTAAATTTGTCTAACGGTAATATTTTTTGTGTCTGAATATAATTATTTTAAAGGATAAAGATAGTCCTTATTAAATATAATTTTCAAAAATCTTTTTTGTAATACATCTAATTTTTTAACCAAAGTTTCGTTTATTCCTCCCCAACCTAAAATTCCGTAATTTAAATGAGTTTTGACTAATGCCTAATATAATATTTTAAAATTTTTTATATCCAGAAATTTTTTAATGCTTTTAAAAATTGCTAATAAACTTCTTAATTTTTAAATCAAATATTCTACTTGAAGATTCCAATTTAATTTACTGTCCAAAATTATTCCTAAATATTTTACATGATTAATTATGTAAATACTTGTTTCTGGTCCTGGTAGTTTAAGATCAATACTTCTGATTTTTCCATTTTTTTTTTTTTTTTTTGATAAGCTTTCGTTTTTTTAAGAATCTTTTATTTTCTGATTCTCACAGTTACTTTGAATGGTATTGTTGTTTTCTTCGTTTTTAAATTTTTTCGTTCTATTAATATATCTTGTTTTTTTAACGTCCTCATTATTTTCCATTTCTTGATTTGGAACTCCTTGTTTTTATTGGGAATTCAGTGGGTAACTTTATTTTTTTTTGGTATTTTTAGGGGGTTTGGTTTGTGCCGTTATCACGGTTTTCGCCGCTTCTACCGATTTTCTCGCTTTTCTGGTGTTCGGCATTTATGTAGGTTAAGAAACCACCTACCACATGGAATTTTAAGCCCCTCGTCATAGTCTAAGAGCTTGGGTTCTAGTTGGCCTGAACTAAATCACATTTTACCTGGCCTACCAAAAGTACTTTACTTTCAAAATGGAGGCGTAAGAGCCATTTTACAAAAAAAATAAAATGGCGTCTTTGAAACAACGTATGCAAGTGACATTTGAAAAGTAGTAATAAAATCTGTTAAAATCGGACTCTTTTATAATTCTTTAAACGCTGACATTTAAGTTTTTTCCTCAATTTCTGAAGAAATACATTTTTTTTTATCTTAACTTTAACCCTAGTACTAAAACAAACAATATTATTTGTGATTTTATTTTGTTCTTCAATATTTAATTCTGTTGTTAAAAATTTAATTTCTTATTTATATCCCATAACGTCTTGTTTTAAAGAGTTGTTTTCTAATTTGATTTCTTCTTTTTGTCTCTTTATATTTTTTAGTAATGTAAATATTTTTTTATTTTTTTTCCATTCCGTCAAATCTTTTAGATATAAAAATAACAGATTTGTTTCATTCATTTAATATTTTTTAAAATATTATTCTCGGATTCAAAAGCTTTGTGATTTTTTGGATCTTCTAAATTTTGATTACCTTCATCTTCTATAACTCCTAGACATTTGTAGCAACTCCATTTTCTACCTTCTGGTTTTCTTAATATTCTCTTGAAAACTGATCAAATTTATTATTGTCTAATTTTGTGCATTTGAGATGGTACCAATTTTTGCATTCCGTTTTACATTCAATTACAGCTTGATTCGTTTTAATTTTTAAGTTGCATTCTCCAGAAAAATATGTATTTGAAGTTCCAGGTTCTTTTCTTTTATCTTGTAAAAATATTTCAAATTTTGGAATTTTCTCTAGAGTTTTTTGACTGGTTTGTGGGTATTTCAACGGTAAATACTCATTTCTTAAAATCACTTCTTTTTCTGTTGTGGTTTCTAGCTTTTTTCGCATTGATTTTGCCTGGTTTGCTTTTCTTGTATTTTAATGACTTACTTTGTCAATGTCAAGCTAATTTGTCACAAATTTATTCCAAATTTAAATGATTTTTCTGTCACAGTCCACTTGTCTCCTCCTATCTTCAATTGTACTAACGTGAAAAAATATTATTCTTACGTTTCTTTAATCTTTGTTATTTATAATTTCCAAAATCCAATGTATTTCGACTTTTTTTTAAGTAAAAATTTGTATAATCAGGTGTAATAATACCTAATATTTGTTAAAAAAAAAGAGATCCAGCAATACTGCCTAAATAATCTATATTTTCCTATTATCTAACATGTTGTGTACTACTTTTTTTTGTATTCTTTCTGATAGGCAAAACCCAAATAATATTGAATAACATTTTCTATGAGAAATTTTCCATATTTTACACCTTTCATATTAAAACATATTTTTGATAATATTAGAGGTTCGACATGTACAGATCGATAACATTTTTAGTATTTTCAAGAAGCTAAAGTTATTAAAGTTTTAGGGTGCACATCAAGAATTTACAAGGGAAAGCGGTTCAACAGCTGGAGGTAGAGAATCAATGATGTGCCAGTTGGCCGCCGCACATGACGTCTTTAGAGACTTGGAAAACAATCTTAAAGAGGGTGGCAAGTTTTACAATGACTTAACGCAGGTAAATACTTTTTTCCTTAAGAAACATTTATTTTTATTACATGCCAAACTTTATTTCTGCAAAATGAACAAGATTTTGTTCTGTTTTTGGCCTTTTTCTAAACAAAGCATTCGTCGAAAACTTTGTTTGTTTTTACACAAGTTTCTGTTTCGTTCTACTGGTGATTGGCTTAGGAATGATTTAAATTAATTTGTTGCATTTTCTAGTTGTTGGTCACCTTCCAAAACAAAGTATCGGATTTCTGCTTTGCACGAAAAACGGAAAAGGAAGAATTGCTTAAAGATTTGACTCAGGAAAGCAGCAGAACTACACCATTCCCGGCACCACCTACCCCTAGTTATTATACAGGTAATTAAGCCTTTTTTGTCAGTCATTCTACTGGACACTAATTTTATATTTCCCAATATTTATATTTAAAAAGCTCACCTTGCAATACCTAGCACAAATTTACAAAA
This sequence comes from Polydrusus tereticollis, assembly GCA_963920685.1. Lineage (NCBI taxonomy): Eukaryota > Metazoa > Arthropoda > Insecta > Coleoptera > Curculionidae > Polydrusus > Polydrusus tereticollis. Next base: position 82,636,953 of record OY987329.1, on the reverse strand, counting down.
CCATTAATGAATTCCATGTCATTGTCATTACCGACAGCATTGAACATAATAATCAAGCTTTTAATAAACATCATCATTTCCAAAATTAATTAGTGCATTACATTTAATAAAGTGAGTAATAGACGGCGACGCAACGCTTGTTGCCATATTTTTAGCTTCTTTTGCCAAAATCCTATAAACATTTTTGATTTAATTAATTAATGATTATTAATTTTAAAGGCGAATTGGAACTGGTTAACGATTGTGTTTTAAATTGACGTAAGTTTTATTTAAATATTTATTATATGCATAAATTATTACTCCTTAAAGCAAGGTTAGCACTTGTTAATTGTAAAGTTTATTTTTGTATTTGTTGCTTTGTGTTTTGAGCGCTGAAAACAAGGTTTTTTTTAGCAATATTTTTTTTAATGAAAAAAAAAATATAAATTTTTAAGTGTTTCCATGTTTATTGGCCGATATTTCAACATCAAATTGTCACTAAATAAATAGTAATATATGCACGGTTGAACATGGCTCTTTCTTATTAATTTTATTAAATTATTATTATAAACGATTATCAACACCAGCTGCAACGAAACCAGGCAAATTTGCAAGAACTAGGCCGACTCAACGAAATAATGTAAAGTATTTTTTATTGTTAGCATTGGATACCTGGTTTAAACCACTCCGATTCTGGCACATCTTGAAATATTTATATTTATATTTATTGAAGTGACTATCATATTATGAAAGGCAACGAAAGAACCTGAAACCCACTTTACGCACTTTGTGAGACAATTTCAGCATAAGGCCACCGCATGTCGCGTTATGAGGCAGTCGCGCCAAACTCTATCGGTTTTGGGTCGTGCGCCTCGTTACTCGGCATTTCCCAAGTTAGTACGGGTTTTGGCATGATTTTGCGCCAGCCTGTTAATAAAATGGATACCGAAAAGTGACCGCCATTCATTACGGGACCCAAAATTACAACAACGTTATAAAGTTGCATGGAGGGAAATAATTATCGCTCTTGAACTGAGTTCCTAATACCGACATGTCGGCTCGCGTTGCCTCGTGACTTGCCCCAACAACTCGCCGATTGAAGCAGCTAACACTGCGGCAACCTCGCACTGAGTACACGGTTTAAGGTATCCTTTATTACATGACCTAGGAATGTGACACTCAAACTATCGATTTATTTTAAGAAAATTGTATTCTTCACTGAGAAGGCCCCTTAACAATAGTTTCACACAGGGCCAGATTAACATGTTTAAAAAAACTTGTGGAAGCTTTATCTTTGCTATTAATAAAAGTATTTAAACATTTTGTTTATGATACGAGTTCCATACACAATTAAAAACAAACCATGGAATTGGCCAACCAACATCGTCTGTACTTATTTCAGATCCTCCCAGAACTGACGCCACACCGGCCGCCCCTCAACCTGCCGCGCCCGGACAAGCTCCACCAAACTTGCCCTACCCTGTTTATGTACAGGGTATGCCAGTACCTTATGCATCCGCCGCTACACCATATCCTTCGTACGTGCCACCGCCAATGCCACAAGGATACAATCCATACGGAACGTGGCCAGGTAAATGTATTATTGTTAGCTGTAATCTATCTAGGCGGATTCTTCTAAGTTAATTTATAAAGACTGGCGAAGCTTGCGTGTAGGCTATCATACATAAATGCGATAACAATATTTTACAAATATAACAAAAATTCACAATGCAAACATACAATCAATATTGTTAAATCTATGGAACTGAACATAGAATTGAATCTAAAATTTTTTCACATGAATTAAGGACATTAAATATTCAGTCTAGAATGTGTCAGTTTTAAAAATGGCTGCAAAGCAAAAAATTGTTCGTGCTCTGGCGTTCGTATTATGTGTGAATATTTAAAAAAATTATTTAAAAACCGGAAAACAAGAAAATCTCGTCGTTGCTGGGTCAGACCATGGATCTTAAAACGGAGATATGAAGGTGATTCAGTAAAGCTGTTAGTAGAATTTGCAACAGATGACTTGAATGCCTATAGTAACCATTTAACTATGAGAGAAGAGAAATTTACAAAATTTCTACAGAAAGTGTAACCTCTTACACAGAAAAAAATGCTTTATTGAGGGATGCTCTTCAAGCAAGACTAAAGTTACAAGTATATATATATATTTAAGATTGGACATTTGTGACATAAAACACACACAAGGATCTCTCAATGCGGCTGAAACCTTATCTCACGGTCAAGCACTGTTCAGTTAAATTACATCAGTGAAAGCAATATTACTGAACAATATCGTTGAACGGATGTTCACATTAAGCTATTTTGTTTTAATGACATAGATTCAATGATATTGATCAATAAAGTCGACTAATGAGAACCCGGCTTTTATTGAAATTAATTTATAAGTATTGAGAATTACCAGATGAGTTCAGTGACGTAGTAGTGGCGGGGATCCGGCGGAATCAACGGCTCGAAAGTGGAACGATAAAATCGAGTTTTTTTTTTCTCGGCCGATCAAGTAGGATCCCTCCGTTATTCCAACATGATTTATCGGTATATCCGGAGGGTTGGGGAGGGGGAGGGCGCCCTTTAAATCTCCCTGCAAGCGTTTTTTTCTCGGAAAACGGGGCATATCTCGGACGGGTTTGATCGTACAAAAAAAAACATACGTAGCAAAATTGAAGAGCTTGACAAAACTCGTAAGCTCGTTTCAACCTGAACCCGATTTGTCAATTGGTTTGCGATATATCGCGATTTGAATGTGCAAAAAAAAATTCAATTAATTATTTCTCGGAAGGGAGTGGAGTTGGGCCCTCGATTTTTTATGAATAAATGGGTAATATCGAGTACTTTGATGGGCCGGAGGGGGGGGGGACAATTAGGAGGGGAGTTATGAGCGGAAAACGAGGATTATTCAAACGCTTGATACACGTGTTCTAATTGAGATAGCGCAAGCAGCCAGGGTTCCATTTACGCGTTTTTTTATTACCTAAAAGATTGTATTGGCAAAAAAAATTTTTTTTTTTGCAAATGCGCGCTTAGTGCTTAGTGCGCACTTGCGTTTTTAGGCATGAAGAAGGGAGGTGGGGAAATTTTTTGCTACGGGACGGCATTTTTTTTTGGCTTTAATTTGAGCCCTGCAAGAACTCGATTCAACAATTATGAAGGGAGTTAAGGGCCGGCAAAGTCTTTGCTGCATAGCGGTAGAACGGAGAGGGGTAGGGGGTTCTAGCCGGACTCAAAGGAAAGGGCAGGAAATTTTCTATTTGTTTAGTTATTTTGCAATTTCCCGAGTCCATATCTTGCCCGCCCGAGCGAGTTACAAGTTGAGAAACGTAACGCAAGCGGACGAGAAAGACCGCCAAGCCGCCGGGGGCGGAGCTTATCATCTCCGCTTCTCTATACTCCGGGCACACTCACGACCGGCCGCGAGCGCGCGCTTGGACATTATTTTCGAATGGCTGATCTCTCGTATCTCGCTCAATTATGAAGCGATTTTGAAAGATCTTGATTGCTTTCGATCGTTGAACGATCGGGAACTGAAAGAGGCATCGGGTTCCGGTTTTTTTCATCGAATTTTTTTATATTCGGGTCATCGATGGCCTGGTTTTTCTTCCTCAGTCGCGCTCTTGTACCTCGGCAGCCTCCCATTGTTTTCCCGGGATGACGCGCCAGCCGACGCGGGTCCACAGAAACAATGGGCAGGTAAACAATAACGATAAGCGATATACAAGAGGCTGCATTCCGATCTCTTCATGATGGTCAAGCGACCTTGCAGCGCACGTACTGCTATAGAAATGGCCAAGGGAAGGGAAGAAAGTTTCGGGAGCAGACATTATACAACGTTTATTTATTTTATCTTCGAAAATATATTATATTATTATTAAAATTGATATTATATTTTACTAACATTTGACCTTACAAACTACCCTTAAAGTTAGATGACAAAAATTTGTACAGTTTGCCGATAGGCAGAGTAGATCCGTAGTACTGGAATTCTTTGAACCTTCGTAAAATAACGCTGATTCAATTATTACGAGCTCACGAGATCAATGGATAGCACTGTTCTCTTCTGCCCGAAATCTCCTCAATCGGTTTTGGATGTATCTCTAGAAAGCAAAGAGAATGTTATTGCGTGTCGGGAACGGAAGGACAGACGATTGTCCCACGTGATTAATTTATTAATCCATTGATCAATAGTAGTCAAATTGAAGCGGCTTGAGAATATTGTACTAATATAAGGAAACATTCGTTAAAAAAAAGCTAAATGAGTAATTGTTATATTATCATAAGCGAGCACTTACTGTTAATCTCCAGAGAAACGCCTGTTAGGGCTTGCACGTGTCCACAGTCGAAATGAAATAATTAACCCCCACGCCTGCACGTTTTGAATACTTCTCCAAACTTGAGAAATCTACGACTGCATGAAAGACTTTTCTTTCCTGATATGAGATCAAGTTGGATTCCAATGCGCTTCAAGGTCGCTTGACCATAGAGATCGGAATGCAGCCTTTTGTATAGCGCTTATCGTTATAAGTTTACCGGCCATTATTTCTGTGGACCCGCGTCGGCTGGCGCGTCATCCCGGGAAAACAGTGATCAGCCATTCGAAAATAATTTCCGAGCGCGCGCTCGCAGCCGGTCGTGAGTGTTACGTTTCTCAACTTGCCGCTTGCGCGGGCGGGCAAGATATGGACTCGGGAAAATTGCAAAATAATTAAACAAATAGAAAATTTCCTACCCTTTCTTTTGAGTCCGGCTAGAACCCCCTAACCCTCTCCGTTCTCCCGCTATGCAGCAAAGACTTTGCGGGCCCTTAGCTCCCTCCCTAGTTGTCCTTGCAGGGCTCAAATTAAAGCTAACGAAAAATGCCTTCCCGTGGCAAAAATTTTGTCCCCCACCCTCCTTCCTCATGCCTAAAAACGCAAGGGAAAAAATTGACATTTTTTATTTTGCGCGCCAAGCGCTCATTTGCAAAAAAATTTTTTTCCCCAATGCAATCTTTTAGGTAATAAAAAAACGCGTAAATTGAACCCTGGCTGCTTGCGCTATCTCAATTAGAACACGCGTAACAAGCGCTTGAATATCCCTCGTTTCTCGCCCATAACTCCCCTCATAATTGTCCCCCCTCCGGCCCATCAAAGTGCTTGATATTACCCTTTTATTCATAAAAAATCGAAGCCCCAACTCCACTCCCTTACGAGAAATAATTAATTGAATTTTTTTTTTTGCACATTCAAATCGCGATATTTCGCAAACCAATTGACATATCGGGTTCAAGTTGGAACGAGGTTACGAGTTCTGTCAAGCTCTTCAATTTTGCTACGTATGTTTTTTCTTGTACGATCAAACTCGGCCGAGTTTTCCGAGAAAACCCGTTTGCAGGGAGATTTAAAGGGCGCCCACCCCCTCCCCGACCCTCCGGATATACCGATAAATCATGTCGGAATAACGGGGGGATCCTACTTGATCGACTGGGAAAAAAAAAACTCGATTTCATCATTCCACTTTCGAAAACTGGATCCCCACCACTATAGTGGTTGACTATAAGAAATACTGATAGATACCAAAAAATTAGCAAGCCGTCTCTATTTAGTTAATGCACTCTGACAGGTGCTAGGGTTACCGGCGGCCAGTAAACTTGCCAAGTACTTTCTAGCAGTAAAATTGCCAAGCGTAAATGAAGCTAAACTACCGGTTGAAATCCCACCAACAAATTGTCATTCTTGAACAACTAATTGGAAAGATGGTCAGAATTTTCAATAATCTCACCAAGCCCTTCTTACGTAAATGTACAGTCTTAATGTGTTAATTATGTATTAATTATTCAAAACTTAAACAAAACCAACTTTCAATAGGTAGATCAATTTTAGGACCATTATTTTTTAATATTTATATTAATGATTTCTTTCGTATAAATTGCGATGGGAAAATTCAGAGTTTTGCAGATGATACTGCTATTTTTTATAGCGATACAAATTGGGACAATTTAAATAAGAAAATTAAAAAATATTTTAAAATTATAAAAAATTGGTTTAGTAATAATTTACTAACAATTAATTTTAATAAAACAAATTATCTTTCTTTTACTTTAAACCTGAATAATGTAGCACCAAATATAAATAGCATCAATATTAGCGATGACATTCAAATAGACATTTACGTTATAAGTCCGGTAAATCAACTTTTACCGTATGAGTGAAATGTTTCGAGACGAGGCGACGAAGGAGCCGAGTCTGGAATTATGAAACGAATACTGTAAAGGATTTGCCGGACGAATGACGTACAATATTTTATTTCATACTGTTCTGTTGAAAATTATAATTATGTTTTGAAATTATAGTGAAGTTTTATTCTGCGTCGTATATTTGAAAAGTGCTTATATTTACTGGTGGAAACATTGTGTGTTTGACATTGATTAAACTAAAACTTACAAATTTCAGTCCGGTAAAGAAATTTTACAGGACTAGTCCGGTAAAAAATTTTTACCGGACTTATTGCTGTAAAACCTTATTTTCTGGACTAAATTCAAATATGTAAAGGTGTCTTTTACAATACAGTATGAAATAAAATTTATTTAGGTATTTCCGAAGTATTATTTTACAATTTTCTAAACAAAAATGGTTTTGTCGGAAAGGCAGCGTATCGAAGTCTTGATATTGTTAGGATGTGGAAATAAAATAAAAAGTCAAAGTGAAGTGTGCACTTTATTTAATGCTAAATATCTGGAAAATCAAATTTCACAGGACACTGTTAGTAAAATATTCCACAAATTTGATGAACATGGCACAGTAAAGGACTTGCCTAGGAATGGACGGCTACGTGTTTTTGGCGACGATGAAAAATTGGATATTGCATTATCTCCGCAGGATAATCCGCATGTTTCAACAGTTTCATTGGCTCAAAATCATGATACATCTAGAAGTACTATTGGAAGATTTTTGAAAGCAGAAAAATACCACCCTTATAAAGTATGTCTTGTCCAAGAGCTTTTAGAAGATGACTATGATAGGCGTTTGCAATTTTGCGAAGAAATGATGAGACGGTGTGACGATAATAGTAGGTTTCCACAGAACATATTATTTTCGGATGAAGCTACTTTCTATTTAATTAAATGGGGTGGTTAACAAACATAATTATCGTTTTTGGAGTCAAGAAAATCCACGATGGATAGTTGAAGCGCATACTCAGCGGCCCCAGAAAGTAAATGTATGGGCAGGTATCATTAATAACCGAATTTTAGGGCCATTCTTTTTGGAAGGAAACCTCACAGCTGAACGGTACCTGAATTTCTTAACCTTCGAGTTGAGGCCTGCTCTAGCTGTAATTTTTCCCAATGAAGTAGATTCAGATATACCTAATGAAACAATTTGGTTTCAGCAAGATGGTGCTCCCCCGCATTTTGGTGTCATTGTGAGAAGATATTTCCAGGTCGCTGGATTGGACGACGTGGTACAATTGAATGGCCACCGAGGTCCCCAGACTTAACGCCTCTAGACTATTTTCTTTGAGGATATTTAAAAGAAAAAGTTTACCAAAATATACCAAATAATATTGAAGATTTGAAAAACAAAATTAGATTGGAGACACATAACATACCGGCTGAAGCCATTCGAAATTCCGTCGACGGATTTTACCATCGTCTGGGAGCATGCCAAGTAGAGGGTGGAGGACATTTCCAGCATTTGCCACGTTAAACCACCTTCTTGTTGTATTTTGTTTTGCTTCGTTACATTTTTATTTTTTTTTTACTAAATAAATAACAAATAAACCATAACTATTGTTAAGTCACAATGTCACAAAATGTCAGAACGTGAAACAATGAAGATTTCTTACCTTGAAAGGTAAAAAAAAACATCAATGATTTATCATTTCCGCTTATTTAAGTAGGGATTTTTTAAAACTTTTGACAGTCGACATTTTGAAGTAGCTTGACAGAATCGCACCAAAATTTGTGAGCATTCTGTACGAGATATTAGCTTTCAAATGATGTATCACAAGCTGTGTTTCCATTAAAAAAAAAGATCGATGTCGTCATATCTTTGACGAATGTTTATGAAAAAACAAACGAATAACGTCAAAATGTGGGCATATATAAAACTAAATTGACGTGTCCGAGCGTTTTCCCCAAAAGTTACAGGTTAAGGCTATATTAATTTTATTCCGGACTTCTGGGCAGCCCTGTATATTCAATGTTGAAATTGGAAGTTGTACCTTACTATAGGAGTCGACAAAATATGGTTTAAATAGTCCGTTAAAAAATCGCTTTTGAAAAAATGCAAATGTACTTATAGGAATTATTCTAAGAACTACCTTTAGGGCTGATATGTGATGCATATGCTATAAACAATGGAGGTTAGACTGTTACATCCATATTTTAGGCTGACGGCCTCTGTTAAAAAATGGTGACTAATTGCTAGCAATTTTGCACATTTTAATTGATTTTCGGGATGAAAGCTTCGTTTTTAAAAACTAATACCGACTGGTCCAATTATGTTTGTCAGACTGACGAAGTGATTAAAGAAACGTGTGAAAAAGAACAAAATATTATTGCTCCCAATAAACCTGTGGGGATAATGTTAATAGCGATTGCGATTTTTCCGGCTCACCGAATGATAACGATTAAGGCTAATTTAATGTTGGCATTTTTTTTATAGTAAAGGTATTTTGCTCCTATTAATACATACCAAAATTGAAAATAATATCTAAGGTACTTTCGGGGATATTACAAAATAAACGTTAAAAAAAAATTAAATTAAAACCCTGTAGCATTAGCACGTCATTAAGAAACACCCTGTATAACTAACCTAAACTAAACGGCTGCCTGGCATTGTATTGTTGCCAATATTATTCCTATTAAAAATAATATGGTTGGAATATGACATGTCGCCCATCTTGCAGGTTTACTCGCTGAAAATACGATAGCATGGGGTTGCCCTATAAAAAGTTCCATTTTGACATTTTCCTCGTCATATTGGTAATTTTAAATAAACTATACATAAAATATGATTCCAGTCAATTTTAAATAAATCATATTTACAGGTAATTATCAACAACAAGGAAACTACCAAGGTGGGGCTGCTTTTCCTCCTGGGACCTATCCGGCGCAACAGCCACCGCAGCAAGGAGGATACCAACAACCTCCACAGGGAGGATATCAGCAACCTGGGTATCATCCTCCTTGGTAAAATATTTCTATATTGCAACAGGTTTTAGTGGTAGTAAATGTAGATACGTAAAATACCTGGTTTTTCAGTTATAATTTATTTATGCATCATACTATTTAATAGGCGCTGGTCTCCAACAAATGTCGGTCCCGTAGGTCCCTTTTACAGTAACCACCCCATCTAATATTGCACGTTACGTCAACAAACGTTGGACATAGGGCATGGCGTAAGAATTGGAGACCAGCGCCTTATATTGTCGACATACTGTAACCAAACCATTAACGTAATTAGTTTTATTGCCAACTTTGACATGTCTCCTTGGAGGCCCAGTGGCGCATACACAATGAACAGGAAATTAGGGAGCTGTGAGATAATTTGCGCACGGGTATGGATATGCACCAACCAATTTCTGCTCCCAAAAATTCGACTTTACTAGGCGTACGCAAAACGAGTAGAAACAGAGTTGATTTACTTCAAATAAACTATGTTTTTGAATTGAGGCTCCGCGCATTTTGGAATTCGTACGACTTGTGACGTGCGTTTTGAACTCGTACATTGAGGGTGTCTTGTTCTGGCATAATTATTTGTTATACGTAGTTTTTCACCGAAAGACGACATAAACAATCAGTATCTTCTCGAATATTCGCTACTAGAGTGCATATTACAGCTTCATTGAGGACGTAGGCCGTGGTAAAATAAACTGTATTTGAAAATTGGGGAAACAACATGCATTTCATTGGTTCATAAACAATTTTTAAATAACAATAAGCTCTTCTTGGCATATTATTTCCTCCAGGAATTGCGTTGAAAGTCATAAATAGTTATCTTCCACCAACATACAAATAAAGTGATATATTAAACAATAAAACGAAAAAAATATTCAAATTCAAAAATTAAGAATTGTACTTGAATATAATTAACAATATCAAAGTATAATAGAATGCCTGCACATTTGTTGGAAGTGCATTATATAATTCAATCCCCAAGTGAATTATTTATAGATGTATTAAGGTTGTACTTATTTGTTCTTATTAAATAAATATATCTTAACCATAATTGAGAATATCGGAATCTTGTCGGAAACGATTTCTGTTTTTATTGATTCCAAAGTAATTGATACAAGATAAACAATGAAAGCGTCAAACCCATTGATCAATAAAGTGCGGTTTGCAATGGTCACGCCCTACAATTCCAACGTGAATCGATCTTTTTTGCATTCGAAAGACTTGTATAGAACTGGAGGAGTTCCCTCACAAAATATCCCCATAAAAAAGGGAATAATACATTTTTAGAATACCCTGATTATTGACAAGAAGGTTCAATCTTCCATTACAAAGATAGCTCACGATACCCTACTTCTCAGTCAACATGTGAAGTTCAGCTAAGTGTGTCGTCAATAATCAAACCTAGAATCTTTATGTTTTCTCCTCTCACAACATGGCTTGTCGAGAAAACCACCTCCTCTGTTTTATCGTATTTAAATTAAGAAAGTTCTGCTCAAACCAGTTGGGAACCGTTTTCCTTAAACACATGTCATGCCCAAACTGAACAACTGCTCAAAACTGTGGAATGAACAGCTGAACGCTTTGATATGATCACGAGTATTTTCTTGTATACCAGTATACAAATTTTTTAACATCCTTGAAGGAAAAAAATCCTAAGAAAATAATACTCCCGCAACAAAATAATAAAATTTTTAAAATACATAAAAAATGTATTGTAAGAACAGAACAACCACTTAAAGTATTTAAGATTGAGTTTGGTGCCAATTGAAATCTTGGAAGAGAAAACTTCTGCTTTACCCATAGACATCAGTAGTATTTTGCTGATGAATGTTATTATTTGTCGCTTTTCATGTTTTTGGATGACTGATTTTATGCGTGAAACGCAGGTAGCATTAGGAACTAACTTAATAACAATGTTGGTAGTGAACAAAGTCCCTCCTAAAACCACAAATTGAATAAAGCACCTATATTTTACATATCACATAAACTTGGAAATGTAGTATTTATACTAGTTTGGTTAAGGTAATATTCCTGTTTTAATGACAGAAATAATCCAGCCAACATAACTTTCCATGCCACCTAAGTAAGCAAAACCAATAATTCACACTTCAACCAGTTCTGTAACATTTGTGTTTTGCATGGACGAGCGAGCAATCAATCGGAATGTTGTGTTGTGCTTGATAGATGCTTTACGTGAAAAATATGGTTCAGTAATAAATTTACAAGATTATTTCTTCCAGAAAAACCAAAGATTTTATATATCCGCATACCTAATTTATAATATATTAAAATTATATACCCTACCAAGAAATATTTTACAAAAGGTATGTTTCGCAATTTAAGGAATTGTTTTAAAAACATTATAGACGCATTTTAAACTATTTTTTTATTGATGGTTTCTAGGTAGCCATGTTAAGCTTTATATTATTGAAAACCAATAAAAATCCTCAAAACATAATTATATGTGAAGAGTAGTTCTAAAGTTACAAGCTACAACCTAACCAAAGCAAAGGTTTAAATATTTTTTATAGGTAGGTTAACTTTGTTATAAATAATCACTTTTAAGCTATATTTTTGTTGTAATTAACCTCTTTATTAGATATCAGTTATTAAAATTTTTACACATTATGTATAGACTGCAATGGTTGTAGTTAATTTTTAATGTTATGTAATAAACCATTCATCATATTTTTATATGTGTTAATTTAGGACAATATCATACTGTTGAATAAATTAAATATTATCCTATACAGCGTGTTATTTACTTATTATGCTGGGACCACACTAGGGCCTAACGCCGTTTATTGTTGCGGCATTTGACATTTAACACAGGCGTTGCCACAACTTAACGCGCTAATTTATAATCGTCGTCATTATTAACGTTACACGTTAGGCGATTGCTAGCACGTCATTTATACATATTTTGGATACACCATATTGGCAGGGTATTGAGAAATAGTGGTATTTTTTAAGCAGGCCCAATAAAAGCGGGCGTGCAGGAATGCACGGCACACGGGCGAAACTTTCAAGGGGGCGGCAAACTCATCGAGCTCATTCACATAATTTGCACCTATATTTTTTTATTAAATCATAACAACGACATCTATGGGTCTATATCTGAAATACGTCTGAGTGGGATAGTGACACAAATCTCATTCGCTCGCTTTAAAGGATCAACCATATAAATGTATTTGCTCTGTTGTAGTCTGGTACGTAATGAATATTTCAATTAAATTAAAGTCCCACAACGAATACTCAAGTATGCATAAATTTGCTAAATAATTTGACCAATAAGTTCACAAATAATCGCAAGATTAACACTTTAAAATGATTTTACAAGAAGCTACCGAAGTGTAAAGTACTTCCCAACATATTTCGTTTGGCTTAATGACTGCAATAAAACCCCTCATGAACTCGGCTTTCGCTGAGACGTATTAACTCGCATTTATTTTTAATAGTTTATAATAACAACAGATAGGTACATTACTTGATTTGTTATTAAAATTAATAAACTGTCTAATTAAGGTTTTCTAGAAACAACTTAATTATTAAAATATTTCTTAAAAAAGATATCATGTAGCAGGACAAGTCTTCACCGCGCTTTGCAAGAGATGGGATTTAAGTATAAGACAATAACGTGGTTTGACACTCATGAGACTGTCAAAAAGGGATGGGTTGATTTAACTGAAAAATGCCAAGATAAAGCCCCTTCAAATAAAGAAAAACGAATAACTATAGTCATGCAGGTTGGAAAAATGGATGGATCCCTAATTGTTTATCACTGTCGGCAAAAAATATAAAGGATTCAAGTTTGGACTATCATGAAGATACCAACGCTGCTCTATTTGAAAGCTGGTTTAAAGACAGTTTGCTTTCAAATGTACCAGAACACAGTGTTATTGTGATGGATAATGCAAGCTACCACAGCCGGCAACTGGAAAAAGTACCGAATGCATCGAGCACATAATCCGCAATAAAGGAGTTCATGTTAAAAATTGACTTGTACTTCAAGGAAACGTATAGTAAAAAACAGCTGTTAAAGGTATTAAAAAAAAAAAATGTGTGTGATAAAATGGCGGAAGGAATGGGTCACACTGTGTTGCGACTGCCATCCTATTATTGCATTTTTAACCCTATTGAACACATGTGACATCAAATTAAATCGAAAATGAGAACTGAAAATAGCACATCTACTCTTAGTGACAATAGAGCTAATAAAGAAAGTTTTCGGTGAAATTCCAGAGAAATACGTATTGTATGCAAAAAAATACCTGGGTTTAAAATTAGGCACAATACAAATACCTAGTTAGTGGCTACATAATTAGTATACATATATGTTGTTTAACTTGTTTAGTAGATACCTAGGTACATATTATTCATGATACTATAACCTTATAGTATCATGCATATTATTATTATTGTAGGTAATACATAAAATTAAAAAACAATAATTTCGATTTTTGCGTTTGCAAAAATTTAGCAGCCTCCGCACCGCGCCGCGAGGCGTAGACAATAGAATACGATCATACATTTTATATGAGTAAGATAGTAAGATAATATATGTACAGGGTCGTTGGTATGTATGGAAACGGTCGATTATTTCTTAAAGTAAAACAGCTAGCAAAAAATATTTTAGACAAAAGTTTTATGGTTTTGTAAAGCCCATTAGAATTAAAGAAAGATAAGTATACAGGATGAGTCAGAAAGCCGTAGAGGAATAATGTTACCTTTTTTTAAATAGAATACCCTATATCTTAGAATATCTTTGGAAAAAACCCTAAAACTTTTGTCTTAAATATTTTTTGCTAGCTGTTGTACTTTAAGAAATAATCGACCGTTTCCATACATGATAACGTTAAGGGTTTTTACCCCCAATAAAACTCGAAAATACCCCAATTGATAATTTATTCAATATCGTCGTCTTACAACAGCAATGACGCGCTTGACCAACTTATTCAGACTGTCCTGCGCTTCTCGCGCTTTTTCCGCCTCGCCTATCCTGTCTGAGCATGTGCGGCGTTTCTGTTACGTACGTGGAGCTACGGCGGGGAAAGACCGCTAACACGGCTATCCTGCAAACGGAGCGTCCTCGCACCGGATCTTTATCTGAAAATCCAAAAAAAATACAAGCAGTATTTCGGTTACGATTATCTACCTTCAACAATGTTTTTTTTTTTTTCGTTTCCCTCTTTTCCGCTTTTGTTCTATTTTTTTTTTTTGTTTTTTTCTAACACAATAGTACTTTAATTATTATACCTAGGTGGTGCTGCCACCTTTCCGGCATAGTGGTACTGCCACTATCCTCCAATCTTTTACTTTTAACATTCACTCAGATGGTACTGCCACACTTCTTTAAGTTTCTACTTTCAACATTTCAAAAAATACACATTTGTCGTAATTCAATGAAAACCCGTGAGTCGACAAAGCATTTAACACTTCCTCTAAGTTCTGCAATCCTTCTTCGATGGTTGCTGATGGTACAAGTACATCGTCGAGGTATACAAATGCTTTACTGCCCTTCAAATCGCACAATGCTTCATCGATGGCACGTTGATATACTGCTGGAGCATTGATGTAACCAAATGGCATACGATTGAATTCATATTGCCCATCTGGAGTTATAAAGGCCAAGATGTGTTTAGAACTTTCCTCAATTTCCATTTGGTAAAACCCGGATTTCATGTCCAATGTTGTGAAATAATTTGCACCACATAGGGCATTGACTTGATCTTGAATAAGGGGCAAGGGATATAGTTTTTTTATCACTTTTTTATTGACGTCACGCAGGTCTGTGCACATTCTTAGTTCATTGTATTTCTTTTTAACAAGTACAATAGGGCTTGCGTACTCCGACCGACTTTTGCGGATAATTCCGTCTTTCAAAAGCTCGTCTATTATTTTATTAACGTAAACTCTTTCCTGATAAGCCAATCGTCGTGGACGATACGCCACTGGAATACTATCTTTTAATCTAATGGTCATCTTCCCAGTAGTAATATGGTCTGGTGTTCTATTCCTATAAATTGTCAATAAGTTCTCCACTTTCAATCTCAAACTATCTTCTAATCCTATTTGATTAATTTTTATTTCGTCCGAACTTTTTATCATAAGCACTTTCTGTCCGTCGAGTAAATTATAACACAATTCCAGTCCGTCATCATTTTTCTCGACTCGTAAACATGGCCGACTTATGACATCCCATCCGACAATACGGACAATAACATCAATATTGTTCGGGATAACATTATCAGGTACAACCATAAAACTTATTTCCAAAGTCACGGCCGGTAAAACAATTATTAAGTTACAGCTCCCGAGTGAATAGACAACTTGTGTTCCAAATCCCAGAAAAGCACGTACGTTTGTATTTGGTTTAATAACACCATTCACTGCGTTGACGACAGATTGCTTGATAATTGATACGTCAGCACCACTATCAATAAGGTACACGAATGATTGAGCCTGGTCGCGGCATAGCAAGGTAGCTATTGGCGTTGTATTTAGATGGCGTCATTTCTTTAACACGAATGCTTTTTTTGGCCTCCCGTTTTTGTACCAACAGTTAATTTCGGTATGCCCCATTTTTTTGCAATGATTGCAAGAAGGAATGCTGGTAATTGTTTCGAGTTTCTCACGCGTGACTTCTTTGGGTAGCCTCTCCTTTTGCGACTTACAAGCGGCCTGTCGGTGGCCCTGATCGCCACATTTAAAACAAGCTCCTTTGAAAAGTTTACTTGGCTTAGCATACACTGCTGGATCTGACTGTTCGTGTTCTCTAAGTCGTCGTTCGGCTTTCCAGTTGGGTCTCCCCGCAACTTCTGAGTTTCTGAACATTCTTGATGATCCAGGGCGACGTGCATCAAATTCACAAGTTTCAGCAATTCACGTTCAGACTTTGGACTTTGAATTTGCAAAGCCGTGCGTGCTTCTGCGTAATCTAATCAATATTCAACCATACTGACAATTTTATTCCAAGGCAAACTATCGTGAAATCTGCTGATGCTACGCAATTTTTGATTGCCATATTCGCATAACGATTCACAATCGTGACTTCGTAATGTAGCAGCCTTGTATGCGCGGGCACCTGGCGTCTCTCGATCGGGATATCGGGAAAAGCAATAGCAATGATTAAGTCGTCACAGAAATTTTTCCAACTTCGACAAAGGGGCCTCCAATCACAACAATAGCGGTAGCCGCGATTTTGTAATGCCTCGCTGGCTTTGGCAATCATTAGGTTATCACTTATATTAAGTTCATATTTAAGTTTAGTTGCGTCCTCCAGCCATTCTTCTATCGAGTAGGTGCTCTTGTCCGGATCAAAGTTAGTTAGCTTAAATCACGCGTGGACAGGACCGAACGCATGCGCACTTAATGTCTCTGCGCCCGAAGTACTAGGCGTTGGCGTACCACACCTTGATGATGATGTCGCCATCTTGGATTGGCGGGTCAATTCAGCTAGCTGTTGCTGTTGTTTTGCCACTAAAGTAATAAGCGTCTCTTGCCACTGCAATTCAGAATGTTTCGGATCTGAAGCCTGATCTTGTTCAGCATCGCCTCCGGCAATTTGTTCGGTTTGCTCACTATTGCGACGCGGACTATCTTCCTCCATTATTAAGCACTACTTTACTGTCTAGTTAAGTAATTATCGATTAATTAACACTGCACGGAGAACAATCCCACTTCTGATGATAACGTTAAGGGTTTTTACCCCCAATAAAACTCGAAAATACCCCAATTGATAATTTATTCAATATCGTCGTCTTACAAAAGCAATGACGCGCTTGACCAACTTATTCAGACTGTCCTGCGCTTCTCGCGCTTTTTCCGCCTCGCCCATCCTGTCTGATAATAATCAGTAGGTACCTAGGTACATATTATTATTATTGTAATAAATACAATTGAAAAACAATTTCGACCGACGTACATACAAACAACATACAAGGTTTTATACAATACATATGCAATTACAATTTTTGTAATGAAGTAGAGTGGTTGCGCTAGTAAGCTGGCCACCTCTAGTAGTCGACCAAAAATGACTTTAATCACTAATTTCAATTTCGCGCGAGTTTAGCTCTATTTCTTACATTTGCTATCTTCTTTTACTTTCTAAGAACACATATATCAATATTTCTTTATTATAAGTCGAACCTTACTTCCGTAAATTGGGTAGAAAAATTAGATGTTAGTCATTGTGTCTCCAAAAACAGTTTACTAAAGTCAGTGAAGATAAAACAGGGCAATTTTAAAGGTAAGTTAAACTAACTATATACTAGATATGTTTACCAAAGTAAGATTTTTTGGAAGAATATATGTTAACATACTTAACTAGTAACAAGTCCCAAATATATTCATTTTTATTTTTAAGTACAAAAATAATACGGCCGGTTACTGACATTAAATTATTATAAAGTTGCTAGTAATCGGCCATCATGGCCGACTACTGGCAAAATTTTATTTATACTTTACAATTTACAAATACATACCGGGTGTTGCATCGTCGAGCGGGACATAGGAAATCCCATGTAATTTTAAATGGGGTCAATTATTGGCTTCCCTAATTATTTTAGAGAAAAATTCTATTTAGGTTTATTAAAGAGCACTAAAACCCACATTCAAAAGAATAACTTTAGATATTTTTGATGAGCCCGTTTACGGGTTATCGCCGATTTCTTTTTAACTATTTCTCCTTTTTATGGCCCCGTATTTGCGGGCACCAGTCAAGGTAAAAGATGACTGTCAAATAAAGTTGTCATTTTGAAATGTGTGCTTTATTGTTATAAAAACTCGTACATCGAAAATATTAGCCATGAATTACACTTCTGAAGAAAAAATATTGATGATTAAATGGTATTATCAAGGAAATAGTTATCAAAATGTGTCAGACATGTTTGCTGCTCTGTGTCCGAATAGACCGATACCTGCAAAATCTACAGTCGAAAGGACTATCAAGAAATTTAAGACAAAAGGCACTGTAATAAATAACTGCAGATGTGAAGAAAGGCAGGAACAAAGAAGAGATGCAAGAAATGATAGGGACTTGCAAGTTTTATTGTGCGTGGAAGAAAATGATGGGAAGAAATCAGCACAAGGAAACTTGAGGATGACATAGGATTAGATCACACCACAGCGTTACGAGCTTTGAAACGACATAAATATTATTCATACAAATATGAAAAGCACCAAGAGCTAAGAGATAGGGACGAAATACGACGACAGGAGTTTTGTTTTGGTATGATGGAAAGAGCAAACATGGATAGGGAATTTTTAAAAAACATTTGTTTCACTGACGAATGAACATTTACCTTAAACAATGAACCCAATGTTCAAAATTATCGATATTGTAGCAAAGAAAACCAACACAGGTTTGTGGAAACAAGGACGCAATATCCACAAAAAGTTAATGTATGGGCTGGGATTTTCGGAGAAAATATTATCGGGCCATTATTTCTTACACGAAATTTAAATGCAGAATATTTTTTGGAACTACTTGAAGATCATATTTTACCTACTTTACATGATGCCGCCAGGGAAAATCAGGAAGTTTGGTACCAAATGGATGGCTGCCCGGCACATAGTACCCTGGCTGTCCGGGAATATTTAAACCGTGCTTTTAATGGAAATGTTATTGGCTTAAATCATACAGTAAATTGGCCAGCCAGGTCTCCTGATTTATCGCCAAATGATTTCTTTCTCTGGGGCCATTTAAAAAACAGGATATACAAAGATAAAAAATACCCAAATCTAGACGAGTTAAAAAATGCTATTTCTGCCGAATGCAATAGAATTTCAGTTTACCAACTAGCGAATGTAAGAAGAGAATTTTATGATCGCCTCGGTTATTGTCTAGCAGTCAATGGAGGAATATTTGAACATCTTCTTAAATCCTAAAGTTCTAACAATTTAATAGTACCTACCTATTAATTAGTAAAATATTGAAACATGTAAAATGTCATAATTAACCTTGTATAATTGGATACTTTATTTTAGTTTTATTCAGATTAATTTGTACTCATAAATACACCTTTAATATTTTCGATGTACGAGTTTTTATAACAATAAAGCACACATTTCAAAATGACAACTTTATTTGACAGTCATCTTTTATCTCGACTGGTGCCCGCAAATACGGGGCCATAAAAAGGAGAAATAGTTAAAAAGAAATCGGCGATAACCCGTAAACGGGCTCATCAAAAATATCTAAAGTTATTCTTTTGAATGTGGGGTTTAGCCCTCTTTAATAAACCTAAATAGAATTTTTCTCTAAAATAATTAGGGAAGCCAATAATTGACCCCATTTAAAATTACATGGGATTTCCTATGTCCCGCTCGACTATGCAACACCCGGTATAACCTGCTATATTTAATTCCTGGTGTGACTGAAACCAAAAGGCCAATTAACCTAGCAAATTCCCTTATGAAACAGCATTTCTTAATCTTAAACACTCTAATCAGATCCAAGATCTTTTGTCGTTTTTCCCATAATGTAGGTTCTATAGTAAACCACCGACTATCAAAAATAAAACCTAAATATTTACATCTTTTGGAAGGTACTAGGCAGCTTTTCTCAGTATTTATTATAAAACCTAATTCTTCCAGAATTGATATGGCTTGGTTCGCATTAAAGGTACATTCCCTTTCCTCTCTACCAAAAATCAACAAATCATCAAGATATGCTACACACTGAATATGCTTACTTCGCAGAAAAGTTATGACCGACTTTAAAAGCTTGGTAAAGACCCATGGAAGAGGTGCCAGACCAAAAGGCGCACAGGTAAACTCATAAATTTGATTGTTATAAACAAAACGTAAGTACATTCTATAATTGGTATCTATATTAATTAAAAAATATGCATCCTTTAAATCTAACGTTACCATATGCCAATCCCTCTGAATAAGATTTAAAACCGTTCTAAAATCCTCCATCTTAAAATGGGGAACTTTCAAGTATTTATTCAACTGCTTTAGATTTAATATAAACCTATGCTGTCCATTTGATTTTTTAACCAAGAAATATGGAGACAAAATCTGACCTACCTCTTCTTCACAGGGTATTATAGCACCCTGTTTGAGTAATAAATCTATGGCCCTTTGCAACTTAGTTCCTTCCACATTATTTCGCTGTACTTGATAAAAATCAGACTGCTTAGGTTTAAATAAAAAAGGCAATTTATAACCTTTAACCCACTCAAGAATGACAGTGTTACCTTCTATGAATGGAAACTGTTGCCACCGATTTAAAAAATATTTAAGCCTGCCAGCAATACTTACTTTAACATCCTCTATTGGCGTCTTCGACGCTGCTGGTATGTCTGCTGAAACCGGCCTTGTGAGGACTGCCCGTATTGTCTGGGGTCCCTCTTTACCCGAGACGAGCCTCTCCAGTTTAAATTGCCCGGTCTTTTAACTACAGTAGGACGATCCACTTTAATAATCTTTACCTCCTTACTATGTCTCTCCACCTCTCTAGCAGTCTTAAGCTGCTCGCTGAAAGTAGCAGAGAATAAAAACTGATCTATCTCTGTAGACCGGGCTACTGACATAGCCATTGAGTTTAACTGTGGCATCAAATAACTTCTTCTCTGAACAGAAAAGGTATGAAACAGGTCAGTCAAAACCTTTCCTGTATTGCCTAATTCTGGGACTAAAGACCTAGCAAACACACTATCATCCTTCAGAACTTTGTTAAAAATCGTACCCAGAGCTGAAATACCTGATGCAAGTTGATCCTGCATTAAGACCTGATATTTATCCTTGGTCAAGGATACCTTTGATACTGCCTGAGAAATTTCAGGATTCAAAACAGGGCTCCTCAAGGCCTCAAAATCCTTTGGGCAGGGATATTTCGTTAAAATGTCTACTCTGTCTTCCTTAGATAAACCGTGTCTAAGTACATTGGGTCCATCTCGGGATTAAGGCCTTATGCAACTCAATATTTACTAACTCCGAATCCCCATCCTTTACCATAAATATCTCATTCTCCGCTGGCAATGCATCTTTCCTACTTCTATCAATATCTCCAAAGTTTAAAGGAGGGGTGAAACCTCCCGAACCAACGAGGGGGGTGGAACCCCTCGAGCCAGGCAGAGGGGTGGAACCTCTGAACCATTAGAAGAGCTACTTCTAGAGTAGAGCGTGCGACCGCTCCCTTTTCCAGCACCCTTGGTGCCTCTTAACTCCCGAGTCTGAACGGCGGCGAGGCCGAGCTAAATTCCTCAACGGAGAACGTGTTCGACGGTCTCTAGACGCAGACTCTGCAAAATGGCGTTCCAAACGCCGTAATCGTTCCTCTAATTTTTCAGTCTTCCTGCGTTTCGGGGAACGATTCTCTTCCCGAGAGGAAGACCGGCGAAGTCTTTTCTGTTTTCCCATCAGGGTTTTGTATCTAAAAAAATTATTTCTATTATTATTAATTAAAATACTCTACCTGATTTGGAAACGCGTGCACGCTGTTCCAGCACAAAAAAACGAGATGAAGTTGGTCGGTAAAACAGGTATCCTATTGAGGTAGGAAGTTTTCTTCTTTAAAATATGTGCGCCATCTAGCACCGAGAAACGGTACTACATAGTAAATTAAAGTGATCTAGAGGACGAAGCGACGAAATATAATTTAAGTTTTTCCATAGATTCCTTGATGTCCTCTTCATACAATCTGTCCATGATTGAGCCTCGTTTTATGCTGGTCATGAATTTTTCTTTTATTACGAAGTTTAGGTTTTCTCCAAAATTACAGTTTACCGCAAGGGAACAAATCCTCGAGTAAAAATCGGCAACCATTTCGCCATCTTCCTGGCGTGCCTCATAGAACACTCTTCGTTCACGCCATGTGTTAACTTGCGGACAAAAATGTTCTTTTAATAAACTGGATAGCTCTGTGAAGGTTTTTTCTTTAGGTATAATCGGGTGGCATAAATTACGTAGAATTTTATAAGTATCCGTACCGATTAAGCTCAATAAGTTTGCTACCTTCACCTTTTCTTCCATTATATTATTTGCCACGAAAAACATCTCCAGTTTTTCTGCATAGATAACCCAGTCATCTTCACTTCCATGGAACTCCGAAAATTTGTTTGAAGAAGCCATCTTTAACGAACGCTTGCACTGACATTACAACATAATATGTAATGTCAGTGAACGCTTGCAACACGTGTTTTCTACTGCGAAAAAAAAAAGTTCTTTCACGACCTCGTCGCCAGTTGTGGTGTCCGAGTGGTAAAAGAAATGCAATTCACACACAACACTATTTATTAACTACTAAGTACAATTATCTGGTAACACGCGGTGACATTAGATATATGGAAATTACGATGGCAGTGGAAAACGATGTTTCTTGATGTGGCTAGGAACGTAGACTGCCTCCACAAAACAGATAACTGCCTCATAGGTTCCCGGAAACTGCAGGTGGGACTTCCGTCTATAGAGCGCATGCGCGCTGTCTTCAGGGCTGCCAACGTACTTTGGTGGCTACCCGATGTGCCATCGTGGCCAACATATAACACTCTCAAAGGCCTTCGACACTATTAACCATGAGTTGATGATGCAGAGGCTCGAGAGATACAGTTCTTCTCCGAGTCCCGTCAAATTGAGCAAGGAGTTCCCCAAGGCTCGATCTTAGGGCCTATTCTATTTCTGCTCTACTTAAACAGCCTCAGTGACGGGATCTCTGCTGAGGTGATCTGCCAATACGCTGATGATACAACAATTCTGCTTTCCAGGCCCACACTCCCTCAGCTTGCGAGTGACAGTTCTGCTGCGGCAGAGGAAATGAGACATTGGTGTGAAGAGAACAGCCTTAAATTGAATGCTGACAAAACAGGCCTCTTAATTTTCAGCAAGTTCAATAACGCGGATGAATCTCTACATGTTGCCCTGAATGGGAAATCAATTATAGAGTCTACCGACATTAAGTTTTTAGGTGTTCACCTTGATCGTTGCTTCAGATGGGAGAAACAGGTTGTCACGTTGCAGGCCAGAATAAATAGCCTCTGTGGTCTGTTGAGGAGATTGAAAGACCAACTGTTCATTCACACAATACGACTTTTCTATTTTGCGAACATCCAATCAATCATAACCTATAGTATTCTCTTCTGGGGCTCTTCAAGGTGTGCCCAGAACATATTTAAGGCCCAAAAGAGAGTTATTCGATGCATCTTTGGACTTCATCCAATGACATCATGCAAACCCTACTTCTCAAAGTTAGGAGTTCTCACCGTACCCTCACTTTACTTTCTCTCACTGGTGAACTTTGTAAAAAAAAATCATGAACTCTTTAAAACGAATCACTCCAATCAGTTCAATAGGTATGTCAATGCTAACCAGAAACAGGGACGCCCTCAGTATTCCTTCTCACAATTCAACTTATTTCGAAAATGGCCCAAAGTATAGAGCCATCAAGGCATACAACTTGCTACCACATGACTTGAGGCAAATACAGAGAGCCTGCACAGCTTTAATAAAGCAGTCAAATTGCTTCTGTCAGAAAAATGGTTTTACTGTTTTAAATTTAATTGTTAATATAGTTTTTATACGTTCATTAGTATATTAGTATTGTTTGGTCATTTACTCTTTACACTCCATGTTTTATTTATATTTATTTTTAATTTGGCTTTCGATAATGTGAAAATTCAAAGCATCTCCACTTTAGCCCTAAGTTATAATTTACTCCATGTTTTATTTATATTTATTTTTAATTTGGCTTTGGATAATGTGAAAATTCAAAGCATCTCCACTATAGCCCTAAGTTATAATTTAGTCTAGCTACCCCTGGTGGCAACTTTTTTGCTGACTTTGCTTTGTCATGTTGTATATGATTTTGATGGCAAATAAAGAATATTAAAAAAAAATTATTGGACCAATGACTTTATTTCCTATAATGCCGCACCAAACATTTATAGACCTACGGCTCCAAATTCTAACAAGCTGAATTTTGTGGGGATTAGAAGTTGCCCAAAAATGTTTATTTTTTCGATTAAACATACCAGCTATGCTGAAAGTTGCCTCATCGGTGAATAAAATTTTGTTTAAAAGATTTCCATCCATTTCACGCCTTCTTGAAATATTCAAACAAAACTCTAACCGATGTCTCTTGTGATCTTCTGTTGATGTTTGGACTGACAAAAATGTATAGGGATAACAGCATTTTCTTAAAATTTCGTGAATTTTTGATAAAGATTTGTTAAAATGGCCCGCCGCATCTGGTACAGAATACTCAGGATTTTCTGTAATTCAAAAGTAATTATAGTACGATTTAATAATAAGTATAAATAATGGAAATAATCACCTTCATAGAACAGCACGACATTTATGTCTAATTCCACATCCCTTTATTGCTGTCCTCTTTTTCCTTTCTAAGCTTTTGGTCTCTCCAATTTTTTTTACAACATATTTAATAGTGCTTTTGGAAGGTAAAACTCTAGTGGGAAATAACCTGTGGCATTCATTACGAGTTGTAAATAAATTTCTATTATTTGAATAATATAGACAGATAACATCGAATTTTTCTGGTGCAGAATATCCTATTTTATTATTATAAATTAGAAGAAAAATGTTAGTTTATTACAAGCAGACAAGTAGTAAGCAATGCCAAAAATGTCATAATATTATTTGTTTTCCATGGCTTTCTAGACGTAATAATTGCAATAAGAAAAGGCTAGCAGACTTTATCATTTGATTTTCAAGGCATTCTAGACTTATAAATGAAAATAAATCGTGGGCTTGATGCGATAATTCACTTCACTTTTATTGAACCAATCAAAACGCTCATTTTCATAGCAACCACCTTGGTAACGGTCGTCTTTCCCGATAAGACTACCGCTAGCTCGAAAAGACGCTTTCGAAAAGACGCTTGTAGCTTTTTTACTTAAATAAAAAATTAGTAACACCTCTAACTTGTATATTTACCTTTATCAGACGGCCTTCATTTTTATGTTCAGTAAATTATCCAATAAAATACACCTCTAGAGGCGGTTTCTTATCTTCATACCTTCGTTTTTCACTTGAAACTCGATTTTCCAAGAAAATTTTCACTCAATGTAATTTTTACTTATAATCAAAGATAAGACCCTCGAGCTAAAGCTCTCGGGATCATATCAGATTATAAGTAAAAATTACATTTCGTAAAAATTTGTCAGAAAATCGATTTCTTGTTAAAAACATCGGTATTACCGATAAGACGCCTCCTCTATCGGTATATTACCGTTGAAAACTCACTAAGTCATACTTGATGAGTTTTAAGATTTTTGCATATTTCACTAAGTCTGGCTCCATTCTACCATTTTAGACTATTTTTGATTGTAAAAACTCACTAAGTCATAGAAAACTAGCATACAAAATACACATTAAGTAATTTTTCATCAGTTCATAGAAACGCAAAAACTCATTAAGTAACATAGTGAATTTTGCGCATCAGCATGTCGTGGCAAATATGACTTAGTGAGTTTTATCTGTCAAAACAGGTTAGTTTTATAACCTTAAAATATTGTTAAATTTGCTTCGTTTGATAGCGTTTAGAAAAAGTTGTGTTAAAGTAATGATGGCGTATTCTAAACGAACTAATAAAATACTTCAGTTGGCATTAACTGCTCAGGAAACAAACGGTAAGTAATAAATACATATCTACTTACTATTTTTCCTGTTGTGTGACCAAAAAAAAACAAAATAATATTCTCATTTTAAGATCTTGGGTCTCCGCTACATGAAGAGAATGGTTCACATTTTAATTTATTTGTTGAAAATGAAAGATACCCTGAAGATTTGTCTATTATAGATGTTGGACTTAACGAAGATATTGAAATTATTATTCCTGAGCTTACACATAGTAGTAAGTTTTTTATTTGAGTGTGTGAAAATTGTGTTAAATTTTGCAAAATAAACTAAAAGTCAAAAACAAGAAATAAAGAAACATACATTGCTAATTAAGCTGCCAACTTGCGAATAGGTTTCTAAATCTCGTTCTAAAATCAGCGTAGTCGCACGTTGCCCCGATAGGGTGAATTTTGCGACGTGTGGCTATTTTAGAATACATTTTAAAACATCTTCGTATGTTGATGATTTTTTTAAATCTTGTTTTTAACTTTTTAGTTTACTCACGCGTAGTCGGGTGATATTTTTCTTTAAAATTTATTTTATTGCGGGACTTAAGTATTACAACTAGATTTATATCAAATTAATATTTTTTTAGATACAAAAACGATGATAACTGCTGAAGGTTTTAACAAATTTGGAGTCAACGAATCTGAAAATGTCGTTGAATCTCAGCTTGTTTGCTATCAAAATAATACTTCAGGAGTTATACCAGAAAAATCAGTACTTAATTACTGGTAAGGTAATCATCTACGATTTAAACAGCGCGTTATTTTAAAATATTTTCTGTTATTTTAGTTGTTCACTCTGCAGTAAAAACTAATTACAATTTTGAAGAAACAATAGAGTATATTGTAGATGCACAAAGTGGGGTTCTCCTTGAAGTCAACAACTCAGCAGCAGAAAATCCTGCGTCAAAAAAAAATATTCTCGTACCATATTCTTCTTCTGAGGAAGATACTGATGATGAAGATATTAACCTAGCCAATTTACAACGTCGGATTAGGAGAAAAGTATCCGATAAACTTCCTGTAAGTGGCGATGCAAAACGTTTAACCAGATGGAGAAGAAGTGACCCACACACATGGCACAGAAATAAGAATAAAGAAGAAATGAGTAAATGTCAAGAGTATTCAACGAAACGAGGGAAAATAAGACCTCCAAAAGCACCCCAGCCTATTTTTTGTGAAAATTCGTGTAGGTTTAAATGTAGAAATAAATTTGACGAAGAAGACAGAAAACAAATATGCAGAGAATATTGGGGTCTTAAACTTTTTGAGCGAAAAATGGATTTCATTTTAAGAAACGTTGAAATAGAGTTGCCAAAAACTCGCAGACCGAGAAAAGGTGAAATCAGTAATATTAGAGGTAATGCCAAAAAGTACCATTTTTTTAAGGGGGAAGAAAAGATGAGGGTTTGTAAAGGATTTTTTATGAAAACCCTCAATATTAATAAATGGCCCAATAAACACAGCATTTAAAAGCAGAAATACTTGCGGTTTATTTGAAGGCAAAGACAAACGAGGAAAAGACCATCTGTAAACAAAACATCTGATATTGATTTCGCAAGAGTTAAGGCACACATCGAAAGTTTTCCCACCATGGAAAGCCATTACACTCGAAAGTCGTCCAACAGACTGTACTTAGATTCAAGACTAAGCATTTCCAAAATGTATGAACTTTATACGTCATTCTGCCTTGAGAATAATTTCAAGGCAGCTACCATACATGTATATAGAAAAATTTTTGGTACAAACTATAATCTTTCTTTCTTTAAACCAAGAAAAGATCAGTGCCTAATTTGTAATCGTTTTGAGGTATCAGATGCACAAAAACGTCATGATTTAGAGGAAGATTATAGGAATCACATAATAAGAAAAAATTATGCAGCGAAAGCAAAGGAAATTGACAAGGCTAGATCCCAGAATGACCCATCTTTCCTTTCCGCGACATTTGACCTACAGTGTTGCAAATACCATCTTCCGATGTGTCGCCTATGTACTATACCAGGAAAGTAAACCTGTACAACTTAACGATTTATGAAACTCCAGAACCGCACAAAGCATATTGTTTTGCCTGGAGTGAATTAAATGGGAAACGAGGCAGTTCGGAAATTGGTACGTGTTTGTACAAATGGTTTGTAGAAATGAATCCCGAAGTAAAACACATCACGGTTTTCTCTGATACATGTGGAGGTCAGAACAGGAACCAGAATATTGTGGCTCTTTTTGTATACCTTTTGTTCAAAATACACCCGTTGACGTAATTATGAACATAAGTTCCTAGAAAGTGGCCACTCATACATGGAGGTTGACTCTATGCATAGTGCAATAGAAAAGGAAAAGAAGTATCAACCTGTTTATGTTGTAAACGACTGGCTAAGTATTTTCAAAAGAGCAACATCTAGGCGCAATAGAAATAAAAGTTATGGCCAATATATTACCAAAGAACTTAAATTCAATGAGTTCCTAGACTTGAAAGACTTATCAAGAAATTTGTTAAAAAATAAGTTATTTAATTGTGATAACGAAAGAGTTAATTGGCTTAAAGTCAAGTGTTTTAGATTTAAAAAATCACAGCCAAATTTTGTTGAATATAGATATGACTATGACGGCGATTACAAAAAAATCAATATCGAAGGACGGGCGCGTACAACTCAAAAAACGAACAATCCTGGGGCTGAACTGAAAAAGCTGTATCAGAGAGCTTTACCCATATCTATTCAAAAAAAAGCAGATCTTCTTAAACTATGTGAAAAAGAAGTTATTCCAAGTGAATACCATGGGTGGTATAGGTCACTACCAACGTCTTCTACGGCGAGAGATGTGATTCCTGAAACTGAAGATATCGAAAAAGACGACGAGTAATTAGGGTAGTTTTATAATCTGCATTTTATTTAATAAATTTAATGTTTTCTGACTTTTTAAAAGTGTTTTTTTATTGTAATCCATTACCGAAAACCTCATTAGGTCCAAAAATTTACAAACACGAAAAAATTTAAAACTCACTAAGTCGACTTTTTTTGCGTTTTTATGTTTATTTTATGAAAAACAATATACAACTGTAAGAAAAAGTATTGAAAAATACTCTAAATATATTTTTGTCCATTAGCATAATAAAAGTTAAGAGAAATATAGCGTTCTTTATGAGTTAAATAACATAAGACATGAAATTTTTCTAAAACGCCATTTTCTCGAAATGGTCTTTTTTGACTTAGTGAGTTTTTGCATCAAGCCCACGAAATACAAGTTTTTAAAATTTTGATTGCTAATATCTTAAAAACGGTTTGAGCTAATATAGACAAACTATATATTTTGGGAATCAGGAAATAATTATCTATAATTTTAATAAAATAGATACAGAGTGTTCCACTTAAAAAAACATAGGTTGCTTATTTTTTTCAGCATTGTAATCATCTTTTGAAAATTTTTTGCTAAGATTCTGATGATTTAGTAAAAATCCTAAAACTTTCGTATTTAAAGTTTTTTTTCTATCTCTTATTGTTTTCGCTTTAGATAGGGGTCTAAATATAAGCGAAAATCCTGTACATACTATCTCAAGTTTGAATAGTCTAATATTATTTTTTTCAGTAAGCAGAACCTTTTTTAAAGAGTAACTTTTTTTCGTAAAATTAATATTAAAAAAGTTTCCCTTATGTACAGAACTTAAGCGGACACATTGTATATGCATTTTTTGTTAATTTTATAATAAAATGCATATTGTTCCCAAATTATTATTTTATGAGCATATTTTTATATTTTCGGCGTTATCAAAAAATTAAAAACGCCCGGTTATGAAAACACGTGTAGACTCATAGGTTTATTTTTTTTGTTTCAGGGATTTTCCAATTTGAAGATAATTATACATTAATTAATATTTACATTTTGGTTATACACAAGGTATTTATTGGGGGTTTCCAGGTATATTTGTTAGGGGTTATTTATTGTCATTTAATAATGCCTTATTATTACCTGTTTAACAAAGTGTATTTATATCGGGTTGTAATACGTACTTCTGCTTTAGTTTTTCGAAAGATTTCAATATTTTTAGTGTGAAACTAGTGATTTCAAATTTATGTTCAAAATGTCTAAAGTGGCGAAAATGTCTTCGTCGATTAAAAATTTCCCAGAGTTAGAGTTTATAGTGGAGAAAAGTCTTCTGTAAAAGCTTATATGCAAAAATTATTGTTTGTGAAAAGAAGTTCCAAATCGATCAACATTTGAAAACACCGCTGCAATAATCAAAGTTACAAAAAATGAAATCTGAGCCAGTTCAGCTGAGTGTAAAAAACTCATTTCAAAATGTTGGAGAAAAATCGAAATCTGAAAAGGAAATTTTTCAAAAACACTTATGCAAGGCTTTGGTTGCAGCAAACACATCCTTAAGAAAATTGCAAAATCCGCAGTTTAGAGGAGTTTTGCAAAAATATTGTCAACAAACCATTCCTGACGAATCCATATGAAGACCACAGGGGAAAAAGGAGGGATGTCCAAATTTGGCCAAATTGAGTTAGTGCTGCCATCTGTTAGAAAATAGCCAAAATTTTGTCTTAAAAACACTTCCAAACGAAAAACGATGGAGAGTTGGATTACCAAGGGTATTAAGGTTTCTGCAAGAAATCTCAGGTCATTGCATCATATTCGCAAATTTTATATAGATAACCATGTTTTTGTTCAATACTTCAACAAATATAGAGCATTATATAGGTCTACTGTTAGGGTTGCCAAGCTGATTTACTATAAGGAGAGGTTGAGTAGTTCAAACAATATTCAAAGGGAGGCTTGGAAGATAGTCAATGAATTAAGGGGAAAACAGAGTAACTTTTCTAATTTAAATACAATCATTGAGCCTGATAAGTTAAATAACTTTTACTGTACCATAGGTAGAGACTTAGCAAGTAAAATACAGGGATCTTTAAACTGTGAACAGTTTTTTGTCTATCGGGCTGGACCAGATTCATTCTTTTTTTTACCTGTTGATATCGTAGAGCTTAAATCTATTCTGAAGAATGTAAAGAAGAGTAAATCTTCTGGATATGACGATATTACTATACAGTTGTTTCTTGGTTTACCTGATGCAGCACTGGAGGTCTTGGTATGTGCCATTAATCACTCCTTTAATACAGGTGTATTTCCTAATTGCCTTAAGATTGCTAAAGTGGTTCCTTTGTTTAAAGGGGGAGATCCAGAAACTCCCTCTAACTATAGACCTATAGCATTACTTTCAACTCTCTCTAAGATTGTTGAAAAATTGGTAAAGACTCGATTAGTATCCTATTTAACTAAAAAAAAAATCATTAATTCTGAGCAATTTGGGTTTCAGAGTAGCAAGGGGACATCAGATGCCATTTTTTCTTTTCTCGAGAGTCTCTTTCTGGGACTAAACAACGGAGAGATGGCTGCAGCAGTGTTCTGTGATTTATCCAAGGCATTTGATTGCGTTGATCATGGAATACTGCTGTGGAAGCTTAAAGGGTACGGTTTCCGGGGGCACACTCTCCAATGGTTCGAAACCTATTTGAGGGATAGGGTACAAAGTGTTTCATTCGATGGTGTCTTATCTGGGGAACAACCAATATCTCATGGGGTGCCCCAGGGATCAGTGTTGGGTCCAATATTGTTCTTAATTTATATCAATGATATGGCGAATCTCAGTATCTCTGGTAAGTTCGTTCAGTTTGCGGATGATGCAACAGTGTTATGACATGGCTCTAATGCCACAGACTTAAATGCAAGAGTTAATCAAGATATGATTGAAATTAAAAAGTGGTGTGACTGTAACAAATTGACCTTGAATGCTTCAAAGACCTGTGTCATGAACTTCAAGTGTGATTTAAATAATGTTTGTTTGGATAATAAATCTTTAAGTAATCTAACTGAAAATAAATTTTTAGGTTTATGCATAGACAACAAATTAAAATTTGAATGTCATGTTAGATCATTATGTGGTAAGTTGGCATCAGACTGTTATGCTCTTAAAGTAATAGCAGGGGAGGTTGATTTTAATATTGCTAGAAATGCATACTTTTCATTGATAGAATCACGCTTGAGATATGGTTTGTGTTTTTGGGGTGCTTGTACTAAGCAGCTATTTAATAGTGTGTTTATTTTGCAAAAAAGGGCGATCAGATATCTCTGCAATATCAGCATGAGAGACTCATGCAAACAATTTTTTATCAATCACAAAATCCTTACTCTTCCCTCTCTGTTTATATTGGAATCAGTTTGCCTGGTCCAAAAAAAATATAGAAACTACAATTCCACAAATAGGCATGAATATGGGACCAGACAGGCTAACGATGTGCTCTTACCTATACCTACAAGTTCACTGACAAAAAGATCATTTATATTTGATGCCAAGAAGTTGTTTAATCATCTTCCACTAGATGTAAAACAGATTGAGAACAAAATACTTTTTCGACGAAAAGTTAAACGATTGATGGTTGCAAGGGGTTATTATGAGGTAACTGACTTCTTATCTGATTGATTTTAAGCTGTATATTGTTTGTTTTTGTATTTATTCCGATTTACTTTGTTACTGTTTATATTAATTAGTTTGATACCATTACTACATATGTTTTTGCTAGTAGCTGTTTACATTTCGTTCTTTTTTATTTTTTGTTTGTAAACACTTTTAACAGCTTTGTCAACAAGTTTTACCCTTATGACAATAAAGCATATTTGATTTGATTTGATTTGAGTTCCGTTTTACAAGAGTTTTAAATATCGTTATGCTGGGGAAAAACGAGGGATGTCACCGCGGTACAGGGGAACACCGGGGAATGTCCACATGACACGCGCTTACACGTTTGTTTTATTTTTAGCAAATTATAGGCAACGTGTTTTTAGTTCGTTCTCGTACTTTGAGTAAAATGAGTAATAGTGATAGTACTACAGGGCATAGTTCTGCCTTGAAAAAAACAAAAAAAAGGAAGAGCTTTGGAAGAATACGGGAAGTTTGAATGATATTAAAATTAAGCACTCACGAGCCAGGGCCAGACTGTGAATGTAAAAGGCTAAAATGTTATGAGAACGTTAAAGCTGAAGAGAGAAAAATGATATTGCAAAAATTTAACGAAATGAGAAGCAATGATAAACAAAACGCATACTTATGTGGCCTGATTACGACAAGTAATATAAAACGAAGACGTCCACGTGCCTATTGCATGACAAATCCTATTCGTATCTGGTAAAGTTTATTAGGGACCAAAAACTACAAGAGACAAAAATATGCTATAAGGCATTTATTGCAATTCATGTGATTTCAAAAAGGAAACTTGAATATTTGCAAGATTCTTTAAAAACCAGTGGCATGCCACCTAGAGACCAGAGAGGTAAACATTTAAATAGACCTCTTAAAGTAAGTGATGAAACGAATAAAAAAATTATTGATCATATAACTTCTTTTAAAGGGCGTAAATCCCATTATACTTTATCAAAATCTGTCAGATGTTATCTTAGCGAAAGCTTAAATATTTCGAAAATGCACAAAATGTATAAAGAGTTATATCCTGATTATCCTGTATCGTATGAATTTTATAGATCCATTTTTAACTCCAATTTTAATATTTCGTTTGGGTATCCAAGGAAAGATACTTGTAGTGTTTGCGGCAAAAGCATAGCAAAAAGAAAAGAGTTAGAAATAAAAATGCAAAACTCGCCCAATCTTATTCCAGAAATCTTAGACTATCTGCGAAAATTAGATGCCAAAAATACGATCCATAAGAAAAGAGCTGAGGTATTTTATGACAGGAAGCGGTCCGAAAAATATAAGCGTCAAAAAGATAAAACATCAGAAGCCAACTGTATGGATTTTCAAAAAAACCTTTCTGTTCCAAATATATCCACAAATGACGTGTATTACAAAAGACAGCTGTACATTATTTACTCTTTTAATGTTCACATATTATCAAGTAACGAATCAGTATTTTACGTTTACCCCGAAACCATCGCAAAAAAGGGAAGCGATGAAGTTGTTTCAATGCTGAACAATTTTATCGAGAATTATCTCGATGCAGAAATTAAACACCTCCATGTCTTTTGTGATTTTTGCGGTGGCCAAAATAAAAATTATAATTTAGTTCGTTACATGCACTACATAATACATAAAAAAAAAGACTTAAGTCAATTAAGGTAACGTTTCCTGTAAGAGGACACTCTTACATGGAATGCGACAGAAATATGGCAATTATCAATCAGAAATATCCCGCTGAAATCCCGCAACACTGGGTAGAAGAATTTCAAAATGCCAGACAAAAGCCCTCTCCGTTTCATGTAGAAGATGTCGAGCATTGCCAGGAAATAATAAGAGATTGGACTTCGTTGTTCTCAGAATTTTCATTTAATAAGAAATGTCCCTTCCCGGTACAGTCGGTGAAAGAAATTGAGGCTACCCTTGGACATCCACGCATAATTCGTCATCGACCGTCCTACAATGGAAACTGGAATGAAACACCAATATTGCCTCCAAGAAAAAAACGATATCAACCAATGTTACAGACTGGAGAGTTTCGATTTCCAAACCGAAAATATACAGGTAGGTACATAAAATCCTAAAAGATGTTTCTAGTAAGTTTTTTTAATGTCTTATTATTATTTCTGACAAGTTTTCTATTTTTTTTTCAGATTTCCTTCCTATAAATGTCCTAAAATTGCAACAACTAAAACGATTCTGTAGCTCGAAAGCCCAGGACTATTATCAAAAACTACCATTTTCCCGCGCAAAAGCAGATAAAGATGTTTAAGGATATGGCCAGAAGTTCCGTTTTGCTCAAAAAGTTTCAGGTATTTTTAATCCTCTATAATTTTTGAATTATTTTGAATTTTGGTATTTTTTTTAGATTTATTAACAAGTGACATTCCTCCTTTCATAGGGACGTTCCCCCCTTTTCACTTTTTTTTGTTGTATTTGTAGAATTACTTTTGTGTTTTTAAAAAATAAATACATAATTTTGTGTTTCTGTTTGTATCATACCTTTCCCTATATCCGTCTAAAATATATTTGCATAACTGCAAATTATAATATTTTTTATCAGCAAACCTATAAGGTTTCAAACTTTAAATTGTTATTTCCTCAAAACTATATAAATGTGACATCCCTCCTTTTTTCCCTGTGGTCTTCATATATTATAATATCTAATAGCTTCTAAGCAGCTAGACAGAACTAATAATGTGACCGTAAGCCGATTTATTCACCAGTCCCTAACGAGCTTTTTCTTACCAAATACAGTCCCAGATGAGAAGTTTTAGTGCCTTTGTCTGATGCAGCACCGTATATGGTAAAAGTAGGCCAAAACTTAATAATCTTTTACCCTAATGTGGTACATGTGACTTGTCTTTTACATGGAATAAACCGAGTCGCAGAAACCGTCAGAACTGAATATCCTTTAGTAAATAAATTAATTTCAAATGGAAAAGTGTTTCTGAGAGCACCTGAGAGTACACATGTATAAAGGAGAGATTACCAGGAGTTAGTTTAGAGAGTAGAAATTTAAGTTTAAGAGACTCAAAATTAGTCTTTGTTGAAACTTTTTCTGAATGTAACAACATTCCCGGTAAATAGGAGGTCAAGTAAGGAACATATTGAATGTAACTGTAAAAAATAATGAAGGATTTAAATACTTAACTGCAGTAATAGCATTTATGAAGGTAAACCATCCAACGAATAAGTTGTATCTTGGTCTTATACTTTACTACCTAAGTTGCAGTATTGTCCGATTACATCAGTAGATGTTGAAAGAAGCTTCTCTTTGTATAAACATATTTCTACTGATAAGGCAATCCTTTTTAGTTGAAAATTTTGAAAGATATTTAGTAATAAATGCCTTTTATACAATTTCAGGTTAAAAAATTGTTTACTTTTATTTTGCTTTATTTTTTTTTTAAATAGATGTCTTTTTTAGAACCCAGTATGTTTCTTTAACCTATTTTATTATAATAAATTAAGAAATATTGCATACCAGTATGTACGAGAAGTGTACAAACGATGCCATTTTTGCATTCTTGGAGCGCTTGCATATCAATTTAAATGACAATGCTATCGCTGGCGCGGAGTTCCGTGACCGGACAAAGGCATTTAATTGCGTCAGTCACAGTATACTGCTACAGAAACTTGAATTGTATGGTTTTAGGGGTGTATGCTTAAGGTGGTTTGAGTCCTATCTTTCAGCAAGGACTCAGGTGGTTTTTCTTGTGGGGCAGAGGTCCGATATCCATGGTGTGGCATGTGGAGTGCCCCAGGGGTCAGTTCTTGGACCAATTTTGTTCCTTTTATTTATTAATGACTTACCTACCCTGGATATTAGGGGCCAATTTACACTCTTTGCTGACGACACCACCATTCTTTGGCACGGGACTGATTCAGAATCTCTAAATCAGCTGATTACTGCAGATTTAATAAAGATTAAGGACTGGTTTGATATAGTAATTTGTTGACCTTCAATATTAAGAAAACAAATCTTTTGACATTTAAAGTTTATTTTTTCAATATATAAATAATAATAAACATCAACATATAATAAATATCTTATACAAGTGGGCCACAAAGAAATTCCACTCACATCATTCCTACCACCATTCCTCTTACATCCCTTCCTACCACCGATTTATTTTCAAGAATATTAAAATTATTCTGTTTTGGCTTTGGCTAATTTGATCATCGCCAAACTTCTTTAAATGGAATTATAACTTATTGTTTTGAATGTAAAACTCAGTACACACACATGATTTTTAATGTTAAAAGTTGCACTTGGAAGATGGTTTTTCTTTGAATATTTTCGAAACGTTTGAAGATACGTAGATACAATTTTGCATGCGCACTAAACTTTTTATGCCTAACAAGGAAAAATTATGTCGGTCGGGTTAAAAGGAATGGCTGCGTGGTAAATAAATAAATAAATAAAAAGTTTATTCAATATATTATACAATAAAATATTTGCAATTTGTTTACATTAAAAATTTGAATAAACTAAAAATGATAATAAAACTCACGAAGTCTTACTTGTAGTGAGTAATAATAATGTTTTTATATTTTCATATCCATGAATATAAAGAATATACGTCACAATAATATACGTAATTATATATAATATATTCATTATATTTCATATTTTAAAACATTTAATCTATAATATTATGGGAAAAATATCTTGGATTTTTGATTATCCATATTTTAATTTCTTGTTTGTATTTAGTTATAGATTTAATCGTTTTAATTGATTCTGGGAGAATATCAAAAATATACGGAATTATGTTTAAAAAATGTTTTTGTCCTATAACTTTGTTGACTCTATTTTTTAACGTTATTTTATTTATATTACTGTCATATTTTTTTATGTGGCTACAGAATTTTCATTACATTAGGCTAAATGCGGGCGTCTTTACGATATTTTGTTAGTTTAGTGTGTGTGCAAAATTGTATTTACGTATATTGAAAGGTTTCGAAAATATTCAAAAATAACCATTTTCACAGTTCAACTTTTAAGACTCTGTATACCAATCATTTTAGGGCACACGTTTATATTCATTACACATTGTCTTGGATCACCTTGTATAGGTAGATGATTTTTCAAAAATCACACTAATGTGTCTAGTATTGTTTAGTTTTTAGTAGTACCTTATGCTAATGGTCATAAGTGGCAAAAAACGACAATGCAACCCTTATTTGTTTGCTATTTTCTTATGTATGAACGTTTTCTAATGCGCTGTGGAATTTTTCAGAGGTTACATGTTGGAGAAGAAAATATCAAATACTTACAAATTAATATTTACAATTCCTATTTTTTTATGGCAGTTCAATTCTAAAACGTTCTTAACGTGACCATCCATAAAGGGTACCTCTATTCCACTGATTTATTTTAAACAATTTTTAGTTTCTTCATAATATGTAAGTACTGCAAACATTTTTTCTAAAAATATGGGCCTACTGTATACCATTGGGACAAGCAATTAAAGCTGTTGCCCAACTTTACCGGGCATACTTTTAGTGCCTTTGTGTAATTAATTTTTCATCCTATTGATTTCACATTTTTGTGTCAGTGGACTTTAACCCTCCCATTCTCCCTTCACATTTTTTAAAATACCAGCACAGTGTAAACTTGCTAGGTAGGATACAAGCTAAGTATCTGAGCCGTCATCTTCACTTAATGATTCGTCATTGTCCCCACAATGTAAACCCAACTTTAAAACGTTGGTACTTTGTATACTGTGCAGACCCAAAAGATCAGGATTGGTTCTTATAGTTTCATAGAGCAACTTTGTGTTCAATGTTACCCCAGTTTTGATCTAAAATTAAAAAGTCCTGATTGTTTATATATGAAGAAGTTGTGAAAAATAATAGATTTGGCCGATGCCAAGAAATAGTGGTTTACTCTCGGGTTTACTATAACATAGATTACAGGACATGTGAGTTCAGTGAGTAAATATATTTTCATTTATCTTAATAAAAAACAGTATTTTAATGGTAAAAATATTAAGAAACTTTCCACAAAAAAAATTATTTCAGCTTATACATAGTAAATAATTACAGTATTATGGGATCCTCAAAACTTTAACACAAAAAAATATATAGGTACACCGAGTTCAAAAAGGCTGGAACAAATATTAATTAATTTCTTTTACTTAGGTGTATGAATATATTTTATATTTCTGACAACCTTATATTAAAATGATAACATTTCTTTGTGTAATATATATTTTTTTTAATTTCCCACCATATTTAAAGAATCGCAAACTTCAGTGTATTTTTAAAAGTTTTGGGTCAAAAATAAAGATTTCTTAAAAATCAAAATGTTTGGCATTTTTGATCACACTACTATCTTTTCTCTTCATACTTTTTAAAATATTTTTCTTACATTTTTAGTGGCTCCATAAGCATAGGCAACTTCTTGTTCTGCTCTTTCCAATGACATTTTACATTTGGGTAGAAGTATATCATCCTCAAATTTCACTTTTGATTCCATAGACTCATCAGTAACATTACTATAGTTTCTAATATATGGATCAGGAACTGGCATATTAAAACCA
The DNA here is from genome assembly GCA_963920685.1 of Polydrusus tereticollis. Classification (NCBI taxonomy): domain Eukaryota; kingdom Metazoa; phylum Arthropoda; class Insecta; order Coleoptera; family Curculionidae; genus Polydrusus; species Polydrusus tereticollis. Next base: position 82,598,196 of record OY987329.1, on the reverse strand, counting down.
TACTGAAATTTGCCATCTCTCACTTTGAATGCCTTTGCTTTTGTAACCATTGCAGTAATTATGTTTTTTAAGAAATTCTGTAATACAATTATGTAATTTATTGATGTTTTTCAGTTTCCAAGGGTTATTTGTTATTCTAAATTATAATATGGTCTGTTAGCTAATTGTTAGAAGTCTTTTTTAGAGCTACAATTACCCAGAAATATGGACATAAAATCGTGTTAATTTTAACTTACCTGGCAAGCATGAACGATCAACTCAGTTACCCCATTATCAGCCCCATCCATACCATTTTCCCAAGCAGCTACGGCAATTCTACAGGCAATAAAACCATTATCTGGTGTGAAAAGTTCAGCTGCAGCCGATCTGTATTCATAAGTTGAAGGAAGTACACGATTCGGGCTGATCGGTTGCACATAATCTATAAAAAAAATTGGTACAAACAAAAATCTATTAATGATGAGCGCTAAGAGCTACTTAAAAAGAACAAACTTAAGCCCTTTCTATAAAATATGGTTTACTTACCTGCAAAATCTGCTGTTTCAAATATTCCTTTATCACTAACTTGCCTGATATTTTTTGGCTTATTATTTGAACTTGCCTTGCTCAAAATAGCCAACAGGAACTCATTGTGGCATGCTATTTGTTCTTCATTGTAAAACAGTTTTCTTACATTTTGATCAAATTGCTCTTTTGTTAGAGTAGGCATAAATAACAACCATTGCCTTAAGTAATCGAAATACTGTTTTCTTAGGTCTTCACCTAGTACAGCTTCGAGATTTTTTCTGGCTTCGTTTAGTTCTAAAATTATAAATTGTTATCACCAATACACAATACAAAAACCAGAACCAAATCTGAAGGTTAATTCACATGTGAATAGAGCTCCTCGAAAGTACCTACATAAAAGAATACTCTATTTTCTCCAGAGTTCGAACCTCTTTAATTTTCTTACCCATCAAATCAAACAGGAAACACGAAAATTTAATCAGAAAAGAATAAAATCTTTGTTGTTTAGTCAACTCTTTGGTTATATTGTCCCGAACCCGAATAAGCTACAGTTTTTTCACTAAATTAATATGAAATTAAACAGAAGCAACAATGAATTAAACAACACTACAAACAGAAACAGTTTCTTCTTTCTTTCTTTCTTTTTATTATTGGCTCTGCCCCATATATGTATTAGTACTATATGGCTATTACCCTGAAAATCTTGAAGCAACAACAGAGATAGCAGATCCAGGGTCATTTCGACTTGTGCGCATGCGCCGTCAGGGTATTGCCAAATATGCTTTTATTTCTTTAGAATAGGGCAGAAGAGTGAGTCTTAGAAAATTAGAGCAATGATAGAATTACCAAAAATCTTGCTAAAGAATTGCAAAATAAGCATTAAGTCCGTACTTCCAAGTGTTTTCAGATTATTTGTTTCCATTTCTAAACTAAAACGCGTCAAATAACAATTTCATATGACTAGAGGGTGACAACGTGACAACGTCTCATTTTTGCTCGACATAACCTCGAAATCTTTAGCAAATCAGCTCGCTTCAGCGAGTAGATTTGTTATTATTAACGGCTTTTGTGTACTGTATATCTTTACTTTTCTGCAAATTTTGATTGTGTGTGTGAACTGTGACCATTTTGTGACGATGCCGAGGCAAAACGGAATATTTTACATTATTTTAAACAGGCGTAGAAGCTTGAACAATTATCGTGCTACAGGTATGTACCCAGATCGAATGTTTCTTTCTATTAACTTACTTACGTTAATTTCGTGAGGGAACAATAACTAGGTAGTCCATTTCCTAAAGATTATAATTTCCTTTGCTGCTGTTGATATAATTAGGTACCTAGGTACCTATTTTTACCGAAAATTGCATGTACTCCAAAAAATCCTATTAAAACCTATTATTTTACCTGTTGAACTCTAAAAATGAATGTAAAATATCTAATAAAAGTTTTATTGATATATTTACCTGCGTTTTTTTCTTTTTTCAGTCGAAATACTATACAAAATCCTAAACAAATCAAGAACTTTAATGTTTGTTTACAAATTTCTGTCCAGTTGTCAAAGTCCTTAGACAAGTCCTTGTCAAAGTCAAATGTGATAACCTCATTTTTTTCCTGTTAAAACAAACGTCATCTCGCGCATGCGCACTGCGCGAAATGACCCTGGCGGGACAAGGAACCTCGGCTTCACTTCGTTTACATTGGTTAAATGGGCAAGCAAGGCGCCATATAGTACTAATCATATATGTATTTCAGGAAACACTTACCTCTATCTGTGGCTGTAAATGGGTCAATCATATCACCAAAAATATGAATAATTTGAAGAAATTGCTTATTTGTCGCTTATAAACGTGTATCAATGCTTGCAAAAATCTCTTATGGGATTTTCAATGCATTTTATTTTTGTTTGGAAAGATTTTTTAAAACACGCCCCTTGTGACGTCATCACTTAGGCTGTCAGATTAGGGGTCGTTCAGATTATAACTATATAATACAATGTACCTTAGTGATTGTCAGTCATGAGAAGGGTTATTTTTTTGTTAAGAATTAGAACATTTGTATCTTTTATATAATAGATTACGCAATATATTCTTCTGTTAAAAGAATATCTAGAAAATGAAAGTTCTTTATCATCCTGGGAGATAAGTTCAGGACAAATTTATTAGTTGAAGAGAAAAACTGGTGATGAGGTCTTTAAACAGCTACAAAGTGCGATATCTACGGACGGGGCACGAATATAATTAACCGATTAAACGAACTTACCTGTGAAGTTCAATCGGAATTATATGAAGTGCCCCGTCCGTAGATATCACTCCCAACCTCAGTTTTTCTCCCGCGCTTTCTTTAAACTGAATGACGTCTATAAGGCGGGAAATGAAGGATGTCATAGATCAAAAACTTCTTTAAAAATTGTGGCAGCTTGCGCACAGAGGCTAAACTACAAGTGCGATATCTACGGACGGGGCACTTCATATAATTCCGATTGAACTTCACATTACCTGTTCGTTTAATCGGTTAATTTTCTGTTGATGGCGAACGAGTGGGTTTAAAGTAGTGGCGCAGCCAGGAAAATGTTCTGGGGGGGTTGTCAACAAAGAGAATAAACAGAAAGAGAGTAAAAAACACGACATTCTAAAGGTTACAATTATTTGACCTCTGAAGGAGGTTTTAACCCCAGCCCCCCGAGGCTACGTCCCTGGTTTAAAGGGTTAGTTCAGAACAGTGTTGCCAGACGTACGACCATTTTAATGCTATTTGTACCATTATTACTCGTTATGTACCTGTACCATTAAAAGTAGTAAAAATACCATTATCTTCAAGTTCAAGACAGCACAAAAATAGAGTTGTTTTCTCTTTAAAGGGAGATTCACAGGGCTGTCCTGCAACTCTACAATTTCTTGAAAATAAGCTGTTTCAACAGCATTTCGCATACCGATTACGAAACCAAACTCACTGCACACCCATCCACAAATAATGAATTTTAATTTCATTTCTTAATTTTTTATTTTACTAAAATTCTCCGAATATTTTGAAATTAAAATAGGTACATCAAGGATATGTGTTTCTTGTATTCATTTTTAAGCGTGCATAGAGATGTGCCACTGGGAACGTGCCCTAGGGAACGTTCCCTGTTCCCAGCGACATTCCGGGAAATTTCCCCAGCAAGTGGGAAAGTTGTAAAAAATTGGGAATGTTTTGTTCTGTACCTTGAAGTTTCTTTATTATTATTTTTGTGATTTTATTTTGAGAAGTTATTTTTAGGTTTACTCAATCTCACACATATATAAATAGTTTAAATATTTGTATTAAACACTACCTTTGTTTTGAATATATCTATCTATATTCTATACTATCGTTAAAATCTCTGTGTAATACTTTAAGTATGGTTTATTTAAGTTATATATCTGTGGCTTGATACAAGAAGTGCCTAAGTCAATATGGATATAAATTGACTTAGGCACTTCTTGTACCAATCCACAGATATTTCCTTAATGTAAATCCTGTTTTTGAAGTTAATCAATAAAAATTTGTTAATTGTGTGAACTTTCCCACTTCTTTCCCCTTTTTGGGAACATTCCCGAGAACGTTCCTAGGGAAATTCCCCAAAAGTACTTTCCCAGGAAAGTGCCCATCACTAAGCGTGCACACCAACTTAGCTTTAGCTGTTAGTAAGTATTTTATAATTTTAATGAAAAAAATTTTTATATACATTCTGCTTGTATAGTTAGCACTATAGTGCCATGTTTCATGAAAAATGTCCAGGTCCAGACCTGAATGTAAAACTTAGGGGCCATGTTTCATGAAAAATGTCCAGGTCCAGACCTGAATGTAAAACTTAGGGTGTTTAAAAACATAAAACTTTCTGATCCACCTTGTATATTTCATTCCAAAAAATAAAATTGATGGGTCCAAGGGTTTCTTAGTCAAATAGGTGGTATTCCAACCGTGATGTATGATCATAGTGTATTAAATTAGCACAATATCAAAGGCGAATCACATGTTAATGTTTCTTCCATGACTGCATGGAGCATAAAGCTGGATTTATAAATTCGAAGCCGGCGTAGGCGCTCGCGCTGGCGTGGGCGCTGGAAGTTTTTTTATTTTATTTTATTTATGGTACATCTTACAAACACCTTGGTGGTAATTACATGTAAGAGACTTAAGACTAGAGGGAATAAAAATATATAAAAAAAAAAAAAATAATAATATTACACCTAAACCTAGCAGTCTAAAAGACAATTATTATTGTAAATGTGTACATCTATCGCTACAGCATTTAATAGTACGAACATTTGTGTTAAATATATCTATGTCATGCCTACTCAAAAATGCATTGCAATTTGCCAGCATAAGCATATAAGGACTTTCTTTATCAACTAAAAATATTCTATCTGTTGTAATACGTAAATTGATCTTTGGTACATTGAGTCTTATATAATTTATTAGGTAACAATCACAGTATTTTTGGCCACTAACAATATTAAATACAAAAATCACAGAATGAGTTTCTCTCCTACGTTCTAGTGTTACAAACTTAAAGCTATCTATCATTGATTGATAAGCTACTCTATAAGGATATGCATTGTGCTGTCTAACATACAAGTATCTTAAAAATCGTTTTTGAACTTTTTCAATGAGATTGGAGTTAGATGCAGCCTGAGGTGCCCAGATAACTGAGGCATACTCAAGGTGCGGTCTAACAAGTGAATTATATAGGAGTATCATAGTCTCTGTACTTTTAAAGTTTCCAGAGTTCCTTATTATGAAACCTAAAGCCTTGTACGCCTTATTTACAACATATTCGTAATGAGTATTAAATTTGAGATTTTGTTGGAGGTAGACCCCAAGGTCCTTGATACCATTTGCCCGATGAAGTAAAATGTCATTAAGGAAGTAATGATAATCTGTCGAGCTGAGCTTCCTGGTATAAGTATTGTTGTAATTTTTGACAGTCCAGCTCATTGGTGATGGTATTAAAAACCTTAAAGTCATCAGCAAAGAGTAGACATTTAGAGTTTTGAATCACAGTTGGGAGGTCATTTATAAATAGGGCAAATAGTATAGGTCCCAAATTACTGCCTTGTGGAACACCAGATGTTGCTCCATACACGGAAGATTTAGTTTTTCCAACCTTAACAGACTGAGTTCTTGTGGACAAATAGGAATTCATAAATTTTAATGCGTTAGTTGAGAAATGAAAAGATGCAAGCTTCGAAAGCAACAGCTGATGATCCACTTTATCGAAGGCCTTTGAGCAATCAGTGTATATTACATCTAATTGCTGCTTATCACTGATTGCCTCAGAGGCACATGCTGTAAAAACACACAAATTTGAAACAGTTGATTTACCAGAAACAAAACCATGTTGCTCAGAACAGATTCTATGCTTAACATTATTTACAATATCATGAAATAGTATAAATTCAAAGATTTTAGCCAAAGCATTTAATACACTAATCGGACGATAATTGTCAACAATAGACCTACTGCCCGACTTGTGTATTGGTGTAACAATAGCCGACTTAAGTTTATCAGGAAAAGTATTACTCCGTATAGCCATGTTAAAAATGTGCACAATAGGTTTGGTCAAGAACTCTGAACAACCTTTGTAAATGTATGAAGGTATATTGTCAGTACCAGTAGATTTCTTCGGTTTTAGTTTCCTAATACTGTCCTTAACATCCTCATCCGTTACATGTCTGAAATTAACAGTTCCACTATACATAGTCTGCAAATTATCAGCAGACGGTGCCTCATACACTGAAGAAAAATACCCTGCAAAGGCGTTAGCAATATCAGCATGCCCATGGTACTCATCATCTCCCAATGTAACCAAATCGGGAATACCATTGCGTTTATTTCTGCTCCTGACATAAGACCAGAAACTGTTTGGATCCTGACCTATATTACTCTCAATATGTGCTTGAAAAGACTTGAAGTCACAAGTAGTCTTAGCTTTTATTGCTTGTCGAAGGTTTTGATATTCTGAAATTTTGGGCTGATCAGCCGTGTTATTGTGTATAAATTTATGCAATCTGTTTTTATGTCGTATCATCCTTATTAAATCCAAGGAGAACCACAGCGGATACCGACATTTACCTCCTGAAGGTTGTTTCTTCTTAGGAATGGCACGTTCTATGCAAGATAGGATGATTTTATATAGCACATCAAGACACACATTAGGGTCTGAAAACTTTTCAATCTCTGACCAATCAGCAGACTGTATTAATCTATAAGTAAAGGTAATTACCATTAGCATAATCAAGTGTCGCAGGGAAAATTATCTTAGGCGCTCTGCCAGCGATGCGTATGCCAAATCTTTAAACATACTCATGCATTAAACACAATCCAAGGGAAGATATGATTCTATTCTAGAGTAATGACGTTCTTCAGATGATAGAATTTTTGAATGTATGTGTGAAACAAACGCCAATGCTATTTCATAACTTTATTTTAAAATTCACCTCTTACTAAAACACTAGTGGACTTTTAAATTAACAATCTTTGATAATTGGTTCAAATGATTTTCATCTAAAGTTAGGGTTTCATTTAACTTAGCTCCCAACGTGACTGCTTCTGGGAAACCACTATCACATGCATATTGGATACAGGTCTGAAAAATAAATAGAAAACAATATAAAAGACGACATATTAATTATTATTTAATCTTATACCGGGTGTTGCATCGTCGAGCGGGACATAGGAAATCTCATGTAATTTTAAATGGGGTTAATTATTGGCTTCCCTAATTATTTTAGAGAAAAATTCTATTTAGGTTTATTAAAGAGCACTAAAACCCACATTCAAAAGAATAACTTTAGATATTTTTGATGAGCCCGTTTACGGGTTATGACTGTCAAATAAATGACAACTTTATTTGACAGTCATCTTTTACCTTGACTGGTGCCCGCAAATACGGGGCCATAAAAACGAGAAATAGTTAAAAAGAAATCGGCGATAACCCGTAAACGGGCTCATCAAAAATATCTAAAGTTATTCTTTTGAATGTGGGTTTTAGTGCTCTTTAATAAACCTAAATAGAATTTTTCTCTAAAATAATTAGGGAAGCCAATAATTGACCCCATTTAAAATTACATGGGATTTCCTATGTCCCGCTCGACGATGCAACACCCGGTATAGTATTTTCTGTGGTCAGGATATCATAATTATACCGGGTGGTGCACCACCCGAAAATATATAATATATATATATATATACCGGGATTACCGGGTGATGCATGGCTTAGTTGAACATAGGAAATCCCCTGTAAATTTTGAGGTGGCTAAAAATTGGCTCCCCTGTACATTTCAGAGAAAAATTGCATTCTAATTTTTTGAAGAGGCCGATATAATAAACCCATGTGCCAAGTTTGAATAAATTTTAATAAGCTAATCCTAACTTATTCAAGTAAATGTGACGGCAAAATTACGAAATTTTTATAGTTTAGGTAGTACAGCAAACATTAGCAAATAATTTCTATGACGCTATTGTCAAGAATTGACGTAAAGCTGTACATAATGAATAAAGAATATTTCACATTAAAAACACATTTTCGTTTCACCAATCCGGCAAACACATATATCCAAATTATTATTTGGCATTGACAAAACGAAAAGTAGCGTCAGTGACAACATTTTCAATAAAGGCGCTTTAATTATAGCTAAATATGAGCTATTCCATTAAGGAAAAAGTAACTATGATTAAGTGGTATTAACAGTAGTGCCGAAATGTTTTCAGTTCAATTCGCTGATAAGCCTATCCCTTCCATCATTAATTAAACTTATCATTAGTAAATTTGAGTCCAAAGGCACTGTTGTAAATAACTGTAAATGTTCAACTCAGAATGTCAATAGAGCTGAAGAAAGGAATAATAGAGATCTTGATATTTTACTGCACGTGGAGGAAAATAAAATGATTAACACGAGGATTCTTGGGCAAGCCGTAGGAAAACATCAAACTGCAGTGTTGCGCACTTTAAAAAAACTAAAATATTTTCCTTACAAGTTATAATAATAATAATAATAATAAACAATCTTTATTTCAAAGGTATGTCAAAGCTATAGCTACAACATAAAACGAAATAACGTCATAAAACCATAACACAAAAAGAAAAATCACAAATTTAAAAATTTCGCACATGTTCAAAATATTCGTTTACGTTATATGGTTCCATATTTACTAACATATTAAATATTTTTTTCTTTATAAAACTAATATTATCAATCATTTTTATATTCTTTGGCAGAAAATAAAGAACTTTATACAATTATAATAACCCCCTTTTTCTGTTATTGTTAATCTGTGTCTTGGATATTACTTATAGTTTACATGTCTAGATAAATACATATTCTGCGGAGCACTATCTCTGAATAACTCTTTATTTTTGAGAAAAAACAATAAACATTCCTGAATATAAACTCCTGTTATTGTTAAAAGTTTATTTTCCCTGAATTTGCCTCTACATGATTCCCGAAATTTTAATCCCAGCATTATTCTTAATGCCCTCTTTTGACACACAAATAATTTCTCTATATCCTTAAAACTTCCGTATAGAACTATACAGTATCTAATATGGCATTCAAAGTTTGAGTGATATATAACCTTCTTAGTATGTAAGTCTGTATATTTTGCTAAGATACGGAAGCTATAACATATAGTGTTCAATTTTTTTCGGACATATTCAATGTGGTTTTCCCACGATATTACATCATCCAGGACGATACCCAAAAATTTAACATTTCCAGTTATGTTAAGAGAATTGTCCTTGATTTCTATTGTTTGTGGTTGTTCTACACGTGACCTATTTGTTTTAAAAATTGCAATGTTAGTTTTATTATCGTTTAAAATTAGTTTGTTTTTGGCAAACCAACTGCTGGCATCCGTCATTATGTTTTTAGTTTTTTCCTCAATATGAATGATATTTTCGTCACTAATCAATATACTCGTATTATCTGCATAGTTTATTAGTTTACACCAGTCTCCGTAGCTGCTAGCTATTTCCGTGATATTGTTTAAATATATGATAGAAAGAATCGGCCCTAGCACACTGCCCTGCGGTACGCCAAGTTCGATCGATACTTTATCGGATAAGTATTTTTTATTGTCCTGTTTAATTAAAACTTGTTGTGTCCTTTTTGAAAGGTAAGATTTGAGTAAATTTAAAGACGTTCCTCTGACTCCGTACGAATTTAGCTTTTGCAAAAGTATGTTAAAATTTAATGTATCATATGCTTTGGATAGATCCAGAAATAGACCCAAAGGGACTTTTCCGGCTTCGAAAGATTCTAAAATATACTGTATAAATTGGAATACCGCAGTTTGTGTAGACCTTCCCTTTATATACCCGTGTTGTTGATTGCGTAACAAACTGTTTGATATAAAAAATTCAAGCAAACGTTCAGATATTATACTCTCAAACAGTTTAGAAAATGACGGAAGTAAGCTAATTGGTCTGTAGTTATCCATTACTGATTCATCACCCTTTTTAAAGACTGGTACAACTTGTGCAATTTTAAGACTGTCTAGAAAAGTGCCAAATTTCAAAGAGTTATTGAGGATATAACAAATTAATGGGTTGAACTATTTCCCTTATAACATACTTGATCAAATTAGAGGATACTCCGTCATGGCCGCTACTTTGCTTGTTCTTCATATTACTAACCACATCAAGAATTTCTTTAGAGTTAGTTAGACGCATTTCTAGTGTATTATCATTATGTTCTATTTTAGAATTAAAAGATAAATTCTCTAAGTTCTCAAGTAGAGATGTGGCTGCATTTGCAAAAAAGGTGTTAAAATTATTTACAACAGTCTTTGGATCTCCTATAATTTTAATTGAAGGTTTTGATAAACTTTTGCCTTTAATTTGATTAACAACAGACCATGTACTCTTTGATTTATTATCAGAATTTTTAATTTTATTTGCAAAATATTTTTTTTTTAGATTTAACTAACATATTGTTATATTCTTTCTTTTTATCATTGTATAAGTCTTTAAACAGGATATTTCCACTCTTCAGAACATATAAAACATCTAATTGATTTTTACACTCTTCTATCTCAGGATTATTATTTAGCCTATTTCTAGATTTATTGAAATTTCTGTTTGGTATTTTTTGCAATGGAAAACATTCATTGATTTTACTTTGAAAAATATTCATAAACTCACACCACTGGTCGTCTACTGAATGATCATGCAGTGAATAAATTGACTGCCAGCTTGTTACAGAAAGCATATTTTTAAACTTTAATTTATTTTTTTCACTGAAAATTCTTTTTTCGACCAATATGTTTTTTTCTTTTGTTATATTTAAGGTTAATTTTTGAGCTGTATGATCCGAGATATAAGAATCTAGAACTTGGGAAACCTTACTGCCCCCAAAATTTGTTAGTATGTTATCAATGCAACTCCTACTGTTCGTACTAATACGAGTGTAATCTGTCACAGTGTGGGTTACATTAAAATAGTTAATTAGTGAGATTAGGTCCCCAACATTTTTACCACCTGACTTAAAATCTACATTGAAATCTCCCGCTATAACTAAATGATTTTTATTTACACACAATAAGAAAAGTTGCTCCATCTTATTTAGAAAAATTCCAAAGTCCCCATTTGATGGTCGATAGAGTGATACACAAATTATGTTATTGTCTTTTACCTTGAGTTCACATCCACAACATTCAAAAATATTTTCTTCACTTAATCCATTTATATCGTCTTTTTTTTTGCCCTTGAGATTATCTTTAATGTATATGGCACTGCCTCCATGTCTATTCTCGTTCTGTCTGCAGAAACTCGCGACTAAGTAAAAATGATCGATGTCATAGTTGTCCAACTGCGAATCTGTCTTCCAGTGTTCTGTAACACACAGTATATTACAGTCCTTATGGTTGTTTAAAAAATCCTCCAACAGGTCCACAGAGTTTCCAATGGATTGAACGTTTTGATGTATGATAATGATCTTGTCATCACCTATTCTCATGCTATTGGTTTTGCCAAACTTTGTTTGATTATTTTCTTTTGTTTCATTTGATCTATTTACATATTTTAAGGACCTTTTGTTTCTGATTTCTATAAAAAATTATTATAGTTAGTGTTTAGTCTTAGCCTGTCTAACATTCTTTGGTAAAGTGGGCATTGTTTATCTCTAGCAGAGTGGTTTGCTGCACCAAGTTTGTGTTTCACGCAATTGGGGCATTTCACTTCATTTGTATTACAGTTGCATGTTCTCCTCCACACTTGTGACAGCACTCTTTTTCTCTACAGTATTTGGCCACATGACCATATCCACAACATTTAAAACAAAGTGCCAGATTAAAATGCTCCTGCACATGTACCCTTACTAGATCAATGAATACTGTTCCTTTTTTAAGAAACCATTTGGCAATTGTTGGAGATGCCTGTAATATCCAGTTTTCTTTTTCAGGGTTGCGACATGGCTTTTTTGCAATTACACAAATTTTATCAGATACACAATAGCCAAGTTCTTCCACAATTTCATAATTTAAAATCTCTATTTCCTTAAGAAACTCTGCATCTGAAAACCCCCTGTTTATACCTGTTATCATAAACATGGGATCAGTATTTTGGGATTCTTTAAATTTGATGTTCAGTTTTTCTTGTATCGCTACTTTTAGTTTTTCTTGTTGGTTCTTATTGAAACTTTCAACTATTATTGCACCATTTTTCGTTTGTCTGATGCTTTTAAATCCTTTTCCTACATCTTGGTTATTTATTTCGCTTTTAAGCTGTTTGAATGCTTGTTTTGAGTCACTTACATTTTCAATACGTATAACTGTTTCATGTCTTTTAACTGTAGGTGGTGTTGTCCCAAGTATGAAAATCATCAAGAGCTACGGCAAGGTGATGAAGAACGGAGAATGGTATTCTTTTTTAAAGTAATGGAAAGAGTAAATAATAATAGGGATCTTTTGAGAAATATTTGTTTTACCGATGAATGTACATTCACCCTCAACAACGAACCAAATGTTTAAAATTTCCGGTATTGGAGCCAAGAAAGTGAACATGTTTAAAATAAACATCAACGGTATTAACAAAAAGATCTAAACAAAAACAATTACTTGCTCGAAAGCACCTCGAAAAAGGATGTTTTTGACTTTCTTGAGGTGAACTTCCACTCGAATCGAACCGGGATCCCGCCCATCGTGACCTGCGCGAAAAATTACCCTTATCTTGATCAAGTTTGGCCACCGCCCTGCAAAATTTGAGCGGAATATATTATATTAATACCACATTATTATGGTAAAAATATACAGTATGATATTTATGTATATACATAAAATATAGATTCGAGAACTAATCCTGGGTTTCATTGCCCGTAGTAAAATATCCGCCCTAACTAACCTACCTACTAAAATCAATTTCTGTCTATTTACATTACACGCTACGAACTAACATGCATGCTGAGAATCGAAATTTTGTGACTCGTAGAATGTTAAGCAGCATCTTTGAGTACAAACTGGCTATAATAAATGGCAATGGCGAGAGACGTAACATACATCGTTTTTACTAAAAATCAGCTGTTTTATAAAATTTGTTCATTATTCTCGCAGAAAATTAAACCAAAATTGCAACATATGTAGGCTCAACAAACCTTATGATACTGCTAATTCTGGAAACATCATTAAACTTATTATTAAACACGTTTATAAGCTGCAAACACGACTAACAACCGAAAATTACATTGAAGTTTCAGTATAAAATAATTAATATACGCTCCGAAATCCCCGAGTCCGTCCGCACACTGTTGGCTCCGCCTTCCAGCGTGAAACGTGCAATTGCGGTAAGTTTCACCTCGAAATCCGCAAGAGGTCGGTAGCGGCCATATTTTAAAAACGGAGGAAAAATGATTTCGATACATTTAAAATTAATAAAAAAAAATTGTTTAGTTTGGTTGTAAAGAAAATGGTAATAGCCATGCCGCCGCGGAACTTCATTTAATAGTTTATGAAAAAAAACTGAGTACGTCGGGCCTAGATCGTTTAAAGAAAAAAGTGACAACGCAACGGCGCCGGCGTACATTTATATTTACCTATATACCATTTCGAATTCTTTAGACTATAAATAAAGTCACAATTCGTTTTCTGCTATGTACCGTCGGCCGTCGGAACCGTAGCCCTTAAGATCCGTGTCCGATCCAATTAAATTTTAATAAAGGACTATTTCTATTTCTAAGGAACATAGCCTTTTTTTTCAATGTGGGGAAATTAATAAAAAAGGTGGGACCAAAAGTACTAATTTTTTAGACATTTTTCAAGGTTAATAATGTAGCATCTAAAATAAGTAAATTATTATATAAGTTTCTACATCCTGAGGGAAATTTTAAATACCAACTTGTCTGTTTTAATCTATAAATCCCTGGTAGAATCTATACTATGTTATGGTATAGTGGTATGGGGACGGGCATATAAAAGTATTAAAATATTAAAAACTTTGCAAACTGTTCAAAACTACATTCTGAAGGTGATGAACGTTTTCAATTTGCACAAATAATATATTTTGTCGACTTGTATATTTATGCATAAAAAAGGAAATACGTCATCTTCATCAAACAAGAAAAAAAAAATAAACAGGCACTTAGTAATACCCGTTAGTCAAAAAACTATAAATTTAAAATACTTTAACCATTTAGCTCCAAAGTTGTATAATATTTTACCTACAACAATCAGAAATATAAATAGAATTAAGAGCTTTAGATATAAATGTAAAATATTGATATTCGAAAATGCAAAAATATTTAAGAGTACACTTGTGTAACATTATCAAATGAATAAATAAATTATAATCGTATAATCACCCAGTTTACTATTGAATATGTAGTGTAATTGTTAATTATATAAGTATGTCTGGATTTTAATTGAAATCTTGAAAATTGTTTAAAATTAAAGAGTTTAATGTATTGCACATTCAGACATATAGTTGTCTAGGTGCAATAACAAAAGTATACCGATGTTAGAGAATAAGAAATTATGTTAGTACAAGAAACTGTATTTAAAGTAATATATTATTATAATTCTATTAGACATCAAATAATACATATCACAATTTCCAAAATCATCAAATGAATAAAATGCCCCTAAAATCAAGAAATTTTAACCGTTCTCTTAAGGGCTACGGTTGTGGACGGTGCATAGCAGAAAATGAACTGTGTGTTTATTTTTAGTTCAATGGATTTCAAATTTGGAATGGTACATATGTAAATATAAATGTACGCCGATGCGTTGTCACTTTTTTTTAAACGGCCTAGGGCCGACGTACTCAGTTTTTTTTCATAAACTATTAAAAAAATTTAAAAATCGTTCCGCGGCGACATGGCTATTATCATTTTCTTTACAGCCAAACTAAACAAGTTAAAAAAAAATTTTTGAATGTGTCCAAATCCTCCGTTTTTAAAATACGGCCGTCGGCTACCGACCTCTTGCGGATTTCGAGGCAAAACTTAGCGCAATCGCTCGTTTCACACTGGAAGGCGGAGCCAACTATGCGCGGACGGACTCGGGGATTTCGGAGCGTTTGTTAATTATTTTATGCTGAAACTTACAGGGTTCGGACTCTTGAACAGCTGTAAAATTCCAGGACTTTTCCAGGTTTTCCAGGCAAATATTTCCTTATATTCCAGGTCAAGTAAAAATAGTTTAATTCAAAGGTGAAAAAAACACAAAGTCTGCTCCACTAGTTGTATTGAAAAAATTCAAAAAAGGGTTATTCTTTTGTGTTCGTACATGTTTCGAAGGCAAAGGCCTTCATCCTCAGCGAACCAAATTGTACAGTGAAGAAGAGAATTCTCTCAACATTGAGTTCAAAAACTAGGAAGGCAGAAAAAATTCTTTCATTTTTATAACTTATTAATCATTGGCAGTTGTATTAAAAATTTTAAAAGATAACATTATTAAAATATGAAAAGATTTTAGATTAGTTAATAATTTGAGGGTGTTTTTTTTTCCCTCAAATTATTAACTATTAAAAATCTTTTCATATTTTAATAATGTTATCTTTTAAAATTTTTAATACAACTGCCAATGATTAATAAGTTATAAAAATGAAAGAATTTTTTCTGCCTTCCTAGTTTTTGAACTCAATGTTGAGAGAATTCTCTTCTTCACTGTACAATTTGGTTCGCTGAGGATGAAGGCCTTTGCCTTCGAAACATGTACGAACACAAAAGAATAACCCTTTTTTGAATTTTTTCAATACAACTAGTGGAGCAGACTTTGTGTTTTTTTCACCTTTGAATTTTATATTCACTCCACTGTGAGATGGACTACTTTCACAAAATTAAAAAAATAGTTTAGTATGTTTTATTTTTTCTTACTAGTAGATAGGTATTAAAGTAAAAGTGAACGAAGGAAAAAAGGAAGCAAACTCTCGCACGAAACATAACACTACCTTTGCAATCAAGTACCTACAATCATCTTTGAATTTCGACTAGATGAAAATGTTTTATTATTTTTATCAAAATCATAGAAACAAAATAAATATGGATATAGATATTTTACAGTGATTATATTTCTATGATACATACATTTATACTTCTTTTCTAAGTTTATGTAACCTTACATCGATATTTTTTGATTCATAATTAGCAATATCATTTATTTTAAGTTTTTTCTTTTCCAATTTATTTATTTCTGCCATAACCATTTTTCTTTTTTCCACTTTTCTATTATCTTCGTCATCTCGCTTCTTGCTCTCTTCAATAGCCTGTGTGTATCTAAAATGGGCATTTTTGCAGTACAACTTCATTTTTTTAGTAATTTCGACGCTGGTGGCTCCATTCTTATTAAGTATGGCATCATAAACTTGACGTCGAGCAATTAAAGAAGATTCCATCTGATTTTCAACTAACATATATTTATTAACCGAAAAGCCGCTTTCAACGTCGGCGTTGCCATGAGAAAGACATAATACCATTTTTATTATTGAAAATAAGTCCTTATATTCCAATTTATTTAAAAAAATACTACCATAAAACTTGTCCAGTCTTAAGGGTGAAAGTTTGTAGCTTTCATAAGTAGTTTTAAAAGTATCTATGTTATTTAGAAAAATATTCATTTGACACATTGCATATTCTGCAATTTCAAGATCTATTAAGTTACCATCTGTAAAAATTTCTAACAATTGATTAAATCCCTTTTTTGACAAATCCATGTCGTTGAATAAATTATTGGGATCTAAACAACTAAACATTTTCGTCGCTTTAAATTTCAGTGGGGACCGCTCAATAAGCTTTTTTATTAAAGCACTAATAAAGTAACGACAATCTCTAAGAAAACATAATTTTTCTGACTCGCTAGCTTGGCTTTCTTTGAGAAATTTTTTTGTACGAAACCCCAAATCAATTTGTTTATATGGACAATAAATATTGTTGTCATCAAAATCGATTTTTAATAATTCATTTGTTTTTTTTATTAAATAATCCTTTTTAATTATTCTTTCTAAAAGTGATCTGAAAATCAGGTCTAAATCTTTAAAAAGAAAGGGAACAAGTGGCTCATTAGATTGATACTTTCTTAAAAATATTTCCAAATTTGTGGCTATTAATGAAAAAAACGATAATTTGGGTTTAAGAAGCTTATCCTTTAAGTTGTCTTTAACATTTTGAACAGTGGTAGTCTTTGGAAGCTTGGTGTTTGGATTATCAACATAATGAGTAAGTGATTCCAGTAATGTTATTGCCCTAGATGCGGCAACCGCGCTTTCCACCCATCGCACGCTACAAAATTTTAGAGGAAAGTCATTTGTACTAGTTAGCTCTTTAAAAGAAGCCCTCCTGGCAGGCGAATCTTTAAACAGCCAGTAGATGCCTCTTAAAAATTCATTTATTGTCCACTTAGCTGCTTTGTGGCCCGATTGAAATGCTCCGTGGACAACATGTAATCCACATGATCCCAAATCAATTAAATTTACGTCGTCATCTTCCTTTAAAAGCTTTAGAAATTTCCAATTGACATTCGGACCATCCATAGATACTTGTAGTAATTTTTTCAATTTTAATGGATGTAATCCTATCTTAAATGAGTCTAAGATGTCATTTGCCTTTGATCCATTCATAAAAACTGATTTTAAATATCTAAAAATAAAAGAAATATTTAACTGTGACTACTTCAACTGAAACCGTAACACTGTCTCGATGTTAAGACCTTAATATAATATTTGCGTACCTTGTCTGAACAAGCATTTTATGTTCATCCCAGTATCTAATCACTACATCCATTTGGCCTTTTTGTGATATTCTATTTAGTGACTCATCAAAGCAAGCAACATAAAATGAACATTTAAGTAAAATTTCTTCCAATTCCTCTCGAAAATAAATAGCTAGACCATAGGTTATAACATATGATAATTTTTTGGAAGAGAGTTTCAGTTTTTCAGCAGTACTACAGCCTTTAAACATTAATTTTAGTATTGGCAATGTCTTATTAATGGAGTTGAGTGACATATGGGATTCAACCGAATGTAAAGCCCATAAAATTTCTGCTTCCAGTACATTTTCTGATGTAAAAAAAATTTCATTCGCAGATTTATGCATACTTGGCAGATTATGGTCGTCGTTTATAGAATTAGAAGTGCTTGGTACGCTCTGCTCATCATTCGATTCAGTTTGCGGGTATTTTTTTTTGTCTGAAGTATATTTAGTTAAAACAAGTAACGTGCTTGGTGTTCCTTGTTTCGCAGCAACTTTCTTTAAGTGGACACTACATCTCTGATGGCTCGTAAGAGCAGATCTGCCCATGTTGCTTAAAGAGAAACTCTTTGAGCATAGTTTACAATATGCAGAGAAAGGATCCCCTTTAATTTCTTTAAAAACCTCGGCCCATTCATGGTTTAAATTCGGATTTGTCCAGTCGGGGTTAAAAACAGTTTTTTTCTTACTACACATCTAAAATTTAAAACAAAAATAATATAACAATATCATAAAAATAAAAGTTTAGCACCTACCTGATTAAAATTTAAAACACTTTACAAAAGAGTCAAAACACGTTAAACTTCTACAAACATTTGTATACGATTCGGATTCGAATTGCAAAGAGAATTGACGACCATAATTACGACTTAAGATCTGATGTCTATAATTAAACTTCATTAAAAATAAATATTGAAAGAAAAGGATTAAATATTACCGCACGTCGAGGCTTCCTTCGGATCAATCGAAGGTTGTCGGCGAAAAGTCTTCGCCAATCGCGGCGAGGTAATGGAGAATACGACAATCTGCATGGACAGAAGATTTAATCAACTTTAAAATTAGAAAATTCAATGTCGTGGTACAAACTGCACCGATTGGTTAGAAATCAATTTGGTAAAAATAATATATTAAAGGATTCCAGGTTGCCAAATCAAATTTCCAGGATTTTGGGTACAATTACGAAATTCCATGACTTTTCCAGGTTTTTTATGCCCAGTTTTAAATTCCATGACCTTTCCAGGTTTTCCAGGTTAGTCCGAACCCTGTTAAATGTAATTTTCGGTGGTTAGAATTAGCCGTATCAAAGAGTTTGTCATTGCTTACATGTTGCAGTTTTTGGTTTAATTTTCTGTGAGAAGAATATACAAATTTTATAAAACAGCTGATTTTTAGTAAAAACGATAAAATTATGTTCACATCTCTCGCCATTGTCACTTATAATAGCCAGTTTGTACTCATAGATACTGCTTAATATTGTACGGGTGTCACAAAATTTCGATTTTCAGCTTGGATGGTAGGTGAGTTAGGGTGGATATTTTGGTACGGTCAATAAAAACCCATGGTTAGTTTTCAAATATATGTTTTATGTATACATAAATATCACATTGTATATGTTTACCATAATAATGTGATATTATATTGCACTCAAATTATGCAGGTTGGTGGCCAAACTTGATCAAGGCAAGGGTAATTTTTCACGCAGAACACCATGGACAGGGTCCCGGTTCGATCCGAGTGGAAGTCCAGCCCTAAAAAGCCAAAAACCCTTTGTGGGGGTGTTTTCGAGCAAATATTGCCTAGAAACTCGCGGGTGTTTCTGCTGATGTAAGTTTGAAAGGGCCTATGGGGTGTTGCCTCAGTGGTTTGGGGGTTCTGTTTAAAATGTTATTAATCTTTATATGCATTTATCTCCTATAATGTGTTACTTTAAAGAAATTTTAACATCGATGTTTTAGTTTCGAACTTTTTTTTGATAACATTGATGTTTATTTTAAATATCGATAAATCGAAATAAAATCTCAACTTCCGAAAGGTATCAAGTCTGAAGGCAATTCTAGTTGACCTCGATAGTCTGATGGGAGCGATATCGCCCGGCAATCGAGAGGTCCCGGGCTCGAATCCCAGCTTGGACATGGGACGTTTTTAAGTGTTTGTTAGATATTTTATTGTAATTATATTATACTATTTGTAGTACTGGTTGTCCCGGGACAACCCCAAATAAAATATATTAATATTTCTTTACTTTGTCTAATTTTTCCACAGTAAACAAAAACATAACATAACTCAAACAACCTTTTCTCTTCGCTTCCATCGAATCTCATCTCACCTCTCAACGTCACGTCACTCTTCTTACCCTGGCCGTCACCAGAGGGCGCATGGCGTAAAGGCGCGTAATTACATTCGAATAAATGGCGCGAACCTACATAAATACTACAGTTCGGCCTATCCTGATAAATCTGATTGACCTCAATCAGGTAAACATAAATAAGTACATAAGATTTTACATAAAACTTAACTAACCCTTAACTGGCTTACATGAACGCCAAATTCGTAGCCTTACTTAAACATAATCAAGTACATAATAAAGTCATAAGGTTTCATAAACATAAACAACATAAGTCTCATAAATCATAAACGACATAAAAGTCTCATAAACATAAACGACATAAGTCTCATAAACATAAACGACATAAAAGTCTCATAAACATAAACGACATAAAAGTCTCATAAATCATAAATGACATAAGTCTCATAAATCATAAGAAACATAAGTTTTTCCATAAGTCTTAACATAAAATAATGAAACACTTCGCATAAAAAATGTAAACACTTCTAAAGTACGTAAGTTGGTACATAACATAAGTAACCTACTCCAAATCATAATCTAGTCTTAGTCTTCCATCCAAGGTTTCATTCTTGAAGGTACATAAAAAAGTGCTTTATTTTTATTATGTTTTCTGTAAACTAATCCATTTCTTAACTCAAAGAGTTTGCTTTCTGAGTGTTCCAACTTCTCTCTAATTTTACCAATCTCTACATCTTTATCCTGTCTAATACTTAAGTTCCGTTCAAAAGTGTTATCTTCTAAAATCAAAACCGAGTACCTACTTAAACTATCAGCATGCCTCATTTGATAATTTGGACGATGCTCCATAGTATAACAATAATTCTGTAGTTCTAATGACCAACGCAAAATTCTTGGGTTTATATCTTTTTTCTGTAAAGCTAACTTCACACTGTTACAGTCAGTAATAATCTTAAACTCTATTCCCTGTAAATAGATTCTAAATCTTTTTAAAGCATTAACAATTCCTAGCATTTCTAGCTCAAAACTGTGAAGTTTACTCTCAGCAGGAGTAGTTCTTTTTGAAAAATAAAAAACTGGGTGAAACTTACAATCGCTCTGTTTCTGAATTAAAATACCACCAAAGGCGTGTAAAGAACTATCACAGTGCAATTGGGTTTCTGCTTTTGGGTCATAAATAGCTAAAACCGGTGCTTCAATAAGCAAAGACTTTAAAGTTTCAAAAGATTTAAACTCCTCCTCCCCAAATTTGAATACAGCACTTTTTTTTAGCAAATCATACAATGGTTTTGCAAGAATAGCATAATCTTTTATGAAACGTCGAAAATAAGATGTCAGACCTATAAAACTTTGAATGTCTTTAAAGTTTTTTGGGACTGGGTATGACTGAATTGCCTCGATATTATGACTTGCTGGAGAAAAACAATTTTCAGTTATCGTGTATCCTAAAAACTGAATACTTTCCTTAAAAAATGAACATTTTGCCAAGTTTAACTCTAAATGATTCTTGACTAATAAAGTAAAAACTTCATTTACAATAATTAAATTTTCTTCAAACGTTTTAGTAGGTATACAAATATCATCAGCATAAATACACAGCTTATTTTGTTCAATAAGATCTTTGAAAATTAGGTGAATATAGCGGCTAAAATTTGCAGGACTATTCTTGAGCCCAAAAGGCATCTTCAAATATTCATACTGACAATTATGAGTAACAAAACTAGTGTAACTTATCGAATCCTCGCTAATAGTAACGTGATGAAACGCATCTTTTAAATCAAGCTGAGTGAAAAACCTTTTATTTCGCAAAAACTCAATTTGATCGTCAATTAACGGAAGGGGCCAATTATCCCGAATAACAATATCATTTAATTTGCGGTAATCAACGCACATTCTCAGCCCTGCAGGCTTCCTAGGTACAAGTACGATTGGAGAACTATATTCCGAACTACTTTTACGAATAACACCTTTGTCTAATAGTTCGTGTACAATTTTACTAACCTCATTTTTTTCATAAAATGATAGTCGTCTTGGTCTGAAAAAGAATGGATTATGATTTGGTTTCACTCTAATAGACATCTCAAACTGTGTTTCTGGTGCTGCAGGCTTAACAGCATTTAGATAGTTATTTTCAAAACCCTCCATAAATTTCCCTCTTAACCGAGGTTCCAGATCAGGATTGATATTTAACTCAAAGTCATTCAAAGGTTGAGATGGTAAATCAATAAGGAAAATATCGTTTTCTGACTCTAAACTACTCTGAAGCTTTTTAGATATTAACACTTGATCATCAAGAGTGATAGAGAGGTTATTCTGCACTATAAAATCCCTACCTAATAAACAAGCATATTTTATTGTACTATCAGCCACAACATAAAAATCTATCTCCAACCTCAAATCATTAAGAAACAAATTCGTTTTAAAAATGCCAATACTATTTAAAACAGAATTGTTGATTCCCTGAAAGGCCTTAGGGCATAAATCTTTTTCAATTAAATGTGAAGGTATAAGAGATGAAATTATTAAAGATATAGCACTACCAGTATCTAAAATAGGTGAAAGACTTAGCTGTTTTCCATCTATGTTGACATCAATCTCTACTCGATATGAAGGAGCTGTAGTATTCTGGGGCTCGACCAGATTGGTAGTCTTATCACTGTTTTCTCTTCTAAATGGTGGTGTCATTACTTTGGTTGGACACGATCTCTGCTGGTGCTGCATGGACCCACATAAAAAACATGATCCTCTCTCTCTCTTTGGCTTCGGGCAACTTGTGGCAATATGGCCCTCCTCTAAACAGTTAAAACATTTTGGCACAGGTCTTGAACTTGTGTGGCTTAGTGGAATACCAGCATTCCTAAATGGCAAACTTGGCGCTGGCGCATTTTGAGATGGCAAGTGTCCTGTACTTGTCATTCGCCCACGATTAGGTCTTCCTTGATCAGTAAAATGTCTTTGTCTTCGTTCATTATTAATCCTATCATAGGCTAGAAGGTCACGATAAAGGTCATCTGTGTCACTATGTGTTTTGGTAATAATCATTGTTGCTAACTCCCGGGATGTCAAACCAATTGCAATTTGTTCCTTTTGTTCATCAAAAGATAACCCCAAGTCTTTACATAATCTAACTTTTTCATGGAAATACCAATTCAAGTCTTCCTTGGAGCCTTGCATTCTAGACGTCATAGATTTCCATAAATATGTTAGGTTTTTCTCATGCACAAACGTGTTGCAAAAGTCCCTTCTAAATTGGTCCCATGTTAATAAAACCATTCGTCGAGCATTGTACCAGCTAGCTGCTGCACCAATAAGTCGAGTTCTAGCGGTTTCTAGTTTGAATTCAGGTGGCCAATTGTGTAAAGTAGCTGTACTTTCAATACCCTCTATCCACACTCTGCTTTGGGATAAATTGTCTCCACTAAAAGTTGGAATGCTCTTGGAGAAGTCCGGCATAACGGTATAACTTCGCTGATCGTTTCTTTGCGACGCTAGCATTTGCATGACAGCTACATTCTGTTGCATTAAACTATTCATTGAAGCAAGTAACATATTTACGTCTACTGGTGGGTTGGATGATGAAGTTCTTTGCTCGGAGGCTCTGGCCTCATTTTGTCCCTGAGACCGAAGACATGTTTCGGGCTGGTGCACCCCATCAACTGCTGGTCTGTTAGCATTAAGACCGGACATACGGGCCTCATAAAACCTTTCAAACTCATCTCCATTTGTCGTACGTGAGAAATCTCTTAAATTATTATTTTCTGCATGTGCCATAACGAAACTGTACTCACAAATCTGTAATCATCTGCCTTCTGTTCAAATCTCACTTCTGATAAACTGTAGTACTGGTTGTCCGGGGACAACCCCAAATAAAATACATTAATATTTCTTTACTTTGTCTAATTTTTCCACAGTAAACAAAAACATAACATAACTCAAACAACCTTTTCTCTTCGCTTCCATCGAATCTCATCTCCATCTCACCTCTCAACGTCACGTCACTCTTCTTACCCTGGCCGTCACCAGAGGGCGCATGGCGTAAAGGCGCGTAATTACATTCGAATAAATGGCGCGAACCTACATAAATACTACATATTAAATAAAACTGGCTGAGTGACTGAATAGCCAGAGGCAACTTAAAAAAAAGGCAATTCTGAAAATGGCGCCACAAGTTTAGCCAGTGTCGGTATTCTTATTAGTAATTGTATGGCGCTTTCCCTGCCCGTTTTTTTTTGGGGTTCCCCTGTCGGCCTGTCCTATTTTTAAAATTGACCAGTGACAGTGAACTGTTAAACCTTAGTTGAACGGTTGGAACGTCGTAAACGAATTACAAAAACGAATAATACGCATTATAATAAATAAATAAATTTATGAAGTTTTGGGGTAGTGGTCACTTATAAATAAAAAAAATGTTTTTTAAAATCAATGTGACTAAAATATTGATTAAAAAGAAAACATAAAAACAATCCCACATATTATTATATATTTAAATTAAACTCGCAAATATGTAACTCTAACTATACTAAGTATAATTAATTTATTATTACTATAATAATATGTCAATAAAAACAAATAACAGAAAAATTCGCAATATTTAGGTACCTGCCTAATTAACTAAACAACAACCCTATTTATTTTCAGAACCCCCCTTCCTTTAAAGGACAAACGATTTTTTCCATATTGAAAGTCGTAAGTAGTGCCGACTCATAGTTCAAATATGTACCATGGTGCCGACTTTTTTCTCATATGCTATTTCTTGATGAATTCGCATCCGTAACCATAAGTTGATTAAATAAGCAATAATCGTAATCGCGCCTCGCAACGCATCAAGCCAAATACAAAGAGAGAGAAACTTGGCCCTGGAAGAATATGTCTCCGCCTACTCCCCTCGCCGGGATCGCCCAAGCAAACCTACCGAGAGTCGTAACGCTTAAACTGCACTAGCGGAAGATCCCTAACCCCTTTAGGGAGACAATTAAGACATTTGGCTGCTAGAAAATAAGGTCCGTTCTGGCACCTCTTAAATCTGAAGAAATTTGATCTGTCTAACGTTTGTCAATGTACAAAATAAAATATTTTTAAGGTTTTCCTCTCAACAATCATAACTTTCGTATTATAACTTTTCTGTAACTCGCCGCAAATTCGCCCCCGCTTGAATATTGTTTGTATCAATGACGTGCTATCGTCATTGGTTTGCATGCAGGAAAATACATTTTTAAAATCGAAATGTTGACGACACAATGTTCTTTAGATTTTTTAGAGAATCTTATTTTCTGGGATTATAATTTATTGATTAGCTTATGACAGCATCTATCAGACATCAAGACACAGATGCGACAAGACATAGAACAAATATGTCGAAAGAAGATAATAAAAAAACAAAAATTATTATGCAGCGCTACTTTTAAAGAGGTTTCCCAAAAATACTTACAATAGCTCTGGTAGGTGACTTATTACTTATACATTGTTCGACAAATAGTGACAAGGCTTCAAATTTGGGCACGCCCACTATAGTAGTATGTCCTTTGTCCAATTTATCCATTATAGTGCAGCCTTTGTCAAATTCATTATTTCTTAAAACAACTGTCATTATCTTGCCAAGTATATCGCCTGTAAAACTAAAAAGGATGATTAGTTAAACCTTATTAGAAATGGACAGGTAAGATACATATGTTGTGGGACTTTTAAACAACAAAAACGTATTGTTACTTTTGTTTAATTTTTAGATCCAGTATACAATACAGTAAGTTCTGTACATATGGGAAACTTTTTTAATATTAATTTTACGAAAAAAAGTTACTGTTTATAAAAAGTTCTGCTTACTGAAAAAATAATATTAGACTATTCAAACTTGAGATAGTATGTACAGGTTGATCAAAAAGTAAAAAAATCAAAATTGACCTATGAGAAAAGTACCCTTAATTTTAATTTTAGAGCAAAATGGAATAAGAAAATGTTGATTGGCAATAAAAATTATATCTGTTTCTACTCTTAGTAGACTATTATTGAAAATAAACTTTATAAAAATTTAAATCTTAATTCTTAATGGCATGTCCATTATCTTGCCACCATTTCCCACCTGAATTTGAATTTTAACTGTTAGCTATGTTATTTGTCTGAAACATCAGTTTAAATATTTAATTTATAACTACTACTGTTTATAATGTGAAAATTACCTTTAATAATTTATATTTTTGATCTGTTTGGTATTCGCTTTGTCAACAAGAGTCTTGTATTCTTTGCACAATAAAGCTTTTTTATTCTATTCTATTCTATTCTATTCTAATTAGATAAATATGCCGTTGAAATTGAGTATGCAAAATAAAATTGAAATAATTTTAATTGTTGGTGAAAATTACAAAACGTATCGGGAAACTGCCGAAATTTTTAACTACAGATATCCTGATAAAATTATTTCTTTTACTACAGTAGGAAACATAGTGACTAAATTCAAGACCTTTGGAAGTGTGGAAAATAACTACAATAAGAAACGTAGACCAAGGGTTGCAAATAATGAAACTGTGAACCAAGTTATGTTGTCTGTAGTAGAAGATCCTAAAAATCATTGCGAAAAAGGTCAACAACATTACCAAATGATATAGGGAAAACTACGATTACAAAAATATTAAATGAAAACAAATTTCGGCCTTACAAACCAAAATTTATACATACCTTGAAGCCAGGTGATTTTGAGCGACGCTTAGAATTTTGTTTTTTAATACAAGGACAGTTAGAAGATAATCCTTTCATGACAACAGATATAATTTTTACCGACGAAGCAACCTTTACCTCGAACGGGACTGTAAGTTCACAAAATTGTCGTTGGTGGAGCGACGTTAATCCAAATTTCACTATACAGACACGTGATCAGTACTCATTTAAATTTTAAAACAAATGTGTGGTGCGGAATTTACAAAAATAGAATAATAGGACCTTTTTTTTTTCGTCAAAATTTAAATGGTGAACGTTACTTGCATTTTTTAAATAATTATTTGTTTAATTTTATTCGTGGACTTCACATACGCGATAGACTACGGATATGGTGCACCATGCCACAGTACGAGGAATGTAAGACAATACTTAAATACCCTTTTTAATGGAAAAGTTATCAATATATATTCTGACCATTTTTGGCCCGCTAGACCTCCGGACTTGAGCCCCCTCGATCATTTTTTATGGGGCTACTTAAAACAGAATGTATACCTACAAATGTCATTTCAATAAATATTACTTATTAATTATAAATCATTTCAAAAAATGATATTTTTTGAAATGTCAAATTTATTTTCAATAATAGTCTACTAAGAGTAGAAACTGATATAATTTTTAATGCCAATCAACATTTTCTTATTCCATTTTGCCCTAAAATTAAAATTAAGGGTACTTCTCGTAGGTCAATTTTGATTTTTTTACATTTTGATCATCCTGTACATACTATCTCAAGTTTGAATAGTCTAATATTATTTTTTCAGTAAGCAGAACTTTTTATAAAGAGTAACTTTTTTTCGTAAAATTAATATAAAAAAAGCTTTCCATATGTAGGTACAGAACTTAAACGGACACACTGTAGATAGAAAATTCAAATATTTAAAACGGATAGTGAATTCTTAAGTACTGCTACAAAACTATTTAACTTACTTTAATCTGTTAAATCTTTCCTCACTTTGCATCTCAACGGTATTATACAGATCCCATCCAATATTGCTGAACTTTTCAATCAATTCTGAATCATGAGGTGGTTCGTTATTAACCATTATGTTTAAAATTAAATCAACCAGTCTCTCACGATAAACGTGATCAAAGACAATCATGTCCGACCATAGTCTTGGAATAAACTCTATAGCACCATTGAGCTCTACCTAAGAAATATTACATTGCGCTTCTTACTAAACTAAGCAATAATTAAAAATGGAACAAAGAGGATTTTAAATTATATTTAATGCCTCATAACTTTAAAACCATTGACTGATTTTTAAAATCGAGGCAGATTGGGAATCTATAGAATATTTTTGGCAGGATAAGCTGATATAATTACTAAAATCAATAATACAGGACAAAAAAATAAAAGTGTGCATATTTATAACAGTTCCTTCAGCTGCATTTTTTGAGAGAACAGCTGCAATTTTAGAAGTACAAATCTTGAAGTAGGACATACATACATCCTTTATGAATATTAATATTATTATTAATATAATTGGTACATGAAATATCTTCTCCCTGTACATATGATATAAAAAAAAACTTTAAAGGCAAATAATTCCGTTGTTTAAAAAAAAATACTTTTAGTGGAAGTACATCTAAAAGGTACACTTTTAAAACAACTAGGACACCCCGACGTATATTTGTGAAGTATTGATTATTATTAACTTATCTACAAATAAGGTATAACTATGTTCTATATCTATTGTTGTCCGTTTCGAGATATTGGCAAATAAAATTTACTGATTTGTTAATTAATTAAAATAAAATAACGAAAATAAAATTAAAATAAACACCTAAGAGATGCTCAAACTGACGACCATTTTCTTCATTTTATTTATTAGCTGATGACCGTATAAGTTTCTTCTACAGGAATTGCTCAACAGCCACGTTAAATTTTTTATTTTTAATCGTCCAAATTTGGTTTGAAGGTCACCACAAATAAAATCAAAAGTTGTTAAATCAGACGACCCTGCTGGCCACCTGACAGGTCCTCGATGCCCGATCCAATTCTCCCTTAATTATTATCTGAAAAATCGTATACGATCTGGGAGTTATGTGGCGGATCACCATCGTATTGAACCACATATTAAGATGTTCGTTTATGGCAGCTTTTCCCAAACTGTAGGTAGGGCCTTGGTTAATAACATTAAAAATCTCTCCGTTTAATGTACCTTTATAAAATGATGGTCCAATTAATTATCCATTAAAGAGACCACATCACACATTTATATCCAAGGCATTTTGGAAATGAGTTCCTCGAACCCAACGTGGATTTTCCGCGGACCAGTAATGAAAGTTAATGGTTCCGTAACTGTGGATTCGTCATTCTATAATATTTTTTCCAGAAACCCTGTCGCCATGTGCAGTCAAAAACGCGATGAATACCAGTCGTCTCTCATAATCATTAGGGCATAGAACTTGTACCAGATGAATTTTATAAGGATGGTATCCGTTCTTAGATTATAAATGAACATACGGGAAAAAAAATTAAAATTCAGCATAAGGATTTAAGACCAGATGACTTTTATAACTATTTTTTGAAGTGACCTTTAATGAGTGGAATGCATTAACAATTTAAAAAACAAAAACAGCCCAGATTTTCTGGGTTCCAATGTTAAAATTATAAAAATATATAATTTTGATACCTTTGACTAGGCTAAGGACGATATGTTCCCATCTATACCGAAGGAAGCACTCGTTTCCGTACTTAAAAAGGGTGATCCAGAACGAATCGAGAACTACCGCTAAATATCCCTGTTGCCAATACTGTCAAAGATAGTTGAGAAATGTATGACGAAACAAATTTTAAAATTTTTTGAAAGTAATAATCTGTTCAGTGCCAGTCAATTTGGATTCAGAAGGAGTATAAATACTGTGTGTTCTGAACTTAATTATAAATATACAATATATTTTATTTATTTATAGTCCTGGTACACTACAGAATAAAATATTCTAAATGGCACAACAATATAACACTAAACAAAGGCAACATATCAAAACAATAAAAGAAGAAAAAAAAAAAAAAGCTTAGCCTCGCTACAGTAAAGGTAAAGTTACAATTACAATGACAGGGTACTCAACATTCTCTTCACCGAAGCCAAACTATCAGAGAAAATATCACAATCAGTGAAAAAATTGTTGTAATTGTGCAGTAAACGATCGACAAATGCATTAAAGCCATAGTTAGTTCTGTGATATCGCTCGTAAAATAACTGTGTTTGTCTTGTACGTCTTGCTGGAACTAAGAACATAATTAAATTTAAAAGGCAGGTGCAATCAATACCGCCGTTAAGAAGCTTATGGAGAAATAAAAGATATGCATTCCTTCGACGACACTCAAGGCTATTGACCCCGCAAAGCAAGAGTCTAGTGTCATAAGGGATGTTGCTAAAAGGAAAGTGAATTTTGGAAGCATTTAATAAATATCAATACAGCACAGTATTATTTTGCGATTTAAGCAAGGCCCCTTTGACTGTGTCAACCACGAGATTTTAAGAAAATTAGAAGCATATAAATTTTGATCAAACAGCCTTAAGCTTACGAGTAAAGGGTAGATGTCAGTCTGTTAGTTACTTTGGGGTGACATCGGCGAAGGGTAAGATTTCTGTTGGGGTGCTACAGAACTCACGAAAATATTTATAAATATGAGACACGAAATAGAGGTGACATTGTGCCACTTTTGTCGTCTAATGAGGTATTAGGGCGGGCTTGGATACTGGGCCGTAAAGTGCTTTAACAAATTGCCAGAGGAGATAAAGAATCTTTCATTTCACAATTTTAAAGGAAAAACTCGTGGTTTCCTCGCTGAAAATGTTTTCTACAGCATCAATGAATTTTTAAATTTTAAATTTTGCTGTATGTAATATTAACATGAAAAAAGAATTAAATTAAGTTAATTATATTTCATTCCACTGAAGTCCTGCTTATACCCGTTCCTTTCGAGATGCCTCGAACCGACACTTTATTCCTAAGAGTGCAAGGAAATCTATTGTCAGTTTCTTCTCTTATAGGTCGAGCATGCTGTGAGCTTTTCGGACCAGGCAATGAACCTGATTGCATTTTACTTTCCACGTTTGCAACAGTACATAACGATGGAGTGTGGGACCGCCTGGAAATCGCTATTGTATATCCCAGGAATTTATCTTGCACTCACCGTAGATTAGCAGCGTGTCAACATATTTATTTTAGGTGAAGGCATATTAATCAGAAAAAACTACTTTGACATCTTTAAGTAATACATTTATATTACTGCCAAAAATGTCAAAAATATTCACGCAAACGTAGCGTTTTAAACCAAGATCCGTTTGTCTTAAACCATTTTTATATCATATACACGGAAGCAAATAACTCGTGTATAAATAGAGTGGGGACACCCTGTATAGTATTACATACCTGATTTAAAAGTTCACCCATAATTGCAGGTTCCGGAACGTAGATATGGGGTACCAACTGATTGTAGGTGCTTTCCATGAATTCCTCCAAAGGTACACTCATTAATAATAATGAAAAATATTGACGACTAAAAAATGTAATAAATATTTATAAGGGTAAGCCCAACAGATGATTTTATATGCACATTTAGTACTGAACCTTATGTTTGGTAATCCAAATTTTAACTGGTATCTTCTTAGCTATACATTATTACCCTAATGTAGATATACATACAGTGTGTCCACGTAAGTTGGCGGCATATGGGAAACTTCTTTATTATTAATTTTACGAAAAAAAGTTATACTTCATAAAAAGTTCTGCATGGTCTAAAACATAATATGCAACCATCAGATATCAGAATTTATCAGTCGTATACGAGGTTTATCAAAAAATATGATTTTAAGGTACCTTTATTTTTGACAATATCGAAAATTATTATGAAGAAAAGATGTTTAGAATTAAAAATAACTTTTAAATATTCATTAAAATACTATTTCTTAGGCATTTTCTCTGCGATAATGTTGAAAACTTAAGTTTGCCCATTAATGCATTACATTTAATAATTATAAATTTGATAAAACAATTTTAAATAAATAGTTTTTTAATGAATATTTGAAAGTTATTTTTAATTCTAAACATCTTTTCTTTATAATAATTTTCGATATTGTCAAAAATAAAGGTACTTTACTCTTAAGCAAAATTCATATTTTTTGACAAACCTCGTATATGACTGAAAAAATTTAACATCTGATGGTTGCATTTTAGGTTTTGGACCATGCAGAACTTTTTATGAAGAATAACTTTTTTTCGTAAAATTAATAATAAAGAAGTTTCCCATATGCCGCCAACTTACGTGGACACACATAGCAAAAAAAATAAATCTGAAAACATTTTTGGTAATCACGCCATTGTACAGAAATAATGACAATGAATCCAGAGATACGATGAATTGAAGAGTTTCCATCAATTTTATACAGGGTGTTCTAAATAAGGTTTCAAAAATGAGTCATTAAAAACTCATTTTTCTCAAATTTTTCCAATGGAACACCCTGTATATTTTAAACTATTGTAATGTAGAATTCATAAACAAATATTTTTTTCAATACAAACATGTAGGTTATTTCCAGCCGTTTACGAAATAATTGCAAATTTCGTAAATTCTGTTGTGTAAAAATGTAAAAAGAACGTTTATTTTATCAATTATATTAACATTGTATTAACACATATTATATGCCTAAACTAATACTATAAACTACAATAAATGTTCAAAATGTCTTCCATTTTGATCTGTGCATAAATTAATACGCTCTTGAAAAGATCTATTTACTTCCCTTAACATTTCTGTTCAAATAACAGCAGAAGAATGCATTAGTAAAGGTTGCGCATAAAAATCTTGGTAGGCTTTGAAATACGATAGGGATTCCATTTTTATTAGATTTTGACAAGTTTAATTAATTCAAAAAAGTTGTCATTTAAGGCTAATAGTACTTAGCGCTTAAGTATAAGATATTAAAATGAATTCTAGTAAAGAGTTAGTTGATATGATTTTTGCACTTGGAAAGAGAGAAAGAAATTGCTTGTTAGCAAGTAGAGTTTACGCATCACGTAATCCAGAGAGAAGGCAGCCTGACGAAAAAAGTTTTAAAAGATTATTATTAAGATTTGTTGGAACTGGAAATGTCGTGTACACAATAGAAGAAAGAACAAAATCTGTCACCAACGAGGAAAAAGAATTAGAAGTATTATTAACAGTTACTGAAGATCCACACATAAGCCAAAATAAAATGGGGAAAGCAGTAGATATTAGCGAAAGATCTGTACAACGAATTTTAAAAAAGCATCGTTTTCATGCCTACCCCATTCAATTCCATCAAGCTCTTAGCGATAGAGATTTTCAAAATCGATTCGAATTCTATGCCTGGACAAGAATGAAATTTCAAGAAAATCCTATGTTTTTCAATTGTTTTATTCTCTGATGAGGCTACATTTCATAACACCGGTTGTGTAAATAGGCATAACTTTCACTATTATTCCACAGAAAATTCGCGATATGAGACAAATCGATCAGCAGCACCAGTGGTCTTTGAATGTGTGGGGCGGAATTATTGGTGATATTGTGATAGGTCCATATTTTTTTAATGGTCATCTTAATGGGCCCATGCATTTAAACTTTTTACGAAATGATTTACCAGGTTTACTGGCAGACGGTGCTCCATATATTAAAAATAGGATGTGGTTTCAGCAAGACGGAGCTCCGGCGCATTTTTCACGGGATGTAAGAAATTACCTTGATGATACCTTTCGCAACCAATGGATCGGTAGAAACGGACCTACACACTGGCCTGCTAGATCGCCGGATCTAACAAAGCTTGACTCTTTTTTATGGGGACATGTAAAGCAAATTGTTTATAATAATCCGCCGACAACTGCCATTAATATGCAGCAAAGAACTAGAGACGTGTTTGGTAGTATACCACCTGAAATGTTAAGGGGAAGTAAATAGATCTTTTCAAGAGCGAATTATTTTTTCACAGATCAAAATCGAAGACATTTTGAACATTTATTGTAGTTTATAATATTAGTTTAGGCATATAATATGTTTAATTGATAAAATAAACGTTCTTTTTACATTTTTACACAACAGAATTTACGAAAATTGCAATTATCTCGTAAACGGCTGGAAATAACCTACATGTTTGTATTGCAAAAAATATTTGTTTATGAATTCTACATTACATTAGTTAAAAATATACAGGGTGTTCCATTTGAAAAATTTGAGAAAAATGAGTTTTTAATGACTCATTTTTGAAACCTTATTTAGAACACCCTGTATAAAATTGATGAAAACTCTTCAATTCATCGTATCTTTGGGCTCCTTGTCATTATTTCTGTACAATGCCGTGATTACCAAAAATGTTTTCAGATTTTCTTTTTGGTGTTTCTTCAGAGCTGCTAAATTTTATTATCTTAGTTTTTAATTTATTGCTCTTAAACTACCAAAGCAAATTGCATAAAATTATAGATACTTATAAAGGATAATAATACAAACCAAAATATGTAAGAAAATATAGGGTGTCCCATTTAAAAAAATTCAACATTATGTTACCACACTTTTTTGGGCAACCCTGTATATGCATAAATATTTTCCTGAAATACACTTTATGATACAGTATAAGCCAGCATATGAATGAAATTTCTAACTTAATTCGTTTAGGAGCTATGAAAGCCCGACGCACTGTTGCAGGACCCTGTATAACATATAAATATAACACTAAATTTAAAGTTAAGCGGACATTTTTTTAATGCCTTAATATTTTTTGTGTTGTTCAATATTGATTTGCCTCTAGTCAACCAACAATTAATTAAAATTAATAAGAACTTTAAACATATTAATATTAAGAGAAAAAAGCATTTATTTTTCAGTGAATTTATAGGTGTGGCGTAAACCATGCTGTTTCATAGCAATTTATACCATTTATGTTTACTTACTAGTAAATCGATTCTTTGTACGAATCTCCAATCAAATTGTAGTTTTTACCAAACAACAACAGTTTGTGCACCCTTTCTCCTAAACTTAAAACACCCAGATGGTTTCTAGCAACATCCATAGCGGTTACGAAAAAATTTGTGTCACTTATATCGCGAATCTGGTGTTCTTTGTGTTCTATTTCCTTTAGAATATCATTTAGAATTGTACTCTTAGGACCACCTGCATCAGAATAAAATTGATGAGTTTTCAAATCTCACAATATAAAGTCAATTAAACAGATTAACAATTTGCAAAGTGAAAATTTATAAAATCTATGATCTAATGGTAACCTTTTCGTTTCAAAACTAAAATTTACGTATTTCGTAAATGAGATAGCATCTTTAGTCATTTTTGAGATATTGATAGCTATGTGGAATTATCGGCCTGCTCTTTATAAAAATTGAAGGGAATGTAAAAACTGTGTCAAAATGTTTCCCTATACATTTTAACCTTTCTTAAAATATTTTAGAGTTTATAAAAAGGTACATTGTTATACTATTATAATAATAATAATAATAATAATAATAATAATAATAATAATAATAATAATAATAATAATAATAATAATAATAATAATCTTTATTTCTAATTATGTACAAGAATACAT
This sequence comes from Polydrusus tereticollis, assembly GCA_963920685.1. Lineage (NCBI taxonomy): Eukaryota > Metazoa > Arthropoda > Insecta > Coleoptera > Curculionidae > Polydrusus > Polydrusus tereticollis. Next base: position 82,562,917 of record OY987329.1, on the reverse strand, counting down.
ACATAAACTCATACACAAAAAGCAAATGGCATCAATAAAAATATACTTACTTGGCTAATCTTACAAAAGTCTACATTCTACAACCTATACCTATGACTTCTATTACCTCAAATAATCGTATATAGAATAAGGTTCCATTTCAACTAACATTCTTTTCACAGTGATTTTAAAGTGTTTATACATTTTATATGTCCTGGTAAGTTATTAAAGAATTTTAAACACATATATCGTGGATTTTTCTCGGTTAGGGTTAGTCTGTGAATAGGGTAGTTTACATTTAAAGTCCTTGTGTTATATATATGAAATGTTTCTAGCTGAAAGAGATTTCTGTTTTTGAAGATTCAGATACCAACATCAACTTCCCCTCCCAATTCCTACATCTGAACTGGTAAGAAAATCAATTTTATATAATGGTAAGAAGATGTTTAATCATCTACCACAGTCATTTAGATTAATATCCAATCCAGTTAAATTTAGGAAAGAGGTTAAGAAACTCTTGCTTGCGGGAGCTTATTATAGTGTTCAGGATTTTTTCAGCACTGCGCTTTGATTGTGTTTGGTCCTGATTTTGTCATTATTTTATAGCTACTTTCTACATGCATTTGGGTACAATTCAAATATGTATTATCGTTCTTGTTTATTACCTTATTTATTATTATTGTAACTGTGTAGTACATTTTATTACTAGGTGTAAGATTGGCTTTGTGATCAAATATTTATATTTACACAATAAAGCACGTTTTGAATTTGAATTTGAAGAAGAAGATCAAACATTCGTAAATATAAACACCATACACAGTTAAGAGTCCACATGATTTAAAAACAGTTCTGCAGCTTTCGTTATAACCCATTCTTTTTACAATTCTTACTGCTCATTTTTGAATCACAAATACTTTTTCTATTAGGCTATTGCTACCCCAGAAAATTATGCCGTACTTCATTATTGATTCGAAATTCGCATAATATATTGTTTTTAGACTCTTTTCATTCAGATACCACCCAACAACCCTAACGCCATAGCAAATTGAATTTAACTTTTTTATTAATATGTTTATATGATATGACCAGTTTAAGAATTCATCCAAGTAAATCCCAAGAAACTTAGTTTGTTCGACAATCTCTACCTCGGATTCCCCAAATGATATTATATTTGGCTTATCTACTGGTGACATTTTTGTTCTAAAAAGTAACACATTTGTTTTGTTGCTGTTTAGTATTAATTTATTTTTTGAAAACCAGATGTTAGCTTTGTTACATAAAGATTTTCCCATAACCATTAATTCTCCCATATTTTTCGCCGCAGTGATAAGATTTGTATCGTCTGCATAACATGTTATGTTTTCATTAAAATCTGCTATGGAGTGCAAGTCGTTAAGAAATATCACAAACAACATTGGCCCTGCAATACTGCCCTGAGCAATTCCTAGTTTATTTTCCATCAAATCGGATGAAGAACTTTGTCCATTCTTTGCTATCTTCACCCTTTGATATCTCCCTGAAAGATAAGACTCAAATAATTCAAGGGCCCTGCCTCTTACACCATATAATTCTAATTTCTGTAATAGTAATTTTCGATCAATACAGTCATATGCTTTGGATAAGTCCAGGAATATTCCCATAGCCAACTCTCCATTTTCTATGAGATCTATTATGTGTTTTGTGAATTGAAAAATGGCAGTTTGTGTTGATTTGTTGGGTAGATATCCATGTTGTATACTATTAAGTAGGTTGCATTTATTTAAAAAGTCTAAGAGGCGATGACACATTGAGAGTTCAAAAATTTTCGAAAATGATGGGAGAATGCTTATAGGTCTATAATTATCTATGATTTCTGGATCTTCTTTTTTAAATATGGGTTTTATTAAAGATATCTTGAGTTGGTTCGGAAAAATACCTTGTTTGAATGAATTGTTTATGAGATAGCAAAGAATTTTCTTAATTATAGGAATCGCCAGTTTTACAATGCTAGTGGGTATTTCATCTATACCAGAACTGTGTTAATTTTTAATTTTATTAGCCAAGTCGCAAAGTTCAGTGGTAGATATTGGTCTCATAAGCAACGACTGATTGTTTTCCTTAATTTTACAATTTATCGGTTGCACTGGTAAATTTTTAACTAGTTCAGCAACTATTGACACCATGTGCTTATTATACCGATCGGATATCTCTTCAGGTGTGCCTTTAACTCCAATATCATTATTTTTCACGCTACTTCCAGTTATTTCGGTACATATGTTCCACATACATTTCGTCTTATTATCCGCCAATCTTAATCGCTTTTCGTACTTCTCTGATCTTACTGCTCTCAATAGATTATCATATTCCCTTTTGGTCTTTTTGTATTGTTCCTTAAAATTATTATTGAATCTAGATAATGTCAAAAGAACATCTAATTTATTCTTGCACTCTTTAATTTTTGGATCATCAACTGGTTTCTGTTTTTGGTTTATATTAATTAATTTTAAGGGAAAATGCTGATAAAAAATGTTTGAAAAGTAATTTAGAAACATATTCCATGGAGTATTTACATTATCATTTTTAGCTTCATATACTTGAAGCCAGTTTTGTTCTTTTAAACACTTGGTAAATAACACCTTGTTTTCATCTGAGAAAGTCCTTCTGTACTGTAATTTATTTTCAAATGACTTTTCCAAATGAAAGGTTACTTTTTGAGCAGTATGGTCAGAGATGAACGTGTCTAGGACCCTACTATCTATATAGTCATAGTTTAGGAAAATATTATCTATACAAGAGGCTGAGTTATGTGTTATTCTAGTATTTATGAATATTGACTGATACAAGTTAAAAGATTGTAACAACGACAGAAAGTTGACTTTATGACTGCTTTCTCTAAGCATTTCTATATTAAAGTCGCCTGCAATTATAATTTTTTTATGTTCGATGATAATACTTGTCAACAACGATTCAAAACTGTCCAAAAAACTGTTTATATCTCCAGATGGTGGTCTATATACACATATTATTATGATTTGAAACCCATTTAAATCGCATTCTACAGCCGCATACTCAAATTCATTTTTAACTGAGAGCCTGTTAATTTTAGTTCTTGTATGATATTTAATTTTTTTGTGCACATAGACTGCACTACCTCCATGTTGACCAGATTCACGACAGTAACATGCTCCCAATTTAAAATTTTTTATTGATAGGTATTTAAGTTCCTCTGCCGACTTCCAGTGCTCTGTAATGCATAAGAAATTGCATTCACTGTTCCCCTTTAAAAGTTCATTAATTCCATCAACTGCGTTACCGACTGACTGGACGTTTTGGTGAATGATACTTGTAGTTTCTCTGTTTGCTGCGTTTGTATGCTTATTTCCTGATTTTTGGTTTTGTTGCTGTTGTTTATCTATTAAAAATCTTCGCTGTAATTTATGTTAGTTCTGAATCTTGCAAGTCTTCGTTTTTATACTGGGCAATTTGCATCTCTTGCTGAGTGTTGAATGTCTGTGTACTTCATTTTTTGACAATTTGGACAATTAAGGATTGTCGCAGTGCACTCCTTTGCTTCATGTTGCTCTCCACATTTATGACAGCATTCTATTTGTGTGCAGTATTTTGCAGTGTGTTCAAAACCTGAACATTTAAAACAAAAGGCAAGATTTATGTGTTCCTGTACATGTAGCGTTACCAAGTCAAAATAAATAGTACCTTTCTTCAAAAACCATTTTGTTATTGTTGCTGGTGCTTGTAGAATCCAATTTTCTTTCTCTGGGTTTCTACATTTCCTTTTTGCCACTATTTTGATTTTATTCTGGATAACAGTTTGAAGTTCTTTAACAATATCCTCATTTAGTCTTTCAAGCTCTTCAACAAACTCACTATCTGAGAAGCCTTTCCCGACGCCCATTATCATGAACATAGGGTCAGTTGTGTTGTTTTCTTTATATTTTATGTTGTCAATATTATTTATTGCTGTCTTTAGTTTATTTTGTTGTTCCTTGTCATGGCTTTCTATGATTACTGCACCATTTTTTGTTTGTTTTATGTTTTGGAAGCCTTTAATTTCTTTGATATTGATTTGCTGTCTACGTTTTGTTATGGTTTCTTTCGGGTCATTTATGTTGTCTATTCTAATTATCGTTTCATGTTTTTTTGTGGTTTTCGGTGTTATCCATTTTTCTTTTTGAGAGTTTTGAGATTCGTTTTCGGTACTGTTTTCATTGTTTTTTGTAATACTTGCATATGTCTTTGTGGGGTTTTGCCTGTTTTCTAGGATATCTTCTTGAGCCTCAGGTTTATCATATGTTTGTTGTAATTTGTTCTTTAGTACTATGTTTTCTTTTTCTGTTTCTGCTATTCTAAAAACTACAAATAAATGTAAAAAACTTACAGATTTCTATATGTGCTTGTTTTACATCTTTCTGATCTTTTCTTGGGATGCTTATGTTTCCATTGTTATCTTTTTCTTTATCCATTACTTCAGCAATTACTTCTAAGGTTGAGAAAAGTTTTTCAAGCATTCCCTCTGAAAGCGTTTGATTTTCCCTCATATTACTGCTGTTTTTCTTTTCAATGTTCATTTCTTCCGTGCTGGTGTTTGTAAATTCCTCACAATGTCTTTTAAAAGGCTTACATTGCTCTGGGGTTGTATCTGATCTTTGTCTTTTATTTCTTTCTTCCATATTTTTGTTAATTTGTTGTGCTTCTATTTCGACTGCAGTTATTGGAGGTGTTCTCGCTATAATTGGATTTGGTTTAAACACCGAATTGCATAATATATCGTTTGTATTAGAATATTCATCAATCATTTTGGAACTCCCTGGTATTTGTTGTTGTTGACCAGTTTGTTTACCTGTATTGCTTATCAGCTGGGTGGTATCGTCCTTAACACCTACGATTTTGTTTATTTCAAATTTGGTTAAATTTAGGGATCCCAGTGAAAAACTTCGTGTTTTTTTGGCTTTTTTTGCTTCATGGTGTTTTTTGATTTTTACTTTGGGTTTTTCGGCATTTAAGTCACACTCCATGTCTAATTTTAGTAATAACTTCTTTAAATATCCCGTAAAAAAACGTAAAAATAGCAGGACAAAATCACGCACGTGTTACTGTTGTTGACGTACCGTAAATATAGTATATAAAAAGCAAGAGTAGAAGAAGTAGCCTAAAGAAGAATAATACTTACGATCTTTACAAAATGTGCTCAGAACATAGTACCAAGAACCCAAACTTGGGTTGATACCTAAATCTTTAAATTCTCTCAATGTCTTCAGTACGAATTCTTTCACTGATTTGGTACTACCCATTGTATTTAAAGTAAATAAAACGGAGTTCAATGTTCCTAAATTCGGGTTTAACCCAGCTTGCTTCATGTTTTCTAACATATTTATGACAAAAGACCATCTTAAAGAAAACACAATTCAAATCATTAGAAAGAAAGGGGTCAGAGAGATATTTCTTTTTGCACATTTGACATTAAAGTATACAGGGGGTTTCTTTAGTAATCTAAAATATTTCCAATAAGTTCTTTTTTGCATTCCTCATTTATTACCTGTCATCAGATGCCTCTTAAGACTTTTTTCATGTAGAGCTTATTTCAGGGGTATATATTATTAATTCTTAAAACATATTATGTAATGTGACAATTCATGTTGCGTTTTTTTTAATAAAATAGCATTTCTCTCCTAAACCAAGCTGCAATTGAAAAAATGCTAAGACACATCTTATGTCGGGTATTTAACAAAATTAAAAATATCAGTCGCACTTTAATAAGGATACCATTGCCTGTACTATTTTTCAAACCAAAAAAAAGTTGTTATGAGAAACAACTACATACTTTATCGCCCAAATAAAAATTCAGTTAACTTGAAACTTAGAAAAAAAAGTGAGCCAAGTAAAGAAGTACACAAAGTGGTTAATTGGAAAATGGCAGGGCACACACATAGAGAGCCCGAGTCTACTTTTACTTCGCATAAACACACTGGTTTAGGCGACAGGTACGGCAATTTAAAAGCAGGAAAGGAAATTAGCCTGGTAACAGTAGAGGTATGCACAGGACCACAAGCCCTCTTGTGTGTTGCCATGCTCATTTTCTGATGAATCAACTTATAAAAAATGCATGACACACTATTTCAAGCTATTTAAAAGCAATTACTTCCTTTTAATCATCATATTACCTTAAATCGTAACTTTCCTTCAAAAAATTAGAAACCTTAATGATAGAATTATATGTATTCACGTTTAATATGATTCCTTTTTGCTGTGCTTCTTCAAATAAATGCATGGCTCTGTCAACTTGATTAAACTTTGCCATTCCTTGGATTATTGCATTATACGATTCTGCAGTGGGATTGTCTATACTTATAAAAATTTCTTCTGCTGCACTACCATCTCTGACAATTAAAATATTCAATATAGTTAACTTCTTACTAATAAAGTTTCAAAATATACAATTAAATTTCTCTAAGAAGATAATTCCTTGTTTCTGATTCTCTTTTGCTTTTTTATGGGTGAGATATACTTTATCTGCATCGGATTACTTATTATAAAAAAAAAATTGCACATAAAGCTGTTAAATCAGCTAGATGTATAAAAGTAGGTAATATTGTTCTGAAATATGTATTAATTAATTAATGATAACAATACTAATAATTCTTAATACTGTGTGGCCATTATAAGCATATTTACCACTACCATATCACATTACTAAGTAGGCACCTAAATTGGAAGCCAAATCAATGCAAAATGAACTAATCTGAATTACAGAAAAGATAAATTTGTCCAAGTGATGTTGGACTATGTAGGTATTTGGATAATTTGTGCACACTTACAAAATGTTTAACTGTAAGATCTTCTTTTATTTTTCATACTTCTTATTGTGTAAATCTTATGTTCTCTATCAATATTCTTATTTGCAAATGAAGACTAGGGTAGTCAATTTAAGTAATTAAAAGTCAAAACTTACTTCCATGTTTTTCTTTGTTTTTCTCTTAACCTAGAGCTCTGTCTAAACCATCTTTCTTCTATAAATTCCTCATCTAAAGTATCTTCACTGTTATTGTAGCATAGTAATTCTAGTAAACTTTGTTGCGTTTCTGGCAAGATTTCTATACCTTAAATGTAATAGAACTACCTTGAATTGTTTAATATTTTTAATAGCTTGTCATCAGAAAATTGAGGATCAGGATTTATCTGGTGTACATTTTTAAAATTCTGAATCAGAGTATTGACAGTATTGATTTGCTAGCTCAGATAACCTTTCCAGTTAACAGAATTAATAACAGACACAAAAATACTAAATTCCTAGAAATAATTCTGTATGTATAAAAATTCTCCATTGTATTGAATAGGTATGGGATTTGTTCAACAGGTTTGCCAGTGAAATAGATGCCTACATACCGTTATACTTGAGCGATTTGTGGGGCATTTTGGAACCAGGCTCAGAGCTTATTATAAGGTCAGTACTATAAATCTTCTTGACTGTAGGTTTGCTAATTGAATATTTTTTTTGTATAAGTATATAGGCCTAGAGCTGTTGACAGTTTAAATAAATATTTAGATTCAGTCATTTAGCTAGAGAATTTTTCAGTCAATGTGTCTAAACTTATAGACTAAGTGCTTAGAATTTCTTTGGTTTTAGGGTTCAACTATACCTACCTCAAAATGTGGAAAGTTAATTTATCACAGATCTATAGTACCTTGATGTATGGAAACGGTCGATTATTTTCTTAAGTATAATAGTTAGCAAAAAATATTTTAGACAAAAGTTTTTGGGTTTTTAAAGGTCTATTAAAATTTAAAAAAATAATTATACAGGATGAGTCAGAAAACCGTAAAGAAGCAAAGTTACTTTTTTTAAAATGGAATACCCTATATCTTAACATATTTTTTGGATTTTACATGAAATAACAATTATTTTTTATTAAATGCATTATAAGTCTAAACTTAATAGTTTTTGAGATATCAACTTCTGAAAAATGACATTTTTGAACTTTGACAGCTTCTAGATTTCTAACGGTACGTCTTACAGTAAAACGACTTACATGCCCCTATCTTACTTTTTTATTATCTTCTCAAAAACATCAACTTCCTGTTAAACCGGAAGTACTGTATTTCCGGCTCTTAAGTTAGGTACATCCGGTTTAACCAGAAGTTGACAAGATTAAGATTAAGAAGATAATAAGAAACTAAGATAGGGACATGTAAGCCGTTTTACTCTAAGACGTACCGTTAGAAAGCTAGGAGCTGTCAAATTTCAAAAATGTCATTTTTCAAAAGTCGATATCTCGGAAACTATTACGTTTAGACTTATAATGCACTTATTAAAAAATAATTTTTATTTTATGTGAAATCCAAAAATACTCTAAAATATAGGGTGTCTCATTTAAAAAAAAGTAACTTAGTTTCTCTACGGTTTTCTGACTCATCCTGTATACTTATTTTTTTAAAATTCTAATAGACCTTAAGAAACCCTGAAACTTTTGTCTAAAATACTTTTTGCTAACTGTTTCACTTTAAAAAATAATCGACCGTTTCCATACATACCAACGACCCTGTATAAGTACTTACCTTTAGTTCTTAAAAGTTGATTAATTAAAATGGCATCACTGACATGATTCTTATCAATAACATTCTTTAGATCGTCCTCCGTGACCTCACTATTTTCATCATACACCAATTTTGGTAAAAATGCCTCAATTGGAGGGTCACATTCCATGTGGTTAAATAGTTCAGAGTGTTCTTTTCTTACCCAGTGGGCAGCTTTTCTACCTTAATTGTTAAAGAAATAAAGAATAAATTTATATCCTATAATTTATACCAAAAACATAAGGGTACTATACATACAGGGTGATTCATGGTGGACAAATGGAAATGCTCTACCCAGCTTAAATACTTCTATCCACAGTGAATCACCCTGTATAATCATGTGATTGCTACTAAATAAGAGATCGACAGATACTTGTTAAATTTCTGACTTGAGATGAACATAAATGTTAATAACCAATATTTTTTATGTTAACCTTGTCATAAAAAATAGAAATAAAAGTGTATAATTCAACCCTTTAATCTTAGGTAGGTATACTCATACCTGCTTCCTGTGCCATGGCATAAGTCCTTTTAGAGATATTTGACATTGGTATAAGGTAGGGATCATCATGATATTTATAATGTGAAGCTGTAGGATCCCTTGTAATAGTACTTTCAAGAGCTCTTAAAATATCTGTTGGTCCTCTTGGAATCCTTTTTGGGATTTCAATTTTTTCCTCTGCGGAAGCCGACAGTAGACGAGTGACGATTTTAGTGTGGTTGATATTATGTGATCTACTAAAAGGATAAAGGTAGGTATATTTTTTTTATATTTCATCAATATTTACATGTACAATTTTCTTCTATTCTAGATAGAGCAAACTGAAAGAAAAACAAACTTTACACATCATTGTTAAAAGTTTACTTAACAGTAAAATGTGCATCTATGTATCTTTATAATTAAACTCTAGAATAATTACCGTTTTAACAAAATCCCTGTTATGTTCATGGCAATAAGATTTAAAAAAATTTCGCTGTTGGTCTGTAAAAATCGGATTTTCGACCCTTGCTTAGCAATGTTTTTTAGGTTATTTCTATGGATGTGACCTGTAAATCACAGAATACGTGTAAAAGTTGGTGTCGGGAAAAGCTCAAATAACTGATGTGCTTACCGCTCAAGTTCTCTAAAAGAAGAAGCATTTGGCAATTTGGGTTCTTCAAACGTAACCTCAATTATTTCCAAAATATTACAGTGTCTTTGACTGCCCTTAGTGATCTTAAATTTAAAATAAACTTGATTTTCTCTCTGTTAAAACTCCCTTAACGACTCGATGTTACGGTCATTAGTTTCAGTGACAAAATCCTTATCATTTTTAACTATTTATACGTCACGTTTACCCCTTCAAAATGCCATTAAGCCTGGACTTGCATCTGCAGTATTTCGAAGAAACTTTTCCCTCTTAGGATTAAAAGCTCCTTTAAGCTTTCTTAATAATGCTACCGTCGCAGCAACTAGTCTTAACCATGTCAATATCCGATCTGTTACAAAATATTCAATGAGAAAAGGCAAGAGAAAATCAGTGAAAACAGTATTAAGAAGGTAATTTTTTTTTTGGTATTTAAACCTATTATTTACAATGTAGCGACTATTATGTACCTATCCTATATAAAAGATTATTTATTGCTTGGTGGTTTCAATAATTTTTAATTAGGTAGATATAAAATAATCCTTAAAATAACCACAATAAGGCCCATTTTATCAATATCCTGTTAGCGATAGCAGCCACGTTTCTTCCATGACAACAGCTGCTCCGACAATGATTTTTTTGGAAATTATCTTTTATTTATTTATTTATTTATTTACGGGATGTCCCCATTTATAAAAACAATATTACAATAAAAATATTCTAACCAACTAAATTATACAACTTATAGAGAAAAATACAAAAATATATTAAACCCATTATAATAATGAGAACAATACTATAATAATATATAGATATAAACATAATCCAGAACTGAAAAAGCAAATATTCAATCATCAGATTCAGAAACAATCACACACAATACATACCAAACTGAAAGTAAGTCCCAAAGATCTACCTTATGTTTCCAATATGGTCTGCCAGACACCGCTTTAAAATTGTGTGTTTAGTATCAATCAGATCAAAGTGCTGATTAAATTGATCGCCCAACATTTGAATTCTATTAATAGGAGAGAATCTACCATAATTTGTATGATGATATTCAATGGAAAACAAAGGCACATCCCTGAGAGTGCGACTACTCCATCTGAAGTTAATAAGACTCAGCAGATCAGAGCAATCAAAAGTATGGTTAAGTAGTTTATACATAAAGGTTAGATCGCAATTCAATCTGTAATCCTGAAGAGAATTGAGGTTCAACCTCGATCTCAGTTCCACCAGCGATAATCCCTGCAACCCCAGTCTCCAAGCACAAGTTTTGAGAAACTTATTTTGAACCCTTTCAAGGGTGTAAATGTGGTTTAAGTAATACGGAGACCAAACTATGGAAGAGTAGGACAAAATACTACGAACAAGTGTTAGATATAGGACTCTGAAAGCAGAGATTGAAAACTCTTGTGAGTTCCTAGTGATAAAACCAAGATTGCGAAAAGCCTTGCTAGACAGTCTATTAATATGGGGGATAAATGACAACGAGCTGTCAAATAGCACCCCTAGATCATTGATTTCAGTGACTCTCGAGAGATAATTTGAACTAATATGATAATCATACACCATATGATGTATAGCTTTAGAAAATGTTATAGCAAAGCATTTATCTTTGTTAAGGTAAAGTGCATTGGCAAGAGACCAATTATAAAGCGAATTTAAATCTTCTTGGATCATTCGGCAGTCTGACGAATCTGAGATTTTAAAAAACAATTTAAGATCGTCAGCAAATAATAAAAATTTGCAGAACTTGATTACATCACTAATATCATTAATAAACAAATTAAAAAGAAGGGGACCCACATGAGAACCCTGTGGGACACCTGAAGTAACTGTTAGTTGGGGTTAACAGGACATTGATGATAAAATGGGCATTAGTGAAGTTTCCAAATTAGGACAGACTAGTAGATTCAGTGTAAATAAAACAATGCAGTCTTCCTCCACAGTTTAAATAGAAATAGCCAATACAAATAGAAACAGTGTAGAGGATAAGGTTTCAGAAAGTGTACAGGATAACGCAAAAGTAATGGATGGAGAATTGTGGGACAAAAATGGTACTGACGACGAAGATGTTTTTAAACCACGACTGTCCATAAGGAGAACACCACCTATAGATAGTAAGCAACATGATTATAGTCAAACAAGTAATAAAAGGCAAAGATCAGAGTCGAGCCCAGAAGTCCAAATAAACAAAAAGAGACAATGCGATATAACGGAAAATCACGCTGCTACCGAGTCTAAAAAAAGTGGACTCTCTGAAGATACAATCATGGATATGTTTAATAATCTGGACAAGTTTATGAAAATTGCGAATAAAACAAGCGGTACCTTGACAAGTGAGGACTTAACGTGTCTAAAGAAAGCACACATTGATCTCCATAAAAAGTTAACACTAGTAGTACTCCATTATGTTTCCCTAGAAAAGGAAATTTTAAAGCTACATAACCAGCTAGACCGTCAAGAATTAGAATTCAACCTGAATACTGACAATAAAATGAAAAAGCCACAATGTCAAGTTGAAAGGGCATATGCGGAAGTTGTAAAGTCAAACCCTAATAAGGACAATGAAAATAGGATTAGTTCACTTACAAGAAGTGACCAGTGGAAAACACCACCAACCATAAAACGCCATGAGACAGTTATACGCATTGAGAACATACATGACTCCACAGAAGCTTTTAAACAATTTAAAAGTGAAGTAAATGGCAAAGATGTGGGAAAAGGATTCAAAAGTGTAAAACATACTTAAACTGGTGCGATAATAGTTAAAAGTTTTGACAAAAATCAACAGGATAAATTAAAGGTAGCAATAAAAGAGAAGGACAATATCAAATTTAGGGAAGCACAAAATATCGATCCCATGTTTATGGTAACGGGCATCAACAAAGGATTGTCTGATACAGAATTTCTTAAAGAAATAGAAAGTTTGAATTATGATATTGTGGAAGAACTTGGTCATACAGTTTTTGATAAAATTCAGGTAATAACAAAAAAACAGTGTCGCAACCCAACAAAAGAAAACTGGATTCTTCAGGTACCTCCTAATATCGCCAAATGGTTCCTTAAAAAAGGCACCATTTTCGTTGATCTTGTCAGGGTATATGTACAGGAATATTTTAGCTTGGCACTATGCTTCAAATGCTGTGGATATGGCCATGTAGCTAAGTACTGCAAAGAAAAAGAGTGTTGTCACAAATGTGGAGGAGAACACACCGGAAAAGTCTGTGGTGAAAAAGAGTATAAGTGCCCTAACTGTGTAAAATTTAAATTAGCTGCAATAAATCACTCTGCCAGAGACAAAAATTGTCCCCTGTACCAAAGAAGGCTTGACAGATTAAAAAATAACACTAACTATACCTAGTGATTTTTTATAGAGGGGAAAAGTAGAAAACCTACAAATTTAATAAATAACTTTAATGTAACAACAACAAATAAGTGGGCAAAAATTAATAAAGTAGAATATCCATCAGAGAGGAAAAATAATGTAACAAAGACTAGCATTATTCATCAAAATGTGCAATCGATGGGAAACTCAGTAGATAGTGTCAATAATATGTTAAAAAACCACCTAGACTGTAAAGTGTTATGTATTACCGAACATTGGAAAACGCAAGAAGAGTTGAATTTTCTAGCATTGGAGAATTTTACTTTAGGAAATGCGTTCTGCCGAGAATATGGAGGAAGTGCTGTGTATGTGCACAAAAGTGTAAAGTTCAAAGCAAGAGAAAAACTTAACAACGTATCTGTAAAGCATGTGATGGAGTGTGCAGCTGTAGAATGTGAGTTAAACAAGGTTCAAGTTTTAAATTTGTCAATTTACAGACCACCTATGGGGAATATGGAACTCTTTTTAATCTGTATAGAAAAGATATTGCTGCAAACTTTTAAGGAAAATAAAACAATTGTTATCTCTGGTGATTTCAATATTAATTTATTGAGGGTCAGCGAGGATAGTACTAATCTATTGTCCTTAATGTCCTCCTTTAATATGAATCAAACTATTTTTGAAAACACTAGAATAACGACAACCACAGCTAGTTGTATAGACAATATGTTTGTAAATTGTGAATATGTAAGTAGTTTAGTTTTTAATACACACATATCCGATCATACTGCTCAAAAAATAAACTTACAGTTTCTCGAAACTATTCATAATAAAACAGAATATAAAAGAGTATTTTCACAGCAGAATAAAGACCTGTTCTTTAAATGTTTAAAAGAACAAGACTGGATTGATGTGTATGCGACAGAAACATCTGATGTAAATAGACAGTGGTGTACATTTATGAACGTTTTTATGATAATTTTCAGTGCTTTCCGTTAAAGTTATTAAATGAAAAAAAGAAAAAACAAACAAATATAGATAATGATCAAAAGAAAAAACAAACAAATATAGATAATGATCAAATTAAAGACTGCAAAAATAGGCTAGATGTTTTATTAACCCTGTCCAGGCATGATGGCCGCTATAACGCGCAATATAGAGAGGTTAAAAAAGAATATGATAATTTATTAAGAGCAGTACGATCGGAGTCATATGACATAAAAATAAGACTTTCTGACAATAAGACAAAGTGCATGTGGTCAATTTGCAATGAGATTACAGGTAAAACCAACAAAAACACTGATATTAGAATTAATGGTGATCCCAAGGAAATATCAAACAATTTTAATGAGTACTTGTTGTCTGTTGTTCCAGAATTGTTAAATAAATTAGAAAATAGGCCTTTTTATTGTAACATACAGTCAAACAGCGAATCAATGTTCATGAAACCGTTAACTGTATCAGAACTAGGTGCAATAGTTAAAAAAATAAAAAACAAAAATAGCAGTGGAATAGATGAGGTACCAACGAGTATTGTAAAGGATGCAGTGCCTCAGATTGAAAAGGTTTTATGTTATTTGATAAGCAACTCCTTTAAACAAGGAATCTTCCCTGATCAACTTAAAGTAGCATTAATAAAACCACTATTTAAAAAGGGTGATCCAGAACTGATTGAAAATTATAGACCAATTAGTCTATTACCTTCTTTTTCAAAATTATTTAAGTTGGCCATGTGTAGGAGATTAGTGGACTTTTTCAATAAATGCAAACTATTTAACGCACATCAGCATGGATATATAACAGGAAAATCCACACAGACTGCAATATTTCAGTTCACAAGGGCCATTCTGGGACATTTAGAAAAATATAGCTTAGCCCTAGGTATTTTCTTGGATTTATCTAAAGCCTATGACTGTATTAACAAGCAGTTGCTTATCAAAAAACTGGAATTGTATGGCATTAGGGGAAATGCACTGAAGCTGTTTGATTCTTACTTGTCACAGAGAAAGCAAAGAGTAAAAGTAACAAAAAATGGCGGTACACATATGTCAGACATTAAGGAGAATAGATTAGGTATTGCGGGGCCTATTTTATTTATAATCTTTTTAAATGATCTATATAGTGTAGTAAATCCCAATGACGAAAATATCACATGTTATGCCGATGACACTAATTTAATAGTAGGTGGAAAAGATGGCACAGACATAATGGAGAAGGGAAAAAATCTTTTACTCAGGACTTATAATTGGTTTAATGAAAACAAACTGATATTAAACCAAGAGAAAACCAATCTTATTATGTTTAGAACAAAACTTTCTAAAATTCAAAAACCAACCAACCTAATTTTTCTTGATGAAAGCATAGAAGTCGTATCAGATACGAAGTTTTTGGGCTTAAAGATCGATGGACTGGTCTGATCATATAAACAAATTAATACAAAAACTTAATTCAGTATGTTATGGAATTAGGGTGGTGGGAAATTATATGAGTGAAAAATCACAAAAGATACTCTACTTTGCTAATTTTGAATCCATTATAAGGTACGGAATTATTTTTTTGGGGAAATAGTAGCCAGACAGAGAAAGTATTTGTAGTTCAAAAGCGTGTCCTAAGATTATTTAAAAAGATGCAATTTCGGGAAAGTTGTAGGGGTCATTTTAGAAATAAAGGCATTCTGACAGTCTATGCGATGTATATGTACGAGTCATTAATATTCTTTTTTAAAAACCGAGCAAGCTTTGAATTACAAGTATTTCATGAATACAATACGAGAACGCTAAATGTGAACTACCCAATACATCGTCTTACGTTAACTGAGAAAAGTCCTTTTTACATGTGTCTAAAATTATATAACCATCTACCTAACAACATTAAGTCTCTTACTAGTCTGATACTGTTTAAAAATAGTGTTATAAACTTATTGATCGAGTTGGAACCAAAAAAATCAAATCAATCAATCAAAAACATGCTTTATTGTCAAAGAACACAAAATTTCTTATTGACAAAGTGTATTATATTCTAGATCCTACCTAAAATAGAGGTGAGAACAGAAGGGGACAAACACATCCATAAAAATCACAAGTAGTAATAAAGTCAACAAACTTAAAAATATAATAAATGCAAGTATTACAAACAGTTCACCAATGCAAATAAAACATTGGGAAATACACAACACAAAAAAGAGAAAAAAAAAACAAAAAACAAAACAGTTAAAATCTGTCATCAAAAAACTCTTCCACAGAGTAATAAGCCTTAGATAAAAAATGTTTTTTGACTTTTCTTTTAAAATTATTAAAGTTATTAGTGTTTTTAATTGGGACCGGCAGATGGTTATACATTTTTTTTGCATTGTAAATTAAGGATTTTTTTATTTGACTTGTAGATGGAATTGGTAGTGGAATGTTACGGCCCTGCCTAGTATCATAAATAATATTATAGTCTGCATTTCTATACTTTTTGAACACAATACACACACTTTCCAGAATATATATAGAGGGAAGAGTTAACAACTTTTGATTAAGAAATAGCGGCCGGCAAGAATCTCTTCTATTCATACCATACATAAACCTGATTGCCCTTTTTTGCATTAAAAATATGGTAGAAAACAAATATAGGCTACAACTTCCCCAAAAAGGAATGCCATATCTCAAATGACTTTCGATCAGTGCAAAGTACGCCATTCTAACCGCACCCGGCTCCAATTCCCTTGATACCGATCTCAACGCAAAGCAACCCGATGAAAGTTTTTTGACAAGTTTCTCAGTGTGACCATTAAAAGAAAGCCTACTATCTATGTGTACTCCTAAGAATTTACTCACACCTAAATTATTTATTTCCGCATTATCAAGATATACGCTATCCATATTACACTTGAAAGTCAGGATATTAGTTTTGGTCACATTAAAGGTCAGCAAATTACTATCACACCACATTTTAATCTTTTCTAAGTCCCTATTTATGGTTGAATTCAAGCTTGATACCTCTGAACTGTGCCAAAGTATGGTGGTGTCATCTGCAAACAAGGTAATCTGTCCATCAATCTCAACCTGTGCCAGATCATTAATGAACAATAAGAACAGGATTGGACCCAGCACTGAACCCTGGGGCACGCCACAACTCACCACACGCTCTTCAGACATCTTACCCCCCAACGAAACTCTCTGCACTCTACCACCCAGATAAGATCTAAACCAATCCAGTGAAGTACCACGAAAGCCGTAAACTTGAAGCTTCTGAAGCAATATGTCATGACTCACGCAGTCGAACGCTTTAGTTAAGTCACAAAAGACCGCCGCAGCGGCCTCCCCCCCGTTCAAACTAATATATAAGCGTTCTAGAAACGCGAAAAGAGCATCACTGGTGCCTACGTCACTACTAAATCCAAATTGATTTGAAACCAATATTCTATGTTTTTGTAAGAATGACATCATTCTGCTTTTAAGTAGTTTTTCGATTATTTTTGACAGCGTCATATTCAATTAGCGACTTTTTGCCTAGCTTCGAGACTGGTACCTAATATGCTTACATCATCCGTTGGACCATGACTTTAAAGTATTTAATGTAACAATGATATACAATAGGTAAACAAATGATTGTTTAGTGTGACAGTTATTTCTATTTTTACGCTATTTCTTTTGTGTTTTAATATGTTTAGGAAATCTCCTGTAGTTTATTTTAACCCAATTTGAAATAAAGATTATTTGTATTTGTATTTGTAAAACTGTGGAGGAAGACTGCATTGTTTTATTTACATTACATTAACTCCTGAAAGTATGGACTGTTTTTTCAATAATAGATTTAGTGTTGCCAACCTTTGCTTTGAACTACATTTTCCCACAGGAACAATGAAAATTTCCCATTTTTTAAAGAAAAATCTCATGAATGCACAATATACTAAAAAACGTCTTATTTTTGTTTTCAGGCACGGGGACCTGCAAAAAATAAATATTTAGTTATTGGCTTTGCCTCTTCTTCCTGAAATAGTACTCCATGTTATGTACAGGGTCTTCCAACGAGGACTGAACAGGGGCTCATTTTTGAGCTTCCTTGTATTTAAAGAAAACTCCAAAATAGCCAATCGATGTACTTTTTCCTGCAGAATTCAAAAATGAAACCAAAAATTTATTTGAACCAGAAACAAAAGAGTTACGCTATGGATAAGGTGTTTTTTAAATGGAACATAGCTTTTTTTATACGATTTTTAGAACGAGTGATTTTTTTTTGTCCGTTCTGATTAAAATATTTAATATTAAGTAACAACAGTTCTAACAAACAAAATTATACTGCAAGATCACCCAATGCTACTTCGGTTATAAACTTACTTTATCAAAACATTAGAGGTGCAAAGACTAAATTGGCAGAACTGAAAACTTCGTTGCTTGTTTGTGATTATGATTTTGTGGCGGTAACGGAGTCATGGCTTAATGACTCGGTGTACACATCTGAATTCTGTGTCAATTATAATGTCTTCCGTAAGGACAGAAATCCGGAAATCTCTGGAAAACATCAGGGTGGTGGTGTATTTCTTTGTGTAAACAATAAGTTTCATTCTTCAGTAAGCAATATTTTTGAACTAGATATAGAAGCTGTATGCGTTAAGATATTGATCGGTCATGGTTGTATATATATAGTAGTACTGTATATTCCACCTTCTAGCAGAATTGATTTTTATAGGCGCGTATTTAATTCTCTAGATAGACTGCAAAGACATAAATGTATAATTGTAGGTGACTTAAACTTGAACTCTTATTATGAGTCCGTCATTGGCGTTGATACGGCTGATCGTGTCTTGGAATAATTTTCTAGCATTTAATGGCCTAATTCAGCACAATAGGATATTAAATCAGTATAATACAATTTTGGATATGATTATTTCCAATCTTGATTTTGTTGAGGTGGCAAAAGATTCATTTCATCTTGTTCCTGAGGATAGCTACCATCCAACACTTAAAGTGACTTTTCCGAAAGCTTACTCTGAAAAAGACATTGATTTCAATGTAACTAATAATTATAATTTCAAAAAAGCTAACTTTGACTTGCTCTACATTAAACTTAACAACACTAATTGGAATGACATATTTTATAATGTCAATATTATTTGCAATGGCCATTTGGTGGATAAGTTGGTTTCAAAATTTTATAATAAAATATACACTGCTTTTGACGAATGTATTCCTAAAGCTAAGCATAGCAAGAAAAAATATCCAGTGTGGTATAATCGACAAATAATAAATAATATCAGAAAAAAAGATAATTACAGAGCAAAGTTTAGGAAAAGCCAATTATACTTTTGGAAATTTAGGTACCTAAATGCTAGAAACTTAGTAAAACAGCAAATAAACACGGAATATAATCGATATATGCAACAGGTTCAGCTGAGCTTGAAGGATGACCCTAAAAGCTTTTGGGCTTTTTTCAAAACTCAAAAAGGTAATAAAGATATTCCCTGCAATATGTCTTTGGGCGGGGTTGAATTACAATCTTCCGGTTTAGCTGATGGCTTTGCCGAATATTTTGAGACGGTTTATGCACCATCGGTTGATTTACCGGACATGGAGAGTCGTTTAAATGTTTTTTGTTATGATGAAATTTCAACCTCTGAAATACGAGAAGCTATTTCTGGGCTAAAGCCGGGAAGTTCAGTTGGGCCTGACTGTTTACCACCTTATATTGTTAAAGCCTGTTCAGATGCATTTGTAATACCCCTTAAATATATTTTCAATTTGTCATTAAGGTTTGGCGTATACCCAACGATGTGGAAATTAAATAAAGTTATTCCTGTTTTTAAATCAGGAGATAAAAATAAATAGAAAACTATAGATCTATTGCCATTGGCTCTGCACTGTCAAAAGTTTTTGAATTAGTTATCTACAATAGGATATTTCTTAGCTTTAAACAAGTTGTGGCTGATGAACAACATGGTTTTTTTCCTAAGCGCAGTACTGTCACTAATATGTTAGATTTCTCTCAGTACATTCATAAGGCATTTTTAGAAACAGCACAGGTAGATTGCATTTTTACAGATCTTGAGAAGGCTTTTGACAGGGTGTGTCATGGTGAAGTAATAAGGACATTGCAGAAAATTGGCGTTGAAAGTAACATCACAAGGTTGATGGCATCTTATTTGCAAAATAGAAAAATGTACGTTGAAGTAAAAGGGTTCAAATCTGAAGAATATGTTCCAAGTTCTGGGGTACCGCAGGGATCCATAGTTGGACCCTTGCTGTTCCTTGTAACAATGAATAATATTTCCAAATGTGTGTCAAGTGCGGCTGGCCTAATATATGCAGATGACTCTAAACTTTTTATGCGTATTGATGGTATTGATGATTGTAAACTTTTGCAACAGAATCTTAATAAAATTGTAACTTGGTGTCAGGAGCACAAATTGAAGCTCAATATTGATAGGTGTTCAATTATGTCCTTCACTTGTAGAAAATCTGTAGTAGAATATCCATATGCCATCGATAGTCAACTATTAAAGCGCGAGTTGTCTCACAAAGATGTCGGGGTGACATTTGATCCAAAACTTAATTTTAACTTACATATCGATAACATAACAACTGACGCCTATAAGATGCTAGGTTTTGTCATACGTTGCTGTAAGAAATTTGATAGTTTGGATGCTATTATTGCGGTCTATAAGTCGCTTGTCTTGCCAAAACTTGAATATGCTTGCATTATTTGGTCACCTCAGTATGCGGATAAAGTGGGCCAACTGGAGCGTGTCCAAAGAAGGTTTCTAAAATATCTGCATTTTAAAAAATTTGGAATATACCCGTATAGGGGGTTTAATCACGAAGAACTACTTAAAATGTTCTGTTTCGACAGCCTTTATATCAGGAGAGTTCGGATATGTCTCTCTATATTAATAAAAGTAATTACCTACTTAATAGACTGTAATAATTTTCTTTCTCTGCTGCCTTTCAGAATAAGTAATGTTATAAACACTAGATCTAGAGACCTCTTTTATCTACACACCTCTAGGACAAACCTATATAAAAATAGTCCTGTTTATCGCATATGTGAGCTGGCAAATAATTACTTAAAAAATCTAGATATTTTTACACTTAATCCTAAAAATATAAATAAGGTCCTAAAAGTTTATGTTACGAATTGAAATTCAGTTCATTTTGTACGTGTTGTTAATGGTTTGTTATCTTGTTGTGTTGATTAGTTTTGTTATTTCTTGTTTTTCTTTAATTTTAAGAATATAGTATCTGTAATTGGTGTTAAACTGTTGATGCTATTGAAATAAATAAATAAATAAATAAATAAGTAAATATTGTGACAGCTATTTTTATTAAATTTTAATGTTTTATCCAGTATAATTTAACTTTAACCTGTTTGAAACATACACTAGGTAATAAAGGTATAATCACCTTTGAATCCTTCAAAGTCAAAAAATTTGACAAATTTACTATAATATTGCCGAAATGAAATATTCATTAGATGAGAGATTGCAGATTGTTATCTTGTTTTACAAATGCCAAGAAAATGCAAGAGAATGAATGAATATTTCATTTCTGCAATATTATAGTAAATTTGTCAAATTTTTTTACTTTGAAGGATTCAAAGGTGATTATACCTTTATTACCTATTGTATGTTTCAAACAGGTTAAAGTTAAATTATACTGGATAAAACATTAAAATTTAATAAAAATAGCTGTCACAATATTAAATATTTTAATCAGAACGGACAAAAAAAAAATCACTCGTTCCAAAAATCGTATATATAAAAAAAGCTATGTTCCATTTAAAAAACACCTTATCCATAGCGTAACTCTTTTGTTTCTGGTTCAAATAATAATTTTTGGTTTCATTTTTGAATTCTGCAGGAAAAAGTACATCCATTGGCTATTTTGGATTTTTCTTTAAATACAAGGAAGCTCAAAAATGAGCCCCTGTTCAGTCCTCGTTGGAAGACCCTGTACAGCTGAGGGTTAAGTGCACATAACTATTTATTAAGTTTATAGTAGGTAATCGTGTAATCACAAATCACCGTATATCCGGTAAAACCCCAAACTCATGGTAAATGAGATTGGTAGAATTAAAGCAAAAAATTATTATTTCTATCCTTTTCTTTTACATGCTTAGTTAGCAGAGTGAGTACTAAGATAAGATACTCTAATTAAGGCGCGGCGTTGCCAACAAAAAATCGCTGTGCGTTATTAGATATGAACAATTAAACATTGATTGAATTATTGGAGTAATTAATCAATTTATACTGGTTAGCGTAATATCCCACAAATATTGCCCTTTTGAGTGAAACTTTCCCTTTTTCCTTTGGACCTTAAAATCTCCCATGAATCGGGAAATTTCCCCCGAGTTGGCAACACTGAATGGATTGCTTCAGACTCCACCCACTTATACCAATAAACTGGCCAAATATAGTACCTACCGACCGAATATATAAAAACATACATTTCATTACAACAATTACCTCAACAATGAAGTTACCTTGTGGAATTACCAGACAATTATGAATTGTACCTAAATTTACCAATCTATATTATAGACAGAACACTCGCTCAGCGACAAACAAACAAGAGAGTTAGATAAGTACTTATATGGGGAAACAAATTAACATTACCTAATAAAAACTTTAAAGCTGATAATTTGTATTCTCTTAAAATTCTTAATCTCTGTTTGTAGACCCTCTGTATAATTTCTTATGTTCTGCAATTGTACCATTTATTTATTGAAGTCTCTATAAGTAACTTAAGTAACCGAAGCTTTGTTTTATCCAACCAGCTTATTAATGAGTAAACTGTTTTTTCTTCCTCGACTTGTTCCTTTATACTTTTTATTTTTTAAATATGTTATGTTACCTATCGATTAACCTGAATGCTGTTTCAAAGAAACAGTTGAGATGTATTTTACTTTAATCTTTTCTTTTAAAACAGGTTTTATAGATTAAATTGGGGCATCTGGATAAGAAGAATAGCTGGATGTCACAAGAAGCTATGGAAAAAAAGCCCCTCAAGAAGAAGACGACTTCGGCAACATGTTTTCTGCAATGCTACCCAAAGCAACATGTTGGATAAAATGGTGTGCAGCTTCTGGAGGAAACCCAAATATTATGTGGACGATCCATATGCTCCTTACCATACTAGGGAGGAGTTTCAGTTTACATACAAAAAACCCAGGCCATATTTTCCACCTGAGTAACTGTAAGTTATCTAGTCTGTATTTATTAAATAAATATTTTTGTAATTAGGTGCCTTGATACCTTCTTATTAAAATAAAGAAAATCAGTAATTACAAAAAAAAACAATTTTGTGGTTAACTTTTTATTTCTTTTCATGGGGGGTTTTAAATGGACAATAACCTATTACTATACATATTCGTTTATTAGGTCCCTACTACAGTAGGTATATATTCTATTGATTGTGTAAGTTTATGACTTTTCATAACATACATAAGTAAATTGTGTAGTATTTTGTAGGAATGTAAGTCAGGTTCAAGTATCAAATCAAATTAAAATATGCTTTATTATCATTTAAGAACAGGTCCTTCTTGATAAAGCTATAATAATATAAGTATATTTTTTAGTAGTAGATTCTTGACTCTTACCATTTAAAAAAAGAAAAATTTCAATAAATAAAGTAGTGAACAAATCTATTATTAGGTATTACCCAACTTCAACAGGCTTCCTTTACCCGGTTCCTAATGCTTTAATCTCTCGAAGGATTTTTATGCCGTTGACCATCGAATTTTATTGAATAAGTTAAATAACATTGGTGTATAAGGTAAAGCATTATAACAATTTAGTTTTGATCTAACTAATAGATCTCATAAAGTTAAATTGAACTCAGTATACAGCTCTAATACTTTGGTGACATATGGCGTCCCACATAGGACACTTCTGGGGCCAGTGTTGTTCTCAATATACAGGGTGACTCGGATCTAAATGTACATACATCACCAGGAGATAGTGGACATCTTGGGGGTTCTAAATAATCTATCTTTAGTGGGTCCATCTTTCCTCGTTACTTAGATACAGAGTGTTTTATAAGGTTTGGCTCATTTTTGTTTTTGCCATAATTCTTTTAGCACCCGGTATAAAATGTTCATATTCCTATATATAATATTTTGAGTAGCTATCGCTTCAAAATGCCGTATGAAAATTTTTTAAAATTCAGGTCCGGACTTTAAAAACAAGACTGATTTCATTTTTTTAAATTCAACACCCTGTATATCATATTTTTGTAAATTTTATTTTTTATTTGAAAACACATAAAAAACTAATTCTAATGACATACTTATCAAAATCCCCGCACTCGCCGCTCAGCCATAATAAATTGCTCTTCTTTAGATGTTGAAACACATACAAAATAATAACTGTTTTTATAACGACAATAATACCAATAATAAGAAATAAACCAAAGTAATAAAATAGCGGCGTGTTAAAATTTGAAAATTTTCAATTCAATTTGACTCCATGGCTCGGCACCTCAGAACAACGAAATATTGGGGGGCAACAAAACATAAGAAGTCATTGTCAGTTGTAACCTGTCAGATTTTTGGGCATTACGAGGATATTTTTGTTAAACATTTACTTCTCGTTTAAAATGCCCCATCAATTTTCAAACCAAGAATACGCTGATATAATATTTGTATATGGATTTTGCGATGGTAACGGGCGAGCCGCTTCTCGAGAGTATGAATTAAGGTTTCCTGGAAGAAGATGTCCAAACCATCAAACATTTTCAAATGTATTTTCTTTTGTTCGTGAACAAGGACATTTTCCGACACAAAATAATATTGATCAGCCTGTAAGACACCCAGTTCAACAGGAAGAAGACATTTTAAATTTGATTGAAGAAAATCCAAACACATCCACAAGGAAAATTGCTAGACGTCTGCATATAACCCAAAAATTAACCCATTCAACAATAAAAAATGAAGGCTTATATCCTTATCATATCCAAGAGGTACAAAGGTTGGAACCAGGTGATTATGCTAACCGTTTGGTTTTTTGTCAGTGGATTAGGAGGCACCAAAGAGATATTCACCGGACTTTGTGGACCGATGAAGCTCAGTTTACCAGAGATGGAGTCAACAATTCCAGAAATGCTATTAGGCAGTCGCACTCGCAACATAGATTTTCCATAAATGTTTGGGCAGGTATAATCAATGGTAAATTGATTGGCCCACACATCTTTGAAGAAAGATTAGATGGAAACCAATATTTACACTTTTTGGAAAACATTTTGCCAAATCTTTTCCAAAATGAGAATGTTAATTTAAGAGGAATGTATTTCCAACACGATGGAGCCCCTCCACATTAGGCAAGAATTGTTTCCGAACTTTTAAACGATAGATATCCCAACAGATGGATAGGTCGTGGGGGGCCCCATTCTTGGCCAGCAAGATCTCCCGACTTTAACCCGCTGGACTTCTTTTTTTGGGGGTATATGAAAAATTTAGTTTACGAGGAAGAAATTAATACACGGGACCAGCTCTTGCAACGCATTATCACTTCATTTCAGGAAATAAAAAATAGACCAGGTGTAATCAGAAGTGCAGTTTCAAATTTAAATATCAGAGGAAGAAAATGTGAAGAAGTTAATGGTGGGCATTTTGAAAATATTCTCAAATAATTATGTTTTTGTTATTTTTGTTATTATTGGTATTATTGTCGTTATAAAAACAGTTATTATTTTGTATGTGTTTCAACATCTAAAGAAGAGCAATTTATTATGGCTGAGCGGCGAGTGCGGGGATTTTGATAAGTATGTCATTAGAATTAGTTTTTATGTGTTTTTCAAATAAAAAATAAAATTTACAAAAATATGATATACAGGGTATTGAATTTAAAAAAATTAAATCAGTCTTGTTTTTAAAGTCCGGACCTGAATTTCAAAAAATTTTCATACGGCATTTTGAAGCGATAGCTACTCAAAATATTTCCACCGAATATGAACATTTTATACCGGGTGCTAAAAGAATTATGACAAAAACAAAAATGAGCCAAACCTTATAAAACACTCTGTATCTAAGTAACGAAGAAAGATGGGCCCACTAAAGATAGATTATTTAGAACCCCCAAGATGTCCACTATCTCCTGGTGATGTATGTACATTTAGATCCGAGTCACCCTGTATAATAACGATCTGTTATCTGTGATTCCTGATGTAAAGACATAATGCTTTGCTGATGACACCGTCTTTTTGAGTAGGAGATCAAGTTGGGTTGAGGCCTTTGAGAGGGCGGAGAGAGCAGTTACTTTTGCTAGCAATTTCATATCTATTTCAATGAATAAAAGGGGGTTACCTAATAAGAGAACAATCAAAGTACATGTGCCGGTCAGTGACATATCTAAGAATTGTTGATGTTCTCATTTCATCAAGTCTGTTAAGACTGCCAAATATCTAGTTCAGTTTGACAGATTTCTAAAATGGAACATCCATACAGAATATGTAAAAAATAAAGTAAGAAAACTTATTTACATTTTTTTTGAATTAAGAAATGTATATATATAATGTACAGGAAACTTATTATAGATGTATACAGATCTTTGGCAAAGTCTTGCATAACATATGGCATAGTGTGCTGGGGTTCCGTGAACCAGAATACTTTTTAAATGCCATCTCAACTGCACAGAATTTTTTTCTGAGCAGGTGGGTATTTCAAAACTATATAAATCACAACATCATGACGAGAGCAAATACTAATGATCAATTAATATTACCGAACACGTATTATTATGCAGCTCAGGGATATATTGCATTTCTTGTTCCAAGAGTTCTAAATTTACTACCAGCAGATTATAGAAATGGTACATATGTAAGATCTGAAAAGAATAAGGGCCTGGGTAATAAATAACTCACGAAAAATTAGATATTAATAGAACGTAATTGATTCTGTTCTTATAAGATAAGTAAGTTACACCAGATTTAAATAATTTTATATGTTTTATCAAAAAATTAAATTCCATAAAGATAGATTCTCAGATGGCAGACTAGCACAGGGGACGATCACATTTCTGCAAAGAAGGAAATAATACATATACTTCAATATTTACAACAAACTATTTTTTAAGTGTAAGCTTCAACACTTATTTGCGGGAGAAGAAGAAGGAGACAGCAGGATAATTTCAGTTTATTAAGCATTAACATAAGGTTGTCTAGTGATATTTAGTCCAAAAGCGTATTTTTTAATAGGGACTATTTGTACCATAAGGACTAAAATAATACAAGTAGAACTTTTCCATAAATTTTATATACTAATAGAGGAGATCCGGTGGACGTGTTTTATCTGGACTTTGAAAAAGCATTCGATAAAGTGCCTCTTGCACGACTCATATATATAAATTAAATCATTATGGCATCAGGGGTGACTTGTTGAGACTCGTCAGTGATTTTCTCCAAAATCGACACTTTTGTGTCAGAATAGGTGCTTCTATGTCGAATCCGCGTGAAGTGTTTAGTGGGGTAGCCCAAGGCTCAGTACTAGGCCCGTTGCTTTTCCTTCTATACATCAGCGACTTACCACAAGGCCTAAAATGTAGCACATTCTCTTTTGCTGATGACACCAATTGCTATTGCAACCCTACAACCCATCATGCGGATCTCCAGCTCGACATCTACGCCATCAAAAAATGGGCATTAATCTGGCAAATGCCCTTGAATGATGTCAAATGCACTATCCTCCACTTAGGATATAACAACCCCCGCCATCAATATTTTATAGAATCAACACGAGTGCAAGATGTCCGGGAGCAAAGAGACCTAGGGATTATCATCACTGAAAACTTTAAATGGGAAACACATTAACAGCACCATTAAGAAGGCAAACAGCCTGGTTTATCTAATCTCTAGAGCTTTTAAAAACCTTAGTCCAGAGATGATCCTTAAGGTGCAATTCCAATGCGCGGCTCGAGTAGCGCGATTCTAAACGCTCAACAATGTTTACTCCTTTACATCAAATCATATGGCACCCGTTCAAATGACGCGTATATCGCCGCGCGGTTGAAACGACTGTATTGACGCGTCTTGACACGTACGACTGAACTGCTTCGAGTAGCAGTCTAGCCATTACAGCCGCCGCGGTCAGATCGTATTTTTAAGAAAATTGCTAGTTTGTTACTTATTTTTTCGTTGTAAATATGGAGGATTCAAAGTTGATTGAGTTAGTGCGACAACACCCATGCTTATATAATCCGCAAAGTGAACACTATAAAGATATACATATCAGAGACAATGTATGGATGGAAATTTCGGGAGCAGTGAAACAATCAAGTAAGACGAATATTTATTTATTTTACAATAAGAAGATAAATAACACAATTATGAATTCTCATTCGTCTAGATCAGTTCTCGTGACTCGATTCATTTGCCAAGGTAATGAGCCAGTTCTACTACTAAAGTAATCCGTAAAACCGTCCCTTACTGTGAAGCCTTCAATATTTCCAAAGCCTCCACCAGCCCTTAAAGGAATCAGATTTTCTGTTGGTAGTTTTTCTAAATTGGAAACCTTAAAAAAACATTCATTTTTTTCTTCAAGATATGCATCTCTGAGCATGTTATGAAGACAGCAAGTAGTCATTATTAAATTGTCTGTAACCTCTGGATTTACAGCTATGGGTGTATAAAATATTCGAAAGACCTGACTTAAGAGAGCAAAAGAGTTTTCTGAGACCCTTCTTGCGCGTGAAAGTCTATAGTTAAAAATAGCTTTTTTGTTGTTTAGACGAGCATCATTTCTTGAATATGGTTTCATCATATGCTTGGACAATTTAAAGGCTTCATCTCCTACAATAACGTATGGTAACACTAAATTTTCTTGCACTTGTCTTAAAGGAGGATAAAATTCCTCATTTTTTATCAGTTTTCCTATGTTCGATTTTTGGATGATACCACTGTCACCTTCTTTTCCATATGAGCCTATATCAACCATAAAAAATATTTAGTTATCATCTACAAACGCAAGTAATACAACAGAGAAAAAATCTTTATAGTTAAAAAATTGAGAACCACTTTTTCCTGGACAAAAGATTCGAACATGTTTTCCATCAACGACTGCAATGCAGTTCGGAAAATTCCATTTTTCCTCAAACTCTTTCGCTTTTGCAATAAGGTGTTCTTTCTTTGGAGTTGGCATAAGAACATCTGGAAGGTTTTCAGCACATAATTTTAATACCTGTTTTACAATTCCACTTATGTAGCTAGGTGAAATGCGAAATGCAAATGACAAAGATGCATAGCTTTCTCCAGTTGCTAAAAACCTGAAACACAAACGGTAATATTATTATTTGGTACGTTTCTTCTTTTTGTTGGAAGAATGTAAAAACCGCTGGAAAAACATTAGAGATACATATATGAGGCGTAAAAGAAGCAAAAAAACTCCTACAGGTTCAGCTCGGACGCAGAAACCACGAAAATGGCACCTAGAAGACCATCTCGTATTCCTTAATCAGGTTGAATATGAAAGAGAGTAAGTAAAGAACTTTAATCATGTTGCTTACCGACATCAACAATCAACCTTGTATCCAATGCCCGAGATGTTGATGCGAATTTTTTTTTAGGACGTTGACAAATACCATGACACAACAAGACACATTCGATTATAATGCCGATGAAGACACTCAATCGCAAACTGAAAATCTACAAATAGAAGGAGATCCGGAATATACAAGCAATGAAACGAGAGCGAACTTGGAACCTAAGAATTTGAATGAACAGAAATCTCAAAAAGTGAACGAAACCGAACTACAATTTAATAAACGACCACATTCAACCAAAGTGGGCAACGTAAAAAGGAACAAGACAGACAAACTCGTCGAATTATTTCACAAAAATTCCGAAGAAAGGCAAAGCTTATTGTTAAAATCATTTGAAAAAAAGACAGAAGAACACCCGATTGACGTATTTTTTAGAAGCATTGCAACATCTGTTAAAAGAATGTCCGAAGAAAGACAAATCCGCGTTAAAATGCAAATTTGTCAAATTGTTGGTCAACACGAATTAGAAGAAGTCACTTCTCGATCTGCATCAACGTCTACTCACTATGAACAAGTTAGTTCCAGATCAACTTCTCCGTTTTCATCATATCCCTCGTCGGTTCCTACTACATCTGACAATTAACTTCAGTTCGCAATTAATACATCTGGACATGATTTTATTTGAGTAAACTTTTAACATTTTACCAATATTCGTATTACTTTCTAAATAAAATCTTAAAAGTCTACGTTTGTTTTGTATTATCTATTAAATAAAATGTAGTAAGATAAAAAGTCTTACCGGAGCGTTAGTCCTAGTTTCTCAGCAGGATTTATTGGCTGTTTTACATGACCACATGACTGTCCTATTAAGTCATGTTCAATGAGTGATAAAATGTAATTAAACTGGTCAATATTTAACCGAAAAAACTTTCTAAAAACCGAATCATCCTTCAAAAGGTGTCTCTTTATAAGAATATTTTGATATCCCTCAGTGCCTCGCGCCACAAACATTGGATGAGGTACAGCTCTTGTTAACTGCCTCAGCATCAATAAAAATTCTTCTTCTTCTTCTTCCTCAAGTAAACATAACACACGTGTTTCTGTCATGGCGTCTAAAGTAAAACTGATTTGAATGAAACAGAGCGATTAAAATCGTGGAATTGAAAATTGAACCGGCGTCGCTAATCGCGCGGCTTTTTCGTTGCGGCTATGGCCGGGCGACCGCAGCCGTTTTAGTCGTCGCATTGGAATTGCACATTTAAGCTGCACAAAACATACATAAGGCCAAAACTAGAATATGCCCAGAGTGTATGGAACCCTTACTATGCCAAAGATATTGAAGCTCTGGAGTGAGTGCAACGGCGAGTGACTAAGCTGCCACTTCAACTTAGGGAACTGTCCTATGACACAAGGCTTCAACTGCTGAATCTCCAACCCTGTACCAGCGAAGACTGCGTGGTGACCTAATCGAAACATTCAAAATAACTGGTGGATATTACAGGTGTGACATGGGCATGTTCCAATTCTCTGAAAATCAGCATCTTAGGGGGGCATAACAAAAAGCTGTCAAAGGAGAAATGTTCTAAACTGCTGCGCAGGAACTTCATTACCAACCGTGTTGTCTATAACTGGAACCGCCTTAGTGGGGAGACTGTGAATTCGGAAACAATCAACCAGTTCAAAAACCGTTTGGACCGTGACATGGCGGATTGAAACAGTTCCTTTGTGCATTATACCGTGTGATGTCAATTAGCGCTACCTATTACCAAACTTATTTAACCTACTGTGATAATTGTTGTGATATGTACTGATATCGCTAACTAAATGGACTATAGAGTTTAATACACATGTGACTGGCAGATACATCTTAAGACTTAATACAATAGTCTCATCGGTTTTCTACCGCTTACTATTGTTTGTTAATAATAATAATAATAATAATTAAAATGAGTACCTAGAGCTTCTGTTTAGTTAATATTAATATTTATAAATGTACTGCTTACGTCTTCGAAATTTTTATAAAACCTTTAGGTTGCATATTTTTAACGCTACTGTTGTCACACAATAACCTGGAAATACTTGATTTTCTTATTTCATTCAGCTGTGTGAGTGCGAAATACTGTGAAATCTAAAAGATAAAATGCATGGGATATCTGAAATATATATTTTTTAGTATTCCGAATTCTCTACTCTAAAAAAACGAGATTTCAAGGACATAAAAAATATATATACAGGGTGGCCAACCCTATACGACGCGGAAATTTAATGGAAATCGGCTGAATTTTAAAATTTTCTTTTTATACGTGTAAATACAGGATGTTTGTGAGCACAAGTTAAAAACTTTTGAATTGAAATTTTCTTTTTATCTCCATAAATAACCGAGTCATAAGAGATAATGGAAACCGCAGATTTTGAGAATCACCCTGTATCTTCTAACCCAATCTAGTTAGCGTCGATCTGATTGCGCCATTACTCTAAATACTAAAAAAGAGAACGATACACATATCTTAGTTTTTTTTGTACCTCTTATCGTTTAGCATACATATACCCTATAATATCAACGAAAAAAAAACACCCTGTACAGTGTACATGTCGGTTCAAAAGTTATAGCCGAAAAGGTAAGTCGCTGGGTACCCCTTGGGTGCTCTGTATCTCCGTTAAAGGGCACTTTAGGATTTTTTTTTCTATAACAATTTATAGTGGCTTCTGTGAGTCGGAAAAACCCTCGAAAAATGCTAATATTTTGTACAGTAACGAGACTATGTCCTCCCCCTGTTTTCGAGGATGCTGAACACGATGGTGAAGTCTGGATCCTTCCTCGACCCCCGCCAACCCCCGTAAACGGCCAAAAACAACCCCCGAAAGGGGTGAAACTCGGATACGACGTCTCATACCGGCTAAATCGGCATTAACACCCGTTTTCGATAATGTTGAATACGATGGTGAAATAAAGATCGTTACTCGACCCCCGCCAACCCCCTAAACGCCCAAAAACAACCCCCGAAAGGGGTGAAACTCGGATACGACGTCTCAGGGGGGTCGTTACTGTACAAAATATTAACACATCTGTCCGACTCACAGAAGCCACTATTAGGGTTTATTTGACCTTTACGCTCCCGGGAGTATGCCATATACTTACCGGACAACCCTGTAGATTTTATAAAAAGGTGCACTTACCATTGGTTAGTTCACATGCATGGAAAATATATTGGATATGGCTCACTTTCCCTAGTTTTATACTACACTTTAAAAACAAATTATCAATTAAGTCTAAAAAGAAATTAGAAGTTTTTAGTGTAGTCGGTGTATCAATATAAAATAATTTGTTTTTGTAAAGTTGCTATACACATAGATGCACTTAAAAGATTATATGTGCTTTATTCCCTACATTTTATTACAACGTTTTATAAATGTTTTATTGAGGGTTGGTAAAAAGATATATGAAAATAAGCCTGCTCCAAGATTTCCATAAAGTCATCAAACTTACATTCTGCACCAGTATCGTTTGCCCCGATAAAAATCCAAGAGACCAATGATAAGATATTGTGAAGCCCTTTTTGGGTGATAGGCCTACATACCCTTTTTGAGACCGCAAATCCAGTTACCACAGCATCCACCCTGCATTCAACTAGCTGGCCCCTATGATCCGAGACATCCACACCCATAACCTCATTCATCAATGCATTCACATCGGTACTCACAAATTGTCCAGACAAGAGTCTCCCCGTGTCGCTTCATAGATAGTTTGTCTAAGTCCGAAGCTGATTATTAAATCACACAATCGGAGTGTTTCCACCTCTGTTGTCCCAAAATGAACGTTGAAGTCTCCCGCCAGCACAATCTCCCTGCCAGTCCCAATCTCCAGCATAAGCTCATCTACTGCCGATGGGAAAGTGTCAAAATGACCTGAGGGTGACCTGTACATAGCTAAAACACACAAATTAAAATTGGGCACATATACATAACAGTATACTAAATACATTTATTAATATTAAAATTTGTTGTACTAATATCACAGATTTCTTTTCTAAGGAATCCCTACCCAGAATTAAAGTAGGTACTTTGTACCCCTCAA
Source organism: Polydrusus tereticollis (assembly GCA_963920685.1). Taxonomy (NCBI): domain Eukaryota; kingdom Metazoa; phylum Arthropoda; class Insecta; order Coleoptera; family Curculionidae; genus Polydrusus; species Polydrusus tereticollis. Next base: position 82,529,390 of record OY987329.1, on the reverse strand, counting down.
CCCGCAAGATACTCAGTTCTTCTTCACTTAACCAATGTTCTGTTATGCAGATTATGTCAATGAAGCGGTCTGCAATGAATCCTTCTAGGTTCTCAATCTTATTCCTGAGGGATATTACGTTGATATGTATGATCCGTATTTTATGTCCAGTGCAAGCTACTTTTGATTGAGTGCTGTTCTCTGGCGCTGTAGTTTGAGAAAATGGTTAATTACTACTCCAGTTGGCCACAAATCGGAGTTCATGTACTTATCTCGTTCATTGTAGGGTATGGCAAGTTTAAAGGAACTGCGATACTTCTCCTTCCTGGTATTCATTTTTACACAGCTGCATTTAGTGTGCAGGCTGTTTTCTTTTAGGTAATTAATCACATCGTCACTGAAAACCTCTGGTGATAGTCCGGAGAGAAAGAAAAAGGACATTCTCTGGGCTGGTTTTAATAACGTAGTATTCTCATTGGAGCCCTTCAGATGAGTAGGTCGTGAGCTAGTAGACTTGAAGCGCGGATTTCGTTGGTTTACTTTGGTTCTTTGATGTTTACGTGTGACCGTCGTCCATTCTGAAGATTCTGCTTTGTCATTTCTATTATCGCCATGGTTAGCGAGATTAATAATGGTTTAAAGGTTAACGCTTCACGTTTCCAAACAATAGTATTTTCAGGAATGACAGGCCACTCAGACCACTTGGGGGTACGATGGTTCTTGTTAAGGAAAATATCATTGCTTAGGCCGTGCCAGGCCCGTGCAATTGCCGGCATATTGAAGGCACATTCATCCGTGTAAAAACTAAAACCAAATGGGTTCACCTGGGCTCTGTTTACTGCAGTTCAGCCGTCGAATTTGACGGCACTTGTTTGAGCAGGATTTTTAATTCGAATGATACGATAATTATAGGTGAGACTTGAATGCAAAACACCGCGTCTGAGGATGCCGTCGTGAAAATACCAGAGTTCGTATCCTGTTTAACAAGTCTTTAGACTATAATTAGCATATTATACCGCCGAGGGAGCACACCCATTCATCTTTGAATGAGCTCCCGGATATCCTGAATATTTTTGTAGTTAAAAACACAGATATATTGTCTTAACCTGAGGCGCTCTGCGACTTAACATCCGACCATTTACCAGTGGTCATCGAGTACGAAAATCCACAACGAAGGGGGCAGGGGTTTCTCACTAGTACCTCCGTTAACTGGGCCTTGTTTAGGCGCACGTTAGAAAACAAGGAACCACTGATACCTATAGTATTGGATACCGATATCGATACAGCTGTTATACAAGTCACTGACGTCATAAATACCACAATGCCTAGTGCTTCTGCTACAAAAATAACCAGGTTCTTCAAATTCGGAGTCTTACCTCGCGGAATCAAGGAACAAATTAGAATAAAAAATAGAATTCTAAATCGGGCGTATCGCACTGGAGATCCATAAGAGATAATGCTAGAAGCTAACAGAGCTTTTGAACTCGTTCGCGCTCTTTTAAGAGCTCACGAGGCCTCTCTGTGGGACAATAAAGTCGCCGGACTCAACATCGAAGACGGCAGCCTTTATAAGTTGACAAAAACTTTAACAAGAGGCGACAAAAAGCCAATGTCTTTTATTAGACATGCTACAACACATGCACTAACTTCCGATCCCAGGGAAAAAGTCGAACTCTTCGCGGACTACGAGCAGTTCGACAAATACCCAACAACCGGTCCTGAGAGGGACGCGAGGATCTCCAGAACAAAACTAATTTATAGTTCTATCGAGCACCCCATACAGAATATTCGCAATATTTCTATGGAAGAAGTTAAAGACGTTATAAAATTCATTAAACCTAGAAAGGCTCCGGGTTTCGACTGTATAAAAATGAAAGCGTTGAAAAATTTGCCTGACAATGTATTAATGGACTTAGTAAATATAGCACAGGCTATTTTAGAAAAGGGCTGCTTCCCCCAGTTTTGGAAAAAAGCTAAAGTTATCTTGATTCCAAAGGTATAGGTCAAGATCAAACTTTAGTTTCAGGATATCGACCCATCAGCCTTCTGTCATGTCTAGGCAAGATTGTTGAAAAGCTTATACTCTATCGTATAAACGATTTCATATTCGAAAACAATATTTTACCACCTGAGCAGTTCGGTTTCCGTTCTGATCATTGCACGGTGCGCCAGACCAACAGATTGGCTTCAAATATACTGACAGGCTTCAGCCGTCGTTGGACAACTGGAGCGGTCTTTTTTGATGTCAGTAAAGCGTTTGATAAGGTCTGGCATCACGGACTTATACTAAAGTTAATAAGATTAGGTATGCCAAACTACCTAATTAAGGTAATTTACTCGTTCTTGTCGGATCGGATTTTAGCAGTTTCGTCAGAGAATGCGTTATCAACTGTGCGACACGTCAGAGCCGGAGTATATACCAGCGATTCAAAATTCGCTCAAACACAATTACCTATACCTGTTTGCTGACGATACTGCGATTACCGCCACCGCAAGAAAGCCTAGGTTGGTAATCTCAACAACTGCAACGTCATATAAAACTTATCGAGGCGTGGCTTGATAAATGGAAAATTCGTCTAAATGATGCCAAAACACAGACTATCTTTTTCTCGAAGGGCAGAAGTATTCAACCTACATCCAGATTGCTTGTCAAAAACACTACGATAAACTGGTGTCAGAATATAAAATACCTGGGTCTGCTCTTCGATAAACAGCTAAACTGGAACGACAACACAACTATTACTGAGCGAAATAGAATACAGTAAACCAGTGGGATGTTCGGTGTGATCAAGTATAGCGAAGGTGCGAAGATATTGTAACTTAACCGACTTACTGTTTTAAAAGCGATAACATCCCTTGGTGATTTAATCCGATATCGGACTTCTTAAAACGCACAGACTTTAGAGTTAATTTCTGTGTTTAATCATAGGGCTGTATAAAATATAAGGTTCCAACCGCCGCATGTCAACGGGAGCAGTCTTTTTTGATGTGTCGAAAGCGCTTGACAAAATCTGGTGGCCTCACGCTAAAATTAATAAGGTTAGCCATGCCAAACTGGCTAGTTTAAACTTTGATATCATACCTTGAGGACAAAACCTTCGCGGTGTCCTCAGAAAACGCCGTATCAACGACAAGAATAATTAGAGCGGGGGTTCCGCAAGGATCACCTATCTTATCAATGTTGTACAGTGTATGGCTGACATACCGCGCCATGCACAAACATAACTATACTTATTTGCTGATGACACTGCGATCACTGCTACCTCAGGGTCACCAGGGATTGTAATCTATCGTCTACAACACCATATTGTTATCCTCCAAGAGTTGCTGGACACCTGGAAACTTAAATTAAATAAACATATAGCGCAAGCCATCTTCTTCTCGAAGGCCAGAGTGAAATTACCTAGGTAACGAGTCAAAGTCAACGATAGATTAATTCCATGGAGCGACAAAATTGAATATCTTGGCCAAGGAGATGGCTTGGAACCAATGCAATGTGCCCCTAAAGGACGCCGCTGGAAATCGGTTTCTCTTGAATAACTTTCAATCTACATAATATAATTTAATACAAATTTAATGTGATGGACACTAGTAAGGACCTCTTCAAATAGGGTCCTTGAAACATATTTAGCTTTTTTAGTTTACCAGGGGGAACTAAGCTTTATAACTTAATGCTTAAATTTTTAACATCCTGTATGATAAAGACTTACAAAAAATAAATATGGGTAGTTTGCACCTTAGACTAAAAAAAAAGTTCTCTAGTTTATTGTCGATAAAATGAACCGTTTTCGAGAAAAAGAATAATAAACGAATTCATGGTTTATTTTTCATAAAAAGGACCATGATTTCTATTTTGTTTCTCGACAACAAAGTGTGATACGAAAGTCATTCAAACAACAGAAAAGTTTCATTTTAAGTTGTTTAATCCGAAAAAATACAAAAATTAAAAAAAAGCATTGATGTAATTGGAGACGCCTTAATGAAATTATTAAAAAACTTCATAATAGAGTTCAATATGGGCCCCGTGAAGTCTGACACACTCGCGGGCACGACGAATTGGGTGCCGATGAGTGGAATACACCAAGTTTTTCAGGTGTCCCCAAAGGTAAAAATCCAACGGCGTTAGGTCGGGAGATCCTCTACCTATCATCATGATCAAGTACGTGTTTTAACGGGTTTCAAGTGGTAAGTGCTTAATTAAATCCTTAAAAGCGTTCTGGAGGAACTTCGAATAAAATTGTCCATTCAAGCGTTCCGGCAATACGAATGGTCCATTCAAAAAATTGCCAATGATTCCTGTCCAGATATTAATTGATTGGAACTGATGTTGATGATGCGAAACAATAGCGGCATGAGGATTTTCATCAGCCCATACATGTGTGTTATGTAAATTGGTGATACCATTTTTGCTAAACCTTGCTTTATCCGTGAAAAGAATAATGCTAGGGAAGTTTACATTATTTCGTTGCTGATTCAATAGCCAGTTTGCAAATTGCATTCTACGAGGAAAATCTTCAGGAATCAGTTCATGTACTTTTTGCAAATGATATGGATATAACAGCTGCTCTTGAAGAACTACTCTCATCTACAGCATTTAAAATATTTTTCTCTAATTGCGGCGTACGTACGGTTCTTCTCAGACCAGCATCAGTACTAGTTTTTCCAAATTTTCTTAAAATTATGAAGAACATCAATAATATGTATTACCTTATTAACTGCATGGAATCGCCCATTATTCTCCCTTAGACGTTGGTCAACCCGTTGAAATATCTTCTGGGTTGGCGTAGTACCATTGGGAAGTTTTTCGTGATATAACGTTCTGGCTTCTAAGCTTCTAAACTTCTAAAGCATTGCAAGACGCAATAAGACCATACATCAGATGCAAATCTGCATGCTCAATAAACGTATATTCAATAGTTCGAATTAATTCGCAATTAAATTCACCACGAAATCCACGAATCAGTAAATTATTATCGAAGGATCAATGTGTCAGCGATGTGAAAGATGACAAGTTCTGAAACGCAGGATATTTTATTTAAGTATTTCGTACCATGGTAACGTTTGCAACCACAATACGTTTTTGTGGTGCCGATAAATAAATAAAACGCACATTTTTTGCGAACATTTTACAACTATTCGTTTCTAATTCTTTTTCTCGAAAACTGTTTATTTTATCGACAATAAACAAGAGCACCTTTTTTTTTTGTCTAAGGTGCAAGTTACCCACATTTTTTTAAGTCTTTATCATACAGGGTGTTAAAATTTAAGCATCAAGTTGTAAAGCTTAGTCAGCCCCTGGTAAACTAAAAAAGCTAAATATGTTTCAAGGACACTATTTTAAGAGGTCCTCGTTAGTGTCCATCACATTAAATTTTTATTAAATTATATTAAGTACTTTGAAAGCTATTCAAGAAAAAACGATTTCCAGCGGCGTCCTTCAGGGGCACATATCTCCGCCGTAAGAAAAAAATTATATGAACTTATCTTATTTTTTCATGTTCTATCTGAATCCGAGAGATTTCCCACATTTTCAGACACCCTGTATACATTTAATATGGGTCAGGTGAATAAATTGTCCCTGACTTATTACTATGCTGGCGATGCACAGCTCGTGCACTCTTTTAATTCGGTCTTTTATAGGGTTGAGGCAGATATCAATTCTGATTTACGGAGAACTTATGATTACAGTAGGGGACATAGTTATTTAAAAGTGGTTTAAAACCAAATGCTAAGAAAACACAGGTCTTGCTTTTCTCACCAGCGGGGTGTTCGGATTTTTTAGAAAATTATCTTGGGCCTCCAGTTTCTTGTCTTTGGCGGAAAGCATCACCGACATTTTGCGAAAAATTTCATTTCTCCTCTGTAACTGATTTAAAATTTAAAAATTACTCTTAATATTTGAAAAGTTGGTTAAAATATACTACGTCCTCATTTTCCTTGCCGGCTGCTGACGTCACTAAAGTTGAAGGCTTATTTGCCTTTCAAACTGTCAATATTTAAGAATTGATGATTGTACAAATTCTTAAGCTGGATTTATAAACTCGAAGCCGGCGTCGGCGCTCGCGCTGGCGTGGGCGCTGAAAGTTAAACAAGTGAATCGTTATGGAGCGATTTATAAACTTCGCCGGCGCTGGCGCTGGCTGGCGTTCGACATAATAGTATATTAAAGTACATGTTTTATAAAGCATCATCTTATAGCACGCGTCCATGTTAAAAAACGAGCCGCTTGCGGCGAGTTTTTTAACAGGACAAGTGCTCTAACTGCTTTATAAAACACGTACTTTATACTATTTTTTCTATTTTGTATTTTTTTCAATAAGAAAATACATATTTAAAAAGAAAATCAACCCTTCAAATTTTGTAAATTTGTGTGTCTAAATTCTATGTTGGTAATACTCTAAATTTCTTTTTATCATAGTAGCCTTGACAATAAATAATATTTTCTTTGTGTCATTGTCACGAAATTTGTGATTTAATATTTCATAGAGTTGTTCATAATTATAATTAAAAAAATATGGAGCATGATAATCTAAGTTTAACTCCCCCTGAGTTAAGGGATATTGCTAATAAAACGATAAATCAACTTTTACCAGAGAAATCCCGAAAACTTTCTTTTCTCATGGATAACAATAACAGGAAACGTCAGACGTCAACAGAATAAAACATTTAAATAACCAATGCCAACTTTTAAAAAATAAAATTCGGAGTTCGAAATGGATATATTTCGAGACAAAATTAGAAAAACCATCTTTTATATTGCCAGCGTAGGAAATCCTTAGCGCCGCGTCATAACCAATGGGTTTTTAGCATTTCTATCAAGTCATCCTTGGCATTTGGCAAAGTGTCAACGGCCAAGCGTCATTTTAATTTTTGTGTTGATGTCAGCTTGGTATTTCTAGATTATTTGTTTTTGTAGTTCTTATATTGATCTCGTTTGTGAAAAGAATTGCTCCTAAATACTGTTAAATATGAGTGAAATGGAGAGTGAGACCCTTGGTAAGTACAAACATACTTTAAAGTTAGTTATATTTGCTAATTTTATTTGCATCTGATTTTAGGTGAATCTGAAGTTCTCCAAGGAACAGAAATTGATTTGGGGCTCCTGATAGATACGATCCAAAACTATGAGTATTTATACAACGTTAGCAATAGATATTACAAAGATGCTAAAAAAAGAATCTTGCGTGGAAAGAAATTGCAATGATAGTAAATACAACTGGTTAGTAAAAAATTATACCAAAATAGAAAATGCATAAAAATATATAAGTAAAAAAGTTAGCTGCTTTAATTAGAATTAGGTATCTGAAGTAGGTACTATGTTTACCAATTGGTATATTTTGTTTTTAGTTGAAACATGCCAAAAGCATTGGAAAGCCCTTCGTGATAAGTTTGTTAAGGAGAAGAAGAGCAAATCTGGGTCTGGCGCCCCAGAATCTGAGTGGTTACATTTTAAAAACATGTTGTTTTATACAAAGTATACAAAACCCAGAAAGTAAGTCTTTCATTTAAAATATAACTATTTAGTTTTAAAAATATTTCATATTTTAGAACATACTGTACCACGGTACAACCATCAGTTGAAGGTCGACCCCAATATGCAGCTTCTGGCTTGTCCACAATAAAGTCCATTTTATCTCCCACGACTTTTGTTGAGGAAGGAGAGATATTTGGCACAACACCTACCGTTACACCAGGCACCTCTAAAGGTAACATTTGGTTTATTTTGTAGCGTAACATTACTAATATTATATATATATTGATGTAATTCGTTTCCTATTTTGATTATTACTATTTATAGGGAAACCAGTTACGAGGAAGAGAAGAGCTGATTCCGAAACAGAAGGAGTCGTGGAAGTCGCCAGAAAAATTTGTGCCAGTTTAACTGTAGATGAAAGTAAAGCGACTGCAAACACAAAATTCGGGGAATATGTGAGTGCAAGGCTGGAGGAAATGCCCCCAGAAGAGGCAAAAGAAAAGAGAAGACAAATGTTGCAAATTTTGGAGCAATAAGATTACCATAATTTTTATACTTGTAAAAGGTTTCGCAAAAACTTCTCTACTAGCACAGCTGCCTACCACCTTTATAGTAATAGGAGTAAAACTTCAGGGCTCCTATTTAGAGAAACTAAATGTTAGATATGGCCTTCCTCAAGAGGGCGTAATCTCTTCATTGCCCTTCGCATTATTTATAAACAATTTGAAAAATAATTTAATACCAAATGTCAACGCTGCAAAGCTAATATTATATGCAAATGATGCATCAGTAGTCATATCTGCTTCTACACTCAATCAATTACTTGAAAAAACCTATACAATTCCGCTTAGATTTTGTTTGGTACCAAACAAATTACCTCGCAAATTACCTAGTTGTTAACACAAAGAAACCCCATTACATTACCCATCATAGGCCCCCATGTCTACGAGAGTGAATTTATAAGTACTATTACAAGCTACAAGTAATACCACACTAAAGTTCTTTTTGTAATTAAAGAATAAAGATCCACTATTAGCAGGTGCTTTAATATTTATGTGTTTCCCATCTAAAGTGCCCAAACAGGAAAATTCCACTTGCTATAAAATCCATTGCTGATAGTGCGCCAGTCCGCTTCACTACAGGGATTCTTTAAATAAATAGCGCTTAACGTTTTCCATAGTGACTCACATGTTTCTCGGATAATTTTATGAACAGTCTAAGCCAACATGAAAGTTCCATGCTAGGGCTTGCATACTGCTTCCTTGAGACAAATATCTAAAATAAAAAATTATATATATTAGGTATAAATATACAAAAGAACTGTAGCAGTCTTCTACTGCTATATGCGCTGCGTTTACTAAAAGATATACATACTGTAATGTTATTATCACTTTTTCCTCGGGCGATATTCCATCGGATCTCATGCCTCTTTGGATTCGTAAAGAAACAAAGTTTACTAGCTTATCAAAGGTAGGAACATTCATTCGTGTATACTTAAAAAACTGCTGCTTATCCATCGCCTTAATCTTTTGAAAATATTTAAATCCACCTTCATTGCGTCTGGCTCTATTTATGGGTCTCGTTTTGAAGCGACGAGTGCGTTTCCTGAGTAATGCTACATATAAGCATAAAACTACCCCTAAGACACCGAGTGACTTCTTCTTCCTTGCTAAATCCATTTATTTAACTCTTTTTTTGTTCTAATAACTGCACTAAAAAAAAACACCAACAGTACAAACTAAAATGTCAGAAGTGTCAGATTATGTTTTTATTTGTCAATACTGCGAACGCGAACGCCAGTTTATAAATGCCTACTATGCACGTCTACGACGAACGCTGGCGCCGACGCCGGCGAGAGTTTATAAATCCAGCTTTATACTCGCCAAAAACTAAATGTATTCTCTCTTGGCGACGAGTATTCGTTCGAAACAAACTTCCGACTTTAGACGTCCTCTACCGGTTTTTAAAATGTTTGTGAAGCCGTTTTGTTAGACCAATAAACTTCAACGGCACTGTGTTTGTGACAATTATTTCTAATAGAAAAACAATTACATATTCATTTTATTTTTTAATTATTATACCCTCTTTAGCCATCAAGATATTAGCACAGCTTAATATAACAATCATTCAAAATTGTCAAATCATTGTTATATTAAGCTGTGGTAATTGAGCACAAATGCGGCGTTGCCGCTTAGATTAGTATTACGTTACAGTACATTTCATAGAATTGAGTTCCACGCTTTTACTTTAACTTTGTACTGGGTCACGACAGAAATATGACGTGTGTCTCAAACAATAATCAAATGTTGGTCGGTTAACAGGGATGGTCGGTTAATGGAGAAAAATTAAAACAGATGGTTTGCATTTTACTGTGTTTGTTTATTAATAAGTATCTACATAAATCTAAATAATTTTAAATATTTTTGTTTAAATTTATCAGAAGTAAAATTAAATGAGATGAAGCCAATTTGCCAATATGTATTGTATATACTGCACGTGCATACTAACATATGGGTCATTCCATATCAGATTTGAAGCTCAAATTTTAATTTTAACGAAAATTTTTCTCGCATTCTTCAGAGGAAAATAATCGATACGTATTTTTTCATTTTAATATGACATTTTTTGTTTTCGACTTACGATTGTTTAAACTTTTGAAGTTTCGAAAATCGAACATTTTTCAATTACTCATAACTCGTAAACAATTCAATTTAGGTGAAAATCTCTAGAGTAATGAAAGTTTGGCTTTTATATGGGCTTATCGAAAAAGTCTTTTTTTATAATTAGTTTGATTATTTTATTGGTTTTTTCTGCAATTGTTATAAACAAATGAATTTTTTTCAAAGTTGGACCCTTTTCTTTCGTTCTTTTTATCTGTAAATATTTATAATAATGTTGGGAAGATGTTGTAAAAATTTCAGAGTTGGTCTCGTAATAGTTCACAATATATTTAATTTATAAGAGGGCGTCTTCTATGAAGTTGCCTCGCTTCGGGCACAGCGGGTCAGGACTTGAGCGTCTGAGGAGACGTAATGCCTGGCTTCTCCCATATTACCTTATTTTCCTTTTTTACACTGTAGTTTTTCGATAATCAATAAATTACGAAATTAACAGCATCCAAGAGGTTTCGATGTCGATAGTTGATAACAATTTTTACCACAGTAATTTTCAAAAATACCATGCATATATTTTTATCAACATATTTTTCGTTTAGGCACGCGTTTCGGCTCTGTTTTCAGGAAACTCACAATTTCGAAATCCGGGCATGAAGAATGAGTTCTCACTTTGAGTTTGCAATTCTCGTCAGGGACGACACTCGGTAATTTTAAAGTTCTCGTTATCGTTTTTTTCGCTTTTATAAAGTACTGAAATGTTGCTGAATGAAGAATCACGCTTAGCCCACTTGTACAACTCTAATGCGGTAGGTAGTGATTTGTTCATTGGAAGTCATTTGAAGACTGGCTTTACGTGCCATCCTTGTCAAAGCTCCGCCTGCTTTATCACCAGGGCCTTTTCCGTAAGCTGTAGCTTAAAAAGTCCATTCAGCAGAGCATTGGAAATGTTGTTAATGATAGTAAGTTATTAAAAAGTGTTTCGCGTTTTTGAATTGTTGGGGAGCTCCATCGGAAAAATAAATATACTTCCGGGGTCGTAAAAAGTGGTTCGAAAGAAAATCGTTAAATGCTTGAAGAAATAAGTACATCGCCGCAGAATCATGTTTTTTACAGTTAGAAATAATTACTAACGTTTCATGCTTGTCCAGTGAAAACCCGTGACAGCATTTCGAATAACGAACGCGTAATTTACTACACTGTTACCATGACTCGTTAATACGGGAAAAACTAAAGTGGAAAAACCCATGCGTTTTCCCATCGAAGACACTTTAGTGAAAGAAATAATCTTGGGATTAATAATAATCTGAAAAAAACCATAAGTCAGTCACTCACTACGTGTCCTCAAATGCTCAAGTCCTGACGCGCGCTGCCCGGAGCGAGGCAACTTCATAGCAGGCGCCCTCTTATAAGTAAAATATCTTGTGAACTATTGCGAGACCCACTCTGAAATTTTTACACTATCTTCCCAACATGATTATGAATATTTAGAGTTGAAAAAAAAAACGAAAAAAAAAAGGGTCCAACTTTGAAAAATTTTCATTTGTTTATAACAAATTCAGAAAAAAACAATAAAATAACAAAAAACAATTATTAAAAAAAAAATTTTCGACAAGCTCATATAAATACCAAACTTTAATTATTCTGGAAATTTTTACCTAAATTAAATAGTTTACGAGTTATTCGTGATTGAAAAATGTTCGATTTTCCAAACCTCAAAAGTTTAGCTTTTATAAACGAAATTACACTTTTTTAAATTTTAAACATATTATTTTATTTAATGAACATTATTTACAATAAAGAAATATGCCTGCCTATTTTAATAAATGTTGGAAGTGGTATCCATTTACAGCTCTACAATGACCCAATCTATCCACAAACTCTCTTTGGACGTTAGCATGGTTACCAATATCTGGCGTTCATAGTGATGTATTTTAATGTCAGCCTAATTCACTTTTTTGATAAACGCCTTGTGATTATTTGATTATTTTGTATTATTTTATCATAATGTTCTTAACAGAAACGCAAAGAATCGAGGTCCTCATTATGGCTGGTTGTATAGATAAAACTCGAATGCAAGAAGAAGTGTGTGAGATGTTCAATAATAAATACCCGGAGAGACAGCCAATCAGTCAGGCCATTGTAAGTAAATTAATAAATAAATTTAATTATTTCGGACATGTCAGAGACAAGCCGCGTTCAGGACGACCTGGCATCCCTAAAGACACTAAAATTGATATTTTAATGTCGCTGGAAGAAAATCCTCATTCAAGTACTAGATGTCTTTCAAACCAAGACAACATTGATGTGAATCATTCAGCTAGTGTGAAGTTCTTAAGAAAAGAAAAGTGGCGTCCTTATAAAATAAGAATAGTTCAAAAGCTATATGACGATGATCCGGACAGAAGGAATCAGTTTTGTGAGGTAATGATGGATATCTGCCAAAATAATAATAATTTTGTAAAAAACGTGATTTTCTCTGATGAAGCCATATTTTGCGTTAATGGGGAAGTAAATAAGCAAAATTTTCGTTATGGGTCAAATGAAAATCCACAATGGTATAGAGAGGGATACGCAGTATAAGGAGAAAATTAATGTTTGGGCGGGAATTGTTGAGAATAGAATCATCGGGCCATATTTTTTTGAGGGAACATTGAATGCCGAACGATACCTGTCATTTCTAGAGTAAGAACTTGTACCTGCCTTAATTACACTTTTTCCAAATCAAGATGTTCCAGATACGTTTGATGATAGATTTTGGTTTCAGCAAGATGAAGCTGCGCAAATGTTCGAAGATATTTGGACAATATGTTTCATCATCGTGTGATAGAGTGGCCACCAAGGTCATCCGATTTAACTCCGCTCGACTTCTTCTTATGGGGCTACGTTAAAGAGAGAGTATACAAAATTAAACCACAAAATTTAGAAGACTTGAAAATAAGAATAAGAGCCACGATACGGCAAATTACCGCAGATATTGTTACCAACCTCCAAAGAGAGTTTGTGGATAGATTGGGTCATTGTAGAGCTGTGAATGGATACCACTTCCAACATTTATTAAAATAGGCAGGCATATTCCTTTATTGTAAATAATGTTCATTAAATAAAATAATATGTTTAAAATTTAAAAAAGTGTCATTTCCTTTATAAGAACAAACTTGAAATTGATACTGATTTTTTGAGACACCCGATACGAATGAAAATAAAGTTCGGATTAATAGAAATATCTGTGAACAGGTTAACTTAAAAGAAAAACGCTCAAACAATTCAATTTATATTTTTATTTTCATTGAAGATGTCTAATTTTCAATTGTCAATAATTCGTAAACAGTTGAAGATAGGTATAGGACATCATAAACGAAATCTGCTTAGAATCTTGCGTAGAATCAAGAAATGAAATAATATACAGTATACAGGGTATTCCATTTACAAAAAGTGACATTGACGTGATAATTCATTTATGTAACACCCTGTGTATTCTAGTATTAGCTAAAAAAATGCAGAAATAAAAATAAAAATCGACGTGTCTGAGCGTTTTTTTTTAAGTTAACCTGTTCAGAAATATTCCTATTATTCCAAACTTTATCACCACCCTGTATATTATACAATTGTACTGTATGCTTGCTTTGAAATTCTTATTTCTTTGAAATAATCAGAAATTAATGATTGCGCAGGCTTCAAGTAGGCTTGATATACTGGAGCCAGTTCAGGCTCCCTTTCCTCTGTCTCAGAGTTGGGAGTAGTTTCACACTCGATGATAGTCAATTCTGCACTTTTTGTTGGCAAATCGTTATCAATAGAGGCAAATTGTTTCAAGTTCACAAATGTGTCCTTAATGGAAGGAAACAGTTGTGCGAGCGGAATATTATCTTCCTCTTCGAAGTCGTCAATGTTATCTGTATTACATATTAATTTTGCTTTAATAAAGCATTTTTTTATTGTCACTGGGGACAAATTGCGCAGAGCGTTGGTTACAATGATGGTTATAGTAATATATTTTCCATTTATTTAGGAGGACAACCACTGTCTATACATGCCAAAAGCCTCTTAATAAGGTAGCTTCTGTAGAGCATTTTAAAATTCTGAATACTAGGTCCAAAGGTTCGCAATGTAAGGTAGTATTGGGTGAAAGAAAAATAAGTTTAACATTATCCAGTGTAATTTTGGGATGAGACGTTGCATTATCCAGAAACAATAACTTCTAATCTTGGTATCAAATCTGTAAGGCCATGTTGTTATGATATCTGCTGCCATACACGCTTCTTTTTTCGAGAGCAATCCATGAAACATCCACGAATTTTGCTTTTTCCTATTATAAGTGGCTATTCCTTCTCACCTTCCATTTTTGCACAGAACAGAATTGTACATTGTTGTATTGCTGCTACTTTTTCAGTACACTTGTCATCTTTCAATCGTATATGTTTTTGTTGGCAATGCACGATGGCAGAGACCTGTCTCATCTTCATTAAATACGTCCCTTAGGGCATAATCCTTTAAAATGGTCAATAGCCTTTTTTTTTCAAGCAGTTATGTCTTCGATATTGATAAAGGCTCACTCGCCATATTGAATTCTCTTGAAGGTACCTAATATCGTGCCGATGACGAAATTTTTCAAATTAAATGGGTTCGCCTGCAAAGTAATTAGTGTATGTACCTATATTTCTTAAGAATTTTCGGGTCGGGTTTAACTGCCCCTAATGGAGGGTGTTTGTAGCATTAATGTTTAATGAAAATTCCGATAATTAGTGCCCGCGGTCGTTTAACAGATGGGTCGGTAAAGAGGAGTATAAATTAATGGGATTTCCATTTTTAAATATGGGAAATTGATAACCGGTCATTTAACGCAGGTGGTCACTTTATTGATGCGGTCGCAAACAGAGGTCTTACTGTATTTTATATCGAGTTAAAATATTTGAATCGTTTGAATAGTTATATACATCTGTGAAGTACTGGCCCTCAACGGTAAGTCCTGCATGGCGATCACCAGGGATTACGAGTTGATGTTAAAACAAAATAATTAACTAAAGTCAATATAAAGAAAAAACTTAAATTAATTAAGGACTAAATATAAAAAGTAATATCGTACATAAACAATATAAGTAGAAAACAGTAAAACATATAAAATTTGCAAAGGAGCACATTGCATACAAGCATATTGTATTAAAACACTTTGTACACAAGCATGCAACCACAACAATAATAAAAACCCATTAGCTTGTTAGTTACAACAGATGACTAAAATAATAGTTTAAATACGAGTTTTATAACGGACAAGTGAGCTAATAGCTTTATAAAACGTGCGCTTTATACTATTTTTTCTGTTTTGGCATCTTTTTCAATAAATAAATCCATATTTAAAAAGAAAATAAAACATACAAATTTTCAAAATTTTTAGGCCTAATTTTTATGTTGGTAATAAAATCATATTATATTTATCATAGTAGCCTTGAAATCAATAAATAATTTTATTTCCGTGTCAGCCATTTTGTTACGAAGTTGTCTAATTTTTCTAACATACCTGCATAATTTTAACATATGGAGCAAGATGAGTTTAGTTTAACTCCCCCAAAGTTTTATGTTTTTTATTTTATGTTTTATAATGTAGTAAATTTGTAAGATTATTTGATATTTCATAGAATTAATGCAACCAAACACACACGACAGCAAAATAAAACATTTGTGAACATCATTACCAACCTTAGAAAAATAAAGAAAACCGTTTCACAAAAAGTTCATTACGATACTGAAAACGATAACAAAACAGCTTTTTTATGAAACCAAATTAGAAAAATAATATTATTAAACCGCCTTCATATTTCTTAACAGAACATTCAAAACATTTTTGCTAAAAAGAAATTTTGAAAACAAACATTAGAGAATATAAATTGAAACTATTTACATGTTTATTTTTGGACCCATGCACAGAACATAAATAAAATTATAAAATGTGAACATTCGTATAACGCCTTGAGTGAAATACGAGCAAGGATAAAGGTTGCACAAAACATGCAATTTTTAATGAAAGATTTTCTTGCGGTTTTCTTTAGATATATTTTTTGCCTTTTTTGGTGTAATTTATCCTAACGCAAGGACTTTTGAGAAAACGATTTTTTTTTAGAAAAATACACTTAGTTGAATTTATTTGAATGTGTAGATAAGTTTCTTTATAGAAATTTAAGAATTTTAAAATGTATTTATTTATTTATTTAATTATTCAGTGCAGGCACTTACAGAGAACACAACTCCGAATAGTACAGCAAAAAAATAATAAACCACTAACAACATAGTAAAGTTTACATTATACCGTTGGTCTTTTGACTGCCATAAAACCCTAATTATCCGTCTGGCCATAAAATGCCCCAAATTTACATCTTTTTGGGCAAAACCGGAGTACAAATTACTTTTTACATAAAAATCGTTGGATTTTAACTATCTTTACAAATTTTTTTACTAAAATTTAGGAAAAAAAGTTATAACATGTAAAATCACCTAACTGTTATTAGAATTGATATAAGTACTTCAGACTGTTCAACATTTTGGTCCAAACTTAATGAATTAAAAATCAAGTTTTCGTTTTTTTACGTGAAATACCCTGTATTTGACATTTGTTCAAAAAGATATTTTAATTCCTTTTAATTTGGTTCCAATATCTGATACCTTATTTGAAAAAGTTGTTGAAGGAAACATGATTTCAAAAAATTTGTGTCTTAAAAAACCTTAATGTTATGAACAATTTTAATGATTGCTTATTCATTTTTAAATTTACTTCCAAAGAAATTGAGAACTTAGTAAATTAGTGTATAATTCATATCGAAGTAGTTATAAACAATTAACAAAAGTATGTGAATGTTCAATTTCGAAAATATCTTTCACAAATTTAAAACGCATACATATTAACGCATTAAGTGCTCAAAATGTCTACCATTTTGCAAAACGCAAGCGTCAATTCGTTTGAAGAACGATTTCCTCACATTTCTCAACATTAATGGGGTAATTCTACCAAATGATTGTCGGATTTTTGTTCTGCTCATTACACAGTGCACCAAACAACTAGACTGGCTTCCAATGTCCTCGAGCGTTTTAGTCAAAGAGGTTTTAGTGGTCGCTATATATGGTACTGGAGCGGTCGTTTTCGACGTCAGCAAGGTCAGGGCACGACAGACTCATCTTAAAGTTTATAAGGGCAGGGACGCTAATTACGTAATAAAGTTAGTTCATTCATTTTTGACGAGGACGATTTTCGCGGTCTCGTCAGAGAATGCGATATCGACTGTGCCGACAGAGCCGGAGTACCGCAGTGTTTCCTTGCAATGGCTCTGTACAATATTTATACAGTTCTGTGATCTATACCAGCGATATCTCGAAATTCACTTAAACATAATTATCTGTTTGTTGACGCCAAAACCTTTATTTTTCTGTGCCGCCAAACAGCCGAGGTTAGTGATCTCCAAAATGCAATCACATATAAAATTATCGACAAATGGAAAAATCGCCTAAACAACGCCAAAACCCAAGCCATCTACGTTTCGAGATCCACACGTATAAGTTTCCTCAAATCAGACTGTATGCAAGTCAAAAACTTCAGACTAAACTTTGGTGTAATAAAGTAAAATATCTGCTGGGGCTGACACGGATCTCTCAAATAAATTTCCCAAATCCGTGGGGCTTGAGCTTCGATAAGCGGCTGCTTCGAACGAGACAAAGCATACCACATTTCTATGAAAAAAGCGAGAAAAAGCAAACGGGTCAACTTGGTGCCATTCCCTCATCAACAGTAGAAGCAGACTAGACTTACGCACCAACACTTTACTGTGCAAGACAAATGTTTGACCAGTGCTTATTTATGATATATAGCCTTCTTGGTGTACCATAAATAAGTTGACTTTTCGCAGAACTTTTTAAAACAAAGTGCTTAAAATCATGACAAATGCTCCTCGTTTCACGCTGCTCCACACCCTACAACACACACATAAGAGGCCGACACAACGACCTACAAATCATCGATTATTACAAAAACGGACGGACATCTGCTCTGAATCGTTTAATCACAGATCCACTATATAAAATCCCAATAATTCATACAGACTAAAAAAAGAGACTGGCTCACTCCTCATCCCCCTCCCCCCCCCCCCCCCATCAATAATTAACCGATCCAGTTACGACCATGCAACGATTAAAAGGAAACTACTTCTCTGCGGCCCCCGCCTATATATACCTCAACAAACTGAACTCTGAAGTAATTCCTACTTTCGTGACCCAAATTGGGTTACTCTTTGATACAACCACAAGAATAAATATATTTATAATTATTATTAAAAAAATAAATATATTTATTTTTGTGATAGACTAAAATTCAAACTAGAATGGTTCAGAGCGTCACCCGCTTATGCCACGGATTTATCGATCTAGAGCGATACGAGACAGGATAACATTTTAAAGTAAGATAGAATACGTTTTGCGTCTTCAAACGGATGACGCTCCTGTACCATTCTAGTTTCTGATACAACTATTTTGTCTTAGATTTAACTTTGTCCTATCCTCTTTGGATTTAACTTTACTATGGAAAGTATAGAACTCGTAGAATTGGAACTACGCCCTCCATCATTGGAAGACTCTGGCTTCGTGCTCAGAACTGCTCCGTAGCTTTTGCTCGTTGACAACATATGAAGAAGGAAGTGCCCATAACCTATTTGTACTTTAAACTTTTCTTGGCGGTAAAAGTCAATCAATAAGGAAAAAGTAAACAAAAAATATGGGTGATAAATCGAATTCCGTAGAACTTATAACAGATATAAATAATTTGTTGAGTCTTGAATCGTTTCTTGGTGAAAGAGATAATTCCCAAAATGTGTTTTATATGTCTCCAATACCAGATGTGTGCCGAGAATATCCTTGTATTTTGGGTATTGATGAAGCTGGAAGGGGCCCAGTGTTAGGTAAGGGGACAATATTATAAGGTGCAGACCAATAGAGACCTTCATTTTCTTAAATTTTTAGGTGATGTACATAAATGCTACCATAGCATTACCAACATTTACAATAATATGTTAATCATTATTCTAAATTTAATTTAATTTCTAATTGATCTGCATTAAATCCACCTTAAGCTTTAAATCTTTACACCACATTTATTAGATTCGTTGTTCTCATAGGCTAGGAAAATAATTTAAAATATATATTTATTTTAGGACCAATGGTGTATGGTACTGCATTTATTCCGATAAATGAACAAATTCTTCTCGAAGAACTACAATGTGCTGATTCAAAGGCACTAAATGAAGAGAAACGTGATACAATTTTTAAGAATATATGTGATCAGTCCAAGAAAATGGGCTGGGGTGTAGAAGTCATAGCTCCAAATTCCATTTGTAACAGTATGCTTGGTAGGTCCAAGTACTCATTAAATCAGGTTGGTTCAGTCAGTTTTATAAAACTTTAATATATTAAAGAAATCTTAAACTATACTGTAAGGGTGTAATCTTTATTTCTGAGCAGTGCACGCTTTGTTAAGGTGATCCCTAGAAAACTAAATCATAATGAATAATGGATTGCAGAGTCAAGGCCCAAATAAAGGGTTCTTAGTTTTAGTGAATTAGGTGTCGCTGTTACCTAGTTCAAGTTAGTTTGTTTAGCTCATTTTGTAAATACGGTTTCTCTAGTAGTAGTAGTGATCATTAATTTTGGTTATCACAGTAAAAAAAAAACACAGAAAAACAGGACCTAAGAAAAAAAATTAAGGCATTAAACTTCTGGAAAAGTTAAGAAATTCTGCCTAAATAAAAAAAATGTCAATAGTTAAGAAATTATATTACATTTATACCTTATTAATAATATGGTTAAACCATATCCTCGTGAATATCCACTTGATTGATGCTTAAGAACACCTGTCATTGGGGATTCACCCTTAACCTGTACTACAAAGATGGTTGGTTGCATAAAAAAAATGTCTCCAATTTTTATAAAGCCATAAAGCAATTTTTGACATTCAAAAATTCAAAAATTTTATTTACGCATATAGCAATTACAGGAAAACTAATTAATTGAACCCTCACAATAATTAACAGGATAATGTCATTCCAATTTTATAGATAGTAATACAGTTAAGTCTCAAAGTCTCTCAGTAAAAAATAAAAGAAAAAAAGGCATCACAATTTATCACATATTTATCCAGATGGCGATCTAGCACACAAACATAATTTATAATTACAATTAATTAACAAAAACATTACAAGAAGTATCACAATTAAAAACCAAGAAGTAAAAATTAAAAAGTAAAAAGTAATATTACCACAAAATTAGGAGCATATGAAGTTAAACGAATAGAATTTTTTTTACTTGTTTGTAGAATACATTGTAGCTACAATTAAAAAAATCAATATTTTTATTCTCCTGTATCAGAGAATTTGCAATTTTACACATACGATTTATAGGGATATTAGTGCCATAATTAGTTCTATAAAATGCTAGGCTAAATAGGTCTTTATTTCTAGAATTTCTAGGAGGTATATGCAAGCCAATCTCTGCCAGAAGTTCTGGAGTGTCCAACATTCCATTCAGAATTTTAAAAAGCGTACAAACATCAAAATATTTTCTACGGTTTTCCAATGAAGTAAGGTTTAAAAGTTTCATTATCTCAATACAATTAATTTGTTCATAAGGAATACCCATCTTAAGACCCACTCTTCTCAAAAACTTTTTCTGCACTCTCTCCAAACTATCCTTATGGACACAATAAAAAGGCTGCCAAACTGAACTAGCATATTCAAGCACCGAACGAACAAGTGCACAAAAAACATCCCTTAGCACGAAAATATTTTCTATTTCCTTTAGAGTGCGAAAGAGAAACCCCAATAATCTCATTGCTTTGTTTGTGATTTTTTCAATATGTGTGCTAAATGATAGATCACTATCTATCCATACTCCTAGATCTTTCACTAAAGTTTCTCTCTCCAACTCCTCAGAATTAATAGAGCACTTAAACAGGATTGGTTGTTTTATTTTGCTAAAAGTAATGATATTACATTTTTTGATATTCAGAGTAAGATTATTCTGTGTGCACCAAGAAGAAAACAAATTTAGCTGATTCTGCAGAGATTGACAGTCAGTAGGATTAACAATAATTTTATAAATTTTAAAGTCATCAGCAAAAGCCTTGAACTGGCAGTCATAAAAAATATTTTTTATATCATTTACAAAGATGTTGAATAATAGAGGCGACAAATGTCCTCCTTGAGGTACACCTGATGTTACAGTGATTTCTGAAGAAATATAATTTTTTATTTTGACAGCTTGCTTGCGGTTAGTTAGGTTACTTTCAAACCAAGCAAGGAGAGAGCCATGAAATCCCACTGCCTTTAGTTTTAATAGTAAAATCCTTTGATCCACTCTGTCGAATGCCTTCGAGAAGTCCGTATAGACCGCGTCAATCTGATACTTATTCTCAAGGGCACCCAACAGAGTTTGCTCATAAGTCAAGAGATTAGATATAGTGGATCTTCCTTTCATAAAGCCATGCTGTTCATTAATTATAATAGTTTTGAAAAGAGGAGTTAATCTGTCAGCCACTAATGACTCAAAGAGCTTTGCCACCAATGAAATCTTACTTATAGCTCTGTAATTTTTTACATCAGCTCTGTTCCCATCCTTAAATATAGGAGAAACATACGATCTTTTCCATAAATCTGGGAAAACACCTGAACTTAACGATAAATTAAAAATTTTACATAAAATGTCAGATAAAATACACTTACAATTTTGCAACAAAGATACAGGAATCCCATCAGGACCCATTCCTAAATTTTTCTTTAACCTATCAATTTTATTAAAAACATCAACTGTGGACAATTCTAAAAGACCTACACTCAGATATTTCTCACAATCAAAATTTTGGTCTGTCAATGGTTTGTCAAAGTCAGAGTAAACAGATGAAAAATGAGACTTGAACATCTCTGTAATCACCTGCCCATTTTCAGACTCACACCCATCAAAGAACATGCACCCCGGAAACCCTGCACAATCTTTTTTAGAATTGACAAAGCTCCAAAAGGCACGCTTATCTTGTAAATGATATTCTAAATTTTTAATGTAATTTTTATGTGATGATTGAGATATATTACGACAATCAACTCTTAGACTAGCAAAATAATTATAGTCTTCTTTAGATTGTGTACATTTATATTTTTTATGTGAATCTTTTTTTCAACAATCAAATTTTTTAAATTGTTTGGCATCCATTTAGGAAATTTTGGAGGTTTGAATCTTGATAAAGGGGTAAAAGTCTCAATAATACTGTAGATGATATCATAAAACTTTGAGACCACCACATTCACATCCGCACACTCAAAAATTGAGCCCCAATCGACACAGGAAAGATAAAAGTTTATCTCATTGAAGTCAGCATGTTTAAAATTGAAATAAAAATAGTCACATGAGAGATCTGATTGATTTTCCGTAATGACAAAAGAACACTCAAATGCAGGATGCGGAGCATCTAACTTTAACATAGGATTATTACATATATCAACCTTTAAGTTACAATCATTACAAAACAAGAGATCAAGGAAGTTTCCGTATATATTAGGGGTATCTATTATTTGAAATAATGATAAATATGCTGCACAATCAGCCATACACATCGCTTTACTACAAAGAGGTCCCACAGGTACAGATCCATCTATAGTTTTCTCCCATTTTATATTGGGAAGGTTAAAGTCACCCCAAATGAAAATGTTTGTAAAATCATTATTCTCTATTAGGTTAATTAAAGAAAAACAGAAGCTCTCATAGATATCGAGAGGTGATGTTCCTGGTATGTATGCATTACCAACTAATATTCGTTGTGTTCCAATGGTAATCAAAACAAATAGATGTTCGACATTTTCGATTGGTGTTATTAATATTCTAGATGAAAGACAACTCTTAACTGCTATAAGTACTCCTCCCTGAGATTTACATGTACTAGTCCTTGCTGATCTGTCACACCTGTAGATCTGATAGTCCTCCAACCCCAGCTCACCAGTCAAAATAGTACAATCCAGAAAAGTTTCTGTCAACAATATAACATCGTAATTCTCGACAAGTACATTACACATAAGATCATTGATTTTTGTTCTTATTCCTCTAACATTTTGGTAATAAAATGCTAAAGCTCCCTTTGGTTGTTGGGAGGTTGAGGTAACTGAAAATTTAAGGTTGGGAGGTTGAGGTAACTGACATGTCAAATAGAACATCATAATGGAGGTGTATACATAAAGCCAGCTAATTGGACATTTTTTTAAGGATTGTGGAACGAAATGCCTAAAATTACTGGGGTATTACCTCACTTCACATTATTTAAATTTACAGGTTTCTATGGATTCAGCAATAGGCCTAATAAAAGCAGCAGTTACCCAAGGTGTTAAAGTAGAACATGTATTTGTAGACACAGTAGGGAAACCGGAAAAATATCAAGAGTATTTAAAATCCATATTTCCAACATTAAAAATTACAGTAGAAAAAAAAGCTGATGCCACATATCCTGTGGTGTCAGCTGCAAGTATCTGTGCCAAAGTGACTAGGGATCATGCACTTAAAGTGTGGAATTTCAGTGAGGAAGTGGATGTTAACGAATTTGGCAGTGGATATCCTGCAGGTAAGCATATTATTAGATATCTAAATTTGAATGACTATTGTTACATAAAATTTCCAACAAATAAATCTTCTACAAAAAATTGGCGAAGAACATTTAAAAAAATAATTTAGGTAACTTAATTGTGTCTAATAGATCAATGCATAGGTGGTTTAGTTGCAGTATATTATTCTGTTTCCAGCTACACCTAACTAAATAGATTTAAACAAATATATGTCCCGCTAATATGAAAATGATCTTACACATGTAGCTTTTCCTGCCTTATATGATTTTAAAGATGAAATTTATAGATAATGTTTATTTATACCTTATTGCATTATAAAAAGTTGCAATAAGCCATTGGGCATGGAACATTGTCAGTATTTACATCTATATTATTACTAAACAATAGGTTATACCCTTATAAAGCAAATTTATACAGGGTGTTATTTAAGTACGTGGCCAAACTTCAAGAGTAATTCTTTAAGTGATTCTAAGACGAAAAGTTTATATAAACATAGGTCCGGTAATGCTTCGTTTTCAAGATACGGAGTGTCAAACCTTTCTAAAAAAATTGTTTTTCCATAAATATATTAGCCGATTTTGTTGAAATTTGGCAGTGTTATTTAGGGTAGAGGGGCTAATTTAACTAGATTAAATTTTTTAAGTCCAGTGGCGTCCCGGACGGCACCTTAACTAAGATTTTTGACATAAAAAATGTGCGGCATTGATTTTTTGGCAATTTTTGTATTTTTTCTCATTAGTCTAGTAAAACTGCAACTTTTTTATTTTTAGCATTTTTTTCGTATCTTGCTTCGTTTTTGAGAAAAAACATAAAAATAATTTTATTGCATGTCCCTAAGTAACAAGAAAACGCAAACTAATATGACGTTGAAACTGGGTGATAGTTTTTAATGAATTCAAATGAATCTTTTAAGCTAAAAATTGTTTGTCTCATTTTGCCAGTGGCGTGCACAGTGGTAACGCCGGAAATTAAAAAAAACAAACAAACAAGAAAAACGCTTTATTAAAACCACACTCAAACAAATGGTAAGTATGCTATTTTTTTTTAGTAAGAAAACACGAAAATTACAATAGTTGCTGAAAATGTCCTCCTTCAACTTTAATGCAAGTATTACCTCGTCTTAACATCGTTTTCCGAATACGTTGAAATATTCCCGGCGTATGTCTTATCTGATCACATATCACATGAAACCCGTATCCGTTGGATTAATTCTTCTTTTGACTGGAGTTTTATAAATGAGGCACTTTAAATGCCCCCAAAGGAAAAAAACTAAGGGATTTAAGTCCGGTGACCTGGGTGGCCATGACTGTGAATCTGCGCGACCGATCCACTTTTCTTCATAAGTTGCATCCCAAAATTGACGTGCTAATATGCTAAAGTCAGTTGCATGAGCCACATTGCTCTTACTTACAGTGGGACATTTTCTAATAGTTCAGGTAACACAAATTCCAAAAAATGACGATACTCTTGACCATTTCATCTCGGTGGTAAAAAATGAGGCCCAATGAGATAATCACCCACAATACCAACACAAACATTCACGGAAAACTGTTGTTTATAATTATTTTCTATAAACGCATGGGGATTTTCTTCAGTCCAGATATGATTGTTATGAAAGTTCATAATTCACTTTCGGGAAAAACACCCTTCATCGTTAAACATAATATGAGACAAAAAAAAAATCACTCGTTCCAAAAATCGTATAAAAAAAGCTATGTTCCATTTAAAAAACACCTTATCCATAGCGTAACTCTTTTGTTTCTGGTTCAAATAAATTTTTGGTTTCATTTTTGAATTCTGCAGGAAAAAGTACATCGATTGGCTATTTTGGATTTTTCTCTAAATACAAGGAAGCTCAAAAATGAGCCCCTGTTCAGTCCTCATTGGAAGACCCTGTACAATAAACAACTGACTGGGAAAAATCCGCAGGTAGTAACGCTTGAACACGCAGTATGTGGTAAGGATACAGTTAATATTCCCTTAAAATCTGCCAAACAGTAAAGTGAGAAATGTTTAATTGTTGTGCAATTTTACGTGTACTTGCATCGGGGCTACGCTCAACTTAATGTAAAACTGCTTCCTCCATCTCCACTGTTCTTACTGTTGCAGGTCTCCCAATAAGAGCAGCGGACCTTTGAAAGGTGCCTGATTAGCACAGCCTTTTATGTATTCTTACAAATGCTAGTCTATTTGGTACAATGCGATGAGGATATCTCTTGATATATGCGTCTAGCCGCTCTGGAATTGCCTTGGGCCATTCCATAGACAAAATGCATATCGGCTATTTCCGAGTTTGTTAACTGAACCATTCTGTAATAACAGTAACGAATTTCATAGCTTAAAACTCTTAAAACACTTGAAATAATTACGATCAAATAATTATGTATGCGTTGTTTAAAGTTATGTCAGTTATGTCAAAGTCAAATTTGTTTCAACAATTGTTTTTCCTTCCATGGCATTCTTACTTTTTTGTTACCATTTAAGTTATCTAACATCTTCTTGCTTACCAAGTACCACATATGTCTGAAACGACAGTGGGTTAAAAATCATTGCATTTAATGCAGCGAAAATTGCCTTCCATGCATATGTGCACTCTCGGTTAAGGTACGTCCTACGCCCCCGGACTTTCAAAACATTAATTTGTGTTTATGTTTTGGATTTATCGAGGACTAATAAAGATTTTTTACTTTGAAATAAAGTTGATATGAAACCCTCAGCTAGTAGCTATACCGGGTGTTTCAAAAAACATGTGCCTTTGCTTGTGTGGTGATTCCTTACCTTAAAATGGGCCAAATAGTTCCTATCAACATAGATCCCCAGCCGCTTTAGTTTTAAGATACTGGTTGTTAAAAATTAAAAAAAAAAAGTTTTCCTTTATATTTTTATTATTATTTTTTTTCAGTCAATCAGATGCAAACTTGATGAATTCGTTTTATTCTTAGATAGTCTTGCTTTTCCCCCTGTAATTCTTTTAACGGAACACTGGCTAAAGGTTGGTGAACCTTTGTTTGTTCCTGACTACAAAATTTTATCAAAATACTGCAGATCTAATACTGTTCATGGCGGAATATTGATTCTAATTAGGCAGGATTTTTTGGAACTATCTAAATGTGTTGGTGTAGATAAGTTTAACACTTGGTTAGTTGAGAGAGAGTTTGAGTTTTCCATTGCTTATTTTCCAATGATCAAACTTTATATGATTTGTTTATATAGACCCCCTGGGTCAAACGTTAATGTATTTATTTCTAGGTTGGATGGTTTGTTACAACAACTTTCACTGAACGTATCTATTGTTCTAACAGGGGACTTAAATATAAATTATTTTGATGATACCTCCATGGAGGTCCAAGTACTAAAGAATCTATTCCTATCTTTCAATTTGCAAGTGCATGTACAGACAGCAACTCGCATAACTTCATCAACCTCTACACTATTGTACTATGTATGCACAAAGCTGGACATAGACCAGGTAATGTGCTCGGTTATTGATGCAGGGCTGTCTGATTATCAAGCAGTCTATTGCACACTAAAAGTAAAATCTACCAAAACCAAGAAGGCTGTGAGAAAGGGCCGATTATATACTAGAAAAAATTTTAATAAATTTGTGCATGCTTGTTCATGTGTCGACTGGCAGAATGTTTTGAATTCTCATCACCCTCTACAGGAATTTCATAAAACCATGGCTTCAATCTTTAATACCTCATTCCCCATAAAAAATTTAAAAACCAAAAAGAGTAAAGAATGGTTTTCACGGGGGTTAAAAGTTTCGTCAAAAAATATGCGCTCACTGCATGTAATTAGAAAGTATTTTTTAAACAATGATTTTTTTATTTCCTACTATAATAAATATCGAAAGGTATATCGAGCTACCATACTGAAAGCCAAAAAATTGTTTTACATAAAAAGGATAGACAGGGCTAAAAACAAACAAAGAGAATCGTGGAATATTGTAAATAGCTTAAGGGGAAAAAACGGTACTAACCCTGTGAATACTGAATTAAATTCTAATGACTTAAATAAGTTCTACTGTACTATTGGTCAATTGCTGCCTCTACTGTCAATCCAATCTCATATTTACGGAGGGTGTCCTTGAGTCTTTCTTTCTCAAGCCTACCGATTTAGAGGAATTAGGGGTATCTTTAAACAAATAAAAAATAAAAACTCTGCAGGCTATGACCAGTTATCAATAAAAGTATTCTCTGAGCTACCTCTTGATACTCTGCAGGTGCTGTCTGAGGCTATAAACAGATCTTTTGAACAGGGTGACTTTCCTACTTGCCTGAAAAAGGCCTTAGTTCTTCCCCTTTTTAAGGGAGGAGATCCAAATTTATCATCTAATTTTCGCCCCATTTCCCTCCTGCCTACATTATCAAAAATAATTGAAAAAATTGTTAAGAGTCGAGCTCAAGATTTTTTAATCAAACATAAAGTTTTGTGTGTGGAACAGTTTGGTTTCCAATCATCAAAGGGCACAAATGACGCCATTTTTGTGTTTTTAGAAAGCCTTTATTTACAGCTCAACAATGGTGACGTTGCAGCGGCGGCGTTTTGTGATTTGTCCAAAGCTTTTGACT
Source organism: Polydrusus tereticollis (assembly GCA_963920685.1). Taxonomy (NCBI): domain Eukaryota; kingdom Metazoa; phylum Arthropoda; class Insecta; order Coleoptera; family Curculionidae; genus Polydrusus; species Polydrusus tereticollis. The sequence goes on along the minus strand of OY987329.1, from coordinate 82,501,120 downwards.
GTGTTGATCACGGGACGCTGCTGTGCAAGCTTGAGACTTGTGGTTTTAGGGGTAGAAGTTTGGACTGGTTTCGCTCGTATTTTTCTTGTCGCAGTCAAAGGTAACCTTGAATAGTGAACTCTCACATGAATGTCAATTGCAGACCGGTGTTCCGCAGGGCTCTGTATTGGGTCCCTTATTGTTTCTGTTGTATGTTAATGATTTGTCATTTATCCCAATAAGCGGCAAGTTTACTATATTTGCAGATGACATCACTATCCTTTGGCATCATAAAGACAGATCTATAATGCAAAATTGTATCTTGAATGACTTGAAAATGCTAAAAGAGTGGTGCGATACAAACTCTCTCTCACTGAATATTTCGAAAACAAATATAATGTCGTTTAAGTGTGACTTGGATCAGGTTCTTTTGGATACAAATATAGTAAATAATTGTATAGAAACTAGATTCTTGGGATTGTTCATTGATAAAAGGTTAAAGTTTGAAAAACATATATTACAATTAAATAAGAAGCTCGCAGCAAACTGTTATGCTATCAGAATAATTTCGAATAACTTGGATATTGCAACTTCACGAGACGCATATTTCTCATTGATTGAATCTCACTTGAGGTATGGGATTTGTTTTTGGGGCAACTGTTCTCAGGGCTTGCTTACTAGTGTTTTTATTCTTCAGAAGAGGGCGTTAAGATATATGTGCAAGGCTAAAGCTAGAACGTCATGTAAACCTTTGTTTTTGGCACAAAGAGTCCTACCACTAACTTGTATTTACATCTTAGAAACGGCTTGTCTAGTAAAAGAGACATTTCATACAGACATAAACAATGAATCAATGCATTTTACTAGGCAAAGCACTACGATATCTCTCCCCATACCCTCTTCTACTATGACTAAAAAATCTGTTATTTATGATAGTAAAAGGATATTTAACCATTTACCGCACACCTTGAGAGTAATAAATAATGCTAAAAAGTTCAGGAAGGAACTAAAAAGAATATTGGTGGGAAAGGCGTATTACACATTAAATGAATTCCTGGGTGACACTTTAAAAGCTGTAAGTCGGTTGGTTGTGTCGAATTCAGATTTTACTTTGATTCATCAAACTACAGATATATCTAAGTTGGGTAGGTGGGTACTTGATTATCCTTATGGGGAGCTGTCTCTATACTAGCTTTGTCAACAAATTTGATTATTGTTTATTGTATTTTGTTTTGTTTCTGTATTTCCGCGTTATTGTCCGACTTAAATTACTACTTTGTTGACATTGATTTTTGTATGTGTATTGTATATTTTACTTATTTATGACTATGTTTGTAAGAAACTTTTAGGTTTAGCGATTTTACTTTGTCAACAAATACCATGTATTTAGACAATAAAGTATGATTGATTGATTGATTTTTAGATATACTTTAGATATAATTTTGCATTTTAGTAGGTGCTAACTAGGCATAAAAACACGTTTATATCATAAAAAAGATTGGCTCTACTTCTACCAGTGGCGTCCGCCCAAACATGTATTTTGATATTTTTAACGAAAAAAATTATACACCACGGTTTTTCTTCAAAATAAATATTATTTTTAATATGACCAACGGCTTTTGATTAAAAAAATATATTATATTTAAGTATTTGCATATTGCTATGCCCATATCAGAGTTTGATAAAATTGCATTTAATCTTCTAAACAAAGCCAAAATAAAAAAAAAATATTAATGGTACAGTGGCGTACATATTTTTTACTCCTCTTAAAATTTGTAACGCCCTGTATTTCGAAAATAAAGCGGTTGCAGACCTATTTTGATAGGGCAGGATGTCTTATTTCTGGGTAAGGAATTACCACACAAGCGATGGCACATGTTTTTTGAAACACCCTGTAGAACAATAAATAATAAGCAGAATTACTACAGTCCTATTGTGTCCCTGTCCATATTCAATTATCCTTTAATATTTTTGGCTTATAAGAGCTGCCATAAGATTCTTAATAATATTCAATAATTCTATCCTCATAGTGGTAAAAAGCAGGCAAATCTTTGTTAAGAGCTCTTATCAAAATCAGCCTAACTTATATTAATTTTTTTTTATATTTTTTTTTTGCTAAATAACGAATAAATAAAAAAATTTATATATTTTCTATTTTCTTTAGGTTAAGTGAGGAAGCTTGCTTCAACTTCGCCTTTTGTAATTAATAATTAAAAATTACAATAAAGACTTTATTTATTTTATTTATATAAAAAACAATTATTATTAAGTTAATATTCAGGTATGTATGTACCTAGTTCCAAAATCATATACTTATGCATACTTATCGCGGTCATTGTCACTTATGGTTCCTATCATTCAATACAAAAAGTTGAGAAAAAAGTGTTTTCAGGCAGCAACATTTTAAAATATTTCTGTTTATCTAGATCCAGTTACAAAGAAATTTCTGGTTGACCATTGTAATCCTGTTTTTGGTTATCCTCAATTAGTACGATTTAGCTGGTCAACATCTGGGAATGCCTTAGAAGAAACTGCATATCATGTAGAATGGGAAGAGGTATGTACTATGTAATATCCAGTGCAAACTTGGTTAGAAATGCTAGTTCCCTTTCATTTTATTCTGGCAAATATTCTGATTTCTAGTGCTTTAATAACTTAGCAACACACATGTAGAGGAAAGTAAACCTTCGAGCTAACGGGTCGCTAGGGCGTTGCTAGCTATAAAAGTTTTTCATAGCCAAGACGGAAAAATAAAATTATTTCTGTAATATTTTTACCACAGAAAAAAACTTGTTATATTAGTAGACCATTTACATGGTTAAAATCGTTTCTCGGAAATTTTTGTCAGAGTTAAAATTTCACTTACAGCTAGGAAAGTCGCAATGATAATAAGGATTTTTGCCTTAAGTCCCGATTTTTATATTCTTCGTTCGAACTATCCCATAAATTGGGTCTCTGTTCAACTTCGCTAATAAGAATTTCAGTATCGATAAAGCTATTATCATTAGCCATTTTCTGTTCACAAAGTAAATAAATAATTTTTTGGTTAGAATCGGCAACAAAGACAAGCACTCTCAACTACATACGCTCGAGTACGCGTCGTACCATCTGAAACCAACAACTGAACTACGAGCAATCTGCGCCTCGCGTTTCTACGCGGGGCGCACGGGCTGGGCCGTCACCCGCGCGTATAAATCGAAGCGCGCTCACGGCCATCCGCTCTACGCGTCCATTTGAAAACCTACATTTAAGTTATGATATACGACCTCGCGCGTATCGTACGCACGCGTACAATACGCGTCCATCTGAAACGGGACTAAATGCTCAACTCAGAATCTCAATAGAGATGAAGAAAGGGATAATAGAGATCTTGATATTTTACTGCACCTGTAGGAAAATAAAATGATTAGCACGAGGATTCTTGGGCAAGCCGTAGGACAACGTCAAACCACAGTGTTGCGCACTTTAAAAAAACATAAATATTTTCCTTACAAGTATGAAAAACATCAAGAGCTACGGCAAGGTGATGAAGAACGGAGAATAGTATTCTGTTTTGAGGTAATGGAAAGAGCAAATAATAATAGGGATTTTTTGAGAAATATTTGTTTTAGCGATGAATGTACATTCAGTCATTCAACCTCAACAACAAACCAAATGTTCAAAATTGCTGGTAATGTTAAAAATAAATTTTATGATCGGTTAGGATATTGTTTAGCTGTTAATAGAGGGTTGTTTGAACATTTGATTAATTAATGTTTTTGTGAAAATCTGTAGTCTTATGTTATGTTAAATTACAGGCTTAGTAAGAAAAACATAATGGTGTCTTTTATTTTGTATGTGTGATTGCCAGACTGGTGCAACGAAAATGTGTTTTTAATGTGAAATAATGTTTATTTGTTATGTCCAGCTTTACGTCAATTTTTGAGAATAGCGTCATAAACATTATTTGCTGGTGTTTGCTGTATTACCTAAACTATGAAAATTTCGTAATTTTGCAATCACATTTAATTGAATAAATTAGGTTTGGCTTATTAAAATTTATTCTAACTTGGCACATAGGTTTAATATATCGGCCTCTTCAAAAAATTATAATACAATTTTTCTCTAAAATGTACAGCTAAAGATGAAATCAATCAGATAATTAATCATAATTGCAGTTTATCCGTTATTTACATTTAACGGTAGTAGAAAAAATGTAATACAGTGCACGCGGCGACATTTTCACGCCCTCAGCCATGAAAATCTCAAAAAAGTAAACTTTTGCGACTAGCACTTATAAATCAAGGGGTATGAGAGAACAATAGTATATTATTAACCAAGGTTTAGACAGCCATCATTATTGCCCGAGCGGCAAGTTTAAATCACGAGGAGCGGAGCGACGAGGGATTTAAGACGCGAGGGCTATAAGCTGTCTAAACCCTGGTTAATATAATATTTTTTCCACTACTACAAACTTTTATAAGACATTTATCTTTATAGTATTAATAATTATAAAAAATTATAGGTAGGTATAAGTATATTTTTTAATCAAGTTACCTGCGCTTTGGAATTGGCAAAATATTTTGTTGTTTTGTCAGGTGGCTTTGTTTATGTCAATTTTTGTTCATTTATGTCATCAGATTTCACGAGTTTTCCGTTTTTTTAAAAAATGAGCGAAGAAAATGTTAGTGATATTATTATGTGTACACCTCCAGAATTAAGGATGGAAGCAGAAAAAATGTTGATGGTATCGATATTTTACAATATCAAGCATCTCTAATAATCTAATATGTATTGATAATTATCTGGTTGCCTAACCACAAGAAATCACCTTTTAGGTTATTCATGTTTATGAATTCATGTTGTAGAATTAAAAAATCAAGTTACTTGCGTTCAAATAGATTCTTGAAGATCGGTCAATAATGGATTTCAATGCCTTATTATTGACCACGGTCAATAATAACTTATAAGGTAGAGAAACACGATTTCTAACGTTAATAATCGGTCAATTTTATAGGTTAGTAGTGGAAAAAACATTTATCTCTATAATTTTGTGATGGTTACCTATTCCTGATTGTTTTCTTTATGCAAAGGGATTTTTGTTTGTTCTTCTATATTGAAATTTATCAATTTTCAAAGTAGTTTTGTTTTAGGTTATGCGTTGAATTGATAGACTTATTAATTTTTAAGAAAGCTGAGGGGTAAACAATTCTTGCAGAACATATCGTCGCTGTCATTACAAAGGGGCCTATCTCTATTTTTACAACTTTCAAGGAGAGCAGTTTAAAGAAACTGTGGTGTTCATTCAGTACTATCACTGACACTAATTTCTTATTTTAATTTATTTTTTCACAAAAACGTAGATATCAACATAGATTGATGAGCCATATCTAATAAATTTTTTAAGAGTCATACGTGTTTTATGACTAATATTAATAAAGATAGGCGTCTTCATAAAACCAATAAAAAAGCTGGTTTGTACAGGGTCATTCCGTATATATTGACCCATATGCTAGCGGCTTTATTAATAATGATTTCTGACAGACCATCTAGAAAATATTTAAATTAAGATTTTCTTTAAAAATTAATATTAAAATAGGGGTAGCCATGGACGAATTAATTGTTTGGTTTTGACACGTCATATTGATATTTAGTTCATTGTTATCATGCGAAAATGAAATATACCGAGAAAGAAAAGTGTGAATTTCTACGTATATTCTATAAAATTAATTGAAATGCATACAGGGCGCGGCAAGAATATCGGCAACTTTATCCTAATTTGACGCTTCCATCCAAAAATACGTTTAAAAATATCGAGAAAGGACTTTGACTACGAAAATTTATAAAAAAAAACCAAAAGTAGTTCAAAAAGATTTGATAAACAGATATTTCTGTTGTTTTTTTGAAGGTAGATATTATGGCTAGTAAGATTTTTACTATTTTCTTATACTAATTTTTTTAAAATCCGACCCGTTCTATGTTCTATTGAAAATGATCATAATCATTTAGGCATATCACGAAAAAAAATACAGAAAACGCTTCGATCACATACTTCTCATTCTCACAAGATCTTACCTGGGCAAAAATTAGATGAGGAAGCATAGGCGTAAGCCAAGAGCGTAGTTAAATAAATAAATAAATAAAAACTTTTAGTAGCATCAAATAATGAAAATTACACTTTCTAAGAATCATGCTTCAGTGTGGCGAAATCTAGCTTTAAGCTATTCTACTTAACCACTAGAAGCAAAAAAAAAACAAGATAGAAGAGGCTAGTAAATTACAGCAAAATAGTGAATAAAGAGTGAAAAGCAAAACAATGAAGTGAATGCAGCAAAGAAAGAAAGACACCTACACACTATTCATTATCCAAATCTATATGATCTTACTAGATATGTACATTGTATTACTACATACTATATATATTTTTCTTTGCTATATTCTAACATTTTTACATTAAGAGTAGATATCTTTTATAATCCTTTTTTCATTTTATATAAGATGTTTGTTTTTTTAAATCATGTGGCACCGAATTGTACAACATAATTGCATTATAAACATTGCTTCTTTTGTACAAGGAAGTCCTGTGTCTAGGGATTGATAACACGCTATCATTTCGTAGATTACTGGGCACACGGTTGTGATGATGCACTATAAACTTTGCTTTGAGGGGGGATGGGCGGTTACTCGTAACAAACTGATGGGTAAAGTTGACCAAATGGTGGTTTCGGCGCTTTTTTATTTTTAACCAAGCCAATTCCTTTATTTTGGGAGACACATGATCATATTTTCGGAGACCGCAAACAAATTTGCAGCAACTATTTTGGATTCCTTGAATACGAATCCTGGACTAAAGATCCAGACACGGGCCATAGATTAAGTCACAGTAGTTAAAATGTGATAACACTAGGCTCTCACATAAATTACGTTTTAAAGTTTTATTTTATAAGTGTTCATTAGAATACAAACGTTGAGGGTTAATGAATGCCCTTTGACTTAATTTTTTAACATATTCACGAAGTCTTAGGCCCGTGTCCAAAATGACTCGCAACATTCAAAGGAACCGCATTGATTTTTAACGATATCCGCTGCTTAACCAAAGTTACCCTATTTTTTTGCACCAAGGAATAGCACATAAGACTTGTCTGCATTTAATTTAAGGTTATGTTCCAACGACAGTTCATAAACACTATTTAGTTCGTTATTAATTAATGACTCAGCATTATGAGCATTATTGACATGAAAGTGAACATAGAGCTGTGTATCATCAGCGTAGGCCTGAGCTGCAATAAGCTATAGATTTTAAAATACTGGTCGTATAAATTAGAAATAATAAGGGCCCAACAACACTACCCTGAAGAACCCCAGACAGTATGCTTATCTGTGATGAAACTACTCCATTAAGAGTTATGCTCTGAGTTCTTCCAATCAAGTATGATTCGGACAACTTTAAGGCGAGATCGTCAAACCCATAATATTTGAGCTTGGCTAACATTAATTTATGATCAATGGTATCACACGCCTTCGAAAAATCTAACAAAACAAGGGCCGCAACCTCACCCCCATTACATGATTCGATTTATAAAAGTCACTGACTACTGTGGCCAAGGCAGTCGCTGTGGAGTACCCCTTCCTAAATCCATTCTGAAAGTTCGGCAAGATTCCGTTTACAGTTATAAAATTATAAATTTGTTTAGTATAAAATTTTTTCCAGAATTTTTAAAATAGCTGGGAGAATCTAATGACGCGCAGATCAGAGAAATTTTCTGGGTTAGTTTTTTTAGGCAAAGGTTTGCCGACAGCAACACGCCAAATTTTGAGGAAAGTAGCCCTGCTTAATGCAAGAATTATATATGTTAGTAATGTAAGGATCAATAAAGGGGCTGCAATTTTTTAGCATCTGTGCAGAAATGTTATCAACGCCATAAGCATTGGAACGCAAATCACGTAAAATACAACCCAGTTCTTCCGAAGTAGCCATAGCAAAACTAAAAGATTTGTAATCATTATAGAAATTTAATTCATAGTAATCAATTTGATTTCGACAGGTATTCGATACAGTATGCAAAAAACTTGAAAAATAGGCAGGTACTGATTTGTTGAGGATCAGATAGGTGTTAATTATACTATCAATTCAAAATTCAAAACAAAAATCTGAAATGTGACATAATTATTTTTTTTAGTATATTTAGTAAAGGGTTTAAATCAGGTTAGTTGGACTACGTAAAAATATAAATGGGGGAATCAAAAATAACTTTCCATGTTCAAAGTAGGCAAAAGTAATTTAGGGTAATTTTGGGCTGTTAAAATGTCAAATTCAAAGATTATTCATGATTCAGGTTAATTACTTAACTATTCTCCAAAAAAATGTTGCGATTCAGTATATACATAGAGGGCTGTCGTGGAATTTCAGTCGAATTGTTAGAATTTATATTAAAATCACTTAATGCAGACCAAAGTCATTTAGGATTTTTTTTATCTGTCATAAATGAATCAGTATAAGATTTTTTTTCCCTGCGAAGACATGTAAGGGCAAAGTTACGGAGGTCCTTATATCTACCATGATCTAGCTCATTTTTAGTCTTCTCAAACTTTTCCAAGGCCAGATCATGTTCCTTCATAATTAATTTTAAGTTTTGCGTTAGCCAAGGAGCCTTGGGTTTACTAACCCTTACTTCTTTTATTGGGACATGACGATCATATAATGACAGAATACAGCTTTTAAATATTTCAACCTTTCAATGAATATCTCTCTCTCTAGTAATAAGTGCCATGGAAGCTCTCAAATCGACATCAAATTTTTGTTGATCAAAGTTCTCAAAAGATCTCACCTTGATAAACCTTTGTTTCCGCTTTTCAATTGAAAAATCACGAAAAGTGAGGCCATGATCTGAGATATGATTAGTGTTTATAACACCACTGGAAATGACCAACTCTTTAGATGTGACAAAAATAGGATCAAGTAACTTGCTAATATTTTTTGTTATTCTTGTCGGCTCATTGATAATTTGAAATAAGTTATAGGATTCTAAGCAAGAAGTTAGTTATAAGAGTTTGTTAAGAAGGGGGCGGGGGATAAATCAGTTACCAAGTATAGGTGAAAACCTCCATTACCCCCTCCCCTCCTAAATACGCCCTTGGCGTAAGCGTTTGTTATACTGCCAAGAAATGCGTAGGAGGAGAAATGCGGCTCATAATTTTTTTAAGAAAATATTATGGAGTGATGAAGCGACATTTACCACAGCAGGAGTTTTCAGTAGGAGAAACATGCACGTATATTCTACAACTAGTCCCCATAATATTGCAAAAATAAAATTCCAAGGTAGGAAATGTTTGCATGTTTCGTACGGTTTAGTTAAAAATAAGGTCATAGGCATTTTTCTATGAAGGCTCCCTTGATGGACAAAGATATCTGGAATTTCGTTCAGAGGATTTATAAATAAATGAGTACTGTCAGATGGTCTGGCATCAAGATGGAGCTCCGCCACATAACATAGTCCCTGTGGCAGAATATTTAAACAACCGCTATGACGATTGGTTAGGAAGACACGGCACCATTCAATGACCACCCAATAGTCCAGCTCTTACCCCATTAGATGCTTTCGTATGGAGTTATCTAAAAAACATGATATATGCCGATAGACGCACAAACTTGCAGCATTTGAGACAAAAAATTAACCAAGAAATCGAAAAGTTAAACGACTAGATTGTATAGATAGAAATGGCGGTCATATTGAGCAATTGTAATTACTTTATCTTGTAGATGTTATTTCCAATATTTAAATTAATAAATTGTTTAATTAATCCATGGCTACCTCGATTTTATTAATTTTTAAAGAAAATTTTAACTTAAATATTTTCTAAATGGCTTGTCAGGAAGGTATCAACCCGTATATGTTTGAAATTAGTAAAAATAGCTCTTCCCAAATATGTATTAATATCCAGTGTCTCAAGTCCTTTGTTTGTTATGATAATTTTTATAAAAAGTTCAGATAAATCTTCAAGCTTATTCATCTTAGTTTTTTGATATCATTAAACAAAGTCGCTAGCATAATGTATAATGTGTACGGAATTACCCTGTACATCAAAGGATTTAATTAGATATATGCTCCACAAAATAAAATGTACGTTTTAAAGAAGAAGACTTTGCTATACTTTTAGTACTTCTTGTAGAGCGTTATCAATGCTAACTTCAGGTTTGAATCCAAACTGATCAGAGATTACATTACTTTCTTAAAGTCTCATAACGTTTCTTTAGTATATTTTCCAACAATTTTGATAAAAATATTGCATAAAGCTCTGGATCCCTAGTTGTTATCTGTTTTATGTCCATGTTTATGAATAGGAATAATTATAAATTTTTTGAAATTGTTCTGATAATATCAGTATTCACAAGATGTGGCAGGGGTTTAAGATATTTGCGATTTACTTTGGGGTAATACTATTCTCTTTAGAGAACTAATTACGTTTATCAGCTCTGATTCACTAACAGGTCTTAGGTACAGGGACATTTTTTTAAGTACCTCACTCGATTGACGATTTTCCTGCTGACGAAAATACAAAACAAATTACACTGTCCTTAATGATTTTCCACGAGGAATCCAAATTAATTGTCAAAAAATATATAGGTTCACAAATTTGACAGATACGACGCCATTTCGAATTTTTTTAAATTACAACCCTCATAAATAATCACACAAATGAATTGCATTTCGCGACCCTATTTTAAAAACATCTATATAGTTGTTGATATTTTTCTTCAACCGTTTCGTAATAACGGGATTCCTAAATTGCTTTAATCCATCCTGTCTTTTAAGTGTCTCACCCTTTTAATAAATAGACCTTTTAAGCTGAAAGCCCCAATTTTTTGCACGACAATATAATTTAATAAGCCAAAATGACAGATCATAAGAAAAAATACCTAGCAACCAAATTATTGCATTCATTCCTTTGTAAAAAATGCTCACAGCCACTTTTAAAAAAATGGAACCAATTTTCCTACATCTTCCAAATAACTTAGTTTTAGGAAAACGCTGGAACAAGGAATAATTTATTTAATTTTTTTCTCATTGTTGACATTATTTTTTGGTTTCATAGCTGAATATACTGAGAGAGTGCCCTTTCAATATTTTTTGACGTAGAATCTCCATTAATCTAGAGTGACTCATTAAACATGTACACAATACACCAGGACATACACTGCCACGATACCCGGACAAAGAATAATCTGATACCCAGATACCACAGATTAAAAAGGTCTCAGGACGGCCCAGTGTGTCTGGCTATTCGTTTTTTTAATAAAATACCTATTGAAATAACGAATTTACCCATTTCTCTATTTAAGCGCAAAGTGAAAAAATTGCTGATCACCGGTGCCTTCTTTTCTATTGAAGAGTTCTTAAGATCTGATCTTGAACTATAATTTTAATGTGTTGCCTATTTGTTAGTCTAGTCAAGTCTAGTGTGTAGTGTGCTGTAGTAGTTAATATTTTATTATTTTTTTAATATTTTTAAAACTAAAAGTTTACTCATATTTTATTTTCTTATTGTGTCATTTTGTAATTTGTAATTATTTATTGTCTTTTTATTATTTTAATAATGTTAATCCTATTCACGTGACTTGTGTAAGTGCACTATTGTATGGAAACACCAATATAATTAATAAATAAAATAAATAAAATATCCTAATATACTATGCGGTCTTCATTTAAAAATAAAAAAAAAGAATTTATGTAAATGCAGAATCTTTATGAGTACAATAATTTAAATTTATTTTAAAATATACAGGTTGTGACATAAAAAAGGATCCATGATTAAGGCAGTGACAAATTTAATAATAGGATCGTAAAATGCAATTCACTCGTGTGGTTATTGATGAAACGTGCAAGTTAAAAAAAAATCAAAATGCCGTCGTTCTTGTCACTTTTTGACATCTGTCGTATTTGATTATAGCGTAAATAGCTCGGCCACGAGGAAATATGCTACTGTGAAAAAAAATTGGGCTTTTCAGCTTAAAAGGTCTATTTATTAAAGGGGTTAAGACACTTAAAAAACATAATCCATGATTGCAATTTAGGAACCCCCGTATTTCCGAAACGGTTGAAAATAAATATTAACAACTATAGGTTTTTGATATCGGATCGCGAAATGCAATTCACTCGTGTGATTATTGATGAGGGTTGCCATTTAAAAAAAATTAAAAATGGCGTCGTGTCTGTCAAATTTATGAACCTATATATTTTTTGACAATAAGTTTGGTTTCCTTGGGGAAAATCATTGAGGGAAACGTAATTAATTTTTTATTATGGTCAGCAGGAAAACCGCCAATCGCGTGAGACACTTAAAAAAATGTGCCTGTACATTGAGTTATCACATTCATACAGTTTCCTATGTTTGAAGGGTCGAATGTATTCCTAATCCAAGTTTTGCTGGTAAATTCATTAGCGATGGTGACCGTCTGCCCATTATAATTTTTTAAGAGTTTTAGTAAACTGTCATCATGAAACTCATCGGAGAGGCTTTTTGAATCCTATTCCATATTATGTGTTTTTGTTTTGTAGAGATTTAATTCGGTTTCCTTAATTACTTTGAACAGGTTGTAATCAGTTTAGATTCTGACCTTCCTACATCAATTTTAAGTTGGTTTCTTTGTCGCAAACATTTAACGAGATTTGGAGTAATCCATGCATCTTCTTTATTATTGGTTTCTCAGAAACTTTTATTCTTGATAAAAGTTGGCGCATGTCCTGTAACCATTGCAGGTGCACTTAGTATGGCTTTAAGGCAAATAGAATATAGGATAGGGCAGAAAATATGAAAGTCGTTCAAGAGTAAAGTACCCTTATGTCGAAAAATAGATAAAAACATTATTAAGAAAAGTTGTTTAGAATTAAAAAATATGTTAAAATACAAAGCTAGTTACAAAGTTACACCTTTTTAAAAACCACAATCAAATCACTTCTGGACAGCTGTCATCAAATTGTAAAATTTGTTTAGATTTATATTTTTTTAAATAACCAAAAACTTCATGTTTGTTGCAAGGATTATACAAACAAATTTCGAATTTTCCAAATATTCCTAAAACTTAGATAAATACCCTTATAATATTAATATACCTGCATAGTAGAAAACTAAAGACCATAGAATCCGTGTGAAATAATAAAAAAAATACAAATATTAATTTAGTCTTTAAAAATTTATTTTTTTTTTTTTATGAAAGGCTATGACTTTGTACATTGTATATAGCCATATTTTTTAATTCTATACAACTTTTCTCAATAACGTTTTTCTGTTTTTTTCGATATAAGGGTACTTTACTCTTCAACGATTTTCATACCCTGTATCCTCTTTGAATATAAGCCATTCTAAGTACAGGGACATTTTTTTAAGTGTCTCACTCAATTGGCGATTTTCCTGCTGACTATAATAAAAAACAAACCACACATTTCTCAATGATTTTCGACAAGGAAGCCGAATTCAATGTTAAAAAACATAGGTTCACAAATTGACAGATACAAATTTCAAAAACCTATAGTTGTTAATATTTATTTTCAGCCGTTTCGGAAATACGGGGATTCCTAATTTGCCTTCATCGATTTTGTCTTTTAAGTGTCTCACCCCCTTAATAAATAGACCTTCTAAGCTGAACACCTTAATTTTTTTCACAGTTACATAATTCCCCGTGACCAAGCCATCTACGCTATAATCAAATCCGACAGATGTCACAAAGTGACAGATACGACGCCATTTTGAATTTTTTTAAATGGCAACCTTCATAAATAACTACACGAGTAAATTGCACTTGGCGATCCGATTTCAAAAACCTATAGTTGTTAATATTTAATTTCAGCCGTTTCGGAAATACGGGGGTTCCTAATTTGCCTTCATCGATATTGTCTTTTAAGTGTCTCACCCCTTGAAAATAAATATCAACCACTATAGGTTTTTGAAATCGGATCGCCAAATGCAATTCACTTGTGTGACTATTTACGAGAAAATTCAAAATGGCGTCGTATCTGTCAAATTTATTTATTTATTATTATTTATGTATTTATCCCCCAAAATGATTTACTGAAGAGGCCAACACAGATGTATAACGATTCTGCAAGTACTGTGTAGCACAGTTAGATATTTTACACCTACTGCAATGAGGTGTTACCCCCCTACATTAAAAAGTTTTAAATTACATATTTTTAACACACCCTTTATTTATATATTGTCAAAAGAAAACTTTACTTTAGGTTGAAGAAGAAAAAACACCTCCACCCCAAACCACTTCAATTACGTCATTTTTTAAAATGACAAGTAAAAAAGGAGAAAACACCAAAAGTCGACATGAATTTTTCACACAAAGGTGTCTGAGTAGGAATGTGGAATTGTAGACTGAGAACATAAATTGTTAAGCATTTAATTTTTATAAGTTTTAGTTGTTTTTGCCTTTCTTTTTCTTGTAATAAATGTTTAAATTCGATTTTTGTGTTAATGAGCCTTATAAGGGCAGACCAAAATTAGACATTCGCGAGTAGCTCTGTTTGTCTACACCAAAAAAGTATTTTGTTTGTGGCCGGATCGACGGCCCCACTTGTGTGTTATTCTATGGGGCAAAGAAGTGTGCTTCGAAATAAAGCTAATTATTTAATTAAATTTATTGCTTCCTCTTGCCAAGACAATGCCAGTGACAATCGCACGCACCGCCTAGCTAGACCGTTTTGAAGTTCGCTACGTATTCGAGAACAAACTTGTTTATGCACCGCTTGAATACCGAACTCAAGTTCACGAGCTGCTGTAGAACTCCTGACGATCTCACGTCTTGACTGAGTTCACGAATGTATCTGATACAAAAAAAATTAATTTCACTGTTGGGTATTTTTTTTTTGATGTACATAAATATTTACAGGCCACTCTTTGCAGGCCCGGATTTACCATGCAGGCAGAGTAGGCACGTGCCTTGGGCGGCAAATTTTGGCGGAAACTTTAAAAACTTCTTTTATTCGTGGGAATTGAATTTCCCGCTTATTTCGTTGGCACGCGTACCAACATTATAAGTGGAAAATGCCTGAATCGAGAAAAGAATCGATTTACACAAGTCTCGATATTGGCCTAATATCGAATATTCGATAAGTTTCTATATCGAGAATCATCTTATTTTCTCCTACAGTGTATTGTGAAAAAGCATAACCTTCTCTGTCATTATTACTGAACATTGGTGATCGATTATTAACGTCATTGTTAATTTATTGTTAACAGTACGTGTGCCAAGTTTCAACGGCATAAATTTCAGGTTTGTTATCTTTACAAGTGTTTTTCTTACATACAGATTTTTAAAAAAACAACATCGCAAATAAATAATGATTCTTGTGTAATAGTTTACGTGATTTTCTCTATCGTAGCAAAAACCTGTATGCTCAATATGCAGTTTATGCAGATTATTTCTACGATCAAGATATTGAAGCATCGTTCGCAAATGAAATGATTTTATTTAAAAGTTATTGCGTCAAAAAGAATATGGAAAAAAATTCTCTTATGGATCTGCTCAAATTACTAAGAAGCAATGAGCTCCACACAGTTTTTCCGAATGTTGATATAGCGTACCGAATGCTCGTTTGCACACCCGTATCAAATTGTAGCGCTGAGCGGTCATTTTCCGTACTGCGGCGAGTGAAAAACTACTTGAGATCAAAACTCGATGCAGGACAATTGAAAGCACTCGCTTTGTTAACTATAGAGTCAGATTTGCTCATGTCTTTAGATTGTGATGACATTATCAATGACTTTGCCATCCGAAAATCAAGACGTAAAAATTTCAACCAATAAGCAATAACTTTTCGACAAAAACGAATCGCATACATAATGGTAATTGTTGAATGACATGTCATATAATACTTCATGATTATAAGGCTACTGACTAATAAAATAAAATATTTGCTCTCAGAAAGGTGCATTTTATTGATTGAAAAACTTTTCATACCAAACACTTATTCCACCATTGAAGAAGTTTTGAGAGGGGGGGGGGGGGGTTTTCGCAACTGCTAGGGGCGGAAAATTTATAAATCCGGGCCTGACTCTTTGGTAACATGCCAATAGCGTTCTGATTATAAAAATAATATAATGTAATGAATAAAATAAATCTTAAAGACCTTGAGTGTCAGTTTAGTCAGGTAATGTTTTGAAACACAGTGTTATTAGAATAATATTAATATTATTCAGGGTGAGTTTTTTAAAGTGATACAAGGCAATATCTCGAGAATTGTTTTATATATTTTCATGAAATTTTGGCGAGGTAATAGGGATATGGGGAACATATTTAACCATTTTTTTTTACATTCTACCCCTTTTTCAATTTTAAGGGGTCGGGGACAAGTTTGGAATATTAAGTTTTCAGGGGTTCTGTTTGTTCTGAGAGCCGAGTGATGGGGAGTCCCTCAGGGTTCAGTGCTGGGACCAGTTCTCTTTCTTTTATATATTAACGATTTGGCGTCTATCGACATTGGGGGAGAGTTCACACTTTTCGCTGACGATACTACAATATTATGGCACTCTAACAATGCTCTTATGTTAAAAGACATTATTGCCTCAGATTTGGTTAAGGTCAGAGAATGGTGTGATTCAAACTTGCTGTCTCTAAACGTCGAGAAAACAAATGTAGTTGGTTTTAAGTGTTCTATGGAGGGCTTGGTCATTGGTAATGGTGACTCATCCCTTGTGGATTGCCCTAGTACTAAGTTTCTGGGCCTTGTCATTGATAGTGGCCTTAAATTTGATAGTCATATCAGAGCACTGAGCAGGAAATTGGCTTCGGCATGTTTCGCAGTCAAAGTGGTAGTTAATGAACTTGGTTCAAATATTGCGAAATCAGTTTACCACGCGCTAATAGAATCCCATCTGAGATATGGAGTTGCATTTTGGTTCTCTAGTCAGCAACTGCTCGGTGTTCTGTTTGTTCTGCAGAAACGCGCAGTGACATGCATTTGTCGGGCCAAACCCAGAGACTCATGCAGACCATTGTTCTTGCAGAAAAGAATATTGACACTAACATCATTGTTTATTTTGGAGACTGTCACTTTAATGTTTAAGATCAGTGGCGGCTCGTGACTATTATGTTAGGGTATGCGCCGCAGGCGAAAAATTGTCGAGGTGCCACGCCCCTTTTTACCTTTGTATCGATTTTCTTTGTGCTTTTTATCCCAGAAGGATATTAAAAAAAAAACGCGGTTTAAATGGGATTTTTATTTCAATTTTCCTTTGAAAATTGATTGTCGAAAAGTTATTTAGAATGTTCTCAACAGAATTTTGGTCCATAACTATAACACTTCGTGTGACACACAACTACTAGCCATTATTAAATTACAATAACAAAAAACACCCACAACACCGTCAATAAACTTCAAACTTCTCTAATCGCCTCAAAAAACTCTAAAACAATCATATTAAATTATTGCAGTGTGTATTCAGATAGCGCACGGCGACGTCCTCTCATCGGGCGATTAACCGAAAATTCCCGATCAATCCGCACAGGGAAAATCTATTTAACGAGAGCGCCGAACGAATACACACGGCACACGGCAGACCATTTCAATCAGTAGAAGTAAGTGCATGTTGCGGTCGCGCTTGAAGTCTTTCGCATTTGCCATTCTTACATACAAGTATTCTTGATATTTTTTTTATATAAATTTTATTTTTGCTTGGTTCTTGGCTTTCTTAGGCAGTGCGCGCGCACGGGCGCACTTATTGACGAGCCGCCCCTGTTTAAGATGAGATATAGGTTTTTGAATACTGGCTCCTCCTACACGACACGACAGTATCGTAATCTCCCTTTGCCAATACCATCCTCAACCCTTACAGAAAAATCGATTGTATATGAAAGTGTAAAAATATATAATCATTTACCTAATTACTTAAAGGACCTACAGTCACTTAAATTATTTAAAAGGTCTGTGACGCGGATGTTGTTGGAGAAGGCTTACTATTGCCTGGAGGAATATTATTCCGATGTTCCGAGTTTTGTTTAAGGGTTTTATTTGATATCTTTAGATAATTGTTGACATACCGTAAATAACCAAATTTTAATTGAATAACCAAACTTTGCGAAAAATGTGCGAAAAATACCGCAGACAGCGCCCCCTACATTGTACATTAAAATTTCTCAAAAAAATCAATTTCTCGTCCTAAAAAAACCCTAATTAAAAATTTTGTGAAAAAACGTTAGCTTTTCTCAAAGTTATTAGAGAAAACAAAAATGAAGTTTTAACTTTAACACCCTGTATCTCAGTTAATATCAACTTTCGGATATAGGTTATGATTAAATCCTAATATTTTTACGTAAGGAGTCTGTAGTTTTTCTATATACCATTAATTAGCGGACACCCCGTATACAGGGTTATTCACGTTATTCGACACGACATATTATAGCTAAATTATTTGTTTTGGATAAAGAAAAGTTTTTGGGGTGGATAGGGGCCTGTTAAATACAGGGTATATAAAAAATAAAAAAAATGTAAATCAAAAAGTGAAGCATTTTGGTTTCAAATCGTTGAAGAAAATAATTGTTGTGGAATACAATTTTAGAAAAAATGCATCGATTAGCCTATTTATTTTCGATTCATTGATAAGCAAAACATAGTTTGTTTATCAATCAATCATTCATAAAATATATCAGGTTTTGGTTCAGTGCAATTAAAAGTCCAATAATTGTTTCACTCTAATTTACAAATATTTAAAATCATTTGTTGTTGGAACCGATGGTATTCTTTAAGCCTTATAGCTTGAATATTTATGAATCCAGTTGCATCTTCTGGGGTAAATCCGGTGTGTTTATCCATAGACACCAAGTCTTCATTGTAAAGTGATGTATTGGAAGATCTACCCAAAATAGTAACTAAAATATTAAAAACAGAAGTCGGTGAAAATTTCTAAAATTTTAATTAAGAATCGAAGTTGAATTAGAATTTAAAAGTGGTGTTATGCCTTGCTACAAACCGTTTTACTTACGCCCCTACCAATTCTATGGGGTTTAATTCACAGTGATATGGCGGAAGGCGAAGTACCGTTATTTTTCGTTTTGAAGCGATTTCGTCGACAACAAATTTCGTACAAAGAGGTTTATTCAACTTTACAATCTTCAGTAGCTTCTTTTTCAGCATATCTTTATGAAATGGCTTCTTATTTAAAGTAAGCCAATGAATAAGCGGATTTTTGGTATTTTATATTTACAATAGAGAGCCCAAGAAGGGTGTTGACTGTTAAGCTTTTGTTTTAACGAATAATGCAGTATAGAGGTTGGGATGCTTGTTCGGATCAAGCATCGAGGTCACTCAGCGAAAAAAGATCAAGGAAAGTAACTGTTGTTTAATGATAAATCCCCTTTCTTACCTAAACCTTTATAAACCTCAATTTTGACAGTGCCATCAACTGTTTCAGCAGCTAAATCAAGACATTTTCTTGTGTATTGCCCTTCTGGAGAAAACCAAAAACCGTTATAAACATAGTCTGATAACCTAGAAAAAATAGAAATAATAAAATAAACCAATATAAATCCTTATTACGATTATTTGCAATTGTTTAGCAGATTAATTAACTAAAGTAAAATTTCTTTATATTCTGCATAAGTTTCAGGAGGATGTTTTGTGGCGTAGGTCACAAAATATATAGCTTTACGTAGCTATTTATTCTGTGCGTACCTAGGCGTAGGTAAAATATCTTCTTAACACAGGTAAAGTACTTCGATTAAGGGCACCTCGTCAGAATATGCTAGGTATTTCAAATTTACTATATTATATAGAGATCTTTTGTGAAAACCTGCATTAGTTTTACGCCGTACGATGTAAACTTGCAAAGTTGAAAATTTTTCAGTTTCATCATGTTTCCTCCTGGGCAATTTTTTTAATAGTATCAATATCATTGTGACCTCTTTAAATGTAAATAATATCAGTGATTAGTTTTATTTAATTACCTGTCGCGCAGAGTTTGTTTTATTCTGTAGACTTCTTTATCTAAGCAAAATACTTCCAAGTCAGTATGGGCGTGGTGCAGTATTGTGGCACCTGGAGTTTCGTAGACACCACGTGACTAAAAAGAAAACTATTAATTAACCAGTTTAGCTAACCGAAAAAATACGATGCAAGTAAAAACGGTTTGGTTGTAAAAATAATGGTATTTTATTATCTAATACCAAATTCAATATTTTGCTGTAGGGTAGCATTTTTTTAGATAATTTTTAGAGTACTTGTTATAAGAAAATAGTTAATTAAATGGCTGGCTATATTACTGGATTTCTTATAAAAGGCTTTGTACAAAGAAGTCTGGTCAACTTCATCGACCATAGTGATTATCTTTATATTATATTTATTTTTCCGGGACGTAGACAAATTACTAAAATATATCTTACTTTAAGTCCTAAGAATCTGTTTTCTACAATATCTATCCGACCAACTCCGTGCTTTCCTCCAATTTCGTTTAACGCCAAGAAAATATCGAGAGGTTCGTTATAAGATTTACCATCGTCAGTTGTCAGAAGAATTGGTGTACCCTTTTCAAAAGTTATTTCTAATCTAAAGGAAAAAAAATATTGAACATCACATAAAAAATCAAAACGTGTCTGTTTTTAGGCCACTTTTGATTTAGTAAAATTTAAATTCAACACATACAAATTAAAGCTACTTATCAGATATAGTATAGACATAACGTGTGATAAACTAGATTTTTCTCTAACCACCCGTCGACCCCTATATAATAAGGACTATTCAAGGATTTGCCGTATACTTGCACACTACAATCTGAATAGAAGTAGATATCAAACTGTGGTAGAACAAAGTACAGCAAATTCTTGTTTGGTGAGGCATACAGCTTTTTTAGCAGGTGGTTAGAAAACGGTATAATTCCTTTGTCTGTTGCGGGTATTTATGTACAAGTATTTATTTATTTATTTATTCAGTATATGCACTTACAGAAAACAAAACTCCAAATAGTACAGAAAAAAAAATCAACCACTAACAGTACACCGCAGCCAATACGCCAATATTCTATAACGTCAAAACATCAGTTTAAAACAGAATCTCTTTAGTTTTACCCTTAAAAACTGCAAACTATGTCTAAATATAGCTATGTCGCCAAAGTATATAGTTATTACGTTGTTGAAAAACCCTGCGCTCCATAGTTTGTTCTGTGGTAAGAGTTATAGAAAGGATGCCTTGACCTTGTAGACCTCTGTGGTATTCTCAGACGAACAAATATATGTTCGTCTGAGGTGGTATTCGAAAATGTACCATAGACAACAGTTGTTCATACACTAGTTTACCAATAATTTACAGGTGCATTCTTTCTACGACGCTTAAGGCTTCCCAAGCCTGCCAATTGAAGGCGCGTAGCATGTGGAAGACTATGTATACTTTCTAAACGTTCAACTTAACAATTGTATAAATGATTCCATATAAAACAATTATATTCTCAGCTACTACGCACAAGACAATTATAAAGAAACCTAATGGCTCCAATATCCCAAATATTGAAGCATATACGTCGCAACAAACCAAACATACAAACAACCTTCAGCGCTATATAGTCATGTATTTGCTAAAACTCTAGTCGTCACTAAAAATAACACCCAGATCATTAAAATTTTGTACAACTTCCAAACGGGTGCTACCAATACAATACTGGAATTCTAATGGAGCTCTAGATTTATGAAATCTTAGAACCTTACACTTACATTGACTTGCAAAAAGTTTGCTTCACACCATTCGATAAAACCATCCAAATCCCTCTGTATCGCTCTACAATCATCGATTGAACTTACAACACTAAACATTTTGAGGTCATCCGCATAAAGTAAACATTCAACCTTTTGAAATACAGTTTTAACGTTATTAGTATACAGTAAGAACAGAACGCGCCAAATCACCTTTCCAATCCTAGAATAACTAGGGCTAGGGCCTTGACCAGAGGTGCACGAGCACCTATGTCTCACCTGAATAACCAGGAAACAGGTGCGGTTCTAATCGATGCCAAGGATAAAGCTGAATTGCTCGCAGACAAACTCTGCAACCAATTCAGTGAAACCCGACCAATGACGCATTGAGAGATGAGAGGGTCTCAAGGACGATACAGATTTACAAAACCATCAATCACCCGTTTCACGCTTTTCCTCAAGTCACCTTAAACGAGGTAAAGTCCCTAATAAGCGTGTTGAATGTTAAAAAAAGCCCCCGGTTTTGACGGTTTAAAGAATATGGCACTGCGAAATATACCAGATCGAACTTTGGGGAACATAGTAAGCTTATTCCAGGCGACAATCAGAGAAGGCCACTTTCCAACTGCCTGAAAACCATATATGCTGGAAACACGCTAAAGTCATTCTTATTTATAAGAAAGTCGAAGACCCTACGGTGCCGGCTAGCTATAGACCAATCAGCTGTCGAGCCTAGGGAAAATTGCCGAAAAGACAATCTTGAGTAGGCTAAACGAGGGCGCATACGGGAGCAGTTTTCTTTGACGTAAGCAAAGCATTCGACAATGTCTGGCCTCTCGTTAAAATTGATAAGGCTCGGTGCTCCGAAATACTTAATCAAGGTGGCAGCTTTTCTTTTAGAGAATAGAAGTTTTGCGGTGTCGTCAGAGAACGCACTGTCTTTGAATAAACACATCACGGCGGGAGTGCCGCAAAGCTCACCTTTCTCTTCGATGTTGTATAACATTTATACTCGCGATATTCCGCGAGATATATTTACGCAGTTCTATCTGTTCGCTGACGATATTACATATACAATTATATTACATATACAATTATATTACATATACAATAAAATTACTTCGACTACTAAATCACCGCGAATTGTCGTCAGCGGGATACAGCGTTACATAATCGAGCTGGAAAAATGGCTTTCGGTTTGGAAGATTCGCTTGAATCCCGCCAAGACGAATAAACTTCTTTTCGAAAAGCACCGTCCGCAGGCCTAAAACTACGAGTTAATGGAATCCAAGTGAACTGGTGCCAGAAGGTGAAATACCTAGGACTTATTTTCTACCAAAGGCTAAATTGGAGGCAAAATTTAATTAATAGAATAAAACTTCCATTGCGACAGTTAGGCTTATCTACCCCCTGCTTCACAGGTGAGGTAGGCTTGCTAATAGGAGTAAGATCAACCTCTACAAGGTATTGGTCAGGCCGGTTCTAATTTATGGTGCACCTACGTGGTGCAACACAAGCAGAACGGAGCTTAATAAGTTCCAGGTGATTCAGAACAAGGCGCTGAAAATAATCGCGAACGCGCCCAGATACATTATGAATGTAGTGTTAC
Source organism: Polydrusus tereticollis (assembly GCA_963920685.1). Lineage (NCBI taxonomy): Eukaryota > Metazoa > Arthropoda > Insecta > Coleoptera > Curculionidae > Polydrusus > Polydrusus tereticollis. The sequence continues at coordinate 82,477,874 of OY987329.1, read as the reverse complement.
ATAATGACTTTCAGATGTTGACAATTAACGAGTTTTTCTTGAAAACTATTAGAAATTATTACGGACGTACAGACGTATCGACAAACCAACTTATTATCGACTCACATACAAGATCGGTACGTACAAGTTACCTAAAGACTGGCTCCCTGTTGGTTCAAATTCCATCCCACAATAGTAGGGAGGCACTAAAATTGACATGCACAAATATTATATATTTAACAAAAAAGCGCCAAAAGTTTTGCAACATAACTTCTAAATTAAATTCGTAAGAAGCACAAACATCCAAGCAAACAGCTTATTACAAATTTCTACAAACCATAGAGCTAAATAGTAATAACGAATAATCAATAGATGTTAAAGGAGTTTCTCCTGACGTAAAGAAACATTGAAGAACCTAGAGCTTTCCATTCCTGACACACTGTCTTCGCTCTGAGATAGGATGCAGTCTATCTAGTGTATGATCCAGTAATGTTCATGAGAAGTTGATGGGAGACCCTATCGAATGCCTTTGTAAGGTTCGTAAAAATCATATCCACTTGATTTCCGTTCTTCGCTCCATTCATCAAGTAACCCTGAAACGCCCCTATATTTGTATAAGTTGATCTGCTCTCAAAGAATCCATGTTGCTTTGGTGATCTAGAGTGCTTAAAAGGTTTCAAAAATCTCTTCAGTTACGATGGAACACTTTTGCAGTGACGGAAAAGGGCGAGACGCCTCTGTACTGTTTTATGTCCTTTTTTGAACCAGATTTAAAGATTGGAACAGTCCAAGATTGTTCCCAGATGGATGGAAAGATGCCCCCATCAAATGACAATTGGTAAATGTAGTAGGTACAATGGTTTGAAGATATCCATCAGAACCGATGCTTTTGTTTTTGTCGAGTGACTTTAGTTTATTGTGAATCTCACAAGGTGTAAAGGTGTGAGATACCAGAGTAGCAATCCGGCATTTCGACGACGGCAGATGATCAAGTTGTTATGGGTATAACTGATAGCAGCTCTCGAAAAGGTAAGCAAAGGCGTCTGCAATTTCTCTTGGGCTTCTCTTAGTTTCATTATTAAATTCCATGGTTTTAGGAATACCTTTATCCCCCTTTAAAGAGTTTACAAATGACCAAATATATTTTTTGTTATTTGCTGCCATGTGCTCAGTGTTGGAAACATACAGAAAGTAGCTAATCTCTATCGAGCATTTAGCCTCCTTGCGCAGCCTAGAGTAATAGACATAGTAGCTCATGAACTTTGAGGACTTATACTTTGGATATGCTCTGTTTTACCTGTCCAAAACTCTTATTGTTTCCACTGTGTGCCATTTCGGATATTTCTTCTCTCTTTTTTCGTTTGGCACCAAAGAGAGTCCAGTCAATATCCAAAAAATACTTATTTAGATCGTGGTAGTTTGCCTTGTCAAAGTTATAAAATGAGTCATCGTCGATTTCAAAATCAGGAGTTGTTAAAAGAGTAAAAGTATTTCAATGGGATGCTGAACAATTCGACCAAGAGGCAATTGGGCTGGGCCTACTTCTAAACCAGAAAGCTCATCACAAAACACAAGATCTAAATATCTGCTAGTGGCAGCTAGAACTGATAAAAGTTCTAACAAAATATAGTGTAAATTCTTACCTGGTACTCTTTACCGGGGAAAATTTAGGGTCCTCTGTCATCAAATACATGTCCTTTGGCGGCTCAGAAGCGGGATTCTCTAAAACCCCAGACTCGTAACTTATGTGCATCATATTAGCATCCATACTCCACGGTGCTTTAGGTGTAACAGAGACGGGAATATTGTTTTCTGCGGCGTATTTTAGGAGATCCTGACGCCCCTCAAACTTTGTTATGAATTTTTTTATGCGCCAGGGTGCTATAATCTAAAATATATAGTAACAATAGTTCAGGTTACCAATTACAAACTTGATGTTTTGATTACTGACCTTTGACAAATTTAATATTTTATGACAGACATATTAACAAACGAATTATTCCTTTCCGTGACTAAATAAAATTTAGAAGAGCTTTAAAGGCGCAATCAAATTGAATTTTAGATATATAAGTCCATATGTTTGTTTATAGTCATACCTGAACGTCCGGCAGTAAGGTGTAACAGGATAATTCAAATCGAACTTGGTCGTTTCCTTTGCCAGTTGCACCGTGAGATACAAACTTTGCATCATTTTGCTGAAAGAACACTTGTTTACGCACATGCTCAAAATCAAGACTTCATAGATTTTAATTATGTTCATACTCTAATCTCTAATATAATTTTTAAAGTCTAGGAACTGACCCACAGTTTCCTACTAGTTTATTAAATTTATACCTTTACGCAATTTATTAATCCAACTGAAATACACGGACGAGCTAGTGATGTTCCTAGAAGATATCTGTTTTCGTATAACAGTCCATATCTGATTGCAGGCCATACGTACTTTTCAACAAAATCTTCTCTGATATCGTCAATCACCACCTTTAGGATAGAATAGAAATACAGGGTCCTGCAACAGTGCGTCGGGCTTTCATAGCTCCTAAACGAATTAAGTTAGAACTTTCATTCATATGCTGGCTTATACTGTATCATAGAGTGTATTTCAGGAAAATATTTTTGCATATATACAGGGTTGCCCAAAAAAGTGTGGTAACATAATGTTGAATTTTTTAAATGGGATACCCTGCATTTTCTTGCATGTTTTGGTTTGTATTTTTATCCTTTATAAATATCTATAATTTTATGCAATTTGCTATGGTAGTTTAAGAGCAATAAATTAAAAACTAAGATAAAAAAATTTAGCAGCTCTGAAGAAAAATAAAAAAAAAATCTGAAAACATTTTTGGTAATCACGGCATTGTACAGAAGAAATGACAAGGATTCCAAAGATACGATGAATCGAAGAGTTTTTATCAATTTTATACAGGGAGTTCTAAATAAGGTTTCAAAAATGAGTCATTAAAAACTCATTTTTCTCAAATTTGTTAAATGGAACACCCTGTATATTTAGAATTCATAAACAAATATTTTTTGCAATACAAACATGTAGGTTATTTCCAGCCGTTTACGAAATAATTGCAAATTTCGTAAATTCTGTTGTGTAAAAACGTAAAAAGAACGTTTATTTTATCAATTAAACATATTATATGCCTAAACTAATATTATAAACTACAATAAATGTTCAAAATGTCTTCCATTTTGATCTGTGCATAAATTAATACGCTCTTGAAAAGATCTATTTACTTCCCTTAACATTTCAGGTGGTATACTACCAAACACGTCTCTAGTTCTTTGCTGCATATTAATGGCAGTTGTCGGCGGATTATTATAAACAATTTACTTTACATGTCTTCATAAAAAAAAGTTAAGCTTTGTTAGATCCGGCGATCTAGCAGGCCAGTGTGTAGGTCCGTTTCTACCAATCCATTGGTTGCGAAAGGTATCATCAAGGTAATTTCTTACATCCCGTGAAACATGCGCCGGAGCTCCGTCTTGCTGAAACCACATCCTATTTCTAATATATGGAGCAACGTCTGCCAGTAAACCTGGTAAATCATTTCGTATAAAGTTTAAATACATGGGCCCATTAAGAAGGCCATTAAAAAAATATGGACCTATCACAGTATCACCAATAATTCCGCCCCACACCTTGAAAGACCACTGGTGCTGCTGATCGATTTGTCTCATATCGCGGATTTTCTGTGGAATAATAGTGAAAGTTATGCCTAATTACCCAACCGTCGTTATGAAATGTAGCCTCATCAGAGAATAAAACATAATTGAAAAACATAGGATCTTCTTGAAATTTTATTCTTGCCCAGGCACAGAATTCGAGTCGATTTTGAAAATCTCTATCGCTAAGAGCTTAATGGAATTGAATGTGGTAGGCATGAAAACTATGCTTTTTTAAAATTCGTTGTACAGATCTTTCGCTAATATCTACTGATTTCCCTATTTTATTTCGGCTTATAGTAACTGTTAATAATGCTTCTAATTATTTTCCTCGTTGGTGACAGGTTTTGTTCTTTCTTCTTTTGTGTACACGACATTTCCAGTTTCAACAAATCTTAATAATAATCTTTTAAAACTTTTTTCGTCAGGCTGCCTTCTCTCTGGATAACGTGACGCGTAAACTCTACTTGCTAACAAGCAATTTTTTTCGCTCTCGCCAAGTGCAAAAATCATATCAACTAACTCCTCTTTACTAAAATTCATTTTAATATCTTATACTTAAGCGCTAAGTACTATTAGCCTTAAATGACAACTTTTTTGAATTAATTAAACTTGTCAAATTCTAATAAAAATGGAATTCCTATCGTATTTTAAAGCCTACTAAGATTTTTATGCGTAACCTTCACTAATACATTAATCTGCTGTTATTTGAACAGAAATGTTAAGGGGGATGTTTAATTGATAAAATAAACGTTCTTTTTACATTTTTACACAACAGAATTTACGAAATTTGCAAATATTTCGTAAACGGCTGGAAATAACCTACATGTTTGTATTGCAAAAAATATTTGTTTATGAATTCTACGTTACATTAGTTAAAAATATACAGGGTGTTCCATTTGAAAAATTTGAGAAAAATGAGTTTTTAATGACTCATTTTTAAAGCCTTATTTAGAACACCCTGTATAAAATTGATAAAAACTCTTCGATTCATCGTATCTCTGGATTCCTTGTCATTATTTCGGTACAATGCTGTGATTACCAAAAATGTTTTCAGATTTTTTTTTTGTTTTTTCTTCAGAGCTGCTAAATTTTTTTTATCTCAGTTTTTAATTTATTGCTCTTAAACTACCAAAGCAAATTGCGTAAAATTAAAGGATAATAATACAAACCAAAATATGCAAGAAAATACAGGGTGTCCCATTAAAAAAAAATTCAACATTATGTTATCACACTTTTTTGGGCAACCCCTGTATATGCAAAAATATTTTCCTGCAATACGCTCTATGATACATTATAAGCCCGCATATGAATGAAATTTCTAACTTAATTCGTTTAGGAGCTATAAAAGCCCGACGCACTGTTGCAGGACCCTGTATAATTTAGTAAAATAGTTAAATAGCGAGTGTATTTTGTGTCAGCATTCTGTACTTATATCTTTGATAGTAGAAAGTTTCTATGGTACAAATAAAAGCTTTTCCCTCGAAAACAATACAATTAAGACGTCATGGGATGTGACATTAAGACATCATTTTTGGCTTATTCCAATATAGAAACGTGAGTAGGCAATGGGAAATTAAAAAAAGTCTTAATCTTGATGAAATCGAAGAAAAACCAAGCATGTTCGTTTTCACCCAGTCGATTTTAAAAAGCAATTCGAAATATTTTTAAACACTATATTATACCCAAAGTCCACAAATTCTGTCAGTGACTCATTTAATATCAATCACCAAATCTAGAAACCGGCAGATTAAAAATATTGGATAAGTAAATTTTTTTTATTTATATAATAAACTTCGCCGCTACAATTACAGTAAACTTAAGAGGCGATACAAGCCGCAATCAGTTAAATGCATTTAAAATAGCGCGGCGATTCCGATACTGGGATTTTGATCGCGGGGAAAATAAATGTGCTAATACACAGATACCGAATTCACAACTTCAAAGATTTGAAAATAAGCGTGCCGGCAGGGCTTTCGAACTAACCACATTGGATGCTGCAGAAACATGTGGCACTTTAACGAAACTTTCCTCGCGCACTGTGTTCAGGGTTTTGAAGGGCCTTCATAAAGCAGTGGCGTGCAGTGCGATTTAAAATAGGGTAGGCAACAGAATCGAAAATGTCAAAGAAGGAGAAAGCCCGAAATTTTTATTCAGGTGCCACGCCCGAAACGTTCTTTTTAAGGCTGTAGTGGGTGTTAGGCAAAAAAATAAAACTAATAGTAGGTACTTACCCATATGGTAGGTACTTTCACGAATGTCTTACGGAAACGTAAACTAGGGCATAAATAGCTGCAAGCAACTGCTCTGTTTTGCGTTAAGTCGTTAAATATCATACTTGTAAAGGGCTTACTGTTAATAAGTTTTACCAGACAGTTTACCCTGCCATCCCACTGGCACTCCATAATAAAAAACACTAAAACTATTCAAAAAATCTTTCTAAGCAACAAAACTAACTCGCAAACAAAACAACGATCCCTCTTGTATAGGTAAATTACTAAAAAAAAGTTACTAATAAGCTTTCAAAACAATTATTAAAAGTGCGGCGCGTGAATTCCCGATCTTACACAAGAAGAGGGCACAGAAATTTATCGGAAAACTGAAATTATTGGTAATTAATATAGCGGGCCGGTGCGATGCCGGCATTGTCTTATCGGGTTTCAGTTTCTTACAAAATTGCATCGCATTATTAAATTATTAATGCCCAAGTATTAATAAATTTAAGGATGCCCGATGTACTGTAACTTAATTTACATATAAACGCTTTCTAACCAACTACCAAAGGGTAAAAACGATGTCTCTCAGAATATTAATTAATGAAAGCACATTTTGGCAACGGTGAATCCAGTCAAATTCACTCATCGTTCCTTCGGCGTCGGTGGGAGTTGTAAGTCGTCGCATGGCTTCTGGCTCGTCTCTTTTCTTTTTATGTATCGTTTCATTTAGCTGTTTTTTTTAAGCACTGCTTCCCGCTTGCTTGTAAATTCAGTATGGACGGTCTAAATGCATGCCTTTGATTTGTTATGGGATGCTTCTTAATGTAAGCGGATTACGGTCGCAAGAGGCCAGGGCGGTGAATATTATTCCATTTAATATACGTAGCGTTATATGTGTTGTATCTGTTGTAATTAGAACTCGGGAATCACATTACGGATAGGTTGTTTATTTACAGTTATAAGTTTAATGAGAATATACAGGTAGACGGGTGGCACGTGTGCTCATCCGTCTAGGATGATTTTATGACTGCCTGTGCTGGCGCTGTTGCCACGTGCACCTAACTATGAAGACATACATCACAATATGAGTGTTAGACTGTGATGTTTTTCTATGATATAATTAATATTTTAATTAGCGCTTAAAACAAACTTTTTAAATTTTCATTATGCTTTTTAATCGAATTATAATTTATATTATCGGAATTAAAATTATATGGGAAAATAAAAAAAATATCAAAACGTCAGGGTAGGCAATGCATTTGTGCTTTTATTGTTTGCACGCCACTGTCATAAAGAAAATTACACGAAAGAAAGTAGTCGAGGAGCCCAGAGAAGAGGACTGAAAAAATAATCCTGAATGATGCCACAAAATACGCCATTTTTCGCAAAATCCATGGATTTTTTTGCGAAATAAAATATCCACTATAAAAAAAATGATGGCTGAAGTTAAGAAGGACACATCTTTACCTAAAATATCATTTAAGAGTTAATGAAATAAACTCAATTTATAAAAATGAGCTATATGACGTTCCGACGAAATTTCATCATTTATTATTATTTTGAAATGCACACGCCACTGGAATTCATTCCCATTGACATCGCACAACCCGGAGCTCTCTATATGCTAGTAATGAGTCACTGACAGAAATTTTGGACGTGGAGTATAGGTACAGTAAAAAGTAAATTTGTAGCAGGGTATCATTTTGAAAATTACCACGTCTAAATGCCTATAAAATATTCATATCTTCATAAACTTGATTAAATATACAGGATGTCTCTAAAAGGTCTGTACAAAATGCTAGCACACATTTTTAAGGCTTAGCACGACAATGATTAAAAGTGCTATAACTCATAATGGATTAATTGAATACAACAAAATTCCTCACCTCAAAGGCAATAAAAAATAAAATAACATTTAACAAGCATCTAAAAGCATAATTATATATTTTTCTATTCCAAATATTTGGAATTTGCACGAAATTTGGTAGTAAGGAATTTTTTGGGATGCAAAATCCAGGTCTGAAAACAGTTTTATTATACCTTGCAGAGGGCGCACCAGCAGCACTTCGCATACATCTAAAGCTTCATAACTTTTGGGCCTCTGTGTATCAAATGTCTAATCATAAATTCTGATTTCAAGGCATCTTCTGTGCAGAAAAGGTATACCTGGTAGTTTCTGCTCCGAGCAACCCTTTCCGAGATACTTTTTTAAAATTTAAATGTTTTATTGTGTACTGAAACTTGTTGCACAGATAAGCTGTGCTTGTTGCCTTCCTTTATACTTTATTCACAGCTTATAAACTATTTAAGCTGTGCTTTATCCACGCTTGTGCCTATACATATCAAGCGATTTACGCGCAATTCAAGTAGCTAATTCTTTGCGTTGCGTCCAGATGATGCGTTTTACGTGAGTTTTCGGAGAAGTGTTCCATTTTTGTGAAATTCAAATACACCCTCTCACTGCAAGAGTCGTGCAACTTGTTTATTTTCTCTATGATTGGACGTAGTATCTCGAGCCCCATGCAAACCGTCCTCTAGACCCGCGAGTCGATGTTCCCGCATCGTCATAGAAAAAAGAAAAGATGTTTCTATGCGCGTCTTGCATGTGGACGGAATATCTATAGTATCTGACAATCGCCCGATCCAAAACCCGCTTAAATCGCCTTATATGAACAGGCCCTTCGGACTTCTCCAAGATATTTGGAGCGTGTTTAAAGACCAACGAGCCAACAATAATACAAATTTAAATAGTAACGCGTTAGCAATAATAGGTGGGTATATCGTCATTAATTAAACAAGAGTGTTGTTAAATGATCCAATTTGACAAACTTTTATCGTTAATTTAAAAAATTTTAATTTAGTTTATGGTTTTTGTCAAGGAAATGGTAGCGAGTTGGTAAAAGTATACAGACATACATTTCCAAATGACGCGTACCAAATTACCAACATTTGCTGCTGTTAAAAGGCGTCTTCGTTTCATGTGTATTGCACGATAAAGCACCTCTACACTTCTCTTTAACTGTTACAAACCATTTAAATAAGAATTTTCGAAATCGATGGGTTTGCAGAGGAAATGATGCTCCTGCAAATTGGCCACCACGCTCACCGGATTTAACGCCGTTAGATTACTTTTATGGGGAGGTATTTAACATGGCATACTCTAGACCTATACACGCCGGGAAAACAATTCTGGGTACGAATACAAAATTCAGTGAACATTTAAGGTTAGATGTAAAGGGTGCAGTTAAACTTTCTCCGTCAAATTAATCTCTCGTGTACAAGGTGTCCATTTTTCGACGTAATTGCAGGGTATCTTGGTAACTAGTAAAGATAGAGACTTGCGGGTTTTACGTTACGGCGCTACTTTTTCGTGAATCAAAAGATGCCGCAAACAGAATTGTCATAGCTTTCTTAGTTTTTAAGCTACAGGATGTTTTCGTAAAATGTTTGCTTTTTGACCAACCGTCTATTTCGGTTACCCTTATCAAAAAATTGAAAGCTGTTTCTAAGAGTTTTTGAAGTAGAATTCAGTGGCGTGCTTACTTTTTTTCTGGCAGTCTACTTTTCGAGATCTAAAGCAAAAAAAGGACACCCTGTATAGTATTCTTTTATTAATGGGGCTGTTTTTAAGTTTTTTAAAACTATATAATAGCTTTTATTAACAATAAACGCACAAAACGAAAAATGTAAAACCGCAAGTCTCTATCTTTACTAGTTACCGAGATACCTTGCAATTACATCGAAAAATGGACACCCTGTACACGCAAACGAAGGTTATTTTAAACATTTACTTGGAGTTTTTCTTTTGAATAATTAAAATTATTGATTTCTTGTTTTTCTTTTATTTGTATTTTTCGCTCATTCCTATATTGCTTTGCAAGTTCATTTTTGCATTCCATCGGGCTGCTATTCAAATTTTTATTATTGGCCTTTAAATATACTCTAAATTTCTTGAACCAGTCCTACGCCGAGATAAAGTGTGAAGGAAGGCAATGACGCGTTTCAGGACGCAATAAGACATTTAAATTCGATTATCTCGAAAGCAGAAAAAATATTTGTCGCCTTGTATTTCGGAAATTATCAACTTTTCGACTAAGGTAGGTGGCACAGATCTTTTAGAGACACCCTGTATTAATGCCATACCATAAATATTATGTATTTACCTTAACTGCGCCTACTTTCAAAGCTTTTTCTTTAGCAGCATCAAAATTTTCATCTTGTCCAATGTTAGCCATGTAACAGATCACCTCAAAACCCTCATTTATTAGCCATTTTAAAATGCAACTAGTGTCCAGTCCTCCAGAATAAGCTAATACTACTTTTTCTTTAGTCATTTTTAAAAGTAAACTTTAAATTTTAATTATTTAATATTACAACCAATTTTTCCCGATAAGAGTAGAAAGATGTTAGGTACTTTAAGTGGCAACTATTTTCCTAACCGATTTCGTGTTATATTTGACTCTGAAAAATGTGTCGTTTTGAATCATTCCATACTTACACTATCGGACAAAAGTAGAGCAACACTTTCGAAAAATGAAAGAAATCTCGATTTTATATTAAATGCAAGATATCGTATTTAAATACATCGTGTCTTAAATATCAAAGTAGGCTTCTGTTATCGGCGACAACAGCTTTTTCCAACAATCAAAACAAATGAACTGATATTGACGTAAACTTTGAAATACAGTATTGTAATGCGTCAAAAGTAAAGCAACATTTTAATATTTTCCTAAAAAAGAAAGGTTTTAGTAAAAGTAAAGGTTAAAGTATTTTTGCAGAGTTTATTTTATGTTTAATTAATATTTCTGTACTGTATTAATCATGCCAAGAGGTATTCCAATTTCGAAAGAATTAAAGCAGAGAGTAGTGAATGCACACTTGGAAGGTACAATACAAGCCACAACTTCAAGACGGCTTGTTTTACCAAGATACGTGGAATTCGTACACACTTATTTCCAAATAAACAATCATTGGTAAATAAAATCAATGTAGTTTGGACAAACCTTCCCAAAAATACTGTTTAAAAATTGATTGTCTCATTGCCGCGACGTTGTCGGCAAGTAATAAAAAATAATGGATATTCTATTAACTATTAACATAATACTTCTAGCTATTGTAATTATTAAATGTGCTTAATGGTTGTTATCGTAATATGTAAAATAAAATACTGTTGACACAATTTGTTGCTTTACTTTTGTCGCACTTCATTTTGTCGATTTTTATAATTATAAACATTTCTCTACCTTCATTTTGTTTAAAGTGTACCAAAATATTGTGAAAAATTACTAATATTGTGGGGATAATATTTCATTAAAATTAGCTGGGGATCACAATCATATAATTACTTTTTTAACCTCAAAGAGATAAAAGCACTTTGTTGCTCTACTTTTGTCCAATAGTGTATATTATGGATATTTTAACAACATTAAAGAGTTAAAGGTTAGCTTGATTAGGTAAATTTAATTGTGTTATTACACCATACTTATCAAAAATTAGCTATTTTAAACCTTGACTTTTAAAAATTACACAAACATTTTTAAATATCGGAATTATATTGCTGATCTGTTTTATCTCGGTATTGCCCTTGAAACTGAATTATTAAGATTCAATAGTATCTTAATTCGGTCATCAGAACAATACTCCTTAAGTCAAAGTTGCGAAAAATAGCACTTTTTGGATTATTTTTTTGTCCAAAGAGAGCAGGGTTATCGACAAGACACCTATTGCATGTTCTATCAGTACTGTTGATAATCAAATTTACTTGTACACGTTGTACGAACCAATATATTATAAGTAATCATATTGAGGAGAAAGGAAAGTCCTATATTTCTACACAAAATTTATTGATAAACCGTTTGGTTATTTCATAACCATGATAAAAATGTCTACTCAAAATAGCGTAAAGAGGACAGAGTAATGGTTGGTATCCACAAATGTTTAATATTATACCATTACTGCATCCTTTTTGCGTTTTTTTAAGTGCCAATATTTTTATATTTTATCATGTACCAGTACCTCGAAAATAGTTATAAAAGTATGGTTTATCAATCAAATGTTGTGAAGAAATATATAGGACTTTTCGTTTTTCCTCGATATGATTTGATGAACCGTCTTCTTCACCCCTGGGAAATATAAAATCATTTTATATTACAAGCAAGTCTGTAAAAGGTCTTTACAAAAACCTACCACATATTCTTCAGACCAAAATTAGCCGATTTAAGTAAACTTACCTTAGTACAAAGTTGCTTAGTTTGGGCGCTAGACGGCGCTGAAGTGAAAATTTTTAAATCGTTTTTCTGGATTAATTCAAAAACTGCTCATACTATTTGGTCGAAATATGGTACGTTGGCAGAGCTTGATGGGGCAAAAACTCATGTCACAATTCTAATTAATATCAGTCCATGGGCGTAGAACCGTGGTTTTTTACTAATTGCTTGTTTCAGATTTCTATGCCAATGGAACAAGAGGGGTTTGGGCATACAATTCAGATGAACCAACTCATTTGCTACAAAAAAGGTACTCTTGATAAGACTCGATTCCTCTGACGGTTTTCGAGAAATGTGCATTTTATGACTTAATACGTATTAGTTTTTACAAAAAAAGAAAAAAAATAACTAAATCATAAACAGAAATAAATAGAAATATCATACAAATTGCTCAAAATGTCCACCATTTTCATGAATACAAAGATTTATACGTTAACGAAAATTAAACACCCTTTTTGTGAAACTTGTTCATCGCCCTTAAGAATATTTATTGCATCTTGAATACGTTGCCATAGTTGTTCTGCGTTATCTGGAGTTGTCCTGTAAACCACTGTCTTAAGATGCCCCTATATGAAATAATCCAATGGATTTAAGTCCGGAGATCGTGGTGGCCAATTTATAGGGGCATTACCTCTACCAATCCATTTATTTGGGTACTGCTGATTCAAAAAGTATCTTTCCGAAGTTGTAAAGGTAAATCTTCTAGCAAATCTGGCAGCGATTTTGTAGATGTTGCAAATAAATTTCCCCGGTTAATCTTTGTGGAATAATGACAGGACCAACAATGTGATTATCAATTATTCCAGCCCACACATTAATTCTAAATTCATTTTGAAAATGTTTTACCTTACATGCTATCATGTGGATTTTCATCCGCATAAACATGTTCATTATGAAAATTTGTAATCCCTCTTCTTGTGAAACATGCTTCATCGGTAAACAAAATATTGTTGGAAAAGTTTGGATTCTCTTCTCTCTGCCTATGAACAAGCCGACAAAAACCAGGCGCATTTCAGGATCATTAGATAAAAGATCTTAAACTGGCATCTTATGGTATGGATATAGCAACTGTTCTTGAAGTACTTCATGAACAATATCTTTGGACACTCCTATTTCCCTACCTAGCCTCCTGGTGCTTATTTCTGGATCTTCTGCAACACGTTCTAAAATGTCTTCCTCGACTTCAGGAACCGTTACAAAACGCTGTCTTCCATTATCAATGGCTTTAGGATAGTAAATTGACCGTTTTCCCGCAGGCGTCTTTCAACAGCGGCAAACGTCGGATGGCTTGGTATACGAGGATTTGGAAACCTTTCGGAGTAGACTTTGACCCATTCTCGACCATTTCCTTGGCAATACCGAAATACTAATGTCATATCGGTATATTCTGCATTAGTGTGTTACACCGCCATGATAATTCACGACAATTAAAGTTTTCTAATAATTAATGCAAGAAGATAAAATGATTGAACGTTAGCAACAATATTACGCTGGATTTATAAACTCGAAAAGTTGGTGAGGTTCAAGTTATGATCAAGTTTGTGAGGTTAGATATTTCGAACTCCGAGCATAAAAATTGGCTATCTCGAACTACCCGGCTTTAAAGGTGGATTTATAAACTCGAAAAGTTGGCGAGGTTGAGGTTCAGTTGGTGTTGGAAATAGGAGTTCAATTTAAACTAAAGGGAACACTCAGTTCTATTTATACACTCGTTCATGTTGTTCATGTAAAGCTCATGTAAGGTTCGAAAACTTCCCGGGTAGTTCGAGATAATCAATTTTTATGCTCGGAATTCGGAATATCTAACCTCACAACTTGACCATAACTTCAACCTCACCAACTTTTCGAGTTTATAAATCCAGCTTAAATGTTACAAATTTGACAATAATCTTATGTTGTCAGATGAAACTAATAATAACCAACAATAACAATCCTTTGTGAGGTGTAAGGTCGTGTTGTACATACCTGAAAAATACGGTTCAAATAAAAAGCAGATGATAAGAAAACTGTTCAAGAGGTTTTTTGTAGTAAATAAGTTGGTTTAATCTAAATTTTAAACTTAAACCTCTTATCTTCCATTGGCGTAGAAATCAAAAACAGAAAAATTCTATAAAACCCAAGTACCTACTACGTGATAAAAATTACTACGTTTTAAGTAATAAATTGCAAATTTTTTGAAAACTGTCAGAGGAATCGAGTCTTATCAAGAGTACCTTTTTTGTAGCAAATGAGTTGGTTGATCTGAATTTTGTGCCCAAACCCCTCTTGTTCCATTGAAATAGAAATCTGCAACAAGCAATTAGTAAAAAAACCCAGGTTCTACGCCCATGGATTGATATTAATCAGAATTGTGACATGGGTTTTTTTGCCCCATAAATATCCTCTTTGCCCATAAAGCTATGCCAACGTACCAAATTTCGGCAAAATAGTATGAGCAGTTTTTAAATTAATCCAGAAAAACGATTTAAAAATTGTCACTTCAGTGCCGTCTAGCGCCCAAACTAAGCAACTTTGTACTATAGTAAGTTTACTTAAATCGGCTAATTTTGGTCTGAAGAATACGTGGTAGGTTTTTGTAAAGACCTTTTATAGACACCCTGTATAATAATGGTTTAATTACCTACAGATTTATATTATACTTTTATCACTAAATGGGGTCATTTGGTCAAACCTCACTACACTCTTTACCTAATTTTTATGAAACATTTATAAGGTATGGTCAGTCCCAAAAATTTGAAGTCAATCCGATAAGTAGTTTTCGAAATATAGGAAAGGCGGTAACGTAATTACCTCCCAGAGTTCGTCCGCTTTGTGCAACGGTCTTTCTGTGGATATACACGGTATATGCGCTTACTGTTTCTTTGTTCAGTTAAAGCACAAGCTTTTTATTACTACTTTTAATAGTATATTCCATAACAAGTACGAATTGCCATTCCATACGAGTTCTAGACTATTCTTTCTCTAAGACTATCTTAGAAAAAAGAAAAAGTAATCAATTTTTTGAAACAAACTCTCCTGCCGATAACTCCGTTGCCCAGCAACGGAGAAAGAGCGATTTGAATGGCCACCCGTCTTTTATTCTAGTCGTAAACAGCACGTAACCGCGGCAGCGGGCGCGACTCGACTTGCTATAGAAGGTAGTGACGTCACATAGCGGTTTCCGCAAGTCGATGTTCGTAAATTATCTTAAAGGGTTTAGAGGCGTCCGAAAATTAAAAAATTTTGCAGTTCGCACTAAAATTACAAATCTTTAAGAAAATGTAATAAAAAAAATACTAAATTACCCTATTGTCATCGCAAGCTTCTAATTAGCCTAAAGTCCTACTCCAAAACCTGTTACTCAAATTGCAAATCTTAAAAATGTTAATTTAAAACACAGTTTACCTGACATTCATTTATCCTTCATTTTTATGCCACAGATTACGACACTTTAGTCTTTGAAAAACATAAAACATGTTGTAGTAATGATGATGTCCCAATTTTTGCTCTGGAGTACATCTGGGACTAAATAAAATATTACCTTTGTTATCTATACAATTTGTTCCTGACACAGGGTACCTTTCCAGACGGGCGAAATAGTTCCGGTCTTTAAAAAATGTAACACGGAATCATGTCAGAAGTTTGTTATTATTCTCTAAGGTTTTTAAAAAGGTTATGACGGGTAGGTTTAAAAGTTTTTTGAATCAAATTAATTTGATCACAGGTGCTCAACATGTGTTTGACCATAATCACTCGACCAACATAACTGTCTTTGACTTCGTACCGGGTGTCCCACTAAGAATGGCTGTCGGCCGTATCTCAGAAAGTGTTCGTCGTATCGCTTGGGAAAAAAATATATTAGGTAAAGTAGTCATGAGAAATTGCTGGAAATTATTTTCAAGTTTCTCAGACTGGCGCTAGAGGGCACAACAGTAACGGTAAATATGAATCACGAAGTTTTCAAGTAATAGCCAGCAAACATCGTAATCGCGCTTCACAACAGCGAGAAAATCGGCCCTGGAAGAATGGCAATATGTCACCGCCTACTCCCCGATGAGTCGCCCCTCGCCGCGACTGTCCAAGCCAACCTACCGAGAGTCGTAGCCCTTAAGCGATTCCCTTTACCTAATCGGGGTTCTATCGTATCTGCCGTTTGCTCAAAACTACTTATTTTGACTTGGTAAAGTCTCGTCTGTAAGCGGACGATATGTTTCTTAGTAAGTATTTAATGACGGTTAATTCAGGTTGGTCTGGCATTCCATTGTGTTAATATCGATGGCAAATAACACTGGGGAACAGCATAAATGTTTCCGAGACCTAAATAGCAAAATCTTACTTATTTTATTATACTAACTAACAATCTGTCTTGCAAAAGTCTCAGTTGGCTCCGGTTTTATAGATCCATGCTAATTATGATAATTACCTACCTGCCCGTAATGTATGGGAAAATTCGACTATTAAATGAGAAGTACCTGGATTTATTGTACCGAGTGTACTTTATAAGAGGTTTAAATACATATAACATAAATCCTAAATTGTTAGTTAGTTGTATTTGAACCACCAATTGATTGAGAGCTGTTCGTATTTAAGAAATTAGAGAGTTTTGAGCAACATGTCGCGAGTTTGTTTAAATAAGTCGGATCATTTTTGTTATATATGTGGTAAAGTGACTTTTGTGAAACAAAAACGTATACTTAGCCCTTTAATACAAAAGGCTTACCACTTGTATTTTGATTGTAAAATTGGAGACCTGGATAAAAATTGGGCTCCCCATATATGCTGCTACAAATGTGCGTCCAACATTTGCGCTGGCTAAGTGGAAAAAAGCGTAAGATGCTCTTTGCTGTTCCTGTGATCTAGCGAGAACCGAAATACCACGTTATTGATTGTTACTTTAGCTTGACACCTCCCATCAAAAAAGGCTTTTCGGAGGAAAAAAGGTCTGCGATATAGTATCCAAATTTACAATCCGCCATACGCCCGGTGTCTTATAGTGACGAGTTGCCTGTACCTAATCCACCTCAGGAATATAGCCTTGATTCTGATGATGATCCAACGGATTTAAACGGTAGTGTACTGGAAAATGTCGCCGGCCCATCAACCTCGCAATACGATTTTGTCTGTGAACTTCCCAGTAAATAGCGTCACAAATTAAGTCAAAGTGAATTAAGTGACTTTATAAGGGATTTGGAATTGCCTAAGAAAATATCCGAACTATGGGTCTCTCGATTGCAGCAATGGAACTTACTTCAGGATGAAGTAAAAGTTTCTGTGTACCAAAGCCGTCAGAAAAACCTAACACCATCTTTTAACAATTTGGTAGCCTGTAGGGACATTGAGGTATTAATGGCAGCTTTAAATCTCGACTATGATCCAAAAGACTGGAGACTTTTCATTGATTCCTCAAAAGTAAGTATTAAAGCTGTGGTACTCCATAATGGAAACAAGTTCCCTTCAGTCCCAATTGGTCATGCAGTCCACATGAAAGAAACGTATAGCAATTTGAAATTGAAAGAGACCATACAATATGAAAGACATAATTCGCAAATTTGTGGGGATTTAAAAGTTGTGGCGATTTTGCTTGGAATGCAGCTAGTTTCTACGAAATACTGCTGCTTCCTTTGCGAATGGGACAGTCGAGCACGATCGGATCACTACATAAAGAAAATTTTGCCACCGAGAGAGTCTTTTAAGGCAGGAAAGGAAAATGTAGCCAGCTCGCCATTAGTTTCCCCAGAAAAGATTTTACTACCGCTACTTCATATAAAATTTTGTGAAGGCCATGGACAAAGAAGGCCGTGCTTTTGGTTATTTAAAAGAAAAGTTCCCTAGAAGAAAAAGGACGATTGGAATGCCTTTAAAATGGTTGCAACAAATTTTTGAGGAAACAGAAAAGCAGAAAATTATAAAGACCTGGTTGCCCAACTTCTTTTATGTTACCAAAAACTAGGGTGTAATATGTCGTTGAAAATTCATTTCCTAGATTCTTATCTGGATTAATTTCCGGAAAATTGTGGTGCTGTAAGTGACGAACACGGTGAGAGGTTTCACCAGGATATTTCAAACATGGAAAGAAGGTATCAGAGAAAATGGAACTGTGAGATGTTAGCCGACTACTGTTGGACTATTACAAGAGATACCCCCGAGGCTGCTTTCAAAAGACAGGCTAAGAAGCGTAAAATGAGTGTCTAAACTTTAGACTTACTGATAAAAATATGCTATGTATGTTCATCGTAAATGCCTATAAATAAAAATTTCGTAACAAATAATTGAGATTCTTTTTGCGAGCTAACTAAAATCTTTAATAGGTATTTTTTAGTTACTTGGGTGTAGTTCAATAAAAAAAAATAGGTTTTGTTTGGGAAACGAACAAAAAGATGAAATTTGTCTCACAGTGTAATTAAAACATCTGCGATACGCAGATGACGACGTGAGTGCCAGGGACCTTGAAAAATACTGCAAGAGCTATTCGTTGCTTCAAAAGACAGTGGAACTGAAAATGCTTTTTAATAAAACTAAAATCCTTTTGATAACCGTAGACATGAATATGATCTTAACTAATAGCCAGGAAAATATAATTCTATGATAGAGATATAATAGCATTTATTAAACAATGATTATTAAATTGACATGTTCTTAATAAAATAACAGTATAGATACTCTTCTAATACTCTAACAGTAGAACACAATATTTTTCTAAGTATTCCGCCAAACACATGTATTGCTTAACCATTTTTAACATTTTAACATTTAATTGTAGATATCAAACACGTCAAATTTAAAAATGTAAATTGCATCTAAATATCTTATTTTCTAATGGCTGCAGTTATATAATAATTATATTACGAAACTGGCCTTAAAAAATAAATTATTTAAAAAAGAAATACATCGAGAGCCAATTAAAAATAGCCTTATATTTAAAGCGAAAAAAAAATTTAGCTCATGTAGAAAAAATTGCGTGTAGTATGAACCCAATATTTCCATCTTTAAAGTTTCTTTTAAAAATATGACACGGGAATTTACTTCATATTATGTTCCTAGCGGTTGTAAAATTAAAAATTCAATATCAAGTCTACTGTAGATTTTTCTCTAGATTTACTATCGCTAGAGCAGTCCGAGGCTATATCTAGAAATCTATACGGATACGGAGAACACTTTATGCTATCTCGGTAGATCTCTCTAGCAATAGTAAATGCAAGGAAAAAAATCTCTAGTAAAGTTAATGAATAGTTAAGAAAAACTGATAATGTATTTTAATTTTTTTTTCACTGGAGTTTTATGTTTAAGTGACAATTTGACTACATTATAGACAACCATTATTTAAAATTAAGGCTAGTTAAATTTGGACCACAGCGTGGATCTTTAGACATACATATATAATCGTAATTCAGACACATTCACAAGGTAGGTTTATTTTACAATACACAGTGATAGAGGAAGCCAAACTATTATATAATCACAAATTGCCTACAATTCGTTAAGATATAGGCCCTTAGGGTGTATTAGGGTACAAAATGTTTAACAAAACTAGTGATAAATTTGATACGTGTTGAGATTTATTCTCTTGGGTAGGAGAAGGGTAACCCTAGGGTATCCGGCAAGGTGTAAACGTATGACCGCCATATGAACTTATACAACGGTATGACACATGAAATGGCGATAATGTTTGATATAATAAGTTATGGTTAACTTTAATCTTAAGTTTAACTGTTGGAACGAGCACGGGTTATTAATCAATCCTCAGTTTAAACTGCAACCTAGAATGTCATCCGAACCTATTATATCCAGCATAAAATCGAAGTGATTTATGAAGTTTTAATACAACCCAAATTATTTCCAATTGTTCCAGGATAGGGCAATGATCTCCAATTTTAATGCCATGAGCTACGTTTAGCGCTTGTTGACGTGGCGTAAAACTTTAGTACGTTACTCAGACGCCGCAAAATGGAGACCTTATCGGTACATTCTTGTTGTGTGCATAGAGACGCGGCGTACGGCGCGACGTTGTATGCAAATATCTGTTTAGGAAATAGCTAAATTCAAATATCTCTATAATGTACTTGTAAAACATTTTGTATCCCTTCACAGTTTCAACATTAATAGTTTTGTTTTTGAAAGAAGAAGATTATTTAAGAAAACGAGGTGGTTACTGAAAATTTTTTAAAGAGAAAGCAGCAAAAGTTTCGATTTAATATACAAACTGATTCACAAAATTTAGACTTTTGTCAATGTTATTTATATATTTATCAACCCTAGACTAGAATAAAATTATTTAACTATATTACTAACGATACAGTCCGCGTGTAAAGTCTCACCCCCCGATAACTTTTAATTATACGTTCTATAATAACAAAATTAGTACTTTTTAAGGGTCAATGCTTAACTCAGGGGTCGGCAACCTTTTAACAAAGAGGTGCCCATGTGCAATTTTGAGCAAAGCCAAAGTGCCAATATACAAAACTGTATAATTTTTATACGAATAAATAATGTATAAAATTGTTAAAAGTAATAAAGAAGGTAACTAATAAAATAAAAAAATGATCAACATGCTAAAAATTTTAATCAAAAAGGAAATACAGCACAGATTTTACTGTTAAACGAAATATATGTTTTTATATAAGGCAACATTTTGTTTAAAATTTGAAACGTTTTCAGTGCGATCCTTGTCCTTGTGTTTCTCGCGAAAGCTTTTCTATTTCTGGTTCATGTCTAGTTACTTTTAATATTACACACGCCTCTGAATTTTCTGTTGTTAGCCGACTTCGATATGGATTCAAAATGATTTTCATGTGGGAAAAAACTTGCTCACACATATAGGACGATCCGAATGCTGAAAGCATTGCAAATGCCACTTTTTTTAGGCAAATAAATTTATCTGGCAAACTAGCCAAACAATTCAGTATTTCGTTTGATTTATCCTGAGGATCACCTTCTAAAACTCTTCTTAGTTCCACAAATTTTGTCTTCCATAGCGGAGTTCCTAAATTCAATATGCTGAAGCTCAAAATCTTGAATTTCCATCCATGCAAAAAGAGAATCATTACAAGGAATGCTAGTAAAATCCATTAAGTCTGGTTTTATCAAGAAGGTGAACATGTGACCATGTTTATCAAACTCTTGACCTCTTTCAGCAAATTCTTCTTTCAGTGAAGTCATGTAGTTTAACATTTCCTCATTAAATGCAGCATTATCACAATTATTATATGGTATAGTCATTAACCATTTTCTGAACCTTCAGCGACGCCAATAACAAAAATAAGGCGTGACACAAATGGAAAAAATAAAATTGAGCATAATATAATACATCACAATATCCAGTCTGTTGGAAATAGTCTGGATAAACTAGAAGCTTTGATGGAGGAGCACAAACCTATTGCGCTGACACTAACGGAGCATTGGAAAAAGGAGGAAGAGCTGAAATCATATAACCTTTCAGATTTTCAGCTTGCTTCTTTCTATTGCCGGAAGGAAATTCTTCATGGCGGGGCAGCTGTGTATGTGCGACATGGAACTTCCTGGAAGAAAAGAAATGACTTGATGGAACTCTCTGAAGATCTCTTGTTTGAGTGTGCAGCTGTAGAGCTAATTTTGAATAATGTGAGAACTGTGATTCTTTCTGTTTATAGAACTCCAAACACAGACATAGATCTATTTTTAGGGAAAATTGATACACTTTTAAACAAACTTATTGATGATAAAGTATTGATATTCTTGACGGGTGATTTTAATGTCAATATCTTGAGGGATGATTGTAACTCGGCGGCATTCCTTTCTCTATCGAGTTCATATGATCTTTTGCCTGCAATATTTGAACCAACAAGGTTTGGCAGTGGTACTCAGTCATGCATAGATAATATTTTTACTAACTCTAAAAACTTTGCGGGAGAGATATTACATACTCATATCTCAGATCATACTGGCCAAAAGGTGGCATTCAAGCTTGATGGTGCTAGGACATCAATCACATTAAACCGTAGGGTCTTTAGTCTGCAGGAAAGACAACTTTTCCGGCATATGCTTGCGGGTCAGGACTGGCAGATGATCTATCAGGTAGATGAGTCTGACGTGGAGGAGCAGTGGGTTGTGTTTATGAACTTGTTGATTCCTATATTTAATCATTGTTTTCTTATAAAAAGTTTTAGGGTTAAAACGGAAAATAAATCTTACTATAATTCCCCAGCAGTAGCTAAGTGTAAGCGTGAGCTTGATGTTCTATTGGTGCTTAGCAGAAATGATGAGGCATATGGGGAGGCTTATAAAACAACTAAGCTTGAATATGATAAAGCATTGAAGCAGGCTAGAAAGCTATTCACAGAGGATTTTGGGTAGTCGGAACAAATCTAAGTCTACATGGCAGATTGTGAACGAGGTAAGGGGTGATGCTTGTAATGTCAAGGACATTGACATTGCGGGTAGCCCACAGGAAATGAGCAATGTTTTTAATACATACATGGTTGGGGCAGCCTCAAGCCTGGTTAAAAACTTGAAAGGAAAAAAAGATATTTCTAATATTGCCTATAATCCTAATTCTATGTTCGTCACACCAGTGACAGACGTGGAAATATTGGACATTACTAATAGCTTAAAAAATAAAAAAAGTTCTGGATATGATGAAATCTCAGTTAATATATTAAAGGATTGTGCGAAGGAAATATCATCTCCTTTATCTTACATTATAAATAATTCATTTGCTCATGGCATTTTTCCTGGCAACCTAAAGCTAGCAGTGGTTAAACCTATATATAAAAAAGGAGATCGAGCACTCCCAGAAAATTATCGCCCTATTAGTTTGCTGCCAACCTTTTCCAAAATATTTGAAAAAGCTATGTGCACCCGTCTGATGAGCTTTTTCTCTGCGCATAAACTTATAAATCCCAGTCAACACGGGTTTTTAGCTGGAAAATCAATAGAGACTGCTGTGTACGATTTTGTGAATGAGATTGTTGCCCACTTTGAGAGTGGACATATAGCTCTGGGCTCATTTTTAGATCTATCAAAGGCTTTCGACTGCCTGGATCATGCTCTCTTGCTTGAAAAGCTGGAGAGATATGGTATAAGAGGTAAACCATTGGAGTGGGTGCAATCTTATTTACAGAGTCGGGTGCAGCGTGTTGTAATCCAAAAGGAGGGTCACAAGTACTTTTCGGATGATAAGCCAGTAACCATGGGTGTACCACAAGGCAGCGTAATGGGCCCCTTCCTATTCATTTGTTATATTAATGATTTAGGGATCAGGTTGTCAAATGAAATGGTAACCGTAGTGAACTATGCTGATGACACCAGCATATTGGTTGGGGGATGCTCGGTGGACGATGTTGTAACGGGTGCGGCAGACTGCTTGAGGTCTTCTCAACAATGGTTTGAGGGCAATAGCCTGTTGCTAAATGCTCAAAAGTCAAATTTCATGCTTTTTAGAACGAGACAATCTGCTGTGGTTTGTCCTGACAGTGTGGAGCTGCTCTCTCAAGATATGCCATTGTCATCGGAATCTAAATTTCTGGGCATGTACGTCGATTGCCACCTTGGCTGGGAAAGGGAAATTGAGTATGTATCTAGTAAACTAAATGCCTGCTGCTATCTTCTTCGTGTACTGAGGAGTTACGTTGATCTCCCTGTCTTGCTGACTGCGTACCATGCGAATTTCAACTCAATCCTCCGATATGGCAATCTAATGTGGGGAAATAGTATAAATGCTCTGAGGGTTTTTAAAATACAAAAAAGGGCCTTGCGTACTATGCTGGGCATGCACAGGCTAGAATCATGTAGGGGAATTTTCAGAAGAAATAACTTGCTAACTTTGGCAGGTTTACATATATATGAGTGTGTGGTTTTTTTGCGTAAAAATCAGCACTTGTTTACAAGAGAGTTGCCTCAGCATGACCACAACACCAGGTCAATAAACTATAACATACCATCTCATAGACTTACACTCTCTAAGCGAAATCCAATGTATTCTTGTATAAAATATTACAATAAACTTCCACAAGACCTGAAGTTGATTGAAAAAACCTCACACTTTAAAATAGCTGTATTTCAACTTTTAATTGAGAAAGAACCGTACAGTGTTGCCGAGTTTCTCTCAGGTGGGTGATTTTTCTGTAATTGTTAGGAGTATTTGCTTTATTCCCCCCTCTTGTATTTCATACTGCATTGTATCTGTTTCTTAATTGTGTATGTTAACTGCCTCAATTGGGTAAAAAGGGAAGGGGAAGGAAACCACTATTTTAATTCATGTGATTTTATTCGTAATGTTCTTCTACAAATGTAATAAATTTTAGCGTTTTAAAACATTTTTAAACTTAGATTTAGGACTCTATAGCAATTTTATATTTTTTTGCATACTCTGACGCTGTTTGCTAAATATGTTTATCATATTTTCTTAAATAAAGAATTT
This sequence comes from Polydrusus tereticollis, assembly GCA_963920685.1. Lineage (NCBI taxonomy): Eukaryota > Metazoa > Arthropoda > Insecta > Coleoptera > Curculionidae > Polydrusus > Polydrusus tereticollis. Next base: position 82,453,368 of record OY987329.1, on the reverse strand, counting down.
TTTGATTTTTTTTTTATTTGATTTGATTTATTAAGGTTGGGTAAGTATGTTTTTAGATTTGGAAAGTATTTATATGTATGGGAGGTAATATCGCGAATAAATACATATATTTTCATTTTAAAAGACCTCCAGAAATTATACAAATCTAGAACAGTTTGACCCGATCCTTGCAACTTAAGGTTTAGTTCGCCGAGATGATTTGTAATATCAGTTAGGAACATCAACTTACAAATCCATTCTTTATTATCTAGTTCAGGAAAGACTTGAGCTTGTTTTTTTTGCAACAAAAATTACCTACTTTCCCAAACATTCTACAAATCTAGAAAGCACTTTACCGCCGCTAAGCCAGCGTATATTGCTGTGTAATGGAATATCTGAATATTCACTTTCCATTTCTTGTAAAAATGACTTGAATTGTCTGTGAGTTAATGAAGAACGACCAGCAATGTAGTTGACAACTTTTACAACAGTATCCATCACGGATTTTAAGCTTCCACGCGAGATCTTCGCGCATAAACTTTCTTGATGAATAACGCAATGAAAATTCAAAAGTGGTCGACCAATGCGTGTAGTAAGAAGAGATACAAATCCCTTATATATCCCGATCATAGCGGGTGCGCCATCTGTAGTTTCGCAAAAAATTTAATTAAGTCTAGTCCCCGTTTCTGAAAATGTTTAACGAATTCTGATAGTATATCTTCGCCTCTTGTCGTTCCTTTCAATGGTAGCAGACAGATCAGTTCTTCATACACACGGTTATTGTCAAATTACCGCATAACCATTGCCAACCGGGAAATGTCATTAATGTCGACACTTTCATCCAACAAAATACTAAATACGAAATTTCGTTTAATGGCGTCGATCTGTTGTTTCCGTACATTTTCTGCCATTTCAGTAACTCGCCTCTCAATAGTCCGCGCTGATGCTGGTATATCTTTAATCCGGACCAGTATTGCTTGCTTATTAGGAAAATCATCAAACAATACATCCGCACTTCTCAGAAACGTTTGCTTTATAAATTCCCAATCACTGAAAGGTTTTCCTTTTTCTGCCAAAGATTGTGCAATTTTAAAACTGCATTCGGTTGCTTGATCTTTCCCTCGACTAATTCTTGTAAAGAATGTTGCCTGCTTTGTATACTGAGCAACTGCTCTTCGGATTGTCTCCGTTCTATCAGCATTATCCTTAAACCCCGATTCATGTCTTGTTTGAAAATGTCGTTGACCACTAGATGTCCGGAATACTACGCTTTCCCGACATAATGCACATATGACTCGATCTCTTTGCTGTACGAAACCATAATCACTTGACCAAGAGCTTTGAAAGGGCCGAACGTCTACTTTCTGATTTTTAGCCGCCATAACACTAACGTTAATCGCGCACTTGTACGTTACAGGTTGATAAATAATGTTTAACGATTAACTATCCTGGGTCCGTCCAATAACAACACCTGGTACAACTTTTACCACTAAACTTTTATTTCGGAACTTATCTTTACAATAGCTCGTACTAAACTAAACTAACTCGTAACTGAATACACGCTTATATAATGGTAAATCCGCCTCCTAGAAGTTTCCCGTATAACCGTGGCAATGCCGCTCACCGGGCGTTCGAAAAGCCGAGAATTACCTCCTCGCGTCTTCTATTTTCTAGAAACGTCCAGTCGCGGTGGCGTCGTTCTAGCCTGGCCTGCCATCACATAGCTCGGCCGAGCTACGTTGCCAGCTTGTGTACAGTTCCGTAGATTATTTTAAATTTACAATAAGTATCCTTAAAATTAAATCTTTAATATTATACACCAAACTTCACAAAGTTATGCGTGCCATTTTAAACTGCCAGGCGTGCCGTAGGTTGCCTACCCCTGGCTTAACTCATTGGTGGGGTTAAGTGATACTCTTGTTAGAAAGGTGTACAAATGACCCCCAATTTTTATAAGAAATTATCGCTTCATTTTAAAATGGCTGCTTCTTTTGTCATTATGAGTTTATTTGAATTTGAAGCAATAGTAAAGAAAGCTCTTAGAAATCACTCATGTGACAGCTAGGCGTTATTTTTGTCACCATATTGAAATTATTTAAAAATAACGCCCTACATGAGTGATATCAAAGACCATACTATTGCTTCAAATTAAAACTACATACAATGACACAAGTTGCAGCCAATTTAAGATGCATCGATACCATCTTATCAGACTTGGGGATCGTTGGTAGATTGAAAATACCATTCCAACGATGTATCCACTTGGCCCCAGAGTGTCGTAATCGCGAAAAAGCTGGCCACTACTAGGAAATAAATGTTAAAATCAGACAAATCCTGGATACCTACGATTTTTAAGCCGTTAAAAATGAATATAGGGTCATCATTTAACAATGGCCGACAAATTAAGTAAAAAAAATAGTAATCAAATGTTAATATCATTACTTTTGACGCGGCACGACAAAAAAAAAGGGGCAACGCGTACTATAATCAAAATTTGTGTTTTTTTATAATTTTAGATCCATAGCTGCTTTTAGCCAACTAAGTGTTACCACGACTTTGAATATATTTAAAACAATTATAAATTAAATTATTATGCATAGCAGTAGTCTGCATACCTCGGGAACACTCTCACTATTGCACATAATTAAATTCACACGATCCAGTGAGATAATGTAATATGAATACTGCGCAATTTTAGGAGTAGAGAAAGGCAGCACTGGCTATCCCGACAGCACTACATATTTGGACTGCTGCAGAGAAGCAGGTACAAAATTAAGCTCTGTCCTTTTGTCAGACTATGCGCTAGCGCATGAATTCTTATTACCAACGACCTTCATCTTTTAACTTATGACCAGTTTTTCGCTCGGGACAACCTGTGCAACCTGCCATATAAAAACTTTTTTCAAAATGGCGCCCCGTCGACATCTTTGAAAACTGAGTCAAGAAGTTACATTTACAAAGTAGTATTTTAGTGGTTATAGAAGTACCAACATTTCATTATTTTAGAGAGACTTTAGACGCGCAGTGTATACTATATTTTGTAACAACTCACTACTATTTTGCTAGTTGTAAATTGGTAAAAAGGCAAAAAAGACATTTTCAGTGATAACTGAACAAATCTAACCATACACACTCAGATCCTAATGTTTTGATATTTAAAATGTACTTATCTGGATTTGTTTTCGTCCACTTAGCACTCATACAAATAATTGACAAACATGTGATTAAGCAATTCTTTGCGGGGTAAAAAATTCATGGTATTACACAGCTCTTTGCGTAATGCCCGATATTCTAGGTTCAGATCACTTTCAAGGTAAAAGTTTAACCAATAACCGGTGCCCATGCCACCAGACTGAGGATTGAAGTTAACCATAGCCTATCATACCCGGCATTAGTGTTATAGCTAAACTGATTGAATCGAAATGAAGAGTGTTAATTTTTGTAATTAAACAAAATAATTCATAAATAAAAAGTTAAGGTCCCTTTTACACGCTAACTATTTTCTATTAACATCACTTGATGTTTTTAATTAACGAAATGCATATTTTTTCAGTGTTTTCTTCTAGTAATTATCTAAAGAAACGCCCCAATTCTGTCCATAATCACAAATGTACTATAGAATTAAGAGATCTTTTGATAACATTCTTAGTCTAACTAAAAATGTAAATACAGGTCGAGTTGTTCTTTTGCCTTTGCACCATGTATTTAGTGTATGTAAAGCTATAATTTTTATTTAAAAAGCAACAATAATTAAACTTCTTAAGATTTAAATAAAATATACTTAACTATATTAGAAATATGCCTAATAAATAAATAATAACAGTACAGTACAGTACAAAATCATTAAACATTTTTAAAACCCCTTATTAACACGGCAGCCAAGTTTGTAAATACTATAATAAATAAAGGCTATTTAATAAGGTATACCTAACTTCAGCTATTTTTGTAAAAAACAGGTTAATTAAATGTTATTTTTGCTAGGATTATAATAGTTCACTGATGATTCGTCTTAATACAGATACTAAACTAATTTTTTAATATACAACAACCTATACGGGGTGGTCTGTAATGAATGCGTCATAGAGTAACCACCGATTCTACACATGAAAATAATAGGTTTCAGCTAAACATGCCTTGGTAAAATGTTGGTCGTTAAGGAGATACAGGGTGTTAAAGTTTAATTTCTAAATTAATTTTCTTTTCATATCTCGAGCTGTTTTTGAGATATAAATATGAAAATTTGTAATTGGGGGCTTTTCAGGGCAAATAACACGAATCTATCCCTGTTTTTCACATAACTTGTAGAGGGCGCTAGTTACACCCTACACGCCTACTACATCACCCCCAGAATTTTTTGCGCGTAACTTTATTGGTAATCTGATTAAAATTTATAATAGAATGGTCATTTCTAAAGAAAAAAGGTATACTTTATTTATTTTGTTAATACAATCCGTTTCCGGGATATTGGCAATTTAATATTCTATTGCATAGAAAAACACGCGATAAGAAAAACAGTTTGCGGCCAACGAAGTAGGCTATGGACAATTAAACAGCAAGAATATCAAGACAGCACAGGCCATACGAATCAAAAAGTTATGCAAATTGATCCATGTAAAATTTGTTTTCACGCATTAATTTTTCGCAATATCGAATAAAACAATTTTTTCATAAATCATACCAAGACATAATGAATATTCAAATAGCGAAATGAGAGATATGATTTGTATTAACGCTCAAGAAAATTTCAATAGACGTGCAGCAGCAAGACGATATCGGCAAAAATATCCAAATAGGAGGCACCAAAAATATTTTTCAAAGACTATGGTCGTTTAGGCGAAACTGGGTCATTTCGTCCTCAGAGGCACATTGGACGTCCTAAGGTAAATGTCGTTCAAGAAGAGGATATTCTAGTGCGAGTTGGTGAAAATTCGAAGATAAGTACCAGACATTTAGTGAATGTTACTGATGTTAAAAAACCTCAGTTTTAAATGTTTTACACACAGAAAAATTATATCCATATCATTTTAATCTTGTCCAAAATTTACTACCAAATTATTTACAAGCAAGACTCCAGTTCTGTCAATTTCTAATTCATAAACAAAGTCGAGATCCAATGTTCATTAATGAAATCCTTTTTACGGATGAAGCGACCTTTACCAGACGTGGAGTGTGTAATTGGAGAAACAACCATACTTGGGAACTGAAAAATCCACACTTAACAAGGGAACGCCATTTTCAACATGAATTTTTTGTAAACATTTGGTGTCGTATACCTAATTGTCGATTTTATCATTGGACCATTTGGATTACCTGCCTGGCTGAATGGTGAGCAGTATTTGAACAATGATTTAGTAAATTTACTTCATGATATTCCTTCAAATTTAAGGCAAGATATGTGGTTTATGCACGATGGTGCACCGCAACATTTTCCACTTGCAGTTCGCAATTATCTTGACTAGCGGTTTCCTAATAGATGGTTTGGCCGTAGTAGCAATTTTCCATGGCCGCCCCGTAGCCCTGACCTTAACCCTTTAGATTTTTTCTTGTGGGGTTATAAAATCATTAGTGTATAAAGTAGAGATCCAGACACGCGACCAACTGTTGCAAAGGATTCAGGAGGGAGGCAGTCACTGTAATTCAAAATAAAGAAAGAACTTTATTTAATGTAAGGCGCTATTTGGTAAAAGGTCAAGAAAATGCATTTGGTGAAATGATTTTAATTCATATTTTTATTACAGTGTTATCTAATTGTTTGTCAAAACTAAATAATTATTCTTGTTAAAAATAAAAACTTTCATGCAATGTTGTTTAAAATTGCAAATATCCCGGAAACGGATTGTTTTAACAAAATAAATAAAGTATACCTTTTTTCTTTAGAAATAACCATTCCATTATAAATTTAAATCAGATCACCTATAAAGTTACGCGCAAAAAATTTTGGGGGTGATGTAGTAGGCGTGTAGGGTGTAACTAGCGCCCTCTACATGTTATGTGAAAAACAGGGATAGATTCGTGTTACTTGCCTTGAAAAGCCCCCAATTACAAATTTTCATGTTTATATCTCAAAAACAGCTCGAGATATGAAAAGAAAATTAATTTAGAAATTAAACTTTAACACCCTGTATCTCCTTAACGACCAACATTTTACCAAGGCATGTTTAGCTGAAACCTATTATTTTCATGTGTGGAATCGGTGGTTACTCTATGGCGCATTCTTTACAGACCACCCTGTATAGACAAAAACTGTATTGATGAAAATACTGAACTAGAAAATGCGAATTTAAATCATAATATTTTTTCATCAAACAAGATGTAGTGTAGATATAAATAGGTAACATATATTTTTAAATAAAACATTTATCAGTAAGAAGGAATTAGTTCAAAAAATGGACAATGAAAGGTGGTTTTTTATAAGAACCAATGGCAACTCTGAAACAAATACTGTGCGATCGTGTAAATAAGGTCGCTAATAAATTTTTGAGATACATTCGTACTACATACGGTAGATGGAACGATCAACGTTCATAAGAATACCCTCTACGGAGCTTGTATGCCAAAACTTGTGATTATTGTGATATTGTTCCAGAGATATTCAAACACTACATGTGGGAAGTTCGTGAAATGGCGGATTTGAGGCGCCGTGATTACCGAGTACATCTTCTATGATTTCAAACGTGGTTTAAGGGCCGAAAATCGTTTGCAGGTAATGTCCACGATGTTTAGGCAAGATTGCCTAAGTCATAGCTCTGTGTTTTGGTGGTATAAACAATTTGAACTTGGACAATTCAATCTGGACAAACTATGGATGTTTAAAGATAAAGAAGAATCCACTGCAGTGAAAACTTCCAGCTCCGTTAAAAAGAAAATAGTCGTGTGCTTCGGAAAAAGGATACACAACCTTGACAGCAAAGTGATAAACATAAAATGTCACCATAATCTCTTTGCCAAACTCATTCTTACCACGACAATGCTCCCGTTCAGGTAACAGCTGATTTTTTTGAAAGTCTTGATCTTGCTCCTTGCAAAATGTTAATCTTTTTCTATACATTCGTGAGTTGAAAGGACAACGTTTTGATACTTATGACGAGTTAGTAGCAGAGTGGAACCTAACATGTGCGCACGCTCAACCAAAAAAAGTTTCAAGTTTATTAAAGGTAATTATTACATTCTTAGAGACTTTTCTTAAACTCTAAATTTCTTATAATATTCAATCAGTGATTTAGTAATTGGCAAGATATTTTTACTAAGCAAGTATCAGTAAGTAAGAACGTACACAAAAGTGCATTACATGTGACAGAGTCTTTTGGAAAAATTTCATAGCAACTTTCCTTTTCAATCGAAATGTTATGAGTTGTAAAATGTGTTAGTCTACTAAAACTGAAAGTGCATTGTCGCCTACCACGCTCAAACAAACACATTCTTATAATATTTCTATCCGCATTTAGAAAGTAAGACCTTTGGATGAATATTTTTTTAGTTTTTTTAATCTACGTAAGGTTGCTTTAAATGACAGTAGTTATATTTTTACCACTAGCGATCAAAATGCAACATTTTTCTTGAATAGAAAAAAATTTCAGTGTCCACTTTATTTTAACCAACCCTTTTGAAAACTCTAAAATCACAATAATACATTTGGAAAAAAGGAAATTCCTCAGTGGTCTACACTGAATGTAACTTTCTTTGGTGTATTCTAGTTGGGTGTAAGAGTCGTCAGCTGTTTGAGGAAAGTCTGGGGTGTCAGAATGTGGGAAGAACCGACGATTACCTCCCAATTTTTCAAAGCGTTGGTTACTTCGTATGCGCATCTTATTTCTGAGAAACAAACGCCTCCCACTATAAATACAATAAGACGGGGAACGTTTTTGATCGTTTGCTGGCTGCGTTCCTTATGCCAATGTCCGTAACGAGCACTGTAAAAAATACATGTTTGTTAACGGATCAGTAATTTTTCTGTGTTGACGTGTTGAACCAAACCCTTTGTTAGTTCAAATCAACTATTATGGTCGTTTGTAATATGAATGTAACTACAGGGTGTTGGGAAGATGTGTTTGGATACTCGGACAGGTGATTCGACGTGACAAATAAAGGTAGTAATCATGATTAAAATCAAAATTTCTGATAAGTTATAGTTAAGAGAAAATAGAAACAGTTTTAATTAACGGTTTATTATATCAAAAAATAAAAGCATTGTACCTCAATAATGTCTATTTCAGTTAATTGTAGTGCTTGTATTTTTATCACAGTCACTGTCACTTTTTAAATATGCTTTACAGTTTCTTCCCGTACACTTCCGCCTTTTATTATTTACTAAACTTTCATGAAAAGTACATTTATAATCCCCGATAACTAACCGAGCCTTTTTAACTTAACATTTAACTCCAAACTTTATCAAGGTTCAAAGATTCTTTCCATTTTAAATTAAAACAGTACTGGCAACATTTGTTCTATTTACCTAAATTTTGAAATATATAGAATTATTTATGGGAGCCACCTCAAACCCTAGCAGGAGTCATATTAGCCAAAACGTTGCGGAAAAAAAAATATACACAATGGAAGCTCCTCAGAATCAGTCCTAAATACAAAATGAATAATTGCTATTTTGTAAATTCTCAAATTACCTGGTTGACGATGGATGATACCCAGTGCTTTGGGCTCGTCCAGCCAAAAACGGGAAATGCTTCTGGTCCAGCTTCTCCTCTATACAATCCTCCATAATATCTTTCACCACCGGGGTCCAACGGGACATCTGATACGTTTGCTCAGTAATTCTCTCTTTACGTGGAACGTTGTACGGTTTTTTTCTAACACCGCCCTTCAAAAAAGCAATATTAAGTAAAATTGTCAAGCGTCGACACACTTTCATAAAGTTCTTAATTAGTATTGATTTTCTGGGAAATCTTTTGCATGGTCCCAGACTAAACTATCCTTAATACAATAACAAGAAATCTACCTAATACATAAAAGTAAAATAATAGTATTTTAAAAAATGTTTGGAATCAAGGTTACAGCAGGATGCAAATTGTTAAATAAATCCGTGTTTTATTTGTTGAAATGGATTTGAGCAAGTTTAGAATGATTAGGTACTAGGAATATACCAAAAATTAATCTACCATTAATTTTGAAATTTTGTGTTAAAAAAAATAACTTACTTGAAATGGTTTCAAACTTGCTGCAAATCAAATCCTATGGTACGGTATATAGTTTATTTTTTTGCTGTTTGATTTTGATTCTCCCTCGTATATGAGAAAGATTTTTTGTAATCTTTTTCGTGATATTTTAGTTTAAGAACAATATTTAAAATTATAAAAAATTTTTAGCAGGTCTAATGTTTAAAAAAAATTATATGGGTCATTTTGTGAAAAATTGTAAGAGGCAATGATTTGGCAAATATTAAGGGTTAAACAACTTTGTTTTTTTTGTTAGAAATTATATCCCTCTCCACTAAAAAAGTAGAATTAAGTTTGAATATTAGATGACATGGTTTGGATAATGATACTTTCAATAATTTTTATCTTATACTCGTAGTAGACAGAGTGCACATAATTCATATTTACCTCGTTAATAACATTTACTCCCAAATATTGTAAATTAGCAATCGTTTGCTTCTGCGAGATCTGAGCGTGGGTGGCTAGTTTTTGCAAGTTTTCTTCGGTAATGCCGTTCTTCGTCATGGCGTATAGGGCAATAATCCGCATTTTGTCATTTTGATCTTCAATTTTCGGGTCGAGCAGAATGGGAACAATGTTTCTCATGTGGTCCTTGATTTTTTCTCCCTCGGCATCCGTGCCCATGGCCAAGTCCTGATGATGTTATTTAAGTTTAAGTGTAAAGCTTTTTTCTACAAACCCTTATTCAAGGTAAAGTTATTAGGAAAAAAGTTGGATTGCTGCTTAAAAGCTTTATATAAAGTACACATAATTATATTACTAAGTTTAAATCGATGGCTTCAAGCTTGATTCAGTTAAAGCGGCCTTTACAAACGATTCGAAAAAACTGAAATAAACGAGCTCGAATCCGACTTCAGATATTCAAGTCAAGCCTAATAATAATTGGAGTTGGGTTCAAGTGATTTCAAAACATGAAATAAACGGCTCAAGCCGCTTCACTCGCTTCCTGACTTTAGATCACTACGGCATCGCCTCGTAAAGTATATCTAAAGTGTTTTTGTGTTTTGTTAACTCAAACTTTGATGGAGACATTTTTCATCCGTTATTTAGTTACTTTATTTGTCTGCCATATTATTGAAGTTAGCTGCAAAATCAGAACATGCGCATAAAGTTTGGTTAAAATTGGGCTTGAAGTCAAATTTCAAGCTACATTTAACTCGCTGAAATAAACGTGTGAATTTAACATTGAGTTCTAAGTCGCTTTAATTTCAAAGCAGCTCGAACTCATCGATATAATCGTAGTAACTTTAGACGAGTTCAAAAATATCCAGTAAAGGCACTGAAACTTGGCTGTGAGTTAGGTCATACCCGCAGGCTTTTTACGCTATGGCCAAATATTAGTTGCGTTATAGAGGGTAATGGTTTAAAAATACAGCTATTTTGGTTATTTAAAAAAATCAGGTGCGTCTGGTCCATAAGGTCATTTGGTCAATTGAGTTAGGTCATACCTGGAGGCTTCTTACGCTATGGCCTAATTTAAGTTGCGTTATAGAGGGTAATGGTTTAAAAATACAGGTATTTTGGTTATTTTAAAAAATCAGATGCGGCTGGTCCATAAGGTCATTTGGTCAATTGAGTTAGGTCATACCCGGAGGCTTTTTACGCTATGGCCAAATATTAGTTGCGTTATAGAGGGTAATGGTTTAAAAATACAGGTATTTTGGTTATTTTAAAAAATCAGGTGCGGCTGGTCCATAAAGTCATTTGGTCAATTGAGTTAGGTCATACCCGCAGGCTTTTTACGCTATGGCCAAATATTAGTTGCGTTATAGAGGGCAATGGTTTAAAAATACAGCTATTTTGGTTATTTAAAAAAATCAGGTGCGTCTGGTCCATAAGGTCATTTGGTCAATTGAGTTAGGTCATACCTGGAGGCTTCTTACGCTATGGCCTAATTAAAGTTGCGTTATAGAGGGTAATGGTTTAAAAATACAGGTATTTTGGTTATTTTAAAAAATCAGGTGCGGCTGGTCCATAAGGTCATTTGGTCAATTGAGTTAGGTCATACCCGAAGGCTTTTTACGCTATGGCCAAATATTAGTTGCGTTATAGAGGGTAATGGTTTAAAAATACAGGTATTTTGGTTATTTTAAAAAATCAGGTGCGGCTGGTCCATAAGGTCATTTGGTCAATTGAGTTAGGTCATACCCGCAGGCTTTTTACGCTATGTCCAAATATTAGTTGCGTTATAGACGGTAATGGTTTAAAAATACAGCTATTTTGGTTATTTCAAAAAATCAGGTGCGGCTGGTCCATAAGGTCATTTGGTCAATTGAGTTAGGTCATACCCGGAGGCTTCTTACGATATGGCCTAATTTTAGTTGCGTTATAGAGGGTAATGGTTTAAAAATACAGGTATTTTGGTTATTTTAAAAAATCAGATGCGGCTGGTCCATAAGGTCATTTGGTCAATTGAGTTAGGTCATACCCGCAGGCTTTTTACGCTATGGCCAAATATTAGTTGCGTTATAGAGGGTAATGGTTTAAAAATACAGCTATTTTGGTTATTTAAAAAAATCAGGTGCGTCTGGTCCATAAGGTCATTTGGTCAATTGAGTTAGGTCATACCTGGAGGCTTCTTACGCTATGGCCTAATTTAAGTTGCGTTATAGAGGGTAATGGTTTAAAAATACAGGTATTTTGGTTATTTTAAAAAATCAGATGCGGCTGGTCCATAAGGTCATTTGGTCAATTGAGTTAGGTCATACCCGCAGGCTTTTTACGCTATGGCCAAATATTAGTTGCGTTATAGAGGGTAATGGTTTAAAAATACAGCTATTTTGGTTATTTAAAAAAATCAGGTGCGTCTGGTCCATAAGGTCATTTGGTCAATTGAGTTAGGTCATACCTGGAGGCTTCTTACGCTATGGCCTAATTTAAGTTGCGTTATAGAGGGTAATGGTTTAAAAATACAGGTATTTTGGTTATTTTAAAAAATCAGATGCGGCTGGTCCATAAGGTCATTTGGTCAATTGAGTTAGGTCATACCCGCAGGCTTTTTACGCTATGGCCAAATATTAGTTGCGTTATAGAGGGTAATGGTTTAAAAATACAGCTATTTTGGTTATTTAAAAAAATCAGGTGCGTCTGGTCCATAAGGTCATTTGGTCAATTGAGTTAGGTCATACCTGGAGGCTTCTTACGCTATGGCCTAATTTAAGTTGCGTTATAGAGGGTAATGGTTTAAAAATACAGGTATTTTGGTTATTTTAAAAAATCAGATGCGGCTGGTCCATAAGGTCATTTGGTCAATTGAGTTAGGTCATACCCGCAGGCTTTTTACGCTATGGCCAAATATTAGTTGCGTTATAGAGGGCAATGGTTTAAAAATACAGCTATTTTGGTTATTTAAAAAAATCAGGTGCGTCTGGTCCATAAGGTCATTTGGTCAATTGAGTTAGGTCATACCTGGAGGCTTCTTACGCTATGGCCTAATTTAAGTTGCGTTATAGAGGGTAATGGTTTAAAAATACAGGTATTTTGGTTATTTTAAAAAATCAGATGCGGCTGGTCCATAAGGTCATTTGGTCAATTGAGTTAGGTCATACCCGCAGGCTTTTTACGCTATGGCCAAATATTAGTTGCGTTATAGAGGGTAATGGTTTAAAAATACAGCTATTTTGGTTATTTAAAAAAATCAGGTGCGTCTGGTCCATAAGGTCATTTGGTCAATTGAGTTAGGTCATACCTGGAGGCTTCTTACGCTATGGCCTAATTTAAGTTGCGTTATAGAGGGTAATGGTTTAAAAATACAGGTATTTTGGTTATTTTAAAAAATCAGATGCGGCTGGTCCATAAGGTCATTTGGTCAATTGAGTTAGGTCATACCCGGAGGCTTTTTACGCTATGGCCAAATATTAGTTGCGTTATAGAGGGTAATGGTTTAAAAATACAGGTATTTTGGTTATTTTAAAAAATCAGGTGCGGCTGGTCCATAAAGTCATTTGGTCAATTGAGTTAGGTCATACCCGCAGGCTTTTTACGCTATGGCCAAATATTAGTTGCGTTATAGAGGGCAATGGTTTAAAAATACAGCTATTTTGGTTATTTAAAAAAATCAGGTGCGTCTGGTCCATAAGGTCATTTGGTCAATTGAGTTAGGTCATACCTGGAGGCTTCTTACGCTATGGCCTAATTAAAGTTGCGTTATAGAGGGTAATGGTTTAAAAATACAGGTATTTTGGTTATTTTAAAAAATCAGGTGCGGCTGGTCCATAAGGTCATTTGGTCAATTGAGTTAGGTCATACCCGAAGGCTTTTTACGCTATGGCCAAATATTAGTTGCGTTATAGAGGGTAATGGTTTAAAAATACAGGTATTTTGGTTATTTTAAAAAATCAGGTGCGGCTGGTCCATAAGGTCATTTGGTCAATTGAGTTAGGTCATACCCGCAGGCTTTTTACGCTATGTCCAAATATTAGTTGCGTTATAGACGGTAATGGTTTAAAAATACAGCTATTTTGGTTATTTCAAAAAATCAGGTGCGGCTGGTCCATAAGGTCATTTGGTCAATTGAGTTAGGTCATACCCGGAGGCTTCTTACGATATGGCCTAATTTTAGTTGCGTTATAGAGGGTAATGGTTTAAAAATACAGGTATTTTGGTTATTTTAAAAAATCAGGTGCGGCTGGTCCATAAGGTCATTTGGTCAATTGAGTTAGGTCATACCCGGAGGCTTCTTACGCCATGGCCAAATTTTAGTTACGTTATAGAGGGTAATGGTTTAAAAATACAGGTATTTTGGTTATTTTAAAAAATCAGGCGCGGCTGGTCCATAAGGTCATTTGGTCAATTGAGTTAGGTCATACCCGAAGGCTTTTTACGCTATGGCCAAATATTAGTTGCGTTATAGAGGGTAATGGTTTAAAAATACAGGTATTTTGGTTATTTTAAAAAATCAGGTGCGGCTGGTCCATAAGGTCATTTGGTCAATTGAGTTAGGTCATACCCGCAGGCGTTTTACGCTATGTCCAAATATTAGTTGCGTTATAGACGGTAATGGTTTAAAAATACAGCTATTTTGGTTATTTCAAAAAATCAGGTGCGGCTGGTCCATAAGGTCATTTGGTCAATTGAGTTAGGTCATACCCGGAGGCTTCTTACGATATGGCCTAATTTTAGTTGCGTTATAGAGGGTAATGGTTTAAAAATACAGGTATTTTGGTTATTTTAAAAAATCAGGTGCGGCTGGTCCATAAGGTCATTTGGTCAATTTTAGGTCATACCCGGAGGCTTCTTACGCCATGGCCAAATTTTAGTTACGTTATAGAGGGTAATGGTTTAAAAATACAGGTATTTTGGTTATTTCAAACTTACGCTATGGCCAAATTTTAGTTGCGTTATAGAGGGTAATGGTTTAAAAATACAGGTATTTTGGTTATTTTAAAAAATCAGGTGCGGCTGGTCCATAAGGTCATTTGGTCAATTGAGTTAGGTCATACCCGGAGGCTTTTTACGCTATGGCCAAATATTAGTTGCGTTATAGAGGGTAATGGTTTAAAAATACAGGTATTATGGTTATTTTAAAAAATCAGGTGCGGCTGGTCCATAAGGTCATTTGGTCAATTGAGTTAGGTCATACCCGCAGGCTTTTTACGCTATGGCCAAATATTAGTTGCGTTATAGAGGGTAATGGTTTAAAAATACAGCTATTTTGGTTATTTCAAAAAATCAGGTGCTGCTGGCCCATAAGTTCATTTGGTCAATTGAGTTAGGTCATACCCGGAGGCTTCTTACGATATGGCCTAATTTTAGTTGCGTTATAGAGGGTAATGGTTTAAAAATACAGGTATTTTGGTTATTTTAAAAATCAGGTGCGGCTGGTCCATAAGGTCATTTGGTCAATTGAGTTAGGTCATACCCGGAGGCTTCTTACGCTATGGCCAAATTTTAGTTGCGTTATAGAGGGTAATTGTTTAAAAATACAGGTATATTAATAATAATAATAATAATAATAATAATAGTCTTTATTAAGAATATAAATTAAAAATAATTACAATTCTTAGAGGGCGAAGTCTAGCTGATAAGCCTCAGCTACTCAACATTAACCCTTTTTTTAAACAAAATTAAACTAGTTATAGTGTAATCTGACAAAATATATATATATATATATATAGTGTAGCAAAATTGTGAGTTTTTAATAAGTATGCATTGTTGGCATACATAATGGGCACTACAGAAAGGTTTAGTAACAAAAAAATTGCCGCACGAGATGAAAATACTGACACTGACAATTATAGAAAATCGTGCAAACTATCCCTCAGCGTTAGGATTCGCCTGCTTCTCCAGCAGTGACTTTCTAATTATGTTGCTAACTGAAACACTGTGAATGTCGTTTCGAAAAACTAAGTTACATCTTAAGTACATAGGGGTTGACGTTGTCAATAATTTATATACAAATGTTAATAATGACAGTTAAAATATATTCCCCATGTTCAACCAATTGAGTTCACATATTTTTAGGGAAGTGTGGTCATATTTTTTTAAGTTAAATATAAACCTGCAGCAATTATTCTGCATTCTTTGCAGATGTAGCTTGTCCTCCTGGGTTAAACATGGATAATTATATATATATTATAATAATAAGATATATTGGTTATTTTAAAAAATCAGGTGCGGCTGGTCCATAAGGTCATTCGGTCAATGACCCACCTACTAATTTCGAATCTAATTTATTTTTAAAAACCCAAAAATAATTATTCTAAAAAAATGCATTTTCATACGAAAACTCTTTCAATATAGAAACCTCATATTATGTTTATATGACAGTAGAAAACTAGATAAATGCAATGAAATAAAGACAGAAACAAACATGCGCGCTTTAAGAAAGTTAAAAAGAGACAAATACTGTCTTAATTGTCGGCCCTATGGAAATACACTCGAACCGTTCGGTGAAATATACTATTGCAAAACATTTGGGTTAGACAAGGGAAAACTAATTACCTAATAATACGCATTGTATTTGAATAAATTTCTGTTTACGTTTCATGACACTGGCACTTTACATTTATTGGTGCTTGTTAGTTTAAATTTATGATCTTTCGGTTTTTTTTTAAATTTTTTTTTCTTTCGGATTTTATTTATATTGTGTACAGGGTCTTCCAACGAGGACTGAACAGGGGCTCATTTTTGAGCTTCCTTGTATTTAAAGAAAAATCCAAAATAGCCAATCGATGTACTTTTTCCTGCAGAATTCAAAAATGAAACCAAAAATTTATTTGAACCAGAAACAAAAGAGTTACGCTATGGATAAGGTGTTTTATACGATTTTTGGAACGAGTGATTTTTTTTTTGTCCGTTCTGATTAAAATATTTAATATTGTGATAGCTATTTTTATTAAATTTTAATGTTTTATCCAGTATAATTTAACTTAAACCTGTTTGAAACATACACTAGGTAATAAAGGTATAATCACCTTTGAATTCTTCAAAGTCAAAAAATTTGACAAATTTACTATAATATTGCCGAAATGAAATATTCATTAGATGAGAGATTGCAGATTGTTATCTTGTTCTACAAATGCCAAGAAAATGCAAGAGAAGCAAGGAGAAGATTGAACAATTAAATTATTAATGTTTTTTCTTTAAATTAGTATAGAGTTGGATTTCTTTTTCTGTCATGTAATGTTTTATTTTCCTCAAATAGGTTCTTTATCCTTAGAATAGTATTGACGGATATATTTCTGTAAAAATTTGCAATAAATCTTCTCTTGCATTTTCTTGGCATTTGTAGAACAAGATAACAATCTGCGGTACCACTCCAGTTTATCGGCTTATGCGAAAAATGGCGTAAAATGAAAAACGTTTCTTGCAATATGTAGCACGTACTTTCTAAACGACAAATCCGCGAGCGGAAAACCATTTTTTTAATTGCAAATATAAAGAAAATGTGAAAATAGGGTACCCGCTTGTGACAATAATGAAAAAAAAATGAAAAACTCTTGTTGATTTATGTAGCATATACCGACTTGGAACCAAAAAAGGTGGATTAGATGCCGTGTTAGCGCCTGTTTAACCAATATAAGTCTATAATTATTACAATTTTTGTAGAGTGACTAACAGCTAGAGAAACATAACCTCACTTGTCACTCTCACTGTGCTTTTCAGTCGACTATTTTCGCATTTTTTTTATATTTGCAATTAAAAAAATGGTTTTCCGCTCGCGGATTTGTCGTTTAGGAAGTACGTGCTACATATTGCGAGAAACGTTTTTCATTTTACGCCATTTTTCGCATAAGCCGATAAACTGGAGAATTACCCAATCTGCAATCTCTCATCTAATGAATATTTCATTTCGGCAATATTCTAGTAAATTTGTCAAATTTTTTGACTTTGAAGGATTCAAATGTGATTATACCTTTATTACCTAGTGTATGTTTCAAACAGGTTAAAGTTAAATTATACTGGAATAAAAATAGCTGTCACAATATTAAATATTTTAATCAGAACAAAGAAATAAATTTTTGGTTTCATTTTTGAATTCTGCAGGAAAAAGTACATCGATTGGCTATTTTGGATTTTTCTTTAAATACAAGGAAGCTCAAAAATGAGCCCTTGTTCAGTCCTCGTTGGAAGACCCTGTACCTTGTGTGTGTAGTGTAGTAGTACTTACTACTCGTTGTACCTACTCCAGGACTTGTATTAATAATGGCTTTAACTGACGGGTGGAAAATAAGCGGTGCCGGCTACTTTAGAAATTTATCTTTTTAAATTCGAGAATAAAGAAATTGTCATTAAATCAATTTAAATGTAAAATAAGGGACGTACTTTGTAAAAATGTTTTCTATTCGTTTAGTGAATTTTTGGATTTTAACTTTAATAATGTTTTTTGAACTCTTAGGATAATGTTTCAAATGTGTAAATGCCTTCTGTTGGAAATGTTTTATTAATAATGTTTTTTATTGTTTTCATTATGAGATAATATGTTTTTTTATGATGCGTGTAAACTATATCGTACTTGCTTGAAATATATTGGATAATAGTGTTCCTTGCAGTGTCATGTGTAATGCTCCTGTTGTTATCTGAATATGGAACTTGCGCAGATTTTTTTTTATTGCAGAAATATGTTATAGGCCCTATTCTGTTCTTAATTTATGTTAACGACCTGAATTCAATAATTGACAAATAAAGATCAAGTAATTACAAGCTTTGCGGATGACACGACCTTGCTAATAGGAAAGAGGGAAACTCAAGAATAGGTCGAGGATAGCAACAATTTGTTTTTAAAAGCAAAACAGTGGTTTGAAGTAGACAAGCTGGTTGTAAATGATGAAAAAACGAATTTTATAAATTTTAGTACAGATAAAACAACTAAAAAAAAACCATCTATCATTTCTATTAACAATATAGAGGTAAAAACAGTACCATATATCAAATTCCTGGGCATTATTATCGATGAATTCTTGAAGTGGTCTCCACATATTCAGCCCTATGATCAAACACCTAAGTTAACTTTTTATTTATTTATTTATTTATTTATAGTCCTGGTACACTACAGAATAAAATATTCTAAATGGTACAACAATATAACACTAAACAAAGGCAACATATCAAAACAATAAAAGAAAAAAAAAAACAAAAGGCTTAGCCTCACTACAGTAAAGGTAAAGTTACAATTCAATGACAGGGTACTCAACATTCTCTTCACCGAAGCCAAACTATCAGAGAAAATATCACAATCAGTGAAGAAATTGTTGTAATTGTGCAGTAAACGATCGACAAATGCATTAAAGCCATAGTTAGTTCTGTGATATCGCTCGTGAAATAACTGTGTTTGCCTTGTACGTCTTGCTGGAACTAAGAACATAATTAAATTTAAAAGGCAGGTGCAATCAATACCGCCGTTAAGAAGCTTATGGAGAAATAAAAGATATGCATCCTTTGACGACACTCAAGGCTATTGACCCCGCAAAGCAGGAGTCGAGTGTCATAAGGGATGTTGCTAAAAGGAAAGTGAAATTTGTACAATAAATATTTTAGAAATTTACTTTGAACTTTTCGAGTCTTTGTACATGACAATCGTAACGAGGTGCCCAGATCACGGAACAGTACTCTAACAAGCTACGAACTAGACAATTGTATAAACAAGTTATTGCTTTTGTATCACTAATATGCTTAGAATTTCTCTTAATGAACCCCAACATCCTGAAACCCTTTAGAACAATGCTGTCTATGTGTAAATAAAATGTTAGGTCTGTATCAAATATTATTCCAATATTGTTAATTGATGACACCTTTTCAATTGTTGTGTTACCAATGGTATAAGTGTGGCCCAATGGATTACGACGTTTGTGAAAACTAATTGATCTACATTTCGAGATATTAATAGACAAGTAGTTAGATTCATACCAATTAACAAAACTATCAAGATCAGACTGTAAGCCAACAGAACCGGGACCCACTGCACTGAAGAGCTTGAGGTTATCGGCGTACAGGAGGCACTGGGATGATTTAAAGCACGAAAGGACATCATTAGTAAATAATATAAAGAGCACAGGACCCAAATGCGAACCCTGGGGAACGCCAGAGGTCACGGATATATAACGAGAAAAGGAACCACAAACGATAACACGTTGACGACGCAGAGAAAAGTAGGATTTAATTAATTTAATGTAATTACCAGAGACTCCAATCTCAGACAGTTTCTTGATCAGTAAAGTATGACAGACTGTCGAATGTCTTAGATAGATCGGTGTAAACACTGTAAACCTGACAGCCCGCTTCAACGGATGATATAAGGAAGTTCTGATATACTGCTAGGTTAGTGCAAGTGGAACGATTCTTGTAAAAACCATGCTGCTCAGGTATAATATAACCTTTATATGTATTAAAAATTTCATCAGTAAGAACTGACTCAAAAAGCTTAGGTATGGCGGAGAGAAGTGAGATACCACGGTTATTACTCACAATCGACCTATCACCCGATTTAAAAATAGGAAGATTTGAATTTTTCCACGTTAAAGGAAAGTAACCAGCGTCCATCGATTTTTGAAATAGGGATTTTTATAAGTTTACAAGAGAGTTGCAACAAGATTTCAGTAACAAAGGTGGAATACCATCGGGACCAGCTTTTTTGGAAACATCCAAGGACGACAATTTCGCGCTAATTTGCTCGGTGGAAAAAATATGAAATGACAGCATAGTAGAGAATTCGACAGGGCGATTGCCTGTTAAAACTATGTCATCGTGATTAGAATAACAGGACTGAAAATGAGAGGCAAACGCATCCGCAATATCATTTGAATTATTAAGGGATTGATCATTATATTGCATTGTGCCAGGAATATTAGAGACTCCAGCTAAGTTTTTCATGTAAGACCAAAAATGTTTGATGTTTTCAGGAATAAGATGTTCAGCTTTAGAGACAAATGTCAAATAACATAAATCAGTCCGAAATTTTACTTCCCTCCTAATGCTGGAAAAGGCCTCATAATCTATTTGCGAGCCGGATCTTTTAAATTTTTTGTGCAACCTGTTTTTTTTTTAGCAATAAGGTTAAGAAGTTCTCTATCAAACCAACAGGGATATTTCTGACTCTTGATAGCTCTCTTAGGGACATAAAGATCTATACCATTAAACAGGATTGTATGTAAGATGGCGGCCGATGACGTCGATCGCGATCAAGGGCCGGAAAGAAGTAGATATTTCTGCTGTAAAACTAAAGTAAATAGTGCTATAATATGTATAGTTTGTGGAAAAGCATACCATCAATCGTGTGCGGCCAGAGACTGGAGCGAAAAAGTGGTATTTTTAGCTAAAACTCGTCTTATGTGCAAGGAGTGCAAACCAGTGGAAGCGACTCCAAAACCAGAGAAAGATGTTGAAATCATGTATCTAAAGACCCTGGTTGATGAACTAAAAAGTAAAAATCAGGTAATGCATGAAAACAATACACTCCTTAAAGAGAAAAATGAATAATTTAGAGGAAAAGCTGAAAAATCTCGAAAATCCTAACCTAAACCGACTCCAAAAAGGCGGGAAACCAAGCGCAAGCAATGGTAGGAATTTTGATGTCAAAGGAAAAGAAGAAGCAGAAATTGGCACCAAGCCACCTGACAAGCTTGTTGACGCGAAGTTGGCAGCATCTGCATCTGTACCAGATGTTCTAATCCCAAAAGAAGTTAGCCCACCTAACCAACAAGAAGAAAATAATTCCAACCTACAAATTTCAAATGACAAGTTAGTTTCAAAACAAACAGATAACAACAATGAGTGGAAACTAGTGGAAAACAAACGAAGAAAAATGGATCCCAGATTGAGACCAAGTTCAATTGAAGGTACAAAGGAATCTGTTTCCACGTTAAAGGTCGTTGAACACAGGAGATACTTCTGGATTTTTGTGTCACGCTTAACAAATGACACCGAGCCAGATAATATTATAGACTACCTGAAATTGAATGGTGTTGATTCAGAATGTGAACGAATTAAAACTAAGAGGAAGCAAAGCTACAGCTCCTTTAAAGTTGGCATACCCATAGATAAGAAATCTGTAGTTCTTGATGAGAACTTCTGGCCAGTAGGTGTTCGTGTCAACAAATTTTTAAACTTGAGGAAAATAGAGTCCCCTCAGGGACGAAATGTGATGATAACAAATCAGAGGCCAGCCTGTCCAAACATACAACCGAAGGTACAATAACACATCTTAAAATCTTAAATGTCAATGCAAGATCACTGAAAAATAAAGTGCTACAACTAGAAGCATATCTTGTTGATAAAAACATAGATGTGCTCTGTATAACAGAACATTGGATGTCAGAGGCAGAGATTGGTATCCTTCATATTGATGGTTATAATACTCTGGGTTATTCTGCCAGAAAGGAATCTATTGGGGGTGGTACTCTAATATTTGTTCGCAATGACTTAGAAGCTAGTGTAAAATTTTTTAAAATTAATTATAATGTTGAGAAATGTATAGAGTATTCATGTGTTTATATAAGTAAATTTAATTTATATGTTTTAGCATTGTACAGGTCTCCATCGGGCCATTTTGACACTTTTATGAATAATTTGGATCTTATATTTGATAGTGTGGGGGTGGGCAGGAGAATTGTCTTAGCTGGCGATTTTAATGTCCATTTTGGTACAAAGGAGCCAAATGCCCTTCACCTCTGTGATACCATGGCTGGTTTTGGCATGCAGCAGACCATAATGGTGGCAACCAGGCAGGGAGCCTGCCTTGATAATGTCTTTGTGAGTGGGGATGTGGATGTTTACCGTGCTGAGGTTGTGGATCTTGACATATCTGACCATATGGGTCAGATTGTTGACATTGCTGTTAGTTGTAATAATACCAATTTCTTTCAGAATAAAAGCAAATTTAGACCCATCACTCGGCGGGGTTTGTTTGCGTTTTATAATGGGCTCTCCTCGGTGTCATGGGATTTTGTTGATTGTATGAATCTTGACGCTAATGGTAAGTGTGAGAGGTTTGTAAGTGTTTTGAGCGAAGCATTCTTGGAAAGTTTTCCAGAGAAGCAGTATGTCATGCGTACAGACAATGATATAGGTTGGTTTACTCAGGAACTAAGAACTATGAGGGAGCATTTAGGGTTGCTGGGTGATATTAGTAGGCAGTACAATTCTCATGAAAATAGACTTCACTATAAGCAATATAAAAACGAATATAGAAAGGCAATCCGTAAAGCGAAAATAACTGCAAATGATAATCGCATTAGTTCTTCTAGTAATCCTATTAAAAACATGTGGCAAATTATTAACAGAAACAGGGGTAACATCAAAAAAAACATTGAGCCTAATAATCTTACATGTGATGACTTTAATAATTATTTTTTAAGCATCGCTCATAAACTTGTACAGGGTATACCAGAGTCAGGCACTGATCCCTTGGATAATCTAATAAATATTTCTGTTCCGAGTGATTTTTCCTTCTCGGAAGTAAGCTTTAACGAAGTTAGGGATATAATTAATCAACTTAAGAACAAGGATAGCCGCGATATATATGGCTTGAATGTTAAAATAATAAAATCTGTGAAGAATCTGATTCTGGTGCCCCTAACAAAACTTGTTAACTATTGCATCAGGGAAGGAACATTTCCTGAGTGTATGAAGAGGGCAATTGTGGTTCCTTTGTTTAAGAAGGGTAGTCAGGAGGAAGCGGAGAATTATCGACCTATATCATTGCTCCCTATACTATCCAAGATCTTTGAAAAGTGCATGTCTCGGCAAATTGTACATTTCTTCGAACATAACAATCTATTTAATGAAAAGCAATTTGGATTTAGAAAACACAAAAACACCGTTCAGGGAATTCTCAATCTGATATCGGATATTATGGATGCTTTTAATGGACAATGCTACAATACGGTACTGATGTGTGACCTTAGCAAGGCTTTCGACTGTGTCGACCATCCGATCCTACTAGGTAAATTGAAGGCCTATAAATTCAGTAATAACAGTCTTAAACTGCTGAAATCGTATCTGATGGGAAGGTGGCAGACTGTGCGGTACGGTGGTGTGACATCTGCGAAACAGGAGATAAAGATTGGGGTGCCCCAAGGTTCAATCTTGGGCCCCATACTTTTCCTTATTTATATAAATGACCTACCATTTATGGATCCAAATGCAAATTATACTCTTTTCGCAGATGACACAACCATCTCTGTTACGGCTGCTACCCTTGAGGATTCTCTGCAGGGTTCCCTGGAGGCACAACGAATTGCTGAAGAATGGTTTAGTTCTAATAAACTTCTATTAAATAAGAGCAAGACAGAGAGAATCGTGTTTTCAATGAGAGATGTGGGTGCCTTGAATGATCATGTGCGCGGCAATAAATTCCTGGGAGTATACATCGACCCAAAAATACAGTGGGGTATGCATGTTGATGATATTGCATCAAAATTAAATAAAAATCTATATCTGCTGCGTCGTCTTGCGGACAATGTGTCCAATCCAATACTAAAGACAGCCTATTTTTCAGTTTTTCATGCACACCTTTCTTATGCTATACTTGTGTGGGGACATGCACCAGGTGCAAAACGTTTGTTTGGACTACAGCGAAAGGCAATCAGGGTGATGAGTGATCTTGGATACAGGGAGGATTGCAGGGCGGCTTTTGTGGAGTTAGGGATACTCACGGTGCCATCCATGTATATCCTGGAGAGTCTGTTGTACGTAAGGGTGAATGTGCATCTGTTTTCTGCTCATGAGGACGTACATTCGTATCAGACCAGAAATAGGGGTAATTTGGTAACCACGTGCTGGCGATTGAAGAAGTGTCAGGATGGCCCGGGCTACTGGTCTGTAAAATTTTTTAATGTCTTGCCTGCGGAAATAAAGGAATTGCCAATTCCTAGGTACAAAGAAAAAATTAAACAAATTTTAATATGTAATGCATTTTATTCGTGTGAGGAGTATTTTAAATATTTTAATGGAAGATAGGTTATATACATCTGTGTTCTGTTTTTAATTAAGTTTTTAAATTTGTTGTAAAATGACTTATATTTTTTTGTAGTTTTAGTATTGGACGTATGTACATTGCAACCTCTGTAATTTTTAACATGAATAAAGAATCTAATCTAATCTAATCTAATCTAATCTAAGGATTTCATAGAACTTCTGAACAGCCAAATCGATGTCTAAAGTGGTACTTATAAATGACCAATCAATCGAACTGTAGAAATCATTCAATTCCGTTAAATCGGCACGATCGAAAACATAGTAAGTTGAGGTACTACTATTCTTTAGTTCAGGAATATAATGTATGTCGAAGTAAGATTCAATTGCCGGGTGGTAAGTATCAATCTTAACTAGAGGATTAGAGCTCAATAGAATAGAAGAATTCGCGAGTACGTCGTCAGCGAAAATCAAATCTAAAATACGATTATGACTATTCAAGTGCGGATTGATCTGCTGGAGTTCCAGAAAAAACATCGACTCTATGACTGTTTCAGCAGAGGGAGAATTCAATGCTAGGGGGACTAATGTATCATCCTCCACAGACCACTGGACATTAGGAAGGTTAAAATCGCCACATAGAATAAATTTACAATTTTCATATCTATTCCTAAGAGATTTGCAAGTATTACAGAAGGACTGATAACATTCCACAGATGAGTTTGGAGGAATATAAACGCGACAAATTATGACTTTAATTTGGCCAAATAACAGACTAACCCAAATATCTTCAAAAGACAGGTTGACAGGGGTATCAATAACAGATGCTTGGATAATATTAGAGGTAGCTATCAAAACTCCTCCACCGCGCTGACAGTTAAGTTCGTCATAATTACGGTCTCTACGAAAGACGTTGAAACGTGAATCAAATATTTCAGAATTTAAAAAGCCATCATTTCAGTTTCAGACAATAGCACAATATCGTATTCTAGTGAGTGTGTACTAGCCAGGAGTTCACTAGATTTCGTTCTAAGACCTCTAACATTTTGATAATACACAGCTAATCTATTACAGTCGACGTCATTTAAAAATTTGGATCAACCCTGCATGTTCACTGCTGGGAAGAGGCAAACAGTCTTCAGAGTTGTTTGGAATAGTGAATAACTTGGAGATTAAGTGTTCAAAAAGTTTCATCTTTGCACTGTAGGATGGGTCGCCAAAGTAGTTAAGCTCATTGTCGCTGGAAAATTCATTAAAGCTGAGAAACTTCGCCGGAGAGTCATTCTCGTTAAAAAGGACCCTTTTAAAGACTAAATCAGATTCGTAAGTAAAATTATTGAGAATGGGTCTAGAGGCAGCATAAGGAGGTCCAACGATGATTAGGTTAGTGTGAGAGAATGTGTTGAGAATGTGGCCAACCAAGTTCTCATCAATAGATCTACCCTTGAAAGCATCAGCATTGCCGCAGAATAAAATGACATAATCCTGTCTGGTAAAGCGACGACTAAGATCGAAGTATTTGTCAAAAATTTCCTCCAGTAGAAGTCGCTTGCTAAATTGGCAGTTGATGTCAAATTGGACGGTTGAATGCTTTCTGACAAGCGAGGAGCAGCCCATCAGACTAGACCTGTTTCCCATCATTAATAGTTGAGGACGTTTAAGAGTCTGATTGTTAGGACACTTGTTTAAGTTTTTCGGACCACTGGGTGGACTTGTCCGTGTAGCTTCAGCGCAGAAGTCCAGCTCCGCAGCCAAGCTAAGAACTTTATCGGAGGATTTTGTTTGAGAGCTTTTATCAAACAGAGCAACCTTATCAGTGTGGTGCTTGTACGTACTCTCCGAAGGTAAGCTAGGACAGCTAGCATGTGAGTCCTCAGGACAATGATTCACAGAAAGCACACTGAACGGAGTAACGGTTTGAGAACAACACTCCACAAGAACAGTGCGTTCAGTTAGGGTAGATTTGCTCGATTGCTCAAGAGCAGTCTGACTAGAAATGTCCTTTAGACCAACAGTAGTTTGTGTGCTAGAATTACTGTAAGTTCTGCTGTTGATTTGCGATAGTACTTTATCATGTACTTCCCTAGGTTTACAATTGATTTTAGTCAAATTTTCAATCTCAGAGTTGAGTTCGTTAACGTACCGTTTCCATGACAACAACCGAAAAAAGCTCACTTGTTAATTTTTCACTGTGGTTGAAAAACAGTTAGTTTTGAAGTCAGCGTCTAGAGTTAACTTGTATGTTTGATAATAGATGTACAGATGTTAAAAGATATTGTTAGAAAAACTAAATCAAATTTGTTATGATGCCATAAGACTTATAAGTAATTAATTAAATGAACAGGTTCTTAGGGTTATGTGCTATGAAAAGTTTAAGGCTTTAATGCGATCATTTTCTGGGGTGTCAGTTCTGTATCTCAAGTAATTTTTAAGATGCAAAAGAGGGTCTTACGAATAATTTTTGGAATTAACTTTAGGGAGAGCTGTAAAGGTGTTTTTAAGTCAAAGAGACTTCTAACTATGTATGGTTTATATCTACATGAATGCTTACTGTATTTATTTAAGAAGAATTTTTAAGGAATAATAGCAATATAACTAGAAACATTTATTATCCTATTTATAGACTAACTATGACGGAAAAGCACCGATCTTATATGTGCATTAAAATATTTAATAACCTGATGGCGCACTGGCTTCATTTCTTAGTGGTTACATTAATTTTTACTGCGTGGCTTATAGGTTTGCTCACTGATTTGTTAATTTTCTGCTACCTTCGATTAAAACAATTGTTTACTTAAACATTTGGGTTTTTATTCCTTAACGCAGGTCATGGTAGCATGTTACAAGGATTCACGACAAATACATTGGTCGATACTAACGTTTACATTACTAACTGCATTTATCTTCTGACGCCAAAGTGATCGTGAAAAATGTATGTGAATCGTTATGAAAGAGCGGCCACCCTAAAGTAATTGCCATTAAAAATACCAGTGCAATGACGAAAGTTCCATTATCGACGGTACGAGATATTATGCTAAAAGGACATTTTAGAAGAAAAGTTCGCAAAGATATCGGAAAAATGAAGTGCGTAGACGATTGTGACAAAGATGTTATTCGCAGGAAAATATACCAAATGTATCGAGAAAATGTTGTGCCAACGTTAGATTCTTTAAAAACAAGGTTAACAACTGACGATACAACGATATCATGTAGCAGGACAAGTCTTTACCGCGCTTTGCAAGAGATGGGATTTAAGTATAAGACAATAAACAAAAGACAAATTATTATGGAGACCGAAAGATTAAGAAAAATGAGATTTCTGTACCTTAGGGAAATGAAAAAGTTTAGATCCGAAAAACGTTTAATAGTTTATCTGGATGAAACGTGGTTTGACACTCATGAGACTGTCAAAAAGGGATAGGTTGATTTAACTGAAAAATGCCAAAATAAAGCCCCTTTAAATAAAGGAAAATCCAGGTTAATTACACCAAAAGGCAGAAACTTATTGAAATGTGTGCAACAACATCAACTGAACATATTATCAACCGGAGAGCCAACGTACTGGCCAAGTGACATCAATAAAATCCCGGACCTGCTAGACTTCGGCCTAACAAAAGGAATATCTGATATTTACTGCGATATTGAACCAAACTTCGATCTAAGCTCGGATCACAGTCCAATCATCATAACTATGAGTACTAGACCAATCTGGAAAAAAACACCCGTAAGGTTATGTAACAACAAAACAGACTGGATTAAATTTCAACAACAAATTAATGAAAACATTAAATTAGACTGCCGACTAAAAAATAGGCATGAAATTGAAAAAGTAGTTCAGCATATAACAACTTTGATTCAAGAAGCAGCATGGCATGCTACACCAACGACTAAAATAGTCGATGCTAAGCATAACGTACCTCTGCATATAAAAGAACTTGTCATTGAGAAGCGTAGAGCACGGCGGAAATGGCAAAACAGCAGAAACCCACTCGACAAAACACATCTGAATAATATTACTCACAATCTTAGTAGGGCTATCCAAGAAGCGAGAAATGACTCCTTTCAAACTTACTTATCAAATATGTCCCCTGAAGATCACTCCTTATGGAAAGCAACGAAGAAAATCAAAAGACCAATTGTAGCCGTCCCACCGATAAGAAAACCTGATGGTACTTGGGCTCGCTCAAATGTGGAAAAAGCAACTACGTTTGCAGAATTTCTTGATCAAGTATTTTCTACGCCACATGAAATCAATAATGGAGATAATATTATAGAAGAATACCTAGAAGCACCATGCCAACTATCACCACCATTAAAAGCATTCTCTCCTACTGAAGTACGCAAAGAAATAGGATACCTTAACTCTCATAAAGCACCTGGTTTCGACCTTATAGTCGCTGATGTTTTAAAAAACCTTCCAAGAAAAGCAATAGTACTGTTGACCACAATATTCAATAGTATGTTAAGATTATGCTATTATCCTGTTCAGTGGAAAGACGCATACATCCTAATGATCAATAAACCTGGAAAACCACCAAGTGAAGCAAATTCTTATCGACCCATAAGCCTACTTCCCATGATGTCCAGTTTTTGAACGTCTTATATTAAACAGAATTGAAAATATAACTCCCATCGAAGATCTTATCCCTAATTATCAATTTGGATTCAGGAAAGAACACTCGACAATCCAACAATGTCATAGAATTGTAAACAAAATCAAGCAGAGTTTTGAAGAAAAGGAAATGTGTACTGCAGTTTTCCTAGACATTCAACAAGCCTTCGATAGAGTATGGCATAAGGGTCTTCTCTACAAAGTCAAACAACATCTTCCCGCACAATTATATCTCATCTTGAAATCCTATTTGGAAGATCGATACTTCCAGGTAAAGTTTGAAGACGAGCTTTCGACTTGCCATCAAATCAAATCAGGTGTACCTCAAGGCAGTGTCTTGGGCCCCTTTTTATATTTACTATTTACAGCCGACGTACCAACAACCCATGAGACACTCATAGCAACTTTTGCTGACGACACAGCACTCCTGTCATCAGATGCTGATCCCATAAGAGCCTCAAACAACCTACAAAATCACTTAATTCGCCTGCAATCCTGGCTAAAGAAATGGAAAATTCACGTTAATACAAATAAATCATGCCAAATCACTTTTACAACAAGAAGAAATGTCTGCCCACAAGTTTCAATCAATAATGCTCCCGTACCTCTAAAGAATGAAGTCAAATATCTTGGTCTTCACCTAGACCAGAAGCTAACGTGGAGAACACACATTAAAGCGAAAAGAAAACAACTAGACATAAAAGTTAAAAATATGTATTGGCTAATTAATAGAAAATCGCAGCTATCAATAGAAAATAAAATATTGATTTATAAAACTATATTAACACCAATATGGACATATGGCATCAAGCTATGGGGATGCAGCAAGCCATCAAACACTAAAATATTGCAGTCCTTTCAATCCAAAACGCTTCGAACACTAATAAATGCTCCGTGGGATATCTCAAATGAAACCATACATAACGATCTAAGAATACCGTATATCGATGACGTTATTAGAACCCACTCAAATAAGTATAGAATTCGATGCACAGACCATAACAATCAACTTATCAACAACCTGTTCAACCCTCCATTGGAAGAAAGAGGACTAAAAAGAAACTGGCCCGAAGATTTATAGAATAAAATCCAGAGAACCGTTATTGGACGGTACCTGACTCAAGCCACCTATCGACGCCAAACTATTTACTTATTACTCTCTTATGTAGTAGATTGTAGATATGCAGTTATAAATAAAAAATAAATAAATAAAGGAAAACGAATAACAATAACTCATGCAGGTTGAGAGAATGGGTGGATCCCTAATTGTTTATTACTGTCGGCAAAAAATATAAAGGATTCAAGTCTGGACTATCATGAAGATATCAACGCCGCTCTTTTTGAAATCTGGTTTAAAGACAGTTTGCTTTCAAATGTACCAGAACACAGTGTTATTGTGATGGACAATGCAAGCTACCACAGCCGGCAACTGGGAAAAGTACCGAAAGCTAATGTAGGGTCGTGTGACGACGTTTCATTTCATGTCACACTTGGTGAACATGTATTGTAGACAATTTTGATTTTGAAGTGCTTGTAAGTAGCGGGGTCGATAGGGAGCCAGCATTTTGAGCATCTATTTTAATATTATTTTTAATTTTTTAGCAGTTTTAATTATTTTTGTTTTTGGCGCTTTTTGAGTTGATTCAAACGAAATTGTTTTTTTTTTTATTTTCATTAAACTTTTCACGTCCTAATTATAGTTTTGGTAAATCTTTGAAACAAAATTAATAAATTGTGGATTTAAAAGATTTGTTCTGCTTACAAGGGTCAAAGTAGTAGAATAGTGAATTGATAACAGTGACATGTCACTGCATGGGAACTAGAAACTCAATGAAAATAACTTTTTCAAGAAACTTCTACTTTAATAACTTAGTTAGGTATAGGTATGGTATACATAAATAAAGAATTTAAGATTAGTTTAGGCTAGTATATACACTATACAAGGTGTTTAACTTAAAAAATCTACTTTAATACATTTTTCCAAGTAAATAAAGTACCCGCATTTTTAGATCATCCTAGATACTGTAACTAAGATTAGGCCCTAGGGTAAAAAACCTCTGGCTATTGTCTAACTCGCATCCAAATTCCAGTGTCTTTATATATCAGAGTTCAAAATAACTACATGTGTTGCAGGTTATGTTGTATGCATGTAAAAAAAAACATAAGAAACCTTTTTAGTAGCAATAAAACAATCATTTATAAAAGTAAATAAAAATTAAAAAATGTGAGAGCAAAATTCCATACCGACGCCACTGGCCGATTCTAAAAATGCATTTGCACATTTAAAATAAGTATTTTAACTACTTATTTCACCCCTTAAATTCTTAAAAAAAAAATGCGCTTACCAATTATTATAACACCAGTGTATGTTCTTAAGAAAAACTTAAAAAACCGCAGATTATTAAAACTTTTCGTCTTACAATTTTACAATTAAGTGATTTTTAATTACTCTGTATATTTGTATTCAATAATAAATTTAAGCAATATGGCAGTAATATTAAAAATTAATCAATTCGTATTTATGTTTAAATTAAAACATTTTTTTTTTTGTGCAAGTAAAACAGTCCATCATGTTTAAATTATAGTATAGGTTTAAAATTGGGTTGGTCTTACCTGTTCAACTTTGCATAGCTTATCCACATATCCCTGGTACTTCTTCATGCAGTCCTCGGCCAACTGCAAATGAGTGGCGTATTTTGACAGTTCTTTTTGGTACTGCGGCATTTTCTTAATCATAGTCGACAGATCTTTCATAGACTGTTTGTCGCTTGCCGTCATCCTCTTGGAATCCGTGAATTTCTTCAGGTTCTTGGTAACGCTCTGAGAAACCACAGCGATGTGCTGGTGGCGTAGTTCAACCCACATGTCGTCGTTCTCGTCCAGGAGGACTTCTTTTTTAACGCCTGCCGAAGCTTCATACCTAGGCAAAAAGTTTGATTTGATGAGGTTAATGTGTTATGTTTGCGTAATTCGTCGCTTTTATTACGCGGTAGTTACGTTGATATTAACTATTTTTAGGGTTAGAAAAATGGTATTAAATACAGAAGATATCATTTAGCAGCTCGTGATTGTAAACAATTAAGTGAAAACAAAGAATCAAATGAATTAAAATGCCTAAAACTAAATGCGATATCTTGTGGATAAAGTAGTGTTATCGATAAATAACTTTGTACAATTTGTTTTGCAGAGCGTGTTAGACAATAGTAAGTAGTTTTGTACATATACTCTTGTTGACATCCGATATGTACAGGGTGAGAGTTTTTTTAAATGAACCACGCTTTTACTTCCTTAACTTTTTAACTTTTTATATACTTTCTCCAAATTTTTAACACATATTTTTGGTTTCTAAATTTCTAACGTTTTTTCTTTTTGCTTAAATTTATGCGGATCTAACGTATATTATCGTCCAGCATGCCAAAACCATAAAGCATATTTAAAACATGTCTTTTTGCTACAAAACAACCAGAAAAATCTGATAATTCAGTACAAGATTCACCGACAATTTTTTTCTGCCGGATGGTGTCCGCTCAGAGAAGTTCCGGTTAGTTGTTATCTGATGTCGCCCGTTATGGGCAAGGCAGTGCATAATGTAATAATATTTTATTGCAATTTAGTTCATGTGACCTGTTTGGCTCGCGGCATTAACAGAGTTGCAGAATGTGTTAGAGAATAGTTTATTATGGTAAATGATATAATTCACAACGTAAAAAAAATATTTCTAAAAACTCCAACTAGCATTCTATTTTACAAAGAATATCCAAATTACCTCCACAACCTGATTTAGACCATTGGGCACTAAAAAATATTCATAATAATTCATAAAAACAATTTATTATTTTGTGTCTAAAACACTATTAAGACTGAAAATCACATCTCTTTTTATGTTTGATATATCTTTCAGCATGTCTGGTCTGATACATCAATTTGAATTAGATTGCAAAAAAATCAATGGACCAATCGGTTCAGTGGTTCTAAACAAATTTAATTCCATAATTAAAAATAATACAGGTTATCAACTTTTTTAAACATATTTGGTGTTCTAAGAAACTTTGAAAAATATTTAGTTATTTTTTTTTTATTTTTTATTTTATTTATTTACATACATTTACATATTACTCTTAAGTCTTAAATAATATATTTACATAATTGGTTTGGTATTAGTAGCAAAACTAAATATAGACACCTAGGTGCGAAACACCCGTCTGTGTCGAGATCTAAAAGTAGACTTATGTTTATAATAGTATTATATATATATATATTTTTTTTTTTATTATTTTTATTTACTTAAAATGTACCTCTATGTGACACACATTACTGAAACACGCGTACAATCCTCAATGATTAAATGACTCAATCAAACAATATTAAAAACTTTTCTATATTTCGGTAAACATATTGATTACACCGTTTACTAAAGGTTTTTATGTTTGTTATTGATGTTATGTTCTTGGGGAGTAAATTAAATGATTTTGGTGCTAAGTAATGTATAAACTTTTTATTTGCATTTGTTAGATTTTTTGGCAATTTAAGTTTATTATTAGATTTAGTCCTCGTTTCAATATTGTGATCAACACGCTTTAGTTTCGACTTACATCGATATACAAAATTGCATATACAATTAATATATAAATTTCTAATATTTACAGTATCTTCCGAAAACAATGAGTTGGTGGGAAATCTTTTATTTTTTTTAAATATAATTTTAAGAATATATTTTTGTGTTATATTTAACTTATTAAGTATTGTGGCGTACGTACCACCCCAAACAATTATTCCGTATCGTATTAGCGACTCCACAAAAGCTCTATAAACCATCACCAATGTTTTTTCATTTAGGAATTCTCTTAATATATAGAATTTGTGTATAAGCTTACGTATTTTATTAGAAATATAGTTAATATGTTGGCCCCACTTTAAAAACTGGTCAACCAGTACACCCAGATATTTTGTGTGAGTTACCCCAGGAATTTTATCAGTACCGACAGTAATATCTGTAAAGTTGGGCTTGCCAGCTCTTGTTAAAGAGAAGGCAATGTAATTTGATTTATTTAAATTGAGTGACAGTTTATATGTTTCCAACCAATCCCTAACTAATCTAAAACCATTTATTGCGTTATTTTTAGCTTCTTCCCAATCTTTACCAGTAAATATTATAGCCGTGTCATCCGCGTAAGATATAACTGTACCACCTACATTTTCTGTTAAAAGAGCATTAAGATAGGTAATAAAGAGGATCGGACCCAGAACGGTTCCTTGAGGAACACCAATTCTGATCACCTGTCTCTCACTTAATGTATTATTTACTTTAACCATTTGTGGTCTATCTTGTAGATAATTTTTTATTAAATTAAGCACAGTTCCTCTCACGCCGTAATGTGACAAGACAGTTGAAAGTTGGTTGTGTGGCACCGTATCAAAGGCTTTAGCAAGGTCAATGAATATCCCCAAGCATTTTGTACCTAGGTTTAGATTTTTTGTTACCTCCGAAGTGAATGCATACAGGGCGTCCCCAGTACTAGATCCCTCTAAAAAGCCGAATTGATTCTCTGATAGAACTTTATTTTTTGTAAAGAATGTTACTAGACGATGTTTCATGCATTTTTCGAATATCTTTGCAAAATGAGTTATTAGACTGATAGGCCGATAATTTTTTATTTTTGAATGCTCGCCGCTCTTATAGATTGGACAAACTATAGATGTTTTGAAATTTTGTGGAACAATACCTGTTTTAAAAATGGCGTTTATGTATGTTTTAGTGGGATTAAAATGTTTTGATGTGTCTTTTTAATTATATTTACCGCCACCCGATCAAAACCAGGAGAACTATTATTTTTTAATGATGAAATATGTCTAATTATTTCATTATGGCATACTGGCCATAAATACATAGATTGTGCGATTGAATTCTTTAGATCACATGGCTTGCGTGGTGTAGGAATTTTCTTTTCCATTTCAAGTCCGATGTTAATAAAGTAATTATTAATGTAGTTACTCATTTCATGATCATCAATAAAAGATTGCCCATTGTCATTCAATATCTCAATTTTATTACTTTTTTTTGTTATACTTTCGCAAGTAGCGTCTTTTATTATTTCATACATTTTTTTAATATTGTTTTTGTTTTTTGTGATTTCAGCCCGATAAAAATCATTTTTTTGTTTGGAGATTAGTTTTTTCAAAGTGTTCCTGTATTGTTTATACTGATTTTCTAATGCTACACTATAATTTTTTAATAATTTTCTTTTTAATTTGTCTCTTTGTTTAATTGATATGATAAGACCATTAGTGATCAAGTTTTTAATTTTTTTGTGACGTTTTATTTTAATTGTATACTTTTCCGTTCCCTGATTTATTATGTTACCATACAATGAAAGAAAAGAATTCGTGGAACTCTCCGGGTTTTGATCACTAAGGTACACTAATATATATAATTGTGCCATCATTTCTGTTATAGTCACCATTATTGTAGAAAGTTGTGTATCCATTTATATTACATTGATCTAATGCTACATTCTGAAATGTCTCGGTTAATACTATGAAATCTACAAAATGAAGGTTGTAAGCCTCTATCATAAGCAGTAGGTTATCAAAATTATGATTGGCACTTCTTATATTGATATGTAGAATACTTAGTTTTGTATTTTGTAAATTAACAGACGCGAAAAGTTGGTCTTTGTTCACTAACTGTCCACTATTATTGATATTATCTTCTATGCTTTCTAAGACTTCGTCCACGGGTGAATTAACCATCATGCACCGTAGTTTATGCGGCTCTTCAAAATTTTCTTTTGATACAACATTGATGGACAGTTTGAGTCTGCTGCTGAGTGATCCACCTTGTGGTCTTTATTAAATTTTGAGTTAGCCATGGTGCAGTTTACGCACTTTTTTGAAGATTTGTTACACACAGTCGTATCGTGCGCTCCGGAACAATTACCACAGGCAATTTCATTGGCACATTCATTACTGGAATGGTGGAATCCTTGACATTTAAAACATCTTAGTATATATAGGTCTTCGTAAATGGGATAGCGTTCATAATTTAGATAGATTTTACCCAAATTAATGGCAGTTGTGAAAACTTTAGGTGAGCATTCAGCATAAATGTTTGAGTAATTTTTGTTTCTAATTTTTTTTATGTATGTGACCCTAAAAGTGTCATCTTCTTTGATCCATGTATTCTGTTTGCGGATTGCTTCTTCAACTTCC
Source organism: Polydrusus tereticollis (assembly GCA_963920685.1). Lineage (NCBI taxonomy): Eukaryota > Metazoa > Arthropoda > Insecta > Coleoptera > Curculionidae > Polydrusus > Polydrusus tereticollis. The sequence continues at coordinate 82,417,050 of OY987329.1, read as the reverse complement.
TGTAATTCTTCATTTCCCACATATCCTACTATTTTGATTTTAGGGGCTTGCTTAGTGCTTTCTTTGATAGAGTATGCTGCCCCTAGCTTCTGTGTAGCTGTTTTTTTAAATTTCTCCATCTTCAATCTTGTGGGGCATTTGACAACAATATTTCCCTTTTTTGTATTTTTTATACTCTTAATCCCAACTTTAATTTCAGATGGATTAATTTTGGTCTTAATAGTATTTAATGTTGTTTGACTATTTTGACCTTCTGGGGGTTTTATGATTATTGTGTGATCTTGAGCGAGTAGAGGTTGCTCCTGTAGTGCAGCCGAGTATGTAGCTCCCATATTAGGTTGAGTATTTGAGTGTTTTTTGATGTTAGCAATGTCACCCTTCAGCTCCACAATTTCATTCCTCATTGAATCTATTATGTTGATTAGATCAGACGTTCTAGCTAAATAAGCTTTGCATCTCATGCAAACCAGCAGTAAAACACGTTTTTGCAATGGCATACATCTAATTTCAGATCCACTCAGGCTTGCACAAAGTTTGTGTATATTACCCAGACATAAATCGCAGGTGTAAACAGGGTCATCATTAATTGTTTGTTTACAGTTTGTGCAAATCTCTGCTGCTGAATCGTTTTTATTCCCATCTTGATTCATGTTGTCCACAAAAAAAAAATAGGACCAGGCAACAAAGAAATACGATTGTTGATAAGCTGAATGGAATTCTAAATCCGTTATAACATTTTTTTTTTAATTATTTAAAGGTATTTCTGAAATATTATTTATTAATTATCAAATTGCACTTTAACCACTAATCTAATTGTATTTTAACTAGGGTCAATGTAATGAAGACTTCCTAAAGTTAGTAAACACCAAAATTCAAAATTTTAACTTAAGTCTCTACCACATTTATTCGCGTTTTTACAGGAGCACGATCAGATGCGTGTCACTAACACACATATGTGAAACAAAACAAAATATACTTTGCTACATGTCACGTGTATTAAAATTTATGGCGTTACGCCGTTTGGTATTACAACTACATCCCCAAGACGCTAACAATAATGAAACTAAACTGATATATTCAGTATATATGATGATATGAGATTATATTTATTATTTATCATATGGGGGTATTAATCGGGGTGGCGTTTCCGCTGCTGTATTCTTAGACTTGTCAAAAGCATTTGACTGCTTGAGTCACCGGATACTCCTGCTGAAGCTCCTCAAATACGGATTTAGGGGAAGCGTATTGGAGTGGTTTCGATCCTACCTGGAGAATAGGACTCAAAAAGTTTTAATTGGGCCATTTGCATCTGACAGTGGAATGATAAAGTGTGGTGTTCCACAGGGTTCGGTGCTGGGGCCAGCGATGTTCCTGGTATATATTAACGACCTGGCCCTTGTGGACATAAGGGGCAAATTTACACTGTTTGCGGACGATACTACCATTCTGTGGCATAGTAACAATACTTACTTGTTGGTGGAGATGGTGTCGTCTGATTTACCAAAGGTGAAAGAATGGTTCGACTGTAATGAACTAACTCTGAATGTTAACAAAACCAACATTGTGGGTTTTAAGTGTAATGTCAGTGGAATGAGCATTGGAGATTGCTCACTGCTGGACCTGTCTAGTGCAAGGTTTTTGGGTCTCAACATAGACCGTGAATTACAGTTTGGGACACACATAGCTGCATTAAACAGGAAGATTGCCTCGGGCTGCTATGCAGTGAGGAGGGTTGTGACGGAGTTGGGCGTCAACACGGCTAAGAGCGTATATTATGCTCTTATTGAGGCCCGTTTTTGGTACGGCATTGCCTTCTGGGGAATGTGTGGTCAGGGTCTGTTTGATACTGTATTTGTATTAGAAAAACGGGCCCTTCGGTCTCTCTATCACATAGGACATCGTGAATCATGTAAGCCATTCTTTGCTTCGGAGGGGATTCTTACTCTGGTGTCTCTTTTTATATTGGAGACTGTAAGTCTGATTTTCAAATATAGGGAACGGTTTGTGGACCCAAGTCCCCGTTATATTACTCGACAAAGTCCGGATATTCCTCTCCCAATACCGACATTTACGTTAACAAAAAGATCAATTATTTATGAAAGCAAAAATTTTTTTAACCATCTACCTGCGGGTATTAAAGGAGAAACGTCTATTGGATTGTTCCGTAGAATGGTGAAATCGCTATTAGTTGGTAAGGCTATTACACTCTGACTGAATATTATAACGATACATTTTTAGTTTAGGTTTGTCAGTTTTTATACGTAACATGGACTCAGACTTCTTGATTATGTTGTTTCACTGTTTCTGTGGTTTTGTTGTTTAGTTGGTTTATTAATGCTTGTCTCATATACATTATATTTGTATCTTTTATTAGGTTAAGAAACACTTTGTCAACAAGGATTATTTTATGTTCTTTGACAATAAAGTATATTTTTGCTTTGATTTGATTATAGCAATCGAAACCTCTTTATTCTTTTTCTTTACTGTTTTGTTTAAATGTTTTATGGTAATACTTACTTACTTAATGTTTTTTATTAAATCATGGTCAGGCGATTTAAATGGCCATAACATATATTCAGATATAATAATAATTGTTGACCTAGCGTGAATAGCGTCATTATACGTTTGGATGTTCTTAGTATTCGACGTGTATAAAGTTCGCTCCGTTATTTTATTAATTTTAGCCCAACTAGTTGTGGGATAAAAGTTGTATTTAGTATGTGTCTAATCAGAAAAAAATGCTGAGTTCAACGGTCTAAATATTGAGCCTCTGTCGGAGTGCATTGAATATAAAACATCAAATAAGATAATGTTAAAATCAATCATCTAAATTACTGTGAGTGTGTATAAGATCTTTATCAGTATAAGAAATTCCCTTTGTTATCAGTTTTTTGCGGTATATGGAGTTTGACCCAAATAATTTTATCAGTGGCGATTGTTAAAAACTGATGGTGATTCTTTATGGAAGTACAGGACCGTAATTAAACAGAATAATATGTCAAGATTTAAATGTTGCAGGAATAAGGAGCAAAACAATTGTTTTTTTTTGGTTTGTAAAAATTTTTCATCCCAGTTGTTGGAAAAGCACAAACAACAACTATGAGATTATTAATGATAGTCTAATTTACTGTTCAAGGCAATGTAATGAACAGGTTACTGAAAATGATCATGAAAATGCTATCGATGACCTACGCAAGATAATAGCTAGTCAAAAGACAGAAATATATGAAAAGACAAAGCACATAAAGCGACTGAAAAGGGCGTCCGAGTCTTTTGCAAACGATGCTTCAAGTAGTGAAGCTCAACTCTTCAAAGATATCGAGAAACAAGAGCAAAAAATTATACAACTGAAAAAAATAATCGAGGAACTAACTGACACTCCAACTTACGAAAAAGAACGAAAAAACAACTCGACACAAACTAATGAAATCTTGTCTTCTTGCGCTGACACTCAGACTGATCAGAATGGATGTAACATTGGGACACAAATCACAACTGAGACATTGTATGCTGTCTCTCAGACTGACACTTATGAGGAGGATTTAATGGTGTCGGAGAACAATAAGAAAATTGAAAGTCTTCTTGCAGACCGTAATCATCAGAAAACCGAAATAATAAAGCTAAACTTCGATATCAATGAACTGAATGCTCTGAATCAGAGTATGTTGACGAGTATTAAAGTTATATCCGCAGAAAAGGAAATGTTTGAGAAAAAGGTGAAAGAATTCCAAAAGGACTGTGATGGTGATTTTGGTGATTTCTGTAAGTCAAGTGACATTCCAGACAGTGGTCAAAGTGATTTGAAAAGCACAGACAATACAAAGAATGGTTATAGTGCACCGAAAGACACACAGGGTCAGCAGGGATCAGACCTGTTTAGTGGGAGTAATTCGAAGAGAAAGGTACTATTGTATGGTGATGGCAGTGCTAGGGATTGTTCTGGTTATCTTAATAAGATTGTCGACAAGGACTTATTTAGCATAGAGGGTATGATACTATCAGGTGCGCCCTTAAGTGAATTTGCACAGAGCATTTTTAGGATGACAACTTCTTATGACCATAATGATTATGTTATAATAATGTTTGACATTAATAGGGTCAGTTTTATTAAGCCCAGGGATCTTTATTCTCTACTAGCTGTAAGTAAATTTACAAACGTCATTTTTTGTTTTAAGTATGACTACCATATAGGACATGAAAAAGTGTATGAAGTATTGAAAAATTGCTTAGCAAAATTTGTAGATTGTAACATTAATATTTCATTGAAAATAATACAAAATCTTAGGTACGATCATGGATACATGCTTAACTTCTCATCGTTGTGTAAACTTTTTGTTTCTTGCATTTATAACTATTCAATGAATTCAAATATTGCTCTAAAAACTGTTCCTATGAATAGTGGGCTAGATTTTAATAGTCCTGTTATCGTAGATGCTGTGGGTATTGGGACGGGTGAAGTTAATTTGGGCGGATCGGTTGTGGAGACTGGGGACGACAGTGTAGAGTCTGGGGGAGGCAGTAAGGAATCTGGGGAAGAGAATATGGAATCAGGGGTAAACAACGAAGCATCTGGAGAAAACAATGATTTTTTTAGATCAACACTCAAATATGCTGAATTCTCCTTGTTTCTGTTAAATATCCAATTTGTTCGAAATAAGATTGATGATTTATGTCTTTTTCTGGACAGTGTTCATTATCCTGACTTTGTTCTTCTCACGGAACACTGGCTCAATGATGGGGAGCCATTGTTTGTTGATGATTATGTTTTGGTTTCTAGCTACTGTCGTTCAAATACTATTCACGGAGGTACATTAATACTTATGCATAGAAGGATGTCTGCGGTTCATACTTTCGCAGATATCGACAAATATAATTACTTGATTGCGGAAAGGGAGTTTGAGTTTTCGATTGTTTATTGTTGTGATCTTAATCTTTATATTTTGTGCATTTATAGACCACCGACTGGTGATATTAACACGTTTTTATACAAACTGGAAGTTCTATTATTCCAGCTACCCCCACATGCATTAATAATACTGGCTGGGGACTTCAATGTGAATTACCTCGATGCAGCTTCCACGTCTGTACGTTCATTGATGCTACTCTTATATTCTTTCAACCTCAAAATGCATGTGAGTCAACCAACACGAATAACCTCGGGCTCATCTACACTGCTGGATTATATATGCAGTAATTTTAGCGAAAATTGTGTAGAGTGTAATACTGTCGGTGCGGGAATCTCTGATCACGAAGCAGTTGCTTCTAAGTTTTTGCTTGAATCACGCAGAACTAAACCTGTTAAATACCGTAGGAGATTATTCAGTAAGGAGAATTTTAAAAAATTTTCAAAAACATGTAGAGAGACTGACTGGTCTGGGATTAAGAATACTGACACTCTTCTAAGTGCATTTCATTCACGTTTGAGAGAGATTTTTGATGTCTCATTTCCCCTTGTTACGGCAAGATGCAGACATAAAAAGTGTTGGTTTACAAAAGGTTTGAGAATCTCTTCTAAAAATTTAAGGGCGCTACATTATATTAGGAAATATTATTTACACAACATTCAATTTATACGCTACTACAACATTTATCGTAAAACGTTTAGAAAGGCCGTAAAAGCTGCCAAAAAGCTACATTTTAAGAGAAAAATAGCTAACTCTAGGAATAAGCCACGCGAAACTTGGAAGATCGTAAACGATTTAAGAGGGAAGAATAATGTCGCACTAGTGGATTCTAATTTAAGTTGTCAACAGCTAAATGAATTCTATTGCTCATTGGCTGAAGGTCTGGGTAGAGGGTTGTATTCTGGCGGTGATTTTAGAAAATTCCTGGGGAACATAACGGTGTCTCAATCATTTTTTCTTAGACCTACAAATGTGATGGAGATTAAGGATATTTTTAAGGAAATAAAGAACAAAAATTCTTCAGGGTGGGATGGACTCTCATTAAATATCTTTTTACATCTTCCCGATAACGTTTTAGAGGCTCTATCGGATGCTATTAACAACTCCTTTCTTACTGGACATTTCCCAACATGTTTAAAGATTGCAACGGTAATACCCTTATACAAAGGGGGAGAGTCTGATAAGCCTTCAAATTTCAGACCTATTTCCCTACTTCCGACATTATCAAAAATAATCGAAAAACTCGTGAAAGAGCGTTTGAAATCTTTCCTAAGCAAATATAATTTACTGTGTGCGGAACAATTTGGCTTTCAGAATTCTAAAGGTACTAACGACGCCGTTTTTGCATTTCTCGAGAGGCTGTATTTGGGGTTCAATCATAACGAAGTGGCGGCAGCGGTGTTCTGCGATTTGTCAAAAGCTTTTGACTGCGTCAATCACAGAATACTGCTGTGGAAACTGAAGAGATATGGGATAAGGGGAATAGCTTTAGAGTGGTTTTATTCATACTTGTCTGGTCGATATCGATCAGTAAATTTTAACAATAATTCTTCGGATCGATTGGAGGTTACATCAGGAGTGCAGCAGGGTTCTGTCCTCGGCCCTTTACTGTTTCTGTTGTACATTAATGACTTGGTGGGAATTGATATTAAAGGCAAATTTACTCTGTTTGCGGACGACGCCGACGCAACAGTACTGTGGGTAGGCAGAGACTTACAGGAGCTCGAAAACAATATAAAGAGTGATCTAGCAGAGATAAAGACATGGACTGATGCAAATCGTTTGACTCTCAATATTGGAAAAACCAACATAATGACTTTCAAGTGTAATTTTAACGAAATTACGCTGGGCACTCAGGTACTAAAGAATAAAAATGTAAATAGATTTTTGGGTGTATATATAGACAATAGGCTAAAATTTGAACACCATGTTACTTACCTCAGCAAAAAGCTGGCTTCCAACTGTTACGCCGTTAGAGTAGTGTCGATCAACCTGGATTACGAAAGTACTAGAAGCGCGTATTTCTCACTTATAGAATCGCATTTGAGGTATGGCATATGTTTTTGGGGGGTTTGTACTCGGTATCTTTTTAATAAAATCTTTGTTTTACAAAAGGGGGCTCTAAAATATATGTGTAGGGCAAAAATTAGAGATTCTAGTAGACCGCTTTTTGTTTCTCATAAAATCTTGACACTACCTTGTATATTACTACTAGAAATGACTTGCTTAATTTTTAAGAGATTCAAGAATGAAATAAACTTAACTTCAGTACACAACACTCGCCAGCTATATAGGGTTAGTTTGCCGATACCTAACTCTTCTCAAACTAAAAATTCAATCATGTACAATGGAAAGAAAATATTTAATCACCTCCCACTTAAAATTAGAAAGGCTCAAACCAGTGTAAAGTTTAGAAGGGAGGTGAAATCTCTCTTGGTGTCCAAAGCATACTATACAGTTGAGGACTTTTTTAACGACAGCTTTAATTGAATTGATTTTGTTACCTGTTTCATTATGTACTTTTTTGTTTGTCTTTTTTTGTTGTTTGTTTGTATCCTCGTTTATTTCATAGTACTGCACTTCATTGTATTTTTAAATAGATTATGTTTTATGTAACAGTGGGTAATGTGTTAAGGGCGCACCTATACCTATAGCTATTTTGAAAATGACTCGATACCCGAATAGTATTATCTATATTTTTCCATTGTAGTAAGTATTTACGACTTCTATATTGTCATCTGTTTTTAAATTGTTACACTTTGTATTTTATAACTTTTTTATAACATTTTTATCTGACAGCTTTGTAAAAGAGAACCTATCTTCTTCATACAATAAAGCTACTTTTGACTTTGACTTTGACTTTGAATAACCAAATTTTAATGTGTACTCTTATTTTTTGTTTTTTATTCTTATTGCTATTATTAAATGATAAGCTAGATATAGGTAGACTTTGTCGATGAGAATTTTGTATTCTTTGGACAATAAAGTATATTTGATTGATTGATTAAACATTAACAAAACACTAAATTTTACTTACTCATAGACATCATTCTGTATGTTCAGCAAATCATATGCCATGGCCTGAAAAGTCAATTCATGGAGAAGTGGGGAAACGCAATCAAACCCACGATCCAAAATAAGTAACTGTGATCTGGCCTTCTCAGGACCCTCGCCCATTGTAGGCTCGTCTGCCTTATATGCATCCAACTTTTGCTGGATCAGTTGAGCCAACTCAACATTTCGGTCCCAATCGCTTAAAAATAAAAATAGGTTATTAACATCTTTGCTATAAAATATATTTCTGTAAAAAAATAAAATTTTATTTTACGGTAGTTACAAAGAAACCCAGTATACTCTATTACTAAAATCACGAAAATTTTGTCGTTTATGAACTTAGACTTTGTATTAAATTGTATTACAAGTAAACAAAACTTTTTTAGTTTTAGATGTTATTTCCACTAATAACACTGATGTTAGTTTTCTTTTCTACGTTTTCAATGCATTGTAGACTTTTTCAAATGGTTTTAAAAACTTCTGCATACTACTTAACTCGAAATCTCAGTTATATTGACCAAATTAATCAAATAACTCAAAAATAATGGTTATGCTAGAACAGCTGTCATTGTAAATTAAGCTACGCCATAAAACAGTATATGGCTCTGTGCTCCTAGCGTTCTGTGTTTCATAATATTATGCTGGCCGACACTATGGTCATTGCAGGCGCCTCATTTCTGACATTTTATGTTCTTGTTACATTGAGACGGGAGATGCGTTTGAACACTATGAGATGTCGCTTAGTGTTATATCTCATCTTTGGTTATCAAGTGGTTAGATCGAGGAAAACAAGCTAAGACTGAGTCTGACACATCAATTGTCTTCGCTCAGTTATGGATGTAAGGTACCTAAATCCGAGGTGGCCTGAGCGACCGGGCCAAGGATGGAAGGCTGAAGGTCAAGTCAGCTGTAACGAGCTCCCATAGTGGACCAGGCAATCACTATAGCGCCTTGTCCTGGTATGCCAGCTCTGCCAGGATCGACTTTTATTTACGAGCGTACTCGTGGGACCAATATGGAAAACCAAAAACACAAACAATATAGACCGCCGAGAGCGATCGGCTTGAGCTTTTAGCAGATGATCTGGTCATCGAGAGCACCTCACACGGAGACAGCGTGAATGAGAGCGAGGAGGAAAAGCTGCTAAGATCGCCTGGTACAATTCAAGCGGATCCTAAGGACAGCAAGCCTCATAGAAGGATTTCAGCTGAAACAAAGAAGATGCGACTGTGCCAAAAGGCGAGGCATCTCTTGGGGAAACTGGAACGTAAAAATCCAGCTGACCTCACAAGCAAGGATAATGGCACTCTAAAGTAGGCAAGAGAACTCTTGGCTCGCGACCTGTACCATGTTCCTTACACCTACTTATCAAAAACCGGGTACAACCCTTGAAAGAAGTGTCGCGGAAAAAAGGTCACGTTCTACCGATAAGGAGAGCACCTTAAAGATAAAAATAAACGAAAACCCTTTCCACATCAGGGCAAAGCTGGAACGTCTTCAAGGAGACTGCCATTGTAAGACCTATACTAACCTACGGGGTCCTGGTCTGGTGGACTGCTTTGGAAAAGCAGTACACATAAACAAACTAACAAAGATATAACGGGCAGGTTCTTTAGGAGTAACTGGTGCTCTTCACTCCACACCGACGGCGGCTTGAGAAGTGATGTTACATCTGCTGCCCGTGAACATTTATGAAAAAGTATGGCGGCAATAAGTGCTTTACGACTAAAAGAGTCGAAATGCTGGAATGACACCAACTACGGGCACAGCAGTATACTAAGGACATATCCAGTCCAAAATTTGCAAGAACCGACTGATTACATCGTCCCACTAACATAACACTTAATACTTTTTAATGCTTAGTTTTTAGAAATAAATTAGTTAATACATTCAGGTACCTGCGATAGCGCACTGACGGATACTCGCCAAGGGTGGCACACAAAGTTGCAATTTGTTCAGCCATTCGTTCCAAGTTCGCGCTGTACTTCTGGGAATATGCTGGGTTGAAATAGCATTGGAATGTTTCTTCACAGTCGAGTGAAAACACCTACCGATAAAAATTCGGGATTTCATAAGAACATTTAATTCTACAAGTAAGAATTTATTGGATTATCTTTTACTGTCTAGGTTGCAAAAATTCCTATTTTTCTTTTTATTAATTGGGGTAAATTTACTACAATAGGTAATTAGGTATGAAATATGTTAGTATTCATTTGGGTTAGCAATTGGGAGTATACTATTTCTTAATATTATGTAATAAATATAAGCAAAAATAATTATTTGAGGCGACATGCAGCGTGCAAAAGAAGCAAGATAAAGAATTCTAAATGAGAAATCAAATAAATAAGTACATCCTACCAATTACATAGTTGCTTAATTAACCATCAAATTTCTAAAGTAGAAGGTAATTTTTTTCTTTTCAATTTACAAGAATTATGTAATACAAGCAGTTCAGAAGGATGCTTGATGTGAAATTTACTTAATTTTTTTCAGTTCTTACGAAATAATTCCTACCGTGCTGTCAGATAAATATTCGTTTTAAAAAATACGTCAATGACTTTTTGTGTACTGAAACATCCCGTATAAACATATCGTTACATGTTTTAGTTTAACGTTATGTTATGGAATTGACTCCAAAGATAAACATTATAATAATCTAACCACAATCAAATGGGTGAATGTAAAATATTTAATTTATCAAAAAAAAATGTTTAGCTACGTGCAAAAGATCGCTTGCGTAAAAGTAAAAATTCTAGAACCATTTCACTATACAAACACAACAAACATATGACAGTACAAAAGCACACTTCAATGTACCCATGGTCCTATGCAGACAAAATTATTAATAAAGGGCGGAATATATGCACTTAAATTCAGCCAAAATAAGCGCATATATATGCAACAATAATTTTTGCACAAGCTTTACAGAAGACTTTTCTCCACTAAACTCTAACTCTGGGAGATTTTTAATCCACGAAGACGTTTTCGCCACTTTAGACATCTTGAACACAAATTTGAAATCACTAGTTTCACACTGAAAATACTGAAATCTTTCGACAAACTAAAACAGAAGTACCTATTACAACCCGATATAAATACAGTTTGTTAAGCAGGTAATAATAAGGCATTATTAAATGGCAATAAATAACCCCTAACAATATACCGGCAGACCCCGGAAACCCTCAATAAATACCTTGTGTATAACCAAAATGTAAATATTAATTATTATATAATTATCTTCAGATTGGAAAATTCCTGAAACAAGTGACGGACTGGACATTAAATCTATGAGTCTACGAGTTTTCATGACCGGGCGTTTTTAATTTCTTGATAACGCCGCACTATGCAATATGCACTTCGCATATATTTCGCCCTTTAATTATTATAAAGGTAGCTGACTCATTCCACCTTGAACAAACTAAAGCAGCAATGGAGATAGAACATGAAGGGCATTTCGACCTTTGCGCATTCTCCATGAGTGCGTTGCCAATTGTATTTATGTTTCTTTAGAACAGCGTGACTTGACTAGAAAATTGCAAAATATGCATAAAATTAGTAATTATAAGTGTTTTAAATTATTATTTTCCGTTTTATAAATTAATACGATAAAAAAAAATAAAGATTTCATATAGCTATTAGTAATTTTCGATTGCTTCAACAAAAAAAACAAGAAAAAAAAACCTTGTCACATTGTTCAATATATTCACACCTGTAAAAAAATTGTAGTGTCCTGAGGATGACTAAATAAATAGTCAAAACGTCGACATTATTAGAAACTGATATGTGAATTTGATTTTCATCCCTTTTAACAAACCACCATCACTAGGCAAATCACATAGTCAGAACAGTCGGCGTACAGTCTGGTATGTGAGAATCCACCTCAAATGGACATATAATAATATATGAGTTAAGCATAAGCACCATATTTAGAAACATTTTTATCTATCGCAAATGCATTCTATGGTTTAATAAAGAAATATTTGACAGTATTGTGAAAAATGAGTCAAAATGTCCCATCCGTCACCATGGAATGACCTAGCTCACAGTCAGACGTAATATGTCTTAACATCTAAAGATAAATGCCACATATTTATCTCATATGTGCACTGTAACAGTACAAAACGATTCACGCCATCAATGGCTCACCTGGCTTTCACTCCGACATGCCTCCTTGGTAACACAGTGGCTTAACAGGAAATAAATAACTTTCGTTTTTTAAGGGACGCAGTAACGTCCGATCAATCTAATTAGTATGCTTCCACGTTCCACTACATACTCTAGCTTAAATGCATGCAAGTCTTTAAGTTAGCATGCGACTTAGCCTTTTGCTTATCTAGCACACACCTGTGATTCGTAGGGCAAAAACGCGATGTTGATCTCCTTCAATGTTTTAATTTTCTTAGCTGCACAAGACTTGCACAACTCATTAAACAATTCCTCCGGGCAAACTAATTACAAAAACATTGATTTATCATTTATAAAATACCATATTATAATATATTTAGAAATATAAAATTTATGTCTTCACATGTATTCAAATACAAAGGACAGTTCATATGTTTTTGTATTGTATTTGAGTCTTTGAGTTTTCTTAATATAAAACCTACTTAAAAGAATGACAAGTTCTTTAGTGTAGTTTGGCGAAGGTAGTAAATATGTAAAATTTATTTCAATAATGTGGTCTTTAGGGCTCCCAGAAACGTGTTTTCTGGATATGACAATCTTGATGTCAATTTATGGTAAATATTCTTAACTGACAATTCATAAATTTTCTTCTACAAGAGCCACAGCTTGGGTTTAAACTCCAATATTGACTGTAAACTCAAAAGCATATCCTTACTTTATTCAGATATGGAAGTTCAGGTGTGAACGTGACCCTATAATTAACATTAAAGGCTACGCCAGGCAGAAAGCGGACTGCGGTCTGATATTTTCGAATAATATGAGAGTTAGAGGTGTGACGATATAACATTCACGGTTAAAAATAACCGGTTATTGAGAAATAACTGTCGCTGCCGGTGATCCAATATTGTCTGAAGCAGTTACCAGTTATTGACGTTATTGGCGTTATTGCATCGAGTCGGTGACACGTTGCCTGCATAGGATTACACCATATACGGTTCTTTTAAATAACTGGTAGACAAATAACCGCTATTATTTTTTACTGCTATTTCGATATTTCTTGATACTTTGATATTATATTATATGTTATTCCATGTCACTGGTTGCGGTATGCGTTCGTAGTTATTTTAAACGATGAAAATATCGACATGCTTTAATCGCGCCATCAAGTATTTGAACTTGATCTAGGACGGCAGTTTTTGGGATTTAGAAATTCTGTAATTTCCCTACGACCGACCGGATCGACGCTTGTTGATGTTGCTTGTTTTGTTGTAACGTGTGGCATTGTTTATTGTTTGTTTTTGTGTTTAATCTTTACATTTAAAGAAATAAGAGAAATTATAGAACACAGATAGTGCATTAGTCATGTAATATGTAAACATTTAAAATGTGGTATTTAAATCGTTGTGTTAAATCACAAAATTATATTTTCATTATTTCTTAGTTTTCTGTATATTTTATAATAATAATATTTTCATAAAATATTTAAATAATAAAAAAAAATCGTTTATTCCACAATGAACACCATCAAATTTATTTAAACAGTAATCTAAAATAACAGTCACCGGTATACCGGTGATTTCAAAATAACTTATAAGGCCATCTCTAATGAGAGTAGACCGCTGCGGCAGCCCGTCGTTTCTGTAGCGGGGCCGCTGTCACTACCCGCGTCTGTATCTTTGCGCGGGTCCGTTCAAACTAAATATCACAGAACTCAAAAATTTACTAAATACCACGACATTTATTGAAACCTTGCGTAAACGCCATGATAGAAATAAACATGGTATGATATCTAGCCGTTCCAATTTCGTCCGGCGCGCGCAGTGACGTCATCGCGCGAGAGACATTTTAAATTGCTCATGGAGATGTATGTTGTTATTAGCTTTTGGACGTTGTTTTATGATTATGTAGTTATTTTTACCAAGTAAAATGATACTATACGTACCATATTATGTATATCTCTGTGCTAGCTTCACACAAACAATTTAACAGAGAAATAAATTAATTAAGAAGCGATTATTTTTATGAAAATAATTTTTAATGACAGGTAATAAATCGTTCATATTATTTATACTTATTTCAAATAAAACATAGATTAAAGCTAAAACAATTTATAAAAAAATAAGAGTATGTTACAAAAGTTACATTATGTAATAATTTTCGCACATAATCATCTATATGGAGAACTTAAATTTGAAATTTTTCTAAATACATTTATTTGGTACTATAATCTTGCTTCATATCCAAAAAAGGTAAGCCAGCGTGGAACGACTCGTCCACAATGGATTATCCCAGAAATAGAAAAGTTTAAAGAACTTAAACATTTCTTCCAGTCTTTTTAAACAAAACCCCTCCCAAACAAACAAAAACATGTATGGTGAGTATAAAAAAATCTACAATAAACAAATCTTAAAAGCCAAAGAGAGTTAATATACCCAAAAGATATGAGTCCAGTAACGCCGCTAAGGCTATATGGGGCATCATAAACTATGAGACTGGTCGAAGAAGACCAAAAAATCTCCCTGAAAACGTATTCTCTGACCAATTTAATCAGTTTTTTTGTAGACAATGCTAACACAATTGTAGAACAATTATCAAGAACCTCGCAGTCAACGACATACCTAAAAAAGACAGCTGGAGGCCTAAACACAATGTTTATTCAATTGAATTGATTCGGCTTTTACTTGGTGGAAATCCATTGTTAATTTATTAACTTATTAACAATGTTTATTCAACCAGTCACCCCCTTTGACATCCAGGCAATAATTAATCAACTGAAAAATAAAAAAACTGAGGACGTATTTAAAATTAATACCCATGTCATAAGAGCATCAAGTGAGCACATTGTGGGGCCCCTGGCACATATTCTGAACACTTGCATAACCGAGGCTCACTTCCCCTTCTCTTTGAAAATAGGCAAAGTACTTCCAATCTATAAAAAGGGGTGTCCCAACACTCTCAATACCTACAGGCAAATTTCGATACTACCAGCCTTTTCTAAGATCTTCGAAGCAATAATTGCGGACAATCTTGTAAACTTCTTCGAAAAAAACAAATTGTTTACGGAATCACAGTTTGGGTTTAGGAAAAATACACAGTAGGGGCATTTCTCAATATTACTGAATGCATTCATCAATCTTTGGAGCAAGGCCTTGATTGTCGCTATCTGTTTACAGATCTTACGTCTGCATTCGATTGTGTCGACCACTTAATACTCTTTGATAAACTAGAACACTACGGAGTTCGGGGCACACCACTAGACCTAATCAAGTCGTATATGTCCGATAGGTACCAACGAGTGCATATGGAGGACAGGAGCTCATCGTTACCAAGGGGTGTCCCACAGGGCTCAATTTTGGGCCCGTGCTATTCCTTGTGTTTATTAATGATCTTCCATCCAATATTTCATTTCAAGACTGTCTGACACTTCTCTACGCCGACGATACCACTCTGGCCCTTAGATGCCATAAAAATGTAAACATTAATAATGTAGCTTCTGATGTCTTGGAGGAGGCCAAAGCATGGTTTGCAGCCAATCTTCTTAAACTAAATGACTCCAAGACATCGGTATTAAACTCTCAAACCGGAACAGCGGCTGGTGGTGAGAGCCAGCCCACAAAATTCTTGAGTGTCTTGCTGGATGCAAGCCTGCGATGGCAGGGCCCACATTGATGGTCTGTGTGGTCGGCTGTCGAGCGCCCTGCATGCTCTGAGAAGGGTCCGCTTCAATATAGGTGCGAGAGCAGCAATTGTTGCATAACTCCCTCTTTCACTCGGTGATGATTTACGGCTTGCTTGCATGGAGTAACGCTGCTCAAATACATTTGGAGTGGGTGTTTCGCAAGCAGAAGGCAGCTATTAGGATTGGCAAACATAAATAATATTGAAAGCTGTAAACGCCCTTTGCCTCATTGAACATACTGACGTTATATGGTCAAATAATATTGGACACCATTACCAACACCAAACTGCACATTAACACACAACGGACACATTCGGACGTACATGACTATAATACCCGGAACAAGGACAGCATTCTTATTCCAAACACAACTACCTGGGAATTGAGTTGTTTAATAAATTACCTACATCAATAAAGTCACTGAATAATGGAGCTTTTAAGAAAAGACTAAACAAATATCTGATTTGTATAAGTCCTTATAGTGTAGCGGATTTTACGGTGGCTTTAAGATTAAACCCAATTGAAGGCACACAAAACCTTATATTTTTATGAAAACCTTTTTTCTGGATATCCATATCACAACCGTACACAGCACATCTCATATTATGGATATTTATTCAAATAAATAAACAAAACCCGACCCAATACTATTAAAATTAGTGAAAACTCCGGTTAAAATTCAAAACACCGTTTGAAATCATGTGGCAAGCGGTCGATAACCGCCAAAGCTCCTCATGCGATGACGTCACTAAGCCACGCCTCGTCTGCGCGATATCTTACCTTTAGTTTATTGTACCATGCGTGAACACGTTCAATGAAAGTAATGATATCTAATTTAAGCACACTAGCGCAAAGATGCGGAAGCGGGTATATCCGCTTTCTGTCTGACGGAGCCTTAAAGCTGACAAAGACAGATTATAGCAGTGTTATTAAATGTTAGGAATAAGACACCACCACCAAGCCATAGATTTAAAGTTAAAGCAAGAAGCGGTTAGAGTAGTTCCTCTATATTAAAACAATTCTGGTCTCTACCTGCGCTTCGTATGGTATAAAAGCAATGTTGATTTCTTTTAAAGTTTTTATGTGTTTTGCCACAAGACTGTGTGATAAGTCATTAAATAACTGGGCTGGACATGCTACAAAAAATAGGAAAACAAAAAAAAATATATTAACAAAATAAAATGAGGGTTGAAACAGAAAGTAAGTTAAATCCTAGCTAAATCAGAAATATTCATAATCATCAATGAGTCAAATATAAAAGTGTCTCATCTTGTTAAAAATAAGTCACACATTATTTGCATAATTTTACTGTTATTTCTAATTTTTAAATTATGTAGTTATACCCAAAGTTCACAAATTCTGTCAGTGACTCATTTAATATTAATCCCCACATCTAGGAAGCGATAGAATAAAAATATTGTACAAGTAAATGTTTTTTATGCATATTATATTAAACTTTGCCGTTACACTTACAGTGAACTGAGGAGGCGACGTAGTCATACAAGCCGCAATCAGCTAAATGCATTTAAAATAGCACGGAGATTCTGATACTGGGATTCTGATCGGGGAGAAAACAAATGTGGCAACACAGAGACAGCGAATTCACAACATAAGCGTGCCGGCAGGGTTTTCGCACTGCTTGATTAATTTGTATTTTTATTATTAATTTATCGACAGATCTTGTGAGTTTTTTTTTTCAATTTTTGTAGTATATAGGTCGTTCACATAGATATTGTTTTATGTAAATATACAGTTATTAAATTTCATTTACTGTTGTTAACTGCTTTTAATTGAGTAAATTATGGATATTAACGAACCTACAACTAGTTGTCCGCCTACAAAAAAAAATCAATTAACATTAAAAGAATGATTAATAGTTAAAAACGTAAACCATGGAATTCGAGAACGAAATCCTGAACAAACCACATTGGACGTTGCAGAAATATGTGACACTTTAACGAAACTTTCCTCGTGCACTGTATTCAGGGTTTTAAAAGGTCTCGATCAAGAGTACATTCTGTGACCTCACCAAGGCTTTTGACTGTCTCGCGTGAGCTTCTGCTGAAAAAATTAAGGAAATATAACTTTTCTGACGGTCGTAAGGGTTGGCGGGATCAACTCCACGGAGAGGGAAGTGGTGAATGGTGTACCACAAGGATCAATTTTGGGTCCTCTGTTATTTCTTATATAAATAAATGATCTACCTCAAGCTGATCCCTCTAGTCACTGTACCATCTTTGCGGATGACACTAACATTGCTTGTAGCGGCCAGGATTATGGTCAATCTGTGGATGCATCGCGCGAGGCACTGAACAAAGCCGAAAGCTGGTTTATGGCTAACAGGCTGTTTTTGAATATAGCTGAAACACAAAAAATGGTTTTCTCGATGAGATGGCTTCTTGATGACGACGATACTGTTAGATTCTTGGGTATGAATTTAGATTCCAGATTACCATGGACTCATCACACATCCCTCCTAGTCTCCAGGCTAAACTCTACTACCTTTTTGCTTCGTAGACTCTCAAACAGTGTCTCACAACCTATCTTGAAGCAGGCCTATGTTGCTCTTCTGCATTCTCACACCTCTTATGTAATCTTGATTTGGGGTCATTGCGCTGCGCTGGTGCCATAGATGTCTTTCGTGTCCAAAGACGTGCAGTAAGAATAATTGCGGGCTTATCATACAGAGAAGATTGCAGGTATGCATTTATTATTAGGAATTTTGACCTTGCCCTCGCAATTTATCCTAGACTGCCTATTATTTGTCAAAAACAACCTGCACAAATTAAATAGACACAAAGATGTTCATTCTTATGAAACGCGGAACCAAGGACATTTAGTACCAACATACAGGTGGCTTCGGAGATGTCAGGATGGCCCCGGTTGTTTTCAGGAGGGTCGTTAAAAATCTTCTCAGTAAGGGCTTTTATACTGTGACGAAGTCACATTTATTATATATAGGTTTCACGTAAATAATCATAAGCGCGCGGTCTAAAGTAAATAATTTAGCAATTTAGCCAATAAGTCTTCCCCAAAAGAGTTCAAATGACGAAGATTCACTTCCCCGGAGTACCGAAGTACTGGTGGGGGTACGTGAATCAAGCTCGGACATTGAGAACGCCCAGAGAGGAACTCGAGTCCCGTCTATCGTACGGACTTGACCTGATATCCGAGAGACACCTAACTCAACTTCAGCCTGCTGTACCGTTTATATCAATAACGCCGTCATTCGTAGCACCCTCCGTTAAATTACCGCGGTAAGTATTATCCTGATAGTACCGTGGATAAATGTATGTGTTGGCTGAGAAGAGAACTAAAAAAGTGTGTGAACTGCTGAAGAAGGGACGTATAGGTTCATGTATTTTCACGCTGGCCCTATACCAACTTGACAGTTTCCCGAAGAATATCCCGTATTCTTCGGAAAACCAGCAGGGTATCTGAGACCGTATGAATCCCAGCAGCCGAATTACGAACATTCGACATCGACAAAACTCCCTTGCGTCTCTCCTCGTCTTGCCGTAGTCCGGTCTGTCTTTAACTGTCTTTAAACCAGCTTTCAAAAAGAGCGGCGTTGGTATCTTCATGATAGTCCAGACTTGAATCCTTTATATTTTTTGCCGAAAGTAATAAACAATTAGGGATCCATCTATTCTCCCAACCTGCATGAATTATTGTTATTCGTTTTCCGGAATGTTTAGGGTAGCTAGATATCGCATTAGCTGAAGATTCCCAAGGTCTCCACATACTTTTAATATTAACTTGTAGCACACTGTTTTAAAGTAAAATAGATAGGTACTCATCTATTTCGAATATTATGTTTACTATTTATATAAGCTGTATAAACAATTACCTGTAACTAAAAAGTTTTGAGAAATATCCTAATAATTGAGTTGTTTCTAGAAAACCTTAATTAGACAGTTTATTAATTTTGATAACAAATCAAGTAATGGACCTATCTATTGTTATTATAAACTGGCATTAAAAATAAACGTGGGTTAATACGTCTCTGCGAAAGCGAAAGCCGAGTTTATGAGGGGTTGAATTGCAGTCATTAAGCCAAACGAAATGTGTTGGGAAGTACTTTACCCAATGTTTAAATTATAATTCTACAGATTATTTATCATAACTTTTAACCTATTGTGAGTGTTTTATTTTTTATTTTTAATAAGCTTTGTGCCTATATGCTATCTGATGTCTGATGTAACCAGATAGTCCCCACGGAAAAAATAATCCTGGATGATGCCACAAAATACGCCATTTGTCGCAAAATCCATGGATTTATTTTCCTAGACACGATAAAAAAAAATTTTGCCTGAAATTAAGAAGGGCACATCTATAGATCAAATATTATTAAGAGTTTTCAAACGAACTTTAAAAGAAACGAATTTTAGGTCTATTAAAAACGAAATCAAAAAAGCCTACTAATGGAAAAAAAATTAAACTATTGTATGGCGGCGAAAACATTTCGAAAAAATATGTAAGTTTCGGAAAAAAATTGTATTACACCGACAAAACATGGCTCTATAAAGAGCACATAGTTGAGAAGGTATGGCAAGATCTAAATATTAAAAGTTCAAGGTAGGCATTTATGGATGGATTTTCGCAAGGACTCAGAAATCCTAGACGACGACCTTTGTCTTATGGGATCAGGCTTTAAAGGTTAATGAAATAAATTTAATTTATAAAAAATTATATGACCTGATGAAATTTCACCATTTATTATTTTTTGAATTGCACAACCCGGAGCTCTCTATATGCTAGTGATGAGTCACTGACAGAAATTATTGACTTGAAGATAGGTAAATGTCTTGCCCTGGAATACATCCCTTTATATAGGATGAAACTTAAGCGGGACAATAAAATTCCTAGTAATGGCAAAAACAGAATTCAGAAAAAAAAGTAATACATACCTTCCGTGAAAAATACGTGTGCACCTTTATACATAACGCGTTTCATCCCATCAAAATCCCTCATAAGGGCCTCTACAGATTCTTTTGAAGGTGTAATTAAGTAAATTGCTTCCATCGTTTCTAAGGGTTCTCTATTTTTGAATATATCTTCAACCACTAAAAGATACAGGTTATGTCAAAATTCAAGCGGATACCCCAAAAAATTTGCTTTCATTAGTATTGAGCCTGTATGAACTAAGTATAGCAGTTTGTTTAAGGAGATTTGTAAAAAAATTAAATATTTACATGTTATGCCTTCAGCAGATATATCATGCATCTTGCAACATGCAGAAATCATTCTCATGGCCAGCTTGTCAACTACCAGGACGCGCCATTCCATTTTACCACCAGGTCCATTTTTCTTCGGTGGTGGTCTATGCTTAATGACCTCATTCATAATTTCTGTAATAATTATTATACATATTATTATATTGCGAGAGGAACAATGAAAACGAGGCATCAATCGTTACATAATTTATTCAATCCATCCTAAATCTGTAGCATGTTTTTAGGCGTCCATCAGAATTACAAGGCTTGAACCTATCCTACTGTAACTTTTTGTTTTGCAAAATACTATGTTACTTAATACTTAATATAAGTTATTTAAAAATATAAAGTTGGTCTAATAAGCTTTTAACTGACCTATTGATGTAACCCTCCCCCTTCCCCCCTGTATATGAACTTATTTTTATAATCTTAATTAAGTTCTCAACAACTTTACTTATTATTTTTCTATATCTATCTGTAACCGTTTTTGAAATATTAGGTACCATTTTTTTAAAACATGACCTGCTGATGCTAGTATTTTTGAACTCTTGGGATACTACTTATGGCACTGAAATTTGGTTTAGAATTAGGCAATGCCCAGAGGCTTTTTACACTATGGGCAAATATATAGGGCGGCCTAAAAATACACGTACGTTGATTACTTAATGTATAAAAGTACATTTTTCAAATGAAATTACTTAGATCAACCTTTAGCCGTGGATATTTTATTAGAAATTAAGCATAAATGATCTCTTTAAAGTATTTTCTTTTAATTTGGCAATCGGCTGAATCATACAGTCAGTCGCACAGTGAAATTGTTCAATATTTCAAACAACATATGGAGAAAAAAAAAGTAAAACACAAACAGGGGCAATCGCTTCGCGCCACTGATATGTCAGGGCGACTTTTTTTTTAACAGGCAAACTAGAAGATCACTAAAAGGGGAGAAACACATAAGGGAAAGACATGGATAGTATAACGTTTTAACCTCAGGATTCGAACGTAACCTTATGTAAGTACTTAACAAGAACCTTATCTACTTTTCTATTTTGTAAGCAACATGTAAATGAAAGAAGAGGAATTTTACACACCTGTATTAGGCAGTTGTAAGGTATGCTCATATGTTATATGAGAATATTTTCTGCATTCGAAAAAGATATGTTCTAGATCGCATCTAATTGGGCACAAGTGGCATTTATCAGAGGGTAAAATACGGATCTTCATTCAATAAAGGATGCTCTCTTTGGTCAGATAATCAGCATGCTCATTACCGCTTAGACCAGTATGAGCTTTGACCCAGACAAATGAAATATGCTTTTTGCGCAGTGTATTTCATCGCAACAGTTTTTTAATATTCCATATTTCGAGGTTGGTTTTACATACCCAAGGTTAAGTATTATCCAATTTATAAGGACGGACAGTATGAGCTTTGACCCAGACAAATGAAATATGCTTTTTGCGCAGTGTATTTCGTCGCAACAGTTTTTTAATATTCCATATTTCGAGGTTGGTTCTACATACCCAAGGTTTAGTATTATCCAACGTTATAAGGACGGACATTGAGTCAGCAAGAATGACAAATTCTTGATTGGAGGATTCTATAGTAAAATTAAGGGCTTCGCGAATAGCCAAAGCTTCTGCAGTAAAGATACTAAATCGTTTATCAATTTTAAATTTAAATTCACCCTTTATTTGAGGAATATAGAAAGCTGCTGTTTAAGTCTACTATCTTCTGTTGCTGTATGTCCCCTTAGTTATGGGATACTTTGTATACTCAGATGTGTATCCAATATTTTGATAAAATTTATATAAATATCATGAAATTTACCAACCTTGAATGGGGTTATATTTGTTCAAACTTCAAATTATACTTTACCTATTTTTTATGAAGCATTCATATGGTCAGCTCTGAAAATTTGAAGTCAATGCGATAAGTAGTTTTCGAAATATATGAGATCAAAGTCAAATAAACCGCTCGCTAGGCAGTGACGTCATTACCTCCCACAGTTCGTCCGCTTTGAACTTGTGCAACGGTCTTTCTGTGCATATACAAGGGAGTTGCGCTTACTGTTTCTTTGTTCAGTCAAAGCAGAAGCTTATTATTATTACTTTTAATAGTATATTCTATAACAAGTAGGAAATGCGATTCCATACGAGTTCTAGACTGTATATACTTTCGCTAACACTATTTTAGAAAAAAGAAAGAGATTATTAAAAATATTTTTTTTCTCCTGTCGATGCCAACTCCGTTACCCAGCTACGGAGAAAGAGCGATGTAAACGGTCACCTGTCTTCTTAGTTGTAAACAGGAAGTAATCGCGGCAGCGAGCGCGACCCGACTTGCGATAGGAGATAGTGACGTCACACAGCGGTTTCCGCGAGTTGATATTCCTAAATTATTTTAAAGACTTTAGAGGCGTCAAAAAATTAAAATTTTTTGCAGTTCGCACTAAAATTACAAAATCTTTTAGAAAATTTATTTATTTATTTATTGTTATCTTTGGGTTGCAGACAGGATATGTTCCCATTAGAGCAACCACTATTTACAAGTTACAATTATAACCAGTTATTTATAATTTACATTGCATTGTTAATTATTATGTAATAGGTCTATAGTACTGATCAACAATAATAATCAAAATAGATGACTATTTCACAAAATTAATAATAAAGTATTTCCAAAGAACGGACGTTTCACTCAACCCGTTAATAACAAATTCACACGTTCACTCCACTGAATATCAAAGACATAAATACCCAAAAGACTGGCTCCCACCTTAACTGTACAGAAATAGATAAAGAGCAGTAACAGTAGCCTGCACAATAAAAATCAAAAATGAACTAACAAATACCAAATAAAGAGAAAAAAAATATGTATAAGCAAAATCCAAAAACCTTCCAACATGTAACCGCAAAGGAAAAATACCATTAAAATAATAGGAGTCTTAATTTGACTAACTCAATAAACTAACCATACTACGGAACAATAATAATTCGCTAACCCTAGTAATATTCTAATTATGATGGTAAAAATGCCTCACTTCACGATAGCAGTAAACTTATTTATATCTTAACAATAGAAAGATATACATCTATCTACACACTTCCACAAATAGTAACACAACTTATGATTATTAAGCATTATGTGAGAGTTAAGTGAAAGTTTTTAATTCTTGCTCTAAAGATATCTACTGAATTATAGAAGAACTCGACTTCGTTACATATTGAGTTGGAATATTTAAACATTTTTGAGAATGGGGAATTTATAGAGCTGTTAGTCCAGGAGAAATGCGATCTGAACAAGATATTTTGTCTGAAATATCTGAGGAACAGCAAGGGCAACTCGCTCCAGAAGTTCCGGAGAGTCGATTTTTGAGTTAATTGTTTTAAATAGAGTAACTACATCTGTGTACGATCTTCTGTGCTCCAAAGATCTAATTTTGTACTTAAGGCGCAACTGTTTCATGACATCAAAATAAATATTATCTCTAAATGCCAAACACTTGAGGAATCTATTCTGAACAGACTCTATACGCGATTTATATATATTATACAGGGGGTTCCAAACGGTCGAGGCAAAATTGAGCCGGCTAAAAACATAGGCATAGTAAAGTGTAATTAATGTTTTTTGTTGTCTGAAATGTTTTTTTTATTTATTTTTTTATTTTATTTATTTAAATATAATTAGTTACAAAATATTTAGTTTACAATTGATATCAGGTAAGTTTTCAATGGTATTGTGTTACTTTGAAGCACCTAGACGCAGAGCGTCTGTATGTGCTTCTATATTAGTTTACATCTTATCCTATATTTAAAATGTAAATATGAGTTAATGTTAAGAACTGCAACTTTTTTTTTTTTTTATTTTATTGTTTCTAAGTTAGAAAAGGTTCTTAAACATAATCTGATTTCTTCAAACGAATGCTTTCGACCTTTTTGAAAACAGTTTTGGTTTTACAACATTTTTCACATTAGCTGGCAACAAGTTGTATATTTTTGGACCAAGGAAATTAATTGAACGTCTATGGAATTCGCTATGGCATGTTGGAACCTGTAAAGGCTGACCAGTTTGACAGCGGGTGTATTGGCAATGTGACGTAACAGGCTGCATTTTACGGTGCTTATGAATGTAACAACTCACCGAGTTGAAGATAAGCACGTTCAAACTTACGGTTATTTCATTATACAACATATTTGTAGGATACAGACGATCTTTTTTATATATGATTTTTAAAATTTTCTTTTGAACTATTTGTAACGGTCTCATTGCGTTTTCGTACATAGCACCCCAGACAGTGATACCATATGTTAATAACGATTCCACTAGACTCCGATACAGCGTAATCAACAGACTTGATGACAAGATATTTCGAAGAATATAAAACTTATATGTTAGAGATCTAATTTTTTTTGTTAGATATTCAGCGTGAACATCCCACCGCAAAAAGCAATCAATCATTATCCCAAGGTATTTCATATGAGCGACCTCCTCAATTTTTTCGTTCAGACCTATTTCTATGTGGTTAAAAGGAGGACGATTTACATCAATTTTTGTAAGCGCTAAATAATTTGTTTTTTTAACATTAAGGGTTAGTTTATGTATATTAAGCCATTTCTGAATTTTTTTAAGTCCATTTATTGTGTTTATTCTAGTTTCTTCCCATGAGGCGCCACTGAAGATGATAGCCGTGTCATCTGCGGATGACACAATTTTACCCCCAACTCCTATGTCTTTTATTGAGTTTATGTAAAGATTAAACAAAATTGGTCCAAGAACTGTTCCCTGCGGAACGCCTATGTTAATCGTTTGTGCATCACTTAAAGTTTCTCGTATTTTAACCTGTTGCTGGCGTCCAGTTAAGTAACTCTCAAAGACCACCCTGACTCCACTTCGTTCAAGAACGTTCAGAAGTATTTTATGGGAAACGGTGTCGAAAGCCTTCGCAAGGTCCAGGAACACCACCAAACATTTATTATTTTGATTAATTATATTTGTGGCTTCACTGATCAGACAACACATTGCGTCCTCGGTGTTACGGCCCTCCGTGAAGCCAAATTGAGTGTCTGGCATAAGGTTATTTAATTTCATGAAATTTGCTAGTCTGAGTTTTAGAGTCTTTTAAAAAAGTTTCGCAAAATTATTAATTAAGCTTATTGGTCTATAATTATTTATAAGGTTGCGTTTTCCAGACTTGTGTATGAGGATAATAATTGATCTCTTAAATGAAGATGGCACAATACCGGTCCTGTATATCATATTAAATATATGCGTAAGGGGATTTAGAAAATAAATATGAAATTCTTTTATAGTTTCAACTGTTATTGCATCCTGACCAGGAGAACTGTTTGATTTGAGATCCTTGATGTGCTGAATGAGTTCATTTTGCGATACTGGTACAGGGTTATCCAACCAAGACTAGACAAGGCGATTTTTTGACTTTTCCTGTACTTTTATAAAAAAACTGAAATAGCCATCTTAAGTCATTTTCTCCCGCGAATTCGAATATCTTCAGCAAAAAACAATTGAACATCAAACAAAAAAGTACTAGGGGTCACTTTGATATTTTTTTAAATGGGATGCCGTATTTTTAATGAGCTTATCCGATTTCTCATATAAATTTTGATCTAAAATGTTGGATTTTTAATTTATTTTTTTTTTATTTTTTTTATTTTTAACATTTTCCGAATTTAAAACTGAAGAAAAAAGGCGTTTTTGAATTAAAAATCCAACATTTTAGATCAAAATTTATATGAGAAATCGGATAAGCTCATTAAAAATACGGCATCCCATTTAAAAAAAATATCAAAGTGACCCCTAGTACTTTTGTTTGATGTTCAATTGTTTTTTGCTGAAGATATTCGAATTCGCGGGAGAAAATGACTTAAGATGGCTATTTCAGTTTTTTTATAAAAGTACAGGAAAAGTCAAAAAATCGCCTTGTCTAGTCTTGGTTGGATAACCCTGTACAAGAAACATCGATTTATTTATTGAGTCTGACTTAAACTGATCCGGAACAAAAGGAATCTGCTTGTTCATTTCAATTGCTACACTAGCAAAATACTTATTGCAGAAATTGGACATGTCCAGATCATTTCCAAAATTTTTGTTTGCACTGTCGACTATATTTAATGATTCGCTTGATTTATTACCCTGGTTTGTTGCCTCAGCTATTAATTTATAGATTTTTTTTGTGTCGTGTTTGTTTTGTTCAATTTTTGTTTTGTAGTATTGATTTTTTGTATTATCTATCTATTTTTTTAAAGTATTGCGATAGACCTTATATTCGGCATCCCTTTCTACTGTGTAATGTCTTTGTAATTGTTTTTTAAGTTTATCTCTCTTTTTAATTGAAACAATTAAACCCTGACTTATCCAAGGCTTTATTTTTTTATATAATATTTGTGTCTTAATTGTTTTGCATTGTGAATAATAATTTTGAAATCTATCTAAAAATTTTTGGTATGCTAATTCGGGTTCATCTATGTTAAGAATTTCATTCCAACATTCACTCCTTTAAAGATCATGAAGTTTATTTTTGTTGACTTTAGTGATTTTTTTAGTAGGTTTTGAAGGTAGGATATTATTTCTCTGACCCGATATGTTTATTACTATTGGATAGTGGTCCGTTATATCATGAGTTATTACATATGAAGAGAAAGACATACTCTCTAAATTAAGGCTAGTCCTGACAGAAATATGATCCAGACATGTTTTCGATTGTTCTCTTGTAACAGTGTTGATGTATGGTTGTAATCCATGAGAGACCAGACTGGTATAGTAAGTCATTACATCAGTATCTGAGTTTTCCTTGTCTATTTACAAATCCAAGCATTCTGCATGCATTAGCCACCATATTTTCTATGTGGAGGTCAAGCTTTAGCTTCTCATCAAATATAACTCTCAGATCTCTAGCCTGGCACTCCCTTTTCACGAAGCTGACACCAAGTTTATAATTATGTATTATTTTATTGCGATTTCGTGTAAAGGTAATGGAAAAACACTTTTTTAGATTAACAAATAGTAGGTAATTTTTGGTACAGTAATCATAGTTAGTTTCAGTTACTTGTTTATACATTTTAAGGTCATCTGCATAAAATAGAAATTTATAATGTCAGAAACAGCTGGATGTCATTGATATATAATATGAGAAACAGTAGTGATCCCAGGTGACTACCCTGGGGTACACCTGACGTAGAGATAAATATGTCTGAGTAACAGCCGGCAAATGAGACGAGCTGCTCTCTATCAGTTAAGTATGACTTGAACCAATCCAGAACAATACCACCCACCCCCACCTGAGATAACTTTTTCAGGAGTAAAAGATGGTCAATTTTGTTAAACGCTTTACTAAAGTCCGTATAGATAGAGTCAACCTGGATTCGGTTATCCATACTCCCTATGATAAACTCCGAGTAGCATATAAGATTTGACTCTATTGACCTTTTGGGGTAGAATCCATGTTGATGGATACTGATTTTATTTTTGATTAAAAACAGTAAGTGTTGATATATGGCTTTTTCAAAAACTTTAGCAAATATACAGAGCTGGGTTATAGGCCGGTAGTTGTTGATGTCGCTTCTATGCCTTCTATTGCCTGACTTGAAAATTGGTACAATCAAAGATTTTTTCCATGAATTGGGGAACGATCCTGTACGTAATGATTGGTTAAATAACAGGGACAAAGGGAGTGCCAGACTGTCAGCGCATTTGGCGACAAATAATGCTGGAATGTTGTCTGTGCCAGCGCCCTTTCTTGTATCTAGGCTTTTTAGAATTTTCTGTATTTTAATTAAGTACTGTTTGAACAGAATCTTTTTTTTTTGTATTATCTTTGTTTATTTAAAGAAACTTTTGGTTATTTTTGAATTTATTTTATGAACTAAATACATATGATTTGAAATAATTGCCATTTTTTTTTCAAAGGGTTGCAAATAATCTAGTTCGAGATACTCACTTATATTAAAACTATATTTTCTATTAAAACAGACCAGTTCCCCCGTTAAAAGCGGGCACTAGAAACTAAAAAGGATTCTACTTATCATTTATCATATGGATTAAAAATGATCTATCATCAAGACTGAAACATTGACAGAGGGCATACATACTGTAAATAACTATAGGACTATCTCCTTGCTTCCCATTGTCTCTAAAATCTTTGAGAAAGTAATGGCAAATCAAATTATAAATTTTTTTGAATCAAATGACCTATTTTCTGAGTGCCAGTTTGGATTTAGACAGGGCAGTGGCACCGTACATGCTGTACTTGAGCTTTTGTATAGCATCACGGATGGCTATGAGGATCGGCTCTATCTGTTGGCCCTGTTCTGCGATCTCAGCAAGGCGTTCGATTGTATGTCTCATGAGTTATTACTTCAAAAGCTCAATTATTATAAATTTGATGAGAGGAGTATTAAACTCATCTCTAGTTACTTGCGGGATCGCTGGCAGGTAGTGAAAGCCCATGGACAGTTTTCTGCCCCAGCTAGTATAACTGTGGGTGTCCCACAAGGCTCTGTGTTGGGACCAGTTCTCTTCCTAATCTTCATTAATGATCTTTCCCTGGAAAACCAAATGGGTAAGTTTGTGCTCTTTGCTGATGATACTACGGTCTTTACAGCTGGAGAAACTGAAGCAGGAGCCCATTCAAGCCTAAGTGAGGCTAAACAGCAAGTTGAGAACTGGTTCTTGTCAAACAGGCTTCTGTTGAACCAAGAGAAAACGCAAAAGATGACTTTTACCCTAAGAAATACTATGTTTACTGATGAAACATCTCCAGTAAAATTTCTTGGCGTTCTATTGGATAAGACATTAAAGTGGGATGCACATGTTGCAAGTGTGTGCAGGAGGCTTGGCAGTAGTGTGTTTTTGTTGCGTAATCTGTATGCCACCATGAAAACAGCCTACTTTGGTGTTTTTCACAGTGTCATGTCGTATGGTGTGCTCGTATGGGGAAGATCCTTATTCGCAGCGTGATTCTGGCTTACAAAGAAAAGTCATCAGGATTATGTCTGGGCTAGGTTATAGGGAAGACTGCCGAAGCGCTTTTATTAAGTTGGGCATACTCACTCTTCCTTCATTATCCTCGAAAACCTTCTTTCTATCAAGCAATATGAGGGCCTTCTGACATATCAGGATGTACATGGTCATGACACCAGAAACAGTAACAACTATATCCCAATGTATTACCGCTTGGGAAAGAGCCAAAGCAGAATAGAATTCATTGCAGTTAAGCTATTTAACAAACTGCCTCATTTAATTAAAGAAAAGCCTGTAAAGGCATTTAAATTCCATGTAAAAAAAATTTTATTAAAAAAGTCCTTTTATAATGTAGACGAGTTCCTTAATTGTGAGTTTTAATTTTAATTGTTTTTAATTTTGTGTAACTTGAATTGCGTCCATCTTGCACTTTAGTACATCAGGTTCTATCTATGTCTTGTATTTAATATTAAGTGTAAACTATTTTTCGTGTTTTCGTGTTTAACGTGTTTAACGTCGGTCCGCAATAAACCTCAATTTTTAGTAGGTCCAGTATTCGGGTCGCAAATCCTAATATTGGCGAAAGACTAGCTAAACTCTCGTGGATATATATATATGTAATATCGACGTAAATACTACTCCGGAAAATATAATCGAGGCATTGGATCCTGCTCACAAAAATCTTTATAAATGCGAGAAACTTCCCTCTAAGTATAGAAATCCGCAAAGTGCCTCGTTTAAGCTAGGGGTACCTGAAACACTTGAAGGCAACTATATGTCGTCCGATTTTTGGCCTGATGGGGCATATATTGCGAAATACTACCCGCCTCAGATCAGTTCAAGTATCAACCGACACAGGAAACCAACTTTTCGACGTGCCCAGCCCAACCGGAACAGGAGGATCTAGTTAAAGAAAACCTATCTACACTGTCAAAGCAATCGGATCATCTCTACCTGGATATCGTCTATACAAATATTCAAAGTTTCTCAGCGCACAAAGACGATCTAATTTTTAATATAGTACGTCTCAATCCTAATGTGATACTGCTCAGTGAGTCTAGAACTACAACGGACTTTTCTAATTTAGAATTAGCTTTAGACAGCTACACTCTTATAAGATGTGACTCTAACTCCCGCCATACTGGTGGAGTATTGATTTATGTAAAAAATGGGTTATGTTATTCTTTAATTAAGTCCTTTAATTTAGACAACAACTATTGGTATATTTTTATCGCATTAAAAATAACAAATATCTCTGTTATAATAGGAGTAGTATACCACTCACCTAATGCTAGTCACTCTACCTTTCTACATGATATGGAGGAAATTTGGGAAAACTTTTTAACCAACAATAATAGCAAATTACTAATTGTAGGCGATTTCAACATTAATTATTTGGATAGCGGTTTTTATTCTAAAAAATTAAAAAATATGATAGGTATATTGGGCTTAGAGCAATTAGTGTTGTTTCCAACAAGGTGCACAAAGGAATCCAATACACTTATCGATCTTGCTCTGTCTAATTTCGATGTATACTGCAAAGTACATGACCTACCAAAAATATCTGATCACTCGGTATTATCCTTTAAAATAAAAAATAAAATTATGCGTCGAGACCCTCACAAAAAAATACTCCGCAATTTATCCCAGGCTAATCTTGATAGTATTAATGTTGAACTCTTGGGCATAGATTGGTCCACTGTACTAAATTCTACTGATGTTAATTTGATTTTTGGTCGTATTTTGAGTCAATGTTCTGTAGTTATCAATACCATTTCACCTCTTAAAGAAGTTGTCCCTAGAGGTAACAACCTGCCCTGGTTTGACATTGAACTGAAGGAGAAAGCTAAAGAAAGAGACAGCGCGTATGCTGATTTTAAAAAATGCAAGGATCCTACTGACAAGAATATTAAGTGGGAATTTTATAGAATATCTAGAAATACTTTTGTGAATCTACTTAAAATTAAGAAAAAACAGTACTACTATAACAAAATAGATAGCAATACAAATAATAGTAAATTAATGTGGAAAACACTAAAAACACTAGTAAATGGTACTAACAGGACATTAACTCATAAAAGTATTACTTTTTCATTTGGGGGGACCCAGTTAATTGCAGGTAGCGAACAGGAGATTGCGGAAAATTTTAATACTTTCTTTATTTCAAGTATTGATGAGATCAGAAGTACAATTCCAACATCGAACCCATGGTCACCAAGTTTAATGCCTGGGATTGGTAGTAAATTTTCTGAATTTAGCTCTTTGTCTATGAATGATTTAAAAAAAATAGTAAACTCGCTGGAAAACAAATACAATAATGAGGATATATTGAATATGAAATTTCTTAAAAGCTCATTTGATGTACTTGGTCATATATTCTTAAAATTTATTAATACTTCATTGTTGAAGGGTGAATTTCCAAATGAACTAAAAACTAGCTTAATAACTCCTATACCTAAAGTAGCGAACAGTGCTGATTGCTCCAATTATCGCCCAATAAATACACTACCTGCAGTTGAAAAAATATTGGAACTTGCAGTGTATAACCAACTTTATGCTTACTTCAGCTCAAATAACTTATTATATATTAATCAATCAGGGTTTAGGAGTAAACATTCTTGTGAGTCAGCAATTCAGCTGACCGTCTCCACTTGGAATGAGCTCATTGATCAGGGCTATTTCGTCTCGGCAGTTTTCCTACATTTTCGCCTTGCATTTGAGACAGTTGACCGTGACATTTTGTTGCAAAAACTTAGATATTATGGCATCGGAGCTACAGTACTAAATTGGCTACAAGATTTTTTGACGGATAGATATCAGATAACTAAAATAAATAATGTGAAGTCAAGTAGAATGCTAAATCAATTCGGGGTACCTCAGGGTAGTGTACTAGGACCCTTATTGTTTGTTATATATATAAATGATATAAGTCACTTTGTCAATCCGAATTTCTTAAATCTATTTGCTGATGATTCGCTTATATCCTGCAGCGATAAAAATCTAAATGTAGCAATAAGGAAAACTCAGAGGGAATTAGAGAGAATTGAGCAATACCTAAATATAAACAAACTAAAACTTAATGTTGATAAAACTAAAGCTATGATCCTAACCACTAAGTACAAATATTATCAAATAAATACAGATAACTTAGATATATCTATATATGGTTCCAGAATTGAAATTGTTACGAAATTTAAGTATTTGGGGTTCTATATTGATAACTTATTGACTTATAGAAATCACTTTAAATACATTTAAAAAAAAATTGGCACCAAACTATTTTTCTTTTCTAGAATCGCAGGGAATCTTTCAATGAATTCCAGACTGCTTGTATATCAAACCATAATACAGCCTCACTTTCATTACTGTTCTAGCCTTCTTTACCTTCTAGATAATAATTGTAAAGCATCGTTGCAAAAATTACAAAATCGTGGCATGAGAATTATACTTCGCTGTAATCGATACACCCCAATATATTTAATGTTACAGTGCCTTGAATGGCGTTCAGTTAAACTCTCACTAAAGTATTCCACTATGGTTTTTATTTTTAAAATTTTGCACAATCTCCTACCCTCTTATTTAAGTCAAACCATTACCCGGGTTAATGAGATTCACAATCATTATACTAGACATAGTACAAATATATATATTAGGAAAACAAGCCTTAAAAGGACTATGAATTAATGAATATAATGGATTACCTACTAGGGTAAAAGAAAGTAGCAGCCTCGCTGTTTTTAAACACACATTAGCTATTTACCTAAAATGAACTCATTTCTATTTTATTGTGATTAGGTTAGATAATCCATTGTTGTTTGTATTTTATTTCTATTTTATTGTGATGTATGATAATCCATTGTTCTTTGTATTTTTATTTCTATTTTATGTAAGATAATTTATTATTATTGTATTATTAGGATGTATTTACCTATTCCGAAATATATATTATTATTATTAAGTGTAAACAACAATATTGACGAGTATAAACACATTTTTGTATTTGACACAATAAACCATTTGACTTTAGGTTAAATTCTTTGTCACACACAAATTGGTTCGTGAACTTTAGTTCAGGTTTTCATTACCATATTGTGCAAAGTGCATGTTATAGTAGTAAAAGAAGGCTAAGGAAAATAATAGTTTTAAGAATCAATAAGTAGTATAAACCTATTTTTATTGGGTTTAAACAGCTTGTAACATGTCAAAGAGGAAGTAAAAGGAATTTAAAGCACTTTCTACTACGGATAAAGATTGCTCTGTAACATAACCATTTTTAGGTTCATATATTTCAGGGACATAGGAACTATTAGTGGGGAAGCATTTACCCTTGTATAGTAGACATAAGATATCCCAGTGCCACTATAACATATAAAAAGAAAGTTAATAGTAAACGTCTGACCTGTCCAAAAGTAATCAGATTCATGTTGACTTATGAACTTATGAAACTTAAATGTTAAATTTTTGTGTTGCTTTTCTTAATTAATTTACAATAAATGCAAATTTGTTTCATTCTATTACTAGGTACAGTTGTTATTTGAAGAAAATTGCCAAATTGGACACATTTCTGTTTAAATTGCTTGCAAAATTAAGGGATGCTTGAAGCAAAAGCTGGGAAAATTATTGCCATTTTTTAAACAATAATTATTTTAGAGTCCTCACGATTTGTCATGAATGCATACAGGTAGAATATTACACAATACACACTCATCAATATGAATCATACAAAATTATTATTATTGTACATATCTTGAATGGTAAGCCGCCCCTGGATAAATATTGATGTTTGTGACGCCATTTGACGAAATCGATGCAGTCATAGGCGGAATTTGAAGAAAAATAAAATTTAGCGCAAGAGAACCAAGCGAGATATTATGGGAGAACAGAGAAATCCTAAAATCTTAACACAATTCTTTTAAATATTCAATCTTTGCAGTCATACCAGTTTCGCTAAGTCTCAATTTCAACAATCTTTTCATAAATACAATCAGTCACTACATAATTTACTTACTTAGACCAACTTGGTTCTTTAAAGCCATTATTGTTGCTGTTTAACACCTTCAATAAAAATTCAAAAATACTTTTTCTTTCTTGTAAAATTGTTAAGAATTCTCTCCAAGCAAAAATCACAAATGTATCTAGTAGTTGTCAAACTTATATGGCTGGAGAAAAATATCGATAGTCCGCCAAATTCAGCCAAATCGATTAAAATAGTGGCATTCCTTTTAAGTTTTTTTTAAATTTGGTTCCGCTGTCTACTATTAGGTCCGTTCACGTAATCGTGAAAGTTCAATGATAAATACTAAATACACTATTTTATTTTAGATCAAAACGGGTCACAACCACAGAGCAGAAGCAGAACTCTAATAGCGAATTCCATTGGTAAAAGAAGTGCGGCACCGGTATGTCATTAAAACTGCACCAGTGCACAGAAAGTGTTGCACTATTCAAGTACCAATGGTTTTCAGATTATACCTTAAGTGCATTTTTCCAACAAAGTTGATGATAATACTAGTCAATCCTCAATGATTTTATTTACCACTGGACAAAATTTGAGACAAAATAGAATTTTAAAGATCGAGAAAACAAAACACTGTATTTTTTGACATTTTCATTCAGTTTCGGTGCAGCACGGTCTCCAAGAGCACGTGCGGAACTGATAACACTTGTTGAACCGGTTTCCCAATGGTTTACAAATACTTGCACTAAAATGTCCAATGGTTTTCAAATTTTGCACTCATTCCGCACTTTTTTTACCAATGGAATTCGCTATTTGGCGTTGGCTCCATTAGAGAGACAGCGGGCTGCGGCAGCGGCCCACTGTCATAATAACATGTAAAATGTATGATACAACTACAGAAGATATGATATCGCGCAGGTGGGCGTGTCTTTCGTGACGTCAGGCAGTGATAAAAGACGGCCATATTCCTGTTGTTTACATACGGTTTTGGTGTACGAGTCGGTCTTTTATAAATTATAAGTGTCCTTTAATAATAAAAAATGAGATTTGCGGTATTTGGTTGTAAGGTTGATAATCAATGTAAGAGTTTTACGCCCGCTATAAAGTTTTTTAGTTTCCCAAAGGACAAGGAATTGCAAGCTGTTTGGAAGCATGTGTGTAAACGCAAGGATAAGTTTATTATTAAAAATGCCCGTGTTTGCTCGAAACATTTCAGTGACGATGATTATGCACGTAATTTAAAACACGAATGTTGGGATATACACCTAACAGTTATCGGTCCCTAAGAGAAAACGCGGTACCATCAAAAAATCTTCCGAACATGTCGCGACAAAAAGGTACTTTCTGGTAGAGTGGAGCGCCAAGAAAAAAGACAACAACGAATGGTTGAAAATATTGTAAAGGGGTAAGTCAATTTTTTTTATTGCTGTGCATGTTCATCTTAGTAAATTCGCTTGAAATTTGGTGAATTGGTTTTTACTGTTATATTCTCTGATTGCGACTTACATATTTAAATATAAGTGTGTTGGTATAATAGGTATTATTTATTTGTTTGTCTTTTTCGTATACGATTTTCCTATTTTGTATAGCCGAACACGCACTGAGCAACGGGGATCACAGGATACACTTTGAGAACTGCAGGTTGCTAGCTTCAGTTAGTGGCTATCACAACAGGCTCATCAGAGAAGCCATCGAGATCCACAAACATCCTCATAATTTCAACAGAAAAGAGGAGACCCTCAGGCTCAACCAAATCTGGAATCCAATCCTCAGACACTCCCGAGTAATGCCGATCGATATTCCGAAGTCAACCGAAGCGGAACAAGCTCCGCCCCCTACCAACCAGTATAAATACAACCTGTGTTGTGGAACTCGATCTTGGGAAACGGCTATAAATAGCGCGTTTCTCAAGACAGAGTTCAGTTGGTGTCGTACCCAGGCTAGGATAACTTAAATGGTGAGGATCGTTCCCCGTTCGTTAAGTTCTTCAACCAGACGATGATGGCGCTATTGTAGGTATTTTGTTTTATAATGTTGTTCATATCCTAACGTTGGTAGCGGCAAAACATGTATTTATAATGAGCGTGAGGAACGTTCTCTATCTTTCTCTCTCTGAATTCAATCGTACCAGCTAAGGTGCAATAAAGATGAAAATATGACGTATGTGCTGATCCATAATAAAAATATCTTCCGGAGTCGGACCCAAGTGACATTGACATTTTAAAATTAAATTTTTAAACGAAGCGGCGCGACGTATAAGTTTATTAAGTTTATTTTGCTAAAATGGTGATTTATTGTTGGGTTCCCGGATGTAAAGTACAAAGTGGGAAACGTGTGAAAATGCACAGGTTTCCAAAAAGCTACCAGGTAAGTTGTTTGTTGTTTTAGCGAAGTGATAAAAAGGGTGCATCGTGAAGAGCCAAAAAGACACCTTGCGCCTATACTGTATACAAAATATTGTTGCTATCTAAAAAAAATGTATGCAGGACACCGTTTCATCCTGAATAATCATAAACATTACTTATATACTGATTTTCTTAGAGTTATGACAGTTTACGATCTTAGTATAATGTCCGTGTATTTTTAGACGCATAAACTTTGGGTAAATGCTATTCAAAATCCATTACTCTGTGGCAAAGACCAGATTGGCATTCAAAAAACTTATAGAGTTTATCACACACATTTTGGATATGACCAAAAAATTGAGCATGGCAGCAGAGGATCCTATTTAAAGCTGAACGCTGTTCCTATGTTAATTCTTTACAGCACAATCCTAGGTAAAGCTTGCCTTGTTATTATATTAATTTATGTAAATATCTAATATTAATAAAGCTTGTCGTCATATCAGAAACGTAGTTACAACTTTCTTTTAATCTCCCAAAATATATTGACTTTAATTCAAAAGGTTCGCGCTTCTAACTTTTTCATCAGAGTTAGAAGCACGAAAATTTGAATTCAAAGTTGTAAAATTTAAATTTTCATGCGTGGCGCCGACCCCCCCGCCCCTCGCCCACAGTGCTACATTTAGTTCTTCAACCAGACACGAATGGCGCTATAAGGGAACCAATTTAGTATGTTGAGTTGCCTATCTATCCTTACCATAAGCGCATCTCCCTTGTCTATGGTCGTACCTTGCAAGTGGCAAGACGTGCTGGGCCTTTGTCACTGGCTAAAAGCGGCATGGAGGTTGTTTCATTTGGGGGGAAGTCCCTTGGGAAACCTCAAGTAGTTAAGTTTGGCGTGCTGATGTAGCACCGGTGAAGGGCGCCGTAGTCGAACCCGATACTGCGAGGGTGCAGTGGTTCCCAGCCGTTCCGAGGCGTTCGTACCCAAGGGTACGGGCAGGTCCGAAAGAAGAAATATAGAAAAAAAGAAGATGAATCAATTATAACGTATGGATGCCAGCAACGTATGAATGGGACCTTTAGTCAAATGTTTTCCACCTGGGCATAATTCGCGCCAGGTCGGCAACCAAGTGGTGTGCGACGGATACCGACATGGCCGACGGTGCCGCTATTGGATTGGAGGCGCGCGGACGCCATCGCCCTGGGTGACGCGTACGAGGGGTTGGACCTGGGGCATACCCTGCTCCAGAGTGGCGAAGAACAATCAAGGAAGAATAAAGTCAATGAAGTACAAAACCGCCGATGCCAGGACTGGATGATGGGTGCCAGTCCTCCAACGTCGAGTGCCACTACGGAGAAGACCTGTACGAGTATATGCCACCTGGGCATAACCTGCACCAGGTCGGCGAGAAGCCAAAACCACGCGGCGAAGTGAATTAAACGCGAATTAAAGATGAATAAGTACGAGACCGCCGATGCCAGGCCTGGATGACAGTTGCCAGTCCTCCAGCGTCGTGTGCCACTACCGAGAAGACCTGTACGAGTGTATACCACCTGGGCATAACCTGCACCAGGTCGGCAAGCCGTAAAAACCACGTGGCAAAGTGAAAATTCCGCCAGCCCTGACGGCAGAAGGCGAAGATGCTCTTTATTACCGAGGCCGCCCCTAAGCCGCTGCTTGGGTGCGGTTTCAAACTGCCCTACACAATATGCCGCCCCTGAGAAAACGACTGTAAGCTAGCCGAGGTACTAAGAACTTCCAGGGATAGGCCCCTCGAAGGAGGAAGCGAAGGCATCATTGTGCCAGGACACCTGCGCCCGAGAATTTGTCAGTCTACTCAGGCTAGGATAACTTAAATGGTGAGGATCGTTCCCCGTTCGTTAAGTTCTTCAACCAGACGATGATGGCGCTATTGTAGGTATTTTGTTTTATAATGTTGTTCATATCCTAACGTTGGTAGCGGCAAAACATGTATTTATAATGAGCGTGAGGAACGTTCTCTATCTTTCTCTCTCTGAATTCAATCGTACCAGCTAAGGTGCAATAAAGATGAAAATATGACGTATGTGCTGATCCATAATAAAAATATCTTCCGGAGTCGGACCCAAGTGACATTGACATTTTAAAATTAAATTTTTAAACGAAGCGGCGCGACGTATAAGTTTATTAAGTTTATTTTGCTAAAATGGTGATTTATTGTTGGGTTCCCGGATGTAAAGTACAAAGTGGGAAACGTGTGAAAATGCACAGGTTTCCAAAAAGCTACCAGGTAAGTTGTTTGTTGTTTTAGCGAAGTGATAAAAAGGGTGCATCGTGAAGAGCCAAAAAGACACCTTGCGCCTATACTGTATACAAAATATTGTTGCTATCTAAAAAAAATGTATGCAGGACACCGTTTCATCCTGAATAATCATAAACATTACTTATATACTGATTTTCTTAGAGTTATGACAGTTTACGATCTTAGTATAATGTCCGTGTATTTTTAGACGCATAAACTTTGGGTAAATGCTATTCAAAATCCATTACTCTGTGGCAAAGACCAGATTGGCATTCAAAAAACTTATAGAGTTTATCACACACATTTTGGATATGACCAAAAAATTGAGCATGGCAGCAGAGGATCCTATTTAAAGCTGAACGCTGTTCCTATGTTAATTCTTTACAGCACAATCCTAGGTAAAGCTTGCCTTGTTATTATATTAATTTATGTAAATATCTAATATTAATAAAGCTTGTCGTCATATCAGAAACGTAGTTACAACTTTCTTTTAATCTCCCAAAATATATTGACTTTAATTCAAAAGGTTCGCGCTTCTAACTTTTTCATCAGAGTTAGAAGCACGAAAATTTGAATTCAAAGTTGTAAAATTTAAATTTTCATGCGTGGCGCCGACCCCCCCGCCCCTCGCCCTCAGTGCTACATTTAGTTCTTCAACCAGACACGAATGGCGCTATAAGGGAACCAATTTAGTATGTTGAGTTGCCTATCTATCCTTACCATAAGCGCATCTCCCTTGTCTATGAGTCTACTTCCAGCACCGGAGATGGAAGGACCTCTGAAGAAGCTCGCCACTCGTGCTAGCGAAACGTTAGGAAGCAATTCCAACCGACGACGGCCTTTAGACCCGAATCAGGACCACACCAGTTCTATTTTGTATTATTGTATTATTTGTACTATGGATTAGTTTTTATAATAATTTAGGGGCATTTCTGTCAGCTTTTATATACTTTTTTTTATTTATTTATTGACTATTGTGACTATAGGGGTTGTATTTTTTACATGATTAACTCCAGCTTTCTTGTATCGTTTGTAGGTTAAATGTTTCGAATAATAATAGTGGTGATGGTACAAATAATTTTCTCTGTGGTGATGGTCCAAGCACTTCTTGTCATAGCATTCCCGAGCAGGTCTTGAGTGAATCGACTCAAAATGTTGGGTAAATATAGCTAGTCGCTGGTGATAATAATAATTGCAAATTGAGATGTGCAAATTGATTTGAATTTATTGTGATAGGTATAGAAATTAAATACTGATTCTTTTAGAGTTAATTCCGATGCAGATGAGCAAGATGAAATAGTAGTCAAGCTTAGGGAAAAGATAAAATTTTTGGAAGAACGGCAACATCATATTGGAAAGCTCTTTAGCGAAGAGCAGCTAAAAAAAATTAGAGGGCTCAAGAACTTGCCTCCAATGGACAGCTGATGATATTTCTAAAGCCATAGTTATTTATTCCTCTGGTCCAAGAGCCTACAGATTACTTTTAAAAAAAGGTTATCCATTCCCAGCGGCTTCTTGTCTTCGATCTTGGCTGAAAAAGATAAAAATTGCTCCTGGAATATTAAAAAATGTTTTCAATTTTATGAAACTCTCCAACATGACCTCCTTGAATAAGGTTTGTGTGTTGGCATTTGATGAAATGAAGATAAAAAAGACTTACCTCTACGATAAGTAGACTATAAGATTATTAATTATTAACCCTTTTTAAAATTTTTGTCATTTACAATTCACAATAATTTATAACGAAACAATTGCTTCTTATTTTAAAAATAGGTAAATTTTGTAATGTGTGTTCGTGTATATTACAAATTATTTTTTGTTGTTTTAATGTCTTGTGGTATATTTATATTGCTGTTGAAAAATAAATTATTATTTTGAAAAAAATGCAGATTTTTCTTGACAAACATTTCCGACTCCGACTATATTTCACATTATCATTATACATATTTATTTCTTGTATTCAGTCCATCATTATTGGTTTCTTTACGGTAAGGTATCTATAACGAATATCTAATAGTTCAGCCTATTTAAAAAACATGTTTTAATATTAAAATTACAACAACTACTCTTCCACGTCTACCCCTTTTAAAATTTAATAAAAATTTCATATAAATTCGCATTTTAGTACCGTAAACTTCACGTTGCCATATAGTTCGCGCGTTAAATTCAAAAAATAGCTCACTGCGTGACGTCACGAGCCACCGTGCACGCTGTTGGTATCATATCTTCTGTTGTTGTATCATGGTAAAATGTAAGACTTCAGCCCATGACGGCGGGCCTTAGATAAATATACTAATCTTTGTCTTTTTAGGTAACCGTCATTGCTTATAAGTAGAAACGCTGCGACACCTTTTTAACAAAAAAAAAAGTATCGAATAGAAAACTTAAATCTGGTTACCAGCAAAACAAATTTTTAAAACACAACAAAGCAAGTTCCTGAGATAAAATATGTTATTTGATTTAGGTTTATGGCGTAATAAGTTTAAGAATTGAGTAAGTCTAGGTAGTTTCACACTTTAATGATATAAGCCGATCTTAAATTCGAGGGTGCAAGTGGCCAATATTTGATTGAAGATTTGGCAACGTTCGTGTTTACTATCGATAATCGATATCGATTATCTTTAACTTTGACATTTATTTATTTTATTAGTAATTTTCACTAAATTTTCAGCTTTTCAGTGTTTTTCAGAGGTTATAGTGGAGTGTAGCTATGAAAATATAAAAATAAAACTGCAAATTACAAACTACTTTTTTTTCCTAGTTTGTTCTAGTCTGCAATAAATTATATGTGGTATTAATGAATATTAAAGTTACAGTTTTCAAGCGCTGAATGGAAAATATGTTTAAGCTGAATGTTTATTTATAGTGAAATACTTTAATGTTTAAACAATAAGGTACAAATGAATACAGCAGGAAAATGTAGCGAGTAAGTAAAAATAAATACCAGAACTATAAAAAATGAATAGGTATAGGTACTGCTGGCAAGCATATTTTAGTTCAGGTAAAACTAGTAAAACCCCGAGTAAAACATTACTTACACATTAATAATTCGTGCATGGCTTAAAAGAATTCCATTTCAATAATTACATAAATTATGCAACCTATCTACTTTCCTTATAAAAGTTAAGAAATAGGAGAACTAACCTTTTACGGTCTTACCTATACTTAGGTAGGTTTAGTACCTATATTCCCATTTTTGAACATTTTTTCTTGGATGATAACATTCAATTTTGCCAAAAAACTATTAACAAAAGTATTTATACAGGGTAC
Organism: Polydrusus tereticollis; assembly: GCA_963920685.1. Classification (NCBI taxonomy): domain Eukaryota; kingdom Metazoa; phylum Arthropoda; class Insecta; order Coleoptera; family Curculionidae; genus Polydrusus; species Polydrusus tereticollis. The sequence goes on along the minus strand of OY987329.1, from coordinate 82,374,241 downwards.
CTATTCCTCAATGACGTTCTAATATTTCAGGGTACACCACTGACATTTTTTTATATTGGTCTGATCAATCCTACATGAAAAATGTCTCTTGCGTTTTTTTTGATTAAAATAATTAAATTAAAATTGCTTGCTCTTTCTTGATAAATATGTCTGTCTTCTGTTAGTTACATTAGGTACCTCTACGAGACCATATATGTAATGCATTACCGTCATTTCCACATTCAATTCACCATATTTACTGAAATATTCAAATAAAAACAACAAAAAATATAATAAATTTAAAGAAATACGATAAAATTTAACACTTATTTTTAAATCTCTAAATAGCAAAGATATTTTTGCCCCCCTGCTAGCCACAACTTTTCGTTTAAATTAAAAAACATTTATGTACACAGTGCATTTCTTTTAACATACAGGGTGGCCCACTCTCAACGCAGGCTTCCATAGCATCTAAGCTACTCAACTTTTTAATATTTTTCAATAACAGAGTCATAGGGGGGCATTAGGCCTACAATTTAAAATTATTTTAAATTATACAGGGTCTTCCAAATACTCGGGGCATATCAAACATACTTTTTTTTAAACACCCTATATCTTATATTACTTTTGAATTCTACATAAAACTACAATTATTTTTTAGTAAGTGCATTATAAGTCTAAACTTAATAGTTTCTGAAATATCGAGTTTTGAAAAATGGCATTTTTGAACCTTGACAGCGTCTAGCTTTCTAACGATACGCCATATAGCAAAACGGCTTACATGTCCCTATCTTATTTTTTATTCTCTTTTCAAAAATGCTAACTTCCGGTTAAACCGGAAGTACTATATTTCGGGCTTTTGAGCTAACATGCAAGCCGTTTTGCTCTAAGACGTACCGTTAGAAAGCTAGAAGCTGTCAAAGTTCAAAAATGTAATTTTTCAAGACTAGATATGTATCTCTGAAACTATAAAGTTTAGACTTATAATGCACTTACTAAAAAATAATTATTATTTTATATAGAATCAAAAAATATTGTAAGATATAGGGTGTTCCATTTAAAAAATATAACTTTGCTATGGATCGCTTTTTTTGGGGCATCCGGTATATTTCAAAATAATTTTAAACTGTAGGCCTAATGTCTCCCTATGACCCTGTTTTGAAAAATATTAAAAAGTTGAGTAGTTTAGATGCTATGAAATCCTGCGTTGAGAGTGGGCCACCCAGTATAGGCTATAGGGTTTTACAAGGTGGATTTTTAACCTCATGTTAGGCAGATTTCTGTAATAAAATTAATGTCTAATAAAGCAAATAATCCTGAAACTTAAAAAAATAAATAAAATTTCTGAGAGCAATTATTTATTTGAAACAATACTAAGTACTTCATTTTTATGTGTTTCATCAGGTGAATGTTTTGTGGATAACATATCAATTCCACACCATAGGACAGAATTTCTTAAATATTGTTTCACATATTTGTCTACCCACGTATACAATGGCCTTTAGGGACCCGAGTATCTGTACATTTAAGAGCCACTTAAAGCATTTTGTGTCGGATGAATCTCTGGTTCTTTGATTGATGAGATTTTGCTAATTGGATTGTGAGAATAAACCTTGATGATACTGTTTTTATTACCTCTTACCATGCTTCTTTCTGTTGTTAATTTTAGTTAACTGTTTTATTTTTCATTATTATTTTGTAAGGGTTATATTAAATTCGCTTAGAGGTACTTTTCACCTTTTTATGTCACAAGATTTGTAATTTGGCATTATACAATAAAGATTATTTATTTATTTTAATTGCAGTGCAAATCAACAGTCTGAAGATAGCAAAGATAAAAATATAAATGAAGCTGCATATGAAGAAACCATAAACGCTGACGTCTTTGAAGATTTTGTTGAAAAATCATGGTAAGACATCTACATAATAATATGTAAAATTTACCCTTAAATTTTGGTTTGTTGTATGTTACACATTATGTGTAATGTAGTGTCCAATTTTAACACTTATTTAGCAATTGTCTTGATATTTGTTACTTAAATAACAAAAAAAACCAAACAAACACCTATAATATGTACCTTTACTATTTGTACACTTTAACTTAAGAGAAACCGTAAAGCAGGACACCACCATCACTGTCAGTATAACGACCTATATAAAGCTTAATGTTCATATTTTAAGTAATATGTAATAAAATCTCCCAATTCCAACTTCCAATTTTGTTTCTTAGGATAAAAAAAAACTCCCTCGCAGTAATCTTTTAAAATTGTCCGCGTGTCGTTAATTAATTTATTTTACATGTCAAATTTTTAACAAGAGTGATTTGACATATCACTAACAACAAATCGACTACACGCGGAAAAAGTTCAAAGCTCACTGAAAGGTTTTTCTGGTAGGTATAATTTAGTTCTCTGTTGCCTTGATTTTTGCTATTAATAAGATTTTATTAATATTTTTGATAATGTTTTAATAAATAAGTCCTTGTTTTGTTATCGTTATATTTTATTTATTTTCACCATTGTCAAAAAATAAATTAATAAAATTATTTAAATTAAATCTATTTTTTTTTAATTAAAATCATTATTTAAAGTTATTAAATTCTCTTGTTATCTAGAGTAGAATAAAATCATTGGATATAATGTGTACCTATCTCTTTAATTTCTCTTAGTAGGAGCAAAAGTGATGATGCCAAAAACAAAATTAGCCCTAATGTAGTGCCTCAAAAAGCAAATAGAACATCAACCCGAAGGCCAACCCATAATAGGTCCATTATTCAAAGTGCCATAGCAAGAAAAGAAAAATCTTTTGAGAACTACTTGGAACCCAAAAGTAGAACTAAAAGACAAATTAAAAATAAAGAAATACAAGTGGACAAAAATGAAGGTATGTATGTTAAATCTGCAAAAGTCTTTAATAAAAGCGCATACAGCGTAAAAACCAGACAACTCGCTTTGGAGGGGATACTGCCTCTATGGCCATTTATGTGACCCAGACAAACTTGATTGGACACTTTCACTAAATACGAATTCTTGAATTAAAATCATTGCCTTTATATCTCCGTACTTGTCTTTTTGAAGTTAGACTACAGAGTTTTGATTCCAACTTGAGTCTCTTTAAATGCGAATATAATAATAATAATATATTGTCTTTATTGAGAACGTAAAAACAAAAGCAAGAAAAGAAAATTACAATTCCCAAAAGGCGAAGTCTAGCTAACGGAATTGTCAGCTACTCAACAATAACCTAATATATTTAAATACAAAAGATAAAAATATTCAATATCATTTGCTTTTTTTAAATAATTATAAACATGGGCATAGCTATTATAAACGAAATAATTACGAAACTTATCATTAATACGTTAAATCTTCCTATGTCTCAACAACGTTTTCCTGCTTATTAAATATTGCCAATTTAAGTTTTTTACGAAACAAAGACATAGTCTCAATATCAAAGTAAGCAATGAACTGATTATAGAGCACTACTATGTTGTATGTAAAAGAGCGCTGGAAAATAGCTGTTCGGGGCTGAGGCATAGCAAGAGGATTCGATCTAATAGGTATAGCGTGAACATCTCGGCGAAAAACAAGTTTAGATCTTTTTTTATTGTTTTTGAAAGTTTTTTTTTTGAGATACAGCAGTGTTACATTAGCTTGTTTGAAATTATAGAATCGGCAAACTCTCAAAATTCCATTCTTAAGAAGTCCTTACAAAGTACACCTAAATCCCAAAATAATAAAAAATTTAAAAGGAGAGAAAGTGATATTGACAAAAGCGATTTAGAAGTCGACTCCTTAATACATATTTCTCAGGAAACTGAGCCTCATTTAAGAAGATCTCAAAGAACTTTCTCAAGGTAAGTAAATTTATTTTGTAATATTTGCTTTTTTGTTGATAAGATAATAATATTATTAGTAAGCACAGTAGGCAGTTACGCCGATGAATTGTGTTTTTTTACTATTGTCTATTATAATTATAGAAATATATGACAGTACAAGTCTGATATCTTTAAATTGTGCTCGCATTTTAGGAACATTTTGTTTTTAAAGTTTTTTTAATTAGTAAATACATACATTAGCCCAGGGGCTACCGGAATTTGGCTATATCTGATATTTTATTCTATGACAAAAATGCACTTTTCGAGTCCATCAAATCAAATTAAGTAGGATATGGATGCTGAAACCTGATTATTCGCATTTATACTCTTTCTACATCACACAACTTCTTAACCACATGATTTAGATCTAAACAAACAACAGTTCTTGTAAAATTCATTTTATAATTTTTTAATTTAACTAATAAATTTCTTAAGCCAAGTTCTCACTACGCATCAAACTGATGCAACTTTTTACGTGCAACTTTTTTTGAAGCATGGAGTTGTAGAGGGTATTCACACTATGCATCTTTTTTTTAGGGGAAATGTTGATTTTAGCCAACATAAAAAAATCACTAGACATAAAATCGAAATACCACTAGATTTAACTGCTTTGTTTACTTTTTTCCTTCATTCCTTCATTAAAAAATTGGGTTCTTAAAGAGTGTATTTTTTTATTAATCTCTTCAACAGAGACGTCCACCCCACTATCAAATAAAATTGTCTTTACATTGGATATGGAATCCATACGTTTATTTTTTAATTTGTAGTCCTGGTTCGTTGTTACATATAGATTGGAAAATGTTTCGTACGCCATGATAAGAACAGTAGTTGCGTCCCTGTCCCATACACCTGTATCACACATTGTTTGACTACAAAGACTACTTTAAAAAAGTATTCACAAAAAAAGTTAAACAACAGTGATAACATTCACAGCTGATCGACAGGTTGACAACATAAAAAAACGGTTGCTAATCAAAATGTCACTAAAAAAATCCCCAGGATGCATGCAACTTTCTGATAAAAATAGAGCATGTTCTATTTTCGCGCATTTTGATTCACGCTTCATTTTTTAACGTATTTCATAGTTTGAACACCAAAAATGCACGCAACTTTCCGAGATGCATGAAAAAGATGCATAGTGAGAACAAGGCTTTACTGTAGTGTATTAGAATATTTTTTTTTATCTACCTTATTTTGATTAGAAATAATATTCACTATGTATACTATACTTAGTAATAAACTTGAGTCTTGTATTTTTCATCAAGATTTCCCAAATTGGATACACAACACTTACCATAAATGTTTTTTGAGTATAGGAACAAGTTATATACAGTAAGAACATCTAACATGAGATAATGTACGCTTTTTAACATAAAAGAAAAACCTAAAGTATATTAAATAAACGTTTGCTCTACAAATAAACGCTAAAACATGCAACGTTATCAGCTAATATTCATAATAAGCCAGTGGAATACTAAAACAAAAAAAAAGCAAAAAAATAAACCATGTGTCATTGTTCTGTATGTAGGTACTTACATATTTAAGATCTGAGTATTCTTATAATTTATTTATTTAGTGATAATAAAGGAGGAACCTCCTCAGCAGATCCTGAGACTGAAGATATTCTGCTGAAAGCACAGTTAAAGTCTCGACTATGCAAATGTACCGAGAACAAAGGAATTTTAATGGAAACTGATTCTGGTAAGTTATATTCCATAATAATTTGTATATTTCTGAGTATAATTATTTGAACTTATTTTTTTTGTGTAATAATTTCTAATTTTTTTTATTTAAACTTGCATAAAAAAAATGTAAATTCAATACTAATATACCTCTTTGTCTGGCCATGACTGAAAATCTGAAGAGTTCATAATTACAGAACGTATTTCAGAATGACCAACAGTTTAAAAACTAACTCAAGTTTCAAGCCACACCTTTGTATATGCTTAACAAAAATCTTGGATGGAAAATAATGAATACCTACTTAATTAATTGAATACAGTGGATTGCTGGCATTGGTTGTACTAAATGTTTTTAACTAAGTGTTTAAATTAACGTTGTCAATAACTTGAATAGGTCATATTTTACCCATTTAAAAATAGGTCATCTCCTTCCATTCAGCGTTTTTATTGTTTTTAAAAGATGGGGTTCGTGTTAATAATTTTTGTGGTGAGCAGCATTTTAACTTTAATGTGTTTTTTTATAATTATATTATTGCTAAAAAGATCCAACTTTTAGAATCCCAATTTTGCACCGCAGTAGACAACATAAGCGATAAAATCATAGGGTGTAGTAGGCTAGTTGACGTGAAAACCGTTCCTATGCACCGACCTTCCACAAGAATTCCCTTTGGCGTTTTTTGCGACGCGCATGTTCAAAGACTGATGAGGCATAATTGTTGCCCTACATGTGGAGTTTTCTGCACGCAGGTAAGAATCAAAATTATTATTTTTATTTATGTTGGGAAATTTGGCATTAAAAGGATTTGTGTACCCACACTTGTTACAGGCCGGATAAAAAACCGCAAACAAATTAAAAATAAAGTGTTTAAAATATCATGAAAATACTTACTTAACGTGCTTTATTAAATCATAATCATACAATTATTTAAATGGCCATCGACCGGGGTCCTTCCGTCTTAGAATATATCATATAATTGTATACTAACATTGCAAAAGATGCAAAAGCATAAAAGACAAAATGTAAAAATGTAAAAAAAATCAATAAAACATACAATCTTAGTTTGTACATAAGAGTTAAAAAAATAAAGATTGACAGGTTAAAATGTTAAAATCTAATTCATAGGGTATAATAGCTCAATAGTTGTTCCAATGTAGTATTACGTGGTTCGGCATTTCGTGGGTTATCGATGGGAACACGCTGAAGACAGTAGGGTTGGATAATATTCAGGTTATGTTGTTTTTTGCAAAGGTTCTTGATAGTTCAACCACACTTTCTTCGATGGGTTGCACGTTACAAAGCTCGTATAGTAGTTGATTTGGGGGTTGTGGATGGGATTGTTGGGGTGACGTATCTTGGTAATTTTCCTCAGTGCTGTCGTTTCTCCGACTTTTAGGTTGCTCAGTGCAGGTGGCCTACATGTAAGCAGAAGTTGATGGCCATATTGTATTATTGGCCTGCAAAGTTTACATACAGGGTGTCCGGCACTGTGCCCTGTGGAACGCCACAAGTCACCACGGTATCATAGCTGCATATACAGGGTGTCCGGAAAATACGTGTACAACGTTTGACGACAGACTCCTGACGTCAAAATAGATCGATCTAAGCCGATTTAGTTATATCCAAAATTGTCTCGTTTAGCCGGTAAAGGGCGTCAAAAATTTGTAAAAATATTGACTTTTCCTAAATTACGTGAAAACCTGCTAGTCGATTTTAATGATTTTTAGTATGTAGACTAATACTATAAAATGACGTTTTCTAGTAGTATAGTCACCGGCTGTAAATAAATGGAAGTGTTATAAAAGTGATATAACACGTCAACATTTCTCCTGATTTTTTTGTATCAACGGCGTTGTGACAACCCACATATTTTTGTCGAGTGACTGGATGTATTTGGAAGCTATTTTACCTCTTCAATATTTTTCGTTGGATGAGCTGTTTTGCCAGAAAAAAAATATTTGCAATTACCTGCATACATCATATATTAACAGTAATAATAAAACAAAGTACACAAAGTTGGAGGTATGTATTAAAAATATTGTAAGAAACTAAGTAAAACGAAAACATTACTTAAGCAAATGTGTAAAATGACCGCCATCTTGCTGAATACACTTATTAACACTCCTTAAAAAATGATATTGGACCCTATTTAATGTCTCGGGGTTATTAAAATGGTTGCCTGCATTTAAAATCCGCGTCAATAAATCATAGCGTATTTTTACCGGAGTCTTGTAAACTTCTGTTTTTTTAATAGCGCCCACAAAAAGAAGTTCCACATATTTAACTCCGGAGAACGTGGTGGCCATTTTACTGGTGCATCATTGCCCCTTTCAATCCATCGGTTGGGATATTGATGGTGTAAGTATTGCCGAACGGCAACGGAAAAATGGGGCGGGGCATCATCATGCATATACCACATTTCCCTCGGAAGTAAAAGGGGCAAATTTTCCAGAACAATTGGTAATGTGTCTTGCAAAAAATTTAAATAAATATTTCCATCTAACCTGTCTGGAATAACAATAGGACCAGGTATTAGGGTTTATTTTAAGATGCTGATGATGTGCAACTTTAATGGCATGTGGATTTTCATCGGAATAAATATGTTCGTTGTGCAGATTGGTTACTCCAGATCTTGTAAAGCACGCCTGGTCAGTAAACAATATTTTTCTACAAAAATTTGGATCACGGATTCTTTTGTTTCTAATAAATTGACAAAATGTAAGCCGCATGGGGGGATCAGTCGGTAAAAGTTCCTGGACTTTTTGCACGTGATATGGATGTAACAACTGTTCTTTTAAAACCTCATTGACAATCGTTTTAGGAACATGTAACTCACGTTCTAAGCGACGGGTACTGGTACTTGGTTCTTCTTCAACTCCTTCCAAAATGTTCTCTTCTGTTCGACAGTTCGAGTTGTTCGCATACGACCCCTGCCTTCAAATTTTTTCTCAAAGCTGCCCGTTTCCCGAAGATGATGCTCGATATTGGCAAATGTTTGGTGGTTTGGTATTCGACGGTTAGGAAATCTCTCCATGTAAACCCTAACACTCTGACGCCCATTTCTTGACAAAACCCGTATACCAGGAGCATGTCAACCTTCTCAGAGTTCGCGTAATTTTTCATGTTTAATGGTAAAATGAACTTGTAATTCAAGAATGTTGATCGTATACTTAGTCAATTTCATGGACTAGTGACAGTTTGTCAATAATTGTCAAATTATTAAATGCCATAGCAACAAGGTCACTAAAAAAATTATTGTTACAGGTAATTTGATTTTAATTTTATTACTAATGTTAATAATTGATGTATGCAGGTAATTGTAAATATTTTTTTTCTGGCAAACAGCTCATCCAACGATAAATATTGAAGAGGTAAAATAGCTTCCAAATACATCCAGTCACTCGACAAAAATATCTGGGTTGTCATAACGCCGTTGATATAAAAAATCAGGAGAAATGTTGACGGATTATATCAATTTTATAACACTTCCACTTATTTATAGTCGGTGACTATACTACTAGAAAACGTAATTTTATAGTATTAGTCTACATACTAAAAATCATTAAAATCTATTAGCAGGTTTTCACGTAATTTAGGAAAAACCAATATTATTACAAATTTTTGACGCCCTTTACCGGCTAAACGAGACAATTTTGGATATAACTGCGTCGGCTTAGATCGACCTATTTTGACGTCAGGAGTCTGTCGTTAAACGTTGTACACATATTTTCCGGACACCCTGTATATGCAGCTCTGATACCGTGGTGACTTGTGGCGTTCCACAGGGCACAGTGCTGGGACCGATATTGTTTTCAATTTATATTAACAATCTATCATCAGTAATTCATGATGTACGAACGATAAGTTTTGCTGATGACATCTTTCTTGTGTAGGGGATTAAGTTGGGGTGAGGCCTTTGAGAGGGCTGAACGGGCAGTTAGTTACGCTCGTATCTGGATGGACTTGAAATAATATATTGTGATTTAGCAGGATTAGGCTTTAACTTCCATTTATTAAACCAGGTTTTGTCTAATAGCTCCTGTAATCTATGTCTCGCTTCATGTATTGTTCTGCCATGGGAAAGGAGGGCCGTATCATCTGCATATTTTAAAATATATGCTGTGGGTGAAAAATACCGCTGGTCATTGTAAAGATATTTGTAGATAGCAATATATACTGTAGAGAAACGGAGAGAGAGGTGATCCTTGTGGTAAGCCCTGTTGCGGAATGAACTCTTCGGACCTGGATATATTCACACGGACAACAAGCCGTCGGTCATTCAGCCAATTTTTTAAAAGGTGGACAAGTTGTTTTAAATAGTTGCTAAGATATAATTTATAGAGGAGTTCCACACGCCAAACACTATCAAACGCTTTGTTTATATCCATAAAGAGAGCCATGGACTTCTGTTTATTAATCCTGCTCATCTCCACATTGTTCTTTAGTATTACTAGAGGGTGAATAGTGGAATTTCTGTTTTTAAAGCCGAACTGGTAACCAGGTATGACATTTCCAATTGACGTTTCCAATCTGTCCCTGATGAGGATTTTCAAGTTTTTACCTAATACTGAAAGAAGCGTGATGGGTCGATAATTAGATGGGATTGATAGGTTGGTATTTGACTTTGAGATAGCCACAAGTATGCCTTTCTTTCATTCCCGTGGAAAGTATCCTTGCTTAGGACAGAATTCATAAATTTCAATGATGCATCTGTGGATATCAGAATGCAGCTGTTTTAGGATCCTTTTTGGGATGGCGTCGATGCCGGGGGCGGTGTTTTTTCCTTTGCCAATTATCTTAAGATATTCGTTTTCAGCAATGTTTATATCCTCTGTTGGTGGATTTTGGGTAAAATATGTCTGAGCCCAATTTTGAACAATCCGGTTATGTCATAAAAATATTAAACAAAAAGTGCTTAAAAAGCACAAAATTTATCAAAACAAGCATCAAATAAGCAAAGTAAGCAAAACATAAATTTATAAGCCAATAGAAAAAAAAATAAAATTAGTTGTAATGATAATAATATTTTTATTTATTATTTATTTAATACATTGATTGTTTTTACACATACCTATCTGCTGTTTCAATTAATGCTTAAAATAATGTATAATGATGTTACAACCAATGACATCGCATAACTAGAATAGTTCAAATTGTTCAAACTTTATAGTAATAACAAATAGTTTATATAAGTATGGAATGTCGGTTTGTACGCTGTGTATGACAATGAAAACAAACTTTAATATGTATTCAGCGTATAATTATTGGGGAATTTCAGCCAAGCGCTTTCGGCTTAACACTGAGTCATCATCAGGGCTTAGGCTACGTCATGGTCAGAAGTCACTCAAAGTAGGGAAATATCGAGTAGGGAAGTTTCTTTTTCGCAACATTATTGGAAAGTTCTATTAAATTGCTTTTTCATTTTTTCTTTAACATTGACAGAGGGCAGATGTCAAGTGTAAAAAAATTCCCCAATAATTATATGCTGAATACATATTAAAGTTTGTTTTCAAATAGTTTATATTTTACTCGGGGTATTAAAAAATATTTTTTTGTGAATTATGAGTTTTTTGATGATGTTAGCTTACAGTTAAAAGTATTATTTTTCAAATTTAATTTTCATGCAAGTTCCCTATTGGTTTGCTTTCTGTACTTTCAAATTCAAGTATGAAGCTTCTAAATTCTCTAAAATTATCGGCATAGTAGATGGCAGCATTTTTAGCCAAGTTTCCCATCTTGTTAAAATAAGTTCTGGGGGAGAGGAATATCAGGCAGGAAAAACTGCACTCTCAATGGAGCTTTTATAAATATTTTTGCCACTTTTTATTAATTTATTGACCAACGGATACTGCAATCTTATAGTTTCAGCTATGCGGTTAAGCCCATGAGCTAAGCAGGTGCAATGTAGAGTGCGTTGTATTAAATTATCGTAAGAAAATTTAATATTTGACGCAGCTTTTATCATGCATGCTGCAGCGTTGGAAAGCATCAACCAAAGTTTTTCACTTGGAACCACCTTGGGCAAAAAAAGATTGTTTAACTCGTCCTGAAAAAATTTAGAATTCGTTTTTGTTAATTGTTTCGAACTTAGTAAAAATCCTTATGTGACAATATCTTCATTCAAAGACTTCTATAATTAAGTTGACTATACAGAGTGACAAAAAAAATGCGCATAATGCCTGTAACTTTTGAATTACCTCGTATACGAAAAAGTGACGTTTATAAAAGTTGTTCAGTAAATTATTCCCCACATTTTTACCTGCATGAATTTTCTGCCATTTCTGGTTTGGTTGCCATAGAGACTAACTTATTTCTTTTTAATGGAACACCCTGCAAATGATTGCATATTTGGATTCTACTGTAAAACTTTGAATTTTTTGTATTTCAAATTTTCACCTATCTGCAAGCGTTTCCGAGATAATGACAGCTGAAAAGTGAAAAACTTCCTAATTATAATTATTCCTACCTAATATCCACTAGGGGAGTCGAGGTGTTTGCATGACAGCGACCTAAGAGGTGTCAATTTTGAGTTCCTGTTTAATTTTCTGTTGTCTGATTTCTAATTTGTTTACACTATGGTTCATCTAAATGAGTAACAACAAGTTGAAATTTTAATAATGAGCGGTTACGGAAATATGAAGAGATCGCAAGATCAGGTTTGTCAACTTTTCAATGAATTATATCCAAATAGGCCTCCAATAAATCAGTCGACGGTGTGTCGAGTGGTAAAGAAAAAGTTCGAGTAACAGGCAGTGTTAGGGAAGCCGCTAGATCAGGTCGACCTAAAACAGCAACCAGGGGAAAAAAGCTATCATGCTCTCAATACATGAAAATCCAACACAATAATCCAGGCCAATGGCAATGGATTTTAATGTGCCTCATCAGTCAGCGAAAAATTTGTTTAAGCAGGAGAAGTTGCATCCCTATAAAATACAGTTGGTGCACGAGTTAAACGAGGACGATTTTAATAGAAGAGCTGAATTTTGTGAACTGATGATGGAAAGATGCAATAACGATAATAACTTCGCAACAAATATCATTTTCGCGGATGAAGCTACTTTCCATTTAAATGGCATTGTTAATAGACACAATTATCGTTATTGGTCTGCTGGGAATACTCACTGGTTCCAGGAAGGTCATACTCAGAGGCCCGAAAAAGTCAATGTTTGGGCGGGCATAGTTGGTAGACATGCTGTGAGACCTTTTTTCATAGATGTTAATTTGAATGGCGAAAAATATCTGGACCTCCTCAGGAATCACATAATTCCTTGTTGCAGAATGGTTTTACCGGGTGTAAATAATGGCATAAGCGAACAGGTATGGTTCAAGCAAGATGGAGCACCTGCGCATTATGCGGCAAATGTTAGACAATACATAGGCGAAGAATTTCCAGGACGTTGGATAGGCAGAAGAGCGGCTATTGACTGGCCAGCGTGATCCTCGGACTTAACCCCGCTCGACTTCTTTACTTAAAGACAAAGTCTACATTAACCGTCAAAATGACTTAGACTCTTTAAAAGTCAGAATTAATGCTGGAATGCGGGCCATTCCAGAGAACTTCTTTTAAACGTTGTAGACGGGTTCAGGGATCGACTGGGGCGCCCTGCTTAGCAGAAAATGGTGGTAATTTTGAACACCTAATCCATTGAAAGGGTTTCACTTGTTTATTATTCCGATGTTAAGTTGCTTAATTTTCTAGACTATTTATTTTGTTGTTATAAAGTTTGTTACAACTTTAAATAAATAAAAATTTGAACTATAAAAAATTCAGAGTTTTCTCAGTAGAATCCAAATATGCAATCATATGCAGGGTGTTCCATTTAGGTAAGTTGATCCATATGGCAACCAAACCAGAAATGACAGAAAAAATTCATGCAGGTAGAAATGTGGGGAATAATTTACTGAACAACTTTCATAAAGGTCACTTTTACGTATACGAGGTTATTCAAAAGTTACAGGCAATATGCGCGACTTTTTTGCCACTCTGTATATCTTCCAAATGCGTCAGTAGTTTCATCTATAGCAAACCACATATTTGCAATATTTTTTTTTTCTGCATTATTTCATCATAATGACATTTTAAAATTAGGATCCGAAATCATTTTCTCTCTATTACTTCCGAAAACCAACACTTCTCTCTTCAATTCGTTCATTATCGAATCATGAGCAACAGAGTCACACACACACACAAATAACTTTAAGAGTAAATCACAGGCAAAGGAAAAGTATGTTGTTGTGTCATCCGCATACTGTAGTACTGGTGAGACGAACATGATTTAAAATAATTGCAGAAATCCGCGGTGTAAGATCAAGAGTAACCACCAACTAAAATTTGGTATGGGGTAAAGAGAAGCAGGGAGGGGGGGGGGGTGTTAAAAATTGATATCAAGACATAAATATGCAAAATTCCAATATGGTTGAGACGTTTTTGGACCATTGTCGATCGCAAAATCTTTTTAGACGCCTCAAAGTTGAGAAAGATCGTTCGTTTCATTGTTTCGTGTAGAGTTTGCTATACGCCCAATAGGGCTTCCGCCGGCCCTGTTAAAATTACTAGAACAGAGTTTAAAACCCACAATAAATTTATAAAACATAAGTTTACCAAGTACAGTTCCGTGTTGGTTTAGAAATGAAGATATTGGCATCTCTCTCGAAAAGACGTTCGTGAAACAGGACGAGTGCATACAGTGCAATATCGATGAACGGAATGTTTTTACTTTTATGCTCAGTTTACAGCTCTGATTGATATGATCTGTTAGATGTGTCACTTGTGCTGAAGAACAGGAGAATATTTACCGACAGCCAAAAAATCTACATTGAAGCAGACCTATCTCCGGCACAACTAAAACAGCTTCAGGACCTCAAGGTAGAACTGCAGCTTCGTCGTTCAAACCGAGAACAAAACTTGATTTTGAGGTATATTGGCGGCGTTCCCACAATAACTACAAAAAACTTGGTCCCCCTAACACCTCAACCAACGAGTTAACCTGCACCTATCAGAATGTTCGAGGTCTCCGGACCAAAACACACAACTTCTACAGTAACGCTGCTTCCTCAGATTACGATATCATCGCTGTTACCGAATCCTGGCTCCAACCGGATATTCTAGATTCGGAACTTTTTCCCGACTGTTACTTAGTCTATCGCTCTGATAGAAGAACAGACTTAATGGCAGCTTCCAGGGGAGGCGGTGTCATGCTCAGTATTCACAACAGACTCAACTCCGAACTGCTGGATGTCCCCGATATTAGTGTCAGCGCGCCAAATATAGACTTTTTAGGTTGTAAGATTACTTATCATTATTTTTTGTTTTATGTATTTATTGTATACATTCCTCCCAGCACCGCTAGCCTCGAGGTGGAAAATTTTTTCGAAATCCTTTCGTCACTGGATACAATGCTCCAAAAAAATATAATCCTCGTTGGAGATTTCAATGTTCCTTCATTCTCAGGGCCGACCCCTCTTGGCCTCAGAAACAAATGCTTACTAAATCTTAGCGAGTTCCTTTGCCTTACACAGTACAACACCATCCTGAATTCCAATAACCGGCTTCTCGATCTCGTCTTTGCCAACTTTAAAATCAATCTGGCGCACAATGATTCGCCTTTGGTCGCCGAGGATCCACATCACCCTGCTCTAACTTTTGATTTTCAAGCAGCACTTCCTCCCGTTGTCAACTTTCCCGTAAACAAATCTGAACCTGAACTTCAACCTTCGCAAATCTGACTATCCTAAATTGTATGAGCTGATGTCGCACACCGACTGGTCCCCCGTTATTGCTTCTTCTGATGTAGCTAATGCTTGTCAATCTTTTTACGAGATTTTGAATACCAACTTTGCCGCCTGTACACCTCTAAAATCCCCTAGGCGAAGACGATTTCCCCCCTGGTTTACTAAAGATTTAATTAACAATATTTTTAAAAAAGAAAGAGTACGTCGTCGCCTGCAAGTTCACAAATCCAATGCTGACCTCGTGAAGTTCAAAGCCTTGCGCAGCCTGATTAAGTTACAGTCTCAGCAGGCCTACAGGGGTTATATTAGGAACGCTGAGTCAAACATAAAAAACAACCCTTCCAATTTTTGGTCCTTTGTCCAAAGTAAAAAGGCTCAATCTCGAATCCCAGCCACCATGAACTATGCAAATCAACAAGTCCACGGGCCCCATAACATCGTCTCTGCTTTCGCGAATTATTTTAAGACTGTCTATAAAACCTCTGGGCAACCTTGGCAATCTGAGCCTTTTAATCCAGCAGACCAATATGAGATAATCGGTATACCCAGTGTTACATCCGAGGACGTTATTTCGGCCTGCAAAACGCTAAAAAATAAAGCTACGTCTGGCCCCGATGGTATTCCCAGCTTTCTGGTGAAAGACTGTTCCTTTGTCATGAGCGCTCCTCTTTGTCATATCTTTAACCTGTCATTGAACAATGGCGTATTTCCAGAAATATGGAAGGTTGCCAAAGTTTGTCCCATCTTTAAAAAGGACGATCCATCTCATATTGAAAACTATCGAGGTATCTCAATCCTATGTAACTTCTCCAAGGTATTTGAGATCATCTTGCAAAAGTCCCTATTTTTCAAAATTCGAAATAGACTCTCTATATATCAACACGGTTTTTTTTCCGAAAGATCGTGTATGACTAATCTTTGTTCGTTCTCCGTTTACGTCTGGGACGCCATTAACAAAAGGAGCCCAGTCGATGTCATTTACACGAACTTTAGTAAAGCCTTTGACCAAATTGACCACCACATTCTACTCCATAAGGCGTCTGACCAGTTCGGTTTCTCTAACAGGCTTGTCTCACTATTACAATCCTACCTTTTGGATCGTACTCAGTTTGTTGAGTTTGAGGGGTTTAGGTCGGACTTGTTTGTACCTACGTCGGGTGTCCCCCAGGGTTCTAACCTGGGGCCACTTCTTTTCACATATTTATAAACGATCTTGTCTCGACGCTTGACTGCAGCAGACTCGCCTATGCTGATGACCTCAAAATATTTAACCGCATCGACGCAGTCGCGGATTGTGTGTCCCTCCGCGACAGCCTCGATGTTCTTAGCCAGTGGTGCCTGGATAACAAACTGAATCTCAACATCTCTAATTGTAACGTCGTTTCTTACTCTCGGACAAAAACTCCATTTCAATTCAATTACTCTATAAACGGATCCACACTGAACAGACTCACCAACATAAGGGATCTCGGAGTCGTTTTCGATGAGAGGTTCTCCTTTATTCCACATATTGATCAAATGGTTTCTAGCGCCTCTAGAACCTTGGGCTTTGTCTTGAGAAACTGCAAGCATTTTTCTGATATATCTACATTTAAACTGTTGTATTACTCCTATGTGAGGTCAAAATTGGATTATTGCTCAATCATATGGTCCCCCATTTACAATTGCCATAATCAATCCGTGGAGTCCGTCCAAAGGCGATTCCTAAAGTATCTTATATCTAGAGAGGATGGTATCTACCTGCAACGGGGTTTCGAGCATGGCCACATCCTCGCTAGGTTTGGTGAGTTGCCCTTAACAGTACGTCGCGACTCACAGTCACTATCGATACTCCATAAACTTAAAGAGTCGGTCCATAATTCCCAAAGAGACCTGATATAAATTAGGAGTTAAAAAACCCAAAGTCTTGGTCTCAAATTTTATAAAAGTTTTAATATGCTGTCGATAAGTTTATGTAGGTTACATGTTTCGCCTTCTCGGGCATCATCAGACCTAAACTAACATTAAAAATGAAACATCTTTACAAAAATACAGTAAAGGCGCTAAAATATATGACATAACACAAAAGATAAAAATAATGATGGGGGTCATTATTTTTATCTTTTGTGTTATGTCATATATTTTAGCGCCTTTACTGTATTTTTGTAAAGATGTTTCATTTTTAATGTTAGTTTAGGTCTGATGATGCCCGAGAAGGCGAAACATGTAACCTACATAAACTTATCGACAGCATATTAAAACTTTTATAAAATTTGAGACCAAGACTTTGGGTTTTTTTAACTCCTAATTACTCCATAAACTTCTTAACTCTAAAATCGATTGCCCATTTCTACTGGAGCAACTATCGCTTCATGTTCCCTGCACAGGTGCCCGACATCGGCCTACATTTTTCCTTGCATTCGCGAGATCCAATATTTTGCCTCAAGGTCCCATTCACAAAATGTGCCACAACTTCAATCGTATCTCAGCCCTCTCCGACATATTTCATGACAGCCTCCCAACCATATTAAAACACTTGCGCAATATGTCCGGCTATCCTCATTAGTAGTCATTGGTTCCTGTTAACTTAGCTTTAGTTTCTTACTTTTTGTTATTAGATTTTAAGTATAGCATTTTTTTTATAATTCGATTAATTTGTTTGAGTTTCCTGTAAGTGGGCTCCGGCCTGTCGGAAATAAATGGCTATTTATTATTTATTTATTTATAGATGTCAACAACAAGTTGGCGTGAATGTAACGTTCCTACTATGGATTTAGTATATTGCGCATGTTTGAACAAGGATGTTGATCATCAGACAAACATCCAATTTACAATTTAAATGTACTAGATAATTTTCGTTCAGCAAAGATTTACCTTAAATAGTAATAAATATATTTTAGGGCCAGTTTGCCGAATGCACAGCAAAGCATTACTTTCATAAAGACTGTAAACTGTCCGTAGGAAATCTAAGTTGTTGTCCACATTGTGGCGATTCCACAGATAGCACTGATATAATGATTTCTATGTATTCCTCCAAAAAACCAATATTCCTGCCTGTACAAAGATCTCACCAGTAAGTAATATTAAGATGTGTTTTTATGTAAAATTATGTCAAAGCATTAGAAAATTAATTAATGACAGAGAGAACCTTTCGCTCTAATACAAACTATAAAATAAAAGGGAGTTTTTTTGATGACTAAAACTATTAATAATTGACTGAATTGAAAACCCAGGCATTTTTCTTATTTCTGGCATGTTTTTATACTTCAACCAAGTATTGTTACGAAATATCAAATATATAGAAAAACTGTAGTAGGTATTTAGGATTTGTTATGTGACTTTCTATTAGTTGTTTTTAGTTTGAAAATAAATAATAAAGGAAAGCTTATTTTGTTTTATTTCTTTATACTTAAAGTATATAATAAAAGAAATTTTAAATATTATTTTTAGACAAAAGTATAAGTACTTGATTTTCACGAATCAGAAAATATATTTGTTTTATATAATTTCCTGTATAGTATAATTTATTGTGTTTCTTAATAAATAACATGATAATTATAATAGTTGTTGTAATAATTATTGTTGAATGCAATTTTTTAATATAGCACAAATATTATACAACAATCAAAACTGTCAAAAATAATAAGTATGTCAAAATAATATTTAAAATTATCGTGTCAGTTAAGTAGGTATTATATTTCTTAGTATCTATTGTCCTTATCTTCTTGTGGCCGTTAAAACTTAAAAGTGCCACACTCTTGTACGTAAGAACTACCAAAACTCCCGTCTAATATTTTTCTTTTGGTTGAACTGTGTTACTGTGTAAAGTGTATTTATACTCAAATAAAACAACTTTCATTTTACGTTACTAATATAAGCTGTTTAATCCACCTTTTACAACACCCGTTTCTGACAACCATATAGGGTATAGCATAGCATTAGCATCACATCTCCCCTTTTATCTGTATCAATTGTAACAAAGTAATATTACCTAAACTTATAAATCTAGCCTTAAAGGAGTCTTTATAGAACGACCAAAAGATGTCACATACTTAACCATCCGTAGAAGCCAAATTGATCTCTTTACTTTTTTTTTATCTTGCAAAAGGTTTGCCTCCGATTGTAAACCCTGTCCCTTAATTTCTTTAACAATTCCAGGTGACCAATTTATATTTAATTTAGTTTGAACATACACTGTGGAACCAATCTCTAACAAACCTAAACTTTTAAATTATTTGATTTAATTCCCTTTCTGATATAGTGTGACTCGTATATGATATTTTAGACTGACCAAATTTACATTTGTTTATATTAAAGCGAACGTTATGTCTTCTTGCAATGTCCAGTACCTTTTTTAGTCTTGAATCGTGCTAATTTTTATCTTAACCCCAAACTAATAGATCATCAATATAATAATCCACGCCTTCAATTGAAAATATCTTTTTGAATCGTGCGTGAAATACCTCTGGAGCAGATTTAATACCAAATGGCATCCTCAAAAATTTGTATCGTCCAAAAGGCGTCCCTATAGTACATAAATCAGAACTTCATCTAGAGGAATTCGATAAAACCTTAATAAAGAATAAAAAGAACAAAACTGAGACTATGGCAGGTGTTTTACCCGAGAACAACTCTAGAAAGATGTAGAACAATTAAGGATTTGTCAGTGGATTCCAGATTAGAAACTATGAAATTCATTTTTAAATAAATCGGTTTAATATATTTAAAAAAGCGAAATACCAAATAAATTTGATAATATTAAAAATAATTTTGTCATTTCAACTGCCACCAGGGGTTGCCTTATGGCAAATTGCCAATAGGTGATTATCTCGGAGACATTTTAACTTAAGCATGAATTATCTAGACCAGGGGTCTCCAAACTACGGCCTGCCAGTGTCGTCAATCCGGCCCGCGACAGCTAATGGCTTATTGTTGTTATTGTTGTTGTGATAAGTTGGATAAGAAAACACAGAATGATAATAACTCGGTTTTATTTACTTGCTAGGTAAAGCTTAATTACAAGTATAATATGCAGAAAATTTAACCTAAACATAATACTAACAAATAATTGAAATGAATCCAACTAACATTATAAACATATAAACATTATAACATATAAAATACTAATGAGATTTATGTAATTGTGATTTTCCACTGACAATAGTTTGTAGTTGTGGACCAATTATTAAAAGAGATTTAAGATGCTCATCGGTTAACTTAGATCTGTAAACATTCTTTACGTACTTCATTTTGGAGAATGTCTTCTCACACAAGTAAGTAGTACCAAAAACAGAAAACAGCCCACGAGCAAATTTATGCAAATTATCAAATTGTACTAGTGGAAGACTCTTATAAAATTTCAACAAAAATGAGTTTTGCTATTTGTTCTTAATTATATCACTGCACTGTAGATCAATAATTTCCATTTGAAGTTCTGGGGCTAGGGTTTCAATGTCGGTATCAAAAGGATTTTGAAAAATCTTAATTTCATTCGCATTTGATATTAGTGTATAAATCAGGCAGAAGCTGGTTTTCTCCTTGCAACCTCAAAATCAGTTCGTTCATATGTTTTGTCAAATCGACGTAGAATGGTAACTTCCACAGCCATTCACTATTTTGTAATTCGGGTGACTTACGATGCTTTCATTCAAAAAAATTCCGATCACTGCTCGAAGTCCAAGGAAGCGCTGAAGGACTTTTCCGCAACTAAGCCAGCGTACGGCATTATGATATGGTAAATCATTTTCTCCAACATCTTTAGTAAGCTCGCGGAATTCTCGGTGATTCCGCTCAGTGGATCTGATAAAATTAACAATTGATGTGACTGGTTTTAGAACTTCAGACATATCCAAACATTTCCTGCACAGAGACTGTTGATGAATGATACAATGTAAGATTAACCGTTTTGAACCACCATCATTTTCTACAGCCTTTGACACAAGAGCGACCACTCCTTTATTTTTACCACACATGTTTTTGCCTCCATCAGTTGTACCTAATAGATTTCAAGTTTTTCCATCGAAGGTTCCTTTTATTAATGGCATTTTGACGATGACGATTAAAATAATTTACCGAAATATTTTTCTTCTTTAAGAAAAATTTCAAATCTTACCCAAATATTTTACTTCTTAAATAAATATTTACTTGACTGACACGTAGATGCTTTAAATACATTAATTGTTATGTTTTTTATGCTTTAACTTCTATATTTTTTTCTTTTTAATATTGTTTACAGGGCCGATAGTGAAATGCTTGAACCTGCCTAGGTATTTATGCATGTTATCGTTAGTTTGAATATTTTGTTAACTATTTCACTTTCAGCACTTCCGCCAAAATGAGTTTTGAGACAAATAGAGAGGGTTCAAATAATTGTAGTATAGGAAGAAGTAGTACTTCACCGCCTATAATTCCTCCGGAACAATTGCAGATGCTGAGAAGTCAATTAACTGTTTGTGCAAATAATTGCAATGAAGAAAATTTGATTCAAGCTATCGTGACCGATGATTTAGAAAGAGTTGCAGCAATTTTGGGTTAGTAACTATACCGGGTGATGCATGGCTTAGTTGAATATAGGAAATCCATGTAAATTTTGAGGTGGCTAAATATTGGCTCCCTTGTACATTTTAGAGAAGAATTGTATTATAATTTTTTAAAGAGGCCGATATAATAAACCCATGTGCCAGGTTTGAATAACTTTTAATAAGCCAATCCTAACTTATTTAATTAAATGTGATGGCAATATTACGAAATTTTCATAGTTTAGGTAATACAGCAAACACCAGCAAATAATTTCTATGACGCTATTGTCAAAAATTGACGGAAAGCTGGACATAACGAATAAAGATTATTTCACATTAAAAACACATTTTCGTTTCGCCAATCCGGCAATTGCACATCCAAAATAAAAGACACCATTATGTTTTTCTTCCTAAGCTTTAATTTAACATAACACACCTAAGACTACAGATTTTCACAAAAAAATGTTCATGTAACCCTCCATTGACAGCTAAACAATATCCTAACCGATCATATAATTCATTTCTAACATTACCTACTGAGGTGATATTGAGAAATTCTGTCACATTCTAACGAAATACAGTTTTTTAGCTGGTCTAGATTTTCAAATTTTCATCTTTTTAAATAAAATTTTTTAAGTGACCCCACAGAAAGAAGTCGTCTGGCGAAAGGTCAGGAGACCTGGCTGGCCAAAGGATTAGAAGCCGTGGGCCAATAATACTTCCTTTAAAAATATTTTGTAAGTATTCCCTAACCATGAGAGAATTATGGGCAGTACAGCCATCCATTTGATACCAGATCTCCTAGTGCAGGCTCAATTCGATTTTGTAGTAAGTCCAAATAGGTTACTGCTGTAAGGTTGCCTTCCATAAAAATGGTCCCTTAATGTGATGCCCAAACATTTATTTTTTATGGATATTGCGTCCAAGTATGACGAGTATGAGACGATGTTCATTTTCTTGGCTCCATAACCGGCAATTTTGAACATTTGGTTTGTAGTTGAGAGTGAATCGGTAAAACAAATATTTCTCAAAAAATCTCTATTATTATTTCCTCTTCCATTACCTTAAAACAGAATACCATTATCCGTTCTTCATCACCTTGCTGTAGCTCTTGATGTTTTTTATACTTGTAAGGAAAATATTTATGTTTTTTTAAAGTGGCCAACACTGTGGTTTGATGTTTTCCTACGGCTTGCCCAATAATCCTCATGCTAATCATTGTATTTTCCTCCACGTGCAGTAAAATATCAAGATCTCTATTAACCCTTTCTTCAGCTCTATAGACATTCTGAGTTGAGAATTTACAGTTATTTATTACAGTGCTTTTTGACTCAAATTTACTAATGATAAGTTTAACTAATGAAATGGAAGGGATAGGCTTATCAGGAAATTGAACTGAAAACATTTCAGACACTGCTCTTAAACTGTTTCCTGTATAATACCACTTAATCATAGTTACGTTCTCCTTAATGGAATAGCTCATATTTAGCTATAATTAAAGTGCCTTTAATGAAAAAATGTCGCCACTGACGCTACTTTTCGTTTTGTTAATGCCAAATAATAATTTGCTGGTGTTTGCTGTATTACCTAAACTATGAAAATTTCGTCATTTTGCCATCACATTTAATTGAATAAATTAGGATTGGCTTATTAAAATTTATTCAAACTTGGCACATGAGTTTATTATATCGGCCTCTTCAAAAATACAATTTTTCTCTAAAATGTACAGGGGAGTCAATATTTAGCCACCTCAAAATTTACATGGGATTTCCTATGTTCAACTAAGCCATGCATCACCCGGGTATGTTTATAATTTTTAGTACAAAAATAATTTTAGAATGTAGTAATAATAGCAAAGTATATTATTAGGAAAAAGGGAAAGGCTGTACAGGTGTACACACATGGCGCAGTCATTGGCGTGTTACACTGATATGTTTAAAATCCAATAGATATAGGAAATAATAGTCCAGCATGGAAAAAAACATAGTTTCAGGAATGATTCAATGATAATGATTTTTTAGTTTTGGTCATATTATTGTCAAAGACGCATGAATTAAAGTTTTGCGACCGAATAACTTTCGCCTGTTGTATCACTACTCCACTGACACACACAAATATCGGCCGCTTGTTTTTGCGACCGGTACGCGAGCCGTGTCAACCAATTAAATTCTCTAATGATGCACCATGCCATTTTAATATCAAAATTAAGAGGATAAGAAGAAATTTTGGATAACGTTAAAATTATATTCTTAAATATATTAATATTCATTTTTAATGAATACATTTAATTGCAGGGTTTCCTTGCTAATAATAAATATTAAATTATAATTAAGTAACAGTATGTGGCAACATCGTAAACCAGTCAACTTTTTTGTCCCGATTCTTTCGGTAGCTACAGATAAATGTGACGAGCTATACAGTGTGCTTATTAAACATACGGCAAAAAATGAAGGGTTATTCCCTGGCATATTCTAAGAATATTTTATCCTCTGATGATTTTTGAAAGGCCGGTATGTTTCGATGATACATGACGAGAAAGATTTTCGACAAAACCAATTTTGATATTTTTCAAATTATTTATGTAGTATACCGAGTATAATTTTGTTTAAAATGCGTTGTTATCTTTTAAGCAAATCAGTTTAAACGTGTATTTCATTTGAATACGTCTCGTAATTGATCATTTTGTATGTGTCGAATTTGTTGAGACTGATTGACGTTTTGTTGTTTGACGTGCATTTTCTGACTTTAATAGTTAAACTTTTATTAGTGAAGTCCACTATCATGAATCGCTATACGAACGCCGAGATGACTGACATGCATTTCATTTACGGACTTGCTGATGTCAATTTACTACATGCTAGGCGGTAGAGGAAGATCCAGGTACTTCAACTCGAAAAATTGCAAATACTTTGAATGTAAGTAATGGGACTGTTTGGGAAATTGACTATTTATTGAACCCATACCACATACAACGCGTTCAGGCACTTCTTCCTGCTGATTTTCCTCCACGGATTGCATTCTGTCGATGGCTTTTGCACACATTGGTTCAAATCCCTCAATTACTGAGGCTGATTCTTTTTACCAATGAATCGAATTTCTCAACAAATGCAATAAGGAATTTTCACAACAATCATGCGTGGGCTGAAGAAAATCCACATGAAGATCGTTATCAACATCAGTTCTTGTTGAACGTTTGGGTTGGAATTGTAGGTGACTGGCTAATTGGACCGGTATTTCTACTAGGAAGACTTACCGGCGAGGTGTATCGCAACTTTTTGGAACAAACGATAACCTCAGTTTCTGGAGGATGTACCATTGGCAACAAGAAATGCAATGTGGTTTATGCACGATGGTGCACCAGCAAACTGTTATGACCTGCTCGATCCCCGGATTTAAACCCCCTGAATTATTTCCTATGGGGCCATCTAAAATATAGTTTATACTACTCCAGTGGAGAATGTGGAAGATTTAAGAAATCGGATAATTGGGTGTAACTCAATAAGAAACGACCCTGTTGTTTTTGAAAGAGTTCGGTAGTCAATGAGGAGAATATTAGATTCTTGCATCCTAGCTGGAGGCAGTCGTTTTTAACCAACAGTTCTTGTAGATTAAGAAACTTTACATGTAATTTTTGGTAATAAAATGTTGTTATTGTCGAAAAATTTTCTCGCCTTGTATCTTTGAATCGATCTTGTCGTATGTTTAATAAACACTATATTGCCATTACCATTACCTTGCCTTGATCTTTTACTTCCGTTGTGGCGTTGGCAAAAATACTTTTGCTGATGCTGCGCACTGGTTACAGTCGGCAAAAGAACATCAATAATATGAAACTTTTACGTTACATATTTCGTTTGTATGTATTATTTCCTTGTAAGTCTGGTTATGTGTTTCGTACGAATCATACAATGCCGTTTTTATTCTAGGTTTTGGGAATATTGACCTTAAAATCGGTCTCGAGGACTATAATAAGGGAACATTCCTCCATTTAGCAATATTAAAAGGCAATATACAAGTTGTGTTTCTCCTAGTCTCCGCTTCAATAGATTTAGACTTTTTGGATAAAGACCAAAACTCATCCTTAATGATGGCTGTTTCAGAACATAAAAATGAAATTGTCAAATATCTGGTTAAAGCTGGCGCGGATATTACATTAAAAGTAAGATTATTTTTTGTTATAGCTTGTAATCAAATAGTTAAGGGGTTAGAATTAAATTTTAAAAATAATCTTGTAGCGTCGAAAGTTTAAATACGTCCAAAATTACCCGAGTTCTAGAAATTTACTTTTTTCACATTGGTGCAAAAATATCTCGAAAACTATTTAGTGATTTTAGTTAAAATTTTACACACATGTTATCAATAACATTATCGTGTAGTTTTTTTTTTTTAAATAAATATTTTAAGTTGAATTTCCTATTAGAATTTTTTTTTTGGCTTTATATTTCTTTGATTTGTTCACAAAATTATTTTTAATTTTGATCGGCTACGCTTCACGATACAGTCGAAACGGCCCTAACTTTTAATTTCTGTCTATTTACATTACACATTAGGAATTAACACCCAAGCTGAGAATCAAAATTTTGTGACACTCATAGAATATTAAACAGTATCTTTGAGTACAAACTGACTATTATAAGTGACAATGGCGATTGATGTGACATACTTTTATCGTTTTTACTAAAAGTCAACTGTTTTATGAAATTTGTATATTCTTCTCACAGAAAATTAAATTAAAAACCGCAAATACGACCAACAACCGAAAATTACATTTAAGTTTCAGCATAAAATAATTAATAAACGCTCCGAAATCCTCGAGTCCGTCCGCACATAGTTGGCTCCGCCTTCCAGCGTAAAATGTGCGATTGCGGTAAGTTTCGCCTCGAAATCCGCAAGAGGTCGGTAGCCGACGGCCGTATTTTACAAACGGAGGAAAAATGATATAGAAACATTTAAAATTTTTTGAAAAAAAATTGTTTAGTTTGGTTGTAAAGAAAATGGTAATAACGATGCCGCCACGAAACGTTTTTAATTTTTTTTTATAGTTAATGAAAAAGAAACTTGAGTACGTCGGCCCTAGATCATTAAAAAAAAGTGACAACGCATCGGCGTACATTTATATTTACCTATATACCATTCCAAATTTGAAATCCATTGGACTATAAATAAACTCATAATTCATTTTCTGCTGTGTATCGTCCACAACCGTAGCCCTTAACAAGAAAATCAGTGTTTTTTTTTTATTTCAAATGAATTTTGGCTATGCAAAGATGGATGCCTTGAAATAACTCCAACATTTTTTTCTTTTTTTATCCAATTTATTCGTGAATATATTAATAGAAGAAAACAAAAACTAATTCATTACTTTGCATGGATTTTCATTGGCCTCAGGGTAGCCAATAAAACGTACTTTTTAAATTTTAAAAAAGTCAAAACAATTTTTAATTAGTCTTGATTACTGTGACCAGTGGTCTTATAGGGTTCCCTCTCTGACTTTCTGAACTTTGACAAGTTTCTGTCAGTTTGGGACCAGGTGATTCATTCGAAAATCATGAGATGTCGCTTTAAGCTACCTCGTCCGTTAATCCACTATATCACATGTTAAAGCCTACTGAAAGGTCTTTTTTCCTTTTCGTCACACCCTAGCCGTACTGACGAGTCGTGATATGGCGAGATGTGTCTAGAGATCGGTGTGACGAAAAGGAAATAGGAATGAGGAATGAAATATACACTCTGATACTTAGCTCTAAAAAAAGTAACGCTCCTGATTTGTGGGATAAATTAAAAGATCTTTAACTTTTATATCATTGACCCGATTTTAATCAACTTTTTTTTATATGTAGGTAAACTCATTATTTATTTTGAAATAGTTAAAATATTTTCCTTCTGTTTTGTTAATAGTTGGAAATATGTGTTTTTAAAGCAATTAATAACTTTATTCATGACTTGTAAAATAATGATTACCGATTTTGCGTAGTTGAAATTTTAAATTATTTAAAGAAGCATGAGATTTAGATGTCATGCTTAAAAAAAAAATTGAGGTATCTGAAATGTAAATTCTATCATTTCGCACTGAAGAATGCAGATGCCAGAAGTATCATTGAACCCAGAAGCAATAATTAATTATAACTAATCATTGTATAGGATTAAAGGCAGTTCCAGCTCAGGTCATATTCTAGTTCATGACATTAACATATTTTTTATATTCGTGCAGCTCCTTCAACGTGTTGAAGGAAAAGTTCGATCATGGCCTTATAGTATCGACGACCAGTCTTGCAGGAATTTAAAACTTAGAATTGAGGGGCGTTTTTTCAAAACTGAACATGTACAATTTCATGTTTTTACAGGAAACACTTTTTATTGTTTGTAATCTTTATTTAACATATTTTTCTTTGCTAAATATGTGACGTTACACTTTTGTCATAAATAAACACAAATCCCAAAATTTTTTTTTATTTCAACCAACAAAATGTATGAAAAAATAATAACAGTTTTTACAAATTATTTCAAAACTTGGCAACTACTCCTACTTAATTAAACATATGAATGCAAAAAGTTTTTTTTTTCATTTTCTTCGCGTTCGAGTTAAAACACAACAATAATTAAAAAAGTCTAGATACTCACAGAAGACTCATCGAAGTATCTCGCCGTGACGTTGTCATTGTCTTTTTTCTGACAGTCCTTAAAAACAGACTCGTAAAATGCTTGAGCTTCCTCTGAAGAATAATCGAAAAACGCCATAAGTTTTCTTATATCATTTGCCTTTTTCTCGCTGACGCGATTTTTTAATATTATTTCTGGAGCTTTATCTAATAAAGATTAGGTTTTAACACCTTCCTTTAGAGGCTTTACTTCAATGCCTTCCGCAGAATAAGCAGTGCGTATCTTAACTTGTTTCTTCGTATATTCAAAAACACGTACTTCCTGCATTTTAAATGGTAATTTTTTCTTTACAATCTCGGAAGCTTTACTTTTCAAATCAATCAACTTCCAGTCTTGTCCGAGAATGACACAACGGCCAAACTTATTTAAAACGGAATAATATTGTGACGGCGTAGTGATGGTTTCCATTTTGCGGTAGTCCTTTTCGATACCGGAACTACTGTGCCTTCCGCCACCCAACTGAAGTAGCTTACTGTTACACCTCTTTGATTTTTTGGATTTTTCACAGTTCGTCTAACAGGAACTTTGGCCTTCATATATTTTAATAAAAAACAATCCTGGAGGATCTTTGTTTTATTCGAGTAAAAACGATCTCGAAAATGCACCATATCGCAATGGGATAAATCAGCTACTTTACACATGCTGCGTTTATGCTTTTTATCGGAATCCAAACTTAGTCCATGAGTACAAGAGATGGTTGGTAACTGACCATTATCCGAATTCGTTTTCTTATTATTAGGTCGCGGCGTTTTTCTTGCCTTACGGCCGCCCTCCGCACATAACACCGGGGTTTCATAATCGGCCATTTTAAAAATATTGCAACGACACGCGACCAGTACGTCTATCACTTGTAACAGACTAGTCGAGACTGATTTAAAAATGGTAAATAATATAGAATATATGCTCTTTGATATAGTAGATAGCTAGTTTTGTAAAATCTTATAAATTGTAGATGTACACTTTTGAGAAAATTCTGCAGTTTTGCCATTTAATTACCATAGTAGATGTTTAGTTTTGGCAAAATTTCTTTACTTCATTCGATGCACCTTTACGTTAAATATAAGATGTGATGCCTAACTCGTTTCGGCCAAATTTGTAGATGTGCAGTTTTGAAAAAACGCCCCTCAATTATAAGTAGTACTCTGAAACACTTTTCTTAAATATTCACATTCTAAATGTGTCTCTTCACATTTTCCTGTAATTCCCCCGGTAATACTTCAACTTCGACTATTGTACGATGAAATAAACGCAACTTTGCTATTTTTGTGTGGTTGGTTCATTGCGATGTAAAGATAACCGTAACAGATGCATTTCATCGTTTATTTTTTAAAGTTAGTTGTTAAATGATCTACAACTGCAAAGGCTGTTCACTGTTCAGTTGTAGTGCCAGATTGTATGTAATTACACTGTTTCTAATTATTTGCTGTAAAAAGTGATTATTATGATATTCTTTAGGATATGTTGATTGTGAAATTTTAGGTTACACTGATATTTTTATAGTTATAGGATTATACAGAGTGGCAAAAAAGTCGCGCATAATGCCTGTAACTTTTGAATTACCTCCTATACGAAAAAGTGACCTTTATGAAAGTTGTTAATTTCAAACATTTCTACCTGGATGAATTTTTTCTCATTTCCGGCTTGGTTGCCATAGAGATCAACTTACTTTTTTTAAATGGAACACCTGCATATGATTGCATATTTGGATTGTACTGGGAAAACTCAGAATTTTTTTGTATTTCAAATTTTTATTTGTTTAAAATTGTAACAAACTTTATAATAACAAAATAAATAGCCTAGAAAATTAAACATTTTAACATCGAAATAATAAACAAGTGAAACCTTTTTAGTTGATAGTGTCCAAAATGACCACCATTTTCTGCTAATCAGAACGCCAGTCGATCCCTGAACCCGTCTACAACGTTTAAAAGGAAGTCCTCTGAAATGGCCCGAATTTCAACAATAATTTTTACTTTTAAAGATTCTAAGTCATTTGGACGGTTAACGTAGACTTTGTTCTGTGTCCCCACAAATGGAAGTCGAGCGGGGTTAAGTCCGGGGATCGCGCTGGCCAGTCAATACCACCTCTTCTGCCTATCCAACGTCCTGGAAATTGTTCGCTTATGTATTGTCTAACATTTGCCGCATAATGCGCAGGTGCTCCATCTTGCTGGAACCATGCCTGTTCGTTTATGCCATTATTTACACCCGGTAAAACCATTCTGCAAGAAGGAATTATGTGATTCCTGAGGAGGTCCAGATATTTTTCGCCATTCAAATTACTATCTATGAAAGAAAGTCCCACAATATGTCTACCAACTATGCCCGCCCAAACATTAACTTTTTCGGGTCTCTGAGTATGACCTTCCTGGAACCAGTGAGTATTCTCAGCAGACCAATAACAATAATTATGTCTATTAACAATGCCATTTAAATGGAAAGTAGCTTCATCCAAGAAAATTATATTTGTTGCGAAGTTATTATCGTTATCGCATCTTTCCATCATTAGCTCACCAAATTCAGCTCTTCCATCAAAATCGTCCTCGCTTAACTCGTGCACCTTTACTTATCTTGTAGGGATGCAACTTCTTCTGCTTAAACAAATTTTTCACTGACTAATGAGACACATTAAAATCCATTGCCATTAGCCTGGATGATTGTGTTGGATTTCATGTATTGAGACCATGATATACAAAGCTTTGTCTCCCCGGTTGCTGTTGTAGGTCGACCTGATCTAGCGGCTTCCCTAACACTGCCTGTTTCTTGAAATTTCTTTACCATTCGACACACCGTTGACTGATTTTGACATTGAAAAGTTGACAAACCTGATCTTGCGATCTCTTCATATTTCCGTTACCGCTCATTATTAAAATTTCCAACTCGTTGTTCCTCATTCAGATGCACCTTGGTGTAAACAAATTAGAAATCAGACAACAGAAAATTAAACAGGAACTCAAAATTGATACCTCTTAGGTCACTGTCATGAAAACACCTTGACTCAACCGATGGGTATTAGGTAGAAATAATTATAATTAGGAAGTTTTTCATTTTTGAACTGTAATTATCTCGAAAACGCTTGCAGATAGATGAAAAATTGAAAAACAAAAAATTCAGAGTTTTCCCGGTAGAATCCAAATATGCAATCATATGCAGGGTGTTTCATTTAAAAAAGTAAGTTAGTCTCTATAGCAACCAAACCAGAAATGACAGAAAATATTCATGCAGGTAGAAATGTGGGGAATTATTTACTGAACAACTTTCATAAAGGTCAGTTTTTCGTATACGAGGTAATTCAAAAGTTACAGGCGTTATGTGCGACTTTTTGCCACTGTATAGTCGATTTTATAAAAATATTTACTCGTGAAATGAGAATTTGTAATTTCTCTGTTAAATTTGTCTCCAGGGAAATTACTTCGTAATAAAGTTATACCTTCTGGAATTTGTAATGCATTAATTGTGATCTCTTTTTTTTTGTACATAGTCGCTAAAAGCGTATTTTTTACAAAACACACGAAAAAAACAAAGGTAAAAAAAGGCAAGCGGAAAGGACCAGATACTTAACGTATCAAAAATAATCCCATAGAACGCTTAGAGCAGAAAGAGAAATAAAAATATCAGGGAAAAATAAAAGCAGCTAAAAAACTGCAATAATATTTGGCCCACTTAGGTTTTTGTTGTCTCTAGTCTCATTAACCTTAAAATCGCAAACATTCATGGCAAAGCGTTAGTGTTTCACTGTGTGTTCGTTTTTCCATAGGAGTGGGACCCAATTTCAAATATTGGGTATATTTGTGTGCGGCGCATAGTCCACATCTACGTAAATTTCGGCATCCACGTGCAAATTTTCATCAAATACAATGCACAACCCACATGTTTATTGATGTGGACCCGGTTTTTGTTCTTACTTTTTATATCGAAGTCACGAAAGTAATTATTTATTTATTAACCTTTATTTTAGGGCACT
This sequence comes from Polydrusus tereticollis, assembly GCA_963920685.1. NCBI lineage: Eukaryota > Metazoa > Arthropoda > Insecta > Coleoptera > Curculionidae > Polydrusus > Polydrusus tereticollis. The sequence continues at coordinate 82,341,852 of OY987329.1, read as the reverse complement.
GATGGTATGACTGCCCTTCATATAGCAGCCAAATGTGGCAACCTGCAAGCCTGTCAAATTATCTTGTCATTTAGTTTCGGTATACTGAACTTCGTTAATGGACAAGATGACGGAGGATGGACGCCGTTAGTTTGGGCTTGTGAGCATGGATATCTTGATGTTGCCAATTATTTGGTCTCTAAAGGAGCTGATGTAAAAATTAGGTTAGTTAGATCTACGATATTATGTAAGCCTGTAGTTATATTGAGCTTCAATACTGAAAGAGATACGTGTACGTCCAGAGGATTCCTTAAATATCACTATGAAAACCAGAGTTAACATTTGTTATACATATAAAGTTACGGTTTAGTGCTGTTCTAATTTCCATTTTTTTACATATGGTATAATTTTCTTCTTTCAGGGACGTAGAACATAATGTGGCTTTGCATTGGGCAGCATTTAGTGGCAGTAGTCAAATTGTGGAATTGTTACTAAATTGGAAGTGTGATGTTAATGTTGTAAATGTTCATGGTGATACTCCTTTGTAAGTATGACTAATGTATTTAGGTGTTGTAAATTTGAAATTGAGCATACCCATCCCAAAGAAAGAACTTGATTGGGATGACAAGAATGGTTTGTGCATACACCACCTAAGTGTGAAACTGTAACATAGATAACTTAAAAAGTGCGCGTATAAAGTCCCCCCTCCCGCCCCCTCTTGGTATCCTCGAAATAACATAGGTGAAAAATTTTAGTAGAACGACTAAAAAACTTCTCCGTTCACGCACTAAATGGCCACATTGGTCACCCTGCAAAAACGCCATAACGGCGGCACCCAAATGTGTTCTGCTGGTATATACAGAGGCTTTTTCGCTATGGCCAAATCTTAGTTGCAATTGCTTAAAGATTATTTAATAAAATTCTGTACTTTTGTTACATATTAAAGTATTTAAAGAGTTAACCTATTGTCATTTAAAACTATCTACAAAATGAAAATGGGTTTATTGTTAATATTTTTGTGATGACTAAATTATAATTTATAATTTACAAATTTCTTTTTATTTGACGAGATTAAAAATGTAGCCCTGCTTTAAATCATATTTTACCAAATGTCAGTCGAACCGTATAAGATATCAAAATAGTGCAAGAAACAAAAAAGATAAATGATAAACCAAAAAAGTTATTTTTATATGAAAGGATAGTCAGTGTCGTATCAAAAAAAAAGTTGGGGGGGGGGGCCGCAGTGGTCGTGACGCCCAAAAAAATAACACCCTGTAGATAGTTTTAAATAACAACAGGTTAATTCTTTTCTAGTTTCTGGACCTCCATTAATAGGAACTTTTTTCATTATTTTTGTCAAGGAATCACCTGTTTCAATTTGTCGGTGTAATATTGAAACACCCTGTATAGGGTGGTCTAAAAATACAAATTTTTTAGTTCTTTGAAAAAATGTCTAAAAGTATATTTTTTCAAATGAAACACCCTGTATATTTTTACCGATTTGAAAAGCTGCTGACAATTTTGTATACCATACCTATACTCTTGTCGCTCCATAAAATGTTGGACAAGGTATCTACATTATAGCATTACAATTTTGAAAATCTTGCTAAGAATTCCAGTCTTCGTGCGAGATTCTCTGGCTCCAATCTATGGATTAATTTGGTTTTGTATGGATGAAACTTGTTGTTGTGTAGAATCCTCCATGCACAGAGTTGCAAAAGTTTTGTCATCCAGAAAAGGATGCTCATACACTCTTTGTGCGTCCTTAGCATTTGCCCTGCATTCACCGTAAATCAGTAACATATCTACTTTTTCTTGGTTAGTGTATTGAACTATTTTCATAGAATATAATATAGGTAATAACAGAACATTAATATAAATTAGGTTTTACAGTTTTTTAAAACCTTGTATTACTGAAAACGAGTGAAGTAATCGAATTAGGGCAAATGACAAAAAATTCTTAACATCTAGTACTTTGAAAAGTCCCTGCAGTCAATTTATATTTTTGAAGGGTCGCGACACCCAGATCGTCGAAGGGGTTGCATTAATGTTGTAATTAAGCTAAATCAAGTGGAAGTTCTTTTATCCCAATAGAAACCTAGAATTTTTTGTGCGAGTGAGCACTGGATAGCCGAGGACGAGATAGATGTTACACAACTTGTAAACTATAAATTACTAACGTCCTTTTGCAGAAGCCAGCACATCCATGAGGAAGTGGCCACATATGTGGACCAAATAAGCTAGATACCGTCAAACCTATTTCTGTTAATGACTTTGCTAGGGAATTATATTGGTTGTGTTACTCTTTGATTATATTTCGAATGCGCTGCCCTTTAGTTTAATATAAATATCAAAAAGATAGCACTAGCGGTTATTTATATATCGTGTTTATTTAACTCCTTACTGGGGTTTAATCAACGCCGCAGTCCCTCATTAGTTAAGTTAACTAAAAGAAACAAGAATTTTCAGTTAAAAACATGTACATATTCATCACTAACTTTTTAGACATATAAGTGCCCGAGAAGACAGATACAACTGTGTGGTAATACTTTTGGCAAGAAATGCCATTATTTCTCTAGTAAATAAGAATAACGAGACGCCATTAGATTGTGCACCAAAAGATGGAAATTGCTGTACTCTCTTAGCATTAAATGTTGAGTTATGTCGTGCTGTGTCTACGTATACAGATAAACATAAAAGTGTTCTTTCCAAGTAAGTACTTTTGCTTTCTAACGCCGCAGTACGATTTGATTGAATGCGACATAATCGAACTTAATTTGATGGTGTATGGTGGCAATCCGACCAAAATTATATACTGTGGCACAGTTGTACGTGTATGGCCTTATTTGATTTTCAACGAAGTTGTCCCAATTTCGACACTTTTATAGGTTATCTCCGTAATTGTTAGTGCTATCAAAAAAGTAATATGGGTGTCATGTGCTCTTTTTGGGTCAAATCTAAAATGGTAAAATCAAAATTTGAAAATTTTCCCTCGCTTAAGAGATACGGGGGAAAATCAAAAAATTGACAATTTCAAAATTACCATATATTTTCTTAGTTAAAAGAGATATAAAAAAATGTTTTATACAAAAGTTTCTTTATAATGATTGTTGAATAATCTGCCGTTTTCAGAATAAGTATACGGGGTCAGGTAAAAAAGTTATCGTACCTAACCTCATTTTTTTTTTAATGGATCACCCTGTATATTTTAATCTAAAAAGATAGCATTTTAAATTCTCTTCTCAAATATATAACACACCATGGATGATATTGGTTTCCTAGGTGATTTATTTAAACTTTATTACTTTAAACCACAGTAGGCCATGAAACCAAAGCTAATATCCGAGAAACAATTATGTTGACATTCTAGTTGTTATTAACACTTAATGTCAATTTTATTTTTACATATTCGTTTGTGAAAATGACTTATCAACATTTTGAAAAATTTGGTATGATATCAGTTCATATTGAAAGTGGAAAAAACGAAGAAATGGCGCAATATTTATATTTTGTTCGCTATCCGGAAAGACGGCAACCATTTAAGGGCATATTCCGACGACTGGAACATAATTTAAAAACATACGACTCTTTTACGATGCCGAGATTCTTTTATCGTCACATCCTAATTTTATTCTCTAAAATCACTTTGTAATTTTAGGAACAAAAATCTACGTCCGTCAGAAACGTAGAAACTGAAACTGGAATTACAAAATCTAAGGCGCAAAGAATTTTGACGTCCAATAAATATTTTCCCTATGTTGTTAAAATTACCCAATATTTGCATCCTGGTGATGATGTGAGACTATTGGAATTTTGTCACTGGTTTTTAAATAAATCTAACGAGGATCGTTCTTTTCACCAGAAAATAATTTGGTCAGATGAATGTCGAATTACAAGTTGCGGTATTCATAACCGACATAATGAAAGACATTGGAACCCCACAAATCCCCATATGGTACGACCTGTTCGCCAACAAGGTCGATTTGGGGTAAATATAAGTTGTTTTTTGTTTCAAAACAAACTGGTCATCACTTTTTTAAAGAAAATTTAAATGCAGATAGATATCTGGACATACTCCAATCAAACCTTTTCGATATCCTTGATGATGTTCCTTTAAATGAATTAATAGAGTTTTACTTTCAACAAGATGGCGCCCCTACCCATAACGCTCTTCGAATAAGAGAGTATTTAAAGTCTCACTTTAGAAGCCGTGGATAGGAACACACGGACCTATAAGGTGGCCACCACGATCTCCGGATCTAACACCTCCAGATTTTTTTTTTGGTGAGTGTTGGAAAATAAAATTTATAAAGAAGTCATTTTAACCCGAGAATAACTTGATCAAAGAATTCATGAGACCTTTGCAGGAATAAAATCATTACACATCATGAATGCCTTAAAATCCGTTCAAAAAAGATGTCAAGAGTGCATTGAAAACAACGGAGGAGCTTTCGAACATTTGCGATGATTCCTGTTATTTTCTTTTATTTCGTTTCAAAGTAATAAAGTTTAAATAAATCGCCTAGGAAATCAATATTATCCATGGTGTGTTATATACAGGGTGACTCGGATCTAAATGTACATACATCACCAGGAGATAGTGGACATCTTGGGGGTTCTAAATAATCTATCTTTAGTGGGACCATCTTTCCTCGTTACTTAGATACAGAGTGTTTTATAAGGTTTGGCTCATTTTTGTTTTTGCCATAATTCTTTTAGCACCCGGTATAAAATGTTCATATTCGGTGGAAATATTTTGAGTAGCTATCGCTTCAAAATGCCGTATGAAAATTTTTTGAAATTCAGGTCTGGACTTTAAAAACAAGACTGATTTCATTTTTTTAAATTCAACACCCTGTATATCATCATTTTGTAAATTTTATTTTTTATTTGAAAAACACATAAAAAACTAATTCTAATGACATACTTATCAAAATCCCCGCACTCGCCGCTCAGCCATAATAAATTGCTCTTCTTTAGATGTTGAAACACATACAAAATAATAACTGTTTTTATAACGACAATAATACCAATAATAAGAAATAAACCAAAGTAATAAAATAGCGGCGTGTTAAAATTTGAAAATTTTCAATTCAATTTGACTCCATGGCTCGGCACCTCAGAACAATGAAATATTGGGGGGCAACAAAACATAATAAGTCATTGTCAGTTATAACCTGTCAGATTTTTGGGCATTACGAGGATATTTTTGTTAAACATTTAGTTCTCGTTTAAAATGCCCCATCAATTTTCAAACCAAGAATACGCTGATATAATATTTGTAATGGATTTTGCGATGGTAAAGGGCGAGCCGCTTCTCGAGAGTATGAATTAAGGTTTCCTGGAAGAAGATGTCCAAACCATCAAACATTTTCAAATGTATTTTCTTTTCTTCGTGAACAAGGACATTTTTCGACACAAAATAATATTGATCAGCCTGTAAGACACCCAGTTCAACAGGAAGAATACATTTTAAATTCAATTGAAAAAAATCCAAAAACATCCACAAGGAAAATTGCTAGACGTCTGCATATAACGCAAAAATTAACCCATTCAACAATAAAAAATGAAGGCTTATATCCTTATCATATCCAAGAGGTACAAAGGTTGGAACCAGGTGATTATGCTAACCGTTTGGTTTTTTGTCAGTGGATTAGGAGGCACCAAAGAGATATTCACCGGACTTTGTGGACCGATGAAGCTCAGTTTACCAGAGATCTATGGTCTCTAGAAAATCCAAATGCTATTAGGCAGTCGCACTCGCAACATAGATTTTCCATAAATGTTTGGGCAGGTATAATCAATGGTAAATTTTGCCAAATCTTCTCCAAAATGAGAATGTTAATTTAAGAGGAATGTATTTCCAACACGATGGAGCCCCTCCACATTATGCAAGAATTGTTTCCGAAATTTAAACAATAGATATCCCAACAGATGGATAGGTCGTGGGGGGCCCCATTCTTGGCCAGCAAGATCTCCCGACTTTAACCCGCTGGACTTCTTTTTTTGGGGGTATATGAAAAATTTAGTTTACGAGGAAGAAATTAATACACGGGACCAGCTCTTGCAACGCATTATCACTTCATTTCAGGAAATAAAAAATAGACCAGGTGTAATCAGAAGTGCAGTTTCAAATTTAAATATCAGAGGAAGAAAATGTGAAGAAGTTAATGGTGGGCATTTTGAAAATATTCTCAAATAATTATGTTTTTGTTATTTTTGTTATTATTGGTATTATTGTCGTTATAAAAACAGTTATTATTTTGTATGTGTTTCAACATCTAAAGAAGAGCAATTTATTATGGCTGAGCGGCGAGTGCGGGGATTTTGATAAGTATGTCATTAGAATTAGTTTTTTATGTGTTTTTCAAATAAAAAATAAAATTTACAAAAATATGATATACAGGGTGTTGAATTTAAAAAAATGATATCAGTCTTGTTTTTAAAGTCCAGACCTGAATTTCAAAAAAATTTCATACGGCATTTTGAAGCGATAGCTACTCAAAATATTTCCACCGAATATGAACATTTTATACCGGGTGCTAAAAGAATTATGGCAAAAACAAAAATGAGCCAAACCTTATAAAACACTCTGTATCTAAGTAACGAGGAAAGATGGACCCACTAAAGATAGATTATTTAGAACCCCCAAGATGTCCACTATCTCCTGGTGATGTATGTACATTTAGATCCGAGTCACCCTGTATTTGAAAAGAGAATATAAAATCTTTTTATATTAAAATATACAGGGTGTTCCATTTAAAAAAATGAGGTTAGTATGATTAGTATGATATGAGGACCCGTATACTTATTCTGAAAACGGCAGATTAGTCAACAATCATTATAAAGAAGCTTTTGTATAAAACATTTTTCTGTATCTCTTCTAACTAAGAAAATATAGGGTAATTTTGAAATTGTCAATTTTTTGATTTTCCCCCGTATCTCTTAAGCGAGCAACAATTTTCGAATTTTGATTTTACTATTTTAAGTTTGACCCAAAAAGAGCACATGACACCTATATTACTTTTTTGATAGCACTAACAATTACGGAGATATAGGGTAAAAGTGTCGAAAATGGGACACCCTGTACTGCATTTGCATTTAACAAAATCGCACTGCGGCATTGGATCGTTTTTAGAACTATAAATGTGTATTTTTTTCGTAACCTTTTATTAATATCCATTTTTTATACCTCACTATTATTGTCAAACAACAATAGTATATTTTCCACTTTCAGTGATATTTCAAGGGGTAGAGAGCTGAATCCGATCCAATGTTATAACAGTGCAGACTCGGAAGCAGAACCAAAAAACTATACATACATACGAAAGAACTGCATTACTTCCGAGGATGTTCAAATAAATATGAAAGTATCGACCATTCGGTCTTGTTCTTGTGAAGATCGGTGTATGTCGTCAGAGTGCGCATGTGAGCGATTATCCTTGAGGTGTTGGTATAATGAGGAGGGGAAATTAGTGCCGGAGTTTAATTTTTGTGGTAGGTAGTATGCCGGTTTATTTGTCGCAAACTCGTTTTTGCGTGGTAATATCTAATTACATCCCTGAATATACATATACAGGGGCTTTCATAGCTCCTAAACGAATTAAGTTAGAAATTTCATTCATATGCGGGCTTATACTGTATCGTAGAGTGTATTTCAGGAAAATATTTTTGCATATACAGGGTTGACCAAAAAAGTGTGGTAACATAATGTTGAATTTTTTTTAATGGGACACCCTGTATTTTCTTGCATATTTTGGTTTGTATTATTATCATCCTTTAATTTTACGCAATTTGCTTTGGTAGTTTAAGAGCAATAAATTTAAAACTAAGATAGGAAAAAGTTAGCAGCTCTGAAGAAAAACCAAAAAAAAGATCTGAAAACATTTTTGGTAATCACGGCATTGTACAGAAATAATGACAAGGAGTCCAGAGATACGATGAATTTAAGAGTTTTCATCAATTTTATACAGGGTGTTCTAAATAAGGTTTCAAAAATGAGTAATTAAAAACTCATTTTTCTCAAATTTTTCAAATGGAGCACCCTGTATATTTTTAACTAAAGTAACGTAGAATTCAGAAACAAATATTTTTTACAGTACAAACATGTAGGTTATTTCCAGCCGTTTACGAAATAATTGCAAATTTCGTAAATTCTGTTGTGTAAAAATGTAAAAAGAACGTTTATTTTATCAATTAAACATATTATATGCCTAAACTAATATTATAAACTACAATAAATGTTCAAAATGTCTTCCATATTGATCTATGTATAAATTATTAGGCTCTTGAAAAGATCTATTTACTTCCCTTGGCATTTCAGGTGGTATACTACCAAACATATCTGTAATTCTTTGCTGCATATTAATTGCAGTTGTCGGCGGATTATTATAAACAATTTGCTTTACATGTCCCCACAAAAAAAGTCAAGCTTTGTTAAATCCGGCGATCTAGCAGGCCAGTGTGTAGGTCCGTTTCTACCGATCCATTGGTTGCGAAAGGTATCATCAAGGTAGTTTCTTACATCCCGTGAAAAATGCGCCGGAGCTCCGTCTTGCTGAAACCACATCCCATTTCTAATACAGTGTGTGTATAAAGTCTGGAAACGGCTTAATAACATCACAATTTATTGCCCGATTTAAACCAAATATGGTGCAGTTGTGTAAGAGGATCTGGCGCACCGAATGACAATATTGGCGTTGTTGCCAGCTTTTTAGTTTGTCTGGAATTCAAACGAATTTTATATTTTTAAATATAACACCCTGTATATTTTTTCATTTATAGTTTTTACTTTAAATTTTTTACACTTTTGGTATAACACACTTTGTTCCTACTATCAGTTTTCGAAATAACGAGTACAATTTAGAAAAACTATATTTTTTATATTAAATGCTCAAGCTGTACAGATTAACAGTGTGCTAATTGAAAATAAAATTTTGCAATTGTGTTGTAAATCATTTTTGGCGTTATTAATTCAAATTCGCCCAACATTCGACGCTGCAAATGGGCCAAATCTTGAGGTTTTGTGGAATAAACTCTGTTCTTCAAGTGTCCCCATAAAAAGTAGTCGTTAGGCGACAAATCAGGGGACCTAGGTGGCCACTTCATTGTACCCCCTCTACCAATCCACTTATTCGGAAAGGTGTTGTTCAAAAATTCCCGCACGTTTCGACCAAAATGGGGAGGAGCTCCGTCCTGTTGGAAGAATGTACTATCATAATTTGGACCCATCACATTTCGTATAGTACGCACTATTTGCGTTTCCAAGAGCTCGAGGTAAAGTTGTGATGTCAAATTTCACTCAATAAAAAATGGACCGATCTTGTGGTTACCCAGAAGCCCAGCCCACACATTCAATTTTCCAGGGCGTTGTGTATGACCTTCTCTCATCCAGTGGGAATTTTCATTTGCCCAAAACCTACAGTTGTGTCTATTGACTTTACCATTTAACATAAATGTTGCTTCGTCCGAAAATACTATAAATTTGAAAACTGGTTACTTTGGTCAAACCTTGACATCATAATATCACAAAATTCAATTCTTCGCTCATAATCATTTTCTGATAACTCTTGAACTACATGTATTTGAAAAGGGTGGTATTTATGTTTTATTAAAACATTATGGACGGATTTGAAGCAGACGTCACTTACTTGAGAAATTTTTCTTAATGAAGAAACAGGGGTTTCAACAACATGTTGTAAAATTTCTGAACTTTTCTCTTTATCTACAACTGCTGGTCGTCCTGATCGTCGCCTATCTCTACAATATCCAGTTTCTTCGAATCGTCGGACAGTTTTTAGAACAGTTGCTGTTGCAATTGGATTTCAAAATTAATTAATTAATAATTAAAAATTAATTAATAAATAAAACATTTTGTTGATATTTTCAAAACACGTCGTTATTTCGAAAACTACTGATATTAGGAACAAAGTATGTTATACCAAAAGTGTAACAAATTTAAAGTAAAAACTATAAATGAAAAAATATACAGGGTGTTACATTTAAAAATATATAATTCGATCGAATTCCAGACAAACTAAAAAGCTGGCAACAACGCCAATATCGTCATTCGGTGCGTCAGATCCTCTTACACAACTGTACCAAATTTGGTTTAAATCGGTCAATAAATTGTGATGTTATTAAGCCATTTCCAGACTTTATATACGCACTGTATATGGAGCAACGTCTGCCAGTAAACCTGGTAAATCATTTCGTAAAAAGTTTAAATACATGGGTCCATGACCATTAAAAAGTATGGACTTATCACAGTATCACCAATAATTCCGCCCCACACATTCAAAGCCCACTGGTGCTGCTGATCAATTTGTCTCATATGTCGCGGATTTTTTGTGGAATAATAGTGAAAGTTATGCCTATTTACATAACCGGTGGTATGAAATGTAGCCTCATCAGAGAATAAAACATAATTGAAAAACATAGGATCTTCTTAAAATTTCATTCTTGTCCAGGCACAGAATTCGAGTCGATTTTGAAAATCTCTATCGCTAAGAGCTTGATGGAATTGAATGTGGTAGGCATGAAAACGATGCTTTTTTAAAATTCGTTGTATAGATCTTTCGCTAATATCTACTGCTTTCCCTATTTTATTTTGACTTATGTGTGGATCTTCAGTAACTGTTAATAATACTTCTAATTATTTTTCCTCATTCGTGACAGGTTTTGTTCTTTCTTTTTTTGTGTACACGACATTTCCAGTTTTAATAAATCTTAATAATAATCTTTTTAAACTTTTTTCGTCAGGCTGCCTTCTCTCTGGATAACGTGACGCGTAAATTCTACTTGCTAACAAGCAAACTCATTTTAATATCTTATACTTAAGCGCTAAGTACTATTAGCCTGAAATGACAACTTTTTTGCATTAATTAAACTTGTCAAATTCTAATAAAAATGGAATCCCTATCGTATTTCAAAACCTACCAAGATTTTTATGCGTAACCTTTACTAATACATTTTTTTGCTGTTATTTGAACAGAAATGTTAAAGGAAGTAAATAGATCTTTTCAAGAGCGTATTAATTTATGCACAGATCAAAATGGAAGACATTTTGAACATTTATTGTAGTTTATAATATTAGTTTAGGCATATAATATGTTTAATAGATAAAATAAACGTTCTTTTTACATTTTTACACAACAGAATTTACGAAATTTGCAATTATTTCGTAAACGGCTGGAAATAACCTACATGTTTGTATTGTAAAAAAGATTTGTTTATGAATTCTACGTTACATTAGTTAAAAATATACAGGGTGTTCCATTTGAAAAATTTGACAAAAATGAGTTTTTAATGACTCATTTTTGAAACCTTATTTAGAACACCCTGTATAAAATTGATGAAAACTCTTCAATTCATCGTATCTCTGGACTCCTTGTCATTATTTCTGTACAATGCCGTGATTACCAAAAATGTTTTCAGATTTTTTTTTGTTTTTCTTTAGAGCTGCTAAACTTTTTTTACCTTAGTTTTTAATTTATTGCTCTTAAACTACCAAAGCAAATTGCATAAAATTATAGATATTTATAAAGGATAATAATACAAACCAAAATATGCAAGAAAATACAGGGTGTCCCATTTAAAAAAATTCAACATTATGTTACCACACTTTTTTGGGTAACCCTGTATATGCAAAAATATTTTCCTGAAATACACTCTATGATACAGTATAAACCCGCATATGAATGATTTCTAACTTAATTCGTTTAGGAGATATGAAAGCCCGACGCACTGTTGCAGGACCCTGTATAACTGTACCTGCTGATGAGCTAACCAACTATTGAAATTGACATGAAACTTTATTAATTTTTAGATCCGCCTTTAATATTTGAATGCAATGAGATGTGCTCCTGCAACTCCATCTTGTGTATAAATCGGTTGGTTCAAAAGCCTCTGAGTCAAAGGTTTCAACTATTTAAAACTGGTTCAAAGGGCTGGGGAATAAAAACGTTAAATTTGATTACTAGAGGAAATTATGTGTGTGAATATGTGGGTGAAATCTTGACAGACACAGAAGCAGATCACAGGGAAGATGACAGTTATTTGTTTGATTTAGATAATAGGGTAAGGTTATTAGTTTTTTTCTAAATCTGTTAATGCGAGATATGAAGCAAATGTTTTGAAAAATCCAACTTTATAGTCAAATATTTATTTTTTTTTTTTATTTACTATTTTTTACGGTCGTCGGCGTATCAGAGGCCATCTTGAACCGGTCATCGACCTTACGGTTTTTATACGTGCGGTCTACCGACTGGGGAGTGTGAAACGGCACCTTCATCCTACGAGATATCCGATCTCATCCGGCCTGTCCGGCGTGAATAGGATGGTTTTGATGTCGATTCATTTTACACTCTTCCCTAAGACAAGAGCACGCGGTGTTTCCCAAGCGGTCACCCATCCAAGTACTAGCCTCGCTCGACACCGCTTAACTTCGGTGATCTGACGGGAACCGGTGCTTTAAGTGTCGCTAGGCCCTTGCCTATATTTATTTATAATATACTACATTTTAAAATTCACATTAAAATCAAAATTGAGAACACAGGAATTCATTGAAAGTATAGAAGGCCACAGATATTAGCACTTGTTTAGTTTTTAATTTAAACTCCTTATATTTTAAAAGTTTAATATTCTCAGGCAATACATTATAACATTTTATTTGAGAGACTAAACTGGAGAAAGAACTCCGAAATGAGATTAAAAAAAGCTGCCAATCAGCTTCGTTCTATATACTGTTTGTTAAATAAAAAGAGCAAGATGGTTTATAGAACTAAAGTTAATTTATACAAGACTCTCGTCAGGCCGGTCCTGACTTATGAAGTGCCAACATGGTGCAGCATAAGCAGGACAGCGCATAACAAGTTTCAGGTGCTACAAAATGGAGCGTTAAAAATAATTGCGGACGCTCAGAGATATACTGTCAATAGAGTACTACACAGAGACTTTGAAATACCGACACTGACGGAATTTTATGACAAAATATTAGCGGATTACTACAAACGTACGGACGTATCCACCAATCCACTAATTACAAGTTCACATTTACAATCACCGCCGAATTCCACCTACAAGTTTTCTAAGAATTGGCTACCTCCAGCAATAGTGGAGGGGCACTAACGATGGAAGCCTCGCTAAATCAAGCGTTTATTTAAGCTGAAAAAGGAATAAGTCCAAAAAGACGCTCATACCACCTTTTTAAATGATCCAGGGCTTCGCTTAACTCCATTTCCTTATTTGAAGTTAGGCCAACAAAGGTCCCAATGACTAATAGAAGTTAAAGGCAATGTCTGACTTGAAAGAGAGAGAGATCCAGATAACATTTTATTGCCCAATACACAGGGCCGGTCTGACATCTGTTTAGCCTCCAGTAGGCTGTAATTAGGTGACCTTTGTTTCTGGTATCATGCTCATGAATGTTCTCATATACTCTGCAAGAAGCTATGTTCCTCTTTATAAAGAAACTTATCTGAAACTATATTTTTTTTAGGAAACTGATTCTTTCTGCATAGACGCCAAATATTACGGGAATTTTGCCAGGTTTATTAACCATTCGTGTGATCCGAATTTACACCCTGTAAAAGTATTCGTAGAGCATCATGACTTGCGGTTTCCAAGGATAGCACTTTTTGCTAAACGAGATATTCAGTCTGACGAGGAATTAAGGTAATTAATTGTTTACGAGTACATACTTTTAAATATATTATGGTGCGTACAGACTTGAGCACGCATGTTCTGAGTGAAATAAAGATACCTATGTTTAATGACTCAGCGCATGCGTGTGCAAGTCTGTACGCACAATAAGGTACGATATCGTTTATGCCTCTTATGAGCATATCAACACGGAGCAACACAATACCAACATGATATGTCGCTCGAATTCTCACGGCGAGGTACGACAAATTGGAAAGTAAAAAACGAGGCCCATTATTTATACTCAAACATGGTCACTTGTTTCACTACAAAAGGAGCATTTTCAGACTCTTGTAACAATCACACAAGTCACTAAAAGTAAAGGAAATACAAACTTATGACTTTTTACATACGATCTGAAGATGCTGGTTTCAGAGCTAAACATGTGGCTATTCATATATAAATAATTTGAGAGAGAGGCATCTTTTTTCACTTTCCAATTTACAATTATTGCCAGGCCTCTCTGGCTTTGGTAGTAAAAGAACGGACGGCATGGAAGTTTTATATCATCGCGATTAGGTAAAAATCTCCCATATTGAAATTTGGTCATGGCAGATTAGGATACCATATGTTGGCTACCCAAAATCAACGTTTTTTTTTTTAAATTAACAAACAACTCTCATAGCGATCTGAGATATTAAATTATAGGTCGCGAGTCCTTATACGAATATTCAACTTTGCCGACGCTAATCAACGTGCAAATGGACGACAAAGTGATTTTAATTTGAAAGTGCGCATGTGTCAATGAAATATCAATAATATTGCCACCTTTACGTCTGACTCGCAATACTTAAACACTTAGTGCCGACGTATTTTATTTTGGGCATATACGACTTGCGCTCCCGGTCAGAAATTTTTAAGGGTACCCTAAATTCCATGGGACAGTAGCGCACTTGTTGGGCACTGGCGCATGGTTTACTCGCGCGCCTTTACCCATTTGTAAAGGACAACAAACATTCAAAAATAATGGAATTAATTCGAAATTTTTTCCTCTGAAAATGTACCTTTCATTTTTTCAAAGACATTAGAACTAATAGACAAAACGACTTATTTAAAATTCCCATAAAAGTATCGACTATTATTGTTTTAAAATAATTGGCGAGTGCGAGAGAGAAAGGCAGATCTCTTAGATCCGATCGGTAACATTGTAAACCGTCCCTTGGTTTTGCTCGCCAGTGGTGTAGAGGTTAAAACCTAACAACAATGTATGAAAATAATACAATAATTTTTACTCGTTTACTGTTAAGTAGCTACCATGAGTTATTTATCAATATCTACTCTTAATTGTTTCTAAGTACCTATGTATAACAAAACTTTTTTCATTGTGTATAAAAGTTTTAATAAAAATGATGCTACCACAGCATTACTAAACGAACACATACACTACATCAATGCTTTCTATAAAACAATAACCTAACCATACTTACCGATGAAATGATAAAGTTGGATTAAAATGACACTTTTTTACACACTACACAGGCATGAACCATGATATTTTATTTCTACACTAATGTTTAGACAAATACACAAAGAAATCAAAAATAAACTGCAAAAAGGGCACAAAAGCACGAACTAACTGTTAGGACAGACTGCCAACGACGCAATCGCTATCGTCATTCTTAAAATCTCCCCTGTTGTAAAATCTTATTACGATGTTGCCGTAGTGCCTGAGATATATAACAATAATGTTAATACTTTTTAAAGTTTTTAATAAAATATCCGCATAACATTACAAGCATGAATGCATAATTTGGTACGCACACCTTAACTTTTTTGTTTATTGGGTTCTGGACGTTACTGCAATTACTAATTTAATTTTTTAAAAACAGTTTTCCCTAATATTTCTAACAAGACAGATAAAGCGGGCTAAGGTCCAGTTTTGAGCGACAGAGATGAATAATAAAGAGGGAATGATGATTTGCCGCAATAAAATGTAAACAATTTGGTCTATTAGTTATAATGTGCGACGTATGTATAAATAATAAAACACATAGCATTAACAGTAAAATCCGATTTATTTCTTATCATATTGATTACAAACACTTTTTATATAAGGCTTGTTCCAACCAGCAATCCGGAACTAGTTTTTAATCAGAAATGGAGTCTACCAGATGAATATTGTATGTAGACCCCATAATGCCTTGTTAAGTCCTGCAACTGGTTGATTGTATTTGACAGTGATGGTTGGAACAGATCTATAATTAAACCTACTGAACTATTTTATATACAGGGCGTTTATTAAACATACAGCAAAAATTGAAGAAGTTATTCCCTGGATTATTCTAAGAAAATTTTGTCCTTCGATGATTTTTGAAAAGTCGCTTTGTTTCGAAAATACAGGGCGAGAAAATTTTGGACAAAACCAATTTTGATATTTTTAAAATTATTAATGCAATCGAAATAAAAGTATGGCGTACTACGTTGGGCTTACCGAGTATACATTTTTTTAAAAATGTGTTGTTATCGTTGCCGGACACCCTGTATAATAATGATGTTTTTTATAGTTAGCGTTTTTATCAGCAACGGGCAAGTGTATACTGTTGATTTTAACTATAGTATTTAACTGAACATGCTTCAATACAAATATGAACCTAAAAATGTCTGGGTGCGCAACATAAAAACTTGCATTTAATTTGCTATGAAAAGATTCAGACGCGTTTGTAGTCCGCTTAGTACTACTAGTACAAGAAGCCCATTTATTTGATGGAAAAGTTGCATTGTCAGAAATATAGTTATCTACTAAGTAATTCGCAGATTTTATAACATTTTCATATTGTGGAATTAGAGAACACAAGTCTTCAACAAAACACTATCTTACATTATTGCTACTATTTCTAAACTTTGAACTTTCCTAAACCACGCCTGTGTTAAATGAAATCTATGTGCATCCAATAATACAAATTTGTGGGCATAGCTTCTTATTCTAACATGAATAGAATTTTCAAAATCACAAAGAATTTCATTTGAATTTAAAGACACATTGATGCCACTGCAATAATTATAACTTAATTCAAATGCATTATTGTAAGTTTCTGAATTTTTATTTGGCAACAGAATGAACACTAAAGGTATATGACCGTATGAATAATGAATAACTGCATAAAACATTTAGGACAAAAATGAAATGTACCATCGACATACATTTTTGGACAACTTCATAAGTACTTTTAAGTAGTTTGACATGAAAATAAACTTATATGTAAACTGGAACTCTTAATTAATAAAAAGTTTTCGCCCTTACCAGTATGGCATTCATAGGAGTCCAATGTGCTGTGGATATCTTCCAGTGATCGTGTATTCTTCTTCTCGACTGGTAGACACTTTTTCTGATGTTATCAATATATTTTGTTGTTAGTTTTAAGTTAGTCGAGACATCTGAACCCTCATGGATACCCACATTAATATTTTTTGATGGGCGTAGAGATTTGTCTTCGGTCGCCTTTCTCTGGACTCCATTTTGTAGCTTTTTCACTTGCAAATTTTCAATGCAAGGATGGTTATGCTTACCATTTACTTGGAGTAGAACCTCTTCTATTTTATCCACAGATATATATGTTCTGCATGTTTTTACTTTGCATCTATGAGAAACACCGAATGTTGTTTAATAATTTAAAATATTCCTTTAATGCTCCTATTGTTTTTCGCGAGCCATATCCCTAAACCAACAATAAATGCTGACAATACATATTGCCGCATATAAAAACAATAACCATGCATTGAACATTACCACTAAACTTGTATCGAAACTAGAGACTGTTCAATTTTAATTGTTCACCTAGTTCGTAAGATTTGTGATTTGGAGTTAAGTCCTTTTTGTAGAAATAAACTTTTATAAAAAGAAGTTCCTCGGTCGTGTCATTTAACTGGCGTTGCGAACAGGATAGTGCAATTTCGCCCTTTAACGGTTGTCCGCTGTGCAAGCGGAATTTTTAAATCTTAGTGCATTATTCGAACTGTAAAACTTTCCGGACCCGCCTAACAAAAGTGTAAGAGCTGCGAGTTCCAAAATAATGACGCTGTAGATCCAGTCCCCGTCAATCTTCCTGGGACGTACACCTCTGCGATACAAGAACTAAGGATCTACCCTTGATTGTATTGTAAGTAATTGCTAAATTGCCATTTAATGTCTGAAACTTCCAAACGTTTAAAGAATATTTTGCTTCGAAATAGGGTTGCTTTAGGATACTCAAAGCAATAACGCCCTAGAGAATACTGACAGCGAGTCAGATAGTTTAGATAACACTCTAACCCAAGACGAGTTAGTAAACTTACTCGATAGTCTAATCTTAAATAATGTGTATGTACAGGGTTATCCAACCAAGACTAGACAAGGCGATTTTTTGACTTTTCCTGTACTTTTATAAAAAAACTGAAATAGCCATCTTAAGTCATTTTCTCCCGCGAATTCGAATATCTTCAGCAAAAAACAATTGAACATCAAACAAAAGTACTAGGGGTCACTTTGATATTTTTTTAAATGGGATGCCGTATTTTTAATGAGCTTATCCGATTTCTCATATAAATTTTGATCTAAAATGTTGGATTTTTAGATTTATTTATTTTTTTTTTTTTTGTAGACGAACATTTTCCGAATTTAAAACTGAAGAAAAAAGGCGTTTTTGAATTAAAAATCCAACATTTTAGATCAAAATTTATATGAGAAATCGGATAAGCTCATTGAAAATACGGCATCCCATTTAAAAAAATATCAAAGTGACCCCTAGTACTTTTGTTTGATGTTCAATTGTTTTTTGCTGAAGATATTCGAATTCGCGGGAGAAAATGACTTAAGATGGCTATTTCAGTTTTTTTATAAAAGTACAGGAAAAGTCAAAAAATCGCCTTGTCTAGTCTTGGTTGGATAACTCTGTACTTTATCGTACACAGGGACGTATCTAAAGCTTTCCAATGGAGTGGGGGAGGGGGGTCTGCAGTCATTTATAGATATTAGAAAATACTGCCGGTAAGCCTGCCGGAGGCAAAGCGACGCAGACGAATATTTTTAGGAGCCACGCCCAAATATTGCCAAGAATTCACCTAAAAACAGAGTTGCGTATCTACCACCTACATTTTTGTTTTTGATTTTTCGATGTTTTACGTTTAATTAAAGAAATAGTCCATTCTCAAAGTGGAGTTGAAATTATAGGGAAAGGAAAGAAAGTCAAAAAGTCTTTCTCCATTAACTTAATAAAAAAGAGCAATCAAAGGTTCAATTTTTTTGCAGTTTTTCGTTTAATTAATTTAAATGTCGAAATTAGAAATTTAAAATTTGTCGAACTCTCGTCGAATGGGGGGGGGGGACTACCCCCTTATATACGTCCCTGATCGTACATAAATAAATAGACGAATTGGAATAGGTGTGGACTGTATTTTAATGAACGAAATATAAAAATTGTGACAAACGTAATAGAACAACTGAATCTGAAAAAGGTTCCTTACCGATTGGCGGTTTTCGACAATTTTTCCGAACTTCACGAATACTTTTTGCGACGTAACGAATACAAGAAAATCCTTCACGAGCGAACGCGCGATTTCTTCTTTCTTGTTTACTTTCGGATTTATTTTACACTCAAGGGAAAGGGGAAAAAATCACAAAGTCTTTCTCCACTGATTTAATAGTGAGCTATCAAAGGCTCAATTTTAAAAATAAAACGTCTCTACATGTTTCGAAGGTAGTAACCTTCATCTTCAGGAGACAAAAAACAGTGCTGTAGTTAGTATATAAGCAGTAGAGAGAAAACTGTTGATGGAAAGTGGCGTTGATGGAGCTTTAGAAAATCTTTCGAACAAAATATTAAAAAGTGAATGTAAAAGCAATCAGCATACTGAAATTTTAATTGAAATGCTTTATTTATTTAATTCAAAATATATGTGAAGTGTTGTCAACTTGTGGTCGGATAATAAAGAGAATATGTTCCTCATATGAAAGTTATAATCTAGGACCTAGGATATATAAAAAGATCTTTTGGACATTCTAGGTCATGTTATAAAAATTTTTGTTAGAGTTTATGAGAAATTATAATGTTGAAATTTCATTTGTAAAAAAAAACAGGGAGGCGGACACAGTTAAAATTTTAACTGTGTCCGTCTCCCTGCTTAGTCTTTGAGTGTATATAAAATAAAGACCTATATGTTTTTACCAATTTTTTTAAAAATCTAACTCTTATTCGTTTCCTTTTCCCTACAAAATGGGACGAACGTAACTAAGGTTGACGGGACCTTCGGCCCACAAAATTTTTTTTACAAATGAAATTTCAACATTTTAATTTCTCATAAACTCTAACAAAATTTTTTCTTCTCTTCAACAAAAGTTTTTATAGCATGACCTAGAATGTCCAAAAGATCTTTTTATATATCCTAGATTATAACTTTCATATGAGGAACATATTCTCTTTTATATCCGACCACAAGTTGGCAATTTCTTCACATACATTTTGAATTAAACAAATAAAGCATTTCAATTAAAATTTAAGTATGCTGATTGCTTTTACATTCACTTTTTAATATTTTGTTCGAAAGATTTTCTAAAGCTCCATCAACGTCACTTTCCACCAACAGTTTTCTCTCTACTGTTTTTTGTCTCCTGAAGATGAAGGTTACTACCTTCGAAGCATGTAGAGACGTTTTATTTTTAAATTGAGCCTTTGATAGCTCACTATTAAATCAGTGGAAAAAGACTTTGTGATTTTTTCTTCTTTCCCCTATATTTCAACTCCACTTCGAGAATGGACTATTTCTTTAAATTATTTTACACTTGTTTTTCTATGTTGCCAGGCAAAAATCAAACCCAGTGACGTGTCAAATAATTCTATAACTTTAATAGATAGCAATTTAAATTAATTTTAACAAATTATAAACCTTCAATGGAAAATCTTAGATTTAATACTTTCCTTCTACCAAACTTCTTGGGCAATCAAGACCACTTGGAAAGTTTTATTTTGTCTATAGACGAATTCAATACATTATATTTTAATAACGATCAAGGAAAAGTGGTACTAGCCGCCATTAAATCCAAATAAGCTGATGATGCAGCAGCAGCAGTATTTTTAAATTAACAAAAATGAAAATATATTGCAGTTTGTTGACAGACTCAAAACCTTTACCTAACGAATTATTTCTAAGATTCAGTATGAAGTTCCGGACGGTAATTTTAAACCAATTATAATTAATCAAACGGAAATTACTGCGGTCCTTATTTTAACAACAAATGTTTCACACACTTTAAACACCATGCTCATGTCACAACCCCCAAAACACTTAGTGCACACAAGTGACGAGTTTTAACATGATAGAATCTCAAGTAAATTTTACAAATATCTATTCAATATCAGTAATAATCATACTAACAGAATAGTCAATAGGCCATTTAATGCACAAGCACTACCAATAATGCCACCACTGCAAGTATTTCCTAGTCGACCTATTACGGTACAACCCCGCCCGATCCAAAGACACTTCCCCACGAACGCTCAAGTCTTTGTCAGACAACATAAAACCTTTCTCACACAAAACGAAGCTCCTCAACAAGACGCTCTGTCCGCTCTGTCCCCATGTCGATTTCCACCGCGGAACCTTTTCGTGTACAAGAACAAAGACAATTCCCCCTCGAGATACCCAAATTTCTTTTAACCCACGGGACACGGAAATTTTACCTCTCAGGAATTAACTAACATTGAAATAAACCCTTAACCCTTATACTAGGACACAACCTACACCAAATCAACCATCAACTCCCACAGGATTCCTTACTAATCGAAATCGAAATAAAAAATTTAAAGAGGCATTTCTAAAATGCGAAGAACTTATAATTAATTCGCCAATACTTCAATATCCTGATTTCTGCAAACCTTTTAAATTTACGACAAATGCTGCAAATATCCCCATAGGCAGCGTCCTATCCCAAACCGACCATCCTGTCGCCTATTATTCCCGGGCGCTAAATTCCGCTGAAAACAACTCCATTATCGAAAAGGAACTCCTTTCTATAGTAGGTTCAACAAAACATTTCCGTTATTACCTATTCGAAGTAAAATTTACCGTAGAAACTGACCGCAATCCTCTGATATGGCATTCCAAAATCAAATAACCCAACTCCCGCCTAATACGTTGAAAACTAAAGTTGGAAGAATTTAATTTTGAAATAAAATACAAGAAGGGTAAAGAAAATGTCGTCGCCGACGCCCTATCCCGTATAGAACTCGACGCTAGCAAAACAACCGACATAGTCGAAACGTTGTCTAACGCCCCTAACGTTGACAACACAGTTGCCAACCTTAGCGACTTTGACCTTGTCGATTTTGTCAATATCGTAATTAATAACAAAGTACTTTCAATTTCGCAGCCCCGGGCGAGGCTGGACCTGAGCAACTCAAAAACATCTTCGTTCATTCAATGGAAATGTCTACTTATTATAATTCTTTCTGGAACATTCCCATAAAAAGACTACACTCCACCTTGCTCGAAAAATTATAAATAGTCGAATTGGAAAACCCAGAAGAAACCCCCAAAACTTAATCTGAATAATGACTTAACACTATTCGAACAACACAACGAAAGAGGAAAAGAGAACTATTGCCCTTTTTCAAAAATATTTATAAAACAGCCTAAACGGCCAAATAATATGTATGTATGTATGTAACAATCGTTAGAAATAAAATAAATCCCCAATAAACCAACAAAGGTAACGACAACCGCCAAGAACACAAAAAAAAACAACAACCATACACATTAGGAAGACCAAAAGACCTATTTCTTTTCAACCCCCCGATCCTGATCCTGCATGCCTAAGTGAACCTTTGCCAGGCACTTCAGGTCTACAAACTCCCTAACAACGGTTACTATACAGGGTGTTATTTAATAAGTGTCCGATATTTTACAGGACGAATCCTCAGTTATTTATAAGGTGAAAAGTTCATATAAGCATGGGTCCGCAATCCATTCATTTTTGAAAATAATGTCTATATTTCGACGAAAATTGGTATTTGGGGATTTTTTAATATCAGAGATATTATTATATCTCTCTCCGTTTAATCTTCCTGGAATAAAGAATGGGCCTATTAAATAATTCCTGCCCACACGTTAAGGGATAACTGTTCTCGGAAATGTGATTCCTGTATCGCATGGGGGTTTTCCTCTGACCACAAGTGATTGTTGTGAAAATTGCGTATAGCGTTGGGTGAGAAATTTGCTTGGTCGGTAAACAGGATTTGATTTTCAAATAAAGGATTTTGAATAAGGCATTGGAGAAACCAACGACAGAAGTTGATACGTACTGGAAAATCAGAAGGGAGGAGCGCCTGAACTCTTTGAATGTGGTAGCGATATAACAAATTATCAATTAAAATTTTCCATACTAAAACATGAGAAATGTTTAACGTCAGCGCAAATTTTCTGGTGCGTGTTTCCGGGTGTTCTCCTACCGGATTAAGAACTGCTTCCTTGGTTTCTTGGGTTCTTACCGTCCGATGTGCACCCGACAGATGAGTAGCTTTCTCAAACCTTCCTGTTTCCTTCAACCGAGCGAGTTGTGCGGTTCGGATAACGCTTCTGATACAAACGTTTAGCCTCATATGCATTTTCGTTAGCAAGTCCGTATATGTAAAATATATGTCAGCATACTCAGCATTGGTAAAGTTTACCATTTTTTAACAAATAATCACAATAATAATAAATAAAACTATTTAACTATGCGTCAAGATATTATTTTTGACACAAAATAAACATTGGAATATACTTACTAGTCTACTTGCATGCGTGTATTCAACAAGGAGGTGGACATTTCGAACATTTATTGTGATTTTGATTAGTTTTATATCTAGTGTTTCGTTGTTTAAAAATTACCGTTTGAAATGTTTCTATGTTGATTAAAAAAAAGTTGTTAAAATTGTTTCACTTTTTGACAAAAACATGCATCGGTTATTTTAAATAAAAATATCTCAAAAACGGCTGCTTGTAGCGACTTTTGACAAGCATACCGTTTTCACGTAAAAATGATAAGAGGAATCGATTTTACTTCTAGAAAATGTGATACATACATGCACGAACAAGTTGTAACTCCCCAAAAGAGAAGAAGACCTGTAGGTGGCGCCTCCTACAGTTAAGGGCCAAACTAAGATCAAATTTGAATTTCTCATATTAAAAAATCCCCAAATACCAATTTTCGTCCAAATATAGACATTATTTCAAAAATTATTTACGGAAAACAAAAATAAAAATAAATTTTTAACACCCTATTTCTAAAATAAAAGAAGATTAAACGGAGAGAGATATAATAATATTTCTCATATTAAAAAATCCCCAAATAATAATAATAATAATAATAATAATAATAATAATAATAATACTTCTTTATTTCAAATTAATTACATACATACATATTTGCAAATAAAATGAAATGACGTCAACGTACAAAAAAAAATCTTAAAAACTATATTCTAAAAAATCTGACATTGTATATGGTTCAATGTTAATTAATACTTGTTTTAATTCTCTTTTTAGGGCTTTTACATTTGAAATACTTTTTATTGATTGTGGCAGTTTATTGAACAATTTTACACACATGTAGTATGGGCTCTTTTCTGTAATAGTCAAACGATGAGTTGGATATACAAAATTTTGATTTCGGGTATTATGGCTGTGTTTCAATTAAAATTTAAGTATGCTGATTGCTTGTACATTCACTTTTTAATATTTTGTTCGAGAGATTTTCTAAAGCTCCATCAACGTCACTTTCCACCAACAGTTTTCTCTCTACTGCTTATACTAACTGCAGCACTGTTTTTTGTCTCCTGACTCCTGAAGATGAAGGTTACTACCTTCGAAGCATGTAGAGACGTTTTATTTTTAAATTGAGCCTTTGATAGCTCACTATTAAATCAGTGGAAAAAGACTTTGTGATTTTTTCCCCTTTCCCCTATATTTCAACTCCACTTCGAGAATGGACTATGTCTTTAAATTATTTTACACTTGTTTTTCTATGTTGCCAGGCAAAAATCAAACCCAGTGACGTGTCAAATAATTCTATAACTTTAATAGATAGCAATTTAAATTAATTTTAACAAATTATAAACCTTCAATGGAAAATCTTAGATTTAATACTTTCCTTCTACCAACCTTCTTGGGCAATCAAGACCACTTGGAAAGTTTTATTTTGTCTATAGACGAATTCAATACATTATATTTTAATAACGATCAAGGAAAAGTGGTACTAGCCGCCATTAAATCCAAATAAGCTGATGATGCAGCAGCCGCAGTATTTTTAAATTAACAAAAATGAAAATATATTGCAGTTTGTTGACAGATTCAGTATGAAGTTCCGGACGGTAATTTTAAACCAATTATAATTAATCAAACGGAAATTACTGCGGTCCTTATTTTAACAACAAATGTTTCACACACTTTAAACACCATGCTCATGTCACAACCCCCAAAACACTTAGTGCACACAAGGGACGAGTTTTAACATGATAGAATCTCAAGTCAATTTTACAAATATCTATTCAACTTTGCGACATACCATACCTAGAAATATCAGTAATAATCATACTAACAGAATAGTCAATAGGCCATTTAATGCACAAGCACTACCAATAATGCCACCACTGCAAGTATTTCCTAGTCGACCTATTACGGTACAACCCCGGCCGATCCAAAGACACTTCCCCACGAACGCTCAAGTCTTTGTCAGACAACATAAAACCTTTCTCACACAAAACGAAGCTCCTCAACAAGACGCTCTGTCCCCATGTCGATTTCCACCGCGGAACCTTTTCGTGTACAAGAACAAAGACAATTCCCCCTCGAGATACCCAAATTTCTTTTAACCCACGGGACACGGAAATTTTACCTCTCAGGAATTAACTAACATTGAAATAAACCCTTAACCCTTATACTAGGACACAACCTACACCAAATCAACCATCAACTCCCACAGGATTCCGTACTAATCGAAATCGAAATAAAAAATTTAAAGAGGCATTTCTAAAATGCGAAGAACTTATAAGTTATTCGCCAATACTTCAATATCCTGATTTCTGCAAACCTTTTAAATTTACGACAAATGCTGCAAATATCCCCATAGGCAGCGTGCTATCCCAAACCGACCATCCTGTCGCCTATTATTCCCGGGCGCTAAATTCCGCTGAAAACAACTCCATTATCGAAAAAGAACTCCTTTCTATAGTAGGTTCAACAAAACATTTCCGTTGTTACCTATTCGAAGTAAAATTTACCGTAGAAACTGACCGCAATCCTCTGATATGGCATTCCAAAATCAAATAACCCAACTCCCGCCTAATACGTTGAAAACTAAAGTTGGAAGAATTTAATTTTGAAATAAAATACAAGAAGGGTAAAGAAAATGTCGTCGCCGACGCCCTATCCCGTATAGAACTCGACGCTAGCAAAACAACCGACATAGTCGAAACGTTGTCTAACGCCCCTAACGTTGACAACACAGTTGCCAACCTTAGCGACTTTGACCTTGTCGATTTTGTCAATATCGTAATTAATAACAAAGTACTTTCAATTTCGCAGCCCCGGGCGAGGCTGGACCTGAGCAACTCAAAAACATCTTCGTTCATTCAATGGAAATGTCTACTTATTATAATTCTTTCTGGAACATTCCCATAAAAGGACTACACTCCACCTTGCTCGAAAAATTATAAATAGTCGAATTGGAAAACCCAGAAGAAACCCCCAAAACTTAATCTGAATAATGACTTAACACTATTCGAACAACACAACGAAAGAGGAAAAGAGAACTATTGCCCTTTTTTAAAAATATTTATAAAACAGCCTAAACGGCCAAATAATATGTATGTATGTATGTAACAATCGTTAGAAATAAAATAAATCCCCAATAAACCAACAAAGGTAACGACAACCGCCAAGAACACAAAAAAAAACAACAACCATACACATTAGGAAGACCAAAAGACCTATTTCTTTTCAACCCCCCGATCCTGATCCTGCATGCCTAAGTGAACCTTTGCCAGGCACTTCAGGTCTACAAACTCCCTAACAACGGTTACTATACAGGGTGTTATTTAATAAGTGTCCGATATTTTACAGGACGAATCCTCAGTTATTTATAAGGTGAAAAGTTCATATAAGCATGGGTCCGCAATCCATTCATTTTTGAAAATAATGTCTATATTTCGACGAAAATTGGTATTTGGGGATTTTTTAATATCAGAGATATTATTATATCTCTCTCCGTTTAATCTTCCTGGATAAAGAATGGGCCTATTAAATAATTCCTGCCCACACGTTAAGGGATAACTGTTCTCGGAAATGTGATTCCTGTATCGCATGGGGGTTTTCCTCTGACCACAAGTGATTGTTGTGAAAATTGCGTATAGCGTTGGGTGAGAAATTTGCTTGGTCGGTAAACAGGATTTGATTTTCAAATAAAGGATTTTGAATAAGGCATTGGAGAAACCAACGACAGAAGTTGATACGTACTGGAAAATCAGAAGGGAGGAGCGCCTGAACTCTTTGAATGTGGTAGCGATATAACAAATTATGAATTAAAATTTTCCATACTAAAACATGAGAAATGTTTAACGTCAGCGCAAATTTTCTGGTGCGTGTTTCCGGGTGTTCTCCTACCGGATTAAGAACTGCTTCCTTGGTTTCTTGGGTTCTTACCGTCCGATGTGCACCCGACAGATGAGTAGCTTTCTCAAACCTTCCTGTTTCCTTCAACCGAGCGAGTTGTGCGGTTCGGATAACGCTTCTGATACAAACGTTTAGCCTCATATGCATTTTCGTTAGCAAGTCCGTATATGTAAAATATATGTCAGCATACTCAGCATTGGTAAAGTTTACCATTTTTTAACAAATAATCACAATAATAATAAATAAAACTATTTAACTATGCGTCAAGATATTATTTTTGACACAAAATAAACATTGGAATATACTTACTAGTCTACTTGCATGCGTGTATTCAACAAGGAGGTGGACATTTCGAACATTTATTGTGATTTTGATTAGTTTTATATCTAGTGTTTCGTTGTTTAAAAATTACCGTTTGAAATGTTTCTATGTTGATTAAAAAAAAGTTGTTAAAATTGTTTCACTTTTTGACAAAAACATGCATCGGTTATTTTAAATAAAAATATCTCAAAAACGGCTGCTTGTAGCGACTTTTGACAAGCATACCGTTTTCACGTAAAAATGATAAGAGGAATCGATTTTACTTCTAGAAAATGTGATACATACATGCACGAACAAGTTGTAACTCCCCAAAAGAGAAGAAGACCTGTAGGTGGCGCCTCCTACAGTTAAGGGCCAAACTAAGATCAAATTTGAATTTCTCATATTAAAAAATCCCCAAATACCAATTTTCGTCCAAATATAGACATTATTTCAAAAATTATTTACGGAAAACAAAAATAAAAATAAATTTTTAACACCCTATTTCTAAAATAAAAGAAGATTAAACGGAGAGAGATATAATAATATTTCTCATATTAAAAAATCCCCAAATAATAATAATAATAATAATAATAATAATACTTCTTTATTTCAAATTAATTACATACATACATATTTGCAAATAAAATGAAATGACGTCAACGTACAAAAAAAATCTTAAAAACTATATTCTAAAAAATCTGACATTGTATATGGTTCAATGTTAATTAGTACTTGTTTTAATTCTCTTTTTAGGGCTTTTACATTTGAAATACTTTTTATTGATTGTGGCAGTTTATTGAACAATTTTACACACATGTAGTATGGGCTCTTTTCTGTAATAGTCAAACGATGAGTTGGATATACAAAATTTTGATTTCGGGTATTATGGCTGTGTTCAATATTACTGGAAAACTTATTTCTATTCTTAAAAATAAACAAAATACATTCAAAAATATATACGGCATATACTGTCATAATATTAAGTTCCTTAAAACTGCCTCTGCAAGAACACATGAAACTAAGTTTTTTTATCCCTCTAATTATCCTCTTTTGTATGACAAAAACCCTATGCATTGCAGTACTACTGCCCCAAAATATGATTCCATATCTAATAACAGACTCAAAGTTAGCACAATATAATATCTTTGAAGAAACAGTGTTTACATAGCGAGCCAAAACTTTTAAACCAAAACCTATCCTGCCTAGCTTTAAACATAAACTATCAATATGCTGGTCCCATGACAAGAACTCATCTATTATAAGACCCAAGAATTCAGTTTTATGTTCCAGTGTGTAATTATTATTTATTAACGTTAAATGTTCAGGCTTTACGATGTGACTATTTTTTGTTCTGAATAAAATTAAATTTGTTTTGCTGTCATTAATTATCATTTTGTTACAAGTAAACCATTCACTTGTTTTTTGTAAAGCATATTCTGAGTTCACCAAAATATTTTGAATTGTGGAACCTGGCACCAGCAGATTGGTATCATCTGCATAATTGGTAATAAGAAAATTGTCCTCTACAGCTCCTAAATCGTTTAGGTAAATTACGAACAAAATAGGTCCAAGAATGCTACCCTGTGCTATACCTATAGTACTTACTTTAATATTGGATTTTAACTTATCTACAACAACTCTTTGGGGTCTGTTTGAGAGGTAGGATCGTAACCACGTAAGCGCATTTCCTCTGATGCCATATTTATTTAATTTATGAAACAAAAGATCGTGATTTACACAGTCGTACGCTTTACTTAAATCTAAAAATAAGCCCAAAGATGAGTTTTTATTTTCTAAGTGCTGTAAAATGGCCGTAGTGAATTGAAATATTGCTGTTATGGTTGATCTACCGCTCAGGTACCCATGCTGTCTAGTGGAAAAAATATTACATTTATTAATGAATTCTGTGAGTCTATAGCACATGACCATCTCAAATATTTTCGAAAAGCTCGGAAGGAGACTTAAATACCAATTTTCGTCCGAATATAGACATTATTTTCAAAAATGAGGGGATTGCGGGCCCATGCTTATATGAACTTTTCACCTTATGAATAACTAAGAAGTTGTCCTGTAAATATCGGACACTTATTAAATAACATCCTGTATAGAAGAAAAAACCATTATCATACCTTTTAATATATCTAATTTAAAATTTACACTATCCCAATTACTAAGTAATGTTTTAATTTCAGAATCAATGGTAAACAAGCAAAACAATCATTTTACAAAAACTTATTGTCTCCATGTATCTAAAGCTTTAAAATAACACATATGACACTCATGCAAAGTTGAATGTCGACAAAATAAATGACCACGAGAAGGGCGGGTTATTGAACGCCCTAAGCAGCAGTATCAAGTTTATCGCAGAATATTTAAACAATAATTCAATGCACAAGATTAACAACCTTAGTTCATTTGCAGGCATATTATGAATAAATTCGAGGAAAATATAAAAATCTGAAAAACTCAAAAAATATCAAAATTTTTGGAAAAGCTTTTGCGAGTCTTCTCGTTTGAACATTTACGAACTCTACACCTTAAAATTGTTGGCTGGGATGAGGTAAACGAAATTTGCCAATATTCAAAATCACACTATCCTAAAATCGCCCTATGGTCTATTAAACATACTTCAGAATTGACTTCAATCTGTAGCACCGCTTTTAATTTTAAACGAAATGGCAATTCTCACAATTAAAATCCCACTATTTGAACATATTTGATTTAAATATCGTATTCCCTATACCAAGCAACGAATCAAATATTCTGATTAGCCCTAGTAAATATTATTGTAACGGGTTTATGGTATAAAAATTGCCAGGAAATCAATTCAAGATGGATATGTTCCAACCCACTTGTTAACATCTGTCGCCCAAAAATTGCCAGAACGTCACTGTTTAAAACAGTTACCAGGTGCACACCCTAACTCATCATCAGAAATAGTCTTCGAAAACTGCTTCCAATTCCAAAAAAGAACTTTAACTTCTTTATTTAAAGCCAGTGCGAGGTAATCATTAATCAAAAGAAGTATGCCTTAGCCATAAATAAAAAAAATTTAAGAAATCACA
The DNA here is from genome assembly GCA_963920685.1 of Polydrusus tereticollis. Lineage (NCBI taxonomy): Eukaryota > Metazoa > Arthropoda > Insecta > Coleoptera > Curculionidae > Polydrusus > Polydrusus tereticollis. Next base: position 82,311,184 of record OY987329.1, on the reverse strand, counting down.
TCACACAGAGGCAACAAGGCTTCTTGAGCCAACCAAATTTTTCCAAAATCCACAAATAAAACTCTTAGAAGATCCGACAAAAATTCAGGAAGACCTGATAGAGCCAATTGGTTTCGAGAATCTCATCCCTCAACAACAGACCCATCGTTATTTTAGTTTTTCAGCAATATGTATTATTTTTGTACGTAGATTAAGCATAATATTATATTAATGGCAGAAGCATAGATAATTGAAGGCCGTCCCCGTGAAGACATTTCAAAAAATTATCAACGAGGACGTTGAAGAAACTCAGAGTGGAGGAGCCATATCCCTAAACCAACAATAAATGCTGACAATACATTTTGAAGGATATAAAAATAATCCAGGCATTGAAAATTAACATTGTATTGTAACAACTTGTATCGAAGCTAGAGGCAATTTTTGTTGTTCACCTAGTTCGTAAAATTTGTAATTTTCAGTTAAGTCTTTTTGTAAAAATAAACTTTTTTAAAGGGAAGTTTGTGGGTCGTATCTTTTAACTCGCGCAACTGACCTCTGAAACTTTTCATCCCTCAGACTATTGGCAGGTAAAAAACTGACGACGCACGCAAGTGACCAACAGCCTTTATCACATATAGTACCTGGGAGAATTGGTTAAATAGCAGGTAATTATTGTTGCTAGCCAGAATTCCTCCCACGTAAAGGTATGGCCACCCTGTCCAACATTGCCAACGCCACCCTCAGGCTAGCCTACTTTCCTAAAAAATGGAAAGAAGCCACTGTCATCATGATCCCCAAGCCCGGTAAGGACCGCACCTTCCCCCAAAACTATCGCCCCATATCTCTCCTGAACTCAATGACCAAAATCATTGAAGTTATAATTCTCACCCGCCTCAAAGCTAAGTCCACCGAACTGGAAGTCCTCCCGGACGAACAGTTCGGCTTTCGGGAAAACCTTAATTGCGAACTCCAAGCCCTTCGAATCACTGAGTTTATAACTCAGGTCTTCAACTGGAATCAGTTCGTCGGGATGATCTCATTCGACATCGAAAAGGCCTTCGACACCGTATGGCACGATGGACTGATTCACAAGATGATAGCCCTGGGTTACCCCTCAAACATGGTCCGCCTTATCCAATCCTATCTCGCCCACCGCAAAATCAGAGTCCGCATCGGACAATCACTATCCACCCCCCGCACCCTTGAAGCGGGAGTCCCACAAGGAGCAGTCCTATCCCCCCATCTGTTTAACATTTTCACTCACGACTTCCCCAAACCCCCCGATAGCACCCTGGCCCTCTACGCTGATGATACCGCCTTCATCGTAAGGTCACCGAGTCCCCGGCTAGTCACTAGAAAGCTGCAAACAGTAGCTAACGAATTTTCCAATTACTGCGTGAATTGGAAACTTCGCCTTAATCCCGACAAAACCCAAACCATCCAGTTTGGCCGCAGAAGGCAACCTCCCTTCGACGTGGTCAATCTGGATGGTCGCGATGTTCCCTGGTCAGACTCAGTGAAATATCTCGGTATCACCCTAGACGAAACCCTCCGCTGGCAGCCCCATATCCAAGGCAACCTCAATAAAGCCAGAATGACATACTCTCTTCTATACTCACTCCTCAACCGCCACAGCACCCTAAGCCACAAAAACAAAATCCACCTCATCAAAGTCATCATCAGACCCGCCCTCACATACGGTTCAGCGGCGTGGGGTCACGCAGCCCCCAACCACATTAACCGCCTCCAATCCCTTGAAAATCGTTACATTCGCACCGCCATGGATATCCCATGGTTCATCCGTAACGTAGACCTACACCGCGACATCAAACACACACCCCTTTCCCAGTTTCTCCACGAGAGAAATACGAAGATTCTAACTTCGGCCCCCGAACACCCAAACCCCCTCATCAGACAAGCTTCCAATTATGACATCAACGCCTCGTATCGTCATAAACGTCACCGTCACCAACTTCTCTAGGTGCGCCAAGCAGCACCACCCACCCATCAAAAGCCCTCCCCCGATACACCTCACAAAACCAATAATACACCCCTCTTTTAGATTCCAGAGAAAAAGAACCTTAAGTACTTTTTGGTGAGACCCTGCGGAACTGGACCGCAGGGGGGCGTGGAAGGAAGTCTGGAAGGAGTCATTGAGACTCTGAGCAAATAAGCCCAGGGCCACAAGGACTTCCGCCAGATGAGCTCACCTCTCCGCGTGTGTGTGTGTGTTGCTAGCCAGACTCAAAGGTAGCACTGTTATTGATATTTAATTGACACATGCGTACTTCAAAATTAAAATCACTTTGCCGCAAAGTTAGATATTCGTCCTAACGAATTCAGCAGCTTTAATTTGGTACGGACTCAACTCGACCAGATCGATTATGAGGAGTCGTTTGTTAATAACTCTCTCCTCCAAAAATTCGATTTGGGCGATTTTTTTAACATCTCAATGATATAATATGCTTTCCATAGCGTCGGCTCTTAGACTGAGAACAATGAACAATTTTCTGCCTGTTATGCCTAAATTTAATGTTGGTAATACTATCAAATGTCTGGTCTGCTCCTGTCAGCGAATAATTTTATTGCCCGTGGTTATGGAACCAAACATGCATGACTAAGAAGGAGATTTTATTAATGGTCACAACTTGACATGCCATGCTTCAGAATAAAACATTTTATAAACAATATTATTACCAACTTTAAAAAAATAAAATTTATGTTTCATAAAGTGGAGCATTGTTCACCTTTCTTTCGTTTCATAAAGCAGTTTTTTTGAGCCCAAATAAAAAAATAAATTTCATACCGGGCGATGCATGGCTTAGTTGAACATAGGAAATCCAATGTAAATTTTAAGGTGGCTAAATATTGGCTCCCTAGTACATTTTAGAGAAAAATTGTATTATAATTTTTTGAAGAGGCCGATATAATAAACCCATGTGCCAAGTTTGAGTACAAGATTATTTCATATTAAAAATATATTTTCGTTTCACCAGCGGCAATCACACATCCAAAATAAAAGACACCATTATGTTTTTCTTACTAAGCCTTTAATTTAATATAACATACCTAAGATACTATAGATTTTTACAAATAAATTAATTAATTAAATGTTTAACCATCCAGTCCATTAACAGTTAAACAATATCCTAACCGATCATAAAATTCATTCCTACCAATACTGAGTTTATATTGAGAATTTCTGTCACACTCTAACGAAATACACCCGGCTGGCCAAAAGATTAGATGCCGTGGGCCAATAGTATTTTGCAAGTATTCCCTAACTGTGAGAGAATTATGGGCAGGACATCCATCCATTTGATACCAGATCTGATTCTCGCGTACAACGTCTTCTAGTGCGGGTTCAATTCGATCTCGTAGTCCAATTAGGTTACTGCTGTAAGGTTTCCTTTCATAAAAAATGGTCCAATAATGTGATGTCCTACAGTTCCCGCCCAAACATTTATTTTTTGTGGATATTGCGTCCCAGTATGAACAAGACGATGTTCATTTTCTTGACTCCAATACCGACGATTTTGAACATTTGGTTCGTTGTTGAGGGTGAATTCGATAAAACGAATATTTCTCAAAAAATCCCTATTATTATTTGTTCTTTCCATTACCTCAAAACAGAATACCATTCTCCGTTCTTCATTACCTTGCCGTAGCTCTTGATGTTTTTCATACTTGTGTGGAAAATACTTATGTTTTTTTAAAGTGCGTAACACTGTGGTTTGTAGTTTTCCTACGGCTTGCCTAAGAATCCTCGTGCTAATCATTTTATTTTCTTCCACATGCAGTAAAATATCAAGATCTGTATTATCCCTTTCTTCAGCTCTATTGACATTCTGAGTTGAGCATTTACAGTTATTTATTACAGTGCTTTTGAACTCAAGATTACTAATGATCTTCTTCTTAAAGTGCCAAGCAGATTCCTGCGTAGGCGACCGTCTATTTACATCCTGTCAGATTTCTCTATTTAGAGCAGCATTTTGGAGAGACATAAAGTCGTGTATTCCTGTCCATTGTCGAATGTTCCTGAGCCATGAAAGTTTTTTTCTTCCTATTCCCCTTCTTCCTTCGATTTTTCCTTGGAGGATAAGACGTTGGAATTCGTAACGAGGACCACGCAGGATGTGACCCAGATAGGAAGTCTTTCTCTTCTTAATGGCGTCGAATAGTTCACGGCTGGTCAGACCGGCTCTTCTAAGGACTTCTTCATTTCTTACCAGATCTGTCCAAGGGATCCTAAACATTCTTCTAAGAGTCCACATTTCAAATGCCTCCAATCTGTTTATCGAGGTTACTTTAAGAGTCCAGGCTTCGACACCATACAACAGGACGGACCAGACATAGCACTTAACCATTCTGTATCTGAGTTGAAAGCTGATATCATTATTTGTTAGGAATTTTTTAAGTTTAAGGAAGGTTGATCGAGCTTGTTCAATTCTGCTTCTGATCTCGACTTCTCGATCCCATTTGTTGGTAACGAGGCAGCCCAGGTATTTAAATTTAGTGACTTCCTCTACTAGAATGCCGTTTAGGTATAAAGGGGTGGCGGGGATGTTATTTTTGCTAACCACCATAAACTTGGTCTTCTTTAAGTTAATTTTTAGGCCCAGGTGCTCACTTTTCTCTTGAACCATATGCAGAAGTGCTTGAAGGTCGTTTGCGTTGTCTGCTAAGATTACTGTGTCGTCCGCGTATCTAATATTATTAATTGGGATGCCATTTACTTTTATACCAATTGTACACATTGACATTACTTCGGCAAACGCTCTTTCTACGTACAGGTTAAATAGCATAGGTGAGAGAATACATCCTTGCCTTACCCCTTTCTTTATTACAATGTCTTCGGTGGTTTTAAAATTTTGAAACCTTACTTCGGCAGATTGGTTCCAGTACAAGCTAGCTATTATTCTGATATCCTTATTGTCTAGTCCTAATTCCTGTAAGTATCTTATCAACAGGTCGTGTTTCACATTGTCGAACGCTTTTTCGTAGTCAATGAACACCATGAATACATCCTTTCTCTGGTCGAGGTCTAATGATAAGTTTAATTATTGAAATTGAAGGGATAGGCTTTTCAGGAAATTGAACTCAAAATATTTCAGACACTGCTCTTAAATTGTTTCTTGTATAATACCACTTAATGTATTCAAACTTGGCACATGGGTTTACTATATCGGCCTCTTCAAAAAATTATAATACAATTTTTCTCTAAAATGTACAGGGGAGCCAATATTTAGCCACCTCAAAATTTACATGGGATTTCCTATGTTCAACTAAGCCATGCATTACTCGGTATATTTCGTGTTAATGTGATAAGTATGGCTCAGAGCTAATAATGGGTTTTTGTGAAAATGTCAAAATTAAAACGTCAGTGATTTGCTCTGAAATGAAGGTACTTTTGATGGTTTTTGTATGCGTACAATCGTTCATATTCTTTTTCAGTTTCGACTATGGCGAAAAATTTTGGTTGGTCAAATACAAGTCATTCACGTGCGACTGTGGGGCAGATATATGTAAATATTCAGAAGAAACAATTAGGGATACCTTAGAAAAGTACCAAATGATAATATAAAAGGTTACCTTCTAAAATAAAAATAGAGGAAGAATACTGAAAGCTGAGATATGAAAAACAAAGCCGGTGTAAAATTTATTTGTAGATACAGAGGTATATTATGATTATGTAATTTATATTATTACTACTTTTAAATTGTAATTATTCAAAAAAAAAATTAATATTATTGTTAGTGTTACTCGTGTATTAAATAATGTCTTTCTTTTAAATGATTTTTTTTTTACCCAACCTGGCATTTTAGAAATGCTTAGAGCCTGCAAACCCAATCTTTCCTAGCAAACATATTAATAAAACGAACTTAAAGAAGTTCCGTTAGACCCAAACCTTAGACGCGTTTCGCCGTACAACGGCTTATCAGCAATGCTATAGGCTAAATGAATAGATTCGAAACGTAGCGCAAGGTGACATCTCGTGGCTCGGGTTCTTCAATGTACTTTTACGTCAGGATTTTATCCTTTGACATCTGTTATTCATTGTGTACTGTTTAGGTATTGTCGTTTGAAGAAATTTTGATATTGGCTGTTGCCTTAATTAATTTTAATTCGTGCGTTTTGTTTTAAAAGTTTTTGTAAAGTTTTGGCGCCTTTTTCTATTATATCATATGCCATACTTTGATATGGCTGACTGAACCTCGCCCAGTAAACTCATTATAATTTATTTCACAATTTCTGTAATATTATTAAATAAAAGACCTTTATTATTATTATTATTATTATTATTATATAGTGCCTCTCTGCTATGAATTTGGATTTTGACCAACGGGGGAGCCAGTCTTTTGGTAGTTTGTATGTCATGTCTTGTCTAGATCTCGTATGCGAGTCTGTGATTAGTGGGTTTGTCGATACGTTTGTGCGTCGGTAATAATTAATAATTTTCAAGAATAACTCGTTTATCGTCTGCACTTGAAAGTCACATTGAAGTACTCTGTTGAGTGTATCTCTAGGTACGTCCGTGATAGTTTTTAACGCCCTGTTTTAAACTACCTAGAACTTATTAACCTCCGTTCTGCTTATGTTGCATCACGAAGGTGTACTATAAGTAAGAACTGGCCTGACCAATACCTTGTAGATGTTGACCTTAGTCCTATTTGAAAGTTACTCCGCCTATGAAGCAGGGGGTAGATAGAGCCTAATTGACGCACTGCAAGCTTTACTCTATTAATTGAATTGAGCCTCCAATTCAGCCTTTGGTCAAATATAAGTTCTAGGTATTTCACCTTCTGACACCAGTTCACTTGGACTCCATTGACCCGAAGCCTTGTTTCAGGCCTGCGCACGGTGTTTTTTGAAAAAAAGGGATTGAGGCGAATCTTCCAAGGCGAAAGCCATCTTTCCAGCTCGATTACGTGATGCTGCATCCGGCTGACGACAATGCGCGGTGATTTAGAAGTCGAAGTAATTGCTGTATCGTCAGCGAAAAGATAGAGGTGCGTAAATCTATCTCGCGGAATATCATGGGTATACAAATTACACAACATCGGAGAGAGAGATGGCCTTGCGCCTTGCGGCACTCCCGCCCTGATGTGTCTTACGAGACCGTAAAAATTCTATTTAAGCAGAGCTGCTTCCAAACCGCCGGGTATTGGTTTTTTTTTCTAACGGATTATTTGTGCTTGCCATCGCATTACCATCACTATTATAGTATAGTATAAATTATGTTGCTTAATGCGAGAGAGTAATAAATCATTATTGAGCTATAAAACCCAGTGGTCTTCGCCGTATTCCATAGTTGTAGTACAATTATTATTATTTACTTATGTTTATTGTCAAGGGTCCCGAGATCAGGTAGGTAGAGGCACAGGTAGTTTACCTACCAGTGCCTCACTGTTTTAAAAATTTGAAATGTTTAGTTACTTTTCGGAAGTTGTTGGAAAACTTCGTTCTTGAAATTGGCTAGTGTTTCTGAATTTATTGCTGGGAAACGGATTAGTAAAACTGCGCTTTCTAAAAATGAGAAAATTATTATTCTCAATGTGTTCAACGCCCTTCGCCACCAAAATTCAACATTCGGAGTTGCAAAAATAGTTGAAATGTGTTCAAATATGACTGGAGTCGGACAGTCAACAATACCGACTTGTGCCCGAGGATAAGCGCGGCCCCATCAGGTCACCAAAGAGAAGTACAGGAAGAAATGAAACTGTAATTAATGACGATGAAAATACTGCCATCAGAAGAATCATACACTCGTTTTACTTAAAAAAAAGAAATACCTACCTTGGATAAAATAATGCCTAAAATGAAAAAGGATGATTTCATTCCACCCATGGGTAAAAAGAAACTATGGAAAACTTTGAAGGAAATAAATTTTTGTTATGGCAAAATCAAAACAGAAAATCACTTTTAATAGGGAAAGACGAAATCATCTGCTGGCGACGACTATATTTGAGGGCAGTTAGATAGTCTCCAAGGGAAAACAGGAATATCTATTATATGGACGAAACTTGGTTAAATGAAGGATATACCGTTGGTAAAATATGGCAGGATAAACATATAAAAAGCTCGAGGCAAGCTTCCATGGAAAGATGGTCCACTGGAATAAAAGCACCCTCGGGAAAAGGTAAAAGATTAATAATTACTCACATTGGTAGCGAAAATGGATCTGTCGATGGCGGCTTACTAGCATTTAAATCAAAACGGACTGGAGACTATTATGAAGACATGAACGCTGATGTCTTTGAAGAATACTTCCAGCATATGCTAGATCTTATTCCTCTTGGGTCTGTTATAGTTATGGATAATGCCAGCTACCCCTCAAGAAAATCCGAAAAAATACCAACGTCTTCTTGGAAAAAAACTGACATCATTCATTGGCTTACTCTAAATATGCAATTTAATTCAAAAAGTACTTTATTGGTAAAAAAAAAATATAATTTTTGTTGACAAAGCATTCCTAACTTACTATAAGGTGAAAAATGGCAATAATGTAATAGTAATCATTAGAACCAGAACGATACCTACACACAACAAGTTAAAACTAAAACAATAAAAACATAAAATGTAAATATAAAAACAAAGTAAATATAAAAACAAAATAACTAAATATTACAAAAATTAACACAAAAAAAATAAAATTTTTATTTATCTAAAATTAAATTTAAATTTAAATCACGAATCCCACACCAAAAGCACGCCAATGTCAGAGTCAGAGCCTGTCCTGATAGAATTCATCCATAGTGTAATAGGCCTTACTTATAAGTAGGCTTTTCAGTGAGCGACGAAAAGCCCTTAGGGAACTAAGCGTTCTCAGGCTAGATGGCAAATGGTTAAAGGTGTTCCGACCCTCAAAAATCAATGATTTTTTATCAAGGTAGATCTCGGGATAGGCAAAGGCAGGAGAGCCTGACGAGTGGCGCGCAGGGGAGCAGGACCCCTAAGCTCAGCGCGGTATTTAAAAATCAATCAATCAAAATAAGCAATATTTTATTAAGATATGCTGAAAGAGGATTTACTGGAGATTGTAAAGTTGAATTTTTGTACGAAATTTGTTGTCGACGAAATCGCTTCAAAACGAAATATAACGGTACTTCGCCTTCCGCCATATCACTGTGAATTAAACCCCATAGAATTGGCGTGAGCGCAAATAAAAGGGTTTGTAACAAAGCATAACACCACTTTTAAAATAAGACGTTGGAAACCTCTTGCAAGAGGGAATAAAGACAGTGGATTGTGAAAAATGGAGAAAGTGCGTCGAACATGTGATTGAAATAGAAAAAAGAATGTGGGAAGCTGATAACATGCTAGAAAACATTGTAGAGCCCCTTATTATTTCTCTGGACCCCAACGACGATAGTTCATCGGACTACTCGCAACATGATGACTAAAATTTAAAAATTAAGTTGTTGTATTATACATAGTTGATTTTTTTTATAAATATTAATATTTATTCCAATTTATCTATTTTCATATTATTCTTACTTCTATATAAGTTTTTATCTACTTAATATTAGAATAATTAATATCTCAATTACCTGCCTACCTCTATAACTATAATGAAATTATACTTATTATTCTAATAAACTACCTGCAGTAACGCCTCTGTCACCTTAGTTTCATTCACCAAACTCGTCTTTCTATTCTATGCAAATTAGGGTGACCCTAATTTAGCACCGATTTGGGGTATGTAGATTCTAAATATCTAAAATACGGAATTTTTAGAAACTATCATTGCAATTTATAACGCAACCTTTAAGTTATCCACCCTGCTTAATGGGCCCTGTCATTGCAAATTTACATTTTATTACTCTCTCGCATTAAGCAACAGAGTATAGTCAGTTTACTAATATCTTGTTGCCCTAGTTGCTTTTCGGTGTGATGTTATTGTCGTTTTTATTATTATTAATCAAATTCTTAATTGGTCGGGTGCCGTGGACAACCCTTGTAATTGGCGGGGTGGTTACCCTGGCTATTCGAATGCTTTGCTTTCTCTTCTCTTGGTTTGGTGCATTCGAACGAGAAGTGGTCGGCAGCACACTTTAAACATTTGAGCGGTGCAGTGCACCGAAATTGTAAATGACCACATAACTGACACCGATGGTACTGCGAAATAGTGGCGCGCGCTCGCTGCGCTTCGATACTAATGGACGTAAATCTTTTAGAACAAAGATTGTCTTTTCTGTTCGCGGCAAGAACACCAACACGAAAGGCAATGAGGCCCCGTTACGACCGTGCCATCGGATCACACGTGACGGATTATAACCAAGATCTTTTAGGTCACCCCTTTGATCTTTTCTTCAGTCCAGGTTTCCAACGTGTAACTGTTTTTCGTCCTGGAACCGGAACAAGTAGTGATATAGATTATTAGCAATTAAGAATTTTTCGATCTTGTGATAATCCACCGGAGTAGGTGGATGTATCTTGACACCATCCGGTACGGTCACAGCGCGACCATAGTCTACCTTAATTATGCGCAGGTGATTTGCAATTTACTTAAATTGGGTTTTGTCCCTGATGATGATCGGAGGGACTCGCAGTTTCGGCGGGTCACTCTCTGTTACACCATGAATTATTGTTCGGAACACCTATTTTAAAAAATTAGCTAATTTGATTTTTTGTAAGCTTATTGATTCAAAATCTTATCATGTTCTTTTGTGGTGTCCAAATAAATAATAAAAAGTGTTAATTTTACACAAATATTTCGGAATTACTCCTTTAATATTATTATTTGTGATTATTCTATCACACCATTTTAATTAGTAAACATTTCCAGTCGTCTTCAGGTGAATAATATGTGAACGTAAATATGTTAAAAAAATCCTGTTACCCACATCTGTTGTTAGGCTAAAAAATTTACTTCGATAGGAAAAAATCTACCGGGTTAGTTCAGGTTAGTTTGAGGTGGCTCAATATTGGCTCCCCTGTACCTTTTAGAGAAAAATTATATTGACATTTTTTGAAGAGGTCGATATAATAAACCCATGTGCCAAGTTTGAATAAATTTTAATAAGCCAATATCCTAACTTATTCAATTAAATGTGATGGCAAAGGTACGAAATTTTCATAGTTTAGGTAATACAGCAAACACCAGCAAATTATTATTTGGTATTGACAAAACGAAAAGTAGCGTCAGTGGCAACATTTTCATTGAAGGCGCTTCAATTATAGCTAAATATGAGCTATTCCATTAAGGAAAAAGTAACTACACTTACCCGCAAATATGTAACGCACAACCAAAAATTATGCTGTATTTCAAATTTGATTTTCTCGCGAACCGATAAATCGATTTCGATAATTTTTTTTTTAAACTAGCTTTTTTCTTTGGTAATTGCACTGTGATAGAATTTTTTATTCAGATTTTAGTTTTAGGCCTATACAGGGTGCAACAATCAAAACAGTTTTTTTACGTTAAATTTGAGACACCCTGTAGGGAGCATTAGCAACAACAACGGACGCATGATGAAATCATACGGTAGCATAATGTTTTCTTGACATTTCGTTTTTTTAATTTCACTGATATCTGTACTACCAAAGAAAATACAGAGTCTTATACCAGAACATGTTTTTTTAATTAACATATTATTTTGACAACATTAAACTAAAAATATGTAACACTAACAATAATTAACAATAAATAGCAAAAAATGGTACATTAGTAGCGCGTGTTTCCACCTCTACTTCTAATGACTGCCTCACATCGCCTCGGCATACTCGATATTAAATTGTATATTTGATTTTGGCCAAGTCCATTCCAAATATTGGTAACCATTACTTGGACATCTTGCAGGTTGGCAGGAGGGGGTTGATGCTGTCTTAGTGCCCTACCTATAATATCCCATAAGTGCTCTATAGGATTTAAATCGGGACTGCGCGGTGGCCAATTTAGAGTTCGAATATTTACTTTATGTAAATATGCATTGACGATGCGCGCTACATGAGGTCTTGCATTGTCGTGCATTAGTAAGAAATTATTCCCAATATACCGAGCGAAAGGGACAACGTGTTCAGACAAAATGTCACTGATATACCTTTCGCTATTTAAAGAACCCCCACGCAAAGGTACGATATCCGTCCGTGCTGTAAAGGATATTCCAGCCCAAAACATCACAGAGCCTCCATTGAATAAAGTTGTTTTACATATGTTGCACTGTGCATAACGCTCACCTGGCCGGCGGATAACTCTTAAGGTGGATTTATAAACTATTCAGTTCAGTTACGCACAGTTCAGTTCCGCAGCGCAGTACGCCAGAGTTCGCCCGAGTTCGCCGTAAACAAATTTGTAATTTATAAACTTAGCTGCTGTTCGCATGTCGTATTGCATTTCATTGGTCAACTTGCGGCAACCGTCATCTGTCAACCACCACGTGATTCAACTTTCGCATTTCATTGGTTAAAAGTCCTGCGACAACGAACGGCAGCGTCAAAAGATAAAACTTGGCCATCTCGAGCGTAGCCGAGCGTTTCGCTGCGCGACTGGGCGTACCGCTGCGAATGAATTGAGAGTTTATAAATGGTTTGGTATGTTTTCGTTTGTTTAAAGTCTAACGACAATCAGCGGAACTGAACTGGACTGCGCGGAACTGAACTGAGCGTTGCGACCAAGTTTATAAATCCCACTTTAGACGTCTATCGGAGCTATATAGACAAAACCTAGATTCGTCGGTAAATAGAACCTGTTCTCAGTCCTCAATAGTCCAGTTTAAATGTTCCCTGGCAAATTGCAGTCTAGCTCTGCGGTGACCTGTATTTAATCTAGGGCCTGTCGCTGGAACTCTAACATGTAAATTGTGATCAGAAAGGCGTCTCCTCACAGTATCAAAGCTTGGTTGAATATTATTAACTGCACAGAGTTGTGTCAAAAACTTCCTTGATGTGGTAAAACGTTCTCTTAAAGCACAAAGTCTAATATAGCGATCTTGAACAACTGTAGTTACCCGAGATCTGCCTTGTCGTGGACGTACGTTATAGTCATTAGTTTCCCTGAAGCGTTGGACAACATGAGAAATTGTTGTATGTGCAAATCCTAATCTCAAACCAATGGCGTTGTAGCTTACTCCTTCATTATGTAACGTCACTGCTTGAACACATTAATCCCGAGTCATATTCCTTCTAACACGTTCCATTGTCACGAAATAACAATAAATCAGAAATTATGAACTCAATTATTATCCAATTTAAGACGATACATAAATATGGAAATTATCAAAAACTGACATTTGCTGGTATTGTTGATTTATCATAGACTACTTTGTTTATTAAACCAAGTGAGTATCCAGTAAAATTGTGATTTATTGAAGAAAAACATGTTCTGGTATAAAACTCTGTATTTTCTTTGGTAGTACAGATATCAGTGAAATTAAAAAAACAAAATGTCAAGAAAACATTATGCTACCGTATGATTTCATCATGCGTCCGTTGTTGTTGCTAATGCTCCCTACAGGGTGTCTCAAATTTAACGTAAAAAAACTGTTCTCATTGTTGCACCCTGTATAGGCCTAAAACTAAAATCTGAATAAAAAATTCTATCACGGTGCAATTACCAAAGAAAAAAGCTACAGTTTAAAAGAAAAATTATCGAAATCGATTTATCGGTTCGCGAGAAAATCAAATTTGAAATTGAGCATAGTTTTTGGTTGTGCGTTACATTTGCGGGTAAGTGTATGATTAAGTGGTATTATACAGGAAACAGTCTGATAGTTTCGACCGTTACTTGATGAAAATCCATATTTAACATATGAAAGAAAACACTAATTGTTTTTTGATTTTCACTTTCACACTCTAGAATGTCATATAAAAAAGCGATAAATGAAATTATGACCATAACAAAAGAAAAATCTAAATATACAACTTTAACATTCATAGGTAGAGCTAGCGATAACATAAAAAGTCTACTTAATAAACAAAACATTAATATTGCATATAAAACTAACAATAACTTGAGCAAGATCATTAAAAATAATAAGGATAAAACAGCGAAAGATAACAAAAGTGGAGTTTACAAATTAAATTGTGGCTCTTGTGAAAAATCATATATTGGTCAAGCTGGTCGGTCTTTTAAAACTAGAATTAAAGATCACTTTGATTCTTTTACCAAAAATAATAAACATTCTACGTACGCGGATCATTTAATAACAGAAAATCATAATTTTGATAAAGATTATGACATATTACATCTGGAACAAAAAGGATTAAAATTAAATCTCTTAGAATCCTTGGAAATTAACAAACTGAAAAATTCCCCATATTTATTAAACGACAAACAAGATATTTATACCTCTCCTTTGTTAAACTTAAAGCTTTGTCGTTAGGACGTCTAGTTATTATTGTCAATAGAATAATTAATACCTTAACGTTTACCTTAGGTTTTTCCATCGCTACCTTTAGTTAGACCTATATATTAAGATATTTGTTTTTAATACCTTATATCTGAACAAGCCGCTGTGACGGTGAAACACGTGTCATGTTGACATATTAAAGTGAAAATCAAAAAACAATTAGTGTTTTCTTTCATATGTTATACAGAAAACAGTTTAAGAGCAGTGTTTGAAATGTTTTCAGGTATAATACCACTAGTGCATCAAAATTACCGATAATTCTGATTGAAAGCGTGTTGTGTTGTAACTGAATGAGTTTATTTTCATTTTTGATTAAATCCGAAAGAGCCCGACTTCGAAGAAGGAGGGCTTTTCCGAGATTTAATCAAAAATGAAAATAACCGAATGCAGTTACAATACTACAACACGCTTGAAAGCAGAATTATCTGGTTATTTTTGATGCACGAGTGGTATTCGGTGGAATATTTCCCGAAAAATTGTATTTCATATTAAAAAAAAAACATTATTGTACAATAAATTACGTAATAAGTAACAAATTTATTAAAAATATACCTACTGGGGGATTATCGCTTCTACTGTGGAATTATCGCTTCTACTGTGGAATTATCGCTTCTACTGTGGAATTATCGCTGTAATTCTTGCGAAAGACCACACTTCTTATGAGATTTTTTATATATGAGGGAAATATTCAGTTCAATTCCCCGATAAGCCTATCCCTTCCATTCCATTGATTAAACTTAACATTAGTAAATTTGAGTCCAAAGGCACTGTAATAAATAACTGTAAATGCTCAACTCAGAATGTCAATAGAGCTGAAGAAAGGGATAATAGAGATCTTGATATTTTACTGCACGTGAAGGAAAATAAAATGATTAGCACGACGGTTCTTGAGCAAGCCGTAAGAAATCATCAAATCACAGTGTTGCGCACTTTAAAAATACATAAATATTTTTCTTACAAGTATGAAAAACATCAAGAGCTACCGCAAGGGTATGAAGAACGGAGAATGGTATTCTGTTTCGAGGTAATGGAAAGAGCAAATAATAATAGGGATTTTTTGAGAAATATTCGTTTTACCGATGAATGTACATTTACCTTCAACAACGAACCAAATGTTCAAAATTGCTGGTATTTGAGCCAAGAAAATGAACATAGTCTTGTTCATACTCGAACGCAATATCCACAGAAAATAAATGTTTGGGCGGGAATTGTAGGACATCACATTATTGGGCCATTTTTTATGGAAAGCAACCTTACAGCAGTAACCTACTTAAACTTATTACAAAATCGAATTGAACCTGCACTAGAAGAAGTTGTACGCGAAAATCAAGAGATCTGGTATCAAATGGATGGTTGTCCTGCCTATAATTCTCTCATGGTTAGGAAATACTTGCAATATATTTTTAACGGAAATATTGGCCCACGGCATCTAATCCTTTGGCCAGCCAGGTCTTCTGACCTTTCGCCAAACGCTTTCTTTCTGTGAGGTCACTTAAAAAATTTTATTTATAAAGATGTAAAATTTGAAAATCTAGACCAGCTAACAAGCTGTATTTCGTTAGAATGTGACAGAATCTCTCAATATAAACTCAGTAATGTTAGAAATGAATTTTATGATCGGTTAGGATATTGTTTAGCTGTTAATGGAGGGTTGTTTAAACATTTAATTAATTTATGTTTTTGTGAAAATATGTAGTCCTAGGTATGTTATGTTAAATTAAAGGCTTAGTAAGAAAAAGTAATGGTGCCTTTTACTTTGGATGTGTGGTTGCCGGATTGGTGAAACGATAATGTGTTTTAATGTGAAATAATGTTTATTCGTTATGTCCAGCTTTACGTCAATTCTTGGCAATACCGTCATAGAAATTATTTGCTGGTGTTTGCTGTATTACTTAAACTATGAAAATTTCGTAATTTTGCCATCACATTTAATTGAATAAGTTAGGATTGGCTTGTTAAAATTTATTGAAACTTGGCACTTGTTATTATATCGGCCTCTTCAAAAAATTCCGAAACAATTTTTCTCTAAAATGTACAGGGGAGCCAATATTTAGCCACCTCAAAATTTACATGGATTTCCTATGTTCAACTAAGCCATGCATCACCCGGTTTAAATTACAAAGAAGTATTAAGCAAAAAAAAACTTTTGCAAAGTGTCAACAACTTTTATTCAAATACATAAAAACTTATTAAACTATAATTTCTAGTGTTGTTAATATAAAGTGCCTTCGTTGTTGAATTGGATTACAAATTTGATTTTAAAAAATTTGTTTTGCTGAGTAATCGCTCCACGACAAAATGACCAGAGATTCTTACATGACGTTTACCAAACGATAATGCCTTAGTATTTAAAGGATTTTAACAGCTGTGCAGAATTGGATAATAAGAATCGAAAGGGATGAGGTTTTCGAATTTATTAAAATTTATATTATTCAATGCATTAATATATGGGATCATGTGTGTTCTTTTTGAGCTAGATTAATATCTTTACTCGTCTTTCTCATTGTAATCCGTTAGGATGAACTACTTTAGGAATGATTTGATTCGGAATGGATTCTTTTATTGGCTGAAATGAGTCCGTGTTACTAATATTAATATAAAATCATAGACAAACGCAAAGGTTTTCATATTGCTGCTTGAGTAAGAGCCAGTCATGTGGGAGACGTCAGTCCGTTTGTAATAGTCTGTAATCAGTTGTTCAGTCAGAGTCGGCCGATTGTAAGTGATTGGGTAGTACGTGTTCAGTGCATTAATAATATAGTTTAGAACGTACGATAACAAAAACATAAATGAAAGCACATTTTACAGTAGGAGAGCCGACGGTAGGGAAGCCGTAATGTCCTCGCGTTTTTGAATCTTCCAAATGGAAGTATAAGCATCGGAGATAAGAATACGCTGTTTGCTACTATTAATATAAAACCATAGACAAACCCAAAGGTTTTCATATTGCTGCTTGAGTAGGAGCCAGTCATGTGGGAGACGTCAGTCCGTTTGTAATAGTCTGTTATCAGTTGTTCAGTCAGAGTCGGCTGATTGTAAGTGATTGGGTAGTACGTGTTCAGTGCATTAATAATATAGTTTAGAACGTACGATAACAAAAACATAAATGAAAGCCATTTTACAGTAGGAGAGCCGACGGTAGGGAAGCCGTAATGTCCTCGCGATTTTGAATCCCAAATGGAAGTATAGGCATGGGAGATAAGAATACGCTGTTTGCTACCCCACTTTGCCGCGCCCAAAGGGGTTAACAAACGGCTCTTATAGTTGATCGAATCGAGTGAAGTATCAAATTAAAGGACATAAATGCCTTATGCAATATCATTTCAAAATAATAATGCTACCTTTTAGTCTGGCGGGCAACGATTACTACCTACCCATTTTATTTTAGGTACCTTAGGATAATTTCTTAAGGGTGATTCACCATAATTTTCCACCCCCCACCCTCTCCCTAACTATGCTAGGTAAAAATAACAATTAGCATGTAGGATATTTGCACTGTATACATATAAAAAATTTTAAAATTCAAAATATACATTTTGCGTCTTTTGAGGAGGGCTTCTCGATGAAGCATTCAAAATTTTGATCAATATTAACTGCGCTCTCCTAGCTTTAATTGTGACGTTTTAAACTAAATGACAACAATTTACTCCCTTTAGTTAAAATGCTATATTCGGAAAGAGAACAGAGAACAGGTACATGTATATCACATTAATAGAAATATTTTTCCTTGTGAATGTGAGTATCTTGAAAACCTTTGGGTTAAGGTATAACGCATGTTACATAAAATACGTTTAGAATTTTAGGTAGAATCCAAAAACTGAAAAATAAGTAGTCCATTTAAGGAAATATAACTTTATGCGATAATCCTGTATATGAAGGGACTAAGGGAATTTGTGGACACTCCTGCAAAAGTACGCAAAAATACCCTACATGATAATATTTTTTATTTTTACCTAGTATGAAAAATAAAAAAGTTAAGGGGCTGGGACATTATCATGAATCACCCTGTACCTAGGCACTAATTGTGGCCAGCCAGACTAAAATGTGGGACCATTATTGATCTTTAATTGACACATGCGTACTTAAAAAACAAAATCACTTCTCCTTGCATTTGCACGTTGATTAGAGCCGACAAATTTTGATATTCGTAATAAAGAATTCACTACCTTTAATTTGACACGTCACTCGACCAGAGTCGTTTGCTACCAACCATCCCATTAAGCGCGATCAATTGGGGAGATTGTAATCGAATCGCGATGCCATGTGACTTTCATATCGTTAATTTTTAGACTATTATGCAGACTAATAGGGACGAAACACATAAAATATTATTGTAAATAAGGAACATATTACACCGGCATGTGCGTTGGGTAAAAGCCGCAAAATCTGGAATCTTCTTTACCGTGAAGCATATAAGTGTTTATTCTTTCTGTACTTTAAGGTTGTGTCTAAGACTAATTTTGAATTTAATTATACTTTAACGATTTCTTTCGAACATTATAAAATCTTGTAAAAGTAATGATAAACATTATTTTTAAAATGAGACCTTTACATAATTTATAATAATTAATCACAACCCTAAAATAAAAATATAACTAATTAAGCTAATAATACATTTGTTTAAAAGGTTTTCGGCTGATCTGCCTGTTTGCTTACCAACTTTCTCAGCTTAGAGATTATTGTTTAACAGATTGCAAAAATTGCGAATTAGCTAGTGATTTAGCTTAAAATATGGAAAAGTGAAGAATTTGTAGGTATTAACATCAGTATAAAGGTTTGTCCAATATTGTTTTAATTTCTTTTATCACTATATTTGCTTAATTAACAAATATACGGGTTTAGCAAATGGTTATTACAATCAACCACCTAATAATAAGTATAAAAGAGGTAATGCACCAGTTGTAAGTTAAATAAAGAGAGCGGAAATGCCTTGTCGCAACGTGACCTGCTTTCCCCTTCTATCTGCAATATCTTGCCCGTTTTATTCTTGACTGGCGAGCTGCAAACTACCGCGCGCCCACCACTAATCCACATGTCGGCAATATTCGAGTTGGCGCGTTGATGCTGCGACAAGACTTAACCATTTGCCAAACCTGTATATTGTTTTATTTCCCTAGTAATATAAAACGTTCTTTGAATAAAGATTGGGTCAGAAACAGTCAGACTTAACAGCGTCTCCTTACAAAATCAGCAGCATTATTCTTTAAAATATTTCGAGAGTGAATAACGATTGGTGTTGTGCAGAGTTGCAGGCAATTGGTTTTAAGGCATCGTTTTTATGTTGAAGCATACATAATTGCACAATATTTTAATAACGTTCGGTAAAAAATATAAACATTCTAACCAAAATTTAAAATAATCTTAAAATAACAGACAGAATTAATATCATAGTATAGCATGAAATAAAGCTTAAAAATCACATAATATCATTAATAATAATCCTTATATTGGAATTTCTTAAAAGTATAAACTCAACAGACTATTAACAGCAATGTGCAATTTTTTTAAAGCCAGACGACTAGCAATTCTTACAAATCGAAAGATTAGGTAATTGAGAATTTACCAGATGAGCCCAGCGGCATAGTGACAGTTTCGACAATTATCGCAAGCCTGTCAATCAAAACGTCCCTTGTAAATGATGGAGCGCACTTTTTTTTATCGTGCTATCTTTGTTTTGCTTGTATAGTCAGATAATTTTATTGCAGCCTACAAATACCACCGAATTTCTAAGTTCAACAACTTTCTCACAAAAATGATCCCATTCTTCATATGTGCGTTTATCATAGAAAAAGAAATGCCTCACGTCCAAAAGCCAGCTTACGTTAAAAATGTAAATACATGTTCTCATTGGTTGGCCTGCGATATTTCCAAAACTGCCACCAAAGTTTGCAAATTGCAAAATGGAATACCGTGTTTTAAACTTATATCAAGAATATTGTGTCGATAAAGTGTTTTAAATTTAAAAAAATTGTTCATTGCCGTTGGCAAGATATGGCGTAATCTTCGTACCAAAATGGAATCATATTATATAAACGAAGTTATATACACTGTCCAGTAACTTTAACACGCCACTGAAAATGCACAAAGCCATAATTAAATTATAGATATCTCCGGGGTGAAGATTATTCATATTGAAGAGGAAAGAAAAATCCAAAATTCTTCACAAATATTTAACATTTTGTTCTACGCGTTTCGGTTTCTTAAACCATTTTCAAGATCTGTCTAAAAAGTTCATTTATATAAAAATCTCAATTCAAAATCAAAATTATTAGGCATTGCTTACATAATATAATTACAAACTTTACATTAAGGACACAAACAAGTTCACCAAGGTGAACACAGGTTAACTAACTATAAAAAATTGATCAACGGGATAAACCCAAAAAACATTTAAAAAAATAGGAAACCGAACCCGAGCGTCATCTAGGTTGCACAAAAAGAGGTACGATTGTTTAAGCAAACATTCACTACTTAAACTCATTCACAATTTTCGCTGCCTCTCTGTAGTGGGCTTTAACAGGATCGTTCAAACACTCAATCTGATTATTAATCTCTAATTTCGTTATTTCTATATTTTCTAAAAAACTCGAGAGGGAAAAGAACATCATCTTTCAAATTGCTTATAACAACGGATACAAGATAACATTAATCAATAATTTAATAAGAAAAAAATTTAATGGCATGCTTAGGAAGGTGTTGACTGACCCCTTGGATAACACCATAACATCTTTTCAACCACCTAGGTATATAAGACTAACTTTTTCGGGCACTGTTTCTCTGAGGGTGGGTAATGTATTGAAGTCCTTAAACAACAATTTTAAACTAGCTTACAAATCAGTAAACAATTTACGTAGCTTACTCTCGAGAGTAAAGGATTCAATCAACGTGCTTAACAAAAGTGGTGTATATTTGTTGTCCTGTAACTCATGCACAGCTAAATATGCTGGACAGACAGGACGTAGTTTTAATATTAGAATAAAAGAACATTTAAACTCTCAGAAATCGCCTAATGACAAGAGATCAGCTTTTGGCCTACATTTAAGAGAGAATTTACATAATTTTAATACTAAAGACAACTTTAAATTGCTACATAATGCGAATAAAGGCCATAAGCTGAATTTTTTAGAAAATATAGAAATAGCCAAATTAGAGATCAGATTGAGTGTTTGAGAACGATCCTGTCAACGCCCACTACAGAGAAGCAGCGACAATTGTAAATGAGTTTAAGTAGTGAATGTTTGTTTAATTTCAGTTTCAATTTCAATTTCAAAAATACTTTATTGTCAAGAAATACTAAGTTTTATGTGACAAAGCATTGTTAATAAATAAGACTTAAAATATTAAAAAAATATACAATTGAATCAAAAACGTACAAATAACATTAAAATCTAAAGTAGGTAAAAGAAACTTAACAACAAAGCAAAGTAAATAAACAATAAAAAACATAAAAGGGAACAGAGAAACTTAATGACAAAACATAGAAAACTATTAGAAATCAAATTTCAAGTCAAAAATGTGTATAATGTGCATAATCATTAGCGTACCTAATCATAAGCGAGAGGTAAGGATGCAACACATAAAGGTAGCTGAAAAACTATATTCCCGGAGGCGCACTGTCTAGTCGTCACTCGAAAAATTCGTCCAAAGAATAATATGCTCTCTCCAGCAGCAGTGCTGTAAGAGACCTTCGAAAAAGCCGCACCGAGGGAACAGTCCTAATATTCAAGGGTAAGTTGTTAAATATTTTTCTTCCTTGGTAAATTAGAGATCTCTGGGTGAAAGCCCTTGATGGAATGGGCAGTGGAAGAGGAAGGTCAAGAGCCCGGCGAGTCTCATAGTGGGAGGTTGGCCCAGAAATGCTCTACGATTCTTATAGATAAGAGTGGCTGTCTCAAGTATAAACAAAGAGGTTAGGGTCAGTATCCTTTGAGAGAGGAAACAGAGTCTACATGTTTCTCTCTGACTGATCCCCGCAATAAAACGCACTGCCCTTTTCTGAATAATAAATAATGCATTAGTTAGATAGTGAGCACCCGCACCCCAAAAAGGAATCCCATACCTAAGCTGTGATTCTAATAGGGCAAAATAGACAGTACGAGCCGTCTTAGAACCCAGTTCTCTAGCGGCGGCCCTCACCGCAAAGCATGCAGAAGAGAGCTTCCTGGCAAGTGCATACACATGATCCTCAAAACGAAGGCTGTCATCAACAGTGACACCAAAAAACTTGCACACATGTCCACTCTGAACAGGTATCATGTCCAACTGAATCTCCCCCAAATCACATCTGAAACCCATTGCATGAGTCTTCTTCGTGTTAAAACACAACCTGTTTGCATCGTACCAGTGTTTCACCTCCACCAGATCTACAGCCATCCGCTCTCTCAGATGAATCACCGATCCATCGCTCCACACGATGGAAGTATCGTCAGCAAAAAAGGTAAATTTTCCCGATATTCTAACACGTACTAAATCATTAATATAAATAAGGAAGAGTAGCGGCCCCAGTACAGATCCCTGTGGGACACCGCATTTAATATCTAAAGCCGTCGATCTGGTATCCCCGATGAGTACAGACTGTTTGCGGCCCCCCAAATAAGATGCAAACCAAGAGAGGGAAGAGCTCCTAAACCCGTATCGCTCCAGCTTCAGCAGCAGTATTCTATGATCAACGCAGTCAAATGCCTTTGATAAATCACAGAACACCGCTGCCACAGTCTCTTCCTGGTTCAGGCCAGAATAAACTCTATCCAGGAAACTGAATTTGGCATCATGAGTTCCCACAGAACCCCGAAACCCACTGGTCACCATCAATCAGCCCATGCAAGTCGAGGTAACTCCACATCCTCTTCCTGATCACCTTCTCAAAAACCTTCGACAACGTAGACGAAAGAGAGATTGGGCGAAAATTAGATGGCATATTTGGATCCCCTCCCTTGTGTAGCGGAATGACAATTGCCATCTTTAAACACAACGGAAACACCCCGCTAGACCATGAGTGCTCAATCGCAACTGCAAGAGCTCTGAGAGCAGCAACCGGTAACTTCAAAAGAACCTCTGCTGATATTCCGTCGTCCCCACTGGATTTTTTGTTTTTTATTTCCGCAAGAGCATCACAGATCTCCCGCACCAGCACCGGCATAAAACAAAAGGAATTTGGAACAGAAACATCTCGCATAAAATCGAGTGGATTTCCAACCATAGGCAAACCCTGCGTCAGGATTCCAGCCACAGAGCAATAAAAAGAATTCAAAGTGTCAGCATCAATGCCAACCTCCTGACCACACGCAGAGGAACGATTGCAAAGATCATTTATTATTGACCAACTCTCCCTCTGCTTATTCCTAGAATTAAGTATCCTTTTCTTATAGAAGGATGACTTAGCTAACTTGACAACAAATCGTACCTCTTTTTGTGCAACCTAGATGCCGCGCTAGTTCGGTATATTTTGTTTTATTTTTTTTAAATGTTTTTTGGGTTTATCCCGTTGATCCATTTTATATAGTTAGTTAACCTGTGTTCGCCATGGTGAACTTGTTTGTGTTCTTAATGTAAAGTTTGTGATTATATTATCTAAGTAATACCTAATAATTTTGATTTTGAATTGAGATTATTATATAAATGAACTTTTTAGACAGCTCTTGAAAATGGTTTAAGAAACCGAAACGCGTAGAGCAAAATATTAAATATTTGTAAAGAATTTTGGATTTTTCTTTCCTTTTCAATACAAAGCCATAAGTTTAATATAAAACTATGCAATGTCATAAGTGTATTCCTCTTATAAAGATAGCAAAATACATAAAAAGTTTGTCTTAAATTTCGGATAATTTGTATTAATAATATAGTTCTTTGTACAGTATATGGTATTTAGAGATTTGCGCCTTTTAAATATTATTGAATTCATCTTTTATTAATCTCAAACAAAAAAGGTTCACCTAAACGTTCTTTAACATTCTGGTATGGGTTTTATGGCTTTATTACTATTTTCTTGATGAAATATGTATATCAATTTTTACATTAAATTTGTAGCTAATTTCTGTGGCTTGTTAAATTTGCTGCTCAGTTTATGTGATTAATGTAAAATGCAGTTTAAATATTTGCAAAAGAAAAATGCATGTTAAACGAATGAAACATACAATATTTACTTCTAAGAAAAATGATTAAAATACGTAAAAAGTATAGCTTGTAAACAAAACCACCATAGCGTAAAGCATAGGCAATAGTTACCAATCAAATTTTTGTTTTTTAAAAACTAGCGAGTCGTTTAAAAGTTGCATGCATTGTAGAGTCAGTAATATAAAAACAGTGTTCTTAAAGATTCTATTTTTAATGGATTAATTCTCAATAAATTGTTCTCATAAGCTTAGGGGCGGACTGGCACTAGAATGTACGGGCATGCCAAACCACTCATAATTTAGTTATCTAGTGGTTGTTTGGTTATTATGGAATAATAAATATAAATTTATCTGTCACTGTGGAGTCGTCCATGGTTGCCTTGGTATAGGGTTTTATCTATAGGTTTACATATAGGTATTTCCACTAATCGACATGTCATCAAAATAAAAATATGTATTAAAAAAAAAATATATATATTAGTGCGGGCATTAGAAGATAATCTTAAAAGTCCTAATAGGAGTATTCTATAAAAAGTCGATAAACATTCAAAACTTAACTTTTCAAGGAGACCTTAGAGATTTACTGTTTCCCATTAAATGTTGAATTAGATGGTTGTTGTCCAAGGATATACTTTTTAATTGCCATGAGCATAAAAGCATCCATATGGTTATGCCTCAAGCTATTTCCTAGCCTGTTTAAAATACAATTAAGTTTAGAAGATGACCTATCGCAGATCGCATATAAATTGTACTTTAAACGCAAATTGTAGCAGCAAAATAACCAGTTTTTGCAGGTTTTAATCTTAGTCACTATGGGTTCTAAGACGTCATTTTCTTCCATATTTAAATTTAAAACTGAATATTTATCAGAAAGTGTTTTGTGACAATGTATGTCCTTTGAAAATTTCAAAACCTATTTATTTCATAATATTAATGCAATAACTGTTGTTTTAAATTGTTTTCTTTAATTTCTAGGCAAAAGGTTTTCAGTAAGTTCAGTGACTTTTTAAAAATAATTTTCCGGTGACTGGCATAAGGAATCAAAACTATGGATGGAGACATTCTAACCTGGTCAAATTTCTCTACATAAAATTTTAATTTTTTAATAATAAAATTCTCTTTGATGGAAGTTTCTGTTCTACTTCTAAGGCTAAACTTTCTTCCAAGAATCGACTATTAACCATGACTACGAAACTGTCGGTTTCTTTCGAAATAATAATTTGAAAAAGCTGTAGTGTAAAAGAATATGTTACAACTCCCCAACTTTATTTACTATAGCCTTAAAAACATAATAGAACGTGTTCGGGCTTGCGCAATAAGTCTCGAATTCAAAGTAACGTGCTAGACAGAGACAAAAGCTTTTAGCAGAGTTGTCAATTGATTTTAAAGTCATCGTTTTGATCTGTCTGAATCTGTTAGCTTCAATTTGTTTTTATCCATGTTCTGTGCCTTGAAATTCACAAGATAATGGCACTCACACTTTTATTTGAAAATTTGGTTTCTTTCATAGTTTAGAGGTGCGCATGCTCCAGCCCATTTTTTGGGGTAAGGAATAGGCCAGTCCGCCCCTACATACACAATACACATGTATATTATAGCATTAAAAGTGAATAAAAACATAATAGGGAGTCTCCGGAGATGCGCAATACGTCTCAAATTCAAAGTAACGTGCTAGACAGAGACAACATATATTTCGAGAGATGTCCATTGATGTTTCAAGGAATTCCTTCTCAAAGAGCGTAGCATAGCAACCAATAAACGACGGAATCTGAGAATACCGTATATAAAAAATAAAGTGCATAAATCAACAAAATGTGACTCGGGTGTATATTTTAAGGAGTCTTGCATCATGCGTTATCAGGGTGTTCACTTGACAGGCTGATGTGTGTTGCCATTTTAATATATAATTTCATCTTGAATACAAGGTGTTTGTTATTTAATGGCTTAACATGCGGGATGTGATTCTTTGGCTCATTTTAGGACTAAAAGTTCAAATAGGTCAAGGTACAGGGCAACGCGTTTTCATTTTCTTTCTCTGGCTGTTCTTGATATAGTAATAAAATGTATTGTTGCATCTAAGATACTCTTAATTCAGCTATAAATTGCTGTTATGGAATTTTGACCTAATGTGAGCGGAATAAATTAATTGCAGCTGATATATTGAGCGCTTAAAATAAATGCTGGAAACATGAATAGATCGTTTCTTACCTATTCCGGATTTTTACCTCCCCCCACGAGATATCCGATCTCATCCGTCCCCTAACCGGCGTAGATGAGGGGGTTGGCACATTTTTCATTTTTCCCTTATTATGCATTGTTATGGAGAAAAGCTAGGATTTATACTCTGTTTGAAATTGGGAGAGAGTAATAAATGAGAATCAAGTGGCCATTCCATGGGAGTACCTACCTGTCTACATACATATTTAATATTAATTCTTAGAAGAATTATACAGGGTGGCCTCCGAGGTATACGAGACACTTTGTATATGACTAATTTTAAGCAAAACTGATTCTATTTACTTTTCCCGAATTCTAGCGGTTCTTATAAATATGAAATTGTATGTTGGAGACGAGATTATTTACGAAAATAAGAGATTTCCGCAATCAAAATAGGAAATTGTACTATTTGAACGAAATGTGGTTAAACAAAGGTTATACAATATACAGTTGGAAAAATATGGCGTTTTTAGATGGTCTATCCACAGGAATAAAAGCGCCCTCTGAAAAAGAAAAATGCCTAATTATTACCATTATCGGTAGCATAGATGGCTTTTTGAAAGTGTAGCTTTTAGAAAAACAAATACCATTTAAAGACGATATTATGAAAAAAGAGATACCAACAATTGTGAAGACACACAAACATCGCTTTGAAAAATATGCGTTGACGACATGGGAAAAAAATGGGAATACTATAGTACTTCGACTTCCTCCCTACCACTGCGAACTATATATATATAATTCGGTTTACAACGTTCTCCGACGTCTTCTGATTTTCAGTGTCCAATGATCTCGGTCTTGCCAGAGGTCTTCCCCCAGCTCTCTCAACCTGATCTCCTTGTCTATCCCCTCTTTCCAATTTTTCCTGGGTCTCCCTCGTTTTCGTCTTCCTTGTGGGCTCCATTTCAGTATCTGGTTTGGGAGTCGTTCCTCGTTCATCCGTTATACAGGTCCATACCACTTCAGTTGTTTGACCCTTATATCATCCATTATGTCGTGTGTGACTCCCATAATCTTTCTAATCGTCTTGTTAGTAACTCTATCCGTCCTTGAGCTGCCCGCTGCTCGTCTCCAGTAGTCCATCTCCGTAGCCCTTAGTTGTCCTTCGGCTCTTTCTTTGATTTGCCATACTTCACTACTATCTATATGTTACAATACGCTTTATGATTGTATCAAATATTCCTTGTTTGTTTCGTTTTGATACCTGCTGGTCCCACAGTATTCCATTTATCATAGCCGTGGTTCTCCTTCCCTGCATGTTCCTTTCCTTGATTGCTCTGTCCAGTGTACCATCGTTTGTGATTTTTGTTCCTAAGTACGAATAGTTTTGGCATCCTTTTATACATTGTTCATCTTCTAGCATAAGGTCTTGCTGCACGCCTCCAATACACATGTACTCAGCTTTATTTATATTTACTTCCAATCCCCACTTTTTATATTCTTCTATTAGCTATCTTGTCATATACTCTAGATTTAGATCGTCGTACTCTTGAGCCACCACTATCTGGTCATCTATGAAGCATAGGGTATACAGTGTGGTCTCGTCTAGTGGGATGCTCATTGTACTACATTTTCTTTTCCAGGGTTTAAGTGCTTGTTCCAGGTATATTTTTAATAATGTGGGTGAAATGCAACACCCTTGTTTAAGTCCTGTATCTGTTTTAAAACCTTTCAAAGTTTGTAATCTGTGTCTTGTTTTCCTCGTAAAGGTTTTTTACGGCTTTTATAAGAGTTCCGCTAATATTTGTGTGTTCTATAACTGGGCTTGGGGTACACTGTCATAGGCTTTTTTAAGGTCCACATACAAAAGGTGCACTTCCTGGTTGAATGCGAGCTTTTTTTTTATCAGTTGGGTGACGCAAAATAGATGGTCTGTGGTGGATCTTCCTGCTCGGAATCCTGCCTGTTCTTCGGCTTCCATGTCCCTATATTCCAGTTCAATCTTTTCCTTTATGATCTTCCCATAAACTTGACTTAGGGTACTAGTGACGGTAATGCCTCTGTAGTTATCCCAGTTATCCCGCTTTCCCTTCTTGTGGATGGTTAATATTAATGATGCTCTCCATTCTTTGGGTACCGTCATTCCATATAGGTTGAATAGGTTTGTGAGATATTGGTAAAGCTTATTTATTCCATTTCTTATTAGTTCCGCAGCTATGTTTCCAGGACCTGGTGCCTATTTTTTAGGGCTTTGCAAATTCTTGTTACTTCGTTCGTGGTTATTTTAATAGGCGATGCTAGTATTTGAACCTTTTGATCTTGTTGTTCTCGAAATTCGGCCCTGTCTTCCATTAGTAGTTTAGAGAAGTGTTTGTCCCACTGTTCAAGCGAGATTATGTCTCTTTTCTTATCTTGTCTTAAGGATCTTGTAATTCTCCAACTCTCTGTGCTCTTCTGCCCTCCTAGAAAGGTATTGATTCTGGTACATTTTGCTTCCCATGCTTCGTTTTTCTTCTAGGTTATCCTTCTTCTAACCTTTGCTTGAGCTTCTGAGTATTTTATTTTGTCTTCATCTGACTTTGAGTTCAACAAGGTTCTGTATTTATCTCTTTTTCCTTAATATCCCTCTAGATATTTTTATCCCAACAGTAGGGTTTTCTTTGTTGTCTCCTTTCCTGGTATCCCAGTGCTTCCCTTGCTGCCTCATGGATGCATTCTTTAATGTGCTGGTAGTATTGTTCTATATCTCCTATTTCCTCGTCTCCCAATCTAGAGTCTAGTCTTTTCTTATAGAGGGTATTTGTGCTGTCATGATCTAAGCTATATCAGGCTACTTTTATCTTTAGCAGGTATGACGTCCTGTACTTTAATCTTTGTCTTGTGTCGAGTTATGGGCGTTATGGCATAGTCTATCATAGATTTTAGATTTCGCATATTTGGGGTCCATTTATGTATCATTCGGTGTGCATTTATGATTCGTAGTTCCTTTTGTTCGCAAACGGTGATTATTCGCAGCACGTTGTCATTTGTTATATCTTCTCCGAATGGGCCTACGGTTTTGTCCTGCTTCTTCTGCGAACTTGACCCTATATAATTAATATGAGCTTAAGTGAAGGGTTCTGTGGCTAGAAAAAATACCACATATAAAATGAATGGTGTTCAGAACCATAAAAGAAAGGGTCTGATATGCATTGTAAACCTATGAAAATTATTTTTACCACCTTGTGAGCGTTTTGCATATTAATTAAGGTTGATTACTCCCTCCCAATCTCAAACAGTGTTTATACAAATGTTTAATGACGCCACAAAAAACTTATTACGCTTATTATGTAAAAGTATGAGGTTTTTGTCGTGAAATAAGCCAAGGAATTTGTTAGCCATTATTTTGACTAATAAACGACTAAAGAGTATTTTTTAACTTAAAATATACAGAGAGTTTTACCTAAATTGAGTATTAAAAATGTTCTTTTCGCTATATCTAGTTGAAACCTAAAGATAAGACGGAGAAAACAAAGTGCCTTCGCGTAGATTAAGTTAAATGAATAAAAAATAGTTAATTCTTTCACCAGGGCATTCGGAATTAAATATTAAGTAATCATTTGCTAGTATTCGCTACTTTTTATTCATTTTCATTCATTCAAGTTAACAATTTTGATTTGTAGTTCTTCGAGATAATGTGTATTTTCTAAACTTAATAATATAATAAATAATCCGCGTCGCTAAATGTATTCAATAATTTAAAATGGCCTACATTACTTCATTGTATCGCACTTTATATATTATAATGCAATATACGTATATAATTAATTAAGTATCAAATAAATATATTGATATGGTACAATATTAAAAAAGTGTTTAAAACTAATATACTTAATAAATGCAGATATTGCCTAAAATATGAGTGTAAACCTTAAAACTAATAGTACGTAATAAATAGAAATAAATAGATAAAATATTAAAAATCTGATATTATCATGTTTTGTTTAAACGACCAGTGAAATTGCCTTGTATAAAATAGGAACAATATACTATTGGTGAGTTGCACTAAAAATTTAATCACATACCAATGCTAAAAGCCTCCTCAGGCAATTAAAGCAATAAAATTAACAATTATTTAACGCAATTTGCGACCCACGCTATCATTATCGTTTTATCACTATTAACAATGCCTTTTTTTACTGGCAACGCCAGGGGGGAGAAGTAGAAGCGGCCCGGGCATTGAGGTAAAAATTTAAAAGGGTATATATTATGTATTGACAAACGGTTTCTATAATCAGGCGCTAAACGGGAAAAAAAAGAACGGAATGCATTAGTTGTAAGTGAAATAAAGAGATAGGAAATGTCCGACTTCGTATTACAAGGAGAAAACAGCGTGCGTTTTGATGTGACGATACATTTCCTTTCTTTCATAAAAAACTGGCTTTAAAGCAATTATTTCAATCTAATATTAATAACTTTAAACTACTTTGAAGAAGAGGCTCAACTATAAGGCATCACATAAAACTGGAAACAATAGGGCTTATGATGAATGTCATCTGCTCTTGGAAGGTCTATTATCATTAAAAGGCTTTTAACCAGTGTGTCTTTCCAGTTTTGTCTTATGGCATTAAAACAGCTGCATTAACCAAAAAGTAGGCTGAAACGTTTCAAGTGCCCAGGAGATGGCTGGTCTCTCACTTCGCAGTCGAGGGAAGATCAGCGAAATAAGACGGAGAACCAAAGTCGTCGATGTGGTGGCAACTATAGCCTATAGCCAAGCATAAATGGAAGTGGACAGGATATAGCAATGAAGAGGAAAAATTTATTTGGAATAGCGCCCTAGAATTATTAAGTGACCACCTGGGTAAGGTGATGATTTTCATTTACAAAATTTATTACTCCCTTCCGTTATATCTTACCTCTTTTTGTCTTGTACCTTAAGGGACCCGGGCCACTTTGAGTGGTGGCAAAAAGCTATTTACCTTGTTTGCTTCCCTTTTGTAAAAAAAAAACTGGTGTTACCACTGCCCCTTTTCAATAATTACCTTCCTTAAAAATTTATTCAGATCAAACATCACTGTGTAGACAATAAAAAAAGACACTGCTGTAACGAAAGGTTTTTAAGTATGTAACAGATATAACTTCAGTCCATATTATTGATATGGTTATTCACTTTGTATTATTTTATTTTTAGAAAAGAGATTATACATAAATATTTAAAAATATAATATTGAATATAAATTTAAAGCTTCATTGCAATTTCGTTATTGTATTCGAAATACATTCAAAAATACTTATTGGTAGTAAAATAAGTACATTTACAGGAGTAAAAAAGTGTATTTTCCGGCTTCAATGTATTTTTAGTGTTTATTGGTTAAAAACTATGTAAAATATTTAAAAATATAAATAATCGATTTTGACAAAACATTCATGAAGGGCAAAATAATTAAAGTTTAATAATTCAAGGCTGTGTGAGAGCGTGAGATTCGACAAAAAAGTAAAATAGTAACCCAATATTTGACTTGACAACATAGTTTCTTAGTCTTAATATAGTAAAACTATTAGCGTTGCAAAAAAAACCGAAATTACAACATAGAGAATACTGATCTTGTTACATGTGGTGCAATATTTTAATATAATAGCTGCCATACTGGTGATGGAATAAAAAATACATTTTCCTCCACGCTTGTCCCTTATCTATTTTTTGTTACGTGAAGTTGTGAACTTAAAATAGTAACTTTGGGACACCTAAATAAAATCTCCTGTACGTTAATAAAACCTAGTAATTCCTGTTTTTTTTTTAAACTTCTTAGAGCAAATATTAACTTAAGTAGTTGCCATAAGAGCTTTTGTAGAGTTAAAGAAAAATTCATACGGCAATAATAATAAAAAGTTTATTTAAAATATTTATAATATATTTTTATTTTATTTTTGTTGTAGGTACTTTCGTTTTTAGGAAAACAAAGAGTAAGCAGTTACAAATTTAGGAAGTTAACAGAAATTTTTAGTTGATGCGTAAACTGTTTATTTTTTGAAGTTTTAGTAATGTTTTATTGTTAAAACATAGAAAATACCTAGTAAAGTAAAATAACCTAAAAATCACAATGGGCATTTACTGTTTTTCCGAAAGCGGCTTAAATTGTTTAGTATGGTACAAATGATCTACTTATTTTATTGAAATGAAATCGCTAAATTGCTTAAAACTGCATTTATAATTTTAATTTTTAAATTCAGCGAGAAAACGCTTAGCCGCCATGTTTGTTTGGGTGTGACGTTACTAGTATAGTCAACACACGCGGGTCTTACATGGCTTTACCTATAATTCGTTTTTTTTGTTTAAATTGCGTAATCATGGGCTACAATCACTATCGTTGGTTTGGTGCCGAATTAAAAAAGTGCGAGTATAAAAATATCGGAGTTATAGTGCCGAATGATATTTCGTTCAAACTTCCAAGAGACCCAAAATGAGTTATCGAACAACTTGTATTAATGCCAGCGTAATTTAAATGTTATGTCAGAGTTTGCTATAAGGAAAAGGGATGTACGATACAGTTCGATACTTTCAAGTTCCGGAACCTTGAGTTCCGATATTTTGTGCCGATCCTTTTTTATATTTGATACCATACCGATCCGGTACAATTAGGTAGGTATTTCATCATTCACTAACCTAAACATCAACAGAAAAACGTCAAATTTAAAGTCGGATATATCGATATTTTTAAACCACCTAAATATCGTGACGTTGCCTCATGATTAGTTTTAGTACCTGTGACGTATAGACTGAAAATCTCACTTTTAAAAACTTAAATATTAAATTAATCTTGTATTTTTATCAATAAATACCAATAGTTTAGGTTACTCAATGCACATTAAACATTTAAATACAATAATCTCATTATTTCACTATTAATTACTATTGGTCTAAAAAATGACTTACTAGGTTTTACTCGTGTACAGAAGATAATAACAACTTTCGTAAATTTTCTGATATAATATATTAATTATTCATATAATAGCTACCTATGTAACAAGTTCGGAAAATGTCATTTTACTGGAGGAGAAGGAGCGAGCCCCAGGCGGGTCCTGGAACTATGGAGAATGGTAAGTAGGTATTTTCGGGACCGATGTAGAAAACAAGGGTTTAAACCGTGAGAGTTTACAGCAAAGTTTAAATTGGGGCACATGTCTGAACTTATTTTTTGGACAATGAGAAGTTTGGAGGAGATTCGGAGATATTCGCAAAAAACTAATATATCACAATTTTTAATTTGGCTTCTCATATTTTTTTATGAAAAAGAAAAATCTAAAGCATTATCTAAAGACAATTTTTCTTCTTTATCTAAAGGTGTACTTATTTAGTTATTAACTATGAGGTTTCGTTTCGTTCGTTCAGAACTATAATTAAATAAGAACTTTATTGCTTTTGACTTTTTTTCGTAATAATGTCCTAGTAAAATTATTGATTTACTTAATTTAAAGGGTTAAAATGTCATTATACAGGGTGTTTCATTAATATATATTATATAGAATGAGTTTCCCTGCTTAAAAATCTGAAAAAAAGTTCAGGTTAGTCATTTTTTCTAAATAATTTTTGAAATAATCTCGATATTTGAACGAAAATATTTGTGAATTGTAAAATTCGAATTTGGTGTTAGTTTGGCCTCCACTTGTAGAGGGCGCCACCGACATGTCTTTTTACTCTTTTGAGAAGTCATGACTTTTTTATACCTATTTGTATTACATTTTTAAAATAGATTTCTTTATCATTTTTTACGTAAAAAAGGCCTACTTGGTAGAAGTCGCCACGAGCAACCGTTCTCGAGAAAAAGAATAATAACATTTTCGGGAGCAGAAAACAGAGAAAGGTAAAAAGGCATCAAGTTGTCCAGCTTTTCAAAATGAATTACACAAGTAGTGAAGTGTGCGATATTTTACATAGCATACATTAGCAGCCAGGCGTCTTTATGAGGAGAAATGCCCTAATCGTATTATCCCGCATCATACGATGTTTGCCCGTCTCCATCAACGTCTTAGTGAAACTGGAAGTTTTTAGAAACAAACCGCTGGAAACGGGCGACACTGCACAGCAGCAACTCCATAAGTAGAAAAATATGTGTTTCATGAAATTGAGGAAACTTCTACAACAAGTACCGGAAAAATTGCTTTAAACGTAAATATAAGTTCTTCGACAGCTTCCAGAATTTTAAAGAACAATCTCTTATATCCTTATCACATCCAGCTGGTACAGGCACTCTTACCGACTGATTTTCCTTTAAGAGTATATTTATGTCAATGGATGCAACAAAAAATTGGCGAAAATCCCCACTTTTTAGGACAAACATTATTCACCGATGAGGCAAATTTTTCCCGAGATGAAATAATGAACTTCCACAACAATCATGTATGGGCGGATGAGAACCCACATGCAATTTAGAGGGCAGTCATCAACATTAAGTTTATTGTCGTTTTCTTGAATTGTTCATACTTTTGGAAGATATACCATTGCCATTGATGTTGCAAATGTATTTTATGCACGATGGTGCTTCATCTCATTTGAGTTTAGTTGCTCGTGAATACTTCAACACAGTTTATCCAAATCGTTGGATAGGTTGAAGAGGAAAACAACCCTGGCCACCCAGGTCTCCAGACTTAAATTCATTCGATTATTTCCTTTGGGTCACCTCAAACATTTAGTTCATACGATCTATATATTTAATTGATAGTCCGTAACTTTCTTTGAACAATCCATTCATGAATATTATAAGAATTTTTTTAGTACTTCAGAAATATTATTTATACAAAAATAATTGAAATCAAACTAAAAAGGAATTTTACTGTTAATAAAAAAAAAATAAATAAATAACAATCCCTTATGTTCCTCCTCCACTGACGAAAACTTTGTAGAACTGGCAACACTCTGGCGATAGACCGTCGACGCCCACACGCAATTTAAAGCAGATTTAAAGTGCGAACTATTTTTCCCGGATGGGAAAATTAATAGAGCAGCATATAAATACAAATTTATATGCTATAGACAAGAACAGCAAATAGTTAAAGGTTCGCCCAATTGGGTGATCCCGTATCAGCTTTAAAATCACTTGATGTTTGAGGTATACGATATTGGGAATCGGACAGCGGCATGACTGGTTGAAACGATTAACTGTAATTTACATATTTTATTTTCTGCTATAACTGTGTGGTTTCAGACAAGTAAGTTTTTACTTGGTACTTATATTTTATTATACCAGTATGGCTTGTTGGCGACAATTTGAAAAACAAGGTCAAGGTGAATTATCACAGGAATATGAGTGGGTGCCAGAGTCGGCCATCGAAAGCGAGATAAGTCCGGAATTAAGAAACAAAAATGCGCTTTGTACAGGGTTATCCAACCAAGACTAGACAAGGCGATTTTTTGACTTTTCCTGTACTTTTATAAAAAAACTGAAATAGCCATCTTAAGTCATTTTCTCCCGCGAATTCGAATATCTTCAGCAAAAAACAATTGAACATCAAACAAAAGTACTAGGGGTCACTTTGATATTTTTTTAAATGGGATGCCGTATTTTTAATGAGCTTATCCGATTTCTCATATAAATTTTGATCTAAAATGTTGGATTTTTTTTTTGATTTTTTTTTTTTGGACGAACATTTTCCGAATTTAAAACTGAAGAAAAAAGCCGTTTTTGAATTAAAAATCCAACATTTTAGATCAAAATTTATATGAGAAATCGGATAAGCTCATTAAAAATACGGCATCCCATTTAAAAAAATATCAAAGTGACCCCTAGTACTTTTGTTTGATGTTCAATTGTTTTTTGCTGAAGATATTCGAATTCGCGGGAGAAAATGACTTAAGATGGCTATTTCAGTTTTTTTATAAAAGTACAGGAAAAGTCAAAAAATCGCCTTGTCTAGTCTTGGTTGGATAACCCTGTACAAGAATGTACTTGTAATGAATTAAAACAACTTCGGTTTTATAAGAATTTATAACGTAATTAATTTGGGGACTGTAACCGGTCATTCCATAAAGCGTAAACCAATAAATCAAAAACTGAATCAAAAATTCAAAACGGCTGACAATACTACAAGGGATTTTATTCTGCAAACTATTTACAACTTTTACGAGGATAATATAGTGCCAACTTTAGAACTGGTTCGTGATAAATTGCGAGGTTACCCTGATTATAAGTACCAATCTTTAGAAACATTGCGTGGTGTTTTATAAAAATGTGACTTTAAACATAAAAAACTAGATAATCTAATGGTTATAATGGAATCCCCGCGTATCATTGAACTACGACGGGACTATTTGCGCAACATAAAGGAGTACCATGAATCCGATAAAAGTATAATTTATTCAGACGAAACTTGGTTCGATACTTATGATGTTGTTAAGCATGGTTGGGTAGATAGTACAAATTGTACTTTTGGTACATCGTGTCTGAGAGGAAAACGCGTTATCATGCCGGAAGTAAAGATAGCTTTATGCCTAATGTGTTGCTCATGTCAGCAAAGAATATCACTCAATAATCAATCTCCAACTTTAAGCGCAGTTGTCCTTGATAATATTCGGCATGTAATAACAAAATGAGTAGCGATGTATGGAAATATTGCGTAGCTCATGTTATAAAAACAGAAAATGGATACTCTTTTTCACCGCCTATAGCGCCAGTAGTAATCCAACCTGGAAACGATTCTACTTCTGAAAGTTCTAACGATTCCAGTCATTAATTTGTTTACGAATTTTAAATTAATTATGTTCGTTCAGCATGTATCTTAAAAACTTGTTATATTACAGAACGTTTACTGTGTTAGGAACGCATATTTACTCAACATTTAATGAATACCTTATATTTAAATTTAGCGCGTTTGACATTTGTTTTTATATAGTTGGTAGTAGTAAGAAGAGTGAGAAAGTAGGGTGCGGAAGTAACAAGAAAGTAATTAAGAAATACGTTATATTTGTTTAAATAAAGAACTGTTTTTAAGTTAGAAAGTTTAGTTTCAGTGAGTTAACATGATGGTCCGAAAGTAAGCAAGTTAAGAAAGTCTAATATCTCAGAAGTGGATAAAAAACTCACAATACCGTGTGACGCCATATGTCTTAACCTAACTTTGAATTTGGTGATTATGTGAGACTTAAACAGAAAAGTGTGTGTAAAGAACAAAAGTTGTGTTCAAAGTTCGTTAAACCACCAAAAAGAGGCTTAAAAGTAAGAAAATATCCTTAAAAAGACCAAATTTAATTTTTCATCAATGTCAATCAATATCAGTGTCGCCAATCGCAAAAGTACTGACAGTGCGGCGTTGCCAATACTGTTTGAGTAAGCGGTGTTGCCAAAGTTTTGTCTCTATAAAAGTTTGTGGCATTAACTACCGGACTATTAGCCAGTTCATTTAATTGTGGCGTTAACTACAAAAGTTAGTCTCAGCTCTTTCAATTGTGGCCTTAGCTACCAAAAATACTAAATTAGTTTTAAACACCTCATAGTTAAGAAAATGTCAGAAAAGAACGAAAATCATCCGTTTGAAGAAGACAACTCCAGTGTACAGACTGAATGTCATGGTTTCGGCAAGTCTGAGCAACAAGATGCTTCACAGAGAATGCTCGAATTGTTTATTGCTGATGGAAGAAGAAGAGATGAAATGCTCATACGAGTACTCGACAGACTGTCACCTAACTTACAAAGTGCATCGTCAGCAACAGGTGAAGAGGCGCGAGCACAATCTTTTCATATTATGCCTGATCTTTCAAAAGTTATTGGATACTTCGATGGAGATAAAGATATCGGGAAAGCTGAAGAATGGATAAAAGGTATTGAGACTAGCGCAACATTAAACCGATGGCCAGAAAACTATAGTTTGGAGACTGCGAGAGCCCATCTAGTTGGACCAGCCATATATTGGTTTCGTACGAAAGCAAGTATTATTCAGAATTGGAGAGATTTTAAGAAAGAATTTTATAGTTCATTCAGATTATGTTCGAAAACGTCAGAAAAATGGGAGAAAATGAAAAACAGAGTGCAAGGAAGGAATGAATCCATCATGTCATACTTTCATGAAAAACTAAGCCTATGCCAAGCCTTGAAATTAACTATTGATGATATTAAAGAGGAGATTTTAAGCGGACTAAGATCAAAAGACACAGCCTCAGCATTGATAACCAAGGAACATTATGACTACGATAAATTATTACAAGATATATTATCAATTGAAAAAGTTAGAGGTAACAGACTCCAAGAAAGTCATATGGAAAGACCCTTCGTAAGACCTATGGAAAGACCCTTCGTAAGATCCTTGGAAAGAAGACCCTTGAATGGACCTCCCAAAAATGAAAATTCCCGTAACCTTCAAACTGAACTGAGAAGAAATCCTGATCAGAGACCTCCTGTGAAAAATGGAAACGGTCAGTTGAAATGTTACAACTGCAACAATTTTGGGCATATTGGTAGAGAGTGTCCAGAACCAAAGCGGCCCTTATACTGCAAAAATTGCAAACGTGAAGGACATACCATTAGACATTGTAACGCACCTAAACCTCCAGAAAATCCGTCAGAAGTACATGTCATTAATGAAAACAACACAAGCCCTTCGATCAAAAAGTACTTAAAGCTGATTGAAGTTAATGGAAAGATTTATAACGCATTAATAGATCCAGGGAGTTCAGACTGCACAATAAAATCAACAGTAGCCCTTCTTGGAAACAGCATGGATGTGATCAAGGCTGCAAGCGAATTAAAAGGTTTCGGCAAGGAAAATATAGTTATTTCACCTGGAATTGTAAGAGGAGACATAACAGTAGACAATGTCAAAATAGAAAGCATCCCTTTAAGAATTGTTCCAGACGACGTACAGAACTGGGACCTAATTATAGGACGGACATTCACTGAAAAACCAGAAATTGTGTATATCAAGATAGACGAGAATTTTGTATTCAAATACCGGGACGAAGAACCATTTAAAAATTTAAGTATTGAGCCGAATTACAACAAAAATTGGAAAGCCTCCGAAGACATAGCATTGCCAGAAAATTCAATAGGATTCGTGAATTTAATTCATGAACAAGAAATTATAACCTTACCATATTTAAATTTCAATGACAAAGAAGAAAAACCCAAACCAGAAACTATAAAAATTGTCGGAGAAGTATATGAGTTGCAACAAATGGAACCAGACCTGAGAAGAATAAACAAGGACGAACTTAATACTGACGAGAATATGAAAGATGATGAAAAAGATGAATTACTAGACCTCATCAATGAATACAGAGATTGTGTAGCAACATCAATTCAAGAACTCGGATGTACTGATCTCATGAAAATGGACATCGAAGAAATACCTGAAAGCAAGCCAGTGTATAGTAAACCTTATAAAGCAAGCAACAAAGAAAGAGCAGAAATCAAAAGGATCGTAGACGAATGGAAGGAAAATGGAATTGTACGAGAAACGACTTCGCCATATGCGAGTCCTGTTCTTTTGGTTAAGAAAAAGAATGGAGAAGCCAGATTAGTATTGGACTACAGGAAATTAAACAAACAGACAGTAAGACAATATTTTCCTCTACAGAATATTGACGACCATTTAGCATCCCTGAGTAACAGCAAGGTATACACGGTGATCGACCTTGCGCATGGGTATCTACAAGTGCCATTAACCGAAGCTGCCAAGGCCAAAACAGCGTTTGTAACTCCAGACGACACGGGAGAATTTGAGAGAATGGTATTCGGATTAATGAATGCGCCATTCTATTTCTCAAAATTAATGGAGAAAGTTCTTGGACCCCTAAGGAACCAAGTTGTACTGTTTTATATAGATGACATACTAGTTCCAGCCTTAAATTGGACCGAAATGAAAGGCAAACTAAGAGAAGTATTGGAAGCTCTACGTAAAGCCAGACTAACTATCAAATTGACAAAATGCGAATTTATGAAAACCGAAGTACAGTATTTAGGTTTCCAAATATCCTCAGATAATGTAGGACCAGGACCACAGAAGGTTAGAGCCATTGAACATTACCCACGACCAAAGGACTTGCATGAAACAAGACGATTCTTGGGTATGACGAGCTTTTTCAGAAGATTTATCACAAAGTTTGCCCAACGAGCTAAACCGTTATACGATCTGCTAAGAAAAACGAATACTTATGTATGGAATGAAGAACAAGAGAATTCATTCAATGATTTAAAACAAGCTCTAATAACTAAACCCACCTTGAAACTATTTGACCCCAATGCATATACAGAATTACATACTGATAGTAGCTCGAAAGGATTAGCAGCAACATTGTTACAAAATGGAGAAGATGGGAAGATACATTTGGTTTATGCAGTTAGTCGTAGAACAAGCCCCGTAGAAGAAAATTATCACTCTAGTAAGCTAGAGCTGTTAGCGATAGTATGGTCTATGACAAGATTGAGAAGCATGTTAATAAACTTAAAATTTACCGTGGTGACCGACTGCAAGGCCCTTATCTACTTGAATGCACACAAGACCAAAAACCCCCAAATCATAAGATGGCTTAATGCAATAAGCGAATTTGACTTCAACATAGTACACAAACCAGGTGAGAAGATGACACACGTAGATGCTATGAGTAGAGCCCCAGTGGAAGACCAGGATAACGAGGAAATTGAAGATAGAATAACAGTTTTTACGATAAGTACCAGAGAAGAAGAAATAGTTTTATACCAACAAAACGACGAAGGTCTAAAAAGAAAGATACAGATTTTACAAAAAGACGAGATACCTAGAGAAGAAAAATCCGAAGTGGAAAATTACTACCTAGAAAATGGAGTACTTTTCAAGAAAAAGCCCAATAATGATGAAAATAAATTGTTCTACGTGATTCCAAAGAACTTGCGAAAATCACTAACAATAAAATTTCACGATTTAAGAGGACATCCAGGATTGGAGCGGACCTATCAAAATATGTCAGAATTTTATTTCTTTCCTCGAATGAAACGATATATCAAAGAACATATCCGATCCTGCCTAGATTGCACTCTTAACAAATCTAAAACTGGAAAGCAACCGGGAGAACTACACCCAATTGAACCTGGAAAGCGTCCATTTGAAATTATTCACTTAGACCATTTAGGACCTTTTCCAACAAGTTCCAAACAAAACAAATATATTCTTGTGATGATTGATAATTTAACAAAGTTCGTTCGTTTAAATGCCTGTAAAGATACAAAAGGAGATTCAGTCCTCAAAAGATTAGAAGATTTCATAATTGATTTTGGATCGCCGAACAGAGTGATCACCGACAGAGGCACTTGCTTTACGTCACGACATTTTGATGACTTTTGTAAGAAACATGGAATTAAGCACACACTTAATTCACCGAGACATGCCCAAGCGAATGGACAAGTCGAGCGAGTAAACCGAACAGTATTACCAGTGATACAAGCTTATATTGAAGATCCCGAAGGCAAAGATTGGGATAAAAATTTAAAGCGAATAAGTAGAGACCTCAATACATCAAGAAACAAAACCACAAAGAAAAGCCCATTCCAGATGCTGTATGGATATGTACCACGACATGACGAAGGACCCCTAAGAGAATTGACGGAGAACCAAGAAGAATATAGATTGCCAACTCAGATACAAGAAGAAGCGAGACAGAACGTTCTAGAAGAGCAACAGAAGTATAAGCATAGATATGACAAAAGAAGATACAGAAATGTACGTTATGAAGTTGGAGAAGTAGTTTATATGAAAACCGTTCCAAAGGCTACAGGTGAATCAACCAAATTACAGTCGAAGTTTCGAGGACCGCTAGTTATCACAGAAGTACTCCCAAGTGATACCTATCGAGTGAGCGACCTATTAGAATATAAAGACGGTAGAAAATATATAAGTACGGCCCATGTAAGTCAATTAAAAGTATGGAAACAACATCAGGAAGACGAACCGAGCACTGAAGAAGGCACGGACGATTCCGAAGAAGAAGAACCTATTACAGAAGGTAGAGACGAGAAAAAGAAACGTAACAAAGCCCCAAGTCCATTACCCGAAAGAATGCACCGAAGGCGACGAAGACCACCCTACCTGAAGGACTATGAACTCGAGGGCGAGTTTACTGGAAGGATGGCCGAGTGTTAGGAACGCATATTTACTCAACATTTAATGAATACCTTATATTTAAATTTAGCGCGTTTGACATTTGTTTTTATATAGTTGGTAGTAGTAAGAAGAGTGAGAAAGTAGGGTGCGGAAGTAACAAGAAAGTAATTAAGAAATACGTTATATTTGTTTAAATAAAGAACTGTTTTTAAGTTAGAAAGTTTAGTTTCAGTGAGTTAACATGATGGTCCGAAAGTAAGCAAGTTAAGAAAGTCTAATATCTGTGATTCTGCTGATACGATCCGCAATTTATTAAAATGACTGTATATTCCAACTAACATAGTACCTGCCCCAATCCTTTCTTGGCAAGGAAAACTCGCGGTCCTGGATGGACAAAGACATTTTTTTTTATTGTTTTCGGCAAAATGAGCATTTTCTTTACCGAAAGATCATTTTAAAAATATTAAATTCATGTGTTCTTTGCAGGCGAAGTCACGGGTACAAACCTCTTATCGATATTAACTATATTTTTTAATTGTTTTTGGCAAAATTAGCATTTTTCTTTACAGGAAGACCATTTTGAAAATATTATCTGCAGGCGAAGTCACGGGTACACACCTTTTATCGATATAAACTATAATGAACAAGCTGTAATGTATACTGTTTAATCATATTAAAAGTTTTTAACAATCCGCATTTTAATTATTTGGTAGGAGCGACGCCTATGGTCACCAGTTTAATGCTTTTTTATGTCATCAAATTAAGCTTGGAACAACTGAACTTTAGTTCAAATATCGACATTATTTCAAAAATTATTAAAATAAAACAAAAATAAAATTTTTAACACCCTGTAGGCTTATAGGAACTTTTTTTTCATCCTGAGTTTTTTTCGCCATATTAATGAAACACCCTGTTTAATAATATTTAGTAAATTCTTGTTTAATATGCCAATCAGTTCCGCTATTCAGTGGACTCTGCCATTATGTTTAATAAAACATATTCAAGATGAAAACGTAGATACGGTTATATCAGTTTACATACTTAAATCCTAGTTGTAAAAATACCTAAAATAAATTTATAGCAGCATTTCGATTGTAAAAAAAATTCAATTCGCAAGTGTAATTCCCTAGCCTATTGTTACTTAATATCATAAGCCGCCAAAGGATAAAAGTCTTTTAAGTTTGAGCTATTCGTTTTAACATAACCCCACAATTTCATTGCTTCACCACAGTGCTCTTCAATATACTGTACCTCAGTGTAGTTTAAGTCGACTTTCCAATGAAAGGGGGCGCTCTTCGAATTTCGGTATGTACTTGACACGCCGCCGACGTTTATGATGGTGTGCGAGTCCAAAAAATCCTTAACCATGGGATGAAAAGTAACACCCATGAAGTTTAGAATATCTTGGGTGATTTGATATGGGTTAAGTGATAGATCCTCGTAGCGAAGAGCTCTGCAATATATTATTAACTTATTTAACCCGGTAAAATGTGTATTTAGGGTTATTTTTAGGAAAATACAAATATTATAAAATAAGCTTGCAGCATTAAGTTTCTGTTTACTCGGCCTGTGTCGATTTTAGACGGAACAAATTGTAATTATGTGTGAATCGCATAAAACGAAGTGCAAATCAGAGCAGTGACAAAGGCTGTCAATGTAAATGTAATTATTGAATTGACGTTCGCAAATATGTGAATTATTTCAATCCTTTTGTTTTTATTTTTTGGGATAATATGATGTAATCCTAGCAATATGTTTAAACATTTTCCCTTTTATTCACATAAATACAGACCACAAATTAAAAAAAAAAAATGTAAAATGTTCCGCATATTTCTTGCCTCCTCTAAAAATAAGATTAAAAAAAAAATATATAGGTTGGCTTAAACTACCAAAATGTAAAATTCGCTAAGAACAAACTAGCTATAGTCCGACACAAGATAAATGGTCATGATTTTACCTGCTTTATAATGACCGGGTGACTTTACCCCCCATAAAGCAATTAAGGGCTGGTTTGCAAGCGTTTCTTTGTACAGGGAGGTATTTTATTTTTATTTTGATAATGTACAGGGACATTTTTTTAAGTGTCTTACCCGATTAGCGATTTTCCTGCTGACTATAATAAGAAACAAACCACACATTTCTCAATGATTTTCGAAAAGGAAGCCGAATTTAATGTCAAAAAATATATAGGTTCACAAGTTTGACAGATACGACGCCATTTTGAATTTTTTAAATGGCAATCCTCGTAAATAGTCACACAAGTGAATTGCATTTGGCGATCCGATTGTAAAAACCTATAGTTGTTATTTATTTTCAGCC
The DNA here is from genome assembly GCA_963920685.1 of Polydrusus tereticollis. NCBI lineage: Eukaryota > Metazoa > Arthropoda > Insecta > Coleoptera > Curculionidae > Polydrusus > Polydrusus tereticollis. The sequence continues at coordinate 82,266,222 of OY987329.1, read as the reverse complement.
GTATCGGAAATACGGGGGTTCCTAATTTGCCTTTATCGATTTTGCCTTTTAAGTGTCTCACCCCTTCAACAACTATAGGTTTTTGAAATCGGATCGCCAAGTGTAATTTACTCGTGTGGTTATTTATGAGAGTTGTCATTTAAAAAAATTCAAAATGGCGCCGTGTCTGTCACATTGTGACATCTGTCGGATTTGATTTTAGCGTAGATAGCTCGGCGACGGGAAATTATGTTAGTATGAAAAAAACTGGGGGTTTCAGTTTAAAAGGTCTATTTATTAAAGGGGTGAGACACTTAAAAGACAAAATCGATGAAGGCAAATTAAGAACCCCCGTATTTCCGAAACGGCTGAATCTAAATATTAACAACTATAGGTTTTTGAAATGGGATCGCCAAATGCAATTCACTTGTGTGGTTATTTATGAGGGGTGCCATTTAAAAAAATTCAAAATGACGTCGTATCTGTCAAATTTGTGAACCTATATATTTTTTGACATTAAAGTTGGCTTCCTTGTCGAAAATCATTAAGAAATGTTTGGTTTGTTTTTTTATTATAGTCAGCAGGAAAATCGCCAATCGGGTGAGACACTTAAAAAAATCATTAATCATCAATTAATCATCAATTAATCATTTGAACTGTGGCATTAGCGGTGTTCAGTGGTGTTATTAATATTAGTAATTTTTGAAATGTTCAGACCGTGGTGGGTTGAAAACTGTGAATCTGACGACGGAATTGAAGAGAAAAACGAGAAAAAAACAAAGTGATATTTACAGATGTGCTGCAAGACGATCGTTTTATGAGTATATCAAAATAAAATTCATATTTTTTTTTAGTTTTGAAATGAAAGAACATCTTACACTTCTTATGGATTTCGGGGACAGATTTTTTTTTAAATTTTAGTATGTTATTTTGGAAGTCGAAATAAGCATTTTCTTTCATTGCACCGACCTTATAGCCATACAGGGTGATGACAAAAAAATCAGGTCAAAAATCTTATGGAAGATATTTGTCTGCAGGTCTTCTAAAAAGTCAGAGGGCATAGAAGCTGCCATTAAGGGGACAGTGGAGTTAACCGGCATTCCAAAGTCTACCTTGAGTCGGTTCCTTGACCAAGACAATTTACTGGAGAGGAAGGACAGATCTGACAAAGGCACATTGAAAGCGTTTGGAAATTCGCAGGGAAGTGTATGCGATGTACGAGCTTAAGCATATTATGTTAATTGATTCTTTGCGGGAAAAGTTATTAGCAAATGGTTGATTTGCTGCTGGTCGCGTAAGGTTGGGCCGGTTCCTGCACAAAATTGGATTTTGATTTTAAAAAATTTACAAGCGCATTTGTATTAAAGAGACCCAACGGTTAGTGGAATGGAGACAAAAATATTTAACACAAATTCATCAGTTCCGCACAGAAAACCGAAATATATACTATTTAGATGAGACTTGGTTCGACACCCATGACACCATAAAAAAAGGATGACAAGGTTCTTCATCAAAGTGAATTTTAGATGTACCTGCGAGGAAAGAAAATAATATCCATCTTACACTGTGGCTCGAGGGATGGCTGGGTGCCGAACGCTTTACTACTTTCAGCAAAACATTAAGGACTGCTCGTTAGACTCCCATCAGGACATGACAAGTGAGCTTTTTGGCGTCGATTTACATTATAAAAGCCCTGCCTCCATAAATTGACCAATCGTGTCAAACCCTTGATTTTTTAAAAATATTTAAACGCAAAAAATATTAATAAAAATAATTAAGTAAGTAGGTATAATATAATATAGGTATCTATAATTTTAAAATTTACTTAACCGTTTTTTGCGTATTTTTCCTACTTGAAAACCAAGAATCATCAACAAAAAAGGGCGTGGCACCCAAAAATTTTTCGTCTGCGGCGCTAAGACTTTCCCTAGCACCGCCTCTCTAAATTGACATGAGCCGCCACTGCATGGCCCCCCCCTCAAAATGTTGATATGACCGCCCCTGACCATAAGCGTAAAAAAAGAGGTATCACAATAATTCCTAAGCCAACATGACCTCTATTTTGCAGATAATTATACAAAAAGAAAACTAGTTGAGGTACTAAAAACCAAATCGTATGATATATAAATATATTTAGATGAGGCTATAGAAACATCCGGTAACATACCACTTAGATTGCCCCCCTACCATTGCGATTTGAATCCTATAGAAATGATATGGTCCGAATTAAAAACAAAGTTAGATGCAATAATGTAAACCCAAAAAACCCGGTAATTAATCAGATGTCAAAAAAGCCTTTGCCATTCGTTTTTAAACAAAACAAAATTATTCCGATATCTCAAAAACTAAAGAAAATAAAGGGGCGTGGAAGTTCTACGTATGACACCCTGTATAATAAAAATTATACCGGGTGACCACGAAATTACTGACCAGCTTGTCACGTCCTTATAAAATAAAATATTATTTTGAAATTTTGGTAGGATATATGGTTGCACTGTGCGCACATTTTCAGTATTCAAACTTCCGACTGTCACTTCCGGTTAAACCGGAAGTGCATACAAAATTGTTATTTTAAATAGAACACCCTGTATATTTTTACGAAAATGCATTCTACAAAGTATTCTAAGCATAAAACATGTATCATATTCTATACCTATCTAAGACAGATTAAGAGAAAATGGCGTTGGAATTTATAAAATTAGACACTCATTTTATTGTTTTTTTGAAAAACAAATGAATAAGCGCAAAATTTTATATTCTTTTTTTACTTCTTTTTAGGTATTCTTTATGAATAAGTCACAATTATTTCACTTCCGGTTTAACCGGAAGTGCTGCAAAATTTGACATTCAAACATAGATTTCTCCATTATTTTTAATGGCACGCCCTATTTTAAATATAATTTTTAAAATTACCTTATTGTTCTAAATATTTTTTATTAATGCTTCCCTAGGTCTAAAGTTATTCGTTTTTAAGATATAAGCATTTAAAGGTTTAGTTGCATTATTCAACAAGCAACAATTGATATTAACTTATTCATAGTTTCGTCTAAGGTGGCTATGGACCCCACAGATCTGTTTACTAATTTCAACTGTTTTACGACGCTATCGCCATGGTATTTTTAATTTAGTCCTTACATTCTTATACAAGTGACTTATTTATTAATAAGAAAAGTTAAAACTATGCCATTTTTTACGCGGGAGCATCAAATTGACATGCTGCTAATCTACGGAGAGACTAGAAAAAACCGGAGAGAGGCCAAATTTCTGTATATGCAGAGATTTCCCGAACGCGAGCACCCAAGCGATACGTATTTTCCATGGTTAGAAAATCATTTGAAGTACGAGAATGAAAATCAAAACGCAAATGGTTTTATTATTAGTGAGGAGGCAGAAACAAATACACTAGCCCTTGTTGAAGCTGACCCGACAACATCGACGAGGCAAATTGCGAATGATATTGGCATCGGTAGGGAGAGTGCAAGAAAAATTTTAGAAAAACATGGCTATAAATCTTTCAAATACCAAATCCATCACCATCTTTATGAAGGCGATCCTATTCGAAGATTGGAATTTTGCAACTGGTATCTTGAAGAGGAGCAGCAACAGCCACTTTTAAACGCACACATTTTATTTTCTGATGAATCCCGTTTTACCAACTTAGGGATGTTCAACAGAAATAATACCCGGTATTGGTCTACTGAAAATAATCACCTATTTAGGGAAGGGGCGTTTCAAGAACGATTTGGCATTAACGTATGGCTAGGCGTTATAGGAACACGTATAATAGGTCCTATATTTTTTGAACAACATTTAAACGCTGTCCAATACCTGGCTTTTCTTCAGAACACCATTGAAGATATTCTGGAAAATTTACCTGTTAGGCAATACGCACAAGTATTGTATCAACAAGACGGCGCTCCGGCACATAATGCTAGAATAGTGACAGCATATTTGAATGCGACTTTTGGAAATCGTTGGATAGGCACTAATGGCCCAGTAAGGTGGCCGGCTAGGTCCCCCGACCTAACACCGCTTGATTTTTTTTACTGGGGCCATATAAAGGAGAAGGTGTATAGAACAAAACCTCAGAACCTCGACGACCTAAGAGATAGAATAACTCAAGCAGTAAACAATATTACACCACTAAAAATGAACAATGTACTTCGAGAATTCCAAGAAAGAATTCATTTGTGTCAAGAAGCAAATGGCAATCATTTTGAGAATTTAATTTATGGATAATTAGTTTGTATTTTTACATATTATTTTATTAATTATAATTCTACCATAGGTTCGAAATAAAGTTTAATTTTTAAATGCTTATATCTTAAAAACGAATAACTTTAGACCTAGGGAAGCATTAATAAAAAATATTTAGAACAATAAGGTAATTTTGAAAATTATATTTAAAATAGGGCGTGCCATTAAAAATAATGGAGAAATCTATGTTTGAATGTCAAATTTTGCAGCACTTCCGGTTAAACCGGAAGTGAAATAATTGTGACTTATTCATAAAGAATACCTAAAAAGAAGTAAAAAAAGAATATAAAATTTTGCGCTTATTCATTTGTTTTTCGAAAAAACAATAAAATGAGTGTCTAATTTTATAAATTCCAACGCCATTTTCTCTTAATCTGTCTTAGATAGGTATAGAATATGATACATGTTTTATGCTTAGAATACTTTGTAGAATGCATTTTCGTAAAAATATACAGGGTGTTCTATTTAAAATAACAATTTTGTATGCACTTCCGGTTTAACCGGAAGTGACAGTCGGAAGTTTGAATACTGAAAATGTGCGCACAGTGCAACCATATATCCTACCAAAATTTCAAAATAATATTTTATTTTATAAGGACGTGACAAGCTGGTCAGTAATTTCGTGGTCACCCGGTATATTACGGCTTACTACTTTTACGCATTTTAATAATTTACATCTTCCAACGAGGACTGAACAGGGGCTCATTTTTGAGCTTCCTTGTATTTAAAGTAAAATCCAAAATAGCCAATCAATCAATCAATCAATCAATCAATCAAAAACATGCGTTATTGTCAAAGAACACAAAATTTCTTATTGACAAAGTGTATTATATTCTAGATCCTACCTAAAATAGAGGTGAGAACAGAAGGGGACAAACACATCCATAAAAATCACAAGTAGTAATAAAGTCAACAAACCTAAAAATATAATAAATGCAAGTATTACAAACAGTTCACCAATGCAAATAAAACATTGGGAAATACACAACACAAAAAAGAGAAAAAAAAAAAAAACAAAAAACAAAACAGTTAAAATCTGTCATCAAAAAACTCTTCCACAGAGTAATAAGCCTTAGATAAAAAATGTTTTTTGACTTTTCTTTTAAAATTATTAAAGTTATTAGTGTTTTTAATTGGGACCGGCAGATGGTTATACATTTTTTTTGCATTGTAAATTAAGGATTTTTTTATTTGACTTGTAGATGGAATTGGTAGTGGAATGTTATGGCCCTGCCTAGTATCATAAATAATATTATAGTCTGCATTTCTATACTTTTTAAACACAATACACACACTTTCCAGAATATATATAGAGGGAAGAGTTAACAACTTTTGATTAAGAAATAGCGGCCGGCAAGAATCTCTTCTATTCATACCATACATAAACCTGATTGCCCTTTTTTGCATTAAAAATATGGTAGAAAACAAATATAGGCTACAACTTCCCCAAAAAGGAATGCCATATCTCAAATGACTTTCGATCAGTGCAAAGTACGCCATTCTAACCGCACCTGGCTCCAATTCCCTTGATACCGATCTCAACGCAAAGCAACCCGATGAAAGTTTTTTGACAAGTTTCTCAGTGTGACCATTAAAAGAAAGCCTACTATCTATGTGTACTCCTAAGAATTTACTCACACCTAAATTATTTATTTCCACATTATCAAGATATACGCTATCCATATTACACTTGAAAGTCAGGATATTAGTTTTGGTCACATTAAAGGTCAGCAAATTACTATCACACCACATTTTAATCTTTTCTAAGTCCCTATTTATGGTTAAATTCAAGCTTGATACCTCTGAACTGTGCCAAAGTATGGTGGTGTCATCTGCAAACAAGGTAATCTGTCCATCAATCTCAACCTGTGCCAGATCATTAATGAACAATAAGAACAGGATTGGACCCAGTACTGAACCCTGGGGCACGCCACAACTCACCACACGCTCTTCAGACATCTTACCCCCCAACGAAACTCTCTGCACTCTACCACCCAGATAAGATCTAAACCAATCCAGTGAAGTACCACGAAAGCCGTAAACTTGAAGCTTCTGAAGCAATATGTCATGACTCACGCAGTCGAACGCTTTAGTTAAGTCACAAAAGACCGCCGCAGCGGCCTCCCCCCCGTTCAAACTAATATATAAGCGTTCTAGAAACGCGAAAAGAGCATCACTGGTGCCTACGTCACTACTAAATCCAAATTGATTTGAAACCAATATTCTATGTTTTTGTAAGAATGACATCATTCTGCTTTTAAGTAGTTTTTCGATTATTTTTGACAGCGTCGGTAGAAGTGATATGGGCCTGAAATTGGACGGATCATCAATTTCTCCTCCCTTATATATTGGTATGATAATACCTTGCTTTAAGAAGTCTGGAAATACTCCATCCGAAAACGATATATTTATAGCATCAACCAGGAAATTCATTGCCGCATCATCTAGCTCTAAGAAAATTTTAGCTGATAGGTTATCATAGCCTGAAGAGTTTTTATTTTTTATTTCTAAAATCGTCCTCTTTAGTTCGGGCAAATTAGTGGGAACAAAAAAAAAGGTTTCTGGTACCAATACTTTATGTAAATAACTTGAACAACCCCCATGAGATTTTGTCTTGGCAGATAGGTTCCTCCCAATTGAGCAGTAGAACTCGTTAAGATCGTCTGGAGACAACAGTGGATCACTATTAACTTTGGTGCTTGTCTGCCGAAGGTCATTAATTATTGACCATATTTCCCTAGACTTATTATTAGAGTTATTTAATTTCTCACTATAGTATAGTTTCTTTGCAGATTTCACCGTCCTTCTGTAGATCGTCCTGTAGCGACTGAAGTACCCAACAAAAAATTGGTTATCTAAAAAATACTTCCTGAGGTAGTGCAATGAGCGCATGTTCCTTGCTGATATTTTCAAAGCCTTAGTTAGCCAGTTTTTTTTAGATTTCTTTCTTACCTGAACGATGGGAAAGGCCTTATTAAAAATGTCCACCAGGGTGGAGTGAAAGTAACCAATTGGATTATTTCTCGGAGATTCCCAGGAGGTGTCAGCACAATGGCGGCGGAAAGAGTGGAAATTTTTTTTGGAAAATATTCTTCCTTTCCTCTTTGTTGGTTTTGAGGCAGGCAAATTAAATTTAAACTCCGCTAGGACTGCCTCATGGTCCGATAAAGCGGCATTATGGACATTGCATAAAACGTTTGTTACATTAGAACATACATAATCCAGTAAAGTTGATGTATATTTAGAGAATCTGGTCGGTTCAGACACATGCATACTCAGATTAAAGCACGACAATCGATGTACTTTTTCCTGCAGAATTCAAAAATGAAACCAAAAATTTATTTGAACCAGAAACAAAAGAGTTACGCTATGGATAAGGTGTTTTTTAAATGGAACATAGCTTTTTTTATACGATTTTTGGAACGAGTGATTTTTTTTTTGTCCGTTCTGATTAAAATATTTAATATTGTGACAGCTATTTTTATTAAATTTTAATGTTTTTTTCCAGTATAATTTAACTTTAACCTGTTTGAAACATACACTAGGTAATAAAGGTATAATCACCTTTGAATCCTTCAAAGTCAAAAAATTTGACAAATTTACTATAATATTGCCGAAATGAAATATTCATTAGATGAGAGATTGCAGATTGTTATCTTGTTCTACAAATTAAATTTCAAGGAAGGACTTCAATCCATGTTTGGTGTGGCATAAAAAATAATAGAATTTTGGGACCAATATTTTTTAACGGGACTTTAAATGGACAGAGATACTACGAGTTCTTAGAAAACGAAATTGAGAACTTTTTGGAAGATTTACCATTGGAAGAATATCAAAATTTAATTTGGCAACATGATGGGGCCCCTCCGCATGCCGTGAAGAATGGATTGGTAGAAATGGAACCTATGCTTGGCCACCCAATAGTCCCGATTTGTCAATATTAGACACATTTCTTTGGGGCCATTTAAAGAACATGGTATACAAGCAGTGAAACCACGATATTGAAGAGATCATGCAGAAAATTGTGAATGAAATAAATCGCCTTAACCAGGAAAATCACAGTATAACAGCAAGTTTGGAAAGGCTACAAAGAGGTTATCGCACATGTTTCGAGAACAACGGAGGTCAGATTGAACAATTAAATTATTAATGTTTTTTTTTAAATTAGTATAGAGTTGGATTTCTTTTTCTGTCATGTAATGTTTTATTTTCCTCAAATAGGTTCTTTATCCTTAGAATAGTATTGACGGATATATTTCTGTGAAAATTTGCAATAAATCTTCTCCTTGCTTCTCTTGCATTTTCTTGGCATTTGTAGAACAAGATAACAATCTGCAATCTCTCATCTAATGAATATTTCATTTCGGCAATATTATAGTAAATTTGTCAAATTTTTTGACTTTGAAGGATTCAAAGGTGATTATACCTTTATTGCCTAGTGTATATTTCAAACAGGTTAAAGTTAAATTATACTGGATAAAACATTAAAATTTAATAAAAATAGCTGTCACAATATTAAATATTTTAATCAGAACGGACAAAAAAAAAATCACTCGTTCCAAAAATCGTATAAAAAAAGCTATGTTCCATTTAAAAAACACCTTATCCATAGCGTAACTCTATTGTTTCTGGTTTAAATAAATTTTTGGTTTCATTTTTGAATTCTGCAGGAAAAAGTACATCGATTGGCTATTTTGGATTTTTCTTTAAATACAAGGAAGCTTAAAAATGAGCCCCTGTTCAGTCCTCGTTGGAAGACCCTGTACATATACAAACATTGTTTCAATCTTCCTACTACCACCCTGGACCGGAATGATTTATTTGCCAAAATAGAAGCATAAGCAGGTATAAAGTATAAAGGCGTTAGTTACTCATTACCATTTATCGTGTGTCGTACTTTATTTCTATTGCCTATTTCCTCGCATCTGCCAGTCATGCGGTACTCAGTGGTGCACCTCATGGCTCAGTTCTGGGGCCGCTACTGTTTATTGCGTACATATCATTGACCTCTCTATGGCAGTCCCCTCAGTCACCATGTACTTTGCTGACGGCACGAAACTGTTTTGCAACACCAAGAATAGTGAACCACTCAAACGGGACCTAGAAACCCTAACTGACTGGAGCAACAAGTGGATGCTGAGACTCGACAGCATTACGTACATAGTTTTACATTTGGGAAGAAACAACCCAAAACTGCAGTATTTACTAAATAACAATTAATTGCAACCAGTCAAGTTGCAAAAAGACTTCTGTCCAACGACTTAAAATGGAAATCACACATTGCATACACTGTAAAGAAAGCAAATTCACTAATCTACCTTATACAAAGAGCGTTTGCTAACACGTCGCTAGAATTGATGACGAAACTATATAAAACATACATACGATCCAAACTAGAATACACATGCTTAGCCTGGAGGTGACGGCCTGGTCGCGTGGCAGCATTCTCGCTTCCCTTACGGTACCTGGTTCAAGCCCGGGCTGGCCCATCAGACTTTCCAGTTTGCAGGGCCCAGGTCACCATACTACGTAGTGTTGCGTATACAACACACACCGACAAATCTTCAACGGCACTCTAGTCCAGTAGGTACTCTAGAAACGGCATGTTGTCGAAGGAGGGACCTTTGAGCCAAAATGGAGGATGATCAGTGGTGTGGATGGTGTATCTCGGACACTGCCTGAAATTCGTATGGTTGAGGTAAAAACCTTGACCAGAGAATTGGCGGCGGAGCCTCGAGTGCACGGGTCTGATGCTGTTCCGGATGGTTCGAGGGTCCCCGCGACATACATAACAGGGCTGGCTCGTCGAGGTTTGTGGTGAGCAAAGAGACGTTAATAATAACAAGACCGTAAAAATACTGTGCCAAGAATAACATCTGACGGTTATATTGTGGTTCGGAACCCACGTTAAACTGTAGGTCCCGCCTGGCTGACATTGCCTAGATGTTAAAACGGGGTTGGCAAAAAGGGTCAAAACTGGCCTACTTGCTTGGCGTCAAAGCCTCCCCTACTACATAAGGGACATTGCGCTTTTGGAGAGAGTACAGAGGAAAATAACACGAATACCAGAGGTCACTAAAGATTTACAATATCCAGAGCGGTTAGCCTACTTTAACATACCCACACTAAAGGAAAGACGAGAACGAGGGGATATGATAGAAGTATATAAAATCTATTTGGGCACTACAGCCCAAAAATTTAGCTTACCCTATTTCATGACAGCCAGATCAGGGAGTTAAGGGGTCATCGTAAGAAACTGAGGAAGGAATATGTACCCTACTATTACAAAAAACTTTATAACGAACAGAGTTGCATACAAATGGAATAGCCTTCAAACAGTTACTGCCTCTAATATCAACAAACTTTATTTTATTCTAAGATTCGCATATATTTGGACACTTAGTGCAATCTAGGACATATAGACAATAAGTGTCTCAACCATATTGGAGATTAGTTAAGTCGTCTGTCCTCGCCGGGCTAGTGACTTTCTATTATGATCATATGATCATCTTCAGTACTGCAGCAAAAACCCTTTCTCTGCTCTGCGAACGGTGCGTGTGCGCAGTAGGCGATTGACGTTGGTCATGAATCTTTGAAGAATGTACTCGTTGTGGAATACGACCTCTGGGTTCCAGGGTGATGCGTAAATATATATTGTATTGTGAAACAACAATTCGAAATCAGAACTTAATATACACGTCACCTCCAGACTATTCATTTGTATCTAGTTTTTTTCAAATTAACGTCGATGTCGTTTAATTAAAATACATGATGCCGCGTTTGAATGTGGTCAGTGGACACCATTATAACTACTGTATTTATGTTGTCGTGTATGCGAACCTTTAATATTACTTAAATATTGGAAAAAATAAGTCTGTTTCAACAAGCAGTCCTTGACCGTTTCAAACCGTCAAATACAATAATTAATCCTGGGCCCTTCATGTAATATTCATCTGGTAGACTCTATTTCTGATTGGTTGGGACAAACCTATTGATTCTACTGATGTTTTTTTTTTGTATAAAATGGCAAATAATTGAAGAAATGTTATTATTCCCTAAATTATAAATTGACATATAAATGTAATATTCTTAATAATTAATAGTTGCTTTATTCAATATCGGAAATTTATAGGTTAAACGTAAATTATAAAGATCGATGTTTCTCCTAAAAAGGAACCAGTTTAATTATTAAACAAGGTAAGCTGAATTTCTATCAGAGTGTAGGTAGTTTATGGATAAAATGAATGTTAAATATATATGACATTTTTGGGTTAATTTAACTTTAATCGGCTTATTATAAATTATATAAAAAATGGCATTACTTTATAACTAATTTTGCGTATTTGACATTTTACAAACTTTTATTATGATCCTTGTATACCGGGTGGTGCACCGCAAGACTGGCCATAGGAAATCCCATGTAATTTTTGCTACCCTCAAATATTGGCTCCCGTATCAATTTTACATCAAAATTGTATTAGACTTTTTTGAAGGTCCTTTGTATGATGCACTCGCGCACCAAATTTTTTTATTTTCTAATAAGCCAATTAGATGTTATTTATTTATTTCGTTTTAAGTAGGTATTTGTGCTTATTAAATTAGTGCAAGCATTATTTTTTTTTAACACTGTAAAACATGTTAAAACTAATTAAAAATATAACGTCTAGTAATATTTGACATTATCATAATTATTACTGATGGTTAGGTGGAGATTTTTCTAAATAACTTTTAATTGACTTATTCGAAAATAGTAAAATTTCGTGTCTAATAAAATTTTGATGCAAAACTAATAGGGTAGCCAATACTGCCTCAAGTTCTGCTACATTGCTGGATTATGGATGCAGCAATGTGGAGTGTTACTTTTAAAGAAATTCAAACCGAGCAAAAAGTGTCCTTGATTTCATATATATTTGTAGGAACAAAAATAAAACATTGCGACACGTTAATATTATTTAAATAATCACTGAAGACTTGGTTTGGAGTTATCTTGCTGCTTAAATTCTCAGCTATGAAGCAATATAATTCATTTAAACTCTAAAAAAAATTCAGGTTTGATTCAATATATTCCGCTCCTTTTTGGCCTCTTAGGTCACTTACAATCTCCAGGTTGGGACGAATTATCCCTTGAAATATTTCTTAGACTGCCTGACAATGCTTTGGAAATGCTGGCCGAAGGCATAAATTATTTTTTTGAAACGGGAACTTTCCCATCTTGTCCAAGACTGGCTATAGTCATACCGTTGAATAAAGGTGGAGATCCTGAAGCACCGTCGAACTATAGGCCTGTCTCTTTACTGCCCACTCTATCGAAAATAGTGAAAAAACTAGTAAAAAGGCGACTGCAGCTTTTCCTAAATTCGCACAACATGTTTTGTCTTGAACAGTTTGGATTCAGGGAATCAAGAAGTATAAATGATGCAATGTTCGCATTACTGGAAAGTTTTAATGAAGGTGAGGTGGCTGCAGCGGTATTTTGTGACTTGTCTAAGGCATTCAACTGTCGGTCACAGATTGCTGTTGTGAAAACTAAAGTGCTATGGAGTGAGGGGAAGGGCTTTGGACTGGTTCGGCTCAAACTTGACAGCACACAATCAAAAAGTATATTTTTATAATAAGTCGTATCGGCGGATGGAGATTCAACATGGAGCGCCTCAAGGATCTGTGCTTGGACCGTTTCTCCTCCTGCTTTACATTAATGACTTGACAAGTATTAACGTTACTGGTAGATTTGCGCTTATTGCCGATGACTCTACTATACTTTTGACTTGAACTTGAGACTGCCATCCAGAATGACCTGGTCAAGGTGAAATATTGACTGATGCAAATTTCTTGTCGCTAAATGTTTCAAAAACAAGCATGATTACATTTAAATGCTCTCTTAATAAAGTAAGTCTAGGGACCTAGATTGTGTCTAAAAATAAATTTTTGGGATTATATGTGGATGACAGGCTGAGGTTTGAGGCACACTCAACTTACCTTAACAAAGAATTGGCATCAAACTGTTATGCAATTAGGGTTATTTCAAAAACCCGGGACTTAGATGCTAGGAGGAGTGCGTATTTCTCGCTTATATAGACTCACTTGAGCAATGGCATCTGTTTTGGGGGAAGTTGCCCCAACTATCTGTTTAAAGGATTATTTCGTTTGCAGAAAAGAGCCCTCAGGTATATGCTTAAAGCTGGAATTAGGGACTCAACTAGACAGTTGTTTTTGGCAAATAACATATTAACTTTGCCGTGCGTATTTCTGTTAGAGACACGTTGCTTAATTCTTAGAAAATTTAAAAATAACATTAGCTCTGCACCAGTGCTCAATACCCGCCAAATACATAAGATAAACTTACCCATTCCCAGTTCTAATTTAACTAAGAACTCCCTAGTTTACAATGGTAAAAATATATTTAATTATCTTCCTTTGCACATAAGAAAATCTAAAACTGTTAGACGATTCAGAAATCAATTAAATACTCTGTTAGTCATAAAGGCGTATTACTCTGTGGACGAGTATATTGAGGATGTCTTCGTTTAATTTGAGAATATATTTCTGTACTCTTGTTGTCTTGTTTGCAAAAATTTAATTTGTCTTTGTTACTGTCAAATGTACAGGGTTATCCAACCAGGACTAGACAAGGCGATTTTTTGACTTTTCCTGTATTTTTATAAAAAAACTGAAATAGCCATCTTAAGTCATTTTCTCCCGCGAATTCGAATATCTTCAGCAAAAAACAATTGAACATCAAACAAAAGTACTAGGGGTCACTTTGATATTTTTTTAAATGGGATGCCGTATTTTTAATGAGGTTATCCGATTTCTCATATAAATTTTGATCTAAAATGTTGGATTTTTAATTTATTTTTATTTATTTTTTTTTTTATTTTTAACATTTTCTGAATTTAAAACTGAAGAAAAAAGGCGTTTTTGAATTAAAAATCCAACATTTTAGATCAAAATTTATATGAGAAATCGGATAAGCTCATTAAAAATACGGCATCCCATTTAAAAAAATATCAAAGTGACCCCTAGTACTTTTGTTTGATGTTCAATTGTTTTTTGCTGAAGATATTCGAATTCGCGGGAGAAAATGACTTAAGATGGCTATTTCAGTTTTTTTATAAAAGTACAGGAAAAGTCAAAAAATCGCCTTGTCTAGTCTTGGTTGGATAACCCTGTACATATAATTGTTTCTTTGTATCTGAGATACCTTGTATTTTTATGACTGCTTATTGCTTGCATTTAGCTTAGTTTAATGTTCATGGAATATAATTAGTGTATTGTATTGTTTTGTCAACAAGAATTATCTTCGGACAATAAAGCATATTTTGAATTTGAAATATTTAAGGGTAGCAAAATTCACATGGGATTTCCTATGGCCAGTCTGGCGGTGCAGAACTTACAACTGACAAAGTTAAATCAGTTTTGCTTCATGCCTCCTTGGACACACTCTATAAATATTATAAAACCACCAAATTTCTCGAAAACCTATTGGGATAACGTTAGTATTAAGCAAAATAAACAATCATCGCTTACCTAAACCTTGAAGGATACAACTTCTTTAATCGAATAGCTGCGCTGTAGTCCGATACCATATCAGAACACAAATAATTAGGTTGATCACAGTCAGGTTCACCTGGGCACCAGTCACGGTGTTTGCGAGATTGCAAGGTTCCTCTTGGGTCCCTTATTAGGAGAATTACTTTTAAGTTCATCCTAAAACGACAATTATTATTGATTTACATGAACCACAGGAAGTTTGTTAGGTAGGTTTTTAAACACACAAGTCTCAACAAACCTGTCGATTATTTAATCGAGTCTATGACTTATCAGTGTTAAAATGGGAAAGATGACACAGGACCCTTTGCTACAATTTTAATAAAACTACAATCTGTGGTTGAAGGGATCTTAAGCTTTTACAGGGTGTAACAAACTATAATTAGAATACGTGAAGTCAAAAAATTAAATTATAAACATTTCACCTAAGAACATTCTCTTATTATACAGGGTATTTTATTAATATTGCGGAAAAACTCAGGATGAGTTTCCCTGTTTAAAATAATGAAGAAAAGTTCCTATAAACCCTTGTCAGGAAATGCTTCGTTTCGGAGATACAGGGTGTTAAAGTTTTATTTTTATTTTTATTTTTGTTTTTTCTAAATAATTTTTGAAACAATATCGATAACTCAACTAAAACTGGTATCTAGGGGTTTCTTGAAATGCGAAATTCGAATTTGATGTTAGTATGGCTCCCACTTGTAGAGGGCGCCACCTACATGTCTTTTTATTCTTTTAAGAGTCATAACTTTTCTTATACTTGCTAGTATTACATTTTTAAGCAAAAAAATAGATTTCTCTATCATTTTTTACGTTAAAAAGCATACTTGAATTACTTGATAGAAGTCGCTACGAGCAACTGATCTCGAGAAAAAGAATAATAACATTTTCGGCGCACATTTCTGAAAGAAGCAGAAAACAAAAACAGCATTTTTTTTCTTATTTATAAACATTATTGAATTCGATTAGATTAAAAAAAAATTAACAGTAATACTGTGAAACAGTTAGTCACTAATATTCGTCAACCTTCTCACATTCCCCCCTCCCCCCCCCCCAAATACACTAACAGTCATACGATAATTACACAAAAAAAAGAAAAGAAAGAACTCGGAATCAAATAGGATACCATGCTATCGTCAGACTAGTCAAGCAAAAGTTAAAAACCCAAAAAAACCTATTTTTGTATACTATGCAATACTATTACAGAATTTTAAGATATATACTTTAGAACCTGGGATCTCAGTAAAAGCGCGCTTATTCTTAATTTATTTATTATTATTTGGAACAGCAAGTCTAATTTTAAGCCCTCCATCCCAAAAAAAATATGAGAATGGTTCGGGCATACACATGTTTGTTTGTTTGTTGTTTGTTTGGAGGGATCAGTACACCCTGTATCCCTACCATGTTTATTAATTAAATAATTCATATTTATACAGTTATATACAATGTACATTCATTTAATTTTGTTATACAACTTTTAACATTATTAACGCCTAGGTGTAGAGTGTACAGCTGTGTGCGTTACTTTTACTAAGTTATTATTATTTTTTTCTTTAATTTCAAATTTAAATACTTAACCTAATACTAAATCTAAGAATTAATAAAAAAAAGATTTTTTTTTACATCCATATCAACAAATTACCAGCCATGAAGACTTTCACTCCAAACATTCATTCTACACCTTGACAAACAAATCATTAAAACAATTTAGAGAAAATATGATAATTATTATGAACATATTTATTGCAATCCTTGCTAAACTTGTCTTTATTTTTTGTTTGGTAGAAGGTTGTATGCTTTTGGTGCAAGGTAGACAAAAAATTTCAAATTTATGTTTTTCAAGTTATTTGGAATACTTAAGTTCCCTTTTGCTCTTGATCTAGTGTTATAAATGTGATTTATACTAATTTTAATATGTTCATGGTCGTGAATATATAAACAGATTGTTGTAACGTACAGGGTGGTCCAACGAAAACTTAACACCTCGTTTTTCCTGCTTTAAAATGAAAATGTGGAAAATCGCTCGGACCCGTCGATTTCTGATTCGAGGGGGAATAACTTTTCCGCTTTTTTCATCTCCGTAACTTCAACCCCCTAACGGGGGTGAGCACAACCCCCTGATTATTAGGGGGTTGAAGTTACGGAGATGAAAAAAGCGGAAAAGTTATTCCCCCTCGAATCAGAAATCGACGGGTCCGAGCGATTTTCCACATTTTCATTTTAAAGCAGGAAAAACGAGGTGTTAAGTTTTCGTTGGACCACCCTGTACAGTGTCCTTATGTTGGTTGTTTGTTCTGTAAATAGGTTTTCAGTGGGGAAAAGCTTTGTTTTTTTATATATAGTTTTTAAAATATATTTATGTACAATATTTAGTTTATGTAAAGCAACATTATATAGTCCCCCCCATACTAAAATGCCATATCTTAGAATTGATTCGGTTAATGATTTATACACAATAACAAGTTCGTTTATGTTTAAAAATGTTCTTATTATATAAAATTTATATATTAGTTTTTTGAGTCTGTTAGCCAAGTATTCAGTATGTGTATGCGGTTTAAGGTTTTGATCAAAGTATATTCCAAGATATTTTGTTTGAGAAGTTTCCTTTATTGTATTATTATGGTCAATTGAAAAATATGAAAATTCAGGCCTATTAGCCCCCGTTAGAGAAACTGCAATATAGTTTGTTTTTTTGACATTCATACTTAACTTATAAGTTTCCATCCAGTTTTTTATTTTAATGAGTCCATCTATGGCATATTGCTTGGTTTGGTCCCAATCTGTACCATTGAATATGAGAGCCGTGTCGTCTGCATTCTGCATATGATATGATTGTACCACTTTTTATTTTAATTTCAAGAAGTGAGTTTAAGTAAATTATGAACAAGATAGGTCCAAGCACTGTGCCTTGCGGAACTCCAATTTTAATTATTTTTTCAGAGCTTAATATTTTGTTTATTTTAACGATTTGCCGTCTATTTTGTAGATAATTTTTCATAAACATAAACGTGAAATTGTAACAAAAGGCAAACCAAGAGGTTCCAAAGTTGTTATTCTTACGGAAAAACGAATGTTTCTTAAGAAAATAGGAATCTTTTTTGCTATAGGACCATAAATCGAAAAATCTCAAAAACGTTTCGAGGTATACCCCAGACTCAAAACCCCGTTATTGTTATAACTTAAATGAACATAATCAAAAAGTGTTCTTATGTAAAAGTGTTTCAGATTTAATTTTAGGACTTAAGGTAATCTAATCATAGTTTAGGACACTCTGTATAGCCCTAAGAAGCCCCTTTAGATCATGGATCACAGATCGTAGTTCTATTAAAATTGTGGCAATATGCAAGCTTGGATAAACACATGTTATGATGTAAGTCAAAAACAGCTGGTTTTTAGGTTGTAAGGTATTAATCAAAGAACTGCGCAAATTGGCTCGAGATATTAATTAGGACTTATCAGTTACTCTTCAAAAAAAAATATTAACGAAATGTCTGTTAGTTGAGGAAATGATTAATTTTTAGATTACTTTCTTTGCCAGCCTTTATGATATAAACACGTTCTTTAGGCAGAAAATATAAATGGCTAATGCTTAATGAAGAGACAATCTTTAAAAATCTGAAAATTGATTTAATCGTCTTTGAACGACAGAAGTTTAAAACCAGGCAAAAAGATAGATGTCTCAATCTTTTTGACAAGCAGTTTATCTAGGAGATATATTATTTTTGTTTCTTTCATCCTTGTCATATAAATCACACTATATTAAAGCCTGATTAGTTATAGGTAGTTTTAGGTCATAGTTGGTGTTTGTATAATTTTAGGAAAGTGATTATACAGTTTATTACGTTAATGCACGTGGCACAAGGCACATACACCTGTTAAATCAGTTAGGTACCAAATATCGGTTCTTGACTTGGTATGACAATTAGTACTATCCACATTGTATTGTTATGTTATATCTTTATTAAATAAATTTGAATTTGAATTTGCTCTTTCTACTTTGTACCACTACTCTTTCTCATGTTGGAATTCTATACCCTTACCCATTTTTAACATTTTAACTATTTCAACTCTCTAGGAAAACTATTACAATTTTTACAACGGTACAGAGAGAATTTGGAAATAGCTGATGACGTAAATTACGTCATGTTACAGTACGCGACCTCTAGCAAAATTTCTCACGTCCCCGTAAATACATAATAAGGTGTATTATAGGTTTTTTAGGTAATTTGTTTCTTGACTAATAGCTAAAGCAACTTTAATTTCTTAATAAAACTCAATTAAACTAATACATACTTACATTTCGTCCTCTAGGAGCTCCTCAGCAAGTCTTAACCTTAACCTAACAGTCTTCATAGACTGAAAGGGAAATAATTTACAAAATTCATTTAAAAAACTTGGCTCCCAACAATAATCTGGATATGCTTCACATTGACTCCATAACCTTTTGTTGTGGGTAAAAAGATAACTATGGGTCATGCCAAATTCTAAATACCTTAAAAAATAAAAACAAAGGATGTCGATACTATTATTTTCTTAAGGGGGTATCTCACCTTGCAGAGCTTAAATGTCTTTTAAATACGTATGTTTTATGTCAATAAATATCCAGAACATGAATGTTACAGTATCCACGATTTACACAGGGCGTTTCCTAACTACGGTACGAAACTTCAGAGGGTGATACGTAAGGTCGATTTAAGAAAAAAAGTTCCTATGAACATATGTCCGGAGTTGCTTCGTTTCTGAGATAAAAGGGCGTTGAAGCTTAAAAAAAAAACGGTCATAAATATCCTTAAACCGATTTGGTTGAAATTTGGTTCAGTTATTTGAAGTAATAAGACGCTTATTTAGCCCTAACTAGATTGAAATTATTAGGCCCAGTGACGTCTCAGTGGGCACCACAGCCAATTATTATTAAGAAGAAAATGTACGCCACTGCCTTTTTTTAAGTTTTTTTATTTGTTCAGATTAAGCAACTACAAATACAACTTTTTGGTCTCTCTACGGACGAGGCAAATTTTTCACGAGATGCTATTATGAACTTTCACAATGACCATTTTTGGGCCGGCGAAAATCCCCACGTTATTAGAGAAAGTCATTTTCAGCAACAATTTTCGCTCAACGTTTGGGTAGGAATTATTGGTGACTACCTAATTGGCCCGTTTTTTTTTACCGTCAAGATTAACAGGTGAATCCTATACGGACTTCTTGCGACATCATTACCCTTACATGATGTGAGGGACTTGGGTCTAACACTGGATAGCTCCCTGAGCTTTGTTAATCATATGTCAGCTATAGTCTCGAAATCATTACAGATGTTGGGTTTTATAAAGAGATCCTCTCGGGATTTTCGGAGCGTCAACTCACTAAGATTACTTTACTACTCTTTAGTCCGCCCCCATCTAGAATATGCTTCAAGCGCATGGAATCCTTGTTACAACATACACAAAAAGAAGATCGAACAGGTTCAGCATAAGTTTATTAGATATGTTGCATTTAAACTAAACAGTTACGTCCCTCTTAATTACGAACGGTTAGAATCTGACCTTCATATTTCTACTCTCGAAACATACTTCAACACAAGACAAAGAATACCTTGGGGGTTCTTAATCACCCATCTTTGATAGTTCAATTGTCGATAGTTAATAAGATACAGGGTCTTTTATGAACTTCAGCAATTTTTTGTTCTTGTCATATTTTTTAATGCACTCCGTATAAAATTTTCATATTGGGTAAACATCTGTAACCTATCTGTCGCTTAAAATTGCAGTATCAGAAAATTTTAAATTCCAGGCCCGTTTTAAAAAAAGTTGACATTTTCAATTTTTACATTTTTAACACCCTGTAGATCAATTTTTTCAAAATATTATTTTTTTATTGGAAAGAGCATAAAGAATTGACCCTAACGGCATAATTTTCAAAGTTCCCGCACCCATCACTTGATTAGAATAAATGGTTGTTTTGTAAAAAATTTCAAAATGGTGCATATTTGGAAATTAGAAATTAAGAAAATAACAATAAAAAAGCAAAAACTGCTTCCGAAGTAAAAAAATAAATGTACTAAACGTTTAATAGTTTTAACGAGACTAAATTTTAGGGAACAACACAACAACAAATAACAAAGTAATAATAATAATAACAAAACTGCAAGATAATGATTGCTTTTTAGACATCGACAAAAAATCGTAAATTACAGTCAGAAATTTCAAACTTTGTAAAGTAGGCTTTGCCTCATTTAAAAACAAACCAAAGACTATCGAGTTACTGTTCCATAGCAACAATTCAAGTCACTATCAGATATGTGACAGTTGTCTGACCTTTGTTAGTATTCGGTTAACAATTATTGCAATTTTCTGTTGAAGATGCCTTACCAATTTTCAAATTCCGAATATGCCGACATTATTTTTGTATACGGTTTTTGTAACGGTAATGGAAGAGCTGCTGTTCGGGAATATTGTAGGCGATTTCCGGGTAGAAGATGTCCATATCACAAAACATTTGCAAATGTATTTTTATCCCACCGACAATAATATTGATCAACCAATACGACATCCAGTTCAGGAGGAAGAAGATATCTTAAATCTTGTTGAAGATAATCCCAAAACATCTACTCGAAAAATTGCGAGACGTCTAGGAATCCTGCAAAAAAGAGTTAATGTAACACTGCAAAAGGAAGGCTTGCATCCGTTTCATGTTCAAGAAGTTCAAAGATTGGAACCTGGCGATTATGCAAACCGGTTACTCTTTTGCCAGTGGCTCAGTAGACACCAAAGGAGTCTTTATCGAATCCTCTGGACCGATGAAGCACAATTTACCAGAGATGGTGTAAATAATTCAAGGAATTCCCATGTATGGTCGTTAGAAAATCCACATGCCATCAGACAATCGCATTCGCAGCACAAATTTTCCATAAACGTTTGGGCAGGTATAATAAATAATAAATTAATTGGGCCGCACTTTTTTGCTGAAAGATTAGATGGAAATCAATATTTAAATTTTTTACAAAACATTTTGCCAGGACTTATGCAGAATGAAAATGCTAACGTGAGAGGGCTCTTTTTTCAACATGATGGGGCCCCACCACATTTTGCAAGGGTTGTATCTGAATTTTTAAATATTACGTTTCCTAACAGATGGATAGGCCGTGGTGGGCCCCATTTATGGCCAGCCAGGTCGCCGGACTTTAATCCTTTGGATTTTTTTTTCTGGGGGAATATGAAAAATTTGGTTTATTCAGAAGAAATCAACACGCGGGAGCAGCTTTTGCAACGAATTATTAATGCTTTTCAGGAAATAAAAAATAACCCAGACGCAATTAGAAAAGCAGTGTCAAATTTAAACATCAGAAGACGAAGATGTGAACAAGCCAATGGAGGGCATTTTGAACAGCTTCTTAAATAACAGTGTTCTGCTAAAGTGCTCTTAAAATTAATTCTTGCTAAAACTTTTTCTATGTATTAGATTTTAAGCAGTCGATTTTAACTTGCAGTTTTGTTATTATTATTATTACTTTGTTATTTGTTGTTGTGTTGTTCCCTAAAATTTAGTCTCGTTAAAACTATTAAACGTTTAGTACATTTATTTTTTTACTTCGGAAGCAGTTTTTGCTTTTTTATTGTTATTTTCTTAATTTCTAATTTCCAAATATGCACCATTTTGAAATTTTTTACAAAACAACCATTTATTCTAATAAAGTGATGGGTGCGGGAACTTTGAAAATTATGCCGTTAGGGTCAATTCTTTATGCTCTTTCCAATAAAAAAAATAATATTTTGAAAAAATTGATCTACAGGGTGTTAAAAATGTAAAAATTGAAAATGTCAACTTTTTTTAATACGGGCCTGGAATTTAAAATTTTCTGATACTGCAATTTTAAGCGACAGATAGGTTACAGATGTTGACCCAATATGAAAATTTTATACGGAGTGCATTAAAAAATATGACAAGAACAAAAAATTGCTGAAGTTCATAAAAGACCCTGTATCTTATTAACTATCGACAATTGAACTATCAAAGATGGGTGATTAAGAACCCCCAAGGTATTCTTTGTCTTGTGTTGAAGTATGTTCATTTAGATCCGCGTCACCCTGTATAAGTTGACTGTTAACTGAATTGGGCACTAGCCCGTTGATAAATAAATAAATACATGTAAGAATCAACATGTGGTTTATGCACGACGGGGCTCCAGCTCATTTTAGTGATCTCGCTCGTCAGCATCTCGACATCACCTACCTTAATCGCTGGATTGGACGTGCAGTGAGCTTGCAGTCCTGATATTAATCCTCTAGATTTCTACTTATGGGTTCATCTGAAGGCTCTTGTTTATAAAACTTCTGTACTAGATGTGAGTGACTTGAATAATCGGATAATTGACAATTGCAATATCATAAGGAATACTCCAGGTACTTTTAATGTGTCAGACAATCAATGACAAATCGATTGCAGTCGTGCATTTTATCAGAAGGCTCATTTACTGTAAGGTCGAAATTGTTAATTTTTTATTTTTGGTTGTTATTTTATGTTGTCCATGGATAGCTTTTAGAATGAGTGATAAAGTGATTTTTTTTTGTCGCAAACGAAGCCAGATATGAAAAAACCACAGAGACCAAAAAGTTGTATTTTGCTTATTCTGATCAAATAAAAAAACTAAAAAAAAAAGCAGTGGCGTACTTCTTCTTCTCTATAATAATTGGCTGTGGTGCCCACTAAGACGCCATTGGACCTAATAATTTCAATCTAGTTAGGGTCAAATAAGCGCATTATTACTTCAAAAAACTGAACCAAATTGCAACCAAATCGGTTTAGGGATATTTATGACCTTTTTTTTTAAACTTCAATGCCCTGTATCTCAGAAATGAAGCAACTCCGGACATATGTTCATAGGAACTTTTTTTCTTAAAACGACCTTACGTATCACCCTCTAAAGTTTCGTACCGTAGTTAGGAAACACCCTGTATAACATTCCAAATTTGATGTATATAAACTTAATGTAACCTCACAAATAATAAAACTAAACTTGGACACGAATCTATTACATTAGAACTCACCTATGTAAATCTGTATAATCACAGTTGAGCAAACTTCTTAAGACATTAACTGCTGATTCTGCATATGGTGGCCCTCTAATTTGAACAATCCCATAATCCAATAGTGGTTCATAATGATAATAGTTGCCCGGCAAAGCATTTATAATATCACCTGAAAAAATTATAGCATAAATCTGGTGCACCAAGTGTAGCCTGCGGAAAAGGCTTTCTCTTTTATTATTTGCTTTGCACCTATGTCTTTCTTCTTGTATAAAATTAGCTGTGTCGACAATTATAATTTATAGCTCTTCTTCTTTTTAGCTTAAGTATGTACAGGGTGATACCTCATATTTTGACAGCTTCTAGAAACTTTGCTATTTGAGACAGAAAAAACTTTTCAAACAAAAATTGTAGGGATTCATCGAATCCGTCAGAATTTGCTTCCGAAGAAACAATTGAGCATCACGACTGCATATCTTGACTTATTGTAATTTCTTTTAATGGAACACCGTAAACCAGTGTGGAAATCCGTTGGCTGCCCATATCTTAGTATAAGTTAGAAGAGTAAAGATATGAAGTATTGCAAAGTGAACAGAAATGGGTAGATTAAGTTTCCTCCACTATATCGTATTGCATCTCGCTCATTGTTCTGCTGGTGTCACACTTCCTGCTTGGACTGAATTTTAATATTTTAAATTTTAGTGTTATTTACGCTGTCGAAGGGAGATGTACTGTGTTGGACACAGGTGTCATAAAATTTAGGTACAACTATTTTCTTTCATTCAGCGGGAGACGCAACATCAGCAGAACAATGAGCGAGATGCCATACGATAGAGTGGGGAAAACTTAATCTACCCATTTCTGTTCAGGATATGGGCGGTCAACGGATTTCCACACCGGTATATTATTTATTTATTGAATAGAGCTTAAAATTGCAAAAATATATAACTTGCCTATATGTTGAAATATTGGCAATGAAAGATCAAAAAATGATGAATATATTATATTATGAAATAAATCATCTGCACGCAGTTTCAGAAACCACTGTAATACGCTAGGAAGAGATTGCAAGAATTATTAAATAATACCATGCTTTGTTTGGTTAAATAAATGGCACTACGAACGCAAAATACCTGGGATTGACTATAGGTAATTCATGAATCATACTGCCAACAAAAAGCAGAACAAAGACGGTCCCTGTTCTACAAGAACCAAGTAATTTTTAGATATACTGAGTAGGGTCATTAGCTTAGACTAGAAAAATCTGAGTTGGTAAAACAACACCGCAAAATCACCAATATTAGGCATCCCAACAACCCTCCAAATTAGTTACTATAATATTATTATGAGCCTTGTAATGTGAGAATATAATGTCATAATTGCCAAGATAATCACAACTTCGAAATTACCGAGCCCTATCTTGCCGGCAAGGATCTGGTGGCGCTGCTGCCAATATCCAATCCCAATGGAAAAACAATTAATAAATTTAATGCATTAATAAACTTTAGGCTAATATTAAAATTTGAACTTAAACTTTTTTAACATATATGAACCTTTCAACTTTTACATTTTCTACCTTTCTTTATGTTATTTAAATTATTACTATAAGCTTGCAGAATTTCGGTCGAAGACCTTTTAAGTAAATTGTATATCATGTAAATGTATGTATGCCACATATAAGTACATACATAAAGAGCATTAAGTAAATGGTATCTGCATCACAGATGGAGTAGTGTCCTAATAGTGATATTATATAATATATAATATATATATTATATATTATATTAGAGCATAAGTACAGTACAAGAAATTAAAATTGTGTGCAATCTGTCTCAAATAAATACCTATCATTTTTATGAGGTTTTCGAATCAGATTAGTAATTTGCCTCACATCAAATTAAATTTAAATTTTGGGTACCCTTAAGAATCTACTCTAGGAATATATAGTATAGTATAATCACATTTCTATAGTATAATGACACTATAGCTATTGGAACCTTACTCTCTAGAAGATTTTATACTTAACTAGTATAAGTACATAGCTATTAGATTTGTTTTGTTTTTTTCTTTGGACGTCATTTCATTTTGTGTTTCGTATGTTTTGTATACGTTGTATTTAAATGTATTTGTGACATAATTTGAAATAAAGATTATTATTATTATTATTATTATTATAGAAATGTGAAACTTTGTAATTAATTGATTTTTATGTTAATAATTAAGTTCGTTATATTAGCTAGACATAATTGGCAGTAAATTTCCCACAAGCCATGTTTTGTTTTAATTGCCATTAATTGAGTTCCTACTTATTTACAATCTTGATTAACGATTTAAAGTAGGAAATCTTGTATTCACAGCCTTTGTTTTTTGCTGATGACTTAAAATTGTTTTCAATTGTTAAGTCAATTTATGATGCTTTGAAAATTCAGGGGGACTTAAACAAGGTGTATGAGTGGTGTGTCAGAAATAAAATGGACCTAAACATTGAAAAAAGCAAAATAATTACTTTTCATCGCAAAATGCATCCACTGAACTATGACTATAAATTCAATTTATGGAATAAAACACAAAGTCTGCTCCACTAATTTAATAAAATAAATTCATATTATATGCCCATACATGTTTCGAAGGCATAAACCTTCATCCTCAGTGGGTTAATATTAAGATGTAATTAAATTATGAAGAGACCAATGACATTGTTAAATTGTTAAACTTATGTTGCAGAAAATTTTTTTAATTTTTTATAAAAAAACATGTAACGTAAAATTAATTTACTAATACATTATAACTAAAAGTAATAAAAGGTTTGTAAATAAATATGAGTTTTAAATAATTTTATTTTATTTTGAACTTATTATAAAACCCAACTTTGACTGGGAAATTAAAAGCAAAATAGGGTACGACCATCATGGTGATGTCGTTTTTTTTTTAAACCTTTTATTACTTTTAGTTATAATGTATTAGTAAATTAATTTTACGTTACATATGTTTTCTTATAAAAATTAAAAATTTTTTCTGCAACATAAGTTTAACAATTTAACAATGTCATTGGTCTCTTCATAATTTAATTACATCTTAATAATAACCCACTGAGGATGAAGGTTTATGCCTTCGAAACATGTATGGGCATATAATATGAATTTATTTTATTAAATTAGTGGAGCAGACTTTGTGTTTTATTCCATAAATAAAATATTACTCCACTGTGAGATGGACTACTTCCATAAAATATAAATTCAATGATTGTATCTTGGAAAGAGTTACCACTGTGTGTGACTTAGGCGTTCACTTGGATGTTAAATTGAATTTCCATATTCACTACATGAGTACATTATCAACAAATCATTAAAGTTATTGGGATTTTTGTGCAGAAATACTAGAGATTCTCAGAATATTAGCAGCTTGAATACGATATATAAAACCCATGTTAGGCCAGGTTTGGAATACCTTTCTTGTGTGTGGTCACCGTGATATTTAAAACATGTTCAAAATATCGAAAAGATACAAAAAAAAATTTGTTAGGTATATTTCATACAAATTTAGGTTGCCTGTTGACTCCTATGATGGTCTGAGGCGGAGACAGAATTTGGACTGGCTTTCTGAACGTAGGATCAAATTTGATATCCACTTCCTAAAAGTTAAAATTAGTGAATGGAATAATTCAATGCCCAGATCTATTACATCATGTTAACTTTTGCGTTCCACCAAGGGACACAACACTTTTTGCACTTGACCATCATAGGTACAACTACGGTAAATCCTTTCCCATACCTAGAATTGTTAATAATGGAAACAGAATCCAGCCCCCCCCCCCCCCCTTCTGTAAATAATATTAAATTGCGGCTGGTCCAGATCCGATATTCAAGGTGGATAGCCGTGGCATTTGGGCAGAATTTTGGCAGATTTTTGACATTGACTGTCATGTCATGCCACACCTGAACACCTGACCGCCCGATAGATAGAAACAGGCCGTCGAGCAGAGTTTTTGTTCTTCTTGGAAAAGCAGAAGTTAAGTACTCTAGTAATAGTGTTTGTGATTAGATTTAAGTTGTTCTATGTTAAAAATATTAAAATTTACTCAAATTAACAAAAACGCCTTTGTTTTAGATCTATTATTAATTTTTAAGTTTATTAATTCAGCGACGTAACGCTTGTTGCTGCATTTTATTGCAAGATGTAGCAATGATTTGTACAGAAATGGTTCTGTTAACAAAATGTACAATGGGATTTCTTAGACCGATTGATCCATTACAGAACAGCATAATTTTTTTAAACTTGGTCTATTCTGTTTTAAAAGACACAAATAATTTTATTAAAGCTTACTTAACAGTTTTTAACATTTTAAAACCAGTTCAGGCATATATATTTCTTGGAAACTGCCTAGAATTAATTGCAAAATTAAGAAATAGAACTTGATACAGGCAGGTTTCCTTACCCCCCCCCTGCCTGTAAAATATTATCTAAAAAAAAATTGTTAAAAAAAAAATGAAATTAAAAGGTTCCAGCAATTTTTGATCAAATAGGCGGTATTCCTTTTATAAGGCTGATCCATTTCTTTATTATCACAGCCCAATATCACAAATATTATAATTTGTGTAAAAATTGTTTTTATTAATGGGTTTTCCTAATCTACCATTTCATATTACTAACTAATTAAAAATGATAAATAATATAATATTAATGTGTGTTATTTTTATTTATTTATTTATTTAAATATAATTAGTTACAAAATATTTAGTTTACAATTGATATCAGGTAAGTTTTCAATGGTATTGTGTTACTTTGAAGCACCTAGACGCAGAGCGTCTGTATGTGCTTCTATATTAGTTTACATCTTATCCTATATTTAAAATGTAAATATGAGTTAATGTTAAGAACTGCAACTTTTTTTTTTTTTAATTTTATTGTTTCTAAGTTAGAAAAGGTTCTTAAACAGAATCTGATTTCTCCAAATGAATGCTTTCGACCTTTTTGAAAACAGTTTTGGTTTTACAACATTTTTCACATTAGCTGACAACAAGTTGTATATTTTTGGACCAAGGAAATTAATTGAACGTCTATGGAATTCGCTATGGCATTTTGGAACCTGTAAAGGCTGACCAGTTTGACAGCGGGTGTTTTGGCAATGTGACGTAACAGGCTGCATTTTACGGTGCTTATGAATGTAACAATTCACCGAGTTGAAGAATAGCACGTTCAAACTTACGGTTATTTCATTATACAACATATTTGTAGGATACAGACGATCTTTTTTATATATGATTTTTAAAATTTTCTTTTGAACTATTTGTAACGGTCTCATTGCGTTTTCGTACATAGCACCCCAGACAGTGATACCATATGTTAATAACGATTCCACTAGACTCCGATACAGCGTAATCAACAGACTTGATGACAAGATATTTCGAAGAATATAAAACTTATATGTTAGAGATCTAATTTTTTTTGTTAGATATTCAGCGTGAACATCCCACCGCAAAAAGCAATCAATCATTATCCCAAGGTATTTCATATGAGCGACCTCCTCAATTTTTTCGTTCAGACCTATTTCTATGTGGTTAAAAGGAGGACGATTTACATCAATTTTTGTAAGCGCTAAATAATTTGTTTTTTTAACATTAAGGGTTAGTTAATGTATATTAAGCCATTTCTGAATTTTTTTTAATCCATTTATTGTGTTTATTCTAGTTTCTTCCCATGAGGCGCCACTGAAGATGATAGCCGTGTCATCTGCGTATGACACAATTTTACCCCCAACTCCTATGTCTTTTATTGAGTTTATGTAAAGATTAAACAAAATTGGTCCAAGAACTGTTCCCTGCGGAACGCCTATGTTAATCGTTTGTGCATCACTTAAAGTTTCTCGTATTTTAACCTGTTGCTGGCGTCCAGTTAAGTAGCTCTCAAAGACCTTCCACACCGTGCCCCTGACTCCAAGAACGTTCAGAAGTATTTTATGGGAAACGGTGTCGAAAGCCTTCGCAAGGTCCAGGAACACCACCAAACATTTATTATTTTGATTAATTATATTTGTGGCTTCACTGATCAGACAACACATTGCGTCCTCGGTGTTACGGCCCTCCGTGAAGCCAGATTGAGTGTCTGACATAAGGTTATTTAATTTCATGAAATTTGCTAGTGTGAGTTTTAGAGTATTTTCAAAAAGTTTCGCAAAATTATTAATTAAGCTTATTGGTCTATAATTATTTATAAGGTTGTGTTTTCCAGACTTGTGTATGGGGATAATAATTGATCTCTTAAATGAAGATGGCACAATACCGGTCCTGTATATCATATTAAATATATGCGTAAGGGGATTTAGAAAATAAATATGAAATTCTTTTATAGTTTCAACTGTTATTGCATCCTGACCAAGAGAACTGTTTGATTTGAGATCCTTGATGTGCTGAATGAGTTCATTTTGCGATACTGGTACAAGAAACATCGATTTATTTATTGAGTCTGACTTAAACTGATCCAGAACAAAAGGAATCGGAAAATTTTTTTGAACAGTCCCGAAAAATCCGAACCCCCCCCCCCCCCAAAAAAAACCGGGAGCAATTGCCCCGTCACCCCCCCCCCCCCCCTCTCGTCAGGCCTGTCTATTGGAATATTAAAGTATATTATATTAGGTATATAGATTTGCTTGATTATGGCTTGTAACTTTTTGTAATGTAATAAGGAATAAATAAACATTGTCTATCTATCTATCTTCCGCAAATGGTTGCTCAACCATTTACCATTGCAACAATCGATTGCCCAGTTCAGAAGTTAATTGATCGGCTGGAAATGGTACTAGAAACGGTTCTTTGGTCAGGTTGGAACCAACCTGTTATACATGGAACAAATAAACTCAAAAAAGGAGAATGTTCAATTTAAAATTGGAATTTCTACTCATTTTAAATTTGATTACGTACTTATATAGTGACTTAACAGTTTGTGCTTCGCTTAATCCCCCTTCTTATCACTGCATTTAATAAGTATATTTAAACTATATAGGTACTTTAAAATTGTTCAAATAGTAGGTAGTCCCTATAAACCAAATACTCAAATTTATCAAACAAGGTATTTCTAGGAAAAACACAAACATTTAAATAAAGTAAATAATTACCTACATATTCTTAGAAGTCTATTAAGTACAAAAAAGTTTTGTCATAGACTTGTCTGCAGATTTCGCAAGGAGCTCAGACGGCAAGGAGTCTTGCTAATATAATAAAAAATGATGGTATTACCTACCCAGAAATGTAGATCCAGACCTCCATGTTGTTATAATAACAGTTCTAAGTGGATCACCTCCTGTCGCTAAAGCTAAATCTTCTAAAGACTTATTTGATGGAAACTTATAGCCATAAAATTCATGCTTTATTCTATTCTTCTGTATGTTTAAAACATCTTGCAACGATATGTGTTCATTGGTAATTGACTCTTCTATTTCTATTGCTTGGAAGGCTACAGGCCTAGTGCTATGAATTGGAGTTGTATCTTTTTGACAAAAAGCTAAAAAACATGTACCTACTTAGTCATATGAGACAAGAGTACACTGATATAATATACAAAGAGACCTATGCACTAGTAACTCTATTTTTGTTATATTTTATACACACCTATAAGAAGAAAGCAAACTAGGGCCACAATGGCTATTCCATAGATCTCTTTTTTGCGAACCATTGTATATTATTTGTTCCTCGATTAGTCGGTAAGCTATAATTGCTCCTTACGCTAGGGCATAATAAATATAAAGTAAGTTTATTTAGTTTGCTTACAGAAACCGTTAATGGCTCATTTAAAGCCCAAAAGATTGCTTTTGCATACAATGCACTAGACCTTGAGTCTTGGGTTATCACATGAGCCTGTACCAGACTGCTACAAAACACAAACTACATTTCTTGAACACTGTGGCGGCTTCTTAAGGGTCTACAGTTAGTTTTGAGGCAATTTCTTAAGTGTTTGTGCATTTAAAACGGGAAAACTTAAAAAAATGTTTGACGGATTATTTGCATTGCCAAATTTTTTGACAAGCTGCTTTTGACAATCAGCTGTTTATTGTTAAGTTACGAGTTTTGCGGATAGAGGTCACCATAAACTATCAGGCCTGCAGTGGTTTTATCTTCGATAGTGAAGATTATCTTTGTCTTTTTTGGTGAGAATGGCAACTGAACTGATTATTATTATTTTTAGTTATTACCAGCAGTCAGCACTCAGCATCAGCACCCAGGCCAACACCAATTTTATCCATTATTCGAATTGTTGTAAATTTTTTGTCACACATGATATTAATTATCGACCCATAAAATACAGGGTGCCCAAAAGGAGTGGTCGATATCGAGTAGACTATATGAAAATAAGGTCAAAGTTGAATAAAATATATAACATTTGGTCCTCCCTTTACTGAGGTACAGGTCCAGACATCTAACCTGTACAGGGTACAGCTAGTTCCTCAAAAAAAGAGGCACTCTGAAGGAGAAGTTTTCTCAATATCTTCAAAACCGATACCGATAGGATACCTACCTAGAGCTTATAGAAACTTAACACTTGGGTTCGTTATTCTTAACTTTATGTGCCGAATTGAATTGCTTAAAAATTGTTGATATATTTTAGGAGGCTTCAAAAGTAGGGGAGAGCAAGGGTAAATATAAATCTACATTATTTAAATTCATTTTTTTTTATGGCAAAATCATGGTCCTCAATCGCAACCACCCCGGTCTGTACCTTATTCCAAGGGCTATTAGTCCTTCGTTGTGGTTTCGTGCGACCCGGCCCGACAAAGCGGTTCGACTTCGTTTGGATTCTATTAGTTTGACCTGCGTTGCAGTCTGATGTCGCGCAAACTAAGAGAAGAGTGAAAAATGTATCGGCGTTCAAAACCCCTATTTACAGTATTTACGCCAGTTAGAGGCCGGATAAGATCGGATATCTCGTGGGGAAGGTGAAGTTACGCATTCCCCAGTCGGTGTGTCACCGTAACTAAGGTAGTACCTAACTGACAACTTAAGGCCGCACGAAACCAGGGGCTGATAGCTCCTTGGAGGGTGCAGACCGGGATGGTTGCATAGAAAAAAGAGAAAGAAACAAAGTTGATGGTTGTCGTGACTGAGGACCGTGGCTCGGAACCAACGCTCGGAACACAGGAGCGGCTGTGGAAAGATTTGTCCAACGTTGCCACATCGGCTCCTTTCGATACGCTGGCTTTTATTCTACGGTTACTAGATTAACTGAAGTCTGTAAGCAATCCACTGGTACTGTGGATATAGCGTCTGGGTTGGATGCCATAGGTCGCGGGATCGATTCCCGTTTCGTGCACTTTTTCTTTATGACTTTTTTTTTAGTTTTTTATAACTCTTTTATTTTTTTTTAAAGTAGATCGCTCAAAAAGGGCTGGTAAATAATTGGCCGGTGAACTTGAAAAAGGCGAATTGAAACCAAAAAGGTGGATTAGATGCCGTGTTAGCGCTGTTTAACCAATATAAGTCTATAATTATTACAATTTTTTTATATCTAGCATATACGATCTAGCATATACCGAATTGGAATCAAAAAGGTGGTAAATATTCGCCTTTTATTTTCTAATTTCCCATTCCTTATTACATACCCTATTTTTATTATAATCCAGATTAAAATTTAATAAAATCGGGTTACGTAAAATGCAATCCACAAATACAAATTGTGCAATGTTGGTTGCAGACCAGTGTAAATAAAGTTATATCTGGCAACGTTGGACAAATCTTTCCACAGCCGCTCCTCGGAACACAAAACCACAGCTTAATATAACAATTATTAAGCTGTGACAGAACAATAAAGGTTAGGTTCGGAACCAGTGTTGCCAACCAGTGGCGTAGCCAGCATTTTTTGGGGGGGGGGGGGGCTAACTATGGTAGGGGCCCAAAGGGTAAATGATTATTTTATTTGACTTTACACAAATATTAAAAAATGTGTTTTAAATTCACAAATACCCTCAAATATTTATTAAAGTATTTTAACGAATACATACATACTTAATAATAAACAAATAAGTATATGCCTAAGGAAAGGCATCTGAAGATGCCTATTTTCTAAGGATAATACGTTCACAGAGTGGCATACATATTTATTTATTAGTATGTTATTTTTTAATATTTTGTATTTTAACAAGGCGGCTTTGGAAATGCTTTTTTAATATTTTGTATTTTTACAAGGCGGCTTTGGAAATTCCTTTGTCGATAAATTAAAACATATTTGACAGTTAGTTGCTAATGTGGTTTATTTCTTCAGTTTGGGGTTTTTGGTTGGATATTATTATATAGTATTGTTTATATTTTATAAGGTACCTACTATGAATTATTTAAGAAATAATGCGCATTTAGCCGACATGCATTTTGTATATTATGGCCTTGCCGATGGAAATGCACGAGAAGCGAGACGAATTTATCAGGAGCGATATCCTAACCGAGTACTGCCTGCTGCTGCAACGCTGCAACATTTACAAATCTTCACCGCCGTTTAGCTGAAACAGGGAGTTTTACAAGGCCACGTGACATTCCTGGAAGACCACGAACAGTCCGAACCCCAGAATTAGAAGAAGCTGTTTTAAACGCTGTAGTGGAAAATCCAGATACAAGATACAAGCACCCGAATAATTAACTCTCAATTCCACCCAAGCCACAGTTTGGAGAATTCTGCACGATCAGCAGTTGTATCCGTACCTACCACATTCAAAGGGTACAAGCTCTTTTAACCAGGGACTTTCCTCAGAGCATTAATTTGTGTCAGTGGTTTTTGGAAAAATTTGCTGAAAATCCCCAATTTTTAAATTATGTACTTTTTACGGACGAGGCAAATTTTTCTCAGAGTGCGATTACAAACTTACACAATAACCATATCTGGTTTTTGGAAAATCCCCACGCAGTTAGTGAACGAAATTCTCAGTACCAATTTTCATTAAACGTATGGGGAGGAATAGTTGGCGATTACTTGATAGGACCTTTTTTTCTTCCACTTCGGCTTAATGGCGATACGTACCAACCGACACTTTTTGGAAAATGAACTTCCTCTCTTATTGGATGATGTAAGTACCCTTAGAAACTCGAAGACGTATATGGTTTATGCATGACGGAGCTCCCGCTCATTTCAGCATAGTGGCCAGGACTCATCTAAATCAAATTTATCCAAATCGATGGATCGGTATATAGGGGAGTTGAGGAAGGAAATCAACCGTGGCCACCAAGGTCCCCAGATTTAAATCCCCTTGATTTTTATTTGTGGTGACATTTGAAGTCAATCCTTTACAAAACGCCAGTCGAAAATCCAGAAGTGCTAAGAAACCGAATAATCGATGGTTTTGACGTAGGTAATAAGAAACAGACCAGATATCTTAGCACGCGTACGAGATTCCATGCAACGGAGATTAAATGCCTGCATCTTGGCTAAAGGTAGACATTTCGAACAATTTATTTAAAAATCATTTAGTTTCTGTAACGTACTTATTTATTTAATTAAATTAAATGGTATACCTTAAAAAATCTTTGAATTAAAAACACATTTTTTAATATTTGTGTATAGCCAAATAAAATAATCATTAACCCTTAAACCGTCCCTCGTATCAAAAAAATACACGTGATCTTTTTTGTTGTAAATGATGGAGGGATTCATAAGAAGAAAGTTAAAATAAAATAAGTCAGTGGTGTAGCATAGTTTTCACAAAAAATAATATAGCAATATTTTGTACCGACGCCACTGGTTAAATTTACGAACGTGTTGCACTTTAAAAATAAGTGCCCTTAGATGCTTATTTAATTCACTAAATTTCATAAAAAAAAATAACTTGTTAAGGAGTTATTTAAAAATTATTATCCCATCGCTCTTTTTTACTAAAGATAAAATAAGACCGATCTTGTTTTTTAAGAATTATTAGTTAAGTAGTAAAGGGGCAGTTCAAGACAATTTGGTAATTATTCGCATTAGAGCATACAGCTTTTTCGCTAATTTCTTTTATAGGCTAATTTGAGATCGTTGATCATGATCACGAATCAGAATTTTTTTTTCTTACATAGAATAAAAAAATTGAGAAAATTTCTATCCAAATTTTTCTATTTCTGCTAAAATATCATTGGTACAACTCATAATCCTTCTTCAAAAACTACTTTAACCAAATAAGACGTTTTTAAAGAAGAATTTTGTCATATTTTAGCGGAAAGGGCAAAATTAAAAAAAAAAATTCAAAGTTCTTTTTTTGACGAAAGAAACTTTGGATTCATGATCAGCGACATCAAATTAGCCTAAAAAAAAATGAGAGAAAAATTTGCTGTATGCTCTAATCCGAATAATTACCGACAATTTTTTTAATACAAAATTAAGTAAGTCTTTGCAACCAACAAAAACGAAGAATGTTGGGCTACATCTTACGCATCGTCGTAATCGTTTAAATCTTAAAAAGGAAGACAGAGGTAAAAGAAAAGTTACTCTTTGGAGTTGTTGTAATTGTTTGTTCTGAATACATCTGTGTTGAACGGTATTTTAAAAACATTATAACTAAATAAAGCTCGGGAAAACTTTTGGTCATTTTAGAAATAAAGAATTTATTTTTATTATTCTTCAAATTAAAAAAGAAAATGATAATTTTATTAAATTTATATTCATTGCGAGGAGAAACGAAAAATATTTTTTTTAAAATAAGTTTGGCAAAAAATATTTAAAATTAAAATAATTCCAAAATAAAATAAGAAACCTTTTTGAAAACTTTTAAAGTTAAATTGGACTTCAAAGTTTTACTAGAGGAACTTAAAATAAACTAAAAAGTATTAAAATATCTTAAATATTTTCGGATAAATTAAATAAATAAAATTTATAAGTTAAGCATGAACAAAAGCGGTTTTCGAAAATTCAGACAACTCTAAGATAATTTTATAAAAATTAAAGAAAATAAAAAATCAGTTTAAAATATTTGGAAAACTCACGTTTTTAAAATAACATAATTCAATAAGGGGTTTATTAACAGAACACATCACAAATTAACAAAACTATTTCAAACAGAATAAATTAAAATTAAATAAAATTTTAATTTATTTGTCACTTCACTTTTTTTTTCCGACTGTTTATTTGACCGAGCAAAAGGTACCACACGAGAGAAACTGATGAAATTAGACGCTGCCAACGTTTGAATAATCTCTTTCACACCTCGGATTAGACGCGCTAGTGTACTATTCCTGATTGGTCAGAACTTTAACTCGAACAAGTCTTGTCTGGACAGATCGTGGAATAGGGACGGGTCGCGTTGGTGCCAACGAGTAATATCTGCAGAACATCTGCCGTCATCTGCAACCGTTTTCTAATAACTGTCAATAAATTAAGATTGTCTTTGTAAAAAGCCGAAATATTTGGTTTTTCTGATACCGACAAAGGGACTCCAAAAACTGGAACACTTTTGCAAACATCTGCGAGCATTTCACGTGTTGTTTTGATTTTTCCCCTATAAATAGGTGGGATTGCTAAAAGAAAAGTTAGTTCATTTTTAACCGTCGTAATGTTCAAATACCTACAAAGTTAATAACGTCGAAACCGTCGTTCGTCAAAAGTTGCCGTGCCGTAATCGTCGAGTGTAGTCGCGAAAAGTTCAGTTCGGACGTTGAAAGTGCGTTGACCTGAAGTCACACGGAGAGGGTAAAGTATCGTCGCAGCGGCAGAAACCTTTACTTATTGACTTGGCACGGTAACGCGAAAAGTTTTAGCGAATAAAGCGTAAAGTGAGCGCATTTCTAAAAGTCAGTGTCGACGTTAGGATTATTTGTCATTTAAATAAGTAAGTGAAGAGATTTGTTTGTGAATTTAAATTTTATTATTGGTGGCTCCGATAGAAATTTGATATTATAATAAATAAGTGAAATTGATAGTGACCTTGTGGTTTTACTGCTAGAAATTAGAAGTAAATTCATTTAATTTACGATTAAATATTGCTCCCCTTCAACAATATATTGCTCCCTTTAAAAGAAAAGTATACACTACTTTAATTCAACAACAATTTGAATGTATTTGGTGTAACACACTGGTACTGCGAACCCTGTTGAAGATTTTTGTAGCAGCCTTCAAGGAATGAGGTCATAAAAAAGTAAGTACCAATTTGAGGATAGAAGGTGGGCGCTACAGACCTCTCGGCAAACAAAAGTCAATGGTTAATGGCAACCGAACCAGGCGTACTTCTTTCGAGTTGAGGCTTCTAGATCATTTAATTTTTAACTTGCATAATTACCATGTATCAAAAATATACTTTGATCTTCGATCACTTACATTTAACTCACAATTGCTCATTACTCAGGAAAAAAATCACAAATGAGAGTTAAAACTCAGAGATTGGCAACCTTGTTCGGAACCCACGTTAAGCAGTAGACAAATTTAACGTTGATTATGTAGAATAAGAATCCTTTATATTATAGTTCCGGTTAATAAGATTAGGGGTGCGCCGTTTTTAAGATAAATTGATTTAAAAATTATTCAGCAACATGCAAAAAAGACATTATTCATTGGTGGTTTAAAAATAATTAGATAAAACGGGAAAGTGGGGTAACTATGCGCATATTCACATTTTGGTCAAAGTATCTTCTTTTGAACAATATAATTAAATTATCTAGATAGGTAATACAAATAGTTCAATGTTGTGCCTACATTTCTGATTGTTTAAACATTTTCAGCATAGTAGGAT
Source organism: Polydrusus tereticollis (assembly GCA_963920685.1). NCBI lineage: Eukaryota > Metazoa > Arthropoda > Insecta > Coleoptera > Curculionidae > Polydrusus > Polydrusus tereticollis. Next base: position 82,227,747 of record OY987329.1, on the reverse strand, counting down.
ACAATGGGCTGATTTGGTCAAACCTTAAATTACACTCTTTACCTAATTTTTATAAGGTATTTATATAGTATGGTTAGTATTGGTTAGCCCTGAAAATTTGAAGTCAATCCGATAAGTAGTTTTCTTCGAAATATATGAGATTAAAAGCAAATATAACGCTCGCGAGACGGTGACGTCATTAAGTCTCACAGTTCGTACGCGTTGAACTTGTGCAACGGTCTTTCGCTGCATATACAAAGGAGAAGCGCTTACTGTTTCTTTGTTCAGATGAAGCAGAAGCTTATTATTACTTTTAATAATATATTCTATAACAAGTAAAAAATGCAATTTCATGCGAGTTCTAGACTACACTTTTTCTAATACTATTTTAGAAAAAACAAAAAGTGATTATTAAAAATGATTTTTTTCTCTCCTGTCAATGTCAACTCCGTTACACAGCAACGGAGATTTGGCGATGTGCATGGTCACCTGTCTTCCTAGTCGTGAACAACGGCAGCGAGCGCGACCCGACTTACTATAGGACTTAGTAACGTCACACAACGGTTTCCGAGTCGATGTTCGTAAATTATTTTATTGACTTTAGAGGCGTCAGAAAATTAAAATTCTTTGCAATTCGCACTAAAACTACAAAATCTTTCAGAAAATGTAATAAAAAAAATGCTAAATGATCCCATTACTAAAAAAAAAAATACTTTTTAAAAAGGTACCTATAGGTATATTGCGCATAGTTACCCCTCCATTATACTTAAAAATGAAGTCTATGGTTACCCCATACGTGTGGGAAATTATAGGTGGACAGGTTGTGAAAGATACTTCAGAAAAGTAACTATAGTTACTTTATAGTCACATTTGCATAAATGTATCTAAGTAGATACTTAAAAGGAAAAGGAATAGTTACATTGTAACAAAAGGTAACTAGTTATTGTTACTAAGATACTTTAAAAGTAACTACTTACTTGATTGATACTAAAAGATACTTTTGAAATAACTATAGAACCTTAGTAACTAAGATTTTTATAATTATGCCAAAATTAACTACAACTTCGTTACATTCGTTAGTATTATGTATCTAGTTACCTTTAAGGGGCAACTATACACTTAAAAAATTAACTATAGTCTGTGGCTTAATGCGAGTGAGTAACTTTTTAATTTAACAATCTTTATGTCACTTTTTTAATCATCGTTTTGTTACTTTAAGATGAAATTTTAATAATGTTGTGTGTAGTAACCTTTGGATGATATTGTACTGTTTCTTGAGTGTGGTAATAGCTTGCCCAATGTTTTAGAAAATTTTAGAATATTGACTGAACTATTTTAATTATTTGAATATTATTAATTGTGCTTTGGATTTTTAGCAATTTTATATAGCCAGTTAATTTAATATGTAGTGTTTTAGTGTTTATTCGTTTGTTATATTTTGTTATGTTGACGTTTTATTTTAGGATTCGTTAGGATCAAACGCATATTGAAAGCCTGATAATTTTTTTTTGTTTTTACAGCTTTGCAAATGAGAATGTACTTAAAGATTCTTTGTACAATAAACCTTTTTTGACTTTGACTTTGACTTTGACTTAATTCACATGACAGTTAGTAGAAAACGGTTGCAGCTGGACGGCAGATGTTCTGCAGGTGTTACTTGTTGACACCAACGCGATTCGTCCCCATTCTACGATCTAACTAGATAAAATTACTTTGAGTTAGAGTTTTGACCAATCAGGAATCGTACTAGCGCGTCTTCTCCGAGGTGGGAGAGAGATTATTTAAACTTCAGCTGCGCCTAATTTATATATTAAATAGTCGGAAATAAAAAGTGAAGTGAAAAATAAATTAAAATTCCATTTAATTTTAATTTATTCTGTTTGAAATATTTTTGATAATTTGTGATGTGTTCTGTTGATAAACAACTTATTGGATTATTTAATTTTATAAACGGCAGTTTTCCAAATATTTTTAACTCATTTTTTATTTTCTTTAATTTTTATAAAATTATTTTAAAGTTGGCTGAATTCTAATACCACTTATGTTCTTGGTTAACTTATAAATTTTATTTATTTAATTTATCTGAAAACATTTTAATTCTTTTTATATTATTTTTAGTTCTTCTAGTAAATCTTTAAAGTCCAATTTAACTTTAAAAAATGTTTCTTATTTTGTTTTGGAATTATTTTAATTTTCAATATTTTTTCCCAAAATTATTTTAATTGTCAATATTTTTTTCCAAAATTATTTTAAATAAAATATTTTTCGTGTCTTAAAGACTCCTCGTACTGAATATAACTTTAATAAAATTTGTTTAATTTGAATGATAATAAAATAAATTCTTTATTTTAAAAATGCCGTTTACCACGTGTAAACATTCTTTCATCTGGAGAACGTCATCACTCTGGAACGACCTCCCTGAGGCCATGTTCCCCAACGAGTATAATCTTCGAAGATTCAAGATCGACGTAATTCGCTCGCAGAGCGCCAGAAAGGAATAATCCTGTGGTGCCTTGCCTTATCCTAAAAAAAGAAAGTATCAGAAATCCAATATAATTTGTGCGCCTAAGGCTCAATATCAGATATCCAATATCCAATGTGTCTCGTGAATGGCTGATTGTTGTCATTGGAGAGAAATAATAAAATAAATAAAAATCTGAATATACCAATATGAATCTACGATATTACAGACCACCAACAACTTGCTATGCCATTCTGCAAATCTACATCTGAGTTGCTGACTTACTAACCACCTTCTAGGGTTATATTGAAACAACTTCTGGCGAACAAATTAGAGACAAGATTGACCTCAGAAACTCAGAATTACTTACCTTGCGCTAAGGAACTAATATGAACTAACCTGATTTAATTGTGAGTTTTGATTATCATTAACTTTAGAAAGTTTTTTTGGACCGATCTATAAAATACTTTGGAGAAATCAAACAATACCTAAACTTTATTAATCAACCAGCTAGCCTATTGACAAGGAATTTGTATATTGTATGTCTGATATTAAATTGTTTTAACATTGATATTGAAATATTTTGACAATTGTTATAGAGGTGACTAGACCCTAGAAATTGATATTTCCTTGAATTACCTAGTTTCTGACTCTATATTCAAAAATATAATTTTAGTATACTTATCAGTTTATATGATGGTACCAAAATTATGAAGACATCCATCCATTTATAAGTATATTTCAATAGGCCTTAGTCACAAGACCCATTTGATATTAAATCTCTTATATCGAAGTATTTTGATATTGGATTTTAGAAACAGGAATTAAATATAAATATCATCAGTTTTTAGAGTGGTCACCTATATAACCAAAATATTCATTACTAGAATATGTTATCATCATGGATACTTGATATTTCTCCTTGACAAGTTTTGTTATATTTGTGGAGAATTTCTGGTGAAGTTACAAGCCAGATATCGAATATCAAGATAATCGAAGATCAAGACAAGCACTGGGCTCCCCATGTGTGCTGTGTCAGCTGTAGCGTGTCATTGGTGCACAAGGGCGTAGATATCTTTTTTTCTTGGGGGGGTAATAATCTGGATATAATATGCAAAAAGGCTAAGCGAAAAATTTTTTGGGACCACGCCCAAATTTTAACAAATTTGGTCAATTTATAGCAAAATTTTTAAAATAGACTATCGACTAGATTTCTCACTACTGTCAATTTTTTTCTAAAAAAATGTTCTTATAGATAGGTATCCATAATTTCTAAAAATAAAATACTAATATTTTTTTATGTCCCTCGGTATGTCCCTTAAGGAACAGAAAAAATTAAATATGATTTCATAAAATATGAAAAATCGTTTGAAAAGCAGTGGAATACTTAATAGAAAAATCCTAGTTTTTATTTTACTCTAATCCTTTGCCAGAAAATAACAATTGAAAAATTAACCAAAAAAGATTATACAAAATGATTTGTACCTAGGTATAATCTTTTTTAGTTCATTTACAATGGTATGATTTTGTAAAACGTTCATTAATCAGTTGAAAAATCGGGACGGTCCCGGGCAAATCGGGACGGGTGGCAACCCTGGCCGGGTAAAGCTAGTGTTTTATGTTAAAAAAAGCAAAAAAATTAATTTTTTTAAAAGTTTTATTAAGATCACACAAGAGTACTAACGAAGGAAGATGTTAGCAAAATTTAATTCCAAAGTAATTTTGCAAATTCTTTTTTAAGAAGTATTTTTATTGCAATTCGACAAAACAACTAACATAATAAAAAAAATATAATAAAAAAAACATATATAATAAAGGAAAGGAATAAGTATCTATTTTTCTAATTTAAGTAGGTACATATACATAATTTCTTGAACAAAAATAGTTTAAACTATTATAAAAACGCAGGAACTTCATATGTAAAATCTATTATTATCATTATGTTAAATAGGCAGTTGAAACTAAATTTCATTTTTTATTTTTTATTATTATGATCCTGGTAGGGGGGGTAACTACCCCCATTTACCCCCCCCCCCCCCCCCATATCTACGCCCTTGTTGGTGCAGTGGATGAAAGGGAAGAGAAAAAGTATGTCTTTTGCAGCTCCAATGGTATGGCGAGAACCCACCAATCATTTTGATGATTGCTATTTTTGCATGATAATAACTGAAGGTTGTTTCAAAAAAGAAAACGCAAGATCGAATATCCCAGAAATGTTACATTTATGCGTGTACTGATATCGATGATTCTCGAGCATTCTCCTTGTGTGGCGCTTGTTCATAGTCTCATCGAAATATGGTATAAAAGCTGTGTTATTACATAATGGAAATTTAAAACCCTCTATGCCAGTTGCTCATTCAGTAAAAATCAAATCCTTTTAGATAAAATAATCTACAACCGGTTCAAATTGGAGATATGTGGGGATTTAAAAGTTCAGGGAGGATTTATAAAATATAGCTGTTTCTTGTTTGTTTGTGGGACAGTCGTGTAGTGAATGAACATTATGTAACAAAAACCGAACCAAAGCTACATGGAACCTAGTAAATAACATAACTCGACCAAATACTGAGAAAAAAAACATATTTTAAAATTTGACAGTAGAGTCGAAATATTGAATAAAATTAATGATGATTAATTAATTAATGCATGCTCAACCTTTAACCCTAACGAAAATAAAAATTTCATTAAAAACAGAGTAGAAAACTCAATTTTCTTAAACCCAGTCACTAGCCCGGAAGTTATGAAAGTTATACAACACCTAAAAAATAAAAAATCAGTAGGAGAAGACGAAGTGCCTATATCCCAAGGTCTTTAGAGAGGTTAGGTTGCCTGGTAACTCTATGGAGGAAGCGACGGTGAGCGGGGTGACTACGTCATCCAGACGACAGAATCCGGCGAGCTTGGATTGTTTACATTGGATTACAGTGGTTTTAGTGCTTTTATAGTTGTTTTTGCAGTGTTATTTAAGTTGTCGTGGTTTAGGTTGACAAGTTTTGAACTATTTTAAGTGTAGATATATTTTTTATAAACTGAAAACATTTTAAAAACTATTAAAAAGTGAATTTTCGTCAAAGTTTTTATTGTGTGAAATTAAAGGTTAGTTTACTAAAGTTGTTATAAGAAGTAATTTTAAAAGCAATTGTTTGATTATTTATTTAGATATGAGTGGTGGCAACATTTGTAGCGTAGCTACATGTAACAGTAATTCAAAGAAGCCAAATGCCGATGGGAAAAAAACATAGGATTAAATATCCAGATTTAGGTCAGTACACCTATTAAGCAGAAGAAGCACAAAACCTCCATAGCTATGGCTTGCCTTCATGGATCCAAAGTTTGTCATTTGGGGGTTTAACCCTGCCATCTGAATAATGGACCAAACAGGTTTCCCTCATGGACAAATATTTTCAAAAATTCCATAAAGAGGGATTTAACAATAAAAAAGATGTAGTAAAAGAAACAACAGAATATATTTCAAAAAAAGTTACTGATGTGCCGAATGACCTTGTGTTTTCATTTAGTAGACAAAGAATTTTTGTCCGTATCAAATTTTTAAATTTAAAGAAAGAAGAAGAAAAATCTTTAACAAGGAAAGCTTCTTGTAATTTACAAAGAAAAACTTTAAAAAAATTAAAGAGAATTGTTAATTAACTAGCTGTATAGGTTTAGTAAATAGTGATGCTTATCATCCACCTTTTGAAATATGTATGCCAATGGAAAAAGATAAAAATGCTGATATTAGTACTGTCTGGTATTTTGATTTTAATATATTATATTTTTGGCCGTGCCTCCGCTGCCGGCAACGGCACCCGATTGAGACGCCGGCAATGGCACACGACTTAATTGAATTATTTCTTAGGTATTGCCGCTGATCTAAGTAAGCAATTGAGTGGTGCTGTGGATATAGCATCTGGGTGTGATGCCATAGGTCCCGGGATCGATTCCCGTTTCGGCCACTTTTTCTTATGACTTTTTTTAGTTTTTTATAACTCTTTTATTTTTTTTTAAAGTAGATCGACTTAAAAAGGGCTGGTAAATAATTGGCCGGTGAACTTGAAAAAGGCGAGTTGGAACCAAAAAGGTGGATTAGATGCCGTGTTAGCGCCTGTTTAACCAATAAACTCTATAAAGAGACTTGAAAAAGGCGAATTGGAACCAAAAAGGTGGATTAGATGCCGTGTTAGCGCCTGTTTAACCAATAAAGTCTATATGCCGGCAGCCGAGCGAACATTGAACGGGCAACCGGCGCCGGCAGCCATTCCTTTCTTTTCCGGGTACCGTTGCCGGCAGCGGAGGCACGGCCTATATTTTTATATAGTATACCAACTTGATATTGAAGGCCTTGGTAGAGGGTGCTGAGGTCCATGCTATATACATGGACTTCAGTAAAGCCTTTGATAGAATTTCTCATAGTCTCTTAATAGCCAAATTATCTAGTTATGGCATTTCAGGTCCTTTACTGGCATGACTAAAAGCTTATCTTGTTAATCGAACTTTGTGGTTATGTGTCGAGGGAAGTTGATGCTACTTCAGGAGTAAAGTGAGAAGGGAATATTATGACGTTTGTTTCATTTATGAACCTAAATATGTAATCTGTAGTGCATAATGTGTTGCTTATTTGAATCTACATGTACCCCCTTATCAAACGCATAATACTCCCTTACTACATGTACCTCAATGCAGAAATTTGTATTATATGTATAACCCAATAAACAGAATGTGTAATGCTGTAAATAAATATTGTGACCAACTGGGCTTTTTTGGAATATCACAGGAGAAGTTTAAAAATAGTGCTAAGGGAATTGTATTAAAATAAGGTATTATATTTGTAAATGTGAATACGTTGAAATGAAATAAATAAAAATAAATAGAAAACTTAATCGATAAGGCGTCGTTTTATTTGTCACCAATTTCCATAATTTCCATTTATTTAATAGGTATATACCTAACTAATAAATAAAACAAGTTTTTTTTTTAATATAATTCTTTTACTCATGTCAAATTTTCAAATGGTTTTAGCATTTATATATTAGTAATTCTGGGTCTAGACCTTAGGAATAATATTAAAGGTCTTTATTTAAGGATTTACCATAAATATTAACATATCTACATAATAATCATAACATTTATCATCAACATAAGAAAATCAAACAAAAAAATGTATTGTAATAATAATAATAATAATAGTATATATGAATTAACAAAATAACACTGTAATTTAAACGGCTAGTTTCAGTTTTAACAAGGGCATGTTCTACCGCCTAAGCCATAATATATAGATAGGAAAACATAAAAATATGTATCAAATGTTTGTTTGCTAAGGGCTAAAATCACTTAAAATTTGTATTAAAAAAAAAACTCATTAATTAATTATAAAAAGTACCTGGCTTACACTCTTTAATAAGCAAGTTTTTAAATCTGTCGCCTGGATGACGTATTGCCACGTATTTAATGCGAACATTTGATTGGTCCAAAGTTACCAGGCAACCTAACCTTCTCTAAAGACCTTGCCTATATCCGTACTGAATGAAGTAGCTTATGAAGCATATGGCCCTGTCTCTTATATTGTGAATCTTTCGCTTTCTGCAGGCGTTTTTCCACGCATGTTGAAAGCGGCTCATGTCAAGGCTATTCATAAAAAGGGTCAGATGGATGAAGAAAAGAACTACTGACCTATCTCTCTCTTGTCAAATATTAATAGGATTTTTGAAAGGGTTAAAAACTCGATAGACTGATGTCATTTTTTGAGAGGTACTCAATAATCACCGGCAGACCAGTGGCGTAAAAACCGCCCCCGCATTGCGGGGGGGGCGCCCTCAGGTCCCTTGATGAAAATAATATACCAAATGAAAATCGACGAAAATAATAGTTTCATTATTTTTACAATAAAAAATTGTTCTTGGTTTTCTACAATACTTTATATCCTTCTGTATTAAACAACGCTTACAAATGACAATATTGTTTACTATAGTGTATGTGTGAAGGATTCAGATAGGTGCAAATAAGCAGGGCGCCTTCAAAATTTTGCGGGGGGCGCACATGCCCTTAGTTACGCCACTGCGACAGACAGAACAGTTTCAGAAAGAATCCACCATAAGAGCGATTTATCAAGCATAAGAAAACTGAAAAGGTCTTAAATTCGTTAAACAGTAATAACACTGGGGAACAAATTTGAACTTTTTTCTTGTTTTCTGAACAAACCCTATTTTTTTTTATTGAACTACACCCAAGTAACTAAAAAATACCTATTAAAGATTTTAGTTAGCTCGCAAAAAAAATCTGAATTATTTGTTACAAAATTTTAATTTATAGGCATTTACAATAAACATACAAACAAAATATATTGTTGGTTTAACAATAGCAATTAAATAGCACATTTCTATCAGTGAGTCTAAAGTTTAGACACCCATTTTACGCTTCTTAGCCTGTCTTTTGAAAGCAGCCTCGGGGGCATCTCTCGTAATAGTCCAACAGTAGTCGGCTAACATCTCACAGTTCCATTTTCCCTGATACCTTCTTTCCATGTTTGAAATATCCTGGTCGAACCTCTCACCGTGCTCGTCACTTACAGCACCACAATTTTCCGGAAAGTAATCCAGATGAGAATCCAGGAAATGAATTTTCAACGACATATTACACCCTAGGTTTTAGTAACATGAAAGAAGTTGGGCAACCAGGTCCTTATAGTTGTCTGCTTCTATGTCTCCCAAAAAATTTGTTGCAACCATTTTAAAGGCATTCCAAGCGTCCTTTTCCTTGCCTTCAAGTATGGAATCGAATTGCGCATCTTCAAAAAGTTTCCCAATCTGGAGACCCACAAATATTCCATCCTTAATTTTACTGTCACTGATTCTAGGGACCTTTTCTTTTAAATAACTAAAAGCACGTCCTTCTTTGTCCATGGCTTTTACAAAATTTTATATGAAGTGGCGGTAGTAAAATTTTTTCTGGGGGAACAAATGGCGCGCTGGCTACATTTTTCTTTCCTGGCGCAAAAGACTCTCTTGGTGGCCAAATCGCCACAACTTTTACATCCCCACAAATTTGCCAATTAAATCTTTCATATTTTATGGTCTCCAGTAACAATTTCAAATTGCTATACGTTTCTTTCATGTGGACTGCATTACCAATTGAGACTGAAGGCAACTTGTTTCCATTATGGAGTAACACAGCTTTAAGACTTACTTTTAAGGAATCAATGAGAAGTCTCCAGTCTTTTGGATCATAGTCGAGATTTAAAGCTACCATTAATCCCTCAATGTTCCTACAGGCTGCCAAATTGTTTTCCATGTTAAAAAATGGTGTTAGGTTTATCTGACGGCTTCGGTACACAGAAACTTTTACTTCATCTTGAAGTAAGTTTCATTACCGCAATCGAGAAGCCAATAGTTCGGATTTTTTCTTAGGCAATTCCAAATCCCTTGTAAGGTCACTTAATTCACTTTGACGTATTTTGTGAGATTTTTTACTGGGAAGTTCACAGACAAAATCGGGGTCTTGCGAGGTTGATGGGCCGGCGACATTCTCGAATACACTACCCTTTGAATCCATTGGATCATCATCAGAATCAAGGCTATATTCCTGAGGTGGATTATGTACAGGCAACTTGTCACTATGAGGCACCGGGCGTATGGCGGATTGTAAATTTGGATACTGTATCGCAGACCTTTTTTTCTCCCAGAAGCCTTTTTGATGCGAGGTGTCAAACAAAAGTAACCTGTCAGTAACGTGGTCTTTCGGTTTTTGCCAGGTCACAGGAACAGCAAAGGGCATCTTACGCTCTTTTTCACTTAGCCAGCCGCGAATGTTGGACGCACATTTGTAGCAGCAGATGCGAGGAGCCCAATTTTTATCCTGGTCTCCAATTTTACAGCCAAAATACAAGTGGTAAGCCTTTTATATTAAAATGCTAAGTGTACGTTTTTGTTTCACAAAAGTCACTTCACCACATTTATATAACAAAAATGATCCGGCTTATTTAAATAAACTCGCGACATGTTGCTTAAAACTCTCTAATGTCTCAAATATGAACAGCTCTTAATTAACTGGTGGTTGAAATACAACTAACTAATTTAGAATTTATGTTATATGTATTTAAACCCCTTATAAAGTACTTACATCTGGTATAATAAATCCAGGTACTTCTCATTTAATAGTCGAATTTTCCCATACGTTACAAGCAGGTAGGTAATTATCATAATTAGCATGGATCTATAAAACCGGACCCAACTGAGACTTTTGCAAGACAGACTGTTAGTTAGAATAATAAAATAAGTCAGATTTCGCTATTTTGGTCTCGGAAACATTTTTGCTGTTCCCCAGTGTAATCAAACGATGTTAATGTGTATGTACCTTTCACACAGGCTTTTGATTCTGTAAATTGTGAGTTGATATGTAAAAAACTTGAAATGTATGTGGTGCGTGATGCGACTCTGCGTTTGATTAAGTCATATTTGAAAGATCGAGTGCAGCAAGTGGTTGAATTCGATGAGTGCGGTGTTTTATGCAACTCACAGGAGATAGTTGTCACTAGGGGAGTTCCTCAGGGATCAATCTCGGGGCCTCTTCTATATATCGTATGTACGAACGAACTGCCTGATGTACCTGACGAGTAGGTACATTGTATTATATGCCGACGATACGTCGCTCATATTTGGTGAAGAGATTAGCGAAACACTTTTTTATAAAGTACAGACTACAATGGAGGCCCTTGATGGGTATTTCTCGGCTGCTGAATGTGTCAAAAACGCAGACCCTAATCTTTGGAAACGGAAAAGAGAATAATGTCGCACTCTCATACAATGGTAAAGGGTTAAAAACATTAGGAAGTATGCGCTTACTGGGATTGCACATTGATAGGAGGCTTGACTGGAAGGCGCACATTGAGAGTTTAGCAAACAGTATATCCCGATGCTATTACACCCTGCGTATATCCGATCACGTGAATACCGAGGCTGCATCTTATCATGCATATATCTAGTCCAGGTTAAGATATGGAGTGATATTTTGGGGTACTTCATCAGAAATACACAGATTTATGGCTATGCCAAAAAAGTGCATTCGAAATATTTTTAAGATGAAACAGCAGGAAAGTTGTAGGTCTGTTCTTGTAGAAAAAAATATTCTATATACGGTATACTTTTTCCAAAGTTAGTTTGATGACATAGAAAGCTTCGACCGGCCTTTAAAGGGACCGGCATCATATTTGGGATTGTCTTTTCAAACATTTTTTTTTAAAGTTTTTAATATTAAAAGTGTTCTTTTATATGAGTATTTAATTGATAGTCAGTAACTCTCTTTAAAACCTAGTTTGCAAATGTACTTTCAACCAAGAAATTTTCAATGTCAAAGAAAGAAGGAAAAAGCCATTCATGAATATTATAATAATTTTTTAGTACTTGAGAAATATTATTTATACAAAAATAATTTAAATCAAACTAAAAAGGAATTTCATTGTTGTTAAACAAAAAAAAATAAACAATTAACAAACCCTTGTGTTCCTCCTACACTTACGAAAACTTTGTAGAACTGGCAATACCCTAGCGATAGACCGTCGAGGCCCACTGGCAATTTAAAGTGCGAACTATTTTTTCCGAATGGGAAAATTAACAAAGCATCATATAAATACAAATTTATATGCTGTAGATAAGAACAGCAAATAGTTAAACGTTCTGCCAATTGGGTGATCCCTTATCAGCTTTAATATCAGTTGATGTTTGAGGTATGCGATGTTGAGAATCGGACAGCGGCGTGACTGGTTGAAACGATTTACTGTAATTTACATATTTCATTTACTGCTATAACTGTGTGGTTTTGGATTAGTAAGTTTTTTCTTGGTACATATATTTTATTATAAATATAAGTATGGCTTTTTGGCGACAATTTGAAACAGAAGGTCTAAGTGAATTATTATCGCAGGAATATAATGAGTCGGTGCCAGAGTCGGCCATCGAAAGCGAAATAAGTCCGGAATTAAGAAACAAAGATTTACATGTTCAATATCAACGCATTCTTTTAAATAAGTACGCGTGTTTAAAAAAAGAGAATCCGGGAAAAACTGAAAATGCCCTTTATTCCATTCCATAAAGCGCAAACCAATAAATCAAAAATTCAAAACGGCTGAAAATACTACAAGGGGTTTTATTCTGCGAACTATTTTCAACTTTTACGAGGATAATATAGTGCCAACTTTAGAACTGGTTTTTCGTGATAAATTGCGAGGTTACCCTGATTATAAGTAACAATCTGTAGAAACATTGCATGGTGTTTTGTTAAAATGTGGCTTTAAATATAAAAAAATTAGATAATCTAATGGTTATAATAGAATCCCCGCATATCATCGAACTACGACATATTCGGCAGGTAATAGCGAAATGAGTAGCGATGTATGGAATAATTGCGTAGCTCATGTTATAAATGCAGAAAATGGATATTCTATTAACACGTATCTTAGAAACTTGTTATATTACAGAACGTTTACTGTTATTCTGCTGATGCGATCAATTTGTTGTTAAAATATATATAGTGAATTCTAACTACTAACTGTATATTCAAACTAACGTACCTGCCCCTATTCTTTCTTGACAAGGAAAACTCATACCTCCTAGCGGTCCTGGCTGGACAACGACAATTTTTTTAAATTGTTTTCGGCAAAATTTAAAAATGTTAAATGCATGTGCTCTTTGCAGGCGAAGTCACGGATACAAACTTCTTATCGATATTAACTATATTTTTAAATTGTTTTTTGCAAAATTAGCATTTTTCTTTACAAAAAGACCATTTCAATAATATTCTCAGCAGGTGAAGTCACGGCTACAAACCTTTTATCGATATAAACTATAATGAACAAGCTGTAATATACCGGGTGTTGCATCGTCGAGCGGGACATAGGAAATCCCATGTAATTTTAAATGGGGTCAATTATTGGCTTCCCTAATTATTTTAGAGAAAAATTCTATTTAGGTTTATTAAAGAGCACTAAAACCCACATTCAAAAGAATAACTTTAGATATTTTTGATGAGCCCGTTTACGGGTTATCGCCGATTTCTTTTTAACTATTTCTCCTTTTTATGGCCCCGTATTTGCGGGCACCAGTCAAGGTAAAAGATGACTGTCAAATAAAGTTGTCATTTTGAAATGTGTGCTTTATTGTTATAAAAACTCGTACATCGAAAATATTAAAGGTGTATTTATAAGTACAAATTAATCTGAATAAAACTAAAATAAATTATCCAATTACAAGGTTAATTATGACATTTTACATGTTTCAATATTTTACTAATTAATAGGTAGGGACTATTAAATTGTTAGAACTTTAGGATTTAAGAAGATGTTCAAATATTCCTCAAAATGACAACTTTATTTGACAGTCATCTTTTACCTTGACTGGTGCCCGCAAATACGGGGCCATAAAAAGGAGAAATAGTTAAAAAGAAATCGGCGATAACCCGTAATCGGGCTCATCAAAAATATCTAAAGTTATTCTTTTGAATGTGGGTTTTAGTGCTCTTTAATAAACCTAAATAGAATTTTTCTCTAAAATAATTAGGGAAGCCAATAATTGACCCCATTTAAAATTACATGGGATTTCCTATGTCCCGCTCGACGATGCAACACCCGGTATACTATTTAATCATATTAAAAATTTACAAAAATCCGCATTTTAATTATTTGGTAGAAGCGACGCCTATGGTCAGGAGCTTAATGCCTTTCTATGTCATCAAATTTAGCTTGGAAAAACTATAATAGGAATGTACATTTTGGACTCGGTGATATTTGTATGCGATAATAGGAATCTCCTCCTCGGTTGTGATGTGAAACACGATTATGATACTCGCCATAAAAGTAATTCAGTACCTGAAAAATACAACTATACATACCTCCAAAAAAGTATAAAATTAATCAATTGTTTCTCAGACAAAATTAGAAACCTTCCAAAGAATAAACTAAAATATACTTTAACAAAATATCTAGACGATAAGGCCTTCTACCACATTAATGAATTCTTTGATGATCCTGATAAAGTTCAGTGTTAAATTTTAATTGTTTGTTACAATTTTAAGCATGTGTAATTTTATCAAAAATGGCATTGTCTAAATGTAATTACAAATTTAAAATAGTTATCCATAAAAATTCTCTCCCGACATTGTTCAACATCCCCTATTGGTTTTTTTTTTTATTATGTTTATAGTAAATGTAAACATTTTATTATTGAACAAATAAATATTACTGATTTGATAATATTCAAATAGACAATTGCTTATGAACAATGCTGAATAAACACAGCATATATATTTTTGAAGTTTGGATTACGGACCTGCCTATGGGAGTTCTTATTGAATCGACTGGTGACTGGTTTAGATGTATTTCTGCCTGGCATCCTGTTTTAGTGCTGTGGGTTTGACCGTTCTTGGGTTAAGAATCGAATAATGTCTTTAAAACGCTAAAACTATTAGTTCGAAAATGAGTGTTTTCCGCAAATAATCCGTATTGAGGTGAACAGTTTTTGTGATCCATAAAAATGTGACAGATACGTTATAGAGCGAGGTTGTCTGTTTGGTTTTTGGGTATTGAACTTTATTTGTTTTTGTGGATGTTCTCTTTAAGGTGAGTGCTCAATTAATTCCATTATAAAAGATACATGATGTAGAAGTAATTAGCGGGTTTGAAATATATTCTGGAAGGGTGTAGGGATTTAGACGTTCACAATATAATAAATTTGAATTAGATACCTATATTACGTTTAAATAAATAAAGAAAAAGAAATAAAGGTCAGCGTAATATTACCTGTGCCCACGATTAAAAAAAAATTAATGGTAATGAAGTATTATACGTTTTTTTTCGAAGTCGCTACCTATATTACAAAAATTAAATGTCTGAGATTTTTAGCTATTATAATTCTAGAGTTAAAGCTAGATGAAAATTTTTAATTTTTATTTTTTTCCGAAATTAAAAACATTTTGAATTTTATTGCACATACAAATGATTAATTTTTGATAGCTATATTAATTAAATAGTAGGTACTGATGATGAGGATGGTCCGAAACGTAAACATATAAAAAATATTATATAATATATATATAAATAATTATGATCTAGACATTAATTTCTTTATATCATCTCAATCTTACGAGTTTTTCAAAAGACTCGAGATAAATACTGATTTTTTAATGACTGATCCATCAGACTGGAATTCAACTCATAATTATAATAAAGGATTGGCGTTAGTTAAAAACTTAAAAGTTGCTAATGATATAGTAGAGAAGTTCATGGAAGAACACAATAACCTATTAACTAAAAGGAGGATCAAAAACAATTTATAATTAATAGCGAATTCCATTGGTAAAAGAAGTGCGGCACCGGTATGCCAGCTGAAACTGCACCAGTGCACAAAAAGTGTTGCACTATTTGAGTACCAATGGTTTTCAGATTAGACCTTGAGTGCATTTTTCCCACAAAGTTGACGATAATACTCCTCAATCCTCATTGATTTTACTTAACACTGGACAAGATTTGAGACAAAATAGAATTTTAAAGATTGAAAAGATCAAAACACTGTATTTTTTGACACTTTCATCCAGTTTCGGTGCAGCACGGTCTCCAAGAGCACGTGCGGAACTGATTGCACTCGGTGCAACACTTGCTGCACCGGTTTCCCAATGGTTTACAAATACTTGCACTGAAATGTCTAATGGTTTTCAAATTTTGCTCTCGTTCCGCACTTTTTTTACCAATGGAATTTGCTATTAGCTTAAATCGGAATTAAGAAGAAATATTCCAGATGCAAGAAGAAGTACTTACAGTAGTCAATAGTCATAAAAAAATTAATCACTTGTCTATGCAATAAAATACAAAACAATATTTTTAATAAATGCCAATTATTTTTAATTGTAGACGTTTATTTTTTATAATATGTGAATAAAGAATAATTTATTATTAATTTTTGGACAAAAATGAAGCAATTTTTTTCATCGAGCTGAAACTCTAAAATTTTAATAGCCAAAAATCTTTAAAGATTCCAAGAAATAGCTACTATTAAAAGGTTGAGGTTTGCCAAGTTTCAATTTTTTCGAAAAGTTACATTGGCCGGAATAAAAAGTTAATTATTGTCGAATATACTGGGTGGCCCACTCTCAACGCAGAATTTCATAGCATCTAAACTACTTAACTTTTTAATAATTTCCAAAAACAGGGTCATAGGGAGACAGTAGGCCTCCAGTTTAAAATTATTTTGTAATATACCGGATGTCCCAAAAAAAAGATCCATAGCAAAGTTATATTTTTTTAAATGGAACACCCTATATCTTACAATATTTTTGGATTCTACATAAAATAACAATTATTTTTTAGTAAGTGTATTACAAGTCTAAACTTAATAGTTTCTGAGATATCGAGTTTTGAAAAATTACATTATTGAACTTTGACAGCTTCTAGCTTTCTAACGGTACGTCTTAGAGCAAAACGGCTTGCATGTCCCTATCTTACTTTTTTATTATCTCCCCAAAATTGTCAACTTTTGTTAAACCGGATATGACTCGAAAGCCGGAAATATGGTACTTCCGGTTTAACTGGAAATTTGTATTTTTAGAAAGATAATAAAGAAGTAAGATAGGGTCATGTGAGCCGTTTTGCTCTAAGACATACCGTTAAAAAAAAGTAAGAAGCTGTCAAAGTTTAAAAATGCTATTTTTCAAAAGTCGATATCTCGGAAACTATTAAGTTTAGAGTTATAATTCATTTATTAAAAAACAATTGCTATTTTATGTAGAATTCAAAGCTAATGTAAGATATAGGGTGTTCCGTTTAAAAAAAAAGTGTGTTTGATATGCCCTGACTATTTGGGAGACCCTGTATAATTTAAAATATTTTTAAATTGTAGGCCTAATGCCCCCTATGACTCTGTTATTAAAAAATATTAATAAGTTGAGTAGTTTAGATGCTATGGAAGCCTGCGTTGAGAGTGGGCCACCCTGTATGCCGAACACCCCATGTTATTTAGATGGGAAACTTTTATTGCGAGTCTGCACGGGTTAATATTAAGATAGAAACTTGAAACTTGGAGAATATTTTTTTAAATCTATTTCGAACCCTATATGAGCCCTTGGGACCATAAAAATTCGAATATTGTCAAAATAAGAACCACCCTAATACAGAGGGCTAGACAGTGGATGTTAAAAAGTATGTATACTATGTTAAACATCTAATATACCGGGTGACAATGGAACTACTACCCAGGCTGGCGTTTCAAAACGACTTTAGATAAAAATTTGGAATTTTGGTCGACGTCTGAGTTAAGTAATGTGCATATTTTAAGCAAAAAAACAAATGACAATCACTTCCGGTTTCACCGGAAACGATTAAAATTTTGATATTTTAAATTGCAACCCCCGTATATTTTTGCATATTTGAATGCTGCGAAAAATTCTAAACATTTTTTATGTAGCATGTTCTATACCTAAACTTAACGAATTTTGACTTATGGGGCTTTAAAGTTTGAACTATTTTAACATTTAATTCATTTTTCCAAAAAAACGAAGAGCGCTACGACCAAAACAAACGGTGCAATTCGTACTTCATTAAAGGCACTCTAGGATAGTAGAATAAAAAAACTGATGCTAGCAATTTTAAAAAAACGATATTTTCGACAAGACGTTTTTCAGTTTTTGATCCATTTTCGTATGAAAACGGTTTAACTTACAACCATAGGACTTTCACTACCCGATCTTACTTTTTTATCTTCTATCCATTTATATTCTCAGTTTTCATTTTCAAACAACGGATATAATTTTTGAACCAGCTGGACGTTTTATGCTCTTTTTACTAAAATTAAAATAATCATATTAGCCATGACACAGGTTGCTATATTTTTTAGGTACAATTATATTACCTATGTCAGTTATTTTTTATCACCTAGTGTGTTTTGCAGATTGTTGGAAATTCTTGTAAATTATCGTTTTTTAACGGAAAATTGTTGAAAAGTGTGAGACCTGTATTGAACAAGAAGGTCGGGTTTTTGAAAATCTTCATTATGATTAGGTTCGTTTTTTTCATTTCTTTTATTATTAGCTAATTAATAATAATCAAGGTGTACACTTTGTATAATAAAGTATTTGTTTGTAGTTTTGAAACGTTTGCATTTGCGAGTTATTAAATAATATCCGTTGTTTGAAAATGAAAACTGAGAATATAAATGGATAGAAGATAAAAAAGTAAGACAGGGTAGTGAAAGTCCTATGGTTGTAAGTTAAACCGTTTTCATACAAAAATGGATCAAAAACTGAAAAACGTCTTGTCGAAAATATCGATTTTTTAAAATTGCTAGCATCAGTTTTTTTATTCTACTATCCTAGAGTGCGTTTAATGAAGTACGAATTGCACCGTTTGTTTTGGTCGTGGCGCTCTTCGTTTTTTTTGAAAAATGAATTAAATGTTAAAATAGTTCAAACTTTAAAGCCCCATAAGTCAAAATCCGTTAAGTTTAGGTATAGGACAAGCTACATAAAAAATGTTTAGAATTTTTCGCAGCATTCAAATATGCAAAAATATACGGGGGTTGCAATTTAAAATATCAAAATTTTAATCGTTTCCGGTGAAACCGGAAGTGATTGTCATTTGTTTTTTTGCTTAAAATATGCACATTACCTAACCCAGACGTCGACCAAAATTTCAAATTTTTATCTAAAGTCGTTTTGAAACGCCAGCCTGGGTAGTAGTTCCATTGTCACCCGGTATTTCTTCAACATATAGGATATCGTAAGCTCGTAACCAGTTAAAGATACTGAAATGGTCCACAAAAGCAGGGTAGATGATGTCAAAGAAATGCAAAAATATCGGATACCTATTTCTAAAGATAGTCGTATTAAAGTTAAAGTCAAAGTCGAAAATAGTTATTTGTATATTAAGAGCGCAAAGTGATACATTGCTCTTCTGATCGAGAGGTTTGACGCGAGAGCGACAATGTCACCTTGTGCTCGAATTATACACATGATTTTTTTTTTCAACCGGTGCTTTTGTAAAAATGTTTGTGAAAATGTATTTACTAAAAAATAAAAATTACCTACAAATTGCATAAGTACATATTATTTATTTAAATACCGTCTTACCGGTCACAAAATTGTCGACATGTGTCAAACATTCCTCAACGCCTACTTTCAAAATTGGGTCAAACATGAGGAACACCAGATGTTTTATGATGGTTGTCATGATAATCAGGCGAGCGGTAAAGTGAACAAAACGCTCTCGCTTGGTTGTAGGAAAAAGCTTTATTGTGCAAAGAATCTTTACATTCTCATTTAGGTACAATAATAGTTGTACTGTTGCTGCAAGAACAAAAAAAAATTGTCAGGCTTTCAATATGCGTTTGGTGCGGCCCATCCTTAACGAATCTTAAAGTAAGGGGTCAAAATAACAAAATATAACAAACGAATAGACCCTAATACACTACATATTAAATTAAATGGCTATCTAAGATTGCTAAAAATCCAAAGTACTATAAACAATATACAAATAAATTAAAATAGTTCAGTTAATATTATAAAATTTTGGACAAAGTGTATATCACGCTCAAAAAACAGTATAAAAACATACAAAGGTCACCACACACTATATTATTAAAAATTCATACAAGAAACACAGAGAAGACAAGTAGATTTCAGTATACTAGGAACTATCCTCGAAAAACTCTTCTATGGTATAATAAGCTTTAGAAACTAAAAAAGCCTTTACTTCTATTGCGAAATTTTTTAAGATTCTGAATTGTGGCAAATCGCTGTGGAATATAGGATTTTTGGTTTGACTGGAATGGGGTTTATGTAAATTAATTTTAAATAATTGACGAGTGCTGCTTACTGGGATTGAATTAATTTCACTCTTAAATTTCTTATAAATTAATCAAGATGTCTCCAACACAGGGTTGGCAAATATCATGATATTTATATAAATATCAAATATCGGATATATATCCGATATATATCCGATATATATCTGATATATATCAAATAATTTTTTTCAGCCAAAACAGATAAAATCATACTTATTATAGTAGAGCCAAGTAAAATCAAGGAAGTAGATATTTGAGTAAATATTTTTATTAAAACATAAATATTATTTCTAAACAGAACAAGCCTCGGAACAAGCATAAAAGCTAACAAAATAATAATAACAGATATTCACCTAGACAACAGATATTTACCTAGGGTGAATGCCTACAACAAAAAATAATCCCGAAAAAAAAATAATATAAATAACCATCAGCCTTATCAATGGTAAGTCATCGTCAGATTCGTCAGAATCGATGGAACGTCCCGGTAATTCTTCTGGTACAGTTCCTGCCCAAATCCAATCAATATTTTCTTTTTTATTTGTTTCTATTTGATTAGAGTATTTAAATAAAAACGTTAATTTTCCAGCTTTTTCATTTTCAAGCCTATTGCGTAGTTTCGATTGCACGAGTCCAAATGATGGACGCGGTAGACGCAACTGCAGTAAGCAGTTGTTCACATAAAGCCAGACAGGAAGTCTTTTTTATTTGGGCAATCCTCATCCTCAATAACAATTATTTTTCACCACACCATAGGAACTATGTACCAAGCCAGTTAAATTACTAAATAGTGTTACCAACCGTAATACCAACCTAAACCATACAAAATTTGGCAGTAAATTAAAATTTATTTTTTAATAATAAATATCATGATATATATCGAGCTATAAATATCATTGATATATATCGTGATATATATCATGATATATATCAGTGATATATATCATGCCAACCTTGCTTCAACAAAAACAAACAAGACAAAGTCAAAATTTTATGTGATAGCAATAGGGGGTTGCCAGTCTTTAATTTTGGCTTTACATATTTATTTAATGGCTCTGTCTTGCAGAGCAAATATTATGTTATAAATGATGAGAGCAGCAGCCCCAAAAACTTATGTCGTATCTTAAATGAGACTCGATAGGGAGAAATATGCGGTACTTGTAGCAGCAAAATTCAAGTTATTAAAAAATTATCATAATCGCATAGCAGTAGGAGCCCAGTTTTTTTACTTAGGTTAATTATTATGTGTGATTCAAATTTTAATTTTTATTCATGTAGGTATAACCCTAAAAATATATTTAATTTTTCACCATTTATTACGTGATCTCCAACTATAACTTCATTAAAATTGCATTGTTGCATGTTTTATATTTATCGGATAATGTGCAAGAAATTAAACCACCAGCTAAAAGAAGTAACTAAATTCCAATTTACGAGAAAATTACTTTTTGATAATTCTATGATAATACAAGGTGTTATTTAAGTACGTGGCCAAGGGGTGATTCCTTGGGTGATTCTAAGAAGAAAAGTTAATATAAACATAGGGCCGGTAATGCTTCGTTTTCATGATATAGGATGTCAAACTTTTTAAAAAAAATCGTTTTTTTTTAAATATCTTAATAATCCTTTAGCAGATTTTGTTGAAATTTGGCAGTATTATTTAGGGTAGTAAGGAGCTAATCTAGCCCTAACTAGATTAAAATTTTTTAAGTCCAGTGGCGTCCCGGACGGCCCTTAACTAAGATTTTTTACAAGAAAATGTGCGCCACTGGTTTTTTTGCAATTTTTGTATTTTTCTCGCATTAGGCAACTAAAACTATAACTTTTTTATTTAGTATTCTTTTCGTGTCTTGCTTCGTTTTCGAGAAAAAACATAAATAATTTATTGTGTGTCCCTGGGCAACATAATAAAAAATTGTTTTTTACAGGGTGTTGAAATTAAAAAAAAAATCCTAAGTAACAAGAAGACGCAAACTAATATGACGTTGAAACTTGGTTACAGTTTCTAGTGAATACAAATGAATCTTTTAAGCTAAAAGTTGTTCGTCTTATTTTGCCAGTGGTGTGCACAGTGGTAAGGCTGGAAATGAAAAAAACAAACGAAAAAGAAAAACGCTGTATTAAAACCACACTGAAACAAATGGTATGTTTTTTTAGTAAGAAATCATTTAACAATAAGTAACACGAAACTTGCTGAAAATGTCCTTCTTCAACTCAGTGGCGGCTCGTGACGGAAGTTTGTGGAGGTTCACAAGCATCAAGCATGGCAAAAAAAGAACGAAAAATTTGCGCATATCTCCGCCCACCACTACCCCTTCCTTTTATTTCACCCCTCCGCTTCAACCACAAGATATTGAGTAGTTAAGTGTCAAATTTACGAGTTAAAAGCGTTCCTAATTTTTATGTTCTTTTTGTACGTAGATATGTTAATAAAACAAAATATAAATTTAAATTGAAAACTTACCAACATACAGCATACTTGGGAAGCAGTAACTAGAAAAGCCAACAACGACAACATAAAAAAACTGAAATTATTTTTAAAAAACAACTGATTAAACACAGTGTCTAAACAAAAAATGCATTCTTCTGTCTTTAAGTTTAGCAAATTTCTCAGTAACTAAGTCATTAAAGTTAGGAATATCTTGAAACATTTTTTAAAAGAATAACAGGACTGAGGGCAAAAGCAGGAGATCTCCTGTTAAAACAGAAGGTCTGGCAACACTGCATGACATACACAGCTATGCCCCGCTTATGGAGGGCTTTACCGCGCTACACGGATCAGCAAAACATATAAAACGATGTCTCAAAAACCATCTGAAAACAAGGCGGCGGCATGCAGCACAGCAAAAGCGTGCTCTTTTGAGAGGAATGAAAGCCCATTTATAGCCGTGAGCTAAAAAGAGATGGGGACGACAAGGTGCATTTATTACGGGAAGCGAACCGTCCATATCAAATAGCGATAGCCACGGAGCACATTTTTCCTACGATAAGCATTCGGGATTAGAGACCTGCTACAAAATATTTAGTTAGCGAAACGATAATTGGTTAGGAAGCTTATAAAATCATGTTAGAATTGCTTTGTAACAGACATTGTATTGTAAACTAAATATGTAATTTATAGTGAATATTTGTCGGTCGATGTGGGGCTGAATCTTAGGGAGGCACGTGCTTAAGTGCTCCTATATAAGAGCCGCCACTGCTTCAACTTCAATGCAAGCACTACCTCGTATTAACATCGATTGCCGAACACGTTGAAATATTCCCGGCGTATGTCGTATCTGATCACATGAAACCCGTATCCGTTGGATTAAAGCTGGATTTATAGTTTGACGGTGGCTGGTACCGGTCGACGTTTGACGGTGGTAGGTATAGATAAACAAATTGCTTTCCGTTATCCGATTTATAGATTTCTGTTCCGGTGCTGTTTGACGGTGGCTTGACGGTCGAGATGGTCAACTTTTAACTTTTTCCGGTGGCTGTTCGGAATTTAACCAATCCTGTCGCAGAATGATGTCACGTGGCTCAACAGCTGGACTTGGTCGACGCCTACGTTGTTGTTCTTCTAATTTCTTCAACTCCTATCAAACCCAGCAGCAGAGCAAACATAGTTAGCGACTTTTTCTCCATATTGCTTTCACTTTCTTTTCACAAATACAACTACAAAGTACAAAATATCACACACTAAAATCAAGATTATCGTAACCTTAAAACAACCATACGAATAATGCGCATGCCCAACGGTGATGCGACCGTCAAATTATAAATCCACTTTTTCACCGGCCACCAGCAACAGACCGTCAAACGTCGACCAGTACCAGCCACCGTCAATCTATAAATCCACCTTAATTCTTCTTCAGTGTTGACTGGAGTTTTATAAACGAGCCACTTTAAATGCCCCAAAGGAAAAAATCTAAGGGATTTAAATCCGGTGACCTGGGTGGCCATGACTGTGGACCTGTGCGACCGATCCACTTTTCTCCATTAGTTGCATCCAGAAATTGACGTGCTACTATACTAAAGTGAGGTGGGCCCCATGTAAAACTGCTTCCTCCACCTTCACTGTTCTTACTGTTGCAGGTCTCCCAATAGGAGCAGTCGACCTTTGAAAGGTGCCTGATTCCCACAGCCTTCCGGGACGCCACTGGACTTAAAAATTTTAATCTAGTTAGGGCTAAATTAGCCCCTTTGGTACTACTCTAAATAACACTGCTAAATTTTAACAAAATCGGCTATAGGATTATTAAGATATTTATGCAAAAACGATTTATCTTAAAAAGTTTGACTCCCTGTATCTTGAAAATGAAGCATTACCGGACTTATGTTTATATAAACTTTTCATCTTAGAATCACACCTTGAAGATTGGCCACGTACTAAAATAACAACCTGTATATTTAATATTAATTTAAAACCGCAAATAAAATATGACCGAAATAATATATCAGTTGAAAGAAATTAATCCTGGGATACACTGGATTTATTGCCTTTTTAGAACTACACTGATCAAAACGAAAAAGGAGCCACTAACTTAATTTAATATAAATTGTTTATTGCATTAAGTAGAAACTTAAAAATGTATGTCCACCCAGTAGAGACATATAGTTTTTATAAATGAAAGAAAAAAAGTACTTCTTCTCTTTGGTTTTATTGTATTGGATAAAAAAGCAAAACATGATATTATAATCATAAAAATAATTTGTTCAAAACTACGAACATTTTTATAAGTGACTCCTTTTTCGTTTTGATCAGTGTATATCGGCAGCATTCACTTGGCACATGTGTCACGTGCAGGCCCGTATCCAGAAATTCGTTTCGGGGGGGGGGGGGGGGGCTCAAGGACGAAAATCATTCAAAAATGTGGACTTATTTTAATTAATTCAGAGCAAAGCGAATCACACATTCATCATTTTCAAATTTCGGGATTTCGGGGGGGGGGCCCGGGCCCCCCCCCTGGATACGTGCTTGGTCACGTGTCACGCAAGTTGGTACAGAATTCTTTATCGTTTTTAATATCGCCATTTTGGATCTGTTTATAAAGAAATTTTTGTGCTAAAATTAGTTTTTCTTTAATTGAATTCCTGATATAAACAGCGGAAATAGCGAACTCTCTATTTCTATTAGATTTAACGTAGGAAATAAAAGTGGGAGTAATTAATAAAAAACGATTTTTAATAAAAATGCTGTTACCCTCTTTCTCAAAAACGAAATGAATTAGTGGGGCTAAAAGCTAATCGTATTGTGTCATCCCGTTTGCACTTTGTTGCTAAAATGTATACAATACCATTGTGTATTTTCAGGGCGAGGCGCTCCATATTAAAGCATGACGCGTGATGTTTTTAAAATTAAGAAAAACACATTTGCAGTTAACATTTTGAAATAAGATTAAGGCAGTTTGATGACCAAGTGGCATAATTGTAAAAACCGCAAAAAAAATGTTTACTTATTTTTCAAAAACCCCTGCACAGCACGATTCTTGGACGACTAGTCAATTTTGCTTCCAAGGTATATACAGCGTGTCCAGAAAAGTTCTAGACACATGGGAATTTTCTTTATTGTTGGTTTTACGAAAAAAAGTTATTCTTTATAAAAAGTTTTGCTTGACGCGCAAATAATATTGACATATTAAAACTTAATATATCATGTACAGGGCGGCAAAAAAATATCGAAACGGAATTACGTTAAGAGGGAAGTATACCCTCAATTTTCATTTTAGAGCAAATTGTTATAAGAAAACTTTACTAAGGACTACAAAACGAGGTCAGATACAATTTTTCGTTGAAATCTTATAATTTACAGGGTACCATCAAAAACACGTTGAGCATTCATTACCTCTTGTTGAAAACCAATTACGTAAAAAAATAATGCGACATTATTTCATGTTCTAAAATCAACCTATCTACCTATCAAGAATATTAAAAACATGTAATTTCCTTAGAGCACAAATAAATAATTGTGAATGTGAATAATAAAATAAACAATATTTTAGCAATAACGTGATAAAAGTGATCTAAAAACAGATAGTTTAAAGTGAAAAATTATGTCTTCACATGCCCCCCTTCTTTTTTCATGCAAACTATAGTACGCCTTGTAATTTCTCCTACTGTCGGCCGCAGTGCCGGATTTACATTAGGGCAAAACGGGCAATTGCCCTAGGGCCCCGGAGCTGGAGGGGCCCCACAATCAATTTACCCAAAAAAATAATCAATTTAAAACTTTATGCCTACCTAATCTAAAACAAAGATTTTCAAGAGTCAATCTTTGTTTCTCCATTTAGACCGTATGTTAAAAACTATTCTTGAAGATACTTAAGATGCAGTTACCCCATCCACGTCAAAAACTAATCAAGATAGCGAAATAAATTTATCTGAGTCTCAAATATTAACAATACAATCTGTAGAGAATGTAGAGAACGTAAATATAAAAAATAATATTGATTTCGATATTAACAGTTCCACAATATGTTTAGAAAATCATGATTTTAACTTTAACGAAGATCCCAAGTTGTGGCAGCGTAATGAAATAAGTATTAACTATATTGTGAAGAACTTTAGGCCCTAAAATATAGGTAGTTTAGATTTTTCCACGTATGAAAGCAAAAATGGAATAACTCGCCGATATGCAAACAAATCTATTCTTTATACTACCCTTCCAAATGGCGAGAGCGTACGACGTTCGTGGATTTATTACTCAGAAATAACGAAAAGAGTGTACTGCATTCCATGTAAACTATTTTGTACGAAAACAGCGAATATAAGGAAGGGTTTAATGACTGGAAGCATTGTGATTATTTACACAAACATGAAAAGACTTTAGACCATGTTCATTCGATAAATATATTTATTACCCGTTCCCAACTTAAGGGAAAGGTTGATACGGAAATGAAAAAATTAGAACTCACAGAAAAAAATTATTATAGGGAAGTCCTTAAAAGAGTTGTTAGTGTGATTAAATATATTGCTACCCGAAACCTAGCATTCCGAGGTTCCAAAAAAGTATTTGGTTCGTCAAAAAATGGAAATTTCTTAGGATTATTAGAGCTCATAGCAGAATTCTATCCATTTTAAAGCAACACATAGAAAAATATGGCAATTCTGGAAATGGCGGAAGAGCTACGTATCTGTACAAAAACAAAGATTTTATTTTTTTTAAATATATTTTTTTATTAAAATAATTACTTTTTTTTAGTTACAAGAAACAATTGCCAAAGAAATTCAGAGCAGCAAATATTTTTCGATAGTAATGGATTCCACTTCAGATATAACAAAAACGGATCATTTAACAGTTATTTTACGATATGTTCATAAAGGAAACATTGTTGACCTCTCAACTTGTTAGATTTATTCCCCACGTAGGACATAAAGCCACGGATATGGAAGTTGCAGTTTATAATATCCTGAAGGATTTGAATTTAGATATTGCAAATTGTAGGGGGCAATCCTATGATAATGCCAGCAATATGGCTGGAATTTATAATGGTTTACAATCCAAAATAAGGCAAAAAAACCATTTGGCTTACTTTGTACCATGCGGAGCCCATTCTTTAAACTTAGTAGGAAATGCCGCCGCTGATTGCTGTTTGGAAGGCACTTCATTTTTTTTATTCGTTCAAGGAATATATAATTTTTTTGGTGCTCCTACATTAAGATGGAATTTGCTTAAAAACAGAATTAGAAAAAAATAACTGTACAGTACCAAAGAGTTTGTCAGACACACGTTGGTCAGCTAGGGCGAATGCGTGTAAAGCATTGTCACTAGGATATCAATGTTTTAAAAAAGTTTTAAAAGATATTTCAAATGACAGTGGACAAAATTCAACAGTAAAAGTAAAAGCTAAAATTTTACACAAAAATCTATGTAAAGTAGAGGTGGCTTTCTTAACATCTTTTTGGAATGACATTCTATCTTTGTTTGATAAAAGTAACAAAATTATTTAAAAAGTCAACATTGATTTACATCAGGTAGCAATAACATATAATAGTATAATTGATTATATAACGCAGTTACGAAATAGGTTCGATTATGATTTTGAAAAAGGTAGAAATTTATCAGAATTTAATGAATTTCAACAAGATCTAAAACGACCTAAAACCAAAAAATTTAAACATGATGATGGCACCGCTGATACGAAATTTGATGGTGTCACTTATTTT
The DNA here is from genome assembly GCA_963920685.1 of Polydrusus tereticollis. Classification (NCBI taxonomy): domain Eukaryota; kingdom Metazoa; phylum Arthropoda; class Insecta; order Coleoptera; family Curculionidae; genus Polydrusus; species Polydrusus tereticollis. Next base: position 82,199,343 of record OY987329.1, on the reverse strand, counting down.
AAATTGAATACCTACTATGCTATTATAGATAAAATAGGTACCGAAATGCAAAAAAGATTAGAAAAGTACGATTTTCTTGATAAACATTTCAGCTTTATAACGTGTCTAACAGAACTTGATAACGAAGATTTGCTGCAAAAAGCAAACACTTTAACACAGCTATATAAAAATGATATTAACGACGAACTAGGCGAGGAATGCCTTGTGTTAAAATCATTTTTAAATACAGTTAAAGAGAAAATCGATATTAGCTCAGCACCCAATTTATTAAACTACATTTATACCAATGATTTAGTAACAGCGTTTCCTAATATTTACACAACCATTCACATATTTTTGACAATTTTTGTAACCTACGCGTCGGGAGAAAGATCTTTCTCTATTTTAAAATTAGTCAAAACATACCTAAGAAATTCTTTGGGTAACACTAATTTAACTTCTTTGGCATTATTATCAATTGAAGAAGAGTTATTACAAAAAATCAACACTGATTCTATAATCAACGAGTTTTTGGATTCTAAAACCAGAAAATGGCGTGTCTGATATAAATATTTATACATTATATAATTATATAAAAATGTTGTAGGCTGAAGTCCCAGTTCAATGTATACCTACTTCTTTTTTTGTAGAAAATAAATATTATGTTTCTTTTTTATAGATATATATAATATATAATAAGATAATAAAAAGTTGCTAGTGTATGGGCCCCCAATTTTTTGCTGCCCTAGGGCCCCCAGGTATGTAAATCCGGCACTGGTCGCCCGTATCATATTGGGAGTGATTTCTTGGACACAGTTTGTTATTACTGCTTCAAGATGGTCAATATCCTGAAAAGGTCTATGCCCATACACCGTTTCTTTTAATCGGCCCCATAAAAAGAAGTCCAGGGGTGTGATGTCAGGCGACCTGGCTGGCCAAGGAATATTTGAACGTCTGCCTATCCAACGGTGCGGAAATACTTTATTCAAATACCCAGTTACTGTGTTAGTGCTATGGCATGGGGCTCCATCATGTTGATACCAAATTGTACGTCTTATATTTAGTGGCAGTTCGTCAAGAAATTGAGACAACTGGTTCCTTAAGAAGTCCAGGTAAATGGCAGCATTTATATTTTGTCGGAAAAAGTATGGTCCAACGATCCGATCATTAAAAATGCCACACCAGACATTGGTTTTAAATAAATATTGACTATGGCATTCGATTATAAAATTTGGATTGTTGTCACTCCACCACCAACAATTTTGGGAGCATACCACGCCGTTGGAAGTAAACATGGCTTCACCTGTAAATAATATTTTTCTTGCAAAAAAAGGATCAACTTCACACTCGCCTTAGAACCACGCGCAAAATAGGAAACGGGATTCAAAATCTGTAGGAAGAAGCGTGTGAATGTATTTCGGTTTATATGGATTAAATTTATTTATTTTTAAAATATTACTAACAGTAGAGTTTTTGACGTCAACTGGAATAGTTTTTGAGAATTTTCTTAAATAAATGTCTTCGATAACCGCTTGCATTACATTGAGTTGCTTTACTTCTGTTGTGGACCATTTGTTGTGTTGTTTCCTAAATACATTTTCGACGGAACCAGTATCTTTAAATTTATTCATTACGTTTGCTATAGTGGCGCTACATACCAGTTTGTCAGGGTTTGTAGTATTAAATATGAGTGCGGCTTCCCTAATAGGTTTATAGTGATCTCCGACGATAAGTACAATTTCTATTTTCTCCTGAAGCGTTAACTTTACAACCATGACGAAACTAACGAAAAACTCTTGTTAATAAGTAGAAAAATAGTAAATGATTTTTGACTAACATTCGTTACTATAGTATTGCACATAGTTGTTGCAAAATTGTTGCAGGTAACTGTTAAAGAAATAAAATAAAAAAATATTTTCCAAATGCTTTTTGATGGTACCCTGTAAATTAAAATATTTCAACGAAAAATTATATCTGACCACGTGTTGTAGTCCTTAGTAAAGTTTTCTTATAACAATTTGCTCTAAAATACAAATTAAGGGTACTTCACTCTTAACGTAATTCTGTGTTTCTATACTTTTTCGCCGCCCTGTACAGGATACCTTAAGTTTTGATATGTCAATACTATTTGCGCATCAAACAGAACTTTTTATAAAGAATAACTTTTTTTCGTAAAATCAACAATAAAGAAAATTCCCATATGTCTAGAACTTTTCTGGACATGCTGTAGAATGATATAAAATAGGTCTTATATTTTAGCAACAAAGTTCAAACGAAAGTCTTTTGTAAAAGATATTTTCGGGCTGATAAACTATACTAAATTAGGATACGTCATGTTTATATGGACTAAAACAAGCCAAGGAATTTCCCCCTTATACAAACCTTAATTTGTATTTAATAAAATATCCATGAATCTAGGAATATTTACCGCCTTTATTTTCCTGAGGGCATAATTCACCTCGACAAAATTTCCTTGCTGGGTGTGGCGAACATTTATATTTGTTCGTCTGAGGTGGGTAATAATAATTTCAAATGAAATAATTTAATTAAACCCACATGAAAAATTAAGTCTCTAAGTCGTGTCCCAGAGTAATGATTTTGAGGCTTTTGCTCCATACACAGAAGTTACGATCACACAATTTATACAATTGTAACCCTAAGTTTTGTGGCGTCAAATATTAGGTAACAAAAATATTTACCATTACAAACCATTTAAATTTAAAAGTATGCACTTTTAATTTTGTAATTAGGTAGGTGTTTAAATTTACAGTTAAGTATTTGTTTACATACTATACCTATAAATATTAGACGGCAATTATTTGTTTAAATTATAATACTCAAGTTCAAACCATTAGTTTTAGGCGATGACCTTTGCGCTGTGACTTGTCAACGGCGGACTTCGATTTAAAAAATTCCCATTGTGCCATTAGTTCGAAAGATTTTTTTTCAATCATCACATACCTGCTTTCACTTAAAACGATTATGCGTTCAATTTTTTAAAATTGCTATCATTATTTTAAATTTTAGATTAGGACAATAGATTAAATAATGTTTGGAATAAGATACCCAAGCCACTAATAAAAAAGCAACCACAATTAATACATGGAAGTACGTAATAATTCATATCCTTCCTGTAACTTCAGTATGACGCTGTTTTAAAAATTTATCCCTCTTTGAAAAAGAAAAAGCAAGAAAAAGCACTCTGAAGTTTTTGTACGTGTATTGATTTATATATACAAACGAGCACCTTCGTTCAAATTAGCCCTTGATGTATGTACAATGTACACCTGCATGAATAGGTTCACGTTGGGAAATATCAAAGAAGGTAAACTGTACACCAAAAGGAAAAAGTGAAAAATAAAAACCAATTAAATGTCAGTTAGAGGTTGTTTAAGACATTAAATAAATAAACACACCTCGATTAAGTAAATAGATTTTTTTACCAAGATTTAATTTTTATAAGCAAGTTCCGGGAATAAAAAGATTTTCGGGACTTCAAGACTAAATTCTAAGTCCGGAAAACAGACATGACACATGTTATTAATTATGACCAATTTACTATGAAAACAATAAAATAAGTACTTTAGCATTTAGTATTGACGCTTTACCAACAGTCAGCATAAAACAGGTTAGTTTAGGTTAGTTTTACTCTATCGGGGTTAAGCAGCTAAAAATACAACTTTTTTGTCTTTTGATATTTTTCGCATCTTACCTCGTTTTTGAGAAAAAAAAATTTGGACATGCAATGAAGTGGCTTCTATTTTTTTGCTTAAGTCGAAAACAATATAAAATTTTTAAACAAGTCAGTGGCGTACATTTTTTTTGTCAATATTATCCGTGGCACTGCTCCTTGGGACGCCACTGGAACTTAAAATTATCATCTATTTAGTGCTAACTTAGCATCTTGTCACAACACTGCCAAATTTCACCAAAACCAGCAAAAGGATATTTGAGATATTAATAAAAATTCGATTTTTTTAAAACTTTGGCACCCTGTATCTTGAAAACCAGACTTTTTAGGTCACATGTCTATATGAGCTTTTCTACTTGAATTTGGTTTGGGAATGCGCCGTTGGAATTACGGCCTATCATTAAGTAACACCCTGTAATATTTTATCGCAAAGATATACCTTTGCGCAGTAAAATATGATATATTTTTTATTTAATAAAAAACCTGTTGACATTCGGCATTACAATACAATACCTAGATAATATCCAAATTACTGTTTTACATACCTAACTTCCTGGTAACAGTCTATAGCCTGTTTCGGGTCATAATTCATCATTCCAAGTCGAAAAAAAAATGGCATCTTTAGGGATAAAAATAGTTTTGAAACTGATTTAACACAATGATTGTACCAACTATCCAAATAAACTTTCAATCAAGCCATGCAACCTCAATTTGCTTGAACATCTTATAGGGCTCCATAATATCTTCATTTAAGTGTTAGAAGGCAATTAAGTAGATATTCTAAATAAACTCAGTTTTTGCAGAAAATTACTCTATTCAAAGAGAAGTAAGTAAATTTTTCCATAAATATTCCAGTGGATGCAATAAACCATTGGGGCTTAAGGTAATAAGTATAAGTGGTGTGCCGTTTACCTCTGCCCCAATAATTCATATGCGGTGTTAAATAAAAGGGGCTGATGCTTAGTCAGGATTACTGGGCTAGCGACATTATCGCTACTGTTAATAGACATTTTTCCATATTTCAAGGTAAAGAAAAATGAACTTGACCTCAATGCAAATCTGTTTTTGGGACTTCTCTGGTCTTTCTTGGTGGTACGTGTTGTTACATTCTGTATTAACTTCAATTGTTGCTTGTGGGTTGGTATGAGTGTTGAGGGCGCAAGAAAAGCGCCACAGGCGAAAATTTGTCAAGACCACACCCAAATTTCGTTTTTGTCTACTATTCTCATATTTGCATTGAACAGATGTATGATAAATTATTTATTTCGTGTCCATTTTTTTAAATTTTTATGATAGGTAGGTATGAGAAAATGTAAATGAAATATTCTTTATCCATGATAATAATTTTATGTAGTACCACATTTTTTTATTCATTATTCATATCGTTCCGGTCAATGCCGGATTATCGAGGTATTCGGATCGCTGGAACTATTTATTTTTTGATTAAAAATCGCAATATTGTTTATTTGTATGTACAGGGTGTCTTCTTTTCGACACTTTCCACGGGTATCTCCGTTATTAGTACAGATAGAATGATGCGGTTTTCGCAAACCTTTGTCACTTTTTTGTTAAACAAACGATGGCCTAAACGGATTTATCATGGCCATCTTGGTTTTTGAGATACAGGGCGAAATTGAAAATGGTGCAATTTCAGACACCCTTGTAAAAAATGTAAAAACAAGGGTGTTATACAGTTTTTTACGTAGAATTCAGTGGCGTACTTAGTATTTTTCCAGGTACCCCCATTTGTGAGAAATATACCAAAGTTATGTTTTTTTAAATGGAACGTCCTGTATATTTATTCATAGTTGCATTCTGCTTACTGAGAGCTTTCCAAAAACATATAATAGTTGACACTTTGTTTTAACAGGACGGTTAAAATTTATATTTTTTAAATAACAAACTTTAAATTGGCAGTAGGCCTTGGATTCTGTTTTAATAAAAATAATTTATTGACGATACAATACACCATGAATATTACCAAAGAAAATTTGATAATACCTTATAGTTTCATTTCAAACATTTTAAGTTTTCTAATACTTACAACAGTAAAAAGGAATTTTTTCTTGTATATTAATGGGATAAACAAAAACATCTGCTAGTAGGCCTAGACTTATTCAGGCTATAAAACAAAAGTTTCATAATGGCGTTTTTTATTAACGATGGCCCAAAAGTTTGAGAATTATGAAAAATACGATATGCTAAATAAATTATCAGTAACTTTTCAAACTATAATATCTAAATCCAATTCTGACAAGAGCTAAAGGCCATTATGAAACTTTTGTTTTAAACTGAACATGAAAATACTAAGTTAACGCAATGTTTAGATGCTAGAGGCATAGCAAATTAATACACCCACACACACACACACTTGTTAATACTACTCCGGTTCTGGGACCGTTTTTTTTACAAGGCATAAGACAATAATTAAAGTATAGTACAGCAAAAAATCGGGAACTGAATTTAATATTTTAGTGCGGGAGAATATGTTAAATTAAATGAACTTTAGACCTATATTGTTCTAGTTTTTGTTAAAAATTTAATAAGTCTAAAAATAACATACATACTGATTAAATTACATTTTTTGCAATAAATATAAACAGTAATTTTGTACAAATAACGAGTTTATTTTAATATTTATTTAAACTATTCAGAAAAGCTATGCGCCCGGTCTAAATACTGACGGTAGGTTTTAGAAAATAAAAAAATATCAGTTTTTATAGGAATCTCACTTATATCTGGTGACGACTATACCTACATATATCTGTGGTGTCACTTCCCGTAAGCCATGCATATGTTTGGTACTATTTTCCTGAAAATAGTCTATTACTCGCCTTCGCTCAGTCCTGTGTTAATTACATTCAACATTTTGGGGTCGGGTGACCATTGTTTTCTTATTTAATTTGTTCATCCAATGACGAAAATCTACATTTTAAACTTAAAATGTATCAAATAAGAGTACTTTTTACCTTAGTTACAACTTAGTTTTTCATGTCGTTGCGTACGTTACCCTTCATTTTTCGGAATGTCCAAACAGGATATTTTATTTAGGTCTTGTAACACATACCTGAGTTCTTAATTTTAAAAAGACGACACCAAAAGTTTTCATTTCCAACAGATAACACTTACTCTCACTTATTTTACACTAATTTAGTTATTTCAAGAATAATCACAAAAACTTCAAAAACAACAGATCGAAATACAAAATCTTTCCTCTCGATAATGAGTATAGACAACTATAACCTCGCTTTAAATTTAGCCACAGGTACGAAGTTGCCGACCCTGGGTTTTAACTTCTATACATGGTGTATGCTTGGTTGTCTATCTTCAAGCTTGAAATTCTAGTCTTCCTTACTGATATCCGGGGTTACAAGGGCGATATAAAAAGTGGGGCGGTTATTCGCTGGCAGTTTGAGAGTCATTAAAATGAAAATTGATGTAGATAAATAATATATGTAGTATATACACTGGGTCAGCACGGCCGACCCTGCTGCCCCTGAAAAGTCACCTCTGTGTTTTGTTTATCTTTACTTTAAATTACAATTGTGTCGTCAACCCATAAAGATTAAGGTTGGACCAATTGCATCGTGGACCGATAACCACATTTGAGCACCAAACTAACCTGAACTGACCTAAACTTGAACGGACAGGGGCGTTCCTGGGGTCCTTGGCGCCGGTTTGCCATCGTAATTTGGCGCAAGATTCCCAGGAAAATTATTATTACCTACATTTAATTATGTTTGTGATAACACCATTACATAATATAATAGTTAATAATAGTAGGAAAAAAATAAATAAAAGAAACATCTATACAAATAAAACATTTTATTATAAAATATAGGTACTAGAAGGGTAAAGGTGAAAAAGAAAGTAAGTCGTATACTTAATATTTTATTTATTTACGTAAAAAATAAGATAATATCACACAAATAAACGTATAAGTATTATTAAAATTAGAGACTATAAAATATAAAACAATTATACATATATTCAACACTTATTAAGTAAAACATTATTCAAAATAAAATAAAGAATGTCAATAAATATCATATGATCAAAACCAAAGGCATTGCATTTAAATTTACGAAAAATAATAATAATAATCCTCACAAACAATCCTTATTAAAATAAACTTGCATAATTGGTTACATTAATTAAACTGACCTTCTTTGTTCGAAATGCAAAGTAGATAAGAAATCCCATTTTGTCGCTTGTATGCGTTAAAAAATGTGTAAATCACCGCTTATCCAGGTGCTCAATTGAGTTTTTCCTGGGGGCTTACCCTGCCCCCCTCTCCCCAGTTACGCCGATATTACTAGTTATGGATGAATCAGTAGGTAAGCCATTGTTCGCCCATTTCACTTTCTGCAACCGTAATAGCCAGAGGCATTTAATAAATTTGAAAGTATATAGATTCTTGTAAAATAGATATTGAATTGTGTCTACAACAAACACGCCCAATGTTTTGCGCCGCAGCGTCGCGTCGGCGTCGGTTTTCTGTTTACAAAACAATTTAGTCGGCAAGGTCGGGCAAGTAACCCTCAACCCTATGCCAAAAATCCAGTGTTTGGAGTTTTAACTCGGACGATTAGAAATTCTTTAACTTAAATTATTAAAATAAATTAGTATATCAATAAAATATAGCATGAACACGAACAGTCTTGAACATTGTCTTAACATAATTAAAAGAAACAGGCGCTTTGGGTCCTTTTTTCGTCCATTTGACTTGACTCCTGTGTACGACGGAGACCCTGCATCCATGTCCTAAAAAGATACCCAGTATTTCTTTTATAGCTTATTTCATTTAACTTTTCATTGACACCTACTTAAAACTTTATTTAACATATTTAACATGTTTTTCATCCTCAATTAAATTACGATACAGCGTTTTATATTTCGCTTCGTTTTTTTCGTTTAATTAGACTTGCATAATATATATTTTTTTATCGCTTGTCGTATCATTATCTAAAATAATAGCTATTGATGCTAATAAAAAGTTAAATGACATTTTCCTGACATGAATCTCAGACCATACAATTTTTGATCTTTTTCCCTTGTCTGATATGAACCATTGCATGTCAATTCATTAAGTGCGAATGATAAAACAGTACATTTTTTCACAAAATTAAAAATAGAATTAGTTTAGTATACAGAGAGAACGTCAAGGTTGGAACAACTTCATTTAAAATTCATGTGTTTCTTTTCGAAAAAACGTTCGGACCCGTCAATCTTTCATTTTTGTTGTGCATTTTTTGAAGCTTATTTCATGTATACAGGTTGTCTCAAAAATAAGTTATGGCGGTTTACTTTATTTTTTTAAATGGATATCCCTATTTTATAATATTTTCTTGGATTCTGCATAAAATTCTAAATATATTTCATGAAATATGTCATATACTTAAATTCAGCCGTTTGGGAGAAAATTGATATTCGGATTTTAACAGATGAATTTTGTGTCTTGCAAAGTTATTATGATAATCTTGTAATTTTAAAAAATGGTACGCTTAAGTGAAAGAGAGCGAAAAAGAAATATTAATAATGATTGGTTATGGAGATAACATGCGCACACAAAAAATGGAAGTCTGCGAACTCTTCAATAATCCTTGCAGAGAATCGATATCTCGATCTACTGTAGGTAAAATAGAAAAAGAATATAAAGATTCAGGTCACGTTAAGGACAATTGAACGAAAGATCGACCTGCGGTTTTAGAAGATACACAATTAAATGTGTTATTGCCGGTTCATGAAGACCACCATAAGACGAGTCGTACTATTGCTTTGGAAAATCATATCTGCAAGACATCCGTCCTAAAGCATTTAGACAAAAATAAATTCCATCCTTACAAAGTCCAATTGGTTCATGAATTCAATGAAGATTATCCAGACAGAAGAGTCCAATTTTGCGAGATAATGATGAATATGTGCAATAATCATCCACAATTTTCGAAACGAATTGTATTTTCGGATGAGGCATTTGTTTGAAAAACTGTCGGCATTGGGCTACAGAAAATCCACGCTAGATTATGAAATGTCACACCCAATATCCTCAAAAAGTTAACATTTGGGCCGGCATTGTTGAAAATAGAATTTTGGGACTCTTTTTTATTGACGGAAATTTGACAGGTAAAACATATTAAGAATTTTTAGAAAATGATCTAGTACTGTGCCTTGTATATATATACCCTAGTCCAGAAGATCCTGATGCACCGAACAATTTCTTGTGGTCTCAGCAAGACGGAGCTCTGGCCCATTACACCCGCCGTGTGCGTGAGTATCTTAATACAGTTTCTCCCGAACGATGCATTGGCGGACGAGGTCCAATTGAATGGCCGGCCAGGTCTCCAGATTTTACCCCTTTAGATTTTTTTTTTGTGGGGCTTTCTTAAGTTAAGGTACATGTTAACCGACCAAACAATATTGAAGATTTAAAGAACAGAGGCGAAATAAGATTGATAGAACCTTACGTCGTTAATACCGTTCTGCAAGAATTTGAGGATCGTCTCGGGTACTGCCACAGTGTTGGTAGACGTCATTTTCAACCTTTGATAAGGTGACATTTTCTTTTCTTTTCGCTAATAAATAATGTGTTGTTGTTTTAAGTTAAAACACATGACATATTCCATGAAATATGTTTAGAATTTTATGCAGAACCAAAAAAAATATTATAATATAGGGGTATCCATTTAAAAAGATAAATTAAACTGTCATAGCTTGTTTTGGGACAACCTGTATGCAAGAAATAAGCTTTTGTTTCAACCTTTACGTTCTCACTGTATAAAATATGTCACATTATTTACAAAAATTCAATTTGGAAGAGCTGTTTTAAGAGAAAAAAAAAATTTCAAAAGAGACTCAAGTATCTTTTTAACTTGTACGTACATAAATGCACAAAATATGCTTTCCATCCACCTGTGCGCCTGCGGTGCCTTTAACTAAATAAAGGAAAAACTGGAAACTCATCAATCATTAATCCGGATTAAACAGACGCAGATTGCGTATACTTTCCCATATTATAACTAAGACCATAAGGCACCATTTGCACTGTATCTTGATTGGTTGATCGCCGACACAAGAATGTTAAGTCATAATAAATCGTATGCCACTTCCGTTAGCCCACGTTTAACACACTACTTTCCTCATTCAGATAAAAGATGATAGTCATTAGTAGTGCCCTAATGTGGTTTATGATATCTTTGCTCCTGTATTTTATACCGATTAATATTATAAATAATAACATAGTCATACGTAATAGAAATCTCATCTTGTGGTAATTTTTAAGGCCTCGATGGATGCCAACTTTCCTGCTAAAGATAATTGGCCTACTGTAGCTCCGTGATGTGACGCAACGTTGTGCCTTACTATAGTGAGTCGACTATTAACCGCTTAGGAGAAAAGTTGAGATCCACGCGGGGGTTAAAAGTTCATACTTGATAACCCTTCTATTACTTGGCTATCATGTTCTTTGCATTACTTAATAGTCATAGCCATAGTCATAGTCCAATATACTTTATTGTCTAAAAATATAACAATTTTAAAGTGTCTAAAGCAACAAAATCTATTAAAACTAGGGAAATTGTAACTCAAAGTCACGGTCTCAATATAAAATTTTTATTCACTACCTTAGCAAATACCATGTGGGCTGACCACTTCATCCTTGATTATTTAGTTGCATACCTATATGTTATGTCGATGGTATCATGCAGGGTGTGGTGTTTTGTTGTTTGTTTTTATTTTTATTTTTAACTTTATTTTAGGGGTGTTTTATTGGGTAAGTTGGGAATGGAAATTTCTGACATGGGTTTTACATTCTCATTGAATTATTTTAGGCCTCATGATTCCAGAAATGGCGAAACATGTAACCTGCTAAGGTAATGAATAAGAATTTTATATTGAGACCGTGACTTTTAGTTACAATTTCCCTAGTTTTAATTTAAAACGGGTCTCTTCGATTACCGATAATTTTTCAATGAAATGTGTTTTTTTATAATTGCAAGAGTTTGTTTTCATATTTTCGCGAAAAAGCCCGACTCCGCAGGAGGAGGGCATTTTCGTAAAATATGAAAACAAACTATTGCAATTTGTAAAAAAAAACACATTGAATAAAAAAATTATCTGGTTATTTTTATGCACGAGTGTAATTTATTTGAATATTTCCCAAATTAATTAAGAACTCGAATCAAGTAAATTTAAATATTTTATTTAACAGAAAATACTAACAATAAAATTAAAATGCTTAAAAATTACAACAATTCTTGACAAAATGAAAGGAAAACATTCGTTGACATTGACTTTTTTGTCTGCTATCACTCAATAAGATGACGTTAATTGTCAGAATATTACATTTTTTGACGTTTGTTAACAATAAAATTCCGCTTTGACGTTTCGTCAACAATATAAACTTGCGATGCAATTTTCGATTTCTGGCAGTGCTGTTTTCAATAGTAATATGTTAAGTGCATGTAAAATTGCTGAAAATCATGCATGAAGGTTTGTTGCCCTAGAAACAGCTTGAATGTATTTTTATTGTTATTTACCAAAAAGTGCCCGACCGAAGGGAGGGCACTTTTTAAGGTAAATAACAATAAAAATGCATGAAAGCTGTTTCTTTAGGGCAACAAATCTGAGTGCATGATTATCAAGCCATTTTACATGCACGAAATATATTTTTTAGACTATTTCCTGAATGAAAAACTCATCATTTTGATAAATTGACGCGAAATTGTCAAAGCAGAAATTTCAACTTGTTGTGATAGTGACGGTTATTCTCGTAGGTAACCAACAATGAAAAACCAGAAGAGTGCAATTTTCAGCTCAATCGCGACCAAGGGCTGATTTTCACCGAAAATCAAGTGAAAAGCGCATTGTAGTTACAGTATATGAGGGAAATAGTCGCTGTAATTTTGCGAAAATTGCATTTCTCTTATGGGAACTTTAACATATGAGGGAAATATTCGCTGTAATTTTGCGAAAATTGCATTTCTCTTATGGAAACTTTAACATATGAGGGAAATATTCGAGAATATGGACAGTTTCTTTGAACACAATCTATGCTTATACAGGGCGTCCTTTTATGATAGGCCGTAATTTCAAGGGCGCATTTCTGAACCAAATTCAAGTAAAAAAGTTCATATAAATATGTGTCCTGAAAAGTCTGATTTTCAAGATACAGGGTGTCAAAGTTTTAAATAATGTCTTTTTTATTAATATCTCAAAGATCCTTTTGCCGATTTTGGTGAAATTTACCAGTGTTGTTCGTTATGATATGATGCTAAGCTAGAACTGACTAAATGATAATTATGAGTTCCAGTGGCGTCCCGGGGGGCAGTCTCACGAATAATATTGACAAATAAAATTGCCACTGACTACTGCACAATATTTATTAATAATTCAAAAATTTAAAATCTAACAAATGAAAAGTAATAACTATTTAACTGAATATTCATATACCCAAAGTATTCGAAATTATCACTTCCCGCTTTTATGCAGGCTTCCTTCTTCTCATCGAGTGACTAACTCTTTCGAAAATTCCATGAGTGTTACGTATCACAGAAAAAAAATGTATTGAGTTAAACAAATTTTAGGTTCCGTCAAGTAAATATGTATTTGCTATAGGGGGACAACATGTGTATTTAAGTTAATTTGAAAATGTATTTGTTACTTTTAAAATAACTTGTTTAACTAAAACATTTACACATTTGTAGCAACCTTCCGATTTTTTAATTAAGTGTTGATATGCTTAAGGTATCATTTCTATTTGTTTGGGAAAAATATTCCACAGTTTATGGGAATTAATGAAATATTTATAGCTCATAAATGGCGTTTAACCCAATTTAATCATATATTTCCAACAAATAAATATTTTTTTGTCAACATCTATGACTCAACGTTAAAAATATCGATATTTTTTATCCAACTATTTCGTATATTTAAACGAAGGTGGTTCATTATTGAATTAATTATTATTATTTCCACGAAAAACAATATATAATTCTTAAAAAAATAAAATTGTTTGGGACGCCTATACCGTTATGCACGGCAAATATATGATATGATTGGCTTAAACGAACTTTTTTTGCAGTTTAACAGAACATTTTTTGCAATTTTAAATAATAAATGAATACACCCAATACAAAGAAAAAGTTTCCTTTCAAATTTTCAAACTGTAGATTCATTTAGTATTATATTACCTTATTTACCAAGATAAATACAGGGTGGGTCGGAAATGTATTGTATACATAAAAATAATTTTATAAAACATATATTGTTATCCGATCATTGGTTTTCAAGATACAACGTTATTAAAAAATTCTGTAGTGACATTGTAACTTGAAAAAAAAATAAAAGTCTGATAACAATGTACGAGTTTTTAAAATTCTTTTGTTGTTTACAATACACTCTTGTGGTGTGGTGTTTGGTGTGTTAATCTTAACTCATCCTGTATATTCTTAAACAAATAAATATTTTACGTATTAGAAGTTTTTACGTTTTGAGTTCATTTATTCCCTTTAATACCTAAAAACTGAATAATGGTCATTAGGAAAAAATCACATTTTTGCTTATAATGATAATTTGGAAAGGTAGGTAAATAAAAACTAAAATTTAATACCTACCTAATTAGTGGTATTCATTGAGACATAATAATGGATAGCAGGTTCTTTAGTATTCGGTAGTGATAATATTCAGCAACCGAAATAAAACAAAAATATTAAGACTTTATTCAAAAACTAAAAACTTTATTAAACTTTATAAACATTTACCAAAGGTAAAAACTTAAGTTAAGTTAATCTTCCTATAATCTAGTAACATTAAACTTGGTTTAAACAGGAACTAAGGCTTTTTTCTTGATATCTTATGTACCGGGTGGCCAAATAATGGACGCCGGCCATATCTCAGCAATCGTTTATCACTTTCTGGAGGCTCATTTTGATCATCTTCACTCTGCAAGTAACAAAATTAAAACCGTATTGTATGTATAACAAATATTACTGTAATATTTAACAGTAGGGGGATATGGGCGTTCAGAATCCTCCAAAATCCGGAGTAGCAATATACCGCAACTAATAGAATAGACCTACAAACAGGTTTCGCTATTGTTGTGTTGACGTTGTGATCCTGTTGTGTTTCTATCAGACCTGATTTGAACATAGTTGTCGTAAACAGGATCTGATTTAAACAGCGCTGTTTAAACAGCCCCTAATTAATGTAGCAGTTAAAACAAGTCTGATAGAAACACAACAGAATTACAACGTCAACACAAAACAGCAAAACCTTTTTAAAGAATCAGCGTAGGTCTGTTGGTTCCGGAGATATTATCTGAACGCCCATATCCACTCTGCTTTTAAGTTTTTTACAACCTTCCAAAAATGTTAACGTTGCACTGTTGTAGTAACGTACCCAGAGTTAGTTCATGGAGGGGATATTAGTGATGAAACCCAAAGTAACAGCGCCGCAGGCAAAACTTTTGCGAGACCACGCCCAAATTTTGTCTGGAATTCACCCAACTTATTCATATATCTTATTGTATTATTATCTATGAGGGCGGATATATCCCCTATATCCAAAGCCTATATCCCCCCCTCCCTCGTAAGTACGCCGCTGCACGTTTGTATTTAAATATTAGTTTTAAATATTAGTTTGCAATAGCACCCACAGTACTTACTTCTGATGATAAATTAGTGATTCCTCTTTTTACACGAATTTTGTCTCCGATATTGTCTACAATATTGCCAATTTCTTCATTTCTTAATAACTTTAAGAGTTCTACCTCCGTGATTTTCTGTGCTAAAAATACCTATGTATTTACAAACAATTTTTTTACCGAAAAAAATCCCCAGTTGAAAAAATTGTATTTTTCTTATTTTTTCACAGAGATGACTATAAAAATATATGTAACAACAGGCTAAAAGTTAGTGCAGTAGGTAATTATTTATTTTCCAAAAATATATATTGAGTAGAAATAAATAATCCATTGGATGAAATTTAAAATATTTGTTTTAATGTTATCAAGTAGATAGATAGCTAAGTATTACTAATTTAACTGAGGAATCCAATATATTTGAATTGAAACTTTGGACAAAAATGGTGAAAAGTAGATACCCTCGGTAATACCTAACTGAAAATTGTACATGCAAATTACAGTTTCAGTCGATTTTTTACTTTAACTTGCATGGAAAGAAAATAAATTTCCTGTATGTAATAAAATTATTACAACCAAACTTTGTTTGCTCTTGAATACCGGGCAAACGGCGAAAAGAAAAAGCATTTTTAAATTAGTCTACGCCGCGGATATATCATTTAACTACATTTTATCAAAATAATAACGTTAATAGCATACAAATATTTAAAACTTACCTTCAAGCACACCCTCCAAATGGATAAGGATATTTTTAATTAAAAAAATTTCCATAATAACACAAAACACATAGATGGGTACATCCACACTTTCTCAATGAAAAACGTGTCAACATCAAAAAGAGAATATACGTGCGTTTTCAGATCGAAAATTTGAAATCTAGAAGAGAAGAGAGGTAGTAGTAATATCGAGCGAATACCGGGAGGAGATGAGCACATCTCTGACTCCGGAAAAACAGCCGATCCCTCCAGGGGGACGGCAAAAGCGCGAATTATCCCTGTCATCCGCTGATGGCAGGGACGCTAGTAGTGAAAGTGAATGCGATGAACCACCGATGCCGAACAGCCTTCGAGCAGAGATGGAACAAAAAGCCCAGCTGCAGGAGGAAAGATGGGCAAAAGCGCTGAAAGAACAGCATGAGAAATGGGAGAGGAAATTGGACGAAACCATCAAACGTATGACGGCAGAAAAGGATATGGAGATGAGCAAAGTGGTAGAGAGCAACAACAGGCTATTGAGGATTATTGAATGGTATGAGAGCCAATCTATTAGCACAACACCCCAACAAAACAACAACGAACATGACAAACTTAACCAAAAAGTTGACGAAATAAACCAAAGACAAACAAATACAAAACAAACAATTGACGAGACTGAAGACATCACGATGGTAGACATACACGACGCACCACTTCCTGACACGTCGGAGGACGAAAAAACAAACGAGACATACAAGCAAATAAACGAACAGAGAAAGAGACACGCGACACAGACACTCACCAATTCTGAAGCCAAAAGGCAAAATAAACAAACAAAGAATGACTTCCCCGAACTACCGACGAATCAAGACAAAGTGGACGACTTCATCCAAGTGATGAGACATAAGACAACAAAGAAACCAACAAACAACAACACACAAACGAAAAACACAAACGTACAACAGACAAATACACAAACAAAGAACCAGACAAACGAGAATACAAACACAAACGAACAAGAGCGTAGAGTGAGGGTACCCCCCATTATATTGAGATAAAAAGACAAATACAGCAAGGTCTCTAGATATCTCAATGCTAACAATATTGATTTCGGCAATGCCGTTACCATCCCCGTAGGGGTGAAACTCCACCCCCCAACACCTGTCCATTATCGAAAGATAATTAAATTTCTTGTCGATGAAAAAATTCAGCATCACTCCTTTCCCTTCGCCGACGAGAAGGAGCTCCACGTAATTCTACGTGGAGTTCTGGAGTCGTGGACGGAGGAGAAGGTCATGGAAGATCTAAGGGAGTTGGGATTCACCCATACGAAAGTCATTAGATGGAATAGGGCGGATGGTACCGCCATGCCCCTGGTCCTTGTAATTTTACCACAATGCGATAAGGGCATCTATCAGCTCAAGGCCATCGATGGCATTCGCATCCGTGTCGAGGCCCAGCGGCAAAAGCCACAAGTCACACAATGCCACAGGTGCCAGATATTCGGTCACTCACAGCACAAATGTGCAGCGAACCAAAAATGTGTCAGATGTGCAAAACAGCACGCAGCGACCGAATGTCCGACACCTGACGCACTGAAGTGCGCAAATTGCGGGGAAAACCACCCAGCCAACTTCAAACAGTGCAGCAAAAGACCGCAACTTGCGCACCGTGGCCCCGGCACGGAGGCGAAAGTAATCGAAGCCCCCCCCTGGGAAATTTATATGGGGTTCTCAAAACAACAAAAAGCTAATGCCAACAAATTCCAACAAACAAAATAATAAAAATACAGTAAACACACAACAAAACGGACCAGAGGCATGGCAGGCCATCCTTCAAAAATCCATGCAGTCGCTTCTGTCTGAGTTCCAGACAAAAATGCAGGAGCAGGTTAAAAACATGATGACGACACTTATGTCTAATTCACGTTAATGGCGGTACAAGTGGAAATTGCTTTTTTCAGCTTGGCTACGATAAACATAAACGGCATGAAGGGTAAAAAAACTGAAATAATTGACTTTATGGAGAGGTACAGCATTGATGTGCTTCTTGTACAGGAAACTTGGTTTAAAGGCGAGAGGTTCACCTGTCCCAATTACACCATCTATCGACACGATAGAGAGAATAGGCGGAAGGGCGGAACCATGGTTCTTGTCAAAAAGCACATCATTGCGCAAGCCGTGCCAGGCCCATCAAACTGTGCTCATATAGAGGGCACATTCATAAAAATAAAAACCAGAAATGGCTGGATAAAATTGGGTTCAGTCTACTGCAGCCCCTCTGTCAATTTTGACGGAGACTGTCTCGCAAAAATTTTCGATTGCGATGATTCTAATATTATAGGGGGAGACCTAAATGCAAAACAACGCATTTGGGGTTGTAGAGGTCAAAACACGAGAGGTCTCACCCTATATAACAAGTCACTGGACTATAACTATCAAATCTTGCCGCCGGAGGAGCATACCCATCATCAAGTAGGCTCACTTCCGGAAATACTGGACGTCTTTGTTATCAAGAACACAGGTCAACTATCCCAGCCAATAGTGCTGTCAGAGCTGACCTCTGATCACAGACCAGTCATAGTGGAATACGGGAATATCGCGGACAGAAATCATGGATTTCTGTCAAGAACAAGAACCAACTGGCCAATGTTCAAAAGGATAATGTCTGATCATCCTCGAACTGGTCAGTTGGATTCCAAAGAAGACGTAATGAAAGAGGTTGAAACAATTACCTACAACATAAATTCTGCTATGGCACAGTCATCGATGACAGTGACGTCCAGATTTTCGAAACAACGAGGAATAATTGAGGGCGAACTTGCTCAACAGATTAAAAATAAAAACAGGATGCTGCGTTTGGCATACAGGACTGGTGATCCGAGAATAAAAACAGAAGCTAACAGACTCACAACTGAACTCAGACACAGACTTGACGAAAAACAAAACGAAACTTGGACAAGGAAGATGGAGGGTCTTCGAACAGAAGACTACTCCATCTTCAAGTTCACAAAAAATCTTACGAAAGGTGGGCGAAAGCCCACCTCGTACCTCAAAAACAAAAATACTAACGAAACAATAACTGACCCACAAGACAAAGCCGAACTGTTCGCGGAAACATTCTACGAACAGTTCAGTGAATTTCCATCAAAGAACGTATCAAGAAACGCACAGGTCACCAGAACTGTGCAAATTTTCAAAGAAATGCCAAGAGTAAATATGGGGGACCAAAATTTACCCAGGGTCACTGTTGAGGAAGTTCGCTCTATACTGAGGGTCATCAATCCAAAAAAGGCGCCCGGTTTCGACGGCATAAAAAACAAAGCAATCAAAAACCTGCCAGAAAACGCAGTAATGGACATTGTAGATATAACCCAAGCCATTATAGAAAAGGGCTGCTTCCCAGACACTTGGAAACGGGCCAAAGTGGTGCTAATCCCTAAGACGGCAAAGATCTGACGTTGGCGGACAGTTATAGACCAATAAGTCTATTATCTTGTCTTGGCAAAGTCATTGAAAAACTAATACTAAATCGGGTAACCGATTTTGTATTTAACAATGACGTTTTACCACCAGAGCAGTTCGGTTTTAGAGCTGCTCATTGCACGGTGCGCCAAACGACAAGACTGGCGACCAATATACTCAGAGGGTTTAACCACCACCAGTCAACAGGGGCAGTCTTTTTCGACGTCTCTAAGGCGTTTGATAAGGTCTGGCACGACGGACTTGTCTTAAAATTAATTAGATTAGGCATGCAAGACGCTCTAATCAGAGTTGTTATATCGTACCTTGAGGACAGAAAATTCGCGGTGTCAACAGACAATACACTATCACAAACCAGGGTTGCACGAGCTGGGGTCCCGCAAGGGTCACCACTCGCTGCAATCCTATACAACATATACACAGCGGATATCCCGCACAATCAATTTACACAACTATACCTGTTCGCTGATGACACCGCGATTACTGCCACCTCAGGAGTGCCCTGGA
The DNA here is from genome assembly GCA_963920685.1 of Polydrusus tereticollis. Classification (NCBI taxonomy): domain Eukaryota; kingdom Metazoa; phylum Arthropoda; class Insecta; order Coleoptera; family Curculionidae; genus Polydrusus; species Polydrusus tereticollis. Next base: position 82,179,354 of record OY987329.1, on the reverse strand, counting down.
GAGTAGTTTTACGCTTGCAGCGCCATATCCTGCTTCTGCAGAATTGGCTGGATATATGGAAGATGCGACTTAATGAGGGGAAGACACAGGCCATATTTTTCTCAAAGGCGAGACTAAGACTGCCAGAAACAAGGGTCAAAGTAAATAAAAAAGCCATAGAGTGGAGCCCTAAAGCGAGCTATCTTGGTCTCGTCTTTGACAAAAAGTTGTCCTGGAACGACAATGTCGAGACTAGACTTAAAAAAGCACACAGACAAATCGGTGCAGTGTATCCCCTACTCTGCGCCAAAAGCAAACTTAATTTAAAGACAAAGACAACAGTTTACAAGACCATAATTAGACCTGTACTGACATACGGTGTACCAACATGGTGCACCGTAAACAAAACAAGATACCAAAAACTACAGATACTACAAAACAAAATAATGAGGATTATGACTAACGCACAAAGACACGTACCGACAGCTGTATTACACAGAGACCTAAAAATGGAAACAATTGCGGAACACAATACAAAATTAATAACTAAATACTTTGAAAGGACAGACTTATCGACAAATCCAATGATACAAAACTCACACATACGATCGACATTACACAACAACTTTAAATATCCGAAAGATTGGCTCCCACCCTAAAAACACAAAAACAAAAACAAGGATTAACAAAAACAATAGAGAAACAAAAAAAAAGTCATGAAAAGTACCAAAATAAAAAACTGATACAACACCAAAAAAAAAAAAAACAACACGGAACAAAATAGCGAAAATAAGCAAGCAAATCAATGAAGAAAACAGAACAATGCAAGAAGATCATCGCAACAAAGAAATTCCAGTATAGTAGAAGAATAAGCACCAACAAATTTAAAAGAAGTAAAAGCTCAAGGGAGCTGACTTAAGAGAAATACCAATACCATAATATATACTTTCTCAATGACTGCAGCCGTATGATTATGAAAAAAAACTGCAGAGACCCGTTTTCGACCACCAGCTTCCTGCTATAAAAATTATAACGAAATAGCGACCCTGTTGATGGGAACATTGCCGGATTGTCTTAAATGACAGAGTATTAAAGAAACGACACACGTGTGTAACTGAATATTATAGAAGCATGAAGTAAACGTTTGTATATTTTGGAGAAACATATGACTTTAAGACATTTAATGGTGCACAAATTTAGGCGAAATCAATAAAATGTTAAGGTAATCCTTTAAATGTATGGAGTATATAAATACTTCAAGATAGATGATCATTGATTTAAGGGAATTAAATATAAGTAAAATATTTCGTACTTTTCTATTAAATCAACTAGTTTCATTCATTGAACCCAACTTTACTTAAATTAACCATTTACTTATTCTTATTAAATATATGTGGGTCAAATAAACGATTTATTTAACTACGTTGTATGGATTTTTTTTCTGTGATATGGTTTCACATCCGTCAATAATTATATTCCTTAGTTGTTCTACTGTCTCGATTGGTGTAACATAAACTAATGATTTCAGGTGCTCCCACAAATAAAAATCTAGGCTGTTCAAGTCATGCGATCTAGGTAGCCAGAATTGTGGTTCTCCACGACCTATCCAACGATTTTGGTTAGCTCTATTCAAATACCCACGAGTCAATATGCTAAAGTGGGCTGAAGCACAAATGTTGTTGCCGTAACTGAAGAGGAACATCTTCAAGAAGTAAAGGCAAATCATCTTGTAGAAAATTACTTTAAAAATGTCCGCTAAGGCGTTCTGATAAAAAAAAATCGTCCAATCAAATAGTCACCTATGATACCTATCCAAACGTTGATAGAAAACTGTTCCTGAAACTGTATCTCGGTAATAATAGCATGAAGATTTTCAGGCCCAGTTATGATTATTCTGGAAATTAAATATTGCATTTCTGTAAACATAATGATGGAATGAAAGTGTGGATTTTCTGCTTTGAAGATATAATCTACAAAGTTGCGTAGGCGGTTCAAATCTCTTGGAAGAAATGCCTGAACTCTTAGTACATGATAAGAATACAACAAAGATTCTTTTAAAATTTCCCATACCATTTTATAGCAAATGTTTAGTTCCCTACCAATTTTTCTCGTACTAGTTGCTGGATTCTCTTTGACCGCATGTAGGACAGCCTCCTCAACTACCGGACTTCGAATTGTACGAGGTCTTCCCCCGAAGGTATTACGGTTGAAACTGCCAGATTCAGTCAGATGACGATGAATGTTTATGAATATTTTCCTACCTGGAAGGACACAATCAGAATACCTTTCTTGATAGAGTTGCCGGGCCTCGGCGAAATTACCATTGGTAAGACCATAAAGAAAATGCATTTATTTTTCATCTATCAATTATTTACTTATAATACCTTAGAAACGGTTGCTACGAACATCATCATAATATCATAGGAAATATTAGCAGGCGATAAAGTTATGGGCGAATCTCAGTTCGGATTTCGTAATGGGTTCGGCACGAGAGAGGCCTTGTTTAATATTCAAGTGTTGGTTCAAAGGTGTAGGGATGTCTCTGTTCCTGTCGATGCCTACTTCATAGACTATGAGAAGGCCTTCGACAAAGTGCAACATGAAAAACTGATGAAAATCTTTAAAGAAGTAGGACTGGACGATAGAGACCTCAAGATAATCGCAAATCTCTACTGGAACCAAACGGTACAAATCAAAGTAGAACAACAAATGTCAGACAGAGTAAGAATCAGAAGGGGTGTTCGACAGGGCTGCATCCTTTCACCACTGCTTTTTAACATTTACTTAAACAAAATATTCGAAAATGCCCTGGAAAACTGCAGGAGGTTCGTGCCCGAATTGAGCAGGCCAGAGCTTCATTTGTGAAAATGAAGTCCTTGTTGGGCTGCCGAAGGCTGTCGCTCTCCATTCATATTAGAATGCTACGTTGCTACGTCTTTAGTATTCTCTATTATGGAATTGATGCGTGGACTCTGACAGACGCCATGTGTAAAAAGCTGGAAGATTTCGAGATGTGGACATATCGACGGATGTTGAAAATACCCTGGGTGGACAGAGTGCGCAATGTGGATGTACTCACAAGAAAGTCAAAAGAGCTTGAAGTCATGCTCACACTTAAAGAACGAAAGTTGGAATACTTCGGACACATTCTCAGAAACGAGAAATACAGACTTCTCAAGTAATAGAAGGAACGATCGAAGGCAGGTCGTCGAAGAACATCGTGGCTGAAGAATCTGCGACAATTGTATGGCGAAACCACGACAAATCTCTTTAGAAAAGCAGTCGACAAAGTACAGATAGCGCTGATGATTGCCAACGTTCGTAGAGGACAAGAAACTTAAAGAAGAAGAAGATAAAGTTCATAATGCCCGGTGATTTTCGTAATGCCCGGTAATTATTATTAAAGAAAATATTGAACAAAATTTGTATTTATTTTTAACAATTTTTTTACATAATATTATTCTGTTTTTCCTATGTTAAATGTACAATTTTTAAATTTTCCTGAGAAAGAAGCTGGACCAACTATGAAATTTTGCGACTCGATTGCTGAGTTTCTCGATGTGCATTCGGATTCCAGCTCCATTTCAACACTAATTAACATATTTTCTTTTTCATATTTTCGTTTATAAAACGTAAAAGCACAGAACAATAAAGGGTTAGAGAAATGTTACAACAATGTTAAAGTTTCGAAACATGGGCCATCTATGAACCAACTGCATGGCTAACCCACCGGCAAAATAGAATTATATTTTACCGATGTCATGATGGCATTACCGGCATTATAGAAATCTGACATACCGACTGAAGAAATGCGCGGGAATATTTGAAAATATATTATAATTTTTAAATAAATTTTAGTTTCGATTTGACTGTAACATTACAGTTGGATTTCAAAAGATATATGTTTGGCAGGAATACACAAGCTGCTCGCCTTCAAAGTAAATGTGAGCAGCTTGTGATAACTTCTAACCAATTTAAAAATATATCTTCTGGAATACAAATATATAGTAATGTTACAACCAAATTGAATCAAAACCTTAAAATTTATTACACATTAATTGTTTTTATTACTGTTTTTTTAATTATAAAACAATGTCTAGTGAATTATCATAATAAGAGAAAATATGATCAAAATATATTTATTTAGAATATTTAAATTAAAAAGATACCTACATATGATTTAAGAATACAATATACAACACTAAAGTCATGATATTTTTAAGAAATTAGATTTTCTCACTGATAATTATTACAGCTAAGAAAGCCTAGGAGTGTGGTTAGACTGAAACAGAAAAAAAAATTCTTTTCAATTAGGATATAAGGTACAATAGGTACGAAAACTTTTATATTTTGCCCAATTAGAGTGAGGAGAGAAACATTGGCCAGTTAAATTGCATAGCAGGTGCAATGTAGTAATGCTGGTATCCGCTGTACCCTCCCCGAGACACATGTAAAAGCTTACACTCTCAAGGACTACATTCGGGGACACTGTATATTCTACTGTATAACCCCATACTGTACAAAAACATGTAAAACCCAATTAAAGAAACATATTCCAGTAAATACTCTTCATACCTATTATTAAATTTGCAAACAAATCCATGGAAAAAATATAATACCTATGTTATTCTTCCTATATTGGTATTTAGTTTATTAAATGTAATTTTTTTATTAACTCATTAATGCCCAGGTTTATAGGTTATAGTTAACTTCATTCTCCAGTTCATCTCAGGCTAAACTGTATTTTTGAAAATAAACCGAACTAACCTAAACATAAGTAGACTAAAGAATATCAATAACGGTATACATATATCCAATATTTAACTGTAAACAAAATGTTTGTCCTGTACCTAGAAACAGACTAATTTAATAGTATGTATACCAAAAACATTTTCTAAACTTGTATTTTATAGAAGGCAATGCAGTAAGTACTTAAGTGAGATACATACCTATAAGTATTTATTTCAGTTAGTGGCCGACTATATTATGCAAGTGATATCAGTATATTGATACATTCACAGACAGTTATTAGAAACTACAAGCTACAGAAAAATAAAGATTACTACAAGCTGTTAAACATAAGGGATGGTGTAGGTATATGTAAAAATATTCATAATTTAACTGCAAGGAAGATAGGTAAACACAAGTGATTCACCAGTTTTGAAAAATAAGGAAGGAACTAATTAATAACATTTTTACCCAGACACACTTTAAAAGATCATTATTAGAAAGTTGTAAATCTAAAACTATACTTATCAACTTACTTTAGTATAATACTTACAATAAATATACTTCCAAAAATCATCAATCCCAAAGCATGGTCGACAGCGAAGTTTCAGCTAAAAAATACCCCAAGAAGGAACTTACTTGCTCATAAAAAAATAAACTAAGGACTTAGATATCACTATAAACTTACCAAAAAGCCCCACTAATTCATTCCAAGATCAAATTAAACCCATTTTATAAAGAAAAAAGTCGTGGAAAAAATCACAAACGCGTCAGAAGGCCAGACGAGAAATAAATAACTGTCATTGTCATAAAATAAATCAGTGTTGCAAAAAAAAAACACTAGCTTTTTAATGTTTTTGTAAGATTTTAACCGAAAATGATGATAGTATGAACTTAAATTAATTACATATCCAATTAAATCATTAAAACATATTAAAATATTTGATTAGATTATTAATGAAATCTTAACTCGAAATAAGAAAACCAAAAGTTACTAGCAGATATCTCAAACCCTCCCGCCCCCCTGACATGAACTGCCCATAAATTGCTTGTTGCCCTACTCTCGTATTTTAGTGACACGCCCCTGCGTAAAAGACGCTTAAAATAAACAACCCTCAGCAATCGTCAAACTTATTCTAAGACAACCGATCAAAGCATACTATATTTTAAAATTAATGAAAAATAAAGTATTGTATACACCACAGGCGTTACTAGACTATAATGCCCATCAGGCGAAAACTATCGGGCTAGTTGGTTTCGCCTTCTGGGCATTATAGTCTACTTTACGCCCTTGGTACATAAATAACTATTGTGTCATCTCCACTTTAGAATATTTATTTACCATTTTTTTGATAGCACAATCTATCTTTTTACCAGAAAAATAATAACAGTCACGGAAAGTCAAGAACATTATGTTCCTAACAATATAACAACATTTCCTAGCAACGACCAAAGTTAATATATATTTTTAAATTTTTCCTGCAGGGTAGCCAAATATACTTTTTTGTATGGAAATCACTTTTAACACATATTTATTGTTAGAATTTCTAGACCTCCAGAGGGTTGTTTTATTATGGAAATTTACCGATTTTGTTGCAATATCACCAGGAGTCCACTAAAAACAATTTTGAGTTTTAATTAGAGCATTGTTATTTAAATTACTTCTGATACTATATGTGGTCTCTAGCCTAGAGCCTAAAAAAATATTTGTGGACATAACATACAGTTTAAAAAAATAAACAAGCACGGTATACCGGGTGACAATGAAATTGTTAGACAGAACCCCACTTCATTACCGTTCAATAGCTATGTTCCCATAGACCTGCTCATTTAGCAGAATATTATATTTCGCTTACACAATATTACAGAACTTATAAATTAAATCAAAAACAAATGTAATTCAGTCATATTGTAACCTTAGCAGTAATAAAATCCTTTTTTAAAAAGATTTGTCTTTAAGTCCGTAACGTAAGTGGCGCAGTCGGTAGGATCTGACAGGGTAGTTTGTGTTAAAACGGGTAGTTTCGTCCAATCGCTGTTCGGAAAACCAAAAAGACCAAAGTGCCGTCTGTTTCAACAGTTAACTGTCAAAAGAACGTGACCGGACTGACAAACTGTAAAGTGATACAACTGGCTCCACGACCGGGGAACGGAACAAAAATCGTCTAACAACCCCAGTGCGGAGAAGCAGGACAAGCATCGCCTAAATCTCCATAAGTAGGCTCCAGGGAAAAGACAAGCATCGCTCTTCCTATTGGAACTAGGCTAAGAAATCCATGAAGACAGCAACATTCTTCGTAGTACTGTAAGTGCTCCTTCAAATATAATCCTTTTCTTTCCTTAATGTTAGAATTCTGATTGACCACATTTGTAAAACTGGAAGACCTCATCAATCTCGTTGAAAATTTGGCATTAGCTCAACAAATTCCCGAAATCGAACAAAATTTAATACAAGAAAATATGGCCAATCAAAATAATCAACCAAATTATAGTATGATTCGTTATCAAGCTGACAATATTCCTTGTTTTGATGGCAACCCTAAGCAATTAAGTAGATTTTTAAGATCTTGCGAACATTTTCTAGCCAATCATCAAGACAGAAATAATGTAGAAGCACAAATTAATGTTTGTTTATTCGATACTGTTATTGGTAAACTGATAGGTAGAGCTGCCGATTTAGTAGCATCGCGAATTGAACTTAATAGTTGGCAATTAATAAAAGATGCACTAGTATCCACTTTTTCTGATCAACGTTCTGAAGACTGTTTGGTACAGGATATTATAAGTATGCGTCTCGATAAAAACGAACCAATTGTAAATTTCGGCATACGCATTCAAGATTCGCGAAGCCTATTATTTACAAAAATAAATAACTTAAATGTCGATGCTCAAATTAAAGTATTGAAAATTCAGCAATATGACGACTTATGCTTAAAAACATTTATTAATAATCTAAACTATCATATGCAACTTGTTGTAAGACTAAAAAACCCAGACTCTCTCGAACAAGCAATGGCATACGTTCGCGAAGAAGAAAACTTTATTACTTATCGAAATAGGTCTAATTTTAATAACAAAACTATGCCTATACAGACTCAAAGAACAAATAAACCTTATCAACCACAAAATAATAATCCATCTCAGACACATTATTCTGCTAATATGCCTACACAATTATTCAGACCCCAACCGAATTTTACACCAAATTTTACCCCAAATTTCAGGCCCATGAACCAACAAAATTTCAATAATCCATTTAGACAAAACTTTAATAATCCATTTCGACAAAATTTTCAAAGTGCAAATTTAGTGCATCCTAATCGGTTTATACCACGACCTACCTTCACGCATATGGCAAGGCCGTTTACAAACCAAAACAATAGTACAGGGGCTATTCCCAGAAATAATATGCAACGTGACATACCGGAACCGATGGACACATCGAGTAGAAATACGCGTATTAATTCGGGTCAACGCGGAAATACCTTTCAACGCCCACCAACTCAAAGAAATTGGGTAGCTGAAGAACTTTTTAATCAATCAGTTAACACACCCGAAAATAATCAAATCGATGATGACGCATCGAAAGTAAACGAAACCAATTACGAACAGTTAGGTAACGACACACAAAATTTCAATGACTATAATTATTCCGATCAATATTATACTGACCAAGAAAGTTACTTTGATAACATTTATGATGAACATGATAACGGTAATGACGAAAATTTTCATATTCCCCCGAATATAGACAAAACAACATAATATACCTTAACAATTACACACATTTAGATCTCCCCGTAATCATAATCCCCGAAATAAATGCAAAATTTCTTATTGATACAGGAAGTGGCAAAAGTTTTATTAATCCAAATCTAGCATATCAAATTTACTCTGAATTTATTTTTAACGAAAATTTTACTGTACGCACTGCTCACGCAATGTCAACTCACAACGAAGTTATAGACATCCCAATTTTTCCTTCTTTTAAAACCAATGATAATCATAAATTTTATCTATTCGATTTTTCAGATAAATTTGACGGTTTATTAGGTATCGAATTTCTTATCCAAATTAAAGCAAAAATCAATCTAAGCGATTTAATTTTGGAAACACCGAATGTTCATTTACCTCTTTACTATCAATCTAAGAATAATCCTATTCCATATAATATGCCGACACAGTCGTTTTCACAGAGTACAAAATTAATAATACCTCCGAGAACGTCGCAAAAAGTTAAAATACCAGTTAACGCATCGAATGGGACAGGTTTATTAAGCTATATAAATTTTGGTAAGGCTGAGATGCCAGAATCTCTTGTAAAAATTGCTAACTCTTATGCTCTCACAATAATAACAAATCCTTGCGAAAACCCCGTAAAAATCGAAATCTTTGAACCATTACAAATCGAAATCATTGAAGAGACCGAAATAAATTTTATTGAAAAAATGGAAACCGATTTAGAAATCAATGAATACTTCGATAAAATGCAAAAACAAAATTTAAAAAATTTACGATTAAGTCACTGTAATTCCGAGGAATATAAAGCCATACGCAATCTATGTTACGAATATAGAGATATCTTTTACTGTGAAGGAACTCCATTAACCTTTACTAATCAAGTCAAGCATAAAATCAATGTAATTAATGAAACGCCCATATTTACAAAAACTTATAGATACCCGGAAGTACACAAAATAGAAGTAAAAACTCAAATTGAAAAAATGCTTAACGATGGCATTATTCAACACTCGAATTCGCCATGGTCCAGCCCAATTTGGGTAGTACCAAAGAAACTAGATGCTTCAGGAACGCGTAAATGGCGAATTGTTTGCGACTTTCGAAAATTAAATGACGTCACTATAGATGATCGATTTCCCCTTCCAAATATCGCAGATATATTGGATAAATTAGGAAAGGCACAATACTTCACGACTTTAGATCTCGCCAACGGCTTCCATCAGATAGAAATGCACCCCGATGACATCCCTAAAACAGCTTTTTCTACGGATACAGGTCACTATGAATATAAAAGAATGCCTTTCGGGCTTAAAAACGCGCCAGCAACCTTCCAACGCGTAATGAATAACGTTTTGCGTGGCTTTCAAAATGAAATTTGTCTAGTGTATTTAGACGACATCATCATATTTTCCACATCTTTGCAAGAACATATAGAAAGGCTCAAATCAATCTTTGAACGTTTACGTCAATCGAATTTTAAGATACAAATGGACAAGTCTGAATTCCTACATAAAGAAGTCGACTACTTAGGACATAAGATAACAAAAGATGGTGTTAAACCCAATCCAGAAAAAATTAATGCAGTAAAAAATTTCCCAATACCCCGAACGCCAAAAGAAATAAAATCTTTCTTAGGACTAGCAGGTTATTATAGACGATTCATAAAAAACTTCGCTAAAATTTCTAAGCCATTAACATTATGTTTAAAAAAGGGCTCTAAAGTAGAACACTCAGTATCTTTTGTACAGTCGTTTAATCACTTGAAAGATTTATTAATAAACGCACCGATCTTAAAATACCCGGATTTTACACAACCCTTCGTACTGACCACAGACGCATCAAATATAGCGCTTGGTGCCGTACTTTCTCAATCAACTCCTCCTAATGATCACCCAATAGCTTACGCATCGCGCACGCTCAATGAAACAGAACAAAAATATTCGACAATAGAAAAAGAGTTACTCGCAATCGTTTGGGCATGTAAATATTTTCGACCGTACCTGTATGGTAAAAAGTTCCAAATTTATACGGATCACCGACCTTTAGTCTGGCTTTTTAATCTCAAAGAACCTAATTCAAAATTAGTAAGATGGCGGTTAAAATTAGAAGAATTTGATTATACCATAATTTATAAAAGTGGTAAACAAAACACCAATGCCGACGCTTTATCGCGAATCCAATTAAACGCACTTGAAACTCGATCCATTCAAAATAATCCCGGCGATATAGATATTGATATTGATAAATTTTTGGAAGATAACAATCAATTTAACCCCGAAATTCTAGATCCCGACGATGTTAGTCGAACGCTTGAAGAATTAGAGACAACAACACCTAAAATCAATGTCACTCAAGATATACGAATTATTAATGCCGATAATAAAAGTTCCTCAAGAACAGCGCACAGCGCAGCCGCTGAAGAAACTTTGACAGAAATCCCAATTTTAGACGAAATAATCAATAATAAATTAAATCAGTTTATTGTGAAAAAATCCCCTTACGACGCCTATGTTAAATCTAAGTATGAAAATTTCGATGGTAATCGCATTATTCACGCGACAATTCCAAGTAATGTTCAGATAATAACGCAGTTTCTCAAGGAAAATTTAAAAGATAAAACTACTTATATTCATTTCTTATCTAAAGAATTACGCATACATTTTCAGGAAGCTTTAACAAGACATTTTTGTAATTTTAAACTCGTGGAATGTACAAAGTTAATAAATAACGTAACACAAGACGAACGCGATATGATTATGAGATTTTCCCACGAAGGAAAAACAAATCACCGAGGTATACAAGAGACACTTAAACGCCTAAAATTAAACTATTATTGGAAATCAATGAAATCGGATATAACCAAATTTATAAATAATTGCGAAATTTGTCAAAGAACAAAATATAATCGTAGACCCCCAGATCAACCTCTCGTATTAACAGAAACACCATCTAAACCATTTGAAATATTACATATTGATACACTCACGGTAGAAAGACACAAGTTTTTAGTAATAATCGATAAATTCTCAAAATTCGGACAGGCATTACCATATTTCGGCACAGCAGTATCAGCATGCCAAAACTTAATCCATTTCTTTTCCTTTTTCGGCATACCGAAACAAATTGTTGCAGACAACGGAACTGAGTTTAAAAACGAAGTTATCGAAGAATTATTAAGAACCCATAATATTAAAATACATTTTACTACACCATACCATCACGAATCAAATTCCCCAGTTGAAAGATTAAATTCGACGCTCATTGAACACTTAAGAATATTGAAAGAAAAAGACGATAAAGCCGATTTAACATCCCTTATGACATATGCTGTAATTGCGTATAATAGTACAATCCATTCCAGTACAAACTTCACACCATACGAAATCGTATTAGGACATACTGACTCACGTGACCCTATGAAATTGATACCAGCTCAAGTATTTGCGGATTATATCAATACACATCAAACAAATACCAAAGCTCTCTATAACCAAATTCATGAAGAATCTCTAAAACTTAAACAAAAAGTTATCGACAAAATAAATACAAATAAAAAACCCCAAAATTTAGTAATCGGATCTCAAGTTTATAAAAAGGGAGATAAACGCTCTGGTAAATTAAAACGTCGATTTTTAGGTCCATTTATCTTAAAACGAATCTTGGAAAACAGTAAAATTGAAATCGAAAACCCAAAAACTAACCGCACCGAAATTGTGCATATCAATGAAACTAAAATAACGCCCATTGTTCCAGATGGATCGGGTTCATCGACGGCGGAACAAACGAAATAAAATTCCATGACCTAAACAAGTACCCAGGACTCCTTCCCTATAAATTAGGTATTACTAAAATTCGTTCAAATCATTGGTCCTTAATTCAAATATATAATTTGCATCCGATAATTATTGAATTTGAAACTATTAACAAGTTTGCTAAACGCCTTATGAATAGTATTCAAAACAACACCCTGTATAGAGACGAATATAAAAATTCCTTTATTCCACTACTATCATTAGAAAAGAAAATAGGAAATCAAATTAAACAAATAAATCCTAGTTTTAATAATATTACACAAAAACAAAAACGCGCAATTTTTAACCCTCTTGGTTCCTTAATAAAATGCATTACAGGTAACCTCGACCAAACAGACGCAGAACAGTATGACAAGCAAATAAGGCAACTGCAAAAGAATCAAAACAAACTTAAAGAAATAGCTTTTAACCAAATTACAATCTTAGAAAAATCTATTAATACATTTCAAAATACCGTTTCGAATATTTCCCATAATCAATATATTCTTAAATCAAGAATCTTGCAAGTAGAACAGACTATTAAAAAAGTAGCTCTGCATCAAAATACAGATCATCAATACTTTCGAACACATGTAATTATCAATCAAATAACAATGATGTATCAAGCCATATTTGACATATTTGAAAAAATTGAAGTAGCTATCTCTTTTGCTAAATTAAATACACTGCACAACTCAATTGTTGATCCTTTAGAACTTATTAAAGAAATACAAGGTTTTAAATCACACTTAGTAATGGACGCACTTCCCTTAGAGGCCACTATTGATAACGTATTGAATTTTGAAAAAATAATCGAAATAAAAAGTTACTCAAGAGAAAATGTAATAACGTTTATTTTAGAGTTACCATTGGTTGAATCAGAAATCTACCATTATTATCAATTATTTCCAATACCTATTCCTGGTAACCAATCATCCGGATTTTACCTTAACTTCCCACACAAACCTTACCTTGCACTTAGCAATACTAAATATTCATATATGGACCAAATCTGCACTCAATTGCTGCCAAACGAATACCTCTGCAAAGAAGCCCACATAGCCTACGTTAGCAATGCCCCTCCATGTGCCGTTCAATTGATAACCTATCAATCAAATACCACTACATGCCAGCCGTTTCATGTAGAACTACAAGAAGTCCAGATAACAAGAATCATCGATGGAAAATGGATCGTCACAGTCCCTAATCGTTTGATTGCACCAATATCATGTAAAAATTCAAAGGACAACAGACCACTGTTTGGATCATACCTAATCGAAGCCTCCAATCAATGCAGCCTCCAAATAAAATCGTTTATCCTGCGTACATATAAACCAAATCAACTAACTTATAAAGGCATTTCCTTACCAGAATTGGACCTTTCCGATGATTACTACCAAAAAGATGAAATCATCTTTAATCCACCCACGCTTGACCTCAATGTTGTAAATCTTAAAGCAACAAAAGAAATTGAAGCCAACCTCCAAGAACAAAGAAAAAAAATCAATGAGATGACCACACCCATATTAATAAACCATACCAGTTTTTGGACTATTTTACTATATTTGTTTATTGCAATATTTTGTCTTTATTTAGGCTCTAAATTTCTTATAAATAGGTACTTTAAGAAACACTCTGAAGCCCATGAAAATACGGACATCATAGTTTAAACTACTTTTATATAATTTGTATAATTTTATTAATTTTTGATTATTGCGTGTTTCAGTTTCAAAAATCACACCCTTAAGGGTATGCTTTTGTCTAAGGGCGGAGGAGCTATGTTCCCATAGACCTGCTCATTTAGCAGAATATTATATTTCGCTTACACAATATTACAGAACTTATAAATTAAATCAAAAACAAATGTAATTCAGTCATATTGTAACCTTAGCAGTAATAAAATCCTTTTTTAAAAAGATTTGTCTTTAAGTCCGTAACGTAAGTCAATATAGGAATAGGAATTATAGTAGTAAATAGGGTTTAGGGAGACGCAAATTTTCCATGGAATATATTTTGAATATCACTTCCGGTTAGTACGGTTAGGTAGCGTATTTTAAATGACACCCTGTATATTCTTTCAGATTTCCGAATAAAGCTCTAAATTCCCTTTTTAATGTCATATCACAAGTTGTCATTTGTTGTTAAAATGGCGGTTTAGGATACGATTTTTGATTTTTAATTGACATGAGCAATTTTTAAGCTGATTTTTAATGGACAGTACCAGATGTCAGATTATGCTATTGTAAATAATTTTAAGAGAAAATTTTATTTTACTAAACTTCATAATATGTATTTAGGTAATGTGAAGATTATTGGAACTAGAAAACTCTTGTTTTTATTGGGTATTATGTTATAAATTCTCTCTCACATCCTGGTACATATCAATATATTGGGACTTACTTAACTGATAGTTTGTTTTAGTGGAACGTTAAACCAAGACCGTTATTTCACCAAGAATTTTATTTTTATCGGAGCAGGCTATGGACTTTTGGTACTTTCCATTAAAAATCATGGAGAAAAATCAGCCTAAAAATTAAACCTATCCTATGAAACTCTGAATAAACATTTTATCTCAATATCATTTAGAGTTGACAAAAAATATCCTTATGTTACCATTTTACAATGTCATAGGATTAAAACTTGAGTCGACTAACACATCGCCATTTTGAATTTCAGGAAACCGTATTCTACGCCACCGTTTAAAAATAAATGACATCTTGTAATATGTCACTGAAGAGGGAAATTAGAGCTCTGTGTCATTTAAAATACGCGACCTAACCTCACTGAAGCACATATCCAGTTCCACTAAGGCGTTGATGAAGACGGGTAAATATGGTAGGTTGCGGGATAACACGATTAGGGTATTTTTCCTCATAAAGACGCCTGGCTGCTAATGAATTACTGTTGGCCAAGCCATAAACGAAATGCATAATATCGTACATTTTACTACGTATGTAATTCATTTTGAAAAGCTTGACAACTAAACACTTTATTCGGTTAGTTCAGGTCAGAAAATGTTATTATTCTTTTTCTCGATAACCGTTGCTCGTAGCGATTTCTACCAAGTATGCCTTTTTCACGTAGAAATGATAGAGAAATCTATTTTATTGCTTAAAACTGTAATACAAGTACGTATAAAAAATGTATGACTCTTCAAAGGAGTGGGAGCCATACTAACATCAAATTCGAATTTCGCATTTCCAAAAACCCCTAGACACCAGTTTTAGTTCAGATATCAACATTAAAATAAAAATAAAATAAAACTTTAAAACCTTGTATCTCCGAAATGAAGCATTTTCGGACATACTTTTATAGGAATTTATTTTCATATTTTTAAGCAGGGAAACTCATCCGGTATTTTCTCGCAATATTAATGAAATACCCTGTATATTACAACAAAATAAATTATTATGGTATTATTCATTAAGAAAGTTTTTTTCTACTGACGTTTCATAATAACTTCTTTTCCTACGAGCGTGCGCAAAGTAGTACTTTGCGCACGCATTTTCGTGTGCAAAGTTACACTTGCACACCGGGTGCGGAAAAGCAGCACTATTCAAAAATCTCCTTGGCAGGGAATATTTATATTTATTTTAGTAGCTGTAGACGATTTTATGCAATGTGCGAAGCCGTTGCAAGTGTATTCTCTTTTACCTTTTAATCGTAATTCACGATATTCGTATTTCAGCCTAAAACGAAAAAAATTATATTTTTTAAGTACCTCGTATAATAGTGATAAATGATTATAATATTGTCAAGCAACAATAAATGTATATGTTGATTTTGGCACATGATGTCAGATTTTTCCTCCGTTTCTATGTCAACAAGAATCTACAAACACCGACGCTTTTTTTTCCATCAAATCCTCAAAAAGTATAAACGCTGTTAAAATGACCAGCTCTGACGAGGAGCTACCAGATTCCATTCTAGAGGCCGCAAACTCTGCAAATTTAAATTTATTGCCCGCTAAATCCCAAGAAAAATACGACAAGCAATATAAACAATTTGAATACTGGTGCTGCAACAAAGGCACAAATAGTTTTAAGGAGTGTAATGAAATAACCTTTGTCTATACTTTAGGCTTTAATTAACAGAATTGAATACATAAAAGAAATACTATGTCAGTAAATGACAATATACCAAAAGTACAAGTACCATAGAATTAAGGTAAACAATACAAACTTATACAGAAGTAACTAGAATTATAGCACATTCTCCCCTGGTTTATTTTATTCATAATCTTTAAAATATGCAGGAGGATTGCGTTTTCTCAGCGACTGACGAATAATTTTGTTAGCCTTTTCTTCCTGGATCTGGATGCTCTGATCATGGGAATTAGTTGCACTGTCTTCATTATTTTCATCATTTTGAATACTAGGTCCAACAGGATCTAAGTTATTTGGCATTGAACTAGAAGTAGTTTCTGTATTGGATAATATATTAGTTTCAGCTTCAGAATCAGTATCAGGAATTATAGTATTTTGATTAGAGTTTATTAAGCTTAAATCTCCTTTTGGGGCGAGATGTTTTATAGAAACCGTTGACTCTCTTCCATTCTTATATCGGATTAATGCATATTCAGGGTTTGCCTCTACCAATTCCACTTCATCGACGAGAGGGTCATTTTTACTTTGCCGTACATATTTTTTTAAGAAAAACTGTTGTTGAAGGAATTAGCCAAGAGGGTATTGATGTGCCGCTGGTTGATCGTCTTTGATAATTAGACATTCTTTCATGCGGCGTGCAGTTAGTTGAGGTACACAGTAAGGAACGTATAGAATGTAACGCGTCATGTAAAACAAGTTCACATTGAGTCACTTTTAGATTTCTACATTTTAGTGCTAAATTAACAGCCTTCCAAATTATATCATTGTATCTTTCTACTTGCCCATTGCCTTCTGGGTTGTATGGTGTAGTACGACTATGAGCTATTCCACGTGATTGAAGATATGATATTATGTCTCGGGACATAAAAGAAGTTCCTCGATCGGAGTGAATATATGCTGGCATACCAAAAATAGTAAATAGAAGATCTAGGCATCCTATGACTGTGGAACTAGTCATATCTGAACAAGGAAAAGCAAAAGGAAACCTAGAGTATTCATCTACTATCGTTAACAGATATTTATGATTAGTAGAGCTAGTTAAAGGTCCTTTAAAATCAATATTAAGACGCTCAAATGCGGAAGTAGCTTTAATTAGATGTCCCATTCGATTTTTACAAAATTTTTGGCTTCATCTCAGCACATATCGGGCATACTGTAGTCATTTTCTTGACATCTTCCATAGAAAATGGTAAGTTGCAAGTTCGAACAAAATGGTACATTCTTGTAATACCAGGATGGCAGAGGGACTGATGAAGTTCATATAGTTTAGTATTTGTACTACCTCCACAAATTCTGGATAAAGCATCAGCAACTATATTTTCTTTTCCAGGTCTATAAACAATACCGTAGTTGTAGCAAGATAACTCTAAACGCCATCGTAATATTTTTTCATTTTTAATTTTACTGGATTGTTTAGTATCAAACATAAAAGATACAGCTTCTTGGTCAGTCACTAATTTAAAGTGGCGTCCCATCAGAAAATGTCTCCATTTTCTTAGTGCCTCAACACATGCATATGCTTCTTTTTCGACTGAAGAGTGTCGTCGCTCTGTTTCTGACAATGTCCTTGAAAAAAAAGCTACCGGTCTTCCAGACTGACTTAACGTAGCAGCTATACAGTAATCTGAGGCAACTGTTTCTACAATTAGAGGTATTTTAAAATCAATAGTCCACAGCAGAGAATTTGAAATATCGGTTTTAGGTTTTTAAAGTCCTTAATTTCAGTTTGCGTCAATGGAAAAATTTTACAATTCACCAAACTTTTGATTTTGTCGGAAAATTTGTAAATCCATTTAGAATAGTGAGAAAACATACCTACTATTCTACGAAGTTCACCAGTATTGCGTGGTACTGGTAAATCTAGGAGAGGTTGTAATCTATCAGGATCTGGTTTCAGGGTTCCGTTGTCAATTATATATCCCAATAATTTAATGGACGTCTTGTTAAAAGTGCATTTATTTTGATTTAGTGTTAAATTGAATTCCTTAACAGCATTTAGGAATTTTTCTAGATTATTATTATGAATTTCTTGATTCTCTCCACAAACAGTCACGTCATCAAGGTAAGCGAAGACTCCATTTAAATTTTCTTTTAATATGATCGAGTCGATTGTTTTTTGAAAACAGGATACACCATTTGTTACACCAAAAGGTATTCTTCGGAATTGATAGAGACGCCCACCTGCTTCAAAAGCCGTAAATGGTTTATCATTATCGCTAATTGGTATTTGATGATAAGCACTTTTTAAATCTATAGTGCTAAATACTTTATATTTTGCAACTTTTGAGACAATGCTTTCAATGTTTGGTAGAGGATACGCATCTAATTTGGTAAATTTATTGACCGTCTGGGAGTAATCTACAACCATGCGACGTTTATGGTGTTCACTATGAGTAACTAATACTTGAGCTCGCGCCGTGGTGAGTTACTTTCTTCAATAATGTTTTCTTGTAAAAGTTTGATTACTTTTTGCTTAATAAACTGATCATCTTCATCTGAATGCCGACGTGACTTAGTAGCTATAGGTTTACATTCATTGGATAAATTTGGAAACAATTCAGGTGGTTCTATTTTAGCTTCGGTAAGACAGCAAATTGATAACGGTTGTTTAGTGCCACCAAAATTCATAGTAACACTAGTATGTTGTTTCATTATGTCGTGACCAATAATAATATCTGTGCATAGTTTAGGAAGGACAGATATCTTAAAATTTTCATACTTTTCGTTAGGTAAATGTAAATTAATTATACAATAGCCTTTTACATTTGAAACGCATGAAGTAGTTGCCATAGAAACTACGCCCTGAGTTGGATAGATTTTTAAAATATTTGATACTACAAAATCATAGTCCAAAAAACTATCAGAGCTTCCAGTGTCTATTAGAGCATGTGCAGGTATGTATATTATTAACTTTAGCTTTGACTACTGCCTGTGATAAACAATATGGTATCGGATTTGATACGGAAGCAATGAGGAATGTAGAAGCAGAAGCTGATGTTGACTTTTGTCTAGAAAGTTTAGGTTTCATGCATACCTTTGCAAAATGTCCTAGTTTTTGACAGTTACTACAGGTAACATTCCGGGCTGGGCATATACTGCGTGGATGTCTAGTATTTCCACAAAAATAACAACGCTGAGAGGAGGCAGCTGCAGATGTAGATTGTATTTGTGATTCATTGTGGATTTCTTTTAAATTAACTGTATTTATTGAATTGTGGCTAAAATAGACGCTTGATTGTTTCCGAGCTTCTTCTAAAGAACGTGATTGTATAATTGCTTCTTCTAAATTAAGTGTATTACTTTCTAATAGACGCTGACGGATTTCATTAAGTAACAGTCCACCTATAAAAGCATTGCGAATAAAATCATTTTTATTTTGTTCTGCAGTTACTAATTTAAAATCACAATTTTTGCTTAGTAGTTTTAGAGCTTGAACATATTGATCAATACTTTCTGTGGGCTGTTGCTTTCTTGTAGATAATAGGTGTCTAGCAAATACCTCATTAACATGTTTCACATATTGATCTTCTAAAATCTTTGTAGCTTGTTCAAACTTCTCACATTCGCTAATATGTTCGTAGACGGTATGAGACACAAAATTAGTTAGAAGCCTTAGTTTTGCACTATCATCAAGTTTATTATCTTTATCGCTTGTTTCTAAAAATTTTTTAAAAGTCTTGAACCAATGTGTCCATTCTTTAGCCGCCGAGTCTTCATGTGGATCTGCTGCAAATCGTTCAGGCCTCAAAAACTTATACATTTATATTTCTGTTAATTAAATTGTAATGAAATAACCTTTGTCTATACTTTAGGCTTTAATTAACAGAATTGAATACATAAAAGAAATACTATGTCAGTAAATGACAATATACCAAAAGTACAAGTACCATAGAATTAAGGTAAACAATACAAACTTATACAGGAGTAACTAGAATTATAGCACAAGGAGGAGGTCTTCTTAGCGTATTTTGCAGATTTACGAAAACCAGTTCAGCCAAATACTTTATGGAGTAAGTACTCTATGTTAAAAAGTGTCCTTAAAATCAAAATAAACTTGGATTTAAGTCAATATTTCAAGCTAACATTGTTTCTAAAAAAGCAAAATGTGGGATATCGTCCGAAAAAGGCCAAAATTTTTTACAAAATTGAAGTTTCCAGATTTATGGAAGAAGCACCTGATCAAATTTACCTTCTAATAAAAGTCGCCACCATTTTCGGGTTGGCCGGTGCTTGCAGGCGCGATGAGCTTTGCAAGATAATGGTTGATCACATAGATGATAAAGGAAATTATTATAAAAATTAAAAACAATACTTCAAGAATCTTTGTAGTATCTAATGAAACAAATATGGGATATTATTTACAACTCTATCATAAATATTATGCAAATTTGCGAAAACCATCCACTCCGCACAAGCGCTTTTTTGTGCAGTATCGACAAGGAACATGCGGTACTCAATGTATTGGAATAAATTCATTCGTTAAGATGCCTTCGGAAATAGCTGCATATATACAATTGAAAAATCCAAAGCATTATACAGGACATAGTTTCCGTCGTTCATCGGCTACCATGCTGGCCGATTCTGGAGCAGGAATCACTAATCTCAAGCGACTCGGAGGCTGGAAATCGACGACTGTCGCCGAGAGCTACATTGAAGATTCGACAAATCAAAAAAAGGACATGTCGAATAAAATATTGGCCACGAACAACTGCCCTTCTTCATCAAGCTACATAAATCCTTCCGAGTTAACACCTTCATCGACCTATTTGAACAACTGTCCTTCCACGCCAAATCAGTGCTCATCAATCCATACCATAAACCACCCACTGAATGAACTTACTGCATCGGCTATCAATTTGCATAATGTCAGCAATTGCTCTTTTGTTATAAATGTTATAAACAAATAATTTGGTTTCCTATTATTATTTTTATTGTTATGTAATTTTTGAATTTTCTATTGTTATTTTTTTTGTTATGTAATTTTTAGTTGTACTATACCTAGTTCTTTTTTAAAGTTAAATTAAAAATTATTGAATAAATTATCATATTTTAATTTTTGTTGTTATCTGATATGAAGCTCGTAGGAAAAATGTTGTTCCTAACACGTGCGCAAAGTGCTTTTCCACACGCAAGAATTTATCCGAACTCCGCTACGCGTCGTTCGTCCAACAATACTTGCGTGCGGAAAAGTATCACTTTGCGCACTTGTTAGGAAAATATCTATTTTGATTGTCGTTTTGATTTTTAAATAACCTCCTTTTAGGCACAGTGTGCTTAAAAGTTTTTTTCTAATTTTGTCTCGAAAAATAGATATTTCGAACGCGCTAGCGAGTTCGAAATATATCCATTTCGAACTCCGAATTTTATTTTTCAAAAGTTGGCATTGGTTATATTTAAATGTTTTATTCTGTTGACGTCTGACGTTTCCTGTTATTGTTATCCATGAGAAAAGAAAGTTTTCGGGATTTCTCTGGTAAAAGTTGATTTATCGTTTTATTAGCAATATCCCTTAACTCAGGGGGAGTTAAACTTAGATTATCATGCTCCATATTTTTTTAATTATAATTATGAACAACTCTATGAAATATTAAATCACAAATTTCGTGACAATGACACAAAGAAAATATTATTTATTGTCAAGGCTACTATGATAAAAAGAAATTTAGAGTATTACCAACATAGAATTTAGACACACAAATTTACAAAATTTGAAGGGTTAATTTTCTTTTTAAATATGTATTTTCTTATTGAAAAAAATACAAAATAGAAAAAATAGTATAAAGTACGTGTTTTATAAAGCAGTTAGAGCACTTGTCCCGGTAAAAAACTCGCCGCAAGCGGCTCGTTTTTTAACATGGACGCGTGCTATAAGATGATGCTTTATAAAACATGTACTTTAATATACTATTTAAGCACGCTGTGCCTAAAAGTAATTATTTACAATTAAAAACTAAACACAGACTATAAATTTACCTATTTATTATAAATATTAAAAGTACAGTTACCTATATTATTAAAATGAATGCTTGGGTAACCTAAAACAGTACGTTGAGATATTTCTCTTTGTAAAATAGATGAGGAAATTGAACTAGAAATAGAAAATGAATCTGCAACAGCAATATCAATTAAATCCATGCCACTAGTAGAGCTGGTAGAACATTTTGATTCATTAGATTTAACACGTTTGTGGTTAGCGTCCAAAGATTTTTCACCAAGAATTTTTTCGGAAATTTTTCTTTTGTTTTCTAAAGAATCGTCTCAGCCACGGCATTTGGTCGCCAAACTCCATGTCGCTTTAGCATCAATATATCCGCTCCTGAGTCCGCTAAAAAAGTTGCAGAAAATCTTCGAAAGCAGTGGCCTGTATATTCATTTGCCTTTAGAAGCCCCAAAAACTCAGCAATTTTCTTTGGTGTTGCTCCAATGGTATTATTGCCCACTGGAAGACTGGAATATTTGGAGTTTCTGAACGTGATAAAAAATCTTTTGTGGGTTATGTGTGCTGGACGTAATTGGGCGTACTTTCAGACAATATTCAAGAAGTTGATGCCGTCAATAGAGCCTTCGCTAATTACAAGGCTTCTTGCAACATTTGTTTTAGTGTTTGGAATGGTTATGTTAATTAAAGACTCCGAAATTTCGATATTATTCATCTTTAAATATGTGAGTTCTTCTCTGCGACATGCTCCAGAGATTCCCACAATAAGAATTACTTTGTCCAATAAATAGTTCTCTCGTCTGCTTCTTTGACAAATCTTTCTATTTGTTCCTTGGAAAAAACTTTCGACTTTTTGGGCTTATACCCCGTAGATTTCCTTTTCAAAAATGCGATTAGGTTTGTAAATGTCTTTATATCAACATTTTTATTTAAATAAACCATCGTTCGAAGCATTGACTCCACAAACTTGATGGCTTATAGGCATCGGATAATCGTGAAAAATATGCCAAAACGACTTTTTCTAATAAGTTTTTTACCTTTTTTTCTTCACACCAGTTTTTGAATTTTTCGTATGTGCCCTCATGCAAACTCCTTGATTTTTGGGGAACAAGGTTCACCATTGCCTCATTTGCGGCATTTTCAATGTCTGAGTCTTCTAAATCACTCGTTTTTAACTTAATATTTGCCGCAGTTTTTGACATGAAAGGTGTAAATGAAACACAGGTAATAAAATGTTTGGTAAAATAAATTAAGTTTTTTATTATAAAACGCCCGTAGAAAAAATATTGTATACCATTCTTTACGAAACAATGTCTTTTAATCACTCTAACGTATTGTCCACGTCGCGTGCCTAAAATAACCTTATTTCGTAACTTCTTGAATAAATAGCTATTTAATAAAGTAAAAAAATATTTTTTTCTAATTTGGTTTCATAAAAAAGCTGTTTCGATATCGTTTTCAGTATCGTAATTAACTTTTTATGAAACAGTTTTCTTTATTTTTCTGAGGTTGGTAATGATGTTTACAAATGTTTTATTTTGCTGTCGTGTATGTTTGGTTGCATTAATTCTATAAAATGAAGAGAAAAAAATATCAAATAATCTTACAAATTTACTATATTATAAAACATAGAACTATAAAATTTACCGCAATTTCCCTTAACTTTGGGGTAGTTAAACTAAACTCATCTTGCTCCATATTTTAAATTTGTTGATTTCAAGGCTACTATGACAAATAATTTGATTGTATTACCAACATAAAATTTAAGCCTAAAAATTTTGAAAATTTGTATGTTTTATTTTCTTTTTAAATACCTATTGATTTATTTATTGAAAAAATGTCAAAATAGAAAAAATAGTATAAAGCACACGTTTTATAAAGCTATTAGCGCACTTGCCCGTTATAATGCTCGCCGCAAGCGGCTCGTTTTCTAACATGTACGAGTGCGCTAAAATGAGCTTTATAAAACTTGTACTTTAATATACTATTCTGAAACTTATGCATAAAGCGTCTTTTTTTCACTCCTGGGGTTGCGGCATTCGCCTCCCCAATCGTGAAAAAAGTACTACTTTATGCCCTTGTTGCATAAAATACTATTTTTATGGTAGAATGATTACATATTTGAACGTTTTTTAATTCAATTAATTATTTAAAGCTTTTTAGTTTTAGAGGAATTACTTTTATTTTCGGAACACAACGGAAAACAAATCATGTTTTTAATCAACAAAAAACACAGTTGGGATTTACTCTTGTATCAAATTCATATTTATGAACAAGTCCTGTATACAACTGATAAATTTCAAAATTTTATTGTTTATTTTAGGTTTTAGATCACGCAGAATAACTTTTTTCTTAAAACTAAAAATAAAAAAGTTTCCCTATGTCGCGCGTCGCAACGCCATTCTTTTCATATGGAAATTTAGGATACAAGGTATTTCTTAATAACATGCTAATATTTAAGAAGGCTATTCTTGGGTCCATGGAAACCGGTTTTCGTGCGTTACCATCAGCAAGCCCATATATGTAATGCATATCTGCAAACTCAGAATTCGTGAAATGGGCCATGTTTTTTTAATAATATTATTACCCCAACAATTTGCGGAAAACCGTAAATCCAGACAGAAATTCAAATGTACCAAAATCGAATCCCAACTTCCGTTGGGGCCAACAAAACAACAGTAAGTTGGCAGATGATAGCAATGTGAAGAAAAACGCTGCGCATGGTACGCAGCCAGTGCCAAATGCACTGGAGGTGGCGCTGCAATCAACAATGCAGAGCTCTCTCGCCCAGTTTTCTAAAACTATGGAGGCTCAGCTAAAGAACATCGTTAATACTTTCGAAAAAACCGCGGTTTAATGGTAGTGCAGACGGAGACGGCTTATTTCAAATTGGCGACATTTAACGTCAACAGCATCAAGAACCGGAGGAATGAACTTATGGACTTTGTAGAAAGAAACGAGATAGATGTGCTTCTTTTGCAGGAAACATGGCTGAAGGGAGAAAGGTTTTCATTCCCAAATTACATCATATTTAGGAATGATCGCCTAGGTAGACGAGGGGGAGGCACCATGACACTGGTCAAGAAGCACATCTCAGCTCAAGTTGTGCCGGGTCCTGACAATTGCGCCCACATTGAAGGGACATTCATTTCAATTAAATTCAAGAAAAATCAGCGCGTTCACCTGGGATCGGTCTACTGTAATCCGTCGGTTAGTTTCACGGGGAATTGTCTGAGGAAAATTTTTGACAATAATAACAAAACAATTATAGGGGGTGATCTTAACGCCAAGAACACAGTTTGGGGTTGCAGATACTCAAATCCACGAGGTCGCACTATATTATGAGTTCTCCGAGGTGCTGAATTTTCATATATTGCCGCCGGAAGAGCCCACTCACATGTTCGGGAGAGCTCTTCCGACTATTCTAGACATTTTTGTGATAAAAACTCTGTTCAGATTTCACAGCCACTTATCATTTGTGATCTTAGCTCGGATCATATACCCGTTGTCGTGCATGGAAGTGGGTGATCCTCTCGAGAAGGGCCGAGGTTTTGTAACTCGGGTTAACACAAACTGGCTGAAGTACAACACCGCCATGAGGAACATCGAGCCGCTAGGTCCGCTTCGCAACCCAGATGACATCGAAAATGCTGCGAATAAGATCACAAATGACATCAATACGGCCTTTACCCAATCCTCTATCACGAAAATGTCTGAATATTCGAAATTCGGGGATTTAACTGACGATATCAAGCAGCGCATCAGAGCTAAAAACCGACTTAAAAACAGAGCGTATCGAACTGGGGATCCTAACATCAAAGCCGAGGCAAATCGTGCAGCCGAGGCTATCAGACTGTTACTAATTAATCGACAATCGGAGTTGTGTGACGACAGAGTCCAGAGTTTGTCAATCGAAGACAACTCTTTGTTCAAGATGACTCGAACTTTAATTAGAGGTTCGAAGAAACCGATGTCGTTCTTCAAAAACCAACAAACAGGCCTGATGGTGACGGATGCAAAGGATAAAGCTGAATTGCTCGCAGACAAACTCTGCGAGCAATTCAGCGAAAATCTCACCACGGATCCGGCCAGAGATGAGAGGATCTCCAGAACAATTAACATTTACAGAACGATATAGATTATCCTCTGCCAAATTTCCCGGCGGTTACTCTTGAGGAAGTCAGATCACTAGTGAGTGTTTTAAATGCTAGAAAAGCCCCGGGTTTCGACGGCATTAAGAATACGGCGTTGCGAAACCTGCCAGACGCAGCTTTGAGGAACATTGTAGACATATCCCAGGCTATTATCAAAGAAGGTCATTTCCCGTGCGTCTGGAAACACGCGAAAGTTATCCTCATTCATAAGAAAGGGGAGGATCCTACGGCACCGGTTAGCAACCGACCTATAAGTCTGTTATCTGGCCTGGGTAAGGTAGTCGAAAAAATAATCCTGTCTCGTATAAACGATTTCGTTTTTACTAACAATATTTTGCCTAACGAACAGTTCGGCTTTCATGCCGAACATTGCATGCACAGTTACGCAAACGACGAGACTCACTTTGAACATAGTGAAAGGATTTAACAGAAGGGCGCACACGGGGGCGGTTTTCTTTGACGTTTCTAAAGCTTTTGATAAGGTCTGGCACAACGGTCTACTATTAAAGTTGATAAGGCTCGGTGCTCCAAACTATCTAGTCAAGATCGTAGACTCATTCTTAGAGAACCGAAGTTTTGCAGTCTCGTCGGAGGAAGCGATTTCTTCGATAAAACGCATCGGGACCGGAGTGCCGCAAGGCTCACCTCTGTCTCCGATGTTGTACAACATTTACACTCACGACATTCCGCGAGATAGACAAAATCAGCTCTATCTGTTCGCCGACGATACTGCAATAACTTCGACTTCTAAACAGCCATGGCTCGTCGTCACACGTATGCAACGCCATATAAACCAGCTAGAAAGATGGCTTTCGGATTGGAAGATTCGTTTGAATCCCGCCAAAACAAAGGCTATTTATTTTGCGAAATGTCGTGTCAGAAGACCTGAAACAAGGCTTCGTGTCAATAGAGTCCAGATTGACTGGTGCCAGGAAGTGAAGTATCTTGGACTTATCTTTGACCAAAGACTAAACTGGAGTTAAATTCGATAAATAGAATCAAGTTAGCGTTGCGTCAAATGAGCTCAATCTACCCCCTGCTTCACAGGCGGAGTAGACTTAGTAATAGAACGAAAGTTAACCTCTACAAGGTCCTGGTCAGGCCGGTACTTACCTATGGAGCGTCATCATGGTGCAACATAAGTAAGTCCGAGCTGAATAAGTTCCAGGTAATTCAAAATAGAGCATTAAAGACGATAGCAAATGTCCCTAGGTATACGATGAACAGGGTGCTCCATAACGACTTTAAAGTACAGACGATTAACAATTTTTTTTTTGAAAATTGTAACTGATTACTACAAACGAACGGACGTATCGACAAACGAACTGATAACAAACTCACATACAAGAACTAGACCAAACGCAACATACAAACTACCTAAAGACTGGCTCCCTGTGCGTGAGCCCAATATGCAGTAGAGAAGCACTGGAGACAGTAGAGAAGCACTATCCGACAGCATTCAGGAGATGGAAAACGCCAACGCAAGCAGCTTAAAATATTAGAGAAAACACGCAAGCACGAGACACGGCAATTCAAAGCTCCGGCCGATTGAACATTAAAAAAATTAAACAAAAATGCTGAATAAGCAAACAAGGACCAGAAAAATGTCAAAGGTAACCTGACGTAAAGATTCCAAAGAAGACCTTGTAATAATATTATTAATTTTAATGACTTAAATACGTAACAACTAGACTAGGTAGACAACTGTCAAAGTTGTTTATGTTTACAAAACATAATATGCTTCCTTCCTACTAGATAGGTTTTAAATTCTTGATAATACCCAATTTCATAACAACGTGCAAATAAATGAATTTAATTTTTTTATGCGAAAATTATACGTTAAACGAAACAAAATAAAGAGACCAGATTTGCTCAGAAAGGAATGAGGATTTCAAAAATAATTTTTACTTTAAGAGAAAGCAGTGCCGTATCACTCTTCTCTTAAAAATGATTCAGTGTAAATCCCGCACGAACGCCACTGGCAAGAATAAAAAATCATGCTGTACAGCAAAAACTGCCTTTTAATACATGCGTACCACGTTTTACAAAAATATATAGGGTCATACCAAAATCATAATAAAAAAAGGTTTTTTTCTTAAAACTTTAGCACTCAAAACTTCAAAATGGGCCCAAGGATAACCTCTTTAAATATTAACATGTTATTAAGAAACACCCTGCATACTGTTGAATTCAACGTCGGCAAAAATTCTGCGAATTGAGCTTTCAACGCACATAACAGGTCTTCTGGCACAACCTTTGTAAAGGGGCTTGCCATTTCTTGGTCCAAAATATGAAATGGGTATTACTTTAAAAACGAATATTTAAGAGGAATTTTTTAAATTTACATAAATCTGTAGAGGAAACATCTTGTGAATGATACCTTGTCAGACAATTGGCAATATATTATTTTGGCAGTGACAATTAGAATTATTATTGCTGCTTGAGTCGACTTTTTACATTCAGAATATAAATTTAATTAAGCAATTATTGCAATCAGTTTTAATCGATGTCTTCGGAATAATAAATATAAAAATAAACAAATAATACTGGTTTGTATAGTAAATTTTATATTGTTCTTTCATTATTAGAAAACCCATTCAATACAATAATAGGCGGAACAAAATAATTATATTGGTAGCTCATAACGTTAATTAAAAGTAATTGTCTACTTGTTGCTTATATTGGCCTAAATTAAACCAGGCACTTTTACCACTTTTACTGACAATGAAACGCTGTTGCACCAGTTGTGGTTTTCATAGATTTACTTAGTTATAAGGAAAACGGCAATTATTATTAACGATAACACAAAAATAATTCAAAATAATATGCTTTATTTGCCAAGATAAATCTTATTCACAAAACTATATTTACAATGTTTTCCAAAATGAACAAACAAACAATTTTACGAAAAATGCATACAGGTATGCATAAAGCGCGATAACAATATCCACATAAAAATAAACAAGCAATATACCCAACTATTTGTAGGTACAAATTTAAAATAAAATAAACAAATTAATATATCTGCAATGAAATAAATATGAACAAAAGCTAATTTAATAATTGACTTAAAAACATCCACATATCAACACAGTAGAGACAAAGAAGTCAAACCATTTTGAAAATGCTATTTTTTTACACCCTGCGTGATAGAGGCGCAACAATAATATTTTTGGACAGCTTAGACTTTAAACTAAAAAAAAAGTTACTCTTTATCGACATCGATGAAATGAACTGTTTACGAAAAAAAACTAATATTTTTGTTCAATATAGTTTTTATTGAATTATTTTGTTTCTCGGTTCAACATGACCTCCTTCTACTCTTATGCATCCCCTAGCTCTAAGAATTGAAGATTGTTGGACCCTCCACAATTCCTCAACATTAGTCCTTATTTCGCGGAAATGAAAATTAATTATTTCCAATAAATTTTCTCGATTGTCTATTGGATTGGCATAGACTAAAGTGTTTGAATAGCCCCACAAAAAAAATCTAATGGATTTAGGTTAGGTGATCGAGGATGCCAAGCCACTGGTCCTCCCCTTTCTACCCATCTATTTTCGAAGTTCCTGTTTAGGTGTTCTCGAACTACTAGGCTTAAGTCTGGCGGGGCCCCATCATGCATGAACCACATAATATCACGTCTTATTGGCAGAGGTAGACCATCCAAAAGTTCTGGCAAATTGCTTTGAAGAAATTCCAAATCAAGTTCTCCAGTTAAACTTCTTGGCAATACAAATTGTCCCTAATTAAATGTTACCCGATGATTCCGGCCCACACGTCGATGGGTTTAAATTGATGCTGTTGATACATTACAATAGATGCATGGGGATTTTCCTCTGTCCATAAATGCGAATTATGGGAGTTTATCATGCCGTTTTTAGAAAATCCAGCTTCGTCAGTAAAGATAACTGAACCAATGGAGTTTGGATTATTTTTGTGCCTTTCTAAAACCCAGTTAGAAAACTCCGAAGCGAACTGTTGCTCTCTAAGGACTCTAGAGACCGTCGATTTTGGCAATCAAACTCGACATCCAATTTTCGGACACTTGTAGAAGGATCTGCTTCTACGGCATTTAGGATGTTTACTTCAACACCCTCACCGCAATGGATTTAAATTCCACAATTGTGGCTGACTTTGTAAGACTTTCCTAAAATTATTTATTTTTTATTAAATCTCTATCATTTGATAAGTACAAGTAAAAAATAAAACATCGTAGTTTTTACGTCTGTCTTAAATAACAATCCACTCTCTCAAAGGTTTTCCTATCAGGAATTCTTTTATTTGAAAATCTATGGCATTTTTCTATTTTGCTTCTAAGGCATTGCATGATGCAGGCCCATACATTAAATGCATGTCGGCATATTCAGTAAACGTAAATTCCATTACTAATTAACTAACCAAGAAGAAAAGATTCGAAAATTTCAAAACATTCTATTTTGAACTGACACTGGATAAATATCCTTATTTAAATCGGTACATGTCAAAACAATCACAGCAATAAAAAAGGAAGTTTATGAAGATGACCACCAATGCAAAAAACCATATTGAACAAAGATATTTTTTTTTCGTAAATAGTTCATTTTATCGATGTCGATCGAGAGTACCTTTCTTTTTAGTTTAAACTTGTCCAATTATTTTTATGTGTACTATCTGAATCCGGGAGCCCACATATTCTGAGATACCTTGTATAATAAACACTAACAAATTTTATGAAATTTTCTACCCAATATCCCTCGAGCTTAAATTATTAACAGAAAATTTTTCCTCGGTAACGAATATTTTGGAAATTATTCTGAGCCGAAGGCGAGTTACCTCGAAAAAATTTCCAGTAATAATTGAAGCACTAGTGATATTATAAGTGAAAAATTTTTGACGTAACATACATCCTATGAAGAGCTATCACATACCTATGTCATCATACGTTACCATGAAACAAAATTTTTTTGACACTTCTGTAATTATTATAATTTACAATGTCATTAATTTTTTTCACCGAATGTCCCTAGAGCATCGATAAATAATACAAAATTTTATTACAACTTTCTCAAGCACGTTACTTTATGACATCAAATAACGTGTTTCCGAAATTATCTCCTAGTTATCATTGCTCTTGGGATATTATGGATCATACATGGATTTACATCTAAAAGCTGAAAAAAATGTGATTATTTTTTTTATACAGAGTGGCAAAAAAGTCGCGCATAATGCCTATAACTTTTGAATTACCTCGTATACGAAAAAGTGACCTTTGTGAAAGTTGTTCAGTAAATTATTCCCCACATTTCTACCTGCATGAATTTTTTTTGTCATGTTTGGTTTGGTTGCCATAGAGACCAACATAGACAAAGGAGATGCGCTTATGGTAGGGATAGATAGGCAACTTAACATACTAAATTGGTTCCCTTATAGCGCCATTCGTGTCTGGTTGAAGAACTGTGGGCGAGGGGCGGGGGGTCGGCGCCACGCATGAAAATTTAAATTTTAGAACTCTAAATTCAAATTTTCGCGCTTCTAACTCTGATGGAAAAGTTAGAAGCGCGAACTTTTTGAATTAAAGTCAATATATTTTGGGAGATTAAAAGGAAGTTGTAAGAACGTTTCTGATATGGCGACAAGCTTTATTAATATTAGATATTTACATAAATTAATATCATAACAAGGCAAGCTTTGTGCTGTAAAGAATTAACATAGGAACAGCGTTCAGCTTTAAATAGGATCCTCTTCTGCCATGCTCAATTTTTGGTCATATCCATGCAAAATGTGTGTGAGAAACTCTTTAAGTTTTTTGAATGCCAATCTTGTCTTTGCCACAGAGTAATGGATTTTGAATAGCATTTACCCAAAGTTTATGCGTCTAAAAATAAACGGACATTATACTAAGATGGTAAACTGTCATAACTCTAAGAAAATCAGTATATGAGTAATGTTTATGATTATTCAGGATCAAAAGGTGTCCTGCATACATTTTTTTTAGATAGCAACAATACTTTGTACACAGTATAGGCGCAAGGTGCCTTTTTGGCTCTTCACGATAAACCCTTTTTATTACTTCGCTAAAACAACAAAAAACTTACCGGGTCGCTTTTTGGAAACTGTGCATTTTCACACGTTTCCCGCTTTGTACTTTACATCCGGGAACGCAACAATAAATCACCATTTAGCATAATAAACTTAATAAACTTATACGTCGCGCCGCTTCGTTTAAAAATTTAATTTTAAAATGTCAATGTCGCTTGGGTCCGACTCCGGAAGATATTTTTAATATGGATGAGCGCATAAGTCATATTTTTATCTTTATCGCACTTTTGCTGGTACGATTGAATTCACAAAGAGAAAGATAGAGAACGTTCCCCACGCTCATTCTAAATACATGTTTTGCCGCTACCAACGTTAGGATATGAACAACCTTATAAAACAAAATCCCTATAATAGCACCATCATCGTCTGGTTGAAGAACTAAACGAACGGGGAACGATCTTCACCATTTAAGTTATCCTAGCCTGGAACTCAAGATTGACACCTCTTAGGTCGCTGTCATGAAAACACCTTGACTCAACTGGTGGGTACTAGGTAGGAATAATTATAATTCGGAAGTTTTTCATTTTTGAGTTGTCATTATCTCGGAAACGCTTACAGAACGTGAAAATTTGAAGTACAAAAAACTCAGAGTTTTCCCAGTAGAATCCAAATATGTGATCCTATGCAGGGTGTTCCATGTAAAAAAAGTAAGTTGGTCTCCATGGCAACCAAACCAGAAATGACAGAAAAAATCCATGCAGGTAGAAATGTGGGGAATAATTTACTATACAACTTTCATAAAGGTCACTTTTTCGTCTACGAGGTAATTCAAAAGTTACAGGCATTATGCGCGACTTTTTTGCCACTCTGTATATTCTTTTTGTGATAAAATTTATAGCACCATTTTTGTGTATTAAACATGATATAGTATTTTTTCTTGCATTATAGCAGTTTTTGTAAAAGTTGAACTTAATTTTTAAAATAGCTTATCAGTAAAGCATTTATATTAGAATTGTATAAAACATATTCTATACTAAGGCCGTTATAGGTACAAATTATCATACAGTGCTCATTTCATGGTATCATAACCAAACCATGATATATGCCAAAGATAACTTGCTTTGCAAATTTACCGCTAATCGAAACAAAGTAATTCGAAAATAACTCTCTATATAGTGATAACAAACCTTAAAAATGCAAGGAAAAATATTGTCATTTCCTTGTACTTCGTGAAAGTCGTTTCAAATAGGGCTGCTTTTTTATTTTCAGTAGTACGTAATTTCGCTGTTTTACCTTTTCGGGATTCTTGCCTTTTTTCTGGATGTGGATACAAAATACAGGTAAATATGAAATTGGTTTGATTAATAAAACTTTGTTTTTAATTATCACACACTTTATACCTATAAAAAAAATGTTTGACAGGTATGATATCATTCTCGCAAAAACTTCAAAATACCTTTTAATATGATAAAAATTACGCCTCCTAGCAGTAGAGTAAAAATCATAAAAATTATATAACGGCGGTCATTTCGAATTTCTGGTGTTTTTGTTTAATATTTCGTGATTCATTAAACATTTTAATATTATTATTTGTATTGTTGATTTGGATCAAGTGCTAAGGGAGGCAGAAGAAGAAATAATAAGTGAAATGCTCCATAATCATATAATGTAAACAAATAATTTTTTTCTACTACTAACCTGAGAAATCGCCATTATTTACTTCATATCTCTAATGAGAAGTAAAATTTTTCTACCCAGGTAAATAACGATAATATAAATCACCTAGGTCGATAATAAAAAACTTTCTGTGTAGTGAAATTAAGTTACACACGATTCTAGCATTCTTACCGTTTCTTTAACATGTTATTGGTTTTAAGTCTTGACTAACCATTTTAAATGAAAAAATTCCGGAAAATAGTATCAAATTTTTAATAAAACAGGAATTTTCATCATTAATTGAAAGATATTTCAAAAGGAAACTGTTATATTCAAAAATGTCAACAATGCAACAAATTTTCTACAAACATATTTGAAATCGCATTTCTATAGTTTTATTTTTCCCAGGCTACTAGATTTTTAAAATATTTTATTTTTTTAAAACTAAGCAGAAATAGCTGATATAAAGAGCTAAATGAACTAATTATGTAATATTTTAGTATTAGTATTAGAAAAAAATCTATACAGGGTGGGCCAATAAGGGCGCGTCTGTCACTAGATGCTAAACTGTTGAACTTATGAGAAAATTTTCTTAATAAAACATATAACGTCTCGACTCTGCTATAACCTAAAATTATTTTCAAGTATACAGGGTGTCTCAAAAAAGAGTAACACCAAAAACTATATTTTTGTTAAATGGAATACCCTACCTTTTTATGTGGCATATAAAGCCTCTATCGGTTGTGTATTCAACTTTTAATTTGTACTTTACTTTACTACTTTTTTTAAACTGTTATATCTCCGCCACTGCTTCTTAATTTCCCTGACAATGTAACATGTAATCTAATGCTGGCCTAGTTTATCCTGGACCGTCCTCACTTTTCGATTTAATTATACAGGGTGTCCAGAATACTTGTTCAAACATCTCTATTTTCAATTCGATTTTAATTGAATTTCTTAAATACAACACCCTGTATATTATTTTGCCGTCGAAAAGCCTAAAGTGTCCCCTTTCAGAAAATATTATGTTTGCCGTATGTATCTCGCTATCATTTTGAGATATTAAGGTTTTTCAGTAACTTTACAAAGAAAATTTTAAAAATTGTAGGCGGTATGGCTCAAGGAATCGAAACAATTGTTAGTCATTGGCATACAAATATTTATAACAATATAATATTATATTTAATATATTCTTTAGGTACAAAATATCAATAAACGCAACATAAATAAATAATTAACATAAACTTAATTATTTTAAATAAATTAATTTATTAGATATTCAAACACTCTACCATTTTGCTGTAAACATATATTTAACCTGTCTGTTAAAGATCTATTTTCATTTTGTAACATTAAGGGAGTAAAATGCTTCTCTTATTCTTTCCCGCATGTTTGCCGCTGTAGTTGGAGGTGTTCCGTAGACCAGATCTTTAACGTATCCCCATAGGAAGAAATCAAGTTTTGTTATATCTTGTGACCTTGGAGGCCACAGAACAGGTCCGCGTCTTCCGATCCAACGGCCAGGAAATTTTTTACCAGAGTATTTCGAACTCCAATATTAAAATGAGCAGACGCCCCATCTAACTGGAACTCTTCTTAATAGTCTTAGTGGTATTTTTTCTAACAGATTATCATGATCTTCATTTAAAAAATTTTGAAAAATATTCCCATTGATGCGTCTATCAAAAAAATTAGGTCCTATTACGTGGTCTCCAATTATGCCTCTCTAGACGTTTAAGCTCCACCTATGTTGCTGGTCAATAGACCTTAGAAAATGTGGATTTTCATCGCCGTAGAAATGCAAATTATGTCTGTTCACATGACCATTATGGTGGAATGTCACCTCATCGGTAAACAATACAATATTAAAAAATCGTACATCCTCTCGAATTCGAGCAATACCCCAATTACAGAAATTTATTCTATTCTCAAAATCTTGTCCATCAAGTGCTTGATGCAGTTGCACACGATATGGATGGAACTTATTCTTACGCAAAATTCACTTCACAGAAGTTTGACCTAAGACCAACAAATCACTTATGTCTACTGTACTTCTATGTGCATCTTTATAAACAGATAAACAACAGTTAAATTCATTTTCTTCGTTTACCACTGGCTTTATTCTTTCATGCTTTTCGTACTTAACTGTCCCAGTTCTATCAAATCTATCCATCAGTCTTTGAACTGATCTTGCATCTGGATACGTTCTATCAGGAAACCTCTTGCAGTACACTCGGGATGCCAGAAGACAATTCTTTAAGCATTCTCCAAGGATACAAATCATATCAATTGATTCTTGGTTCGTATACTTCATTTTTACTGCAAAATACTTCGTATTGAAGGAATACCTACTATGCACAAAATGGCACCAAATGTCACAGGATTACAAAAGTAAAATTACTGACAGCGACATACCAACGAATAGCAATTGTTTCGATTTCTTGGGCCATGCCCCCTACGATTTTTTAAATTTTCTTTGTAAAGTTACGGAAAAACCTTAATATCTCAAAATGATAGCGAGATACATACGGCAAACTAATATTTTCTGAAAGGGGACACTTTAGGCTTTTCGACGGCAAAATAATATACAGGGTGTTGTATTTAAGAAATTCTATTAAAATCGAATTGAAAATAGAGATGTTTGAACAAGTATTCTGGACACCCTATATAATTAAAACGAAAAGTGAGGACGGTCTAGGATAAACTAGGCCAGCTTTAGATTACATGTAACTTTGTCAGGGAAATTAAGAAGCAGTGGCGGAGATATAACAGTTTAAAAAAGTATGTTTTTGACTGATTTTTCTTTCTTTAATTCATAACTTGGCAACGCTGCATTCGATCTACATACAAATTAAAAGTTAAATACACAACCGATAGAGGCTGTATATGCCACATAAAAAGGTAGGGTATTCCATTTAACAAAAATATAGTTTTTGGTGTTACTCTTTTTTGAGACACCCTGTATACTTGAAAATAATTTTAGGTTATAGCAGAGGCGAAACGTTATCAGTTTCCCATAAGCTCAACGGTTTAGCAACTAATGACCGACGCGCCCTTGTTGGCCTACCCTGTATACAGAGTGTTTCAGAAGAACGGTACGTAACTTAAGGGGGGTGATTCCTTATAATATTCTAAGAGAAAAAGTTCATATGAATATGTGTCCGGAGTTGCCCCGTTTTTAATATACAGGGTGTTAAAAGTTAAAAAAAAAAAGAGTTTTTTTATAATTTCTTTAAATATCCTTTTCCCGATTTTATTGAAATTTGGTACTGTTATTCATAATAATAAGGGGCTTAATTAGCCCTAACTAGATTAAATTTATTAAGTCCAGTAGCGTCTCGGGGAGCACCTTAACGAATATTATTGACAAAAAAATGTATAATGTAGATATTTTTTATCGGATTTACCAACTAGTAGTTTAAGTTTATTGTTCCTTGAATTGTTTTCGTATCTTGCTTCGTTTTCGAGAGAAAAAATAAGAACCACTTTATTGCATGTAGGTACAAAAAATACCTCTGTATTTCAAAATTAATGAAAATATGAGGTAAATGTAAGTTTGATGTCTAATTTCTAATCTGTTTTGTCAATAATAAGTCAAATATAAATAACATGACTTTACTAACGCTGAAATGGCCCAGATGCATTTCAATTATGGCCTAGTAAATGACAATGCTGAAGAAGCTCGGTGAATTTATCAGGAACGTTATCCAAACAGAGTAGTGCCATGTGCCAAATCATTTAGACAGCTCCTTGCAAGATTGAGTTAGACTGGTAGTTTTGCGACAGTAACCACGCCTGAGTCAGAAGAGGCTATACTACGAGAGACAAAAGATGATCCTTCAACTAGTGCGAGGAAGGTAGCAGTGCAACTTCAAGTACCATGAACTGTTTGGAGAGTTTTGCATCTCTATTAACTATACCCATACCATATTCAACGCGTGCAAGCTCTGCTTCCCCCTGATTTTCGGCCAATGTTTGATTTTAGTAGGTGGTTGCTGCATACAGTAGCACATTAACAACAACTTTTTACCGCGCATTTTATTTACTGATAAGGACTCTTTTTCAAGAGAAGCCATTATGAATTGTCATATAGAACATTTTTGGATGGACGACAATCCTCATATTGGATGGACGATAATCCTCATAAAATTAGAGAAGGTCGTCTTCAGCAACAATTTTCGGTGAATGTATGGGCAGGGATCATTAGCGACTATCTTATTGGAACATACTTTTTACCACCTCGATTGAATGGAGTTTCTATCTGAAGAACTTGACGTTCTGTTAGAAGACGTACCTCTACAAATAAGAACTAATATATAGTTCATGCACGACGGCGCCCCAGCTCATTTTAGCCTAGTTGCTCATCAGCTCGAAGTCCCAACTTAAACCCTCTAGACTATTATATATAGGGTCACCTAAAGTGTCTTTTATACAAGACGCCTGTACTAAACTGTAAGAAACCTCTGGCGACGTCATTCTGGTCTTTATTTACACTTTGAAAAAAACCCTGTGTTTTTCAAATTGGGTAACGTTAAACACGATTTAGTTTATGCATTTAATTTCCTTAATTGGCATTATAGAACAAAATAACATGTCATCAAATAAATTCATTAAACAATTATTTATAACAATAGGTTGAGCAGACGCACAGAACACGCCTACAAATTAAAATTAATATGTTTTCATTATCTCGAGTACATGAACTTTTAAGTTACAAAGGCTTGGCTTTATTTATTTATAAATCGAATTAATTATAATTTCTGAAATATAAATTGGTGCTAAGTGAGTGATAGAGAATACTATCTCTATATGCTAAGGTTCAGTCGCGAAGAAGATAAAAATGAATTAACACGTAACATTTACTTGTAGAAAAAAAGGGCATCAAGGAAAAATGCAAGCACTTTACAAATACAGAGAGATATTATAGTTTCTCATGGTAACCCTGTCTTTAATCTTTCTCCAATGTGTCCAATATCCTGTCTTCAATAGTCATTGTGAAGCGCTGTATAGATATGCCAACTTGAAAATTTACTTTAAAAAAATTATTTTATTTGTTGTCGTTTCATATTAAGTTAGCTGTCACAATATTGTCTGGATCATTTTTAAGACCGTAGTGCTTTGGTACTTTTTTATGATAAGGCACAGCACTGCCGGATAAATCCTTTACGGCGCTCTGGGAGCGGTGTGTGTGCGCAGGAGAGTCACGTTGATCTTGAATCTTTGGAGATTATACTCGTTGGGGAACACGATGTCAGGGAGGTCGTTTCAAAGTGATGACGTTCTCCAGATGAAAGAATTTTAAAACAGTGTCGTTCGAGGGACACTAAGCTGAACTACGTACTGGTGGGCTGCAGTGGCCCGTCGTGTATTTCTACCATGCACCGCTCTGGGTGGTATCAAGCGGACAACCTTAGTTGAGCACTTACCATGAAAATATTTGTAAAATGCACTCAAGTCGCCAACCCGCCTTCGATGTTCAAGGCGTTCCATGTTGTTTGTCAGTTCTTAGTTCAGAAAAGTACTCCAAGCTTCTATAAGGCTGCCTTAGCAATGGCCGCAACGTGACTATGCCAAGACATATGACTATCCAAATTAACGCCCAATGAATGAGTTAATGAAGCCAAGGGAGTTGAGTGTCCCACCACAAATATATACGGTTCTTCAACATTAACTTTAAAAAAAAAAAACTGCTGCCTGGGTCTTTTTAGCGTTAAATTATACTTGGTTACTGTCACCCCAAGACAGAATTTCTTCCGGGTCTGACAACTTTATTTGACAGTCATCTTTTACCTTGACTGGTGCCCGCAAATACGGGGCCATAAAAAGGAGAAATAGTTAAAAAGAAATCGGCGATAACCCGTAAACGGGCTCATCAAAAATATCTAAAGTTATTCTTTTGAATGTGGGTTTTAGTGCTCTTTAATAAACCTAAATAGAATTTTTCTCTAAAATAATTAGGGAAGCCAATAATTGAACCCATTTAAAATTACATGGGATTTCCTATGTCCCGCTCGACGATGCAACACCCGGTATAGCTTCGCTGATGACAGCACACTTGTTTCATTCTTTACTTTGGATGCTCGAACATCGACTGCCAATGCAAATCTCTATAGATAGCAAGAGGTCTCACATCTCAATAATGACTTGGAAGAAATTCTGTCTTGAGGTGACAGTAACCAAGTAGAATTTAACGCTAAAAAGACCCAGGCGGCAGTTGTTTTCTAAAAATGTTATTGTTGAAGAATCGGATATAGTCATGGTGGGACACTCGATTCCCTTGGCCTTATCAATTTATTTATTGGGTGTTAATTTAGTCATATGCCTTGGCATAGTCACGCTGCGGCCATTGCTAAGGCAGCCTCGCGAAAGCTTGGAATATTTTTCTGAACTAAGAACGTCTATACACTCTTACAACTTTTGATTCTCTATAAAACCCAAGTTCGACCATCGCTGGAGTACTGTTCGCATATCTGGGGCTCTGCTCCTAAACATACCCTGAGATTGCTAGATTCCATTTTAAAGAAGAGCCATTCGCTTGATCGGTGACCATGAAATGGCAAACAACCTGGTAAACTTTAAACAT
This sequence comes from Polydrusus tereticollis, assembly GCA_963920685.1. NCBI lineage: Eukaryota > Metazoa > Arthropoda > Insecta > Coleoptera > Curculionidae > Polydrusus > Polydrusus tereticollis. The sequence goes on along the minus strand of OY987329.1, from coordinate 82,138,659 downwards.
CGAAGGCAGGTTGGCGACTTGAGTCTATTTTACAAATATTTTGGCAAATGCCAGCTTTTGTTTTAGACGAATCTATAAATAGCCGCTATTGATCTGGTGTATATGGCAAGCTAGGTTCAGTCATTAAATCGGGTATATCGTAACAATACACGAAATCATCTTTCATTGCACCCACAAAGCCATTGGAACTATTAACAGCATAGATTTGTGGGTACCTTTCAACCACTCCGTCAATGTTCTCGAACATGAACTGCAACACATTTTTGGGGGCTATGGCTTATCTTATCAACTTTACAGTCAAAGTACAGTTTATAAGCATTTTTTACAAGCGGAGATAAAGGTTTTTGGTCCGCTTTCTCAGTTAATTCGCCACAAGTATGGCAAAAGGTATCGGTTTTATTCAGATAAACACGCAACCACATGTTTGCTAAATTAAATACGTTATGCACAAAATGCGGTGAAAAATAGGTGATCACTAAACGACTTTACAGTAGCAACTAAAGTAATATTTAAGGGATTTTAAATAAATTGTCTCGAGGTAATAAGTGCGTCACCAGTTTATTGCCTATAAACAGGGGGCCTATAAAGCATTTCCGTGAAATTTGAGGCTAATTTGCAGGCCAATTGCACACAATTTAGGTCCAAATTTTGCAAAATATCCATTTATTTCATCGGGAGGAATTCTCTGCATGATTTTTTTCTGTCATTTCTGGTTTGGTTGCCATAGGGACCAACTTACTTTTTTTAAATAGAACACCCTGCATATGATTGCATATTTGGATTCTACTGGGAAAACTCTGAATTTTTTGTATTCATTAAAAAATTATTTACTTAAAATTGTAACAAACTTTATAATTCCAAAATAAATAGCCTAGAAAACTGAACAACTTAACATCGGAAAAATAAACAAGTGAAACCTTTTCAGTGGATCAGGTGTTCAAGATTACCACCATTTTCTGCTAAACAGAGCGCCAGTCGATCCCTGAACCTGTCTACAACGTTTAAAAGTAAGTCCTCTGGAATGTCCCGAATTTCAGCACTAATTCTGACTTTTATAGATTTTAAGTCATTTGGAAGGTTAACTTAGACTTTGTTCTTTCAGTGTCCCCACAAAAGGAAGTCGAGCGGGGTTAAGTCCGGGGATCGCGCTGGCCAGTCAGTATCTGCCTATCCAACGTCCTGGAAATTGTTCGCTTATATATTGTCTAACATTTGCCGCATAATGCGCAGGTGCTTCATCTTGCTGGAACCATACCTGTTCGTTTATACCATTATTTACACCTGGTAAAATTATTCTGCAAGAAGGAATTACGTGACTCCTGAGGAGCTTCAGATATTTTTCGCCATTCAAATTACCATCTATAAAAAAAGGTCCCACAATATGTCTACTAACTATTCCCGCCCAAGCATTAACTTTTTCGGGCCTCTGAGTTTGACCTTCCTGGAACTAGTGAGTATTCTCAACAGACCAATAACGATAATTGTGTCTATTAACAATGCCACTTAAATGGAAAGTAGCTTCATCCGAGAAAATGATATTTGTTGCGAAGTTATTATCGTTATTGCGTCTTTCCATCATCAGCTCACAGAATTCAGCTCTTCTATCAAAATAAAATTGTCCTCGTTTAACTCATGCACCAACTTTATCTTGTAGGGATTGTAGGGACACATTAAAATCCATTACCATTGTCCTGGATGATTGTCTTGGATTTTCATATATTGAGAGCATGATATCCAAAGCTGTCTCCTCCGGTTGCTATTTTAGGTCGACCTGATCTAGCGGCTTCCCTAACACTGCCTGTTTCTCGAAATTTCTTTATCACTCGACACACCGTTGACTGATTTATTGGAGGCCTATTTGGATATAATTCATTGAAAAGTTGACAAACTTGTTCTTGCGATCTCTTCATATTTCCGTAACCGCTCATTATTAACATTTCAACTCGTTGATTCTCATTCAGATGAACCATAGTGTAAACAAATTGGAAACAGTAAATTAAACAAGAACTCAAAATTGACACCTCTTAGGTCGCTGTCATGAAAACACCTTGATTCAACTGGTGGGTATTAGGTAGGAATAATTATAATTAGGGAATATTTCATTTTTGAGCTGTCATTATCTCGGAAACGCTTGCAGATAGGTGAAAATTTCAAATACAAAAAATTCAGAGTTTTCTTAGTAGAATCCAAATATGCAATCATATGCAGGGTGTTCCATTTAAAAAAAGTAAGTTGGCCTCTATGGCAACCAAACCAGAAATATTGAAAAAATTTATGCAGGTAGAAATGTGGGGAATAATTTACTGAACAACTTTCATACAGGTCACTTTTTCGTATACGAGGTAATTCAAAAGTTACAGGCATTATGCGCGACTTTTTTGCCACTTTGTATAATAAAACTATTGGACAAATTTCATATTTATATCGTAAGCCGTTTCGACTCAGCGATGATGAATCAGTCAGTCAGGACATACTACTCTATGCATTGGATATTGATATTGATAACCACTGCAATATGCGAGGAAACGGATGTTGATAAACGCGAACTTGTAACAATTAATATTGCATAGTTTACTGGATTTCCATTACGTTAATTTTTTATTGTTATTTAAATAATTATTATATCATAACTTATTATAACAATAATATTTAAATAGAAATAAAGGTCTGTCTTTACCACCAAATAACTTTATTTGCCCCTCTAGGGTAGAAAACAAGGGTTATAAAAATACATAAAATGACGATGAATTAAATTAAATTTCTTAATGCATGTGTTGTTGTACTAGTTTCGACTTTAGAGAAAGTCATCCTCAGCAACTAACCACTTAAGAGATTTTTATATGAAAAGAAGTTAAAACAGTTGGGGGAACAGAGAGGTGATTCAACAATACAATACAATATAATATAATGCAGATTATGCAACCTTTGGAATCGACAGGAGTTTAGTATAAGAAAGAAGAATCCATGTATGCTCTGTCGATTCCAAAGGTTGCATAATCTGCATTATATTATATTGTATTGTATTATTGAATCACCTCTCTGTTCCCCCAACTGTTTTAACTTCTTTTCATATAAAAATCTCTTAAATGGTTAGTTGCTGAGGATGACTTTCTCTAAAGTCGAAACTAGTACAACAACACATGCATTAAGAAATTTAATTTAATTCATCGTCATTTTATGTATTTTTATAACCCTTGTTTTCTACCCTAGAGGGGCAAATAAAGTTATTTGGTGGTAAAGACAGACCTTTATTTCTATTTACAATCTCGCCACAGAATATGGACTACTTCTTAAATAATATTTAATATTACAAAACTGGTTTTTCGTAAATTTAAAAAAGCTAAGTTTTTAGGATTGCATGAATTTATCTGTTGTTTTTTTGCATTTAGAGGAATCGTTCTGTTTTTTTGATGGAATGGCTCTTTTAAAAATTTAAGAAAGTCAATCATTGTAAGTGTATCCAGGGGTCGCCAGATCAAATGTTCGAGTCCTTCAGTTTCGGCAGGAACAACTATAACCTTTGTTTCATCCTTTTAAAATGAGAATAAACACAAAATGCTTCCACGAAAAAGGGTTTGATGGCTGGTGGTTACATATACAGGGTGCTCCATTTAAATCGCCCATTTTTAAAGCAAAATATTTTTTGTGCTAATTTTCCTATTACTAAAATTCAAATACAGTATTGTAGAATACCTGCAAAAATTTTGTGACATACATACCGGGTGATGAATGGCTTTAGTTCAACATAGGAAATCCCATGTAAATTTTGAGGTGGCTAAATATTGGCTTCCTTGTACATTTTAGAGAAAAAATGTATTATAATTTTTTGAAGAGGTCGATATAATAAATCCATGTGCCAAGTTTGAATAAATTTTAATAAGTCAATCCTAACTTACTCAATTAAATGTGATGGCAAACACCAGCAAATTATTATTTGACATTGACAAAAAGAAAGTACACTACAAAAAATAATTATGTAATTTTCAGTAACATTACGTTGGTCACACAGAGGCCAACGTAATGTTCCGTAAAATTACATAAAACTTTTCTTGACGTTATTCAGTTTAAGATTCCGTAAAATTACTTAATAAATTAATAGGTAAAATTTGATATTTTTAAGTTATATCTTACGTAAAATTATATGAAACCGTTGACATTCTTCCGTTATATATTAAGTAAATTTCATAAACAAATTAGGTAAACTTTTACACCATATATACAGTTATTCTTATTTTTCCCTTAAAAGTATAGGAATTTCCCGTATTTAATAACTGTAAATTTAGTTATATAATCATGAATTTTAATTATATTTCCTATGAGAATTACTTAATATATACTGGATTTTTTTATGTAATCTATTACTTAATTTTATTCCGTACTATTCAGTAATAAGCAATGTAAATTTACAGTAGTTAATCAATTTTGTGAAAAAAATGAAACCTTGCTATAAAGCAAAGAGCTACAATCACAAGTTAAATCTATCTCATTATTAGTTAGGGACATAAATTTAAATTGTGATTACATAGTTGTCTTTGAGCTTTATAGATTTTAGTTTAATAATTATGCAAACTAAATCTACAACTACTGTCAATTTAACTGTGAAAAGTGGGGTCTATATTATAGGTATAATAATAAAAACAAAATTTGTAACGAACCTTCAGTCGGTCACACATTTTGACGAAATATTACATTACCGCAAAAGACTTTAAACATTCGTCAGATGTTTGATCAAATTGAGGTTATTTATTTAAAGAAATATTATTTTGGTTATAGATACCTACCTAACTATAATAAAAAAGACAATACTAGGGCCAATATAAACCATTAGTTAAACATGTAACTGAACTATAGCACTATATTATGTATATCACTAATAATTTTTATATTATTATATTTAATAAGTCCACACTTTTAACGCAGACTTAACAACTAATTAACCACAAAGTTTTTTTGATACGCGATTTCTCGTAAATTTTATTAAGTCTGCATACTATATTATATTCTATATATATATTTTAATATAAGTACTTAAATATTTTATTCTACAGTGACATACGTTAAACAATATTATTGTATGTCATATACAAATAAGATTTAACACAAAATAAATATTAATATAAAATAAAGTAAGATGAATAAAAAGTTAGCCACAGCTTCAACTATAGTTTTTATTCACACCATCAACATTAATAATATGTGAATAATAAAAAAAAAGATAAACCTAAAAAAATAACACACACAACTTTGATATACTTAATATATTGTATATAATACCCTAATTAAACATAATATTAAAAATAACAAAATATTACACAAACACTAAACAACTACCTTACAGTATATAAAAGCTAATTTACTTTATTAAGTAGCAAAAAAATCTTTTACATTTACATATTTTTCTTAAGGGACATTTTCATTCCAACCCATTATTTATATGTTCGTAAATATGCGAAAAGAATTGTTTTTCCTCTGCACCCTTTACTTTTTCTTTACAGTGTAAATTACTTACATGTTGTTTAAAGCCCTTATAAGTTTTAAACTGTAATGTACAATCGGTGCTTTTAAAGAAAAATGAAAATTTCGATGTAAATATTGATGTTTATTATAAATATCAATGGAACTTAAACTAACAGCACACAATTCACATTTTATTATAGTATATCAGTAAGGTGTACTTACCTCATACTCCGAGTACTACAATTATTAATATTTTAGTCAACCACTGTAACTCAATTAAAAGCACCCTAAAACAACGGGAAAAAGCCTGTCTCCTACTGGAATGCCGAAAGATAGATGCCGAATTATTATAGTAACAGTGCGCCGTCGCGGCTTGCATGCATCAATGGTAATATTGGCGAAAATAGAACATTTTAATTTTTGAGTTTTGTGATTTTCAGTAATATGTTATGCGATTTTGTCAAACTTGTTAAGACTTTTACCGAATATGTACCGTAAAGTATTATTCAGTTATAATAAAATGGGTTTTAAATTGTAATTTTCTCATTTTCAGTAAAATGTTATGCAACTTTGTCAAATGTATTTTGACATGAAGCGGATTTGACGCATTTACATAATATACACTTATTATATTTTTGTTATTTATGTAAATTATTTATTTTGGTATTTTCATAGGAATTTTAAAGTGTAATTCTGTTTTACCTAGTAAATTTTAGTAATATATTAAGAATTTTTAGTTACATCTGAAAAGTCCCAAATATATTATTTAAAAATGAAAAGACACGTTTTATTTCGGAAATTTAACAAAAGTGTTACGGAAAAAAAATGTAATTTTACACTACTTTTTTGCAGTGTAGCATGAGTGACAACATTTTCATTGAATGCGCTTTAATTATAGTTAAATATGAGCTATTCCATTAAGGAAAAAGTAACTATGATTAAGTGGTATTATACAGGAAACAGTTTAAGAGCAGTGTCTGAAATGTTTTCAGTTTAATTCCCTGATAAGCCTATCCCTTTCATTTCATTAATTAATTAAATTTATCATTATTAAATTTAAGTCCAAAGGCATTGTAATAAATAACTGTAAATGCTCCACTCAGAATGTCAATAGTGCTGAAGAAAGGGATAATAGAGATGTTGATATTTTACTGCACATGGAGGAAAATAGAATGATTAGCACAAGGATTCTTGGGCAAGCCGTAAGAAAACATTAAACTACAGTGTTGCGCACTTTAAAAATACATAAATATTTTCCTTAAAAGTATGAAAAACATCAAGAGCTACAACGAGAAGAACGGAGAATGGTATTCTGTTTTGAGGTAATGGAAAGAGCAAATAATTATTGGGATTTTTTAAAAAATATTTGTTTTACCGATGAATGTACATTTACCCTCAACAACGAACCAAATGTTCAAAATTGCCGGTATTGGAGCCAAGAAAATGAACATCGTCTTGTTCATACTCGGACGCAATATCCACAAAAGATAAATGTTTGGTCGGAAATTGTAGGACATCACATTATGAACCATTTTTTATGGAAGACAACTTTACAGCAGTAACCTAATTGAACTCGCACTAGAACAAGTTGTACGCGAGAATCAGGAGATCTGGTATCAAATGGATGGTTGTCCTGCCCATAATTCTCTCATACAGGGAATACTTGCAAATTATTTTAACGGAAATATTATTGGCTCACGGCATCTAATCCCTTTGGCCAGCCAGGTCTCCTAGTCTCCTGATCTTTCACCAAACGACTTCTTTCTGTGGGGTAACTTAAAAAATTTTATTTATAAGGATGTAAAATTTGAAAATCTAAACCAGCTAAAAATCTGTATTTCGTTAAAATGTGACAAATAAATTTTATGATCGGTTAGGATATTGTTTAGCCGTTAATGCGAAATAATCTTTATTCGTTATGCCCAGCTTTACGTCAATTTTTGACAATAGCGTCATAGCAATTATTTACTGGTGTTTGCAGTATTACCTAAACTATGAAAATTTAGGATTGGCTCATTAAAATGTATTCAAACTTGGTACATGGGTTTATTATATCGACCTCTTCAAAAAATTACAATACACTTTTTCTCTAAAATGTACAGGGGAGCCAATATTTAGCCACCTCAAAATTTACATGGGATTTCCTATGTTCAACTAAGCCATGCATCACCCGGTATAATATTTGTATAGGGCTGACCACAAAGTCAGAATGAGGCCTTCGATTTTTTTAAAGGGAACACGTTATATTGCTATTTTTTTTTTCGAATCCTCTGTAAATTCCCATTCCAAAAATATATCACACTTATTACTTCTTTTGAAAGGTTGATATTAGAAGCAAACTTTCTAGTTAGGAAAACATACGCACACCTATTATTATTTAAGGCAAATAAGGTAAACCTTTAGGTAAAGGTGGTTCTTTTGTCTAAAAACCAATGTCACCTGACTTAAAAACCTAAAGAGCTGCTCGCAAAGTTAAGGTACAATTCGTGTTTGAAATACGAGTTCAATATAAATTAAAGGGAATACTTCAGTTTATAAACTCGGCTGGTGTGTTCCATAGTTTCGGAAATACTCCCTCGGTAGTTCGGGATAACCAATTTTTATGTTCGTAATTCAGAAAGTTCGTTCTGACCACTGAAGACGGACGCTCTCTAAAATCATAATATGGTTACAGCCAAACGTCACCTATCGTTGATTCATTGTGTTTTCTTCTTTTCTATTTCTTGTGTGTGTATTACATTATACAGGGTGTTCATTTGAAAACTTCCCACCACGGATTTATCGAAAACCACCGATTAAGAGAAAAAACGCCGAGACACGTCAAAAGATTTGCCAAAGGGGACAACTTTTTAACCAAAAACTACTTCACCCCCTTTTACCCCCTGCCCCCCGGGGTCATCCCCTTAAAAATTTTAAATGACAAGGGGTAACAGGTAATAGCTTGTTTGAAAGGTTTTTTAAAGTGCTTTATTTTGACGTTTGATTTTTTAAAATCGGTCGATTCGTTTTCGGGAAAAGTAGAAAAATCTTTATTTACCTTAATTTGTTCAGATAGAAAAAAAAAACACACGGAAATATCACTTTTTATTTCAATAAGTGTTCAAAATCAAACATAAACAGCATTAGACGTGACAGCAACCAAATAACAACCCGACTTTTTTTCAGCCATCTATTTATAAACACAGATAACATGGGCGAACTGTATTTATTCTTATACCTGTTTTTTTATTTATTTATATTTATATAATATACATTTACAGTTTAACATTAAAGTTACTAATAATTTACAGATAATAAATGATGACTGAGCACCTAGGTGCATGCACCTGTATGTGCTACAATATAAAAATAACTAAAATATATCTATATAATCACAGTATGACATTTGGCGAATAAATTAATTAATTATTAAAATGTGTTCCATTTGTTACAGAATATCCCTAAATAAATCCAAATTTCCAGCGATATATTGTTTAGCTCTTGATCGAAATTTATGTACTATTACTGTTCCATCAACTTTAGTTTTTAATAATGAGTTTATATATACTAAGAACAAGATTGGTCCAAGAACAGTTCCTTGGAGGACGCCCATCTTTACTTCCTCTGGGTCACTTAGGGTATTTTTTATTTTAACCATTTGTTTTCTTTGAAATAGATAATTTTTTAAAAGTTTCAGCACAATACCCCTCACTCCATAATGTTCAAGGACATTTAAAAGAGTCTCATGAGGTACCGTGTCAAAAGCCTTTGCCAGATCAAGAAACACTGCTGCACATTTGTTGCCTTTATCTAAGTTGATTTTAATTTGATTTACCAGTTCAAACATTGCATCACATGTGCTCGTGTTTTGTTTAAACCCATATTGGTTTTCACTTAGTATATTATGTTTTGTTAAATAATCATTCAATCTTACTTTTAAACATTTCTCAAAGATTTTTGTTGTGGTATTTATAAGACTGATGGGTCGATAGTTCGTTATGTGGGTTTTATTACCATTTTTATATATTGGAGAAATTATTGATATTTTGAGTTGTTCTGGGATTTCTCCACTTTGAAATATTAGATTAATAACGTGAACAAGAGGTGTTAAGAAAAAGTTGTGATATTTTTTTACTAATTTCGATGTTATTTGATCAAATCCGGGAGAACTATTTTCTTTTAAAGTTTTGATAAGGGAGATAATTTCATTTTCGTCAACCGGTTTTAAAAACATAGATTCTTTTATTTGTGGGTAATTTATTTTATAGTTAGTAGGGGGTTTATCAATTTTTTCTGCTAATTTTACGCCGACTTCTGCAAAGTATTTATTACAATAATTAACCATGTCTTTAGCACAAGAGAAAGTATCATTTGTTTCATTATTCACAATATTCATTTCTTCTACTGTCTTACTAGTGTTCTCATTTGTCGCCTCTTTTAAAACTTTATAAATTTTTTTTTATGTCTTTAGTGTTTTCTAGAATGTTTGCATAATAATTGGATTTGACAGTCGATATAATTCTGTTAAGTTGATTTCTGTAGTTTTTATAGTTATTAAAAAGTTCTATGTTTTGTCTGTTTTTATTTACTTGTTTTTTTAATTTGTCCCTATGTTTAATCGAAATTATTATTCCTTTGGTAATCCATGGTTTAATCTTTTTATTTTCTTTTACTTTTATACTCTTTGTGTTTGTACATTGATTTATTAGGCTAGTCAAAATGTCTATGAATTTGCCATAAGCTAGTGATGAGTTCTTAAGCGAAAGTACTATATTCCATTGCGTTCTTGATAATAAATCGAGAAACGCTTCACTATCAAATTTTTTAATCTGTTTATAAGTTATCTTTTTTTTAGCCAAAGGGTTATATATGTTGTTTATGGACAAATACACCGGAAAGTGATCTGTTATATTTGTGTTAATTACCGAGGCATTGTATTCAACTTTATTTGCAGTTGACTTCGACCTTACAAATATGTGATCTAGGCAGGATTGTGTATGAGATGTAATTCTAGTATAAGTATTAATATATGAAGTAAATCCGTGAGACATAAGCATACTTAAATAGTTATTACTCATTGCATCAGCGTCATCTAGTATGTCAAAGTTTAAATCTCCTATAATGATATCATAATCTTTTTTGTTTATGTTGGAAATGAAATTATCCAGATCCTCTATAAATAAATTTTCTTTTGTGGAAGGTGATCTGTAACAAGTTAATATATTGAAAAAAGTTTTATCCTTGTTAAAGGTTAAGTTTGATAAGGTTACTTTTGTTAAGGGTAAGACTGTATGCATGATGTTAAAATTAATTTTGCTATTAATAAAAATTAGCATGCCGTCATTCTGGTTTAAATTACTGTGGTTAAAACTGGTGACAAATCCAGGAATCATAAAATCTGAGGTAGAGTGAATAAATCGCGTTTCACCAAGAGCTATTACATCAATATCATTAAGGGGTGGTATAGCGCAATATATATATCCGGACCTGGATCACGGTTACCAGCTTCTGCCACTCAAGCCAACCTCACTTTCACGTAGTATGCCCTGTTATAACTGACGAGGCTCTGGCGAAAAGGAGAACGGAACCCACTAATCGGGGTAAAACCGAGCGGTGGTCATCCGTTCTTCAGGGCGATCTGGGCTTGCACAGAGCGATCTAAATGACATTGCACCTCTATAGCCAGCAGCCAAGACCGTGGCCATGATTCTCTAAAAGAGATACGCTGGCGGATCTAGACCGGGAGGTCGATAAATATCCCCCAAGCTAAGTTGTGGGACACCGTGGCTATGGCTGGATGACACTGGGGTAACAGTTGTCAAGAACGGTTCCTTTGGGGTAATGGGTCGCACCCCATCGTATTTAGGCCTTACCCCCGCATGCGGGGCTCTGCGGGGGCGGATCAATTTCCCTTGCTACTCGTGGGATCTAATATGGACCAAAAAACAGACAAAAAAACACAACAAAGAGCTCCGGAAACGGGGCCTGAAACGACAATCGCATCCGAGGGAGCTTCCCATAGGGAGGCCCCGACGGAGGCAAAAAAGCGCCGCAACAGATGCGGTGCAGAAAAGAAAAGAGCGAGGGCCGCGCGGCTGGCAGCAAACCAACCGCAGACTCAACCCTGTGGATCCGCAGAAGGCGACCCCAGGCCCGCTACATCGGGCATTAAAAGGGGTCGGGTGCACGGAGACACACCACCTTCGGTGAAAAAACAGCAGGTGACAAAGAGGGCACCCGCAGCTACTTATAGCGGGGCCACACAGGCTGCGCTTAGAGTAGCCATTGTTGGGCCAGAAACGACCAAACTCTCGCAGGCTATGACGTATGGCCTACAAGAAAGTCTGTCGAGGCAGATCGATGCTCTCCCAGAGGGCACTCTGCCACGATTTGACGAATTTAGGCTGTCCGAGCAGGGGATCATCTTGGTCACCTGCTCGGATACGCCATCTAAGGAGTGGCTCACGACTGCCGTGGATGCGCTGTCCCCCTTCCAGGGGATACCCATCCGAATGGTGGAACGCGGGCTACTCCCCAAAATGCTCAAGATGATCGCCTTTGTCCCGGGAGCTCCTGTGGACAGGGAGAGCATCTTGGGCAGAATAAAGCGCTCAAATCCGGAGCTGAACACTCAAAACTGGATTTTGAGAGACGTCATTGTGGTGCCAGGTAAGGGCTCGAGGCTGATTCTCCACATGGAGGAACAATCAGTGCGGGACCTGAAGGCTCGCAATAACACAGGCTACGCCGGCATGGCGAGGATATCCTTCTGGGATCCTCGCAGTGCCAAAACGGAAAAAACGCCAGGACCACCAGAGGGCTCGGTATCCGCGGGACCCGTGCAGGGCCCCGCGGAGCCAGCACATACTGGAGGCTCTGAAGAAGACAAAGAGGGGGAGTTAGGGGAGGCCACTGGCGCAAGCGGGGGCTCACCCCCCATGGGCTCGGCGGGGCCTTCAGGCTCTGTAGAGCCCATGGAGGTGGAGCCACCGGGGCGGAGGGGAGCTGACAACTCCTCCAGCACATAAGGCAGCCTTTTCATCTCTTTAAAGGTTGCACAAATTAACCTCCAACATTGCATAGCTGCCACTTCGTTGATAAAACAGCAGATAGCAATGAGAAAGAGGGACATTATACTGATACAGAAACCCTGGATTAGACAGGGCTCAATAATGGGTCTCAGTCGCAGACAGGGACTTGTTTTCGTGAGCACTGACAACACCCCCAGGGCCTGTATCTACATAGCTAAAAGCGCAAAATTAAATGTACTAATGCTAACAAATTTCTGTTCTAGGGATCAGGTAGCTGTTAAGGTAACCGCGGGGGGAAGAAGCTATGTCCTCTGCTCCTCATACTTACCATATGAAGAACTCAATCCACCGTCCGACCATCTGCATGAACTAATCACATGGTGCAGGAACAAAGGCCTCCCACTTATTATTGGATGCGACGCAAACGCCCACCACACTTGCTGGGGGAGCGCGGACATCAATGAGAGGGGGAGAGCGCTGCTAGAATATCTAAACATAAACCAGTTGGATATCCTTAACAGGGGAACAAAACCAACGTTTGTCACAAAGACAAGACAGGAGGTTCTCGACATAACCATCAGCGTACCATGGGTAACTGATAAGATAAAAGACTGGCATGTGAGCTTTGACATTACGATGTCGGACCACCGCCAGATTGAATTTAGTCTAGAAGTGCGCAGCACAGCTCAGACTTATGAGTACAGAAATCCCAGACTAACTAATTGGGATTCCTACAGAAATAGTCTATCTGGCAAGTTACCACCCGCGAGAAGACCATTTACGCAACTCCAGATAGAGGAACAAACGGAGAGTCTCACGAGGGCCCTAACTCAGGCCTACGAAGAAAGCTGTCCAATCAGAAGATCTAAAAGGATCCACAAAGTTCCTTGGTGGAACTCGGATCTACAAGGTCTTAGGCAAGAGGTGCGCAGGCTCTTCAATAGGGCAATGTACACCAAGGTAAGTGCAGATTGGGACCTTTATAAAGGGGCTCAAATGAGGTTTAAAAGCCGGGTCAGAAGCAGCAAAAGGGACGCATGGAAAGGCTTCTGCGAAAGTGTAGAGGAACTTCCAACGGTCTCAAGGCTGTATAAAATCATGAAAACAAATAGAGAACCCAGGCTGGACACTCTGAGGCTTCCGGACGGTACATACACAAGTACCGAGCGGGAGGCCTTGGAGTGTCTAGTAGAGAAACACTTCCCTGGATCTATCGTGCAAGTAAATCCACCGCAGGCTCAGGGGCCTCTCCCGGACCCAGATATGATAAGGGACTGGGAGACGGCTTCTGAGGTTATAACAGTGGACAGAATCAGATGGGCAGTACAGACCTTTGAGCCATATAAGAGTGCGGGGGTTGATGGAATCTTCCCGGCCCTTCTCCAGGAGGGGCTGGGACATATCATCGGCCATCTGCACAGGGTTCTGACGGCTGTACTGGCGACGGGCTACATCCCCAAGAGTTGGAGAATCGCGAGAGTGGTATTCCTACCAAAGGCAGGCAGGGCCTCATATGACGAGGTGAGTGCCTTTAGGCCAATCAGTCTCACGTCCTTCTTGCTAAAACTGCAGGAGAGATTGGTAGAAAGGCATCTTAGGGAGGGCGTCTTGATGGCCACGAACCTGCACTGGTCACAACACGCATACCAAACAGGCAAATCTACTGAAACAGCACTGCATTCAGTGGTTTGCAAAATAGAAAAATCATTACAGCAGAAAGAGCTCGCTTGCGGGACTTTTCTGGACATTGCAGGGGCCTTTGACAATACGTCATGTGGCTCCATAATCATGGGATTGGAGAGTAAGGGCGTCCACAATACCATCGTAAGATGGATAGGGGCCATGCTCAACAACCGAACAATTACCACCACACTCAATGAGGAAACGGTTAGAGCGCTCGTCGCAAGAGGATGCCCACAGGGGGGAGTTCTGTCCCCTCTATTGTGGTGCGTCGTCCTAGACGGGCTTCTCAGGAGGCTTCATGAGAAAGGTTTTTATACTCAGGCATATGCGGACGATATTGCGGTGGTCATCTCCGGCAAATTCCCGGGGACCATCAGTGGTCTCGTACAGGGTGCTCTGAGACAAATAGAACTATGGTGTACAGACCAAGGGCTATCGGTGAACCCCACTAAGGTGGAACTGGTACTCTTTACGAAAAAAAGAAATATAACTGGGTTTAAGGATCCGGTAATATTCAACACAGCCATCCCGAGAGTATCGTCTGTCAAATACCTGGGTGTTCTCCTGGATCATAAACTGACATGGGGACCCCACGTGGATAGACAGATCCAAAGGGCTACGGCTTCACTCTGGGGATGTAAAAGGCTCCTGGGCAAAACCTGGGGACTTAACCCCAAAGCCACCCTGTGGCTTTGGACAGCGGTAATCAGGCCCATGCTGCTCTATGCTTCGGTAGTATGGTGGCCTGCGGCAGAACTAACAACAGTAAAGACCCGCTTAGCTCGGGTACAACGTCTGGCGTGTACGAGCACGACGGGAGCTATAAGAACGACTCCAACTGCGGCCCTGGAGGCTCTACTTGCGCTTCCGCCTCTTCATATAATAGTGAAAGCGGAGGCCATGAGAGCGTCCTACAGGATAAAACAATGGGGTATGTGGTTAGATAAGGGCCATGGCCTAGGCCATGCCAGCATTCTGGGAACGCTTGTGCGGGGGGAGGGTATGCTGGAATCGCCCAGTGACATTCTTCCTCCCACATACGTGTTCAGAAAATCGTTCAGCACAGAGATACCGACTAGAGACGCCTGGGGCGAGGACCAAAGAGCTCAGACGGAAGGTCAAGGGCTCATCTGGCATACAGACGGGTCTAGGACTGACGGGGGCTCGGGTGCTGGCGTCTGGGGCAGGAGGCCAAGATGCGAATTAACCTTCGCACTGGGCTCACACGCCTCAATTTTTCAGGCGGAAATATTCGCTATCAACAAGTGCGTACTGGCGAACCTCGATAGAGGTTATAGGAATCAGCAAATCACGATTTGCACCGACAGCCAAGCAGCCATAAAGGCGCTGGCATCAAACAAATTCGTGTCGAAAGGAGCCCTAGACTGTCGAGAAAATCTCAACGTCTTAGGCAACTCCAATAGGGTGCGGCTTGTCTGGGTTCCAGGACACAAAAATATACAAGGCAACGAGGAAGCTGACACGTTGGCTAAACGTGGTTCAGCGGCCTCATTCAGGGGGCCCGAGCCAGTGCTGGGGCTTCCAGCGGGCTTTGCCAACAATGTCATTGACAAGTGGGTAAAACGGGAAGCCAAAGAGAATTGGACAAATACAGCGGGGCTCAGACAGGCTAAGCTCCTCATTCAGGGGCACTGTCAAAACTTCGCCGACACGCTATCCAGAATGAGTAGGAAAAACCTAAGGATCGTTACGGGCATCCTTACTGGGCACGGCGGTCTGAATAAGCATCTGTATACAATGGGGCTGAACAACTCAGCAGTATGCAGGTTCTGCAAGCAGGAGAACGAGGACTCACTGCATGTCCTATGCTTCTGTAATAGCCTTATACGAAAAAGGCACCAGTACCTGGGTGCAGGACTACTTGCACCAGCGGATATCAAGGAGCTTTCACCAACCCTAGTGCTCGCCTTCGTGAAGGGCATAGGTTTGGCGCAACCCTAACCAACGCGGCAGAGCACAATGGGTCGACAGGCCTGAGTGCTGCGGTGTCAGAGCTGCCCGCACTTACATACATACATACATACATACAATATCATTACTTAGATTAGAGGATGTTAAAAATATCAAAAACTCATCAAAGTTATTAAAAGCACTTCTTATATTAAGGCGTAGAATGTTAAAATGCGTGCTGCTCTTTAAGAGTTCAACTTTTTTAATAAACTGTTCTATATTTTCTGACTTCATTTTTCTATCTTCAATTATTTCATTTTCGAGTTCATTTAAAATATTTTCTTCCTCTATATCCATTAATTATAAATTATAATTGGTTTTACCTTTAAGGACAGCAGTGTGGTAGGCCAGGGTCGGACACTCTCGACTATCACATTTATGATCAACTTCGTACTTCGTTTTGTATTTTTGGTTCGATATGATACAGTTTTTACACGTGGGAACCTGATTATTGCATTGGCCTATATGATGTTCTTCTGAGCAATTGGCACAAACGGTTTTAAATGTACAGTTGTCTTTCTTGTGGTAAAAACCTTGGCAGTTGAAACATTTTGGAACACTTAAATCTTCGTAAACCATATGTCTCTCCCAGCCGATACATACTTTTTTCATAGACATTATTTCATAATATGCTTGAGGTGAACATTCACAGATGATTGTCTTTGGGCCTTGTCTTGTATTTTTAATATAGACAACTTTTACTTCCCCTTTTAACTGATTTTGTCGTATTAAAGAATTTTGGATCTGATCTGCTGCCATTTCTTGATTAAAGTTGATTATTTTAATTCTTGGTTGTCTCATTTTTGTTAGTTGTACCTCATATGCATTTTGAAGCTTATTTTCCATTTCGATTTTTAGTGTTTCAATTTCTTGTTTTGTTTGACAGTTTACAATTACTGATCCATTTTTTGTTTTTTTTTTACATTAGTGATACCAAGTTTTAGTTCCACTGGGTTGATGTTTGTATTCATATCTTTCACTGTTTGATCAGTACTTTGATTCTGCTTTGGCTTTAATATTATTTTTGGGAAATTGTTTGATACTTTTACATTTTCATTTCTTAGGACTGAGGAATACAATGGAGTGTTTTGTTGCTTTTCTGTGTTGTTAATTTTTTCTTGTAGTAGTTGTATTATAGTTTCTTGGTCTTTAATGATTCTTGCCTTATCTTCGATTGTTTTTTGTAAGATTTCTATTATTTCAGAGTTTTTGCAT
Source organism: Polydrusus tereticollis (assembly GCA_963920685.1). Lineage (NCBI taxonomy): Eukaryota > Metazoa > Arthropoda > Insecta > Coleoptera > Curculionidae > Polydrusus > Polydrusus tereticollis. Next base: position 82,121,323 of record OY987329.1, on the reverse strand, counting down.
TTTTTGCAACAAAATTTCAGAGCTCTTTTTTGTAATGGTATGCATCTTAATTCAGACGGAGTGAGTTCGCTGCAGTCGGAACAAATAATTATTTTGCATGTATCACAAGGGAAACAGGGGTTTTTATTATCCTTTGTCGGTTGCTGAATTCTTTTACATATTGAACATTCCATTTTTGCTTATTGACCATATCAGGCCTTGTTAACACTACGCCACTGGTACGGTTTATCTTGATTTCAGTTTAAATTGTAGGCACCACATAGAACTACTTTTTTTGTTGTTGTTGTTGTTTGCTTCATCTGCTGATAATGTTTCACTCGATATTTTTTACGATACTTTAATTATTATTTTTCAAGATTACTAAATTGCATATATGCAGTTTTTCACTACAAAACAGTTTCAATTCACTTCCAATTTGATGCAATATGTTACCGAAAATATTCTGCCTTTTTTGATACCAAACACTGGTTCATTTTAATAGAATAAACTATCAAAAACCTTAAAAAAAGTCGGAGCAAATTTATACACGTCTAGCAGTCTCGAAAGTGAACAAATTGAGTTTTTTATAGTTGCTAACGAAAAGAAAGAATTTAATTTGCTGTCTGTTACCTTTGTGACAATCTTGGGATAGTGAAAATTAATTTATTGATTCAGATTTTACTTCCAAAATGGTTTACACACTAGCCGAAAGAGTGGAAATGATTCTAATTTATGGTGCCCAAAATCAATGTGCTCGGCAAACTGCCGTCACATTTAACGCCAGACATCCGGAAAAGATAACTTCGCATAGGTATGTTTTGCACCTTGTTACTAAATTTACTTAAACTGGATCTGTTGCAAATAAAAAACGTAATCATCGTAGAGTTTTGGATGAAGCCGCTCAAGTTGAAGTTTTGGGTAATTTTGGCATAAATCCTAATACTTCATTACGCAAAATTGTTGATGCGACTGTTATTTCATTAGGCTCTGTACACACAGTTACTAAATTACATAAATTTCATCCATTCAAAATGAAAATATTGCAAGAGTTATAGTTTTTTTATAGTTTATAGTTAGTTATACGAAGATGATTTCGATAGGCAAGTTGAGTTTTGTGAACAAATGACTGCAGCGATTAATGATAATACCATTCATGTAAAGAATATCTGCTTCAGTGATGAATTGCACATTTTATCTAAATGGATTTGTTAATAAGCATAACTGCAGGTATTGGAGCAATGAAAATCCTCATGCTTTTGTAGAAGGGCATACTCAGTACCCCCAAAAAATTAATGTATGGGCAGGCATTTTAGGAAACAAAGTGATTGGGCCATTGTTTATTACTGGGAATTTAAAAGGAGGCATTGATTTAGATATGTTGGAAAATACCATCAATCCGCTTATCACTGAAACCTTTGAAAACCAAATCGAAGACGATGGAAACCCTATACTTGATGAGGCTGAAATATATTTCCAGCAAGACGGCGCTCCTCCTCACTATGGTCTTCCGGTTCGGCAATGGCTAGACGACGAGTTTCCAGATGAATGGATAGGGCAAACAGGGCCTATATAGGCCTATGAAATCTATTGTGTTCACTCCCCAACCTGAAAGTTTGGATGAACTTCGTCAACGCATCATCGAAAGCTGCCATGATCTCCCACAACATGTTTTTGAAAATGTCTGTCAGGAATTTGAACATCGCCTATATCATTGTTTGGCCAATAACGGGCAACATTTTGAACACTTATTGAAATAAAAAGTGATATTTTCGTGCGCTTTTTTTTTCTATCTGAACAAATTAAGATAAATAAAGATTTTTCTACTTTTCTCGAAAACGAATTAACCGATTTTAAAAAATCAAACGTCAAAATAAAGCACTTTGAAAGACCTTTCAAACAAGCTATTACTTGATACCCCTTGTCATTTAAAATTTTTACGGGGATGACCCCGGGGGGCAGAGGGTAAAAGGGGGTGAAGTAGTTTTTGGTTAAAAAGTTGTCCCCTGTGGCAAATATTTTGACGTGTCTCTGCGTTTTTTCTTTTAATCAGTGGTTTTCGATAAATCCGTGGTGGGAAGTTTTCAAATGAACACCCTGTATATAGTTTTCTTAAGATTGAAAAATATTTCAAAATCATTACTGATCACAAATCTGTGTCATTTATGTGCAAAACATAAGAAAATTCAAAATTAAAAGATAATATAATATTGTTTACAGACCAGGAGAATCAAATGCAGCAGCTGATGCTTTTCGAGGATTTGTAGGTCAATTTCAAGCAATAACCTATTCGAATTACATAAGTCATAATCTCATCCTGGAGTAACAAGAACGCATCGTTTTGATAAAATACGAATTGTGCCTTATTCTGTCGAAGAAATAAGACATATGATATTCGAATGTTCTGTCTGTGCAGAAATAGAACCAAGATTTTATAAAAATTCAGGGACACATTTAATTAAAGCAACAGCACCGTTAGAGAAGCTCAACATTAAGTTTAAAGGTCATCAACTAGAAACACATACATGCTAACTATACTCGATGAATACTCCAGATTTCCATTTGCATTTCCATCATCTTCAACTGTTATATAATGCTTAAATAATTGATTCTGTTTGTTTGGAATGCCAGCTTATATTTATTCAGATCGTGGAACATCATTTATCGCAAGAAAATTTATAGTGTATCTCGCGGATTAGCTTCCAGTCGAACTACGCCTTATAATCCGGTAGGAAATTGACAGGTAGAACGATATAATGGTACTATATGGAAAGCAGTCAATCCTGCACTTAAAACACGACAATTAAAAACTACGCAATGGGAAATGGTTCTACCAGATGCCTTACACTCTATCGCTTACTATGTACCGCTACAAACTAAACTCCTCATGAAAGAATATTTAATTATCAGTATGCCACACTGCCGATTTAATAATACACACGGTATAAACCAAATATATATTTAATTACTCGTAACAATTGCTTATATAATAATCTTATCAAAACTACTAGGTAAAGTACGATACGTAGCTAAGAAGTTTATTCAATCCTTCTTCACTCTATGCTTGTCGTAAACCGAATCCCTTCATGAATAATGTTGTTACTCTGTCTGGCCGCGTGACTCATGGGTCATCGGTATCGGTTTCCACAATCAGCGAAGATCTACTAGTGGCACCTCTGTCCCTTCATGACTGAAATAGTTGGACACCGTCTTGTTGAGGAAATTCGTACGCCAAAGTAAATTCGATCTTTTGGTGGAAGACGCTGAGCTTTTGGAGGTTAATCCTGGTTATGCAGTAATTCGATATGAAAATGTTAAACGTTTGGCTCCTAGAAGAAGAATTGGTTTAATAAATAATAAAAATATCGAATCCGAAATTATTGAACCAGAGATGCGATGCGATAAAATTGAACAGTGTCTGGCAATGGTGAATCTAACATATCTGATCATGACGCTAAGGAAGATACGACGGAAAACCCTTACGTAGATCCCCTAGAATGAGAAATCCACCACAATAGGTACTTATCGGATTACCCAGAAAAATGAACTGGGGGAGAATGTTATACTACATATAGTTTTCTTACCTTCACTGTATTAATTTACCTCATACCTTTACTAGTTATAGTTTGTTTGTCATTGTCAATATTTAGTATGTCAAGTTCTGCGAATTAAATCCTAAAGTTTAGGTCCCTAAATCATTACAATGTGTCAATTTTTCTTGGTTTTGTGCATGCACAATTATGATACTATTTTGTTCTTAATTGCCTTTATTCAAAATTATGAAATATTTCATTCCATTCTCTTGGACACACATTTCAACCAACTAACTAACTTGAATATTTACTCCTCCCAATTTCACTATAACTTTTCGAGCATATACATCTGCTGCTTATGGTATAGATGATACTCACTACTCACTCCCGTATAGCAAGACAATTAAATGAAATCCGCCCCTGTTTCGTTTGGCACTTGTCCCACAAATAACTCATTTAAAACGCAAGCGCATCGCACCAGCTATGAACTACAGCATAATATAGAGCCGGTATACACGACAGAGCGAAGCAGAGCTAACGATTTACTAAAAAGAGCACGTCGTTGGCCACCAGCTGAGTTTAGATGCGGAAGCAGGTGATATAATAAAAATACAATAATGAAATATACATACTGACAAGGGCCTCACAAACTTGATGTCCGGATTAATTATCTTCGGACTAGGGCTGCAGGCCGGCCGTGGAGCAAAGCCATTATACCCTCCCCCTATTCTTCTATACAGGGTGTCTCTAAAAGGTCTGTACAAAATCTGAGCACATATTCCTGAGGCCAAAATAAGGCGATTTAAAGCAACTTACCTTAGTCCGAAATTGCTCCGTTTTCCGAGATACAGGGTGGTAAAATTAAAAAATAAAAATCGAATTTTTTTAAATTAATGAACATTTTTTAACGTATTACTTTAAAACTTGTTTATCAGTATAGTTTTTTCCTTTTTTTGTTTAGTGAACTAATTTTTTGAACGTACTCTTGTAAAAATTCGCTAAAGGAAGCAGTTCTTGAGATATTTCGGTTTTTTGTGTTCGATGCCGCACCGGAATATTTAAATTATTTTGAATAATAAATTCCACTATTAGTAAATTTTCGGCAGGAAAATGTTTCACTTGGGTTAGTTACAGCAAGTTTTGCAGAAAGAATTTGAGTATGGATTTTTTTAAAATTAAATGAGGAACAATTTTATTTTAAAAGTAAATTTAATTAACATAAACTTTTAGTAATTGTTCAAAATGACCTCCGTTAACATAAATACAAAGATTAATACGACGTAAAAAGTTTAAATTTACTCTTTGCATCCATTCCGCATCGTTCTTTAATATGTTTGCATTTTGAATTCTTCCCCACAATTCCTCTTCATTATTAATCGGTCTGGAGTATACCATCGTTTTTAAAGACCCCCATAAAAAATAATCCAACGGAGTCATATCCGGTGAGCGTGGCGGCCACTTTTCAGGAGCGTCATTTCCCCTACCGATCCATCTGTTTGGATACTGTTGATGCAAATAATTGCGGACATTTAAACTAAAATGTGGTGGAGCACCGTCATGCATAAACCACATATCTCGTCGAAGTTGTAATGGCAAATCTTCTAATAAATGTGGCAGCGTATTTTGTAAATGTTCTAAATAATCCACACCATTTAGTCGTGGCGGTAAAATGACAAGACCAATAATGAAATTGCCAATGATTCCTGCTCACACATTAATTCTAAACTCATGTTGATAATAAGTTACTTTCGTGGCATGCGGGTTTTCAGCAGCATAAACATGTTCGTTATGTAAGTTGGTTACACCACTTCTTGTAAAACATGCTTCGTCAGTAAATAAAATGTGCTTAGCAAAATTCACATCCTGTTGTCTTTGTTCGGTAATGAATCGATAGAAGTCCAATCGTTGATCGAGATCCGGAGCCAAAAGGTCTTGTACCTTTTGGATATGGTATGGATGAAGCTGCTGTTCCTTTAATGTTTTATGAACTACATCCTTGGATACTCCTACCTCTAAACCTAAGCCTCTGGTGCTTAATTTTGGATCTTCAGCAATTCTTTCCAAAATTTGTTCCTCAACCTCAGGAGTCCTTATTGCACGTTGCCGTCTATAATTGGCAGTTAAAGGAGTGAAGCCACCAGTTTTGCGAGGGCGTCTCTCAATAGCAGCAAATGTTTGATGGTTTGGTATGCGCCGATTTGGATATCTTTCCCTGTATACCCTAACACTTTTGCGGCCATTTCCTTCACAATAACCAAAAACCCATAGCATATCCGTCATTTCTGCAGAACTGTATCCTTCAGCCATCCTTACAGTTAATTTAATATTTAACAAACACGTTTCAAACACCTTATTTATTCTTGCATTGGCAAATTCTTACATTTAAATAGTCTGTTGCAAAAAAAATTTTAAAGGTGTTCATCAAACAGGTAAAAAATCCGAGGATTTTTGGATGTGACACTCCAAAAAAGTATCTAAAAAAAATACATTTTCCACTGCTAATTCACTTCACATTTCATCCTCAAAGATAACAGTAAACATTTTTTATTCAGAATAATTTAAATATTCCGGTGCGGCATCGAACAATAAAAACCGAAATATCTCAAAAACTGCTTACTTTAGCGGATTTTCACAAGAGTACCTTTTTTGTTTCAAAATGTTCAAAAAATCAGTTCCTTAACAAAAAAAGAAAGAAACTACACTGATAAAGAAGTTATGGCCATTCTAAACCATAAGAAGTGCATTGTGAAGCGCCCTCTAATGGCCACAGTGAAAAGGTGTCCGTATTCGGGTTTCGCATCCCAAAAAATCCCCGGGTACCAAGTTTTAAAGTAATACGTTAAAAAAATGTTCATTAATTTAAAAAAATATCGATTTTTATTTTTTAAATTTAACACCCTGTATCTCGGAAACGGAGCAATTTCGGACTAAGGTAAGTTGCTTTAAGTCGCCTTATTTTGGCCTAAGGATTATGTGCTCAGATTTTGTACAGACCTTTTAGAGACACCCTGTATATCAAACTATATTCAAATAAACTCATTTGAAATATATTTGACTCGATGTGGATCTTACCTCAAACACTTACTAATTCTTCTAAAATATAGAGATTAAGATACGTAATGTTAAAGTTTAAAGATATTATAAATGAAAAATACACATTTTGGGTTACAGTGTGAACATATTATTTTTAGACTGAAAGTATACATTTTCTGTTACAACACAGGTAGTTTTAACATTGTATAGATCGACAGGATAAATCGACAGTTGTAAACGTTTGGGTTTCTATTAATACGGATGTAATTTTTATGTTGTACAAAAAAGCTATACAGAGTGGTAAAGAAGTCGCGCATAATGCCTGTAACTTTTGAATTACCTCTTATACGAAAAAGTGACCTTTATGAAAGTTGTTCAGTAAATTATTCCCCACATTTCTACCTGCATTAATTTTTTCTGTCATTTCTGGTTTGGTTGCCATAGAGACTAACTTACTTTTTTTAAATGGAACACCCTGCATATGATTGAATATTTGGATTCTACTGGGAAAACTCTGAATTCCTTGTATTTCAAATTTTTATTTATTTAAAATTGTAACAAACTTTATAATAACAAAATAAATAGCCTAGAAAATTGAACAACTTAACATCGGAATAATAAACAAGTGGAACCTTTTTAGTGGATCAGGTGCACAAAATGACCACCATTTTCTGCCAAGCAGAGCGCCAGTCGATCCCTGAATCCGTCTACAAGCTGAAAAATACTATATTCATAATTATACTATATTCATAATTAAACCAAGATTCTTACAAGTCATGGAGGGTTGAAGTGCTACATTGTTTAATGAAATTTTAAGTAACGGATCTCGGAGCTGAGATTTGGATTCCTTTAAAGTAAGCTTATGGGCTTGGGACACCTTAGCAATTATCTCTAAGTCATTGTTGATTTTATTTACAGATACAGCAAGTTGGTCAGAAGAAAATGACATACCGTATCATCTGCTGACAATATTTTAAAAATTTTTGCCCTATAGAGAGAAAAAAATTAATGGCTCGAGTATGCTCCCTTGGGCAACACCTCTGGTAACTAGAATCAGCTGGGAAGCTTTGCTATTTATAACAACTCTCTGACCTCAATTCCCACAGTAATCTCTAAAAAAGTGTAAAGCAGTGTCACCCAATTGAACGTATTTAAATTTCGCATGCAAAATTTCATGGTCTATAGTGTCAAAAGCTTTACTATAGTCCAAAATAATTAAGCAGCTACATTGGTTTTTATCGCTGGTTTCAAATATATCTTCAATCACTTTTAGCAAAGCTGTTGTTGTACTATGCTTACAGTGGAACACATACTGAGTAGTCGGTAAGATATTATTCAAGTTTATGAAGTGTTTTTATTGGTCAGCTACTACTCATTCTAGAATCCTAGAGAGGGTTGGCAGTATACTAATTAACCTAAAGTCGAAGAGCACAGAAGGATTGGACCCCATTGGTATAGGCACAACATTGGCATTTTTCCATGAGTTCGCAAACGTACCTCCAGCTAGGAATTTATTAATTTATTCTATATCCATCATCTGCTTGTGGCCCCAGGGCCCTAGCACCTTTAAATCCGGTCCTGTTTGTGATGTGTAAATGACCATAATCAATTTTGCTTGCTGCGTTCAGTGGTAAACTCGTTCTTGACTAGTACGTTTTACTTACATCCAGTAATATGATATAAATAACTTTTTCATCATCGAATTACGAATTATCCATTAAGCTGACCTATATTTTGCCAATATTGGTTACCCTTTAAAGGATCATCCATTTTCCCATATTTTTAGGATAAACAAAGAGCTCGCATAACGGTTTTACTTTTCAAAGCCGATTAATGTGTTTAAAATAATTGATGGTTATATCTTTACAAATACAGTGCTTATATGTTTCATTGGTCTTTGCTAAGGTTAAAGTCATCCGCGCTTCAATATAAAATTAATGTCCTAATTGCCTGTAAGCAATGTTCGCTACAATTTGTCAAACGCGAGCATGGTTGGACATCACTTCGTCTGACCAAACGGCGAGAACAGCACTTACATGAGCCATTAAAAATTTGTTCGAACGCCAGGTTTTACCTTGCCAATCAAAAAAGTGCAGTATTACCGATTTGACTACCACACATTTCAATAAAGAACATCTAAATATTTATTTATATTACACTAGGCATATAGATTTTACTAGACTATGTAAAAGTATTAAACTATGGGTATATTACAAAATTATTTAAATCTTTATCACATCAATTATTTAATAAAATAATAATTATGATTTCTGTCGCGGATAATCTTAATAAATTATAATTTAATCTAATTACCGAAATCTGGCAACAGGTCAAGGCGACGAGCTTAAGATAGTTGACCAAAAAAAGTAATTTAATTGAGTCACGTTTTACATGTGCCGTGCATCTGACATTAGCGTAGCATTGTAAATGCGATTTTTAAGATGAATTCGTATACGCGTTAGCGTTGTAATTCTTTTCATGTTTATAAATTCAGAGACGTCTCAAGTGAGCTGTTGTATTTAGTTTATTTTATATTTATAAAGTTCTGTACTTTCTCTTAATAAAATTTAAATTTATAATAGAAAAATCATATTTAGAGAAGTTATTTGCACGTCTATGACACGCTTAAAACTCCATATTTATGATTTTTCTTCCCCTTTCTCTTCATAATATTATGTCGTAGTGCTAGCCTCGCGTCGCGGACTATACTGATAGGTGGATATTTTTCTTGATAGTGGATAGCAGGATTGTAGATATTTCTTCTCAGAATATAAAAAATCCGTAGGGCTATAACTTTTTGAGCCATTCTGTATATCCTAAATTTATTTAACGATTAAGAATGTGAATCTCTTGTACTTATTTTTTCTTGCATATTTTGAATCGTTCAATTTTTTCAAAAGAGTAATACTTCTATTTTTATTTTAACATCTGGCTTTTAAAATTTAGTTTCCCGGAAAATCAAGTATCTCAATTTAGTAGACAAAAATTAGGAAACCATGTTAACCTGAACTACCCATTGCCAAATGGGTTAAAGTCTACACCTTTTCCATATGTTTTTCAAAAAACATGATATGTGTTTCTGATTACTCAGTTTTATTTCAGAAAATGTCATTTGTATTTCAGATTTGTCAATTTAATTTCAGAAAGATCGTTTGCTTTCAAATTTATCACTTGTATGTCGGAAAACGGCAAATGTATTTATTTATTCTTTATTTAACAATTACATTAATAGGCATAAATGTGGAGTTAACAAAGCAAAATTAAAACTTTTCAAAATAAAGTTAACAAAGAAAGCAAAAACCCTTAATTTCCCAATTAGTCACCAATAGAATAAGGTTCCCAATTTACAAGCAATTCCTTTAATCCTTTTTTGAATAGTCGTTCATTTAGAGCAACTTTAATAATTGCGGTATTTAGTTGACTGTACATTTTACTGCACATGTAGTATGCATTCTTTTCTGACAATGTCAACTATGTATTGGATAATTTGTATCTCGTGTGTTCGTGTGTTATAATTATGATAATTATTTATATTAATTTTTTTCTTTGTTCTTACAAAACAATAAAATGGTTTCATAAATATTTAGTCCATAAATGGTTAGGATTTTATTGGCTTATTATATTAAAAATGCCTCTACATGATATGACACTATCCTTTATGTTATTCTTAGTATACGTTTTTGAATAATAAATATTTTTAGTTCCCTAGAAAATGATTCCATATCTATAATAGCCGTGGCTTTGAAATTCGGAAAATACAGTGTTCGCCTTGTTGTTTCATTTAGATACTTTGTTATTATGCGCAGGTAGTAACATATCTTATTTAGTTTCCAGTGCAATAACCAGCTTGGTGCAACCAGTCTAAAAATTCATCAATGTGAATACTCAAAAATTTTGTTGTTTTTTTTTACATTTAGCAACGTTTTATTAAGTTTCACGGTATTTGGTATTCCTTTTATATTAAGCTTGGTCTTAAAAATTGCAATGTTTGTTGTTTCTTTGTTTAAAAGCGATTTGTTTCTTTGAAACCACATATATGTCCTCTGGAGCGTTTTTGCTGCATTAGTTTTCAATTCTTATATATCTTTACCCCTCACCAAAATGTTAGTGTCATCAGCATACTCTGTAAGACCGGATAACCAGACTAAATTATTTATTTTAAAATTTAAATCATTGCTAAATGTAATGAGCAAAATTGGCCCTAATATACTGTCTTGTGGAATTGCATATACATCTAAATATTTTACAACTCTTTTTTGACATGAGTTTGCAGCGCACGCAATTCAACATTTGAGGAGTTACTAAATTACATACTTCTCACGATCTTTCATATTTTCTGGTGTGGTCGGTGGTATAGCAATAACAAAAAAATATCCAATGGGGTTACACCCGGTGACCTTGCAGGCCAGTTCACAGCAGGACCACCACCACCAATTCATCTGTTTCATTTAGTGTATCTCGAGCTTGTCACGCAAAGTGTGGCGGAGCACTATCTTACTGAAACTAGTTTTGCTGATTTGCATCCAGAAGCTTTGGCAAATCGTTCCTTAAAAAAATATTGAAAATTTCTCCATTAGGTGACGGTCAAACAAGTATAGTCCAATGGTTCGCCTCGCTTCGCCGGATTCATCCCCAGACGGGTTTTGCTGTATAACAGCTCGTCAGTGAGGCTATAAAATCCGATGAAGGGAAGCAACTAATCTTTAGATCTCTAGTTGTTAGTACTCAGTCCGTATACCGAATTGGCTTTTAATGCTGCGCCCCTGGCGGCGACTCCTAAAAGAATGACCGGCTCACCGGGGCTTTGCAGGAGTTTGCTTCTCCGTTTCTGACTGGTTTTTGTTAGACGGGCCAGGTGATGCATTTGATTGCCACGAGATGTCGCTTGAAGACTACATCTGCCATTATTCATCCATCTTTCAGTAGACTCTATGGTGTTGCTTTCTTTCGTCGGATTCTATAGCCGCACTGACGAGCTGTTATACAGCGAAACGCATCTGGGGATGAATCCGGCGAAGGGAAGCAACTAACCTTTAGATCTCTAATGAATATTTGTTCTTATTATTAAGTCCGAACGCTAGACACAAAAATGTTGAAGTTTATCAATTTAGACTTTGTTTTGACTTTTTGAACCTTGTAATCTTGGTTAGATTCATATGGTTTTTGTCACGTGGGGGTAATGACGCACCGGCAAAGAACCACCGTACAGACTGTAAGTAGGTATCTTAGTTTAAAATGTGTAGTTTTAGTGTTCTAGTGTGTTAGTTTATTCAAAAGTTCGTACCAAAGCAACCAGTAAATGTAACGATTCTCAGATAAAATCTGGAAGGGGAGGGGGATAGATGACAAAAATGTATTAAAATATGTGCCCCAACCTCTCTATTGTCTTTTGAATTGTAACACTTTAAAATCCTCACAATGTATATTATACAAGGTGTTACTTAATGATAGGCCGTAATTTCAAGAGTGCATTCCTGAACCAAATTCAAGTAGAAAAGTTCATAACTTAATGCAAAACAAAAACCGATGCACGTCATACCCTTCGAGTGACATCAGTTATCGACAGTGATGCCAGCTTGTAACCAAATTATCCGAGTGAGGGAATTACACGGTTTTTTTTTTTTAAAAACCCGATAAATATACAAAAGTTTCCCATAGTTTATATATTTGTTTACTGCATAATACCTTTTGTCATCAACTTAAATAGATCTAACACTTCTTTTATTTTCATCTTGCCAAGATCGACCAATGGTACCATTCTGAAAAATCCATGTTTCATCCAAGAAAACGAATTGGTACAAGAATGCTTCTTTTTCTTTAACATATTCTTTCAAAGATACCAATCGTTTGGAAGCTACATGGGAAAGTTCCATAAGCCCTCGCCTCAGTTCATCGTCTTACCATCCGAAGGCTATTTTCTTGAAGAGGCTTCTTAAAGGGTTAAGACAACCATCAAACAGTTCTCTGTCTTTTGATTTCTAACTTAAGGTTGTCAAAGTCACATGATGTTCTAAAGAAAGTTACAGCTTATGAATAACCGATGTAAAATATAATTTTTAAATAATACAACTTACTTGTTTCGTACATTCCATAAATAGTGTCACGGATATAACTTATATCCAATCTTCACACATTTACAACTCTCTTTGAATTAGAACGTTTGTTTTAAGGTGATTCTAATAATTTATTTTCCTTAACTGTTGTTGAAATTGCGCTTACAGTGTAAATATTCAAATATAGGGCAGCTGTTATACGCTAAAAATTAGTGAAGTGTGAATAAAATATTTAGACTTTAACATACTGTTTAAATTTACTTCTCTGTACTGCTGTCAAGGGTAACAATAGGCCATTGTTGTTAAGTTTTTCTTCAAAATAGCTTCTAGCTATAAGCTCTTTGCACTGACTATTTAAATGCTTCGACAATTTTCGCAAATAGTAAACAACGTAATCGACAGAGATATGTATGTGCACTTTTGTTTCTCTTAATAGAACACTTTTTTAATGATATTTATGAAAAGATCTGGAGTTCTTGTTAAAAAATAGACGCACAGCAATACGGAACCACGAACAATTAAGGTTAGTTTTGCATGAAACGTCAAATCAAGTTAACGAACGAGCTGGCGCCACCGCACCGTTTACAGTTGTGTTGCCAACTATCGGCCAATAAAATTTAAATTATATTAATTTTTACAAGCTTAAATAAACAAAATATTTGCTATAAGTGGGTTCGTATTAAAGAAGAATACTATAAGTTTGTAGTAAATTTAATATCGCATAAAGTTTTAATACTTTTTGCCCGAATTTAATTTCCTTGTGTTTTCTTACGGACGTACAATTATCAGCTGATTGATGACGTGCATCGGTTTTTGTTTTGCATGAACCATATAAACATGTGTCCTAAAAATCAAAATCTCAAAGATCCTCTTGATGATTTTGGTGTAACTTGGCAGTGTTGTTCGATGTGATAAGACGCTGAGTTAGCACTAACTAGGTGATAATTATAAGTTCCAGTTAACTTGATTTTATTTTATTAATTTTTCGACATGAAGTAGCTTTTATTTTTTTTCTCGAAAACGAAGTAAGATACGAAAAAATATCAAGAGACAAAAAAGTCGTACTCTTAGCTGCTTAACCCGAAAACAGTATGCAATTTTTAAACAAGTGGCGTACATTTGTATTGTCAATATTAGTCGTGAGACTGCCCCACAGGACGCCACTGGAACTCATAATTATCATCTAGTTAGTGCCTACTTAGAATCTTATTACAACGAACAATACTGCAAGATTTCACCAAGATCGGCAAAAGGATCTTTGAGATATGAATAAAAAACTTAAACTTTGACACCCTGTAGCTTGAAAACCAGACTTTTTAGGACACAGTTTTATATGAACTTTTCTACTTGAATTTGGTTCAGGAATTACCGCCTATCATTAAGTAACATCCTGTATTTTTTGTTAGCCTTTCTAATTTTTAAAGTAATTAGTCAGTCCGGGATTTTTTTAACACAGTACAAATTTGTAGTGCACCTTTCTTACCAACAGATGGTTAGTTGGTTATTCTCTATGTGCCCAGGAGTTTAAAGGCGTCCTTGTAGGTGGTCCAAGTTTATTAAATTAGGTAAAAAAAACAAACTTTAGTTTATAGTATTATTGGTGTTACCATAACATCTTAGTAATGTTGTATAGAGCCTGAGAATCCTATTAAGCTTTAATAGGTCTAATTGGAGATAATAGCAAACAGCTATTTAGTTAAATCTTTAGTAACAGGTACCTATAATCGTAGAGGCCTTGATTAATTTAAATTTTAGTAGCGCGGATATGAAAAAAACAACATATTTCTGTATACTTAAATAAAATAAGGAAATAAATTCTACCTTAACATCTGCTATAGTGACTTTATTAAATTTTAATTTTTCTAGATACAATCTGAATATTAATGAATGTGAAACGGTATTTAATATCACAGATCTGCCCAAATTGTTATGGCAAACTCTTTTGGACTTGGTTTTACCATGTCGGTCACTTAACCTACATAATTTGGTTATTTAAATCGTTATTAAAAATTATGATGCTCGGGCATAGTTTACCTATCAGTACCGTTGACTGACTTTTTGTAAATCATCAGGGCCGTGAGATATAGCAATTTTCCTAGAATGTACCTAAAGAATGCAGGATTTTTTTTTATTGCTGAGTGGAAATAAACGATAAAATGTCTTGAACTATTTTAAGACTATAGTGCTCGTTTACTTATATGCTCCAAATATACAGGGGTCGTCAGTAGATATCTCGAATTCTGGACAAGATAGCCACCCTATAAATATTTTAATTTATACAGGGTAGTTTACAAGGGACAGATAAACTGTTTTTTTAAATAGCACCCCTTAACACTTAAATATTTCTTTTTTCTCAACAATAATTTTAATAGACTGCCATAGTAGATTTAATTGGGTATGTATAGGTATAGGACAATGGGATTTAAACATAAGTGCAGTTTACAAGCCCCCTTCTTATTCTAATACCAAATTTTTAGTTGCTCTTCAAGAAATTTTAAATCAACATCCGAAAAAACATTTAATAGTATGAGATTTTAACATAAACCTGTTAGAAGACGCTCAGGATACAAGAAACTACAAAAATGTAATATTTTTATATAAATTTAAAATTTATAGCTCTTCTATTTCTATTGAGAATGCCACTAGAGTTACAGAGAACTCTAAAACTATTATCGATTGCGTGTAATCTGATCAGCATAATAATTTAAATTATAAGGTTAGGGTTGAAAGTAATCCACTTTCTGATCATAACCAACTCCATAACAATATAAAAATAGAAGAAGATTAAAAATTTTATAGCAGAAAATCAAGCATGGTTTTAGAGATGGAGGTTAGAATAATTTTCTATGAGAAACAAAATGCATACATTTACAAAAAAAACTTCTAATGACAAGCTTTTGGAGACTGAATTTGAAGCAATAAAAAAAGAAGTGAATAAAAAAAAAAGACCATTAAAATATTCACTTTAGAAGAAAATGGGGAAAAGCAGGTACAAATATTAAAAAATAATGGAAATTTGTTAACACTTCCTTTAAACGTAGTAAGAATGAAATACAAGTAAACTGTCTCGAAATAGATAATATACAAATTAATAATTATTATAATAATAAATAGTCTTTAAGGATTTTTAAAGGGTGACTTCTAGCTGATAAGCAGCTACTCAACATTAACCCTTTTTACCATAGATTTACCGTCATCACCGCGAATTAACAACACGCATGACACAAACTAATAGCGGTTATCTATAGTTTTTAGACACATCAACCGCACTTTTACAATAATTTAGCATCAAATCAGACCAAATAGTTAGTATACAGTGAGCTCAAAAAGGTTGGAATAAATTCGCTTAAAATTCAGGTGATTATTTTCTGGAAAAACGCTTGGACATGTCGATTATTATTTTTAGTTGCGAATTTTTTGACATAAGAAATGTGTATACAGGTTGTCTCAAGAAGAACATATACCGTCAACATTAATTTTTTTAAATAGAACACCCTATATATTATATTATTTTTAAATTCTACGATACATTCTAAACACTTTTTGTATAACATACCATATTTCCAAAATCAACGGTTTTCGATATATTGACATTTTTTCTGGTACGAAAACTACAATTAAAAATGAACTCTTTACATCTATTTAGTCTTAGTCTATAATATTTACATAGACTATATTAAATTTTATTTTAATAAATGTTGAAATTGACCGCCAGCAACTTCCTGGCAATATGCAAGTCGATCTTTGAATTCTTCCAAAACTTACCCATACGCACCGGGCGTGTGTAATGGGCTGGTGCTCCGTCTTGCTGGTACCATAGTCTATTGTTGGGAATGTCTGGCTCATCTGGATTTGGATAGAGTACAGTAAGTGCCGGTATTAACTCAAATGCTAAAAATTCTAGATACAGTTCGCCATTTAACGTACCATCAGAAAAGAAGGGACCTAAAATCCGATTATCAACAATTCCAGCCCAAACATTCACTTTTTGCGGGTATTGTGTCTGGGACTCCATGATCCAGAGCGGATTTTCCTTAGCCCAATATCGACAGTTTTGGCGATTCACATGCCCATTTAGAGTAAACGTTGCTTCATCAGAGAACACAGTTCTTTTTAAAATTTGAGGATCTTCAATGTATCTGTTCATCATTATTTCGCAAAATTCTATTTTTCTATCCGGGTCATCTTCATTAAGTTCATGAATCAACTGTACCCTATAGGCATGCCATTTATTTTTGTGTAAATAATTCAATATGGTTGCTTGACAAATATTATTTTCCGTGTCAATACCGCGAGTAACACTATGGTGGTTTTCTTGGACAGCTAAGAGGACATTTAACTGCACATCTTCTGAAATCCTAGGTCGACCTTGAATATATTGTCTCTAACATGCCCCAAATCCCTATATTTTTTTACAACTTTACTAACAACAGATTGAGATATTGGTGCTCGGTTTGGATACTTATTGTTAAATAACTCACACACTTCTGTTTGGGTTCGCATTCTATCTCCATAGCCAAGCATCATTAGTACCTCTATCCTATCTTTTTCACTTAACCGCGCCATTTTTACAGAATTACTTGAAGTTAGATAGATCTACACAATTTGAAGAATTTTTGACAAGAAATAAATGTCTGTGTCAAAATAAATTAATTCAGGTAGCAGGTTATAATAATAATAAAGAAATGCGCAATTAAAACTAAAAATCCACGGATCTCAGGATTTTTTTCAGAAAAATACTAAAATGTCAATATATCGAAAACCGTTGATTTTGGAAATATGGTATGTTATACAAAAAGTGTTTAGAATGTATCGTAGAATTTAAAAATAATATAATATACAGGGTGTTCTATTTAAAAAAATTAACGTTGACGGTATATGTTCTTCTTGAGACAACCTGTATACACAATTCTTATGTCAAGAAATTCGCAATTAAAAATAATAATCGTCATGTCGAAGCGTTTTTTCAGAAAATAATCACCTGAATTTTAAACGAATTTATTCCAACCTTTTTGAGCTCACTGTATAATAATAACATATAAACATCCGCAAGCACAGTTATACAATGCAAAAGAAATTAATAATCCACTTTGTATTGTAAATAGTTTTAATGATTATTTTTTTAAAATAGGAGGGTATATTATTGATGGCCTTCATAAGGAAATTAATTCGGTGATACCGGATGGTGTTCCCCTATGTAATGAAATTATGTCACAGATTAAAACAGATACTGAATTAACCAACCCAAGCGAAAAAATGGAAGTCACATTGGACTTAAAACAAGATGCTTTGCCAGGACACGATGAAGTACCGGTTAAGGATCTGCTCAATTTGCGAGAAATAAAGAAATCCTAAATAAATTAACGTATTTCAAAATGGACTCTTCCGGAGGGCTTAAAAATTGGTAAAATTAGCCCGATATTTAAATCTGGAAGTAAAACCTGTACAAGGAGTACAGGGTGTCCCATTTTCGACACTTTTATAGGGTATCTCCGTAATTGTTAGTGCTAAGTAATAAAGGTGTCATGTGCTCTTTTTGAGTCAAACTTGAAATGGTAAAATCAATATTTGAATTTTCGGTCGCTTAAGAGATACGGTGGGGGGGGGGGGGAATAAAAACATTGACAATTTCAAAATTACCCTATATTTTCTTAGTTAAAAGAGATACAGAAAAATGTTTTATACAAGAGTTTCTTTATAATGAGTGTTGAATAATCTTCCGTTTTCAGGGTAAGTATACGGGGCAGGTAAAAAAGTTATCGGACCTAACCTCATTATTTTAAATAGAACACCCTATATATTTGTTTCTATAAAGATAGCATTTTAAATTCTCTTCTCAAATATATAACGCACCATGGATGACATTGGTTTCCAGGGCGATTTATTTAAACTGTATTACTTTAAAACGAAATAATAGATTCAGATTAAGGTAAAAAATAACGAGAATCATCGCAAATGTTCGAAAGCTCCTCCGTTGCTTTGAATGTACTCTTGACATCTTTTTTAAACGGATTTTAAGGCATTCATGATGTGTAATGGTTCTATTTCTGCAAAGGCCTAATAAATTCTTTGATCAAGTTGTTCTTGGGTTAAAATGACTTCTTTATAAATTCTATTTTCCAACACTATCCAAAGAAAAAAATCTGGAGGTGTTAGATCCGGAGATCGTCGTGGCCACCTTATACATAGGTCCATGCGTTCCTATCCATCTCTTATTCGAAGAGCGTTATGGGTAGGGGCGCCATCTTGTTGAAAGCAAATCTCTATTACTTCATTTAAATGAACATCATCAAGGATATCGAAAAGGTTTGATTGGACTATGTCCAGATATCTATCTGCTTTTAAATTTTCTTCAAAAAAGCGATGCGCCGGTTTATTTTGAAATAAAAAACACCTTATATTTACCCCAAATCGACCTTGTTGGCGAACAGGTCGTATTATGTGGGGATTTGTGGAGTTCCAATGTCTTTCATTATGTCGGTTATAAATGCCGCAACTTGTAATTCGACATTCATCTGACCAAATTATTTTTTGGTGAGGAACGATCCTCGTTAGATTTATTTAAAAACCAGTGACAAAACTCCAATCGTCTCACATCACCACCAGGATGCAAATATTGGGTAATTTTAACAAGATAGGGAAAATATTTATTGGACTTCAAAATTTTTTGCGGCTTAGATTTTGTAATTCCAGTTTCAGTTTCTACGTTTCTGATGGACATAAATTTTTGTTCTTAAAATTACAAAGGGATTTTAGAGAATATAATTAGGATGTGTGCTTAAGACCACAAGACAGAAGTGAAAACCTCACTAAGACGACATTCTCTATTAATCTTTCACAATCTAATATCCGCAAATCTCAAATTCAAGACGATAAAATAATCGATCCATAAAAAGCAAATACACTATGCATTTGGTCGTATTTTAGTATCTTGCTTTTTTCCCCGACTGCATCACGAGCGTTGCATAGTCGAATCTGACGGCTCAGTCTCATTCAATACCCACTTCAATAAAAGTTAAGCTACTACTATTCAAAGCTATCACAGGATATATTACCTGTTTATTGGCGTAGACAAATCCTGACACGCTTATTTCTTCATTTTCCTGGTTTTCTTTATCATAAGTTTTTGATCGTAAAAGAGCCGTATGTTTTTAAATTATGATATCGGACATCGAACGAGTCATGATGCGAAGCAAAGCCACAGACGAGCCGCGTAGGAACGGTAGACTCTGGACACGGAATTGAGAAGAGGGGCTATTTCATTCTAAAGCCTCCGAGGAGTTGAAGATCGCCAGTTAGCGGGAGGATTACTCTGTAGAGCCTCCTGGTTAACAATGATCAGCTACACACACTGGACCCCTCACCTTGTAAGTGGGGAATGGTCGGTTACGGAGGATATTTACTCCCGACTGTCCAAATGTTAAGTGCTGTGATCCGTACGTATCCCGGTGATATACATCACCACCGGTCCCCTTAAGGGTCGGTAACCGTACGTCTAAACAACAACCTTCAACCTAATCTCAAGACCGTTTCCAAGCCAGCCGTTTCGTCCTACTGGGACTCATCAGAGACGCGCGACACCTGATGCCGCGACCTAAAAGGTCTGCGCCTATGGCTAGTCAATCGCCTGACCACTGTGTGCAATTTGCGTTATCCATCATCGTCGAAGGAAATTCAGTCTCCACAATCACCGACCTCCCTTCAGGATCCGGACTTGGTCGGCTATTGAGTGAGCAGCAGGGGGCAACCCTCCTGTCAGTAAAGCCAATGGTTGATCGAAAGAGATTCGGTGTTCGTTCAGCGGCAGCCTAGCTCGCCTGTCGCAAGGACAGAAAACGTGGAGCCAGGGGTGAGGACCATCACAGCAGTACCCGTTCTTTAAGGTACGTGGGTGCGTGGAGTTCAACCACAAAGATTGTGGTTACTCCGCAGAGGGGTGATTCCCCCCACACCCTGTGCTGGAACGATGATCCTTTGGTAAAGCGACTCAAGTACATGAGCTCTACTTACTACCAGGTGATGTATATCACCGGGATACGTACGGATCACAGCACTTAACATTTGGACAGTCGGGAGTAAATATCCTCCGTAACCGACCATTCCCCACTTACAAGGTGAGGGGTCCAGTGTGTGTAGCTGATCATTGTTAACCAGGAGGCTCTACAGAGTAATCCTCCCGCTAACTGGCGATCTTCAACTCCTCGGAGGTTTTAGAATGAAATAGCCCCTCTTCTCAATTCCGTGTCCAGAATCTACCGTTCCTACGCGGCTCGTCTGTGGCTTTGCTTCGCATCATGACTCGTTCGATGTCCGATATCATATTGATCCTCCGGCCTCCTTAGCCCATGTCAGTTGATGATTATTCAACCTGTGGGAGGTGGAGAGTGTTTTACACTTCCCCTGAGTTCCGGTCAATGCTGATTTTGCCTTTCTCTTGGATCAACTTTTTAAATTATGTTCCAGTCGTCGAAATATGTCCTTAAATGGTTGCCGTCTTTCCGGATAGCGAACAAAATATAAATTTTCCACTTTCAATATAAACTGATATATCAAATTTTTCAAAATGTTGATAAGTCATTTTCACAAACGAATATGTAAACATAAAATTAACGTTAAATGTAAATAACAACTAGAATGTCAACATAGTTGTTTCTCGGATATTAGGTTTTGTTTTATTGCTTACTGTGGTTTAAAGTAATAAAGTTTAAATAAATCGCCTAGGAAACCAATATCATCCATGGTGTGATATATATTTGAAAAAAAAATTTAAAATGCTATATTTTTAGTTATATAAAATATACAGGATGTTCCATTTAAAAAAATGAGGTTAGGCCCGATAAGTTTTTTACCTGCCCCCGTATACTTATTCTGAAAACGGTAGATTATTCAACAATCATTATGAAGAAACTTTTGTATAAAACATTTTTCTGTATCTCTTTTAACTAAGAAAATATAGCTTAATTTTGAAATTGTCAATTTTTTGATTTTCCCCCGTATCTCTTAAGCGAGCGAAAATTTTCAAATTTTGATTATACCATTTTAAGTTTGATCCAAATAGCGCATGATACCTATATTACTTTTTTGATAGCACTAACAATTACGGAGATACCCTATAAAAGTGTCGAAAATGGGACACTCGTACACTTTTTAATTGTGAATATTTTTTTTCATTTTGCACTGATTTAATTTATTTTTGGAGTGATGATGAACTGAAATCGTCTCAGTAAAATGTGTAATTTTTATCAAAATATTTTGAGCAGGGCCGGATTGACAGGTTTTTTTCAACAAACGTGCGCTTATGTTCGTTGCAAACGGAAACTGATTTATTTAAATATCAGGTAATACGTTTTTTTGGTAGTTTTTAAAATTTTAAAATTCAAGAAATACAATTTATTTTGTTCAATCTTAATTAACCAATTAATGATATCAAGACTAACTATCACTTTAAATCGAAAGTAGTCTAAATATTTACAGGATAACATTATGAATATGACCACCATCATTTTCTATCACCGATTGTAGTCGCATTCGCCATAGGTCAATAGCTGCATTGAATATGTCCTGGTTAAAATTATTCCAACATAACTGTTGTTTCCTTTAGCTCTTCGATGGTATTAAACCTATGACCATTGTGAACGTTTGCCTCTAAAATTCCCCATATGGAATAGTCAACAGGGTTTAAGTCTGGACTATTGGATGGCCACATCTCCGGTTCGATGTAATCGGGACATTGCTCAAACAAAAACATTCTTGTACTCAGAGAGGTATGGGAAGGAGCACCGTCTTATTAGAACACGTAATCGTCGCAGATTGCTTCAATTTCAGGAAGCAAGTGATGTAAAATTTGTTGTTGATACGCGTCCGAGTTAAGTTTTACTCCGGCATCTACAACAATGAGATTTGACTTCCCCAATTTGGAAACTGCCACAGAGATCATTACGCCAGGTAAAAAGTGAATTCTCTCGATTAAATGATTTTCCAAAGGGATTTCCCTCTTTACTCGCACATTTGCGTATACCCGATTATTTTGTGTATTCTTTGGCGGCCTCAAGTAAAACATCTTCTGATCTGAAAACCATATCTTTGCGATATTTTCCCGAGAACAGAATCTTCGTAGTAATAGATTACATCTTCCTAATCGTTTCTCCTTCACATTGGCATTAAGTTTTTGACAGTAAACTTTTTAAAAGACTTTATCATTTTTTATAATTCTTTGAACTGTAGAACGGTGATTTTCTGGTACCTACAGATTCTTCCGGTTGTATATTTTCTATAATATTTCTTACCATGATAATATTTCCTTGAGTTCTTGAAGTTCTCTTCCTTCCCCTTCCAACTTTTATTTTTATGGATCCATTATTTTCTCTAAGATGTCATAAAAATTTTCCAACTGTTCCAACAGCCATTTTTTTCAGGAAACTGCTTTACAATATTTAATATTACATATAAATATGTATACATGTGAGAACTTTGTTCTCAAGCCACTTGCTGAGACCTTATACAATAAGGATTGACCAAATTACGCTAAAACAGCTATTCTCTGGGCTACATGCCCCAACGAGCGCTGAATTAAATAGCATAATTTGGCGTATTTTGACTTACACTGTTAGTACAAAATACAAACTCAGATTGCAGAAACTACCGGGAAAGTGGCTAGAGAACAAAGTTCCCACATGTATACATATTTATATGTCATATTATGATTACCACTTGCCAAGTAGTATTATTTTACTATTTATTGTGTTTACAATATTTCTTGTACCGTAATTATGTTTTTGTCCAAAATATTTGATAAGAATTCGATCCTCTTCACTTAAGACTGCCATTGTGTACGGATTAGCTGTCACAAGGCGTACAAAACATCAAAATTAACATTGTTTGTTATTTTAATAACAGTCATGGATATTCTGATTTTTAATAACAGTCGTGGATACTCTGATTTTTAATAACGGTCATGGATGCTGCGATCATGGTTCAAACGACTTCAAATTTCTAAAATGATAACCGCAATGTTTTAGTACATCAATAAACAAAATAAATTGTATTTTTTCAATTTTAAAATCTTTCACAATGAGACCTATACTGGAGAATTTTCGATAGTTAAACTACCAAAAAACGTATCATCTGAAATTTAAATAAATCAGTTTCCGTTTGCAGCGAACATAAGCGCACGTTTGTTGAAGAAAACCTGTCAATACGGCCCTGTTCAAAATATTTTAATAAAAATTACACATTTTACTGAGACGATTTCAGTTCATTATCACTCCAAAAATAAATTATATCAGTGCGAAATAAAAAAAAATATTCACAATTAAAAAGTGTACTCCTTGAATTTGAGCCACAGTGTATAAGCAACTACGGACCAATATCTGTACTAAGTGTTTTCTCCAAAATCGTAGAAAAATTAATTAAAAGAAACGATAATAATAATGGAAAGATTGTTGGTGATGTTTATGTAGATTTGAGAAAGGCGTTTGATGTGGCATGTTTGGATATTTCGTTGAGTAAATTGAAAAATATGGGATTTACCGGAATAATGCTCAATCTAATAAGAAGTTATCTTGAGGGTAGTATGTTAAAGTAAATAGTGTCAGTAGTCATATAAAATCAAATAAATTTGGTGTTCCCCAGGGATCCGTCCTTGGACCAATGTTGTACTCCTTATACGTTCTTAATTTAAAATGTGCAAATCTTAAAGCATGGTACTTTGCATTCGCAGATGATACGGCTCTAAGCTATATAGGAGACAGTGAAGACGAACTTAGTAGGGAGAACAACAGTGACCTCGAGAGATATGTAAACTGGCTATACTCTAACAAGCTCAAGAGAAACATTGATAAAACAAAAAAAACAAGTAGAAGAAATTAATATTCACTTATAATCTCCCTAGCAGCAGAATTATTACCGATAATTTTATCGGGAATTAATTCTGTTGCGTGGGAGACTCGGTAAGAAAATTTCATAAATTGGAGTTTTTACATGTCTACATAGTTTCAAATGAAACTTAAAAAAACATATTTCCGATGAGTTTAGTTAATATGACGCACTATATTTTTACAATAGAAGTTGATTTTACTTGTTAGTAACTAAGGTTTATTACTAAAATTTCAGGAACATTAAAAACATTAATTCGTTTTCAACCATAACATCTGATATTACATCTCTACATAGTTTCAAATGAAACTTAAAAAAACATATTTTCGATGAGTTTAGTTAATATGACGCACTATATTTTTACAATAGAAGTTGATTTTACTTGTTAGTAACTAAGGTTTATTACTAAAATTTCAGGAACATTAAAAACATTAATTCGTTTTCAACTATAACATCTGATATTACATGTCTACATAGTTTCAAATGAAACTTAAAAAAACATATTTCCGATGAGTTTAGTTAAATATGACGCACTATATTTTTACAATAGAAGTTGATTTTACTTGTTAGTAACTAAGGTTTATTACTAAAAGTTCAGGAACATTAAAAACATTAATTCGTTTTCAACTATAACATCTGATATTACATGTCTACATAGTTTCAAATGAAACTTAAAAAAACATATTTCCGATGAGTTTAGTTAAATATGACGCACTATATTTTTACAATAGAAGTTGATTTTACTTGTTAGTAACTAAGGTTTATTACTAAAATTTCAGGAACATTAAAAACATTAATTCGTTTTCAACTATAACATCTGATATTACATGTCTACATAGTTTCAAATGAAACTTAAAAAAACATATTTCCGATGAGTTTAGTTAAATATGACGCACTATATTTTTACAATAGAAGTTGATTTTACTTGTTAGTAACTAAGGTTTATTACTAAAATTTCAGGAACATTAAAAACATTAATTCGTTTTCAACTATAACATCTGATATTACATGTCTACATAGTTTCAAATGAAACTTAAAAAAACATATTTCCGATGAGTTTAGTTAAATATGACGCACTATATTTTTACAATAGAAGTTGATTTTACTTGTTAGTAACTAAGGTTTATTACTAAAATTTCAGGAACATTAAAAACATTAATTCGTTTTCAACTATAACATCTGATATTACATGTCTACATAGTTTCAAATGAAACTTAAAAAAACATATTTCCGATGAGTTTAGTTAAATATGACGCACTATATTTTTACAATAGAAGTTGATTTTACTTGTTAGTAACTAAGGTTTATTACTAAAATTTCAGGAACATTAAAAACATTAATTCGTTTTCAACTATAACATCTGAAATTATATGCCCACATAGTTTCTAATGAAACTTAAAAAAACATATTTCCGATGAGTTTAGTTAAATATGACGCACTATATTTTTACAATAGAAGTTGATTTTACTTGTTAGTAACTAAGGTTTATTACTAAAATTTCAGGAACATTAAAAACATTAATTCGTTTTCAACCATAACATCTGATATTACATGTCTACATAGTTTCAAATGAAATTAAAAAAACGTATTTCCGATGAGTTTAGTTAAATATGACGCACTATATTTTTACAATAGAAGTTGATTTTACTTGTTAGTAATAAAGGTTTATTACTAAAATTTCAGGAACATTAAAAACATTAATTCGTTTTCAACCATAACATCTGAAATTATGTGTACATAGTTTCAACTAAAGCTTAAAAAAAACGATTTCCGATGATTTTAGAAAAATATTACATAGTGTATTTTCACAAGAGAATTTTACTTTGACGTTTAGTAACACTTTAGCAACAAAATGTATGTTGATTTTATTCTGAGTGACTTTTGCCAATAGATATAAAGCACTTCATTTTTGACAGAAAAATTATCACTTATTAATTCCATTAAGTTCCATTGTGTCTACCAACCCCATAGATTTGTAAAATCAGGTCTCTTTGAGAATATGGACGACTTCTTTTAAATTAATAGGAACTAACAAAATTATCGTAAGTAATTACATAAGTGCATCAAAATTACCGATAATTTTTTATGAAAGCATGTTGCCTAAAAACTGGATGAGTTTATTTTCATATTTTGGCAAAAGAGCCCGACACCGAAGGTGGAGGGCTCTTTAAACAAAATATGAAAATAACCGAATCCAGTTTTTTACTGACAACATGCTTGAATGAAAAATTATCAGGTCTATTTTGATGCACGAATGTAATTCGGTAGAATATTTCTCGAGTACGTGAAATGAAAGCACAATACATATTTCCAACACAATAATACACCTACAAGGTGCTATTGTAAATATTAATTATTGTTACTTAGATACGGACCTATAGGGAAATTTTCGACGGGACATTTTCGCACCTACTGGGCAATTTTCGTCGAAAATTTCCCGCTTCATATGGTAGTTTTTACACATGAGAGAAATATTCGCGAATATTTCCCTCATATATAAAAAATCTCATAAGAAGTGTGGTCTTTCGCAAGAATTACAACGATAATTCCACAGTAGAAGCGATAATTCCACAGTAGAAGCGATAATCCCCCAGTAGGTAGCTATCAATCATAATCAAGTTTTTACTACTACTGTGTACTAACAATCATACAAATCCATAATTTTTGACTGTTTATAAATATATTATTTTATATTTATTATCATTTTATTCCTAATTTTAAGTATATTTAATAAATTTGTTACTTATTACGTAATTTATTGTACAATAATGTTTTTTTTTTAATATGAAATACAATTTTTCGGGAAATATTCCACCGAATACCACTCGTGCATCAAAAATAACCAGATAATTCTGCTTTCAAGCGTGTTGTAGTATTGTAACTGCATTCGGTTATTTTCATTTTTGATTAAATCTCGAAAAAGCCCTCCTTCTTCGAAGTCGGGCTCTTTCGGATTTAATCAAAAATGAAAATAAATTCATTCAGTTACAATACAACACGCTTTCAATCAGAATTATCGGTAATTTTGATGCACTAGTGGTATTATACCCGATAATCTCCCGTTGCTATAAGCAACGTAAACAAAACGGAGCCTTTTAATTGGCTGAAAATAAATTTATGAAATTTTCAACTTAATAATATAGAACAAGTCTCCAAATTTAAATATCTAGGACTATTGTTAATGATAAATTAGATTGGGCGGAATGTATTGTATATACATCTGATAAGATTGCTCCTATGTAATCAGCAATGTTTAAATGCAGGGACTATTTAACTGTAAAAACCAAGTTAATGGCGTACAATGTCTTCTTTTTGTCTCACCTTTGGTACTTGTTGCTCAATTGGGGTACATGTGGTAAAGCAAACTTTAATAAAATAAAGGCATTACAAAATATGACAATAAAGGTACTGTACAACTATGAGAGACCTACCGATACATATTTCTTATAAAGAGAATTAAATACTCATAGAATTGATGCATTATTGCAAATAGAATAGTGTAAGCGTGTGTAGGATACTAAATAAGCATCAAAGATCGAATTCTTATATTTTATTTATTGGCAAATGAAGTTGACAACTATAATACTAGAATTTATTATAATAATATACATAGAATACAAACTAGAACAAAAATAGGTCTGCATTTTCCGATTACTAGTGCATCTAAGGTATTCAATAAACTGCCTGCCTTTATAAAGAATACAAATAGTTATAGTCCTTTTGTAAAGAGTTTTTCTTTCGACCAATTGCGTTACTTCCCACCTTGTCCAAAGTTGCAGAAAAAATTGTGAAACTGCGGCTGATGTCATTTCTAAATGAACACAACCTTTTATTCATCCAACAGTTTGGATTCCCTGTGCGTCTGTACGTGTCCTTAAATTCTGGTGAGGCTGCTGCGGCTGTCTCCTGTGATTTGTCGAAAGCATTTGATTGCGTAGATCACCGAATAATGCTGTTGAAGTTGGAGTAACACGGGTATTCCACAAGGGTCAGTCTTAGGTCCTCTACTCTTCTCTTCATCCTTTGGCACGGAGCAGACCTTGGCAAGCTTAAAATTGACATGACTAATGATTTAGACAGGATGAAGGGGTGGTGCGATGCATATCTGTTATCCGTTAATATCTCAAAGACAAATGTATTGAATGAAGTGTGTTATAGATAATGTATAAAGTAATTCTTTGGGATTATCAATAGACAGCTCTCTTAAATTTGAAACTCATATTAACAATCTATGTAACAAAATTTCTTCCAACTGTTATGCTCTGAGTGTGATATCAAAGAACTTAGATTTCACTGTAGCAAGGAGCTCTTACTATGCCTTAAATAGAGTTCCACTTTCGCTATGAAATCTGTTTTTGGGTTTCATGCGCTCAATATTAATTTCACTATGTGTTTGCTCTGAGAAGATAAATGTGTAGTGCTAAAGTTAGGGGTTCTTGTTGCCCACTATTTATGAAACATGCGATATTGACTCTTTCTTGTATCTTTATTCTGTAGACTGCATGTCGTGTTCATAAAAAATATAAAAGTGAGCTGTTGTGGCCATATATGTATTAGTACTATATGGCTATTACCCTGAATATCTTGAAGCAACAACAGAGATAGAAGATCCAGGGTCATTTCGACTTGTGCGCATGCGCCGTAAGGGTATTGCCAAATGTACTTTTATTTCTTTAGAACAGAGCAGAAGAGTGAGCCTTAGACAATTAGAGCAATGAGAAAATTACCAAAAAACTTGCTAAAAAATTGTAAACTAAGCATTAAGTCTGTACTTCCAAATGATTTCAAATTATTTGTTTCCATTTCTAAACTAAAACGCGTTAAATAACAATTTCATATAACTGGAAGGTGACAACGTGACAACGTCTCATTTTTATTCGAAATCTTTAGCAAATGTTAATTTGTTTGACAGTTTGCTTCATCGTGTTGATTTGGAATTATTAACGGCTTTTGTGTACTGTTTATCTTTACTTTTCTGCAAATTTTGATTGTGTGTGTGAAGTGTGATAATTTTTTGACGATGCCGATGCAAAACGGAATATTTTACATTATTTTAAACAGGCGTAAAAACTTAAACAAAGGTTTATCGTTCTACATGTATGTACCTAGTTTCTTTCTTTTAACTTGCCTACGTTAATTTCGTGAGGGAACAATAACTAGGTAGTCCATTTCCTAAAGATTATTTTCCTTTGCTGCTGTTGATATACTTAGGTACCTACCTATTTTTACCGAAAATTGCATATACTTCAAAAAATCCTACAAAAAACCTATTATTTTACTTGTTAAACTCTAGGAATAATTGTAAAATATCTAATAAAAGTTTTATTAATATGTTTACCTGCGTTCTTTTTCTTTTGTCAATCGAAATAATATACAAATTTTAAACAAATCAAGAACTTTAATGTTTGTTTACAAATTTCGGTCCAGTTGTTAAAGTCAAATGTGAAAACCTCATTTTTTTTTCGTTAAAACAAACGGGTATTTTCTTTTTCTCGCGCATGCGCACTGCGCGAAATGACCCTGATTGAACAAGGAACCTCGGCTTCACTACGTTTACATTGGTTAAATGGGCAAGGCGCCATATAGTACTAATACATATATGGTTGTGGCCTACTCATCATAATACGCGTAAATCCTTTCTTTTAAGCTAACCTATTCTTCATTCTGAACCAATCAAGAAATCCTTAATATATGGTGGTAAGAAAGTTTTCAATCATGTACGGCTCTCTTTGAGAAGGCAACAATGTTCAAAGAGGTTTAAAAACCTGACTAAGCGTTTCTTAATTAGCTAAGTTAGTTTAAACCGTTGTTTTTTTTTAGCTGTTCATTACCTCCATATTCTGCTTGATGCATTTTTGGACTCGGCTTGTAACTGATAATTTGGCACTCTTCCAATGCAATTAATAAAATTTGCTCTAAGTTCTTCTATAGTATTACTTCGGGTTTTATATATTTCATTTTTGATAAATCCTCAAAAATAAAAGTCGAGTGGTGTCAGGTGGGGGGAACGCGGAGGCCATCTATCCATAAGACCAACGTGAATCGTTTCCTGCGCACACGCACCGCTCCCAGAGCGCCATCATAAAAAAAAAAAAAAAAAAAAAAATCTGTTTGGTCCATATGTACCAAGCTAATTTTCGCTAAAATTGGCAGTTAGTAAGTGCCTTACCATATGGCTATTATGTGCTGGAGCACCATCTTGTTGTAAATAAACATTATTTCTTGCAGCTAATGGCATATTATCCAACTCGATTATTACACATTCTTCCAAAATTTGGATGTATCCTTCAGCATTCAAATTTTCATTAAAAATCTTGTAGTTAACGACCCTGTTTTGATATACCCTGGCGACCGTCTGATGAGGATTTATGTTTGATCAATATCGATTGTTATGTCGATTAAAAACTTCGCTAGATATAAAAGCCTTGTCAGTCCATATTATATTTTGAAGAAAATTGGGATTCCGATTAATCTGTTGCAAATATCGTAGCAAACACCAACGAAAAAATTCTAAACGCCGCTCTTCATCTCCAGGATGTAAGGTATGAACCTTTCTTACTTTATACGGTTTATACTTACGCTTTCTTAACTTTTTAAAACTTTAAATTTATATGTGCCAATATCTTTCTCAATAATACCGCTGGATACCGTCGGATCAGCAGCAACACAAGCTAATGTATTTATTTCATCTCTTTCTCTATTTTCCTTATTGTAAATCTTACCTCTTGGTTTTCCAAATGATCCATACTCACTTAAATTATGATATAATCTTTGAAATATTTGTTTTTCTGGCTGTCGTCGTTTATTACTCTCAATATAGCACTGAAACATGTTTAATTTTTCATAGTTTTGAAAAATATTTATTTTAAAAAAATATAATCGAAAATATTTCATTAACAACGAATGTTAAAAACAATACTTAATTTTGAATAAATTTTATGACATGTAAACAAACAAAAACAAACGCTTAAAAAATTCAATCCATGGCCAACTAAAAAAGTTTTTGTTTTTTGGTATTTTAGCTATTTAGAACAAAGTAAAATATTAAGTGTTATATATTGTTGCAATCGCAAGAAAAAATTCAATTTTTTGAGACAACCAGATACAGGGTGTCCCATTTAAGAAAATGCTAGTTTCGATAATACCTCAAAAATTAACATATCTAAATTTCTTTTTAATACGCCACTGGATTCTACGTAAAAAGTCACAAAACTTTCATATTGAAAGTTTCTTTTTATCTTCATAAATAACCGAGTTATAAGAGATAGCATAAACCGCAGATTTTGAGAATCACCCTGTATCTTCTAAATCAATCTAGTTAGCGTAGATCTGATTGCGCCATTATACTAAACAGTAAAAAAGTGAACGGGACAGATATCTTATTTTTTTTGTATCTATTACCGTTTAGCCTATACCCTATAATATTAACGAAAAAAAAAAACACCCTGTACACTGTGTATTATAGTTCAGGAAAAAATTTCTTGTTTCCATTTTTCCCAATAATTACCTAAGCGAATTTTGTTTTACGGTGCATTTTTACAAATTTTGCTATATTTTCAATTTTATTCATATTTTTATCAAATATTTACATACAGAAGAAAAAAAAACGTGTTTTAATAAAGAGCATTTTTAAACAGTTAACCTTTAACATATGACAATACCTAGTTATTTTCCTGGTACTTATGCTCTTTGTGACCTGCCTGTAAGCAGGGCAAATTACAAGAATATGAGGGCTTGGAGATATAATATAGGTTCGTTTTAAGTAATTTAGCAAAAACAATTATTACATTTTTGTTTTGATGAAGGAGTGTAAGAATTTTAGGTTGGATTTTCCATTATTTGAAAAATAACGTATTATACAACAAATGTTACATTGAGTTTCCGTCGGTTACAAGAGTTTTAAATTGCAGAGAAATTTAGTTATCTTTCAATCCTTCGACTAAATAATATAGTATTAAGTTAGCGTTAAAAATCTGAAGAATCTACGGTATACTATTATTAACTAGACATCGTCAGTTGCTAAATATATTTGTAACATCCATAGTGTTTAAAATTATCTAGGAAAATCAATTAAAATAATGATATATTAAGAAATAAACCCAGGTGCGGCTCACAGGGCGCAGTTTTGCTGCAATTAAAATTGATAGTTACATTTTTTAAATATTCTATTTAATATTCCAAATCATAGGCCAAGCAGAACTATTTTAGCCTGTTGTAGGTAAATTCACAAAGCAACTCTTTAAACAGTGATGCGACAGACATATAGGTGCGCGCTTGTAGATAAACACATTTATTAATAAAGGAACATGTATAATTTAATGAGATTTTAATATTCTATGTAGGTCATAAAGACTTTAAACCATACTACAATAGATGTTTTACATCGTCAGAAACGGACTTGCCACCACGCTCGTTTTTTGTCGCATCGTGGTGGAGAAGGGCCACCAAGAAGAGTAAGTAGAGAACGAAATTCTGGATGAGATTGCTTAAAATCCCCCTATAGTGTAAGAAATCTGTCGGACCCCGTTCATGCGATAAAGTGGGTTGTTCAAGAGACCCTTCGAGAATAACTGCTACATCCATATCACGTCCAAAAGGTACATGCCATGTCTCCCGCTGATGTCATGTCTCTCGCTGATTATCCTGCGATTTAGGCCAAATCATAATTTTACTAGTATTGTTTTGTTTACGGATGAAGCCGGTTTCACCCGAGGCAAAGCAATAAATTGACATAATTTGCATATTTGGCAAGAAGAAAATCCCCATGCAACAGTACAGACAAAGTACTAACAAAGGTTCATGGTTAACATGTGGGCGAGGATTATTGATAATCATCTTATTGGATCATTATTTTTGAAATGCTGCCATGTATTTGCAATTCTTGCAACAAAACTTGAAACGATTTATTAGAAAATGTGCCGTTAGAAATTAGATGTGGTATATGCACGACGGTGCACCGCCCCATTTTAGCAATTTATAAAACGTCAGCACTTTTCAAGTACAGGTCGAGGTGGGCCTATGGCCACCGAGGTCGCCCGATATGACTCCATTGGATTTCTTTTTAGGGGAAAATTTAAAGAGGCTTGTATATTCGACGCCAGTTCACACCAGCGAAGATATGATAAAAAGAATAACACACCATTTTAACGAAATTGGAGACACTCCTGGAATGTTGCTTGAAGTACAACGAGAAAACATCCATGGGCTAAGGAATTGTATTGGGACGAACTTCCAAAATCTACTGAAGTTAACAAGAAGAAGCAAATATTTCGCATTTTTAACGTTCTTGCGTTTAAGTGATTTCCGAAATGTCAATCCTTTCACTGATTCCTTTATGCGGCACACTTCGATTTGAAAATGTATCAGAATAAATTCTTCTTGCATCCACACAATTGCCGACTGCTTGTCCATAAGTTGCATATGAGCATTAATGAGATGTAATAATGAGAAATTTTATTATTTTATTGCCAATTATTAGTTATGTTGTTATTCGATTAGTTACTGTGTTAATGTGTGTGTTTAATAAACTTGTTTATAAAATAAATTTAGAAATGCTTAACCGTGTTATACAAAAAAATATTCTCTTCGAAAACGGTTAATTGTATCGAAACAAATGTACAGTACTTTTTCTAAAGAGGAATGACCTAGGTATTTAAAAAATCAATTTTCAGCTGTCTAAAGTGACACGTGTCAAAGTTTTGGCCCAACGAGTGTGATGGCTAGTCCGTTCCTGACTTCCCTGACGATGTAAAACATCTACTGTAGTATGGTTTTATGAGTCTTTATGACCTTCATGAAATATTAAAATTTCATTAAATTATACACTGATAAAACTGTGCTCCCTTAATCAAATAATCTGATTTACTTGGTGAATAATTATTGGTAATAAATAAATGTCATTTTAATTAACTAAGTTTTGTTTAACTTAAATAAATGAGAGTATTTCGTTTTATTTGTAAAATTATTTGACTGTTGGTGTATTTGTGTCAAATCATGGAACCTTTCAAACAAATATCTTACCAAAAAACAACTAAAATAACAAAATCTAAATAACTAATTATTTAATCGAACTAATTTTTATTTAGGAACTAAATTCCGTTAATCGCTAGTTAAATCACCCAATAGAGAACTATTTAAATGTCTAGGTCATTTAAACTAAATAATTAGGTATTTACATTAAATCCTTAATATAAAACCAAACATTTACAAATAACTAATTATTTAATCGAAGTACATTTTAAGTTAAGAACTAAATACCTTTAACCCTAATTTAAATCATTCAATGCCGAACATTCCATGGGGCTTTGAGTAATTTGATTAGTTATACAAGAGTGGCCTCTGATAAATCATCATCGCGTTTTTAGTTATTGGTGTTCGATCTTGTCTTGCAGAAATTTATAAGTGAGAGTAAAATCTTCTTGGTTAGTGGCACAGAAGTTAGCGGTTTCAGCAAAAATTAAAAGTAAGATATGGGGGATAAACGTAATATGAATAATTATTTAGAAGATTGGTATTGCATATATCGAAACTATATTTGAATATTTTAGTTACGCATGAAACGAGTTACAAAAATAAGATAAGAGGCAAAGAAAAGATACTTGTAATACCTAATTTGAAATTTTAAACACAAAATCTTTTTAGAAAAATGTAGCCAGGTATTTATAAATTAGAGCTACCTATATAGGTGTATTTTTTTAAATCGTGTTACCAATAAGACAGTTTTTCTCAATTTTCATCATATTTCAATACCTATCAAACCTTCTAACGTAAAAGATATAATTTAATTAATATAATATTATTAATTATTGTACGTAATATTTGCAAAATTTGCCTTTACTTAATTTTTTTTAAAGTTGTTAACTTCTTTATAATGTTTTATTGACTTATATTTTAAGGGGGACAACAACTAATGGTGGGTTTATACAGCAAAATAACATGACATAAAAATAAAATAAGAGTTGAATCTACAGGACTGCCATAAGACGTTTATAGAACCAAATAACATAACATAAAAATAAGAAATAAAATATTATTTAGTTATCTTTTAACTTTTATGATATTTTTATGTGAAAATCGTTGTACGCGTGCGCGTAATTTGTCATAACATTTATTTTCGACAAGAATGTGTTTTTTTCTGTTGGTTTGCCTTATTATGTAAACACTGTAAATAATTTGATAAGGTTTGTGATTATTATGGTATAGGTACTGATTAAACCATATTCAATAGCAATAGGGGATTTGATCTGCTTATTTCTTATTTTTGTGACGTCTGTATAAACACGTACTTGGATAAAATAAGAACTGATTTAAATGAACTTTCTGATCCATTTAAAATTAAAAAAAGGTTTTTAAACCAAATAAAATAATACTTGGCCTAAATAAATATAAAAGACAATTGAATAAAAAAACAACGACTTTGATAGAAAATACCGGTTTACTTAAATCCAATCACGTAAATTGTTTAATTAAATAACGTTGTTGTTACGGCAAATACATGTAAAACAAAAGTAAAACAAATATTTACTTGATAAAATATGTATAAATATCAATCAAATAAACATTTTGTTAACTTAACTTTTAACCTACTTACTTTAAGTCATTGAAGCGGCTTATTTAAGTTAGGTTAGTATTAAGGAAATAAATATTTGCTTAAACTTTGTATTCAGTGATTAATTCCAAATAAAAAGTAATTTGTATCAAATCACTTAATACTAATTGAGGCAAATAATCCCTTGGTATTTTTCAAATACATATTTGTTTGGCTAATAGGAAACAAATATTTATTTGAGTTTAATTCAAATAATTAATTTCATCAGTGTACATGTCAGTTCAAAAGTCGGCGCCGAGAAGGTAAGTTGTTGGGTGCCCCTTGGAGTCTCTGTATCTCCGTTAAGGGGCACTTTGGGATTTTTGTTAAATAACAGCTTAGGGTTATTTTCACCGTCCCTATACGCTCTCGACAGCATGCCATATACTTATAGGACCCTGTATAATATAATAATTTACTCGCTGCCACTGGACTTACTTACGTTTTATGGCTCCTAACTCATTTAGCGGCTTACTTATGGAAATATAAAAGTAAAGCAATTCACTATTTTTAAATAAACAATTTCAGGGTTACTCATTTTGCCTTTTAATATAGTAAATAAATATAATATTTTCTTAATGTCATCTTCTGCAATGATTATGTTGGGTAACGGCTTGGTAAAAGGGAAAGATGCTTTGACATTTAAACTTTTCATTATAGTAATACTTTCATACAAAGGCAGGCCATTATTCTTTATATTCCATCAAATTATTATTAATCGAAATAAATCTATTTTTAATAACTTTATGTTAGTTTTATGAACTATTTAATGATATACCACGTAGTATTTAATATTTAAGAACGGTATTTTTGGGGTAATGGATTAACTTAATTTTTGTGGAAATATGAAAAATACAAATGTGTATGCTGTTGAAAAAAATTACTGTTACAAATAAACTTGTTGAATATTTTTGTAGTTGGTAGTAAATATTTCTTTTTTACGTTAATTAAACAAATATTCATCTATGCACACTTTACTTTCTAAAAATAAAATATATTTTAAGAACTATACGTTTACAGTTTTTTTT
The DNA here is from genome assembly GCA_963920685.1 of Polydrusus tereticollis. NCBI lineage: Eukaryota > Metazoa > Arthropoda > Insecta > Coleoptera > Curculionidae > Polydrusus > Polydrusus tereticollis. Next base: position 82,084,239 of record OY987329.1, on the reverse strand, counting down.
ATCAATATTTGAATGACATGCGCTTCTATTTTTAAATGTTATTTTTATTATCTTTAAATGATGCAAAGTAATAAATCAATCAAAACCGTCTTCTCCATGGGCGTGCAAGATTTTTCGACATGTATAGATTTAAATAGGCCTGAATTTTTAAATCTGTGCAGAACTATTACAAGTATCGACATTAAATTCAAGTTTTTTCTTCAAATATATATTTTAATATTAAATTTTTTAAGCTTAAAATTATGTAAAGCCGTATCATTTACCTGGAATTTTAGAAAGCTATTTTGTCAAAACTGAGTCTAGGTACTTATTCTTATTATTATTATTATTATTATTGCTTTGTTAATTATGTGGTTATTATGCCTTTATGGATGCCTCTATTGGAATAATACACCTATTTATATAATTATATACATACCTACCTTGGGTGTTTGTTTCTCAGCTAAACTAGTCAAAGTGTAATGTGTCAGTGTTTTTTTAATTAAATATGGATACGATTCTATTAAAAGTAAGAATGCGGATTTGAGTGTTGACAGTGCAGTGCAACTTACAGCAGATATGCTTAACGTTGGGCAAAGAACAATATATAAACTTTTAAGAGAAGAAAACAGTGTTGGCGTCAAATCTCCAAAAACTTCTCCAGGACGACCAAAACTTGAACTGAATGACATTTTAATGCAGAGGATAAGGCAAAAAGTTCATAGTTTCTTTTCAAGAAAAGAAATTCCCACTCTGGACAAAATTTTGTCCTCAATCCGAGAAGACCAGGATTACCCTTTTATGTATAGAAATACGCTTTGGAAATTATTAAGATTATTTACCTCATCTATTATAAAAGCGGGTTGATTTTCACCTGATTATTCAGCGACTATTTCCCTCATATACTGTAACTACAATGCGCTTTTCACTTGATTTTCGGTGAAAATCAGCCCTCGGTCGCGATTGAGCTGAAAATTGCACTCTTCTGGTTTTTCATTGTTGGTTACCTACGAGAATAACCGTCACTGTCACAACAAGTTGAAATTTCTGCTTTGACAATTTCGCGTCAATTTATCAAAATGATTCGTTTTTAGTTTTTCATTCAGGAAATAGTCTAAAAAATATATTTCGTGCATGTAAAATGGCTTGATAATCATGCACTCAGATTTGTTGCCCTAAAGAAACAGCTTTCATGCATTTTTATTGTTATTTACCTTAAAAAGTGCCCTCCCTTCGGTCGGGCACTTTTTGGTAAATAACAATAAAAATGCATTCAAGCTGTTTCTAGGGCAACAAACCTTCATGCATGATTTTCAGCAATTTTACATGCACTTAACATATTACTATTGATAATCTCCCGCTCTCCGGTGAAAATCACCCTTGTCAAAAGTGAAAATCTCACCCGTCAGAAATCCAGCGATAATCTCCCGCTCTCCGGTGAAAATCACCCTTGTCAAAAGTGAAAATCTCACCCGTCAGAAATCGTTAGTTTTTTATTTGGTAAATAATCTTCAAAATACATTTCGGGATTGGGAAATAATCAGAAAATCATTCTCAGATTTTTTGCCATTAGGAAATCGCTCTCGGGCAAGCCCTCGAGCGATTTCCACGGCAAAAAATCTTCGGAATGATTTTCGATAATTTCCCTATCCCTTAATATATTACTACAGAAAATTTCACACCTCTACTTTTTAACCAATAAGATACCTTAATTTTGACTGGTTACCATGGCAACTAAAAAAATTTCCGGAAATTTTTTCGAGGCGCCACGATATTTAATTAGAAGAAAATTTTTTGACAGTTGAAAAGGTAAACATATGATATAAATATAAACATATTGATTTTGATTTTCGGGTGTTATATTTTGAATTTCTTGTCTAATTACTTGTTGTTTTCTTTACCAGATCGCGACATTTCGCTATACACTTATTAAACTCAACGTACAGACGTTTTAAACTAGTAATTATTAAGCTTTGTGACAGAACCGGTTAAACAAAAATGACAAATCAACATGTCAAAAACAACAATACCCTGGCCAACTTGACAAGCAGTGAATATAATTTAAAATGTCAGGTTGTATTAATAATTTCTTTCCAAATTATGGTGTGAAGTGGAGTGAAATTTTCTTACCGAATCACACACGAGCTTAAATTATTTCTGCAAATTTTTTAAGCTCTTGTGATATTATAAGTGAAAAATCGGGGAAAAAAACATAATAGGCCATCGATTTTAATATACAGAAGCGATATCGTCTGTTGGGGAAGAAATTGCTTAAGAAGCACCCGAAAAGTCAGAGAAGATAACAAAGAAATATTTTACCTACACGAAACATGAGGGCCAACTTTTGGCAGGATGAAAATATTAAAAGTTCAAGGCAAGCTTTTTTGTCCACAGGAAAAAGACCTCCATCTGAAAAAGGGCATCGACATATTTTAAGTTCTGAAGGATTCGTTAAAGGTGGTCTAATGATGTTCCAATCTAAAAATACAGGAGACTATCACGGAGATATGAATGCCGATGTCTCTGAAGAATGGTTGGAGCAAATGCTGGATCTTATACCAAAAGATGCAATAATTGTATTGGATAATGCAAGTTATCACTTTAGGCTGACCAACAACTGCGTGGCGTAAAAGTGAAATGACAGAATGGCTAAGTTTAAGACAAATAGAATTTCCATTGGATTCCTAAAAAAAGAACTATTGGTACTAGACAATTTACATAAAAATGCATTAAAAAATATGTAGTCGATGAAATGGCAAAGTTACGAGGAATATCTGTGCTCAGACTCCCTCCTTAACATTGCGAATTAAATCCGGTCGAACTTATATGGGCAAAGAGAGACAGATGTCGCCAGATAAAAACATGACTTATAAAATGGTTGATTTAAAAATACTGTTTAATGAATCTATGGGTAAAGCCCAAATGTGACAGGTAGATATAATAATCAAAGAAATGGTTAAACCGCTTATTATAAACGATGTTAATAAAAGTTCATCTTCCGAATCGGAATATGATTAAACCATAACGACAAAGTATTATTCGATTTTTGAGTTTTAGGTTCGCGAATTCTTGTGTTAGAACAACTTGCGTTAAATAGAAACAAGATTTACTGTCTACAATGTCTACATAATTAAAATATTACTTCTAGTTTAATAGAAACCGCCTTGGTAACCCAAAGTAGCATCTCCTAGCGATGACCTCTAGCACTGTCTCCAACGTTTTGGTGCTCATCATCGTATTCTTCGTCCTATAGGTGTATTGTTTTTTGAGTTAGTCACCAGCCGATCGTCTTGCATTCATGTGTCTATTCCAGAATATTCTTCCTTGTTTGACCCATCCAGCCAAATCCTCAACCTCACAATACCTAGTTGCTAGATGTTCGTTCAGTTAGTACCAAAATGAACCCCGAAGGAAATTATTTACGCGCGCGGAGTTTGTTTTTGTTTTTGTAAGCTTTATTTTCAGGATTCCAGATATTCGGATTATCTCTTATTAGCTTGATTAAATTTATAATTTGCTCTTCTGTAATACCGACTGCCAATTGTAAGGATATGTGTCGTCCTAGAACACTAGAATTAAACTAAACGCAAATTCTGCAATCTGCAGCATACACACATACAGGTCGACACACCAGTCTGGAGCTACGTGGAATCGGTTAGGGGAACGGAATCATGAACGTGCTACACCGATGTGTTTTAAATGCAATAAAAATAGGAAATTATATTTCGGCATGAAATAAAAAAAAAACAGCTTTTTGATTGATTCAGTGATAATGATTTTTTAGTTTTAGCCGTATTAATATCAAGGACGCATTAATTAAAGCGACACGTCGCCGACGTATTTATAATAACTGAATAGCCACACCAAGCTGAATAGCTTGCACCTGTTTTATTACTACTCTCCTGACAAAGCGCTGCCACACACAAGTAGTATCGATAGGTTGTGGCACGTGACGCGAGTGAACCAATCAAAATTAACAACTAACACGTATTTCCTTTGATTGTACACTATATTGCCATATTTCCATCCATTTCAATATCAACATTAATAGAATAAAAAGAGATTTTTAATAATGTTGAAATTATAATAAAATACTCTTAGTTTTTTAAAGATATTATTATTGTTTCTCAATGAATACATCAAAATCCACGGTTTACTTGCTAACAAATGTTAAATTATAATTAAGTAACGGTATTTGGCAACATCGTAAATCTAGCAAGGCGTTTTTGCTTGAATTCTTTTGGCAGCCACAGACTCGTGTGCCGAGCTGTGCACAATATGATCACATATCCGAAAGAATAAATCAATTAATTTGCTTAAATATATTCCATTTGTACCAATACCTCTTACTGAAATTTATTTACAAGCTGTTAAAAATCTCTACTTTATTGTACTTGAGATCCAGGTTGGTTTTTGAGCTCCATAATGTTCCCAATAGGTTGAACAGTATTGAACACACTTACCGTATCCCCAGCATACTATACACATATTTTTTAACGATGCTTTACCTATAACGCTGTGTCGCATTGTAATAATTTCTTTGAACTTCTTGTCTGTCTCTCAGCCTTTATCTTTCGCAAGAGAGTTAAAGCTATTTTATTGAATGAACAGATAAATGCTGGATAACGATACTATAATCATATCATAGCCTCGCTATCTTAGGGTAGCTAAAGTTACCAATTGCTCTTGTATCAGTGTCTATAATAGTGAGTTCCTCTTCACCATTCGATTGATTGTGTTAATGCTTAATGATTAATGATCAATGCAAGTAAGGGTGATTGTTGTAACTAGTGCATACTGTGGGGTGACAGGAATCTCCGCAAATGTCAAATAGTCTAAAGAACGTTATAATATGTATAAGTTATCAAATTTTTATGTAATGTGAGTTTAGCTTTGCCAGAATTAATGTTGAGCAGCTGAGATTGCTCAGCTAGACGTTGTCTTTTATGAATTTTCGGTCAATTTACTTATCACTTTATTTTTTTTCTTTTTTCATTATTTGTATCTATTCTCGTAAATTCTTAATTATTATTACTATTATTATTATTGTTTATTTTTATAAAAGGGAAGTCCTATATCTAAATACTTAATCATTTCAACTAAATTAGCGAAAATAGACAAAAAAATTATGACGTCCTTTCGTGATCCATTCAATTTGTTCTGGTGCGTGACTGCTGATGTAGCGATATTCTGATAAAACACAAAAAATATGTAATATTTTTCTGCGTGACACTATCAAGGTGTTTTTCTCTTATTTGTATGTAAGTACAACACGGGTAAAAACACGCGTTTGTTCTGGTTCTGTTCAGAACATTAAGTACGTATGTACAGATAACAGCGGCTTTCCCTAGGGAACCGAGGATGCGGGTTAGATTTAATTTTTAATGGCGCTCGATTGATTGCCTTCATGTTTGTATCCGAGAGACCATAACATTAATTGAACACTAATTATTTATATACTTCCATACTTATAAATTTTAGAGCTGTATGAATATTATACAGGGTATCCCACCGGGAACCGCTTCGAGCTATACTATACAGAAAACTATACATAGAAGATTTTTGAAAATTTGATAGTATGCTAATGTTGCTGGGGACAACCCGGCTAAAATATTTTCAATAAGGTGACACTTCCGGTTATACCGGAAGTGGATGTCAACTTGCTTATTTTAAATGGAATAGCCTGTTTATTACTTATTAACTTATAAAAAATTTGCCAAAAAGTGTAAGCCAGTTATTAATAGAAATTATAGGACATCTTTACCTACTTTGGTTTTGATCTTTCGCTTTCTGCATTATGGACTGTTTCTTTGTTGTTCTCTTTCTTTCTCTTTTTTCACTTTTTTTTCCTCTTTTGTTATTTAGATTTTTTTTAGATAAAATGCAGGCTTTGTTTTTTTTGTTACTGTTTTTTTTTCATTTAACTGTACAATAATTTAATAAACCAAATCTTCATTTTCTTTTTGCACATACAGGTTGTGATCTAGGTACAATATAATTAATTAAGTCTAGCATAAGGACTTCAATGTAGTTAATTTATCTATAAAGTATGTAAGTACCGGTAAAGAAAATTTTTAAATTAACAATAATAATAATAAATTAATATTATTACATTTTTGAATTCTACGCAAGATTCTAGGCAGATTATGTATATCGTGTCCTATACCTAAATCTAAGCGTTTTTGACATATACCGGGTGTTTCTCAAAAGACGCTCACCCCTATAACTTTTTTGTATTTATAGATATTAAAATGTAATTTTGGAATTGTGCATAAGAGATTAGTCTGCATTTATTGGCATAATTTTTGATTTGTTAGCACTTCCGGTTTAACCGGAAGTGATATTGACTTTGGTATTTTAAATGGGGCACCCTGTATATTTTTACTTATTTGGATTCAGCATGATATTCTGAGTAAAATGACATCCCATTTGTCATTTTTTGACGTGTTATAACATTTTTATTCTCATTTTTTGGATTGAATCTAGAGGGCCATGAATCAATTAAATAGGTTAATTTATAGTCAAGTAGTTTACGAAAAATAAAATTATGTCATATTAATTGACTTTCTAAGTTTCACAAGCGTTTAAAAAATGAAATGACGTTTACTCCATTTTTCCAAATGGAACGATAGTGGTTAACTAGGATATTTGAAACGAGCATTTTTTTCCCAACAATTTGATACCATACACTCCTATGCTATTTTAAAACTTACGCAGGTGTTAAGAAATTGATCTAGGCAACTAGGCTTAATTAAAACTAAACTAAAAGAACTAAATAGTTAACTAATTCATTCTCAACAAACAACTAATAGTAGATAGTAATTGTTTATCATTATTAATAAATCAATCTAGGACTTTAATTATAATATCAATTATCATCGCTCTAAACGTTCGAAATGTCCTCCCTGTTGATGAAAACAATTTTCCACTTTTTCGACAGTTGCCCTCATTACATTTCTTAACTGATTTTAAAATTGCCTTCTTCCATTAAATGTAGGTTATATATATTATGACCAATAACGCTTGTTGTTTCTATTAAACATGCCCAAATTTGTGAATCGACTCTCATCCCAATACAGAATTTTCGACGGAAATGTTGGATCTTGTTGATGTCTTTGTAAAAACCAGTTACAGTATTCAAGCCTTCTGGCATGGTCATTTTGATAGAGATGTTGATGAATCTGGTATTTGTATGCATGATATTTGAATTTATGTAAGATCCTTCATACTGACTACTAATATCACATTCAACAGCAATATCTCTGACTGAGGCAGTAATATTTATGTTAGCTAATGATAGTACGTCAATTTCTTTCTCTTCACTTACAACATAGTTTTTGACCGCATCCTCATTGGGTTCTGTACGCATTTTTGTTCCAGTTTTGAGAAATAATGCCGGATTGGAAGTCGACGACCTGGAAATCTCTCTGCATACAATCTTGCGGCCTCAGAAGAATTTTTTCTGGTCTCTCCAAAAATTAAGAGCATATTAATTTGTTCATTTCTAGTAAAACTAACCATTTTATCTAATTTACAATCTAAGTTTTATAAACGAATGACATTTGAACAACTTTTAATTAGAGCCATATTGGTTTTGATATTCAATTCAATTGTTTTTCAAAGCCGCCTTTATATTTCTTTTCTTTAGAAAGGACAGGGCGGCAATAATAATACATAACGCTTTTAAATATGTGGTTGGGATTTAAGGCAAATTTTTTCGTGTTAATTTTAAAATAGCATAGGAGTGTATGGTATCAAATTGTTGGGAAAAAAATGCTCGTTTCAAATATCCTAGTGAACCACTATCGTTCCATTTGGAAAAATGGAGTAAACGACATTTCATTTTTTAAACGCTTGTGAAACTTAGAAAGTCAATTAATATGACATAATTTTATTTTTCGTAAACTACTTGACTATAAATAATTAACCTATTTAATTGATTCATGGCCCTCTAGATTAAATACAAAAAATGAGAATAAAAATGTTATAACACGTCAAAAAATGACAAGTGGGATGCCATTTTACTCAGAATATCATGCTGAATCAAAATAAGTAAAAATATACAGGGTGTCCCATTTAAAATACCAAAGTCAAGGTCACTTCCGGTTAAACCGGAAGTGCTAACAAATCAAAAATTATTCCAATAAATGCAGACTAATCTCTTATGCACAATTCCAAAATTTTATTTTAATATCTATAAATACAAGAAAGTTATAGGGGTGAGCGTCTTTTGAGAAACACCCGGTATAAGGTTCTATGTCAAAAGATGATGTTTGCAGGCCATAAGATAATTATCAATGTTTCCTATAAGGAAGTTTTTATTATTTAATTTGGATTCAAGTTCTTGTTAAGAAGGTCTTTTTTAATTAACTTTAATAAATTTCTTATAATATTTTGATAACTATTAATATAATAAGATTAAAAATAAAATTAAGAAAACTGCAAAAAATCTACATTTCTAAATGGAAACCCCCTAAATTTAATAATTGTTTCTTATTTAGCATTAAAAATAAGGGTAACTTTGTATAAGGTTGTCCGTTCGTAATATTTGTAGTTTTCGAAATATTGCCAATTTAATATTTTTATATGGCAATTTCGCTGGGGATATTGAGTTTAATTATTCCCAGTAGGCTATGAGTTTAATTACTCCTAGTTGGCTATGAAGGCGTTGAGAATAGTCAAATGTTAAAGAAATGTATGAAGCTGTTTATAAAATTTAGGGGTCTCCATTTGAAAATGTAGATTTTTTGCAGTTTTTTTAATATCATTTTCAATCATATTGTTTGAACACCCTGTATTATAGTAATTTAAAGGAATCTAGTAAAGCAGGTCCCTTTTAATAAGGAATAGAACCCAAATTAAATAATAAAGATTTCCTTATAGGAAAAATTGATAATTATTTTATGGCCTGCAAACGGTTTTTTGACATAACACTTTATATATGTCAAAAACGCTTGTACTTGGGTATAAGACATGATATACAGAATTTACCCAGAATCTTACGTAGAATTCAAAAATGTAATATATTACAGGGTATTGTATTTAAAATAAGCAAGTTGCCACCTACTTCCGGTGTAACCGGAAGTGTCACCCTATTGAAAATATTTTAGCCGGGTTGCCACCTACTTCCGGTATAACCGGAAGTGTCACCCTATTCAAAATATTTCAGCCGGGTTGCCCCAGCAACATTAGCATACTTTCAAATTTTTAAAAATTTTCTATGTATAGTTTGAAGCGGTTCTCGGTGGGAGGGACACCCTGTATAAAAGTGTGTTTGTCATCTGATATCAACTATTTCAAACGACCCGATTGTTATACGTGCTTCCACCGACAACTTGTGCGTCTGTCGTAGTAGTAGTGGTGTCAATTCGACATTTTACAATTTTTTTTAAATTTCTTCAATAACGGTTCGCGGTGGAACGATTAAACTTTCTCAACAGCTAGACAACTATTCAGGGTATGTTGTGCAATAAAATTCGAATATACAGGGAAAAAGTTATTCAACTTCAAAAAAAAAAAAAAAATATTACGCACTGGACGAGTCACACAACCGGGCCTAATCGCTTGAAACTTTCTGATACTGTAGAGAACGTCGACCTACAGAATCCTAATATTTTTCGGTGAGATCGGAGAATGGCAAGTATTTTATTTAATCGATTAATAATCAAAACAGGCCCCTCTTGGGAATTAATAGCTTCGAAACGAAAAGTCGGAGCGAAATGCGGTTTAGACCGTTCGATAGAGCATTCCAAATATTTTCCTTTTACAGTACATCTTCCTATACCTAAAAAATGTTGGTTCGAGAAAAACCAAAAAATGACGAAAAGCGCTCATCAAAAGACGTAAAATGTATAATTTGAATATTGAAAATTATTATAGCGAGTTTGCAAAAAATTAAAACTAACAAAAAGTTCCCGTTTAAATTAATTATTTTATAGGAAAATTATTTTTTTTACATTCCCATTGAATACAATTGAAAAACTTTTACTAAAAGAAAATTAAAAGTTTTCCACTAATATTACCGATATATATCAATTTTTATGCCACAAAAACTGCCAAAAAATCTTGCAAAAACTATTAAAACATTTTGAATAGTGGCCTACGATTCAAACATGTGTTTGTATTTGGTAAAGCTGAATTTGAATTTAATTTTAGTGTTAATATTATACAGGGTGTTTCAGGTACGTAACTTAAAGGGGTGATTCCTTATGATATTCTAAGAGAAAAAGTTCATATGAACATGTGTCCGAAGTTGCCCCGTTCTTGATATACAGGATTTAAAAGTTTAAAAAAAAAAAATCGGTTGCGACCGTGCGTTTTATCTGAAGGTGGTCATTTTCAACATTTGCTTTGATTAACTGGTGCATTTTTGTTGTATCACTATTTAAAAAAAAATATTTTATTTTTAATTTAAATGTTTTAATTAACTTTGAAATACATATTAGGTATTTTTTTTGTACATTATAGTGGTTTTTATTACTTCTCTCGAAAACGAAGCAAGATACAAAAATAATTCAAGGAAAACAAAAGTTGTATTATTAGTTGGTAAATCTGAAAAGAATATCAAAATTGGAAAATTAGAAAAAAGCCAGTGGCGTGCATTTTTTTGTCAATAATATTCGTTATGGTGCTCCCCTGGACGCCGATGAGCCTAATAACTTTAACCTAATTAGGGCTAATTAAGCCCCTTATCATTATGAATAACAGTACAAAGTTTCAATAATATCGGGAAAACGATATTTAAAAAAATTATAATTTTTTTTTTAATTTAACATCCTGTATATTAAAAACTGGGCAACTCCGGACACATGATCATATGAACTTTTTCTCTTGGAATATTATAAGAAATCACCCCCTTAAGTTACGTACCGTACTTCTGAAACACCTTGTATAATATTAACGCTAAAATTAAATTCGAATTCAAATTTTATGACATTAAACACCCTGCATATATTCTAAAATAATTTCCAAATATAGTCCCCTATGATAGGTATTACCCTGTAGCAGATCGAAATCTATATCTCTAAAAGTATACCGGGTGTTGCATCGTCGAGCGGGACATAGGAAATCCCATGTAATTTTAAATGGGGTCAATTATTGGCTTCCCTAATTATTTTAGAGAAAAATTCTATTTAGGTTTATTAAAGAGCACTAAAACCCACATTCAAAAGAATAACTTTAGATATTTTTGATGAGCCCGTTTACGGGTTATCGCCGATTTCTTTTTAACTATTTCTCCTTTTTATGGCCCCGTATTTGCGGGCACCAGTCAAGGTAAAAGATGACTGTCAAATAAAGTTGTCATTTTGAGGAATATTTGAACATCTTCTTAAATCCTAAAGTTCTAATAATTTAATAGTACCTACCTATTAATTAGTAAAATATTGAAACATGTAAAATGTCATAATTAACCTTGTAATTGGATACTTTATTTTAGTTTTATTCAGATTAATTTGTACTCATAAATACACCTTTAATATTTTCGATGTACGAGTTTTTATAACAATAAAGCACACATTTCAAAATGACAACTTTATTTGACAGTCATCTTTTACCTTGACTGGTGCCCGCAAATACGGGGCCATAAAAAGGAGAAATAGTTAAAAAGAAATCGGCGATAACCCGTAAACGGGCTCATCAAAAATATCTAAAGTTATTCTTTTGAATGTGGGTTTTAGTGTTCTTTAATAAACCTAAATAGAATTTTTCTCTAAAATAATTAGGGAAGCCAATAATTGACCCCATTTAAAATTACATGGGATTTCCTATGTCCCGCTCGACGATGCAACACCCGGTAGAAACCAAGGGCAATGCTGCTGGACCCTGTTCTATGTAGCTAATTATAAAAAACGACAAGTAAGTTGATACAGATCAATTTGTAGAAATCGTCCATTGTACTCTAAGAGACCTTATATACAATTTACTAAAAAGATGGGAAATGACACAAAGTCTCGGTCTCGTTAAAATTACGTGCTTATCTTTATTATGTGACACGTGTTTCGCCTTTAATAGGCATCATCAGACCTACAATGTAACCCAATAAACAATAATTATTAGATATTAACCAAGGCAATATTACCCAACTTAAGGTCTAAAACGTTGAATTCCATAAAAATATACAAGCTCAAAACACACACAAAAGTGACATTTTATATAAAGGGGGACAAAACCATAAAAAGAGAATACGTTGAAGTGAACACGTGGACAAGTACTTTAGCCCGAGTTATTAAAACACTTTGAATTAAACACAACAAAATAAAAAAAGACACGATAGTACCGGAAGGGAGAACCTAACCACACAATTATTTGTTTATATTGTTGAATATTAGATGGGGCTCGAAATCAAAAATATTATTTACACTAGTGAGTAACGGACTTTTCTTTGCTTTCGTAATTTCCATCTTCTCTAACAGATTTAATCTAACACCCTTAGGGCATTCGTGTAAAATTTCTACATTTTTAGATGGAGAAAACTGATGCTTTGAGGTTACTAAATGATTTGCGAACGCTGATGTGGTTTCAGTTATATCGGAGTTTTTATATTTGTTAAAGAAACTTAAATGTTCCTTCAACCTAGTGGAAAATTTTCTTTCAGACTGGCCGACGTACACCGCAGGGCAATCTCCACAGTTTAAGGCATAAACTCCCGATTTCGACATTCGATCAACTTTGTCCTTAATCCTCACCAAGTGATGTTTTAAAGTGTTTTTGGTTTTAAAAACTATAGAGACGTTAAATTTCCTAAAAAACTTCTCCAACTGATACGAGATGTTTCCGAAAAATCTTAAACATCTGCGACTATTTGTATTGGAGTTAGTATATAAGATATTATATGAGAGTTTGTATTTGTTGACATATTTATAATAAAGTTTGTTGATTGCGTTCATTTTAAAACCGTTGTTTCACGCGATTTGTTTTATTAAACACAACTCCTTTGATATTGCTTCCTTGTTTCGAGGAAGCTTAAATAGCCTATAAAAGAAATAATTGAATGTTGTAACTTGTGAGTAAATATAAGGAGAATTAGAAGAAAATTGAATAATGTTATCTGTAGCTGACGGTTTTCTGTATACTTCAAAACTAATATGGTCATTGTCTCTTATTAACGAAAGGTCCAAAAACGGCAATTTGCCTTCTATTTCTCTCTTCAAACTAATTTTATTGAGCAACGAACTTGCAAACTCCACAAACTGACTCAACCTCTCCTCCCTCCGTTCCAAATGATACAGATATCATCTACGTATCGTTTGTATGATAGTAAGCAGTCTGAAAAATGGCTATTCAAGTTCGTCCTTATTCTGTTTTTATGGTTTTGTCCCCCTTTATATAAAATGTCACTATTGTGTGTGTTTTGAGCTTGTATGTTTTTATGGAATTCAACGTTTTAGAACTTAAGTTCGGCAATATTGCTTTGGTTAATATCTAATAATTATTGTTAATTGGGTTACATTGTAGGTCTGATGATGCCTATTAAAGGCGAAACACTTGTCACCTAATAAAGATAAACACGTAATTTTAACGAAACCGAGACTTTGTGTCATTCCCCATCTTTTTAGTAAAAAAAAAACAGATCGATTTGCTTCGCGTTAATTTCTTGTGTAAATTTGTACCATATCTAGTTGTTACGGTCCTGCCTCTCCTACACGTAAATCTATTTACTAACTGTTTAATGAATAAAGGAAGAAATTAACTTAAGCGGCACGTACTTACCTCGACAATATTTTGTTAATTTAATAAACCCACAAGAGTAATAATGTATGCTGCCGCTGCATTCCATGGACCCACCCATCGAAGCCAATAATAAGTAGCTGTAAAATAAGCATACAATGCATTAACAACTATTGATGGAAGATGGCAGATGAATTGTCGGAATGCCCCTTCGGGCCAAAAAGAAAAAACGGTTTGCCAGACACAGGGCCGGGTTTGCAACCACTTTCTAGATAATTTTTTAACCGGAAAATAACACTTTACCGCCGGCCTAGAGCCTATGAAAGCAAAAAGGAGGGACCGGTAAAGTACTTTACCGGCCCTTATTTCATTACCATTCCATTTTTTTGTTTAATTTAGTCTAAATATTATGGTTTATTTATGTTTTATATATTTTTCTGACTATCGAGTTTTCCAACTGTTTAAAACTATACCAATATAGTAAGTCATTATCAAAATTATTTCGTACGCCAGTGGCCTCGTGTCGTTTGAAACAAAAATATTGTACGTTACAAGACCGGAAGGTACTATATTACAGAATTATGCAAACAGGCCTTGTTTTTGAGTTATGACCCAAACTTCTGTTTTTTTTTAAATGGGACACCCTATATATTATTCCACTGTCTTATCCTCCTTTTTAAGAGCTTTTCAAAAATATATAATAGTCCATATTTATTTCATTTAAAAAGGGATAATTTTAACATTGTTTTTCTTAATTAATTATTTTTCGTATAGAAGGCTATGCCCGCAAATAAAAAATAAAATTAACACCATTATTTTTATTATACAACTTTATATTATTATATAACTATAAATCAACAATAAAACATATATATTATTTTACTAAATTACAAAAATTGCTCGAATTGGGCTCCGTTGTGTTCTAAACACTTTCGACGCACCGTTTCGATTCTTCGCACTGCATTTAAAAGAATAATTGCCCTTCTCTGCAAAGGCCTAGCTTCTTGAAGTTGATCAATCTTATAGTATTGTTTTTTATACCGGGTCTACTTATCAAAATTAGAATTATTAGTAAAAAAAATGTATTCGAATTATTTGTAAAAGCAAAATTATAAAAGGTGTTACATTATTATTATTATTATACACGTCTTGTCATACGTTCAAATTTAATGGATCTATCGGTTCTCGCGGACTTCCATCAAAGCTTACACATTTGCAGACCTTTTTCGTCAACCACTTTTGTTGTTACATGCAATTATACCATAACAGAATTTCATTAACGACCTTCAATGTCATTAAATTTTTTAATCCAATTAAACAATGTGTGTATCAGCTTAAGTTATTACGATTAAATTTATTTCGGATGTTGTAGTAGGTGGACCTACACCATTATGAACGTGAGCACTAGACAACCTTGACATGAAAATACCTAGAATTAATTTAGTTTAAAAAAGAAGGTATTGTTAGTTGTAAAAGAAACTAGTCGTCCCATTGAATTAAGAAACAGGGAGGGTTTCTGCCAGTTTGTTTAATTCATATAATTATTTAATTAAAGGAGAAATGTAGGCATTTGTTAATATTTTAGCACAAACTTGTTACTCCCATTTTTTCGTAAAGAATAAAATAAGAATTTGAAAATATCAGAGGTTTATGAGTGTATAAATTGTCGTCTTCTCATAAAAATCATAAATATGTCTGGTTTAATTACACAGTAAAAAATTGAGTGTTAAATTTAACACTCAATGGTGGTACATATAGGACCACACTCAACAGGGTATATTAACCAATCAGTATATCTTTTAAAAAAGACATTTTTGAATGGTTTCTTTACTTTTTGATGAGTGTTAATTTTTCTTATTTATGGGTAGGTACATTTACACTATCGAGTGTAAATTAAACCCACAGATTCTAAACCTATCCTTCTAGGGTGTAAAAGAAATAATGACAGGTGTAAGTAAACCATTCTTTAATGGTAATTTGTGACTAATTAGTGTAAATTTTATTTTATTTGGGTGTGACTTTACTATAGTATTAGTTACATTATTAACCTCTGCTTAGCTTGATACATGATTGAATGACTTAATTAAAGCCGAAAGTAGTAGCCCCTAATATATATAAATCTTCAGATCGCTTGGAAAGGGTTTGTTAAATGAATAAAAATATTGAGTATTATTTATCGTTTATTTATAAACAAAATGATGGTTACAACAGAACTGGAAAACTCTGTGATTTTTTTTACACTTATTATTATAACTAGTTAAACAAAATGACACACCTATTATATAGTTTACAATTTAGTAAATTAACACTAAACACACCTATTATATAGTTTACAATTTAGTAAATTAAACATATATTTATATATATACGCTTAATGTACCTCATTGTTAAGCTTAACAAAACAAATAACATAATAAATATATGTATACTTAGAACACTAAACAACTAAATAAAAGTATGCTTTGGATCAATATAAAAAAATGAAAATGACGAGTATTATATTAATCGTATATTTATTTAGAGATCTATGAAGTAAAATTTGCAGGTAGGTACCTGCCTAAGTATGTATACAAAAAAGGAATACATTTATATTATAAGCTTATATCAGAATAATTTAAAAGGGAAAACTGTAGCAATGTAAATACCTACTTAGTTTCTTAAAAATGGCGTACTTATTAGTAAGGTTTCTATTAAATTTCGTTAATATGCTTACCCAATTTAACAAGATCCTCATAAGAGGCACTCTCATTTGGCACTTTACAGAACTTTGCCTTGTTTCTATGTTTTTATTTAAATATAACATTATTCTATATCACGCTTAAAGAGCACAATCAGACTGACTTGAAAGTTGAATTTGCATGTAGCGTCGGCGTCATCTGTCAATTCCTAGAATTTCACACCACTTGTTGCCGCTTGTCTTTTCGGTAACACGGATTTAGGTATTTTTATCCGAGGCCATGTAAAAAAACGATTAAAGAATAAGTTTTACACTCAATGTGTTAAAATAACCTTCTAGCGGGGTTTATTTATACGCTAATATGGTGTTATTAATTGTCTTTGTATTTAATTTTCCTGATAGAGTGTAAAATGAAATAAATAACACCCATTCAACAAAATTAACTTTTTAGAGAGTTAAATTCATAGGCAAATTTAACACAACAACTTTGGTCCCATAATATGAGTTTAAATTCTTACAAACACATATCATCATCATTATTAGCGCTACAACCCTGGGTGGGTCTTGGCTGACTGCACAACTTTTCTCCAAAAGGCCCGGTCTTCCATCATTCGGGGCTCGAAAGGAATATTCATTTTCTGTAGGTCCGACCTAATGTTATCTCTCCAGCGCATTCTGGGTCGTCCGAGCGGCCTTTTCCCTGTTGGAACCTCTTCCCATACCAGTCTCACCAGTCTATCCTCATGAAGCCTTTGCACGTGTCCTGCCCATCTTAGTCGTTGGGATTTAATCTCCTGTACAATATCACTATCATTGTATAATTCTTGGATTTCGGCATTAGTTCTGATGCGATATTGGTCCGTGGTCGGGTCATGATGGGGTCCAAAAATTTTCCTGAGGATTTTTCTTTCGAAACGTCTAAGTTTTTTCTCATTTGCCTTGGTCATTGTCCACGTTTCTCCTCCGTATGTTATTATAGGTCTGACAATGGTTTTATATATTTTGATTTTTGATGTCCTCGTTAGATTTTTTGACTTCATGAGACTACCTAGCGCGAACAGGCATCGGTTTGCAGATTGAATTCTGCCTTTGATCTCTTCGGTGATGTCATTGTCAGCTGTGATTGTGGCTCCAAGGTATTTGAAACGTTCTACTCTTTCGAAATTATACGTGTCCACTGTGATGTTTTGTCCTATTCTATCTCTCCGCCCCGTTCTGTTTATGCACATGTACTTCGTCTTTTCTTCATTGATCTTTAGTCCTACTTCTCTTGTTGTTCTTTCGATCCTGCTAAATATGTCTTTCACAGTTAAGATTGTATCTCCGATAAGGTCGATGTCATCTGCATATGCTAGAAGTAGTTTGGGGCCTTTCACTGTTAGCAATTCCGTTTTTATTTCGGCTGTTCTGATGGCTTTCTCTAGGACTAGATTAAAAAGTAGTGGTGACAAGGCGTCGCCCTGTTTTAGTCCACTGCGTATTTCGAAGCTGCCAGATAAGCTGTTGTTTACTCGCACTTTAGATACTCCTCCTTCCATGCAGACCTTAGTCATTCGAATGAGTTTCCCTGGTATTGAGATCTCCGCCATCGCGTTCCAGACTTGGGTTCTCTCTACGCTGTCATATGCCTGTCGGAAGTCTATGAAGAGATTATGTATTGCTCTATTGTATTCCCATCCTTTTTCGAGGAGCTGCCTTAGTGTAAAGAGTTGGTCTATTGTTGACCTCTTCGTCCTAAAACCAGCTTGGTACTCGCCCAGTGTGGTTTCTGCATATGGGGTTAGTCTGTGTAGTAGTATGTTTGAGAGTACTTTATATGCGGTGTTTATTAGGGAGATTCCTCTATAGTTGGAGCATTTTGATTTATCCCCTTTTTTGTGAATCGGTACGATGATGCTTTCCTTCCATGTTGTTGGGATTTTTTCTTCTTGCCATATAAGAGTTATTAATTTATGGATTTGTCGATGTAGTGTTTCCCCTCCGTATTTCAGAAACTCTGCGGGTATCGTATCCGATCCAGGCGCCTTGAAGTTCTTTAGTTTGTTCAATGCCTTCTGTGTTTCTTCAAAGGAGGGTTCATCAACTGGTGGGTCCACTGTGATGTAGGTTTCTTCCTTGTGTGGTTCTTCTTGTATTATATTTAGAAGTTCCCCAAAATATCTCTTCCATTCTTCAATTAGCTTTTCCTCCTTGAATAACATGTGTCCTTGGTCGTTTTTGAGTGTCGGGATGGATCTGTGCTTATGGCCTGTCTTTTCCAAAGAAACTGCTCTATAGAACTCCTTGGAGCCCGGTTTAGGACGCTCTCTCTCTATTGATTCATACATTTGTCTTTCGTATTCTCTTTTCTTTGTTCTTATTAGTTTTGTCGTTTCCTTCCGGCAGTTCGTGTATCGCTCTCTGCTTTCTCTGTTTTGTAATTGCATCATTCTCTTCCTTACCATTTGTCTTTCCTCTAGCTGTTTTCGGCATTCTTCGTCAAACCATGTTTTTGTCCTTCTTCCTTTACTCTTTCCGAATATGTTTTCGGCGGTCTTTGTTATTATTTCTGCGGTTGTCTCCCAGAGATTCTCTATTTCATTATGCTCTGTTTCTGCGCCTAGGGTTTGTTCGAGTTGTTCCCTATATTGTTGTTGTTTTACTTCGTTCTGCACTACATTCATGTTCCACTGTGGTGTTGCGTCGGATCTATTGTATTTGTACGTTGATATTCTAATTCTGACCTTCGATCGAACTAGGTAATGGTCTGTGTCTCCGTCTATTCCTCTGAGGCTTCTTACATCTAAGATGTTGCTCCCGTGGCCCGCATCCACAATAATATGGTCGATCTGGTTTCGGGTTTTGTGATCATTTGAGACCCAAGTCTGTTTGTGTATGTCTTTGTGTGGGAACATAGTTGACTTTATTAGCATGTTGTTGGATGCTGCCGTTTCTATGAGTCTTTGGCCGTTATCATTGGATATGTTATGGAGGCTGTGCCTTCCTATTGTTGGGTTGAGGTTAGGTTCTTTGCCTATCTTGGCATTGAAATCGCCGCAGAGTAGTCGCATGTCTTGTTTGGGCATCCTGTCGATAGTTCTTTCCAGGAGTCGTAGAAGGCATCTTTAGTAGTCTCATCTTTCTCTTCAGTTGGCGCATGTGCCGAGATGATTGAGATGTTGTACCATTGTCCTTTAAGCCTGATATAGCACAATCTTTCGTTTATTGACTCAAAACTTAGTACGCTTTGTACCAGTTCCTCTCTGATTACGAAACCCGTTCCAAATTCATGTCTTCCGTCTTCGTTTCCACTAAAGAAGACAACAGATTTGCTTATCCTCACGTTTCCCTCCTCTGGCCATCTTATTTCTTGGACTGCTGTTATATCCATTCCTATGTTTTCGAGTTGTTGAACGGCGTTTATAGAGGCTCCGGGTCTATACCAACTCTGGACGTTCCAGGTTCCAATATTCATAGTCCTTTTCCATTGCGTTTGTCGTTCGTCTTTGATTCCTGTCCGGGTCCGAGGCAAAGTTGTGGTTTTCGTAACTGGCTCTTTTTTACGAGGGTGGGTAGTTGGCCCCCCGCTCAACCCTCCTCCTTTATCCGGGCTTGGGACCGGCACCGCCACCCGACAGACTACTTAGTTCATCCATCGGGGACAAAGGTATAAGTACTTATAGGGAGGCCTTACATTAACCAAAACAGACACAGACAGACAAACAAACGAGCTAAAGGTACCAAACTCTAAACTAGGTTTTAGGAACAAAGAAGCGTTCTAAGACTAGATATACTAATATTGAAGAAATCTAAATCTAATTTTGAATAACAATATTGCACTCACGAAGCATTGAATTGACTGGGAACAGCTACATTTATCTATGCTACAATGTGTCTCTTTTTATTCTTAAATTAATCCTTGGTGCATGGAAACTAATAGCATTTATTAGACGACAATCCCTATACTTTAAGTTGTTTACTACATAAAAAATGAGTAAAATATATTGCATATTTCTACGATTATTAAACGGTTGGATATTAAAGGTGTTTAACATACTCCCATAGTAAACCCAGTGTGGGTAGGTATTAAACTTTCTTACATAAAGGTACCTTAAAAATCTCTTCTGAACCCTCTCTGTCATTTCACTGCTGACAGCTACCTGCGGAGGCCAAACTATTGATGCATATGCTGTAACGAGTCCATTATACAATTCAATTAAGCTGGATTTATAAACTCGAAAAGTTGGTGAGGTTGAAGTTATGGTCAAGTTGTGAGGTTAGATATTCCGAATTCCGAGCATAAAAATTGATTATCTCGAACTACCCGGGAAGTTTTCGAACCTTACATCAGCTTTACATGAACAACATGAACGAGTGTATAAATAGAACTGAGTGTTCCCTTTAGTTTAAATTGAACTCCTATTTCCAACACCAACTGAACCTCAACCTCGCCAACTTTTCGAGTTTATAAATCCACCTTTATACTATTGATGCTGGTAAAATTTCCAATGTTTCTAATCACAATAAAATTTGACGTGTAAATGTCATAACTGAGCATTTCGTTATGTTGAGGTATATTTTATTATCACGGAATCAGTTGCTTATTGAGTCAAGGTCTGCTTGCAGTTTCTCACAGTCTCACATGTTATGACATATCCGCAAACAATAAGCAGAAAGAATTTAATACACAATCTGGCAAATAATTTATAAACATGCTGAAAATAATAGGACCGAGGTTGCTACCTTGAGGCACACATGACGTCGCCACTAAGGAATCTGAGAAACTTTTCTTAACTCTTACCCGTCAAGGTCCTTGATAGAGGTATGATTGCAAAAGTAAACATTCTTCGTTAGAAAAATTAAAGACCAAGAGCTTGCTCAACAGCATCAACCAGTGATCCACTTTGTCAAATGCCTTTTCGCAGTCTGTCATTACTATATCCATTTGTTGTCTCGCATTTATGGCTTTAGTAGCAAAATCTGTGAACAGGATCACGGTAGTTACCGTTGACTTAACACCCATGAAGCTATGCTGCCAAGGCGACAAGTGTCCTTTAATGTTTCTCATAATATCTTCATAAATAATGTTCAAAAATTTTAGCCAGAGAGTTAAGTAATCTTATCTAACGGTAGTTTTTCTACATTAAATTAGACTACCCTTTTTTAAGATCGGTATAATAACTCCCATTTTCAATTTTTCAGAAAATGTGAAAGCATTAATCGCTAGGTTAAATATATATGCAATAGGTTCAGCGAGAAACTCGGAACACCCCTTATAGATATACGAGGGAATATCACTTAACGTAACGCACAAAGGCATTTGCAACGTCCACCGGCTCAGAAAATTTGTTGCCCTTATAGGTAATTTCTGTAGGGACTCCAGAGACCCTAGAATTATATTTAATAAATGACCAGAAGCTCAATATTTACATTTTACTCAATATTCCTCTGAGACAGTAAGTATTTTTATTCGTGACTTGGACTTTCCGAAGACAAAAGAAGAACTTCTTAGATCCCGTCTGCAGCAATGAAACCTTTTAGAGAAGGGAGTTAAGGTATCCACCTACAAAAAAAAACAAGCAACTTTAACATTATTTCTTGCAATGGAAGATGAATTGGTGTATTGTCACGATATAACCGGTTTAATGACAGAATTTAGTTTACCCCTGATCTCACCTCAATATTCTACTTAGTTGTATCGGCCTTAGTTGGTTGTTTTTATATTAATTTTGCTATTGTGTATGGAATTTTGATAATGTATAATATTATGTATCTATATACCTTTAAATATGTAGCTGTATGTTTTCGTGTATGAGGAATATCAAATAATAGGTCACTTACTCCACCAGATCAATGGCGGCTATTTATAGATTCGTGTAAAACGAGTTGTTTAAAAGCTGTTTTACCTTTTAATGGCAACGACTACCTATCCTATAGATCACTCAGCAAATATGAAAGGGACATAATATGACAATCGTAAGACATTACTAAGGTGTATAAAGTACGAAGACCATAAATGGACTATATGTGCAGATATTAATTATTACAGGGCTCTAATCAGGATATACAAAATACTGCTGCTTTCTGTGTGAGTAAGCGAGTGAGAGCCGTGGAAAAGATAAACATTATGAAATTAAGAATTGGCCTCTATGCAAAACAACTGAGGTTGGTGTTAAAAATGTGGCACAACACGCATTAATTCAGAAGGAAAAGATGTATTTACCCCATTTTACATTAAGCTAGGCCTAATGAAAAATGTTGTTAAGGCCCTGAATAAAGAAGGGCTAAAAGAGAAATTTCCATGTATAAGTGAGGCAAAAATTAAAGAGGAAATTTTTGTTGTACCGCAAAGTAGACGACTGGTTCAAGATGAGAACTTTAAATAACACTGAAAGACGAGCATGGGATGCATTTGAAAATGTTTGCAATAATTTTCTAGAGAACCATGAATCAGAGAACTACCACAAACACGTGAAGGAACTACTCTCTGTCTACCACATTTCAGTGGCGGCTCGTGGGTGTATAAGGGGGTGAGGCTACAAACTAGCGCCGCAGGCGAAAATTTTCGCGATTTCAAGGTCATTGGCTTAAAATGAATAGTTAGAGATTCAACCAGCAATATAATTATTTTGAAATACTAGGTTTCACGAGAAAAATATTCAATTAGCAAGGTCAGGGTCAATTTCTCTCAGTGCATCCGCTATTGTGTCTCTATTTTGCTCTACTCTCGTAAGCGCCACAGAATTCTTAATATATTCTTTGGAACTTTCGTGTGATTTTACCGCCCGTGAAATTTTTTTTAAATCAGAATATCCACCCCTTGAACTTCAATTGTTTTTTACGCTGCCTAATAAAATACACGGCCATCAGCAATACAAACTTTGTTTATATGAACTTCCGCAAAGCCATTTGTAACTATCATACCATATGATCGGGAACTTTCCCACCCTCTTTTTGCTAAAAACTGCCGTTATTTTTGGTGTTGGAAGACTCTCCAAAATTTGCCGTTTTTCTATCTCAGGTCGTCGCGAGAAAGGGGTTTCAAGCAAAGACAAAACAATATCGTGAGAGGGATTCATAATTTAAATTAAAATAGGCACAAAGCACAAAAAAAAAAATTTTATGTAACGAAACCTTGGACCTTGGCAATGGCAATACTGTATAATTATTAAAATAAAAAGCAAATCGGCTTACTCATCTGATGTAAAGGGCTCTTGCCTTAGCTTACCTCCTATCACCAACCGCAACCGACTCTAGGAGTCGGTATGTGCAACAACACAACAAGAAAACGAATTAATTAGGTGTGAGTATTTTAACCCGCAGACCCGCCTCGAAAATCTAAAATCACGATAGGTTAACAATCACAAACGAATGGCACGCGTCGTAACTCGTAACCTAACGGCAAAGGGCTTTTCCAACGATCTAATTAAATCTAATAAGCTGACACCTGATCCTACGAGAAGAAAAGAGCCTCTTAACAATAAAACATTGCCAAGTTTCAAATAGGCACTAAGCACCCACCTGTAATCTTTAATTTTTATCAATCATTTTTAACTTATTTTTTTATGTTTTTAAAAATAAAACATTTAAATATTAAGTAAATAAGTCAATAAGTGTCCTTGTTCAATCAATATTTGGCAACATGCAAGCCAGTGCAAGCTACTGTAAAAATAATCCGATATAGGCCCAAATAAGTGGGCCTCACTCGCCTGCAAAATTTGGCTATTCTTCCTGTTGTGCGCAATTAAAGCGGTGGAGGTGCCGGGTTGGAGAGCAGATCGTTTTATAAGCGATTTGTGACGTAAAGGAAGCTCAATTTTTTGGGATTACAATTTTCTTTTTATGCGGTCGGGCAACGATTTCAGTTTTTAAAATTAATGTTGGTGGTGCGCGCTAAATTTAAAAGATAATATGTTGAACTTTGATGGTAATTTAATGTTCTATTGTTTTGATACTTTTAATGATTGGAAATTAGTTAAAAAACGTTTTATATTTAAATAAATAATTTATTAATTTTACATGTGAGGCCCGGCCTCAGTTGCTTTATACGACGAGCCACCACTGCCACATTTTGGAATGCAACATGTCGCCAAATCTCCATTTTCTCCATTCTCATTTGGGTTTCTTTCCTGAAAATTTTGGGAGCAGTATCAGATGAGCATGGAGAAAGAGTCCACCAAGAAAATGCATCAATTGAAAAGCGGTATACCGGAAAATGGGGCCCAAATATGTTGGCAGACTATTGTTGGAATTTAATGTGGTTCTTATTAAAAAAGATCAAGGGAAGTATTTATTTGGAAAATTAATTTAAAATTAATATATTGGCCCTAAACTTACTGTTAATAAAATGTATTATACCTTTGTAATTGTTTAAAGCCAATAAATTGAATATAAATGGAGTTTTTACTGAATTTTTCTTAATGTCTAAAATATCTCCACCTGCCTTATCATTGGAGGCTGATATCAAAATTTTATCACAGCTAGATTCAGCAGACCAAAATACATAAAACCAGCCAAAAATATTCCAGGGAGGAAAAAACAGTTTTGAAAAGTTCGAAGCGAAGAAAAATTTTCTGCTTCTGACATACATTTTAATATGGCAATATAAACACCTGGTAGTCTCAAAAAGCATTATAAATCTGCTCGTAGAGAAATAATTTGGGCCTGACATTGAACTATGTCGTGTAGAACTCTACCTGAGACTCTCGTTGGTCCACGAATTTCACACAATATTATAAAGTTGGGGCATTGTTTTTTGTATGTTAAAAACCTAAGCTATTGATCAAACTGTTTTTTTTACGAAATCGATAATAAATGGGCCTTGGCGTGTATTACTTTGCGATATTATGGTATAAAGGGCATTTCTTGGCCTTTAATCTAACAGCGAATTTTTCCTCATCCATTAAAAAACACCACTTTAATACTCATTTTTTATTTGTCGTCCTCAGACACTTTCAAATAAATATGAATATTACAGAAATATGCAACTGAAGCCAGCTGTAATAAAACGAAACCGCTTATATGATTCCACAAATAGGAGGTCTCACATTACTAAAAACATTTACTTAAAAATTCCAAATATCGTCCTAGCGAAACAAGACTAGCAGCCAGTGCCAGTGGCGTAACTGTAATAGTTCTAAGGGTTCCATGAACCCGGGCCTGCGCCCCCTAGGGTCCGCATGGGGCCATAGAAAGCGCGAGATATACTTAATGCAAAACAAAAACCGATGCACGTCATACCCTGCGAGTGACGTCAGTTATCGACAGTGTTGCCAGCTTGTGACCAAAATATCCGAGTGAGGGAATTACACAGTTTTTTTTTCATAAGAACAAGATAAATATACAAAAATTTCCCATAGTTTATATATTTGTTTACTGCATAATACCTTTTACCATCAACTTTAGTAGATCTAACACTTCTTTTATTTTCATCTTGCCAAGATCGACCAATGGTACCATTCTGAAAAATGCATCTCTCATCCAAGAAAACGAATTGGTACAAGAATGCGTCTTTTTCATTCATATACCGGGTGTTGCATCGTCGAGCGGGACATAGGAAATCCCATGTAATTTTAAATGGGGTCAATTATTGGCTTCCCTAATTATTTTAGAGAAAAATTCTATTTAGGTTTATTAAAGAGCACTAAAACCCACATTCAAAAGAATAACTTTAGATATTTTTGATGAGCCCGTTTACGGGTTATCGCCGATTTCTTTTTAACTATTTTTCCTTTTTATGGCCCCGTATTTGCGGGCACCAGTCAAGGTAAAAGATGACTGTCAAATAAAGTTGTAATTTTGAAATGTGTGCTTTATTGTTATAAAAACTCGTACATCGAAAATATTAGCCATGAATTACACTTCTGAAGAAAAAATATTGATGATTAAATGGTATTATCAAGGAAATAGTTATCAAAATGTGTCAGACATGTTTGCTGCTCTGTATCCGAATAGACCGATACCTGCAAAATCTACAGTCGAAAGGACTATCAAGAAATTTGAGACGAAAGGCACTGTAATAAATAACTGCAGATGTGAAGAAAGGCAGGAACAAAGAAGAGATGCAAGAAATGATAGGGACTTGCAAGTTTTATTATGCGTGGAAGAAAATGATGGGAAGATCAGCACAAGGAAACTTGAGGATGACATAGGATTAGATCACACCACAGCGTTACGAGCTTTGAAACGACATAAATATTATTTATACAAATATGAAAAGCACCAAGAGCTAAGAGATAGGGACGAAATACGACGACAGGAGTTTTGTTTTGGTATGATGGAAAGAGCAAACATGGATAGGGAATTTTTAAAAAACATTTGTTTCACTGACGAATGCACATTTACCTTAAACAATGAACCCAATGTTCAAAATTATCGATATTGGAGCAACGAAAACCAACACAGGTTTGTGGAAACAAGGACGCAATATCCACAAAAAGTTAATGTATATGGGCTGGGATTTTCGGAGAAAATATTATCGGGCCATTATTTCTTACACGAAATTTAAATGCAGACTATTTTTTGGAACTACTTGAAGATCATATTTTACCTACTTTACATGATGCCGCCAGGGAAAATCAGGAAGTTTGGTACCAAATGGATGGCTGCCCGGCACATAGTACCCTGGCTGTCCGGGAATATTTAAACCGTGCTTTTAATGGAAATGTTATTGGCTTAAATCATACAGTAAATTGGCCAGCCAGGTCTCCTGATTTATCGCCAAATGATTTCTTTCTCTGGGGCCATTTAAAAAACAGGATATACAAATATAAAAATACCCAAATCTAGACGAGTTATAAAATGCTATTTCTGCCGAATGCAATAGAATTTCAGTTTACCAACTAGCGAATGTAAGAAGATAATTTTATGATCGCCTCGGTTATTGTCTAGCAGTCAATGGAGGAATATTTGAACATCTTCTTAAATCCCAAAGTTCTAACAATTTAATAGTACCTACCTATTAATTAGTAAAATAGTGAAACATGTAAAATGTCATAATTAACCTTGTAATTGGATACTTTATTTTAGTTTTATTCAGATTAATTTGTACTCATAAATACACCTTTAATATTTTCGATGTACGAGTTTTTATAACAATAAAGCACACATTTCAAAATGACAACTTTATTTGACAGTCATCTTTTACCTTGACTGGTGCCCGAAAATACGGGGCCATAAAAAGGAGAAATAGTTAAAAAGAAATCGGCGATAACCCGTAAACGGGCTCATCAAAAATATCTAAATTTATTCTTTTGAATGTGGGTTTTAGTGCTCTTTAATAAACCTAAATAGAATTTTTCTCTAAAATAATTAGGGAAGCCAATAATTGACCCCATTTAAAATTACATGGGATTTCCTATGTCCCGCTCGACGATGCAACACCCGGTATAGTCTTTCAAAAATACCAGTCGTTTGAAAGCTACATGGGAAAATTCCCTAATAAGCCCTCGCCTCGGTTCATCTTTTTTTCATCCGAAGCCCATTTCCTTTAAGAGGCTTCTTAAAGAGTTAAGACGACCATCAAACAGTTGTTTGTCTTTTAATTTCTTACCTAAAGTTGTCAAAGTTACATGATGTTCTAAAAAAAGTTACAGCTTATGAATAACCGATGTAAAATATTATAATTTTTAAATAATACAACTTACTTGTTTTGTACATTCCATAAATACTGTCACAGATAGAACTTATATCCAATCTTCACACATTTAAAATTCTCTTTGAATCAGAACGTTTGTTTTAAGGTGATTCTAATAATTTATTTTCCTTAACTGTTGTTGAAATTGCGCTTACAGTGGAGATATTCAAATTTAGGGCAGCTCTTTGTGCCAACTATTTAAATGCTTCGGCATTTCTCACAAATAGTAAACAACGTAATCGACGGAGATATGTATGCGCACTTTTGTTTCTCTTAATAGAACTGTTTTTTATTGCTATTTATTAAAAGATCTGGAGTTTTTGTTTTAAAATAGACGTTCAACACGAAACCACAGAACAATTAAGGTTAGTTTTGCATTAAACGTCAAACCAAGTCAACGAACGAGTTGGCGCCACCGCCCCGTTTACAGTTGTGTTGCCAACTATCGGCCAATAAAATTCAAATTATATTAATTTTTACAAGCTTAAATAAACAAAATATTTGCTATAAGTGGGTTCGTATCAAATAAGAATACTTTAAGTTTATAGTAAATTTAATATCGCATGAAGTTTCAATACTTTTTGCCCAAATCTTTTTTTTTTACGGATTTACAATTATCAGCTGATTGATGACGTGTATCGTTTTTTGTATTGCATCAACCATAGGTGAATTCTAGACATAAGTTGGGCGTGGCTTCCAAAAGAATGTTTGTCTCCGGTGGTATGCCTCCGGCGGGCCTGCTTCTTCACTCGGAACCCAGCCCCCCTACCCTCTAGTTACGCGTTTAATTAATCCTCTAATATTTTCTTCTTATCTCAAAAGACATTACAAAGTCGTATAATCATATAGTCCGACGCACGAGTCGACAGCTAGGAAGGGAATTTAAGGAATGTGGGCCAAAACACAACGTTCCTCCCGTAATACTCTGTTTAAATTTTCATAAAATCTTAATTTGTATGGAATTTAAATATATTACATAAAACAATTAGACGTATGCATATCCCTGTATAGTACATACACCCTGTAACATATATCCCGTTTATTTCCCCCCTTACATTGCAAATTATAATCGTCAAAGCGGTGAAGATAATATTTTAGAAATTATTTTGGTAAATTTGGCAACCCACGTCTAATAGAGCGCGGATTCCAGGGCCACAAATTATCACCTGTGCCTTGATACTTGTTTTGTCTCTTTCTATCACTATTCATTCTATTATTATTTTTCTCAAAAACGTTTCATTTTATCGACAATAAACAAGAGTACCTTTTTTTTAGTCTAAGGTGCAAGCTACCCATATTTATTTTTTTAAAGTCTTTTTCATACAGGGTGTTAAAAATTAAAGCATTAAGTTGTAAAGCTTAGTTCGCCACTGGTAAACTAAAAAAGCTAAATATGTTTCAAGGACACTATTTTAAAAGATCCTTACTAGTGTCCATCACATTAAATTTTTATTAAATTATATTAAGTACTTTGGAAGTTATTCAAGAAAACCGATTTCTAGCGGCGTCTTTCAGGGGCACATATCTCCGTAGGGAGGGCCTGTCAGTGAAAATTTGATAAGAACTTGTCATCTTATTTCTTCATGTTCTATCTGAATCCGAGAGATTTTCCACATTTCCCAGACACCCTGTATAAGATTGTATAGCAGATAACCCAGAGGGGTGAATAATAGTAAAATTCATAATAGAAACTTAAAATTGGACACAGTTATAAGATTAAAATATTCGAATATAAAAGGACATCGAGATATCACACAATCAACTTCTAGGATCCAAACTAACTTACAGCATTTTTACAATCTATCAATATTTACTTAATCAAGTGGCTAAAAGCACATTTCAGATTTTTTCCTACTCGACTCCTAAAGGGATTAATAGGACTAAAATCTACTTTCATTGATTCGTTAATATTATTTAAGCAGGATCAGATATCCTTTCGACTCATATTTATAAACGGATTGTAATTTTAAGAATTTTAAAATAAACAACCCCTAAAGGAATTAAGAGGGCTAGATTGTATTTCTAAGGATTCTTTAAGTTTGTGTAAAGGTTGGACTCGACGAAAATGAACGATTTTATTTTCAGTTTTTCTAGCGCTGCAAAAACTATATTTTTCGTCGTTAACAGGAAGTGTTAATTTAATTGATTATTAAAATCTTCACTCAATACCGGAAATGTTGTTGTGTTAAGTCAAAGCAGCTTAAAATAACAGTATTATTTTCTGAATATGTATTTACTTTATAAATAGAAAGATCCACCTGGAGAAAAACTAATTTTTAATTTTATAAATCGAAATATTGATTCAGGTTTTAGGCAATAATAACATATACTCTTTGCAAAGGAATTTCCTTTGCACGTCATACCCCTCGAGTGCCTTCAGTTGTCGGCAGTTTTTGGGTTTCATTTGCTTCACCAATAATGGGTTGAATCTTCAGTCAATCTTATACATGTTTTCTTTTATTCCGTTTTAATATCTCGCTTTCTGTGTGACCAATGGAATTTTTCCAAACATCAGGAGTAGCAGTACGCAATGATTCTTTCCACATATTCATAGAGTTAGATTCTGTACTGCCATCTCGACCAATATGCCTGTTACAATAATTTTTGGTAATCCCCCAAATATTTTGAATCGGATTAAACATACAGTTGAAGTGGTATGAAGGAAGCCGTAAAACTTTATGTCCATATTGCTCAGCCAGGACATCAACTAAATATTTTTCTGGTTGCTTATGTTTGAAAATAAGTTAAGTGTAATATTTAAGAATATGTGAAAAAAGGACAAATGTCTTGTAGCAACATATTAACGATTTGTAAAAGTTCTGCTTTGAACATTGTATAATCAAATTCAATTTCATTAGTAGTTAACCATTCTTGAATTGCAGCTTTATTCCATGATGTGTTAGGTATTTTTGTTAACAACATGCTATGGTATGGGGCGTTGTCTATTATAGTCACAGATGGCTTTATTAAATTTTTTAATAATTGGTTAGTTCAAACTATTGTAAGACATTTTGCTCATTTATTTCTCTATGGTAGTCACTCAGCTTAGTTTAAGAAGAAGTTTAGAAAATTATATCTGCGCCCTCAACACAACTATCCTCACTACCAGCATGAAGTATTATGTACTATTCTGAAAAATCCATGTTCTATCCAAGAAAACGAATTAGTAGAAGGATGCTTCTTTTTCTTTCATATATTCTTTCAAAAATACCAGTCGCTTGAAAGCTACATGGGAAGATTCCATAAGCCCTCGCCTCGGTTCATCTTTTTTCCATCCGAAGCCTCTTTCCTTTAAGACGTTTCTTAAAGAGTTAAGACAACCATCAAACATTTGTCTATCTTTTAATTTCTTACTTAAAGTTGTCAAAGTTGCTTGATGTTCTAAAAAAGTTACAGCTTAAGCATAACCAATGTAAAAGTATTATAGTTTTTGAATATTACAACTTACTTCTTTCATACATTCCATAAATATTGTCACGGATAGAACTTATATTTAATCTTGACACATTTAGAACTCTTTTTGAATGAGAACGTTTCTTCTTAGGTGGTTCTAACCTTACCTCTTGTTAAAACTGCGCTTACAGTAGAGATATTTAAATTTAGGGTAGCTGCACGCTAAAAATTAGTAAAGTAAAAATAAAATATGTAGACCTTAACATGCTCTTAAAATTACTTCTCTAACTGCTGACATGGGTATCAATGGGCCATTATTGTCAAGTTCTTCCTGAAAATAGCTTCTTAGAGAAGCTATTGGCTCTTTGCACCGGCTATTTAAATGCTTCGGCATTTTTCACAAATAGTAAACAACGTAATCAACAGAAATATGTATGTGCCCTTTTGTTGTTCTTAAAAGAATTTTAAAAGTTTTTTAGTGCTATTAATGAAAAGATCTGGAGTTTTTGTTAAAAAATAGATGCGCAACAACACGAGACCACAGATCATTTAAGGTTAGTGTTTTACGAAATGTAAACAAAACGTTAAAACAGGCCCACGAACGAGCTAGCGCCACCGCACCCTTGGAATTTCTGTTGCCAACTGTCGGCCGATAAAATTCAAATTATATTAATTTTTTCTAGCTTAAATGAACAAAATATCTCCTGTAAGTGCGTTCGTATCAAACAAGAATACTTTAAGTTTGTAGTACATTCAATATCGCATAAAATTTTAATATTTTTTGCCCACATTTAATTTCCTTATGTTGTCTTACGGATTTACAATTATCAAACTGTTTTGCAAGAACTATAAGTGTGTATTGTGGGAAAATTGTAAGTTTTTAGTTTAAAATAAATATTTGTATTTATTTTGTTTGCATGCTTTTCGATGATATAGTCTCTCTAATGGAGAAGGGCTCAAATTTCATTAAGTTCTGCTGTAAAATCTTGTTTTTCACTTAAAAATGATTATTTTAACCGTTTCTAATTTCCTTGAAACGA
Organism: Polydrusus tereticollis; assembly: GCA_963920685.1. NCBI lineage: Eukaryota > Metazoa > Arthropoda > Insecta > Coleoptera > Curculionidae > Polydrusus > Polydrusus tereticollis. The sequence continues at coordinate 82,051,868 of OY987329.1, read as the reverse complement.
AGACGTCTTAATGGGCTATCAATTTTGTTTACAACTTCCGAATGCTGAAATTTTTTTTTATCGTATATAATTTTATACCAGTCATTTCTGTACATGTTAATTTGCTAGCTTTAATTGAAATTCGTAAAATAAAAGGCAATTTGTTTTGAGCCGATGCATTAAAATGCTTGTGTGTTGTAAATCAGCCAAGCCAATTTAAATTCATGTTATATAGGTGATTTACACACAATTTGTTCGGTTTTGTTCTTTCGTATTTATTGTCTAATTGGCTCATTAGGGATGTTGTGTTTTTACGCATTAATCTTCGTTGCAAACTGAAAAAAAAAAGTTGATGTAAAACGTTTAAACGTGAATATCAGCTAAGAACCAAGGCGATTACTTTTAGTATAATAGCTTAAGATATTTTTTTTATTTATTTAAAAGGACATTCGATTTCGTCGACAACAAATTTCGTAGAAAGAGGTTTATTCAACTTTACAATCTCCAGTAGCTCCTTTTTAGCATATCTTTATGAAATTACTTCTTATTTACAGTAAGCCAATGAATGATGTAATTTTTTTTCCAAGAAGACGTTGAAATTTTTTCGGAGTTTCTAGAGTGGTAGCTGGCATTATTCATGACTATAACAGACCCGGGAGGAATAAGATCTAACATTTGCTGAAAGTGTTCTTCAAAGACATCAGCGTTCATGTCATCATGATAGTCTCCAGTCCGTTTTGATTTAAATGGTACTAAGCCGCCATCGACAAATCCATTTTTGCTACCAATGTGAGTAATTATTAATCTTTTACCTTTTCCCGAGGGTGCTTTTGTTCCAGTGGACCACCCTTCCATGAAAGCTTGTCTCGCGCTTTTTATTTATTTATCCTACCATGTTTTCCCTTCGAAATTATCTAACTGCCCTCAAATATCGTCGTCGCCAGCAGATGATTTCGTCTTTTTCTATTAAAAGTAATTTTCTGTTTTGAATTTTTTCATATCAAAAATTCTTTTCCTTCTAAGTTTCCTATAGTTCCTTCTTACCCATGGGTGAAATGAAATCATCCTTTTTCATTTCAGACATTATTTTGTCCAAAGTAGATATTTCTTTTTTTAAGTAGAACGAGTGTATGATTCTTCTGATGGCAGTCTTATCATTCTCATCTATTACAGTGTCTTTTCTTCCTGTACTTCTCTTTGGTGACCTGATGGGGCCGCGTTTATCCTCGTGCATAAGTCGGTATACTGTTGACTGTCCGACTCCAGTCATATTCGAACACATTTCAACTATTCTTGCAACTCCGAATGTTATATGAAATAATAATTGGACTACACCTATGGAATACGGCGGAGACCACTGAGTTTTATAGTTCAATAATAATTTATTACTCTCCCGCATTAAGAAACAGACTATAGTCCCAACCAACTTACAAGTGGGAATATAATACTATTAACAATAAAATATCGTTTATTACAGCGTTAACACAATATCCTAAAAACTTGTCACGCCCAATACCTTGACAATAAAATATCAATGTGAATATTGTTCTTATCCCAAACTACACACAGAGAAATGTTTAGTTCCCAATACTTAAATATGATTCAGTCAATGAAATAATTTAATTGATAACGGGCAACTAAATCTTGAATTGAAGGAATTATGTAATTTAATTGAATTTCTTATTAAAACATCATTGCCCCAACGTAATAATTCAAATAGCCAATGGTAATTTATTAGTGTAAACTTAAATATGTTTGATTTAACTATAGACAGTATGTCCACAGATGGGGTTTACAAGAGGACAAATGGACTAAAAATTGAAAGATACGAAAAAAAGTCACTCTTAATAAACGTTTTTGCTTGTCTAGAAAATACGATTCATCATAAGAAACTTCAATTTTTTTATACAGGGTGGGTAAAAACTGCAAAAATGTTATTTTGCTTAAGAGTAAACATACTTTATTTTGAAAGATACGAAAAAAAGTCACTTTTAATAAGCATTTTTACTTGAATAATGAATAGGTGATACTTGTTGTCAATGTCTCTATTTAATGAAGTAATTATAATAATAATAATAATACGAACATTTTTATTAACGTGAAAAGAATACGATAACGATTTCATAATATAAAAGCTCCACCCCCATACTCGACACATTTTTCTAATTGCTTTCTCAAATAAGTGAAAGAATTTCTGATTTCTTCCTGAGATATCGATTGGACAGCCTGGATAATTCTGCCCTTCAGCACTTCAATATCATTTGGTACTGTGGTAGCAAAAACAATTTGTTTTAAACGGTTCCATAAAAACATATCCGCCAAGGTAAAGTCGGGGCTTCTTGGGGGCCACAAAACTGGGCCATTCCTGTCAATCCACCTTGGACCAAATCTGCGGTCAAGCCATTCTCTAACCTCACGAGCGAAATGGGCTGGACAACCATCTTGCTGAAAATACATATTTTGTCGAAAATTTAATGGTAGATTTTCGAGTTCATCATTGAAAAATGTATCCAGCATTACTAAATATGATAATCTATTGCACGTGAAAAAATATGGCCCTATGATGCCATGGATGGATATCGCGCACCACACGTTCACTTTTGTGAAATATTGTCTTCTCGTCATAATTCTGAATTTGGGATTTTCTAAAGACCAGTACCTAACGTGCTGGGTTGCAACGGTTCCATTGGTAGAAAATAAACTTTCATCAGAAAACATGATACATTCATAAAAATCAACATTTCCACTTTATATTTTGTCTCCTATCCACAAGCAAAAATCAAGTCGTTTCGCGTCATCTCCCTCTTCCAATCTTTGATTAAAGTGCGGTTTATACGGATACAATTTATTTGCTTTAAGGATCTTCTGAATTTGACTTTTTTTCACAACTTCCAACTGAGTAACACGATTTCTAAGGGACGTCATAGGATTTTCTTCAACAGATTGAAGAACTAAGACTGTAGCAGCATCATCATGGTCGTATTTCTTTTTTTTTTTTTTTTAGATCCAAGACCAAACCAGTTCTCTGGAATCTTTTTATTAACTTGCAGATTGTCATCCTAGTTATTGGGATTCCTACAAATTTCTCGGTAAATTGTTCCATGACGTAGCGGTATGAAACTTGACCATCCCCATAACATTGTATTATAAAAACTCTTTGTTCAGTAGATAGCATTTCTACTTAAATAATAACTTCATTAAATAAAGACATTGACAACAAGTACCTCACCTCAAGTGTCATTATTATTTTAACTAGGTTCACCAGTCAGAGGTGTGCCAGCGAATACTTTTTGGGAAATAATTTTTACATAGGTAAACCTTTTAATGAATTGTTCTACTTTGGTTTGTTGTGTAGAAAACACATTCATTAAGAGTGGATTTTTTTCGTATCTTTCAAAATAAAGTATGTTTACTCTTAAGCAAAATAACATTTTTGAAGTTTTTACCCAACCTGTATAAAAAAAATTGAAGTTTCTTATGATGAATCGTATTTTCTAGACAAGCAAAAACGTTTATTAGGAGTGACTTTTTTCGTATCTTTCAAAATAAAGTATGTTTACTCTTAAGCAAAATAACATTTTTGCAGTTTTTACCCACCCTGTATAAAAAAATTGAAGTTTCTTATGGTGAATCGTATTTTCTAGACAAGCAAAAACGTTTATTAAGAGTGACTTTTTTTCATATCTTTCAATCTTTAGTCCATTTGTCCTCTTGTAAACCCCATCCGTGGACCTGGACAATCTGAACATACTGTATATACTTGGCAATAATAACGTTTATTTGTTACAGACACTGTTTAATTACCACTAAACTCAGTAATTATTCCCGGTACTAGTGTATTAATGTAAATATATATTTATTTATTTATGAATTTATTTATCTGCGTGTTAGTTAACAAAAAAATTTTTCAACAATCAAATATTAATATTTTTTAATCTTCATATGAAAAGTTTAAAAAACCTTTATAAATAAAAAATCTTTTCTCCTCCAATAATGTTATAACTCAATTTATTATCTTTCATCCATACTGTTTCATCATTAATTAAAATTTCATATTTATAATTAAAACTTCACTTATATTTGAATCGTAATACAATTAATATGTTAATATGACTAGTTAGTACACTAGATCTTCAATTTTATATTCATCATCCTGTTAAGTTGTACTTATTAATTTGAGACAACACATTAACAGTTTCACTTAACTCGATGTTAGGTAAGTCGCACTAAAACTTGTACTTTATATTTACTGGTCGTTCCTAACTTTGTACCATCCTTTTTAGTATCCACTGAGGATGGACGCTTAAGCGTTCAAAACATGTAGAGAACTATTTATTTTGTTTTTACAATTACTAAATTGTGGAGGAAGACTGCATTGTTTTATTTACATTACTTTTTGACTTCACTGAAAGTATGGACTATTTCTTCAATATACTTATTTTATTGTCACAATTATTGTATTATTGCAAAAATCGAGAGGGATATTTTTTTACAGATAATGTATTAATCCATCTATAAAACCATTTTATCGTAAAAATGATACCTTTTTTGTAGAAATAAATGTATACTTATAAAAAATAATGGATTTTCTTATATTAACTACAGTATTGGTGCTTTCCGAAATCACAAAAGGTTAAAGGTTAAAGATTGCCTCCTCTCTTTGAGTCTTAATTAACATTTCAAATTAATCAGGTACCTAAAAAAGAAACTAATATTAAAATTTAAAATTATATTACGAGCACTACATACAATGTAACAGAGTCATAAATAAAAGTTGTGTATAGGTTTGGAATCGGGCAGATACAGGACCATTAGGTATAATTAAGCAACTAAAGCGGAGCAAGGGATAGTTTATACTCTTTATTTAATACACCCTGTACATTTAAGTTAAATGTAGACCAATTAATTCAATTTTATGTTTTACCTCAGAAAGTATGACAGTATTGGTCCACAATATAATATTTAACTTTGAAAAAAAGGAAAAATTAAGGAGTGAAATAAAAAAATACAAATTCCGTACGCAGTAGCAATAGTCATATTGAGACTGTAAAGAAGGTAATAATGTCAAAAAAATATGTAAGTATCTATACAGCCAATGCAACAGACATTTCCCCAATTTTGCCCCCTTTGGATATCTGAATAATTAGTATATGTCATTAAATAACTTGAAAATATTATGTTATAAGAAACAATAATTAATACTTAGTATTGCCGTTATTAATGTAAGCTCTTAACAAAAATTAGAAACTAACCTATATCGACGTCAATATGGCGCGGCCACTACGAACGATTAGATACGCATGGCAAAGTATTTACAATGAATTCGACCAATATTAAGTTATGCAATAAGTGTAAATTGTGTTTACTTACCTTCGAACACGGTTGTTAACATTTCCATGTCCCAAAAGTACGTTAATTTCAGCCATCGTCAAATATAATGCGCATCACAAGTTACATGTTATTTACTTCGGGGAATACCTGGTTTAAAATAATATCCAAAGTAAAATTTAATTCGCTCAACTCTGGCAGAATAAATTTATTTTATAATCCCTGTATAATTATAAATACCAAATTATTATTTCTATAACTGAACGGTATATTATTGTTGTAAACAAATTTAAATTAATTTATTAAGATATTTATTAAAACAGTTCTTTAATTAATAAGATTAGGAAGGCGTTGTAGGTGCAATTAAAATTTAATTTTATGCACTGTATTTCAATTAAATTGTGTACTTTCCGGAATTCGACGAAAATCTTTTAAAATATTGTTATATTTAGTTTAGTAAAATAAACTTTTACTTTAGTAAATACGTTTTTGTCAACTAAGTGGTTTAATAGCGGTAAGAAAGAAATTTCTCTTTCTGTACCCCATATTAAAAATCTTAAAAATACAAATTTTCTGTAAAACGAAAATACGTTGAGAAAATGATTTTATTGGGATAACCCCAAACGAATTCATTAAACACAAAAATTTAATAAAAAATTAGAATCAAAATATTTTATTCGCCGGATTAAGTTATTTTATTGGAAAACTTAATTAAAGTTTAATTGCCTGTATTAGAATCAAATTAGAATTTATTTCGGACAAACAGGTATAATATTACTTTATCACAACTTACGTTTCATTTGACCAAATTCGGTAATGATTCCGTCAATTAAATTTATTTTCACATACATATTTAAAGATAATTGTGCCAATTAAGTTACACTCGTCTGGTATAACTAAGTTTAAAAAAATATTACTCACAATATTAAGTAATCTTGCAACAATAATCCTTAGGCTCTAATAACACAATATAAGATTAACGCATAGAGCTATAGCACTTTACTCTGTCTTGCACTGAAACTATTTCACTAATTCAGTCTTCTTTTTAGACTCTGGTTATCTAGGAACAGGATAGTCTCGACATTGACGTAGCAGAAGAGTCATTTTTCGTTACTCTTATAGCAGACACTATGTTCCTTAGTACTTTATTTTGAAAGCGCTGAATTACTCCAATGTTGCTGTTATGGCATGCCCGTATAGCTAATCATATCGTACTTAAACACTTTTTCCCGGTCCCCTAACAAATCACTTAAACACGCAATGCAGAAAATAAAACTATTATATTATACAATAAGCGCCCTCGATTGCCAGGAACCAAACCTGTACAACACCTAAATGGCGCGTCCGCCTGACATCTCGCCGACCTATTACTGAATGCAACCGAGAAAGAAGATGGCCGTAACCACTGCGTCATAAAAGTTTTGTTCGGGCAACCACATTTTTATTATGGCAATTAAATTATAATTCTTATTATTATAATATACCATTATACTTATAATAATAAGCGTGCTTAAAAATTCATTTTTGGAAAATGATGTTCATCAAATCCGGGGGGGGGGGGGTGATTACCCCCATTACCACCTCCCCCCCCATAAATACGCCCTTGCTCCCTGCAATAATTATTTTTTTTACAGTTTAATAAAAAATGTTCTTTTTTATTTGTATTTTTGTAACCATATTATTATTTGCAATTACAATAATTATTCGGCTTTTTCCAAACTATGTTCTACAACTGGCCCTTGTTCTCAATTAACCTTAAAGAAATGTAAAATAAAGATGTTGACAATAAATGTCTTCGATCCAACGCCAACTAACCGGATCAATCACCTAAATAAGAAGTGGGGTGCTCAACTAATATTCATATAAATCTGAATATTGAATGTTTAAAACTTAACGTTATTTTAAATCCAAATTTAAATAAAGTATAATTTAAGGACTCGTAAATAGAAAGTATCACTTGCCCCACCTTTTTTATTATAAAAAATATGTCAAAATGGTGTTTTGCGGAAATATTGACTATATATCCGAAATATTGACTAGATATCCATCACTTCTACCCGAATCCAATTATTTTACCTACTATTTATTTGCTACGCATTCTATTTTTATTTTTAAGTCCAAAAATTAGCAGAGGGTGACATATTTTAATCAAATTCAAATTTAAGTACCAGATTTGGTTTCTAACACCTGCTTACTTTGCAGAAATGAAAACTCGTTACAAAATGTATACAAAATTGTAAAACTTACACAAAATAAAGTAAGGATTGAGGCTGGCCATTTGATCTCGGTCAGTGCCATAGAAATATATATAATAAAAAGGAAAGACCCAAATTTCACCTGGATTATTTCCACTCTTTAAGAAAGCAAAAAGTCTCCAATGTTGAAATATGTCTCTAGTAGGTATACTTCATTGACTTCTCTTTAAAATTTTATGGTCAAGTTAAAGAAAATACGACTTGCAGCATACTTAGGCAATTTTTTTTGGAAAAAAAGACAGATTATGAGGATTATAATAAAACACTATAAATATTAATAGGTAATAACAATATAAAAAAAAAACTGAACTTGAGAATTAAAAATCCCATTATTAAGACAAACTGATTTTTTCATTATTACTTCAACACAAAAACAAAAACTGCATACCTATTTTAACACATATACATTTTTAAGAAAATCAAGAGCAAAACATAAGGAAGTTGAAAATTTATTGAAACTAGACTAAACCTTGAAAGTTGTTAATTTTGTAAATAATTGCTATTTCTAAAGCTAATTACGCGGATGATATAGTAGTATTAGCGAATATCCTTGAGAGTCTTCAGGAGATATTGGTTCGATTGCTGGAGGGTAGTCCGAAATATGGACCTTCCTTGAACTTCAAAAAGACAAAATATATGATGGTGTCAAATAACAACAACCATGCAGACTAGTTTAACACAAAGAAACAACAAATAGAAAGAGGACAGATATGTATTTACCTTGGAACAACGATTATCGAAACGTGGGATCACTCTGTAGAACTTGAATGCAGAATGAAGAAAGCGCTGGAACAAATTTCTAAAAATGTAAAAAATAATTTAAATGCCATGATTTATTCCTGCCAACTAAGATTAGACTATTAATGTACTTCGTTTTTCCGATACTGCTTCACAAAGTCGATTGTTGGACGGGAGGTTCCTGTAAAAGGTGTCTGTATTGATGTATTTTAAACCTTCTATGAACAGACCACATCAATAATGAGAGTGTCTTAGAAAAATGAGTAATAAAGAACAACAAACGTTACTAGCTGCTACAGTAACTGATTCTACCTGGGGAAGAAGAATGCATTTCTAAAAATGCCAAAATTATTTAAATACTATGATTATTCTTGTCAACTAAGATAAGACTATTAAAGTTTTTCCGGTTGCTTTACAAAGTCGGCTGTTAGATGGTAGGTTACTGTAAAAGGTGGCTGTATTGGCGTATCTTAAAATTCCATGGATAGACCGCATCACCAATCAGAGTGTGATGAATAATGAAGAACAACTAGCGTTATGAGCTGCTACAACAACTGATTCTACCTGGGGAAGTAGAATGCAGGAGGTGACCGGAAGAAAAAAGATATCGTGGTTGTTAGGCTTTTTTCATTCTGCTGATTTAATCGAGAAAGTAGGCATTGCCGAAATTACCCTCATCGTCCAGAATAATATCCTATTACACAACTCTGACACCTGGAACATTTTTTTTTCCAGTTATTAATATGAGATTTTTACTTTAACTTTCAAATATATCATTAAAGGCGACTGACCTAACGGACACCTGAGATTATACGCTTGTGCGTTCTATTAATAGAACTATATAGAGTTAACACAATAAAGAAGACAAGAAAATTCATTAATCCAATAAAACTGTAAGCAAGGCGGTGGCGCCATTGACGGGCCATTTCGTCAGCCTTGCTGCCTTTAGAATGTCAAGATCAGTTTAATGCAAAACGGTTATTACATTACATTGATCCTTTTTCTTGCTGGGCTATTGCTACCATGCAATGTTAGATGCGATGTAAGTTATCGCATTGCTGTTTTTATAACGTAATTTAATATTAGTATATCGGTACATTATAACATATCGTAGTTTAGATCGCATCTGCAAAGCAGTGACATCGATGAGGACTGACCATTAAGTTATTTAAATCTTGAAAGAAAAAGAGACGCTTAAAAAGCTGGTAACTTTATTTTACAATCAAATCCTTGAGATAGCTTTTGGAGTAAAAGTTTTGCTGTCTCGTCAGAGAGCGCACTTTCTTTCAATAAGCACATCAGGGACGGAGTACTCCGAGTGTACTGACGATATACCGCGCGATGGATTTACGCAGCTCTATAATAATAATAATAATAACAATAATAAATGCTTCTATTGCCAATAAGAAAGTAGCATGTAAGATGAAAGAACAAAGGAAAATAAGTAAGACAGATATTAATAATACTACTTCAATTTTTTGACAGGGGAGATTTCGCTCTAATTTGCCATAGCAGTGAGCAGTGCTCTTACACTTAACCCAACAAAATTTGTACTCTCTGTATATTAAATTAACTTTAAAAAATAAATAAGGAATATCATTAATCTGTCAAAACGTCGTCAGCAAGTATAGTTGACTGATATTCCAATTAATAATAAAAAAAATTATATATAATTATAATACAATACAATGTATTCGCTGACGATACCGTAATAACTGACTACTAAATCACTGCGCATTGTCGTAAGCCAGATGCAGCGTTTTATATAACTGAGTTAGAGAAATGGTTTTCGGCTGGGAAGATTCGTTTGAACAGCACTATTCGTAGGCCGGAAAGAAGGCTTTAAGTTAATGATGCCGTGAACTGGTGGTAGGAGGTAAAATACCTGGGACTTATATTTGACCAACGACTGAACTGGAGGCTTAACTAAATTAACAGAGCGAGCTTGGATTGCGAAAACTAGGCTCTATCTACCTCCTGCTTCACAGGCGGAGTAGGCTTGATAACAGGACTAAGGTCAACCTCTACATGGTATTGGTCGGGCCGATTTTAACTTATGGTGCACCTTCGTGGTGCAACAAATCGAAAACGGAGCTTTATAAGTTCCAGGTAATACAAAATAAGGTGTTTGAAACAATACTGCACCAAGATTTTCGTATGTAGACGATAAACGAATATTTCATGAACATTATTACTTACTACTACAAGCGCACGGACGTATCTACTAACATATGTATCACAGACAGTACAGACACAGATTCACATATAAGATCCAGACAAAACAACACATACAAATTACCGAAAGATTGTCTCTCTGCAATGCGATGCAAATCCATAGTAAAGAAGTACTGATAGTAGGAGGCACTAACACTACTATAATAACTACAGGCATCAAAATATTCCAGTGTTTAAATTAAAACAAAAATATTTAAGGCAAAAGCCAGTTTTAAAATTCCTATAAATGAATAACCTAAACAGTTCACGAAAATTTAAAAGAAGTCACAGGATGTAAGTAGCTATAAAAGAAGAGAGCTGGACCAGTGGTGCACCACTTTTGGGTGGCGCATTTTATGACCTAACCCAAATGCTTCAACGATGCAGTTTATAACCTAACCCGAGATTAAACCTGCCTTTTTACGATCTAACCCTTCCTTTCGGTGATGCTGTTTATGGGCTAACCTGAGTGATTCAGTGATGTGATTTTCAACCTAACCCGAGATTAAACCTGACTTTTTACGATCTAACCCTTCCTTTTGGGTGGTGCTGTTTATGACCTAACCCGTATGCTTCAACGATGCAGTTTACAACCTAACCCGAGATTAAACCCGACTTTTTACGATCTAACCCGTCCTTTTGGGTGATGCGTTTTATGACCTAACTTCATTTTTTGTGGATTACGTTATCTTTTAAAAAATTTTTTACACGTTTTAACCTAAGCCAACAATAAACCTAACTTTTCACTATCTAACCTTAGTGGAAACGCCGCTGTTAAAGCGGCATAGTAAAATCATGATTTATATTTTCTAACTTAGTAAAACGCCGCTGGTGGATGGTAAAGCGAAATAAAACGCCAATTTATATGGTCTAACAACATAAGTATAATAAGGCGGCACATTTGTCACCCGCAATAATTATTTATACCTAAATAACCCTCCCAAACCCTCTGCCGCCTCGATTTAAAAAGAAAGGCACATACAACTTTATTTATTCCGAAGAACCCTCATTAAAATTCAGAAGCATATCTAATAATTGTTTTCAATTTTGTACCACTTATAAAAAATGCAATAAAATAATTAGCATCTAGAATCAATAACTAGCGATTTCTTTGTACTGGAAATGGATAAATTATAGGACTATCTTGTAATGAGAACAGTAGACAATAAATAAAACTTAAATACGTATATGGCTCTATATATCATTCGACCCTTACTTAAAATACCCACTAGGTATAGGTACTATACAACCTGTATTCACCATCAGGTAAAAGCCCTCATAATGCTTTTATAAAAATTTCGGATAATATCATAATATAAGTAAATAGGGTGTAATTTCAGGAAAAAAGCAAAAAAAATTAATTCACAGTGTAAAATTGTAGTTAAATGGATTGTAAATACGAAATAATATAAAAAGCCACCTTTTGTTTGCGACGATGTATGCACAATAACTTTATATTATTCGGCCCTTAAACTGAAAATACCCACTAGATAGATATCATAACCTGTTTTTGTCATCAGGTAGAACCCCCAATAAAATTATGAATATTAGGCGTAGGCAACAAAGTAGCAATCTTAACTTATTTTCAACACGAGCATAAAAATATGGGGTTGTTAAATATTTTACAACCTTAATTCTCAATGTCAACAATAACCAAATCACGTTGGTTTTTTAATTTATTATTAAATTCGTTAGAATAATAATTATCATAATACATTACTGGGTGTGAAAGCAATTGCGCTGCAAAATATAGTGTATACCGACTCTTCTGAGGTAGTTAATTAAAATCACAATTACTACATATAAAAATGTTCAAACGTCTTTGCAATAAATCATAGGTACGTACACTGACTAAAAAAAAAATATATGCATGAAATAAGAACTAACGATAATTTGCTAACCGACACTAGATCATTATTCTGTCTATTAAAATCTCATTTTGACATTAATGGTTTTTAGGCTCTTAAAGTGAACCAGCTTGCCTGGAATAGATATTTACGTTATAAGTCCGGTAAATCAACTTTTACAGTATGAGTGAAATGTTTCGAGACGAGGCGACGAAGGAGCCGAGTCTGGAATTTTGAAACGAATACTGTAAAGGATTTGCCGGACGAATGACGTACAATATTTTATTTCATACTGTTAAAAATTATAATTGTTTTGAAATTATAATGAAGTTTTATTCTGCGTCGTATATTTAAAAAGTGCTTATATTTACTGGTGGAAACATTGTGTGTTTGACATTGATTGAACTAAAACTTAGAAATTTCAGTCCGGTAAAGAAATTTTACAGGACTAGTCCGGTAAAAATTTTTTACCGGACTTATTGCTGTAAAACCTTATTTTCTGGACTAAATTCAAATATGTAAAGGTGTGTTTTACAATACAGTATGAAATAAATGATGTTTTCCTACAGTTATTTTACCAACGCAACATTTGAAAGAGAACCATAAACTAAAAGGATATATATATATATATATACAATATAGACCCACTAAACAGTCAAAGCTTCTTTCGGATAAAATCGAGACATCATCATGCTTACAATATCAGAAACTAAGCTGAATTCTGGTTGATGTTGGAAAGAAATTCACTTCACACACAGAGATGAAGCCAATCGATTCATGAAAATAATGCAAGTCAGTATGTGTATGTTATAGCTAACTGTTTAAATGTCTTTTCCTTCCACGTTTGTCGGAAGAAATGCTTTTTTTATACTAGTATTTTAGTTGAAAATAAGATCGTAAATCGTCTGTACAAAACAAGCGTCCCTTATGGATTTGAACGAAAATCGTAGATTTGTCTATTTTCATGAAAAATAAATCTAAGTACGGAATAATGCAGGGAGATTATCTATTTTCTTGGTTTAGAAAGTGATGTAGTTAAGATTTATAACTTAGGAATAAATAAATTATTATTAATCTTTTCGACCTATTTCTCTTGCATATTTAATTTCTTTGATAGTAAGAACTAATCTTTTTATTTTACAAAGGTAAAAAAAGCTAAAGATCGGCGATGTCAGCCAGGTATAAGAACTGATTTAACACGATGGTTTTTGTACAAACGTTCAAATACAATTGTATGCTTTTTAACCGATTGTGTCGGAAAAAATGACGTTTTATAGATTAGAAATTTAGACGAAGAGGTAACCTTCTTAATAAAGTATTGATTATTGCCCTGGTAGCTAGACAACACATTTTATGTTAGTCAAAAAAAAATTTTTTTTTGGACGCTGCGTTACAGGTTTCATCGTTAACTAACAAATATTAAGAGCGAACAATTAGCATGCAAGATGAAATGTATAGGTTCACTTCATTTTTACATTATTTTACAACTGACAATCGCATTAAAAACAAGATCGAATAAAAAATAACTTATGACATATGGACAAAAAATGTTTTTCGGACTATTTAGGTTACCGGCCGCATTACGTCCGAAATACTACATTTTTCGGTCTTATAACATAATTTACTATTTTAACGTTAAAATAGGGGAAATGATGTATCGAAATGGGTACTTTTTGTGTCGGTCACGAGATTATAGTTTCTTTTAAAATGAACTCTAATATTTACAGCACAAATTATCCTTTAAGCCACATTAGTTTAAAACGCGTCTGTCGCTTTATCTCTATATTGAGTTTGATTAAAGTATAGCGTAGTATATATTTAGATGAATTTCGTAAATGTTGACTACTTTCAAAACTGAAAAAGCCGCCCTTTGCAATAAATATCTCGTAGAGTTAGGTACCCTGCAGATTAAGGGTATTTCAGTGGATAATCATATACGAATTCAAAGATTTTGTCTATTTTAATGGATTAACAAACAATACCTATGGGATAACTTTACTGATAAAAAAAAAAGAAAAATCCATAAAGTCTAGGCTCACATGAAATTCCATAAAGAGCAGGTGCATGGCCTTATCACATCAAACTATATTTTTATTTCGTTCTATTGCCAAAAGTCTGTGTTTAGGAGATTATCGTTCATTTTAAAATGAACTCTAATATGTACATCACCATAAACTACCTCTTAAGCCGAACTAGTCTTAAAAATAAACTTTTCGATTTGCCTCGATATTGATTTTCTAATATTAAATACCTATGTAGGCAATGTTATAGGTATCTAGCTATTATACAATTACTTAATACATCAATACATGAAAGAAGGTTTCTTCAAAAAATGACAATTTTGTTGTTTAATGGCTTGAAAAAAAAATGGAAAAAGGAGGTTTTTGCATTAATTTATTTCCAGATGAGTGTTAAAAATACTTATAAAACTCGGTATACCGAAGATCGAGCATTAATGAGAGGGTTGAGTCCTGTTTGGCAAATCCTGATTTTTAATTTGACGTTGACAACGGTACAATTTCTTAGCATTTATCATAAGGGGCGTATATTTTTGGGGCTTAGATCTACCAGTTTATCCATGTTCCATTTATTGATAGTGCTATAGTAATTTTACTTTCCAATTATTTTTTATCAAAACACGTAGTTGAAACAGTACCTATATCAGACGATATAATAAATTTTAAGGATTAATTTGCTTACAAATACACTTCAATTTATTTAGACCAAAGCAGCCAGACATATACTGGAACTACGAAAACCCTATTACAATTTGGTTGCCTAGAGAAACTTTTGTAAAAAACATAGCTTTCTACACAAATGCTTGCACATTATGCATCTGCCTTTTAAGATGCCTGGCGACGTCAATGTAAGCATTGACATAATGACGCAAGATATAGGTAGGTACTAGAATATTCAAGATTTCTATTAACGATACACTTCAGCATACATGCGAGATGTCATTAATATCTACGGAAGGCTACAGACATACCAGCTATTTTTACACGGGTTCCATAGACTTGGACGCTTCTTGTTTAGAAATATTTGATGTGGTCTTGAGAATTTCCATATTGAAGCACCAAACCTACCTGCCAAATAATTGACGAAATACGGGATATCATAAAATATGACCTCATCGAACTAAATGATCCTATAAACCAGCTTCACAGACTGTAATTTGCGATGTTAACACAATTAATACGCAATAGAACAAGATTAGGAAACGAAATTTTAAACAAATATATTGGATATATAATTAGTTGTTTTTTTTTTTAACTAATTTAAACTAGCTCTTTATCACACGAAAATAATTAAATAATTTACGGTTACAGAACAATTTTTATTTTAAAAAGCTGTATAACTAAATATATTATGTTATTAGAAATATTCTGTCTAAAGTAACAGCTGATCTTAGTCGAAAATGAGATCGTATTATTGATTGTTGAACTCGTTAGGTATGAAATAAAATTAGAGATTTCGTCTATTTTTCACAATTAAAGTATCGTAATGAACTTTTTATGAAACAGTTTTCTTTATTTTTCTAAGGTTGGTAATGATGTTCACAAATGTTTTATTTTGCTGTCGTGTGTGTTTGTTTGCATTAATTCTATGAAATGGAGATGAGTTAAAAAATATCAAATAATCTTACAAATTTACTATATTATAATACATAGAACAATAAAATTTACCGCAATTTCCCTTAACTTTGGGGGAGTTAAACTAAACTCAACTTGCTCCATATTTTAAAATTGTGTAGGTATGTTAAAAAAATTAGACAACTTCGTGACAAAATGGCTGACACGGAAATAAAATTATTTGTTGATTTCAAGGCTACTATGATAAATAATTTGATTGTATTACCAACATAAAATTTAGGCCTAAAATTTTTGAAAATTTGTATGTTTTATTTTCTTCTTAAATATGGATTTATTTATTGAAAAAAATGCCAAATTAGAAAAAATAGTATAAATCACACATTTTATTAAGCTATTAATCATCATAAAATCATATATTTGATGAATCTTTACATTTTTCTTTTTTTGCCAGCCACGATATCGGATGTTAATAAAATATTAAATAGCATAAAGACTAACGCAACTGGTGTAGATGATATCTCGCCCCTTATGCTTAAATATTGCAGCCCTTATATCGATAAATATATTACTCATATAATGAACTGTTGTTTAGAAGTTAATTGCTTTCCCGATAAATGGAAGTTATCCATTGGCAAACCATTATCAAAGGTTAGTAATCCAAACGGTTATAACGATCTTCGTGTGATAAGTATTCTTCCAGCAATTTCAAAAATCTTTGAGAAGGTCTTGCATAATCAGATGTATATCTATCTAGTCGTTAATAATATTATTTCCCCCACTCAGTGCGGTTTTAGGAAGGACTTTGGTACTGCGGGTGCTCTAACAAATGTAACAGATGACATAATTCGCGCCTGGGATAAAAAAATAATTAGCATTCTAGTACTTCTTGATTTTTCTAAAGTATTCGATACTATTAACCATTCTCTTCTAATTTCTAAATTAAAATACTATGGTTTTGTTCATGATTCCATGATTATTGCCTTCTTGTTAATTCATACTTATCCAACAGGTTTTAAAAGATTTTTTTTTTATAATAAATATTCTGAACAAGTCAAAATACTATCGGGCGTGCCGCAGGGCTCCATTCTGGGTCCCTTGCTATTTCTTATATATACTTCTGACATACCTACTTAAATCGCTGAAATGTTGCAAAGTCCAGGCATTTGCTGACGACACGCAGTTATATTGCTGTTTTGATCCCAAGGATTACATGGAAACCGAGTTACATATAAACCAGGATTTGAGGATATTGAGTGAACTCTCCTTAGGTCATAATTTACATTTAAATCTGAAACCTATTTTGAACATATCTATTAACGGCTCAAAACTGAATTTCGTTAATATCGCAAAGAATTTGGGTTTGCTTTTTGATGTTAATCTCAGATTTCAAGAGTATTTAAAAAAACTCTTTCAGAGAGCTTATCTCGCTTTGAAGGTACTATACAGCAATAGACACGTATTGAACTTTACATTGAGAAAGAACTTGTGTGAATCTCTTGTCTTGTCGCACTTTACTTATTGTGACTTTGTGTATGGCTTTTATTTGGACGCGGAAAGCAGATCACGTATACAAAGGGTTCAGTATGCATGTCCTCGTTTTGTTTAGGGCATTAGAAAGTTTACCATATTTCTCATTTATATAATGATATAAAGTGGCTGAAAATGGATGGACGGAGGGTTTTTCACTTTTGCACATTTCTAATAAAGATTATAAATAATCCTAATTCTCCTGCTTCTATTCGCGAGCGATTGATTTTTCGTCGGAGTGTTCACGATAGGGATGTCAGAGGTGCGAGCATCATCGGAGCGCCATGTTTCAGCGTTCTTTTTCTTTTAACTCAGTTAAATATTATAACTTGTTGCCCACTGATATGTTACAGTTAAATGCTAATGTATTTAAGACTAGATATAAGTCATTTCTTTTAAATTTACAGTGATATTAGCGGTTACTTATTGTTTAACATTGTTTAATAACAATTTGAATTTATTACTCTTTTCTCCTTTTATTGCTTATTTCATTATTGCAAGTATGTCTTATAGGTTGGGGTTGTTACGTAATATGCTACTACACTATTAAGTATTATTATATTTCTTTATGTCTAGGTGTCTCTGTCTGGTTCAGTAGAATAGCTACTGCAGCTAGACTGCGCCAGGTGTTGACATCTTTCCTTACATTAATTTTTAATACACATACTTTTTTGTATATAATATTCTGTTTCTTCGAAAATAAAGACGTTTATTATTATTAGCGCACTTGTCCGTTATAAAACTAGCCGCAAGCGGCTCGTTTTCTAACATGGACGCGTGCGCTAAAATGAGCTTTATAAAACTTGTACTTTAATATAGGTACTATTATTCAACTCGATTTTGAGTAAGTCATTATTTATTTAATTTTAACTGGTCGTTTTACCAATTGGTAATCTCTTCTAGTAACCCCTGGAAATGGATGTCTAGACGCCCGAAACATGTAGGGAACATAACCTTTCTTTTTTCTTTTAAAATATTTACTGGAGAAAGACTTAATTGTTTTATTTGCTTTACATATTATGATTAAAGATAATAACTCTAAGATCTAATCTGGAAAGATATAAATCCCTGAATGTACTTTGCGTACTTATAATTAAAACGTTGGATTTACCTAATATTGCACTTTTACACCAGCCCCAGGATTTTCTTATAATAAATATTGTTTTTAACAATACATGTGCGAGGTGTTGCACGTCGCTACATCTCGTGGCAATTGAGCTATCCACATTGCCACGAGATGTCGCCACTTGCAACATCTAGCATATTTGTCGTTACATTATATGCTGAAATGCACTGTAAGGTCCCTTTCCTTTTCGTCCGACTCTATAGCTTTGCCGATGAGTCGTAATACGGCGAAACACGTCCAAGGATTGGGTCTGACGAAGAGAAAACGGACAAACTTATTTCTTTTAAGTATTGTTTTTGTTAAATTTGCTTAAAAATATTATATTTTGTGATACCAACTAATAATACGCTAAATAAATGTTTACAAAGAAGCAACGTGTGATTTCATTTTAAAATTTTTTAAGTAATAGCGTTCTAGACTTAAATACATATTGTATTTTTTAAAATCGTACAAATGTGACTTAGTACTTTTTCCCCTGTGATTTTCTGTTATACAAGCTAGGCATAGCCTTTTACCTCTATTAATTATTTGTCTTGCTTCTCAGCATATCATCATTATGGGGGCTGCGTTTGAAATTACTTCTCCATTAGTTGGGGCAGTCCGTGAACTAAAAAACACAAGAGAGAGAGGGAAAAGTTGTCATTCTTGCAAGTTTCGAAATCTCATTACTATATATGATTGAGGTTGAGGTAGCCAATCTCTAGGTAGTTTGCATGTTTTGTTTAGTGGTGCGTGTATGTGAGTCTCAGTTATTAAATTGTTTTCCGATATGTCCGTCTATCTGTAGTACTCCGCGATTAATTTATCAAAAAATTCTGTTTGCCCCCTCAATACTAATGCACCCCGCCATCTAACTAGCGCATTACGCTAGCTCTATTTTTGACTATTTTAGCTTACGGCATCGCTTCATATTATATTTGCTTTGAAAAAGCGTATTATCAATTTTTACTTAATGTACGTTAATTTTAAAAGCACAGAAATGTGTTAGTTACATTTATTTTTAAGGCAAGTTCTTTCATTTTGCTGTTGCATGCTTTCTTTTCCAAATTTAAGTGTTAATAATAAATCTTAATTCTTTATTACAGAATTTACACCTATAATTTACGAATGAATAAATGAATCGTCCTTTCCCAAACGCGTTTATTATTATTATAAACAGTTCCATTCTTCTATTTAACATTATTATATAAATATTGTCTCAAAAATCAAAAATACTAGTATACCTATGAATATTATAATTTGAAAGAAAATGTTCTCGTTCATAATTTGCACTTGTGGAAATAATTTGGGAAATAGAGTTTTTCTTTACTGTGTAAATGTAATATTTGTTTCAAGGGCTCATATTTTTGCGTATTTAAATAATAGGGATCCTCCTTGGAATAATTCTACTAGCGCCCACGGTGTGCGGTTTTTATCCACGCCCATTAATCATTGTAAGTTTTTGTATTATAATCTCATCATTAATAACAAGTAATAATATATAACATATTATTTTAAAGGTTTTATATTTATTTATTTGTTATATAAAAATGGTGTGACATTGAACTAACGAATCAATAAATAAATAAATAACTCATATCCAACATTGCACGCCTGGTAAATAATGTCTTTAATTAACTGACCTACTATATTATTGTCCAGCAATTCAATTTCTTGTACTAATTAAATTTTTTTTTTCAGGTTTTCCATGATTTCTGAGGTTTGATGAGTATCTGAAAAATGTGCAGGTAGGTTTTAGGTTACTATAGTAGAGATTATTTAATAAGACCGAAACCCTAATAAAACGTGTAACAAAGAACGCTACAGGTTATTCTTTGTTTTCATACAAATCAAAAGCAATAATAAATTAAAGGGAATATTCAGTTGACGCCCTTCAAAGAGATTAAAATAATTAATCACATAAGTCTTTAGTGTTCTTTATTTTACCAGGTACCCAAGCGTGTACCTGCGGAAGAGAGACATAATGTAATATGAAGGTGGGACTATTCCCACCACGATGAGGGGTATTTTGTATCCTTTTATTAACTGATTGATATCTGTAGTGAATGCTGATGGGATATTGGGTCAGATCCGGAATGTATTATTTCAGCAAAGTTAAGTAAAAATTAAAAATGAAACCAGTATTATTGAAATTATGTCTTATTTTACATATAATTTATAATGAGCTAATTTATTAATAAATGTCACTGTCACAATCTGACACATGAATCATCAGTGGCTTAACCTGATCCAGAATGTGTTCTTTTTGCCAATAATCCCTTATAATTAATTTGTATTGTAAACACAATCAGACCAGTTTTCGGGGGTAATTGTTTGTAAGGCCTCTTTCCAAACATCCAAAACGGCATTTTTATCTTTCCTGTCTTTTCCAATAATCTGTTTATTAAAACATGTTTTGCTTTGGGCCCGAATAAATTCAATAGCGTTGAAAATGCAGTGGTAGGGCGGCAATCTCAAAACTTGATGACCCATAGTACAAATTAATTCATCCACGGCATATCCTAATTTTGCTTTGTATTGTTTTACTATTTGTAGCAATTCGGGTTTGAGTGCGTTTTCCATAAAGTTGATATTTTTGCTTTGTAGCCAGGAAATGATATCAGCTTTCCTCGTTGAGGCAATTGGCACAATTTCGCTGAGCCGTGAATGGTACTTTGCATTGTCCATAACAAGAAGCGAAGGTTTTTCGAGTCGAGGTAAAAGCTGTTCCTCAAACCATTTTTCAAACAATGTAGAGTTCATGTTGTCATGATAGTCACGAATGGTACTTGCTAATTCATGCCTATGATTTGTTTAGAAGAAAGAAAGATTATTTTTTTGTTGCAGGTTGCAGGTTTTATTGCCCTTTCGGTCTTTTTAAATAATCTCTACTTTATATACTAAGTGCATGAAGTTGTAGAGTTTAGATGAAATCAATTAAATAAGGTAAGAGTTTATTTGAAATTGTTCATCTGGGGCAAGACAACTTGTTACAAAAAGCCTTTTAAATAATAACGGAAATTCTTTAATTTTCACGTTAACTCTTAATAGGTAATTTGTTGAAAATACTCCGTAGTTGTGAGGTGTGTTGGAACTACTTATTATCTTACTCTTGACTTAGTAAATTGCATCACGATTTTTGTCAAATGCATTAATATGTGGCCTATAAAAGCTACACAAGTTAATTTTTCTTGACCTGAATTATGTCCATATCCAAATTTACGTTCTAATTTCACATTTTTATCGTAAAGTTTTGAAAGGCACAGTGCAAAAACTGTTTCTTCTTAAGCATTATGGCAAACGCAATTCTCTGCATGGTAATCAGTGCTGGGCAGTGCCAGTATGTGTCTCGGTCTCTCCGTGTATGTGAGCTGTTACGCGTGTCGTAAAATTCAGTGAGTGAAAACGGTATTCTGGCCGGAAAACTTATTAGAAGGTAATCATGATTTGATCTTGAATATTTCTGGTCTCTTTTTTCTAATGGGAGTTAATTTATTGTTTTTTAATCGCTCTAAATATAATACATACTTGTATTTTATAAATAATTAACAAGTGCCTACTGCTTACATTATAGTTTAAAAATTTTATTAAAAGGTTGTTTGTAATGAGGGAAGAAAACTTTCGCGTTAATCCATATGACCGCACTCATAATTTATTGCATTTGTGTGTACTTCATCAACAAGATTAGTTCAGAAGTTCAGGTTAGTGGAATAGTGCATTATTTATTATATCAGAGGACATGTTCAGAATAAGCGTTAAAATATTTCAGCAGGTTTTACTGACACCCAACAGTTATTAAGTTCCACCGCTAAGCATTACGGCCTTAGATGCAAAGCACATTTTAATGAAAATAGTTTTTGCTCGCACCGTAGATTTGCTCTATAAGAAACCGATAACAAAAAGCGATAATTCACACCTAATTCAGGGACAGGATATATGTAAGAGAATACGGGGAAATCATGAGGAAACCAGGTTCTAGTTAGAGGAAGATTCCGACGCCGCGCCGTCGGAGGGTGAAGATACCGAACTTTGTAAGAGAACATCCTTTCAAGACAGCTTTAACCGCAGAAGAGGAAACGAATTACTCCGGATCCTTCAGAACAGCAAGGTGCCGACAAGGAGAATCAGATATAAATAATCAGTTATTATTATTACAAACTATTTTTGATTGGTGAAAACAACCAGAGAAGAGTAGAATTTTGTAAGGAATATCTCAACTAGAATTATTTATGAAAAACATTAACATTTTGTGATCCAATCGTGCAACAACAGCAAAATTTGTGTATATAGATCCAGAAACATGAGGTACAACGAGATATATGCCCATAAAACTAATCTAAGTGGACGTTTTTCGATGAATATTTGCGACTGGATTAGTGCTAGAAGCCCAGGAGGTTTGCAAATTGTTCAGGGGAAACTGACGGCTGCTGTTTATCGAGATAATCTTCTTCGAGTCATGATTCCATCGGTTAAAGTGATATATGGAGAAGATTACATCTTTCAGCACTACAATGCCTCAGTCCACACGGCAAGAATTGTTCAAAAATTCACCAGAGAAAACAACGTGTACGTCTTACCATGTAGTTCAAAGAGTTCAGACCTTCATTCTATTCAGAACGTTTGGGGAGAAATGACAAAATATAGGCACGATTTTACCGAATTTACAAGAAATTTAGTGGTAAGCATGCCACGTCGTCTATAAGCCGTCGTCGACAGCAACGGTGCAATAACGACATATTAATTATTATTATTTATTGTTCTTTCTATTTATTTTTCCCATCTTTACTAATGATCTATAATAAAAATACCTACATGTAGTAAAAAAAAGTCAGAAAAGCCTGTTAAGCATAGAATGCTGCAGAAGATTTTCAAAACCTTCAACTGTACCTCATAGATACCAACTTACCTTTTCGAAAGATTTTCATAATAGTTTAAGAGCAACATATTTTAATTTTTTTTCTAGTACCAGTATTTTTCTGCCGTAATGGTAAAATTAAAGGACATCAAAAATAAACTTAAAATCAACTAAAAGCATTACAGGGATCTGTTTTTGTTTTTTTAATTTGAAAAGATTAGTAGTCTGAAAGTGTATTTTCACAAATATATTACCTACCTACGTCATATAACAAAATATTTTCACTAAACACTGACAGTGACTCATGTTTCGGTGCTATTACTTTTAAAATTTAATTCTGTGCAGTATAGCTGCGGGTTTTCCAAGTACGCCAAAATCAATATGCTTTATTGGAATACAGGATGTGTCCTTCTTTTATTATATCGTCGTCTTAGCAGTGAATAGTCCTAACCCAATGCTACTTGCGTGTAAGTTATGCTATTCTTTAGATAAGAAAATAGTTAGTTGGGCTTAGACTTTTATGACAGGTGTCACTTTTCACTTAGAAGCAACCCAAAAATCAAACTAATCTGTTGGTTAAAACATCTCAGTCAACTGTAAAAATTCTAAGAAATCGACATCATCCTTTGCAGCAGTAACCATGCCAACCATTATCTCGTTTGTTGATTGTTTCCATGTGGTAGCATTCCGCAGATTTTGTGTACAAATATAAAACGTGTTGGTTCCATTTAAGGTGCTTGTCAAAGACTATAATTAAATATCTAATATGATTGACCTCCAATAGTGGTTCAGTAATATCAGGAATATGCCATCACCTTTTTATCCACGCCAATATTGCAAATTTTATCAATGTATAAGTACTATAAGTTAAACAAGATTGGTCCCATCACAGTACCTTGTGGTACCCTATGTCTAACAGTCATAGGGGAACTAAGCAAATCCCCAATCCTAACCGGATACGTAAGCTCAAGCAGCTATCCAGTACTCTCCACGCGATGTCCTTAATGCCACTACATTCGAGGACCTCAAACAGTATGGAGTGGGATACTGAGATACCGTGTCAAATGCCTTTGCCAGGTCTAAGAATAAGGCAATACATTTTTCCCCTGATCCAAACTAAATAATATACAGGGTGTTTCAGAAGTACGGTATGTAACTTAAGGGGGTGATTCCTTATGATATTCTAAGAGAAAAAGTTCATATAAGCATGTGTCCGGAGTGTCCCCGTTTTTGATATACAGTGTGTTAAAGTTTTTTATAATTTGTTTAAATATCCTTTTTCCGATTTTATTGAAACTTGGTACCGTTATTCATAATGATAAGGGGCAGTGACGTCCCGGGAGCACTTTAACGAATATTATTGACAAGAAAATGTACGCCACTGACTTTTTGCCAATATTGATATTTTTTTTTGGAATTACCAACTAATAATACAACTTTTTTGTTCCTTAAATTGTTTTCGTATCTTGCTTCGTTTTCGAGAGATTATTGCATGTACAGAAAAAAATACGTATGCATTTCAAAGTTAATTAAAATAACATTTTTGGGCGGACGATAATCCTCATAAAATTAGAGAGGGTCGTTTCCAGCAACAATTTTCGGTAAATGTATGGGCAGGGACCATTGGCGACTATCTTATTGGACCATACTTTTTACAATCTCGATTGAATGGAAACTCCTATATGGGTTATTATCACAATATGTGCAAAATCAATGTCCCTCTGTAATAACTTTTCTTCTTCATTAATTTCAAATTTTTTTTTGTTAAAAAGGTATAGGTTGGATGTCCTTATCTGGACAAAATACCATAAATGTGTTTAAAGCTTTGTTCCTCTACAAAAACGATTTATGAAGTACCGAAATATCATTAGTGTGGATGTCCCTTCCCACGTTTTAATACAAACATCGTTGATAATATTGAACATTTGAAAGAAGTTTTATTAATTTTTTCTATAATATTGCACTAAACACTTTTGTCAAAAATATATCAAAATGTATTAATCCAAATCTTAATTGGTGTTTTAAAAAAATCAAGGTTAAACCTTGTCCCCAACTTACGCGTCATTAGCGTGGATTAGTATTTCAATTTACAAAATCCCGCCTAATGTCTGCAACCGAAAGCCTACGACGCTACACGACGTTAAACACGTAAGATTTAAAGTATTTCTTAACGTTTAAAAACGATTGGTGTCGATATGTCTTTAGAGGAAGTCACGGCGTACTAAAATTTGCGTGGTATACGCTAGAGTATACTCTAACTTCATCATTTGAGTGGCAGTTGTTATTCGAAAAACTGAAAGTGTATTTAGGCGATAAAATTGTGAATTCATTGCCATAGGTAAGTACTTTTGTAATATATAAAATGAGATTTATTTTTTATGGAGTTTCTGTAAAAAAAAAGAAAAAACATCAATTTCTCATGGGCGTGGATACTTTGTTCTTCTCATTAGCGTGGTCTTTTAATCCACGCTAATGACTCTGATCCACGCTAATGAGAATCCGACATAAATTTGCGGTTCTTGTTTTTAGAATATGGCTCGTAAAAAATTGACTGAAGATGAAAAAAAAAAGAAGAAAAAGGAATGTGAGCGTCGAAGAAGACAACAAATTAAGGATGATTCTGAGAGGTACAAACTAGAACAAATAAATAAACACCAACGATATGAATTAGGGAAGAAAATTGGAATTGTCAAATCCATAAGAGACCTTACCCCCCGGAAGCAAAGAGTAAAAAGGAAAAATTGGAGAGAATCTTCTGCTAGATATAGAGAAAAGCAAATATATTTGAAAAATCCTCAAGAGGAAACTCCAAGATCATCGCCTAACATTCCAGATACAAATATTGATGGCAATAGTAGTACTCTTGACATGTCTTTTGTGTCATCGGCATCTGGTTCCACAACTTTTAATTTGTCTATGCCAGGCCCCAGTCGACAAAAACTACAAGGTATAAAACAGTCATCAAAAAATCGTGCCAAGTTGAACCGGAAATTGAAGCAATGTGAATATGAGAATAATATCCTACGTCGACGGCTGGAGCGCTACAAAAAGAAATATTATAGAAAAAAGGTGCGTGAAGCACAAAATAATATAGATGAATTAAATCCCGATAGTAAAGTAAAGCAAATGGTTAAGGGTTATGAAGTTCCCCAAGAAGTTAAAAGAAAACTCCTTTTTACAATATCGGACCAGATGCTGTTAAAATGAAAACTACCGGAAGATCAATTAAAAAATACTCAATTTTACAAGAAGAATTAACAGAGAAAGAAGTACCAGAAAAGGCATCAGAAAATCAAATGAAGGAGACAGAAAGCAAGGACGCTTTTGAAGTTAATGGTTGGGTTGTAGTGCTTTATGACAAATGGTATCCTGGTAAGTTTGATTTCAACACCATTTCTTTTTCTGTCCCTTTCTATTCTGCAGCCTCTTTCTGCCTTTCTCTCGATTCCACATTTGTATTACAAATTCCCAAATTATTTTACAGATATTATCGAGAAAATCACTGGGGAATTTCTAACTGTCAACTTCATGGCGAGAAGTGGCAAAAGTTTTCACTGGCCAAAACCTGAGGATAGACATACTTTAAAGAATACGAATGTTTTAAGAAAATTAGAAAATCCACCTATTCCAGTGTCAAATAGACTCTTTAATGTTCCAGATTCTGCCTTATTAGATATTCTCAACTAAATATTTGGCAATAACAAATTTAGCCTAAATAATAAGGGTATTGTTGGTTGCTTTGAGTGAGGTCCGTTATTTATATTCTCATTTTATTTTTAATATAATAAGTTAAATACATAAATACATGTTCCGTTAGTTACATAAGTAATTATGAATGGTGGTTACTTTGTTATTTAGTTCTATATTTTTGTATGCATGTGGGTATTCTAATAAATAATATTTTCCAATAGTGCTTTATTGCTTATTTTGTGTAGGTGGTTATAGATACTGCCACGTTTAAATATTTTTATTTTTGTTTGCTCTTGTTTAAAATCAAATAATTGTCATTAGCGTGTTTATTTAGTCATCAGCGTGGATTCTAAATTTTCAAAAAGCCGTAAAACCAAAACTAAGCTCGGCTACTCATAGGGGTCGTCTTATATTCACCTAAGACCCATTTGATTTTATTTTCAAAAATGTTGATGATGTTTTCGTTATTCAAAATTTGCCTGCACGATTATTGCACATATTGTGATAATAACCCATATACTTTTTACCACCTACACAGTTTCTATCTGAAGAACTTGACGTTCTGTTAGAAAACGTACTTGCACAAATAAGAACTAATATGTGGTTCATGCACGACGGCGCCCCATTTTAGTCTAGTTGCTCGTCAATACCTCGACAACACTTTTCCTAATAAATTGCTGGATTAGACGCTCAGGTCCCCAAGGTTGGCCAGCTCGCAGTCCCGACTTGAATCCTCTAGACTATTATTTATGGAGTTACCTAAAGTCTTTGTATACAAGACTTCTGTACTAGATGAAAACGACTTAAGAATTCGAATTATTAAATTGCAATGCGATGCGAAATAATGTAGGCATTTTTGAACGTGTAAGAGAAGAAATTATGAGACGATTGCAATAGTTGCTTTGTTTAACTGTTGCATTTTTATTTGTATGTATCATTATTTAAAAAAAGTTAAAGTGTAAAGTGGTTTTTTATTTTTTCTCTCGAAAACGTAGCAAGGTACGAAAACAATTCAAGGAACCAAAAAAGTGTATTATTAGTTCCGAAAAGAAATATCGAAATTAGAAAAACGTCAGTGGCGTCTTGTTAATAATATTCCTTAAGGTACTCCCTGGGACGCCCCTGGACTTAATAAATTTAATCTAGTTGGGGCTAATTAAGCCCCTTATCATTATGAATAACGGTACCAAATTTCAATACAATCGGGAAAAGGATATTTAAAAAAATTATAAAGTACGATTTTTTTTAAAGAACTTTAACACCCTGTATATCAAAAACGGGGCAACTCTGGACACATGCTCATATGAACTTTTTCTCTTAGAATATCATATGAAATCGTCCCCTTAAGTTACGTACTGTACTTCTGAGACACCCTGTATAATAAGAAAATATTTTTAGGTAAAAGTCCTTCAGATTTAATGTTTAAACTTATAGATAATCTAATTGTAGTTTGTTACACCCAGTAAGTTTAAGTAGCCCCTTAACTAAAATGAGCCAGTGATTGTAGTTTTATTAAAATTGTGGTGTGGCAATATGTACCGTTGGATAAACACATTTTATGATTTATATCAAGAACAACTGCTTTTTAGAATAGGGCATTAATCTAAAAACTGCCCAAATTGTCCATAGATAATAATTAGTACTTTTGAATGCTTTTTCTAATTTGGTTTCATAAAAAAGCTGTTTCGATATCGTTTTCATCGTATCGTGTTGAACTTTTATTAAACAGTTTTCTTCAATTTTCTAAGGTTGGTAATGATGTTCACAAATGGTTTTTTTCCTGTCGTGTATGTTTGGTTGCATTAATTCTATGAAATGGAGATTAGAAAAAAATATATCAAACAATCTATTAAATTTACTATATTATAAAACATAGAACTATAAGATTTACTGCAATTTCCTTTAACTTTGGGGGAGTTAAACTAAATTCATCTTGCTCCATATTTTAAAATTATGTAGGTATGTTAGAAAAATTTCGTGACAAAATGGCTGACACGGAAATAAAATTATTTGTTGATTTCAAGGCTACTATGATAAACAATTTGATTGTATTACCAACATAAAATTTAGGGCTACAAATTTTGAAAATTTGTATGTTTTATTTTCTTATTAAATAGACGGTATTTAAATAAATAATATATACAGGGACATTTTTTTAAGTGTCTCACCCGATTGGCGATTTTCCTGCTGACTATAATAAAAAACAAATTACATATTTCTCAATGATTTTCGATAAGGAAGCCGAATTTAATGTCGAAAAATACATAGATTCACAAATTTGACAGATGAGACGTCATTTTGAATTTTCTTAAATGGCGACCACTATAAATAACCACACGATTGAATTGCATTTGGCGATCCGACTCTAAAACTATATAGTTGTTGATACTTATTTCCAGCCGTTTCGGAAATACGGGGGTTCCTAATTTGCCTCCATCGATTTTATCTTTTAAGTGTCTCACCCCTTTAATAAATAGACCTTCTAAGCTGAATACCTTAATTTTTTTCACAGAGACATAATTTCCCGTGAGCAAGCGATCTATGCTATAGTCAAATGCGACAGATGTCAAAAAGTGACAGATACGACGCCATTTTGAATTTTTTTAAATGGCAACCCTCATAATTAAATAACAAGACGATTCAATGAATTATTGAAATTATGTCACTGTAAAAAACTTTAAGGTGTTCAGCTTAGAAGGTCTATTCATTAAAGGAGTGGGACACTTAAAAGACAAAATCTATGGAGGCAAATTAGGAACCCCCGTATTTTCGAAACGGCTGAAAATAAGTATCAACAACTCTATAGTTTTAGAATCGGATTGCCAAATACAATTGAATCGCATTGTTATTTATGAGGGTT
The DNA here is from genome assembly GCA_963920685.1 of Polydrusus tereticollis. Lineage (NCBI taxonomy): Eukaryota > Metazoa > Arthropoda > Insecta > Coleoptera > Curculionidae > Polydrusus > Polydrusus tereticollis. The sequence goes on along the minus strand of OY987329.1, from coordinate 82,021,877 downwards.
GCCATTTAAAAAAATTCAAAATGGCGTCTCATCTGTCAAATTTGTAAATCTAAGTATTTTTTGACATTAACTTCGGCTTCCTTATCAAAAATCATTGAGAAATATGTAATTCGTTTTTTATTATAGTCAGCAGGAAAATCTAAAAATTTAATTTTTATTTTGCAGTAAATACATTTTAACAAACATTCTTACAAAAACACCGATTGTAGCAAAATCATGTGTGTAATTCGAGCTCAAAGTGACATTGCCGCTCCGCTACGCGTGTCAAACGTCTCGCTCGGAGCAGCAATGTATCACTTTGCGGTCTTAGTACACAAATATTTATTCTTTACCACCCTGAATAACATAAACACGTTTTCTTATATCAAAGATATGCCACTTATAGAAGAATTCATCTTTAACAATTTTTAAAAGCTTCATTCAAATTGAGTAAACCATCTTTAAACGACAGTAGGTTAAAGCTTAGCATAAAATTTAAAGACAAACAAAACTTAGAAAAGAAAAAGGGCACAAGGATGTCAGGGACACAGTCACGGATATGTATAGTTAAATTCAGTCTATAATAAGACGGATTCAAACGTTGTGGCTATAAGCAGCCATACCTTAAACTTTTTAAATGGAATCACCCTATATAAAATTATTATTCTACAAGACCTTGCAGTTAATTACTTTTATTTTCAGCGGGAACCCACAAATGGAATGTATATTTTAATTAATTTCTGGTTATACTTTGTCAGTACTTTCAAGTACATAAAAGGCTTTAAGATTTTTGTGGTGACTCGGCGAGTGACGCCAATACAGCGGTCCTTCACCTAGGAGTTCCAGTTTAGTGGTTTGGCTACTCTGAATTATTGCGATTTTTTAATTATACAGTTTAAGATGCTTTTTAGTTAACAAAATATTGTGTCAGATTACGGTATTATTATAAAAATTTACTTGAGCCAACCGGAATATAAATATATAGGGCTTTACGCTGAAGATGACTTGACTAAACGTCGCGATTGTTTGATTTTACACTGTAAAAATAATTGGGTAATGTAAAAGTATATAAAGCAAAAGTTATATACAGGGTGGCCGTTTAGTGTGGCAAAGTAGAATAGGTCCGTTTGTATTTATAATACATAAAAAAATGTTAATATAAAAGTTGAAGGACAGTAAGTGAGTTATAGCGTGAAATTATTTTTGACTCTATAGGGTGGCTCAACAAAGAGGAACAAGAATTATTTTTAAATAGAACACCCTGTATATTTTTGCATTTTTAAATTCCCCTCGAATTTCCGCGTATCGTGGCGAACATAGTTTTTAATTATTTTGCAATGTTGCCAAGTTATTTAAAAATATTCTTTTGTGGAAGAAAAAACTTGGCATCTTGAAATTTGAAATATAATTGAATTAACTCAAGACATTCAAACATTCTCGAGGGTATCAAAGATAAAGACTAATTCAAGACTTAGAACCCTCAGAACATTCCATATTTTGTACAGGGTGTGCTCTACAAACGTGCCAACTTTTCACGTTTTAAAATTAATTTACTCTTTTTTTTCAAATGGAACACCCTGTATTTTAATATTTTATCTTGTAGAGTTTTTTTGCCCTCTACTACTTTTGTTAAATGGTTCATTTAGTTAGATTTGCTCATTTTGGCGTAATATTTTTTTTTAATAAAAAGTCTGAGAAAAACGTTTTTTTTTTAAATTTTGTTTTATAGTCAGCCATGAATGACAGACAAAAGTAAATAATAGCAAAAGTAATAGTAAAATTCTATTAGGATGTCATTGTCATTTTATTTCTTACTTTTTATCAAGTTAAATTTATACTGTGACAAAAATTAATTATTTAAATGTAGAAGTGATCGATATCATTTATGTTTTGGGTGCTAGTGATAAAAATGCTTTATTAGCTACAAGAATTTATGAGAGCGAAGACACCCTGGTAAAGAGACATTCAAAAAGCTAATCGAGAGATTTGAAACTAAAGGAAGTGTGGCTTATAAAAATAATGACCGAAGAAAACGGGTATGCACCGAAGAAAATAAATTCAACGTTCTGTTAAGTATTACTGAGAATCTTCATATTGGCCAGCGTCCTCTTGCACAACAACTGGACATTGGACGAACGGCGGTTCAAGAAATAATCAACTTAAACCAATTACAACCTTTGGTGCGCGTGGGCACAAAATAAAATAAGGGAGCAGCATAGTTTTGCGCATTTAGTTTTTCTTTGCGATGAAGCTACGTTCCATGAAAACGTCAATAGACATAATTTTCATTATTACGCCACAACAGATCCTCATTTTGTTAGATTTCACTCACAAAACAGATGGCCCCTAAACGTTTGGGGAGGAATTGTAGGAGTCTACGTAGTTGGTTCACTTTTTCTCGAGGGAACTTCTAACGGAACAGATCTATTTGGACTTTCTCCAAAATGATTTACGACCGCTTATTGCCCATATACCGAACATAGTTTATTAACGCATGTGGTTTCTTCATGATGGAGCCCAGGTGCACTCCACAAGGCTCATTAGAAAATTCTTAGACAAAACTTATGGTCAGCAATGAATTGGAAGAGGAGGACCTGTATCATTGCCAGGTAGATCGCCGGATATGACAAAAATGGATTTTTCTATATGGGGATTTGTTAAAGATCAGGTGTACCAAATGTCTCCGACAACTAAAGAAGACATGAAAATTCGCATAAAAAATTGTTTTCAAGGGATTACTCCCGAAATATGTCGCAATTTAAGCGAAGAATTTGAAGATCGTGTCCAGAAGTGTATAGAGGCTAATGGAGGACACTTTGAACATTTGATTAGATCGTTTATGTAATCAGTTAGATAAACTGAATAAAGCACCTTAAATAAGTAAAATTAAAAAAAAACATTTTTCTCAGACTTTTTATTAAAAAAATATTCATTTTAAAATGTGAGAAGTTGAGACGCTTGTAGAGCGCACCCTGTACAAAATACAGAATATTCTGAGGGTCTTAAGTCTTGAATTAGTCTTTATCTTTGATACTCTCGAGAATGTTTGAATGTCTTGAGTTAATTCAATTATATTTCAAATTTCAAGATGCCAAGTTTTTTCTTCCAAGAAAGAATATTTTTAAATAACTTGGCAACATTGCAAAATAATTAAAAACTATGTTTGCGACGATACGCGGAATTTCGAGGGGAATTTAAAAATGCAATAATATACAGGGTCTTCTATTTAAAAAAAATATCTTGTTCCTCTTTGTTGAACCACCCTATAGAGTCAAAAATAATTTCACGTTATAACTTACTTACTGTCCTTCAACTTTTATATTAACTTTTTTAATTTTTATAAACGAAACTAAAATTAGTCCGCTTGCTGTAACTTTACATTATATTTACATATTTTTGTATTTCGGGTTTAAACGACATCATTGTACATGTACAGGTCGCCACATACATACATACCACATACAGTGAGCTGCTATTTACTTGCATTACTTTCAAAATGGCGGCGTAAGAACCATTTTACAAAAAACAAAATGGCGCCTATAAAACAACGAATGTAACTGACGTGGGAAAGTAGTGATAAAATTTATTAAATTGTGCCCTTTTATAATTCTCTAAGTACTGACATTTTAATTTTAATTTAATTTCTGAAGAAGTCTATATTTTAATGCAAAAAAAAAATTATAACTTCATCCCAACAAAATTTTTTTAAAATTGTATGGTCGTGAGTCGTGACCCACTGAAATATTAGTCTAGAGAATTCAAGTCGGGACTGCGAGCTGGCCAACCTTGGGAACCTGCGCGTCCAATCCAGCAATTAGAAAAAGTGTTTTCAAGGTATTGACGAGCAACTAGGGTGATATGAGCTGGGGCGCCGTCGTGTATGAACCACATATTAGTTCTTATTTGTTGAGGTACTTCTTCTAACAGAACGTCAAGTTCTTCAGATAGAAACTGTGTAGGTGGTAAAAAGTATGGTCCAATAAGATGAAAATGACCTCTAATTTTATGAGGATTATCGTCCGCCCAAAAATGTCCGTTATGAAAATTCATATTGGCTTCTCTTGAAAAAGAGGTATCATCAGTAAATAAAATGTTTCGTAAAAAACTGTTGTTATGTGCTACTGTATGCATCAACTGCCTACCAAAATCAAACCTTGGCAAAAATCACAGAAAAGCAGAGCTTGTATGCGTTCAATAGGGTATGGGTATACCTAGTTGACAATGATGCAAAACCCTCCAAACAGTTGATGCACTTGTTTGAAGTTGCACTGCGTTCCTGGCACTCGTTGAAGGATAATCTTCTATCTCTCTAAGTATAGCCTCAAACTTCAATCACATATATTTAACTTAAGCAAAAAACTGGACTCCAACTGCTATGCGATTAGGGTAGTTTCTAATACCTTGGATTTTGCTGCTACAAGGACCGCATATTGCTCACTGATTGAGTCTCATTTAAGATATATGGCATACGTTTTTAGTGTTGCTGCTCCCAGCATTTATTTAACATAATATTTGTTCTGCAAAAAAGAGCCATTAAATATATGTGTAAAGCCAAAATTAGAGACTTTAGCTGACCACTATTTCTTTCACATAAAATTTTGACTTTGTCCTGTTTGTTTTTGTTGGGGACATCTTGCTTAATTTATAAAAAATTTGAGAGTGAAATCAATTCAACCCCAGTACGCAGCACTCGTCAAATTTTTAAAATATTTACCTATACCGCATTCCAGTCAAACCAAAAATTCTATATTCTACAAGGATAGGAAAATATTTATTCTTTTTTCGCTAAAAATAAAAAAAAATCAGAATCTCAAAAAGTTTTGAAAAGAAGTAAAGGCTCTCTTAGTTTCTAAAGCTTATTACACCATAGAAGAACTCTTCTGCGATAGCTGCTAGTGTACTGAAGTCTGCTTCTCTTGTCTCAGTGTTCCTTGTGTTGGTGTAATTTTAATTTAATTTCTTTGGTAATTGTGCAACTTTACTTCTAATGATTAACAATTTTTATGTCGCTTTTTAAATTATCTTTTTTGTTATTTTTAGATGAAATTTTAATAATGTTATATGTCGTAACCTTTGGATGTTATTATACTGTTTCTTGACTGTGGCTATAGTTTGCCCAAAATTTTAGAATATTGACTAAACTATTTTAATTATTTCTATATTATTTATAGTACTTTGAATTTTTAGCAATCTTAGATAGCCATTTAATTTAATATGTAGTGTTTTAGTGCTTATTCGTTCCTTATATTTTGTTATTTTGACGCCTTATTTAGGATTCGTTAGGGTTGGGGCGCACCAAACGCATATAGCTTTGTAAATGAGAATGTAAAGATTCTTTGTACAATAAAGCTTTTTTTGGCTTTTGACTTCGACTTTTCTAAATAAAAAACAGAAAAAAATCATTTAAACGTGATTGCTTAAAGCATTATAAAAGGACCCAAGTTTATATGTTTTATCACTAGATTCCCCATGCTACTTAAATACGTTGTTTTATAGGCGCCATTTTGCTTTTTGTAAAATGTCTCTTACGACAATATTTTGAAAGTACTTTACTACCTAATTACATGCTATGTGTACTTCTAACCTAAATATCTGGCAAGTCAAATTAATACTAGCTTTTTCTGTAATATTTACAGCCACTTTGTACAGTGTAAAACTTACAGTGGTCAGTTATATTACAGTGTGAAACTTACAGTGCTCAGTAATATGAAAATATATGTAAATAAAGCACACTACTCTGCTCTACTCTATATGACAATATTAATCACTTTTTGTAAATTATCGCTGTAAGTGATGTTTTTTTGGTTTATTGTATTTATGAGAGAGATAGATAAACTAAAAAATTATGTACTTTATCATTTTTACAATCGAATTAACAAACAATTTATGCATGTTACAGCATTTGGCGAAAGCTTAGACTTTTTTAAATAGGTTAATACGATTTGCATATAAAAACAAAATCTACTAATAAATAACATAAAAAAAAATTCTAAATTGTGTGGCATCCGGTATTATGCGAATTCCTTAATATGACCTATAAGGTCATTGTCTTTTTCATACCTAATTAGTGGTAGAATAAGTACTATAGTAACCTGTTATAACCTGGCTATAAAATTTGGAATTTGTAATAAAATTACTTTGAAGATGGATCGCTCAGAGTAAAATTTGTTTTCACATTGCAGAGAATTGTCAGTTCTAAATAATAACCTTTAAAATTTCGTGTAGTAATAATTAATATTTAACTATCAATGAATTCTGGCTTTTCTCTTATTTTTGGTGATTTGCAGTATAAATACATATTAAAAATTAAATTTTTACATGTAGGTACTGGAATTAAATATTTTAGAATGCAAATTTATTACATAATATTATGTATAAATATTTAAAGTTTTGAAAAAAAATAAAATATTCGTTTTTTAACATTAAGCTTATACGACAACTTAATAAACCATATTAGTCATAACTGGCCCATTTGGCAGTTTTTCTTCAGGACCCTTTCAATAATATCTCTACAAAAAAATCTGAATTTTATTTCAACCCTAAATCCCTTAAATATATTAAAATAACCACCGCGTGAATGAAAGGCATGACTTAATTGCACGGTTGACAAAAGCACTGCAAAAGCCGCTAGCACGCTGCCAGCCGGTCGCGCAGTTCACCTTAAGGCCGGCGACATACCTGCGGCGAAGTCGCGCGTCATGGTCGCGGTGGCGACGCCGCATAATTTTTACAAGCTGTTTATATCAGGCGGCGAGTTTCCGGCGATGGCGCTAGTTTGGCTCTGCGGATTTAAATACATTAGTCACATAAAACGAGACACCGCCGTCGCGACCACACCGCGCGTTTTCGCCGCAAGTATGTCGCCGGTCTAAGGTAGACTTTCGATGGTCGCGACCAATGCGACCCTTGCGACTAATGCGGCTATGCGGCCGGTCGTGTGTGTACCGGTTTAATGCATTTACATATATCTTCTTTAAAGGCATCCATCCACGACAAGTGCGACAGAAACGATCAACGCGGTCGTACGACTCGACTGCTTTAGAAGCAGTCAGGTCGTGTTGACCGCACATGGTACCTACTATTTATATAAGATTGTAATTTAAAATGACTTCGTTTGCCAGCGAAGACGAAAGCAAGATAATTTTTAATTAGGATGTTATATGCATAAAGGACGGAATATATGCACTTAAATTCAGCTAAAATATGCACATTATTGCACATACGCCTTGTTTGCCTTTAAGATATTATGCAGTTATATGCATTTTTTTGACCAAATATGCAGACTGGTATGCAATATTTCTTAATTTATTATATTAAAATAGAGTAAAGAAACACACTGGTTTCTAAAAAAGATGTTCATTTAAAAAAATGCAAAAAAAACAAAGAAAAATTAAAGTAAACAATTTTTTAACCTGAAATTATATAAAAAAGATCTATCTTTTTTCATATCTATTTCTATCAGTAAAAATATGTTTATACAAGAAGAAAATATTTTATTCATGTCGGATGCGGGCGGGGTTGTAGGTTTCTATTTTAAACTTTTTTTTTGCAATATGAATAAGAATTAAAATAACTTTAATTGATTATGCATAAACAGGGAATATAAAAAAATATATTCGTGGTAGGGCTTCTATTTTTATATATATTTTATTCACATCGAATGGGGATGTGGTTCCAGGTTTCTATTTTGAAAGTTTTTTTTTTGCAATACCTATGAATAAAATATTTTTTTATATGCATAATTGTTTATGCATAAATAATGGGCATACAAAAAATTATTTTCCTCGTTATTTTAATATTGCAATTAAGTTGTTTTAAAGCCAAGTTACTTGTTATTATAATATTATTACCTGGGATGTACTAAAATAATGGAACACAAATTAAATAATTAGTTTATTGTGTACCTACTACATCATTTTTTTATAGTAAAATTTCATTACAAAAATTAGATTTGTACACTTGATTAAACAGACACAAGAACAGTAATTTTAAAGGTTTCCCTTCAAGCGTTCTTTTTTTAAGTCTTGAAACCGTTTTCTCTCTGCTTCACGAAATCTTTCTTGGCGTTCTTTGATAAATTAGGTGGTGTCTGTCTAAGTATTAAATTATTTTTGACGTATTCTTCAGGATTATAACTTTTACAAGGATCTGAGTCCCAAGAGATGTCGACGGGAACTGATAAATACATGATGATTTTTGATATTAAATTATGTAGGTTGTATTTATTTCAAAATGAATGGCTCTTGGCATGGGGATTTAGTGGTGGGGGACATTAGTGGTAGTTTTGGAGAGAGGATTGAAGAGCTGGTCTCCCGAACCTATGTGGTGGATTGGGAGAGAATATGCAAATTGGTCTGGGACCTGTCTTTCTTGCGAGACCAATCTGGGAGATTATGCAAATTGGACTGGGACAGGTCTTTCCACTCTACTTTTCAACATCTACCGATGCAATCGGACGATACTGCAACTAAGGTAGTAAAGTATAAGGCCAAGATACAACTTCGCTGGACGGTTTACCTCCATAAATGCTTTTCACTGCAGTTAAGTCTTTAAATACTTCATTTTTTTTTACAGTTACATCCAATTTGTTCCTTACTTGACCTCCTGCTTCACCGGGAATGTTGTTACATTTAGCGGAAAAAGTTTCAACAATACTAATTGAGTCTCTTAAACTTAAATTTCTACTCTCTAACGAGGATATTATGTCCGTGATGAAAATGAAATTCACTGAAAAACAAGATCTTTAACTATACTTGTTCCTTTAACAACTCTTTACTTTGCACAAAACACTGTGAATCGTCATCTAAATCCAAAATTATAGTTCTATAATGGCTTCGAAATGTTCTGCGCAGAAAATTGCAGCCTTAATCCATGTTTCTCACCAGGTAATTACAGGTTCTGGAGGTAAACTAACTCCTGGTAATCTCTCCTTATACATCTGCACTCTTAGAGGTGCTTTTAGAAACACTTTTTTTACATTTGAATTTGATTTATTTACTAAAGGATATTCAGTTTTGGCGGTTTCTGCGACTCGGTTTATTCCATGTACAAGGCAAGTCACATGTACCATATTGGGGTAAAAGATTCTTAAGTGTTGGCCTACTTTTACCATATACGGTGCTGCATCAGACAAAAGCACTAAAAACTTCTCATCTGGGACTGGATTTGGTAAGAAGAAGCTCGATAGGGACTGCTGAATAAATCGGGTTACGGTCACATTATTAGTTTTGTCTAGCTGCTTAAAAGCTATTGGGTTTGTTGCTTTATCTTCTTGAGGTGCTTTAATCAGAAGATGTGCGATATATCTGCCACAAGTATCTGTGCTTTCATCAACAATAATGTAAACATTTCTTTCACCCAGTGAAGCTCTAATTTCTTCTAAAACGGTTTCGTATACTGAATGGACATTCTTCTTTCTAAGCGTGGATTCATCACGAAAGGTTTGTTGCCAATATTCTTGCAAAAGCGTCTAAATTGCAGATTTTGCAATTTTTTTAAGGGTATGTTTGCTGCGACCAAAGCCTTGCATAAGTCTTCTTGAAAATTTTCTTTTCAGTTGTCGATTTTTCTCCAACATTTTGAAATGCGTTTTTTACACTCAGTTAAACTGGCTCTGATTTCATTTTTTGTAACTTTGATTTAGGCAGCGGTGTTTTCAAATGTTGATCGATTTGGAACTTCTTCTCACAAACAATAATTTTTGGCCAAGCTTTGCGGAAGACTTTTCCTCCACTAAACTCTACTTCTGGGAAGTTTTTAATCCACGAAGACGCTTTCGCCACTTTAGACATTTTGAACACAAATTTGAAATCACTAGTTTCACACTGAAAATACTAAAATCTTTCGACAAACTAAAACAGAAGTACGTATTACAAACCGACATAAATACAGTTTGTTACGCAGGTAATAATAAGGCATTATTAAATGACAATAAATAATCCCTAACAATATACCTGCAGACCCCGGAAACCCTCAATAAATACCTTGTGTATAACCAAAATGTAAATATTAATTATTATATCATTATCTTCAGATTGGAAAATTCCTGAAACAAGTGCCGGACTGGATATTAAACGATCTACTAGTTTTCATGACCGGGCGCTTTTAAATTTCTGATAACGCTGGAAACATAAAAATATGCACATACCTACAATAATAATTTGGGAAAAATATGCATTTTATTATAAAATTGACAAAATTTGCAAAAAATGCATATATAAGCACTTTGCATATATTCCGCCCTTTATAATATATGAACCTTTACGAGTACGTTGTATATTTCCCTAATTATTGTTGTTTTCTTTGTTTCAGTCAGCAATGTAAAATTAAATCGTCATCAGCTTGTTCCTCCTCCAGTAATTGCTTGCAGTACCTTAACTTCTTAGAATGCATTATAATATACTTTTAAAAATCAAACCCTAGAAAGTCGCGAAACAACAGATAATAAACCATAATCGTGCTGGTCGCATATCTCGGAAAGGGTGTACAGATGCGACAGATCGCATTGGTCGCCAGCCGCAGCCGCGTCCATCGAATCTACAAACCGTGAAATGACGTCAGCTATATTAGGTGCTCGCTGTTTACCTAAACTATGAAAATTTCGTAATTTTGCCATCACATTTAATTGAATAAGTTAGGATTGGCTTATTAAAATTTATTCAAGCTTGGCACATGGGTTTATTATGTCTTACTATGTCTCTTCAAAAAACTATAATACGTTTTTTTTTTAATGTACAGGGGAGCCAATATTTAGTAACTTCAAAGTTTACATGGGATGTCCTATGTTCAACTAAGCACATCACTCGGTATATAAAAGGTATAAACATATCCTATATGTTTTGCAGGTTTAGAAAAAGCGTTTGACAGAATCTAAAAAAACAGGGAGTAAATAAACATAAAGGTAATAGAAGACGTCAAATACGAACATAGTAAGAACAAATATCGAAGAATCTGAGGAATTTGAAAGACAACAAGGAGGGCAATAAATTGGGATTTCAAGTTCACTCGTATCTTTAACGATACTTACTATAAGGCAATAAAGAGCCAACAATAAGACGAAGGAATTAACACTGGGATATTGGCCGCTGGCAGAACTGATCTTTATAGATGACATGGTCTTGATAGCATATTCGAAGGAAATTTACAGCATAACCTCAAAGTATTATAGTAAAATCCATCGGAGATGCACATGCAAATTAGTACCGGAAAAACAAAAACAATGATAAAATTAATGATAATAAAAGAAAACACATGAAGTAAGACTTGATGGGAAACAAATTGAACAAGTAGAGTATTTGAAATATTTAGGTCTAATAACAGAAGAATACGAGAAATTGGACAAGGAAATAAATGAGATTATGGGAAGAGCCAGAAATATATTCAACAAGATGAAGACGACATTGCTAGGAAAAAGAAAAGTGGAAATGAATAAAATCTAAAAGCAGTAAAGAAAGTGGTTAGACCAACAACCAAATTCAAGTCGAATATTCCGAATTAACACAATGGAAATGAGCTTTCTGTGTTCTGAGAACAGTAGAAGATAAAACAACAGTGACAAGATAAGATACGAAACATTCAGACAACACTTGCAAGTAGAACCGATTAACGAACAAATCTTAGAATGACAAGTTAGATGGTTCGGACATGGTCGTATCAAATGTTGAAAGATTATTATTAAAGACTTACAAAAGAGTGGTTGAAACGCGAGTGCCGGGAAAAAAGAAATGCTATGAGATGGATACTATGCTTAACGGAGGATAAAAACAATGGAGACAAACATATAGTACTAGTATTTTCTTGAAATATTTATTATATTCTTAGGATTCTGTGAAACCGTTACTGAAGCTTTTTAACAAGTTCATCATAGTTCTTTATAACTTTGTCTAATACGTGTTTACCAGGTATGTTACAGCATGAATAAATATTTGATACTAGCTGTTGGAGAACTTAATTCTTTTTATAAACCAATTAAATTATATTAATGGCACCAGAATTTCTAATTATTATATTAGTATTTATGCAGAAACACGTCAATTCAGAATTTTTTTTATTTGTTTATGTGAAACGTGACTAGGAAACTCTACCAGTATTTGAGACTCAATACAAACAAAAGGAAGTACGATAAAAGCACAAAGATTAGTAATTAATGTCCAAAAACTAAGAACGCAGTCATATATTCATAAATTTGGCATAGATTGAGTGCTTATCCGGGAATAATCTGAAATAGTTCGATTTATAGTATAAAATAGTATTTTAAGGCAACCTCTAGGCAAAATAATTAAAATAAGAGAAAGTAAAATTTTAACGCAAAAGATACTGTGAAAGAATATCGAAATTTGATAAAATAAAAACAATTTACACCAAGCTTTGAATAAGATGGAGGAAGTCATTGTTGGTAACAGGAAGAATGTTGAGGTACTCGTAATGAAAGTTGAAAAATACACAATGGGAGAAAATGGATGCAATACTGAAATTAATATTTAATTAATTTAAAAAATTCTTCAAAATGAAAGAGCTAAAGTTAAAGTAAGTAAACAGAATTAATATTAAGAATTGTTTGAGACGTTTTTATAGATGTAACAATCAATTTTTATTAGTTAAACTTACCACTAAGAAAGGCAAAGGTAGATATGCAGATCAATTAAGAAAAATTAAAAACGTTGGTGGTGGAACTAGATAGAGACATATCACAGAAATAAATGAATTAATGAAGAGTAGACACTAATAATCAAGGACTATATTGAACCAATTTTGGTTTGGTGTTAACTAGGTATATGTGTATATATCATTACCATGATTGATCTTCTTATTCCATTAAACTCAGAGGTTTTGAAAATAAACATTTTCCGAAAATACATAAATGGGCCTGTGCAACCAACATCTATATCAACTAGCTAATACAGTAAAATTTTTTATTAGCGACCACCCTCAAGGAATGAAATGTTAATCGGTTAACAGGGGTGATCGGTCGGTTAATAGAGAATAATTAAAACAACAGAACTGGTCTGCATTTTACATTGTTTCTTTACTAATAAGTATCTACACATGTGTAAATAATTGTAAATATTTTTGTTTAAATTTATCAGAACTAAAATTAAATGAGATAAAGCCAATTTGCCAATACGTGTATACTGCATGTGCAACTAACATATATATTATACAGTGTACTGTATGCTTGCTTTGAAATTCTTATTTTTTTGAAATAATCAGAAATTAATGATTGCTCCACATTTTTTATTCTATTTTTATAAAATTCAGATTCAGATTTTAATAGCAAATGAGAAATATTTGTAGACTTGTCAAAATTGTTAACATTATTAAAAAAGTTTTTTTAAGTCTCTCAAACTTTCTCAGGCTTCAGATAGGCGTGATATTTTCGACACTGGAGTAAGTTCAGGTTCCTCTTCCTCTGTCTCCGTTGGGAGTAGTTTCATTCGGGTTTCTTAGATCTCTTTAATAGTCATTTCTTCACTTTCTGTTGGCAAATCGTTATCAATAGAGGCAAATTGTCTTAAGTTCACAAATGTGTCCTTAGTAGTAGGAAACAGTTGTGCTAGCGGAATATTATCTTCCTCTTCGAAGTCTTCGATATTGATATCGGCTGATTCGCCACATATTTTCTTGAAATAATATTTTGCCGACGAAGGAATCCATTCATGCCTTCAAGTCTCGCTTCAAGTTATCTATTCCTAGATATTGAGCAGATTGGAGGGCTTTTACTTGAATTATGGGCCCGGATATTAGTAAGTGCTTGTTTCGCACCTTACAAAACCAGTTAAAAAAAACTTGGTCCACTGTCAGTCCTTCGGTGTTGGAAAATTTTCTTTTTTGTTCAGCGTTGCCACCTTCTTGAAACAAATTTCTAACTTCTGCTTTATTTTAAAGCAACATAGTTGCTTGGGTCTTACCCACTTTTAGTTTTACAGCCAATTTCCTGGTACTTAAACCAGTTTTTTCACTTTCCTCGATTATTTCAATTTTTTCGTTTAAAGAAAGACACTTCCTTTTTTCCGCCATCTTTAAATATTCACGTTAGTCCCAAAACACATAAAAACTGTTCAATACAAAACTAATATTAGCAACCGATTTATCAGCCTTTAAAGCAAATTGAATGGATCCGTCTGCAATAAAGTAATTAGTGTATGTACCTATATTTCTTAAGAATTGTCGGGTTGGGTTTTACTGCCCCTAATAGAGGGTGTTTTTAGCAATAATGTTTACTAAAAGTTTCGATGATGAGTGCCCGCGGTGGTTTAACAGATGGATCGGTAAAAAGGAGTATAAAATAATGGGATTTCCATTTTTAAATATGGGGAATTCATAACCGGTCGTTTAACAGGTGGTCACTTTATAGATGCGGTCGCAAACAGATATTTTACTGTATTCAGATTTATTTGCTATTATGCTTCCTATCGCCCAGGCCATAGGCGCCAAGTTCCCTAAAGTTTTGAGGGCCCGAGCTAGGTACTAATTACACTGTTCAACAGAGAAATCCTCCCGATGAAATAAATGAGTAATGTTTTTTTTTAATTTTATTATTTTTATAAATTTTATTATGCTTCCTATCGCCCAGGCCATAGGCGCCAAGTTCCCTAAAGTTTTGAGGGCCCGAGCTAGGTACTAATTACACTGTTCAACAGAAAAATCCTCCCGATGAAATAAATGAGTAATGTTTTTTTTAATTTTATTATTTTTATAAAATTTGGACCTAAATTGTTATACTATTGACCTGCAAATTGCTAAGTTAGCCTTAAATTTCATGGAAAGGCTTTATAGGCCCCTTTATAAAAAATAAACTGGTGACGCATTGATTACCTGCAGACAGCTGTGACAGTTTATTTAAAATCCCTTAAATTTTGCTTAAGTTGTTACTGTGCCGTCGCCCTATTCGTATTTTCCGCATTTTTTGTATAACGTATTTAATTTAACAAACATTTCGTCACATGTTTGTGTGCATAAAACCGATACCTCTTGCTATATTTGTGGCGGAATTACTGCGAAAGCGCACCAAAAACCTTTATCTACGCTTGCCAGAAGGGCTTATAAACTGTACCTTGCCTGTAGAATTGATTATCAGGATCAGTCATGGGCTGAGAATTAAGGGCTCCAAAAATTTGTTGCAGATGGTGTCCAAGAATATTGCCGCTCGCAGTGCCAATGGTTTGGAGGGAACCTCGTAGCCATGTGGATGACTGTTATTTTTGTATAAGGAATTACTAGTAAAACCAAGCGCAGCATTCATTATTGTTTCTTTTGTAATCAGACCAGTGCCCCATGACACCTCATTACCCTTTGCCAGTGTCCTGAAAGTTACACTTTTGATACGAAATCGGAATATGAAGAATATTTACTATGAGCTGGACTAAGTTACCTTCCTAGTTCTGACCATTTTTCTTCTAAACCTCACTTTAATCACTCAAGCTAAGTGATCTTTTTCGTGACCTGGACCTTCCGAAGACAAAAGCAAAACTTCTTGGATCCTGTCTGCAGCAATGGAACCTTTTGGTAAAAGGAATTAAGGTATCCATATATAGGAAAAGACAAGCAACATTAACATTATTTTTTGCAATGAAACATGATTTGGTGTATTGTCACGATATACCTGGTTTAATGACAGGACTCAGCTTGCCGTATACACCAGATCAATGGCGGCTATTTATAGATTTGTCTAAGATAAGTTTGGAAGCTGTTTTACTTTTTAATGGCAACGAATATCCATCAGTTCCTATAGGTCACTCAGCAAATATGAAATCTTTGACAATATTTAGACATCACTGAGGTCTATAAAGTACGAAGACCACAAGAAAGTGGTAGCATTATTGACAGGGCTGCAATCAGGATATACAAAATACTGCTGCTATTTGTCTGAATGTTCCTTAAGTATAAAAAAAGACTTTTGTTAAAGATTTTCAGTTTTGGTTCATGTTATCGGGCAAATCGTTAAAATACGGAATCTCATCATAAAACAGTATGTTTTGAGGTTGTCTTTACCCTGGAGATAGTATATATATAATGATTTAATCACTTCTTTAGGTACGATTGCGGATAATCGAGCTCTAATTAATCGGGGTATATTGATCACATTTTAAAATAATGCACATTGCGTTATTTTGTAGTACCTGCAGTCTTTGAATTTCCTCCTAAGTGCAAGAAATTATTAAAGAACACGCATATGAAAAGTGTAGCAATATAATAATATTAAACACTACATCTTAGTCTACTGAGACAAACAGGTGAGTTCCGACACATACAGGGTGATTCACCACGATGGCATATTAGAAGTTTATGGCAAACCAGTCAACGGAATCATACAAAAATTTGGTTTCTTGCACAAAGGAACATGCTGTATCCAGCTAAAATATTTTCGATAATACGGTGTTGTCACTTCTACTAGAAAGTAGTAGCAACTTTGAGATTTTAAATGAAATATCCTGTATATTAACTTATTTTTATAATTTGCAGAAGCTTGTCAACATCCTTTCTTATTATTATATACCTATATGTTGCCGTTTCCGAAATATTAGTTTATTTCCATTTTTTCTTTTTCGAAAAACACAACCTGCGATATGCTGATATTTTTATACTTGAGTTACTAAGGCACCGAAACTCATTTCGGAGTTGGGCAATACTGGAAGTTTTCCTACGCCATGGCTAAATCTTAATGTCAATGTACAGGGTGGTCTAAAAATGAAGTTATTTTGGTTAGGTGAAAAAATGTCTAAATGTACATTTTTTCAAATGAAACACGCTGTATACTTTTACTGACTTAAAAAGATGCTGAAATTTGTTATGCATTTATGTATACCATACCTATACCTAACTAGTCAAATTTCTGACTTATAGGCGTATATCTGCAAAAGTTCCTTAAAAAAGATATTCCCGTTCGGTTTTGAGTCAGTGTGTCATTCAGTGTCATATGTCAAGTCACGGGTATTATCGAAATTGGCCTTCGGGATCACCTGATCTTAATACAATCGTTTTTCATCTGTGGGTAAATTACCAGTTGAAGAGTCGCTCCATTAGGCCAATTGAGGATTTCAACATCTACATCTAAATAAAATTTGATCTGGCAAGACGAATGCAGGCAGCAAGCGCATTTTGAAGTATTTGGAAGTAGACGGCAAGTGTTTTAGGTATCTATTTAATATTGTGTTTCATTTTTTAGCAATTTTTGTTACTAATATTGACTCTTAGCGCGTTTACAGCTGAATAAGGCGCAACAAAATTCGCGTTTTGAGTGCACAAATCTGACAGATCCAATTTTATTTGGATCTAGTTCTTGAAATGCTCGGTTGACCTGACTTAGCAATTCAACTCGTGATTTGCAAATCTTTTCTGCATGGCACACTAACTCTGACTGCATGGCACACTAACTCAAAACCGAACGGGAATATCTTTTTCAAGGAACTTTTGCAGATAAACGCTTATAAATCAGAAATTTGATTAGTTAGGTATAGGTATGGTATACATAAATGCACTACAAATTTCAGCATCTTTTCAAATCAGTAAAAATATACAGGGCGTTTCATTTGAACAAATGTACTTTTAGATATTTTTTCAACTAACCAAAATAACTGCATTTCTGGACTGTATATTGACACCAAGATTTAGCCATGGCGTAATAAGTCTTCGCGTATTGCCTAACTTTGAACCAAATTTTAGTGCCTTAGTAATTAAAAGTTTCAAAATATATCTCTGGTCATGTTTTTCAAAAAAAAAAAATGGAAATTGACTAGTATCTCGAAAACGGTAACGGATAGGTAGAGGGAACTAATAAGAAAATATGTTAACAAG
Source organism: Polydrusus tereticollis (assembly GCA_963920685.1). Classification (NCBI taxonomy): domain Eukaryota; kingdom Metazoa; phylum Arthropoda; class Insecta; order Coleoptera; family Curculionidae; genus Polydrusus; species Polydrusus tereticollis. Next base: position 82,004,105 of record OY987329.1, on the reverse strand, counting down.
CTATAACAGATTGTAAAAATTAGATAATATACATTGTATTCCATTTAAAACATTAAAGCTGCTACTACTTTCTAGTAGAAGCGGCAACACCATATTATCGAAAATATTTTAGCAGGATAGAGCATGTCCTCCTATGAATGATACCAAATTTTTGGATCATTCCGTTGACTGGTTCGCCATAAATGTCTAATACGCCATTGTCGTGAATCACCCTGTATAGTCCACATTATTACTGAAGCACAATTACTGTGGATCCAAAATAACCCTCAAATACTTAAACTCAGAAACAAAATCAATTACAACACCATTCATTTTTAAAAAAGGTCTAAATTGACATTGACATTGTCGCTATAACTCCATTTTCTCCATTCTCATTTGGATTTATTCCCGAAAACTTAAAACCAGTGTCAGATGAGCATGGAGAAAGATTTTACCAAGACATTGCCTCAATTGAAAAACGGTATACTAGAAAATGGAGTCCAACTATCTAAATGGAGGCCGACTATGGTTGGAATTTAATACGGACTAAATTGGTTTTTATAAAAGAAAGATCAAGGGAATAATAATAATAATAATAGTAAAATGTTAATTATTAGCTTGTAGTTGTTTCAAGTTAATAAATTAAATATAAATGACGTTTTTATTGAATTTTTCATGTCTAATGCGCCTTTCTTATCATTGGAGGCTGATGTCGAAATTCAGTCAGAGCTAGATTAACTAGACTAAAGTATATAAAAACTAATTAAAAATGTTTTGGAAAGTTGGACATTATTTTTCCAGTAGGTACCAACCAAATAATTACACAGTCAGTTTTTAAAGTAAAAAATAGACAATTTCTTTCGATATTTTACTAAAAATATACGTTCCTAAACTACAAGAAAAAAAAATTTAATTCGATTGGGACGCTCATAGCAATAAAATATAAAAATGGACTCAATTAATAACTTAAAAAGCCAATAATAGAGTTTATTAGAGCTATGTCTAGTTTACATTTACTCGTCGCCTTCCAGTTGCTTAGCGAAATAACGTATTTTAATTGTCTGCAGTCCAGACAATTAAGGATTGTAAAGAAATTGTCATGTTCACTCAATAATTTTTATAGCAGAATAACATCAGTTCATTTTAAATTCCTGAGCCCGTCCCCCCGGAGTCGGCGCCTATGGGTCTTTTGTAATAACTGTATTTTGTATGTCAAGAATCTTTCGAAATCCCAGTTTAGCAAGGTTGCCAAAATTGCAGTTTTTTTAATGGTGAACCCAAATTATTCGTGAGCAAAAAGTTTAATATAACATAACGGCTTTTAATAACAATTTCGTAGTCACCTTGTAATGATGCAGTAGGTAGTCTTTAACTTTTAAAACATAGGCTTAAAAATTATCGACAAATATCAACTGCTAAAAAATCTCGAAGATTGCTGTTGGGACGTTGACCGCTACCTAATAACTGTATCTAAATTTTAAAATTTGAGAGTTATTATTACAAAAGTATATTTAATTTGGCTTTGGGCGTTGACCATGCACTGACAGTGGCGTACATGAGTTACACAAGCCTACGAAGAATTTTTGATAAGACAATTTTTATTTTTTTAAGTTAGTTTTAACGTACTATAGTATATTTCAGAAAGGTGTAGAGTAATAAAATGGGACATTCCGTCCAGTTCGGCTTAATTTCGGTATCTGCCATAGGCGCAGGTAAACTGTGCATTAAATTATTTATGATACCTAACTAACCAAAAATTTTAGAGAATTAGGTTAACGGGTATTAAGATAAAATAGTATTGCTTGTAATATTAAAACTTCAAGTAATTGCGTAAGAGGATTAGGAAAGGTATGTTTTCTGGCCTGAAGTGTCAAAATCGAAATATTATGTAGGGATTAGTTAGGTAGTAGATTATAAAGTTACGTTTTGCGTTTAACATGTACAGGGTTATCCAACCAAGACTGGACAAGGCGATTTTTTGACTTTTCCTGTACTTTTATAAAAAAACTGAAATAGCCATCTTAAGTCATTTTCTCCCGCGAATTCGAATATCTTCAGCAAAAAACAATTGAACATCAAACAAAAGTACTAGGGGTCACTTTGATATTTTTTTAAATGGGATGCCGTATTTTTAATGAGCTTATCCGATTTCTCATATAAATTTTGATCTAAAATGTTGGATTTTTAATTCAAAAACGCCTTTTTTCTTCAGTTTTAAATTCGGAAAATGTTCGTCTACCGTAAGATTAATACCTGATAGATGGATACCCGTTTCACCTGTTCACCCTTTAACCTGCTTTAAAGCGTCCGTCAGTTAGACAAAATAATCAAGTTTCAAATTTCTATATATTTTTCACGAATTAATTACAAATTTAGTAGTTTTTGCAAATCTATTATTGCTTACGTATAAAAAAAGTATGACATATTAGAAAAAACTATAAACTAAAGTGAATAACTTTAATCTCAATAATATAATTGTTCTATGTGTCCTCCATTATTTTCAAAACATGACCGATGCCCCCTTTTCAATCTCTCCAAAGAATCTCTTACAATATTTATGTTTTACCTATCTATTATTGATCTATAATACCTTAGAAACGGAATATGTTATGATAGCAATAATACCTGCTATCACACCTAGGGCATTATAAGCGGGCATTATGATAATGCCCGCTTATATTACCCTAATGCGCTAATATGGAAATTTTATTGCTTATCCAATTTTATTTCTCTCACAATAAAGATCAAGTTTATACAAAAAATAATTTTTTCTTTAAACAATACTAAAAATTAAACTTTATTTCCAAAATAAAAATTACAATTTTGAAATGTCCCGGAAAATGTAGCTGATCCCACTATAGAATGGTCGGTGTTTTTTGTGATGGTAGCAGCGGTGGTAGCACTAACGCTATTTTGTATAGAAGAACAGTCTATTAAAGAATTTTCAATAGTCGCTACGGAATTAACCTCGGAATTAACTGAATTGGCAATCATTTTGGCTATTTTGTTTTTGGATGAAATACTTTCTTCTATATATCCTTCAGCTACTGAAGAGCTTTTCCATTTCCCATGTTGTTTTAGCGTTTCAAACGAAGCACCTGCCTCAACAAGTAAAGTTGACGATGTGCGACGCAAACAGTGGCCGGTGTAAGCTTCTGCATTATCCAGTTTTAAAAATTTTGCGATCAATGTTGGGACGCTTCCTATGGTATTTTTTCCAATGGGTTGTACTGTACATCGACCCTTTCTATAGGTAAGAAAGAATCTTCGCTCCTTTATTCCAGCTGGTCTTAATGTTGTATACTTTTTTATTAAATTTAAAGCGCCTAAATCTTCTTCGATGATAGTAAAACTTTTTGAAGTTGAAGTTTTAGTTTCTGGTACCTTTATAACCAAGACTGTTCCTCTATCTTCAATGTCATCAATGGTCATTTTGACCAACTCATCTCGTCTTAAACCTCCAAAAACACCCATTACCAATATGACTTTGTGTACCAAGTAGATATCATCAGGAGCCTTCTTAATAAATTTTAATATTTGTTCTCCTTCCAAAACTTTAGACTTCTTCGGGACGTATCCTTTCGACTTAACTTTTAAAAAAGATATGAGACGATGGTATTGCGAAATGTCTATATTTTCATAGACCATCAACGTAGACCTTAGGGTAGAATACTTGGTCCAGAGAGAGTTCGGACTGTATTTTTCCGACTAAAAATAATAAAGTTTGTTAAACATATGTATTAAAATAAAATCAATAACTTACCAGTTCCTGGAAATATGCCATTAAAACGTTTTCGGTTATTTGAAGAATTGTGTTCGTATCTTTCCAAATACCAAATATGCCATACTCCCGATCATACTGTTGCCTTGATTTAACTGGCAAAAGATTTTCGGTCGCTTTTATGACCTTTTCTCTTATATTTTGTGGAATTTCTTCCATTTTGAGCAAATCGTTAAATAAAAAATGCCAACTGACTAACTGACAGAAACATCAAAGTCAAACTTAACACCAGTCATTATCTACTTACGTATACAGGTACAGGTGCAACTTATTTTTTATATTGCGAATAAATAATGTAATTAGTCATTGAAAAACTCTTTTTTAGGTAAAACATAAAGCATTGTATGCACCACGGGCTTTACTGGACTATAATGCCCATCAGGCAGAAACCTATCCCTCGGGCCAGAGGCCCTCGGGCTATTTCTACCTTCAGGGCATTATAGTCCCCGTAACGCCCTTGATACATAAATAGCTATTTGGTCCTGGTTAAGTCTATTAATTTCATTTATAATTTTTTGCTGAATGTCCTCCAGACATCTGTTGGGTCGTTGATAAACTACATTTTTTAAATGACCCCATAAAAATGTATCCATTGGCGTGATATCGGGGCTATTTGGTGGCCAATGAATTGTTCCGTTACGGCCAATCCACTGATTGTAACGCTCGTTTAGGTATGTTACCACTTCTCGAACTGCATGAGATGTTTTATTTTCCTCAAATAGGTTCTTTATCTTTAGAATAGTATTGACGGATATATTTCTGTGAAAATTTGCAATAAATCTTCTTATTGCTTCTCTTGCATTTTCTTGGCATTTGTAGAACAAGATAATAATCTGCAATCTCTCATCTAATGAATATTTTATTTCGGCAATATTATAGTAAATTTGTCAAATTTTTTGACTTTGAAGGATTCAAAGGTGATTATACCTTTATTACCTAGTGTATGTTTCAAACAGGTTAAAGTTAAATTATACTGGAGAAAACATTAAAATTTAATAAAAATAGCTGTCACAATATTAAATATTTTAATCAGAACGGACAAAAAAAAAATCACTCGTTCCAAAAATCGTATAAAAAAAGCTATGTTCCATTTAAAAACACCTTATCCATAGCGTAACTCTTTTGTTTCTGGTTCAAATAAATTTTTGGTTTCATTTTTGAATTCTGCAGGAAAAAGTACATCGATTAAATACAAGGAAGCTCAAAAATGAGCCCCTGTTTAGTCCTCGTTGGAAGACCCTGTACATGATTGCATAAAATACGATTATCCAAATTTTACGGTACAAGAAACCGTCGACCGATGTTCCCGAATTACTGAGTTGGAAAGTCCACCGTTTTTAAATTATTGCGGGAGAGAAAGACGGCAGGTCAAGTGGAACCTCCCAAGAAAAGTCCAGGCAGACCAGTAAAAGTCCTTGATGAAGACACCGAAAGTGTAGTTCGAAGAAAAGTTCACTCTTTTTATTTTAAAAAAGAAATTCCCACCCTAGATAAGATTCTAATGGAGCTTGGCCAGGATGGCAGTATTCCGTTTATAACTAGAAAACTTTTATGTATGGACCACTTTAAAAAATATGGATTTTGTCTGGGAAAAGCATAACCGTCAATCACTTTTACTGGAAAGCGATGAAATTGTTTGCTGGCGACGAAAATACTTAAGAAGTATAAAGTAGTACAGAAGAGAGCAGAAGAAAATCTTTTATCTTGATGAGACGTGGATTAATGAAGGTTATATAGTACCAAAATTGTGACAAGACAAAAATATAACCAGTGGTCGCCAAGCTTTCATGGAAGGCCTGTCAACGGGTATTAAGGTGCCTTCAGGTAAAGGGAAGAGACTAATAATCGTCCATATTAGAAGCGAAGAGGGATTTTTAAAAGAAGGTTTGCTAACCTTTCAGTCGTTCAATGCGTGAGATTACCACGAGGACATGAATTCGAATGTTTTTGAGGACTATTTTGGTAAAATGATAAAATATCTTCCAGCTGATTCAGTAGTAGTTATGGATAACGCAAGCTATCATTCACGACGCACAGAGAAGACTCCAAGTTCATCTTGAAGAAAACAAGAAATTATCGACTGGTTAATCACCAAAAGAATTAAATTTGAAGATAATTTGATAAAGAAGGAACTATTAGCTATAGCAAATTTACACAAACATCGTTTTATGAAATATGCCGTGGAAGATATAGCAGAAGAACATAGTGTAACTGTGCTGCGCACACCGCCATATTATTGCGAACTGAATCCTATAGAACTTATATGGGAGCAAGTGAAAGGATTTGTAGCAAGACACAACACGACATTTAAAATGAAAGACGTTATGCTACTGTTTGATTAAGCCATTATGGAAGTGACACCAGAGAACTGGCGAAAAGCAGTTCATCATGTCATTAAAGAAGAGGAGAATGGGATCTTGACCACCTGAGCGATCGGACCGTCGACCCGTTAATTATAACGTCAAGAGGAGATGACAGTTCCTCAGATAACGAAGAATATTATGATTTTTTATAATTTAATTTCTGTATAATGTATTTTTTTAAAAATGTTTAATAAAAAATAAGTGTAGCTAATACTATGTACATAATGCCTAATTTTTATTCTGTTAAAATAAAATTATTTCCTTTTTACGAATATCCTACCGGCACGCATTTGTCAAACCATTTCAGTGTTTGTGAATGGATAACAATAGGCAAACCCCATAAATTGAGCCAACCCCGGGTGGTACTACCCGCACTTGATGAAAAGAAAGAATTTTGCAATGAAATCAATGCCAAATTATGAAAGTGGCTTAAATATTCGTTGGGTCACTCTGTAGTCCCTTTGCATACCTAATGAGCTTTTATTACTCTACACCTTTCTGAAATAGACTATAATAGCCAAATCAATAGTCGCTTGTTTCTATCACGTACAGTCTTTTTTCTATAAAATTGTCATATTTTGTTATTATATAAAAATGATTATTTGCTGATTATTGTTTCTGTTTACGAAGCACTGTTAATACTACAGAATTAATAGGAGAAATACTGATGGGCAATTCCTATATTCAGAATAATCTATAAACCAGATGGGGAAAAGCCGACGCGCGACTGGGCATCCCTGAATATTGAGGATACTTATATAAATCAGGGCTTCGAATAGTTCATATTGAGTTTAATGGGTAACACTTAAATGGTTTTTGTTCGTGTAAAGTAATTTGTTGCAAAAATAAGCCTGATGATTTTTGTTACATTTGCGGTAACTTCATTGTGAAAAAGTACAAGAAAACTATTATTATTTATTTGGGATCGAACTTGACAGCTTAGTCAGGCATCATGCCTTTAACTCCTTTTCAGCCTTCTACAGCTTTATGGGCCAATCTTCATATCGAGATTTCATTTGGGCATAACCCTACTTGGCTGGGCAATTCAAGAGCGCAATATTTGCTAAAGTCTGTTCAGAGAGATAAGAAAGTGACTAACTGATCCCTATTTGAAAAACCCAGGCCAGCTGTAAAATTGAAATATGGCCGAACAGGTCCGTAACTTGCTTAGAATTTAATCATGTTTTGTAATAAAAATAATTAAGATTAAATAATATTTTATTTATGTTTAAATGTGAAATTACATGTTATTTTACTATTAAAAATTATATTTATGATTACAAAAACATACAAATTATTCGGTACTTATAATAATTTTATGGAAGTAGTCCATCTCACAGTGGAGTAATATTTTAAGTGAGGAATGAAACACAAAGTCTGCTCCACTAATTTAATAAAAAGTTCAGATTAACATCCCATACATGTTTCGAAGGTATAAACCTTCATCTTCAGTTGGTAATTATTAAGATGTTATTTATGAAGAGACCAATGACATTGTTAAATTTATTTAAACTAATGTTGCAGAAAAATTTTTTAAGAAGACATATGTAACTTTAATTAGGTAACTAATACATATTAAAATTAAAGTAAAATTAACCAAATAAAATGAATTTAAAATGAATTTAGTTTTATTTTAAATTTAAAATTTAAAAAATACCTTACGAGTTTTTTTTTTCTCGCTAAAATGGGATTATTCACAATTTTCCATACAGTTGATGTTGGAATTTTTGTTAATGTGGCCGTTTCTTCTAGCGCAGCTTGCTTGCTGACCGCACGTTCAATGAGAGTCGAATAAACATTGTTTATAACTTCCTTAGTTTCCACAAAAAAGTGTTTTCTGCTTTTCGAGTACTCACACCCGATTAAACAAACGCTGTATTACACACGAAGTAAGAATAATTACTAAGCTTAAAACTAACTAGGCTATATATACGGTCTTTAGAACATAATTTGTTTTATGGGATTAACCCTCTCATTTTGAATCAGGTAAGATTCGGTTTAAAATCACCAAACTATTACTTTAATAATGAAACTACGTCTTCCGGATTTGCAGTTTACTTTAAAACGTTTTAAAGTACGGATCATAATTTAGCTGCGTTTATTCATTCATTCATTGTTTGTTTATGGCCACCCTTGGATAATCCAATTCAAAGGCAAAGTGTAACTTTCTGATATCTCTGGACAGGCTTTACCTGTTGTCAATATTTCCTTGCGAATTGGTTTTCATGATGTAATTGTTCAAAATTTATGTCGCACCCTTCAGTTCAGTGCCTGGAGCCTGGCGGAGATTGAATATGAGTTTGAGTGATTAGAGGATTTGTCGCAACGTCGGTACGTCTGTAGTAATTGGCGATTATTTTATTATAAAATTCTTTGAGCGTAGGGATTTTAAAGTCGCGATGCAAAACCCTATTGACAGCATACCGAGGAGCGTCCGCAATTATTTTCAATGTCCTGTTCGGGAGCACCTGAAACTTGTTGTGCTCGGTCTCACTTATCATGCACCATGTTGGCACACCATAAGTCAGGACCGGCCTGACCGAAGACTTGTATAAATTTATTTTTGTTCTCTAGCCAACTTTGGTTTTTTTGTTCAAAAGGCAATAAATTAAACTCAGTTGTTTGCCAGCATTTTTAAGTCTTAATTTTCATTTCAATTAAGTCTTTGATCGAAAACAAGTCCCAAGTACTTAACCTCTTGAACCTAACTTACCCTTATACCGTCAACCCTTAGCAAGGTCTCCGGCCTTTTCACTGTACTTTTCAAAAAGAAAATGGCCTTCGTCTTGGCTGGATTCAAACGAGTCTTCCCGTCCGAAAGTCATTTTTCTAGCGAAACAATGTGCTTTTGCAGTCTAGACATCAGTATCTGCGGTGACTTTGCAACAGAGGTAATTGCAGTATCGTCAGCAAATAAAAAGAGCTTGTTAAATCTGTTTCTCGGAATATCATGAACATAAATATTCTACCAAATCGGTGCGAGAGGGGATCCTTGCGGGACTCCTGCCCTGATGCGCTTTGGATCAGAAATCGAGCCTTCTCCAAAACTTCTGTTCTCCAGAGAGGAGATGATAACCTTAATGATATAATTGGGGGCCCCTAAACTTATTAGTTTTAAAATCAACCCGCAATGTAAGATTCTCGTTGCCAGTGTGATGGTCTGTCTCACGGTGCAATGTCCCCCCCCCCCCCCTAAAACCGAACTGTTCGTCCGGGTGAACATTGCGCTCAATAACAAAGTTTTGTAAGCGACTGAGAATTACACATATACGAGATGTTGCACGTGGCGACATCTCGTAGCAAACGAGCTATCCATCCAACCAGACCAGCGAGGTCTTAGAGAAGACCAAACGCTGGAATGGAACACGCATAAGCAGGTATCTAATGTCAGGTGGCGCTGAAAGCCAATCGTCGGTTTCTGTGAACCGAAAACGCGATATAAAAGAAAGATGTTTGTCCCTTTTCTTTCTTTTTATTGAAAAGAAAAGGGACAAACATCTTTCTATTAGACTGAGAATTAGTTTTTCAATTATCTTAAATAGACTCCTTAGTAGACTAATCGGTCTATAATTCACTACTTGGGTGGGATCTTAGTTCTGTTTCAAGATCAAAATTACCTTCGCCTTTTTCCACACATATATAAAGTGGCCCTTCTTCGATAATTACTTGTGAAAGGTTTACTATGTCCCCGATAATATCGACCGATAGATTACGCAATGCCGCGTTTCTAATACCGTTCAAGCCTAGAGCTTTCCTGATATTTAAATTCATCAAAAGTCCTTCCAGCTTCTCCAGACGCCCTGTATATTTTGGACTAGGTGGTCCATGTCGCGATAGATTCGTTCTGGAGATCCTTTCATCTCTCCCTGCGTCGGCACATGGGCTCTCGCTGAACTATGCGCAGAGTTTATCTGCGAAAAGTTGAACTTTTTGCTTGCAATCCAAAACTATGACATTATTCTGGGTTTTAACGAACGACAAGAAAAGTAATATTGACTTTGTTATAAATGCGTATTTTGCATACTTCAAAGTAAAACTTGGAAATCAGGATAAATATTGTATGTTGTTTGTAAGATTTGCGAGGAAGATCTAAGGCACTGGATTAAAGGAACAAGAAAAGCACTATCCTTTTGATTACCGATGGTGTGGAGAGAGCTCAAGAACCATACAGACCATTGTTATTTTTGCCCTTGCAACAATAAAGGTCATAATATCAGAATTTAAAAACACAATAGTGTTAATATCCCTATATCTGTGGTACCACAAATTTTATAAAGCGCTATTAATAATGAGGAAGATGACGAACCCTTAACTATTGCGGAGACTGATGTGCTTTAACCTTCTTCTTTAAGTCAAAATGTACCTCAGCTGTTTTTGCAAGAAGAGCTAAATGATCTAGTCCGTGATTTGGGACTTCTTAATGTGGGATAGTTGAGCTAGAGACCACAACTGGGAAGAGAAATTGAAAAAAAGAGTTCTCTTCATAACAGCCTAGATCCTGAGGAAGTATTATTACCTCCACTTCTTATTAAACTTGGTTTAATAAAGCAATTTGTTAAAGCGTTGTACAAGACAGACCGATGTTTCCAACTCTTGACTGAAAAATTTCTCTCTCTATCAGAAGCGAAGATTCAAGATCGTATCTTTGTTGGTCCAAAAATAAGAACGCTAATGAAAACTAATGAGTTTGAAGCGGTCATGTACAGCACCAAAAAAGAATACGCGGAAGGCTTTTAAGGATGTTGTAAATAAATTTCTGGAAAATAATAAAGACCCAAGTTATGTGGACATTGTGGAGAACATGCTGGACAAATTTAAGAAATTAGGTGTTAATATGAGCATAATAATTCACGTTTTACACGCACATTTGGACTATTTTCCCGCAGACCTTGGTGATGTCAGTGAAGAGCAGGGTGAGCGACTTCACCAAGACATTAAAGAAATGGAGAAGACGTATCAGGGTACAAAAATGATATACTATTGTTGGATGTTGAACAAGGTTGCTCTTATGGACGAGTATAAGAAAGAACTCAAAACGGAGTTATTGGGGCGAGAAAGAAAACATTTTCTAGGAAGAGCAAAGAGCAAAGAGCAAAGAGCAGTTCGTGTTTCTTTTGCTTTGTTTTTTATAGTGTTTTATTAATATTTTGTTTCCTATACTTATTTTATAAATAGAATATTATAAAAGCATACCGTTTATACAGGGTTTAGATAGAACATGAAAGAATAAGATGACAAGTTCCTATAAAATGTTTTCTTACAGACCCTCCTTACGGAGATATGTGCCCCTGAAGGACGCCGCTGGAAATTGGTATGTTTTGAATAACTTTAAAGTACTTAATATAATTTAATTAAAATTTAATGTGATGGACACTAGTAAGGACCTCTTAAAATAGTGTCCTTGAAACATATCTGGCTTTTTTAGTTTACCAGGGGTGGACTAAGCTTCACAACGTAATGCTTACATATTTAACACCCTGTATGATAAAGACTTAAAAAAATAAATCTGGGTAGCTTGCACCTTAGACTAAAAAAAAGGTACTCTTGTTTATTATCGATAAAATGAACCGTTTTCGATAACAAGAATAATAAACAAATTCATGGTTTATTTTTAATGAAAAGGATTATGACTTCTATTTTGTCTCTCGACAAGAAAGTGTGATACGAAAGTTATTTAAACAACAAAAAAGTTTTATTTTAAGTTGTTTAATCTGAACAAGTATAAACATTTAAAAAAACGCAGTGATGTAATAGGAGGCACCTTAACGAAATTAGTGAAAAACTTCATAAGAGGGTTTAACATGGGCTCCGTGGAGTCTGATACAATCGTGGGTCCGACGAATTGAGGACTGCTATACCCGCCACAGTAACCCAGCCTTGGTCCTTATTGCATCAAAATGAAACATAATTCTTTGTAGAAGTTCTTCCATAGTGCCGACCGAAGTGGAATACACCATGTTCTTTAGGTGTGCCCACAGGTAAAACTTCAACGGCGTTAGGCCGGAAGATCTAGGAGGCCAGACAATAGGTCCTCCTATACCTATCGAACAGTTTGGAAATACGTTATTCAGGTGCACACCAACGCTGACATGAGGTGGTGCCCCATCGTGCATGAAGTTCATGTTTCGGCGGGCTTCAAGTGGTAAGTGCTCTATTAAATCCTGAAAAGCGTTCTGGAGGAACTCCAAATAAAGTTGTCCATTTAAGCGTTCCGGCAATACGTAGGGTCCAATTAAAAAAATTGCCAATGATCCCTGCCCAGATATTAATTGATTGGAACTGATGTTGATGATGCGAAACAATAGTGACATGAGGATTGTAAATTGGTGATACCATTTTTGGTAAACCTTGCTTCATCCGTGAAAAGAATAATGCTAATGAAGTTTACATTATTTCGTTGCTGATCCAATAGCCAGTGTGCAAACTGCATTCCACGAGGAAAATCCTCAGGAATCAGTTCATGTACTTTTTTCAAATGATATGGATATAACAGCTATTCTTGAAGAACTTTATGTACTATTGTTTTCGATGTATTAGATTGTGCTGATAATTTTCGAGTGTCATCCACAACATTTAAAATATTTTCCTCTAATTTCGGCGTACGTATGGTTCTTATCAGACCGGCATCAGTAGGGGAGACCGGGGACAATTGTAACAGTTTTTATATATTATGGCACTATTTTTTACGTAATAAAATGAAACCCATCAAAACTTGGAAAATTATAAAGCTCAGTTTTTATTTTATGATACAGGGAACAAAAACTACATTATCTTGTCGTTTTCGTATATAAAAAAATGTTTATATATAAATGTAATCCGTTACATTTGTACCACTCACGGAGACAATTGTAACAGCCCATGGTATAATTGTAACAGATAAAAAACACTTGTAATTATATAATATAATAATAAACATTGAAGTGTAAAACAAAACATATTAAGCTTATAAAAATTAAAAAAATCGCATAAATGGAACAAATCATGTCAACTAAAATACACAAAATGGAAAAAAAAAACTTAAATGATATAATCAATCTCTGCAATTGATGCAGTAAAAAAACAAATTCTCATTGTCATCTCTGCATTCGCAGTGAGCCCATCCCTTACATAGTTGACATTTTACCCATTCTTCTCCATGTCTGTCATTAGAGTAGGGCCCTAGGCAATACAAACATAGTGCGTCGTCATCATCATCTGAAGAGCTTAAATTAATTTCTTTCTTCTTTTTCTTCGAAATATTTCTTTTAACTTTTTTTGTGTTTGTTTTTCTTACCCTCGCTGCTTCTTTCTCAAGTGCAATTTTTTCTGGCGTTTCGGTTAATATCGCAGATTTTACTTTTCTTCGACTTGTGACCTTCGCACGTTTGGCAGCTTTTGGAAATGGTCTAATACTTTCCAATAATTGCCTGGAAGTATTCAACCCATCTTTCGATGTTGAAGGTGTCGGTTCTTTTGAGGTAGATGGTGTCGGTTCTTTTGAGGTGGAAGGTGTCGGTTCTTTTGAGGTGGAAGGTGTCGGTTCTTTTGAGGTGAAAGGTGTCCGTTTTTTCGGTGTTGAGGTTGTCGGTTCTTTCGGTATGGAGGTTGTCACTTCTTTCGATGCGGACGATGTCGGTTCTTTCAATGTTAGGGCTTTCTGTTCTGTCGATGAGGATAGTGTCGGTTCCTTGGAAGAAGCTGGTTCAAGCAGAGATTCTGCAGATCGGACTTGAGCAATCGGACCCATCGGCTCTGGTGGTGTTTCGTTTATTGCACCATTATCTACGTGCTCAAGTGAGTTATCGGTTGGTAGAGACGGAGCAAACTCGTAGTCTTGGAAAACGTCCCGATTAAAAGGACAGATCCCAGTAACTTTAAACCCATTTAATATATTAGTTGGAGTGGCAGCTCTTGGTAGAGCTTCAGCAACAAGTCCAGGTAAGTCATAAATGGTCATAGTTTGACCAGGATTGTTTTTCATCCAGGCATCCATAGAGTTGTTTAGATAGCTTTTTAGGGGTTCATAGACAGTTCGGTCTAAGGGCTGCAATTTATGCGAGGTATGTGGCGGGAACGATAGAAGTACAATCCCGTTTTCTCGGCAGAAGTCAATTGTTTGCAAACCCAGATGCGATCTATGATTATCCAGAATCAACAATATCTTATTTTGAAGGGTCGGTCTGGCATGTTTCGCAAAATGCTTTATATATATGAAAAAGGTGTCGGCATCCATCCACCCGGAGCCGTTAGCTTCTCCAATAGAACCAACTGGGGCATTAGTCATAAAAAAGGGTTTAAATCGCTTTCTAGGAAACAAAAACATTGGCGGAATTGTATTTCCTAAAGCGTTCACAGCAACACAAAGGGTAATTAATGTTCCCCTTTCCGCAGAGGTAATGGCTCCTACTTGTTTGGTACCTTTGGAAGATACAATTTTGCTTGGTCTTTGCACTGTTGTGACGCCTGTTTCGTCTACATTGTATAAATTGGCAGCCTCAAATTTGTCCTTCTCCATTGCCCTTGCCAAATTGTCAAAAATTTTTTTAACATTTGGTCTGTTAAAATTCACTTTCACTTGCATGACTTGTCGCTTCGGGTACTCTTATAGATAATGTGTGGTTTCTTTTCATAAAATTGGAAAACCAATCTCTTGATCCCATTTTCCTAGCATGCCATTCCTCTGGAACTTTAATGTTTTTTCTTGCACAAAATTCATACGCCAAAGAACGAACATCGGAAGGTGTGAGTCCGAAATAAAGATCAGCCGAATGGCGTATATACTCACAAAATATTACTTCGTCTTCTGAAGATAGGATTTTATTATGCGAGGAGTAACCAACGTTAGGGTTTTTAATGCCACTTTTAATTTTCCTAATATATCTATGCAAAGTAACATGGCAAATGTTAAAACGTTTTGCGGCTTCTCTCTCCGACAGACCTTGGTCTAAAACCAGTGAAGTTGCCTGTTGCATGTCAGTACGAGCAGGACCCCTCTTGGTAGTTCTCACCCTTGAACGTGGCATTTTCTGTAAAATAATTTGGGCATTAACAAATTAAGAACATCTAATCAGAAGCTAGGGAGACAGTTGTAACATGTTACAACTGTCTCCCTATCGTGTGTTACAAATGTCCCCATCTAGCATTTTACATTAACAAATTAAATCACACAAACAAGATTGTCTTTATCAGCAATCCTGTATTGACACTAAATAGTGCCATTTTCAAATAAGGCGTGTGCATAATTTCACCTTTGATACAGCCCATTTAGTATCGATTTTAATAAAATAATGCATGAAAACATTTTTTACTTACGGTTGAGAAAATCGGACGTCTGCACGTGGGGACATTTGTATCACTACTGGCATACTGAAAGCACAGCGACGCGCGCGTCTAACGTTTCCGAGGCGAAGCAGGCGAGTGGCGCGAAAATCGAATTACGTAAACTACTGTTATGGCGGTTGTTACAATTGTACCATGTTACAATTGTCCCCGGTCTCCCCTACTATTTTTTCCAAAGTGTTCTAAAATTATGAAAAAAGTCAATAATAGGTATTACCTTATTAACTGGAATCGCCTACCATTCTTCCTTAGACGTTGGTCAACTCGTTGAAATGTTTTCTGGTTTGGCATAGTACGATTAGGAAATCTTTCGTGATATAGCCTTCTGCATATTCAATTAACGTGTATTCCATAGTTCAAATTAATTCACAATTAAATTCACCACAAAACCCAAGAATCAGTAAATTAATATCGAAGTAGAGGATCAATGTGTCATCGATGTGAAAGAGGAGAAAAATGCAGGATACTTTATTAATTATCTCGTACCATAGTAACGTTTGCAATAACAATACGTTTTTCTGGTGCATATAGTGAACATAGGTCTTCTACAACTATTCGTTTATTATTTTTTTTCTCGAAAACGGTTCAGTTATTTATATCAATTTATACAGGGTGTTAAAAATTTAAGCATTAAGTTGTAAAGCTTAGTCCGCCCCTGGTAAACTAAAAAAGCTAAATTTTTATTCAAATATATTAAGCACTTTGAAAGTTATTTAAGAAATACCGATTTCCAGCGGTGTCCTTCAGGGGCACATACCTCCGTAGAGAGGGCCTTGTAAGAGAAAAATTTATAGGAACTTGTCATCTTATTTTTTTATGTTCTATCTGAATCCGAGAAATTTTCCATATTTTCCCGGACACCCTGTATATAAATTATGCTTTTTGTAGATTTTCTTTTGATAAATTCACCCCTACAATAAAATGTCCATTAGACATTTGCATTTTTATCACTTTGACATCGATAAAAAAGGTGCATCCTTTTTTATCGCAATAAAACCCTCTCTAGCTAAAAATTAAATGGTAAAAACCTCTCCAGCTCAAAATCGAGTAGCTTTTCTTTTTCATTGCTCGGCAACCTGACTTATCGTTACAAATTAATTTGATGCTTGCAACAATTTTTTTACTGAAGTATTATGTTTTTTTAGTATTCTATTCATGCCAAAATTCGTGAATTTCTCTAGCTAAAAATCACTCGATTTTTTTTTTAAGATCGGATAAACTTTTATTTTTTAAACTCAAACTAGATCACTTTTTAGCAATTTAATCTCGAACAAACGGCAATAGATAAAAACGCGTTTGTTCTCGTTAAATTTCTAAGCAATCTAGTTTTCGCAAAAAATAAAAGTTTATCCGATAAAAAAAAAGCTCTTGTGGTTTTACGTATGACAAAAAAACATTGCGTGATACAAAAAAAAACTAAAAACAGATTTGAAATCAGGGACACCAAATAACCCAAATTCAAGGTGAAACAACCGAATAGTGACTTTTGAATAAACGGAAAAATTAAGATCACTTATTATGTATGTTTAAAACAAACCTATTTTTTGCAATTGCAATTTTATTGTTACACTACAATTGTGTATAAACAGTTTTTTCTTTTTGCAGATCAAACCTGTGGACTTAAAAAGATGACAAAAACATTCAGCTAAGCTTGGTAAGACAATATTCCTTTGTTTAATTTAATCTAAATTACTGTACTTAAAGTTTAAAAGCAACACAAATAGCTGTAGAAGCGCTACGCTAAAAGATTACAGATTTTAATTAAAATGGGATATAGCCAGTGGCGTATTTAGGATTGTGACACGGGGGGGGGGGGGGGTGTCCATTTATGTGTCTTAAAAAAATGCGCCGCAGGCAAAAATTTTTTTAGGTGCCACGCCCTTTTTTGGACTGTCTAAACTTACAAATTTTACGTTTTGATAGCCCGGCTCAAAAAAAAACGTAGAAATAAAGCAATTTTTAAATATAAACGCCAATATTTGCATTTGAAATATTAGTTTTTTGAAGGTATGTATAACGGTATACTATTTTACTCACCTGAATTAGAAAACACGGAACAAAAAATAAAATTCAACAATTATTAAACTAAAAGACTGGAAATCCCCAAACATCTGGAAAATTTGAAATAATGTTTCATGTTATTTATTGCAAATAAATGAATGTGAATTTCAGTTTTCTTTACTACTGAGTCCACGGGGGGGGGTCCAGACCCCCCGGACCCCCCCCCCCCCTAAATACGCCACTGGATATAGCTTTTATCGCGCTGTGCTGCCCTAAATCGCTTCTACTTAAAGATTCGATTTCCCATTTATTTTTGAGTGATTATCTAATAATTAATTTTTCATTAATGCCTTGAACGTAGTTCCGTTAAGAAATAAATACAGACATCATTTTTGAACTTACGCGCCTCACTTATCTTATCTTGGTTGAAACAACATACTACAAGGATAGTAAAAAATTATTGCAAATTCTCGATTCTTTTTGTAGTGAAGTAGAATAGACAAACAATTAAATTTTGGTTAAGGAAATTAAATTAAATTTTATATTTATATAAATTACTTTAAAAGTTCAACGTTGAGTAGACAACTATTCTTATGTTGACAATTACAATGACAATGCTACCAATAATTAGGCAAAATTGCCGTAATTGTAGACTAATAACCCGTTTCACAAAAAATGTTCGTATAAGATCAAGCCCGGATTTACCTTTCGTCCTACTCTAAGCTTAATGAAATTCTGCGAAATTTTTTGTTTAAGTTTATACCATTGTTTCTCAACATTTTGTAGAGCGAGGCACCCTGGAGCACTTCTATTTTCTTCTGAGGAACCCCTTAGCACCAAAATATGAGATATTCAATTTTTCATCAGAATGCTTTTATAGCTTCCAAATACATAATTATAATAGGCTTGTTTCAACTAGCAGTTCGGAACTAGTTTTTAATCAGAAATAGAGTCTGCCAGATGAATTTTGCATATATACCCCATGATGCCTGGTTAAGTCTTACAAGTGGTTGATTGTATTTGACAGTTTGAAACTGTCAGCGACTGATGGTTGAAACAGACCTAATAAGTTATTCTTTGTTGAATGACATTACATCCAAGCAAGCTTAATGGTATGGCTGAGCTGGTTTTCGTGAGACAAGTTTGTCAAAATCAGGTTCAATGTTCGAAAGCTGTATCCGCATGTCTGGTTCAAGATTTAATCGATTTCCTTGGTCGGTCTTTGTAAGAGAATACTAAAAAAAATCCTACTTCACAACGGTAAGTTGTAGCAAATGGCAGTAGTTTTTTACAGCACAATTGTCAATTTCTTGGTATTCACATCTGAGCTGGGCCCAAAACTCTAAGAAAGTAGCCAAGATAAAAGTAGTTTTTAGGTTCCTATCAGCTGCTTAATAAAGATTCCCAGAACTGTCATAAAGCGCAAGTACCGTCACAGATAGTCCCTGAAG
Organism: Polydrusus tereticollis; assembly: GCA_963920685.1. NCBI lineage: Eukaryota > Metazoa > Arthropoda > Insecta > Coleoptera > Curculionidae > Polydrusus > Polydrusus tereticollis. The sequence goes on along the minus strand of OY987329.1, from coordinate 81,985,212 downwards.
TAAAATGTTGCATTCATTGAGTCTTAAAAATATATCTGCAGGATAGGTCAAACGTTGTAACCACTTGACTTCAGTTAATCTTGGTGACAAGTCAAATGAGGAGTCACTAAGCAACACCAAGACCTCATTTCGCAGACCAAAGAGGCGTAACAAAACTTTTCCTTGAGATAGCCACCGCACTTCTGTGGGTAGCAAGAGCGTAGTGAACTGAGCTCCCATATCTTCATAGAAAGAAGCGAATATTCGCGAATTTAAAGGCCTGGACTTTATGAAATTTACGATTTTTACTCCTTTATCCAAAACGGTTTTAAGACTAAGTGGAATTTTCTTTACTGTTAATGCTTCTCTATGAATAACACAGTCGCTACTTTCGATTTTCGAAACGTTATTATTAACACGTGCAATAAACCCAGAGTGTTTGCCGGTCATTGCTTCAGCACCGTCGCTGCAGATATTTATGCAGTTGTTCCCCTTAAGCTCCTTTTCAGTGATATAAGAATCGACTAAGTTGAAAATTTCCTCTCCGGTTGTATGAGTCTTCAGAAATTTGCAAAATTAAATTTCTCCTTCTGCAGTGCTGTTGTGTATATACCGGATAAAAACGAGCAGTACTGCAAGCCCTGCCACGTCTGTTGATTCACCAAGCTGTAATGCGTACCACCTACTACCTTTTATCCTTTGAGTAACTGTATTTTCTATTTCATAAATTATCCTACGTACGGTATACAGTGGCAACATCTTGATATTATAACTAAACTTTTCACCAACCGTGGAATCAGAGATACTGCCAGAAACGCCTTTCCTTCTCTCGCGCCTGTTGAGCCTAATTTCTCGTTACAATATTCAAATATTGATTAAATATACTTATTAATAAAGAAAATTAGAAAAATATATCACTAGGGCGAGTTCTACCAATATTTTTTTCACATTTTTTTGTGGGGTCATACTATTTACTATTATTTATGTTTTATTAACCTCTTGACGCGGAACCCTAAACCTTCCTCTGCGGAACTCTGGGGATTCCGCGAAACCCAGGTTGAGAAACACTGGTCTAGACTATTTCCAAGAGCATACTACTAGTACGTATGAAGAAAAAGAGGAATTAAAAGCCATAAAAATTATGGAGTTTTAAGCCGCGTGTCATAGACCTGCATACAACTTTCCTGAGCATGATATTTTTATAATAAACTTAGGTTTTATTAACTGAAAATACAAAATTATATGAAAGTAAATTAAACTAAACGCAACATCTCACTTGAGACGTCTCTAAATTAATAAACATGAAAATAATTACAACCGTAACGCGTGACAACATTCATCTCAAAAATCGAATTTACAATACTACGCTAATGACGAACTATCAGCACACGCCTGACGCTTCTCAGATGCACTGCACACCACATATTTTCTGGTTATGTGGCAACTAACGTGGGTCAATTAAATAACCTTTTCTGGTCCACTGCCTTAAGCTCGTTGCGTTGACCTGCCAGATTATGATAGTTAGATTAAATTATAATTTATTAAGATATTCCGCGACATAAATCATAATTATTTCTTCATTAAATGATAGATTGATATTATTAAAACTTAATTAATTTTTTAGTATACCTATATTTTATTACTCTTACATAGTTTGTACACCAAGTGAAATATAAATAAATATTTAGATGTTGATGATTGAAATGTGTGCTAATCAAATCGGCAATATTGCCCTTTTTTGTTCGCATTCCTTTCATAGGGCAAGCCTCGTGCTTCGGACTATAGTTTGCTTTGATTAACTATTGCATCTTTTTTGTTTTATTATTATTATTTGCGAAAAGAAGTTCCAAATCGATCAACATTTGAAAACACCGTTGCATAAATCAAAGTTACAGAAAATGAAATCTGAGTCAGTTCAGTTGAGCGTAAAAGACGCGTTTCAAAATGTTTGGTCGCAGCGAACATACCCTTAAAAAAATTGCTTCCGCAATTTAGAGGATTTTTGCAAAAATATTGTCTACAAACCTGACGAATTCACGCTTAGAAAAAAGAATGTCCATTCAGGATACAAAACCGTTTTAGAAGAAATTAGAGCTTCACTGGGTGATAAAATTTTTTACATTATTGTTGATGAAAGCACAGATGCTTGTGGCAGATACATCGCACATCTTATAATTGGAGCACTTCAAGAAGATAAAGCAACAACCCCATAAATAGCTTCTAAGCAGCTAGTCAAAACTAATAATGTGACCGTAACCCGATTTATTAAGCAGACCCTATCGAGCTTTTTCTTACCAAATTCAGTCCCAGATGAGAAGTTGTTAGTGCTTTTGTCTGATGCAGCACCGTGTATGGTAAAAGTAGGCCAAAACTTAAGAATCTTTTACACCAATATGGTACATGTGACTTGTCTTTTATATGGAATAAATCGAGTCGCAGAAACCGTCAAAACTAAATATCCTTTAGTAAATAAATTAATTTCGAATGTAAAGAAAGTGTTTTTAAAAGCATGCAGATCTATAAGGAGATATTACCAGGAGTTAGTTTACCTCCAGAACCTGTAGTTACCCGGTGGGGAACATGGATTAAGGCCGCAATATTCTACGCAGAACATTTGGAGGCCATTAAAAAACTAATTTTGGATTTATATGACGACTCGCAGTGTGTTGTGCAAAGTAAAGAGTTGTTAAAAAGTGCAAATGTAGTTAAAGGTCTTGTTTTTATTAAGGTTAATTTCAGTTTCATACCGGACATAATATCCTTGTTAGAGAGTACAAATTTAAGTTTAAGAGACACAATTAGTATTATTGAAACTTTTTCTGCTAAATGTAACAACATTCCCGGTAAAGTAGGAGGTCAAGTAAGGAACAAATGGGATTTAACTGTAAAACAGAATGAAAAATTTAAATACTTAACTGCAGTAAAAAGCATTTATGAAGGTAAACCATCCAACGAAGTTGTATCTTGGCCTTATACTTTACTACCTAAGTTGCAGTATTGCCCGATTACATCAGTAGATGTTAAAAGAAGCTTCTCCTTGTATAAACATATTTTTACTGATAGAAGACAATCCTTTTTAGTTAAAAATTTTGAAAAATATTTAGTAATAAATGCCTTTTATTCAATTTCAGGTTAAAAAATTGTTTACTTTTTCTTTATTTTTTTTTGCATTTTTTCTTAAATAAACATCTTTTTTTAGAATCCAGTGTGTTTCTTCACCCTATTTTACTATAATAAATTAAGAAATATTGCATACCAGAATGCATATTTGGCCAACAAAATGCATATAACTGCATATTTTAAACGCAAATAAGGCAAATGCAAGATAAGAATGGGATAGCATTGGAATCTTGGAAACGGTAGGAATTACAATGTTGGTTAAATTAGGAAAAAGTTGCACAATTTAAATACCTTTTGCATGGTGTTTGCAAAATTAAACTATCTTTAACCGATTTCGATATTTAAAAAAAAAATTATTTTTGGCTGTATTATTTTTTATTTATTTGTTGCATTATTTTAACAGATATAAAAAAATGAAAAATACTTTTTTATAGTCACTTTTTAAGCTGAACAAGATTGCGTTTACAGATTTTCAGTACGACGTTTCGTTTTCGAAAAAACATCCTCAACTTTCTTTTTTAAAATACGGTCCTGTGTTTTTTTTTTAAATCGAAGGCTATTTTGAACTCTAAAATAACTGATGTACCACTTGCATTGGTTTAAACATATTTTCAGCTTTTAAGCTATCGTTTAAAAATATTCAAGAAAAATCTCCATAATTCGGCACTGAATGCTCGACTAACATTTATTAACATAATACCAAATTAGAACTTAATTACAAACAGTGTTCAAACAAATGGCTATTATTTTTTAAGCATAGGTAACATCCTCTAACTGTGGAATTCAAAACATTGTTAAGTACATCTGGGGTAATCGTTTGAAAAGCTTCTAAAACCAGTGGACGCAGTTCTTCCTCCGTTTGAAAATTACATTGGTGCACATAGTTTTTGATGTACCCCCAGAGATAAAAGTCCAAAGGAGTTAGATTAGGCGATCGTGCAGGCCAAGAAACATCTGAACGCGTACCTATCCATCTGTCAGGAAATCTATCTGTTAAATATTCTTGAACAATTCTCGAATAATGAGCGGGGGCCGCATCTTGTTGAAACCAAAAGTTATTGATTTCTGCTAGTGGTAAGTTGTTATCGAACCATTCTTCCAAATTATGCTGCAGTTAATTTCGATACCGCTCCGAATTTAGTGTTCCGTGGTAAAAAATTGGCCCAATTATCTTTGTTCCCAAAATTCCTACCCACATGTTGAAACCAAAACGATGTTGGTGTGTAGCCATTTTGTACAACCGTGGATTTTCTGTGGACCAATTATGCGTATTTCTTCTGTTACAGATTCCGTTGTTGGTTATCATACTTTCATCAGAAAATAAAATTTTATTGACGAAATTTTCGTCGTTTTGACATTGCCTAGTGTACCATTCGCAAAATACCCTTCGCCTTATGTCGTCTCCCGGTTTTGGTCCTTGGCAGATTCGAAATTTGTACGTGTGATATTTGTTCTTACGCAAAATAAAATGTGCCGTAAATTTTGGCGTTCCACTTACTTTCTCAATGTTTCTAACTGATGTTGTAGGGTCTTCCGTTACAGCTAATGCCACATTATCTTGAATTTCCTCATTACATGGTTTGTTTCTAGTAACAACTGCTTTATTAAATGACCCATACTGCAATAAATTGGCAACAATTCTTCCAAACACCTTTTTATTTTATTTTACGGTATTATGATATGAGGATTTTATTCGTTACATAATAAAAATCTATGATAAAGAAAAAGCTGAAAATCTGTTCAAGTGATAGATCAGTTATTTTAGAGTTCAAAATAGCCTTCGATTAAAAAAAAAAAACACAGGACCGTATTTAAAAAATGAAAGTTGAGGATGTTTTTTCGAAAACGAAACGTCGTACTGAAAATCTGTAAACGCTATCTTGTTCAACTTAAAAAGTGACAATGAAAAAGTATTTTTCATTTTTTTATATCTGTTAAAGTAATGCAACAAATAAATATAAAATAACACAGCAAAAAATAATTTTTTTTTAAATATCGAAATCGGTTAAAGATAGTTTAATTTTGCAAACACCATGTAAAAGGTATTTAAATTGTGCAACTTTTTCCTAATTTAACCAACATTCTAATTCCTACTGTTTCCAAGATTCCAATGCTATACCATTCTTATCTTGGACACCCTGTATATATATCTTGGCTGAATTTAAGTGCATATATTCCGCCCTTTAATTATGAATAACAGAACCAAATTTAAAAAAAAATCGGGAAGAGGATATTTAAAAAAATTATAAAATTTTTTTTAAAAAACTTTAACACCCTGTATATCTAAAACGGGCAACTCCGGACACATGTTCATATGAACTTTTTCTCTTAGAATATCACCCTCTTAAGTTACGTACCCTACTTCTGAAACACCCTGTATATTAATATACAATCCTTCAATTTTTCAAGCCATTTAGACGCGCAGGCTATTAAAAGGCTTCCTTATTGACACGAAATCCGAAAATGGATCTCCGCTGACTATAGTCCTTTGAATTAATTTGGTATTTTAGTGTTATTACAAAGTTCCTTTTAGAGGCATTATCTAAAACGAGATGTTTGATTTTCAAAATGTCTTTATTAGCGGCTGATTGGAGGTTGCCCAGTAAATTCTTGATTGGTCTATAACTAATTAGTAAACCTTAATAAAGACTGCAAGTGGTGCTCGATGAACTTCCTAGAGTTAAGTAGATTCTATCGATTTTTATCGCAGAAAGCGTTAAACTAATGGTGTTGTTTCTGCTCTATTACTGGGTCAAGAGGAAAAATGTGTGAATATTCTTTCTGACCTTTTTCTTTGCTTATTTGATTTAAAATAGTTTCATAACACCCACATTGTAGGGATTCATATTTCTAATGCTCCCAAGGAGAATGGAGTCCGGCCCAAAACCCCCTCCCGTATATTACTTTTAGGTCTAAACCGATCCGTTTCTGCTTTTTGCTACTTCATGGGCGGGGGAAATCACCCCTGCCTCCCGTAAATACGGTCTTGCTTTAAGCCACCCATACGGTAAGTTTACTCCTGATAATATAACAATTGTATGATCATTTTCACTGATGCCTCACACATGCCGATGTTTACTTTTAATTATTTTGGATTTTTTAATTGTCTGTTTATATGCTACTAGATACTTATCTACAAATCTTTGTAGCTCATTAAAAGCTGCGAAAGGGGGTGGGGGGCTTAACACCCTAGCTTCATCCATTCCGCCGCCAATGGTCCTGCAATAAATGCTGTGATGTTTATTCGCTTATCAATTTTTGACATTTTTCTTACGGTCTACCGCTCTTACCTTCCTGCTTATTTGGGCAGTCTTGTGTTTGACATTCGTTATACTGTACATGCCCATATCACGTTTTCTATGTCTTGGACAATGATGCTTTCTATTCCCATCTGTAGTTTTAGTGTGTCGATTTTTTATTGTTTCTCTTCTTGAAATGTATTTGTTGTTAATTTTTAATGTTATTGTCTTATTACATTCATTTTAACAGCCTCAATTTTTGTTTTGTATTGGGCGATGATTCTCCTTGTCTCTGTGCCATACATTAGAGTATCTTCTACCTTCGCTGCTTCAAATTTATGTTCTGACTTCACAACATTCCATTAGCATCCATTGATTTCCTTTTCTTGAATTATTCGCTTACCGGCATCATCGAAAGTAATAGTGGTTTCCTATGCAGATATATTTTGTTCTATCGATGTTAACTGCTAATCACCTTTTCCTGTATTCTTTCTCATCATTCACTTCATGTTGTCTTTGTCTTCATCTCTCTTTATCTATCGCCAAGCTCTACACTTATCCTATGAACATTTCCATTTTAGTCACTTAGTTGCTATATAAATTTTGAAATGTGTAGCTGAAATACAACATCCCTTATGCGGCCCTTTATCGACAAAGGACTCAATGCAACTAACAACAGCTAAATTTAACCATGGGGTGATCTGCTTATCGAAGCATTGACATTACAATATTAATGGTAGATTGATAGCGTTCCATATTGATAAGTACATTAGGAACTAGCACCAGTACATGAAGGGTAGGGATATAGTTTTTTTACAATACGGTATAACACATTTTGTGTTCTCCACTTTCGACTAGTATGTTTTTGTCCTCGCATTTACAATTGTGCGTCCGTCGTCGTCGTGTTAAATCGCTATCTTTTAAATTTTATAAATTTTCTCATAAAAGGTTCGCGGTGGAACGATAAAACTTTGTCAACTATTCGACAACTATCTATAGTATGCAATGCTATACAATTGGAATATACAGGGTGTTTTAAGTTCATTTAAATTTCCTCATTTTATAGAGAAGGTTTGTCTTCGTATATAACAGTATAGTTTTTAAGCAAGATCAGAAAATGGCAAGTATTTTCCTTTTTATTTTTTGATAACTCCAAAGTGGCCAATTTTAAAAATTAATAACTCGCAAAAAAGAGGTCGTATCGAAATGCGAATAGGACCGTTGGATAGAGCAGCTCAAAGACTATCTTTTCACTGTACAGGGTTATCCAACCAAGACTAGACAAGGCGATTTTTTGACTTTTCCTGTACTTTTATAAAAAAACTGAAATAGCCATCTTAAGTCATTTTCTCCCGCGAATTCGAATATCTTCAGCAAAAAACAATTGAACATCAAACAAAAGTACTAGGGGTCACTTTGATATTTTTTTAAATGGGATGCCGTATTTTTAATGAGCTTATCCGATTTCTCATATAAATTTTGATCTAAAATGTTGGATTTTTAATTCAAAAACGCCTTTTTTCTTCAGTTTTAAATTCGGAAAATGTTCGTCTACCGTAAGATTAATACCTGATAGATGGATACCCGTTTCACCTGTTCACCCTTTAACCTGCTTTAAAGCGTCCGTCAGTCAAAAAATCCCATTTAAAAAAATATCAAACTGACCCCTAGTACTTTTGTTTGATGTTCAATTGTTTTTTGCTGAAGATATTCGAATTCGCGGGAGAAAATGACTATTTCAGTTTTTTTATAAAAGTGCAGGAAAAGTCAAAAAATCGCCTTGTCTAGTCTTGGTTGGATAACCCTGTACATCTGCCTATACCTAAAAAATATAGAAATTGTAGATTTGCGAGAAAAGTTGAAAATGACAATTCTTTAAAACGGGTTTCATTTTTTTTAGGTTAAAAAAAGTTTTAATCAAAATGTTCATAACATCATCGGGATGCGTTCCTTAAAAGACGTAAAATGTATATTTTGAATTTTGAAAATTTTTGTACCGAATGTGCAAAAAAATAAAATTAAGAAAAAAAATCATATCATTCGATTACCTCGTCCATTTTAAACAACTTTTACTTAAAGAAAATTAAAAGTTGTCCACTAATATTACAGATATATCCGTTTTTATGCCACCAAAACTGTCAAAAAGCCACGCCTTTTCGGGGTTTAAAACATTACCAATTTCGAATCGTGGCCTATGACTCAAACATGTGTTTGTATTTGGTAAAGTTGAAATTTGAGATTGGCGTCAAGATCACCCAAGATGTCATAAAATTCGAGTTTAAATTTAATTTTAGTGTTAATATTACATAGTGTTGTACTTAATAAATGTGTTTAATAAAATGTTTTCTTTTAGTGGAGGGAGTAATTTTTTTACAAATAGCCGTATCTATTTCATAAAAGTTAACATGCAAAAGTCATTGTAACATTTCTAATATTCGTATACCCAAAGTGTGTTTACCTTGTTTGTCAGTGATTCCGTATGAGTTTAAAAGTATCTATTTACGATGCGGACTTTTATTTTTTGCTCATAGGACACATCCCATGTGTAAAAATGGGCAAAATTGATATTTGTTTTTGGTAAGTGATATTTATCTTCCTTCAAATTGTAGATTCTTAATTTATGTTGCTCAAAAGCTACTTCTTAATTGAAATGAATGATGATTCCGGATTTGAAAAGTCTGTTTTTCTCGGATGTCGTTAGACTATTTGGCTACTCTCTATGTGTTTATTTTATACAGGATGGAAGATAAGTCATTTAAAAATTTAAAACTTAACCAACTATTGCTGTTCCTAGCTGGATCTAAAGACTAACCTTAACCTACTATTTTCCAGTTACTAACTAGTGACTACTTACATCAATTTATCCACATCTATTAAATGTTGGAACAGTTTAGCTTATTGTTATTACATATTATACGTGTTTCAGAAGTACGGTACGTCTAAGAGAAAAAGTTCATATGAACGTGTGTCCGGAGTTGCCTCGTTTTTGATATACCGGGTGTTAAAGTTAAAAAAAATCGGATTCTTATAATGCTTTTAAATATCTTTTTCCCGATTTTATTGAAACTTGGTATCGTTATTCATAACGATAAGGGGCTTAGTTAGCCCTAACTAGATTAAATGTATTAAGTCCAGTAGCGTCCCGGGGAGCACCTTAACGAATAATATTGACAAAAAATGTCCGCCACTGAGTTTTTTCTAATTTTGATATTTTTTTTTCGGATTTACCAGCTAATAATACAACATTTTTGTTCCTTGAGTTGTTTTCGTATCTTGCTTCGTTTTCGAGAGAAAGAGTAAAAACCACTTTATTGCATGTACAGGGACATTTTTTTAAGTGTCTTACCCGATTGACGATTTTCCTGCTGACTATAATAAAAAACAAAACTCGCATTTCTCAATAATTTACCGCGAGGAAGCCAAAGTTAATGTCAAATTTAAGGTTCACAAACTTGACCGGTACGACGCCATTTTGAATTTTTTTAAATGGGAACCCTCATCAATAACCACACAAGTGAATTGCATTTCACGATCCGATTTCAACAACCTAAAGTTGTTGATGTTTATTTTCAGCCGTTTCGGAAATACGGGGGTTCCTAAATCGCCTTTATCGATTTTGATTTTTATCTAGTACAGGCGTCTTGTATACAAAAAACTTTAGGTGACTCCATAGATAATAGTCTAGAGGATTCAAGCCGGGATTGCAAGATGGCCAACTTTGGGGACCTGCGCGTCTAATCCAGCAATTAGGAGAAGCGTTGTCGAGGTATTGACGAGCTACTAGGCTAAAACGAGCTGGGGCGCCGTCGTGCATGAACCACATATTACTTCTTATTTGTAGAGGTACGTCTTCTAACAGAACGCCAAGTTCTTCAGATAGAAACTGAGTATAAAATTTAATCTAGTTAGGGCTAATTAAGCCCCTTATCATTATGAATACCGTTACCAAATTTCAATAAAGTCGGGAAAATGATTATTAAAGAAATTATAAATAACTGTTTTTTTTTTTTTTAATTTTACACCCTGTATATCAAAAACGGGGCAACTTCGGACACATGTTCATATGAACTTTTTCTCTTAGAATATCATAAGGATCGTATCACCCTTTTATGTTACGTACCGTACTTCTGAACACCCTGTATATAAGTTGAAGTGAAAACAAAAGAACTATCCAGATATGTAATACAAGTACAACTACTAGTCTAAACAGCGGTGTCATAAATCGGCATTATATTTGTTTAGACTTTTATAGTATTTTTATTTTGCTGGGGTACACTTTTATTATTGTCGTATTTTATCGTGAGAGTAGCACTATTGCCCTTCCTAGCTGAATCTAAGGACTAACGTACTATTTTCGAGTTATTACCAGCTATTTTTAAATTTACTTTTCACACGAACCTTTTTTACATCAACTTTAAAACAATATTTTGGCTAGGCGCCAAAAAATCACGTGTTTCACACCAATATGCTAAACTTTTTTTTTAATAAAATCCTTAAATACAAAACCCTTTTTACATACATGCAAAGATTGTTTACAGGACGGTTGTAATAATATTAGCATTCATCTTAAGGTTTATTTTCAAGCGTTTTTTCTCTTACTGCCCAGCTTCGTATATTAATAATTACGCTTAAACTTTTGTACATCCTTTAAAAAGAAGTATATAATTGTATTGTCTAATCAACATTGATATGCCCCCTTCAGACTCAGCAACTGTTACTAGAATATGCCTTCTTGATGTGAAAGTATATGGGTAATCTCTATTTATTAAATCTAATTAGTTTATTCATATTATATGCGTTAAATCCAACGACTTAACACAGGTCGATGGTTAAATCAATCCACAAAATTACTCTCCGAATTTTTTAACGGCTTCAATATCACCTGCTTGATGATGCAGGAAGCAGCAATTATGTCCATTACACCAATTTTCTCTTCCTTTATGCATTATGTATTTTATATCATGTATTTTTTTAAATTTCACTCTGTTAATAAGCATTTAATTATTATTATTATTATTAAATAAAAATCCAACAATCACAACATGTTAAAATTATTAATTTAGAATTAAATTTACAAGGTACACGATCGAAAAACTTGACAAACTATTGTTTTTAGTAAGATATGCTACTCAACAAGTGTTAAGCAAGCCAAGTGTTGTTATTTAACTTGCGTCAACAGTTCATGAGGCTTTTATGTTCCCCGATTGTAGGTTAATTTCACTGATTCTTTTAGTGAGTGAACGAATTAAACGAGCTTTTCACTGTGGTAATTTGGCGTTTATTTCTCCAAATCACACAAAACTTCTTTAGTACACGATTTTACAATAATATACTATAACATAACTATTCACTATATTTGTTTAATGCATTTGCTGGTTGCCTTTTTTAGGCAATGCTATTTGTTTCACTCCGACGGAAAGAAACCACGTGCGTTAGTTGACATGCCACTTTGCATTATCAAAGCCCAAAGTGTAGTGTCTTAGAAGAAGGAAAACTGTATCATCTGACAGCAAGGTTACGCCCCCGCTGTCACGACGACTAACCAACAAAGCATTCTGATAGGCCATGTTTTCTCCCAACCAATCGGACGGCAATAAACAAACTGTACCATGCCGTGTTACCCTCCTAGAACGTCAAAACGCCGTCAAAGGGTTATACTTTTAACATCTAAACGTGGAACATTGCTTTTTCCTGGAATAACGGTCGACTAGCCGCTAATTATTTTGGACATAATATGCATTTTAAAAGATGATACTTGCAAGTTTCATGCCTATCCCGGCGATAACACTATATTCGTTCAGCAAACATTGATACATTTTGCTCCTTTATTAAAATAATATTGAAATCAGATATTTATTTAACAGTAGTATTGATTCCAAAAACATTTGTTGCATTTAATTATATTATTTTTAATACATTTGGATGATACCCATTAGATTTATTTTTATTTTTTTTAACCCTTTCAATTTAATGCCAATCGTCAAATGTCAAGGAATATTAGACTATTTCTGTATAATCATTACACCATACTACTACAACATTTTACATCATCAGGGAAGTCGGGAACGGACTTGCCGCCACACTCGTTGATCCAAAGTTTTAAACGGTGTCATTTAACAGAGCTGAAAACTGATTCTTTAACTACTCTAGCCATTCCTCTTTAAAAAGGTATTCTTAATTTATTTCTATAAAACGGGCGGTTTTCGAGATAAATCGGTTTTTATGCGAAACACTCAAAAGTTACTAACCCCCTTTGGGCTTTGTATCTCTCTCTCTCTCTCTCTCAGAAATTAGGAGGTACTTACCGGACACCCTGTATATTCGAAAAATTTTTATATAAAATTTATAAAATTTTTAGTACATTCCTATATCCTATAATATAACAATTATCCTTCATTAAAGTATGTAGCCCAGGGATGCACATACTTATAGGGAACAGGGGCCACTCGGGAAAAATATAAGCCAAGGACGGGCCACTACAAACAATACTTATTAACACAAAAATTTTTATTTTTAAATAGTATGAAATACAATGATAAAAATAAAAGAGCTTTCCAAAATGTTTGTTGTAATTATGTAATCGTAAGGTAATCTAATCATTACAATGTAATATTTCATGTTTTATTATTTTGATGCATGACATTGCATTGAACTAACAAGTTTTTTTTATATTTGGCTCCACATTACTTGTCGCCACACGTAAAATTGCTTCCAAATTTTCATTTTCCAGACGGTTTCAGTTGTTCGTTTCGTTTAGTTTCATCACTGAAAACGTTTGTTCACAAATATACGTCGATCCAAATAAGATTGCGCATTTCAATGCATTTACTCGCAACTCTTTATAAGCGTTTTTATCAACGCAACGGTAGAAGTTGAGTAAATAACCTTCAATAAATTTGTTTCGTAAACTATCATCGTTTTGCATGTCTATTAATTCCAGCTGCATTGATTCCGACGCATTTTCGGGTGAAATGTTGAAAGGATTGCTGAAAATGTCCAATAGAGGTTTAACTTTTTTGAAGTCTACAGAACGATTTTGAAAAGCTTGTATCAAAATATCAATTTATTCAACATGAGCGAAATTGACGTCAGTTTTATTGACTTTCTCCATAATTTTTTTGTACTTCGGAAAATGGCTGTAATTGGCTGAATTGATTTGTGTCCTGAGAAGACTCAATTTGCATTGAAAGGACGAAACATGAAAGTAGAACTGCGAAATCAATTGATCTTTGCCTTGGAGTCGCATATTTAAGATATTCAAGTAATTTGTGATGTCTACAAGAAACGCTAAGTCACACAGCCAATCGGGGACGTCGTTTTTGTTTTCCGCCAGAAATAATTGGATTTCTTCAATCAAGTTAAGAAATCGCTGTAGTGTCAACCCACGACTTAGCCACCTTACTTCAGTGTAAAACAGGAGATCACCATATTCGCTTTCAATATCCTCGAGAAATTGATTTTATAAAGTTTACAGTAGGTACTACAACTTTCATCACATTTTCAAATCCCAATAATTTTGAACAGAGGGCATCTTTATGTATAATGCAATGAAACTGCATTAATTCCTTGGTATTTATGTTTTTAGTTTGTTAATATTTTTTTTAACATAGTTACTATCCCAGATGTACCTACTTCACACCATTGAACCACCGGTGCTCCGTCAGTCGTAATTCCAGATATTTTCGTTAAATCCAAATCCATTATAGAACATTCTTCCAGAAGAGCTTTGAGCTTGTCACTCCCCTTGGTTTGATTTGTCAAAGAAGTCATACCAATCAGTTCTTCACTCACTTCAAAATTTTGCGTTACACCTCGTAAAAATATTAAGAGTTGAGCAGTGGAACTTATATCTGTAGATTCGTCGAGTGTTATAGAAAAATACTCAAAACTTCTCGATTTCGTAGCTAATTGCTCTTCTATATTAGCTGCTAATGCGGTAATTCTTCTTTGAACAGTCATCCGATTTAACTGAATTTTTTTCAAACTTCTTTACATTTTCCGGACAAATTTTTTTTGCGGCGATATCTAAACATTGCTTAACAAACTCACCATCTTTAGAAGGCCGACAAGTTTTCGCTATTATTCGAGATATTTCAAAGCTAACTTCAGTAGCTGTTTCAGCATCTTGAATTGGTTTTGTAAACATAGCTTGCTGGCCTATTAGTTCCCGTTCTAAAGTGGAAAATGCTGGGTTTCATAGTGCCTTTTTACATTATATTCCTTCGGAATAGAAACACTACTCTTGCATATTAAACAGACAATTTCGTTATGCGATGAAATAAAAAAGTATTTTTCGGTCCAAATATCTTGAAACTGTCGATTTTCATCTTCAACTTTACGACTACGTTTCTTACTGGGGCCTGGTTTATCCATATCAAAATTGATATTATATTGCTACGTAGGTGGAAGCCAAGTTTGAACGACGAAATATTTACTCGTCACAGATTACAGTTCTCAATCAGTATAACATTCGCTTGTCCGTAGTTAAAACTTAACTGCCCCGGTAGCTGGCGATGCGTCGGATTTATACGAGTTACCAAACATCGAGAACCTTCCACTTTGTTCGGGGATACTACCGACGCGTTTCGCGAATCTTAAAGTAATCTAGTTGATGCGACAGATTTCTAGTCTCGTAACAATATGCTTAGACCGGAGCGCGGAGAGTAGAAGACTTTTAAAATTCGTTGGCAGGCCGCATAAATATCGCTTTTAAAATTTGTTGGCGGGCCGCATAAATATCGACAGCGGGCCGCAGTATGTGCATTCATAATGTAGCCTGTATCCTCCTGGCACGGATCTAAAAATTCATGTAGGATGTTGCGAAACTATAAACAATAAAATAAACAGTATACTGGTTAAAAATTTATTGTGCTGGATTTTAAGTAACGTGGTGAAATAGTATAAGAAAAAAATAAAAACTTTGTAATAAACTATTTTTTAGTCCTTACTTGCTAAAATATGTATTGTCAAATTAAAAATTATTATTTTTTTAAATATTTTGCATGAACTGAATTACATAAAACATTTAAATTTCAAAGCTAATACCACGATACCTAGTCCATTCACTATTACTACGTAACTGGCAAAGAACTCTTATCATAATTTGGGTAAGAGCAAAGAAAATTATAGCTACGCAATAGAAGTCCGATGTAATGTTAATAATTCGACCTCTCGATGGATCCCGGTTTTCAAAGCGGGGATCATTCTTCGTTAAGCGGCCGCCCTTTGCCGAATGCACGTCCAGAGCTGTCGTCTTTCCGGGTCGGAGGCAACGGATACCATTATAGAATATGTAATATAGTCTTCAGGATTATTAACTGAATTTTTAGACTGGTTATTGGGATTACTAGACCCAATAAAACAATACTGCGCGGCCGGCATAGGTTAACCAATATTTTGATTTTCGGGTTTACCAAAGAGCCAAGGCTGATATAAAAATGTTTAAATCTAGGAGTTTATAGTAATCTTCAACTTGACTACCTCAATCGATATTTTGTGTACAGAGTGTTCGTGAATATTCCTTTAATACGAAATCTTTTGGGCTCTCTCTTACAAATACAAATTCTAGCTTTTTTGAAATACTACTAATACTTATATAATTGATTAGTTATTAATTTAGTCCAATGACGGAAAAATAAAATAAAAATCTGGAAGAACTGTATTAACAACATAAAAAGCGATATAAAATGCACGTTTATCTGCAAGTAAGGTGGTTCAAAAAATATCCGTTTGTATATCTAAGAAACTTTACATTTTTCTTTTGTATCTGCCGAAATTATTTTAATCTGATATACCACATCTCCCTCACAGAGTAACCTTTATAAAACAGTGTTATTAGTGTGTTCACAATTAATACTCGAGGTGCTGTAATTGTTACGGACGAAACCTTTTTATAAGCTCTCTATTACTTTACCTGTATAAGCGTTTGATGTTTATAAACATGATTTATTATTTTTACTGGTACACTAATACTATCCTGAGCTAACCTAACATTTAAAAGAGAACATACAAAGTAATTTTGCTTTATACAGTGGTGTCCATTTTAGACTTATGGAATACCTGTACTGGTTGTAAAAACGTCCCAGAGTGCAATTTATATAACTTTAATTCTTATAATATTTGCTGTAAGAACATTCTTACAGTTTCTATAAAGGTATGAAATGTTGTTTGGGTATACATACAATTACTGTCATTGCCAATATGTAGAGTAAAAAAAATGGAGCCTACAAAACAAAAAAAAAATAACTTGGCCAGAATATTGTATAAATTCAAAAAAAGTCGAATACTACAGTTAAAAGTCAAAAAATATCGACTTAGTGTACTTTGCTTGTAGACCAATGGTATACCTAATATTTCTGCAAGAACCTACTGACATATTTCATACCACACATGAGGCTGTTCCACCCTGTAATTTAAATGCAGGATTATAATTTTACTCGGTAATTCTTATTGTATAAGCAAATCTTGTATTTCTTGATGCTTTTCCAGGAACGTCACTTAATATACATATCTAAGAAAATATTCAGAGTGGCAAGAAAGTCGCGCATAATGCCTGTAACTTTTAAATTACCTGGTATACGAAAAAGTGACCTTTATGAAAGTTGTTCGGTAAATTATTCCCCACATTTCTACCTGCATGGATTTTTTCTGTCGCTTCTCGTTTGGTTGCCATAGAGACCAACTTTTTTTTTTAAAATGAAACACCCTGCATATGATTGCATATTTGGATTCTACTTGTAAAACTCTGAATTTTTTGTATTTCAAATTTTTATTTATTTAAAATTATAACAAACTTTATAATAACAAAATAAATAGCCTAGAAAATTGAACAACTTAACATCGGAATAATAAAGAAGTGAAACCTTTTCAGTGGATCAGGTGTTCAAATTTATCACCGTTTTCTGCTAAGCAGAGCGCCAGTCGATCCCTGAACCCGTCTACAACGTTTAAAAGGAAGTACTCTGGAATGGCCCGAATTTCAGCACTGATTCTGACTTTTAAAGATTCCAAGTTATTTGGACGGTTAACGTAGACTTTGTTCCTTAAGTGTCCCCACAAAAAGAAGTTAAGCGGGGTTAAGTCCGGGGATCGCGATGGTCAGCCAACAGCACCTCTTCTGCCTATCCAACGTCCTGGAAATTGTTCGCTTATGTATTGTCTAACATTTTCCGCATAATGCGCAGGTGCTCCATCTTGCTGGAACCATACCTATTCGTTTATGCCATTATTTACACCCGGTAAAACCATTTTGCAAGAAGAAATTGAATGTGAATCCTGAGGAAGTCCAGATAGTTTTCGCCATTCAAATTACCATCTATCCAACTATGCTCGCCCAAACATTAACTTTCTCGGGCCTCTGAGTATGACCTTCCCGGAACCAGTGAATATTACTGAGTATTCTCAGCAGACCAATAACGATAATTGTGTCTATTAACAATGCCATTTTAAAGGTTTTGTGACCTGACGTAAAAAAACATTCAAGAACCAAAGTATAAATGGAAAGTAGCTTCATCCGAGAAAATGATATTTGTTGCAAAGTTATTATCGTTATTGCATCTTTCCATCATCAGCTCACAATATTTAGCGCTTCTATCAAAATCCTCCTCGTTTAACTCGTGCACCAACTTTATCTTGTAGGGATGCAACTTCTCCTGTTAAACAAATTGTTCGCTGACTGATAAGACACATTAACATCCATTGCCATTGGCCTGGATGATTGTGTTGAATTTTCATGTATTGAGAGCATGGTATCCAAAGCTTAACTCCCCCAGTTGCTGTTTTAGGTCGACCTGATCTAGCGGCTTCCCTAACCCTGCCTGTTTCTCGAAGTTTCTTTACCACTCGACACACCGTTGACGGATTTATTGGAGGTCTATTTGGATATAATCCATTGAAAAGTTGACAAACCTCATCTTGCGATCTTTTCATATTTCCGTAAGCGCTCATTATTAATATTTCAACTCGTTGTTTCTCATTCAGATGAACCATAGTGTAAACAAATTAGAAATCAGACAACAGAAAATTAAACAGGAATTCAAAATTGACACCTCTTAGGTCGCTGTCATGAAAGCACCTTGACTCAACTTGTGGGTATTAGGTAGGAATAATTATAATAAGTTTTTTATTTTTGAGCAGTCATTATCTCGGAAACGCTTGCAGATAGGTGAAAATTTGAAATACAAAAAGTTCAGAGTTTTCCCAGTACAGTCCAAATATGCAATCATATGCAGGGTGTTCCATTTAAAGAAAAAGTAAGTTGGTCTCTATGGCAACCAAACCAGAAATGACAGAAAAAATTTATGCAGGTAGAAATGTGGGGAATAATTTACTGAGCAACATTCATAAATGTCACTTTTTCGTATATGAGGTAATTCAAAAGTTACAGGCATTATGCGCGATTTTTTTGCCACTCTGTATACAGGATTTTACATAGGTGCTAAAGAATTGGGATAGCTTCTTAATTCACATAATCTGTGCAGTAATTTGCGCCGTTTATAAATGCATTTTATTAGACATAATATTGTAACTGTTTGCTATAGTTTGTTAATAATAAGACGTTAACGTTTCTACATGCCCTTGTAAGTGTACGAGTTTCGTTGTAAGAGAATTTTTTCTGTTCCTTTCTTTTTGATTAATATCACCCTGTACCTCATTCTATTTGTGAAAAGAATCAGGTGCTTTAACTTAAAGGTAAACACACTATGCCAAGGGAATAATTAACACAGTAAGGTTAAGTGTATGTAAAATTTCTGAATATACACGCCAAATTTATTTTAATTGAAGGTTAAACTTTGTTGCAACGTGTATGCACAATATAAATAAAAAATAATCTTTATACTTATATAAGTTTGCATAAAAAAGTAAATAATTAGCAGTATTTAATTTATTAATGAGCTTTATATGCGAAGGCTTCGTGATGCTCACCATAAAAAAATGTCTTTGATTTTTCCTGGTTTAGAGGACTTGCATGAATAACTTTTTAAGAAAATTATGATTTTGGTTAGACTAGACACGACTCAAACCGTTCCAATTAACAACATACCGGGTGATGCATGGCTTAGTTGAACCCCATGTAAATTTTGAGGTGGCTAACTATTGGCTCCCCTGTACATTTTAGAGAAATATTGTATTACAATTTTTTGAAGAGGCCGATATAATAAACCCATGTGACAAGTTTGAATAAATTTTAATAAGTCAATCCTAACTTATTCAATTAAATGTGATGGCAAAATTACGAAATTTTCATAGTTTAGGTAATATAGCAAACACCAGCAAATTATTATTTGGCATTGACAAAACGAAAAGTAGCGTCAGTGACAATATTTTTATTGAAGGCGCTTATAGCTAAATATGAGCTATTCCATTAAGGAAAACGTAACAATGATTAAGTGGTATTATACAGGAAACAGTTTAAGAGCAGTGGCCGAAATGTTTTCAGTTAAATTCCCTGATAAGCCTATCCCTTCCATTTCATATATTAAACTTCTCATTAGTAAATTTGAGTCCAAAGGCACTGTAATCAATAACTGTAAATGCTCAACTAATTGAGTTGAAGAAAGGGATAATAGAGATCTTAATATTTTACTGCACGAGGAGGAAAATATAATGATTAGCACGAGGACTCTTGGGCAAGCCGTAGGAAAACATCAAACCACAGTGTTGCGCACTTTAAAATATTTTCCTTATAAGTATGAAAAACATCAATAGCTACGACAAGGTGATGAAGAACGGAGAATGGTATTCTGTTTTGAGGTAAAGGAAAGAGCAAGTAATAATAGGAATTTTTTGAGAAATATTTGTTTTACCTATGAATGTACGTTCACCCTCAACAACGAACCAAATGTTGAAAATGCCGCTATTGGAGCCAAGAAAATGAACATCGTCTTGTTCATACTCTTACACAAAAATAAATGTTTGTGCGGGAATTGTAGGACATCACATTATTGGACCATTTTTTTATGGAAGGCAACCTTACCGCAGTAACCTATTTGGATTTACTACAAAATCGAATTGACCCCGCACTAGAAGAAGTTGTACGCGAAAATCAAGAGATCTGGTATGAAGTGGATGGTTGTCCTGCCCATAATTCTCTCATGGTTAGGGAATACTTGCAAAATATTTTTAACGGGAATATTATTGGCCCAAGACATCTAATTCTTTGGCCAGCCTGCCAGCCAGGTCTCCTGACCTTTCGCCAAACGAAATAAAATCTCAATCCAACCTCCGAACGGTATATATAGTGTTAAGTCTCAAGGCAATTCTTAAAATGGCGCTACGTGTTTAGTCGAGTGTCAGTGTCAGTAGGGGTTTCCCCTTTTGCGACCTATCCAATTTCTATTTAACATTGGCCAGTGACAGTAAACTGTAAAATTATTGGAACGTTGGAACTTCATACGAATAATACGCACTATTATAATTAATATATGAAGTTTTAGCGTTGCGGCGTGGTTTGTTTGATTGTGGTTTGTGTGAACGTATTTTGTTTTGTCCTATTTATTAATACCTATTGTGTTTCTTTCAAATTGTGAAAAATTTAAAAGATGCCTTAACATTCCTAGGATTTTCTTGCAAAAGTGAGAGAAAAAGAATTTAAAGTTAGCTTAAAAAATTGGTTTTATAGTCGACCAAAGTTACCAGCAGATTTTTTGACAGTGAGATACACATAACATAGTTGAGACCACAGGTTCAGACTAATTGATCATTGATTAGCTAGTATGGAAACTAAGAGTTTAGCCAGATTTAGATACAGAGTCGTATTAGCCCCCGCTTTACTGACTTTGCATCTTTTCTCTTACACCTAATAAGAGCGATGCCCTTTTCATGTGATTCATCTTCTTCATGGTCTCAGAGAGGGCTTTAAAGTTAAAAATAACGAGTGTGCCACTGCAATTAATATTGTGTGACTGTATTTGTATTTGTACAGAAAAATATTTTTTTTGTGTGGTTAAAATATTAATTAAGAAAAAACTTCAATGTTTTTTCAACATCGATGCTCAACATCGATGTTTTTTTTTTAATCTGCCCATCCCTGCTACCTACCCACCTATAGTAGTTGTGATTTGAATTTTTGATAAAACTCTTAACAAATTTTTTAACTTTATAGATATGACAGCTGTACTGAAACATATACTTTACATATCTTATTTTATCTTCTCCCAATAATTAAAACGTTTTTATGAAGCAAATAAGTACTAATGATCCATTCAGTGTTGAACAACACACATTTTTGACTTGTTGCTCATTTCTTGTCTTCTGACAGTTGATAATACCCAGAATTGTATCTATCTGTACAGTACATATTATCATACTTCCGGGTATGTAAACGTGCTATTTTACAACAGCTTAAAATAAAACCTAACGCTTCCTAATTTTTTTATAGATTACAAATATTTATTTACAAACAATAGATTTAAAGCACAAGGTCGCACATTTTTTATGATAGTAAAATTAATCGGATAATCGGTCACTATTTGCTCATCAAGTCGTAATTTAAATAAAATTTACTTAAGCACAATAATTAAACAGGTAAATGTATGTATACCCATTCTATTTATACGCTTGCAAAAATTTTAAGAACGACCTTGTCTAAACGATTTTTGGTAATTCTCTATTAAGAATGGATTCTATGTAGACAGTAATGGGTCATGTTGATATATTTAGATCGAAAACTTAAACAAGATAACCAAAAATGTTGTTTTCAAAATGTACTAGTGACTTTTACATATACCGGGTGTTTCCTAACTACGGTACAAAACTTCAGAGGGTGATACGTAACGTCGTTTTAAGAAAAAAAAGTTCATATGACCATATGTCCGGAGTTGCCTCGTTTCTGAGATACAGGGCGTTGAAGTTTAAAGAAAAAACGGTCATCAATATCCTTAAACCGATTTGGTTGAAGTTTGATTCAGTTATTTGAAGTAATAAGGCGCTTATTATTAACCCTAACTAGATTGAAATTATTAGGTCCAGTGGCGTCTCATTTGGCACCACAGCCAATTATTATTGAGAAGAAAAAGTACGCCACTGCCTTTTTTTAAGTTTTTTTATTTGTTCAGATTAAGCAACTAGAAATACAACTTTTTGGTCTCCTGTGTTTTTTTCCTATCTGGCTTCATTTGCGAGAAAAAAAAATTAAAATCACTTTAACTCATTCTAAAAGCTATCCATGGACAACATAAAATAACAACCAAAAATAAAAAATAAACAAGTTCGACCTTACAGAAATGAGCAAAATGTCCACCTTCTGATAAAATGCACGACTCGTTTGAATAGGTTTACTTTTATTATCACATTTTGGGCTTACCACATCAGCTATTTATAACAATATATTGCCAATGCCAAATGAAGTACCTACCTAAATGCTTTGGAGAGCAGCTGACAGTGATAGTATTGTCATATTACAGTAAAATTCAGAGTTGTCAATTAGC
Organism: Polydrusus tereticollis; assembly: GCA_963920685.1. Lineage (NCBI taxonomy): Eukaryota > Metazoa > Arthropoda > Insecta > Coleoptera > Curculionidae > Polydrusus > Polydrusus tereticollis. Next base: position 81,962,447 of record OY987329.1, on the reverse strand, counting down.
AGTGATTCCATCATGAACAATTTTACTAACGCTGTAATGGCTGGCATGCACTTTATTAATGGATTAGCAAATGGAAATGCGGAAAAAGCACGGATAATTTACCAGGACAGATAGGTATCTTAAAAGAGTAATATCATGCGCTAAAACATTTAGAACGCTACATGCAAGATTATGTGAAACTGGGAGTTTCAATAAAAATACAGGTGGTGGAAGACCAGAAACTGTAACAACGCCTGAACTAGAAGAAGCTATACTTGATGCGATAGAAGAAGATCCTTTAAATAGTACCAGGAAGATTGCACTGCAGCTTGAAGTCAGCCCAAAAACCGTTTGGAAAGTTCTAAAAAGAAACCTCCTGTACCCATATCACATACAGCGGGTCCAAGCTCTACTGCCTCGGGATTTTCACCCAAGATTAATGTTTTGCAGGTGGTTGATTCATAGAATGGCATACAATAATAATTTTTTACCAAATATTTTAGTTATGGACGAGGCAACTTTTTTTACGAAATGCTATTACGAACTTTCACAATGACCATTTTTGGGCCGACGAAAATCTCCACGTTATTAGAGAAAGTAATTTTCAACAACAATTTTCGCTCAACGTTTGGGTAGGAATTATTTGTGACTACCTAATTGGCCCATTTTGTTTTACCGCCAAGATTAACAGGTGAATCCTACATGGACTTTCTGCGATACCATTTACCCATGTTGTTAGAAGAAGTAACCCTACATGTAAGAGTCAACATGTGGTTTATGCGCGACGGGTTCTTGCTCGTCAGCATCTCGACATCACCCACCCTAATCGCTGGATTGGACGTGCAGGACCTCAAAATTGGCCAGCTCGCAGTACTGATATTAATCCTCTAGATTTCTATTTATGGGGTCATCTGAAGGCTCTTGTTTATAAAACTCCTTTGCTAGATATGAATGACTTGAGGAGTCGGATAATCGACAATTGCAATGTCATAAGGAGTACTGCAGGTATTTTTGAACATGGCAGACAATCGATGAGAAATCGATTGCAGTCGTGTATTTTATCAGAAGGTGGACATTTTGCTCATTTACTGTAAGGTTGAAATTGTTTATTTTTTAGAGTTAAAGTGATTTTTATCTTTTTTCTCGCAAACGAAGCCAGATATGAAAAAAACACAAGAGACCAAAAAGTTGTATTTGTAGTTGCTTAATCTGAACAAATGAATAAAAAAAATAAAAAAAAAGGCAGCGGCGTACCTTTTCTTCTCAATAATAATGGCCTATGGTGCCCACTGAGACGCCACTGGACCTAATAATTTCAATCTAGTTAGGGCTGAATAAGCGCCTTGTTACTTCAAATAGCTTAACCAAATCGGTTTAAGGATATCTACGACCGTTTTTTTCTAAACTTCAACGCCCTGTATCTCAGAAACGAAGCAACTCCGGACATATGTTCATAGGAACTTTTTTTCTTAAAACGACCTTACGTATCACTCTCTGAAGTTTCGTACCGTAGTTAGGAAACATCCTGTATTTTAACAATTTTGACGATTATACTGTACAATGTGATATGCGTCTAATATTGATGTAACCAATTAACATTGCGGCGTGGTAATTTTCGGTTATAATACCACGAGTGCTTAAAAGTGAGCAATATTCCTAAAAAATAACGTGTCGCGTGAGTTGCGTGCAGTTTTCTTCAGGCAACCGCTTTTTTCATAACAATTAAGTGATATACTTGGGGCAACAAAAATAATTTTCGGGAAATATGCACGACTGCACGTAAAGTTCGTGCACGAGTGCTTTTCTTAGTTTAACTTACAAGAGTGAAGATTTGTCTAAAATTATCCATAGTTTTGACTGCACGTTTTATATTTTGTAAGAACATTTAGTGCCGGTACTTTTGGCGCTGATTAACTTATTTGATAGACGATTAAAATAATCATGGTTTCCAATGTGCAAAATCTTTCAAATATTGACATTGGCACATTCAAAACCCTGATTATTTTAATCGTCAATCCCATGAGTTGATCAGTGCCGAAAGCACCCGCACTTAATGAATAATAGCTTTAAACTGCAACTCTCTCTGAAAAAAATAAAACACAGTCGGTCTATCTCCACATTATCATTTTGCGCGATAGATTTACGCAGCTCTATCTTTTCGCAGACAATACCGCAATCACTTCAACTGCCAAACAGTCGCGACTTGTCGTCAGACGGATGCAGCGCCACATAATTAAGCTAGAGAAATGGTTGTCGGCTTGGAAGATTTATGACAGTGGCAACCTTTTGTCATGGACAACAGGTTGTCACTATCTGCTGACGGTCGCTCTTAATGTGGAGGCACTAGGTCGTGGTCCATTATACTTACACCTTCCCTTCGTCACTGGCTTGCATTGGGCGCCACTTTGTTTGATCGAAGTCCAAACCAGGGAAAACATACCGAATGTCAGTTACTATTGAAAATCTATGTAATAAATAAAACTAAATTCTTCCAACACAAACAATAAAAAGTTTATTAAATAAAAAATACTTGACCAAAAAAAGGAATAAGGGTTTATGCTAGGTATATGATCATAGTTGAAATGGTTTAAAAATTAGTCTGAATTAAAATTATTTATGTTTATTAATAAAGTATAAAAAAAATTAAACTGAGCTTTTCGTGACTCAAGGATCTATAAAATACTGTATCTATATAACCTCTGAAGATTCTAGAAGTCAAGATGGCCTTACATTATTAAAAGGAAATTATTGATTCAATTTAAGTTAATTTCGATGTGAATTAAATAAATTAGAGTTAACTAAATATAAAAAAAAAACATGTATCTGGGCAGCTATGATGGATCCAGTTATGCGGCTACTTCCATAAACCAGTATGGCCCCATGTGGTTTCTTATGGAAGGCCAGGTGGAATTAGACTTTTCAGGTTTAGTTGGAGAACCTTAGGTTGTTATGTGGACCTTAAAATCCCATGTGGTACATCAATTATGTGGTTTAACCTACATAAGTGCCGAACGGCAGGGAAACTGCCGAAACCAGCAAAACCCCTAAGAATAATAAAGAAGAAAATTACTCCCTGAATCCCAACAACCAAAAAAACCCAAAAAAGAAATAAAGAAGCTTACTTCTAAAAGGGGGGTGAGACCTCGTGGCCTTTTGACAAAAAAAATGGCCTATCGGCGGCTGGCTTGACCTTCTTGTCTGAAGGATTTTAAGAAAGTAAAATTAAAGGCCCCGAGAACTCCGAAGAAACCCCTTCTCCTTCAACAATCAGCTGACACAAAGTTTCGCCAACTTAACCTACCCCAACAAAAAAAAGAAGAGAACAGAGATACACTACAGAAGATCAGAACGATATGAGAGTCTGGGCCTTTACCAGAACATAAATTAAATAATGAAATGAAGAAAATAATTCCAAACAATTTTGTTTTTACATAAAATTGTCAAGAGTCAAAAATGGGCGTTCTGCGACTTGACGGAGACTGAAACGTAAATACATGGTCAGCTTACTTGCAGCGCCTTGTGCAATTAACCAACTGAAAAGCGAACGCCTACTTCTAACCCCACATATCTTGACTAATTTTGTGTAAACAAAGATGCCACAATTTAATAAACAATTTTTGAACCAAATAACTCAATAAGATGCACTTTGTAGAAATATGACCGTAGGAATCAACGGTAAGTCTAACATTCCCCACGAAGTCAATAGTGGCAATTTTAAAATTGCTACAGATTCGCTTGAATCCCTCCAAGACGAAGGCTATTTACTCTTCGAAAAACAATGCTAGTAGGCCTGAGACAAGACTTCCTGCCAACGGAGTCCAGGTGAACTGGTACCAGGAGGTAGAATACCTGGGACTTATGTTTGATCAACGACTGAACTGGAGGCGCCATTCAATTCAAAGCTAGCATTGCATCAATTACGCTTTATCTACCCCCTGCTTCACAGGCGGAGTAGACTTGGTAATAGGACTTAGGTTAACCTCTACAAGGTGTAAGTCAGGCCGGTTCTCACTTATGGTACACCTTCGTGGTCCAACATAAGCAGAACGGAGCTTCATAAGTTCCAGGTAATACAAAACAGGGCGCTAAAAATTATTACAGACGCATGCACGGACGTATCGACAAACTCATTAATCACGGAGTCGCACACCAGATCTAGACCAAAGAGTACGTACAAACTACCGAAAGACTGGATCCCTGTTGGTCCAATCCCATAGTAGTGAGGCATTATTAATCAACCACCAACCCCCAATCAATATCAGAGTCAATGGAACAGGCCCCAACATTTTGCAGTATAAAAACTTTTTAAGTCAAACAAGCAGAAATACGAATAATCAAGGCAAAAGTCAATTTCAAAATTTCTACAAGTGACAAAACCTAAGCAGCTTGGGAAGATTCAAATGAAGTCGCAGGAGAATTCCTAACTTAAAAAAAAAACAGAGATCCCAAGTCTCCACATTATGTATTTGGAAACTTTTTGACTATTGTACAGGGTGTCCAGTCTTTGTGTGCTTTCATATACCAGCTCCCTTATTATAAAAGATAGAAAGATGAGGTTTGCGGCTTACGGTTCTATTATTTTATGAAACTTTCATTGCCCCGAACGAAATTCTCATAACCCTCTCACTTTTTGACATACAGGGCGATTTTGAAAATCTGTCATTTTTGACGCTCCCCTGTATCTCGATTATTTGGTAATATTAATAAAGTAAAAATGGGCCATCATAGTTTTTTATGTAGAATTCAGTGCCGCAGTTAGTTTTTTTCTAATGGTTTTGTGATTGAGTTATGACCTAAACTTATATAATAATATATAATAGTCCATATTTATTTCTTTTAAAAAGGGATAATTTAACATTCTTTGTAAAACTAATAATTGTTCGTATAGAAAGCTATGCAATGGTCAATCACGGATAGCCATGACAGAGAACCAAATTCTGTAAAGGCGCCATTACGGATTGTTGCCCAATATTACGGGCATTTGTTTGATTTTGTAAGTTTACGTATCGTTGCCAAATATTACGGGTATTTGTTTCAGTTTAGTTTATTTTTTGTTTCTGTGAAAAATTGTTCAATATGGCACAAAATAATAAATATGAAAATTATGAAAAACACGATATGTATGTTTATTTTATCCAAGCTAATGAAGACGCGAACGCAGCCTCTATTATTATCTATTATTAGCCCCTTGTTACATATTTAAATGTTTCGTAGATATCCAGAAAGACAACAACCTGATAAAGGAATATTTCAAAAAATTCAAGCAAATCTCATTGGGCACGGATCTTTTAAAAACGAAGGTCTAATTCTTGCAACAAGAAAAACAGGGTAGAAGAAATAAATATTTTGGCCTCAGTCACGGTACAACCATCCATATCACGCAAAAATGTGTATAATGAAGTTAGGATTAAAAAATCAAGAACGCAGTTAATACTAAAAAATATAAATTTAAACCATACAAATACCATCTCGCCCAACATTTGCATCCCGGTGACGCAAAACGTAGGATAGTTTTTTGCAACTCGTAACTACAAATGTTGCAGGAAAACGCAAATTTTGAAAAAAGGGTGGGATGGTTTGACGAGGCCTATCTTACGAGTTCTGGTATCTTAAACCGAAACAATTCATGGTACTGGTCCCAAGAAAACCAGCACGTAATATTTCCACGAGAACGTCAAGGAAGAAACTTTAACCGGAAATAGACACCTAGATATAATTCTAGATGCACTAATGGAAATGTTAGAGGATGTTCCTTTAACCGATTTAAATAATATTGATTACCAGCAAGATGGCGCTCCGAGTCACAATTCTTTTATAGTGAGAGAACATTTAAAAACCACATTTCCCGATAAATGGATTGGTACCAATGGACCCGTCAGGTGGTTTTCAAGATTACCTGATCTTTCCGTGTTGGATTTTTTTTATGGGCGTATATAGAAAATTATGTAAGTTATGTAAGAGACAATACCACAATACTGATCAACTTCGAGAAGCTACCCATCAAACCTTTAGGCTTTTGCAGGCAAGGCCAATTATTTTATTAAATGCATTGCGAAGAATCGAAACGGTGCGGTGTGTCGAAAGTGTTTAGAATACAACGGAGCCCAATTCGAGCAATTTTTGTAATTTAATAAAAAAATATATGTTTCATTGTTGGCTTAAAGTTATGTAATAATATAAAGTTGTATAATACAAATAATGTCGTTAATTTTGTTTCTTATTTGCGAGCATACTAAAAATGATTAATTTTACAAAAAATATTGAAACTATCCCTTTTTTAAAGAAATGAATATGAACTATTATATATTTTTGAAAAGCTCTTAAAAGGAGGGATAAGAAAAGTAACTAATACATAGGGTGTCCCGTTTAGAAGAACACAAGTTTGGGTCATAACTCAAAAACAAAACTTTTAAGAAAAAACTAACTAAGCCACTGAATTCTACATAAATAATTCTATAATAACCCATTTTTACCTTATTGACAAGTTATCAAATAATCCATACAGGGGAGCGTCAAAAATGCCAAATTTTCAAAATCCCTGTATGTCAGAAACTGAGAGGGCTATGAAAATTTCGTTTGCGGCAATGAAAGTTTCATAAAATAATAGATCAGTAAGCCGCAAACCATATCTTTCAATCTTTTATAATAAGGGAGCTGGTATATGAAAACACACGAAAACTGGACACCCTGTACTGTTCCTAACTTCTTTCGGATAGAGAAATGTCCATCATCATAGATCTGAGTAGCTTTGTTCAGTAAAAGCATTGTTTGTAAAGGAGCAAGCTATGCTGAATTGTAACAAGTGGTTCGAAGAAGTCGATAATATAAAGTCATGCTTAATAGAGGAAATAGTGTACACATATTTTTCTACTACTAACTTGAGAAATCGCCATTATTTACTCCAAGTAAAATTTTTCTACCTAGGGAATTAACGATAACGATGTTAAGTTACACACGATTTAAGCGTTCTTACTCACCGTTTCTTTAACATGTTATTGATTTTGAGCCTTGACTAACCATTTTAAAAGAAGAAATTCCGAAAAATGGTGTCACATTATCAATCATAAATTGGATATTTGAAAAGGGAAATGTCATATTTAAAATTGTGAACACGACCACAATTTTGCTATAAACTGACATTTAAAATCGCATTTCTTTAATTTTTTTTTAGCTTGACAAGGGAAATCCCAGGCCACTTGATTTTTAAAATATTTTATAAACAAGGCGGAAATGGTTAATATTAAGATAGAAACGAATTGTGTTAGTAGAAAAAGTCTATATACAGGGTGCCCGAAATTGGTGCTGACAATATTGCGATCTCGGAAACTAAAAGAGATAGAAAGACGGTTAAATGGGGAAAGTTTTAGGCAATTATGTAAGTAGTTTATTGGTGCTTACGGATCGATTCTGGTTCTTTTGGGTTTTGAGATATTTTGAATAAACCAAAATGTTGCATTTTCTTAGATCGGTAATAACTTTTTTATTACCCAATATTTTTTAAATCCGAAAACACATTTTCATTGCCACTTTTTACATAGAAGATTCCTACCTGATCATATCTTGGTTACAACGTTTCGGTTTCCTGTAACCATCATCAACTTTCTTTTTTCTTATGACCGCCATATTGGATTTTTTACTCGTCGAAAAGTACTTAATTTTTCCTATACTATGATGCAAACACTAATACAAAATAAAAATTTATAACCTCAAAATAACAAAAAATTTTATTTTGGAAATATCGGATAGTCCTTTTCCTTAAGAATAAAGTTAATTAAATAACAATATAAGTTATATAAGTACTACTTTAAATTAAAGTAAAAATGTAATAACTTTTTTAAAAATCATAAAAATCTAGTAGGTACCTATCTAATAGATACCTACCTATTTCGATAAGTTTTTTATTGTAACTTTTTTGTTTAGAAGGCTTTGAACTTTAAACAAATGAAATTTTTTAATCTGTCAAATAATTTTTCTACGTTGTAATAAACATCATTAACAATGGCGCTAAATTATTCTAACGAAGAGAAGTTTGATATGTTAGCGTGTTATATAAAAAATGACAGAAATGCGAACAGAACTATGGATAATTATTTTGGAATGTACCCCGAAAGACAACCCAGCAGAGCGTATTTTTCTAAACTGACTAGAAACTTACTAGAATTTGGCAGTTTTGAAAAGCCTCGTCCCAAAGAATATGGAATAGATAACGAAAAACGTAATAGAATAATTTTAGAACATTTTAATGAATATCCGACTTCATCTACAAGAATCGCTAACACACAGCTTGGAATTCCAAAATCCACCGTTCACGATGTATTAAAAGTTGCTAAATACCATCCTTGCAAGCCAACAATTGTTCAAGGACTTCAAGAAAATGATTTTGAGGAGAGTCATTTTTTGTAATTGGTATCTTGGTAAATGTCGAGAAAATCTCACATTTTCGGATAATGTTTTATGGACAGATGAAACACATTTCACCAACTGTGGAATCTGTAATAAAAATAATAACCATCACTGGGCTTTTGAAAACCCGCAATTACTCGAACCACGCAGATTGCAAGTACGATTTGGATTTAATGTGTGGTGTGGAATAATTAGTAAGAAATATTTTCTTTTGGTTTAAATTAACTGCAAAAAATGCTTGAATTATTTATCTTCACAATTTATTTAGTAATATTATAATGATTACGATGGATCTTTTGCATACTTTTTATTATTTTTAGAAAATCAGCTAATTGGTCCTTTTATTTATGACCAAACATTGACCGGTCCAAGATACCTTGCAATGTTGCAAAATCAAATTATTCCTGCACTTCAAGAAGTTGTTCCCAATGATCAATTTAATAACGTGTGGCTGCAGCAAGATGGTTGTCTCGCGCATAATTCCAGACAAGTACAAACATTTTTATCAGAGACTTTTGGTGAAAAGGTAATATCTACCAGTGGTCCTGTGCGCTGGCCTGCTAGGTATCCGGACCTTACCCCATTGGACTTTTATTTATGGGGATTTGTCAAAAATGGGGTATACGAATTTAATCCCCCTGAAACTCGCCAAGTTCTTGAGCAGCGTACTAGGAATATTTTTAGTCATATTAACCGTAATACCAATCATCGTGTAACTAGATCTGTAAAAAAAAATGTCAGCGATGCGTTGAAAAAAATGTTCGACATTTCGAACCTTAGTATATTTTACTTAGTTAACTTTAATTCTTAAGCAAAAGAACTTTCCGATATGTCGGTGTTGCCAAATATGTTCGTAAATATGATGTTTTTGTTATTTTGAGGTTATAAATTTTTATTTTGTATTAGTGTTTGATATCATAGTATAGGAAAAATTAGGTACTTTTCGATAAGTAAAAAATCCAATATGGCGAACATAAGAGAGAAGAAAATTAATGATAGTTACAGGAAACCGAAACGTTGTAACCAAAATATGATCAGGTGAGAAAATTCTATGTAAAAAGTGGCAATGAAAATGTGTTTTCGGATTTAAAAAATATTGGGTAATAAAAAAGTTACTACCGATCTAAGAAAATGCAACATTTTGGTTTATTCAAAATATCTCAAAACCCAAAAGAACCAAAATCGATCTGTAAGCACCAATAAATTACTTATATAATAATTGCCTAAAACTTTCCCCATTTAAACGCCTTTCTATCTCTTCTAGTTTCCGAGATGGCAATGCTGTCAGCACCAATTTCGGGCACCCTGTATACATCAGTGGAGAAAGCTGTTATTTAACTCGTACATAATATAAAAGCACTCTCTATATAATAGCTTACTTCTCAACCTAGGTATATAATGTATTATTATGTCTAAGAGGAAATAAGAGTTTCTGTTGATCGAGAAGTTAGAAATTATGACATTGTATAATTGAACTTGTTTGGTGAAAAATTGACGCTAAGATATTGTGGAGAGATGAAGGTGTTACTATAACATTGTTATAAAAAACTGTACAAATTGAAGAAGATTTAACAAAGAAAAGAGAGGGCACAGTTTGCTCCTTCATGAACAATGCTTTTACTGAACTACTCCGATCGAACATCGTATCCCCTGAAGATTGACATTTCTGTGTCCGAAATATGTTGGAAGCGGTACAATAGTTAAAAATTTTCCAAATACATAATGAGGAGGTAGACCCACTGTGTTTTATTTGGTTATATCGACGCCACTGCAAACATGGACTTCTTCTTCAAATCTCCTCGAATAACTATTTAACCGCCAAAATCAAGTTAAATATTGTCATTGTCAATTGATATCCATATGGAAGCAATTCTAAGATTTTTGCCATGTAATAAGCAGCTTTCCAACAAATATTTAGAAATTTCATGCTGTCACTTTTATGCTTCATTTAGCACTTTTGCAAATTATCAATAATCCCTATATCAGTGCAAGATTATCGATTATTTTTAACTTAATTCGCTGAAAAAAACAATCGATAGCAGGTATTTTATTGTCGAAATATCAGATCGAGGAGAAAAAGGAAATATTATTGTAATGTTTGGATAACACCACTTCTCTCATGGGTGTTTTTTATACATGAAGAAAATATTCACTATTAAATGTTGTGTTATTGTAAGTTGCGAAATATATACCCCTGCAAAGTGATAATAATTTTATTGTCGCATAAAGCGATAATTTGTATTTGAAAATTACGCTTCTCATTACAGGGTGATAATAGTTGTCAGTTTGCAAACTAATTAACGCAATTTGCTTGTATTTTTGGGTATAATACCAAAAAAAACATATGTCCTAAAAAGTCTGATTTTTAAGATACAGGGTGTCAAAGTTTAAAAAAAAAGATCTTTTTTTTATTAATATCTCTATATAAAAATAAAAGCCACTTCATTGCATGTCGAAAATCTTTTTCTCGAAAACGAAGTAAGATACGAAAAAATATCAAGAGACAAAAAAGTTGTATTTTTAGCTGTAAGGTATAATCCGAAAACAATATAAAATTTTTAAATGTTTTTACTGTCAATGTTATTCGTGAGACTGCCCCCCGGGCCGGGACGCCACTGGAACTCATAATTATCATCTAGTCAGTGCTAAATTAGCGCCTTATCACAACGAATAACACTGCCAAATTTTACCAAAATCGTCAAAAGGATCTATAAAATATGGAATTACGGCCTATCATTAAGTAACACCCTGTATATTATTCAGGTTGTTGCCAAATTGGTAAATGCCAAATATCTCGAGGGGCGATTGTTGAGCTAATTTTAAGCATAAAAATTCATAAAAACATGTCCGATAATGCTCAGTTTCGAAGATGGTGTTAAAATATATTATTTATTTTTAAATTTATCTTATTTGCAAGCCTGTTCGTATACAGGGTGGTCCAACGAAAACTTAACACCTCGATTTTCCTGCTTTAAAATGAAAATGTGGAAAATCACTCGGACCCGTCCATTTTTGATTCGAGGGGGAATAACTTTTCCGCTTTTTTCGTCTCCGTAACTTCAACCCCCTGATTTTGAATAGGGATGAGGGGTGTTGCGATACCTCATTTTGAAGATCTTATCGAGTACTATCTGATCCTAAAATTCCGCTTCAAAATTTTCATCTTTAACGAAATGACAGCTAAAATAGTGGAAGACTACTTACTTTTGTGATTAGTTTATTAAATGCTGAAAATGGCCACCATTCACTTGCATGCAGTAAAGAACGCTGGTGTATGAGTAGAGAATGTGGAATTTACCTCAAGGATATTACTCTTATCAGACGCATTTGAATTATTTATTTATTTGTTAATTTTTTTTGTCCAAAAAAGTAGACGGACCATGCTTTTGATTTACCTTAGTCTATCGTGAATTTTTAAGAACGTTAAAACTGTGTCAAAGCGATTGTAACTTTGTAGTAGAATTAAAATGGTGTATTCCGTAGAAGAAAGGGTGGAAATAATAAAATTATTTTTTAGAAATAACGACTCTGCGCGAGTAAAAGCGGCTTTATTTAATGAACGACATCCAGAAAAAAATGTATCCGCTGCTTATGTTGTGCAACTGGTTGCCAAATTTGACGCTACTGGTTCAGTCGGAAACAAAAAGAGGGTGTATGAAAGAGACGAAGCGAGGGAAGTGGCTGTCTTAGGTCAAGTAGCAATGAATCCGACCCTTAGTACTAGGAAATTGTCCGATGTATCTGGTGTTTCACGCACAACAATCATGAGAATCCTTAAACAACATAAGTTCCATTAAGATACGACTGGTTCAGGAACTGAATGAGGATGATTTCGATCGCCGACTCCAGTTCTGTAAAGTGGTTAGTGGAATTATTAACAATAATGCTAACTACATGTTCAATATCTGTTTCTCGGATGAGTGTTCATTTTACCTTAATGGCATTGTAAATAGGCATAACTGTCGGTATTGGTCAGATGAAAATCCAAGATTATTTCGTAAAGTGCATACTCAGCATCCCCAAAAGTTAAATGTTTGGGCGGGTATTTATGGAAATCACATAATCGGCCCTTTTTTATACCCGGTAATCTCACTGGCCAAATTTATTTAGAACTATTAGAGAACGCTATTTATCCAGCCCTCGTTCAAGTATTGGAGAATGAAGAAGACCATGTAACGATCATTTTTCAACAAGATGGCGCACCACCTCATTTCGCTCAACCTGTGCGTCAGTTCTTAGATGAAAATTTTCCTCAGGCCAGAATTGGAAGAAGGGGACATATTGAGTGGCCACCCAGATCACCTGATCTAGCTCCACTTGACTTTTTCCATTGGGGTAACCTGAAATCTAAGATTTACGCTACCCAGCCTGAGTCACTGGATGATTTGCGAATTCGGATCATTAATGAATGCCGTCAAATTAGGTACACCAGAAATGTTGAGTAATGTACGTGAACGTTTTGAGCAAAATTAATTTTACCATGGAAGTGAATTGGTGGCCATTTTCAGAATTTAATAAACTAATCAGAAAAGTAAGTAGTCTTCCACTATTTTAGCTGTAATTTCGTTAAAGATGAAAATTTTGAAGCGAAATTTAAGGGTCAGATAGTACTCGATAAGATCTTCAAAATGAGGTATCGCAACACCCCTCATCCCTATTCAAAATCAGGGGGTTGTGCTCACCCTTGTTAGGGGGTTGAAGTTACGGAGACGAAAAAATCGGAAAAGTTATTCCCCCTCGAATCAGAAATCGACGGGTCCGAGCGATTTTCCACATTTTCATTTTAAAGCAGGAAAATCGAGGTGTTAAGTTTTTGTTGGACCACCCTGTATAAAGTTAATTACGTGAAATTTGGTAAACGCAACAATTTTTGCAAGCCGAAAGATCATAAATTGAAACGAATAAATAAACACCAATAAGGAAAGTGCCAGGTCATGAAATGTAAACAGAAATTTAGGCAATTAAAATGCTTATTATTAAGTAATTAGTTTTTCTTTGTCTCAAAAAATGTTTTGCAATAGTATATTTCACCCTTTTGGGATAATTATTTTTTTGCTTAAAAAATAAATTAGATCAGAAATTAGTAGGAAATTGTTATTGTTGTTATGCAGAAACATACATTTTCTATAATAGAAATAGAATAACTAAGCGCATGAAATTCTTTAAAGTTTTTGAGACAAGAGTGTATTTTTTACTCATAACTGCCCACTATTTCAGAATATTCACATCAAATTAAAAAAAAAAACTGAGTGGAAATAAGTTTTTATCGAAAACACCCCTACCGCTATCTAAACTACACTTTTCTGACTGCATATCAGTTTAATTTTTACATTATTAAATTTAATATGGAATTCAATACACGTAAGGTGCAAAATTTAATTCATATTTTATGGCATTTTTCTAGTTTTATTCACTATTGAAATGATCGTATCTCGGTACAGACGGATTTCCGGACCCATGTCGTAAGGAACTTTTTTTCCTATTTTTATGGGAATAATACGCTCTTAAAAGGTTTAAGTTTACTTTTGAATCACCCCGTTTAGAACAAAAGAACTAGAGTAACAATCTAAGAGTTAGTTAAACTATGGGATCGAGAATAAAAGTCCCCATAAATTTTCCCTCCAAAAAACAAAACTGTCCATAGTATATTTTTAAATGATGTGAAGTACTAAATCAATCAAAACCGTCTTCTCCATGGGCGTGCAAGATTTTTCGGCATGTATGGATTTAAATGGGTCTGAATTTTTAAATTTGTGCAGAAATATTACAAATATCGACATTAAATTCAAGCTTTCTTTTCAAATATATTTTTTAATATTACATTTTTTAAGCTCAAAATTATGTACAGCCTTGATTGATTTTGATTGATTACTCTTAAATAACTAGGTTGGCACTTACGTCCCGACACCGCAGCCTTTTACAGACTTATTGTATCCCCTAGTTATTCGTTACTAGCCCGCCCACGGTAATTTTACGTCTGGGTAATGTCAGCCAGACGGGACCTACTGTTTATCGTGGGATCCGAACCACGCGCAGTCGCTTTCCAACCAACCATCATCCTGATCCCCCCACAGAATCACACTCCTACAGCAGCCTGCCCACACAGCCCGTAACCGAGGCAAGTCTCGGGTTAAAGATCCGCTGCTATAGGAGCATGACCCTGCGGTTTCGATTCCGATAAATCGTTAGTCAGAAGTACCTGCACTCACACATACAACAACCAAACCCAGTACTTTTTTTTATTTGAGCGTACTGTAGCGGGATTCGAACCCGCTCGACTCGAGCAGCGCGAAAGCAGGCTCACGCGCTTTACCCACTTCGGCCACCGAGGCGGTATGTACAGCCTTACCATTTACCTGGAATTTTAGAAAGCAATTTTATCAAAACTAACTAGAGTCTAGGTACTTATTCCGTTTCTGCTTTAATCATTTTATTCCTTTTTTTGTACCTAATCCTGGTTACCTGTTTGCTAATTATGTGGTTATTATGCCTTTATGGGCTACTTATATCTACACATACCTACCTTGTGTGTTTGTTTCTCAGTGAAACTAGTCAAAGTGTAAAGTGTCAGTCTTCTTTTAATTAAACATGGAGAATTTTCAACAACTGCCTAAACGCCCTAGAGTCGGTTCATGTACAGGGTTTTTCCGTATATTTTGGAGTACCCCTAGAGCCCCTATTTTCAACGCTAGAAAGAACTTTAAATTACGAATATTGAATGATTTTTTCTGAATCGTCAAGATTTGTCATCGGATAAAACAAATGAACACCGTAAATTTGTTTAAGACACCAAGCAGTTGTTTTTTAAATGCAACACCCTGTATATTACTGAATATTTTAATAGGTCTTAAAATTATATTTTGAAAAATATATATGTTTACTATAATCGGTTCAGTGGTTTTTGAAATATTTAAATTAATTAAAAGATAAGTTTCTTGTCAGTTAATAACATTTGGGATGCAAATCTGTCTTCAAAATGGTAACTTTCGTTTACTTTTATCGATCCATGCGTTATGTTTCGACGAATTTTAAATTAAATATTTCAAAAACCACTGAACCGATTATAGTAAACATATATATTTTTCAAAATGTAATTTTAAGACCTAATAAAATATTCAGTAATATACAAGGTGTTCCATTTAAAAAAACAACTACTTGGTGTCTTAAACAAATTTACGATGTTCATTTGTTTTATCCGATGACAAATATTGACGATTCAGAAAAAATCATTCAATATTCGTAATTTAAAGTTCTTTCTAGCGTTTAAAATAAAGGCTCTAGGGGTGCTCCAAAATATACGCAAAAACCCTGTACAGTAAACGAAAATAAAAATAATTCTTAACTTTTACGATTCTATTAAAAGTAAGAATGCGGATTTGAGTGTTGGGAATGCAAGCAGATATGCTTAAGGTTGAAAGAACAACAATATATAAACTTTTAAAAGCAAAAAAAAAGTGTTGGCGTCAAACCTCCAAAAACTTCTCCAGGACGACCAAAACTTGAGCTGGATGACGTTCCATTGCAGAGAATAAGGCGAAAAGTTCATAGGTTTTTTTTTTTTTTGTAAAGAAATTTTCACGCTGGACAAAGTTTTGTCCTTAATCTGAAAAGACCAGGGCTACCCATTTATGTGAAAATTATTAAAAATAATGGATTTTCGGTGGAAAAAACATAATCGGCAATCGATTTTAATAGACAGAAGCAATATCGTCTGTTGAAGAAGTAATTACTTAAGAAGCATCCGAAAAGCCGGAGAAGAAAACAAAAAAATATTTTACCTAGACGAAACATGATTGTTCACAAGATTAAGACCGCCATCTGGAAAAGAACATCGACTTATCATAACCCATATTGGAAGTTCTGAAGGCTTCGTTAAAGGTGATCTACTGATGTTCCAATCTAAAAATACAGGAGACTATCACGAAGATATGAATGCCGATGTCTTTAAATAATGGTATTAATGTTGGATCTTTTACCAAAAGATGCAATAATTGTATTGGATAATCAAGTTATCTCTCTAGGCTGACGGAAAAACTACCGACAAGTGCGTGGCGTAAAAGTGAAATAACAGAATGGCTAAGTTTAAGACAAATAAAATTCCCATTAGATTCCTTAAAAAAAGGACTATTGATATTTAGCCAATTTACATAAAAATGCATTCAAAAAATACTCAGCCGATGAAATGGCAAAGTTACGAGGAATATCTGTGCTCAGACTCCCTCCTTACCACTGCGAATTAAACCCGATCGAACTTATATGGGCAAATAAAGACAGATGTAGCCAGAAAAAAAACGACTTAAAAACGGTGGATTTAAAAAAGACTCTTTAATAAAGCTATGCGTAAAATCAGTGCGGAAAAGTGTATCGATCATGTGATAGAAGAAGAAGCCAAAATGTGGCAGGTAGATATAATAATCAAAGAAATGGTTGAACCGCTTATTATAAACGATATTAATAAAAGTTCATCTTCCGAATCGGACTATGATTAAGCCATAACGACAAAGTATTAGTCGATTTTTGAAAATGCTTTGTTTGCAAGATTCTATATTATATCTTATTTTTGTAATTTTTTTTATGGCTCTGGTTTGTACCAACTGGCCAGCATCTCTCTTTGTTAGTTTTTATTTTTAAAACTTGTATACAAAGATTCACATTCACACAAACATCCATGCCCTTGCCCGGATTCAAACCAGGGACCTATCGGTTGCCAGGCAAGCTCTCTACCCACCGAGCTACCGAGGGTAAAAGCTTCCCCAATACACGCTTCTGGATATCCTGGATCCACAACATATTTTAAGGGATAGTGTTTAAATTGCTCTTGATACCTCGTATGCGTTTTGCATATTTAATGAGCATTCATTACTTCGCGCCATTTAAAGATAGACTATGGGTATATATCGTCAAATTCTTGATTTAGAAATCCTCGAAGGTATCTTTATTAGTACCTATTTCAAATAAACCGGTATTATACTTAACATTTTGTAGTCACTGAAAACAAAATCAGGAGGTATAGTAGAACAATACAATACTTGGTGGTAATCAGCAAATCATTAAAGAACAATCTGTTTGAATTGTAGTAAACAAACCAAGCAGAGTGACGTCACTGACAATAGTACCTATATTCCAAGACGGAAGTGTATTCGCAGCAAGATACTTTAATAAGCATTACTTTGGGTAATGATCTAAGTTATTGTGTTTCCCCTTTTAGTCTGAATGGTATTCTTGAGGTTAAGACACGGGTTTCTTGATTTCAATTGTGGTAGGATGTAGTGAGATGCCGTCGTGTGGTTTTAGTGGTACTGCCGCTTGATGTGATTATATCTTTAAAAGTGATTAAATTATATGTAAATACGGTGCATAAATTTATGGTGTTCAAATGATTTAGTGGCTATACGTGTACAAATTAGACTGGAGGTAATAGTATTATAGATATATTACAGGTTTCTTTGGAATTTGGAAAAAAAAAAGTTACGTTAGTTGGTGTGACAAATAGTGCCTATTAAAAAGAAGTTGAACTCATGTTCTCTTATTTATATTTAGTTGATTAAAAAAAAAAAGAAAATTTTTGAAACAATGATAATTGTAACGTGTTCAATTAATATACATGACACGGGATGTGTAGTTAACTTTAAAAATTATAGTCTGTCTTTAAAAGGCGCGAAGTAATATATGCTCATTAAATATGCAAGGTGTATACCGGGGTATGCAACACCATCCCTTAAGATCTGTTGTGTTTACAATAAAGGATCCAAATAATGAGCATTCTTTAGGTAGGTCCACCCTGAATTTATCACAAGCTATTGTTCTATATGGGGATTTACCATTGTTTCTGGGAAAATCCCTTAGCCAGTAGCGTGTATTGGGGAAGTTTTTAAGTTAAAAATCTTAGACATGCCCATTCTCCTAAAATTGTATTATATTATATTCGTAGGTGTTTATAACATATGAAAACATTTAAAAAATCCTATTAACTAATAAATAACAATGGTTGGTACTATTTTACATAATATAATTACAAAAACAAGATACAATAGAGAATCTTACAAACAAAGCATTTTGAAAAATCGAATAATACTTTGTCGTTATGGTTTAATCACAGTCCGATTCGGAAGATGAACTTTTATTAACATCCTTTATAATAAGCGGTTCAACCATTTCTTTGATTGGTGTATCCACCTGCCACATTCCGGCTTCTTCTTCTATCACATGATCGATACACTTTTTCCACTTTTCCGCACTGATTTTACCCATAGCTTCATTAAAGAGTCTTTTTAAAGCCACCATTCTATAAGTCGTGTTTTTTTCTGGTGACATTTGTCTTTATTTGAGCCCATATAAGATCGATCGGGTTTAATTCGCAGTAGTAAGGAGGGAGTCTGAGCATAGATACTCCCCGTAACTTTGCCATTTCATCGACTACATATTTTTTGAATGCATTTTTATGTAAATTGGCTAGTACCAATAGTTCTTTTTTTTTAAATCTAATGGAAATTCTATTTGTCTTAAACTTAGCCATTCTGTCATTTCACTTTTACGCCACGCTGTTGTTGGTAATTGAAGACGCCGAATGTGTATCGCGAATTCCGTTCTATGTGATTTTCTTAATTATTTCGATATCGCGGACTGTAAAGACGATAGGTAAAACATGACCAACAATAATGACTTGTGATTAAAGAAAGTTTTATTGATTTTCACTTACTTTTTAATTAGATGATTGGGGAAATGTGTGATCCCTCAATTTGAGCGCGTCGCGGCTTTGACTGACATCTTTGCACTCTCGCCAACCATAAAAATCCCTAAACTTAATGTCACTAGAGATAATTACCGGGTGGCACAAAAAGTTTATGTTTATGTAGGTACACTGTGTCCCAAACAGTAATTTTTCCGTCATCCTAGAGTGATAACTTGCGTTATCCAATACAATTATTGCATCTCTTGGTTCAAGATCCAACATTTGCTCGAACCATTCTTCAAAGACATCGGCATTCATATCCTCGTGATAGTCTCCTGTATTTTTAGATTGGAACATCAGTAGACCACCTTTAACGAAGCCTTCAGTACTTCCAATATGGGTTATGATAAGTCGGTGTCCTTTCCCAGATGGCGGTCTTAATCCTCTGGACAATCCTTCCAAAAAAGCTTGCTTTGAACTTTTAATATTTTCATCCTGCCACAATTTAGTCACAGTGTGGCCTTCATTTAGCCATGTTTCATCTAGGTAAAATACTTGTTTGTTTCCTTCTCTGGCTTTTCGGATGCTTTTTCAGTAATTTCTTCTCTAACAGACGATATCGCTTCTGTCTATTAAAATCGATTGCCTATTATGTTTTTTCCACCTATAGAAAGGGCTGTACATAACTTTAAGATTAAAAAATTTAATATGAAAATTAATATTTAATAATAATAATAATAATAATAATAATAATAATAATAATAATAATAAACGTCTTTTATTTTCGAAGAAACAGAATATTATATACAAAAAAGCATGTGTATTAAAAATTAATGTAAGGAAAGATGTCAACACCTGGCGCAGTCTAGCTGCAGTAGCTATTCTACTGAACCAGACAGAGACATCTAGACATAAAGAAATATAATAATACTTAATAGTGTAGTAGCATATTACGTAACAACCCTAAGCTATTAGACATATTTGCAATAATGAAATAAGCAATGAAAGGAGAAAAGAGTAATAAATTCAAATTACTATTAAACAATACTAAACAATAAGTAACCGTTAATATTACTGTAAATTTAAAAGAAATGACTTATATCTAGTCTTAAATACATTAGAGCTTAAATGTAAAATATCAGTGGGCAACAAGTTATAATATTTAACTGAGTTAAAAGAAAAAGAACGCTGAAACATGGCGCTCCGATGATGAGGCATGGTAAGCCTGCCCGCACCTCTGACATCCCTATCGTGAACACTCCGACGAAAAATGAAACGCTCGTCAATAGAAGCAGGATAATTAGGATTATTTATAATCTTTATTAGAAATGTGCAAAAGTGAAGAACCCTCCGTCCATCCATTTTCAGCCACTTTATATCATTATATAAATGAGAAATATGGTCAAACTTTCTAATGCCGTAAACAAAACGAAGACATGCATTCTGAACCCTTTGTATACGTGATCTGCTTTCCGCGTCCAAACAAAAGCCATACACAAAGTAACAATAAGTAAAGTGCGACAAGACAAGAGATTTACACAAGTTCTTTCTCTTAAAATCTGAGATTAACATCAAAAAGCAGACCCAAATTCTTTGCGATATTAACGAAATTCAGTTTTGAGCCGTTAATAGATATGTTCAAAGAAGGTTTTAGAATGTCAACCTTGCTCTTACTACCAAAAATCAATATGGAAGATTTATCCGGATTTAAATGTAAATTATGACTCAAGGAGAGTTCACTCAATATCCTCAAATCCTGGTTTATATGTAACTCGGTTTCCATGTAATCCTTGGGATCAAAACAGCAATATAACTGCGTGTCGTCAGCAAATGCCTGGACTTTGCAACATTTCAGAAAAAAGACATTGAAGGCAAAACTCGAATTTAATGTCGACACTCGTACTAATTCTGCACAAATTAAAAAATTCAAGCCTATTTAAAGCTATACATGCCGAAAAATCTTGCACGCCCATGGAGAAGACGGTTTTGATTGATTTGTTACTTTGCATCATTTAAAGTTAGATTTTAATGCCGTGCCTTCAACGCGTGCTTTCTTCTGTTACGCTGAAATCTTTAATACAACCCTAAACCTAGTAACGCATTCAAGATAAAAGTGATAAGTATCTTATTTTATGTCGCAAGGTATTTTTTATAATATTGAATGCAATTATTAGGGTGCTTATTAATTTTATTTTGTGGCATATTAAAGAAATTTATCCATAAATAATTATATCTACTGTATTCCAGGTTTTTAAAAATGCAATCTTATTTAACGTGTTTCTACAGTAAGAAGGGTAGCCCGCATATACTTTTAGACTTGATTAAGTTTTTACGTCAGGATATACCTTTGACATCGGTTCATTGATCAAAGAATTTTTGTGTCTTGTCGCTTTTTTATTCGGCTAGCTTTTTTATTCGGCTATTGCTATATCTGATTTTGTGTCGTGTATTATTTAGGAATGTTGGAAAGCTGCGATGATGGTACTGCTTCTCTACTGTATATTCATATAGACGGGCGGCAGGTCCATCAAAATACGTCGTTTTAAAGGGGAACCCAATATTTCCGTATAACTTTATGAGACCGATATACTATCTAATTATTAAGCATGTGGTTTTACATAAAAAATCATAGTTGTCGACTTTTACTATTGGTCGAGACTGATAATATAGCCAAAAATCACGATAAATTAATAATTATTAGGTTTTAGATTTAACTGTAAATAACTTTAAAAGTATATAAAACAAGTGTAAGTTTTAACACATACGTTATAATATTTTATGATGGAGTGCACAAAGTCAATATATTTTAAAAATATATAACTTGTTGCTTCTCACCTGTAAATTGAGCTATTACATATATTTTTTTAAGAAAAACTGCAGAATTGTATTGGCTTGATTTTGTATCGATTAATAGTAGGTCTATCTTTATTAATAATAATAGTACAGTAGTTTAAAGAAGAGCACGTATACTTCGGCGGCAGAGTCGCATGAACCCTCCCGCCTTCCCGCCTACCCCGCTATCTAACTGATGCAGATGCAATAATTGGTTTATGTCGTTTGTTTGCATTATATTCAGGCCAAATTCATGCGTGTAAGCGTTGCATCGTTGTAGAAAATAAAATATCTGAAAAGATGAGAGGAGAAGACGTCAAGAAAATGTTAGATTTAATAGAATCCACAGGGGTTAATCCGTTTGATAGGAACAACTTTTCGGATGATCTAATTTATATGACCACTGACAAAATAGCTTCAGACGATGTTAACCGATCAAGTTTAAAAGAAAATGCTTCTGCCAGTAACAAAAAGTTTGCAGAAGATATATTAACGATTAACAGTGAAGTAAGTTTTTGGATAGCTGCTCCTAGAGATCAGACAAAAGCTTTTGCTTTCGATAATACTAGTTACAAGAAATATCAAATATAAAACATCATCAATCCTGAATTTATATTTCGAAGAATTATTACTGCAGGGCAGTGTAAAGAACTTAATTTTGCTTATGTTTTTAGTAACGAATCCTATTTCAGTATCAATTTTTCATAAAGACCGCATGAATGGTTCTTCTAAGGACCAACTGACAAAGGAACTCAACTATATTGTTATATACTTACCTGTGATGTAGCCATACGCTAAATAAATAAAATAATGAGAAATACTGCCAAATCTGAATTGGCGAACAAATTGAAAACATTTTCGAAAACACTGTATGAACAACCTACAGAAATTAAATCATATTTTATTGACGGTATGGTGTTGTTGCAAGAGTTAAATGAAAAAGCATTTAAAACTGAATATCTGAAAGATGTGGTGTCAAAAAAACTTTTCTTTATTTATAAAGAGAATATTCGATAGACATGATATAAAAGGCTTCATTAAAGATTTAGAAAGACAAAAAAGAGGACAGAACAAAGTTGGAATATATTGTATAATTAGTTCTCGTAATGTACCCCGCTATAGACATTTTCTAAAATCGACGACAAACAAGATGTATTTGATTAGATTTATAACCCAACATGTAATCGAGTTAAGACAAAAACTGTCTAATAACAAAGAAGTGGGATTTACGGGAGATCTTCACGATGGAAATTCTTGTATAAAGGTAAAGCGTTTATTAATCAAAATTTAACTGTTGTAATTATTTTAGTAATTGTTTAATAATTGTATCAAACACCCGACTAATTTTTTACATTTTCAATGAGAATACAAATTAAGATATTATGGTAAAATCAGACGATACTGATGTTTCATTTCACTAGTCTCTTATAAACTATTATTATTGGAACGGGGAAAATTTAAAATCTAGTGAACTATTTATAGAAAAAGGCAAATGGGACAACAGCCCTGAATACAAGAAGGTTTGTCTCTGTTCACATTATAGCAGAGTTATTGGGGAAACAAATTTGTGATGGCTTACCAGCATTTCATGCGTTGACAAGATGCGACAAAACAGGTTTTATAAAATTGGAACAAAATTGGCTTGGAATATTTATTACCACAACTGTGATAAGTTCGATTTGTGTGATTTTGAAAGAAACCCATTTGATATAAGTTTAGACAATGCTAGAAAACTAGTATCACACTTGTACCATAAAGAAAAAGTTTATCAATCTAAATGATATTAGGCTTAAAATGACGTGAGATACACCGAACTCTTTCAAAGAAATTCCTGCTATTGAGGACAAATTTAATTTACACGTTGAAAGGTAAAATGCATGTTATTTATATTAATATTGTGGTCACAAATTATTTAAATAACATATTTTTTGTATTTGTTTCTTTCGGAGGTGTTATTAAAGAGTTCATATTTGGATGCAAAGCCATACTGGTATTGTTAAAGAATTAGATCCCAAAAATTATGTTTGGGCAATAGAAAATGAACTACTAGTGCCCAAATGTTCTATAACGTGACCCATTCGAAATGTGGAAGTTGATAAGTCTATTTTGCACTGAAAAACCGCAATACCAATAAATGCGCATGCAGAAACGAGGATATGTTTTGCTCCCCCGAATGCAAAAGCACTATGAATTGCGACAACAATGAATATAGTAATTTGATAGAAGTAGAGGAATTAGAAACGATATTATGTTACTAGACGATTAATATCTAGATGTCTTTTATTTCAGAAAACAAGTCGTACAGATAAAGAAGCGATGTATTTAAGGTACAGTAAGCTTTAATTAAAACAAACATTCTTTTTTACAAAATATTTCGTCTAAATTATTCTAGGTTTCAAGGTATGTCATTCTTTTATTAAAATAGATATACAGGGCTGCCCAGAAGTGCGGAATATAATTAATATATCTTTAACCTGTAACTTTTGGGGGAAATGCTCGGACACGTCAATTTAGTTTTATATATGACCACATTTTGACGTTATTCGTTTGTTTTTTTATAGACATTTGTCAAAGATATGACGACACCGATCTTTTTTTTAAATGGAAATATACAGCTTGTGATACATCATTTGAAAGCTAATATCTTGTACTGTATGCTCATAAATTTTGACACGATTCTGTCAAGCCATTTCAAAATGGCGACTGTTAAAAGTTTAAAAAAATCCCTATTTAAATAAGCGAAAATGATAAATCATTGATTTTTTTTACCTTTCAAGGTAAGAGCCCTTCATTGTTTCACGTTCTGACATTTTGTGACATTGTGAACTTGTAATAGTTATTTACGATATAAGTGTTGTAAAGATTCATATTACAACACGAGATGTTAAAGTTGTTAAACGAGGCGTCAGCCGAGTTTAATCAAACATCGAGTGTAGTTATATGAATTTACAACAAGAATATTGTACAAAATTTTATCTACTTTCATCTATGAATAAAAATATTTGGCAAAAGGCATTTTTAAAAATAAAAATGCACCTGCTATTAAAAATGGTTTTGTAAGGGCATCTATTACAGCACTAGTGCTGTAATAGATGCCCTTACAAAACGATTTACAGAACTGTAAAATTCATATTACTAAATGAAAGTAGATAAAATTAATTTAGGTATTTCCGAAGTATTATTTTACAACTTTCTAAACAAACATGGTTTTGTCGGAAAGGCAGGGTATCGAAGTCTTGATATTGTTAGGATGTGGAGATAAAATAAGAAGTAAAAGTGAAGTGTGCACTTTATTTAATGCTAAATATCCGGAAAATCAAATTTCACAGGGCACTGTTAGTAAAATATTCCACAAATTTGATGAACATGGCACAGTAAAGGACTTGCCTAGGCATGGACGGCCACGTGTTTTAGGCGACGATGAAAAATTGGATATTGCATTATCTGTGCAGGATAATCCGCATGTTTCAACAGTTTTATTGGCTCAAAATCATGTTACATCTAGAGGTACTATTGGAAGATTTTTGAAAGCAGAAAAATACCACCTTTATAAAGTATGTCTTGTCCAAGAGCTTTTAGAAGATGACTATCATAGGCGTTTGCAATTTTGCGAAGAAATGATGAGACGGTGTAACGAAAATAATAGGTTTCCACAGTACATATTATTTTCGGATAAAGCTACTTTCTATTTAAACGGGGTGGTTAACAGACATAATTGTCGTTTCTGGAGTCAAGAAAATCCACGATGGATATTTGAAGCGCATACTCAGCGGCCCCAGAAAGTATATAATTTTATTAATAACCGAATTTTAGGGCCATTCTTTTTGGAAGGAAACCTCACAGCTGAACAGTACCTGGATTTCTTACCCTTCGAGTTGAGGCCTGCTCTAGCTGTCATTTTTTCCAACGAAGTAGATCCAGATATACCTAATGAAACAATTTGGTTTCGGCAAGATGGTGCTCCCCCGCATTTTGGCGTCAATTTGAGAAGATATTTAGATTAGATATTTCCAGGTCGCTGGATTGGATGACGTGGTAAAATTGAATGGCCACCAAGGTCCCCAGACTTTACGCCTCTAGACTATTTTCTTTGGGGATATTTAAAAGAAAAAGTTTACCAAAATAGGCCAAATAATATTGAAGATTTGAAAAACAAAATTAGATTGGAGACACATAACATACCGGCTGAAGCCATTCGAAATTCCGTCGACGGATTTTACCATCGTCTGAGAGCATGCCAAGTAGAGGGTGGAGGACATTTCCAGCATTTGCCACGTTGAACCACTTTTTTCTTGTGTTTTGTTTTGCTTCGTTCCATTTTTATTTTTTTTTTGACAAAATAAATAACAAATAAACCATAACTGTTGTTAAGCCACAATGTCACAAAATATCAGAACGTGAAACAATGAAGATTTCTTACCTTGAAAGGTAAAAAAAACTAGGGATGTAACGGGTAGCCCTTTTTAGGATCCGGCCAAACCGGGTACCCGCTCAATTAAGACCCGGCAAAACCGGGTACCCGGCCGGGTACCCGTTACATCCCTAGTGTTTACCAGTATTGCCAACAGGCGAGATACAAATAGAAAATCATCTGCTAAAGCACCAAACATACAACAGGACGTGGAGGTTGAAATAAGTTCATATTTGGCGTTGCCGTTAATTTATCTTCATCACAATTTGCCATTAATTGATTTTAGATATTAAATGTTTTATTTAACAAAGTTTGTTGTTATAACCTTTTAAAATCTGTTTTTTTTTTATGTATTTTTTATCATCACAAAAATACACTGTTTCAGTTCTTTTATGTTTTATTTTACCAAAAACAGAAAACAAAATAAAAACCCGGGTACCCGGCCGGGTAACCTGATACCTGGGGAAACCGGGTATCCGGCCTACCCGGCCGGGTACCCGGTTTTGGCCGGGTAGACCGGGTACCCGTTACATCCCTAAAAAAAACATCAATGATTTATCATTTCCGCTTATTTAAATAGGGATTTTCTTAAAACTTTTAACAGTCGCCATTTTGAAATAGCTTATCACAATCGCGTCAATATTTATGAGCATACTCTACGAGATATTAGCTTTCAAATGATGTATCACAAGCTGTATGTTTCCATTTAAAAAAAAGATCGATGTCGTCACATCTTTGACAAATGTCTATAAAAAAACAAACGAATAACGTCAAAATGTGAGCATATATAAAACTAAATTGACGTGTTCGAGCATTTTCCCCAAAAGTTACAGGTTAAGGCTATATTAATTTTATTCCGGACTTCTGGGCAGCCCTGTATAAATGTTAAGCTTTAGTGCCATGTATGGAATATTTAAAACAAGCCCTAAAATATTAGTTAATATTTTTTTCTGTTAAATGAAATGAAAAGAGCCTATGGATACGACAACATATGCTGAAACGCAATGTACGCCCGGTAATATTCCTGCGCGAACTATAGAATGGCGGTAAATTTTTTATTATTATAAGTAACCTTAATAATAAGCAAGACCAAATAAAGCCGATTCATTTCTACAGCTTTTGATGTAAAAATATATTTGATAGCTCATTATGTAAGCGAGTGGGGATAAGTTAAAAATAAACGAAAAATGTTAATGTTGTGACCTATTTTTTTATGTTAATATTTATGTGTATGCAAAAGGTGATACCTTGTATCAAACAGTTTTGGCTTTAAATCTGTGCAAGTTTTGAATTATTGTTTTAATGACTTTGAGAGTTATTGAAAGTTAAATCTTAAAATTAATATTTCAAATTTTTTTACCTTTTTTTGCTATAACTTTAGTCTCGACCAAAACAAAAGGTCGGCATATTTAACTTTTTTATGTAAAGATGCATGCTTTATTCGATGGTTTGAGTCCCATAAAGTTATACCAAAATATTGGGTTGGTGAACGCAAATGGCACTTTGCCGTCCGTCTAATAGTCCTTCTCCACTGTTAGAGATTTATGCTAACGGAGAGTCAATATTTCAGCAGCTTCCCAAATCTTAGCTTCTTGCCAAGCAGAGTTTTTTTTTAGGGAGAGACACTTTTTTTCATAAAACGCATAATAAAGAAGTTTCCCATTTGTGTAGAACTTTCTTGGACGTTGTACTTATATCACTAATCAATACCAAACCATGATCTTTAAAAATATATTTAACTAAACTTGTCTGCTTATGCGCCGAATATAAAATGCATTAAAACTGCCTCGAACAAATAAGGAAAGTTGGAATTTTAACACAGATATTTTAACATAAATTAATGATTAAGATACCTACTGAAATTTAATCTTAATTATTTTGACCGAGTTTAGAACCGGCACTTTAATAGATGTTTGTACTATAATTTTTACCGGAATTTTCCTCAAAATTTGTACGCTTATTTGTAAATTTTTGCGTAAATGATGAAGTAACAGATGCAGGCAATTGTTTTGATGGTGTAATTTAATGGGTCTTTAAGCTGGTGCAGTAAGCTAAAAAACATCTTGATAACATTTATTTTGTAACATAAAGAATTAATCGGATTTTGTAGTGGTTCAGCGTACAATCAGGGGCAAATCGGAATAAGGTTTAGCTTAAAAGTAGCATTAAACAAGACCGTTTGTTTTTAACTATTTTTTAAAGATAGAATCAGAAGACACATAATGCCTTTGTTATCTGGGCTAAACTTAAGATTATCTGTCGATTAAAGTAAAAGTTAACTCAAGGTCCCCTAATTCTATTAATTTGATAGGCTGGCTGCAATACTCGCTTGTCAGTCTATAACTGACATAATTAAGTTTGAGGTTAAGGTCAGCTAATAGTCCAAAGTATATTAGCTAAACTAACCTAAAGTTAGCAGATATTTTATAATGAAAAGGATTATATCATATGAAAATGGTAAGAAGAGGCAAATTTCGCAGAAATACGAAAATTTACTTATAATATAATAATAATAATAAGTTTATTTCAAATATTTACAATATAATAAACATGTTAATATGTTATTTTTCAATAAACTTATTAATAAATTCCCCAGAAGACGTGCTGGTTAGGGACAAATCTCATTTATTTAAAAGTATTTAAATATTATGAATATTTCTATAAAAAGTTGCAAGTATTCAATAAACGCTACTTTCTTGATGATAGATCATTAAATTTCTGAAAAAGATTAATTATATAATTGATTCACAATAATATTAAATAGCATTATTTATAGTATTTCCAAAAATATTTTTGAAGCGTCTGTTTCCAATATTAATGTTTTCATTTCAATTTTATTTTTTTTTAATGAAATAATTTTTTTAATATTTGTTGGTACAGGGTCTTCCAACGAGGACTGAACAGGGGCTCATTTTTGAGCTTCCTTGTATTTACAGAAAAATCCAAAATAGCCAATCGATGTACTTTTTCCTGCAGAATTCAAAAATGAAACCAAAAATTTATTTGAACCAGAAACAAAAGAGTTACGCTATGGATAAGGTGTTTTTTAAATGGAACATAGCTTTTTTTATACGATTTTTGGAACGAGTGATTTTTTTTTTGTCCGTTCTGATTAAAATATTTAATATCGTGACAGCTATTTTTATTAAATTTTAATATTTTATCCAGTATAATTTAACTTTAACCTGTTTGAAACATACAATAGGTAATAAAGGTATAATCACCTTTGAATCCTTCAAAGTCAAAAAATTTGACAAATTTACTATAATATTGCCGAAATGAAATATTCATTAGATGAGAGATTGCAGATTGTTATCTTGTTCTACAAATGCCAAGAAAATGCAAGAGAATATTTCATTTCGGCAATATTATAGTAAATTTGTCAAATATTTTGACTTTGAAGGATTCAAAGGTGATTATACCTTTATTACCTAGTGTATGTTTCAAACAGGTTAAAGTTAAATTATACTGGATAAAACATTAAAATTTAATAAAAATAGCTGTCACAATATTAAATATTTTAATCAGAACGGACAAAAAAAAATCACTCGTTCCAAAAATCGTATAAAAAAAGCTATGTTCCATTTAAAAAACACCTTATCCATAGCGTAACTCTTTTGTTTCTGGTTCAAATAAATTTTTGGTTTCATTTTTGAATTCTGCAGGAAAAAATGCATCGATTGGCTATTTTGGATTTTTCTTTAAATACAAGGAAGCTCAAAAATGAGCCCCTGTTCAGTCCTCGTTGGAAGACCCTGTACATAATCATTTAAATAAAAGCATAAATATTTAAAAGTTTTTTGTTCTACGGACTTATTTATTTTAGGTTTTATGGATATTTAATTTTTATAAGGTGTTTCATGGTTATGGTCTTTAAATTGTATAAGCTTTTTATTTTTAAAAACATACAGTAATAGATATTTACGATATAAGTGTTGTAAAGATTCATATTACAACACGAGATGTTAAAGTTGTTAAACGAGGCGTCAGCCGAGTTTAATCAAACATCGAGTGTAGTTATATGAATTTACAACAAGAATATTGTACAAAATTTTATCTACTTTCATCTATGAATAAAAATATTTGGCAAAAGGCATTTTTTTTTAAAATAAAAATGCACCTGCTATTAAAAATCGTTTTGTAAGGGCATCTATTACAGCACTAGTGCTGTAATAGATGCCCTTACAAAACGATTTACAGAACTGTAAAATTCATATTACTAAATGAAAGTAGATAAAATATTATAAATGCAAACTTGTCATTATCAAAGGCATTGACAATGACCCGCAAGGGTTGAAACACGTGTCAGGAAACTAAAATAAATTGTGAAAGATAACAAGTACTACTTTCATTTCCTCTACTATGGAATATCCATTTCACCAAGCATGTTGCCCTTCACATATCAATTATATATTAAGCTTCTAATAATATTGTGGTATAATGAAAAATTATTATATAATTGAATTATTCTGATCTTCAATAAGTTGCGTTTCAATACTTGTTGTTTTAAAATTTGATATATCATTAATTATTAAATTAAAGATATTAAAAAGTTAAGTATAAAATAAATAAAATATAAAAATATGTACTTATAGTAAAAAAAATTAAATATACTAAATTTAAAAACTTGAAAATAAGTAGGAGTAAGTATAAGTATAGTATGTCCCAAAAAGGCGTTTTTTGGAGCTTAAGGTTTCCAGGTGTGAAAATTTCGTTTACATTTCTTTCGTCTTCTCGGCTCATTTGTGTGCGTGTATGTTGATTTTATATAGGGTTGAAAAAAAGTCTTGCAAAAATTAAAAACCTTTAACCAAGCCAATTATATATGATAATATTTTATCGTCTTTAGAGCGATGTTTCTTAAATATTTTCTAATGCTTCTGACAGTTTTCAGTGTACCGGGTGTCTCAAATTATGATTGAGTTGAGCACAATTTTATTCATAATATAAATCGGGGAATATGAAGAACTGTTTCTTTTAACATATTTTATAATACAATTGATACAAACAAAATTTATTGGTAAGTATAGAAATGTCAATTCTGTTGAAATACGAAAGTTTCAGTAATTTTTATATTTTTATTTTAACTCCTTCCCCACGAGTTGTAATATAATCATAAAAATGCATCGGAGAAAGAATAACGCTCAACCTGTGGATGAGGTTTGAGAGCCAGGAATTATTAAGTGTTCTGTGATAATAAATAATTTAAAGTATTATAACCATTTACTTGTATTCCAATGAAACACTGAAATAATATAGGTCAAGTAAGTTACTTTTTAAAATAGTAATCTACTAGGTTCTAGAGATACTGCGCATTAAAACCTATGAAACCCGTCACTATATGCATTTGGTAGGTATGTGTATTGGTTAAATAATAATTGTTATACCAAACTAACTTCTTCTTTTAACTTTAACTTCTTTAACTCTACAAAATATTAATAAAAATTTATTAAACCAACCATTAACATGTTTTATAGTCTACGTGTTAGTTCGTTTAACCTTACAAATAATTACGGTACCTACCGTGAAATAATTCTAAAGCGTCTGAGGATAGGCAAGGATTTCCTGCACGCCAATGTCGTTCACCCCTTGTAACAAAGGTAGCGAACTTGTTATTTATATTTAGAGTATTTATCCTTAAAAATTTAAAAACCTACTTCTATAATCAATGTCGTTAAACTGTTCTTCTTGTTGTTTCAGATCTCATTCGAAGAAAATGAACTCGAGCAGAACGCACGCCATCGCCTTTCATCATTTGTGACCAATGGGTCCACAAAAAACCCACCGTTATTTAAATGTTAGACCACCAGGACGTAAAAAGGCCATCCTTTATTGAATCATTTGGAAGATGAAGTTCGTTCTTTTTAACTGTTAGGTGAGTAATTTAAGATTTAAGATAGCCTGCGATATTTTTACTCTAACGGATCTTACCCGTTCTTTTGCGTGGGGTAAAAGACTAATTAACACAAAAACATGTTCCCATAGTTAATTAAGACGTTAATTAAATAACTCACAGCATAATTTTTTTCTACATGAAATCTTCTAAGGGTTGTATCTAAGTTATCATGGTGTAAGGTGATAAGGAACTGCAAAAAGAGATGAATTTGAAATAATTCTATTAAGTTTAGTTAGTTTCGATGTCAATCATTCTGTGATTGTCAAAATTTGTCTTGCAGTTCTGCTTTCCTGCTATTGTAATTTTAAGCTGATCTGGAATTATGTGGATTTCAAGACCGAGTTCAAGTATTATATGATTGAAGCCTATATTTTTAAAGGATTTTTAGGCCTGCCTTATAAATTTCAATGATGCATCTTGCGCAACTGTCTCTGTGGGTCATAAAAAAGTTGCTGTGTAGGTGGACCGTTTGCACAAAAATGGCCGTTAATGAGGTTTATCGGCGTATAATGGAACAAGAACCCACAAAACCCTTGAAATATCTGATTCGAGAAATTGGACTTCCTTATGGAACATTTTTTTAAAGAAATCACAAAATAGGGGAATAAGAATTGTACTTTCATGTAATCGGTATACACCTATTAACAGCATTCTATTGTGGCTGGAATGGATTTCAGTAGTCAAGAAAATTAAATTTTTGGCTATGGTCTTAATATATAAATTGTAAAATGGCTTCCTCCTATCTTACCTTGGTTGATTTATTGCCCATAACCGGGATATGCATAATTACCCTACTTGAAATAGGAATGATTTTTATATCAAGAGGACTAATTCCAAGGGAGCTATGAATTTCTTATTTCTCAAAGGTTTTAAAGAGTACAATAATCTACCGAGATAAGTCAAGGGGGGTTTATCGCTTAATGGGTTTAAAAGAGAACCATTTTTTAACGTTACGTGTTTTCAACGTACGTCTGTCTTCAATCGGATCGATAAAATTTTCATCAGTGCTTAAGTTTTTGCTAACGTCACCGTTAACCATCTCGTCGTCCTCGTCGTGGTGGTTCTCCTCCAACGGACCTTTGGTGACATTGGCCAGGTGCTGCAGCTTCAACTCTTCTTCTTTACGACGGGCCGCTTCAACTTTCTCTTGGAGGCGCTTGGTTGCAGTATCCTTAGCTTCAACCTGGAAAATGATTTAAAAATTAATTTTAAATCAGAATTGTTTTTTTTTTCACTATCGACGTCCTCCTTAATACGTTGCACTTTAGCTTGTTTGACCTGGGTTTTATCCTCTAATTTTTGTTATTCGGCTGACTCCATGTTCTTGCTCTCTTCAAGCCTCTTTATCATGGCTTGCAATTTATTTTGTCTCTTCTCGAGCTTGTCTTTGGCCTCTTGAAGCTGCTTCAGCTGCCCTTCCAGTCCTCTGATCATCTCCTGGCCTTCCACCAGGTTTGCTTGACTGCGTTTCATTTCTTCTTGCATGGCTAAAATTAAATATTGTATTAAGTAAATTTTAAATTACAAGTTTTATTTGAATACAAATTTAATCGTATCTAAAAAAAAAATAGTCATAAATGTGCGGTGTTTTCTTCATTCTTCTTCTTCTTTTTCTCGTCTTTTCCATTCTTAATACGAGGCCTAAAAACCGGAGATCTTCGCACATTCTCAACTAGCAGTCGAGATTCAATAGATACAAATGGTAAAATAGGTTTAAAAACAAACATTTTTATGCTCTTTATCCCAAGATTGCGAATTAACTCATATCCAACCCACGAGTTGAGAGTTAATCCTAGGGTCGGAGGTAACCTCTGGTTATACAATGCCTTCTACTACTAACTCCTGGATTTACCTCCATTTTTAAGTTAATCCCAACCTATACAATTGGGCCTTAAGTTGTCCTAGTCTGTTTTTAATTTCACATGTCTGACATTCACCTTTTGCTGTGTCAACCAAAATAATAACTATTGTATCGAAGTTTACTAGATTTGACAATGACAACTTGTAAAATAATGCAGATATGAATAAAGTTTGACGCAACCAAGACAACATTCGGTGATGATGTATGGGGGAAAAATTATATCGTCCACTGAAAAAAACAATGGATTGGTTGAATAGACTGACAAAGATACTGTAATTTGATTGGTTCACAATGCCATGAGCGAAACAGTTTGGTAATAACGTTCACACGTTATGGTTTTTTTCTTACTCTGTTATATTGCATGCATTTAAATGTGTACGTTTAATTTGAGGAACACACGTAATGTATGAACGAGCTGTTTTAGCCATGTGAACAATGTACCCGTTTATTACAGATTCGGACAAAATTACGTTACGAAGAAAAACTGTAACATGCGAGCGGGCTGTAACCCATTAGTTGTCAGCTGCGAGCAGTTTAAAAATGTTGGTCAGTATTTTGACATAACTAGTCTAATTGATCTTGCCACAAGCCTTAACGGCCTTAGTTTAACTACATCCAGTAAGAGTTCAAAAAAGGCGAAAATGGTGAACAAACAGGTATAGAATTTTTAGCCAGTAAATCTGCAAGATGGGCGACAAGCCATCTGACAAATGTCATATTCTAGCTATTTAATTTTTAGTAGGTATAATGTTGACAGCAATACAATGACAGACAGCCGTTTAGGGACAGAGCCGGACTTCAAAAATGTAATAAAATATGTTATTTTCCATAATTAGATACTTGAAATGAATAAATAATAATAAATGTCCAAAAATACTTAACAGCAATACAATAGTACGATGGAAACAGCTGTGAGAAGAAATGTTTTTTAGAATTAAATAAAGTTTCGAGGCAAAGAAATGTATCAAAAAAAAGTTGTAGGCGATCGTAATTTTTGTTGAGTTTAAGTATAGGACCTGGTACATGAAACATACTTAGAATTCGATTCTAAATTTAAAAATGCAATAAAAAATAGATGGTTTTATTTGGAAAAAAAGTTGATGGTCGTCACTTATTTTTGGGCTACCCTGTATACATGAATTTACCATCGAAAAAGCCACATTAAGAAATAAAAATCGATGGGTTCGAGTGTTTTCCAAAAAACACACCGCTGAATTTTAAATGAATTTAGACATTACTTCTGGGACTGGCTATGGCGTATTATATATTTTATCTGTTTGAAATACCAACACATTTGCTTCATGATACGGTTAAATTATCTATTTTGTCAAATAGGAAGTACTTTACACCTTTCCAATAAGAGGAATCTTTCTTGTCATTTTGAGCTGAAAACGAGGGAAGCGAGGATGGAAATGTAGCCGAAAAAAGTTTTAAATGAAAACCGAAGAAAAAAGAGCGGTTGCTGCTAAAGATGGGACAGTAGAATCTGCCTATAAGAAAAAACGACCCAATAAAGCAAAATAAGAACAACAGCTTTATTAATGTGGCGCAAAATATGAAAGAAAAGATGGGGCAGTAGTTCCAGCAAGGGAAATGGAATCGAATCCATGTCAGCCCAAGAAATGTACTATCTAACCAGTGTGGCGATATATCCGAAGGAAGAAGACTAAGTGTATTTGGTCATTATCTCCGACGTCGAGATAAATTAATGTTGAAGAAAGAAGCTGGTGGTATATAATAATAATAATAATAATAATAAACGTCTTTTATTTTCGAAGAAACAGAATATTATATACCAAAAAGTATGTGTATTAAGAAGTAATGTAAGGAAAGATGTCAACACCTGGCACAGTCTAGCTGCAGTAGCTATTCTACTGAACCAGACAGAGACACCTAGACATAAAGAAATATAATAATACTTAATAGTGTAGTAGCATATTACGTAACAACCCTAACCTATTATACATATTTGCAATAATGAAACAAGCAATGAAAGGAGAAAAGAGTAATAAATTCAAATTATTATTAAACAATAAGTAACCGTTAATATCACTGTAAATTTAAAAGAAATGACTTATATCTAGTCTTAAATACATTAGCATTTAAGTGTAACATATCAGTGGGCAACAAGTTATAATACTTAACTGAGTTAATAGAAAAAAAACGTTGAAACATGGCGCTCCGATGATGAGGCATGGTAAGCCCGCCCGCACCTCTGACATCCCTATCGTGAACACTCCGACGAAAAATCAAACGCTCGCCAATAGAAGCAGGAGAATTAGGATTATTTATAATCTTTATTAGAAATGTGCAAAAGTGAAGAACCCTCCGTCCATCCATTTTCAGCCACTTTATATCATTATATAAATGAGAAATATGGTCAAACTTTCTAATGCCGTAAACAAAACGAAGTCATGCATTCTGAACCCTTTGTATACGTGATCTGCTTTCCGCGTCCA
Source organism: Polydrusus tereticollis (assembly GCA_963920685.1). Classification (NCBI taxonomy): domain Eukaryota; kingdom Metazoa; phylum Arthropoda; class Insecta; order Coleoptera; family Curculionidae; genus Polydrusus; species Polydrusus tereticollis. The sequence continues at coordinate 81,925,934 of OY987329.1, read as the reverse complement.
AACAAAAGCCATACACAAAGTCACAATAAGTAAAGTGCGACAAGACAAGAGATTTACATAAGTTCTTTCTCAATGTAAAGTTCAATACGTGTCTATTGCTGTATAGTACATTCAAAGCGAGATAAGCTCTCTGAAAGAGTATTTTTAAATACTCTTGAAATCTGAGATTACCATCAAAAAGCAGACCCAAATTCTTTGCGATATTAACGAAATTCAGTTTTGAGCCGTTAATAGATATGTTCAAAGTAGGTTTCAGAATGTCAACCTTGCTCTTACTACCAAAAATCAATATGAAAGATTTATCCGGATTTAAATGTAAATTATGACCCAAGGAGAGTTCACTCAATATCCTCAAATCCTGGTTTATATGTAACTCGGTTTCCATGTAATCCTTGGGATCAAAACAGCAATATAACTGCGTGTCGTGAGCAAATGCCTGGACTTTGCAACATTTCAGCGATTTAAGTATGTCAGAAGTATATATAAGAAATAGCAAGGGACCCAGAATGGAGCCCTGCGGCACGCCCGATAGTATTTTGACTTGTTCAGAATATTTATTATCAGAAAAAATCTTGTGAAACCTGTTGGATAAGTATGAATTAACAAGAAGGCTAGAATCATGAACAAAACCATAGTATTTTAATTTAGAAATAAGAAAAGAATGGTTAATAGTATCGAATGCTTTAGAAAAATCAAGAAGTACTAGAATGCTAATAATTTTTTTATCGCAGGCGCGAATAATATCATCTGTTACATTTGTTAGAAGTTAGTTATGAAGGTAGAATGTTCAATTCATTCCTTTATTATGTATATGAGGGTGAAGGACAACAACAGTGGCACAACCAAGGGGGGGGGTGCTACCGAGCTGCAGCCCCCCCGACCATAGCTCGGGTCGTCTAACTATCTGTTTACAAGAAAAATAAACTTATCACTACCTAAGATACGTAAAATTACACAAAAATTGAAACGAGCCTGACTGTCTTTGTCATGTCAATGTCATCATCATTGAAAAAGGGCCTTCTTAAACTTATTTTCTAGTTGCGCCACTGGACAACAATATATCAGTATATCACAAAAGATTACGTCTTGAACTCCGTAAGAAACTTTATCACTATGCAAGAAAAAGTAAGAAGAAATTCGAATGTCATAAAGAAATTCATGACAAAAACAAAAATATCTTATATCGTTCGACTTGCAGAAAGTTTTAAACACCACATATTATTATGGCGAAGGTATGCTTCTTTATTACTCCAGGAAATTAGCAGTGTATAAGTTCACCTTCTACGAGAGTAGAAAAAACTATTTTGGTTAAGAAAAGAAACAGTGCTGCACCAATTCTTTCATCAAAATAATTATACTTACACCATGTGTCTCGGAAAAAAAAACGCTTGCGCACTTGTGTTCAAATCAACTTCTCATGTTTTCATATTATGTAGAATCATCCTTCTCGTAACGAATTTTCCGAACACCCTTTATATCAAAACTTCCAATCTACTTGGAAAGGAACTTCTTAGCTAACTAAGTTGCTCGTACGTTTTGAAAAGTCTAAGAATCACATACAAATCTTACTTCCTCCCTTGCCCCTGCACCCGTATTTTTAAACAAAACGGCTTTTATGCAATAATGTGCATGTCCTACCAAACAGACTGCGCAGATACTTTATATTAAAAAATAAGATAAGGGAGACACAGCCAAAAACAAAAAAACAAATAGAAAGTTTATTTAACACTTGTTTCTGGTGGTATAACAGCCGAAAAAGGCTCGCCTTTGCCCACCTATTTTGCTTAACAAATCGATTATATTGTTCCAGGAATCATCACACATCGATACTTACAATACGACCAAGATGTATAACAACCGAAAGTCCTGCATTATTAAAGTACTTATAATCTTGTGCCTGGTCTACTTTGGTATTCATGTGATCACTAGTGGAGGGCCTGTCATCAGAGAGCTTCAGCAATCTGGACGAAGTCTGGCAGCATTGGATACGCAAAATTTGGATTCAGTACCATTGGTGCAAGATGGTAAGGTATTTCTATTTTCTAAACAGGATAATTTCTGAATCTTACTCACTATTAGCAGTAATTGATTATTGAGAAACAAAAATTATAATATATTCTCCGTTTTGTGCATTCTCTTAGGCTGGGTCTTCACCGCGGTCGGCCTGATATTGGTCGCGCGATATATGATAGTTAAAAGCTCCTACACACGACCCAATCTGCAGGGTTGGATTTTCAGGGCTTATACGAACGGGAAAATCGGGTGCTGCTCTCCACACCATTTGATCTCGTAGTATGTTTTGAGTCTTGAATCGTATAAGGTGGAAATGGCTTCTCTAAGCAAGTTTCAAAAAATCGGAATTGCGCTGATTTTGCTATTGGAAAATAATTTGCCAAGAAAGAAAAGAGGATGCTGGGGTAAAAACTGGCCATTAGAGTTCAAAAACTTTTTGCTAATGAACAAAGACACATTTGAAGTCCGCATGTTTTTTAATTGTTTCTTGAAATTCTGAATTATGAAATTTTCATCATTCATCATTTAATACTTGTCCAGCAAAATTTCCATTCCTTGGCTCCGCACATCTCTATTTACCTAATGTATATCGCTATACATTAGCTTAAAAATCTCTCTCAATATTGCTGTCACTGTCAAAGCTAGTTGAAACCCTAGCTCGCGCACGTATTACCTCCTTCCTAGAAAGGCATAAGATATTAAATCAACACCAGTATTCAAGAGGGCAAGAGTACATCTGATGTCATGTTTAACTTCTTGGCACATTTATTTTAGAGTATCAACAAAAGAGAGTTTTCAGCGGCAGTGTTTTGTGACTAACCGAAGACACTTGATTACGTGAGTCACGGAATACTACTGCGGAAACTCTCAGTTTATGGCTTTCGCGGAATCACTTCCAAATGGATTCAATATTTTCTCTCAGAACACGATCAGTTTGTTACTTTAAACGGGGTGTCATCCAGTAAACAACGTATCTCATGCGGCGTGTCTCAGAGTTCACTCTTGGGTCCAACTTTATCTCTGATCTGTACCAATGATCTTTTTCAGCTCGACATTTCTGGCTCCATTTCGGCTTTCGCGGATATTGCGTCTGTGGCATGGGGAAATTGAAATTAAGACAAACTCTTGACTAATATATCGTCTGACCTCTCTAATAAAATTAAAGAATGGTGTGATTCAAATAGTCTTTGTCTGAATCTTTCGAACTCACATGATTGGGTTTAACTGTACGGTAAATAACATCGAGACAGGTCACTTCTGTTGATAACTCTAGATTTTTTGGGTTAATTTTGGACGACAGCTTAAAGTTTCAGGAATATATTTTAAAACTAAATAAAAAATTGGCCTCTGGCTGCTATTAAATTCGTATTAACTCACAGGAATTGGGAGCATACTTCACTCGCAGCATTTATTTTGCCAATGTTAAATCATACCTGAAATATGCCCTACCATTCTGGGGTGCTTGTTCACAGTATCTTTTCCAGTCTGTCTTTTTTCTGTGTGTGAAGTGTAAAGGTTAAACATAACAACATTTAGTATGAACTGCACTTCAGTTATGATGTTAAAACATGTGATAAACTATCGACTGTACCTTATTCTATTATTATGTATTTACTGTTGATGACTCCTAATTTTTTAAGTCATATGCCGCAACTCAGTTGTATAAGTTATCATGTTTTGTCAATAAGATGTAGGTATCTATTGTGATACATGTTGGATAATAAAGCACTTTTAGAGGCGAGCATGTCTACCGATTTTGGTCGTCGGATATAGATCGTGCACATGATATTAAAGACGAACGTGTCCACCGAGACGATTTTAGTCGTTCTTGATTGAAATCATTACGATCGATCGGGCAAGTTTCAGCTTGCACGATCTTTGTCGTTAGTTGTCCACGACCCGCGTACCTGGAAGCAGATATTTAATTCTGAGGGATTATCTAAAAAATAATAATATTCACTTGTGCTTGGAGGTAGGAAAATACTCTGTTTTATATGACGTCTGTCTATAGGTGATAATTGAGAATGCCCAATTTTGAGAGAAGCATGAGCTGGAGCATGCAAGGATGTCCCAAAACATAAAAGCTTTCTTCGCATGTAGTACGTAAGCATGACACCTTCATCTTCACTGAACGACTTGTTGACACGGACTGGAGGATCGTCAAGGTGCAAGGTGCAAGCCGACCCCAATCGCGCTAACTTGGATGTACACGCTACAAACGATTTTAATCGAGACGACTAGTTCTTGCACGATCTGTGGGCCCTATACACGATCAAACAATTTGCGCAACACAGAGCGTTGTGCAAACATTTTGATCGTGTATGACGTTCCTTGGGCTGTTGCGCAACAGTTTGAAGATTAAATGCATACAGGTTCGAGCGTGTATGTGGATGTTTGAAGCTGTTGTACAACAGTCTCTCACATAGAGTTGTTCCATTTATGTTAATAAAAGGGGAATAATGGCTATATATACGGCTGGAAATAAAGAATTTTGGCGGGAATTTATACAGATGTATCACGAAATGAAAAGGGAGGTTTATAAAAATATAAATTTAAATAGATCAAAATTCCGACAGAGACAAAGTAAGGAGACAAGTAATGGCCTTAGTACTGCATATCGGAGGGAACTAAAAAGAGTTACCGGAAGCTCGAGCGCTGGAATTGATGATCTATAAATACCATTACTATGGTACTTTGACGAAATTGATTTTCTTCGAGAACATGAAATTCTTGTGTCAATACATTTACGCAATGCGTTGTATCTTGTATGAATTGCACTGGTTGTAGAACATAGTGTTGTATAACAACAGTTTGCGCAAATTGTTTGATCGTGTATGGGGCCCTTAAAAGGAGAAAAATAGCAATATCTACGGCTTGAAATAAAGAATTTGAGAATTTATGCAGATGTATCACAATTTGCCAAAACAATGGAAAGTGTAATATGAAGTTAATTTAAAAAGTGCAGGTGTTTACGAATGGGCTTAATAAGAGGTGTAACCATTTTTAGTATATCAGAGAAACTAGTGCAATTCATCCTTAAATAAGACAATTACACAAAGCATTGTATTGTGTATGAACAATACTGTTTGTACAACAACAGCTTGTTTGATCGTGTATGGGGCCCTTTATAATTAATTTGGTGGACGTCCGGCTTTATTTTGTTCGTTACTGACAATTTAAAATAGGAGCATACTAAAGATGAATATAACGAATAACTAGAGTTCGCAAATCTTACTGCCCCACCAGAGCCGCCGGCTCATGGGCAACCGCTAGGTTCACTTGATAAAAATGTGTCTACTTCTGAACAAGATGTGCGTGTTGATGTTTAAAAAATCAAAATTGCTTAGAATAACTGCCTAACTGCACCTTAGTTCTCTGATCTGCACCGTATGAAACTTAACGGAAACAAATAAAAATCCAGAAAAGAAATTATGAATTTTATTATTTTACTAGTAATATTCTAGGCAGCCACAAGCAAGCAAAAAATAAAATTCCCCTACTTAGGGCCTCGCCGAACGTTCAGTTCTTTCCCGAAACGTTTGATGTCCAGCCGACTAGCTGCGGGCAAGACTTTCACGATGCAACGTGTTTTTATAGAATATTGGCTTACTTTTAGATATTTTTATTGGTCTTAGTTTCATGTAGGTTTCCATAAAGTGTAGAGTTCTACCAAGTCCAAATTGGTACAGCCACGTGTGTGCCGATGCGCGAATGTGTGACATCAAAATCAGTGTTACCAGGTCTACTGATTTATCAGGTTAAATAGGTCAACAAGCAAAATAAACCTTGGTCGTCGCGACCGAAACCGACAGAAGGCAACCAGCAGCCAGGCCATTAGAGGTGGGTCGTTCACGAACGATTCGTTCAAAACGAACGAATCACTTCACTGACTCGAAAGAATTAATTCATCGTTCCTAAAAGATTCGATTCTTTTTTGATTCACCAAGTCAGGAATAATTTAAAGAATTGATGAATCAAAGTCGCATTTCGTTCACTTTACCCGAAACTCGAAAAGGCAATTCACCAGTTCAGTAATTCACTCGTTCGCAAGTCCGCAGTTCGAACGATCGAGCTCGAGAGTTGACCTGACGGCCGTCGCTCGGCGATGCGGGATGCCGTCTTCCATTTTCATGATGTAGAGGAAGACAGCAGTTTAATTAGATACGCAAAGTACAGTAGAAGGAAAAGAGATAAATGTATGGGATGAAATATTTGATTTGTTTGGAATTTATTTGATTATTTTTTTATAGTGTAACTGTACAAATGGTTGAACAAATTTTAATAAACAAGAGAAGAATATTATTTTTTGGATAGGAATCTATTTATTATTCATTGAAGACATTTCAAGAACGTAAACATTGGGCTCAACATTTGGGCATTTTGTTACCACTTATGGCAATAATCTTCATAACAAACGACTGGCTGTTATTTAAACAAACATCGATTTAGCATTTTTGCGCTTAAAACGTAAAATTATTTAAAAGTAGGTAAGTGAATCATTTAAGAACGAATCTTACTGAACGAATCTTTTTAACTGAATGAATCAAATGAATTGAGTCACCAAAAAGAATCGAACTTCCCACCTCTACAGGCCATTCTCAACCGTTCGGAGTTCCGGTCCCCACTTCCAGCCGACACACGCAGCAGCAAGCAAACAGCAAACGTCGAATGATAGGTTGGGATTCCCCGAATTTATGCAAATTTGTCCTATCCTCTTTGATTGAATTTAGCTGTTGTGATTTAGCAACCTGAACTAACCTTTATTGTTCTGTGTGATTTAGTTCTATTGGCTCCGTAATCCTGTTAAGGTCAAGTTTGTTTGATTGTTTGGTACTTCTTTTTATAGTTTTCTAGTGTTGGATTGAATTTGTAATAATTTTCTGATCCAAAGATGAGGTAATGTTGTTGTTTCTTAGAAAATGATTTGTTTTGTTTATGTTGCATATTGTTTACAGTTCATCAAACGAATCGCATAGTGATTCTGGCTCTGGCGAAGAAGGGCCTTCAAAACAAAAAAAAATTAAATTTGGGCCAAAATTTAAACTTAGTTAGCTTAATGAGGAATAATTTTAAGAAATGGCTCAAACAAGGCAAAAACGAAAACTACGCAATGTGTCAAAATTTGCAATAAGGAGATTTCCATTAAAACGACTGGACGATTAGCACTGATTCGACAACAAGATAGAAATATGCATATTAAGTTAGCAAAATCCACGAAACTCAACTCAATCAACAATACATATTTATCTTCCTTGAATAATTTTTTATTACTTTCTCATATTCTGAGCGTCTACTGATTTCTACTGATTTTCTTGACACCAAACTACTGATGAAAATATATTTGACCTGGCAACACTGATCAAAATCAATAGTGGTCAATCAGGAGCTTTATAAGACGTTGCTTCGTGACCGTCGCCAGGTCGCGAGCGTTAAGAAACCACTGCGCAACTTGAGTGGAGGCCATTTAATGTACCATTTTGAACTTGGTCGAAATCTACATCGACATGCCTTGCGGTTAGTGTATGGTGTTTGGTATGCAACAGAAACATTTCGTGTTGAGAACGATTACATTGCTAACAACATGTAAATAGTGCAAATCATAAATATGAAAAAAACCTACGCCCAATTTATCCTAGATTTGGTGTTCATGATGACCTATAATATTTTTTTTTATTATTTCATTTTCTCCATAGCCATAGTAATACCTTATAGTAGCAATATTTAATATGTTTATTTTTACCATTACTTGTATTATATTTATATTAATTTCTTATAAGTAGAAAACAAGTGTGAAAAATTTGCATGCAGAAAAGGGTAACTTTTCGCACGCATAAAACGTTTTAATCTATTCCTAATTCAGTCTCGTTATCACTATCATCCACATTTATAATAAGAGGATGTATTTCGTTTTGTTGTGTAGTTATATAACAGTCTTCAATTTTTAAGACATTGTTAACCGAATTTTTCCAACTTTCATCTGGAATTTTACCGAAAACTTTCTTTTTTAGCTCTATAACACTGGCACTAAGAGTAGGTGTGCTATTTTCAGTTCTCGTTTTCGATTTAATTTGATGCCACAAGTGTTCAATAGGGTTAAAAATGCAATAATAGGGTGGCAGTCGCAACACAGTGTGCCCCATTTCTTCCGCCATTTTATCGCACACATACTCTTTTTAATACTATATGCCTTTAACACTTCTAACAGCTGTTTTTTACTATACGTTTCCTCGAAGTACAAGTCATTTTTTAACATGAACTCCTTTATTGCGGATTTTGTGCTCGATGCATTCGGTACTTTTCCAGTTGCCGGCTGTGGTAGCTTGCATTGTATATCACAATAACACTGTATTCTGGTACATTTGAAAGCAAACTGTCTTTAAACCAGCTTTCAAAAAGAGCGGTGTTGGTATCTTCATGATAGTCCAGACTTGAATCCTTTATATTTTTTGCCGACAGTAATAAACATCATTTTTCAGTTAAATCAACCCATTTCTTTTTGACAGTCTCATGAGTGTGAAACCACGTTTCATCCAGATAAACTATGGAACGTTTTTCGGATCTAAACTTTTTTATTTCCCTAAGGTACAGAAATCTCATTTTTCTTGATCTTTCGGACTCCATAATAATTTGTCTCTTGTTTATTGTCTTATACTTAAATTCCATCTGTTACAAAGCGCGGTGAAGACTTGTCCTGCTACATGATTTTCTCGATACATTTGGTATATTTTCCTGCGAATAACATCTTTGTCAGAGTCATCTTCGCACTTCATTTTTTCGGTATCTTTGCGAACTTTTCTTTTAAAATGTCCTTTTAGCATAGTATCTCGTACCGTCGATAATGAAACGTTCGTCATTTCACTGGTATTTTTAGTTTTTTACACACTGTTTCAAAGTAATCTATTTCGAATATTATGTTTACTATTTATATAAGCTATATAAACAGGTACATGTAACTAAAAAGTTTTGAGAAATATCCTAATAATTAGGTTGTTTCTAGAAAACCTTAATTAGACAGTTTATTCATTTTGATAACAAATCAAGTAATGTACCTATATATTGTTATTATAAACTGGCATTAAAAATAACTGTGGGTTATTACGTCTTTGCGAAAGTGAAAGCCGGGCTTATGAGTGATTTTATTGCAGTCATTAAGCCAAACGAAATATGTTGGGAAGTACTTTACAATATCCTTTTTTTTTCTTTTTAACAAATTAATTTATTTACTGCCCCGGCGCCCATTGTCTGGCAGCGTGGTTTCGAACCCTACTAATTTGGATTTTAGTAGACTTACCAATCTCTTTACATTATAAGGCCGGGAAGTGACTCATTAAAGTACGAGTTTAAATTCTTAGAGTTTTCAAACGAGTATTTTAATGACAGTTCACGGCTATCTACTTATAGTACAACATTTTACTATTACAATACCATCGATTTGTTATTGATCGCTTGCGATTACTTTTATGTGTTATCAACTTAATTTAGGGTATGCCATTTTCAACTTGTTTGATGTGAAGTGAATGAGTCCAGTAAACTAATATTAGCAGCCTACTGATGCAATGCGCCATTTCCTTGAGTTGAAAATTTTCTTGACACATCTTAACGAATTTCACGTTTTCTCTCGCATTGTAAACATAACCTTATGAGAATCATAGATGTGTTTTGAAATTCCATTGTCATTATTTATTTATATCACAACGTTTCGGCTGGTGAGTATCTCCAGTCGTCTTCAAGTGAATAATGCATAAGCTACGAAACTACGAGGGTATTTATACCACCTCCTGGTTAGCAGCGCATGACCGATATTGGTGCAGTCATGCGTTATTGTGTGGTCCTAAACTAAGCTTACATCTACTTTACAAGGGCTTCCAAATATTTCTTATGTCTAAAGAGGGCTTACTAAAGCAGTTTGAGTTATGACGGCCGCTTCTCTGAATTTCCTCTTTCGCCAGTGCTCTTCTTTGAGTATTATTTCTGCCTCTGACCATTGCAAGTGGTGGCCGTGTTTCCAAGCATGTTCTGCCGCACCGGATCTGTTTGTTTTTCCCTTCCTTATGTGGTTTCGGTGCTAGGCGTAGGGTTTTACCAACATAGGATTGTCCGCACTCGCAAGGTATTCTATATACGCAGTCCTTTGTGTCCCTTTGGCCGGTTGGCTTTGTCTTCTTAAGGAATCTTTGGAGCTAAGTACTGTTCGAATTTTGTATTGCTGTCCTAATCTTCGAATTTTCTCGGAGATTCCTTTGATATATGGTACCTTTATGGTGGGTCCAGCTTCGACGTCGTCTCTCTGTCTATTCATGTGATTCTGACGCTTCTTGATAGTCTGGTATACTAGTCTCGTGGGGTAGCCATTTGTGTTGAGGTCCTTTTTGATGGCATTGAGTTCTTCGGAAAGAGCTTCCTCGGAGTTACAGAGAGTAAATGCTCTGTCAACAATTGTTTTGACTATCCCATGTTTCGTCGTATTTGAGTGGTTTGAGACGTAATAAAGGTACTGACCAGTGTGAGTTTTCTCTCTGTATACCGATGTTTGGATGGTGTGTGTGGTTGTTATATAAATAAATAATGACAATGAAAGTCCAAAACACATCTATCATTCACGATACATCATTGTCTCAAACCTTCAAACAAACACATAACCTTAAGAGGCTATTTATACATTTTCATTTAATCTAAATCGTTTTTATTCCAGGAACAGCTTTACCAGCTACAAGTATCAACTCGACGAAAGTTCCCCTTCCAGATCCAACGAAAAAGCGACAGCCCTCGCCCACACTACCACCACCGATACCTGAAAAAGAACTCACGTTGTGTGAAAGGGTGAAGACAATTACGCAATGCCTAGACAAACCTATAGTGCCAAAAACGCAACAACGCGGTGATTATTGGGTGTTATATAATTACGTACGCGCCGAAAGGACGTTTAAATGTGAGGAAACAGTGACCTATACAACTCACGCAGATTTTTCTTTTATGGACAACCTAGTGCCATTATTAGAAAGATGGAAGGCGCCTATTAGTATCGCGCTTCATGCGCCTGGGACTGATTTTGGAAATACGCTGGAATCAATTGCGCATTTGAGAGACTGCACTAGTTCCTTGGTCCGGGAGCTTGTTACTTTTCATATTTATTTTAGTACGAAGCACGTGCCCAAAGAGGTAAGTTGACTGCTTTTGTTACCAAAACTTACTAACACAAACTAAACTGCCCCAAAGACACTCGTAGGTAGCTTCTTTACTAAAAACTTGGAAATATCGTTCAAGTTCTTACTTACAGGACACTAGTCAAGTCGAATTATAGGCAGAAACTAGTCGAATTAGTATATAACCTCCCAGATGAATATCGTGCATTCTTGCTCGACGTAGTAGCATTTTGGTATTTATTAGTCGTTGCTGTTATGCTGTTCGGTTATTTAGTAAGCCACCTACGCTCGTAGCGTTACAATTATTACATATTCACGAAAGGCGAAATAATAATACAGAAATTACATACCTACAGAGAAGGCAAATTATAAGGAAAGCTAAAACACAATGAGTTACATATGCCGACTCAGACTGAACATTTTGACAAACTGATTACGGACTATTACATTTACGTACCACCAAATAAAATCTATAAACTCCCATGTGACGGGCTCCGATATGATATAACCAGCCAACAATATACCGGGTGTCCACGGAAGGTGACTCGCCCCTATAACTCTCTTGCTTTTAAAGATAATGGAATGAAATTTGGAGAACTCGTATGCGACATAAAACTGCATTTTTTGACGGGTGATACAACTTTATAAAATTTCCGGTTGAAACATTTCTTAACTGCTGTGGTGTAATTCTATGAATAGCTGCCCTTACTTTCTCCTCTAATTCATTCCGTGTGACAGGAGGTACATCATAAACCTCGTTTTTTATAGAACCCCATAAAAAGAAATCTAGAGGGTCAGGTGACCTGAAAAGACTGAAAAAGAAATGAGTCTAAGTAAAGGTATAAATTAAAAAAAATTCTATTTTACCTAGCCGACCAACTAACTGGACCTCAATTTCCAATCCAGTTTTCGTTGTATGATTCGTTCAAATATTCTGTAACTGCCCTCGTGTGGTGTGGTGGGCACCATCTTGTTGGTAAAATAGTCCCATTGATTTACTCATGGTATCTCATCCAAGAACGTGCGTGAGGAAACCTAGATATCTCGCCCCTGTTATAGAACCGTCAAAGAATATAGGGCCTAAAATTGTGTTCCCTAAAATCCCAACCCAACAGTTAAAAAAACCGAACCATTCTTGAAAATTTCCCTCCTGCATCAAGTGTAAATCTTCGTGGGACCAATATAGCTTATTATTTCGGTTGAAATGTCCCAAATTAGTGAAACGGCTTTCGTCACTATAAAGAATTTTATATGGAAATGTATTATCCTCCAAATATTTTCCTAAGAATCAATTGCAACACTCAAGTCTCCTTTCATTATCGTTTGGGTACAGGTACCTGGTGCTGATGAAGTTGGTATTTATGTTTATTTAAAATCGCCAGAAGACTTACAAATGCCACATTCTAGCGCGATCTTTCTGAGTGACGCATTGATATTCACTTGCACGTATGCCAGAACATTTATTTCTATTTCTTCACTCACAATAATTGGATCGTTTTCATTATTATCAGACATATTTCGCATTTTCTGAACCAGTTTTGGATAATGATGCCGGGTTGGGTGACGGCGTTCAGGATATCTCTGTGCGTAAACACGTGCAGCATCGGTTGAGTTTTGCCCACGCTCTCCGAAAACTAATAACATATCAACTTTTTCGCTCCTTGTATAAATATTATTATTTTCCATGATTTTTAAACAATAACGTACACAATAATTACCTAATTTACTTTTGCAGCAGCGAAGTTCCATAAGATGTTGACTTGTCAATTTTTTACAAGACATCTTAACGTTTTTGTTTTTATCAGTTGTATTGGTCACAGGCTACTCGATTAAATCTTATTTTATTTTCAAAAGGCGCTTTATTTTAGGAAAGTCGTACATAACGTAACATTTTTACAGTTTTTTAAAGGAAGTTTGTTTAAAACCTAATAGTGTGTGGTTCCTAACCCGACGAGCCACCATGTTGCCATTTAAAAAAAGTGAGTAATACAGGTTTTACAATTTAATTTTACCCAGCAGATAGGTTTTGACCGAAAACAGTAAAGTTGTATTTTGTCAAAGATGTTAGGACTGAAATTAGTGATTTTAACGTATTAAAAAATGAAATAAAAAAAAAATAAAAGAATGGGGACAAAAAGTGACAAGTGACACATGGTTGTATTTAGAATGCCATATGGATTAAAAGAAAGTAAAAATATACCAGGTGTCTCATTAAAAAGTCGAAAGTTTATGTCACTCCCGGTAAAACCGGAAGTTATATAAAGTTGAATCACCCGTCAAAGAATGTAGTTTTATGTCACATACGAATCCTCCAAATAGAAGAAAGAGTTATAGGGGCGAGTCACCTTCCGTGGACACCCGGTATATCAAGCCGAACACAAATTATAAAGTAAAAACTAGCTTGAGCATGGACTGTAGCCAATACAAAATCCAGTCAATCATCAACTAACTAACCTAACGGGCCATTGAAAAAAGAAAAGTAAAATATAATAATCTAGCAAAAAGAACCCACATATCCCATACAGGGTGTTACAAATTCGACATACGAGCATTGGAATCTCGGAAACCATGGGAGTTAGAGAAACGGTTAAATGGGGGCAAAGTTGTGCAATTCGGTGCTGATTAAAATGCCGCTTTAAAAGTTTTAAAATTCCGAATACTTCCGATATTATTCGAAAAAAACCGAAATTTTGCAAAATCTTTTTTATTTTTTCCTGAGCTCATTTGAATAGCTATTTAAAAATAAATGACACTTTGTCGTTGCAACTTTTTATCCTCTACAAAATGACGTTATTAAACTAAAGATCCGACGTTTCGTCTCCGAGCGGCCAACATCAACTTTAATTTTTTAAATACGGACCTGGAATTTTTTTTACCGATTTTTAAACCCCCTACCCTCAAGATGTAATGGCGGTATTACTTTCTAATAATGAATTGTTTTTGCTTATTTCCTTTTAAATTCGTATTTTACATTTGTTAGTCCGGTCCTGTCAAAGAATCATAATTATAATTAAAAACGTTATTTAAATAAAAACCTTTACAAATGGGTTTCGTGAAAATTTGAGTTTATTAGGAAAGCTCTAATTTCCAAAATGTTCAAAAACATTTCCTTTAACCCATAGGTACCTACCTATGCACAGATCGATGTTTCTTATGATCCTTGCCATACTAGCCCCTTTCAATTGACCTTTATAGCCTACGAACTGTATGTTGTACATATTATTCTTCCAATTCTTTAAAGTTTGTTTAAAGTTGATCTTACTGATAGGTGGATCGGAAATGGTGGGGCAATAGAGTCGCCAGCGAGGTCGCCAGATATTTCGCCTCTGGATTTCTTTTATGGGGGGCATTAAAAAAATTTATTTATAAAAATGACTTAGATACCATAGAGGAACTGGAAGAACGCATACAGGTTGCAGTTGGTAGGATAAGGAGAAGATCGGTTGAAAAGGCTGTCGCCAAAATTGGAAGACGAATCGATCGTTGCATTGAGCAAAACGGCAATATTTTTGAACATTTATAAAATTAGGTTTTATAATTAAGAAATTAATAATTATTAGAAAATTCTTATAAAATAAATTATGTTACTTATGTATGAATGTTTTAAATACAATAGAGTGTTTAATTAATATTGTGATTTGTTTCCAGGACCGGACTGACAAATGTAAAATACGAATTTAAAAGGAAAAATATTATAAAGACTGATCATGAAGTAGTTTACTGTAAATTAAAATGTGAAAGCCCTTCGTTGCAGGAAACTATAGTAATTAGTAGAAGCCTAAAAATGGCACATTCTGCACAGTTTCAAGATGATTTGCAGGGTACTGACTGGCATGGCCTTTTTATTAGTAATAATGTCAATACTAAAGTAAAATTTTTCAATGACACACTTTTGTCACTTTTCGATTGTCACTGTCCTGCAAAAAAAAATAAAATTGAGAAAATCAAAGCCCCCCTGGTTAACTTATAATTTAAAAAAGATGATAGAACTTAAAAATAAAGCATTTTATAAATTTAAATCAAAAAAATCACCAGAAAGCAGAGGCTATTATATTCAATTAAAGAATTATGTATCATCAGCAGTAAAAGCAGAGAAGAGGGCTTATTTTACAATGGAAATTAATAATTGTGCTAGACAAAATCAAAGCAAGACTCTCTGGGATAAAATGTCTAGCTGGAAAGTAGTTAATAAACCAACAAAAGAAATTCCAAATAATTTAAAAGACCCCAACCTAATAAATAACTATTTTTTGAATAATATCCCAACAATAGACATTGAACCAGGGATAATCGATGATTTTCTCAATACAGCTGCTGTTTGGGAACCATTTAAGTTCAGGTTGGTAACCGAGGAAGATCTGTTAAACTGTATTCTTAGTATTAGAAGTGGCGCAGTGGGAAATGACGGTATAACTATTAATATGATAAAAGCTTGTCTTCCATACTGTTTAAAACCATTAATAAATATTGTAAATAGTTCTTTAGAGACAAGCTCTGTACCCGACCTATGGAAGATGGCTCTTATAACGCCCTTGCCTAAAGTGAGTAACCCAGCGAGTCTAAGTGAACTCAGACCTATAAGTATTCTTCCTGCTGCATCAAAAATCCTTGAAAAAATAGTAAAAGGCCAAATTCTGGATTTCTTAATGGATAAAAATGTTATACCTAAGTTTCAATCAGGTTTCAGGCCAAACCATAGTTGCGCTACAGCACTTCTAAAAATTACTAGCGATATTACTCAAGCATTTGATGAGGGTCACTCTTGCCCCGCTGTTTTGATAGATATGACAAAGGCGTTTGATAGTCTAAACATAGAACTGTTGTTGGCCAAGTTGCGACATTATAGAATTGATGCAGATGGTTGGTTCGCTGAGTATCTTCACAATAGACAACAGGCTGTCAGGCTCACGGAAAATGGTGAGGTGTTGATATCGCAATGGGGGGTTGCCGGTAGTGGAGTTCCGCAGGGATCTATCCTTGGGCCACTTCTCTTTAATATCTTTGCGGCTGATCTTGTAAAACATATTAAAAATACTAAATACCATATGTACGCTGATGATCTACAAATTTATTTGCCCTCACCGGTCATTTGCCTCAATGATACAATTTACTTAATTAATGAGGATCTCACTAGGATCTCACGTTGGGCTTCGAGTAACTCACTATTCATAAATCCAGTTAAATCACAGGCCATTTTGTATTCTCGGTCTGACATTGATCTCTCTCACTTACACGTTAGAATCGGAGGGGAAATCGTGGAATGGACCAGTGAGGTAAAAAACCTTGGCTTATATATGGATTCAAAATTGTCCTTCAACACTCATATAAATAACATCTGTCAAAAATCTTATTTCAAACTTAAATCCATTTATGAATATCGGAACACCCTTCCTTGTAAGACGAAAAAAATATTAACTGAAAGCTTGATTCTTTCCATACCAAACTACCTTGATATTGTTTATGGGCCTTTTCTTACAAATTACAATAAGTATAGAATACAAAAGGTACAGAACTCCTGCGTTAGGTATGTACAGGGCTTGTCCAGGAGGGATCATGTCAGTCAACATGTTGTTAGCACTTACCAATGTAATATGGCACAGAGGCGGTATGTTCACCTGAGTAGTCTTATTTATAAAGTTATAAAAACTAATGAGCCTCTTTATTTAACTGAACTGATGGTAGTAAGAAGAGACATCCATCAGGTGAACACACGGTTTAGGGACGCAGTCTCTATACCCCGTCATAGAACGGAATTTTTTAAATCATGCTTTTTATATTTGTCAGCAGTTGTATTCAATTCGTTGGCACGTAACTTCAAATTGTTAAGTATGCCTACGTTTAAATTTAAAATCAAAAAATTTGTTTGTGATAATTTATTGTTTCTCTAGTTTTAAGAGTTGTTGTCTTTTCGACATATTTTTTGTCTGGTGGATATTAAAATACGCTATGCGGTACTCTCCACCTTTGTAATCAAAAAAATTCTTTTTTTTGTGCTACAATAAAGATTTTTATTTATTATTTATTTATTTATTTAAAAACAATTCATTATTAGAAAATAATACCGCCATTACATTTTGAGGGTAGGGTGGTTTAAAAATCGTTAAAAAAAATTCCAGGTCCGTATTTAAAAAAATAAAGTTGATGTTGGCCGCTCGGAGACGAAACGTCGGATCTTTAGTTTAATAACGTCATTTTGTAGAGGAGAAAAAGTTGCAACGACAAAGTGTCATTTATTTTTAAATAGCTATTCAAATGAGCTCAGGAAAAAATAAAAACAATTGTGCAAAATTTCGTTTTTTTTCGAATAATATCGGAAGTATTCGGAATTTTAAAACTTTTAAAGCGGCATTTTAATCAGCACCGAATTGCACAACTTTGCCTCCATTTAACCGTTTCTCTAACTCCTATGGTTTCCGAGATTCCAATGCTCGTATGTCGAATTTGTAACACCCTGTATACTGGGTGTTATTTAATGCGATGCTAATGCTGCGGGTGAACCACGGTTTTATATATTTGTATCGTTCTGGAGACCCTCTCATTACGTATCAGGTCAGTTGTGCGTTTCCGCTGAATTTGTTTGCAAGCAATTCGGTTTTATCCTTGTGAACATTGGCCCTGTGTCCTGGTCTTTCAGACATGACATCGGGGCTCTAGCACCCCTTGTCAAAGTTTTGAACATGTGAAAAATTGAATTGTCCTCAATCAACAGACCTTGGACTTTGCCGTCCCAAAGATTAGACAGCCTCCATCAGCATAAGCCTGATCACTTCGGTTTTTCTGTTTACCTTCGCCTTGATTCGAGGATCTTCGGTACGATACGCTCTGTTTTAAAGCCTGTTTTTGATCTTAATGCGCTGTTTAATCCCGTTAGTCGAAGCCCAAGATTTTTAGAGTGTTATTCTTGGGACTATTCAAAGAAATTAGTCGTAAAACGGCATTAAACCGTAGGCGTGACAATAACGTAGCTGGTCTTAAATTACACAGGTTTTTTATTGCATAGTAGAATATTTCCAACTTACTTAGTTTAGTTTTCAACGTGTTACCGAAAGCTTGTGGATGTATTATAAGAATGACGAATAATTATTCCCCAGTGTTTTTCAAGGTTGTTCTTGACGTAAAAGCAAGGATAATTTTAAATGTACATGACGCACTTGCACACCAAACACCCTCTGGTATTGTTCGAAACCTAGTATCAGCATGCACTTGAGCAATACCAGACCAGCGAGGACTTAGAGAAGACCAAACGCTGGAATGGAACCTGCATAAGCAGGTGTCGTATGTGAAGTGGTGCTGAAAGCCAATTTATCGGTTTCTGTGAACCGAAAATGCGATTTTAAAGAGGCTTAAAGAAATTGGTCCTCTTCTTTCCGTCAAACCCAACCTTTGGATGCGTTTCACCGCATTACGGCTCTTCGGCAAGGCTATAGAGTCTGACGAGAAGGAAAGGGGTCTCATAGTCTTTCCAAAGAGTTGTAATATGGCGAAACGAGTCCAAGGATTGGGTCTGACGAAAAGAAAAGGGACCAATTTCTTTAAACTTCTTTAAAATTGCGTTTACGGTTCGCAGAAACCGATAATTTGACTTTCAGCACCACTTGACGTAGATACCTGCTTATGCGGATTCCATTCCAGCGTTTGGTTTTCTCTAAGGCCTCGCTGGTCTGGTTGGGTAGATTGCTCGATTGCCGCGAGATGTCACCACATGACAACTTTCTTTAAACCTCTTTAATAATAAATGTTCTGAGTGTTAATGAGACTTTTATACATAATTGATTTTACTTTAGTAAAATGTTTTAAAAAATCGACTTTTACGTATCAATTACCGTATCTGATACCCACACTTTGATAATTCTCCTCAAACGGCTTTTTCATTTGATAATCTCCATTAGAGAGAGTCAAGAGGATATAGATAATATGTGGCCAAGCAAGTTCCGACCTACGTCCGATTCATCGTTGTGGCATTCAAATAATGTACAACTTAACGTACAATTTGCTTCTTAGAAACACCACACCAAACGTTGGTTTCAAAAAAATATTGGTCCCGACAGTCAATCGCAAAGTGGGGATTCTCATCACTCCTTCACCTACATCAACTAAACTGAAAATAATATATGTTTTACAAACGACGTGTCTCTTCTATCTCACCTTCAAACAAAGAGCAAAACACGAAATCGTAATTCAAAATCTGTATGCTAAGTTTATGAAGAAATTTTGGTTAAAATGAACGACATTTATTTTTCATTAAAATTAGATTTTGCGACCGATCGCGAAAGTGCAGTTCGTGAAATCTTCCTCAATGAAGTTTTTGAATGTCTCACCATAGATTGCAAAACCTTTATTTGGGTATTTTCGCTCACCCTTGCTTGTTAGAAAATGTATTATCTACGGACCCGGTACTTCAACAGTCACATGGCTTATTATTTTATTATCCTCTCTGGAAAAATTAACAAATCAGAAAATAGTTTTTTATAAAAATACCATAAATAGTTTAGGCACGAAAAATTTTAAATATAATTAAGTTCAAATATTTCTCAATTTTTTATTGACTGAGGTAAAACCTTAAATTATCGTAAAATTCATTTCTTACACTGCATCGGCTAGTTGGTACATTGATAATAATAATATTAACAAGTAAAATAATTTATTGTAGAAAACAAAAAAAATTAGAACAAACTTAATTCTTATGGAAAAAGCAAAATTTAAACAATAAATAATGATATATTACCCAGAGGAGAGAACTCATGCGTGGGTTTAAAATGTACTTTACACAAAGCGTATAGACACATATATAAAAAATTAATATAAACAATATGCCTGCAAAAATGCTATTTATTCCATTCAATGCTATTTTCTATTGCACTCTGCAGAAATAACATTTCCCATCTCAATTCAATTTTTATACTTTTTTTCTTTATAAAGTCAAGCTTTATTAATAATAAATTAATAAATAATGAATTTATGTTAACCCTGTATTTTTGAACACAATATTTGACACTAACAGTTTTGATTTTTTATTTTGGTATCTCTGCTAGGACTCAAGTCAATTTGTAGTTTCTGGTTTTATTTATTTATTTTTTCATAGGAAAAACGGGACAAACCCAATTATTCACACAAAAATATAAAGTACCTAAACTCAGTTTAAGACTAAATGCTAACACGTGTGCTTCTTATAAAATATATATGAAAATACGAATGTTCTATAATCTATTAATGTGAACTACTTTTAGCTATATACAATTTCAACTTAGTATTAGAAGTGTTCAGGGAGCAAAAAAAATATTTGCGCTCTAAGAATAATTTTAAAAGTTAAATATTCAATATTATTGTTAAATTTCTTCCACTTGGTATGATACTTTTTCTTTTCCTTAATCACCCTGATTGTACTTAGACTAAACCATAAAATTTAGAAGTGCATTGTTCGACATTGACATCAAGAAAAATTAAATCCCAATCTATTTCTAATAAGCAATTGTTAATTTTATTAAATTTGGCCTTTTTAAAATTAAATTTATTATGAGAAGGTTAAAGCTTATATGCTATTTTGTATTTTGCAATGTTTACAGAGAACTCCAAAGTGCAGTGATATCTGTTCTTAAGAACTAAAGGAGTGCTGCAAATGTCTAAGTTACTAATTTTTAAGTTATTGCCAAATATTAGATCCAATGTATTTCCAGAATGGTTGTTGTAATGAGTAAACTGGGATAAACCAAAGAAAGATGTACTATCGATTAATAAACTTAAGTTAGGATCAAAATAATTATTCGGTTTACACACTTTATTTTCGTTATCATATACCCATCTAATATGAGGTTGATTAAAGTCACCACTGAAAAAATTTCACTCAATTTTGAACAAAACGAATAAATAGCAATGACATCATTTGGGGGGAGATAAACACAACCGACATGACACTTTAAATTACCATCCTCGGGAACGATGGTGACCCAGATATCTTCAGCGTGAGATGCCCATAATTATTGAATATAACTAGTATAGTTTTTATCTACAGCGATAAGACAACCACCACCTTCAGTTTTTGTTGAAGAGCTGTCCTCGCGATCATGATCATGATGATAAACGTTGTACCGCTAACAGATGATTTCAGGATTAAATATTGCATTAATCAACCATGTCCTTGTAAGACAGAGCACGTTATGTTCACTTAGAGGAGAATTCTTGTAAATAGCAGTTAATTTGGATTTTATCCTTCTAACATTTTGGTAAAAGAATGACATATCCATAGGTTCGTTCCTACCATTATAAAATAGATGTTTAGGTCACCTACTTAATATTTGTCTTTACATCCTCTTCGGAAGAGATGTTTATGACTGATGATCTATCAGATTTTCTAACTAAGACTCGACCATCTCGTACCCAAACGTATTTGAAACCATTCTGCTTCGCCATGTGTTTGGCTTGTTTTAGAATTAGTTTTGACCCATAGGAGAAGTGTTCATTAATAAAAAGATTATCAGAAATATGGTCAACTGAAAGGCCAGGGCCGCTTCGAGTCGGCGTGGAAAGTTTCCTACCTTTAACCGTCGCAAGCACCTAGTCTCTTTTGAATTTATTCGATAGCTTAACGACGATCGGTTTCACCCGGTCCTTAGATTTTTGGTATACTCGACAAACGTGATCTATATAGGATTTGGTGATTACGCAACCCAAGCTTTCGCCAATTCTTTCTAAAAGCAATGGTACATTTTCATTTGACTTTTCAGGTATACCTTGTATTTTGATGCTTTTAGATTTGGCTTCGTTTTCTAGTTTATCAATTCGAGATGTCAGTGAGTTTACTTCGTTCTTGAGATAAATGTTCTCTTTGGTGATAAATAAGCTCAGCTGATTACTACAGAAGTTGACCGAAGTGAGGACGTCACTATACTTTCAGTGCAATGACTTAATATCCGCCTGTATAATCTTTAGTAGTACATGGGTACCTGAGGATTCTGCAGGCTCCTGATCGTCAGAACCATTTGAACCCCAATAATCGATTTACGTTTCGATCCATCAGAACGATAGCCGGAACAATAATACCAATATGCATCGGGTTGCGAATATTTTGTAATATCCTGTTTATTTAGACCGACATAGTTGACAGAATGAATTGCATGGACCGACACATTTCAATTCAGGTGCTTTACTTGTTATTGTTGCCGTACAGAGTCAAATAGCCATCACAATGGAATCTACTCGGTGCCCAACGAACAAGAAAAGTAAAAAAAAAAACAATTGACACTATCTTTACCCATAAAGTTTTTGTCGATTGTCGATTACTAGCGTTTATCGCGAATGCTATATTAATTTACGGATATAATTATTATTAAAGACACTGATATCGATGCAGTTTCACCGAGTAGCAAATTGTAGTAGCTTACCGGTGATATAAAAAACAATAATTAAAGTTAAGTTTAAGCCATGGAAACTTATAACTAAAGAGCGAAATATATGCACTTAAATTGATCCAAAATATGCGCATATATATGCCTTATTTGGGTTTAAAATATACAGTTATATGCATTTCTTTGACCAAATATGCATACTATTATGCAATATTTCTTAATTTATTATAATAAAATAGAGTAAAGAAAAACATTGGGTTCTAAAATAGAGGTTTATTAAAAAAAAATTTTAAGAAAAAAGAAAGAAAAAGAAAAGTAAACAATTTTAGACCTGAAATTGTATAAAAGGCATTTATTACTAAATATTAAAAGGATTGTCTTCTATAATGTAAAATATGTTTATACAAGGAGAAGCTTCTTTCAACATCTACTGATGTAGTCGGACAATACTGCAACTTAGGTAAAGTATAAGGCCAAGATACAAATTCGTTGGATGGTTTACCTTTATAAATGCTTACATCCAATTTGCTCCTTACTTGACCTCCCACTTTACCGGGAATGTTGTTACATTTAGCGGAAAAAGTTTCAACAATACTAATTGAGTCTCTTAAACTTAAATTTCTACTTTCTAACGAGGATATTATGTCCGGTATAAAACTGAAATTAACCTTAATAAAAACAAGATCTTTAACTACACTTGCACTTTTTAACAACTCTTTACTTTCCACAACACACTGCGAATCGTCATCTAAATCCAAAATTAGTTCTTTAATGGCTTCGAAATGTTCTGCGTAGAATATTGCGGCCTTAGCCCATGTTCCCCACCGGGTAATTACAGGTTCTGGAGGTAAACTAACTCCTGGTACTGGCACTCTTAGAGGTGCGTTTAGAAAAACTTTTTTTACATTTCAAATTAATTTATTTACTAAGGGACATTCAGTTCTGACGGTTTCTGCGACTAGGTTTATTCCATGTAAAAGACAAGTGACATGTACCATATTGGGGAAAATATTCTTAAGTTTTGTCCTAATTTTGAGAAATTTTAATTAATTTCTTTAGAGCTTCATCTAATTCTAGTGCGGTTAATACTCCAAAATTGCGTGTGTCTTTAGGTTTTGAACAATTATGTACGAATCTTAGAGTATATGCCATACATCTTTTTAAACGACTTATCTTAGAAAACTTTTCAAAGGGAAAATCACATTCATGAACTAAAATTAAACAAGTTTTCATTTCTGGTAAGTCAATTTTTATGTCATTATTATTTGGCCATAATTCTGGTTCTTTTTTGAGCCAATCAGGACCATGCCACCACATACTTGTTTTTTCCAAGGTAGCTGGACTTAATCCTCTAGATAATATATCCGCGGGATTTTGAGATGTGGGGACATGGCGCCAAGAAGAAACTTCGGTTAAATCTTGTATTTCGGCAACTCGATTTCGTACAAATGGTTTTAATAAATTGACAGATGTGCGAATCCAACCCAGAATTATTTTTGAATCCGACCAAAAATATAAAGTATTAAATTGTAATCTGAGTGAATTTGTAACTTTATTTACAAGTTTAGCTAAAAGATGAGCAGCACATAACTCCAAACGAGGAATGGTTAACGGTTTTAAAGGTGCCACCTTTGCCATTGAGGCAAGCATAAGACAAAAAACTTCTCCATTTGAATTTTTGGATCTAATGTACGCAGCCGCACCGTAAGCCGTTTCCGAAGCATCGGAAAATGCATGAAGATCAATAGAGATGAAATTGTCGCAAATAACATGACGTTCAATTTTAAAATTATTTAGACATGGAAGTTCTTGAACAAATAAATTCCATTTAGCTTGCAATTCATGAGAAACAGGGTCATCCCAAGACAAATTTTCATGCCAAAGCTTTTGCAACATTACTTTAGCAATTACTATAGAGGGACTTACCAAACCTAAAGGATCAAATATTTTTGATATACATGAAAGCATTACTCTTTTTGTTAAACGTTCATTATTTGAAATGTCTATATTAAAAGCTAGTTTATCGATTTTACTCAGCCAAGTCAAGCCTAGAATTTTAGCAGTATCATCTTCCCCAATAACTAGAGTATCCGAATCTTGGGTCAAATTTGAAAAACTTAATTTTTCTAAAACCTCAGGAAAATTGGAACGCCATTTTCTAAGAGGAAGACAACCGGAAAGAAGAAATTTATTTATTTGTGAGCAACTATTTTTTGCGTTTTCAATATCGTCAAAACCAGTTAATAGATCATCCACATAAAAATCGTGTAATATTATTTCTGATATATTTTTTATGTCATTTTTACAAGTTGTACCCAATTCAGTAAGACAACGAACAGCTAAAAATGGCGCACTGGTAGTACCGTATGTTACCGTAGCAAGCTCAAAAACTGAAAGTTCTTGATTTTCATTAGTACGCCAAAGTATTCTTTGATATTTATGTTGATCAGCCGAAACTAGAACTTGGCGGTACATTTTTTCAATGTCTGCTGTCACCACATATTGGTGTTGTCGAAAACGCAACAAAATAGAAAATAAATCATCTTGGATGACAGGCCCCTTCATTTGAAGGTCGTTAAATGATAAACCGCTGGAAGTTCGCGCCGATGCATCAAACACAGTGCGTAATTTTGTCGTGGTACTATGTTCCCGAAGGACGCCATGATGTGGTAAATAGTAACCGTTGTCATTTATTTCGGAAATGTTGCACAATCTTTTCATATGACCTAAGCTTTCATATTCTTGCATGAAATCTATATACATTTTATAAAATGACTCGTTTGTTTTAAATTTACGTTCTAGTGAATAAAATCGCTTTTTTGCCAAATCTAATGAATTACCAAGTGCCTGAGTGTCTTTTTTTAACGGAATAGATACGATAAAACGGCCATCTGGCATCCTTTTAGTGGATTTTAGAAAGACATTTTCACATTCTCTCTCTTCTGTAGACCACGGACTAGCTGATTTAACATCTTCAATTTCAAAAAACGATTCAAACTGATCTTGTATATTATCTTTATTTTTACCAAAATTACAAAATGTACTTTTAATATTTTTCAAATTATTAATTTTGCCTGTGACTAGCCAACCGAGCTGGGTTTCTTGCAATACAGGACGATTAGCGCCTAAACTAAACTGTTTCGTTAATAAAAGGTTCCAAAACAAATCTGCGCCAATCAGCATTTCAATAGGTCCTGGATTGTTAAATGTGTCGTCAGCTAGTTTTAAATTTTCTGGTATAAATAACTGTTTTTTGTTAATATTATATGTAGGTAAATTGCCAGTTATTTCTGGCAAAACAAAACAGGATAAATCGGATTTAAACGCATTATAACGCGATTTAAAGTTTACCTGACATTTATAATTTATTTTTGATGTAGTGCTGTTTAAGCCAGACACTGCAAAATCAATTTTTTGTTTAGGAATATTTAATTTTAAGCATAGAGCATCAGTGATAAATGAAGACATTGAACCCGAATCTAATATGACACGTACAGGTTGATAGGAACCTTCGCCATCTACAACGTTAATAATTGCTGTAGATAAAAGAGTCTGGCAATAATCCGAATTCGCGGTTAAGCTAACTTCGTCAGATTTTGATTGTAAATTTGTCTGTCCATTCTGATTGTCTATATGTAATAAAGTGTTATGTTTACTGCGGCAGATCTTACACGTAGCATATATTTTACAATGAGTAGTTTTATGACCACCGCGAAGACAATTTTGACATAACTTTTGAGCTTGCTCGATACGGTCAGAAATTGACATTGCTTTAAATTTTTCACATAAATAATTTTTGTGTTCACCGTTACATATACCGCATTTAAGTTTAAATTTAGGATTGTCGCCCTCACTGCCAGAAACAAAAACTCTAGTTTTTCCTGACGTGTGATTCCTATCTGATTTATTTGTTTCTAAACGCTCCAATAAATCGGCCCTAGTTTGAAGAAACTTATACATATCATTAAGAGAAGGAAGTTCTTTTTCCATTTTAAACTCCTCCCATTTAGCCATAGAAGCATCATCCAAACTCTTTGATATTAAATGCAAAATTAAAATATCCCACTGATCTGTCGGTAGTTCTAAAATATTAAGTGCTCTCATATGTTTAGCTACCGCATCTGAAAGGCTTCTTAATTTATAAGATGATGCTTTGCATATTTTTTCTATATTAAATAACGCATCTAAGTGATTATGTATTAAGAGGTTTTTATTATCAAACCGTTTGCATAATAACTCCCATGCTATAATATAATTACTACCAGAAATTTCAAGAGACTTGATAACTTGACTTGCATTACCTTCTAAACTAGCCCTTAAATAATGAAATTTATTTATATCATTTATAGCGGGATTGTTATTAATTAACGAGGTAAACGTGTCTCGAAACTCTAGCCAAGTCTCCGGAGAGCCACTAAAAGTAGGCAATTTTATGTCTGGCAGTTTAACGGCAGGAGCAATATGCATGCCACTATTATTTGATTTATCAGAAGTCTTGGAAGACACCATTGACTGTAGTTCAAATAAATTGTCGTTAGGTTTAAGTTTATCAAGTAAATATTTTGCCAAAGAAAACGCGTCATAAAAACATTGCAAAATCTCTTGGCGTTGATTTAATTGTTCATTAAATTTTGGTTCATCTTCCAAAACTTCCATTTCAATTTGACTTTGTATAGCGTCAAGTTCACTACTAAGACCATTATTTATATTAATACGTTCCTGCAATTCAATAATCTTAGTTTGAGGAATGTCCTCTTGATTTTCTATAAACTGATTTATCTTTGCAACATAGTTGGTAAATACAGTAATTTTTCCTTTTATTATACCCCTTTTTTTAATTAAATCTTTAAGCGATTCACCCATTATCTTTTTACAGGTAAACCAATATTCTGAATGTTACAATGTCAACTAATAAAAGGATTTGCAATATTTATGTGCATTTAAAGCGTGCAACTGCAAGAAATTGAATGGTTTTTAGCAATAAAATTTTAAGAAAAATATTTAAGTTACTTTGCTTTACAAATAAGGGCAATACAAGGATATATTATTAAGGAAAGGTGGACAAAAGGAACGAACTCACTTTGTACTCGACTGTAGAAAACAGGTATGTCTTGGACAACTTGGTTTTCGCTGGCAAACTGCGCTGAAAATCCTTTCTCTTGCGGGTCGGAGGTCCAAATGCTTGCGGGTCGGAGGTCCAAAATGTAAACGCTGCCTTCGATATTAATGAATGTAATGGACTGTATTTCTTAGATTTAATTTATTTCAAAGCTTATTAAAAAAGAATACAAAGTGAATAATGTTTCTATCAAAATCTTGCCAAAAATGTCAATAATCCATTTCCATGGAGATCAATTTACACCTTTCTCACAACAATGTCATAACACCACATATGGTGCTGCATCAGACAAAAGCACTAAAAACTCCTCATCTGGGACTGGATTTGGTAAGAAAAAGCTCGATAGGGACTGCTGAATAAATCGGGTTATGGTCACCTTATTAGTTTTGTCGAACTGCTTACAAGCTATTAAATATGGGTTTATTGCTTTATTTTCTTGAAGTGCTCCAATCATAAGATGTGCGATATATCTGCCACAAGCATCTGCTTTCATCAATAATGATGTAAAAATTTGTATCACCCAGTGAAGCTCTAATTTCTTCCAAAACGGTTTCGTATACTGAATGGACATTCTTCTTTCTAAGCGTGGATTCGTCAGGAATATTTTGGTGCCAATATTTTCGCAAAAATCCTCTAAATTTCGGATTTTGCAATTTCTTTAAGGGTAGGTTTGCTGCGACCAAAACCTTGCATAAGTCTTCTTGAAAAATTTCCTTTTTAGATTTCGATTTTTCTCCAACATTTTGAAATGCGTTTTTTACACTCAGCTGAACTGGATCAGAAAAATGTTTTGGTTGTTTGTTGGTCGTTTAATGAGCTATATAGTAAATTACTCATTTGAAATGCTATTTTTCAAACTACTGGTCTTTTTTATGTAGGGAAACCACTATTTGAACACTTCAAAATTATTATTGGGAATAATTGTGACGATGCAACATCCGGTGTAATGTAAGATACTAACAAACAACAATAAAACAATAAGTTCTCCAAGATTTAGTTATTATAGGAAAATATGAAAACAAAAATCTGAATATAGCATCCTAACAGATACTCCAGTGTGCCGAGTGAAAAACAAGGCTCCAAAATGCATAATAGCCCAATTGCGATTCCTTGATTGGAAAAGGGTTAATGGTCGATTTCATATTATTATAAGTTTAAGTACGTTTTTTAATGGAAACGCTAGCCTAACGTTTTCTTATACATTAGCCATAATATTCTTTTTTTAAATACTTTAAAGCGCAGAACCATTTTTGAAACAAATCTTTTTAGGTAATCCCTCACCATTTTCTATTTTGTAGTTTAAAATTGAGCGACAAAGTTCAATATCCCACCAGTTTCGTTCATGAGTGTAAATATAGTACAGTTTCTGAGGATCATAATTTTGATTTAACAGTATATTACCGTCTGGGAAATATAATTGCCGTTATGCTGCCTTGAGAGCATAAATCATAATTGTGTTTTTAGAGAAATGTAATATGTATGACGTTTATGTCGACCGGGTTTAATAAAATCATGTTCCATCCAAGTTAATCGACGTTAATGAATCATATACTCGGATATTGTATATTATTCTTCATTATTTATGTAATTTAATATAATATAGTAATATAGTTAATGAATAATATAATTATTGTATTCTTGTTATTATTATTACAATTATTTATTATTTATTATAAAGATAATTTTTAATCGGCGTTGTAATAGGTTTAACCTTGTGTTCAAATTTCGAACGAAAAACTGAAAAATTGAGTTTTTATCTATTTGGATATTTCGAGCAATAAGATTATTGTAAATATCACTAAGATTTTCAGTATCTGTTTTTTTATATATTGCCCTAATTAAACATTAAAGATATATAAAAGATAAGTTGCCATCAGGGTATACAGTGAGAACGTAAAGATTGGAACAAATTCATTTAAAATTCGTTCATTTATTTTTTCGAAAAAACGCTCGGACCCGTCAATTTTCTATTTTTTTTGTATATTTTTTGAAGCTCATTTCATGTATACAGGTTGTCCCAAAAAAAGTTACGACGGTTTACTTAATTTTTTTTTTAAATGGATACCCCTATTTTATAATATTTTTTTTGTATTCTGCATAAAATTCTTAACATATTTTGTCATATACTTAAATTCAGCAGTTTGCGAGAAAACTGCGTTTCAACTTAAAACAATAATATTATTTATTAACGAAAAGAATAGAAATCTCCAAAAAAACTAAAAGTCAAATGACCTCCACCAACAGTCTGGCATTACCCGAGACGAGAAACAATCCACTTCTAAAGTTCAAAAGGTCGCAAAATTTGGCTGATTGAAATGTTATACCTTTACCTAAAATAAACAATCCTACACAGTTAAACGATTTAAGACCGATAAGCATTTTATGCGTTCTCTCTAACACCAGTCAGGATTTCGTAAGGACCACAGCTGCGTCACAGCCCTAGCGAAAGTCACCGAAGACATACTTGCTGAAAACGATAAAAACACACTAACTCTCCTAGTACTCCTAGACTATTCAAAGTCATTTGATTTAATAAGTCACCAACTACTAACAGTTTCACTAGGCTTTTTGGGCTTTTCAGTTCATGCAACCAATTTTGTGACTAGTTACTTGGCGGACAGATTTTAAGCTGTAAGAATTCGGAAAGAATTGTCATATTTTGCACTTGTTCCTAGTAGTGTACCACAGGGCTCCGTTTTAGGACCACTACTATTTACACTATACACTTCACAATTTTATAAAGTACTTATGCATTGCTCATCTCATTTCTATGCGGACGACACACAAATATACTTTTCGTTTGGCTGCTTCATGTTGTTTAATCAATCGGAACCTGGACGCCTTCTGCAACATTTCAAACAAATATTGCCTTAAACTTAATCCCCAAAAATCACAGGTAATGCTGTTTGGCAGAGCTGCTGCCTGTCTTAGATACTTAGAGCGTATCAACATCTGTCTTAATAATGAGAAGCTCGCTCTTATAGATGAAGCAAAAAATTTAGGTGTACTCGTTGATTACAAACTTAAATTTACGAACCACGTCACGACCATAACTAAAACAGCCTTCTGCAATTTAAAACTGATATATTCAAGTCGCCATTCACTCAGTAAGAAATGTCGTACACTACTCTGTGAATCGTCGGTACTATCGCATCTTAACTATGGGGATGTGGTGCTTCGCGCATATTCACGCAGACTGCAACTGGTTCAAAATTCCTGTTTTAGGCTCATTTGTGGCCTGAGAAGAGGAGCGCGCGTCTCTTACTCACTTAGAGATCTGGGGTGGCTCAATATGGAAAAGAGGCGACCATTACATTGCCTTACCTTTTTGTAAAAAAACTAAAATTTAGAAAGAAAACATGGTCTGTTTATACCACCAAAATAAAATATATTTGTCCTTTTAGGGTGAAATAAGGGTTAAAGAGTATATACATAATTTAAATTTGAAATTAGTTTGTACTAGTTTCGACTTTAGACAAAGTCATCTTCAGCTAGATGTCATCTATATATCATAACATAACTATAAATTATTCCATTAAGAATTTTGACCTCTATTACTTATTTACATTTAATTTCCTTGAATGCTTAAAGTAGCATCATGTTCGTAATTATCTGCTGTCGATTCCATTGGCTGCACAAGGTACTTGTTATGACCGTATATTGTTGAACCACTCCTCCCCCTCTTCTAATTTGTTTTAGTTTATTTAGGTACATCCTAAAAAAACATATCTTTTAATTACTTGGTTGCTGAAGATGACTTTGTCTAAAGTTAAAACTAGTACAACCTAATTTCAAATTTAAATTATGTATACTCTTTAACCCTTATTTCACCCTTATTTCACCCTAAAAGGACAAATATATTTTATTTTGGTGGTATAGACAGACCTTGTTTTCTTTCATAATCTCGCCACAGAAAATGGACTACTTCTTGAATCTTAAAATTTAGAACTTCTATTCACAACCCTAATGTTAGATTTAAAAATCTCTTGACTCCACCACAGCACAGGACAACCCAATATCGTTGATCCTTTTTATACAACGTCACCAAGTAGTATAACTTACTAAGCGAGACTTTAAAAAGTACAAACCTTCCTACGTTTAAGTACAATAATATTAGGCAAGTGTTGATGATTAACAATGATTAAGTGTTTAGGATTATTGTCTCTTGTAATTATGTATATATTAATTGTTTAAGGATATCGAGGGTAAGAAGTATGGCTGTATTATTGTTATTATAATTGTTATTATATTATGGTTATTATTATATTACTTTAAAACCATTGTATTATATTACAATTATATTATTATATTGTTTTAAATTTTAAATTATGAATTGAAATATCAGTCAATTATACTTTCTGATGTCGTTCTGATTAAATTAAGTTTTTAGGTATAAAAAATACACAGAGTGCAAGTTTTGTTGGGTTGATTGTAAAAGCGCTGCTCACTGCTATGGCAGATGAGTGCGAAATCTGCCCTTGTCAAAGAAATGGAATAGTACACTATGTTTATTATTATTAATATTATTAAATTTAGAGATCTGGCCGGCCATTCAATTGGCCTTTGTCCGCCAATCCATCGTTCGGGATGTATTAAGGTACTCACGCACACGGCTGGTGTAATGGGTCGGAGCTCCGTCTTGCTAATCCAATAAAAAATTATTCAGTGCATCAGGATCTTCTGGATTAGGGTATAATGTGGCAAGGCACGGTACAAAAAATGGTGGCAATAAAAAAAGAGTCCCAAAATTCGATTTTCAACCAACCGGCTCCAACATTAACTTTTTGAGGATATTGAGTGTGACATTCTATAATCCAGCGTGAATTTTCTGTAGCCCAATACAGTTTTGTTTGTTTACACTCCCATTCAAACAAAACGTTGCCTCATCCCAATATACAATTCGTTTCGAAAAAACTGTGGATTATTATTGCACATATTCATCATTATTTCGCATAATTGGACTCTTCTGTCTGGATCATCTTCATTAAGTTTATGAACAACTGTAAGGATGGAATTTACTTTTGTCCAAATACTTTAGGGAGGATGCTGTGCAGATATGATTTTCCAAATCAATAGTACTACTACGCCTTACAGTGGTCTTCTTGAACCGATAATAAATAACACATTTAATTGTGTATCTTTTAATACCGCAGGTCGACCTTTCGTATAATTTTCCCCAACATGACCTATATCTCTATATTTTTTTTCTATTTCACTGACAGTAGATCGAGATATCGGTACTCTGCGAGGATACTTGTTATTGGAGCGTTCGCAAACTTCCATTTGTCGGCGCATTCTACCTCCATAACCAATCATTATTAATATTTCTATTCGCTCTCTTTCACTTAAGCGTGCCATTGTTTAAAATTACAAGATCATCAAAATAACTTTTGCCAGAGACTATGACTTGAGGCAAAACCCCTAAAATCAAGGGACAACCGTCACTGTTAGTGTCACTACCTAACAATCAAAGGCTTTACTTACAACAGGGTTAATGATTTAAGTAATAATAAAAAAATCATCTGTTAAAATCCTAATACCGATTTTCTCGCAAACGGCTGAATTTAAGTATATGACATATTTTACGAAATATGTTTAGAGTTTTATGCAGAATCAAAAAAAATATTATAAAATAGGGGTATACAATATACATCCATTTAAAAAAAAAGAGAAAACAGTCGTAACTTGTTTTCGGGACAACCTGTATACATGAAATAAACTTCAAAAAATGCACAACAAAAATAAAAAATTGACGGGTCCGACCGTTTTTCGAGAAGAAAAACACATGAATCTTAAATGAATTTGTTCCAACCTCTACGTTCACACTGTATATCTCCGGTTTGGTTTATAAAATTGAATGTTTCCAGAGTAATGAAGTTTATATTGGACAAACTAAACAAAAAACTAAAAATAGAGTGCCTAAACATAAAAATTCATGTAATGAGAATAAACGAAAGAAACGCGAATAAACAGCTTTAGCAATTCACCATTTCCAAAATAATCATGATTTTGATTTTGAGAACGTTAAGAGTTTAGACCGAGTGATACATTATGGCAAACGATTGTTTAGTGAGATGATTCTTGTTCAATTACATAATACGGCAGTAAATAAAAGAAAAGCTGCTGAAAATCATAGTGATATTTATTATAAACTTATTGCTAGAAATATCAAAATAGATAAAAACTAAATTTTTCATTGTATGAACGTTGATAGTTGTCAAAAAAAAATGTAGACTGGAAAAAATACAGAAAATGTTGCTGTGCGCTATACATGATCACAGCTCCCGGGAATACAATTACATAATGAACACTATGTATTTTGTTTCACTTAAAAACAATTTTTGTTCTTATTCTGCTTAACGCAATATAGCAACGAGTAACAGGGTAGGTACATATGATAGTATAGTAATAACATTTTGTTGTTGTAATACTAATTTATACCTATTTATGTAAAAAAAGCATTAAAATGCAACATAACTTAAAAAAAATTAATAACTCAAAATCTATAAAATACCATGAAAACATCCTTCTCCCTTCTTAACGGTTCGCCAGCATCAATGACCACCCCCGAGAGTTATATCTAAACCATTATGTAGTGAAATGCTTAGTTTAACGACATTTCTATTTAAACAGGCGATAGCAGAAACTACTTTCTTTAAAATGTAGTTAGTTCTCGTTACGCAGAAGAGCAATTGAAAAATATTAAAAAATGTTGGGTTGAAATAAACTTTATTTATTGTTTTAGCCTACTGACCATAACATGTTTAAAGAGAAAACGGTCATTTTTATGCACAAAATTTTTCTTTTTATTTTAGCTAGCATTAACAACTGCGCTCAGTTACTCGGCCTAAACATTCATACCAGTTTGCTAATTTTAACAAGCGGGACAACTTAAATTTAATATTTTTAAATAGGACCCCGTTATTTCCCCCAGAACGAGTGCCCCTCTTATTGTTTATAATATAATCCCATTTTTTCTTCAAATGTGTTGCTGTGTTGCCAAGTTATTAATTATACTCCCATTTTTCTTGCTTTTATATGGTTGCAATAAATATGTCCAAGTTTATTTATTGATTAAAATTTGACTTATATCTTTTGCAGACAGTTGGACCAGGGTTAGCCAAATACTATTTATTTATAAGTTTGCAAGACGTTTTTATGCAGAGTGCTCTAATTTTACTTCCAAATTTCGTTTGAAGTTTAAATTAAATTTACTCAATTTTCTTAAATCAAATAAAAAATCGAAACTTATATATATATATATTATACAGTGTGTCTACGTAAGTTGGCGGCATAATGGGAAACTTTTTTATTATTAATTTTACGAAAAAAAGTTATTCTTTATTAAAAGTTCTGCATGGTCTAAAACCTAATAATATGCAACCATCAGATATAAATATGTATCAGCCGTATATGAGGTTTATCAAAAAATATGAATTTTGCTCAAAAGTAAAGTACCTTTATTTTTGACAATATAATAATGATAATAATAATTTATAATAGTTTTCGATATTGTCAAAAATAAAGGTACTTTACTTTTCAATTCAATTAAATTCATATTTTTTGATAAACCTCGTATACGACTGATAAATTTTGATATCTTATGGTTGCATTTTAGGTTTTGGACCATGAAGAACTTTTTATGAAGAATAACTTTTTTTCGTAAAATTAATAATAAAAAAGTTTCCCATATGCCGCCAACTTACGTAGACACACTGTATAATATATAAGTTTCGATTTTTTATTTGATTTAAGAAAATTGAGTAAATTTAATTTAAACTTCAAACGAAATTTGGAAGTAAAATTAGAGCACTCTGCATAAAAACGTCTTGCAAACTTATAAATAAATAGTATTTGGCTAACCCTGGTCCAACTGTCTGCAAAAGATATTAGTCAAATTTTAATCAATAAATAAACTGGGACACATTTATTGCAACCATATAAAAGCCAGAAAAATGGGAGTATAATTAATAACTTGGCAACACAGCAACACATTTGAAGAAAAAATGGGATTATATAAACAATAAGAGGGGCACTCGTTCTGGGGAAAAAAACGGGGTCCTATTTAATAATATTAAAATTTAAGTTGTCCCGCTTGTTAAAATTAGCAAACTGGTATGAATGTTTAGGACGAGTAACTGAGCGCAGTTGTTAATGCTAGCTAAAATGAAAGGAAAAATTTGGTGCATAAAAATGACCGTTTTCTCTTTAAACATGTTATGGTCAGTAGGCTAAAACAATAAATAAAGTTTATTTCAACCCAACATTTTTTAATATTTTTCAATTGCTCTTCTGCGTAACGAGAACTAACTACATTTTAAAGAAAGTAGTTTCTGCTATCGCCTGTTTAAATAGAAATGTCGTTAAACTAAGCATTTCACTACGTAATGGTTTAGCTATAACTCTCGGGGGTGGTCATTGATGCTGGCGAACCGTTAAGAAGGGAGAAGGATGTTTTCATGGTATTTTATAGATTTTGAGTTATTAATTTTTTTAAAATTATGTTGCAGTTTAATGATTTTTTTACATAAATAGGTATAAATTAGTATTACAACAACAAAATGTTATTACTATCATATGTACCTACCCTGTTACTCTTTGCTATATTGCGTTAAGCAGAATAAGAACAAAAATTGATTTTAAGTGAAACAAAATACATAGTTTTCATTATCTAATTGTATTCCCGGGAGATGTGATCATGTGTAACGCACATCAACATTTTCTGTATTCTTTTCCAGACCACATTTTTTTTGTCAACTATCAACGTTCATACAATGAAAAATTTAGTTTTTATCTATTTTGATATTTCTAGCAACAAGTTTATAATAAATATCACTATGATTTTCAGCAGTTTTTCTTTTATTTACTGCCGTATTATGTAATTGAACAAAAATCATCTCACTAAACAATCGTTTGCCATAATGTACCATTCGGTATAAAATTTTAACGTTCTCATAATCAAAATCATGATCATTTTGGAAATGGTGAATTGCTAAAGCTGTTTATTCGCGTTTCTTTGGATTATTCTCATTATATGAATTTTTATGTTTAGGAACTCTATTTTCAGTTTTTTGTTTAGTTTGTCCAATATAAACTTCATTACACTAGAAACATTCAATTTTATAAACCAAACCGGAGATATACAGTGAGAACGTAAAGATTGGAACAAATTCATTTAAGATTCATGTGTTTTTCTTTTCGAAAATCGGTCGTTCAATTTTTTATTTTTGTTGTGAATTTTTTGAAGCTTATTTCATGTATGAAAACAAGTTACGACGGTTTTCTCTTTTTTTTTAAATGAATGTATACCCCTATTTTATAATATTTTTTTTGATTCTGCATAAAATTCTAAACATATTTCGTGAAATATGTCATATACTTAAATTCAGCCGTTTGCGAGAAAATCTGTATTCGGATTTTAACAGATGATTTTTTTATTATTACTTAAATCATGAACACTGTTGTAAGTAAAGTCTTTAGTTGTTAGGTAGTCACACTGACAGTGACGGCTGTCCCCTGATTTTAGGAGTTTGCCTCAAGTCATAGTCTCTGGCAAAAGTTATTTTGATGATCTTGTAATTTTAAACAATGGTACGCTTAAGTGAAAGAGAGCGAATAGAAATATTAATAATGATTGGTTATGGAGGTAGAATGCGCCGACAAATGGAGATTTGCGGACGCTCCAATAACAAGTATCCTCGCAGAGAACCGATATCTCGATCTACTGTCAGTTAAATAGAAAAAATATAGAGATTTAGGTCACGTTGGGGAAAATTATACGAAAGGTCGACCTGCGGTAATAAAAGATACATAATTAAATATGTTATTTATTATCGGTTCAAGAAGACCACTATAAGGCGTAGTAGTACTATTGATTTGGAAAATCATATCTGCAAAGCATCCTCCCTAAAGTATTTGGACAAAAGTAAATTCCATCCTCACAGTTGGTTCATGAACTTAATGAAGATGATCCAGACAGAAGAGTCCAATTATGCGAGATAATGATGAATATGTGCAATAATCATCCACAGTTTTCGAAACGAATTGTATATTGGGATGAGGCAACGTTTTGTTTGAATGGGAGTGTAAACAAACAGAACTGTATTGGGCTACAAAAAATTCAGGCTGGATTATAGAATGAGTTTGGCCACACCCTTAATTAACACACTGTATAACCCTGATGCAACTTCTGAAAAAATATTTATGAATTTAAAATCAATAAGTGAACTGTGGAATTTTTATTGCGATCGTTCAAAAGCAAAATAATAGGAAAATAATTAATAACTTGGCGATTGGAAATATAGCGGGGGCGAAGAGAATGGAACACCCCCAATATTCTCATAACCATGTATATTTTTGAAAAACGCTCGGACCCGTCGATTTTATTTATCATTTTTACAAACCTTGAGAATTTTTAGTATATACAGGATTGCTCAAGAAGTCGGGGCAGACGTCAACTTTAATTTTTTAAATGAAATACCCCAAATTTTATTCGATTTTTGATTTCTACTTAAAATTCTGAATTTTTTTCATGTAACATACCCTATTTCGATATTTAGCTGTTTTCGATATATCACAATCTAAACAATAATGATGGCAATTTTCATGGAATTAATGAATATTGAAGGAAATACGGAAACTTATTACCTTTATTGCAGTAACCCAGGTAACCAAGCACAATATTGTACTTTTTCGCCACTGTCATTTTATTTTAAGTGATAGTATTGCCAAAAAAAGTTACGTTGTATTGTTACAACGACACGTTTTAAGTAAATTGCACATAAGTGAAAGAGAGCTCATAGAAATCCTCATGAGGGTTGGCTATGGCGATAGAAAGAGATCTACATTTGAAGTATGTGAACTTTTTAATAGTGTTCATCGAGAGCGAACGCCGATATCAAGGTCTACAGTAAAAGTAAGATAGTTTCAAAATTTACAGAAACTGGATCTGTGCGCAATAAACTAAAAAGTGGCCGTCCCAAAAGTTGTGATAAAACTAGATTAAATATTTTACTGTCATATCAAGACGATCCCCATTCCAGCACTCGTCAAGTGTGTCGGATTCAAAATATTGGTTATAAATCTGTACAAAATATTCTTCATAAGGAAAAATATCATCCTTACAATATTTGTCTTGTCCACAAACTAAATGGGGATGATTTCGATCGACGCCTTCAGTTTTTCAAGAGTATGCAAAACATCTGCAATAATGACGGAAATTTCGCGTAGAATATTTTATTTACTGATGAGGCTACATTCTGCCTTAATGGAACAGTCAACCGATATAATTGTACGTATTGGTCGACAGAGAATCCTCATTGGATGCAAGAGGCCCATACACAGCACCCACAGACGCTAAACGTATGGGCCGGAATTTTACGTAACAGAATATGAGGACTTTTTTTTTTCGAAGAAACGTTGAACAGTGAGAGGTATTTGAAGTTTTTACAGTTTGAATTAGTTCCTGCTTTAACTAGCTTATATCCAGATCACGATGAACAAGAGAGTCCTGAAAGAATCATTTGGCTACAACAAGACGGTTCACCTCCCCATTACGCAGCACGGGTACGAGAATACCTAAACGAGGTTTTCCAACATAGATGGATAGGTAGAAGGGGAGAAATAGAATGGCCAGCTCGCTCACCCGATTTAACACCCCTAGATTTCTTGTTGTGGGGATATTTGAAAGAAAAAGTGTACAAGAAAAAGCCATCGGATTTAGAGACATTAAAACTGATAATACAACATGAAATTCGACAAATTCCTGAACAGGTTATTGGGAACGTTTAAAACGAATTTGTATTGCGTTTAGGACATTGCCAAATAATAAATAATAAACCTATCACTTAAATTTTGTTAATTATTATTGTTTAGATTGTGATATATCGAAAACAGCTGAATATCGAAATAGGGTATGTTACATGAAAAATATTTAGAATTTTAAGTAGAATTCAAAAATCTGGGTGTCTAATTCAAAAATATTTAGGTTTAAGTTGTCCCGCTTATGTGAAACACACTGTATATTTTGAATTTTAGAATATACATCCTTAACAGGCCCTACATTTTTGTATGTAAATGTTTTCTTTATCTATGATATCGTATGTTAGTGTCACTAATTACTGAAGCTGAATATAAAAGGTTGCTATTATTGGCCGATTATGAGTTTGCCGTAGAAATACTTCATAATTCAGTTAATCAATATTAATGAAATGGAATTAACGAACTTAGTATATCAAGGTGACGCACGTGGAAGGAGTATTAAATTTATTATTCAAGTTAGTCGTCTTTGTAAATTTATTAGATTATTATTGCTTACTCCCTTGTGAACGGTCGCGATAATCCGTCGTCTTGTCCTATAAATATTGGCTGGGTTTAAAGAAATGTTTTATCTGAAAATAATTTTCGAAATGTTTAGATTTCTTTGTACCCTAATTGTTTGTTTGTTTGGCCGCAGTAGATGTTGTTAACATTGACTTGATCTATAAAATGTTATATACAGGGTGTTTCAATAAAACTCCCAGGCCAATTATTTCGAAAACCATGTAAATTCTGTTAACGCCAGTTTTTAGCCTCTATGATTGGCTTCACAACTGCGTAAAAAATGTGTTTAAATAATACAAGATGTAGGTGGCGCCATGGTGCAAAGAATTTTTTCGATGACAGGAACTTTTAAATGTTATGGTTCTTAAAGATAATTAATTTTTGATCAAATTATGTCTCATACAAATTTTTGATAAATCGAACATGAACGGAGATATTTGAGGTTAACTTTTTTATTAAAATAATTTTAACGAGTATTTTAATTATAAATATTTTTAATATCCTTTAGCAGATTTTAATTTTGGATGATAATTTTAGTGATAAAACGCTCGTGTAGCGCTAAATTATTACGTCCAGTGACGTCTCAGGGATGCCTTAACAAATAATATTGGCAAAAAATAAGACGCCAGTTTTTGGTAATTTTTATATTTTTTTCGGATTAAGCATCTAAAAATATCCTTTTATTGTCTGTTAAATTGTTTTCATATCTTGCTTCGTTTTTGAGTTGTCCAACAACTATATGTTTTCGAAAGTATCTTCGAACATTTACACCAAGGTTCAGAGGTGCGCCATCTTGTTGAAACCACACTCTTCTATGGGGAATACCTGGACCATCCTTGTTAGGAAAAATAACTGCTAATGCAGGTATTAAATCAAATGAGGGGATATCTATTCACGTACCCACTATGGAATTTGATTAGACCAGAATCGATAACTATGTCTTTTATTGTCTATTGACCATTCTCTTTAAATAAAATGTAGCCTTATCAGAGAATATAATAGTTTGGAACACAATGTTGTTTTCATTGCATATCCATCATTTCATCACAGAATTATAATCTCCTATCATATTCGTCCTCGATAGGTTCCTGTAAAACATGCACTTTATATGGGTGATACTCCTGGCTTTTTAAAAGTCTCTGGACGGTATTAGTTGAAGAATGCAGATTTTCACGTATATCAAGTTCTTTATATTTAGTTAAGGCGGTTGGTCGGCCACTTTTAGGTAAATTACGTACTGTCCAACGGTCTCCAAATTTGTGAAATACCCTACTTACAGTTGACTGCGTAATTGGACTCACAGGATACTTTTTATTAACATACAACTTTAATTCTGCGTCCGTACTTTGTCTCCACAACCAGGGTTAGGGTTGAAAATATTACAGAGAGATGAACAACAATTTAAATCAATTTCCGTGTTTCAGCGTTTTTCTTAAAAATAACGTATAACGAAAATATGAATTTTATGCAGGTCTTTCAAACAACCCTGTATTATCAAAGAGTACAAAATTTGAACTCGAGACTATAGTCGTCGTCATCATATTATAATGAAGATTGTGGGGAAAAAGGACCCTTTTTGTGTTTATTTTTATAATGAACCACCCACACATAAAGTACTTCCCAACATATTTCGTTTGGCTTAATGACTGCAATAAAACCCCTCATAAACTTGGCTTTTACTTTCGCAGAGACGTATAAACCTATATTTATTTTTAATGCCACAATAGATTTGTTATCAAAATTAATAAACTGTCTAATTCAGGTTTTCTAGAAACAACTTAATTATTAGGATATTTCTCAAACCTTTTTAGTTACTGGTACCTGTTATAGCTTATATAAATAGTAAACATAATATTCGAAATAGATTAGTACCTATTTATTTTACTATAAAATAGTGGTCAACAAGTTAATATTAAAAGTATGTGGAGACCTTGGGAATCTTCAGCTAATGAGATATAGTGCGTTCAGTGAGTGAATGTGAATTTGTCATTAACCGATTATGGTCAAAATTAGTCTAGAATAAAATAAACAGCGGTCCTCAAATAATTTCTACTAATTTTAGATATATGGGCCGTAATTAAAATTTCGATTACAATTATTTATTTAATTATTTTTTATTTTATAACTATGTAAATAATAATAATAATAATAACAATAATTAGAAATTTTATTACATATAATGTACATTTAATCGTCAATATCACTATCAGCACTGTTGTCACTGTCACTATCAGAAGTTATAATAATTGGCCTTATTTCATCAATGACCTGTTCCGAGTCAAAAGTATCTTAAATCAATTTTTCCACGTGGTCAATACATTTTGACCAAGTCTCTGGTCCAATTTGTTTTAAAGCTTCATTCCATAAATTTAAAATGCTTTCTTCGTTCGTCGTTTGACATGCATGCTTGTCATAGTAGTTTTTGCAAATTCCGCACACTAATTCAACACTAAAGAAAACAGGCGCGGATACAGGGGGGGGGCAATGGGGGCAATTGCCCCCCCCTGAGACCGACCAAAGCACATAGGTAACACGATGTATACAAGCAATAACCAATAACAAGCTCTAACCTGTTACAGAATAGATCTACCTTTTAACCTTTTTGCAATAAATCCACCTTTTGACTTTTTCCTTTTTTTGCATAAACTTTAAGAAACAAACAAAAAATTCCCTTCACCAGCTTTGCACCTGGGTTCACGACTTGAAAGTCTACTTTTAAACCTTCTGTACTCTGTACTTTAAACTCTTGAAAGTCTACGCGCTAACCACTAGAATATTGGTATCCTTCCGCAGTTCCGCAAGTTAATTTTAATTACTTATTGATGCGGTCCCAGACCAGAGCTACGCAAACTGTCGCAAACGCAAATTCCCAAGAGGGTATAGGGTATCTGATCTGGCAGCGTGCAGAAAATCTAGCCGATCAACTGGGTGTCGAGCTGAATATTCCTCGGATCCCTCGCCATGGTGGACGCCAAATTTATCGTGCCAACCATCAAATGAATTCAGCGGAGGAATACTACAGAGTATCAATCTATGCACCATTGCTAGACTTTGTTCTCACAGATCTGCGAGAAAGATTCTCAGCCGAAACCTTGGACATCTTTCAGCTATCAGTTTTCATTCCAGAAAATATTGTCAAAAATTCTGCTGGTGAAAATGACATAAGTATAAAGTCCCTCCTCGACCGCTTTGGATTGCTTCTTGAAGTTGACAAGGGCGCTGCTTCTTTTCTGCTAAAAGATGAATTGTTGTTGTGGAGAGAGAAATGGATTCAAGAACAGAGCTTCAGAAAAGAGCTTCCCATAAGAGCTCTGGATATATTGGCTTGTTGCGATAAGGATGTATTTCCTATAATACATGAATTTGTACTAATCCTTGCAACCCTTCCGGTGACAAATGCATCTGCTGAGAGGTCATTCTCGTCGTTGCGGCGCCTTAAAACATATTTAAGAGCAACCATGACTGAAAACCGCCTCCTCGGTCTTGCCCTAATGC
This sequence comes from Polydrusus tereticollis, assembly GCA_963920685.1. Taxonomy (NCBI): domain Eukaryota; kingdom Metazoa; phylum Arthropoda; class Insecta; order Coleoptera; family Curculionidae; genus Polydrusus; species Polydrusus tereticollis. The sequence goes on along the minus strand of OY987329.1, from coordinate 81,882,501 downwards.
ACATCCATAGGCATGTTCCCATTGATGTTGAGAAAGTAATTTCAAGATTTGCAAAAGCTGGCCCTAGGACAAGATTGGAATTTAGTATTTAAGTGCATACTTAATTACTTCAAATTAAATTGTTTGTATTTCTTTTTTTTTTTAGACAGCATTATTCAAATCAAATGCATTATTACATAAATAACAAATTAAAATTTTATGAAATTGTTTGTTTACAGCGAATTCTCTGGAAGAGAGGTAAAATCGCAAAAATTAACTCCCCCACTCCTAAACGCACGGGGTTGCTTTTGTGATTTTCTTGAGGATTTTGTGTTGTATTTTTTATTTTCCCACTTGAGAACCAAGCACCATGATTCAAAAAAGGGCGTGGCACCCAAAAAATTTTCGCCTGCGGCGCTATTTTCTTAGCGCCTTCGGCGCTTTTCCATTTTGCCCCCCCCCTGGACAAAATCCTAGATCCGCGCCTGAAAGAAAACAAAGAAAGTCCCACTCAGTACCTGTACATTACGCATTTAATTGATATAATAAATTACTTATTGACAAATATTTATTTGAATTAAAATGAATTGTTCCATTTTCTTAGAAGACCAATCGACAAACAAAATACAAGAAAGTCCCCAGTCTCAGTCACTACCTGTACATTAAGCATTTAATTAATATAATAGATAACTTATTGAGGGTTACTGGAATTTACAGGCGCCAGGTAATATTTAATTTATGCATCCTTAATCCGATATGAGAAACCACTCAATGAACGGACCATAATATCTAGCAACTCTAAACATTCCAGGAAGCATTTATCTTCTGACGCCAAAAGCTGGTTTAAAGACAGTTTGCTTTCAAATGTACCAGAACACAGTGGTATTGTGATGGACAATGCAAGCTATTACAGCCGGCAACTGGAAAAAGTACCGAATGCATCGAGCACAAAATCCGCAATAAAGGAGTTAATGCTAAAAATTACTTTTACTTAGAGCAAACGTATAGTAAAAAACAGCTATTAGAAGTGTTAAAGGCATTTAGTATTAAAAAAGAGTATGTGTGTGATAAAGTGGCGGAAGAAAGGGGTCACGCTGTGTTGCGAGTGCCACCCTATTGTTGCATTTTTAACCCTATTGAACCCATGTGGCATCAAATTAAATCGAAAATGAGAATTGAAAATAGCACACCTACTCTCAGTAGCAGTGTAATAGAGCTAATAAAAAAAGTTTTCGGTGAAATTCGAGATGAAAGTTGGAAAAATTCGGTTAACCATGTCTTAAAAATTGAAGACTCCTTTATAACTACAATTAAACCTTCTGTGTATATATGTAAAAATAAACATAATATACATTGCTTCTATAAGGTATTACTATTGCTTTTCATTTAACTACAAAATCCGTTCCTGTGCAAAGCAGTACCCCTTATTTCATTTTATTTCAGTAATATAAACAGTGATGCCAGCTGGGGCCAGGTAGATCTCGCTGGTTGGCACGCTCATCGACAGTTTTATATAGGTAATTTTACCAATAAATTCTTTAAAAACGTTGGTTTGGCAATCGAACAGGTAACGCGGTTTCTTTGGGTGTTTACAATGTAATAAAAGTATTGTTGCAGTTATTAGGTCAAACGAAATATGTTTGGATGGACTTTACCTGCCATTTAATATTACCCTTATTCATATCAATGACTATCCAACTTTTATTTCACTAGTAAAATGTTCATTATTCGTAGACAATACTACCTTAATTTGTTCAAGGACGTCACTTTTAGACCTGAATCTCTTAAGTTCCGAGGCTGAACAGCGGTCGCATGACTAGTTTTAATAATATTTTATTGAATCATAATCAGATTCTAAAATTTACAATTTCTTCCCATAATAATGTGATAAGTCGTGACGGCGTCCCCTTGCTGGGTATAACGAGTGACGACAAATTAAGCTGGTCAAAATATATTGATGATTTATGTAATGCTTTCATCGGTGGTATTTTTATTGCATAATTTAAAATCGGTATTGAGTTTACATATTATGAAACATGTTCATCCCACTGCTATATTCGAAGTTGCAGCAGTGTGGGGAAATTTGAGCTGCGCGATTAGAGCTTTTCGTGTTCAATGGTGGGCGATAAGAACACTCGTAGGCCCCATTTCTTGAATTTGCGTATCATGCCGTTACTGAGTGTTTTTGTTTTTTATACTCTACTGTTTCTACACGAAAAGAAGCCAACACTCTTGTTACATTTGGATATCTACTCCTATTATACCAGGATGTCTAGAAAATGGTTACCGTTTGAATAAGTCTAAGAAGAATTCACTGGATTTACACCTTTATAATTATTTGCGAGATACTATCAAATCCCTTGATTCAAATAATTCTAAACGGCATATTATCATAAAAAAATATGATATAATAAAAGGGTTTTTACAGCAGAGAGGAATTTGAAAAATATAGAGTTAAGTGACTGTTTGTGAAAAATGTCCTGTATAAGTATATTGAATTATATTAAGTGTTATGTAAATTGTTAATTTTCTGACTTGCTACTGTATTATTGTAATATACAGGGTGTCCCAAAAGTAATCGACCACAGCGCAACAGCAGATTCCTTAAGAGGAAATAATGCGATTTATTCAAACTCGCCTAATTCCAATTATAACCAAGATTAGTTGTCGAACATCACTTCCAGCACGAGTTTAAGATCAACATTTGGTGTGGAATTATTGGAACTCATCTAACAGATTCTTGTAAATTACCGCCGAATTTAAATGGAGATGCATATTTGCATTTTTTACACAATTAATTTGCAGATCTTCTAGAGGACGTACCACTAAACGTCAGACGAAATATTATGCTGTTCATGCTAGACGATGCGCCGGCACACTTCTACGAGTACGAAACTATCGTGATGAACAGTTTTCTGAACGGTGGATGGGCCGTGGTGGCCCCATACTTTGGCCGCCGCGAAGTCCGGATTTTAATCCTATGGAGTTCTGTATTTGGGGTTATTTCAAATCCATTGTTCATGCCAGTTCAATAAACAACCGTAATCAGTTCTGGTCAAAAAATTATAAATGCTGTGGATCTGCCCAGAAATGATAGGGATATTTTGCTTAAAATCCGATAATTTTTGTAAAGCGTATTGCGAAAGCAAGCAAGCATCATTAACTTTCAAGTGTTTATTAAATAATGAAGTTTCATTAAAATAAAATTAATATTATTCCTGTATGGAGAAGCGTTTTTATTAAAAAACTTTTAGTATCCTAATTTAGTATCTAATTGCATAGGATATTTGAAATGTGATTATCTCGAAAATGGTGACTTCCAGCGACTTTAATTAGGTATACCTTTAACGTAGGAGAAGTAGGGTAATCGATTTTTTGAATAGTTAGATCGATATACTAAGCTTATAAAATGTATGTCATCAAAAAGAAGTGCGGTAGGTGGCGCCCTCTTTTAGTAAAATCAAAACTATGGACGAATTTCAATTACTCGCCTAAAGAAAATACAAACCCTTAGTTTTGTGCCGCTATGTCATTTCGTTGAGAAATTATTGGATAAAGTCGAAAACAAAATTTTAACTTTGACATTCTGTATCTTTGTTATTCTCAATCATTGCTTTCTTTTAATAAATCTGCTGTTGCGCTGTATTCCACTACTTTTAAGACTGCATAACATAGTCAATAATTTTATTATTTAACAATTTTTATTGGACAAAATATCCAAAAGGCTATCGACCGAAGTCTTTCAAGAATAAATGAAGAAAATATGTGTTTATTAATATTACACTAGTTATAATATATTAATTTACCAAATTTTATAATACAGTAAAACCTCTATTTGCGACCCCTTCTATAAAGTGATCACCTGCGTTAAACGACCGCGGGCACTCATCATCGGAATTTTTAGTAAATATTATTGCTAAAACACCCTCAGTAAAACCCGACCCGACAATTCTTAAAAAATATGGGTACTTACACTAATTACTGTATTGTAGGCGGAGCCATTCAATCTGCTTTAAAGGCTGATAAATGGGCTGTTAACATTAGTTTTGTATTAAATAGCTTTTATGTGTTTTGGGACTAACGTGAATGTTTGAAGATGACGGGAAAAAGGAAATGTCTTTCTAAGCGAAAAAATTTAAATAATCGAGGAAAGTGAAGAACTGGTTTAAGTACCAGGAAATGGGCTGAAAAGTTTAAAGTGGGTAAGACTTAAGTGACTATGTTGCTTCAAAATAAAGTTAGAAGGTGGCAACGGTGAACAAAAAGGAAAATTTCCCAAAACCGAAGGACTGGCTGTGGACCAACTTGTCTTTAACTGGTTTTGTAAGACGCGAAACAAGCACTTACCAGTATCGGGGCCCATTGTTCAAACAAAAGCCCCCGAATCTGCTCAATGTCTAAGACCAGATAACTTTAAGGTATCAAATGAATGGTTAGAAAAATTTCATCATCGGCACGATATTACCTTCAAGAAAATATGTGGCGAATCAGCCGATATCAATATTGAAGACGTAACTGCTTGGAAAAAGGCTATTGACCATTCTAAAAAATTATACCCCAAGGAACGTATTTAATGCAGATGAGGCAGGTTTCTACTATCGTGCATTGCCAACACAAATATATGTCAAATTGGTTAAGGCTTTCGCGGCCAGTTGATGAACTGGTGTAGTCCTGATTCGGGTCTAAAGGCCGTCGTCGGTTGGAAGTGCTTCCTAACGTTTCGCTAGCACGAGTGGCGAGCTTCTTCAGAGGTCCTTCCATCTCCGGTGCTAGTCTACTTCCAGCACCGGAGATGGAAGGACCTCTGAAGAAGAAGATAATATTCTGCTCGCACAACTGTTTCCTAACATTTAGGATACATTTGTGAACTTGAAACACTTTGCCTTTATTGTTAGCGATTTGCCAACAGAAAGTGCATAATTGACTATCATCGAGTATATTGAAGAGATCTAAGAAACGGATGAAACTACTTCCAACTCTGAGACGGAAGAAGAGGAACCTGAACTTGCTTTAGTGTCAAGAGTATCAAACCTATCTGAAGCCTGCGCAAGTTCTTGATTTGTGCGTTTATTGTTAATAATTACTATCAATATAATCAAATAAGGGAAAAATATACGGGGTGTCCCATTAAAAAAATCATATGTTTGCTTTAAATCTCGAAAAGTAAGACTCCCAGAAAAAAGTAAGCACACCACTAAATTCTACTTAAAAACTCTTAGAAACATTTTTCAATTTTGTAATAAGTTAAAGAATAACCGAAATACAGGGGTTGGTCAAAAAGCCAACATTTTTAAAAACACCCTGTAGCTTAGAAACCAAGAAAGCTATGCCAATTCTAATTGCGGTATCTTTTGTTTCACGAAAAAGTAGCGTAATAATATATAAACCGCCAGTCTATCCTTACTAGTTACCGAGATACCCTGCAATTACATCGATGGCCTATGTTCAAGTGTATCCACATGTCTCAACTCGACTCCTCGGGGAAGAATTAGGTATTGGAAAAGTACAGTTGAAAGGACACTAAAAGATTATAAATACCACCTACAAAATTTATCTTAAGGGCTTAACACCTGAAGATCCTGAACGCCGCCTAAATTTCATTGCTGAGATGTCAATGAAATTTGAACAAGACCCTCTTTTTTCAACAAAATTTTATGGAGCGATGAAAGTAGGTTCCACAACAACGGCATAGTAAATCGCCACAATTGCCACTACTGGTCATCTGTAAATCCTCACTGGATGAAGGAGACTAATTTTCAGGTAGCTTGGGGGGTTAACGTTTGGTGCGGTTTATTTAATAGCTTAATCTTATAGGTCCTTACTTTTACCAAGGGACACTAAATGGAGAACGATTTTTAAATTTTCTTCAAAACGAACTTCCCTTATTACTTGAAAATATCCCAATGAATGAAAAAGCCTGTATGTGGTGGCAGCAAGATGGAGCTCCCCCTCAATTTACCAGGCAAGTTACAAATTATTTACGTGGTATACGTTTCCTGCGCGCTGGATTGGCCGAAATGGTGTGATCCGGTGGCCACCAGGGTCACCGGATTTGACCCCTTTAGATTTTTTTCTTTGGGGATATCTTAAAGCAATTGTGTATGTAAACCAACCTAAAGATGTCGAAGATTTGCAAAACAAAATCATAGCAGCTTGTTGAACTGTTACTCCAGCTATGATTACAGCAGCGTGTACCAGAAATCTTATAGACAGATTTGAATATTGTATTAGTGAGAGTGGTAACCAATTTGAACATATTTTAAGAAGAAGTCGCAATTAATTTTGTTTAGGTATCTTCTTATTTTCAATTGATTGTTACATAATTTAATAAAGTGTTATAAATCGCTCATATTTCAGTCATTTCAAATTAGAAACGTAACAAGTATGGTATGGTTGAATTAAGCTTTTCGAGAAACTAACAATATACAGGGTGTTCCATTTAAAAAAATTGACTTGCCAGCAATATTACTATTTTTAAAACACCCTGTATATCTAAAATTACCCTTCCTAGCTCCCTTACAAGCCCTCAATTTTTGTTCCTGAACTTTTTTTTCCATCTGGTTCCGTTTCCGAGCAATATGCTGGGAAAATCGTCGTGGGACACCCTGTATATTGGTAAGTTGGCTTCATCTCATTTAATTTTAGTTAGATAAATTTAAACAAGAATATTTAAAATTATTTACATATATTATAGATACTTATTAATAAACAAACACTGTAAAATGCAGACCAGTTTTTTCAATTTTTCTCTATTAGCCGACCACCCCTGTTAACCGACCAACATTTGATTCCCCGAGGGTGTTCGCTATTGAGAGATGTTTTATAGGTGTATATTTTTAGTGGTGTGTAATAATATCCAATTCTTACTATACTAAATAATAATATAGTCACTGATAATGTGTTCTATTAAACTAACAATTTTTTTAGGGCAGCAACTATTACTATAATGGTTTTCTGCCTTTTAGCTTGTTTTATTAATGATCTATAACGTAAACAAATAAGAAAAAGTTATTTTTTAAAAGTAAAAGACCTATACTTAGTTAGTCCTATATATAGATTTTTGATTGTGCTGTTTACAAATGAATATTTTAACCTGTTTGTTTTCCTTTCATATACTAAAATACCCTATATTTTTTTACTACTCCTACTCTTTGAATGTTAGCTGACGCACACCATTTTCTTACTTTATTTAAAAGCTTTCCGGTATATATTATTAACTCCATTCGGATAAGTAAATATAATTTTTGTATTTACGACGCGACGGAATCTAGAAGAATTATTTGTCTAGACAGGATTGAAAAGCTTCCATCCTTTTAAATTCCAACAGTAGGGTAGCAACTGTTTTCTTCCCGCGTTGAGTTTCATTTGGATTGATTTATTATTAGGTTTCTTTTTTTTTAAAGATAGCGACTTTTACAGACTTTGCTGTCGTGGAAAGTTAAACCTTTCTGTCAGCACTCTACCAATATAATGGACGAAATATATAATGTGCGAGGTTTATAATGGTCTTCTCCACTTATTTACAAATTCTTATGAAAAAAAAACACATACAGACTATTTAAGGGCTTCCTAGTCTGAGTTACTACTGCTACTGCTGTCTGTATCGTCACTGTCGCTGCTCTCATCATCAACTGAAATAATTAATGGTGCCACACTTCTTCCATGCATTGGTTATTTACCCAAAATCTATTCTCAATGTCCATGACATGGTTACAATATTTTTCCCAGTCTTGCGATATGGACGCAATACCCGTTTCAGTCCATTACTTTAATAACTTTATTGTGAATGCTCCCGTAGTGTTGCGCCTTCTTATAAAATATATTAATTGCACCCACACCATTTCTAACGGATTTAGTTTACACATATACATAAATTAAATTGTCTGCATTAGTAAAATTTCTAAAAAAACACCATTATTCCGATGCATGCAAATAACTCTAAAGGGCTTAAGTAAACTTAAAGAATTGAGTCAACATTGGCATATTCCTACCTTGAATATGGATAACTTTGCCTTTTATATATGTATTCATTTTACAAACAGCTACATACGATTAAATATAATTATTATGACATAATGATAGCCATTCTGAATTTTGTAGGATTCTCCTTTGAGGCATGCAAATTATTAAAATCATTTCTGGATAACAGGTCTCAATATGTGGTTTTAGATGAAGTGAAGTCAGATACATTGGATTTGAAACAAGGTGTCCCTCAGGGAAGCATCCTAGGGCCCCTACTCTATCTTATTTATACTTCAAACTTCTCTAAATCTCTAAGGTACTGTGACTATCATTTCTATGCTGATGACACGCAACTTATTTATTCATTTAAACCCAGTGACGTGCATGAGGCTAATCAAAAGATTAACGCTGACCTTGAAAGTTTGCATGAAGTGTCTCTCAAGCACCAACTTAAAATAAACCCGAACAAATCCGTGGCCTTGCTCTTTTGCAGCGAGAATGTGCGATTGCCCCTTCTTCAGAATCTTAGCATAGCCATAGGGAACAATGAAATAGAGTTTAAAGAATCCGCCAAAAATCTTGGCCTATTAGTCGACAATAAGCTTAAATTTTCGCAGCATGTTACACAAAAGTTAAGGTTGGTATATTCTACAATGAAATCACTTTTTTCTCACAGACATTACTTAAACCAGGATACAAAAAAGATGCTATGCGATTCTCTGGTATTATCTCACTTTAATTTTTGCGATAATGTTTATGGCCCATTCTTAGATTCATATAACTCCGGACGCATTCAAAAACTACAAAATTCGTGTCTGCGATTTATCTATGGTGTACGAAGGAGACAGGGTATATCTAATAAATTGAAAGTGGCAGGTTGGCTAAATATGCATTCTCGTAGGCTGCTTCATCAGGCCTGTTTTTACTATAAAATACTTAAATTTAAAAATCCACCATATCTGATGCAGAGAATCCGCTTTCGGTCAGATATTCGCGGCAGGAATTTAAGACGTACAAGGTTAATAGATGTTCCGAAACATCGCAAAGAAATCTTTAAAAAATCATTTTCATATAATATTGCATCCATAATAAACAAATATAGAATTACTAATTTCTCTCAGTCATGTAGTGCATTCAAGAAGTCTCTCAAAAAAGAACTATTAAAATAACTTTACTTTCTTCAAGTAGGTATATCATCTAGTATTTGTGCACAAAACTCCCTACACCTCTCTCTTCCTACCTCTTCCTGCTATCCTGGCCTTTCCAAACTGCGTTCACATCTATTTAATTGATTTCTTAGTTTATTTTTTCTTCTTTTTTATATGTTATTAGTTTTTAAATTTATCTGTATATAACTTATAAGTAGACATATATTTATACTCTACTGTTATATTCACTGCCACTTTGGTACGTTAGTGTAAATTTAAGTTGTATAATTTTTATTTTTTTTTCTCTTTTGGCCCCAACAGCACCTCAATGGTAACATTGCGGAGGCTGACAAATAAACCAGGGCCATTTAATTCTATTTTTTTCTTGATTATTTAACTAGGTATATGAAATATATAATATGTATGTAATGAAATGGAATTAATAAACGTCCATTATTATTATTATTATTATTATTATTAATTATAAATAAAATAATATAATTCTAATCTCAGCCAATACCTGTAAAATTTCTGAAGATGTTATGATAAGAAGCACCTTCCCACAAATTCAATATTACATACGATAGAAAGAGACAAAACCAGTATCAAGGTATCAGGAATCCGCGTTTTATTAGAGGTGGGTTGCCGAATTTATCAAGATAAATGATTAAATAATATATTTTTTTAATTTTAGCTTCACCGCTTTAGGAATCTCGTCTAAATGACCTTGTGTTTGAGCGCAATGTTCTGCCTAATGAATAGTTCGGTGTTCGAGTCGAACATTGCACAGGTAGGCAGACAACGAGACTTACATCAAATATCATGAAGGGTTTTAACAGAACGATGCACACGGGGACGGTTTCCTTTGACGTCAGTAGGGCTTTCGTCAAAGTATGGCATAACGGTTTATTATTGAAGCTAATAAGGCTCGGAGCTCCAAACTATCTCGTCAAGATTGTTATCTCGTCTTCGTTTCTTGAAAATTGAAGTTTTGCAGTCTCGTCGGAAAGCGCGCTTACTTTGATAAAACGCATCAGGGCGATCTACGATGCTGTACAATATATACACTCACGATATACCGAAAGATAGACAAAATGAGCTCTACTTATTTGCTCATGATACTGCAATTATGCGGAATTAAAACAACCGTGGTTGATAATCTCGATGTTGCAGCGCCAGATTAAACTTATAGAAAAATGGCTTTCGGCTTGGAAGACTCTTTTGAACTTTTCCAGGATGAAGGCCATATTTTGCGCAAAAAACAACGTTAAACGACCTGAAACTAGGCTCAGCATTAACGGGTTACAAGTGAATTGGTGCCAGAAACTTAAATACGTGGGACTTCAAAGGCTGAATTGGAGGCTAAATTCAATTAATAAAGTAAAGCTTGCATTGCGACAATTGAGCTCTATCTACCCCCTGCTACACAAGAGGAGTAGAATTGGCAACAGGACAAAGGTCAACCTTTACAAGGTCTTGGTCAGGCCGGTTTTAGCTACCATGTGGAGGTGCGCCATCATGCTGGTAAAACAGGTTTCTATGAACAGCGAGCGGCAAACTGTCTAAATAGTTGGTTTAAAAATTGTGTAAGATGTCCAAACAGTCTTCACCTATAAATTAATAAGCACATTTTATATGTCTAACTTACCATTTAAATCGATAATTTTTTACGACATGCTTTTGATGATCGATAGATCGCCAACAATAGTCCTTTCGTTTGGCCCCCCCGCTCCCCAGATCTTACATAGCTCGATTTGAGTGTATAATACTCCCATAACAACTGTGGAAGATTGCATGCAATAAAAAAAGCGATTCATGAACAAGTGCTGCTTTAATGCAAAAATTGTCTGAAAGTGAACGACGTCAGTTTAAACATTTACTGAAAAAATAATTAATAGGGGGTCCCATTTGAAAATATAGATTTAATGCAGTTTTCTTAATTTCATTTTTAATTGTATTGTTTAAACACTTCAAGTTCTTGAAAAACGCCGTATTTTTGAAACACCGAACGCGCCGGGGAATATCAAGGAGGGAGCAAAATCGGGGAACAGCGTTGCCAGGTTGGTTAGCCAATGGCATTGCTGCAAATTTTGATATTCCACATAACCTCACTCTTTTGTTTTGTTTTTATTTTAATTTGTATTTGGGAACGGATTTAGGGATTCATTAAAATAGAATTTAAATCGAGGCAATGAAGTTCTAAACAAAAAGAGGTTTTAGTGGATTTTTATACACGCGGCCCGATATGTATAAGGGCAAATTAACTGCCACTTATCCACCCTGAATAACCGAACAAATTTTCTGTCAGATAACTGAAATGCATTTGTTTGGGGAAAAACATCCCTCCCAATAGCCAGTTCTGCCACCGCTGCTTCAACATCCTCGTTAAAAATCTCATTAAAATTTCCCATATCTATTTTAGATATTTAACCATTAGTTCACTTTTCATAAAAAAAATAATGGTACAACCAAACACAACACAATTTTAGGTTAGGTTTGCTGCTTCTCTTGGTCACGAGTAGGAGAACTTCAAGTTCTCTTGGGAGTGACTCCCTCCCTTAATATTTTTTCAAGAATACAGTGTTTTACATTTTTAAGAAAACCACACCCACTTCTCTCGCAAGTTCTACTCCCTGCAATTCAAGAATAAGGGTCCTGACGTCAAAATAGGTCGATCTAAGCCGACTTAGTTATATCCAAAATTGTCACGTTTAGCCGGTAAACAGCGTCAAAAATTTGTAAAAATATTGGTTTTTCCTAAATTACGTGAAAACCTGCTATGACGTTTTCAAGTAGTATAGTCACCGGCTGTAAATAAGTGGAAGTGCTATAAAAGTGATATAATATGTCAACATTTCTTCTAATTTTTTATATCAAAGGCGTTATGACAACCCAGATATTTTTGTCGAGTGACTGGATGTATTTGGAAGCTATTTTACCTTTTCAATATTTTTCGTTGGATGGGCTGTATTGCCAGAATAAAAGTATTTACAATTACCTGCATACACCAATTATTATTAACATTAATAATAAAACAAAATACAACAAAGTTGGAAATATGTATTAAAAATATTGTAAGAGACTAAGTAAAACGAAAACATTACTTAAGCAAATGTGTAAAATGACCGCCATCTTGCTGATTACACTTATTAACACCCCTAAAAATGATATTGGACGCTATTTAATGTCTGGGGGTTATTAAAATGGTTGCCTGCATTTAAAATCCGCGTCGATAAATCATGGCGTGTGTTTACCGGAGTCTTGTAAACTTCTGTTTTAATGGCGCCCCACAAAAAGAAGTCACACATATTTAACTCTGGAGAACGTGGTGGCCATTTTACTGGTGCATCATTGCCCCTTCAAATCCATCGGTTGGGATATTGATGGTGTGTGTATTGCCGAACGGCAACGGAAAATGGGGTGGGGCACCATCATGCATATACCACATTTCCCTCCGAAGTAAAAGGGGCAAATTTTCCAGAAGAATTAGGAATGTGTCTTGCAAGAAATTTAAATAAATATTTCCATCTAACCTGTCTGGAACAACAATAGGACCAATAAGGTAGCGATCAATAATACCTGCTCAAATATTTAATTTAAATTTATGCTGACGATATGCAACTTTAATGGCATGTGGATTTTCAGCGGAATAAATATGTTCGTTGTGCAGATTGGTTACCCCAGATCTTGTAAAGCCCGCCTCGTTAGTAAACAATATTTTTCTACAAAAATTTGGATCACGGATTCTTTTGTTTCTAATAAATTGACAAAATGTATGCCGCATGAAAGGATCAGTCTTTAAAAGTTCCTCGACTTTTTGCACGTGATATGGATGTAACAACTGTTCCTTTAAAACCTCATTGACAATAGTTTTAGGAACATGTAACTCACGTTCTAAGCGACGGGTACTGGTAGTTAGTTATTCTTCAACTCTTTCCAGAATGTTCTTCTCTGTTTCCACAGTTCGAGTTGTTCGCATACGACCGCTGCCTTTAAACTTTTTCTCAAAAAAAGTCCGCTTCCCGAAGATGACGCTCGATATTGGCAAATGTTTGGTGGTTTGGTATTCGACGGTTAGGAAATCTCTCCATCTAAACCCTAATACTCTGACGCCCATTTTCTTGACAAAACCCGTATACCAGGAGCATGTCAACCTTCTCAGAGTTCGTATAATTTTCCATGTTTAATGGTAAAATGAATTTGTAATTCAAGAATGTTGATCGCATACTTTAGTCAATTTCATAGACTGGTGACAATTTGTCAATAATTGTCAAATTATTAAATGCGATAGCAACAAGGTCACTAAAAAAATTATTGTTACAAGGTAATTTGATGTTAATTTTATTACTAATGTTAATAATTGATGCATGCAGGTAATTGTAAATATTTATTTTCTGGCCAAACAGCTCATCCAACGAAAAATATTGAAGAGGTAAAACAGCTTCCAAATACATCCAGTCACTTGACAAAAATATCTGGGTTGTCATAACGCCTTTGTTATAAAAAATCAGGAGAAATGTTGACGTATTATATCACTTTTATAACACTTCCACTTATTTACAGTCGGTGACTATACTACTAGAAAACGTCATTTTATAGTATTAGTATACATACTAAAAATCATTTATACAAATTTTTGACGCCCTTTACCGGCTAAACGAGACAATTTTGGATATAACTAATTCGGCTCAGATCGACCTATTTTGACGTTAGGAGTCTGTCGTCAAACGTTGTACACGTATTTTCCGGACACCCTGTATAAATCAAAGCGGTTCCCGGTGGGACACCCTGTATGTTATGTATCACGTTATTCATTTTTCTGGAAGTTTATTCTTAAAGAGTTATTGCGGATATATTCCAATAACGATTTAAAATATTGATTTCGCACACAATAAATTATAGACTTACATACTTTAGCGTACTAACCGTTCATTAGATTTTAACCAGACAAGGTTTTACTAGGCTATCAATTCGGGTTTTTTAAAATAGCCAGAATACAATAAATAAAACACATGAATTCATATTCAAAAATTTTAAACAACTTTCGAGGATGCAGGAAATTTTGCGCTGGCCTACACAACCAAATTTCTTAAAATGTCATCAACAATCAGGTCTCGAAATCTGCTTTCTTTTTTTAAAAAAAAATTAATAGTAAACAAACAATTGCTTTTGGGTAAAGGTTAATTAATTGCAACAAAATGTTTGTACACTGTAATATGTGTCTAGGACACGGTGCAGCAAATTGCTTTACATCAGTTGTTATTGTCGCATACGCTGAAAATAACAAATTAACCGTAATTTTTTTTAATTAAAGCAACGTGTTTGCGGTTTAAAAAATACAAACGAAAAAACCAAAGAACCAAAATAAACCAAATGCGTTTTTTACAAACGCGAAAGGAGATATCTATATACTTATCAGACTAATTTGCGTGCAATCATTAGCTAAGAAGTGAAAGTCCAATTTACAACAAGATGGAGATACATATTGGAACATCTTCAGATTTAAAATCCGAATAATTTATATACCGGGCGATGCATGACTTAGTTGAACATAGGAAATCCCATGTAAATTTTGAGGTGGCCAAATATTGGCTTCCCTGTACATTTTAGAGAAAAAATGTTTTATAATTTTTTCAAGAGGCCGATATAATAAAACCCATATGCCAAGTTTTTACACATTAAATAATGTGTGTGTTAAATCTAAGGCGCTTTAATTAGAGCTAAATATGAGCTATTCCATTAAGGAAGAAGTAACTATGATTAAGTCGTATTATACAGGAAACGGTTTAAGAGCAGCGTCTTAAATGTTTTTAGTTCAAATTCCTGATAAGCCCATCCCTTCCATTTCATTAATTAAACTTATCATTAGTAAATTTGAGTCCAAAAGCACTGTAATAAATAACTGTAAATGCTCAACTCAGAATCTCAATAGAGCTAAAGAAAGGGATAATAATAATATAGATCTTGATATTTTACTACACGTGGAGGAAAATAAAATGATCAGCACGAGGATTCTTGGGAAAGCCGTAGGAAAACATCGAACCACAGTGTTGAGCACTTTAAAAAACATAAATATTTTCCTTAAAAGTATGAAAAGCATCAAGAGCTGCGGCAAGGTGATGAAAAACGGAGAATGGTATTCTGTTTTAAGGTAATGGAAAGAGCAAATAATAATAAGGATTTTTAAGAAATATTTGTTTTACCGATGAATGTACATTCTCCCTCAACAGCGAACCAAATGTTCAAAATTGCCGGTATTGGAGCCAAGAAAATGAACATCGTCTTGTTCATACTCGGACGTAATATCCACAAAAGATAAATGGCGGGAATTGTACCATTTTTTATGGAAGGCAACCTTACAGCAGTAACCTATTTGGATTTACTAATAAGATCGAATTAAAACCGCACTAGAAGAAGCGAAAATCAGGAGATCTGGTATCAAATGGATGGTTGTTCTGCCCATATTTCTCTCGTGGCTAGGGAATACTTGCAAGATATTTATAACGGAAATATTATTGGCCCACTGCATCTAATCCTTTGGCCAGCCACGTCTCCTGACCTTTTGCCGAACGACTTCTTTCTGTGAGGTCACGTAAAAAAAATTATTTATAAAGATGTAATATTTGAAAATCTAGACCATCTAAAAAACTGTATTTTGTTAGAAAGTGACAGAATGTCTCAATATCTCAATATGAACTCAGTAATGTTAGAAATAAATTTTATGATCGGTTAGAATATTGTTTAGCTGTTAATGGAGGATTGTTTGTACATTTAATTAATTAATGTTTTTGTGGAAATCTGTAGTCTTGGGTATGTTATGTTAAATTAAAGGCTTAGTAAGAAAAACATAATGGTGTCTTTTATTTTGGATGTGTGATTGCGGGATTGGTGAAACGAAATTGTGTTTTTAATATGAAATAATCTTTATTCGTTATGTCCAGCTTTACGTCAATTTTTGACAATAGCGTCATATAAATTATTGCTGGTGCTGTATTACACAAACTATGAAAACTTCGTAATTTTGCCATCACATTTAATTGAATAAGTTAGGATTGGCTTATTAAAATGTATCCAAACTTGGCATGGGTTTATTATATCGGCCTCTTCAAAATATTATAATTCAATTTGAAGAAGTAGTCCATACTTGCAGTGGAGTGTAGGTAATAAATTAAAACAACACTTCTGTCTTCCTCCACAAATATTATATATTTTGAAAAAATTTTAACGATTGTCCCTACATGTTTCGACTATATATACAGTCATCCTCAGGGGAACTATATCGAGTTTAAATTGGGTTCTAATAGTTGTCTCAAATTAATGAGTACAACATTTAAGATCATAGCAAGTGAAATTTGTTTAGTTGAAGACTAACTTGAGGTAACTCAGAGTTGTGGATATGTAAATCAGCACATTTTAGTTTATTTTAAATTTCTTAATAAAAGTAAGAGAATTTAATTATTTTTAATGAGTATGGTATAAAATAAATTTTAATGATTAATATATGAGCATTTTTCGATATAACATGGTTTATGTGGATAAACCAAAAAAGAAAGAAAAATTTTTTAAATTACTTTATAAAAAACTATGAAATTTCATGTTTTGTTGAATAATAAAAAAAAAAAAAAAACTAAAAAAAAAAACTAAGCCTTAGCTTAGCCCCTATCCTACTAAATTTAGTTCATTTTTTTTATTATTCAACAAAACATGAAATTTCATAGTTTTTTATAAAATAATTCAAAAAAATTTTCTTTCTTTTTTGGTTTCTCCACATAAACCATGTTATATCGAAAAATGCTCATATATTAATCATAAAAATTTATTTTATACCATACTCATTAAAAATAATTAATTTCTCTTACTTTTATTAACAAATTTAAAATAAACTAAAATGGGCTGATTTACATATCCACAACTCTGAGTTACCTCAAGTTAGTCTTCAACTAAACAAATTTCACTTGCTATGATTATCTTAAATGTTGTACTCATTAATTTGAGACAACTAATAGAACCCAATTTAAACTCGATATAGTTCCCCCGAGGATGACTGTATATATAGTCGAAACATGTAGGGACAATCGTTAAAAATTTTTCAAAATATATAATATTTGTGGAGGAAGACAGAAGTGTTGTTTCTCTAAAATGTACAGGGGAGCTAATATTTAGCCACCTCAAAATTTACATAGGATTTCTTAAGCCATAATACCCGGTTTAATAAGCGAGGTGATTTGAGACCGACGCATGGGTAATAAATTGTACAGATTGAATAATCTAAGCGAAGTCCCATATAGGGACACTTTTTATTTACTGGTATACAAGCTGTCTGAAACTTCCATTCGTAAGTTTAGGTTAGTTTAGGTTTATTTCCTTAAATGTCTTATAAGGAAGCTACGGCTTTCTCGTCGAAAGATACGAATGTATCCCCCGCCCCATAAGCTCTCTTGATACGCATCCTGCTTTGTGTATTAAACATTTCAATTTATTATTTTATTGTTATAACATAACACTTTCGTCATCTCAAGCAAGCAGCCATTTCAATTGAATGTCCTGAAGCCACCCCTGAGGTTTTTATAGCCTTGATAAATAAAATAGCACTTTCAAGCCAGGTCCAATCTGCCATGTGGGTAATCCGATATTGGAGATGTGCGTTGCATACAAATTACATGGAATTATCACCCTAAGTGTTAAAAGAGATTATAACTTTGATATTAAATAAACCATAGATAACACAGAGTCGTACTTTATTATATAGTAGTATACAGGGTGTCCGGTTAGTACCTCCTAATTTCTCGGGAGCATACAGAGGAGGTCAAAATAACTTCAATTTGTCATAGAAATAAAATTCCTTAAGTGCCCCTTAACAGAGATACAGGGTTCCAAAGGGGTACCCAACGATTTACTTTTCTTGGCTCTAGCTTTTGAACCGACTTGTATAGTTTAATGAAATATTAATATTTTATAGAGGCCATAAAAATTAATATACCATACTACAGTAGATGTTTTACATCGTCAGGGAAGTTAGGAACGGACTTACCACCACATTCGTTGATCCAAAATTTTGACGGTTTTATTTGACAGAGCTTAAACTGATTTTTTAAATACTCATTCCTCTTCAAAAAAGGTGCGAAACTTTGAAAAGTTAGTAATGCTAAACGCAAGCAGGTAGTTGGAGTAGACAAAGTAGCAATAGCTCTTTCTTCCACTATGCGCCATCCAAATATATAATATATAATAAAATAAAAATATGTATGCGTTTTTACTTTTATACTACATTGCAACCTTTTTATTACGATTATTATTTGGTAATACATTATTTTGCCTTTAGCAGGATCCAAATAACATAAATATAGACTCTTAATAATAATGATATACACGCAAGTCAAAAATGCATGCATGAATACTCATTATAAATATATTCTATCTATATCCGGTTTTATAGCGTCCTACGGCTTTCGGTTTCCAGTCCATCCTCTGCTATCTTCCCAGTCTCCGGGTCTTAAGTTTCCTTCCTACATGGCCCTCTGAATGCCGGCAATCCAGGTTGCTCTCGCCTCCCTCTTCTTCGTTTTTCTGCTGCAGAGTTAGTTTTGGGATTTGATATTCCGCCATTCTTTTTTCGTGTCCGTACCAAATAAGTTGTTTTTGTTGTATTCTTTCTGGAATTTTGGTTTTAACTTTTATCATTAACCTTATTAACCAGGTTATGTGTTACAACAACCTTTATGTCAGCAAATGGATAAATTTCGCCATTTCAGATGATGGACAACATTGATTTGCTTTATTTTTATTTTTATTCTAATATTGCATCTTCTAAATAAAATTTTTATTAATTTATTCGTCCATTTCTGATTCTGTCCGTTCCTGATAACCCTGTCGATCTGCGTCAGTAGTCCATTTCGAGTGCCAGAAGTTTTTGTTCTAAGCGCTTAGTCATTTGCCAGGATTCACAACCATGAGCAGCACATTATAAATATAATGTTATCTTTCAAGCGATATATCCCTTGACTAAAGGACATAGTTGTAGCGACATTTAACGCCCTCCCCTGCCTTATTCTATAAAGTAACGTAAGATTTTCTTGCTGCCTCCTATTAGAGGCCAAGAACTGTCGATAGTAGTCGCCATCGATAGTCAGCCAGAAACCATTATAATCTTTTTTTTTTCTACCACAGCTACCACAAAAGGAGAAATTCAAGGAATAACAAAAAAATCAAAGAACTTAAATTCTTAAAAGAAATTTATAACCTTAAGTCTACACATGACAAAGTAAAATGAACTTATCGTCAGTTCTCTTTGTTGGCGTTTAGCATTGGTATTATCAGTGTGGAATTAATTAAGCCTTTCTTATTTTCTTGGAATAGGATAAATATAGATCCGTGCTGTACTGGGTCTACCCATTGAAAGCTAATACAACTTTTGAGTTGAGAAAGAAGAACGGATGACCGATGACGTTTTAACCAAGTATAATAGAATACTTTTTTTAAACACTGGCAAACTGGTATCATAAAATAGGAATGGACATCAGTGACATAATTTATAATTAGGATCACAGAACAATCGATAGTTCTCGACCTCTACCTTGTATGCACAGATATTTAGTCTTTTTATAGTTGATTGTCAGACCCCAGTTTCTATAATCTTCGAACAATCTTCTCGTCATGAATTCAAGGTTTTCTTTATCCTATGCAATCACTACTTGGTCGTCGGCAAAGTGTAGTGTAAGTGTTGTATCGTCTGTTAGTTGTATTCCCATTGTTCCACATGCTCTTGTCCACCTTTGAACAATGTGGGGGATAAACAACATCCTAGTCTGAGTCCTTTTGTTACTGGAAAGCTATCTGAGACATATGTTCCCATATTTATTCTAGAGTGTGACTCGTTATAGTATACATAAATAGTTCTTTAATGGCACAATTAATTGCTGTATTATTGATGGGAAAAGGGCGGAATATATGCATATATGTATTGTCAATTTTATAATAAAATGCATATTTTTCCCAAATTATTATTTTATGAGCACATTTTTATGTTTTCGGCGTTATCAAAAAATTAAAAATGTCCGGTCATAAAAACTCGTAGACTTATAAGCTTAATGTCCAGTCCGGCACTTGTTTCAGGGATTTTCCAATCTAAAGATAATTATAGAATAATTTATATTTACATTTTGGTTATACACGAGGTATTTATTGGGGGTTTCCGGGGTTTGCAGGTATATTGTTAGGGGTTATTTATTGCCATTTAATAATGTCTTATTATTACCTGCTTAACAAACTGTATTTATGTGGGGTTGTAATACGTACTTCTGTTTCAGTTAGTCGAAAGATTTCAGTATTTTTAGTGTGAAACTAGTGATTTCAAATTTGTGTTCAAAATGTCTGAAGTGGCGAAAACGTTTTAGTGGATTAAAAATTTCCCAGAGCTAGAGTTTAGTGGACAAAAAGTATTCTGTATAGCTTGCGCAAAAATTATTGTTTGTGAAAAGAAGTTCCAAATCGATCAACATTTGAAAACAGCGCTGCATAAATCAAAATTACAAAAAATGAAATCTGAGCCAGTTCAGCTGAGTGTAAAAAATACATTCAAAATTGTTGGAAATTACCTAAATCTGATAAGGAAATTTTTCAAGTAAGGACTTATGCAGAGCTTTGGTCGCAGAGAACATACCCTTAAAAAATTGCAAAGCCGCAATTAAGAGGATTTTTGCAAAAATATTCTCAACAAACCATTCCTGACGAATTCACGCTTAAAATAAGAATGTCCATTCAATATACGAAACGGTTTTAGAACAAATTAGAACTTCACTGGGTGATAAAAATTTATACATTATTGTTGATGAAAGCACAGATGCTTGTGGCAGATATATCGCACATCTTATGATTGGAGCACTTCAAGAAGACAAAGCAATAAACCCATATTTAATAGCTTCTAAGCAGCTAGACAAAACTAATAATGTGACCGTAACCCGATTTATTGAGCAGTCCCTATCAAGCTTTTTCCTACCAAATCCAGTCCCAGATGAGAAGTTTTTAGTGCTGATGCAGCACCGTATATGGTAAGAGTAGACCATAACAGAATCTTTTACCCCAATATGGTACTTGTCTTTTATATGGATAAATTCACTTCTACAATAAAATGTCCATTTGACATTTGCATTTTTATCACTTTGACATCGATAAAAAAGATGCATCCTTTTTTATCGCGAAGAAACCCTCTCCAGCTAAAGATTAAATGGTAAAAACCTCTCCAGCTCAAAATCGAGTAGCTTTTCTTTTTCATTGCTCGGAAACCTGACATTGTTACAAATTAATTTCATGCTGTTAAACATTTTTTTAGTGAAGTATTATTTTTTTAGTATCTATTCATGCCAAAATTCGTGAATTTCTCTAGCTAAAAATCACTCGATCTTTTTTTTAAGATCGGATAAACTTTCATTTTTTAAACTCAAACTAGATCACTTTTTAGCAATTTAAACTTGAACAAACGGTAATAGATGAAAACGCTCCAGCTTCGCTGTCGCGTTTTTATCATTTGGTTTGTTCTCGTGAAACTTCTAAGCAATCTAGTTTTCGTAAAAAATAAAAGTGTATCAGATAAAAAAAACGCTCTTGTGGTTTTACGTATGAATAAGCCGAGTCGCAGAAACCGTCAGAACTGAATATCCTTTAGTGAGTAAATTAATTTGAAATATTAAAAAAGGGGTTCTAATAGCACTTCTAAGAGTGCAGGTGCAGCAGGTATATAAGGAGAGATTACCAGGAATTAGTTCTCCTCCAGAACCTGTAATTACCCGATGGGGAACATGGATTAAGGCCGCAATATACTACGCAGAACATTTCTAAGCCATTAAAGAACTAATTTTGGATTTAGATGACGATTCGCAGTGTGTTGTGCAAAGTAAGGAGTTGTTAAAAAGCGCAAGTGTAGTTAAAGATCTTGTTTTTATTAAGGTTAATTTCAGTTTTATACCGGACATAATATCCTCGCAGAGAGTAGAAATTTAAGTTTAAGAGACTCAATTAGTATTGTTCAAACTTTTTCCGCTAAATGTAACAACATTCTCAGTAAATGTAGCTTTAAAAAAGAATGATGGATTTAAATACTTAACTGTAGTAAAAAGCATTTATGAAGGTAAACCATCCAACGGAGTTGTATCTTGGCCTTATACTTTACTTCCTAAGTTGCAGTATTGTCCGTCCTATTTTACTATAATAAATTAAGAAATATTGCATACCAATATGCATATTTGGTAAAAAAAAATGCATAAAACTACATATTTTAAAGGCAAACAAGGCATATATATATGCGCATATTTTGGCTGACTTTGAGTGCATATATTCCGCCCTTTACTGATGAGAAATACTTCTAGTATTTGTAATAGCTTTTTTATTGGACTGTGTCGTAGGCTTTAGTTAGATCGACAAACAGAAGGTGCAATTCTTTGTTGGTTGACGTATTTTTTTTATTCGATTGGATAAGGCTAAATTTGTAATCTAAGCTCTAATGCCCCACTGTTGCTCAATCTCAATTATGTTTCTTGAGATTTTGCAATAGACTCTACTTAGGGAACTGGTAACAAATATACAGCGGTAGTTTTGACAGCCTTTTCTTTCTTTTGGTTTGCGGTCATCCACGCTTCTTTCCAAACCTATGGTATTGCTTCCCCGTTCAGATATTTGTCAAATACCCTACTCAACATTTTTATTAATTTATTTATATTATAAATATATCTATTACCCAATATCACAATTAACAACAAAACAAAAGAAAGTTAAAATAGTTTAATTAAAGACAACAAAATATTTGGTATATACACTCCTCACTGTTACCACTTTTCATCAAAATACCAAAAATGTGGTACAGTACCTGAGAAATATTGATTCTATGGACACAGGACTCCGAGATATCTCGGCAAGTCCTGGTGAGTTGGAAACCCTAAGGGTGCAGTGTCTAGATTTCAAGTTTTGATCTTATTGGAAAGTATGAATGAAAATGCATCTTAAGTGAGGCTATGTCTCGGCGATATGACAAAATATTACATGAACTTGTGAGCCTATATTGATAACAGCTGTTTCGGTACACTGTACCTTCTTCAGATGTGAGTACTTTAATACTAAAATTACCAATATTAGGGTAATGAGAATAAAGCTTAAACTACCTGCTAAATTATTATGGGAAAATACGTGTATACAAATTCAATAATGGTGATCTATTTAAATCTAATTGATCGTTCAGTAATATGTTGGAATTTTTAAGTTTATTTATTTCTAATGTCTCTAGGGTATTTAATTTTCGACCTTTGTTTTCTACATGTAAAATTGTATATTTATCATCAAAATTATGTGATTCTTCTAATAAATGATTGGCGTAATTAGAATCCCTTTTATTTTTCAAAAAAAAACATCTTTTATGTTCCTGTATACGTTTTTTAAACGGTCTTCCTGTTTGTCCTATATACACCTTATCACAAGAACCACATTTTAATTTATATACGCCAGATTTATCCTGTTTTTTAACATTATTAACTCCTAATTTAACTCCTAACCTACTATATTGATCTAATGCACTCGATCTGCACACCCTGTAGATAAAGTAAAATAATAGAGTAGAAAAGTAAAAGTTCATGATGTATTGAATAACCTTTAAGATCGTAATTTCCCAAAACTAATAATTTTCAAATGTTGTTCTTTACCACTGATTTTGATTTAATTGATGCCCATAAAATATCAGAATATCTTTAAAAATCACACCGTATACTTTATCCAGTCACAAAAGGAATATGTTAACAAAACGTACCTTCAAAATTTAATTAATAATATATGTCTTTCCTACGTTATGAGAGAGGAAATGGGAAACAACAAAAGATCCTAAACAAAAGTGACAGTGCATCGATTTTCTTGATATAATATATTCATGTGTCGCACCGATCGAAAGTAAGTCAAGGCATAGATTGGAGAGCTCGGGACTTAATATAGCTTTGTCTATTGTCTATGAAGTGTTACGAATTTTCATATATTCTTTTGTTTTTAAACCTTTATTATTTTATGATTATTTATTCCTAATAAATTATGTATATCCGCACTGGAATCCATTCTTGGTTGACCCAAACCACCAAAACTCCAGTTTTCTTAATTTTAAAATTTTAATATACAGGGTGTCAAGTTTTCGATGGTTTTACGGGGTATCTACGTTGTTTGTAAAGATAGAAGGATGCGGTTTTCCCAACACTGTGCTACTTTTTGGTGAAACAAGATATACCGCAATTAGAATTTTTCTAGTCCTCCTTATTTTGATATACGGAATGTTTTTGAAAATTTTACATTTTGGGACACCCCCCATATTTAGGTTACCTTGTAGCCTATCAAAGAAAAAACATATGTTCTTTTTGCAGTTTTTTACATAGAATCCAGTAACGTACTCAGATTTCTTCTACGTTCAATAGTTTCCGAGAAAAAAAAACAAACCTTCTTTTTTTTAAGTGGGTAACCCTATATATTTTTTAATAATATTATTTAGTTCATAACAAGCTTCTCTGAAATGTATAATACCTTATTTTTATTTTTAATATTAAGCACGAAATTTACGTTTTATTACAAAAAAATCTACATTTTTTGTTAGTAGGCTATGGGTATTTAAAAAAACTATTACTGGTATGATAATTACTGCAGAGGAAATATGTTTGGGACTCCTTAATCTAATTAGCAGTTATATTTCAGTTAAAATAATAACAATGCATAAATCGAGTTGTGTTTTACTACGTAAAACATTAGCAACAAGAGCTGAAAATGTAGAGAACTTTCTCATAAATAAATATTACTCAAATTGTTCCCCATTATGCATTAGACATGCTTCGCACATACTTCTCATTCTCATTTACCTTGATGAATTTAAAATAATAGAAGGCCGCATTTGTAACTCTCTAAATGCTCTTTCAGTGCCATTTCTTAAATCTGCAATTGTTTGGTATTGAATAGAATAAACTTTATAAGTTGGGTGACCTTGGTGGTCATCTTACAGGTGCATTAGTTCCAATCCAGTAGCCTGGGAAATTATTGTTTAAGTAGGCCTGATAATTCGCGCATTGTGAGCGGGTGCTCCATCTTATTGCAGATGCAAGTTATTGAGACCCACTAAGGGCACGCCTTCTATTATTTCCGGCACAAGGTTTTCCAGAATTTCCAAATATTGGAAGGTTGCCTTTAAATTTATTATAAATTATTTTGCTTCCTAGTATAAAACATAAAACGTTAAAGCCAAACCTGCCTTGTCGTTCGAGTGGAAATGTTACATGCTGATTTTCCAGAGACCAAAACCTCGTATTGTGCCGATTAAATATGCCAGCACTGGTAAAATGAGCCTCATCGGACCATATAACAGTTCTTTCAAGATTATTTTCCCTGTTGATATTTTGTAAATACCAATTACAGAACTCTATACGGCGCTGTATTGTACATCACCAGGATGTAAGTTTTGTACTAGGTGGAATTTATATGGCTTAAAATTGTGTTTTTTTAGGATTGCTTGAACTCTTGATTTAGCTACTCCGACTGAACCTTCAACCGTTCTGCAAGAACTAGTTGGATTTGTTTCAATTGAAGCTAAATATTTATTTCAGTCTCGCGGTTTTCCTTGTTGTAGATTTTAGGCCGAGGTTTAGAAAATGAACCGTGTTCAATTAAACTTGATTTCATCCTTACAAAAATTCTTTCTACGAAAGGCGTACACTTACAAGGAGAAGCCTTGGGCCTCATCGACAAGTTTATTATCGGAGTTTAGGCTTCAATCCCGGAGCACATGACATGACCAACTTGGGGGTACCAGTGTCTGTAGGTGTATCCCTCTGGTCTGGGGGTCCTTGAAAACTAGCTTCACTCTGGTAGGTGATCGTCGTAGTTTGTTGCTCTGGAGGAAGGGGGATGTCTCTGGGCATGTTTCTGTGTACCGGGATTGGGGCCTAAACTCCAATAGCGAACTTGTGGATGAGGCCCTAGGCTTCTCCTTGCTTCTTAGATCGTAGTTGGACATGATAATGATAATAATGGACTTTTTGAAAAATAGTGCTAGTTCTGGATATTTCCACACAGTAGAAAAATATGTAAAGTTTAAAGCTAACTTACACTGGTGCAGCCAGAAAGATGCAGGAAGCTAAAAGTAAAGAATTGAATACCAAAGACACATTTGCTTTAAGGAATGAAAGATACCAGACATAAAATTCACAAAATTAGACAGGGAAACTACCCCCAAGTTGTGACATTATTCTTATCAATACTTTTCTTCGAACCTACATAGTCTTGCGTCCTATACTTACTAACAATCCTGAGTGACAAAACTCATCTGGTCAACAAGAAGTAATAACTTCCATTCTATGGAAAATTGAGTAAAACTTTGAGCTATATTGTACCTCTCTTGATTGAAGTTCTAAACATGTATTTAAAAACTATAGAAAACAATATTTTACCTAACATTTAACATCTTTTCAGTTTTTAATATTAAAAAAAAAATTGAATACAATTGTGTAAAGTACTTTTTCATAAGTTCGTATTAGTTATTATACTTTGGTTGAGTTGAGTTGCTGAAATTTACTTTCCGAACTTATTAATCAATAAAATCAACATTTAGTCGGGTAAAAAGGTTTAATTGACATGGATACAAAGCATGTAATATGAAAATATTTTATTTGATTTTTTAATTTTAGTTAACTTCTCTCCTGTTCCTATGCACATATGCATAAATAAATAGATATTTTTTTACAGGTTCCCAAACACAACAGCGTGTTCGAAGAACCATATAATTGCTCACTGACACCACCATACCTCAACGTATCCTCCGATCAAATGTACAAGGCCCAAAAGAAGCTTCTTTATCCCGTCAATGTCGGTCGAAACGTCGCCCGCGAGATGGCTCAGACGTACTACATCTTACCGTCAGACATCGAACTGTATCCTAGTCCTAATATAACTACCAAGTTCCTAGAAATGATAGCTACGAACACGGGACCTTTGCGCAGCAAGAACCCAAAAGTGTTTCCGCTGCATCTTTTTGAAGTTAGTGCCAATTCGCCGGTGCCAGAGACCAAGACAATGTTAAAGGAGATGTTGGTTAATGGTAAGTTTGGGGTTGTTTGAATTTAATGGGGAAATACGCGAACTAGCCCAATGATTATTAAGCTGAGCAATTTTCTTAACTCGTGCGATAAACACTTTCTGCGTACGTCGGGAACGTGAACAAATAGAGTAATTAAAATCAATTCTTATTTAAAATAAACACAAAAGTAGTACTTTTATTTTTAAAAAACAAACTGAAAATAAGTTCGTGTATAGGGTGGTCTCCTATTCTTCCGTCAGACCCAATCCATGGACGCGTTTCGCCGTTTGACGGCTCATCAGTAAGGCTTCGGGCTGACGAGAAAAGGGATCTCCAAGTGCTATACAAGACAGAAATGTAAATATACAGACGAGACTTGCAGTACGTGGCTACATCACGTGGCGATTGGTGGCCTCTAGTTTCAACACAGCAACCTCGCAACGCAACGACGTTGCGAACATCGCAAACATCACCACGTTCGTTGTTCGTTCGGCGCACTTCATCGTTCGTCGGTTTTCTGCTGTCAACAATGAAAATGTTGCGGGGTATCATCGTAACTATGGACTTTCATCGCGTATCATTACGGTGCTGGTGTTCGGCATTAGTTAGTTAAAGTTGGAACGGAAGGGAGTTACGTTTGTCCAAAGAAAATTATAGCTACGCAATAGAAGTTTAATCCTTATGACAGGCTTAGACTCGGGAGGCGCTGTACCAGGTTAATAAACAGACAATTTTGCAGTAAATTTGTATTCGCGCGTCCCGTGCTGAGCTTGATGGAGAGCTACGTTGTCAATAGTTGTATACTTTCGTAAAAGGTTGCAATTGAAATATAGAAGTGAAAGTTATTGCATCTTTTATTAGCTTAATCTTAATAATAAGCGCTAAAATTGGCTACAGTTAGTGAAACAGAACACTTTATACAACAATACGGAATTAGGTTTTAAATTCTCTCATCGGATCAGGGAGAGAGAAGGATCACCAATCTATTTCATGCCATTAAAATGTGCTTGTGGCGCAGTGGTTAGGGCGGCGCCTTTTAGACAAATATCATTTTACCAGTCGCAAGTTCGTTTTTACTTCCAAGTGTTTTTTTTTTAATTATTTTTTGTTGCTTTGAATTTTTGTGAATTTATTTCTACTATAATATTGGTGGATTTATAGATTAATAGTATATTATTTGTATAGTTAGTACCAAGATACGCGGTACATACCTATACTACTCTTTTTGAGGTTTATGATATAGGGTGTACACTGTACAGGGTGGTCCACGTAAGATGACCCACTATACCTTTTCTCGGAAACAGGAGGAGTTATAAAAAAAGTTCAACGGTAATAACCGAAAGTTTACGCTTTTGAAAAGATAATGAAAAAGTAAAATCGAGATATGTAAGCCGTCTTGACCGAAGACGTACCGTTAGAGAGCTAGAAGCTGTCAAAGTTCAAAAATGTCTGTCGATATCTTGGAAACTATTAAGCTTAGACTTAGCTGTTATTAAAAAATAATTGTTATTTTATGTGGAATCCAAAGGCATTGTAAGATATAGGGTATTCTATTTAAAAAACGAAAGTTGGTATCAACTTCAGCAAAAACGACTGTATACATAAAAACATAATAAAATACAAATTTCTGTACAATCGATTAATTTTTCTATTGAACTTTTTTTTATAACTCTTACAGTTTCCGAGAAAAGGTAGTGGGTCATCTTACGTGGACCACCTTGTATTTGTTTAACTGAAGGGGTTTATCTTTTAAATACCTTCATTTTTTATGAAACATGTCACTATTTAAATCTTATAGTTTATTACTCACGTCTAGGTGCCGTAAAATAAAATGATTTCGGTAGATACAAAAAAAAATGTAAAGTTTCTTAGATATACAAATGGATATTTTTTGAATCACCTTATATGCAGATAAACGTACATTTTATACCCCTTTTTATGTTGTTAACACAGTTCTTCTAGATTTTTTATTTAATTTTTCCGTCATTGGACTAAATTAATAACTAGTTAATTTTATAATTATTAGTAGTATTCCAGAAATGCTAGATTTGTCAAGAGAGTATGCCAAAAGATTTCGTATAAGTTTAAAAGAATAAATATCGTGAACACTCGGACTTCTATTGCGCAGCTATAATTTTCTTTGGTTTATCGCAATAATGTTGCGCACCAATTCATTTAAAAACAGGGCCTTGTTTGCAACAAAGTTCGCGACGGGGTTTTGTTGAAAGTCTGCCAGGGTGTATTTTTGGAAAAACTGAAAATAGCCAATTGATGTATTTTTTTTTCGGTAGAATTCCAAAAACTTACAAAAAAAAATTTTGAATTAAAAACTAACGCCATGAATG
The DNA here is from genome assembly GCA_963920685.1 of Polydrusus tereticollis. Taxonomy (NCBI): domain Eukaryota; kingdom Metazoa; phylum Arthropoda; class Insecta; order Coleoptera; family Curculionidae; genus Polydrusus; species Polydrusus tereticollis. Next base: position 81,852,991 of record OY987329.1, on the reverse strand, counting down.
TAGCGTTTTTTAATTGGAACGCTCCATTTTTTATATAATTTTTAAAAAAGTCACAGTTTTTTACTTCTATTTTGGTGAACACTTTTCATATTGCGATAGCTGTTTTTATTACATTTATATAATTATCCTTAATAATTTTATCACAACCTGTTTAATCTACTTAATAAGTTCATAGGTGATGTAGGTATAATCACCTTTCACAAATACTCGTTAGATGAAAGATTACAGATTGTTACCGTGTATTACAACAGTTAAGAAGACGCAAGAGGAGCAAGAAGAAGATTTATTGTACATTTTTATAGAAATATATCCGTAAATACCCTTTTAAGGATACAAAACCTATAAATAAATCTTTACGTAACAGAAAAAGAAATTCACAAAGAAGTAGCAATCGAGATCAATCCATTTCAAGTTATTTTAGTGTGAATCCCACCAAATCAATTTCGGATGCAGGGACATTCAGTACGGGCGTGTAGTACTTCGAAGAGTTAGCCGTAGTTCACATTCAACGGGTAATTTTCAGGAAAAAACTCCACCGATCATTTCCTCTGTAAAATCGAGAATGCCCAAGATTTCTTTCCGGCACTGCCATATGAATCGAATCTTGAGGAGTCTTGACACCAAAAAGTTTCTGATCCTCCGAATTGACACCAGTATCTTACAAAAAAGGAATATTTCCTTCTTGCTGGAAAACTGCGCGAGTCCAGCTCATACCCAAAAAAGGCAAGAAGACCTTGCCAAACAACTATTGCATTGCTTTTGGTTATATCAGAAGTTATGGAAAGGATATCAACGTCTAGTTTAACAGGATACCTTCTCGCTTATGTTACTCACGTTTGGAACAACGCAATAGAACATCATGGGGAGCCCCAGAAGGTAGCACTGGACATCTCCAAGGCCTTTGGCCGAGTATGGCACGAGGGCTCCTAACTAAAGTGAGAGCATACGGAATGGCGGTTCAATTTTGTTCATGGCTGTCAAGCTTTCTTAAAGACCGCTCTCTGCGAGTAGCGATGGACGGATTTCTTTCAGCCACATTTAACATCAACGCCGGAGTCCATCAAGGTTCTATATTGCCGCCCACCCTCTTTACTATACATTAACGATCTTTTGGAAAAATCAAACAATCTTACATATAGCTTCGCTGATGACAGCATACTTGTTTCATCTTTTACTTACATCTCTATAGGCAGCAAGAGGTCTCACATCTCAATAAAGATCTGGAAGAAATTCTGTCTTGGGTTGACAGTAACCAAGTATAATTTAACGCTAAAAAAACCCAGGTGGCATTTTTTCTAAAAAGTTAATGTTGAAGAACCGGATATAATCATTGCGGGACACTCGATTCCTTCGGCTTCATCAATTCATTTATTAGCCGTCAATTTGGATAGACAGATGTCTTGGCATAGTCACGTTGTGGCCATTGCTAAGGCAGCTTCGCAGAAGCTTGGAATGCTTTTCCGAACTAAGAACCTCTATACACCCCAACAACTTTTGATGCTCTATAATGCCCAAATTCGACCATCGCTGGAGTACTGTTCGCATATTTGGGGCTCTGTTCTTAAACACACCCTGAGATTGCTAGATTCTATTCAAAGAAGAGCCATTCGCTTGAACATCGAATGCAGATTGGCGACTTGAGTCTAATTTACAAATATTTTCATGGTATGTGCTCAACTGAGGTTGCCCGCTTGATTCCACCCAGAGCGGTGCATGGTAGATATATACGACGAGCCACTGAAGCTCCCCCCCCCCCGTACGTGGTTCAGCTTAGTGTTCCTCCAACGACACTGTTTTAAGATTCTTTTATCTGAAGAACGTCATCACTCGGGAACGACCTCCCTGAGGCCTTGTTCCCCAACCAGTATAATCTTGAAAAATTCAAGACCAACGTGAATCGTTACCTGTGCACACGCACCGCTCGCAGAGCACCATAAAGGATTAATCCTGCAGTGCTGTGCCTTTTCATAAAAGAAATACCCTTTTAAGGATTAAAAACCTACGAATAAGTATTTACATGACAAGAAAAGAAATTCACAAAAAAGTAGAAATCGAGACCAATCCATTTTAGGTTATTTTAGTGTGAATCTCACCAAATCAATTTCGGATGCAGTTCGGAACATTCAGTACGATCGTGTAGTACGTCGAGGAGTTAGCCGGGGAACCATAGACAGAACTATAAAAATTAATAAACTTATACCCTCTTCATTTGCTCCCACTTCAGCACTTAACAGCTGCACACAAAGAACTTTGCTTTCAGTTTGTTTCTCAATTTGTAATTCGCAAACAATTCAACGATCCCAATTTACCATATCAGGCTTATTTAATCGACACAACACTCATTATAGGGCTGCAGAATGTGTCCAAAAAAATTTGAAATCATTAAATACCAACGAAGGAGTTCGATTCATGCTTGGCGTGCTGTCATAAATAGTAGGATCTTGGGTCCGATGTTTTATAACTGGTCACTAAACGGATGACGATATCGCCAGTTTCTTCAAAATGAAATTGAAAGCTTTTTAGATGGATTACCCTTACAAGAATATCGGAACTTAATTTGGCAACGAGATGGGGCTCCTCCGCATGCCGTGCGTGATGAAGGTAGTTCAATTTTTAAACCATCGCCATAGTGAATGGATTGGACGTAATGGAACCATTCCTTGGCCACTGTGACCTTTCCCTTTAAGACACATTTCTTAGGAGCCATCTAAAGAACATGGCATGCCAAGAAAGGAAACAAAATATTAAAGAGATCATGGAAAAAATTGTTACTGAAATAAATCGACTTAACCAAGAAAATAACATTGTAACAGCAAGCTTAGAAAGGCTACAAAGAGGATTCCCATCTTGCTTCGAGAACAACGAGGGTCATATTGAACACCTAAGTCATAAGTTAGTTTTGTTTCATAGTTTATTATTATTAGTATTTGTGAATTTCCTTTTCTGTAATGTGAATATTTATTTTCATCAAATAGGTTGTTTTCTTCTTGCTTCTCTTTGCGTTTTTTTGACTTTTGTAATACATGGTAACAATCTGTAATCTTTCGTCTAACGAGTATTTCATGTTGACAAAATAAAAATAGGTTAAATTTGTCTTGGCGTCTCATTTAAAAAATGCTACATTCATTGCGTAAGCCGTTAGTTTCTAATTCAAATTTTATTTTTTGTGAGATTATTGAATTCTACTGAAAAAAATACATCAATTGCCTGTTTTGGGGTTTTCCAAAAATTTAGGGAAAATCAAAAAAGTCCCTGTTCAGTCCTCGTTGGAACACCCTGTACATTAACAGGACCCGCAGGCCTCCAGAACTCGCATGGCGACTCGTCCTGGAAATTGCCTGCATCGTCCTGTAAAATACTACTTTCTGGTCTTGTAACTTACAATTGTTTTTTCAATCGACACAAGGCCAGTGGCGTACAAGAAGATTTGGATAATGGCTTACTGCCAATAATTGGTATATTTTTCGACAGTTGGAAAATTCTGTACTCAGGAAAATATTTAATAAAATGAAATATTTAGACTAAATAAAAAAAAAATTAATAAAAAATTTAATGGTGATGAAAGAGGGACCGGTAAAGTTCGCCGGTCCGTTTTTCAATCGACACAAGGCCAGTGGCGTACAAGAAGATTTTGATAATGGCTTACTGCCAATAATTGGTATATTTTTAGACAGTTGGAAAATTTTATACTCAGGAAAATATTTAATAAAATGAAATATTTGGACTAAATAAAAAAAAAATTAATAAAAAATTTAATGGTGATGAAAGAGGGACCGGTAAAGTTCGCCGGTCCGTTTTTTTCCGGCTTTTCGGTCTGGACCAGTAAAGTGATATTTTCCTGTTATCTAGAAAGTGCTTGCTTTCCGGACAATTGGAAATAAAACTTCTTTCTACATCCGTTCCGTAAAACGCTATTTTCAGTAAAATTTTTCATTACAAAATTCGTTATCAGGCCCAAAAGGACTTTCATTTGTCACTTTACGGGACGGAATACTGAAAGTCACAAGTATTTGATTTTTACCTACTTAACATAAAAACTAGTTTTTGGTATTCCGTCCCGAAAGTAAATATTTTAATGTTATCTGGTATTTTTAATACTAATGCGGTTTTGCTATAAAATACTTAAACAAATGATTTTTAAAGTTTTTTAAGTTAATAAACAACGGTTTTTCGTCACTTTCGGTACGTGTTACATACTACAGTGAAACCTCTGTTTGCCCCTATAAAGTGATTAAAATTCCCCATATTTAAAAATGGAAATCCCATTATTTTATACTCCTCCTTACTGGCCCATCTATTAAACGACTGCGGGCAATCATCATCGGAATTTTTAGTAAAGATAAATGCTAAAAACACCCTCCATTAGGGGCAGTAGAACCCGACCCGGCAATTCTTAAGAAATATAGGTAGCAGATGGCGGGAAAAAGAAATGTCTTTCTTTAAGCGAAAAAAATTGAAATAATCGAGGAAAGTGAAAAAACCGGTTTAAGTACCAGGAAATTGGGTAAGACCCAAGTAACTATGTTGCTTTAAAATAGAGCAGAAGTTAAAAATTTGTTTCAAGAAGGTGGCAACGATGAACAAAAAGAAAATTTCCAAAACCGAAGGACTGTCAGTGAACCAAGTTGTTTTTACCTAGTGTTGTAGGGCGCAAGACAAATACTTACCAATATCCGAACCCATAATTCAAGCAAAAGTCCTCGAATCTGCTCAATGTCTAGGACTAGATAACTTCAAGGCATCAAATGTATTGTTTGAAAAATTCCGTCGGCGGCACAATATTACATTCAAGAAAATATGTGCTGAATCAGCCGATATCAATATCGAAGACGTAACTGCTTAGTGGGAAAGGCTATTGGCCATTTTAAAGGAATATGCCCTAAGGGACGTATTTAATGCAGATGAGACAGGTCTCATGCTGTCAAGGCATTATTCATATTTCTATAATACTCTACAGAAGCTACCTTATTAAGAGGCTTTTAACATGTATAGACAGTTGTTGTCCTCTTCAAGAAATCGAACATAATATTACCATAACCAATGCCTTGATATGGGTTTCGGTGGCCTGGCGCAATTTGCCCTCGCAGTGACAATAAAAAAATACTGTATGAAAGCCGGATTTATGTGTACTACAGATAATATTGACGACTTCGAAGAACTGTTTAATAACATTAAGGACACATTTGTTAACTTGAAACAATTTTTCTCTATTGATTACGATTTGCCAGCAGAAAGTGCAGAATTGACTGTCATCGTGTATTGAAGAGATCCAAGAAACAAATGAAACTACTCCAAACTCTCAGACAGAGGAAGAGGAACCTGAACATGCTCCAGTATTGAAAATATCAAGCCTATCTAAAGCCTGCGCAAGTTTGAGAGACTTAGAAAACAGTTTTACTGCAAATATTTCTCAATTGCTATTAAAATGTGAATCTGAATTTTACAAAAATAAAATAAACAATATGAAGCAACCATTGATTTCTGATTATTTTAAAAAATAAGAATAAGAACACAAACATACAGTACATTGTATAATATATATGTTAGTATGCACGTGCAGTATATACATATTGATAAATTGGCTTCATCTAATTTAATTTTAGTTCTGATAAATGTAAACAAAAATATTTAAAATTATTTACATACAGGGTTGGGCAAATGTTCCGGAACGGCTTAATTACAAGCGAACGAAAAGTGATATCGAATCGGGGTTTTGGGCAATCTATAGGACAAAAATTTTACTATTTGACTGGTATACCATATGTCAGTAATGTCACCAACTGTCAAGTGTCGACGATATTTTTTTATTTTTTTAAATGGAACACCCTGTATATTATCAGATATTCTAGATCTTCAATAAATTACAAATATTTTTCATATAGCATACCATATGATTAAATTCAACTGTTTCGGAAATACGGGCAAATGAATGTAGTACATTTTATTTAAACAAAACCAAGGTAATAACTTTAAAACACAATAATATAAAATAATGGTTATTTAATTAAATGTTCAAAATGTCGTCCTTCAGCCACCTGACAGTGTCCAATCCTGTCGGAAAATTCAGAACGCACGTTTTGCAAATGTTCACGAGAAATAACATGCACAGCATCTAAAATTCTGTTTTGAAGATCCTCCAAAGTCTTAGGTTGTGTACGATATACGACAGTCTTTAAATGACCCCAGAGGTAGAAATCTAGAGGTGTTAAATCTGGAGATCTAGGAGGCCATTCAATGGACCCTCTCCTACCTATCCACCTTCCAGGAAAAGTTTGATCTAAATAATTTCTGACATGTATACCAAAATGAGCTGGCGCCCCATCTTGCTGAAACCAAATGTCATTCGCTAGTATTTGATCGTTAACCTGATCATGATATAAATTAATCAAATTTGGTATAATTCTATTTCGAAGCAGATCTAAGTAGTAAATAGATGTCAAGTTTCCATCAAGGAAGAAAGGCCCAATAATATGGTTTCCAATTATACCTGCCCACACATTTAATTTTTGGGGGTGTTACGTACGGTGCTCAATCATCCAATGGGGATTATGGTCTGACCAGTATCGACAGTTGTGCCTATTGACGAAACCATTAAGACAGAATGTAGCCTCGTCAGAAAATAAAATACGACTTACAAAGTTAAGTTGTAGGTCTATGTAGTCCATTATTTCTTGACAAAATTGCATACGCCTATCAGGATCGTCCTCTGATAGTTCTTGAAGCAAGCTGACTTTATAAGGAAACATTTTATTTTTTTTGAGGATTCTTCTAATTGATTTTTCGCTGTTTTCATGTGCAAGAGCAAGCTTTGGAACTAACGTCTGTGGTTCTTCTTGCAGGGCAAGCAAAACATCCAGGGATTTCTCGTCATTTGTAGCAGTTTTCGGACGACCTGTTTTTGGCAAGTTTTTTACCGTACCCGTATGCTCAAAGTTATTAGCAGTTGATTTAGAAATGGGATCTCGAACAGGAAAACTTTGATTGAAAAGGTCGGTTGCTTCTTGAAAAGATCTCCGTCTATCCCCATATCCTATCATCATAAGCAGAGTAATCCGTTCTTGTTCAGTTAGCTGAACCATAGTTTTATCAGTTATATCAGAGGTTTAGTCGATAAATAAAAAACTCGCACAACTCACTTAATACAAATAAATAAAAATTAAATAGGAAATGTGTCAGAGTGACACTTGGGAGTCATGGAAACTAAGACTTTTATTTGGAATGTCATAATAAAAGAAATATGTTGCTTGATTTTTAAACAAAATGTAATATGGGCTTTCTAGATTCATTTGCCCGTATTTCCGAAACAGTTGAATTTAATGTATGCTATATGAAAAATATTTGTAATTTATTGAAGATCTAGAATATCTGATAATATACAGGGTGTTCCATTTAAAAAAATAAAAAAATATCGTCGACACTTGACAGTTGGTGACATTACTGACATATGGTATACCAGTCAAATAGTAAAATTTTTGTCCTATAGATTGCCCAAAACCCCGATTCGATATCACTTTTCGTTCGCTTGTAATTAAGCCGTTCCGGAACATTTGCCCAACCCTGTATATGTAGATACTTATTTATTAACAAACACTGTAAAATGCAGACCAGTTGCTTCAATTTTTCTCTATTAACCGACTACCCTTGTTGACCGACCAACCTTTGATTCCCTGAGGGTGGTCACTATTGAGAGATTTTACTATTGTGCTGCTTTTTCGATTAAGTCCAGAAGAGATAAATTTTCTGATTAGCGTACAAAAAAATTCAATGTAGCATTTTTGGTCAAGAATTAAATATTTCCTGGGGGCAAAATGGGAATTTTTTGTTAGTGTAAATTAATTTAATAATAAGATCGGCGTGGTATGCAGCGTGACTAAGAAACCTAAAACTCTACTTCCTAAAACATATTTTATTTCTAAACATAACACCTATTTTCAGAACCACCCACAGTATGCACACAACGGCCGTATATTACATGCATATGTTTACCCGTAGTTCATTTACATTTAAGTTTATTGCTTACTGGAAACTTTACAAGCGGGAAACAATTATTTTCGTTTGGAGAAAGAAGAAAAATTTGCATATTTCATTTTAGTATAGTAAGGAATTGCTTCGTTGACCCAACGTTTTAATTATTTTTTTTTCTATACAAAATATTCAATGTCAAATAACATTATTATAAGTATATCAAAGAACTGCTGCTATTAACACAGCAGTAATAACACTAGTCAACAAATACAAAAAAAAATTGCGACTGATGTTGTAATGGCTGTACGGGTGAGTTTGAAGCATCCTGATTGCGAGTTCAACAACCAAAATTTTCCACCACGTATAGATTTTGAGTTAGGGAATGTATCAGATATTTTTATTTTATACAAACATTTGTATATAATATTTATACATAAGCTCAAATTAAAAAAAAAGAGGATATTTTAAGGATAACAGGATTTATTTACAAAAATACACATGAAAATTCATTTACAGTAAGTCTTTTGTACACAACTTCTTTGCAAATGTTGACTTTTGTTTATATTCCTGATCGCTTTCTCTCATAAGAAACCAACAATAATCCCTCAGCGTTGCTTGGTCCCATCTGCCTTAATAGCGTTTCTCCATTGTTAGTATGTCCTGATGGAATCTTTCTCCTTGCTCGTCACTAACCGCATTAACATTTTCTGGGAAAAAAATTAAATGGGAGTGCAAGAAGTGTATTTTTAGAGACACGTGTGACAGCCCATTTTGCAGTAGCTTTCAAGTAGTTCTTCTACAAGTTTTTCGTAGTTTTCTAAAAACTCCGAAACAATTCTTTTAAAAGAACTCCACGCAGCTAACTTCACATCACTTAATTCTTGATCAAACTGTTGATCCCTTAGTTATTTTCTAATGTTAACAAATATTCCTTTCTTAAGCTTAGCATCACTTCGTTTAGAAAAAAGTTGTTTAAGGTATTTAAACTCATCTCCTTCTTTATCCAATGCTTTAACAATATTTTCCATCAATCCCAGTTTAAAAATAAAGGAGGTAACAGAATTTTTTTAAGGTCAACAAGAGGTGTATTCTTTACGTTAGCTTGCCCTGGAATAAATTGATCTCTTGGAAGCCAGTCCTTTACTTGGTAACGGCTCTGTGCTGCTCTACTGTATCAAAGACAAAGAAAACAGCAATACTTCGTAAATCCACCCTGAAGCTCTAGTAATAGTCCTATGACTTTTAGGTCAACACATATTTGCTACTTATACGTATCATAGCTTATTGCATTTAAAATAAGTGACATCCTTTCGTATGTCTCCTTCATGTCAACTGCATGTGCAAGAGGAAAGAAGGGTCTTTTGTTGCCATTATGGAGCAGAACTGCTTTTAAACTTATCATTCTATTAACAAGCGACATTCATCCAAATATGTGCAAATCCTAAGTTTTCCATAACACTATTTTGATTAACACAAATCATTGGAAGTGCAAAAGGCATAGAAAAGGGTTTGCCATTAACTAGTTACTTAGATTTGCTGCACAGGTTGGATAACATATGTGAGGAGCCCAGTGCCGATCTTGATCGCCAACAATACATCCAAAATATTTATTTTAAAAATTTTAATCGTAGCGGCCTTTACTTGGTGAAAATTCATTTTAAAAAACTTGAAATAAAACACGTAGGGGAGTTCTGCCTAAAATGACATACCCTAAGGATTGGGGCCTATATCTATTCTCAGGACGATCAAATAATTACCTTTTTTTAAAGAAAACTTAGCTTCAGGTATGCACTTTTCAATAAAGATAATAGAACTGCCATAAATTCAATTCTTATATTTTTTTAAGTCATTTAAAAAAAATGGCTGACTATGTCATTTTAGGCGGATACTTGGTCTAAAATGACATACCCTATGCCGTTTTAGGCTTTGATTTAAAAGGTTAGAAAAAAATAAAAAACATAGTTTTGAAAACGTTTATTACATATTTCCTACGTACATAGGTCACATATGAAAGTTTTGGCTCTTGTAGACTTTCCGGCGCATTCTGCATGTGCCCAAGACAAGCAGATTTGGCACCTCAACCAATATTCATTGGCTTTCGACCTAGAGTAAAGGTCATTACAAAAAAGACAGGATCGTCATCCTGAACATTACTAAATAGCTCCGTTTCTTCGTATGTATTCTCTGGAGAAATCACCAGACGCTTCTTTACTTGTCTCGCTGTCTTGCGTCGTTCAATTTCGTTTTTTATGTCAATTTTCTGCTTTTGTTCCTCCAAGTTGGGAGTGCTTGTTAAAATTTGCGAACCAGTAGATTTTCGTTTTCTTTTTGTTTCCCTTGAAGTCACTTGAGGTATTGGTGATATTTCTGAGATCTTTACTTTAGGTGCTCTCTCTACAGCAATATTTAAAATGTCTGATGCAGAAGTTTTAAGAGTAGCAAAGAATGTTGGCGTGTCTTTAGTTGTTGAAGTTGATGGAACTGGGTCTGCAATATTCTGTTTTAGTTGCGGAGGTTGGACCACATTTTCTTCTATATTAGTAGTTCCTGCTGGAGCGAAAAGAAAATCAGGAAATATTTCAGGATTCACTGGCCAAATCCCAGTTTTAGCAAATCCATTTTGAGCAACACTAGTTTGTGTCGCTTTACAGTATGCAGCTGAAAACAGCGAGGCGATTTGAAACTGAGTGACGACTCTACCAGAGCGTTTGCCTTCAGCCACTTGGACACCTCCTGATCATAGTAAGTCTTCATAGGACCATAGAAAGACACGTCCAGTGGTTGAAGGCGGTGAGTGCAATGAGGAGGCAGACACAACATTACAATACCATTTTCTTTGGCATAGGTCAAAACCTGAAAACTTTTGTGGCTTGAATGTCCATCAACGATTAAAAGCACTTTCTCCTCTAAACTCGGTTTTGCAAACTTCTTAAAATGTTCCAGCCACTGTAGGAAAACGTCACCGGTCATCCAACCATTTTCTTGTGTTAATCCTAACGTTCCCAAAGGTGCACCATCACTAAGTTCATTTTTCCACCTTTTCCTTGGAAATATTAGAGCGGGGGGGGGACAAAGTGCCCTACAGTGCTCATACAGCATACCATTGTAACATGTAGTCCCCGCTCAGCGCTGGTAAGAGCTCCAACTTGTTTCTTCCCGGATTGGGCAAAAACTTTTGGAGGTTTCTGTACCGTGGATAATGCACTTTCGTCGACATTATAAATTTTTGTAGGGTCTATTTGATGTTTTTCAAGACAAGATTGATAGAGCTCAAAAAATTTTGCTACTTGGGTTCTGTTGAATGCCATAGCACGCGCCGCTGATGTTGCTTCGGGTTTTCTTAGAACTATGTCAGCATTTCTAGACCGGAATCCTGCAAGCCAATCCCAACCAGCCATCTTTGTTTGATGGTTGAAACGATGTTCCAATCCGCTCCTTTCAGCTAGTTCGTAAGCTAACTTGCGTACATCAGTAACTGTCATACCAAATAAGCGAGATTCCAAAAGTTTCAAGTGTTCCACCAGGTCTCTTTCAACATCCGCTTCAAAAGTTGGACGGAAACGCCCTGGATAACTTTATTGCTATTTTTAGCCCTTCGTCGAAGAGTTGCCTGAGGAACTCCGAATACTTTTGACGCTCTTAGCCAGCACATCTCTTCATTCTCAACTGCATTAATTGCGCAGCGCATGTTCTCTTCGTCCCAATCTTGACGATTACTTTTTTTTTGGTATTTACCAACCATCTGAAAAAAAGAGAACACTACTTAAATGTTGTGATACTTAAAAGTATTGTTGTCATTTTACTTTTGCACACAAAAATGAAGTCAGGGTAAAACGACACAGTATGCCATTTTACCCGAGACCCTAGTATGTCGTTTTACCCTGAGTGCATAGTTTAACAAGATCATCAAAATTGTTTATTTTAACCTCTAAAATGATGCAAACTAGAATATGTACAATAAAAAGTATAGGTTATTTATCTGTAAAAAAATTACAACATTAATAAAACCATGCAAATCCCGGTGATAATCATATACAAACATACCTTGCATCATATATCGGGCACTTCACTTTAACGTTTTTCTTTACCGCACATATATTTCTAAGTTCAGACGTCTGCTATTACAACTGACACAACGTTGCCAACTGTAAGAACGGATGAAGTTAGCCGCGGACCGTTTGGGAGCGTAAATAGGCCTAAACAGCCACTATGTCATTTTACCAGAGTATGTCGTTTTAGGCAGAACTCCCCTATGTGTTGTAATTTTCACAATATATTTGTCAACATGACATATGTTTCGCCAGCACAGTGGCTTCTTCAGATGTGAGGAAGGTATAACAATTTGTAAAATAAGAAGCTTAAAATTAAGGTACCTGAACTAATGATATTATAGTAGGGAATTATTGTGGTTCAATATAAATTTAACAAAGGGGAGTTGTTATTATCTAATTGGTCATTTAGGATATTTTGGGTTTTTCTACCCTTGTTAATAGATAAAGACTCCAATAAATTCAATTTTATGCCTTTGTTCTCAGTGTGTAAGATTTGGAAATTTTTATCAAATGTATGATTTTCGATTTTTAGATGTTCCGCGTAAGTTAAATGTTTATTATTTTTAGAAAAAGAATCGTAATAATCTTTAATTCTGGTATGGAACGATCGACCAGTTTGGCCTATATAATACTTGGGGCAAGATCCACAATTCAATTTATATGCTCCATTTTTATTAATTTTTTTAGTTTTGTCTTTGTTGTTTTTTATGATAGAGCCTAAGTTACCCTTAGTCTTATAAGCAATCTCAATATCGTGTTGGTTCAGAAGTTTTTTAATATTATCACTTTGTTTGCCTAAGTAAGTAATGGAATGGTATTTAGTATTGTTTTTTATTAAGGGGTAGACCTCTTTGATTGCTTTTTTATATTTCATTTTAGTAAGGATATTATTTATATTTACATAACTTAGGCTCTATCATAAAAAACAACAAAGACAAAACTAAAAAAATTAATAAAAATGGAGTATATAAACTGAATTGTGGATCTTGCCCCAAGTATTATATAGGCCAAACTGGTCGATCGTTCCATACCAGAATTAAAGATCATTACGATTCTTTTTCTAAAAATAATAAACATTCAACTTACGCGGAACATCTAAAAATCGAAAATCATACATTTGATAAAAATTTCCAAATCTTACACACTGAGAACAAAGGCATAAAATTGAATTTATTGGAGTCTTTATCTATTAACAAGGGTAGAAAAACCCAAAATATCCTAAATGACCAATTAGATAATAACAACTCCCCTTTGTTAAATTTATATTGAACCACAATAATTCCCTACTATAATATCATTAGTTCAGGTACCTTAATTTTAAGCTTCTTATTTTACAAATTGTTATACCTTCCTCACATCTGAAGAAGCCTGGCGAAACATATGTCATGTTGACAAATATATTGTGAAAATTACAACACATACGTGTTTTATTTCAAGTTTTTTTCAAAATATTTATGATAAGCTACTTTGGTCATTTTGTTAATTGTCCTTTTCTGCGATTTAGGGCTACACTGACCACATATACACAGTGTGTAAAAAGTCCCGGACCGGTCAATTATTTAGAAAATGGCGCACAATATAGAAAAACTTCCGGTATAAAAGTTGTAGGCCTTAAAAAAATCTATAAAGCTACTGTAATTTTACAGGGTGCCTCAAACAGTCATGGTAAACAAAACTTTGGTTTATTTAAATTGAATTACCCCTTTTTAGTCGCGTTTTTCGATTCCTCTAAACATTCTAAACAATAATTATGAAATATGTTATATGGCTAAACCCTAGTTTAAGAAATAATTTGAGTTAGAGGACATAAATACAACAGGTAAGATATTACCTACATTTTGCATTTTTACAAGCTGGTACCAGAATGTTTTGCATTAAAACTGTAAAAAAAACATAACAATTGTACCTACTAAATGTACCCACGCAAGTTTTGCCAAAAATTTAATAAAAATTAAATTAAATACAAGCAGTAGAATTAATAACAAATTTACAAGAACAAAAATAAATTTAAGTAAGTCGTTATTTAATTAAATGTTGAAAATGTCCCCCAGTTTGACAATGGGCTAGGTTATAATAAAATTTGTCGATGACGTTTTGTAACATTTTTTGGTTAATAGATTCACATTCTTCAATAATTCTTCTTGTCAATTCGTTCAGATCTGCAGGTTTTGTCACCTACACTTTATTATTTAGTTGTCCTCAGAGAAAATAATCAAGGGGTGTTAAGTCTGGCGACCTAGCGGGCCATTCTATGGGGCCCCTTCGCGCTATCCAGTATTATTTAAGTAAACTCTTACAGCTCGCCCAAAATGAGGAGGAGCTCCGTCCTGCTGAAACCACGTATGTCGTAATAGTGGTCCTACTGTATTTGTTATTGCTGGCACAATTTGATTTTGCAGCATGTGGAGATAATATTCTGCATTCAAATTCCCCTCTAAGAAAAAACTATTTGATTAAAAAAATTGTTATTTTCTTCCTATTTTTGCATCATTACTATTCAGGATTCCGTTCTACGTTCGAAATCGTCTTCTGATAATTCCTGAACTAAAGTTATTTTATAGGGATAAGAATTACTGTTTTTTAAAATAATTTCATTTGATTTAAAACATAAATCAACTTGGGTAGCAGCTTTTCTCAACGACAAATGTGAATTCTGAACAAAATGAAGTAATCTCTCTAATTTTTTTTATCACTAGTTGCCGATTTTGGTCTTCCGGAACGAACTTGCAACACCCGGTTTCCTCGAATCTTTGAACTGTTCTCACAACTGTAGATTTTGATATAGGCTGTCGGTTTGGAAAAGTTATATTGAAAAATTGCTTTGTTTTGGTAAATGATCTTTGTCTGTCTCCAAAACCTCTGATCATTAGTAAAGTTATACGTTCCCTTTCGCTGAGAGACATTTTCAGAAATTAATATGACAGTGACGCAAAACATTCTGGTACCAGCTTGTAAAAATGCAAAATGTAGGTAATATCTTACCTGTTGTATTTATATCCTTTAACTCAAATTATTTCTTAAACTAGTGGGTTTAGCCATATGACATGTTTTATAATTAGTGTTTAGAGGAATTAAAAAACGTGATTAAAAAGGGGTCACTCCATTTAGATAAACCAAAGTTTTGTCTATCATGACTGTTTAAGGCATTCTGTATAATTACAGGTGTCCTAGTTTTATAGATTTTTTTATTTCTAAATAATTGACCGGTCCGGGACTTTTTACACACTGTGTATGGCAAAAACTATCCGCGGGGTTAACACAGCCACGTTTCTGTACTTTAGACATTTTTATACTGTCGCGTACGTCGGTTCACAGACGTGATACTACGTTTGCGGGCGTCAACTAACAACACAAAGATAACACTAAAATAAGGCTCTTACTATTGGCTTGTTCGCGCACACTTACTTCTCTATCTAATAATGACCACTACTCGTGCTAAACCAATACTGATGATTCGACGGCCGGCCAGCTGCTTTTATAGCCGTTCCGCACCTCTGGTATTTTCTAAAAATATCGGGTATCGGAAGTTCGAGAAGCGACGGCATAATTCTCGTATTTGGAATTAGTTTTAAATGGGGGTACTTCCGTTATTTTAAGCCCTAGACGGTTGAGACCTCGTGGTTGAGGTGTCATCCCTAGACACCCCCACGCCGTGTTGCGAGATTGTGCACAATTTCCCCAACATAAGCGACGGCATAATTCTCGTATAATGGGGCCATCTGTGAGTAGATTCGGCTACGGGGCAGAGTGAAATTTGGAATTGGGTTTAAATGGGGGTACTTCATTTATTTTATGCCCTAAAGGGTTGAGACTCCGCGGTTGAGGTGTCATCCCTAGACACCCCACGTCGTGCTGCCAGATTGTGCACAATTTCCTTAACGTAGGGAAAACGTAAATTTGGCAACGTCGCGCTCCGGCATATTACAAATAACTTTTTAAAATATTGTGATTAAAATACTCATTAATATTTGCTGAAAAAAAATCTTACGTGTTAGGAAGTTTTTACCATCATTTTCACATCTAGAGGCCAAAAATTAACAAAAAACTGCCTTAAATATTACAGTTGCAAATTGGCTGTAAGCTAGGGTACAAGACCAGCATTATATCTGTTTATATTTATATGTTGTTGTTTATTGTTTTTACAGGTACTGCGTTACCTTTCCACAAAAAACTCTGCCCAGGGTGCCATAACATTCCAAAAGCTAAGGAATGGCAGAATGCCGTCGAAACAGTCGGCGTGCATGTATTTCATGTAGGAAAACGAAATGGAAGGTTTATCCATTGGGAACCTATATTTATTGGGACGCATAATGATCCTCTGTATGACGAGAGGCTGAGTTGGGAGGGTAAAAGTGATAAAATGACTCAGGTACGTTAATTTAAAATAATTCCTATACCATACCATAGAATCGTTATAAAACACAAAATAATGTGTATAATGTGTAATTAATAAAACTGGATGGAACGAAACTATTTTCTATGTGTCTGTAAATCAGACAACTGGAAAATGGCTTTCTATGCCAGTTTTATTCTAAACTTTCTCTACGACTGTACAGAGTGTTCAATGCTATTGTCTTATTTATCTGTATATTTAGTATACAGGTTTGGCAAATGATTATTACAATCAGCCGTTTAGTGGCAAGAAAAGGTTAGGTTAAATAAAGGGAAAAAGCTTTAACGCGCGCTGCTTTCTACTTTTACGTCGTGCTAATCATGACGCCCAAATTTTCCCGATCCGCCTGTGGTTAAGCGAAGGAGTGCAAAACTTGCTACTTGTAGCTCGGCAGCCAAAGTCGGAAAAGTAACCGGGCAAAGATTGCCGTTACAAGTGGAAAGCAGCAATTTTCTCTTTCTTTCTTTCTTTCAAAGTGTGTTTTGCATCTAAGGCCGTACTGCTTAGCGATAGAGCTTGATACCTGTTGGATGTCAGTAAATACCAGCATTATCAATGAATCAGTTATTTCGTCATCTTTAACAGTCGTTATAAGTAATTTGATTCATTATTATCAAATTTCGTGAGTAATTCACGCAATGGGTTTTACAGAGCCTCACAAAAAGTTCATGGTTAAAGCGTATTTTTAAAACGGGGTTAAAGTAAATGGTGAGCGGCAATACAATCAGCATTTGTGCATGGGTGATTTTCGCGAAAATTTTCCTAACGTCGCTTTTACTGCTGGGGATTTTTATCATTGCGTGATAAGAACTGTGACTCTGTTTAGGGAAACAGGTTCTATACAACATAAAAAAGAAGCTGGAAGACCAACTGTAAGAACAGAAGAGCTTGTTGTAAATGTTCGTAAAACAGTTCGAGCGACTATCATCAACTTTTTTATTTTAAATACGGACCTGGATTTTTTATTCCACTATTTAATAGCCTTTATAAGCCTAAAATAAATTATGATGAAAAAGTCATATCATAACATTTGATTTTTTTGAGAAAATCCTTATTCATTGAGGAATTACGGAAAAACGCCATCTAGTGGCCACCATCAGAATTAATATGGTATAGTTAATAGATCTACGTGTAGAGGAAAAGAAGGGCTTTTTTTCAAGACCAAGTTGAATAAAATCGGTTTATCCAAAGCAGAGATATCACCGTTTGAAAAAAAAAAAGTTTGACCTTCTCCCACCACTTTTTTATTGAAAATAGAAAAAAACTATTTCTAACATAAAGTTGCATAATTTTATGAAGAATACAATGCTTATATTTTTAACATATTTTTATTAAGAAAAATCAAGAGAAAATCGGCATTTCTATTTTGAAAGTTCTCTTACGCCCCTAGCGGTAATTTTTCGAACTTGAAAATAATTTCCAGCAATTTCTCTTGGCCGCTTTTATCGATATATATTTTTTCCCAAAGTCCTAGTGTTATTACTTTCTGAGATATAGCCGATTACCTCCTTAGGTGGAACACCCGGTACATTAAAAAATACATTAATTAATACTTTTTAAATATAAATATAATAAAATGAAAAAAAAGAACAATACATAAATATATTTCATATTTATATTTATAACATTTTTATAAAAAAATAAAGAGAGAAACATACAACTACATACAAAAAAGTTAATCTGAATCTGAAGATAGAGAAATGTCACTTTCAGAATCTGACACATGAATGTGGTTTAACCTGAACATCCAGAATGTGTTCTTTTTGCCAATAATCCCTTATAATATTATTTGTATGGCAAACACAATCAGACCAATTTTCGGGGGTAATGGTTTGTAATGCCTCTTTCCAAACATTCAAAACAGCATTTTCATCTTTCCTGTCTTTTCCAATAATTTGTTTATTAAAAAATGTTTTGCTTTGGGCCCAAATTAATTCAATAGCTTTGAAAATGCAGTGGTAGCGCGGCCATCTCAAAACTTAATGACCCATAGTACAAATTAATTCATCCACGGCATATCCTAATTTTGCTTTGTATTGTTTTACTATTTGTAACACTTCGGGTTTGAGTGCGTTTTCCATAAAATTGATATTTTTGCTTTGTAGTCACGAAATGATATCAGCTTTTCTCGTTGAAGCATTTGGCACATTTTTGCTGAGCCGTGAATGGTACTTTGCAATGTCCATAACAAGAAGCGAGGGTTTTTCGAGCCGAGGTAAAAGCTGTTCTTCCAAGCATTTTTCAAACAATGTAGAGTTCATGTTGTCATGATAGTCATGAATGTCGAATAGACACAAAACTGCCTCGCCCGTAGGTACCTGAATTTTTGGGTACCTGGGTGCCGCTTTAATTTCTCACACCTGATAATGAGAGGCAATTAAGGGTTGGTACTTGCTTATTTCATGCCTATGATTTGTTTAGAATAAAGAAAGATGATTAAAAGCTGTAGCTTTCTGTGTTCCAGGCTTTATTGCCCTTTCGGTCTTTATAAATACTCTAATAATGGTTTGTTTAAAGATTGAGCCAAATAGGGAAAGTCAGCAGACTGGGCTACATGTATTAAGCGTTGTTGCCGGATACACAAATTCTTCATGCGATTTGTGAAAACAAAATTTTAAAAGGGGGAATAAATCGATACACTTCTTCATAAAAGCGTACTGTCTAAGTAATGTCGTTTAAAAATAAAATAGGAGGAATTTTAAATAAAAATAGTAAATTTATTATATTTTGCATGTAATGCAAATGCATAGAACATAATTAATAATATCTGTGGCGGTGAGGTGTTGTTGGCGCCTCATAAAATCTAAAAAAGCACGATCATCTTCATTAAGTCCTTGATAATAACCGTAATATACCAAACCTGTATACCCAAATAAAAAAAACTATAGATACATAAAAATTTTATTATAATTTAGATTTATTATAACTACCAACATTAAACGTGACTAATTGTAAGTTATAATACGACTTTACACTTTAACGTTGTCATGGCCTAAAGCCACAAAAGCGGTGAACATAATTTTATTACAATAACTAAACATCCTAAAGTACTTCAACCAAGAAAATGTGTACCTACCCAAGTGTTCACAGTTTTTTTTTGTATTATTTACAATATTAAATGTAAAGTTATATACGGGTATTGAATATTAATGTTAGTAAATTTGTGAAACGTTTTTCAATTGTTACGTTCCCTGCATAATATGCAAAAGTTTGCAGTTTTTCAGAATTTTTATTTCAACTTGAGATTTTAGCATTAAGTCAATTTTTTATTTTTTCATCGTTCGTCTATGTATTCTTCCGCGACTTCTTACAATTAAAATCATTTTTTGTCTCATATTCACCATGATAATAAGTTTGGCCATGATTGCACTTGTGTGCGCCGCACAGCGTGGTCAAATCTGAAAAACCTGAACGGAAATCGAAAAATATTAATTTTCTTAAAGCAATATCGAACATAAGTATAGTAAATAAAATTGAGATATTTTATGTTGTCAAAAGAGACCAGGCGTTCAGAGCTGACTTTAAAATATACTGAAAAGTTAGTCTCTATCAGCGTCGGCATCATATTAAACGTTTATAGGGATTATTCTTATAATAATAAGTATTAAATCTTATTACAAATCGAAACAGATAGCTTGCATATGGCTTAGGGTGGCCCATCTTTATATGGTTTTTGATTTTGAATTTCTGTGTTCTCACCCTTCAAAAGTGTTTGTTTGGCTACAAAAATAATATCCTATGAACAGAATTTATTTAAAATAAAAGTAAGGGCTGCCGCCAACAACCGAAAGTATGATGCCTAAAAAAATTATCTTAGCTAATTTTATCACGCTTTGTGTTGTTTTCTTTCTTAACAATACGGGTCTAAAGTAGGTAATTAGTCTTATTCTTGAAAGTGTACCCTTTATTTAAATTACTTTATTACACACATAATTTAAATCTAAGCATTTTGATCATCCTTTTTATAAATGACAAGAATATTATGATGCATGACAACGTATTTAGATATTTATGGTTCTATGGTTAAACACTACCTAATTTAACGGCTTGTTGGGGAAGGTCTGGGGTTCCAAAAGATTATTATTATTTTACCTACCGGGGATGTAGGTACCTGTTTTCTAGAGCCGGTCAAAAATTCCCTCAAGCTGGCATTACTGCTTAGTTTCAATTCATAGGGCGGCGGAACTTTCGGCCCCATATTGGGTAAGGTACCTGCTAGAAACTTTGGGTCAAGTAATCTTGCAAGAAATTTCGGCCCCACACATTGCAGGTAATGCGAATTGAACCAAAAAGGTGGTTTAGATGCCGTGTTAGCGCTGTTTAACCAATATAAGTCTATAAAAGGGGCAAACAATTAATAATAATATTCCCCGGTGAACTTGAAAAAGGCGAATTGGAACCAAAAAGGTGGATTAGATGCCGTGTTAGCGCTGTTTAACCAATATAAGTCTATAAAACCGCATTAGCCGAGTTGCAGGTCAAAAATTGAGTTAGTTCAGGTTAGTTGCATTTTCATTTTATAAATGATTCAAAACAAAAAAGATCATAAAAAAATTAAAATGTTATAACGTTAGACCATTGGGGCCGAAAATGCCTGTAATAAAAACATGACCCTTCCATCCCGGGGCCGAAAGTTCCTGTCAAAATCGGGCTGCTACCTGGCCGGGGCCGAAATTTCCTACGCCCAATTCATATTTCAAAGCAAGGTTTAGTTGCAATATATCTTTTAAATAGAGAACGTTAAATTTAAGATTTAAATGATTTGTGTAAGCTGTGTTTTTCTCTTCCATCATCTCGACTACTCGAAGTTTAAGAAAATATACTTGGTTGTACCTGACTGGCAATTACACGTCACAAATTATTGGAAATAAACTTCCTTCGAATAAAGGTGTATTTACTGTTTTTTAACTAAGTAAAGTTAAATTTTCATTAAAGTACTAAGTTAGTAACTGAGAAAGTATACTTATTTTCTGGAATAAAGCCCGTATTCAACTCGAGACCTACAGCATTGTATAAAAAAATTACAATACTTATAATATGAAGAACTAAGTGGCGTGCAAAAAAGTTCTCATAAAGCAACGGACGCCGCAAAGGAAAAAGAAACAACGTTTGCCGATAAATTAAACTATTTGTTTGATATCGCTCACGCAAACGCATTTAAAATGTTAAAAGCTAAAGAAGAAAAAAAGAAGATACAGTTTTTGGTCAGTCAACGAAAAAAGATCGTCCGGGATTTATGTATGGTGTAGACAAGAAGCTGACTGAGAAAGAGCAAAGGTGCGAAGAGAGAGAACAGAGAGCTCGTGAAAAAATTGTAAAAAGTATTGGGGAGATCGATGAGAGTATCGAAGACCTTGTAGCATCGTCTAGCAGCTCGCATACAAGTTCTTGTTACGACGAAGAAGTAGATCTTGAGAATCCAGGATCCTCAGAACCAAAAATACAACGGTTGGTAGGAAGAAAAAATATAATAACCACAAAAGTAGTTGCAGCTCTCGAAAAATGTAAAATAAGTGACCGAGATTCCGTACATATTTTAAGTGCTGTCGCCGAAGTTATAGACAACAACTAAGAAAAGAAAGGGCGGAAAAACTAAAATTGGTTTTTAAAGATCGTAAATTTGTGATTACTGTAGTTCATTGGGATGGAAAATTATTGGCGGGCACAACTGGATCTGAAAAGCACGACAGACTAGCAGTTATAACTACTAGTAGCGATACAGAACAAATTCTAAGGATACCAGTTTTACACTCTTCAACAGAGAGAGATACAGTAGTTTCGTTGTGTTGCGACACTACCGCCTCCAACTTGGGTCGTCTAAATAGTGTAGTAGTATTTTACTAGAACAATTATTGTTAGAACGAGATTTAATTTATTTACCTTGTAGGCACCATATTTGTAAACTCATTTTCAATAGTGCTTTTGATGTAAAAATGCCTTCTTCTAGTTCTCCTAACGTACCATTCTTTAAAGAATTCTGGTCTAAAATCAATAATTTAAATTATAAATCAGCATTAGAAGATGAAAATATAAATACATTATTGCAACTCGAAAATTTTGAAAAGGTTTTTATTCTTAATTTTGTGGAACAAGCCTTGGATTCCCAGCAGCCTCACGACGACTACAGAGAATTTTTACATTTGATCCAGTTGTTTTTAGTAAAGGACAATGTAGAACTTACCATTCGTGCTCCTGGAGCGTTCCGTCATGCATCATCAATGGCGAAAGCTATTTATTGCTTAAAAATATATCTTTATAGGAACGAGCTTACACTAACAGTCAGGGAAAGGAAGAATATCAGAGATGCATGCATTTTTATCGTCAAAGTTTATGTCAAGGCTTGGCTCACCGCTCCCTGTCCAGACAAAGCTTCATATCAAGATCTTGAATTTACCAAACATTTTATTAAATATAAAACTAATTATCCACAGATATCTGAAGCTGCTGTTGAAATAATTAAAAATCACCTGAGGAAGAGGTTATTTTCAAATTGTTATTTTGGCCATTGCTGTGGTGGTAGAGGCAGCAGCTGGGGAGAAGTGAGCCAGTCTCCCGGTATTCTAGATGGTTTTAGTGGGTTTGAGTGAATGTGTGATCATGTGATAAGGGGGATTCAGGGAAACGTCAGTCCATTTGTAGTAGTCAATAATAGTTGTTATTATTTGTTGCATTTAGAATTGATCCAAACTGTCTAAAATTGTTCTGAAGCCGAAAAAATTTTTTGTTATTCATCTGCGGCAAATTCGGATACATTTCATTAAATTTTCTGCAGGTTCTGCTAATTATTCGATCACACTGTCCATGGAAAATAAATAAATTCATTAAAACTGTATTGGAGCTAATAAATCGAAAACTTAAAGTTAGGTATTAGGCAAGGTATACATACTCTGAAAGCTAGTTTTATTGGCTTTTCAAATTCGTATTATTATACAGGGTGTTTCATTTAAAAAAATTACTTTTCTGGCATTTTTGTAAGTTACCGACATAAATTAATTTCTGTACCGCCCTGTATACTAAAACTAAGATGTGACCAAAAGATCAAATGCCTAGATGCATTGTTCAGATATGACCCGAATTTCAGCTCAAAATTGTTTAATAGGAGGGAGATATTAAAATTTATTGAAAGTCCTTTTTTTCTTAAAAAAAATTGAAATTAATTTATTCCCGAAAAACGGCTACGGATAGGTATAGGGAAATATTAAGAGAAGTTGTTCATAGTCATATGCGGAATTCGAAAATTGAATAATATACAGGGTGTTCTATTTAAAATATCGATGTTGCCACCGGTTTAGAGTAGAAGCGGCAACACTGCATGGTCAAAAATATTTTTAAACTGTAGACCATGATAGTTTATCCCGGTTACCAAATTTTCAAAATGATCCGTTATTTAGTTCTCCATAAACGTCTAATACGCCATTCACCGTGGGACACCCTGTATACCGGGTGTTGCATCGTCGAGCGCGACATAGGAAATCCCATGTAATTTTAAATGGGGTCAATTATTGGCTTCCCTAATTATTTTAGAGAAAAATTCTATTTAGGTTTATTAAAGAGCACTAAAACCCACATTCAAAAGAATAACTTTAGATATTTTTGATGAGCCCGTTTACGGGTTATCGCCGATTTCTTTTTAACTATTTCTCCTTTTTATGGCCCCGTATTTGCGGGCACCAGTCAAGGTAAAAGATGACTGTCAAATAAAGTTGTCATTTTGAAATGTGTGCTTTATTGTTATAAAAACTCGTACATCGAAAATATTAGCCATGAATAAAGCTGGATTTATAAACTCGAAAAGTTGGCGAGGTTGAGGTTCAGTTGGTGTTGGAAATAGGAGTTCAATTTAAACTAAAGGAAACACTCAGTTCCATTCATACACAATTGTTCATATTGTTCATGTAAAGCTCGAGAGGTTCGAAAAGTTCCCGGGTAGTTCGAGATAACCAATTTTTATGTTCGGAGTTCGGAATATCTAACCTCACAAACTTGATCATAACTTCAACTTCACCAACTTTTCGAGTTTATAAATCCAGCTTTACACTTCTGAAGAAAAAATATTGATGATTAAATGGTATTATCAAGGAAATAGTTATCAAAATGTGTCAGACATGTTTGCTGCTCTGTATCCGAATAGACCGATACCTGCAAAATCTACAGTCGAAAGGACTATCAAGAAATTTGAGACAAAAGGCACTATAATAAATAACTGCAGATGTGAAGAAAGGCAGGAACAAAGAAGAGATGCAAGAAATGATAGGGACTTGCAAGTTTTATTGTGCGTGGAAGAAAATGATGGGAAGATCAGCACAAGGAAACTTGAGGATGACATAGGATTAGATCACACCACAGCGTTACGAGCTTTGAAACGACATAAATATTATTCATACAAATATGAAAAGCACCAAGAGCTAAGAGATAGGGACGAAATACGACGACAGGAGTTTTGTTTTGGTATGATGGAAAGAGCAAACATGGATAGGGAATTTTTAAAAAACATTTGTTTCACTGACGAATGCACATTTACCTTAAACAATGAACCCAATGTTCAAAATTATCGATATTGGAGCAAAGAAAACCAACACAGGTTTGTGGAAACAAGGACGCAATATCCACAAAAAGTTCTGTTAATGTATTGGCTGGGATTTTCGGAGAAAATATTATCGGGCCATTATTTCTTACACGAAATTTAAATGCAGAATATTTTTTGGAACTACTTGAAGATCATATTTTACCTACTTTACATGATGCCGCCAGGGAAAATCAGGAAGTTTGGTACCAAATGGATGGCTGCCCGGCACATAGTACCCTGGCTGTCCGGGAATATTTAAACCGTGCTTTTAATGGAAATGTTATTGGCTTAAATCATACAGTAAATTGGCCAGCCAGGTCTCCTGATTTATCGCCAAATGATTTCTTTCTCTGGGGCCATTTAAAAAACAGGATATACAAAGATAAAAAATACCCAAATCTAGACGAGTTAAAAAATGCTATTTCTGCCGAATGCAATAGAATTTCAGTTTACCAACTAGCGAATGTAAGAAGAGAATTTTATGATCGCCTCGGTTATTGTCTAGCAGTCAATGGAGGAATATTTGAACATCTTCCTAAAGTTCTAACAATTTAATAGTACCTACCTATTAATTAGTAAAATATTGAAACATGTAAAATGTCATAATTAACCTTGTAATTGGATACTTTATTTTAGTTTTATTCAGATTAATTTGTACTCATAAATACACCTTTAATATTTTCGATGTACGAGTTTTTATAACAATAAAGCACACATTTCAAAATGACAACTTTATTTGACAGTCATCTTTTACCTTGACTGGTGCCCGCAAATACGGGGCCATAAAAAGGAGAAATAGTTAAAAAGAAATCGGCGATAACCCGTAAACAGGCTCATCAAAAATATCTAAAGTTATTCTTTTGAATGTGGGTTTTAGTGCTCTTTAATAAACCTAAATAGAATTATTTTTCTCTAAAATAATTAGGGAAGCCAATAATTAACCCCATTTAAAATTACATGAGATTTCCTATGTCCCGCTCGACGATGCAACACCCGGCATAGGTGTTCTGTTTAAAAAAAAAATTATTGTTCCTTTTTGTTGAGCCACCCTATAGAGTCAAAAGTAATTTTATGTTGTAATTCACTTACTGTCCTTCAACTTTTATATTAACATTTTTTGTGTATTATAAATACAAACGGAGCTATTCTACTTTGCCACACAAAACGGCCACCCTGTATATAATTCATTGCATATCTTTGTAAATATTATTTTGATGCTTTTTTTAGGGTTACGCATTGTGCGTTCTAAACTACGACTTCATGATCTTGGACAACGCGTTTTTGGTCCACAAACCCGGGGTCAAGATATACAAGAAGAATGCCAAGCGGGACATGCTTGCTGCTAAAACAAATCAGCTGATTAAAAAGATTATTTTTCCGGAGCTTAAGGTACTGTATGGCGTTAGAAAAGGCTGTGCTGTCTAAATAGGTATTAAGTAAGTTTTCTTACAGGGTCTGTAAATTTTGAAGGTATAAAATCACATTTTTATTACTAATTAGGTACTTACGCTTAGAACTTTTTATCTACAAAGAAAACGACCTTGGGTAAACTTTTGTTAAATTAATAAATAAAATATGCTGAAACCCCTCAACGTTTTTTCCTCGTTGTTTGATCGAAATTAGTAAATATTATAGTATTTCATATTTCTGCTGTTTAAAACATTTTTTTTTGTTTTGAAACCATTATTGAAAAATACCTATTTATTGAACACTAATGGGACCGAAGAAGAAAAAGTGGGAATATTTTTTAGTATAGCAGCCCTTTTGGGTAGAATTTCCGCTATTCTATATTATTTATTAAACTTTTTTCTAAAATTAGTTTCTGGCAAAATACACTTACAAGCATTTCTCTACTGAATGTAAACAGTTTTTAATTAAATTTTCCCTAAGTTATAGATTCACTTGCTTTCCAATTAGAGTAAACATGATACGTCTGTTATTATACCGATAAAAATAAGTTTGAATCAACTAGTGAAGAGAAAAATGTTATCCTGTTATTACCTGCTCGTTTTGAGAAGTCACGATTTTTCAAATTACTTTTGCATATCGTGCAGCAAATTTGTAAAAGTGAAATAAATTTGAGTTTTTTTTCTGTTCCATCGATATTGCACATACATTTCGAATTTCACAAAATTTTTTATAAATAAAGCAAATACTTTTCTATAATTAATCTGCATTAGTAAAAAGCTAATAACCATTGCTAAATATAAAAAAAAAATGCCTGTTGTCGAGCCTAGGAAAAATTGCTGAAAAGCTCATTCTCAGCAGACTAAACGATTTTATGGTTAAACGTAACATTCTGCCTAATGAACAGATCAGTTTTCATGCCGAACACTACACAGTTAGGCAGACAAAGTTAACCTCTAACATTATAAAGGGATTTAATAGAAGAGCGCAGACGGGAACGGTCTTCTTTGACGTTAGCAAAGCTTTTGATAAGGACTGGCTGTCTTACTGAAAATGATAAGACTTGGAGCTCCGAACTACCTCATCAAGGTGGTAGCTTCTGTTCTGGAAAATAGAAGCTTTGCCGTCTCGTCGGAGAATGTACTTTCATTGACTAAACGTATCAGGGCGGGAGTGCTGCAAGGGTCACCTCTCTTTCCAATGTTGTACAATGATACACTTACGATATACCGAACGATAGACAAAATGAGCTCTATTTGTTTGCCGACGACACTGCAATTACTAGTCAATCTAAACAACCGTGGTTGAAAATCTCGAGGCTGCAGCGCCACATTAAACTCAGAGAAAAATGGCTTTCGGCTTGGAAAATTCGTCTGAATTCGTCCAAGGTCATATTTTTCTAGAGTAACGTTAGACGACTTGAGACCAGGCTCAGAGTCTGAAACACCTGGGACTTATCCCTAATCGAAGACTGAAGTAGCATTGCGACAATGAGGCTCCATCTATTCCGTGCTTCATAGGCGAAGTAGCAACAAAACGAAAGTAAACCTCTACAAGGTCCTGACACCTTATTGTCTATTCGAAAAGTGAACGAAAAGCAATGAAAGTGACTCGTACGCGAGTAATATTTAATAATTTGGCATTCCTCACTACTTCACTGATAACTTAGCGTACGAGATTCGGTGAGATTAGCAAGTCGGAATTTCGGTATGTGAGCGCTTGCCACCTGACTTCTTAACCTTATTTTTCTGTTTAAAAAGTCAGTAATTTAAGAATAGCAAGTTCTATCTTTTGCTGATAATTGTTATATAGGCAGTTTTATAGCTAATGCGAAGTACCTTTTGATAGTTTTTTGATTTCGGCTTTGTTTAGGGAATAAATGCAACGTTATCAAAGTCTCATATGGGCATAATAGCGATATGCAAATATATGTCATTTATTTTTCTATTATACTTTTTTTCGAGATCGGTTGCTCCTGGCGACTTCTACCAAGTATGCCTTTTTCACCGAAAAATGATGGAGAAATCCATTTTTTTACTTAAAAATGTAATATGAGCACGTATAAAAAAGTTATGACTTCTCAAAAGAGCAATAAGACATGTAGGTGGCGCTCTCTACAAGTGGGAGCCATACTAACATCAAATTCAAATTTTGAATTTCAAAAAACCCGTAGATACCATTTTAGTTGAAATATAAACAAAAATTATTTAGAAAAAACAAAAATAAAAATAAAACTTTAAAACTCTGTATCTCTGAAACGAAGCATTTTCGGACGTAGGTTTATAGGAACTTTTTTTCATATCTTAAAGCAGGGAAACTCATCCTCAACTTCGTCGCAAAGCGCAAAAAAAATTAATATACGCTTCAAGTTTTCGGTTCTAGGACTAATAAAAAAATCCCCATTTGTTGCACACTTAATTGACCTTATCATATTTTTTTAACCGAAGTGCTGGTAAAAAGAAAGGATCTACAATTTAACGAAATATTCAACCAAAAGAACCAACACAAAGTCCCGCTCTCAAATAATAAATAAATTTAAATAATTTAATTAAATTAATTAATTTAATTAATTTAATTAATTTAATTAATTTAATTAATTTAATTAATTTAATTAATTTAATTAATTTAATTAATTTAATTAATTTAATTAATTTAATTAATTTAATTAATTTAATTAATTTAATTAATTTAATTAATTTAATTAATTTAATTAATTTAATTAATTTAATTAATTTAATTAATTTAATTAATTTAATTAATTTAATTAATTTAATTAATTTAATTAATTTAATTAATTTAATTAATTTAATTAATTTAATTAATTTAATTAATTTAATTAATTTAATTAATTTAATTAATTTAATTATTAATTTAATTATTAATTTAATTATTAATTTAATTAATTTAATTATTAATTTAATTATTAATTTAATTAATTTAATTAATTTAATTAATTTATTTAATTTAATTAATTTAATTAATTTAATTAATTTAATTAATTTAATTAATTTAATTAATTTAATTAATTTAATTAATTTAATTAATTTAATTAATTTAATTAATTTATGTAATTTAATTAATTTAATTAATTTAATTAATTTAATTAATTTATGTAATTTAATTAATTTAATTAATTTAATTAATTTAATTAATTTAATTAATTTAATTTAATTAATTTAATTAATTTAATTGAATTAATTTAATTAATAAATTATTTGAGACCGGGACTTTGTGTTGGTTCTTTTGGTTGAATATTATATTCAGCTCTCTTAGAGAAATATGGACACGTTTTTTCATTTAATTTAACGAAAGTTTCATTAATAAAAACGATCTTATATTAGCAGAGATATTTATAATCAAAGTTGATTCAAAATTGTCTTGTTCGGTTGGGTTTTCTGATCAGTGTAGTGGTACTTTAGTAGTTTTCTTTAGTGAATCTCGTGGTTGAAAATAAAAACCAAAAATGTCTTTGTGATAAAAGATATGTTCGTCGATTTACTGCTCTAGAGGCTGTAATGATTTACTGGAACATTGTTTTTCTCGAACCGTTAAAATGCTTTCTATTATGAAACCAATTATTTTTTGTACTTCCGGGACTAAAGTAGGTAACTTAGTCTCGCCAAACGGGGACTAAAGTGGCCACTTAATCCCAAGGGACTAAAGTGCATTATTGCTACATAAACATAAAATAAAAACAACTGATAACTTGTTTATTTATACTGTATAAGTGATTTTGTCTTTCAAAGTAGGCTGATAAAATATTCAACTGGTACTTACATTAAATTGTGACATTTTCAAATAATTTTTTATATATACCTACATATTACCTAATTTTAGTAATACTGTTCCCGAAAGTACAAAAAATAGCGTATATACCAAGAGACTAAAGTAAGGCACATAGTTGTTGCTTGAGCAACAAATTCCATTCGCGGGATTAAATGAGTCACTTTAGTCCCATGGTTTATAACATACTATCTTTCAAAAATAATAATTGTAACAAAGTGGCATATAGCGTTCTGGATCAAAAAACATTGAGGACAAGTTAGTTTTTTTTTTACACTAATACTGAAATTTTAAAATATCGTTGTTTGTTATTAAGCCCGTACTCCAAACGGGCCAAGTTCTTGGTCAAGAAATTGTATAAGTTGACCTTCAATTTATTTAGGTGTGTAAACAGCTAAAATTCGGATTTCTTGTTACAGTTTGTCGGCAAGAAATTGGAACATGTTCTAATTCTTTGCCCAAGTTGGGGAAACATATAAGTAGTGATTTGTGCTATCTATAGTTGCTGCCAACTGACCGAATTTTAGAATTGAAATCATCATTTGATTTTTCTTTAAAGTTAAAAAACTAAATTGTATGTTTATTTAAAATGATTGGTCGTGGTGTTCTTGGCAAGAAACGAAAGCAATTTACAAGAGCCACGTGGCGGCCACGCCACCAGATGTAATCGGTTGAAACTTTCTGATATATAACCCTATTGTCGGGGATATCGTCCTTTATTTGATCGATTGAAAATCAAAACTGACCCCTTTTTGCTAATAGCTTCGAAACGAAAAGTCGGATCAAAATGCCGAGTATACCGTTAGATAGAGCATCTCAAATACTTTTTTTACCCATACATACAAAATTTAGAAATTGTAGATTTTCGAGAAAAACTAAATATCGCAATTTTTTAAAACGGTTTTTATTGTTTTCAAGGTTCAAAAGGTTTCCTCAAAGTTCTGAATTCCTCATTGCAAGGCGCTCCTCAAAAGACGTAAAATGTGTATTTTGAATTTTGAACTTTTTTCTATAGAGAGTGTGCAGAAAGTCAAATTTATCAAAAATTGACTTTTAATCTGAAATATTTTCTATGGAATTTTTTTTTACATCCAAATTGGGTACGGCAAACTTTATCAATAAAATTACAATTTCTTGGTCAAGAAAATGCACAATTTTTTGGGCAAGAACTTGGCTGCTGGAATCTTTTTTTTTTAATTCTTGTATTTTTCAATGAATCTTTGTTTATGCTAATAGTAAAGGTTTTTAGCATCTTCTTGAATTTTGCTCGGTTTACAAACCACACACACATACGCTCAAAACTTGGTTACCACACTTGCTGATATTTATTAAACTCTTACTAATTATAAATGATATTATGCCTGCAGAATCTCGAGTTTACCAATTTTATAAACAATTTAAAATCAAAACTAGCATTAGGGTCATCTAGACTGATTTTTTCTCTAATGATTTTATACTTTCATCTGCTCTGTATAAAAATTGCCATGAAACAAAGGGAGTTTCTAACTATTTATATCCAAAATGGGTAATTTTAAATATTGTGATTATTAATTTATAAAACGAGTCTTAAACTTATTAGCATTAAGTGAAAAGTAAAAGTAGTATTTTAAAACTATTTTAATATTAAAGCAAAAAACTTATATAATGGTTCATTTAAATTTGAATACAGTTATATTTTATTGTATTATCGATTTCGTAAATGTTAAAATTTACAAAAATATGTTCTTAAATATTATTCAAATTTAAGTAACCATGAAATGGTAAATTAGATAAGCCACTGTAAATATTGCAATTTGAAATGCCGGGATTTTTTTCTGTAATATCATTATTATCGGTTGCTTAAATTAAAATAATTATCAGGATTTATTTTAGAAATATTATTTATTGTGTAACAAGTAATATAAATAATGGTACCATTTCCTATATGTTGCTTAGCTGATTACAGCATCCATAAGTACTAGAATGTATCCATACAATAAAAATCTTACTGATGGTACATACACTTGGGATAAGTATGTACTTATAACACTAGTTTTTTTTTAAATACATTTTTGGACAAAATTAAAGCATCAGTTTGTTGGTATTCTTTTCTTCTAGCCTAAGTAACACCTTTTGGATACTAGTTATAGTTGTAGTGGACGGGGAGACTTGACGCCAAGCAACACTCTTTTTGCCGACCCCGCTTTAACGTCTGGGTAATGTCAGCCAGTATTTTTACGGTCTTGTTATTATAAACGTCTCCTTCCTCATCACAAACCGCGACGAGCCAGCCCTTAAACGTCCTTGTGTGCAGCTAGAGAGTTTTGTATGTCGTGGGGACCCTCGACCCGTGTACTCGAGACTCCGTTGCCAATTCTCTGGTCAAGGTTTTTATCTCAACCATACGAATATCAGACAGTGTCCGAGATCCATCATCCGCACGGTCTCTCCCTCGACAACATGCCGTTTCTAGAGGTACATCCTTTAATCACCGGCCAGTGGCCTTTCCGCTGTTTCATGCGCAATACAACCTAGGTATGGTGACCTGGGCAATGCAAACTGAAAAAGTCTACCCGGGCTTGAACCGGGTACCTGTAGCATGAGAATGCTCAAACGCGGCCAGGCCGTCACTCATCCTGTGGGCTATACTAAACCGTAACATATAGCATATACATATAAGGTTAATATCGTGTATATCCCGTTCTACTTCCAATTTCCGCATTCAAGCGGCTCGGCATATATTAGTGCATCTACCTCTGATGGGAGTTCAGTAATCTACCTACATACTGCATTGATTGTGGTTAACAGGTGCTGGTGTACGACTTTGTACCTTTCTTCTGAGAGCATACCAATGATGCTGCTTGTCAATCTTTTTGAGCAGTCAAAAATACTTCCGGGAAACTATAAGCAGAAAAGATGAAATGACTTTATCAACCTAAGCAAAAACAAATTTCGAGTGCTGACCGAAATTCTCACAGGGCTCTATCGGCTGAGGAGACACCTGAAAAGACTCGGGCTAGCAGACCAAGAAGAATCCAGATTCTGCGAGAAAGAGGATGAAACCTGTATTCATATTCTCTCAGAATGCAACGCACTGCAGAATACAAGGGCATGACAGTCATGACACCTGGCAGCACACTAAAAGGAATAGGAGGAGAGTTACTTAATTTGAAACAACCGCTATAGTCGCCGAGACTCTCCCAAAGACTTATCAGCAGAAGGGGACACATTAGATCTCTTAGGTCGCAGTGTAATTTTTCCCCAATATACAAATACAATGCAATACAATCTTTTTGATAAGTGGAACCCTTTTTACTTTTAACGTGCAACTACTGGT
The DNA here is from genome assembly GCA_963920685.1 of Polydrusus tereticollis. Classification (NCBI taxonomy): domain Eukaryota; kingdom Metazoa; phylum Arthropoda; class Insecta; order Coleoptera; family Curculionidae; genus Polydrusus; species Polydrusus tereticollis. Next base: position 81,819,509 of record OY987329.1, on the reverse strand, counting down.
TTGTCTCAATATAACTGATGTGGTTTTAATGCAATCGAGTATCTTCTGTAAACGGATTATTTGCGGACATTTGCAACAAAAATTACAACTATTTTAATTCATATGTAAAAAAATTAGTTCACAAATATACAATTATTATACGTGTTATATTTTTGATTTAATGTTATGAATGGAAGAGCACTAACCGTAGGGTTCCGCGGATCACAGTTTCAGAAACGCTGTTCTGCTCGTGATCTTCTTTACTTCTAAGTCGGGCAGACGCCTTTAACTTCTTTTAATCTCTGATGCTTCTGTCGGCCGATCTTCGTACCATTATTTGGGTTGAGCAGAGTCTTAAGTTGCTTATTGTGTCATGTATGTTGTCAATTTATGTACAATTCTGGAGAGCTGGGCTTGTCGAGGCCAGTAGCATTAGTGCCTCTCTACAATAATGGCTAAGAGCAGCCAATTGTTTGGAAACTTGTAGGTGAGTTTGCCTAAATAATGGATTTGATCCATATGTAGTAGTCCGTTATAATTTTGTCATAAAACTGAGTCAATGTTGGTATGTCAAAGTCTCTGTGAAATACCTTAGTTCATACTTATGGGCACCTGCAATGATTTTTAAGGCGCCTATTCTGCAGTACCTGGAACTTGTTGTGCACCATGTTGGTACATCATATGTGATCGGCGTGACCAAAGGCTTTGTACAAGTTAACTTTGATTTTGCTTTTTTTATAACGCAAGCAGCAAATTTAACTTAGCTGTTTGGCAGCCTTCTTTTTTCTAAGTTCGGAGTTTCATCCTCCTTGCGTCAAAAACCAGTCCCAAGTACTTGACTTAAACGCTGCTCTTTAGGATTTTAATCGGCACTAAGAGGTGGCCATCAACGGAATAACTACAGCTTACGTGCATGCCTGCGATATATCAGTTTATAAAATCATGTTGAGCTGGGTGCCTACTCTATGGTGGTTCGTATTTTGACAATCTTGGAATTTTTATGCTCTCAGGGGTTCAAAGGATTCGAAATAAATTTAAAAAAGTATTCTCCAAGTTTCAAGTCTCTATCCTAATATTAACTCGTGCAATGTAAGTTTCCTATCTGAATAACATGGTTTTCCGCATTGAATAATTAATTTTTGATTTCGGCCAAAGTAATTGTTCAAAAAATTTGAAACTTGGCAAACTTCAGCCTTATGATCGTAGCTATTCCCAAGAATATTTATAGACCTTTAGCTATTATTATTTTAGGGTTTCAGCAACATGAAATTTTTTTTTTCATTTTTGCCAAAACTTGTTTAAAAATTAATAATAAATTATTCTTGATTCGTACATAATGCGTCTCGGAGAATATTGTTGTTGCTGTCACTAAGTTTGTAATTTCGAAAAATTATTTATCCCGAAAATAACTACAATTATCTTTGTCTCGGGTCTGTATTTTTATTGCATTAGTCATGTCCAAGCATGACTCACATATACTCTGATAACTGCGGCTCCTAATCATGACCTGAAGTTCATAAAAACTTTGTAATTACAAATCAATAGATGTTAAAATATCTGAAATAGCATTACATAAATTTTTTAATCATTTATAGGTCTGTTCCAACCATCAGTAATAACGAGCTGAATAAGTTGCAGGTAATCCAAATTAGGGCACTAAAAATGATCGCAAATGTCCCTAGCTATACGATGAACAGGGTTCTCCATAACGATTTTAAAATACAGACGATTGACGACTTCTTTTTGAAAATTATAACTTATTACTGCAAACGAACGGACGTATCGACAAAACGAACTGGTAACAAACTCGCATACAAGAACTAGACCAAAGGCAACATACAAACTACCTAAAGACTGACTGCCCGTACTTGAGCCAGTAGAGAAGCACTGGAAACAGTAGAGAAGCACTATCCGACAGCATCCAAGAGACGGAAAAAAGGCGCCAACGCAAGCAGCTAAAATCTTAGAGGAAACACGCAAGCTTTTTTACACTATTAGTATTAGTATTAATAGACACGACAATTTAAAGCTCCGGCCGATTAAGCATTAAAAATTTAACAAAAAATGCGGAATAAGCAACAAATGACCAGATTCCAAAGTAGATCTTGTATTATCGAATGAAATAAGAAGAATAATGCTCATTAAATTAAATAGTATTGATGATGAAGATTGTCTGAAACGTATACATGTAAAAGATATGAATGCCTTATATGATCTAGATATTGATTTCTTTATATCATCTCAATCTTACGAGTTTTCCAAAATATTTGAGATGAATAGTAATTTTCTAATGACTGATCCATCCGCCTGGAATTCAAATGATAATTATAATAAACGATTGGCGTTAGTTAAAAACGTAAATAGTGTTAATGATATAGCAGAGAGGACCATAAAGTTAATGAAAGAATACAGTATTATTAAGTAAAAACGAAGACATCTAGCTAAAGCTGTAAAAATGTCTGTCAAGTTTCAAATATTTTGAGCAGATGTTATTATAGGAATTATAGGAAACTTACATTACAAGTCTGCACGGGTTAATATTAACAGAGATACTTGAATTTTGGAGAATATTTTTATAAATTTATTTGGAACCCTATGACCAACCTAACCTACTCTTATCCTAGAGATATTAAGTGCATCAAAAATGTTAAGGAAAGATAGAGCTACATCTAATTTCAACTAGTGATACGAATTTTCGAAAACAAATCGCCTGGTAGAAATCAAAAATTAACGTTTTAACAAATATATTGACATATTAAACGATCCAACCTACAATGCAAGAAAATGCAATGCTACTATGGCATTGGTTAATAATGTGCAAGCCACTGCGAAGTTATTTTATAGTTCTAAAGTTGCAAATTTGCTTATAGTTTAGTAACCTAAAAATAAACACCTACCTGAATTTTCTTTCAAAATGATTAATATTTCTTTGAATTTAAGCAACTGATAGATATCAGATATAGTAGCGTTATAAATATTACCTACTATACTTTGAATATTTATGACACCTTCCCAAGACTCTTATTTTTTAACTATCTCTTACAATGATGGTGTACTAGACATTCTGAAATAAATATATTAAATAATATGTATTCCTATTTTTGTATTTAGAATAGACTGATGAAATGCTCTTTTTATTCCTGTGTCTTTATATTTATTGTTTAACTTTAATTATAGGCTTACAAAGCTTTAAGTGTTACTATTTTATTGTATTAAATTAATCGATATTTCTTAAGGTAAATCCTTACTTTAAATTAAACAGCTAGCAATCGCGTGAGTAGTCTTTGACGTACCTAGTGTAAATCAATTTTTTTAAAGGTGTTACGCCTGGTTGGGTGGGTTGAAAATTTTCTTTATATTTATAAGGCGTTTAGATAGGGTTATTTCTAGTCATTAGCCTTAGCCAATGCCAATAAAACTTTAAATGCGTTAATCTCAAAACGGCGTTTTTTAAAAATGAGCAATATTTTACCGATATACACTCATGTGCAAAGGAAACGGTCGTTACAAAATCTTGATTAAGTTTCAGGTTTGATAACTTTTTATTTTTAGTCCGACTTGAGTGATTTTTTTTTAGAATTGTAGGTACAACTATCGACTTTAACGTGTCTTTTACCAGTCTTAAGTAACGTTGGTTATTCCGCATATTATACAAGGATAATCGAAATGTTGTTTTTTTCTCTAATTTCAAAACACCCTGCGGAATAACCAAGTAACAAAATTATTTTAAAATATCAGTTTTCATTTAGGGTCATTTATTCTTTACATTTTGTTTTTTGGTTCATGTCAATACATGCATTCAGTCTCACACAAATGCAAAATGATCTTGGTTATCAATAATTTAAATTTTTCCGTAATTTCATTATTGTTGGAACGAAAAGAAAATGCTTGATCTGCCAAGATAAAGAAAATATTATCAGGACGCAGAGAAAACTATTGTACTAATCAGTATTTAATTACAAATTAATTTAGGAACAAGCTTGTATAACCTCTTCAGACCCGACGATCTATTTTATTAAATTTTCCTGCATTGTTTATTTTTTTTCATTAATTGGAGGAAAAGAAAGCAAAAAAAAATTAAAATATTAAAACTTTTATTTGACAACAATATATTTGACAGGTCCAGTATTTTGGACAAAAGGCCTTAGTTTGGAATATTAGTATGCACACACTTAGGTGTGAAATTCAAAAAAACACTGTCGCTCAGGTGATATACATAGGAAAATTTTACACTTTGTGCAAGAAAATCTAGTTTTTTTGCTGCAACCAGGATTTCGACAACGCATATATGAGTTTTTGTTGTTTACACTACATATCGGTAAATGGTCACTATTGGTTTTTCTAACGTCTATTGGCGGTATTTCCACAATTTTTGATTTTTTTGAGGGGGGCTCGGGAACTTGAGTCACTTCATTATGCTGTGGCACTGCAACTTGAAGCAATTTCTGACTGCCAGGCTGTCCACCTAATGCAAGGGTATTCCCTACATACAACTTAAATTCTAATAAATCCATTATCGCCGATTTTCTGTCACCAAATGCCAAAGGGTCTTGCCGGTACTCAATCCAGGAATTTGTTATTGCCAGGTCAATAAAATGCCAGAAAACACGCACAGGCCATTTTTTTGTTCTCAAGCAGATTCTGTAATAGGAAATTAATCTGTCGCACAAATCCACACCACCCATTAATTGATTGTATTTAACAATTATGTTCGGACAAGGTACCAAAATATATTTGAAATTTTATTTATCCCACCTTCGAACGTCACTTAGGGGCAAAGACCCTGAAGATGTGGAGGCCATCGTGACATCTATTATCCATCCATTTCAAAATTGTCATTTTGTTGTCGGCTCTTACCCATTCTTCATGAGAACCTCGTCCTTCTCGCAACAAATCTGAGTCCTTTTTAATTTTGTGTCGAAGTGTTTTTGGAATGCGGTTGTTCATGATGGTACCAACACCAAGAATCCCTCTGTCTATTAAGTGTTCAAGCAAATTTACTGACGTAAAATATCTATCAAAGTAAAGAGTGGTTCCTGCAGATATATCAACTGATAGCTTTTTGACCACAGAGCCTCCAATGCCTAACGTTTTTTCAGGCCCAGTATCAGGCCAAGTTTTAGCGCCTTGGTAAATAAAAAAGTCAAGCACTAATCCTGATGGTGTAGCAAGAACAAAATTTTTTAGGCCTACAGGATTTGGCTTATTTTTTACAAATTGACGTAAGCTTGTTGTGCCAGTAAATGGGATCATTTGTTCATCAATTGATAATTCTGTTGGTCTTTGAAGGCTGGTGCACATTTTTCTAACAGAATCTAATATTGGTTGAACTCTCCAAAGTTTATTTTCTGCTTTGACTTCCGCCGAAACACTTAAATTATCTACTCTACATGTAAAAAATTTCGTAATTTATAAATCCTATCCCTGGGAATCTGGGTAATAATAGGAATTTCAATTCCTTTCATAAAATATAGTCTAAGTCGTGGTAGTCCAAAAATACCCATTAAAACATGAATTCCAGTTACTTTTTTGTACTCTTCTGCAGTTGATTTTAAGTCTTTTTTTTTCATTTGCTTGCATGGCACGCATGTTACTTTGTAAAGACAAATTTTCCCAAAATTCCTTTGCAAAATACTGAGAGAAATAATCTAGCGGTGTCCAAAATTCGTGTTCATTATTCACCTCCCAATGGTTTTCAGAAGAGTTGCCGTATTTATTTTCAAACGATTTCTTTTCCCAATGATTTTTAGCTTCCGCCCGCTTCTCTTCAAGTAGTTGTTCTCGCAATTGAACTAAAGGTACATTATCATCAGAATCATATTCTAAATCATTTTCTGGAATTACTGGGTTATCGGGTACATCATCATCTTGAAATATATTTTCTTCCAAATTATCTAAATTCATCGTGGGGTCATCATCTTCATCATCACTAAGATAAAAATCACTGTCCTCTAAAATTTCCTCTAACTGAACATCGTTTAGAGGTTTCTTCAAACCTGAAAAAAAAAATTTCACTATTTAACTTTTACCTCAATTAAATCCTGGTGTCCAAACTGCTTGACAAAAGGTTTAGTGAACCCTAGCATAGCGGCTAACAAATATATTTTGGGAGATTTTACCTTACAATCATTTTATGGTACCCAGCAAACAATTTGTTCAAAGATTAAACAAAAAAAGCTATTAGAAAACTATGAAATTATCTTGTTTTTTACACGACGCCATCATAACCTCGCCATACCATGCACATTTACAAACAACTGAATGTATCGTACACTGTTGCCGTTTTTTTCTACCGTAAAAATTTTTATGCGGTCTAGAGTGTGCAGCGGGCGGGTCACTGGGCTAAAGCGATGAAAAGTGCGAGGTGTTTCCATATAATAAATATTTTAGTTTTGTCCAGCGGGCGGGACCCATGGACCGAAGAGGATAAGATTAAAAAAATACATGATGATTTTTGGAAAACAAACTTAATAACTACCAATTTTTTTGAACTTAAATAAATATGCGTCAATACTTTGTATTGCCTCCTCTAGCCCTAATTACTGCCTGGACACGTCGCGTCGGTTCCTACCATCGATGAGCCCGCGAATGTCGCCTTGCGGAATATTCCTTCATTCTTCCTGTGCCGCACGGAGCTCGTTTAATGTCGCTGGTACCACTACTCGACTTCCAACGCGTCTTCCGAGCATGTGCCACACATGCTCTATAGGCTTTAAATCTGGAAAACATGCTGGCCAGTTCATTTTCTCAATCTCAACTTTAACCAAATATTCACTGACGCACCTTGCGGAATGTGGTCAGGCATTATCTTGCAACAAGATAAAACCATCGTCGAGCAAATCGTTCGTGCGTTCGTCTCCACACTCGCTCTCGTCCATCTGGTGAGTGTAGGCAAAATCTAGACTTATCGGAAAAAAGTACACTGTTCCATTGTGCCAAATTCCAATTCACATGTTCACGAGCAAATTGTAATCTTGCTACTCTATGACGTGGGAGTAATCTAGGGCCTGTTGCTGGTCGGCAAGACTTTAAACCGACATTCTGTAATCTTCGACGAACGGTCCAAGAACTGATATTTTTACCCCGAAGTTTTCGCCTGTACTGAAGTCAACCGGCGATTGCGAAGGGTTTTACGAACAAGAAATTGCTGTAGTCTTGCGTTGCGTACCACTACCCGCTCTTCGTGTATTTTTGCCTGTTTCCCTAAAGCGTTTGACTACTCTTTCGATGGTATAGCGGCTGGTATTAAGTGCTCTGGCCACATACCCATAATTTCGCCCGTCATCCACTAAAGCTACAGCTTTTGCACAATTTTCAGCACTTAAACTGTCAAACTGACAATAATGTTTGAAACAACGAAAGACACAGCCACCTTGCAAAAAAGAAATTCTGAATTTATATTGCATTAGAAATTATGTAAAAATTTAAATTATTGATAACCAAGATAATTTTGCATTTGTGTGAGACTGATTTCATTTATTGACATGAACCAAATAACAAAATGTGTAAAGAATAGATGACTCTAAATAAATACTGGTATTTTAAAATAATTTTGCTACTTGGTTATTCCACAGGGTGTTTTGAAATTAGAGAAAAAAACAACATTTCGATTATCCTTGTATAATATGCGGAATAACCAACGTTACTTATTGGTAAAAGACACGTTAAAGTCAATAGTTATACCTACAATCCCGTAAAAAAATCACTCAAATCGGACTAAAAATAAAAAAGTTATCAAGCCTAAAACTTAATCAAAATTTTGGAAAGACCGTTTTCTGTGCACATGAGTGTATTTACATTTCTTCCTACTAATTTAACATCGCGGTGGGACAGGACGAAATAATTTTGATTTTAATTTTTTTTTTTAATAAAAAAAAACATTTACTTTGAAGAAATGATTTTTGTCTAAAAGTCAAAATTTTACCAAACTCTTTATTCAATCCAGTCATACCAAAGATTCTAAAGCAACATTCTTTGATTTTGCTTTAGATCAGGTAAGCCGTGATGTACCAAAAAAACTTTTTGGGAGAAAAACCATGTATTTCGTTTTTTTTTTACCTTAAAATATCTGCTTTTTGATATTGTTTCCAGTACTTCAGTAAATTCTTATTAAATCTGCAAAAATCTATGAAACTCACGTAATTTTCACGCACCTAACTGGACGTAATATTGGGCGTAACCCCTTAATATTATATATATCTAATATAATATTATGTTTCTTCTTGATTCATTTAGTTTCCAAGTCTAGGATCACTCACGCGATAAGTATCGTCGCAATATTGTTGTCTTATAGAAGACTTATTATGAAGCATTATGAATAAAAAATTATTAATTGCTAAATCTTCATATTTGCCAGTAAAAGCTTAACTTAAATAAAATAATAATGGTGTTGCAGCCTCAAACGACATAGTTAAATAATTTTGTCATCTACACACACACCGCGCGCAGAGTGCCCTAAGTGATTAGATTCAGAAAATTGCTTAATATCGCACTGATAAAGTAGGTAAGCAATAATTGCTTTTTCTACTTAAGAAGTTAGTTTTTTTTAACTTTCAATTGCTTTTACGTTTTATTCATAAGACCCATTAATCCCGTACAAAAATCAGTGGCGGCTGGTACACAAATCATGTGTAGCTGAAAAACAACTAAACTTTTTAAGATAAGGGACAAACATAAAAGTATAGTCCGAAGTACGAGGCTTGCCCTATGAAAAGAATGCAAATAAAAAAGTGCAAAATTACATGCAAAAGAACATCTAAATATTTACGCGGTACAATTTAAATTTCATTTGACGTTTTCTTATTTTATTAGGTCTCTATCACGTAACGTTTACTGGCTGGGGGCAGTGGGGGGCATTTCTAAGTCCCCCAAAATTCGTCATTATACTAAGTAGTCAACCCAGGTTGCTATAACATGCTTAGCTGTATTCTGGAATAATTAATTATTAATAATAATTATAAATAATTATTTATTAATGGAAATTAATTAATATCTCGATAACGGTAACAGATAGGTTGGGGAACATTGTTAAGAAACTTCTTGCTGTCACTTTCGGTACCCCCATCATCCAAAATATTTTAAAAACTTAAAAAACAACATCACTTGTACCCTCAGTCGAATTTTCAAAATTAAATCTCATTCAGTTCTCGAGATACTTCTATTAATAGGCCCCTTCATTTGGTGCATACTGCATTCATTGACGTGCCAAATTCCAAAAAATATATTCAGAAATATTTGCAATATTCCATGTTTTTTCGATGCCTTGTATAATCATACTAAATTGGAATCTTTACTGCACAAGCCGCCACTGTTGTAAACGATACAATAATTAAAAATCCAATCTCTTAAGCTTATTAATAATATCGCAATAATAAAAGTCGAGCGATGTTAATGTGTAATGTGTGGTCAAGTACTTAGGGCAAACAACTGTTGCGCGATTCTCTTTCCTTACTTGAACATATGCGGATGAAATTCCTGAGATTCGAATATTTAAAGAATATAATAATATATTTTTCAATAACTATTGTATACCTACTACTTCAGTAATGTTTAGGACTTACTGTTATATTAATTTGTAGTAATTTGCTCATTTTATTTATTGTAACTTACAATGATATGCAATAATTATTTCTAGTTAGACTATGTTTGTGTACTTATTATTTCTTAAGATAAACAAATATGTAGGTCAAAAAATTAATGTTATAGATTATTTTGCTTGAAGATCTACCATACTTTTATAATAGGTATTGGTTTCCATTGATCTGGGTGAATGCTTACTTAACATAGGCGCCACCAGGGGGGGGGGGCAGGGGCGCTTGCCCCACCTCGGGAATATGAATCTTTTAACTTCTTGCATAGGTTCCTAGTCTGCTAGGATTTCAAATCATTTGTGTAACTGCTCCTCGAGATTTTATTTTGGTGGCGCCCAAGTTAATTAACACTTTAGTACAGAGTATTTTTAAAATTTGGTTTAAGTTAATTGAAAGAAGACACATTTTATGTAGTAATAATAAAGTATTGTCAAGAATCTAAAATGCATAAGTTATCACGGACATGACAACTATATGTGGTTTGTTTTGTTTATACGACTGAAATTGAGAAAGCCAGCGTGGCCAGCATTGTCATTACTGCAAATAACGGGGTATTAGTTCACTGAGGACCAAAAGACAATCGCTACTTGAATATAGTTATTGGATTAGCCGGTTAGTGCGTTGATTCCTTGATTTTAGTCGTCAGTTAAGAAAGTCTACATCACTTTTGAAAATAATATTTACAAATCATTTTTTAAAAATAGTATTTGTATGTAAGTATTTCAATCTAAGTATATTAAGTGTTAAACTGATATTAATATTGGGAATTATTCGCAAAGATGTAAACAGCGAATTTTTTGCATACATCCAGACTATAGGTTGCTCTTTTTGTCCCCCGGTCTCTACTAGTTTTTTTGGAGAAAGAACACTTACAGGCAAAGCTTGCCACACGGCTCGTGGGCTACGAAAAGAATTTAAGGAATGTGGACAAAAAATAAATTGTGTTGCCGTAATATTGTATTTAAATTTCCATAAGATATTAATTTGTATGTAAATATGTAATTTAAATATATTGCATAAAACAATTAGACGTAGAGGTCAAGCAATAATATAGCAGGAGCTTTGACCTTCGGGTGCGAAGTAGAAATTATAATAGGTATCTCTGCCCTGCACTGACGTATATCTGTCGTACACTGACTTTCCTTTTCTATCATATAGGTACGCATCTCAGAGCTCAAGTTAGAATGCACTACATGTATGCATATTATTGCGTATTCCTGTATATTGTATACACCCTGCAACTGTAAAATATAATCGCTTAATATAACTTATTATATCTTAAGGAGGTGAAGATAATATTGAATAATTTATTTTGGTAAATTTGGCAACCCACATCTAAAGCAGCGCGGATTCCTGGGCCTCAAATTATCACCTGAGCCTTACTAATTGTTTTGTCTCTTGCTGTCGTATAATCGTATATATTAATGAATTAGTGAGATTGTGCTTATCATCATGACCTCTTCAGAAATTGTATAGGCATTGGCGGAGTTTAAAAGTATATTATTTAATTAATAAATTAATAATTATATTTCAACGTATTTACCTGCTTGTAAAATAAATACATATATAAAAAGCAAAGTTATCCATAGTTGAGCTTGTTGAAATATTTGCCAATGTTCACTAACATTTTAAGTTTCTTTAATCCCTTAGGTAACAGTTATTTACATGCACCAGATGTTTTTAAAAATTTTTAATAACGTAGAAAATATAATTTGGAAAGATCCTAAGTGCAAAATAATCCAGACAGTGCGGACACAAATTAACTCGGATGATACCAACCCTATGTTTATGTAAAAAAAAATAATTGACGCTTACACATTACACTCAATTATAGTGAAATCGGTAACTGCACCTGACAAAGTATATTATGCAAAAAGACGACTTTAGACTAGTTAGTTTTTCAATTATTCTAAATGATTACATTTTTCAATAAGCATTAAACTTGCCACCCTATAGCTCGTTTTAACAAAAAAGCAACTTATCCATATAATATGCAGATATAAGTTTGTAGGCTATTATTTTCGTATAAGCTGTTGAAACGAATTTAAGTTTCTATAGGTATTTGTTCTTTTGTTATGAGTTCTAAAAATCTTTTTTTTTTCTATTAAATATCTTTGATATTAATAAATTAGTAGGTACTTGTTTTCATATTTTATGCAACTTAAGATTAAAATAATGAAAAAAAAAACTATTACGCACGCCTATGGTGCTATCATCGGGTCACCGCGACTCTTTTAATGCATTTTACCGCCCTGCCTCCTCAGGGTAGAAGCATAGTGTAGCCACAAGAATAAATATAATAACCAGAAGGATATCTTTTGTGACCGATGTCGACAGCGCGGGCCCTTGGATTGCAGTTAACAGCCCTGCACCGTACCTGTACTCTTTTGGTTTTTGGGTGAAAAAATGTGAAAATGAGTTTAAACTATCAAGAAAAATTGATATTCTATATATGACAGAAAGGATATAGGATGAAACTACACAGCGAAAACTAATTTTTATAATATTCTCCAAAAAAAGCAATTTAAGTATATATAATTTCTTTATACCGTTTATCGTTATCTAATACTAACATTTTTCTTATAAGACTTGAAAATCTTTTATCACCACTTCCCCCCTTATCATATTGTATTGTATGTGGAGATTTTAATATTAATTTTGAAGATTTAAATAGCTGTTACACTATAAATTTGAAAAATTTACTACTATCATTAAATCTTAAAATGCATGTTAATTCACCAACAAGATTTTCTCAATATTCATCTTCTATAATTGACTATGTTTGTTCTGATAAAAATAAATGTGAAGTAATAAATAATTTTTTGTCGGACCATGAAGCCATATTATGTGAATTTAACGGTGAGATAGGGAAAATAGAGAAAAATAAACATAAGGGACGCATTTACGGTAAAAATAATTTTAACAAATTTAATAATGCTATAAGGTAATAATGCTAAGGTATATCGTTTAAATGGTTTAAATTATATTTATCTGAAAGATCTCAAGTAGTATTGTTAAATGGTAAGAAATCAAAAAGTAATAAAATTGATTGTGGAGTACCTCAAGATTTAGTTCTTGGTCCATTACTATTTTTAATATATATAAATGACCTTGCGTCAATTTTTATAAATGGTAAATTTACCATATTTGCTGATGATACAACAATACTTTGGCATAGTAAATATTGTAATGAATTAATTAAAATAATTAATGAAGATTTAATAAATGTTAAAAAGTGGTGTGACTCTAATCTACTCTCATTTAATATCACTAAAACAAATATATTAACTTTTAAATGTACACTTAATAATATAATTTTTGACAATCTAATAATTAATAACCCCAAATTTATAAAATATTTAGGAATCTATATTGCTCAAAATCTTTCTTTTAATCAACATATCAAAAAGTTATGTAGAAAATTAGCTTCAGGATGTTATGCCCTGAAAGTACTTTCTCATGAAATGAATATGGCGGTTCTTCGAAATGTTTATTTTGCTTTAATAGAATCTCTTTTGAGATATAGAATTTGTTTCTGGGGAAATTCAAGCCAATATCTTCTAATTCAATTTTTATTTTACAAAAAAGAGCTATCAGATATTTGTGCAAAGTTAGATCTAGAGATTCTTGTAAAACTCTATTTATCTCACAAAAAATTTTAACACTAACTTCAATTTTTATATTGGAAACAGTTTGTTTAATTCATAAAAAGCATAGAAATAGTATTAATTCACATACTTATAATACAAGAGAAACCTTTAATATATGTTTACCTATTCCTTCTTCTAGTCTTGTAAAAAAAATCCATAATTTATGATTCTAAAAAATTTTTTAATTTCCTTCCAGTTTTTATTAAGAAAATGTCAAATTTTAAAATGTTTAAAAAAAATGTTAAAAATATATTATTGGAAAAAGCTTATTATACTCTAGATGAATATTTTGGTGATACTCTGTCATAATTATTTGCATTTTTTTTTTGTTTATTCGGATATTTTAACTTTTACTATATTATTATATTTTATTGTTAATTTAATTTTAAAAAAGGCTTTGTCGATAAAAATATTACTTTATGACAATAAAGCATATTTTGATTTGATTTGATTTGAATAAACAAACAACATAAAACCTAAATTCGCAAAGTTTTATAATACAACACGTACCTTCGCCCGTATTGCTACAACTGCACTTACTTTTTCGGGCGAGAATTTCGGGGTAAATGCGCTTCAAGGTCAATGACTGGGATGCGGTATTCAGAGACATCCTTCTGGTTATGGTGAAGCGTCGAGCAACGAGCTAGGCAGCGCTTTACGCGTCAATCTATGTAAGGTGCCACAAGGTGGCATATTGAGCCTCATTTTTTTTTATTACATGGAGTGACGCGTGAAGCGCTGCTTGGTGCGTAGCTTCAACTATGTTTTTACCCTGAGGCTTTGTAGCTCTAGAACCGTAAGGGCGGACTATAATTACGATATATTTCTGGTCATCCTTCAAATTTTGCCTTTTTCACCAATATTATATATTGAATTCCATATAAATTAATATTTTATGGAAATTTAAACAGAGTATTACGGCAACTATGTTCCAAATTTCCTAAATTCCTTTTGTAGCTGTAGACTCGTAAGGCGAACTATATAAGTATGACGGAAACCATTTTTGAGTTGTTACTAGAAAGAGCAAGTTGAATACACTTAAAGAAAAAACCGCGTAGGAAAAAAAAACTAATCTGCAAGTGAAAGCATTTTAATATTTTCTCAAAAACTAGTAGGTAGATACCGGGACAACTTCGGATTCGAGATAACGACTTTAAATTAAAGTGTATGCAAAAAATTATCCTTTCCCAGCTTTCCGAATGATTGCCTTAATATTTTCGTTCTTTATTATTGTTTGCTATATTAGCGTTTATGTGCCTTACATATACTGTAATTGTTGTAAATATTACTGTAGTGTCGTGATCATAAATTATTAATATCTACATCAAAAATATACTATACCATAATTTTTTACTGTTCAAGGAAAAATTATACTCTAAATGCAAAATAAATTTCTTCAAAGCATACATGGCGTTTTGTTTTATTATTTCGACTTTAAGGTAGGTGCCTATACATTTAATTCCTATCTTTTCTTCCTGTTCTTAAGCCTTATTTCTTTATAGTTAAAAAGTCACCTTCGTAGTGGCGTTAAAATTTTGCACTCTTCCTAGAGAGTTCTTAAGCCACCGAAATCTTTAGAGCTTACTAAATGTAAACACTCGTATGTTACCCCCATCTTTAAGTCAGAGGATAAATATGATATCGCTAACTATAGTATGCATACAGTCAAACTCAAACTCAAAAACAATTTATTTACCCAATAAACATATGAGACAGGATATTCATACAATGGGTAAATAAGGGCAATACCGCGATTATAAAAACCGATAGCACAAAGCACAGAAGAACTGTGCCTGTGTGGTAAAGCCCATGAACTAAAACTAAAAAAAGAAAATATTAAATATTAACCTTAAATATATTCATTGGTAGATATTAAAAAAATACATAAAAAAATTAATAAATAGGTACAAGCAGCCCAGCAAGGTAGTAACATAGTATTTATATACTCTAAACATATGCGGGAATACAACAAAAAAAAATAAATAAAAAGTGGCTAAACTTCACTTCTCTGGGTCTCTAAAAAAATATGTTTTTTTACATAATCCCTAAATCTATTAGGGGAAAAATTTTTAATGTTATTAGGTAAGCTATTCCACGTTTGAACTGCTTTAAAACTAAATGATTTTTGAAAATTTGCTGTACGATGCTGAGGTATTCTAAAGTAATTCAAATTTCTTGTCTGATGAGGGTGATTATATGACTGAAAATGTGTTCTTAAATAGGAAGGTTCTCCATTTTTTAACAGTCGAAACACAAATTGACACGTATGGTATTTTCTGCGGTTTCTCATATTTAAAATCTAATTGTCATTTAGATAGGATATAGGGTGTGTCCCCGAATCGGAATATACAGTGTGTCCCCGGATCGACGCAACGATAGGTGAAAAAGGCTGAAATTTTTTGAGTTGAAACTTTATCTTGTGGGGTTCAGCCCTGCTTGGATAGAAACTAATTTGTGGCATAATTTTAATTTCGAAAAATCAAGTGTGCTTTGGAAATTTTCAAAAAACTTTTTTTTCCCACCAGTACCTAAAGTGCTTGATTTCTAGGAGATACGAAAAAATTTTATTAAGAAAAGAATAAATGACTAAAAATACAAAATTTTAAAATCCCATGCCTACTTTGATGTTTTGCATTATTTTTATTGCACGCACCTCCCTATTGAAGATATTAAAAAATTTTGATATATGGTATAGGTTAATTATCTATTCCAGAAGTTATCAGGCGATTTAATATGAAATTTCCGAACACAGTTTTAGTCAAATCTACAGTATCCAGACTGGTTAAAAAAATTGTTACTACCGGTAGGTACTGTACTTAATATACTAAAAAGAAGAAGAACTTTGATGAAGATGATGTAGGTACTGTGTTAGCAATGGATTCATTACGCGAAAATCCAAAGCTGTCACTAAGAAAGCGGTACGAGGAGACTGGTGTTAGCAAATCACATTTGCAACGCATTTATGAAGCAAATAAGGTAAAACCATTGTTTGAGACACACGTCATATTTCTGTCGTGACCCAGTACAAAGTTAAAGTAAAAGCGTGGAACTCAATTCTATGAAATGTAATGTAACGTAATACTAATCTAAGCGGCAACGCCGCATTTGTGCTCAATTACTATGTTTTTATGTAACTACTAAATGCTAAAACAATGAGGAAAGTATATTATATTTACATGCAATATAATTGGCAATACCGCATATTACAGTAATGGCAACGTTGTGCATCCATAAAAATATAAGTTAAATCAAAACCTTATGTATAAAAAACACGGTCGGCGATTCTGTATCATTTCCTAACACGTAAATGTAAATATGATAAACGCCGCTTGCATAGTAACAGTGGATGTCTTTCTCATTGGTTGGCAACAGTATTGTGACGTGAAATAAACCATCTTGGATTGTGACGTATCAGTACCTGATTGGTCAAGGTGTCGGTAGACGGTACGAAACGGACAATGTTTTGCTCCGTGGAACGGTAAATCCTCTACGTAAAAATGGTCAAAAGTGATTCAAAGTAAAGTAAAGTGGAGTGTCACGCTGATTTCTACAGAGAAAGGTTGCGCTCTGTGGAACGGTAAATCCTCTACGTAAAAATGGTCAAAAGTGATTCAAAGTAAAGTAAAGTGTAGAGTGTCACGCTGATTTCTACAGAGAAAGGTTGCGCTCCGTGGAACGGCGAATCCTCTACGTAAAAATGGTTGGAAAGTATTTGAACGTATTTGAAAGTATTTAAAAAGTAGTAAAAAGTATTTAAGAAGAGTTAAGTGGTTGTTTGACGAGTCTAAGTTAGAAATGTGTTAGTATGTCATACCCATGCCAGGGTATAAAATGACAAAGTGATTGATTTGTTAATGAAAACCTGTGCAATAAAATTCAAAAGAAATTTTATTTTCCAGTTAAAGCAAAGTTTTGAACCAGTCGACTTATGGAGATACAGGTTAAAGTATTTTGTGTCGTTCATTGTTACAAACGTGTTCGCGCACAACCATATAAAGTTAGATTTTGTCACACGTTAGAAGAAGGGGATAAATCCCGAAGGTTGGAGTTTTGCCTAACTTCGTTTTTGTCATGTAAAAAAAATTTGGGCCCCAAAGAGGGGGCGCAGCCCTAACCAACTTTTTTTATAAGATTGGAAGACACCACTTGTGACACCTTTTTGGAAAACTCATTGAAAAGTCAAACCATGTGCCAGAAATTTAATAAAATCTAATTTTAAACAATTTGGTAAACAATTATGTTAAAATACCATTAAAACTGTAATGTCATCTTTATAGCTTAACAATTGTTAGAAATATGCCCCATTAACCTGTTGGCATAGTCAACCGTAAGTCAATTATTGTTTTGTTTCCTTGGTAATGCCGCCAGTTTTGTTACGTTTGACAAGCAGGTACTAATTAAAATTTTATTTTTGACGCTTTCATTTAAAAATTTTAAGAATGTATTTAACTGAAACCTTAAACATTGAAATACTGATGATGGTCGGGTTTGGAGAAAGAAAACGAAGTCAAGAAGAAGTTTGTGAGTTGTTTCATGAAATTCATCCCGATTGGCTACCTCTGTCGCGAAGTACAGTCAGCAAAATTGAAAAGCAATTTAGGGAATTAGGTCATGTAAGACATGTTCCGAGACGAAGACCCCCAAGAGTATCAGATGAAACCAAATTAAATGTCCTATTGAGTTATCAAGAAAACCCAATTACTGCAGCAAGGCAATTATCTCGTGACCACAATATTGATCATAAAACGGTGTTGAAGATCACAAAATCTGCTCGCATAAAGCCATTCAAAATGCAGCCAGTGCAAGAGTTATTGGAGGATGACTTAGATAGAAGAGTAGAATTTTGCGAAGTTATGATGACCGCATTGGACAACCGACACATTGATTTAGAGTGGATACTTTTTTCTGATGAAGCAACATTTACTTTAGAGGGCCAGGTAAGTTTGAAAGTTAAAGGGAATTAACCATTGTTCTTGACAATCACTGGGCAAAGTCTTACTTTCTAAACCGATTATTAAATAATTTCCATTTTAGGTTAATCGTCAAAATTGCCGGTATTATGCCGACGAAAATCCTCATTGGATTGTTAAATGTCGCTCTCAACGCCAAGGGAAAGTGAATGTTTGGGCTGAAATAATAGGCGACAGAATAATTGGTCCATTCTTTTTTGAACATAATTTAAATGAAGACGTGTATTTAAATTTTCTTCAAACATTTTTAATACCAGAACTCCAAAGAATATTCCCAAATTATGGAAATCTAGATCGAAGGATATTTTTTCAGCAGGATGGAGCCCCTCCCCACTTTGCAAGGATTGTAAGAGAATTCTTAAACACTGCATTTCCAAATAGGTGGATAGGGCGGCGAGGATTTTTAGAGTGGCCGCCCAGATCACCGGATATTACACCCCTCGACTTTTATTTGTGGGAGGATTTAAAAAAAAGGGTATATGTTACCAGACCCAACAATTTGGAGGAATTGAAGGCAAGGATTTGGGCAGAGATACGTTTAATCATGCCAGAAGTTTTGGGAAGAGTAAGGGAAGAGTTTTACCATCGGTTAGGTTTGTGCCAACTGGTTAATGGGGCACATTTTCAACAATTATTATAAAGTTAAAAAGATGACATTACAGCTTTAATGTTACGGTTAATATAATTGTTTAAAATTAGATTTTATTAAATTTCTGGCACATGGTTTGACAGATGTCAAAAAAAATTGATTGACAAACTCCTTTTTCAATGAGCTTTCCAAAAAGGTGTCACAAGTGGTGTCTTCCAATCTTATAAAAAAAGTTGGTGAGGGCTGCGCCCCCTCTTTGGGGCCCAAATTTTTTTTACATGACAAAAACGAAGCCCATAAAAAATCTTTGAGGACGTATTTTTGTATTTTAGTGAAATCTTATCCTTAGATCAGCTATAAGCAGCGTTCCATTTAAAGTCGCCACCCTGTATTATATGATTTCTAAAAGGAATATTAAATGAATATTGCATACAGGAATTCTGAATCTTTTGTATTGAGTAATATTTTTTCTGTTAATGAGTCGCCATATACTACATCTCCATAATCAAATAAAGACAAAACAAGTGTATTACACAGAATATTTCACTCATGTATAAATTTTCCCATAAGAAACGTTAAAAATAAAAAAATATCAGCGGATATACAACGTTGCCTAGACAACGTTGTATATCCAACACACAACAATCGAACCTATTTGACGAGACAGTTTTTTTTTTACCTTTTTACTGCGAACGTGATCGTTATTGTTATGAGTTCCCTTCGGGAAATTCATTGCTTTTGAAAAACAAACCCTCTTATTATTCAATCAATAATTAGTTAATATTTTTCAATTGTTTGTTGCTATTTGTTAAGTTTTTTTATAAAATAAAAAAAAAATTGTTATTGGATTTCAGTTACAGTTTTAATTATGTTATATGAAATTGAAAATTGTATGACAAAAAAAAATTTTTATATATATTTCATTCTAGAAATATTCTCCCTAAATACCGCTCGTGCATAAAAATTAACCAGATAATTTTCATTCAAGCTTGTTATACTAATTCCACGAGTTCTTCGAACTCGTGGAATTATAAATAACAAGCTTTCATGAAAATTATCGGTAATTTTTAAGCACTCGTGGTATTACCCCCGATAATATTTAGTCTTGCAGGGAAGAAAATGTTTGAGATGGTACAATCTTTTTAAGCGCATGTCCGCAATTTTAGGTTTATTTTTTACATGTGCCTAAAATGTGAGGCTAGTCTCAAAATAAATTCCCAAATTCCTTGCCCCCTTAACTAATGGTAAGGGGTCATTGCTAATATTTATGTGAAAATTATCGGAGATGAAGGGAATAGCATTGTTATTATTACTGAAAAAAATAATGTAAGACTTAGCAGCATTCAACTTCAAATTATGTTCTTCTGCATAGGAGTTGCACTCACCAAATCCTCATTAAATTGTACTTGAGCAGTCTGCAAATTTTAAGTGGGAAAATATATATCTATATAACTGTGGATCGTCAGCATATTGCTAGTTTTGTGTATTTTAAAATGTCAATCATATCCGCAACATATAAAGAAAATAACAAAGGCCCTAAGATGAAACCCTGTGGTACTCCTGTTCTCATTGGTATGTAACTGGACTTTTGTGTAGTAGATTCTGATTTAAGAATAACACAGTGAGCTCGATCATAGAGATATGATTCAAAAATTTTTACTGCATTAGGTGATAGTCCGAAGTAGTGAAGTTTAGCTAATAACATTTTGTGATTTATACTGTCAAAAGCCTTACTAAAATCTAGTAAACCTAAACATGTGTGCTCTTTTCTTTCTATATTTAACCGGACTTCATTAAGGAGATGAACAAGACTAGTAGTTGTACTAAAATTCTTACGAAAACCTGATTGACAATCTGGATCTGAGTTAGCAAAGCCACATAATTCTTGATAGATATGTTTTTCTATAATTTTGGATACTACTGGCAGGATACTAATAGGTCTTAAGTCTTTGAATTCTTTGGGATTAGAAATTTTACCTAATGGATTTATGATTGCCCGTTTCCTAGTGTAGGATAAAAATTCTCTAGAATACAACTATTCATAAAGTATAATAGTGGCTTTAGACAAAAAGATAGACAAAATCTTACGTCTCTTATTGATAATGAATCCTCACCGATAGCATTCGTATTTATGGTGTTTAAAAGTTTTTTAAAATCTAACTCATCCAATAATTTAAAATTTAGTTGTGATGTTGCATTTTTATGCCTACTTAATTTATAAAATTCTATTTTTTCCTCTGATGTAGAGTCTAATACAGCGTTACAACTTGCAAAATAATTATTGAGAATTGTTGCATCAGAAAACTCCTCGGGAAAGCTAAAATTTTTGTCGCGAGTTAAATTTAATCTATTAGCATGAGTCCAAAAGTCCTTTCCATTTTTTTGAGACGTTAAATTAAAATATGATATTTTTTCCCTAGTAATAGCGTGTTTAGTAAAATTTCTAATTTGTCTATAATACTGGAAGTGTCCTTCTCTTTTTTGCTTCAGGTATTTGAGCTTTATCTCTTAATTTCATTAAAAGCTTAATATTATTAGGAATCCACGGTGTAAAAGGTTTTTCTTTGATTCTTCTCCGCAGCATAGGTGCATATTTATCAATTAAAAACAAAATAATGTCATTAAAAATCTTGAGTTTATTGTTGATATCTTGAGAATAATATATTTGATCCCACTGTAATTGTTGAGCATCATTTTCAAAATCTGCAAAATTTATTTTGTTGTTATCTCGAAATTGAACAAATTTGTATCTATTGTGACTTTTGGGGTAAATTTACAACCAAGTTATGATCGGACACCTCCTCCGGTATAATGATAGAAACATTTTTCTTGACATCCAAATTGTTGTTTGTTATAATAATATCAATGAGAGTACTACTATTACTAGAGATATTTATACGTGTTGGGTCTTTAATTAAATTAAAAGTGTCAATTAGTTTTTCAAGGTTAGTTTTATGAGCATAATCTTTTAAGAGGTCTATGTTCAGGTCTCCCGTCAATAATATAACATGATCATAGAATGGTAGTTAACAGTCGGCTATTCCAAAAGTTTTAGAAAGGATCGTCATGCCCTTTATGGATCACAGCCTTAGAAATAAAAAAACAACAAACCTAAAATAGGTTCGTGTACAGAGTTGCCCCTTATCCTTCCATCAGATCCAATCCTTGGAAGCGTCTTGCCGTCTACGGCTCATCGGCAAGGCTCCGGGTATGACGGAAAGGTAAGGGACCTCAAAGTGCTTTTGATACAGAAATGTAATTAAGCAGATGAGAGTTGCAGCACGTGACTACATCTCGTGATAACCACAAGCATCAACCCAACCAGAACAACGAGAATCCATATAGGTTCAAACCCTGGCAAGGCGGGCAAACTACGTTGGGTGGCGCTGGAAGCCAATGTGTCGGTTTAGCAACCGAAAGCTAATATTAATAAAACTAACTAAACTAACTAAACAAAATTAAAGTCTCTTATCTTTCCGTCAGATCCAATCATTTGACGCGTTTCGCCGTCTACGGCTCATCGGCAAGGTTCCGGGTCTGACGAAAAGGTAAGGGACCTTAAAGTACATTGGACACAGAATTGGCTTCCAGCGCCACCCAACGTAGTTTGTCCGCCTTACCAACGTTTGAACCTATATGGATTCTCGTTGTCCTGGTTAAAATAAGTAAACAAATACAAATTTATTTTTGTTTTATACAAAATTAATAAAGTTAGAATATAGAGAAAGAAAAATAAAAATTATAGAAATTGCTGAAATTGGCCACCGCCATACTCCAAGCATAAATTCACATTCTCTTCATATTTTTGAAAGCATAGACCAGCATTTCTGGAGAACTGTTACCACATTCTTGGATAAACCTTTCCTGTAACTGCTCTAAATTTTCAACTGGTGTTTCAAAAATATTGTTCTTCAAATAAGGAAAAATGAAGTAATCCATAACCGTCAAACAAGATGATCTGGGTGAGAATTCAATGTCTGTTCGAAAACTGTCGTCGAAAAAATTGCGTAAGCGGTTAATAATAGTCCTGTTGAAAATAACCAAAATGTAGTTCATCGTCAAGCAATTGCTCCACAAATTGATTCAAAATATTGTCCCTATACCGCTGTGCTATATCTGTGTCATGGAAAAAAATAGGACCAACAATAAGTCTTCTTCGGAAAACAGCCAACCAGGCAAAAAATTTTTGAGGGTGCAGAACCAGGCTTTATCAGAAAAAATGTCAGGTCTAATAAATTCTTTCCAATAAATTTTGAGTAAATTCTGCGTCTTTCAAAATCTGCAGCTTGTTTTTCTAGGAATACTTGCACTTTATAAGGAAACAAAATTAACTGTTTTTCAAGAATAGTCCTGCATGTTCCATGAAATCTTCCTACTTTTTGAGACGGGCGTCCTATATACAGACTGTCCACGGATAGGGTTTACAATAGCACAAATGGATGAAAAATTTCATTTTTCGGGAAAAAGTCATTCTTAATATAAAGTTTTGCTTGTAAAAAAAATGCAATTCACGAAGAGAAAATTTTGATTTTTTATACAGGGTTCGAAAAAACTTCAAAAACATGATTTTTCTCCAAGAGTAAACTACCTTTATTTTTCATTTTTGACCAAAATGCCAATTAGAAAACTTATTTAGAATGACGTTTGTAATTTAAATCCGTGATTTAAAATAAATCTTCGATTTTTTTAGTTTTTTTAATTTTTAGAGGTAAATGAAAGTTTTTTTTGGATAGCATTAGCGGTCGAAATACATACATTATCAATGACTTTATATCTTACAGAGGGGCATCAAAAAATTTCATAAACTGATTTGTGGTGTTACCAGAAATATGTATTTTGAATTTCACAAATGAAATGACCCCGGAAATATCACAACAAAGTCTTAAAATAACAACAAATAATAATTTTATAATTTGCTATTCAAACACCCCCCTCCATATTCAACACATTTTTCCAGCTGTAAACGAATAGGGTCAAAACTTCTTCGAATTTCTTAAATGAAAATTGTTTGAACAGCTTCGCTGTTTTAGAAGCTGTACGTCGTTCTTAATTGGACGGGAGTACACTAACTGTTTGAGGCGCCCCCAAAGATAGGCATCTGAAATAGTTAAATTGGGACTCCTTGGGGGGCCACAGAACCGGACCATTCCGACCAATGTTGTCGCGAAAAAAGATCGCCAACAATTAGTCGCGCGAAAAAATATCGCGCGCAATTGGGCGCGTATCAAATGGTCGCCGGCGAAAAAAGATCGCCGACGAAGAAAGGCCGCTTGCAATTGATCGCGCGTAAAAAGGGCGCGTAGGAAAATATCGATATGTGTCTTAGTTCCTTATTGCCCTGTTTTTCGACTTAACGAACAAATAGACCATAAATACCCCCCTTATTAAACCTTTACCCTTATTTTAATCCGTTTTAATAGCTTTGCACGTGAGAATTAAAATACCTTGAAATTCCAGAAATAAACAAACAATGGGATTACAAGTACTCCTAGTTATAAAATCCTTAACCATACGTGTACCTAACTTAAATGGTTTTTAAAAGGGTATAAGAACAGTTTGGCAAAATATCCTAGTTTATTATTCGTTAAGTTGTAGATTTGTCAGGATGGTGTTAACTTACGTAAGAAGTCAGAAAGGTGCCAATATGTTAGTGCACAATGGATGTATCCACAGAAAGGAAAAAATAATAAGTCAGAAAGGTGCCAATATGTTAGTGCACAATGGATGTATCCACAGAAAGGAAAAAATAATTGGTGAAAAGACAATATGGAAGTGTGATACATCTGCAACCATAGTAGAGGCAAAGAGAGCTTGCAATAGAATAAAGGAACTAGCTCATCAAGTTGAACTAACCACACAAGGTATAATAGCTACTGTTTCACAAGAAGTTTCTGTGGGCGCAACTGGGAAGTTACCTTCCATTCCACCCTTAAAGCGAACTATTCAGCACACACGGCAAAGAATGGAAGCTATCCC
Organism: Polydrusus tereticollis; assembly: GCA_963920685.1. NCBI lineage: Eukaryota > Metazoa > Arthropoda > Insecta > Coleoptera > Curculionidae > Polydrusus > Polydrusus tereticollis. Next base: position 81,794,755 of record OY987329.1, on the reverse strand, counting down.
GGCAAATCCTAGAAATTTAACCGACCTTGCTATTCCGGAAGAATACACAAAAAATAGCAATGGCGAACCGTTTCTTTTATTCGATAGTGGTCCAAACGAGCAAAGAATTTTAATATTTTCCACCGAAAGAAATTTAAATTATATGGAGAGATGTGACCACTGGTATGCTGATGGAACATTTACATGCACTCCTCTATTGTTTGGTCAGCTGTATACAATCCATGGCGTACAGTATAGCAATGTTTTACCGACTGTTTTTGCTCTTCTTTCTAATAAAACTCAGGCAACATACATTCGACTCTTCCAGGAATTAAAAAGGTTACGACCAGGTTTACGACCTACAACAATAATGGTGGATTTTGAAAGAGCAGCAATTAATGCTATACAAGAAGAGTTTCCTGAAGTCAGAATCCGTGGCTGCTTCTTTCATTTTACGCAATGTTTGTGGAGAAACATGCAAGGTGCAGGCTTGCAACAAGTTTATACAGAAGACGCGAATTTTGCTCTACATCTGCGACAATTGGCAGCTCTGGCTTTCGTACCTGAAAAAAATGTTGTTGCAACATTCGAAGAGCTGCTGGAAAGCGAATTTTACACGCACAATGAAAATTTACTATTGCCGTTATTAAACTACTTTGAAGATGTATGGATAGGTCGTTTGGATCGGCGACACCAAAGAAGACAGCCGATGTTTTCACGAAATCTTTGGAATTGCTTTCAATTCATAGACGAAGATCTACCACGTACAAATAATTCTGTCGAAGGATGGCACAATAGCTTCTCCTCTGTATTAAATGCAGCACATCCAAATTTATGGAAATTTATCAATGGGTTGAAAAAAGAAGAAAGTTTGATTCGTTTGAAAGTTGAACAGTATATAGCCGGTAACGAACCACCACGTAAAAAAAGTTATAAAGACACGGCGCAGCGAATAAAAACTATTTGTCAACAATACGGCAATCGGCCAAATTTAGAATATTTAAGAGGAATTGCCCATAACTTTCAACTACAGACATAAAAGCGAAAAAAAAAATGACAAAGACTTTGTGAAAGCCGGCTTATCAATAACAACAATTAAAAAACAAAATAAAAAAAACACAAAACACAAAAAAACTTTTAAACACGCCAGCTATCAACTGCCAGTCCTAAGCCTGGATAAAGTGTGAAGGAAAGTTAAACTGACAAAGGCTTTGTTTTGGATACGATTGATAGCTAATATTAAAATATTTTTAAATATTTAGCTATCAATCATACCCAAGAAAGGCTTTTCGAAATCCCTCATTGATTAACCATAAACGCCCTCTCCATCTTGGTTGCACCAAGCTGTAGATATATATTGATTTAAAAACTTTTCCTACGCGACCTTTTTTCGCGCGATCAATTCCGCACGCCCTGTTTTTGTCGGCGCTCTTTTTTCGCCGGCGACCTTTTGCTATGCGCCCATTTTCGCGCGACCAATTGTTGGCGATCTTTTTTCGTAGATTCCCGACCAATCCATCTGCGGCCAAATGTATTATCAAGCCATTCCCTCACTTCAATTGCGAAATGCGCAGAGCATCCATCTTGTTGAAAGTACATTTCGTTCCTAAATTGGAGAGGCAATTCTTCTAGGTTGTCAGAAAAGAATGTTTCCAGCATTTCAAGGTAACTCCTACGGTTACACGTGTTTTCAAAAAAGTATGGGCCAATAATGCCATAATGTGAAACCGCACACCAGACATTTACTTTTTTGTAATAATGTCTTCTAGCAGGAATTCTAAAACGGGGATTATTTTTGCTCCAGTATCTAATATGCGCAGAAGACACTTTCCCGTTTGCTGAAAATGTCGATTCATCGGAGAACATGATAAATTTATGGAAATTACTGTTTCCACTTACAATTTTGTCTCCGACCCAAAGACAAAAATCCAAACGTTTGGCTTCGTCTCCTTCTTCCAACGTTGGATTAAAAGTTGGCTTAAATGGGAATATTTTGTTTACCTTTAAAATATTCCGAATGTGAGATTTTTTTACTACATTAAGTTCTTGAGCTCGTTTTCTTAATGAAAGGGTAGAATTGTCAGCAACAGACTGCAATACGATTAGGAGAGCTACGTCATTCTGATCATAGTTTTTTTTTTTTTTAATTGAAAACTGAACCAGTTCGCTGAAATTTTTTTAATAATTTATGAAGCCCCATTTTTGAGACGTAAATGTTAGGATATCTTTGATGAAATTTTTCTATCACAAAGTTGTAAGAACATTCGCCCGCACCGTAACATTGAACTAAATAAACCCTTTGTTCCAAGGTCAACATTTTCAAAATACACCAAATTCTATTTGACAACTTCAAATTTGCCCCATACGTAAAGCAAAGTAATAAAAAGTTAAAAAAACTCCTTGTTTTTACAAAAGATGGTAGGAATGCATTTAAAATTTTAAAATAAGATACACACCCCCCATTATGAAAATAGAGTTTAATAAAATTTTATATTAATATTTTTATTAAGCAGCAAAATTTTCATTTAGGTACGCCTAAAAATTGAAAAAACTAAAAAAATCGAAGATTTATTTTAAATCTCGGATTTAAATTACAAAAGTTATTCTAAATAAGTTTTCTAATTGGCATTTTGGTCAAAAATGAAAAATAAAGGTAGTTTACTCTTGGAGAAAAGTTATGATTTTGAAGTTTTTTCGAACCCTGTATAAAAAATCAAAATTTTCTCTTCGTGAATTGCATTTTTTTACAAGCAAAACTTTTTTTTATCAAGAATGACTTTTTCCCGAAAAACGAAATTTTTCATCCATATGTCCTATTGTAAACCCTATCCGTGGACAGTCTGTATATTGTTGGTGTATTTTGCATTATTTCACAAACGTTTGCAACAAATTCTTCTGTTTTCATAGATGGTCTTCCAGCGCCTTTTTTATGTTGTATAGAACCTAGAACCTGTTTCCCTCAACAGAGCCATGGTTTTTCTTAGGCAATGATAAAAATCGCCAGCAGTAAATGCGACGTTAGGAAAACTTTCTCAAAATTCGTCCATGAACAAACGCTGATTGTATTGCTACTCACCATTTATTGTAACCCCGTTTCGCGCCGCATGTGATGTTTTGTTGGTTTTTAATAAAAAGGAAACTTGAAGGCAGTTTGATAATGCGTTTATTGCTAGCTTTACGTTTACCTTGCGCAAAGTGGGTACAGTATTATCACATGATCGGCTTGTGCTAAAGTTAAATTTATTATAGTTGCTCAGTAATTTTAGAGTGAACATCAATACTTTTGCAATCTTATTTTGCTGAGTGCAATTGAGTAGATAAAACTGCGGCAGATCTTTTAGATAATAATTGGGTTTTCACATCCCGAAGTAAACCTTCCACATTATCCTATACGTGCTATCTAATCGTATTTTCGCGCTTTGTCTTAATTTAACTTTTAAAATATATTTAATATTAAGAATGCTTTACCGTCTTTATCTAGCAGTTTGCTATATATTTCTATTGCACTTGTCAGCTGTTTAGTAGCTTCATCAGTGCCATCCATTACGGGCAACAAGAATGCTGCTGTACGTAAATCGAATTTTTGAAACATTTTTCCTAAATTCCTAGTACCTAATTCTTTCCGAACTAAACTTTCTGTTCTTTATAAAAGAATTATTTTTGTTACGTTTTAATTTAATTGGGTTGGTGCCAACCTCTATTTTCTCTTGGTTAAGTTTACTTTCTAATTTTCCTAACACTGTCAATAATTTATTTATCCTAGCTTGATATTCATGTCGATCTTGTTGTTCTTTACGCACTCTATCATAAAATTTTACTATAATATCGTATAATTCTACCAAACTTTCCATTAGCATTTCTACTAAAACAAAGTCAAATCAATCACAATATATGCTTATTTTGAACAAGCTGTATCCGACGCTTATCGACACTATTAAGACAATTTCCATTAACAGCATCACAGTGTCTAAAAAAGGTGAAGTACCAGGTACCTTTCGTGACAAAAAATGACGCATGTGATACAACAGTTTCAATCTTACAAAGGCATTTTGTATACAGTATCTTGACACATTATACCCACTAAATCGTTAGGAACTGTCAAGAATTATGCCCAAAATATTGTCTTTCACTGGCAAAGGCGTGTTATCTATCTCAATATTACATTTCATTTTTAACCTGATCGATATCAGACCTCGGACCGAACACCATCAAATAACACTTTCCAGGATTTACTATAAGAGAATGTTCTAATGATAATTGATTTAAGGAATTTAGTTCTACCCTCATAGTCCTACAGCTCTCAACAGCATTGGCACTGTCAAATGACTTGAGTGTCATCAGCCTAGTATTGAGCAGAGCACTTTCTTAGCCATTTTCAGAGAAACGACGTGTAAATGGCTTATAAAAGTATAGATAATGCAGAATCCTGGCACGCCATTCCGAATCGTAATGGGGGTTGATATTATGTTGCCGATCCGAATGTAATGAGTTCTATTTGACAATATGTTTCTAAACAAGGGAAGAGCAGCTCGTGATCATTGGTATCAAAAGCCTTGGAAAAGTCTAATAATGCCAAAACTGTAATTTTACCACCGTCAATAGCTTCAAAATTGTCGTTAGTGATATTTGCTGGTGCTGTAGAGCGTCCATGGTGTTCTCGAAATCCAGACTGCATTTCCGCTAAAAGCAATCTCATCCAGAATTTCTTCCTCTAACTGAGGGTTTCTTGTTCTTCTTGGAGGTCCTCTTCCACCACCTGGCAGCAAGAACTTCCTAAAATGTATTAGCAAAAGTCAAAAGACTAGTTACTTTTACCATTTCTTTTAATTCACTTAACTTTTTACTTATTTCTCTTGCTACCATTAACCCTTTCAAAAATTCTTCGCTGCGTTAAACGCCGACTTGGGAATGTATCAGAATAAATTCTCGCCTTCATACAATTGCCATAAATTAGATTCAGCATATTGCCAATAGGAATAATCCTCAATTATTTAAGTCTTATGTACTCAACCAATCAGACAATGTGATGGATGTTACACTTCTTGATAATAATAATAATAATACACTTCGATAGCTTGAATTGAATCTATTTACAGGATTTTAACTTATAATGAGACGCCCAGCATACCGTCCGCGACCGGTTCAAATTGTGACTTTTTTGTTACTTTCTTTTTTAAAAAATAAATCCGTTGCTAGGTATTTTTCTATAGGTATGCTGCGCACCTAACTTTATCAATTAACTCGTATATTAGCACAAAGGTGATAAACATAGCGCCCTCCTTGAAAGGACAAAGTCTTTCAACATAATCTTCATTGTTCATTCTCCATTGGTAATGGGCATATTTTGGCAACTGGCCGTTTTAGCTTATTATTCGCACATTGAACTGTTACAACGCGCACAATCCCGTCACTACCTGGATGGCACTCAGTGATACGTCCCAATTTCCAGCAAAGCGACGGTAAATTTTCATCCTTTATAAGGACTAACATTCCCGGTTGAGCACTGCTAGAAACGTCGGTCTTCCATTTTGTACGCACTTGCATATTTAAGATATAGTCTTTTGACCAACGATCCCAGAACATCTGGTACAGGCGCTGAAGTTTTTGGTAAGTTCTCAGTCGATTTTCAGGTTGACCTCGAACATCTTCATCAGGAATTGATGCTGCTGATCGTCCGATAAGGAAGTGGGAAGGAGTAATAGGATTAAGATCGGTGGGATCAGGGGACAAGGGATGTAAAGGACGTGAATTTAATACTGATTCGATTTGACTCAGAAATGTAGAAAGCTCTTCGAAGGATAATGCTGATGAACCGATAACTTTTCTCATATGAATTTTCATAGATTTGACACCAGCCTCCCATAAGCCTCCAAAATGAGGGGAGCTAAGAGGGATAAATTTCCAAACTATTTCCTGCTTCGATAAAAAGTTTGTAATTTCGTTTTGATTTTGATCTTTTTTTAAGAAATTAAACATTTCGTTAAGTTTGGAATGAGCTCCAACAAAATTGGTTCCATTATCGGAACAAATAATGTTTGGTTTGCCCCTACGTGCGATAAATCTACGTAGAGCTAGTAAAAAAGCAGAGGTGGTTAGATCTGAAACAAGTTCTATGTGGATTGCCTTAGTTAACAAACATACAAATAGAGCAGCGTAACTTTTAATTTCCTTGTAAGGTCTAGTTTTTCTATCACGTGTAATGAAAGGACCAGCGTAATCGACACCTACATTTTGAAAAGGAAATGATGCATTAAATCTAGACTTTGGTAAAGATCCCATGACATAGGACAAACCCTTAGGGTTAGTTTTATGGCAAGTAATACAAGAATGTACCGTGTGTCTTACTAAGTCTCTACCAGAGATAGGCCAATATTTTTGGCGCAAGGATGACAGTAGTAACTGAGGGCCACAATGCAGTAAATTGATATGTTCTTGTCTAGCTATAAGTTTGGTTAATTTATGACCTCTAGGAAGTATTATAGGATGTATTTTATTATGTGTCAATCCGGACATCTCGATTCTGCCGCCGACCCGTAAGATACCATCTACTAAAATTGGACGAAGTGATAAAATTTTACTCTTGCTATGAATTTGTAAACCTTGTTTTAAATAATGAATTTCTTTAGCAAAATGTTCTTGTTGAGTGGACTGTATTAAGATGATTGAAGCTTTATTTAATTCTTGAACAGAAAGACATCCTAAAGCACGATCTTTCTTTGGAACCTTTGAGTTAGATATAAATCTGTGGCACCAAGCGGTAACCCGTTGTAATTTGGTATACGTTGAGAATAAAGATATTATATCAAAAGGTAGAGCTTGTGATGCTAAGGAAATTTCTTGGCACCTTATTTCGGGTAGGTTTACCTCGTCTAAAACCACCGTGTCAATATTGAAATTTAAGTCATGCTCAGAGAGCCAAGAAGGTCCGTTCCACCAAATATGCGAATTCAAGATTATTTTGGGAGTTGTTCCACGCGATATAAGATCCGCAGGATTGTCACCTGAAGTGACATGATGCCAGTCGGCAATATTTGATAAAGACTGTATTTCGGAGACGCGGTTCGCAACAAAGGTTTTCCATCTTTGTGGAGCTGCGCGTATCCAGCAAAGGGTGATAGTTGAATCTGTATAGTAATAAAATTTGGAAAAGTTTATTTTGATACATTTACGCACCTTTTCTACCAGGTTAGCCAGCAGAATAGCGGCGCATAATTCCAAGCGTGGTAACGAAACACTTTTTAGTGGAGCGACTCTTGACTTAGCACACAAAAGCTTAACGGATATTTCACGGTTGTAGTTTACTGATCGAATATATACGCAAGCACCGTACGCCTTCTCGGAAGAATCTGCAAATCCATGAAGTTCGATATTAGTTGGATTTTCTGAAAGAACACATCGTGGAATTTCAAGGGAATCAAGCTCCTGAATTTGATCCTTAAATTTTAACCAGCGCGTGTGCAAATTCAAAGGTATGGATTCATCCCAAGTTAGGTTAATTTGCCATAGTTCCTGTAATATCATTTTTGCAATAATAATGATCGGAGATAATAATCCTAGAGGATCAAAAATCTGTGCGGTTAAAGATAAAATTGATCTTTTTGATACGTGTGTTTCAGATTTAAGATCTAAGATAGAGTACTTAAATATGTCCAAATTATTATTCCAGCAAACACCCAGTGTTTTTGTTTGGGAATGGTCTGGGTTAAGATGAAGATCGAAGTTAGGGATATTTTCTAAACTTTCAGAGAGGGAAGGATCATTGGATAAGAATTTTCGAAGAATAAAACCACCATTTTTTAGAATAATAGTAACTTGCTGTTTTAATGCTGCTAGTGATTCTTTGGAAAATGTGCCTGTTAAAAGATCGTCCATATAAAAATCTTCGGCAACTGCCTGACTAGCTGCAGGATATTGTGATTTATATTCGTCAGAGAGTTGTTTAAGACATCTAGTTGAAAGAAAAGAGGCCGAAGCTGTACCATATGTCACAGTGTTTAGTTGAAAACAAGATATTTCGTCTGAAGGGCAGTTTCTCCACAAAATTCGGTGATATTTTTTATCATTATCATGCAGCAAAATTTGCCTATACATTTTTTCTATATCGCCCGTTAAAACATATGGAAACTTTCGAAATCTAAGCAACAGAGAAAACAAATCTCCTTGAATGGTTGGACCTACTGATTGCACATCATTTAATGATAATCCTGTGCCTGTTTTCGCTGAGGCGTCAAAAACAACACGGACTTTAGTTGTTGTACTCGATGGTTTCAGAACACAATGGTGGGGTAAGTAATATGTATTTTCTTCTAAAGGATCCTCTTTTATTTTAGTCATATGACCTAAGTTTTCATATTCAAATAAAAAATTATTATACTGAATACCAAGTTCGCGATTTTTTAAAAGTTTTTTCTCAAGGTTATAAAATCTATTTGAAGCTAAAGATCGAGATTCACCTAATTCCGAAACTTTTTCGTTAAAAGGAATCCTTACTATGAATCTGCCATCGAGATTTCTCTCCGTATTTTGCTGGAAGTGAGATTCAACTTCTAATTCCTGTGCTGAAAATTTAGGAGAGGTTTTGACTTCTTCCTGCTCCCAGAATCTTGCAACTTGTGCTTCCAAAGGTGTGCAGGAAAGATAGGATAAAGATGTTTGAATTTGTTGATTAAATTGTAAAATACAATCGCCGGACAAAATCCAGCCTAGTTTCGTTTTTTGAAGTATGGGACAAGACTCACCTAGATGAATTTGACCAATGCATAAGATATTCCAGAAGATTGCGGCGCCCAACAAAATATCGATGTTGCCCCTAACATTATATGAAGGATCCGCTAGACGAATATTTGGTGGAATATTTAGTGTAGATTTGTCAAAAGTAAAAGAAGGTAGAGGCTCCGTTATATTTTTAAGAATTAAACAAGATATTATGTCCACCTCAAAGGCGTTATGATTGGATAAGATTTTAAGATTAGTTTTATAGCGAATATTTGATAAGTTTTTATTTATTCCGAGGATACGTGAGTTACTATCGATTTTTGGAAGATTAAGCCTTTCACATGCTTCCTCTGTGATAAAATTGGATTGTGACGCAGAGTCTAGTAGAACACGACAAGATTGTAGAATACCATTTGAATCAGGTACCTGAACAATTGCCGTAGCTAAAAGAACATTATTAAATTGTTTTTGATTCGCCGATACTAACAAAGATACTTGCTCAGATGATTCTTGCCTTTTATTAGCGTTATTAGAAAGATTAGGATTTTTGTTGCTATTGTGTTCATTTGAATTACCTTGAGTTATATGGTCTGATTGCTTAGGATTAGTCTGATAATCCATATGAAGTAAAGTATGATGCTTTTTGTGGCACCTTCTACACGTTGACTGTGATTGGCAGTCTTTAAGGATATGATTTTTTCTAAGACAATTTAAACAAAAACGTAGTTTTTTAGCTTCATTTACTCGCTCATTTACCGATAGCTTTAAAAAATCAGTACAGTTGTAAATATTGTGAGTACCCTTACAAAAGTGGCAAGTAGACTGATTGGAACTAAAATATGAACCACCAACATTTGATGGTTTTTTATAATAAGGCCCTGTAGTAATATGAGATCTTTCAGGCTTAAAAGATTGAGTGCTCATAGTTTCTAAAACTTCACAGCGTCTTTTAAGAAAAGCAGATAACTCTTCAAAAGTTGCAAGATCACCAGTGATTTCATATTGCTCCCAGGCGCGTCTAGTTGCGTTGTCGAATTTTAAAACAATAATAAAAATAATTAGAGTGTCCCAGGTATTTACAGGAAGGCCTAAAGCACGTAGACACCTTATATTTTTGTTAACAGAATCGTATAAATTTCTTAAAGCGATATGCGACTCTTTCAAAATAGTAGGTATGTCAAATATTGCCTTTATGTAATTATTTGTTATAATCCTTTTGTTTTCAAAACGTTCACGCAGGAGTTGCCATGCTATAGGATAATTTACTGATGAAACTTCTAAGGAGTCAATAACGCTAGCTGCTTCATTTTTTAAGCATGATTTAAGATAGTAAAATTTCTGTATGTTTGTTAATGAGATATCTGAATCGATCAGCGTATTAAAGGTATCATAAAATTGCCTCCACTCACTGTATTGGCCAGAAAAAGTAGGCATATTTATGTTTGGCAATTTAACCCCCCTAGAAGGAACCTTATTTGAAACTTCGCCTTCTATCTGTTGCGAAACACTGTTAGTAGAGCGAGCATTACTCTCAAAAGTAGCCATATAAGCTTTAACTTGGCTTAAGATATTAAAATATTTTTCTTCAAAGTCGTCTCGCTCAGAATCACTTTTAACTAAAATTGCCTGCTGTTCTGCGGCAGCATTATCCCCCTCAGAAGATTTACTGATTAAGATATTATCAATTTCATCCTGAAGGGAAAGAAATTCACTTATAAGAGGTTCTATTAGGATAAGTCTTGAAGCTAGTTGATGATATATAAGATCATCGATAGATTTTGTTTTAACACGACCAAAAAAGGTGCAGAATCTGGTTAATTGACTCTTATAACTAGTGCGCTGAAGCGTTTTTGCTAATGTTTCAGTCATTATGCAAGAAAAAAGATATTAAAGATATATGTTAATCAAGAAAATAGGGTAATAAACAAGATATTTGATATTACTATGCTAAATAATAAGCAAAAGGTAGGATAAATAAGGTAGGGTTTAAGGTAAATAATATCTGGATAGGAATAGGATAGGATAAAGGAAACGGACTCACTATTTTCTCTCCAAAGATTTGCGTCTTACGATCTGAAGTTTCAGATTCAGGTTTTACAGGATGACGTTAATTGTGCTGTACTACCTTGGCAGGTGAGCAGGGTGGCGATGCAGCACGTCACGGACGATATTTGACGGATTTTGACGGATTTTGGCTGGAACTTCACTTGAGCATTTGATTCAATCCGGCTCGAAGGACCAATTATGTGATGGATGTTACACTTCTTGATAATAATAATAATAATACACTTCGATAGCTTGAATTGAATCTATTTACAGGATTTTAACTTATAATGAGACGCCCAGCATACCGTCCGCGACCGGTTCAAATTGTGACTTTTTTGTTACTTTCTTTTTTAAAAAATAAATCCGTTGCTAGGTATTTTTCTATAGGTATGCTGCGCACCTAACTTTATCAATTAACTCGTATATTAGCACAAAGGTGATAAACAGACAATTTAGAAAAGTGTTGTCAATAACACATTGTTAACAAACTAATAGCGACTGGTATTGTAGTATTCTGATTTATTATTTCAGTAACGTCTTATACAAAAAATATATTTTCCTCGAAAGCGGCTAATTTTAGCGAAACTAATGTAGAGTACGTACCTTTTTTAAAAAGGACCAGACTATTTTTAAAAATCAGTTTTTAAGTCTGTAAAGTGACACATGTCAAAAGTATGTCCTAATGAGTGTGGTGGCAAGTACTTTCCTGACTTCCCTGACGATATAAAACATTTACTATAGGCATAGTTTTATGAATCTTTATGGCTGACATAATATATTAAAGTTTCATTAAATTATACAAATCGGTTCAAAAGTAAGAGCCGAAAAGGTAAGTCGCTGGGTGGAATCTCCGTGAAGGGGCACTTTAGGATTTCTTTCTATAAAGAACTAGCGTTATATACTTACCAGACGCCCTGTATACTTTGTTAAAAGTTCATATCAATATAGCTAATGAGTTAAAAAGCAGAACATATTTTATCAGCGCATCAATTTAATTAGGTTTCATGTACTGATTTGAATAAGCTTGTTTTTCTACTAGACTATTCGATGATCTAGTGATTTTGCGAAGGAATATCTTTTTTGAGCTAGACATAATTGTATTGTAAGACATTTTTGGGCTTCACACCAAATTACTCTACAAATCTATAGAAAATTTGATTCTGTTCCCCTTAACCAGACTCATCAACTTGTGTTTCCGGGGGGGGGGGGGGGGGCATATTTCCATTCATTCTAAAATATGCCGTAGTAATCCCCATTTTCAAAAAGGGCGGCTCAGACCAATATCACTGCTGCATGTGCTTTCCAAGGTAGTGGAGGGGTGTATGGCTATGCAGATCCAGGATTATTTTGAACAGAGCCAACTTTTCACAGGGTTCCAGTTTGGTTATAGAAGGAACAGGAGCACAACCTTGTCTATTACTGACCTGGTTTCTTATATTCAGGACTCTTTTGAGAACAAAGAATATACTGCTTCAGTCATCAGTGTCAAAGTTATAAGAAAAAATCGTTTTTTTATTAATATCTCAAAGATCCTTTGGCCGATCTTGGTGAAATATGGTAATGTTGTTGGTTGTCATAAGACAAGGGGTTTCGGGATTTGATATCGCTAATCTCTGATGCCAAAATTAAATCGCAAAGTGTTAAAAAAATAAAATATCACCAAAATAATAGCTGGATGACACCTGCTATATTAAAGTTACTAAAGGAAAAAAACAAAGCCTAACTATAAGCAATATAAAAAATTTCCTAACAATGAAAATGTTGCCAAAAAATTTAAAAGTCTTAAAAATATAATAAATAACAAAATCAGAATCCAAAAAAATGCGTATTTTAAACACAAATGGGATAGAGCAGGAAGTAATCCCAGAGAGCAGTGGAAAGTGATCAACTCCTTTATTAGACCAACACCTAACACAAATATCATAGATTAATTGAAAATAAATGCCAATTTAGTAAACATATCTTATGATATTGTTAATAGTCTAAATATCTATTTCTCTGAGGTGGGATCCGGAATAATAGAGGAGGTTGACCGGGAAAGAAATAATCTCAATGTCGATAACATGTTTGCGGAAGTAGAGTGTGACAGAAATTAATTCTTAAAATTAACTGATTCCAAGGAGATTGGCGATATAATATCTGGTCTTAAGCGCAATGCTGCGCCTGGTCATGATGGGGTTACGGTAAAGGACATGCTTAATATTAAGGAATTTATTATCAAGGATTTGGTTATTTTAATAAATAATATTTTAATTAGCGGCAGGTTCCCTGATGAGCTAAAGATGGTTAAGATTTGCGCCATTTATAAGTCTGGATCTAAGTCACAAATGTCTAATTATAGACTGATATCTCTGATAAGCATTTTCTCCAAGATAGTTGAAAAGGTGATAAAAAGTCGAATGATTTCCTTTATTGATGAATGTGTTCATACCGATAGCTTCCAGTATGGATTTTTAAAAAATAGTAGTACCCTTAGTGCAACGTTAGACTTTATGGACCATCTTACAACTAAGTTAGATAAGGGTAATGTGGTCATTGCTGTGTTTGTTGATCTGCGAAAAGCATTTGATGTTGTTAGTCACAATGTTCTCTTGAGAAAACTGGAAATTATGAGGATTAGGGGTGTGCCACTTGAATTAATTAGGACTTATTTATGTGGTAAAAAGCAATATGTTAGTATGGACAACGTTGATAGTGAAGTGGCGGTGAATAATAGCGGAGTACCCCAAGGATCGGTTCTGGGGCCGCTCCTCTTTTCCCTGTTTGTCTTAAGCTTGAGTGTCCTGGGACTGGATTCAAGGTGTTACACTTTCGCTGATGACACAATACTAACTTACTGTGGAGATAGTGCTGAACAGCTTGACATGCTGATTAATGACGACTTACTAAAATATTATAAATGGACTTTAACTCAAAATTTTAAGATTAATTTGGATAAAACCAAATATGTATATGATATTTAAGCAAAAAAATAAATAATTTAGAAATAAGAATAAATAATGTAATATTAGAGAAAGTTCAGTCAGTCAAGTATTTGGGCCTTATGCTGGAGGAAAATCTAAACTGGAGTACACATATACAATATATAAAAAATAAGATTATTCCTCTGATTGGCGCTCTATTTAGATGCAGAGACTTTTTAACAAATAACGCCAAGTATAAAATTTACAATGGTTATATCCTCTCAGAATTAAGATATCTTTTGCCTATATAGGGTACCTGTGGTAAAATCAATTTTGAAAAAATACAAATCCTCCAGAATAAGGCATTAAAAGCACTATTTAGATTGGATTATCGGACGCACACAGAAGATTTATATAATATGCTGCATATTTCACCCATCGCTCAGATACTCAAGATTGAACAATCTAAACTAATGTTTAAAATAACAAAAAATTTGCTAAAAACAAATACTACCTACCATTGTCTATGTCAACGAGATTCATTTATATGACACAAGAGCAAGCAATGATATACAATTAGGTACTGCTAGGACAAACAAATCTCTCTATAATCCGATAAGCGAAGCTTCGAAGATTTTTATTACTCTTCCTCAAACTTTAAAAAATTAAGTAACCTTTAATTTATTTAAAAAATAAATAAAATTGCATTACACCTAAACAATTGCCTTTTAATAACTATTGCCGTGCCTCCGATACCAATACTTAAAGTATTGTTTAGGAGTTGTTTTGGTATTTGAGTATTTCTATATATAAACTTTATAATCTTTTAATTATTATACTTGAATAAACCAAATATGTTGAAAAAAAAAAAGACGCTAAGTTGGCACTAACTAAATGAATATTATGAGATCCAGTGGCGGCCCGGGGGGCAGCCTCACGAATAATATTGACAAAAAAAACGACGCCACTGACTTGTTTAAAAACTTTATATTGTTTACGTTAAGCAGCTAAAAATTGAACTGTCTTGTCTCTTCATATTTTTTCGTATCTTACTTTCTTTTTAAGAAAAAAAATAAAAGCCACTTTTGCATGTCGAAAAAGCTTTTATTAGATATGATGCTTTGGATGTCCATATTGTCTATAGCTCTCTTACGAGATATTTGCGTACCACATGTCGGTAATATATTCCTTCATATTTCATATTATTATGCAGAATCTTCCCTGGAAGTGTACAAACGATATAACGGACACCCTGTATATGTAGTACGTATATGCGTTCCAAATTTTTATATAAGTGTTTATTCTGTTTATCCCTCGTTGCACATTATTTTATGCAATTCGATGCGATGTACGACAGAACGCATCTTATGTTTAACGACTACATCTTCATAAAACTATACTATTTTATTATGTAATATGTACGGTGTAGATAGCTGAACGGCTTCGAGAAGTCCTTGAGTAAAGTCAATGGATAGTTTTAGTGGTGGGTGATCAAAGATGCGTCTTTATTTTAGTATTGAGGTCCAGACAAGTCGCCGACGAAACAAGTGTTGTAACTCCTAACAGTATGTGGTCAGTAAAAGTTTCTCTTGTCGTTGTAACCCTATTCATTGGTGGTAAGTCAATAGCCAATAATATTTACACTAATTAGTTTATTTATACCATAAAAGTATATTTCGACCCTTTATCTAAAAACAGAAAGTATTCGCATCAAGTCATTATCTCCAAAGACTTGGCGTAGTGGAGGTTTTTTATGCAAACCACTAAAGCTAAAGATATAATTTTAAAAGTTTACAATTAAGGGCTTAATAATTTAAAATAAGGGCATCACGTGTTGTGGAAGGACACAGGCGATCACAGCCCCTTTATTTTGAAGGTAAGCTATTTGAACTTGTGGAATTATAGTATGTTGCTTAATACGAGAGAGTAATAAATCATTATTGAACTATAAAACCCAGTAGTATTCGCTGTATTCCATAGGTGTAGTCCAATTTATTGTTATTGTATCTATAAGTATTGTCAGGGGTCCCGAGATCGGATAGATCAAGGCGCAGGTAGTTTATAGTTGTTCCCAGCTTAATTTGATGACATAAAAAAGCGTTAAACTCCTGACCATAGACGTCGCTTCTACCAAATAATTAAAATGCGAATTGCTGTAAATTTTTAATATGATTAAATAGTATACAGTGTGACCAGTAAAGTCCGCATCATATGGGATTTTTTTTTATTAGTAGCTTTCTTCGAAATTTGACTTTGGTATCAGTTTCTGCTTCGATCGAAATGAAAATTTACCCAAAAAATGGTAGTCACGTGATTCGCATTATCGGTCAAATATTAATTTTTTTCCAAAAAAAAATTAAAAAGTGGGGTTCATTTTCAAAATATCGAAAGAAGTTATAAGAAAAATTTTTTTAAATGCCATTTTTAGCACATATGCAAAATTTCAGTTGCATAAGATAATTTTGATTTTTTACCCATATTTTGTAAATAACAACACTGTTGCAAAATAAAACTCAATGCAACACATAAAACTTCTTAGTTGTATCAATGTCTTATTCCAGACACATTTCCTTTAAACTGGCGCCATATTAAATGTATGTTTTTCTACAAAATCCAAATAGGGCTATTAAAATTTTGTCGCATGTGATGCAAAGGTTATTTGTCTTTGACCCTCTATAAGGTAGCTTCAGAAAATAAGTATTTTTGAAAACGTAGTTTGTGTCTAAAAGTAAAACACCTTAATATTAACAAAATAGTTTAATTAACAGAGTCTTATTTTCTAATAAAAAATCATATTTTAATAATTTAAAATTCCACCTTTTTAATTTATAACAAACTATTCTTGATATTTGAATATTAAATTAAAAACAATTAAAAAACTTAAAATTTAAAATTACATTTCTGTGTGAAGTCCATTGCGTTCAATTCAAACAATTGTTCTTCTTGACACTTCTTTGATGGTGTTTCTGATGCTTAGGGGCCTTATTTCAAAAATACAGTTTTGAATGACAGTTTCCAAATGTTCAGCATTGAACGTTCTTTAACCTGTCTTGCATTATGGATGGGAGCACCATCACACTGAAACCACAAATTATGTCTTATTTCAATAGGCATATTGTCCAGAACTTCAAGGATCTCGTTATTAAGGAAGCGTAGGAATTCTTCAGAGTTTAAATTACCTGTAAAAAAATAAGGCCTAACAACTTGGTCGTTTAAGATACCGCACCACACATTTGTTTTAAAGGAATACTGGTCCCTGCATTCTATTATAAAATTAGGATTTTCTTGAGCCCACCATCTACAATTTTGAGAGCTAACAACGCCGTTTGAAGTGAAGGTGGCGTCGTCGGTCCATAAAACGTGAAAGGGAAATGACACATTTCCTTCTTTTTCCCCTTGGTACCAAAAGGAGAATCCTAAACGTATGTCATAATCTTGTTCCTTAAGAGTATTTATAAATTTTGGTTTATAAGGTTTAAATTTATTTTTGTGCAAAATATTTCTTACACTCTCTCTTTGAACGTCAGTTCTGCAAGAGACATGTGACATGTCTAATACTAGTTTGAGCATGTTCCACAACACCTAGGCACACATTTAGTTGGACTTCTTCAGTATGTTTTATAGGATTATGAGTCTTTTTAAATGAATTTTCCACCGATCCAGTTGATTTAAATTTTGCCATAATAATACTCACAGTAGATTGTTGCACATTTTGGATCCTTTTCATTAAAAATGTTGGCTGCTACACGATGACTTGTGTTTTCACCACATATTAATACAATTTCGATTTTTTCCTGTGAAGTTAACATTTTTTTATTTAATACGCAGTACTAATTAAAAGCCACTATGTCAAACAGAAAGCGATTTGACTGTCATTAATAAAGCAAGGGCCTGTTGATCTTTTTTATCATTTGTTTTTCGTGCCTCATCGTAAGGTGGAATACTTATTAATTTTTCGGAAACTGCACTTAAATAATAAAAGATTATTTTTACTTTTTTTATAACATAGCTTCAGAACAAATTTTAATAAAGGAGTTTTAAATTAAATCGTTGAAAACAGATTAACTTTACGTTAAGTTGAACGAAAATTAATTTTACACTTTATGAAGACTTTACTGATGACCCTGTGTACCTACTTGTTTTGTCTTAATTATAATTTGTTTTACTTTTAGACACAAACTACGTTTTCAAAAATACTTATTTTATGAAGCTACCTTATAGAGGGTCAAAAACAAATAAACTTTGCATCACATGTGACGAAATTTTAATAGCCCTATTTGGATTTTGTAGAAAAACACACATACAAAATGGCGCCAGTTTAAAGGAAATATGTCTGGAATAAGACATTGATACAACTAAGAAGTTTTATGTAGGTTGCATTGAGTTTTATTTTGCAACAGTGGTGTAATTTACAAAATATGGGCAAAAAATCAAAATTATCTTACGCAACTGAAATTTTGCATGTGAGCTAAAAATGGCATTTAGAACAACTTTTTCTAATAACTTCTTTTGATATTTTGAAAATGAACCCCACTTTTTAATTTTTTTTGGAAAAAAATTAAAATTGGACCGATAATGCGAATCACGTGACTACTATTTTTTGGTAAATTTTCATCTCGATCGAAGCAGAAACTGATGCCAAAGTCAAAATTTGAAGGAAGCTGCTACTAATAAAAAAAATCCCATATGATGCGGACTTTACTGGTCACACTGTATATTATAGCTTGTTCATTATAGTTTATATCGATAAAAGGTTTGCACCCGTGACTTCGCTTGCAGAGAATATCCTTAAAATGGTCTTTCTGTAAAGAAAAATACTAATTTTGCCAAAAACAATTAAAAATATAGTTATTATCGATAAGGGGTTTGTACCCGTGACATCGCCTGCAAAGAACACATGCATTTAATATTTTTAGAATGGTCTTTCGGTAAGAAAAATGCTTATTTTTCCGAAAACAATTAAAAAAAAATTATTTCTGTCCAGCGAGGACTGCGAGGAGGTACTATCAGTTTTCCTTGCCATGAAAGGGACGGTACTACGTTAGTTAGAATATACAGTTAGTAGTTAGAATTCACTATATATATATTTTAACAACAAATTGATCGCATCAGCAGAATCACAGTAACCGTTCTGTAATATAACAAGTTTTTAAGATACGTGTTAAACGAACATAATTAATTTAGGGGAAAGGGGAAAGAAAGTCAAAAAGTCTTTCTCCACTGATTTAATAGTGAGCTATCAATCGCTCAATTTTAAAAATAAAACGTCTCTACATGTTTCCAGTAAATAAATTTTACAAATGCAATTTCAACATTATAATTTCTCATTAACACTAACAAAAATTTTTCTCTTCTCATCCACAAAATATAAATTTTTATAACATGACCTAGAATGTCCAAAAGATTCTTTTTATATATCCTAACTTATGACTTTCAAATGAAGAACATCTTCCCTTTTAAATCCGACCACAAATTGACAAAGCCTTTACATGAATTTTGAATTAAATATAACATTTCATTTACAATTTGAGTATGCTGATTGCATTTACATTCAATTTTTAATATCTTATCAACATTTTTTTTTTAAAAGCTCCATCAGCGTCACTTTCCACCAACAGTTTTCTCTCTACTGCTAATAATAACTGCAGCACTGTTTTTGTCTCCTGAAGATGGAGGTTACTATCTTTGAAACATATAGAGACGTTTTATTTTTTTTAAATTGAGCCTTTGATAGCTCACTATTAAATCAGTGGAGAAAGACTTTTAGACTTTCTTTCCCCTTTCTCCTCTATTTCAACTCCACTTCGAGAATGGACTATTTCTTTAAATTATAATTAATTTAAAATTCATAAACAATTTAATGACTGGAATCGTCAGAACTTTCAGAAGTAGAATCATTTCCAGGTTAGATTACTACTGGCGCTATATGTGGTGAAACAGAATATCCTTTTTTTATTCTTATAGCATGAGCTACGCAATTTTTCCATACATCGCTATTTACTTCGTTATTACCTGCCGAATATTATTAAGGACAACTGCGCTTAAAGTTGGAGCACAGTATAACGGAACTATACAGTAGCGACACGAGCTGTCGGTCCCTTTGATCTCCAGGGGTCAGTTTCAGTGACAGAAGGATGACGGTATTGTCCTCTATTACACTGAGAAAACATATGAAATTTTATGTTGAAATCGCTTTTACACTGAAAAAAAGTCAATTTAAAGCACATCTGCTCCTTATTTTTTCTTGGGAATCCATCGAAAATCAGCAAAAGTTCGGCACAAACACTTCAAAGCACCTTCAAACACTTAAACGCACGATAAAAACCAATAAATTACAAAAACTAAACAAACTACAATCCACACAAGCTTTGTTTACCTTTCTGACTGACTTATTTGTCACTAAAAAGATGACCGCTACGCGCATTGGGTCTGTCTAAATCGCCTCGTGTCGCTACTGTATAGTTCCGTTATACTGTGGTTGGAGGTTGATTATTGTGTGATATTCTTTGCTGACAAGAGCAACACATTAGGTACAAAGCCATCTTTACTTCCGGCAAGATAACGCGTTTTCCTCTCGAACACGGTGTACCAATAGTACAATTTGTACTGTCTACCCAACCATACTTAACAACATCATAAGTATCAAATCAAGTTTCATTTACATAAATTATACCTTTATCGAATTTATAGTACTCCTTTATTTTGCGCAAATAGTCCTCTCGTAGTTCAATGATACGCAGGGATTCCATTATAACCATTAGATTATCTCATTTTTAGCCACATTTTAACAAAACATCACGCAACGTTGTTGGAACCTCGCAATTTACGAACCAGTTCTAAAGTTGGCACTATATTATTCTCGTAAAAGTAAAAGTTGTAAATAGTTCACAGAATAAAATCCCTTGTAGTATTGTCAGCCGTTTTGAATTTTTGATTTATTGGTGTGCGCTTTATGGAATGACCGGTTACAGTCCCCAAATTAATAACGTTATAAATTCTTATTAAACCCAAGTTGTGTTAATTCATTACAAGTACATTCTTGTACAAAGCGTATTTTCAGTATTTCCCGGATTTTCTTTTTTAAACACGCGTACATATATAAAATAATGCGTTGACATTAAACATGTAAATATTTGTTTCTTAATTCCGGACTTATTTCGCTTTCGATGACCGACTCTGGCATCAACTAATTATATTCCTGCGATAATTCACGTTGGCATTCTGTTTCAGATTGTTGCCAAAAAATCACTGATATAATAAAATATAGGTAACAAGTAAAAACTTACTTGTTTAAAACCACACAGTTGTGGTGAAAATGAAATATGTAAATTACAGTAAATCGTTTCAACCAGCCATGCCACTGTTCGATTTTCAATATCGTCTACCTGAAGCATCAACTGATTTTAAAGCTGATAAGGGATCACCCACTAACTATTTGCTGTTCTTGTATATAGCCTATAAATTTGTATTTATATGATGCTCTATTAATTTTCTGACTCAGAGTCTCATTTCGCACTTTAAATTGCGGGTGAGCCTCGACGATCTATCGCTAGGGTGTTGCCAGTTCTACAAAGTTTTCGTAAGTGTAGGAGGAACATAAGGGTTTGTTAGTTGTTTGTTTTTTTTTGTTTAACCACAGTGAAATTCATTTTAGTTTGATTTAAATTATTTTTGTATAAATTCTGTTTGTGCAGTAATAAAAAAAATATTATAATATTCATGAATGGCTTCTTCTTTCTTTCTTTGATATTGGAAATTTCTTGGTTTAAAGTAGATTTGCAAACTAGCTTACAATAAAGTTATTGACTATCAATTAAATACTGATATAAAAGAACACTTTTTATAATAAAAACTTAAAGAATTTAAAAAAAAAGATCTGACAACCCCGATTATGATGCCGGTCCCTTTGAAGCCCGGTCGAAGCTTTTTTTGATGTACTAGTAACCACATAATACAGGGTCGTTGGTATGTATGGAAATGGTCGATTATTTCCTAAAGTAAAACAGCTAGCAAAAAATAATTAAGACAAAAGTCTTAGGGTTTTTTAATGTCTATAAAAATTTTAGAAGAATAAGTATACAGGATGAGTCAGAAAGTCGCAGGAAAACAAAGTTATCTTTTTTTTAATCGAACACCCTCTGTCTTGGAATATTTTTGGATTTAACATTAAATTACAATTATTTTTTAATAAATACATTATAAGTCTAAACCTAATAGTTTCCGAGACATCGACTATTGAAAAATTACATTTTTGAACTTTGATAGCCTCTAGCTTTCTAACGGTACGTCTTAGAGTAAAACGGCTTACATATCCCTGTCTTAGTTTTTTCTTATCTTCCTACTGGTGTCAACTTCCGGTTAAACCGGATGTAACCTAAAAGCCGGAAATATAGTACTTCCGGTTTAACCGGAAGTTGATATTCTTGGAAAGATAATAAAAAGTAAGAGAGGGACATGCAAGTTACTTTGCTCTATGACATAACGTTAGAAAGCTAGAATCTGTCAAAGTTCAAATATGTAATTTTTCAAAAGTCGATATCTCGGAAACTATTTGGTATAGACTTATAATATACGTATTGAAAAATAATTGTAATTTTATGTAGAATCCAAAAATGTTTTAAGATATAGGGTGTTCCATTAAAAAAAAAGTGACTTTGCTTCTTTACGGATTTTCGACTCATCCTGTATATTTATTTTTTCTTTAAATTCTAATAGACTTCAATAAACTCTAAAACTTTTGTCTTAAATATTTTTTGCTAGCTGTTTTATTTTAAGAAATAATCGACCGTTTCCATACATACCAACGACCCTGTATACTATTCTAAACAATACATTTTTTTCACTACTAACCTATAACATCGGCATTATTGACCGATTATTAACGTTAGAAATAGTTTTTCTCTACCTTATAAGTTATTATTGACATTATTGACCATGGTCAATAATAAGGCATTGAAATCCATTATTGACCGATCTTCAAGAATCTATTTGAACGCAGGTAACTTCATTTTTTGATTCTACAACATCAATTCATTGTGGTTAGGCAACCAGATAATTATCAATACATATTAGATTATTCGAGATTCTTAATATTGTAAAATTTCGATACAATCAACATTTTTTCTGCTTCCATCCTTAATTCTGGAGGTGTCCACATAATAATATCACTAACATTTTCTTCGCTCATTTTTAAAAAAAAAAACGGAAAACTCGTGAAATCTGATGATATAAATGAACAAAAATTGACATTAACAAAGCCACCTGACAAAACAACAAAATATTTTGCCAATTCCAAAGCGCAGGTAACTTGATTAAAAAATATACTTATACCTACCTATAATTTTTTATAATTAATAATACCATAAAGATAAATGTCTTATAAAAGTTTGTAGTAGTGGAAAAAATATTATATTAACCACGGTTTAGAGAGCTTAGACAGCTTATAGCACTCGCGTCTTAAATCCCTCGTCGCTCCGCTCCTCGTGATTTAAACTTGCCGCTCGGGCAATAATGATGGCTGTCTAAACCTTGGTTAATAATATACTATTATTTGTTAAATGATATTATATTACGTAAAAATTATTTTTGTATGCAGATAATGTAAAATATTAAATATTCAATATCTTTTCAAACGAGAAATTTGCGCTTAATTTTATGTTGATCAGAATCACAATTATTAATAAATTAAATACAACTACTTATGAATATAAAAAATAAAATAACTTTAAAGTTATTCAATACTTTACAGTACAGCAATACAGCAATATTTTGGCGGGGGTAGTATTTATTGATATAAGTTGGGGAAATTAATAACTTATATTTATGAATTCTTTGGAATAGTACTAGTACATTAAATGGCTTTAGTGAATTTTAAAAATGTTCATTAACTAGATTATTACAATTGTTGTAATATTATGGAAATATGTAATTATTATATTATTCATAATGTATACCATGATGTTTTCTGTGCATTATATTTTAAGAATAAATACAATGTTAAATAAATATTATAAATACTAAGCCAAGGTGGTTTTTTCATAAATCTCATAAAATATTTTTAGCTGAAATATTAATATTTCCTTTATGTTAGAAAGGAATAACAAGATTAAACACAATTAATGATATAATCAAAATAAACCTAAAATATACACATACTATGAATTATTCATTTGACATAGAAGTTCATAAATATAAACTCAATTATTCAGTCTGTAAATCACATCCGTACTTACAAAACATCACAATTTAGGATCATAACAAGACAATTAATTAATAAAGAAGGGACACTTTTATTTTTTAATTTTGACAAGATCTGAAGATCAAAAAGGTGTCCTGTAAGAGACCTGGATTTAATAATCAAAGTAAATATAACCACAATGTGTAGACTTCAATTAATATATTATAATAAAAATACATGTTTCGCCTTTAAGGCGTCATCAGACCTAAAAATATGCCAATCTACAACAACAAATATTCAGTAAGACAAATAATACGATTACACAAGAATATGTTTTAATGTGTAACCGTACTTATTTTGTTATTTTTTTCATGACTTTTGGCCTATGACGTAAGTACGTTAACTGACTTACTTACTCAATTTCTTTAATTCAGATTATGTTACATAATTTACCAAAGATTATGAACACAAATTGGAAAGACGTCATATAAAAATAAAAAAGAAAAATCCTATAAAATGACATATTTAAAAAATCATCCATACCGTAGGACCCTAACTTCACTAAAGCCTAATTTCGATCTAAAATTCTTTTTCATTGCTTATTCTTTTTATTTTCCCGGGCAGTTTGTTGTATAGTTTCAAGCACATATAATTGGGTGACCTTTCAGTAAGGATTAGCCTGTGTATGGGATAATTGATATTTGAAGTTCTCGTCTCGTGTTGATTACTAGAGCTGGGGCTTAAAAACAGTTTTTAATTTTAAAGACGACTATTAAACACTCATAAATTAATGTACAGGGTGCTCGTGTATATTTTTCCCAATAAATATCTCCATTATTATTGGTTTTAGAGAAATGGTTAAACTAGCAAAGTTATAGCATTTTCATCAAACGTTCAGAAAATGAAATGAACAAAAACAACTGAGTATCGGAGGTGACAGCTTTTTGGCAAGTGACAGTTTTTTCAAATGGAATACCCCCTATTTTTTCATTGTATCCGTTAAAGAATTTTATCCTCTTTTAAAATATATAGTGGTTGTTGGGGTTATTTTTTAATGTTTTGGAATTATACGAAAATATAATAGAATTATCATTAACCTCATTAAAGTTTTGTAAATGGCTCATGTTACTCATAGTAATACCTGTCACCTTGACAATTTCTGTCTTTTTAATAAATCGTAATAAACGTTGTCATAATCAGGGTCTAAATGGGATACTCTGAAGAGCAAAAGTTCGAAATTCTTAAAATATATATAAATTTCGTCAACTTTCTGAGCGAAAAACATTACAAAGAAAGAAAAGGCATTGTCGGATACTTGAGGATGAAGAACTTGCTGTTCTTTTATATTTTCAAGGGAATTCCTATTTGTTTTTATATTCGCTTCGTATCATTTAGAAGCTTAATTTATTTTTAGAAAATCTACAAAATTCGATAAGGGACTATGCAAGATATCTTGGCAAATGTTGCACAGTAGTTTTTAAAATTCTGAAACGGCATAAATTCCTCGACTCTAAATTCAAAAAAGTTCGAAAATTAACAGAAGAACAGAAGCAAAGACGCTTGGAGTTTTGCCGTTACATAACAAACATCCTAAACAATAACGCCAATTTGTTTGAAAACATTATGTGGAGCGATGAATCTTTTTTTAATACGGCTTCAGCTCCAAATCCCAAAAACACTAAGTTCTGGGCATCGCAGAATCCGCATTTTACAGTTGAAGTGATACATTCTGGGTGGGTATCAGTAAATGTGTGGTGCGGCATAGTGCTAAACAAAATCATCGCTCCAGTTATCATTGATGGATCTTTAAATGAAGTTAGATATCGTGTAATGCTAGCACATGAAATAGAGGATATTCTTGAAACTTTTCCTCTAAACGCCGCAAGGAATTTTATATGGCAGCAAGATGGTGCTTCATGTCATAGTGTTCTTCCAGAGAATACCCCAATGAGAATTATGTCATTTGAATTGGTCGTAGAGGGATGACTGCATGGCCTCCCAATAGTCCCGACTTAACGCCATTAGACACATTTGTTTGGGTCTACCTCAAAGACAAGATATCTGCATCCAGATCAAATAGTGTTGCCGATTTGCAGGAATAAATCCAAATTGAAATTGACTTTCTCAACTTCGGTAGGCCAGATATAATTGCTAATGCAATTAAAAAACTAAAAGAGGGTTACCAATCCTGCATTTTAATGAACGGTGGCCATTCTCAGCAATTATAAAAATAATATATATATTATGTTGTGTTATGTTTTAATTTCGTTCCAAAACGGTAAAAAATAACCCCAATAACTACTAAATATTTAAAAAGGGGATAAAATTCTTTAACTGATACAATTAAAAAATAGGGGGTATTCCATTTGAAAAAACTGTAATTTTCCAAGAAACTGTCACTTCCGATACTTAGTTGTTTTGTTCATTTCATTTTCTGAAGGTTCGTTGAAAATGCTATAACTTTGATAATTTAACAATTTCTCTAAATCCAATAATGATGGAGATATCTATTGGGCAAAATATACGCGAACACTCTGTACAATGCATGTACCGTTAATATTACCAATTTCTTAAAAACAGACTATCGCTTCTAAATTACAAATATGCGTTGAATTTGACTATCCTTTCCCCAATATTTTAAACAGGATTCGAAGTCAGCAAAATATAATATTTAAAAAGTTTTTTCATTCGTGTGTTTTACCAGTAACACGAATACCATGGCAAATACCATTTAGTTTCTGTAAAAGACATTTGATATGAAATGGTCAATCTAAAAATTCATTAATCTGTTTTCCCAACAATTTTGAGACTATGAAAAATAATTTTGTCTTTATTATTATTAAAGCTTATTTTCTGCCAACCACTAGGTGGCCCTGCTAAGAGAGATTCTGCACTAAATGACAAGTTGATTAATACTTTTACCCCTAAAAGTAAATTAGTATCGTCGGCGTAATTAACCATATCTTGATTAGGTTGAATCATAATCCGCTGTAAGAACTGCTAACTCGGTCAAAGCCACCAAAACCTACCCGGGTGCCGACATAAATTTGGACCACAACCCAGTTATAGCTAAACTAGGCATAAGGTTGAAAAAGATAACAAAACGCCTCAACAACTATATAGACACAAAGCTCCTTAAAGAGCCTAAAAGTCATAACGCAGTTAAGATAGAGACTAACGAATGTTTGAAAGACATTAATAAACTAAAAGAAGTTACCGTGCATGAAAAGTGGAAACAAATATAAACAGGATTAGGAACATTAGCCCAGAAACATCTAGCAAGTCAAAAAGTCAGGAAAAAGCCCAGGATGACGACTAAAATCCTGGATCTTATGGAAGGAAGGAGAAGGAACAAGGGCAGGATGAATGAGTACAGAACACTACATAGGACAGTACAAGGAAAAATCAAGGAGGCCAAGGAGGAATATCTAGTGGCGCAATGCGAGGACATAGAACTACTGGATAAGAAATTTGACAGTTTTCGCATGCACAAGAAGATATAGGAAATGGCCGGATGCGACAAGGTCAAGACAGTTGGTAAAACTATCAAGGATACAGAGGGGCATATAATAACTGACCTGGGGGAGAAACTAAAGAGGTGGAAAGCATACCTGTCGGAACTCCTTTATGACGAAAGACCTCCAAGACCAGGTCTAGAATCGAACAATATACATTTAAAAATATTAAGATTAGAAATAGAATATGCCTTGGAAACTATAAAACCTAGTAAAGCTGTTGGTCCTGATCAAATACCCATAGAGCTTATCAAACTTTTCGATGAAGACGTGATTGATGTTCTTCTGCATTTCCTCAACCGCATCCATGCTGGGGGAGAAATCCCTAAGCAATGGTTGTCATCTACCTTTGTGCTTATACCGAAGAAACCGAATCCGAGAGAGTGCTCAGACTATCGAACCATCGCACTCATGAGCCAAACTTTGAAGTTATTCCTAAAGATCATCCACAAAAGAATATACAGAAGACTCGAGGAAGATATAAGCTACACACAGTTTGGATTCCGGGGAGGACTTGGAACACGTGAGCCGCTCTTTGGGATTAACGTTCTTTTTCAGCGCTGTCTTGATATAAACCAGGATGTGTATGCGTATTACATAGATTTCGAGAAAGCTTTTGACAAAGTGAAACATGACAAGTTGCATCGGCTACTAGTCAACAAAAACATTGATTCGGACGACGTGAGAATAATACGTGACCTATATTGGGGCCAAAGAGCTAGTACAAGGGTGGAAAACCAAACAACAGAGGAAATGGAGATCCGCCGTGGTATGAGACAAGGATGCATCCTATCACCGCTTCTATTTAACCTTTATAGTGAAGCTATTTTTAGGGAAACCTTGGAGGATGAATCAGTGGGAATAGTTATAAATGGGGAAGTGATTCACAATATGAGATATGCTGATGACACCGTCCTGTTAACTGGTAAACTTGAAGACACAAGATACCTTTTAGAAAAACTGAATGATCGATGTAATAAATATGGTCTAAAAATTAATTTTAGGAAAACCAAGTTAATGGTAGTCACAAAATTCCCACAAAACCCGAACCATGTAAACGTGACTATAGCGAACACCACAATAGAGAACGTCTCGACATATAAATACCTAGGAACCTGGATAGATCAATCAGGTGACCAAACAAGAAAGATAAGAACGAGAATAGAAATGGCCAGATCAACGTTTACTAAAATGGAAAAGTTGTTTGTCAGTCGAGATATTAGGATGGAGCTTAGGATGAGGATGCTGCGTTGTTGCGTTTTTTCCGCGCTTTCGGATGGAGTGGAAACATGGACGCTCAAAAAGAACCACGTGAATAAACTGCAAGCCTTCGAAATGTGGTGCTACCATAGAATGTATCGAAATCACCTGGACTGATCACGTCACTAATGCCGAAGTCCTAGAACGGATGCAAAAAGAGTGTGAAATCATTAACTCCATAAAAGGGAGAAAGCTTCAATACCTGGGGCATATAATGAGAGGACAGAAATACACACTTCTCCAATTGATAGTTCAGGGAAAGATCAGTGGAAGGAGAAGTGTTGGCAGACGACGTGTGTCCTGGCTTAAAAACCTGAGGGAATGGTTCAACTGTAGTAACGTGCAGCTGTTCCGAGCAGTAGTCAACAAGGTCCGGGTTGCCGTGATGATAGCGAACCTCCGATAGGAGATGCAATGCAAGAAAAAGATATTATTTAAAGCATTAATAAAAACAATAAATAGAATAGGCCCTAATAAACTGCCCTGTGCTATACTCACACTGTTAGATAATGTTTTGGAGTTGAAAGATTTTCCGTTTTTCCATGTTTTCTGTCACTCAAATATCCTATTATCTTCTTATGAGTGTTCCCTCCTTTCCCATACCTTACAAGCTTCCCAATTAAGCAGTCGTATGCTTTAGACAAATCCAAAAACATTCCTACAGCTACAATACCGTCTTCAAGGTGTTTCAGAACTGTTTGAATAAATTAAAAAATTGCAGTTTGTGTGGATCGTCCATCTAAATATCTGTATTGAACACATTGCCATCTCTAACAATTTTGAAAAACCGGTTAGGAAACTAATGGGCCTGTAATTATACATTGGTTCAAGATCACCCTTTTTTAAAAGTGATTTTACTAGTGCTATTGTGCGCGTCTAAAGTCCCCCCCTGGACTCAGTTTTCAAAGATGGCGGCAGGGCGCCATTGTAAATAAAATTATTAAATGGCGCATGGGGTCGAGTCACACCTCATTGGAAAGGTATTTTTAATCTATGAACGATCCCCAAGTTTAAGAAAAATTTATCTATTCATTTTAAGATGGCGGCCACTTTTGCCAATGTGGGTTTAATTTGATTTTTAAGCAATAAAACTGTGAATAAGTTGAGATCTTGCCGCATTTTGATGAATATTAGCTGCAGCTATGAAACTTACTTCCCCCTTCCCTTGTTTTCGAGGATGGAGGAAACCAAAAAAACAGTCAAACTCTTTTTACCCACGAAACCACCCTTTTTCGCAATATTTTCGTGGTAATGCGTGTTTGGAGGGAATGATAGAGATTTTCGTAAGAGTTTAGAGACAAAGAAAGGGCAATGATAGGGTCAGGGCTATAACAATCCTTGGGCCAAGGGCCAAGGAAACTAACCTCTCATAACCCTTTCTATGTTTCAAAACCCTCTTAACAATTCCAATCATACCCCTCCAAACACTCATATCCACTAGAAAGCGCGGCAAAAGGGTGGTTTCCTATAAATCCTTATATTTACAAGGAAAGTACTACCCACTTCCCTCAGAAACTTAACGTTTGGGCAGCTATTTTCGGAAACCATATTATTGGGCCACTTTTTATCCAGGGAAATTTAACTGGACCGGTGTATCTGGATATGATTTAAAATACCGTAGAACATTTGATTCTGGAGTGTGTTGAGGAGAATCCTGATGAATTTGGTGATATGCCTATAATATGTCGACAAGATGGAGCTCCGCCGCATTATAGTAGAGATGCTAGGAACTACCTTGAATAGCAGTATTCCAGGCCCTGGATTGGTAATCTTGGTGCTGTCGAATGGCCTGCTCGCTAACCGGGCTTTCCTTATGGGAATTTATTAAGTCCAAAGTATTCATCTCCCAGCCGCAGTCATTAGACGATTTGCGCCAGAGAATAATTCCAGTGTGCGCACCAATTAGTCGTACTAAAGTTTCATTATTCTCACATTTGTTAACAGGGAAGGGGGGGGGGGCTTTAGACGCGCACTGTATAACACAGATCATCTTTATATACCCTAATAGAGAGTTTAGTAGGAATTTTGTCGAAACTATCGGAAATATGTTTATTTTCTATGTAATTCCCTATTACGCATAGTTCATTAGTTGTCATTGGCCTTAAAAATAGTGACTGATCGTTTCTGGCAATATTACAGTTAAAGGAAACAGTAGACAGATTAGGTATGACAGATATTAGATACTCGTTAAAATTATTTGCTATTGTTTCAGTATTTCTCTCAATTTCTATGTCTGAGTTCTTGTTAGCTCTTCCTGTAATTTTGTTATAAATCGTCCACATGCATTTCATTTCGTTATCCGAATTATTTATTCTATTGGAATAATGGTTTTTATGAGATTCGTTTAACAGATTATCATATGCTTTTTTCTTTTTTTTATATGGAACATTGAAGTTTTATACTGATTTGCTAATATTAATAACTAGTCGAATTCATAATTACAATCAGTAGTTTCCCTATCCTTAGATGTTTTTGGAAACTCTTGCTCTCGAACAAAGCTTTAGAGGGAAATTCTGTTGGAACATATTAATTTATAAAATAATTCATAAATGCACATCAACATTCTTTCTTTCAACCGCAAAACATTCAACAAATCTTGCTCACTCAACCAGTGCAGAAATTCATTCTCGCTCTCGTCTCTAAAGAAACGTATGTAAATGTGGGCATCTACCTTTTGAAATTCCGCTTAAAAATACTTTCTGCGCTGTATGGTCTAATATAAAATTTTCAAATAGTAAAGTCTCAACTTGGTCAAAATTTGTAAATATATTGTCAATATAACTAGACGTATAACTAGTTATTCTTATGTAGAACGATAGCGACTATTTAATATGTATTGAAAAAATGATTTTACAAAGCTCTTTTAACCCTGTATATCGACTAGGGCTGGGCGATTATGAATTTTCACAA
Organism: Polydrusus tereticollis; assembly: GCA_963920685.1. Classification (NCBI taxonomy): domain Eukaryota; kingdom Metazoa; phylum Arthropoda; class Insecta; order Coleoptera; family Curculionidae; genus Polydrusus; species Polydrusus tereticollis. Next base: position 81,763,250 of record OY987329.1, on the reverse strand, counting down.
TCGATTGTCGATTGTTAAAAATAATCGATTATTTCGAATAAATCGATTAATCGAAAAACAATCGATTAATCAAAAAATAATCGATTAATTAAAACAATCGATTAATCAAAAAACATTCGATTAATTAAAAAACAAATGATTTATTAAGAAACAATCGATTAATCTGTTAATAATCAATTAATTGATGAATTGACCATGCTTAGCTCCCTCCCGCCCAACAACTAAAAATCTCCGGGCAAGATCTAGGTCCAAGGTGGCCACGTAGCAACCTCACTTACCTTACAGCATTTTTACCAGTTGAAACGTTGTGATCAAAATAAAGAAAGGCAATGGAAGACCGAAACAGTCCCTAACCTTCAAACATAATAATTATATTATGCGGTATTTCTAACTTTTGGGAGAACAATATATCTTCTTGAATTTTGTAATTTACTTATAATATAATCTGTCCAAAATTGAAAAAGGAAGTTTCTTTTCTGCAAATTTTAATGTTGAAAAAAATGTGAATTAAGAAATTGTAAAAACAAATTAAGTATCCGTTTTTTTACTTGCACACTCTATACCATTATGATTTATTTTTTTGTTAAATTTTTTATATTTGCCTTACTTGCTTAGTCTGGTTGTTTCATTACTTTGTTTTCTTTCAAAAATTCCAGCAAACAGTAAACATAATATGGGACGCAAATTTTATTTTAACGTTATATTACTGGTTTTTCTTCAAGAAAAAAAAGCATAGTATTATATTATGGCAATATATATGTAGGTATATTAGATAGTTTATTCCAACAGGAGAATTCGCTTAGCAGGCTGTTCCCTAGGATTATAAAAATTCATAATCGATTAATTGAAAAATAATCGATTAATCGAAGGGGTGGACAAAACAATCGATTATTCGATTATTAACCGATTAATCGAATAATCGTTTATTTTGTCCACCTCTAATATCGACTATAGTTTTAATTTATAGTAAGTTAACAGCTAAGAAAAAGCAAGCATCACAAAAATATTTATTTTAAACAAACTAATTGTATTTTTTCCTTTTATGGGAGGGGGTTACATTTTCTCTCTTCAAAAATCAACAGTAAGCACCCATCATGGCTGGATCATATCATCCTTGGTACCGAATTTTCATTGTCCTGATTAGGTATTAAATAATAAAATAAAACAAGCTTCTGCGATGGTGCATCGGCGATGCCGCTTAAGAAACATGAGTCAAATTTTTATTTTTAAACAAGATCCCAGGATATTTTTATAATTACTTAACTATACATTCTTTGAGTAATGCATTTATAAGCAATCTAATGCGTGTATCGACTTTTAAAGCTTATTTTTTTGTAATTTAAATGAAACCTAACTATTACAACAATGTAATTGACCTTTATATAGACTAGCAATAACACTTTTATTATACACTGTAGATCGTTTTTCTCTGCTGTTATAGGCTTCTCTAAAAGACGTGAACAGACCACCAGGTTTATCTATTAATAATTTCAAAATATCCTTACTTAATCTTTAATGAAACTAAATTAATCTCTAAACTAAATTATGGTATGATGCACATTAGGTTTATATTTACAACGTTCATAAGTCTGGTACTTGTATGTGTATACTTATTTTCAGTAGACAAACTATTGTAGGTATTTAAAAACCATTATGATCAAAGCAGAAATGGCGAAGAGAAAAACGTAACTCCTGTGAGAATTAAAACTTCACCGAATCTTCTGTATTAAATCTCGTATTTAAAAAATTAAACCTTTCTTGGAGAAAGCGGCAATATTATATTAGTAAAAATGCGAAAAGCTATTAGCTAATCGATGGTTACCCAATAACCTATACCATCTTGCATCTTACTTAATATGTGATAAACCCCAAAAGATATATTGATGGTATGGTTGTAATTATACATCAGTTCCTAATGTCAAGGTTTAACGTTGTCTTGACCAATGGTTATTTTAAATACTGAATGGAATCAGTGGCGTTCCTACCGGTTATTCACTTGTGCTGCGGATTTAAGAGGCCGGTTGACACATAAAAATAATTAATTTAGTTCAAATAAAATTATTAAACGAAGGTTTAACGAAATAAAACAAATAATGTAGTCTTAATTAAAATATGTTTGATCACGGCATGTTTTGAATGTTTAACATCTGGAGTTACATGGATCAAGTAGAATAATTTTTTTTAAAATAAGTTAATTAGAGCTTAGGCTTAAGGTTCCGTCAAATGTTGACATGGATACAGAAGGACGAGGAAATGTTTCATTTAAATTTTAAGGTAAATATTATTATTCAATATTATAATTTAGGGGTTGAAATAAAGCTAAACGGTGTACCTTTACTGTTTAAACTATTCCTTTCCTTATCTGCCTTAAATAATTAAATTTTTAATTCCACACTAGGGTTCAGAGAACCAAAGGAAAACAGGCCAGTAGCTGCGTTGTTACGCTACTGAAAGAAGGCATTTATTTAAAATAATTTTTGCGTAAACGGATCTAAAAGTAATTTATGTTCAAAGTAAAACAAAATTTTGATAAAAACAGTTTTAAGTATCTGTTAAAATGTCAATGTTAAGGTAAATTGTTACTAGGTAAAGGATATTATATTAATGTTAGTTTTAAAAATTTAATAATTAAGTTGTCGCATCATACTATCTAATGTTTCAGTAATAAAATGTGCATAACATAGTTTGACAAAAGGGGTGATTGGTTATTTTAATAGTCCTAATATTATTTTGATACAATATTGCTACTTTAAGTTTGCGTTACGAATTATATTGTTATAATAACTATGGCAAACGCTTTATATTACCAAATAATTTAAACGAGCATAAAGTGCTGTTTCCTGAATTAGGGAATTAAACATGCTACCTTCGCCTTCAAGCTTATTAAAATAATGAGATCATAAGGTCTTGTACAATTTAAAAATGTTTAAGAGGCATTTTCACCAGGATAAACAGTTAGTGAATTTTACGCATTTGTTATTTGCTTTAAAATTACAAAATTTAGTTGAATTAGTTCCTTAAAATTACCAGATGCAATTATGAAATATAACTCTCACAGTCACGTCTTAGCTTTCCAAAGAATTTTAAGAAGTTTGGGTAATTATTGAGAATAATTCGAGATTCTCATATCACCATATTATTATGATGATGACTAAATTTATTCTCCCATAGTCAAACTATCAAGTTTGGGCCTCTGCAACAAAAGGGCCTGTATCCATACAAATTCGGTAAGTATATGGCTTACTCTTGGGAGCATATGGGGGGGGGGAGGGGTCAAAATAACCCTAATTTGTTATAGAAAAAAATTCCTAGTTTCTAAGTGCCCCTTAACGGTGATACAGAGCCTCAAAGGGGTACCCAGCGACTAACCTTTTTGGCTCTATCTCTTAAACCGACATGTATAATTTAATGAAATCTTAATATTTTTATGAAAGCCATAAGAACTCATAGGACCATACTGCAGTAGATGTTTTACATTGTCAGGGAAGTCAGGAACGGTCTTGCTACCACACTCGCTCGGCGATAATTTTGACAGGTCTCATTTTATAGAGCTGAAATCTAATTTTTTAAATACTTTGGTCATTCCTCTTCAAAACACGTACTCTGTATTTGTTCCGATAAAATTAGCCGTTTTCGGAGAAAGTAAATTTTTTGTATAACACGTTTAAGCATTGACTTCCTAAATTTATTTAAAAATCCAACATAAGTTAAAATAGATTGATTTAGCCGATACTTGATGGAAATCCATTATAAATTTTGAACAGAAACAAAGTTTTAAATTTCCAGAATTTTATTTTATTTTTTTAAAAAGCCGTAACATGTTTCGGCACACGGTGCCTTCTTCGGACGGACTAAATATAAATGTCTGAAATATGAATTTAAATATTCTAGGTAGGTACAAGGTGTAACAAACAATATTAATGGTAAGGGATTAACAAACTATAATTAGGTACAGGGTTATCCAACCAAGACTAGACAAGGGGATTTTTTTACTTTTCCTGTACTTTTATAAAAAAACTGAAATAGCCATCTTAAGTCATTTTCTCCCGCGAATTCGAATATCTTCAGCAAAAAAAAAATTGAACATCAAACAAAAGTACTAGGGGTCATTTTGATATTTTTTTAAATGGGATGCCGTATTTTTAATGAGCTTATCCGATTTCTCATATAAATTTTGATCTAAAATGTTGGATTTTTAATTCAAAAACGCCTTTTTTCTTCAGTTTTAAATTCGGAAAATGTTAAAAATAAAAAAAAAAAAAAAAATAATTAAAAATCCAACATTTTAGATCAAAATTTATATGAGAAATCGGATAAGCTCATTAAAAATACGGCATCCCATTTAAAAAAATATCAAAGTGACCCCTAGTACTTTTGTTTGATGTTCAATTGTTTTTTGCTGAAGATATTCGAATTCGCGGGAGAAAATGACTTAAGATGGCTATTTCAGTTTTTTTATAAAAGTACAGGAAAAGTCAAAAAATCGCCTTGTCTAGTCTTGGTTGGATAACCCTGTACAACAAATGGGCAAATCCTACTTATCGATGAATTATGATGTTTCTTTTTCACATATCTAGCTAGAAGAACAAGACTAAGAAGAAAACAAAGAAGATATAACTAAACACTTAAGGAAAACAATAATTTTTGATTTTCACTATATTTTAATAAATAAACACATAACAGCTGTTTCGGTACACTGTACCTTCTTCAGATGTGAGTACTTTAATAATAAAATTACCAATATTAGGGTAACGAGAATAAAGCTTAAACTACCTGCTAAATTATTATGGCAAAATACGTGTATGCAAATTTAATAATGGTGATCTATTTTAATCTAATTGATCGTTTAGTATATTTATTATATTATACAATTTTACATGTAGAAAACAAAGGTCGAAAATTAAATACCCTATAGAGACGTTAGAAATAAATAAACTTAAAAATTTTAACATATTACTAAACGATTAATTAGATTTAAATAGATCACCATTATGAAATTTGTATACACGTATTTTCCCATAATAATTTAGCAGGTAGTTTAAGCTTTATTCTCGTTACCCTAATATTGGTAATTTTCGTACTCACATCTGAAGAAGGTACAGTGTACCGAAACAGCTGTTATGTGTTTATTTATTAAAATATAGTGAAAATCGAAAATTATTGTTTTCCTTAAGTGTTTTGAACATGGATTTTCATCAAGTAAAGGCCTAATCAATCATGAAGATACAACTGTTAAAGTGGCATTTGAAGATTATCAGTCAGAATAACATCTTCCCGAGACCAACAATAATTCGTCCGATTTAAATCATTTTTAATAGTACCATTTTTTAGGTAATACAATATTTTTTAATTAAACCTCACAGGTGGTGCGGAAATGTGTGCATATTATGCAGAAAACGACTTCTTCAACTTTTAGAATCGCAATATCTTAGGAGTGGCGATTCTTATAAGAACAATTTTTGTAGATAATTTCATGATCTACAAGTTTTGTCTGATCTATTTTTATAATAAAACTTACCGTTTACCGGAAAAATCGGAAAATCATTTTCTTTTTTACCTTTGACCTTAAATAACTTTTTTTGCAGATGTGGTATCGGTAGGGACTTTTAGTATTTTATTTGTAATAACGTTCCCAAAGTCTGTACCAACTTACAGCCCTATGCGAATTATTGTAAATTGAAAGCTATACTTTGACCGGATAAGTTGACTCTTGCAGGGTAATCATTGGGAGACATGGCATGTACCTTTTGGACGTGATAAGCATGTAACAGTTGATTTTGAAGGGTCTCATGAACAACCCACTTTATCACATGAACTTGTACCGACAGTTCAGCAATTTCATCCAGAATTTTCTCTTCTGACTGAGAGTTCCTTGCTCTTCTTGGAGGCCCTTCTCCGTCACGATGCAGCAAAAAACTTCCTAAAATGGATTAGCAAAAGACTAGCTACTTTTAGCATATTTTTTTTATTTCACTTGACTTTTTAGTTGTTTCTCTTAAGCTGCGATTAACCCTTTCAAAAGGTCTTCGGTGAGGTAAACGTCGATTTGGAAATATATGGGTTTTGCCTATTGTTATCCATTCACAAACACTGAAAATGGTGTGATAAAGGCGTGCCGGTAGGATATTCGTAAAAAGGAAATAATTTTATTTTAACAGAATAAAATTTAGGCGTTATGTATATAGTATTAGGAACACTTATTTTTTATTAAACTATATAAAAAACATACAAAATACAAAAACTACATCATACAGAAATTAAATTATAAAAAAAATTATAATATTTTTCGTCATCTGAGGAACTGTCATCTCCCCTTGATGTTATAATTAACGGGTCGACGGTCCGATCTATCAGGCGGTCAAGATTCTTCTTTCTTTCTCCTCTTCTTTAATGATATGATGGACTGCTTCTCGCCAGTTCTCTGGTGTCACTTCCTTAATGGCTTGATCAAACAGTAGCTTAACGTCTTTCATTTTGAATTTCGTTTTCTGTCTTGCTACAAATCCTTTCACTTGCGCCCATATAAGTTCTATAGGATTCAGTTCGCAATAATATTGCGGTGTGCGCAGCACAGTTACACTATGGTTTTCTGCTATATCTTCCACGGCATATTTTATAAGACGATGTTTGTGTAAATTTGCTATAGCTAATAGTTCCTTCTTTATCAAATTATCTGCAAATTCAATACTTTTGGTGGTTAACCAGTCGATAATTTCTTGTTTTCTCCAAGATGAAGTTGGAGTCTTCTCTGTGCGTCGTGAATGATAGCTTGCGTTATCCATAATTACTACTGAATCAGCTGGAAGATATTTTATCATTTCACCAAAATAGTCCTCAAAAACATTCGAATTCATGTCCTCGTGGTAATCCCCGTATTGAACGACTGAAAGGTTAGCAAACCTTCTTTTAAAAATCCTTCTTCGCTTCCAATATGGACGATTATTAACCTCTTCCTTTTACCTGAAGGCACCTTAATATCCGTTGACAGGCCTTCCATGAAAGCTTGGCGAGCACTGGTTATATTTTTGTCTTGCCACAATTTTGGTACTATATAACCTTCACCAATCCACGTCTTATCAAGATAAAAGGTTTTCTTTTGCTCTCTTCTGTACTGCTTTATACTTCTCAAGCAAGGCCAGCAAACAATTTTATCGCTTTCCAGTAAAAGTGATTTACGGTTATGCTTTCCCAGACAAAATCCATATTTTTTAAAGTGATCCATAAAAGTTTTCTAGTTATAAACGGAATACTGTCATCCTGGCCAAGCTCCATTAGAATCTTATTTAGGGTGGGTATTCTTTTTTAAAATAAAAAGAGTCAAATTTTATTCGAACTACACTTTTGGTGTCTTCATCAAGGACTTTTACTGGTTTGCCTGGATTTTTCTTGGGAGGTTCCACTTGACCTGCTGTCTTTCTCTCCCGCAATAATTTAAAAACGGTGGACTTTCCAACTCCAGTCATTTGGGAACATCGGTCGACAGTTTCTTGTTCAGTAAAATTCGGATAATCATATTTTTTGCAATCATGTACATTTAAAATAATAACTTTTTCACTCACTGATAGTGGAGAATTATTGGAACATCTTTTTGTTGGTGTGAATGTCGCCATTTTATTACTAATGTTTAATACTATAAACACTATATACGGCTTAACAGCAAATACTGATGCGTTAAACTAAACAAATATACTTATTAAGGTCATACACAAACACGATATATGAAGTTTATTCCAAATTACCACCTATTTATATGATCCAGCCAAAAAGGCCAGAGCCAAACTCGGTACCTGTTAAATCGTACCTGTTAAACGCAAGACGTAACTTTCTAATCTATTACCTAACTAATCCCTACACAGTATTTCGATTTTGACACTTAGGCCAGAAAACATACCTTTCCTAATCCTCTTACGCAATTACTTCAAATTTCCATATTACAAACAATACTATTTTATCTTAATACCCGTTAACCTAATTCTTTAAAAGTTTGGGTTAGTTGTCATAAATAATTTAATGAACAAAGTTTACCTGCGCCTATGGCCGACACCGAAATTGAGCCGAACTGGACGGAATTTCCCATTTTATGACTCTGATAGACTATAGTATACCAACAACATCCAATTTATGCAAGAAATCAAGGCAACTGCAAAAAAGTTATATTAAAACTTTTGCTTTCTAGGTTCTATTTCAAAAAATGAATTTCTAAGGTACAATTTCAACTATTAAATAAAAGTATGTTATAAACTAATTTTTATTTTCAGTCTTCTGTCAGTATAATTCTGGAAATAACTACAACAACCAAAGATCGAGTGCATCCCAAGTGCAAAGTTCAGTACATTGTCCGGAACCCAATGGAACTTTTCCTACAAGACAATGTGATGGGTGAGTTTTTTACGGCATTTTTTAATGATTATTAGCAGCCAGGCTGGTACATTTTCTCTATTGTTCTTCCGCCCAGCTAAGAATTATCATCAAACTGTAATATTATTTTTTTTGTTAACTTTCTTTATACAGTTTGACCTCAGATCGACGAATGAATAGATAAAAAATTCTCTTATTTTTATGTTCTTATTTCTTTAATTGTCTAAATGTCTAATAGACGGATGAAAATAAATCGATCGAGTTTAATTTATTATTTTGAGCAACTTTTCTTAACGAAATTTTTTATCTTTAATGGGGAGGGTGGAATGGAAATAATGCAAACTATTAATTATTAAGGTATGCATAGGATTTTAAAATTTTTCACTAAGTTTTTCTTTATGAACATCTTTTCTGTATAAAATTCTTTCGTATCTCCTACAGAAAAGGCACTTCACTAGTGGAGAAATAAGTTTTTTGTTAATTTCTAAGACATACTTGATTTGCCGAAATTAAAATTATGACATAAATTAGTTTATAACAAAGCAGGGGCCGAACTCTAAAAGATACAGTTTCAACTCACTCAAAGAATTTCAGAATTTTTCACCTATTCATGCGTCGACCCGAGGATACACTGGACTATATGTAAAATGGTTTACTAAATCAAACGTAAGAGCCTCAAGAACTATTACTGATGCTGGTTTACTCGTATATTCAATTAAGGATGAGAGTAATCACGTATGGTCCGTTCACAGACTTAAGAGAATGACTACCTGCCTTTAGTTATCACCCATCATAAAATTCTTTGTTGAAAGGGTTTCAAGGATCATAGAGATAATGATTTTATTATCCAGGTAAAGATCGTAATTGGCTGTAATTAGTTTACCAAAGCCTTATTAAATAATGGGGAAAAAATAGGTAGACAAATCAGTGTTGCAAAACCAGTAATTTTATTAGTTCATGTGAAATAAAAACGCAGCTTTGATTATCCAAATATGTAGCGTCCGTGGATTAGTGAATCTAGTATAGAACAGCCGGAGGGGGTACAGGTACAACCACAGTGCGGAAATGAAAATGAAAGAAGACACTTATCTTTAGATTCTAAAGAGATTATAAAAATGTATATACAACTCTCATAAAACGTGAAAAGTTGAGTAAAATGGAATGTATTGAAGAAACAGTCACATTGACTAAAATTTCGGAAGAAACAGTATGGAAAATTGTGAATAAGCCCATCACCGAAAGGAAAAGAAGAAATATTCTGGGACTTGCAAAAAATTAGATCGCAGCGATGAAGATTTAGTCCGACGCAAAATTTATAAGATGTATGAAGAGCATACGGTACCAACACTGGATAATTTACTGAAAAGACTTGAGATAGATAACACGAATATCAATTGCGGTAGGACAACGCTGTGGAAGTGTCTTCAACAAATCGGCTCTAAGTTTAAAAAACTCGATAAACGGCAAGTTATCATGAAATCGCAACGACTTAAGGCATGGCGATTTGAATATTTGACAAAAATCGCTTCGTACAGAAGTGAGAACAGACCTATTATATACTTAGATGAAACCTTGTTTGATACCCATGATACCCCATCAAAAGGTTGGGTCGATTCTAGTGACAGGTATAGAACAAAGGCACCATCAAACAGAGGAAAAATAATAACCATATTACATGCAGGGTCCGAAGATGGTTGGGTACCAAATGCACTTTTATTGGCAGCCAAGGATATAAATGACTCCTGTTTGGATTACCATAACGATACCACAGCGGAGTTATTTGAGGATTGGTTCGTATATAAGTCAATTCCTAATGTTTCTCCAAACAGTGTGATTGTTATGGACAACGCAAGTTACCACAGTAGACAGTTAAACAAGCACCTTTGTTCAAAAGATACGAAAATGGCAATACAAGAATTTATGTATCAGAATGATATGTATTTTAATGAAAGTCACACTAAAAGAGAGTTACTTGGTGTGCATAAATTTTTGAACCTAGAAAAGGAGGGCTACTGCGACAGCTACGCTAATAATAAGGGGCATACAGCGCTAAGGCTTCCGCCGTATCACTGTATATTCAATCACATAGAACACATGTAGCATCAATTAAAATCTGACGTTATAGACGTAATAATGCATCACCCACTATAAACGCTAGTGTACTGGATATTATTATTACTGAAGTGGACAAAGTGCCTGTGAGTAGCTGGAAAAATTGTATTTCGCATATTAAAACTGTTGAAAATTCATACATTCAAATTGGGAATATTAATTAAATGAGTAAACTGTAGTTGCATTAATTAATTATAATATACAATTATAATATATTCTATCCTCGATTCTATCTAAAATTGTTTATTATTTGTGTCAAATCATCCATGCTTGAAATACAATTCAGTGCGGATCTGTGTAGACTCCAGTCTGGTTTTAAACAGGCGTCAACACGAGTCGGTAAGTCATTCTCTTAAATCTGTGAACGGACTCTAATTTTGTAATCTAATGCTTCTTTTACTGCACTTTGAAACTTTGTATTATACTGGGTATTACTTAATGATAGGCCGTAGTTCCAAGGGCGCATTCCTGAACAATATTCAGATAGGAAAGTTCATATAAACATGTGTCTGAAAAAGTCTGGTTTTAAAAAAAGAAATCGGTTTTCTATTAATATCTCAAAAATCCTTTTGCCGATTTTTGTGAAATATGGCAGTATTGTTCGTTGTGGTAAGACGATAAGTTAGCACTAACTAGATTATAATTATGCGTTCCGGGCGTCTCGGGGGGCAGTCTCACGAATAATACTGACAAAAAAAATGTACGCCACTGACTTGTCTAAAACCTTCATATCGAATTTTTTTTTAAACACTACAACCTAATAGGGGTAAACAATTAATAAAATAAGAATACTTAACAAAGTGTAGGTACATAAAAATACAAATACAAAAAACAAGTCAAAAATGTAAAACAGCATACAAATGAAATAAATGAAAATACAATTGTAAAAATTAAAATACGAAAACAAATATGTAATTTAGATAAGCATTCGATTAAAAAATATTTTTAAAAGTCTTTATTGTAAAATTTGTCCAAGCTGTAATATGCCTTCTGGAGTAAAACACTCTTCACCCTCCTGCGGAACTGGAGATATAGCAATTGTCTACACTCGATACTCAAGTGGTTGTAGATCTTGAGACTTTCATAGATTATTGACCGTTTAATCAAAGCGAGCCTAGGTATAGGAAGGCGTATATTTTGGTTTTGTCGCGTGTTATATTTGCGTGATTTTGATGCGTTTTCAGGTTGATGAAAGTATTTTTTGTGAAGCAGAGAAACTGTTTCTAAGATAAATTTACATGTTAATGTTAACATGCCATATCTCACAAATACTTGTCTACAGTGGTCTCTACTTCTCATTCTGCACATATACCTAATAGCTCTTTTTCTGCAACACAAAGATGCTACTAAAAAGTTGCTGGTTACAAAAGCCCCAGAATACTATACCATATCGAACATATGATTAAAATAAAGAAAAATATACCATTCTTGCTGTGGAAGTGTCCAGTTCAGTGGACACCACATTAATTGCAAAACATCTCGATGATAACTTGCTACTCAGCCCAATAATGTGCTCCACAAACGTTAATCTATTATCGATAGAGATGCCCAAGAGGTTAACTACCGTTTTGTTTTCAATTTCATGATTTTTTGTACGAAGGCTGATATTGTTAAAACCAAACGTTATTTTGGTTTTATTAATTTTGAGGCAGAGAGAATTTGAGTCACACCATTCCTTAACCCTGCACAGATCATCATTTATGCTCTTCTCCAGATGTTCGACACTACTTGAACGCCACAAAAGGGTAGAGTCGTCAGCAAAGAGCGTAAAGCCTCCCTGTAAGTTTAAATGTGTTATGCCATTCAAATCTAAAAGAAATAAAATGGGACCAAGTACCGACCCCTGAGGAACGCCACAACTAACACTCAAGGGCTCAGAAAACTCACCGTCCACCCTCACTGTCTGCACTCTCCCTGAAAGATAAGTTGAAACCCATTTGTGGGCCACTCGACGGTATTCATGGTCTGACGAACAACCTAGAAAGCCTGTAACATCAAAATCAGTTTGGCTACTTGAGCAGCTTTTACAAATATTTGGATGGCAAGTGTTCAACTGAGGTTGCCCGCTTGATTCCACTCAGAGCGGTGCATGGTATAAATACACGACCAGCTACCGCATCCCACCCGTACGTGGCTTAGCTAAGTGGTCCTCGAATAATAGTGTTTGAAAATTATTTCATCTGGAGAATGTCATCACTCTAGAATGACCTCCCTAAAGCCGCGTTCCCCAACAAGTATAATCTCAAAAGAATCAAGACCAACGTGAATCATTTGTGTACACGCACCGCTCGCAAAGCACCCTAAGGGATTAATCCTGCGGTACTGTGCTAACTAATAAAAAAGTTTACACATTTTTACAAAATATTGTTTTGTATATTTTATCATTAATTTGCCTCTTACGGTAGTGTTTTTTTTTAATTTAATTAAATTATAGAAATAGAATTGGAATGCTTGTTAATAAAAACCAAAAGTATTACAAAAACGTATATACAAGGTAAGATATAAGATAGACTTGGAAGTGCATAATTATTACGCTACGACATTTAATATTGACCTTTAAAAAAATGTTTTGGTGTAAAAATGTTAATTAAAAATGAGACTTAGTAAACAGGCATATTTTACGCTAGCGCATAATATATATTTTTATCTAGGGTTCAGATCATTTTGGCGAACTATCAAAAAATTATGAAATCTCCAAAGCTTTTCACTAATTTCATATCATGTTAAAACCAACTACATCGTATTAACGGAGAATGAAACCACTCGTGATGCTCGTAAGAAACTTATTTTCTTAACCTTTATCTACCTCCTCTGACATAGACTTATGAAAGGAAGTTACCTGCAAGGACAATCGTCACATTTGCACTAGTCCGCGCTATAGGGAGCGCTATCAAAGCACCAGTTCAATAACCGAAAATAAGTACAAAGTCCAGGGATTGCTTTTTCCTCCTGCCAGACTTATCCCTAGACGCGATTCGCCGTATCACGGTTCGTCAGGCGAGGCTATGGTTTAACCTCGGGTTTAACAGAAGTACTTTGTTCTCGGTTGCTGAACCGATGCTTTGATAACGCTGCCTATAAACGAGGACTTCCGCAATTATAACGATTGTCTTTGCAGGTGCTTCTTTCAATATTCGTGACTTTGTCAATCTATGCCAGAAGGAGCAGGTATGCTTAAGAAAATATATTTCTTACGAGCATCACGCTTTAATAACACTGACGAGCCGTGATGCGGCGAAACGCTTCTGGGGATGGGTCTTGCAGGAGGAAAAAGCAATTCTTGTACAGGGACATTTTTTTAAGTGTCTCACCCGATTGCCGATTTTCGTGCTGACTATAATAAAAAACAAATCACATATTTCTCGATGATTTTCGATAAGGAAGCCGAATTTAATGTCAAAAAATACATAGATCTACAAATTTGACAGATGAGACGCCATTTTGAATTTTCTTAAATGGCAACCCCCATAAATAACTACACGAGTAAATTTCTCTTAGCGATCCGATTTCAAAAACCTATAGTTGTTGATATTTATTTTCAGCCGTTTCGAAAATACGGGGGTTCCTAATTTGCCTCCATCGATTTGGTCTTTTAAGTGTCTCACCTCTTTAATAAATATACCTTCTAAGCTGAACACCTTAATTTTTTTCAATTGTATTGCATTTGGCGATCCGATTCTAAAACTATATAGTTGTTGATATTTATTTTCAGCCGTTTCGGAAATACAAGGGGTTCCTAATTTGCCTCCATCTGTCACTTTTTGACATCTGTCGGATTTGACTATAGCGTAGATCGCTTGCTCACAGGAAATTATGTCAATATGAAAAAAATGAAGGTGTTCAGCTTAGAAAGTCTATTTATTAAAGGGGTGAGACACTTAAAAGACAAAATCGATGGAGGCAAATTTAGGAACCCTCGTATTTTCGTAACGGCTGAAAATAAATATCAACAACTTTATGGTTTTAGAATCGGATCGCTATATGCAATTCAATCGTGCGGTTATTTATGGGGGTTGCCATTTAAGAAGATTTAAAATGGCGTCGTATGTGTAATTTTTTGACAACTGTCGAATTTAACTGTAGCGTAGATCGATTGCTCACGGTAAGTTATGTTACTGCGAAAATAATTGAAGTGTTCAGCTTAAAAGGTCTATTTATTAAAGGGGTGATACACTTAAAAGACAAAATCGATGGTGGCAAATTAGAGACCCCCGTATTTTGAAAACGGCTGAAAATAAATATCAAGAACTATAGGTTTTTGAAATCGCATCGCCAAATGCCATTCAGTTGGGTTGTAATTTATGAGGGTTGCCATTTTAGAAAATTCAAAATGGCGTCGTATCTGCCACTTTTTGACATGTGCCGGATTTGACTATAGGGTAAATCGCTTGCTCACGGGAAATTATGTCACTGTGAAAAATATTAAGATGCTCAGCTAGAAGGTCTATTTATTAAAGGGGTGAGACACTTAAAAGACAAAATCGATGAAGGCAAATTAGGAACCCTCGTATTTCCGAAACGGCTGAAAATAAATATCAATAACTATGGGTTTTTAAAATTGGATCGCCAAGTGCAATTTACTCGTCTGGTTATTTATGAGGGCTGCCATTTAAAAAAATTCAAAATGGCGTCGTATCTGTCAAGTTTGTGAACCTATATAATTTTTGACATTAAATTCGGCTTCCTTGTCAAAAATCATTGAGAAATGTGTGGTTTGTTTTTAATTACAGTCATCAGGAAAATCGCCAATCGGGCGAGACACTGAAAAAAATGTCCCTGTACTTTGAATTACATCACAAATTAATTTTATTAAAAATCGGGTCAACTCGTACGCATTGCAGAAAAACTTTTCAATAACAAATTTTGTTAGGACATACGAATTTAGCATATTAATAGTCAAAAAGGTAAAATCCGTAGTGTAAAAACATTATTTATAAACCCAATTATTAAATGAGAAAATTGGAAAGTAAATTGTCCTTATTTTAACCTTAGTTATAATACCTTTAAATTTGTCCTGATCTTAGCTACATTGAGTGCCGAAATGGAGTAGGGGAAGAAAAATTGTGCGCAGATGGTTTGCTGTTTAATGCTGCTTCTGGTCCGCAAGCGTTTCCATGCCAATACCCGATTGACGTCGATTGCACTGGCAGAGAACAAACTCGTAAGTTAATTTAGTTTAGTTCCTTCAAAAATTATTACCTACCTAAACCGGGTGATCCATGGCTTAGTTGTAGTGTTGAGAAATAAATATCTACCCGTTAATAAGTAACGGGTATTTGCCCAATACCCAAAGTACCCATTCCCTGATATTTAAAATACCTGCTACTTTTGTAAATATTTATATTCATAGAAATACAGCCGTGCATCGCGTTCGCGATATTGAGATGGTCGGAAATCGGCATCGGCTCGCAGTGTCGGTCGTCGGCATCGGTACAAATTTGTTTTGGTTGGTAGTTATTAATCATAAACATAATACTATAGATACATATTATACATAGGTAGTTATTTATTTTGTTTGTTGTGTTATGTGTTACTTTTACCCTCTTATCGTGTTAAGTAATAAATGAAGAGAGAAAAAGAAATGTATTAGCATTATTATCATCTAATACTTATCGGAATTACATATCGTGCGAATATACCCGTAAGGTAGATTAGGTACGAATACCAATATTACTATCAACCATTATATTCTCATGTGAAAAGATACTAAAAAGTATCTAACTAATAAATCTACCCGAAAGTGAAAGTAACAGTAACGGGTATAAAGTAACGGGTACTGATATTAAAAGTAACTACCTATAACAGATATTTAAAAGTAACAGACGTTTACACCACTACTTAGTTGAACATAGGAAATCTCATATAAATTTTGAGGTGGCTAAATATTGACTCCCCTGTACATCTTAGAGAAAAGTCGTATTATAATTTTTTGAAGAGGCCGATATAATAAACCCATTATGTTTACCAATCCGGCAATTACATATCCTAAACTAAAGACACCATTATGTTTTTCTTTATAAGTCTTTAATTTAACATATCATACCTATGACTACAGATTTTCAAAATACAATAATTAATTAAATGTTCAAACAACCCTCCATTAACAGCTAAACAATATCCTAACTTGTAAGGAATAAATTTATGTTTTTTTAAAATGCGCAACACTTGGTTTGATGTTTTCCTACGGCTTGCCCAAGAATCCTCGTGCTACTCATTTTAATTTCCTTTACGTGCAGTAAAATATTAAGTTCTTTATTATCCCTTTCTTCAGCTCTATTACCACTTAATCATAGTTACTTTATCCTTAATAGAGTAGCTCATATTTAGCTGTAATTAAAGCGCCTTTAATGATAATGCTGTCACTGACGCTACTTCTCGTTTTGTCAATGCTAAATAATAATTTGCTGGTCTTTGCTGTATTACTAAACTTAATGGAATAAGTTAGGATTGCCTTATTAAAATTTGTTCAAACTTACTACATGGGTTTATTATATTGGCCTCTTTAAAAAATTGTAATATAATTTTTCTCCAATATGTACAGGGGAGCAAATATTTAGCCACCTCAAAATTTACATTGGATTTCCTATGTTCAACTAAGCCATGCATCACCCGATATGGGAAGTTTCTCTCTTATACAGCGTGTAATAGAAGTATAGAACCGCAGCCTATATTATTTGTTAAGGCGTCCCCTGAGCTGAGACGTCACTGGACGTAATAATTTAGCGCTACACGAGCGTTTTATCACTAAAATTATCATTACCAAAATTAAATTAAAATCTGCTGAAGGATATTAAAAATATTTATAATTAAAATACTCGTTAAAATTATTTTAATAAAAAACTTAACCCCAAATAGGCTCCGTTCATGTTGGATTTATCAAAAATTTTTAGGAGACATAATTTGATCAAAAATTAATTATCTTTAAGAACCATAACATTTAAAAGTTCCTGTCATCGAAAAAACTCTTTGCACCATGGCGCCACCTACATCTTGTATTATTTAAACACATTTCTTACACAGTTGTGAAGCCAATCATAGAGGCTAAAAACTGGCGTTTACAGAATTTACATATCACTTATAGTTTTCGAAATAATTGGCCTTGGAGTTTTTATTGAAACACCCTGTATATTATTCAAAAAAATTATTCTAAATAATTTTTTATAAGTTACTTAATGTATAAATCTAGCCATTCTTTTGATATTGGGTCTTAAATATCATAAGAACTTCTCATCCAAGAACACTGATAGGGATATAAGTAGGTCTTGGAAATTTGTGACACAATTAAATTCTGACAGCGACATTGACAAACTTTTCAGAAGGTATTTGTGCTTCATAATTTATCAGTTTTAATAATTCCTAAAATGGAAACACTGCGAATAGAAATATTAATGATATTGGGTTACGGTAATCGAAGGCGAACACAGCAGGAGGTTGCTGAGATTTTGAATGATAAATATCCCAACCGAAATCCAATAGCACGGTCCACAGTAAGCAAAATTTCAAAGAAACATAACGAAACTGGCCATGTAAAAGACATTTCAAAATGTGGGCGTCTAAAAACTGCGACAAGCGTCGATAAAGCTTTAGATATTTTGCTTAGCATAGAGGAAAATCCACACCTCTCTACTCGAATTATTGGCCTCGATTACAACACATCGCACATGTCGGTAGATCGCGTATTAAAGTGTGAGAAGTTCCACCCATACAAAATTCACCTGGTTCAAGAACTCTCTAAGGATGACTTTGACAGGCGTTTAGAATTCAGTGAGCAAATGATGGATTTGTGTAATGCTAATCCAAATTTTATTAATAAAATAATGTTTTCCGATGAGTTGACGTTCTGTCTTAATGGAAACAATTATTTTGCTTTTTATTGTTTTAAATTTGTCTACGACAGTGTTCAAATTAATATTATTATGTCGATAGTCAATAATGGCGGCGCCAAGCCGGGCTACACGACGTAGCACTTTTCCATGGCGGCATTGGGCTTGAAGTACGCCGGCGTTCCAATTTCCCAGTGAAGTAAAAACATATTTGTAATGGTATTATGTTTTTAATAGGTACATTGGAAGTTAAATTTATAGTTTATGTGTTTTAAACAATTAGGATGTGGTATAATTTTCGAACAACTTGCACAGCACAAAATGTTACAGGATACAGGGTGTTTTGAAAAAAGCTCTTTCGCCTGTGGTGTGGTGCTGATGAAGGGAGTCGCCCAGTAACCATAGCAATTTCAAGTTTTAACGGTCCATCTAGACCTCAAAGCTGCCACTCCCCTTATACTATTTATTTCTTTCGTTATCCATATCTCCATACTGTAATAAGGCAGTGGCAGTCCGATAATCATTTCATGTTTTTATTCTTATTTCGATACAGTTATCTTTTTTCTCAATTACAGAGCTATTTGGTTCCGGATACCTTTATAAAATTTCGATGTTTTGTAGATTGATTTTGATGTTTAGTAAGAGTTGTTTGGGAAACACGTTTTCTAATAGTCAAAGTAATAAACTAGTGTTTTATCCCGCAATGTTCTAATTCTCGGAAAACATGAAGTCTTCTGTAAACATAAAATGGTGCTATATTCTAAATTAAATAATATTCGATTCACGTCTACGAAAACCGTTAATCGGCAGCTTTTCAATAGGTTTGCGGCTTTAAGGATATGTAAGTAAGGTTCTTTGATATTTTAATCGACAAAGGGAAATATCATTTAATGCTTCAACTGGTTCTTTCTCGTACTGGAAGTAAACAAGTATGGCCGCTAGCCTGGGCGGACGCAACCTCCGTTGGTTGGTCAAAAGTGTTCACGTGAGTGGTGGACCTCCCAGACTAAGGCGCTATAGCACCATAAACAAAGCAGATTTCAACGTAAGAAGATGCCCCACGTGGCTAAAACAATAATAGCACGTGTTTTGATCTGACATGTGTGTCAGGCAAAGTGATTTTCTAATGTTAAGGTAATTGATATTTTGGGAACGCGTGCCCGGTAACAGAGGTTACTATTCTTTTAAACGTACTGTAAATTTCTCAGTTAAATAGACTGACTATATTCCTTGTGTTTCGTTAGGGCGTGCACGTAAATACGTAAAATATTCTTTTCTATACAGAACATGTCTTTTAAAAAACCCTCGTGATATTCAGACGACAATGACGCTGTAACTAATTTAAGTTCTGATTCATAAAATCCTAACGGTATCTTGGTGCAGCGCTTTAGGGTTGTTAAAATGATGTATTCCTGTTTAACAATGTAAATAGTGTAATAGTGGAAGAATAAAAAGACATAGCAAAATAAGTTGTGTTTAATTGGTCTAGCAAAAATAAAACGAACCAACCTAATACTGTGGGCAAGACAGTGTCTATCTGAGGCCAGGGCGAACCCCTGTCTAAAACAAGAGTCAATATCATTTTTGGCATATTTATACTATTTTATTTAATAATAATTTAAGTATTTGAGATTAAAAAGGACCGTCTTTTATCTACATTTCCCAAGTTATTTTTATTGACCTGCCGTTCATTTTAATCCTGATATTCCGATCTTTACACTGTAATATGTATCTTAGTGACACTTATATTTTTAGCCTTAAAATTTAGTTTATGTTTGGAACATCGAACGGGTCAGAATATACTTGTATTTTATTTTTTAGAACCTGCACAACCTACTGATGATTGCCCTCACCAGTTCGGCTACTATAAAATGGGAGACGAAAGGAATTGTGGTCAATTCATAAATTGTGTCGATGGAAGAGGCTTTTTGTTTGATTGCCCGGAGGGTTTGGCATGGAACAGTGCAACCTACAGATGTGACTGGCCTGATCAGGCGCCCGATTGTGATGCAGAAGGTAAGGAAATACCCTGATATTTTTTATTAAATAAAAGCATATTCGAGGTGTTGTTGCTTCAACTAGAAAGTAGTGGCAACTTGTATATTTCAAATAGAATACCCTGTATATTAACCCTTTTCTACAATCTATATACAGGGTGTACCAAATTAAGTGCGCACCATTGCTAACTTTTTTATTATTGGTGATACAAAGTCGGTTTAGCAAAGTAGTAGCATCTTTTCTGTTAATTAAAATGGTGAAAGCAGAAAAACAATTGGACATAACGAAAATGTATGTTTTTTTAATTGGCACACCCTGTATATTTCTTACCGAAAGGTTTGCAAATCGTATACGGAATAAAAAAGTTCATAAACATCAACACAGCCATGGAAATAGAAAATGGTTTGCCCTTGACGTTTTCATCGAGACTACCATGAAAACAAAAACGAATTAACTAAATAAAGTGTCCTCGTTTTGGGTAGCCATTATTGTTAACGAAGCCAAAATTTTCGTAGTTTTGCGTTAAGTTATCTAGTTTTTGCTCAAAGATTACAAAATGGCGTTCACGCATTTAGAACATTGCGATATGTTAGAAGCGTATCTTGGTTGCAGAAAAATTAGTGTACTAGCACTCGAGCAATACGGTCAAATGTATCCTGAACGTGAGCAACCAGACAGAAGGTATTTTCTAAGGCTGTATAGAAAATTTAGAAGTAACGAAAGAGTTTTATAAAGACAAGGACTAAAAAACAGTTTATAATAAGTAAACAAGTAGAAGTAAATGTATTGGCATATTGTGAAGCACACAAAAATAATTTAACTAGAGATTTGGTAAGAGACAGTGGTTTCAGTTAATTTACAATTTGAAGGATTTAAAAAAGTATAAGTTTGTACCGTATAAGTACCGACCAGGGCAAACATTATTACCTGGTGACACTGAAAGAAGACTCATTTTTTGCCAATGGATACAAGATATGTGTAGGCAAAATCCTAATTTTTTAAAGAAAATTTTATGGAGCGATGAAGCGAACTTTTCAAATAGGGGTATGTTTAATCGTAAAAACATGCACTATTGGTTTAGAACAAATTTGTTTATTGCTGTTCCCAGAAATCCGCAAGTAAGATTTAGCATTAATGTTTGGTGTGGTCTCATAGGCAGCTAAATTATTGGGACAATTTTTTATGAAGGTAGTCTGACCGGCAGGGGATACGTTTATATGTTGTCAGAATTACTAGAAGAATATTTAGATGATGTGAACTTAGAGGACCGTAACCAAATTTATTTTCAACAAGATGGAGCTCCTCATCATCAGTTTCACGACGTAACTGCATTAGACTTTTACTTGTGGGGGTCGTTCGATGACAGAACAGTTTTAAAAGCTACAAAACGTGTATTAAAGAACGCCCGCAAATTTATTGAACAAAACGGTAGTGTTTGAACGTTTAATATAGTTTTTTTCTATTTCTTCCGCTAAAAATGAAAACGCCAAAGGCAAACCATTTTTTATTTCCATGGCTGTGTTGGTTTTTTTAATTTTAGGCCAATATTGCATATGAACTTTTTTATTCCGTATACGATTTGCAAACGTTTCGGTAAAAAATGTACAGGGTGTGCCATTTTAAAAGAAAATACATTTTCCTCATTTATCCAGAAACGTTATGTCCAATTGCTTTTATGCTTTCACCATTTTAATTAACAGAAAAAAAAATGCTACTGCTTTGCTAATTTAACCGACTTTGTATCTCTAATAATAAAAAAGTTAGCAATGATGCGCACTTAATTTGGTACACCCTGTATACCCTATATCTTCCTATTACTGTTTTCGAGATATCTTCGAGTTGGGCTTCCTTCTGCAAAATGAAAAAGGACCTTCGGTTCATTTTTCAACATCATAATGATCCAAAACACACAGCCAATCATGTGCAAGCTTGGTTCAGGCAGAACAATATTAGAGTTTGAGACTGGTCTGCGGAATCTACTGACCTCAAACCCATAAAAAAAGACGTGGACAGACAAGTACGAAGCAAATTATTTTTCATCAAACAAGCTCTAATGAATAGAATTACAGTACAGAGGTTTTGAGAAACATGTTGTTGCATGTTGTTTTAAATTCTGCTTCAAAATATTTGTTGTGAGACGGTGCTCCAGACTACTGTCCAAGAAAACGAAAATAAATGTATAAGCAATTTGAAAAATTCAGAATTTTTACTATTTTAAAAAGTTTTCGATTTGTTGCAATACTCTGATATTTCTTATTAAATAAAAGCATATTCGAGTTGTCCGATAGTGTAGGTATTTTGGTTATTTGAAAAAAAGCCTAAGACTATATTTTTTTAAATGAAACATCCTGCTTATTTTTACTTTTTTTCAAAATCTGCTACACGGTTTTCTTCACTTGTGCACAGCATACCTATACACAAATGACACGTCTCTTGGAAAACGGCGACTAAAATACTGAGATAAAAAGTTGGTTGTCTAATATTTAATTACAATTGCAACATTAGTAGTCTAGTGGCTGAAAGTTAAAGTCACCATTATATCCATTTATGTCTTCTACTATAGTTGGATCACCGATAATATCTGTATAAACAGCATGATCTGCTGCAGGAATTAGATACAACTACCTTTGGATATCCTTTAATTTTGGATCAGCCACTTTATCTGTGTTTGGGTTAGGTTAGTGGTTGACTGAGACTGAGAACTGAGAAAAGCTTTCTTCAGAAACATACTCCTTTTCTTATACTAATCTCTTTGTATTCTTTCCCTTCACTGTAGCCTGTCTTGATAATAATGCTAAATTTGTTTTTATCGAGCAGCGTATTTTCCTTAAAATGTAGCCAGTTGACTTTTTCAGGATCACGACTTATCTTCTTATAAACAATTATTTTTTCTAATTTCTTAGTGCTTACAAAATCCTTTTTTTCTCATTTTACTTATATTAATGGGTCGTTTCGTTCTATATATTCTCATGATGTTATTGTGATCTTGTGGGGACAAAATCTTATTCTGATTTTTAATCGCACATTCAACATCTCCGAAGTCGGTCAGAAATTATGACCAGAGATCAAAAAGTGTAGATAAAATAATTACACTTCACTATGTGACTACAAGTACTAGGTGCTCCATCAAAAGCTGCGGCGTTTCATGAAATGCCTAGGCTATTTATGAAATTACGGATTTTACTATCAGACTACAACAGGCAAAGTAATTGGTAGTTGCTTCTAACAAATACCCCACACCAGCAAGATTCTAGTACCAGAAGCAGGTTTTTCAGTTATTTCTCCTATCCTTTTATATCTCACATCGTAGGTAACTTATAAAAAACAAAAATCTAACAGCTTTTGCAAGCAGTTGTATTTTATATCGCAAGATTGAACCAAGTTCCCTAACAACTGTATAATATCACTTCGGTAACGGTCGATAAACTTATTTATCACACCGTCGCCGTCGTCTAAAGGGGTCATTCCGATACAAGAGACCGCGACCAGCGACCGAGACCGAGAGACCGCGACGTGCGACCGCGACGTACCGCTTTAACGGATTTGTATGTGGTGCTTTCCGATGCAAGCGACAGCGACGCGAGACGGTAGGCGTGGCCATCGTGCGACCAACGGTCGCGCGACCACACTGCTCTGGAAGCAGTGATACGCTGCGACCTGCATAGTTTATTTCAATTATTTTATACCTAGAGAGGGTTGAATGGCGACGTTTTCTACTCAGGAAGATGAATTGTTCATCGATTTAGTGTCTAATCACCCACCATTATATGACAGCATCCTTATAATTTAAATGTCTTTTTATAAGCAGTTGGAAGCACCCCTCATTTGATCTTGATATGTATATTGAAACAATTTTTTGTCTTTTTTCTTGCGGTAAAGCCAACACAATTATTATATCTTCGTCCTCGTCTTCCAATAAACGTTTTAGTGAATGTTTTCTTACTTTAAGATTGTTAGACATGGTTTTCTGAAACGTACACAATCACTAAATTAAACAAAATAGACCTAGCCAAAGTCGCCACGTCGCGCGTCGCGTCCTCTGTATTTGTATGCTACTGGTCGCCGCAGCGACATGCGACCTTTGGTCGCTTGTCGCTCGGTCTCGGTCGCTTGTCGCGGTCTCCCGTATCGGAATGCCCCCTTAAGGAGCCTACGGTTTAACGTCAACCCCAGCCTCTTGGTGGAAACGCTCAAGCGCTTTCGTACTCGAGTAAATCTGGCATTAATTTTATTTTATTGTATTGTAAAATATAATATGACAATGGGACCTTATTTAATATAATAAAGAGTTTCTAGATTATTATTTTTTAATGACAAATTTCCCTCAAATTAATAAAATTAATGCTTTTAGCATACTTGGGATTTACCTGTCCTCCAGACCCAAAACAATTCGGCTTAGGACAAGCAGAATACCGTTTCTTCCGTTCCCCCAGCGACTGTCAGAGGTATTTCGCCTGTATTGACAACAAACCAAGGCTATACAACTGTGGAGAGGGGCATGCCTACAACGAACTGATTAATTCGTGTGACGGAGTAGAGAATGTGACCGGTTGCGCTTTACCACAGAACGAGTTCAGAGGAGCACCAACCAAAGTGGCCAAATTCTCGAACCAAAACGCTTATAATAAATTTAACAAATTTTAGTATGCTTTTACTGTATATAAGAAAATAAAAGTTAAAATATTTGTTAATATTTTTACTCATCTGTATTAGTTCTGAGCAATGGAATCCGTTTTGTTACTTAACCTCTGTTTTGTAGTAATTTTCTGGCGAATGAAAAAATTGGTAAAGTGTGTTCACAAATATAAAAAACCGACCTAAATGACTGCTATTATTAGGATATTCAAAATATAATAAACAACAATGAACCAGTTCTGTGAAATGATATGGGCGTAATAAATTTTAAGTACCGTACTCACGTAAAAAAAAATGCGAATAAACCAGGGTCCTTTTTGGTTTTAGTCTGTCAACGTACAGTTGAGTTTAGTTTGTTTTTTGAAAATGTTTTGTCCTTGGTGTCCTAGTGAGATTTGTGAAAGCAATCAAACTGAAGTAAATAACAGAGTACATTTATCAACAGATGCCACACAGATTATAAAGAATGTGTTTTTGACAATAATGTCGCGCGGAAATTTGTGCCCTAAAGAAGATGTAAAGGAAACGGCTTTACTTACAAAAAAATCCTTTTCCACAGTTTGGAAAATTACACAAGGGCCAATTTTGGAACGCAGAAGAAAAGTGATATTGGAAAATCAAGAACGTTGGACCAAGGGGACGAGGAACTTTACGACGAAAAATTTATAAAATGTATAGAGAACAAAGTGTACCAACGTTGGACAATTTAATGAAAATACTGATAACAGATGAAACAGAGTCCAAGCGTCTTCAAGAATGGCGATGGGAATATCTGACAAAAATAAATGAATACAGAACTGAAGGTAAGCCGATCATTTATTTATATGAAACGTGGTTTGACACCCACGACACCCCGTCAAGTGGTTGGGTCGATTCTAGCGGCAAATATGTGACACGTGCCCCGTCAAACCGTGGAAAAAGAATAACAATCTTACATGCTGGTTCTGAAGATGGGTGAGTGCCGAATGGTTTATCTCTCTCGGCAAAAAATATGAGTGAATCATGTGTTGACTATCATGAAGACACAACAGCGGAGTTATTTGAAAATTGGTTTAAAACTAAATTATTGCAGAACATTCCACCAAATGGTGTCATTGTTATGGATAACGCTAGTTATCATAGCAGACAATAAAACAAAGCTCCTTCTTCAAAATACACTAAAGCCAAAATTCAAGAATATACTTATGTTTGATAATGATATACATTTTCATGAAAACTATAGGTAGAAAAACTTATTAGAAGTGCTTAGAAGTATGTCTATTCAAAAAGAATATTACTGCGATGAACTTGCGAAAAGCATGGGGCACATAGTATTGCGGCTACCGCCTTACCACTGTATATTTATCCCTATTGAACAAATATGGCACCAACTTAAAGCTGGAATTCGTAGCAATAATATTTCACCCACACTTAATTTTAGTGTATTAATTCTAATTCATGATGAAAATTTCTGAGGTGAACTGGAAAAACTGCGTACAACATGTAAAAAAAGTAGAAGAAAGTTACATTTGTATTGGGAATGCAACAGAAAGGTTTATTATTACTTTAGATGATGATAGCGATAGTGAAGTAGGTAGATTTAGTTGGGTAATTTATTAATTAATATAATAATTTAGCATTATAAGTGTAAGTGTAAGACCATAATTCTATTTTTATATTTTGAATTTAATAAACTTAAATAAACATCAGTTTTATATTTATTTGCTGCTAAATTAAATATTTCAATACTATGTATTTTCTAAGACGCAAGCTCAGTCGGCATTGCGTCAATACCCCTATTTAGGTAGAAATAAGTAAGAGTCAGTTGGTCAGTTTCTTATATTTGTGAATACACTTTACCGTAAAACGAGGCTACTTCCGGCAGATTATAAAGTTTTTTTTTGCATTTTTTAAAGGTAAACACTTTTGTATGCAATCAATATTTCTTATGTAGGATACATACTAACTGGCTAGAGTATCTCCTAAAAGAAAAAGTTTGTTTTTCTTCTCTTGTTTTAAACTGCACAAAATTGATGTAAACATGTTTTAATAATTATTTAGGACATTAATTTTAAGTTTAAAAGAAACATTACTATAGAAAGTTAGCATAAAATCTAGAAAATAATAAAAACAAGGCTTTTATATTTTTACTATAGGGTCAACCCTATAGTCGTTGGTCATGCCATATTTATTGGATATTTTGATTATAAATTCTAAAAATAAGCTTTCTTATTTAACTAACTAAAGTACCATTTGCTATATGGAAAGAGTGTTCTTTAAACCTAATTGCCGTAAAGCACATGCCCATTATTTTTAAATTGATTAGGCAAGGGCCTAGCGACACCTAAAGCACCGGTTCCCGTCAGAGCACCGAAGTTAAACGGTGTCGAGCGCGGTTAGTACTTGGATGGGTGACCGCTTGGGAAACACCGCGTGCTCTTGTCTTAGGGAAGAGTGTAAAATGAATCGACATTAAAACCATCCTATTTACGCCGGACAAGCCGGATGAGATCGAATATCTCGTAGGATGAAGGTGCCGTTTCACACTCCCCAGTCGGTAGACCGCACGACTAAAAACCGTATGGTCGATGACCGGTTCAAGATGGCCTCAGATACGCCGACGAATCGTAAAATAGTAAAATAAAAAAAAAGTTCTTGTATTCTTGGTGTTATAGGACTGGGCGGCGCCAGTTTGTGATTTTTAAATTTCACTAATTTTTATTTTCAGCTTATAGACGTATGGCAATACTTTTTTTCGTAAATAAATAAAAGTCACTTTCTATTATAATGAAACATAATTTTCAACTTATTTTATTGTAGGTGAATAATTATTGCCGTAGGTTAAAAAATACTTCTAAATTTTATTATCACTATTTAAGAAGAAGTATTCGATTGCACAATATATCTATTGGACAAAGCAAAACCTATTGAAGCATTCGTAATATTCTCGTAGTAATTGAGGTCCAATTTTGTGGCATCTTCTAAACTAATATACTGCATTTCAGATTCTAGTAACTTATCAAAAATTTCACGTAATTCTGTAAAAGAGGGCCTTGTACATGGACGTGCTTCCCAACATCTAAGCATTATGTTGTAACTAAAAAAAATATTTTTTTTACTTTGACTGAAACGTACTTAATAATATTATTGAAGTCTTGCTACTGCCCCCAACACATTTTATTTGACCCCTATGCACAAGTTCCCCTACACTGTATACAGAGTGCCCTTGAAATGACTGTACAACGCTTAACCCCAATTCCTTAATCAAAAATAAAGTGATCTAGGCAAACACACCTATATGCAATGTTGCTTCGTTTTGCCGCTCCAGGGCGTTAAAGTTCTCAAATCAATATCGTTTTTTTCAGAATAATTTCTCAGCGCCTTTATCGATTTTCACTAATTTTGAGACTATGCACAAGTTCCCCTACACTGTATACAGAGTGCCCTTGAAATGACTGTACAACGCTTAACCACAAATTCCTTAATCAAAAATAAAGTGATCTAGGCAAACACACCTATATGCAATGTTGCTTCGTTTTGCAGCTAGGGGGTTAAAGTTCTCAAATCAATATCGTTTTTTCAGAATAATTTCTCAACGCCTTTATCGATTTTCACTTATTTTGAGACTAAGAATTACTACTATTATTGGCGTATCTTGACGCAAACGCCATCTTTTTTCACCGCTTGGAAATTTAAAAATGGCGCGTCATTCGTAAATAAAAGTTTGTACTTTTGTCACTTCCTGTACAAATACCTTCAATTGTTTCTCTGACACTAGCTGACTTCATTTTGAAACTTTTTTGTCTCTTGTAAATTTTCGCCAGACATATAGGTTCTCTCCGAAAAAATTATTCACGGTAGGTACCTCATCGTTGCTGATATTCTGAAACATTAATTGTAATAAATGCTGATAACTCCGGTCTGGCTCAACATAATTTAGTAAACTTAGTTTTGTTAAAAAGGGCTTTTCTCATTCTATATATCATCTTATGAACTACGGCAATCTGTGTTTTACACTAGGTACTAGGGGGCGCGTGGTCTTACAACTTCACAAACATTGCGCGTTTTTTCCATAATTTTGAATATTATAATAGTATATTCAATTTTACCTGATTAAAAATCTAAGAATTCAGCGACAACCGCAAGTTAATATCTATTTCCAATCCGGAGATATCAACAACAATAATCATAATTACGGAACATTATGATTTTATTTTCAAATTGCCATTGTAAAGGTTTTTTAAAGAGTCAAATAGGCCTTAGAAAAACAAAATATGAAGGTACGTATGTTTCAAGCAAATATATCGTTACGACAATAATTCTCAGTGGCGTCCTAAATGTTCAAATTGTCGCCCATCGTTCTGTATACACGACTCCAATCTCTCCCTGGTTGATAATACTGCAGTTTTCAACTCTGCCATAGGGATACGGCGGCTGCTGTCCATTATCCTTTCTATCATGTTTTTCCTTATGGTGGGTCTGGTAACGAAAACAGGATCCTTCAATCTCCCCCATAGATAAAATCTAGGCATGTTAAGTCAGGTGATCTAAAATAGAAATTATCACTTTTATTATCAGTATCACAATATATCCTATAATATTACCTGGCAGGCCACGGAAATATACTCCCTCTTCCACTTTGCAGGAAATGTGTCGTTAAGAAATTGACGCACGTTTGCCGCAAAATGTGCAGGACATCCATCGTGTTGGAAAACCATAGTTCTGCGAATATTCAAGGGTACATCTTCGAGAAGAATTGGGAGTTCGTAATTTAAAGAATGTAAATATCTTTGCCCAGTAAGCGACTCATTAAATACAAACGGCCCAATTATTCTGCCACCCAAAATGACGCACCAGACATTGACAATCCATCTTCCTTGATGCTGCACCTCCCTCATCCAATGGGAATTATCCCGCGACCAATAATGCATATTATGGCGGTTTACTCCTCCATTACTATGGAAAGTAGCTTCATCAGTCCACAAAATTCTGGAGAGGAGATTTCTATCTTCCAATATCATATTTAGCAACCAATAGCAATGACCCAATCTTCTATCATAATCTTGCGGGGTCAAAGCCTGGTGGAGCACAATATGGTAGGGATGTAGCCTAATGAAAAACAAAATATTTATTACATTGACTTGAAAATTATTAAGAGAAATATTGGCATTATTCTAAACTATTTAAGAGTTATCACATATAGATATAATTACTTACCTTTCTTCTAATAAAATCCTATGCACAGTAGAGCGAGTAACGCCCAAGTCTCTAACAATTAATATAATAATAATTTGTGGATTAAATTCCACATATGGCAAAACATTTACAATGTTTTCCTCGGTTCGACCTCGGCGGCGTCTGCGATATACAGGGCGACGAATACTTCCAGTAGTACGAAAACGGCTAGCTAAACAATTAAACATTCTACTGTCGTATCGGCGCCTTTGAGGGCATCGTACTGCGTAAACCCGTTCAGCAATTGTTGCATTTCCCAAACATTCAAAATACACCGCAATGATGTCAACCGCTTCTTCAAGTAACAGAGGCATCTTGAAAATAAAATACGATACAACACTATTGGCACGACAAAAATTTTGACGTAATAATGAAAGGTGATACGCGTGCACAGTTTCAATTCATATTTTGTTTTTCCAAGGCCTATTTGACTCTTAAAAAAAAACCTTTACAATGGCAACTTGAAAATAAAATCATAATGTTCCGTAACTATGATTTTTGTTGTTAATATCTCCGGATTGAAAATAGATATTAACTTGCGGTTTTCGCTGACTTCTTAGACTTTTAATCATCCTTGTAATCAGGTAAAATTGAATATACTATTATATTTACAATTATGGAAAAAACGCGCAATGTTTGTGAAGTTGTAAGACAGCGCCCCCTAGCGCCTAGTGTAATACACATATTGCCGTAGTTCATAAGGTGATATATAGAGTAAGAAAAGCCCTTTTTAGCAAAACTAAGTTTACTAAATTATGTTAAGCCAGACCGGAGTTATCAGCATTTATTACAAATAATGTTCAACCTTCCCCCACCACTATATTTGAAAATGACGAACACGTTCTACATGTGAATTTTATTAATAAATCTTTGAAATATACAAAAATGTTATTTTCGGGATACCTCAACTAGGCGACCTTTGAGGAAACTTCGTGATTCATATTTACCGTCACTGTTGCGCCCTCTAGCGCCAGTCTGAGAAACTTAAAAATAATTTAAAGCAATTTCTCATGACCACTTTACCTAATATATTTTTTTTCCGCAAGCCATACAACTAACACTTTCTGAGATACGGCCGACAGCCATTCTTAGTGGGACACCCGGTACAATTAGGACTCCGGAGCTCGAAGAGGTAGTTTTCAACAGAATTGAAGATTATCCCAAATTAAGCTGTAGACGCTTTGGGTTCGAATTGGCTGTTTCCAAAAATACCATAGCATACGAGAGCAGTTACTCCATCCGTATCATGTGCAACAGGTGCACAATATTGTGCCAATGGATCCCGAGAGTCGGCTGATGCTTTTCCGCTTCATCGAAACAATTAGAATTTTAGTTACGGACGAAGCTGTGTTCACGAGATCGTGAATTAGAAACGTACATAACATGTGTATCGCGATGAAAATCCTCATGCCATCAGGGGGAAACATTTCCAGCATGAATTTAGAATTAATGTTTGGGCAGGTATGATTGACAATTTTATTATTGGACCAGTTGTAATGTCAAATCGGTGAAATGGGGATAACTATCTACTCTTCTTGCAATACGCTTTACCCGATTTATTCGATGAAATTTCATTACACTTTGTACCCAAAATGTGGTTTATGCATTGGGGGGCGCCACCCCACTTTAGTATCAATGTTCGAAGATTTTTCAATAAAATATATCCTAATAGATATTAGAGGCAACAATGCACCCGTTAATTGCCCAGCAAGATCTCCCGATTTAACGCCTCTAGATTTTTTCCTGTGGAGGCGCCCTTAAATCAAAAGTGTATGCTTCCCCCATCGCTATGCAAGCTGAGTTATTGAAAATAACTATTAATGCTGCAGATTATTCTAGAAACAAGCCCGACACGATGCCCAAAGTACAGCTTAATTTTTTGAAAAGAATAAATTTATTTATTCAGAAACACAGTGAACATTTCGAACAGTTGTTATAAGAATTAAACTAGTTGGTAGTTATAAGAATTAAGACTTTTTTTTATGTTTTCTCGTTCCAAATAAACAAGAATGATGAATTACAAGGTATCGTAAATAATTTTTTGGAAGAGAAACTGTATGTCTGGCGAAAATCTTACAAGAGACAAAAAAGTTTCAAAATGAAGTCAGCTAGTGTCGGAGAAACAACTGAAGTCATTTGAATAGGGGGTAACAAAAATACAACATTTTATTTACGAATCACGCGTTATTTTTAAATTTTCAAGCATTAAAAAAAGATGGCGTTTGCGTCAAGACGCGCCAATAATAGTAGTGATTCTTAGTCCCAAAATTAGTGAAAATCGATAAAGGCGTCTAGAAATTATTCCGATAAGACGATATTAATTTGAGAACTTTAGCGCCCTATAGCGGGGAAACGAAGCAGCACTGCATATAGGTATAGTCCTCGCCAACTATAAGTGAGTTAAAAAAAAAACTCGATAAAAACTCGTAAATACCGACAAATACCCCGCTAGTGTCGTTTTCAATATTATTTTTAATTTTTAAATTATTGATGAAATTTATCATGAGGTTTTCAGAAATCGCAAATAACATATAATATGAGATCACAAAATTATAAATTTAAGCAGAGCTATAGCTTAAGGTAGAAAATATATTTTATCTGTTTTTAACTTACCGTACATATCTCAACTGAAGCTTTTATCCAAAGATACGTTTAAATAATCTTCTGTATCCTCTGCCAGATTGATAACAAATCTATCACCACCATTGAAGAAGAAGAATTTGTCGCAATTTTCGATATTCTTCAAATTTTTAATTGTGCCCACAATTTAATGGTGTTAAATATATAAAAATAAGGCGGTAGTTTGTGGTCTTAAAACAGTATGGCCGTATTTCTTGGATATATTGTCAATAACATACTGTTTTTCCCATTGTTTAAGATAAAGTGCTTCCAACAATTCTTTTTTGGTATACGATTTTTCGAGAAATTGGTCATGGTTAAGAAGAAATTCTTAAATTTCCTGTTATTTGGAGGACAAATTGGGTAATTTATGAATTTGTCTAGAATGGTAAGCTGCATTACCTAATACAATGATACTGTGAGATTTTAAGTTTGAAATTAGAGGAAGTTCAAACTGCTCCTCAAAAATATTTGAATCCATATTT
This sequence comes from Polydrusus tereticollis, assembly GCA_963920685.1. Taxonomy (NCBI): domain Eukaryota; kingdom Metazoa; phylum Arthropoda; class Insecta; order Coleoptera; family Curculionidae; genus Polydrusus; species Polydrusus tereticollis. The sequence goes on along the minus strand of OY987329.1, from coordinate 81,730,006 downwards.
TTGTGACAATCCACATTAGATTCTTCCAACTTTTTACCGCACAATTTAAGCAAATTTATAATACAACCATTCGCAGATCCACAATGCAAAACGACAGTACGAAATCCTTTGCCTGCAGGTATATCTTTTAATTGACATCTGCTAGAGCCATCAGTCTAACCTTCTTTTATATTTAATATATGTGTTTTCCCCTTTTTCCAAGGTTATTAATGTTTTCTAAATATTCTATTCGCCATTTTACGATTCTGCTACTTTCGATTATTGCAGCATGCTTATTAACAATTTTAAATTTGAATCCCAATTTTTAAGCCTTTGTCGTAAAGTGCTTTCTGAACAAAGTTTCGAGTTCTTGAAGTTTTTTTACTATTATGGGAGCTTCATTATTTTTATATTTTTAATTAAGTAAACTTCTTAATAGTTTGGCTGTAGCCAAATCCAAATCTTTAGGTTTACCTAAATCGGATCGTTTTTCCTTTGTTTATAGACTTACATAAAGTAGTATAAGGAACCTCTGTTAGCTCGGAAAACTTTTTAACTAGTTCGGATTTGCTATATGAACATAGAATGCCTAGGGTTTTGTTTTAGGTTTTTCTACACATTTAAACAAATTTCCTTTGCCTGAAAGCTCAAAAATACTTTACGCTTTTTTTGTAACGTCTCTTTTCCTAATTACTCGCCTAAATCTAAATCAATGGATTCAACCAAATTCGCAGCAGGGTCGTTTAGGACATTTTCAGGTTCATAATAATTCTCCTCCCATGGCCTCCAAAGCTTATGGAAATTTTCCTCCCACGGTCGAAACATTGTCCTCCAATAGAAAAATTAAATCTATCAAAATCACGAGACACGAACACTGAACAAAAGTATTTTAACTTAAGGAATATTGTTTATATTTGTTCGAATATGGACTGTATTTTACTTTTTATTTAGAATTTAAACAATTGGAAATATACTACTCTTTTCTATTACTTTACATTTACATTTTGATGTTATAGAACGTGACAAAGTCGCGAGATTCAGTCAGTTTTTTTTTACCTGCTGTCTTTTTTAATGTCAATCTGCCACAACCCGCCTGGTGGTTATCCCGCACACGAGCTGCTCGAATTTAAAGGTTTAATATATTTAACTTAAAAGAAGAAGAACTTCTTCAACATTCCATTTCACTAATTGGAAGAGGAGAAATATTTGAAAAAGCACGTTTTATTACGCCGTTCGACGTTCTTACACTTACGACGCGATTCACATGATCTTTTCCAGCATGCACGGCTACAACACGTCCCAGGCGCCACTGCAATGAAGGGGTATTATCTTCCTTGATGAGGACCAAAGCTCCTGCCTGTAGTTGGGACTGGGTTGACTTCCATTTTTCTCTTTGCTGGAGTTCACTTACGTATTCTTTATTCCATAGAGTCCAGAAGTTCTGCTTAAGCTGCTGAACACGCTGATGCTTTGACAATCTGGATTCGGGAATATGCGATAAATCTGGATCTGGTAGCTCGGTGAGAGTTTTTCCAATGAGAAAGTGAGCAGGGGGTTAAGGGAGTTAAATAATTGGGATCGGACGATAAGGGAAACATAGGACGGGAATTTAGAATAGATTCTATTTGCGCCAGCAAAGTATATAGCTCCTCAAAGTCCAAATTAGCACCCCCTGCAATACGCTTTAAGTGAAACTTCGATGATTTAACACCTGCCTCCCATAATCCGCCAAAATGTGGCGAGTATGCGGGAATATGATGAAATTGCACGTTTTCCCTCGCGTAAGATTTTGTTAAAATGTGTCTATTTTCGCGCAAAAATTCACCCAATTTCCTCAATTCACGATTGGCGCCGATAAAATTCAACCCATTATCGCAATAGACGTGACTAGGTTTGCCTCGCCTTGCTACGAATCTTCTAAAAGCCATTATAAAAGCCTGGCTAGTTAGATCCGTTACTAACTCTAAATGTATTGCCTTGGTCGCAAAGCAAACAAATACGCTGACATAACACTTGGAAAGTTTTGCTCCTCGACCTTTGCGATCCTTTATAGTCAAAGGACCCATATAATCTACGCCAACAATATCAAATACTTGCCCTGAGATCAACCTACTTTTTGGCAAGTCGCCCATTATTGGTTGAGTCACAGATGGATTAAAACGAATATTTCCCTCATATGTTAATGTTCCCATAAGAGAAATGCAATTTTCGCAAAATTACAGCGAATATTTCCCTCATATATAAAAAATCTCATAAGAAGTGTAGTCTTTCGCAAGAATTATAGCGATAATTCCACAGTAGAAGCGATAACCACGGTTACCGCAAAAACTTTTATTATTGAACTTACTTATGTCAATCTGCGACATTTAAAAAGTGAATTGATTACAAATCAAGATTTAATTTAATTTTAAGTATATCTTTAATAAATTTGTTACTTATTACGTAATTTATTGTACAATAATGTTTTTTTTTTAATATGAAATACAATTTTCCGGGAAATATTCCACCGAATACCACTCGTGCATCAAAAATAACCAGATAATTCTGCTGTCAAGCGTGTTGTAGTATTGTAACTGCATTCGGTTATTTTCATTTTTTATTAAATCTCGAAAAAGCCCTCCTTCTTCGAAGTCGGGCTCATTCGGATTTAATCAAAAATGAAAATAAACTCATTCAGTTACAATACAACACGCTTTCAATCAGAATTATCGGTAATTTTGATGCACTAGTGGTATTATACCCGAAAACAGCACTGCCAGAAATCGAAAATTGCATCGCAAGTTTATATTGTTGACGAAACGTCAAAGCGGGATTTTATTGTTAACAAACGTCAAAAAATGTAATATTCTGACAATTAACGTCATCTTATTGAGTGACAGCAGACAAGAAAGTCAATGTCAACGAATGTTTTCCTTTCATTTTGTCAAGAATTGTTAATAACTATCTCTTTGCATTGGGATAACCCGTGGCAACGTAAATTTTTTTGTTTTTTTGTAAACAACGCTATTGAACTTTTCCGTAGACGTAATTTTACTACAAAAATGTCTCGTTTTGGCGAAGAATCTATCCTCGAAATAGAGCAGAAAATAACAGAAGCCATTCCAAAGAATACTGCATCAAATCACGACTATATTTGGCGGCAGTTCATGTGTTTTTGCAAGGAAAGGGGACACGTTCTTGATGAAAACACTAATGTTTCAAAACTGGCAGATATCTGAAAGGACTGGGCGTTTAATATGAAAAAGCAAAATGGTGAGGACTATAAAGATTATACTGTCAAAATTATATGGAATGTTACCGCTAAATTGTGGATGAATAAGTATCACAGAGATTACAATATTATTTTCAACCCATTCAGTGACATTCAGTTTAAATCATCCCGTGATGCCAAAAATGCTAAGCGGAAACAACTACAGCAGGAGCCGGAAAAAAGAAAACAAAGCTCAGTTTTTCTAAAGCACGACGAATTCATCAAATTAGTAGAGACTTGCGACGAGGAAACCCCCGACGGTTTGCAAAAAAAGATGTTTTTTGTTTTATCCTACGAGCTGGTCTGGTGTGGAGGAGAAGGCCCAAGGTGTTTAACAAACTATCTTAAAGCAGAACTGGATCACGCGGGTCAGAAGACGGGACGAATAGAGTACAATCTGCTTTTTACCAAGACTAATCAAGGAGGAAATAAGCCCTGCGCATCCTCGAAATAGTTGGTCAGGAATAAAGTAAACCCGAACATCTGCCCTATCCGACTATATAAGAAATTCATGCAGAAAAGGCAAGCAATAATTACAATAATTGTACTTTTCATTGCAATTCTTGTAATTTTTAAGCATTTTAATTTTATTGTTAGTATTTTCTGTTAAATAAAATATTTAAATTTACTTGATTCAAGTTCTTAATTAATTTGGGAAATATTCAAATAAATTACACTCGTGCATAAAAATAACCAGATAATTTTTTTATTCAATGTGTTTTTTTTACAAATTGCAATCGTTTGTTTTCATATTTTACGAAAATGCCCTCCTCCTGCGGAGTCGGGCTTTTTCGCGAAAATATGAAAACAAACTCTTGCAATTATAAAAAAACACATTTCATTCAAAAATTATCGGTAATTTTGATGCACTTGTGCACTTACCCCGAAAACATTTATGACATTTTCGCACTGTTATTTTGGCTAAATTACGCCCAGCTATAGGCCAGTATTTTTCTTTTATAGATCCTAACATCAGTTGAGGTCCGGCATGCAATAATCGCAAATGTTCGTATTCGAAAATAAGCCGTGCAATGCGATGTTTAGACGAAATCAACATAGGATGTTTTTTATCAAATCCGTAATCCGAATTAGCTAAACGACTGTAACGGTTTAATTTTAGTACTAGGGGTTAAAGCCTATTTTTGCTAAGGTGTGAGAAATAATCATTAAGGTAGTAGTTGCCTGATTTCTTTAGTGATTACCCTGATTTGGACTTAGTATTTTACTTTTACCTTGATTTGTCTCTTTAGTTATTTGGTTAGCTTGGATGGATTGGCTAACGCCGGTTGATCTTTGCTGTCGCTCGTCTTAAAGACGTTATTTATTCATGATGACCTTTTTTTTTTGGTGCTTCGTTCTTCCTTTTAGTTTTAGTGGTAGGTTTTCGTTGTAATTTTTTTTGTAAACCGTGTTGAGTACGGGATATTTGCAACGAGAACGTAATTTCTCTCTCTGTTTTTACTTGATTTGCGTTGTTGTTATATTTCCTTGATTTACTTTGTTGGACTTTGAGTTATTTTTGATTGATTTACGTTGCTTTCTAGATAGAGTGAGATTACCCATTTGGGGATTTAAGCCGCTGTTGGAACTGAATTGCAAGTAACGGAGTAATTTCGTTATTGATGTCGCTCAGATGCGATTTATTGATTATTGATTGATTTTCGTCATTTAGACGCTTTATACTTACCGATTTTGTCTTGGTTCGGGTATAGCCCGACTTTATATTTACCGATTTTGTCCTATTTATATACAGTCTTCTTTTTTTTGTTATATAAAAGGCTGAGGGGCCGTTGGTGCCCCTGGATGGCGCTTTGCCGTCTTTTGTGGAATGTTCGTTCTGCTGAAGGCAGATTTGCGGGCAGAGTTGTATTGTGGGGGGTGGCTGTCTGACCCCTGATTCAGTCTGTACATCGCTGCAGCACAGGGAAGGGCAAAACTACTGCGTATGACCTCGTTCGCAGGTCTCGTGTGATACGCCAGGCCGGGAGCAGAGCCGCCTTTCGGAACACCCTAATTAATTTTTCCGTTGAAGGCTGTGGTACATTTAGTTGTCATCGACACGTTTGTATCTTTTAGTTTGGTGTGTACTAAAACATACTCCCTTTGACTGGAGGAGCATCTGGGTTACAACTATTATTTTTTTTTGTTGATATTGATTATCTTTAGTTTTCCACCTTTCAAGTACTGCTGTGTATTTGCTTTCCTTGGGTCTTTCTTGTGGGTGCGAGGTTGTACCGCAAGTTTGTTTGTGTGAGGTTAGTACACGAGGTTCACCAAGTCACATTTGGTTGCAACGCAATGCTAACTTAAGTCCGATATCTATCAAGTTCGCTTTTTTGACACCTCTACCATACAAACAGCTCGGGGTTGCATCCTTTCCTCTCTCGGAGTCTCCATGGGTCGTCAGCTGTGCAACAGTGCTTGAAATGATTTTTGGTTTCTATTATTTTTATTTTATTGCTTTTAGTGATTGACTGCTATATTTTAATGGCTACGTCGGTAGCGTCAAATTTTTTTTTTTGGTCTAGGAGTTGATTGATAACTCGTGTGATTATTTATATATAACTGATATATGATACCGTGTTTAGAGTTAGCTTACCTATCTGAATATTTCTGTTGACTTCATTTGATACTACATAACTGGGTAAAGGGTTAAAGCCTATTTTTGCTAAGGTGTGAGAAATAATCATTAAGGTAGTGCAATGTGCTCTCTGAAAAACCATTAGTATGTGGTGAATTGAAACAAACCAAAATTTTAGTTAAAGTTATTATTATGTCGCCTTCACCTTTTTGTCAAGAACCTTTCAATATATTTGTTTTGGTGGTTATTCAATGTACATAGATATTTATAAAACATTTTACTAGTAAAAATAAGGCTATACATATATATATATATATATATTACTCGTAACATTGCACTGTTACATAACTCTCTCTCTCGGTGTGTAGAAGTTGCTTTCCTCTCTTATGACATTTGTTGATTACCTGGTTCCTTCTTTATCTTTTTGCAATGCCTCGAGTAGCTGATCCAGCTTGTGTTGTACCTAAAATAAAGATAACTATTTGAATTCTGTGACTGCAGACTGAGATCTTAGGTAATTTTGCCTTCGATGGTACGTAAGGTTATATAGGTATGTAAGAGTTGTTAAAACGGTCTCTGGCTGCCGAATGCCTGGTTAGCAAAGCAGAGCCTTACCTTATCGTTCATCTTGATTCCATATCTCCCTTGGCTTAGGGGTTGAAAGTTGATTTTCCTCCCTTGTTAAATGGCAGACCATGTCCTAAGTTTAGTAACCTAAAAACAGTCAGCTACAGACGGTGTAAATATAGTAAGATATGGGACTCACCGCTATGGTTGTGCAACATACATTTCCGAGGGAAAACAGTGAATTTTCCGTGGTATATCTTCCTTTGTTTTGGTTCTGGATCTGGGTTAGGTACATTTCATTTTGTTGGTTATAAATAAACCCTGTTCTTTAAAATTTATATGAATAGAAGTGGGCGTCACTATCGATTTTAATCCCTTTGATCGACCTAACTTATTGATATTGTATTGACTGCTATCGGGTGATTTTTACCAGCCAAGGGCATTGTATTGTAATTTGTTTATCGGTATTTAATTTAGGAGCCACTTGGGTGTGTATTTGAAGCTGGGAATTGGTGTAAAATCATTTAGTTTCTAGGTTGATATCTATCGACCTTTGCGAGATCGATTATATCGCTTATTCCTTAGATGTGGGAAAAAGTGCATGACCCGTTGGCAATATTTATCCCATGTATCTTGGGTTGTATACGTTTGGACCACGTTTGGTAATTATTTATATTTCCCATTTGTTAGTTCATTAAAAACAAATTTCTTTAGTTTCACAGTCGCGCAGGGGGGTGCAAGGGCAGCCCATGATTCTTTTGTCTCCGCTCTTTGGTTATTTTATTATTTGTACGGGTTCGCTTTGGTTATGTTAGTTCATTAGGTTTTTGTGTAGGTACGAGGTTTTGAATTCAAGCGCCCTTTTTATTGACAGGAAGCTTTCTATTTTGTTGGTACGATTGCAGCTCTTCCGGGAGGTCGTGCGCGCTTCTTACGGTCTTCATTACTTACTTACTGACCTGTCTCCGTCGTGAAAGCGTGTGTCCAGCCAAATTTTATCGCACTTTAGTGGATTTTTGGGGCCCGTTTCACAAATAAAGCTTCCAAATTGCTTTTGTTTGGAATATTGTTGGAGTGGAAGCTTTTTTTACGGCATAGCCGGATTTAAAGCGACGGAGTGCAGGTCAGGAAACGTGAAAACGTGTGAGACCCCATTGTCATTGGGTAAGTTTAATCATTTTATGTTTGAAATCAATTGCAGTCACTTTAATTTTGCTTTTATTCGTAAATAAAATATAATATTATCTTATGTTAATATTCGAAACCGTAAATTCTTGGTCAAAACTCATGCATTTTTTTTTATGCTTTCTGTTATCGATATCTATTTATGTCGCTAGAATTTTACAATACCGTATTGCGCATTTTACTTACAAAGTGCACGTTTTTCAAGCCAACCTTTTTATTTGTTATTTTATTGTCAAAAAAAGAACTCGTACCCGAACTATACCGCGTGGCGTCAAAGCCTGCATGTTGTACGTTAATGCCCAGGTTTTTATTTCTTTGTGTTGCTATTAATTTAATCTAATTTCAATTTATAATGTACCTAATTAGCCGAATGTAATTATGTAATTTTTCTGGTTAATTGCTAAGTTTTACACGTGTTTACTGCAATTGTTGGATATGGTTTAATTAATTTTTATTTGATTGATAATTATGTATTCTTTGCTTTAATTGATTTAAATGGCCGGCATTGTGCAACTGTTTTCTTTGGTATTGCTGACATGAAGTAAATAACTGTAGTTTTCGTTTTTTTTTTTTGATTATGTCGTTAATATTTTTTCTGGGGAATTTATTCAGGGTTGTAAAATTGTAAAATTATTGTCGAATAGGTTTGATAATTAAATAACATTATTTTCTGGGATTTTTGTAATTATGTGGGAATAATATTTTTATGGGTCGCTTATTCAGGGTTTGAAAGGGGATTTTATTTGAAGTCATTGGCACCCCATATCGGCGCGTGGGCGGCGCATGCGCAGTTACCGTAATGCGATTTAGCAAATATATCTCTAAGTTCAAGTAGGAAATTACTTTGCGACAATCTTTTTTTTAAATCTGAAAGATGTGATTCAAATTTTGATCATGCGCGTGGCGCATGCGCCCTAACTACTTTTTCTACAAACCAGTGGTTATAATTTAGTAAGTTTCCTGCTTGGCTTAGATGAAGTTCTTTTAATTTTATTCGTCATCCTGAGCATGCGCAGTGCCCTCACGTCGATATTTTTGTTAATTAATGTCTGCAGAGGGGTTATTGGACATCCAGTGAGGTGCGCAGACAATTTTAGACGCATGCGCGTGTTGGGTTTTTGAATTATTAGGGTGGTTGCACAGTGTTGGTCCATTTATGTAATCATTTGGACCTTCAGCCATTTATTAAATGTAAATTTTTCGCAAATATTGCCGTTGTGCTGATGCGCCTGTTCCATTTCTCAGGGTCCTTATACCGGGGTGCTTCTACCCAGCTCCTATTACGTGAGCTTCTTTTATCTGGGGTCCACCTGCCAGTTGCTATGCTGGGGTACATCAGTTTTACCTAGAGGCGCTACCAGCCTTTTATACTAGGGTGTACCTAGAGTTGCCCACCAGGCATAGTACCAAGCAGCCACGGCAGTATCGGTAATACCATCCCGATAAAGTAATACAGGTTTTAATTTTAAGTTGTCAACCGTATCATTTACTTTATCTATCGTTATTAATAGAAGGTAATAGTTGTGATCATAACCATAGGGCGGATATACAAGTGTGTGATCCTGTAATTTCCCAATTTAATTCAAGTGAATTCATTTTTTTTGAGGGTCAAACCCAATTATTATTTTTTTTTTCCTAATAAATGTACTAGGTGTTTTTTATTAAAAATTTTTAGTTTTATTTGAGACGTCCCACAACACCCCTTCGTAATTTGCTTTTCTTCTTAATTTTATTTATTATTCATTATTAAGTTCAGTGGAGAGTGAGGTCCCACCGAGATCGCGGAGGCTTCCGTTTTGGCCTGGCTACAAAACGGTGGCGCCCCTTATTACCCCCCTTCTCTTCGGCATTTGGGCTAGGGCATTTGCTCGCTCGCTCAAGGCCTCTCACCCTCAGCTGAACTTCGTTATCAATTTTTTTTTTTTTTAATTAAAATTAAATTCTTATTTTTTTTTATTTACAATTAAATTCTTTTGTGTCATTGATAATTCAATATTAATCTTTGGGCAAATAAAAGCGCAGCACGACCACCCACTCTTATAACACCATTTTTTATAAAGGGATTCAAACTTAAAAGCTTACTCTTTGCGCTTAAGCTTTGCCCTTTTTCCAAGGTCGCGCAGCCCTCTGGAAAAGATTCTCTTTGGGACAGTTTAACCAAACGCAAAATTGACGCGTCCATTTCTTGCACCGTAAGAGGTCCGTATTCACGCTCGGTCTTGCAATCCTTTGGAATTTTACAATTTTTTATAAAGCGTAGCATCCATGAAACTGCACGCTTTAGTTTATCAAACTTTGAAACTCGGTCAAAAATATTTGAATATACATCTTGCGAAATAAACCCCAAAGATTGAATTTTTACGTACAATTTAAGTAAGTTTTCAGCACTCAGTGGTGAGTTAGGCCAACATTCTTCGGACCGACCTAACCATCGAGGGCCGTTGCACCAAAAATCTAATATATTAAAACTATTGTCCGACCTCGTGAATTTCTCTAAAATTTTGGGCTCGTTAGAAAACCACTTCCGAAGTGAAAAACAACCACCTTCTATCATTTTTAAAATGCTTTCGCACACCTGTGCAGCCCCTTCTATTGTATCATCGCCGTACAAGAACTCATCAACGTAAAAGGAGTTTCTCAAAACCTAAGCGATATCTGGTTGACTTTTCTCGCATTCCTGTGCTAACTGAAAAATGCATCTGATTGCTAAAAAGGATGCCGCGGCATGGCCATAAGTCAATGTGTTTAACTCTAAAATTTTAATAGGCTGTGAAGCATTTTCGCGCCACACGATTCTCTGCAAGGGGCGTTGGCAAGGCTCTATCAAAACCTGCCTATACATCTTAGCGATATCCGCCGAAACTACATACCGATGTTGCCGGAATTTGAGCAAAAGACCAAGCAAGTCCTTTTCCAAAACTGGGCCGACCATTTGCAAATCATTTAATGAAACTCCGCTGATAGATGGCGCACTGGCGTTAAAAACGACGAGAAGTTTCGTTGTTAAACTATCGTCACGCAATACGCCGTGATGCGGCATGTAATATGCATTTTTATGATTCTTAAGTTCCTTTACTTCACTCATGTGGCCCAAAGCTTGGTATTCAGACATAAATTCGCTGTATCTTTGTTTTAATTCCCCGTTAGATTCAAATCTACGTTCCAATGATAAAAAACGCCTCTTCGCCAATTCCCTCGTCTCCCCTAAAGTTTCAACCGACTCTTTTAGAGGCAAAGACACTATAAATCGACCATTCTCGTCGCGTTTTTCTGTTTTTTGAAAAAACGATTCGCATTTAGTTTTTTCGTTTGACCATGTTTTAACATTAGTAGAAAATTCAATTTCTATTTCCCAAAATTTTGTCATGTCGAACTGAGGCTGTATCTTATTGCTAAAATTACAAACAGTCTGACTCTGAAAGTTTGTGCGAATGGGCCCTGAAATGACCCATCCCAATCTTGTTTTTTGCAAAATTGCCTTTTCACCCTTTAAAGAAATTTGCCCTATACATAATAATTGATAAAACAAGTCCGCACCGATCAAAATGTCCACACTGGCAGGCGTATAATATGAAGGGTCCGCTAGCTGCAAATTTTTGGGGATCTCAAGATATTTTGTATTAAGTTTAACATTTGGTACGAATCCCGTAATTTCAGGCAAAACCAGACAATTAAGATCTGCTTCAAAAGCACTGCGCAAAGATCGAATTTTAATTGTACATTTATTCTTTATTTCAGATGCGGTTTGTCCCAAACCACCAACAGTGATACTAATCTTTTCCTTATCAATATTCAATTTATTACACAAATTTAAAGTGACAAAGCTGGACTGTGAGCCACTGTCCAAAATAGCACGAGCAACATGATATTTACCATTTTTATCCATGACCTCCACTCTGGCCGTTGACAATAAAACATGACCATTGACGCCTGAAGCTGACAAAGCTACCTGTTTCCCCTCGGTGTCATAATCGCATTTATCAATAGCACCGTCGTTATTACTTTGTTCCTTCCTATCATATTCAAAATGTAATAAATCGTTATGCTTACCTTTACACTTTGTACAAGGATGACCACGACAAACCTTACCTAGGTGCCCGAATTTTAAACAATTTATACAAAGCCTCAAACTTCTAACCTTTTCTATCCGCTGATTTATAGGAATTTTCAAAAAATCTTCACAGTTTGTAATACTGTGTTCTTTTTTGCAAAGTGAGCATCTAACATTGCTAGAAAATAAACCTCTAGAATCATGCATACCGCCTCCGCGCTGCGAACCCTTTCTTTGCTTACTTTGTTGCTGCTTATCACGGAAATCACGCTTTTCTATTTTTTCCCGCTCTTCAAGAATCTCTAATAAATCTGCTCGACCCTTTAAAAAATCTTTAAATTCACCCCAACTCGGTGTATTATTTGTGCATTTAAATTGTTCCCACTCACGAGCCGTCACGGGATCCAATTTGATAGAAATTAAATAAATAATTAATGTCCCAATGCTCTGTTGGTTCATTTAGTTGGGTTAATGAGTTAAGACTTTTTGCTACTAAATCTATAACTCGGCGCAATTCGCGAGCAGACTCTTTTTCGATTGGTTGCAGGGCAAATAATGACCTTACGTGCCTATGCACTAATAACCGCGTGTTATTAAACCTATCACACAAAACGTTCCAAGCAATGTCATAGTTTGCACCGGAAAAATCCAGAGATCGGATAACTTCCGAAGCAGCGCCCTCTAGCGAAGCTCTTAAACAATGGAATTTTTGTGTCGAGTTTAGCGACGCATTATCGTGAATTAAACTTCCGAAAATTTCACGAAATTCAAGCCATTTGTCATAATCTCCGTAAAACTTAGGAAACGGGATAATTGGCAATTTTACCATATTCGCGACGTTGTAGCCACCTTGGGCACCAACGACACTGACATGTGAAGCATCTGACAAAATACTTCCCGTTTCAATCTGGTTATTTACCGCATTTTTTGCATAGCATTTTTTTATTAAACTTTTTGCTCTAGCTACCGCGCTAAAATACAACTCATCAAACTTTACCCGTTCGGCATTCTCTTTTTCTAGCTCAGTCAGACTGGCCATATATTCTAAATTTTCTTGCACGGTATCAAATTTTTCGCTAACCAAACTGATTTTAGTCAACCTCTCTTCGATTTCTGTTATTTCTAAATCCGATAAATCTAATTTAGTTTCGTACTTCTCTAAAAATTTAGAAAAAACGGTAACCTGCAATTTACACGTTCCGCGCGCCCGTGTTTTTCTCCTTTTCTTCCGAATTTGCCATGTTTAATTTATCTGAAACCGAGTTTAAAATCCAAACCAACTTCAGAACTCGCTACACTTTACCAGCGCAAACAAATCTACTCTTTTTGGGAATAAGGTAAGGGAATGGAATCAACTTACCTGCTCCTTTCTCTTTCTATTATATTATCTCTCTCACACACTCCATACCATAACAATGGCGATACCTCTTATTTTCTTCCCGCAACGGGGGCTTTCACTAAACTTGCAAATTCTATCCGGTCGCTGGACCAATGTTTATATTTGTTCAAATATGCACTGTATTTTACTTTTTATTTAGAATTTAAACATTTGGAAATATACTACTCTTTTCTATTACTTTACATTTAACATTTTGATTTTATAGAACGTGACAAAGTCGCGAGATGCAGTCAGTTTTTTTTTACCTGCTGTCTTTCTTAATGTCAATCTGCCACAACCCGCCTGGTGGTTATCCCGCACACACGACCTGCTCGAATTTAAAGGTTTAATATATTTAACTTAAAATCTAACAAATATAAATCCTAAATGAAACACTAAATTAATAATTATTACTATTATATATATGTTATATACGTTACCCCCTGTATATCTTTTATAATATTATAAGTCACTTATCTATACAGGATGCACGTGTTTATCAAACCTATCATATTACTGATAAAGTATTAAGAAAACTAACTACGTGATCAAAACTGCTGACACAAAATGAACCAGATCAGCATTGCACCTTTTATAAACACGCTCATCCTAGAAAGAGTTCAGTTCAGATTAATCTAGGTAGTAGTAACTTTTTTTGTAATAATTATTGTTGGTCGTAAGAATAAAATTCTTTTTTAAAACTTCGTTTTTGCTTGCCACGATACAACAATTGGCGCAGTCGGTAGGATATCGTGTTGAACGCGTATTCCGCGGTGAATTCCAATTCTTTACAAACAAGAACCAGTTCCAAAGTGTTACAATTAACTTAACAGTATTTTACTGGATCAAACCAGTAATTTCAAGTCCAAAGAAGGAAGAAATACAGAAGCACACCAGTTTAAAAGGGTCCAAAGAGACCAACGGGTTAAAGTAACCCATCTTCAAAAGAAGAAACAAAAGTAGGTTAAGTCTCCTCGACGAACTTCATCGTAGAACAAGTGGCCTGCGGGCAAGATCTAACTACCCTGTTGTCGTTGACATCCTCACCCCAACAACTATACGTAGACGCTGAGTGGAAGCTACCAAAAACGTCGTGTGGAAGGAACACCTAGTGACATCCCTGGCACGCCGCAGCTGATACAACTTCGTGTGGAAGGAACACCTAGTGACATCCCTGGCACCTAGCAGCAGATACACCACGTGTGAAAGGAACACCTAGTGACATCCCTGGCACGTCGGATAGTTGAATCCTTTCCAGAACCCCAACGTAGGTTAAGTCGCACAGAATGCTTCTACATTTACTGTAAGTAAAACATTTTAACTTTGATTGTAACTGTTTTAACGTGAATTTATCTGAATCGCACAAATTTTACCAAAGTTTTATATACCTGGACTGTCTAAACTCACTTTGATTATACTTTTTAATCAATTTTAATAAATAAAATTAATAAATAAATAACAATGGCTGAAGGTACCGACGCAGTCGAAGAGTACAAACTGTCAGAAATTTTCTGCCTCATACCTGAATACGATGGTGACCAAATAGGGCTTAATACTTTTACCCAAGCTTGTAATAGGGCACATCAAATATGCAGTACGGATCAACAAGTGTTATTGGTCATTAAAATAAAAAATCAATTACGCGGAAAAGCTGCTCAATTAATAAATTCTAGAGATCTAGATCAGTGGGCAGACATTTCTCAATTATTATCTGTTCATTTTGGCGATCCAAGAGACCTAACTTCACTCATACAAGATTTACAAAGAATACATCAATTACCTAATGAAAACCCTTCAACTTTCGCTGCTCGTCTCCAAACGCATAACGCAAAAATGTACGCAGGTATTGCAAAGCAAACATTGTCTCAGCAACAAAAAGATGCTCAAATTATATTAGTTAATAACATGTGTCTTAATACCTTGTTAACCGGCTTAGAACCCAAATTAGGTCAATTAATAAGAGCGGGAAACCCTAATAATATGTTAGAAGCCATTAATAAAGTAAAAAGAGAATTACAACTCTCTTATTTTGAAAATCAAAAGTTTGTAAAAATACAAAAACCAAGTCAAAATACCAATCAAAAATTCTGTTCATTTTGTAAAAAGAACGGTCATATTATAAACGAATGTAAAAGTCGACAAGTACAAAATAGACCGCAACCATTTTATCAAAATCAGTTTAGGGCACAATTCCCTCAAAACAATCAATACAGGGCGCAGCCCACACAAAATCAAAACAATCAATACAGGGCGCAGCCCACACAAAACCAAAACAATCAATATAGGGCACAGCCCAGCCAAAACCAAAATAATAATCAAGTCAGACCGCAATTTGCCCAAAATAATCAATACAGGGCACAGCCTTCATCATCCAATCAGAATTTTTATCAACAACAAAAATTTAATCCGCAAAAAACACATCATCTAAATGAAAGTGAACCTTTTACCGAATATGCTAATGATTATAATTTTGAAACCTCGAATTACAATGAAAGTTCTGAAAGCTATGATTATTTTTCAGGAAATAATAGCTCTTGTCTAAATACTGAATATTACCCGGATAATTTAAATTTTTCTCAGTGTAATGATTATAATACTTTTGCTCAGTGTAGCGATGTTCAAGATTTTCCCCAGAGTAACGTAAATTTTCTAAAAGATGCCTCGGAAATGTCAGAACTGACACAACAAATTCAAACTATGACAGTTCAAGACAATTTCGACCCGAATCTGAATTTTTCCGAACAGAAATTTCTTTAAATACAGTAAGTTCCCAAAACCTTTACTATATTTACGATCAGTCAAAAACATTTAAAATATTAATTGACACTGGCGCAGGTATTTCCATTTTTAAACCCAAAACCTGTGAAAATTATAAAACACGAATTTCTGAAAATTTAGTAGTAAAAGGTATTACAAATGAAAACGTTTTAATTACACAGTCAATTCCTTTTGTTGATAATGACCCACATAAAGTTTTTATCTAAGACCTAGACATTGAGTTCGACGGACTACTCGGATCTGATTTCTTAGAACATTATCAATGTATCGTTGATTTAAATAAAAAACAGCTGATTACTAACTTTAAGGTACTACCTATGTATAAAGTAAATTCCGTAATTATTAAGTCTAACGAGTTCAAACTCAAAGAAAAACCAATTAGTAATATTATTTTTATTGAACCTCGAACCGAGAAAATCTTTAAATTAAAAACTAATAAACTGAAAAACACGGAAGCAATATTATTGGCTCAATGTATAGATAAAGTAAAACTACCCAATGCCATAGTAAAAATTGATGAAAAAGGCGAATTTTTAACATCAATTTTAAATATAAATATGATATCCATGACAATCGATTTTTCCAACTTAGATTTTGAACCACTTATTAAGGAAACCACTTCAATCCAAACTCTATATCAAGATAATAATCAAGTTTTACCAATAGTCAATAGAGAAGAAGAAATAATAAGTCAATTAAGAACAGATCATATGAACATAGAAGAAAAAGAAATGATTACCCAAGTGTGTTTAGATTTTTCTGATATATTTTATCTAGAGGGAGATCAACTTAGTTTCACAAGTGAAATTAAGCATTCTATAAAGACTAAAGATGCTAAAC
Source organism: Polydrusus tereticollis (assembly GCA_963920685.1). Classification (NCBI taxonomy): domain Eukaryota; kingdom Metazoa; phylum Arthropoda; class Insecta; order Coleoptera; family Curculionidae; genus Polydrusus; species Polydrusus tereticollis. Next base: position 81,713,397 of record OY987329.1, on the reverse strand, counting down.
CTATTCATACAAAGTCTTATAGATACCCATATGTTCATAAGGAAGAAGTGAAAAGACAGATAAACAACATGCTAGATCAAGGAATTATTCAACCTTCAATATCACCATGGTCAAGTCCAGTATGGGTCGTACCAAAGAAAATGGATGCCTCCGGAAAGCAAAAATACAGACTTGTTATCGATTACAGAAAACTCAACGATGTTTCAATTGACGATAGATACCCTCTACCGAATATTTCTGACCTATTGGATCAGTTAGGACATTGCCAATATTTCACAACATTGGACTTAGCATCAGGGTTTCACCAAATTGAAGTTGATCCGAATGACGTTGAGAAGACAGCATTTTCAGTGGAGAATGGACATTTCGAATTTCGTCGTATGCCGTTTGGTTTGAAGAACTCGCCAAGTTCGTTCCAGAGAGTTCTAGATAGCATCCTAATGGGCATCCAGAATGAAAAATGCGCTGTCTATATGGACGATATAATTATTTATAGCGGAACCATTCACGAACACATTCTCAGACTTAAGGAAGTATTTTCCAGGCTCAGAAAGGCTAACCTGAAGCTACAACCTGACAAATGCGAATTTCTCCGAAAAGAAGTCGCCTACCTAGGACATCTAATTACAAAAGATGGAGTTAAACCAAATCCTAATAAGATCAAAGCTATTAAGGAATTTCCAATACCTACTAATACAAAAGAAGTCAAATCATTTCTCGGACTATCTGGATATTACAGAAGATTTATTCCAGATTATGCCAAAATTTCCAAACCTTTGACAAATTTATTGAAAAAAGACGTTCTATTCAATTTTGATCGACACTGTCAAAAGGCTTTCGATAACTTGAAAGAACATCTAACTACAGAACCTATTTTGATATATCCAAATTTCGAAGAACCCTTTGTTCTAACAACAGACGCATCACAATTTGCCATAGGAGGAATTTTATCTCAAGGGGCTATTGGAAAAGATTTACCAATTGCCTATGCATCACGAACATTATGTCCAGCAGAAACTAAATATAGCGTCATCGAACGAGAACTCCTAGCAATCGTTTGGTCGGTCAAACACTTCAGACCTTATCTATATGGAAGAAAATTTAAATTAATAACCGATCATAGACCACTGACATGGTTATTCTCAATAAAAGACCCAGGATCTAGACTAGCTAGATGGAGACTCAAATTAGAAGAGTATGCCTATGAGATCCTCTACAAACCTGGAAAAATAAATAAAAATGCAGACGCTTTAAGTAGAATAAAGATAAATCATTGTAAACAAGTGATAGCTCTAAACAAAGATATTCAAGGAGATCCAGAATCAAGCTCGACAGAAATAGAGGACGATGAAACTCAACTTATGTCACCCCAAACGATGGAAAATGAATTTAAAAGATTTGGAGAATTATATCAATCGAAATCTTTAATTGATTACTCGAAGATAAGATATACTAATAATCAACTCCTAGATAAAGAACATAAAAATATTATTGCAGTTTTCCAACAAGACAAACTACAAGACTTGCATTATAAAATAATTGAAGACTTTCATGAAGAACATCCAAAATTTGATGACGATAAAATTAATATTTTAAACTCAAAATCCATAAATAAAAGGCAATATTATCTTATAACCTTACCCTTTTTATACGAGGACGCCGTTACAACTTTATTTAAAATTTTAATAAATTCCCAGAATAAAATAGACGACTCTAAAACATACTATGTTGAAAATAATATCGACTTACCAATCTTAGAAATGTTATGTTTCATATTTGCTGATAAGGATTTAAAGATAGTCATTTGTCAAAATATTGTAAGCACCCCTAAACAAGATGAAATCGAAATCATTATCGATCAATACCACTCTGGAAAAAGAAACTTCCATAGAGGAGTAAACGAAACAATTCGAAGGATTAAAGAAAAATATAACTGGACAGGTCTTAGTAAAGATGTTGAAAATTATATAAAAAAATGTGAGATTTGCCAAAAGAATAAAATAATGAGGAAAAATATGGACAATCCTTTAGTTATTACAGAAACTCCAAAAACTCCATTCGAAAGAATCAATATCGACATTTTGGAGATTCCAGAAAAAAATCATGTTCTCACAGTACGAGATGAGTTAACCAAGTTTATTCAAGCATACCCACTTATGGATAAAACTTCTAAATCTGTTGTAAATACTCTATTACTCTATTTCCAACATTATGGAACACCTCTCAGAATCCATTGCGATTTTGGAAGAGAATTTAATAATCAACTTATGAAAGACTTATGTAAACTTTACGAAATTAAATTAACTTTTTCAAGTGTAAACCATCCACAGTCAAATGGATCATTGGAAAGATTTCATGGTACACTATTAGAAATGATAAGAGTCATGAAAACAGAAGACCCCAGAGAACACCCTTGTCAATTACTACCTTACGCTTGCATATGCTATAATAATTCTTTAAACAAGACGACCGGATTTACTCCATACGAGTTAATTTTCGGACATACCTCTGCAAGACACCCAGAAACTTTTACAACGAGAAAGAACTTATTTCTAAATATATACGTGACCTCAACGCCAAAGTCAAATATTACTATGAAGTTGCTAGAGAAAGAACGCAAAGATCAAAAGAGAAAGCTAAAGAAAGATTTGATAAGCATGTGAAAAAGGAAAACACAGATTTTAAAATTGGAGATAAAGTATATATCAAAGAATCTCAAATAAAAAATAAACTCGCGAAGAAATTTAACGGTCCGTTTCTAATAAAAGAAATTCATTTGAATTCTGCAATATTAGAAAACCTAGAAACAAAGCAGACAACTAAAGTCAATTTCGACAGAATTAAACTCTATTATGACGATATTATCATTAAACCAGATGATAAAACTGCTATAGAACCTCAAACTGATTAACTTTTCTTTTCAGGGTCATGCTCTCCTTTACGCTTACGCTTCAAGAAAAATATTATTATACGCTTAAGCCTGTAGATAACAATGTCGGCGTATACTATCAAAGAGAAGTAAAATTAAAAGTGTCAAATGACAAGTGGACGCTATTAGTTTATAAGGATATAACTAGATTAAAAGAGATCTACGAAAACAACAATAATATCCTAGAAAGTATTATTGCAATGCTTATACCTAAGACAACCCCTATGAAATTGGTACATGTTGACATAAATACGCACGTTAGCTTACTTAAACAAATCTCTAAAGAATTAGAAAATAAATTCGAAGAGCTAGAGTTAGACGTTTCAACTAAACCTAGAAGAAAACGAGGATTGATCAATGCCGTAGGAAGCATTTGGAAATTTATAACCGGAAATCTAGACGCCTCTGATGGTGAATATTACAGTAACTGTATAAACAAGATTGAGAAAGACGAACATGAAGTAGAAAACTTAATGAAAAAACAAATAATGGTAACAACCTCTGTTATAAAAAGTTTCAATGAAACTATAAGAAAACTTCAAATCGATGAAGAGACTTTCAACAAAGATTTAAAATCAATAGAAACCAGTATTTACGATCTTTGGGATGAAATTGATCTATTAGGAAGTAAGCTACAGCTAATGTCATTTTGCCAACACTTAATGGAATCTTATTCTTTTATAGAAGAACAATTAAATGATATTTTGAATGCCGTTACCTTTGCAAGATTAAATATTATTCATACTTCAATTATTACACCAAAAGACTTAATATTAGCTTTGGAGAAAGTAGCGCAAAGCCTTCAAAAAAATAACTTACCTCTTGCACCTAGAGAAGCAAAAATTGCTACCTACTTAGATATCATAGAATTAGCGGCTTTCCAAACTTCAGATAAATTGATATTTGTTTTGGATATTCCTCTTGTTGAACCCGAAATCTATACAGTTTATCGATTATACCCTATTCCGACGAAAGATAATCGAACTAAGCTTCATTATATATTACCAACAATCCAAAAATATATTGCTAAAAGTGACGATTCAGATCAATTTATTCCATTATCAAACCTCGATAATTGTAAAGAAGTAATGATTAATGTGAAACTTTGTAAAAATCTCTATTCTTATCCAATTGACTCCAACTCTATTTGTGAAGCTCAACTCTTAAAAACTCAAATGTTTAGTGATCTTCCTAAAAAGTGTGAAGTGATTTCAGTGTACGCGCAAGATTACAAAATACAACTGATTAGTGCAAATATGTGGTTATTAGCAATAACTGATCAAACTCCTGTTACTTTTAAATGTAAGGATATTGATCCAATATCTAAAATTATTGATACAAATTCTATAATGACTTTACAACCTGGATGTATAGCTTTTATTGGTACAACTAGAATTCAAGCCTCAATGACTAAAGTATCAGAATGGCATTACAATTTTTCTCATTCAATTAAAGTACCATTTAATTGTTGCAAAAATTATCCAGAAAACGTTCACAAAACTTTAGATCTAAAACCAATTAAAATTGGAGAACTTAATCTAGAAGATCTAGAGATCGCAAAACATAGGTTGGATCAATACTCTAAAGATCTTGATGATCTGATTAACGAACCTTTAATCAATAAATATACGCCTTGGTTTACTTATGTTTCTATAACCTTTATTTTACTTTTTATAATTTTTTATGTGTTAAAAAAATGTCGTAGACGAAGGCGAATGATTGGAATTAGTGTGGAACATTCTAATCCACCACCTCCTCCAAGTCCAAAACCTGGAATTTCCTTATTAGGAAATAGATTTTCCAGAATTTTACCTAGAAGACGTCCAAGCATTCGACTTGGTGAATCTATTGATGATAACGAAACGATTGAAATTACAGAAAATAGAAATAAAAATTATGTTTAGGTTTATGAATTTTTTATCACTTGATTACATAACCATTTTATTATTGTTTTAGCTTTTAAAAGTTAATGCTCTGTAAAGCAATAACTTTTTTTTATAAGATGGAGCTGTTATATACGTTACCCCCTGTATATCTTTTATAATATTATAAGTCACTTATCTATACAGGATGCACGTGTTTATCAAACCTATCATATTACTGATAAAGTATTAAGAAAACTAACTACGTGATCAAAACTGCTGACACAAAATGAACCAGATCAGCATTGCACCTTTTATAAACACGCTCATCCTAGAAAGAGTTCAGTTCAGATTAATCTAGGTAGTAGTAACTTTTTTTGTAATAATTATTGTTGGTCGTAAGAATAAAATTCTTTTTTAAAACTTCGTTTTTGCTTGCCACGATACAACATATATTTATAATTAACGCAAAAGAACACCAAACTGTACAACAACGAAACTGAACATGAAAATAATAAGTCAACGCAATGTTTAGATGCCAGACCGCATAGCAAATTAAAACACACACACACTTGTTAACTCTACTCCGGTTCTGGGACCGGTTTTTTTTTACAAGGCACAAGACAATTATTAAAGTATAGCAGAGCAAAAAATCGGGAACTGAATTTAATATTTTAGTGCGGGAGAATATGTTAAATTAAATAAACTTTAGACCTACTACTATATTGTTTTAGTTTTTGTTAAAAATTTATTAAGTCTGAAAATAACATATATTACTGATTGAAATTTTTTGCAATAAATATAAACAGTAATTTCGTACAAATAACGAATTTATTTTAATATTTATTTAAACTATTCAGAAAAACTTTGCGCCCGGTCTAAATACTGACAGTAGGTTTTAGAAGATAAAAATATCAGTTTTTATAGGAATCTCACTTATATCTGTACAGTCATTTCAATGACACCCTGTAAATTTGTTTAGTGAAGAATAAGTTACTTACAGTTCCTCACTACAATTTATTGGATTTTCCATTCTGTAGTTTCTTTTCAATAGAGGTATTAGGTCTTCAGTTTTAATTGTTGGAAATGGGCTTCCTCCAAGAGTTACTATTTCCCATAAAACTATACCAAATGACCATACGTCGCTTTCGGTAGTGTATACTTGGTGAGTTAACGATTCTAGGGCCATCCACCGGAAAGGCAATTTTCCTTAAGTAAAGGGAACAAATTAAAAATAAATTATGTTCGAAACACAAAAACTTTGTATGCATATTTATATTAATTCAGTCTCTAAAATGTCAAGGTAATAGCACAAATTTCTAAGGCAAAAATATGACGTCTAGCCCAGCTTATCTTAGTTACAAAAATGTATGGATAAGCTTTTTACCCTAAACAATGTATACAAATTCTCTGACAAAAAGTTAAATCTCCTCGACCCAGGATACACATTCCCAAGGGTTTTCTGCGAATTTATAAACAAAAATTGGGGATCTTGGAACCAGTTGTAACTCTGGATTAAGTATGTAGGAATATGAACTTATCTATTAACTTCAAACTCCGACTTGTACACTGTCACCGGAAGCCTCCGTTAGAAACGTCTGATCACAACCTTATTTCGGCATTGGTACTACCAACAACCTCCTAAACTATGCACGATCTGGCACTATACATTAGTTAATTGGGATGATCTAAAGGACTATTTTCGAATCTTTCCTTGGCGGAACGTTTGTTTTACCTCGGACGATCCATCCATCTATGCTAGAGAAGTATCGGAGGGTATCTTTACTGGTATGAAAGTCTTTATCCCTTTCCCAAAAAAGTGCCCTTCTATCGACAAGCCTTGGTTTACCATAAATTGCCAACAAGCTGTTAAATCTCTCTTTGTTAACGCTCGAAACCAATGTAAGCAAACGATAAACAAAGCAAAGAAGCACACAACCAAAGGATCAAAGACAAACTTCTTGATTGTCCTAACGGCTCAAGATCATTTTGGTTGGTAGCTAATGCCGTCAGTCAGAACTTTACCAAGTCAACCATTTCACCCCTAATACGCCCTTGATGGCGCCATTGCGACCAAAGCACAGGAAAAAGCAAACTGACTGGCGGAACTATTTTCTTCACATTTAACAGTTTATCTTCAGGGAAAAACTCCACCGAATATTCCCCCTAGAGAATCGAGAATGCCCGAGATTTTTTTCCGGCAGCCCCTTGTTAAACGAATCTTGAGAAGTCTTGACACAAAAAAAGCTTCTGGTCCTGACGAAATTCCAGTCATTGTAAGTAATTAAGACATGCGCTGATGAATTGACACCGGTATTTTGTAGGTTATTTAACTTATCCTATAAAAAAGGAATATTTCCTTCTTGCTGGAAAACTGCGAGAGTCCATCCCATACCCAAAAAAGGCAAGAAGACTTTGCCAAACAATTATCGTCCAGTCGCATTGCTTCCGGTTATGTCAAAAGTTATGGACAAGGTTATCAACGAAAATTTATTAAAGTACCTGGAAGGCTTTAACATTATTAGTGACCGCCAGTATGGATTCCGCAAGTTTGGATCAACAGGAGATCTTCTCGCTTATGTTACGCACGTTTGGAAAAACGCAATAGAACATCATCAGGAATCCCAGGCGGTAGCACTCGGCATTTTTAATGCGCTTGACGGAGTATGGCAGGAGGGGCTCCTAACTAAAGTCAGAGCATACGGAATGCCGGCTCAATTTTGTTCATGGCTCACATGGCTGTCAAGCTTTCTTAAAGACCGTTTTCTACGAGTGGAGATGGACGAATTTCTTTCAGGCACACACCGGAGTCTCTCAAAGTTCTATATTGTCGCCCACTTTTTTTTTACTATATATTAACGTTGTTTTGAAAAAATTTAAATCCTATATATTGCTTCGCTGATGACAGCACACTTGTTTCACCTTTTACTTTGGATGCTCGGACATCGGCTGCCAATGCCAAGTTCTATAAGCAGCAAGAGGTCTCACATCTCAACAAAGACCTGAAAGAAATTCTGTCTTGAGGTGATAGTAACCAAGTAAAATCTAACGCTAAAAAAGCACAGGAGGCAGTTTTTTCTAAAAAAGTTAATGTTGAAAACCGAATATAGTGATGGCAGGACACTCGATTCCCTTAGCTTCATCAATTCATTTATTGGGCGTCATATGTCTTGGTATAGTCACGTTGCGGCCATTGCTAAGGAATACTTTTCCGAACTAAGAACCTCTATACACCTCAACAACTTTTGATGCTCTACAGGGTGTACCAAATTAAGTGCGCACCATTGCTAACTTTTTTATTATTGGAGATACAAAGTCGGTTAAATTAGCAAAGTAGTTGCATTTTTTCTGTTAATTAAAATGGTGAAAGCAGAAGAACAATTGGACATAACGTTTCTGAATAAATGAGGAAAATGTATTTTTTTTAAATGGCACACCCTGTATATTCTTTACCGAAACGTTTGCAAGTCGTATACGGAATAAAAAAGTTCATATGCAATATTGGCCTAAAATTGAAAAAACATCAACACAGCTATGGAAATAAAAAATGGTTTGCCTTTGACGTTTTCATCGAGACTATCATGAAAACAAAAAAAAAATTATTTATTTATTTCAGAAATTAAAACTCGATTTTATTTTTAGCGAAATAAATAAAAAAAAACTATATTAAATGTTCAAACACATCACCGTTTTGTTCAATACATTTGCGGGCATTCTTTAATACACGTTTTGTAGCTTTTAAAACTGTTCTGCCATCGATGGATGCTATCTAATGTTGTCTTGAAGTTCGACCAGATTCGCATATCTCGTTTTAAAGACTTCATCCTTGACATACTCCCAGAAGTAAAACTCTAATGAACTTATGTCAGGAGACCTTGGGGGGCCAACGTATCGGACCATCTGTTGCCATCCATCTATCTCTGAAAAGCCTTTCTAACAATATTCTCACTTCGTGAAACTGATGAGGAGGAGCTCCATCTTGTTGAAAATAAACTTGGTTACGGTCCTCTAAGTTCACATCATCTAAATATTCTTCTAGTAATTCTGACAACATATTAACGTATCCCCTGCCGGTCAGAGTACCTTCATAAAAAATTGGCCCAATAATTTGGCTGCCTATGAGACCACACCAAACATTAATGCTAAATCTTACTTGCGGATTTCTGGCAACAGCAATAAACAAATTTGCTCTAGACCAAAAGTGCCTGTTTTTACGATTAAACATACCCCTATTTGAAAAGTTCGCTTCATCGCTCCATAAAATTTTCTTTAAAAAGTTAGGATTTTGCCTACACACATCTTGTATTCATTGGCAAAAAATGAGTCTTCTTTCAGTGTCACCAGGTAATAATGTTTGCACTGGTCGGTACTTACAAGGTACAAACTTATATTTTTTTAAAATCCTCTAAATTATAAGTAAACTGAAACCACTGTCTCTTACCAAATATCTAGTTGAATTATTTTTGTGCGCTTGAAAATATGCCAATACATTTACTTCTACTTGTTCACTTAATATAAACTGTTTTTTTAGTCCTTGTCTTTATAAAAACTCTTTCGTTACTTCTTAATTTTCTATACAGCCTAAGAAAATACCTTTTCTGGTTGCTCACGTTCAGGATATATTTGACCGTATTGCTCGAGTGCTAGTGCACTATTTTTTCTACAACCAATACGCTTCTAAAATATCGCAATGTTCTAAATTCGTGAACGCCATTTTGTAATATTTAAAAGCAAAAACTAGATAACAACGCAAAACTACCAAAATTTTGGCTTCGTTAACAATAATCGCTACCCAAATCGAGGACACTTTAGTTAATTCGTTTTTGTTTTCATGGCAGTCTCGATGAAAACGTCAAAGGCAAACCATTTTTTATTTCCATGGCTGTGTTGATGTTCTTTTAACTTTAGGCCAATATTGCATATAATAGTATATTATTAACCAAGGTTTAGACAGCCATCATTATTGCCCGAGCGGCGTCCGTTTAAAATTCTTTTATCTGGAGAACGTCATTACTCTGGAACGATTCTGTTCCCCGACGAGTATAATCTCCAAAGATTCAAGACCAACGTGAATCGTTTCCTGCGTATACGCACCGCCCGCAGAGCGCCAAAAAGTATTAATCCTGCAGTGCTGTGCCTAATCATAGAAAAAAGGAAGGAAACAACGAGTTTTAGTACGCAATAAGAATTCAATTATCTTAGAAACGGTTGCTCAAAGTTAAACCCACCAGGTATGCGTTCTTTCTTTTTAAGGCAAGATGCCTTGTAATATTATATTTATTATAATAAATTTAATATTCTGAGGCACAAAAAAGTTATGAAGTTCTTGATTTATATGCGAAGTGCTGATGGTTGCGCCTTCTGTAAAGGCATGGTTTCGCTGGAGCAGTCAGCGGCCGCGGCTGGCGTTCGCGATTGGTAGCTCGGTACTGGTTTAATGCGATTTGTAAGTACACGGTTTCACTGCCGCAGCTCGGCGACGCAGCGCTCGCCGTCGATTGCAGCGGCTGCGTTCGGACTGCTATAGAGACCAGTCCAGCCGCGATCGCCCAGCAGAATGCGACCGTTTTCGGTAATTGATGACGAGTGATTGATAGAGGAGGTGCAAAAGTACCCTCTTTTATACAACTATGAAAACAAAAATTACAAAAATTTTGTAATGAAAGAAAATGCATTGAAAAGAGTGGCAGCAAGTGTAGGAAAGAACGGTAAAGTGTACAAAACCATTCTGGTTATTATATTCAGCATATACATTCCAAAGCTTATTTTATATTATATTATACCATATTCAAATCCAAGATTCATACGAAGGAAACATTAATCAGTAGGTATAATGACAATCGTTCTCGATTTTATTGAAATTTGATACCGTCATTCATAATGATAAGGGGCTTAATTAGCCCTAACTAGATTAAATTTATTAAGTCCAGTGGCATCCCGGGGAACACTTCAACGGATATTATTGACAACAAAATGTACGCCACTGACTTTTTTCTAATTTTGATATCTTTTTTTGGATTTTCCAACTAATGATACAATTTTAAAATGTTCTGATTTTTTTCTTTTTTGTCTTCTTCCTCCAACAACAGCATGCAACTAATGTTATCGGCGTTCATTATAAACCATACATAAGTGCTCTCGCTACGAAATACGAATATGAACTGAAGCTCGCTGCTCCAGCCGCGTCAGCCAAACCACCCTGTGGCGACGGCCGATTGCTACGCTCGATCGCGAACGCCAGCCGGAGCCGCTGACTGCTCCAGCGAAACCGTACCTTAAGGTAGATGAAAACTGTTATTATATTCTGTTGCTTAATGCAAGAGAGTTATAAATCATTATTGAACTATAAAACCCAGTGGTCTTCGCCGTATTCCATAGGTGTAGTCCAATTATTATTTCATATAATGTTCGGAGTTGCAAAAATAGTTGAAATGTGTTCGAATATGACTGGAGTTGGACAGTCAACAATATCCCGATTTTTGCACGAGGATAAACGCGGCCCCATCAGGTCACCAAAGAGAAGTACAGGAAGAAAAGAAACTGTAATAAATGAGGATGAAAAGACTGCCAGCAGAAAAATCATACACTCGTTTTACTTAAAAAAAGAAATACCTACCGTGGACAAAATAATGGTTGAAATGAAAAAGGATGATTTCATTCCACCCATGGGTAAAAAGAAATTATGTAAAACTTTAAAGGAAATTAATTTTTGTTATGAAAGAATTCAAAGTAGAAAATCGCTTTAATAAGGAAAGACGAAATCATCAGCTGTCGACGACGATATTTGAGAGCAGTTAGACAGTTTCGAAGGGAAAACAGGAATATCCATTATATGGACGAAACTTTGTTAAATAAAGGACATACCGTTGGTAAAATATAACAAGATAAACATGTATTTGAGATTTGAATTTCGCATCCCAAAAAACCTTGCTGCCAAATTTCGTGCAAATTGTGCTTTTTTTAAGATAAATAATTGTCAAAAACTAAAAGAATTTTGGATTAAGGTAAGTTGGGCTTAATCGTAATATTTTAGCATTACAAATTTGCATTAGCATTTTGTACAGACCTTTATATCTGCAGATTACATTTCAAGTTAGCTAGCATAGTTGAAATATTTTAGATTACTTAGCATACACCTTGTATATTGATGAATGATTTGCGCAGGCAAAATATATTTTCCTTCATCGCCCCGATCTATTACCAATAATTTTAATATTTCTATTGAAAGTAAAAAAAGATACAATATACTTCTTCTTCCAATTAACATGTTTTAACCATTCTTGACGGAGAGCTGCATTTTAACTGTTTAATATTATTTATAATATTGTTGCTTTCGGTTTAACGTGTCTTACGAATTATTTAACATCCGATTAAACCGGTTGCCCTCAATATAGAAACTCTTCCAGATAAGAATAAAACAGTACATTTGAGGCACCCAACTCTTAAACTGCTTTAATCCATAAAAGAAAATAAATGAGTTAAAGGTGGCGCTGCTTTTTTTTTAAATGACGTTTGACTAAAATATGGTTTATCAAAGCCTCTTAGATCCCATTAAAAATTTCATATAAACCTTGTCTATATTTCCAACACTATTTTAATCCATCACACGAACTGTTCCAAAACTATCTACATCTAATTATAAAATCTGTTACCAGAACTCCTCTTTATTCTATTGTAATTATTATTATAATTCGCTGAATCTTGCACATTATCAAAACTGCTTTTATCCCTTAGAATATTTTGTCGCCCAAACGGATTAAATGCAGAGACCAAGACTGAGCTAATAAGCAAATGCTAAAATATCAGAAGAAAACGCAATTAAATTAAGTTTTAATTGCCAAAATAATTTGGCACTTCCGGCCACTTCCTCGTATTCCTGACCAGGCAGCATATTACTCAAGGCAGTTACACCTTTATAATTTGCGAGGGGCATTCTACTTCTAAACATTAAATAAAGAGTACCTGCTATACGTGGACAGAAAACATAAGATGTAAAGGATCTAATGAAACTTCATCAATGGCATACCTACGCAAAACTGACTTCTTAAAAACATTACAAGCTTAAAACTTTTTTACGATGGATGTCCTGGGCAAAACAAAAATATTAATATGATGGGTATGCTTATGCGGTGGCTATATTTAACCAACTTAACCATCAGAGAGATTCATGTAACTATAGTTGGTCATTCATATTTACCGCCTGACAGAATTTCTGGAAAAATTGAGAAGATAGTACGAAAAAAAGAAGTAATAGTTGAGCCAAATAAATGTAGAGTTATTTTCTGAATATGCAACAGTGTTAGATATGCAAAAAGACTATGACATTTTTGATTGGAAAAAAGCGGTAGAAGCAACTATCAAACTTCCTACTCAATGGCATTTTTACTTCTCATTAGCTAAACGAATCTCAATTAATAAAATGGAGAAATCAGCGGCAAAAACTGTAATGGTAAAAGGTGAGGTCAAATATCAAAGTGATTTAGGACGATACAAGTCGGTACTCAAAAAAAGGAAAATCCTTTGCATCCATCAGTCCGGATTCTCTTCCCAAGAAAGTTCCAGTTAAACAAGCAATGCTAAATGATGTAGATAAACTTTTAAAAACAAACTTTGGACTGGATTGGAGAAATCTTGGTGACGTCGATTTAACGTTCTGTAAAAATGTTATTGACAATGCAGGAGATATAGAGGATTGCGATACTGAAACTTTGGATGACGGTTTCGATACCATGACCGTTCAAATTTACAAAAAAAAAATGTTTAAGAATTGCTTTTATTGACTTTTATGTTGTACCAAATAATTTCGAATAAAAATCCTATTTCGACATACTCACAACTTTCTTAATCCACTGTGTGGTTACGAAACTGCTTTAATCCATCTTATTTTCTTAGTATTAAGATTCTGCTGATGCAGTTTTTTTCTATTAGGTATGAATTAGTGTTGATAGGTGCCACGATAATATATACGAATTTGGAAGTCCGCCGGTCAGCCGTAAGACGTTTGAAACTTTTTTGTGTTTTTCTGAAAATTCCCTTATAGTGGATTAAACTAGTTTTGGAATTGGGCTCCTCATTTAATGCCATAACTATTCTTTGAAGATCCCTAAACTAAATATTAAGTTCAAGCCATTTTTACCATTTGAGTTAAATTTTTTAAAATCCTGTTTCACATTTCAAATTCACACTACTTCTGAAGATCTGCGTCTAGCCACACTGACACACAGGTTTAAATACCTGGTTGAACATGAGCATTTCATTCTAGAGTGATAATTTTCAATTTCCTCGAAGATACCAATAATTTGTTAACACCGTTGTACAGTTAACATCTAGGAAAAGTGGTTACGCCAGCATCTGTTAGTAAAATTTACAAGAACAGATTCAGGTTCGATAGATCAATTTTTCATTGATTTGTCCAGTCGACTACTAATAAAAGTTTTCTAATGGAGCTTTGATAATCTTGATGAACTGCGAGAATAGCAGCGACATATGCGCCTGTAAAAGTTTTCTTTGATACTGAAGTTAGTATATAATTGATAAAGAACGGGGCCTAGGATGCTTCCTTTCTTTCAAGTTGAAATATGCAGCCTCCTGTTTGATTCTAAAAAATCTATCAGGGTTATAGAGTGCTAGGGCCTCTACATACTGGTTAGAAAGTATTTAATTCAATTTGTATATCATGCCTTTATGCTAGACCTTATAAAATGCTTATACAACTAAGAATACTACGGCTGACTGGCTGATCAGACCATGCCAATAAAGGGAAACAAAAGAAAAAAGTATACTGTGGAACATACTACTTTTCTTTCCTCAAGCGTAGGTTAAATTATGTCAGTAAATTATAAAAAAAAATTTTTAGAACCAAGTTTCAAGTGAAAAACTAAGAAGTATATAAAAATAATAGCAACATATTCCTTCCTGTATCACACAAAAATAAGTAAAGTTTGTTCAGAGATATAAGAAAGTGACTAACTGATCCCTATTAGGAAAGACCGGGGCCAGCTGTAAAATTAAAATATGTCCGAACAGGTCCGTATTTTGCGTAGAATTCAATCATGGTTTGTAACAAAAATAAGTAAGACGTTAAATAATATTTCATTTATGTTTAAATGTGAAATTACCAGTTATTTTATTATTAAAAATTATATTTATGATTACAAAAATATACAAATTATTCGATACTTATAATAATTTTCACTTAATATATCAATATCACTATCGCTATCATCATCTGTTCTAATTATTATTTGCGCTATATTGTTTATGTGGATATAGGATTTTTCCACTTTTTCAACATGTGTAACAGAATTTGTCCAACTTTGTGAAGGAATGTTAAAAACTTCAGTTTCTATAAGCTCAAGTACACTGGAGTTGGAGTTAATAGTAGGGTAAATATTGTTACGACGAATGGCAGATTTCAGTTGGTGCCAAACATTTTCGATGGGATTAAATATACAATGGTATGGTGGAAGCCTTAAAACTGTATGCCCTAGATTTTTTGCATAATTATCACAGAATATATTCCTTTTGTAGTTTTATACTTTGTAAAACCTTAATTAATTGCCTTTTGGTGTAATCTTCCTGAAAATATACGTCATTATCATACATGCAGTTTTCGATTGTTGCTTTTGTGGCATTTGAGGAGGGAGTCTTGGTCAACTGTCTACTATGGTAGCTTGCATTGTCCATTACAATTACGCTATTCCGAGGTATATTTAGAATTAGCTTGTTTTTAAACCAATCTTCAAATAGTCAAATCAGCAGTGGTGTCTTCATGGTAATCCAGAGAAGAATCTCTAATGTTTTTTTTGCAGACAGAGAAAGTCCATTTGGAATCCATCCGTCTTTAGATCCAGCATGCAAAATCGTAATTTGTTTACCTCTTTTTGATGGCGCGCTTGTTTTACACTTGCCGCTTGAGTCAACCCAACTCTTTTCCGGGGTATCATATGTGTCGAACCAGGTTTCATCCAAGTAAATAGTCGGCCTTTGCTGATCTCTGTAAATCCTAATTTATTGTAGAAATTCGGATCGCTATTCCCGAATTCTACTGGATTCCATTAAAACTTGTCTTTTGTTAATTTTTTTAAATCTAAAACTCATGTATTGGATACACTCCATAACGTTGTTCTGAAACATTTAACGCCGGTTTCATCTTTTTCAAGCCTCTTAATTAAATTATCTAATGTAGGCATGCTTTGTTCCTCGTATAACTTGTAAATTTTACGCCGTATTATATCTTATTCACTTCCATCTACCTTCGAGAAAATGCCAGTATCAGTTCTTTTTTCCTCGCTAAAATGGGATTATTTACAATTTTTCATACAGCAAATCTTGGAATTTTTGTTAATGTGGCCGTTTCTTCTAACGCTGCTTGCTTGCTGACCGCACGTTCAATGAGAGTTGAATAAACATTTTTAATGACTTCCTTAGTTTCCACAGAAAAGTGTTTTCTGCTTTTCGACGGGGTTATCTCCTGAGATACATTGGGCTCGCACATATTTTCCATGACTCACGCACGATTAAACAAGCGCTGTATTACACACGAAGTAAGAATAATTACTAAGCTTAAAACTAACTAGAGTGGCTATATATATATATACTGTCTTTAGAACATAATTTGTTTTATGGGATTAACTCCCTCATTTTAAATCAGGTAAAAATCGGTTTAAAATCATCAAACTATTACTTTAATAATGAAATTACGTCTTCCGGATTTGCAGTTTACTTTAAGACATTTTTAAGTTCGGACCATAATTTACCTGCATTTATTTATTCCTTCATTGTTTGTTTATGGCCACCCTTGGATAATCACATTCAAAGGCAAAGTGTAACTTTCTTATATTTCTGGACAAGCTTTACTTAACCTGTATAACTAGTAGCAAAAGTTGAAAGATGTCGAAATTGCCGAGTCACAGCAACCGCCAATTGAGCCCGACAATTTTCTATATGTTTCTTAAGGTGCGTCCAGACTTGTGACCAAACCCTGTGTCGTGTTACGATCGCGAGCCTCGTCGCATCTAGTCTGGATGGCATGCTATAACCGAAACGCGTGACATCGCCGTGCTTACTGTGTGTCGTCAGTCCGTTCCACGTCTTGTCGGTTTCTTGGCGTGGCATCAAAGTTTGGACCGGGCGGCGTATCATCGGAGCATTTTGATTTATAAATGTATGTTGACTATTTTTATTAAATTGATCGAAACGCTTATAAATTTGCAACGATGATTTGCAACGATGACTCGCTACTAGAATACGTACCGGAAAATGTTCGCGACGCGGTCGCAACATGGGGTTTTATCACAAGTCTGGACGCACCTTTAAACTACTATTTGATTAGTTCGTGCTGGCATTCACATGATTTTTATACTTACCTCCTGTAACTTTTTGATACATATTATTAATATAAATATCTCTACATAATCCAAAATCGGATATCTTAATAGTATAATCCTCTGTAAGCAATATATTCCTTGTGGCCAAATCTCGATGTATCATCTTGAGACCGGATAAAAATTCCTGCAAAAAATTATTAAGCAATGTGAAAGTTTATAAAACCAATATAAATTAACCTTTGAACTTTGCTTGAAAAATCATAAGAAGGTTAGGTTTGTTACTTAAGAGTATCTTTAAGGTATGTTACTAAATTTTCACCTATCCAGTAAATATATCTGAAGGTATAAAATGAAACAATGCCGTCTTCCTCCACAGTTTAATAATTGTTAACATAAAAAATGTTTTTAAGCTCCCGACATGTCTGACGGTGTCTTCGAGCGGTAATAACCTGTATTTCAGAGAATTGCTGGAGGAAGGCGTATAAAGTGTATTTATGTAGTGAATTATTCGATCAAAGGTATACCATATTTTTGTGACAGTTGCAAAAACTCATTCTTAAAACTACCAATGTTGATTAATAAAATTTTATCATTGGAGAGTGAAGTCTCTGTTTTGAAAAATGAAGTTTCCTCATTAACCGATGCAGTAAACATCCTAAAACAACAAGGCAACAGCAGAACATCGGCAAACTTAACAAATATAAGTGGTTTTATGGAAGTAGTTCATCTCACAGTGGAGTAATATTTTAAGTGAGGAATGAAACACAAAGTCTGCTCCACTAAAATTAGTGGAGCAGACTTTGTGTTTCATTCCTCACTTAAATATAAGTGGATCACTGAACCACAGTGATATGCTTAATGAAATCCAGGAGCGTAGTGCTAGGGCTAATAATGTCATTGCTTTTGATGCGACAGAAGGTGAATCTCAGGTCTTACAGGATAAAATTCAACATGACTTGGACCCTGCCCATAACATTGTACTTGCATCAGGTCTTGCTGCAGATTGTGTAAAGAAAGTTGTTCGCTTGGGCAAGAAGTTACCAAATAAAAACAGACCATTACGTATAGTACTTGATAATCCTCAAAGCAGCCAGGCAATTGTGCGGTCCAGAAGAAAACTGCATGATTTGGGTTTCAATGTTAACTATGACAAGACCAAGATGCAACAGGAAATTCATAGTAGTGCAGTAAAGGAACTGAATCAGAAATTGAACAATGGTGAGTCCAATTTAAGAATTATTTACAGAAACGCTGACAGTAATGCTGACTTGTTTTGCGTACCTTACCATCCTAACAACTATACTTATAATAGTCCTTTGCCAAGGTTATCTAGACTAGCCAACAGTTACAAATGTGAACTCACTGGGATTTCCTATTCTCAATTCAGGCGTCGGTGTTCCTTGATTCTCTGATTTCATTGTATATTTTCTTTTTATTGTTATTTTTATTATTGTATTAAACCAATCTACTTTTTGATATATTGTATATATATAATATGTGTATTTAATTCTATTTTATTATACTTGTTTCTATTGTAAAAAGGGGTAATCCCGTAAATAAATAAATAAATAAATAAAATAAATAAATAAAAAATAAACTAATTATAATTTACCATTCCTACGACAATCTGTCTGGCAAAAGACAACAAATCTTTGGACTGCAACACATATTCCTTTCTTAATGAAGCGTCTTTCTCTATATTATATAATTTATTGGCGAACTTCGTACAATTGTCTGAAGATACTGCTGCCTCTAAGGATTGGGGATGCTTGAAACTAAAATATTCGTAAACTATTCTATTACTGTTGGGGACAGAGTCCTAAATTAAACAACAAAATTAATATGTTCCGAAAAAGCATGAAGAAAATTTTGCGGTGTATGTATCATCTCAAAATAAGAAAAAACTATCATATGAATGCTTTATATCCAAGATATACAGTGTCACCATTAAACTCCGCACCATATGGAACTTTTTATTATTAATGAGGTTAGTTCAAATTAAATAACGGCAATCGTTTTTGCTTCAAATTAGACTAAAAATTATAGATTCAATTGTCACCATCTGTCATTCGGTATCTGTCAAAAATGACATTTTTGTCAAGAAATGCTGAAAAAGAGCATTGTTTAACCGAATTTTAAAAAATGTTATTAGAAAAAGTTGTTTCTAATATAATTTTAGGCCTATGTACAAAGTTTCAGATGTCTAGCGCAAAGTTGAATTTTTTGCCATTTCTTCGAATTAACATGTTTTCTTTTCTATAATGTAAGTTAACTTAATGGATATTGAACTATTTGCTTTTACCATACTCAATATTTTATTTAGTTTGTATGCTTATTTTTTTACTAGAATGCCATTTTTTTTCGAAGCATAAATTTAGAGGCAAAAAAATTTGACGCCGGATGTTCCATATTTTCTTATAGTAAATACACGTACAATGTTAAAAAACGTATAATAAAATTCGCAGATATCAGATTAGTTCACAATTTAAACGCATTTTCTTGTTATCCACAATAAAATATCAAGGCAATTCCGAATTTTATAAGCAGGCTATGGAAAGAAAGGGAATTAGAGTGCCGAATAAATAAAAGAAATGTCATAAATTGGAATATTTTCGCAAGTTATAGTTTTCACTGTTATCACCAATGTTGTCCATTCAAGAATAAATAGAAATTGTTTTAATTTGAGGAGAAAATATGCCTCGCCGGCAAGTATCTGACATTTTTAATGAGAGGCATCTAGAAAGAAATTTGCAGCAAGAATAATGTCAAAGTTTAGAGAAACTGGATCTGTTCAAAATAATTTTAAAAAAACCTCACGCAGCACGTAAATACGATGAAGAAGCACAATGTGATGTTTGTTTAAGTGTTATTGACCACGGTCAAACTAGTATAACCAAGATAAGTGATTCAACGGGGCACAAGAGGGAAAATGTTAGAAAAATTCTTCAGAAAAATCGATTTCGGCAATATAAACCCAAGTTTATAAACACATTGAAAGAACGCGAGAGTATTCTTTTTCCATACAACATCTGATGGATAGATGAAGCCACTTTCTCTTCAAATGGTACCGTGAGCTCACAAAATTGCCGATGGTGGTCCCAAGAAAATCCTTCACTTTTGAATGTCGCGACCAGTATTATTTTAAAACCAATGTATGGTGTGGGATTCTGAAAGATCAGCTTATTGGACCATACTTCTTTAGAGTAAACTTAACTGGTGTAAAATACCTGACTTTTCTTGATAATGAGATTGCTGAAGTTTTGGATAACATGCCTTTACACAATAGACATAACTTATGATATCAGCTTGATGGCGCACCCATACATCAAACTGCAGCAGTGAAAGAACGCATTAACCAATTATTTCAAAACGGAGTTATAGGGCGTGATAGAGAATGTTACTGGCCACCCAGATCGCCTGACATAACACCACTAGATTTTTTTCTATGCGGTTATCTTAAACAAAAAGTTTATAAGAATCGACCGTTCAGAACTATCGAGTATTTGGAATAAACGATCCGACAGTGTTGTGCCGATATAAAACCAAGTTTTTTACAAAATGCTGTCAAAGACGTTTATAGACTGTTTGTATAGAGCGAGAAGGACATCACACTGAAATGTGAAATTTTTTGTTACTTTCAATAATAATGTTAGTTATATTAAATTACATTTAGTATAAAATAAAATTTTTATCAAATATTTAGATGTATTTGTTATTTGAAAACGTCTATCTGTTAAAATTGTTAAATTATGATAACTTTGCACCACCCGTGTCAAATTTTTTTGCCTCTAATTTTATATTTCGAAAAAAAAATGGCATTCTAGCAAAAAAATAAGCATACAAACTAAATAAAATATTGAGTATGCTTTAGCAAATAGTTTAATATCCATTAAGTCAACTTACATTATAGAAAAAACATGTTAATTCGAAAAAATGGCAAGAAATTCAACTTTGCGCTAGACATCTGAAACCTTGTACATGGGCCTAAAATTGTACCAGAAACACCCTTTTTTAATAACATTTTTTGAAATTCGGTTAAACAATGCCATTTTTCAGCATTTTTGACAAAAATGTAATTTTTGACACATACCGAATGACAGATGGTGACAATTGAATATATAATTTTTAGTCTAATTTGAAGCAAAAACGATTGCTCTTATTGAATTTGAACTAACCTCCTTAATAATGAAAGTTCCATATGGTGCGGAGTTTAATGGTGACACTGTAGATATGTTAAAACATTTTAATAAAAATACTTTGATGAAATAAGTATGGGAAGAAAGGAAGAAATATGGTACGCCATTGCTTCTTTTTAAAAAGAGTGTTTGTCCTACCAGAAAAATTCAAGAAACGTTTTCTTTTAAGAAATGCGTGCCGATTAGAGAACCCACACCCTTTTTGAGAAAAAGCAGTACCTTACTATTTCTTTCATCAAGATAATTTGATCATTATTTTTTAACACAGGGTTGTTCCACTTTAGTTTTTAGGTTAGTTTCTTCATTGACCCATTTTTGGATGGAACCCAAACATTTCTATCTAAATTTGAGTAATAAAAAGCTCACCTACCTATCTCCTAATACTAGCCAAACATTTCGTAAAAACGTTTGCAAATCACCTCTTACACAATATTCCACCAACATTAACGGATTATTAGGTCTATCCTTGGTTATCACTCCAATTAGATAAACAATATGGGGATGATGAGGAACTGATTTAATTATTTCAATTTCGTTATAAAATTGTGTTATTTGTTCCTCAGTAGGTCTTGCTAAAATAAGCAATTGCAATAAAAATAATATCAAAAGGAATACTAAGATGCTGTTAAGTAACGGTTAGAATTTTATGGGGTTAGAAATAAGATTATTAATTGCCCGTCTCTTCTAAACCATCCTGACTTTTGTAAGCCAATATCCATAGTCTGAGCATTTCTTTACGACGGCATAACCAAAATGAAAAAGCAGATTCAGCAAGATAGTTTTAGACTTGCCAAGAAAGAAATCTTAAGAACTTTTTAAAACATACTTGCAATTAGTCAAGCACCCAGTCATCAAAAATCGAACCCAGAACTATTACAAATGACCCGACATGTATGAACTTTACTGAACTGTTTGACAGGGTCTTGCACTAGACGGCAAGTGTCAGATCTACACTGTAAAAACGACTGTAGAGTCTGGTCTGGATCGACATCCAGGACATGGTGAGACACAAACAAAATAACACCTGCCCCAGACTTGAAGTTTCCGCAAGGTCTCTACACGAACCTCTCAAAACTAACTAAATTTACCAAAAGCATCGTTAAAGTATATAAGTATACTATCCACTCGGGCATAAATAGGTTAAAATGTTAAAGTTACAAGCTATAAAGTTAAAAGAAACAAATGGCCTTTAGCCGGGCAACAAAAATATTTACTTTATAATACTAATTGTCAAAATATTTACCACGAAATTAACTGTAACAGATCACCAAACACTGTTAACTACTAGAGATTCTTGTGACGTCTTAACGCTATGTCGACATACGCTATGCGTCTACAATGCAAAAGTTCTATACATATCCTGGGCGCAAAACTTTATCTAAACACTGTATATGGAACAATACGCAAATGCAAAGTATTCAGATAGTTGACTAAGATTTTCAGGAAAAAATTATATCAGTGTATGACTTAATAATTTGGAGTGAGGTTCGTCATCCTGATTGTACCACAGCATTCAGGTGTTTACAGAAAAGGATTATTTTGAGAATAGCATACTTTTCATGCGAAATAATAACACTGCACTACTCAAGAAAAGCGTTGTTACTTAGCTGAAACTTAATGTGCTACCCGAAGTTCATGAAGACTCGATCTTCAGTGAAAACACACACATGGTCTCTCAAACAACCAACGTGGATACTGCTACACTGCTAGTCTCCAAAAATTCAAATAATACATGGCAACTGACCCGCGTCCAGGCAACTCCAAGAAAAAAAAACTGGTATCCCAGTTTGGACTTGGACTTCTAGCCCCTATCAAAGAAACCCTAAAATCGAAATCTCAAATAACTAACGAAGGTTCCGTTCTACAAAATAGCGTCTAGGACCACTTGTTTAAGTTGATTAAAAAGCTTTTTAAGGCGGCATTTTGCCCAAAGAATAGGAACACATAGACTTCCCTGCCCAAAAAACTAAAATTCGGGAGATACTTCCCACAAACGTGCTTTCCACTTCAAGCGTCCATCTTCGAAAGGGGCGAATCGCGTTCCCTCTCCAATATTGTTACCAAATATCGTCGACAAATTAGTCATACCAATCCAGGAAAACTATAACCCCTTTAACACCATAAGAAAACTAAGGCAACCTAAGTCAACCAGCGCAACTGCAAAAATACGCCTTAATTAATCAGAAGTGGCCGTGAGAATTCACAAAACTGTCAGCCTTACCTTATTGACACTGACCTGCCTAACAAATTATCGATTTTTTTAAACAGCTCATTTACAACAGCTAAAGGATTTGACCCATATCTAATATACAAGGTTAAAAAGTTAATTATATTGATAACTTGAAAAGTTAATCAATTACTAATTAATTAAAAGAAGGATTTAAAGTAAGACCTGTCTACAAGTAGTATGAAACAAAAGAACAGAAAACAAGCCACTTGGCTATGTCTTACAAGATACAAAACACTCACGGAATGTAATCATAATTAATAAAGGTTCCAAGCTGAACATAGTAAAACTATTGGCTATTAACAGGTAACTAAATTAGTAATTAATGCTAAAGGTGAGATTCTACATAGGTACTTTAAAAAATTATTACAGAAAACTTAGCATAGATAACCAAACTATGAAAATGCAATTTCGAACTGTGACAATATTCATTCCATCACTTTAAGAGACTGCTTTATATTGTCTGTTACTAAATACAATTCAATATGACCTAACAGCAATGGTAGCATATTTATGTAAAATTTTGATAAGAAGAAAATAATTAGGATACAATATTACCTTTTAACATTTTTACAGCAACCTCAGATTGTTTATTAGGTTCTATACAGTACCATCCTTTCTGTACAACACCAAATGCTCCAATTCCAATTACTTCATTTAATGTTAATTTGGATTCGTTCAGTTCCCATTTTAAATCCAAAGTGTGACTAACAACATATTTAACTATTGTGTCGTCTATTCTCTATAAATGAGTACATGCTCAATATAACGTTAGCAACAGCCACGATATTGCGACATTCATTCGTTGACTTAAATCAAACATCGAATTAAAAGACCTACCTGTTTAAGATTCAAGTACTTAAATAAAATATTTCTGGATCTAAATGCAAATGACACTGTTATTAATACAAGTCCAGATGTTAAAGTAATCCATATCCATAGTGACCTAATATAATTTCCTGATAGTTCTTGGTAAATCCTGGCTGAAGAGTTTGAGTTATTTTGATGAGGAACTTGAATATAAACAGGATTACTAGCTCCTCCATCTGAATATGCAATTACCAAAATTTGATTGTAAAGTCCAAGTTTAATGTTATTGAACATGGCATAATTATTAACCTAAAAGTTTCGTGCCATAACTTATGATAATACGCTACGCATTTTCTTATAAGCTAGACAAAATAATTATTGAAATAATGATTAGTAAATCAGGATTGGATTCTATTCGGGCGACAATGAAATCGTTTGACAGAACCTCACATAATTATCGTTTAATATAGGAATTTGAAATTTTAGTGGTAAATATGGTTTAAGGAGATGCAAATTTTCCATCAAAAATATTTTAAATATCACTTTCGGTTTGACCGGAAGTGATGTTAGGTCGCTTATTTTAAATGGCACCCTGTATATTTTTTTAGATCTTCGAATAGAGCTCTAAATTCCCTTTTCAATGACATATCACAAATTGTCATTTGTTTCTAAAATGGGGGCGTAGGATACGATCTCCTCAAATTCAAAATGGCGGAGTAATAGCCGCGTGACATAAGTTTTTATCCTATGACGTTTTAAAATAGTACCATTAGGTAATTTTCTCTCTACTTTTAATAAAATTGAGGTGAAATGTGTAGTTAGATTCTCAGAGGATAGGTTTAATTTTTATTTGACATTAGCAATAGTCGGGCTCATTTTTCTTCTTCATGATTTTTAATGGAAAGTACCAAATGTCAAAATACCGTGAGTTAGTTACTTAAAAATGTATAATGCTTTATCATATTGTAAAGAATTTTAAATGAAAATTTTTAATGATTGTATTAGGTACACATACTTTATTTTACTTCATATTATCTGCCGTACTTGAAAACCCTCTTAATTATTATGTTACTGATTCTTTCTTACACCCTGATACATATCAATATTTTGGTAACTTAGCTAATAATTAGTCTTAGTGGAATATTAAACCAATGCCGTGCTGTTGATATTCTGGGACCGTGCAGTCCATCTTATTTCACCAAAGAAATTAGTTTCTCAGCAGGCTATGGAAACAAAACATGAAAGTAATTTCGACATTACCAAATTGAATAAGTAGAAATAAATTGGCGTATCTGGTTTATCAGTATTTTGGCTAGATTTATACGCATCTAATAATAATGGTTTATTCGAGGGAAATCAAATTGATATGCTCCTAAATTTTTTATCGAATGTAAGGAAAACTCAAGGCTTGCTGCAAGATTATATGCCGAACGGTATCCAGATCGGGAGATTTCATCAAGAGGCTATTTCCCTTGGCTTGAAAAAACACTTAAAGAATGAAGGTAATATCCACATTAATGGCAATAACCAACGTTTTATAGTAAGTAAAGAAAGCGAAATTACCGTTTTGGCTTATGTAGAATATGACCATACCGCTTGAGTTCGCGAATTAGAAGTGGAGTGCGCTGTGTACCGAGAAAGCGCAAAGTGAATTTTGGAGAAACATGGTTCCAAATCATTTAAATACCAAGTTTATCACCATCTCTATGATAATGACTTTCCAAGAAGATTAGATTATTGTAATTGCTTTTTGGCGAGTATTAATAACAATGCAACTTTCCACCACAAAATATTATTTACGGACGAGTCAAGATTTACTAATCGGGGTATGTTTAATCGAAACAACACTCGATACTGGACAAAGAAAAACTAGCACTTGGTAAGGGATGGTGCTTTTCAAGAGCATTTTGGTGTCAATGAGTGGTTGGGTATTATGGGAATAAATATTATTGGTCCAATTTTTTTCCACGGGCCTTCAAATGGGGAGATGTAATTAGGCATCCTTTCAAAATCAGACTGAACATAGTTTTCATAATGTCCTTGGAAACGACAACATAATATTTCAACAAGATGGTACCCCAGCATATAACTCACGAATTGCAACCAACTATTTGGGCCGCAGATTTTGAGAAAATTGGCTTGGAACAAACGGACCAACCCGTTGGCCGGCAAGGTCCCCTGATTTAACTCCGCTTGATTTCTCCATATGGGGCTATCTTAAACAAAAGGTTTATGCTAGACCCCTTGAGAACCTAGAGGATTTGAAAAATCGGATCAGGACAGAAATTCAGGGTATATCAATAAGACATCTACGAAATTTATTATTAACTAAAAATGTAGATCTAGTAGCATTGTGTCAGCAACGAAGAGGTCAAAGAATAGAACATTTAATAGAATAGATAATTTTGTTATATTACTATAGGATAAAATAAAAAATTTGTGTCGCGTCCAAAAAAAAAAGGGGCACGCAATTTCACTTCTATCACCCAGGCTATATGAAAATTTTAAACTGTGATGTTTAAATTAGTGACTTTGACAGTTTGTTAAAAAATATATTGTAGTCCAAGAGCTAGAATATAAAGAAAATTTTGTTTGGCCGCAATGCCACCTACAACATTCTTATAAAATTTTCTCTTAAAATTCTTTACAATATGATAAAGCATTATACATTTTTTAATAACTAACTCACGGCAGTATTTCAAGGTATTTTGACATTTGGTACTTTCCATTAAAAATCATGGAGAAAAATGAGCCTGACTATTGCTAATCTCAAATAAAAATTAAAACTATCCTATGAAATTCTAAATACAAATTTTACCTCAATTTTATCAATATTTCAAAAACCGGAAGTGATATTCAAAATATTTTTGATGGAAAATTTGCATCTCCGTGAACCATATTTACTACTAAAATTTGAAATTCCTATACCTATTGGACGATAATTAAGTGAGATTCTGTCAAACGATTTCATTGTCACCCAGTAACATACTCTTTTAATAGTTATTAATGTCTCTAGGGAATTATAATGGTCTTAATTACCGAGGGCAAAGTTTACGTCCCGAGGGACAGCAATTGCCCGAGGTAATTGAGACCCTTATAATTCCAGTGATACATAGATTATTTTATTTCTGACCGATTTTAGTAACATTTTGTTCATTTTTAAAGTGGAATAAATGTTTCAATAGATGACAATCAAATTGACATTAGATGTCAATCGTTTGATTTTATGTCAAATTTTTCTTAATATCCCAAGGGAGTTATGACCCTTATAATTTCCGCGTAACTAAGACGTTATAAGCTAATAATATACCGGTCAGAAATAAAACTATTTTTTTGTGTTATGCCATTTCTCTATTTACCATAATGTAAGCTACTACGATATACATCACTTGGTTTAAACGCATAAAGAATGCTACTGCCCAAGATTGGACTTGGGCTTGATAATACATACTTGTACTCTCTCTTTCTCTCTGCCAAGTACTCAATACCAATGATGCCTTAATTATTTGAATATATAATAAGTTTAATTATTTCAATCATTAATTTACTGCATGTAAGAAAAACAATACCAAAAAGCGAATATAGAATATCGAATGGCGTTTATTAATTTCAGTGAATTGTTGCTGTGATGTTTAAGTAATAATATTTTCATTTCTTACCCCAGATATGTTGCAAATTACAGCCGTAAAGTTATCAACTGTCCCATCAATCTTGCTGATAAGTTTCGCAATATAATAATTGGGTTGATATTTCGAAGCCTCCCAACTCAATTTTAAGCTTAAAGAACTGTTTGCGTCATTAATACTTGTTTCGTTTCTTAAATATTCGATTGTTAAATTTTTTGGTGTTTCAGGGGCTAAAAGTAGAATAAGTTTGAGGACTCCTAATTACTTCATAAACACGATTCGGTATAATTGCTGATATTGGAAAGCACAATTATTTCTTATATACTTAAAGCACAATTTAAATTTGTGGCGATGTTAAACTAACCGAACTTTATCAATATTGGTATACACATAATAGTAATAAACATTCAGAGTAAAAGGATATTTCCAATGAAGCATGTAACTAATTCAAAAATTAATAATGTTGTCACAACTTCGACAGAGATTAGTAGAGACAATGAAAAAGTATATTTGATATTTGTGCACTATTTCAAAAAATTATGTGTTTTAAATAAACAGGGTATCCGGAAATGACGACGACAAATTTGAAATTTGAATATGATCCTGAAAATGGTGTTATCAAAGTGTTTTTCTTTTTAATTCATTACGATATAGTTACAGTACAGAAACTAACTTTAGGTATAAGTAGTAGCTCCATATTTGCGGATCTAAAGTTACTATAAAGTTTTTTCATATCTTTTTTTTATATTGAATCGTACCCTAGAATTTGTCATCGTCATTTCTGGATACCCTATACTAGGTGTATTATTAATATTATGACAGTTTGGTACTTCCAGACTTTTTTTTTTAACTTACTGCATACAATTACTTACAGCATATAGATAAATTCTTGTACGAGTCTAAGCAACTTGGTACAATGATATTTATTGATTTTAATGCACTTTCTTTCTCACCATCTTTATTAATGGACATTATGGAAAAAACATATTTTTTCCCGAAATCAAGATTGGTCATGTTGAATTCTGTATTAGGTTGCTAAAAATTAAATTGCAAAATAATATTACAGTATAGTCCAAAAAGTTTATCCTATCTCTATAGATAGGACTGATTCAATAAATGTTATGCCTGGAATTCAACAAGTTAAGAATGCTTTTAAGATACAGGGAAACTGATATTTATTAACAAGGTCGCGAAGCCGAATCCTTTGCCATCAGCTCTGGCCTTACTGAGCTCGTAGGTGAACCAATTAAGATTCCAGACCTAAATGGTGATTTTGCTAGCTTGTTGGATTTCTTCTCAACTTTAAACCCCGACTTGTACACTGTCACCGTGAAGCCACCGCGAGGAACGTCTGACCAAAACCTTATTTCAGCACTGAACAAACTACTAATTAGTGCCGAACAGCCTCCTAAACCACGCAAGGTTTGGCATTATACATCAGCTAAGTGGGAAGACCTAAAGGACCATTTTCGAATCTTTCCTTGGCGGGACGTCTGTTGTACCTCTGATGATCCATCCATCTGTGCAACAAAAATATCAGAGGTTATCCTCACTGGCATGGAAGACTTCATCCCTTTATCAAAAAAGTGCCCTTCTAACGGCAAGCCTTGGTTTACCAAAAATTGCGAACGAGCTGTTAAACCAAAAAATTATTTCTACCGACAATGGCGTAAAAATCCTACCGCCGAAAATCGTACCATCTTTGTTAACGCTCGAAATCAATGCAAGCAAACGATAAACCAAAGCAAAGAAGTATACAACCAAAGGATCAAAGACAAGCTTCTTGAATGTCCTAACGGCTCAAGATCATTTTGGTCGGTAGTTAAGGCCGTCAGTCAGAACTTTACCAAGTCAACCATTCCACCTCTAACACGTGCTGATGCCACCATTGCGACCAAAGCACAGAAAAAAGCAAACTTACTGGCGGAACTATTCTCTTCATATTCAACGGTTAATTTTCAAGGAAGTACCGAACATTCCCCCTGTAGAACCGAGAATGCCCGAGATTCTTTACCGCCACCGCCATGTTAAACGAATCTTGAGGAGTATTGACACTAAAAGGGCTTCTGGTCCTGACGATGTTCCAGTCATTGTAATTAAGACATGCGCTGACGAACTGACACCGGTATTTTGTAGGCTTTATAACTTATCTTACGAAAAAGGAATATTTCCGTCTTGCTGGAAAACTGCGCGAGTCCAGCCCATACCCAAAGAAAGCAAGAATACCTTGCCAAGCAACTATCATTCAGTCGTATTGCTTTCAGTTATATCAAAAGTTATGGGGAAGGCTATCAACGAAACATTAATATAATACCTGGAACATTATTAGTGACCGCCAGTATGGATTGCGTAAGTCTAGATCAACAGGAGACCTTCTCCCTTACGTTACTCACGTTTGCAACAACGCAATAGAACATCATGAGAAGTCCCGGACGGTAGCACTGGACATTTCCAAGGCTTTTGATCGACTGTGTCATAAGGGCCTCCTAACTAAAGTCAGAGCATACGAAATGCCGTTTCAATTTTGTTCATGGCTGTCGAGCTTTCTTAAAGACCGTTCTCTGCGAGTGGCGATAGACGAATTTCTTTCAGACACATTTAACATCAACGCCGGAGTTCCTCAAGGTTCTACATCTTACTATACATTAACGATCTTTTGGAAAAAACTAAAAATCCTATATATAGCTTCGCTGATGACAGCAGAGTTGTTTCATCTTTTACTTTGGATGCTCGGACATCGGCTGCCAATGCGCATCTCTATAGGCAGCAAGAGATCTCACATCTCAACAAGGACTTGAAAGAAATTCTGTCTTGGGGTGACAGTAACCAAGCAGAATTTAATGCCAAAAAGACCCAGGCGGCCGTTTTTTCTAAAAAAGTTAATGTTGAAGAATCGGATATAGTTATGGCGGGATACTCGATTCCTTTAGCTTCATCAATTAATTTATTGGGCGTTAATTTGGATAGTCATATGCCTTGGCATAGTCACGTTGCTGCTATTGCCAAGACAGCCTCGCAGAAGCTTGGAGTACTTTTTCGAACTAAGAACCTCTATACGCCCCAACAACTTTTGATGCTCTATAAAGCCCAAACCCGACCATCGCTGGACTACTGTTGGCATATTTGGGGCTCTCCTCCTAAACATACCCTGAGATTGGTAGATTCTATTCAAAGAAGAGCCATTCGCTTAATCGGTTACCATAGTCTGACAAACAACCTGGAAGCCTTGAACATTGAAGCCAAGTTGGCGACTTAAGTCTATTTTACAAATATTTTCATGGAAAGTGCTCAACTGAGGTTGCCCGCTTGATACTACCCAAAGCGGTGCATGGTAGAAATACACAATGAGCCACTGCAGCCCACCAGTACGTGGTTCAGCTTAGTGTCCCTCGAACGACACTGTTTCAAAATTCTTTCATCTGGAGAACGTCATCACTCTGGAACGACCTCCCTGAGATCGTGTTCCTCAACGAGTATAATCTCCATGGATTCAAGACCAACGCGAACCGTTTCCTGCGCACACGCACCGCTCCCAGAGCGTTATAAAGAATTTATCCTACAGTGCTGTGCCTTATCATAAAGAAAAAATAAATAAACATTAATTGGATTCAAGTTGAAAAGTATTAAAAAAATCAATTTTTTTTTAAAATCCGTATTACAGTGTGTTTCTTTTTAACCATAGTAAGTATATCTTTTTGAAAAAAAAACATTAGGAAAAGGAGATTTTCCTTTTCCTTACTTTGTGTGTAGAGGTAGATGTCCTCAACATCAAGTTGCCATTTTGAATCAGCGAAGATTAGTTGATTTTAAACTGGATTGCCCTGATTAGATAGAAACTTATATGCTCGATTGATTTTACTCATCGTTGTATTTTTTATGCCAGCACACCTAAGGGCTGTAAAATGTTACAGCACTATAAGGATTCATGATTTGTTAATACAGCTTAAATTTAAGTATATAGCATAGACTTTTGTCGATGATGTAATCGAATGTTTATATTTAAATACATATTTTTTGTGACAGGAAATAAATAATTTATGGAAATCCGTTTCTTTTTTCATTTGAAAATAACAAATTATTCTATTCTGGCACAAACATATGTGAGAAACCCTATTCTTAGCAAAGTACTACTCAAGCTTCTTTTACTGGGGACCGGAATTTATTTTTGCTTATCATTCACGGACCTAATACCATTATGGCAACTACAAAACAAAACAATGGCAAATTTATTTTAATAGGTTAATAATACCTACAGTTGTGTTAAGGGATAGGGTCGTCTTGGATCATTCTTGTTGTTTAAGTGAGACATGCGTCTATTACTTTTACTTTTCTCAGTACTACGTCTTAAGTAGATCTTCTTTAGATGGGTTTGGTTTAGAAGTAATTCTATTCTATTATATTCGATAATGAAAAGTAGCTACTTTTAATTATCGAATTGTTTGATTATATCTAATCATTAGAGTCTAGGTAACAGCCAGTCCCTAGGTAGTTTATATGGTTTGTTCGGAATTGCATGTTTATGTGATCGTGCAATGAGTTTATTCTGCGAGACGTCCGTCCGTCTGTAGTAGTGTGTAAAACATGAGTCACCGTGTACTGTGGTGCGTCCGCGATAACTTTAAGTACTTTGTTTTGAAATGTCTGTAGTTTTTGAAGTGTATCTTGCAAAGAGTATACCAGGTAGGGATTCCGTAGGTCAGTACTGGTCGAACAATAGTCTTATATTTGTTAGCCTTTGTACGTAAGTCGATTCTGCTTCGTTTGTTGAGGAGTGAGAAGATGACCGTTTGCTATTTTCAAGTGCTCGTCAGCATTTTTATTCCAAGCCATCCGCTTGTCGCAGCACAGACCCAGGTATTTAATATTATCATTCCAAGTTATCCTACAGTTTTTGACCAATAAACGGGTTTCAGGAAATTTAACGCTGAACTTTGAGAAGTGGATGGCTTGGGTTTTTGCGTCATTTAAGCGAATTTTCCACCTATCCAACCATGATTCTAAAAGTTTTCTATGTCGTTGCAACTTCGAGATCCCTAGCTGGGCTGTTTGGCGGTGGCAGTGATCGCCGTATCGTTAGCAAACAGGTATAACTGCGTTTGATCAAATTTTAGAATATCGCAGGTATAGATATTGTACAGGGCCGGCGCCAGGGGGTAGCCTTACGGTACTCCGGCTCTGACGTGTCTCACTGTCGATATCGCATTTTCTGATGAAAACGAGATAGGGTCCTGCCATGCTATAAGAATATCGATTTTATTTGGACCCGGACGTCAAAACGTTTGGCCCTAAATATTTCTTTGCTTTAAAAACTCTCCATCTCCATCAACACCTTATACTATATACTATAAAAATGCAAAACCAATATTGCTAAAACGGCTATTCTCTGCCCCAACGAATGCTAAGTTAGAAAAAAAAAATTCACAGAAAAAAAAAACGATAAAAACGCTAATAGCTATAGTCTATTTCAGAAAGGTGTAGAGTAATAAAATGGGAAATTCCGTCCAGTTCGGCTCAATTTCGATGTCGGCCATAGGCGCAGGTAAACTTTGTGCATTAAATTATTTATGATAACTAATAAAGAAATTTTAGAGAATTAGGTTAACGGGTATTAAGATAAAATAGTATTGTTTGTAATATTAAAATTTCAAGTAATTGCGTAAGAGGATTAGGAAAGGTATGTTTTCTGGTCTGAAGTGTCAAAATCGAAATATTGTGTAGGGAATAGTTAGGTAGTAGATTATAAAGTTACGTTTTGCGTTTAACAGGTACCATTTAGCAGGTACCGAGTTTGGCTCCGGCCTCTTTCGCTGGATCATATAAATAGGTGGTAATTTGGAATAAACTTCATATATCGTGTGTGTGTATGAGCTTAATAAGTATATTTGTTTAGTTTAACGCATCAGTATTTGCTGTTAAGCCGTATATAGTGTTCACAGTATTATAAGATTAGTAATAAAATGGCGACATTC
This sequence comes from Polydrusus tereticollis, assembly GCA_963920685.1. NCBI lineage: Eukaryota > Metazoa > Arthropoda > Insecta > Coleoptera > Curculionidae > Polydrusus > Polydrusus tereticollis. The sequence goes on along the minus strand of OY987329.1, from coordinate 81,679,449 downwards.
ACACCAACAAAAAGATGTTCCAATAATTCTCCACTATCAGTGAGTGAAAAAGGTATTATTTTAAATGTACATGATTGCATAAAATACGATTATCCAAATTTAACTGTACAAGAAACTGTCGACCGATGTTCCCGAATGACTTGGGAAGTCCACCTTTTTAAATTATTGCGGGAGAGAAACACAGCAGGTGAAGTGGAACCTCTCAAGAAAAGTCTAGGCAGACCAGTAAAAGTCCTTGATGAAGACACCAAAAGTGTAGTTCGAAGAAAAGTTCGCTCTTTTTTTTTTAAAAAGGAAATACCCATTCTAGATAAGATTCTAATGGAGCTTGGTCAGGATGACAGTATTCCGTTTATAACTAGAAAACTTTTATTGACCACTTTAAAAAATATGGATTTTGTCTGGGAAAAGCATAACCGTAAATCACTTTTACTGGAAAGCGATGAAATTGTTTTCTGGTGACGAAAATACTTGAGAAGTAGAATAAAGAGTCGGTCCATAGTTCCCAAAGAGACCTGATATAAATTAGGAGTTAAAAAACCCAAAGTCTTGGTCTCAAATTTTTTATAAAAGTTTTAATATGCTGTCGATAAGTTTATGTAGGTTACATGTTTCGCCTTCTCGGGCATCATCAGACCTAAAATAATTGAAAACCCAATATACAAGAGGGTCTCTAGGCTCTACGAGTAAGAAAAGTGAGGTTAAAAATATGTAAAAATATAAAAATAAAAATACAAAAAAATGTATAAAAATTAAACTAAATAAAAACGAAAAACACAGAAAAACAAAAACTATCAGTTTACCTAATCTAACAGTAAAAATGAAACATCTTTACAAAAATACTGAAATACCTTAGAAAACAAAAAGAATTGAATGGTTGAGTTCGACACATGTCCATGTAGAACAAAGTCCTTCATAGGGAAAGAAGAAGAAAAAGATTGACAAATGACATATAGAAAAGAGGCGGGGAAACTACTGGGATTGTTGTTGTTAAAATTCTACTTTTAGGTTATTAAAAATTAAGTTGGATTCAAAATTAAACACCTCGTTAACGCAAGTAAGAATTGGACTCCTCTTAGCTTTAGTGATCTCCATCTTCTCCAACAAATCCAACTTCCTGCCCTTATCACATTCATGCAATATTTTTATGTTTTCAGGTGCTGAAAAATGGTGTTGTGCTGAAAGTAAATGATCAGCGAAGGCTGAATTAGTCACCGATATATCTGAATCCTTATATTTATCGTACTGCTTTATGTGCTCCTTAACCCTAGTTGAGATTTTACGTCCTGATTGGCCGACATAAACAGCTGGACAGTCATCGCACTGAATAGAATAAACACCTGATTTAGTGAATTTATCAACAGGGTCTTTGGTCTTCACTAGATGTTTTTTAAGGGAATTATTAGTTTTAAAAGCAATTGAGATGTTAAATGGCTTGAAGAACTTTGCTAGATGGTAGGAAATATTGCCAAAGAACGTAACAGAACGAAAATTGCAAGTTTGTTTATTAGGTGATTGTATTATATTATAGGACAGTTTGTATCTATTAAGAAATTTATAATAAAGCTTATTAATCGACACTAATGGGAAACCGTTATTTAAGGCTAATTGTTTAATTATGCTCAATTCCCTCTTGAAAGCATCTTGTGCCAAAGGTAAATTGAACAACCTATACAGGCAGCATATTTATGAGAGAAGGGGGAATTTGAACTAAATTGAATCACATTGTCTGTAGCAGAAGGTTTTCTATATACTTCAAACTGTATTTTATTATCCTCTCGTTTTAAGAGAAGGTCAAGAAAAGGAAGTTTAGCCTCGTTTTCAATCTCTATAGTAAAGGTGATTTTAGGGTGTAAAGAATTGACAAATAACAAAAAACTATCCAACTCTTCACTATTACCTCCCCATACAATGCATATATCGTCTACATATCTCTTATATCCCAGTAGGAAACCTGAATAATTACTGCTCATGATCTTCCGTTCCAAGTTGTTCATGAAAACCTCACTCAAGAAAGGAGATAAGCAAGATCCCATGGCTAAACCCTCTTTTTGTCTAAAAAATTTTGAATTAAATTGGAAAAAGTTTTGATTTAGAACTGTTGATAATAGCAAAAGTAAGTTTTCAATCGCAAACCTAGGAACGTGAGCCTTCAATAGGAGATTCTTGACCAAGATAAGACAATCACTCGGGGGAATGCTTGGAAAAAGGTTCTTGACATCCAAGGAGATAAGTTTGGCATTATTAGGGACAACAATATTCTTCAAATAGTTGGCAAATTCAATTGAGTTCTTTGTGGAATAAGTGCTAATAAACCCCGTGCTCGTTCTTAAAGTGTCATTGAGCCATGATGAAAGATTGTAGGCAGGAGAATTAATGAAAGAGACAACTGGTCTCATACAGATGCCCTCCTTGTGTATTTTGGGTAATCCATACAAAAGAGGGGTTTTTGGGTTCATCGGGTAAAGTTTATTTTTGTTTATACCAAAATACTCCAAAGTGACTCGAGCCTCATCAAGAACCTGTTTTAACCTATTGAAAAAAGATGTGGTTGGATCTTTAGCAATCGGGGTAAATTCGTCAGAGTCCAAGAATTCCATCACCTTGTAAACATAATCTGATCTTTTAATAATAATTAAACATGAGCCTTTATCCGCCTTGGTTAATAATAAGTCATACTTTTTAATTTTAGCTTTTATCGAATTTAGATGATTGTTGTTATAGTTAGAATTCTGTCTGTCAACATGGCAAGAATTTAAGAATGTGATGATACCGGCTCTAAGAATATTTTTATTAGCAATATCTGTTGTCTGAATAATATGTTCGGCCTCTATCGCTAAAGTCTCTTTAATCGCCTGATTGTTGGGGTGGGAAAAATTAAATTTGAGGTTATAATTAAGGATATTCTGTTCTTGGTCAGTGAAAGTCACATCCGTCAAATTGAGGAATCTTTTATGGAACAAGAAAGTGTCAGACTGAAAATCCAGGGGGGCACCACTTCTTAAGGAATCAGCTCTAATCTGTTTAAGGTTATAAAGTTTCTTACCCAATCTCTCGAACGTTTTTTGTCCGAAGCATTCAACCTCGTCCCTAAAGCTACTGTCCAAACAAACAAACTCTACAAAAGACAAGTAAAATGTCAAAGTCAAATAAAGATACTTCAGTTCAGAATTAATGGTGTTTAATGTTCTGTAATGCTGCTTCACTTCCTCTTTCAACCATATCACCTTAGCAGAATCAATGGCTTTACGAGAGGACTCTGTTCTACATTTGCATTTAAAATTAACGAACTTGGGCGTTAACCCAAAGCGCAAGCATTGTTGGAGAAACTATATTTTCAGCAAGAGACTCCTCCGTGTAATAAGGTTTTTCCTGTAGAATTGGACCAATTTAGCCTGACTGGCATTCTTAAGAATAAAGAGTCGGTCCATAGTTCCCAAAAAAACCTGATATAAATTAGGAGTTAAAAAACCCAAAGTCTTGGTCTCAAATTTTGTATAAAAGTTTTAATATGCTGTCGATAAGTTTATGTAGGTTACATGTTTCGCCTTCTCGGGCATCATCAGACCTAAAATAATTGAAAACCCAATATACAAGAGGGTCTCTAGGCTCTACGAGTAAGAAAAGTGAGGTTAAAAATATGTAAAAATATAAAAATAAAAATACAAAAAAATGTATAAAAATTAAACTAAATAAAAACGAAAAACACAGAAAAACAAAAACTATCAGTTTACCTAATCTAACAGTAAAAATTAAACATCTTTACAAAAATACAGTAATGGCGCTAAAATATGACATAACACAAAAGATAAAAATAATGACAGAGGTTGAATGCATCCTGGAACTAAACCGTGCTCTGGGGCGAACAGCGAAAAGTTTTTCAGTAAATTATTGTTGGAGGTGACTGAAATACCTTAGAAAACAAAAAGAATTGAATGGTTGAGTTCGACACATGTCCATGTAGAACAAAGTCCTTCATAGGGAAAGAAGAAGAAAAAGATTGACAAATGACATATAGAAAAGGGGCGGGGAAACTACTGGGATTGTTGTTGTTAAAATTCTACTTTTAGGTTATTAAAAATTAAGTTGGATTCAAAATTTAACACCTCGTTAACGCAAGTAAGAATTGGACTCCTCTTAGCTTTAGTGATCTCCATCTTCTCCAACAAATCCAACTTCCTGCCCTTATCACATTCATGCAATATTTTTATGTTTTCAGGTGCTGAAAAATGGTGTTGTGCTGAAAGTAAATGATCAGCGAAGGCTGAATTAGTCACCGATATATCTGAATCCTTATATTTATCGTACTGCTTTATGTGCTCCTTAACCCTAGTTGAGATTTTACGTCCTGATTGGCCGACATAAACAGCTGGACAGTCATCGCACTGAATAGAATAAACACCTGATTTAGTGAATTTATCAACAGGGTCTTTGGTCTTCACTAGATGTTTTTTAAGGGAATTATTATTTTTAAAAGCAATTGAGATGTTAAATGGCTTGAAGAACTTTGCTAGATGGTAGGAAATATTGCCAAAGAACGTAACAGAACGAAAATTGCAAGTTTGTTTATTAGGTGATTGTATTATATTATAGGACAGTTTGTATCTATTAAGAAATTTATAATAAAGCTTATTAATCGACACTAATGGGAAACCGTTATTTAAGGCTAATTGTTTAATTATGCTCAATTCCCTCTTGAAAGCATCTTGTGTCAAAGGTAAATTGAACAACCTATACAGAAAAGATTTGAAGGCAGCATATTTATGAGAGAAGGGGGAATTTGAACTAAATTGAATCACATTGTCTGTAGCAGAAGGTTTTCTATATACTTCAAACTGTATTTTATTATCCTCTCGTTTTAAGAGAAGGTCAAGAAAAGGAAGTTTAGCCTCGTTTTCAATCTCTATAGTAAAGGTGATTTTAGGGTGTAAAGAATTGACAAATAACAAAAAACTATCCAACTCTTCACTGTTACCTCCCCATACAATGCATATATCGTCTACATATCTCTTATATCCCAGTAGGAAACCTGAATAATTACTGCTCATGATCTTCCGTTCCAAGTTGTTCATGAAAACCTCACTCATGTTCTGATATTATAATGTCAAGGTGGGACCAAAATAACTAGCTTTTCAACTTTATAGTATTTTCGGATGAAAAATTATTTACGTTCGATGGTAAAGTCAGTAGACACAACTGTAGGTTTCGGGCCAATGAAAATCCCCACTGGATAAGAGAAGGTCATACACAACGCACTGACAATTGAATGTGTGGTGTGTCCTTATTGGTAACCAAAAGAACGGTCTATTTTGGTCGAAACGAGCGCAAATTTTTAAACAACACTTTTCCGAATAGGTGGATCAGTAGAGAGGGTACAATCGAGTGGCCCCTGATTTGCCGCCTAATGAATACTTTTTATGGAGACACTTGAAGAACTAAGTATATTCCAAATTTGGCTGATTTTTGCTGAACTTTGGACGAATTTCAATTAATAACACCACAAATGATTTCAACTAACTCACTGTTAAGCTGTACAGAGGAGACATTTTGAACATTTAATATAATTTTTTTAAATTATACGCCATATTTCGAAAACTCTAAACAATAAAAGAGTTATGCATACAACTACAGTTAAAAGAAATCAAAACAGCATTAATAAAAGTAGTATTTGGATGTAGTATGTGATCTTTAAACAAAAAGAAACACATGGACATGTGTCGAACTCAACCATTCAATTCTTTTTGTTTTCTAAGGTATTTCAGTCACCTCCAACAATAATTTACTGAAAAACTTTTCGCTGTTCGCCCCAGAGCACGGTTTAGTTCCAGGATGCATTCAACCTCTGTCATTATTTTTATCTTTTGTGTTATGTCATATTTTAGCGCCATTACTGTATTTTTGTAAAGATGTTTCATTTTTACTGTTAGATTAGGTAAACTGATAGTTTTTGTTTTTCTGTGTTTTTCGTTTTTATTTAGTTTAATTTTTATACATTTTTTTGTATTTTTATTTTTATATTTTTACATATTTTTAAACTCACTTTTCTTACTCGTAGAGCCTAGAGACCCTCTTGTATATTGGGTTTTCAATTATTTTAGGTCTGATGATGCCCGAGAAGGCGAAACATGTAACCTACATAAACTTATCGACAGCATATTAAAACTTTTATAAAAAATTTGAGACCAAGACTTTGGGTTTTTTAACTCCTAATTTATATCAGGTCTCTTATCCAGTGAGGATTTTCATTGGCCCGAAACCTACAGTTGTGTCTACTGACTTTACCATCGAACGTAAATAATTTTTCATCCGAAAATACTATAAAGTTGAAAAGCTAGTTATTTTGGTCCCACCTTGACATTATAATATCAGAACATGAGTGAGGTTTTCATGAACAACTTGGAACGGAAGATCATGAGCAGTAATTATTCAGGTTTCCTACTGGGATATAAGAGATATGTAGACGATATATGCATTGTATGGGGAGGTAATAGTGAAGAGTTGGATAGTTTTTGTTATTTGTCAATTCTTTACACCCTAAAATCACCTTTACTATAGAGATTGAAAACGAGGCTAAACTTCCTTTTCTTGACCTTCTCTTAAAACGAGAGGATAATAAAATACAGTTTGAAGTATATAGAAAACCTTCTGCTACAGACAATGTGATTCAATTTAGTTCAAATTCCCCCTTCTCTCATAAATATGCTGCCTTCAAATCTTTTCTGTATAGGTTGTTCAATTTACCTTTGACACAAGATGCTTTCAAGAGGGAATTGAGCATAATTAAACAATTAGCCTTAAATAACGGTTTCCTATTAGTGTCGATTAATAAGCTTTATTATAAATCTCTTAATAGATACAAACTGTCCTATAATATAATACAATCACCTAATAAACAAACTTGCAATTTTCGTTCTGTTACGTTCTTTGGCAATATTTCCTACCATCTAGCAAAGTTCTTCAAGCCATTTAACATCTCAATTGCTTTTAAAACTAATAATTCCCTTAAAAAACATCTAGTGAAGACCAAAGACCCTGTTGATAAATTCACTAAATCAGGTGTTTATTCTATTCAGTGCGATGACTGTCCAGCTGTTTATGTCGGCCAATCAGGACGTAAAATCTCAACTAGGGTTAAGGAGCACATAAAGCAGTACGATAAATATAAGGATTCAGATATATCGGTGACTAATTCAGCCTTCGCTGATCATTTACTTTCAGCACAACACCATTTTTCAGCACCTGAAAACATAAAAATATTGCATGAATGTGATAAGGGCAGGAAGTTGGATTTGTTGGAGAAGATGGAGATCACTAAAGCTAAGAGGAGTCCAATTCTTACTTGCGTTAACGAGGTGTTTAATTTTGAATCCAACTTAATTTTTAATAACCTAAAAGTAGAATTTTAACAACAACAATCCCAGTAGTTTCCCCGCCCCTTTTCTATATGTCATTTGTCAATCTTTTTCTTCTTCTTTCCCTATGAAGGACTTTGTTCTACATGGACATGTGTCGAACTCAACCATTCAATTCTTTTTGTTTTCTAAGGTATTTCAGTCACCTCCAACAATAATTTACTGAAAAACTTTTCGCTGTTCGCCCCAGAGCACGGTTTAGTTCCAGGATGCATTCAACCTCTGTCATTATTTTTATCTTTTGTGTTATGTCATATTTTAGCGCCATTACTGTATTTTTGTAAAGATGTTTAATTTTTACTGTTAGATTAGGTAAACTGATAGTTTTTGTTTTTCTGTGTTTTTCGTTTTTATTTAGTTTAATTTTTATACATTTTTTTGTATTTTTATTTTTATATTTTTACATATTTTTAACCTCACTTTTCTTACTCGTAGAGCCTAGAGACCCTCTTGTATATTGGGTTTTCAATTATTTTAGGTCTGATGATGCCCGAGAAGGCGAAACATGTAACCTACATAAACTTATCGACAGCATATTAAAACTTTTATAAAAAATTTGAGACCAAGACTTTGGGTTTTTTAACTCCTACTTGAGAAGTATAAAGTAGTACAGAAGAAAGCAGAAGAAAATCTTTTATCTTGTTGAGACGTGGATTAATGAAGGTTATATAGTACCAAAATTGTGGCAAGATAAAAATATAACCAGTGCTCGCCAAGCTTTCATGGAAGGCCTGTCAACGGGTATTAAGGTGCCTTCAGGTAAAGGGAAGAGACTAATAATCGTCCATATTGGAAGCGAAGAGGGATTTTTAAAGGAAGGTTTGCTAACCTTTCAGTCGTTCAATACGGGAGATTACCACGAGGACATACATTCGAATGTTTTTGAGGACTTTTTGGTGAAATGATAAAATATCTTCCAGCTGATTCAGTAGTAGTTATGGATAATGCAAGCTATCATTCAGGACGCACAGAGAAGACTGCAACTTCATCTTGGAGGAAACAAGAAATTATCGACTGGTTAGGTAACCACAAAAAATATTAAATTTGAATATAATTTGATAAAGAAGGAACTATTAGCTATAGCAAATTTACACAACCATCGTTTTATGAAATATGCCGTGGAAAATATAGCAGAAATACATAGTGTAACTCTGCTGCGCACACCGCCATATTATTGCGAACTAAATCCTATAGAACTCATATGGGCACAAGTGAAGGGATTTGTAGCAAGACACAACACGATATTCAAAATGAAATACGTTAAGCTACTGTTTGATCAAGCCACCAAGCGGACCGTCGACCCGTTAATTATAACTTAAAGAGGAGATGACAGTTATGATTTTTTATAATTGAATTTCTGTATTATGTATTTTGTATTTTTTTTATAAAGTTTAATAAAAAATAAGTGTACCTAATACTATGTACATAATGCCTAATTTTTATTCTGTTAAAATAAAATTCTTTCCTTTTTACGAATATCCTACCGGCTCGCCTTTGTCACACCACTTTTAGTGTTTGTGAATGGATAACAATAGGCAAAACCCATAAATTGACCCAAAACCGGGTGGTACTACCTGCACTTGATGAAAAGAAAGAATCTTGCAATGAAATCAATGCCAAATTATGAAAGTGGCTTAAATATTCGTTGGGTCACTCTGTAGTCCCTTTGCATACCTCTTTCTTACTCTACACCTTTTTGAAATAGACTATAGTTATTTACCAGAATTTTTTAACAAAGAATTAACGTTTTTCAGATCGACTCATTTTCGATTATTGACCAAATGGCTACTCGTTGTTTGGACTTTTTTTCTAGTACGAAAAGAAATGTTAGAAAAATAAAAGTTACCTTATTTTTAGTTTTTCAAAAATGTTTGTTTTTGTTTTTGACACTAAATTGAGTAATCGCAAGTTGCATGGAACGGTACATTAAAGTTGGCTTAATTACCAACAGAACAATAAATTATATAAACATATCCATTTTGTACACTACATGAATAAGAAAAAAGAGAACAGTTGCTTTTTGAACTAATTTTCAACTTCGAATAAATTCAAAACTTCTTGGATTATGGTAAAAACGAATAATGTATGTGAATTCGAAAAAAAAACAAAAAATATTGTAATGGCAAGAAATGATTAGATCATCAGTTGTATTAGATGATAGTCAGAATCAATGAGTTGAAACATATTTTGGCGGCTTGACAGTATTTGTAACATCATTAAATTAGTGTTTGTTTAAAGGTTTGAGACAATGATGTATCGTCAATATTAGATGCGTTTTAGACTTCCATTGTCATTATTTATTTATATCATAACGTTTCAACTGGTGAGTATCTCAAGTCGTCTTCAGGTAAATAATGAACAAGCTACGAAACTACGGGTATTTACATCAACTCCTGGTTAGCAGCGCATTACCGAGATTGGTGCAGTCATGCATTACTGTGTGGTCCTAAACTAAGCTTACATCTACTTAACAAGGGTTTCCAAATATTTCTTATGTCTAAAGAGGGCTTACTAAAGCAGTCTGGATTTTGGTTTATGACGGCCGCTTCTTTGAATTTCCTCTTTCGCCAGTGTTCTTCCTTGAGTATTATTTTTGCCTCTGACCATTGCAAGTGGTGGACGTGTGTCCAAGCATGTTCTGCCGCACCGGATCTGTTTGTTTCTCCCTTCTTTGTGTGGTTTCGGTGTTCCTTGATTCTTGTTTCAAGGGGGCGTAGGGTTTTACCAACATAGGATTGTCCGCACTCGCAAGATATTCCATATACGCAGTTCTTCGTGTCCCTTTGGTTGGTTGGCTTTGTCTTCGTCAGGTGGCTTCTTAAGGAATCTTTCGAGCTTAATACTGTTCGAATTTTGTATTGCTGTCCTAATCTTCGAATGTTCTCGGAGATTCCTTTGACATATGGTACCTTTATGGTGGGTCCAGTTTCGACGTCATCTTCATCATCATCAATCAAAGATTCCTTAAAAAGCCACCTGACGGAGAGAAAGCCAACCAACCAAAGTGACACGAAGAACTGCGTATATAGAATATCTTTCGAGTGCGGACAATCCTATGTTGGTGAAACCTTATGTCCCCTTGTAACAAGAATCAAGGAACAATGAAACTACACAAAGAAGGGAGAAACAAACAGATCAGGTGCGGCAGAACATGCTTGGACACACGGCCACCACCTGCAATGGTCAGAGGCAAAAATAATACTCAAGGAAGAATAAACCAAAATCCAGACTGCCTTAGTAAGCCCTCTTTAGACATAAGAAACATTTGGCAACCCTTGTTAAGTAGATGTAAGCTTAGTTTAGGACCACACAGTAACGCATGACTGCACCAAACTCAGTTATGCGTTGCTAACCAGGAGGTGGTATAAATACCCTCGTAGTTTCGTAGCTTGTTCATTATTCACCTGAAGACGACTGGAGATACTCACCAGTTGAAACGTTGTGATATAAATAAATAATGACAATGGAAGTCCAAAACACATCTATCATTGATCATTAATTTAATTTTTCGAAATTCATCTGCAAAATAAAACGACTTGGCAAACTAAAAAACATTTTACGTACCAAATACAAATTTGTTTTATAAACAAAAATGATAAAAGAGCGGCAAAATAAATAGGTTAACAGTTTTTAAATTTAAGAAGTAAAAATTTTTTTATACATTTCGTACCGCCATATATTATGATGAAAACACAAATGAGCAATTTCATCGGTAAATTATTTAAGATAACACGATTATATTTCTTCGTCCGGATTTTATTTTATTGAAAAGGGCAGGAAGATTCAAGTACTTTCAGTTTAAATGTGAATTGAAAACTGGTTTTCTTTGGTGCAAGTCTAATAACCGTTGAAAACGAAATATTATATCGAAAAAATAAAAATGTTACATAGCAACTTTTTGCAATTATTTAGGTACGCTTTTTAGTTGAACATGGCAATTATGTTGGCAATATTTGTCTTGGTGGAGAACCTGATTAGCTACCTTTTAAATCATAATATTCTGTTAGCGTGTATACTATTCAGGAGGTATTTTTGGGTGATCAAATTTTGACAATAAAGTGTTTATTGTGCATGTTTATGTTTCATGATTATGAATGAAGCCAATTGCAATTAAATAAAATGTGAATAAACATTGAAATTATGCATTTAACATAACTATATTATTTAATTGATAATATGTGATGGCCTACATGTTATATTTCACAATTTAATTCAGTTGAAAGACATAAGACAATAATAAATTCTACATGTCATTAAAATAGAAATTGACAGACGATGGGTTATTTTGGTCCTTAGTTTGCAGGTATTGGCCAAAGGTACAACTAAATTACAGGTGTGATAATATAGGTATTTACATCTAAGTAATAAAATTAAGAAAAAGATATTGTGTTTATAATTATGGGGTTTTTCGTTCGTAGTTATTGACAGTGTTTATTGCATAATTATCTTAAGTTATTAGGCTATTAAGTATTAGATTGGTACCTGAAGGTATTTTAATTTGATTGTTAACAACATTACATCGATTTTTTAAGGCTTTTTTGATTGTTAATGTTTCTAATAGGTTGAGTGTTCTACCCTTGTGTTGAGTATATATCCGTTTTATTTTGTTGGATATTGAGTGGTTATTTATTATACAGTGGTCCGCTATTCCTGTTTTATTTTGTTTTTTAAAATGGATGTTTTATGTTCTTTAAGCCTAGTTTTAAAGTTTCTACCTGTTTGACCTATATATATATATATATATATATATATATATTGCATCACAGTCATCACATTGTATTTGGTAGACCCCGCTATGTGTTAATTTGTCTTTATTTTCAATTTTTGAATTAGCTATGTATTTACCTAGGTTATTTTTATTGACTTGTATGGGGATAAGTTTATGGTTTTGAGTTTTTTGGAGATATTTTGACTTGTGTGACCTGTATTTCGCGTTTGATGGAATGGGGCGTCCTCAATAGAGTAGTTTTTGTGTTTTTTGTCTGAGTTTTTTTTTAGTATTTTGTTTATGAGTGTTGTTGGATAGCCGTTGTTTAAGGCTATATTTGTATTATGTCTAATTCATTATTATATGAAGTTTCTGAATATACAACTTGTGTCAATTTCTTAACAACTACCTCCCTAAAATTATCAAATGTGCCTCCAAATATGCAGTCAACAACACTTTTGAATTTATAGAATAAACTAAAAATTTAACAATACCCAATAATGCCACCCTAATATCATTCGATGTTAAAAGTCTATTTACCTCAATACCAACGATAGAACTAAAAGATATTATACATAAGGAACTAAACAATAGCCGTACTACGATTAATATACATGAGATAATTGCTCTCAACAACCTGTGCATAAATCAAAGCTACTTTAGACTTAACGATTAATTCTTTATACAAAAAGAAGGACTACCAATGGGCATTTTGTCACCATTGGTTAGCGGAATTATTCATGACGAACTTTGAATATCACCTTTTTAATCTAAAAAATCTATTAATAGAAAATATACATTTCTGGCGCAGATACGTAGATGATGTGTTTTGCGTTTGGACAGGAACAGAGCGACAGCTAGAACAATTTATAAACCTTCTAAATGGCTTAAACACTAAAATTCAATTTACCATAGAAAGGGAAACTGACCACTCAATCAATTTCTTGGACCTTACAATAATAAATCAAAACAATCAATTAACCTACCAAATCTATAGAAAACCAACGAGAACCGATATAGTTATACCAGCAGACTCAAAACATCCTCAACAAACCAAACTAGCTGCGTTCAATAGCATGATCCACAGATTAGTCAACATCCCACTTTCAGAAACTTCATATAATAAAGAATTAGACATAATATAAACTATAGTCTTAAACAACGGCTATCCAACAACACTCATAAACAAAATACTAAAGAAAAAACTCAGACAAAAACACAAAAACTACTCTATCGAGGACGTCCCGTTCCATCAAACGCGAAATACAGTTCAATCAGATATACAGGTCACACAAGTCAAAAAATCTCCAAAAAAACTCAAAAACCATAAACTTATCCCCATACAAGTCAATAAAAATAACCTAGGTAAATACATATCTAATTCAAAAATTGAAAATAAAGACAAATTAACACATAGCGGGGTCTACCAAATACAATGTGATGACTGTGATGCAATATAATATATAGGTCAAACAGGTAGAAACTTTAAAACTAGGCTTAGAGAACATAAAACGTCCATTTCAAAAAAACAAAATATAACAGGAATAGCGGACCACTGTATAATAAATAACCACTCAATATCCAACAAAATAAAACCGATATCTACTCAACACAAGGTTAGAAAACTCAACCTATTAGAAACATTAGCAATCAAAAAAGCCTTAAAAAATCGATGTTATGTTGTTAACAATCAAATTGAAATACCTTCAGGTACCAATCTAATACTTAATTGCCTAATAACTTACGATAAATATGCAATAAACACTGTCAATAATTATGAACGAAAAAACCCATAATTATATACAAAATATAATTTTTTAAATTTTATGACTTAGATGTAAATACCTCTATTATCACACCTGTAATTTAGTTGTACCTTTGGTCAATACCTGTAAATTAAGGACCAAAATAACCCATCATCTGTCAATTTTTATTTTAATGACATGTAGAATTTATTATTGTCTTATGCCTTTGATAATGATCCGCAAGGGTTGAAACACTTGTCAGGAAACGGAATTAAAATGTGAAATATAACAAGTACGACTTTAATTTCGTCAACTATATTATTATTTAATATGCATTTTTTACCTTTTTCAGACTAACCCTTCTCTGATTGTAATGTCCGAGTTGACTTTTTTTGCCGTACCAAATGATTTCGTAAAGGCACGATAAATCTAAAAATTGTCATTAAAAAAGATAAATAATCTGTATCGCATCTCTTGATGTAAACAATACCTGTTTAGACTATAATTCAAACTAGAACGGTACAGGAGCGTTACTCGCTCGAAGACCTATAACATGTTCTATCTCACTTTGACTTTAAAATATTCCTGTTTTGTGTCGCTTGAGATGGTGACATTCTGTACCATTTTAATTTGAATTTTAGTACACTTTTTAACCAACAACTTAGCATTATTGGACACAGCCAGTCAGTCATTCATAAGAAGGTCTATTATGTCGCCTACACCGAACTGGCCAGCGGGGGTGAGGGATATTTACGGCGGCTTCTAATTAGAAGCTGAACCTAAACATCGTGAAGAGATAAAATGCAAACGGTTGGTAAGGAATGGGTTGTTTAAAGAGTGAGATAAACAGCAAAAGTCAGCAGACTATTGGCTAAATCAAGGGTAAATGTATAAGGCGTTGTTGCCGGGCATTAAAATATTTGATGTGGTTTGGAAAAATAAGGTTTGAAAAGGACGAATAAATTTATTTACCTCTTCATATAAGGGTAATAATTAACAAAAATGTTGTTTTCTTATTGCTAAAATCACAGATCTATATGGCTATTCAGATCTGTGCTAGGCGAGAACATATGACTGTGAGGTATTATTGGTGATACGCTAAATGTAAGCAACGCTGCCAATCTGTGTTAAGTCGTTGGTTTTACCCACTTGACTGAGTTTAGTTTCAGAAGTGGTATTATATAGGACGGTAGTGAGAATCCTATGTCAAAATAGACAAGCAGCTTAGTCAATTTTCTTGAAGTTAGCTTAAGACAGTGTGCAAAACCTAAACAGCCCATGTTTGGTACACGCGATATAGGCGTAACAAAAAGGGGTTAATTAAATACTTAAAATAATATCGGTATTGGCAATATACATGAACGTTTCTTCCTTCAGTAGGTATTAACAGAGCATATATTCAAGGAGTGTTTTTAAACTATTCGGCTAAAAGTCATTCTATATAAATAGTTTTGCGTAAAGATTGTCAAATTTAGTTTTTGTATACAGAGAGGTTAATTTATTTATTAGTATTTTCCAGTTTCAAAAAACTTCAAGATCAACTCCAAGTAATTAAAAACTAATAACTGGGAGTAATAAAAAGTAATCGTATAGACCGTCGAGAAAAACGCGCTCAAAGTTTGAAACGGATAAATCTTAGCAAGTCGGAAAATGGTTTGAGATTGAAAGTCCAACTGTGTCTAAATTTCTAGCGAAAGGGAACCAGTGCTCACATTTATCGTTGTATCTTAATAACCAATAATATTATTATTGGTTGTTAAACAGTACCTACAGGGAGTAAAAAAAAAATCGATTTATTGAAACTACTTGTTACTAATAAAAAAAATTGTTGGATATTACCTCGTCCAGGTTTCCATTTAACTGTAGCTATGTAGGTGTCATTATCTAATTCAAGAGAATAATTTAAATTTTCAACTGGGATCTTAGGCGCTAAAATTTTTGTGGTATATCCAGAAATCTTCTGACTTTTAAGGAGAATTTTGGACTCCAAGGAAAAACGATACAGTTGTATTTCATACTTCTGATTCGGAACCAATTTATAAATAGTTTGATATGGACACAGAGTCTAAAAAATATTTAGAATTAGTTAGTTCTCCAAAACACAATCTTTTTACTTACAGGGTGGCTGATTAGTGCGAGGAAGTCCAATATCTCCGTTGTTCTTAAAAATATCGAAATTTATTAAATACAAAGGTTCTAGGATAAACAAAAGCGCACATTTTAAAAATATTTTTGAATATACAGGATGCCCCAAAAAAGTGGGGTTTAGCAAAGATGTATTTTTTCAAAAGGAACACCCTATATGTTATATTATTTTTGGATGCTACATAAAATTACAGTTGTTTTTCAATAAGTGCATTGTAGTTCTAAACTTAATAGTTTTAGAGTTATCGACTTTTCCAAAATGATATTTTTGAACTTTGACAGCTTCTAATTTTCTAACGGTACTTCTTAGAGCAAAACGGCTTACATGTCCCTATCTTACTTTTTAATTGTCTTCCCAAAAATATTAATTTCCGGTTAAACCGGAAGTAGTATATTTCCGACTTTCGAGTTACATCCGGTTTAACCGGAAATTGATATTTTTTTGAAGACAATTAAAAAGTAAGATAGGGACATGTAAGCCGTTTTGCTCTAAGAAGTACCGTTAGAAAACTAGAAGCTGTCAAAGTTCAAAAATGTCATTTTGGAAAAGTCGATAACTCGGAAACTATTAAGTTTAGACCTATAATGCACTTATTAAAAAATTACTATAATTTTATGTAGAATCCAAAAATAATATAACATATAGGGTGTTCCATTTGAAAAAATACATTTTTGCTAAACCCCACTTTTTTGGCGCATCCTGTATATCCAAAAATATTTTTAAAATTTGCGCTCTTGTTTATCCTAGAACCTTTGCATTTAATAAATTTCGATATTTTAAAGAACAACGGAGATATTGGACTTTCTCGCACTAATCAGCCACCCTGTATATTGTAACTAAATTGATTAAACTATAATATTTCTCGAATATTTTATGACAATTTACTTTAGGCAAAAGCTAGCATAAACCTATCTATAAGTAGAAAACTTCTTAAAATACACCATGTATCATGTGTAAAGAAGATGATTATTCTTAATTAGAATTTGAAGTGGTCATTAAAGGTTTTCTTACTAGGTTAGTAAACAATGTTTCATTAGAAGTTTCTTTAGAATAATCCATAAAATAATAGTCTTTTTCATTTGGCTGCCACTTGAGTGTTAGAGAGTTGTCGTCGTGGCATACCAGCTTTAAATCATTAGTCTCATACATCGTAATATTTTGGATATCTACAAAACATATGGATTGAAGTAAAGTTCCAATAATTAAAAATAACTCATTATAATAAAACAACTTAAATACATCAGCGGACAAAAATATCACATAAGAAATAAATTTGATATATTATGTTCAACATGTAAAAACGATTGTATTAATTGAAATATATTCACTGAAAATGTATATAAAATCATCAATTAAATACAAGACTGTTAAGAAAAGATAAGACTAAAATTATGTTTGCTGTTAAAGGGCATTCCCAACAATGACCATCGTCGTTTCGAAATTTATAATTTTGTGTCAACCTATGAGTAAAAGCAGATATTTGAAACTTAAACATAATTTTCGTTTTATCTTTTTTTTTCTGTATGTTGGCGTAGTTCTTAATTAATAATCTTATGTCTATTTTAAGGGAAGATGATTGCCTTAAACTAAATTTGCAATGTAAAAATATATACAAGTTGGCCATTTGAAAACGAAACAAAGCCAATTTTGGGCACTCAAGGTTTAAAAAAAAAAACGCTTTTTTGGCATTTTTGCCCCCTGAAAGTCAAACCTCTAGCGGGGGCGACAACTACGAGCAAAATTTTAAATTGAAAAGGGGGTCGAGTGATGACTTTGTTTCAAAGGTATTTTTATGTAGAGTACAACCCCAGAGTTTAACATCGCTACTATTTACCTAGCCTGTACAGTGGCTCACCAAAAGTGCAAAATCAGGTTACTTTTACCTTTACTATTACAAAAAAAAAATTCTTACAAGTTAGTCCAGTAAATGCTGGGCCTCCGTGCAACAGTAGAGAGTTTGTTCACAACGCTTTCGTACATTTTGAAACATCTGTGGGGTGATGTGACGTTGACTGGGTGGCATATATTTCAGTGTTTAAGTGGCTCCATAAAAAAAAATCTAACGGACTTAGATCGGGAAAACGTGGGGGTCACTCAATACTTCCTCTCCTTCCAATCCATTGTCCTGAAAACGTTTGGTTCAAATAGTGACGAACAGTGAGTGCAAAGTGGAGTGGCGTACCGTCTTGATGGAATATTAAGTGGTTTTCCATGTACTGATCGTCATTCTCAATCATTTCTACTAACGCTGGATAAATGGCGTTTCGTAATAATTCCAGATACATTTTGCCTGTTAAATTGACAGGCAAAAAAAGGGGCCAATTATACGCCATTATAATGCCAGCCCAAACATTCAGTTTCTTCGGATGTTGCGACAGCTGTGACGATTCACCGCACAGTTTATGAAAAAAGAGCATTGGTCAGAAAAACATCCGTTGAAAAGAAAGTTCTGATCATTTATTATCCGTTCACTCAAAATTTCACAAAGTTGCAATCGCCTAACAAAATCGTCTTCGTTAAGTTCTTGTACCAAATGTATTTTGTAAAGATGAAACTTGTGTTTTTTAAATATCATCTGAATGCTGCTTCTTTTAACAACAGATGCTGTCGCCAGCTTTCTTGTACTCAGTATGGGATCTTGAAGAACATGCCCTAAAATCGCCACCTCTGTAGCTTTATTTACTACTGGATTTTCCACTTCACGTTTTTTGTTAGCTAGTGACCCCGTCTCCCGAAAGTTTTCCACCAATTCCAAAATGTACTTTTGATGGACTTGTCGATTTTGATGTTAATGGTTAAATAGTTAGGCAGTTCTATTAGCACATTCATTGTTCGCAAAATAAAAAAAAATGCTTTCAAATAGCCACCCTGTATATAAATTAAACAACATTGAATTAATAAGTTAAAATAAAAACACGTAAAATAAAACTAAATAAGAAAAGTGCTAACCAATTCCAAATTCACTTTAAACTAGTATTCAAAATATTTTTATATACAAGGTTCTTAACTTAAAACTCCAAGGGCTTATACTCGAAAATAAAGGGATATAATTTGATTTTGTAAAAGGCCGTCGTTAGGCAAGTTAATCAGTTTGCATTCTTTTAAAATAACCCCTTTGACATTCTGACATAATTGGCGTTATTGATCCTGGATTGTTTGGTGTGGTTTATCAAATGGATATCTCATTGGACCTCATTTTTACATAGGCACATTTCTTCAAGTTACATTTGCAGAACTGTTAGCAGAGACACCCTTTGAGTGCAGAACGAATATGTGGCTGCAGAAGAAAAAAGCTCCTGCTCATAATGCTCAAATTGTTAACCCTTTCCAGTCCAATGATTTGAGGACCATTTGGACAGACAGTATCCCAATCGATGATTTGGAACCAACGGACCGATAAGATGGCCAGCAAGGTAACCAGATATAACACCATTAGATTAATTTCTTTGGGATCACTTCAAGAAATTAGTTAAATATATGGCCAGTCTAATAAACAAAAGTACAGCGGCATTTGCTGCTATTACAAGAAGAACGCGTTTAAAAGTTCCCACAGCAAACTTTGCAAATATTTTGACAGTTGTGTTCGCGCAGAAGGAATGAATTTTGACTGAATTATTATTAAATGAAGAATTATTTTAGTTTTACTATTGACCAGTTTCCAAAATTATTAAAAAAATTTAAATAAGACCCTGTATTCCTTAAAAACGAGTTAAGTAATCGAATAAGGGTAAAAGACAAAAAGTCTTAAAATTTAAAGTTCTTTCGAACATACCTTCTTTCGAAGTCTCTGCAATCGATTTATATTCTTGAAGCGTAGCGACAACCAGGGCATCGAATAGGTCGCATTAATGTTATCCTTAAAAAATGCAAAGTGATTCTACCTAACGACAGCTTTTTACGAAATCAAAATATATCAATTTGTTTTCGAGATACAGATCCTCGGAGTTCAAAACCTTAAATTTACGTGCAATTCACTAAAATATAGCCTATATTTTGATTTAATCATAATAACCCACACTTTGTTAATTTTCTATAGTATCCGATTTAAGAGTAGACATTCGATAATGACCTGCCAAGGTATTAAACACTGGATTATCGTCTTTGCCCAGAATATAATGTACTATTTTGTAATTTTTGTGATTTTGATTTTTTGATTTGATTTGATTTGATTTGATTTGATTGATTGATATCTCGTGTACCTTAACACGCAAGGGTACAGCTCGCCTTATCAGTTATACTTAATAATTACTTGATCAGACACTTACCAATTTTATTCTTACACTGTGAATGCACTTTACAAAATGGAACATTGCATTTATTGACCTAAAATAACAACAAAATAAAAATAATAATAACAGTCGATATAATCCGCGGTCTTTTTTAATTTCGTTTATGTTTCTAATGGTATTTTTAATGAGTTCTATATAATTACTACTTTTTAGTTAGTTAGGAGTTTTTTGGGTATTTGGGCAACATCTTCTTTAATGCGACATTTCGCATTTTTTTTGCCTTGTTTATGCCACCATATTTAAATTAGAATACTTAAGAACATTCCATCGGTAAAAGGATTTACTTTGTGATACTTATTTTTCTTTTTTAATAAAAACCGAAAAGAGTACTAAACAATATACAAATAATAACAATATAGATCGTACATTCTTTAATGATTATGATTAATAATCAATTCATTCGCATAATTGACTGAATTAATCGCGAGGTGCCAAATTACATTGCACTATTAAAAATATAACTCTTACATAATACATCATATTATGTATTTAAAATAACACTCAGTAGAGTACAATTAAAATTGAATTACAAACAATCTTAAATTTCAATATGTTTGCAATTAACTATTATGATGGTGTCCTACCCCTTTCTGAAAACGAGAAACTAAAAAGATGGTGACTTTCCATCGAAAATATGTCGTTTAATAAAAAATTCAACGCCCCTATGGACCAACTGTATGGTCCGTGTATCTATCTTACAAACTCATTATAAATGCTAGGGCCGATAAGGCCCAGCGGGTGATCGAATGAAACAGGGACGCACTCGTTGCTGATGTTGCGCTGCTTTAAGGTAATAATATGGCGCATCGAAAACGAAACAAAGTCATTTACTGGCAGCTCAGATCCTTTTTGGAAAAACGCTCAGACCCGTCGATTTTGTTTTCGAGGGGGACACAAAATTGGCAAAAATTACGTTAACACGTGCAGCCCCCTCGGCGGGGTTGGCACCACCCCACAAAATCTTAAATGGAAAGGGGGGTCGAGTGATACCTTATTTTTAAGGTCCTGCAATTCCCTTTATAATGATGTAAAATTCATGTACTTCAGTACAGTAGTTTTGGAGATTTATGGATTTAAAGCTTAAATAAAACTCTAATACATCATCATTAGTGGAGATCAATACATTTGGCAGCAAAGTAGTGTAAAAATGAAAAATGAACTGACTCGTCAGCCAAGTAAATGTTGGAAATGACCACCATGACTCTCCATGCAGTAATAAAGATTTTGCTCAAAACGTTGCCGCACATTTTGCAATATTTGAGGAGTAATTTGAAGGCAGTCATTCACAATTCTTTGTCGCAAATCTTCTAACGATGTTGGCTGAGTAGCATAGATTTTGCTTTTTAAGTGATCCCACAGAAAGAAATCCAAAGGTGATAAATCTGGCGATCTTGGGGGCCATTCAATGGCACCTCTTCTACCAATCCATCGACCTGGAAACGTCTGATCTAAGTATTGTCGAACACGTAATGCGTAATGTGGTGGGGCACCATCCTGTTGGACCATCAACCTATTCGCAATGTACCGCCGATCATTCTGATTTTCAATTATGGCTTGTATTGCAGGATCTATGGCGTCTTGAAGTAATTCCAAATACATTTCACCGGTCAAATTTCCAGGTAAGAAAACAGGACCAACTAAATGATCGCCAAAAATACCAGCCCAAACATTTAATTTTTGTGGCTGCTGTATGTGTACCTCACGATAAATTCTGGGATTAGAATCGGACCAATATCGGTAGTTATGACGATTTACTACGCCATTTAAGAAAAAGGAACATTTGTCGGAAAAGCAAAAGTGTTGAATAGAAAATGTTCATCGTTTATAATTCGTTCACTCATATCTTTACAAAATTGTAATCGCCGATCAAAATCGTCTTCATTAAGTTCTTATACAAGGTGAATTTTATACGGATGAAAACTATGGATCTTTAGAAACCGTTGGATACTACGTCGACTAAGACCACACACAGTATCCAATTTGCGGGTACTTAACGTAGGATCTACATAAACTTGCCCTAAAACCACCACTTCCATTGCTTCGTTCCTTATGGGATTTTCAATGTTGCGTTTTTTATTGGCGACTGATCCAGTTTCCCGAAATTTAGCTACAAGTTCTAGAACATATTTTCGATGCACGTTACTGTTGTCATGTCGCTCATTAAATATTTGTGCTGTTCTATTAGCTCACTGTTTATTTTCAAAAAATATTTCGATAATTTCATCCCTTTCTGCCGTGGAATATACCATGGTTAATTTATGTATAAAGCGTTAAAATGTATTTCAACAACAAAAACATTTCCAGCAATTTTTCATGACCACTTTACCTAATATTTTTTTTTCCGCAAGCCATACGACTAACACTTTCTGAGATACAGCCGACAGCCATTCTTAGTGGGACACCCGATACAAACAACACGAACCAAACAAATTATTGGTTATTAAATAAATAAATATGAAGTAACAAAATTTAAAATAAAACACAAGGCAAGCAAGGAAGCTATGCTGCTTGCAGCAAAGGAACTGTATTATGAGTAATCTCGGCAAGGGAATAATTAGCGCTCATTAATAAACATTTTTGAATCCTGCTACTGAATTGCTTAGCACTTAGCTGTCTTATGATCAGGGATATACCGTTGTAAATTGTCTTTCCCAAGTGATAGATTGTGTTCTTAGATAGTTCACTTCGAGACTAAGGGACAGTTAAGTTATTTCTGGATCTTGTGGGATAATTATGTATGTTATTCCTTGTCTCGCATTTATGTCTATGTAAGTAAGTTATTGTTTCGAACATAAGTAAATCATATAAGGTAAGGATTTTGAGTGATTTAAACAGTGGCTTACAGTGCGCAAGTGTGTCACTGTTACATATGATTCTCAGTGCTCGTTTTTGAATCAGGAAGAGAGGCTGTAGTCGGCTTTCAGAAGTGTAGCCCCAAACAATCAAAGAGTATCGAAGATGGGATTCAAACAATGCGTAGTATACTTTCAGAGTAATTTGCCTATTATTTAATTCAAGGGTCACAGTTCTTAGAGCAAAGAGAGCTGATGCTAAATTTTTGGATAGTCTCTTAAAATGTGCATCCCGCTTCAAGCCCTGATCGACCGTTAATCCCAGAAACCTATAATCCAATACCCTTTGCACCACGTGAGTTCCAATTCTCATTGATAGAGGACCTTTATTAAGAAATACCATATGGTTAGTTTTATTTGTATTTATTTCTAATTTGTTTGCGTCAAACTATTTTTTAATCAAAGTTAAATCTTTATTGGGTATGTTTTGCAAGTTTTTTAATTCGGCCTCAGCCCAGCAGACAGAGGTATCGTCCGCAAACAGAGTAAATGAACCTCTAACGTCTAACCATGCAATATCGTTTACGTAAAGTAAAAACAACAGTGGGCCCAGGACGGAGCCCCGTGGAACTCCATAAGTGATGTCCCTAGTATGGGAACGAACTCTGTTTCCTTTCGGATCTAGTACTTGAATTACCTGTTTTCGTCCCAGTAGGTAATATCTAAACCAGTCATGTGCGATACCTCTAAATCCATAAAACGTAAGCTTCTCCAATAGTATGTCATGGTTCACACAATCAAACGCTTCTGCAAGGTCGAAGAACACTGCCGCAGTGACGTCTCCGTCATTAAGACCACTATATATATATTATTAAAAATCCGTAGACAGCATCTCTCGTAGCTTTTTTGGACTGGAATCCAAATTGAGTTGAAGACAAAATACGGAACCTATCCAAAAACGATATAACACGCACTTTAACCACAGACTCCACAATCTTTGAAAATATTGATCAGAGGGATATAGGTCGGAAGTTGGAGGCATTTTTAACTTTTCCGCCCTTATCAATCGGAACAATCAGTGAAATCTTAAGGATACTAGAAAAGATGCCCTCGGTAAAAGACCAATTTATAATTTCAACAAGTTTTTCGTCGCCACTTCTTGGGAGTGCCTTCACAACCCTTACTGCAACCTCATCCAAGCCAGTAGATGCCTTGTTTTAAAGCCCTTGACAATATCGATTACCTCTGGAACAGAAGTCGGTGCTAAGTAAAAACTGTTAGGCAAGTCTCGTTTTAGTTAATTTAGAAAATGAGAAAGTGTGTCCTATCATTACAATTATTAATATTCCTCGTGGTATCTCGTGCTATATTAGCGTAATAGTCATTTAGGTGGTAAGCAATATCACGTGGTTTAGTAAGTTCTTGAGAGTCTACTTCAAGTCTAAGTTTGTTATTTGTTTTAGATGTGTTTCGACCAGAGATGCGATTTACAATATTCCAGGTCCTTCTCTTTGAATTTTTAGAATAAGTTATTTCCTGCATATAATACAGATTTTTTGCTCGCATGATTACTTTCTTAATATAGTTTTGTGTTTTCTAAAATATATGTGAAAATTTAGATTTCTTGTAAATTTACTAACATAAGATAAGCATCGCTTATTCCTACAAGAGATTCATATTACTAATGTTATGAATTCTTTTCTATTATGCTTATTTTTTTTTATTAGGAAATGAAGAGTTTATGCAATTTATTATATGTCCTTGTTATGGACAGGCACTGTCAGTCAGAAAAGACCAATCAGAGTTTATGACCTTATTTTTAACTTTTGTAATGTTTCTCAGTGAGTACTTGCGGGGAATTGTGGTACCTTCAGGTTTAGGTTTAAGGTTTTTTAGTAAAAGTCTTCCTATTATCGTCTCATGGTCGCTTAGACCACTGTGGCTAGTCTCAACAGAAATTGCCTGATCCTTTAGGTTAGTACAGAAATAATCAATGATTGTTGCGCTTTGTTTATTAATTCGTGTAGAGAAGTGTATGTGCATTCGTAGATCAAATGAAAGAAACACACATTTTAGTTGAAGCAAATCCTGTGATTCCTTCCTAGCATCTATATTAAAATTGCCTTTCAGAATAATGTCGGATTTCTTTGGTAAAGCGTTTAGTAAATTAATAAGATTTTCACAAAATGTATTAGGATTGCCCGAAGGTAATCTATACACGTTTATTATGTATATATTTTGAGTATCAAGGTATACACACAAAATTATCAAGACATATACAAGTTATATCCTCTCTAGCCAAGATGGCAGAGCCCCCCATTCTATGAATACTCCTTATGAAATAAGATAAAACAGTATACTCGGGAACAATAAGAGCTTCTCCGGGTCTTATATGATGCTCAGTGAGGCAGATTATTTCCATTAAATTTAATTCTTTGACATGTATGGAAAATTCCGCACTTTCATTTCTTATGCTACGTATATTCATTGACAGAATAGTAAAATTTGAATTTGAATTGGAGTCCTCCAACCCGGTACCCGGTAGGGGAGGAGCCCTACAGACTAGTCCCCTACCATTACTTCGGAATTCGTTTCTATTTGTTTGTAAAAAAATTGTCTCACCTGTAATCAAGCTCAAAGTTATTCCTGCGTTACTCTGATTTACAGTTTGAGAGATATCCTCAGCACAAGTAGCAGCGGCCTTTGACCCGAGGGATAGTCTTCGCCTGATGGGCATTATAGTATAGTAACGCCTGTGGTGTATACAATACTTTAGTTTTCATTAATTTTAAAATATAAATAGTTAAATTCCTGCATTTTTTCTTAACTATTTTCGTCAATTTTTAGTATTTAGTGAGCTTTGATCGGTTGTCATAGAATAAGTTGGACGGTTGCTAAGGGTTGTTTATTTTAGGAGTCTCTTACGTTTAATAAACGAAAATATGGAAATTCCACAAAGTATTTTAGAAAATGCTGAAAAAACTAAGAAAAACTTATTACCGGCAAAGTCTAAAGTCCGGTACGACAAGGAATATGGAAATTTTCTATAATGGAAAGTAAAAAACCGAATTACAAGAATTGGTATGTAACCCTTTTGCTCATTGGTAATAACAATTTTCAATTATTTTTACTTTATTTCAGTCGGAAAAATATTCCCCAAATATTTGGACAAAATATTCCCAGGTGAACTCTGAACTTATAGTAAATGAGCACATTAATATTTCAAGTTATTGTCAAATAATAGCATTTTTAAAAGTTAAATCATAGGGATATCTTCCTAAAAAGTGAAAAGTTTTGGAAGGTGAACAAGTTTTAACTTTTATTAAAAATGCGCCGAATGATACCTTTCCGCTGCATAAAGTGGTACTCGTAATGGGAGTTTTTGGCGGCCTAAGACGGGATGAGATGGTAAAAATGACCATTGGTGATATTGGGGATAAGGGGCCTGTTATGCTTGTCAAGGTATCAGAAACTAAAACTGCTACGCCAAGAAGTTTTACTATAATCGAAGGATACCAAACAGATGCCTTAAAATTGGTTAGACAGTACCTTGCATTAAGGCCAATAGGAATTAAAGAGCGCAGATTTTTCCTTACATACCGAAATGGTAAATGCATAGCTATGCCTGTGGGTAAAAATACACTAGGACGTGTTCCTTCAATCATAGCAAGATTTCTTAATTTAGAAAACGCCAAGGAATGTACAGGACATTGCCTACGTCGGACCTCGTCCACACCTCTTATCGAGGGTGGTGCTTCATTTGCAACCCTTTAGCTACACGGAAAGTGGAAGAGTAACAGCGTAGCGGAGGGTTATATAGAGGAAAACATGACGTCAAAAAACCGAATAGCAAAAATGATAGCTAGCTCTGTTATAGAAAAAGAAAATATGTTAATTAATGTTGAAATGGAGCAGGAGTCCGCATGCACATCGAGAAACTCAGCAATCGAGTCGCAAAATTTCATAGTTGGTCCAGCTTCTTTCTCAGGAAAATTCAAAAATTGTACATTTAACATAGGAAAAACAGAAAAATCTCATGTAAAAAAATTGTTAAAAGTAAATACAAATTTTGTTCAATATTTTTTTTAATAATAATTATCGGGCATTACGAAAATCACCGGGCATTGTGAACTTTATCGCCCGCTAATATTTCCTATGATATTATGATGATGTTTATAGGTATTATACGTAAATAATTGATAGATGAAAAATAAAAAATATTACATTAGTATTAGGGCAGCTTTTAATTTTGTCAAGTAGTAGCCCTGAAGAGGGAAATTTATTATTTTTAAAGTCACTTAATCCAGCCGCAATAATTTCAAAGTCATTTGAAGTAAAATCACTAGTTAGACCCTCCAGGTCACCAACAACACTGCAAACTCTAGCACCGGGTTTGATGATAAGTTCAATTTTATATTTTATAGTTTTTTTCAGATAACAATCTATTAATTAATCTGTCAATATAGCGGCCATGTTCGTCACATTAAACTAACATTTTTCTTGTTTCATTTATTTCTGGTGTTACAAGTACAACAACAAAACATGCGTCGACTAAGGAAGGTATTTCGAAATCCTGCTAAAGTAAACAAGAAGAAGCAAATGTCTCAGATTTTTAAAATTCTTGCCTTTAAGTGATTTCCGAAATGTCATCCCTTTCAATAATTCCTTTATGTGGCAGACTTCGATTTGGAAATGTATCAGAATAAATTCTACTTGTATCCACACAATTGCTGAGTGCTTGTTCATAGGTTGCATGTGAGCATCAATGAGATGTAATATTGACGAATTTTATTATTTTAATGCGAATTATTAGTTATGTTGTTATTCTATTAGTTACAGTGTTTAAATAACTTATGTTAATAAACTTGATTATTGAATAGATATCGAAAGTCAATGCTTAAACGTGTTATTTTTTTCTTCGAAAACGGCCAATTTTATCGAAACAAACGTAGATTATGTTTTATAAAGAGAAGTGACCAGAGTATTTATAAAATCAGTTTTCAGTTCTGTAAAATGACACCTGTCAATATTTGGGCCCAATTAGTGTGGTGGCAAAAGATCTGTTATATTATAGCAACAAGTATGGTATCAAACTTAGGAAGACCTAACTTTGGTTAGTTTTAAGCTTTTAAGAATTCTGAATGATATAGTGTGTCCCACGACGAATTTCCCAGCATATTGCTCGGAAACGGAACCAGATGGAAAAAAAAGTTCAGGAACAAAAATTGAGGGCTTGTAAGGGAGCATCTAGAAAGGGTAATTTTAGATATACAGGGTGTTTTAAAAATAGTAATATTGCTGCCAAGTCAATTTTTTTAATAATTTTATATTGTTAGTTTTCCGAAAAGCTTGTTTCAAGAGAAATTCAACCATACCATACTTGTTACGTTTCTAATTTGAAATGACTGAAATATGAGCGATTTATAACACTTTATTAAATTAGGTAACAATCAATCGAAAATAAGAAGATAACTAAACAAAATTAATAACGACTTCTTCTCAAAATATGTTCAAATTGGTTACCACTCTCACTAATACAATATTCAAATCTGTTTATAAGATTTCTGGCACACGCTGCTGTAATCATAGCTGGAGTAACAGTTCGACAAGCTGCTATGATTTTGTTTTGCAAATCTTCGACATCTCTAGGTTGGTTTACATACACAATTTCTTTAAGATATCCCCAAAGAAGAAAATCTAAAGGGCTCAAATCCGGTGACCGTGGTGGCCACCGGATCACACCATGTCGGCCAATCCAGCGTGCAGGAAACGTGTTATCTAAATAATTTGTAACTTGCCTGGTAAAGTGAGGGGGAGCTCCATCTTGCTGCCACCACATAGAGGCTCTTTCATTGACTGGGATATTTTCAAGTAATAAGGAAAGTTCGTTTTGAAGAAAATTTGAAAATCGTTCTCCATTTAGTGTCCCTTGGTAAAAGTAAGGACCTATAAGATAGCTATTAAATAAACCGCACTAAACGTTAACCCCCCAAACTACCTGAAAATTAGTCTCCTTCATCCAGTGAGGATTTACAGACGACTAGTAGTGGCAATTGTGGCGATTTACTATGCCGTTGTTGTGGAACCTACTTTCATCGCTCCATAAAATTTTGTTGAAAAAAGACGGTCTTGTTCAAATTTCATTGACATCTCAGCAATGAAATTTAGGCGGCGTTCAGGATCTTTAGGTGTTAAGCCCTGCACCAGATGAATTTTGTAGGGGTGGTATTTATAATCTTTTAGTGTCCTTTCAACTGTACTTTTTCCAATAACTAATTCTTCCCCGAGGAATCGAGTTGAGACATGTGGATACACTTGAACATAGGCCAAGATGTTAATATTGTTGTCTTCTGTTCGGACTCGTTTTCTTCTTGGTGTTTGCGCCCTACTACTGGGAAAGGAACCACTTCTTAATTTTTGTTCAACATTACCAAACGTTCTATAGCTTGGTACTTCACGATTGGGGTATCGTTGACTATAAAGATTTTGAGCACGTCTTTCATTCTTTTCACATTCTCCGTATATCAGAAGCATGTCGACATACTCGTCATATTATGTAAAAAGCGAAGGCATTTCTCACTACTTAAAATAATTAACAATAAAACTACTTCTGGCTCGTGACATGACAGCCCCCGTCATACTCTTCAATATTTCGCTGGTGGTTATTGTTATTATTGCATATCTGTTCATGCTTACGTAATTGATCATTTAATCGCTCATATTTCAGTCATTTCAAATTAGAAACGTAAGAAGTATGGTATGGTTGAATTTCTCTTGCTTTTCGAAAAACTAACAATATATAGGGTGTTCTATTTAAAAAAATTGACTTGGCAGCAATATTACTATTTTTAAAGCACCCTATATATCTAAAATTACCCTTCCTAGATGCTCCCTTACAAGCCCTCAATTTTTGTTCCTGAACTTTTTTTTCTATCTGGTTCCATTTTCGAGCAATATGCTGGGAAAATCGTCGTGGGACACCCTGTATTTTGAATTATGACGGAGTTTTAAAATCAATATACTCTTTACAAGGATAGTATGTAAAACTTACTTGTTGGACATCTACGCAGTCCAAGCATATGTTTGAGAGATTATTGATAACAGTCGACTCACATCTTCCATGTGGTGATAGTATAATTATCCATAACACCGAAGTTAGCACAGAGGAGTTTATTATGATCATAGTTACGTAAATTTATATAAAAATTATCAACATCTATTGGCAAGTAGCGCGAAATATTAGTAAACCTTAACAAAAACTGTATAGATAAGTACACAATTGAAAATAAGACTGAATTCAGTAAAAATAGTACTTTGATATGCATGTTGACTTTATAAATAAATTAGCCCTTCCATCCTGTCGATCCTACCGATTTTATTATTTAGACTCGATCTGGACTGATTCTTCGAATTGATTTGAATTTAAAATATAAATTATTTATGTAGTCAGACGACAATGATTTAAAAACATGGCTACCTTTGTCGCAATAGGAATATAATTGTAAATGTTTCAATACAACATTAGAATCTTTGTATGGAAAGACAATACAAAAAACCACATTTTTAGTGACTCTCCGCGAGTTTTCCTTACATTTCCGAGTTTATAACTTATATTGTTCGTCATTTTAGTCCAAAGCAACGCAGTATTGGCAAGGAGAGAGGAAATCAACAAGTTAAATCGTCTTCACATGTTTAAACTTAAAAATATTGAAATCTCCAAAGCGTTTCTTTGAATACAGGCCATTATGATAATTGGCAGTAAAAAGAAAAACGCAAAGAAAAATTCCCTATCTATTCGCTCTACTACATCTTCACTTGCTCACACAATGCCACTACAACAAAATTATTGATGCAAAAAGCAATGACAAGCAAACGCAGTGTCAAAATTAGTGTTTTCAACAGGTAAATAATAAACCTGACATTCTTTTCGTAGACACAGATTCGGTAGTCATAGTGTACACGTACTTGACCGATCAAACAGTATGGCCAGTTTTATTTTTTCTGCATCTCAATCTACACTTTACTACACTATTTTTTAATTTATTTTTAAATTCTGTATGAAATTCTATAACTTTTTTGTTAACAATGGTATATACCTAAACCTAGTAGTTGTTCTAATATTTTAATTTTTCTAGAAAAATATTAGTTTTACTCTTATTAAGAAATTGATTGATTGATATGATTTATATACTTGGCGAGGCGGAAAAAAATTGTCTTTCGACAGTAAGGATTTACGGTGTGAAGTACCCTAATAGACGCATATCAACTAGACAATCTTTTCAATGCTTAATGGAACAGTTTGATGGTAATGGTAGCGTTGAATATAAGAGACGAAAAGTGGTAACCCGGAATGCTACTAATGAGGAAAAAGAAATTGAGATTTTACTTCATGTTGAAAAAAATCCCCAGGTCAGTAGCCGTCATTTAGCTAACTTATGTGATACTACCCAATCTACCGCGAGAAATTTCAAATATCATTCTTTCCATATGGAACTACACCAAGAACTTCTAGACCGTGATTTTGAACAACGAGTAAACTTTCATAAATGAAGCAATAGAGGCCGATCCCAATTTTTTTGTCCAAGTCAATGTTTTCTGAAGAAGCTACGTTTCACGGTAATGGAGCAGTTAACCGTCATAATATGTACTATTATTCGACAGTTAATTCATTCTAGGTCCGGAAAAAATCAAAACCATTGGTCGCTTAATATATGGTGTGTATTCAAAAATCTTCAAACCACTTAACGGGCATAGATATTTAAACTTTTTGTAAAATGAATTACCACAACTCCTTAAAGACGTTGATAATATTGAAAGGGAACAAATTGGATTCAACAAGATGGAGCGCCTGCTCATTACCATCGGGAAGTTCGGAAATCATCAAAAACAATCATTACCCACAAAAATTGATCGGTTGGGATGGATTCATTGGGGGGCCCCCTTTATCATGTGACTTAACATCTTTACATTTCTTTTTGTGGGACTATATTAAAGATTGCGTTTATGTAAATCCCCCTACAGCAACAGAAGATATGGAAAATAGGATACGGAACGTCTGCATGACAATACCATACATCCTTTATGCTCAGGAACGTGGAGGGAAATATAGTAAAAATACTAAACATGTGTATCCAAGTAGACGGGCTTAGTTTTGAACATTTATTACGTCATAATAATTAAAAAATAAGTAAGTGAGTTGGCAAAAAAATTATTGTAATTTATTTTATAGCGTTAGTTCCGGTAGTGTAATATAACTAGGGTGAAAATGAGAAAAATCAAAATAATTCGCAAACTATTAAAACTAGGTATATGACCTACTCAATGAAAGTCGAAGAGTTTTATAGATTTATTCCCGTTTCGTCGATTGACCGTTTCGTCGACTGGACAATTTTACCTGTTTTGTTACCGTTTCGTCGATTGAGGAAGGAATAATTACTAGGTACCTATTAGATATAAATGACACCCATTTATACCTGTAAAGGCCAGTCGACGAAACGGGAAAATTTCTTAAAGTCGACGAAACGGGAATCGACGAAACGGGAATATACCGTTTTATAAAACCTATTAGAAAAAATAATAATATTCAGGGTGTGCCATTTAAAAAAGTAGATATTTTTCAATTTAAATTAGTCGAAATGCATAAATTCATTTTAAACGCCCTGCAGCATCTAACTCAAATTTCCTTACATGTTTTTTTTTGTCATCTCAATAGAACGTTTGTACGAAGTATGAGTATTCCACCTTTAGAAACAAGTGAATCTGTCAATATTTTATAAGAGTAAAAACTAATATTTTTCTAGAAAATTAAAAAAAAAATAAAAAAATAAAAAAAAAATTAGAAAACTATTAAAAAAAAGTTAGAAAACTATTAAAAAAAAGTTATAACATTTCACACAGAATCTAAAAATAAAAAAAAAATATTGTGTTCCATTTAAAAAAAAACTTATGTTCCGTAAAACTTTTGTATTTAACCTTTTTTGTCAATTCCCGAAATAAATGAGAAAATGAACTTTACTCTGTAAATTCAGTTTCTTCTTTTTATCAATGATATGCCCAACAAGGTTCTGATGTTTGCAGATGACTCATTAGTGGTGGTCATTGCGCAGAATCCTGATGAACTCGAAAATCTCGTGTCAAGTGTTGTTGATGACTTTGATTAGTGGTGTAAAAAAAACAGCCTAATACTTAATTTACAAAAGGCAGTGCACGTTAATTTTAAATGTAGAGTAAACTAACCAAATACGACAGTGGATACAGTGCGTTATGCGTGCGTAAATTTTTAGGTCTACACTTGGATCAGTTTATTACATGGGAATCTCTTATTGTATAAAGAATAATTCGCTTTATCTACGGGTTAAAAATAATTATTAATTATGATATTTCCATGTACCTACATATATCTTTAGATTGTTAATGTATGTTAAGGCAAATGAAAATAAATTCGATTCAAACTCTTCTTTTCATGAATACCCAACCAGAAATGCAAGCAAGCTATAATTAAAAATAACTTTACTAAGTTTGAAAAGTCACCAGAATAGCCCTGTATTATACAATAAATTAGCGAAAAACATGAGATTCTTGAATGGGAAAGTTTATAAAACAAAAATTACGCAATATCTGGTTGGGAAGGGCTACTACTGAGTTCAAGAATATTTAAGTGATGATAGTGTTGTATACAGGGTGTTTCCCAACTACGGTACGAAACTTCAGAGGGTGATACGTAAGGTCGTTCTAGGAAAAAAAGTTCCTATGAACATAGGTCCGGAGTTGCTTCGTTTCTGAGGTGCAGGCCGTTGAAGTTTAAAAAAAAAAGGTCATAAATATCCTTAAACCGATTTGGTTGAAATTTGGTTCAGTAATTTGAAGTAATAAGGCGCTTATTTAGCCCTAACGAGATTGAAATTATTAGGTCCAGTGGCGTCTCAGTGGGTACCACAGTCAATGAGAGGAAAAAGTACGCCACTGCCTTTTTTCAAGTTTTTTTATTTGATTAGATTAAATAACTACAAATACAACTTTAAGGTCTCTTGTGTTTTTTTCATATCTGGCTTCGTTTGCGAGAAAAAAAAAATAAAAATCACTTTAACTCATTCTAAAAGCTATCCATGGACAACATACAATAACAACCAAAAATAAAAAATAAACAACTTCGACCTTACAGTAAATGAGCCAAATGTCCACCTTTTGATAAAATGCACGACTGCAATCGATTTGTCATTGATTGTCTGACACGTTCAAAAATACCTGGAATATTCCTTGTGACATTGCAATTGTCAATTATCCGATTCCTCAAGTAATTTACATCTAGTACAGAAGTTTTATAAACAAGAGCCTTTAGATTACCTCATAAATAAAAATCTAGAGGATTAATATCAGTACTGCGAGCTGGCCAATTTTAAGGGCCTGCACGTCCAATCCAGCGATTAGGGTAGGTGATGTCGAGATGCTGACGAACAAGAACACTAAAATGAGCTGGAGCCCCGTCGTGCATAAACCACATGTTGACTCTTATATGTAGGGGTATTCTTTCTAACAAAATGGGTAAATGATATCGCCAAAAGTCCGTGTAGGATTCACCTGTTAATCTCGGCGATAAAAAATGGGCCAATTAGGTAGTCACCAATAATTCCTATCCAAGCGTTGAGCCAAAATTGTTGCTGAAAATGACTTTCTCTAATAATCTGGGGTTTTTCGTCGGTCCAAAAATGGTCATTGTGAAAGTTCATAATAGCATCACGTGAAAAATTTGCCTCGCCCGTAACTAAAATATTTGGTAAAAAATTATTATTGTGTGCCATCCTATGAATCAACCATCTGCAGAACATTAATCTTGGGTGAAAATCCCGAGACAGTAGAGCTTGGACCCGCTGTATGTGAAGCTTCTTTTAGTTCTAGCGTTGTTACAGTTACTGGTTTTCCACCACCTGTATTTTTATTAAAATTCCCATTTTCACATAATCTTGCATGAAGCGTTATAAATGTTTTAGCACATGGAATTACTCTGTTAAGGTATCTGTCCTGGTAAACTCTCCGTGCTTCTTCCGCATTACCATTATAAATCCATAAAAAAGTGCATGCCAGCCATTTTAGCGTTAGTAAAATTGTTCATGATGGAATCACTGCTAATTGTCAACTCTGAATTTTACTGTAATATGACAATACTATCACTGTCAGCTGCACCCCAAAGCAGGCCGGTAGGTACTTCATTTTTCCATGACAATAATTTGTTATAAATAGCAGATGTGGTAAGCCAAAAATGTGATAATAAAAGTAAACCTATTCAAACCAGTCGTGCATTTTATCAGAAGGTGGATATTTTGCTCATTTACTGTAAGGTCGAAATTGTTAATTTTTTGTTTTTGGTTGTTATTTTATGTTGTCTATGGATAGCTTTTAGAATGAGTTAAAGTGATTGTTATTTTTTTTCTCGCAAACGAAGCCAGATATGGAAAAAACACAAGAGACCAAAAAGTTGGATTTGTAGTTGTTTAACCTGAACGAATAAAAAAATTAAAAAAAAGACAGTGGCGTACTTTTTCTTCACAATAATAATGGACTGTGGTGCCCACTGAGACGCCATTGGACTTGAAATGTATGTAATTTTAATGATGTGTATATCCATCCTTTGATGGCTGCTTTTTGCAAGTATGAAATATACATATTGATTTTTTTTTTTGATATTAATGATTGTTGATACTACCATTACTGCAATCTCGAAGTTGCCCTGGGTTGCAGTCCCTTATCTGCAATGTCATGTCAATCTCTAAGAGAGATGGTTGGACTTTTGGAAGCTTTATATTTATGATGGCAAGACCCAAGCAATTTACTTTTCGAAAGCTATCACAAAACTATATTAAAGAAGAATAGAAGTGGGCAATGTACAAATTAATTGGAGGAACAATATTAAATATCTCGGCCTCACGTTTGACAAGAAATTAATGTGGAACGACAACGTGAAAGGGAGACTGGCAAAGGCAGAAGGCCAATTAAGTGCAGTCTATTTATTAGTGAACAAGAAAAGCAAAATAAGCGTTAAGACGAAAGCGATGATCTACAAGAAAATTATAAGAACTGTACTTACATGCGGTGTATCGACGTGGTGCACCGTAAACAAGATGAGACTAAAAAATTACAAGCATTAGAAAATATAGTTTAACGCACAACCACGAATGCACAAAGACATGTACCGACAGACGAACCAAGACTTACGAATGGACAAATTAAATACCTTCAATGAGAAAATTATTAAAAAAAACCATATGCGAGTACATACATCCATGAATCGGCTCATTTTATACACACACATACACTCATTACCAAACTCGAAACAAATTCTTTAAAGATTGGCTCCCATTCTTATAAATTATACAGATATGTTCTATACAGAATTGGAAAAGCACGTGAAACCAAAATAGAAGAAGAAAATCAAAACCCAAATTCAAAATCAAAACTTTTCAAGATTCTTATCGACAATATATCTACGGCCAAAAACAAGTAAAAGACCGATGACTGACTCAAGAAAATTGATTATAAGAAGCGGTATTTAATTGTCAAGAATTTTACGAAGAGTTTTTTCTAAATAAGTTTTAATTGGCTTATTAGTATAAAATTTAGTGTGTAAGTTCATCATTCAAAGACCTTCAAAAAAGTCTATAGTCTATTTCAAAAATATGTAGAGTAATAAAAGCTCATTAGGTGTGCAAAGGGACTACAGGGTGACCCAACGAGTATTTAAGCCACTTTCATAATTTGGCATTGATTTCATTGCAAAATTCTCTCTTTTCATCAAGTGCAGGTAGGACCACCCGGGTTTGGGTCAATTTATGGGTTTTGCCTATTGTTATCCATTCACAAACACTGAAAATGGTGTGACAAAGGCGTGCCAGTAGGATATTCGTAAAAACGAAAAAATTTTATTTTAACAGAATAAAAATTAGGCATTATGTACATAGTATTAGCTACACTTATTTTTTATTAAACATTTAAAAAAAATACATTATACGAAAATTATAATATACTCGTAAAAATTATAATAAATTAAATTATATACTCGTAAAAGGAAAGACTTTTATTTTAACTGAATAAAATTTAGGCATTATGTACATAGTATTAGGTACACTTCTTTTTTATTAAACATTATAAAAAAAATACAAAATACAAAAAATACATTATACAGAAATTAACTTATAAAAAATCATGATATTCTTCGTCATCTGAGGAACTGTCATCTCCTCTTGGCGTTGAAATTAACGGGTCGACGGTCCGATCGGTCAGGTGGTCAATATCCCACATTTTCTCCTCTTCTTTAATGACATGATGGACTGCTTTTCGCCAGTTCTCTGGTGTCACTTCCTTAATGGCCTGATCAAACAGTAGCTTAACGTATTTTATTTTGAATGTCGTGTTGTGTCTTGCTACAAATCCTTTCACTTGCGTCCATATAAGTTTTATAGGATTTAGTTCGCAATGATATGGCGGTGTGCGCAGTACAGGTACACTGTGTTTTTCTGCTATATCTTTCACGGTATATTTCATAAAACGATGTTTGTGTAAATTTACTATAGCTAATAGTTTCTTCTTTATCAAAATATCTTCAAATTCAATACTTTTGGTGGTTAAGTTCGAGTCTTCTCTGTGTGTCGTGAATGATAGTTTGCGTTATCCATAACTACTACTGAATCTGCTGGAAAATAGTCCTCAAAAACATTCGAATTCATCTCCTCGTGGTAATCTCCCGTATTGAACGTCTGAAAGGTTAGTAAACCTTCTTTTAAAAATCCCTCTTCGCTTCCAATATGGACGATTATTAGTCTCTTCCCTTTACCTAAAGGCACCTTAATACCCGTTGACAGGCCTTCCATGAAAGCTTGGCGAGCACTGGTTATATTTTTGTCTTGCCACAATTTTGGTACTATATAACCTTTATTAACCCACGTCTCATCAAGATAAAAGATTTTGTACTGCTTTATACTTCTCAAGTATTTTCGTCGCCAGCAAACAATTTCATCGCTTTCCAGTAATAGATATTTACGTTATAAGTCCGGTAAATCAACTTTTACAGTACGAGTGAAATGTTTCGAGACGAGGCGACGAAGGAGCCGAGTCTTCAATTTTGAAACGAATACTGCAAAGGATTTGCCGGACGAATGACGTACAATATTTTATTTCATACTGTTCTGTTGAAAATTATAATTATGTTTTGAAATTATAATGAAGTTTTATTCTGCGTCGTATATTTAAAAAGTGCTTACATTTACTGGTGGAAACATTGTGTGTTTGACATTGATTAAACTAAAACTTACAATTTTCAGTCCGGTAAAGAAATTTTACAAGACAGTCTAAATTTTTTTACCGGACTTATTGCTGTAAAACCTTATTTTCTGGAATAAATTCAAATATGTAAAGGTGTGTTTTACAACACAGTATGAAATAAAAGTGATTTACGGTTATGCTTTTCCCAGACAAAATCCATATTTTTTAAAGTGATTCATACAAGTTTTCTAGTTATAAACGGAATACTGTCATCCTGGCCAAGCTCCATTAGAATCTTATCTAGGGTGAGTGTTTCGTTTTTAAAATAAAAAGAGTGAACTTTTCTTCAAACTACACTTTTGGTGTCTTTATCGAGGACTTTTACTGGTGTGCCTGGACTTTCTTGGGAGGTTCCACTTGACCTGCCGTCTTTCTCTCCCGCAATAATTTAAAAACGGTGGACTTTCCAACTGCAGTCATTCGGGAACATCGGTCGACAGTTTATTGTACAGTAAAATTCGGATAATCGTATTTTATGCAATTATGTATATTTAATATAATAACTTGTTCACTCGCTGATAGTGGAGAATTTTTTTATTACTCTACACCTTTTTAAAATAGACTATAATACAAGTTTGATATAAAATGAATAGGAATAGTCAATATTTAAGGATAGCAGAATTTACAAGGAATTTCCTATAGGCAGTCTGGCGGTGCACTACATTATATTGTATTAAAAAAAGGCATTACATAAAACTGAATGATTTCTTGCCTACAAAATAAACTGTGCTAAAGCAATTATAGGTTACATGATAAACGAATATCATTTCTCATAGAAAAACTAGTTCAGTTTTTGAAAAATCGAAATTTATTAGATGATGAAGGTGTTGACGATTTTCGAAATCATGCTAGTATAAAGTTTGAAAGTACCAGCGAGCATCTATTAACCGTTCTTTTAAGATACATACAAAAATCGAAAATTTACCCACGAAATAACTGATGGACAAAATGGTAGCTAATTAAATTTGTTTGTAACATAATGGATTAAAGTAAAACTCAAACATAAATACGAAAAATATATTGTTATATGTTTCTAAATACATTAGTATAACTTAATAAGTTCAATATTCCTAAAACTAAGTTAAAAATATGTACAGGTCAATACCATTAATATCATATTACGTAAGTACCTACTTGTTGGGATTGTTTGGTTATATGTCTGAATTTAATTGGATACCTACTTGTATGAAGTGAATTCCAATCAGAAATTTAATGCTGTGTGTGTAGTATTTCTACTAAAAATATTTCTCAAAATAGGTAGTTACTTACCGATAAGGTATTAAAAGCGTCAAAAAATATTTTAGTAAAGTTCAAAAACGTCAGATATTAATTTCGCTAAATAACGAAAATCTTATCAAGACTTTTAGGGATTTTTAAGACACTAAAAAAAATGCCGTGTGCTCAAATTAAAAAATTGCGCTTTTAGAGAGAAGGAGGATACATAAGATTTTACATTAACTAGTACCTACTCCTATAATTATAATAAACTAAGAAACATGTGTAATTATGAATTAACGTTGTATTTTCCTTTATAGCAAATAATAAATATTGATAAACCAATAACTTGACCTAAAATGTTAATATTATCATTATTTGTTGTATTGCTAATCTTTAACCTTCTTGCAGTTGCTTTAACACTAAAATTACTATCCCTATCTTTATTATTAAATCTGACATCTGTTTCAAACCGCATATAAATATGAGCATCTATTTTCTCTGTATTTTCATTTTATTAAATTATGTCATATAGGGGTGAGTGACTCAACTTATGGAATTTCGATGCATCATCATCCCATCTGACTTTAAAGTCATGTAGTCCAAGTCTTCAAAATCGACAAAATAACTTGTTTCTAAAATAAATAAAAGTGAACCAATCAAAAAAATAGATAGCCTTGGGGATTTGAACACATCGTTTACTAATTCAACTATATTTAAAACGTTATAAGAAATTTGACTAAAATACGGTAGATTTTTCAACAATGAATCAGTATATCTGAAGTTCAACGAAGTGCACTTTATTTAGAGTTTCCCTGGCAACTAATGTAAGTAGAGAATTAAAGTAAATTTAACAGGGGGATCTATTAGGTCTCTTTGGCAACTCAATAAGCGGTGGGAGTTTATAAAACGGTTAATTTTAAGGGATTCCAACAGGTCTAATTTGGGACCTTTCTTTTCTGTGTACAATTTTATAAAGAAGATGAGCCCACACTTGATCTGTGGTACGCGTTAAACTTATGTGTTTGGTTTCTATTAGATATATATTAGATGATTCACAGCCCAACAAAAAAAATTTTTTGTCTTGGTGCCGAAGAAAAACAATTAATTATTTTGAATGCGGTGATTCCAAAAACACTTAGCTTTTCTTCGTATCAGCTATAGTTTTTGAGATAGAGCCTACTCATAATAAATTCTAATATTAATAGATTTGACAATTATAATGGTCATACATTTTATCAAAAACTTCGCTAATTCCAAGACTAATGCCTTTTTAGTTATACCTATTTATTCTTAAATCACTGGAAATACCTAATCTTATAGTGGCAAAAGGCAAAGGCCATATAATCATTACAGATAAGATATAATTTTTCCTAGAATTTCTTTGCACCTGCAAATTTCTTATTTTCGTATGTGCAATTAGCACGAAATATACAATAGAAGGCAATACCATAGAATACCGTAAGCCTCATAAATTAATTCGTTAAAGTTAAGTGTAAAACCAACCCTTACCACTAGCGGTAAGGGATGAACTTCGCCTATTTAATACAGTACCTAACTATAAGTGACAGTTGTGTAAATTGTAACTTGTGCTGTTTTGAATAAAGATTATTATTATTATTAACTTGGCTTGTGTCCTAGGGTATTAGTACCTATATAATCCCCATAATATGGGAAATATATTATGCGGAATATTGCCTGCATGCATTCAGTTGAAACTTGAGCTTCATTGCAAGAGTGTGTTTTTTTGAAAAATCGTATTTAAGCATGGCTTCTACAAGTAGGCGTAGTTGCGTAAACCATCCGGACGTTTTTTGCTACATATGTGACGAGCACATTTTAAAGGAAAGTAGAAGAGTGATTTGTGAATTTGTGAAAAAGCTTATTTGGCCCATTTTGGTGTTCAGACCAAAATAAACCATAAGCTCCGCAAGTTGTATGCAAAACCTGTTTCAAACACCTGCGACAATGGACAAAAGGACAAATAAAGTGTTTAAAGTTTAGTGTTTCGATGGTATGGAGGGAAGAAAGAAGCCACTTTGACGATTGTTATTTTTGTCTTGTGAAGATAAAGGGCATTAATCGTAACAATCGGCATAAGTGGAACTATCCTCACCTGGAGTCAGCAAGAAGACCTGTTTAGCATTCTGAAGAAATACCAATTCCAACAAATAGCAGCCTGCCTACGTTACCAGAGGATACAGTCGAAACGTCATCTGACGAGCTGCAGAGTGACCAATTTGAAAAAGAGGACAGCGATTTTGCAGGAGATTTAACAAGTCCCGAACGCTTTATTCAGGAGGAGCTAAGTGACCTTGTCAGAGATTTAAACCTCCCAAAAAAGTCTGCCGAGTTACTTGCCTCCATACTAAATGAAAAGAATCTTCTTTATTCAGGTACCAAAATTACGTACTACCGTAACAGAGAAAAGGATCTTTTACCATTTTTCTGTCAGGAGGATAATATAGTTTTTTGTAATGATATTAAAGGTTTGTTAGAGAAAATGGGTATAACAGAGTACACATCAGACCATTGGCGTCTCCTTATCGACAGCTCCAAGCGAAGTTTATAGTGTGTCCTTCTACATAACGGTAACATATATGAAAGTATTCCAATTGGGCATTCTACACAATTAAAATAAGAATATAAAATATCGTTAGTGCTTAAAAAATTGAATATGACGAACATCAGTGGGTAATCTGTGTTGACT
Source organism: Polydrusus tereticollis (assembly GCA_963920685.1). Taxonomy (NCBI): domain Eukaryota; kingdom Metazoa; phylum Arthropoda; class Insecta; order Coleoptera; family Curculionidae; genus Polydrusus; species Polydrusus tereticollis. The sequence continues at coordinate 81,637,120 of OY987329.1, read as the reverse complement.
TAAAAATGGTGAACTTTCTGCTGGGACAGCAAGATGGTTATACAAAATATTCTTGTTTCCTGTGTCTTTGGAACAGCAGGGCTAAGGATCAACACTGGATTAGAAGAGAGTGGCCTTGGTAGAGATTGCTCTAATACAAGTAGAAGCTAACGTTATTAATGAAGCGTTAATTGAACGAGAAAAAAATCATATTTCCTCCCTTGCATATTAAACTAGGACTAATGAAATATTTTGTAAAGGCCTTAGACCAGAATGGTGCGTATTTTGAATACTTGTCAAGTAAATTTCCTGCACTCAGCAAGGAGAAATTAAAAGCCGGAACATTTGATGGACCTTAGATCAGAGAGCTGGTAAAAGATTCACATTTTACAGAATCGATGACCGAAACTGACTTTAATACATGGCGCTCTTTTGTTAAACTTGTGCAAAATTTTCTCGGAAACAAGAAATCGGAAAATTACCGACAGATAGTGGCTCAACAACTTTAACCAACACGAGTGTAATATGAGCATTAAGATTCATAATCTCCACAACCACTTGGAACGATTCCCAGAAAATCTTGGCGACTTTAGTGAAGAACAGGGGGAACGATTCCACCAGGATATAAAAACTATGGAAGAGAGATATCAGGGTAGATGGAACATTGACATAATGGCCGATTACTGCTAAAATCTTTAACGAGACTGTCCTTCTCAATCTCATGCGAGAAAATCCTATAAAAGGAAGTTCTTGGGTGATGCAGATTAGCTCATTTTTATTTATTAGTTTAGGTTAATTTAAATTAATAACTTAAGTTAATATTGTTAATGTTATTAACAGATGATTTTTGTATTTTTTGTGGTGTACAATAAACATTTTTCTTCCATTCTTAAGTTGTTTTTTTTATGGTAGCAGTAATACATATATAATTATGCGACATAAATTTTTTTTTGAAAACGATCTTATGGAGCAAATCTGAAGTAATTTTTAGGTTTAGCAGACCCAAATTACCTAAAAACAGTACAAAAATTGCCGGCACCAAATTATGTGTTGATCAGTGAGCATAATTGGAATTGTTTTTTGACGTGATAATGTTCTTTTATTCTCTTTCAAATAAAACAACGGCAGTCTACCTCCACAATATGTATTTAAATGTTTATGTTTATATCCTACATGTTTCGGACATAGAAATGTCCATCATCAGGGATACTAAAAGAAATTTACAGCGTGAGTTAAAAGTTTTAAGTAAATTGAGAGGACTTACCAGTAGTCGATTATGATAGCTCCATCTTGCATAAGCGACGATCAAAAGTGATGTTAAAATTGAAATTGTAGGTTCTAATGAATGTTCAAGACTGAATGAGATGTGATATTTGAAATTTTGGTCAAGGTATCTTTGAAGAAGGGGGTTCCCAGTCTGTAGCCACTGAGACAGGTGGTGAAGCAATTATGTCATTTGTAGCTATTTAGAGGAGATTAATTTAAGTGAAGTGCTCAAAGATGCTTCATCTCACCGTGTCTAGGGTGTGGACAACAAAATACTGGGTTAGACTTGAAAACACATTCTTAGGAGATAAACAATAAATGAAATGAGAATTATATTACTTTTAAGGTTGGAATTTATTAATTTGAAGCCAATGGGCAGGTGGTGAAGCAATTATGTAGGTTTGTAGCTAATTAGAGGAAAATAATGTAGATAGGTGCTCAAAGATGCTTCATCCAACCATGCTGGCGTGCAGGAAATGGTTGGTTGTCAAATGGTCATGACAGTTTGAAAAGTCAAAAAGCAAAATGCAGTGACAGTCGCATGCAAGAGAGGCACAGGGGTGTACGAGAAATTGATCAAAAATCGACCACTGGTATACGATCAGTTGTGTCAGGAACAGACGAGCAATGAACTGAACTCCACATCAAATGGTTGGGGGATAGTAGTTTGTGGGGGTGAGCAATAAGCAATAAGATTGCGGAGTCCCGTCTGTTCCGGACACCACAGAAAGGTGACCAGGGGGCCATGATCAGGTTATGGCGACAAGTGGGCATTGAGGTTCAAAGTTAAGTTGGGTACAGTACCAAAGTGAAACGTATAACAAGTGGTTAACAATTAACAATAGATGGCGCCTAACAATACCAAAGTAAAATAAAAGGTGTTCTTAAGATTAGTAGTGGTTATATGAACCATAGTTTAGAGAAGTTATAATGTTATTTGAAGAAACACTAGACCAGGATTAATGTTAGATTAATGTGAGAGAGATTATGTTAGTAATGAATACAAGAATAGTATAGAGAAGATAAAAGTTAATTACATATCTACTAGAGTACTGTACCCAACTTAACTTTGAACCTCAATGCCCACTTGTCGCCGTAACCTGATCATGGCCCCCTGGTCACCTTTCTGTGGTGTCGGGAACAGACGGGACTCCGCAATCTTATTGCTTATTGCTCACCCCCACAAACTACTATCCCCCAACCATTTGATGTGGAGTTCAGTTCATTGCTCGTCTGTTCCTGACACAACTGATCGTATACCAGTGGTCGATTTTTGATCAATTTCTCGTACACCCCTGTGCCTCTCTTGCATGCGACTGTCACTGCATTTTGCTTTTTGACTTTTCAAACTGTCATGACCATTTGACAACCAACCATTTCCTGCACGCCAGCATGGTGAAGTGAAGTATCTTTGAGCTGTAATATCCTCTAATTAGCTAATACAATGTAATTTCAACATAAATACTTCACTTCTAGTCGAGATGGTGAGAATCCAGTTTTAATTTTCTTAATCTTCTTTTTCAATCATAAAATTATGTTCATTTTCTACCCCCCTTTAACCTAAAAATTTTGTTAGCCAATACTCCAGGCATGGTTGGATGAAGCATCTTTGAGCACCTATCTACATTATTTTCCTCTAATTAGCTACAAACCTACATAATTGCTTCACCACCTGCCCATTGGCTTCAAATTAATAAATTCCAACCTTAAAAATAATATAATTCTCATTTCATTTATTGTTTATCTCCTAAGAATGTGTTTTCAAGTCTAACCCAGTATTTTGTTGTCCACACCCTAGACACGGTAAGATGAAGCATCTTTGAGCACTTCACTTAAATTAATCTCCTCTAAATAGCTACAAATGACATAATTGCTTCACCACCTGTCTCAGTGGCTACAGACTGGGAACCCCCTTCTTCAAAGATACCTTGACCAAAATTTCAAATATCACATCTCATTCAGTCTTGAACATTCATTAGAACCTACAATTTCAATTTTAACATAACTTTTGATCGTCGCTTATGCAAGATAGAGCTATCGTAATCGACTACTGGTAAGTCCTCTCAATTTACTTAAAACTTTTAACTCACGCTGTAAATTTCTTTTAGTATCCCTGATGATGGACATTTCTATGTCCGAAACATGTAGGATATAAACATAAACATTTAAATACATATTGTGGAGGTAGACTGCCGTTGTTTTATTTGATCATATCAACTCCACTGTAATGGACTACTTCTTCAAGTTTTATTCTCTTTGTTTGATTATGTTGAGTTTCTTTAAAGAATAGGTAGTGTTCAGGTTAGTTCAGGTTGAAAACTTCCAGTTTCACTAAGACGTTGATGGAGATGGGTGAACATTGTATGATGCGGGATAACACGATTAGGGTATTTTTGGTCATAAAGACTCCTGACTGATAATGAATTATCGTTGGGCAGGCCATAAACAAAATCCATATCGCACAATTCACCACTTATGTAATTCATTTTGAAAAGTTTAATAACTCGACAACTAAACACATTTTCAATTCTGTGGCTTGGTGCAAGAAGGGCCGATGTCATGTTTTTTACAGTTCCAGTTCTATGTCACATATTGTAGTCTATTATATTGTCCTAACATACGGCAAAAGGGCCAATGTAAAATTGAAGTTTTAACAGGAATAGTAGGGCCAATGTCAATTTATATTTTATCGTTATTTTGGTTAAAACGGCCTATGTACACTTTGGCCTTTAGCACTTTATTTTTGCACGATGTGAAAAACGGCCAATGTCAGACATTGGCCTTTTTGCACGATGTGAAAAACAGCCAATGCCAGACATTGGCCCTTTCGCACAATGTGAGTAACGGCCAATGTCAGACATTTATATTTTAATTTGTCGTGCACTTCTTTTGGTCTAGACATTCGCATCTTACAACTTGATGTGTTAAGACGCATTTTAACCTATTACAATTACAATACGTCCATAGAAAAAAAAAATGACAACGGAGACCCTGTACAATGGCTAAAAATAAAATGGCTTTACTTTAGTTGTAAAAATCAGGAAGGCGATATTTTTAACAAGGAAAGTTTCAGCTCCAACGATGAATTTAAAATTTTTAATATAAAGAGACGTTCCGCAAAAGAAAATAATTTTATTCTTCAATCCTTAAACCAAACCCTTCTTTCAATATCCGAGGAGAAATTAAAGGATTTGAAGTCCCTCTTACCATTTATAAGCAAATCAAGCCAAATGTATTATGAACAGTTTCTAAAAGTTTTAAATTCTGCACCAAATATGGAAGACATGCTGCCCGTGGAAGAAGAAGATGAAGAGAATGGGTAGTTAAAAGAAAATGTGTTTTCAGATTTTCAAGAATAATGCCTTTTTGTTTCCAAAACGGGCCTTCTGTGTTTTATACAGGGTGTTTTTTAATTGAGTGCCGATACTTAAGGGTGTGAACTGTGAATCCTTGGGTGAAGAAGAAAAGTTAATATGAACATATGTCTTAATCCTTTAAATTTTTGAGCTACAGGGTTAACATTTTAAGAAAAATATAACTTTTTTATCATAATTTTCTTATCACTCTTAGATATTTTTATAAAATTTTGTACACACCTTTTAATCATTAAGGAGCACTTTTTGACGTAAAAGATTTTTTAAAATATTTACCAGTGACGTCCGTACGGGGTTTGAACCGAACAAAATATCAAAAAAAGTGTCAATGAACCGAAGAAAAAAAAAATTTTTGGTTTTTATTTTTGTATGCGAAAACGGTGCGTCGTACAAAAGTAAGTCTCTGAACCAAATTTACTCAAAAATAAATGGTGATTTCAAAAATAATTTTGGTTTTTGGAAAAATTTGTGGCGTACCACTTTTTTCTTCAAAAATATTCAGTTTGAACCACGTACGGACGGCACTGGTAAAAATTTAAAAGAATCTTTTACGCCAAAAAATGCTCCTTAATGATTAAAAGGTGTGTACAAAATTTCATAAAAATATCTAAGAGTGATAAGAAATTATGATAAAAAAGTTATATTTTTCTTAAAATCTTAGCTCAAAAATTACGAGGTTTAGGACATATGTTGATATTAACTTTTCTTTTTAGAATCGCCCAAGGATTCACACCCTTAAACTGTCGGCACTCAATTAAAAAACACCCTGTATAAAGGGCCAAAGTCAAAACTCAAGTCAATTTTAAAAGGGCCAAAGTCATTTTTTTTTTGGAAGTTTTGGATTTTGAAACTTTTTTTTTCTTTAAATAACATAATATAATAATAAATAGTAACTTGCTTGGAGAAGAACTTTTAAGATGCTCTACAACAAGTAGTTTTTGAGATCAATTTGATTTAAAAAACTTAAATGCTCTGTATCTTAAAACTATCAATTTTGACTTTGGCCCTTCTTGCACCAAGCCACAGAATTAACGTCGGTATGCGATGCCTTTTCACCTTTTTTCTGCTCCCAAAAATGTTATTATTATTTTTCTCGAGAACAAATGCTCGTGGCGACTTCTACCAAGTATGCGTCTTTCACGTAAAGATAATAGATAAATCTAACTTTTTACTTAAAAATGTTATACAAGTACGTATAAAAATCTTATGACTTATCAAAAGACTACAAATACCTGTAGGTGGCGCCCTCTACAACTGGGAGCCATACTAACATCAAATTTGAATTTCGCATTTCAAGAATAATCATTCATTATCAATTTTAGTAAATAGATCGACATTATTTCAAAAATTAATTAGAAAAGACAGAAATAAAAATAAAACGTTAACTCCCTGAATCTCCGAAACGAAGTATTTCCGGACATAGGTTTATAGGAACTTTTTTTCATATTTTTAAGCAGATAAACTCATTCTTTTTTTGCAATGTTAGTAAAACATCCTGGATACTACAATAATTACGAGAGATACATTAAATGTGCACCTGTGAACTTTAGATTCAATGTAATTATTAATTTTTGAAAAAGCTACCGTGATAGCGAAACTAGTCAAACCTTGAATAATATTTCCCAAGTTTTTAATACAGTGGAATTAGTAAACAGTGTGTTTTACTTTTTATTGAATTTATCACAGAATTTTGCAACTATTCGTGGTATATAACCGCTTTAGTTCTTTTTGGTATAATCTTCTATAAACTTATCAATACTATTCCAAATATAGCACAGTAGTAGTCATGAAGCGATAAAAGTGAACAAAATATATTTTACTATTATGAGGAAAAATGTGCAGCAAGAATGCGATTAATTGACAAAGAAAGTATCTTTTTTAGTTTTATACTGCCCTTTTTCTTCCAGTGTACTGAAATAATATAAACAAAAATTTTCAAAAATGCCTCAAGCAGAGCTCAATTCAGTAATATAGGTACAGAATATTCAATTTAAGAGAAATAACGCATGCAAGTTGAGCAATTGTATTTTCTTATAACAGATTTTGGCGATTTATTATATTAGTCTATTATTATAGTCTTACAAGATTTATTTACAAAGTGTTTATTTGTATCTGTAACACAAGTCTGCAGAAGCTGCTCAATTTCGGGAAAAGGCTCTGCAAAATACTTGGACCAACTTATACATTATACATACCTTAATTAGGTTTATTAATTTTAAATTTTATGGAATGTAGAACTGTCTCCGTCGATTTGCTTTTGAAACTCGAAATATGGTCCAGGTATATTCTTGCTCTATTATCAAGAGTAATATTACAACACTGGTCTAAATTTGCATCCATAGATTTATATGTAACAAGGGTTCTTTTTCTCTCAACATATCTGAGATCATTAGAAGATTTCGAAAAAGAACGGGATTTTAGTAATTTAAAGGGATCAACATGGTGTAAGCCATAAGTGCCGGGTAGTTTTTTCCATTTACTATTTTCAATTCCGATATCTTGGTTTTCTACAGACTTCGTCTCCTTGGTCATGACAGAATTATTGTTTGTACAATTTGTTTCATTTTTTATATGTTGAACCATGTGGGTATGATTAGAATTTTGAAATACCGTTTCCCAAAATAACTTCTTTTCCTTTACTATTCTATAAATTCTGGCATCTTCGTCGTTTCTGTTAATATTATCAATATTACTGAATTTATTAAAAATATTATTGTTTATTCTTGCAGAACTAGAAGTTTTTTCCTTGATTGTCTGTCCTTCTTTGGGATTTCTTTGTTTATCATTATTTCTAGGAGCCTCTAAACGATTTTCTTCTACAGAAAATGAAGAGCTGGCGCGCTTATCAGCACAATTTACTGCTAGTGATTTTCGAATTGAAAATTTCTGAAAATGATTAAATAATAATTCATTGAAATTTGCAAAAAAAATATGTTATAAATGTAACAAAGCAGTTTTTAAATTGGTGGTATTTACTGATGTTAGTGGGGATTTTTCTAAAAATTAATGTACACATAAAAATATCTTAATAATTCAGAGAACTTCTGGGAGTAGTGAGTGGTGCAAAATTGAGGTACCAAACAGCTAATCTAAAATATTTTTAAAGAGAAATGTTTTCTCAACCTCGGAGGAGTATAGGTAAGTTAATATACCTGTGTACCAGATTCAAGTTGACGAAGACCAAAAATTAAAATTTTAAAATTGTATTGTATCGTCTGCTTGGGTTTAAATATAATATACAGAATGTCCGGTAAGTACACTCCCGGACAAAGAAACCCGGTACCCTGGATTTTTTGCTACGTTTGATCCTCTTTAACTTTTATGTTTTTAATCCGATTTTTACTGTTTTTTTGCCATTTTGTCAATAATTTAATAATTGAAAACGTGCTGCATTCATTTAATGATAGGTCATGTTCGATTGAGCGATATTATACCAGGTGAATCAATGTGGGTTTTTTTGTCCTAAGTTTTAAACACCCTGTGGAGATATTGGGGCTGTTATATTTCATACTAACAATTTCTTGATAAAGTTATATGTATTTCTAAGATTCTGTTTTTTGACTTATTACGTTATTTCTATTTTTAGAAGAGATACGATTTTTTTTTTAATAAAACTATGTTATAAAGCCTTTTTATTGAAACAATTTTAGAACAGTATTAAAGTTTAAAGAAAGTTAGTAACGTGTATGTCCTCCTCTAGCTTCAATTACAGAGCGCATTCTGCTTGGTAATGAATAGATAACTGTAACGATTCTTTCTTAAGTGATTAAATTATATTCCTGGGAAAGTGCCATCCTTAGCTCCTGATGGCGTACTGGGTTAATTCCCTGGTGGTTACATTAATTTTTATTGCGTGGTCTATAGGGTTACTCACTGGCCTGGAAATGCAAAAATTAAACAAAACACCTGTAGTTGTCACTAAGGCTTATTTATCCGACGCCATTTTTTGTCATCGTTGTTGTGTTGCAATTAAGCTTAAAACAATAAGAATTCCCAATGAAATAATATTTAATATGCTAGCTGTTTATTTTGAATGCTACCAGAACTCAACAATAGCATCAAGACTATACGCGATGAGATATCCTGGACAGAGGCGATATAATAATAGAACCTTTACAAGATTGGCCAGACGTCTACGAGAAAATGGCAATGTTAATTTATCTATCAACCGAAGGCGAGGAAATGGACGCACTGAAGAAAACATAGTAAATGTTTTGGCATATCTTGGGATATATCCTCATATGGGAATTCGTCAAATTTCACTGGATTTGGACATTACTAGATCAACCGTGCATAACATCTTAAGAGACCACAGGTCTGTGCAAAAATTGAATATTTTGTTGTGAAAAATAAATATAAACACTAAATATTATTAGTTATTTATGTAACAAGTGCGTAAAGTAACCCTTTTTTATAATTATTATCGCATGAGGCAATCCCATGAATGAAAAAATATACTTTACACATGAGTTTCGATCAAGTTTTTTTGTGTAATAAAACTTTATTATTATTTTAGGATGCATCCATATCACATTGTTCTCCTTTAAGAATTAAAGAACACAGACTTTGATAACCGTCTGAACTACTATCACTGGTTTATTAACATGATGGAAGAAGATCCCCAATTTCCCTCAAACATTTTGTGAACGGACGAGGCAACGTTCACCAATGTTGGTAATGTTAACCTACACAACATGCATTATTGGGCATTAACAAATCCTCACTGGATGCGAGAGGTTCAATACCAAGGTCGGTGGTATGTTAATGTCTGGTGCGGGATAATAGGGGGAAGAATTATTGGACTATTTATATTTGACGAGCCCCTCAATGGAAATACTTATTTACATTTTTTACAAAACAACTTACCTGTGTTGCTCCAAAACATTCCCCTCCTTACTCGTGCTACGATGTTTTTCCAGCACGACGGATGTCCTGCGCATTTTTCCCTAAACGTGCAAAATTATTTGGATATGATGATTTTATTTATGGGGCAGACTAAAGGACATCGTATGTCAAACAAGGCCCACTACAAAAGAAAATTTGATCGTAAGGATCAGAAATGCCATTAGAAGCATATCTATTGCCGAAGTGGAAGCCGCTGTTAATGCAACGGAACGAAAAGTGAGAGATTGGGATGAAAGTGATGATGAACATTTTGAACATCTTGAAAGACATTAGCTGATTTATTTTTTTTTATATATTTTATTTTAGTCCCAAATCTTGTATGTTTAATTTTCGTTTTATGTTAAATTTGGTACTGTCGTTTTCTCGTAGCCGTTTGGCCAATCTAGTAAAGGTTCTGTTATTATATCGTCTCTTTCCAGGATACCTCATCGCGTATATTCTTGATGCTACTGTTGAGTTCTGGTAGCATTCAAAATAAACGGCTAGCATATTAAATATTATTTCATTGGGAATTCTCATTGTTTTAAGATTAATTGCAATACCACCACAACGACAAAGAATGGATAGATAAGCCTTAGTGACAATTACACGTGTTTTGTTTAATCTTTGCATTTTCAGGCCTACTTACCCAAAACATTCTTATATATCTTGGGATAGGATTAAGATATCGACTTGCGGTTTTAACTAAATTCCTTATTTTTTATCCTCTTTCCATCTTAATGTTAAAAGTATCTTATTACATTTGAAATTTCGTGAGAAAATGGAAAAATTGTCGACTTATTGAACTAGCGCCCCCTAGCGGCGACAAAATATTTTTTTTTGTTATTTTTACTATGAATTTTATTAAACAGGAAAAGCTCTTTTAAACGGTGGCAAAATCATTGAAATCGGTTATAAGACAAAAAAGTTGTATGACATTTGTTAATAGCATGTTTGAACCTTTCCCCACCCCTTATTTGAAGAGTAATGGCAAAAAGTCCCAAACTAAATATTTTCATAATCTCATCAAGATTTCAAATATTGTGTTTTTAGGATACCTTTAGTATGTCTTTTTGGAGATATGCACAGAATTATGTTTTTGAGTGTTGATTGCGCCCCCTAGCGGATGACTACCAAACTTAAAAATTATTTCCAGCAATTTTTTATGGTCTATTTTATACAAAATATTTTTACCTGAAAGCTCTGGGACTAATAGTTCCTGAGATATAGCCGGCGTCCTTTCTTATTTACACACCCGGTACAGTACCATTTTTTTTTATAGAGAAACGATCAGAGTATTTAAAAAGTCAGGTTAGTTATGCGTCTTTATGGCCTACATAAAATATTAAAATTTTTATGTCGGTTCAAAAGTTAGAGCTGAAGCAAATCGCTGGGTATCTCTATCTTCGTTAAAGGGCACTTTAGAAATTCTTTTCTATGAGAAATTAGGGTTATTTTGACCTCCCTCATACGCTCCCGAGAATATGCAATATACACACCGGACACCCTGTATATCAACTATTAATAGCCCCTAATAATGTTACCCCTATGTCATAACTTATTTCCTAAACTATTATTATTTTAATGAAAAGATCTCCCCCCCCCCCTCAATTTTTTATTAAATGTATTTGTGGTTAAGACATTCCTATTAAATAATGTTGCTAAGCCACAATTTTGTTGCCTTTTACCTTTCGTTTGTCCTCTGCCGTCAGTTTTCTTAAATCTTCCGGAACACTATGATTACTACATATTGGGGAAGCACGATAAACTACGGGATTACTTTTCTGAACTAATCCAGGCAATTTTCTTGTAATTCTACAACTTCTTCTAAAGGAACAGTTTACAGTATCTTGAAATCCTGCATAATTTTCTTTGGAAAAATACAATGAATTATTTCTTTCTTCTTGATTGTGCAAGTTAACTTTCTTTTTACAGTTGTTTTTAAGTTCGCTTAGATATTTGCTAATTTCCATAGTACTTTCTTCTTTAAAATCAGAGATATTGTGTTTGGAACCCTTAATATCTACGTTTCTTCTTTCATTAATATCATTTTGTATTTTATCAATTTGTTTATTACTTTTTAAGCTAGCGTTAACAATTGAATCTTGCTTATTTGTTTTAATTATCGAATGTTTATTGTTAATGTTATTATGATTATTTCCTTCATTGTTGTTGTAAGCCGGTTTTACTGAAACTTCAGTTTCATCGGTTGTGCCTATACTTTCGCTGTCAGCATTTTTAACTCTATGGCCAATATTATTCTCATTAGTCTTTTTCTCTTCCACGAAATCGTTTGAACCTTTAAGAACATTGACATAAAACGGACTACCCATAATAGCCTCTTTATTGCAGCTTAAATTTATTTCATGAACTCCATAATTTTTCGACATGTAACTTACTTTAACTCTGTCAAATTCAATTTCCACAGCAATCTCAATATTGCATTCGGTACTTGTTGGTGAATCATTTAAATCTCTTAGTTTGTCCAAATAACATTCCTTTGCTTTCAACCAGCTATTAGATATCTTTGAGTTACCGACACTTTTCTTACTATCTGTAATTAAGCTTTCCAGTACGGTGGTTCTGTAGTACGTAGAATATGGACCCAATATTAAAATTTCCACATTGTAAAAATTTCCATTTTTAGCTTTTGAGTAAATAAAAAATTCAGATTTCGTGAACTGCTCAGCCGTATATAAGCCCATTCCTCTTACTACGTATCTAGTAGAGATGAAACTATAATACAGCTTATCCTTTTCTAATTTAGATATTGATTTTCGGACCGAAGTGAGATAGTCTAGGAGTTTTTTTTCCAAGTACGGAGTTAGCGAAGAATTAAAATCGGATTCCGAAAAAGCCTAAAATACAAAAGTATTTAAATTAGTTTTGCAATAATTGTAAGATTAGCGGTTTCTAATATTAATAATGTTAATCTACGACTGTGTCATTATGACACATTTAGCATCCTCATTTGGATATCATTATTGCATTCATAATAACGCCCAGTGCAATTATAAATTTATAATAACACGCAAATGTTAAAATGAAAAACTAACGAAAAGGAAGTTTGTGATGCCTTCGATATCCGGGGGGACACCCTTGGAATCAAAATTGGATGCCAATAATGAAGTTGCCAAAGTCAAATATATAACAATGAACAAGCGTGGTTACCATGAGTTCAAATAATACGGGCACCTGATAATTTTAAATTTTTTGTACTTTCGGGACTAAAGTAGGTACGATGCATGTTCGATATGAACTTTGTTAATTAAAAAAAATAAATAATTTTTTTTCTTACAGGCCCTCCCTACGAGGTTATGTGCCCCTGAAGGACGCCGCTGGAAATCAGTTTCTCGTGAATAACTTTCAAAATACTTAATATAATTTATAAAAAACTTAGTGTGATGGACGCTAGTAACGACCTCTTAAAACAGTGTCGTTAAAACATATTTAGCTTTTTTAGTTTATCAGAAGCGGACTTTACAACTTAATGCATATATTTTTAAGACCCTGTATGATAGAGACTTAAAAAAATAAATCTGGGTAGCTTCTACATTAGACTGAAAAAAAAGGGTACTCTAGTTTGTTGTCGATAAAATGAACCGTTTTCGAGAAAAATATTAATAAACGAATAGTTGTAGAAGACCAACGTTCGCAAAAAAAGTGCGTTTTATTCATTTATCGGCAGAAAACCAACGTATTGTTGTTACAAACGTTACTATGATACGAAGTAAATAAAATATCCAGCATTTTAGAACTTGTCATCTTTCACATCGCTGACACAATGATCCTTTACTTCGATATTAGTTTACTGATTTTTGGATTTCGTAGTACATTTAATTGTGAAATAACTCGAAGCATGAAAAACACGTTCATTAAGTGTACATATATGCATCGAATGTATGGTTTTGCGTCTTGCAATACTTTAGAAGCCAGAATGTTTTATCACGAAAGATTTCCTAATCGTACTATACTAAACCACAAGACATTTCAATGAGTTGACCAACTTCTAAGGGAGAATGGTAGGATATTTTAGTTAATAAGGTAATACATATTATTGACTTTCTTCATTATTTTAAAAAAAGTTTGGAAAAATAGCACTGATGCTGATCTGAGAAGAATCGTACGTGCGCCACAATTAGAGGAAAACATTTTAATTGCTGTAGATGATACTCCATCAACGAGCACTCAAAAATTATCAGCACAGTTTAATACATCGAAAACAGCTGTTATATTCATATCATTTGCAAAAAGTACATTAACTTCGAATCGTAGACATGCAGTTTGAAAACTGGCTATTGGATCAGGAACGAAATAATGTAAACTTTGCTAGCATTATTCTTTTCACGGATGAAGCAAGGTTTACCAAAAATGGTTTTCGTCGCAACCAATTAGGCTCAACTGCTACGTACCTGTTTGGATCGTTATTCCTCTCAGCCGGGTCGGCTGGGGCACCGCGAAGTCAATCGAAACGTCGCAACTGTTGAGGGGCAGGATGACGGGTAGGCTTAGAAATACGCTGGGCCCTTGGATTTCTAAGGTCTGGGGTTCTCCCACCTAAGGGATACTTTTCTCGTCGTGGATAAAATGTTACGCTTGGAGAGCCCAAAGAATGAGAACTTGTCTCGTCATAATCGTCGCCGCGACTAAGGCTACATTCCAGCACTACTAACATGTCAGGATTTTTTGGCAGTTGCCTAGATTCGCCCGGTTCCGATGATACCACAGGGGTTACCGTTGTGGGGGCCCACCTCTCACCCGGTCGTTCGGGAATTTCGACCGCCCCAACCCAAGTAGGAGAAGTACAAACCCGAACGGGGGAAGAAGGAGTTACGGTCTGGGTGTCTGGATTCATTTCAGAATATTTAAAAGTTCCAGAGACCGAACTGATAGGGGAGGGCAAATTAATTTCGTCGTAAATGATTTTAAAGGAGGGCTGTTTGTCGTTATGTCCAGTATATATCCTTACAATAATCTCTATACAATGTCGTTAATAACTACAACTAGAAGGCACGGCCTTTATACAATAACCCTTATAAACTAAATACAACTTGGGCAATGGATTTCTCTTTTCTCCTTCCACCTAACCTATATACAGTCCAAGGCAGGTTCAAATAACCGTTCTTGGAGCAAAGATTATCCACTCTGATGGATAACTACTGTATTCGCGGCACCCGCGAAAATCTTTACGCACTACTACTTGGTTCCATAACCGGATTGGTCAGATGTCCGTGCGTTGATTACAATTAATTGACTTTATAAATAATCGAAAGAAAATCCAACTTTCACTACGTGGTTCAGCGCTCACATCCGTCGCTCTTTCTATCCTGGTCGCTGCCTTGACGAATCCGAACTTGTCAAGGATTGCCGTACGAATAATGAAACGTGGGCTGGTTGGATGTCCCCTCGATTCTGAGGAAGGTTTACGCAGAAACCACTTAATTTACACGGTTAGCTATTCGCACATAGCTGCACATTAATTTGAGATACGGAGGAGCTCGTAAGGTCAGTCCGAACGTATCTGTCCATAATATTCCATGTGACCATCAAAGGTCGTCATACGAGTTGAGTCCAGGCAACACCAATTAAAAGGAGCTAATACTTTATGACACTTTTTCCGTACTACCTATTATCCAGAGATATCCTAGGGAAATGCTTTAAGTCAACATCCAACTTCTCGGACTCTAAAATGGGCTAGGCTCGGAAATATGCATAGAAATAGCTAAAGGGTCGACTTCTCAGGCACGTCGGCCTGCTTATAAGAAATTCATATAATTTCTGGCATAGAAGAGGAATCAAACGTCTTCCAGGTCGTTGTGGAGCGCTGTGAATCAGCAACAGTAAGAGTTCGTACAGAGAATCCTTACAGGGAATGGTAGATAAATTGGAGAACTTTAACAGAAGGCATCCAAACTATAAAAGACAAAAATACACCGGCACCAGCGGGCTGTCCCGGGTATATAATACAAAAAGCCCAAATACTTAAAATTACAGAAAGGGCGATAGCACTACTTTCATTTCTTTATCGAATTTTCCCGTAAAGCTAATACAAAATCGAAGGCTGGGAATGCGCCGCACGCAGCGCCGTTATGGCTCACTGCCAAAGTCAGCGATTGACAGCGAGCGGGAAGAAAGAAGAGACCCACGGAAGCTAGGCCTAGGATGCACCGCACGCAGTGCCGAAGGCTGGGAATGCGCCGCACGCAGCGCCGTTTTGACCAACTGCCACAGCTTCTTACTTGACAGCGAGGGGGAGAAAGATAATACCTACGGAAGTCAACTCTGGGATGCACCGCACGCAGTACCAATGTAGCCTATCCGATGAATTCACGAATACCCCTAACTACAGTGGCTAGTCCCAAACTCGTCACAGATAGGATTAATCTAATGGACAGGGGGATCCAGACACAATGGGTCCTGTCGGGAAACTTACGGTCTCTATATCTTATACATAAATTAGGGTTAGACCAGAGTCGATAAAGCGAGTTTTTCCATTATACGTGGTCTCTTTGTGGAGCGGCAATCACAAATCGAAATTTTTCGAAAACTATTCTCGGTCCCAAAATAAATTTTGGGCAGGGAGGTAATAGAAGATGAACTTTTTTACGTCTAAAAATGACTTTACAAATTTCCCCAAAAATATTTTGAAGTCCTATTTCAAAAAATAAATTTTGGGCAGGGGGTCATAGCAAATGAAATTTTTTACTTCTAAAAATTACTTTATAAATTTCTCCAAAAATATTTTCAAGTCAATTAACTTTAAACAAATACAACTACCCCTAACCAACAAAAATCCGAATAGTTCCTCCGTCATCTGATACGCTAGCACCCTATCGTTAACCCTCCAGGAGATGCAATCTACAGCATAAATTGTATTTAGCTGTTAGCTGTATCAAAATACACTGCTATATCAAGGAGCGCAGGCTTCAAACAAGAAAAAAAAAATTAAACCCCTAACGTTAACCTTCAAGACGATGCAATCTGCAGCATAAGTTATATTTAGCCATATCAAAATACACCTCTATCAGGCGCGAAGTCTCCACACAAAAAGAGTTTCACTCCTCTTTTAACAAAATTTTAATTTACTACTGCTATTACGTATTGTTTAGATAATTTCAGACTATTCAGATTCTCCATCTGTAAATAAAAAATATCACAAACTACGAAAGTTATACGGATATTAAACGTTACCAAAATCCACAAAATCGACCACTTAAACCGCGACCATTTCAAATTGAATATTTTACGTATTGAACTAGAGAGCCCGCTTTAACACCGGGAATTTTCTCTACACCGGCACGGAACGCCACTTTTTGCTTTTTGACGTGGTGTTGAACCCGAGCTGCCGCAAACTCGAGTCGCCTGATTTTCATACAGTCTGCCCTATTTATACCTTCGCCGCTTGGGCTTCTCGTGCAGGACGACCACGGCCGATACCAGGCCCGCGCCCTGCAGCGTTTTACACTCTGGTTCCGCGGAAATATCAAATTACTTTAATTATTTTGGGTGTTAGGATTGTCGCTGCAACTGCACGCTATTTTATTAAATACTGTTTATATTTAATACAACATGGTATTACCAATTTACGTAACACACATGTATGGGCTGATGAAAATCCTCATGCCACTACTGTTTCGTATTATCAACATTAGTTGAAATCAATTACTATCTGGGCGGGAATCATTGGCAATTTTTTTGATTCGTATTGCCGAAACGCTTGGATGGACAACTTTCCTCCAGAACGCTTTCCAGGATTTATTAGAACACTTACCACTTAATACCCGCCGAAAAACATACTTCATGCACACTATCTATATTCAGCGTTGGTGTGCGGAAGCACCTGAATAACGTATATCTAATGGTTTGGTAGATGAAAACCTATTACCTGGCCTCCTCGACCTCCCGACCTAACGTCGTTAGATTCTTACCTGTGGAGATACCTGAAAAACGTGGTGTATTCCACTCCGGTCGGCCGTATAAAGAAACTTCTACAGAGAATCACGTTTCATTGTGATGTGATAAGGCCCAAGGATATGGCGGGTACAGTAGTCCTCAATTCGTCGTGCCTGCGAGTGTATCAGACTTTACGGAACCCATGTTGGACCCTCTTAAGAAGCTTTTCAATAACTTCGTTAAGGTGCCTCCTATTACATCACTGCGCTTTTTAAATTTTTGTATTTTTTCGAATTAAACAGCTTAAAATGAAACTATTCTGTTGTTTGAATGACTTTCGTATAACACTTTCGGACAGAAATACAGTTAAACTATTCTGGGTACCGGGTCACAGAGGCATTTCTGGCAACGAAAGAGCAGACGAGCTCGCGAGGCAAGCATCAGCTGCACCATAATGTCCTGAACCAGCACTAGGAGTGCCTAAATGCACAGCACGAGAGGCTATTAAGCGATGGACCAAAAATGAAAACAATGTCTACTGGAACAGCAGACAGGGACTTAATTATAGCAAGAGAGTTATGGGGGGTATCAGTCCTAAATTCTCAAAACAATTGCTCAACCTTAGCAGAAACCAACTATAAACAACAACGGGAATCCTAACAGGACATATGGCTGTCAAGGATCACCTGAACAAAATGAAGATATACAATGGAGATCTTAGCTGCAGGCTCTGCGGCAAGGATAGGGAAACAGTCTATCATGTTGTCTGTCAATGCGAATCCTTGGATCGCAGACGCTATTGCATATTCGGGAGAGCAAAACTGAAACTGAATGAAATAACCACTAAATCAGCAGTTGACGTGTATAAACTAATACACGGAACCAAGATAACCGAGTGGATACAATAAAACGAAGGTTTGCACAATAGGCTTACTTATGGCCGCAGTGCTCCGGATAAGGACGGGCCTAAGGAAAAAAAAAGTATCACATTTTGTTATCGAGGAACAAAATAGGTCCATGGTCCTTTTTATTAAAAATAAACCATGAATTCGTTTATTATTCTTTTTCTCGAAAACGGTTAATTTTATCGACAATAAACAAGAGTACCTTTTTTTAAGTCTAAGGTGCA
This sequence comes from Polydrusus tereticollis, assembly GCA_963920685.1. Taxonomy (NCBI): domain Eukaryota; kingdom Metazoa; phylum Arthropoda; class Insecta; order Coleoptera; family Curculionidae; genus Polydrusus; species Polydrusus tereticollis. The sequence continues at coordinate 81,618,595 of OY987329.1, read as the reverse complement.
AGCTACTCAGATTTATTTTTTCTTAGTTTTTATCATACAGAGCGTTAAAAATTTAAGTTGTAAAACTTAGTCCGCTCTATAAAAGCTAAAAATATGTTTCAAGGACACTATTTTAAGAGGTCCTTACTAGTGTCCATCACATTAAATTTTTATTAAATTAGGAAAGTTATTCAAGAAAAACCGATTTCCAGGGGCGCATATCTCCGGGCCTATAAGAAAAAATTTTATAGGAACTTGTCATCTTATTTTTTGATGTTCTGTCTGAATCCGAGAGCTTCTCCACAGTTCCCGGACACCCTGTATATGCGGATAATCAATATTATTTAATTTAAACTTCTTTTTTAAAGATAATAAGATATAATATTTTGGAGGTTTTTTAAATTAGTGTTTAAGTTACCGGAAATATTCCCAAATATTTGTAGGCGACATCTTGTGCATGATTTGGTGCTTTTTGCCAATGTCTGTATGGATTTGGACAAGCTCCAGGTACAGCTGTGTTAATTAAGGTACAGAGAAGAGAGCCATCATGCCAAAAATCAGCAATACCATCTGAAAAGTAGAATACCAAGAGACAGTAAAAAATTCAATTGACTAACTTCCATGGTGATTTAATTTGAATGCATACATTTCTAACTACACTAAGAAAGTAATTAGACTTTATTCAAATGTGCTTTCGGATTTAGCAAAAAAATAATTAGATTTGCAGTCTCATGTATTACGAGTAGATGGTGTCAGATGCTATATCTAACCAATATGCTTGGCGGCGTTTTTGAATAAGTTCCATTTTTAAAACTACTTTTCGCCTAGATATTTTAGTGTTCAGTCTCCATGGGCGTAAGCCTGTCTGAGAAAGAGTCTAGAATTCCTGATAGCAGGAAGGCACCCGCAAAATAATCGAAAATATATTTTACTTTGATTATTTATTGCTACTAATATAATTTAATATTTACATACCAGAAAGAGTTTCCATACAGGATGACCACTTTGGTGGTAACCTTCGCCTTGCCCAACTAACAAGATGATTTCTTCTTCCAAATGAATAAAATGCTACTAAAATATTATATTTATTTTAAAATTTTGTTAGTTATAACAAATAAGAAAAAAAAAACAAATCTAAAAAATTATGAAATCCGTGAAAAAATGAGAACAGAAAACGTTTTGGTGAACCGAAAGGAAGCTGCCGGGTATACACCTATTTTGCATTACAGCATATGAAGTTCAAGAATAATGGACAGGGGCCCGGTAAACAATGGCAGCTGTTCCGTAGTTATTGCCACACGTTAGATTGCCATAACTAGGTACACCAACTCTGGAAAATCAGCAATACAGCGCCTTAATTGCTTAATATAAAACATAATCAGCAGTAAATGCACAAGAGCGCCATCTCAAGACGCGGCAATGTAAAAAAATCCACACTAAATGGATATTATGGCAACGAAAGTCTTTTTTTTTAAGCTGGTGGCAGTTTCACTTTCATAGGACTGAAGGTAATAAAGTGCCAATTTTAATGTGAGAAGTAGAAATTAGTAGAAAATACGGAACAACTTGCTCTGTAATTTTTTTTTAAGTATCTTATAATAATATGTGTAACGTACATCCATGATACTAAAATATTATCTTACGTTAATGAGTATTATTTTAAAATTTAACATCAATTAATAGTATAATAACTTAATAATTAAATATATCAAGAGTATAAAAACATACATTAGGAATGAATATAATTATTTTATTATTATCGTAATATAAATAATGTTAACTTTATAAAGAACTGATACCGTTTTCAAATAACGTATTATTATAGTGTTCAGTCGACTTTCCTACTTTGTGCATTATCGGATTTGTTGGGTCAAATCAGTGGCGTATCCAGCATATGCTCTTGGGGGGGGGGGGGGGGCAAAGTGCTTACTAAAAGTGGTTGAAAAATACTTTTTATCGTCATTTGTTAGTCCTTGGTACTACGATTCACAAAATTACCAATTTCTGTATAATAATAAAATCAATTTAATCTAAATTTATTTAATAGCTCGTTTAAGAGCTTTCAACAAAGTTAAACAAGAATTAGAAAACATAAGGTAGAAAGTATTTCTTAATATAGGTAAGAGGTAAACAGTAAATAAATAAGAAATAAATGCTGATGCAACAAAAATAAACAAATACTAAATACAACCTACACCTTTGGCTAAAACAGGAACTACTAATTAATTTAAAAAAAGAAAAACAACATAAGAATATGTCAATATACATCCTAAATAACAATATGCAAGACACTCAAGACAGACAAGATAATCACGAGATAAAACATAATCAAATAAAATTTCTAAATATTCTTATAATATCTAATATAGTCTAATCAAAATCAAGTTGAAAGAAAGGAACAAAAAACACCAAATTCAAACATAGAGTACATTGACTTTTTAAATCAAAATGTTTATTTTTCTTGTTTTTTTCTGCATTTCTGCTTATTGCAAATGGAATATTTTTTAGAGTACTCTTAGGGTGTGTTTCGTTTGTGCTACTCTTTAATAAAATTGTTCTGGGGGGGGGAGGGGCAATTGCCCCCTTTGCCCCCCCTGGATACGCCACTGGGCCAAATAGATTTTTCCTATTTTAACAATTTTATTCTGTCTATATGTCTGCTTAACGTCTTTTATTACAAGCGAATTAAAATTATCCTTACGGCTTAAATACAGTAAAACCTTGTGTGTGTTGGAAGTAATGTGAATATTTGAAGATGGCGGGAAAAAGGAAAAAGCGAACAAATTGAAACAGGTAATCGAGAAAAGTGAAAAAACTGGTTTAAGTACCGGGAAATTGACTAAAAAATTTAAAGTGGGTAAGATTCAAGTGACTATGTTGCTTAAAAATAAAGCAGAAGTTAGAAATTTGTTTCAAGAAGGTGGCGACGGTGAACAAAAAAGAAAATTTCTTAAAACCGAAGGACTGGCAGTGCATGGATCAAGTTATTTTTAACTGCTTTTGTAAGGCGCGAAACAAGCGCTTATCAATATCCGGGCCCATAATTTAAGCAAAAGCCCTCGAATCTGCTTAATGCCTTGGACAAGAAACATCAAGGCATCAAATGAATGGTTAGAAAAATTCCGTCGTCGGAACGATATTACCTTCAAGAAAATATGTGGCGAATCAATCGATGTCAATATCGAAGACGTAACTGCTTGGAAATAAAGGCTATCGACCATTTTAAAGGATTATGCTCCAAGGGACGTATTTAATGCAGATGAGACAGGTCTCCGTTATCGTGCATTGCCAACAAGAGCACATGTATTGAAAGATGACAAGTGTACTGGAAAAAAACAGCAAAACAACGATTTACGATTCTATGCTGTGCGAATATGGAAGGTGAGAAGGAGAACCACTTATAATAGGCAAAAGCAAAAATTCTTGATGTTTTAGGGCCGCACATATCGATAAGTTATAAATAATATTACCATACCAACGCCTTGATATGGGTTTCGGTGGCCTGGAGCAATCTGTCCTCAGTGACAATAAAAAAATACTTTATAAAAGCCGGATTTATGTGTAATACAGATAATATTGACGACTTCGAAGAAGAAGATAATATTCCGGTCGTACAACTGTTTCCTAACATTAAGGACATATTTGTCTGTATTGATAACGATTTGCCAACAGAAACTGTAGAATTGACTATCGTCGAGTGTATTGAAGAGATTCAAGAAACAGATTAAACTACTCCCAACGCTGAGACAGAGGAAGTGAATCTTTTTTAATAACGTTAACAATTTTGACAAGTCTACAAATATTTCTCAATTGCTATTAAAATGCGAATCTGAACTTTATAAAAATAAAATGAAAAACATAAAGCAATCATTAATTTCTGATTATCTTAAAAAATAAGAGTTTGAAAGCAAACATACAGTACATTGTATAATATATACACTATACACAGTGTTTAAAAAGTCCCGGACCGGTCAATTATTTAGAAAATGGCACACAATATAAAAAAAAAATTCCGGTATAAAAGTTGTAGGCCTTAAAAAAATCTATAAAACTAGGACACCCGGAATTATACAGGGAGCCTCAAACAGTCATGGTAAACAAAACTTTGGTTTATTTAAATGGAATGACCCCTTTTTAATCACGTTTTCTGATTCCTCTAATTATTCTAAACAAAAATTATTATGAAAGATGTCACATGGCTAAACCCATTAGTTTAAGAAATGATTTGAGTTAAACGACATATATACAACAGGTCAGATATTACCTACATTTTGCATTTTTACAAGCTAGTCACAAAATGTTTTGCGTTAGTGTCATATTAATTTCTGAAAATGTCTCTCAACGAAAGGGAACGTATAACTTTACTAATGATCAGAGTTTGAAGAAGTAGTCCATACTTGCAGTGGAGTGTAGGTAATAAATTAAAACAACACATCTGTCTTCCTCCACAAATAATATATATTTTTGAAAATTTAACGATTGTCCTATATATCCTATATCGAGTGTAAAATGCACTACAAAAAAGAATTATGTATTTTTCAGTAACATTACGTTGGTCACACAGAGGCCAACGTAATGTTCCGTAAAATTACATAAAACCTTTCTTGACGTTATTCAGTTTAAGATTCCGTAAAATTACTTAATAAATTAATAAGTAAAATTTGATATTTTTAAGTTATATCCTACGTAAAATTATATGAAACCGTTGACATTCTTGCGTTATATATTAAGTAATTTTCATAAACAAATTAGGTAAACTTTTACACCATATATACAGTTATTCTTATTTTTCCCTTAAAAGTATAGGAATTCCCCGTATTTTACAACTGAAAATTTAGTTATATAATCATGAATTTTAATTAGATTTATTATGAGAATTACTTAATATATACTGGATTTTTTTATGTAATTTGTTGCTTAATTTTATTCCGTACTATTCAGTAATAAACAATGTAAATTTGCAGTACTTAATCAATTTTGTCAAAAAAATTATACCTCGATATAAAGCCAAGGGCTACAATCACAAGTAAAATTTATTTCGTTATTACCAAGCGGCATAAATTTAAATTGTGATTACATAGTTGTCTTTGAGCTTTATAGAGTTTAGTTTAATAATTATGCAAACTAAATCTATAACTACTGTCAATTTAACTGTGAAAAGTGGGGTGTATATTTTAGGTATAATAATAAAAACAAAATTTGTAACGAACCTTCAGTCGGTCACACATTTGACGAAATATTGCATTACTGAAAAAGAATTTAAACATTCGTCAGATGTTTGATCAAATTTAAGTAATTTATTTAAAGAAATGTTATCTTGGTTATAGATACCTACCTAACTATAATAAAAAGGACAATACTAAGACCAATATAAACCATTAGTTAAACCTGTAACTGAACTATAGTACTATAGATACGTATATCACTAATAATTTTTATATTATTATTTAATAAGTCCATGCACACTTTTCATGCATTAACAACTAATTAACCACAAAGTTTTTTTGGTACGCGATTTCTCCTAAATTTTATTAAGTCTGCATATTATATTATATTCTATATAATATATTTTAATAAAAATATTTTATTCTTCAGTGACATACGTCAAACAATATTATCATATACAAATAAGAATTAACACAAAATAAATATTAATATTAAATAAAGTAAGATGAATAAATAAAAAGTTAGCCACAGCTTCGGCTGTAATTTTAATTTACACCATCAACCATCAACATAAATAATATGTGAATAACAAAAAAAGATAAACTTAAAAATATAACACACACACCATTGGTATATATATAATGCCATAAATAAACATAATATTAGAAATAACAAAATGTTGGACAAACACTAAACAACTACCTAACAGTATATAGAAGCTACTTTACTTTATTAAGTAGCGAAAAAAATTTATATGTTATTAAATATGCGAAAAGAATTGTTTTTTATCTGCACCCTTAAACCTACAATTCGGGACAGAACATATGAATAGAACATTTTTGTTTAAATTTAATACTTTTTCTTTATAGTATAAAGACTTACATGGAACTTCAATGGAACTTCAATGGAACTTAAACTAACAGCACACAATTCACATTTTATCATAGTATATAAGGAAGGTGTACCTTACCTTATACTCCGAGTACTAAAATAAATATTTTAGTCAACCACAGCAAATCATAGATAAAGGTTTATAGGTGGCCGCAAATTAATTAAAACCACCTTAAAACCACGAGAAAAAGCCTGTCTTCCATACTGGAACGCCAAATGATAAATGCCGAATTACTATAGTCACAGCGCGCCGGCGCCGTCGCGACCTGCATGTATCGACGATAATAATGGCGGGAATAAAACATTTTCAGTAATATGTTATGCGATTTTGTCAAACTTGTTAAGACTTAAAACAGATTTACCGAATATATACCGTAAAGTATTATTCAGTTATAATGAAATGGGTTTTAAATTGTAATTTTCTCATTTTCAGTAAAATGTTACGCAACTTTGTCAAATATATTTTGACATAAAGCGGCTTTGACGCATTTAAATAATATATACTTTAAAAATTTTTGTTTTTTATGTAACTCATTTATTTTGGTACTATTTTCATTGGAATTTTAAAGTGTAATTTTGTTTTACCTAGTAAATTTTAGTAATATATTAAGGATTCTTAGTTACATCTGAAAAATCCCAAATATATTATTTAAAAATGAAAACACACGTTTTATTTCGAAAATTTTTTTAAATAACTAAAATGTGCTGACTCACAATCTCCACATAAACCATGTTATAATATAAATATATTAATCATTAAAATTTATTTTCACACCATGCTCATTAAATATAACTAAATTTTCTCACTTTTATTAACATAAAATTTTTTTTTAAATAACTAAAATGTGCTGACTCACATATCCACAACTCTGAGTTACCTCAAGTTAGTCTTCAACTACACAAATTTCACTTGCTATAATATTAAATGTTGTACTCATTAATTTGAGACAACTATTGGATCCCATTTTACACTCGATATAGGTAAGTCTCTTATGGTGCCTGTTATTGTCTTTGTATTCTCACACATTCCTTTTAGTTCCCCTGAAGATGACTGTATATATAGTCGAAACATGTAGGGACAATCGTTAAATTTTCAAAAATATATATTATTTGTGGAGGAAGACAGAAGTGTTGTTTTAATTTAATGATCAGAGGTTTTGGAGATCTACAGTTGTGAGAACAGTTCAAAGATTCGAGGAAACCGGGCGTTGCAGAGATAAAGTTCGTTCCGGAAGACCAAAATCGGCAACTAGTGATAGAAAAAAATTAGAGACAGTACTTCATTTTGTTCAGGATCAACATTTGTCGTTGAGAAAAGCTGCTACCTAAGTTGATGTATGTTTTAAATCAGTTGAAATAATTTTAAAAACAGTAACTTTTACACCCATAAAATAACTTTGGTCCAGGAATTATCAGAAGACGATTTCGAACGTAGAATGGAATTTTGCGAAGTAATGATGCAAAAACAGGAAGAAAATAACAATTTTTTTTAATCAAATAGTATTTTCGGATCAGGCAACATTTATCTTAAACGGGAATGTCAATCGACATAATTGTCGTTACTGGGCTGATCAGAGCCCACATTGAATGAGAGAAACACACACTCAACACCCCCAGAAAGTAAATGTGTGGGCCGGTATTATTGGCAATATATTAGTGGGACCTTTCTTTATAGAGGGGAATTTGAATGCAGAATATTATCTCGACATGCTGCAAAATCAAATTGTGCCTGCAATAACCAATACTGTACGACCACTATTACCACAAACGTGGTTTCAACAGGACGGAGCTCCTCCTCATTTCGGGCGAGCTGTAAGAGTTTACTTAAATAATACTTTTCCTAACCGCTGGATAGGGCGAAGGAGCCCTATAGAATGGTCCGCTAGGTCGCCAGACTTAACGCCCCCTTGAATATTTTCTCTGGGGACAACTCAAAAATAAAGTGTATGTGACAAAACCTGCAGATCTGAACGAATTAAGAAGAAGAATTATAGAAGAATGTGAATCTATTAACCAAGAAATGTTACAAAACGTCATCGGCAAATTTTATTATAACCTAGCCTATTGTCAAACTGTGGGAGGGGGACATTTTCAACATTTAATTAAATAACAACTTACTTAAATTTATTTTTGTTTCTGTAAATTTGTTATTAATTTTACTGCTTGTATTTAATTTAATTGTTATTAAATTTTTGACAAAACTTGCGTGGGTATATTTAGTACAATTTTTATGTTTTTTTACAGTTTTACCGCAAAACATTCTGGTACCAGCTTGTAAAAATGCAAGATGTAGGTAATATCTTACCTGTTGTATTTATGGCCTCTAACTCAAGTTATTTCTTAAACTAATGGGTTTAGCCATATGACATGTTTCATAAATTGTTCTTAAGAATATTTAGAGGAATCGAAAAACGTGATTAAAAAGGGGCCATTCCATTTAAATAAACCAAAGTGACTGTTTGAGGCACCCTGTATAATTACAGGTGTCCTAGATTTATAGACTTTTTACACACTGTGTATGTTAGTATGCACGTGCAGTATATGCATATTGTTAAATTGGCTTCATCTAATTTAATTTTAGCTCTGATAAATTTAAACAAAAATATTTGAAATTATTTACATATATGTAGATACTTATTAATAAACAAAGACTGTAAAATGCGGACCAGTTGTTTAATTTTTCTCTATTAACCGACCAACATTTGAATTCCCGGGGATGGTTGCTATTAAGAAATTTAGAAATTTTACTGTATCTACTTAAATTACTACTTAATAACATCTGATGTCGTTAAAATCTTATGTAAGGTCTACGGCTTGATAACATGTAAGAAGCTACTAATTCTGATAAAAACATTAAGCATTTTTATTTTGAGATGCTTCTTTAGTTCGATTTTATTTCCCCTCTGCGATTACACCTAATGAAAATTTTATATTTTGCAAAATTTTAGCAGATATGATTGTATTAATCCTAAATATTTTGTAGCAATTTTTTATGGTGATGTTTCAACTCATACTTTCTAATAAAGCTATACCTGGTAGATAAATTCGTTCAACATTCATCCAGATCTTTGCAAACACCTCATTTCTTTTCCATATTATTGTCAATCCGGCCAGTGGTAGAAATAGATATACAAAAACTGATTCCATCTTCCAATATATGTTTTTACAAAATTCATAACTTTGTTGGAGGCCTACAAAAAATTAACAAATTTAATTCGACAGTTTTAACGCTTAGATATGATATTTGAAACGAGATGTTATTACTGATTTGTCTAGCTGTATATCATTTATTATTAAACATTATTGCTGCATTTAAAACGGTGCCCGGAAAATTCATACTCTACAATTAGCCGCCCACAATTAGTCGCCCAGAATATATAATATACATTGACATGATGAAAGGGATGCTAACTATTTGCCAAATCGCTGTTAAAAGTTTTTTGTTTTCTTGTTGTATACGCAGAGTGAGTTTTTTTAAAGTTTTACAAGGCATCTCGAGCAGGTCCGGCGCTTGAACAGCATTAAGTCTTAAGTCATGTTCCTAATTTGTGCCTCTTTTACTAAAAAGAAAAGAAAAAAGAAAGTTTGCAACGTAAACCCGATTAAGTCGACATAATTTAAATAATAATCCCTAAATATGGAGAATTTGATGACCACAACTGACTTAATGACGTAAATTATTTTAATACATTTTAATTTCCCCCCCCCCCCCCCCCCCTTTACTTTATTAGTACTATTCTTATTAAAATTCTGACCCACCAAAAATAAATCATGTTCTTTCTTGGAGTTGACTTATGAAACGTTTACTTTATTGAATTTTCATTATAGACAGCTATATATCATATCATGACTATAAATGATTCCATTTGAATTTCCCTCTACTACAATTTTCGCATCTAATTTCCTTCATTGCTGAAAGTAGCATCGTATAGGTGATTGTCTTCTGTCGAGTCCATTGGCTGCATAAGGTGCACGTTATGGCCATGTATTGTTGAACCACTTCGTTCCCCCCCTTTTAATTTGTTTTAGTTCGTTTATTTAGGTACATCCTAAACCTAATTCTTAATTGTTTGGTTACTGATGATGACTTTGACTAAAGTTGAAACTAGTACAACCTAAAATGACATTAAATTATGTACACTCTGTAATCCTTTTTTCACCTTAAAGGGACAAATAAAAATTTTAGTTTGGTGGTATAGACAGACCTTGTTTTTCTTTGATATTAAATTAAGTTATAACATTATTGAAGAAGAAAAGGTTTTTGTATTTATAAAAGTTTCTTAGATTTTTTATATGAAGATTAAGAAATATTAATTTTTAATTGTTGAAAAATTTTTTGTTGTTAACTAACATGTAGATATAGGGGTATGCCCCATATTTTTGAAAAAGAAAGAAGTTCTTTCACTTTTAAGAACATTTTAAAAAGAAAAAAAGGATGGATGGATATAAAAAAATTGAATATAAGCTGTGCTAACCACAACCGTGTTAACTACTGCAACGTGATTGTTGAAGTGAGGTTAATTTAAAGAGAATAACAACATTGCAGACTTATAACCAAATATTAATATTAAAAATTAAAACTATTGTTGAAATTAAATGGAAAGAGTTAAGGAACTCGATATTAGGTTTATAAAATCCGTACAGGATCAAATAATTTATCTTTAGTTGACCGAACACAGACATCTGTCAACGAATGACCAAATTACATGGTTTTGTTAAAAGGCGGGTTATAAATGTCTATTAGAGGGAAATAAAAAGCTGCACTAAAGAATATACTTGAAAGGAATAGTAACGGCACGGCACTGACACTAAAATTACAAAATTGTTGAAAAGTAGTAAAAAGGTTTTCAAATTTCGAACAGTAGTTGGATACAATGGAAATATGTAGGGGAGCTAGAAAATATTGAGAAGAGATAGGAATTGTGCAAAAGAGACTGAATCATAATTATAATTTACCCAGATTCAAAGCATTAAAAAAATTCTGTTGGTGTCTGGGTTAAAATCATGTTTATTAGGATTTCTGGACTATTTCTTCAAATATAAGAAAGTAACAAGTTGTTGAAGAATGTAATATTTTCTAGCAAAGCCACTTTCCATAATTGATGGCAGGTAGTTCTTTAAGTTATTCCTTATTGTTAGAAATTTGATTTCTTATTTTTGTTTGGTTGTTTTCCTTAAGGCAAACAGACACAATATGCACTACTGGGCGCTTAAAAAATCTCCACTAACTCAGCAAGATGGCGCTTCTGCATATTTTGGCATAAACATAGGGATACTTATAAATACTACTTTTCAGAATCGGTGGATTGGCAGAAGGGGTGAAATATGATGGCCACCCATTATTCACGTGTTGCGTTTAATTACAAATCAATTTAGCAGTACTATGCTACAAGACAGTTCGTTAATGTGCATAGAGCGTAATATCATCAAATCAAGACAGATGTTTTTTATAAGTGTATAGCAACAAGATTTTGTAGTTACTAAGGTTTTTATGTTTTATTGTATAAATATAATTAAAATTTAAATCTCGTTTCTGTTTATAATTGTACACATTTTTGAGGCAATCAGTTTTCAGAAGGGCCTCCTAATTTCGTTGGACCCAGGGCGCCAATTATGTGTAAGACGACTCTAGTATATATTATTCGGAGTAGAAACTCCCATGTGTGGTCCAGCTTGCAACCCCGGCTGACGCCTCGGAAGGTTTCGCCTTCTGCATGATGATCGTCAAAGTATCAAAAATAACCTTTTCATGAGTGACGAGGCACATTTTTATCTCAACGGCAATGTAAATAAGCAAAACAGCCATTGTTGGGCTCAAGAGAATCCTCGGGAAATACATCAAGGACCTTTACATTTCCCTAAAATAACTGTATGGTGTGATATTTCATCGTCTAGAATAATTGGGCCTCATTTTTTTGAAGAGAATGGTCAGACGGTAACCGTTAACGCTGCGCGCTATATTCAGACATTCTTTTACCTCAGATTAAAGAAGAGGTAGGACATTACTGGTTTCAGCAAGACAGGGCAACAAGTCTATGGACATTTTAAGAAAATTCTTTCCAAATAGACTCCTTTCAAGAAATGGTACGATTCCATGACCAGCGATATCCCCAGATTTTTCAGCTTCGGATTATCTTCTTTGGGGCTATTCAAAGCATAAAGTGTTTATGAATAAACCCAGAAATTTAAAAGATTTGAAATTAAACATTAGAAATAAAATCAATACTATCCCACTTCACGTTCTTTAAAATGTTATGCAAAAATGTGCCGATCAATTAGAAGAATGCATTGAGAAGAATAGCGATCATTTACGAAGCACTATATTTAAACTATAAAAAACTCCCATCTTTCTAGTTCAAGTTTCAGGTTAATAAATTTTTATAAGCTGTTTAAATGGGGTAGTTCATTTTGCTGAACCCTGTATTTATTGTTATTTAGTGTTAATAAAAATGACGTTATTTCTTTTTAGCAGATGGATATAGGTACATATTAATGTAATATGTATTAATGAATCTGACTAAAATTTTGAATAGGATTAAAAAACACAAAAGATTCTATACTATTCTATTTTAAAAAATAGTGCATTGTTCTGTATTGACCTTGTGACTAAAAAACGATCTCTAAAACTTATTTGAAATATTTTTTTATCAGATATCGGTGTGGTCCAGGACATTTTAAACACATTGTATAGTATATACCTAAACATACAGGGTGTCCGGTAAGTACCTCCTAATTTCCCAGCAGTATACAGAGGAGGTCAAAATAACCCTAATTTGTCATAGAAAAAATTAACGGAGATACAGAGCTCCAAAGAGGTACTCAGCAATTTACTTTTTTGGCCCTAACTGTAATTTTTGGGAAGCGCTTTCCAATTCTTCAAAATCAAGAAGACTTTATGCTGAAAGATTTCCAGCCCGAACATGGCCAAGTCAGGAAACCTTTCAAAGGGTTAATCGGAGCCTAAGGGAAACAGGTAAAAGATTATTAGAAAGTAATTATTAGAGTTACAAATTAATTTTCGAATTTTTTTATTCATGGTAATTTTTCCGCGACGTGGCGGTGAGGGACCTCCCAGGAGAGCACGAGACCCTCACGTAGAGGAACACATTTTGAAAGATGTTGCTGACAACCCTTCAACAGCATAAGAGAGGTCGCGACACAAAACAATGCTACAAAATAAGTTGTACATGAAACTCTAAAAGAAGATACTTCACCCGTACCACGTTCAAAAAGTACATGCTATATCTGATGATCATCCAGCAAGACTTCAATACTTCCACTGGTTTATACAGCAATATAAATCTAATAAATGTTGTAACCTTATCTTGTTCCTTAACGAAGCCGGTTTTACAAGAGATGGCATAATAAACTTAGAGTTACAAATTAATTTTTGAATTTTTTTATTCATGGTAATTTTTCCGCGACGTGGCGGTGAGGGACCTTCCAGGAGAGCACGAGACCCTCACGTAGAGCAACACATTTTGAAAGATGTTGCTGACAACCCTTCAACAGCATAAGAAAGATCGCGACACAAAACAATGCTACAAAATGGGTTGTACATGAAACTCTAAAAGAAGATACTTCACCCGTACCACGTTCAAAAAGTACACGCTATATCTGATGATCATCCAGCAAGACTTTAATACTTTCACTGGTTTATACAGCAATATAAATATAATAAATGTTTTAACCTTATCTTGTTCCTTGACGATGCCGGTTTTACAAGAGATGGCATAATAAACTCACACAATTTACATTTTTGGGCCGATGAAAATCTGTACGCCATAATTCAAAGCAAACACCAACAAAGTTTTATGGTAAATGTGTGGGATGGCATTATTGGAAAGAACCTTATAGGTCTATTTGTTTTGGAATAAGGACTGAATGGTGACATTTATTTACAATTTTTGCGGCAAAATTCGAATAATTTATCAGAAGACGTGCCTCCTGATAGAAGAATACAAATGTGGTACATGCATGATGGTGCTACACCTTATTATAACCGTATAGTACGTCAACATTTAATAAGCGTTTTGACCCTTGATGGATGGGTCGAGGTGGGCCTGCTTTATGGCCACCAAGGTCTCCAGACCTAAATCCCGTAGACTTTTACTTCTAGGGATATCTAAAAGAACTAGTTTATTTAACAGCAGTAACTTCTAGAGAAGAACTACCAGCGAAAATAGCACAGCATTCTAACGAAGTTCGTTATAATGCCGGAAAATGTATTCAAATACGTGTAGACTATATTGAATGTTTGCCAAAATAACATTTAAACGTTTTCATTACTTTAGTATTTTAAAAACATTATGAACTAATTAAGCTCCGATCATCAACCCTTTCAAAGGTTTTTGGACTTGACAATATATGAGCTGAAAATCTCTCGGCCTAGGGTCTTTTTGCCTTCGAGGAGTTGGAAAGCGCTTCCCAAAAATTAAATGCACATCACAAACCCTGCTGTTAGGAAAACGATTGCTCAAACGCAATAAAAATAATGAAATTAAATGCAACCAATGTTCTCAGACTCAATACTACTTTTTGTCTAGATAAAATAAATGCTTAATTTCTCAACGGTCAGAGAAACAGAGAAACAAAATGCATTTATTGGTTTCAGAACGAATAATATTTTTGTCCAGACAAACAACAAAATGTGCAGATATTATACTAAAACAGCGGCCTGTCGCTACGGTTATCTAAGCAAGAAATTGTTCTCAACAAAATTTAGTATTAAAGGGTCTATTTTTGGAGATTGTAAAAACGTATATTGTTTGACATGCTTTGCCGCTAAGAGATCAAGCTCACCGCAGTACACAAAGCGGGAAAATTAACCATTGGTCCAGAAAAAATATGGCGGAACAATAAATAGCCAATTAGAACACAACGCGCGAAATATGTTACCTTGTGATTGGTCAGTCTGACAGCGGAGCGTGATTTTTAGCGACATAGCAAGCTGTTAGTTCCTCGACAGGCACACTGCGGGTTAAACTAGTGAAAGGTCAACACGTACGTCAAAATTAACGTGGGCCATCGTCCGTTGGACATGACAAAATTGAATCAGCTTAACAAAAAAGCACCAAGTAATAAGTGTAATAATGTTATAGAAGTTGTCTTGTACTAAAGTTAGTAATTAATCATGTATTAAAGTGTTATCTTCTAAACAAGTGCCGAATTGGATAAATAAACGCCAAATTAAATGTGATCTAACTGTCTAATTCACTTAGCCATTATATAAAACCAACCAGTGAAATAACCTAACCCGAAGAATATACAAAGCCTCGCCATTTAATGTTAGGAGTTGAAAATACAACTTGATTCCCACACCTGCGAATTTCATCTTTACCTGTTTTTGTTTAGCATTAGTAACTTTTGAGTGTTTCGCATGAAAACCGATTTATCTCGAAAACCGCCAGTTTTATCGAAACAAATTAGGAGTACCTTTTTTGAAGAGGAATAGCCAGAGTATTTAGAAAATCAGTTTTCAGCTCTGTCATATGACACAGGTAAACATTTTGGAGCAACGAGTGTGATGGCAAGTCCGTTCCTGAGGATGGAAAATACCTACTGTATAGAGATGGGATAAATTACTCTTTTCGAAGAGACGGCTCTCTAACTCTGGCTCACCTAAAAGAGTCGACTCACTGAGATGACTCATAAGAGTTATGGGGCTTAGTTTTATTTAAATTACCGCATGATAGTAGACGACCCGCAACTCACTGCACGAGTGATTCCGCGCTTATAAACTTTATGATAATGGTTATGGTTCATCGGTGGAGCTGCTGGTTTTGTGGGAACACCACACAGCGCCGCAATCCGTGAACCAGCATTGTCGGATTTTAAACAAAATTCCCCGATTCACAGATTATTCAAATAATAATAAATAACAATAATAAATATAGGTACATACATACTCTATTATTTCAATGGTTTCAGTACACCACCTGTTCCGAATTTTTGTTTTGTACCTGCACAAATGGATAAGTTCAAACCAGCTATAACTGTAAATTAGCCCATATTGTAGGTTTTTTGTAATATTAATTTTTAAGTGTAATGTAAATAAAACAATGCAGTCTTCCTTCACAATTTTTAAGTGTTCAGATAGATCAAATATTCTGAGGGTTACTAGGGAAAACCCAGGCATTGTGCTTGTCACAGAGCTCAGTGCTTGTCCTTGTAGTTTCCAGGGCCGCATTCATCTCTTACCAATATTTCCATCAACCATAATTAGATGTAAGGCTGTGAACTTATAACAGTGGCTAAGCTGACGAAAATAAATTATTTCTAATCTATGCATCATGGTTTTTTAGGATTAAGAAATTTACAATTAATGAATATTGTGTATTTCTAATTTTCCCCAGATTTGATAGTTTCAAAAACAGACCTAGCATCACTGGCGTGAGCGTAAATTGAGAAAGCAAAAGAGCCAAGAGGCGATTCATTCGGTTCGGGGTTGGGTGATCTATAGATCAGTAACTCACTATACTGAGTCAACTCTTCAAGTCAGTCGTCTTCAGGGACGCGCCGTCCATATGGGCAAGGTCGTACGGCGCACGACGGCGCCAAGGCCTAAAGGCGCCAGGCCTTCAATACAAATTAACATAAAACTAAAAAAAATTATTTATGAATACCGGTGGTGAAAATGCTTTATCCACCAACACCGACCACCGGTCGGCGACCAGTACCAGTAGTGAAATTTCCGCGTGCGTTCGGCGCGCTTGTTTAATCTTGCAAAATTTTGCGTGTTTGTAATCGATGTAGTAGGTTAATTTTTCATTCTTGTCTTGATGAGCGCATAAGTCGTATAGAGTGCCTTATTTGCTATTACGTATCTACCGCAATTGTGAAAAATAGTTACAAATAAGGTAAAGTAAATTAATTAACAGGGATGCAAATAATTGTTTTTCTTTTGAATAACTTTTGCTTATGAAACAAATAAGGCTTAGTGTTTAATGTGTTTTTATTTATTTTATTGAGATGGCCAGAGAAGAAAAAAAGAAATTGTCTGGTTTACAAAACTTGCTTAACAAGCGAAAACGGGAGGAAGACTTGGAGAAAATAAATTTCAAAATTAGTAACTTTTTTCGAAAGACAAAATAAAACTTGCCATCAGAATGAGGATGAAGATCCAAAAGAATTAGATCCTGATACGTTTCAGTCAGTGTCGGTACCATCATGTTCGAGTAAGCAAGCCGAATTATCCGAAGAAGCGCCCCTTTCTAACGGTCCAGGTCTTTGGCCGAGTGTATTGTCTCCAATCCAGGTGCAAGAACTTGTCAAAAAAGGTCAAATGCACTATCAAAATAAAACTATGTATCCTAAAGACAAAAGTGGACGTAAGTTTTCCGATATATATTTTACTCGAATTTTGTTAAATGGTGAAAAGGTTCAGCGTCATTGGTTGCTATATTCTATTGAAAGTAATGCAGCTTTCTGCTTCTGCTGTAAAATATTCAATGACCCCAACCCCAACAATCCATTGACTTTTAAAAACACTAAACTAAGTAACCAAGACGGTTTCAATGACTGGCATCATTTAAGCGAACATTTTAAAATCCACGAAAAAAGTAAATCTCCTTTTCAAAATTTACGTGTCTGGTCAGATTTACTAGAAAGATTAAAAACGAATCGAACTGTTGATTCGGAAATGCAAAATTTATTAAAAAATAAAACTAAACATTGGCGCAGTGTCATTAAGGGAATAATTTATACTATTCAATTTTTGGCTGAACAAAACTTGGCTTTTCGTGGTCCTAGTAACAAATTAGTTGGAAATGGAAATTTTTAAATTATATAGAAATTATAGCAAAATTTGATCCAGTCATGTCTGCACATATTAATAGATCTCAAAAAAATATTCCACTTTACCTCGGAGATAAAATTCAAAACGAAACCATTAAATTAATAGGTGACAATATAAGAAATATTATTTTAAACGAAGTTAAAGAAGCAAAGTATTTTTCTATATTACTTGATTGTACTCTTGATGTGAGCCGCCAGGAGCAGATTTCTGTTTGCTTAAGATACGTTAATTTAAAAAACAATAAATTTAGTGTCGAAGAAGTTTTTTTAACATTTCGTCCTATAAGTGATACAACAGGTGAAGGTTTAATCAACTTTTTACTAAAAACTTTGGAGAATTATGGTTTAGACATTTATAATATGCGCTGCCAAGGTTACGACAATGGTTCAAATATAAAGGGCAAACATCAAGGTGTACGAAAAAGAATTTTAGGCATTAATCCACGAGCAATGTTTGTACCTTGTTGTAAACACATTTTGAACCTTGTCATAAACGATGTTGTGAGATCCAATATTTCTAGTATAATTTTTTTTCAACTGTTCAAGAATTATATAATTTTCTTTCTGCCTCAACCAATCGGTGGTCTGTTTTAAGAAGTAACATTTCAAGTCTGACATTAAAGCCTAAGATTTCAGCTTGGCGACATTTACGATGCTCTTTATGAAATTTTATCCGGAAATGATTTTGACAATACTACAAAACATCTAGCTACCTCCCTAGGTATAAAAATTAAAAATTATGAGTTTGTGTGTATGGTAGTCTTGTGGTACAAGATTCTAAGTCAAGTGGATGTTGTTACTTAGATTCTGCAATCAAAAACATTCAACATTTTCCAGGCTTGCGAAAGTTTAAATAACTTCAATGAATTTGTAAAGCAATATCAATAGGACAAAGGCTTCAGTGACTTATTAGAAGTTGATGCAAAATTTATATCCGCAGAAATTTTAAGGCCCCGAAAGATTAAAAAACAATTTTCTTACGAAGGTGACTACCAGCCGATTGAAAATCAAGTAATGAAATTTAATGTAAATTGCTTTTTCGGAATACTAGACATTATTTTTTCATCCATACATGAAAGATTTAAGCTATTGTCGTGTCATTCTGACGCTTTTAATTTTTTGTGGAATGTTGAGGATTTCGGCAAATATTCTGACCAAGATCAATTTAATTTTTGTAAAAAACGGAAGAAACCTTAACTGACAAAGATCGAAATGAGAAAGATATAGACGAAATAGAACTTTTATACAAATTACAATTTCTGAAAAATGGCGACAAAAACGCGACGTCTGTAGTAGAAACACTTAATTACATAGCAATAATAGTATATTATTAACCAAGGTTTAGACAGCCATCATCATTGCCCGAGCGGCGAGTTTAAATCACGAGGAGCGAAGCGACGAGGGATTTAAGACGCGAGGGCTATAATAAGCTGTCTAAACCGTGGTTAATATATTATTTTTTCCACTACTACAAACTTTTATACGATATTTATCTTTATAGTATTAATAATTATAAAAAATTATAGGTAGGTATAAGTATATTTTTTAATTAAGTTACCTGCGCTTTGGAATTGGCAAAATATTTTGTTGTTTTATCAGGTGGCTTTGTCAATGTCAATTTGTGTTCATTTGTGTCATCAGATTTCACGAGTTTTGCGTTTTTTTAAAAAATGAGCGAAGAAAATGTTAGTGATAATATTATGTGTACACCTCCCGAATTAAGGATGGAAGCAGAAAAAATGTTGATTGTATCGATATTTTACAATATCAAGTAATTTAATATATATTGATAATTATCTGGTTGCCTAACCACAATGAATTGATGTTGTAGAATTAAAAAATCAAGTTACCTGCGTTCAA
Source organism: Polydrusus tereticollis (assembly GCA_963920685.1). Taxonomy (NCBI): domain Eukaryota; kingdom Metazoa; phylum Arthropoda; class Insecta; order Coleoptera; family Curculionidae; genus Polydrusus; species Polydrusus tereticollis. The sequence continues at coordinate 81,598,903 of OY987329.1, read as the reverse complement.
ACAAAATTCGGTTAAGGTCAAAGATCGGTCAATAATGGATTTCAATGGCTTATTATTGACCATGGTCAATAATGACTTATAAGGTAGAGAAAAACGATTTCTAGCGTTAATAATCGGTCAATAATGGCGATGTTATAGGTTAGTAGTGGAAAAATAACCTAACCCACTCATTTCCAAACATTACGATTGCATTGCGCATATTATATTATTAACCATTCCAGTTTCTGTAGCTATAGCCGAGAGGTCATTCTCTAAATTAAAGTTGATTAAAAATTATTTACGATCTAGAATGGGCCAAGAGCGGTTAGAAAATCTTGCTATCATTTCTATAGAGTCTGACTTTTTAAAGCAACTTGAAATGGAAAATCTTGTTAATGAATTTGCAAAAAGTAAAGCTAGCAAAGTCCAATTTTTTGTTTCAAAACAATCGCTATTTTTTTTTTAATATTTTGATTTAATGTTTTGTAACTTTGATACTGTTTTTGTTTTGTTACTGTTGTTTCGTATTCTACTAATATTTTTTGTGTACTTTCTGTTTGTCACAAATAAATATAGACATAAGTACTAAAAAGTATAGAGTTTTCTTCAAAAATTTCAACAATCAACTATGAGAGAAGGGTGGTAATTTGAGCTCAATATTATAATATTCGTTAAAGGCGCCTATCATTATTTCGCACGACGACGCCGAAAATACTTGGAGCGTCCCTGCACATTTCTACTACTGTAGTATGGTTTAATGACTCCTTATGGCCTCTTTAAAATATTAAAATTTTATGCTGTTCAAATATATTTTATTAAATTACATCTTTTCAAAAGTCTCAGAAAACAAACTTAATATAGAAATCGGTCTGTAATTTTCCTTCTAAGACTTTTTCTTCGACCGTTTTAAGGCGACTAGAAAAGATGCCTGAATAAACAAAGAAGTTAATGAAGTAAGACCAACGTTAATCGTTGTCCTGCGCACACGCACCGCTCGCAGAGCACATCAGGCAGTGATGTGCCCTACAAGAAAAATCCAACAACCCTGAGATTTTCGGGACTATACACTTGACATAAGAAAGTCGTCAAAGCATATATAATATAATTAATATAAGCATATATAATAATACAAGTTGGTTCACAAGTCAGAACCAAAAATGTAAATCGCTGGGTAACCCTTTGGGGCTCTGCACCTATCTCTGTTAAGGGGTACTTTCGGAATTTGTTTTCTATGACAAATTAGGGTTATTTTGACCTCCTCTGTATGCTCCCGAGAAATAAGGAGGTTCTTACCTTATACACAATATATGCAACATAAAAGGAATAAACGCTTAAAGGAAAATTAGGAATTGGTTCGAACCTTTTTCTTCATGTCAATGTATATTATAATGTGTGGGAATTGTAGCGATTACTTGTAGATGAAGTGAATTATGAATGCGATGAATTGTGGGCGGTCAATTGTCCTAGACTCGTTACAAACATCACAGCTTAAATCCAACTACAATCCAACTGCTAAAACCGCAGTAGAAGTTAAAACTCTTGAACATTTCGTTAATATATTCTATATATGAACTAACCGAACTTACATGCTAATGTTTATTTTTTTTTCTCTCGAACATTTTTAAAACCTACTTAATTAATTCATAAACAATATAAATTTAGTTGTAAGTCCCTGCGTAATTTTTACGACCCCTTATGTATTAAAAAATATATTACTTACCAAACAATTTAAAACAAAAATTATTAACAACCATTTCAGCTCCTAATATGTACACTAATTAACACAACGCGTAAATAAATCTAAAAAAAGTTATTCGCAAAATATATACCATGTTTACTGTTGCGCTAATACAAAGGTAATGTTTATAAGTAAACTATCTCAGCTGGGATCGTAAAGAAACTGTATATACATAAAATTTTATAGTAATAAATTGTAGAGAATGCAATATTATGCTACAAATGCTTTCAAGTGCAACTAACATTATTCTGGCTTCCTTGCTGCTTAAAAAAGCATAAAAAGCTTTCTTTTACATTTGCAATTTAATTAAACGATTTAAGGAATACGAGGGTGGCATTTTAATGATAAAAAATCTTTTTTACTTTTTTAACAAACTTGCTACTTTACGAATATATTTTAACTGGAAAGAGAACAAAATACTAGTCATATGGTTTATGCATTAAACTGCAATTCACTTATTGATTTCATCATTACAAGTTTATGTAATAGACCATCATGCCTTATACACTATTAACAATTGAACTTAGCCGACGATACTGCAATAACTTCGACTTCCAAACAGCCACGGCTCGTCGTCACACGTATGCAACGCCATATAAACCAGCTAGAAAAATGGCTTTCGGATTGGAAGATTCGTTTGAATCCCGCCAAAACAAAGGCTATTTATTTTTCGAAATGTCGTGTCAGAAGACCTGAAACAAGGCTTCGTGTCAATAGAGTCCAGATTGACTGTTGCCAGGAAGTGAAGTACCTTGGACCTTGGACTTATCTTTGACCAAAGACTAAACTGGAGGTTAAATTCGATAAATATAATCAAGTTAGCGTTGCGTCAAATGAGCTCAATCTACCCCCTGCTTCACAGGCAGAGTAGACTTAGTAATAGAACGAAAGTTAACCTCTACAAGGTCCTGGTCAGGCCGGTACTTACCTATGGAGCGTCATCATGGTGCAACATAAGTAAGTCCAAGCTGAATAAGTTCCAGGTAATTCAAAATAGAGCATTAGGGACGATAGCAAATGTCCAGGTATACGATGAACAGGGTGCTCCATAACGACTTTAAAATATAGACGATTAACGAGTTTTTTTTGAAAATTATAACTGATTACTACAAACGAACGGACGTATCGACAAACGAACTGATAACAAACTCACATATTAGAACTAGACCAAACGCAAAATACAAACTACCTAATGACTGGCTCCCTGTGTGTGAGCCCAATATACAGTAGAGAAGCACTGGAGACAGTAGAGAAGCACTGGAGACAGTAGAGAAGCACTATCCGACAGCATCCAGGAGATGGAAAACAGGCGCCAACGCAAGCAGCTTAAAATATTAGAGAAAACACGCAAGCACGAGACACGACAATTCAAAGCTCCGGCCTATTGAACATTAAAAAAAATTAAACAAAAATGCTGAATAAGCAAACAATGACCAGAAAAATGTCAAAGGTATTTACCTGGCGTAAAGATTCCAAAGAAGACCTTGTATATAGAACTTAGCACCAGATACACTATTTTTACATAAAATATCCATCTGGAAAGAACAGCCAGACCAGCCAACCGGGGTAATGGTAACCATAGGTGTTATATTGATTACGTAAGCGATAATTACAATAATGTCCCAGCCTCTTCTGAAGTAATTCTAGGAAGGCTGCTTGGGAGTTTAACTTAGCGGTAGACTTTGAAAGGATTGAGATAACGAACAGTGTAAGTAAAAAGGCTTATAGAGGAGGCTGTCCAGGAAAATTCAATGGAAAAACCTAATGTACAGGGTTTTTTCTTTGTATTTTGCACCCTACCCAAACGTTTTATTTTGAGAACTATAGGAAAAACTTTAGATGCAAAAGTTAGAGGATTTTTCGTGTATTATCTTTTACGGTTATTATAAAAACAATAGCGCGTTGTAAAGTTGAGAAAAGATGCACATTGTGTTTTTTTAAATGGAATTAAATTGTTTGCTAAAATTAAAGATCTTTGTGTCCTGATTTCAAAGATATATATAATGTTGATATTTTAAGAAGCCGTTTTTGACATATATGACTATAAAACATCTATACATTAAAAGATTAAAAATCAAGACGATCTGGAGAACAATGCTTTATTATTGTTATTATTATAATATAGCTACTAAAACTAATTTACATATTTTCTATGCATCCGCCGTGGTTATTTCCACAATTAAACATGTTTCTTATAACTTTAATATTGATAGATCTTGAAATGAAATCTGGATGATCTGTGTTGAGTATAAAAATTTCATGTTCGACCTTCGTCTTAAAACTTCTATATTGTCAGTCGTATTGTAGTAAATCCTGTTTTTTAATTAGCCCCACAAATAAAGGTCTAATGGGCTTAGATCAGGACTATTCGCCGGCCATCTAAGCGTGCCGAACCTTCCTATCCAGAAACTATAACGATTCTGTAAATATTCCGTAATAGGCATAGGATTGTGTGGTGGTGCGCCATCTTGTTGCCAAATAAGATTATTATAATGCCGTAATAGAATATTCTCTAAAAAATTTTCTACGTTATTTTGAATTAAATTTAAGTATCTCTCACTATTTAAATTCCCATCAAAAATAGTGGGACCAATAATCTTATCACGCAACATGCCGCACCAAATATGGATTGATCTACGTCCCTGTATTTATACTACCTGGATATTGTGGGGATTTTCCATTGCCTAATAATGTTCTTCCTGTTGATCTGTTGAACATCCCGAGGTGGTAAACGTCGCTTTATTTGTGAAAATGATCTTATTTAAAAAGTCTGCATCTACTTCTAAATGCCCGATTACTTCTTGGCAATACTGCAACCGCTGCCTCATATTCTCTTCAGTTAAATTCTGCATCGGCAAGAATTTGTAAGCATGATATTTATGATATTTTAGAGCCGTGTATATTTTCAGGTCAGTGGCGTAGCGTTAGCGTATAAGAAGGCGATCACCCCCCCCCCCCCGCTGATCTCGTGCCGCCTCTATTGATATTTCCTAATATGGAATTTTTTTTTGTAAAAAGATAAATTTATTTTTATAATATGTTTATGCTGTCACATTAAATATTCTTTAAACGTACAACGACGGCTTTAATGGCTAAGCCATGGAAGATACATAGGATGTATTAAGATGTTTTTTTTATGTGGCAACCCTGACAACGGGAATAAGCAAGTTTGTCGCGTTATCCATTAAGTAGTCATGAACACTATATTAGTAATATACTAAATGGTAATTTTGTCAATCTTCAACTAGAAGATAAATTAAAAATTAAAGTATTGAGCAAGCAAGTTAAACCTGACACAAGATAGTAAAAGCACAAAATAGAACTTTTACCCTTAAACATATAAGAACAGATTTAAAAAAGTGGCTGATTAAATGCTCTAACTATGATATCCATAAGCAGAAATTTAGTACATGAAATAAATAATTTGAAGAAAAAGTCTTGGAGAAATTTATTTCCATGAAGAACCGTAGATTTTTACTTTGTTTGGGGCCAGACCCTCGTTCCCAAGGGATCATAAGAAAGGTGAATTCCTACGAAATTTTGGCATTTGGGCAGTTGTGGAGGAAAACTGCATTGTTTCATTTACAAAAAGTTTTTGTCTGCGGCGCTTTACCTCCGCAATCTACACCCCCATAGTTCGCCCCCGCCACTGCATCAGGTCTAGATCTTTCGGGATTTTCTAAAAATTAAAATTGGTTGACAAAATTATAATCTGGTTTTAAAATATTTTAGAGGATATACTTTACCTTCAAAGAAAAGTGAAATATTTAAATCATCCTCATCATTTCTAGGAATGGTTCTCTTTTCTCGCTTTATACTTTTGGTTTTTATTAAATTCTTCAAGAATATATTTGATTGTATTTTCTGACAGTATGGTTCGTCCAGGATATACCTGATGATATTCTATCTGAACTCTGGATATGCTATTATTACTGGAATAGAAAAGTCGAATTATTTGATGTTTTTTTCTTTTTCGGAATATCCCATATTTACAAATTTCATCCAAACCGTCTTTTAATTATCATTAGTAAATTGAAAGCAGCGATTGAACTATTTGAAACCATATTAAAAAGTCCCAACCCGAATTAAAGCATTTGTTCTCCAGAACGCCTTGATTTTTAAACTTTTCATGTATAGATGTTTTATAGTCAAATATGACAAAAACGGCTTCTCAAAATATTAACATATTATATATTTTTGAAATCAGAGTACAAAGATCTTTTACTTTAGTGAAAAATATACAGGATCTTCCATTTAAAAAAATACAATTCGCATCTTTTTCTCAACTTTACGATGCGCTATTGCTTTTAAATAACCGTAAAAGATAAAACACGAAAAATCCTCTAACTTTTGCATTTAAAGTTTTCTCTAGCTCTCAAAATAAAACGTCTAGGTAGGGTACAAAATAAAAAAGAAAACCCTGTACAGGGTGTCCCAAATTGGAGGGTGACCATTGGGATCTCGGAAACTATAAGAGATACGAAGAAGTTTAAATTATGGCAAAGTTGCACAATTTGGTCCTCAATCTAATGGCATTTAGAAATTTAGGAAATTCCGAATACTTCCGGAGATATCCGGAAAAACGCGAAATTCTGAAAATTGATTTTTATTTTTTCCTACGGTTATTTAAAGAGCAATTATGAAATAAATTGCACTTTCTCATTGACACTTTTTCTCCTTTACAAAATGGCATTATCAATTTTTGGGTCTGACGTTTCGATGATTGGGGCCCATCATTAATTTCATTTTTTTTAAATACGGACCTGGATATTTTATTTCGGATTTCGAAAGCGCTCGTCATTCTAAAAACAAATATATATCATACTTGCTATCTCATTGAACGTTTCGATGAAAAATTACATCATCAAACCTGTATATTATCTGCTTTCATAATACGGGCAAATAAGCCAGAATTTAAATAATTTTAAAGGTGGCTATGAGACAAAACATTTTACGTTAAACCAAAATGGCCGATTTGTTTGGATATTTTTGTTAGTTGCGGCTATTTTCTTCGTGTTTAATATTATATTAAAAATATGTTTTCAAATATGGAAAAACGTGATATGTTACGCATTTATTATAGTTCAGATAGAAACAGTAGAATTTCCGGTGAGCGATATCTAATCCAATATCCCGAACGAGTGCAACCGCATGAAAATATTTTTGCTAAACTGGATAAAAACTTGTTGGAATTCGGAAGCTTTAGCAAGCCTAGAGATAAATACGGTCGTCGAATTGATCCGGATGAAGAGGAAAATATTTTAAACACGGTACGATTTTATATTAATTAACGTTACTAATTTAGCTAATGACATTTTTTTATTCAAAGGTTAATAATGCTCCTCGCAGTTCGACTAGAGTTTTTGAAAATGAATTAGAAACACCTAGAATGCGAATATGGCGAACATTGAATTCTAACAAATATCGACCCTACAAAATCCATCTTAGCCAAACACTTCGAGCATCTCGGAGATGAGCCTCTAAATATTCTGCAGCAGTTATGGTGGCAACAGGATGGCGCTCCTCCTCACAATGGACGGGAAATAACAACTTATTTAAATATACTGTTTCCAAATAAATGGATTGGAAACCAGGGACCTGTGCGATGGCCTGCTAGAAGTCCAGATTTAAATCCTCTGGACTATTTTTTGTGGGGATATTTACAAAATCGTTTATATCGTGATATACCAAATGACATACATGAACTGCAGCAAAATTTAATCCGAGAAATTAGAGAAATTCCTGCTAGGTCCATTCAACGTTCGATACTAAAATTACGACGGCTTAGTGCAAAATGCATTGAAGCTGAGGGCTTGCAATTTGAATATCTATTATGAGAATATTTTTAAGTTGTTTAATACTATTTGAGTTTTGTTATTTGCTCAATAACTAAATAATGACAAACTTGTTGTATCAGTGGTTGTTTTTATTTTTGATTTACAGTTTGTTTTGTCAAGTTGTATTGTTTGATTATATTTCTGCTTCATAATTTTTTTATAATATATAAGAAGTAATTTCGCTAAACGATCATTATTATACAATGGGATTATGATCTGTAATACCATACCAAATAAGTATAAAAACATAAAAAATTAGTACTATTTAAAAAACAAACTAAATTGCATTTTTTAACAAAATAAATGATTAATTTTTTTTCCTTTTGATAATTTATTTAAAAATTGAATAATATTTGACTCTTTTAATAATTTCGTTAAATATATATTTATGTATTTTTATATAAATTTTTAATTTTTAAGTTTGCTATTGTTTATAATTTATATTCCCTGAATCGTTTTTTTTGTCGAAACGTTCAATGAGATAGCAAGTATGATACATACTTGTTTTTAGAATGTCGAGCGCTTTCGAAATCCGAAATAAAATATCCAGGTCCGTATTTAAAAAAATGAAGTTAATGATGGGCCTAAATCATCGAAACGTCAGACCCAAAAATTGATAATGCCATTTTGTAGAGAAGAAAAAGTGTCAATGAGAAAGTGCAATTTATTTCATAATTGCTCTTTAAATAACCGTAGGAAAAAATAAAAATCAATTTTCAGAATTTCGCGTTTTTCCGGATATCTCCGGAAGTATTCGGAATTTCCTAAATTTCTAAATGCCATTAGATTGAGGACCAAATTGTGCAACTTTGCCATAATTTAAACTTCTTCGTATCTCTTATAGTTTCCGAGATCCCAATGGTCACCCTCGAATTTGGGACACCCTGTACAGGGTGATTGTTTATATTTTACTAGATGGATATCTCGGTTAATATTAGTCTTACAAATAAGTTTAAATTAGCAGTTTTGAAGTATTTTTAACAGGTATTCAGAATCCGTTATCAGAAAAAAACAAAAAAGCATCAGAAATTTAAAATTTTTAAAGTTACCTGGTATTTTTTTAAATAAAACACCCTACCCTGTACTTCATATTTTTAGTTGCGAGATATCGTTCTCGGGAGTTTAAATATTTATTTTAAGTTATTATGGTTATTTTTGTTAATTAAAAAAAAAAAAGACTTTTTCGTATAAATCTAAGGCAGCAGTGGAAGGCTATACGACCATGCTGATTTGTTTCAGTCAAAATAGCCATGGATAATAAAACAAAGAAATTCAGGCTAATTTAAATTATTAACTACACATTAAAGTAGTTGTTCAAAATGGCCCATGTTTACAATTTTACACCAACGATCCGGAATAAAATTAATACAGCCTTAACCTGTAACTTTTGGGGCAAATGCTCGGACACGTCAATTTAGTTTTATATATTATGCTCACATTTTGACGTTATGCGTTTGTTTTTTTATAGGCATTTGTCAAGGATATGACTACATCGATCTTTTTTTTAAATGGAAACATACAGCTTGTGAAACATCATTAGAAAGCTAACATCTTGTACAGTATGCTCATAAATTTTGGCGCGATTCTGTCAAGCTATTTCAAAATGGCGCTTGTTAAAAGTTTTAAAAGAATCCCTATTTAAATAAGCGGAAATGATAAATCATTGATGTTTTTTTTTACCTTTCAAGGTAAGAAATCTTCATTGTGTCACGTTCTGACATTTTGTGACATTGTGAACTATTGTTAAATTAATTTAAGTATTTCCGAAGGCAGCGTATCGATGTCTTGATATTGTTAGGATGTGGAGATAAAATAAGAAGTCCAAGTGAAGTGTGCACTTAATTTAATGCTAAATATCCGAAAAATCAAATTTCACAGGGCACTGTTAGTAAAATATTCCACAAATTTGATGAACATGGCACAGTAAAGGACTTGCCTGGGAATGGACGGCCACGTGTTTTAGGCGACGATGAAAAATTGCATATTGCATTATCTCTGCAGGATAATCCGCATATTTCAACAGTTTCATTGGCTCAAAATAATGATACATCTAGAGGTACTATTGAAAGGTTTTTGAAAGCAGAAAAATACCACCCTTATGAAGTATGTCTTGTCCAAGAGCTTTAAGAAGATGACTATGATAGGCGTTTGCAATTTTGCGAAGAAATGATGAAACGGTGTGACGAGAATAATAGGTTTCCACAGAACATATTATTTTCGGATGAAGCTACTTTCTTTTTAAACGGGATGGTTAACAGACATTATTACCGTTTCTGGAGTCAAGAAAATCCACGATGGATATTTGAAGCGCATACTCAGCGGTCCCAGAAAGTAAATGTATGGGCAGGTATCATTAATAACCGAATTTTAGGGTCATTCTTTTTGGAAGGAAACCTCACAGCTGAACGGTACCTGGATTTCTTAACCTTCGAGTTGAGGCTTGCTCTAGCTGTAATTTTTCCCAACGAAGTAGATCCAGATATACCTAATGAAACAATTTGGTTTCAGCAAGATGGTGCTCCCCGCATTTTGGTGTTAATGTGAGAAGATATTTCCAGGTTGCTGAATTGGACGACGTGGTACAATTGAATGGCCACCATATTTAAAAGAAAAAGTTTACCAAAATAGGCCAAAAAATATTAAAGATTTGAAAAACAAAATTAGATTGGAGACACATAACATACCGGCTGAAGCCATTCAAAATTCCGTCGACGGATTTTGCCATCGTCTGGGAGCATGCCAAGTAGATGGTGGAAGACATTTCCAGCATTTGCCACGTTAAACCACCTTTTTGTTGTGGTTTGTTTTGCTTCGTTACATTTTTATTTTTTTTAACAAAATAAATAACAAATAAACCATAACTATTGTTAAGTCACAATGTCACAAAATGCCAGAACGTGAAACAATGAAGATTTCTTACCTTGACAGGTAAAAACACATCAATGTTTTATCATTTTCGCTTATTTAAATAGGGATTCTTTCAAAACTTTTAACAGTCGCCATTTTGAATTAGCTCGACAGAATCGCGTCAAAATTTATGAGCATACTGTACGAGATATTAATAAGATCAAAAATGAAATTAAGAAAACTGCAAAAAATCTACATTTTCAAATGGAAATTCCTAAATTTTATAATTATTTCTCATATTAGCTTTCAAATGATGTATCACAAGCTGTATGTTTCCATTTAAGAAAAGATCGACGTCGTCATATCTTTGATAAATGTCTATAAAGAAACAAACGAATAACGTTAAAATGTGAGCATATATAAAACTAAATTGACGTGTCCGAGCATTTTCCCCTAAAGTTACAGGTTAAGGATATATTAATTTTATTCCGGACTTCTGGGCAGCCCTGTATAAGTTAACAAATGTTTTCTTACTAGGAGTTCTTCTGTTACGATAAATTCGTCCATATTCTTGACGCGTTAAGTGTTGATTTTGATTACTTTTTATAAAAGCTGACATATTATTAACTTTTTCTATCTCAGAATATATCATTGTATCTTCAGAATTTAAGACAACTCCTAAATTAAATGGTAGTTGTGTCAAAGAAATAAATTTCTTTGTTTTATTATCCATGGCTACTTTGATAAAAACAAATCAGCATGGTCGTATAGGCTTCCACCGCTGACTTAGATCCATACAAAAAAGTCTATTTTCCGAACATTAACAAAAATGACCATAATAACCTGTATATTTAAACCCAGGAAAACGATATCTAGCGACTAAAAATATAAAATACAGGGTGTTTCATTTAAAAAATGCCTGGTAACTTAAAATTTTTAAGTTTCTGATGCTTTTTTGTTTATTCTGTTAACGGATTTGGAATGCCCGTTAAAAACACTTCAAAATTGCTTATTTAAACTTATTTGTAAGACCAATATTAACCGAGATATTCATCTAGTAAAATATAAATAATCACCCTGTGCATAAGGAACGAGCATTAAACTGCGTTGAGGAGTAAAGATCTTTGGAAAATAGGTCAACATCAAAGAACAGTATAAAGCTACTCTAAAAATAACAATAAAATACCAAATCATTTTAAAACTCTGACAGAAGTCTCTTTTCAATACATGAGAAGTATTAGAAGAGGGGAAGATAAATCATACTCAAAATTAAGTAAGAATTATGACAGCTACTTCCTTAAAAATAGAACAAATTAGATGAGATTAGACAAAAAGATATGTATTTTCATTACATTTTTCTCTTAAATTTACCATATTATCTATAGCTAGCTTTCAGGCTGCTTTAATAAGGCTAAAAAATTAAAATATTTCATGCATCCTACCTACATTTTCCCTTACTTTTACCTGTGCAGTTTATTAGACCTCATGTCGTTCAAATTGTGCGATAATTAAGTCAGATTATTAGTAAGATTCTAGCGATGTTTTGCTGTGCTGGTTGCTAAGAACAAAAACATTGAATTCATTTAAAATAATATGCTCATCATTTCCAGTAAATTAAAATATTCATCGTTGCTGCATAACACTTTTCTTTTTACAAACCCAAATTATCATTTGAATCGTTTCTGCATATTTAAAAAGTAAAAAGGAATTAAACGATTACGCCAATTTAACATTTCTTGACAGTATTAACGACTGTTAATTGTTTCCATTTATTAATTTTTCATGTTCCACTTCCTGTCTAGTTTTTGTTTTAATTTTAAGATAGGAATCATATTAAAACATAATTTTAATAGTGATTCAACCGTCTGCTCAAGTTTAATTAGTTACTTCGGCGGACAAAAATTAAAATGTTATAAATCGTTCACGGTCTAAATGCATAGAATCGGGTCTTTCTTTGAATACTATCTATACTATTGTAAACTATTATTTCTGTATATATTTTGTGTTCTTTTCAAAAATAACCGCCTTGATCTATATATGGAGAACTATACATAGAAAATTTTTGAAAACTTGACAGTATGCTAATGTTGCTAGGGGCAACCCGGCTAAAATATTCTCGACACTTCCGGTTATACCGAAAGTAGGTGTTAACTTGCTTATTTTAAATGAAACACCCTGTATATTATTACATTTTTTAATTTTACGTAAGATTCAGGGCAGATTTTGTATGTCATGTCTTATACCCAAGTCTAAGGGTCGAGGACCGATTCAAGAAACGAACAATAAGCGTTTTTGACACATTTAAGGTTTTATGTCAAAACATGACGTTTGCAGGCCATAAAATAATAATTACTTATCAATTTTCTCTATAAGGAAGTCTTTATTATTTAATTTGTGTTCGATTCCTTGTTAAAAATATTTTTTATAATATTTCAAAAACTATTAATACAGGGTGTTCAAAGAATAAGATTAAAAATGATATTAAGAAAACTACAAAAAATCTACATTTTCAACTGGAAATTCCTAAATGTTATAATTATTTCTTATTTGGCATTAAAAATAAGGGTAAGTTTGTATAAGGTTGTTCATTCGGAAAATTTGTAGTTTTCGAAATATTGCCAATTTAATATTTTTATATGGCAATTTTATTGCGGATATTAAGTTTAATGATTCTCAGTTGGCTATGAGTTTAATTACTCGTAGTTAGCTACGTCGGGGTTAAAAACATTCAAATGTTAAAGAAGTATATGAAGCTGTCACTTACCATTTGAAAATTATTAATAATCATGCCGGGGCGCTCAAATTATACAAACGAAGATTATTTAAACTTATTTATTATTTACGGAGAATGTGATAAAGTTATATCAAGAACATGTGTCATATTTGCCATTCGTTATGCGCAAAAACAGAAGCCAACACAATGTGCTGTTAAACAAATTATGGAAAATTTCAGGAACTTTGAATCCGTTAAGGCAATAGTGCAAAGTAATAAACCTCTAGTTAATATTGAGAATATTGAAATTACATTTTGGGATATTTTGGCACATATCCAACCAACCAAGACAAGCTGCGTTAGAGTCAGGATTATCCAAATCAACAGTTCAAAGAATATTATGCAAACATAAATTTCCAACATCTAAAAGAGACTGATTTTCCAAGACGAGTAGCATTCTGTACAGAGAAACAATTTTTTTTTGGACAGACGAAGCTAAATTTACAAAAAAAGGTGCCTTTAATCGACATAATTCCACATGATGGCGTCGTGGCACTACAATTTTATCAAGATAATTTAAATGCTAAGTTAGACGCTTTTGAATCATTCTACATATAAAATGAGCTTATTAACTTATAGGTGAAGGTTATTTAAACGTCTTACAAAATTTTAAAACCGACAATTTAGACAATTTGCCGGTCGCTGTTCATGGAAACCTGTTTTACCAGCATGATGGCGCACCTCCACAAGGTAGCTACCTCATCGAAAATTTCTTACGAAGTGCTTTTGATGATCGATGGATCGCCAATAATGGTCCTTTCCTTTGGCCACCCCACTCCCCAGATTATAGTGCTCGATTCTTTATTTGGGGTACAATTAAAGACCCAGTGTTTAATACTCCCATAACAACTATAGAAGATTGCATGCAGGGAGTGAGAAATGAATTTGCAAATTTAAGTCCCATGTCAATAAGAAAAGCGACCGATGAACAAGTGTTGCTTAGATGCAAAAAATGCCTGAAAGTTAAAGGACCTCAGTTTGAACATTTACTGAAAAAATAATAAATAGGGGTTTCCATTTAAAAATGTAGATTTTTTGCAGTTTTCTTAATTTCATTTTTAATGTTATTGTTTGAACAACCTGCACCGAGAAAAAAAACAGGCTGCCACAATTAAAAATTTAGTTACCACAACTAGAAAAATTAATAAAATAGGAGACAGAGCGATCGTCGACTTACCACAACTGAACTAGTTTAGTTGGGGCGTATACAATTTTCCTTTGTTGTAACAACTAAATTTCGTGGTTGTCACAGCCACATCATAATGAGTTGTAAGAACTAATATCCTAGTTGTGATAACTAAAGAAGTGTATTGCAGCAACATAATTAAAAAGTTGAAACGGTCTATGACCAGTAGTTGTTAGTTAGATTAACTAAAATGTTTAATTGTAGCAATTCATTTTCTTAGCTGTACCAACAAAAGATATTAATTACGGCAACCCTTATTTTTAGTTGATTACAAGAATTCATTTATTTTATATTGTGCGTCCACCAATTTCTTTTACCTCCTTCTTGCCTTATATATTTATGTTTTAGTAACTTTATTTTCGAAACAATCCTTTGATTTTTTTCTAAAATATTCATAGATTTTAAACATTTTTTTACTATTTCTTGATGATGGCTGAAACTTCGAATCTCAAACCTTGATTGACAAAATTCTCTTGTAAATAAAATATAAAGCATATAAAAATATAAATTTATCAAAAATGTGAGTAGGTACCTACTTAGATTTCAGAATAAAATTATATTATTTAAAAAACAAAATATTTATATAACAAAAAAATATAAGTCGGGCAAAAAGTGTTAAAACAATAATATGGTGGATTTATAAATTAAAACAAATTCTTATTAGCAATAACTAACAAAAATACATCTTTTTCCAAATGTCACTTAGATATTTTGCACGTCCAATAATCTTAAAATGTCAAAAGCACAGAAATCAAAACCTTAGTCAAAAGTATCACTGAATACTTTAAAAAAGGGATGTCAAAAAATACAACATAACTCTAAACACTTTTAAGTTATATTAATATTAATTATAATAATAGGTAAATAACAATAGTACAAGATATATACCTTTAAAGACACCCACATACTCCACACAAGACTTTGTACATCTTCAGAAAACACAGACACGATTATTAACGACCAATAAGTCAAAAATCGCATGCACAGCACAGAAAAATAGGGTAAACTCGTAAAAAAGATAATATACAGGGTTGGGCAAATGTTCCGGAACGGCTTAATTACAAGCGAACGAAAAGTGATATCGAATCGGGGTTTTGGGCAATCTATAGGACAAAAATTTTACTATTTGACTGGTATACCATATGTCAGTAATGTCACCAACTGTCAAGTGTCGACGATATTTTTTTATTTTTTTAAATGGAACACCCTGTATATTATCAGATATTCTAGATCTTCAATAAATTACAAATATTTTTCATATAGCATACCATATGATTAAATTCAACTGTTTCGGAAATACGGGCAAATGAATCTAGAAAGCCCATATTACATTTTGTTTAAAAATCAAGCAACATATTTCTTTTATTATGACATTCCAAATAAAAGTCTTAGTTTCCATGACTCCCAAGTGTCACTCTGACACATTTCCTATTTAATTTTTATTTATTTGTATTAAGTGAGTTGTGCGAGTTTTTTATTTATCGACTAAACCTCTGATATAACTGATAAAACTATGGTTCAGCTAACTGAACAAGAACGGATTACTCTGCTTATGATGATAGGATATGGGGATAGACGGAGATCTTTTCAAGAAGCAACCGACCTTTTCAATCAAAGTTTTCCTGTTCGAGATCCCATTTCTAAATCAACTGCTAATAGAATATTCCATAACTTTGAGCATACGGGTACGGTAAAAAACTTGCCAAAAACAGGTCGTCCGAAAACTGCTACAAATGACGAGAAATCCCTGGATGTTTTGCTTGCCCTGCAAGAAGAACCACAGACGTCAGTTCCAAAGCTTGCTCTTGCACATGAAAACAGCGAAAAATCAATTAGAAGAATCCTCAAAAAAAATTAAATGTTTCCTTATAAAGTCAGCTTGCTTCAAGAACTATCAGAGGACGATCCTGATAGGCGTATGCAATTTTGTCAAGAAATAATGGACTACATAGACCTACAACCTAACTTTGTAAGTCGTATTTTATTTTCTGACGAGGCTACATTCTGTCTTAATGGTTTCGTCAATAGGCACAACTGTCGATACTGGTCAGACCATAATCCCCATTGGATGATTGAGCACCGTACGCAACACCCCCAAAAATTAAATGTGTGGGCAGGTATAATTGGAAACCATATTATTGGGTCTTTCTTCCTTGATGGAAACTTGACATCTATTTACTACTTAGATCTGCTTCGAAATAGAATTATACCAAATTTGATTAATTTATATCATGATCAGGTTAACGATCAAATACTAGCGAATGACATTTGGTTTCAGCAAGATGGGGCGCCAGCTCATTTTGGTATACATGTCAGAAATTATTTAGATCAAACTTTTCCTGGAAGGTGGATAGGTAGGAGAGGGTCCATTGAATGGCCTCCTAGATCTCCAGATTTAACACCTCTAGATTTCTACCTCTGGGGTCATTTAAAGACTGTCGTAAATCGTACACAACCTAAGACTTTGGAGGATCTTCAAAACAGAATTTTAGATGCTGTGCATGTTATTTCTCGTGAACATTTGCAAAACGTGCGTTCTGAATTTTCCGACAGGATTGGACACTGTCAGGTGGCTGAAGGACGACATTTTGAACATTTAATTAAATAACCATTATTTTATATTATTGTGTTTTAAAGTTATTACCTTGGTTTTGTTTAAATAAAATGTACTACATTCATTTGCCCGTATTTCCGAAACAGTTTAATTTAATCATATGGTATGCTATATGAAAAATATTTGTAATTTATTGAAGATCTAGAATATCTGATAATATACAGGGTGTTCCATTTAAAAAAATAAAAAAATATCGTCGACACTTGACAGTTGGTGACATTACTGACATATGGTATACCAGTCAAATAGTAAAATTTTTGTCCTATAGATTGCCCAAAACCCCGATTCGATATCACTTTTCGTTCGCTTGTAATTAAGCCGTTCCGGAACATTTGCCCAACCCTGTATACATAAGTATTAAGATTATAAAACAATTTTTTTTTTCTATGACGACTGGAGTGACGTCGGGCGCGCATTTCCGTTCGGTTGACGTTCGGTGACTTTCGATGAAATCGAAAAAGCCGAAGATCATTTAATTAGCGTTTCAGGCTAGTATAACTTTAGAAAATTAGTTGATTTTAATTATGACAATATACAGGGTGTTCTTTAATGACATGCTAATATTTAAGAAGATGATTCCTCGATACATTTTAAGAAAAAAACTTTATGTGCACGTATGTCTTAAACGTCTTAACTTTTGAGATACAGGGTGTTAAAGTTTTCAAAAAAATAATATATTTTTTAATAATAACTGTGATACTGTTATAATATCTTGATGAAATTTGGTACACATCTTCTATGCATTAAGGAGCATTTTCTGATGTACAAACAATTTTATTATTTTTACCAGTGGCGTCTGTACGCGTTTTGCATTTAATAGTTTTGGAGAAAATAATGGTACCCCACTGCTTTCTTCTTAAATAAGAATTATTTTTAAAATCTTCATTCATTTCTGAGCAAATTTGGTCTCTTGATTTTTTTTCGTCCGACGCAGTTTGTGGTAATTAAAAAAATTCGACTAAATTGTTTAGTTGGCCCGATTTTCTCAGTGTGTATTAATAGTTATCAAAATATTATAATTTTTTTTTAACAAGGAATCGAACCCAAATTAAATATTAAAGACTTCCTTTTAGGAAAAATTGATAATTATTTTATAGCCTGCAAACGTCATTTTTTGACACAAAACCTTAAATATGTCAAGAACGCTTAGACTTGGGTAAAGGACATGATATACAAAATCCACCTAGAGTCTTACGTAAATTTCAAAAATGTAATAATATACAGAGTGTTCTATTTAAAATAAGCAAGTTGATACCTACTTCCGGTAAACCCGAAATTGTCACACTATTGGAAATATTTTAGCCGGGTTGCCTCCAGCAACATTAGCATACTCTCAAATTTTCAAAAATTTTGTATGTATAGTTTTCTATATAAAGATCAAAGCGGTTCCCGGTGGAACACCCTGTATTATGTGGGATAAAAATAGCCTTGAACTTGATTTTTGAGAAGAGATACTAAGGGAAATGGAATCTAGTGATGTTAGCTCATTACTGCTGGACACTCAAGAAGGACCTATCCGAAGCCGAAGTACTTGTAAAAGTTCATAAAAATGGAATATAATGAAATTATACCAAGATTCTAATTTAAGTGTAATTTCTTAAATTTCTTACAAAAATGTAAACAGGGTGTTACAAATTCGAGGCTTAGTACAGGGATATCTGAAACTACAAGGGTTACAAAGTCGGTTAAATGGGGGCAAAGATCCGAAACATGGTGCCGCCGAACAAGTTCGGAATACCTTCGGAGATATCCGAAAAGAAAATAATATTAGCAAATTGGTTTTTGTTTTTTTCCTGAATAAATTTGTTGAAATAATTTTAAACAAATATCACATTTTTATTGGCACTTTTTCTCCTCTGCCAGTTAATATAATTAATTCTCAATTCCGACGTTTCGTATTCAGGCCACCATCAACAATTTCATTTTTTCGAATACGGACCTGGAATTTAAATTGCCTGTTTTTATTTGTCATACCCTAAAATCTAATAATTCCCATCTTCTAAATGCCATTCGGATGTCTCGTTCCTTAAAAATACATCAGTAAAGTTTTTGGATTTTCTACAAATACCACCCTGGTAAAAATTAGATACATATTGGATAAACTTACCTAAATAAGGGACTAATAACTGAAAACGAAATTACAAGTAGCTCTAAGGTGTATTCATACATTGACATAATTCTGGCGTTTACCCATATTAATTATATTATTAAATTCCAACCTTTGAAACAACAAGTATGTTTAAAATAAACAGGAGTGCCATAAAAAATGAAAAATAAGAAACTAATTATATTTACTTCACTGCGATGATCAAGTTTGCTGATTTACTATTTTAATGCCACAAAATGCCATTCTCCAACCAAGAAAAAAGTGATATACTTTGCATTTACATTTTATGCTAATGGAACTGTTATAGAGCATCTCAAATGTATTTTGAACAAAATCCAAGAAAAGTCAACCACATTACACATACTTTAAAAGGCTAGCTCTTAATATAAAGGAATATGGGCATTTATAAAACCGATAACCGATACAAAATTAAGGCAATCACTTCGCAATTGAGCAAATTGAAACAGTTATGACCCAACTTAGTATTTTTTATATATTATTATAATAATATGCTTTTCAATAAATGCTGTGTATCTACAGGTAAACCAAAACCCTTCTGTGTACTGTGTAGATCAAATAAATTAAGTCGAAAGCAAACTCTTTGTATCATAGTTAATTTGAGAATATTAAAATCAAATAATTTCAAACCCTTCAAAATTCATATTTCTCAAACATCTCTGGATAAGCAGAGAAAAGAATTACTTTTTGCCAATTGATAAGGGATCGAGCCACAATAAATCCGAATTTTTTGAATGCCAATATCTAGACGGATGAATCGAAATTTGCAAACTATGGTTTATTATAATAATATTTGGGAGGCCGCCAGGACAAATAGAAAAGGATTGTATGGGGATCATAATTTAAATGCAGACATGTATCTTAATTTTTTAAACAACTAATTTAAAGATTTTTTAATGGACATCCCGTCGGCTACGCCACCACATCTCTGGTTTCAGCATGACAAGGCGTCTCCCCATAATATTAGATATGTGTGCGTGCATTTTTACATAGACATTTCCCAAAAAAGTAAATAGAAAATTGAGGCGTGGTGGAATGGCCTGCGACATCACCCAATCTTTAACCCCTGGATTTTTTCGTATGTGGTATAAATGAAGATAAAGTGTATAAAAATGGCCCTGTTGAAAACTTGGCAGAGTTACGTGAAAGAATTATAATTTCATGCCGACCTTTGCTCAGAAGATCAATTTTAAGGGCAGTTAATCAAGCATTTGAGATACGTTTCAAGTCCTTACCTTTTCTTGTTTTGGTTTTCATATTATCGGTGCCCTAATCCTGTTTTAATATGAAGTGTTCTTATTGAAGTATCCTAATCTAATATGTATGTTTTTTGTTCTTTTTTTATTATAAGACAAGTATTTTAAAGACAAAGACAGTTTTAATGTCATCGGCATCGGTCAGCATTGTCGTCAAGAATATACAGCTCGATTTATACCTACCGGCACGTAGCGTGGCCAGCACGTAGTGTGACCAGCACGTAGCGTGGCCAGCATGTAGCGTGTCCAGCACGCAACGTGATAGATTTAAAAAATAACAACACACATTTTCGTAGGCGTATTCGTATCTAGCGACCTTGAGCGGAGCGTGTCTATACAGACACGGGCCACATTGTCGTCAGAAATTTTTTGTCTGTTTCGGCGCATGTCAGTGGAAGTTGTGCATCCCTAATTAGTAACGAAAAATTAATTGAATTAGTTAGAGGATATACCTTTCTCTATGTTCTAACTGGTCGCATATGTTTAGTTTTTAATGGTGAAATTTTAATTGCAATTGCAGCTCATATTTACTCGTTCTAAAGTAATAATTGAAAACTCTCTCTTCATCATTTACGCGCTCCTTGTATAGTGTATAATAATATTATCCTCCATTTTTTTGTTTTACGTTCATTGGATGAATAGAAAACCTCCTCTTTCTCTGTTGTACTTCTATATAATCCAATTTCTCTTCTTCTTCTTCTTTTTTTTTTAATACGCTGGCGCACTATAACCTCTCCAGGTGGTTGGACTGTCGGCGACTGTGTCGCATAATGTAGAAACTTGTGTCTGTTCCATGCCTGTTCCGTTACGTGCTGGACAGGCTACGAGCTTGTAGATATGAATCGAGCTTTTAAAACGTAGTACTTACCGTGTTATTGTTTAATAATCCATAGACCCTTTCGTAGCAAATACTTACAGAACAATTGATAATGTGAAACTGCCAAATAAACCGGTATCATTGTGTTTACTTTTGGCTGGGTTGGTGACTATATTATTTGTGGACAAGTATTTATTTCTATATATTATTTATTTGATGTCTTATGGTTCAATTAGAATAAGTTCCTGATAAAAAATGGTCTTTTATCTTTTTCCCATTATACAGAATAGACAAAACATTTTAAAATAAACAGAACTCAACTAAGGTAGGTGCTTGATCTAAGCCCTATTACTATTACATCAAATTTGTTTTCGTCGAGGCGGGAAATTAAGATATATCAAAAAGAACGCAGCAGTATTTATTAAGAAAATTTAAGAAAACTTTACAAAGAAAACTTTCTCAAGAAATATGAAGACAAAATTTTAAAAATGGTTGTTTTTGTTCTACGATATATTACTTTCGCTTTTTGATCAAGAACGTCCAACTCTAACAGTTTTCAGTATACAGCAAACCGTCTATGGACATAATCGAAAACAAAATACATCATAAGGATCGGATGAAGGGGCGAACATTCACAAAATGGAGTTTTGTCTAATAGTCAGATCCCAAATTAGCAATTTTGGGTGTTTACTTTACTCAGTTGTGAACTAAAAACTGATAAAACAAATGCATTTTCACCTTCTTGTTGGCAACTTTTAGTAGCAACTACTACAACATGTCATTTTTAATTTACACAAGTTGTAGTGCTTTAGTTTTTTAATATTACTAAAACTAGTTGTTGTGGCTGTTGTTAAAATCTTATAATAGCTTTCTTGTTTTATAATTACTTAAAACTTATATTACAGCATTAGTAAAATATTTTTTTTTGTGATTTTTGTATCTCGATTTTTATTACAAATATAATGCATTAAAGTAGACGCTTACTTCTTTTGTTTAGTTTAAAAGTTAATAGAGGAGAAGCAGGCAGATATACCATATATTCAATATTCAAAAAACCTTACCAACGGGCGAACCATTGGTACCTATTGAGGCGCGATAGCTAATGAGTTTTCAGATTCTATACATTTCTTGAGTAGGCATCTGTCTTGACCAGCTTAACACCATTTATATTAAAGTAATTAATAAACTGATGTAATGTGGTTTAAAATATCAACACAGAGAATTAGTAAATTCATCTGCTGCCTTTACCGGCTGCCAAGCGATACCGATTATAGAGATTTGTTCTGCTCACTTGCTTATACTATCGACTTTTTGCAAGCCCACCAACCCAATTCCGAAGTTGTCATCCTTGGCGACTTTATCGTTAATAATATAAACTGGCTCAAAGACTCGAATACAACCGACGATAAATGTCGCGAAGCCGATTCCTTTGCCATCAGCTCTGGTCTCACCCAACTCGTAGGTGAACCAACTCGGATTCCAGACCAAGATGGTGATATTGCTAGTTTGTTGGATCTTTCCTTAACTTCAAACCCCGACTTGTACAGTGTCACCTTGAAGCCTCCGTTAAGAACGTCTGACCACAACCTTATTTCGGCACTGAACAAACTACAAATTAGTGCCGGACAACCTGCTAAACCACGCAAGATCTGGCATTATACATCAGCTAAGTGAGATGACCTAAGGGACCATTTTCGAACCCTTCCTTGGCGGGACGTTTGTTTTGCCTCTGACGATCCATCTATCTGTGCCAGAGAACTATTGCAGGTTATCATTACTGGCATGAAAGCCTTCATCTCTATCTGAAAAGAGTACCTTGCTCACGGCAAGCCCTGGTTTACCAAAAATTATGAAGGAGCTGTAAAATTAAAAAATGATTTCTACCGACAATGGCGTCAAAAGCCTACCGTCGAAAATCGTACTACTTTTGTTAACGCTGGAAACCAATTCAAGCAAACGATAAACCAAAGCAATGAAGCACACAACCAGAGGATTAAAGACAAACTTCTTGAATGTCCTAGAGTCCAGCCCATACAATATCAGAGTGTTTTCTTTTAAAACAAGAAAGTCAGGTTATGGAAAGAACGACAGCAGGTAGTGCGCAAAAATCGATAAATACACGAAAATTAGAACATGTTCTATTCCGTTAATTTATAAATCCATTTCTAGGTCAACTTTTTTAAGAAAATTTAGGTATTTCATTGGTGGAGTTGCTACATGTATTAGTACATAAAGAAATACACACAAGTAGCAAATGATTAACCGTGTCTGTTATTTAAATAAATGGAGGATTTACTTTCTCTAGACATAAACTTAATATATTACCAAAAATTAAATACAATAAGTATGTGTGCTCAATACCATTAAAACACGAAGGAATAAAATTAACATCATGTAATAATTTCTCTATTATATTTGCATGTTTTTAATTGCAAATAAAGTTGAAGGAACATTCTTGACGATTGTGTCGATGATAATAATTAAATTTTGAACAATGACTCCAAAGTTTATTTTGTTTGGGTGAAATTTAAAAAGAACAAAACAAAAGGTTTTAAGAATATTTTTTTAATTAAGGGTTTACGAACGTACGTTCAGTGCCCTCAAAAATAAATTCCTTGATCAGTAATAGCTATCTATCTAACACGTGCGGAAAATATCTATTCCACATTTTGGTGCGGTATAGTTAAAAATAAAGTCCTAGGCCCTGTATTTTATGAAGGCTCCCTTAATGGACAAAGATATCTGGAATTTCTTAACAACGAACTAGAAGCTCGTTTAGAGGATTTGTCAATCAATGAGTACTGTCAGATGGTCTGGCATCAAGATGGAGCTCAACCACATAACATAGTCCCTGTGACAGAGTATTTAAGCAACCGCTATGACGATTGGTTAGGAAGACACGGCACCATTCGATAGCCACCCAACAGCCCAGATCTTACTCCATTAGATACTTTCCTATGGGGTTATCTAAAAAACAGGGTGTATGCCGATAGAAACACAAACTTGCAGCATTTAAGACAAAAAATTAACCAAGAAATCGAGAGTTTAAACAACCACTACCCAGAATATATTTCGAATGCTATTAACAGATTAGTAGTGGATTATATAGATAGTATAGATAGAAGTGACGATCACATCGAGCAACTGTAATTATTTTATCTTGAAAATGTTACTCCCAATATTTAAATTAATAAATTGTTTAATTAATCCAGGCTACCCCGATTTTAATATTAATTTTTAAAGAATATTTTAATTTAAAATATTTTCTAAATGGCTTGTCAGAAAGGTATCAAACTATATATATTTGAAATCAGTAAAAAATGCTCTAAAAATATCTATTAATATACAGGGCATTCCATTTAAAATAACACAACTCGTGCAAAAATTTTAATGTTCCATCAATCTTTTGTTTTTTTCTGATCATTTTTTTAAAAACTTCAGATAAAATTCGACAACTTTATTCACCTTAGTTTTTTGATGTCTCTATCAATAATGCCGCTAGCATATGGGTTAATATATTATAATATATACCCTGTACACGTGAACTGCGCAGACCCAAAGCTTTCGCAAAATGCCGCAAACTGGGGATATTTCTGTAATAAGGTATTACCAATACTTGGCCATATATGTGGTGCGTGTAATGATTCTTTCTAGGAGGAGGGCGAAGAAAATCGCGATATAAATATATGGTTGTTGAAGTATAGTGTCCCGTGTCACTGTTAAAAAACTTTCAGCATGCATATTATGAGTATCGGAAGTACCTAATTATTTTTAGGATGGTTGTAGAAAAATATATTGTTAAACGGATAAGGTTTGTTGGCCGTTATATTCGTTACTGTATCGCCACTATATAAGACTAGTTGTTTTAATTATGCATAGATTCAATTAAACTCTGCTTAACAAAAAATAACCATATATTCACTTCACTTTACAACACGATGTAATCCTACAAGGCCATTATAAAAAAAAAATTCCGCACCTTATAAATAAAAAATATCTTGACGTCGAAACGTATTCCTTTTAGTTATGTGTGGAATTTATAAATTTACCGACGAGAAACACATTTGTTTGTAAAGAGAGGAAGTTACCGTGAACCGGCAGAGAGGAGAACTCTCTCTTCGAGTTATTATGAGAGAATACTAGAGTTGTCCTAAAACGACATCAAGGAGCTGCCTTTTCTACTTGAAGAACGATAAGAGAATCATAAAAATGGAGACGTCGGATTACCTTCTTACCTCTAATCTACAGGTGGGACCAACTAGGCTCGATAAAGGTTATCACCTACATCGTCATACGATAATAATATGTTATCGTGACAACGTTCAGCCATATTTTTAACATTACCAGTAAGAAAATAGCAGAAATATTGAGAGACAATTTTGTATTTTGGTGTTTCGGGGCCTCTTAAAGAAACCTAATTTGCATATTGTCATTTTTTAAGCTTATCTTGCAGCTTACAATAAAGACTACTAATCTATAAATAGACATGTTGCTGACTATTTTAGACCATTTTAACGGCATTTCGTGGGAATAATTTTAAAATAGGAATTCGATTAGCTTAGTTTTGCCGGTTTGTATTTAAACTAGCTGAAGTTTTATATCTAGTTATAGTTAAAAGTCGTACGGGCCCACCGGTGGGGCATGGACTAATGTAAAGTTATATGCACCTAAAAGTCTAAGTTTTATTTGTATTTCTCTCATGTTGCTGTTACGGCTAAAGGAGTGGTTTCTGGATAGTAAAATTATAATATAGATAAAGACAAAAATACCAAAAAGTAACTTTAATTTTAAAAATGATCTTAAGAGAACTTTTTAATGGAAAATAAACGTAAATACTTATGATAATAAATATTATGAAAACTAAAAATGAAAAAAAAAAATTTGAAGCCAGGTATACATACATATTGCTGGTTTTCCATCGCAGTCTTCGCAAAATGTAAGAAATCTTGCTGCTTTGAATCTTGCCTCTTTGCTATCTATTTCTTGTTGTATTCTTTTATAACCACTTGTGCACCTTCATCGCTCTATTTTTTCTGGCTTTCCCCTTATACTTTCCTATTCTGTGACTACTCTTGCCTCGCTTCCCTTTCTTCGCACGCTCCTAGTCTCTCTCTTCTGTCCTAGGTTCTTAAGCATTTGCATCTGTATCTATATTTTTATTTATTTGTTATTTAATCATAAATATAGCTTAGAGCCTCTATGACCCACCCGTGAGTACAAAAAACGAAAAAGAAACACAAATATGGCAAAAAACATTTATTTTCATTTACAAACAAAAAAAAAGAAGAAAATGTTCAATACGAACTTCAGTATATACAGGGTGTTGATGTAATCATATTACGAACTTTTAGGGTAGATAGTAGATAGATAGATATACAGATAGATAGAAACGTCTTTATTTTTTAGCTCGACGAAGGGCAGCAATGCTGTTTACTTAACCGAGCATATACAATACAATTTACAATTTTACAATTATAATAGGTAAATATTTTACTAAAATAGGAAGTATACTGTATAAACAATTAATCTGCGAAACAACCAAGGAATCCTAAACTATAAGTGTATGAATGATCAACTGTCTAAGAAAAGAACAATTTTATTGTACTTTGAACTATGGTGTTTACCAAACTGCTAGTATGACGGTTCATTAGGAAAATCGTCTTTAGTATTTATTGAGGTATTTATCAAACGAAGAATTTCTGAATTTCCGCTTAAACGATATACCGGGTGTTGCATCGTCGAGCGGGACATAGGAAATCCCATGTAATTTTAAATGGGGTCAATTATTGGCTTCCGTAATTATTTTAGAGAAAAATTCTATTTAGGTTTATTAAAGAGCACTAAAACCCACATTCAATAGAATAACTTTAGATATTTTTGATGAGCCCGTTTACGGGTTATCGCCGATTTCTTTTTAACTATTTCTCCTTTTTATGGCCCCGTATTTGCGGGCACCAGTCAAGGTAAAAGATGACTGTCAAATAAAGTTGTCATTTTGAAATGTGTGCTTTATTGTTATAAAAACTCGTACATCGAAAATATTAAAGGTGTATTTATGAGTACAAATTAATCTGAATAAAACTAAAATAAAGTATCCAATTACAAGGTTAATTATGACATTTTACATGTTTCAATATTTTACTAATTAATAGGTAGGTACTATTAAATTGTTAGAACTTTAGGATTTAAGAAGATGTTCAAATATTCCTCAAAATGACAACTTTATTTGACAGTCATCTTTTACCTTGACTGGTGCCCGCAAATACGGGGCCATAAAAAGGAGAAATAGTTAAAAAGAAATCGGCGATAACCCGTAAACGGGCTCATCAAAAATATGTAAAGTTATTCTTTTGAATGTGGGTTTTAGTGCTCTTTAATTAACCTAAATAGAATTGTTCTCTAAAATAATTAGGGAAGCCAATAATTGACCCCATTTAAAATTACATGGGATTTCCTATGTCCCGCTCGACGATGCAACACCCGGTATAACTGATATTTGAAAACTTATTTCGAATTTCAGAGTTAAACAATTTGGGAATCACACAAGAAAAGCAACGCTAATATAGAGCTATTCGGTGACGCGGTATATTCATTAGGTCATTGTGCCGAGTCTCGCGGTTGTGAGTGGCGGAGCGAAATGTCAATTTTTCCCTTAGGTATCGAGGAGTCCCGTTTTCGAGCAATCTGTGCAAAAAACAGGCCAGATGTAATTTTAGTCTGTCCCGTATGCTCAGCCATCGTAAATCACGTAATTTGTGTGTTACATGATCCCTCAGCCTAAGGTTGTAAATAAAGTGAATACATGAATTTTGAATTCGTTGTAATCTGCCTTTGGACTGAACATCACATCAAGGCATGGGCCATAAACGATATCTGCATAGAGCACAAGAGACTCGCACAATCGCCTTTTTAAATATATACTCAATATTTGCCTATTTTTATATAAATTCCGAAGAGAGATAATTGCCTTTTGAACTACTTTAACGATATGACTTTTAAATCTAAGATTGCTGTCCAATAGAACTCCCAGATTTCTATGTTCTTTTACTGCGGGGATAATTACATCGGACATAGTGAACCCCAAATTTTCATTTGCCCATCCCTATTTGGCCCAAAGAACATAAGAGCCGATTTAGACGGGTTTAATTTTAGTCCGTTCACAGTGGAATATTCATAAACACTACAGAGACATCGGTTCATCTCTTCAACAGCGGTCGCCGCATCGGTTGGAGCAAAACTGATACGCAACTGCGTATCGTCAGCATATCTCTGCATATCGAAGGTATAAAGTAAAAATAACAGCGGTCCCAATATCGACCCTTGAGGTACTCCCTTGCTGACCATTAACGCTACAGATAAATCGCCGTCAATGAGCACCCGTTGCGACCGACCAGAGAGATAGCCATTAAACAAATTTATAGTGTTATCAGCAAACCCATAGTATCGAATGCCTTACTATAATCCAACAATACCAAGGCAGAAGTACACATGAAAAAAAAAAAAAATAAAGTTCATATGAATATGAGTCCGGAAATGCTTCCTCAGGGAGTTAGAGCCCTTTGAAGATGGCCTTCATAAACTAGTTTTGTCTTATAGCTCTGCAACTACTTTAGCTATCGCAACAAATCTTGGGACATAAATTACTGTGGGTAAGTTCATCTATTTGAGCCTATTGGACAATGTTACCGCGAACCGGGTGCATGTGAACCAGGGGTATAATAATATATAATAAGGCTTCAATTTCCTGCCGTTTTGATTATGATTTTCCCATGCCTTTTACTTATGAAGAGTACTATCTGTAAAAGTCGCTAAATGTCACCGTTTCTTCGGGAATTGGCTGAAAACAAGTTAACATACAGAAATAAATTATTGAAGTCTTAAAGAAATTAAGTCAAAAGAACAATGAGATTCAGTGCAGATATCAAGAGATAAATTAATCAATGCTAATATTATGGCAGATAGAATAAAAAGAAACTTAAATAGTAGTTGTTGAAAATGCCTGCTACCACTTATTTTATTAATAAGGTAAACTCACTGTTGTCAAGATTTTGTCATTAAATTAGTGTCACGATTAAGTTACGGAATATTACACTTTCTCTGAATACTCTAACATGCTATTAATTTATGGGGAATTTCGATGTAATGGCAGAGTCGCTCCTCGGCTATATGAAGAGCGGTTTCCTAAAAGGCGAATCCCAGCACACACACTATTAGAAAAAGGGTCAATCAACGGCTAAGGGAAATTGGCTCCGTAAAAATAAAGCGGTTGGCTAATGGCGTGCCAAGAACCATGCGAATCCGGGATTTTGAGCAGGAGGTCCTTCGGCGATTTGAAAGCAATCCTTCTGTAAGTAGAATTTTGTCAGTGGTTTCTTGACCGGTGTACAGAAGAACCTCAATTTCCAAAATATGTACTTTTTACTGACGAGGCTGTGTTTGAAAAAGAAGGCATTTTTAATTGGCGAAATATTTATATGTGGGCTGAGGAAAGTCTTCATGGTGTTCACATGAGGAAGTATTAACATATAGGGTCACAGTCAACATGTAGGCCCACATTTTTGGAGAACGATTAATTGAACCGATCATGTTGCCTCCTCGTTTAACCGGAAGTATTAATCCTAACTTTTTAAGAAATGTATTGCCAGAATTGTATATATACAGTGTCACCATTAAAGTCCGCACCATATGGAACTTTTTTTTATTAATGAGGTTAGTTAAAATTAAATTTCGGCAATCGTTTTTGCTTCAAATTAGACTAAAAATTATATAATCAAATGTCACCATCTGTCATTCGGTATCTGTCAAAAATTACATTTTAATCAAAAAATGCTGAGAAATGGCATTGTTTTACCGAATTTCAAAAAATTTTATTAGAAAAAGTTGTTTCTAGTACAATTCTTGGCCTAAATACAAAGTTTCAGTTTTCTAGCTCAAAGTTGATTTTTTTGCCATTTTTTCTAATTAACTTTTTTTTTATTTAATGGAAGTTCGCTTAATGGATATTAAACTATTTGCTTATACCATACTCAATATTTTATTTAGTTTGTATGAGCTTTTTTTTACTAGAATGCCATTTTTTTTCGAAATTTAAAATTAGAGGCAACAAAATTTGACACAGGTGGTGCAAAGTTATCCTAATTTAAAAATTTTAACAGATAGACGTCAGATATTCCATTTTTTTGATAGTACATACACCTAAGAAGTTTAAAAAACTTATAATAAAATTCCCAGATATCAGATTAGTTCAAAATTTAGACACATTTTCTTTTTATCCACAATAAAATATCAAGGCAATTTTGAATTTTATAAGTAGGCTATGGAAAAAAAACGAATTAGAGTGCCGAATAAATAAAAGAAATGTCATAAATTTGAATATTTTCGCAAGTTATAGTTTTCAGTGTTATCACCAATGTTGTGCATTCAAGAAAAAATAGAAATTGTCTTAATTTGTGGAGAGAATATGCCTCACCGGCAAGTATCTGCCATTTTTAATGAGAGGCATCCAGAAAAAAATTTGCAGCATAGCACTGTTTCAAGAATAATGTCAAAATTTAGAGAAACTGGATCTGTTCAAAATAATTTTAAGAAACCTCACGCGGCAAGTAAATACGATGAAGCAGCACAACTTGATGTTTGTTTAACTGTTATTGACCACGGTCAAACTAGTGTAACCAAGATAAGTGATTCAACGAGAGAGCAAGAGGGAAAGCGTTAGAAAAATTCTTCAGAAAAATCGATTTCGGGCATATAAACCCAAGTTTATAAACACATTAAAAGAACGCGATTTTGATATCCGACTTGATTTTTCGTTTTGGTATCAGGGACAATATGAGGAGAATATTCTTTTTCCATACAAAATATTATGGACAGATGAAGCCACTTTCTCTTCGAATGGTACCGTGAGCTCACGAAATTGCCGATGGTGGTCCCAAGAAATTCCTAACTTCACAATTGAATGTCGCGACCAGTATCATTTTAACACCAATGTTTGGTGTGGAATTTTGAAAGATGAGCTTATTGGACCATACTTCTTTAGAGTAAACGTAACTGGTAAAAGGTACCTGAATTTTCTTAATAACGAGATTACCGAAGTTTTGGATAACATGCCCTTACACCATAGACATAACTTATGGTATCAGCTTGATGGTGCACCCATACATCAAACTGTAGCAGTGAAAGAACGCATAAACCAATTATTTCAAAACAGAGTTATAGGGCGTGATAGAGAATGTCACTGGCCACCCAGGTCGCCTGACATAACCCCACTAGACTTTTTTCTGTGGGGTTATCTTAAGCAGAAAGTTTATAAGAATCGACCGTTTAGAAATATCGAGCATTTGGAACAAACGATAAGACAGTGTTGTGCCCATATAAGACCAAGCTTTTTACAAAATGCTGTCAAAGACGTTTATAGACGGACGGGTGTTTGTATAGAGCGAGAAGGACGTCACACTGAAATGTGAAATTTATATTGCTTTTGTGTTACCTATTTAAAATGATTAAAGTTCCTTTTTGTTCCTTTTAATAATAATGATAGTTTTAAGTATAAAATAAAATTTTTATCAAATATTTAGATGTATTTGTCATTTGAAAAACGAAACATCTGACGTCTATCTGTTAAAATTTTTAAATTAGGATAACTTTGCACCACCTGTGTCAAATTTTTTTGCCTCTAATTTTAAATTTCGAAAAAAAATGGCATTCTAGTAAAAAAAAGCTCATACAAACTAAATAAAATATTGAGTATGGTATAAGCAAATAGTTTAATACCCATTAAGCGAACTTACATTAAATAAAAAAAAAGTTAATTAGAAAAAATGGCAAAAAAATCAACTTTGAGCTAGAAAACTGAAACTTTGTATTTGGGCCAAGAATTGTACTAGAAACAACTTTTTCTAATAAAATTTTTTGAAATTCGGTAAAACAATGCTATTTTTCAGCATTTTTTTATTAAAATGTAATTTTTAACAGATACCGAATGACAGATGGTGACATTTGATTATATAATTTTTAGTCTAATTTGAAGCAAAAACGATTGCCCAAATTTAATTTTAACTAACCTCATTAATAAAAAAAAGTTCCATATGGTGCGGACTTTAATGGTGACACTGTATATAATATATTATATAATATACGACAGAACTTATAGTTCCAACATGATGGAGCGCCAGCTAATTTTTCACTTTTTGTCCGCGAGAACCTAAATGAAAATTTTAGAAGAGATTGGATTAAATTCTTCAATAATTGATGTTTGTATCTTAACTTGTTTTAAGCCAATTTTCGAAGAAACGGAGACATTAAGCGACTTTTACAGAGAGTATCCTTTTTAAGTAAAAGGCACAAAAAAATAATAATCTCATGTCAATGCCGCAAAAAATTAAAGCCTTAGAGGAATGGGATCAAATTTACACTAATACCCGCCTTGTTCGCACGCCCCTAGTTAAAGTTGACATTGTCCAATAGGCTCAAATAGATGAATTTACTAACAGTAATTTATGTCGCAAAATTGGTTGCGGCAGTTGAAGTAGTTCGGGAGCTACAAAACAAAAAATAGTTTATGAAGGCCATTTTCAAAGGGCTTTAGCTCCCAGAGGAAGCGTTTCCGGACCCATGTTCATATGAACTTTTTTTTTGTCCCATTTTCTATCTACCCTAGAAGTTTCAAACATTATTACATTAACACCCTGTAAACAGATGTCGCGAACATGTTAAATGTTAAAACTTTTATTTATGGCGACTCAGTGAGTCTATCTAACGAAGGTGTCGAAATTACGAAACCATACGGCCTTGTTGACTCCCCGTTAACAGCCAGCTTTGATTTATTTGATTTGGACTTTTCCGATTTGGACTTGGATCTATTACTTTCAGATTTAGATTGCGACTTTTCGTCATCATCTTCGGTATTCTCTAGAACGGGTTTCACGTTACTGTTAAATTGAACGAAGAACTTCAACTCCTGCTTAAGGGCTTCTCGGAATGGCATTTTGGCCCTTTTAGCCATCCTCAAAATGCTGAAAGTGTATTCAAAGAGTACTACTACTACACCTAGGATGGTGCCGAAGATTGTTACGTAGAAAATACCTTCTACATTCTGTAGCTCGAGCGGAGTTGCTTCAGTGTCATCAGCGGAACCCTAAAATATAAAGAAATACAATTATTGGAAATTAATCTCTTCGGTTTTTTATAAATTCATGACAAAATCAAATATAATTTTAGTAAGAACTGATACTAAATCAATGTGAAATTAAATTGAACATGTATCGAGAATTAATTGGGTATTCATGGATCCACTTTATTTTAAGAAAGCAATCACTAGGCAAAAGTTCTGGAAATTTTTTTTTAAATTGCTTTGCAGCAACAACGCCCTGTATTTTTTGGAAGCTTCAGTAAGCTGAGCGAGTGAGACTGGTTATTGAATTCTCTTCAAGTACACTTTCATTTTAAATTCTTCGTTTACTATAGTCGCGTTTCTTTGTCTACTCGCGTGAGGACACGCGATGCATGCAGTGGTGGATTCATGATAAAAACCGAAAAAAAATAAAAATTTTAGCACCCGGTATATCGAAAACTATGTATTCTAGGATATACGTTTATATCTATACAGGGTGGCTGATTAGTGAGAGGAAGCCCAATGTCTCCGTTGTTGTTAGAAATATCAAAAATTATTAAATATAAAGGTTCTAGGACAAATTAATAAGAGTTCACATTTTAGAAATATTTTTGGATATACAGGGTGTTACTTCATGGTAGGCCGTAATTCCAAGGGCGCATTCCTAGACCAACTTCAAGTAGAAAACTCACGTACTCAGATTTTTTCTACGATTCCGAGAAAAAAAAAAAAAAACTTGCTTTTTTTTAAATTGGTCACCCTATATATTTTTTAGTAATATAATTTAGTTTATAACAAGCTTCTCAGAAATATGTATTACCTTATTTTTATTTTTAAGTTTTATTAGAAAATATACATTTTTGTTAGTAGGCCATGACGGGTATATAAAAAAAAAAAAAAAAAGCACACAGTCATTTATGTCATATTAAAAGCTTCTTTAGTTTCTGTCAGAGTATTCAGGTTCTCTTAGTTGTTTTAAAATATGTAATTAGCAGTAAAAAATCAGTTTGTCCTAATTATGGCAGCGAATGTAAACTTTGAAAATAATGAAAAATACGACAAGCTCGTTTGTTATGTCCATTGTAATGAAAATGCAGATGAAGCATTAGAAGTGTATTTCAATAGGTAAATATACGCCTTTTTGTAGTATCTCTATGAAGATTTATTAAATTTTTTAAATTACCTGTAGATATCCCGAAAGACGACAGCCGGATAAAAGAATTTTTCTAAGAATGACATCAAATTTAGTTGAACACGGTTTATTTTCTAAACCTCGGTCTAAAATCTACAACAAGGAAAACCGCGAGACTAATATAATAAGTGTTTTAGCTGCAATTGAAATAAATCCAACTAGTTCTTGCAGAACGGTTGAAGGTTCGATCGGAGTAGTTAAATCAAGGGTTCAAACAATCCTAAAAAAACACAATTTTAAGCCATATAAATTCCACCTAGTACAAAACTTACATCCTGGTGATGCACAGCGCCGTATAGAATTTTGTAATTGGTATTTACAAAATATTAACAGAGAAATTAATTTTGAAAGAACCGTTATATGATCCGATGAGGCTTGTTTTACCAGTGCTGGTATATTTAATCGGCATAATACGAGGTTTTAGTCTCAGGAAAATCAGCATGTAATATTTCCACTCAAGCGGGAAGGCAGGTTTGGCTTTAACGTTTCATGTTTTATATTAGGAAGCAAAATAATTTATAATATATTTGAAGGCAGCCTTAATGCAAATAAATATTGGGAAATTCTGGAAAACGTTGTACCGGAAATAATAGTAATAAGACGAACCCTTAGCGGGTCGCAATAACTTGCATAACAAGAAGGAGCACCCGCTCACAATGCGCTTATTATCAGGGCCTACTTAAACAATAATTTTCCAGGCCACTGAATTGGAGCTAATACACCTATAAGATGGCCACCAAAGTCACCCGACTTATCGGTTTTGGATTTCTTCTTGTGGGGATACCTTGAGAATTTTCAAAAACATCCCGTATGTTAAAAGCAAGTAGGACTAGAAAAATTCTGATTGCGGCATTTTTTGTTTCACAAAAAAGTAGCAATGTGCTGCGAAAACCGTATTCTTCTGTCTTTACTAATAACAGAGATACCCCGTAAAACTATCGAAAACTGGACACCCTGTACAGTAAAAAATTAAAAGTTCAAAATCCCATAAACAAAGTAAAAAAAAACAACAATGTATATTATTCTTCAACAATGTGTACTAGTTTATTTTCTATTGGTTGTTTTGATCCTTAGATCTACACTATTGGACAAAAGTAGAGCAACGAAGTGCTTTTATTTTTTTTGAATTTAAAAAATTAATTGTATGATTGTGATCCCCAGTTAATTTTAATGAAATATTATCCCCACAATATTAGTAATATTTCACAATATTTTGGTACACTTTAAACAAAATGAAGGTAGAGAAATATTTATAATTATAAAAATCGACGAAATGAAGTGCGACAAAAGTAAAGCAACAAATTGTGTCAACAGTATTTTATTTTACACATTACGATCAAAACATTAAACACATTTAATAATTACAATAGCTGGAAGTATTATGTTAATAGTTAATAGAATATCCATTATTTTTTATTACTTGCCGACAACGTCGCGGCATTGAGGCAATCAATTTTTGAACAGTATTTTCGGGAAGGTTTGTCCAAAGTTCATCGATTTTATTTACCAATGATTGTTTATTTGGAAATAATTGAGTACGAATTCCACGTTCAACTTCTTCCCATAGATTTTCAATGGGGTTAAGGTCTGGGGATTGTGCCGGCCACTGCAAAACACCAACGTTATTTTCTTGAAACCACTCTTGAACAATTTGTGAAGAGTGTTTCGGATCGTTAACCTGTTGGAAAATAAAACGCAACGGTATTTCCCACTCTGCATAAGGCAACATTACATTTTGCATTATATCTCTATAGACAAATCGATCCATGGTGTCATTAATAAAGTTTAAAGGACCTACCCCATTCCATGAGAAACAACCCCATAGAAAAATACTGCCTTTGTCATGTTTAACTGTTGTGTAACGTATTTGGGATTAAACCGTGTGTTGATTGGCCGTTATACACGCTTCATTCCATCAGAATTGAAAATTTTATAACGCGTTTCATCGCTCAATGAAACTTTTTTCCACTGGTCTACTGTCCAATTTAAATGTCGACGTGCAAATTCAAGCCTAGCCACTCTATTTCTTGCCGAAATAACGGGCTTTTAGCCGGGCGTCTACTAAATAACTTTGCGTCCACCAACCTTCTTTGACCTGTCCGTGGACTAACCATAATTTCGGGAATTTCAGCAATAATTCTAGGTGCAGACATCCAAGGACCGTTTTGAGAAAATCTTTTAATGCGCCTGTCTGTCCAAATTGTTGTTTTTCTTGGCGTTCCCGATTTCGGTAGATTCTCTAAATGTCCCCTTTGAATGTAACTTGAAATTATTTTGGATACGCTGTATCTTGGTGAAACAAACTGTCTTGAAATTGTGGCTTGTACTGTTCTTTTCAAGTGTGCATTCACTACTCTCTTCTTTAATTCTTTCGAAATTGGAATATCTCTTGGCATGATTAACCCAGCACAGAAATATTAATTAAACTCTGCAAAAATATTTTAACCTTTACTTTCACCAAAACCTTTCTTTTTTAGGAAAATATTAAAATGTTGCTTTACTTTTGACGCATTACAATACTGTATTTGAAAGTTTACGTCAATATCAGTTCATTTGTTTTGATTGTTGGAAAAAGCTGTTGCCGCCGATAACAGCAGCCTACTTTGATATTTAAGACACGATGTATTTAAATACGATATTATGCATTTAATATTATAAAATTAAGATTTCTTTAATTTTTCGAAAGTGTTGCTCTACTTTTGTCCGATAGTGTATATCTTATAAAAACCAGTAGTCTTTAGCCCTTACCGTACATTGCCCACCACCTTTCCTTTCTTCCCACCACTTCTTTCTTATTTTTTCAATCACGCCAGAGGACTGTAATTTGAGAATTGCTGTACTAAGCTTGGTTCTATACGGTGAATCTAAAAGTGAACAATAAAGATTTTATTAGGGATTATTAAAGACAAAATATTAAAGTACGTTCATACATATCGTTAAAGCACTACAACGTGCAAATTTATAGAACGATTAAGATGGTTTCGCTACTGCATAATTCTGAAACGGCTATTTAAGATACGTGTCCGGACAAACATTTTAATAAAGGACTGTTTCTATTTGTAAGGAGCATAGCCTTTTTAAAGGAAACTAAGGAAATTAATGAAGGAAGTGGAACCAAATGTACTTATTTTTAGACATTTTTCAAGGTTAATATCGCCGCCAATAATTTTTTTGTTTAAAAAGGTTTATGCAGCGCACAAAGCATGTAATAGAAGTTGTCTATGTTTATTCTCAGTCGACGGGAAATAATCGCTATGGAGGCAAGATTATGATACACTAAGAGAAAGTTAAGTTAGGAAAATAAAAATTGAAAGGGCACGAGGAAATTTTATTACCTAATTGCTTTAAGTTTTGTTGTTAATAATTAAATATTTGCGTTAACAAATTTACAGTATATGTGTCGTATTTATAAGGCGGCTAAGAAGCTACTAAAAATACCACGCAGGGTATTTTGTATTACGTGATCCGTATAAATAATAATTAATCTTATTATAGATTATTGATTAATAATGAATCCTTATTAGCTGTTGTATCTATAAGTGACCTAAGAAGCTATTAAATAGGAATTTTATAGTATATGGCATGGATATGGATACAAAGATACTTTTTTTTTGGAGTGTTTTAAGGTTAATATCGTCGCTAATATTTGGTAAAAATGGAAAATGGATATAGCATATACAGGCGCCGAACATCTGGGAGGAGGTACCTAAGATATATCAATATTTAGAACAAATAGTAAGAGACGGTTTCAATCGAAGTGTAAAACTAAGGTTGATGTCTACAGAATTTATTCCACCCTCTATGTAAATATCTAGTTTGGAGAAATATCGCTAACACCTTAAATTTCAATAATGACAAGAAAACGGTAGTAATACTAAAATGCAATGAATGAATAAGTAGCGTTTTTTTTTTTAATTATTAAGTAAATCTTTTTTGTACCAGATACAGTGTGTCCCGCTTTTCACGAATACACCCTAATAGCCTAGTTATTAATAATGAGATTTTCTTGAAATGTTGGTGGTAGACGTATGTTGGAAAAATTAAGTATTTGGCATAGTGAACATTTTTATTTACCATTGGTGTTGATGAGTTACAAATGCTTTTTTTTTTGGAAAAAGATACTAGGGCTTATATTAGATAACTGTTTTTATCAGATTTAGAATCAGCATCCCCAAAGACCCCTTAATTCATATTTTCAAAATCTCAATTACCACAATTACGATTTAGGTTTTTTCAAAATTTTATAATTCGTACGAATTGTCAATAAGTGAAGCAGTGTTACTTAACTGTTAATAAGATGGTACAAAACCGAAGACTAGTTCTTACAATTGGAGAAAAAGTAGAAATTATCTGCTTAGGTATTTGGTAATAATGAAAGATCTACGCGTCAGCTTGCTGGAATATTCAATGAAAGGCATCAGGATCGAGCACCAATTACTGACGATACTGTTGACAAAATCGACAGATTGTTCGCAACGACTGGAGCGGTTTTCAAGACAAGACCAAGGAGGTACAATTTAAATCAAAGACATTATCCAGGCGACGACCGTATCTTAGCAGAATTCCGAAACAACCCAATTGGTAGTATAAGGGTAGTTGCGAAGATACTGAATTTAACAACAAATAAAGTATGGAGGTGTTTGAAACGCAATAGGATTAGGGCATTTACCAAAATTTCTACATACTCTGTTAAATGGGGATTTTGAACGGCGATTTGAATTTTGCTTATGGTTGCAAGGTAACTATCTTAACGACAGACTTTTTCTAAAGAACATTATGTTTACTGACGAGGCAACGTTTACGACAATCGGTCTGGTATCTAGTCAAAATTGTAGGTTTTGGGCAGCCGAAAATCCAAGTTGGGTAATTAATTGTAAAAACCAGTAGAGTGAAAAGGTGAACGTGTGGTGTGGCATATTTAGCGAACGAATTGTTGGCCCTTTTTTCCTGGATAACTTGACCGGACAAAATTTTCTACATTTTTATTAAATGATTTTTATGATTTTCTTATGGAATAGCCCCCGCATATTATTCTATGATAGTTAGAAACTTTTTAAATTAAACTTTCCCTATGAAGTGAATAGGTAGAAATTCTCCTTAAGAACCATGTTCATATCGGTCAAAAACGGTTTCTTAGCAGCTACCTTATTTCTCAATTCCGAATTTTTCCTTATACGATTTCTCGCCGTTCTTACTGTCCCAGGAGAAAAATTAGTTTGGTTGTGTGCTTCTACAGCCGTCTGAAATGGATTGTTTCGCAAAAAATCTATTAGATCATTATCTTGATTTTCGTTTAAATATTTCTTCTGCCACTTCCAGCCCTTCTTTCCAATGACCCTGTATTTTCCCATTTAGTTCTGAGGCTTTGTATAGTGCTTCTTGGTTTCCCATATTGCTCAGCTATTCTTCGTAGATAAACACCGTCTTCGAATAGAGCAATTAATCTCGCCTTCTCGAGTTGATTCATGTTCACAAAATTAGTTAAAATGAAATAATATAAGTTGCAAATTTAATGACACCGATAACAATTTGTCAAAAAGTGAATTTCCAGGTGATCTACACCTAGAAGCCGATATCAGATCAGGAAAAAATAAGTGTACGAACTTTTGTTTCCGTCACTGTACGTTTAAGAAGAATTGTTGAAAAGTGTATTGTTTTAGAAGGTAGTTATGTTGAAAACACAAGAATCTAAAATAACGTAATTTTGTAAGCACAGTTACAAATAAAGAATTTATTAAAACAAGACTTTTTTTTCTGCTAAAATCAGTCCTTGAGATTTTCAAAATATGAATTAAGGGGTCTTTGGGGATGCTGATTCTAAATCTGATAGAAACAGTTATCTAAAATAAGCCCTAATATCCTTTTCCAAAAAAAAAGTCATTTTTACCTCACCAACACCACACGCCAATGGTAAATAAAAATGTTCACTATGCCAAATACTTCATCTTTCCAACATACAATTACCACCAAAATTTCAAGAAAATCTCATTATTAATAACTGAGATATTAGGGTGTATTCATGAAAAGCGGGACACACTGCAGCACTGCTAACATTACGCAAAAATAATACCGACTGCATTATGACTGTATAATGCATAATGATGCCAAAAATGATCAATTTTAACAACGATTATTTACAAAAATAACATAAATATCAAAAATTAAGCCATGTACCCAACTGCTGCAACATTTTTTTCTACTAGAATCCAGTTTGCACACTTGGATATCTTTTTTAGTTATTTTGCAGTTTTACAAATGCTAGAGACGTGCAAGGCGCCCTCTGTAACACAATGTGAAGTACCCCCTAAAGCAGCAATTTTATTTTCGAATAACGATCGACAATTTGACAATTTCTTGACGAATAAATTGCACAGTTTCTTGGCCAAGAAAATATATATCCCGTGTAATACAGGCTTAAGAGAAAAATAAAGGACATTCCAAATTTGTTAGAGAATATAATATACTCTTTTTTCCAGTGTAAAATAAGTGCAGGAAAGGGAATTGTTTCATCTTAAAAAGCTTTCTATAGAACAAAATTGGTCCTGCGTGATATCTTTAAAGAATGTTAATAATAACTTTGCTGTGTTTGTTTCTGCAAAGAGAACAATTAATGAGCAAGTGCAGAGTTATTTGCTGCACTAAAGCTGTTTATAGAACAAAAATGTTTTTGAAAGATGCATTTAAGGAACATTATCTAAAATAACTCTGCTTGCACGGTAAATAAGCTCTTTCTGCGATAATTATATTTCTGCCTCGTCTCGTAAATAAGATAGTGTAGTAACTCCGCTTGGCGTCAGATCTCACACCGTTCAAAGGTCAATTTTTTCTCTTCGTAGCTTAGTGGTTATCAGTGCTTCCCAATCGAGACATTCTTTGTTTGTGTGTTCGATCGTTCACGTGCCGTGCTTCATTTTTTGTGTTGGTAATATTTTGGACAGTAATATGGCCAAGAAGTCCCGTAAACGTCGCCATCATAGTGAGTCCCGTGACAGGGGCTCACATATGTTCAAAAAACTAGAAAATTGCATAAAAACTTTAGATAAAAGGTTGGAAAACATTAAAAATCGCAAGCGCAAACCTAAACGGTTTCGCCGAATTATCTCATCTTCGTCGTCAACGTGCGGATCATCAATATGTTCTCTCTCTGATTCTAACGCCGGTTCCCCCCGCGCAAATAGCCTGAAGCGTGGCACCGATAGTGATGATGAATCAGCCCGAGATGTTAATATTAACCCGGCCGATTTTTTACCTGCCGGTAAGTTTTGTTTGTTATTTATTTTACCCAAAGATGTAAATTATTTTGAAATTCGCTGCATAACAAATAAAATGTTTGAATTTTATTATATGCCCCAGGCATGGTGCCCTTATTTGTCTGTACAAGGGTAGTCAAAAAATGTGTATAAAAATACATCCTCTGATATCAATGAGAATATCAGCCTCCCTTTGAAACTTTAGTTTAAAGCATAAAAATACATCTTCTGATATCAATGAGAATATCAGCCTCCCTTTGAAACTTTAGTATAAAGCATAAAAATACATCTTCTGATATCAATGATAATATCAGCCTCCCTTTGAAACTTTAGTATAGAGCATAAAAATACATCTTCTGATATCAATGAGAATATCAGCCTCCCTTTGAAACTTTAGTATAAAGCATAAAAATACATCTTCTGATATCAATGAGAATATCAGCCTCCCTTTGAAACTTTAGTATAAAGCTTCACTGAGCCCTTTTTTGGTATCAATGAGAATACCTTATTCTTCTATTTCTTGATATCAATGAGAATATCAATGCCTATTCTTTTATGAGAAAGGAGGGGAGGTGCCTCGCCCTACTTTTCTGGTATTAAAGAAATACCACATTTTTTGTGCTGCTAGTGAATGCACACAAGAACAAGTTTGATATAATACGGTCACAAAAAGGGGTGTTAAATATTATTACATTGCATTAGGTAATAGGGTCTCCTTCCGTCTTTTTAGACAATTAGCGATGATATCATTGCCATTTTGGGCCAACAACAAGACAGTGCTACAAATTGGGGACCTAGCTTGCACAACGATTTGCTCTTGCGTTGGAGAAACATGCTGGCTTCTGGTTTGTCAGTTGATGAAAAAAAGCTCCTTTGCAACAAATACCCCCCCCCCCCCCCGAGAACTTTCAGTTTGTGACAGCCCTAAAACTTAATCCCGTCCTAGAAAAGGCTATTTCTCTACCAAATTTGCAGAGAGACCAGCTTTGGCCTTTGCACAAGCCCAGGTGGCTGCAAGTCTAGTTGCTCTCGGGCACCTTTTTAGTTTGATCTTGGCAGAGGAGGGGGGTGGTAATAGACAATATAATGGTCTTCTCAATGACACAAGTTAGCTCCTGGCAGATGTCTTTCACCAGCAGACAGTGACTCGCAGAGGCCTAATTGCGGTTAATCGTAATAAAGATTTTCAAGAAACAAATAAAGACATTCCATTAGATTCTTTTTTGTTCGGCGAGAATTTGGAAGAGCGTATTAAGGAGTCCAAAAATCTAACTGTCTCTGGAAATACATTAAAAACAAAGCAAGCCAAACCGCCACCCAGGAATCCAGCTTTAAACTCCAACGCTCCACTCCGACAACAGCCTGGGACACGTCGGAGAGGGAGCCAATACTACCACGCGGCTCCCAAGCAATACCGGCCATACAAATTCAATGGCAACAGCAAACAACCACGCCGGGGGACATATCGTCGCTAAAAACAAGCCCAACCACACAGGTGTGTACCGCGGGTAGGTTAAGGCTATTTTACCCTGCATGGTCGGGTTTTTGTAAAGATAAGTTAGTCCTAAGTTGGGTTAAGGGTTTACGAATACCTTTTCTTAGCTATCCCAAACAGCAGAGTTTTACAAAGAAATTTTGGGTTCTTCAAGATAAGGTCTTA
The DNA here is from genome assembly GCA_963920685.1 of Polydrusus tereticollis. Lineage (NCBI taxonomy): Eukaryota > Metazoa > Arthropoda > Insecta > Coleoptera > Curculionidae > Polydrusus > Polydrusus tereticollis. The sequence continues at coordinate 81,555,520 of OY987329.1, read as the reverse complement.
GTCCAAGCCTGCGTCAGTAAACTTTTATCAGATAAGGTCATTAGCATAGTAGACCCATGCGAAAATCAATACATTTCAAAATTTTTCTAAGACCAAAAAATGATGGTTCGAAACGTTTAATTTTAAATCTCAAAAACATCAATAAGTACATACCCTGCAAGCACTTCAAAATGGAAGACCACCGTACTGTTGCAAAATTGCTGAGCAAAAATTGCTTTATGTGTAAAATAGATCTACAGGACGCTTATTTTTTAATAACCATCAGTGGAGAATATAAAAAGTACTTGAGATTTGAGTTCTATTCGATACTATACGAATATAACTGTATGCCGTTTGGTCTAAATGTGGCACCCCTTGTATTCACAAAATTAATGAAACCCATAATTAGCTTTCTTAGGGGAAAATGGTTCATATCTGTCATTTATTTAGATGATATTCTTTTGTTTGGAGCCACATTTGCAGATTGTTTAGCCAATGTTGACGTGACTCTTGATCTTTTAACCTCATTGGGTTTTCTGCCAAACTACGAGAAGAGCAAATTAGTTTATTCTCATACTATTGAGTATCTGGGATTTATTTAAAACTCAGTAGATATGACTGTCAGTCTGCCTCAAAACAAAATCTCTAAAACAATGCAGCTAGTAAAAAAGTTTTCGTTGTTAAAAAACTGTTCTATTATAGAGAATTTGCCATGTTGTTGGGAAAACTGACTTCTGTCTGCCCTGGTATCAAGTACGGTTGGGTTTATACTAAAATCCTCGAACGAGAAAAGTTTTTAGCGCTTAACATCTCTAACGGAAATTTCGATGCAAAAATGAGTCTTCCCTCGATATTGTCCAGTGAGTTTCGGTGGTGGACTCATAACTTACCTCATGCAAATAATTTCATTCATATGGATACCTTCGCTCTGGAGATATTCTCAGATGCATCGGAAACTGACTGGGGAATTAACTGTTCGGGAAAAATTCTCACGGATTTTGGTCAGAGATAGAAAAACAACATCACATAAATTATTTAGAGTTGCTAGCTGTTCTCTACGGTTTAAAATGTTTTGCAACTAGTCTCTCAAATTGTAACATTTTATGTCGTTTTCACTTATCCTACGGGTCTTAAACAAAATAATAGCTGATAAAGCGAGAGGCATTATTGTTGTTCCTTTCTGGGTCTCTCAACCATGGTACCCGGTCTTTGTGTCCTTGCTAAGTTGCACCTTAATAATTTTTCAACCTTATAAGAACTTACTCTTGTTTAACAGGATACCACACCCCCTTTGGACAAAGATTACTCTGGTGGCCGGAATTGTATCACCCAAGCACTGAAGCGAGGAAATGTTCCTGATGAATCCTTAAATATTTGCCTCGCATCGATCACAAATAGCACAATTAAGCAATATGATGTTGGCCTGCGCTTATGGTGGCAGTACTGCAGTAGGGAAAATACAAACGTCTTTACACCATCAGTGTCCTCATTATACTTGGGATCCTGCCATAGTTCTTAACCATATCAAAAATAATTCTGCTAAGTTTCTCTCCCTAGACCAAATAACGATCAAGACTGCTATGCTTCTGGCATTGGCCACAGGGCAGCGGGTCCAAACATTAGCAAGTATCGAGGTCAAAAATATAGAAACGTTTTCGGATAGGCTGGAAATTCGAATCTCAAAAAGATCAAAAACTTCCAATATCAATAAACCTCAGCCCATTCTTATCTTGCCGTTTTTTACTGATGACGTAAATATATGCCCAGCAAAAACGTTGCTTGTATATTTAGAAAAAACAGAAACCATTCGAGGGGGCATAAATAATTTGTTTATAACATTTAAAAAGGCCCCATCGAGTTGCATCTACTCAAACCATAAGTAGATGGTTAAAGATTATTCTTAAACAGTGTGGGTTGAATATTGACATGTTCAGTGCACATAGCACTCGTCATGCAGCAACATCCGCCGCCTCCAGAAAGGGAGTAAGGTATAACAGTATCCGTCTGGCAGCGGGCTGGACAGAAACATCCAAAACGTTTGCTGCATTTTACAATAAACCCCTACTCCCTAATACAACCACGTTTGCCAACGCAGTTCTTAGTTGTACATGATACGTATACCCATATACCATATTACTATTATTATTATTATATAGTTAGTTATCCTCTAAGACTTATATTACTTATGTTAATATTTATCTGCTGTTATTATTTTCATCTCATGCATTATATTAATTAAAGTTTTTTGAAAGATATTTGTTGCAACTTGCTCTAAACTTCTACACTATCTTATTTACGAGACGAGGCAGAAATATAATTGAATGATTAAACGAACTTACCTAAGTGAAGTTTAATCCTAATTATATGAGGCCTCGTCGAAGTAAATAAGCTCCCACCCTAAACTTTCCCCTCCCCAAAATCGTTGCAACAAAGCTTTGAACAGGAATGACTCGATAGGGAAGCACTGATAACCACTAAGCTACGAAGAGAAAAAATTGACCTTTGAACGGTGTGAGATCTGACGCCAAGCGGAGTTACTACACTATCTTATTTACTTCGACGAGGCCTCATATAATTAGGATTAAACTTCACTTAGGTAAGTTCGTTTAATCATTCAATTATACACCAAAACTGTTATTGGGATTATTTAAAATCGAAATCTTCAAACCTCTTCTTCACTTTTCTCCGAAATGTACCTGATTTTTTAAATTTTTTCCACTTGCACCACTCATGCACCAAACAAAATACCCATTTTATTTTTTGATTCATTATAAGAATTTAAAGCTGTGTTGTCGCTTCGTTTTAAACCGATAAGAAACCTTTTGCTTCCAGTGAATCTTGTGGCCTTAAAAATGCTGTATAATGTTTTTTTAAAGAGTATTTTGGCTGTACTAACGTTGCACAATATTACCCATCTAACACTTTCTCTTATTTATCTCATAACAGTGGTTTAAAGCTTGCCACTTTCGCTAAATACTCTTAACGAGCACATAAATAGAATAAAAATCCCTATAAAGCTTTTTTGCTCTGTAACAAATACTCTGTAGATGTTCTTGGAAAGCCCCATATAACACTTCCTATTATTTATATTATAAGAGTGGTGTAAGGCTTGTGAGTTTTGCTAAATACTCTTAACGAGAACATAAATAGAACAAAAATGCTTATAGAGCTTTTTTGCTCTTTAAGAGATACTCTGTAGATGTTCTTGGGAAGCCCTTAAAAAGCAGATTTATTGAGAACCTTTTAGACATGTTCTTACAACTTATGAGCTTAAAATGTTGTATAGGCAGGAACTTATAAGGGAATTTTGCTAGTTGGGTTACTATAAATAAGAAGGCATTACATAAAGATGTGCTGAAAAGGAGCTACTGGAGATTGTAAAGTTGAATAAACCTCTTTGTACGAATTTTTTTGTCGACGAAATCGCTTCAAAACGAAATATAACGGTAACTCAACCTCCGCCATATCACTGTGAATTAAACCCCATAGAATTGGTGTGAGCGTAAGTAAAAGGGTTTGTAGCAAGGCATAACACCACTTTTAAAATGAGAGACGTTGGAAACCTCTTGCACGAGGGAATAAAGACAGTGGATTGTGAAAAATGGAGTGCGTCGAACATGTGATTGAAATAGAGAAAATAATTTGAGAAGCTCATAAAATTATAGAAAACACTGTAGAGCCTCTTATTATTTCTCTGGAGCCCAACGATGATAGTTCATCGGACTACTCGGAACATGATGACTAAAATTTAAAAATTGAATTGTTGTATTTTACATAGTAGATTTTTTTTATAACTATTAATACTTATTCCAATTTATCTATTTTCATATTATTCTTACTTCTATATAAGTTTTTATCTACTTAATATTAGAATAATTAATATTTATCTGCCTGCTTTATAATTATAATCAAGTATAATTATTATTATACTTTTATTCCAATAAACTACCTGTATAATATTCCGCTGTTACATTACTTTCATTCACCAAACTCGTCCTTCTATTGTATGCTAATCAGGGTGACCCTATATTAGGACCGATTCGGGGTGTGTTAATCTGAAATACGGAATTTTTAATAACTCAAAATCATTGCAATTTACCTGATATTCACAATGCAAACTTTAGGTTGTCCGCCCTGCTTAATGGATCATGTCATTGCACATTTACATTTTGTTACTCTCTGGCATTAAGCAGCAGAGTGTAGCTGGTGTTTTATTCATGCACCGTTAGGGAAACAACCCCCCAGATGTGACAATATACAGGATGTCCGGAAACTTCGTACGTATATTTTATGGGGATATTCTACATATGAAAAAAAGTTCATATGAATGTAGGTCCTTAAATGTCTTATAAGGAAGCTATGGCCGTCCAAAGGTGACCTCTAAAGATCAGTTTCTCTTTCATATCTTTGCGCCCGCCTAAGGTATCGATGTGCTTTTTGGCACACAAGCTAATATTAACAATTGCTAATTTATGATATGAGAGTTAGTATGAAACTTAGTCAGGGACGTTCTTACGTGGCTTAGTTTATTTATTCCTAATTCTTGTACACATTTAAAAAATTTTATCCAAAAATTATAATTCCAGTGATTTTTCTACACAAAAAGGGTATTCTTAAAAAAAAATATTGGTCAAATGATTTAGGAGAAAAATCTGTTTATTTAAATCATTGCATAAACTATTATCGAATTGATCATGTAGGGCTGTGTACACTTTTTGAAAAGATAAGGAAGGAGAGTCGTTTTTTTTTTTGTATTAAGTGTATAATTTTGAAATCTATAAAATTTGCAGAGCGCTTTCGGCCTTAGGCCATCTTCAGTGCTTCCTAAAAGCGAGGAAAATCCAATTTGTAAAATTTATTTCTAAAAATAGTTTAAGATGTCGTTTTTAGAAAATTGATTTGAATTCTAGTTATAGAATTGTGTTAAAACTAAAACATCAAAGTATCGTCTTATGACAAACACAAATTTCAAGTCAAAAAAACATCAAGAAGCCTATGGTTAGGGGTAAAATAAATTGACAATGACAATGATTAAGTCAAAACGTTGTTTTATTGTAATTTTTAAACAAAACAAATTAAGAGTTGTTGGTTTAACAATAATAAACTGAAAAAAGTAGAAAAGTTACAACAAATGTTGAAAATGGTTTCCATTCATATCAATACAACCAACTAAACGACTTCTCATTGATGTTCGTACTATTGCGAAAACTCCTTCCTTATTACGAATTTTCTCGCAACAATAAATAACACGTTGTTCCAATTGTTGTACATTTTCGACAGGTACTGAATATACCAGAGACTTCAGATATCCCCAAAGAAAGTAATCCAATGGATTGTGATCAGGTGAACGGGGAGGTCAGGCAATTGGCCCACCTCGGCCTATCCATCGGTCTGGATATGTTTGATTTAAATAATCTCGAACCAATCTACTAAAATGAGGTGGAGCCCCATCATGCATAAAATAGTTTGTAAGTCTTTGCTGGTACGGTACATCTTCAAGTAGAACAGGCAAAGAGTCTTGTAAAATATCTAAATATGCAGGCCCATCTAAACATTGAGGCATAATGTATGGTCCTATTAATCGATCGCCCAATATACCTGCCCAAACATTAATTGAAAATTTATTTTGAAATCGACTTTTGAAAATTGCATGGGGATTTTCTTCTGCCCATATTATGGAAATTTACGATGCTTTCACGGGTAAACCCTGCTTCGTCAGTAAACAAGACTTTATGTAGAAAAAAACGGTCTTGATGACATTTTCTCTGCATCCACTGACAAAACTGTGCACGAGGAAGTAGGTCTTGAGGATTAAGCGCCTGAACTCTTTGTATATGGTATGGATAAAGAAGTTGTTCATATTAGCCGAGCCGCTGTATATTATATTTAATAAGTCTTTAAAGGGGAGACATTTCCCGCAGGTTTGGAAATCGACCTTAATAATCCCCATTTTGAAGTCCGGCAATAAATTTCTCGCGGAAAACTCTCGGCCAATATCTAAATTATGCATTATAGCTAAACTTTTCGAATCTATCATATTATGTGATTACCTATATATAGATTGTAAAAATATTATCAACCCCGAACAACACGGCTTCATGAAAAAACGTTCCGTTGAAAGTAACCTGTTCATTTATTCTCAGTACTTGTTGGACTGTTGGACAGTATGAATGCGGGTCACCAAGTAGATGCCATTTATACCGACTTCAGCAAGGCATTTGACAAAATTGATCATAACATATTAATTAGTAAACTAGCTGGAGTCGGTATTTGTGGAAGTCTGCTTAGATGGCTGTCTTCTTATGTCAGCAATCGAACCCAAGCTGTTAAAATTGGTATGTTTATGTCGGCTTTTACTGAGATCACTTCTGGAGTGCCTCAGGGGTCCCATCTGGGGCCTCTTTTATTTAATATTTAAATCAACGATATTTTCAGCTGTTTTAAATTTTCTAATTTTTTAATGTATGCCGATGACTTAAAGGTTTTTCACTCAGTTGCTGATCCTTCAGACACGTTTCGCATTCAGCATGACCTAAACAATCTTTTTTCGTACTGTCAACGTAATTGCCTCTATCCAAATCTCAAAAAATGTCATACAATCACGTTCTCTAGAAATATAAATACAATTTTTTCAAATTATAGTTTTAACGATATACCATTAACAAGAGTCTCTATTGTAAAATGACTGTAAAATGTTATTTGAGCATCATATTCAGCATTTCACCATAAAAGCTAAAAAATCACTAGAATTTATTATAAGAACCTGTAGGGGTTTAAACAAATAGAATCTATTCGTACATTATATATAGCATACGTTAATAGCGTACTCTCTTAAATCGGTGATCTGGAATCCTCAGTACGATGTGTATATTGGCAAAATTGAAAAAGTTCAAGAAAGATTTTTAAAATATTTATGCTATAAATTTTATTTAAACGGGAATTCTACCTTAATTAAACGAAACCTAAGATTATTATCACTTGAGGATAGAAGGCAAATGTACGACATAAAATTTGCTTATAAAATTTTTAACAATATGATTGATTCAACCCCAATTATTAACTTATTAAATATCAACGTTCCATCCTATAACACGCGAAATAAGATGCTTTTCCACATTCAACCAAGTAATACAAACTATTACTCCAACTCGCCTCTGCATCGTTGCTGCAAATCGTATAATACGATATGTAATTTGGTCCAACTGGGGGATATCTGCTTTCAATCCCTAATGGCTCTAACAAGTGCACTAAGAAAGTTTTATTCTCACCATATACAATAACATCTTTTTTAATAACATTTATTTATTGATTTCTCTATTTAATGTTCAATTAATAATCTTGTTTATATAACATATTAATATTCTCATCATATAACGTAAGATCTATTTTAATAATATTCATTTGTTGATTGTTTATTTAATGTTAAATTTTTAAAATCTTGTTTACATATATTATGTTAATTTTTGTTTACATACTACTACTTTGATATTACTATTTATTGTTATTTAGTGAATACTGTTCCTGGGTTTGTCCCGTTTTGTATTCCTTAATGTGAAATAAATAAATAAAATAAAAAAAATTTCCCATGTTGTACTCTTAGGGATACCCTCTTGTAAGGCAATTCTTCTTGTGCTTATACCCGGATTGGCTGCAACGCATTCGAGCACTCTTTCTTCTGCTTGTGGAGTCCTAGTAGTACGGCTTCTCCCAGTTTCATTCATATTTGGCCTAAAAGTTTCGGTTTCTCTTAATCGTTGATGTAAATTATAATTTCTCACAAGGAATTTGACGGTTTGGAAAATATTCTTGATACAACCTGCGAGCTTCTCGAGCACAACCATTAGCTTTGCCATACATGAAATGCATATCAGTTAACTCAGCAAACGAATAATCTGCCATCTTTAAAATTTCCACCTTAATTAATCAAAAACTCTTTGCACTTGATCAATGATCACTACAATAAATCGCAAAACCGTCATTGTCAATATATTTTAACGCTAACCATGGGCTTCTTGATGTTTTTTTGACTTCAAATTTGTATTTGTCATAAGACTACTTTGATGTTTTAGTTTAAACACAATTCGATAATAGTTTATGCAACGATTTAAATAAACCGATTTTTCTCCTAAATCATTAGCCCAATAATTTGTTTTAAGAATACCTTTTTTGTGTAGAAACATCACTGGAATTATAGTTTTTGGGTAAAATTTTTTAAATGTGCCGTGTACAAAAATTAGGAATAAATAAACTAAGCCACGTAAGAACGTCCCTGACTAAATTTCATACTAACTCTCAATATCATAAATTAGCAATTATTGTTAATATTAGTTTGTGTGCCAAAAAGCACATCGGTACCTCAAGCGGTTGCAAAGATATAAAAGAGAAACTAATCTTTAGGGGTCACCATAGCTTCCTTATAAGACATTTAAGGACCTACATTCATATAAACTTTTTTTCATATTTTCATATGTAGAATATCCCCTTAAAATATACGAACGAAGTTTCCGGACACCCTGTATAAAGTAAACTCGTTTAGAAATTATAATTTTAGAAATTTACAATACCCTGTATCTCTGTAAGGAAGGAGTTAAGACACAGTTGCATATTCACAAACAAAAAACAAACTTCTGAAACTTTGTCAAATTACTTCTGTGTAATTACTTTTTCTTAGAGCAATCCCGTATCCTTTTTCATCCAACCTATCCCCTACTATTGTCAAATTGCAATGCCTTTGAATATTATATTCAATTGTGGTAGATTCCATAAAGAAAGCGTATCTTTCGTGGTCAGCCAAGTCGACGCCTATCTTGTTATCGTCAGGCATATCTTCTGGATGATCTCTCATATGTTTATATATTTCCTGATAAATTGGATTGCCTGTACTTTTCTAAAAAAAAAGGATAGTGGGCTATATTATTTTCTACAGCTTCAATTACTTTTCGTAGTTTTTATAGAATAAATTTACAGGAGCTTATAAGCTTATAACAAAATCGGACGTTAATGAAGCAAAACCTAAATTTGGCTCTGTTACCTGAAACAGTCCTTAAGCCTATAATTTTGAATGATTAAAAATTTCGGAGGAGACGAGTTCACTCCCAAAATATAAATATTACCTGTCTGCCAAAAAGGTGATGGTTGAATTCACTCCCAGAGACGATTTTATACCGTAATTAGAATAAGTATTTATGATACCTTAAAATCTAAACACTGTTGCCAAGTCATTCTTTTCGCCAAAGTTATTTTATTTCTTAAAATAAAACAGTAGCAAAGTAAAAAAACAAAATTAAAAAAAAATAAAATTTTATTATGTATACAAACTTTATAAAAAAAATCAGAAAATTCCGATTCCGTACAAAAATTCCGAAAAAAAAAAGGATATAAAGATTTTACTTATACAAATATATACAATTATACAAATACAAATAGTTGTCAAATTCTACATTTAAAAGAAATATTTTTTATAAATTGAAAATTGGTAATGCGGCCGTTCTGTAGTTTCTTTAAATTATTTTCTATAAAGTTTTTTCTTAATACTATTTTCCGACCGTATACTTTCGCGACGGTATTAATACTTTGAAGCTTAATATAAGTATCTAGTTTGAAATCTACAAGAACATTTAAAAATTGATTAAAATTTGGATGTGCATTGTAAAATGATGCATTATAACGAGAATGAAAAGACTCGCATGCATTTGTTGTCCTTTTCAAAGACGACGAGTTTTCAGCCCAAATGTGAGGAGGAAAAGCTGATGTTTCTTCTATATAATTTTCAACCAATTAGTCATTAAATTTGACCAACTTTTCATTTTCTGGTTCAATTGAAACGATATCTAGAGCAAAGCACTCCCCAACGTCTTCTGCTTTTAGAAATGGTAAACCAAATATATAAGTTAGACATTTAGTTACCTCTGTTTCTGCACCGTTTTTTAACTGATACTCTTTGGCAAGACCTAACTGTTGAATTTTTCTAAACCAACTTTGACCCAGGTGAAATAGGCATCCCTTAATTTCAGTAGTTGGGAACATTTCCCGTATCGCTTTATGTATAGCTGCTTCAAAATCTGCAGTTATGATTTTTAGGAAAAACTCGTGACCGGTTACAGAGAGGTATGCTTCTTTGAAATAATGAAAAGCTAATTTATATGAAGCAGTGTTTTTATTTTTTAAAAGAAAGGAAACGAGAGGAACATAATGACCATTTTTGCAACCATGAATGGTAAATAATTGTAAAAAAAATTTCGGACAATATTCAAAAGTGCCGTCAACATATAATTCCGATATTTCTGTTAAAGCAAGAAAGTTACTTTTACATGAAAACATGATTACATGATTTTTTTCGTCATTTTTTAGAAGAAAACGTTCACCTCTATTTGTTTTTGTTTCTACAGAATTTAGTAAATTATGAAATTCAAAGATATCTTTAGGAAGTTTTGGTGCAGTTTGAGACCTAGCAACATACATATTTTTTCTAATTCTTTCAACGTCAGAAGTGGTAATAGTTTCACATTGGGATTCTCTTAGCTCCTTTCTGATTAAGCCCATTGGTTTTGCCGAAACATCTTCAACTGCTTTCATTTTCACTGAATTGCTTATAGTTTGCCTGTTCAGAATTTCTTTAGATATTTTGTCATGGTTGTGGAATAAACAAAATTCTATCACTTCAACACTGTCTGGTTTAGTTTTAACAAATGCCTTGCACGGCGGTTTCCGGGACGTACAAGCCCATCTTTTTAAAGTGCCTTTTGCTAACAACTTGTGAAAAGAAAATTTGAAACCGTTGATAACTAACATGTCTTTGCGTTTTTCACTTTTAACTATTGAAGCCTCCATTGCAAACTTTTATTACACACACTATAAATCACTTCGTTTTAAACAAATTTGGTATGTTCAATTTGGTATGTGCAACTAATAAAGAATCACACTAAGGGTTTATTATTTCTATTATTTAACTCCTCCCCCAAATATGAATCAATTTGCTGATAATCTCTTGTTAATTATAGTTAATGTTAATTAAAATAATGAGTTCTCTAAATTTGAATCAATTTGCTGATAATCTCTTTTTAATTATAGTTAATGTTAATTAAAATAATGAGTTCTCTAAATTTTGCAATTAGTTATTCTGTGATTTATTAATATCTTATACATAGTACGTTTTTTCTTTCCTAAGAAAAAATAAATGACTAACTCACCGTGCTTTCATGGATAAAAACACTATTTGGCAACAATGTATCAATTTCTGAAAAGTAATACCTTTCAATCCTCCTTTAATGCATATTCGCTTGGGAATGAACTCGACCTATGTTGGGAGTGAATTCGACCCATGGAAAAACCACCTGGTCAGGCCGGGAGTGAATTCGTCCCTGCCCAAAAATTTTGTTGTTGTTAGTCATCTCTTCACCTACTAAAAAGCTTAATGCGGAAAACATATACAGTCGGCACGGTGGATCTTTGCCGGTACGTCGTTATTTCCACGTGACTAAAACCATACGAATCTAATCAAAATTACGAGATTACGAGAAAAGTCAAAACAAAGTCTAAGTTCATAGACGTCAAGATTTTCGTAGTTAGCGTTCGGGCTTAATAGTAATAACAAATATCCATAGTTTATAGGATTAAATTGAATTTTAAGGTACAGAAACGTTCAGAAACAAATTAATTAAATTGATAAGGTAGGGTTGTGTACACTTTTTAAACTAAGAGGGAGAAACAATCGTTTTCATGTATTAAGTGTATAATCTTCTAAAAATTATTAAAAAGCAGAGCGCTTTCGGCCTTAGGCCATCATCAGTGCTTCCTAGAAAGCGAGGAAAATCCAATTTGTCGAAATTTTATTTGAAAATTTCGTTATACGAAATGTGATCATGAAAATGAATCAATCAAAATCTGTTGCATGAAATCAATTAAATGTGACCTTTTGTTGAAAAGTTGTTCTTAGAAATTATATAAAAAATGTAATTTGGTTTTTACTCACTTTGTCACGAAACAGGAACATTTCATTGACAAAAAATATTTTTTCTCTAAGTGGGCCATCAACACAACAATGCAAGAACTGATTACATAAAACAGTTAATACGTAAAGTTGTATACGACAAACATCTGGGACGAACCACTTTTTAAATTTCAATCAATAATCAACATTTTTCTTTTTTCCTTTTCATTTTCGGTCCACGTGGAAACGTGGTTTCGAATCAAAATTTGACGGTTATTTAAACTAAAATATTAAATCTATCTTGACATTGTTGACGTTGAGAATAAAGAGCGGGTTATTAAAATTTTGTTAAGGATGAAAGATATTTAAATTTTCAAATGTTAATTTAGAAGGCGTCTAAGTAAGGGAATATAACTCCTGTTAAGGTTAACTTGTGTATTTAAACAAAGGCATATGTCTAGTAATTCCTTATTGATTTTTATGTCCTCCATGAAATTGAGCCTATTGAAATTTTTGGAAGATAAGGAGCCCTAGAATTACTCAATGAACTTAATAACATACACCCCAATATATCCTTCATACTTGAAACAGAAAACAACACAGCAATCAATTTTCCAGACATTACCATACAAAAATCTACAAATAACTTACAATTTCAAATCTATAAATAGATTACTCAATATTCCCATGACAAATGAAAACTACCAGAACGAAGTAAAAATAATAAAAGAAATAGCTTTCAACAATAACTACGACCCAAGTGTGATAGATTCTTTGATTTTAATAACGAAATGCAGAAGAATTAGAAATGAGTTATACCCTCTCACCACTATAAGTGATAAAAAATATATTGCTGTACCTTACCTGTATCAAAACATCAATTCTAATATCAAACAAATATTTACACAAACCATTCCAAATTTAAGTGTTTCCTTTAAAACCAGAAATAGTCTAGCAACACATATTGTAAATTCCAAAGATAAAATTGAACATCTTTCAAAGAGTGGTGTTTATAAATTAAATTGTAATTCTTGCAACAGTACCTATATTGGTTGTAGACCCCTAAAGACACGCATAAAAGAACACCTTTCTAAATCCTTTTCTGCTTTCGGTCAACACCTCAGAGCTTCTAATCATGCTTTCAGTCCTTCCTCTAACTCAAAGATCATCCATGACATATCTTCCAAAAATTTCAATAGACTCGATTTCATGGAGGACATAGAAATCAATAAGGAATTACTTTTTAAATTGCCTTTGTTTAACAAGTGTCACAAGTTAACTTAAACAGGAGTTATATTCCCTTACATAGATAGACGCCTTCTAAATTAACATTTGAAAATTTAAATATCCTTCAACCTCAACAAAATTTTAAATAACCCGCTCTTTATTCTCAACAACGTCAACAATGTTATTCCTATGTCAAGATAGATTTAATATCCCTAATTTAAATAACCGTCAAGTTTCGATTCGAAACCACGGTTCCACGTGGACCGAAAATGAAAAGGAAAAAAGAAAAATGTTAATTATCGATTGAAATTTAAAAAGTCGTGTTAACTGTTTTATATAATCAGTTGTTGCATTGTGGTGTTGATGGCCCACTTACAAAAAAAAAAATTTTATTAGTGAAGTGTTCCTGTTTCCTGACACAGTGAGTAAAAGCCAAAATACATTTTTTATATTAATTCTAAGAACAACTTTTCAAGAAAAGGTAACATTTAATTGATTTTACACAACTCCCAAAATATCTTTTGCCTTTATCTAGCACGTTACTTTGAATTTGAGAAGTATTGCGCAATCCCGGAGATGCTGTATAATATTTTTATTCACTTTTAAGGCTATAGTAAATAAATATGGAGACTGCTTAATCACGTTGATCCATGGCGCAAAGGGCAAAGATCCACTATGCCGACTTGCAGATGTTCGTATTACCTCAAAAAACTCCACTGTAGCCCCTTTCAACTTTGCACCATAGCGAATATTATATTTATCGGCATTTTCAACCAGGCTTTTAACATTGGTGAAAAGTTCTACATTATTTTCTGTTACTAAGAATGAAGCAAGGTTTGCTGTGTAAGACGATACCATGATAAGGACAAAGAACCACCATACTCCCGATACTAATCTCGTCGGAATAGCTCTAAAAGATACAAAACGTGTATTTCAATAAATGTTTTTTAAGCATTTGTTTCTTATGTTTATAAGTAAGCCAAGTATCTCAACATCTTAAATGGGCAAAGTATAAAAAAACAGAATATTGTTATCTAATTAAGCATTGTAGCATAACCCCTAAGATATATTGGATTGTGCATCCCGAACTAAGAAACTTCTAAAAACATCCTCCTGTTTGTTAAAAATTTATCCACATGACTATATTCTATCTTTAAATGATGCGTAAGTAATAAATCAATTAAAACCGTCTTCTTCATGGGCGTGCAAGATTTTTCGGCAGTGGGCCTGAATTTTTAAATTTGTGCAGAATTAGTACAAGTATCGACAATAAGCTCAAGTTTCGTCTTATATAAATATTTTAATATTAAATTTTTTAAGCTTAAAATTATGTACCGTCGTACCATTTATCTGGAATTTTAGAAAGCAATTTTATCAAGACTAATTAGAGTCTAGGTACCTATTCCATTTCTGCTCTAATCATTTTTTTTTTGTACAGGGCCATTCAACCAGGACTAAACAGGGGCCATTTTTTTGAGTTGATCTGTATTTTTAATGAAACCAATATAGCCATCTAGTTTATGGTTTGCCGTAGAATCTAAAATTGCCATTTAAAAAGCGACCTGACTTAAAACAAAGGAACTGTGGCTTAAAGTTGTTTTTTTTTTAATGGAACACCCTGTATATTTTCAGTTTTTATGAAACGCCTTTTTTTCCTGATTCCATAAATATATAATTTATCTATATTAGCTCAAACCGTTTTTAAGATATGAGCAATTAAATATTTTAAAAGCTGTATTCATTTGAGCTTAACATGTATGGAATGCCCTGGAAAAGAAAAGCCGCGTAAATTTGCATGCAATTACATTACAATAACGTCAGAGGAGGTGTTGGAAAATAAAGTTCCGATTTGTCTAGAACGCCTTGGAAAACAAAACCAGATAAATAATAATATGTCAAAGTCTAGAGTATTTATTAGTTAAAATGAAATATTCCCTGCAAGAACGATTTCAGATAATCACAATTTCTATAAAAGTGGGGAAAATGCAAGGGAAACTCAGCGGAGATATTTCGCAGAAGTTAATAGAATTGTATCAGTAAACACAATTTTGACTTTAAAACGTTTATTTGAGGAGACAAAGTCATTACACGCCCGCAAACGAAGATATGGAAGAAACGTGATCCGAGAACGTGTAATACTAATTTATTTTAGTATTAACCCAATGAATTCCATAGAGGAAGCGGTAAGAGATATTCTGTATGGTCCAAAAAGAAACAGAGTGAGTTTTAGCACCGTTCAAAGAACTTTAAATAAGCATAAATTAATTCCGTTTCGAATTCACCCTATGCAACACCTGGCAAACCAAAAAGAACTTCGGTTTCAATTTGTTGCACAAATGATTATGAGAGAACAAGATAGGGATCCTGACTTGTTCAACAAGGTCCTGTGGACTGTGGACAGACAAAGCAACATTCTCAACATCAGGAATGTATAATCGACGCAACGTGCACTATTGGTCTCGAGTAAACCCAATAAAATACCAAACTATTAAATATGAAGGCAGAACGTCTGTTAATGTATGGTGTGGTATAGTTAACCATAGATAAATTGGGCCAATTTTTTTTAATGGGTCATTAACTGGTCAACGATATCTCCAATTTCTTCAAAATGAAGTTAAAAATCTCATTGACAAATTACCGCTAATGGTAAACCAAAATATTATTTGGCAACAAGATGAAGCACCACCTCATGCAGTTCGTGATGTTGTGGATTTTTTGAATCATCGATACAACGGGTGGATTGGTCGTAATGGTACTATGAGGTGGCCACCAAATAACCCAGATATTACAATATTGGACACATTTCTATGGGGGCATTTAAAAAATGTTGTTTACCGCCATAGAAGCCAAAACATTAAGGAAATAAAAATTAAAATTAACAAAGAAATTAATAGACTTAAGATAGAAAATCATATTTTAACAGCAAGTCTTGACCGACTGAAAAGGGGCTACTGGGCCTGCTTTGAAAATAATGTGGGCCACATTGAACAATTAAATTATTAACTATTTATTAATTTTATAAACTGCAGTTATGATTTGTAATATTATTTTTCCAATACTAACCTATAACATCGCCATTATTGACCGATTATTAACGCTAGAAATCGTTTTTTTCTACCTTATAAGTCATTATTGACCATGGTCAATAATAAGCCATTGAAATCCATTATTGACCGATCTTTGACCTTAACCGAATTTTGTTTGAACGCAGGTAACTTGATTTTTTAATTCTACAACATCAATTCATTGTGGTTGGGCAACCAGATAATTATCAATACATATAAGATTACTTGATATTGTAAAATATCGATACAATCAACATTTATTCTGCTTCCATCCTTAATTCGGGAGGTGTATACATAATATTATCACTAACATTTTCTTCGCTCATTTTTTAAAAAAACGCAAAACTCGTGAAATCTGATGACACAAATGAACACAAATTGACATTGACAAAGCCACCTGACAAAACAACAAAATATTTTGCCAATTCCAAAGCGCAGGTAACTTGATTAAAAAATATACTTATACCTACCTATAATTTTTTATAATTATTAATACTATAAAGATAAATCTCAAATAAAACTTTGTAGTAGTGGAAAAAATAATATATTAACCACGGTTTAGACAGCTTATTATAGCCCTCGCGTCTTAAATCCCTCGTCGCTTCGCTCCTCGTGATTTAAACTCGCCGCTCAGGCAATAATGATGGCTGTCTAAACCTTGGTTAATAATATACTATTATTATCGTTATTATACATATATTATAAAAACTCTAGACTTTGACGTATTATTATTTATCTGGTTTTGTTTTTCAAGGCATTCTAGACAAATCGAAACTTTATTTTCCAACACCTCCTCTGACGTTATTTTAATGCAACGCCATTACGGGGCTTTTCTTTTCCAAGGCCTTTCATACATATTAAGCTCAAATGAATACTGCTTTTTAAATATTTGATTGCTCATATCTTAAAAACGGTTTGAGCTAATATAGACAAATTATATTGTTATGGAATCAGGAAGGAAAGGCGTTTCATAAAACTTAAAAATATACAGAGTGTTCCATTAAAAAAACACTAACTTTAAGCCACAGTTCCTTTGTTTTAAGTCAGATCGCTTTTTAAATGGCAATTTTAGATTCTACGGCAAACCATAAACTAGATGGCTATATTGGTTTTATTAAAAATACAGAGCAACCCAAAAATGGAGAATTTTCAACAATTGCTTAAACGCCCTAGAGTCGGTCCATGTACAGTAAATGAAAAAAGAAATGAATTCCTAACTGGTACGATTCTATTAAAAGTAAAAATGCGGATTTGAGTGTTGACAATGCAGTGCAATTTACAGCAGATATGCTTAACGTTGAGAAAACAACACTCTATAAACTTTTAACAGAAGGAAAAAGTGTTGGCGTCAAATCTGCAAAAACTTCTCCAGGACGACCAAAACTTGAGCTGGATAACGTTTTAATGCAGAGAATAATGCGAGAAGTTTAAAAAAAGAAATTCCCACGCTGTACAAAATTTTGTCCTCAATCCGAGAGGAACAGGACTATCCATTTATATGTAGAAATACGCTTTGAAAATTATTAAAAAACATGGGTTTTGGTGGAAAAAGCATAGTAGGCTATCGATTTTAATAGGCAGAAGCGATATCGTCTATTGGACAAGAAATTACTTAAAAAGCATCCGAAAGGCCAGAGAAGAAAACAAAAAAATATTCTACCTAGATGAAACATGGCTAAATGAAGGCCACACTGTGACTAAGTGTTGGCAGGATCAAAAAAAATAAAAGTTCAAGGCAAGCTTTTTTGAAAGGATTATCCACAGGATTAAGACCGCCATCTGGAGAAGGACATCGACTCATCATAACCCATTTTGGAAGTTCTGAACGCATCGTTAAAGATGGTCTACTGATGTTCCAATTTAAAAGTACAGGAGTGACGATGTCCTTGAAGAATGGTTCGAGCAAATGCTGGATCTTATACCAAAGGATACAATAATTGTATTGGATAATGCAAATTGTCACTCTAGGCTGACAGTAAAATTACCGACAAGTGCGTGGCGTAAAAGTGAAGTAGCAGAATGGCTAAGTTTAAGTCAAGTAGAATTCACATTATCTTTCTTAAAAAAAGAACAATTGGTACTAGCCAATTTACATAGAAATGCATTCAAAAAATATGTAGTCGATGAAATGGCAAAGCTACGAGGAGTATCTGTACTCAGACTCTCTCCTTACCACTGCAAATTAAACCCGATCAAACTTATCTGGGCTCAAATAAAGACAGATGTCGCCAGAAAAAACACGACTTATAAAATAGTGGATTTAAAAATAGGTACTCTTTTTAATGAAGCTATGGGTAAAATCAGCGCGGAAAAGCGGAAAAATTGTATCGATCATGTGATAGAAGGAAAAGCCAAAATGTGGCAGGTAGGTATAATAATCGAAGAAATGGTTGAACCGCTTATTATAAACGATGTTAATAAAAGTTCATCTTCCGAATCGGACTATGATTAAACCATAACGACAAAGTATTATTCGATTTTTGAAAACGCTTTGTTTGTAAGACTCTATATTATATCCTGTTTTTCTAATTATATTATGTAAAATAGTACCACCCATTGCTATTTATTAATTAATACGATTTTTTAATTGTTTTCATATGTTATAAGTACCTATATACGAATATAATATAATACAATGTTAGGAGAATTGGCATGTTTAGGATTTTTAATTTAAAAACTTCCACAATACACGCTCCTGGCGAAGGGATTTTCCCAATAACAATGGTAAATCCTCAAATGTAACAAAGCTTGCGATAAATTCAGGGTGGACCTACCTAAAGAATGCTCATTATTTGGATCATTTAATGTAAATACAGTAGATTTTAAGGGATGGTGTTTAAATTGTTCTTAATACCCCGGTATGCGTTATGCATATTTAATGAGCATTTCTTACTTCGCGCCATTTAAAAGATAGACACTATTTGCAGCATTCAAATTTGAATTTAAAATCATACTTAAAGAGTGGGTGGTTCAGCCACGGTAGAATAAATAAACGGTAGATCCACTACCCTCATATTTCTAATTTCGCCGACAACGATCTCGAATTCAAAGGGTTCTAACTAGTTAGTGGCTAGCGCTAGCACTACTCTTGGACTTTTCGCTTAATGAGGGGCAGTTTATTCTGTTTATGGTAAAAATTTTAATATTTTAACTGTTAGCATAAGAAAATTGCTACCTACCCTTATAGTGGTCTTCACTGTATCGTCTACTTAAGAAGTCACCCTAATGGACCCCAGCGGCGTGATGTGTATGTCCCTGTCTTTGTGTTTTTACCCTAACTTAAATGACTATAATAGGCAAAATGCGATGACAATTTGGTTGTCGAATTTTGAGACGTTTATTTTTTATTATATTATACAGGGTGATCCTTAAGTACATGAAGAAAATCTAGGATATGATTCCTGACATCATTTTAAGATGAAAAGTTCATATGGATATATTATGCCCTAAGATGCTTACCCTCTAAGATGCATGGTATTAAAATAATCAGGAAAAATAATTTTTTATTTAATTTTGAAAGTCCTTGACCATACGGTATTAAAAATTGGTGTCAACTGACTTTGTATTAAATTGCACTTTTTTGTTAAAAAAAGATTTTGCTTACTTCCACCAGTGGCGTGCGTGAAGATACCATCAATATTTTTTTCTGCGAAAATATTTGATACGCCACTGATTTTTTTATACAAGCTGAACAAAAGTTGTCTCTACTATGTTTTTGAAAAAAATAGTAATTTTAAAGATAACTCTAATGCAGTAAGGATATAAACTAAACAAAATTAATTTACTAATTAAATAAGTACAAAACATGTTATGAATTATTTATACTGAAAGTAATGTATTCAAAATTTTTTCTAATATAATTAACTTATTTGTTAATCTAAATTTAAACGCAAAGCAAACTGGATTTAGGGAAACTGTTGAAAGTGGCCACCTTCTGCTAAAATACAAGCATCTAGCGGTCTTCTCATTGAATTTCTAACATGTTCAAAAATTCCTGGGGTGTTTTTAATATTTTCGCAAGCCATTATTATCTGCTTTCTAAGATCTTCCTGGTTTTCAACTAGAGTTTTGTAAACCAGAGATTTGAAGCTTCGTCATGCATAAAAAACAACTGGTTTCGCTGAGCTAATGGCAAGTCTTCCAATAATATTGGCAGCTCATTTTCTAAAAAATTGCGATAGGTTTGGCGTTCGATGACTGGGGAAGAAAGTAAGAACCTATTAGTCTGTTACCAACTATTCCTGCCCATACATTTAACGAAAATTAGTACTAAAAATATCTCTCGCTATTAGCGTGTGGATTTTCTTGACTCCAAACGTGATTGTTATGAAAGTTTGCTATGGCATTCTTAGAAAAATTAGCTTCATCGGTAAAAAAGAAATTATCTAAAAATTGCCTCTCTGGCCAACCTTTTCAAAAACCATTGACAGAAATTAACGGGTTGAGGAAAACCACGTGGTAAAAGGGCCTGAGCTCGTTGTATGTGGTAAGGACACATTTGATTATCGTGAAAACGGCTTGCTGACTAGCGTTTACCTCATGCGCAACTTTTCGAGTACTAGTTTCTGGATCTTCCTCAATTCTATTTGATGCTGCTTCTTCGAATTGTGGTGTTCTTAACGTCCTTGGTCTTCCGGGAATATCAGAAACTCTTGCAAAACATTCTGTTTTTGATAAATGGCGATGGTGTCTTACAAAGGTCTGAGCACACGGTGCTACATGATTTGGATATTTTGTTGCCTGATAAATGTGTCTTGTCTCGTATGCATTTCTATCAGCAAAACCATAAACAAAATTCATATCTGCTAAATGAGCACTGTTTTGTAAATCAGCCGTAACTTTAAAAGTTTTGGATCGATAAACAATTCACAAAAACGACGCACTTAAGCTTTAAATGATTTTTCTGTCATTTAGTTTGGTGACATTTCTACAATTATTTACACAATCTGTGACATAAGCCTACTTTGAGAAATAGTCGAATCAGCGATGTCTTAACATAGTTTATTTTACAATTTTAGAATTTTTTCCATTTTAACTTATTTGTTAATCATATAATGATGGTATCTTCACGCACGCCACTGGTGGTAGTAAGCAAATCTTCTTTTAACGAAAAAGTGCAGTTTAATACAAAATCACTTGACATTAATTTTCAATACCGTATCTTCAAGGACTTTCGAAATTAAAAAAGAAATATTTATTTTCTTAATTATCTTAACACCTGGTATCCTAGAGGGTAAGCATTTTAGGGCATATGTCAACATGAGCTTTTCGTCTTAAAATGATGCCAGGAATCATATCCTACATTTTCTTCATCTACTTAAGGATCACCCTGTATATTACACCCTGACATTATCAAATATCATACTACTCGTGGCTAATTAAGCAATGCTCGGGGCCGAAAGAAAGGTATAGCAACCTTCTACATACTTACATGGGTGCAATTTCTGATCCTTGTTGCAACATAGCACCGGTCGCGAACCAAACAGCATTAGTTAAGCTAAATTGATTAATTAGAAATTCTGGTTCTTCAACACATGGATATGGGTTGGTCCATTCGTCAGGACATATTCGTCCTAAGAGGAAAAAGGACAGCGATACCACCATAAAAGCTACAGCCAGCGCTATCCAGGTGTCTATGGCAAATGGTTCTGCGAACGAGAAAAAGTTTGGCGGGGCCTTGGAAGGTTTTTGAAATAGAATACTGACACCTAAACAGATGATGTGTATAAAGATCAGTTAGGTACAATTATTATGCTACGAAAGTGCAAATCTGTTTCTTTAAACTAGACAATCAATTTTTCCTTCTTAATTTTTGTTCCTTTTTTTCTCTCATTATATTATATTTTAATTTAGGGGATTAATTTGTTAAAATAGAATAAAACTGCTGGCGAAGAATCTGAATTCTAAAAAAGTTTAATAATATAATTTATTCACAATAATATTAAATAACATTAATTTGTTAAAGCATTTCCAAAAATATTTTTAAATCGTTTCTTTCCAATATAAATGTTTCTATTTCAATTTCAGTTTAATAACGTGTATTATGATTATGGTCTTTAAACTGTATAAAGTTTTTATTTTTAAATAGATATATATTAAAATATTATAAATGTAAATTTGTCTAATGTTCATCTTTTTTGATTCTGATATAATTCTTTTGAAGGATAAAGATAGTGCTTATTAAATATGATTTTCAGAAATCTTTTTTCTAATTTTTTAACTACGGTTCTATTTATTCCTTCCCAACCTAAAATTCCGTAATTTAAATGAGTATTAACTAATGCATAATAATATATTTCAAGATGTGTTGTATCCAGAATTTTTTTATATTGTCTTTAAGAATCGGTAGTAAACTAGTTTTTTAATCAAATATTCTACTTGGAAATTCCAATTCAATTTATTGTCAAATTATTCCTAAATATTTTATATGATTTACTTTTGAAATTGGAATGTCATCGCTTATATTGATACTATTCATATTTTGTGGTTCACTTGGGAGTAGTTTGATTATTTTCTTGTATCTCTTCGTTGCACTTAATGATAGTCAATTCTGCACTTTCTGTTGAAAAATCGTTATCAATAGCGAAAAATTGTTTCAACTTCACAAATGTGTCTTCAAAGTTATGAGACAGTTTTGCGAGCGGAATATTATCTTCTTCTTCGATGTCTTCAATATTTCTTATATTACACATAAATCCGGCCTTCATTAAACATTTTTTATTGTTACTGGAGACAAAGTGCGCCAGGCCACCGAAACCTATATGAAGGCGTTGGTTATGATAATATTAATTTCGATTCTTGAAAAGGACAATCACTGTCTATACATGTTAAAAGCCTCTTAATGAGGCAGCTTCTGTAGAGATTTTGAATAATGCCTTGGTCCAAAGGTTGACAATGTGAGGTAGTAATGGGTGGAAGAAAAATAAGTTTGACATAATCCAGTGTAATTGTGCGTCTTCACAGTGGTATAAAATCTGTGAAGCCATGTTGTCATAATATCTGCTGTGATCCACGCTTTTTTGTTCGAGACCCATTGGAGAGGTAACTTATCGATATGCGCCCTTAAAACATGAAGGATTCTTACTTTTGCTTAATATAAGTGGTTCTTCCTTCTAACCTTCCATATTTGCACAGAACAGAATTGTAAAACGTTGTTTTGCTGAGTTTTTCCAGTACACTTTTCATCATTCAATGCATATCTTTTTGTTGGGAATGTACGATAGTAAAGACCTGTCTCATCTGCATTAAATACGTCCCTTGGGGCATAATCCTTTAAAATAGTCAATAGCCTTTCTTTCCAAGCAATTACGCCTTCGATATCGGCTGATTCGCCACATATTTTCTTGAAGGTAATATCGTGCCGACGATGCAATTCTTCTAACAATCTGCTTGATGCTTTAAAGTTATCTAGTCCTAGATATTGAGCAGATTCGAGGTTTGCTTGAATTATGGGCCTGGATATTGGTAAGTGCCTGCTTCGCGCCTTACAAAACCAGTTAAAAACAATTTGGTCCACTGGCAGTCCTTCGGCTTTGGGGAATTTTCTTCTTTGATGAGCGTTGCCACCTTCTTAAAACAAATTTCTAACTTCTACTTTATTTTGAAGGAACATAGTCACTTGGGTTTTACACACTCTGAATTTTATAGCCACTTTCTTGCTACTACAGTTTTTTTCACTTTTCTCGATTATTTCAACTTTTTCGCTTAAAGAAGCACATTTCCCTTAACAACCGATTAAGGCAAATTTTATGGATTCGCCTGCAATAAAGTAATTAGTGTATGTACCTATATTTCCTAAAAATTTTCGGGTCGGGTTTTACTGCCCCTAATAGAGAGTGTCTTTAGCATTAATGTTTACTAAAAATTACGATGATGGGTGCCCGCTGTCGTTTAATAGATGAGTCGGTAAGGAGAATTATATAATAATGGGATTTCCATTTTTAAATAAGGGGAATTCATATCCGGTCGTTTAACGCAGGTGGTCACTTTATAGAGGCGGTCGCAAACAGACGTTTAACTGTATTATTTATATTTGTACATTAGATTAGAATAGTATCTTGCGTCGATTTATTTTTTCGAAACACAAATTGTTTTTTAGAAATAAAATGTATTTTTCCTAAATAACTGTTAATTAGTATTTTTAAAATTTTTCCAGAAACTATAGCTAATGATTTATAAATTACTAATTTTACTTGTATCTCAATTTTTAAAAATATATAAAATTATACAATGCACGTTATGATGATCTTACTATCCTTAAACTATTTTCTTACCAAGTGTCATGAAAGGTGATGTAAAATCTACGGCTTCTGCTCTATATGCGGTAATAGTTAAATCAGTTATAGCCATATCAGCCACCTAAAAACGAAAAATGTTTATAGCCAAATAAAAATAGCTATATGTTTATAATTATTAATAATATAAGAATGTTTTCTAAATACTTATGCAACCATAGGTAAACATTTCTTACTCCGTCAATAACTGCTCCAATCATTCCAGTCCAATGTCCATTTTCTTTTTTTCCATTATTTCCATCTGCTTGAACAATAAAAGTATAATTGAAACCTTCTAGTAGGGACAATTCGTAAATTAGATCAATACTAAAACCTTCATATCTTTCATTTCCCTCAAGATTTTCAGAAGTTTCTTTTAACATCCCATAAGGGTCGGTCTACAAATTAAAAAGGTAAAATAAATAGGATTTTATTAAGAATACGCTTTTCTGATAATGCTAAATAAGAAGATAAATTCAGTATAACAAGTGTTTTATTTTTGTGATGATTTAGTAGACTATGACCTTTAACGCCTTCCTTGGATTTAAAAAACGAATAGTTTTTAAATAATTTTTAAACGGGTATAGTATATCCACAGTTCTACTATTGCCTTAATGACTTCGATAATCGATGATCAGAATCAAATTAAATGAATGACAATTAAAGCGTTGAAATATCAAAGGGGTCAAGTACTATATTTTACTGATTTGAATTTGTATCATAGAAAGGAGCTTAGTGCCATCGGGTCATCATCATCATCAATCAACCCTTCCTTGTATCCACTACTAGATATAGGTCTTCCTTGATTTCTTCAACTTAGTTTTAAGTCATCAGTCTATCTCGTTGGAGGGCGGCCCCTATTTCGGTATGCTTCATGCCTTGGTCTCCATTTTAATATTCGTCTGGTCCATCTGTTGTCTCTCAGTCTGGTGACATGTCCTGCTCAGTTCTATTTAAGAGTGGTTACTCTCTCTATCGCATCTACTATTTTTGTTCTTTGTCGTATCTCCTGGTTCAGATTCTGTCTCTAAGAGAAATGCCCAACATTGCGCGTTCCATTGCTTTTTGTGACACACAGACCTTGTGTGTCGCTTTTCTGGTTGGTGTGAATGTCTCTGCTCGGTAGGTTAGTTGAAAATTTAAAAAAATACGATATGTTGGCTTGCTTTATAACGTGCAATTAAAATAGGTAAGTTTACAATCTTGTAATTTGTATATCTAACTTATGGAGTCCTTAGTTTCATAGATATCCAGAGAAGGCAGCTCAATCAAGTAGGCAGTTTGTTACAAAATTAATATGGTCTGATGAATCTTATTTTATGAGCTCCGCCGAACAGACATTATCAAGCGCCATAATACAAAATTCGGTTCCACAGTTAGAAATGCAAAATTACTGCATTTTTACATATGGTTTATACAAAACCAAAACCGATGCACGTCATCAATCAGCTGATAATTGTAAGTCCGTAAGAAAACACGAGGAAATTAAATTCGCGCAAAAAGTATTAAAACTTTATGCGATATTAAATTTACTACAAACATAAAGTATTTTTCTTTGATACGAACCCACTTATAGCAAATATTTTGTTTATTTATGCTTGTAAAAATTAATATAATTTGAATTTTATTGGCCGATAGTTGGCAACACAACTGTAAACGGTGCAGTGGCGCCAGCTCGTTCGTTGGTTTTGTTTGACGTTTCATGCAAAACTGACCTTATGTGTTCGTGGTTCCGTGTTGCTGTCCTTCTCTATTTTTTAACAAAAACTCTAAATATTTTCATAAATAGCATTAAAAAAGTGTTCTATCTTAAATAGTAGGTGCGAAGAGCTAATAGCTAGAAGCTATTTTCGGGAAGAAGTTAACAACAATGGCCTATTGTTACCCTTGACAGCAGTACAGAAAAGTAAATTTAAAAAGTATGTTAAGGTCTAGATATTTTATTTCTACTTTACTAATCTTTAGCGTGTAGCAGCTGCCCTAAATTTGAATATCTCCGCTGTAAGCGCAATTTCAACAACAGTTAAGGAAAATAAATTATTAGAATCACCTTATAACAAACGTTCTAATTCAAAGAGAGTTGTAAATGTGTGAAGATTGGATCCAAGTTCTATCCGTGACACTATTTATGGAATATACGAAACAAGTTAGAAATTAAAAGACAGATGGTAAAAAGATGAACTGATGCGAGGGCATATGGAACCTTCCCATGTAGCTTTCAAACTACTGGTATTTTTGAAAGAATATATATTGAAGAAAAAGAAGCATTCTTGTATCAATTCGTTTTCTTGGATGAAACATGGATTTTACAGCATGGTACCATTGGTTGATCTTGGCAAGATGAAAATAAAAGAAGTGTTTGATCTACTAAAGTTCATGGTAAAAACTGCATAATGTCAATAAATATATAAACTATGGGAAATTTTTGTATACTTATCTTGTTTCTATGAAAAAAAAAACTGTGTAATTCCCTTACTCGGATATTTTGGTTAGAAGCTGGCAATACTGTCGATAACTGACGTCACTCGAAGGGTATGATGTGCATCGGCTTTTGTTTTGCATTATGTATAGTATTTATTCTAGCAGTCACGGCATAGTCTTTTATTTGTTTCAATGGTTCCACGTGAAACTAAATTCTCTAAATTCTTCGATCTGTGCGTTTATTGTTAATAGTAACTATCAACAATTATATATTTTTGAAAAGCTTAAAAATAGCCCAATCAAATAAAAGAAGGATATACAGGGTCTCTTATTTAAAAAATCATATGTTTGCTTAGTAAATAAAGTAAAGTAATAAGTAATAAGTAAGCACGCCACTGCGTTCTGCTTAAAAACCTCTCATAGAGACAGTTTTTAAGTCTTCGAAAACTTAAAGAATAACCGAAATACAGGGGGTGCTCCAGAAGCAAGCAATTTTGAAAACACACTCAGCTTAAAAACTAACAAAACTATGACAGTTCTGTTTGCGGCACCTTTTATTTCACAGAAAAGTAGCGAATATATGTATGTAAAAATGGACATCTTGTACATATGTTTACTTTTAATTTGTTTATTTTGCAGTTTTTAAAAAATGACAATAAACAGTTTTTTTATATGATTCAGTTTCTCCATTTTGGCACATAGCTCCATTCATATTTTAACGCTTCAATTATTTATTATAATTTAAAGTAACGCCGTTAATCATCTCTTCAAGTTTGTCAAAATAGTTTCGAATCACCTGCTACTTACCAAGGATATAATAATTACGAAAGTTTTATTCCTCATACTATCCTTATCCAATATTGCAGGTTCGTGGTATTTTCTCGTAATGTTAAGACCTTCAGATGAGTTCCATAAAGCAACGTTTATTATACCTCCCTCTCTTACCTCGTAAACTTGCAAACCGAAAACGCTGCGATGACCTTCCTTGTTAAATTCGATGGGGCCAGTAAGTCCTCTAAAGCTAGACTTAAAATTAAAAAGTCGTTTTTAAAGTGGATCTCTCTTTAACAATAATACCTTAATAATTATTTATAATGTTAGTGTCAAAAGTGTAATTTTATTTTTGTGAGAAGGAAAATTGGATTAGGAGCGTACGTAGCGCTACCCTTTCTAATTAGTAGCTTCCTTTCTCATGAAATAAAAACACCTTCTACAACATTTTATCTACTCGTACAAACACTATTAAACCAGACACAAAAATTAACTAAAAAATTAATACTTATTCTACCAAATTCAAATCCAAAATTAAGTTACCTACTTGGTTGCTAGCTACCTGGCAACCAATGTGTATTGTTGTCAGTTATGGAAAAACTTCGCTATCAAAAATTTGTAGAAAAAGCATTATTTTTTAAATTTGTGCGATTTTCGATGGAGAATTTGGAAGAAAGCGATCCAAATGTGGAAATAATTGAAGTAGCTAGTAGAGCTATCTTTGAGTCGTTATTAAAAAAGTCAAAGGGACAGTACGAAACTGTTTATGGAAAATTTCTGCAGTGGTGCCATTTGAAAGGCGTTTGTCGAAAAAACAATGAAAATATATTTCTCGTATATTTCGAAGGGAAATCTAAGGTATGGAAGTCTTCATCTCTTTGGGCTCACTACTCAATAATTAAAGCCATGATGGAATTAAATTACAATATACAGGGTGTTCCTTAATGACATGCTAATATTTAGGAAGGTTATTCTTGGGTCGGTTTTAAGAAAAAAACTTCATATGAACATATGTTCTAAAAGTCTTAACTGTTGAACTACAGGATGGTTAAGTTTTAAGGAAAAAATCTTCTTTTTTATGATAATTTTGGTATGACTTTATATATTTTTGTGAAACGTGGTACGCATCTTGTATGCATCAAAGGGCATTTTCTGCGTTACAACATAAATATTTTTCTTGCCAGTGGCGTTCGTGCGGGATTTGCACCAAATAATTTCAAAGAGAAAAATGATACGCCACTGCTTTTTCTTAAAGTAAAAATTATTTTTGAAATCTTCATTCCTTTCTGAGCAAATCTGATCTCTTCATATTGTTTTGTTTGACGTATTGTTTTCGCATAAAACATAAAATTCATTCATTTGCACGTTGTTATGAAATTGGGTGTTATCAAGGATTAAAAACGTATCTAGTAGGTTTGTTTTGTAAACATAAGGAGTTTTGACAGTTGCCTACCTAATCTAGTTGTTACGTATTTAGGTCATCAACATTAATAATATTATTAAAAAAATATGGTCCACTTCACGAATTCTGAGTATGCATTACATGTTATGGGCTTGCTGATGGTAACGCACTGGAAGCCAGGCGATTGTACGAAAACCGCTACATTCATTGTACCAAAAGGAATGTTTTGAACCAGACAGTCATCTAACTATCTAACACCAAAAGTTGAGGTTTTGAATTCAGTCGAGGAAGATCCCGAATTAAGTACACGAAAAATTGGAAACAATTTGAACATCTCACAGATTCTTGTGTGCAAAATTCTCAGTAGCTATTTATTATATCCTTACCATATCCAACGTGTTCAGGTCCTACTCCCACGCGACTTTCCATTACGGATGAACTTTTGCCAATGGTTTCTTCAAAAAGTAATTGAAAATTTTATGGCAACATGCCATGACACCGAAAATGATGCAATATTAGACCCTGACAACAAGCGTTTAAAAGTCTACTTTTAATAGTGCACTGTAGATGAAAGCCTTATTAGAGTGATTACAAGACAAAATTATATTATATTAGTGCTCTAAAATGTTCTTTTCATAAAGTAAAACTCACGGTTTTAAGTAAATTTACTAAACTGTAGCCATAGTCCCAACTTTTCGATTCGTAGCAATTATCTAACGGAACCGCCTCTAAATCCATACGTTCGTGCGCTTCCATTTTTGCAAAGGTTTCCGAAAACATATGTACTGCATCTAAAATTATAATTTTTTTTATTTAGAATGTTTAAGCGATATTTTGAAGTATTTCTTTTATGAGGTACTAACTTCCAAAAAAGACGTACACAGATTTAAAATCAGTATTTATTTATCTAAATTAACATGATTTAAATAGGGACCTATTGATGATTTAAAGTGATTTAAAGCGAGATTTAGAGTGATTTAAAACGAGATTGAAATCGATTTAAATGATTTAAAAACAAGTTGGTTTAAGGAAGGTTTGAAATGACTTAATTTGATTTAACAACCGTATGTACAAGGAGGCCAACTAAGAATGCGAGGTACTGTATCTGGGAAACTATCCATCGTAGAGGCTTGCGGCAAAAAAAACTATTACTAAAACGGCCAAGGGAAAAATCTGGAAAATATTTTCAAGTTTCTGAAATTGCCGTTAGTAGGCGTAACTGCAATCTTGAATCTAAAAAAGTGATGTTTCTGTAAATTCCGCTATATTAACCTAATAAAAAAAATCACGATCTTTAAAGTCGAGGATAATCTGAACCTTTCTTGTTTGACACTTTTTGCAGTATCTCTAAAAATAAAGTGGTGGGGGGTATTTAAACGTTTTCGTAAATAACATCCTGTATTTTCGAAACGGCTAAGCCGATTTGAACAAACTCGGGCTCGTTAAAAGGAGCTATTCTTGGGCTACAAACATCATTATATTTGAAGTTTTGTAAGTTTCACATATCGCAAGCTAGAGTGTTTTTTCGACATTCCAACAGAAATGGTTAATTTTCTTAACAAAATAAAATGCATTGGTATGATTTTTTTTTTCATGAAAAAGTAGCTAAATGATGCCTAAACTAGCTCGCCAAAACCGCATCTCGATATCTTGTTCCTAACCCAAAATATCGGCCATAGAAAATTTTATACGAAAATCCCTTAAATTTTCATTTTTTTGTATATATTTTTCTGGAATTCTTTCTACTTTGTAAGTTGTGGCCCTAAAAAGGACCGATTTATAAAAGGAAGATTTTTAATGCCCCCGCAAATGCTCGAAATGCTGACCATCACGTTCTATGCACAAAAAAGACAATTAATAGAAGCAGGCCATGGAAACAAAACAAATACCTAATCAAAACATAAATAATCCAAATTGTCAATAGTTGTCAAAGTTTTGCGTTACTTTGAGTAATTTTTGTGTTTACAAAATGTATTTTACGAATGATGAAGCTGTTGATTTGCTTGCGGTTTATTTTGAATGTCTTCAGAATGCCGCAGTAGCTAAAAGAGTTTACGCCGCCCGATATCCAAATCGGCGTCCTTGAGATGTGAGAGTTTTTCCCCGATTAGTGGCGAGTTTACGAGTTGTTTTCGGCCTAAGTTTCAACGGCAAAAAATTGAAAGAACACAAGAAAATATTAACTACGTACTGGTGAATATTGAAGAAAATCCTCATGTTGGCACAAGAGCATTATCCCTTGAGTTGGACATATCACGAACAACGGTTCAAAATATTTTGAAGGACCTTAGGTAAGTTCTAATGGCCATCAAAGTTAGGTATTCGTTTAAACTTTTTTAATTACTTTTAGAATGCACCCATATCATGTCGTTTTGCATCAGGCCTTGAAAGGGGAAGATTTTGATCGGAGGTTGGACTATTGCCATTGGATGTTAGGTATGATACGCTAAAGTAGAGAATTTTTATTTCAAATTCTTTGGACCGATTAAGCCACCTTTAGTAGTGACGGGAGAGTAAATCTACATAATAGGCACTATTGGTCTACAGAAAATTCGCATTGGTTGCGTGAAGTTCAGCACCAAGGACGTAGGAGTTTAAATGTGTGGTGTGGCATACTGGAAGGCAGAATTATTGGGCCATATTTTTTGAGCAATCCATAAATGGCAATGTCTTTCTTGACTTTTTGGCCAATCAATTACCATTGTTGTTGGAAGATGTGCCTTTGGAAATAAGGCAAAACTTGTTTTTGCAGTTGGATGGTTGCCCAGCACATTTTGCCGTTAATGTGCGAGAGCATATTAATGCAGTATTTCAACAGCGGTATATTGGAAGAGGAAGTCTGTTTTCATGGCCTCCGCGATCACCAGACCTAACTTGCCTGGATTTTTATTTATGGGGGCGGTTAAAGGACATCGTGTTTCAGACTCAACCTACGACCAGAGAAGATTTGAAAAACCGGATTCGTAATGCAATACGTAACATACCGAGAGCCGAAATTGAAAGTGCAGTTTTGTCTACCCATGAGAGGCTTCAGCAATGCATAAAACGTGATGGGCATTTCGAGCATTTGCGGGGGCATGAAAAATCTTCGTTTTATAAATCGATCCTTTTAAGGGCCACAACTTACATAATAGAAAGAATTCCAGAAAAATATAGTTACAATAAAATGAAAATTTAAGGGATTTTCGTATAAAATTATCTATTGCCGATATTTTGGGTTAGGAACAAGATATCGAGATGCGGTTTTCACGAGCTAGTTTAGGCATCATTTAGCTACTTTTTTATGAAAAAAAAAATCATACCAATGCTTTTTATTTTGTTGAGAAAATTAACCATTTCTGTTGGAATGTCGAAAAAAGCCCTCTAGCTTGCGATATGTGAAACTTACAAAACTTCACATATAATGATGTTCGTAGCCCAAGAATAGCTCCTTTTAACGAGCCCAAGTTTGTTCAAATCGGCTTAGCCGTTACGAAGATACAGGATGTTATTTACGGAAACGTTTGAATACCCCCCACCACTTTGTTTTTAGAGATACTGCAAAAAGTGTCAAACAAGAAAGGTTCAGATTATCCTCGACTTTATAGATCAGGATTTTTTTTATTAGGTTAATATAGCGGAATTTACAGAAACATCACTTGTTTAGATTCAAGATTGCTGTTACGCCCCCTAGCGGCCATTTCAGGAACTTGAAAATATTTTCCAGGTTTGTATCTTGGCCGTTTCAGTAATAGTTTTTTTTGCCGCAAGCCTCTACGATGGATAGTTTCCCAGATACAGTACCTCGCATTCTTAGTTGGCCACCCTGTACAGAGATTTATGGGAGTTAACAGCCCCTCCACTTTTTATTTACACAATATCTTCTTTGGATTGGAGCTTTGAATTGTCATGTATCATGCGTGCATCTTTCCTCTAATATTTTGAGCTGCTCGCATTGGCGCCTGTTTCCCATCTCTTGGACTGTGTCAGATAGTGTTTCTCTACTGCTTTTAGTGCTTCCCAGGGAGCCAGTATTTAGGTAGTTTGTATGTTGTATATGAGCTTGTTATCAGTTCTTTTGTCGATACGTCCGCTCGTTTGTAGTTATCAGTTATAATTTTCAAAAAGAACTCGTTAATCGTCTGTATTTTGAAATCGTTATGGAGAACCCTGCTCATCGTATACCTAGGGACAAAAAGCTATTCTATTGTTTTTAATGTCCTATTTTGAATTTCCTGGAACCTATTCAGCTCGGACATACTTATATTGCACCATAATGGCGCTCCATAGGTAAGTACCGGCCTGACCAGGACCTTGCAGAAGTTAACTTTGGTTCTGAACTAATTACTCGTGTGAAGCAGGGGGAAGATTGAGCTCATTTAACGCAGCGCTAACTTGATTGTATTCATTGCATTTAACCTCCACTTTAGTCGTTGGTCAAAGATAAGTCCCAGGTACTTCACTTCCTGGCACCAGTTAATTTGGACTCTATTGACGCGAAGCCTTGTTTCAGGTCTTCTGTCGCGACTTTTCCAAAAATAAATAGTCTTTGTTTCGGCGAGATTCAAACGAATTTTCCAATCCGAAACCCATTTTTCTAGCTGATTTATATGGCGTTATATGCGTGTGATGACTAACCACGGCTGTTTAGAAGTCAAAATTATTGCAGTATCGTCGGCGAACAGATAGAGCTGATTCTGTCTATCTCGTGGAATGTCATGAGTGTAAATATTGTACAACATTGGAGACAGA
Organism: Polydrusus tereticollis; assembly: GCA_963920685.1. NCBI lineage: Eukaryota > Metazoa > Arthropoda > Insecta > Coleoptera > Curculionidae > Polydrusus > Polydrusus tereticollis. The sequence continues at coordinate 81,521,722 of OY987329.1, read as the reverse complement.
GGTGAGCCTTGCGGTACTCCGGCCACAATGCGCTTTATTTAAGAAATCGCTTCCTTTCGCAGAACTTCGGTTCTCTAAGAATGAGCTTACTCTCTTGACTAGATAGTTTGAAGCACCGACTCTTATCAACTTTAATACCAGACCGTTGTGCCAGCCCTTACTAAAAGCTTTGGAAACGTCAAAGAAAACCACCCCCGTGTGCGCCCTTCTATTAAATCCTGTCACTTTGCTCAAAGTCAGTCTCGTAGTTTGCCTAACTGTGCAATCTTCCGCATGAAAGCCGAGCTGTTCGTCAGGCAAGACATGGTTATTAAAAACGGAATCGTTTAGACGAACGAGACACGATTACTTTTTCGACTACCTTACCCAAGCCTGATAATAGCCTTATAGGTCGGTAGCAAACCGGTGCAGTAGGATCCTCCCCCGTGTTGTAAATGAGGATGACTTTCGCGTTTTTCCAGGTGCACGGGAAATAGCCTTCTTTGATAATAGCCTGAGATATGTCTACAATATTCCCCAAAGCTGCGTCTGGTAGGTCTCGTAATTCCGTATTCTTAATGCCATCGAATCCTGGAGCTTTTCTAGTATTAAAACACTCACTAATGATCTGACTTCCTCAAGAGAAACCGCAGGGAAATTTGATACAGGATGCTTTATCGCTCTGCATATCTTTATTGTCCTGGATACCTCTCTGGCCAAATCTATGGTGGGATTTTCGCTGAATTGCTCGCAGAGTTTCTCTGCAAGCAATTTTCAGCTTTATCCTTCGCATCCGTCAGAACCAGACCTATTTCTTGATTTTTGAAGAAGGACATTGGTTTCCTAGAACCTTTGGTTAAATTTCGAGTCATCTTGTACAAAGAGTTCTTTTCGATGGACCAACTCCGGACTCTGTCGTCCTATAATTCCGATCGTCGATTAATTAATAAGAGCCTGATAGCCTCGGCTGAACGATTTGCTTCGGCCTTGATGCGAGAATCTCTAGTTCTATACGCTCTGTTTTCAACTCGGTTTTTAACTCTAATGCGCTGCTTGATATTATCAGTTAAAGCCCTAAATTTTAAATATTCATTCACAATTATTATTGTTGAAAACGTAAGTTATAGAAAATATCCTCAAAATATGCCTTGGAATCAACCCCGCATGTATTGAATTATTATTCATGAAAAGTAACCTAGGCAGAAGGTAGAGGTGAATTAAAAATAGAACTGTCAAGTCCCGATATTTCTAATTTTAAGAAAATTAAGTATAGTAAATCACGACAGAAGAAAAAGCGTTTATGATAGAAAGTTACTTTAGAAATGGTAAAAGGGTTGATGGTTAGTTCGTTTATTTATCACAGGATCCCATTTATGATTTTTAAACCGAATCTCTACACATAGTCATGGATTTCGATCAATTTCGAAAAGTTTTCTTATGGTGATCATTTAGTTGTACGGCAATTACTGCCTATAACCCTTTACCTGAGGATATTAGGGGGCTTTCCTGCTCTGCTGCGTTCTGCAAGGGCGTAAAACCGCATTGACTCTCGGGTACTGTTCCGCACTACGAGTCGCACTACTAGTACTATAATCTAATTTGCATTCTTGTTGCGTTTTCTCTCTTTTAGCATTTGTTGCCCGTGGACATTTATGGAGAAAGTATGGCTGCAAAAAGTGTTCTACGATTAAGAGAGTCTAAATGCTGGAATGACACCAACTACGGGCACAGCAGTATGCTAAGAACATATCAACTTGTCCAGTCCAAAATTTGTAAGAGCCAACTGATCACATCGTCTCACTTACAGACCTCGGAGAGGGTTTTTTTTGTGCCTATTCCGACTAGGAAAGCGGGGAGGACAATCAGTTAACAGTGAAGACGGATCACTCGATTTTCACAGACGGTTCAAAAATGGACGTCGGAGTGGGACCTGGTATCTTCTCCAAGAGCATGAAAATACCGAGGTCATATAGACTTTAGGACTACTGCAGCATTTTTTAAGCAGATGTTACAGCAGTAGATAAAGCAGTAAAAATACTACAGGAACGTCTAGACCTGAGAGCAGCTGCGTCAATAATTATGTATATAGATAGTGAAGCAGCGATAAAGGTAATTTGTTTCAAATAACATTAAATCAAAACTAGTAAGGTGAAGTCCCAACAACTTCTGCATACTTGGTGCCCAGCATCGGGATCGGTGAAAGAGGATATTGATCGTATAGCAAAAAAATTTGCAATAAGCAGATGGACACAGCCAATAACCTGTAAGATCTCCAGGCAATTGTGGCCCTTACTTAATAACAGGAAAACCGCAGCATTATTACAACACAGTCGGAAGGACCTAAGAAGTATCACTGCCATGGTTACTTCTCGGTAGATATGCCGAGAGTATGCAAATACCAGCTAAAGGCTTCTGCAGAAGTTGCAGAGCAAAGGAGAGGAGGAAAGTATTTAACATTTCTTGTGTGAATGCCTTGGCTTTGCAAGAAGAATGTTTAATGCCTTGGGCAAACCATTCTTCAATAATCTGGAGGAAAACATTATGCTCTAAAGATTTATTTACGAATTATTTATTTGACGGGTATTTACACAATTGTCAATATTTTACTGATGCTTAACTCTGTCATTTTAAGATGGCGTAAAATTTGTAAAGTGTAAAATGGTATATACTCTAGAGAGCGAGCCGAAATAATCTTCCTATAAAGGGCTGAAAATCTTTGTGCGCATGAAACCGCCATAGTATTCAATGAGATGCATCTAGACAAAAACGTCAAGAAAGAATGTCATAGTGTTGGTGCATAAGTTGAAACTGGATCTGTATTCAACAAAAAAATGCACAAGCAAGAGTTTTAGATGAAGGTTGCCAAGATGAGGTGAATTCGCTGTAGATTTAACTTCTGCTCCTATTCCGAAAGCCCACAGGCTGATGAATATTTCTATTGGTTCTGGTGTACACTAAATTTAAAAAAATAATACTTAAATAAATTTTACACGAATTCAACGTAGACGATTATGAAGAAGGGTCGAATTTTGTAAAGTAATGTGACAAAGGACTAACGAAGACCGCACCTTAATTTGAATTTGTTAACAAACACAATTGTAGATCGGGATAATAAAAATCTGTAAGTTTATCGGAAAGGCTACACTTAATTCCCTCAGAATCCCAAGGATTGGGCAGGCTTTCTTGGAGAGGAAATTATTGGGCCAATATTTCAAGAAGAAAGTTAGAGAGTGGCTTAGTCAATGGTTACCTGGCCAATGCATTGTCATACGAAGTGCAATAGTGTGGACAGGAAGATCTTCCGACTTAAGTTCTCTTGATTTTTTTCCTTTGGACCCACCTGAGAAAGTTTATAGAACCCCGTCTGAAAGTATTGATTTCAAAGTGAGGTTGGCTGGAGGTGTGGAGGTTAATAGTAAATTTCTATCAAATATGTAATTAAATTTCCACCTCGATATTAACATAGACGCGTTTTTTGTCATATCTTATTTTCCTCAAAACCAAGAGATATTTGGGGTAGCTCATTTTGAAAAAAAAAAGGCAAACTACCAAATAATACAAAACCGCTCGATTCTATCGCTCTTAGACACAACCAGCATTCCGGTGCGATACCGTGATAAAATAAAAAAAAATTATATACGCATTAAATGATGAAAAGAGGCGACAATGCTACATTCAGCAGGACGAGGTACTTTGAGGATTTTTTTTAACTTACATCAGGCATGACTATTACTAATAAGAGAGTTTTATATAAAAACTTACTTATGTACTCACCAATTATTAATGCTGTTTCAGTTTCTAATTTTGCTGCAATTAGCTCATCTTGTTCTTCGAGCTCAGCAAATAGCAGCTTACTAACTTGCTGAACATAGTGAGAGTCTGGATTTATAAGGCGAATCTATACCAAAAAAGTTTGAAATATTTACGTTGCTGTAATTGATTGTTTAAAGTAATGATTAAGGATTCTATTTCTTAATACACACAACAGTAATATCTTCAATGGCCCATTAATTGTAATAAAATATTTTTTTTTGTTGATTGTCAGTTTAGTGTGGTAAAGTATAAAAGCTCCGTCACTATTTGCAATACATCACAGATGTTAATATAGAAGTTGAAGAATAAAGAAAGGAAATTCTGCCTATCGTAGTAAACTTAGTTTTTAATTATTTTGCAATGTTGGCCAATTATTTAAAAAAAGTTTTTATGAAAGGAAAAACTATACGTCTTAAAATTGGAAATATGTATTATAATTTAACTTAAGATATTCCAAAAGGTAAAGGTAATTTACTCACATACACACCCCATATTTTAATAACTTATATTTTATAGATATTTGTACTCATTCCAAATCACTTTTAACAGTATTACTTTGTCAAATTAAAAATGGTATTTAACAATATTGCAAATCTCATTTTTGTTTGTGTAACATATGCAGGGTATATGTTAATGTATCATATTACCATTTCTCTTAGTAAAGCCGGGTGATACAACCCAGTTTTTAAATATAAAGCACAAATGCCAAGGTAGTCTTTAAAGTAAATTTAAAAATGACTTATTATATTTATTAAAATACTTATTTCAGCATTAATTTTGTATCGACTATGATATATGTACTAACTTACTCCTGTTATATTTGTTTCACTCCACTGGAACGGGGATAGATCCTTTGTATGTGCATCAAGATTTGTGATAAAATAATTATAGTCACTCGTCATAATACCAACTTGTTGACATTGTATTAAAATTTCCACTAGATTAGCTAGGTTACAGTCAATAACAATGAATTTTTGTTTAGTCTTCCAGATTTTTTTCAATGCATCTCTAAAATGAAAAGCAATCACCTAATTGTAACAAAAAAAAAACTTAAAGAAAAATTAGGGAAAATGTCCTACATAATTCAGCGTTTTCCAGTCTTCATTTTTTAAGTATGTCCGGGGTTTTTATATTTGCTTATCTAAAAAGGTTAATGTAAGTGCCAGAAAAAGACTTTTGATACAAGAATTGCATACTTTTACACGTCATAGCTTTTGAGCTTATCGGAAAAACATACGCCAATCGCAAAGTTTTATTTTCTTAAATGGAATACCTTATATAATTTGATAGATTGATTTGATGATAATCGAGTCGTCGAGGCCTTCCGAACACTTCAACGTAACATATTTGTCGCTTTGCTTTGAATTAATAAATTCAGTTCTTTAGAAATCCCCACAGAGAAATATCTGATGGTCTTAAGTCGGGCTTCTAGCCGGCCATTGAAGTGTGCCATGCCTGCCTATTCAAAGATCATGTGTGCCAAACACGGTTATTGTATTGACGAACTGGAAGGCGCTCTAAATAGTTTTCAATATTATTATGAACCGTCAATAATAATAGGTCCAATTACTTGGTTGTCCAGCTAGCCACCAGAAATGAACTGACCTACATCCCTGTATTTTGACTGGTTGAATTTTATGTGGGTTTTAACTTGTCCCATAGTGTTTGTTTTTTTTAATAAACATCCCCGCCGTCATAAAGGTGCCTCATGGATGAAAATAGTTTTCCTTAAAAACTCGAGATTTTTTGGTATAAGTATACCCTAATGTTTCTTGGCAGTATTGCGCCTTCCATGATGATCTTAAAAAAAATCAGAAGCAAAGACAAGACACTGAAACGAGCATAATGCACTGGCGATCCGCGGGTTAAAGCTCTCGCCAATGTTCAAAGACAAGAGATCAAAATCGCAATTAAAATAAAAAACTTGAATCCGACAGATAGGACCAAAAAACCAGAGAGCTAAATGTAGTAGACAACTCTATTCTAAGTTTACGAAAGCACTAATAAAAGGAGGTAGACAACCTGCCTCCTACATAAGAAATACCGAAAATGATCAAATAATCATTGAGAGGAAGCAGAGAGTCGAAAATTTCGCAAACTTTCTAAAAAATCAATTTAGTCCCAACCTAATGTCGGACAAACAAAGAGAAGCGCGGATTGCCAGAGTAGCACACCTATACAAGAATATGCCACTACCCTTCATAGATATCCACAACGTTTCATTAATCGAAGTTAATGACATCATCAGGGATGCAAATGTTAAAAAGGCGCCGGGCTTTGACGGCATGCGAAACATCGCGATAAAAAAACATGCCAGTAAGTTCGACGCAGGAGCTAGTCAAAATCGCGCAAGCCATCCTCGGAAAGAGTCACTTTACCCCTGCTGGAAGCACGCAAAAGTAATCTTACTCCCCAAAAAAGTCGAGACACTACGCTCATCAATAGCTACAGACCTATAAGTTTGCTTTCTTGTTTAGGCAAGGTTGTGGAGAAAATAATACAGAGCCGTATAAACGACTTTGTATTTCTCCAGAACATTTTACCACTAAAGCAGTTCGGTTTCCGGCCTGCTCATTGCACGGTGTGCCAAACAACCAGGTTAGCGTGAAACGTGATGACACAAATTAATAAAAAATTTGGGGTGGAAGTGATCCTGTTCGACATCAGTAAAGCATTGGACAGGGTCTGGAACGACGGCTTGATCCTAAAACTGATTAAATCGAGTCTACCTGTATATCTCGTCAAAGCAATAATATCATTCCTGGAAAACAGAACATTTGCTGTGTCATCGATAAACGAAATTTCATCAATAAAATAAATAACGTCAGGGGTCCCGCAAGGCTCCCTAATCGCCCCAATTTTATGTAATATATTTACGAGTGATTTTCCCAAAACCGCTCAAACGCAAACTTACCTATTTACCGATGACACAGCGATAACCGCATCCGCCAGAAGGCCGCCACCAGTAATCGAAAAATTGCAACATCACGTCAATCTCATAGACAAATGGCTGGACAATTGGAGAATTCGACTAAACGACGCTAAAACACTGGCCTTTTCTTTCTTTCTGCCAAAGGCTAGAACATACCTCCCAAATACTAGGGTCAAGAGTGACAATATTAAATATCCAGGTTTGTTTTGTGACAGAAAGATGAACTAGAGTCTCAATGCCACCCATAGACTCAAAAGCGCGAACGCACAAACAGCTGCGCGGTACCCCCTTCTTAATAGAAACAGCAAAGTTAAGCTAAAAACTAAACTTAACCTTTACAAAACTATGATCAGGCCTGTTCTTTTATATGGCGCACCCACGACTAATCACAAAAAATATCAAATTGTCCAAAACGAAATTCTCAGACTGATCACCAGTGCGCCCTTTTTTACCCCAACAAAACTTTTGCAGAGATACTTAAAAATAGACACCTTACAATCTCACCTACACCAACTCCTTACAAACTACTATAACACAGACCTCTCAAACAACGCCCTAATCACACAATCCCATACACGCTCCCCCCTTCTTCGCACATACAAATTGCCACGCGACTGGCTTACACCGTAAACATTCCGGTTATCATGACGAGCAAAAATGAAATCATCGACAGGATCTTAAACTAATTTCATTTAAATAAAGCGAAAGCTACACTACAAACAAATGAGAGTAAAAGGCTCTGCTTATACTCAGAAGCACTAATCGATACAAGAGGACAGTATTGTAACCGTTGAATTATATTCCTGTCAGTTAAGTCTTCAACTGGCGTACATTTAAAGGCCCGATATATATAATGTTTTGAAGTGGTCTTAAGAATCTTATAGGCTTTCCAAATTGTGCGGCAACCATGATGATCGACAACCTTTCAGGATTTTCAGAAAAGTTATTTAAAATTGAAGGATTAAAATGCAAGAGAGTGCTGCTACCAACCTTTAAAGGATAGTAAAACAGTTATGTCTTCGTCATCATCTCTAACAACGGTACTATTGTCTCAAACAAGACTTTTGGTTTCATTAAATCGCTGGATAATGTGTTTGACTGTGTCAGTTGATGGTACCCGCTGTCTAGGATTATTTTGACGATATTGCTATTGAAGTGCGGCTACTCGGTTGTTTTTAAATTAAAAAGAGAAAGTTTCTCCTCCTCCGAATAACCGATTTTTCTTACTCAATATTTCAGCGACCAATATGTCACGTTAAAGTATTCGGAACGCTTCGGCGACTCTATTTTCATCAATTCAATTTTTCAAATTTGTAAACTCAAATATTTCAAAATCGGCATTAGGGGTAAGAGATCTTTTATCATGCTGGAAAATATATAGGGTGTCCTATTTATAATAAGAAACCTTACAATAAAATTGGTTTCCAACTATCTGATGCTATATTTTCTTTTGCGAGAAAAAAAAAAGATAACATATTGTATTACGAGTTTTTCTCTGTCATTTATATTAACCCCTGTAGGTGAATGCGCAAATATAATCCTGTACGCGAACACTACCAAAAATATTTCTTTTACGGCACGTGTGCGAGATAATGCACGTGGCGACATCTCGCGGCAATCGAGCATTCCACCCAAACCAGACCAGCGAGGACTTAGAGAAGACCAAACGCTGGAATGGAACCAGCATAACCAGGTATCTACCTCAAATGGCGCTGAAAGTCAACTTATCGGTTTCTGCGAGCCGATAACGCGATTTTAAATAGGTTTAAAGAAGTTTGTCCCTTCTTTTTCCGTCAGACCCAGTCCCTGAACGCGTTTCGCCGTATTACGGCTCATCGGCAAGGCAAGAGTCTGCAGTGCATTTTAACACAAAAACGGATGGAAAGAAGAGGGACAAACTTCTTTAAACCTGTTTAAAATCGCGTTTTCGGCTTACAGAAACCGATAAATTGAGTTTCAGCGCCACTTGACGTAGATACCTGCTTATGCGGGTTCCATTCCAGCGCTTGGTCTTCTCTAAGTCATAAAATGCACTGTGAGGTCCCTTTCCTTTTCATCAGACCCTATAGCCTTGCGAATGAGCCGTAATACGGCGAAACCGCGTCCAAGGATTTGGTCTGACGGAATTTATTATTTCTTTTATTTTACTAGGGGTCAGAATGTGAATTACTGTAAAATTCTTTTATTTCATAAGTACGTAGGTATCTAGATAATATTTTTTATGAGAAATACCTGTAGTTTCCAGTGCCGTCTCTATCTAACTGTTCCACGCTTACCACAATACCTTTCTCTTTAGATAACACTATAAGATCTGATAGACGAAGCAAACTTTCATCATCATCATAAAGCACTGTGAATGATTTCCATTTCCATTCTCTTATAATATCCATGTAAGCTTGAGTTAGCAAAGGAGGGTGGGGATAAAAATTGATCGCACTACCTGTAAAACACATTCAAATAATGATTTTTACCGCAAGGAAAACCTCTGGTGATCATCTTGAAACTCTGTGCGACCAATGAGGGAAATTGTTTATTTTTCTGAAGCAAAGTAGGAGTAATCACATTCGTATAATATGAAGAATGTTAAAATTGGAGATACTAGGATTTCTTTAGCTCAACCAATGTTCACGAAATAAAATAACCATATTCGACATTAAAAATAAAAGTTCTACTCGACGAGATAATTTATCTATTAAAATTTTTTTCTTTAAAAACTTTAGCCAAAGCAATAAATATTTTTTTTTTGAAAATAGAATATTCCTACAATGTCTTAGATCAGCTATTGTTCATTCAAATAATGTAGGAGGTAATTATGAATTGGCTTCTAATTTTCGACTAATTTCTTTACTCTCAACACTTAATAAAGATTTAATTAAAATTAAATCTTATAATTAACAACCCCAAAACTATTAAATTTTTAGTAATTTACATTACTCAAAATCTTTCTTTCAATAAACATATTGAAAAGTTATGTAGAAAATTAGGTTGTTATGCTTTGAGAGTATTTTCTCATAGAGCAAGTGCTACAGTTTTTTGAAATGAAAATTTTGCTTTAATGGAATCCCTTTTGAGTTATGGAATTTGTTTCAGGGGAAATTGATGTCGATATCTTCTTACCCTCATTTTTATTTTACGAAAAAGAGCTATCAGGTATTTGTACAAAGCAAGATCTGTAAACTTTTATCTATCTCACAAAAAATGTTAGCACTAGCTTCAATTGTTATATTGGAAATAGTTTGTTTGATTAAAGGAAAAACATAGAAATAATTTTGATTTACCTACTAGGAGAAAGAGAGATCCAAGGAAAATTTTGAAATAACAGATGATAACAGGAGACAATTTACCAACAAAAAAGATATGGTGGACTATTGTAATAATTTCTTTACAAATATTGGTATTAAATATCGGAAAAAATTAAGTCTCCAAAAACAATGTTCAAAATAAAACACAGTCCTCTTAAGACCAATAGATAAAAACAACATCATCAAACAAATTCACAACTTAAAAAAAAAATTATTCACCGGGTTTGGACGCCATTGACTCCAAGTTCATAAAAAATTTCCTTATCCACTTCATACAGCCATTGCTCCATACCTATTATTAATTTATTCTTTAAATGTGGCGTGGTGCCCACTTGTTTTATAACATCCGTGGTGACTCCAATCCACAAAGTCAATGAAAAAATCAAAGTAACAAATTTCCGTCCTACAAGCGTAATCAATAACTTATATAATACAAAATATTCAAACGATGTTTAAGGGATAGCCTCCTTGGCTACCTATTAGGTGAAGACATTCCCTCTAGGAATCAATACGGTTTCTGCAATGGTCTGAGTACCACTGATGCGATTTACGAGCTGACTAAGAATATCATTGATAACATTGACAGTGGCAACAAATTCCTAGCTCTCTTCTTGGACCTTGCGAAAGCATTTGATACCGTGCTCCACGACTTACTGTTGGCAGTCTTGTCAACATATAGAGTAAGGGGCACGGTACTTAAAGTATTCAGAAGCTACCTTGAGGAAAGGAAACAAATTGTGAAAATACAAGATGGTTACAGTGACCCCCTCAACTGTGAAGATAGGTATCCCACAGGAAACCGCTCTTCTATTTATTATATACAGGGTGTTCATTTGAAAACTTCCCACCACGGATTTATCGAAAACCACTGGTTAAAAGAAAAAACGCCGAGACACGTCAAAAGATATGCCAAAGGGGCCAACTTTCTAACCAAAAACTACTTCACCCCCTTTTACCCTCTGCCCCCGGGGTCATCCCCTTAAAAATTTTAAATGGCAAGGGGTATCAAGTAATAGCTTGTTTGAAAGGTCTTTTAAACTGCTTTATTTTGACGTTCGATTTTTAAAAATCGGTCGATTCGTTTTCGAGAAAATTAGAAATATCTTTATTTATCTTAATTTGTTCAGATAGAAACAAAAACACACGAAAATATCACTTTTTATTTCAATAAGTGTTCAAAAACCAACATAAACAGCAATTTGGAAGATTAGACGTGGCAGCAAACAAATAACAACCCGACTTTTTTTCAGCCATCTATTTATAAACACAGATAACATGGGCGAACTGTTTTTATTCTTATACCTGTTTAGTTTTTTATAGTTGCTAAGGAAAAGAAAGAATTTAATTTGCAGTCAGTTACCTTTGTGACAATCTTGGGATAGTGAAAATTAATTTATTGATTCAGATTTTACTTCCAAAATGGTTTACACACTAGCCGAAAGAGTGGAAATGATTCTAATTTATGGTGTGCAAACTGCCGTCACATTTAACGCCAGACATCCGGGAAAGATAACTTCGCATAGGTATGTTTTGGACCTTGTTACTAAATTAACTGAAACTGGATCTGTTGCAAATAAAAAACTTAATCATCGTAGAGTTTTGGATGAAGCCGCTCAAGTTGAAGTTTTGGGTCATTTTGGCATAAATCCTAATACTTCATTAGGCAAAATTGTTGATGCGACTGGTATTTCATTAGGCTCTGTACACACAGTTACTAAATTACATAAATTTCATCCATTCAAAATGAAAATATTGCAACCGAAGATGATTTCGATAGGCGAGTTGGGTTTTGTGAACAAATGACTGCAGCGATTAATGATAATACCATTCATGTAAAGAATATCTGCTTCAGTGATGAATGCACATTTTATCTAAATGGATTTGTTAATAAGCATAACTGCAGGTATAGGAGCAATGAAAATCCTCATGCTTTTGTAGAAGGGCATACTCACTACGCCCAAAAAATTAATGTATGGGCAGGCATTTTAGGAAACAAAGTGATTGGGCCATTGTTTATTAATGGGAATTTAAATGGAGGCATTTATTTAGATATGTTGGAAAATACCATCAATCCGCTTATCACTGAAACCATTGAAAACCAAATCGAAGACAAGGGAAACCCTATACTTGATGAGGCTGAAATATATTTCCCGCAAGACGGCGCTCCTCCTCACTATGTTCTTCCGGTTCGGCAATGGCTAGACGACGAGTTTCCAGATAAATGGATAGGGCGAAGAGTGCCTTTAGAATGGTCTGCTAGGTCTCCTGACTTAACGCCATTAGACTTTTTTTTCTATGGGGCCATTTGAAATCTATTGTGTTCACTCCCCAACCTGAAAGTTTGGATGAACTTCGTCAACGCATCATCGAAAGCTGCCATGATCTCCCACAACATGTTTTTAAAAATGTCCGTCAGGAATTTGAACATCGCCTATATCATTGTTTGGCCAATAACGGGCAACATTTTGAACACTTATTGAAATAAAAAGTGATATTTTCGTGTTTTTTTTTCTATCTGAACAAATTAAGATAAATAAAGATTTTTCTAATTTTCTCGAAAACGAATCGACCGATTTTAAAAAATCAAAAATCAAAATAAAGCACTTTAAAATACCTTTGAAACAAGCTATTACTTGATACCCCTTGCCAATTAAAATTTTGAAGGGGATGACCCCGGTTGGCAGAGGGTAAAAGGGGGTGAAGTAGTTTTTGGTTAAAAAGTTGGCCTCTTTGGCAAATCTTTTGTCGTGTCTCGGCGTTTTTTCTTTTAATTAGTGGTTTTCGATAAATCCGTGGTGGGAAGTTTTCAAATGAACACCCTGTATATGTAAATGGGACATTCCACACAAAATTTGCAACACAAATTTTTTTTCCCACGAACAATTTTTTTTACGGTTCAGCAGTCAAAAATATTTGACACGTATTTTTTTATTTTAATGTGATGCACAGATTTTTCGAAAAAAAATTCTTGAAATTTCAAGTTTGTAAAAAAGCACCTTTTTCCGATCGCTTATACAGCAATATCGAATAAAGATATAAAAATTTATCACATACATGAAATGTTCGCCTTTTTCTCGGCTTTCGAATGGAGTATAATAAAACTTAAATTTGTAATTTGTTAAACGACAAAAATTGAAAACTTATAAACAAATGCAATTTTTTCAAATTTGGACATGACCTTTTTCCTTTTTTTTTATTGAAAAAATCAACTCAAACCTTTTTTAAAATACTGTTAAAATTTTAGAGCGGAGAGTTGAATACTTACGAGACAAAAAATTTTTCAAGCACGGCTTGCACACGCTTCGCCACAGCGCGACTAGCTCAGACTCAGACTGGATTATAAAAGTTCTCCAACCCTACGCGCTAAGTAAAACATAATCTTGTACTTGAAACATAGTTATGTTACTATTGTATACTTTAAAAATAAAGAATAGATTTTCTATTATTGTGAATTTAAGGTGGTCAAAATAAAATGACTTTGAAACTTCAAGTTAAAGTACAAGTACAAGAATATGTTTTACTTAGCGCGTAGGAGTGGAGAACTTTTATAATCCAGTCAGAGTCCGAGCGAGCTGCACTGCGGCGCGCTTCGCGCGTGCAAGCCGTGCTTGACAAATTTATTGTTTCGTAAGTATTCAACTCTCCACTCTAAAATTTTAACAGTATTTTAAAAAAGGTGGGAGTTGATTTTTTCAATAAAAAAAAAGGAAAAAAGTCATGTCCAAATTTGAAAAAATTGCATTTGTTTATAAGTTTTCAATTTTTGTCGTTTAACAAATTACAAAATTGTGTTTTATTACACTCCATTCGAAAGCTAAAAAAAAGGCGAACATTTTATGTATGTGATAAATTTTTATATCTCTATTCGATATTGCTGTATAAGCAATCGGAAAAAGGTGTTTTTTTACGAACGTGAAATTTCAAAAAATTTTTTCGAAAAATCAGTTCATTACATTAAAATAAAAAAAAATACGTGTCAAATATTTTTGATTGCTGAACCGTAAAAAAAATTTTGAGTTGCAAATTTTGTGTGGAATCATATACAGGGCTGCCCAGAAGTCCGGAATAAAATTGATATAGCCTTAAGCTTTTGGGGAAAATGCTCGGACACGTCAATTTAGTTTTATATATGCTCACATTTTGACGTTATTCGTTTGTTTTTTCATAGACATTTGTCAAAGATCTGACGACATCGATCTTTTTTTTAAATGAAAACATACAGCTTGTGATACATCACTTGAAAGCTAATATCTCGTACAGTATGCTCATAAATTTTGGCGCGATTCTGTCAAGCTATTTCAAAATGGCGACTGTTAAAAGTTTTAAAAAAATCTAATTTAAAAAAATTTAAATAAGCGGAAATGATAAATCATTGATGTTTCTTTCACCTTTCGAGGTTCATTGTCTCACGTTTTGACATTTTGTAACATTGTGACTTAATAATAGTTATGGTTTATTTGTTATTTATTTTGTCAAAAAAAAAATGTAACGAAGCAAAACAAAACACAATAAAAAGGTGGTTTAACGTGGCAAATACTGGAAATGTCCTCCACCCTCTACTTGGCATGCTCCCATACGATGGTAAAATCCGTCGACGGCTTCAACCGGTATGTTATGTGTCTTCAATCTAATTCCGTTTTTCAAATCTTCAATATTATTTGGCCTATTTTGGTAAACTTTTTTTTTAAATATCCCCAAAGAAAATAGTCTAGAGGCGCTAAGTCTGGGAACCTCGGTGGCCATTCAATTGTACCATGTCGTCCAATCCAGCGACCTGGAAATATCTGATCTAAATATCTTCTCACATTGACACCACAATGCGGGGGAGCACCATCTTGCTGAAACCAAATTGTTTTATTAAGTATATCTGGATCTACTTCGTTGGGAAAAATTACAACTAGAGCAGGCCTCAACTCGAAGGTTAAAAAATCCAGGTACCATTCAGCTGTGAGGTTTCCTTCCAAAAAGGATGGCCCTAAAGTTTGGTTATTAATGATACCTGCCCATATATTTACTTTCTGGGGCCTCTGGGTATGCGCTTCAAATATCCATCGTGGATTTTCTTGACTCCACAAACGATAATTATGTCTGTTAACCACCCCGTTTAAATAGAAAGTAGCTTCATCCGAAAATAATATGTTCTGTGGAAACCTATTATTCTCGTCACACCGTCTACCGTCTCATCATTTCTTTGCGAAATTGCAAACGCCTATCATAGTCAAAAGCTCTTGGACAAGACATACTTTATAAGGGTGGTAATTTTCTGCTTTCAAAAATCTTCCAATAGTACCTCTAGATGTATCATGATTTTGAGCCAATGAAACTGTTAAAACATGCGGACTATCCTGCGGAGATAATGCAATATCCAATTTTACATCGTCGTCTAAAACACGTGGCCGTACATTCCTAGGAAAGTCCTCTACTGTGCCATGTTCATCAAATTTGTGGAATATTTTACTAACACTGCCCTGTAAAATTTAATTTTACGGATATTTAGCGTTAAGTAAAGTGCACACTTCACTTTGACTTCTTATTTTATCTCCATATCCCAACAACATCAAGACTTTGATACGCTGCCTTTCCGACAAAACCATTTTTGTTTAAGAAATTGTAAAATAATACTTCGGAAATACCAAAATAATTTTACAAGTTCGCAATGTCACAAAATGCCAGAACGTGAAACAATGAAGATTTCTTACCTTGAAAGGTAAAAAAACATCAATGATTTATTCCCTCGGGTTCTTGAAGGTATTTTTACGTCAGGATTTTACCCTTTGACATCTGTCACTTATTGCGTACGGTTTAGGTATTGTCGTTTATAGAAATTTTGATATCGGCTTTTGCCTTAATTAATTTTGGTTCGTGCGTTTTCTTTTAAAAGTTTTTGTCTGCAAAGTTTTGGCGCCTTTTTCTATTATATATCATATAGTGCTTCTCTACTATGGATTTGGATTTGGACCAACAGGGAGCCAGTCTTTTGGTCATATTTCCGCTTATTTAAATAGGGATTTTTTAAAAATTTTAACAGTCGCCATTTAGAAATAGCTTGACAGAATCGCGCCAAAATTTATAGGCATACTGTACGAGATATTAGCTTTCAAATGATGTATCACAAGCTGTATGTTTCTATTTAAAAAAAAAGATCGATGTCGTCATATCTTTGACAAATGTCTATAAAAAAACAAACGAGTAACGTCAAATCGTGAGCATATATAAAACTAAATTGACGTGTCCGAGCATTTTCCCCAAAAGTTACAGTTTAAGGCTTTATTAATTTTATTCCGGACTTCTGGGCAGCCCTGTATATACATCTTGACTGAAATATGAACTAATTGCATTGGGTGGGTTGTATGATAATTCCTACAATTAAACATAATTCAGAAACCTATTTTGAAAATCGTTTTAAAAAAAGATAGAAGATATCCAACACAAATTCTTTTTAATGATGAAATATTCTCAGTTAGATCTCTGTATATATTGAACACCTGTATGTATGTACAGGGACATTTTTTCAAGTGTCTCATCCGATTGGCGAGTTTCCTGCTGACTATAATAAAAAACAAACCACACATTTTTTAATGATTTCCGACAAGGGAGCCGAATTTATTGTCAAGAAATATATAGGTTCACAAATTTGCCAGATACGACGCCATTTTGAATTTTTTTAAACGGCAACCCTCATAAATAACCACACGAGTAAATCGCACTTCGATGCGATTTCAAAAACCTATATAGTTGTTGATATTTATTTTCAGCCGTTTCGGAAATACGGGGGTTCCTAATTTGCCATCATCGATTTTGTCTTATAAGAGTCTGAAAAAAGCTTATTACACCTTAGATAAATATTTTAATGGTGATCTGTCATGATTATTTGCATTTTTTATTCTAATTTGAAAGTTTACTATATTATATTTTATTGTTAAATAAAATTTCTAAAAACTTTGTCGATAAAGATATTTTCCTTCCAAGGTCAATAAACTTGACATTTTTCTACTAATGTTTTGACGTAAAAGTTTTGCATTTTTGTCAGTAGGCGCTTGTTATTGACAGCGGAAGTAAAAGTACTTTTTTTGCAGCTGAGAGCGGAGGTAAAAGTATGACTATGTGCTCATAAATAAATGCAGGGTGTCCTACAAGGTATGGTCAACAATTAGGGATCGATGATGATGTTTCTGTTTCCGTCTGTGATAATCCATCACTGAAGTTGGATATTCACATCCAGCTTTTAAATTAAATTTTAACCTTACTGTTGTACATAAGGAACATGCCCTGTGATTATCTTTATTATAATTTTAAGCAAGCAAATTTTATTGATGTGAATGTGTTTTTGTCTTGATTTGATTGGAGTTTCATTGATGAGTGCACTGATGTGGATTTGGCCATTTCTCGCTTTTATGAAATTCTGTATTTCTCAATTGAAATGTTTACACCTATTTCTCAATACAAATCACCGAAGTTTCCTAGATGGATGGATAATGAGCCTAAAAATCTGATAATCGAGAAGAAAAAAACTCATAAAAAATTCAAATTCTCAGAGTCTATTGACAATATACTGCCTTCTCAGATTTAAGAACACAATGTAGAGAAATGTCACATTTATTGCATGATGCTTATATAAGCGAGATAGAAAGTCAGTTAACTGATAAAAAATCATTTTGGCAATTTGTAAATTCAAAGAAGGGCACCTCTGAATAATAATAATAATAATAATAAACGTCTTTTATTTTCGAAGAAACAGAATATTATATACAAAAAAGTATGTGTATTAAGAAGTAATGTAAGGAAAGATGTCAACACCTGGCGCAGTCTAGCTGCAGTAGCTATTCTACTAAACCAGACAGAGACACCTAGACATAAAGAAATATAATAATACTTAATAGTGTAGTAGCATATTACGTAAGAACCCTAACCTATTAGACATATTTGCAATAATGAAAGAAGCAATGAAAGGAGAAAAGAGTAATAAATTCAAATTATTATTAAACAATATTAAACAATAAGTAAGTAACCGTTAATATCACTGTAAATTTAAAAGAAATGACTTATATCTAGTCTTAAATACATTAGCATTTAAGTGTAACATATCAGTGGGCAACAAGTTATAATACTAAACTGAGTTAAAAGAAAAAGAACGCTAAAACATGGCGCTCCGATGTTGAGGCATGGTACGCTCGCCCGCACCTCTGACATCCCTATCGTGAACCCTCCGACGAAAAATCAAACGCTCGCCAATAGAAGCAGGAGAATTAGGATTATTTATAATCTTTATTAGAAATGTGCAAAAGTGAAGAACCCTCCGTCCATCCATTTTCAGCCACTTTATATCGTTATATAAATGAGAAACATGGACAAACTTTCTAATGCCGTAAACAAAACGAAGACATGCATTCTGAACCCTTTGTATACGTGATCTGCTTTCCGCGTCCAAACAAAAGCCATACACAAAGTCACAATAAGTAAAGTGCGACAAGACAAGCGATTCACACAAGTTCTTTCTCAATGTAAAGTTCAATACTTGTCTATTGCTGTATAGTACCTTCAAAGCGAGATAAGCTCTCTGAAAGAGTATTTTTAAATACTCTTGAAATCTGAGATTAACATTAAAAAGCAGACCCAAATTCTTTGCGATATTAACGAAATTCAGTTTTGAGCCGTTAATAGATATATTCAAAGTAGGTTTCAGAATGTCAACCTTGCTCTTACTACCAAAAATCAATATGGAAGATTTATCCGGATTTAAACGTAAATTATGACCCAAGGAGAGTTCACTCAATATCCTCAAATCCTGGTTTATATGTAACTCGGTTTCCATGTAATCCTTGAGATCAAAACAGCAATATAACTGCGTGTCGTCAGCAAATGCCTGGACTTTGCAACATTTCAGCGATTTAAGTATGTCAGAAGTATATATAAGAAATAGCAAGGGGCCCCGATAGTATTTTGACTTGTTCAGAATATGTATTATCAGAAAAAATCTTTTGAAACCTGTTGGATAAGTATGAATTAACAAGAAGGCAAGAATCATGAACAAAACCATAGTATTTTAATTTAGAAATGAGAACAGAATGGTTAATAGTATCGAATGCTTTAGAAAAATCAAGAAGTACTAGAATGCTAATCATTTTTTTATCCCAGGCGCGAATAATGTCATCTGTTACATTTGTTACAGCAACCGCAGTACCAAAGTCCTTCCTAAAACCGCACTGAGTGGGGGGAATAATATTATTATCGACGAGATAGACATACATCTAGTTTTCTAGTTATGCAATACCCTCTCAAAGATTTTTGAAATTGCTGGAAGAATACTTATCAACGGTAATATACCGATAAAGGAGGCGTCTTATCGGTAATACCGATGTTTTTAACAAGAAATCGATTTTCTGACAAATTTTTACGAAATGTAATTTTTACTTATAATCTGATATGATCCCGAGAGCTTTAGCTCGAGGGTCTTATCTTTGATTATAAGTAAAAATTACATTGAGGGAAAATTTTCTTGGAAAATCGAGTTTCGAGTGAAAAACGAAGGTATGAAGATAAGAAACCGCCTCTAGAGGTGTATTTTATTGGATAATTTACTGAACATAAAAATGAAGGCCGTCTGATAAAGGTAAATATACAAGTTAGAGGTGTTACTAATTTTTTATTTAAGTAAAAAAGCTACAAGCGTCTTTTCGAAAGCGTCTTTTCGAGCTAGCGGTAGTCTTATCGGGTAAGACGACCGTTACCAAGGTGGTTGCTATGAAAATGAGCGTTTTGATTGGTTCAATAAAAGTGAGGTGAATTATCACACGAAGATCGTTATAACCGTTTGGATTACTAACCTTTGATAATGGTTTGCCAATGGATAACTTCCATTTATCGGGAAAGTAGTTAACTTCTAAACAACAGTTAATTATATTAGTAATATATTTATCGATATAAGGGCTGCAATATTTAAGCATAAGGGGCGAGATATCATCTACACCAGTTGCGTTAGTTTTTATGCTATTTAATATTTTATTAACATCCGATATCGTGGCTGGCAAAAAAGAAAAATGTAAAGATTCATCAAATATATGATTTTCGTAAAAATTGACTCGATCATTACAATTAGATATGTTTTGAGTAAAACCAGCAAAAAATGTGTTAATAGCATCAGGATCAGATAATGTTTTAGGTATTAAATTATTTTTATTATTATTTTTAAAGCAGACCACAGTTTTTTAGAATTGCCCTCTCTACAAAGGGAATCCAAACAGTTTCCCTTCTCTCTCCTTATGGCGGCCAGTGTAAAATTTCTCAAGTACTTATAATTAACCCAGTCTTCATTAAGTTTAGATTTTTTAAATTTTCGCAAAGCACTATGCCTTTGTTTCATGAATACCCTTATATTAGCCGTTAACCAAGGAGCCTTAGATTTAGTCACTCTAGAAACTTTAATTGGAGCATGCTTATCAAACATGGTTAAAATCATGCCGTTTAGTAGCTTTATTTTTTTGGCAATATTGTTTTTATAAAATATATTATCAAACGAAAGGTTATACATAGTATTCAGAAAGTTATTCACATTAAAGTTATTAAATGAGCGGTATCGAATTATATGTGGTTCAACCGGTGTTTTTGCTAGGTTGCAATCACAATAAATTATTTTATGGCCAGAGATATTATCTGCAGAAATTACTCCAGATTTACTTATTAAGGATGTATTCGTCACAAAAATAGCATCAAGCAAGAAACTTACAGAACCAGAAATACGGGTGGGTTCCTCTATAACCTGCACGAAGTTATAGGCATCAAATAGTGAAGTCAAGGGGTTATCTAGGTTAAGTAAATTTATGTTGAAATCACCCAAACAAAAAATTTCAACAACTGTAGGGTAAATATGCGAAAGAATGTTATTAAAGTCTGTTTTTAAGCTATTAAAGTTTATTGAGGTTGGTCTATAAAAAACTGCAAAAGCATATATTTTATTTGTTATTTTTATCCTAAATATTAAAAATTCAAGTTGCTCATTCACAAAATCAAACGATATAACATCAACGGCGCAATTAGTCTTTACGTATGCTGCCACTCCTCCACCTCTACCGACCCTATCCTTTCTAAAAAACTGATAATTAGGAATATCAAACAGTGCTGGGTTATCGCCCTCTGAGAGCCATGTTTCAGATAACATAAAAATGTCAAAATCATTGCGCTCCACCTCATGTCTCAACTCATTATAGCCCGTAAATAATGACCGTACATTCAAATGACCCACCTTCATGATGCCAAAAAAAATATTAACAAAAATACGCTACCTCAGCCAATACAAAAAGGTACATTAAGGCAAGAGTTACAGAAAAAAAAATAAATCATGTAATCCAGATATCGCTCCAACAATTTTACAAGGAAAATATAAAAAATTGATAAATTTTAATATAATGACATAATGTAATAAATATAAAAAATAATAATACCTACATTTATTAGTAAATATACGAAACCCTAGAAATGTCGATAATGAAACAAAAAAACAAGAATGAACCCATCTAAAATTAGCAAAATTGTTATTCAGAAAGAAAAAAGAATATCCTCAGTGTATGAATCTAGGTAAAAAAGAAAGTAGTGATCCTGTTGAGATTTCGGAAATGTTCATTGGATATTTCTGATCGGTGTACTCAGAGTATGCGGAGTCAAATGATCCTCTTGTCTATGATAAGTCTTACGCAATTGGAAGCTTGCAACTGTCTGTGATTAATATTTTTAATAAAGTTACAGATTTAAAGCAGATTTTAGGTCCTGGGCCAGATGGTATACCTGTTGTTTTATTGAATAATTGTAAGTTTGTCCTCTCGGAGGTTTTGTGTAGAATTTTTAATTTATCTTTGCGCAGTGGGAAGTTTCCATCATACTGGCAATTGTCCTATGTATCACCAATCTTTAAGGACGGCGACAGATCAGATATTGAGAACTATCGTGCGGTTGCTAAGACATCCTTGATTCCTAAAATCTTCGAGGCTATAGTTGCGGATAAGATAACACCACTATTTAGTCATTTGATAATAAATTAACAGCATGGCTTTGTGAGGGGAAGATCAACAGTCACTAATCTTATATGTTATGAACAACGCCTCTTGGAGGCTCTAGAGAATGGGTGGCAAGTAGATGTCATCTATACAGATTTCTCGAAGGCTTTCGACAGGGTTGATCAATAGGGTGGGCCGAATTTTTTTTTCTCGAATGTGATATATCCTGGGTAACCAAAAGTTGTCAACTTGATATAGTATTTATGATACAAAATTTGGGCTTTCTGGGATAAGATCTTCAGGTGCCTACTTGAGGTCAAATTTGGGAAAATTATGAAAATATTCATAAACTTTAAATGAGTGATTTATCTTGACTTTCTCCTCTATATAGCTGTGTTGATAAAAAAATTGCCACTAATAAACTCATAAATTCATCGAAACATATTCATCTGAGCTCAACCGTGCAAATGCGCAAGTAGTGTCGCGCAGCTAGATCAATATCACGTACGCCGCCGCAAGTCTGCCTTTAGCGCCTTTCCTGTACAGACAAGATTAGTTGTCTCGACGCATTCGAAGAGTCAACGTCTTATTAACTTATATTTACTCTTTTTAGTGAACGCGTAATTGTTTATTTGTGTGAAAATGCCGAATACACGTAAAGACATTGAATGCGAGGTGTTTGGAGCACCAACAGAACTTAAGTGCAACATACTTCCGACTTATAGCGATGTTATGAGAGCATATTTGTGGCACAGGCAATTAATAAAAGACCAGAACAATGGCAAAGACCCTAGTGTAAGTGATGTTTCTAAAAAAGTTATATCTGTATTGAAAAACATTTGGCAAAATGCTTCTTTACAAGTGGTGAGTGAACAAGACATTTATCGATTGATTAAATACTATGTTGTGAAGTTTCGGAGTTAAAAAAAAAACATTGGGTCCGTACATAATAAAAAGTGTTTAGAGAAGCTAGAAAAATTCAGACAATCAAGTGAGAAACTTTTTGATATATCGACGTGCAAGTGTAAAGATTTTGACTCATGCAAATGCAAAATTAAAGTGCTTAAAACAGAACAAGAATTTTTACGAGACCAAAGAACAGAAAGAAGAATGTTTATTGGAAATGTTGACATTAAATTGACAAAGGTTTTAGAAAAACGTATGCAAAGAAAATTCAAAGCAAAAAAACAACTAGAGGACCAAAGCCGCCTAGAGCAATTGAAAAATGTAGGAAAAGTGAATGTTCTAGAAACAACTTCCTCCCCACTGGAAGAAAGTGTGTTTCTGGGTGAAAGTTCTACAACAAGCGAGTTTAAACTTCAATTAGATAGTACATCAACTACAAAAGCAAGAACAGACCTTCGAGGTGTGGATTTCAGAAATTTAGCAGAGGCTTGCGATCGAACGGGAGTTTCGGATAGATGTGCTTCTTTTTTAGCGAATGCTGTTCTGCAAGATCTTGGCGTTGTCAGTAGAAACGACCCTTCAAAATTATTAAACCGTAGTAAATTGCGGAGAGAACGAAAGAGACGAAGAACGGAACTAAAAAAGGAATGAACAGGAAATTTGAAAATTACAGGGATCTATTTTGACGGTAGAAAGGACAGAACACTACTGACGTTAAAACTGAGAAAGAAGGAAGCACTTATCATAAGAGATACGTTTTGGAGGAACATATTGTTCTTATTGCGGAACCTGGGTCTGTTTATCTCGGACATGTAACTCCTACTTCAGGAAATGCTAATAAAGACATGAAATCAAGTATTTTCGATTTTCTAAGCAGTAACTTGGGACCTGTTGAAGAACTTGCTGCTGTTGGCTGTAACGGAACTGTTGTAAATACAGGTTTCAAGAATGGAGTTGTTAAGCAATTAGAAGTAGCAATTGGACACTCCTTACAATGGTTGATTTGCCTACTGCACGCCAATGAACTTCCACTTCGCCATTTGATTGAGAAAATGGATGGTAAAACTAACGACCCAAGAGGATTCTCAGGAACGATTGGAAAGCTTCTTCCAACATGTCAGAACCTTCCAATAGTTAAATTCGAAAAAATTGATGGGGAACTACCAGAATTCGACCTAAATGACACCAGTACCGATCAAGTTTATTTGTATCAAATGTGTTCGGCAATCGCAAGAGGTGATGTCCCCTCAAATTTATCAAATCGTGATCCTGGAAAAATGTCACACTCTCGATGGCTGACAACGGCAAATAGGATTTTAAGACTTTATGTAGCTTCAGAAAAACCTTCGAACGAACTGAAAACAATAACCGAATTTATATTAAAAGTTTATGCTCCTGTTTGGCTCGATATTAAAATCAGATCATCGTGTACTGAAGGCTCCAGACATTTGTTCTCTCTGATAACAAGATCGAGATATATGCCAAGTACAGTTAAAGATGTGATTGATCCGGTCATACAGAGGAATGCACTTTTCGCTCATCCAGAAAATATTCTATTGACAATGCTTAGAGATGTTCGAAAGCCTATTAGATAACTTGCGCTAAGAAGAATTCTGAAATGTAGAGTAATGAGTCTTCAGAATAGCAAAATCAGAGAGTTCAAAGTCCCAAAACTGAATTTTGACGCTCAAGACTACACTGAATTGATAAACTGGCAGTTAGCGTAACTGAACCACCACTCACAAGAACAATTTCAGATACTGCATTGCAAGAGATGATTCTAACAGTTCCTGACGACATCGAAATTTTGAAATACCCTTGTCACACACAATCTGTTGAAAGATGTATTAGGACAGTCACTGAAGCCTCTGTTTTAGTAAGCGGAACAGAATCAAAAGATGGCTTGATTCGAACTCGGATTGCCTCCAGAAAAAAAAATCCGAAAACTGAGACAAAACAGCAATTTTTAAAGGCTTTAGATCAATAAATTGATAATTTTCATTAATAAGACGAAGATCGAGAGGGAGGCGGGGAAGAACTCGACATGCAGCCACCTCCACGTGGTGAGTTCTGGGTTATTTCATTCAATTTTTATTGAGTGAAATAAGCGAAGAGCTGCATATTT
This sequence comes from Polydrusus tereticollis, assembly GCA_963920685.1. NCBI lineage: Eukaryota > Metazoa > Arthropoda > Insecta > Coleoptera > Curculionidae > Polydrusus > Polydrusus tereticollis. The sequence goes on along the minus strand of OY987329.1, from coordinate 81,496,678 downwards.
CAGTAGTACGCTTTGTGGAAAATTCGAAGCGAACTAGGCACCTGAAGATGGCGCTTGTCAGAGCCGAAACTTTGCATGAATGATCAACAATAGTAGTGACAACTTTCTACCACCCAGGGTAATTGAGATCTCACACTTTATTTTTTTCCTTATATAGATCGACCCACCCTATTTATTTATTTATTTATTTATTTATTTATTTATTTATTTATTTATTTATTTATTTATTTATTTATTTATTTATTTATTTATTTATTTATTTATTTATTTATTTATTTATTTATTTATTTATTTATTTATTTATTTATTTATTTATTTATTTATTTATTTATTTGTGTTTGGGATACACCCTATTGATCATGGCATCCTTTTAAGAAAGCTTCAGGCCATGGGGGTCCAGGGATCTTTTTTGGATTGGTTTCAAGCGCGGATCCAGGGGGAGGGTCATGGGGGTCATGACCCCCCCCCCCCAAACAAACAGAGGAATACAAAAAAATATTATATATTATATTTACTTTGCTCATATTATTTTCCAATGCATGATGATATATTGATCCGTAAGATGATTTATGAAAACTTCTTTTATTATTTTGGAGATTTATTAGATAATGGCATTAATACACAAAAGTAAAATATATTACTTTTTTGTGAGTGACCCCTCCAAAACGAGGTTCTGGATCTGCTCCTGATTGGTTTAAATGTAATCTAACTGGCAGAGGCAGGTAGTAAAGATTAAAAGGTATATAGCAGGTAGTAAAATTAAAAGGTATATCCTCGGATATTTCTGTGACATCGGGTGTACCGCAGGGTGGACATCTTTCGGCACTTCTGTTTAATTGCTTTATCAATGATGTGGGGAGTGTTTTTAGCGCTTACCAGTTCCTCGCTTTTGCTGATGATTTGAAACTCTTAATGGTTATAAAATCGGAGAGTGACTGTCAATTATTGCAGGGGGATCTCTGTAGATGCACTACATGGTGCAAAAATAACAAGTTGTCACTGAATGCTGATAAATGCAGGGTCATTACTTTTACTAGGTCAAGAAGCTCCATTCTGTATGACTATACCTTGAACTCTGTGGTACTCGAAAGACAGATCTTGGTATTTGGGCATTTTGCTGGAATTGTCATTTTCTAATCACATTGATATGATCACTAATAGGGCTATGCGATTGCTGGGATTTGTCTTTCGGACCTTACGGGATTTAATAACATTTTTATATTTAAGAAGATTTACTGTGTATTGGTGCGCTCAGTTTTAGAGTATGCTTCGTGTGTATGGTATCCGCACTATCAGATTCATAGAGGAAAGCTGGAAAGGGTGCAACATAGGTTTCTTAAGAGAATTGGGCTTAAATTACATATCCCTTATGAGGATATAAATTGCACTGAGATCATGAAACTTTTGACTCCCACTTCTTTAGAAAGTAGAAGAAAATATTTTGATATTTCAACATTTTATAAAATTCTGAATAGTAGGTATTTATGATGCACCCGAACTTCTTGACCAGATTGGCATTCATGTGTCGGCAGCTAATGTTAGAAATAGGGACCTCTTTAACATTAACTTTCATAGGACCATTTACGGTATGAATTTGGCTTTAACCAGAATGTGTAGATTAACCAACAATGTGATAAAGAAAAGTGATATTGATATTTTTTATGATTCTTATGGTAGATTTACTGCGAAGTTGAAGAAGATTTTGTATGTTTAGTCATTCTTGAATTGTGACCTCTTTATTGTTATTTTTAATTTTATATTCATTTCGCTACGTTATTTAGTATACGTTTTAATTTTTATATTTTGTGACTGCTGAGCTTAATTCTTAAGAGATTTGTAAAACATACTTGTTTTTTTTTTAATGTAAATTTTATGTAAAGTGCTGAAAGCGTAAATAAAATTTTGAATTTTGAATTTGAATTTGAATTTAAATCGGCTAGATCGGGTGAAAATAGGGTCCGAAGGCCATGTAACATTTTGTCCCATTTCTCCCCATAAAGGTTCATCACGGTAACCCCTGATTGGCATGCAACCTACCATACAGCAATGTAAATTAAATGGTTTTTTTTGGCTCAGCTGTCAACGAATTTCGAGAAAAATGGTAAGTGATTTAGCTTTGGTTAAAATAATATTGAAAGGCAACTCTATTTGCTAAATTAACAATGTTGCAGATTTTTCTATTTGGCTTTCGTTTTCGAAATATATGCAGTAATATATTTATCGCCGTTAGAATTGTAACTTTACCAGTTTTCTCGAAATTCGTTAACAGCCGAGCCTAAGAAACCCCATTTAATTTACATTGCTGTATGGTCGGTTGCGTGCCAGTCAGGGGTTAACGTGATGGAGCTATGATTCGTCTGTAATTGCAGGACTCACGTCGTTAGTCCCGCAAACCTGCACACACATCATAAAAGTATCGCTTTTACTCCTAATAAATTAATAAAGCAAATTTTGACATTTTTTTACTTTTTATAACACAGACCGTCTTTGTCTGGTTTGACTAACTAATCAATGACACCATAATAGAGGGTTTAGAACAATGCTCCACCAAGTAAGCAAGGTGTTTAGTGGTCAGTCGGACAGTATTTCTCGAAGTCACCACTATCATTTGGGAAGGTCCCAATTTTTTACTAAAAATAATTACCTGGTCGTAATGGGTTATAAATCCATCTAGTTAATATATGTGGAATTTCTTTTTCATCGCAGACTGACTGCACCGCGTTGATATTACTTAATGACTTAGGTCCAAAAATACCAATTACTCCTACTTTCATTACATTACATGTGGAATTAATTGCAGGAAAAGGTTCGTATGCCGCAACTATTTCATTTAATGCTACAAGTTGCTTTTCCTGATCTCTGTTTTCATTTGTCAATTGAATGGCCAACTCGAACGCCTTCGTATTGAGTTCATTTTCTTCTTCTTCAAAAAGCCCAGCTAGAAATTTTTAAAATTATTTTATTATACCTGAAACTTGAGCGCGTCACTGAATGTACTGTAATAGTAGCAATTAGTGATACATCTGGAATTTAATTTAAGATAATTTTGATTTAATCAATATGTTTTGTTCGGGTTAGTTATTATATTATAACTTATTATACAGGGTGTTTCAGAAGTACGGTACGTAACTTAAGGGGGTGATTTCTTATGATATTTTAAGAGAAGAAGTTAATATGAACATGTGTCCGAAGTTGCCCCGTTTTTGCTATACAGGGTGTTAAAGTTTTTTTAAAAAAATCGTTTTTCTATAATTTATTTAAATATCCTTTTCCCAAAATTATTGAAACTTGGTACTGTTATTCATTATAATAAGGGGCTTCATTAGCCCTGAAGAGATTAAATTTATTAAGTCCAGTGGCGTCCCGGGGAGCACCTTACCGAATATTATTGACAAAAATATGTACGCCACTGACTTTTTTCTAATCTTGATACTTTTTTTTTGGATTTACCAACTAATAATACAACCTTTTTGTCCCCTAAACTATTTTCCTATCTTACTTCGTTTTCGAGAGAAAAAATAGAAACCACTTTATTGCATGTACTAAAAAAACCCTATTGAAACACTAGTTCATTAAAACATTTAAATTTAAAATAAAATTATTTTTTTAAATAATGATGCATGCAAAAACGCACTATTGCAATCGTCTCACCATTGATTCTCTTACACGTTCAAAAATGCCTGCCTTATTTCGTATCGCATTGCAACTTTCAATAATTCGAATTCTTAAGTCGTTTTTATCTAGCACAGGCGTCTTGTATACAAGAGACTTTAGGTGACCTCATAAATAATAGTTTAGAGGATTCAAGTCGGTACTGCGAGCTGGCCAACTTTGGGGACCTGCGCATCCAATCCAACATTTAGGGAAAGTTTTGACGACGTTTTGGCGAGCAACAAGACTAAAATGAGCAGGGGCGCTGTCGTGCATGAACCACATATTAGTTCTTATTTGTACGTCTTCTTGCAGAACGTATAGGAGTTTCCATTCAATCGAGGTAATAAGAAGTATGGTCCAATAAGATCGCTAATGATCCCTGCCCCTACATTCACCGAAAATTGTTGCTGAAAACGACATTTTCTAATTTATAATTGCTTCATTTGAAATAGAGGCCTCATCAGTAAATCAAATGTTCGGTGAAAAAATGTTGTTATGTGCTGCTGTATGCAGCAACCACCTAGATACTAAAATCAAACCTTGACTGAAAATCACGGGGAAGCAGAGCTTGCACACATTGAATATGGTATGGGTTAAGTTGATAAAGATGCAAAACTTATTTTAGACACACACATACACACATTACCAAACTCGAAACACAAATTTCCTAAAGATTGGCTCCCCCCCCCCCCCCTGATAAATAATACAGATCTGTATTAAAGAGAATAAGACAAGCACGTAAGACCTAAATTTAAAATCAAAACTTTTCAAGATTGTTATCGACAAAATATCTATAACAAGAAACAACAGCAAAAGACTGATGTCTGGCTCACGAAAATTGAGTACAAGAAGGAAGATGCAAACCCCTCCAAACAGTTAATGCACTTGTTTGAAGTTGCACTGCTACCTCCCTGGCACTAGTTTAAGGATCATCTTTTATCTCTCGAAGTATAGACTCTTCTAACTTAGGCGTGCAGGTCTGCCAGGAAGTTCTGTACTACGTTTAAAACTCCCAGTCTCACTTAATCATATATGGAGCTGTCTAAATGTTTTGGCCCATGGCAGTACTCTGTTTGCATAACATTCCTGATTAATTCGCTAAGCTTTTTCAGCATTTCCATTTGCTAGGCCATAATTGAATTGCATCTAGGCCATTTTTCAAGTAATTCATTTTTGATCGGTTATTGACAAAACAGGTAAATTAGACATCGAAACTTACCCTTAGCTCACATTTTATTTAACTAAAAATTATAAAAAACCGATTCTTTTTAATAAAACTTTAAAACCCTGTATATCAAAAACGGGGCAACCCCGGACACTTGTTCATATGAACTTTTTCTCTTAGAATATCATAAGGAATGACCCCCTTAAGTTACATACCGTACTTCTGAAACACCCTGTATATTAGTTACTTTAATAAAGTGTAAAATTTATTATTTATTTTTAATGACAAATATTGTATTTCGACAATAGGTACCTAATTTTTAATCCCCTGGTAAAACATTTAATTGCCTGATTTTTTTAAACCTAGGTAATATATTTTTAAAACCTTGAATTAAACTGCTGCCAAATAAAACGGATACTGAAAATTTTTAGAAACATTTCGAAGTTAAGTAATTTTTATATAAATAGAGACAGACGCCTATGGTTTTCAGGAGGTTCTTTCAAAATTCATCAACAAGAGCTTGTGTTGATCGTAAGATCTAAAGAAGATATACTAGTGTGTATATTAAACCTATTACAATTTTGCAAAACTTCAATACTTCCAAAAACTTGCAAACAATTTTTTTAGGAATTAGTTCACCACACACAAGTGAACACTATCCAAATTACAAAAACCAATTGGAGTGGTTTTGTCGTACCTGTGACGTGAGGAAAAGTATTTAAAAAAAAAAAAACTTATTTTTTTATTTTGCTTAGTATAATCGTGACAAGAAAGTGTAGAAAATATTTCATACTCAGCATTGGTTCATCAGATACCTTTTTTACTTCTGACCTGCAGTGCGGGCGCAATATACAGAGTGTGCAGAGACCTACCGAAAATTGATTAAGAACGCGGTTGGATCACCTTATGTAAGTCTTACATAATATGCTGCTACAGAAAAGCGAATACGAATATGACAAATTTAGGGCTGGATTTTAACCATGGGACAATACTGTCGAAATGGTTTTCCAGTTTTTACTCTGACGCTATGATTATTCAAAATACAGGTTTTACAAAAACAACGAAATATTTGATAAATTGGGAATAAGTTAAACAGAATGTAAATTAATGTATTGAAGGTTTGTAATTATAATTTGGGTCAAGCAGTAGTTGTTTTTCACTATTTTCTAAAATATAATTGTTGCGACTTTATATAGAGTAGCTGAAATTTCTTTATTTGGTTGTTTTAAGGATAGGAAAGGTTAAAAAAGCAGATCACTAAAATCCATCAAAATCAAGAAATTTTAGGCACCCTACGATATAGAGGTCCCACAGTGGCGATGTTTTATCAAATTTCAAAAAACACCTACTGTTTAAGCAAAACCGTAAATTTTCTCTCGGTTGCGATTTTTTTTAAGAAAATTCGCACCCCGAAAAAAATTTCGGAAATTATTCAAGCTCTAGGGAGATTATAACTGATAATTTTTTTTTTATTTCAGACGGGTAAAATAAATTAAAGTTTTTAGAAAGTTCAATGAAATCCATACGGGATTGTAGTCGAGACATGCAATACTCATTGCAAAGTGCAAAAAATTTTAAAGAAATATCATATGAACGACTTTAAATATGCCATGGTTCAAAAATTATCTCACATAAACAAACAAAGGCTTTTAGAATGTTGTAGAGTTATGTTGCGTCACGTAGAAGAAAATCCAGATTTTTTTAATAATATACTTTGGACCGACGAATCGAATCTCAACACGTCCGCCCCACCTAATTTAAAGAACCTACATTTTTGGTCAGCGAAAATCCAAAAAAAAACATTAGAAATAAAAGATATTTTAGTCGATAAGTGTATGCTGCGGTATAATAAAAAATAGGCTTGTCGGCAAAATATTTTATAATAGGTCCTTAACAGGTATTAGATACTTGGAACTGCTTGAAAATGAACTTGAGGAAGAAATTAGTATATTTCCTTTAAATATATTTAGAAGTTTAATATGGTAACAGGGCGGGACGTTTTAGCGGTTAGGCAATACCTAAATGCAAATTATAATATATGGATTGGCAGGAACGGATCTATTTCCTGGCCTACTAACAGTCCAGACTTAACCCCCTTGGACACTTTTTTATGGGGATATTTAAAATCAAAAGTTTATATGGACCGAACCCGAACTATCGAAGAAATGCAACTCAAAATACAGGAAGAAATTAAAAATCTCAACAACCAGCCGAAAATATTAAGAGGATCTATAGAAAATTTAAAGAAAAGAAATCGTTTGTGTTTAAATGTAAATGGGGGCCATTTTGAACAACTACTTTAATGTGTAGTTAATAATTAAATTTAACTGAATTTCTTTGTTTTATTATCCATGGCTCTTTTGATAAAAACAAATCAGCATGGTTGTATAGCCTTCCACTGCTGCCTTAGATTTATACGAGAAAGTCTATTTTTTTCGAACCATAATAACCTATATATACAGGGTGGGCCAACAAGGGCGCGTCGGTCACTGGATGCTAAACTGTTGAACTTATGAGAATTTTTTTTTAATAAAACTTATAACGTTTCGCCTCTGCTATAACCTAAAATTATTTTCAGGTATACAGGGTGTCTCAAAAAAGAGTAATATCAAAAACTATATTTTTGTTAAATGGAATACCCTACAGCTTAGAATATTTTTGACTTTTACATGAAATAGCCATTATTTTTTAATAAGTGCATTATAAGTCTAAACCTAATAATTTCCGAGATATCGACTTTTGAAAAATGACAGTTTTGAAATTTGACAGCTTCTAGCTTTCTAACGGTGCGTCTTAGAGTAAAACGGCTTACATGTCCCTAACTTAGTTTCTCATTCTCTTCCTAAAAGTGTCAACTTCCGGTTAAACCGGATGTAACTCAAAGGCCGGAAATACAGTACTTCCGGTTTAACCGGAAGTTGACTTTTTGGGAAGATAATTAAAAAGTAAGATAGGGACATGTAAACCGTTTTACTCAAAGACGTACAGTTAGAAGCCTAGAAGCTGTCAAATTTTGAAAAATGTCATTTTTCAAAAGTCGATATCTCGGAAATTATTAGGTTTAGACTTATAATTATTTAAAATAATTATTAATTAAAAAATAATGGTTATTTCATGTAAAATTCAAAAATATTCTAAGATGTAGGGTATTCCATTTAACAAAAATATAGTTTTTGGTATTACTCTTTTTTGAGACACCCCGTATTCTTAAAAATAATTTTAGGTTATAGCAGAGGCGAAACGTTATAAGTTTTATAAAGAAAATTTTCCCACAAATTCAACAAATACAGGGTGTTTCATTTAAAGAATACCAGATAACTTGAAAATTCTAAGTTTCTGATGCTTCTTTGTTTTTTTCTGATAACGAATTCTGAATATCCATTAAAAATACTTTAAAATTACTATATTAAACTTATTTGTACAGTTTTATTTTTCAATTTTAATGAGTGCTTCCTAGGGTTAAGGGGATGCAGAAACTTTTCTTAAGAATAAGATTTTCTGAGAAATTAATAATAAAAAGAGACTGACGAAGTATTTTGTGAAATCCGATATATTAGAAAATCTGATTCATAATTTCTTTATTAAATAAATAAATATAATATAATAATAATGGTTATGCTACTCTTTAATAATAATTCTTCCTACATTATTTTTAAATAAACTTGCTTGTTTCTAGAAAAAATGAAATTAATCTTACCTAAATTATAAATTTGCGAACTCGCAGAGTTACAAACAAACCAAATAAACACTAGCACCGAAAACATAACTATATTAAACTCAGGAATATATTATAAACGTTAATATTTACAACGATAGGTAAATATTTAATCTTTAATAGTGACACGCATTGCATTAAAGCTGACATCTATTTTGGAAACGAAATCCAAGATCTAAAATTAGCACAAAAACTACTCCTTTCCCCTCGTTTAAATTTATCCTGTTGGCGTAATGTAAAATTGAAACGGAAAATAGGAACGTATAATAAATAGTGTCTATACCCTCATTATAATACAAATTAGATCAATATATTAAAACCAAATTGTTTAAAAAAATATTAATTCTAAAGAGAAAAGCACAAGTGCCACCTACAGATAGCTTCAGTTTCATTGATATGCTAGAGTAGGATATTTCCAAAGACCTAGGTCTTTGGATATTTCCAAACTATGTTTTAGTAAAATCCCTTAATATATTCTTGTGGCACAAGGTGTGACCACCTTTTTTTTATGATGGGGAACATCACTGCAGGATCAATCCTTTATGGCGCTCGGCGAGCGGTGCGTGTGCGCAGGAAACAATTCGCGTTGGTCTTGAGTCTTTGGAGATAATGCTCGTTGGGGAACACGGCCTCAGGGAGGTCGTTCCAGAGTGATGACGTTCTCCAGATGAAATAATTTCTAAACAGTGTATTTCTACCATGCACCGCTCTGGGTGGAATCAAGCGGGCAACCACAGTTGAGCACTTGCCATAAAAATATTTGTAAAATAGACTCAAGTCGCCAACCTGCCTTCGATGTTCCAGGCTTTCCAGGTTGTTTGTCAGATCATGGTCACCGACCAAGCGAATGACTCTTCTTTGAATGGAATCTAGCAATCTCAGGGTATGTTTAGGCGCAGAGCTCCAAATATGCGAACAATACTTCAGCGATGGTCGAATTTGGGCTTTATAGAGCATCAAAAGTTGTTGGATTGTATAGAGGTTCTTAGTTCGGAAGACTCTTTGAAGCTTCTGCGAGGATGCCTTAGCAATGGCCGCAACGTGACTATGCCAAGACATATAACTATCCAAATTGACGCCCAATAAGTGAATTGATAAAGCCAAGGGAACCAAGTGTCCCGCTATGACTATATCCCGGTTCTGTGGTGTAAGTGGCTTAGCCAGTGAAGTTATACGCAATTCTAAAAAAATTAAAACTAATAATTCTGTAATCAAAAACTATTTTATTCTGTATTTCTTATTTAAAAAAGAGCGCTTAGGTACATGTGTAAAGTTAAATATCGGGATCACTGAAAACCATTATTCATCAAACACGAAATTTTAACAGTAGTTAGTTTATTCATTTTGGAAACGGTTTGCCTGATACATCGCAAATATCCTAGAGAGGCTATACAGAATAGCTCACAGAATAGCCATAATACCCGTCAAAAACAAAACATGTTATCCGGCTCCCGATCCCTAGATTGACTCTTACCAAGTGCTCTGTCTTTTACGAAAGTAAGAAAATCTTTAATCACTTGAGTCTAGAATTAAGATCTTTGGAGTATGCTCAATTTCGCAGAACAGTGAAGAGCCGCTTAGTTCGAGCGGCCTATTACAGTTTGGAGGAGTACTACCAGAATAGTTTGTAGGTTTTTTTTTTTTTTTTATTTTGTCATGTTCAAGTTCTTGTGCCGTATTAACTTTATGTCATCATTTATTTTATTTTATTTTACTTGTAATCCTGATATTATTGATATGCTTATCCCTTTGACCTTTTGACCTTTTGACCTTTTGACCTGTTGTGTACATGACTTATATTAGTTTATTTTATTCTGTTTTACCCTCGATTTTACATTAAATTAAAATTGTAAATTTAGTTTAGTGTTAGCCTGTAGTAAGCTTTGTCAGTAAAACAACGTTTTTTGATAATAAAGCACATTGATTGATTGATTGATTGATAACAACCCTAAACATTTATCAATTAGTGAAGACAAAACCCCTCAGCAAGTACAGGAGTACCGCTAGCTTAGACAGCAATTGGATGAACGTGTCAAGACTGGTGAGACTAATCTAAGAATTATATACAAAAATGGATCACCTACAATTATCACCACAAATTTAAACTAATTAAGCTGTCTAACAAGAATATACAATTAACTTACCAGAATGCTCGAGGTCTTAACACTAAAACTCATGAATTTTATAAATCTGTTTCTCACTGTGAAAGCCATCTTGTGGCAATCACAGAAACATGAATCCAGGATGGCTTATTTAACAATGAATTGTTCAACGATAACTATGTGGTCTACAGAGCAGACCGTAAACTTGATCTCATGGATGTCACCAGGGCCGGAGGTGTACTTCTCGGTGCTAGGCACGACTTAAGATCTTCAAGGCTCAAGTTGGAAGAACTTGAGGAACTTGTACCTGATATAGATGTCTTAGGCTGTAAGCTTTATTTTTATAACTCGGTGTTATTTATTTTTATTATTTATATTCCACCTAAGTTCCACCAGAACCTGTTTGAGTATCTCTCTACATATTATGAACCTTTTCAGAACAACAAAGTTATCTTTATCAATGATTTCAACCCCAATTCGAATACAAAAACAACACTATTAAATAATTTCTTGGCGTTGTGTGACTTTCAAAAATTTGACACTCTCCCAAACGCTTGGGGAAACTTATTGGATCTTGTTATTGCTAACATTGTATGTTAGGTAACTAGAGATGAACTACCCCTAGTTCCAGAAGATGTTGCCCACACCACCCTTAATGTTTCATTTGACATGCTGCTCGAGTCAAATACTCGGTTTGACGATTTTCCATCCTCTAACACAAGTAGAAACTATAACTTTAAAAAGGCTGATTATAATTTAATGTATCCCCTACTTACTGTCACCAATTGGAACTCTCTATTTAATGAACGCAATATTAATAAATCGGTAACTCTGTTCTATAATACACTTTACATCATTCTGGACCAATCTGTCCCCTTATATACTAAGACATCGAATAAAGTTAACTATCCCACTTGGTATACCAACAACATCATTAACGATCTGAAAGAGAAAAATAGACTCCATAAAAAATACAAAAAATCTGGGCTAAGCTTGGACCATCAGGCATACTAAAAAAAAAAAGACGAATTTGTTAAAATAAAGACTGATGCTGCTTATAGAGCCTACATAAATAGTACTGAATCATCTATTAAGAGCGATCTTAGGCACTTCTGGAAATACATTAGACAAAAACGCAATAAATCACGTATCCCAGGAACACTGACTTTTGGTCAAACCTCACTTGATTCTCCACAAAATATAGTAAATGGCTTTGCTGACTTTTTATAGGAGATCATTAAGGCACTAAAAAAACTAAAAAATTCACATAAATCTGGTCATGATAAAATACCCTCCTTCACTTTGTGCGATTGTGCTCAATGTCACATGGTCCCACTGCACTACATATTTAATTTATCAATTGGGTCCAACACTTTTCCTGACCACTGGAAAAAAACTAAAATCTGTCCAGTGTTTAAGGGTGCGGATATAAACAACATCACTAATTATAGACCAATCTCTATTTTGTCCAACTTCTCGAAGGCCTTTAAGATCTGTGTAAGTGAGATTCTCTTCTTTCAGGTTAAAAACTTAATTACTCCTGCTCGGCACGGATTTTTTGCTAATCGCTTAACTATAAATAACTTGACTTCCTTCCTAAAAAAGGCCTATCAAGCTATAGATTCAAGAGAACAACTCGATGTCATATACACGGATTTCTCTAAGGCTTTCGACAAGTTGGACCATGGTCTAATCGCTCTAAAAATTCACAAAATTGGATTTCACAACAACCTGATCAACCTTTTCATCTCTTATCTCAGTGGTAGATCCAAATTTGTGGAATACAATAATACTTTTCAGTCCTTTGACTAACCAAGCGGCGCCCCCCAGGGAAGTAATCTTGCACCTCTGATCTTTGCCATATTTGGCAATGATATCACTCAGAACATCTCATCAAACTGTTTATTGTTTGCAGATGACCTTAAATTATTCAGAATTATCAATAACATACAAGATTGCACTGATTTGCAGAAAGACATCGATACACTGTCGCCATGTTGCAGAATTAATAAATTACATTTAAACATCAACAAATGCAAATTGATGACAATCTCGAATCTCAATCACGAATTAAACTTTAGCTATCAACTTTAATCCAGTATTCTTACCAGTGTTGACTCGATCAAAGATCTGGGAGTGGTTGTCGATAAAAAACAGACATTCAATGTTCATATAGATCAGATCGTGCAATCAACATTAAAAACCCTGGGGTTTATCATTAGATCAACGAAAGATTTTAAAAATATCGACAATCTTATCACTTTGTTGAAGGTGTGATTTTCTCCATATAGTGCAATGATTGTCTAAGTTTTACATTGGCAAGTGTTGGTTAGTGTTACGTTACAAGTTTTTGCTTTGTAAAGTTTTGTTTACATATAATATGCATTAATTGTCTTTTATTGGAATTTGAATTTCTGTTAGACAATAAAGAATTGAATCGAATTGAATTGAATTGAATCAACTTTTTAGAAAATACTGCCGCCTGGGTTTTTTTAGCGTTAAATTCTACTTGGTTACTGTCACCCCAAGACAGAATTTCTTCCAGGTCTTTGTTGAGATGCGAGACCTCTTGCTGCCTATAGAGATGTGCATTGGCAGCCGATGTCTGAGCATCCAAAGTAAAAGATGAAACAAGTGTGCTATCATTAGCGAAGCTATATATAGGATTTTTATTTTTTTTCTAAAATATTGTTAAAGTATAGTAAAAAGAGGGTATGCGACAATATAGAACTCTGAGGGACTCCGGCGTTGATGTTTCATGTGTCTGAGAGAAATCCGTCCATCGTCACTGGCAGAGAACGGCCTCTAAGAAAGTTTGACTGCCATGAACAATACTGAATCGGCATTTTTGTCTAAAATATTATTATTGAAGTGCTTTTCCCTAATTTGTTAATATTCTTTCCTCATAAAAACCATTTAGGCCTCAATCAAAAGTATGTATATCTAATTCAAAAGAAGTTCTTCTTCGAGAAAATGCATTGTTGTAATTTATTTCTGAGGTACTTAATCAAAGGTGATACTTAAAGGTATACAAAATCAAAGGTACACCTACCAAACTTTTCAGTGAAATGCAAGTTAAAAAAAAAATATTATTGCTATCCAAACTTAATGAAAACCACCAATATTATAGAAGATGTGGTTATTTGAAACAATTCTCTTCTTCTCTGCTCTTCTCATTTTGCCCTCTTGTCTACCACATCGAAGGCCATATTGCACAGCTACGCATATATTTTGTGGTATTGTGCTACTATTAAAAACATTTTATGCTACTAATTTTATTGACAATAGTAAAAAAGTTCAAATAAAACTAGATCTGGCGAATGCGCAAGATAAATTTGTAAAGCTGTGCTGAAAAGTTTAAATAATACCAAATAGTTTCTATTACGTTTTATTTTGTGCGGGTTTTTGTTAATATTGTCACCATTGTTACAATTATTATATTTTTTAAGTGTTAATAAATGTGTGTGCAAAGCAACTCCTTCTTTCGAGTTTCCTAAAATTTTCCCAATTTTTCTTTACCTTTTTGGCTCTTATGTCCAAGAAAATGTATATATGTGTCATTCTCTCTGTCGTTAACTTTAGTTACAAAATTGCCTTTATTATTTTATTATTAAATAAATTCATATATCCTGGGATTGTTTCACTATTTTGATCTCCCAAAAAAATGTATATTTACAAGAAGATGTATCAACTGATATTTTCCCCTTTCCTCTGGTAATTTAATTTCCCAATTCATGGTAATAGATACTTATACATATCTTAATTCCAGGCATCAAACTAAAATCAAAACACCTAACAACATGGATAACCCACAGGGAATATTTCTTGAATGTTCTTATGTATAAAATTTATGATAGGTTACCATCTTGAACAGAACTTTCTGATACTCACATTGAGCTTAACTACCACTCTAGAGGGAACCGTAAATATAAAATTAGAAAACCTTTCTGATTGGGAGTGGGTGTTGACCTTTCATCATTTGAATCATCATTTCAATCATTTGAAAAGTGTCTAATATTTATACATTGCTCATTGTGCTTATACTTTTGTATTTGATTTATTATTGAAAAAAAAATGTCGTTACAGATAATATGTTGCACCTCTACTCATAAAATGACATAACTAAAAAAACACAGTTCTCTAGAATCTGCAGAAAACTTTTTTATAGTTGCACTTATCCTGGGTTTTCCGAATTTCGAGCCAACCTACGAAGCTTGCGAAATAGTGTCAAATATTATATGGTAAATTATTGTTTAAAGAATAATATAGTTTACTTTGTATTTATGGAAAACTTTTTAAAATGTAGCATTACTAATTAACTTAAAAAATTTAATGTTGATGCTCATAGTTAGGTCACTTTAGTATTAAAAACATTACAAGTCATACGCATTATTAGGAAATGTGTCAATCAAAGGCTATAAGTTGAATTATAATTCAGGGATTATTTTGAGATAGTGCTGTATCTTACTGTATGGTTAAAATATTTTAAGTAACATATCACCAAAATGTCGCTTTGGTAATAAATTTGGAAGCATTGACAACGCATACTTTTTTCAATGGTGTCCCATGACTAAAATGAGTCGGTTTAGCACTAAAACTCGCCACGAAATCTGTTCATACTAAATAAGCGCAAGTAAAAATCTGCAACTGCATCATTGCTATTTTGACGTAGCTAGGTCGATGTCAGATTAATGGATGGCATCATTTTGGGTAGTTTTATGATTAAAACTCAAATTATCAAAATTTTGAGTTGTACGACTTTATGATTATAGGTGCGATGTGTTCTAATTGTTTTGTACTTAAATGTCCACAAATATTTTTACTGCTGTATGTTATCCATAAATAAAATATATGAATTGAGGATTCCAGATCTGCGATCTAAATCAAAGTGCACTAATAACGTATGACATAATTTATTTTGTTAGTCGTGATATTTTAACTGACAGTACTGTGCAAGAAGCACTCAAGTCCAGGACTTGGCTTGTTTGTGCAAAGTATTAAAATGTAGGCAACCAGTTATATACTCTAGTTTAGATCTTAATAATCCTGTAGAGCTGGTTTATGCATTGGAAGAATTAGAATTTAAAACTGTACAAGAATATGACCTTAAGTCATTTTGACCAAAAAATGGACTTGACTGGTTTATGCATTGGACCCCGAATTTCTGCACTAATTCTGACTTTTAAAGATTCTAAGTCATTTGGACGGTTAACGTAGACTTTGTTCTTTACGTGTTTCCACAAAAAGAAGTCGAGCGAAGTTAGGCCCGGGAATCGCGCTGGCCAGTCCATAGCACCTCTTCTGCCTATGCAACGTCCTGGAAATTGTTCGCTTATGTATTGTCTAATATTTGCCGCATTATGCGCAGGTGCTCCATCTTGCTGGAACCATACCTGTTCGTTCATGCCATTATTTTTATCCGGTAAAACCATTCTGCAAGAAGGAATTATGTGATTCCTGAGGAGGTTCAAATATTCATCGCCATTCAAATTACCATCTATGAGAAAAGGTCCCACAATATGTCTACCAACTATGTCCGCCCAAACATTAACTTTTTCGGGCCTCTGAGTATAACCTTCCTGGAACCAGTGAGTATTCTCAGCAGACCAACAACGATAATTGTGTCTATTAACAATGCCATTTAAATGGAAAGTGGGTTCATCCGAGAAAATTATATTTATTGCGAAGTTATTATCGTTATTGCATATTTAAATCATCAGCTCACAAAATTCCGCTCTTCTATCAATCCTGGGTACGACTTTTATATCCTGGGTACGACTTTCATCACCGATTTAGGCGGAATTCTGGCCTTTGTCTCTTTGTCCGGAGTGATATTTCTTGTCAACGAGAGGAGACACTCGAGCCTAACGACTTTGATGTAATGTGGTTTAAAATATCAACGCAGAGAATTACTAAATTCATCTGCTGCCTTTACCGGCCGCCAAGCGATACCCATTATAGAGACTTGTTCTCCTCTCTTGCTAATACTATCGACTTTTTGCAAACCCACCATCCCAATTCCGAAGTTGTCATCCTTGGCGACTTCAACATTCATAATGTCAACTGGCTCAAATACTCAAACATGACTGACGAACAAGGTCGTGAAGCCGAATCCTTTGCCATCAGCTCTGGCCTCACTCAGCTGGTGGGTGAACCAACTCGGATTCCAGACCGAGATGGTGATTTTGCTAGTTTGTTGGATCTTTTCTTAACTTCAAACCCCGACTTGTACACTGTCACCGTGAAGCCGCCGTTAGGAACGTCTGACCACAACCTTATTTCGGCACTGAACAAACTACCAATTAGTGCTGAAGAGCCTCCTAAACCACGCAAGATATGGCATTATACATCAGCTAAGTGGGAGGACCTAAGGGACCATTTTCGAACCTTTCCTTGGCGGGACGTTTGTTTTACCTCTGATGATCCATCCATCTGTGCAACAGAAATATCGGAGGTTATCCTTACTGGTATGGAAGCCTTCATCCCTTTCTCAAAAAAGTGCCCTTCTAACGGCAAGCCTTGGTTTACCAAAAATTGCGAACGAGCTGTTAAATCAAAAAATTATTTCTACCGAGAATGGCGTAAAATTCCTACCGCCGAAAATCGTACCATCTTTGTTAACGCTCGAAACCAATGCAAGCAAACGATAAACCAAAGCAAAGAAGCACACAACCAGAGGATCAGAGACAAACTTCTTGAATGTCCTAGCGGCTCAAAATCATTTTGGTCGGTAGCTAAGGCCGTCAGTCAGAACTTTACCAAGTCAACCATTCCACCTCTAACACGTTCTGATGGCACCATTGCGACCAAAGCACAGGAAAAAGCAAACTTACTGGCGGAACTATTCTCTTCACATTCAACGGTAAATTTTCAGGGAAGTACTCCACCGAACATTACCCCTGTAGAATCGAGAATGCCCGAGATTGTCTTTCGCCACCGCCATGTTAGGCGAATCTTGAGGAGTCTCGACACTAAAAAGGCTTCTGGTCCTGACGATATTCCAGTCATTGTAATTAAGAAATGCGCTGACGAACTGACACCGGTATTTTGTAGGCTTTTTAACTTATCCTACAAAAAAGGAATATTTCCTTCTTGCTGGAAAACTGCGAGAGTCCAGCCCATACCCAAAAAAGGCAAGAAGACCTTGCCAAACAACTATCGTCCAGTCGCATTGCTCTCGGTTATATCAAAAGTTATGGAGAAGGCTATCAACGAAAAATTACTAAAATACCTGGAAGGCTTCAACATTATTAGTGACCGCCAGTATGGATTCCGTAAGTCTAGATCAACAGGAGACCTTCTCGCTTATGTTACTCATGTTTGGAACAACGCAATAGAACACCATGGGGAGTCCCGGGCGGTAGCACTGGATATTTCCAAGGCTTTTGACCGAGTATGGCATGAGGGGCTTCTAACTAAAGTGAGAGCATACGGAATGCCGGTTCAATTTTGTTCATGGCTGTCGAGCTTTCTTAAAGACCGCTCTCTGCGAGTGGCGATGGACGGATTTCTTTCAGACACATTTAACATCAACGCCGGAGTCCCTCAAGGTTCTATATTGTCGCCCACCCTTTTCTTACTATACATTAACGATCTTTTGGAAAAAACTAAAAATCCTATATATAGCTTCGCTGATGACAGCACACTTGTTTCAACTTTTACTTTGGATGCTCGGACATCGGCTGCTAATGCACATCTCTATAGGCAGCAAGAGGTCTCACATCTCAACAAAGACCTGGAAGAAATTTTGTCTTGGGGTGACAGTAACCAAGTAGAATTTAACGCTAAAAAGACCCAGGCGGCAGTTTTTTCTAAAAAAGTTAATGTTGAAGAACCGGATATAGTTATGGCGGGACACTCAATTCCCTTGGCTTCATCAATTCATTTATTGGGCGTTAATCTGGATAGTCATATGTCTTGGCATGGCCACGTTGCGGCCATTGCTAAGGCAGCCTCGCAAAAGCTTGGAGTACTTTTCCGAACAAAGAACCTCTATACACCCCAACAACTTTTGATGCTCTATAAAGCCCAAATTCGACCATCACTGGAGTACTGTTCGCATATTTGGGGCTCTGCTCCTAAACATACCCTGAGATTGCTAGATTCCATTCAAAGAAGAGCCATTCGCTTGATCGGTGACCATAGTCTGACAAACAACCTGGAAAGCCTTGAACATCGAAGGCAGGTTGGCGACTTGAGTCTATTTTACAAATATTTTCATGGCAAGTGTTCAACTGAGGTTGCCCGCTTAATACCACCCAGAGCGGTGCATGGTAGAAATACACGACGAGCCACTGCAGCCCACCAGTACGTGGTTCAGCTTAGTGTCCCTCGAACGACACTGTTTCAAAATTCTTTCATCTGGAGAACGTCATCACTCTGGAACGACCTCCCTGAGATCGTCTTCCCCAACGAGTATAGTCTCCAAAGATTCAAGACCAACGTGAATCGTTTCCTGCGCACACGCACCGCTCCTAGAGCGCCATAAAGGATTTATCCTGTAGTGCTGTGCCTTATCATAAAAAAAAAAAAAAAAAAAAAAAAAATCGTCCTCGTTTAACGCGTGCACCAACTTTATCTTGTAGGGATGCAACTTCTCCTGTTCACTGACTGATGAGACACATTAAAATCCATTGCCATGGGCCTGGATGATTGTGTTGGATTTTCATGTATTGACAACATGATATCCAAAGCTTTGTCTTCCCCGGTTGCTGTTTTAGGTCGACCTGATCTAGCGGCTTCCCTAACACTGCCTGTTTCTCGAAATTTCTTTGCCACTCGACACACCGTTGACTAGTTTATTGGAGGCCTATTTGGATATAATTTATTAAAAAGTTGACAAACCTGATCTTGCAATCTCCTCATATTTCCGTAACCGCTCATTTCAACTCGTTGTTTCTCATTCAGATGAGCCATAGTGTAAACAAATTAGGAATCAGACAACAGAAAATTAAACAGGAACTCAAAATTGACACCTCTTAGGTCGCTGTCATGAAAACACCTTAACTTAACTGGTGGGTATTAGGTAGGAATAATTATAATTTGGAAGTTTTTCATTTTTGAGCTGTCATTATCTCGGAAACGCTTGTAGAAAAATTGGAAATTTGAAATACAAAAAATTCGGAGTTTTCTCAATAGAATCCAAATATGCAATCATATGCAGGGTGTTTAAAAAGAAAGTAAGTTAGTCTCTATGGCAACCAAACCAGAAATAACAGAAAAAATTCATGTAGGTAGAAATGTGGGAATAATTTACTAAACAACTTTCATAAAGGTCACTTTTCGCACACTCCTAAAATAGAGGATACTCCTGCTATGTAAAGACCAAAAATGGCTAAATCTACAGAAGAGGATTTCATTTGTTTAAAATTTCTACAAGTTCATAAAATAAAGCCAATAGTTTTTTTAGAATTTATGGTGATTTGCTTGATATGATGATCAAATAATTATATATTTCTAGAAAACATGATGGTGTAACAGTTCTTCGACAATTGCGTTGCCAGTACGAAATAAGATTATATAGATCGCATTAATATAGATATTAAATTTCTTATAAAACGGGAATTAAAGTGGGTCATTTATTCTCAAGGGACTAAAGTTACTAGCAACGTATAATTAGAAAAGAAAAACCTGAAAATTTGTTTGTAACTAAGTGACTTTTGTCCTTTAAAGTAATTTAATAAAACATTTATTTATTTATTTACGGATAAAATAATCCATTTACAAGTTACAAGTTACAAGTAGAAAATTACTAAATTGCACAATTACAAAATTCAAAAAATACAAAAATACAAAATTACAAAATATTAACAATGTAGAAAAAAAAAAGGAGTTTGTCTTGGCGGAACATTGAGAGCAAAATACTTCAACAAATCAGAGCACTTAATAATGTTGTTCAAAGTCTTATAGAGTAGAAGTAGATCGGCATGGTTGGGACGAGCCACCAAGTCCGACATGTTCAGGTAGGATCGCATGTGTGTAGCAGAGAAATCTAATCGCGACACACCAAGTCTGCGAGATATATTTAAGAGAAACCTATTTTGAATATTTTCCAATGAGTTCCTGTGTACCAATTAAAACATAACCACATAAAACATTTAACTGGTACATGAATTAAATTGTGACATTATCAGGTGTTTTTATATTTATGCCTACATATAACTTAATTCTAGTATTATTGTTCCCGAAAGTACAAAAAAATAGAATATAAACCTTGAATTATAATATACCTACTAATGATGAGGTAGGGCTGTGTACACTTTTTTTTTTTTATAATATACTATTATTCCATTATTCCCTCAATGCCTATTTGACTCTTAAAAAAACCTTTAAAATGGAAACTTCAAAATAAAATCATAATGTTCCGTAATTATGATTATTGTTGTTGATATCTCCGGATTGAAAATAGATATTAACTAGCGGTTATCGCTAACTTCTTAGACTTTTAATCATCCTTGTAATCAGGTAAAATTGAATATACTATTATATTTACAATTATGGGAAGAACGCGCAATGTTTGGGAAGTTGTAAGACAGCGCCCCCTAGCGCCTTGTGTAAAACACATATTGCCGTAGTTCATAAGATGATATCTGGAGCGAGAAAAACCCTTTTTAACAAAACTAAGTTTACTAAAATTGTGTTAAGCCAGACCGGAGTTATCAGCATTTATTACAAATAATGTTCAACCTTCCCCCACCACTTTATTTGAAAAGTGACGAACACGTTCTATAGGTAAATGTTGTTAATAAATCTTCGAAATATACAAAAATGTTATTTTTGGGATACCTTAACTAGGCGACTTTTGAGGAATTCATATTTACCGTTACTGTTGCGCCCTCTAGCGCCAGTCTGAGAAACTTGAAAATAATTTCCAGCAATTTCTCATGACCACTTTACCCAATATATTTTTTTCCGCAAGCCATACGACTAACACTTTGTGAGATACGGCCGACAGCCATTCTTAGTGGGACACCCTACAGTAGCGCAACCAGAAAATAAGTTCGGTTTTCAAGTAAGAAAAATAAGAACACAACAAAAAATCACAAAAACAGCCAGTCTCGTTTCAATTTCTGTGTAATTTTACCTATCTTAGGTAGTGATGAGTTAACAATTCTGTAGTTCTGTAGTTAGACGACTCGAGCTACGCTCGCTCGGGGGGGGGGGGGGCTTTAGCCCGGCAGCGCAATCCCTGGTTCCGCCACTGCCCATATATATAATAAAATAATTATTTACTTTCTCAGGGAATATTTCAGGTCCGCCCCCCCCCCCCCTCAAGTTACGCTACTGCTTGCAATATCCTTAATATGTAACGAGTCGTATAACAATATAGAATATTCTAGGAATATATGGTGCTGTCTGGATTATAAGCCGTTAGAGAATCTAGGAAGAAACTAGCCAATTCCCTCTTATTGGCACCATTGGAATATTTTATTTTTTTTTGGGTTGTCAATAAACTGTTTTTACGTTAAATACATATTTATCCAAATTAAAATGATTCATTGAGCCCATGTCAGTGTCACTGACTGTACTTAATAATAGAAAGTAAAATCAACAATAATATCGCGATAAAACCTGCGTGGTTTCATTGTCGTTTGCGTGTTACATCAATGAATTGTTTTCCGAATATGTCGCTGTCGATGTCATAACCTCACATAAAACCATCCTTGTTAAATTTAATAATAAATACCTACACTTTCGGACTAAATTTACTTTCACTTGCATTGTCATTTAATTGTGCTAAAACAATAAAAGTTGGGTACGTTGTTGTGTCATCAACATTATATCGTACGGTACCATAATGGTACCCCGTTTGTATGTTTTGTCACATATTGTTTAGATAGCTGTAAAAATATTATAGTCAGGTATGGTTTTTTTGGAATCTGAGTAAAATAAAATAAATTAAAAATATTATTTATTTTATAGACTCTAAAAAATGGATTAGGCCAAAATGTTAGTTTGAGATACTTACAAGAAAGTTTAGAATAACAAATTTTTGTTGTTCCTTTTAGCTAAACTAGGTACCTCTAGCACCTGAAATTTGTGTTTAGTATTGATAATTAGTTATGGGGAATAACATGAATTGTTGCTTGAATAAATCTATTAAATACGTATGACCTCTTTATTTAACTAAAATATACATAAACATTATTTTTTTAAGGTTAGCTTAATAAGATAAATGACACTACTCACTACATTCTTAGCTTTTGCATAGGTACAAGATCTATTCTTTTTAAGAATTCTCTATGAGCAGATTTTTTTTTCTTTTTGGAGCAATTTTATTAATTTGGGCAGCAGCTGTAAAGTTTAGCAAAAATTCGCATATAATATAGGTGGTTTACAAAAAAATATTTTAATACTGACTGCAGAAGGTATCCATAATTTTAGTTTTTTAAAAGAAATATTTTCCTCTCCCTTGCAGGTAAATCCTGTGGTGGTTTTATGCTTGACTGTTGATATTGTAGTGCATTAATTTCTATCCAACTCTACAATTAACAACAACTTAAAGTAACAGTCTGGAACAGAATAGTCCAATGACTTAGTTTCCAAACAAAATTTAATACACTTAATAATCCGTAGGTTATACCTGTCAATACATCTTAACATTTATTTACTTTCTGTTGGAGTCAATATCTAATTATTTAATTTGTGTTTCGTTTAACCTTATTTTTTAAATGACAAATTTTTGTTCTCAACTTTGAACAAATCATCCTAAAAAGAAAAAAATTGTTAAAACTAAATATTTAGGCATACCGAAGAAAGTTTGTTTTAAAAGAAATACAGGTGATAAGTATATAAAACTTTAATTTTATATCTTCTTGGCCAAAAATGCCGTCCACTACCTCCAGCTTCCGAAGGATTTGTCGACTTCTTTATACCTGCTTACCAATATTTTGGTTCCACAATTTCATATACTATATACAGGGTGTCCATTTAGTGTGCCGGTGGACGATATCTCGTTAACGGTCGACTTAAGGGAAAAGCTTTTATAAAAAAGTTGTACAGGTTAACGCCGCGCACCTTTTAAAAATATAATTTTAAATATACGGGTTGGCTCAAAAATCCCGGGTGAGCCAAACATATCTTTGGTAGTCCTCTATTCTACTTTAAAAAATTTTGATCATCAAATGTGACGTTGTTAAGATATGAATTTTCAATGGATTTTTGGCTAAAAACGATTTTACATAAAAATCGTTGGATTTTAATTATCTTTACAAATTTTTTTACTAAAATTTAGGAAAGAAAAGGTATAACATGTAAAATCACCTAACTGTTATTAGAATTGGTATAAGTACTACATAGTTAGTGGTAGTTAGTAAATATGATTTACTCAATTGGAGAAAGTGATGGAAATTTATATGCTCAAAAGTTTTCAAAAGCTCGATGTCCGGACGAAAGATGAAAAATTATACTAAAAGATCGATTTGAGAGAACTGGGAGCGTTGAGTATGAAAAAACATCTAGGACCAAAACAGTGCTTTTTGAAGATAACCAGCTAGGCATTGCATTGGCGGTGGTTTGCACACATTTACACACTAATTTATTAAGTTCTCAATTTTTCTTCGAAGTTGTTTTAAAAATGAATGAAAAAGCACATCAAATTTGTTCATAATATTAAGGTTTTTTAAGACACAATTTTTTGAAATCATATTTTCTTTAACAACTTTTTGAAATAAGGTACTAGATAGTGGTATCAAATTAAAGGGATTAAAATATCTTTTCAAAAAAAAAGTGAAATACGGGGAAGTTTAATTAAAAAAAACGAAAACTTGGTTTTAAATTCATTAAATTTGGACCAAAATGTTGAACACTCTGTAGTACTTATACCAATTCTAATAACAATTAGATGATTTTACATGTTATAACTTTCCTTTCCTAAATTTTAGTAACAGAATTTGTAAAGATGGTTAAAATCCAACGATTCTTATGTTAAATCGTTTTTAGTCAAAAATCCATTGAAAAATTCATATCTTAACAACGTCGCATTTGATGATCAAAATTTTTTAAAGCAGAATAGAGGACTACTAAAGGCTTCAATATAATTGAAAAAATATATGGTGTTCTATTTAAAAAAAGATATATTTAGCCCACCCTGGATTTTTGAGCCAACCTGTATATTTAAAATAATTCTTAAAAGGTGCGCGGCGTTAACCTGTACAACTTTTGTATAAAAGTTTTTTCCTTAAGTCGACTGTTAACGAGATATCGTCCACCGACACACTAAATGGACACCCTGTATATCGACTTACCACATGTCAGTCTTATTGGAATAATAGGTATTCATTCTTAACCTGTTTCCACACAAAGATATTAATAAGGCAAATTGCTCATGAAAACCAGGCAAGCCATCAATCACAAAATCACTCAGTAAATTTATTTAAGAAAAACAAATTAAAACCAAGGCTTGTTCTGAAAACTAAAAATTACTTTCGCAAATGCTGAAATATAGCCGACAAGAAAAAATTAGTTTTAGTTACCAATGCATTTTTTAAAGTGTATGACGATTAAAAAACCAACTGGTGAGCGAAAAAATAACTAAGTTTAAACGACTTCGCCGCCTATACTGACTGTTAGTAATAATAATAATAATAATAATAATAATAATAATAATAATAATAATAATAATAAAAATAATCTCAAATAAGTAGGGGAACAGCACTAAGAGGAAATTACCATTCCCTTAGTACATAATTGGATAATAAACACGGTTTTAATGTGTTAATCATTGACTTTGCCTTATTCAAATTATACAAATTATTAACATAAAGTGTGTCTGAAAATTAAGTGATTATATTCTCTAATAATAAAAAAAAACTATGGGAAACATAGGTTTCTCATGACAAGTGGGTTGTACAAACTATAAAAAAGATAAATGGTCACACCTTTCTGGCGAAAAAAGTTCTATTCTCATTATTAAACTCATGTGTATATAGCAGGAAGTATAGTAATTTGTTTTTCGATATCTATTGACGTTTAATTAAATTTCACTTTTTTAAGTGCCGCTATCTTTTAACGAAGAGTATTAGTTTAGAAACCGGCCAAAAATAAAATTGAAGAAAAAATTATAGATACATTATTTTATTGGGAACCAATTTTATACTTACTCAAAAGTCTTATGTAGATTGCTTCCTAAAAATTTTCACTTATACTCACTTAAGCAAGGGGGGTTCGATG
The DNA here is from genome assembly GCA_963920685.1 of Polydrusus tereticollis. Classification (NCBI taxonomy): domain Eukaryota; kingdom Metazoa; phylum Arthropoda; class Insecta; order Coleoptera; family Curculionidae; genus Polydrusus; species Polydrusus tereticollis. Next base: position 81,470,871 of record OY987329.1, on the reverse strand, counting down.
TAACAGTATCAATAATTTGACAGACAAAATTTTACTTGTTTATTTCGCTCACGGTACCCCGGGGTTAAAAAAAAAATTTTAATTATATTACAGGGTATACTTACAATAAGAAGAAAACTAAAAGTAAAAATATCGCAAAACCAAGTTTATTATTTTAATTTTCTTATACAGGGTGTTTCAGAAGTACGGTACGTAACTTAAGGAGGTGATTCCTTCTGATATTCTAAGAGAAAAAGTTCATATGAACATGTGTCCGGAGTTGACCCGTTTTTAATGTTTTAAATAAGAAAAAAATAGGTTTTTTTAAATTTATTTAAATATCCTTTTCCCGATCTTACTCAAATTTGGCACTGGTATTTATATATGATCGGGGGCTAAATTAGCCCTAACTGGATTAAATTTATTAAGTCCCTGGGAGCACCTTAACGAATATTATTTCCAAAATAATCTACGCCACTGACTTTTTTGTAATTTTCATATTTTTTACCAACTAATAATACAATTTTTTTGTTCCCTAAATTGTTCTCGTTCTCAAGAGAAAAAATAGAAACCGCTTTATTCCATGTACCGGGTGACTTCGTATAAACTAGCACCCCTGTAACTTTTTTATTTTTTATCGTACGGGACAAATAAAAAAACTGACATACAGGGGAAAGTTTTTCATTTCCAAATTTGCATTGTAGTTTTCAGTAACTTTGCAAATATACGGGGGACGACAAAAAGTATTTTTTTTTAATGGAATGCCCTGTATATTTTCGGCTAGAATAAGAGATCTTTTTTTTCTGATTTCAAATATACCATACAATTTGACATTTGGTTCAGCCATTTTTGCGTTATTTAAGTTTACATTTGCATTGAATTTACATTATCTTGATATACGCTACCATGATTACTGAGTACGACAACTTTTTGAACAGTGGGCCAAGAAAACAAAAGTAACAAATGTTTCTGAATTGACATTGTCATTGAAATAATAACTGTCAGTGCAACTTACTCGGTCCGTATATCAAGATAATGTAAATTCAATGCAAATGTAAACTTAAAAAACTCAAAAATGGCTGAACCAAATGTCAACTTTTATCGTATATTTGAAATCAGAAAAAAAAAGATCTTTCATTTTAGCCGAAAATAGGGCATTCCATTAAAAAAAAAACTTTTTGTCGTCCCCCGTATATATGCAAAGTTACCGAAAAGTACAATGCAGATTTGGAAAGGAAACAATTTCACCTGCATGTCACTTTTTTTATTTTTTCCGTACGGTAAAAAATAAAAAAGTTACGGGGGGTGCTAGTTTATGGGAAGTCACCCGGTACAACAATATACCTATGTATTTCAAAATTAAATAAAATATGAGGTGAAGGTAAGTTTGATGTACAATTTAGGTATTTTGTCAATAACAAGTCAAAAATGAATAACTCTACTGAAGTGGCCCAGATGCATTTCAATTATGGCCTAGTAAATGGAAATGCTAAAGAATTTCGGCGAATTTATCAGGAACGTTATCCAAACAGAGTACTGCCATGTGCCAAAATATTTAGACAGCTCTATGCAAGATTGAGTGAGACTGGAAGTTTTAAACGTAGGACGGAACTTCCTGGCAGACCTGCAACAGTAACCACGCCATGAGTTGGAAGAAGCTATACTTCGAGATAGAAGATGATCCTTCAACTAGTGCCAGTAAGAAAGCGGTGCAACTTCAAACAAGTGCATCAACTCTTTTTGGAGGGTTTGGCATTTTTATCAACTATACCCATACCATATTCAACGTGTGCAAGCTCTGCTTCCCCGTGATTTTCAGCCAAGGTTTAATTCAAAATTAGAAAAAAGTCAATGGCGTACAATTTCAATATTATTCGTTAAGATGCTCCCCGGGATGCCACTGGACTTAAAACATTTTATCTAGTTAAGACTAATTAGGCCACTTCATTCATTATGAATGACAGTACAAAATTTCAATAAAGTCGGGGCAAGGAGATTTAAAGAAATTATAAGAAACCGATTTTTTTTGAAAAACTTAACCACCCTGTATATTAAAACGGGGCAACTCCGGACACATGTTCACATGAACTTCCTGTCTTATATTATAAGAAGAAATCACCCCTTTAAGTTACGTACCGTACTTCTAAAACACCCTGTATATTATCATGGGAACTTTAACACTCTATTTTATTTAACAATAGTATCTATTTTCTGTTTAAGAAAATATTTGAAAATTTATTGATTTATTCCTGTATCCAAATGTAGAGATTTAAAATTTCCGGAAAAATTTAGTGTCGGAAAAAAACGGAACTTTTGGGAAAATTAATCGTTTCCTATAAACTAGAAAAAGTGTTTCAATTACTAGACTTCCTTTATATTTAAATAAAAGTATTTCAAATAGTATTTATAAATTGTTTTGATTAAAAAATGCATGTTATAAATAGGCATTTAAAAATGCTCATGCAGAAAAATACCCAAATCTTATATTACCTTAGAAACGATTGCTATAAACATCATCATAATATCATAGGAAATATTATCAGGCGATAAAGTTCATAATGCCCGGTAATATTCGTAATGTCCGGTAATTATTATTAAAGAAAATTTTGAACAAAATTTGTATTTATTTTTAACAATTTTTTAACATAATAATATTCTGTTTTTCCTACCTTAAATGTACAATTTTTGAATTTTTGAGAAAGAAGCTGGACCAACTATGAAATTTTGCGACTTGATTGCTGAGTTTCTCGATGTGCATGCGGATTCCCGCTCCATTTCAACAATAATTAACATATTTTCTTTTTCAGTAACTGAGCTAGCTATAATTTTTGCTATTCGGTTTTTCGACGTGATGCTTTCTTCTATATAACCCTCCGCTACACTAGTACTCTTCCACTTTCCGTGCAGAGTAAGGGTTGCAAGGGAAGCATCACCCTCGATAAGAAGTGTTAATAAGGTCCGACGTAGGCAATGTCCTGTAAATTCCTTGGCGTTTTCTAAATTAAGAACTTTTGCTTAGATTGAAGGAACACGTCCTAGTGTATCTTTACCCACAGGCACAGCTATGCATTTACCATTTCGGTATGTAAGGAAAAATCTGCGTTCCTTAATTCCTTTCGGACTTAATGCAAGGTACTATCTAACCAATTTTACGGCATCTGTTTGGTCTCCTTCGATTATTGTAAAACTTTATGGCGTAGCAGTTTTAGTTTCTGGTACCTTGACAAGCATAACAGGCCCCTTATCCCTAATATCATCAATGGTCATTTGTATTATCTCATCCCGTCTTAGGCCGCCAAAAACTCTAATTACGAGTACCACTTTATGCAGCAGGAAGGTATCATTCGGCGCATTTTTGATAAAAGTTAAAACGTGTTCACCTTCCTAAAGTTTTGACTTTTTAGGAAGATATCCCTTTGATTTAACTTTAAAAAATGCTATTAATTGACAATATCTTGAAATGTTAATGTTTTCCTTTACTATAAGTTCAGACTTCACCTGGGAATAATATTTTGTCCAAAGGCTATTTGGGGTATATTTTTCCGACTAATATAAAGTAAAAATAATTAATAATTGTTATTACCAATGACCAAAAGGGGTGCATACCAATTCCTGAAAGTAAGCCATCATTACTGTTTTAGTAATCACCGTAATTTGGTTTTTTACTTTCCATTGTAGAAATTTTCATTCTCCTTGTCGTACAGGTCTTTAGCCGGTTATAAGTTTTTCTTAGCTTTTTGAGTATTTTCTATAATATTTTGTGGAATTTCCATATTTTCGTTTATGAAACGTAAAAGAGGCTTAAAATAAACAACCCTTGACAACCGTCAAACTTATTCTATGACAACCGACTAAAGCTCACTAAATACTAAAAATTTGCGAAAATTGTTAAAAAAACAAATGCAGAAGTATAACTATTTATATTTTAAAATTAATGGAAAATAAAGTAATGTATACATCACAGGTGTTACTAGACTATAATGCCCGGAAGGCGAAAGCAACTAGCCCGAGGGCCTTAACGCCCTTAGTGCATAAATAACAATTATGACTGTGGATTCAATTTTAAAAAACAAGGAAGCTTCCAGTTTCCTGTATTATTAGATCATCTAGGTGTTGACCAAACCACTCAAAAATTTATATTGGACGATCATTTTTGAGAAAACCTACATTTTAAACATATCCTGCTTCCTATAGCAAAATAAATAGATCTGATCGAGTCAGATAAATCTCTATTGTCAGAAGTGCCCTTTGTTTTTAAGTATATTAAACATGCAATAATAATATCCCGGCAAACGGTTGCCCGATGGGAGGAAATCTTAGAGAAAACTTGTTAAAATATGTAGAAGAGCACCTCGAATTTTGTTGTTCTTGGCTCCCGATTTGACAGGAAACATTTAAATAATTACCAAGCTTTGGTGGTTATTGGTGTTATTTGAGAAATAGCTCGTTTATCAAATTTAGATGTAGGGAAAGTCGTGGCAAATTTAGCCCTTTTTAGAATAGGAACAGGATTTTATAATAGGCATTTTTTATGGGAATGCACAGACAGCCCCCTCCTGTAATATGGCCGCAGGGATTGTGTACCTCGCGGCCGCTTATGCCAGTTGCCTCTCGAATTTTAAAAGGACCTTCCCCTCGTCAGAAAGAAACTGGTCGTTACGTGGTGTCATACGTACGAATAAAAGAAATAAACTTACAAAAGATAAAGTTCAAAAATTTGTTGCTATTCGATCTACTTTAAATTTAGATGAAAATGATAAATTTCTTTCTAACGCTAGGATGCACAGGATTACGAAGAGTAATATGATGCTGTAGAATCTGAATCAAATAACTTCTCTGAAGCCAAAGACTCGGACATTGACGATGAAATGCTTTTAAGTATTATGGCTTTGGCTGCGGCTATGTAATCTTTTCTGCAGCTTGTATATGTTGTTGTTTTTACTTCTTCTGTCAGCAGAGAGTAAATGTTTTATTTTTATCACTTTAAAATAAAATATTAGGTATTATACAGAGTGGCAAGAAAGTTGCGCATAATGCCTTTAACATTGAATTACTTCCTATACGAAAAAGTGGCACTTATGAAAGTTGTTCAGTAAATTATTCCCCACATTTCTACTTGCATGAATTTTTTCTGTCATTTCTGGTTTGGTTGCCATAGAGACTAACTCTGATTTTTTTGTATTTCAAATTTCTATTTATTTAAAATTGTAACAAACTTTATAACAACAAAGTAAATAGCCTAGAAAATTGAACAACTTAACATCGGAATAATAAACAAGTGAAACCTTTTCAGTACATTAGGTGTTTAAAATGACCACCATTTTGTCTGGAATTGCCCGAATTTTAGCACTAATTCTGACTTTTAAAAGTGTCCCCACAAAAAGAGGTCGAGCGGGTTTAACTCCGGGGATCACGCTGACCAGTCAATAGCACCTCTTCCGCCTATCCAACGTCCTGGAAATTGTTCGCTTATGTATTGTCTAACACTTGCCGCATAATGCGCAGGTGCCCCATCTTGCTGGAACCATACCTGTTCGTTTATGCCATTATTTACACCCGGTAAAATCATTCTGCAAGAAGGAATTATGTGATTCCTAAGGAGGTCCAGATATTTTTCGCCATTTAAATTACCATCTCTGAAAAAAGGTCCCACAATATGTCTACCAACTATGCATGCCCAAACATTAAATTTCTCGGGCCTCTGAGTATGACCTTCCTGGAACCAGTAAGTATTCTTAGCAGACCAATAACGATAATTGTGTCTATTAACAATGCCACTTAAATAGAAAGTAGCTTCATCCGAGAAAATCATATTTGTTGCGAAGTTATTATCGTTATTGCATCTTTCCATCATCAGCTCACCAAATTCAGCTCTTCTATCAAAATTGTCCTCGTTTAACTCATACACCAACTTTATCTTGTAGGGATGCAACTTCTCCTGCTTAAATACATTTTTCACTGACTGATGAGACACATTAAAATCCATTGCCATTGGCCTGGATGATTGTGTTGGATTTTCATGTATTGGGAGCATGATATCTAAAGCTTTGCCTCCCCCGGTTGCTGTTTCAGGTCGACCTGATCTAGCGGCTTCCCTAACACTGCCTATTTCTAGAAATTTCTTTACCATTTGACAAACCGTTGAGTGATTTATTGGAGGCCCATTTGAATATAATTCATTGAAAAGTTGACAAACCTGATCTTGCGATCTCTTCATATTTCCGTAACAGCTCATTACTAAAATTTCAACTCTTCTTTTTCTCATTCAAGTCAGAACCATGGTGTAAACAAATTAGAAATCAGACAACAGAAAATTAAACAGGAACTCAAAATCGACACCTCTTAGATCGCTGCCATGAAAACACCTTGACTCAACTGGTGTATATAAGGTAGGAATAATTATAACTAGGAAGTTTTTCATTTTTGAGCTGCCATTATCTCGGAAACGCTTGCAGATAGGTGAAAATTTGAAATTTAGAAAATTCAGAGTTTTCCCAGTAGAATTGAGATATGCAATCATATGCAGGGTGTTACATATAAAAAAATAAGTTTGTCTCTATGGCAACCAAACCAGAAATGACAGAGAAAATTCATGCAGGGGGAATAATTTACTGAACAACTTTCATAAAGGTCACTTTTTCGTATATGAGGTAATTCATAGGTAACAGGCATTAAGCGTGACTTTTCTTGCCACTTTGTATATAAAATATTAGTTCTTTGTCTTTATTTCAATTACTTAAAGATACTGGAAAAATCTCTTTATGTAATTTTCACTCATATATGCACATTTTATCATATAACAAATAATATCGTTTCAGGCTTCCCGTTTTGTTTTAAAATTTTCCTCTTTTTCCAGATTTTCCAATGCTCGAGAAAAAAACAGAAAAAAAAATCCTTTTTTTTCCATAGACCTCGTAACTATTAGACCGAACAATAACAAATAAACGTGTTGTCATCATTGTATTCCAGTGTAAAGTAAATCAACATTCAAGCTGCTCCCCTCCACGTGGCTTGCCAGACTTACGCCACAGAAAACGTAGTTTTCTTGGCTTACTCTGTTAAAAGTATTAACTTCTATGATTTACTAGAATAACATGATGTGGGAAATATATAACATTGCCCAAAACCTTGTAAAAAATCTGTAGTATGGCAACGCAGCAAAAAAGAATCTGATCAGATCCCATCATTTTCGTGGTCATCCGCATCGACTCGGCAATACTCGGATTTGTGACAGCGTTTTTCTGTGGGTTTTCCTGGAGTTTTGTCAACCTAACCTTTATGGTTCTGTGGTTTTGTCGCATGCATATGTAAATTCAGAGTAATCCCCACTCCCGACCCCACCTAGCTCCTCACGGCGTCTCGCCACCAAACGATTTTGGCATCACAATTTTATAGCATTTATGAATGGCGTGTCGGATCTATAGTTACGATACCTATGGTTTTTTCCAATTTTTCTGTTTAAATTCTCCGCAAAACACTTTAAACTTGCCGTTTTTTAACATTCCTGTTTTTTTTCAAAAACAACTCTCACATAATAAATTTCAGGATTATTGTTAGCTGGTACTTATGATACTTAGAAATCATAACCATATAAAAGTGTTAATTCTTGAATTCCCTGTTTCTGCACGTAAAAACTAGAACAATCCGTTTTTATCTTACATAAGTGTATCTGTTCCTATTAAAATATTTAGATTTTTTTTCGGAGAGAGTCTAGCATTAAAATTATGTAACACTGAGTCGATTTTTTTTTAGCTTTTTATTGGGCAAACAAATTCGACAAGAAACTAGATCAATGGGCACTTTTCATTACTAATAAAATAATTTAAGTGTGAAAGGTTTGTTTCGTGCCAGCTCATAAAAAATGATGTGTTTCGTCTAAACAAATTAACCATTAATGTTAAGATGACAGTTAAAAAGCAATGGCGGTTCATACATTAAAGGAACAGGTTTTTTTTTAACATTCAAGAGTGATTTTTTGTTACCCAAGATCCGCTTCAATTTTTTGAATATATTGATAGACAACAATAAAGGAGGCATTAAGCAAAAAGAATTTTAAACTCACACAATTTGAGTTTTTTAAACAGAATTTCACTAACTATTATAATAAATACTAATATGCAGGGTTTCCGATAAGTATATGGCATACTCTCGGGAGGATATATAGGGGAGGTCAAAATAACCCTAGTTTATCATAGAAAGAAAAGTCTGAAGATACAGAGCTCCAAAGGGGTATATACCCAGAGACTTACCTTTTCGGCTCTAACTTTTGATTTGACATGTATAATTTAATGAAATTTTAATACTGTATGTAAGACATAAAGAGTCATAAAACCAGAACAGTAGATGTTTTACATCGTCAGCAAAGTCAGGAACGGACTTGCCACCACACTTGTTGACCCAAAATTTTGACAGGTGTCATTTTGCAGAGCAGAAAACTGATTTTTAAAATACTCTGGTCATTTCTTTTTAATAAAGGTACCCTACATTTGTTTCGATAAAATTAGCCGTTTTACAAAATGCACAAATCCGGATTTTTGAAATTAAGGGAGGAAGTGTAAAATTTTTTGCCGACATCAAGGATCTATCCACCAACTATCAAATCTTCATAAGTTTTTGGTGCGGGTATTAAGTTATAACATCAGTTTTTTACTAGTTTTCGTAGTTTTTTTAAATCTTAAAGGTAGGTATTTATATTTTATTTACTATTTAATAACTAACAAACTGTGTCGTAATGTTGTTGTTTTTTACAGAATGCTTTATTTTTCGGGTGTCTGATATGTAGGTAAGAAATAATTTAAACTAGACCTGTAGACAGTCAATATATTTCCAATAAATCCACGAAAGATAAAGAAAATCAAATTGGATAATACTGAAACAAAAAGAGCATTTAGTTGTGTGGGGGCACACTGGTGTTTTCACTACACCCTGTATATGTATATATCTGTATTTTTGTAAATATTAAATTTGATTTAACTGTAAGTTGTAAATAGTAACGGCAGCAATTAACCGAGGCACCCCTTGTGAATCACAAAACAGAGTATTAATAGATCGATGGTTTCTTTCTCGAACCAATAAAACCTCATTTGTACCATGCAATAAAACGACGATTCCTTCTTAAACAATACAAAATATGAGGAACACACATCTGGCCTAATTGTTTTCTCTGACCGGCCACCGGTTAGAAAAAAACAGTTGACAGTTCAGCACTCGGCAATATTTTCATAGGGATACCCCGGTTAACCTTTTTAGAAATTAAAATTACGATACCCAGTATCGACGGTGTTCGGCTCTGCCAAAATATACATTTGCTTTTATACAAAATCTTAACAACAGGAAGTGGTGACTACGACGTGATATTTCTTGTGTAAGTAAGTGTATTTCTTGTGGCAGTGTTGTAGGTACAGAAGCATGCCGGATAATGTCGGCCGTGCTGACGTGCAACCCATCGACCGTGCTACGGTGTGGGTCGCGACCACGCTCCCGTATTTCAACCCGTCTGATCCCTAGACTTGGTTCACTATGATAGAGTTGTAGTTATAAGACCCCAGCATACTCAGCAGCATCGTATTATGCTCAAGCAATGGCATATCCTGCCACAGCACCTGCGTATTCTGCTCGAGCAGCTGCTTATCCTGCTCCAGCACTAGCATATTCTGCACTAGCACGTGCTTATTCAGCTCCAGCATCGGGATAACCTGCTCCAACACCTACGCACTCTCGTCCAGCAGCTGCTTATTCTGCTTCAGCATCGGCATATCCTGCTCCAGCTCCATCATCTTCGTATTTAGCTCCTAGTTACTCTGCACCAGCACCAAGCTACAGCGCACAATCGTATTCAGCTCCTGCTCCAGGTTACTCAGCTTCGGCACCTAGTCGCCCAGACCATGGATCTACCAGCACCATATGCGTCAAACCAGGCTGATGTATATCCCGAAGCAGACAACCAATCTCGAACTACCAGATCAGGGAGAACAATCAGATTTCCCGATCGTGTTTCATGAGCTCTATCACTGGCAGGGGGTGCTGTGGGGGAACACTCGTGTTTTCAGGACACCCTGTATGTGTATATATCTGTATTATTGTAAATATTAAATTTAATTTAACTGTAAGTTGTAAATAGGAACGGCAGCAATTAACCGAGGTACCCTTCGTTAATCACCAAACAGATGTGCGTTTCCTTTCAGTCGAGTTTTAAAAGAATGAGCAAGCTATGATGAACATACATCTGATCTAATAGTTTTCCCTGACCGGCCATCGGCTCTGTCAAAATATACATTTGTTTTTATACAAAATCTTAACAGGCATATCAGTGCCAAAGTTGAATACAGATCTGCGAGAAGAGAGATTTATTCTGATCAACTTACCCAAAGTTAAACAAAGGAAAAAATTGAAAAAATTTGGATTGAGTTAAGCAATTTATTAAAGGTAGACAAACAGCAAATTAAGTAAAGCAAACTGCAGCCTATAGCCTATAAGGTGTTTTTATTACTTTTTCATAATTTATTTATGTCAGCATTACAGTAGCAATTTACACACGTCATAACTCACAAACTCTAAACTTAAGTATAAAAATCCTACAGGTTGCATAGGTACTAAATAAATCACACATTAAAATCATAGTTTCAAATTTACATAGAATATCCTACAAGTTAATTACTTACTAGACAAATTACACATTAAAACCAAAGTTTAAGAACTCATTAATGCTGTAAAAAGCATTCTTAGCAAGGATGCCATTAATACTCCTTTTAAAATTGTAAAGTGGAAGATTCTTTATCTCCTCTGGCAACTTGTTAAAACACTTCACAGCCCAGTATCCAGGCCCGCTTTGACACCTTCTCAGGCGCCAAATGTCTGGCACAATATCGCCCCTATTTCGCGTCCTATACTGACGAATATTCTCATGAGTTCTGTAAAGATGCCGGTTGGATTTTATGTGTAATAGATTATGTCTGACAAAGACAGCCAGAAGGGTGAGTATCCCTAGATCCACGAAGGCACGCCTACAATCATCCCTGAACCCCAAACCTGCCAAAACTCGAATGGCTTTTCTCTGTAGACCGAGAAGATGGTCAGCGCCAGAAGAGTGACCGCAGATAAGGGCTGCATATGAAATTTGTGAGTGAAATATGCCGAAGTAAGCAGTCCTTAACACACTCAGAGAAACATTGCCAGCCAGGCCAGAAGATATAGGTTTCCTGCCAGTTTTGACCCGACTGAGCAAACATGTTCATCCCACAACAGCCGCCTGTTTACATGCACTCCCAGGAATTTATTGCTCTGAACCTCTGGGTCCACTCCATCCAGGTCCTTTATAGAGAACACCATCTTATCTTCATTCAGTAGCACTTCATTTTTACAAAACCACCTTAAGGCCATTTCCTGCGCAATCATAGATCCCTCCACTGACTCTTCCAGAGTATCCGCACTGACACACACCGTTTTGTCGTCGGCAAAGAGCGTGAATTGAGATACTGGATCAGCTGTTGGGAGGTCATTAATGTAAATCAAAAACAAAATTGGGCCGAGGATAGAGCCTTGTGGTACCTACCCCAACAGTAGTCCCACTCCTTGCCGATGTCACCCCAGACCAATGCACAGACTGACCCCTATCTCTTGAGTAGGAACTCATAAGCTCAGGGCTGTTTGACGAGAAGTTATATGCTTTCAATTTTCCTAGAAGAATCTCTTGATTGACACAGTCAAAGGCCTTGCTCAAATCGCAAAACAATACTGTGCTGTATTGAAATTTATTAAATTAAGTTCAGGTTAGTTAGTAGAGGTTGTTATTCTCAAAAAAGTTTAAAATTTGTTTAGCAATACATTCTTCTACTACCTTTGACAGTATTGGCAACAGGGATATTGGGCGGTAGTTTTCAAGCTGCCCCGGATCACCCTTCCTAAATACAGGAACAACAAGTGCCTCCTTCAGTATTGACGGGAAAATACCCTCCTTTAGACATAAGTTAATAAGCCTAGTCAGGGGTAGCAAGATTTGGTTTTTGACACTTTTTATAATTTTAACATTAAATCCTAGAAAATCACGGCTGTTTTTGTTTCTTTAATTATCAATGCATTCCCTAACTTCATTGAAGGTCACTCCTGAAAAAGAAAAAGTATTTGATTGAATTAACATTGTATTTAGATTAGCTAGAGGGTCTTCACCTGTTTTAGGAATATCCCTAACAATGTTATGTGCAACATTTAGAAAATATTCATGAAAGTCTTCCGATCTTAAATCGTTGCGCTGAGTTTCCTTTTTGATTTTACCTCTATGTTTATTTATAATCTGCCACATAGAATGGCTAGAGTTGCCTGATGGTCTAGGACATTTGGGCGCGGCCACATGGGCGCGGCCGTCTGAGCGCGGGACACTTGAGCGCAAAGACACTTAGGCGCGAGTCAAAATAAAACACATCTCACGAGAAGATTCAGTTGTGCCTATTGTTTTCGCATATTTTTTGTCAGATGAAAGAAACATCCCATCATTTCCGCTTCCGGAAACGCTCCTTTGAAGGCGTTGATGGCAGCTAATTCAAAATCGCAAGAGATTTTTTTGGGGCGTAGATTCGGCTGTACACTTTTCAGGAGATCAATTATTTTGATATAAGTTGTCGTTTGTTTATTTGGGAGAAGTGCATAGGCTACGGAATGAACTCCACCAAACCTTTTAGCCATAATCACATACACTTGATAGAACAATGGCGGAGCAATGGAAAATAATCCATCGACGAACCGTTGGTCGGAATGCAGCAAAATCTGAAATAAAATAAAAACATTCAATAAATTATTCAAATAGGTAAGCAAGAGCTTTTTTTACTTCGTCGGTTCGATTTTGTTTTATATAGCTATAAATATAAAGGATTTATGTGAAAACCTGAACTAACTTAAATTCTTACCTCATGTATGTTTTTTTCTCGGCCAAATATCAGTATCCTCTGAGGTTCTGCTCCGCTGTCGGCCAATAAAAACTTCTCTATTCTTCCACGTACATCATATGTCTTAAATTCGTCAGGAATGATAAGATCTTCTACTCGTAGTGGAGTTGGAGGAGCAACCTGGACTTCATTTCTTTTCCTGCGAATCATTTTTTTCAAAGCAATCGGTGCTGGTAGGTTTGCTTGTGTTGCCTGCGACAAGTTTGCTTCATTAAGACACAAATTAATAACCTGCGATGTTGGTTCCATTGTTTCAGCAGCACGAGTTTTCATAGCAGTACAAACCACCCTCTTTTCTAAATTCACTGCATTATTGTCATGTGAATGGTTATGTAACTGATTCACAATAACGCCATCTAAGGTATGAATGCGAGATTGGCAACCTTGATTTATAAATTCACATCGCCGAAATTTTTTAGTCTCACACGCACCAAACCTGTCAAATACTATAGCAATAACCATAACTACTGTACATACGCTTGCCTCGTAACGAAACTACTTCCATTCTCAATTCGTAAAAAAATAAACTGACCACTATAGACGATACTACTAACTGTTAAACAGGTAAGCGTAAACTAACTTCCACAAATAATTTAGATGCTATATATAACAAAGTAGAATAATGGAATACCAGGTTCAATAAAAAAAGATAAACGTAATTAAGAGGAATTAAAGAGAAATTTACAAAAATAATTAAAAAAGGTTTAACATAGGTAAACTGTGTAATAATTGTTATCAAAACAAAAGGACAAAAGAGTTTTGCCAATGTTCTTTTCTATAAAAATTGGCTAGACAATTTTTCTACTAAAAATGTTTTTAACAAACAAGCTCATGTGTTAACTAAGCAAACATCACCGTGTACAAGTGTTTTCGCGCCCATGTGTCGCCGCGCCCATGTGCCCTCGCGCCCAAGTGCTCTCGCGCTCAAACGGCCGCGCCCAAATGTCCGTCTCCGTTGCCTGATGCCCGAATGATATTATCATTTGCTTGTATTTTAGCATTGCGGATTAAAATTTTGTATAATTTTTTGTATTGTTTATATTCTTCTTTAAAATCATTTAGGTTATATTGTTTACTAAGTTGTCCGAGAAAACGGAATCGCCCCTCATTTCCCGTAAATCGTCTGTAAACCAATTAATATTGTTATTATTATCAAAACGTACCATATATTTTTTTTCTGGAAAATATCTAAGGTATGCAAGTTCTAGAATATTTACAAACTGAGTGAATTTCCCATCAACTCTCCTATTGTCTGCTATTATGAACTTCCAAGAATTTTCAGAGATTATATTGAAAAATATACATAAACCCCGCTGTGTTACTGGTCTACATACCTTACGGTATTGGAGAAAATTAGGAACCCCTACGTCCACCAAAATCTGTCCCTTATGATCAGATATATCAAGATCCAACACTTGGGTGGAGAGAACATCCACACCAGAACTCACGAAACCATTATCCAAACATGCATTCTGTCTAATTGCATCTAGACATGTTTATTGTAAATCAAAACTTATCAATGCATCACATAGTTTTATTGTATTCATTTCTGTGGTGTTAAAATGAACATTAAAATCACCTGCCAAAACAATAGTCTTACCATGGCCAAGTGTGGTAAGTATACCCTCTACTGCCGTTAAAAAGGTGTCAAAGCTGCCCGACGAGGACCTGTAAATGACTAAAATAAAAGCATTAAAATCTTTGATAAAAATCAATCAACATTCAATACATTTTTCGACGATGTACTGATTTACAAAGCACTTTACATCAACATTCAATATATCTTCAAGATATCTCCCTAGCATAGAACCCTGCAACTTTATATCCTTCGAGTTGAACAGCACCAAATTCCATCGATGACAACCAATGTAGTATGTACAAATGAAAGAAAGAATATGATTATTTTTCATTTTTAATTAAGAACTGCCAGGTTTATTTGTCAATAAACAAACTAACTTTACAAAACATTTTAAACCTGTCTGGCTAGTTTTTTGTCTGTAGGCAGATTTTTTAGGTTATAAAACAGATTACTCATGAAAATTTACATGGGATTAGGTAAAAAAATTAGCGCTAGACAAAAAACTTTTTAAAAGTTAATATAATATTTGCCGCCTTAGGCAATTGCTTAACCTGCCTAGTGAATAGACCTGCCCTGTATCCATCTAAACAATAAGACCTCTATTAATTAATTAATTTAAAATCATTAATGTCAATCTGAAGGGTGGTATTTCCAAAACACTTAACATCATTGCTAATCGCTACCACGTTCTAATAATTTTGTTAGCAAAACACTTCTCTAAAGTAAAAGGAGTTGCTAATTTTTCCACTTAACAGTCATGATTAATGTCCCATATCAACAACACTTATTTAACAACATGCAAATATGTATTTAATTTGGGCTTTTATTTTATTAGCGATCATCTTGGTTCTAAAAAAGAAAGTGAATTTTCGAGCATAAAGATTAATCATATTTTTACCCACATTTTCGACCGAAATGTATGACTAATTTGTACACGGTCAAACTATGCATTATCGCATTGTAAAAACAAAGAGAAAACAATGAAAGATTAAAAAGTAAGTCATTTAGGCAATTAAGTGATTATTGTTAATAAATTTATTCAAAACAGTTGAAGTTTGCAAATAAAAATGCAGGACCGGGTTGGAAGTTTTCGATTAAAAAAAAATTATTATTAATCTATAGGATTTTATCAGTAACATTATAGTCTAGAGATAGTTTACTTAATAGCCAGTGCAGTTATAAAATTTTATAAGAAAGAATTTTTTAATTTTTGTACTTAGTGCAAGTTTATTGAATAAAACATAATATCCGTAGAGCGCTTTCGGCAGTTACGCCATCATAAGTACTACTTTGTCATAAAAATATAACCAACCACAAAACACAACATACAGGTATATGTATAACACTTAAAACATTAAAATTTGGGGCCTAAAGGCGATGTAAATTAAATGATGATAATAAAATACATTAAAAGCGCCCATTTTAAAATTAAAAATGTCTTTCTTAATCTTTGATGGTGCACTCAGCCCCTTTACTAATTTGTATAAAATTTTATATGGAATGCTGGGAACAAACTCACATAAAGCTGTTTTTTTCGGGGATGTTTAGTTTTTGCCGTTCTACTTATCATACTGTGGGGACACACTCGTGTTTCCACGACACCCTGTATATGGATATATCTGTATATTTGTATATAAATAATTTAATAGGCGAAAGTATTGTATAGTACGACACACGATAAATGGTCATGACTAACTAACTCCTTTATAATTTATACCTGTTTGTGCTTCTATTTTGGCAAATAAATCATTCCGGTCTAGGCTGGTAGTGGGAAGATTGAAATAATGTTTTTATATGTACAAAAAATTATTGTGTATTGCTGACTTTGACGTAAATTATTAATATGCGTAAAAGCAGTAAGCCGTAATATATAATTTTTATTATACAGGGTGTCATACGTAGAAGTTCCACTCCCCTTTATTTTCTTTAGTTTTTGAGATATCGGAATAATTTTTTTTTTGTTCGAAAACGAATGGCAAAGACTTTTTTGACATCTGTGTAATTACCGGGTTGAAAATGCGGAACTTCTAGGTAGAACACCCTGTATAAAACCGTATGAATAAAATAGGTCATATCAAAAGCTTGCCTCTGTACTATCACTATCATCTACTGATATAATTTTTGTATCAGCCTGCATGGCTACAAGGTCGGTGTAATGAAAGAAAATGCTTATTTCGACTTCCAAAATAACATACTAAAATTTAAAAAAAATCTGCTCGAAATCCATAAGAAGTGTAAGATGTTTTTTCATTTTAAAACTAAAAAAAATATACCTTGATATACCCGTAAAACGATCCTCTTGCAGCACATCTGTAAATGGCACTTTGTTTTTTGTCGACAATTTTTAATGTGTCGACAGCTATAATTAATTATACATAAAATACGTACGCTATCAAAATAAAAATAAAATACCCTCCTGTTACTGAGAAACGCTTGCAAACCAGCCCTTAATTGCTTTATGGGGGGTAAAGTCACCCGATCATTATAAAGCAGGTAAAATCATGACCATGTATCTTGTGTCGGACTATACATATATTAACTGGAGGAAATCTTTATGACCTGAAACTAAAAAGATCTAGCAAAATTAGAAAATTTTTATTTTTTAATAAAACAATAAAACTATACAACCTTCAATCTTCCGTAAACCCTAGTCAACTTTTTAACCGAATTATATGTTCATACAAGTCCCAAGAACATCTAAAGAAACATTTTCACACCCTACCCACTAGCAATGTTTAGAAATGTATTGCTACAAAAAACTAAAAAATAGGCATTTTGACAAATAACATGCTCCATTAGATTCGATTCCTGAAAAGAGCGTTTTTGCTTTAGGGGGGATTTTTTAATTCATAAAAGTATCTGTCAATTTCCATCAACTTATGGTAACATGATTATTTGATGGTTACGACTCATGTCTTTCCACAAGAAACATAACGAATTACGAAGATATGCAAGAATATCCTGCTTTCGAAGAAAACCGCAGAAACGGTTTACTGTCTCAATTATCTTCTAATGAAAACAACAAAAGATGTTTTATTTTACAATTAAGCCAATATTTGAAATGGGCTGGTACTCAGGTGCTTCAAGCAGAAGGTGACGCAGAGAGAATCATTTAATCAAATCACTTTTGTGGGTGATTTAATGTTTAAATCAAAAATAGACAAGGTATATCTGCTTCGACCAGGTAACTCATTAAAACCGCATAAAGTAACTGACATAAAACATCTTCAAGAAAAAGTTGGTTAAATGAGATCTGCAAAATTATTTTGCCACGCAATATCTAGATGTGACACCACTTCAGCCCTTTATAAAAAAGGAAAATTATCTTCCTTCAGACTATAAGAAAAAAATAAAGCCCTATAAGAAAAAGCGGGTATATTTTTACAGTCAAATGCAGAAAAGGATGCTGTTATAAAGACCGGTGAAGATTTTTTAATGTTCCTTTACGGCGCAAATAAGTCCACAAAAGATTTAAATAAACTTCGAATAAACAAAAACATTGAGTTAGCATGTCTGCCTCCAACATCAGATGCAGCATGTTATCACAGTTTACGAGTTTACCATCAAATTCAGAAATGGATGGGTAATTTCATATACCTTTTAAGTAATTTCTTTATGAAAGTTTAATGTACAGGGTGTTTCAGAAGTATGGCACGTAACTCAAGAGTGTGATTTCTTATTATATTCTAAGAGAAAAGTTCATATGAACATGTATCCGGAGTAGGCCCGCTTTTGATATACAGGGTGTTAAAGTTTTAAATATGCTTTTTCCGATTATATTAAAATTTGGTACCGCTATTCATAATGATAAGGGGCTTAATTATTAGCCCCAGCTAGATTAGATTTATTAATTCCAGTGGTGTCCCGTGGAGCACCTTAATGAATGTTATTGACAAGAAAATGTACACCACTGACTTTATTCTGATTTTGATATTTGATTGCATGTACAAAAAAATTCCAAAGCTAATTAATTCATTTAAATAAAAAATAAATTACTTTTTTTAAATCATGATACAAAAACAAAGCCAACAGTTAATTAAAGCAAATGTTGAAAATGGCCACTTTCTGATAAAACGTACGATTGCAATCGTTTCACCATTGATTCTCTTACACATTCAAAAATGCCTGCATTATTTCGTATCGCATTGCAACTTTCAATAATTCTAATCCTTAGGTCGTTTTCATATAGTACAGGCGTCTTGTGTACAAGAGACTTTAGGTGACCCCATAAATAATAGTCTAGACGATTCAAGTCGGGACTGCGAGCCGGCCAACCTTAAGAACCTGTGCGTCCAATTCAGCAATTAGAAAAAGTGTTGTCGAGGTATTGACGAGCAACTAGGCTAAAATGAGCTGGAGCTGTGTCGTGCATGAACCACATATTAGTTTTTATTTGTAGAGGTACGTCTTCTAGCCGAACGTCAAGTTCCTCAGATAGAAACTGCGTATAGGAATTTCCTTTAAATCGAGGTGGTAAAAAGTATGGTCCAATGGGAAAGTCGCCAATGATCCCTGCCAATATATTCACCAAATTGTTGCTGAAAACGACCTTCTCTAATTTTATGAGGATTATGGTCCGCCCAAAAATGGTCGCTATTAAAATTCATAATAGCTTCTCTTAAAAAAGAGGCCTTATCAGTAAATTGAATGTTCGGCAAAAATTGTTGTTATATGCTACTGTATGCAGCAACCACCTACTAAAATCAAACCTTGGATGAAAATCACGGGGAAGCAGACCTTGCACAAGTTGATTATGGTATGGGCATAGTTGAGAAGATGCAGAACCCTCCAAACAGTTGATGTACTGGTTTAAAGTTGCACTACTACCTACCTGGCACTAGTTGAAGGATCATCTTCTTTCTCTCGAAGTATAGCCTCTTCTAACTCAGGTGTGCAGGTCTGCCAGGAAGTTCCGTACTAAGTTGAACATTCCCAGTTTGACTCAATCTTGCATGATGCAGTCTAAATGTTTGGATAACGTTCCTGATAAATTCGCTGAGCTTCTTCAACATTATCATTTGCTAGGTCATAATTAAAATGCATCTGGGCTATCTCAGCGTTAGTTAAGTTATTCCTTTTTGACTTGTTATTGACAAAACTGGTAAATTAGACATCAAACATAATACTATATATCGGTCCCCTCTTCATCAATGGAAATCTAAATGGTGAATTTTATGCAGAAATGTTAGACACAGCTATAGAATCTCTTATAACTCGTGAGGTGGAAAATCAAAGGGACGCCAATGGAAATGTTGCTTTAGATGAACATTTGCTCCACTTTCAACAGAACGGAGCGCCTCCGCATTATGTGCGCCCAGTAAGAGAGTGGTTGGATAATCATTACCCAGAGCAGTGGATTGGTAGGAGGGGACCCATAGAATGGCTACCTAGATCACCAGATCTGACACCGCTGGATTTTTTCTTATGGGGTCACTTGAAATCCGTTGTATTTGAAACTCAACCAGATTCCATTGAACAATTACAACAAAGAATTGTACAGGAGTGTAGAGCTATTTCACCTGAAACTCTTGAAAACGTCCGAAACCAGTTTAAATACCGGCTGTACTTGTGCTTGGAGAAGAATGGAACCCATTTTGAACAATTCATAAAGTAGGAAAGGTGAGATCTCCAGTATTTCATTATCATTATCATAATTTTTCAAGGAGTTGCATTATTTAAATGTTTATTTAAATACATTTCATTAGTTTGTGAGCTTAATAATCACAATTTTGAAAAAAAACATAGATTTATGTAGAATTTTATAAGGAACACAAAAATGGCAAAAGAAATAGGGGTTGCCATTTAAAATTCTAGGGGTAGGTGTCCTGGGGGTCAGGGGGTTGAAAGTAACACGACAACAAATGCTTTAAAAAATTTCCCCCTTGATATATCAATTGACGTGTTTCGCCAAATTTTCATACTATCATTGGTAGAGGCAATATTAAATGCTGTTCGTTTTCAAATTGTCACCCTGTATGGGCTGACCACTTTATCCTTGATTATTAAATTGTATACCTATATGTCATGTCGTTTGTATCATGCAATATGTTTGTTTTTAATTTTTATTTTTAACTTTATTTTAAGGGTATTTTATTGGGTAAGTTAGGAATCGTAAATTTTCTGACATGTGGTTTACATTCTCATTGAATATTTTAGGCCTGATGATGCCAGAAATGGCAAAACATGTAGCCTGCTAAGGTAGGGAATAAAAATTTTATATTGAGACCGTGACTTTGAGTATTTCCCTAGTTTTAATTTTTAATTTAAATAGTACCACAGAGGCTTCAAAAGTCAAATTATTGTTTTAAATACCTATTAAACTAACATTTTCAATCTTTCTTAAATATAGGTATTTAATACATTGGCGTACTATTATTCTTTAAAATGGGTTTCAAAGTGTATTAATAATTAAAATTAAAAAATGCACAGAATAAACAAAAATATACAGGTTTTTTCAGAAGTACGGTACGTGACTTAAGGGGGTAATTCCCTATGATATTCTAAGAAAAAAAATTCATATGAAAATGTGCCCGGAGTTACCTCGTTCTTGATATACAGGGTGTTAAAATTAAAAAAAAAATGTTTTTTTTATAATTTTTTTTAAATATTCTTTCTCCGATTTTATTGAAATTTGACACCGTTATTCATAATAATAAGGCGCTTAATTAGCCTTAATTAGATTAAATTAATAACGTCCAGTGGAGTACCGGGGAACACATTTACGACCATTATTGACACAAAAATGTACGCCACTGACTCTTCTCCAATTTTGTTATTATTTTTCGGATTTACCATTTAATAATAGAGCTTTTCTGTTCCTTGAATTGTTTTCGCATTTGACTTCGTTTTCGAGAGAAAAAATAAAAACGTCTTCATTGCACGTAGAGAAAATACCTATGTATTTCAAAGTTATCTAAATTATGAGGTAGAGGTAAGTTTTGATGTCTAATTTACCTGTTTTGTCAATAACAAATCAAAAAGGAATAACTTAACTAACGCTGAGATAGCCCAGATGCATTTTAATTATGACCTAGCAAATGATAATGTTGAAGAAGCTCAGCGAATTTATCAGGAACGTTATCCAAACATTTAGACTGCATCATGCAAGATTGAGTCAAACTGGGAATGTTCAACTTAGTACGGAACTTCCTGGCAGACCTGCACACCTGAGTTAGAAGAGGCTATACTTCGAGAGAAAGAAGATGATCCTTCAACTAGTGCCAGGTAGGTAGTAGTGCAACTTTAAACCAGTACATCAACTGTTTGGAGGGTTCTGCATCTTTCTCAACTATGCCCATACCATAATCAACTTGTGCAAGGTCTGCTTCCCCGTGATTTTCATCCAAGGTTTGATTTTAGTAGGTGGTTGCTGCATACAGTAGCATATAACAACAATTTTTGCCGAACATTCAATTTACTGATAAGGCCTCTTTTTTTAAGAGAAGCTATTATGAATTTTAATAGCGACCATTTTTAGGCGGACCATAATCCTCATAAAATTAGAGAAGGTCGTTTTCAGCAACAATTTGGTGAATGTATTGGCAGGGATCATTGGCGACTTTCTCATTGGACCATACTTTTTACCACCTCGATTTAAAGGAAATTCCTATACGCAGTTTCTATCTGAGGAACTTGACGTTCGGCTAGAAGACGTACCTCTACAAATAAAAACTAATATGTGGTTCATGCACGACACAGCTCCCGCTCATTTTAGCCTAGTTGCTCGTCAATACCTCGACAACACTTTTTCTAATTGCTGAATTGGACGCACAGGTTCTTAAGGTTGGCCGGCTCGCAGTCCCGACTTGAATCGTCTAGACTATTATTTATGGGGTCACCTAAAGTCTCTTGTACACAAGACGCCTGTACTATATGAAAACGACCTAAGGATTAGAGTATTGAAAGTTGCAATGCGATACGAAATAATGCAGGCATTTTTGAATGTGTAAGAGAATCAATGGTGAAACGATTGCAATCGTACGTTTTATCAGAAAGTGGCCATTTTCAACATTTGCTTTAATTAACTGTTGGCTTTGTTTTTGTATCATGATTTAAAAAAAGTTATTTATTTTTTATTTAAATGAATTAATTAGCTTTGGAATTTTTTTGTACATGCAATCAAATATCAAAATCAGAATAAAGTCAGTGGTGTACATTTTCTTGTCAATAACATTCATTAAGGTGCTCCACGGGACACCACTGGAATTAATAAATCTAATCTAGCTGGGGCTAATAATTAAGCCCCTTATCATTATGAATAGCGGTACCAAATTTTAATATAATCGGAAAAAGCATATTTAAAACTTTAACACCCTGTATATCAAAAGCGGGCCTACTCCGGATACATGTTCATATGAACTTTTCTCTTAGAATATAATAAGAAATCACACTCTTGAGTTACGTGCCATACTTCTGAAACACCCTGTACATTAAACTTTCATAAAGAAATTACTTAAAAGGTATATGAAATTACCCATCCATTTCTGAATTTGATGGTAAACTCGTAAACTGTGATAACATGCTGCATCTGATGTTGGAGGCAGACATGCTAACTCAATGTTTTTGTTTATTCGAAGTTTATTTAAATCTTTTGTGGACTTATTTGCGCCGTAAAGGAACATTAAAAAATCTTCACCGGTCTTTACAACAGCATCCTTTTCTGCATTTGACTGTAAAAATATACCCGCTTTTTCTTATAGGGCTTTATTTTTTTCTTACAGTCTGAACGAAGATAATTTTCCTTTTTTATAAAGGGGTGAAGTGGTGTCACATCTAGATATTGCGTGGCAAAATAATTTTGCAGATCTTATTTAACCAAGTTTTTCTTGAAGATGTTTTATGTCAGTTACTTTATGCGGTTTTAATGAGTTACCTGGTCGAAGCAGATATACCTTGTCTATTTTTGATTTAAACATTAAATCACCCACAAACGTTATTTGATTAAATGATTCTCTCTGCGTCACCTTCTGCTTGAAGCACCTGAGTACCCGCCCATTTCAAATATTGGCTTAATTTCTTAGTTTTCATACAAATCAAAAGCAAGAATAAATTGAAGGGAATATCCAGTTGACGCCCTTCAAAGAGAGTAAAATAATGAATCACATAGGTCTTAGTGTTCTATCTTTTACCAGGTATCCAAGGCTGTAACTGAGGAAGAGAGACATAATGTAATATGAGGGTGTATTTTGTATCCTTTTATAAACTGATTGATATCTGTGGTGAATGCTGGTGCGAAATTGGGTCAGATACGGAATGTATTATTTCAGAAAAGTTAAGTAAAAATCAAAAATGAAACCAGAATTATTGAAATTATGTTTTGTTTTACATATAATTTATAATGAGCTAATATATTAATTATCGTAATATTTTATATTTTTGTTTTTGATAGTTTTTATGTTCAGTTGCTTTGTATTGTTTTACTAATTGTAGCAATTCGGGTTTGAGTGCGTTTTCCATAAAATTGATATTTTTGCTTTGTAGCCAGGAAATGATATCAGCTTTTCTCCTTGAAGCATTTGGCACATTTTCGCTGAGCCGTAAATGGTACCTTGCATTGTCCATAACAAGAAGCAAGGGGTTTTCGAGCCGAGGTAAAAGCTGTTCTTCCAACCATTTTTCAAACAATGTAGAGTTCATGTTGTCATGATAGTCAGCGCTTTTATTTTTTGTAGAAAAAACAAAGTCTGCCCCATCTATTAAGCCATCTCTGGTGCAAGCATGCAAAACTATATATCTTTCGCCGTCCGATTGTTTTTTATTTAAAACTGATTTAATGTTGTCATCATGCCATGTTCTAATGTCGCTGCCAGTTTTGGATGTTCATGTTTCGTCTATAAAAACCAGAGACGGAGTTCTGATAACAAGTTTTCCGTATATTGTCTCAAAAATTTTATACGTTTTGAAACAATATCCGGTTTTTCCATAATGTAGCGTCTGCCGCTGTCCCTTTTAAATTTAAATCTCAAATGCTTTAACAAATAGCCTAATCTGGAGTTGCTTAGGTCAATAATTTTTTCGGCATGCAATTCCTCTTTTAGCTTTTACCGTGTGACATACTTCTGCGTGGCAATCATATTGTAAACTACGTTTCTTATTTGAGTTTTCCTTGCCTCGGTTAAATCTCTTGTTTTTGCCTAAAAAGGAAATTGAATATTATGACTACATGTTCTTTTATTACATTATAATTAAATATAGATACTTATAATAAATTACAATCCTTATATAATATATAATATAAAAACCGCATAATTTTTTGCTCCATAAACGTCTAATACGCCATCCACTGTGGGACACCCTGTATTCATATGGGAATAAATTTCAAACCACCTACCTTGGGAGAGGTTCTGGTTGTATATTTCTTTCGGATCCTGGCTACAGTTTTCTCACTGATCTTACAGGCTGCTGAATTGCATTTCACGGCTGAAATTGGCTGAAGACTATTTTCTTTTTCACTTTGAAAATACTCCAAAACGTTTAAAATAATTTTTCGAAGTCGAATGTTGAATAAACTCCAAAATTCCTCGCCCGTACTTAAATTTTCGGGTACCTGGAAAAAGGTTCTTTGTTCCGCTTTAATTTCCCAAACCTGACAAAGCGAGGCAATTAAGGGTTGGTACTTGCTAATTTCATGCCTATGATTTGTTTAAGAGAAAGAAAGATGATTATGTAGCTTTCTTTGTTGCAGGTCTTATTGCCCTTTCGATCTTTTTAACTAATCTCTACTATAGTATGTTAAGTTGTCTATCTATATACCCCCCCCCACGTAAAGCAGCATCACCCTTGTCCATGAACCTAGGTAAAAGGTAAAGGTGAATAAAAAATAAAATAACTGTCAAGTTCTGAAGTTTTTATTTTAAAGAAAATTAAATGAAAAGCTAGATTTCTTTATTTCTTTTTATTTCTAGACTTACTGACAAGCCCAAAAAAGAACTGACGCAGAAGAAGACGAAGAAATATGGTAAACATGGCAGAACAAAAGGCTTTGATGATCGAAAGTCACTTTAGAAATGATAGAAGGGTTGATGGTAAGTAAGTTTATTCAACATGGGACGCCATTCAGGATTTTTAAAGAGATTCGTCAAGTATTAACTAGATCTGTGGCTTTACCGGGAGAAACAGGAAGTGTGAAAAGAAAAGAAAAGAGTGGGAGACCCAAAGTTCACACTGCACAAAGAGTAGAGGAATTGAAACAAATTGTTTTTGAATACCCACAAACCCTTTTCAGCATTTAAGCCGGCAAATAAATGTGTCATAATCGAAACCTGCAGTACAATCCTGTAATGTACGCTTATCATCTGAGCTCACTCCAAGAATTGTTAACAAACAACAATCCGCAGCGAATGCAATTATCCCAGTGGTTTATAGGTTATTGGCATAATGATGAAAACGTCTTTAAAAAAACCTTTTTACGAAACAGATTTTTAAAATCTTAACAAATGTGAATGCCGAGTTCTGAAAATCCCAATTCTTTAATAGAGATGTTTTTCAATTCTCAGAAAGTTACCGTCAGACTTTTAGAGTGACGATCAATGTCCTCTCCCTCTCATATGAAACCGAACTTAAGTGTTGCTATCTATATCTATTCATAAGCGAGGCCTAATGGTGCTAGTCTTTATTACTGCAAAACATGTGTTCAGAGTGGCACCGCAGGACTGAATCACTTCGTCTGTACATTCACTTGGTAGTCTGGTCAGAAAAGCATGCCATTTTGTAGTGCTGTTTCTTTCTAATACATATTATCGATAATTAGTGTTCGTCCTAATTACTCCGAGATCTGATTTTAAACTAGCACTGGGTTAAGCGAATTGTTTATTATCGATTTTTACTAGGATTGCTAGAAGATGATGATATTACGATGGAATTTTTGTCGCCAATTTATATTGATCTGTTTCGTCGATGTTTTGTATCGGCAAAATTTGCTGTTATATCTTTTCTATAATTATAGTTTGTAATTTCTACCGTTCCCTTTTTGCGACATGGAAAGCAGGTACAGGAATCGCCAAAAAATAACTCCTGTAATGTGCCCTTTTACCCTTGATGCCTTGAGGTTAGGGAATCGTAATCATCTTTTTAATTTAAACTATTTGGTACGTATGTTTTCTACTTTACATTATAAACCTATACCTTAACAAATCCGCTTTCATAATAACACTATGGGTAGTTTAAAATGCTGTTGCTTCTTTCTAAAGTATGTTCGAGTCTGCATGCAAGATAAAGTCGAAACAAAAATTGTTTCAACTTTAGATTGGCTTGCTGAGTTCATGTAGGTGTAAATTGAAGAAGGTATGGTAAAGCTGCATGTGATTTCATTAGCCTTGCTCTAGTTTTTTCAGATTTGCATATGACCAAGAAAGCTCGGTGTGTGCATTACAATTCTTTGTGCGAATAAAGTGAATTTCATCATCTATTGTTAAAACAAGCCAAGTGACATTTTTTTCTAAATTTAAAAATAAATAACCCAAGTGCAACACTTAGGGCCGTTTGTGCACTAGATGGTCAGAATGTGCTTGCAAACTAACTCGTGTAGAACCTGTGATATTAATTATTTTTGTTTTCTACAGGGCTTTACCAGGCAAGGGAGAGCAGCCACAGAAAAAGTGGGTCCAGTGCAGACTGCCAATCTTTAAGTCAGATTTGATAAAAATTCTGGTTAGTTCATTGTTCATCATTGTTTCTTAACGGAAAAATGTAATTTTGTCTTTTTTTTAATAAGACTATATTATGTATAAGTTAGTAATTTTTCCCCCATTTCAGGAACCGTATGGACCAATCTGAGTAAGCGTGGCAGACTGAAACTCTGCGACAGTTACTTAAACCTACTATGATGGCTGCGCAAGGCCCTAAAGTGATATACACCTTACTAGAAATGTACTTCAGGTTAGTTCATTCTTGGGCATTGTTTTTTACAAGAAAAATATAATTGACTCATATTTTGTATACGCCTAAAGAATACTTATTATACTATAGTAGTTATTTTTTCCTCGTTTCAGGAGACTGGTATAGACCAATCTAAATATCCCTAGCAGACTAAGATATCGGCGACAGCTACCTAAAATGACGTACACCTTACTAGAAATTTACATTTGTGTAGGAATATGTTTGAGTGTTTCTATACGAGGGCTGCACAAGGATTAAACTCATGTACACTATCGTGATACTAAGCAATATTAAATGGTACCCACTAAACGTCAAGATAAACATCCTAATGATATTTGTGTAGCCCAGGGCTTACTCGGTGCTAAAACTAAGGTCTTTACTCTTCCATAAATGATTGTATAAACTATTTTAAAATATTTAGTAACTTGTTCTGCATTTTACTTATAACAGTTTATTTATTTCGGCTAATATATAAGTTAAGTTTATAGATTTTTATATTGTTTTATTATTTAAATTCTGTAATTTTTAGTATTTGAGTTGTTTTTACCCTCAGGACGTATTTTAATTCATTTTTGTTGATGCCATCAGCAAAAATGTAATTAAAATGCGTCCTGATGACAAAAATAACTATAGTACTAAAAATGAAGGAATTTCAAATTTACCGCTCTGCTTTTACTCTCCTCCCGCGCTTCCGCCTACAATCCGACCGATCGAGACAATAGTTCACGGACCCGAACCACCAGTTATAGAATGCGCTGGCGTCGAAACAGATGGATTGAAATGTCTTTATGTTGTATCTCTCTTTACATGGGAACAGCTCTTCTTAAATTTTTGAATTCTGTGCTATATAATTAACATACAGACAAAGGTAAATTTATGGAAGACAATAGTAAGACCAGTCCAGATGTGCATACGGACATACAATCAACAAGAAACGCTACAAAAAGCATAAGGTGTTTCGCAATAAAGCAGTAAGAATCATTACGATTGCACCAAGATATACACCGACGCACGTACTACACAACGATTTACAAATATCAACAATAACAAACTTATAGTGAACTACAACAAAAGAGCAGACGTGTCCCAAAACAATCTTATCACACAAACTCACATTTAGGCATCATCAAACAACTGATACAAATTTCCGCAGGATTGACAATATCTATGAACGGACAACAAAAGCCCAGTTAATTAAAAACAAACCAATTACAAAGAAACAGAAAGCCAGTAGAAAAATAAATTGATCAAGACAAACAGAGAAGTTCTCAGATTCCAAACAAACCTAACATGTTATGCCAAAGAAGCAAACATTATTATTAATAGAAGTAATAGACCACTATCTGACTTAAATAAATATATCTGGTATCAAAAAGATGACCTACGGGCTAAAATAAAAAAAATCAAGAGATTAATAACTTCCCCAAAGTGCTCGCCAATGTTTTAGAATCTGTAAAATGAGAGCATATTTGGAAGTGGCACGTTTTTCAATTAGTTTAAATGTATAGTTTCTAGGCTCTTTGTTATTATTATTATTTCTGTAACATTCTGTATTATATGTATAAGACAATGACATTAATACAATTGTTTTTTAAATGAAATCTTTAGAACTTGACAGTACCATCGAGAGATAATCAGGCTTGGGGGTAGTAATCTACGCCCCCCCCCCCCCCCCCCCCAGCTGTTTGATAAAAGTGATTTCTTTGTGCCACACAACTCAATTTGATAATATCAAGAAATACAAGTACAAAATAACAGAACACAAAATTTATTCTGCGGTACTTGTAGTATATTTTAATATTTCACAAATTGTTACGAATAATTAAATCTATTTATGGTATAATATAGATAACCCTGATCTGGGACATCCTGTATGTGCCCTAAAATAACAAATTAAACTTTTAACGAATTTAATAGTATTTGAGACAGGAGGCCCGTATATATATTGCACTCCACACAACTGGTTTTTAATCAATTATGTATTGTTTCCTTTTCAAAGATATCGTTGTAACTGTTTACTGAACCAATTTTGATAATATACGCTCAGCTCAGTGAAATACTGATGTTTTGAATAAATATTAAGTACGGCCTCCTGATTTAAGCCTATAACCTAAGTTTAAATATTTTTTTTTATATAAACTTTTATAGGTATTCTGTTGTCCTAATAAAAAACGCAGTAAATTCGATTTTTTTGGATTTTAGGATTTTTATTGAATTTTTTTTGATTATATAATGTCTTAATCAAAAAATATTGTTGGTAAGAAATTTTTTTATTAGAAAACAGTGCTAAAAATGTTAGCGGTGAGTTTGACACGTCATATAATTACTAACATGAGATGCAGTAACATCACATTAACAATAAGCACATAGTGTATTTAACATCAATGTCTTATTGCTAAACATTAAAGTAATTAAACGTGAACTAGTAAATTAAAATATGGTATAATGAATTCCTTAGAATAAATGCAGCATAAAAACTCTTGCACAAATCTACCCTAGTAATTAAAATTTGGAACGCTATGTGTTCCTAACGGATAACACAGTAAACTAAATTATTAAGAATAAACGCAGTAAAAAAAGATTTATCCCAGTTTGTTCTGGTAATCGATCACTGGAACATCATGAATGTGTTCCTAAAAAAATCGCAGTACACTTAAACTTACTTACCTAGCAAGAATGCAGTAAGTGTGCGACTGCAATACAATTTGCTGCAATGTTGACTGGATTTGAGCCTTTTGCAAAAATATCCTGAATTCTGAATTCATACATTCCTATCAAATATATCGAGTCAAAGTAAAGTTTTAAAATATATCATTCACCAAATTAGGAAATGAAGAATGCAAGAACTGCTCACTTTTCGAGCTTCATAATCATACAAAAGAGATCATGCAAATAACTGCAGTGATGGCGAGAAGTTCAGCACACATTAAAAAAGCCAGTGATTTTCGGAACATGTATCGATATGATTCTGAGATCAATCGGAATAATGATAATGTTTGCTACTCAGCAGATTTACAAAAGGATATACCTAATGCTTCTTAGAATGGAGCAATATAAAGTGGGTCTCTTTACCCCTAGAATTGTGGTATTTCGCCAGGCATTGGTCCCAGTTGGAAAAAGCAGAATAATTTAAAACCTATTGCAATATGGCATAAGGGTATTGCCGGACGAAAAAAAGAATTAAAGACAAAAAACAAACACCTAATTTACGCCATTCATTCCTTTTTCTTGGAAAACAGGGAGGCTAGAAAAATCACATTATGGTTCAGCACAGAATGATGATGACATATTTACTTTTTAAGTTGAACAATGTTCTTTACTCCTTTTCTTTGTCGTTGCTCTTTTTTGGAATATCTTGATATACAGTTGTTATTCAGCTTTGCTAATTATGGTATGCTTTCGCTCGTAGAGTGGTTTTAAATTTTAAATGTTTAAAAGGTTCTGGGTGTCTTGATTACTATCTTCAGGGTGGGAGCCAGTCACGGGGGAGTCTGTATTTTGCCTAGTGGGGCGCGTGTGTATGTGAGTGTGTTATTACTATATTGTTCGACGTCTGTCCGTGCGTAATATTTTGCAAGGGTTTTATCGAAAAAGTGGTGCATTGTGTCCATGTGCAATTGTGCATGTCATTGTGCAGTACTCGTGTAGGTGTGTATCTTGGTGGGTTTGTTCTTATTCGTAAAATTCTGTTTTGAAAAATTTGCAACTTTTTAAATTTTGTCTTGTTTACGGTACACCAAGTCGGTATACCGTATGTCAGTACTGGTCTAATTATTATCTTGTAAATGTTTGTCTTGATCCTGTTATCTATTCTACCGTTCTTATTTATGAAAGGATACATTGCACAAAATTAAGTTTGTGCGCAAGCTAGCCGGTGGTCAACATTATCGTTCCAGGCTATCTTCTTGTCAAACACATGTCCCAGATATTTGACTTTGCTTTTTCATGGTATTTCCTTATTGTTTACTTTGACTCTGCTTTCTGGTTATCTGACTCATCTTAGCACAGAGTAAAAACAGGACTATTGTATTCTCTCTACCTTGTGTACCAAGGTATATAGTCAATTCCCTAGAAATGACAGCAGAGGAAATAACGGTTAACTATTTCGAACCAAGACATTATTAACATATATGAGCGCGTATAGTTTTTACTAACAAATGGAATTGTCCATGAAACATTAAGGTAACGTATTGGATTTTCAGGATTTCAAAAAATGTTGTACAATCGGCAAACTCTGGAAAGTGTAAGTGGTTGAATTAAAGCCTAGGAACTTTTATGACTGGTTAGATTACCTTTCCAAAGTGAAAATGAGGAATTACTGCTCTAGTAGGAAAGTTTTTATTGTCATATACAAGAATTATGAAATGTCAAAATCAATATCATTAAGCTTCCTGAAGAACAGGTCAGAAAAAGAAGGAGTAACTGCTTCAGCGCCTCGAAATATCGCACCTAACAGTATACGCTTTAACATTAGATATGTTTTGTAATACATGTATATAATCCATCTTTCATGTCTTAATAATTTCTAGAGACTTTGGTAAAGTAAAATTTGATGGTAATGTCGTAAATTTAAATTAAGGAAATACTAAGAACTGGATTACAAAACCATAACTTGGGGATATGTATAATAGCGGCAGATAGATGCTAGGCAAAAATGCAGTATCTTTTACTAAATCAGTGGGTTACTGCGTTTTTGTTTAGGATAACCTACGGTATATAAGCTGCTTGTACTAGCTAAGAATGCATTTGCTTCAATATTTGAACCTTAAAATGCAAAATATATTTTAGAATGAACTTTTCGATCTATTCTTATGTATAATAAAAAGAATCATTACCAGAAATTTCAGAAACGTGAAATCTTTGGACAAACAGTAATCGTCGTTTTTCTGAAAACTGCGTTTTTTTTTCAGTGACTATGTTTTTTGTTAAGACGACAGTATTTGTTGCTACTGTCAGTAAGTAAATAAATAAAATACTCCCATTGTGCTAATAAAAGAGAAAAGAAAACAATAACGCCTCTGTAGCATAATGTTTTTTTAAAACACTAATTTCATTAGCTTTTAATTACCCATGTTCGCCGGTCAGCTCCAATGATGCCATTGTAAAATGATAATTCGAAAAATAAATGCGCGTAAAAATGATTATCATCTTTAATTTTTAGCCTACAAATTATAAAAGTAGGCAATCTCGCATGAGCACTAAGTGGAACAACAAAATCATAAGAAAAAAATATTGCAATTGTAATTAGTAAGATATATGACTCGACTGAGCATCAAAAGAACTCTTTAATGGGTAAAAGCCGGACAATTCACCATTAACATTTTTCTTATATGGCAGGAGAGGCGATAAATAATGTAGTTTGGATTTAAAGAATTCTTTTCTGTGTGATTTCTTTTATCTTTGGTCTTAGTTTCCCTTAAAATATGCCAGCGAAGATCATAAATCAGTATCACTCAGATTTTATAGGCACTAACTTTTTATTATCCTTTTAAAAATACCGGTGATAAAATTGCACGTGTAACCTAAAAACAAAGTACCTTTTAGGTCATTCCCTTAAAAACACTTTACAAATGTTGTACGCAGGTAATTAACGAATCATTAACATTTTGTGACCATACAACATTTCTTTTCCCTTAGGTGATTCAAGATAATATTATATTTATTACTTTTAGTATCAACAGTGGTCAACAAGAAAGTATATTTTGAAGAATCAACTCTGTCATGATTTTAGTACGTTGACGCAGATATCAAAATTTTATACAATTTGTGTTAAAGAAAAATATATATATACATTTTTACTTGTCCCCGCAGATGAGTCCAAGTCATATCGTCAAATAAGCCTAAAGCCTCCCACAGACACTAAGCGGATGATTTGGAACACAAACGTGGACCATCGCTTGAAAAAAGCTTTCGAGATATAAGTCGAAATTTAAAAGTAAAATTTCGTGTTATAAGACAAAATTTTAAAATTTCGTGATATAACTCGAAATTTTAGAAGTATGAGGGACACATAATATGTCCATTTGTAATTTAGTCCCTTCACAAATGGACTCATAAAACTCTGACCAATATTCAGTAAGAGCATCCTTAAAAACTCCACCTCCGTCATAAGCTTCTTCTTTTATTCCATTAGAGCCAATAATTTCTACATCGATATAGATGTTTAAATTTTCAATTATAATAAATTCAGCTGTTATTTCTTTGAAGATTTGTCCTCTATGGAGAGTTAAGGTTTTCTTTACAGAAAATGCTTCTTGCTGCTGCTGCTGCTGCGACGGTTCAATTGAAGTCGGCAACAACTGCTGTGGGGTTGATACTACTTCCTGGTCATTAAATCCATCAACATGAGAAAATGTTAAAGTCACATCTCCGGGTCCTAGACTAGACGGTATACTACTTATTTGACCTTCAACGTCCGGTTCGATTTTAGAAAATTCGTCACTGTTTCGATTTAAAAATTCTTGCAGGTCACTCAATACATCTATTTGATAAGGTTGTTCTGTATCCGCAGTTAACTCTTCATAATCTTCGCTTTCAGCTAAAACTTCTGAATTCTTCTGTTTTTTTCCACTTCTTTTTCTTAAAGTCTTTGTTGAAAGATAAAATCGAAGTACGTTTAGTCCCGTTATTTGATACATCTCCCCTACTGTTAATGTATTGTCAAAAATGTGTTCCTTATAATCAAGAAGATCATAAGTGCATTTGGATAATGTGATGCCATTACTACTGACTTCATTTGGGAAAAAAAATTTAGAGCCCGTCGTAGTATCTCTTGTTTCTTCGCATTTTCGCAATGAAGCAATTACGTGCACCACCCCCATTATGCTCTCTTACAGGTTTACCGTCCATAATCCATCCAATGTTTATTATTCGAGTTGGTTTTATGTTTGGTTTCTTTACAAGAAGCTGATGTCTGAGTGGCATTTTGATCAGATTTAGTTTGATTCAGTCTAATTCTCTCAATTAAGCTGAGGCGTTTTTGCGAACCACTTTCTATACCAGTTTTGCAGTATCTCATAACTGCCATTCGGTCCCCCATTTTAGGGATAAAGCCTTTCAATTCTTCTTCTGTCATAATCCTTATGACTGCCTTATTTATCTAGAAATAAAAAAAAATCATAGAAAATAGAAGAAAACTACGGTAGCTACGCAATCGAAAATAGCAATAGCAATAAAAATATAGCTCTAAAACATTTTTAATATAATTATTCTAAACTTCAAATTTTTGGGGAGGGCCCTCCGCCGCCCTGCTAAGTGCCTGTCTATCAAATAGTAATATTTGTACTATTGTCTCTTTAATATAACTTTTTAACTTAAAATCTATAAAATCTACCTCTGCTTGTTGCTTAAGACACCTTTTTAATCTATTTAATAAAGATAAATTGGTATGCAAATAACAACAAATTTTGTGGACAGTTGTGGCGCCTAAAAGGGCTCTAAAAGCGACCGGCTCGCTACTTGTATGGATTTCTATTGATTAACCGACGTGGTCCGACAGGGTCGACCATTCAATACATGTCTATGGGTTTCGACAATTATGTTATAAACGGTAATTAGTTTGAATTTATTTTAATTATTTTTTTTAACTCGTTGTAAAATTTGATTCGATCGGCTCGAGTCGCCCCTCCACCTCGGCAAAATCCTCGTTTCGCTACTGCTTAAGCACCTTTGGCCCATAATAATATACCTTACTTCTATTGCGTATCTACCCCATAATATTATCCTGCATAGATATATTAAATTTGTACGCATGAACCTACATCTGAAGTTTTTACCCCATATGGCTGTTATCCATTTAAAATAATTATTATTCTTATAAAATTAGATACTTGCTTACTTTTTCTAGTTTCATTGTTTGAAGGGTATCCTCTCCCAGACGGCACAAACATATTCCATACATATTCCATGAATATTCCGTTGGCATATTGGAATATCCCATAAATGTTCCATATCTGCCAGGGCATATGACTGGCATATTGTATGCATATTCCAGGTCACCATGAAATATATGCCTGCAATATCTTTTAATCTGCCAAAATATATTTATGGCATATGCTAAGAATATTCATTTTTTTTCTTTTTCATATAAATATATTTAATTTAGGTCAGGTCAGTTAGTTTAGTAAGTAGAGTTACAAATTTGGTATAATAAAACATCACTAAAATTAATATTTTTTTTATTTTTTTAAATAAAAAAAATTAAAACCTAAAAACTAGATACTCTTTAAAACAAGGTGAAAACAAATTAACTAAAGCAGGTTCTGTCAGTTCTGTGACGTACAGGCAGCGTTTCCGAGTTACGCAACAGAAATTAATTAATTAAACTTGTGTTAAAAAAATTGTTATTAAAAAATAACGATTGCTAATTTTTTTTTAGAAGAGCAGCCCTCAATTAATCACATATATATAATATATAAATTTTTAGTATAAATTTATTTGCAATCAAAATATATGTTAGTTTAGAATTTAATTACAAGCGCGGAATCTAGCAACACCGTATAAAACGCCAAATTTATTTATCACCGCTCGAATCCAAAAATTGACTAAATACTTAATATAATAAAAAAAAATCAAGTTTTATTTTTAACAAAATACTAATAAAATGCAGAAAATGCCTACCCAAAAACTTTATGAAGTCTAAAACATTTTCATATTAAATTTTTTTTTTAATTAGGTGTGCATACATGTATGCACCTTCCTCTATATTATCTATTAATAAATAGTTCCTATACGTATATCGAGTTATGTAAAAATAGAATTTAAGACCGCAATCACTCTGTATAAATATGTATATTATATATATTATTGTCAATAAGTATTAAAAAAAAATAATTGAATTCCACAATTCATATCCTATAAATAGGCATATTCCAGGCATATCTACAATGGCATAGATATGGAATATTATTCTTATGAGATAAGATACATTTGAGATATTCAGTGCATGTTCCAGGAATATTGCAAGATATTATGGCCTATTGGCAGATAGGGGAATATTCCAGGCATATAGGGTGCCGTCTGGGCTGTGACTGCCTCTCTTTCTATCAAAAAATGTTCAAGGTCCGGTTCCATTTTACTGGACAGTGAGTGCACTGATTACAATATGAATATTCCACTATTCGAACTTCGATATTCCATCAACTTATTTCCACGCCACAAATATTAAAATGTCGTTTTTGTTTCCTCGAATCCTTGCCCTTGCCTAACACTCGGCCGGCATGGCCTGTCTCTCCTAGTCATTTGTGATAGAAGACGCCAAGTTCTGAGATGTTGCCAGATTGCGCAAAATATCGCCATTTATAGACTACATTTGTCACAACATGCCTGCTGGTTCTGATTATAATTTTTAATTATCTTTTTTTAAATTGACTGTTAACAAATTATCACCGAGCGTATCCGAGTGCAACAAGACAAAAACGATGTCCTATAAATATTCACGAAAACAAATACACTAAAACAAATATTACTTAACCACTTCTTTCTGCGGCTCCGGATGCGCAAGTATATTTTTAAGACACATTAATGCTATGAACTGACAGACTGATCAGTGAACATTGACTGTATATAAGTATGCAGAAAGCATTATTTTAAACTAAAGTTTCGTGTTATCAGACGAAATTTTAAAATTTCGAGATATAAGTCGAAATTTTAAAGTAAAATTTCGTGTTATAAGACGAAATTTTAAAAATTTCGAGTTATAACTCGAAGTTTTAAGGTAAAATTTCGTGTTATAAGACGAAATTTTAAAATTTCGAGTTATAAGTCGAAATTTTAAAGTAAAATTTCGTGTTATAAGACAAAATTTGAAAATTTCGAGTTATAAGTCGAAATTTTAAAGTAAAATTTCGTGTTATAAGACGAAATTCTAAAATTTCGAGTTTAAAATCGAAATTTTAAAGTAAAATTTCGTGTTATAAGACGAAATTTTACTTTCAGTCCGTTCCAGGTACCGTTTTTCAAACGATACGTAGATCACATTATCACCTTTGTACCGTGTGACCAGATTGATACATTGTTGAACATTTTTAATAGTTTTCATCCACGCTTACAGTTTACTATTGAAAAAGAACTAAACAACTCAATATCATTTTTAGACATACTCTTAATTAGAACAAATGAAAACAAAATCAAAACCGACTGGTATCATAAACCAACATTTTCCGAACGGTTCTTAAATTTTAACTCACAACATTCTTTTCAACAAAAAACCAATATAATTTACAATCTAAAAATAGAGCACTAAGATTATCTCATCCTGACTTTCACCAAAAAAACATTAATAATATAAAACAATATCTTTTAAAAAATGACTACCCGTACAAACTTATTAATAAAATACTTTTTTAATCACTCACAAATACAATGGACACAGTTAGACCTACAACCATATATCTAAAAATCCCCTATATTCGTGAACTGTCTGAAAAATTAGCTAAAGATCTTAAGACTGACTCTTTAACAATAACCTTTAAAAGTGAAAATACAACGAAAAAAAATTTTTCAAATCTTAAAACAAAAACACCTACAGATCTAGAAACCAGTGTTGTTTATAAAATACCATGATCACAATGTAATGGAGTATATATTGGTCAAACCGGAAGACATTTAAAAACAAGGATGTCTGAACATAAAAGAAGTATAAGACCATTAAACCTCTTAAATGAGAAAAATAAAACAGCAGTAGCCGAACACTTTGAAAAATTTCAACATCCTTTAGATTTTGATCATGTAACCATAGTTGGTAAAGAAAGCAAGACGTTGAAATTCTTAGCACCGTGTATCATAATATCCTGAAATATATTGAACACCCTGTACAATAAAGATACCAACACTCCCGCTCAGTTCCGAAAGGCTGTTATTAATATCAAATATCTAATACAAAATAATGTGCATATATATAGGTTTTTTTTTTAAAAAGAAAAAGATAACACAAGATATACAAAAACATCGATGACTTCCAACTGATAAGAGTTAAAATATTCTGCTGTATACAATACGACCATCGAATTTAACCCATGTGTGGTTTCCAAAAACAATTAAATAAAACAAAATCTAAATCACCTATCCAATGATGTCTTCGAAATGTACAAAATTTTTAATTGTTACGAGGTGGATTTAACTTTTATGTAAGTAATACTATTTTTAAATTTTTTGTTTTTTTTTTTTTGGTATTTTAATGTATGTTTTTTGTTTTTGTTCTGTAACTGTACTTATTTATACATTTACAATTTACAAATTTATTTTAAAAACAAAAAAAGTAATTTGTTTGTACTTATGTTATTCATAATACAATTTAAATGTTTCATAACCTAGTCATCTAATATGTCTGAATGATAATGTCTTTTTTCTTTAAAGTATCGACACGTTTGTATAAATTTATGTTAAATTTAGTCAAAATTATGATAATACCAAGAAATACAAAAAAAAAATAACATTAAGAATATGTAATCTATCGAGATTATAATTTGGAAATAATTAATTTAGGCTTCCATAATAACATTTTAGGCTCCTGAGGATGACCTCATAGAGGTCGAAACGTAGGGTAATAAAAAAAATTGATCCTCCAATTTAGTTTGATTGACCTGAGTCCAACCAAAACAAAACATCCTATAAGTCGAAATTTTAAAGTATGCATATTCGTTACACTGAATATAACAAACGAACATATCGTACTTGTCATAATTCTCGAATTTTGCATTTGCAGCCATAATTAAGAAAAAACTGCTATTTATCGAAACTGAATAGAAATAAAGAACAGAAAATAGATAACCTATTCTGACAGTAAATAAAGATTTTTTCAGATAACAAGCCTGTCATCTTTTGTTTTTCTAAATACCCGTCATGGCCTACTAAAAAAAAATATAAATTTGTTGAAAAATGTAAATTTTGAGCTTATATATTTTTGAAAAGCTTGTGATAAACTGAATCATAATAGCTAAAAATATATAGGGTGTCCCGTTTAAAAAAATGCAAGTTTGCTCTTTTTCTCGAAAACAATTAAGCATAGAAAAATCTGACTAAGCCACTGGATTCTACGTGAAAAAAACTAGTAAGTACATTTTTTACCTTTTCGGTAAGTTGCAGCGTAACCGAGATACGGGGGGTGTCCCAAAATGCAAAATTTTTAAAATCAAAAATGTTGATGGCATCGTTTGTTTCTCAAAAAGGTAACACAGTGCCACGGAACCCGCAACCTTCTATCTTTACTAATAACGCAGATAACCCGTAAAACATACGAAAACTGGACAGCATGTACACTGTTTTGATACGCGCATACTTCAAGCACACATGACGTGCGTATCAGGTGTGCTTCACGGACACTTCATTTCAAGCAATTCACTGCTCTGGTGGGCGCTGTCCCTAAGGATTGTGGATTTTTTCCAAATTAATGTATATTTTGACCTCACCAGTTTCATAGAAACAATACCTTTTATGCGAGGTAGTTGTTCATAATAGACACGAGATTTTTTGTCAAGTTGTTTAGTATTGACTGTGGAAGATTCTAGAAAAACCCCCCTTTCGCCAACTTTATTACGAACTTGACAATATCTTTTGTATTACGAATTTACCCGTTCACTAGTAAAAACAAAAATACCTCTTCGATAGTTTTAGATCAACATAATTATTGTTAACAATAAAATGATGAAAAGCACATCTTAATTTTTTATGGCAGTAAAATGATAATATTATGAAAAGGCAGTTTCTTCTTTTTACTATCTTATGAACAATACATTTTTATTGTCCTTTAAAAATACACGAGATTGCACTTGCAACTTAAATTCCTATAAAATTAACAATTTTTCACGCAAATATTTATTTTTTTAATGCATTTTGTGATTTAAACATATTTAGCTTATAGTTTGTGAAATTTAATGTTAATATTAGTTTCCTTTAATAATTTTTCGACCACTGTTACATTTAAGTGTTTATTTCTAACAATTAGGAACTTAGGTTAGTTTACTGTACAGGGTGTTCAGTTTCGATGTAATTGCAGGGTATCTCGGTAACTAGTAAATATAGAGACTTGCGGTTTTTACATTACTGCACTACTTTTTCGTGAAACAAAAGATGCCGCAAACAGAATGGTCATAGCTTTCTTACTTTTTAAGCTACAGGGTGTTTTCGAAAATGTATGTATATATTATGGTTATCCTTTAACTTATTGAAAAATTATAAACTGTTTCTGAAAGAGTTTTTTAAATAGAATTCAGTGGTGTGCTTACTTTTTTTCTGGGAGTCTTACATTTCGAGATTTAAAGCAAACATATGATTTTTTAAATGGCACACCCTGTATATTTGTCTCATTTGATTGGGATATTTTTAAGCTTTTCAAAAATGTATGATAGTTTGATAATTACTATTAACAATAAACGCGCAAAGCGAAAAATTTAGAAAATTAGGGTAGTATAGGCCATGAAACCATTGAAACAAGCAAAAGGTTATCTATCTGACTATCTTGTAATTTAAATATCTAACTTATAATTATATTTTGATGAATTCAAATAAGTACTCAAGCGATGGTCGAATTTGGGCTTTATATAGCATCAAAAGTTGTTGGCTGCCTTAGCAATGGCCGCAATGTGACTATGCCAAGACGTATGACTGTCCAAATTGACGCCCAATAAATGAATTAATGAAGCCAAGGGAATCAAGTGTCCCGCCATAAGTATATCCGGTTCTTCAAAATTATCTTTTTTAGAAAAAACTGCCACTTGGGTATTTTTATCCTTTTACCTGGAAATGCCTGCTTTAAAAATGTTGTCACTCTAGCAGAGCTGTGAGATGGGGACATGATGAAAAATTTAAATTATTCCATGTCAAAAGGTTTAAGTAAATTCCTTCCACCTATATTACCTCCAAATAAGTAGGGCCCTAAAATTTGGTTCTTAAAAACGCCACACCAAATGTTTTTATTTAAATTAAAACTAGTTCCGACACTTAATTACAAAGTTGGGATTGCTAATCATAAGTTAACGCGCAATGCGTAATATCACGAATAACTTAAAACATACCCCATGCTACTAAATTTAAATTTATTCATCAAAACCTGTGACACAAATCATAGCCCATATGTTGTATTACCAACAGCCTGCGAATGTGAACGTGATCAGTTACTTCCTCCTTATATTATTTACAGCATATTAAAAATTGGCCAATATATTTAATTACTAAATTTATGCATACATGCAAATGAAATAATCTTTTAAAAAAATAATTAAGCCTTGCAATAATTTAATGGTCCTACTAATGAAGCTAATAATTTTAGCATACGTTTGATTAACGACTTTAGCACCATGCTTTTAGCATGATTGTGTCATATTCAATTAGGTATAACAGTTGTCAATAATTTGTAATAGTACAGTAAAATCTCTCAATAGCGACCACCCTCGGGGAATCAAATGTTGGTCGGTTAACAGGTGAGGTCGGTTAATAGAGAAAAATTAAAACAACTGGTCTGCATTTTACAGTGTTTGTTTATTAATAAGTATCTACATATATCTAAATAATTTTAAATATTTTTGTTTAAATTTATCAGAACTAAAATTAAATGAGATGAAGCCAATTTACCAATATGTATATACTGCACGTGCATACTAACATATACACGGTATACGTATTTACAAATGGATTTAAAACTGGTAGGATTAAATTACAATATCGTACAGGGCAAGTTAAAATAAGAAGTTACTTCAAACTAGCCGCAAAATTATTTTTTTTTATTTTTTTTAATAATTATGACTTACATCTTAAAGATTGCTTTATTCTAAACAAAAAGAGTCTTTTCACATTTTTTGACAATTGATTCGGTTCGATGGTTATAAGCAATTTTTTCACCAAACATTTCGACTGTTAATTTGTAACAATTATTATTAATAATTGAATGTCACCCTTTTTTTAGTTGGTCATGTAAACTAATTCATATGGTCT
The DNA here is from genome assembly GCA_963920685.1 of Polydrusus tereticollis. Classification (NCBI taxonomy): domain Eukaryota; kingdom Metazoa; phylum Arthropoda; class Insecta; order Coleoptera; family Curculionidae; genus Polydrusus; species Polydrusus tereticollis. The sequence continues at coordinate 81,428,571 of OY987329.1, read as the reverse complement.
TTTTATTAATGGTTGCTCTGAATTGTAACTTGACAGTTGTCATAGTTAAAGTGGAAATACTGATTTGTTCAATAACATGCTTACAATAAACGATAAAATTTTGATAAAAGCGCTTTGGCAGGAAAAAAACTATGGTGCAAGAAAAATAGTGCGTGAATTTCCTAACAGAAATTGGGCATTATCAAGTGTTTCAAGACTGCTGAAAAAAATGAGGAAAAATAACGGCAATTTTGAGAGAAAGCAAGGGAGTGGGAGGCCACGCAGTGTAAGGACCCAGAGAAACATTGAAATTGTTAGAAGAAATATTAAAAGCCCTGTACACTTTCCAGGAATTAGTAAAAGCCCAAGAATGATTGAAAAGGATTATTTTATAAAAAGATCTTCAGTTAGACGGATTGTTAAGGAAGACCTTCATTTTAAAACCTTTAAAAGACGATATGTGCATAAATTATCGGAAGTGTCAAAAAGGTCAAGATTAGATAGGTGTATAGGTTTGCAGAGAAAATTCAGAAGAAATAATAGTGTCAATAACATTTGGTTTACGGACGAGAAAATGTTTTACTTGCGACCGCCGAAAAACTCCCAGAATAATAGGTTGTATGACAATGTCGCTAAAAAAGAAAACATTAGTGCAGATAGGCTACTTATTGAACAAGGACACTTGTTCCAGGCGTGACGGTCTCCCTTGGTGTATCAAAACTAGGCAAAACAAGTGTAATTTTTATAAACTCTGGCGTGAAAGTTAATTCTAATGTATACTGCCATGAAGTTCTTGAAATCATGCTACCGGAATTGGAAACGTTTCAGGAATATTATATTTTCATGCAAGATGGTGCCCCTGCCCATCGATCACAATATACCATTAGTTTTTTAAGACAACAGTTTCCAGAAATTATCGCTTTAAATGAATGGCCGCCAAACAGTCCAGACCTTAATCCTGTGGATTACGCCATATGGGGAAATTTGGAAGCAGCCGTGCACAAAAATAGAAATTTGAATAGTATGGACGACTTAAAACGAGAAATTGTACGCTGTTGGGAAAACTTTGACCAAAACACAATTATTGGCGCAATTAATCAATGGAAAAGACGTTTACAGAAATGCATTGAACAAACCGGAGGACATATTGAACAATTTTTTAAATGATTTTTTTTTGTTAGATCATTAGATTTGATTTGATGTTAATAAGCCGCAGAGAAATGTTTGGTGAAAAAATTGCTTATAACTATTGAACCAAATGAAATATCAAAAAATGTGAAAAGACTTTTTTTGTTCAGAGTAAAACAAACTTTAAGATGTAATTCATAATTATTAAAAAAAATAAAAAAAATAATTTTGCAGCTAGTTTGAAGTAACTTCTTATTTTAACTTGCCCTGTACGATATTGTAATTTAATCCTATTACTTTTAAATTCATTTTACGATAACCTATACTTTTGTTAATATGTCCTGCAAATTTGGTTCAAAAATAATCTTCAACAATAAAGTTATTCCAAAAAGTCAAATGGTCACTTTTTTTGGCAACCGTGTATATTATACAATGTACTGTATGCTTGCTTTGAAATTCTTATTTTTTAAAAGAATCAGAAATTAATGATCACTTCATATTTTTTATTTTATTTTTATAAAATTAAGAGTCACATTGTAATAGCAATTGAGAAATATTTGTAGACTTGTCAAAATTGTTAACATTATTAAAAAACTTTCTCTGAAACTTGCGCAGGCTTCAGATATTCTCAATATTTTCGACACTGGAATAAGTTCAGGTTCCTCTTCCTCTGTTTCAGAGTTAGGAGTAGTTTTATGCGTTTCTTGGATCTCTTTAATACACTCTATGATAGTCAATTCTGCACTTTCTGTTGGGAAATCGTTATCACTAGAGGCAAATTATTTCAAGTCCACAAATATGTCCTTAATGTTAGGAAACAGTTGCTCTAGCGGAATATTATTTTCTTCTTCGAAGTCGTCAATATTATCTGTATTACACATAAATCCGGCTTTCATATAGCATTTTTTATTATCACTGGGGACAAACTGCGCAGGTCACCGAAACCCATATCAAGGCTTTGGTTATAGTAATATTATTTTCGATTTCTTGATGAGGACAATCACTGTCTATACATGTTAAAAGCCTCTTAATAAGGTAGTTTCTGTAGAGTATTTTAAAACTCTGAATAATGCCTTGGTCCAAAGGTTGAAAATGTGAGCTAGTATTGGGTGGAAGAAAAATAAGTTTTACATTATCCAGTGTAGTTTTGGGATGAGATGTTGCATTATCCAAAAATAATACCACTCTTCTATTCTCCTTTCCCATTTTGTTATTAAATCTGTGAAGCCATGTTGTCATGATGTCTGCTGTCATCTACGCATTTTTGTTCGAGACCCATTGGAGAGTTAACTTATCGATATGTGCGCCCTTAAAACATCGAGAATTTTTACTTTTGCCTATTACAAGTTTTTCTTCCTTCTCACCTTCCATATTTGCACAGAACAGAATGGTAAATCGGTGTTTAGCTGTTTTTTTCCAGTACTCTTGTCTTCTTTCAATGCATATACTTTTGTTGGCAATGCAAGATAGTAGAGACCTGTCTCATCTGCATTAAATACGTCCCTTGGGGCATAATTCTCTAAAATGGTTAATAGCTTTTCTTTCCAAGCAGTTACGTCTTTGATATTGATATCGGCTGATTCGCGAGAAATTTTCTTGAAGATAATATCGTGCCAACGACGGAATTTTTCTAACCATTCATTTGATGCCTTGAAGTTATCTAGTCCTAGACATTGACCAGATTCGAGGGCTTTTGCTTGAATTATGGGCACGGATATTGCTAAGTGTTTGTTTCGCGCTTTACAAGACCAGTTAAAAACAAGTTGGTCCACTGCCAGTCCTTCGGCTTTGGTAAATTTTCTTTTATGTTCACCGTTGCCACGTTACTGAAACAAATTTCTAATTTCTGCTTTAATTTGAAGCAAGATAGTCACTTGGGTCTTACCCACTTTAAATTTTTCAGTCAATTTCCTGATACTTATACCAGTCTTTTCAGTTTCCAAGATTATTAGAATTTTTTCGCTTAAAGAAAGACATTTTCTTCTTCTCGCCATCTTCAAATATTCATGTTATTCCCAAAACACATAAAAACTGTTCAAAGCAAAACTAATGTTAACGACCGATTTATCAGCCTTTAAAGCAAATTGAGTGGATCCGCCTGCAATAAAGTAATTAGCGTATGTGGACTGGTTTAATGGAGGGTGTTTTAGCACTAATGCCTTTTGTTTACTAAAAATTCCTATGATGAGTGCCCGCTGCCATTTAACAGATGGGTTGTTAAAGAGGAGTATAAAGTAATGGTATTTCCATTCTTAAATATGGGGAATTCATAACCGGTCGTTTACCGCAGGTGGTCACATTATGGAGGCCGTCTCAAACCGAGGTTTTACTGTACTATAGAGGGATATAATTTCTATAATAGGAAATATTTGCAAATTCAATAACAAACTAAAATAGTGAACTTATTAATTATTATTAAAATTTTGGTTCTAGCACTCTGACATGTATTTTTTTAAAACATCCTTTATGTTGAAGAAGGAAAAATCCTATTGCAGTTTTGTGAGATACAGTCGCTCGCCGCCCTTAGTGGACCACCCGGTATATTATTTGTGGAAATAAATATGAATATTTTTGAACGTAGAATCGTTCTATAGGTTATGTTAGTTTAAAGTGGCAGACTTCTGGTCTATCCAGACAGTGTCACGTAGTCCTATAAGGACCGTTGTGACACCACACATGTTCTGCGGAACCTATCAGCATCAGCTCCCTGATGGCTAGTGCGAAGTACGGCCTAGAAGAATCTTGGCAGCTCACTCGAACCAGCCACTACTGTTGATAAACCTAGTGAGTCGACCCCGTTGTAAGCTGCTTACTCCCTCCAGATTATTGAAGAATGGTTCGCCCAAGGCATTAAAACTTCTTCTTGTAAGGCCAGGGCATTCACGCAAGATTTGTTGAATACTTTTCTCCCCTTCTTTGTCCCTGAAACTTCTGCAGAAGTCGTTAGCTGGTATTTGCATCCGCTCGGCATGTCTACCGAAAAGACAGTGTCCGGTAACCACGGCAGTGATATTTCTCAGGTCCTTTCGACTGTGTTGTAATAACGCTGCGGTTTTCCTGTTGCCAAGTAGGGGCCACAATTGATTGGAGATCCTACAGGCTGTAAGCTCTGTCCATCCAGTTGTTTGGTTGTACAATCTATCTTCTTTTGACCGATCCCATTGGTCTAGCCACGGTATTCTCTGCTAAATCCGCGGACATGCCCGCACCCTCCTTGGCGAGCGCATCAGCAGACTCATTTTTATCTATGCTGGGATGACCATGAATCCAACACAGAGTGACTCGATGCCGGACACCAAGTATGCGAAGATTGTTGCGACGTCGCCTTACTAGTTTTGATTTAATGTTGTTGGAACGAATTGCCTTTATCGCTGCCTGACTATCTACATATAGACATCTATTGACGCAGCTTCTCTCAGGTCTTGACGTTCCCGCAGGATTTTTACTGCTTTATCTACTACCACCACTTCTGTTTGAAAAATGCTGCAGTAGTCCGGAAGTCTATATGACCTCTGTATTTCCATGCTCCCAGAGAAGATATCAGCTCCCACTACGACGTCCATTTTTGAACCGTCTGTGAAAATCGAGTGATCCCTCTCCATTGTTAACTGATTGCCCTCCCACTCTTAACTAGTCGGAATGAGCACAAATAATCCCTCTCCGAAGTCTGTTAGTGGGACGATGTAATTAGTCGGCTCTTGCAATTTTGGACTGGATATATCCTTATTATACTGCTGTGCCTGTAGTTGGTCGTCCTGTATGTATTTCACTTTATTTTTGGGATACCCTGTATATCTTGTTCTAGGTTGCTTTTCTTTAAATTTCAAACCAATTCTTTGTAATTTTTATAAATATTTCCAATAAAAAGTCTAATAGCGGACTTAACCACGTATACCCTGAAACCAGAAATTCTGTCAGTGACTCATTTAATACCAATCACCAAATCTAGAAAGCGGCAGAGTAAAAATATTGTACAAGTAAATGATTTTTAGGCATATTTAAATCTTTACCGCTACAGATTGAATGGGTTGCAGATTCAGGATGGCGTGCACGTAAAAGTCGTGCTCTGCTATAAAATAATTTAAATCTTCCACTAGTTGTCGGTCTAGAGCAAAAAATTCAATTAGTAATCAAAGAACGAATAATAGTTAACAACGTATTTTATGGAATTCGGGAACGAAATCCTGAACTAACCACATTGGATGCTGCTAAATTATGTGTTACTTTAACGAAACTTTCTTGACGCAATGTATCAAGAAAATTACGGAAAAGGAAATAGTCGAGGAGCCGAGAGAAGAGGACGGATATAATAATAATCCTGGATGATGCCACAAAATGCGTCTGTCGTAAAATCCATAGATTCTTTTTCGTTAATGAAATATCCACAATAAAAAAAAATGATTGCTAAAATTAAAAAGGACACATCTTACTTAAAATATCATTAAGAGTTTCTAAACGAACTCTAAAAGAAATCAATTTTATGTTAGTTCAGGTAGGTTGAAATCCTAGTGGAGAAGGTCTTATCGAATCAGGTTTTAAGGGTTAATTAAATAAATTTAATTTATACAGAGTGTTTCAGAAGAACGTTACTCAACTTAAGGGTGTGATTCCGTACCATATTCTAAGAGAAAATGTTTATATACATATGTGTCCGAAGTTGCCCGTTTTTGATATACAGGGTAATAAATTTTTTAAAGAACATCGGTATATTATGATTTTTTTAAATATCCATTTGCCGATTTTATTGAAAATTGGTATAGTTATTCATAATCATTAGGGGCTTAATTATCCCTAACTAGGTTAAATTTATTAAGTCCAGTGGCGTCCCGGGGAGCATCTTAACGGATATTATTGACAAAAGAAATGTACGCCACTGACTTTATCTAACTTTGATATTTTTTTCTCGGATTTACCAACTAACAATACAACTTTTTTGTTCCTTAAATTATTTTTGTATCTTGCTTCGTTTTCGAGTGAAAAAATAAGAACCACTTTATTGCATTGCATGAGATAGAAGATGATCATATGACATATAAATATGTATACATGTGAGAACTTTGTTCTCTAGCCACTTGCTGAGACCTTATACAATAAGGATTAACCAAATTATGCTAAAACAGCTTTTCTCTGGGCAACATGCCCCAACGAGCGCTGAATTAAATAGCACAATTTGGCGTATTTTGACTAACACTGTTAGTACTAAAATACAGGCTCAGATTGCAGAAACTACCGGGAAAGAAAAGAATGAATCTTTATTTCCAATGATAGGTTGCTACGCTGCTGCTACCTGATCTCAGCAAGTGGCTAGAGAACAAAGTTCTCACATGTATACATATTTATATGTCATATTATGATTACCACTTGCCAAGTAGTATTCTCTTACTGTTTATTGTGTTATAGTACCATACGGTATGTTTCACATCAGATTGCTAGAAACTTCTGGAGGATGGCGCCACCTGTATTGTACTGCCTAGGCAGAACAATATTGTGGCTATAGGGTGTATCGATTTTCTAATGGTGGGTGTGCTCCAGTGTTGCCAGGTCTACCGTTTTAGCGGTAGATCTACCGTTTTGATGTATGAGCTACCGTGCTACCGTTTTTGATATAATTTTCTACCGCTAAATATTATACGACATGATTAAATGTATTTCGTCACACAAATGATATTGTAGAGGAACGTTAACTTTAATTCTCAATCTCGAAAAAACTATTTGAAATAATTTCATTATTACTTTGAAACTATAACAAAACAAATGGCGATTGTCGATATTGAGACGACATTACTATTGAAGTTGGTAGCGCGGTACTCGACATCGACAGGACGCCCACGGAGCAACTGATTTGTGCGATTGCGTTTGCTTCGGTAGGGTAAATCGGTAAATCCCCTAATTCGAGACGAACGAAAGAACTACATAGTGGTTGCCTGCTTATATATAACTATTAAAATATTTTGTTAAACCTATATAGGTGTTTTGTGTTCATTTTAATTTGTTTCTATTTATATATTTTAAGTCCCGTTGAACTTATAACTAAACATTTTTAGCGTATTTTTAGCCCAAAGGGAGTAAGGGCATATCTACTGTTTTATTTTTAAATCTACCGCTTTCCTTATTTTCAACCTGGCAACACTGGTGTGCTCGCTTGTCATGCTTGCCCTGTACTGACGGGAACCAAAGAGTTCGAAACCGGTCTACAGGTAGCAGCAGCGTAGCAACCTATCATTGGAAATAAAGATTCATTCTTTTCTTTCCCGGTAGTTTCTGCAATCTGAGCCTGTATTTTAGTACTAACAGTGTTAGTCAAAATACGCTAAATTGTGCTATTTAATTCAGCGCTCGTTGGGGCATGTAGCCCAGAGAATAGCTGTTTTAGCATAATTTGGTTAATCCTTATTGTATAAGGTCTCAGCAAGTGGCTAGAGATCAAAGTTCTCACATGTATACATATTTATATGTCATATTATGATTACCACTTGCCAAGTAGTATTCTCTTACTGTTTATTAGAAGATGATCCTTGAACTAGCGCCAGAAAAGCAGCAGTGCAACTTTAAGCAAGTGCATCAACTGTTTGGAGGGGTCTGCATCTTTATCAAGTGTACCCATACCATTTTCAACGAGTCCAAGCTCTGCTTCCTCGTGATTTTCAGCCAAGGTTGGATTTTAGTAGATGGTTGCTGCATACAGTATTTACTGATGAGGCTTCTTTTTCAAGAGAAGCCATAAGGAAGTTTCATAACAAACATTTTTGGACGGACGATAATCCTCATAAAATTAGAATTAGAATAGAGCGACAATTTTCGATGTATGTATGGGTTGGGATTAGATCTTATTGGACCATACTTTTTACCACCTTGATTGAATGGAAACTCCTATACGCAGTTTCTATCTGAAGAACTTGGCGTTCTATTAGAAGACGTACCTCTACAAATAGGAACTAATATGTGGTTCATACACAACGGCGCCCCAGCTCATTTTAGCCTAGTTGCTCGTCAATACCTCGACAACACTTTTCGTAATTGCTGGATTGGGCCGGCAGATTTCCAAGGTTAGCCAGCTCGCAGTCCCGACTTGAATCCTCTAGATTATTATTTATGGGGTCACCTAAAGTCTCTTGTATACAAGACCCTTGTATTAGATAAAAACGATTTAAGAATTCGAATTATTAAAAGTTGTAATGCGATACGAAATAATGCAGGCATTTTTAAATGTGTAAGAGAATCAATAGTCAGGCGATTGCAATCGTGCGTTTAATCAGAAGGTGGCCATTTTCAACATTTGCTTTGATTAACTGTTGCATTTTTTTTTTATATCGTTATTTAAAAAGTAATTTTATTTTTAATTTAAATGTTTTAATTAAAATTGGAATACATAACTAACTTGAACTAACCTCAACTTGAAGTATACATATTAAAATATTTAAAACAGAAAGCTTCTTTAACAGAAGCTTACGCTAGGACACACCATACTATATTATGCTTTACAGTTTTAGCAGATTATTCCTTTTTTAAATAAATTATTTGTGATGAAGTTTTATGTTTTATTTTATTCTTTATTTTTAGTTGCGATTTTTTAATTTTGTAGATCTTAGTGCTTATATTTCTTAATGTACAATTCGGCCCTGGTATGAAATATTTTCTGGAAAAATCGACCTATTGATAACCGTTATAATATTATATAAAATCGAATTCCTATAACAAGTAATCTGTTTAAACATAAATATCTGAAGATAATAAAATCCTCTAAGTTATATTATGAATTCTTCTCATGTTTACAATGGACATTTTTTTGGCATTTAATCTATACCACACCTATGGCATTGTCTGCCATGAGATTTAAGATTTCTTAAAATTGTGGACCATTGTTTTCAAATTTAGGTCCAAAAATTAATGTTTATAAATTGCTAAACCTACGATATATTCTGTATAGTAATGTGGTCTGTAAGTTTAAATGTAAATGCAGTGACAATGAATTATGCAATTATTTATTATCAGTATAATTTGTTATAGTTTATTTTTAAATTATTTTCTATGTAATATCTTAAGGGCACTTTCTAGGAAGACGCCAAAAATTCTATGAAACAAATTTAATAGACTAAAATTGAAGCCAAATCCGCGGAGAAAGTCTTTTTTTTTTGCTTTGGTGATTCTGAAAGTACTATAGTACCAGAAAAAACTTTATGAGTCCTTTATTTCTTTTTCAAGATTTGCGAAAAATGGAGAAAAATTAGTTAAATTGTTTAAAATTTTTGGAATGTCCACACAGAATGTGTGCATTGTAAACTTGCATTCCTACAATCGACTTTGCAGTAGACACTGCACTGACAAAAATGGATTTACCGATGCCGTGGGTTGCAGAATTAGAGCTACTTTAACCCATGTTTCTATGTTGTTCAAACTGAGCCCATGAGTTATCACAGATCATTTAAAAACGCTGCAATAACTCAGCTTTTTTTGGTTTGACTCAACACACAAATATCAACACTTTAAACACATTTGCGATTACCACAATCCTTCATTTTGTAACCATTTTATGAGTTACCTGAACTCAGTTTTTGGATTGGGAAAAGTTACTAACTGATTTTAAAGTGCCGTTTTGGCCCAGACATGCAATATTTTAACTCATTACCATATTATGTAAATTATTTTGAGTTGGAATAAGTCATAAAGGGTGCTCTAAAACTCATGTCGAGGGTAAATCACCGATCGAAAGACCACGGAAAGTTCCGAATTTATGCTCGTGCCGATTTGGCGCGGTAACTTCATCCCATTATTATTAGTACCTCGTGCACGTCGCGTCGTCATGGACCACATGGCTGGACCTGCTGCTAACCGCGCAATCGTTGATCGTAGGTTGTTCCCATACAGGTGCGTGAAAATAAGAATAATCCAATTTTAGTGTTGGAATATATTTAAAGTGCGAAACCTTATTGTGCCTAGCTTCGTTCATATTGTTAAATATTCCTTGTGTTCTTGGCTCTATTGAGATTCCCTGCCAACATTTAGGACAGATTAAATATATAGTCGTTAAGTAAGCTAGAACAACTGAAAGGTCCAGTTTTGATAGCATGAGTTAATCTAGCCCGAGTAGTAACGCATCACAACTTCCATATTGGTCTCTGGCAGCTTAAACAATGAATTGCTGCAGCCCACGTCGCATGTGTTTGTCAAACCCAGTTACGATTAGCTAAGCTAGCTAGCTAGAGCAACCCATCTTCAGGGCTATTATAACTCATATACAGTGATTTGATGCAATTTCTTCGACTTCGTTGCCGTAACTCAGAGGTCTGAGCTGTCCCCTATTAGCAACAAGCGTCGGTCTAGGCTAATATTTATCATATTTGAGTTATGTCAACTCGATATTTCGCTCAGTGTGCCGAAGGATGTATTTCATAAAACCTGAAAATTATGATAAATTCAAACTTTGTAATGATGCTGTTCCTTCGATAAGAATTGTCGATGGCATGAATAATTTTCGAAAGTGATTGCGTGTTACTATTTTCTCGGATCCGAGAAAACACCAAAAAATGCGATTGATACAAATGCTGAAAAGGAGCAAGCAACCACCCCCAACCCCCCAAAAAAAAAGAACCATCGCAAGAAGTGTGTACTTTGTGGTGTACTAAATGTTTGCAAAAGGTGACACGAGGAAACGTGGCTTTAAGCATGTAGACTGGACCATAGCTTACGAAAGATACCAATTGTGTAGCTTCGATGACTGAGGTTGAATTAAATAGTTAAACAAATTTTGTTTCAATTTGTGTTAGCTCCTCTTTCAGTGGTTCAGCTTAAAAATGGAAAATAAAAAAAAATTAAACTTGCGAGTAAAAATTATTTTTATACAAGAGGGCTTGGACTGAAAAAGATAGGACATGGTGTAGATCAAAATTATAAGGGGACGATATATCTAACTAAATCTAGGTTAAAATTGTGTCAAATTTATATTATGACGTGATATGCCAAACTGATGAAAATTAAAATAAGTAACCAAATACAAACTTATTTTTGAATTTGAAGAAATAGTCCATACTTTCAGTGGAGTTGATGTAATATAAATAAAACAAAGCAGTCCTTCTCCACAGTTTAATAAAAATGATGATAGATGAAAAGGTTTCCTACATGTTTCGAGTGCTTAAGCACTCATCATCAGGGGATACTATAAAGGAAAGTACAAAGTTAAAACGACCAATGAATATAAAAGAAAATTTTTAAGGACCTAACATCGAGTTTTGTAGAAAAAACGTTGTCTCAAATTAATAAGTACAACTCATAGTAACTTGAAAGTTGAAGACTTGGAATGTGAGATGTTTAATTACCTTAAGAATTAAATGAAGTTCTGGTTAAATGTGAGATTAAGATCTGAGAAGAAACATTGTGAGTGGATAATGAAACAATTTAAAATTTATGAAGGAAAAGAAATTTTTTTAAATTATAGTTTTGCGTTTAGAATTAAATTTGGTTTAAAAGATTATTTGATGATGTGGTAGTATGGAGCTATGCTCCATATTTTGGAGAAGTTGTAGAGAGTTATCATTTTTATAATCATAATTATTTAATTGTTTAAAAAGAAATTATATTTTAGAAAATTTTCAGAATTTTTAGTAATTTAAAAAGTACAACCTGTTCTTCAGACACTACCGCGGAACTATCGCCTTCAGCCTCCACGTTGTGTGTGTTGTTGTTATAACTCCTAAATAGTTTAGAATAATGCCAATATTTCTCTTAATAGTTTTTAAGTCAATGTAATAAGTATTTTGTTTTTCTTTGGGCTACATCCCTACCATATTGTGCTCCACCAGGCTTTGGCCCCGCAAGATTATGATAGAAGATTGGATCATTGCTATTGGTTGCTCAATATGATATTGGAAGATAGAAATCTCCTCTCCAGAATTTTGTGGACTGTTGGAGCTACTTTCCATAGTAATGGAGGAGTAAACCGCCATAATATGAATTATTGGTCGCAAGATAATCCCCATTGGATGCGGGAGGTGCAGCATCAAGGAAGATGGAGTGTCAATGTCTGGTGCGGCATTTTGGGTGGCAGAATAATTGGACCGTTTGTATTTAATAAGTCGCTTACTGGGCAAAGATATTTACATTTTTCAAATTACGAACTCCCAATTCTTCTCGAAGATGTGTCCTTGGATATTCGCAGAACTATCAGTGGCGTAGCCAGCATTTTGGGGCGGAGGGGGCGAACTACCGAAGAGGCGCAGATTGCGGAGCTACAGCGCCGCAGGCAAAAAAATTTTGGGACCACGCCCAAATTTCGTAGGAATTCACCTTCTTCATGCTCCTTAGGGAACAGGGGTCTGGCCCCAAATGAAGGTAAAATCCGCTATATAAAAAAAAAAAATTAATGTGATGGGACGCTCTCAAAACCGGTTTTATTAAGTTTATTCCCATCGCTCTTCTTTACTAAAAATAAAATAAAACCGATCTTGTTTTTTAAGAATTATTTTTTAAGTAGTAAAGGGGCGCCAGGCCAAGGGGGGCGGGGGGGGGGCGATCGCCCCCCTTCGCCCCTCTGTGGCTACGCCACTGAGAACTATGGTTTTCCAACACGACGGATATCCTGCACATTTTGCGGCAAACGTTCATCAATTTCTTGACGACACATTTCCTGCAAGGTAGATAGGAAGAGGGAGTATATTTCCGTGGCCTGCCAGGTAATATTATAGGATATATTGTGATACTGTTAATAAAAGTGGTAACTTCTATTTTAGATCACCAGACTTAACATGCCTAGATTTTTATCTATGGGGGAGACTGAAGGATTTTGTTTTCGTTGCCAGACCCACCACAAGGGAAAACATGATAGAAAGAATAATGGACAGCAGCCGCCGTATCCCTATGGCAGAGGTGGAAACTGCAGTATTATCAACCAGGGAGAGATTGGAGTTGTGTACACAGAACGATGGGCGACAATTTGAACATTTAGGGCGCCACTGAGAATTATTGTCGTAACGATATATTTGCTTGAAACATACGTACCTTCATATTTTGTTCTTGCAAGGCCTATTTGACTCTTAAAAAAACCTTTACAATGGCAACTTGAAAATAAAATCACAATGTTCCGTAATTGTGATTATTGTTGTTGATATCTCCGGATTGAAAATAGATATTACCTTGCGGTTTTCGCTAGCTTCTTAGACTTTTAATCATCCTTGTAATCAGGTGAAATTAAGTATACTATTATATTTACAATAATGAAAAAAACGCGCAATATTTGTGAAGTTGTAAGACAGCGCCCCCTAGCGCCTAGTGTAAAACACATATTGCCGTAGTTCATAAGATGATATATAGAGCGAGAAAAGCCCTTTTTAACAAAACTAAGTGTACTAAATTTTGTTAAGCCAGACCGGAGTTATCAGCATTTATTACGAATAATGTTCAACCTTTCCCACCACTTTATTTGAAAAGTGACGAACACGTTCTATAGGTGAATTTTATTAATAAATCTTCGAAATATACAAAAATGTTATTTTCGGGATACCTTAACTAGGCGACTTTTGAGGAAACCTCGTGATTCATATTTACCGTTACTGCTGCGCCCTCTAGCGCCAGTCTGAGAAACCTGAAAATAATTTCCAGCAATTTCTCATGACCACTTTACCCAATATATATTTTTTTCCGCAAGCCATACGACTAACACTTTCTGAGATACGGCCGACAGCCATTATTAGTGGGACACCCGGTACTTGTACGATAAAGTCCCCACATTATTTTCACTCTTCATGTTCGAAATTGCTCTCAACAATTATTTGAATTTAGGCCAGGTTTTTGGAATTTGGTATCACTGTACGTCAGTTTAAAAAACTCCCCAATGACAGATGACAGTGTGTGACGTCAGATCTGCACTTAATAGTCGCTTATTATTGACACCTAAATCAGTCAAAACGAAAGATCTCAGTTACAAATCCGTTAGCGTAGGTAAGGGAAGGGAATTTGACTGAGATAATCTGACTGACTTGGTCAAATGAAACGGCAACTTAGGGCCAATTGTATAGGTTTCGTTTAATCTAGAGTTTAAACCTAAGTTTAATCATAGGTTTCAGCTAAAGTTTAAAACAAAACTTGCAACTGGTTCTTTGCATACTTTCTGGTTAATATTATAGAAGCTATAACTTCACTTCATATACAGTGCGTCCATAAAGTCTTGCACAAACTCATTTAAAATTCAGGTATTTACTTTTTAAAAACGCTCGGACACGTCAATTAGTACTTTTGTTTGTGCATTTTTTAACGTAAAATGTTTTTATACAGGGTGTCGCACGTATGAGGTATGAGGTCATCAATAAATGTGTTTAAAATAAATTTTCAAACGTCAATATTTCGGAAACCGTGATTTCCAGAGGTGTTAAGTGTTCATCATAGAATTCAAAATTGATATAATATACAGGGTGTTCCATTAAAAAAAATCCTTGATGACCTCATACCTCATACGTGCGACACCCTGTATAAAAACATTTTACGTTAAAAAATGCGCAAACAAAAGTACTAATTGACGTGTCCGAGCGTTTTTAAAAAAAGTAAGCCCCTGAATTTTAAATGAATTTGTGCAAGACTTTATGGACGCAGTGTATATTTGTCAATACTAATTTCCACTTTTGACAGTTGACAGTCTCGCGCAATTTTGTTAATTTTAAAACCTTGGATTTTTCCAGTGTTTTAAGAAAGGTTTTTAAAGTTTTTCTCAGTTAATTTGTTTTTCGTCATGTATGTTGCTTCATATAAGGCCCCTAAAACAACCAAATTTTCAGAGCGAGAAATAGAACTTTTTATAAAGCTTGTTAAGCATTATCAGCAAGTAATTGAATAAAAAAAGTGATGTAACTACCTGAAGGCAAAAAGAAGAGGCCTGGAACAAACTTTTGGAGGGTTTTAATAAAGACCCTATATGTAATGGAAAGAGAACTGCAAAGCCCGCAATATTAATTACGTCTTTATCATCATTATCAGAAAATTCATCAAAAATTTCAGAAATGTCCAATTTTGTCAATTTACAACTAGGTACTAGCACAACACCACAGAACTCAACACAAAACTTAACGAGAGTACTTAGCATAAAAATGGCAAAAACTGAAAACACTAAAAATTCTAAAAGGGCAAAAAATGTGAAATTATCTGACTTTCTCCGTCTGCGAGAGTACTTAGCATAAACATGGCAAAATCTGAAAACACTAAAAATTCTAAAAGGGCGAAAAATGTGAAATTATCTGATTTTCTCCGTTTGCGAATGTGTTTAAACGAAGCTTGAAGTTTAACTGGTGTTCACTCTGTCAGTTGATAGTTAAACTCCAGATGGTCGTTACAGTTGGGTATACAAAGGGCATTTGACGACAATTTTTGAGTATATCATTTACATAAAAAAGTTTAAAGGAGAAAGTCATATTGTAAATCATATTGTGAGGCAATGTTTACGGGGAGGGTATAAGCTTGGACTATAAGCCTATGTAACGCAAAGTGAACTATCAGAAACGTGTGTAATTCAAACTTGACATTTGCAAGCTATAATCAAAAATATGGGTAATTTAAGCTCTTGCAATTAAATCAGTCTGGCATGAGAAAGTGGCACAGAGTGTAAATATATTCTGTTTTAAAGATTACACTTGACAAACTGATAATAACTGTCAATAAGAAACCCTTTAATATTCGAAAACAAAGCAATTAGCTGGGGCAAGGTAACGTGCAGATAAACATTAAAATTACGAGCCTAAAAACTAGCTTTCTCTCACTGCATAATAATAATAATAAATATTTTATTAACATAGTGCCAGAAAGTAGTAAGTAGACTGTTCACCAAGGATTAGACAGACCGTTCCAGTTATCTAAACAGCCATAAATGTCATAATACTTGTTAAATAAAATAGTAATACCGTAAATCGCCACAGGGTATTTGAACAATGCATTACGATTCTTGGAGGGATAATTCTGCGTGACAGAATAAGGGTAGTAAGTCATGTAACAACAAATTAATTTTTGCTTATTTATTAACGCCTTTATTTGAAATATTACAATTGAATTTATAATATTAAGAGAAAAGTTTAACCGATATCATAGAGATACTCTAATACTTAACCTATAGAAGATATACAGGGTGGCCGCCGAGGTAATGCGAGATACTTCGCATATAACTAATTTTAAGCAATAATGATTCTATTCAGTTTTCCCGAATTTCTAACGGTTCTTGGTGGTGGTCCCATTGCTTGGCCGCCGCGATTTCTGAATCTTAACCCACTAAACTTTTATATATATATTTTTATAAACAACAAGTCTTTTTGTGGGGAAGCAGCAAACCCACAAAAAGACTTGTTGTTCCTAACTAGTCCAGCAACGACTACCCTTCTTTATATTTTTATATATATATATTGGTGCACGGTATCTTGTCGCCTCCGGTACATAGATAAGGCGACCTGACCTCCGGGTCTTCCTATTGGTTTACATCGAAAATAAACTTATATATGGGGCCTAAAAATCATAACCAATCCGGATTCCTTAAGAGGGGAAAGTATTTTTTAATTTTTGAGGGGTCATATATAAACATATATGGGGAGCACAGATAGTACGATGTATCCTCCGATCCGCGTACATCTTGTTATCGCTATCACCTCCGACAGTGTTGCCACTTCATCGGAGGTCATAAAGACGCCTCTGTATCTGCATGCTGGGTTTTTTAAATAATAATAATAAATATTTGTGAAAGACTGAACGCCGTTTTCTATTTCGGCACCAAATGTGATATGTACAGGGTGATCGCGCATAATGTTACCCCCCTTTAACTTCTTTGTTTCGCAATTAAGAAAAAACTGTTAAATACAAAAGTCGTAGGATTTAATGTAAACTTTTTGCAAAATATATTTCTATTCAAAAATGCCTTATTCTATTCAAGAAAAGCAGACTATTTTAATTGATTATATTAAAAATAATAATAATGTGAAAATGGCACAGCAAGAACTACGAAGAAATAATGCGCGTATGCACGTTCCCTGTAAAAAAACAATTGGCAAAATATTTATTAAATTTCAAGAGGATTCAAACTTAAATAGAAAGAAAATACGTATTCCACAAGACGAGGCATTAAGCAACAGAAAATTCCCACAGTTACCGAGATTTCCATTATCAGGGTCGTCAATCTGTAAATATATGGTGCGGCATACTTGATAATAAAATCATTGGGCCACATTTATTTGAAGGCATATTAAATGGAAATATATATTTGCGATTTCTTCAAAATCAATTGGGATACTTTCTGGATGATTTGCCACTAGCCGTTTAAACCAACTTATGTTTCAGCAAGACGGCGCCCCGCCGCACAACGTAATTGGAGTAACGAACTACCTCACTCAAATATTTGGAAACTGGATCGGACGGAATGATCCGATTAAATGGCCGCCTAACAGTACGGACCTCACAATGAAATAAATCTAATAAATACCAATTATCCTGAGTCGATCAGAAACTCCTTGGAACATCAATAAGTCGAAAACGGATCAATTTAGATATATAGTGTTATATATAAATTATGTTTAGAATTGTCCGTAGAATCCAATAATGCAATAATATACACTATATTCCATTCAATTCACGCTTTTATGCAACGTATCTACGAAAATATATTTTGCAAAAAGTTTACATTAAATCCTACGACTTTTGTATTTAACAGTTTATTCTTAATTGCGAAACAAAGAAGTTAAAGGGGGGGGGGTAACATTATACGCGACCACCCTGTATACACCCTGAGCAGAAAAATAAACTCAGTTATTATGTTGAGTATTATATTTATATGGATACATACAATATGGTAAGTACAAGTGTGTAAAGAAAGTAAGTAATAATAAGTAAAAAGTAAGTAAAAGTGTTCTGAAAAAAGATATCAAAAAAATGAATAACATACAGTAAGTATGTCTACTTAACTAAAACTTTTTTGTTATTAATTTTAAGAAAACACGCTATTTTTCATAAAAAGTTCTGCATTTTTTTTTTTTATGATAAGGCACAGCACTGCAGGACAAATCCTTTATGGCGCTCTGGGAGCGGTGTATGTGCGTAGGAAACGATTCACGTTGGTCTTGAATCTTTGAAGATTATAGTCGTTGGGGAACACGATCTCAGGGAGGTCGTTCCAGAGTGATGACGTTCTCCAGATGAAAGAATTTTGAAACAGTGCCGTTCGAGGGACACTAAGCTGAACCACGTACTGGTGGGCTGCAGTGGCTCGTCGTGTATTTCTACCGTGCTCCGCTCTGGGTGGTATCAAGCAGGCAACCTCAGTTGAACACTTGCCATGAAAATATTTGTAAAATAGACTCAAGTCGCCAACCTGCCTTCGATGTTCAAGGCTTTCTTTCCAGGTTGTTTGTCAGACTATGGTCACCGATCAAGCGAATTGCTCTTCTTTGAATGGAATCTAGCAATCTGGGGGTATGTTTAGGAGCAGAGCCCCAAATATGCGAACAGTACTCCAGCGATGGCCGAATTTGGGCTTTATAGAGCATCAAAAGTTGTTGGGGTGTATAGAGGTTCTTTGTTCGGAAAAGTACTCCAAGCTTCTGCGAGGCTGCCTTAGCAATGGCCGCAACGTGGCTATGCCAAGACATATGACTATCCAAATTAACGCCCAATAACTGAATTGATGAAGCCAAGGGAATCGAGTGTCCCGCCATAACTATATCCGGTTCTTCAACATTAACTTTTTTAGGAAAAACTGCCGCCTGGGTCTTTTTAGTGTTAAATTCTACTTGGTTACTGTCACCCCAAGACAGAATTTCTTCCATGTCTTTGTTGAGATGTGAGATCTCTTGCTGCCTATAGAGATGTGCATTAGCAGCCGATGTCCAAGCATCCAAATTAAAAGATGAAACAAGTGTGCTGTCATCAGCGAAGCTATATATAGGATTTTTAGTTTTTTCCAAAAGATCGTTAATGTAGAGTAAGGAAAGGGTGGGCGACAATATAGAACCTTGAGGGACTCCGGCGTTGATGTTAAATGTATCTGAAAGAAATCCGTCCATCGCCACTCGCAGAGAACGGTCTTTAAGAAAGCTCGACAGCCATGAACAAAATTGAACCGGCATTCCGTATGCTCTCACTTTAGTAAGGAGCCCCTCATGTCATACTCGGTCAAAAGCCTTGGAAATGTCCAGTGCTACCGCCCGGGACTCTCCATGATGTTCTATTGCGTTGTTTCAAACATGAGTAACATAAGCGAGAAGGTCTCCTGTTGATCTAGACTTACGGAATCCATACTGGCGGTCTTTAATAATGTTGAAGCCTTCCAGGAATTTTAATAATTTTTCGTTGATAGCCTTCTCCATAACTTTGGATATAACCGAAAGCAATGCGACTGGACGATCGTTGTTTGGCAAGGTCTTCTTGCCTTTTTTGGGTATGGGCTGGACTCGCGCAGTTTTCCAGCAAGAAGGAAATATTCCTTTTTTGTAGGATAAGTTAAAAAGCCTACAAAATACCGGTGTCAGTTCGTCAGCGCATGTCTTAATTACAATGACTGGAATATCGTCAGGACCAGAAGCCTTTTTAGTGTCAAAACTCTTCAAGATTCGTTTAACATAGCGGTGGCGAAAAACAATCTCAAGCATTCTCGATTCTACAGGGGAAATGTTCGGTGGAGTACTTCCCTGAAAATTTACCGTTGAATGTGAAGAGAATAGTTCCGCAAGTAGGTTTGCTTTCTCCTGTGCTTTGGTCGCAATGGTGCCATCAGAACGTGTTAGAGGTGGAATGGTTGACTTGGTAAAGTTCTGACTGACGGCCTTAGCTACCGACCAAGATGATCTTGAGCCGTTAGGACATTCAAGAAGTCTGTCTCTGACCCTCTGGTTGTGTGCTTCTTTGTTTTGGTTTATCGTTTGCTTGCATTGGTTTCGAGCATTAACAAAGATGGTACGATTTTCGGCGGTAGGATTTTTACGCCATTGTCGGAAGAATTAATTTTTTGATTTAACAGCTCGTTCGCAATTTTTGGTAAACCAAGGCTTGCCGCTAGAAGGGCACTTTTTTGAGAAAGGCATGATCTAGAACTTAAAATGCAACCATCAGATATTCAATTTTTTCAATCTTATATGAGGCTTGTCAAAAAATATGAATTAGGCTCAAAAGTAAAGTGCCTTTTAATTATAGAGAAAAGTTCATCAGAACTGAAAACTACATTCAAATTGCATTCAAAAATCAGATCATTTGTTATTTTTTATAAAGTTTTCCAGATTTCTTACATTTTTAATTTATTTTAATTTTAATAATGAATATTAATCCGTTTTGTTTATTAAAGAAGTTATAACCTTTTAGTTTTTTATACATTATTATACCTATATTATATTTTTGAAAAATACCAATAACTGATTTTCGGATGTAATTGCATACCTATTTCAGTGTAGTTTTCAATTCTGATCAACTTCTTTATAGCAATTTTTGATATTGTCAAAAAAGAAGGTAAGTACTTTACTCTTGAGCCAAATTCATATTTTGGACAAACCTCGTATAAGATTGAAAAAATTTAGTATCTGATGGTTGTATTTTAGGTTTTAGAACATGCAGAGCTTTTTATGAAGACTAACTTTAAAAATTTATAATAAAAAAAGTTATCCATAAAATTTCAACTTAGGTGGGCATACTTTACAACAACTAATTTTTATTACCAAGTTTAATTAAATGTTGCAGTTTGGATTCTCCAACTACAACGGTTCGATTCATATTTTTCTTCTCAAGAAAATCTATTATTCGGGATCTTCTTTGACTTCTAAGTCAGGCAGTGCCTTTAACTTCTTTTAATTTATTTGTTGTGTTGATGGGTAATTTTTTTTTTCAATATATGTAGCAAATTCTTATTTTAATGCATCAACTTCTTCAGCGATCTATCTTAAAATTATTGTAAGTTAAGAGTTATCTGTATAGGATGGCTCACGTAAGATGACTAACTTTTCTTAGAAACTCGCAGAGATACAAAAAAAAAAGTTTTGTATAAAATTTATTTACTTTAAGGCGCATTTTTACTTTATTATATTTTCAGATATAGTCTATCGACTGGCCAACAGTTGCCAAATTAAAAATAATAATTTAATTAGATCATGTTAAAAAAGATTCTGGTACTTACTGCACAGTTTTAACATTTTCCCAGTCCTTAATAAATATTATTAGGTTACATTCAACTTATGCATTGTCACTAGTACGTATTTATTTCGCAAGCTTCAAATATAATATGAAATTATATGAAAACGTCCTTATAACCTCCCATCCGACGTTGTCATTTAGCGGAGGCGGGAGAGTAACGTATGTGATGCACACATGAGAATTTTTATGGTAAGAGGCGACAACGTGCTTCCCGTAACCGTTTTGTGCAACACTAGCGCCAGTGATCTATACCGGAACTAAAAGCTCTTTTTGTATATGTAGAGGCTACGTTGGCGCCTCCGACCAAAATTTTATATTTAGAATGCTAGATGCCATCTGACGTCAGAACCATTAAAAGTATGGAGAAACGTTGTCGCCTCCGAAATCGGAGGCGACAACGTCATATATGAGGTGACAACGTTTCTTCGTTATCTACTTTGGAGGCGACAACGTACCCTTTATCAATATATATATATATATATATATTATATCGAGAGGGTAGTCGTTGCTGACTAGTTAAGAAATAAACTAGTGAATATTGGGGAGTGCAGCAAATGAAAGAGTACTCTTTAAAGTTATTCCAAGCTTTCGGAAATCATATATTTCATATATATACCACAACACTCCCTCAAATTAGTGCCCAAAGAATTATAATAATTGACAGAATTTTAAGTAAAGCTTCTTTGACCAAATGCACTTTTATCACGGGTAGAGTCAGGGTTAACTCACTATTACGAGCAGTTCTTTGCTACTGATTTGTTCTATTGGACAGTTCACGACGCAAGTAATGAGGAGCAACCAACATAAGCACCTTGTGGTTAAAACTGACAGGATAATATTATTACTTAAATATATTTTCCAAGTTAAGCTATTTTAAATTTCGAAAGTGCAATCCAATGTGATCATACTTTCTAAGGCCATATATAAATCTGAGAGAATTATCTTGTAATATTTGCCCCTTTTTCATAACCTTGTCCAAGTAATAAAGTATTAGGCCATGACAAAATAAGGTAAAAGAATATGCCCCCATAGTTATTTTCGACTTTTAAAGTTTAGTATATATTTATTACTCTAAAGTTTTTTAAATACTAAATTTGCCCTAGTAAACAACCCATTAATATGCTCCTTGAACCTTAATTCGCTCCAAACTTTAATTTAGATTAATTCTGGCAATGTCAATATCATCAGGGTTAAAACTAAAGTAAACCTGATTATCGTCGGCGTATGAGTTAATCTATACATTGTTTACCTGGCTAAATAAATGCATGGTATAGATCAGGAACAAAGGCGGGCCTAAGTTTAAGCCTTGTGGCACGCCGGAGTTGACCAGCTGAAATTCCGATATACCATTACCATCTCTAATACTCTCAGATCAAATATTTAAGTATGTGTCATAAAATCGAAGCGGATTATCATTCAGACCTAAATGTTTCAGCTTTGCGATTAACAATTCATGATTCACAGAATCGAACGCTTTTGACAGATCTGACAATACAAGCACACTTGAAGGGTCCAAGGGAAAAACGGCATCAGTCCATTTTCATGCGAAAGGAGTTTACAGTTTATTTTCATGGCATATTGTAGTACCTATCAGATAATGAAATCGTTAAATGGTAAAAATAGATTAAGTCCGCAAAACAACAGCTACAAGATTGCCTATACCTGGGAAGAATGGCATGAGTCCGCGACCGTTTACGGAAAAACGGCATCAGTCCTTGCCGGCAGCGCGTCGCGTCGTACAGGAATGTTTGTTATTGCATCAGCCATTAGTTTATTCGTGTGTATTTTGTATCCACGTGCATGTGTTGTTGTATTAGGAACATACATTTTGGCAATACTATAAGCTACACCAGTTGAATAATTATAGTGTTATACAGCAAGTACAATGGATAGTGACTATACAGAGTCGAGTGAAAATGAAGCCGGCCCATCAAGCAGAGAAACGAAGAAACGAAAAAAAAACAGGTAGAAGCCGAGATGTCATGAAAACTTTGCGTGCCACTGTATATGAATTGGGTCCTGACTGTTCTTGTAAACGTTTTCGCTGTCTCACTGTTGTTCCAGAACCTAAACGCCATAGAATCCTTCGAGAATTCAACAAACTAACAAACACTAACAAACAAAACTCGTACCTCAGTGGCCTGATCACTCTTCTTCCTGTCATGCGTAGGTGTCCTCGGAAATATACAGCAGAATCAAGACTTAATAATGCCTCATTCAGCTATCGTGTTCGACTGATTGAGGATGGAGTTACTCGTGATGTTCCAGTTTGTATTAAGGCTTTTTTGTCTTTACATGAAATCACAGGTCGTCGAGCTAGATACGTAAGGGAGTCTTTGCTTTTAACTGGGAAATCACCCATCGACATGCGTGGAAAACACAATACACGACCTCACAAACTTTCAGAAGACATAAAACAGAAAGTGATCGAGTTCATTAAGAGTCTTAAAGGGCGCAAATCACATTATTCTTTGACAGACTCGAAAAAAATGTATCTGTCTGAAGACCTTAATATCGTCAAATTGCACAAAATGTATTGTGATCGTAACGCTGATAATAACCTTTCCTACGAATTTTTGAAAGTAATTTAATATTTCATTTGGGCATCCACGCAAAGACACGTGCAGCACGTGTGATTCCTTAAAAGCCGACATATCTTCACTTACTCTAACATTGAATTCCATCTCGGATGATAACACCAGGAAAACGTCAAGCGATGATTTGGAGAAAAAAATGCGTGAAAAGGAGCTACATTTAAGAAAAAGTGAGAAATTTTACAGTCTTAAGAGAAATCACCGCAAACGTGCCGCAAAGTCGCTCAGTAAGGAAAGTATCGCCATAGATTTCCAAAAAAACTTACCTTGCCCACACATTACTACGAATGATGTTTACTATTATAAACGTTAACTGAATTTCATCAGTTTCAACGTTCATATTCTGTCAAACTCAAGATCTCTATTTTACACCTACCTATGATGAATATGTTGCTAAGAAAGGAGCTGACGAAGTTTGTTCTATGCTGTATCACTTCTTTTATAATATCCTGCCCATGGAAGTAAAAGAACTGGAAACTTTTTGTGATTCCTGCACAGGGCAAAATAAAAACTTCACTGTAATTAGATTTCTGCATTACTTGGTGTTTTAAAGTCAACTATGGTTCAGCCTTTAATACTTATATTATTATTACTTTGTATCCGTAGGCTGGAATAGCTGGCTCGTGTGTAGATTTAATAAAACACTGTATTTAATTCCAACAGCATTTTATTCGTAAGGTAGCACTAACATTTTATTTACAATATTCACTTTATAACTTCCCACTATCTGAGAATACACTACATCAAATTACTAGTCACACTTCAAGTTGTATTTACACATACGTTTCCATAGTACTCAATACTTTCACATTGTATTAACTTATTAAACTTTGTTTTGGTAGACTTTGACTACATAGTACAAGAAATGTGGACAATTTTCACCCAGGTGACGTGTTTTACATTTAAAACAGTCGTGTGACATGTACCGCCGCACTCTCGGGGAACAGTAGTTAAAACTAAAACCAAAGAGGATAGGACAAACTAAAACTATATTTTATGCGTGTAGCCAACTCTCTGCTTGGCGACCGTCTGGAGGCTGCGTTGCGTCATCCTCTCTCGCGTCCTTCTCCGTTTCTCACGCAGCTTGGTAGGTGTTTATTTTGGGTGAAGCGCCTAAGTACATAATATGACAACAATGCCGCACTGTTACCAGGCGGATTTTATGATGAATCTTGGATATTTACGTATACGTGAGGAAAAAAGATGAACTAATAAGAACGCAGATAGCACAGGGTTTGTTATTGCATCGTGCGATAGCTATATAAGCGTTATATATACACTATATACATCAATTAGACTTCCAAGAATGCCATCAGTGGCGTACTTTACTTTAACATTCGGCGTGTTCTCAACACTTGGTTACCAAAAAGAACCGGTTTGATACTGTGAAAGTGATATTCCCGATCAGGGGGTCATACCTCAAATGTGATCGAGACATGAGTCTCGTAAATCAAAAAGCATACACTGAGGTACCAGATGACTGGAGAGCAGAATTAAGAAATTGCCGGGTGAAACCTACACCATTTAAGGTGATTGACTGTGGCAAAAATTTTGTTTTTCAAAATTGGAGTACATTTTTATCGCCGCTTCACCCAAAGAAGTGCCCCTTCCCGACTCAGCCTATCAGGATGCTGAAGTTTGGTAATGAGAATCCCCGCTTAGTTTTCCACAAAACCGCCTATATGTTAGTTCTAAATTCGACCAAAAACCACTTAAGAGGAACCAAAGACAGAAGAAGGATCAGATAAAAGAAGAGGAAATGTTGACAAAACTTTATCAGTGCTCAATCCCCGTCAAAAAGCTCAAATGGAAGGATTTGCAAGATCTGACTGCATTCCTTGAGAGAGCAGAAGCCAGAGTGTTTTATCAACAATTAACATTTGCCGAACAACCTGAAGAGAGCGATGACGAATTTGTGGATGACCCACCAATAGACGCCTGTGTTATGAAAAAAAAAATTAAACC
Source organism: Polydrusus tereticollis (assembly GCA_963920685.1). Taxonomy (NCBI): domain Eukaryota; kingdom Metazoa; phylum Arthropoda; class Insecta; order Coleoptera; family Curculionidae; genus Polydrusus; species Polydrusus tereticollis. The sequence continues at coordinate 81,402,781 of OY987329.1, read as the reverse complement.
TACAACAAACAATTTAAGTGTGTTATAAAGAACCCAAATTACGTCCTGGAGGATGTTCTTCAGACACCCCTTAGCTAGCTCAACTCAGGATAGGTTCGCTATTTTGTTTCTAGTTTGAGAGGTTTAGCACTCTTATAAGTAAGTTATAGTCAAATCCTGAAGGCGCCACCTTAGTTTTATTTTACTTAAAAGCCTTTAAATGTTCTAGTGTTTGGCCTTAGATAAAAATAAACTAGGAAAAAAAACACTTATGTCACAATCGGTATACCCTAGCTTATTATAAGCTCTCATTCACTTAAGTCCTCAATGTCACTCTATTTAAAATAAAAGCCAAATTTTCGCAGAGGCCAATACAAATATTTATTCTTAAGGTGTTGTTAAGCCCTTGGTTACTTGGTTTTATAAATGCAAGCTCCTCTTACTTTGGTGGACAATAGATACTTAAAGTTAAAAGATAAATAAGTGGAATGAAATATTAAAGTGATAGTACTAGGTTTGACAATGAAATTTCTGAAGGTTTAAATTTATAAAGTTTATCGATAAAAGAAAGCAAAAAGTCAAACCCTGTTTGACAGGGTCTTGCACAAGACGGCAACTGTCAGACCTACACTGTAAAAAATGACTGTTCAGCCTGATCTGGCAGCCATATAGACCTACATCCAGGACATTGCCTCAGAAAAGGAAAGGTCTGTGCAAGAACCTCTCACAACTAACTAAATTTACCATAAAATCTCTATTAGAGTATATTAGAATATCTTACGAGTACCTGTGGTTACTCAATAAGCATACCTACTAGCCACTCGGTCATAGATAAGTTAAAATGTTAATTAATAAAATAAATAAGTTACAAGTGTTAAATTCAGAAGAATCAAATGGCCTTTAGCCGGGAAACAAAAATACTTACTTTACAATCATAAATTGTAACTATATTTACAACAAAAGTAGCTGTAACAGACTACCTAACGCTCTGAAATACTAGAGACTCTTGTGACGTTTTAACGCTATGTCGACATACGCTACATGTTTACATTGCACAAGCTCTGTACATAACATGGGTGCAAAACTTTACCAAAACACTGTATGGTGAATAATACGCAAATGCAAAATATTGATATTTTAAGTTGTTACTATGTTACAACATACTCAAGAAAAATGATACTTAGGCAAAACCTTACGTGCTACCCATGGTTCATGAAGACTCAATCTTCACACACACTCACACATGGTCTCTGAAACAGCTAGCATGGAAACTGCTACGCAGCTAGTCTCCAAGAAATCCCATAGTACACGGCAACTGGTACGTCCCGCGTCCAGGCAATTTCAAAAAAAAAATAAACTAGTACCTACATCACTTTGTACCCGGACTTTTAGCACCTACCAAAAAAAAAACCCTCAAATAACTAACGAGGGTTCCCAATTTACCAGATGGCGTGTATGACCGCTGTTGAAGTTCATTAAAGCATTTTAAATCGGCATTCCGCCAAAAGGAATAAGCAACTACAAAGCCATACCCTTTTTAATGCATTTGTGGATGCTATATCGGCATTACATTAGCCTGCATGGCCCAAAAAAACTAAACTTGGGGAGCTACTTCCACAAACGTGCTCTAACTTCCAGTGTCCATGGTCGAAAGGGACGATTCTTATTTTTCTCCAACGTACATAGTTACCGAAACAAAACAATCAAAAATTAGTCACCTTATCTATGTAAACTAAGCTCTTTCAATAACACAGAAAACTCATGGCGACCGAAGTCGACCCACGCGACCAAGCAAAAATTAACCAGAAGTCGCTGTGAAAACGCACAGAAACTGTCAGTCTGACACTGACCTATTATTGATTTTCTTAAAACACAGCTGACTTACAACATTCGAGACGATTAACCTACAACTTTTATACTAGGTTAAATAGTTATAAATTACCAATTACCAATTTACTAAAAGAAAGATTTGAAATCAAACCTATCTGCAATTAGTATTAAACGATGAACAGAAGAAATCAATCCACTTGGCTATGTCTTACAAGATACAAAACATTCTTGAAATATAAACATCAACAAAGGTTTGAAACTAAATATAATGAAAATTTTGGGCTATTACAGGTAACTTAATTAACAATTAATGTTTAAGGTGAGAGTCTACATATGTATTTTAACAATTTAAAACCGAAAACTTAACAGAGATAATCAAACTTATAAAATGCAATTTTCAAACTGTAACACCTGATTGATACAGGGGAAAAGTGGCATGTGTCCATGCCTAAATATTTGTTTTTTTTTGTTACGTCATTAGTTCTGAATGAATGTTGATTTTGTTTATATTTTTGAATAATAAACACATCATTTACTAAAAAATGTTGTTTGTGTCTTATTTTCTTTAAATTTTAGTTTCTAACAAGTAATTAAACTTATATTTGTTATATTACGAATCGGTAATAAAGACTAGAATGTTAGCATTTATAGAAAAATATGTTGAAAAAGACTTATATCAGTATGGTTTTATTAAAGATAGTAACACACTGAGTGCGACAATAGATCTCACCGATAAAATAGCAACATTTTTGGCCAATAACAAGATAGTGGTCGCTGTGTTTGTAGATCTCAGCAAGGCGTTTGATGTAGTTTGCTTAGAGCTATTATTAAAAAAAACTTAGGGACATGGGATTTACAGATAATATTTATAACTTAATTAAGTCATACTTAGTCAATAGGAAACAATATGTTAAAATTAATAATAACAAGAGCTGTGATAGGGAAAATTTTTGTGGAGTACCACAGGGATCGGTCCTTGGGCCCCTACTCTATTCGCTATATGTGTTGAGTTTAAGATGTGCAAATTTAAGTGGTAGGTACTTCACTTTCGCAGATGATACTGTGCTTCTATATGAAGGCGAAAATGTGAAAGAGTCTGTGATAAATAATGATCTGGAGTTATATTCTAAATGGCTATTATATAATAAACTAAAAATAAATATAGAGAAAACAAAATATATGTTCTTTAAACAGAAAAATAAAAAGACAGAATTACCAAACATAAGAATAGGAAATGTAGAGTTACAAAAAGTAGAATGTATAAAATATTTAGGTTTAATTATAGATGCAAAGTTGAAATGGTCGGAACATGTAAATTATATAATTAAAAGAATGAGCTCAATATGGTCGGTGCTCTCTATAGATATCGAAACTACATAACCAATAATGTAAAAACTATGATATACAATACATACTTCGCAACACACTTAAGATATCTCCTTCCGGTATGGGGCGCATGTGGCAAAACTATTTTCAAAAATATGCAAATTATGCAAAACAAAATTTTAAAGATTCTTTTTAAACTTGAATGGCGGATGCACACATGCGATCTATACCCGGACTTGAGAACACATAATTTAAACCAGCTATTAGAATTAGAACAGTGCAAGTATATTTATAAGGTAATTAATAAAATACAGAAATGCAATACACAATTTTTCTTTGTAAACAACATTCATGAACACAACACTAGGACACAAAACAATATATACCAACACAATATTAACACTAACAAAGGTTTATATAATCCAATATCTCCAGGCGCGGATACAGGGGGGGGGCAATGGGGGCAATTGCCCCCCCCCCTGAGACTGACCAAAGCACATAGGTAACACGATGTATACAAGCAATAACCAATAACAAGCTCTAACCTGTTACAGAATAGATCTACCTTTTAACCTTTTTGCAATAAATCCACCTTTTGACTTTTTCCTTTTTTTGCATAAACTTTAAGAAACAAACAAAAAATTCCCTACACCAGCTTTGCACCTGGGTTCACGACTTGAAAGTCTACTTTTAAACCTTCTGTACTCTGTACTTTAAACTCTTGAAAGTCTACGCGCTAACCACTAGAATATTGGTATCCTTCCGCAGTTCCGCAAGTTAATTTTAATTACTTATTGATGCGGTCCCAGACCAGAGCTACGCAAACTGTCGCAAACGCAAATTCCCAAGAGGGTATAGGGTATCTGATCTGGCAGCGTGCAGAAAATCTAGCCGATCAACTGGGTGTCGAGCTGAATATTCCTCGGATCCGCCATGGTGGACGCCAAATTTATCGTGCCAACCATCAAATGAACTCAGCGGAGGAATACTACAGAGTATCAATCTAATGCACCATTGCTAGACTTTGTTCTCACAGATCTGCGAGAAAGATTCTCAGCCGAAACCTTGGACATCTTTCAGCTATCAGTTTTCATTACAGAAAATATTGTCAAAAATTCTGCTGGTGAAAATGACATAAGTATAAAGTCCCTCCTCGACCGCTTTGGATTGCTTCTTGAAGTTGACAAGGGCGCTGCTTCTTTTCTGCTAAAAGATGAATTGTTGTTGTGGAGAGAGAAATGGATTCAAGAACAGAGCTTCAGAAAAGAGCTTCCCATAAGAGCTCTGGATATATTGGCTTGTTGCGATAAGGATGTATTTCCTATAATACATGAATTTGTACTAATCCTTGCAACCCTTCCGGTGACAAATGCATCTGCTGAGAGGTCATTCTCGTCGTTGCGGCGCCTTAAAACATATTTAAGAGCAACCATGACTGAAAACCGCCTCCTTGGTCTTGCCCTAATGCACATCCATAGGCATGTTCCCATTGATGTTGAGAAAGTAATTTCAAGATTTGCAAAAGCTGGCCCTAGGACAAGATTGGAATTTAGTATTTAAGTGCATACTTAATTACTTCAAATTAAATTGTTTGTATTTCTTTTTTTTTTTAGACAGCATTATTCAAATCAAATGCATTATTACATAAATAACAAATTAAAATTTTATGAAATTGTTTGTTTACAACGAATTCTCTGGAAGATAGGTAAAATCGCAAAAATTAACTCCCCCACTCCTAAACGCACGGGGTTGCTTTTGTGATTTTCTTGAGGATTTTGTGTTGTATTTTTTATTTTCCCACTTGAGAACCAAGCACCATGATTCAAAAAAGGGCGTGGCACCCAAAAAATTTTCGCCTGCGGCGCTATTTTTTTCGCGCCTTCGGCGCTTTTCCATTTTGCCCCCCCCCCTGGACAAAATCCTAGATCCGCGCCTGAATATCGCTTCCGCTACCTTCAACGCTTTGCCGGAAAACTTAAAAACATCTAGGAATATAGAAGTATTCAAAATTCTTTTAAAACAACACGTTACAATAACAAATGCAAATTGTTGCTGTGGTAGAGTCTGATTTTTCTATAATTTAGCTTTTATTGTACAGTTTATACTAGTCAGTATCCTCAACACCAGTGTTATATATACACTGCTTAGGGGATTTTTCTTACGATCTAATGTAAATTTACTAAGAATAAAGAGTCGGTCCATAATTCCCAAAGAGACCTGATATAAATTAGGAGTTAAAAAACCCAAAGTCTTGGTCTCAAATTTTATAAAAGTTTTAATATGCTGTCGATAAGTTTATGTAGGTTACATGTTTCGCCTTCTCGGGCATCATCAGATCTAAAATAATTGAAAACCTAATATACAAAGGGTCTCTAGGCTCTACGAGTAAGAAAAGTGAGGTTAAAAATATAAAAATAAAATTACAAAAAATGTATGATCTTCTGTTCCAAGTTGTTCATGAAAACCTCACTCAAGAAAGGAGATAAGCAAGATCCCATGGCTAAACCCTCTTTTTGTCTAAAAAATTTTGAGTTAAATTGGAAAAAGTTTTGATTTAGAACTGTTGATAATAGCAAAAGTAAGTTTTCAATCGCAAACCTAGGAACGTGAGCCTTCAATAGGAGATTCTTGACCAAGATAAGACAATCACTCGGGGGAATGCTTGGAAAAAGGTTCTTGACATCCAAGGAGATAAGTTTGGCATTATTAGGGACAACAATATTCTTTATGAACTCAATTGAATTTGCCAACTATTTAAAGAATATTGTTGTCCCTAATAATGCCAAACTTATCTCCTTGGATGTCAAGAACCTTTTTCCAAGCATTCCCCCGAGTGATTGTCTTATCTTGGTCAAGAATCTCATATTGAAGGCTCACGTTCCTAGGTTTGCGATTGAAAACTTACTTTTGCTATTATCAACAGTTCTAAATCAAAACTTTCTCCAATTTAATTCAAAATTTTTTAGACAAAAAGAGGGTTTAGCCATGGGATCTTGCTTATCCCCTTTCTTGAGTGAGGTTTTCATGAACAACTTGGAACAGAAGATCATGAGCAGTAATTATTCAGGTTTCCTACTGGGATATAAGAGATATGTAGACGATATATGCATTGTATGGGGAGGTAATAGTGAAGAGTTGGATAGTTTTTTGTCATTTGTCAATTCTTTACACCCTAAAATCACCTTTACTATAGAGATTGAAAACGAGGCTAAACTTCCTTTTCTTGACCTTCTCTTAAAACGAGAGGATAATAAAATACAGTTTGAAGTATATAGAAAACCTTCTGCTACAGACAATGTGATTCAATTTAGTTCAAATTCCCCCTTCTCTCATAAATATGCTGCCTTCAAATCTTTTCTGTATAGGTTGTTCAATTTACCTTTGACACAAGATGCTTTCAAGAGGGAATTGAGCATAATTAAACAATTAGCCTTAAATAACGGTTTCCCATTAGTGTCGATTAATAAGCTTTATTATAAATTTCTTAATAGATACAAACTGTCCTATAATATAATACAATCACCTAATAAACAAACTTGTAATTTTCGTTCTGTTACGTTCTTTGGCAATATTTCCTACCATCTAGCAAAGTTCTTCAAGCCATTTAACATCTCAATTGCTTTTAAAACTAATAATTCCCTTAAAAAACATCTAGTGAAGACCAAAGACCCTGTTGATAAATTCACTAAATCAGGTGTTTATTCTGTTCAGTGCGATGACTGTCCAGCTGTTTATGTCGGCCAATCAGGACGTAAAATCTCAACTAGGGTTAAGGAACACATAAAGCAGTACGATAAATATAAGGATTCAGATATATCGGTGACTAATTCAGCCTTCGCTGATCATTTACTTTCAGCACAACACCATTTTTCAGCACCTGAAAACATAAAAATATTGCATGAATGTGATAAGGGCAGGAAGTTGGATTTGTTGGAGAAGATGGAGATCACTAAAGCTAAGAGGAGTCCAATTCTTACTTGCGTTAACGAGGTGTTTAATTTTGAATCCAACTTAATTTTTAATAACCTGAAAGTAGAATTTTAACAACAATCCCAGTAGTTTCCCCGCCCCTTTTCTATATGTCATTTGTCAATCTTTTTCTTCTTCTTTCCCTATGAAGGACTTTGTTCTACATGGACATGAGTCGAACTCAACCATTCAATTCTTTTTGTTTTTCTAAGGTATTTCAGTCACCTCCAACAATAAGTTACTGAAAAACTTTTCGCTGTTCGCCCCAGAGCACGGTTTAGTTCCAGGATGCATTGAACCTCTGTCATTATTTTTATCTTTTGTGTTATGTCATATATTTTAGCGCCATTACTGTATTTTTGTTAAGATGTTTCATTTTTAATGTTAGTTTAGGTAAACTGATAGTTTTTGTGTTTTCTGTGTTTTTCGTTTTTATTTAGTTTAATTTTTATACATTTTTTGTAATTTTATTTTTATATTTTTACATATTTTGAACCTCACTTTTCTTACTCGTAGAGCCTAGAGACCCTTTGTATATTAGGTTTTCAATTATTTTAGGTCTGATGATGCCCGAGAAGGCGAACCATGTAACCTACATAAACTTATCGACAGCATATTAAAACTTTTATAAAATTTGAGACCAAGACTTTGGGTTTTTTAACTCCTAAATTTACTAAGTTAATAAAGAAATTTTCAAAAAAAAAAATTTAATTTTCTCGAAATCCGTCCGAATGGACTATTGTCATTCTTCCCCTGTACCCTTCACTTGTCTTTCTCTCATCCATCGCTCCTATAGCATCATCTAGTATTATTAATAAAGCAGAGGTGGTACCATGTCCCTTTCGACAACCGGATTGATTATTAGGCATTAGGTTATGGGAGTTGATATATATATTCAGTAATTTGCATGTGCACTACTTTTTCTAACATTTTACTTGAAAGTGGCAATAGGAGAATTACATTTCGTTACAGGACACACCACCGCACAACGCCACGCTGTAGGAAAGTAACCTATCTCTAAACAGCAATTTATTATGTGCGTGATATGGTTAAGCAACAACGGGGTACATTGCCTTACCACTCGCAAACTTATACCATCATACCCGGATGTGTTTGACTTTATGCTAAGCAATACCTTATGAACGGTAACAGGTTCTATGGCTGAAAAGTTGTTTTGATGATCGTAAATATTATTGTTATAAAATGCTAAAGTTATTTTATCAGCATTATATTATTATTAAATATAGAAAGAAAGTAATCATTTAATGTCTGTATGTTCTTCTTTGTCTTTTTCCACAACTCATTGTTCTCTATTTCTCCATTGAAGCTTTTCTCTCTTTAGAGCTGCGAGAGTAAAGTTCTCAAGATCTGTATATCGTACCCAGTTCATATTTCTGCGATCTTTTTTATAAGTCGTATACGCTTTATCCCTATCAGAGATAAGTTTTTTATTGGCACAGTTGAGCCAAGGAGCAGTAGCAATAATGGCAGATCATTATAGAAATTTTCCTCATTAAAGCTATAAAAGTGGCAAAGAGCGTACATTCTTTGTGCCCGTTTATTCACCACAAGTCCCACGAAAACAAGCCTGTGATTAGAAATTAAATCTGCATAGTATCACTACCCTTAACAATATCGGTATCGTTTACAAAAATCGGATTAATTAACGTTGCTGAAGTTGAGGTAACACGTGTCGGTTCATCGATTAACTGTTGAAAATTATATGAACTGAAACAAATTATTTATTATAATTAATTAAATATTTTGTTCAGCTACTGGTGAATTCTAAGATTCTGGTATCAAAATGTTCCTCTACTGTACCGTCAGAGGGCACTTTACCCAATTTTAATTTTGACTTATTTTTTTTTTCTGCTTTAACAGATGTTTAAAACCGAAATTGTCAACAAAAAAGCTACTATTTGTCCTGATGAACCTTACCGTTTCGTCGCAAATTAGAATTAAAAATGTTCGTATCATTAAATTCATAATTTAACCAAAGGTCAGGTTCACGCCAAGTTTCTTAATTGGTTTGCATAAATCCAGCTCAAATTTAAAGCATAATATCTTGATTTTCTGATTCCATTGAAAATTTTGATTTAATGATAATTAAATCTTTAATTCTAATTTACGACTAAACATTGAGATACATCGGCTCATATGAAAAGTAACTTTTATGTCTGGTAACTTAATATATATTAATTTAAATATTCCTTTTTGCAATATCTGTCAAACCAAAAAACATATGCGAAAAATAAAATATTGGTTTCAGATGTGCCCTCTGGTGGCACAGTAGAGCCACAGTTTTAAAACAAATTTTAGTTGATTACTTAAGAAATAATCGTTATTAGTTAAAATATAGAACACGCTATTGTGTATAATAATAGTAATAATCATTTTGAGTTAAACCGTTACTCCTGTCTTTTCTTTCTTAAATGCCATTTTCCAAGCGATTTATTGTCTTTTTAAATGTCTTTTGCTATTGGAAAAACCTATAAATGAAAGTAGGTAATAATTTTTTAAAGATTTTTAAGCTGAAGTGTAAATTTACTTCAAATATATTATTGCACTAAAGTACTAAAGACATCCAATAAAAGAAATGCACAACACGAAAATGTGTTGCAGGGATGATTTTACTTGCTGAACTTAGGCAGTAAGCCGTATAATTATTATTTATTTATTTAATTCAACTTAATTTCGCATTAATACATTTTCACAATACAACGTGGCATATAAAAGTTTAATAATATTTAATCCAATACAATATAGTCTTAAATATCCACCTAGGTGTGGAACACCTATATGTGTTTGTTTAACTTACATTTTAAAGATAAGTATAGAGAGATCATATTTAATAAATACCACGCAGTACACAATACAACTTTCTTTTCCATATTTGTTTTTTTTTCTTGATGGAATCAGAATAGGTAGGTTACTAAAAAAATTAAAAAATCTAGCAATATTCTCAAAGAGGTAGTCACAGAATTATTTTTTAAAATGTATTTTTTTAAGGTTCTGATTTTTTGAGGTATTCAAATATATAATTTTGGACTATATATAGTATGTTACAAAATGAAGCATCATTGTTGTTCTAGTTCTAATTCATTTGTATTGTCTCTGGTCTGATAATCGTTTGATACTTGTAATTTTTTGAAATATTCATTGAAGGGAAAGAAATTACATACCATAATAATATACAATGCTCTAATATTACAAAGATCTCTGGAATAAAGTCGATTTGTAGGGACAAGTTTTGGTTTCTTACTGACTGTTATACGTTCCTCCCCAGACCAGAATTCCATATCGTAGTAGAGGTTCGACAAGCGCCTTATAAACCATAATGGTGAGCTTGTTGTTGAGAATTTCTCTCAGAGTATAAAATTTGTGTATTAAACATCTGACTTTTTTATACAAATATATTATAACGTGTTGGTCTCATTTAAGGTGCTTGTCAACGACTATACCTAAATATTTAATGTGATTGACCTTCAATAGTGGATCATTAATATCAGGAATTGCAATTTGATTAAAATAAGGTCGATTACAGAATTTGGAGAAAAGGCAATATAATGTGACTTTTCGATATTTAAAGTCAGTTTGCGGCTCTCCAAAAAAGTTTTTATTTTTAGGCAACCTTTTATTTTATTTTTTCTTGCAGTTAAAACCAATTTTCATCACTGAAAATAACAACTGTGCCACCCGCATACGCCACCACCCTTTCACCTACGCCATGACTGCAGATTTTATCAAAGTATAAGTTGAACAAGATTGGTCTCATCACAGTACCGTGTGGTACCCCATGCCTAACAGTCCCGGGGGAACCAAGCACATCCCCAATCCTAACGTGCTGGACACATGCGCTCAAGTAGCTCTCCAGAACTCTTCACGCGATGCCCCTAATGCCACTACATTCAAGGATATCAAGCAGTATGAAATGGGATACCGTGTCAAATGCCTTTGCCAGGTCCAAAAGCATTTAATCTAAATTTTAAGCCACTTCGCGTGTCAACTCAAACATAGCATCAGCGGTGCTGCAGCCCTCAACAAACCCAAACTGATTTTTAGATAACAAATTATTGTTGTTTAAAAATTGGACAAGTCTATCTTTTAAACATTTTTCAAAAAGTTTTGCGACATTGGATACAACGTTTATGGGTCTATAGTTATTTATATTTTCTTTACTTCCAGACTTAAAGATTGGTGCTACAATTGATATTTTAAATGCTTTAGGAACATTACCCGTTTTAAAAAATAGATTCACTATATGCACTATAGGAGTGAATGAATTCATTTGATTAGTTAAGAAAATCAAAATATCTTAAAAATAAGAAAAAACAAAATTCAACATTGAAAGGCTGTAAATATTGAAACACATTTTAGTAACACCCTGTACAGTAAAAAAAGACGGACTCACCTGTGTTATTAAATATTTAGTTAACATGTAAACTAATAATATACACTGCGCGGCTTATTTAAGGCATAGCGTGAAATTTGCCTCAATTTTGATATTATGCATGTTATGTATTTTCCAAATTTGTGGCTCGTTTTTACTGATTTCGTTTTCTATTTGTAGGTTTTTTTCTTAAGCATATCACTGCCTTTATTATTTTACTGAAAAACGGAACTTTGGTATTATACCGGGTGTTATAAAAATGTTGTGTTTCTTATGGAAATTCAAAACACCCTGTGAGATTTACTAGCCATTGCAAGTTATCGCAATTATAGCCAAATGAAGGTCTCGCGTTTCCTTTATATTTTCTTTTTTGATTCATTCGTTTATCTCGGTTTTTTTCACAAAATACACAATTTTTAGTTCAACTTGTTTTTCATAAAAAAAATTTTAGTTAAAAAATACAAAATGAGCGAAATGCTTAAATTAATGCAACAGCAATAACAAAAACAAAATTTAGAGTAAATAAAGAATCAGTATCTGGTATTAATTAATTTTTTTGAATCCACAAAGCATGGCAGAAAAAATACAGGGGAAAAAATTGAAATTTCTGAAGTTGTTCAAAAAAAATAAATAACAACATTTAGTAGCGGGTATTGCCTCCCCTTGCTCTTATTACTGCTTCGCATCTTCTTGGCATGCCTAAAGTCAGATTTCTGATTTCGTCTTGATTAATCTGATTCAAGTTTCTAGGAGGAGAAAGCAAGGCTCTAACATGTCGACCCATGTTTTCCCATAAATGCTCATAGGATTAATGTCAGGGCTTCTTGCCGGCCAAGGCAAAGTTAAAATTTCTGTTTCTTGGAGATGATTTTTTTTCACTTTTGCCACGTGTAGGCGTGCATTGTCGTGCATAAATAAAAAATTATTTCCAATAAATGGGGCATAATATGGTACCACATGGGGTTCTAAAATATCTTTCATTCAAACTAATGCCACCCCAGACCATAACAGATCCTCCTCCATAGCTTAATGTTCCGACAATGTTGCATTGCGCATATCTCTCGCCAGGACGTCGATACACTCTCCGAAGGCGGTCATTACTAAAAAGACAAACCCTTGACTCATCGGTAAACAATACATTGCCCTATTTACGAGCTCCCCAATTTTGGTGCTCCTGGGAAAATTGAAGACGCTGCTTTCTATGGTTTACGGTTAGGAGGGGACCAGTTGCGGCTCGATAGGGAGTAATACTGCTTTCTGTCAACCTTCTAGGCACTGTATCTTGACTAATACGGTAATTATACCGACGGGAAAATTCCTGCTGCAGTGCAGTGCTTGTAACAAACCGACTTCGTAATGCCTGTATTCGCAAAAAGCGATCTTGGTCATTCGTTGTTACCCTTGCTCGTCCTTGTCCAGGTCTTCTTTTATTAGCACCAGTCTCCCGAAATCATGCAAATGCTCTGGAGATAGCAGATTATGTCACTCTATATTGTTGGGCCACTAGAAATTGTGGCAAGCCTTCTTCCACAAGTGCTATGGCTCCAGCACATTCCTCAGACGAAATATTTCTTCTTACACGTGCGTTTTGGGCCATTTTGTTTTTATTTACACTTAATAATATTGGAAATTGCCAATACAAGTATGCAAAGCAAATTAAAAAATGATAAAGTGAAGAATTAAACCTGATAACGCTTTTGTTACATTTCACTTTATGACGTTTCTGTGTAATCTTTCATTTTCATAGCCTTCTACTTTTCCAATAAATGCATTTTAGGTCAACAAAAATGCGTTGTACTAGAAATTGTGTATTTCATGAAAAATATAGAGATAAACAAATGAATCAAAAAACAAAATGTAAAGGAAACATGAGACCTTCATTTGGCTATAATTGCGATAACTTGCAATGGCTAGTAAATCCCACAGGGTGTTTTGAATTTCCATAAAAAAACACATTATTTTTATAACACCCGGTATAATACCAAAGTTCCTTTTTTAAGCAAAACAATAAAGGCAGTGATATGCTTAAGAAAAAAACCTACAATTAGAAATCATTTAAAACGAACCACAAATTTGGAAAATACATAACATCAAAATTGAGACAAAATTCTCGTTATGCGTTAAATAAGCCGCGCAGTGTATTATAGAGACGTTCTTAGAAAAAATTGTTATAACTCTTTAATTATATTTACGCGCCAAGGATCTGCCAGGAATTATTTTAAATATCCTTAAAATATCATTAAAAAAATATGTAGGCATTAACCTATTACGTGTCTTGCTTCGTCAGATTCTTTCAAATAGCAGTTTAAGTAGAAATTTATTGACTCATAAGTTGTTTCGAATTGTATCCTTAAGGCATTCTCTTGATCGCAGTATCTATAGCATAGCAAGCAGGAAGTTCAATAGGCTTGAATGATCTTATATCTTTGATTTTAATTGAAAATTTATGTACATCAGAAACCAATTTCACTTTTACATTGGGATATTGGATTTTAAATACTTGTTTGTTAATAGATGATGTATTATAAATGGAATGATATTCCACCGAATCAAGGCTTTGGAGGGACAAAGTTCTTGTAGGTGGAAGGTGAGGGGGATTACCATCAAAAAGTAGTAGTTTTGATTTTTATTTTACTTTTATGATTTACTTAATTTAACATTAATTAATTAGTATTGCAAAGAAAACAATTTATTTTTCAAAGAGTTACCAATTTATTTAAATTGGGCTGTAAAAGTTTGTATTGGATAGGGTGGCTTGATGATTGGTTCTTGGATGTAAATTGATATGACAATAATAGCACCAATAAAGAATTAAATAAAATCAAAATTTTTTAAACGCAAAGTTACACGCATACGTAAGTCGTCAGGGATTTTTTTTTAATCTTACGTTTATTTTGTGTTAAGAAGAATTCAAGTAACAATATCATCATCCGTTTGTAAATTTAACAATATCTGCGTTACACTGGGTTGTTCAAAACTTATTGTTAGGAAAAATGCTAAACCACTGATATTCATGGAATTAAATTGTTGATCGCCTCTCTGTAATATTTTCAGCTCCCTTCCTTCTCCTTCAGCTACCTCCACTTTTTTTTTTATGGCAACCTAGGTCACATGGAGACTCAGTGAAAAGGTCTTCAAAAACTGAATCCCATGGTACCAAAATAGTAGGTGTTGGAGAAAGGTTCAGTTGTCTAGTTGCATAATTTAATAACAAAGCAAGTATAAATACAAAGTAGAGAAAGTACGGCAACGTTGCAGTCTACCACCTGTTAAATTGTCGTCGATGCATGGAAACCACAAATAATAAAAGTCCGTTAATTTCGGTTAAATTGTAAAACGTATTTTCAACTGCCAATAGTGGTTTCCAAGAATATTCTCCGAAAACGGGCAAGGCAGCGGAAAACCAAGATGGCCTCTGTAGGTTCGCGGCAAACAACAAACGAGCATTCGCGGAATACGGCATCTATACAAACGAGCGGCCGCGTACGAAACAATACAAGCAAAGTAGATTCAGTGTAAGAAGGGTTTATTGGGAGGCAACTAGATATACTTGCGTGATTGGTTGAAACGGTATGACAGGATGTTGCGGTGTGTACGAGAGAAAGAGAGATGATATATTACACATACGACTTGGCATGTTTTGACAATTCAGTTCCGAAGCAGTCTTCGTGAGAAGTACACGGGCTCCCTCGCGCCATTTTACGCGAGGTTAGTTGATTTTCACGGCGCTCAAGCCAAGTAATTAAGTTGGTCAATTCGCGGTATTATCCCGTAGATATACTAATGTGATTATTGTGTCAAGACTTAAATCAGTTCCGTGTTAAGCCTCCGTAGTGAGCACACGGGCTCCCTCGCGGGCTTTATACGAGGTTCGTGGATTTTATGCTATTGAAGCCATGAAACAGGTTAAAAAATTCGCGTTATTGTATTCCGAAGGTGTACCTAATGTGATTAGTACACCTAACTCTAGTTCCGTTCATCTGTTGAAATAAACTGGTTAATTCACGGTGTGAATGCCAGAAGGTATACGAACGTAGTTCTTATACCACGACACGAGTTCTGTTTAACCGTTGTAAAAAATAGACATATTTTGTGTGAGAAAAAGTCCTTTTATTTTAACTGACATATTTTGAACCAAGCAACCTATGGAAATACAGTAAACAATTTATATCTGGTGCAAGCATATTATAACGGTGGCGTCAACAGTAGGCGTCTGCTTATTTCTCATCTGTGATACAAGCACAACTAAAAATTTTTTGGGAAAAATTGACTTTATGACCTACTCAAAATTTAGCACTCACCTGATTCGTCTTATTTTATCAAATGCTGAAAGTGGCTTCCACATTCTACATGACCTGGACCGAGTCTATGGTAAATACTATCTACCACACGACGAATACTTTCGGCCGGTAAATTATTTATCTCCACCCTTATTCTATCTTTTAGGTCCTCAATGTTGTCTCCTTCACATACCCTCATAGATAGAAATCCAATGGCATAAGGTCCGGAGACCTTGGTGACCATTCACAACACTTACACCAAAGTGGGGCGGTACACTATCTTGTTGAAACCGCATTCCTTTATGGGGAATATCTAGGTCATCCTCGTTAGGTAAAATAACTGCTAATGCAGGTATTAAGTCAAAGGAGAGGAATTTTAAGTAACGCTGAGCAGTTTAATATTATTCCAGCACACACATTGATTTTTTGAGGATGTCGTGTATGTCCTTTACGTATCCCCTGTGGATTTTGATCAGACCCGAATCGATAAGTATACCTATTGATCATTCCATTTAAATGAAATGTGACCTCATCAGAGAGTATAATATTTAAAAAGATAATGTTTATTTCTTCGCATCTTGCCATTATTTCCTCACAGAATTGTAATCTCCTATCGTAATTTTCCTCCACGAGTACAAGTACAACATTCACTTTATATGGGTGATAATCCTGGCTTTTACGGAAGTTCTAGTAACATCGTTATTAAGCGCGTTGAAGAATGTGGATTTTTATTTATTGATAGGAGTACCTATATTAAGTTTTTTATCTTTAGTTAAGGCGAATGGTCGACCACTTTTAGGTAAATCACGTACTGTCCCATGGTCTTCAAATCTGTAAAATATCCTACTGACAGCTGACTGCGTAATTGGACTCTCAGGATGCTTTTCATTAAATAACATACAAATTTCATTCTGAGTCCGTATCTTGTCTCCACAACCCAACAATATTAAAATTTCAATTCAGTGCTTGTCTGACTCAAAAACACAGAACGATAGGATACTAAACTATCCAAATACGATAAATGGTGTTAAGGAACAAAACTGTACAAAAGTAATTTTTTATTTTATTTACTAAAGGCATAAAAAAGCATGTTTTACAGTTTAAATAATGTATTCCTTTTTAAATGTAAATAATGTAGGCTTTTGCTAAGTATTATAGTAACAGAATTTTGGGAAAAACTTATTTGGGTTGGTTATATCGTAACGAAATGAGCAAACGGCTACTTTTTTGGTACCATGAAATTCAGTATTTAAAGTCCTCTTCATTGAGCCCTTATGTGACTTAGATTTCCATTTGAAAAAAAAAGTTGGGGTACCTAGATGTAAAGGGGTTAAAGAGAAGGGTCTGAAAATATTACAGAAAAATGAACAACAATTTAAATATATTTTCTATACAGTGAGAATGTAAATAAAAGAAAATTTAAAAGAAACCAAAAGTCACTTTATCAAATATTGGAAATTACCTCCTCCGACAGTCTGTCACTACCCGAGACGATCTTCAAATTCTTACAGAACGTTATTAACAACGTTTTTATTCTGTTCTTTAAATCTTCAATATTGTTTTATCGGTTAACATATACCTTAGACTTAGGATAACCCCACAAAAAAAAACCTAAAGGGGTTAAATCTGGAGATCTGGCCGATCATTCGATTGGACCTCGTCGGCCCATCCATAGTTCGGGAAAAACTGTATTAAGGTACTCACGCACGCGGCCGGTGTAAGGCCGGAGCTCCGTCTTGCTGATACCACAAAAAATTGTTCGGTGCATCAGGATCTTCTGGATTCGGGTATAATATGGCAAGGCATGTTTCACCTCTCAAATTTCCGCCAATACAAAGGGTCACAAAATTCTATTTTCAACAATGCCGGCGCAAACATTAACTTTTTGAGATTATTGGGTGTGACACTTTATAATCCAGCGTGGATTTTATGCAGCCCAATACCAACAGTTCTCATTGTTTACACTTCCATTCTAACAAAACGTTGCCTCATCCGAAAATACAATTTCTTTCGAAAACTGTGGATGATTATTGCACATACTCATCATTATCTCGCAAAATTGGACTCTTCTATCTGGATCATCTTTATTGAGTTCATGAACCAATTTTACCAATTGGACTTTGAAAGGAAAAAAGTTGTTTTTGTCTAAATACTTTAGGACGGATATCTTGCAGATATGGTTTTCCAGAGCAATAGTACTACTCGCCTTATGGTGGTCTTCTTGAGCCGACAAGAACACATTTAGTTGTTTATCTTCTAATACCACAAGGTCAACCGTTCGTATAATTAATTGTCCCTAACGTGACCTAAATCTCTATATTTTTTTTTATTTTACTGACAGTAGATTGAGATATCGGTTCTCTGTGAGGATACTTGTTATTGAAGAGTTCGCAAACTTCCATTTATGTGCGCATTCTATCTACATAACCAATCATTAATAATATTTTTATTCTCTCTCTTTCACTTGAGCGTACCATTTTTTAAAATTACAAGATTATCAAAATAGCTTTTGCCAGACATTTTAACTTGAGGTAAAACTACTCAGATCAGGGAACAACCGTCACAGTCAGTGTAACAACCTAATAACCAAAGGCTTTATTTACAACAGTGCTCATGATTTAAATAATAATAACAAAATCATCTGTTCAAATCTGAATATCGATTCTCTCGGAAACGGCTGTATGATATGTTTCATAAAATATGTTTAGAATTTTATGCAGAATCTAAAAAAAATATATTATAAAATAGGGATAATAATAATAATAATAATAATAATAATAAAGTTTATTTAAAATATTTACATAAATACAATACATTTTAATATATTTTGCATTAAAAATAAACTTAGGAATAAAACCTCTGAAGGTTAACTTGTATAGGGATTAATTTTATTAAAATATTTATCTAAAATATTTGGTTAATATATTATTATGTAAATAATTGAGGATAAAATTTTTATAAATTTATTTAATATTATTTAGATTTGGTATTAATATATTAATATATTAATACCTATTTAATAATTATAGCATTTCTAAAATATTATCTAAACTGTTTTTATTTAATAACCACCATTTAATTTCTTTTTTATATAATTTAAATGATTTTATTTTTTTAATATTATTTATTAGACAATCGAATATGTATAAACTTAAAATTTTGAAACTTTTTTGAACAATAGATTTATTTATTTTTGGTTTAATAGAAATTTTATTTTTAAATCTTGTATTATAATTATGCTCTTTAAATTCAATGTTATTTTTATTTTTAAAAATATATATATTAAAATATTATAAAAGTAAATTTGTCTCACATCCATTTTTTTTTGTTTCTGCATATAATTTTTTTGAAGAGTATAAATAATCTTTATCATAAATAATTTTTAAAAACCTTTTTTGTAATATTTCTAAACTTTTTACTAAATTTCTATTTATTCCCCCCCAACCTAAAATACCATAATTTATATGAGTTTTGACTAATGCATAATATAATATTTCTAGATTTTTTATATTTAAAATTTTTTTTATATTTTTAAATATTGGCAATGTACTTCTTAATTTTTTAATTAAATTTTCTATATGAAAATTCCAGTTTAATTTATTATCAATAATTATTCCCAAATATTTGATATTATTAGTTTTCATTATTTGAATATCATTATTTATATTTATATTTTTAAAATCATTTATTTTTTATGTAAAAGGAATCTATTTTGTTTTATTAAAATTAATTGTTAATAAATTTTTATCAAACCAATTTTTTATAATTTCGAAGTCTTTTTTTATTTTCTTATGTAAATTTTCCCAAGATATGTCGTTGTAAAAAATAACAGTATCATCTGCAAAACTATGAATTTCTCCGTCACATTTTATATTAAATAAATCATTATCTAATATAAATATTAAAAAATAAAGGCCCCAAAATTGTGCCTTGTGGTACACCATATTTAAAATATTTTGAATAACTTATTTTTTCATAATTTGGACGATCTTTAAGGTAATTTTTTATTAATTTTATATCCATTTAAAAAAGTAAAATAATCCGTCATAACTTGTTTTTGGCACAACCTGTATATATGAAATGAGCTTCAAAAAATGCATAACAAAAATAAAAAAATGTAGATCGAAAAAGAAACACATGAATTTTAAATGAATTTGTTCCAACGTTCTCACTGTATCTAATTATAGATAGACAATATAATACAAATATTAGCTTGGAATACTACTTCATTGTCGAATTTCTTATTTGTTTGTGAAGTCAGTTAAAAAAACGTTTATCCATGTTAGTTTTCATGTTTTCTTATTGTAAAATATTGGTGCTTTGGTGGTTAACTTGTGGCTTTTTTTGCTTTCCATTTTTTGATCTATCATTTTTGTAATCATTGTCTTTGATTTATATTTAATTTTGCTCCTCTATTGCTGCGGCTCTGAAGCCAGCTTGTCTCATTTATGTCTTGTTGGGTGGTGCGTAAACGTGGACTTTTCTAATTATAATAGCCTATTTATTAATCTATGGCCTTTACCTCGTTAAATTGAGTCTCGGTCTTCCAAGACTATAAAATATTGATTTAGCAATAACACTTAAGTGCTTTTTTTTGTTTAAATCAAAGTTAGTTCAGCAGTAGTTAAAAACACTATATTAATTTATTAAAAGATCTCTCTATTTTGAACTGCTACCAAATTCACTAATATGCGAAAGTAAAAGAACATAAAATAGAAGCGTTAGTTAATTTTGTACTATTTATATGATAATTAATAAAATAGTATAAACGTGTGAAAGTGGGGACTACAGTCTCCTCTTTTTATATTGCACCGTACATTTCAATTTCCTGTCAATTATCATCCGATATCGTTCGCTCTTACACAAAGCCAACAAAACGATAAAAGTGAAATTCCTGCACTTGCTAGCCGACACAGGTGCGATTTTCGATTAACACCAGGAAAAATCTGTAATTACTGCATTTCCTGCAGACATATCTGGCGTTGTTAGACACATCCAGTCCCTCTCCGAACAAGGTGTGATATCGCACAGAGTACAGAGGGTGTCTGGGAGAGAGTGACCCACTTGTTGTTAATCTGTGCCATTGCCGTCGTCTGAGTCTTCTTTTGGCCAGTCGGAAGCCGATTGTAGTCGCGCCCGGCTTCTTCTGTATTCTTCGATTGCTTCACGAAGTAATCGTGATATCACGGTGTCGGCGTGATTTGGAAGCACGCGCCAAAACGAACGGCGTGGTGAAGATCGGGTCGTTAATGTGATTTATTTATTATTTATTCACTGCAGGAAGTAGGAAAGAGTGCGAGAAGATTTAGATTGTGATAAGGTAAGAGATTCTTGATATTTTAGGTATCATTTTGATACGAAATAACTAGACATTTTTTGTCTATCAGATATAAATAAGAGGCGGAAGAAATGCACGAAAATGTTTTAAAAAGGCGCATTGTAATGCACCTTTAATTGCAAGGATATGCTTAAAATGTGCAAATTATTTAGGTTCTGTATAGGGATTAATTTTATAGTAATTATTGCATTAAAAATATTTTTAATGGTAGAAAATTTCGGAGTTCAACAGTTGGCCACGTTTACCTGTGTAATCTGTTTCTCAACTGAGGGTTCCTATATTCCTACATACTAGTTGGGCACGGAGCTAAAGTCTGTTCAGAGATATAAGAAAGTGACTAACTGATTCCTATTAGGAAAGATCCGGGCCAGCTGTAAAATTGAAATATGGCCGAACAGGTTAATCATGGTTTTGTAATAAAAATAAGTAAGACATTAAATAATATTTTATTTGTGTTTAAATATGAAATTATAAGTTATTTTATTATTAGTAATTATATTTCTAATTACAAGAATATACAAATTATTCGGTACTTATAATAATTATTCACTTAATATGCCAATATCACTATCGCTATCATCATCTGTTCTAATAATTATTTGTGCTATATTGTTTATATGGACATAGAATTTTTCCACTTTTTCAACATGTGTTACAGAATTTGCCCAACTTTGTGAAGGGATGTTAAAAACTTCAGTTTCTATAAGCTCAAGTACACTGGAGTTAATGGTAGGGCAAATATTGTTACGACGAGTGGCAGATTTCAGTTGGTGCCAAAGATGTTCGATGGGATTGAATATACAATGGTATGGTGGAAGCCTTAAAACTGTATGCCCTAGATTTTTTGCATAATTATCATAGAAATATTTCTCTTGTAGTTTTAAACTTTGTAAAACCTCAATTAATTGCCTTTTGGTGTAATATTCCTGAAAATAAATGTCATTATCATACATATAGTTTTGGATTGTTGCTTTTGTGTCATTTGAGGAGGGAGTCTTGGTTAACTAGCTTGCATTGTCCATAACAATTACGCTATTCGGAGGTATATTTCGAATTAGCTTGTTCTTAAACCAATCTAAATAAATCAGCAGTGGTGTCCTCATGGTAATCCAGAGAAGTATCTTGAATGTTTATTGCAGACAGAGAAAGTCCATTTGGAATCCATCCGTCTTTAGATCCAGCACGCAAAATCGTAATTCGTTTACCTCTTTTTTTTTTACACTTGCCGCTTGAGTCAACCCAACCCTTTTCCGGGGTATCATATGTGTCGAACCAGGTTTCATCCAAATAAATAATCGGCCTTTTCTGCTCTCTGTAAATCCTAATTTTTTGTAGATATTCGGATCGCCATTCCCGAATTCTACTGGATTCCCTTAAAACTTGTCTTTTGTTAATTTTTTTAAATCTAAAACCCATGTGTTGGATACACTTTCATAACGTTGTTCTGTTACATTTAACGCCGGTTTCATCTTTTTCAAGCCTCTTAATTAAATTTTCTAATATAGGCACACTTTTTTTCTGGTATAACTTGTAAATTTTACGCCGTATTATATCTTGATCACTTCCATCTACCTTCGAGAAATTGCCAGTATCGGTTCTTTTTTTCCTCGCTAAAATGGGATTATTCACAATTATCGATACAGTTGATGTTGGAATTTTTGTTAATGTGGCCGTTTCTTCTAACGCTGCTTGCTTGGTGAACAATAAGAGTTGAATAAACATTGTTTATAACTTCCTTAGTTTTCACAGAAAAGTGTTTTCTGCTTTTCGACGGGGTTATCTCCTGAGATACGTTGGGCTCGCACATATTTTCCATGACACACACGATTAAACAAAAGCTGTAGGTATTACATACGAAGTAAGAATAATTACTAAGCTTAAAACTAACTAGAGTGGCTATATTATATACCACAGTCTTTATAACATAATTTGTTTTATGGGATTAACCCTCTCATTTTGAATCAGGTAAAAATCGGTTTAATATCACCAAACTATTACTTAAATAATAAAATTACGTCTTCCGGATTTGCAGTTTACTTTAAGACATTTTTAAGTACGGACCATAATTTACCTGCATTTATTCATTCATTCATTGTTTGTTTATGGCCACCCTTGGATAATCCCATTCAAAGGCAATATGTAACTTTCTTATATCTCTGGACAGGCTTTACCTGTGCTCGATGATGAATTATAATAATACGTTTATTAGAAATATTTTTTTAAAAGGGCGTATGTGTAATATACTGGGTCGTTTAATAATTACTGGCAAGAACAATTCATTATATTGCTGATTTAATAATTTTATTAATTTATTAAAAAAAATAATAAGAATCTAAAAAAAAATCTAAATAATAATGTAATAATATATTTTTTTAGAGACTAGGCGCATATTTATAGGAAACACTTCTAACAAAACTTATACTATCAATGATATTGCCAGTATATTCTACAATTTTTTTCTCTACAAAATCTCGTTTTTTTCTGATACCGGGCCTCAATACTTTCTGAAACTTATGAGCCGAATTTATTTTAATGTACCACCTCACTTTGAATATTTTGAAGCATATCGACAAAGTGATAGATATTAGGATGTGGGTGATAAAAGCTAGAATTAAATTTTGATTGAAACGATTCGCATGCATTAGTCGTTCTACACAATGATGATGTAGAGCAAGCCCAAATGCTCGGCGCAAATAATGAATCCTCACTAATGTAGTTATCTACTAAATAATCGCAAAATTCTTGAAGTTTAACATTTACAGGCAAGTCAGAAACTAAATCAAATGTAAAACATTCGCCCACCTCCCCAGTATCTAAAAACTGAAGGCCAAAAAGTGTCTTAAAATCTTTCCACTTTCTGTATTTTCTTTGTATTCAGAACTTAACCCTAGAGATTGAGTTTTTCTGAACCAAGCCTGTGACAGGTGAAGCCTACATCCTATAATATTAATTTCAGGCCAGATATTATTAACAGCTTTGTGAATAGCTACCTCAAGGTCAATTACAATAATCCTCGGATTAGAAATTAAATCATTTTCTTTACACTTATCAATTATAATTCTGAATAGAGATTGATACACATGTTGCTTTTTGCAATACAAGGGATACATAATAACCACCCTTAAATCCAACTATAGTAAAAAATTGGCAAAAAAACTTGGCACAAAAGTTAAAAGTACCGTCTATAAATACAGTTTCCACAGTACAGAGAAAATGTAGATTTGTATAACACGAAGAAATTATAATTTTAAGTTCTGCATTATTTACCGATAAGAATGACTCGTCCTTGGGAGTTTTGAGTTGCAAAGCTGCGAGAGATGGAAAACCTTTATTCCTATTCTTTGGCAAAGTGGGACTTGGCTTGTTTTGCACTCATAAATATTCTTTCGGATTAAGTTTAAGTCATTTGTTGTAATGCTTTCTGCTACATTATCACGAAGTTCTTGATGAATGAGTTTTGATGGCCGCTCGTAAAGATTTTTTGCAACCTTTCTCTTGATAGAGTTACCTAATTTTTGTCTGCAAATGTTTTCTTTTGGTCCATGATTATGAGCCAAATCGGCCTTTAATAGGGTGTCAAAGTCTGCAATGGAGGTATACACCTTAGCTAATCACTTTGATTTTTTCTTTACGCTCCTTCAATAAATGATATTATTTTTAAGTTCTTTAGCAACACAAAATTTACATTGATCTATAATTAACTGCTTTTCCTTTTTCACTAAGCATAGTTTTAATTTCCATCTTCGTACCGGTAAACTAAACAACTGAAGCAAATTATTGTGCAACCTCGTATCCATATACATTTTATAATCATGCCTATTAGTAAATATTCTAAGAAATTACCTACCTCTCAGGTTCACCCTCTAATGAGATTACACTAATCCCTTCAAATTTGGTTTCGTGCCCAACTGTTGGGTAGGCTCTTCGAATTTCCATCGGCTGTGTCCAACTCGGTAGCGCCCGAAAATTTTATTAAATGTAAATAAAGAGATGCAAACCAAAAATGTATTTAAATACTATAGGTACTCAGGCCCGTAGCCAGAAGGGGGGCAGGGGGGGCTTAGCCCGCCCTGGCCTTTCTTGTCCACCCACTGAAATATTGTCATTCATTAAAAATTTCATTTATTTAATAAATTATTTTTTGTCTCAAAAATTATTTACATCACAGCGTGCAGAATAACAACAAAAATCAATTAATTTTTTAAATTAGTATCTAGATATTCTACCAATGCCAATGCTGCATAAGGATAATATCCATTTATCCGTAAGTAGGTATGTTGGCGTTATATATTTTTAACATTATAAAAATACATGTGTCTACTTACTCTTAACATTATAAAACAACTAAATGTTTCACAAAATTTTCTACAATAAATTATTCCTTTTATCTTTATAACAGGGGGCAAGGGCCTAACGACACTTAAAGCACCGGTTCCCGTCAGATCACCGAAGTTAAGCGGTGTCGAGCGCGGTTAGTACTTGGATGGGTGACCGCTTGGGAAACACCGCGTACTCTTGTCTTAGGGAAGAGTGTAAAATGAATCGACATCAAAACCATCCTATTCACGCCGGACAGGCCGGATGAGATCGGATATCTCGTAGGATGAAGGTGCCGTTTCACACTCCCCAGTCGGTAGACCGCACGATTAAAAACCGTACGGTCAATGACCGGTTTAAGATGGCCTCTGATACGCCGACGACCGTAAAAAATAGTAATTAAAAAAAATCTTTATAACAGAAGCCTCAAAGGAGCTTTAAGAAATAGTGCTTTTTACATTACTAGTTAAGTCATTAACTAATAGAAACTCGCACCTTATATGCTTCGCGACTCTATAATTCCATGTTCTAAACAAGTTACATGAAATAAGTTTTTGTAAAAGGGCGCAGCATCCGACAACGAAATTAAAAATTTTTTAGGAGGAGATTCATTGGGTGAAACAAACTTTGTAATAGTCTCCCGTATAAATCGGGTAATGATTAGGTTGTTTGTTTTGTCAAGTTGCTTTGATGATATCGAATATTTCTTCCTCCAACGCACCGATTAAAAGACGCGCCATATATCTGCCACAACAGGAATCCGTTGTTTCATCAACCACAATATAAAAATAATTGTCCCCAACTAGTTCCTTTATTTCAAGGATAGTTGCGGTATACCGGGTGATGCATAGTTTAGTTGACCATAGGAAATCCCATGTAAATTTTGAGGTGGCTAAATATTGGCTCCCCTGTACATTTTAGAGAAAAATTGTATTATAATTCTTTGAAGAGGCCGATATAATAAACCCAAGTGCCAAGTTTGAATAAATTTTAATAAGACAATCCTAACTTATTCAATTAAATGTGATGGCAAAACTATAAAATTTTCATAGTTTAGGTAACAAAGCAAACACCAGCAAATAATTTTTATGACGTATAATTGGCGTCAATTGACGTAATGCTGGACATAACGGATAAAGGGAAAAGGGGAAAGAAAGTCAAAAAGTCTTTCTCCACTAATTTAATAGTGAGCTATCAAAGGCTCAACCTTAAAAATCAAACGTCTCTACATGTTCCGAAGGTAGTAACATTCATCTTCAGGAGACCAAAGTAGTGCTGCAGTTATTATTAGCAGTAGAGAGAAAACTGTTGGTGGAAAATGACGTTGATGGAGCTTTTTTAAAAAATATTTTGAAACGATATTAAAAAATTGAATGCAATCAGCATACTAAAATAGTAAATAAAAGTGAAATGTTATACTTAATTCAAAATTTCTGAAAAGACACTGTCAATTTGTGGTCGAATTTAAAAAGGGAAGAAATTCGTCATTTGAAGGATATTATTATATAAAAATAATCTTTTGGACATTCTAGGTCATATTAGAGAAAGATTTTTGTTAGCGTTTTATGAGAAATTATAATGTTGAAATTTCATTTCACTTTCATTTACAATTTTAGTATGCTGATTGCATTCAATTTTTTAATATCTTTTAAAAAAGCTCCATCAACGTCATTTTCCACCAACAGTTTTCTCTCTACTGCTAATAATAACTGCAGCACTACTTTGGTCTCCTGAAGATGAATGTTACTACCTTCGAAACATGTGTAGACGTTTTATTTTTAAGGTTGAGCCTTCGATAGCTCACTATTAAATTAGTGGAGAAAGACTTTTTGACTTTCTTTCCCCTTTTCCCTATGTTTCAACTCCACTTCGAGAATGGACTATTTCTTTAAATTATAACGAATAAAGATTATTTCACATTAAAATACGATTTCGTTTCACCGATACGGCAATAAAACATCCAAAATAAAAGACATCATTATGTTTTCTCTTACTAAGCCTTTAATTTAACATAACATGCCTATTTTCACCGAAACATTAATTAATTAAATGTTCAAACAACCCTCCATTAACAGCTAAACATTATCCTAACCAATCATATTGTTGATATTGAGAAATTATATTACATTCTAACGAAACACAGTTTTTTAGCTGGTCTAGATTTTCAAATTTTACATCGTTATAAATAATAGTTATTTATGTATCTAGGGAATTATAATGGTCTTAATTACCGAGGGCAAAGTTTACGTCCCGAGGGCCTTTGGCCCGAGGGACAGCAATTGCCCGAGGTAATTGAGACCCTTATAATTCCAGTGATACATAGATAATTTTATTTCTGACCGATTTTAGTAACATTTTGTTCATTTTTAAAGTGGAATAAATGTTTCAATAGATGACAATCAAATTGACATTAGATGTCAATCGTTTGATTTTATGTCAAATTATTCTTAATATCCCAAGGAAGTTATGACCCTTATAATTCCCGCGTAACTAAGACGTTATGAGCTAATAATATACCGGTCAGAAATAAAATTTTTTAAGTTTCCCCACAGAAAGAAGTCGTTTGGCGAAAGGTCAGAAGACCTGGCTTGCCAAACGATTAGATGTCGTGGGCCAGTAATATTTCCGTTACAAATATTTTGCAAGTATTCCCTAACCATGGGAGAATAGGTTACTGCTGTAAGGTTGCCTTGCATAAAAAATGGTCCAATAATATGATGTCCTACAATTCCCGCCCAAACATTAATTTTTTGTGTATATTGCGTCCGAGTATGAACAAGACGACGCTCATTTTCTTGGCTTTACTACCGGCCATTTTAAACATTTGGTTCATTTAATAAAAATAAAAAAAAAATAAAAATGTTTCATTAGTTTTTACACAATTCTTATAATATAAAATTTTTTTTCTCTTAAAATAAAACCTATGATTTGATAAAATAAAAATGAAAACTTCTCTCCTCCAGAGTCCACATTACTTCTTTATTTAACTTAACATAATATGTGTTACTCCTCTAAACTTAACCATTCAAGCTCATGATTCTTAATTTTTAAACAAACTTTCCTTTAATTACCTTCAGATGTCATAATCTTCTATTATCATACTTAAATATGTTACACTTATTTATATTACAAAACTTAATCTTAACTTTACTTCTCATTCAATTTATTTAACCATTTAATGCACCAAGTCTCCAGCCTTTCTGTTGTACTCATTTATTTGAGACAACTTATTATTTCGAAGTTAAACTCGATGTTGGTATCCCCTGAAGATGAGTACTTAAGTGCTCGAAACATGTCGGGAATCTAATAATTTTTATGTTCAAAATTAAACTGTGGAGGAAGACTGCATTGTTTTATTTCATATTTGGTTCATTGTTGAGGGTGAATGTACATTCATCGGTAGAGCAAATATTTCTCAAAAAATCCCTACTATTATTTGCTCTTTCCGTTACCTCAAAACAGAATACCATTCTTCGTTCTTCATCACCTTGCCGTGATGTTCATACTTGTAACGACAATATTTGTGTTTCTTTAAAGTGCGCAGCACTGTGGTTTGATGTTTTCCTACGGCTTACCTTAGAATCCTTATGCTAATCATTTTATTCTCCTTCACGTGCAGTAAAATATCAATCCTTAAGCTCTATTGACATTCTGACTTGAGCATTTACAGGTATTTATTACAGTGCCTTTGTACTTAAATTTACTAATGATAAGTTTAATTGAATGTGAAATGGAAGGGAGAGGCTTATCAGGGAATTGAACTGAAAATATTTCAGAAACTGTTTCCTGTATAATACCACTTAATCATAGTTACTTTTTCCTTAGTGGAATAGCTCATATTTAGCTATAATTAAAGCGCCTTTAATGAAAATGTTGTCACTGACGCTACTTTTCGTTCTATCAATGCTAAATAATAATTTGCTGGTGTTTGCTGTATTGCCTAAACTATGAAAATTTCGTAATTTTGACATCACAGTTAATTGAATTAGTTAGGATTGGCTTATTGAAATTTATTCAAACTTAGCACATGAATTTATTATATCGGTCTTTTTATAAAATTGTAACACAATTTTTCTAAAATGTACAGGGGAGTCAATATTTAGCAACCACAAAATTTACATGGGATTTCCCATGTTCAACTAAGCCATGCATCACCCGGTATACAGAATCAACACAGCTTTTCCTTAAGGTGGATTCGTGAGGAATATTAAATGTGCAATAGTTTTAAAAAAAGGATTTTAAGTTTAGGTTATTTAATTTGTTTGGTACCAATGCTTTGCATAAATCTTCGTTAAATTGATTCTGCTTATTGTTACTGGAAGTTAGTGGTTACAAGCAAGTTTTTTATGATTGCTGCAGCTGCTTTCCACGCTTATTTAATTTACTGACATGCTTTGCAGTTTTGACGTGTGGATCAACAATTAATTTTTTCTCAACGTAAATCTAGAACAAAGATCAAAATTACTTTTTTCCCTTATTTTAGTAATTTTACTTCCATGTGAGGAAATATAGTGACGGTAAAAAATTACAAATAATGACCTATTACTTTGTAATATTTCTAAGAATAATATTAATTTAGATCCAGGAGCAACAAAAACTAAAACTTTCCAAAATATGCTAATAAATGCACCAGGTATCAAAAATAAGCAATTTTTTTCGAAAGGACCAAATAATGCAAATATTGCATTAAAATGCAATTTGCATCACATCCGCCCTATTATAAGTAAAATATTGGTACTTATTGGGAATACTGGAAACACTTTTTTCTGCTATTATTTGCATTCTACCTATTTTGAGGTTCCCATACCCGAAGTTTGCTAATTCCACTAAAATGTACCCCTAGAAATAAAATTAAGAAAAAGCTAAAGAAACTTGTAAATATCAAAATTCATAAAACAACCGCTAGTATAGCAGTCGGTAAAAGCTTAACCAAAGCAATAGTTTTGTAATTTACTAATTACTGAAGATAATGAAATAAAACTTATATCACAGAGAACAAGTACTAATCGGTTCCCAATTCGCTTTTAGAATTCATGATTTCTGTATGAAACCCTAATATAGATATGCATCAAAAATAATATTCCGGAAATGTCAGTAAAATAAACAAAAACATTGCAACACCACTGGCAGAATTAACAAATAATAAATCTGAGATTATATTATACAGTAAAACCTCTACCGGGTGTTGCATCGTCGAGCGGGACATAGGAAATCCCATGTAATTTTAAATGGGGTCAATTATTGGCTTCCCTAATTATTTTAGAGAAAAATTCTATTTAGATTTATTAAAGAGCACTAAAACCCACATTCAAAAGAATAACTTTAGATATTTTTGATGAGCTCGTTTACGGGTTATCGCCGATTTCTTTTTAACTATTTCTCCTTTTTATGGCCCCGTATTTGCGGGCACCAGTCAAGGTAAAAGATGACTGTCAAATAAAGTTGTCATTTTGAAATGTGTGCCTTATTGTTATGAATTACACTTCTGAAGAAAAAATATTGATGATTAAATGGTATTATCAAGGAAATAGTTATCAAAATGTGTCAGACATGTTTGCTGCTCTGTATCCGAATAGACCGATACCTGCAAAATCTACAGTCGAAAGGACTATCAAGAAATTTGAGACAAAAGGCACTGTAATAAATAACTGCAGATGTGAAGAAAGGCAGGAACAAAGAAGAGATGCAAGAAATGATAGGGACTTGCAAGTTTTATTGTGCGTGGAAGAAAATGATGGGAAGATCAGCACAAGGAAACTTGAGGATGACATAGGATTAGATCACACCACAGCGTTACGAGCTTTGAAACGACATAAATATTATTCATACAAATATGAAAAGCACCAAGAGCTAAGAGATAGGGACGAAATACGACGACAGGAGTTTTGTTTTGGTATGATGGAAAGACCAAACATGGATAGGGAATTTTTAAAAAACATTTGTTTCACTGACGAATGCACATTTACCTTAAACAATGAACCCAATGTTCAAAATTATCGATATTGGAGCAAAGACAACCAACACAGGTTTGTGGAAACAAGGACGCAATATCCACAAAAAGTTAATGTATGGGCTGGGATTTTTGGAGAAAATATTATCGGGCCATTATTTCTTACACGAAATTTAAATGCAGAATATTTTTTGGAACTACTTGAAGATCATATTTTACCTACTTTACATGATGCCGCCAGGGAAAATCAGGAAGTTTGGTACCAAATGGATGGCTGCCCGGCACATAGTACCCTGGCTGTCCGGGAATATTTAAACCGTGCTTTTAATGGAAATGTTATTGGCTTAAATCATACAGTAAATTGGCCAGCCAGGTCTCCTGATTTATCGCCAAATGATTTCTTTCTCTGGGGCCATTTAAAAAATAGGATGTACAGGGTTATCCAACCAAGACTAGACAAGGCGATTTTTTGACTTTTCCTGTACTTTTATAAAAAAACTGAAATAGCCATCTTAAGTCATTTTCTCCCGCGAATTCGAATATCTTCAGCAAAAAACAATTGAACATCAAACAAAAGTACTAGGGGTCACTTTGATATTTTTTTAAATGGGATGCCGTATTTTTAATGAGCTTATCCGATTTCTCATATAAATTTTGATCTAAAATGTTGGATTTTTAATTCAAAAACGCCTTTTTTCTTCAGTTTTAAATTCGGAAAATGTTCGTCTACCGTAAGATTAATACCTGATAGATGGATACCCGTTTCACCTGTTCACCCTTTAACCTGCTTTAAAGCGTCCGTCAGTTAGACAAAATAATCAAGTTTCAAATTTCTATATATTTTTCACGAATTAATTACAAATAATGAAATATTCTTTAGAAGCACGGCTAAATGTAATAAAATTATATTACAAAAGTGGAGAGAATGCTCGACAAACACAAAGAACATTTTTTGAGAGTTTCCAGAGACACATTTCAGTGGATACAATTCTCAGAATTAACAACCTATTTGAAGAAAGTAAGACATTGAAAGATAAGCCAAGAAAGATGAAAAGACGGAATATAAGGGATCGAGCTATTGTTCAATATTTTACTATAAATCCGAATTCCGCAAGCGGTACGAGAAGTAAGGTATGGTGCAGGGCTCCGGAGAGTAAGCTATGGAACAGTTCACAGAACTTTAAAAAAATGTGGTCTAAAACCATATTGCATCCTTCCCGTTCAATACTTAACACAGCTTCAAAAAGAAGTGCGATTTCGATTTGTTGCTTCAATGCTGATGAGAGAGCAAGACGAAGATTATAATTTATATAATAAAATTCTATGGAGTGACGAAGCGTCATTTACAACATCGGGGGTATACAATCGGAAAAATAGAAGATACTGGGCAGCAGTTAACCCTCATAGATATGAAATGATAAAGTTTCAAGGTTGGAGCTCACTTAATGTTTGGTGTGGGATGTTAGAAAATCGAATTATTGGACCACTATTTTATCGTGGCTCTTTAACAGGCCAAAGATACCTCCATTTTCTTCATAACGATATCGAGGATTTCTTGGAAAGGTTGTCATTGCAAGCCTACAACAATATCATTTGGCAGCAGGATGGTGCTCCGCCTCATGCAATTCGAGAAGTGGTAACATACCTAAACGAGCGTTACAATCAGTGGATTGGCCGTAACGGAACAATTCATTGGCCACCAAATAGCCCCGATATCACGCCAATGGATACATTTTTATGGGGTCATTTAAAAAATGTAGTTTATCAACGACCCAACAGAAGTCTGGAGGACATTCAGCAAAAAATTATAAATGAAATTAATAGACTTAACCAGGACCAAAATATTGTAAGAGATTCTTTGGAGAGATTGAAAAGGGGGCATCGGTCATGTTTTGAAAATAATGGAGGACACATAGAACAATTATATTATTGAGATTAAAGTTATTCACTTTAGTTTATAGTTTTTTCTAATATGTCATACTTTTTTTATCCGTAAGCAATAATAGATTTGCAAAAACTACTAAATTTGTAATTAATTCGTGAAAAATATATAGAAATTTGAAACTTGATTATTTTGTCTAACTGACGGACGCTTTAAAGCAGGTTAAAGGGTGAACAGGTGAAACGGGTATCCATCTATCAGGTATTAATCTTACGGTAGACGAACATTTTCCGAATTTAAAACTGAAGAAAAAAGGCGTTTTTGAATTAAAAATCCAACATTTTAGATCAAAATTTATATGAGAAATCGGATAAGCTCATTAAAAATACGGCATCCCATTTAAAAAAATATCAAAGTGACCCCTAGTACTTTTGTTTGATGTTCAAATGTTTTTTGCTGAAGATATTCGAATTCGCGGGAGAAAATGACTTAAGATGGCTATTTCAGTTTTTTTATAAAAGTACAGGAAAAGTCAAAAAATCGCCTTGTCCAGTCTTGGTTGGATAACCCTGTACAAAGATAAAAAAATACCCAAATCTAGACGAGTTAAAAAATGCTATTTCTGCCGAATGCAATAGAATTTCAGTTTACCAACATCTTCTTAAATCCTAAAGTTCTAACAATTTAATAGTACCTACCTATTAATTAGTAAAATATTGAAATATGTAAAATGTCATAATTAACCTTGTAATTGGATACTTTATTTTAGTTTTATTCAGATTAATTTGTACTCATAAATACACCTTTAATATTTTCGATGTCCGAGTTTTTATAACAATAAAGCACACATTTCAAAATGACAACTTTATTTGACAGTCATCTTTTACCTTGACTGGTGCCCGCAAATACGGGGCCACAAAAAGGAGAAATTGTTAAAAAGAAATCGGCGATAACCCGTAAACGGGCTCATCAAAAATATCTAAAGTTATTCTTTTGAATGTGGGTTTTAGTGCTCTTTAATAAACCTAAATAGAATTTTTCTCTAAAATAATTAGGGAAGCCAATAATTGACCCCATTTAAAATTACATGGGATTTCCTATGTCCCGCTCGACGATGCAATACCCGGTATAGCAGCCACTATAAAAAAAGTATCAAATAGTGTCCGCTATAGAGAGGGTAAAAAACAAAAAATTAATTTGCACATTATATTACATTCTTTCTTCAAATGACGCGAAATAATAAATCAATCAAAACCGACTTTTCCATGGGCGTGCAAGATTTTGCGGCATGTATAGATTTAAATAGGCATGCATTTTTACATTTGTGCAGAATCAATACAAGGATCGACATTAAATTCAAGTTTTGTCTTAAAATATGTATTTTTATATTCAATTTTTTAAGCTTATAATTTGTACCGCCGTACCATTTTCCTCGAATTTTGGAAAGCAATTTTATCAAAACTAATTAGAGTCTAGATGCTTATTCCGTTTCTGCTCTAATCATTTTATTCCTTTTTTTTTTATACCTAATCCTGGTTACCTGTTTGCTAATTATGTGGTTATTACGCCTTTATGGGTGCCTCTATTGGAATAATATTCCTATTTATATCTATACATTGGATGTTTATTTCTCAGAGAAACTAGTTAAAGTGTGAAGTGTCAGTGTTCTTTTAATTGGATATTGAGAATTTATAACAAACGCCCTAGAGTCGATCCATGTACAGTAAATGAAAAATAATTAATTCTTAACCGTTACGATTCTATTAAAAGCGGATTTGAGTGTTGACAATGCAGTGCAATTTACAGCAGATATGCTTAACGTTGGGAAAACAACACTATATAAACTTTTAAACGGAGGAAAAAGTGTTGGCGTCAAACCTCCAAAAACTTCTCCAGGACGACCAAAACTTGTGTTGGATGGCGTTGTAGTGCAGAGAATAAGGCGAAAAGTTCTTAGTTTCTTTTTAAAAAAAGAAATTCCCACGCTGGACAAAATTTTCTCCTCAATCCGAAAACACCAGGACTACCCATTTATGAGTAAAAATACGCCTTGGAAATTATTAAAAAAAAAATGGGTTTTCGATAGAAAGAACATGATAGGCAATCAATTTTAATAGACAGAACCGATATCGTCTGTTGGAGAAGAAATTACTCAAGAAGCATCTGAAAGCCAGAGATGAAAACAAAAAAATATTTTACCTAGACCAAACATGGCTAAATGAAGGCTACACTATTACTAAATTTTGGAAGGATGCCAAGAAGACCGCCATCTGAAAAAGGACATCGACTTATCATGATCCATATTGGAAGTTCTGAAGGCTTCGTTAAAGGTGGTCTGCTGATGTTCAAATCTAAAAATATAGGAGACTATTACGAAAATATGAATGCCGATGTCTTTGAAGATTGGTTCGAGCAAATGTTGGATCTTAAATCAAAAGATGCGATAATTGTATTGGATAATGCAAGTTATGCTATGCTGGCGGAAAAATTAGCGACAAGTACATGGCGTAAAAGTGAAGTAACAGAATGGCTAAGTTTAGGACAAATGTAATTTCCATTAGATTTCTTAAAAAAGGAACTATTGGTACTAGGCAATTTACATAAAAATGCCTTTAAAAAATATGTAGCCGATGAAATAGTAAAGTTGCGAGGAATATCTGTGCTCAGATTCCCTCCTTACCACTGCGAATTAAACCCGATCGAACATATAAGGGCTCAAATAATGACAAATATCACCAGAAAAAACACGACTTATAAAATGGTGAATTTAAAAAGACTCTTTAATGAAGCTATGGGTAAAATCAGTGCGGAAAATTGGAAAAAGTGTATCGATCATGTGACGGAAGAAGAGGCCGAAATGTGTCAGGTATATATACTAATCGAAGAAATAGTTGAACCGGAGAGGTGGTCATGCATCAGGGGCTTTAACTATCGATTTTCGTTTTGGTCCTCTATGATGAAGTGAGTAGGTATACCTGTGTCTTAGTTTTGGGGCATTTAAGAAAATGGGAAATAAAACAGGGAGTCGTCCTATTGGTGAGCAAATGCCGCGCTCTCTTCCAAACATTGTTGCTGGACTGTCGGTATTCAATTGAGAATTGATCCGCACTTGGCGGGTGCTGCTACATAAATAAGAACAATTAAATTCAGTTCGTTTATTTTGTTTTTAGATCTAACAATAGTAATGAAATGTAATTGGCTATTGCATGGGGGAGGGGGGGGGGGGGTTAACCTCCTCCTATATACGTCTTTGCTACAACATATAAACATATATGAATTTATCTAATTCTAGCTTCTCTATCTTTGGCTAAAATCAATTTTTAATGCTTGTAAAACATAATTTTGTTGCTATTTTTCAGTTTTCTTTCTACAATACAACTGTACTTTTGTTTGTAATATCATTCAAATATGTTAGCCACATCGTTTTGGAGATATTGATGTTTAGTAAAGCAGTTTATATTTTTTGGCGAGCTGGAGTATTTTAAAGCTTCAACAATATTACTTCTATTTATGCCCTATGTTTCAACTCTTTAAGTTATCCTGTTAAATTAGGATAAACAGAAATTTGAGTAATTTTCAAATAATTTTCGGTAGACACGAAATTGATGTTATTACGAAGATAAAAGTATGTACTAACCTGATGAAATATCCAATAGGTTAATTGCTCTAAAATTACCTAACTAACTTAATGATACAGTAATAAATAAACTAGCCTTAATTAACTAAAACCTATCCAAGAAAGTTGAAAAAATATATTACGGAAAGCAAACATTAGAAGTTATTTGTTTAATGTGTGCAAAAACCCTAAAAATTGAACCCGAGGTAAGCCATACTTACAGGACGTAATCTTTAATCAAAAAGTGTCTCCTAAGGGGGCTATATCCTCTGGAATGATGGGGTTCTTTTCTCTTTTTGATTTTACTATCTAGATTTAAATAAAAACGAATATTTGACCTTTCACCTTTGTGTAATTTGAGTAATTTTCAGCTATAATATCCCTAGGACATTGATAAGGTACGGAATAATTTTATGTCAATCGAAAGCACGCTGCCTTGGTATAGTTATTCCAAGCTTAATTTGATGACATAAAAAAGCATTAAACTGGTGACCATACGCGTCGCTCCTACCAAATAATTAAAATGCGGATTGTTGAAAATTTTTATTATGATTAAATAGTATAGTATATTACAGCTTGTTCATTATAGTTTATATCGATAAAAGGTTTGTTACCGGTGACTTCGCCTGCACAGAATATTTTTAAAATGGTCTTTCTGTAAAGAAAAATGCTTATTTTGCCAAAAACAGTTTAAAAATATATTTAAAGCCACATTTTAATGAAACACCACGCAATGTTTCTAAATATTGGTATATACTTATAATCAGGGTAACCTTGCAATTTATCACGAACCAGTTCTAAAGTTGGCACTATATTATTCTCGTAAAAGTTGTAAATAGTTCGCAAAATAAAATCCCTTGTAGTATTGTCAGCCGTTTTGAATTTTTGATTTAGTTTTTGATTTATTGGTTTACGCTTTATGGAATGACCAGTTACAGTCCTCAAATTAATTACGTTATAAATTTTTATAAAACCCAAGTTGTGTTAATTCATTACAAGTGCATTCTTGTACAAAGCGCATTTTCAGGTTTTCCCGGATTTCCTTTTTTTAAACACGCGTACATGTTTAAAATAATGCATTGACTTTGAGCATGTAAATCTTTGTTTCTTAATTCCGGACTTATTTCGCTATCGATGGCCGACTCTGGCACTGACTCATATTGCTGTGATAATTCACCTTGACCTTATGTTTCAAATTGTCGCCAAAAAGCTATACTGATATAATAAAATATAGGTACCAAGTAAAAACTTACTTGTCTGAAACCACACAGTTATAGCAGAAAATGAAATATGTAAATTACAGTAAATCGTTTCAACCAGTCACGCTTCTGTCCCATTCCAAATATCGCATACCTCAAACATAAAGTGATTTTAAAGCTGATAAGGGATCACCCAATTGGGAGAACCTTTAACTATGTGCTGTTCTTGTCTGTAGCATATAAATTTGTATTTATATGCTGCTCTATTAATTTTCCCATCCGGAAAAGATTGTTCGCACTTTTAATGTGCTCTATATTGGGTGTGGGCGTCGACGGTCTATCGCCAGGGTGTTGCCAGATCTACAAAGTTCTCATAAGTGCAGGAGGAACATAAGGGATTGTTATTTGTTTATTTTTTTGTTTAATAACAATAAAATTCTTTTTTAGTTTGATTTAAATTATTTTTGAATAAATAATATTCCTGAAGTACTAAAAATATTATTATAATATTCATGAATGGCTTGTTCCTTCTTTCTTTGATTAAAAAATTTCTTGGTTCAAAGTATATTTGCAAACTAGCTTTCAAAGAGAGTTACGGACTATTAATTAAATACTGATATAAAAAAACACTTTTAATAATAAAAACTTAAAGAATTTTTAAAAAAAGATCTGACAACCACGATTTTGATGCCGGTCCCTTTTAAGCCCGGTCGAAACTTTTTTATCGAGTTTTTTATCCATCAAACTGACTTTGGAAAAGGTATAGCAGCTCGACGCCGAAGTGTTGTTATCAGTTAAATGTTGATATAATTGGGTGATTTGTGCGACATGACAGAAAATAACAAAATTTAATTGGCTGTTAGAACTGTCAAACATTTTTCTAATAAATATGCCTAATATATTCTCTCTATTCCACTGAATGTCGACCCCTCACTAAATTTAAATAATAGTATATTAAAGTACATGTTTTATAAAGCATCATCTTATAGCACGCGTCCATCTTAAAAAACGAGCCGCTCGCGGCGAGTTTTTTAACGGGACAAGTGCTCTAACTGCTTTATAAAACACGTACTTTATACTATTCTTTCTATTTTGTATTTTTTTCAATAAGAAAATACATATTTAAAAAGAAAATCAACCCTTCCAATTTTGTAAATTTATATGTCTAAATTCTATGTTGGTAATACTATAAATTTACTTTTATCATATTCTTGACAATAAATAATATTCTCTTTGTGTCATTGTCACGAAATTTGTGTTTTAATATTTCATAGAGTTGTTCATAATTATAATTAAAAAAATATGGAGCATGATAATCTAAGTTCAACTCCCCCTGAGTTAAGGGATATTGCTAATAAAACGATAAATCAACTTTTACCAGAGAAATCCCGAAAACTTTCTTTTCTCATGGATCACAATAACAGGAAACGTCAGACGTCAACAGAATAAAACATTTAAATATTACCAATGCCAACTTTAAAAAAATAAAAAAACGGTATCGTAATAGATCTGTTTCGATACTGAAAACGGTATCGTAATAGATGTCTTATGAAACAAAATTAGAAAAAGCTTATTGTAATACTATAATTTTAAGTTTTGACTTTAAATAGTTATGTCGATAATTAAAGGAAACCATCTTCAGGGCACCTCATTTGAGGAGCTTCCTTAGAAGGCATTTTTGGATGTGTGTTGATATTTATATGATATTAAATATGATTATTTTTGGACGTGAATTACGCTCTGTAAATACGGCATCTGCATTTTCCTCCACTTTTAAAGATACTGCTACGACTCGATTTACCTTATAGACTTTTAAATTAAGATACATATTTGAAGACAAAAGAATAAAACAAATCAAATTTTAAGGTGTTAAAGTGTGCCAACAAATACTTGACAAACAACGCTAATATGTTTTGATGGAGACATAAAAAAGTAAAAGCCACTTAATTTTTTTAGATAATTAGTACTAATTATAAAAATAAATGATAATTTAATACAATAGCGAAGTAGTTACTTTTCCTGCAGCTGATTAAAAATCACAAAGAAGTAAAAAAGCAAGTTATGAAAATAAAATAAATGAGCTTTGAAATTAAAACATGCAGGAAATGTTAAATCGGTCAGTAGAAGATAGCAATATAGGAAATATTTATGTGAATATATTAGTTTATTAAAAGTAAAATGAAATACATTCCGTGTAGTATTCTGAAATAAATTATTTTCTTTTTAAACATAATTTCCATATGATATATTGGTAGCACAACCCACAACAGTAGGTAAGTACCCTACACAGTAAAAAATATCCAGCTGGTAAAAATCATTTCAGGAATGGTAAAAAAAGTAGTGTTAATGTTAACACCCGGATCAACATAATTTGACACATTTTTGCACTCATATGGGACCAAAGTTGTTGTATTAAATTTGCCTATGAATTTAACTTTCTAAAAAGTTGATTTTGTTGAATGGGTGTTAATTATTTCATTTTACACTCTATCTGGAAAATTAAATACAATGCCAATTAATAACACCATATTAGCGTGTAAATACACCCCGCTAGAAGGTTATTTTAACACATTGAGTGTAAAACTTATTCTTTAATCGTTTTTTTACACGGCCCCGGGTAAAAATACCTAAACCCGTGTTCCCGAAAAGACAGGCGGCAACAAGTGGTGTGAAATTCTAGGAAATGACAGATGACGCCGACGCTACGCGCAAATTCAACTTTTAAGTCAGTCTGATTGTGCCCTTTGAACGTGATATAGAATAATGTTATATTTAAATTAAAATATAGAAACAAAACAGAGTTCTGTAAAGTGTCAAATGAGAGTGCCTCTTATGAGGATCTTGTTAAATTGGGTAAACATATTAACGAAATTTAATAGAAACCTTACTAATAAGTACCTACGCCATTTTTAAGAAATAAAGTAGGTTTTTACATTGGTACAGTTTTCCCTTCAGCTTTTAAATTATTCTGATATAAGCTTATAATATAAATATATTCCTTTTTTATATAAATACTTAGGTACCTACCTACATATTTTACTTCATAGATCTCTAAATAAATATACGATTAATATCATACTAGTCATTTTCATTCTTTTATTGTTCCAATAAATACTTTTATTTAGTTCTTTAGTGTTCTAAGTATACATAATAATATATTTATTATGTTATTTGTTTTGTTAAGCTTAACAATAAGGTACAATAAACGTAGATATACATATATTTAATTTAGTAAATTGTAAACTATATAATAATAAGTGTGTCATTTTGTTCAACTAGTTATAATAATAAGTGTAAAAAAAAATTGCAGGGTTTTCCAGTTCTGTTGTAACCATCAATTTGTTTATAAATAATCGATAAATAATACTCAATATTTTTATTCATTTAACAAACCTTTTCCAAGCGATCTGAAGATTTATATATATTAGGGGCTACTACTTTCGGCTTTGAATAAGTCATTCAATCATGTATCAAACTAAGCAGAGGTTAATAATGTAAAACATCTTGAATGCATAATTTTTTACATTTTAATTATAAACGCCCGGTTGGATTGATACGGGATTAAATGACTTAAACTGTAGTAAAGTCACACCCAAATAAAATAAAATTTACACTACAATAATATGATATTTACACTAATTAATCACAAATTACCATTATTTCATTTACACCCTAGAAGGATAGGTTTACAATCTGTGAGTTTAATTTACACTCGATAGTGTAAATGTACCTACCCATAAATAAGAAGAATTAACACTCATCAAAAAGTAAAAAAAAACATTTAAAAATGTATTTTTTACAAGATATACTAATTGGTTAATATACCCTATTGACTGTAGTCCTATATGTACCACCAGTACGTGTTAAATTTAACACTCAATTTTTACTGTGTAGCTTCTAGTTCTACTGACCTGAACCAGCCTGAAACTAATTCAAATATTAAAATTGTTGTACAGGGTGTCCCATTAAGGTCGGCAAGGTACGATATTTTGGAAGGCATAAACCCTACTGCTTTAGGAAAAAAAAATGTATTGACTGAATCGATCTAAAGAAATTGCTGGATAATATTTTCAAGTATTCAAGGGCCGCTAGTGGGCACAGTTACTAGAATATATTTAAAAGTTTAATTTTATCAGATAATCGTTATGTTAAGGTACTGATTTAATGACGGAAATAAAAAGCTTGTTAACTTTTGCGGAAACTTTTCTCTAAGTCTTCGTTTGTATCTTCGAAATTATGAGTGGGGGAAGCTATTATTCTCCAATTATCAGTATGGCTTCAGAAAGAAGCTATCTACCACGCATGCCATAGATATCCTGTGCCAATATGTTCTGAGGGGGTTTGAAGGGGCAGAGTTTGTAGGAATAACATATTAGGATTTATCTGAGGCTTTTGATTGAATTTCTTATTATGTCCTTCTTAAGAAGCTTAGGTTTTATGCCTTGGACGAGAGTAATATTATCCTGATGCGGAGTTACCTTTCGGATCGAAAGCAGCTGACGTCCTTCAATCGCGCAGTTCGGATATCCTATATTTCAGTTACAGAAAGAACCATGTCAATATTAACACCGCAAGGTTTTAGTCACCCATCAAATTATTGTGATTTTTTAACTTCATTACAAACTCCTTGCATTCTAATGAGGTTTTTATTTAAATTAGCACTTTTTTCGTTGTTTTTTTTTTATCAAAAACTAGCCATTGCAGGAGAAAAGATATTTGACAATACAACTTGAGATCTTCAAGATAAATATGATTTAAACCACTTTAATGATATACCTCTAGAGTCATGACATTTACGCTTCTTTAATCATATGCTGTGGTTAACACAATCAAAAGCTTTAGAAATATCACAAAATATTGTTGCGGCAAAATTTTCTTCATTAAGCTTAAAATAAAGATGTTCAAGAAATAAAAAGATAGCGTCATTAGTATTTTGATTTTTTGAAATGCATATTGATTTGGATTTAAAATATTATTTTTATTTAAAAAGTAAATCATTATATTTGTAACAATTTCTTCAATAATTTTAGAAAGTCTTGAAAGTAAATAAATTGGTCGAAAATTAGCAGATTCATAATTACCACCTTTATGAATTGGAATAACAATGGCTGATTTAAGACATTGTTGAAATATTCCGGTTTGGAAAGAAATATTTATTGCTTTGGCTAAAACTTTCAAGGCAGGAACAGATAGTTGTGAAAAAATTGTAATAGACAAATTTTATCCCATCCAGTAGAATTTTAATTTTTTATTTCCGTAAACATCAGAAAATACAAAACAAACTTAAACTCCAACTACTGATGTTTATTGTTTTGTAGGTAAAGCCGTTAAAAATAAACAAAACAGAAATTTAAAGAAACTAAAAGTACATGAAATTAAAGTATTTTTAACAGTGACATGATCTTCCTAATGTTAATATTTTCTGATAAAATTGAATGAATGCAAAGAGCAGTACAAGATGTCATCTGCTATGAAATGTAATATTGCTCTTTACTAAACGCTTAAAGAAAATATTGTTGCTGCACCCAATTGTAAAATAATAAATAAGAAACTTGTAACTT
Organism: Polydrusus tereticollis; assembly: GCA_963920685.1. Classification (NCBI taxonomy): domain Eukaryota; kingdom Metazoa; phylum Arthropoda; class Insecta; order Coleoptera; family Curculionidae; genus Polydrusus; species Polydrusus tereticollis. Next base: position 81,359,144 of record OY987329.1, on the reverse strand, counting down.
ATGAATATTTATTTAAAGATGAACTATTAAGCATTACAAATAATAAACTAGGCAATAAAAATAATAAAATGGTAAATAATGGTTGAACCCAGATTTATTTAATAGATTTTTATGGATGAATTGTAAAGAAGTCAACAAGTTTTCTTTTCTTATGATTTATGTTTATTCTTAATATTCTTGATGTGGGGTACCGTGAAACAGCTAAGCAATACGACATAAAATTGAGAAAGGTTAAAGCATCGTCGAATTGAGATTTCTTTAAAGTAACCTTATTTCCAATATGATACAAACGCGTGCAAGGTTCTTTGTAGGGGATTGTTACAAGTACCTACGCCTGAAAAACTGCTGCAATTTTTCCTGTTTTCTATAAATAATGAAAAAGTCTTCTAAAAATTTCACATATTAAATAACTGTAATAGTAAGTCAAAATATACCTCTTTAGCTTATTTTGACCTTTTCAATGCCTTTTTCAATTTCTTCTACAGTTGTGATATGTTGATTTATCTTAAGCCAAAAAATGGCGGAATATTATTTATGGTTAATTTTAATTTGCTAGGATGCAGAGTTAAGTAGATTTTAAAACACTAAAAAATTTTCCATGCGCATTAAAAAATTTATTTTTGAAATTTTAGGACACAAATTAATGCGTTTACGGAAAATAACTTGAACAAATGTTGATGATAAGGTATTAACTGGAATTTAATTTGTCTTTTTTAGGTCACAACACAAAGGACAATAAAATGATTTGGTGTTACATAAACCACTTTAGTTTATTTTAAGTAACTGGAGCAAAGTTATGAAAATATACTTTAGGTGTTATCAGTGACCAAATGTAATCGTATTCGTATGGACATTTAAAACTAGGCCGAATATTAATGGGTAAGTGATTGCTTACTTATCCTTATTAAAATGGTTATAGAATTACTACAATGACCCAGAAATACGTATAATTTCAGTTTACGTTTAATAATTTATTAAAAGTTTGCCACTAACTAACGATAGGTTTTATTTCGTGAAGTAATTTTGTGACTGTATAGAGAAATAATATGTAGCTGAATTTAATTTGTAATTATTAGTTAAAGCGAATTATTTACATTCTTTGATTTAATATTTTTTAAAAGAAACGAATTACGCAATTTATATAATACGATATAGAAATACAGAATAAAGTGTTTTGCTTTTTTCATTGTTGAAATTCATGTTAATTGCTTTAGTGAAGATAGAATTCTATCATCTGGTTTATTTTGCCATTCGCGACTTGTTCTACCATCTAACTTTCGTAATAGATCCGGAATATAAGGTGGGTCCCAAGGTTAAACAAGTAAAATGACTTGTATGCTGATATACCGTATCTATAAATTAATTTTCTTAACGCGACTGAAGATTTGTGTTCTTTTTTAAACAAAAACTTATTTACGTGTAAATATTTTCAAGTAACAATAATCGAATTTATATCGTCTATTTGTAATCACGTGTGCAAAGCAACCAATGACATTAATATTATAGTAACTTCTTCAAACCGAAACATCAGTTATTCAAAAATAAAGCACTAAAAATCATTGCGAACGCACGTACTACACAACGATTTACAAATACCAAAAATAACAGAACACATTAACAAACTTATAGTGGACTACTACAGAATAGAAAACGTGTTACCAAATAATCCCATCACACAAACTCACGCTCAGACACCACCACTAACACTAGATACAAATTTCCACGGGATTGGCAACCTTAATGAACGGCGAACAACAAAAACCCTGTTATTTCAAAACAGACCAATTACAAAGAAACAAGAAACAGAAAGTCAATAGAAAAATAAATCAATCAAGACAAATATAGAAGTTCTCAAAATCCAAACAAACCTTACATGTTATGCCGAAGAAGCAAACACTAGTAATAGTAGTAATATACCATTGTCTGACTTAAATAAATACCCACATCTGATATATTACTAAAAAAATGCAACGTTGAAAAAGTTAATGCAGACATAATTAAATTTATTAATGAAAACAAATACCATTGGCCAAATGCATATAACAAATTCGCCAGACAATGATGGTTCGTTTGCGAATAAAGTGAACTTACCGCTAATATGAAGACTAATTAGATCATCTATACAGAGTGACAAAAAAGTAGCGCATAATGCCTGCAACTTTTGAATTACCTCGTATACGAAAAAGTGATCTCGTTGAAAGTTGTTCACTAAATTATTCCCCACATTTCTACCTGCATAAATTTTTTCTGTCTTTTCTGGTTTGGTTGCCATAGAGCTAACTTACTTTTTTTAAATGGAATATCTCGCATATGATTGCATATTTGGATTCTACTGGGAAAACTCTGAAATTTTTGTATTTCAAATGTTCACCTATCTGCAAGCGTTTCCGAGATATTGACAGCTCAAAAATGAAAAACTTCCTAAGTATAATTATTCCTACCTAATACCGTTGTGAGTCTCTCTTATACAATGCTAATACCCACTAGTTGAGTCGAGGTGTTTTCATGACAGCGACCTAAGAGATGTCAATTTTGAGTTCCTATTTAATTCCCTATCGTCTGATTTCTAATTTGTTTACACTATGATTCATCTGACTGAGAAACAACGAGTTGAAATTTTAATAATGAGCAGTTACGGAAATAGGAAGAGATCGCAAAATCAGGTTTGGCAACTTTTCAATGAATTATATCCAAATAGGCCTCCAATAGATCAGGCAACCATTTCTAATTTGTTACGCTATGGTTCATCTAAATGAGAAACAACGAGTTGAAATTTTAATAATGAGCGGTTAAACCTTAATTGCATACAGTTTTTCCAACTGACTTAAGAAGTGTCACTTTCTATGTTTCTTATTAATTCTACTACAGATATATTTAATGTGGGGGAAGTACTATTCCTTCTAATATTTGACTTTACGTGGTGTCATACTAGTTCGATTGGATTAAATACACAATAGTAGGGGGGAAGACGCAGCACTTCATGTCCATTGTCTGTGGCAAGTTTATCACACACGTATTCTTTATTAACTTTAAAAGCCTGTAATGTGGCAATCTAGAGAGGAATCTGCTTTGTTTTTAGCTGAAAGAAACAGACAGTTCAGAACAAATTAATTTTGTGAACCTTCATGAATTATTGTTATTCTTTTGCCGTTATTTGAAAAATCATTCCATCCTCTTTCTGCAGTGTCATGTGTATCGAACCATGTTTCCTCAAGGTAGATAATTGGTCGACTTACTGCTCTAAATTGTTAGCAAAATTATTCTTAGGCTTGAAGTGCTACAAGGAATGTTGTTTCGTCATTGGTAAGCCTCTTTCTTAGGGAAACTAGGGTTGGTACATATTGTTCTTCAGACATTTGATAGATTTTCCTTCTTAATAAATCCAAATAATTCTCGTCAACACTTCTAAATGTGCCACAGTCACTAAGCTCCTTTCTGTGAATGATAGGTTTCAGTACTATATCCTTTACCGAAGATAAGGAAATACTTGTTAAAGCAGACGTCTCGTCTAAAGCATCACCTGAATTAAAATCTCTCTTCAGCAAGGATTGGTACACATAAGGGAGAGGGGGGGACATTGGGACGCTACAAATATAATTAGCTGTGTATAGCTTGGCTTTCAATAGATTGATCATATAATGTTATGTTGTTGACATTGATAAGTTTACTATCTATCACCATAAGCTTAGCGCTTATCCACTAATAGATGAATCAGATTTTGATATTTTACCAAGTATTCAAATTTTCCCGATGTGCCCCCTGGCTGGGGTAGATTTGGACACTGTAGGGGCAGATGTGGACAACAATAAATTGCTTTATTCAAAAAGTTTTAGTCATATTCATTTGGTTAATAAAGGTGATACTCTAACATAAATCGTATAAACAGTAAAAAAAAATACATTAAACACAACATTTTCATTTCATTTAGTTGACATTATAGGCACGGAAGTCTACTTGAAACCGCTTTATTGAACTAGACCTTGCAGTTGTTTCAGACGTTTTTGGCTTAGGTAGTTTTAGTTCCACTTGTTCCAATTCTATTAGGTCCTTATCAGTTACTTGGGGTAATGTAAATCCAGTTCCTTTCGTTCTGAGAAAATTTATCAAATATTTTCCGTCGACTATTTCTTCCACTTCTCAAACATAGTATTTTTGGGTTTTCTTCGTGCAATATTTAATCAGCAAAAAGTCACCGATTTTGATATTTGGCATCCCAGATTCAGGATCTATGATAGTCTCTACATCTTGCATTCGTCGGAATTTTCACGGTCCATTTCACTTAAACAGTCAGATTCATCATCAGCGTAGCTTACATCCCCGGAATCCTCTGAATCATTCGCTTGTTGCTCTACATTATCAAATATGTTATGTTTAACTTGCTTTTTCTTTTGCTTGACTATTTTTTCTTCTTCTAGTCTATCTTTTTCTGGCGTCTCTTTTAGAATTCGTGATTTTCCAGGCCGTCTTCCTTTTAAATTTAATTTATTTTTCTCTGCTTTGGAGTAAGGCCATATTATGTCTGGAGATATGACATCCGGCTGTAATGAAGTTGAGGGAGTGCTCATGCTACCGGTCAACGTAGATGTTAATGGTGCGTCTATTGCTTCTGGAGCCCTTGAATCTGTTACAGATGCAGCAGCGAAGTCATCTTCTTTAAAAATACCTCTATCAAAAGGCACAATACCGGTTTTTCTAAACCCAGAACATATATTGGCCAGTGTAAACGCTTTCTGATACGCTTTTTCTGTCAATTCTGCGATTTCATAAATGGATACTCTTTTGCCAGGATGGTTTACTAACCAATCATTGAAGGCTTGCTTCAAATAGGTTTTAAATGAGCCATATAGCGCAACGTCAAGAGGCTGAAGGCGGTGCGTACAATGTGGGGGAAACGTAACGAAAATAATTCCATTCTTCCTACAATATAAAATAATTTCGAGACTGGTGTGAGACCCATGGTTGTCCAAAACAATCAATATTGGTTCATTTTTCGTATATTTCGTATGCTTCTGTATGTGTTTAATTAGATCCGAGAATAATATAGATGTCATCCATCCTGACCCTGACTTGTTGGCTAATCCAAGACTTCCTGTGGGCGCACCTTTCATAAAAACATCCCAGCCCAGACTCTAACACTAATACAACAAAAATATTATGCTCCGGTAAACCATGCACTAATATAGCAAAATTCACTCGTCGAATTGGAACTAAAGTCAATAAAAATCAATTTGCTAATTTATATATTGTCAGGTATTTGTGTACCTACTTAAAATGGTACAGCAATTACTGATGCAGGCTAATGTATACTCCGGCTCTGCCTGGAAATAATTACATTTGGGGCATCTTATGGAAAGAGGGATAAGAGGGTTCTGTAGCAGTCAAAAGATCAACGGTAGAATATAAACTTAACTATACAAGGCTCGACAGCTTGGCAAGTCTGATGATAGACAGCCTGAGGTGCGATGCTGATTTCACAACTGTTCACCCATTTTTCTTAAATGAAATTTGAGTCATTGGAATTCCCGCCTTACAAGGTCACAAGGTGAGAGATCCCCCTTTTGATTTTGAAAATTAATATATCAAGTTGCTAAATTGTACGAAAACATCCTATTTTCGCTCCTTTCTGTAGGCTTGCTTGGTATCCCGTGTTTAATTTAATTCTTCGACAATTTTTGATTTGATTAAGTTTCTGTTTCCTAATGAAATATTGCATGCTCGGATTTACTTTCAAATTCGTTAAACATGACAGCAATTTTAACCATTTTATCGAAATAAACTGATGATAAATTATTTTTTTATTGCTTGCTCAAAAGTAGTAAAACTTTAACTTTGACGAAGTTTTAGGTGCGTCGGTTTTGTCGGTCATTGTAGTTATTATTGCTATAGTATTTAAAGTGTTATTGAAAAAATCCGCCTTTTAAATTAATATATAGAAAGCAATGTCCGGTGTAAGTTATTTTAATGAACCCATCTATAATAAAAAAAAAAATGCTGTTAAATGTAATAAAAGCGTATATATGCCTTTCAGTCGAACTGCAGATATTTCAACAGTATCATTACAGTATAATGATATCAATATAAGCAAGTCCATTAACTTAGTCTAATGAAAGTTACCAAATTCTGTTTAATTTGTAGTTCATTTTTTCGGCATAATTATATGGTCGAAAGAAATATCTGGTTTACTTTCTTGAATATGAAAAAATGTATAAAATATTATTTTATATCAATTACTTATAAATTCTGGAATTCCTTTAGTCTACAAAAGGCGAGACCAAGGTGAATAAATATATATAATATAATTTAAAGAAATAGTCCATTCTCAAAATGGAGTTGAAATGATAGGGAAAGGAAAGAAAGTCAAAAAGTCTATCTCCACTAATTTAATAAAAGAGCAATTAAAGCCTCAATTTTTTCGTATTAATAAGTCTACATGTTTCGAAGGTAGTGACCTTCATGCTCAGGAGACAAGAGAAATGTTGCTGTTAGTATTAGCAGTAGAGAGAAAATTATGGGTGGAAGGTGACGTTGATGGAGCTTTAAAATTTGTAAAATGTATTAAGAAATGATTGAAACTTGATGAACGCAATCAGTATACCGAAATGCTAGATCAAATTCAGTTCAAATATATTGGTATAAGGTTAGTCATATTTATTATCTTATGAAGGAAAATGATGTTCTTCCTATGAAGGTTTTTATGAAAGGATATATAAAGAGGATTTGTGGGACATTCTAGTTCATATCAAGATATTTCTTTAATAGAATGGAAGAAAGATTTTGTTAGACTTTAAGTACAATTTCCATTTTATTGAAGTCACATTTATAAACCACCATACCACCCCATAAAAATTTTGAAAAGTATTTTTTAAACCTTTATTGTCAGGTGTACAGAAGAACCGCAATTTCCAAAATATGTACTTTTTTCTGACGAGGTGTTTATAAAATAAGGCATTTTTAATTCGCGAAATAGTAATATGTGGGCGGAGGAAAACCCTTATGGTGTTCACATGAGGGGGTATCAACACAGGTTCTCGGTCAACATGTGTGCCGGCATTGTTGGAAAATGATTAATTGGACTATTTATCTTAATTCTTTAAGAAATGTGTTGCCAGAATTTTTACATGATCTGCCCTTAAATATACGACAAACATGATGGAGCGCCAGCTTATTTCTCACTTCTTGTTCGCGAGCACCTAAATAAAAATTTTAAAAGACATTGAATTGACCGCGGAGGCCCTGTCACCATCTGTACTGAACCTGATGGTTCTTTTGACCTAATTTCTTTAAAACTTCAATAATTGATTTTTGTAGCTTAACTGGTTTTCAGCCACTTTTCGAAGAATAGGTGACATCTAGCGACTTTTACAAAGAGTAGAATTTTTGCCCCTGGTTAAAGTTAACATTGTCCAATAGGATCAAATAGACAAACTTACTAACGGTAACTTATGTCCCAAAATTGGTTTCGGTAGCTGAAGTAGCTCCGAAGCTACAAAACGAAAACTAGGTTATGAAGGCCATTTTCAAAGGGCTCTAGCTCCCTGAGGAGGCATTTCCGGACCCATGTTCATATGAACTTTATTATTTTTTTCAAGTATTCTATCTAAACTAAAAGTTTGTAACATGATCAAATTAACACCCTATGTATCCTTGTTTCATAGCATTGCATTTCTTTATAGGTTAGACATTAAGTCTAACATTTTATATCGTAGACAGAAACGGATGTTAACCCGTTTTTTAGTATATTATGAGAAATTGAGAATAATGAGCAATAATCCCAAATTACATTGAATACAGGGTATCCCAAACTCGATACATATTATACATTAGGAGAATCTAGAAAGCGAATCTCAATATTGTGCTGAAATTTTGAAAATAGCAATAAGTCATTGCATTCTAGTCTCTAAAAATATTTTTGAAAATGCGGTGTTGCCAGTTCCACTTCTACCGGCTACTAACTTTAGAATTTTAAATGCAACCCCCCTCTATATTATTCGATTTGTTTATTGTGCGGTTAAATCTGAGTAATTCTAATAAACCATATCCTATATCTATCTGTCATTATTCCTTAGATATTAATTATTTTGTTTATTTTTGCGGCCAAAACAATAATAACAAAAAATCAAATATTGTAGGTATCTAAAGATCTACAACTGAAAATTTCAAAATATTTAAACAATATACAGGTATTTAAGTTGTATAACAATCCTGGAAAATATTTTATACAGAGTGCCCAAAAAATGTGTTTCGGTGGGCCTTTAAAAAAAAAATACCAAAAGTCACTTAGTTTTGCGAAGTGATACTAACCTAACTTATGGAGATCCCGACTTTCTCAAAAAAATGATTTGGTCTGACGAATGAAGATTTTATGTGAGGGTGTACTTAATCGTTTTTGAGCTCAGGAAAATCCACATTATAATAAAAAATGGGGATATCAGCAAAAAATAACTTTTTTTGTTGTTAATAAATGACAAACACAAGGACAACTGTTTCCAACTTTTTGGATAATTTGTCGCTCAATATCTCTTAAATTTGTTGGCTAGTCATCAGTTGGGTCGGGTTCCTGCTGATTGTACATATGAAGTAAACAGGGAACTGAATTTAATGTTTAAAGATCGATGGATAAGACGTTAGGGTTGACCACCGCGGTGTCCAGATCTTATTCCCCTGGATTTCTATCTTTGGGGCAAGATTAAAAAATAAGTGTATAAGACATCTTGCGGGGACAACAGAGAATCTGCGAAACACACACGCGCCTTTCAAAGATTGAATCCAGAGGAAATTAAAAAAGCTACAACTTAACATAGTTATGATGACTAGGATTCATCAGCGTCTACTTGTAAATGGCCAGCATTTCAAACAATTAAGCCATTAGTTAGAGAAGTAGAAAAAAGTGACTTTCGGTGTTTTTTGGAAATTTTGGTATTAATAATCTTTAGAATGATGGTCCTATGAAAATCCTCACGCTACTCTAGAACATAATCTTCAACATAAATTCAACATTAATGTGTCGTATGGTATGTTCAATAGTCACTTAAACGGTCCACTCATAATCGACGGTAATCTCACAGAACAAGCATACTTAAATTTTTTACAGAATCACTTGCCAAACCTAATAGAAGATGTTCCACTTAATGTACGACAGAACATGTAATTACAACATGATGGAGCCAATGCACACTACAGTTTACAAGTACGAAATTTTTTAAACAATAACTTTCCAAACCGGTGGATTGGTCGAGATGGTCCGCATAATTGACCAGCTAGATTGCCAGACCTTAATCCTCTGGATTATTGTCTTTGGGGGTGGTTAAAATAATTGGTATATTCAAGTAAAGTAAACACTAGAAATGCATTACTTGATCGAATAATAAATGCAGCAGCAACTACTATAAGAAGCATACCCGCATCCTTTCATGGAGCGACGCGAGCTCAGAGGCTGATTTGTGTTTAAAGGTAAACGGCGGCATTTTTGATAACTATAAATATAAAACCTAGCCTATTTGTCATAAATATTTTAATTTGAATATTGTTTGATAGGGCCTATGTTTTTAGGAACTTTTTTGTTTATTTTGGGTATCCGAATACGTACCTAAAATATTGACATTTCCTCCTGAATCACCTGGATCTAAGAAGCGATAGATTACGTGTTCACCTGAGATTTGATTAAAATAAGGTTTATATTCAATCCACTTCTAATTTTATTCGTGATAATTATGACTCTAATTCTGCTGAAAAATATTGTTTATATATTTTACCAAGGGCATTGATAATAATTTTTTTTGTGGGTGAAGAGGGGGGCGGGGTAGGTAATATTTAGTTTGATGAAATAAAGTAAGACTAGTAAGATTATTTATGCATTTGGTCATGTCATACCAACAGATCTCTAAATACAGTTTATTAGCCAAGCATAGTATTAGCACTCTTGCCATGCTTTTACACGAAATTTGCACAACTAAGAAATCTTGCAAGGAAATAAAGCCGTAGACAAAATTAACACAACATCATGCATTGTCACACATTGGCTAATATTTCTTTCCTTAACCCTGAGCCTAAACTTCGATTTCAATTTTCTATACGTTTTAGGTTGGTTTTTGATAATGTCATCGATCTAGATATTTTTAATAAAATGTTTATTCTCGCTTTAGAAGGGGTATAATAAACATGTTGTCCCTTTTCGAAAATTCGTATCCACCTGTGAATATACTATCAACTGTAACATATGGCAGTTGATATTACACTTTAGACTTTACCCTACTAGCATATGTGTAAATCCACCACTGCAAAATTAGACAGCCTCCATTATCCAACAATATACAGGGTGTGTCAACAAGGTGTTCGCCTTCGATAGCGCCTAAACTGCAAGAGATATAAGAAAAAGTTTTATATAAGAGTTATAGGGTTTGCAATGGAGCATAACGTAAAAATATTTTGCGTTATACAGGATGGCTCAAAATATTGCTACTACATAAAATTTTTTTTTTTTTAAATAAAACACCCTATATATTTTTTCTTTTTCTGATTCCGCTAGAAAGAATCTCTACAGTCATATTTACTTTTTTGAATTTGATTGCGACGTTGTCAAGTAAATAATTATTTCCTGTTATTTTATGATTTTTATTTGACTTATTAAAAAAATCATAGCTGCCTATGGAATCAATAGAATTAAACAAAATTTTTACCATAAGTTCCTTAAAGTACTTGGTACGTAACCATATCACTATTTGTTTTATTTATTATACGGGGTGTTCGTGTTGACTAGGCAAATTTCGCTAATTTAAATATGCATTATGTCAATTTTTTAAATGGAACTCCTTGCATTTTTTCAACTGATAAGGTGTATTTTTCAAATGCCTTAATTATTTGTTAAATATGTCATCTACCTAAATCTTCTAGTTTTTGAAATATTGTATATTTTATGAAAAGCTTCACGAAAATTAGTAATTTTATTATTTTAATCAAGAATGCCATGGGCAAAATAATTAAAATGGGCATAAACATCAAAACTGATACATATTTTTAAGAGTCCTCTTTAGAGAATTTTAGAAACGAAAAAATGCATAGATATTCGGTTAACGAAAGAATATCATCTGTTCTTTTAAGTATTAACATTAAATGTATTATAATTGAAACGAACATCTTACACATTTATATTATAAATAAACCAAACAAGAAAAACCGTATTGTTACAAATTTTGTTCAATGTGTCCTTCATGGCTCAAATTACATGAACGAATTCTTTTCGCAAATGAGTCGTTTACATTTCTTAACTTATTTGCAGTGATGGTTTGGAACACCTCTCGAATTCGATTTCGCATATTTGCTCTTGTGGTATATACTATTTCCTTTACATATCCCCATAAGAAAAAGTCTAGCTTGATAAGGTCGGGAGACCTTGCTGGCCAAGATACTGGGCCTCCCCTATGGATTCAACGGTCATGGAAACGTCGGTTTAAAAAATGTCTCACTAGTAGACTGTAATGAGCTGGCGCTCTATCCTGCTGAAACCACATTCTTTCACGAGTATGTTCTGGTAACCCGTTTAATAGCACTTCTAAATGATTCTGCAAAAAATCAAGGTACACCTGACCAGTAAGGTTTCCACGAATGAAATGTAGACCAATGATATTATTTCCGATTATACCAGCCCAGACATTAAGCGATCACCGATGTTGAAAATTAGTTTCTCGTGTAAAAAAGGGGTTGCTACTATCATAATATTGGAAGTTATGTTTGTTCACACATCCGTTTCTATGAAATGTAACCTCGTCACTAAACATAACATATTCAGAAAAACGAGGTTGTTGATGTATCATACCTTCAGCCAACTGGCAAGATATTACTCTATTTTCATAATCTTGCGGCTCTAATTCTTGCAATAACTGAATATGATATGGATGAAAATGTTCACTACGAAGCATTCTTGACACTGATGATGCATTAAACGGCAGTTCATTGCCTAGCTGTCGAGTACTCTTGTGAGGATCTTCAACTACACTTAAAGCTGTCATTAATTTATTCGTTATCGTTAGTCGCTGGCTTGACTCGTTCACGTGTTTCATAATCGATATTTCTTGTTCTTTCAAATCTCCCTTTTAATCGCTCAAAAGCAGTTAGATGAGGATGTCTACTTTGTGGATGTTGTTGGGCATAAATCCTCGAAGCTGAAAATGACTTTATTTCACCTGCTTCCAAAGCATAAGTCATGTCAATATTTCTGCATGTGAAAAGATCATGGTCAAAATACACCAAGATCAAAAATAGTGAAAAAGGAGAAAATTTAAACATTATTAACAATATAAAACCAATATAATCTTGATTATAATAATAAAATTATTAATTTCGTGTAGCTTTTCATAAAAATTTATACAATATTTCAAAAACTAGAAGAACTAGGTAGATAACATATTTAACAAAAAATAAAGGCATTTCAGTTCAAAAAATACAGGGTGTTCCATTTAAAAAATTGACATAATGCATATTTAAATTATCGAAATTTGCTAAGTCAACACGAACACCCCGTATAATAAATAGAAGAAATAGTGATATGGTTACGTACCAAGTACTTTAAGGTACTTATGGTAACAATTTTGTTTAATTCTATTGATTCCATAGGCAACTATGATTTTTTTTAAAAAGTCAAATAAAAATCATAAAATACCAGGAAATAATTATTTACTTGACAACGTCGCGATCAAATTCAAAAAAGTAAATATGACTGTATAGATTCTTTCTAGGGGAATCAGAAAGAGAAAAAATATATAGGGTGTTTCATTTAAAATTTTTTTTTTAATGTAATACCAATATTTTGAGCCATCCTGTATAACGCAAAATATTTTTGCGTTATGCTTCATTGCAAACTCTATAACTCTTATATAAAACCTTTTCTTATATCTCTTGCAGTTTAGGCGCTATCGAAGGCGAACACCTTGTTGACTCACCCTGTATATGTTTTAATTTATCTTAGGAGATCGTAAAAATTACGTTCCTTCTGGCACCTTTTGAACCCTTTAAAATTTGCGTATTTTTACTTTCTCCACTTAAATACCAGCTTAAAAGAAAAGAAAAGTCGAGATCTTTTTTAAACTAATAAAAACATTACCTTAAGCTACTTAATAATGAAACTTGACAGGTTTGCCAAAAAGCGTACCACCATATTAGCGCTTATCTAGACTAAACATCAAAGTAGCATAGAAGAACAACTTTCATTTATCGTCTAAGCTTTACCAAGTAGTAATTGTAATTAATACAACAACTGCTCGTGGCTAATCGCTAATCTTAAACTACTAAAACAATAGATACTGTTTTCACTTAATGGATTAGATAGGTTAATTAATAAGTAGGTAGTATAGAAATGCTCTTTTTAATTCTGCTTTGTAAATTTGACGGTTACATTCAGTTTTACAAAGTATCTACTTTATTTAAATCTATTCTGATTTGCCGGTTCTGTTTTAAATTGCAAAAATAACATAACTGGGTTTTGTATTCAGAAAGATCCTTCATATTATGTTCGTGAATAATTTATACAAATTATGACATAATGTGTTCAGAAAATCCAGAACACACCGATATTTCTAAATCGACGCACCTGACAAAAAATATTTCAAAATAAGGTTTGTAGGTAAATCTTTTTTTAGTCGATAATATAAAAATATTTTTGAAAATTTGGGATGCTTTACATTTTGAGTACAGGGTGTTGTAACGAGAACTAAACAGTGGCCTATTTTTGAATTTTCCTCTATTTCTGGAAAAACCCAAAATAGCCAATGTATTCTTTCCAGTAGGATTCAGAAATCTTACCAAAAAAATACTTTAAGAAAAAACAAACGCCAAAGTTTTTATATGATTTTTGAATAGTCACATTTTTTTCCTCATATTTTGGTGAACATTTTTAATATTGGGATAGCCGTTCTTATTAAATTTAGACAGGGTGTCCGGAAAAATGTGGGAAATCTCTCGGATTCAGATAGAACATTGTAAAATAATATGACAAGTTCCCATAATATTGTTTCTGACAGGCGCCCTCCCTACTGAGATATGTGGTTTTTCTTAGTTTCAAAGTACTTAATATAAATATAATATACTAATTAGGAAAATATTTCCTAGCCATCTGATTTAAAAGATTTTTAAAGATTTTTAAATACTTAATATAATTTAATAAAAGTTTAATGTTATGGACACTAGTAAAGACTTCTTAAAATTGTGTCCTTGAAACATATTTAGCTTATTTAGTTTACCAGGGGCGGACTTAGTTTAAACTTAATGCTCAAACTTTTAACACCCTGTATGATAAAGACGTAAGAGACAAAATCTGGGTAGGTTAGAGTAAACAAAGATAAAGTCTATCCGAACATATTTCGTTTGACCTAATAACTGCAATAATAGTTTTATTATATTGTAAACACCCAAAGGGCACAGGTAAACTCGGCCGCTTAAGATATTTTAATCGTCGCGGTCAAAATAAGTCTTAAGCGGTATAGGTAAACTCGGCCTGGTAGTCCAAGCATATAATGTGAGGCGATTAGCAGACGTATCTAAAGCGGCCAAAATTGCTTCAATAACTGTACCTACTAATTTTGCTAAATAAAATTACAAATGCATACTACATCATAAAAATTTATTAAATCTAACCCTAAAAACAATACACATAGAAATGCACACCAATTCAAAATATATTTTAATATTACATAGGTAGTAGAACTATAATAATGTGAAGTTAACATAAGAAATTCTAACGTTGACACTTTTCCATTATTAAAATCATTAATGTTGTTTTGAAGGTATTCTTGTCTTTTCTTAGTTTCCGAATTAGGTACATATGGTTTGTGAATACTTTGCAACTTTACATATATTTCATTTTAAAAATTAATTAGGAAATCAATAAAAATGAATACAGAAGGATGAGGAAAATTTAAAGTTTTGCTGATATGCGAATGGAATGATTCGCATGCGTTGGTTATTATTTAAAAGAATACTTATAGTTATCTACCAAGAGTATAACTTTGCCTCGTTGACTAACTATTTCTTTAACACTCTGCATTGTACGTACGTAATGAAACTTTAGCGGCAGTATTTAAATAATAATTTTTTTGAAGAGAATAGAGAAAGAAAGTTATACGGCACGCCTTCATAATTTTTCTAGGACATTTTAGGAGAAAAATCCCATTACTTGAGAACCGTAAGGTAATTTTAATTGATTAATTTAATTAATCTCTAATTAGGGTCAAAATAACAGGTGTATATCTACCGGCCGAGTTTACCTATGAAGATTAAGGAAGAACAATTTTAGCAGGCCGAGTTTACCTGTCGGATTAGTACATGTTCTCTTAAGCGGCTGAGTTTACTATCGCCCCACCGAAAGAAGCCCCGTTACCTGTTCGATTGCCAAACCTACGTTTTTAAATAATTTCTTGGTAAAATTACCCATATAAAACTGTCGATGAGCGTGCCAACCAGCGAAATCTACCTGGCCCCAGCTGGCATCAATGTTTATATTACTGAAATGAAATGAGGGGTACTGCTTTGCACAGGAACGGATTTTGTAGTAAAATGAAAAGCCATAGTAAAACCTTATAGTAGCAATGTTTATTATGTTTATTTTTACCATTACTTGTATTATTGTCGATAAAATTAACCGTATTTGAGAAAAAGAATAATGAACGAATTCATGGTTTATTTTTAATAAAAAGGAACATAATTTCTATTATGTTTCTGTCATTCAAACAATTTTTGCAGATGATATGGATATACCAGCTGTTCTTGAAGAACTTCATGTAGCATTGTTTTCGATGTATTAAACTGTGCTGATAATTTTCGAGTGCGCGTTGATGGAATGTCATCTATAGCATTTAAAATATTTTCCTCTAATTGCGGCGTATGTTATGCTCAGACCAGCATCAGTACTATTTTTTCAAAACTATCCTAAAATTATGAAGAATGTCAGTAATATGTATTACCTTATTAACTGGAGTCGCCCACCATTCTCCCTTAGACGTTGGTCAACTCGTTGAAATATCTTCTGGTTTGGCATAGTACGATTAGGAACTCTTTCGTAATATAACCTCCTGGGTTCTAAAGCATTGCAAGACGCAAGACCATACATCAGATGCATATCTGCATACTCAATTAACGTGTATTGCATAGTTCGAATTAATTCACAATAAGATTCAACACGAAATCCAAAAATCCGTAAATTAACATCGAAGTAAATGATCAATGTGTCAGCGATGTGAAAGATTAGGAAGTTCTAAAATGCAGGATAGTTTCTTTATTTCGTACCACACTAACGTTTGCAACAACGATACGTTTTTTTGGCGCCGATAAATCAATAAAACGCACCTTGTGTGCGAACGTAGGTCGTCTCCAACTATTCGCTTATTATTCTTTTTCTGAAAATCAGTTCATTTTATCGACAATAAATAAAAGGGGTGTATCCGAGTTGCTAGACGGTGGAGAGTAGGTAACAAAATTATGAATTTGGAATCGTCGAGTTGCTAGACGATGATGTACGAATTGCTACAAAAACATTGTCGAGTTCCTAGACGGCAAAAATTACATACACTTGGAACATTATATTGCTTAACTCAACTAAATAATGCTGTAACTAATAATTATATACTTTATTGGTTAAACAGGAGCTAACACGGCATCTAATCCACCTTTTTGGTTCCAATTCGCCTTTTTCAAGTCTCTTTATAGACTTTATTGGTTAAACAGGCGCTAACACGGCATCTAATCCACCTTTTTGGTTCCAATTCGCCTTTTTCAAGTTCACCGGCCAATTATTTACCAGCCCTTTTTGAGTCGATCTACTCATAATAATAGCATAAATATAATTTTCCAGGCTCTAATGATTTTTATTACCTCTCTGTAATGAAGGTCGCGTCTAGGAACTCGGCTATCTCAATTTATTTTATCTGCATACGTCTAGCAACTCGGCTACACCGAATAAAAGTACCCTCTTTTAGTCTAAGGTATACCAGATTTATTTTTTTTAAGCCTTTATCATACTGGATATTAAAAATTTAAGCATTACGTTGTAAAGCTTAGTTCACCCTTGGTAAACTAAAAAAGCTAAATATCTTTCAAGGACACTATTTTAAGAGGTCCTTATTAGTGTCTGTCATGGTATATTATTGGATTTGTGTGGCCCATTAGCGCGAGGAAGTCCAATATCTTTGTTTTTAATAGAAAAACGGGAAAATGTTGCATATAAGTGTAAGATTCGTAGAGATGCATATTTTAAAAAACAAGTTGCTAGAAAACGGCCTTAAAACGGAAGAATACGTTATAGTAGTTTATTTTGGTCAATAACTCCGGTTCTATAAAAGATACGAATATGGTGTTTCTAGGGAAATGTTAAGAATTTAATTTTATACTAGATCCTGTTAAAACAGATATATCGTTGTGTTTAACTTTATTGGGAAAAAGCCTAATATTCGCTTATATTTCAGTTAACGTCATCTGGCGGAGAAGGCAATATTCAAGGATATAATAACAAAAGCACAATTTATACATAAAGTACTGCTCTTCTAAATGAGATTAAGTTTGTCAAAATCGGTTATGCGAAATGCGAGTAATCGTAGTTTATGTAAAAAAACCTTTTAATTCCCCTACCACTTTATTTCACTAGATAGGAGAACTTGTGCAAAACAAAAATTATAATGAAACATGTAAGGAATAAAGCAAATACACTTTCCGTACCTCTTACTTAGTCAAAACACGAAGAAAATCTTAATATTTGAGTGGCCATGACTGTGACGCCCCCTTGTGAAGTTTTTACAAACTCGGAAGTTATTTCCAACATTTTCTCTTGGGCACTTTTATTTAAAAAGATTTTACCTGAAAGCTCTATAACTGCCAGGTTCTGAGATATAGTCGGAAAACAAATCGAGCAATCACTTTTTTTCTTGTGATGATATTTACTACTCAGGTATCATTTGAAATTTTAGAGTGTTGGTGTTGTTAGGATGTGACGCACCCATTGACTAAGGTATGGTGGTTCTGGCCTCCCCTATCTACACTATCAGACATACGTATTACAACAAATCGAAATATTCTTAAAATGGTCAATATTCAAATTCTTCACGTTGTTTATACTTTTATTTTCATTTTCTTGAACAGTAGACTAGAACACCATCTCAACAAACGCTTTGAAGCTTTGAATTTCAAACAATATGCAAAGTAGAAAATTCTTGAAATAATTTATTTAAGAAATGGTGGCGACAAAAGTATTGCAATTTTTTTTTATTAAGGTCAAATGTTTATATAAATAAATAGCGAACTAGTAATACTAATATTAAATAACATTAAAAACTATTAATGAGTTTAATATCGGATAGCCTATTCATTATTGGCTATAACTTTGGCACATCTTCTTGGCATGGAGTTGATTGAATTGTCTACGATACGATGTGGCATGTTTCTTCGAACCTCTGTAGGTTTATTCATAATTCATAATTCATAAATAATTTGGTTCATATTGGTCTTTTTACCTCTTCCCATACGTTTTCTATAGGGCTGAGGTTGGGCAGATTTTGCCGGCCAGTGCAAAACTGTAATATTGTTCCCCTTGGACCACTTGATTGGATCTGTGTTTTAAATCACTATGCAAAAGGAAGTATAACATTTTCCATAATATTTGCGTATATAAACCTGTCCATTATACAATCTATTTTACTAACACTACACACATGGAATACTGACTCCGCAATGATAAGACCTTGAACTTGCGTGACTTGTTCCAAAAGTAAGCTAAATCCTGGCACCTTCTCTGCAGTAAAAATTTCTACACTCCGCATAATTTTTTCTAATCTACAAACAGTTTCTCATACAGATAGCTAGCCCATAGCCTTTTCCGCGACTTTTTCAATCATCAAATAGTGTAAAAACCACGGGATACGGGACCTGAGTGTTTTTGTTTATCCCTCAGCAAATTGTAGCCCTCGCTTTGCTCAGGTTATAAACTTTTTGCCTCGGGATGAAATGTATCGCTTTAGTTCCTTGGTATACATATAAACTATTACCTCCTCCCTGCGATAAACTTTTCTTTTCGAAGATTATGGTCACCGTTATATGATCGTTAAATAATGAACTATTTTTAAATATTATTCTCGTTTGTGATGAAACAAGAACTTCAAGCAAATCAGAGATTTACTTCATTATAATGTTGAGAACGGATAAGATCAGCCATATATAATACCTGCACTATATTGACATGTAATTACATATACCGGGTGACAATGAAATCGTTTGACAGAATCTCACTTATTTATTGTTCAATAGAGGAATTTGAAATTTTAGCAGTAAATATGGTTTAGGGAGATGCAAATTTTTCATCAAATATATTTTGAATATCACTTCCGGTTTGACCGAAAGTGAGGTTAGGTCGCTTATTTTAAATGACACCCTGTATATTTTTTTAGATCTTTGAATAGAGCTCTAAATTCCCTTCTTAATGATATATTACAAGTTGTCATTTGTTTTTAAAATGGCGGCGTAGGATACGATTTCCTCAAATTTAAAATGGCAGAGTCTTAGACGCGTGACATAAGTTTTTATCCTATGATGTTTTAAACTGGTAACATCAGGTTATTTTCTTTTAACTTTTGTCAAAAAAATTGAGGTGAAATGTGTATTTAGAATCTCATAGGATAGTTTTAATTTTTATTTGACATTAGCAATAGTCAGGCTCATTTTTCTCCATGATTTTTAATGGAAAGTACCAAATGTCAAAATGCCTTGAAATACAATCGTGATTAAGTTATTTAAAAATGTATAATGCTTTATCATATTGTAAAGAATTTTAAGAGAAAATTGTATAAGAATGTTTTAGGTACCATTGCGCCCAAATAAAACTGGGACAACAAAATTTTCTTTTTATTTTAGCTCTTGAACTACAATATATTTTTCAAGAAACTGTCAAAGTCAAAGTCAAGTTTAAACATCATAGTAGAAAATTTTCAAATAGCATGGGAGAAGTAAAATTTCGTGTCCCAGTTGCTTTTTTGGACGCTTCACAAATTTTATATTTTATCCTAAAGTAATATAAAGAAATAACCTATTCTATTAAATGTTCTATTCTTTGACCTCTTCGTTGCTGACATACTCGACGTTACTCGATCTACATTTTCAGTTAATAAATTTCGTAGATGTCTTATTGATATACCCTGAATTTCTGTCCTGATCCGATTTTCCAAATCCTCTAGGTTCTGAAAGGGCATAGCATAAACCTTTTGTTTAAGATAGTCCCATATGGAGAAATAAAGTGGAGTTAAATCAGGGGACCTTGCCGGTCAACGGGTTGGTCCATATGTTCGAAGCCAATTTTCTCCGAATCTGCGGCTCAAACAGTTGGTTGCAATGCGTGAGTTATATGCTGGGGCACCATCTTGTTGAAATATTATGTTGTCGTTTCCAGGAACATTATATAAACTATGTTCAGTCTGATTTTGCAGGAAGTCTAAATACATCTCCCCATTTAAAGGCCCGTGGAGAAAAATTTGATCAATAATATTTGTTTTCATAATACCCAACCACACATTGATACCAAAATGCTCTTGAAAAGCACCATCCCTTACCAAGTGCTGGTTTTCCTTTACCCAGTATCGAGTGTTGTTTCGATTAAACATACCCAGATTAGTAAATCTTGACTCGTCCGTAAATAATATTTTGTGGTGGAAAGTTGCATTGTTATTAAGACTCGCCAAAAACCAATTACAATAATCTAATCTTCTTGGAAAGTCATTGTCATAGAGATAGTGATGAACTTGGTATCTAAATGATTTGAAACCATGTTTCTCCAAAATTTGTCTTGCGCTTTCTCGGTTCACATCACACTTCAGTTCTAATTCGCGAGCTGAAACGGTATGCTCATATTATACATAAGCCAAAATGATTATTTCGCTTTCTTCACTTACTATTAAACGTTGGTTATTGTAATTATTGTGGATATTACCTTCTTCCGTTAAGTGTTTTTTAAAACAAGGGAAATAGCTCCTTGATGGAATCTCCCGATCTGGATACCGTTCGGCATATTATAATCTTGCAGCAAGCCTCGAGTTTTTATTACATTCGCCATAAATTAGGAGCATATCAATTTGATTTTCCCTCGTATAAACCATTATTATTGGATGCGTATAAATCTAGCCAAAATACCGATAAACCAGATACGCCAATTTATTTCTACTTATTCAATTTGGTAATGTCAAAATTACTTTCATGTTTTGTTTCCCTAGCCTGCTGAGAAAATAATTTCTTTGGTGAAATAAGATGGATTACACGGTCACAGAATATCAACAGCACGGCATTGGTTTAATGTTCCACTAAGACTGATTATTAGCTAACTTACCAAAATATTGATATGTATCAAGGTATAAGTAAAATAACCTAGCCTAATACAATCATTAAAAATTTTCTCTTAAAATTCTTTACAATATGATAAAGCATTATACATTTTTAAATAACTAACTCACGGTAGTACTTCAAGGTATTTTGACATTTGGTACTTTCCATTAAAAATCATGGAGAAAAATGAGCCCGAACATTGATAATGTCAAATAAAAATTAAAACTATCCTATGAGATTCTAAGTACACATTTTACCTCAATTTAATTAAATGTTGAAAGAAAATAACCTTATGTTACCGTTTTAAAACGTCATAGGATAGAAACTTATGTCACGCGGCTAATACTCCGCCATTTTGAATTTGAGGAAATCGTATCCTACGCCGCCATTTTAAAAACAAACGACAACTTGTGATATGTCATTGAAAAGGGAATTTAGAGCTCTATTCGAAGATATAAAGAAATATACAGGGTGTTATTTAAAATAAGCGACCTAACCTCACTTCCGGTCAAACCGGAAGTGATATTCAAAATATTTTTGATGAAAAACTTGCACCTCCCTAAACCATATTTACTACTAAAATTTTAAATTCCTATATTAAACGATAATTAAGTGAGGTTCTGTCAGACGATTTCATGGTATAAGCAAGATTTATCAAAATGTGCAACATACTTGATATTGCAAAGCACATTCTGTATAAATAAAGTTGAAACACTCGGTATTACTTTTGTAAACAGGAAAGACAAGAAACTTTGCAAAAAAAAACTTTCTTAGCGACATCGGTAAAACAATTTAAAATCAGATTAATGAATTGGTTTAATACGCTCTGTCAGTTAAGTAATTCCAGTGTTAATTGGGTCGAAGAATTCCATGTGAGTTTACATGTGAATTTAATTCTTAATAAGTGTTAATTAAAAGAAAAATTGGGTTGGAACCTACATGTGCAATTATATGAATTTTACTTAAATACTATTTCAAATGGTCAATTCCATGCCGTGATTTATAATGACCAGAGCGAGCTTGCAAATGAAAGTTTTATTATTGACGGTAATATATTATTGAAACCTCGATAATATTTATCCATTTATAATTTAAATTAACTTTTAATCTCGCTATGTCTTCTTTAAAAATAATGCGCTAGAAGCATATCTTTTCACACAGTATAAGGGCGGACTGATTTTAGTATAAAATACCACAGTACTCAGGCAACTAATCATATTTTTTCCAAAAACAAAACTTTGGTCGTTTCTTTTTAAATAAAACGATATATTTTAAACATCAAAATTAGGCTATACTTTATCTCTATGTGTGTGATTAAATTATCTATCCAATTCATAAGTCGTCAAAATTCAATTTTTAGAAGAATACTCGTAGTATACGTAGTAATATAGTAAGGTGAAGTGGGGTAGGTGTGTAAGCGGGGCAAGTGTGTAGGCAAATAATATCCGTGCTAATTTCATTCTTGAAACAGCGACATCTATAGAAAAACAACTCGATTAAGTATTTATAAGTATCTATTATCGAAAATTGCAACCAGATTAATTCAGGCAGCCGCACTCTTAGGTTAAATGTGTAATCGACGTTTTAGGCAGCAGCTATAGATTGAGTGGTTCACGGAAATCGGCGATTATCCATGTTGGAAAGTTATTTTTTATTGGTATTTTACGGTATATCGATAGTGAAGGTAAAGATTTATTAATGTTTATAATTATTTTGTTAATATTTTATGCTAAACCATAACATTTTCATTACTAAACACTTTCCCCCTCAGAAAAGCGTGTTGGGGGAAGTGCGTATTAAACAGTAAGGGCAAGAGTGTAGTTACTACACACTTGCCTCCAAACCGAAATGTGAACAAAAAACAGTTGTTTTTTTATTTTCATACAAAAATGGTGAGAAATTATAACAGAACATCCAATAGAAAAACTGCATATACTGCAGAAACACTGACGAGTGCCTTGGATGAAATTAAAAGAGACATTATAACTCAATACGGTCGTGGCTTCAGAAGCAGAAGTCATAACGTCGGATGATGTAATGCTACGCATCTCTTTAAAGAACACTATTAATAAAACACCAATATCAAAATCAAAGGAACGTTTCAACAAAATTCTCGATGAAAAATCTGTAAACGAAGAGCAAATTATTTTTAACGGCCGTGACGATAATGTCGAGGAAGAGATAAGGGAAGCAGAAGCCCTGGATGCTTGTATGTCTGAAATTAATAAACCACTAGATGATCTAATATCGGATGATTGGGTGTTGGTATGCCTAGCAGGGAAGAAATCTAAAAAATACTATTTTGGACAAATTATCACCGTTAATAAGAAAGACGATTTGTTAAGACATAAAATTTACAAAAAAAATACCTACATTAGATCCCTTTTCTTCATCAAAATTTTCTTGGAAAGATCCCGAAGAAGTTGCTCCTGTTAGCAAAAGTGATGAGGTCTACTCTCTTCCAAAGCCAACATTGACTGGAAGGCGAGGATTGCTAAAATTTGATAATGATTTCTCGGCTTATAATATATAATAACCCATATTTTTGCTTAATATATTTAATATTAAGGACACATTTTTTTGTTAAAATGCATTTATAAAAAGTTTTGAATGTGCGGTTTCATTTTGATAAACCATTTTTTTATGGAAATTCTAAGTGTTTAGTTTTTTTTTTTGACCACGTGGCTTTATAAAGCTCACAGTTAGGTATTACATACTTGCCCCATATTAGTTTAATTGCGTTTCTGTGAAAGATACCTGTCTATTACACTCTTGCCCCTGGCGTCTGGGGAAGTGTGTAGCATGAAATTGTAATAAAACAAATTATTCTAAATACTAAATTAATGACTTTTTCTGCTAAATATCTGTTGGAACATATTGCCTGAACCCTAAAGAAAAAACAATAGACGGCGGAGTGCAATACGTTTTTATAGTCGTCTTTTAGCATCATTCGAAGCTAAATTACTGTATTTATACTACACCCTTACCCCACTTCACCTTATATCCTTCTTGCTGGAAAACTGCGCGAGTCCAGCCTATACCCAAAAAAGGCAAGAAGTCCTTACGAAACAACTATCGTCCAGTCGCATTGCTATCGGTTTATTTATATTATTAAAGTACCCGGAAGGCTTCAACATTATTAGTGACCGCCAGCATGGATTCCGTAAGTCTAGATCAACAGGAGACCTTCTCGCTTATATTACTCACGATTGGAATAACGCAATAGAACATCATGGGGAGCCCCGGGCGGTAGCATCGGACATCTCCAAGGCCTTTGACCGAGTATGGCATGAGGGGCTCCTAACTAAAGTAAGAGCATATGGAATGCCGGTTCAATTTTGTTCATGGCTGTCGAGCTTTCTTAAAGACGGTTCACTGTGAGTGGCGATGGACGGATTCCTTTCAGACATATTTAACATCAACGCCGGAGTCCCTCAAGGTTCTATATTGTCGCCCACCCTCTTTTTACTATACATTAACGATCTTTGGAAAAAACTAAAAATCCTATACTGGGTGTTGCATCGTCGAGCGGGACATAGGAAATCCCATGTAATTTTAAATGGGGTCAATTATTGGCTTCCCTAATTATTTTAGAGAAAAATTCTATTTAGGTTTATTAAAGAGCACTAAAACCCACATTCAAAAGAATAACTTTAGATATTTTTGATGAGCCCGTTTACGGGTTATCGCCGATTTCTTTTTAACTATTTCTCCTTTTTATGACCCCGTATTTGCGGGCACCAGTCAAGGTAAAAGATGACTGTCAAATAAAGTTGTCATTTTGAAATGTGTGCTTTATTGTTATAAAAACTCGTACATCGAAAATATTAGCCATGAAGAAAAAATATTGATGATTAAATGGTATTATCAAGGAAATAGTTATCAAAATGTGTCAGACATGTTTGCTGCTCTGTATCCGAATAGACCGATACCTGCAAAATATACAGTCGAAAGGACTATCAAGAAATTTGAGACAAAAGGCACTGTAATAAATAACTGCAGATGTGAAGAAAGGCAGGAACAAAAAAGAGATGCAAGAAATGATAGGGACTTGCAAGTTTTATTGTGCGTGGAAGAAAATGATGGGAAGATCAGCACAAGGAAACTTGAGGATGACATAGGATTAGATCACACCACAGCGTTACGAGCTTTGAAACGACATAAATATTATTCATACAAATATGAAAAGCACCAAGAGCTAAGAGATAGGGACGAAATACGACGACAGGAGTTTTGTTTTGGTATGATGGAAAGAGCAAACATGGATAGGGAATTTTTAAAAAACATTTGTTTCACTGACGAATGCACATTTACCTTAACCAATGAACCCAATGTTCAAAATTATCGATATTGGAGCAAAGAAAACCAACACAGGTTTGTGGAAACAAGGACGCAATATCCACAAAAAGTTAATGTATGGGCTGGGATTTTCGGAGAAGATATTATCGGGCCATTATTTTTTATACGAAATTTAAATGCAGAATATTTTTTGGAACTACTTGAAGATCATATTTTACCTACTTTACATGATACCGCCAGGGAAAATCAGAAAGTTTGGTACCAAATGGATGGCTGCCCGGCACATAGTACCCTGGCTGTCCGGGAATATTTAAACCGTGCTTTTAATGGAAATGTTATTGGCTTAAAGCATACAGTAAATTGGCCAGCCAGGTCTCCTGATTTATCGCCAAATGATTTCTTTCTCTGGGGCCATTTAAAAAACAGGATATACAAAGATAAAAAATACCCAAATCTAGACGAGTTAAAAAATGCTATTTCTGCCGAATGCAATAGAATTTCAGTTTACCAACTAGCGAATGTAAGAAGAGAATTTTATGATCGCCTCGGTTATTGTCTAGCAGTCAATGGAGGAATATTTGAACATCTTCTTAAATCCTAAAGTTCTAACAATTTAATAGTACCTACCTATTAATTAGTAAAATATTGAAACATGTAAAATGTCATAATTATTAACCTTGTAATTGGATACTTTATTTTAGTTTTATTCAGATTAATTTGTAGTCATAAATACACCTTTAATATTTTCGATGTACGAGTTTTTATAACAATAAAGCACACATTTCAAAATGACAACTTTATTTGACAGTCATCTTTTACCTTGACTGGTGCCCGCAAATACGGGGCCATAAAAAGGAGAAATAGTTAAAAAGAAATCGGCGATAACCCGTAAACGGGCTCATCAAAAATATCTAAAGTTATTCTTTTGAATGTAGGTTTTAGTGCTCTTTAATAAACCTAAATAGAATTTTTCTCTAAAATAATTAGGGAAGCCAATAATTGACCCCATTTAAAATTACATGGGATTTCCTATGTCCCGCTCGACGATGCAACACCCGGTATATAGCTTCGCTGATGACGGCACACTTGTTTCATCCTTTACTTTGGATGCTCGGACATCGGCTGGCAATGCACATCCCTATAGGCAGCAAGAGGTCTCACGTCTCAACAAAGACCTGGAAGAAATTCTGTCTTGGGGTGACAGTAACCAAGTAGAATTAAATGCTAAAAAACCCATGCGCCAGTTTTTTTTTAAAAAAGTTAATGTCGAAAAACCGGATATACCTAGTCATGGCGGGACACTCGATTCCCTTGGCTTCATCAATTCATTTATTGGGCGTCAATTTGGATAGACACATGTCTTGGCATAGTCACGTTGTGGCCATTGCTCTAACAACTTTTGTTGCTCTATAAAGCCCAAATTCGACCACCGCTAGAGTACTGTTCGCATATTTGGGCCTCTGCTCCTAAACATAACATGAGCTTGCCAGATTCCATTCAAGGAGAAGCCATTCGCTTGATCGGTGACCGTGATCTGACAAACAACCTGGAAAGCCTTAAATATGGAAGGCAGGTTGGCGGCTTGAGTCTATTTTACAAATATTTTCATGGCAAGTGTTTAACTGAGTTGCCCATTTTAGTTTTTATTATAACATCTGCTACTGCTATTTCAGTATCTCTAGATTAATGAAAGCCATATTGACCGGAAAAAATATATTTTTATTTTCTAAAAAGTATGATAATTTGTTATTAATAATTATTTCTATCACCTTTCAGATGACCGCCAATATAGAAATAGGTCGGTAATTGTTACAGCTATACCTTTCCTCAATCATTTTTAAAGATACAACACAAGAAAAACATCGATAGTTTATTTTGTTTGTCAGAACTAGTATTTGGCACATTTAGAATTTTGCTTGATAAGATAACACCAACATTTACAAAACCGGTATTTATCTCTTAACAGATTTGCCATTTTTCCTCTTTTTTTATATCGTTTACCAGTAGCTTTTCTTTACCGGATTTATTTCTTAATATTTAATTAACATTAGGGCTGGGCGATTATGAATTTTTACAATCGACTGTCGATTGGTAAAAATAATCGATTATTTCGATTAATCGATTAATCGAAGAAATTGTAAAAACGGATTATCAATTTTTTTTACTTGCACACTATACTATTATGATTTATTTTTTGTTAAATCTTTTATATTTGCCTCACTTGATTAGCCTGGTTCTTTTATTAGTTTGTTTTCTTTCAAGAATTCCAGCAAACAGTAAACATGATATGGGGCACAAATTCTATTTTAACGTTATATTATTGTTCATTCTTTAAAAAAAAAGCGTAATATTAAGTTATGTTTATATGTAGGTATATTAGATAGTTTATTCCAACAGGAGAATTCGCTTAACAGGCTGCTCACTAGGATTATGAAGATTTATAATCGATTAATCAAAAAACAATCGATTATTCGAAAACAATCAATTAATCAAAAAACAATCCGATTAATCGAAAAACAATGGATTAATCGAAAAATAATCGATTAAACAATTAATCGATTTTTAAAATTTTCACAATCATTTAATCGATTGATTAATCATCAACTAAAAATTCAAAATCTAGCTTCGCGCCATTTTAAATTTGTTTGATGCAAAACTTCCTTTATAATTATTTGTAAACTGAATATTATATTTTCAACTTCTTCAGGTCAAACACTATAAACAAAGAGATATTTACCACTGATTACATGAAAAAAAAATTGACCATTACCTTCCAAAATATTAACATAACCCAGTTTTCATTTAATTAACCAAATTACAGTTTTCATCATAGTCCTTAACATTTGTCACGTAATACACATTACCTCTGTTATAATTTTGAAACAATAAACCGACACTATTAAAATTAAGTGGAAAACACAATACAGTTTTTATATTGTGACGAGGTATGTTAAGGATGTTTGAGTTCTTTAACGAGCATTTTAGCAAGCATCTGTTACACTTTTGTACTTTAGAACAATGGGAAGAACAATGGCAAGAACATCGTATTTATTGCAATATTACAGATTAACCACATGATAGTAATAATACCTACTGCATACTTAGAGTTGGTAAAATAACCTCGAGTATATGACAAAAAAGCAACCCCTATAATTATTACCAGTAGCTCATTTCGTAAGATAGGAAGGGCAATTTATAATTCAACCCATATTAAAACATACCATATCGGTGACCAAGATACCAGGTTCTTGCACAAGCCATGGAACCTTTGGAAAACTAAAAGAAAGTTAAATATTTTGTAGTAGCGAAAGTAGCGAAAATCTGCTAGGATTATGAATAATATATTTTCTATGAGCATATGAAAAATATAGCAAAACTTAAAAAAATAAACATAATATTTATGGTTAACAAGCAAAACACAAAGAAATTAATCAAAAATGGGGATTTTTATAGAGGGTTTAAAATTTTAAATATTTATTAGACATATACAAGAACAACCTGTGACATTTTGCCAATTATAGTTGAGATCAGAAGATTCTTCTAACGGTTTTCGCCAAATTTTGTGTTGTATTGTTTGACAAGTTGTTGTAAAGAATAGATATTTGTTAATGAACCCGATGTTACAGCCAATGTTGATACCTCATTTTGGTTTAATCGTAGTATTTTATTCGCCATAACCCTTTTCAGAGCAGTATATTTTTCCAAATAGGTACCCCTATGGTACTGATGTAGACTTGCATAAAATTAATGAATTCATTCTGATATCTAAACCTGCTTTTAACGAAAACCTGTGGGATGGTAACAAGTGTTTTGACTTTAACAAGTTTGATTATTTGCTTTATGTATTTTCCGGTCGTGGTACGTACAAAATTTTTGGTACATGTATACATGGTGGTATCTTTTCACTATCATAACTCATAATAACTGATTGGTAGGTATACCAAACAATGAGAAATTTCTTGAAAAAAATGAGTTCATAAAGTCAACAAAGCAAGTGCTTAATAACTAAATTTATAGTTTATTAATAGTAATATTTATTTGAACTTTGACTGGGCATTTATTTAATCTCTCTAAAGCAGCTGCAAGTAGCTTCGTAGGGAATAAAATTGAGACTGAAGAAGTTTTATGTTCTTTTCCATTGTAAATGGAATCTCTTGCAGGGCATAATTTACGTAAATGCTTTTCATTGCTTTGACAGAAGTAACATTTATAAGCAGAAGAAGTTTTTTATTTTCAAGATTTTTCCATGTTTTTGTACTTCCAGACACCAGAGAATTTATAAAACTTAACATAACATATAAGCTTCCGAGATTTTCTGTGCAGCTTCTAACAATTGTGCTTGGGTCGTGGCGTCTTGCAGTTGCAATATACTATTTTTCACTACTAACCTATAACATCGCCATTATTGACCGATTATTAACGTTAGAAATCGTTTTTCTCTACCTTATAAGTTATTATTGACCATGGTCAATAATAAGGCATTGAAATCCATTATTGACCGATCTTAAAGATTCTATTTGAACGCAGATAACTTGATTTTTTGATTCTACAATATGAATTTATAAACATGAATAACCTGAAAGGTGATTTCTTGTGGTTAGGCAACCAGATAATTATCAATACATATTAGATTATTAGAGATACTTGATATTGTAAAATATCGATACAATCAATAACAAATACAGGGTATAAGAGACAATAATTCGCCATATTCATTAGGAGGACAGATTTGGGTCGTAATAACAAAGCCACCTGACAAAACAACAAAATATTTTGCCAATTCCAAAGTGCAGGTAACTTGATTAAAAAATATACTTATACCTACCTATAATTTTTTATAATTATTAATACTGTAAAGATAAATGCCTTATAAAAGTTTGTAGTAGTGGAAAAAGTATTATATTAACCACGGGTTAAACAGCTTATAGCCCTCGCGTCTTAAATACCTCGTCGCTCCGCTCCTCGTGATTTAAACTTGCCGTTCGGGCAATAATGATGGCTGTCTAAACCTTGGTTAATAATATACTATTTTCTAGTAAACGGTGTCAAATATGATTTGACCTCAATCCACTGATAAAAGAATCTCTTATATAATCTTTGTAGCTTTTATCGGCAGCCTTAAAAATTGCAGTCCTTACTAAGTCGTTTTAATTCAGAGGAACGGTGCTAGAGCTAATAAACAACTATTTAGGTAATAGGCGTCAAATGGTCAGGGTCAATAAAGTGTTGAGTGATGAGCTGGAGATAAGAATTGGCCGCAGGGCACAGTATTGGGACCCATATTATTCATTACATACAGGGTTGTTGGTATGTATGGAAGCGGTCCATTATTTCTTAAAGTAAAAAGCTAGCAAAAAATATTTAAGACAGAAGCTTTAGTGTTTTTTGAAGTCTGGTAGAATTAAAAAAAAAAAAGATATACAGGTTGAATCGAAAAGCCGTACAGAAACATAGTTACTTTTTTTAATGAAACACCCTATATTTTAGAAAATTTTTGGATTCTACATAAAATTACAATTATTTTTTAATAAGTGTATTATAAGTCTAAACCTAATAGTTTCCGAGATATCGGATATCTTTTGAAAAATTGCATTTTTGAGCTTTGACAGATTCTAGCTTTCTAATGTTATGCCATAGAGCAAAATGGCTTCCATATCCCTCTTACTTTTTTATTATCTTCCCAAAAATTTTAACTTCCGGTTAAACCGGAACTACTATATTTCCGGCTTTTGAGTTACATCCGGTTTAACCGGAAGTTGACACCAGTAGAAAAAAAAATAAAAAACTAAGATAGGGATATGTAAGCCGTTTTACTCTAAGACCTACCGTTAGAAAGCTAGACACTGTAAAAGTTCAAAAACGTAATTTTTCAATAGTCGATATCTCGGAAACTATTAGGTTGAGACTTATAATGTATTTATTAAAAAATAATTGTAGTTTAATGTTAAATTCAAAAATATTCTAAGACAGAAGGTGTTCTATTAATAAAAAGGTAACATTGTTTTCCCACGGCTTTTTGACTCATTCTGTATAATTATTCTTTTAAAATTTTTATAGACTTTAAATAACCCTAAAACTTTTGTCTTGAATACTTTTTGCTAGTAGTTTTACTTTAAGAAATAATCGACCGTTTCCAAACATACCAACGACGCTGTATATAAATTCACTATTGAAATTAAATACAGGTGGATTAACAGTCTCTTACGCGGACGACACTGTTCTTGTCTTTAGTGGTGAAGGATGGAATGATGTAAAAATTAAAGCAATAAGTGGACTTTGGCTGTACAAAACTGGCTGCAGACCTATAAATTGACATTAAATTTATCAAAAACTGATTATATAGCTTGATTGCTAACAGCCGCAAACATACCTTCTTTTTCGGATATTAAGATCGATGGGCAAGAAATAAAGGAAGTAGGTACCTCATACCAAATACCTTGGAATCGTATTGGATAAATACTTAAAGTGGAAGCCACATATAGATTACCTGTCAAATAAAATACTAATGAATCAATATCTCTTAAGGAAATTCCTCAATAGGTCAGTTATCGAATTGATCTATAAGATCTATGTCGAGCAGCTAATGCGGTATGGTATCTTGGTGTAGGGTGGTTTACACAATAACTGCCTTAACAAATTAAATGTAGTTCAAAAGTTTATAATAAAAATTATTTATAAACAACAAAAGTTATATCCATCTCACTTGCTTTTTTCGGAAAGGATATGTGTGATCTGTAAAAAGTTTATCCATCATATACTACTGATTTGCTTAGGATTTTATTTAATTCATTTTAAGTTGATGTGTAACTTGGCCTACTGTTATAAAATGTATTAAAAGGATTCACCAACCTCAGTTGGACAACCAAAACATTTTATTTGTTAAACATTTTTAGTAAGAAATGGCACACACAAGTGTTTAAACACAATAAAATTTTTGCAAATATACAGTGTGTCCCCAGATCGACGCAACGATAGGTGAAAAAGGCTGAAATTTTTTGAGTTGAAACTTTATCTTCTGGGGTTCAGCTCTGTTCTTATACGTCATTTGGAAGCTTATTCAAATATACAATTTGTTTTATTCGACCCCAAAAATAAAAATCCATCATTGTTAGATCCGGAGATCTGGGCGGCCACAAAATGGGACCAGCATTGGCTATCCATCTTTCTTGAAAATGCTCATTGAGCCATTTACATATCCGAAATGTCGAGTGGGAGGGCAGCCGTCGTGTTGAAAATATGAAAAATATCTTGGTTCGTATGGTAGTTCGTCAAGAAACTGATTTAGGATATTTAAATAAGCATGTTGATTAAGTCTTCCCTCAATAAAATATGGCCTAATTACACCACAATGATAGGAAATGGCACATCAAACATTAACCTTTTTAAAATACTGCCGCCTAGAATTTATTACGTAATTTGGATTATCTTTAGATCAATATCGGCAATTCTGTGATGAAGGTACACCGTAAGTGGTAAAAGTCGATTCGTCTGAGAAATTAATATTTTTATAGAAATTTCGATCTTCTAGAATCTTCTTACCTAAAGTTAGGCAAAACTCCAACCTTTGGGATTCCCCTTCTTATAACGTGTGACGAAATCTAACTTTATATGGTTTTACCTTATTTGCTTCATAAATGCGTTGCAAATGTGATTTGTTAACACGAGTCTCCTCGTACCGCTGTCTTAGTGACAGCTTTAGATTTTCGCGTAATGAATCCATTACTAACAGAGCATCTACATCATCTTCATCAAAGTTCTTCTTCTTTTTTAGTATATTATGTACAGTACCGGTAGTAACAAATTTTTTAACCAGTGTGGATACTATAGATTTGACTAAAACTGTGTTCCGAAATTTCATATTAAATCGCCTGATAACCTCTGGAATAGATAATTCACCTATACCATAATTTTCAAAAGTTCGGATCAGTTTTAGAGCACAGAACACTGCAAAAATACCAAACTATTTTTGACAACAAACTGTCAAAATATTATTTTATTCTTTTTCCTTCCATGGCATACTATTTTTTTCTGAATAACATTGAAACAAATTTATTGATATTTTGAAGGAAGTGAATTGCTTGTTATTTTTATGTTCGCATTTCTTTAATTATCTAAATGTCTATTAAAGGGAATAAAATAAACCGATCGTGTTTAATTTATTATTTTGAACAACTTTTCTTAACGAAATTTTTTAATATCTTCAATAGGGAGGTGCGTGCAATAAAAATAATGTAAAACGTCAAAGTAGGCATAGGATTTTAAAACTTTGTATTCTTACTCATTTATTTTTTCCGACCATCTTTTCTTAATAAAATTTTTTCCTATCTCCTAGAAATCAAGCACTTTACTGGTGGGAAAAAAAAAGTTTTTTGAAAATTTCCAAAGCACACTTGATTTTTCGAAATTAAAATTATGCCACAAATTAGTTTCGATCCAAGCAGGGCTGAACCCCAGAAGATAAAGTCTCAACTCAAAAAATTTCAGCCTTTTTCACCTATCGTTGTGTCGATCCGTAGACACACTGTACATACCGCCGAAAATCGTACCGTCTTTGTTAACACTCCAAACCAATGCAATCAAACAATAAACCAAAAAAGAGAAGCGCACAGCCAGGGGGTCAAAGACAAACTTCTTGAATGTCCTAACAGATCAAGATAATTTTGGTTGGTAGCTAAGGCCGTCAGTCAGAACTTTACCAAGTCAACCATTCCACCTCTAACACGCTCTGATGGCACTATTGCAACCAAATCACAGGAAAAAACAAACTTACTGACGGAACCATTCTCTTCACATTAAACGGTTAATTTCCAGGGAAAAACTCCACCAAACATCCCCACTGAAAAATCGAGAATACCCGAGATTGTTTTCCGGCAGCGTCATGTTAAACGAATCTTGAGGTCTCTTGACACCAAAAAAGCTTCCGGTTATGACGAAATTCCAGTTATCATAATTAAGACATACGCTAATAAATTGACACGGTATTTGCGCGAGTCCAGCTAATACCCAAAAAAGGCAAGAACACCTTGCCAAAGAGCTATCGTCCAATCGCATTGCTTTCGGTTGTATCAAAATTCATGAACAAGGCTGCCAATAAAAAATTATTAGAGTACCTGGAACGCTTTAACATTAATAGTGACCGTCAGTATTCAAAGAAGGGCCATTCGCTTGATCGGGGACCATGATCTAACAAACAACCTAGAAATGCTTGAAGATCGAAGGCAGGTTAATGACTCGAGTCTATTTTAAAAATATTTTCATGGCAAGTGCTCAACTGAGGTTGCCCACTTGATTCCACCCAGAGCGTTGCATAGTGGAAATGCACGACGTACCACTACAGTCCGCCCGCACGTGGTTCGGCTTAGTGTCCCACAAACGACACTATTTAGAAAGTCTTTCATCTGGAGAACGTCATCACCCTGGAACGTGTTCCCAACGAGTATAATCTTCAAAGATTCAAATCCAACGTGAATCGTTTCCTGCGCACACGCACCGCTCGCAGAGCGATATAGAAGATTAATCCTGCAGTGATGTGCCTTATCATGAAAAAAAAAGGAATGAGTTAGGACTGTAGACTTATTATACCAGTGGCTATTTAGAATGTGAGAAATTCATTTTGTTTACGACTTGGTTGCTTGGTTGCTGCCAGCAAGTAAATGGACGACATATTCAATACCTTTGAAACTAAGTGGAGTACATTTTATTAAAGATATTTTTGAATTCTGGTAAATCTTTTAGTCGCTCTGTATAAATAACGGTTAAAGACGGAAAAGTTAATCTCGGTACCAATATACAACGAAAAATATGGGGGTCCCATTTAAAAAAAAAAAGTTGGCCATTACAAGTAATTTTGGTTCACCCTGTATACGCGTATTTTAGTTTATAAAATGCGCAATAAGACATAATAGTTCACGTGTCCGAACGATTTTTGGAAAAATCTACCAAAGTGACAATAAAGAATTTATTTCATGTTAGATGTTCATCCTGTATATGGGATGACGTAGTACGTAGGAACTGTCAATTTGGCAGGAGAATAGGTTTTAGGGAATCTTTAGAAGATATCTTATAGTTGGAATTAACAGGATATTAATAATTTGGGTCTTAGCCTTAGAGAGACTGCTAAACAAATAATAGGTGTAATCTCTATTATTAATGTTATTAGACATATTATTCATATTGTACCGACCCGCTTACTACATACAAGTGCGGCCACGGAGATCTTATAAATTAAATTAGTAAAGTATTAAAGAAAATAATTAAACGATTATTTATTAGCTAACTATCTGGTTACTTGCTTCATCAACACCTGTTTTAAAGCCTGATAAAATCGTTTAAATAATTTAATTATTTTTTAGTGATAGTGTAGGTAATTGCAATACCTTATAATAATTACTCTTTGATTTTCTGGCTTAAGGTAAGCCTCTCGTAATTAAATTCTTTATTCTTTCACGTTTTACTGTTTAGTCCGTAAACACATACAACATTCTAGAGGAGCTTATGTAGAATAGAATGGGACTATTAAGTAAATAAATAATATGGCAATAAAGCACTGGCGTAGTTCAGGTATTGTAGCCTACGAAAAATGATATTTTATTTAAACTTTATACATTTTACACACTTTATTACACTAACCTGACCTGAAAATTTTTGTAATTTACAGACTTTAGTTATCTGCAGTAGCTCGAGAAGTTTGATTTTTTTGGCCACCTAACTTATAACTTTGTTAAAAAAATATTGTATCATATTTGTGTTAAAATTACATTGGTAAGGCACACATAGAAAACTTTGCAGAATGAACCAAGCGAAATAATAACTATTAATTATAATATACAGGGTGTGCAGTAAGTGTATGGCATACTCTTTGGAGCATACAGGGGAGGTCAAAATGAGCCTTTGTCATTCCATAACGGAGAAATAGAGTTTCAAAGGGGTGCCCAGCCACTTTTACCTATCGGCTCTAACTTTTGAAATGACATGTATAATTTAATAAAATTCTAATATTATATCTAGGATATAAAGACTCATAAAATCATACGAAAGTAGATGTTTTACATCGTCAGGGAAGTCAGAAACATTTCCAAATCGAAGTTTGCCGCATAAAGGAATCATTGAAAGGGTTGATATTTCGGAAATCACTTAAATGCAAGATTGTTAAAAATATGAAAGATTTGCTTCTTGTTTTCTTTACAGATCTTTGGAATGGGTGCCCTGTACCTCTATAAATTTCCTTAGCCGACGAATATTTTTTCATACTTGAAACAACATTCCAGGATTGTCTCGAATTTCATTAAAATGGCGTGTTATTCTCTTTAAATTTTCCCATGAAAAGAAATCTAATAAAGTCACTTCGAGCGACCCCGGTGGCCATGAAATAAGCCCACTTCGACCTATCCATCGATTACCATAAGGATTTGATAAGTACTGACAAGCTAAATAATTGCTAAAATGGGGCGGTACACCGTCGTGCATATACCACATCTTATTTATAATTTTTAAGGGTACGTTTTCTAGCAAACTCTTTAAGTTTTGTTGCAAAAATTGCAAATACATGGCTTCATTTAATCTGCCTTCAATAAAGAACGGTTCAATGAGACGATTCCCAATAATCCCCGCCCAATGTTAACCACGAACCTTTGATGGTGCTTTGTATGTACTGTTGTAAGGGGATTATCTTCATGCTAGATATAATTTATTATTCCGTCTTGGGTGAAATTGGCTCCGTCCGTGAACAACATAATACAAATAAAATTATGATTTTGCCTAAATTGTTGCAAAAACCAATTTGTGTAGTTGACTCTTGCAGGATAGTCAGCGGGAAACATGGCATGCACCATTTGGATGTGAGAAGGATGTAGCAGTAATTCTCGAGTGGTCGCGTGAACTTCCACAGTTTTAGAGATTTTTAGAAATCTCATTCAGAATTTCCTCTTCTAACTGAGTTCCTTGCTTTTCTTGGAGGCCCAGCACGAGTGCTTGTCCATAAATTAGATGAATGTCAGCATATTCACTATAGGAATAATCCTCCATTACTTAAGTCTTATGTACTCAATCAATCAGACAATTTAGAAAACTATTGTCAATGATACATTGTTAAGGAAATAAAAACGAGCGGTGTTTTATTGTAGTATTCGGATTTAATAAATAGCAAAAAAATACTACTTGGCAAGTGGTGGTAATCATAATATGACATATAAATATGTATATACGTGAGGACTTTGTTCTCTGGCCACTTGCTGAGACCTTATACAGTAAGGATTAACCAAATTGTGCTAAAACAGCTATTCTCTGGACTACATGCCCTAACGAGCGCTGAATAAAATAGCAAAATTTGGCGAGATCTTCAGATTGCTAGAAACTTCTGGAAGATGGCGCCTTCTATATTGTACTGCCTAGACAGAACAATATTATGGCTATAGGATGTTTTGATTTTCCAATGGTAGGTATGCTCGCTTGTCATGCTTGCGCCTTGCGCTGTACTGACGAGAACCAAAGAGTTCGAAACCGGTCTACAGGTAGCAGCAGCGTAGCATCCTATCATTGGAAATAAAGATTCATTCCTTTTTTTTTCGGTAGTTTCTGCAATCCGAGTTTGTATTTTAGTACTAACAGTGTTAGTCAAAATACGCCAAATTTTGCTATTTAATTCAGCACCCGTTGGAGCATGTAGCCCAGAGAATAGCTGTTTTAGCATAATTTGGTTAATCATTATTGTATAAGGTCTCAGCAAGTGGCTACAGGACAAAGTTCTCACGTATATACATATTTATATGTCATGTTCTGATTTAATATTTGGATAGCGTGTTTATTTAATTTATTTTCTTCGAAAACGGCTACTTGCATCGAAACAAATATAGAATAGATGCATATGCGAGATGTTGCACGTGGCGACATCTTATGGCAATCAAGCTATCCACCTAACCAGACCAGCGAGGTCTTACAGAAGACCAAACGCTGGAATGGAACCCGGATAAGCAGGTATTTAATGTCAGGGGGGCTGAAAGCCAATTGTCGGCTTCTGCGATCCGAAAACGCGATATATTAATTATGCTATAATTCTAGTTGCTCCTGTATTAGTTTGTATTGTTTACCTTAATTCTATGGTACTTGTACTTTTGGTATATTGTCACTTACTGACATAATATTTCTTTTATGTGTTCAATTCTGTTAATTAAAGCCTAAAGTATAGACAAAGGTTATTTCATTACATTAATAAAAGGGACAAACTTCTTTCTTGTAAATATAGAATACCTTTTTGAAAGAGGAATGACCAAAGTATTTAAAAAATCTGTTTTTGGCTTTGTAAAATGACATCTGTTAAAATGCTGGCCCTGCGAGTGTGGTGGTAAGTCCGCTCTTGACTTCCCTGACGATGTAAAACGTCTACTGTAGTATTAGTTAGAGCCGCGGTGACAAAAATGCCTTGGAACTCCTAAACGGATGAAAAGCACGTTTTTGTATAGTTCGAGTGTCGTTCTCGAAATCCGTGTTGTCTAGTAGGGGTCTGGCGCTCGGCGGTGAGCGGCTATAATATCTTTTTCAAATTTTGACCAGCGGTTTAAAAAAACATTTCCCAAACGAATGAAAATTACTGGAGGGCATCTAGGCAACCCCCCAATTACCGGAAAAATATTTTCATCCGATTTGATCCTTGCCGTAACCTCCAGTACAATTAAATGGACTCAAACTCCGAGAAAAAAAAATCAGCCGCATGCATGCAACCGGAGTGAAATGAATCGTTATTATTTATGTTATTAAAAAAAAAAGTTTGCATCCAAAATGAGCCTGGCTAAACTATGCCAAATAACAAAAAACCTCGCCAGCACGCGTGATTTTGATCCCGGAGTTCTTCGTAAATTTTCTGCAAAATTTAGATGGAAGTTTCGTAAACTTATTTGTCTCTGGTTTAAAAATATAAAAAAAAAATGATATTCTCCCGAGAGGCGGTAAAATGTTGAGTGACTATTCAATGGTAAGTAAATTTTTTTTTAGATTTTGTAATTGAAAGCACGAAAACGTATATTTTCGTGAAAATTGGCTGATTATCAGCCCGCTCCCGCTTTTCTGTCTTCCTCATCGTTCCTGAACCCTGGGCAACCTTCATTAATCACCCCCAAATATAATGAACCCACGACTTATTTTCCATCACTGGTTAGAAAGTTATGGGCGGTTTTTGATTTTGCAGATCGAATAATTTTTTTTAACCTATTTCCATAATATGAGTGTAATAACATTGCCCACTAGTAAGCATACAGTAACCACATATTTTGGGCTGTCAGAGGAAGCTTCTGAACCAGTTTGGTGATAAATAAATCAAAACTCTCCTTCTGACAGCCGAAAAACGTCCTGCGCGCATGTATGTCGGCTGCCAGGAGGAGAGTTTTGATTCGTTAATAGCCAAATTGGAAGAAACCCTTCCTCTGACATCACCAAATATTTGTATATACTTTGGTAGCAATCGGAGCAATAGGAAAAACTAGAGGCGCTTGGATGAAAGCGCGACGAGAGCTGAAATTCCAATGAACCTGCAGCCAGAAGCAGAGTTTTCATCGGAATGACACCAAACAGGCTCATAACCTTTTTCTGACATCCAGAAGCAAGATTCTCAAGGTTGATGACAGTTGGAGCAACCAGTTTTCAGTTAGGATCTTTTTTTTCATCGATTTATGATCGATCAGTTGTGCGCTGAGTAGCGCGTTTTGCGGCTGCCGATTTCAGAGTTTCCATCGGAGTGGCACCAAACTGGATCAGAACCTTCCTACGATATCCGAA
The DNA here is from genome assembly GCA_963920685.1 of Polydrusus tereticollis. Lineage (NCBI taxonomy): Eukaryota > Metazoa > Arthropoda > Insecta > Coleoptera > Curculionidae > Polydrusus > Polydrusus tereticollis. Next base: position 81,318,740 of record OY987329.1, on the reverse strand, counting down.
AATATGTGGCTATATATATATACTTTGGTATCAATCGGAGCAACCGGAAAAACGAGACGCTTGGACGATAGCTGAAATTCCAATGATCCTGCTGTCAGAAGCAGATTTTTGCTTGGGGAGTCACTAGGATGGGAAAGAACCGTCTTCTAATATTAATCTAGTCAAAATCCGAATCTCTAACATAAAATATAAAGCGACTATAATAACCAAATTTTATCCACGAGCAAAGCGATTCAAACCCTACTAAAGATATACTAGCTAAAAAGTGGAATAAGTATGCGCTTGTCGCGTTCATACGGTCTAAAAGTCAGAGTTTTCACTTCATAATCGTCAAATCAGAGGAACATATTCTCATCAATGTTTAGGACAATAATATACAATTTGATTGTAATCGGCCTTTCTACTTTAAAGATTGAACATTCGGATCCTGGAGTTTCCGGTGATAATGAATATATCGGAGCATGTTTTGGAAGATCTGGTCTTGGCCGCAATAAACTTGGATTTACTTTATCAAATTTTGCCCATTTAAATTTTGAAAAACTGTTATAAAGCGATGGCGACACATGGAGCAAAAAAAAATTTTTTACATATTCTCAGACACGAACTCTAGCTCCCTGCCAAATTTCAAGTTTAAATGAGCAAATTTTTTTCCCCCTTTTTTTCCATTTTTTTTTTGAGCTCCTGAAAGAGCTCTTTGCAAAGATCAAATCGGATGAAAATATTTTTCCGGTAATTGGGGGGGGGGGGGGGGGTTGCCTAGATGCCCTCCAGTAATTTTCATCCGTTTGGGAAATGTTATTTTAAACCGCTGGTCAAAATTTGGAAAAAATATTATAGCCGCTCACCGCCGAGCGCCAGACCCCTACTCGACAACACGGATTTAGAGAACGACACTCGAACTATACAAAAACGTGCTTTTCATCCGTTTGGGAGTTCCAAGGCATTTTTGTCACCGCGGCTCTAACTATATGGTTTTATGAGTATTTATAGCCTACATAAAATATTAAAATTTTATTAAATGATACATGTCGCTTTAAAAGCTAGAGCCCAAAAGGTAAGTTGCTGGGTACCTCTTTGGGGCTCTGTATCTTCGTTAAGGGGCACTTTCGGATTTTTTTTTGTGATAAATTAGGGTTATTTTGACCTCCCCTATGCTCTCCCGAAAGTAGGCCATATACTTAGCGGACACCTTGTATCAAACTTACCAACGTTCGTGGTTTAGTTCAGGTTTATAGTTTTAACAAAACTAGGAAATACATGCTTGGAATATAGGAAAAATTATGAACATTATTATATATAATAAATGTTTCCTTTTGAAGAATAAACTAACTACGCCCATTTCAATCGAATTAAGAGTTATGCTATCCAAATGCTACTCATTCCTTTAACAAAAGTTAACTTTGTTCTTGGTAATACTGTGCCTCTCCTAATCAAGTCTATTGAAAGAGAAACGTTTGCCGTATTTTTGTTTTCTTTCTAGTTCCGCATTCTATGACTTAAAGAATTTTATTGCGATTGTTGTTTTTGAGCAATACAGGCATTTCATTCATTCCATGAACGTAAAAAAAAAATAGAAAACACTTTATTATCGAACTGTTTTGAGATTGCTAATAAGGCGTAGGTGCTAATATAATGACTCTTCAATAAATGTAATAAAAAATTTCCTGTGCAAACATTAATAAACTCTTTGTCAGATGGTCGCAGAAAAGAAAAGAAGACAATTACATTTTAAAAAAATTCACTAAATAATTGATGTTTTATCGTTCTGTGTTGCGGACCTTGCAACATACTTTCTATAAAAGGTAAATACCATAAATGCGTGGGGTATGATTTTTTATTTATTTATTTATTTATTTATTTATTTATTGCAAATAGGAATACAACAGACACTAGTCCACTAAGCATCCACATCTTGGTATTAGCTAGTGGGAATTAATATACAATATTATATTATAGTAAACAATTATAAAAAATAATCAATTGTGACATAATACTTAATACTAAAGGTTTACATTAAACCTTTGACATACTTCTTAAACCCAACCGCAGACATATCGAACAATTCCATGCTCAAATTAAAATCATTATAAGAACGAGTTGCTCTACAAAGAGGAGAATTTTTGCCAGAATTTGTGTTTCTAAACGGTATATTAAAAATATTTTGGAGCCTTAAGTCTCTAACTGGTAAATTAAAAATTAACTTAGATCTAAGCATAGGCGAGTCGACAAGACCATTCACCAATTTATAAACCATTATGAGATCGAAAACTACCCGTCTTCCAGTTATAGTCATAATTGAAAATTTTTCTAGAATTGGTTTATAATTGCCATTGACAAATCACCTCAGTACGCGGTTTATCAGCAGAGGCTGGAAAGAATTCAAAACAAATTTTTGCGATTCTTGTCGCGTAAGACAGACGTAGCTTAATATATTATTTAATAAGTTATAATCTGCACGATTGAAATTGAAAGTCTTTTGATGTTTTAATTTAAATTTTTTTACGTCCTTGACCCTTAAACTAATACATAGAAGCGGGGTGGTGGGGATCCTCACCGATAATTATTGGATCTTCACAGTGACCGACTTGTTCTATATAATTTTTTATTACAAAATACCAAATCAAGCACTCTGCGATTAGAATTATGAATGCCATTATATTGCATAAGTGATTGATTGATTGCATGATAAAAGAATATCGGTTAGTTTCTTACCCTAGAATACTAACGTTATTAGAAGATCGCTTAATACTATCGACACGTAAAATGTACGTATAATAAAAAATACGCAACAACGTAGGACATTTATGACAGTATTTTCTAGGACCTTTTCTTATTTTTTATGTCTTCTCCTTGAGCTTCTTCTATCTCACTTTTTTCCCAGGACATCCTCAATAATTTTTTTAACTCATTACCCATGTTAGTTACCGTTTCCAATCGACTAGTCTGATGTGCCCTCTGTTAGTAGTTTTTTATGTAGCTCTAGCATATTTCCTAGCAGTTGCCTTTCCTCCTCGTGTGATAACATTGTGTGAGTAAATCACGTAAGAGTTTATGCAGGCCATATTTACCATATTATAAAAAATGCACATAGCGCACCTTTTCGTTTTTCGATTTGCACACATGTTTCGACACATCTGGTCAAAAGTGTCTTCTGCTCCTTTAGTTGCATTAGAGGTGTGAATGATTTCTGTTTTTTTTTGTATCTTTATTAGTAGTTCCAGATGATGTGTGCATTGTAGATAAAAGTGTTACTATTTTATTTGTTTTTGGTTTGTAAAAAACCAATAAGCTATTAGAACTGTAGGCAAACAATAATGTTCCTATCTGCCGTTCTTTTATGATTTTCGACCAATGCTGGTGGGACGTAAGGCTTATTCTTCCGAATTGTTCCAATAATTTCCTTTCCGGTTTGTGCCATAAATTGGGAACGTTGAAAGTTCCACAAAATAATGCGCTAAGGGACTCCCGTTAGTCTGCGTAGATTTTCCAATATATGGACTGGCATTTATAAGATATTTTACTACACAAATAAATAGATTACATATTTTAATTTTAATAAAAAAATTAGAAATCGTACTATTATTATTGTTGTTAAAAATTTATGATTCTAAATATTATATCGAGACTGCATCAATATAAAACGACATTGACAATTTAGTTCTTACACATTTAAATTAGTTTTCCTTACGGTTAAAACACTTAATAAACAAAACCCAGCTCGAAGTCAGGTCTCAAGAAAATTTTAGTTAATCAAAAAACTAAGGATACATGTTTCGCCATTCTTGGCATCATCAGGCCAAATAAAACATATTAAAAATTAAGTTCAAACCTGACTTCAACACGTAGCCTTAGTTTTTTGATTGGTCGAGTAAAATTACTTCGAGCTGTTTTTTTTTTATTTTTTTCTTAATTAAAACACTCATTAAATGCAGTTTGTGGGTTGTCGTGTCTACTGAAAAGTTGTCAAAACAAAGATACGAGGTTTTGCAGTCCGGCCGACGATATGCATTATATTATTTAATTATAATACAACGTACTTTTATTTAATTAGAAATCTTTTATCATTTCAGATTGTACTATATTGTAGTATTCATTCATAAATAAATCAGATTGCAATTTTTGGATTGCGTTAATATATCATCGTATAGTAGCAGCAAGGCCACTTAATCACTTTTTGCTATGACCGTTATCTGTGATTGATCTTGTACTAGAACTGAATATTTAATAATAGCAATGCATAACTAAATTGACACCGTGAAAGTTCTTTGACAATTATAATTATTTATTGTGATTTAATGGACAGGTTTTTAATTGATATTTAAACGAGTGTCGTACAGTAAAAATTTCTTATTGGATTTTGAACTCTTTCGCATTTTGTAATTTCGTTAAACTAATAATTAATTTAGTGGATCATTTGATTATTTTTTTTGAGTCAGACTTCTTTGTGTCTTTTACTCCTAATATTTGATTGTGACGTTGCGCTGTTAAGCAATCATTCTGTTGAAACTTGGTGTGGAAGGGGCTTCTTTGGTGGTCGTCAGCGGGGAAGCAGTTGCTTTTAATATGATAGTTACATAATGAGTGGATGGTAAATTATAGAGAAGGAAGGGGGGGGGGGGGAGAGAAGAAGCCAATCCCTAGGAAGTCTATAAGGTTTATGTAGAGTGAATGTGTGATTGTGTAATTAGATGATTTAATGATACGTTCGTAGCAACTAGCGATGAGCTTGCCGATAATATGTTCTGTAATAGTAGGCATTCGTAAATTATTGTTAAGAGTGTGTGAGTCATCATCGTATACCGAGGGGCATTCGAAATGATTTTTTAATAAATCTTGTTTTGAAAAACTTGTAACTTTTCGTAATGTGTCTTGTTTATTGTAGACCATGTCGGCATTTCATACGTGGGATTAATGTCTTGTACAAAAGCGTCTTCGTGCGTTAGTCAATTATACTCTTATAGTGTTGATAATGGAGTAAATGGCACCAACCTGACTATTCGCTTTTTTCAAACGCTGGTCGGCGTTTTTGTTCCACGCCATCCCTTTATCAAAGTAAAGGCCTACATATTTGACACTGTTGCTCCGATTCATTCTGGAGTTTTTGACCAGCAATCGAATTTCTGGATATCGTATCCTGGACTTTGAAAAGTTGTTGGATTTTAGCACCCTTTCCACTTATCTAACGATTACTCCAAAAGTTGTTGTGTTGCAGTGTCGAGATTACTATTCTTGAATGTTTGAAGGTGGCAGTTATCTTGGATCAAGATCTAATTTCTATGGCCCTCTGCTGTCAATTGTACTGCTTTTTTGTCTATTCGGTGTTCCGTTGGTGGCACCAGACTCCTGCTGCTATGCTATATTCTGCTATGGTGTCCACTATTGCTCATATCTTCTTGTTTTCTATGTAGGCTTTAATGCTAAAGGCTTAAGTGTGATGTATTGTTGGGGGCCCTTTGGAGTGAGGACAATAGGGGTTCTCAGTAGTTTTGTTATCTGCTGGTGCTTGGGTAATAATAAATTCTGCAAGATGCCGCATAGTAGGTAGCGCGGTAGCACTGGACATTTTCAAGGCCTTTGATTCTTTGATCAAGTATGGTATGAGGGTCCCCTAACTAAAGTAAGAGCATACGGAATGCCGGTTCAATTTTGTTTATGGCTGTCAAGGTTTCTTAAAAACCGTTCTCTACGAGTGGCGATGGACGGATTTCTTTCAGACACATTTAACATCAACGCAGGAGTCCCTCAAGGTTTTATATTATTGCCCACCTTCTTTTCACTATACATTAACGATCTTTTGGAAAAAACGAAATATAGCTTCGCTGATGACAGCACACTTGCTTCATCTTTTACTTTGGGTGCTTGGACATCGACTGCCAATGCACATTTCTATAGGCAGCAAGAGGTCTGACATCTCAACAAAGACCTGGAAGAAATTCTGCCTTGAAGTAAAGTAATCAAGCAGAATTTAACGCTAAAGAAACCCAGGCGGCAGTTTTTTTTTTAATTTAATGCTGAAGAACCGGGAATAATTATTTATTGGGCGTCAATTTGGATAGTCATATGTCTTGGTATAGTCACGTTGCGGCAATTGCTAAGGCAGCCTGGCAGGAGCTTAAAAGACTCTTCAGAACTAAGAACCTCTATACATCCCAACAAATTTTGATGGTCTATAAAGCCCAAATTCGATCATCGCTGAAGTACTGTTCGCATATTTGGGGCTCTGCTCCTAAACATACCCTGAGATTGCTAGATTCCATTCAAAGAAGAGCCATTCCCTGGATCGGTGACAATGATCTGGCAAACAACCTGGAAAGCCTTGAGCATCGAAGGCAGAGTCGCGACTTGAGTCTATTTTACAAATATTTTCAAGGCAAGTGCTCAACTGTGGTTGCCCGCTTGATTCCACCCAGAGCGGTGTATGGTAGAAATACACGATGAGCCACTGCAGCCCATCCGTACGTAGTTCATCTTAGTGTCCCTCGAACGACACTGTTTAAGAATTTTTTCATCTGGAGAACGTCATCACTCTGGAGCTACCTTCCTGAGGCCATGTTTCCAACGAGTATAATATCCAAAGATTTAAGACCAACGTGAATCGTTTCCTGCGCACATGCGCCACTCGCGGAGCGCCATAAAGGATTGATCCTACAGTGCTGGGCATTATCATAAAACAAAAAAAAAAAAAGTGGCCTGGTTTATTGCAGTTGTAACATATGAGTCTGCCGTCTCGTGTCTGTGATTGGTTATAGCTCCCGGGTGGTGGCCGTCGTGGGAGACTGCTTCCGTAAAAAGTTTTATCGGGAGACTGAATGGGTTTGGTCTTTATGAGTTAGGCTACGGCGTTTTACTCCTTTTTTTTATTTCGTTTCTTGTTTAGAATATCTAATGTAGAGAGTGGATGTTTCTTATTGAACTTTTTCTTGCTGATTCTGATTTTGTTTAGGTTAGTTCCGGTTAGATAGTTAGTTGATTCATTTCTTGGTTGCTTTGAATAATCATTGTTTTGTCTTGTTTTTTAATCTTTTAAGGAGGTAGTCGGTACTTTGGATATATATTCGTATGGTACGCGTGTGTGCGATTGATTTATTTGTATGTTCGTCGATTCACCACTCCTTCTATAGTAATTAGTTGTCAGTTCGTCGAAGTGGTCTTTCTAGTCGGAATATCAAAATCACTATAAAGGCTATTTGTTATTAATGGCGGTATCGTCAGCAAACAGGTATAACTAAGATTGATAATGTGGGGTTGTGTTCCCTTTTTGAATTAAGAGGAAAACAACAATCGTTTTGTGTATTAAGTGTATGGTCTTCGAAATTTAATAATTAGCAGAGCGCTTTCGGCCATGGGCCTCTTCAGTGCTTCCTAAAAAGCGAGGAAAATCCATTTTATAGGAATATTTATTGAAAAATGTCGTTCTTCCAAAATTAATTATAAAAATGTGTGAAAATTTTGTTGAAAATTGTTCTGAGAAATAATATAAAATGTATTTTGGTTTTTACTCACTTAGTCAGGAAACAGGAAACTTCATCGATAAAAAACTTTTCTTCATTAAGTGGGTCATCAACGCCACAATGTAAAAACTCATTACATTTTATTTTTTTTTATTCATTATTACAATGTACAATAGGTATTGGTTATATTACAAAAAATAGATGTGCAATATGGACTGTGTGTCTGTGTGTGTACAAGGAGACAATTTTTCTCTTGATTAACAATAAAAAAAAACCAAGAACAAAAAAAAATGCATAATAATTATGAATAATTTACCTAGTAGTAGTAGCATGACACTTAATGCCTATCTATCTATATTACAGATTATAAAATCCTACTTGAACTAGAACATTTATGGTAAGATATCATGCTAAAAAGGCAACGGCATTCCTAATTCTTAGAGTGTTATTTTTAATCCATTCATTAAGATAATTGTTCGAAATCTATTGGTTCTGAATTTCATTGGCAATAAATTGAAAATAAAAACAATTAACACGTAAAATTGTAAATGACGAACAACTGGGGCGTACTACTTTTCTAAATTTCAATCAGAAACCATCAGTTTTCCTTTTTCTTTTCCATTTTTCGTTCACGTGAGAACGTGGTCTCGAGTCGGAATTTGACCACGTTCTCACGTGAACGAAAAGATTTAATATTATTTCTTAGAACAATTTTCAACAAAAAAATAGGCAACATCCAGCTGTGTTCACACATCTTTATAATTGATTTTTGAAGAATGACATTTGTCAATAAATATTTCTATAAATTGGATTTTCCTCGCTTTTTAGGAAGCACTGAAGATGGCCTATGGTCTAAAGCGCTCTGCTAATCATTAAATTTCGAAGATTATACACCTAGTACACAAAACGATTGTTGTCTCCCTCTTAGGTATAACTAAGTTCCTAATAGCGCGTATGTCTACATTTGCCCTTAGAAACAAAATATGGATTTTATAATTTTTATTATATTAATAATTAGATAAATGGAAATACTAATATTTTGACAAAATGATTAAATTAAAGTTGCTGTTGGATTATCGGATATGATACGTCTAACACAGAGAAAAAGCAAATCGTATTTAAAAAAGTCACTTATAAGAAAATGTCATAGAACACATAATTATATTCACATTAGTTAGCCACACACGGAGACTCCAGAGCGTATGATGGATAGTGAAGTAGGTATCGAAAACCAATATTTTAAAAATAATATTTATTCCTTATTAGAATTTTACTTGTAACGATAAAATATTAAAGGCAAAAAAAATACCAAACAAGGATTTAACAACTCTATTGCCCTGTAAAATTGTAAATGCCTGTAAAATTAATTGTAAAAATATTTAAGAGAAACAACGTTTTTTATAGATTTTCACTTATTTTTATTTTTAGAAAACATGACAAATGTTTTATCTATCAAAGCAGTTGTCTCGTTCTTTACAGTCCCTACAATTAAAATGTCGAATAAGCTAATATGTTTAATTTTAAAATACACAAATTTTAGTTTAAAAAATTCTTATGACTTGGTCAGTGAAATTAATAAATTAGTCCTCTCAGATAATCTCTTCCCCAGCAAGAAATAATTAGAAAGAATGAAATTTTGACGTTGTAAGATATTTTTTTAGGACACAACTAGTTCCAATTAAACAATAATATAATATACAGATGTAACGGAGGCCTATTATGGGAAATTCTTGAAGTCCACTATTAATTATCAGAAATTTTTATGGATCATTAAGAATCAAAAATACATAATAACAATTGAATAAAAATTTACTGGTGTAGATATAACATACACAACTAAAATCGCACAAAATCAATCCGTAAACTTCATAGATTTTACCATTAAAAGTGATAATAATAAACACGAATTTAACATATACGCATACAGACACTAACATGCATAATAAATCCACACAGTGTCTCGCACCCATATCAACTCAAAATAGCAACCTATATAGCAGCGGGAACCATCGATTAAGAAATTAAATCTAATAAAACAAGTAGCACTAAAAACAACTGCAAACATGAATTAATAGATAATATGACGGGTACAGGGAAAAACAGATATGTCCCTTTGTATTGAAAATTTGGTTAATGATGCCCATAAATTCTACGACTAAAGAAGCACATTTTAGAACCATTAAAATGGGAAGAAACCAGCTTAGTCATATGTAAAATAATATATAAAATATAGCGTACAGGAAAAAAAAAGCTTGGTATTTATAAGGTTTGTAAGGTTTTTTTGCAATAAATTCGTCTCCATTTCGTTCATGTCCAATTGTCCAAGTACTACAATTATAACAGTTCATCATAGTGTAATTTTAGTTTGATATAAATCACTTAATTATGTATATATGTACTTAGAATAAGAATATTTCATTTTAAACAATAAATGTACAGGGTTTTTCCATATATTTTGGAGCACCCCTAGAGCCCCTATTTTCAACGCTAGAAAGAACTTTAAATTACGAATATTGAATGATTTTTTCTGAATCGTCAAGATTTGTCATCGGATAAAACAAATGAACATCGTAAATTTGTTTAAGACACCAGGCAGTTGTTTTTTAAATGCAACACCCTGTATATTACTGAATATTTTAATAGGTCTTAAAATTATATTTTGAAAAATATATATGTTTACTATAATCGGTTCAGTGGTTTTTGAAATATTTAAATTAATTAAAAGATAAGTTTCTTGTCAGTTAATAACATTTGGGATGCAAATCTGTCTTCAAAATGGTAACTTTCGTTTACTTTTATCGATCCATGCGTTATGTTTCGACGAATTTTAAATTAAAAATTTCAAAAACCACTGAACCGATTATAGTAAACATATATATTTTTCAAAATATAATTTTAAGACCTAATAAAATATTCAGTAATATACAAGGTGTTCCATTTAAAAAAACAACTACTTGGTGTCTTAAACAAATTTACGATGTTCATTTGTTTTATCCGATGACAAATCTTGACGATTCAGAAAAAATCATTCAATATTCGTAATTTAAAGTTCTTTCTAGCGTTGAAAATAGGGGCTCTAGGGGTGCTCCAAAATATATGGAAAAACCCTGTATATTTACTCAGTTTGAAAGTGACGTCACATGTCTGGTTTTTCCCTGTACCCTTCATATACCAAGGAATAGTATACATAAACTAGCAATCAATGGAATATACTCACATACACCTACTTATCAAAGCATAAAGTTTACAGTTCTTAATTACATTGGTAAGTTTATCATAGAACAAAAATATTCCGTAACTTTGAAAACTAACAACCACTTAAGCACTGAGAAAAAACATTAAAACTTTACACTCAAAGAAATCAGGAGTATACAAATTAACTTGTGGAAACTGCCCTAAAATATCTAGGCCAAATTGGCCGTACGTTTAAAAAACGCCTCAGTTAGAGTGTTTGGTGATAAAACGTCTGTTTTATTCAAACTTTACTATAATTCGTCTATATAAAATCAAACTTGTGCCTGAAAGAGTCTCTATTACTTTTACCTTTTTGTCAACTACTGTCGACTACCAGTCCACGTAATCTAACAATCAGAATTGTTTTCATTCATTATAATTAAAAAAAAAAACCTAACAGTCTTCCTCTTTTTTTATAAAATAATAAATAAGATAAATACACTCCTACAATAAAATGTCCATTTGACATTTGCATTTTTATCACTTTGACATCGATAAAAAAAGGTTCATGCCAAAATTCGTGAAAAAGCTAAAAATCACTCGATCTTTTTCTTAAGATCGGATAAACTTTTATTTTTTAAACTCAAACTACATCACTTTTTAGCAATTTAAACTCGAACAAACGATAATAGATAAAAAAATCGATAAATCGATTAATCGATTATTGTTCGATTAATCGAATAATCGAATGTTTTTCATTTCTACGATTATGAATTTTCATAATCCTAGTAAGCAGCATGCTAAGCGAATTCTCCTGTTGAAATAAACTATCTAATATACCTACATATAAACATAATATAATATTATGCTGTTGTTTCTTGAAGAAAAAACAGTAATATAACGTTAAAATAAAATTTTTACCCCGTATTATGTTTACTGTTTGCTGGAACTTTTGAAAGAAAACAAAGTAATTAAAGAACTAGGCTAACCAAGTGAGGCAAATATAAAAAATTTAACAAAAAAATAAATCATCATTATTCGGGATCTTCTTTGACTTCTAAGTCAGGCAGTGCCTTTAACTTCTTTTATTCTTTGATGCTTGTGTCGGCCAATCTTCTTATCAATATTTGGTTTGGGCAGAGCCCTAAGTTGCTTATGTGTCGTGTAATCCTGGAAAGCTGGGCTTGTCGAGGCCACCAGCATTAGTGCCTCTCTACAATAGCTGGGGCAGCCAATTCTTCGGAAACTTGTAAGTTGAGCCTGGCGGGGATTGTACATGAGTTTGTCGAATTAGTGGATTTGTAGCGACGTCCGTCCGTCCGTAGTAATCCCTTATAATTTTGTCATAAAATTGAGTTATTGTTGGTATGTCAAAGTCCCTGTGAAGTACCCTAGTTACAGCATACCTTGGGGCATCCGCAATGATTTTTAAGGCCCTATTCTGCAGTACCTGGAACTATAAATCATCATGGTCGAGAGTGTGCAATTGTGATTGTTTCGATTAATGGACTATTTTTGGATTAATCGATTGTTTTCGATTAATCGATTATTTTTCCATTAATCGATTAATCGATTTAATCGAAATAATCGATTATTTTTAACAATCGACAATCGATTGTGAAAATTCATAATCGCCCAGCCCTAGTCATGGCACTCCGGATGAAAAAATTAATTAATTTTAGAAATGTTAAATTGACACAAAAATTAATAAAAATAGTAGAGTTATACGTAAAATAATCTCTAGATTCCAAAAATCTAAAAATATACGGGGTGTCCCAGTTGAAAAACCAAAGTTGAGGTTACTTCGCTAAAATTTGACAAGCACCTTAAAATGTATCTTTTTTTAGCCTATGACTCCTGCCGATTTTAGTTTGTTTGATTAAAATCTGAAGAAATGATAGCCTGAAAGTGATCCCATGGTCACCCGGTATAATCTTATTTTAATTGATGATAGGTGGAATAATAATTATGTGCAAGTACCATGCCATCAGACAAATATAGATAATTTATTGGACTGTATATTCGCTAATGTATTTAACCATCAGTGTTCTTCTCTAAATAGGTAAATTACTTGTAATAATTCCAGAGATTAAGTCAATTTCGCCATCAAGATGGAATGAAATTCTATCAAACACAATTAATAAACTATTGGAAATTTCCGTTTTTGCGGTTTACCCTATATATCAATATAATTATTTGAACCTCCTGCTACAGAAGAAATATTATTTAAATTGCTAACGTAATTACATGCCTACGTATATATTTTAAAGTCAGGCCTAATATATTGTTGCTGACAAAATTTATAACGGAAAACGCTAAGGCAGCGGCGTACCTTTGGTTCGTAGAGAAGAACTTAAGCACGAATCATGCCTAATATGTTAATTATTAAATTTCATATATTCTAGTATTAAGGTCCAATTAAGGGTCTCATTAATTAACATTAATTAAATTTTTACTAGCAACACTATCATATCTCGTTGCCATACAATATTCGTATATTTGGAGAAAATACCAATAATATTCAAGAGTACAACTGCAATCTCTACAGGCTCCATAGCAGTAGCGGCACGTGGTAATTTTTTACAGGAGGCGAATGACGCGCATATACATCCATACATTAAAATGAAAAGTAGCTTCATCCGAGAAAATGATATTTGTTGCGAAGTTATTACTGTTGTTGCATCTTTCCATCATCAGCTCACAAGATTTAGCTCTTCTATCAAAATCGTTCTCGTTTTACTCGTGTACCAACTTTATCTTGTAGGGATGCAACTTCACCTGCTTAAACAAATTTTTCACCGACTGATGAGACACATTAAAATCCATTGCCATTGGCCTGAATGATTTTGTTGGATTTCCATGTATTAAGAGCATGATAACCAAAGCTTTGTCTCCCCCGGTTGCTGTTTTAGGTCGACCTGATCTAGCGGCTTCCCTAGCACTACCTGTTTCTCGAAATTTCTTTACCACTCGACAAACCTGATCTTGCGATCTCTTCATATTTCCGTAACCGCTCATTATTAAAATTTCAATTCGTTGTTTCTCATTCAGATGAACCATAGTGTAAACAAATTAGAAATCAGACAACAGGAAATTAAACAGGAACTCAAAATTGACACCTCTTAGGTCGCTGCCTGCTGCCATGAAAACACCTTGATTCAACTGGTGGATATTAGGTAGGAATAATTATAATTAGTTAAATTAATTAAAATTATAATTAATTAAAGTTTTTCATTTTTGAGCTGTCATTATCTTGGAAACGCTTGCAGATAGGTAAAAATTTGAAATACAAAAAAGTTTTAATGAGTTTTCCCAGTAGAATCCAAAAATGCAATCATATGCAGGATGTTCCATTTAAAAAAAGTAAGTTAGTTTCTATGGCAACCAAACCAGAAATGACAGAAAAGATCCATGCAGGTAGAAATATGGGGAAGTTACGTGCGACTTTTTTGCCACTCTGTATAGAAAAATTGTGTAGAAAGGGAGCTGCAGAGCAAAAAGCGGCGCAGACGAAAAATTTTTTGCAAACACCGCCCAAAGTTGGTCCGGAATTCACCTTTCTAATGCAACCAAAGTCAGATTATTATGCTAAATTAAATTTAGTAAACGCAAATAACGCACTACACCAAAGAACTTCACTACACCTTCACAAAAACTTAGAAATCCATCACCCTGACACATACACTAATACACTAATTACACCCAACGTATAAAGAGTGTACCGCACACAAACATAAAGGTTAGTTCTTGTTGGTTGCAGGTATAACGACCGTAAAATTATAAGCAACCTAACCTGATTTTTAAACTCAATATTAATATTGCCAATCAAATTAATATGCTTCAAAGCTGTATCAATATTAATTGTAATATTAGTATCGTTATTCAACATGGTATTAAAATTTGATTTTGCAGTAGAGGGTAGAGGGGAGGCACTACCTTCGCTGACGAGTCGCCACTGTTCTACAACAACTTACAATCAGTTCAGTCATAATTTTTTGGAGAATTGAAGGGAAGAAAATAGAACAAAAATCTGTATTAAAACTTAAAAAATAGATTGTGAATCCGATGAAAACAGAAAAATAATATAATGCCCCTTCAATATTCTACATCTTTATCCCTTAAAGGCAATTAAGTTCACATCTATTGCAAAATATTCTACATTGTTACGCCTATGCCGAGCATTTGTGTCTTCTAAATAATAATTATATTAACCAAAAAATGCCACAATACTGTAAAAGCATTTGTTAGGAGGTTATTCAAGCAGAAACTATTGCTTTGCAATTGTTTTTATGCGATTTTGTTGTCAAGTTTTGCTACGAAAATGGTTGTTGTCATTGTGGTACTTAAGAATTTACCCAAGGATCTCGGTGCAATGACTGTAATGGTGGAGAAAAATACTGAGCGACTACCCTATAAATTTCCGAGTTTATTATTAAAGTGGATTTTTAAACTAAACTTTTCAACTCCTTCTTTAGAATGTCTATTATTTGTTCCACTCGCATCAAATCAACTTATCGAGGCAAGTGTAATGCATATACTCAAAGCATTCAAAATAATTCATTATCTCAAGGACCGCTAGAGAAACGAATTTGAAACTGAACAAAAATCAATTAATATTAAGTCGGATTCTCGCAGACAAAAAACAGAGAAGTGGATATTTCTTCTCAAACGTTTTTACTAAAAGATACACTCCCCGACAATAAATCCCGGACAAGAAAAATTAAAGTCATTTTGATAGTCCTGTAACTTTTTTATTTCTTTTCCGATTTTATTGAAATTTTGAGAAAAGTGTAGTCATGCAAGATCACTTTTTTGTATTATAGGTATTTTAAAAGTAACAGGCATTATGCGCAACTTTTTTGCCGCTCTGTATAATATAATATCTTATTTGGAAAAATAAATAAAATAAATACATATCGAAATCACCAATTAATAATTGAAAATACTTGTTTAACATCTAGATATATTTGGGTAAAGCTGAGATTTATTCAAATTAAGTATTATATTTTTAAGACAAGTATTTTCTTTCTTGTGTGCGTAATTTTAACAGTTTAGGGCGTATAACCCAAAAACAAGCAACGAAACTAAACTCTGCATCTCTCCTCCAATAATATTTCCGTCCTTGACGCGAATAAATTAACACCCGGTATACTTAAACCATTTTGTTAAAGTTGTCTGCTACACCTAGACTAATATGCTCCTTTAGTGCCGTCAAAGGTGACCGTTAAACCGACGACCGTCTGTTTGTTACTCTTCAGCAGGAGACTAAAGAAAGTCAGTGTATCTTCACTGTTCGAGCAGCAGGTGCCAAGGTGCCAACCTCGGGTTCCGATAGTACCAATGCCGGGTTCACTAAAATGATGCGTCTCGTCGAAAGCCGTGAAAACCCGCGTAACTGAGCAGGTTTAAATTTAATTGGCGTTAATTCGTCATAACAAATAATTTATGCGAGAATCAATGGGAACCTAATGAAGATATCTTAATAATGTAATACAGGACACCTTTAAAAGTAAGTAAAATTTATTAATTTGCTTTAGAAATTTAATTGTTTATTTGGCCCGGCATGTGAAACTATCATGTTAACAAATAATTACAATGGTTGATTTTTTTGCATGGTTTAATTTTTAACTAAATGTTTAGTGTTCTATAAGATGAACAATATTTTATCGGAAGCCGTGACAACCTATACGTGACTGAGCTGGGTAAAATTTAATTGGTGTTAATTCAACATAACGCAGATAACTTATGAGATTATGGAAATCCAATAAAGATATTTTAATTGTTTACGACTCTTTGAAATTAAGTCAGATTTATTTGTATATTTAATTGATATTTTGGTCTGTATATAATAATTATTGCAATGGCGAATTCATCTTAAATTTTAAACATTATGTAAAATCTCTCAATAGCAACCAGCCTCGCGGATTCAAATATTGGTCGGTCAGCTGGGGTAGTCGGTTAATAGAGAAGCTCTGAATTTTACAGTGTTTGTTTATTAATAAGTCTCTACGTATATTATGTAATTAATATTAAATATTTTTGTGTGAATTTATCGGAACTAAAATTAAATGAGATGAAGCCAATTTACCAATATGTACAATTTTATTGTATATACTGCACGTGTATACCAACATACAGCGTGTAACAGAAGTATGGAACGCTTTAAATATCTTTAATACCGTTTGTCCGATTTAGCTAAAATTCGATATTCGTATATAAAAGGTTATCGCGAAGCTGCTAGTGACATTTGCAATGTTGCCAAATTTACAGTTTTTTAGCAATTTAAAATATTTTTTTTTTAAATGGAACACCCTATATTATATTATTCAAAAAAATGATTCCGCAACAAATTCTAAATAACTTTTATATAATGTCTAAACCTAGCCATTTTTTTGATATTGGGGTTTAAATATCATAAGAACTTCTTATCCAAGAAAACTGATAGAGATATAAGTACCTAGGTCTTGGAAATTTGTGACACAATTAAATTCTGACAGCGACATTGACAAACTTTTCAGAAGGTATTTGTGCTTCATAATTTATTAGTTTTAATAATTCTCAAAATGGATTTACTAACGGAAACACTGCGAATAGAAATATTAATGATATTGGGTTACGGGAATCGAAGGCGAACACAGCAGGAGGTTGCTGAGATTTTTAATAATAAGTATTCCAACCGAAATCCAATAGCATGGTCCCCAGTAAGCAACATTTTAAAGAAATATAACAAAACTTGCCATATAAAAGACATTTCAAAATCTGGGCGTCCAAAAATTGCGACAGGCGGCGATAAAGCTTTAGATATTTTGCTTAGCATAGAGGAAAATCCACACCTCTCTACTCGAATAATTGGCCTCGATTACAACACATCGCACATGTCGGTAGATCGCGTATTAAAGTGTGAGAAGTTCCACCCATACTAAATACACCTGGTTCAAGAACTCTCTGAGGATGACTTTGACAGGCGTTTAGAATTCAGTGAGCAAATGATGGATTTGTGTAATGCTAATCCAAATTTTATTAATAAAATAATGTTTTCCGATGAGTCGACGTTCTGTCTTAATGGAAATGTTAACCGGCATAATATTCGTTATTGGTCCAAAGAAAACCATCATAGGATTCGAGAACTGCACACCCAATTTCCGCAAAAAATTAATGTTTGGGCAGGCATTATAGGACAAAGGATAATTGGTCCATTGTTTATGGATTATAATTTAAATGGCGATAGATATTTGCAGCTCTTAAGAAATGAAATTGTTCCTGCTCTTGCGATCCTATTTCCAAATCCTCGTAAGTTAGTTTCATTAAAGTAAATTAAAACTGATTTATCAATAAACAACATTTTAGACAACGTTGCGGGATTAAATAACGAAGTATGGCTGCAATAAGATGGTGCACCACCACATTACGCCAGACAAGTACGGGAGTATCTAAATGAAGTATTTTTTGAAAGATGGATAGGGAGACGGGGTACAATTGAGTGGCCAGCTCGGTCGCCAGATCTGACTCCACTCGATTATTTCTTGTGGGGACATTTAAAAAATGTGGTCTACAAGACAAAGCCACATGATATAGAAGTCCTAAAACAAAGAATCGAGATTGAGTGCCGACGAATTGAAGAAACAGGTATTCTTTCTAATGTTTTAAATACTTTTCCGCAATATTTAGCATAATATTGTCAAGAAGTAAATGAAAGGCACTTTAAACATATAATTTAATTTCTTTATTCTGTAATAAGTAAGTTTAAACAATAATTACCTTACAATAATGTTTCAATAAATTCTCAATTTTCGAGCTCGAATATTAAAAAAATGGCTAGATTTAGACATTAAGAAACTTATATAAAAGTTATTTAGAGTTTGTTGCGGAATCATTTTTTTGGATAATATACCGGGTGTTGCATCGTCGAGCGGGACATAGGAAATCCCATGTAATTTTAAATGGGGTCAATTATTGGCTTCCCTAATTATTTTAGAGAAAAATTCTATTTAGGTTTATTAAAGAGCACTAAAACCCACATTCAAAAGAGTAACTTTAGATATTTTTGATGAGCCCGTTTACGGGTTATCGCCGATTTCTTTTTAACTATTTCTCCTTTTTATGGCCCCGTATTTGCGGGCACCAGTCAAGGTAAAAGATGACTGTCAAATAAAGTTGTAATTTTGAAATGTGTGCTTTATTGTTATAAAAACTCGTACATCGAAAATATTAGCCATGAATTACACTTCTGAAGAAAAAATATTGATGATTAAATGGTATTATCAAGGAAATAGTTATCAAAATGGGTCAGACATGTTTGCTGCTCTGTATCCGAATAGACCGATACCTGCAAAATCTACAGTCGAAAGGACTATCAAGAAATTTGAGACAAAAGGTACTGTAATAAATAACTGCAGATGTGAAGAAAGGCAGGAACGAAGAAGAGATGCAAAAATTATTAATTACCTATTAATTAGTAAAATATTGAAACATGTAAAATGTCATAATTAACCTTGTAATTGGATACTTTATTTTAGTTTTATTCAGATTAATTTGTACTCATAAATACACCTTTAATATTTTCGATGTACGAGTTTTTATAACAATAAAGCACACATTTCAAAATGACAACTTTATTTGACAGTCATCTTTTACCTTGACTGGTGCCCGCAAATACGGGGCCATAAAAAGGAGAAATAGTTAAAAAGAAATCGGCGATAACCCGTAAACGGGCTCATCAAAAATATCTAAAGTTATTCTTTTGAATGTGGGTTTTAGTGCTCTTTAATAAACCTAAATAGAATTTTTCTCTAAAATAATTAGGGAAGCCAATAACTGACCCCATTTAAAATTACATGGGATTTCCTATGTCCCGCTCGACGATGCAACACCCGGTATAGGGTGTTCCATTTAAAAAAAAAAAAAATTTTAAATTGCTAAAAAACTGTAAATTTTGGCAACATTGCAAATGTCGCTAGCAGCTTTGCGATAACCTCTTATATACGGATACCGAATTTTAGCTAAATCGGACAAACGGTATTAAAGATATTTAAAGCGTTCCATACATCTGTTACACGCTATATATATTATACAATGTACTGTGTGTTTGCTTTAAAATTCTTATTTTTTAAAATAATCAGAAATTAATGATTGCTTCATATTTATTATTTTATTTTTATAAAGTTCAAATTCACATTTTAGTAGCAATTGAGAAATATTTGTAGGCTTGTCAAAATTGTTAACATTATTTAAAAAAGTTTTCTAAGTCTTTCAAACTTGCGCAGGTTCCTCTTCCTCTGTCTTAGAGTTGGGGTATTATTTTTGATTTCTTGAAGAGGATAACCACTGTCTATACATGTTAAACTCTCTTAATAAGGTATATAGCTTCTGTAGAGCATTTTAATATTCTGAATAATGCCTTGGTCCAAAGGTTGACAATGAGTATTGAGTGGAAGAAAAATGAGTTTGACATTATCCAGTGTGATTTTGGGATAAGACGTTATATTACCCAGGAACAATACCACTCTTCTATTCTGCTTCTTCATCTTGGTATCAAATCTGGGAAGCCATGTTGTCATGATGTCTGCTGTCATCCACGGTTTTTTTTAAAGACCCATTGTAGAGGTAACTTATCGATATATGCGCCCTTAAAGCATCGAGGATTTTTGCTCTTGCCTATTATAAGTGGTTCTTCCTTCTCACCTTTCATATTTGCAGAGAACAGAATTGTAAATCATTGTTTATGTTCTTGTTGGCAATGCACGATAGCAGATGAGATCTGTCTAATCTGCATTAAATACGTCCCTTGGGACATAATCCCTTAAAATGGTCAATAGCCTTTTTTTTTCAATATTAATATCGGCTGATTCGCCACATACTTTCTTGAAGGTAATATCGTGCCGACGACGAAATTTTTCTAACCACCCATTTGATGCCTTGAAGTTATCTAGACCTAGACGTTGAGCTGATTCAAAGGCTTTGCTGGAATTATGGGCCCGGATATTGGTAAGTGCTTGTTTCGCGCCTTACAAAACCAATTAAAAACAACTTGGTCTTCTGCCAGTCCTTCGGTTTTGGAACATTTTCTTTTTTGCTCACCGTTGCCACCTTCCTGAAACGAATTTCTAACTTCTGCTTTATTTTGAAGCAACATAGTCACTTGAGTCTTGCCCACTTTAAATTGTTCAGCCAATTTCCTGGTACTTCTCACTTTCCTCGATTATTTCAATTTTTTCGCTTAAAGAAAGACATTTCCTTTTTCCCGCAATCTTTAAATAATCACATTAGTCCCAAAATTCACAAAAACTGTTCAAAACAAATTGAATGTTAACAATCGATTTATCAACCTTTAAAGCAAATTGAATGAATCCGCCTGCAATACAGTAATTAGTGTACCTGCTTTTAGCATTAATGTTTAGTAAAAATTGGTACGATAATGAGTCGGTAAAAAGGAGTACCAAATAATGAGATTTCTATTTTTAAATATGGGAAATTCATAAACGGTCGTTTAACGCAGGTGAGCACTTTAGAGATGTGGTCGGAAACAGAGGTTTTACTGTGTTTTAGAAAGACGTATGGTATTACTACAGAGTGCTACAAATTTCATTGTATGCCTGGGATTCTTGAAAACGGTAGGAGATACAAAACCTGTGAAACTGTAGTCAAAGTTGCACAATTTAGTACGTTATAAAATGGCACCAAGATATCCGGTAAAAGACAAATATTTGCAATATATGTTTACTGGCACAAATTGCATTTCGGCGTGACGACGCTTTTCACTCAACAAGCCGATGCATTTTTTTATTGCATGATTTTATTAAGGACTAAATTGCACAGCTTTGCCTTAATTTGACCGAAGAGTATCTTACGTTTTTCAAAATCCCTACAGGAGCGAAGGGATGTTTTCAAAGCAGGTGTTGAGTTGTTCGAGCCAAGATTCGTATTATTCAAGCCCCCCTTCCCCCTAAATAAATCTTAGTCTCCCTTAAAAATGGAAATATAGAAAAAAAATTGCAATGTTTCATACATATGTAAAGACTATACAGAAAAGTTTTTTCGGTTGCATATTTTCACAAATTCGTGTTTTATTGCGACAGAGTCCTTAAAGTAAGCTAAGTAAAACTTCCCTATGCAAACAGCTGTAAAGTCACAATTTAATTTTCTTTAAATAGCTAGGTTGATCTATATGCCATTCGACAGGACTTTCAATCAACAAATGGCACCGAATTGTTCACTTTTTGTAATACTGTTTAATTCATGAATCATGCATAATTTAAATCAAATTGACGTTAATTTAATTCTCAAAAATGATGACTGAAATTGATAATTTTGTTTTAACAGTAGGTATATACTAACTGAATTTCGCAGTTTATATTTTCCCTTCTGTTTATTTTAGACCAGGGGTCTCCAAACTACGGCCCTCGGGCCAAGTCCGGTTGGCCAGTGTCATCAATCTGGCCCGCGACAGCTAATGGCTTATTGTTGTTGTGATAAGTTGGATAGAAAAACACAGAATAATAATAACCTGGTTTTATTTACTTACTAGACAAAGCTTAATGACAAGTATAATATGCAGAAAATTTAACTAAAGCATAATACTAACAAATAATTAAAATGAATCCAACATTATAAAATAACGTAAAAAATACTAATGAGATTTATGTAATTGTGATTTTCCACTGACAATTGTTTGTAGTTGGGGACCAATTTTACTTGTGCCAAGTAGTAAAAAAGATTTAAGATGCTCATTGCTTAACTTAGATCTGTAAACATTCTTTACGTACTTTATTTTGAAGAATGCTTTCTCGTACAAGTAAGTAGTACCAATAACAGAAAACAGCCCACGAGCAAATTTATGCAAATTATCAAATTGTGCCAGTGGAAGACTCTTATAAAATTCCAGGATGAGTTTTGATATTGGTTCTTAATTATATCACTGCACTGTAGATCAATAATTTCCATTTGAAGTTCTGGGGCTAGGGTTTCCATGCCGGTATCAAAAGGATTTTGAAAAATCTTAATTTTATTCGCAATGATATCAAAGTGTGAGAAACGAATATCAAAATTTATATTTAAATCACTCAAATCTTCGATTGAAATATCGACGGGAAACTCAGTCTCAGTAGTGTGGCTGAATATTTCACATGTTTTAAAATGTGCGAAACACTTTTTACGAAATTGTGATTGAAACAGTATTATTTTCTGCAGGAAAGATTTGATATTAATGTATAAATCAGGCAGAAGCTGGTTTTCTCGTTGCAACCTCAAATTCAGTTCGCCATTCGCTATTTTGTAATTCGGATGAATTACGATGCTTTTCATTCAAAAAAATTCCGATCACTGCTCGAAGTTCAAAGGATCGCTGAAGGACTTTTCCGCAATCCGCCCAGCGTACGGCAGTATAATATGGTAAGTCATTTTCTCCAATTTCTTTAGTAAGCTCGCGGAATTCTCGGTGATTCAGCCCAGTGGATCTGATAAACAATTGATTAACAATTGATGTGAGTGGTTGTAGAACTTCAGACATATACAAACATTTCCCGCACAGAGACTGTTCATGAATGATACAATGTAAGACTAACGGTTTTGAACCACCATCATTTTCTACATCCTTAGACACAAGAGCGGCCACACCTTTATTTTTATTACACATGTTTTTGCCTCCATCAGTTGTAATAGATTTCAAGTTTTTCCATCGAAGGTTTTTTTTATTGATGGCGTTTTCAACTCCCTTGAAAATATCTTCATCAGTAGTCGTGCCGTCAATACTATAAATATCAAGAAGTTCTTCATACACTTCATAACTTTTATCTACTCCTCGAATAAAAATCAACATCTGAGCAGTATCTGACAGATCCGTTGACTCATCTAAGGCCAGAGAAAACCACTCAAGATGTCCATTTTTGTCAGACAGTTGAGTTGATATATTTTTTGCGATGCCACGGAGTTTGCTGACAAACTGACAGATTTAAATAAATTTACCTTTTCGGGGCACATTTCTTCAGCTACTGCAATTACGCACTCTTTGATCATTTCTCCATCGGTGAATTGTTTTCCACGATTTGCGATTTCAAGAGCCACACGAGAGCTGGCACGAGTTGCAGCCTCTTGTTCAGTATTGAGTATCGGAAACGAAGATTGCTGCGATTTCAATCCGCGCTTCAAAGCTTCAAATTTTTCAGTCCGCAATCTTCCAGTATATTTTGAGTAATTTTTAAAATGTTTCGTTTCATAATGATGCTTAATGTTATATTCTTTGAGAGCTGCCATGGTTTCGTTGCAAATGAAACATAGCGCCTTCTTACTGAACTCAATTACGAAATATTGAAAGTTCCATTGATCTTTAAATGTTTCCATTTTAGTAATCACACACAAAAACAACATGTAAAATCAAAATACGGTTACGAAGATGTCTTTTAAACACGCACAAACACGTTTTAGGGAGTTACGCACTACTTTATTTCACAACACACAGATTCGTTTCCTTCGCATTCCCCAGGCGGACTGCCTCGCGGACGCGCCGCTAGCCTTTTTTTACTCCAATTACTGTCATCTAGAAGTGAGTGGAATACGCCAGAACTTTCTCGAACCAACGAGGTTCGACGCGATTTGAGCGCTATCTGTTAGCGATAGATAGAGGGTACACTACCTATTTCCGCGTGTAACAATCAGATGTCGTTAAGTGTTGCGGTCGTAACAATACAGTACAATACAATAGTGATTGAACTGGCGAATTTAGCAAGCTATGCTCGCTCAGGGCGCGTACTCGACAACTAGCCTAGATATAGGTAATGTCACGAAAATTAAAACGGTTTTGGTCCTTGGAACTTACTGGAGTAATCAGTATGGCCCAATGGTTGGAAAGTTTCGAGACCCCTGTTTTGAAACTTTTGGGAAACCCCTGTTTTGAAACTTTTTGAAGATACAGTAATACAAAAACCTAGAGATATGATTTAAGAAATATTTTCGGGAAAATACACTTTAGCTACACTAAAATTGTTAATAAAGTTGTAAGTAAGAAAAAATACCCGTATTTAATCGTACTGAATAATTTATCACTTAATTTAATGGCAGCAGTTACCTTAATGTAATGAATAATTTATCACATACAGTATCCCAAATAAACTATAACTTCCATACGAAATAAGTTGTGTACTTTAATGATTTCTTTTACAAGCCATTGTTTGTAGATTTTTTCGTAATAATTGCAACTAAACATTTGCTTTCATATCGGCGTAATAAGCAAGAAGTAAATCGGTGCGAGACTAAAATACTACAAGCCATTTATGCTTCCAATAAAATTTTAGCACAATTATTTAATTTCTTAGTTATATAGGCTACTTCCGGAGTCACAGGCATTTACTTAGTACCTGTATAATTATTTTTACAGGGTTTAACCGGTGGCTACAAGTATTACAGGATGTCTTTTGACTAGATTTAGAATTTAATGTTCAAGTTAGTATTACGGTGTTTTTTTTTTTAATTTATCAGAATCATGCATCTAAACTTTTCATGTGTGATACTTTCTATATTAACTAGCTAGATGAAATCGGGCTCCCTCTGAGACCAAATATGGGGTGCATTCCAAAATTCAAAATAGAAATAAAAAAACAATTGTTAATTTAACAAAAAATAAAATAAAATAAAAAGTGTTAATTTAATAAAAAAACTACTAAAATAAGTGTAATTTCTTTGACCATTCCTGCGAACTATGATTTGGCAACAATGAGGTTTTTAGTCAAGTAAGGATGACCACGCACTCTACCTAAGCCTTATCCTTAAGCGTATATCGAATTGTTTTATAGAAATTAGGCTGAAAAGAATTATTAATATTTTATAGTCAATATTAGTATTAATTAATTAAAATTAATTATTCAATTTTTTGCTTAAGAATTTGATTGATTGATACCGTTTGAATATGTAATTATTGAAATAATAGACTGGCTCAAACACTCAACTACACCGACGAGCAAAGCCACAAAGCCGTATCCCTTACCATCAGCTCTGGCCTAACCTAACTCATGGGTGAACCAACTAGAATTCCAGACCGAGATGGTGATTTTGCTAGTTTGTAGGATCTTTCCTTAATTTCAAACCCCGACTTGTACACAGTCACCGTAAAGCCTCCGCTAAGAACGTCTGGCCACAACCTTATTTCGGCACTGAACAAACTACCAATTAGTGTCGAACAGCCTCCTAAACCACGCAAGATCTAACATTATACATCAGCTAAGTGGGATAACGTAGAGGACCATTTTCGAACCTGTCCTTGGCGGGACTTTTTTTTTACCTCTGACGATCCATCCATCTGTGCTAGATAAGTATCGGAGGTTATCAAAACTAGCATGGAACCCTTCATCCCTTTCTCAAAAACGTGCCTTTGTAACGGATAGCCTTGGTTTACCAAAAATTGTCAACAAGCTGCTAAATCAAAAAATAATTTGTTCCGAACTTGGCGTCAAAATCCTACCGCCGAAGGTCGTACCATCTTTGTTAACGCTCGAAACCAATCCAAGCAAACGATAAACCGAAGCAAAGAAGCACACAACCAGAGGATCAAAGACAAACTTTTTGAATGTCCTAACGGCTCAAGATCATTTTGATTAGTAGCTAAGGCCGTCAGTCAGAACTTTACCAAGTCAACAATTCCACCTTTAACACGTTCTGATGGCACAATTACGACCACAGCAGAGGAAAAAGCAAACTTACTGGCGAAACTATTCTCTTCACATTCAACGGTTATTTTCAGAGAAAAACTCCAATAAACATTCCTCCTGTTGAGAGAAAGCCCGAGATTGTTTTCCGGCATTGCCATGCTAAACAAATTTTGAGGAGTCCTGACACCAAAGAAGCTTCTGGTCCTGATTATTTTGTAGGCTTTTAACTTATCTCACAAAAAAGGAATGTTTTCTTCTTGCTGGAAAACCGCGCGAATCCAGCTCATACCAAAAAAAGACAAGAAGATATTACCGAACAACTGTCGTCCAGTCGCATAGCTCTCCGTTATATCATAAGCCATGGAGAAGGCTATCAATGAAGAATTATTAAAGTCCCTGGAAGGCTTCAACTTTATTAGTGACCGCCAGTCCCGTAAGTCTAGATCAACAGGAGACCTTCTCGCTTATGGCACTGTCGCTTGGAACAACGCAATAAAACATCATGGGGAGTCCCGGGCTGTAGAACTGGACATTATGTAGGCCATTGACCGAGTATGGCATGAGGGGCTCCTAACTAAAGTGAGAGTGTACGGAATGACGGCTCAATTTTGTTCATAGCTGTCAAGCTTTCTTAAAGATGGTGGAAATGGACGGATTTCTTTCAGACACATTTAACATCAAGGCCGGAGTCCCTCAAGGTTCTATATTGTCCCCCACCCTCTTGTTACTATACATTACCGATCTTTTGAAAAAAACTAAAAATCTTATATATAGTTTCGCTGATGACAGCACACTTTTTTATCTTTTACTTTGGATGCTCGAACATCGACTGCCAATGCACATCTCTATAGATAGAAAGTGATGGCGAGACACTCGATACCCTTGGCTTCATAAATTTATTTATTGGCCGTAAATTTGGATAGTCATGTCTTGCCATTGTCATGCTGCGGCCATTGCTAAGGCAGTCTAGCATAAGCTTGGAACACTTTTCCGAACTGAGAACCTCTATACTGCCCAACAACTATTAATGCTCTATAAAGCCCAAATTCGACCATCGCTGGAGTACTCGCATATTTGGGGCTCTGCTCCTAAACATACGCTGAGATTGCTAGATCGTTGACCATGATCTGACAAACAACCTGGAAAGCCCTGAACATCGAAGGCAGGTAGGCGACTTGAGTATATTTTACAAATATTTTTATGGCAAGTGCTCAACTGAGGTTGCCCGCTTAATTGCGCCCAGAGCGGTACATGGTGGAAACACCCGACGAGCCACTTCAGCCCACCCGTACGTGGTTCAGCTTAGTGTCCCTCGAGGCACACTGTTTAAGAATTATTTATGTAAAGAACGTCATCACTCTAAACGACCTCCCTGAGGCCGTGTTCCCCAAGAGTATAATCTTCAAAGATTCAACGTGAATAATTTCCTGCGCACGCGCACCGCTCGCATAGCACCATAAAGGATTAGTCCTGCAGTATTGTGCCTTATCATATAAAAAAATAACAAAATAGTCAATTATTTATTGAGTTATCGTATTAATATTAAACTACACTTTATAATTAATTTACTACATGTTTTTTAAAAATAATTAGATGAAAAATATTGAATGAACAATAAATCCTAGCCACCAATTCAAGGCAGAAAGTGTTAAGAAGTTCCAGGGATACCACTTGAAATTATTGGCAAGATTCTGTAATTTTGTATTTAAAAAGGTTAACAAAAAACAGCCATTTATATATTTCCATTTTTAACAATGATTTTTAGCTTAACTCGACCCTAATTAAGGACACCTGGTTATTATGTTAAACGAAACACCCCATATATTCCAATTTTATGTCACCAAATAGCCTAAATAGTTGATGAAATGTTGATTTAAAAAATTCAAAATTGTCAATTTGACCGGCTACCACCACTACTACCACGCAAGACGCACAAGTTGTAGGGGAGAGGACATAAACATATTGAAAATAAAGTGTATGAAATGTGTAGGTAAAACCACTAATAACAATTGAATCGTTCGGCCCGAATGTAACAATTATTGGCATTATTTAATTTTGATCTTTCGTGTCAGTAAAAGAAACTCTATTAGCCGTTACATTTTTACGGACTTATTATTCTCACATATGTGACTACACTTCGTAATCCCCTTATACAATAAATTAAGTAGGTTCAAAAATTTTAGTAAAATTAAATAAGTTGATGCTCCCATTTTACGCCATAAATTAAGTCTATATTTCATTTCTGGTAAACTATTACACACAATTAGATATTATAATAATTACTAGGATACTAGGATATCTACCATATAAATTGCTTGATTAAAATTTTACAAATAAACGTTTTCAATTTCCTGGCCTTATGATCAACATTCCAGCAAAAATACAAATTTAGGAACAACAAAGCAACAAAATCTTATCAGAAATAGGATAGTGAGGGTTAGAAATCAGGAAATTGGAAAATAAAATAAAACAAACCTTAAGTAAATATTATTTGTGTTTATTATTATAAATTATTGGATTTATTTCGACTACTAAGAAGTTCAGGTTGGATTTAGCATAATAATTAAAGGGCGGAATATATGCACTTAAATTCAGCCAAAATATGCAGTTATATGCATTTTTTTGACCAAATATGCATACTGGTATGCAATGTTTTTTAATTTATTATAGTAAAATAGGGTAAAGGAACACACTGGGTTCTAAAAAAGATATTTATTTAAAAAAAAATATAGCGGTGGAAAAGGAAATGTTCTTTCTGTTCTAATAAATGTCCTCACAACTTCGCGAGCAATAAACTTGCTACTGTATTCAGCGTGGACTGTCGTCCCACAATAGTGCGAAGGGAGAGCATGATAAAGCTACTATTATTATAAATTATTGGATTTATTTCGACTACTAAGAAGTTCAGGTTGGATTTAGCATAATAATTAAAGGGCGGAATATATGCACTTAAATTCAGCCAAAATATGCAGTTATATGCATTTTTTTGACCAAATATGCATACTGGTATGCAATGTTTTTTAATTTATTATAGTAAAATAGGGTAAAGGAACACACTGGGTTCTAAAAAAGATATTTATTTAAAAAAAAATATAGCGGTGGAAAAGGAAATGTTCTTTCTGTTCTAATAAATGTCCTCACAACTTCGCGAGCAATAAACTTGCTACTGTATTCAGCGTGGACTGTCGTCCCACAATAGTGCGAAGGGAGAGCATGATAAAGCTACGGGCCTATGAATGCAAATCAAACGCAGAAATTACCCTCAAAGTTTCCGCTATAAAGAAATTATTAAAGCAGTGATACTAAATCGGACAGCCGCTACTGTTCACGGAAATTATTAAGAGATGTTACTTGTGCGCTAAG
The DNA here is from genome assembly GCA_963920685.1 of Polydrusus tereticollis. NCBI lineage: Eukaryota > Metazoa > Arthropoda > Insecta > Coleoptera > Curculionidae > Polydrusus > Polydrusus tereticollis. The sequence goes on along the minus strand of OY987329.1, from coordinate 81,289,117 downwards.
TTAACCCCTGCGAAAAATGCAGCGACAAGAGAAAGTTATAAAAACGGATTACTGCAAAACCTTAAGAAGTCGCTATAAAGTAAACCAAGGAAAAAGGAAAGAATTCTTCAATAATTTGAAGAATTGAATAAACAGAGATGGTCCTAAACTGGAACACGGGGGTTCTCGATTCCGTCATCCATTATACACTCAGCGGTACCATATTTCTTGTTTAAAAATGATTAAGTTAGTTTGAAAATCGCAGCCCAATACTTTATGAGACCCAGTGGCTGGAAGAGCCTTTTTAAGATTTTAATTCCCAAAAAAATTTTTCTCGTCTCCCCGTGAAATATATATAATCGATAATTTCCTTGAGTTAGGCAGGGCTTTCGACTCACTTTTTGTGATTGTGGTGCTTTCGCAATGGTTTTTTATCTTGTCTTTTTCGGGGTAGTTGACTAGGTCAACGGTTGATGTTTTTCGGTTGATATCATATTGTGCGCCTCACTCTCAATGGGGAAGCCAGTCACGTGGGAGTTCCTTGGTAATTGAAACGTACATGGAATGATATTATGAGAGGGGATTGGCGGATAAGTCCGTGAGTCTGTAGTAGTTTGTAATTTGTTTCGTTATGTGTTCTTTTATTATTTCTATTTCTAACTGTCTATGTACTAAGTTTGTGGCCGTATATCTAGGGGCATTTGTAATTATTCTTAGAGCTTTGTTTTGTAAATTCTGTAGTTTTTTATGTCTGTTGGCTGCCTTTGTGCACCATGCTGGGATTCCATAGGTTAGCACTGGGCGGACCATTACTTTGTAAATGTTTGTTTTAGTTTTCATGTTAATTTTGCTATTTCTACATAGGAGGAGGTATATAGCCGCAAGTTGAGCATTGGCTTTTCGTAGTCTCGCGTTCGCGTTTTTATTCCAGGACAGTCTTCTGTCAAATTCGAGCCCTAGGTATTTGGCGTTGTTTCGCCAAGGGATGTTTTGTCTTCGTACCTCAATTTGATTGGCTGGGAGCCTCACTCTCGACTTTGTAAAGAAGACTGCCTGTGTTTTGTTGTTATTGGGGCGAATTTTCCAACTTTCCATGCATTGGTTCTTGGGTGTGATTTTAAGTTTGGTAAAACCTTTGACTTTTTTTCATTCTTCGTTTACTTTCAAGTATTTTCGTGTTAATTTTTATTTATTCAGCATAAGCTTTGAATGTTCGTGGGCCGTGTGTGCGTGCTTCTTCTAAATTGTTGTACCGCTTTCTTGGCGCCTTCTTCCTCGTCACTTGGACAGTGTTGGGTAGTGCTTTTCCACTATTCTCAGTGCTTCCCTACTGTTGAATGGGCTCGCGCACAGGGAGCCAGTCTTTAGGTAATTAGTCGAGTCAGGTCTAGCTCTTGTATGTGAGTTTGTTATTACTTCGTTTGTCGATACGTCCGTTCACCTGTAATAGTCCGTTATGATTTTAAAAATAACTCATTTATTGTCAGTATCTTAAAGTCATTGTGCAAAACCCTATTCATGGTATACCTAGGGACATTTGCGATAATTTTTAATGCCCTATTTTGGATTACCTAAAACTTATCCAGCTCCGCTCTGCTTATATTGAACCATGATGGCGCACCATAAGTAAGAACCGGCCTGACCAATACTTTATAGAGGTTGCCTTTAGTTCTGTTACCTAAGTCTACTCCACCTGTGAAGCAGGGGGTAGATGGAGCTTAATTGACGCAGAGCGAGCTTAACTCTGTTGATTGAATTCAGCCTCCAGTTTAGTCTTTGATCAAAAATAAGTCCCAGGTATTTCACTTCCTGGCACCAATTCACCTAAACCCCGTTGACTCTGAGCCTAGTCTCAGGTCGTTTAACGTTACTTTTCGAAGAAAATATGGCTTTCGTCTCTGATGGATTAAAGCGAATCCTCCAAGCTGAAAGCCAATTTTCAAGCTGATTTATGTGGCGTTGTAAACGAGTGACGACTAGCCACGGCTGTTTGGAAAAAGCAGTTATAGCAGTATCATCAGCAAACAGATAGATCTGCGTCTGTCTATCTCGCGGTATATCGTGCGTGTAAATATTGTACAACACCGGGGATAAAGGTGAGCCTTGCGGCACTCCGGCCCCGATGCGTTTTGTCGCGGAAAGCGCATTATCTGATGATACTGCGAAACTTCTATTCTCTAAGAATGAGCCCACTACCTTGGCAAGGTAGTTTGGAGCATCGAGCCTTATTTACTTTAATAGGAGACCGTTATGCAAGACCTTATCAAAAGCTTTGCTAACGTCAAAGAAAACCGCCCCCGTATGTGCTCTTCTATTAAAACTCTTTACTACGTTTGACGTTAGTCTCGTTGTTTGCCTAACTGTGCAATGTTCTGCTCGAAAGCCGAACTGTTTGTTAGGCACAATATTATTACTAAAAACAAAATCATTAATTCGAGACAAAATAATTTTTTCCACAACCTTACCCAAACCTGATAACAAACTGATAGGTCTGTAGCTTACTGGTACTGTGTGGTCTTCCCCTTTCTTATAAATTAAAATAACTTTTGCATGCTTCCAGGTGAACGGGAAATGGCCTTCTCTGATAATTGCCTGCGAAATGCTTACAATATTCCTCAAAGCTGTGTCTGGCAGGGTTCGCAGCGCCGCATTTTTAATACCGTCGAAACCTGGGGCTTTTTTAGTATTTAGCACACTCACCAGCGATCTTACTCCATCTAAAGTAACTACAGGAAAATATTGCAATGGATGTTCGATTGCTTTGTAAATGTCGATCGTTCTGGAGACCCTCCCATCCCTGAGCGGATCCGTAGTGGAATTTTCGGTGAATTGCTCGCAGAGTTTGTCTGCAGGTCTGATTGACGTTCGATAAGCATCTGTCTTATAACTTCAGCTTCGCGATTCGCCTCAGCTTTGATGCGAAGATCTCCAGTTCGCTATGGCTTGTTTTTTAAACGGTTTGTTATTCTTATGCGCTGCTTAATTTCATTTGTTAAAGCCCCGAATTTCGAATACTCGGACACTTTCGTGCAAGAAGATTGAGCAAAAGCCGTGGTGATGTCATTTGTGATCCTACTCACCGCAATTTGAAGTGGACCTAGTGACTCGATATTTCTCAACAAATTGTTGTATCTCAGCCAGTTCGTGGTGGTCCGAGACACAAAACATCGGCCCTTTTCAAGAGGATTGCCCACTTCTACGACAACCGGCAAATGGTCCGAGCTAAGATCACAAATGACTAATGACTGTGAAATTTGAACAGAGTTCTTTATCACGAAAATGTCCAAAATATCCGGAAGAGCTCTCCCGAACAAGTGGGTGGGCTCCTCCGGCGGTAAAATGCAAAAATTTAGCACTTCAGAGAAATCATATAGGGCGCGACCTCTAGGATTTGAGACTCTGCAACTTCAAACTGTATGCTTTGCTTGAAGTCGCCCCCTCCTATAATTGTTCTGTGATTATTATTAACGATTTTGCTAAGACAGTTTCCTGTGAAACCTACCGACGGACTACAGTAAACCGATCCCAGGTAAACACGTTGGTTATTCTTAAAGTTAATTGAAATAAATGTCCCTTCAATATGGGCATAGTTATCAGAACCTGGCACAACTTGAGCAGAGATGTGCCTCTTTGCCAGAATCATGGTGCCTCCCCCTCGTCTATTTAGGCGATCGTTTCTAAATAAAGTATAGTTTGGGAACGAAAACCTTTCTCCCTTCAGCCATGTCTCTTGTAAAAGAAGTACATCTATTTCATTTCTTTCTACAAAATCAATAAGTTCGTTTCGCCGGTTTTTAATGCTATTGACATTTAATGTGGCCAATTTGAAATACGCCGTCTCCGTCTGTACCACCACTAAACCGCGGTTTTCTCAAAAGTACTAACGATGGTTTTTAGCTGAGCTTCCATAATTTTAGTAAACTGTGCGAGGAAGCTTTGCATAGTCGTTTGCAGTGCCGCCTCCAGTGTATTTGATGATGGTTTTGCACCCTGCGGAGAGTTTTTGTTCACATGCCATCGCTGGCCAGCTTGCTATTGTTTTGCTGGCCCCAGCGGAAGTTTGGATTAGCCTTTGGTACATTGTTATTATATGTATTTTTGCGCAAATTATTGGGGTGACGCGGGCATCCCAGGTAATTTGCTGGGTGTTCACTGTTCACCCCCGCAATTCGCACATTTTGCCTTCTCCTCACGAGGTTTAGGGCATTCGTAGGAGAAGTGATCCAAAGCACACTTTAAGCACTTGACAGGAGCATTACACTTGAACTGTTAATGTCCGTATAATTGGCAACGATGACATTGAGAAAAAGACGCGCGCGCTTTTTGTGCTTCGACTTTAACAGACATTGAATCTAAAGCTCTCAGCTCATAAACTGATTTTTCAGTGCGCGGTAGGAAAACCAGCACCAATGGCAGTGGGGCGCCGCTGCGACTACTCCAGCGGATCACCCTGGACGGATGGAACCCTAATTTAATAAGATCATCTTTAACTTTAGTTTCTGACCACGTTTCCAGGATGCCTAGGAGCACCACGTGGAGCTCTTTCTCGTCCTGGAAGCGAAACGAATGATGATGTAAATTATTTTTAATTACGAATTTAATAATTTTATTATAATCTGCAGGTGTAGGAGCGTGTATTTTTACACCATCCGCCATGGTGACCGCCCGACCATAGTCGATTTTTTCCGATCGCAAATGCTTAGTTATGTCATTATACTTTTGTTTGTCATGGATAACGATAGGGGGAACGCGTATTTTGGGCACGCCGGTCCCCTGATCGGTATCATTAGGATCATTTTTCTTATCTTGATTCAGAATAACTGTCTTGGGAGCCAACGATTTAGTTTGGCTAAGCTTTCGAAAACTGTTTTCGCTATCCTGTGACACCTTTTGAACCAAATGTGTGCTTAGTGCTTTGTTATTGGTTTTCGGCAGATTGGGCCATGCGGAATCGCTGGCCACCTTCTTGTTACTTTTACTTTTGTTATCAGGGTTTAAATTTTGTCTTTTTCTGTTTCCTCTTTGCTTTTGTGTTGACCACTGTTCCTTGTCGCCTGATTCAGACATGGATTCATAATCCATGTCTGAACCGGTGTTGTCAATTTCGATTGAATTAACATTAATCTGTAAGCATAAAAGAGTTGTCAGTAATGTCGACCCTAGTAGTTGTCTTTGGTTTGTCTGTGATTATATTTAAATTTGAAATTGATTTACTGTCATCGGTCCTGTCACGGTACCTACCTAATTCGACCAGCCTCTTTTTCTTGCCGGAGTTTATTCATCCATGCACGCTCTTTATCGTTAAACAGCTTCTTCCATCTCGCCTCCATGCGGAGTTCAATCGCTTCTATTCTCTGCTCCATGGTTTGTTGGACCTCTGGCTGCATAGATTCATCGTCAGACGGTGGCATTTGGACATCTTCTGGCCGGGGGGCATCCCCCTGCCTTGTGTTTCCATTTAAAAAAAAAATTGAAAAATTAATATATTTTTGACTTTGAGAGAAAATAGTTTTAGAAAAATTACAATATTTCGAAAATCAGACAGGAGCAAATTAGTATCACTGTCAGTCGACTGCTCGCTCCAACGGTTGAAACGAGACTACACTTTCCATACACTCCTCTATGGCGTTTATGTGTTTTTGTACTTTTGTTGTAGCTAGTGCAGGGCTTCTGGAAGTGGCAGTGATCGCCGTATCATCAGCAAACAAGAACATTTTGGTATTCCCTTGTCGGAGAATGTCTGCAGTGAATATGTTGAACAGGACCAGAGCTAGGGGGACCCCTGGGGTACTCCGGCCCTGATTTCCCTTGTATTTGATGTAGCATTGTCTGCCAATACGGCGAACGTTCTGTCTTCCAGAAATGAGATAATTACTTTAATGACATAGGGAGGAAAACGCGACCTTATCAGTTTGAGCAGGAGGCCATCGTGCAAAACCTTATCGAATGCTTTGCTAATGTCGAAAAAGATCGCTCCTGTACCGTGTTATATGTTAAACCCACTTGTGATTTCGCATCCAGCTCAGCTACTTATAGCCGACTTTTAGTGTCCGCCCATTTTTCGTCTTCGCTTTGTGCGATTATTCTATATGTTCCCTGGTTTGCTATCGCGGTGTCCTAACTTTGCGACTTTTTTATAGATGAAATTATATAAGAAATATTTAAATGTTCATACTCACTGTTGTTATGTTTAATTAGTTATTAAACCTTGTTGACTCATTTCACCAGTTTAATTTGAAGACACTTTTACCTATATTTAAAAATTTGTTAAAAAAAATATGGTCCGTCTCAGTAGTGGAAGAAATGTGAAATTTAAAGAAGTTATATAAATAATCGGCTCTTTAAAAAATACCATATTTGCGGTTGGGTGCAATCTTAAAAGTGGCTAATTCACTGTAGTTACTAAAACTCTTGGAAAACATCAAAAATTAAAAGACCTAATATTAGCACCACTTGAAAAAAGTATGCACAATGTAATAAAGGCTTAATTATATACCTACTTACTTAGTTCTATGATTTCAGTTAACCACAAAAGACACATGAAAATAAGGTTTATTGTGCAATTTAAAACAATGTGAAGTTGTTAACATTTTAACATACTGACTTTTAAGGTCTTAATTTTTTTTAAAGAAATAAGATATTATGTTCATGCACTTTTAACTAGGTCAAAACGATGCAGGCCAAATTGCAACGCCAGGTAATAGATAATGACTTTAAAAATTGTCATTACAAGATAATAGTGCTTTTATTCTCTTTAATTAATTATTATCTAGCGTGAGAAGGAAATGCATGTCGGCGAACCAATTTAAATCATATACCGGGTGTGTGACTGTTAAGGAAAGTTTCATAGTCTTAGGTTGGTTAGTTCAGTTCATATTTTGCTCACAAATTTTGTTTTTGTGGCCTTGTTTTGATCAATCACGTTATTACTTTAAAGCCCAAATAAACCTAAATTAATAGAAGAGCGGTGTAAATTACCCCCATGTTGACAAATATGAAGAACTTGAACTAACCTAGTTCAGGTTTGATTCTTTTACCTTTATAAACAGATTTAATAGGCTTCATAGTAGGTGGTTTTATGTCTTTTTAGTCAAGCTTTGGCCAACTCTATGACAGTCTCCTGCCTGACGTTGAAATATAACCCAAAGCGACATCTAGTCAGCACAGCCTTAGTTAGTTTTCCGAATCAAGCACCTTTATACGATTCAACAAATGTTGACGATCAATTAAGTTCAAATTTGGCTACAACTGTTCACACCTTGAGCTCTACTTTCAAGCACCCCCTGAAGCTGCTGGACCCTCTGCATTCATGAACTAACTATTGAACATCCAAAACACTTTTATTAGCTCACATAGGTCACTACAACCCTCAGTCTGGTTGTCTGATTATCAGCTAAACGAAAAAGCTTATTGCGTAATGCGCGATGCCTACGTGTAAAAGTTACCGAAGGGAACAACTCGAACTGGGTACACCCCCGATGTCACCTTTTATGGGCCTATTCCCCTTCTACCAAAAATTACGAAATCATTTAAGAGGCTATGGCCACATAGAAAATAATAACCCAATTCCGGCCTTTTAATTCGGATTAAGGCAAAAACATTTAACGCTTGATCAAGTGCATAGAATCACCGGCATGATTATTGAACATGACCTTGAGTGAAAACAATCGTACTCCGCAGTGTTGTCCGGATCGTCTGGACCCTTGCCAGTATTCTGAGATGTTGTACAAGCATTCGATAAAATACTTCCTAAGGAGTATATAGAGATATTAGCATATCTGATATACTGTTCAGAATCAAGCAGGGGGATGAATCCGATAAGAGAAGGTATGCCCTAAAAGATCGTTCTAGGCCCCATTCTTTATTTGTCAAATACCAGTGACATGCCCGTATCGAAAGAAACTATTATAACTACATATTCTCGCAGTTAATAAGCATCATGAACGCTCCACTTTACTTTTAAATAGCAAACCACCTGATAGCTTACTGATGAAAATTTTACTAACAAGAAGCTAGCATAGCCTTTTCCTGGATACTAACGGTACTATTGTGCCTCATGGGGTTAATACTAAATATCTCGGCATGAACCTTGATGATAAACTTTAATGGAAACAGCATAAACTGAGTATAAACAACATTATTGGCTGCTGAGAATGAATTCAGAATTATCAATCTACAAAAAAATGCTCATTACCAATCAGGTTTCTAAACCAATGTGGCTTTACGGTAATCAGCTCTGGGCTGTAACTATGATAGCAATATCAAGTCGATATAGGCGTTCTAGAAGAAAGTGCTGCGTACATAGTGAATGCTCCTTGGTATGTTTGCAACTCTTATCTTCATCGATACCTTGGGATTCCAATGGTCAAAGAGAAGATGAAACGATGTGCCGGCAAGCAGGAACCCCCACTTCACCCACAATAAAGTCCAAAAGACTGAAGAGAACCAATCCATTTGATCATGTGTAGCGTGTAAAGTGTTAAAATCAGAGCACAATACGCATCTGAAAGTGTATCTTCGGGACAATCTAATGGATATATCTTAGTTAAATTAGTTTTTTAGATTTATTAGAAACAAATGGTTAGTCCTATACTTATAGTAGTTTTTATACGTAAACGCCAGCAGATGTTCTATTAAAAGAAATCTGAAGTTATTTACTATCATACAAATTTCCTAACGAATGTCTCCAAAAATTCAAATCCAATGTGGATCCGCACTTTTTACTTCTTATTTTTCTAAATACGTTATCCAAGGTCAATTGAATCAGCGCAATATCAAAGTCGGCGTTTCAATCATATGTATAGATATTTCTTTTCTTTAAAAAATTTCGTTAAATTTCATTAATCTCAATTACTGATTTAAAATATAACTAATATGTGCTAAATACGTCAATAAATTTAAAACAATATAATAAATCAATTATTTATTATATTATATTATATTCTATAACCAAGGCATTTTCAAGAACTTTTTATAGGTACTTATTAATATTACAAGCACATCCGTATTATAAGTCGATTAGTCGTCCCGAAAAATGGTGCCTCTCCACGATAACTACCAATTAAGTGAATTCGAATTCATATAAATTATTCAATAATAAAATAAGATCAGTCTGCACCTTCAGGGAATAATTATATTTAATTTACAATAATATCTTTAAAAACCGACGATATGTATATCTACTTTCTCCGGTGTTAAAAGTAATTTAACTGGTTTATTCATACCAAATGATTTTCTTGCAATATGCTCGTTAAGAACTGATACTTTTTATTTTCATTGTTTTTGAAACGGCATGCCTGGCATATCTTCCTGCGAAATTTTTTTATGGTCATGATCATGAAATCTATACATAAATTACAAAGCAGACTTATGGTATCGATCTGTTATCGCTCTATATAAGCGATGGTTTAATCTGATGGTTGCTTTCACAAAAAAAAAACTTGAGAAGTGTAAGATACCGGGTGTCAACGAAATCATAGTAGAACGTCACATCCTGTTCCAACCAAAGTTATGTGAAGTTGTATTCCTACTACCTGCACTTTTTATTGCGTAATCGAAGTATTCTTAAAATTACATTTAAAAGAGTATTACAAAAAGCAAAATGGCATCTACGAAACAACCCGCACATTGGCGTGTAACAATCTGTTAATATGTCTTGATCTTTCATAATACAAAACTACATCAATTTCGTAATTGGTAATTATGTATCTAGTACAGAAACTATGTGCCAGAATAGTAATTTACGTAACAAGTTCCGAAAGTGATATTTTACAGGATGAGTAGGAACTTAACTGCGAGTCCCGTAAAATCACTTTTGGATCGTGTTACGTACAATATTTTTTCTGTAGCCGTTTTGTATGTTAAAAAGGATATCGATGGATAATAACGTATGAACTTTATACAGTGAGGACCTAAAGTCCGTCCCCCCCCCCTCTAACTTCTAAACCGTTCGGTATATTTTATTGAAATTTTAAACGATAATATTTGAGTAAGTCTTGCATTTTTTGACATACCAATGACAGCTTCAAATGTCATAATGACGTCTGGGTCTGCTTTTGGAATATTTTTTTAAATGGAAAGGGGGTGCCAATGACACCTCATTTTGAAGGTCTTTTAATGCCTAAAACATTCTCCAATTTAAAAACATTTGGTTCAGTATTTTCTAAATAGATATCAATAATATCGGTTTCTACGTTATGACTACCACTGTTTATAACACAATTTTTTTACCTATTAGTTGTCTATTGATTGTTGCTGTCATTTTTTTTAAGTGTCTGATTGACAGAAAATATTCTTAGCTCGAAATTGTCTTAAATGGCTCGTTCTTTACAAGATAAATTTGAAGCGATTATTATTTTTGGCGAAGCTAACCGAAATTACCGTGCTGCTGTTCGTATGTTCAGTGAACGATATCCGGAATGCCAAATATGCAGAAAATTTTTGCGAATTGTAATCTTAAAATTTCAAGAAACTGGTACGGTGAAAGACGCTCCAAGGTCTGGAAGGCCAAAAATCGTGGAAGATGTGAAAGTCCAAGTCTTAGCTGAAATGGTTGTTACTCCCCAACAGCCAACGAAACACGTGGCTGAGGCATGCAATGTTTCTCGTAGTTATGTCAAAAGAATTTTGAAAAGCCATAATTTTCACCCATATAAAATGAAAATTATACACGAATTAACAGAAGATGATCCAGATAGACGACTAGAATTTTGCGAAATTATGTCAAAAAGAATCGTACGGAATAATAACTATTTGCGGAATATTTGTTTTCGCGACAAAAGTACTTTTTTCGTACATGGAAGAGTTAATACCCAAAACTGTACGTACTGGAGGGACGAAATCCCCCATGTTTTTCGGGAGGGACACACTCAGTTTCCCCAGAAAATAAATGTTTGGGCAGGCATTTTGGGTAATCATACTATAGGTCCCATTTTTCTGGAATATAATCTTAATGGCCCCAGGTACCTGGATATGTTGCAACATGCAATTACTCCACTTATTAATGATGTTGTTGCCCAAAACCCACATGAGTTTCAAGAGGTTATATTTTAACAAGACGGTGCCCCGCCACACTATTTCAGGCAAGTCAGAAATTACCTGGACGAATCCTATGAAAATAGGTGGATTGGTCGTCGAGGTCCGACAGAATGGCCAGCTAGATAGTCAGACCTAACGCCTCTAGATTTTTTTCTTTGGGGATACGTTAAAACTGAGGTTTATAAAACGGCTCCAGGCACATTAGATGCACTTAGGCAACGAATTACAGATGTTTGTTCAAGAATAACGCCACAGGTGCTTCACAATGTCCGAGGGGAATTTACCAATAGAATATTTATTTGTCAGGAGGTCCATGGTGGTCATTTTGAACAATTGTTGGCTAAACCACTGTTTTGTAGATGTGTGCTTTTATCTTTTATTTAAAATAATTATAATTAATAAATTTCATTTAATACTGAACCAAATGTTTTTTTATATCGGAGAATGTTTTAAGCATTAAAAGACCTTCAAAATAAGGTGTCATTGGAACCCCCTTTCAATTTATAATATATATAATAAAAGCGGACCCAGCTGTCATTTTGACATTTAAAGCTGTCATTGGTATGTCAAAAAATGCAAGACTTACTCAAATATTATCGTTCAAAATTTCATTAAAATATACCGAACGGTTTAAAAGTTAGAGGGGGGGGGACTTTAGGTCTTCACTGTTTAGACAATTACATAACAATCACTCTTATAAATACATTACAAATGAATATTAATCGCACAATTATGAGAATTACTTATATTAATATTATTTGGGAGATTAACAGAAGTGGCAGTGTTGAAATTAGAATTAGACGCATCAGTAATTGCACCAGTTTTCGAGATAATAATTTCGTTACGGCCCTTTTCAATCTGTGAAGCTATGTGAATTTTGTTTCTTAAAGAATTTTCAATGTATTTCTCTGCTACATTGGTTGATTTCTATCCTCCGTGTCTCTTTAAGTTGGTTATATCTACTACCACCACTTTCAGCGAGTAAAGTGGCTGAGCTCCTGCGTAAACAGTGCCCGGTGTATTCTTTGGGATTCGGTAATTTAAGAAATTCAGCAATTGTGCAGGTGATTTTTCCAAAAGTGTGAATACCAATCGCTTGTATAGTGCATTTTCCGTTTTTATAATAAACAAATAATCTGCGATGTGATGTGTTTCCTTGACGTAATGACAAATATTTTCTGTGTAATAATACATTACATACCGGAGAGGAAAGTGTCTCATTACTGCCGAGAGATTAGTTAGTTATCCGAGACGCGAAGCGTCGAGGTTAACTTTAATCTCGAGACAGTAATGAAAACTTCCCTCCGAGGTTTGTATACTATTTTATTTACAACCACACCGTTAATTGAAAATTAGATATTTGATTTTTTCAAATGTAGTAAAAATGTCAAAATATGCCATTTATTGTTTTGACGCCATACAAAAATATATGGTTGTGTCAATCAAATATGTTCTGGTTGCAGTGCCATAGTAATGGAGCAAACCTTTAAACAATTTAAACAATGAGGAAAATGAGTGAGGGAAATGGAAGAGGGAAGTAGACGTAGGTAATGTGACACTTTCAAGCCTTTAATAAGGTTAGTAATGTCAACATTACATGTATGGTTGTAAATAAAGAAATATTATTCTCTCCAATGACGACAAAGGTTCTTTCCATATTCGTTTTAGAATTAGGAATTTTAATCACTAACATGGTTGTCTCATCTTCTATATCCTCCAAATTCATTTTACGAAGCTCTTTATGACGACAAGCGCCTGCCAAACCAATTATTAGTGAAATCTAAAATTAAAAAAATAATTAATCACAAAGAAGGAGGAATTAGATTCAATTATATTACCTTCGTCATTAGGTAGATATTATCTCCAGCTTCTGATAAGAAGTGATTATACTCTTGATTTTTTTGATTTATAACCAATAGATTTTCTTATAAGGAAAGCAACAACTTTGGGATAGCGACTTATATCTATATTATTTTTAATATTAATTATGTACTTAAGCATCGAGTAATGGCTCCAGAGGCTTGATGGCTTTAAGATTTTAGATTTTTCCAATAAATATGCATGAATCACTAAACTTGTTCATTTATAGTATGCACATTTTTATTATTGCTCCATTTTTGAAATAAATTGTAGACCAATTCATACCTCTCTCTTGACTTTACCGGCAATAATTCATAAGTAGCCGCTTAAGCAGATTCAATAATCTCATGTGGAGTCATTTCAGCCTCACTTTCACTACTGATTTCCATTTTTTGGATTTAAAAAGCGAAAAAAGAAATCGTTTTGAAAGTGAAAAAAATCGTCCCGAAAATAGCTACTTTCGGTTCCATTTGTGTTAAGTGGTACTTTCGATTTAATAAATCATACGGAAATTTTATAATATAAATATTCTGTTCTCATCCTACCTAATTATTTAAATACCTAAGTGCAACTGGCAATGCCAGTCAATTAAGTTTAGATTGGATATCGTGCCAAAAAGTTTTTATATTATTTACTAGAGAACAAGCATTCCAATTTTTAGAAAACGCCTCAGAAGAAAAATGCTTACCTATTTTGCTATTGCAGGAGCATGCCATAGAGATAAAATAGCAAAATTGACCATTCATGACGTTGAAAATACCGAAACTGTTCTAGTAATTAAAATTCCGCAAAGATTCATCTTGTAAATATTTGTCGAAAATATATCTGTCTTCGTCCCGCGACTCTTCACGATGATCGTGTCTTTATTAAATATCGAAATGTGAATTATACAGGCCAGACTGTCGGAATTAATGCCCTCGGAAAATACCATCCGCAATAGCAAAATACCTATATTTGGAAAATACACCTTTCTACAGCGGCCGCTGATTAAGAAGGTCAAACTGGTACAGATATTTTAAGTCTTAAGCGTCATGGTGGTTGGGGGTTATCAACGAGGGCTAAAGATTATGTAGAAGATTTTTCTCAGAATAAAACAAATATTGCGCATAAATCTAGGAACAAAAATTATAATAGTGGTTCTTCCAGCATAGTGCAAAATGTGAATGAAAATCACATACATTGCGTCAATTTGAAAGCATTAACATCCAATGCAGTCCCATTGACAATAAATGTACAACTGGGGCAATTACAAATTACTTACCTTGATCTCCCATACCGGTAAAATCTTCTTTAATATTCTTCGGGCCCGTTTGGAACACTATCTCCTGTGGCAAATTTATCCTAAGCAAGCCGGATTCATTAGGAGCAGAGGCACTAGAGAGAAAATTCTCAACGTTAGACAGATCATCGAGAAGTCGAAGGAGTACTACGTTCCAACTTTGTCGATTACACCAAAGCATTTGATAACGTAAAATGGGAACAACTTTGGAAGATACTGTTGCTGATAGTTTTTCTAGACTAGAGCATCTCGTGTACAGGGTCTTCCAACGAGGACTGAACAGGGGCTCATTTTTGAGCTTCCTTGTACTTAAAGAAAAATCCAAAATAGCCAATCGATGTACTTTATGTAATTTATTTGAACCAGAAACAAAAGAGTTACGCTATGGATAAGATGTTTTTTTAAATGGAACAGCTTTTTTTATACGATTTTTGGAACGAGTGATTTTTTTTTGTCCGTTCTGATTAAAATATTTAATATTGTGACAGCTATTTTTATTAAATTTTATTGTTTTATCCAGTATAATTTAACTTTAACCTGTTTAAAACATACACTAGGTAATAAAGGTATAATCACCTTTGAATCCTTCAAAGTCAAAAAATTTGACAAATTTACTATAATATTGCCGAAATGAAATATTCATTAGATGAGAGATTGCAGATGTAGAACAAGATAACAATCTGCAATCTCTCATCTAATGAATATTTCATTTCGGCAATATTATAGTAAATTTGTCAAATTTTTTGACTTTGAAGGATTCAAAGGTGATTATACCTTTATTACCTAGTGTATGTTTCAAACAGGTTAAAGTTAAATTATACTGGATAAAACATTAAAATTTAATAAAAATAGCTGTCACAATATTAAATATTTTAACCAGAACGGACAAAAATAAATCACTCGTTCCAAAAATCGTATAAAAAAAGCTATGTTCCATTTAAAAAACACCTTATCCATAGCGTAACTCTTTTGTTTCTGGTTCAAATAAATTTTTGGTTTCATTTTTGAATTCTGCAGGAAAAAGTAAATTGGCTATTTTATATTTTTCTTTAAATACAAGGAAGCTCAAAAATGAGCCCCTGTTCAGTCCTCGTTGGAAGACCCTGTACCTCATACAACAATTATATGACTTTGCACATTTACGAATTGACAACTGCCTGTCTGATTAATGTGTCACATGCAAAGGTGTGAGACAGGGGTGTTTTTTCTCGCCGCTCCTTTTTTAATATTTACGGTAAATTCAGTGTAAGACAAGTACTGAAGGACTGACTGAGTAAATATTGGTGGAAGACGATTGTCTAACTTGAGATTTACTGACGATACCTTCTTGATTGCTGCTTCACAGCCTGAAATACTCGATCTACTGACGAGACTTGAGGATACTAATGCCCTTTGTGGCCTGGACATAACCTACAACAACACCAAAAATATGATCATTGATAGGGAACACAACAACTATTCGGAATCTCGCCTATTGGTCATTGGGAGGTCGTCACTAGTTTCATCTATCTGGGCGCCCTAATAGAGAATACCGGAGGCTGTGAGTGCGAAATAAGACGCCGCATTCAACTTGCTAGATCAGCAATGCCGTAGATGAATAAAATATGGCGTGACAAAGACGTCACAGAAACTAACCTGATCAGCACATGAGTCTATTCGATATTCTTGTATGCCTCAGAAATACAGGCCATCAGAGAAACGGATCGTTGCTAGATTAATGTCTTTGAGATATGGACGTGGAGACGCATGCTGAGGATTCGTTAGACCTTACATAGAACAAATATTTTAATTCAACAAAAATACGCTCACACCGAAACGCTTGTCTTGTATTGTCTATTCTCGAATTCTTACGTTTCTCGTTAGGGTGCAGGGAAAACCTGAAGGAAGTAGAATGCTCGGGCGATCACGAATCCGATGTGGCCAAGAATCTGTTAGATGTTAATTTTCCACAAGCAACTCACATGTCCGCCAATCGAGATAGATGGCGGGACGCAATTAAGACAACCACAATACATCTGCCAAGATGTTATGACTGAGAAGATAACACGTTGTCATCGAACGATGTGTTATAAACCTAAAAGTGGGATGAAAAATTATTTTTGGCATCAAAAATATTTTTCAAATCTGTCATCTTTGACACGATCGTAGAAAAGAAAAATGTAAGTAATTCTAATATTCTGTTTTATTAAAAAAAATGTTGAAACTAAGAAGTTAATTTAGAATACAAGAATTGCTTGTCTCATTCAGGTATTTACAGTAAAATTTTTTAATAGCGACCACCCTCGGGGAATCAAATGTAGGTCGGTTAACAGGGGTGCATTTTACAGTGTGTGTTTATTAATAAGTATCTACATATATGTAAATAATTTTGAATATTTTTGTTTTAGTTTATCAGAACTAAACTTAAATGAGATGAAGCCAATTTACCAATATGTACATACTGTCACGTGCATACTAACACATATATTATGTAATGTACTGTATGTTTGCATTGAAATTCTTATTTTTAAAATAATCAGAAATTAATGATTGCTTAATATTTTTTATTTTATTTTTATAAAATTCAGATTCACATTTTAATAGCAATTGAGAAATATTTGTAGACTTGTCAAAATTGTTGACATTATTAAAAAAGTTGCACAGGCTTCAGAAGGCTTAATATTTTCGATACTGGAGCAAGTTCAGGTTCAATCTCTTCAATACATTCGATGATAGTCAATTCTGCACCGTTGGCAAATCGTTATCAACAGAAACAAATTATTTCAAGTTCACAAATGTTACCTTAATGTTCTCGAAGTCGTCAATATTATCTGGATGCTCTTCAGGCCCACGGTATCATATTATACGATACTCGCGAAAATTATTTTTTATTTTACACTTTGAGCGCACCGATTCGTTTGGTCCCAGGAGTAACTCTTATGATACCGTCGCGTCGCAAGACATGCTTAGGAAGTTTTGCGCACAGTTGCCGGCTGATCTAGCGTCAGTATTTGTTTGCTTACATATGAGTGCATAACGGTTAAAGACGTGGTGATGGCTTTTAGCATGAACAAACGTAAGTACATAATATTTATGAACTTATATGGTTTTAAATTGTTGTTATAATGTTTTTTAATGTTAGTATGCTGTGTAATTGTAAAAATTTTCACGAAAAAGCTAACAATGTCCAAGAATAGTGGTGGTATCGCTAACGATACTTTGGGTCTGTGACAATATATTCTTTTTGTAATTATTCCTAATCTACGGAAAGTGGAATTTTATTGACAAAAATGTTTGTTTCAGGCCCTTGGACGGAAAAAAGAGCTTCATGACCTTGCTGACACATTAGATTTAGATCAATCTGATATTGATGATGATCTTCTTGATGGAGATGATGACGTCGAAGGGGAGTTTATTTCCGACCAAACTTTACAGCAAGAAGATATCTTACATTTCGACGATGGTTTTGATTCCGAGGACGACGTGCCTACAGCTCGCTTAGTTCCATCTAGTTCTAAAAAATGGATACGAAACAAAAAATTTGTTCTTCCCTGCAGTCTAGATCCTGTAAATTACAGCGTTCAGGTTAAGGATTCTTTAAAGTATTTTGAGAAATATATTAGTGATGACTTTTTTGAAAGTGTAGCTATGTTTACCAATATGAGAGGAGTGAGCATGACGGGACATTCATTGGACACTACTGCTTCCGAGATAAGAAAAATGTTTGGCTGTACGATGCTAATTGGAATTTATTTACTGCCACTTTTGCTGATGTTTTGGGGTCAAAATACTAGGGTGCCCATAGTATGAGATAACATCACCAGAAATCGTTTCTTTAAGTTACGTTCTCGATTAACAATTGTAGCTGACAACGGGATTTCCGTAGAAGCAAAGTCGTATGATAGATTCTTGAAGATAAGGCCCCCCCTGGATAGGGTACAGAGAGGATGTCTCATGAATGATAGAACAAGTGAAGTTTCGATTGATGAACAGATGATACCATTTGCTGGACAGGTGTTAATGATAAAATTTGTTCGTAGTAAGCCCAATCCAGTAGGCCTCAAAAACTTTGTAATAACCTACCCGACTGGAATCCCACTGGATTTTTATATGTATGAGGGTAAAGGCTTATCAGTGGAATCGGCGTTAATGACATCACCCGAAAAGCTGAATGTTGGGGACAGAATGGTTCTTAAATGAACAGAAACCCTTTCTGTAGGAGTTTCCGTCTTTACGGATAGATACTTCACTTCAATCCCGCCGATCGATTTTCTTTCTTTACGTACCCTCACCCTAGCTGGAACAATAATGGCCAACAGAATCCCAAAAAATGCTAGTTTTTGGACTGATAGTGAAATCAAGAAGAAGGAGAGAGGATGTTATGACCAACTTGTACGTGACGACGAACGGCAAAAAAATACTTGTGAAGTGGTTTGATAACAAATCTGTAAACTTTGCCTCTTCATGTTGTGGCGTGGAGCCAAAAGGTACTCGTAAGAGATGGTCGAAAACCGAAAAAAAGTATATCGATTATAAGCAGCCAGCCATTGTTAAAATATACAATGCATAAATATGTGAAGTGGAGCTTCTAGACCGAGTCATTGGAAAGTATGCAATGAGAAATCAGCAAACAAATGGACAGTTCAAACCATTTTTCATTTCGTTGATTTTTCAATAGCAGCAGGGTGGCTTGAGTATCGGGAAAATGCGAAAGCGGCCGGGATGCCAAGAAAAGAAACTATGGACTATTTGGAGTTCAAACTATCTCTCGCCAAAACATTGGTACTAAAAAATCAAGAACAGGATGATATGGAATGGAAAGACTTGCAGGAACAAAATATAGAATCTAGAAACAAAAGAAGACAAGAGATACAGGCGTCAGGGAAATACACACTTGGTCATGAAAAATAAGCAAACATCACGATCCAAGTGCCGTTTATCTCTGCCTGTAAGTTACCATTTGCCAGATGTAAATCTTTTGGATTGTATTTTTGCTGTAGCGTAAAAAGAAATTGTTTTTTTAACTTTTCATACGTAATTTCACATTTTTTAAATTTTGTTTATATTATTCTATTTGTATGAGTATAGACCCAATGTATCATATTATATGATACATGATTTTTTCCAAAATTAGATAAAAAAAGTTTTGAAAACGCATTGATGTTTTGTCTTTGTATGTAGAAACAAAATTAACAATTAAATCGATGTGATTTGGCCTTGGGTCTACACATACCTAATTCCGGCTTTCATAAC
Source organism: Polydrusus tereticollis (assembly GCA_963920685.1). Lineage (NCBI taxonomy): Eukaryota > Metazoa > Arthropoda > Insecta > Coleoptera > Curculionidae > Polydrusus > Polydrusus tereticollis. The sequence continues at coordinate 81,269,730 of OY987329.1, read as the reverse complement.
GCATTTCTTTATTGTTACTGGGGACAAATTACGCCAGGCCACCGAAACCCATATCAAGGCGTTATATGGTAATATTATTTTCGATTTATTGAAGAGGACAACCACTGTCTATACATGTTAAAAGCCTCTTAATAAGGTAGCTTCTGTGGAGCTTTCTAAAATTCTGAATAATGCGTTGGTCCACAGGCTGGCAATGTGAGGTAGTATTGAGTGGAAGAAAAATGAGTTTGACATTATCCAGTGTAATTTTGGGATGAGACGTTTTAATATCCAGAAACAACACCACTCTTCTATTCTGCTTCTTCATATTGGTACATTGAGCAGATTCAAGGAACTATGGGCCCGGATATTGGTAAGTGCTTGTTTCGCGTCTTTCAAAACCAGTTAAAAACAACTTGGTTCACTGTCAGTCCTTCGTTTTTGGGAAATTTTCTTTCTTGTTCACCGTTGGCACCTTCTTAAAACAAATTTCTAACTTCTGCTTTATTTTAAAGGAACATAGTCACTTGGGCCTTACCCACTTTAAACAAAAACTGTTCAAAACAAAATTAATGTTAACTACCGATCTATCAGCCTTTAACGCAATTTGAATAGACCCGCCTGCAATAAAATAATTAGTTACCTATATTTCTTAAGAACTGCCGGATCGGGTTTCACTTCCCCTAATGGAGCATGCTTTTAGCATTAATGTTAACTAAATATTCCGATGAGAAGTGCCCGCGGTCGTTAAACAGATGGGTCGGTAAAGAGGAGTGTAAAATAATGGGATTTCCATTTTTAAATATGAGGAATTCATAACCGGTCTTTTAACGCAGGTGGTCACTTTATAGAGATGGTCGCAAACGGAGGTTTTACTGTAATATGACGGCTATAAAATTGTTATTTGCAAATTTGTCTGTAAGAAGATTTGAATTTCAATACAAAATTATTACACTTGTTTTAAACAGAGAATTTGAAATTTATTATTTAAAATCGGAGATTAATTTTATAAAGACACAGAAGAAAATAACAACTCTTCTTTCTATTAGCATTTAAATTAAAAGTAACATGGTTATCTAATTATGTAGAGAAAAGCTTACTGTGGAAACGACAATAAATGAACACACATTTTAAATTTCACTTTTAGATAATGTCATCAAGCAATTCGACCTAATTCGACCCTAATTTTTAACACACACAGATGATTTATTATGGAAATAAAAATATTGATTCTATACACTGGTCACTCAAGTTTGCGATACGTTTAGAAATATGCCTGAGAGGATCAGCTTTAGTTCTAATGCCTTTTCTATGTTTTTATTCGATGGGTCATCTATTGTTAAATGTTTCCATTCAAAGTTAAATTGGTGCTTGGGGAGCAGGTTTTTGTTTCGTGTCCTATTATAGGTTATTTACAGGGTGTTCCTAAATATCTTGTACATATGGCGAAGGGGTTAATTCTTTGGGTTATTTTATGACAGAGAGTTTATATAAACATAGGTCCGCAAACGTTTCGTCGTCCATCTAAAGGGTGTTGAAATTTTAAAACTTTTTTCATAAAAGCTCCTGCAGTTTTTGAGATATTTAGGTCAAACTGGGAACATATGTTACGCAGTAGGACTTACATCATTGGGAATGTCAAATGGTTATGAGACTCTGCGGGGTGATATTATTTTAGAGGTCATGCCCCCCCTGACTTTTTTGGGGTATGGCGCTGGTAGAATCTAAAATACGAATTTTTTTTTTGTTTAAAAACATTTTTTATCCGATTGTGTCAAAAAAAGTTTTATAGATTAGATATTCGGACGAAAAGATAACGATCGGATAGAAAATAACGTATGTCATACGGACGAAAAATACTACATTTTTCGTCCTTTTAACATAATACCATTAGTATCTGCCACCGTTATCGAAAAAAAAAAATAAAAATTGTTTTCTGTATTTGGCTAGATGAAATTAAAATTTTAAAATGGTCTAGTAGGCTCTGGCTTTATCTGGATAATATATTATTTTTATTAATTTTGGCAGTCTATTTGCCACTACCTGTTAAAACCCAGTTTTGTAGCAATGATTTATTACAATATAGAAAAACCTAAATAATAAAAATAACAAGGAAACTACGTTACGACACTTATTGAAAGTGACCTCCTCCATACATGTACCCGCTCTTCTTCTCATTGATTCCCGTACTTGTTTGAAAACCTCTGGAGTATTTCTTACAATTTCAAATGCATCTACTATCTACTAAGGATCAATCAAACAATCCCCAATTATACCATCTCATCCATGTAGTGAAGAAAAGGGCCGCTTTCCCTAATTTTGGAATAAAGCCAAAGTTATCTTGATTCCAAAGCTAGGTCAAGACCAAACTTTAGTTTCAGGATATTGACCCATGAGCCTTTTGTCATGTCTAGGCAAGATTGTTCAAAAGCTTATCGTATAAACGATTTCGTATTTGAAAACAATATTTTAGCACCTGAGCAGTTCGGTTTCCGTTCTTATCATTGCACGGTGCGCCAGACAAGCAGATTGGCTTCAACCGTCGTTGGATAACTGGAGCGGTCTTCTTCGAAGCCAGTAAAGCGTTTGATAAAGTCTGGCATGACGGACTTATACTAAAGTTAATAGGATTAGGTATGTCAAACTACCTAATTAAGGCAATTCACTCGTTCTTGTCGGACAGAATTTTCGCAATTTCGTCAGAGAATGCGCTATCAACTGTGCGACATATCAGAGCTGGAGTACAGCAAGGTTCTCCCTTGCACCCGCTCTCTACAATATCTATACCAGCGATATTTCAAATTGTACCCCTTTGCTGACGATACTGCGATTACCGCCACTTGGCTTTATAAATAAAAAATTCGTCTAGATGATGCCAAAACATACTTTTTTTTCTTGAAGGGTACAAGTGTTCAATATACATCCAGATTTCTTGTCAAAAACACTAGGATTAACTAGTGTCAAAATATAAAATACCTGCTCTTCCTAAAGGGAAATCTCGAGGAAAGAGCACCTGCACCATTTAAATATGGTAAGGGCATAGCAGAGAATAATTCAGGATACGCCAAACAACTTTATGACTAATATTTAAATGTTCACAGATTTTTCTGCTGCTAGTGCCTGGGTTTTCTTCTAATGTATTTAGAACAGCTTATTTGATCTGTGGTGCTCTAACCGTAGGTGGTCTACCTGCATCAATGTTATTCTTAATACGAGTTCCAGTTTCTACAAGACGCCTATGAATATTCGATAATAAGATATCATTCTATTGGGATAGAGCTCCATGTACACTGCCCTCCTAAGAACAGATGCTGTATGTGCAAAGAACAGGATTTTGATAATTTTAGCTTAATAGATTCATGGCAAGCTAAATAAACTTTTTATTAAGTAAAAACGCCGTATTTATTTCCAAAGTAAAAAAATATTACATATTTTTTTGACGTATCTATAAAATGTATCATGTCTCCTAAGAAAAAATGCAGTACATATATAATGCTAATAATAAAAGCTGTATCTGCGGCCGCGTCAGTGTACATACGGCGTTTCCTGTTGGGACAAGTCAGATGCTGCTTTTGATACTAGAAAACCGCTTCATAATTTTGAATTTACCAGTCATTCCAATTTAAGCTTAGTTATCAGAGTGCATTGCGAGTGTCAACGAGTATGTTAAGTTGTTATTAATTTGTAATTTCAACTCGATTTACCTATAGACAGTGTTTGATATGTGTAAATTAAATAAATTGAATAATAGGTTGATTGTCTTGTACTAATGTTAAGGCTTACCTTACACGAAACAATATATTGTACAAGATATGAAATTATTTTTTATATTAGAATGGGAAAGCCCTGTAAAACCGCGGTTGACGAGGGATCCACATTATTACGGGGAGAACAGTGGAATATTTTTTTAAAGTTACGTACACAGATATATAATGTTATATGCTATTTTAGTTGATGAATAAAATAGTGACAACAAATTTACTTTATTCCATTATAAATTTGGTCAAAAAATGTAAAAAATCCTTAAACTTTTTGCAGTACTTTTTGATATGCTTTAAATGGGTTTAACTTGACATATTTTAATTATCTGGCGCAGTCGAATGAAATACCAAATCAGAATATGGTTAAAACCCTAGATGTGGAATACCAAGTAGGCATTTAACGAAATGACAAATTTGGTACCATTCGAAACCACGTTTGAAGCTTTATGCCATGAAACATTCACTCAATGTATGATGCCCGTTTGTACAATTCGCGCTTAAGCCCGAGTTTAGCTAAACTAAGGTGTGTCTTAGGCCCGGTTGTACAATCCAAGTTCAGACTCGGTTGAAGGCTGAACTCTACTCAGGATACGAAGCCCAGTTGTTCAAAGCATGTTCAAGCATAAGCTTGGTTCTAAAGCCGTAATTTTCAGTGGTTCTGTTGATCCATGGAATTTACGAGCTTAAGCCAAGTTTATCAATCTTTTAGACAACATATCCTAAAAAATATTGTTGACGTTTCCGTGTATTTGTATAGCTCGTATTATTTTTTCTTTGAGAAAAATATATACCGGGTGTTGCATCGTCGAGCGGGACATAGGAAATCCCATGTAATTTTAAATGGGGTCAATTATTGGCTTCCCTAATTATTTTAGAGAAAAATTCTATTTAGGTTTATTAAAGAGCACTAAAACCCACATTGAAAAGAATAACTTTAGATATTTTTGATGAGCCCGTTCACGGGTTATCGCCGATTTCTTTTTAACTATTTCTCCTTTTTATGGCCCCGTATTTGCGGGCACCAGTCAAGGTAAAAGATGACTGTCAAATAAAGTTGTCATTTTGAAATGTGTGCTTTATTGTTATAAAAACTCGTACATCGAAAATATTAAAGGTGTATTTATGAGTACAAATTAATCTGAATGAAACTAAAATAAAGTATCCAATTACAAGGTTAATTATGACATTTTACATGTTTCAATATTTTACTAATTAATAGGTAGGTACTATTAAATTGTTAGAACTTTAGGATTTAAGAAGATGTTCAAATATTCCTCCATTGACTGCTAGACAATAACCGAGGCGATCATAAAATTCTCTTCTTACATTCGCTAGTTGGTAAACTGAAATTCTATTGCATTCGGCAGAAATAGCATTTTTTAACTCGTCTAGATTTGGGTATTTTTTATCTTTGTATATCCTGTTTTTTAAATGGCCCCAGAGAAAGAAATCATTTGGCGATAAATCAGGAGACCTGGCTGGCCAATTTACTGTATGATTTAAGCCAATAACATTTCCATTAAAAGCACGGTTTAAATATTCCCGGACAGCCAGGGTACTATGTGCCGGGCAGCCATCCATTTGGTACCAAACTTCCTGATTTTCCCTGGCGGCATCATGTAAAGTAGGTAAAATATGATCTTCAAGTAGTTCCAAAAAATATTCTGCATTTAATTTTCGTGTAAGAAATAATGGCCCGATAATATTTTCTCCGAAAATCCCAGCCCATACATTACCTTTTTGTGGATATTGCGTCCTTGTTTCCACAAACTTGTGTTGGTTTTCCTTGCTCCAATATCGATAATTTTGAACATTGGGTTCATTGTTTAAGGTAAATGTGCATTCGTCAGTGAAACAAATGTTTTTTAAAAATTCCCTATCCATGTTTGCTCTTTCCATCATACCAATACAAAACTCCTGTCGTCGTATTTCGTCCCTATCTCTTAGCTCTTGGTGCTTTTCATATTTGTATGAATAATATTTATGTCGTTTCAAAGCTCGTAACGCTGTGGTGTGATCTAATCCTATGTCATCCTCAAGTTTCCTTGTGCTGATCTTCCCATCATTTTCTTCCACGCACAATAAAACTTGCAAGTCCCTATCATTTCTTGCATCTCTTCTTTGTTCCTGCCTTTCTTCACATCTGCAGTTATTTATTACAGTGCCTTTTGTCTCAAATTTCTTGATAGTCCTTTCGACTGTAGATTTTGCAGGTATCGGTCTATTCGGATACAGAGCAGCAAACATGTCTGACACATTTTGATAACTATTTCCTTGATAATACCATTTAATCATCAATATTTTTTCTTCAGAAGTGTAATTCATGGCTAATATTTTCGATGTACGAGTTTTTATAACAATAAAGCACACATCTCAAAATGACAACTTTATTTGACAGTCATCTTTTACCTTGACTGGTGCCCGCAAATACGGGGCCATAAAAAGGCGAAATAGTTAAAAAGAAATCGGCGATAACCCGTAAACGGGCTCATCAAAAATATCTAAAGTTATTCTTTTGAATGTGGGTTTTAGTGCTCTTTAATAAACCTAAATAGAATTTTTCTCTAAAATAATCAGGGAAGCCAATAATTGACCCCATTTAAAATTACATGGGATTTCCTATGTCCCGCTCGACGATGCAACACCCGGTATAATAATATGGATCCAAACGTTCTCGAAAATGTCCTTCAATTAACAGATGATAAAGATTTTGTTGAAGCAGTTAAAGCTATAAGGCATGCTCGAAGGCGACTCCAGAAATATAGCGATAGGCTAGATCACTTTTAATATTGAACCGACGAAGAATTATTCAGCGAATTTGTTTAACAAAACACGGAGTATGTTTTCTTGTTGACCAAATTCAGCGAGAAATTAGTTCTTCAACAGAACAGTAAGTAGAGATTTACACCTATATAATAACGACTTATTACTCCATAATATTCTAATTGACTTTTCTTGTTCAGGAACCATGTTGTAACACCACAACAAATGGTTTTAGTAACTTTAAGGTATTATGCCAAAGGAAATTTTCTTCAAACGGTTGGGGATTTTGTTGGTATTGACAAAGGTACAGCAAGCCGAGTAATTTAGAGAGTAACAAGAGCTATTGCAGGACTTTATAATCAGTTTATAAAAATGCTCACAATACAAGCTGATATTCAAAGTGTGTAACAAGAACTTTACAATATTGCAAGATTTCCCAAGTGCATTGGTGCACTAGATTGCACCCACGTAAAAATCTTATCTCCAGGTGGCAACAATGCAGAAGTATTCAGAAATCGTAAAGACCTTTTCTCCATTAGTGTGCCAGCTATATGCAACTCTTCTTGTCTGTTTCAAGATGTTGTATGTCGCTGACCAGTCTCTACACATGACTTCCAAAGATTTGCAAACTCAAATATTAGAGCAAGATTTGCAAGGGGTGACTTTCAAGATTATGTTTTAGTTGGCGATAGTGGTTATCCCATTAAAAATTATTTGATAACACCTCTTCTTAATCCAGAAACAAGGGGCCAGAGATGCTTTTTAATGAATCGCAGATCAGGACAAAAAATTGCATTCTGGCCTTTGGTATTCGACAGAAGGAGGAAAAAGTTGAGGCTGTCGTAATTGCTGCAGCAGTATTAGAGAATATAGCAGAAGTCTTAAATGAACCAGACCCTTCAAATAATGAAGAAGAAGAGGCGGCAATAGAGTTTATTAATAATGTCAATGTTGAACCTTATATGAATGTACATAATATTTATAATATTAATACCGTTGTAAAGCACCAATTAGTTAACTATTATTATAATCAGGTATGAGACATTTTACAATTTTTGTCATAAGTTAATATAAACATAACTGTTGGCAAAAAAACTGTATCATGTAAACATGTTTTAGATCTCTACTATATCAAGATCTATTCTTAACGTTATTCAGTTTTATTCATATATTTTGGTTATTAATTAAAAAAGATATATGGTTTAGTAACAAATTCTTTTGAAAAATCTCATATTTTTAAACACTGCAGATATACTGTGAAATGTAATGATATATTTCAAATATTTCTATTATATAGTTATAAATAAAACACTTGTTCAGAGAAAAATATTTTATTTCTAAAACCTACTTCATACTCATTGGATGCACACTGTAGATAGACTGGTAGATAACATAACATATTACATTGGTCAATTTTTAAACTCATAATAAACCGTAATAGATAAAAAAATAAAAATAGAGCATAAACATCTTTTTTTAATATGAAAGGAAACTATACTCTGACAACAGAGTAACTACAATATTATGACATAACAAAACTAACTAAATAACTGAACTAACATAAAATGTTGATTTCTTAAAAATGAATATTCATAAATTAGTTTTTTTTTAGATACAACAAAAATAAACAGCTTTTCTAGCTGTTAAACATAATTATACCTTGAAACCATCCAAACATTTAATTTTTGACAGAACAAGTATCTCTACGCAGGCGTGAGCTATTACGTTTATGTGAACGACGCGACGATTAGTAGAGCTAGGTTTAAAATGGGCAGGTATAACGTTATCCCTTGTTTTTGACAGGTCCATCGTTGAACGTGGTTCTATAGAACTCGGGCTTGAACTCGACTTCTACAACCGGGCCTTAAATTGCCACTTTAATAATTCATCAAGTGTTGTACATATAAACTTAAGCCCAAGCTTAATTGAACTTGGCTTCCTTGAATTGAGTTTAGTGCACAAATTGGCAAAGTTGGACTAGAGTACCGACCTACTACAGCATCAAGTAATTCTAGAAACTCCTCATCATCAGTAATATTTCGAAATTATCCAGATCCATTTTAAATGAATGACAACTTTTTATCATAAACGTCAAACGTGACTTTTCAGGTTATTTGACAGAAGATCTGTATGATAAGCTTAATTTTACTACTAAGTCATAATTGTACAACAGTATAAACTAGCTTAAGTTTACCTTTTCTATAAACTTAACTTAAACCTTGTTCGTACAACCAGGCGTTAGTAAAACACAAGGGAAAAAACAAGCGAAACAATTTATAAAAGTTAATGGTCTAGGCCAAATATAAAATAATCAAGTAATAATAAATAATTCAGCAAAGACAGAAGAAGTTGAAAATATCGAAACCTCTGGTATTGGGTTTACAAAAAGTGGAAATATATGACAACGAAGACAAATAGACAAAACTATTAAGCGAGATGAAATCAGAGAAAACGGAGACCAACTTATCAATAATCACCAGGTGCTGCCTGCATGTAAAGTGGAGAGATGTTAAAAGAAGTGTTTGAAAGTTATTTCGAAAGATGAGAGAAAAATTTTGAATACTAATTTTTTCAAGCTGTGTAGCAAATGTTATTTAATAGTGAATTTGAGAAATTAGATTTTTTATGCAAAAAGCCGATGAAAACAACAGAAGCTGATGACTAGAATAATAAATACAATATTTAGATAAACATTTAATGTACGATTTAGCCGCAAGATTTAAGACCCCTTAGTTTTTAATATGTTTAGTAGCGCTTATATGCATATGCGGCATTTTTGTTTAGTATAACCAATTATTAGAATAATTAGAAGTTTTAAATGCCGTATCTAATTCTTTTAATCAAAATATATGGTTTCTTACTATTTTCTTAAATTAATATTTCTGTACAACAATAATAACTAAAAAAGTACACTTGTTTTTTAAAAATATTGTAAATACGTGAAGGCCATTAGGAAAACTTTAAACTTAGTTTTCTTCGTTTGGCTGCAAATTGACAAGGCCACAAATGAAATGCATCTCAGCCATTTCAAAATTTGCAAAATTTGTCATTGTTCCGTGATTATAACGAGTATTTAAAACACTTTTTTGCACCTTCCTTAAACCTTTGATTCATAAACACATGCAGCCACAAGCTACGATTTGAAATGCGAATTGTCAAAATTAATGAAAACAAGAGATTATCCAAATACCGCCAGAACCTACTCGACCATTTTAAAAATTATTGTTTCATCTGGATATAGAAAATCATTTTTTATTTCTTTTCTCGATAACGTTCGCAGATACGAAAACACCCTCAAGAGACTAAAAAGTATTTAAACGAAAAAAAAAAAAATTTCGTATTTTAGACTCTACCAGTGGCGCACCGCAAAAAGTTCAGGGGGAGAAAATGGGGCATGACTCCTAAAAAAATATCTCCCGGTAGATTCTCACAACTATTTGGCATGCCCAATGATGTAAGTCCTACAGCACAACCTATATTCCAAATTTAAGCCAAATATTTAAAAAAATGCAGGAGCTATAAAGAAAAAACTAAGAAATATCCGAAATTTCAATAACCTGTAGATCGGTAACAAATCATTTGCGGACCTATGTTTATATGAATTTTTAGTCAGGTTAGCTCAGGTTAGTATGTACATGATATTTAGAAACACCCTGTACTATAGATGTATTTAAAACAAATAAGTTTTTGTTTAGTCTTGACAAGCACAGTTTGTAAAATTTGAATATTTCAATTCACCATCTTTAAGGTCAGAAAAACATATTGTACATTACTAAACAAGTGTCTCTGCAGGACTCGTGGGCTTTCCTGCTTCGTTTTGTAACATATCACTTTGTTTCAAGTGACAGCAAACGTTCTGTTACTTAGTGAACATTTTTCTTTATAATTATATTTTTGTTAATACCTTAGTAAGCATACATCACCATTAAGAAATCAAATCTGACAAAAAAATTATTAAACCTCAAACTTGTCATGCATACCTAGTTTACCTCGAGTAGCATAAGTAAAGAAATGACAAAAATGTCGGATTTGAATTTGTCTATTTTTAGCTCTTCAGCTAAGTGACACGTAACAACATTCTTTATGCTACTTATATCAGCTTTAACGATATGATTATTATGTAAATCGTAATGAAAGTTTCATTAACACTTGTTTTATTAATATTTTTGTTCCTAAATATGTCTTAAGTGCGTGCAACAATTTACTTAACTCGTAACTGTAAACCTATATACTATAGATGGGAAAATCAGAATCAGCTGTAATAACTAGTTTATATTCCAGTGGTATATCATTAGAGTAAAATTTTACAGCGTTCTAATAACAAACTAAATCATTTTGTGAGATACTAGAGAATGATCTAATGTTAACAATAGTTGAGTAGAAAAAAATGCTTTAGAATCAATGTAAAAGGATGATTTAAGTAGCGTTTGTTTACAAATGAATATAATTTCCCAATTAAAGATATGACAAGTAAGAAAATATCTTTTTAATAGTTATTAATGATATTAGTGAATACTATCTATAATTTATTAACAACGTTCACATGGAACGCGCATCATTCAAAATTCAATCTACGACGGTCCAAATAAACTTGATTTGCATAGATACGATTTATTCTAAAGTACCAAAAACGTTTTCATAAATTAAAATTTAAAGTTATTACCGCTCTTGTTGATTGTTGCAATTTTGATTGGCAACTTAATAGAAGATTTTAGAGGTTAAAAACAGTATCGCGAAAGACAAGTTTGTTTGGTGCGTTTCGGCAACGTAACTGTTAAGATATATTGCCTTGCAAGGTTCTGGGATTATGCCTGAAAGAGTACGTCGTGGTATACGACTGCTGTACTGTATAGTGTAGACTCGCATAACTCTCTTGTTGCCAGAAATAAGGCGTTTCTCAACGCTGCGTGGGATTCCTCAAATGTGTATTCTGTCGAGATATAGATGGTGCTATCTTTGAAACAATTAAACTGAAATGTTTCCTCGTCCATTCTTAAATAGTTTTTGTACCTCCTAATATTTTCAGATTGTAACTTCCGAAGAAGATTATGGTGGATACCGCTTAAGTTACGTCTTGCCACCCAGATCCTTACACAAAGTTGACCGGGTTCTTTTTTTTTTCTGTGCAAGCTAAAATGCACGTTTTGCATTAATTTTTAATTACAATCACAATTTTCTTAAAAAATTGATAAAGTTCTTTGACAGTATAATACTACTTTACTGCTCTTTAATTTCTGTAAAATATATATTCAAAGAATTGGAGACAAAATATTTCATAAAAGATCTTTGCCAAATATGTTTTGTAGTCTAATACCAGCCTAAGTGTTATCTGTTGGACAACAAAACTTTTGGTTTAATTTGTTTATGATTAGGACCTCGGGTAAGTCTTTTAAAATGTATATAAAATATCTCTTTTGTATGAAAAAATTGTCGGTAGCGCACACAATTACAGGGAAAACCAAGTTGGAACCGAGATAAAAAGTGATCTTCTTCAATATGTTTTAAGTTTAAAATGTTTATTTTGTCTCTTTAATTCGCCGAATAATTTAAAATGAGGAAACGATGGTCGTGTGTGACGACCCCCTAAAATGTTGTATTTAACTAACACTGGAGGCAAGGGGAGTAATCGGTCATTTTCAGAAAATTAAATTTGGTTTTAAGCAGTTTAATGGTACGCAGAGGCTATAGAATAGATGTATTTACGAATAATTGAGGATTGATAGTTAATTGAAACCCCAGTTCTATGACCGAATCTTCACATATTTTGTCACTTTGTTTAGGGAACCTGATACTGCCAACAAAAAGGATAGCAGGATCCCAAAAGTATAAAAAAATTTTCTTTATTATACAAACCAGTTTTGAGGTAAAAACAACATTCTTATATCGAACGTTATTATTTGTTAATTGTGCAAGTTTGAGATTGTCGATGTGCCTGTAATATGTGTTAACTCGACAAAAAATATAAGTCGGTTATAAAACTGAAAAATAATTGATGTTTCATCCTGTTGTCGAATTTAGATAATTCGTCCTGAAAAAGAGAGGAGTCAGGATGGGAGTCACTTACTTGTTGGGAACACGAGCAAATCTTGCAATCGTACTTCGGCTAAGTTGGTTATCAATTATCGATTAAAGATTTTAATGTTTATTTCGTTATTCTTATTTGTAAGGGTTTTATTGTCTACAGAGAAATACAATAATTATTCTTATTGTCAAAGCCACTATTACTACTATACTCTATGAGTTATATCATTAAAATTGTATACACAACAGGCGCCTAGAATATTTAACAGGCATTTAGAATATAATATAAAGTACAAATACAAAAGCGGTTCCAACATTACATCCTATGAAAGAAGCATTAACAACAGATAATAAAATTTCAAGCTAACCCACGAGAAGTCAAATTACATAAAAAGCAAAATGTAATAAAGTAAGCTAAAAGATGTTTTAGTAATATTCTTCCAGGCTACAATATGCTTTACCAGCAAAGAAGTCTTTCACGGTTCGGCGAAACTGTATGTATTGCAAAACTTTACAATTTCTACTTAAGTGGTTGTAAATCTTAAAGCTTTCATAGATAAGAAAGCGCTTGGTTAAAGTCAATCTGAGGATTGGACGATGGATATTAACAATGTCCCTGATATTATAGGCATTATGAGTGCTATTTTTACTTATATTTCCGATGAATCAAGCAAACTGTTTCCAAAAGAAACAAACACACTACAGTTAATATTCTGTATATAATAAATAGTGATTTACAATGGTCCTTATATTTTGCTTTGTAAACCTAAGGACTCTTTTCTGAACAACCAAGTTAGAGTCTCACCAAATTTTCATTTGTCACCTTCAACCATATTTTTCAGTTGCTCTTGGTTTTTCGAGTGTCATAAAAGAGTGGTGTCGTCTGCAAAGAGTGTCCATCTCCCCTGAATATTCAAATTTGCAAGGCTGTTCAGATACAACAAGAATAATACTAGCACCGAACCCTAAGGCACCCCAAAGTCTACCCCCGATTAACCAGAACAGTTCTTGCCCAGTCAACCATTACGACCTGTGTCCTTCCTGTCCCCTTTAGTATTAAATGTTATGACATACCTACACTTGTGCAACCAACCAACTATGAAGGCGCTTCTTTTTGATCTTACATTGTTTATTAGCAAATAATAAGAACAACTTGTATATTATAAGTTATAGATTGTTCTATAAACTTAATTACACAGATATTCAAGCATATAAGTTAAATATTTCATTTACACCGTCCCAACATGCGAATTAACAGAGAATGTGTAACCATTTCGTGTACTTAATTATTATTCAAACAGCTCTGCTTTCATGTTAAACAAATAATTAATTAGTAATAAATAACGCGTGCCCATTCGCTTCCCTTTTATCGACGTATTTAAGCTATTTTGTTTGTTTGTCGCGTTTTTATGAGGAATATTTCTCTTTTCTGCAATTATGTAGAACCATTGCATATTTTAATAATAATTAGCAAGGAAGACATCAATTATGATGCTTTTTTATATGGAATTTAGTGACAACTTTTAGGTTAATTGGATGTTATTTTGCAATAACCGATATGGCTACGTTGATCATTATTTTGAAATTATTACCAAGGTAATATGTATGTATAGCGATAAAGATGAAAATCACTTTAAATCCATTTTTAACTTTTGTTTCTTTATTCTACTCCAGCCAAGAACATTATAGCTTAAAAATAGATTACTTATTCTCTGTGATTTAACTTATACTATAGACTAGCACAAACATTAAAATGCGGGAGTACCAGTGTATTATGAATAATAAGCTTTGACCAAAAAGACAAATAGGGCGAACACCTAGACAAGTAATTTATAGCATAACTCAGTTTAGATATTACATATAAATCAAGCTCTTTAAACGTTAACTTTTCATCAACTATTACACCCAGATATTTAATTTTTTTACTTGTTGGATTCTATCTTCTCCTATTTTTATAGGTAAATTACTCAAAGTGAAATGTCTTATAATTCTGTCCTTGCCAATTACAGTACACTGACTTTTGATTGTATTAATACTAAGAAGATTTTTACAAGGGTATTTATTAATTGTTTCTAATGCTACATTGATTTCTACAATTAATTCATTTAAACATTTTCCTGGAGCATACATTAGAGTATAATCCTCAAACAAGTGAATATTCACACCATCTACAACCCCCGCTATATCATCAACATAGAGCACAAAAAGCTATGGTCCCAAAATACTGCTTTGTGGTAAACTATTATTATTTACTTGCCCATTTGAACATATCCCACTCATTTCTTCTCTTTGCATCCTATTTTTTGGCGATCTATAGTTTGAAAAGCCCGTTGCAGATCCAAAAAAACTGCTATAGTAATACTTTCCATACCACTTACTATAGTAATACTTACTATAATACACCTCCATTCATCAAATATACACTGCAAAGCTCTGTACAACACCTTATTCCAGACAGGAATTTATCAAGTTTATCAATGGGTCTTCTGTAGAGCTATACATATTTTTAATCAATGAAATATCTAGCTCATCCGGACTACTTTTATTTTAAAGTGAAAATACAATCCCCTTATATCCATTAACTCAAAATCAGAAAACAGATTTATTGGGTACACCTCAAAATTCGAGTCATCCCGATTCCAATCTGCTTGATCAATTTGTCCAATGACATTACCTATACTCTGAATATAAAAATAAGTAAACTGTTTGGTAATATACTTTTGTTATTAATAATTATTTCATTATCAAATGAATTTTTTTTTCGGAAAGATT
The DNA here is from genome assembly GCA_963920685.1 of Polydrusus tereticollis. Taxonomy (NCBI): domain Eukaryota; kingdom Metazoa; phylum Arthropoda; class Insecta; order Coleoptera; family Curculionidae; genus Polydrusus; species Polydrusus tereticollis. Next base: position 81,254,434 of record OY987329.1, on the reverse strand, counting down.
GTTTTTAGAGTTTTCCACATTTTTGAATGAATATATAATTTACCATCCTCTATTTTCAACTTGAAACATTTATTTTTTTCTTCTCTAGTAACTTAAACAGCATTGTTTCTATATCTTTCACACCGCTCATGTTATGCCTCACTTTAATCTACTTTATACTATTTATACGCATCACGCATCTTTACCCACGTACTTTGTTTTTTCGATTTTTCCTTTTTGAAAATATGAAAATAAAATATAATTCAATGATCTTATTGTAGCCAATCTGAAACTCTTCATTAAGAGCATTAACATCATGAGGATCATACGTAAAACCACAAGAGCTTTTTTTATATCGGACAAACTTTAATTTTTTACGAAAACTAGATTGCTTAGAAATTTAACGAAAACAAACGAAATGATTACCGTTTGTTCAAGTTTAAATTGCTAAAAAGTTATCTAGTTTGAGTTTAAAAAATAAAACTTTATCCGATCTTAAAAAAAAGATCGAGTGACTTTTAGCTAGAGAAATTCACGAATTTTGGCATGAATAGATAATAAAAATAATAATACTTCACTAAAAAAATGTTTGACAAAAAAAGGCAAAGGTTGTTTTGATACTTAAACAGAATGACAATCCTTCACAGGTTGTAAGCTATAGGCCGACAAGTTTATCATCATTTTAAACAAGAAAACCCATTTCGGAAGGAAACAGTGATAACATGAAGCAAAATTGACGCACTCTCAAGTGACATTCTAACTAGGGCATTGCCCAAACCAATTTTTTATGTGAAGTTCGGCCCATAAAGCTACAGATCATAGAATAGAGGTTAAAGGCATAAAGCCTGACTTCGAAGACAAGGAAGATCCCCAGTATCTATAAATTTGTAAAATGTACGTCAACACTGATTTAACAAAAGCTGATCGTATTAGTGCCGCTTTTATTATAATGAGTATAGGTGAAACTCTAGGACGAAAAAGTAGATGGTGCAAAAAAATTCATTGAAACGTCAAATTGTTTGATCTCTCGCCACCAGATACTTGAGCTTTTTTGTCGGTAACAATTTAAATGGTATTCTGAGAAAACATCGGTTGTTGCTGTGTGGCGACGATTATCTTCCGATCTGTGCTCCGTTAAGAAGTTGAAAATAATGTCTCATATAATTTAAAAATAAATTGGAATACAAACGCTCAAACGGTGTGATAATAGAATCTAGCATCTATTTTCCCTAATGGGGTACCCACTTTTAAAAGACTATTATTGACGCGTCAATTCGATATATTATGATTTTATACAGGGTGGTCCAACGAAAACTTAACACCTCGATTTTCCCGCTTTAAAATGAAAATGTGGAAAATCGCTCGGACCCGTCGATTTCTGATTCGAGGGGGAATAACTTTTCCGCTTTTTTCGTCTCCGTAACTTTAACCCTCTAACGGGGGTAAGCACAACCCCCTGATTTTGAATAGGGATGAGGGGTGTTGCGATACCTCATTTTGAAGATCTTATCGAGTACTATCCGACCCTAAAATTTCGCTTCAAGATTTTCATCTTTAATGAAATGACAGCTAAAATAGTGGAAGACTACTTACTTTTGTGATTAGTTTATTAAATGCTGAAAATGGCCACCATTCACTTCCATGAAGTAAAATAAATTTTGCTCAAAACGTTCACGTACATTACTCAAAATTTCTGGTGTAATTTGACGGCATTCATCATCCAGGGACTCAGGCTGGGTAGCGTAAATCTTAGATTTCAGGTGACCCCATAGAAAAAGTCCAGTGGAGCCAGATCAGGTGATCTGGGTGGCCACTTAATATGTCCCCTTCTTCCAATCCAGGCCTGAGGAAAATTTTCATCTAAGAACTGACGCACAGGTTACGCGAAATGAGGTGGTGCGCCATCTTGTCGAAAAATTATCGTTACATGGTCTTCTTTATTAATACTTGAACGAGGGCTGGATAAATAGCGTTCTCTAATAGTTCTAAATAAATTTGGCCAGTGAGATTACCGGGTATAAAAAAAAGGCCGACTTTTTTTTTTTTTTTTTTTATGATAAGGCATAGCACTGCAGGATAAATCCTTTATGGCGCTCTAGGAGCGGTGCGTGTGCGCAGGAAACCAATCACGTTATGTGATATAAATAAATACCCGCCCAAACATTTAACTTTTGGGGATGCTGAGTATGCACTTCACGAAATAATCTTGGATTTTCATCTGACCAATACCGACAGTTATGCCTGTTTACAATGCCATTAAGGTAAAATGAACACTCATCCGAGAAACAGATATTGAACATGTAGTTAGGATTATTGTTAATGATTCCACTGACCACTTCACAGAACTGGAGTCGGCGATCGAAATCATCCTCATTCAGTTCCTAAACCAGTCGTATCTTAAAAGGATGCAACTGATGTTGTTTAAGAATCCTCATGATTGTTGTGCGTGAAACACCAGATACATCGGACAATTTCCTAGTACTAACGGTCGCATCCACTGCTACTTGACCTAAGACAGCCACTTCCCTCGCTTCGTCTTTTTCATACACCTTTTTTTTGTTTCCGACTGAACCAGTAGCGTCAAATTTGGCAACCAGTTGCACAACGTAAGCAGCGGATACATTTTTTTCAGGATGTCGTTCATTAAATAAAGCCGCTGTTACTCGCGCAGAGTCGTTATTTCTAAAAAATAATTTTATCATTTCCACCCTTTCTTCTACGGAATACACCATTTTAATTCTACTACAAAGTTACAATCGCTTTGACACAGTTTTAACGTTCTTAAAAATTCACGATAGACTACGGTAAATCAAAAACATATTCCGTCTACTTTTTTGGACAAAAAAATTAACAAATAAATAAATAATTGAAATGCGTCTGATAAGAGTTATATCCTCGAAGTAAATTGCACATTCTCTACTCATACACCAGCGTTATTTACTGCATGCAAGTGAATCGTAACCATTTTCAGCATTTAATAAACTAATCACAAAAGTAAGTAGTCTTCCACTATTTTAGATGTCATTTCGTTAAAGATGAAAATTTTGAAGCGAAATTTTAGGGTCAGATAGTACTCGATAAGATCTTAAAATGAGGTATCGGAAAACCCCTCATCCCTATTCAAAATCAGGGGGTTGTGCTCACCCCCGTTAGGGGGTTGAAGTTACGGAGACGAAAATAGCGGGAAAGTTATTCCCCCTCCTTATTACTGGCAAAGTCTAAAGCCCTGTACAAATTTAGTAGTTGGTCCAGCTTTTTTCTCAGGGAAATTTAAAAAATTTTACATTTAACATAGGAAAAACAAAATAATATAATGTAAAAAAATTGTTAAAAACAAATACAAATTTTGTTCAATATTTTGTTTACTAATAAATACCGGGCATTACGAAAATCACCGGGCATTATGAACTTTATCGCCCGCTAATATTTCCTATGATATTATGATGATGTTTATAGCAACCGTACTTAAGGTATTATAAGTAAATAAATGATAGATAAAAAATAAAATTTGAAATACGTTTAAAACGGGATATTTTTGAATTAACGTTTGTTATAATTTGTTACAGGATTAAGCATGCTTTGGATGGCCATTCTGGGCGCCATACTGGTATGGAATAGGGTTTCATTTGCAGACAGCACCCCGTCACGCCGACAAGGTAGGAAAATTCGTTTTTAAGTTTGTTTAAAAACCCAGTGTCTGATAGTATCAAAGACAAGTATTGCTCTTCGATATTATAAGACTTAAAACTTAAGAGTTAATTAATTATTAAGCTGCTGATGAATGCATGCCAACTATTCCTACAAGTGACCCACTGAAATTTTCAATCTTTGTAATGCTATATCGTTTAATAGGATACTTCGCATCCATCATTTCGCATACGCATTTCCTTCGGTACTATCTAATTTTGTACTTATTAAAATAATTTCTAGTTACCTACATATATATTTAGGACTTTCAATGAAAAATGGAAAGAACACTACAAAAACCTGTTAGCAGAGAATACACCTAAATATCTAACAGGGTCGTTTAGGGTGAGGGTATTGAGGTTGATATAAGAGAGATAAAAAAGAAATGTCAGAATTAAAGAATGGGCGATCGTCTAAAATAGAAGGTATCTCAGCTAAACTAACAAAGTATGACAAAGATACTTAAATATACTTAAATGGCAACCCTATACCGAATGAACGGAAAGTGGTAAACCACCACAGTGAGCCGACTGTATGGTTCGTGATCTTGTGGACGCTAAATACAGGGAGCAGGAAGAAGAAGAGCAATCTGGTTTCAGGGCGAGAAGAGCCTAATCGGACAACACCTTTTGTATCACACAACTAATAGAGAAAAAATCGGGCACCAACCAGGTAACATACCTCTTGTTAATTGACTTGCGATACTGTACCTGTCAGTAAGCTATGGAAAGTACTTCAGGAAACAAACATTAGATATACCTAAGAAGCAGCTCTACCATTACATCGAACTTCCCCATAAATTAATAGCATTTCGGCGTATTCAGTGGAAGTGTATTCTTCCATAACTAACCGTGACACTAATTTAATGACAAATTCTTGAGAACAGTGAGTACCTTGTTAATAATATAAGGTTAAGCCTGTCCAGAGATATAAGAAAGTTACACTTTGCCTTGACCGCCTCGGTGGCCGAAGTGGGTAAAGCGCCGTTTGCCGGAAACGGCGTGAGCCTGCTTTCGCGCTGCTCGAGTCGAGCGGGTTCGAATCCCGCTACAGTACGCTCAAATAAAAAAAGTACTGGGTTTGGTTGTTGTATGTGTGAGTGCAGGTACTTCTGACCAGGGGCATGTCACCAATATACGAGAGTAGGGCAACAAGCAATTTATGGGCAGTTCATGTCAGGGGGGCGGGAGGGTTTGACATATCTGCTAGTAACTTTTGGTTTTCTTATTTAGAGTTAAGATTTCATTAATAATCTTCGCTAATCGAATATTTTTAATAAGTTCTAATGATTTAATTGGATATGTAATTAATTTAAGTTCATACTATCATCATTTTCGGTTAAAATCTTACAAAAACATTAAAAAGCTAGTGTTTTTCTTTTTTTGCAACACTGATTTATTTTATGACAATGACAGTTTACTTCTCGTCTGGGTCTTCTGACGCGTTTGTGATTTTTTCCACGACTTTTTTCTTTATAAAATGGGTTTAATTTGATCTTGGAATGAATTAGTGGGGCTTTTTGGTAAGTTTATAGTGATATCTAAGTCCTTAGTTTATTTTTTCATGAGCAAGTAAGTTCCTTCTTGGGATATTTTTTAGCTGAAACTTCGCTGTCGACCATGATTTGGGATTGATGATTTTTGGAAGTATATTTATTATTGTAAGTATTATGCTAATGTAGGTATTTAATAATTATATTATATTTTTAGATTCACAACCTTCTAATAATGATCTTTTGAAGTGTGTCTGAGTAAAAATGTTATTAATTAGTTCCTTCCTTATTTTTCAAAACTGGTGAATCACTTCTGTTTACCTACCTTCCTTGCAGTTAAATTATGAATATTTTTACATATACCTACACCATCCCTTATGTTTAACAGCTTTATATATTTCTCTCCTCACTCTAATTGGGCAAAATATAAAAGTTTTCGTAGATATTGTACCTTATATCCTAATTGAAAAGAATTTTTTTTTCTGTTTCAGTCTAACCACACTCCTAGGCTTCCTTAGCTGTAATAATTATCAGTGAGAAAATCTAATTTCTTAAAAATATCATGACTTTTGTGTTGTATATTGTATTCTTAAATCATGTAGGTATCTTTTTAATTTAAATATTCCAAATAAATATATTTTGATCATATTTTCTTTTATTATGATAATTCACTAGACATTGTTTTATAATTAAAAAAACAGTACCTAATAAAAACAATTAATGTGTAATAAATTTAAAGGTTTTGATTCAATTTGGTTGTAACACTACTATATAATTGTATTTCAGAAGATATATTTTTAAATTGGTTAGAAATTATCACAAGCTGCTCACATTTACTTATAATGCGAGCAGCTTGTGTATTCCTGCCAAACATATATCTTATGAAATCCAACTGTAATGTTACAGTCAAATCGAATCAAAACTAAAATTTATTTAAAAAGTATGATATATTTTCAAATATTCCCGCGCATTTCTTCAGTCGGTATGTCAGATTTCTATAATGCCATCATGACATTATCGGTAAAATATAATTCTATTTTGCCGGTGGGTTAGCCATGCAGTTGGTTCATAGATGGCCCATGTTTCGAAACTTTAACATTGTTGTAACATTTCTCTAACCTTTATTGTTCTGTGCTTCTGACTAACGATTTATCGGAATCGAAACCGCAGGATCATGCTCCTATAGCAGCGGATCTTTAACCCGAGACTTGCCTCGGTTACGGGCTGTGTGGGCAGGCTGCTGTAGGAGTGTGATTCTGTGGGGGGATCAGGATGATGGTTGGTTGGAAAGCGACTGCGCGTGGTTCGGATCCTACGATAAACAGTAGGTCCCGTCTGGCTGACATTACCCAGACGTAAAGTTACCGTGGGCGGGCTAGCAACGAATGACTAGGGGATACAATAAGTCTGTAAAAGGCTGCGGTGTCAGGACGTAAGTGCCGACCTAGTTATTTAAGAGTAATAAATCAAATACACTTTGCCTGGGTGGCCATAAACAAACAATGAATGAATGATAAATGCAGGTAAATTATGGTCCGTACTAAAAAATGTCTTAAAGTAAACTGCAAATTCGGAAGACGTACTTTCGTTATTAAAGTAATAGTTTGGTGATTTTAAACCGATTTTTACCTGATTCAAAACGGGGGGGGGGGGTTTAATCCCATTAAATAAATTATGTTCTGAAAACTGTACATATAGCCACTCTACTTAGTTTTAAGCTTAGTAATTATTCTTACTTCGTGTGTAATACAGCGTTTGTTTAATCGTGTGTGAGTCATAGAAAATAAGTGCGAGCCCAATGTATTTTAGGAGATAACCCCGTCGAAAAGCAGAAAACACTTTTCTGTGGAAACTAAGGAAGTTATAAACAATGTTCATTAAACTCTCATTGATCGGCCACATTAACAAAAATTCCAACATCAACTGTATGGGAAATTGTGAATTATACCTTTTAGCGAGGAAAAAAAGAACCGATACTGGCATTTTCTCGAGGGTAGTTGGAAATGATCAAGATATAATACAGCGTAAATTTATACGAGGAACAAAGCGTGCCTACATTAGGTATTTTAATTAAGAGGCTTGAAAAAGATGAAACCGGCGTTAAATGTGGCAGAACTACGTTATGGAAGTGTATCCAACACACGGGTTTTAGATTTAAAAAAATTAACAAAAGATAAGTTTTAATGGAATCCAGTAGAATTCAGGAAGGGCGATCCGAATGTCTAAAAAAAAATTAGGATTTACAGAGATCAGCAAAGGCCGATTATTTACTTGGATGAAATCTTGTTCGATACCCCGGAAAAGGGTTGGGTTGACTCAAGCGGTAAGTGTAAAACAAGCGCGCCATCAAAAAGAGGTAAACGAATTACGATTTTGCATGCTGGATCTAAAGACGGATGGATTCCAAATGGACTTTCTCTGTCTGCAAAAAACATTAAAGATTTTTCTCTGGATTACCATGAGGACACCACTGCTGATTTATTTGAATATTGGTTTAAAAACAAGCTAATTTCAAATAAACCTCCGAATATCGTAATTGTAATGAACAATGCAAGCTACCATAGTAGACAGTTGACCAAGACCTCCTCAAATGACACACAAGCAACAATCCAAAACTACATGTATATTAATGACATTTATTTTCAGGAAGATTAAAAGGCAATTAATTGAGGTTTTACAAAGTTTAAAACTACGAAAGGAATACTTCTGTGATAATTATGCAAAAAATTTAGGGCATACAGTTTTAAGGCTTCCACCATACCATTGTATATTTAATCCCATCGAACAGGTTTGGCACCAACTGAAATCTGCCATTCGGCGTAACAACATTTGCCCTACTATTAACTCACTACAGGGTACTTGAGCTTATAGGAACTGGAGCTTTTAACATCCCTTCACAAGGTTGGGCAAATTCTGTTACACATGTTGAAAAAGTGGAAAAATCCTATATCCATATAAACAATATAGCACAAATAATAATTAGAACAGATGATGATAGCGATAGTTACGTTGATATATTAAGTGAATAATTATTATAAGTACCAAATAATTTGCATATTTTTGTGACCATAAATATAATTTTTAATAATAAAATATTTTGTAATTTCACATTTAAACATAAATAAAATATTATTTAATGTCTTACTTATTCTTATTACCAACAATGATTAAATTCTAAGGAAAATACGGACCTGTTCGGCCATATCAATTTTACAGCTGGCCCGGGATCAGTTAGCCACTTTCTTATATCTCTGAACAGATTTTTTTTTACATTCTTATTATTTAATCTGCGCAGGTGCAATAAATGTATCGAGCGTGGTTGCAGGGATTTTCAGCAACTACTATTTTAAGTTTCTTCTTGTACTACCTACCATAATAATAATGTTGATTAATTTATCTCTTGATATTATCTGTACTAAACCTTATTGTTCTTTGACCTAATTTCTTTGAGACTTTAGTAATTGGTTTCTGTATCTTAACTTGTTTTCAGCCAATTTCCGAAGAAACGATGATATCTAGAGACTTTTACAGAGAGTATCCTTCTTATGTAAAATGCATAGGAATATCATAATCTGATGTCAGAACGGCCAGAAATTGAAGCCTTAGAGGAGCAATGTCAAATTTACCCTAATATCCTCCTTGTTCGCACGCTTCTGGTTAAAGTTAACATTGTTTAATGGGCTCAAATAGATGAACTTACCAACAGTAATTTATGTCTTATAGTTGGTTGCGGTAGCTGCAGTAGTTCCGGTGCTACAAAACGAAAACTGGTTTATGAAGGTCATCTTCAAAGGGCTCTAGCTCCCTGAGGAAGCGTTTCCGGACCCATGTTCTTGCCCATGCTCCTCTGATGGAACTGCTCAGCTGTCTCCAAAAATAAACACATTTATAATTTTAGACACATTTACTAAAGCTTTTCCAATTACAATTAAAAATAATAGAAAATGTTGGATTTCAAAGGGTATAAAAATAAGTTCTAAGAATTTACGTTCACTTCATTATATTAAAAAAAAATTTCCATCAAACAATTCATTCATTTCATATTTTAATATTTATAAAAACATTTATAGAAAACTAATTAAAAAGGAAAATTATTTTGAAAATCGTATTAGTAAATCATTAAATCCACGAAAAGAATGTTTGAAAATTATTAATGATTTGAGAGGGAAAAACAACATAATACCTATAAATACTTCATTATCTTCTGACGAGCTGAACGATTTGTACTGTTCGGTTGCTTTAAATCTTTCTGAAAATATTCATCCATGTATTGATCCACTTTCGTAAATGAAGAATTTTAAAATTAAGGATATATTTTTCTTTAGTCCAACCGATGTTCAAGAAATAAAATTAATCATTTTGGAGATAAAAAATGAAAAATCCGCTGGATGGGATAATTTATCAATTAAAAATTTTTCACAATTATCTAATCCTGCTTTTGAAGCTTTAGCGAAAGCAATAAATGTTTCTTTTGAAAATGGAATATTTCCACAATGCCTTAAATCAGCTATTGTTATTCCAATTCATAAAGGAGGTGATTGTGAATCTGCTTCTAATTTTCGACCAATTTCTTTACATCCAACACTTTCTAAAATTATTGAAAAACTTGTTAAAAATAAAATGATTTTTTTTCTAAATAAAAAGAATATTTTAAATACCAACCAATTTGCATTTCAAAAACATAAAAATACTAGTGATGATATTTTTTCATTTCTTGAACATTTTTATTTGAAATTAAACGAAGGAAATTTTGCTGCATCAATATTTTGTGATTTTCTAAAGCTTTTGATTGTGTTAACCATGATATAGTATTAAAGAAGCTTGAGCTTTATGGCTTTAGAGATATATCATTTAAATGGTTTAAATCATATTTTTCTGAAAGATCTCAAGTAGTAATGTTAAAAATGGTAAGAAATCAAAAAGTAATAAAATTGATTGTGGAGTACCTTAAGGTTCAGTTCTCAGTCCATAACTATTTTTAATATATATAAATGGCCTTGCGTCAATTTTTATAAATGGTAAATTTACCATATTTGCTGATGATACAACAATACTTTGGCATAGTAAATATTGTAATGAATTAATTAAAACAATAAATGAAGATTTATTAAATGATAAAAAGTGGTGTGACTCTAATCTACTCTCATTTAATATCACTTAAACAAATATATTAACTTTTAAATGTTCACTAAATAATATAATTTTTGACAATCTCATAATTAATAACCCCAAATTTATAAAATTCTTAGGAATCTATATTACTCAAAATCTTTCTTTTAATGAACATACCAAAAAGTTATGTAGAAAATTAGCTTTAGGATGTTATGCCCTGAGAGTACTTTCTCATGAAATGAATATGGCGGTTCATCGAAATTTTTATTTTGCTTTATTAGGATCTCTTTTGGGATATGGAATTTGTGTCTGCGGAAATTGAAGCCAATATCTTCTAAATTCAATTCTTATTTTACAAAAAGGAGCTATCAGATATTTGTGCAAAGCTAGATCTAGAGATACTTGTAAAACTATATTTATCTCACAAAAAATTTTAACACTAACTTTAATTTTTACATTGGAAACAGTTTGTTTAATTCATAAAAAGCATAGAAACAGTATTAATTCACATACTTATAATACAAGACAAACCTTTAATATATGTTTACCTATTTCTTCTTTAAGTCTTGTAAAAAAATCCATAATTTATAATTCTAAAAAAATTTTTAATTATCTTCCAGATTTTATTAAGAAAATGTCAAATTTTAAAACGAATGTTAAAAATTCATTATTGGAAAAAGCTTATTATACTCTAGATGAATATTTTGGTGATACTCTGTCATAATTATTTGCATTTTTTTTTATTCCGATATTTTAAGTTTTACTATATTATTATATTTTATTGTTAATTTAATTTAAAAAAAAATGCTTTGTCGATAAAAAATACTACTTTTTGACATTAAAGCATACTTTGATTTGATTTGATTTATACTGTTTCATCGGCACAATTGTTAGGATGGAGAAGTGTTAGATTATTTAAATTACGATGTGCTAAACATTTTATTATATGTTGTAATTAACCAACGTTTGGTAAAACCAATAATAACAGTCATACATTTGCAACAAAATTTCATTAAAGCCGCGCAGGGCCAGGTGTCCAACATACAAAAGCTTCAAAGTATTATTACTCTATTCTTCATAGTGCGGTTTAATATCTACCCATATATTCTATTTATACGGCACACTAATTACTTACACAAAAGCGGCATTAGCATGGAAGCAGTAATCTACGATTTACATATAGTCATTTACAGTTGTTCGTACAGTAAGCACCTGTGCAGAAGATTAATTAAATGTGTGTTTATGATAATTTTTTGCTTCAAAAGCATTTAAACGATATTTATGCTAGGCGGTCATCCATATTAGACTAAGATAGTTTAATTTGACAGGTTTTATGCATATTGAATAGGCGATGATGCTTTTTAAACGAATACGAAATTCCCTTTTTATATTTTAACGAAATATTACTTGGTACACGACAAAAAATTAAATAGTACAGGATTTTCATAAACCATAGAGAGCCAGAAGAAACATTAACAATAAGAATTATTGTCACTTCTATATTGTTCTAATTCAGTTTCCGGGAGTTTAATTTTCCATTTTTCAAAAAATGTCCAATTAACTCTATACAGGGTGTTACATAATAATTGAATGCTGATTCTTCAGGGTCTTAATCCTTAGATGATTTAAGACAGGAAGTTCATTTTATATAGGTCCGCAGCTGCTTTAATTTTGAGGCACAGGGTGTATAAAATTAAAAAAAAAAAAACGGGTGTTCCTTAATATTTTTAAGACCGCTTTGGATATCATTTTGAACTTTACTAAGTATAGTTGGGGTCAAGCAAATATTTGACGCGTGACATTTTCACATTGTCATGGGTGTCAAATACGGCAGGAGTAGAATAGCAGAGCCGTTTCTAACCCAAAACTCCATAAGAAATAACATTGTCCTGAAATCTGCAGTTTTATCGCCATTTTAGGGCGTGGCACTTTTCCTGGAAGCCACCACCTCATCACCCAAGTACCCGCGGAGGCGCGACCCCCAGACCCGCGGCGGAGGAAGCCTCCACAACAGGCGTTGAGCGCGCATGATGATCGAAGGCGATACCGCGAGACCCTATGCATAATTCGCGAGGCTAGCTCAGGCAGGTCAGCGACCCCGAGCGGCGGTCACCCGATGGTTACCCGATGATCGCCCGAGGGTACCCGTCTTAGCCTAAGTGGCGCCCCCCTGGTATTATCAGCCCTCATTATTTCAAGATTCTAACCCAACTTTATGACCCATGGTCACGTGTTATTATATTTATGGGGAGAGATGACGTAGCACGTTCTCAATAGTACCCCAACCCAAGTACCTAACCTGAACATCTATCTAAATAATCAATATTGAACAACATAATGAATAAATAATAACAGAAAAAAAGTTTGTGCAGTCAGCGGGAATTGAACCATAATCCTCTGGGGCCGAACCTCAAAGCCTTGCAAAATACGCTACGAGAGCATATACCTTAAAATTGCTAAACAATGTTTGACAACGTGAAACCACGGGGGCACATCTGATTAGATTGCTGGAACAAAAGGTCCTTAAGTGGGGTTATGGTGGTGTTTTCTAATGCACAAAATTAGGGCAAACCATACACATATACTTAGTAAAACAAACTAATTGATATCTGAGTACTACCTGAAGTTAGGCAACCAGTGTTTCACATAAAAATAAATATTATAAGCGTAGGAAAATAGCGGAACAGACCCGATGAACAGACCCTGTTCCCCCAGGAACAGACCCTGTTCCCCCAGGAACAGACCCTGTTCCCCCAGGAACAGACCCTGTTCCCCCAGGAACAGACCCCGTTGGCCTCTCTGTCACAGAAAACAGCCCCGATAAAGAAACAAAACAGTTAAGTACATCAAACAAATTTATTACCAAAAATATATAGGTATTCACCAAACAATACATACAATACATGTCATTAATGAACATTGTTAGAGGCCGCGTGGTATGTAATTAGACAACCGGGGATCTAGTATGTCCTTTTGGCAAACAGTATTTTCAGACGCAGTCTATAATTACGTTCGCGCACACTCCCGCTATCTGGGTACTACCTGAACTTATGCAACCAGAAGCCCCTATCAGCAAATATTGCCTTCGCCAATTTATTAACAAACCTAAGTGTGACGATGATGACAAAATGGCGGTAAACCTAGCTTTTATAATGCACTCACCATTTTATCGACAAACCAGTACTAATGGCGTTGTCAAACCAATATTTCCCCTTATTCAACATAAAAATTGTCGAAACGGCAACACCGCCGTTCCAATACTGAAAATTTAAGAAAATACGCTTAGGCCATCTTGCAATAGCCGTCCGCAACAGTAACTAGGTAAAACAAAGAACCCTAAGTGCTGTTATAGGGATATATTCTTATCAACGTCAATTTATTAACAAATCTTAAACCTTCCAACAGCTTCAGGATTGCATAATTAAATGAAAATCAAACAATTTTAAAACTTTTTTATTTATAACATAAAAATATCACTTACTACCGCCCTGGTATATTACATTAAAGGAATAAAAAATCGGCGTAAATAAAAAGACATCTGTAATCATTTAACAACGTTTTATTTCAGAAATATATGCAGTTTTCAAGTCAAATACACCATTACAGCACTAGTTAGCAAACATATTTAAATAAGACAAGTATCTTGCATCAAAAATAATACCTGAACGAAACAAAAATTTGGCACATATCGCCAATCTTGTATATAGGTACAATATATTATAAGCTCAAAATTTAGTGAAAATATTTACAGTTAAAACTAAGGATTAGAAACATTTACCGTGCAAGAATAGGCATATCTACATACAATTAAAAAACTAGGACTAGAAACATTTATATTAGGAACATTTACCGTGCAAGAATAGGTACATCTACATACAATTAAAAAACTAGGATTAGCAACATTTATATTAGGAACATTACCGCACAAGAAGGTATATCTATATACAAACTTAAAAACTAACAAAAAAATGAATTGAAAAAGGCATTGGCGGGTATGGGCATTTGAACAGAGTAGGAGTAATGTGCAATATTCGCTTATAGATAGAATATTATCCATAACTTATACATACAACTTGAAACGAGGGCAAGAGCAAAATTACCTGAAAAACACTACACTTACCAGAGGGCACTCGGTTTAAACAGGGACACGACGTGAACGTGGCCCACATTGTCCCCATTCGATTTTTATGGAAAAACGAATTTTCAAAGCAAAACCATTTTAGAGTGGTATCTTTTTCCGTTATCTGATTTGAAATCAGAAAACAGTTCTATAGATAAGATAATATACGGCTCTTTTTTTTCGTTTGGTTTAGGGGGAATTTTTGCCTTCTTTTACTGTATAACCAATATGGGCTCTTTTAAAGTTATACAGGGGGGAATTTTGGCCTTCTTTTACTGTACAACCAATATGGGCTCTTTTTAAAGTTATACAGGTTAGGATATAATATGTGTGCGTTAGTATTTTGGCCTTCTTTTTACTGTACAACCAATATGGGCTCTTTTTAAAGTTATACAGGTTAGGATATAATATGTGTGCGTTAGTATTTTGGCCTTCTTTTTACTGTACAACCAATATGGGCTCTTTTGAAAGTTATACAGGTTAGGATATAATATGTGTGCGTTAGTAGATTATTCTAGCAATGAAAATAATTTTAATGTTAATAATAATATGAGTGCTAATGTTATAATAATATGAATAATTATAATACTAATAATGAACAACTGAACAGATCCTGTTGAACTTAGTCATCCACATGCATAAGTGAGCAATGCCCCCATGGTAATGTGCCGGGTGAAGATTTCGATATTTGCCGCTTATCATCATAAGGGCTGAGACCGATTTTAGTTTGTTTTATAGTATGTAGCTCATGTTTTTGGGACCTAATTAGACGCTGTGAAATAGGCTTTTCCAACCAAGTTTCAAGGCAGGTGACGTAATCTTCAAATGTGATTTTATTTTTAATAACAGACCTTTTAATGCCCTTAATCTTTTTGGTAACGCCCAAGTTAGATAAAACCTTATCAATTTCCGCCCGCTCTTTGTTTAAATTCTCTAGTTTTACCCGTTCTTGCTCAATCTCGTCTGGAGTATAAAGCAGTTTAATAGCATACATTTTAGACCTAAGACCAACAAAATGGGTCATAATGCGGCCATTGTTCTCATCTTTCATCATTCCCAGCACCTTTTTGTTCACTTGTGGAATCGTATAAACGTTATCACGGGCATAATCTGAGGTATCAAAATAATCGTTACAATCTCGTTTCATTATCTGATACACATCATGGTTTTTAATTTCGTAAATAAGACTATCTGTGTCTGTATACAATACACTACAGGTGTCAAAACGTGGAACCATGTACTCGTAGTGAAAGCCATAAATCGTAGTCTTTGCCAAATCAAGAATACACATACCGACATAAATCGGCTTATTAAAATAAATTTGTGTTTTTGCAAGCTCGACAATTACTAAATTTTGGGAAACAATTGTGCTGCTTTTAAATTCTGGCCGGGATATTAAGGCTTCTGCGCCATAGCGGCCATCCCATTTCGTTATAAGTTTGACGTCAGAGTGGTTCCGGATATTCTCCATTGTCTTTCCAAATACGGCATTGTTCATAAGTTTAAAAAAATTCTTTTCAAACTCATTCTTGGCATTTTGGCGCAGCTCCGTGTTGAGGTCGATATATGATTTTAGCCATGGAGATTGTTTAAAGGCTAATATTCGGTGTATTTTGCTCAATTTTGCACCCAAAGTTAGCGCTTGCTTTAAGTTTCTATAGTGTATTACGTATTCTGTTTTATTGTGTAGCGTAGCCAAAAGTTTCTCATTCTTTGCCCCAGGTGGTTTTTCATGGTCAGGGCATAATGGAAAATCGGAAAACTTATCATGCAAATTCTCAGGTATTTCCAGGTCCACTTCCAAAATAAACCCTTCGGCAGATTTATCTGAAATTTCACTAATGTTTAAGTGAGATATCTCGTTTTCTGAAAGCCATCTAAAGCCGCCATAAGGTAGATATTGCGACATTGCCCAGCCGTATTGATTATTGACATCAAAGTACATGAGATAGGAGTCTTCTTTAGTTGAGTCATAATTTGGCATGTACTTGTTGTTGGCTTCTGCATACCTCTTTGAACACTGACTTAGCCCCCCGCGAACTCCCTTTTCTATGAATGTTAACATCTCTAAATCAGTAAGCAGCTCAAGTTTTATCATATCTTCTCGATGAATTAAAAGGGATAAACATTGCCACGCATAACCAGGTAGGGTATACGACCATGCAGGATCAAGGCCATATGTCCTATGCGATATATCCCTAAATGCTTCAAATACATCCGTTAAAAGCATTACATCCGTTTTAAGATATAAGTCTGAGTAGTCTTGCATGGTACGGCAATTAAAAGTTTGCCAAACTTTCTGCGCATTTAAATATTGCGCGTCACTTATAGCTGCATCTTCTAAGCTGTTATAAAACGCCTCTTTAGGAGGGAGTTCAGTCTCATTCAATCTTTCCCAAGCGTTCATATAATCATAAGGGAAAACACCCTTTCGGGTAAGTAAGTTCAGTTCTTCCCCCAGGTGTTCAAACTCTGCTTTTAGGTTAGGATATTCACATAAGTATGATGCAAGCTTATCCAGACCGCTAGCAAGAAAGCGAAAACTATCTATAAATCGAAAATGAACAGTACTATCCATTATATGCTTCGTAAATGAGATGTAATTTTCTTTATTTACAGGTAATATATCAATCTTTCCCTCTATTTCAGATAGCGCCCGTATTATCATGTGCCCATCATAGCAACTCAAGTTATGGAATAGGACAGGTATGGTGTGTGAATCCTGGTACTGTAGATTGCAGTGCTCATGTGCGGCGTTTCGATACTTTCCGGTGAAGTGCGAGTGATCTCTAACACGCTTATCGTCTTCCGTAAATGGTTTCTCACATATATGGCAGTGAGTAGCGGCCAAAAAACTTTGTTGCTGGGCAGGCGTAAGCGGTTCCATGGGCAAATCGCATAAAAAAACCGTTTCGACGTCTTCAGCAAATTGTTGAAGCTCGCGCATAAACCATTGCATACAGTCTTGGCCTGTGTAACTTTTATAAAATGATAGAGAATCGTCATAATTACATTTTACATAATAACCGACGCTATAAGGGACATGCTCTTGTTCCTTTTGAGTGTTTTTTTCTACATCATCGACTACAGGTATTAGCAAGCTTTCCGAGTCTGCGAATATAACAAACGGGGCTTTTTCCTTATGTTTAAAATTATTAAATTCCAAAATATTATTGCCTTCTACAGGCATCCGAGGTATTGCTAAGGTCTTGTGTTTAGAGCATTCGGACGTGTGCTTATCTAGTGTTATCTGCGTGTGG
The DNA here is from genome assembly GCA_963920685.1 of Polydrusus tereticollis. NCBI lineage: Eukaryota > Metazoa > Arthropoda > Insecta > Coleoptera > Curculionidae > Polydrusus > Polydrusus tereticollis. Next base: position 81,236,784 of record OY987329.1, on the reverse strand, counting down.
AAAAAATGAAGGCAGCGATCACAAAAAAATTTTCGATGCGTATTAAGACTCAATTGCCTTGATAGTAAGCGTGAAAGGTCTTTAATCCAAACAAAATGGTATTTTATAGGGCTTAAATCAATATCATCATCTGAGGAAAAGTAGCTGTCTTGTAAAAGTAGTAAGTTTATATGGGTAGGATGCTTATTTTCAGGTATATAATATGGCGCAACCAGATAATTTTTTCCAATTTTTTGCAGTCGATATACGTTAACGGATATTAGGTTTTGCTTTTCAAACTTTGAAATTTGATTAATTGTCATGGGGAACGTAATACCTTCCAAGTTTAGAACTGACTGAGGGTTTGGATAGCACGATGTTCGTTCAGAATGCTTGAACGCGGGATATAAAGCGGAAACGATGGACCACGCAAAGCACATTTCATCAGTATTCTGAACATTAACACATGCCTTTTTCAATGCAATTTGTTTTGGAAGTTCGATGTAAGTTCCGACCCGAAGAGGATTATAATGATTAATAGATACCATTAAATGCATAATTTTGCGTAGTGCCCACCCAGAATTTCTTTCCTGGAATGTGTCTAATTCAACTAAAATAGGGTTCTTAACATGATTGGCAAACCACTCATTTAAGTTTGTGTTACCGAAAATAGGGGCATTCGGAGTAGTAATGTACTTTGTATCCTTTAAAATTTCATCTGCTTTACTAATTTCAAAATCCCCACAAAGAGTGGTGTTTACTTTGAGGGCAGTAGTTTTTTTTAGTGCGTTTTGAATTCGCCGCTTAAAAATTGCCAAACAGTCTTCTAAAAATGATCGTACATCAGTATGACGTTTGTTAATAATAACACCCGTCCTGATTCTCGATTGGAATGCCGAATGTAAATCTTCCCACTTTACTCTACAAGAAGCCGTTTCTGCACGACGTGTCCCACTACCCCCACCCACTTTACGGTCCTTTAGTAATGACTGAAACCCCTTAATTTGGGCTAAACACGCTATTATATGAGACTTTTCAGCCACAGACTCAGCGCGTTTCAGAACTTTATTCAAGTTCCAAAGAGCGCGAGTACAGTCCCGCAATATCTTACCACAGGTAATCGTTGTTAAGTTAGGGGTATCCATCTGGGCCCTAATTAACTCGACGTACTCACTTGGGATCGGCATTTTTTTTTTTACTCTGTAACAAAATAAATATGGCTCAAAATACGTCTGCTCTCTCTAACGTACAAAGACAGAATGGGCTCTGGAGCTCCTACGTTCTGCCTATAATGCACCCCTATTTATAACCCCGGTTGGGGTGCGTTCAGAAAAGTAGCATGCCTTCGAAAAAATAAGGCGCGTTCAGAATTAATATTCGAGGTTTAGTATGCAGTAGATGTACATACAACAAGCAGTTTTACACGTTTTTAAAATATATTACTTGCCGAAAACATTAATATTTTACGGGCTGAAAGTGAAACCTGCGATAAGTTTAATCACCGTAAAAATGTTTACCAAAACAGACTCTAAAAATTTTATTCCCTCCACGTCACAACCCTCCCAAACTACTATATTATTAAATTATTATTATTATTATTATTTACCGCTAAAGGTTTTGCTGCACCCAACGAGTCCGTTAAAAGGCTGCAGCTAGGATAATGGATTCATTGCATAGTCGACAGCGTGGTGTTAAACATGGTAGAAACATTAAACATTATTCTCGACAATGTTGAAAGAGTATTTATACAGAACAAATATTACGCATCCTGTCTACCGGCTACCTTAATAGTTTGGGAGCTTGCTAAAAAATATAAAGTCAATGTTGAACCGAAATGTGGACAACTCTTGTATGATGAAATGGGAAGCAACATTCATTTTTGGAACGTGTTTAAAGAAAAACCTTATGATCCTACCCTTAAAGTGATGAAACATATGATGCCTTCTATCGACGTTAGCAAGTTCCAATATAAAGAATATAAATTGGGTGCAGACCTGGATTCAATAGAAATGTTAAATATTTTCAATCTATTCCTAGAAACAAAATCAACTCACTTTTATTTTTCAAACGCTCCAGATAAACTTAAAACGATTAGGAACATTATTCATAGAAGTGTATCTAGATGTATTTAATAAAGATTATGCGTATTTACAATCGTATTAATATTATTACATACGTATCATTTTTTACCTAAAAGAAACAGTGTTTTACTAGAAAATATATTAGGGCTTCTCAGAACTACACCCTGTTTATGGGTATACAGCGTCATCATTATGATTGACGTATCAGTGTTATATTAGTGTTTTTGTTTGTGTTCAGATGATCTGAAACAATATTATAGGTATATAAGACCTGTTTTGTTTTTTCAGTGTTGACGTTGTGATTGATATATAAGCGTTATATGTTTGTTTTGTTTCCGTTAAGACACTGTTTTGTTTCAGTTAAGATATTGTTATGTTAGTGTTGTGTTTTAGGTAGTGTTTTAAACACCCGTTCCGTTGATGAGTACGTCATTCGAATGTCAGAGTTCTGCGAGATAAGATGGCGAACCGAAAAATTAAATTAGCGCTTTTGTCTTTACCGAACGGCCTAGAATTTGGTTTTAAAATGGTTGAAAATGGCTGCTTTATTGGGAATAAGCCCGTAGAATTTGAAAATAACACCCTAGTGATTGATAATGAGAAATATACTTTAACTGTAGGACTTCCGAATTTATTGACAAAAGAACGCCCTATAGGCTATTCCAATACAGAGCTGGATAAATATAAAGAAATCCTTCTTTTATCAAGCGCGCACCGAAGGGGGTTTAATAGTAAAAATCACATAAATTCTAGCAGAAGCTGGAAGTATACAAACATTATTTCTAAGCTTTTTCCGCCAAAAAGGACTTATTTAAAGAAAAGCAGAGTGAGCATGATAAAGAAAAATCTTAAATTGAACAGTACTATTCCTCCTACTTTGAATGATTTAGAACTTGATTACGATAATGACGTTAACAAGCTAGTGGAAATGTTTAAACAGTTAGAGAGCGACAATTTTAATCATAAAAACGACGATAAAATATGGTCTATATTACTAGAACTGGAAAAACTTGGTGTAATCGAATTTTTAAAATAAATACACTGCCCCTTATTTATGATTTCAGTATATATCTACCCCTCGAGCAGAATGGGTGTGTTAATTTACCTCATTTTATTTCTCACTGTTACTTCTACAGCTGTACAGGCAACAGACGAAACAGCTGCCCGCCAATATTTAACAGACTATGGTTACTTGGAAGAAAATGCTACAGATAATGCCGTAGTGTCGATATCAGATGGGTTACGGGCATTTCAAGAAACTTATGGTCTCCCTGAAGATGGAACCTTAAATAACGAAACTATTGCTCTAATGCAAAGACCACGCTGTGGCGTCAAAGATATTGCAGATTGGGGAAGAGGCTCTAACTACATATGGAAAGATTTAAAGCTATCCTGGTCTATCTACCCCCCAAATTATTCAGTATATCCATATAGAGCAGTTGCTGAAAGAGCTTTTCAAGCATGGGAGGATGTTTCTAATTTCCGCTTTAAATATGATAGAAACACCCATAATATTACAATTTCGTTTGCCGACCAACGGCATAAAATGAAAAATGACCTCACGTGGTGTCCCTACAAATTAGATAAACCTACTTTAGCGCACGCATTTTTTCCGGATGGAAGTTTCAATGTAGAGATCCACATGCATTCAAAAGAGCCATGGAGTCTTTCCTCCAAAAATGGTGGGACAAATTTACTAAGCGTTTTAATACATGAGATTGGACATACTCTAGGTTTAGCCCACACAGCTGACGAGAGCGCGATCATGTACCCGTATTACAAAGCGGAAAATGTGAAAATAACTCAGGACGATATTTATGGTATCGAGTACCTTTATGGCAAAAAATCTTTGGCCACAGCAAAAATACCCACGTCACCGAATACAACCCCACAGACAAAAACCACGACAATACCTACAAAAGTTACAACCACTCCACAGATAAAAACCACAACTATGCCAATAAAAGTTACAACCACCCCACAGACAAGAACCACAACTATACAGACAAAAGCTGCAGCAACAATCCCCAGCGTACACCCGACCCCTGACGCGCCCTCGGTACCCGATGCGGCACAGTTTCCGACTCTATGTGACTTGGACTCGAAAACAAATAAAGCTTATTTAATCGTTAAAAACAAATTATTTATTTTTTATGAGAGATTTGTTTGGATGTTGAATTTAGCGACAAAACAAATTTCTAATACCCCGTTTCTATTAACAGATTATTTTAAATTTTTGCCAAAAAATTTTAGGAAAATAACTGCTATATATGAACGTCCTAATGGTGACATTGTATTGTTTACCGATGATCTGATTTACTTTGTAGCATATGGTACGTTCGCGTTAATAAAAACGGAATCAATAGATAGTCTCGCTGCCACAAATGTAAAAACCAGAGTTCAAGCTGTCGTGAACACAAACAAGGGAAAAACCTATTTATTTTTCAATGATATTCTAGTATGGGGTATAAATGAGTGCATGTTTAGACCAGACAATTATCATATAACGTCAGAATTATTTAACGGGATTCCCGCAAAGATAGACAGTGTATTTCGTTACACCGACGGCCGCCTTTATTTTATTCAAAACGACATGTTTTTTGAATATAATGAATTTACCATGAGTTTAATTCGCATCGGTAAAATGGATCTTTCATTTTTTGGTATATCTTGCCCTAATGTAGGCGTTTTGGCGCAGCTTAAAGATTTATTACATAAGATTATATCTCGTAATATAAAATTTTAGTTATGTAAAAATAAATAGAATGTATATTATTATAAACCCAATAAAAATATATTATTATTAGAGCTCTCGTTTTCTTTAAACAACCTATGCCAAACCCGTTTTCTTTAATCGACCTATGTTCCGAGTCCTATACAAGTTGTAAAATAAATTACTTTCCCTATATCTTTTTCGATGCATACGGAGTGTTATGGTTATTGTAATTTACTAGCTTGCCATCACTTGTTAAATTAACTTTTACGAGACAGTGGCGTAGAGCAACTGTTTTAAAATTAATTATATTTGCAGGATTATTTGGTCTATGACCCTATTAAATAATGCCTTATTTAAGTGCTAGTTTGATTGCACAGATATTGTGACGTACATACTCAAGCTACAAGAATTGAGTTATAATATTTAAAAAAGATATAAAAAACAATATAATATTAAATGTGTCGGATATTATACCGATAAAAACCCACTTGTAGATAAAATGTTAAAACAAACTATTATACAGGTATGAAAAAAATTAAAAACAATTTTCATTTCTTTTAGGGCTGTTTTGAAAAACTAATACCCAAACTACTTGGTGCAAATGCCTATATAAAGTAGTTGTATTCTACATAATAACGAAGAAGGGTTCGTGAATTCGTAATAAAAACAATGGCTTATGTGGGTGCGTGTCCATATGAGACGCATTTTAAAAAATTACTTAGGTATACTGATATCGTTTTAGGGAAATATTATAAAAAATTTTATTCAAAATAAAAAAGATTACCTTAACTTTCGAGCGTTTTAATATAGATTTTACATATAGGCACACAATTTTGAGCATCACGCTTTAAACGTATGCAAAAAGAAAACCAAAAGATACAAACGCTTTGAATAAAAATACCAAGTCAGTTTAAAACCCCCCCCCCCAACACCATAATAAAATTCAAAAACTTACCTGTTGCAAACTTATAACAGAAACAATTAAGTGCTCTCACCATTTCTGCACTATTTATAAGCCCCTTCTAGAGTGACGCTACTATTAAAGAATTAATTTTTATGATGCATAAATATATGTCGATTGGAGTACGTACTAATTAATTCAAACACTAATATAATATCATCATATACAGGGTATTTTGAAAATGTGGATAATGGGCTTGTTTATTCTTTACACTGATTTTAAATACATATACGAGGCTGGTAATAACTACTCTGTTGGGATATTTTAAACGGGGTTAATGGCGGATTAGACAGCTTAACGAGGTTTTGATCCGCCTAGCTGGGGCTTGAGGGAGACGAAAAATAATTATTAAATGTTCTCTTTCAAGATTACCATTTAGGTCGAATGTTATGGCAGTTTATAGATATAATTTATAATTTAAAGGCGTAATTTAACGGTTAAAAGTGTTTCATACCCCCTGTATACAGATCCCATTAGTAGTAATATATGCTTGCTTTTATTCGCTCACATTATACATTATTTATTTATTAAAAGGAAAATTACTTTCAATGCAAAATTGTATATGTAATAGACCAACAATGTTGATAAAATTTACATATAAAACCACTTCTACCTCGCGTTGTGACTCGATTTTATATGATCATTTTATTGAAAGATAATTAATTATGTATTCTGTTTTTATTGTACGATTCGGTAAACATATCCTTAAACATAATAAAATTCGTAAAAGATCTTATTTTCTCCAATATGACCTTTATATATATTACCATAATCGTGCATTTGACTTGAAAACTGCATATATTTCTGAAATAAAACGTTGTTAAATGATTACAGATGTCTTTTTATTTACGCCGATTTTTTATTCCTTTAATGTAATATACCAGGGCGGTAGTAAGTGATATTTTTATGTTATAAATAAAAAAGTTTTAAAATTGTTTGATTTTCATTTAATTATGCAATCCTGAAGCTGTTGGAAGGTTTAAGATTTGTTAATAAATTGACGTTGATAAGAATATATCCCTATAACAGCACTTAGGGTTCTTTGTTTTACCTAGTTACTGTTGCGGACGGCTATTGCAAGATGGCCTAAGCGTATTTTCTTAAATTTTCAGTATTGGAACGGCGGTGTTGCCGTTTCGACAATTTTTATGTTGAATAAGGGGAAATATTGGTTTGACAACGCCATTAGTACTGGTTTGTCGATAAAATGGTGAGTGCATTATAAAAGCTAGGTTTACCGCCATTTTGTCATCATCGTCACACTTAGGTTTGTTAATAAATTGGCGAAGGCAATATTTGCTGATAGGGGCTTCTGGTTGCATAAGTTCAGGTAGTACCCAGATAGCGGGAGTGTGCGCGAACGTAATTATAGACTGCGTCTGAAAATACTGTTTGCCAAAAGGACATACTAGATCCCCGGTTGTCTAATTACATACCACGCGGCCTCTAACAATGTTCATTAATGACATGTATTGTATGTATTGTTTGGTGAATACCTATATATTTTTGGTAATAAATTTGTTTGATGTACTTAACTGTTTTGTTTCTTTATCGGGGCTGTTTTCTGTGACAGAGAGGCCAACGGGGTCTGTTCCTGGGGGAACAGGGTCTGTTCCTGGGGGAACAGGGTCTGTTCCTGGGGGAACAGGGTCTGTTCCTGGGGGAACAGGGTCTGTTCCTGGGGGAACAGGGTCTGTTCCTGGGGGAACAGGGTCTGTTCATCGGGTCTGTTCCGCTATTTTCCTACGCTTATAATATTTATTTTTATGTGAAACACTGGTTGCCTAACTTCAGGTAGTACTCAGATATCAATTAGTTTGTTTTACTAAGTATATGTGTATGGTTTGCCCTAATTTTGTGCATTAGAAAACACCACCATAACCCCACTTAAGGACCTTTTGTTCCAGCAATCTAATCAGATGTGCCCCCGTGGTTTCACGTTGTCAAACATTGTTTAGCAATTTTAAGGTATATGCTCTCGTAGCGTATTTTGCAAGGCTTTGAGGTTCGGCCCCAGAGGATTATGGTTCAATTCCCGCTGACTGCACAAACTTTTTTTCTGTTATTATTTATTCATTATGTTGTTCAATATTGATTATTTAGATAGATGTTCAGGTTAGGTACTTGGGTTGGGGTACTATTGAGAACGTGCTACGTCATCTCTCCCCATAAATATAATAACACGTGACCATGGGTCATAAAGTTGGGTTAGAATCTTGAAATAATGAGGGCTGATAATACCAGGGGGGCGCCACTTAGGCTAAGACGGGTACCCTCGGGCGATCATCGGGTAACCATCGGGTGACCGCCGCTCGGGGTCGCTGACCTGCCTGAGCTAGCCTCGCGAATTATGCATAGGGTCTCGCGGTATCGCCTTCGATCATCATGCGCGCTCAACGCCTGTTGTGGAGGCTTCCTCCGCCGCGGGTCTGGGGGTCGCGCCTCCGCGGGTACTTGGGTGATGAGGTGGTGGCTTCCAGGAAAAGTGCCACGCCCTAAAATGGCGATAAAACTGCAGATTTCAGGACAATGTTATTTCTTATGGAGTTTTGGGTTAGAAACGGCTCTGCTATTCTACTGGCAGGCAACTCATAATATAAAAGTTACTAATGGCTAATTTATATTATAATAATTACCACCCACTCGAAGTATTTGTATCTTTATCCTTTTATATGACTAAAAAGAGACATACATAAACCGAGTTACCTCAAGAAAAAATAAGAGAAGAAGAAAGGAAAACACATGAATCGAACATCGAACGTAATTTTGTTTGTTCTCCCTCTTGTGCATTTTCAATGTCATATCACTTGTCGACCGTACGTGAATTCTCGTCGATTTGGTAAAATGCAGATCCGCATTTTATTTATTCCAAAGCGAGTGATGTCGTTGTCTTGTTGACATTCTGTATTTGGTTTTGGTTTTTGAGTATTTAAATCATTTTATTGCATTTTTATAGTGTTCTATTGTCTTTATTTGTGTAGTGAGTGTTAAACATTGTTTATAGTTTGTAAGACTTTTATTTAGTATTATTTTTTTAGACGTGTGTTTATCTTAAGAAAAGTAAGTAACTCTACTGGCATTATATCAATAAACATCATTTACGTTGATAGAATTAGTCGGAAGTGGACAATAAAAAAGGCTAGTGAGTGCTTGCCATCGTTTCGCTTTATTTATGTAAAGCTTCATCAGGGCTGAAATATAATAATTTTCTTAAAAATTGTGGAGCCTGCATATGAAATACATGACAAATAAAGAACATATTATACACAATGACAATGAATATTAACGAATTGTAAGGTTAAAAAGTTTGAATACATTTATTTATAGACATTTATTGGAAACACCTAGTCAAATGCAAATACATATGAAATATACAATCCCCAGGCCAAAATTTTTTAAGAAAATTATAATATTTTAGCCCTAATGAAGCTTTAAATAAATATACTGATACGTTGGCAAGCACTCATTAGCTTTTTATTGTTCACTTCCGACTATTCTATCAATGTAACCTAAACAAACAAATAGTTTTTAAGTGTAAACTAATATGTACTTAATTGACTTAGCCTGAAGGACTTTGGGCAATGGCCTTTTGGTGTAAACCAATGAGGTACTTAATAAATAAATAAAAATATTATTAATCGTTATACACTACTAAGATTGCTTTTGTTAAGGCCTGTGATATTAATGGGTCAATCCTAAATCCCACCATTACAATGCACAGGATTTATCAAAACAAATTTATTTATATTATAATTCATATTCTTAGACCAATTTCCCAGCAATCATTTTCTGCAAAGGTTTATAAATAACAATATTTGTCAGTCCGGCCCTGACTAAGTATCAGCTGTAATAAAGTTGGTGAAATCGAAATAACTAGTATTGGACAAATATGACAAGACGGAAGTGTCACGCGTCAAATATTTGCTTGACCCCAACTATACTAACTAGGTATAAAAGATACATTTTTTTTTATAAATTAAAAAAAAAAATGCTCTACTTCTATCAGTGGCGTCCGCGATAACATGACGTATTTTGATATATTTAACTAAAAGTTTGATATGGCACTGTTTTTCTTTAAAATAAATGATATTTTTGAAATTGCACTTAAGGGGAGACAATGCGTAAATTTATAGGATGATTAACAACGTTTTGTTAAGGCAATATCCTAGAAAGGCTATTTGATGTCGGGACAAATTAAATTTAAGAAACGAAATGTTTATATTTGTAAGGTACATAACGATTTTTTGAAAAAAATGATAAAATTTATGAAAAAATTGTCACTCAAGGTAGGTATTTTTACCATTTTTAGCCATTGTTCGGAGGTTCATATCGTTGCTAATATTTGTTTTTTTCAAAAAAATCGCTATGTACCTTCCACCTTTATGTCTTATCTTTACTCAAGAAGTAGTCCATTTTCTGTGGCGAGATTATGAAAGAAAACAAGGTCTGTCTATACCACCAAAATTTTGGTAGTATAGACAGACCTTGTTTTCTTTCTTATCTTTACTATTCTAAAAATTGAGACATTAAAATTTCGTAATAAGTCCGTTATCGTGTAACGCGCGGAGCATGTTTCAGGTAACATAAGGTTAAAATGTATTAGAAGTTGCCTATGCAAAGCTTTATTTATTGTCGGCCGTCGTAAAATAAGTGATGGCGAGACATACTAACAATAGACTATCTTGAGATGTGTTACGTCATCGGACAGATATGTCACAATCCGAGACCTGCATCATATGGTAGCAACAGACGACATAATAACACATATACGTGACCTTTCTGACAAATTTTATACATATCAATTACAACATTCCCCACTCACAATAAACATAACAGACAGACGTGCAGACAATGACATACATACAAAACATAAACCACTATATTACAAACTACCGATTTACAATCTCCCACTGCCAGACGCATAACAATAGCACTAAACAATAAATAAACAAACAAACAAACAATAAAATAACGTAGACAGACATACAACAACATAAAACTAACTTAACAACAAAATAAAACAATGCACAAAAATGACTGCAAAATTGCGCTGAGCTTTTAGCATCACCGGATCGTTCGGCGTATTTTTGCAGCCAGAAAAGTGTGTTTGAAACACGAGAAACGGCAGTGGGAGGGACTTACAAGACCTCAGACTGACTAACAAATAAGGACCGAACACTAAAACATGGCCACTCTCCGCTGTAGGAGGTGACGGAGCGAGATGGTAGTGCTACATTGCAATCAAATTGTCCGCTGTACGCGAACATAAAATGTCTGTGATATTCTAGATTGACTGGGTTTTTTGAAAGTTTTCCCAGAATGCTCTGCTGTTGGAATACAGTTTACCGCTTCACTATTTTCTTGGAATTTTAATATTAAACTCCTTGGAGTAACATAACCCTTGCAATACACCGGTAAGGCACCGCCGGAACGCGTGTGACACAGTGAATTATTTTAAATTGTAATAATAACCTTAGGCCACAACATCGGCCGCCAGGCTCAAGGCCTGGGTTTTGGGCGCATTTCGGGCCGTATGCTTACGATCCGTATGCGCCCAACTCTGTACTTAGTTTAGTTGGTTTTAGTATTATGTATTAGGATAAGCTAGATTAAGTTAGTTATTAAAGTACTATTATAGAGAGCAATGGGACAATAAAGAATTTTAAAATTGAAATGGGAAGAAGGACAGTTAGGTTGAACTAGAAGTAATTTTGGGTTGGGATTTTAGGCAATATTTTATGTTTTTTTTTGAATTGTCGGTGACGATAACAGAATATCAGCATTTATTATAGAAGGCGTATATAACTATTCGTTTTGCTTTTAACTGTTAGATCTAAAATAAAGGTGTAGAGGTGGATAGGTTCAATAAAATGAAGCCGAGAGCGTAAAAAGAACTGTTACGTAGCGATTTTATTTTCAGTAGACGGGTTGCTAAAACGACTTTTTTTGATATTTATGCTTTTTAGGCTGTTTATTGTTTCACGTTAATTTTTATACATAACAGGTAATATGTAACGGATTGTTTACCTTATTGGTTTAAAGTTAGCGTATTTCTGAGGCAGCTAAGAATCTGTTAAATATAAATCCAACAGTATGCCATACGTGGTATTGGATCACCTGAGATTTCTTTTAATAGATAAAATAAATTATTTTTAACTGTCGTAGTTATAGCATCCTCGCATGTTGCTACATATTATTATAGTATTATTTGACGAAATAGAAATATCAACCTGTTCTACAAATAATGTTAGCGCATCTTATATGGCCTAGTTGTTAGAATACCTCTGGACTGTAACCTAAGAGACTCGGGGTCGATTCTTTCTGCGGGCATGTTCTTTTTGTTAAGTTTATAATATACGTATATTACTTTAATATTTACTTTTACGCTAGTACGTAGGGTGTTGATATTAAACCATGTTTTCCAACAAAGGATAGGGTGATTGCGGCAGTAGTCGGCCCTTTTTGATCATTCTATTTTTGTTTTTTAAATAAGCGATTGAAAACGATAGAAATACTCAAGAAAGTACGTAAATATTTTATATTTAAGTTGTTCTGAAAAATATCATTTTTTTTAGAAGAAAGTTATTGTTTAGTAGTCGGCCGTCACCTATTTATGGTTATTTAGCACGGGCCCATGTTAGCATTTTTCATTTTGTCAATAAGAAGGGGAAAAACATATTATAAAAAAACACAAAAATTATATTTCCATAAACATAAAAAAAAACATCCAAATATACCTAAAATACATAAAATATGCAAACACATTTTTTAAAAGTATAGGTCAAGTTAAAAAAGTTTCGCAAAAATCGCAGTTAGTCTAGACCTCTTTATATGGCCTTCGTGTAAGTATCTAAGTGAAACCACCTGGGACACCAGTCACATCCCACATTCTTATCACCTTCGGCTTCTGCATCGCTATCTAGTTCATCTTCACATTTAGCACTATATTTGTTTCAAAGCATTCTTCTAAAATCTCGCTTCTTTCGTTGGGTCTTTCTTTTTTTTTATTAGTATTATTTACCATTTCGCTCTTTCTTTTCCTCGTCCCTTTTCCTTCTTTCTTATTTTGTACTCAGTTTATCTCCATGTAATATATTTTCCAAACATTGGACGAAATGGTCCTTGTGGAAGGCGCCAGCTTTCGGGTGTTTTGTTTATGGAATTGACTTAGAGTATTTAAGCTATTTTTTAAAAGCATCGGTTGGGGAGGTGGACGTCGGCATCGGCTCTATGGCATATAAGATTATTGATGACCATTTATGTGCTTATATATGGATCTGGTGCCCATGCATAAAGGCTTATTGCTTGTGATACGACCTGCGGGCCGGTCCTGCAGAGTTGCACGTGGTATACCATAGTTTCGGCAAGTTTCTCGAATTTTAGCTTTATTTCTCATAAAATCTAAAGTCTTTTCTAAGGAATATCTATGTAACTTTTTTTTTGGCCCGCATGGCATCGTCTATAATGTAAAGAAAACATTTTTCCGTTAGACTAAAGTGCTTTTATAGCCAAAAAAATCTTATGATCGAGTACTAGCACAATCATCGATTTATGACTTTGGTAGTGGTCGGCCACTAACTTTAATATCCCCTAGGGACTTTATCATTCATTTTAGACCCGGCCGACTACTGATACGTACGTTTTTGATACATCATAGAACAGGGTGGCCAACTAAGAATGCGAGGTACTGTATCTGGGAAACTATCCATCATAGAGGCTTGCGGCAAAAAAAATTATTACTAAAATGGCCAAGAAAAAAACCTGGAAAATATTTTAAAGTCTCTGAAATGGCCGCTAGGGGGCGTAACTGCAATCTTGAATCTAAAAAAGTGATTCAAAAAACACAAACTTATAATAAGTTCGTGCATAGAATTGTCCCTTATCCTTTCCGTCAGACCCAATCCTTGGACGCGTTTCGCAGTTTGCCCGCGATAGGCCGCCTTGCCAGCATTTGAACCTATATGGATTCTCGCTGTCCTGGTTGGGTTGATACGTGTGGTTGCCACGAGATGTAGCCACGTGCTGCAATTCTCATTTGGTTATTTGCATTTCTGTGTGAAAACACTTTGAGGTCCCTTACCTTTTCGTCAGACCCGGAGCCTTGCTGAAGAGCCGTAAACGGCGAAACGCGTCCAAGGATTGGGTCTGACGGAAAGGATAAGGGACAATTCTATGCACGAACTTATTATAAGTTTGTGTTTTTTGAATTTTCGGCTTTCGGTAGGCTGAACCGATACATTGGCTTCCAGCGACACCCAACGCAGTTTGCCCGCGATGGGCCGCCTTGCCAGCGTTTGAACCTATATGGATTCTCGCTGTCCTGGTTGGGTTGATACGTGTGGTTGCCACGAGATGTAGCCACGTGCTGCAATTCTCATTTGGTTATTTGCATTTCTGTGTGAAAACACTTTGAGGTCCCTTACCTTTTCGTCAGACCCGGAGCCTTGCTGAAGAGCCGTAAACGGCGAAACGCGTCCAAGGATTGGGTCTGACGGAAAGGATAAGGGACAATTCTATGCACGAACTTATTATAAGTTTGTGTTTTTTGAATTTTCGGCTTTCGGTAGGCTGAACCGATACATTGGCTTCCAGCGACACCCAACGCAGTTTGCCCGCGATGGGCCGCCTTGCCAGCGTTTGAACCTATATGGATTCTCGCTGTCCTGGTTGGGTTGATACGTGTGGTTGCCACGAGATGTAGCCACGTGCTGCAATTCTCATTTGGTTAAAAAAGTGATGTTTCTGTAAATTCCGCTATATTAACCTAAAAAAAAAATCCTGATCTTTAAAGTCGAGGATAATCTGAACCTTTTTTGTTTGGCACTTATTGCAGTATCTCTAAAAATAAAGTGGTGGGGGTATTCAAACGTTTCCGTAAATAACATTCTGTATCTTCGAAACGGCTAAGTCGATTTGAACAAACTTGAGTTCGTTAAAAGGAGCTATTCTTGGGCTATGAACATCATTATATTTAAAGTTTTGTAAGTTTCGCATATCGCCGCTAGAGGGCTTTTTTCGACATTCCAACAGAAATGGTTAATTTTCTCAACAAAATAAAATGAATTGGTATGATTTTTTTTTCATGAAAAAGTAGCTAAATGATGCCTAAACTAGCTCGCCAAAACCGCATCTCGATATCTTGTTCCTAACCCAAAATATCGGCAATAGAAACTTTTATACGGAAATCCCTTAAATCTTCATTTTATTGTAACTACATTTTTCTCGAATTCTTTCTATTATGTAAGTTGTGGCCCTATAAAGGACCGATTTATAAAAGGAAGATTTTTAATGCCCCCGCATTAAACGTTGAAATACTGCATTAATATGCTCTCGCACATTAACGGCAAAATGTGCTGGGCAACCATCCAACTGCAAAAACAAGTTTTTCCTTGTTTCCAAAAGAAAATCTTCCAACAACAACGGCAATTAATTGGTCAAAAAGTCAAGAAAGACATTGCCATTTAGGCATTGCTCAAAAAAATATGGCCCAATAATTCTGCCTTCCAGTATGCCACACCACACATTTGAACTCCAACGATCACCAGACCTAACTTGCCTGGATTTTTATTTATGGGGGCGGTTAAAGGACATCGTGTTTCAGACTCAACCTACGACCAGAGAAGATTTAAAAAACCGGATTCGTAATGCAATACGTAACATACCGAGAGCCGAAATTGAAAGTGCAGTTTTGTCTACCCATGAGAGGCTTCAGCAATGCATAGAACGTGATGGTCAGCATTTCGAGCATTTGCGGGGGCATTCAAAATCTTCCTTTTATAAATCGGTCCTATTTAGGGCCACAACTTACATAATAGAAAGAATTCCAGAAAAATATAGTTACAATAAAATGAAAATTTAAGGGATTTTCGTATAAAATTTTCTATTGCCGATATTTTGGGTTAGGAACAAGATATCGAGATGCGGTTTTGGCGAGCTAGTTTAGGCATCATTTAGCTACCTTTTCATGAAAAAAAAATAATACCAATGCATTTTATTTTGTTGAGAAAATTAACCATTTCTGTTGGAATGTCGAAAAAGCCCTCTAGCGGCGATATGTGAAGCTTACAAAACTTCAAATATAATGGCGTTTGTAGCCCAAGAATAGCTCCTTTTAACAAACCTAAGTTTGTTCAAATCGGCTTAGCCGTTTCGAAGATACAGGATGTTATTTACGGAAACGTTTGAATACCCTCCACCACTTTATTTTTAGAGATACTACAATAAGTGTCAAACAAAAAAGGTTCAGATTATCCTCGACTTTGAAGATAAGGATTGTTTTTATTAGGTTAATAGCGGAATTTACAGAAACATCACTTTTTTAAATTCAAGATTGCAGTTACGCCCCCTAGCGGCCATTTCAGAAACTTTAAAATATTTTCCAGGTTTTTCTCTTGGCCGTTTTAGTCATAATTTTTTTTGCCGCAAGGCTCTACGATGGATAGTTTCCTGGAGACAGTACCTCGCATTCTTAGTTGGCCACCCTGTACTTAGATGGGTGACCGCTGGGGAATATTAAATTTATTAAAAATACTCAATTACTTTTTTAGAAAAATTGTTAATTTTTTCCTAATGTTTCTTGTAATTACAAACATTTAATTTTAAAAAATTAATAAACAAATGTACATTTAAATATAGCAAACTTTCTTTTCTGACTTGACTTTTGAATACTTACCAGCAACGGCCATACCACGTCTACATACCAGTTCCCGTCCGATCACTGAAGTCAAGCGACGTTTTGCATGGTTAGCACTTAGATGGGTGACCGCTTGGGAATACCGTGTGACGTTGTTACTTTTTATTTCTTATTTTTTACTTCATTAAAAATACTTAATTACTTTTTTAGCAAAATTGTTAATTTTTTCCTAATATTTCTTGTAATGACAAACATTAAATTTTAAAAAATTAATAAACAAATGTACATTTAAATATAGCAAACTTTCTTTTCTGACTTGACTTTTGAATACTTATCGGCAACGGCCATACCACGTCTACATACCAGTTCCCGTCCGATCACTGAAGTCAAGCGACGTTGGGCATGGCTAGTACTTAGATGGGTGACCGCTTGGGAATACCGTGTGCCGTTGTTACTTTTTATTTCTTATTTTTTACTTCATTAAAAATACTTAATTACTTTTTTAGCAAAACTGTTCATTTTTCCTAATATTTTTTGTAATTACAAACATTTAACTTTAAAAAATTATTAAACATAAAATATGTGCATTTAAATATAGCAAACTTTCTTTTCTGACTTGACTTTTGAATACTTATCGGCAACGGCCATACCACGTCTACATACCACCTGACAATTTTAATGAGGTTTTTTGGCGGATTTTTCCTCAAATGCTAGCCGTACTCCAGTTCATGATTATTATCGCAGTCATATAGAACTTCATACTGAAAGGTAATAATAGTTGAATACACCCGTAGAGGCCTCTGGCCAGAACGCGCGTGAAGTGACGCAATATTTAAAATAGTTCACCGTTTTTAAGGGTCTTGCCACCAACCCGCCGGGGCTGCGCCCCCGGTTCTATAGGCGCTGGGAAGGGTAGCGAACCGGTGTGGTAGCTGTGCTACCACACCAGGGGAGACTAGCTCCAGGAGCCTAGCTCAAGTTCAAAATAGGTGAACTGTGAAAATTCTATTAAGAATAATAAAGTACTTTTAAAATTAAATTAATTAATCTTAGTTCCCGTCCGATCACTGAAGTCAAGCGACTTTGGACATGGTTGGTACTTAGATGGGTGACCGCTTGGGAATACCGTGTGTCGTTGTTACTTTTTATTTCTTATTTTTTACTTCATTAAAAATACTTAATTACTTTTTTAGCAAAACTGTTCATTTTTCCTAATATTTTGTGTAATTACGAACATTTAACTTTAAAAAATTATTAAACATATGTACTGTACATTTAATTTTGGGCATGGTTAGTACTTAGATGGGTGACCGCTTGGGAATACCGTGTGTCGTTGTTACTTTTTATTTCTTATTTTTTTACATTATTAAAAATACTCAATTACTTTTTTAGCAAAATTGTTCATTTTTTCCTAATATTTCTTGTCATAACAAACATTTAATTTTAAAAAATTAATAAACAAATGTACATTTAAATATAGCAATTTTTCTTTTCTGACTTGACTTTTGAAAACTTATCGGCAACGGCCATACCACGTCTACATACCAGTTCCCGTCCGATCACTGAAGTCAAGCGACGTTGGGCATGGTTAGTACTTAGATGGGTGACCGCTTGGGAATACCGTGTGTCGTTGTTACTTTTTATTTCTTATTTTTTTACTTCATTAAAAATACTTAATTACTTTTTTAGCAAAGCTGTTCATTTTTCCTAATATTTTTTGTAATTACAAACATTTAATTTTAAAAAATTAATAAACAAATGTACATTTAAATATAGCAAACTTTCTTTTCTGACTTGACTTTTGAATAGTTATCGGCAACGGCCATACCACGTCTACATACCAGTTCCCGTCCGATCACTGAAGTCAAGCGACGTCGGGCATGGTTAGTACTTAGATGGGTGACCGCTTGGAAATACCGTGTGTGGTTGTTACTTTTTATTTCTTATTTTTTTACTTCATTAAAAATACTTAATTACTTTTTTAGCAAAGCTGTTAATTTTTCCTAATATTTTTTGTAATTACAAACATTTAATTTTAAAAAATTAATAAACAAATGTACATTTAAATATAGCAAACTTTCTTTTCTGACCTGACTTTTGATTACTTATCAGCAACGGCCATACCATGTCTACATACCAGTTCCCGTCCGATCACTAAAGTCAAGCGACGTTGGGCATGGTTAGTACTTAGATGGGTGACCGCTTGGGAATACCGTGTGTCGTTGTTACTTTTTATTTCTTATTTTTTTACTTTATTAAAAATACTCAATTACTTTTTTAACAAAATTGTTCATTTTTTCCTAATATTTCTTGTCATAACAAACATTTAATTTTAAAAAATTAATAAACAAATGTACATTTAAATATAGCAATTTTTCTTTTCTGACTTGACTTTTGAAAACTTATCGGCAACGGCCATACCACGTCTACATACCAGTTCCCGTCCGATCACTGAAGTCAAGCGACGTTGGGCATGGTTAGTACTTAGATGGGTGACCGCTTGGGAATACCGTGTGTCGTTGTCACTTTTTATTTCTTATTTTTTTACTTTTTTAAAAATACTCCATTACTTTTTTAGCCAAATTGTTCTTTTTTTCCTAATATTTCTTGTAATTACAAACATTAAATTTTAAAAAATTAATAAACAAATGTACATTTAAATATAGCAAACTTTCTTTTCTGACTTGACTTTTGAATACTTGTCGGCAACGGCCATACCACGTCTACATACCAGTTCCCGTCCGATCACTGAAGTCAAGCGACGTTGGGCATGGTTAGTACTTAGATGGGTGACCGCTTGGGAATACCGTGTGTCGTTGTTACTTTTTATTTCTTATTTTTTAACTTTATTAAAAATACTTAATTACTTTTTTAGCAAAATTGTTCATTTTTTCCTAATATTTCTTGTTATTACAAACATTTAATTTTAAAAATTAATTAACAAATGTATATTTAAATATAGGAAACTTTCTTTTCTGACTTGACTTTTGAATAGTTATCGGCAACGGCCATACCACGTCTACATACCAGTTCCCGTCCGATCACTGAAGTCAAGCGACGTTGGGCATGGTTAGTACTTAGATGGGTGACCGCTTGGGAATACCGTGTGTCGTTGTTACTTTTTATTTCTTATTAAAAATACTTAATTACTTTTTTAGCAAAATTGTTCATTTTTTCCTAATATTTCTTGTAATTACAAACATTTAATTTTAAAAAATTAATAAACAAATGTACATTTAAATATAGCAAACTTTCTTTTCTGACTTGACTTTTGAATACTTATCGGCAACGGCCATACCACGTCTACATACCAGTTCCCGTCCGATCACTGAAGTCAAGCGACGTTGGGCATGGTTAGTACAGGGTGGCCAACTAAGAATGCGAGGTACTATATCTGGGAAACTATCCATCATAGAGGCTTGTGGCAAAAAAAATTATTACTATAACGGCCAAGAAAAAAACCTGGAAAATATTTTAAAGTTTCTGAAATGGCCGCTAGGGGGCGTCACTGCAATCTTGAATCTAAAAAGTGATGTTGCCGATATTTTGGGTTAGGAACGAGATATCGAGATGCGGTTTTGGCGAGCTAGTTTAGGCATTATTTAGCCACTTTTTCATGAAAAAAAAATTATACCAATGCATTTTATTTTGTTGAGAAAATTAACCATTTTTGTTGGAATGTCGAAAAATCCCTCTAGCGGCGATATGTGAAGCTTACAAAACTTCAAATATAATGACGTTTGTAGCCCAAGAATAGCTCCTTTTAACGAACCCAAGTTTGTTTAAATCGGCTTAGCCGTTTTGAAGATACAGGATGTTATTTACGGAAGCGTTTGAATACCCCCCACCACTTTATTTTTAGAGATACTACAATAAGTATCAAAGAAAAAAGGTTCAGATTATCCTCGACTTTAAAGATCAGGATTGTTTTTATTAGGTTAATATAGCGGAATTTACAGAAACATCACTTTTTGAGATTCAAGATTGCAGTTACGCCCCCTAGCGGCCATTTCAGAAACTTTCAAATATTTTCCAGGTTTTTCTCTTGGCCGTTTCAGTAATAATTTTTTTTGCCGCAAGCCTCTACGATGGATTGTTTCCCATATATACAGTACCTCGCATTCTTAGTTGGCCACCCTGTACATGATGGCAAAGGAAGATTCTGTTTATATGTATTTGTAAATTATAAAGTATAAATAAAATTTTGCCAGTAGTCGGCCATGATGACCGATCACTAACTTTGTAATAATTTAATGTCAGTAACCGGCCGTATTATTTTTTTACCTAAAAGTAAAAACGGATATACCGGGTGTTTCTTAAAAGACGCTCACTTTTATAACTTCTTTGTATTTATAGATATTAGAATGAAATTTTGGAGTTGTGCATAAGAGATGAGTCTGCATTTATTTTTGATTTGTTAGCACTTCCGGTTTAACCGGAATTGACCTTGACTTTGGTATTTTAGATGGGACACCCTGTATATTTTTTTTATTTGGATTCAGCATGATATTCTGAGTAAAATGACATCCCACTGGTCATTTTTTGACGTGTTATAACATTTTTATTCTCATTTTTTGTATTGAATCTAGAGGGCTATGAATCAATTAAATAATTTAATTTATAGTCAAGTAGTTTACGAAAAATAAAATTATGTCATATTAATTGGCTTCCTAAGTTTCACAAGCGTTTAAAAAATGAAATGACGTTTACTCCATTTTTCCAAATGGAACGATAGTGGTTCACTAGGATATTTGAAACAAGCATTTTGTTCCCAACAATTTGATACCATACACTCCTATGCTATTTTAAAACTTACGCAGGTGTTAAGAATTTGATCAAGGCAACTAGGCTTAATTAAAACTGAACTAAAAGAACTAAACAGTTATAACTTTAAGACTAAGCCATTTTGCATTTACGTTGTATTTACATGAAAGCGTGATGTAAATGAGATATCTGCCAGGAAACTTTAAAAAAATCATAGGCAAGGGCCTAGCGACACATAAAGCACCGGTTCCCGTCATCCCCCTGGGATAATGAATTCAGACATAGCACGCTTAAAGGCCCTGCCGGTAAGAGTGTGTAGTGCGGTAAAATAAAAAAGTGTGTAGCCTTAACCAGCGGGCCAACGTCATCGGCCCCGGTGACACCCTAGCTTGGCGGTTCTTGGCTTGAACCTGGACTAATTAGGCTAGGGTAGAGTACCCATGTCGGGTCAGTAGTTAAGGTGCCATTATAATTATCAACAAAGGAATATTAAAGAAATTTTAAAATGAATGAATGGTTCCCGTCAGATCACCGAAGTTAAGCGGTGTCGAGCGCGGTTAGTACTTGGATGGGTGACCGCTTGGGAAACACCGCGTGCTCTTGTCTTAGGGAAGAGTGTAAAATGAATCGACTTCAAAACCATCCTATTCACGCCGGACAGGCCGGATGAGATCGGATATCTCGTAGGATGAAGGTGCCGTTTCACGCTCCCCAGTCGGTAGACAGCACGATTAAAAACCGTACGGTCGATGACCGGTTCAAGATGGCCTCAGATACGCCGACGAACCGTAAAAAAGTAAAAATAATAAAAAAAAAAAATCATTGGTCCAGTAATGCAAAAAACAGATTTTGCCTTGATGGCTATGTTGGCAGTTGAAAGAAGATGAAATTTCGCGCGGAAACTGGTCTTGCTAAAAATCCTAAAAGCTCAAGGTCGAGAATCAAAAAGTTCTGTCTTCCTGCATTCGTATTTTTAAACTAACCAAATTTAATTCTGAGGCTGAAAATGATGTAAATATTATATATTGAAATGAAGTGATTGTGACTGAGCCACTCTTCGCCAAATTCTTAAGCGGTGATAAAATTTTACAATGTCTCGAAAGTCTAAATATGATAGGATAAAGTGTACAGTTATTGGACAGCAAAAATTATTTTTTCTTTATTAATAATTATTATTGTTATATTTTTATCTTCGACCATAATTCTTTTTTTCGTGATATGTTATTTAATACTCTATAGCAATTTCTATTTAGTTTATATGAAAAACAAATCAGAGTAACAAAAAAATTATCAAACAAAAAAATGTACCAAAATGTATAATTATTGGACAGTTTTGATAATTATTGGACCACACAGTAATTGGACGGACCTTGTACGTAAATATAATATAAATATAAAACAGAAAGAAGCATTCAAATATGTAACCTTAATTGCTCAAATGTAACAAAAACCATTATACTTATTAAATAGTTCATTAATTTTTCAATCTGACGAATCATCACTCTCGGCTTCTTTGTAGCAAGTATGACAAAGAAATAATTCATCTGAATCAAAGGCTAGTGTTTTCTTGGAACGCATAGCTTATGAAATAAATTATTACACTCATCACACTCTATCTCATCTCTACTGTCTATCTGTCTATGATATACAAACACTTGTTTTTGTCTCGTGTCTGTTTGAATTTATAATTGTCTTCTTTTTTGAACTTAATTTTCCTCGCGTTTGCGTTTCTTTCTTCTTATTCCTTTTTCTCCTTTTTTTTCCGCTTCTTTTTAAACATTTTCTGATACTTATTTGATGTTACTGGGAAAGGATCTCTATCTATATTACGCTATGCCTTTCTTTTAGGATTTTCCGGGGTAGTTAGGTACGATCCAAATAATTGTGTTTGCACCTCACGCTTGGTAACACTTTGTTTTGGGTTTTCTAGATTCTGACAATTCTGAGAATTTTCGACAGGGGCGTGAACTAAAGATTTAACTTTTACTTTATATAAAGGTTGTAATATTGGTGTGGTCAAGTAGTAATCTTTTCTAGATTAATTGTGTTTGATATTATTTCGATGCTTAAATTACTACTCTATTGCATGTTGTCCTTATAATGTTTACAAATTTTAAAAAGACTCGTGAAATCTGCTTTGTAAACATACCGGGAAATTCTTGATTTAGATTTTTGAACTCATTGATTCGTTCTTGACCTACGATTTTGACACAATAATTATTATAGGAAATTACAGAATCTTATGAGGGGCATTCGCCAGATTTATTACTGTTTGAATGAAATGTAAAAAATGTTTTAAAAATAATTGCAAATAAGTTAACTTATTATTAGTTAATAAACAGTAAAACATTGTATCATTTTTTTATCACAGTTATTGGACACCTGTTCAATATTCGAATATGTGTTCATTTCGAATACAGTTATTGGACACCAAATGTTGGCACATGCACGTTTAAGGTCACAGCAGAACTGTCAGTTTGAAAATAATGGGCATGCGCTTTACGGCAATTTATGTTTAAAGAACAAGCAAATGGTACTTTAGTTAGTTAAATAAGAAAGGTTGATTTTTAAGATTTATAGACAAAATGTCCAATAACTATGGCATGTTCAATAGGGTTTACCCTAGACGATATAATGTTGCCTAAAATTTCAAACCGGTAGGCTACTGAAAGGTGTGTGAAACTTGTCACGAAAGGGTCTGGTGCTGTTTGTGGTCCCTTAAAACGAGTCGGATTTATTAAAACAAAGTTAGTGTCGCAAAATCATGCCAGTTTTTATTTAAAAAAAGTCTAGCGACCTCTGTGACGAGGTAGTGTTTATACTTTTTTGGTATGTTTATTCTATTTTGTATTTTTTATGGGTATTTGTATTCTTTTCTTTTCTCCTAAAGTTTTAATACCTTAGAATCTAAGAACAATAATAAATACATTTTAACCGGCTCCGTGGTTTTTATGAATTAAAACGCACTGCTAACTTTGATTGTTTAAATCTTTTTAAAGTTTCTACGACGTTGGGGTAGTATAAAGTAAGGTAATTTAGTAGTTTTTTAAACACAGCTATAATAGTGGCTTCTACATAGCGCCCCTTTTGCAACTACTAAAATTAAATTCTAGAAATTATACTTGAAAACTAAATTTGAGACAAAATTATACCTTTTCAAAATTTTCACTACGGTTGGGGCAGTATAAAACCATAAAATTTGGTAATTCTCGAAACACACATATATATCAAAAAAACATTTTAGATTTAAAAACTAAAATACATTAATTATTTTTACATGTCAAGCACATTGTTTGTTTTTCAGAGTGTTGCAGACAAACAAACTGGTTACATTTAACACACCACTGCCTGGATTTCCTATCTTTAACCTTCGGACAAAGAAAACATCGACCTTGACTTGTTCTTGGTTGTTCCTGTAGAATTACTTCATTTACTTGAAGTTCAGGAACAATCTTCAACATATTTTCCTTGATGTTCGCCTGCAAACCATTACTGTTGTTGTAACGTGACACCATATTTTCTTTTGTCAGTACTTTGCCTAATTCAAGAAGGAACTTGCGTCTTGCATCTAGGTGACCGCTCTAATAACTGGGATTCTGGATCATCCATATTCTGAATGCATTTTTATAGCAGCAATATCGATCATATGGTAGAAAATTACCATAGGCCACCTAGCAGTCCTTCCTTGCGTGTTGTATTTCTGGGCCATTAGATATACGGTATCAACTGCACCTTTGGTATTGTTATGTAATATAATATCCGGTTTGCACTGCAAATCTTCACCATTGACTTTGTCATCTTCATGTTCACTGGAAAGTAATATAACTGCCAGACCTCTTTTGGCACATAGGAAATCAAAGTGCGATTCTGTTTGAATGCAAACATAGAAGACAATATGGGCTTTGTGTTGGTAGTTGTTCTTTTGGTATGAACGTCTTATTTTTTCGGAGTGTTCCGCAGAGTGTCAATTTTTTTTTCCAAAGTTTATCGGCAAGCTGAAGACTGGTAAAGAAATTATCAGTTGTGATACCATATCTTACTCCTAAACCATCAATCATATCAAGAACCACTCGCTCGCCTTGGCCTCTTCCTGTCTGTCATTTTCTTTTCCTAAAAAAGTATAGAAACAACTGAGATAATGGTGAAAATCACAATGAGATATTATTACCTAAATATACTTGCATGTTCATGGTACAATCATATTTACAGTCCGCCAGGGCCCAAAAATGTATTCCATATTTGGCTGGTTTGCTCCTCATGTAAACACGAGAGGGCGCCCTGCCTCGAAATCGAATTAGTTGTTTGTCGATGCACAGGTGGTGACTTGGATTTAATGCAAGCTTACAATTGAACACAAGTTTCTCAAACATATCTCTTATCGGTGCTAGCTTATCGGTTGCTCTTCTTTGTAGCCTTGTCTCAAAATCATCAAAACGTAAACATTTTGTCACAAAATTGTATCGGTTTCTCGAAAGACTTGCAGGAATAATGGGCCGACAAAAACTAGGATCGCTACTGAAAAGCATTTCAATTGGTTCGGTACTACTTTACAATGCAGCTAATATGATCAATAAACCAATATATGCTTCTATTTCCATTCTGTTTGTGGGTGCATATTTCTTGACATGGTTAGGATTCGCAGCATTCCACTCATCAAAGAAGTGCTCGGCCTTACGTTTGGTCTCATTCACTATAATTTCCAGCATATCCGGGGATAAAAACAAAAGAAATGATTCTCTAATGCTTGATATTCCCGAACTTAAAGGTGTCAGACCAGGAGCCACGGTAAGCACATTTGCTTGTGAACGTCTTGTAAATTTACCTATGGGCAACTTAGACCATTGAGTACCGTCTTTTGAGGAATAAAAAGGGCCATCGTCGCGTCCAATTAATAAGTCAGGTTGCTGAGACTGTATAACTTCAATGTCCTTTGCATATATTTCATCGTCAATATCCACGTGTTCGGATATATGATCGTTCTCTTCCATGTCACTTTTCTCCAGTTCCTGATATACCATGTCATATTCTGGATCATCATGAATATGTAAGAACATCAACTCTTCATCTGTTAGATTCTTATTATCCTGAATAACGAAATGTGAGTCCATCGCTGTACAATACACTTCCCTCTCCAGACTAAGACTGCAACCGTGCCCGTAAGCGAATTTTTATACACTGTTCTGAAGCGGTATAGCTCCAGCGCACAAAGTCAAGAGTGTTCGCAATGATTATTTAGGAATGTCTCAGACAATCGCCGGTATTATAATATCGATTTAAGTTATTAATTATTTCGAAAAGCATCATAAAAATAACAATCATCCGATACCAAGTGGGGTGCAGATGCACCTCAGTTCTTATAATTGAGCATATACAGGGCTGCTCAGAAGTTCGGAATAAAATTAATATAGCCTTAACCTGTAACTTTTGGAAAATGCTCGGACACGTCGATTTAGTTTTATACATGCTCACATTTTGACGTTATTCGTTTGTTTTTTTATAGACATTTGTCAAAGATATGACGACATCGATTTTTTTTTAATGGAAACATACAGCTTGTGATACATCATTTGAAAGCTAATATCTGGTACAATATGCTTATAAATTTTGGCGCGATTCAAGTCAAGATATCTCAAAATGGCGACTGTTAAAAGTTTAAAAAAAAATCCCTATTTAAATAAGCGGAAATGATAAATCATTGATGTTTTTTTTGCCTTTCAAGGTAAGAAATCTTCATTGTTTCACGTTCTGACATTTTGTGACATTGTGACTTAACAATAGTTATGGTTTATTTGTTATTTATTTTGTCAAAAAGAATAAAAATGTAACAAAGCAAAACAAAACACAACAAAAAGGTGGTTTAACGTGTCAAATGCTGGAAATGTCCTCCACCCTCTACTTGGCATGCTCCCAGGCGATGGTAAAATCCGTCGACGGAATTTCGAATGGCTTCAGCCGGTATTTTATGTGTCTCCAATCTAATTTTGTTTTTGAAAGCTTCAATATTATTTGGCCTATTTTGGTAAACTTTTTCTTTTAAATATCCCCAAAGAAAATAGTCTAGAGGCGTTAAGTCTGGGGGCCTCGGTGGCCATTCAATTGTACCACTTCGTCCAATCCAGCGACCTGGAAATATCTGATCTAAATATCTTCTCACATTGACACCAAAATGCGGGGGAGCACCATCTTGCTGAAACCAAATTGTTTCATTAGGTATATCTGGATCTACTTCGTTGGGAAAAATTACAGCAGAGCTAGAGCAGGCCTCAACTCGAAGGTTAAGAAATCCAGGTACCGTTCCTAAAATTCGGTTATTAATGATACCTGCCCATACATTTACTTTCTGGGGACGCTGAATATGCGCTTTGAATATCCATCGTGGATTTTCTTGACTCCAGAAACGATAATTATGTCTGTTAACCACCCCGTTTAAATAAAAGGTAGCTTCATCCGAAAATAATATGTTCTGTGGAAACCTATTATTCTCGTCACACCGTCTCATCATTTCTTCGCAAAATTGCAAACGCCTATCATAGTCATCTTCTAAAAGCTCTTGGACAAGACATACTTTATAAGGGTGGTATTTTTCTGCTTCCAAAAATCTTCCAAGAGTACCTTTAGATGTATCATGATTTTGAGCCAATAAAACTGTTGAAACATGCGGATTATCCTGCATAGATAATGCAATATCCAATTTTTCATCGTCGCCTAAAACACGTGGCCGTCCATTCCTAGGCAAGTCCTTTACTGTGCCATGTTCAACAAATTTGTGGAATAATTTACTAACAGTGCCCTGTGAAATTTGATTTTCCGGATATTTAGCATTAAAAAAGTGCACACTTCACTTTGACTTCCTATTTTATCTCCACATCTTAACAATATCAAGACTTCGATACGCTGCCTTTCTGACAAAACCATTTTTGTTTAGAAAATTGTAAAATAATACTTCGGAAATACCTAAATTAATTTTACAAGTTCACAATGTCACAAAATGGCAGAACGTAAAACAATGAAGATTTCTTACCTTGAAAGGTAAAAAAAAACATCAATGATTTATCATTTCCGCTTATTTAAATAGAGATTTTTTTAAAACTTTGAGCAGTCGCCATTTTAAAATAGCTTGACAGAATTGCGCCAAAATTTATTAGCATACTGTAGGAGATATTAGCTTTCAAATGATGTATCATAAGCTGTATGTTTCCATTAAAAAAAAATCGATGTCGTCATATCTTTAACAAATGTCTATAAAAAAACAAACGAATAACGTCAAAATGTGAGCATATATAAAACTAAATTGACGTGCCCGAGCATTTTCCCCAAAAGTTACAGGTTAAGGCTATGTTAATTTTATTCCGCACTTCTGGGCAGCCCTGTATATATTTTACAAAGTAATTTTAAAAAACTAATATGCAGATAATGTCAAAAAAACATAAAACCACAGCTACATAGATCACTAGATGTCACAAAGAAAAATGTAGAAATTATAGCTAGAAAATTGACTCTGGGGTGCATCTGCACCCCGCTTGGTATTATAAGGGATATGGTAACAACATATCTTACACATGACAATACCTAATACTTTTTAGCCAAACTAAAAGGTCATTCGACAATAAAATCATTACCACTTGTAAACCATTGGTTTCCAATATTAATTTATAATTCAAAAAAAAATTTTTTTTTGATATTGGAGACAAGCAATTGTTACAATTTGCTCATACTTTTATGATTTATCATCATTAAAAACTATTGTTGCACTTTATAGAATTACCATATTGTGTTTTATTTTAATTGCTCTTAATCGCGTGGCTATTTAAAAATTATCGTTTCTAATTTTATATTTTATTCAGGTCGCTAAATAAGATATTTTTAGAAATATTTGCAATTTAATATGTTATTTAAATTTTTTGTCAATGTATATTTAATGGTCAATAAAGAAAAGAAACATTAATGGGCCCGCAAACCAAGAAGCACATAAGCCTGCCTTTTTTCATAAATCAGAATTTTTTTTTGGGATAAACACTTTGATTAATAAATTATAAAAGCTTTCAACCAAGGACACAAAACCGTAAATTATTTCTTATGTCTTGGAATAAAATAAGTAATAATTTAAAAAAACTTAAAAAATAAACAAATTATTTATCACATTTGTTACACTCATAAACTAACAGCATTGCTTGAAGACTTTGTACATATTATGTAAATTTGTATGCTAACAAATTACTATATTCTGTTATATTCTGTCAAATTTAGCATCTTTATTTGGGGACAAACTAATTAAAATGATTTAAATTAATTACTTGGATAGATGTCAACATAAATAAAAGCTGCAAAATCTTAATTCTTGTTTATTGCCAGGTATTATGTTAATAACATTTTAATAATTTGTTTAGCAAAAAAAAAGTTTTAGCATCAAGATCAAAGTCCGTAGAATGAACCAGAATACTCAGTAATTTATTACTTAATATCATTGGTACTATTTTTCTGTAAATTTTATAAACAAATAAACAAAATGAACTATTTGCTATTTACACAAGTTTCATTAACAAAGCTCATATTGACCGTGCATATTTCAAAATTTACTCTACGACAAAAATTAAAACGTTATGGTCTTAGTCAGAGTGCGATTAAGCTTATGGTTAGTTATCTGACCGGTAGGGAATAGAGAGTAGTGTCAGGAGCGGAAATCCCGTCTAAATAGGGCCCAATAAGGGCGTCCCTAAAGGAGAGCTCTTCTATTTTCCCTTTAAACTGCGGATTTTTCGCATTATCTTAGACATCTTTCGCACCAAAATGCAGATAACATGCAAATGTATTTCTCCTTTTCGTCTAATGATATTGTATTGACATATCAACAAATTAATAGAGATCAAAATGCCGTAAGTCAAATTTCTGAAGCACATGGACTAACACTTAATGACAATAAAAGGAAAATGCTTATTTTTGGAAAAAATACGGAAAGCATTACAATCAACAATAACCTGAATATTGTCCTCGGTTTACGTTTAGTACCCTCAGAGTATTGCAGAAACCCTGGGTATAATATTGGATACAAATCTACACTTCAGTCAGCATACTTTTTAATACAAAAATCCTACGCTAAGCTTAAACTTTTGTATAGGTACAAAGATATTTTGAGTGTTAATGCTAACTCTTTTCTTCTCTTGTCCTTTCTCAATTGGCAAGGGGTGCAAAACCCTGGTCTTGGGTTCAGTCTTGGGCTGCGTAACTTTGATCACATTACACCCGCTTTTCTGAACTCTACTTGGTTGTACTACTAGGTTCTTTATTCAATTAGCATTGTTGCTATTCATAATATTCAAGGATCAGACACCCAAATATATGTATGATAAATTGATTAAGGTAAGTGACGTTCATGAAAGAGCTGCGCGCAATCGCGGTCTTTATTCCATTCCAAAGCATAAAACTGCAATATTTCAACGATCTTTACGTACAATGCAGTCAACTCGTAATATTGTGCCCCACTAATTATCTTTCGTTTTCACTCTTCTATGATTAGGTATAATTTTAGTGTATATTGATATTACAGGAGTATTTATAGTTTACTTGTCTTAAAGGGTGGTTAGGTAGAATAGTTTTGCTAGACCTCGCCGCCAAGATCTAATATTTTGTCTGTATCTATTTTTTTCAATTAAATACAGACCTGTATATTTATTTATTTATTTGTTTATTTATTTATTTATTTATTTATTATTCGAAAATATGCAGGGGTGCCGTCCTTCTTAAACCACATCTACTAAGTATTTTAACTGTAGCTGTGGGTAATATTTGATATTTTAAGATCTGCTCTGCTCTGAATGCTTTTTTATTCACGGTGTACGTTTTTCACCATTCCAATGCCATTGACGTAATACATTTTCCCTACGATCTCTATTTTTTAACAATTTTTTACTAAAATACCTTCCATTTTTGTTTCAGGTTACCAAATTAACCCAAAACCTTGTTGGGTAGACGGCCAAGAGGGCACCTGTATGTTCGTGTACGAGTGCATGAGATCCGAAGGATACCACATAGGAATGTGTGTGGACTCCTTTATGTTCGGGTCATGTTGTGCACATAATTACACCGAAAACAGTATTTTGCAGTTAGGATCATCGTTAAAGCCACAAGTATTATATACGGCTCCTAGTCATATCTATAGTAGTCATAGTTCTCCAGTCACCAAGAAGCCAGTCAAAACATCGTCAGTTAGTCAGTATAATACGAGTAAATTTAGACCTACAAGGTAAGTGCCAGTTGAATTAATTCTTGCTTAAACATCCTTGAGAATCTACCTAAACCAAAATTATTTAAAACAATTTAACAAATTTATTTAAATATGGAAAATATGGGAGAACTACCTATATTTTATAACAAAAATTAGGGGCATAATTTAGAAAAAAGTTGTTACATTCCCAATTTTCTCTAGACGGCTATCTGAAATTGAACTAATATCAAGTGATTTTAGTGTACGCCATTAGCCCTTAGGATCTATTCTGAATTGATGATTCAAGTGCGTTTATTGAAATTTCGGACTGACATAAAACGAAGTTTTGGAGTTGTCTGTATTCACTCCCAGTGGCCAATTTAATTTTTTTTATAACGAGTGTATATTTTACCCTGAGTTGCATCATAAATTTGAGGTTACCAGTAGTAATCCAGGGAGTAGGCGACTTAGTTAGGCGAGCTGTTCAATAGGCCGCTATCAAATAAATCTGAGACTGTCTTTGTTAAAGGTTAACCATTTCATATGAATAAATGTGATTAAAGTTTCAAATATATATACAGGGTGTCTCACCTCGACCGTCCATTAGAATATTTCGGAAAGTAATGCGATTTGAATCTTGCAAGTTTGGATTTTGGGGTTTAAAGAGATGCTCTCTTCAGGGGAAATAACGGCGACCTTGTGCAAGTTCCGGTTATGCCGGAAGATGTCTCAAACTTGCTTATTTTAAATGGAACACCCTATATAATATACTTTTTCTGAGTTACTTTCTTTATTTCCAATAACTTATATACAAAATATTTTTACCCTACTCTATCCGTTTCTGAGATAAAAATTATTTTCCTCAAGTTTTGACCTTTAACAGGGTGTCACCTAAAATTGAATATATTTTTAAAGATAAAAGAGAGAAACTCGAAATTTAGGTTGTGGCATAAGATAGTATGGCGCTAGATAATGTATTGTCGGAAAATAAAATTTTATATACAGGGAAGTGGGAAAGTAACAATTTTTGATCTTTATTAAAAAATTAACAAAACTTCATTTTTTTAAATGCGATGCCATGTTGCTAGTTCATTGAGTGGATAGGCGATAACATTTCCTATCTATCCATATATGATATCCCTATACCTAACTAGTATAGTTTTGAACTTATTTACGATTTTTCGCAAAATTTCCAGTTTTATTGATATTGGCAAGAAGGCCATGATAAACAATGTAAGAAATTATAAAACTAGTCTCAAAATGGTGTATTACGTAATAAGTGTTGTAAATAGCATATTACGCACGAATAAAAAATTGCGCACGAAGCTGCGCATCGGTCTTTTTTAAGCCCGCCGCTTTGATATCCGTGCGATTTTGATTACCGGTGCTGTACGTCGAACTTACATAGACGGGGGGGGGGGGGTAGTTTAGGTAGTTAGCTTATTACTATTTACAGTAGTGGTCATAGGTAAACAATTTAATCTAAATATTCAATATGATCCTCATTGACTCTTAAACACTTTTGATTCTTAGACATAATTAACAGCTTTTGTAGTAGCGCTTGCTATTTCGGCTGGAACAAGTTGGTCGAAGGCTCTTTTTATTCGAGTTACTAGTTCTTTCATTGAATCGACGGGAGTAGAGTAAACTCTTTGCTTTAGTGTTCCCCTAAAATAGAAATCTAATGGTGTTAGGTCTGGACTTCTTGGTGGCCAATTTTACGGTCCTAGGCGCCTAATCCATCTGTCTTCAAACATCTCATACAATTTCTGGCTAACCACATTTCCGCAATGTGGCGGAGCGCCATCCAGTTGATACCAACAATATCTTCTATCCAAAGGGACATTATCAACAAAGTCTTTCACAACTGTTTGCAATATGGCCATGTATCTTTCGCTATTCAACACTCCCTCATAATTATGATAGCGTACTTGATCATGCATAATTAAAACAAATACATTTACACTGAATTTATTTTGAAAATTTGTTTCTCTGATAACATAAGGATTTTCAGTGCCCCAGAAATGAGAATTATGTCTATTAAAAATACCTTCTCTTGTGAATTTTCATTGGTCTGTCCATATAATTTTACGTAAAAATGCTGGATTTTCTTGTGTTCTTACTAAAATCATTTCACATAACCCTGCACGTGCGTCTCCGGGTTGACGAGAATGAACAAGGTTGAACTTATAGGGATGCATGCCATGTTCTGCTAAAATTCTTTAAACAGTTGGTCGCGAAACTCCTAAATCATATTCTGTCGCACGAGTAGAGGCTTCGGGGTAAACATGAAAATAGGCCAACACATTGATAATGTTATCTTCATTTGACAGTTTTGGCCTGGGTAAAATTCTTTCTGCATTAATCGTTCCATAATAAAGATGATTTTTCATAATGTTCCTAAATTTTGTTCTGGTTATTGGTGGTAAATTCGGATACCTTTCGCTGAAAACTCGGCATGTTCGATTTATGATTCTGTTGCACTCGCCATGAACGTCAGCATTTGTATCCGTTTTATTTTCCATTTTTCAACAATATTTCTCTGGAATAAACTCGGTATCAAAACGTCGATAAATAAATATCTGCAACTGACAATGACACGCGTCTGTATAGATACATATTCTTTCTTTATTTATCATGGCCTTCTTGCCAAAAATCAAAAAAACTGCTTGATATTTGGAGGGTTCTGCGAATAGAGATCAAAAATTGTTACTTTTCCACTTCTCTGTATATAAAATTTTATTTTCTGACAATATATTATCTAGCATCATACATTTAGGTGGCACCCTGTTAAAGGTCATAATTTGAGGAAAATAATTTTTATCTCAGAAACGAATAGAGTAGGGCAAAATATTTTTAATAAAAGTTATTGGTACTAAAGAAAGGAACACAAAAAAGTATATTATATAGGGTCACCATCATCATCATAAATCAGCCTTGTCTGGTCCACTGCTGCACATAGGCCTCTCTCAACCTAATCCACCCTGCTCGGTCTTGGGCATCTTGGATCCAATTTGTAGATATCCTCTTGATATCATCTGTCCATCGAGTGGGCGGTCTACCCCTGCTTCTATGTGCAGCATCTCTAGGTCGCCACTCCAATATTTTCTTCGTCCATCTATCATCGATCATTCTTGCGACGTGGCCTGCCCAGTTCCACTTTAGGTGTGTTATTCTTTCAACAGCATCCACAACTTTCGTTCACCTACGGATCTCTTCGTTGCGGATTCGGTCTCGCAATGTCACCCCAACATAGCTCTTTCCATGGCTCGTTAGGTAGCTCTTATTTTGTTGATCGTTTTTTGTGTCAATGTTAATGTTTCTGAGCCATATGTCAGTACTGGGAGGATACACTGGTCGAAATCCTTACGCTTGAGGCACACTGGAATGTCCGAGTTGAGTACATGTTTTAATCGGCCGAAGGCAGCCCATATTAGTCCTATTCTTCGGCTTAGCTCGCAAGGTTGGTTCTCTTCCGATTCGAATTTCATGTCCTAGGTATTTGTACGATGTTACGTGTTGGATTTCTTTTTCTTCTATTTTAAGGTTACAGCTAGGGACCAGATTTGTCATAAATTGGGTTTCAGCGATGTTAATTTTTAATCCAACCTTCTGGGAAGCTGATGACAGTTTCGTGAGCATATCATTTTCTTCATCTAGTCGGTCTGAAATCAATACGATATCGTCAGCGAAACGCAAATGGTTCAATTTTTCTCCATTTACGTTTATTCCCTTGTTGTCTAGTTCTATCTTTTTAAACATGTACTCAAGCAAAGCTGTAAAAAGTTTGGGAGAGTCGTATACCCTTGTCGAACGCCTCTTTCGATTTTAAACTGGTTTGTTTCATCTTGCAGTCTTACCTTTGCTGTTGCGTGTTTCTGTTTATATATGTGTCGTAGTAGCGAAATATAGCGGTGGTCTATACGACAGTTGGCAAGAGCTTTAAACAATGCGTGGTGGTCTATGGAATCAAACGCCTTCTCATAGTCATCAAACGTTAGCACCAAGGGTTTGTTATATTCTACACTTTTTTCTATTAATGCCTTAATAACCTGAAGGTGGTCATTTGTTCCGTATCCAGCCCGAAAGCCCGCTTGTTCTCTTGGCTGATATGATTCTAATTTATTAGTAAGGTATGATTTAAGGTAATGATTTTGGTAAACAGTTTATATAGATGTGTGAGCAAACTAATCGGTCTGTAGTTTTGCAAGTCTGTGATGCTGCCCTTCTTATGCATAATAATGATGATGGCATTGTTCCACATCTCTGGGGTTGTTGCTTCATCTAGACATTTGTTAAAGGGTTTGGTTATCCATTTTAGTAACTTCGCTCCTTCCAGCTTTACAGCCTCTGCGACAACACCATCCTCGCCCGGTGCTTTGTTGTTTATCATTTCTGAGAGTGACCTTGAGACCTCTTTTTCGCTTATCTGTGGCATTTCTTCTGATCCCTGATTCAATATATGAGGTATATTCTCCGGTGTTTCTCTTTGGTCTTTGTTACTATAAAGATTTGTATAGAAGTCTTTAACAATCTTTAATATTTCTTTTCTGTTATTTGTTACTTGTCCTCTTTCATTTTCTAATTTGGTTATTTCGGTATTTCCTGTGTTTAACTTATTTCGTAGTACCTTCATCCTTTTATTTTCTTCTATGACCTTAGTTACCCATTTATTATTAAATTGTCTAGTATCAGCCCTCACAGCCTTCTTTATATCCCTATTTAATTGTTTTATCTCGTCCTTGTTTTGCGGATATTTCCTTAGTAATTTCCTTCTCTGTTTCATTAATTGTTTGGTATTTAAAGTCAGTTTTTCTTCTTTTTCTGAAGGCTTCGAGCAGTGTTTACTTTGGGCTATGCCGATTGCCTCCACAATATTTCTGTTTAGATCTTCGATGTTCATCGAATCAGGGGTTTTCAGATTTTTATCTATTGTTTTTCGATATTTAGATTTATTTTTATTTATAAGTTTTTTGCGTTCGGCTCTTAGGTTTAATGCCACCGTCGCTCTCAAAATTCTGTGGTCACTCCCCACTGACAAGCTATTTAGTACCGTTACATCCGTGACTATGCGTTTTTTGTCTGTAATAATGAAATCGATCTCATTTTTAGTCCTACCATCTGGGCTGGTCCATGTCCACTTTCGATGGTCCGCCATTTTAAAAAATGTGTTCATGGCGGCCAGTTGATGGTGGAGCAGAAACTGTAGCAAGAGATTTCCTCGTTCGTTCCTTTCCCCAACTCCATGGCATCCCAGCGGTGTTTCCTTTCATTTTGTTTCTTACCAAGTTTGGCATTAAAGTCTCCGACCAACATGGTAAATTACGTTGGAGGACTTGAGATTGCCTGAGTAAGGTCCTCGTAGAAGTCTTTAATATCTTTGTCTGAACTTTGGGATGTGGGTGCATAGGCTTGAATAATCTTGATATTGTATCGTTTATTTAATTTCAATATCACATAGCAGACTCTGGAGCTCACGCTGCTGATCTTAAGTATATTTTGTACATGTCGCCTATTTATTAGAAGTTCGACTCCTCCTACAGAGCTGTTTTCCTCACACTTGTGGTAATACATATTTTCTTAATTCAATAGGATTTGT
Organism: Polydrusus tereticollis; assembly: GCA_963920685.1. NCBI lineage: Eukaryota > Metazoa > Arthropoda > Insecta > Coleoptera > Curculionidae > Polydrusus > Polydrusus tereticollis. Next base: position 81,199,850 of record OY987329.1, on the reverse strand, counting down.
TGTTCTCCTCTTTTCCGGGTCTCGCTTATACCGATTACATCCCAATGTATTTGTTTAAGTTCCTCTTCCAGTTCCAGCACTTTCTCGTCGGATGAGAGGGTTCTCGTGTTATATGTCGCAATATGCAGTTTTTGTCTTCCTTGGTAGCCTAATCTTACCCGGGGATTCTTTGCACCCTCCAATCGCTGCCTTTTCCGACCGCTACCTTGGTCGGGGGCTCGTGATCTGCCGGGGACTGAGGGTGTTCCATTTAAAATAAGCAATTTTAAGACATCTTCTGGCATAACTGGAACGCGCACAAGAGCGCAGTTATTTCCCCTGAAGAGAGCGCCTCTTCAAACCACAAAATCCAAATTTGCAGGATTCAAATCGCATTACTTTCCGAGATATTCTAATGGATGGTCTCCGTGAGACATCCTGTATATATAACATAGGGTGAGCCCAAAAATACTTATTACGGCCAGCTTTTTTTTTGAATAGAAATCCCATATGGAATTTATTAAGGCTGCTGCCAGCAAGAAAACGGACGACATTATTAACATCTTTTAAACTAACTGTAATACATTTTTGAATCCTAGCAAATCTTTTACTTCTTCTGTATAAATAACGGTTAAAGATGGAAAAGTTTAACTCGGCATCAAAGTACAGCTTTAGGTGTTCTTTAAAAATATGAGAAAAGAGTACGGTTTCTATTTAAACAAGAAAAAAATTGGTCATGATAAGTGTTTTTGGCTCACCCTGTATACGCGCACCTTAGTTCATAAAATACACAATAAAAAATAATAGTTTACGTGTCCGAGCGAATTTTAGAAAAATCTACCAAAGTGACAATACAGAATGTATTCCATGTTAGATGTTTAATATAATAATAAGATAATTAATATGATTTAAATTAATTAAATTTTAATATCTTTTTATTCTTTGAAGTTTATATTTAGTTTCAATCAGTCTATTCGATAGCGACCTTCTGGCAGCGACAACGCGCGATGGCTGCCAGTTAGGGTACGTTGACACTACACGGCGTTCATCAGACTAATGGTCGCTTCGGCTTAAGGCTTAGTGGTTTGGTGGCCTGTGATGGAAAGGGATAGCATGCGCGCAAGACTGGTAAAAGTACAAAGACTTCCAGATCTCTGCAGAGCCTGCCACCGGATGGTGAAAATGAGTGAGTGATTTAGGACACACAAGGATGACAGGTGATGCATGGTCAGATACGAATCACCAGAAGTAGGAGTATAATAGTTGGAAAACATCAACATACGAAGAAGCTACCCACTGAGTAGGTAACGTCGCTCGGTCCTTTAATGTGTCTTTGCGACAGCAGAAACTCCTTTGACATACTTTGATTATTTGCAGAAATCTGTAATTAGCTGTTTGCTTGAGTGTGTGTAATTCTTACGGATGTAATTTAGACGTTATGTTGCAAAAATTTTGGCGCCTTTTTGTTAAATTTCTAATATTTTTACATGTCAATTTTAGTGCCTCTCTACTAGTGCGGAATGGGATTTGGACGAGCAGGGAGCCAGTATTTTGGTAACTTGAATGTCCCGGTTAATATCGATCTTTTATGTGAGTCGGTAATAAGTTGCTTTGTGGATACGTCTGTACGTCCGTAATAATTTTCAAGAAAAATCGGTTTAATATCAACATCTGAAAGTCATTATGTAAACCTACATTCATGGGCAGGTTCGCGATAATGTTCAGTAGCTTAATTTGAATTAGCTGGAACGTATTAAGCTCCGTGGTGCACCATAAGTTAGTCCTGCCCTATTAGCAAGTCTGTTCTGCCTGTGAAGCAGGGGGTAGATATAGCCTAACTAACGCAATGCAAGTTCCCATCCAATTCAGCCTTTGGTCGAAAATAGGTCCCAGGTATTTCACCTCCTGGCACCAGCTCACGTGGACTGCATTGACTCGTAGCCCCGGTATAGGCCTCCGGATAGTATTTTTCGAAAAAGAGATGACCTTTATCTTGACGTAAGCCGTAAGCCAATTTTCCACTTCAAGTATTTGACGCTGTGTCCGGCTGACGACAATTCGCAGTGATTTAGTAGTCGAAGTAATTGCTGTATCGTCAGCAAAAAGATGGAGCAGAGTAAATCTACCTCATGAATATAAATGTTATACAACATAGGAAAGAAAGGGGTACCTTTCGGCACTCCCGCCCTGATGGGTTTACTCAAAGAAAGTGCGTTCTCTAACGAGACCGAAAAACGTCTATTCTCAAGAAAAGAAGCTACAACCTTGATTAAGGAGTTTGGGCATCGAGCCGTATTAATTTTAACAAGACGCCATTGTGCACGACCTTGTCCAATGCTTCGCTTACGTCAAAGAAAACCGCTCCCGTGTGCGCCCTCTTGTTGAAGCCTTTGATAATATTTGCAGTGAGTCGCGTGGTCTGCCTGACTGTGCAACGTTAAGGCTGAAACCGAAACTGTTCGGCAAGCAGAACATTGCACATTAAAACAAAGTCATTGAACCTACTGAAAATTATATTTTCGGCAATTTTCCGGAGACTTAAGAGCAGGCTGACCGGCCTATTGCTAATCGGCGACGTAGGGTCTTTCTTACAAATAAGAATGACTTTAGCGCGTTTCCAGGTACTTGTTAAGTAGCCTTCTCCCCAAGGCTCGGTTTGGTAGATTTCGCAATGCCATATTCTTTAAACCGTCAAAACCGGGAGCTTTTTTAACATTCTATAAGGTTTACGCATTCAAAGCAGAGGTATATGCCATTATTGCGGTGGCAAATATGGGGCTATAGACCTTCAATATATATTTGCATTTGCTCTGATAGCCAATCTTATGTAAAGCTGTTCAGTTAACCTGAACTAACCTGAATTGATTTACATTAACATCGTAAGAACTTATTATCGATATCTAATTACCCTGACAGCCAAATCACTCCGTACCTATTTCATAATTATTTCAGCACATTAGTAACGAAATATTGTAAATTAGTAGATTAAAGCAAAATTGATCTACTAATAATACTTAATAAGGTAATAATAACTGAATATCTGGTTCACAATTCAAAAAATACAAAGTTGTCGCATTAAAAGGTATATTATAATCGCTATTATATTAAAAATTTCAATACCGAAATCTAAATCTTAGAATAGAAACTCAATGATGTTCTTATACAGGGTGTTTCGAAAAACATGTGGCATCGCTCGTGTGGCGACTCCTTGCCCCAAAATAAAACAAATACTTTCTGTCAACATAGGTACACCGCCTTAGATATCATTTTAAATTTAGGAGTCCTGCATTAGTACGTTATTCGAATTTCATTCATATGCTAATTTATATTGTATCATAAGGTGCATTTTCGGAAACTATGTTCATATATACAGGGTGGCTAAAAAAAATTGTTATAACATAAAGTTGTATTTTTTTATATAGGTTATCCCATTGCATAATATGTAGTAGGGTGGGTCGATCTATATAAGGAAAAAAATAAAGTGTGAGATCTCAATTACCCTGGGTGCTAGAAAGTTGTCACTACTATTGTTGATCATTCATGCAAAGTTTCGGCTCTGACAAGCGCCATCTTCAGGTGCCTAGTTCGCTTCGAATTTTCCACAAAGCGTACTACTGAAATATGCAGCTCTTCGCTTATTTCACTCAATAAAAATTGAATGAAATAACCCAGAACTCACCACGTGGAGGTGGCTGCATGTCGAGTTCTTCCCCGCCTCCCTCCCGACCTTCGTTTTATTAATGAAAATTATCAATTTATTGATCTAAAGCCTTTAAAAATTGCTGTTTTCTCTCAGTTTTCGGTATTTTTTTTCTGGAGGCAATCCGAGTTCGAATCAAGCCATCTCTTGATTCTGTTCCGCTTACTAAAACAGAGGCTTCAGTGACTGTCCTAATACATCTTTCAACAGATTGTGTGTGACAAGGGTATTTCAAAATTTCGATGTCGTCAGGAACTGTTAGAATCATCTCTTGCAATGCAGTATCTGAAATTGTTCTTGTGAGTGGTGGTTCAGTTACGCTAACTGACTGCCAGTTTATCAATTCAGTGTAGTCTTGAGCGTCAAAATTCAGTTTTGGGACTTTGAACTCTCTAATTTTGCTATTCTGAAGGCTCATTACTCTACATTTCGGAATTCTTCTTAGCGGAAGTTCTCTAATAGGCTTTCGAACATCTCTAAGCATTGTCAATAGAATATTTTCTGGATGAGCGAAAAATGCATTCTTCTGTATGACCGGATCAATCACATCTTTAACTGTACTTGGCATATATCTCGATCTTGTTATGAGAGAGAACAAATGTCTGGAGCCTTCAGTACACGATGATCTGGTTTTAATATCGAACCAAACAGGAGCATAAACTTTTAATATAAATTCGGTTATTGTTTTCAATTCGTTCGAAGGTTTTTCTAAAGCTACATAAAGTCTTAAAATCCTATTTGCCGTTGTCAGCCATCTTGAGTGTGACATTTTTCCAGGATCACGATTTGATAAATTTGAGGGGACATCACCTCTTGCGATTGCCGAACACATTTGATACAAATAAACTTGATCGGTACTGGTGTCATTTAGGTCGAATTCTGGTAGTCCCCATCAATTTTTTCGAATTTAACTATTGGAAGGTTTTGACATGTTGGAAGAAGCTTTCCAATCGTTCCTGAGAATCCTCTTGGGTCGTTAGTTTTACCATCCATTTTCTCAATCAAATGGCGAAGTGGAAGTTCATTGGCGTGCAGTAGGCAAATCAACCATTGTAAGGAGTGTCCAATTGCTACTTCTAATTGCTTAACAACTCCATTCTTGAAACCTGTATTTACAACAGTTCCGTCACAGCCAACAGCAGCAAGTTCTTCAACAGGTCCCAAGTTACTGCTTAGAAAATCGAAAATACTTGATTTGATGTCTTTAGCATTTCCTGAAGTAGGAGTTACATGTCCGAGATAAACAGACCCAGGCTCTGCAATAAGAACAATATATTTCTCCAAAACGTATCTCTTATGATAAGTGCTTCCTTTTTTCTCCGTCAGTAGTGTTCTGTCCTTTCTACCGTCAAAATAGATCCCTGTAATTTTCAAATTTCCTGTTGATTCCTTTTTTAGTTCCGTTCTTCGTCTCTTTCGTTCTCTTCGCAATTTACTACGGTTTAATAATTTTGAAGGATCGCTTCTACTGACAACGCCAAGATCTTGCAGAACAGCATTCGCTAAAAAAGAAGCACATCTATCCGAAACTCCCGTTCGATCGCAAGCCTCTGGTAAATTTCTGAAATCCACCCCTCGAAGGTCTGTTCTTGCTTTTGAAGTTGATGGACTATCTAATTGAAGTTTAGACTCGCTTGTTGTAGAACTTTCACCCAGAAACACACTTTCTTCCAGTGGGGAGGAAGTTATTTCTAGAACATTCACTTTTCCTACATTTTTCAATTGCTCTAGGCGGCTTTGGTCCTCTAGTTGTTTTTTTGCTTTGAATTTTCTTTGCATACGTTTTTCTAAAACCTTTGTCAATTCAATGTCAACATTTCCAATAAACATTCTTCTTTCTGTTCTTTGGTCTCGTAAAAATTCTTGTTCTGTTTTAAGCACTTTAATTTTGCATTTGCATGAGTCAAAATCTTTACACTTGCACGTCGATATATCAAAAAGTTTCTCACTTGATTGTCTGAATTTTTCTAGCTTCTCTAAACACTTTTTATTAATTGCCTGTGCCACAAATATGCTCTCATAACATCGCTATAAGTCGGAAGTATGTTGCACTTAAGTTCTGTTGGTGCTCCAGACACCTCGCATTCAATGTCTTTGCGTGTATTCGGCATTTTCACACAAATAAACAATTATTACGCGTTCACTAAAAAGAGTAAATAATAAGACGTTGACTCTTCGAATGCGTCGAGACAACTAATCTTGTCGGTACAGGAAAGGCAGACTTGCGGCGGCGTACGTGATATTGATATAGCTGCGCGACACTACTTGCGCATTTGCACGGTTGAGCTCAGATGAATATGTTTCGATGAATTTATGAGTTTATTAGTGGCAATTTTTTTATCAATTGTTATCAATAGAGGAGAAAGTCAAGATAAATCACTCATTTAAAGTTTATGAATATTTTCATAATTTTCCCAAATTTGACCTCAAGTAGGCACCTGAAGATGTTATCCCAGAAAGCCCAAATTTTGTATCATAAATACTATATCAAGTTGACAACTTTTGGTTACCCAGGACATATCACATTCGAGAAGAAAAAATTCGGCCCACCCTAATATGTAGGTTTGTATTGGTGTCTTTTATAATTGCTTCAGATTTTATTGGATTTGCTTCAGTAGTTTAAGAGCAATCAATTAAAAACTAAAAAAATGCTTGTCAGTCTTGGAAAACAAAATGAAAAACAATTTAAAATCAATTTTTTTTTAACCACCGCATTAGGTGAGATTTACAGTAACCAGTCTAGGGATACTAATTAAATAGTAACGATACAGTGTGTTCTTAAAATGAGTGTACAACGCTTAACCACAAATTGCTTAACCAAAAAGAAGGCGATCTAGGCAAACTTACTTATATGCGATGTTGCTTCGTTTCGCCGCTACAGAGCGCTAAACTTCTGAAAGTAATGTCGTTTTTCGGAATAATTTCTAAACGCCTTTATCGATTTTCACTAATTTTGGGATCAAGGATTACTATTCTTATTGGCGTGCTTTGACACAAGCGCGATCTTTTTTATTGTCTGAAAATTTAAAAATGGCGCGTGATTCGTAATTGAAAGTTTTTATTTTTGTTACCGCCTGTACAAATAACTTCAATTGTTTTTTTAACACTAGCTGACTTCATTTTAAAACTTTTTTGTCTCTTATAATATTTTCGCCAGACATACAGTTTCTTTTCCAAAATACTATTTACCTCATCATTGCTGCTATTCTGATCAATGATACAAAAATTGTTTTTTATTTGTTTACTAGGCAACAGTAAAATAAATCTGACATACCGATAGTGTTTACTTGTTGCTGGTGTTGAGCGGAGTCGAGTTTATTGTAAATTGAATAATTGTTGGTCCTTTAAAATGGGACATTATTCTACGGCTGAGAAGGTTGACAGGCTTCCAGTATATGGATTATATGAGAGAAATATACGTATAAGCGTCAGAGTCTATCGTGACAAATATCCAGGCCGCAGAATTCCGAACCATCAAACTTTCGCGAATATTGAGAGGCAACTTAGGGAAACGGGTAATAATGTTAATCGAGGACGCCAACGTCGCCCACGTACAATTAGAACTCCGGAGCTCCAAGAGGCAGTTTTAATCAGAATTGAAGATGCTCCCCAATTTAAGCTGCAGACGCTTGGGGTTGGAATTGGCGAAAGAAAGAATAAAAACCACTTTATTGCATGTACAAAAAAATACCTATGTATTTCCAACTAAATTAAAGCATTTAAATTAAAAATAAAAGTATTTTTTTTTTAAATAATGATACAAGAAAAATTCCACAGTTAATCAAAGCAAATGTTGGAAATATTTGAAGTTGCACTGCTACCTTCCTGGCACTGACACTGAAAGATCATCTTCTATCTCTCGAAGTATAGCCTCTTCTAACTCAGGCGTGGCTACTATTGGAGGTTGGCCAGGAAGCTCCGTACTACGTTTAAAACTCCCAGTCTCACTTAATCTTGCGTGGAACTACCTAAATGGTTTGGCACTAAATGGGAGTACTCTGTTTGGATAACGTTCCTGATAAGTTTGCCGAGCTTCTTCAGCATTTCCATTTGCTAGGCCATAATTGAAATTAATCTGGCCATTTTAGCGTTAGTAAAGTTATTTATTTTTGACTTGTTATTGACAAAACAGGTAAATTAGACATCAGAACTTTCCTCTACCTCATATTTTAATTAACTTTGAAATACACAGGTATTTGCTTTGTACAGGGTGATCCCGTATAATGTTACCCCCCTTTAACTTCTTTCTTTCGCATTTAAGAAAAAACTGTTAAATACAAAAGTCGTAGGATTTAATGTAAACTATTTGCAAAATATATTTTCGTAGATACAGGGTGTTGCATAAAAGCGTGACAGATTAAAGTTGTATTGTTTTAAATGGAATACCCCGCATAATATTGCATTATTGGATTACGGAGAATTCTAAACATAATTTAAATATAACACTATACATCTAAATTGATCCGTTTTCGACTTATTGATGTTTGAAAATTACCATATATAAGAAATAAGGTCATGCAAGTCAAAATGTATCGTTTCCATGGATAACAATATTAACAATGTTAACTTGGTAAATTTCGTAACATGAATTGTCAGTTATGATAAACAGTAAGAATTTCTATTCAAAAATGCCTTATTCTATTCAAGAAAAGCAGACTATTTTAATTGCTTATATTAAAAATAATGATAATGTGAAAATAGCACAGCAAGAACTACAAAGAAATATTGCGCGTATGCACTTTCCCTGTAAAGAGACAATTGGAAAAATATTTATTAAATTTCAAGAGGATTCAAACTTAAATAGAAAGAATAGACGTATTCCACAAGACGAGGATACTGAACTGAACATTTTACTCGCTTTTCAAGAAAATCCGAATAAATCAATTAGAACAATTTCAACCGACTTAACACAAATGCAGGATAACCTGAGAAATACATCATATGTAAAAATTCAAAAAACACTTAAATTAGCTGGCTACAAACCTTTTAAAATTAGACCCACACCAAAATTGACTGTCCGGCAAAGAGAAAAAAGAGTCAACCTTTTCTACCAATGGCTTAACAAACAGGAAAAATACGAGGCATTGGGCAACAGAAAATTCACACAGTTACCGAGAATTCCAGTATCAGGGTCGTCAATCTGTAAATATATGGTGCGGCATACTTAATAATAAAATCATTGGGCCACATTTATTTGAAGGCATATTAAATGGAAATATATATTTGCGATTTCTTCAAAATGAATTAGAAAACTTTCTGGATGATTTGCCACTAGCACGTTTAAACCAACTTACGTTTCAGCAAGACGGCGCGGCGCCCCGCCGCACAACGTAATTGGAGTAACGAACTATCTCACTAAAATATTTGGAAACTGGATCGGACGGAATGGTCCGATTAAATGGCCGCCTAACAGTCCAGACCTTACACCCTTAGATGCTTTCTTGTGGGGCACACTGAAAGATAGAATTAATGCGAATAATATAGAGAATCTTGAACACCTTAAACTACTCATAAAAAATGAAATAAATCTAATAAATACTAGTTATCCGGAGTCGATCAGAAACTCCTTGGAAAAATTACGAAGAACCTTAATAAGGTGCATTGAAGTTAATGGAGGTCCGGTCGAACAACTCTATATTTAGAATACCTATATTTCTGCTCTATAGTCTGTAATACAAGTTTTGCTTTGTTGTATTTAGTTATCGTGGGCTTACAAGCAAAATGCACTTAGTCAAGAATTTCTCATAATGCGTTTTCATCGGTTCTAACATAAATTTTTGATCATTTATGTAATGCTAAATCGCACTAAGTCCCTGGTGCACTAATATAGGAATTACAGGAACAGGCAAAATGCACTATCGGCATTTTGTTAGGAATAAATACAAGCGAACCACATCAAGTCACTTAGTGCTTTTTGCTTGTACTTTTATGTCACAATTGTGGTAGTAATATTGCGCTAAGTCACTTTAGATATTCTAGATTCTATTCAGAACAAGATTAAGTTGTATTTTGGGTAACATAATTATTGTTTTTTTTTCTTTTTGATTAGTTCCTGCTGTTAGTTTTTGCTGATTAAAATAATTTAGTAATGAAACAATGATGAGTTTTAACTAAGTCCTAAGAACAATAATAGTTTACAAGAAAAGAAAAATGCACTAAGTCGTTGTTTTTACTTTTTTTTTTTTATTTTTGTAAATGGTAATTTTAGTAAATCATGTAAAAAACAGTGCATTGTCTTTCTAAAGCATGTATTTTTTGTTTAAAGCAGTGGGTTATTTCTAAATAATCTATAAAAAAATTAGGAATTCATTGAAACTTTAAATTGCTCGTAACTCTTAAACCTGTTTTTTGACTTAGTGCCTTTTCCTTGTAAGCCCACTGTTTGTTTAATTACATGTGTTCATCATTTTGTGCTTGATTTAAGCTAAGATCTAATACCATTTGGGATTTTTTTTAATAGCGGGCAAAATATTCAGTTCAGTATCGTCATCCTGTTATCCATGGAAACGATACATCTTGACTTGCATAGCCTTTTATTTTTTATATATAGTAATTTTTAAACATCAATTAGTCGAAAATGGATCAATTTAGATATATAGTGTTATGTATAAATTATGTTAAGAATTGTCCGTAGAATCCAATAATGCAACAATATACAGGGTATTCTATTTAAAAAATATAACTTTGATCTGTCACGCTTTCATGCAACACCCTTTATCTACGAAAATATATTTTGCAAAAAGTCTACAATAAATCTTACGACTTTTGTATTTAACAGTTTGTTCTTAATTGCGAAACAAAGATGTTAAAGGGGGGTAACATTATACGCGATCACCCTGTACATGCAATAAAGTAATTTTTATTCTTTCTCTCGAAAACTAGCAAGATACGAAAACAATTCATGCAACAAAAAAGTTGTATTATTAGTCCGTAAATCCGAAAAGAATATCAGAATTAGGAAAAAGTCAGTGGCGTACATTTTCTCGTCAATAGTATTCGTTAAGGTGCTCCCCGGGACGCCACTGGATTTAGTTAATTAAATCTAGATAGGGCCAATTAAGCGCCTTATTATTATGAATAACGGTACCAAATTTCAATGAAATCGGAAAATGAATATTAAAAAAAAAACTATTTTTTTTTTAAACTTTAACAGCCTGTATATCATGAACGGGCAAGTCCGGACACATGTTCATATGAATTTTTTCTCTTAAAATATCATAAGGAATCACCCTCTTAAGTTACGTACCGTACTTCTGAAACACCCTGTATAGGTCAGTAACACGTTTTTTTTTTTTTTTTAAATTAGCATCTTACACCCAAATTATCAATATTCTGTTGGCTACACCAGCCTTCTAACATCCATGACAAGAGTTGTTTCATACAATGGTTTCCATGGAAGATATCTTGTTGTTACAGGTGACAGGGCATTGATATTATTTATTTAGGTTTTAGAATGCACAAAAAGACTGTAATTTCAAAAACTTCCGCAGCCCTTTATTAGCTATTAAGAAATTACGCATTTTGAAAATTCGCGGTGGGATTTAAGCCTACGAAAATGCAGAGAGCTTAGATTTGAAATTGGGTTTCGACATAAAAGGCCCTTTTGAAAATAATTTAATTACCACTCGTGGTCCCAGCATGAAGCTTAGACTCTTCAAATAATGAGTTGAAGAGAAGTTCTAACCGCAATAAGAAAAATAACTCCAGAAGTATTAAACAACCTCATGGGGAAAATTGTTTACCGGTGTTATTTTATGAAGTACGATTGTGGAATATTTGTACATAAAAAAATAATTATGAAAAATAAAATTAATTATTACAAAAAAGATTAAATACATAAGGTGCTTATTGCTATTGATGATGTGTCTTTTAGTTCGAAGCGTCTAACATATAATAAGTGTGATCTTATCGTCTGATCGTCGGAATCAGAATAGAAACTGGAGTTTACCAAGCAAAAAATAAAGTTTTACGACTATTTAAAAACACAAAGATGATGATGGTTGTGAAAAAACGAAATGTCGGATTAGAAATTTAATTGAATCGCCTTGTAGAGCACCAAAAGTTGCAATAATAATGTAAAGTTTATTTTGACATATCTCTTGAAATTAAATTAGAAAACAATAAGAACCAAATCGCAAACATTGATTACAGGATTCAGTGGTTGCAAAGCAAGGAAGCACACAATCAGAGGGTCAATGAGAAACTTCTTGAATGTCCTAACGGCTCAAGATCACTTTGCTCGCTAGCTAGGGCCGTCAGTCAGAACTTTTCTCTTAACATTCAACATTATTAGTGGCCGCCAGTATGGATTCCATAGGTCTAGATCAACAGGAGACCTTCTCGCTTATGTTATGTTACTCACGTTTGGAACAACGCCATAAAACATCATGGGGTGTCCCGGGCGGTAGCACTGGACATTTCCAAGATCTTTGACGGAGTATGGCATGAGGGACTTCTAACTAAAGTAAGAGCATACAGAACCGTTCTCTGCGAATGTCCGATGAACGGATTTCTTTCAGACTCATTTAGCATCAACACCGGAGTCCCTCAAAGTTCTATATTGTCGCCCATCCTCTTTTTACTATACATTAACGATCTTTTGGAAAAAATTAAAAATCCTATACCTACATAGCTTCGCCGATGACAGCACACTTCTTTCATCTTTTACTTTGGATGCTCGGACATCGGCTGCCAATGCACATCTCTATAGGTAGCAGGAGATCTCACATCTCAACAAAGACCTGGAAGAAATTCTGTCGTGAAGTGACAGTAACCAAGTAGAATCTAACGCTGAAAAAAACGGAGGCGGCAGTTTTTTTCTAAAAAAGTTAATGTGAATTTGGATAGTCATATATCTTGGCATACTCACGTTGTGGCCACAGCTGAGGCAGCTTCACAGAAGCTTAGAATACTTTTCCGAACTAAGAACCTCTATACACCCCAAAATCAGGTGAACTTTTAATCTAAAAAGCCCATATTCGACCATAACCGGAGTGATGTTCGCATATTTGGGGCTCTGCTCCTAAACATACCCTGAGATTACTAGATACCATTCAAAGAAGAGCCGTTTTCTTGATCGGTGATCATGATCTGACAAACAACCTGGAAAGCCTTGATCATCAAAGGCAGGTTGGGACTTGAGTCTATTTTACAAATATTTTCATGGCAAGTGCTCAACTGAGGTTTTCCGCTTGATTCCACCCAGAGCGGTGCATGGTATTACCGTACGTGGTTCCGCTTAGTGTCCCTCGAACGACACTGTGTAAAAATGCTTTCATCTAGAGAACGTCATTACTCTGGAACGACTTCCCTAAGGCCGTATTCCCCAACGAGTATAATCTCCAAAGAGTCAAGACTAACGCTAATCGTTTCCTGCTCACACGCACCGCTTGCAGAGCGCCGCAAATGATAAATCCTGCAGTGCTGTGCATCATAATAAAAAAAAATTATAATTTCAAAAATGAAAGTAAAAAATAAAAATAAAATTTTAGAAAAATCAACTTTAATGTCATGCCAACTTTAAGAATTATGTTGCATAAATAAATTGTAGTGAAGAGAATGCGCCGCAAAACTCAAAAGTAAATTTTTAATGGACAAGTGATTTAAGGCTGATCGCCTACGACGATTTTCAATTGCGCGATAATTTTGTCGCCGAAATGTGATACATCGATATGGCTTGAACTGCGCGCACCAAAAGTATCGTGAGTATTTTGAAGTCGTGCTGTAAAAAATCAGGTGAATTACTTCATTTTTTTCGAATTTCTTCCATACATTTGACCCTCACTGTATTAACGAGTGTGTAAAATTCTCATTTATAAAGGAATGCCATCCCTTTTTACCTACAAGCTATAATCAGGTTACCATACACGTAAATAGAATATGTTTCTTTTTTTTTCTTGTTATAAAACTAATGATACTTCGATAAGCTTAATAGCTTTTGATGCTTTCCGGTATTTCATATGTAAAATAGTACATTTGAAATTCTAATTTTCCTCATCTAGCGAATATAAATAAATGCAGCGACGTATGAAAAAGCAATAAATGGGTTGCCAATAACAAATGGAAAACGCTGAACTTTCCACAAATTATGTGGTATTGTATGCACAGTTTGCACAGTGTTAATTATTGTTTGTCAGTTCTTAAATTAATAGTAATTTTGGCATACATCTTACATCGTATCAGCGGTTATAAATTGGATTTGGTGTTTTAGTTACAGTGGCGGACAAATTCCTAAGGCGTCTAAAACCGAGCCCCTTTTAGGCGAAAAAAAAATAGAAATTATAGTAAATTAACAAAATTTTAATTATGTTAGAATAACATGTCGTGGGTTGAGTTTCTGTTCTGTTCTAACAGCACTTTTGGCGCGAAATCGATTTTTAAGGTAGAAAAATAGTACAAAAAATTTCTGTTCTATGTGTATAGAATAACCTATATAATTTAATACACAAACTTATATAAAACCAGTATTAAATTGTTCTATTACTCATATTTAAAAACCGTTTAGTATTATAATGTTTTAACAGGCCAACCAATGAGAGGAGAGAATTTTGGGCTGTTAGAGCAATATAATTTTTGCTCTTTCAGTTTTATATGCAAGTAGTAGTAATAATACAGCGTGTTTGGGTGGTGCAATTTTCAGAAACTTGGATTGAAATACGTGTCTTGATACACCAGAACCTAAAAAATGTCTTTAACATTTGCAAAAGTTGCAGATCTTCCAAACCTTTTTAAGTTTATACCTGCTGTGGATATTACCTTTATTCGTACTTTTTTCAAAGAATATAATAACACCACCGTGTTTGCTAATTCAAAGAAAACTTTGTAAAAAACAAAAGCTAATTCCAATGTTTCAGAAACTAATAGGAAAGTAAATTAATGTATATCATCATCCAATAACAAAAGTACCAAAGCAAAAAAATAATGTAAACCTTGTTTTTCGTTTAAAGTAATAGTTACCGTTAGTTTATTATTTTGTAAACATAATATTTTGTAAAAATCTTTAAATTAACTTAATTAGTTAATAAACTAATTAGGAAATATTTTCCTAATTAGTATATTATATTTATAATATTTTGTGTCAATTTTTTTTTAGTTAAGAATGCCTCCATTATTTTGCAAACCTATATTTCTATGTTAGGAATACCTATGTTATTTCTTACACTGCAATAATAATGTTTCATGTTATTATTTTCCTAGTATCTACTCTGAACTTTTTTGGAACTAATAACTTTTTGTTGTACAGAATTTTGTATGCTGTTATAACAAAATCTGATATTTTGTAAAATTCTTGCTGTCAAATAAAAAAAAATTTCCATCAATAATTGTTTAATTTGCTTAAAAACGTATAGGAACAAATAAGTTTAAAAAGGAACCATACAATTTTTTCATTCTTAAGTGAATGAGTCCAAAACCAGTACTTAAAATTATTAAAATATTTCCATGGTAAAAAAATGAACCTCGAGTATTCAATCACCATTTCTCAACAATTTCATTTTGGACTTATAGAACAATATAATACTCAGCTCACGATGTCTTAGAGCACTTTTGCTGAACATCATCAATAAAAAATTCAAAACCTTTGCTGCCTTTACTAAATTTTAGCCTATCCTCGGCCATAATTAATCTTAAGTAATTTTTAATTGATTTTTGTTTCGAAAAACAACCCCAATAAGATACCCTAGACTCTAGACTATAGACACACAAATTATAAAAGCTAATTAATGCTAAGATTTTTATTTATATTATTCTAATTTTGATATACAACTAAGTTTATTTAGAGGATATATAAATCGAAAGCAAAAATAATTTTAATTACTTACTGACAGCAAGTCCTCCTCCACAAGGTTGTGGAGGAAGTCTTTATTGTTTCATTCCTATTATATCAACTCCATTGTAAGTATGAACTATTTCTTTAATTTCATTTCCATTTCTGTTCCTCGATGAATAATTTGATCATTCCTCATGGACCATAGTAATTTTATTACTTTTATGAGGGCGATGTATTATACTGCAGGGTAGGCGTATGTGATTTTCTATCTGATTCTAGGATTACTTTGGTTAAATAGGTTGGTGGGCTTAGTTTTCTAGTGCGTTTCCCGCTTTTGCTGCTGTAAAATTTCTGTGGTCCTTCCAAGTGAGTCATTTGTCGTAGGCAAGGCCGAGGTATTTTACTTTTTGCTTCCATTCGATTTGAATATTTTCAATTTTTATTTTCGGTCTTGGCACTCTTCTGGTTCTCATGAATATGATGGTTTGTGTTTTCGTCGTATTTAGTTTGATTTTTCATTTTTCGAGTCAAGTCCTCAATATGTTAATGAGTTCTTGTAGGTTTTGTGTTCCTTTTTTTGGGTCCTTGTCTGTTGATAGGACCGTATCGTCTGTATACAGGACAAGTTTTGTATTTTGGTGGGTAGTCATGCCATTTATGAATATGTAAAAGAGGAATGGTGATATTGGTGAACCCTCTGGCGCTACTACTATTATTTTTCCTTGTCGTTGATTTTGCCTCATCTGTTTTTGTTTAGAATGTTCTGTCCTTTAAAAATTACTTACTATTTCTTTTGGGGCTGGTGGAAATTCTAGTTTGATGAGTTTGATTATGATGCCTTGATGGTCCACCCTGTCAAAGGTTCTTGCCACATCTATGAGGATCGCTCCCAGGTGGGCCTTTTTGTCGAATTGCATTATTATCTGTTCTGCCAACATTTTCGTTAGGTACGTTGTTCAGTGTTCTGGTGTACAGCCAAATTCTTCATGTTTTCTATTCCTTAGGCCCGTCTTTAACCGGAGCACTATGGCCATAAGTAGGCCTATTGTGCAAACCTTCGCTTTATTGTATCCTCTCGGTTATCTTGGTTCTGTGTATTAGTTTATACATAACAACTGCAGATTTAGTGGTTATTTCATTTAGTTCCAGTTTTATTTTCTCATATAATAAGCCAAAAAACGCCACCATACCTATATAACAAGATTAGATTCCGATGCGATGTGCACAACATAAATGTCCGCTTTAGGGGTAAGCTTACTATACCGCCGCACTCAACAGAGGCCTTTAGGCGGTCATTTTCCTACAATGTCTCTAAATGCCTAAATGAACTACCGATTGAATCAAAAATTATCAAAACGTACTTTTAAGTCTACTGTTTTGGAGAGCATTAGGGGTGCATGAGTGAGCAATAAGTTTTTCTCTTGGGTATGCCTCTTTGTTTTCGCAATAAAGGTTCTATCCTCTCTTCTTTTATATAAATAATATTTACTGTTTCTTTTTTTAGTGTAGCTATAACTTCAAACATAAAAATAAATATATCTATTAAGTTGCTTTATAATGTAACTATATACAAGTTATATACCAATAGGGTTAGTTGAACAGACGTTCGAGGTATTCTGAGTATCTAGGACGAACTGAACCTCGCCTGCTATATTCATTAATATCATTGTAAACATTTAATTACTAATTAAAAGTCCTTTATTATTATTATTAAATATGGCCTACCGCCTGCGATCTAGGGATTCGCATTGACAGACTACATGACAGACAGTTTCTCTATCCTTGTCGCAGAGCCCACAGCTAAGATCTCCATTGTATATCTTCATTTTGTTCCTTGACAGCCATATGTAAGCAACTGTTGAGAATTTGGGACCAATAGTCCTTATAACTCTCTTGTTATAACTGGGTCCCTGTCTGCTGTTCCAGTAAACCTTATTTTTATTTTTGGTCCATCGCTTAATAGCTTCTCGTACTGTGTATTTAGGCACTCCTAGGGCTGGTTCAAAACCAATGAATGGTGCAGCTGATGCTCGAGGGTCGTCTGCTCTTTTGTTGTCAGAAATGCCTCTGTGACTCGATACCCAGAACAGTTTCACAGTATTGCTATCCGTCAGGGTTCTCATTTATTTTGGCATTCCGTGTGTTCCAGCCCATGCACTCTCTTCAGTCTTGGCTCCATCGGTAAACCACACCAGAGCTCCAGACAGAAAATCTGGTTCGTTGTTTGTCCATACGGTTCGATCCTGAATGCTTATCTCAAAGGGTGTGTCGTAAACAAATATTGGTATCATGTGGTCTGATCTCATCTTCATGTGTAATAGCGTGAACTTCGTCAGCTCTGTCTTTTAGTTTGTAGAGAATTGAGATTTTGGCGATTTTCCCCATCTCTGGTTGTAGGCTTACTGGTCGGTAGCTTTTGGTTTCTTTTGTTATTGTGCCTGGTTTATGAGCTGGGTTATTTGTTTTTGAGGAAGCTTCTATAATATTGCATTTATTATCTCGTCATACCCAGGGGCCTTTTAGTTGGGTCTGCTTTTGGTTTGGTCTGCTTTTTATCTTGTCTCTTATTTCTGCTGGCGCATGACGTCCCAATAACCGCTATGATTAGGAATATTCTTAGATAAATTTGGATCTTCCACCAAATTCTACAATACCCATAAACCTTTTTCTTCATTGGTACACCTTTTCGGCCTTCCTGAGCGCTGGCGATCTTTCCATGTTCCAGCCAACTCCGAAACCTCTATTCGTAAACTGCGTATTCGGCTCTTATTTAGTAAAGGACATAATTAATTTCAATATTAATTCCAACAATAACATCAAATTTGAGAATGTCAAACAAAAGTAGTAAGTATTTTATTGTGTTAATAAAATTGATACTTATTATATCTTTTAAACTGATGGATATAGGTATAGGTATGCAGAAAGGAATGTGACTAATATTTCGCGTACAATTAGAAAAAAAAACTATACTACACATTCCATTTTAAGAAATGGCACAGTAAAATTGTTCAAATATTCTGATATCTTATTTGATACTTTTAACCCTTTTAAGCCCAACGTTTAGGGGGAGGTTTAAGGGCTGAACCTTGAAAGTTCAAGGAAATTTGTTAAGCTGGAAATGAAACCCCCTCTATTGATAACACCCCTCGTAATACGCTACTGAGTTAATTTAAGAGATAAACCTGTGTTTAGCTTATTACAAATATAAAGTATTCTGTAAGTAGAGCGCGAAATATTACTTTACCTTTAAGAGGATTAAACCCATTTGATGAATTGAAGCCAGAGTCAATATAATTTCCTAGTAATTAAATTAAACACCTCACTTAAAGGCAAAATAATTACTGTAATAATCTTTGCCTAGCAGGATCATAAAATATAAAAAATAATTACCATAATAATAAAGAACATCATAATTTTTTCGATAATCGATCGGTCAGTGTATTTTTAGATGACATCTTCGATCACAACAATCAAACTATTTTCTAGCGTAGTCTCCTGACAAAGCAGATTCCCAAATTTTCGATAATATTCTTTTACGAGGATCATTGTCAATTACTTGTTGGAGGTTTTGATTTTTTTTTTAGAATTTGCATCCGGGGATTGCGATGGTTAGTTCAGTTCAACAAAATGTTGTCCATTCGATTTTATACTTAACTAGCTTTGGTTTTCCTCATGTATCCAATCGTGGTGATTTCCACCATATAGCTCTTAGAAAGACTTCATCCTAAACAATATAAGAATCCCAGAGAACACGTTCAATTTCCCCAAATCTTGTGCAGAAAAGCATTCGAATAGAGCCTTGGCCCGAGAAGAGCCAACAAACGAGAAGCGACAATATGACATTTGGCGAAATCAATGTAGAGGGAGGTAACCCGGACAACTGTCATAAGTTTAAGCCGGTCCGGTAGTCGATGAGTTATCGTTATCGAGTTTAGTTGTCTTTTTTGTTCAAAGAAGTGTATTGTTTAACTGTTTATCTTGTGAGCGCTGTGTTATTATAAAACTATGACTGGTAATACCTGTGCGTTTCGAGGGTGTCACTCAAAAGAAGGTCAAGGAATAAACATGTTTTCATTTCCAAAGGATCCTGGACAGTTAGTACATTTGCACCGCTATGATACATTTGTTTATATTTGTTTTGTTGTATTTATCTGCTGTATTTTATTACGTGAAAGGTATATGGAAATCGAATAATATCATATTTCTACGCGTAGATGAGGTAAAATAAGTAAGGAGTAAGTAGTAATAGATACATTATAAAAAAATCATAGGGTTTTCCGAAATTTACAACTTATTTTGTTTAAACAAAATAAAAGATCATATTGTCTACCTACCGTTTAAATTCTAAGTACCTATAATTATTGTCTATGTACCTATCGAAGAATTGAAAAATAGCAGAGTTACCTGTAAAAATATCCAACATACTCTTTACAAAAAGAAAATCGTTTGTAGCATTATAGGAGTTGCCTAAGAAACAATTTCTACCTGCATACATATTAAATTAAAGCCGCATAATGGATCAGATTGCTAAAAAATAATTTAAAAAAAAAAAAATTAAAATAGCACTATCATTGTCTAATATAACCAAAACTCAAAATTTGTCAAACATTTACTTAAATTTTACGCAGTGCCTAATGGTCATCTAAAAATTTATAATTATAATAAAAATGTCACAATAAACCTTTTAGATTATGACCCTTATTTGTTATGTAAATTTAAGGACCAATAGACCTAGATATAACATTGTTTATTTTAGTTTTAGGATTGTTGATTAAAAATGTAAGAAACGGTAACAAAACTGCTGTTCAATATTTAAGAAGAAATAAAGGGATACATAAGAAAAAACTGTTTTTCTACTTCTGTATTAGTAAGAACCTTCTTACGCACTGTCTACTTTATCCGTAAAACTTTAATTATACACACTATATTGTAAAAAGCCAAGCTCTGCGTATGACCAGTTACGTAATATTATAATGTCTGCATTAACAAGGGCAATTTTCGCTAACGCTCGTACCGTAATTTTCGAAATCGTGTGTAATAGGCTTCTAACCACTCTTGGCATGTAATATACTATTTCATTTCCTTTGCCAAATGTACTATCAGTAAGTAACGCACAATTAATAAAACATTTCAAAAATATTTTTATTTTATTTAATTTTTTTTTTTTTAATTTTACGAAATTTGCTGGAAAGCCAATTACATGAAACACAGAAGATAATCATGAAAAAATTACTCCTTGCTAGGTACCGACATTTTTATTTCAGTGTAAAGCATATTTTCTTCATCGTTTTAGTGCTTCTTTTAATGTAATAACCCGGACAACTGTCAAAATTTCAAGGTGAAGGGCATATAATTTGATCCCCATTTAATCAATGCTAAATTCGGGATTTTGTCGCTTCTCGTTTGTTGGCTCTTCTCGGCCTTGGCTTGCTCTTTTGTTTTACTTAGACCCAGACAAAGACATTTTAGTGTAATTTTCTGTGGCATCAGTTACCATTTTCGATTCCTTTGGATCTTTTTTGCCCATATATTCCCTCAAACAGCTAGCAGTAATCTTCTTTTTCTAAAGATCGGTGACTTGGTCTTGTTTTTTTCACAGCAATAAGAAAACTGTACAATAACAGAATGATCTACTTTAATTGGGCTAGCATTTCTTTTGTTAGCAGATACTTTAATTGATTCTTCGCTATCACTTTCTATATGTGATCGCCTTGTCATTGCACGTTACCATCGATCTGATTGGAGTGATTAATGCCACTTGGTCCGGGTTCTTCAACAAAATCGTTAGATCTGACAGATTTTTCTGCTTCGACGTTTATTTTTCGTGATCTTTTTACTTTTGGTTTATCATTGACTATGGCTTCATTTTCTACTATTTTTTGAAAACATCTACTCATATCACTTTGGTCGATAATTGTCGAGGCACCCAGAACTTTCTTATAAACTTCATTTCTATCAAGAGGGAAAATTTCTGTTGCTCGAAGGCCTCCTTTATTATTGCTTCATCTTTATTTGTCAGCATTTGTAAACACTCTTCTAACATTGCTGGAAACTGTGACTTGGGAAGACAACCTTTATTTTTAATTTCCGTTTTGTCAATTGTTTTCTCCACACTGCTTTAAGTGGTCTAAAATATGACACGTCTAAATGTTGACAAATATGTGTACTGTGGGGAGGCAAAAACTTGAATTCTATGTCAGCCTCAACACACTTATTGATACTGTTCAGTGATAAATGGCTTGACAGAGGGGGACAAAAGAGTTCGGTCGGCCGCTGCACAAAACATGACCGAGGTTGATGATTTTGTAAAGTCTAGTATTCTGGATACATGCTACGAACAATAATACGTTTTCTCCCGGGATCGTCCATGAGGTTGGATTCATCATAATTAATGATGCTTGCAGGTGGAACACCTTCAATTGAAGTATGGAGCTCATTGAAATACGCGTTTAATATTTCAACTGCCAAGGAAGCTCTAGCTCTCTTAAAGTTCTCAGATGCTCGTACGGATAAATGGGGGTGTCGTTGCAAGAATAACTTAACCCAGTCATCGCCAGGTAAATTGTCTTTGAACTGTGGTATGTCTACACCGTTGCGATTCAAGTGTCCTTGGGCGAATGTTTTTATGTCATTTTCTGTCATCGGGTACCCAAAACTTGCCGCTACTAACAAACCGTCGCTGAAGGCTTTCTCTTCGCCCACACTAAGAACTGGTGGTCTGCCAAGTTTGTTTTCATGTCTTCCTCTATATTTCTTGTTCAGGGTTGCATAAGGTACACTAAACCTTTCTCCTGCTTGTCGGAAAGATAAATTACCGTCTACAATAGCAGCTAATGCATTTTCCATTGCATTTGGATCATAATCCCTCCTTATCTTGCTACCCAACTTCCTTTTGTATTTTCTAGGCATGTTTCATATTACCCCGAAAAGTTGATTTTTGTTATTTTCGGCCAAAATAAAAATTGGCATAATTCAAACTAATCTTGTTTACATAAGATGTTAGTTCAGGTAATGAACCCACTTCTTTTTCATTAAAGCATATTTGTAACTATAATAATACTCTGTAGAGATGGGACTATATGGGGTTCACAAAAAGTCATATTTTAGTCAGATTTTATTTCATTTTTTTTCTACTGACGTTTTATAATAGCCCCTTTTTGATTGTCGTTTTTATTTTTAAATAACCTCCTTTTAGGCACAGCGTGTTTAAAAGTTTTTTAAGCAGGCTGTGCCTAAAAGTAATTATTTACAATTAAAAACTAAACACATACTATAATTTTACCTTTTTATTATGAATATTAAGAGTACCGTTACTTATATTATTCAAATTAATGCTTGGGTAACCTAAAACAGTACGTTCAGATATTTCTCTTTGTAAAATAAATGAGGAATCTGAACTAGAAATAGAAAACGAATTTGCAACAGCAATATCAATTAAACCCATGCCGCTAGTAGAGCTGGTAGGACATTCTGATTTATTAGATTTAACACGTTTGTTGTTAGCGTCCAAAGATTTTTCACCAAGAATTTTTTCGGAAATGTTTCTATTGTTTTCTAAAGAATCGTCTATATACCCCTCAGCCACGGCATTTGACCGCCAACCTCCATGTCGCTTTAGCATAAATACCGGGTGTTTCAGGAGGTACGCTCACCCCTATAACTTTTTTACTGTTTACGTTACAGAAATAAAATTTTGTGGGTTTATATGTGATACTATTTTGCATTTTCTAACATGGCGGATGCCATTTTCTCACTTCCGGTTTACCCGGAAATGACCTCAACCTTAGATTTTTAAATGGAACACCCTGTATATTTTTGGCTTTATCGATTCAGAACACCATTCCAAATTCAACGACACCCCATACGTCACTTTTTGACATTTTAAATCATTTTAAATTTTATTTTTATTTTTTCATCTAGATTGCTATGAACTCTCTAAAATTGTTTACTTCTAAACCAAAATCTTGATAAAAATACAATTTTTAAGTTTTATTGTATTTTAAATTTTTTACAAACTTTTTAACTTTTTAAAAAGTCTTTTTCCAAAAGAACTCGATTTTTTCAAATGGAAACATATTGGCTCACTCGGGCAAAAAGATGGAGCACTTTTTTCCCAACAGTTTGATATCACACACACAAATGTCAAAGTAAAAGAGAAGAGATAATTTATTAAAAATAGCCATTAATGACAAAAAATACAAGAAGCGCAAACGGCTTTTCATTTATCTAGGTACCCATGACGCCATAATGCTCATAAACAAATGAACATAATTATTACAAATTTAATATATTCATTGAAACAATAAGAACGGTTTAGTTAGTCCAGTTGTTCAAAATGCCTTCCTTGTGCTTCCTGACAGGCGCGAACATTTTGAATTGTTTTCCTTACCACATTTTGTAAATTTTCCCGTGTAATTTTGTTAATGGCAGCTCTTACGCGATTTTCCAATTCTTCTCTGGTGGCAGGTGGAGTGTTGTATACCTCATTTTTGATTGTACCCCACGCAAAAAAATCCAACGGGGTAATATCTGGCGACCTGATAAATAATAATCATTAGTTATTTAAGTCACTATTAATGTATTTCTTACATACCTAGGAGGCCATCTAACAGGGCCAGTAGTACCAATCCAATTTTCTCCAAATCTGTCGTTAAGATGCTCTTGGACTGCACGAGCATTATGTGCCGGCGCACCATCTTGCTGAAAGATAATATTTATCCTGTCTTGTAGTGGCAGCTCATCTAAAAACTGCTCAATTTCATTCCTGAGGAATTGAAGATATCTTTCACCAGTTAAGTGCCCATCAAAAAAAATTGGGCCTATTATTCTACCTCCAATAATGCCAAGCCAACAATTAAATCCAAACCTCGCTTGAAAATTACCTTCCTGCATTAGGTGTAGATTATCTTGAGCCCAATACCTTTTATTATTTCTATAACATTCCCAGGTTAGTAAATCTACTTTCGTCCGAATATAAAATATTACATGGAAATGTCGGATCTACATTATTTTTGTCCAAAAACCAATTGCAATACTCCAGTCTTCTGGCAAAATCATCTTCGTAAAGATGCTGGTGGATTTGATATTTAAATGAGTGATACTTATATTTATGTAAAATTCTCCAGGCCGAAGAGACAGTTATCGCGCATTCTAAAGCAATTTCTCTAAGCGATGCTGTTTTGTATGCCTCAACATATGCCAACACATCAATTTCCTTGTCTTGGTTAATAATAATTTGTTCTTCTTCGGGTTCGGGCTCATTCCTCAGCTTCTGAACGAGTCTAGGAAAGTAATGTCTCGAGGGGTGTCGTCTCTCGGGAAACCTGTCAGCATACACCCTGGCCGCTTGAGTAGTGTTTTGCAAACATTCGCCATAAATTAGTACCATATCGATTTTTTCGTTTCTGTTATAAGTTTCCATTTTAATATTTTATTTAGAAATTACTAATACCTGACCGAATTAGAATTATTATTACTGACAGAAAAATCAAACGATAAAATAGCAAGCTACTGTTATGTCAAACTAATTTTAATGATGGTGGAATTTAAATTTGTTATTATGTTCATTTGTTTATGAGCATTATGGCGTCATGGGTACCTAGATAAATGAAAAGCCGTTTGCGCTTTTTGTATTTTTTGTCATTAATGGCTATTTTTAATAAATTATCTCTTCTCTTTTACTTTGACATTTGTGTGTGTGATATCAAACTGTTGGGAAAAAAGTGCTCCATCTTTTTGCCCGAGTGAGCCAATATGTTTCCATTTGAAAAAATCGAGTTCTTTTGGAAAAAGACTTTTTAAAAAGTTAAAAAGTTTGTAAAAAATTTAAAATACAATAAAACTTAAAAATTGTATTTTTATCAAGATTTTGGTTTAGAAGTAAACAATTTTAGAGAGTTCATAGCAATCTAGATGAAAAAATAAAAATAAAATTTAAAATGATTTAAAATGTCAAAAAGTGACGTATGGGGTGTCGTTGAATTTGGAATGGTGTTCTGAATCGATAAAGCCAAAAATATACAGGGTGTTCCATTTAAAAATCTAAGGTTGAGGTCATTTCCGGGTAAACCGGAAGTGAGAAAATGGCATCCGCCATGTTAGAAAATGCAAAATAGTATCACATATAAACCCACAAAATTTTATTTCTGTAACGTAAACAGTAAAAAAGTTATAGGGGTGAGCGTACCTCCTGAAACACCCGGTATATCCATTCCAGAGTCCACTAAAAAAGTTGCTGAAGATCTTCGAAAGCAGTGGCTTGTATATTCATTTGCTTTTGGAAGCCCCAAGAACTCAGCAATTTTCTTTGGTCATGCTCCAATGGTATTAATGCCCACTGGAAGTCTGGAACATTTGGAGTTTCTGTACGTGATAAAAAATCTTTTATGGGTTATGTGCGCTGGACGTAGTTAGGCGTACTTTCGGACAATATTCAAGAAGTTGATACCGTCAATAGAGCCTTCGCTAATTACAAAGCTTCTTGCAACATTTGTTTTATTGTTTGGAATGGTTATTTTAATTAAAGACTCCGAAATTTCGATATTATTCATCTTTATATATGTGAGTTCTTCTCTGCGACATGCTCCAGAGATTCCCACAATAAGAATGACTTTGTCCAATAAATAGTTCTTATCGTCTGCTTCTTCACACCAGTTTTTGAATTTTTCGTTTGTGCCTTCTTACAAACTCCTTGATTTTTAGGGAACGAGGTTCACCATTGCCTCATTCGCGGCATTTTCAATGTCCGAGTCTTCTTCTATATCACTCATTGTTTACTTAATATTTGCCGCAGTATTTGACAAAAAAATTCTTTCAAATTTTATTTTGACAGGTGTCAATTTTTTTGACATGAAAGGTGTAAATGAACACAGGTAATAAAATGTTTGATAAAATAAATTAATAATGGATAATTCCATTTTCAAGATGACCAGAATTTTGATTAAAGGTGCAAAAAAGCCAATGTCATATCTCAAAAACCAGCAAACAGGTCTGATTTTGACAGATGCTAAGGACAAAGCTGAATTGCTCGCAGACAAACTCTGTGAGCAATTCAGCGAAAATCCAACAACGGACCCACATAGAGATGAGAGGGTCTCCAGAGCTATTTAAATTTTTAAGTCAATGAACCATCCGATTCAGAACTTCCCAGAGGTGACGCTAAACGAAGTCAAAACAATAACAAGTGTTTTAAACCTCAGAAAAGCCCCGGGTTTCGACGGTATCAAAAATGCGGCGTTGCGAAACCTACCCGACAGAGCTTTGGGGAATATTGCAAGCTTATCCCAGGCGATAATCAAAGAAGGCCATTTCCCATGTGCATGGAAACACGCAAAGGTAATCTTAATACACAAGAAAAGGGAAGACCCAACTGCTGCAGTGAGCTATAGATCGATCAGCCTACTCTCTAGTTTGGGAAAAATAATCGAAAAACTGATTTTGTCTCGTCTAAGTGACTTTGTGTTTGAGCGCAATGTTCTGCCTAATGAACAGTTCGGTTTTCGAGCCGAACATTGCACAGTTAGGCAGACAACGAGGCTCACATCAAATATCATGAAGGGTTTTAACAGCAGGATGCACACGGGGGCGGTTTTCTTTGATGTCAGTAAGGCTTTTGACAAGGTATGGCACAACGGTTTACTATTAAAACTAATAAGGCTCGGAGCTCCAAACTATCTCGTTAAGATTGTGGCTTCATTTCTTGAAAATAGAAGTTTTGCAGTCTCGTCGGAAAGCGCGCTTTCTTCGATAAAACGCATCAGGGCTGGAGTGCCGCAAGGCTCACCTCTATCTCCGATGCTGTACAATATATACCCTCACGATATACCGAAGGATAGACAAAATAAGCTCTATTTATTTGCCGACGACACTGCAATTACTGCAAAATCAAAACAACCGTGGTTGATAATCTCAAGGTTGCAGCGCCACATTAAACGTATAGAAAAATGGCTTTCGGCTTGGAAGATTCGTCTAAATTCTTCTAAGACGAAGGCCATATTTTTCCTAAAAAGCAACGTCAAACGACCTGAAACTAGGCTTAGCGTTAACGGGGTACAAGTGAATTGGTGCCAGGAAGTTAAATACCTGGGACTTATCTTCGACCAAAGGCTGAATTGGAGGCTAAGTCAACCTCTACAAGGTCTTGGTCAGGCCGGTTTTAACTTATGGTGCGCCCTCGTGTTGTAACATAAGCAAGGCGGAGCTGAACAAGTTCCAGATAGTTCAGAACAAAGAACTAAAGCTAATAGCAAATGTACCGAGATATGCTATGAACCGAGTTCTACACAATGACTTTAAAATACAGACCATAAAGGAGTTCTTTTTAAAAATCATAACCGACTACTACAAACGTACGGACATTTCGACCAACGAACTCATAACACAGTCACATACAAGAGCAAGACCTGACTCGACATACAAACTACCTAAAGATTGGCTTCCTATTGGCGAGCCCATTTAACAGTAGGGAGGCACTAGAAATAGTGGAGAAGCACTATCAACACAGCACTATTTTAAGAACGGTAAAAAAAGGCGCCAAAAACAAGCAGCATCAAAATCCTAGATAACTACGCACGACTCGCCAAGGAATATAGCTACTGCCGAACAAAAATAAAAAATACATAATATGAACAATACCGACAAAGTAGACGAGGAAAGAAAAGAAGTCACAGGTCTAACCTAGCTTACGAACACATGGAAGATCCCGTATACTTTGAGTAAGATTTACCTACTTAAAATGACAGTAATAATTATTGGAATATTACCGCGGTATAAAATGTTTTTCATTTTATTTTAAACCTACTCCTATATGATTTTCTATATCGTTCAATTTTAAATGTGATTAATCTTTGTGGTATTTTAAACTTATTTTAGACGATCATAATAGTATGATAGTACTAAAATATGTTTAAAACCTATTAAATCCACATACAGGAAAACAGACAATCATTATTTAAGAAGACTGAGTGAGCCGAGAGTAAACATGACCTAGTTGTGCCAAATATAGACATGCTAAATTAATTTTTTCGAAAACAAACGTTGCAAATTCAGTTATAAATATTTATGTGCACAAACGTTAGGTATAGCGCAAAAAAAGTGAAGGTACTTTCACTATGCTTCAATTGTAATCTATCACACGAATGTTAGATTAGCATAAATTATTGATGTATCTACCAACCAAATAACTGGTTTTTGTTTGTAATTACTTGTGCGTAGAACACACCGTATTTTGTTTCGACTAATTTAAATTTATCATGGTTTTTCAACTGAGAAATTGTTTTTCTTTACCTCTTGTTCCATTATTGGCCTAGGTCTATAATGAAAACAGCTTAGAAAATTATAACGTTTGCAAAGAGTCAATGACATAGGTATACAATACACATTATACAGGGCACGTAGTTAGGCAACTGGATATTCTTCTTTGGTGTAGAGAGTTGCCTATTCTGGTAATTATCCAGTGCCAGTTTAGATAACTTTCCGCCCTTAAGCACATTTAAGCTTACGCCCCCGCCTCTACCCCCACCTCCCCGCCGGAGCGAGCTATGTGAAATTTTATCGTCAACAATTTTCGTTTTGTCTTCTTCCACGCTTTCATTACCATAACTATCCACTGATACTAAAACTGACGATGATGAGCCACTAACACTTTTGTCTTTAAGAATTAAAATAGGTGTCTAACTTTGGGACGCTTCTTAAAACTGGTTTTGTAAGTTTTCACCATTAATTTTTTTTCGCGGCGCGACCCTTATTTTCTGATTTAAACTCGTTGTAGAATATTAATAGAATTTGTACAAATAAATTTTTACAATTAAATTACACAATACTTAAATTATTTTTTTTACAAACGTGATCAAAATGGAACTTTTAACACTCTCTACTGCCTTAAAAATGTTACTTTAAGGCAATAGTGCCTTAAAATATCTACTTTAAGGCACTAGTATTAAAAGTAAAATGTCAATTTTTTCAAAAAAACGTAAAAAAACATTTCTATTTTATTTATTTATACTTATATTAATAGTACAATTTGAAAAATGAATTCCTTCCTCAGTTCTGCTGTTCTTCGTGGTTGAGGAGGATTGAACAGAAATAGCAGCATGCATGTCCAGTTGATGTTGAAGCATCATCGGCTGATGTCGTTCGTACTGTAAGCAATTTTTGAGCAATAGAATTTTTATTTTCCAAGGAATCCACGATGTACCCTTCCGCAACGGTTAAGGATTTCCATCCCCCATGCCGCTTAATTGTCGTCAAATTCGCTCCAGCATCGGCAAGTAAGCTCAGGGGAACGGCGAAAGCAATGCCCCGTAGAGTGTTGAATTTGGAAGTTGCAGAAATCTTGCTATAGCAGCAGGAAATTTTCCGAACGTATTAATTTCGACGGATTTCTGCTGCATTTACCTTTTACAGATTTTGAGAAGAGCCGCCGATGTACGACATCTGCTGGACGAAGATCAGTATATTTTCAATGAAAATCCAAATAAAATTTTTCAACGATGGTGAAATTTCGTGGTACCTTGGTTTTGGTATCTGATATTTTAATAACTAATGAAGTCTCCATCTTCCACGTTGTTAAGAGTCAACTGACTAAGCTCCTCCCTGCGGCAGACACCAAACACTTCTACAATCGTAGCTACTTTCATCCGAAGGTACTCATCATCCGGTGCGCACTTCAGAAACTGTTCAATTTGGTCTCTAGTAAAAATTTTTGATTTTTTGGCCTGGTAACCCTCTCCTTGACGCTTTAAGTAGGCAACCAATTTAAACTGTGTGCTGATATCTACGTCGTTATTTACACGTAGCATAGCTTTGATCATCGAATAATGGAACCAAAGAGAAGATGACTTCCATACCTTTGCCTTTTCCTCAAAATAGGGCAGGGATATGTTTTCGGAATACTTTCCAGAAACGCCTTTGTTTTCATACCACTTTATAAATTTATTATGAGCAATCTCATATTGAATTCTTGATTTTTTGTGGCAGTTAATCCAAGGTAGCTCTGTAAGCAGCTTTTTCTATGTCGTTAAGTGGATCGATTTCTTGTATTTCTTGCATTTCTGGCAAATCACAACAGCCAGCGTTAGCGTTTTAATAAAACTGACAAGATCTTTCAAATTTTCAATTTTTCTGTAAACAAATCAGCGAACAATGATGGTTGCTAGGTTTTATTGACAAATGTGAACTAATTTAATATAAATATACGATGCTATTAGAAACTACCTGGATGTAAGATATTCTAAACATATAATTTTCAATTATTGTATGCTTTTTATTGCCGTTTGTAGAAAAAATATTGTATGATATTTAGGTTAAAAGTATTTTTAAGGCACTCTTGAAATTTCCACATGCGTGCCTTAGGAATGTACTTTTAACACTTATATCATAAATAACTATAAAGACATTTATGAATTTTTATAATACGAAAGTTTCATTTCTTGGTAGCTCACATAAACGTTTTTTTTTTTTTTTTTATTTTACTTTTTTACGGTTCGTCGGCGTATTTGAGGCCATCTAGAACCGGTCATCGACCGTACGGTTTTTAATCGTGCGGTCTACCGACTGGGGAGTGTGAAACGGCACCTTCACCCTACGAGATATCCGATCTCATCCGGCCTGTCCGGCGTGAATAGGATGGTTTTGATGTCGATTCATTTTACACTCTTCCCTAAGACAAGAGCACGCGGTGTTTCCCAAGCGGTCACCCATCCAAGT
The DNA here is from genome assembly GCA_963920685.1 of Polydrusus tereticollis. Classification (NCBI taxonomy): domain Eukaryota; kingdom Metazoa; phylum Arthropoda; class Insecta; order Coleoptera; family Curculionidae; genus Polydrusus; species Polydrusus tereticollis. Next base: position 81,168,699 of record OY987329.1, on the reverse strand, counting down.
ACTAGCCGCGCTAGACACCGCTTAACTTCGGTGATCTGACGGGAACCGGTGCTTTAGGTGTCGCTAGGCCCTTGCCTTCACATAAACATAAAACAATAATTAAACGTATGGTATGCATATCTCTGTATAGTGTATACACCCTGTAACAAATAATATACCGTTTATTTTGCCCCTTTTGCAAATTTTATACAGGGTGGCCATTTGAAAACGAAACAAAGCCAATTTTGGGCTCCCCAGGTTGTTAAAAATAAAAAACGCTCGGATCCGTCGATTTTTGATTTTAGGGGGAAACATTTTTTTGGCATTTTGGCCCTCTGAAAGTCAAACCCCTAGCGGGGGCGACAACTACCCCAACGATTTTAAATGGTTTAATGGTTAACTCAAGTGCTAAAAGGGTACAAATCATTTCATTATTTTTTGCGAACAATGAATGTGTTAATATATAGGATTGCCCAACTATTTAACCACCAACATTAAAATCGACAAGTCCTTCGAAAGTACATTTTGGAAGTAGTGCAAAAATTTCGGGAGACGGTGTCAGTAGCTAACCAAAAACGTAAAGTGGAAAATCCAGAAGTAAATAAAGCTACATGGTTGGCGATTTTAGGACATGTTGTTCAAGATCCCACACTGAGTACAAGAAAGCTGGCTACAGCATCTGGTGTTAAAAGAAGCAGCATTCAAACGATATTAAAAAAACAGAAGTTCCATCCTTACAAAATCATCGGGTACAAGAACTTAAGAGTCAATCACTGTAACCCCTGACCGGCACGCAACCGACCATACAGCAATGTAAATTAGATGGGGTTTCTTGCGCTCAGCTGTCACTGAATTGCGAGAAAACTTGTAAATTATCTAGCTTTGGTTAAAAGGATGTTGAAAGGCTGATGCAGATTTTTCTATTTGGCTTCCGTTTTCGAAATTTATACAAATATAATTGCCTTTCAATATCCTTTTAAATCCTTTTCAAACATTTTACAAAACAACGACCAGACACAGCTGCCGGTAACAATGACCCGCAATTATTGAGTTTTAAGGTTCAATATTTTGATCAAGATCTTCATGGGAAAGGGTCCGGATCCCCTGGACCCCTTCGTATCTGCTTGAGAGTCTGGGAAGTTTACCAAAGGCAATTATTCTATTACCCATTGCCCTTAATATCCCAACCACCTGCTTTCCAGCACTAACGTTCCCGCGGTCTTACAATAAAGTTCAGGACCTTTTCTAATTGAGGGTTCTACGTTCTTTTTCATGCCGCTAGCAGACGCTTTAGTCTTCATAGAGGCTCGCATACTTCAAAGAAGCACTGCGATGTCTCTTCTTCCTCCTAACATTCTAAATATATTACAACTTTTACAATTTCATGGAAACAAATTTTAATTTTTTCTTGTTTCCTGAACAAAACCTATTTTTTTTTATTGAACTATACCCAAGTAACTAGAAAATACCTAATAAAGGTTTTAGTTAGCTCGCAAAAAAAATTTGAATTATTTGTTACAAAATTTTAATTTATAGGCTTATACATACAATGATCATTTTAATTAATAGGCATTTACAATGAGCATACAAACAATATATTGTTGGTTTAACAATAGCAACTAAGTAGCACATTTTTATCAGTGAGTTTAAAGTTTAGACATTCATTTTACGCTTCTTAGCCTTAGTCTTGTGGAAGCAGCCTTGGGGGCATCTCTTGTAATAGTCCAACAGTAGTCGGCTCACATCTCACAGTTTCATTTTACCTGATGCCTTCTTTCCATGTTTAAAATATCCTTGTGGAACCTTTCACCGTGCTTGTCACTTACAGCACCACAATTTTCCAGAAAGTAATACAGATGGGAATCCAGAAAATGAATTTTCAACGACATATTTTATCCTAGGTTTTGGTAACATAAAAGAAAGGGCAACCGAGTCTTTATAGTTTTCTGCTTTCATGTTTCCCAAGAAAGTTGTTGCAACCATTTTAAAGGCATTCCAAGCATCCTTTTCCTCGCCTTCAAGTATGGAATCGAGTTGCGCATCTCCGAAAAGTTTCCTAATCTTCCCACATATATTCCCTCTTTAATTTTAGTGTTACTGATTTTAGGGAACTTTTCGTTTAAATAACTAAAAGCACGGCCTTCTTTATCCATGGCCTTCACAAAAATTTTTATAACTCCCAATTTTATATGAAGTGGCGGTAGTAAAATCTTTTCTGGGGGAACTAATGACTAATGACGCGCTGCCTACATTTTTCTTTCCTGGCTCAGAAGACTCTTTTGGTGGTCAATTTTTTTTTATGTAGTGATCCGATCGTGCTCGACTGTCCCATTCGTAGAGGAAGCAGCAGTATTTCGTATAACCTAGCTGCATTCCAAGCAAAATCGCCACAATTTTTAAATCCCCAAAAATTTGCCAATTATATCTTTCATATTGTATTGTCTCCAGTAACAATTTCAAATTGCTATACGTTTCTTTCATGTGGACTGCATGACCAATTGGGACTTAAGGCAACTTGTTTTCATTATGGAGTAACACAGCTTTAAGATTTACTTTTGAGGAATCAATGAAAAGTCTCCAGTCTTTTGGATCATAGTCGAGATTCAAAGCTGCCATTAATCCCTCAATGTCCCTACAGGCTACCAAATTGTTTTCCATGTTAAAAAATGGTGTTAGGTTTTTCTGACGGCTTCGGTACATAGAAACTTTTACTTTATCTTGAAGTAAGTTCCATTGTCGCAATCGAGAGGCCAATAGTTCGGATTTTTTCTTAGGCAATTCCAAATCCCTTATACGGTCACTTAATTCACTTTGACTTATTTTGTGAGGCTTCTTACTGGGAAGTTCACAGACAAAATCGGAGTCTTGAGAGGTTGATGGGCCGGCGACATTTTGCAGTAAAAGGGAATTAAAGTTTTATTCCATAAAAACAAGATAAATATATAAAATTTTCTGCATGGTAAAGTTCCATGAGCCCTCGCCTCAGTTCATCTTTTTACGATCCGAAGCCTATTTTCTTGAAGAGGCTCCTTAAAGAGTTAAGACAACCATCAAATAGTTCTCTGTTTTTTAATTTCTAACTTTAAGTTGTCAAAGTTACATGATGTTCTAAAAAGACCTACAGCTTATAAATAACCGATGCAAAATATTATAATTTTTAAATAATACAACTTACTTGTTTCGTACATTTTATGAATAGTGTCACGGATAGATCTTATATCCAATCTTCACACATCGCACTATCTTTGAATTAGAATGTTTGTTTCAGGGTGATTCTAATAATACATTTTCCTTAACTGTTGTTGAAATTACGCTTACAGTGAAGTTATTCAAATTTAGGGCAGCTGCTACACGCTAAACATTAGTAAAGTAGAAATAAAATATCTAGACCTTAACATACTTTTAAATTTATTCTCTGTACTGCTGTCCAGGGTAACAATATACCATTGTTGTTAAGTTGTTCCTGAAAATAGCTTCTAGCTATTAGCTCTTTGCACCGGCTATTTAAATGCTTCGGCATTATTCGCAAATAGTAAACAACGTAATCGACAGAGATATATATGTGCACTTTTGTTGTTCTGAAATGAACAGTTGTTTAATGCTATTTATGAAAAAATCTGAAGTTTTTGTTAAAAAAAATTGACGGCACAGCAACATAGAAGCACAAAACAATTAAGGTTAGTTTTTCATGAAACGTCAAACAAAGCCAACGAACGAGCTGGCGCCACCGCACCGTTAATAGTTGTGTTGCCAACTATCGGCCAATAAAATTCGAATTGTATTAATTTTTACAAGCTTAAATACATAAGATATTTGCTACAAGTAGGTTCGTATCAAAGAAGAATACTTTAAGTTTGTAGTAAATTTAATATCGCATGAAGTTTTAATACTTTTTGCCCAAATTTAATTTCCTCGTGTTTTCTACGGACTTACAATTATCAGCTGATTGATGACGTGCATCGGTTTTTGTTTTCCATTAACCATAACTTAGTAATTTTTCCATTAGCAAGCATGAAAGAAGCAGCAGAGATATTTAAACTAGCCGTAGAAGCAATTGCTTTCTTTTACTCTAATTAATTAATTTTAAAGATACAAATAAATCCAAAACAAAACAAACTGCAGAAAAGATTTGCCTCTTGCCAGTTTTACAACCAAATAATAAAACTATCAAAAAATGTCAATATCTGCTTGAAATCAACTGGTACAAGTACAATCGCTAAACCAATGTTCTTCGGCAACTTTTCCCTAATTGCGTAACTATTCCTGCTTTTTAATTTTTTTTAGATCTTAAGGGCCAATATTACCCTGATGATATAATACGACCCTGCTAACTTTTACTTTCACCCACAGCAGACCGTCGCAGTCCGCCGCATCTTCCACTGTAATGCCAATAGCAGGAAAGCCATTATCAGTCGCGGCATCTATGAGCCTTGGGCCCAGTTACTATTCATCGAGGCAACCCACACAGCCTCCACGACACAGCTTAAGGCCCATGAGTACAGATGCCTTTTCATTATCGAACAGTATTTTAGGTAAGTTTTCTTTTTCTAGGCAAGTGGAGTTGCATTTACGTCTTTCTTATTTTAATGTAGATATCACTGTAAGTCTAGTATTATAATAATATTGTAAATAAGGAAAGAACAAATAAATTACGAACAAATGGCTGGTTAGCTTAGGTACAAAAAACATCAACAATCGTTCTACTTACAGTTCACACCACAAAATCATACATTTTCTCTCAACTTCTTGCTTGAAAATGAAAATTAATAACTTCTTCTATAATATCGCTTAAAAGTCCATATGCCATAAAACAGTAAACATTTTATTTTTGGGCACCCGGATGTTGTCAGTAAATATAATATCCCCTAATATATTCTTTTTTTCCTTAGAGCGCCGTCTCCTATCGGAGCTATTCTTATATTTGATGCAACTGCTCTGAATAGCTCTATAGATAAACATCCAAACCAGAAACTCTCCATGCAGTCACGATATCCTGCCTCTCGATCTTTTATTTATTTTATAATTTCGTCTTGTACGATCAGTTTAATTAAGCTCTCTATCGTCTCCCATCGCATGCTCAAAATATCCAAGTTTGCGTTTTTTTGGTAACAGAAGCAACTGGGGTTCTATACCCATGCGACGGAGGTCCTCTTCATTGGAAACGAGCTCCGTTCATATATTTTGAGTGTTGGATCCAATGCTCAAATGCTTCCAGTTATTTCATATGTTGTTGTTTAAAAAGTGTCCAGGCCTCCGTTCGGTACATATAAGAATCGAAAAGACATAACACCTAACCATGCTACCTACTCTCAATTCCTTCGTAAGATTGGCATTCGAGAAGTACTACTCAAGTACTGTGTCATTTTCATGAACGCGCCCTAGTTCCATCCATCCGCCTATTGATTTCAACAGTTAGGTTATTATTGCTATTCATCATAGTCCCTATAGGTATTGATGAAATGTAATGAAATGAAATGAAATGAAATATATTATTGAAATGAATGAAATTAAATATATTACATAATTTAGATAAATTACAATGTAAATAACAATTGGTTATCAAAGTACACCTAAACTGCAATGTCGGTGTGTGTACTTTACTTTATGCGCAAGATTAAGTTTATAGGTATAATATAAGAATGCAAGTAGTGTATAATAGTAGTTTAGGTTAGTTCAGGTTAGTACATGTATAATATATGCATAGAATGCAGCAAACAAATGAGATAAATTCCAAATTCCATGTAGGTAACGAAAGGCATAAAATCACCAAAAATGCAACAAGAAAAGATACTTTTTTAATTAGTGTATTAAAATTTACGTTCAGTCAAATATTAGAATTTTTATAAAATCAGCTTCTTTTGTTCTGATAATCTGCTTAATTTTCTTACTAAAGAGAGAGATGCTATTTATACGCCTTATTTCAATCGGCAACAAATTGTAAAATTTAGTGGCAAAATAATTAAGAAATCTCTGTGTGGTGGTCTTCGCGAGGCGTGGCACATTCAGGTCCTGCCGAGTATTGCTTCTAGTTTCATACGTAAAAATTGACTTTCTTAGTACTGGGTTTTTATAAGTAAATAAAATTACTGATTTAACATAAAGTTGAGGAACACTAAATACATTTGCCTCTTTAAACAATAAATCAGATGGATATCGTTTTTGCTTCTGTAGAAGGAACTTTAAGAGAAATTTTTGAGTGGTGTTTAAAACATTCATGTTTGAGGGAAAAGTTCCACCCCAAATCGAAATGCCGTAACTAATGATAGATTCAGCCAAAACGATATACAACGTCCGCAATACCTTTGCATACATAACATTTCTAATGCTATATAACTTCCAGACAAGTTTCCGAATTTTAGCATTTAATTGCTTAATATGTTCCTCCCACCCCATATCTCGATCAACAATAATTATACCTAAGTATTTTATTTTATTAATTTTATTTATTGCTGTAGTGCATTGGCAATTTTGTTTATTATTTTGAATGCAATCAAATGAATGAATTTTCAGTTCGTTAAGATATGGTTGATATATATCATAGATGCTAAAACATACAAACCTAGTCTTTTTCATGTTTAAAGTTAATAGATTTTCTCCAAACCACTGGATAACCCTAGAAAATTCCAAACTTGCAAGTTCAAAGACCTCCTGCCACGTTTTACCGGTAAATATAAGAACAGTATCATCAGCGTATGATATTATTTTGGCACTGCTCTGCATGAAAAGAAGTTCATTTATATACAAAAAGAAGAGAGCAGGTCCCAGTACAGTTTCCTGTGGAATACCACAATTTACAGTCCTGAACTCCCCCAGTTCACCCTCAATTTTTACACATTGCTCTCTACCCCCAAGATAACTTGCAAAGAGTTTATTAGGTAACCCTCGTACGCCATAATTGTTTAACCTTTCTAGAAGTATTCTATGAGATACCGTGTCAAATGCCTTGGCTAAATCTAGAAATATTACCAAAGGCTTTTTATTATGATCTAGTGCATCATTAATTGAATTGCCTACCTGGAATAGAGCATTTTCAGTAGACATTCCTTCTCTAAAACCAAACTGGTTGCTGGAAAGAACATTATTTTTTGTCAAATGATTATTTAGTCTTTGTCTAAGCGACATTTCTAACAGTTTACCAAAGTTATTTATTACCGATATTGGTCGATAGTTATCCATAAGATTTTTATCATTATTTTTGTAGATGGGTGTAACAACAGATTTTTTTAAGTCAGTTGGAAATACTCCCTCCGAAAAACAACGATCGAAAATGTACGCTAATGGCTTTACAATTTCAAATTTTACTTCCTTTATTATTTTTGAGGATATCTGGTCAAGGCCGGGTGCCGAGTTATTTTTTAGCTTATTAATATTACTTAATATAGGATATAAAAACATATTTGTACATTGTAGATTCCTTTCAGTAAGTTTTTTTTAACGTTAATTTGTGCTGCCATATTTGAACCTATATTTACAAAAAAATCGTTAAGCATATCAGCGACATCCTTTTTGTTACTAATGGTTTCGTTATTTTCATTTTTTAAAATAATAGGTTGAACAGTTTTTGTTTTATTAAGTTCCTCATTAATTACATTCCAAATTTTTTTAGGTTTATTTTTATATTCGCCTAATTTATTAATGAAATAATCTCTCTTAGTTTTATGAATTAGATTTTTTAGACTGTTGCGGTAATGTTTATATTTATTTAATAAATTTAAATTATTTTTGTCTGTTAAAACTTTGATCTTTAGTTTATCTCTAGTCCGAATTGAGGTAACGAGACTGGAAGTAATCCACGGTTTTATTTTCTTTCTGCACGATGGTATCTTAATCTGGGTAGATGATATTTTTATGTTTTTAAGTAAAGTGTTTATAAAACATGCGTATGACTCATCAGGATCTGTTACATTTAAAACGTCACTCCAACTTTCCTGCCTCAACCTTTCTTTAAGTTTTTTATAATCTATATTATTTTTATAAGAGGGGTTGGTAGAATTTTCAAAATAATTACTGTGTTCTTCAAAGAAAATCTTTAAAATTATAGGATAATGGTCAGTTATGTCACTCTTTAAGATAAATGATTCAAAATTATTATTACGTACTTGAGAATTTACAAAAAAATGATCCAAACAGCTCTCTGAAGTGGTTGTAGCTCGTTTAGTTTTGTTAATATAACTCAGAAATCCATTCTCAGCCATAATATTAAGATACTCATTCACCAAACAATCATTTTCATTCAACAAATCAATATTTATATCACCCGTAAATATGCAGATATTGTCATTACTCCTTTGTATTAAAATATCGCGAAGATCACTAAGAAAAGTAACCACATTTGTAGATGGCAATCTATAAACAGTAATAAGCTGAAAACTGAAATTAGAGATAGAAAAATTTTAAGTCAAAAATGTATTTTCATGATGCCTGGATTTAGACACCGCCGTCACCCGAATATCCCCCCTGACGAAGACCAACACACCATCATTCTGATTGAATGTACCTTCCGAATAAAATGCATTGTAGTTGATAATTTTATAGTTATCCAAACAATTAATCTTCCAGGTTTCAGTTAAAATAATTATATCAAATTTAGTTGTTAAACTATCTAACAAAATCAACATTTCATCAAAATGTTTTCTTATACTTCTTACATTTATATGAAAAACACTAAAATCAGATTGCGTCGTCACCCTATAAGAATTCATATCAATAGAGTTTGCCTCTATATTAGCAAAATCATCAAGAGTCTTATAATATTGTAATAAATTCATACTAAAAATTAATAATTCTACAAACTATGCAATATCAAACCTTACCTAATTATAAAAGAGAACAAAATGCAAGTATTCACCCAAAATATAGAAAAGCAAGTATATACCTAGAGATTGTCGCTCAGCTCCAATCGTAATTAGCAAAAATAAACAATAATTAACCAGACTATAAAATATTCTAAAAAAAATAAAAAATAAAACAGTACATAAATATTCCTGTAAAATGTATAAAAAGTATTTAAAGTATTTAATCTATAAACTTATAAACAATATGTTATGTTATATGTCAAATTAGAAGAATTTTAAATGTTCTTTTTAAATGCAACCAAAAACGGATTTTTTTTTATTGGCTAAGATCATCAATGTCAGTTTCATTTAGTATTTTATGTTTAGTGTTATCAAGCTTAACAAAAATATTTCCATCGTATATAAATACAGATTTTCTGTGAAATGTCACTTGTGCTTTTTTGTATAATAATAACCTAGTTTTATCTAAGTCCTCGGATATTCCCATCTTTGATCCTTTTAGATTTTGGCAGTTTTTGAGGATTGTTATTCGTTTTTTTAAAGAATCCATCTTAACAATCACCGGACGTGTCTTTTTATTTTTGGGACCAATCCGATAGCATTTGACAATGTCATTCGCTGTTATAACGAGTGATTATTAATTATTTTGCTCAAGGGCGGCTGTGACCCAGTATACATAGTGTAGCAGTAGCGCGTAGATTAAATCATAGGGCGAACTTGCGAGAAAGCAGCGTTGTCACGTTGAAAACCTAAAACAATGTTTTTTTACGGTATGTAATATAAAATCCTGAGCTATCTTACTTTGATAATTCACCTCACTTTTATTGAACCAATCAAAACGCTCATTTTCATAGCAACCACCTTGGTAACGGTCGTCTTACCCGATAAGACTACCGCTAGCTCGAAAAGACGCTTTCGAAAAGACGCTTGTAGCTTTTTTACTTAAATAAAAAATTAGTAACACCTCTAACTTGTATATTTACCTTTATCAGACGGCCTTCATTTTTATGTTCAGTAAATTATCCAATAAAATACACCTCTAGAGGCGGTTTCTCATCTTCATACCTTCGTTTTTCACTCGAAACTCGATTTTCCAAGAAAATTTTCACTCAATGTAATTTTTACTTATAATCAAAGATAAGACCTTCGAGCTAAAGCTCTCGGGATCATATCAGATTATAAGTAAAAATTACATTTCGTAAAAATTTGTCAGAAAATCGATTTCTTGTTAAAAACATCGGTATTACCGATAAGACGCCTCCTCTATCGGTATATTACTGTTGAAAGCCTACTTTATATATCCGCCTCCTACTTCTAGACACCTTCTGATGTTTCTTCTTACCCTCAGAGACACATTAACCAATACGTTTGGAGAATTATTAATTTCGGCAATTTTTTCTGAAATCCTTCGTTTAAGATCATTTATATCCTCAATTGGTGTTCGATAAATGGAGTTTTTTATAAAAGGCCACAAGAAGAAATCGCAGGGTGTTAAATCGCAGGAACGAGGTGGCCATATTTGTTGCGTATTTCGGCTTATAACTCTGTTTTCAAAAAATTCACTTAAAAAATTTAAATTTTCTCTGGTTACATGAGGTGTAGCGCCATCTTGTTGGAAGTAACCTTCCCGCAATTCATCAACGTGAAGCTCATTAATAAATGTTGTCAGAATTTCGATCCGATATCTCTCAGCTGTAATTGTGCCATCAAAGTAAATTGGGCCTACTATTCTTCTAGAACTAATTTCTGCCCACACACCAACTTTTTTTCTACAAAAACATGCGGATTTTGCGTATTCCACATTCGCATATTTTGTGAATTAACATAGCCTGATAAATAAAAATAAGCCTCATCGGTAAAAAATGTTTTTTCAAAAGCACCACTATTTTCTTCTTGAAAATTGTTTAAAATACATTCACAAAAATTAAGTCTTTGGGGAACGTCATTGGGAAGGAGTTCATGAATAGCCGTAACACGATAAGGGTATAGATGATATTTTTCAAAAGTGTTTGACATGTACTGTAGCATAAATCCGTTTGCTGAATTCGTTGAGATAAATGCCTAATAGAAGTTGAAGGATTATTTTCCATAATTTGTCGCGCTTCTTCAATAACCTCATTCGATCGTTTCGTTGGTCTTCCAGCCCCTTTTTTATGTTGAACAGAACCAGTCTGACGAAATTTATCAATTAGGTATTGTGACCCAGTACGAAAATTATGAAAGGTCACCGCAACATCAGGAAACTCGGTTCGAAATTCATCAAAGCAGTCATGCATAGAGTAATTCCACACACCGCCTATTTTGTTTCCATTTCTAAAAAAACTTTCAACAATAAAAATTTTTTGTGCTTCACTAAACATTTTTACTGTAGATCTTTCAATCCGGCAACAAAGCTTCACCAAAACTTGATACGCTGAAAAATAAAAAAAAAATAAAAAATTAAATCATATCCTGCAAATAGCACTTTATAATAGTCAAAAGACGACTCCCCGGAGAAATATTAGTTAAAGCAATAGTAACCTACCTTCAAATAACTGCAAAAATTACAAAATTTCTCCAATTTTTAAACTTTACAAATTCACAAATTCAAATAAGACGTAAATGTCATAAAACAATCATGTTATCTTATCTACGCAGTACGGCCATGATGCTTTTAAAATGCATGGCCTCCCTTGAGCAAAATAATTAAAAATCACTCGTTATTAACACGTACCTTGGTATTAATCATTTCCAACACTCTCTCTTCCAAAGGCTCATTAGCGGTTTCAGGTAACCCATAAATACAAATATTATTATTCTTTTGATTCTGTTGCAGTTGATCGATTCTACTCTGCAAAACAGAAATCTGCTCGGCTTGCTTGTTTACCTTTTTTTCGAGGCGCTCGATGTTACCACTAAATTTATTTAATAAATATTTGTGGACATTTTAAATTTCGGTGTTTTTGATTTTTATTTCGAGATTACTGTCGTTACTATTTCCTTGTTTTTGGTTTCCATGAACTTAGAAGTAGAATTTTTTAAGTTCATTTTGAGCTATAATCTATGATAACCCGGCATAGCGTATAGCGTATATTATTGACTGCTTGCCCATTCACGATTATCGCTCCTTGTTGGCTCTCTGGAGCCTTCTGGAATATAAATTCCGTTTAAAATATCAGGGGCAGCACACAGATCTGTCTGCCACCTCTACGAATTTTGATGTCTTCAGACAACTTGCCATTAACATTAATCGCGGATCTCAGCCTTTATTTTCAGAACTGTTATTAACCCTATCTTTACCTTATCAAATCATAATCTATGAATCCTATACAGGGTCCTCCGCTTAAAACCCCCCAAATTATTGTTTCATTTTGAGTGACAAATTTGTGCAATATAGTAAGTTGTAGGTTTAACCACGATCTTTAAAAGCCAATACAGGGTGTCCTAAAAAGTTTTTTAATATAAATTATTATGGAATATATCTTAATTTTTTTGAATATTTTGTTACCCTGTTTGATGCAAGTCATATTTAATTTAGGTTATAACAACTCATGCCAAAATTTCATTTGTTCATCCACTTTTTTAATTTACTTACCAATACTCATAACATTGTATTTAACCTTGCAAAATTTGTTTTCTCAGATGTGACATTATTTGTTGCTCTTAGTTGTCATTGACCATTTAAGGATGACGTCGCTGGGGGGCAAATTTGACAAATTTAGGTTAAAGTTTATGTCAAAGCCATGAAATTACCATTACATATTTGACAACGGCGGCCATATTTGCTGGGGGGCAAAGTGACAAGTTTAGGTTATACTTCTTGTCAAAATCATATGTTCTTAAATGGTCTATTGAGTCATTGTTTTTAAATCAGTAGCAATGATTCAATTTACAACTGTTGAGAAAACCGAGTTTCTTTTGATTTATGGTGAATGCAATAGAAATGCTCGAATGGCGTGTAGACAGTGTAGAGCGTAGAATTATTTTCAAAGATTTGCGGACATACGCCGCTCTGATCACAAGAAAAAAGCGGTAGTTATTAATCTTCAAAGGGACAGTTGTTGTACAAAACATAAGAGAGGTAGAGATAGATCTGTAAGAAATAATGTTAACAATAGAAATGATGTTACTGGTGCTGTTAATTGAGAATCCACAAAACTTAATTCATTTAATTAATGAGACAACTAATGTTACCTTCGATTTCGTAAGAAGGATTCTCCAAGAATATGGCTATCACGATTAAGAACTGGTTTTGGTGTAGAAACTTCGACCAGGCGATTACGAAGGGAGGCTTTATAGCTAAAATGTCACTATTAAGGAAAGAAAACCTAATAAATGTGTAGGCAGGAATACTTGGGAATAGACTGCTTGGTGCTCATTTCTTCAAAAATAATTTTAACGCCCAAATCTACCTAAATTTTTTACAAAATAGGTTACCCATTTACCTACAAGACGTTCCCTTGCAAGAATGAAGAAACTTTTGGTTCTGCCAAGATTACCGGCGAGATCGTCCGATCTAAATTCTTTGGATTAATTTCTGTGAGACTATCTTAAAAAATTTTTATAATATGAAACTCAACCTCTTGACGTTGAAGATCTTAAAAATAGAATACCTAATGACCTTAATTCAATTCAATATTCTACTACGGAGTGTAATGGGGAACTCGCAAAATGGTTTCATTTTTGTATCTCATATGTTAGTACTCATCATCTCAAGACGGTACTGTATTACCGAAACAACTGCATGTTTTTATGACAATATAAGTGGAAATCTGAAAACCTATTTGTGTTTTAACTTTCATAATTAACAATTAAAATAACAATAAATGCAAAAAAATTAGTAAATAAACCGACAATTTCGGCAAATAATGATGATTCTTAGTGGTCATTTATCACTCAAAAATCATCCCTCTTTTTCAACGAAGGTAAGATATTTATTTATTTATTTATTTATTGACGGGCAAAATCCCATTTGTAAATTTTACAAAGCAATCTTAATATACTAACACTGTGTTAAAAAGTCCATAAATTAAACAAAAGCAATCATAAAAGTAGTACAATCAAATCTAAGAACAGGAATATCAAAGTGAAAGTTCGGATACTCATCTCTTAAAGGAAGCAAAGGAGGAATTAAAAAAGTCATATTCAATCATATTGCCACCATTAACCATTCTAGTAACAGGAGAAGATATCCTGTAGTTGCACCTATGACGATCAACAGCAAAGAGAGAATGATCCCTTGTACTCCTTGATGGGACGCGAAAGTTTATCATTTGCAACAAATCTGGACAATCAATTATTGCATTTACTATGGTCCTATTGTTTTTCATGACACGGTTACAGTACAGCGGCATAGGGACAATATCTTGAATCCATTTGTGGAGCATCTACTTGGCGATAAACTAGGTTTTCTTTAATATCAACAGGACGGTACATGACTTGGTTAGATATATCGTCCCCTTATTATTGGGATCTAAACCACGCCCTATGCTTTTCAGTCCAAGCTCTCTTGGAAGAAAATAATTTTCTCTCGCACATCTTATCAAATATGTTATTTAAGTTGGACATGAGTCCTTTACTTCTTTTGTTCTTGGTGCTGCTTGTGTATCTTCTATGGTAAGTTTGATTGAGATTTCTTCCTCCTTGGCAGTTAATAACTTCTTTTACCTTTTGTTCTATGTTTCTTGTTTCTTTCCACTTGTTTCCATCATTTGAATGTTCGTTATTCTGCTGAATTTCGGCTCGTCGTTTATAGTGGTTGCCAATCTCGTAGGAATTTGTATCTGCTGTTTGGCGGTGCTCGTATTTGTGTTATAAAATTGTTCTGTAATGCGTCTGGTCTGTAATAGTGCACTATAAGTGTGTCTGTGTGTTCTGTTATTGTCGATATTTGTAAGTCGTTGTGAAGTACGCATATTGGTGTGTATCTTGGTGCGTCCTAAGAGCTTTGTATTGGAGTATTTGTAGTTTCTTGTAGCGTATTTTGTTATTCCTTATTATTATCTTAGTCCTTTCACCCTCGTAAGCGTTACGTTGTTGTTGAATGTATTTGATGCTTAAATTTGCTTCTCTCTTATGCTACATGTTGCGTCATTCTCTGTCCTGTTCCTTTCATGAGTTTGTTTAACCATCTCACTGGCGACCTCTAGGTCTTCTGTATTCTGTTTCTCCTTCTGCAACTAGATATTTCTTTTCACCCGTCCTTCTGGCTATTGGTTCGAAGTATGTAAATGAAACGGTAAAATAATTGCAATTACTGGGAGATTATTTATTGGAATGTAGTATTTTTTAAGTTATCACCGTTATTCTCAATGCGTTCATGTAAAAGTTGAACGAATTTGGAAAAGACTTAGTGAAGAACAGTCACCGGGATGGCCTCAATTTCAGCATGGATATTCCTTTTGAGTTTTACTATAATTCTCGGTTCCTCGTTGTACACTTTGATCTTTGGATAATCCCAAATATAAAAGTCTGGAACAGTAATATCCGGTGACCTAGGAGGCTAGAGGAAGTTGTGTCAAGTTTGAATAAATTTTAATAAACCAATTCTAACTTATTAAATTAAAAGTGATGGCAGAATTACGAAATTTTCATAGTTTAGGTAATACAGCAAACACCAGCAAATAATTTCTATGACGCTATTTTCAAAGATTGATGTAAAACAAGACATAACGAGTAAAGATTATTTCACATTTAAAACACATTTTCGTTCCACCAATCCGGCAATCACAAGTCCAAAATAACAGACACCATTATGTTTTTCTTATTAAGCCTTTAATTTAACATACTTACTTAATACTACAGATTTTCACAAAAACATTAATTAAGCAAATGTTTAAACAACCCTCCATTAACAGCTAGGCAATATCGTAACCGATCATAAAATTCGTTTATAACATTGCTGAGTTGGTATTGAGAAATTCAGTGTGTGGTTTTTCTATATATACACGATTCTTGATGTCCTTCTGACCTGTAGGCTTTGTCTTCGTCAGGTGGCTTCTTAAGGAATTTTTGGAGCTAAATACTGTTCGAATGTTGTCCTCATCCTCGAACTTCTTCGGAGATTCCTTTGACATATAGGACATTTATGGTGGGTTCAGCTTCGACGTCATTCTACCGTCTATTCGTGTGATTCTGGCGCTTCTTGATGGCTTGGTCTACTATTCATGTGGGATAATCGTTAGTGCTAAGGTCCTTTTTGACGTTGTTGACTTCTTCTGAAAGAGCTTCCTCGGAGATGCAGAGAGTGAATACTTTGTCGACAAGTGTTTTTACTATACCATTCCAGGTTTGGTGCTATTTGAATGATTTGAGGCATAATTAAGGTATTGACCTGTATGGGTTTGCTTTCTTTATACCAATGTTATTCTTCTTTTTTCATGATAAATTTCATTGTTGTTGTCAAGTTATTTATGTGACGTAGAAAATCTTGGAGTTCGTCACTTCAAATAGTTTCAATTTTTTCATTCCAAATAATAAATGTGTCATCTACGTAACGCAGCCATATTTTCGGGTTTTATTTTTGCCTTTTCAATTACCTGATTTTCAAACCATTCCATGTAAATGTTGACGATTACTGAAGAGAGGGCCGATCCCATCGGTAGTCCGTCCAATCGGCTTACCTATCCCTTCCTAGGAAGTAAAAATTATTAAGGCAGCATTGCAATAGGTCCATTATGGCATTGATGGGTAGCGATGTTCGTTCCTCAAGGGTTTGGTCTTCCCCAAGTTTCCTTTGGATGACCTGAAGTGTATCCCTAACTGAGACGTTCGTGTAGAGACTCTCGACGTCAAAGCTGGCAAATTGATCATCTGGTTGTATTTTCTTTCCACTTACTATCTTAAAGAAATGCTGCGAGTTTTTCACAAATGATGTGCTACGTCCTTGTAGTGGATGTAGTATTGGAAACAGAAATCTGGACAGTTCGTATGTTAAAGAATTTCTGGAGCTTGCAATAGGTCGTAGAAGCATTTTGTACTTGTGTATTTATGGTAAACCATATAAATGTGGGGTTTTGCTGTGATGCGGTGTTAAGCGCGTTTAAGTTCTATCTGGAATGTACCGTTCGAGCTTCTTTCCAAGACTTTTTGGTTGTGGGTTTCAGCATCCATCACAACGGTCATATTACCCTTATCTGCGGGTAGAATCTTAATGTTCTATCTTTGCGTAGTTTGGACAGGATTTTTCTTTTTGAATGTTTGGCTTCGAAGGTTTGGATTTCTGTAAAATTTCTCTTACTTTTAATCGGAATTCTTCTGCTTGAGTCGATTGAACGGCTACTGAGTCTGTTGCACACATAATGTTCAATAGTGGGGTTTCATTTGGGGCAATCATAAAGGTTAAACCCTTTGCGAACAAAAATTATTCCATGGTGTTCAGTTGCTTGGATGAGATGTTGACGATGGTTCTCTCAGTCTGTCTTTGTACTGTCGCAGTTCCTTCATCTTGTTATTGCCGTAGTTACTTCTCATGGATGGTTTGGTGTTTACCTCGAATTTTGTCACATATGGCGTCAATGTTTCAAAAATAAGTTTATGGTCTTCTTCCAAAGTAATGTAATTAATTTCCTTCAAACTTTGTTGTGCGGCGGGATGTAGAGTAGATTTCATGAAGCGGTGGTAGCTAAATACAGTTTCTAGCTATAAATATATTAAGGCTTTGCTGGCTATTTTTAAAATCTTCTTGATTCGTGTTTGGAAATAAATTATAAAATTATTAAATTTAATTAAATCGGTAATTTGAGTCTGAAACCATGTGGAATCATTAGTGGTATAAGTTTTCTTGCCAGATATATTTCAATATTATTCTAAAACATCGATAGGATATTTTAAAGTTTAAAATGTTACCTTACCGAAGATAGGGAATATGACTTTGATACATGATTATTTACAATTATATAGCTTAATACATTTTAATATCAAAACCTCAATTGGTTTTGTTACTATTGGTTTACTTTAAAATTGGATAAAAGCACAATTTCGTTGTATTTATTTTTATTATTCTCTGTGTAAACGATGAAAATGAATTTTCCCTTCAGCAGTTTTCCAGACGATAAAATCTGCTATAAAATTGTAATAAAACGTTGTGTCTCAAAAACTAAATTACTAAAACATACGGATTTTTATATAAATATCCTTGTATCTTAGGTTTTCAGCCTTAATGTTTCTAGAAATGTTAAAACGAGTTTTAAGATTTATTTATTGGCATCAACTTTCTTTACGTGCTGCTTTTATTCATTTTTGTAGAAAAATGCTCTATATAATATCTTTCATCGTTTTCCGAACCATGTAAATTTCATATTTATTCGGAGCTAATAAATTTTGGGTTTCTGACTCTTGACAGTAAACCCAGTAGCTGACAATTTATATCAGCATTTGGGAAATAAAGACCTACAAGTCATGCAAGCAACCTCCAAGGCTATAAATCATTACTACTAGAGCTGTTGAGAAATAATGATTTACATTATTTTTCCAACAAGAAGTAGTTCGTTTCTTTAAACTGGTATGCTAAGCTGTCATCTTTTATGAGGAATTCAAAGTGACAACGTATTCGTTTTGCAAAAAGTGGTATGCCCACTGTTTTCTGTTGTTTCAATTGACTTTAGTGGAAGTACTTGCCATTGTCCTATGGTAATGTAAGATTCAGAAGATCATCATATTAGAAAATAATCTGTACCTGGCTTCAGAATGTACCTGATTTTATTGAACAGAGGGTATCAAAGCTTGTTGTGTAGTGGATCCAAACAGATCGCGTTACTTTTGTAATAAATTAAATACTCTGTATAAGTGTAATCATTTTATTAGTTTAATAAAATGGTGGGCGAGTGTTTGCCTCTTCCGACGCGTTGTCTATGAAGGTTTTTAAAAACATACAACATAATCTTATTCTCTGCCTAAAAACTAACTTCGACTGTTTTCCACTTAAAAAAGGTCTCGGGTTACACGCTTATCGCGTCTAAAGTGTCACTGTTAATGTCTTTCAATAACTCGACCCTGTGGGTTCTTTACGTAATAATTTTTAAGTGACAAAATATAATCACCTAATAAATACAAAATTGTACATCCCGCCCACCTTGAAAGAGTAATTTCAATGATATAGGTTACAAGATGTATACAAACATACAAAATATATAAAATTAATGTATAAAAAAAAAATGTAAACATAAAGTAAACGCACGTTTAAAAACTCCCGTCTTAGTTTTTACGGACACTACGCGGATGACATTGTCTTTTCCGGGATGAACTTTAATGATTCTGCCTAATGACCATTGCTGAGGGGGAAGGTTTTCCTCACGTAAAAGCACTAGGGATCCGATCTTGATAGGTGGCCCCTTATTGCGTCCACACTTTGCTCTTGACTGCAAAGATGTTAAGTATTCGGATGACCATCGTCTCCAGAAATGCTGAACTAATTGCTGAAGACGTTCGTACAGAACCAATCTGTTAGTAGGTACCTCGGTGACATCTCGCTGTGGAATGGAGGTAAGTAGGTCGCCAATTAGGAAATGGCTAGGGGTTAGGACATGAAGATCATCGGGATCATTGGATAATGGGGTCAGAGGTCGAGAATTTAAAATAGCCTCTACCTGACACAATACTGTATAAAGAGATTCATAAGATAAGTAAGCCTCTTTTAAGACTCTGGTTAAGTGAAATTTGGTAGACTTTACCGCAGCCTCCCAAAGACCTCCAAATGAAGGTGATCGTGGTGGTATAAAATGCCACTTAATATCGTTTTCGAGTAGAAATGTTGATATTTTATGACCCTTTGAAACGTCCTGTAAGAATTTACTAAGTTTTTGTAGTGCAAAGTTAGCTCCTACAAAATTTTTTCCGTTATCAGAGTAAATATTTTTGCATAGTCCTCTTCGAGAGACAAATCGCTTTAATGCATTTAAAAATGAATCGGTACTTAGATCTCCAACGAGCTCAATATGAATAGCTCGTGTAACAAAACAAATGAAAATACAAATGTAAGCCTTTATTATCTTGCGAGAACGTAGTTTACCATCCTTTATCATTATAGGACCAGCAAAATCGCAGCCTACAGTTAAAAATGGACGTGAAGGCATTAGTCTTGATTGAGGAAGATCACCCATCATCGGAGTGCTCACATAAGGTTTAGATTTGAAACAAACAAGACATTGATTGATAGCACGCTTTACTGCATTTTTGCCATGAATAATCCAATATTTATTTCGCAAAATTACCAAAAGAGCTTGAGTTGCTGCATGTAAGTTTCGTTTGTGCTCATGCTCAATTAGAAGTCTAGTAAAATCATGATAAGGAGGTAATAAAATTGGATGTTTCATATCAGGAGTCAAGGTCGAGTGTCGAATTCTTCCACCCACGCGTAATATACCCTGCTCGTCAATAAATGGATTCAATGAAAACAGTTTACTGTCCCTAGAAATTTGTTTGTGTTTCCGCAAATCGTTAATTTCTTTGGAATATTCATAATATTGAACCATTTTTATTAAAGTGTTTAATGATTGATCTAACTCATTTTGAGATATTTCCGCAAAAATTCTGCTGGTTTTATGTTTTGTTTTAATATTTAGCATAAATCTTAATATATATGCAAAAATTCGAAGCAGTTTATTGAAATTTGAATATCTTCTAAAAATATCCTGATCCTGATAAGTTGTGTTAGTCATAAACGATAGTTGAATTGTCCGTTTTCTGTCCGGTATGTTGTCAATATTAATTTGATCTAAAACGGGCCAGAAGTTTTCATGTTTTGTCAGAAATTCTGGTCCGTGCCACCACAAGTGACAATCAAGTAATTGTTGCAGATTTAATCCGCGGGAAAGTACGTCTGCTGAATTTTCTTTGGAGCCAACGTGTCTCCATTGGAATTTGTCAGTCAATTCATGTATTTGTGTTACCCTGTTAGCTACAAAGGTATTCCAGTTACTCGGTTCACCCGCGATCCACGACAGTGCAATAGTGGAATCGCACCAAAAAAATTTATTTTTTATGTCAATTTCGAGAGACCTTTCTACATTTTTTGCCAAGCACGCTAAAAGTAGAGCCCCACAAAGTTCCAACCGAGGCAATGAGATTGTTTTTAAAGGAGCAACTCGACCTTTAGCGCATAATAACCTTGAATGACGTAACCCGTTAATATCTGTCGTAACTAAATATATACAAGAACCGTACGCGGCTTCGCTTGCGTCGCAAAAACCATGCAATTCTATAGTTATATAATTTGGAGTGACTACTTGACGCGGTATTCTTATTTTGTCAAGGATTGGTAGTTGTTCAAAAAATGAAGTCCAAAGTGTATAAATATCTAAGGGCACCGATTCGTCCCAGCCTAACTTACACTGCCAAAGACGTTGCATAATTATTTTTGCACGTACAGTAATCGGGCCTGCCAGACCTAAAGGGTCAAATATTTTTGCGATAACCGATAAAATCTGACGTTTTGTTACCGTTGCGTAGTTCTCAAAGTTAATTGAATAACCTAAAGTATCTTTATTTGGTTGCCAAAATAATCCAAGTGTTTTGCGAGTTTTATCTTCAGATAAATCATAATTTTCTAACTGACCCTGATCGCAATCAGCTAACACTTCCGGCTTGTTCGAATAAAATTTTCGTAATGGAAAGCATGCACCATTTAGAATCTGAATTATTTGGTTTTTTAATGTGATAGCATTTTTAACAGAGTCGGATCCAGTTAGCAAATCATCAACATAAAAACAATTCAAAATTGCGTTACTAGCATTCTGCAAATTTTTAGCGTTATCAATAGCGGCTTGATTTAAAGATCTAATCGCTAAAAATGAAGCAGGTGCAGTTCCATATGTTACAGTGTTTAAAGTATAAAACTTAAGATCCTCATTCGGACTTGAACGCCATACAATACGCTGCAAATGTCGATCACATTCCCTTAATTGGACCTGTCGATACATTTTTTCAATGTCCCCGGTAAAAACTACATTATGAAGTCTAAAGTTTAAAATAATAGTTAATAAATCTGGTTGTATGACAGGACCCGTCATTAGGATGTCGTTTAAAGACACTCCGCTATCGCTTTTTGCCGAAGCATCATACACGACACGTAATTTTGTTGTAGTACTGTCAACCTTGACAACACCGTGATGTGGTAAGTAATATGTCGTGTCAATCGTGTCTATATTCGAACTGATTTGTGACATATGTCCCAATTTTTCATATTCCGACATAAAATTAATATAATCGCGTTTTAAATTTTCGTCCCTTTGTAATCTTCTTTCGAGACTGTAAAATCGATTGATAGCTGCATTTTTCGAATCACCCAATTCGAAAGAATTATTTGATAAGGGTAAACTTACTTCAAAACGACCTTGCGATACGCGTCTATAGTTTTCAGTGAAATGTTTTTCGCATGCCAAATCTTGTGGTAAAATGTCCCGTTTTTTAGTGTCGCAATTTTCTACAGTCCAAAATTTTTCGATTTGCCTATGCAACTCATTATTCGTTATTGAAAGGTTACAAATGGTGGAGTCATTATTTTTATATGATGCATTGTAATCAAAAAATAAGGTTCCTGCAAAAATCCAACCCAGTTTAGTTTTGTTTAAGATTAGTTTGCCTTTGCCCAATTTAATTTGTCCTACACATAGTATGTCATAGAATATGTTTACTCCTAACAAAACATCTACAGGGCGCGACAAATTAAAATTTTTATCGGCAAATTCAATATTGTTTGGTAGGTCTATGTTAGACAAGTCAAAAGAGGTTTGCGGAAGATTTTCGGTAATTTTGTTTACAATTAAAAATGAATCTTTCATTTGATATTTTTCGCTGACAGAATAAAATGTGGCGTCAACCTTTTTTGAAATTTTGCTAAGAGAGTTATTTATCCCAGCCACGGGAATACTAAAATTTTTAGTTTTTAGAATGAGTTGCCTAGCCAATGAATCGGTAATAAAATTACTTTGAGATGCACTGTCTAGAATGGCCCTAGCTTCTATTATTTTTCCATTGCAATCTAAAATTTTAATCATGGCTGTTGCCAAAAGTATTTGTTTGTTGTTGAGGCATCATTTGAGGTTTGTTTATTTTCTCGACTAATTTCCGTTGAGAGTAAAGTTTGAGTATTATGGGTACTTTGTGACCCGCCATGGGATTTGTTATTATTGTCGCGATCGACAGTGTTTGGGTTATTAACAGAGCTATTGACGCCGACAACGTTACCGCTGTTATTAAAGAATAAATGTAATAATTAATTATGTTTTCGACCGCAGTTTTTACAGCCTGCTGAATTGCAGGAATTGTGATCATGAAAAGGTCTTAGACAGTTGATGCATAGTTTATGTTTTTTAATTTCTGCGTAAAGATCCCTTTTCGGCATTGTATGTATTTTTTCGCATTGAAAGTTTAAATGATTTTTATGACAAAAGGCACAAGAAATCTTTCCTGTCGTCACGTGTGTTAGAATTTTGTTGTGTTGTTGTCCTCTGTCTGTCTTGTTTTTGCTTTCCAGGGTCTCTAAGAAATTGCAACGCTTGGTTAGAAATTCCGTTAGTTGAGAAACCGTAGGAAAGTCAATTCCTTGTTTATTTAAATGTTCCTCCCATTCCCGTTTAGTTACAATGTCAAGTTTGTTACCCAATATGTATATGAGAAGTGTATCCCACATATCTATGGGCTGCCCAAGTGCCTTTAACGCACGTAAATTTTTGTTGAAATTATCCAATAAATTTCTTAGTTGAGAATGTGACTCGTTTTTCATTGTGAAACCATCCAAAATATGTTTTATGTGAGTGTGTACAATCAATCTCTTGTTTTCAAACCTATCCCTTAACATATCCCAAGCAATTTGATAGTTTTGATTTGAAATTTCAAGTGACTGAATTAAATGAGCAGCTTCGCCTTTCAGGCATGATTTTAAGTACCAGAATTTTTGTACATCATTTAACTGCGCATTTGAATGTACTAAAGAATTAAAAATGTCATAGAATGTCATCCATTGACTGTAGGCCCCATAAAATTCTGGTAAGCTAATCGGTGGTAATCTTACCGGACCTTGTAAATTAACATTTGTATTTCCAATTGCATTATTAACACTAAAAATGCTTGCACCAGGATTTGGTGGTGTATCTTGCGTTTTTAAAAAATCTGAAAGCATTTTCTTGGCTTGACCGATAGCCTTAAAGAATTTTGATTCGAAATCATCTCGCTCGGCGTCCTGAGAAATATTTCCTGATAAGTACTCAATTTCGGTTTGGATGTCATTAAATTGATCCAAAAGAAACGTTGTTCTCTCCACGCGAGCACTAACTTCTTCATAATTTCCCGAAAAAGATTCAAAATTATCTAGGTATGTAATAAATCTAGTTAATTGGGATTTGACTTGTCCCCGTTTTAACTTTAATTTGGCTAACATATCAGCTAAATCGAGTGCATTATTAGTATTTTCAGAAGCCATATTTTTTTTTAAATCTCTAAACACACTAAAGTATTAGATAATGCAATTGAATATGTAAAGGAAATGGTAAAAAGGAATATTGACGACTTACCAATCGACGCTATTTTCCTTGGTTGTGGTTTTCTTTCAGCTGTGTTGCCAAACAAACTGTTGTAGGTATTTGGTTTTCCGACTGTGTTGCCGAAAAGTACCTTTGACGACCGTTTTGTCGCACTTGTATATTAGCATTCCCGGTTGTGTTGCCGAACAAAGCCGTTTTTACCGACCGTTTTGCCGATTTAACTATCCAGGCTCGAAGGACCAATGGTGTGTAGTGGATCCAAACAGATCGCGTTACTTTTGTAATAAATTAAATACTCTGTATAAGTGTAATCATTTTATTAGTTTAATAAAATGGTGGGCGAGTGTTTGCCTCTTCCGACGCGTTGTCTATGAAGGTTTTTAAAAACATACAACATAATCTTATTCTCTGCCTAAAAACTAACTTCGACTGTTTTCCACTTAAAAAAGGTCTCGGGTCACACGCTTATCGCGTCTAAAGTGTCACTGTTAATGTCTTTCAATAACTCGACCCTGTGGGTTCTTTACGTAATAATTTTTAAGTGACAAAATATAATCACCTAATAAATACAAAATTGTACAAAGCTATTGATAAATAAGGGAAATATGGAATCACTGAAAGGCTTATAAAACTAGGAAATCCGTTTACTATGGTCACTGACTTAAAGAGTTTTAAATTCAGGTTAGGTTTTGGAGCGAAGGCTATGCGATATGAGAATATTTAATTCTGTCTTCTAAGCTACTGTGAAACTAGTTGCCTTATTTTCTGTATTCTGCTCTATAAGTAGTATGAAGAACTTTTAGATATTTACTAGCAATCCAGAATATGTAAATAAGATATAACACCTGATTTATTGGAGAAATATCCGACATTTCGGCCGATTTTTAGACAAAAACTTTTATATTTTTGTATGTATTTCTACCATGCAGAGCTCTGGGTGGAATCAAGCGAGCAACCTCAGTTGAGAACTTGCCATAAAAACGTTCGCAAAATAGACTCAAGTCGCCAACCTGCCTTCGATGTTTAAGGCTTTCCAGTTTGTTTGTCAGATCATGGTCACCGATTCAGCGAATTGCTCTTCTTTGGATGGATTCTAGCAATCGAAGGGTATGTTTAGGAGCAGAGCCCCAAATACCAGTACTCCAGCGATGGTCGAATTTTGGCTTCATAAAGTATCAAAAGTTGTTGGGGTGTATAGAGGTTCTTAGTTGAGAAAAGTATTACAAGCTTCTGCGAGGCTGCCTTAGCAATGGCCGCAACGTGACTATGCCAAGACATAAGACTATCCAAATTGACGCCCAATAAATGAATTGATAAAGCGAAAGGAGTCGAGTGTCCCGCCATGACTATATCTGGTTCTTCAACATTAACTCTTTGGAAAAAACTGCTGTCTGGTTTGTTTAACGTTAAATTTTTCTTGGTTTCTGTCACCCCAAGACAGAATTTCTTCCAGGTCTTTGTTGAGATGTGAGACCTCTTGCTGCCTACAGAGATGTGCATTGGCAGTCTATGTTCGAGCATCCAAAGTAAAATATGAAACAACTGTGTACTGTCATCCAAAGCTCATGCTATATTGCTCGACCTGCACGCACAAACTCTTCACCGTTAATTCGCACACCTCGTTGTCGCTGCACCGTCATGTCTTGTGCGTCACACAATCGCCGAAACTTCAACGTCACCTCTATTATAGTATTTTTCAGTTTAAAAAGTATTTAGTTGGGGTTAGAATTTTATGACATGCCTCACTTCCTAATTACCTGTTAGGCAATCCTACGATGTGTCAAATTATGATTTGCCTGCCACGGCCATATTGAACTCGTTGCACAGAACTCAACAACATTCAACGAACAATTCAGTATGGCTGTTGAAGGCAAATATGTGGCAAATATACACGGATTCAATGCTTAGTTTACAGTCGAGTCCTGTGCTCTGTGTAGATATACAGTTGCCATTGTTAACATCTCCAATAACATTATCAACTTTAAGTATTATTAAATATAAATAACAGAAAAAAACACAAATTGAACAACAATAACTTAATAAAACACACAAAACCAATATCGCTGTTTAAACTGACACTGGCATTCACACACAAATAAAGGTTAGTTCTGGTTACCATGACCATGGCAGGCAAACATAACCTGGTTTGGATTGCCTTATAGAAGAAGACAACCCAAAAATCAAAATAAACTGTTGTCAGAAACAGAATCGCATTCCGCAGATTTTCGAGGCATTTCTTTATTGCTTTCGGTGGCGTATTGAGACAGTTTTCTTGTGTCATATTATAGTTCACGATTAGTGTGTTCCAGTGGCGGCTCTTATATAGAAGCACTTGAGCACGTGCCTCCCTACGATTCAGCCCCACATCGACCGACAAATATTCACTATAAATTACATATTTAGTTTACAATACAATGTCTGTTACAAAGCAATTCTAACATGATTTTATAAGCTTCCTATCCAATTATCGTTTCGCTAACTAAATCTTTTGTAGCAGGTGTCTAATTCCGAATGCTTATCGCAGGAAAAATGTGCTCCGTGGCTATCGCTACTTGATATGGACGGTTCGCTTCCCGTAATAAATGCACCTTGTCGTCCCCATCTCTTTATAGCGCACGGCTATAAATGGGCTTTAATTCTTCTCAAATGAGCACGCTTTTGCTGTGCTGCATGCTGCCGCCTTCTTTCGGATGGTTTTTGAGAGTGAAGCGATACGATACGTCCCCGTCCCCGGGTAGCTTTGACGTACGTTCACCACAATTTCTAATATGCTGACGATCAGCTAGTTCGATATAAACTTCTTTTTCTTCCTCTTCACCCAGCATTCCCCACGGCTGTACATCTATACTCCACGACCAGAGATCCTCTTCTTCAGGCATCGATGTTGTTTGCCTTTTTGAGCCACCCACGGGGTTTGGGTCGCTTGCCACTTCCAAGCCACTCGGCCGGCAGTCGGACGGAGGTTTAGGGAACCCTAACAGGTCCTGGACACCAAGTACAGAATTGGCATCTCGGTCTGGGCCCTTTGCCACCTCCGCAGCGTTGACGGATGAGTCATAGCTGACTCCCTGGAGTTCTGATTGTCCATTGGGCGAGCATGAGCTCATGGCATCGATGATCCAGGCCTCCAGGAAGCCGCTCGGCGAAGACGGTAGCAGCACGTCTTGCATTCGGTCTAAGGCTGCTGCGAAATTTAAGGCCATGTGTCTGACTCGCAACAGCTTAGTTAAAAACGTAATTGAAATTTCCGAGTTTTATTCTAACTCTGTATAATATATGAGTTTTATTCTGACTCTATATAATATTCTATTTCTTAACACTTTTTATGTCTAAGTATTTTTCCCTAACTTATAAACACAAAAGAAACAACTGCGTAATTTATTCAAAACTTTTATTCATCCGATCTGCGATGCTTTATTACAACCAAGAAAGTCCCAGATTATGCTTTAGGAACTTTCATTTAAATCTTAAAACACTTTTTATTTACTGTGAAAATAACTCATCAACTCGAGTTATGACGTCATATGATGACTGCAGCTAATTTGATCTTTCTTACTTGAACCCCCGTGAATGACTGAATCTAATACAAAATTGTCGGCTATTTATAGTAAATTTGAGTGCTAAAACAAGAGATCGTTTTATATGTTTTGCTGATCCGTGTAGCGCGGTAAAACCCTCCATAAGCGCAGCATACCCTTTGTATGTCATGCAGTGTTGCCAGACCTTCTGTTTTAACAGAATATCTCTTGCTTTTGCCCTCAGTCCTGTTATTCTTTTAAAAAGTTCTGTTTTTTAAAAATATTTTTAGTTTTTTTATGTTGTCGTTGTTGACTTTTCTAGTTACTGCTTCCCAAGTATGCTGTATATTGGTAAGTTTTCAATTTAAATTTATATTTTGTTTTATTAACATATTTACGTACAAAAAGAACATAAAAATTAGGAAAGCTTTTTACTCGTAAATTTGACACTTAACTACACAATATCTTGTGGTTGGAACGGAGGGGTGAAATAAAAGGAAGGGGTAGTGGTGGGCGGAGATATGCGCAAAATATCGTTCTTTTTTTTGCCATGCTTGTTGCTTGTGAACCTCCACAAACTTCCGTCACGAGCCGCCACTGGTGTGTTCCCAGTACTTCTGGAAGAAGAATTGAAATAAACATGGTAATTTGAACAATTAATATTTTAGAGATGCACAGTTAACTTGTTTGCATTATTTAAAGTTGATTTTGTTGGTTAACAGACCTCGACTCATTTTAATTAATAAAAAAATATGAAAACCGGTTCTTAATCAACATAAACCTAAACCTAAAATAAAAATAACCAGAAAGTGACATATGCCAAGAATGTCTAACTTCAACTAATTTCTTCTTATCCAACTGATGTTGATATTGAAATGGCATGCAAATATGGCGATACAGTGTACGATCAAAGGGAGTAGGTAGTTATTGTTAATTCTATTGGTTGACCCGCGCGTGTCGCAAAAACTAGCCACCGATGTTTGTGCGTGGCAGTGGAGTAGTGAGACAACCGGCGAAGGCTATTCAGTTTTTAATAAGGCGTCGGCGTCGTCTCGTAATTAAAGGCATGCATCTTTGAATTAATATGACCAAAACTAAAAAAACATAATCACTGATCAGTCATAAAGCTGTTTTCTCTATGGTGGACTATAATTTTTTATTTTTATTACATTTAGAACATATCGGTTTAGCACGCCCATGACTAAGCCATGTTTTAAATGTTTGTGCTTTCCCTTACCGATACGTCGCAGCTACAGAGTTATTATCGTTTTGATTGTTATTTCTTTATCTACTTTGGACAAAGAATGTTAAGAAATTTCCCTCTACAAAATAGTAGCAGACAGAGCTAGATTTTATATGAAGGGAGTATAAAATACGTTTTCTCCTTTGTTTGTCTTATCGCCGCTTGAAAAAAAGTTACCATTTTTATTATTTTAGCTCTCTCTTCAAATTGTATTGTTCTGACACATTAAGTAAACTTTATATCCCTTATTACAGCTCCATATACAAAACCGGAGAAGCAGGCAAGTACGGAAGCGGCCTACCTAAATCACAATTCAATACAGACCGAAAAGAAGCCCGGAGCCGGCTGGCA
Organism: Polydrusus tereticollis; assembly: GCA_963920685.1. NCBI lineage: Eukaryota > Metazoa > Arthropoda > Insecta > Coleoptera > Curculionidae > Polydrusus > Polydrusus tereticollis. The sequence continues at coordinate 81,139,355 of OY987329.1, read as the reverse complement.
ATTTACGACGGAGCCTGGATTTGTAACAAGAGTTAAGAAGCCAACCGGTTTTAAACCGAAGCCAAATAAACCTACGAAAAAGCCATTGCCAAGTAACATCAAGTATCCAACAAAGCCGGCTAAACCCACGACGGAGAAGTAAGTAATGAGTCACTTCTAATTAAATAATTAAATTTTTCACCATTTCAGTAGGTATAATGTAACAACTACCACTGACAACAATATTTTAGCATACTGCTGTAAATTTGGATATGTGTTTATATCTTATTTAATTATCTACTTTAACAATAACAATAAAACTAAAAATAATGACAACTAAAACTAAAAACAAATAATCATTGTAAAGTGGAGTAGGTCCTCATCGCTCGTCACCAGTGATATGCAAATTATTGGCGTGCGTCGTGAGGAAGCATCAGGGCTTTTATTAAGTGTGGGACCAGGCGGAAAATCAAAGTTCGTTGCAGGCAATTAATTATAGGGTAATAGGACTCTTACTGAAAATGAGTCTCATAACTCTTTAGCACTACAAACATTAGAGTTTTACTTGTTCAGTTTTGCTCGATCATGAACGCCCTTATAATCAAAATTATATGATTTTCTAATTTCGATGGCTTTACAGCTAACATAATTGTTTAGTTAAACCAAACCTAACCCATAATAACCCGAAATTATTATTTACAGTCACTGCAAGAGACTTTGGAATAACTTTGTGCCTAGAGTTGCGCTTTAAAGAATATCTGAAATCAATATTTAAAAAAGCATACTCAAATTTATGACTTATTAGGTTACATTTTAGATCAAAGAACTAAAAAAACAATGCTTGTTTATGGAAACTAGGAGATTGCACCATTTAGGTCTTTTAACACATACAACTGTTACCAACGATGCACTTTCGCCATGTCAAACGGTACTACTTCTACTACTAACTTCCCAGTAATAGTAACCCAAGTTCATATTTAGGAAATAATATTATTGCTATAATATATTCATATTCAATCATTTTTCCTGCACCGCCGGAGCTGTGCTCCAATAATACACGCATAAAACCGGAAATCCGAAAGGCAGGCGATCATTTTAGCGCCTTATATGGCAAACACCGTGAAACGCATCACCGTCACGCCAGCGCTGGTTGATGTCACAACTGCTATTATGATACCAGTTAAACAAGACGGAGACGCAAGCAATGTTCCCGCAGCAAGCGACGGATTCGGCGCCTTCCATGACCCGTCGGAGAACGTTCGGTTGATCACTAGAAATCTTTACCGGTTGACTCTTTTAGGGTTGTTTCAGACGCCACCGCTTGTCCACAAAATAGTTTTATTTGTTTTATGTTTACCAATTTATTTTTATCAAATATTTTATATCAGGTCGTTATATTATCAGTTTCTTAAGTTAGCCAGATTTGGCTTTTACTTTTATTATTATTCGTGTATTCCTCTTCGGTGACTATTGAAGCTGGGTTTGGGTGTTCTTTTTTCATTTTTCTTCCAGGTGTTTGTTTATTGCCTCCTTGTTAATTTTCATTATTTCTTGAGATTAATTTGTAGTAATTTTTGAATTTATTCTATTTCATTTAGTTAAGCTAAGGTGGGAGCTAATCTTTAGGGAAACGGTGTAATTGTAGAGGATTTGAACTTATGTGTGAGTTTATTATAAGTGGGTTGGTCGACACGTCTGTCCGTCTATGGTGGATTGTTATTAGTTTAGTTATGTGTTGTTCCATTGTCTTTAAGTTTGCATCTCTATAAAGTACTCTCACTGGTACATGTCTTTGTAAGTTAGTTATTATTCGTAACGTCTTATTTTCTATTCTTTGTGGCTTTTTGACTCTCGTCTTGTTTACTGTGCACCATGTTGATGCTCCGTATGTTAGGACAGGTCGTATTATTGTTTACCTTCGAAGAGTAAATTGCCTGTGTTTCATCCTCATTACGTTTGAGCTTTCATGTTTCAAGCCACTTCTGCAGGATCAGAATATGGCATTGAAGACGTAAAGCCACTCTAGAGGGCGCTCTTGAGGTGGTAGTCATGGCAGCATTATCAGCAAATAGATATAGTTGCGTGAATGGATCACGCGGTACATTGTATATATTATACAAAATCGCTGCAAGGGGCGATCCTTGCGGGACCCCCGCTTAACTTATTCTTATTGTTGATACTGTGTTTTCTGACGATACCGCAAATGACCTGTGCTCGAGATATGACACCAACAGCCTGATAAGGTGATCAGTCATGCCTGCCCTAATTAGTTTTATTACAAGTCCGTTGTGCCAGACCTTATCAAATGCTTTAGAAACATCGAAAAGACTGCTCCTGTCGACATGCGGCGGTTAAATCCACTTAGGATCATGGTTGCCAGTCGTGTTGTCTGGCGCACCGTGCAATAAGCAGCTCAAAAACCAAACTGTTCTGGTGATGAAATGTCGTTGTTTGATATAAAATCGGTTACCCGATTTAGAATATCGAGAACCAATAGATTAGAAAGGCGTCTTTTGAAAGAAGGTGGATCTTGTCGATTTCAAGTGAAAAGGTCATATTAAATACGATAGTGCAAATATTACAATTTGATAGAAATAGTACTAAGTACTTTTATTATTTCTTGCATAACAGTGGCGTACGCTTGCATTATTAAATAGTATAAATAGTTAAATAGAATTAGAGAGACGTGATGGTCAGGAAGGCAGTATTTATTTATTAAGATATTTGTGATTTTGTGAATAACTTGGAGAAGTTCAGGATGTTTCCGATTATATACAGATAAGTACAAAGGTCATTTTTATTGGGTGCTACATTGCATTGCAAGAACATATCGCCAGATATAGTAGAGCTTCAAAGAAAAATGGTGACATAGATAGAAACAAAGATAACAATGTATTATCTGTGAGGAATGAAACAGCTTTTCATGTTCATGTCAAATGTACAGGGACATTTTTTTATGTGTCTCATCCGATTTGCCTGCTGACTATAATAAAAAACAAATCACATATTTCTCAATGGTGTCAACAACAATTTTATATTAAAAAATATATAGGTTCACAAATTTGATAGATACGATGCCATTTTAAATTTTTTTAAATGGCAGCCATCATAAATAACCAGAAGAGTGAATTGCATTTGGCGATCCGATTTTAAAAACCTATAGCTGTTGATATTTATTTTGACACTATTATAATTAATTATTACAAACTATTGGAACTGCTAAAGGCATAGAAGAGCGTTTACTATTTAACCAGTAACCTATAGTTGTTGATATTTATTTTCAGCCGTTTCGGAAATACGGGGGTGCCTATTTTGTCTTTTGAGTATCTTACCCCTTTATTGAATAGACCTTTTAAGCTGACAACACAAATTTTTTTCACAGTAGTATAATTTCCCGTGACCAAGATATCTACGCTAAAATCAAATCCGATAGATGTCAAAAATTGACAAATACGCGCTATTTTGAATTTTTTTAAATGGCAACCCTCATAAATAACCACACGAGTGAATTGCATTTGGCGATCCGATTTCAAAAACCTATAGCTGTTGATATTTATTTTGACACTATTATAATTAATTATTACAAACTATTGGAACTGCTAAAGGCATAGAAGAGCGTTTACTATTTAACCAGTAACTTAGATTTGACAACATACGTGAGGAGCCCAGTCCCGATCTTGATTGCCAACAACACATGCAAAATACTTATGATAAGCTACTTTGGTCATTTTGTTAATTCTTCTTTTCTGCGATTTAGGGGTAAACTGACTACATATATAGCAAAAACTATCCGCGGGGTTAGCACAACCACGTTTCTGTACTTTAGACATTTTTGTACTGTCGCGACGTCGGTTCACAGATGTGATACTACCTTCACAGGCGTCAACTAAATTTATTCAACACAAAGATAACACTAATATAAGGCGCTATCTATTGGCTTGTTCGTGCACTTTGCTTCTCTATCTAATAATGACCACTACTCATGCTAAACCAATACTGATGATTCGACTGGTATTTCTAGAAATATCGGGTATCAGAAGTTCGAGAAACGACGGCATAATTATTGTATACAGGGGCCATCTAAAAGTAGATTCGGCTACGGGGCAGAGTGAAATTTGGAATTGGGTTTAAATGAGTACTTCCGTTATTTTAAGCCTTAGAGGGTTAAGGCTTCGTGCTTGAGGTGTCATCTCTGAACACCCCACGCGGTGTTGCCAGATTTTGCACAATTTCCCTAACTTAGGAAGAACGTAAATTTGGCAACGTCGTGCTCCGGTATATTACAAATTACTTTTTAACAAGAAACTTAATTTTACATTACAGTTGGAAATTGGCTGTATCCTAGTATTATTATTATTACCGTTATCGTCAGTTATAATGTCTCATAGATTTTCTGAATCCATTACTACATATCCGTCTGACAGTCTGTAGGCAGAGCCCCATTCTATGTGTAGTTTGGCCATACCTGTATAAATAGATCTAACACATATCAATACATAGTTACTTTATAGACAGTAGTATTTTAATTAAAAAGGATTAAAATAAATTTACTTTAAAATTATTCAATAAAAATACATCAATAGTTATATCGACAGTTTTCGGTATTGGAAATAAATAATGTGGCAAATATCCTGTAATTTTATTTATCGATTGCAGGCCAACAACTGCAATATATTCCCCGACAAACACGGATTTGTTGTTGCGGAAAAATTCAACCGAGACCGAAATGACCCAAACGTCGACTTTTAGCAGTTTACTGGAAGATCAAATTTCTCACAAAGTCGGTAAGTATATAGTATTTTAGCACAATATCGTATACTAATAACGACATCATACAAAATAAAGTTATGTTTGTAGAATTTGTTTTCTCAACCTTCTTTATACTAATTATTATGTAAATAATAATAATAGTAAGGAAATTATTAGCGCTATAATTTGATAGTTTACCCCCTTTTCGTAGCCGGTGAAGGACAAGAAATTAACCGATTTCCTAACTTTCAAAATCGTTCGACTATTCATTTGGGGTTTTTCAAGGTTGAAACAAGAGCATAATGCTAGGAGAGATTCCTATTTATTTATGTTATAAATACATGCAAATTATACTACATATTATAAGCTTTATGGTTAAACATTTCTTGTAAGTAGTAAATTGACAAAAAAGTACCCAGACGACACACAGATATCTATTAGATGTCTAAAAGATATCTGTCATGGATATCCAGTATATCTACTGGATATATATAGATGTCCTATATATAGACTACTCATGGATATCCAAATGTCCGCCTATAACCAGGATATAGGGAATATCCACTGGATATATAATGTGTCTGTCTATTTAATGCATGCCCTAAAAAAATCTAATGGACGTCTTGCCTATATCCGTTAGATCTATTAGATATCATGTATCTTCCAAAGGATATCTAATAGGTAGTCATTAAGATAATTATGTTCGCTACATAATATGGTCTATTTTTTTAAATTTGTCAGAAAAATTTATTCTTAATAAAAGTTATTGCTTGTTAAAAAATTAGGTATAAAGTTAATAAACGTGAGCTCAAATATTGAGGGTGTCTAGAATTTAGGTAAATGTTATTTTGTCACAAAATAAAAGAAACGAATATTAAATTTCTGAGACAGCCAATTTGAAGAGTAAGTACCACAACACAAGCAAAACATCTTTGCGAACTGTTTTGTGGGTCGAATAGGTTTTACGAAATTAACAGAAAAAGCCAGAAAAGAAAATACTCGTAAAATACTATTCTCAACTATCCATTTCTCAAAACCTCTTCAACCTACTTTATTTAAGGATATTTTTAATTTGGCTGTCTCACAAATTTAATACTTCATTTTTGTTTTGCGACGTCACATTTTCTTAAATTATAGACAGTCTATAATATTTGACCCCGAATTTAGTAACTGTGAAACAATTATTTTATCAAGCAAAAACTTTTATAGACTAAAACTTTCTCAAAAATTGATAATATAAAATGTTTTCCCAAATATAATGAACATTATGGTAGACACAATTTATATCAGAATTATAACAGCAAAATAGTAGGTATATACAAACTATAAAAACAACTTATTAAGCAAATTTTTCGTAGTACAATATTCCAGTTTATAAACAGTAAATTTATAATAATTATTATTATTCATTATTTTATTGAAAATATGCAAATAAAAATTTTAATTTAAAAAATTGGGGAAAATGTATAATTTTTTTATTTTCAAATTATTTATAAAAAGTAATAGGTAGTAATAAAATTCATACACATTTTAATATACGTATTTTCGTGGTTTCTATACTTTTCTTTAAAGGACTTTTTTAAACTTTCAACATCCCCTCAACACATAGATATACAATGGATCTCTAGTGGATGTTCTCCTATGTCAACGATATTCCGTTTATATAGGATATCCATACATATTTATGAGATATCCATTAGACATTATGGTTTTAAATTTCATTTTAGTGCTTATCTTCTGTACAAAGTTGCAGGATATTTTATAAGTTTTGTTTTTTTTACTCTACCTATGTATAAAATCTCGAACCATATTTTGTTTATTTAATATCCGTTAAAGATATTTAATGTACATCTAATGGATATATGCCATGGATGTGGACATTTAGTGGATATAAGACTATCCGTTAGATATCTAAGAGATGTTGTGTGTCGTCTGGGTAATGTAAATCACTTAAAAAAGCAACCACTCTTAATATTCTAACATTAAACAATAGTTTTTCTTTTCTTTTCAAGTTCAAGTTATTTTTATTTTCGTGCTACTTATATTCAAAAAAATTGATTAATTTTATATTTTCCTCCTTTCAACCTCTCTTATTTGTGTGTCTCATAAGTAGATGTTTGCTACTAATAAGAACAAAAATTATTTTATAGTTTAGAAGGGTTTATTAGTTTCCCTTAACGTTTCGATATATTTTCATTGATTACCTGTAATGTTATACCGGGTAATGCATGGCTTAATTGAACATAGGAATTCTCATGTAAATTTTGAAGTGGCTAAATATTGGCTCCCCTGTACATTTTAGAGAAAAATTTGGTTATGATTTTTTGAAGATGCCGATATCATAAACCCATGTGCAAAGATTGAATAAACTTTAATAAGTCAATCCTAACTTATTCAATTAAATGTGATGGCAAAATTAGGAAATTTTCATAGTTTAGGAAATACAGCAAACACCAGCAAATTATTATTTATCATAGTTCAATAGAAAAAGGGCCAATGTCTGTATATTGGCCCTTATTCTACCAAGCTCCAGAATTAAACTTATCATAAGTAAATTTGAGTCCAAAGGCACTGTAATAAAGATTTAAATCAAATGGTCAGGTAATGATTATCTATATATTTATTTCCAGAATGGCAACGAAAAAAAGAAAACAGTGGGACATACGAAATATGGAAAATGCAAAAAATAATGAGATGGGATACCTAAATGCCGCGAAAACGTTTATTGTACCGAAACCTACATCAATCATTTTCTAATTTACAATTTTTTGCATTTTCCATATTTTGTATGTCCCACTGTTTTCTTTTTTTCGTTGCTATTCTGGAAATAAATATATAGATAATCATTACCTGACCATTTGATTCAAATCCTAATATTGGATATTCAATATTGGGCGCACCGCTTATGTCCAATATTAGGCACCCGATCATATTTTTAGGTTATATTTTTCTACGGAAAAACTAACAACAATTATACCGCGAAAACTAAATAAATCCAATGCCTATATCTCAGTTGCTTCAACACTGACATGTAACTACTTAAAATTCTTACCTGAACTACTTGTTAATAGATGGTGCCCCATACCTATCTGGTTTGGCAAATACAATGGTGTCCAATATTTTAGCAACTATCCTATTATTAGGCTACTTTCCTTTAGTAGTAGTAGTAGTAATTCCTGCGTCTTTAAAAATCTGCAACTCGTATATCTTGGAATACTTGCACTCTATAAGAAAACGAATTTAACTGTTTTCAAGAATAGTCCTGCATGTTTCATCAGATCTTCCCACTTCTTCAGACAGGCGTCTTACACATTTTGTGAGCATATTTTGCATTATTTCACGAACGTTTGCAACAAGTTCTTCTGTTCTTGCAGATGGTCTTCCAGCTTCTTTTTTATGTTTAATATACCCTGTGTCCCTAAACAGAGACACGGTTTTTCTCAGGCAATGATAAAAATCCTCGGCAGTAATAGCAACGCGACGTCAGGAAAATTTTCGCGAAAATCGTTCACACACAGACGCTGATTGTTTTACCACTCACCATTTACTCTAACCCCGTATCGAAAATATGCTTCAACCATGAACTTTTTGTGCTGTTCTATAAAACCCATTGCGTGAATTATTCAATAAATTGGATAAATTAGCGATGAATCAAATTACTTGTAACGACTCTTAAATATGACGGAATATCTGATTGATTGGTAATGCTGGTATTTACTGACACCCACCAGGTATGAAGCTCTACCGCTAAGCAGTACGGTCTTAGATGCAAAGCACGCTTTGATGATAATAATTTTTGCTCGCATGTTATAATGAATATAAATCATTACTGCAAATTATGAACATGAAGGCAAGTGTTTTCATTCATGCGAAATAAATGCTATGGCAAAATATTATTTTAGAACGAATAAGTTTTTTTTATTAAGGTTTTACAGGTACGTGCCTATGGGTCAACCCGAACCACTTTGTTTTTGACATTTTTGAAAAATATGTAATATTTTCCTAGTAGCAATAGTACCTACTAACAAATTGATATTAACAATAAAATAATAAGTCTTTGTAAAACCCCTTGACTCAATAAATAATCATTCATAAAAAAAATTACATACATATTTTGAAAAACTTTGTAATATTTTATAATGTTATCGGTTTATTCAAAAAGGCTTATTTTATTATTTGTTAATATATCTGACCCATTACTAAACAAAATATTTTTTGTTAAAGGCCTTCATCGGCGTACCAGAGGGGCCTTCGCGATGAAACCTTAGACAAAGTAGTTCGGATTGGCATCAAGGCATAAAAATTTTGGATACATCAGTGAGTATAAGGAATTAGTCTTATTAAAGAGATTTAACAAACTGAAAATAAGTATTTATTAGTTATTTATGAACTTAGAAAGGTAATAACTTCTCAAGCCATCACCAACAGTTTTTCTCTTGATAAGAAGTTGGCAGTAATATTAGAGCGCATAAGCAATAAGAAATTCTATATATCTTTTAGAATTTATTTTATATATTTATTTATTTATGAATATCAACATACAGCAGCATAAATACTTATGGATGGTAATTATCAAACAGCTAGGACACTTATCTATAAAACATTTACAACAATATACAGGGTGTCCATTTAGTGTGCCGGTGGACGATATCTCGTTAACGGTCGACTTAAGGAAAAGCTTTTATACAAAAGTTGTACAGGTTAACGCCGCGCAGCTATTAAAAATAAATTTAAATATACAGGTTGGCTCAAAAATCCAGGATAGGCCAAACATATCTTTTTTTAAATGGAACATCATATATTTTTTTTATTATTTTGTAGCCTTTAGTAGTCCTCTATTCTACTTTAAAAAATGTTGATCATCAAATGGGACGATGTCAAGATATGAATTTTTCAATAGATTTTTGGATAAAAACGATTTTATATAAAAATCGTTGGATTTTAACTATCTCTACAATTTTTTTTACTAGAATTTAGGAAAGAAAAGTTATAACATGTAAAATCACCTGACTGTTATTAGAATTGGTATAAGTACTACAGAGTGTTCAACATTTCGGTCCAAACTTAATGAATTTAAAGTTTTGGTATTTTTTTTTAAATGAAACCCTGTATTTTACATTTTTTTCGAAAAGATATTTTAATTCCCTTTAATATGATATCACTATGTGATACCTTATTTTAAAAAGTTGTTGAAGGAAACATGATTTCAAAAAATTGTGTCTTAAAAGCAAGCGTAATTTCGTGATGCTTTAAATTTAATAACTAGTTGGCTATGCATTTCTATCAAATTCAACTTTTCTGCAAATGGCAGACATAATAATTATCAATTATTTGACTTTTACACTGGCCTTTAATTACACTCGAGTCGAATTAGTAAATATGATTTACGCAATTGAAGAAAGTGATGGAAATTGTTTAACGGCATCAATTTTATATGCTCAGAAGTTTCCAGAAGCTCAATGTCTGGACGAAAGATCAATAAATAAACTAGAAGATCGATTTCAGACAACGGGGAGCGTAGAATATGAAAAAACATCTAGGACCAAAACAGTGTTTTATATGAAGATAACCAGCTAGGCATTGAATTGGCGGTGGTGGAGAATCCAGAAATAAGTGTAAGAAAAATTAGTTCTAATTTAGAAGTAAAAAAGTCTTCAGTGAATAATTGTTTATTGGAAAACAAATTTTATCCCTATAAGGTTTAACTATACATCAAGAATTAAGCGACAATGATTTTTTAAGAAGAACATTATTTTGTCAATGGGCCCAAAATATCACTGCTGAAGATGAAATTTTTTTTTAAATATGTCATGTTCAACGACGAATCGACATTTTATAGAAATGGGTTCGTCAATAGACATAATTTTCACTTTTATGATACCCAAAATCCACATGCACTGCTAGTAAATAATTTTCAACATCAGTGGAGATTTAGCGCTTGGGATGGTGTTATCCACGATTATGTCATTGGACCTTATTTCTTTGAAGAGCACTTGAATGGTCGTTTGTTTTTGGAATATTTGCGATATGACTTTGTTAGGCTGAATTATATATTTTTATTATTTTAAGGTCCGATCAGTTGGCCAGTAAGGTCACCTGACCTAACGGATATGGATTTATTTTTGTAGGGCACCGTCAAGGTCGATGTTTACAGCACACCAGCAACAACAAGGAAGGACATGATGGAACGAATGCAACAATCATTTGGTAGAATTACCCAATTAATGTTGAGATATGTGAGGGACTAGTTCTTCAAACGAATTGATGCTTGCATTTTGCAAAATGGTAGACACTTTAAACACTTAATGCGTTAATATGTATTCGCTTTAAATTGGTGAAAGATATTTTCAAAATTGGAGATTTACATACTTTTCGATAGGTAATAATTTAAGTTTCTTCTGTAAAATTGTTTATAACTACTTAGATATGAATTACACACTAATTTATTAAGTTCTCAATTTTTTGAGAAGTAAAATTACTAAGCAAACATCAAAATTGTTCATAATATTAAGGTTTTTTAAGACACAATTTTTTGAAATCATGTTTCCTTCAACAACTTTTTAAAATAAGGTATTAAATTAAAGGGAATTAAAATGTCTTTTTGAAAAAAAAATGTAAAATACAGGGGTTTTCATTTAGAAAAGAAACAAAAACTTGGCTTTAAATTCATTAAGTTTGGAACAACATGTTGAACACTCTGTAGTACTTATACCAATTTTAGTAACAGTTAGGTGATTTTACATGTTATAACTTTTCTTTCCTAAATTTTAGTAAAAGAATTTGTAAAGATAGTTAAAATCCAACGATTTTTATGTAAAACTGTTTTTAGCCAAAAATCCATTGAAAATTCATGAATCAATTGATTCGGCTGTTACTTGGTGGAAATTTATTATCACTTTATAATAAATGGTAAAAATACAATTTTACACTTTCCACAAATATACAAGTTTCATTTTTTAACTCGACATGTTTCGCAACACTGTTGCTTCTTCAAGGGAGTACAAAAGAGTGATTTGATTTTGAAGAAGCAACAGTATATCATCATATTGTCATATCTTGACAACGTCCCAATGGGTGATCAAATTTTTTTAAAGTGGAATAGAGGACTACTAAAGGCTTCAATATAATAAAAAAAATATATGATGTTCCATTTAAAAAAAGATATGTTTGGCCCACCCTGGATTTTTGAGCCAACCTTTATATTTAAAATTATTTTTAAAAGGTGCGCGGCATTAACATGTACGACTTTTGTAATAAAGTCTTTTTCCTTAAGTCGACCGTTAACGAGATATCGTCCACCGGCACACTAAATGAACACCCAAAACAATAAAATAAATAAAATTCAAGAGTATAAGAACAATGTTATAAATTTGAGGCAATTTTCAAACGCTTTTTAAAATTTTGCAGGGTATGCATTGTTGTGTGAAAAATGTTAAAATTAGTCCATAGGTCAACTTACCCTCAATGTCGAGAAGCCAGGGTTAAAAGTGCAATATGTTATAATGTTAGTCCTCTAAATAAACATAGTAGTATGTATGATACCTATACTGTTCTTCATGTCTAATACTAATGTCTTATTGTCCTGATGGTTTTAATATTTAAAGAAAAATATTTAGTAAAATAAGGTATTAAACAAATTTGTTTTTCTTAAAAATGAATTGAAAAAAAAATTGAATATAAGTTTATTTTTTATGCTTTCCTCATTTGTATCGCGTCAAAAAGAAACATTCCTCCACCTTGTATTATGCTAGTAAAACTTTTATAAAAAGTATATTTTTAAATATTCAACATAAAAAGTTTTCCATTTATTATATAAATCTGGGACCACTTGTCAGTTTTAGAAGTTCTGTAACTTTTTATAAAATTACATTTTTATGTTCTTTTAGGAATCTACAGTTCAATTTAGAAACAGTTTTAAAAAGCTTTTTATAACTTTAATTAAACAGGGTCGATAGATGTTTTTAATTATACGTCAAAATAAAATAGTCGAGAGTGGAAAAATAAACTGAAGCTTTCATAAACATTCAAAGTTATTATTTAGATGGTTAAAGTAATGTAAACAACAAAACTTTCCTTAATATAGGAGCGGTTATCAATAAGCATTTTACAATAAAAAAATATATAAACCTGTGACTTTTAAACCCTTAACCGAAGCTGAAGGATGCCTAGTCGCCATTAGTTTCCGATGTCCCAGTCTCGTAGATTCCTTTAGCTCATAATAGCTTTAATTTAAAATAATGTGCGTCAGGCAGAGTTGTGAAAGATAATTCAGAGAAGTAAGTAGTTACTTTATAGATACTTTTGCATAAATGTATCTAGATACTTAAAAGAAATAGTTACTTTTTAGCAAAAGGTAACTTGATTCATAGTTACTTGATTAAAGTAACTAGTTATTGTAACCAAGATACTTTTGAAGTAACTATAGATACCAAAAATTTACCAGGCAGTGAAAGTAATATTTATAAGCTACGTAAAAAAGTAACTAGTTTCTAAGAAAGTAACTACAGTTACTAAGTATCTGATATGGTAATTTAAGAATATATTTTTAATAAGAATAGGTATTTGGGATTTTTATACACATTGAGTAATAAAAATAAAGAGGTAGCGGGTAGAACAACTTTATGCTAAGATTTTTAAAAATATATTCAAATAGTAATATATTTTTATAGTTATATTTACCATTTCTAATTACTAGGTTATAATAAAACCTGTACGTTCTTAGGTAGGTACTTTATTTATTTAGACCATCAAAATGACTATAAAATATCTGATTTTATTTGGTATGTTTTAAATTTTTAAACACGATTTCTTAATTATTATTGTAAAACGCAGTAACTAAGATTTCATTATTTCTGTTAAATTTCGCCCTGTTGTTGTATTGTTGTTATGCTCGTAAAAAAGTATTAAACAAAGACGTTACTTATTATTATATAAAGAACACATTATTATAGTAAATATGGCTGGGTTCAAGTAATACAAACACATATTATAAACATGTTAATATGAATTTTAAACAAAAAATGAAAAAGTAACAAAGATCCTAAAACCTAATTTTATTTAAAAATCTGTTAAACTGAATCTATTAAATAAACATAAATAAAACTAAATAAACAAGAAACCTTTATAGGGAACCAAAAAAACAGCACGTGTGCATTTTTGGTTCATCAAACCTCTTAAATATCCTAATGACATTAAAAGTATCCTAGCTACTTTTAAAGTAAGTAGTTACTTTTTTAAGTGTATTGTCACTCCTAAAAATAACTGGATACAAGATATTTTTCAAAAGTAACAAAGTTATAGTTACTTTTGACACAATTTAAAAAATATCCTAGTTACTAACTAGTAGGCGGTAGGTTTACTTTTAATGATTATTTACAGCACTATAGGAAAAATCCTGTATGGTGCTCTGTGAGTGGTGCGTGGGCGCAGGAAGCGATTCACGTTTGAATCTCTGGAGATTCTACTCATTGGGGAACACCATCTTAGGATAATCGTTCCTGAGTTATGACGTTCTCCAGATGAACGGAATATTAAACAGTGCTATTTAATAAACATTTAGCTGAATCACCCACTAGTGTGTAGTTTATTGTATATTTCTACCATATACCGCTCTGGGGGAATCAAGCGGACAACATCAGTTGAACACGTTCCACGAAAATATCTGTAATAAAAGCTCAAGTATTTGTCAATTCCATTTTAGTTGTGTACTTTCTATATCTGATATAACTATATTATGAATTTCCATGCGATCCCTAATTATGAAATTTCTTATCGTTTTTTTTTTATATCTGTGCTGATGTTCATAGATCGTCCTTTTCTATTGTTACTATTTTTTGTTTCACTCGCCAAGTTGACCACATAGACAAGATTGCCTTTAATCGGGGTATCGTACATTCTCAGTTTTCGGTTATTTCCTATTTTTCTATTACACAGGACGCTATTTAGGCATCGTATTACGTTCATGATCCTTACTATTTCTGAATAAATTTCCTACCTTTGTCGAACAAATCTCTCACATATTTGTATTTGATGGTATCATTCTTTTTTACTTTTATCGACGTAGTTTGCTTTAATCCCTCGCAAACGTACTTAGTTTTTGTATATTAATTTTAAGCCTCCGAATTTCATGTTCTTCTCGGGCCTACGGGTTAGTTCAGGTTCAGGCTTTAAATGATATATTCATTATAATATTTACTAGAAACATATTTTTGTATAACTCTTGCAATATGTTGTTAATCCTTATTCGTTCAAGATCTACCAGCTCTAAATCCTAAGTGTTCTTCTTCCCCTTGATCGTGACATTCTTTACTCATAATTCTATAGATACTCTACTGACCGTACCTACTTGTCACTAAGAGTCCTCTGTAGTTCCAGCATTGTTTTCGGTTCCCTTTCTTATATCCTTTTAAGTTGTCCATTATAATCTTAACTGTTCCGTACATTACAGAAAATCGTAGCAATAATATTTTATTAAACCATTGCAAGACGATAATGAGAATTGGCCTTTAAACTCCAAATTTTAAGTTAAAAGTATTATGTCTTTATACACTAGGAACTGCAATGCATCACGATTAAGCGTATTTTTCACTTTCAAAATAAGTAGCTTATTTAATATTTATTTTAAGTCAATATAAAATATGCTGTTTTAACGTTTTATTATATTGGAACTGGGAACGTGGTTTCCGTCTGACTGAATTGAAAAGAGACTGCAAGAACATACGACACGACATCAGAATATTTAATTTGTAAAGGGTATTTCAATAAGAGTTTCCGGGTGTTGTTACTAAATAAAACAAGATTTTTATAATAAAAAGTAAAACTTTTTAGTACAATAAGTAATATGATTGATTACAATTAATTGTACGTTAAACACAATATCTTACAAATGACCGCCGTGAGTCCTCTAGCAGGACACGACCCTTTAGCAGAAATTGTTCAAGACAGTTGAGCAGACTTCTGGTGTTGTCTGGCGAATTATGCGGCTAATCTCATATTCTAATTTTTGAAGTGTTTGGGTATTGTTTGCATATGCTTCACTTTAAATATATCCCCACAAAAATTAATTCAGCGGCGCGGCGGCGTCCAGTCGCATGATCTAGGCGGCCAATTTACATGTCGTAAGAAAATTGTACCTTCAAACTGTGTACGCAATAGATCCATTGTTTCTCTTGCTGTATGACATGTCGCATTATCTTGTTGAAACTACATGAGGCGCTCAATTCCGAAACTAGTTTATTCCACTAGGAGAGAATTTTAAGGACAGCACAAAAAAGTTTCAAACGTTTCGCAGCTGATCGCCGGACTTCTAAATTCGTATATATTATCGTGACACCTATCAACACTGATTCCTATCTAACAGAAAAAAAAAACTGCATCAGCAGAACCTTAATATTAAGAAAAAAAGACGAATTTAAGCAGTTTTGTAACCACACAGTGGATTAGGAAGTTTTGAATAGGTGGAAATGGGAGTAAAACAGTTTTGAAAGAGTAAAAAGAAGTTTTTTATTCGAAATTATTTGGTACAACATAAACTCAATAAAAGCAATTCTTACAGTTATTTTTATCGTATTGAAATTAAATTCAGAGTCCATCGTCTTTCCACGGCAATGGCATCCAAACCGTCATCCAGAGTTTCAGTATCGCAATCACCCATGTCTCCTGCATTGTCAGTAACATTTTTATAGAACGTTAAATCCACGTCACCAAGGTTCCTACCATCCGGTCCAAAGTGTGTTTTTAAAAGTTTATCTACATCAATTACATCATTAATAAGCTTTGCTTGTTTAACTGGATCCGGACTGAATTCTAAGATCACTTTGATAATTGACCTCACCTTTTAACATTATAGTTTTGCCGCTGACTTCTGGATTTTTTAATTGAGATTCGTTTAGGTAATGAGAACTGGAAACGCCATTGAGCAGGAGGTTTGATGTTGCTTCTACCGCTTTTTTTTTATCAAAAATGTCAAAGTCTTTTTGCATATTCGGAAAAAATAGCTCTACGCTGTGGCTCAAATTAAAGGAGTACACTTTTTAATTGTGAATATTTTTTTTTCATTTTGTCCTGATTTAATTTGTATCCATGACTATTATAAAATAATAAAGAATGTTATTTTTGATGTTTTGTTCGCTTCGTGACAGCTAATCCGTACACAATGGCAGTCTTAAGTGAAGAGGATCGAATTTTTTTCAAATATTATGGACAAAAACATAATTACGGTGCAAGAAAAATTGTAAAGGAGTTTCCTGAGAAAAAATTGGTATGTTAGAACAGTTGGAAAGTTTTTAAGACATATTAGAGAAAACAATGGATCCATAAAAATAAAAGTTGGAAGCGGAAGGAAGAAAACTTTAAGAACTCAAGGAAATCTTACCACGGTAAGAAATATTATAGAAAATGAACGACCTGAAGAATCTGTAGGGACCAGGAAAATAACGAAAAGAACAAGAATTCACCGTTCTACAGTTCAAAGAATTATAAAAAATGATTGCCAACAAGTCTTTAAAAAAGTTTACTGTCAAAAACCTAATGCCAATGTGAAGAAGAAACGATTAGAAAGATGTAATCTATTATTACGAATATTCCGTTCTCGGGAAAATATCGCGAAGATATGGTTTTCAGATGAGAAGATGTTTTACTTGAGGCCGCCAAAGAATACACAAAATAATCGGGTATACACAAATGTGCGAGTAAAGAGGGAAATCCCGTTGGAAAATCTTTTAATTGAGAGAAGTCACTTTTCACCTGGCGTAATGGTCTCTGTGGCAGTTTCCAAATTGGGGAAGTCAAGTGTCATTGTTGTAGATGCCGGAGTAAAGCTCAACTCGGACGCGTATCAACAACAAACTTTACATCACTTGCTGCCTTAAATTGTAGCAATCTGCGACGATTACGTGTTCCAACAAGACGGTGCTCCTTCCCATACTTCTCGGAGTACAAGAATGTTTTTGTTTGAGCAATGCCCCGATTACATCGAACCGGAGGTGTGGCCACCCAATTGTCCAGACTTAAACTCTGTCGACTATTCCATATGGGGAATTTTAGAAGTTTAACACCATCGAGGAGCTAAAGGAGAGGTTACAGTTCTGTTGGAATAACTTTAACCAGGACATAATCAATGCAGCTATTGACCTATGGCGAAGGCGACTGCAACTGGTAACTGGTACTTTCGATTTTAAGTGATAGTTAGTCTTGATATCATTAATTGTTAATATTATTAAATTTGTTAATTAAGATTGAACAAAATTAATTGTATTTCTTTAATTTTAAAATCTTTCACAACGAGACCTATACTGGAAACTTCTAGATAGTTAAACTACCAAAAAAAACGTATCATCCGAAATTTAAATAAATCAGTTTCCGTTTGCAACGAATATAAGCTCACGTTTGTTGAAAAAAACCTATCAATCCGGCCCTGTTATAAAAATTACACATTTTACTAAGACGATTTCAGTTCATCATCACTCCAAAAATAAATTAAATCAGTGCAAAATGAAAAAAAAAAATATTCACAATTAAAAAATGTACTCCTTTAATTTGAGCCACAGTGTATATTCATCGGGTTCAACTATTACTTTTTTTTTTCGTACTATCCTCCCAATTCTTTCAAAAATTTTGTCAGGCGGTAAATTATGAATGACCAACTAATGGGAAAGTTACATGAATCTCTCTGACGGTTGAGTTGGTTAGACATAGCCACCGCAGAACCATACCCATCATAGTAATATTTTTGTTTTGTCCAGGATATCCATCGCAAAAAAGTTTTAAGCTTGTGACATTTTAAAAGAATAATAGCAGTTTTGAAAATGTACAATATTCAGCGTATTACAATTGCAATGGATATAAAGAGTTCTGAGAGCAAATTTTATGATTGGATGTAGATAGTTTTGGAACAGTACATGTGATGGATTAAAATAGTTTTGGAACTATAGACCAGGTTAATATGCAATTTATAATCGGATCTAAGAGGTTTTGATAAACCATATAAACCATATTTTGGACACAGATAAACGTCATTTAAAGAAAAGCAGCGCCACCGCTAATTCATTTATTTTCTTTTATGAATTGAAGCAGTTTTGGAATTAGGTGCCTCATATATTGTTTAAGTCCATACAATTATTTATTATTTTATGGCATAGAAAGTTCTTTATCGTCGTTCGGTAACGCTCTTCATTTACCGTAAGTGCTTATCGACTGTCTTCCTATCTAAGAAGTATGGTCCGATGATACCCTGAGACCAAGAACCGCACCAAACTGTAACACGTTGAGACTTTTTATGAATTTCCCTAGGATTTTCACTGGCCTAGATGCGACAACTCTACTTGTTACGTAGCCACATAAGTGAAAATGACCCTTGTCGCAAAAGCTGTCGACAAGTGTCTTCATTTCAAGCACCCAATTAGCGAACGGACGGCGTTGCCCGTGATCACCTGGATTCAGTTTATCTGTTATCTGAATCTTGTAAGGATGGAGTGCCAAACCATTTTGCAAAATTCGTCATGTTGTGGATTTAGTACAGCCCAATTTTTGCGATGGACATTTGGAAATTTCACATCTTTACAGACCCGGTGGTTTCGAGTTTGCGCACAATAATGTGAATAGCTCTTTTTAAGGGAATTCTGCGATATGTGTTAATAGCAGAAGACCCATTTTTAAAATAAGTTTTAACAATGTTGACACGTTGCTTTACAGTGTATCTACCATACTTAAAATTGTACTGGTCTGCAGAATGCAACAAACAAAGGATATCACCATAAAAACTTGAGATATGAAACATAGCAGCAAAAAACATCAGGAAACTCTTGTTGGAATACCCTTTAGAAGGAATAATTAAAAAAAAAAACACTTTTATATTTACTAAATTTTATTTTTAACTGGAGTTAAATTCTTTTTTTTTACATCGACAATAGAAAAAATAACGCTTTTTGGGCAGTTAAATCTTATTATTGAGGGGGACACTTTTGTTGCCTGTTTTTAAACAGCTCAGTTCAACGCCAGAGACAGGGGTGAATTAACCCCTGAAATTTTAAATGAATCCAGGTAAAATGTTTGGGAGAGTAAAGGAGTAGGTGAGATTTTTTAGAGAACGTGCCCAAATGCATGTTTTCTTTTTTAATTTTATTTACATAGGTAAGTAATATTATGTAGTGTCACATTTTGTGGGGGTGAGGGTCATGACCCCCAAAACCTCCCCCCCTCCCCCCCCTGAATAAGCGCCTGGTTTGGTATATCATTTTTATTTGTTTAAATAACATAACTACTAGGTCAGTGTGTACATAAAGTAATGAACAAATTTCTTATTTAATAATCTAAAAACATTTCGTAAACATTCTCGGACACGTATATAAATATTTTGACATATAATATTATTATTAAGGGTAACTCATGTAGTAGATATGACATTATCGACTTTTTTTTTTAAAAGGAAACCCCTATATTTTAGTTCAGATCTGTAATCTCCAAGAAAAGCTGATTTCAAAAACATAACACACATAAAAGCTAAAATTGATGGTTTCGTAGCTACAGGGTAGAACAAATAATTTTATTTAAGATACAATTTTTTTAAAGTAGGCTAATTTGCCGTTATGTTTTTTTTTTTAAGTAGGCTTATTTGCTGTTATGTAACTATGGTATTTAGATAATGACATTATGCTGTCATTATATAGAGTTTTTCTAGTAAGTTTAGTAGAAGTAATAAAATTAATTTTGATATTTAGTTACTATGCGTTTATCTCCCACACAAAGAATAGAAATTCTCATGATGATTGGATATGGTGATAGGATTCGTACCTAACAAGAAGTTTGCATTTTGTTTAACGCTAAGTACCCAGAAGGACCAATCACTAGATCAACTGTGAGTAAACTTGAAACAAAATTCCGAGAAACGGGTTCTGTGGAAGATCTTCCCAGGAAAGGCCGTCCAGCTATTCCGGATGATAAAAAATTAAATATTTTATCGGCTATAGAAGAAGATATCCATAACAGCGTCCGCCAGATTGGCATAGATCATGAGGCGGCTGCTACGACCATTCATAACCTATTAACGGTAGAAAAATGGCACCCGTTTAAAATCCGACTGGTTCATGAGTTGAATGAAGAAATCCAGATCGTAGGATGGAGTTTTGTCAGATATTAATGGGAAGATGTAACGTAGATCCTTTGTTTGTTAAAAATATCCTATTTTCGGATGAATATTCTTTTAAATTAAATGGTGAAGTAAACTGGCAAAACTGTAGATATTGGGCACAAGAAAATCCCAGATGGATTCGTTAGCATCATACTCGATAGCCTCAAAAAATTAATGTTTGAGCGGGTATAGTGAAAAACTAAATTATTGTGCCCTATCTTTTTGACAACAATGTAAACTGGCTAAATTACTTTCAGTTTCTTCAAGACTTTCTTATCCCTGCGCTAGTTAACTTACATCCGAGTAGAAATAATCATGCAATTCTAGATGAAAATTTGTGGTACCAACAAGACGGCACACCTCCACTATATCCAGCAGTAGTGCGCCATTATGTCAGTCAAGCTTTTCCGAAGCTCCAGACCTTACACCACTAAACTTCTTCTTGTGGGGTGGTAAGACCTGCCAATATTGACGATTTAAAAAATCGAATAACAACAGAATGCAGGAAAATTTAGAAGAAACCATAATAAAAGTCCAACAAGAGTTTATTGATCGCTTGGGGTACTGCCAGGCACAAGAAGGAGGACAATTTCAACACTTAATTAAATAGCTTATTTAATTTTTTTTAGCTTTTTTAAATTAAAAGCACTTTTAAAAAAATATTTTTTTACCCTGTAGCTACGAAACTATCAATTTTAGGCCCTAAGTGTGTAATGTTTTTGAAATCAGCTGCCCTTGAAGATTACAGATCTGAACTAAAATATAGGAGTTTCCATTTAAAAAGATCGTCGATAATGTCATATATACTTCATGATTTACCCTGTATAATAAATTTATAAGTTAAAATATGCTTAATTAAAAATTATTATATACGTGTCCGAGGATTTTTACGAAATGTTTTTAGATTATTAAATGATGAATTTGTTACTTACTTTATGTACACACTGTATTATAAAATTTAAGATATTTTATTCATCACAACATCATTTACAAAAATCAGCGGACCAGGTTCTCTATGTTAAAAAATTATTGATAGCTTGGACAACAGATTTTCAAACAAATACCTATCGTAATTATGTCAAGAATTTCATAATCAATTCTTTGGTAAAAATCTTAAAAATGACGATATCGGAGCAAAACAGAGTGATTTTTCTATCTAAGTAACTTCATTGTCATTGTTAAGTCATATAAAAGTGTTTTGTTTACCAAATAAATCAAGTTCTTTTATATTGCCGTACAGCCGCCCCACCGATTTTAATTTCTTCCTTTATGATTTGAAAATTGAATGAATGCTATGGCCAACAAAACAGTTTATTTCTGTTTTCACTTCCCGTAAGTCATGCATATTTTGATACTCCAAATTAACTATTACTCCTTCCGTGTTAATTAAATTAAACATTTTAGGGGTAGGACGATCGTGGTTTTCTAATTTAACGTGTTGATCCGATGACGAAACTCCACAGTTTAATCTTAAAATATATTGAATAAGATATAAGATCAACTTGGTTTTCCATGTCATTGCATGTACTACCCAAATTTCTCGGAATGATGTAAATTTTAAAACCATTACCAGCGGTCCTAATCTTAAGAAAAAGCAAATTAGCAAAATGCAAGTTTTGTTTTTGAATAGATAACACTTACTCTAACTTAATGTACACTAACTCAGTCTTTTTCTTTCAAAAATAATCACGAAAACCTTCCAAGACATCACATCGGTACAATACCAAAATCTTTCCAGCCGCTTTTAGTATAAGACTTAACCTCACTTTCAGTTTAGCGGCAGGCTCGAATCTGCGTTTGAGATCTGAGAGTTATACAGGGTGTCTCTAAAAGGTGCGAAGAAAATGCTACCACAAATTCCTGCGACTTAAATATGACGATCTAATCCAACTTACCTCTGTCCATAAGTGAATGATTTCGGAGTTACAGAGTGTCAAAGTTCGATTTGGTTTTAGTTTTTCATAAATAATTTTTTTAATAATTGGTGTACTGTCGAAAAATTTGGCTAGGGGGGATTTTGTGGGGTGAAAAATTAAAATCTTCTCTCATTTTTATTGTAAAATTTAGAGGGCGCCACCTGGGGTATCTTGCACACATTCAAAAAATAAATAACTTTTTTGAGCCACCCTATATTTAACTTTTAAATCAAAATTCTTATTTTCCAACGTCTTTTACCTAGAAAAGGTATACATGGTGAGAGTTGATTTGGGCAGCCGTTTTTGAAATATCTGAATTTAAAAAACTCACTTCGTATATGTCAGGTCTAAATTATTGTAATAAATTGAACACGGTTTGAAGCAAAGGCGTTTAATGAAAATAACTGTCACTAGAAACTAAAAAGAAGCAATTACTTATTCTCTAGTAAAAACAGTCAATAAGAGATTCATTAACAACAAAAATTTAATTTAATTCAATTTTAAAAAAATGCATTAACAAATGTTTAAAATGACCTCCATTTTCGTGTGTACAAAGATTAATACGTTTTAAAAAAATAATTTGAACTCTTTGGAGCATTTCGTCATCATTTCTCAATGCGTCAATTCCAGTTTGAATACGTCTTCTTAATTCATCTTCTATATCTACTGGCCTAGAACACAAGGGGTTTCGATGTTCCCCATAAAAAGTAATCCATCGGTGTTATATTAGGGGATGAGCTGGCCAATTTGCGGGTGCATCATTGCCTCTACCTATCCATCTATTTGGATACTGTTCGTTCAAATAATTACGTACGTTTAACGAAAAACATTCCTCTTCGAAGTTACAAGGGCAGGGGATCTAATAAATTTGGTAATTCGTTTCGCAGATATTCCAAATAATTTTCGTCATTCAGTCGAAGGTGTAAAACGACAGGACCAATTAGGAAAGTGTATATGATTCCTGCCCACACAGTGATCTTAAACTCATGCTGGTAATGGGTTACTTTAGTCGCATGAGGATTTTCTTTAGCATAGACATGTTCATTGTACAAATTAGTTATGCCACTACGCGTGAAACAGGCTTCATCTGTGAATAAAATTCCTCGTGTAAAGACCTGGCCATACACGAAGTGAGTTTTTTAAATACAGATATCTCAGAAACGGCTGCTCAAATCAACTCTTACCATGTATATCTTTTTTAGGTAAAAAATGTTTGAGATCCAGAAAATTTATTTAAAAGTTAAATACAGGGTGGTTCAAAAAATTTATTTCGTTTTAAATCTGTGAACGGTAGCGCAGGTGGCCCCTCTAAATTTTACAAATAAGAATGAGTGCAGATTTTAATTTTTCACCCCACGAAACCACCCCTAGCTGCATATTGTGACGATACACCAATATATTAAAAAAATTATTAATGAAAAACTATAACCAAATTGAACTTTTGATACTCTGTATCTCCGAAATCATCCACTTTTGGACTGAGGTAAGTTAGATGTAAGTTTGATTAGATCGTCATATTTAAGTCTCAGGAATTTGTCGTAGCATTTTTTCCGCACCTTTTAGAAATACCCTGAAGATAAAAAATAAGAAAAAAGATAAAGATGGTGAATGGTGTATGTTTGGTTGCCTATCTTCAAACCTGAAATTCTTAGTCATCGTTGCTGAAATTCAGGCACGCTGACCTTAACCCGAGTTATAAAGCAATTTGAAAACTAAAATAATTTATTTTATGACGGCTGTAGTTTGCGAGTGATACACTACGTCCGGGGTTACAAGGGCGATTTAAAATGTGGAGCGGTTAATCGCTGGTATTTAGTTGGAAAGTCATTAAAATGCAAATTGATGTAGATAAATAATATCATATTATACTCTCTGTTGTCTGTCTAACACTCAGGGTCAGGATCAGCCTCAGGGTCACAAGCCAGCCACCTCTGATATATTAACCTTATTTTACCTAGTTTTGCTATTTTAAATTTTTGGGCATCGTTTTTTATATCTTTTTTAATCCTTTTTCAACGATCCTCATACCTTCAGGTTTTGCACAATTGGCATTTTTAGACATTGCTGCATGAGATAATAGAGAGATTAATATGATTTACTTGGGTGTAGCAATTACAGTATTTAAAACTCTACAATGTGGTACAGGTAACACCCTTAATTAATGTCTGTGTTCTAATAATAATTAATCAGACAACAAACTAAACCTTTAGTGGTACAGCTATAATGCCCTTTGTCCCAAAGTTCATAGAGTTATGTCAAATTATTTCCCGGCCATGAAAGGTTAGCAGACTGGACAATGACAATGCGATGTACCTGCATGAAGTAATTTAACTGCATATTATCCGTTACAATGCGCTGCAACTGATTGGTGAAATTAACAGTCCCCTATCGCGGGATGATCTGTGTCTAAGGGCTGACTTACACAAGTTGCGTTTAAACTGAAGTTTAAAGTAAATTTATGAATAAAAGTATCTGTCCATTGGATAAACTGTTATAAAGGTACGTTTAGAGGCTTATGCAGCTGCCTCTGTTTCTATTATGTTTTAATATGTTTAGGAAATCTTCTGTAGTTTATTTTGACCCAATTCGAAATAAAGATTATTTGTATTTGTAATAAATCGAGTCATTGCATTCTGTTCATATGTTCAGTCTACCTCGCATAGTTCAAAAGTTTTCATTTTTGACGTCACAAAAGAATTGACCTAAAAAGGAATAACTTTTTGCTATCGCTGCGTGGTAAAAAAAAATTAAATTATATAGCAGAAGAGATTTTACTCAAGCCAAACCTTTTGGCTTGCGCAAGCTTTTTTAATGTAACGAATTACTTGTGGAAGTTTGCATGTTTGTACAGTAAGATCTCTCAACATAATAATAATTGCGCGCGAACACGTTTGTAACAATGAACGTCACAAAATACTTTAACCTGTATCTCCATAGGTCGACTGGTTCAAAACTTTGCTTTAACTGGAAAATAAAATTTCTTTTGAATTTTATTGCACAGGTTTTTATTAACAACTCAATCACTTTGTCATTTTATACCCTAGCATGGGTATGACATACTAACACATTTCTACCTTAGACTCGTCAAACAACCACTTAACTCTTCTTAAATACTTTTTACTACTTTTAAATACTTTCGAATACGTTCAAATACTTTCCAACCATTTTTACGTAGAGGATTTGTCGTTCCACGGAGCGCAACCTTTCTCTGTAGAAATCAGCGTGACACTAGTCTGTTGACAAAACATTGTCCGTTTCGTACCGTCTACCGACACCTTGACCAATCAGGTAATGATACGTCACAATCCAAGATGGTTTATTTCACGTCACAATACTGTTGCCAACCAATGAGAAAGACATCCACTGTTACTATGCAAGCGGCGTTTATCATATTTACATTTACGTGTTAGGAAATGATACAGAATCGCCGACCGTGTTTTTTATACATAAGGTTTTGATTTAACTTATATTTTTATGGATGCACAACGTTGCCATTACTGTAATATGCGGTATTGCCAATTATATTGCATGTAAATATAATGTACTTTCCTCATTGTTTTAGCATTTAGTAGTTACATAAAAACGTAGTAATTGAGCACAAATGCGGCGTTGCCGCTTAGATTAGTATTACGTTACATTACATTTTATAGAATTGAGTTCCACGCTTTTACTTTAACTTTGTACTGGGTCACGACAGAAATATGACGTATGTCTCAAACATTCTCCCCCGCGTTGAAGCGCTCCGGCTTCAAACCATCAACATTACACATACATAAAAAAGTATCTATAGAACTTACTACTACTTACACTTATTATGACAACACAATACTACTACAATCTTCTAATACACATTGTCTATAATATACTATTTTACAATATTAAGAAACAAAAGAACATGTAACATATCTCAAGTGTTGCACCTGCTCTAGAAAAGCGAATCACCCAAACTACATAGAACTCCTGCTGAGATCCACTGCAATATGCTCAGTGTGACCATGCAAGCTAATATCCAACTTGTACTGAAAACATTACGCGAAAAACACAAAGACCCTTTCGGTGAGTTATTTGTTAGTTCATGCCCATCAATCTAACGCGCATTTGAACGCCCCCTTGTGGAAATAACCCTTACTTAATCATCATATGAGGCACAAGTCGTAAATTTGCACCACAACTCTATACGCATGGTGCTATAGAAACCACCCCTAAGTTCATAAGTATGCATGGCACAAAGCTGCCCCTAAATTCGTAAATAGCATGGCACAAAGCTGCCCCTAAATTAGTAAATCTAAACCTACCCCAAGTGTACGCGTCGACGGGTTACCTGTTGGTTGGTACTCACCAATCCAACGAGCGCGTGAACGCCCCCCTTGTGGAAGTAACCACGTCTCCCAACCCAGAAGAAGACCCTTTAATTCCTCTGAACTGAGTTCAAAAAACAAACATCTCCCTGAACCCAACCCAACTCAGAGGAATGACACTGGTAACGAGGCTAACACTACACGTGCCCATGTAGTACGGAAACAAATCAGCGTGAAAGAAGAAGGGAAGAAATAAAAAGATGTTAGGAACCCAGTAAGGCGAAAGTTGCACCAGCCCAATTCTGGAACCGGTGCGAAAGGGACAGAGCGATACTGCCCGGGTAGATGGCTACCGTTTTTTATACACCAGGTTTGCGATTGGTGTGTCCACATAGACCGTTGAAAGAGATTGCCAAACGTTAGTTTGCGCGCTCCCGTTACGATGCTTGATTAGAGCAAAGGACCAACAAAAAGAACAAAAAACTGCAAAAGATCATTTAATTTTTTAGGGTTGCCCCAGGGACTCAGGTCATCAGCCCCAAAAACTTTTGTGGCAAGCTACCAAACCGATACAGGCAGGAAACCCGGAATAAAAATTAAACCAACAAAAATTGATGTTAGCTCACAAACATACTCAATTAGCCCGAAGGCGTTAAACCAATAAAATAAACTTTTAGTTGTCACGTTGAGTACCCTCGGTACTTATATTTACATTATCATACAATAAAGGAGATATTTTGGCAATGGATCGAGTGAAAACACTTGTAGCAGTTTTCAATTTCACCACCCTAACTTTGCCGTCTTTTCCGGGATAAACTTCCAGAATTCGCGCTATTGGCCACTGCAACGGAGGCACATTATCCTCCAGTAACAACACTATATCGTTCAACTCAATATTCCTTGTTGGTTTTAGCCATTTTGGACAGTTTTGAAGTCTATTAAGATAGTCAACAGACCACCTTTTCCACAATATCTGTTGAATTTTTATGCAATGTTGCCAAAATTTTAACCGATTGTCCGGTGTTTCAGACAAGTCCTTTTCAGGATACGCAGTCAGACTCTCTCCTATCAAGAAGTGACCGGGTGTTAAACAACTGAAATCTGAAGGATCGTTAGTTAATGGACACAACGGCCGTGAATTTAAAACCGCCTCTATCTGCGTTAAAATTGTATAAAATTCCTCGAAGGTGAATTTTGAATTTCCCATTAGTCGATTGATGTGATGTTTAGCACTCTTGACCGCAGCTTCCCACAATCCGCCCCAGTGCGGAGACCTGGGAGGTATAAACTTCCATTGTATTTCATTCTTTGAAAGATATTCCAGAAATTGGTCATAGTATTTTGCATTTTTAAAAAACTTTTAAACATCATACAACTGATTACGCGTTCTCTGAAAATTTGTTGCGTTATCGCTATAAATTATTGTAGGATTTCCTCGTCGGGAGACAAACCGTTTTAAAGTCATGATAAAAGCCTCTGTTGATAAACTTGTCACCAGCTCAATATGAATGGCCTTAGTCGCCATACAAACGAAAATCGCGATGTAAGCCTTAATCAAAGGAGCTTTTCGTAAACGTGATGATTTAATTAAAAATGGACCGCCATAATCGCTCCCTACTCTTTGAAATGGCCGTGCCATCTGGACTCTCTCCGTCGGGAGATCCCCCATTATTTGTTGCGCCGGAAGGGCTCTAAAACGTGTGCAAGTAACACAATTTCTTATTACTTTTTTAATCTCTCGTAAACCGTTTAAAGACCAAAATCGTAATCTAATATTTGACAGTACAGATTGAGATCCTGCATGTCCTAACCTCAAATGTTCGTAATTTAACATTAATTGTACAGTATTGTTGTGAGAAGGCAGCAAATACGGATGCTTTTGGTCGAATGACACATCAGCATTTTCAAGCCTTCCTCCCACTCTAATTAAGCTATTCGAATCCAAAAAAAGTTTGAGCTGTCGCAGCTGTTTATTAGAAATAAATGTATTTGTTTTTAACTCCGAAATTTCCCTTGCAAAAAATTGTGTTTGTAATTGTTTCACCACAAACTGTTGAGCGTTACCAATCTCGTTTACTGTTATAATTTTATCTTGAACTTTATCTTTACTTCTACAGTTACCTATAAATCGGAGAATAAATGCTATTGAGTGCAACAACCGTGAAAAATTAGAAAATCGTAAAAAGTAATTTAACCAAAATTCTGCAGGCTCTGCTCTTACATTAGCAGCAAGCACTATTTTCTTCTGCTCAGGAATATTTGTAGCATGTATCTACTCATTGCACAAACTCAAATTTAAATTATTATGTCGCAAGAATTCTGGCCCATGAAACCAGAACCCAGAATGTATTACTTCCTTTGAAAATTGTCCACGCGACAGAATGTCCGCTGGATTGTCTGATGACTTCACGTATCGTATTTTACATTTTTCAGTGAGGCTTTGAATTTGTGACACCCTGTGTGACACAAATGTAGACCATCTGTTTGGGTGATCGTTACACCATGCTATAACAATTTTTGCATCTGTCCATAAATTTATTGATGATATTCTACTATACCTTGAAATATTTGTACCACTTTCTCTGTTAGTTTTGATAAAATTACCAAAGCGCACAGTTCAAGTCTTGGCACCGTTATCGTTTTGATGGGAGCGACTCTTGATTTTGAAGAAATGAAGCTAGTCGACAATGAATTATCGCTATATATCACTCTCAAATACACGCAAGCGCCGTAGGCTAATGTACTGGCGTCTGAAAACCCGTGCAACTCTATCTTTTGAACATCTTTATTCTCCCGTAATTGTCTTGGAATTTCCAAATACTTAAGTAAAGAAACCATATTTAAAAATTCGCTCCACTCGTTTAACAAATCTGTATCCTTTATCTCCGCATCCCAATCTAACTTCCGTATCCATAATTTTTGCATCAGAATTTTTCCCTTTACTATCACGGGGTTCACTAGCCCCAACGGATCAAAACATTGTGCTAAAGTAGAGAGAATAAATCTTTTTGCTATTTTGTTATCTGTCGTCTCACTGGGAAGTGAAATCTTAAACGTGTCATCCGCAGGGAGCCATTTTAATCCTAGAATTTTGTTCGGCGCGCTGTCAAAATTACGATCATACTCGACAGTTTGATTCTCAGAAATATAACTTAAAAACTTTTGCGAATTTGAACACCACTTATGCAATGAGAATCCGTATTTATTTAATAGCGCATTTAACTCTGCGTACAACTGTGATAGTTGCTCAAAAGTGTCACATCCTGCTAAGATATCGTCGACATAACACTGTGAACGTAATGCGTGTGCCGCCCCTGGAAATTCCGCCACTCCCAGGGTTGATATTTCTTGAATTGTTCGCGTCGCTGCGAACGGGGCGAAATTCATACCATATGTAATCGTCTGCAGTTCCAGACATTGCAACTCATCCCGTGGGTCATTACGCCACAAATTATGATCCGGATTGATCTTAATTTGTCGGTACATTTTTTGAATGTCCGATACCAACACAAAATGTGCATATCTAAATCTACATAAAATGTCAAATAACTCAGGCTGCACCTGATACCCCTTCAAAGTGACGTCGTTCAACGAATAGCCTGAAGATGACTTCGCTGACGCGTCAAACACAACTCGTATTTTTGTTGTTGCGCTTGCTTCACGAATTACACACAAATGGGGTATAAAATATTTGTTATTATTGCTATCGTTTTTTAACCGTAGAGGCACTTGCTTGGCGTGGCCAAGATCCACATACTCGTCTATAAATTTCTTATACTCTATAAATAAACTCGGGTCGCTCTGGAATCGCTTTTCCAACGACAGAAACCTTTTTTCAGCTATATTATAAGAGATTCCTAACTTTTCGTACTCCTGCGGAGTTTTAAAAGGCATGCTTACTTGGAAACACCCTTCCTCTAATAGTTTAGTACTTTGCGTGAAAATCTGTTCAGTTAACTGATCCTCAGGTAATAATTCTGACTTTGAAGTCACCTCTTCCAATTCCCAAAATTTTGATATTAACCCGTCTATCTCTTGCGTTTGTATAAACATCGACACTTTATTCTGTACCTTGGATGTCTGACAACCCGATGATATATCATTACATTGCGCAGGTACCGTTCCTGCGATTATCCATCCTAAAGTAGTGTATACTAACGTAGGTTCATTTTTACCCAAAGATGGACATCCCTCACTTAAAATTGAGTAATAAATATCTGCTCCCAGTAGCATGTCTATATCCGAAGGTGCATTGAAAGTTGAGTCCGCCAACGATACTAATAAATGGTTTGGGATATCTAAAGCATCAACATCGATTGGAATCTGAGGCATTTTATATGTAATGCTATCCAAGACTATACATGAGGACACCAAATATTTGTTATCTTGATGCTTAGAATATATTACCACATTTGCCATTTTATTTGATTTAAAACTGTGCTGAGAGATACCTGAAACATTAAGGTTATGTCTAAACACATCACTTTGTAATTTATCCGCTAAATATTGTGTCATAAATGAACTCTGACTACCGCTGTCTAGCAACACTTTTGCTGAAACCCATCTACCACTTTTATCCTGCAAGTTTACTTGTGCTGTAGCTAGTAACACATTAGATTGTTTTTGTGACATAGCTGAAAGAGAAATTATTCTGTTTGTACCGGCTGCAGTGTTTTCACTCGATTGCCCTTGTCTGTCTGTCGTGTGTACGTTATTTGTCACTGTACTTTGCGCATTAGAATTCTGTACATTTGCATTGTTACTCGAAACTACGGCCGCTGATGGCATAGGAGGCCTGTTATTGTTATTACTCTGACGTGAATTATTGCTGAATCTATTTGCATTTTGTACACCTGGTACCCGTTGTGAATTTCCCTGTGAACTGTACCTGTTGTACGCCGTATTCAAACTATTAGACGCCTGCGCATTAGCACCCTGTTGACTTCCATTCGAATTCGAAAAATATTGACCGTGCAATAATGTATGATGCGACCTACCACAATCTCTATACCTGCTACGCGACTGACATAGCCCTACCAGATGCGGCCCTAAACAGTTATAGCATAAACGTTTAGTTTGTACTAATCTGAACCCCTCTGTCACCGAAAGTTGTAAAAAATGTTGACATCCGTGTACTCTGTGATCTGTCACTCCACAAATTGCGCAATCTTGCCCACCACTGCTAGTAAACAAAGAAACCCGGTTGTGACCTCGCTGAGGTTGTGTGTTTGGTTGAGAACCATTACTTGACAAATTCTCAAACACTATGCATCTGTGCTCTAGAAAATCGAAAAAATCCCCTAATAGTGGTAAGTCGTCCACGTCCCTTTGCATTTCGAATGCCTTTTTTGTAGAATAATCGAGTTTATTCTCCATAATATAAACCAACAAATATTCGTAAATTTGCGATTGTGTCAGCGGCAACTTCTTTAAAGATTCGATTATTTTTTTATTACTTGCAATAAATTCTCTCAGGCTGACAGAGTTCGATCTAGTTAGCGCTTGTGCATCAAGAATACCTTTAAAATAACTATTTACGACACAAGTTACATTCTCAAATCTCTTTTTTAAAATACTAAACGCGATATCAAAATTAGAACCGATAATTTCGAGCGAGACTACCAGCTTTAAAGCCTCCCCTCGTATTGATGACTTCAGATATATTAGACGTTGTACGTCCGACAAATTCCCGTTATTGACTATTAAAGCGTTAAAAATTTCAGCAAACGATCTCCACTCTGCAATATTGCCGTCAAACGGTGGAATTTTCAAGTCTGGCAGTTTTACACCTGATGTTACATGACTACGTTGAACATTACCACTTACATTATAATCCAAACTGTGTGACTGTGCACTGTCACTTGCCGGTTCTTGTACAACTCTTGACATTGTCTCACTAAAATCTACTAACATTGCATAATACCTATTCTCTATATTTACTCTGTCTGTATCAGCCGAATCGGCATCTTCTATCTTTGCCTGAATATCAGAATACGCAATAAAAGTTTGTCGTAAAGACAGTCCCCTGTGTGGGATTTGTTTCATTTCTTTTTCATTATTTTTGTTCTCATTGAACCAATTTTGTGTGCGAGTAATCGCTGCTTTTACCCTACCCCGCTGCTTTATTAAGTCAGCCAAAGCAATTGGTGCTTCCATTTTTTTTTTCTGTTTACAAATATATAAAATTAACTTTTAGCTAAATCACCCAGATGTGCAGTCGGCACAGCCCAATAAAATAATACTTTGCAACTAATTGTTTGCCCAACAACAACTTAGAAATACACACTAGGTATATTACAAACCGATACCCTCAAAACCCTGTATAAAAATATTAAGTTAACTTAACTTTAACAATACAATGTTCTATTTTAAACACAAATCCCAAACTGACATCCCTACGTGACCCAGCAACCTTCACTCAATTCTTTATTAAGGTAACACCCCTAAACTTTGTACCTACAAATGCTTACACCTATGTAAAATCATAAACATCAACTCTGTCAAAATATTATCAACAATAGTACAATTCAACTACTCTACTACAATAACTTTTTATTCACTTACTGCTTTTGTGCAGACTTTACTACCTTATTCAGGTAGCTCACCTGTTTCACTACACTGTAATCACTAGGTAGTCTCGAACTCACTCCTGTCTCTCTCTTACTGCAACAGCTGCTTACTTTTTCACTGACGTAACACTTTTCCTTTTTGCATTGGTTTTATACCATTAAACACTTTAATTTTATTACTGTTATTTCACTTTGTAGACAACTCACTTTTATTTTTATTCAAACACCTCAACTTCTGTGTTTTTTCTGCTCAACTCCAATTAAAACATTCGCACTCGAAGGACCAAATGATGCCCAAATCCAATTAAAACATCCGGCTGCTCGAAGGACCAATAATGGTCAAATCCACTTAAAACATCCGCGCTCGAAGGACCAATAATGTGCGCGAACACGTTTGTAACAATGAACGGCACAAAATACTTTAACCTGTATCTCCATAAGTCGACTGGTTCAAAACTTCGCTTTAACTGGAAAATAAAATTTCTTTTGAATTTTATTGCACAGGTTTTTATTAACAACTCAATCACTTTGTCATTTTATACCCTAGCATGGGTATGACATACTAACACATTTCTACCTTAGACTCGTCAAACAACCACTTAACTCTTCTTAAATACTTTTTACTACTTTTAAATACTTTCGAATACGTTCAAATACTTTCCAACCTTTTTACATAGAGGATTTGTCGTTCCACGGAGCGCAACCTTTCTCTGTAGAAATCAGCGTGACACTAGTCTGTTGACAAAACATTGTCCGTTTCGTACCGTCTACCGACGCCTTGACCAATCAGGTACTGATACGTCACAATCCAAGATGGTTTATTTCACGTCACAATACTGTTGCCAACCAATGAGAAAGACATCCACTGTTACTATGCAAGCGGCGTTTATCATATTTACATTTACGTGTTCGGAAATGATACAGAATCGCCGACCGTGTTTTTTATACATAAGGTTTTGATTTAACTTATATTTTTATGGATGCACAACGTTGCCATTACTGTAATATGCGGTATTGCCAATTATATTGCATGTAAATATAATGTACTTTCCTCATTGTTTTAGCATTTAGTAGTTACATAAAAACATAGTAATTGAGCACAAATGCGGCGTTGCCGCTAGATTAGTATTACGTTACATTACATTTCATAGAATTGAGTTCCACGCTTTTACTTTAACTTTGTACTGGGTCACGACAGAAATATGACGTGTGTCTCAAACAATAATCAAATGTTGGTCGGTTAACAGGGATGGTCGGTTAATGGAGAAAAATTAAAACAGATGGTTTGCATTTTACTGTGTTTGTTTATTAATAAGTATCTACATAAATCTAAATAATTTTAAATATTTTTGTTTAAATTTATCAGAACTAAAATTAAATGAGATGAAGCCAATTTGCCAATATGTATTGTATATACTGCACGCGCATACTAACATATGGGTCATTCCATATCAGATTTGAAGCTCAAATTTTAATTTTAACGAAAATTTTTCTCGCATTCTTCAGAGGAAAATAATCGATACGTATTTTTTTATTTTAATATGATATTTTTTGTTTTCGACTTACGATTGTTTAAACTTTTGAAGTTTCGAAAATCGAACATTTTTCAATTACTCATAACTCGTAAACATTTCAATTTAGGTGAAAAACTCTAGGGTAATGAAAGTTTGGCTTTTATATGGGCTTATCGAAAAAGTCTTTTTTTTATAATTAGTTTCATTATTTTATTGGTTTTTTCTGCAATTGTTATAAACAAATGAATTTTTCTCAAAGTTGGACCCTTTCCTTTCGTTCTTTTTATCTGTAAATATTTATAATAATGTTGGGAAGATGTTGTAAAAATTTCAGAGTTGGTCTCGTAATAGTTCACAATATATTTAATTTATAAGAGGGCGTCTTCTATGAAGTTGCCTCGCTTTGGGCACAGCGGGTCAGGACTTGAGCGTCTGAGGAGACGTAATGCCTGGCTTCTCCCATATTACCTTATTTTCCTTTTTTACACTATAGTTTTTCGATAATCAATAAATTACGAAATTAACAGTATCCAAGAGGTTTCGATGTCGATAGTTGATAACAATTTTTACCACAGTAATTTTCAAAAATACCATGCATATATTTTTATCAACATATTTTTCGTTTAGGCACGCGTTTCGGCTCTGTTTTCAGGAAACTCACAATTTCAAAATCCGGGCACGAAGAATGAGTTCTCACTTTGAGTTTGCAATTCTCGTCAGGGACGACACTCTGTAATTTTTAAGTTCTCGTTATCGTTTTGTACTTTTTTTCGCTTTTATAAAGTACTGAAATGTTGCTGAATGAAGAATCACGCTTAGCCCACTTGTACAACTCTAATGCGGTAGGTAGTGATTTGTTCATTGGAAGTCATTTGAAGACTGGCTTTACGTGCCATCCTTGTCAAAGCTCCGCCTGCTTTATCACCAGGGCCTTTTCCGTAAGCTGTAGCTTGAAAAGTCCATTCAGCAGAGCATTGGAAATGTTGTTAATGATAGTAAGTTATTAAACAGTGGTTCGCGTTTTTGAATTGTTGGGGAGCTCCATCGGAAAAATAAATATACTTCCGGAGTCGTAAAAAGTGGTTCGAAAGAAAATCGTTAAATGCTTGAAGAAATAAGTACATCGCCGCAGAATCATGTTTTTTACAGTTAGAAATAATTACTAACGTTTCATGCTTGTCCAGTGAAAACCCGTGACAGCATTTCGAATAATGAACGCGTAATTTACTACACTGTTACCATGACTTAATACGGGAAAAACCCATGCGTTTCCCATCGAAGACACTTTAGTGAAAGAAATAATCTTGGGATTAATAATAATCTGAAAAAAACCATAAGTCAGTCACTACGTGTCCTCAAATGCTCAAGTCCTGACGCGCGCTGCCCGGAGCGAGGCAACTTCATAGCAGGCGCCCTCTTATAAGTTAAATATCTTGTGAACTATTGCGAGACCCACTCTGAAATTTTTACGCTATCTTCCCAACATGATTATGAATATTTAGAGTTGAAAAAAAAACGAAAAAAAAAAGGGTCCAACTTTGAAAAATTTTCATTTGTTTATAACAAATTCAGAAAAAAACAATAAAATAACAAAAAACAATTATTAAAAAAAAATTTTCGACAAGCTCATATAAATACCAAACTTTAATTATTCTGGAAATTTTTACCTGAATTAAATAGTTTACGAGTTATTCGTGATTGAAAATAAAAAATTTCATATTAAAATAAAAAATATTTCGTTGAAGTTAAAATTTGAGTTTCAAATCTGATATGGAATGACCCATATACAGGGTGGTGATAAAGTTTGGAATAATAGGAATATTTCTGAACAGGTTAACTTAAAAAAAAACGCCCAGACACGTCGATTTTTGTTTTTATTTCTGCATTTTTTTAGCTAATACTAGAATACACAGGGTGTTACATAAATGAATTATCACGTCAATGTCACTTTTTGTAAATGGAATACCTTGTATATTATTTCATTTTGTGATTATACGCAAGATTATAATTCTAAAAAAACCCAACATTGAAAATCCCATAAGGAACGAAGCAATGGAAGTGGGAGTTTTAGGGCAAGTTAATGTAGATCCCACGTTAAGTACCCGCAAATTGGATACTGTGTGTGCTGTTAGTCGACGTAGTATCCAACGGATTCTAAAGGCCCATAGTTTTCATCCGTATAAAATTTACCTTGTACAAGAACTTAATGAAGACGATTTTGATCGGCGATTACAATTTTGTGAAGATATGAGTGAAAAAATTACACTTTTTTAAATTTTAAACATATTATTTTATTTAATGAACATTATTTACAATAAAGAAATATGCCTGCCTATTTTAATAAATGTTGGAAGTGGTATCCATTTACAGCTCTACAATGACCCAATCTATCCACAAACTCTCTTTGGACGTTAGCATGGTTACCAATATCTGGCGTTCATAGTGATGTTTTTTAATGTCAGCCTAATTAACTTTTTTGATAAACGCCTTGTGATTATTTGATTATTTTGTATTATTTTATCATAATGTTCTTAACAGAAACGCAAAGAATCGAGGTCCTCATTATGGCTGGTTGTATAGATAAAACTCGAATGCAAGAAGAAGTGTGTGAGAAGTTCAATAATAAATACCCGGAGAGACAGCCAATCAGTCAGGCCATTGTAAGTAAATTAATAAATATATTTAACTATTTCGGACATGTCAGAGACAAGCCGCGTTCAGGACGACCTGGCATCCCTAAAGACACTAAAATTGATATTTTAATGTCGCTGGAAGAAAATCCTCATTCAAGTACTAGATGTCTTTCAAACCAAGACAACATTGATGTGAATCATTCAGCTAGTGTGAAGTTCTTAAGAAAAGAAAAGTGGCGTCCTTATAAAATAAGAATAGTTCAAAAGCTATATGACAATGATCCGGACAGAAGGAATCAGTTTTGTGAGGTAATGATGGATATCTGCCAAAATAATGATAATTTTGTAAAAAACGTGATTTTCTCTGATGAAGCCATATTTTGCGTTAATGGGGAAGTAAATAAGCAAAATTTTCGTTATGGGTCAAATGAAAATCCACAATGGTTTAGAGAGGGATACGCAGTATGAGGAGAAAATTAATTTTTGGGCGGGAATTGTTGAGAATAGAATCATCGGGCCATATTTTTTTGAGGGAACATTGAATGCCGAACGATACCTGTCATTTCTAGAGGAAGAACTTGTACCTGCCTTAATTACACTTTTTCCAAATCAAGATGTTCCAGATACGTTTGATGATAGATTTTGGTTTCAGCAAGATGGAGCTTCTGCCCATTTTAGCGCAAATGTTCGAAGATATTTGGACAATACGTTTCATCATCGTGTGATAGAGTGGCCACCAAGGTCATCCGATTTAACTCCGCTCGACTTCTTCTTATGGGGCTACGTTAAAGAGAGAGTATACAAAATTAAACCACAAAATTTAGAAGTCTTGAGAATAAGAATAAGAGCCACGATACGGCAAATTACCGCAGATATTGTTACCAACGTCCAAAGAGAGTCTGTGGATAGATTGGGTCATTGTAGAGCTGTGAATGGATACCACTTCCAACATTTATTAAAATAGGCAGGCATATTCATTTATTGTAAATAATGTTCATTAAATAAAATAATATGTTTAAAATTTAAAAAAGTGTCATTTCGTTTATAAAAACAAATTGATACTGATTTTTTGAGACACCCGATACGAATGAAAATAAAGTTCGGATTAATAGAAATATCTGTGAACAGGTTAACTTAAAAGAAAAACGCTCAAACAATTCAATTTATATTTTTATTTTCATTGAAGATGTCTAATTTTCAATTGTCAATAATTCGTAAACAGTTGAAGATAGGTATAGGACATCATAAACGAAATCTGCTTAGAATCTTGCGTAGAACCAAGAAATGAAATAATATACAGTATACAGGGTATTCCATTTACAAAAAGTGACATTGACGTGATAATTCATTTATGTAACACCCTGTGTATTCTAGTATTAGCTAAAAAAATGCAGAAATAAAAATAAAAATCGACGTGTCTGAGCGTTTTTTTTTAAGTTAACCTGTTCAGAAATATTCCTATTATTCCAAACTTTATCACCACCCTGTATATTATACAATTGTACTGTATGCTTGCTTTGAAATTCTTATTTTTTTGAAATAATCAGAAATTAATGATTGCGCAGGCTTCAAGTAGGCTTGATATACTGGAGCCAGTTCAGGCTCCCTTTCCTCTGTCTCAGAGTTGGGAGTAGTTTCACACTCGATGATAGTCAATTCTGCACTTTTTGTTGGCAAATCGTTATCAATAAAGGCAAATTGTTTCAAGTTCACAAATGTGTCCTTAATGGAAGGAAACAGTTGTGCGAGCGGAATATTATCTTCCTCTTCGAAGTCGTCAATGTTATCTGTATTAGATATTAATTTTGCTTTAATAAAGCATTTTTTTATTGTCACTGGGGACTAATTGCGCAGAGCGTTGGTTATAGTAATATATTTTCCATTTATTTAGGAGGACAACCACTGTCTATACATGCCAAAAGCCTCTTAATAAGGTAGCTTCTGTAGAGCATTTTAAAATTCTAAATACTAGGTCCAAAGGTTCGC
This sequence comes from Polydrusus tereticollis, assembly GCA_963920685.1. Classification (NCBI taxonomy): domain Eukaryota; kingdom Metazoa; phylum Arthropoda; class Insecta; order Coleoptera; family Curculionidae; genus Polydrusus; species Polydrusus tereticollis. The sequence continues at coordinate 81,099,585 of OY987329.1, read as the reverse complement.
AATGTAAGGTAGTATTGGGTGAAAGAAAAATAAGTTTAACATTATCCAGTGTAATTTTGGGATGAGACGTTGCATTATCCAGAAACAATAACTTCTAATCTTGGTATCAAATCTGTAAGGCCATGTTGTTATGATATCTGCTGCCATACACGCTTCTTTTTTCGAGAGCAATCCATGAAACATCCACGAATTTTGCTTTTTCCTATTATAAGTGGCTATTCCTTCTCACCTTCCATTTTTGCACAGAACAGAATTGTACATTGTTGTATTGCTGTTACTTTTTCAGTACACTTGTCATCTTTCAATCGTATATGTTTTTGTTGGCAATGCACGATGGCTGAGACCTGTCTCATCTTCATTAAATACGTCCCTTAGGGCATAATCCTTTAAAATGGTCAATAGCCTTTTTTTTTCAAGCAGTTATGTCTTCGATATTGATAAAGGCTCACTCGCCATATTGAATTCTCTTGAAGGTAATATCGTGCCGATGACGAAATTTTTCAAATTAATGGGTTCGCCTGCAAAGTAATTAGTGTATGTACCTATATTTCTTAAGAATTTTCGGGTCGGGTTTAACTGCCCCGAATGGAGGGTATTTGTAGCATTAATGTTTAATGAAAATTCCGATAATTAGTGCCCGCGGTCGTTTAACAGATGGGTCGGTAAAGAGGAGTATAAATTAATGGGATTTCCATTTTTAAATATGGGAAATTGATAACCGGTCATTTAACGCAGGTGGTCACTTTATAGAGGCGGTCGCAAACAGAGGTCTTACTGTATTTTATATCGAGTTAAAATATTTGAATCGTTTGAATAGTTATATACATCTGTGAAGTACTGGCCCTCAACGGTAAGTCCTGCATGGCGATCACCAGGGATTACGAGTTGATGTTAAAACAAAATAATTAACTAAGTCAATATAAAGAAAAAACTTAAATTAATTAAGGACTAAATATAAAAAGTAATATCGTACATAAACAATATAAGTAGAAAACAGTAAAACATATAAAATTTGCAAAGGAGCACATTGCATACAAGCATATTGTATTAAAACACTTTGTACACAAGCATGCAACCACAACAATAATAAAAACCCATTAGCTTGTTAGTTACAACAGATGACTAAAATAATAGTTTAAATACGAGTTTTATAACGGACAAGTGAGCTAGTAGCTTTATAAAACGTGCGCTTTATACTATTTTTTCTGTTTTGGAATCTTTTTCAATAAATAAATCCATATTTAAAAAGAAAATAAAACATACAAATTTTCAAAATTTTTAGGCCTAATTTTTATGTTGGTAATAAAATCATATTATTTATCATAGTAGCCTTGAAATCAATAAATAATTTTATTTCCGTGTCAGCCATTTTGTTACGAAGTTGTCTAATTTTTCTAACATACCTGCATAATTTTAAAATATGGAGCAAGATGAGTTTAGTTTAACTCCCCCAAAGTTAAGGGAAATTGCGGTAAATTTTATAGTTCTATGTTTTATAATATAGTAAATTTGTAAGATTATTTGATATTTCATAGAATTAATGCAACCAAACATACACGACAGCAAAATAAAACATTTGTGAACATCATTACCAACCTTAGAAAAATAAAGAAAACTGTTTCACAAAAAGTTCATTACGATACTGAAAACGATAACAAAACAGCTTTTTTATGAAACCAAATTAGAAAAATAATATTATTAAACCGCCTTAATATTTCTTAACAGAACATTCAAAACATTTTTGCTAAAAAGAAATTTTAAAAGCAAACATTAGAGAATATAAAGTGAAACTATTTACGTGTTTATTTTTGGACCCATGCACAGAACATAAATAAAATTATAAAATGTGAAATAAGCCAAACAAATGGAACATTCGTATAACGCCTTGAATGAAATACGAGCAAGGATAAAGGTTGCACAAAACATGCAATTTTTAATGAAAGATTTTCTTGCGGTTTTCTTTAGATATGTTTTTTGCCTTTTTTGGTGTAATTTATCCTAACGCAAGGACTTTTGAGAAAACGATTTTTTTTTAGAAAAATACACTTAGTTGAATTTATTTGAATGTGTAGATAAGTTTCTTTATAGAAACTTAAGAGTTTTAAAATGTATTTATTTATTTATTTAACCCTTTGCGTCCCACTGGTCGGTCCACATGACCACCAATTCAAAAATGTACTGACACATTCCTACTGGTGCTGTGATCTAACCACCTCGTAAATATATTACTTATGGTGCCATCTATTACGAATAAATATAACTTTGCTCCATTTAGGTGTATTGTGCAGTGGAACCAGCATTCTTTTGTCGGTTATTAAGAGGTACACGTGTTGCTTAGGTTATTTGTTTAATTTTTATGTAAAAAGTAGCTAAAATTTCAAAATGGCCGGTAAGTAATACACTAATTATTGCATGTTTACATATTCAAAAAGAGAACTGATAATTTTATGTTCTTTCTGGCTTTCACGTCGTCTTAAAAGTGGTGGTCATTTAAACTGACCACTAGGAATATACGGGGTGTCTGGTAAGTGTGTGAGGTTGTAACATTTACAGAAAGATGTAAATGGTCGTTTGCAGAACTCGAAGCAATGGACAAACACGATGTGAATAAATAACATCTTAGCCGAAATTCCGTCTGAAGTAGAATCTTTGGCAGGCGACTATTTGTCAGGAGATGAAGATGATATTGACCAGGTCCTTGAGAATATGGCTGAAACTTTGGTTGCTGAACAGTATGAGATCACGATATATCAAGACGTTGAAATGGATAGTGATGATGAGCCGTATAGCTCATATGCCTATATACAGTGAATCCAGACGTTGTGCAGTATGTAGTACAAAAAAGGAAGCACATAGGAGCATGTGGAGCTGTACCATATGTGAAGTTGGCTTGTGTCTAAATGATAAAAGAAATTGTTCCTTAGCGTATCATAGAAGCTAATTATTGTTATAAGGTTTTTATGCAATTTTGATTTTTACGTTGTTCTTAATAAATATTTTTTAACTATATTTAGGTACCTGGCCAGTAGTCCTACTGGTCTCCTGATGTAACCATCATTTTTTGGAAAAACTACCAACACTGTATATTTTTTTGCCTCAGTTATGTTTATTATGTTCAGTTTTAAACTGTATTTTCAATTTATAAATAAATATTCCAAAAGTAAGTTAATTCCGGACTTAAAGGGTTAATTATTCAGTGCAGGCACTTACAGAGAACACAACTCCGAATAGTACAGCAAAAAAATAATAAACCACTAACAACATAGTAAAGTTTACATTATACCGTTGGTCTTTTGACTGCCATAAAGCCCTAATTATCCGTCTGGCCATAAAATGCCCCAAATTTACATCTTTTTGGGCAAAACCGGAGTACAAATTACTTTTTACATAAAAATCGTTGGATTTTAACTATCTTTACAATTTTTTTTACTAAAATTTAGGGAAAAAAGTTATAACATGTAAAATCACCTAACTGTTATTAGAATTGATATAAGTACTTCAGACTGTTCAACATTTTGGTCCAAACTTAATGAATTAAAAATCAAGTTTTCGTTTTTTTACGTGAAATACCCTGTATTTGACATTTGTTCAAAAAGATATTTTAATTCCTTTTAATTTGGTTCCAATATCTGATACCTTATTTAAAAAAGTTGTTGAAGGAAACATGATTTCAAAAAATTTGTGTCTTAAAAAACCTTAATGTTATGAACAATTTTAATGCTTGCTTATTCATTTTTAAATTTACTTCCAAAGAAATTGAGAACTTAGTAAATTAGTGTGTAATTATTCATATCTAAGTAGTTATAAACAATTAACAAAAGTATGTGAATGTTCAATTTTGAAAAAATCTTTCACCAATTTAAAACGAATACATATTAACGCATTAAGAGCTCAAAATGTCTACCATTTTGCAAAACGCAAGCGTCAATTCGTTTGAAGAACACATTTCTCAACATTAATGGGGTAATTCTACCAAATGATTGTCGGATTCGTTCCATCATGTCCTCCTTTGTTGTTGCTGGTGGGCCGTAAACATCGACCTTGACGATGCTCCACAAAAAGAAATCCATGGCCGTTAGGTCAGGTGACCTTGCTGGCCAACTGATCGGATCTCAAAATAATACAAATATTAGGTAGGAAAGAAATTACATATTATTGGATTTTCAACAACCATTCCTTAGTATCCACCGCTCTAGAAACTGTGCAATTAAATGTTCTCGAACATATCTGCTTAAGTAAGGGGGTGCCTCATCGAGCTGAACCCACATCCTGTTCGTTATGAACTCCGAGAGATTATCAGTCAGCCTAACAAAGTCATGTTGAAAAATTTAAAAAACAATCGACCATTCAAGTGCTCTTCAAAGAAATAAGGTCCAATGACATAATCGTGGATAACACCACCCCAAACGTTTAAGCTCCACTGATGTTGAAAATTATTTACTAGCAGGGCATGTGGATTTTGGGTATCATAAAAGCGAAAATTATGTCTATTGACGAACCCATTTCTATGAAATGTCGATTCGTCGGTGAACATGACATATTTAAAAAAATCTTCATCCTCAGCAGTGGTATTTTCGGCCCATTGACAAAATAATGTTCTTCTTTCAAAATCATTGTCGCTTAATTCTTGATAATTTTGAACCCTTTAGGGATAAAATTTGTTTGTCAATAAACAGTTATTCACTGACGATTTTTTTATTTCCAAATCAGAACTAATTTTTCTGACACTTATTTCTGGATTCTCCACCACCGCCAATGCAATGCTCAGCTGGTTATCTTCATAAAGCACTGATTTGGTCTTAGATGTTTTATTCATACTCTACGCTCTCCGTTCTCTCAAATCGATCTTTTAGTTTAATTATTGATCTTTTGTCCGGACCTCGAGCTTCTGAAAACTTCTGAGCATATAAACGTGATGCGATAAAACAATTTCCGTCACTTTCTCCAATTGCGTAAATCATATTTACTAATTCTACTCGAGTGTAATTAAAATTCAATCTGAAAATTAACGTAGACAATGCCACTGTAAAACGTCAAATAATTGATTATTATTATGTCTGCTATTTGTAGAAAAGTTGAATTTGATAGAAATGCATGGCCAACTAGTTATTAAATTTAAAGCATCACGAAATTACGCTCGCTTTTAAGACACAATTTTTTGAAATCATGGTTCTTGCAACAACTCTTTGGAATAAGGTCTTCGGACGAAATTTTGAAAACTCTGTAGTACTTATATCAATTCTAATAGCAGTTAGGTGATTTTACATGTTATAACTTTTCTTTCCTAAATTTTCCTAAATTTTAGTAAAAAGATTTGTAAAGATAGTTAAGATCCAACGATTTTTATGTAAAATCATTTTTAGCCAAAAATCCATTGAAAAATTCATATCTTAACAACGTCGCATTTGTTGATCAAAATAGTAATAGTGAAGTAGAATAGAGGACTACTAAAGGTTTCTACATAATAAAAGAAATATATGGTGTTCCATTTAAAAAAAGATATGTTTGGCCCACCCTGGATTTTTGAGCCAACCTGTAAATTTAAAATTATTTTTAAAAGATGCGTGGCATCAACCTGTACAACTTTTATATAAAACTTTTTTTCCTTAAGTCGACCGTTAACGAGATATCGTCCACCGGCACACTAAATGGAGACCCTGTATAAATAGCAAATTGATTTTTAATAGTTTTAATTTTAATTGGTTTTCTGACAAGTGAATTTTGTTATATTAGTGTTTGGTTTATCGGCGCGTGATATTTTTTGTTGTATTAGGGTTATAATGTGGCGTCTATGGGCTTGTGCTGAGAGTGCGGCATGTTAGTGTCACTTTCAGAAGAAAGCATTTTTCTCCAGATATTATGAATTCGACTTTTATGATTTTTCAATCAGTTCTTAAAAACATTTGTTGTCATTATTTTGTACTATTTTGATAAATATAAATACTACCAGTTTTAAGGAGCCTGAAGTTTTTAACGCAATTAGGCAGATTAACTCCAAGTTAACCACTGGTCCGGATAAAATACCTGCGTTTGTCGTTAGAGACTGCGCAGGAGTCTTTGCTCATCCTCTATCAATAATAATTAGCAAGAGTCTTAACTTGTGTAAAATGTCAAACATCTGAAAATGCTCCAAAGTTTCTCCAGGCTTCAAAAAAGATGATAAAATGAATATGTTCTACTATAGGCCTATTTCAATAATTTCAAATTTTTCTAAAGTTTTTAAGTTACTGTTACATAATATTATTTTTTTAAATGTTAAAAATTCTATATGTCCTGTACATGGATTTGTTAAAGGTCGATCGACAACCACTAATTTATTGTGTATTACCCAGTTCTTGACCGATGCAATTGACCAGCGGCGCCAATATATACAGATTTCTCCAAAGCTTTCGATCGGCTTGATCACGCCATATTGCTGCAATAACTTAAAACTTTTGGATTTTCAGACACCTTATTGTTATTTTTTAAATCATACTTGGAGGATCGAAAACAGTTTGTGGCTTACATCTGGAGTACCCCAAGGCTCTATCTCGGAACCACTATTTTATACGCTTTTCATTAATGACATTGTTGAAACATCCTCAGTTCATTGTCAGAGCTGAATGCATTTGAAGATGTTTTCTACAGTCCAACTGCCTAAACTTACAACGTAATCTGGATATTTTAAATTGGTGTAATAAGAATAGGTTGAATTTGAATGTCTCCAAATGTAATGTTATGTCTAAGGAGCGGAAAAAATGCAAGCGAAAACCCCCAATATATGCGCATTTAAATGCATAAAATTTTCAGAATATATGCATCGAAATGAACAAAAAATGCAAATATGCATTTTCATTATATGAAAAATTATGAACATTAATGTTACTTTAAATAAAGCCAGAACTATTTCTTTATAATTAAACCCGTTCTTCAAAAATCCTATAATTTTTTAAGTATTCCATTCCACCTATCCCATCCTATACTTATTCGACAGACCTATTTGAGTAAATATAAATGAAACAAAAAAAAAATCGTAATAAAAGTTTTTTATTCAGAATACACACATTGATACTTACATAGCAATTTGCAAAACATAAAAATCTTACTGTGACAAAATATTATTTGCGATTATAAACAAAAATAATAATACAATTAATAATAATAGCAACTTGCACAACATACAATTCGTAAATTAACAAACTATTCTTTGCAGTTATAATAATAATAATTTATAACTAAATGTTTTTCAAATTTTTCCAAAAGAAACTTGTGTATTTTATCTGTAAACATATGTTTAAAAATGGAAAAACTTCGCTCAACATCTACAGAAGTTATCGAACAGTATTTTAGTTTTGGAGTTTAGTGTGTTTCTATTTTATACAAATCCAGTTCTGTTTCGAAATTAGTGAAATTGCCTATAAAAACTTCTGAAATATTTTTTAGGATTTTGAAGCCTGTGTTATTTTGAATTACTGACATAAATTTTTTTATAACCGCATCCCCAACAGTACCTGAAACCTTTTTGCAATTTACCTCAAATATATTTATTAAAGCCACTGAATCTGTCAAAGAAACAGAGGTAGCCTCCAATTTCGTGAGTGCTATAGGTACGAAAGAATAATTTGTTTTTATAAATATTAAATTTTCTTTCACTGTTGGATTAGAAAAAAGAGTTTTTGCATTTATTAGAGCGGCAGAAGACGAGTCGTTTAGATCTTCGATAACTTTTTTAACTAATTCAAAGTTCTCGGCATAAAATATAGCAGCGGTTAACTAAGTTCCCCAGCGAGTTATTACTGGCTGTGGTGGTAATTGAGTATTTGGACAATTGAACACGCGAAGGTGCTTTTAGAAATACTTTTTTTACTTGATTAATTAAATCATTTACCAATGGAAACTTGTCTCTTATACACTCTGCCACCCTATTGATACCATGAGCCAAACAAGTAACATGAAATAGGTTAGAATAAAATATTTTTATATTTTGTGCTGCCTTAACCATATAGGGTGCAGCATCCGATAAAAGGAGTAGGAATTTTTCTGACGGAACACTGTCGGGCAAAAAAAAGTTGGTTAATGTTTCTTGAACAAATCTCGTTACACCTAAATTGTTGCTTTTTTCAAATTGTTTGGATGCAATTAAATAGGATATACCATAATCATTGGTTTCTCCTAAGACTCCAATCAATGCGTGTGCAATATATCTCCCACATGAGTCAGTTGTTTCATCAACCACAAGATAAAAATAATTTTCACTCACTTTTTTTTTAATGTGATTTACAGTTTGTTTGTAAATGACATCAACACTACCTTTACGTACAGTTGACTCGTCCGGTATATGTTAAATTTACAATATTTTGTCAAAAATGAACTTAAATTGGGGTTGTTCAGTTTTTTAAGTGGTATATTGGCTCCAATGAATGCCTTACATAAGTCCTCATTGAACTGGGCTTGTTCGCTGTTTTTTGGTTATAAATAAATAAATATAACTATACTTTTAAATTAAATATCAAATTATATATGAATTAATAAGTGTCAGTATAGCATCTTATGGCATATGATCCAACTAAAACTTTTTTAGTGTTCTGGTTAGAGTCATTAGGGAAAGAAAGCAGATATTCGGTTGAACCAAATTTGATAGTGTGTTATACGATTTACGGCAACGATGCAGAGACGAGTTAGAGTGATAGTTGGTAGCACTTGGTTGTATATGAAAAAAAGCTTATTTCGCGTGTTATAAAATGTATTGCAGAATTGTATTCATAGGTTCTTAGTAGCAGGAATAGAAAAAAATTAAATTTCCTCGATTACAGCGCCATCTGTCATGAATCGACAAAAAAAATTCCAATAAATTCCTATTTAATATTTCAAATTAGTCTCCTCCCCACCTGCAAGGAGGGAGACGAGGGGGGGAGGACTAATTTTAGCACTAATGTATTTCCTCCGCGGAATGATTAAATTTTGTTTATGAACATTTTTTTTGTAGAGTGCTTATTACTCGAGATATTTGAACGTTTCAGGTTAAAAAAATCAAGATATCATTTATGTTTATCCCTATACTATAATATTAAAATTATATATTTGTTTAGTTTAGTGAATACTGTTCCTGCGTTTGTCCTGTTTTGTATTCCTTAATGTGAAATGAAACACACATATTTCATAATTACCTACCAGAAAATCCTGTGTCGAAAACATGTTTTCCAAAACTACTTTTATTACATTTTTGGTTTTCGATTTTGATTAGTCATTTTAATTTACGAGTAACCATAGCTGAATTTTTTTTTATTTTTTACAGATTGTGGAGTTCCTCAATTGTTTACCAAGGCGCAAACAAGAATAGTAGGAGGAAAAAATGCTCCGTTTGGAAAATGGCCTTGGCAGGTAAACCGATTCATAATATTTTCTACAAGTGTTCCCAGCGGCGTGTAAAATTTTTTTGGGGCCTCCCCGCAAAATTTTTTTGATGAAGCCCCCGATCATACTTGAAAAATAGTAAAGTTATTTTGCCTCAGATAATTTTAGAAAACCTACTTTAAGAAAATAGAAACCTAAACTCCCGTAATATACGGACGGTATAAGGGCATATTATCAGGTTTCACTTAGTAGCTTTGCTGTCCGTCTTACAAAGGGTTTGTACATTATGTACAGGGTGGCCAACTTAGCGAAGTAAGCGGCTGTATCTCAGGAACCGTTAATCGTACAGCTTTCGGAAAAAAATATTGCTAGTAAATACGGCCAAGAGAAATTGCTGGAAATAATTATCGAGTTCGCTAAATGGCCGCTAGGGGGCGTAACACTAAAGGCAAATTGAAAAAAGGGGGTTTCTTTACAATTTGCCTTGATAAAGTATACTGGAAATATATGCAAATAAAGTTCTCGTCTTTTATCTACAATTTTTTTTTCACACTTTTTTCTCTAACTCTTCAGATAAAGTGGTGGGGGTAGGCAAACATTTATTTGAAAAATATTCAATATATCGGAAAATACTATACTTAGCGGCATTTGAAAGAGTTTTTTATGCCCTATCAGCCACATTACAAGACATGTTTTCATTTCGTTCACTATAGTCGCTAGATGGCGCTTTCTAAATTTTTTTTAATTTTATGAATTTTTTAACAAACCCAAATGCAATGATAGATATATTATCACGCCGATTTGAAGAGGACTAAAGTCCAAATCAAACGGTAAAGACCGGAAGTTTCAATCTTTTTTCTAACCGTAGATATCAATGAAAAAGTGATAAACCAGATAATATAGGCTTTTTGTTCGCCCTGACAATAAAATTATGCCCTAAATCACATAGGCTTTGGAAAAAAAATGGCTTTAAACATCACATTAAAGGTAAATGTCAAATTATTCCATTTAAGTGTGTTTTGTGTTCAATTTGAGTTTTAAAAATGTCTTTTACAAATGAAGAAGCTGTTGATTTGATCGCTGTTTACTTTGAATGCTTTCAAAATTCAGCAATCGCTGAAAGGCAGTATGCGTTGCGGTATCCAAACCGACGTCATTATGGCAGAAGAGTTTTTCCGAGGTTGGTACAACGCTTACGTGATACTGGAAGCTTTCGCCGATCTATATTTCGAAGCCATCGTAATGGGATAACCGAACAGAATGTAATTAATGTTTTAGCATATATAGAGTTTAATCCCCATGTTAGTACTAGAATATTGTCCTTCGAATTGGGAATATCACGCACTACCGTTCAGAATATTTTACAAGAGAACAGGTAAGTTGATATAATCTTAAAAAAAATAAAATAAAAAACGTTTTCCTTGCTAGAATATTCTCTAAAATTTATTTTTTTATTTTATTACTCATATAAATTATTTTATATTTTTAGACCCCTTACCATATAGTTTTGCATCAAGCCTTAAATGAAGAGGATTTTAATCGAAGGCTAGATCATTGCCATTGACTTTTAGGCATGATTAATGAAAACCCTCAATTTATCTCCCAAATTCTTTGGACTGATGAGGCTACTTTTAGTAGCGTGGGTACGGTAAATTTGCACAATATGCATTTCTGGTCCGCTTAAAACCCCCACTGGATGCGAGAAGTTCAACATCAAGGACGCTGGAGTATTATTGTATGGTGTGGGATCATTGGAGGTAGAATTATTGGACCCTATTTCTTTGACCAGGCATTAACTGGTAACCGTTTTTTGGCGTCTCTGAGGAACGATTTACCGGTTTTATTGGAAGACGTTCCTCTTGAAACTAGGTAAAATATGTTTTTACAGCTCGACGGTTGCCCAGCACATTACTCATTAAATGTGCGAGAACACTTAAATCAAGAATATGCAGGCCGATGGATAGGAAGAGGAAGCCTTTTTCCCTGGCCAGCCAGGTCACCAGACTTGACCTGTTTAGATTTTTATTTGTGGTGCCGCTTAAAAGATCTTGTTTTTCAAACTAGGCCTATTACTCGGGAAGATATGAGGAATAGAATCCAAAATGCAGTTCATCACCTGCCAACAGCGGAAGTGGAAACTGCTGCTTTCTTTACCCAACGAAGGCTGGAGGAATGTGTAGAACATGATTGCAGGCACTTTAAGCATTTGAGGAGGCACTAAAATGCAGCCGTTATTTAAATGCCCACTTACTTGTTTTATTTTCTTTTATATACATTTGTTGTTTCAGACTATATCATCACTTTTTCATTGATATCATACCCCCACCACTTTATCTGAAGAGTTAGAGAAAAAAGTGTGAAAAAAAAATTGTAGATAAAAGACGAGAACTTTATTTGCACAGATTTTTAGTACACTTTATCTAGGCAAATTATAAAGAAACCCCCTTCTTTCTATTTGCCTTTAGTGTTACGCCCCCTAGCGGCCATTTAGCGAACTCGATAATTATTTCCAGCAATTTCTCTTGGCTGTATTTACTAGCAATATTTTTTTCCGAAAGCTGTACGATTAACGGTTCCTGAGATACAGCCGCTTACCTCGCTTAGTTGGCCCCCGTGTACATACAAAGTTTGTTGTATGGTCAGTATTAGTTACATATAACTCACGTTATATCGTTCAGACCGAGAGATTAGGATACCAATACGCCGGTCTAGGAGCGCAGCTTTAAGTAAAATTCAAACTACAATTAATTACATGGACTACTATACGATGAGGAGGAAATTAATAAGAAACTCCAAAAAAAAAATTTTGTTGTCTATTCATTGCCAGTTAGAATCAATGCACTAAGCAAAAGCGGCATACCATCAAAGGTAGTACGGAAGTATATAAACATACTGAATGAGCTAGGAAAGCAGCAGAAGCAAGAAACAGTTATATGGCATACTTTGGGGAGCGTATAGGGGAGGTGTTCTAATTTGTCATAGAAAACGATACCAAAGTGCCTCTTAATGGAGATACAGAGTCTTAAAGGGATACCCAACGACTTACCTTTTCGGCTTTAATTTTTAATCCGGAATGTATAATTTAATGAAATTCTAATATTTTATGTAGGGTCAAGTGGCGTAATCATGAGACAAAAAAACAATCTTTTATTGGGGAGGATACTAAGAAGTAATTTAAAAAAGGTCTTTAATAGATAATTAATGAGACAATGAATGTATACTACGAAACTGCTATTTAATTATAGTAAAAGTAAGAGATTCAAATAGAATAAACAAAAGATTGTGTCTCATATTTACCCATTAAAAAGTGTAAAAATAAGACACTCTATGTACAAATATGAGACACCTTTGAGACTAAGGTTTTTTAGCTTTCATATGATATCTGGGATTAAAGGAGACAGGCGAGGGTAAAAATGAGACATTGAAATATGCGGTAACAAAATTATTTGTTCTTAAAATTTGTTTTTACCCTATTAATGATATTTATTCACAACAGGTTAACAGAACACAACATCAAGTTCGTACAAAAGCTAAACATTAACTAGGTGCCCGAATGCATTTAAAACTTAAAACCTACATAACAAATAGAAACTGAAAAACACATTTAAATGATAATGCATTACTTAAAGAACAGAATAGGTGTCAAAATCTATACTAAACAGGAGTTGTTCAATTGCACGTGCTGTTCATCTACATGTGCTTGAGGCAGAGAGTTTCATTACAATATCGTCACGTTGGACATCATATATCTCGAGGTTGTCGGGATAACCAAACTTGTTACCCTTGCGTCTTAAGTATGAAACTTGGACGTTAGAATCACGTACTGCAAGAACATTGGCTACATAATGCACAACCTTTCTTTTAGTCGCAAATTTCACGAGAACATAGTCATTTATTTCGATAACATTGTTTTCACAATCAGAATCATCTTCCTCTTGTTTAGCTAAGTCTTCCATAGTTAGGTTCTCTAGATCGCTTTCGTTTTGGCAGAGTACTTCTTCTTGTTCTTTACTTTCACTGGACTCATTTTTTTTACATTTCCTAATTTGGTTAACGTCCTTTTTCTTTGATCCTAGTCTTTGTATTGCTTTTTTTTTTGGATCATTGCTAAATATTCGCTACTGGTAAGTACTTTTGCGTTGCCATCAACTTTCCTTCGGCGATTTTGCTGGGGTGTCGACCTTCCAATTTTTCTCTATAGAATTGATTCAAAGGATACTTAAGTAGCTGCAGGCATGTTATGCAATGATATTAAAGCTGCTGATATAGTATCCTGCGATGATATAGATGCTGTCGACAGGTTCTGCGACGATGTTGAAGCTGTTGGCATATCCTGCGAGGAAGGCAATGCTGCCGGCAAAGGATCATCAACATTGACTTCAGATAGGTCGGTTATCTCTTGTACATGTTCAAATATATCTTCTTCCATTTTATTTTTCTTTTCTAGAGATTTGTACCAAGTTACCAGTTTTGTTGGATCCAAACGGGACGTTGGGTATTTTGATCTGTCAGAAGCGTATACTAGTTTTTCGTCCCTGTTCGTTATTTATGCGCCTGCTTAGCAACAATTTACCTATTTGAAGCATTCTGGCGGCTTGTCTCACACTTAACTTCTTTTCTCGAATACACGAGAGTGCCTTCTCTAGATCTTCTTTACTATATGGTTTTGCTTTATTTTGATATACACGAGACATGATGCTGAAATACAATTTTACGTTACAAATGCGTCTCATTTTTATCCATTTATTGTCTCATATTTACCCCAAAGCGTGTCTCGTTTTTACCCTAGAAAAAAACTGCACCACCTGACGGTTACAATTATACTAAATATGGCGTATTGACGCCGGTTACTAACAAATAGACTTTCGAACATGTTGCGACCAATCGGGACTTCGTACGAAGTTCTGTTGCTGTTTGACGGGTAATTTAGGCGCCAGAAAATTAAAAGTTTAAAGCTATATTATTATACATTCTACTTTATTGCGTCATTAAATGTTATCGGCAGGGTTATAAAATATTTAAATTGTTGTACATTCTAATACGAGAATGGAGGATATACAGAGAATTTTCTAAAAAAATTTACAACATATTTTTCTACAAATTTTTCTACAAATTTGAAAGGTGTCTAATTTTTTTACCACTTTTTTGACTGTCTCACTATTACACCACTTGACCCTAGGCCATAAAAACTCATAAAACCATACTACAGTAGATGTTTTACGTTGTCAGAGAAGTCAGGAACGGACTTGCCACCACTCTCCTTGGGGCAAAATTTTCATAGTATGTTCGATCCCAGTTCACACCAGGGAAAGAATAACACACTATTTCGACGAAATTCGAGACAATCCTGGAATGTTGTTTCAAGTACAACGAGAAAATATCCGTCGGCTAAGGAAATGTATAGAGGAAATTTTCTTAAGTAAAAAAGAAGAAGCAATTCAAATTTTTAGCAATCTTGCGTTTAAGTGATTTCCGGAATATCAACTCTTTCAATGGTTCCTTTATGCGGCATGCTTCGATTTGAAAATGTATCAAAATAAATTCTTCTTGCATCCACGCAATTGCCGAGTGCCGGTCCATAAGTTAGATGCGTGTGAGCATTAATGAGATGTAATAATGAGAAATTTTTATTTTATTACAAATTATTAGTTATGTTGTTCTTCGATTAGTTACTGTGTTCAAATAACTTATGTTAATAAACTTGATTATTGAATGAATTTTAAAAATCAATCAAGTGGCGTACTTTTTCTTCGAAATAATAATTGGCTGTGGTGCCCACTGAGACGCCACTGGACCTAATAATTTCAATCTAGTTAGGGCTAAATAGGCGCCTTATTACTTCAAAGAGCTGAACCAAATTTCAACCAAATCGGTTTAAGGATATTTATGACCGTTTTCTTTTTTAAACTTCAACGCCCTGTATCTCAGAAACGAAGCAACTCCGGACATGTTCATAGGAACTTTTTTTTTTAAAACGACCTTGCGTATCACCCTCTGAAGTTTCGTACCCTAGGCGTAGGTAGGAAACACCCTGTATATAGATACCTATTAATAAATAATTACTGTAAAATGCATACCAGTTGCTTTAATTTTTCTCTATTAACCGACCAACATTGGATTCCCCGAGGGTGGTCGCTATTTTTCTGTATTAAAATGTTCATTAAATTATACATGTCGGTTCAAAAGTTAGGGCAGAGAAGGTAAGTCGCTGGGTAACCATTTGGGGCTCTGTGTCGCCGTTAAGTAATTATTTTCTATGACAAATTAGGGTTATTTTGACCTCCCCTATACGTTCCCGAGAGTGTGTAATATACTTACCGGACATCCTGTATATTGTTATACTATAACTCTTTTTATATATACTTTCATTCGATTTAATAATAATAACTTACCGTATTACAAACAAGTAAACCAATATTTAAAAATACATTTTAGAAAATTCACCTAGCTTGTAATTTAATATCGTTTCTCCCCTCAGGTTTCGGTTCGCAGAACATCTTTCTTCGGATTTTCTAGTACTCACAGATGCGGCGGCGCCATTCTCAATGAAAATTGGATTGCCACGGCGGGCCATTGTGTCGACGAGTAAGTAACCCCTGTGAAACCTATCTAAATTCCTATAAACCATTCTGGAATCGGGTCTTTACAAATCATTTTTTGTATTTTCCTTCATAAAACATTTTTATGCTTTGAAAATAATGCGTCAGTGTCTTTTCGGTAAGAGAATAATAAAACGATAATGCGTGGTATAGCATTGTAATAAACTTATTCGTAAATTCGTATAGAAAGTTGCAAAAATTCAAAAACTCGTATTTTGAAATTCTGTCTTAAAAATGGAGAATTTACAAATAATTTCTTATAGGAGCTATACTTACACCTCCAAGAAATAGAAAAATATTATGAGGCATATATTGTTTATTAAAAATTTAATTAAAATTAGGCCAAAAGCAAAAAATAAACTATTAAAAAAAATGTTTTTTCTTAGGGTGTCCAGTTTTCGATGGTTTTACGGCCCATATCGAGTTGCATCCCGAAAAAGGTATTCTTACCTCGGTCGAAAAAGGTCACAACCGAGTTGCATCCCTTGTAGATAAAGCTCTACATGTGTTTGATAGCCAGTTATGGATGGAGAATTGAAGCAACGTTGCCAAGTTTATAAAAGAATGGTTTATTGGAATAATAATTCGTCAATCACAAATCATATTATAAAAGAATTATAGACTTATATTGGTTAAACAGCGCTAACACGGCATCTAATCCACCTTTTTGGGTCCAATTCGCCTTTTTCAAGTTCACCGGGGAATATTATTATTAATTGTTTGCCCCTTTTATAGACTTATATTGGTTAAACAGCGCTAACACGGCATCTAATCCACCTTTTTGGTTCAATTCGCATTACCTGCAAATTATCAATTTTAATTTAATCCTCTGATTCTTTTTAATCCTCTACTTCTTTTTAATCCTTAAAGCTCGGCAACACTGCAAGAATAATTTCAATTTTATCTTAAAAATCAAGTTTAGCTCGGGGATGCAATTCGGTTGTGGCCGGGATGCAACTCGATTGTCAAATTCTCTACCTACCTTCTGCGGGATGCAACTCGATTTGGCCGGGTTTTACGGGGTATCGCCATTATAGTACCTAAAGATAGAAGGATACGGTTTTCGCAGCCCTGTGCTACTTTTTAGTGAAACAAAAGATGCCGCAATCAGAATTTTTCTAGTCCTCCTTGGTTTTGTTATACGGGATGTTTTTGAAAATTTTACGTTTTGGGACACCCCCCCCCCATATTTAGATTACCCTGTAGCTTATCACAGAGAAAATAAATGTTATTTTGGTAATTTTTTACGTAGAATCCCGTGACGTATTTATATTTTTTCTACGTTCAATAGTTTGCGAGAAAAAAAAACGACTTGCTTTTTTTTTTAAATGGGTCACCCTATATATTCTTTAATAATATAATTATTTAGTTTACAACAAACTTCCCAGAAATATATAATACCTTATTTTCATTTTTAATATTAAGCACGAAACTTACGTTTTAGTAAAAAACATACATTTTTTGTTAGGAGGCCATGACGGGGATTTAAAAAAACTGTTACTAACAGTTATATTTCAGTAAAAATAATAAGAATGCATAAATTGAGTTGTGTTTTACTACTTAAAACATTGGAAACAAAAGCTGAAAATATATAGAACTTTCTCATAAATATTACTCAAGTTGTTTTCCATTATGCCTTAGACATGTTTCACACATGGTTCTTATTCGCCTTAATGAATTTAAAATAATAAAAGGCCGCGTTTGTATTGAATAGTATAAATTTTATTTTCGAGGTATCCCCACAAAAAAATTCAAACCCGACAAGTTGGTTGACCTTGATGGCCATCTTACAGGTCCATTAGTCCAATCCAGTGGCTTGGGAAATTATTGTTTAAGTAGGCCCTGATAATTAGCGCATTGTGGTACTCCATCTTGTTGCAGATGCAAGTTAATGAGACCCGCTAAGGGCACGTCTTCTATTATTTCCGGCACAATGTTTTTCAGAATTTCCAAATATTTATTTGCATTAGGGCTGTCTTTAAATATATTATCAATTATTTTGCTTCCTAGTATAAAACATGAAACGTTAAAGCCCAATCTGCCTTGCCGTTTGAGTGGAAATATTACATGCTGATTTTCCAAAACTTCATATTGTGCCTATTAAATATCCAAGGTATTCCAATTTGGAAAGAATTGAAGCAGAGAGTAGTGAATGCACACTTGGAAGGTACAATACAAGCCACAATTTCAAGACGGTTTGTTTGACCAAGATACAGCGTATCCAAAATAATTTCAAGTTACATTCAAAGGGGACATTTAG
Organism: Polydrusus tereticollis; assembly: GCA_963920685.1. Classification (NCBI taxonomy): domain Eukaryota; kingdom Metazoa; phylum Arthropoda; class Insecta; order Coleoptera; family Curculionidae; genus Polydrusus; species Polydrusus tereticollis. The sequence goes on along the minus strand of OY987329.1, from coordinate 81,081,393 downwards.
AGAATTTACTGAAATCGGGAAGGCCGAAAAAAACAACGATTTGGACAGACAGACGCATTAAAAGAATTTCTTAAAACGATCCTTGGATGTCTGCACCTAGAATTATTGCTGAAATTTCCTAAATTATGGTTAGTCCACGGACAGTTCAAAGAAGGTTGGTAGACGCAAAGTTATTTAGTAGACGCCAGGCTAAAAAGCCCCTTATTTCGGCAAGAAATAGAGTGGCTAGGCTTGAATTTGCACGTCGACATTTAAATTGGACAGTAGACGAGTGGAAAAAAGTTTTATTTAGCGATGAAACGGGTTATAAAATTTTCAATTCTGATGGAATGAAGCGTGTAAGACGGCCAATCAATACAAGGTTTAATCCTAAATACGTTACACCCATAGTTAAGCATGGCAAAGGCAGTGTTTTTCTATGGGGTTCTTTCTCATGGAATGGGGTGGGTCCTTTAAACTTCACTAATTACACCATGGATCGATTTGTCTATAGAGATATAATGCAAAATGTAATGTTGCCTTATGCAGAGTGGGAAATGCCGTTGCGTTTTATTTTTCAACAGGATAACGATCCAAAACACTCTTCACGAATTGTTCAAGAATGGTTTCAAAAAAATAACGTTCGGGTTTTGCAGTGGCCGGCACAATCCACAGACCTTAACCCCATTCAAAATCTATGGGAAGAAGTTGAACGTGGAGTTCGTACACAATTATTTCCAAATAAACAATCATTGGTAAATAAAATCAATGAAGTTTGGACAAACCTTTCCGAAAATACTGTTCAAAAACTGATTGCCTCAATGCCTCTACGTTGACGGCAAGTAATAAAAAATAATGGATATTCTATTAACTATTAACATTATACTTTTAGCTATTGTAATTATTAAATGTGTTTAATGTTTTTCATCGTAATATGTAAAATAAAATACTGTTGACACAATTTGTTGCTTTACTTTTGTCGCACTTCATTTCGTCGATTTTTGTAATTATAAATATTTCCCTACCATCATTTTGTTTAAAGTGTACCAAAATATTGTGAAATATTACTAATATTGCGAGGATAATATTTCATTAAAATTAGCTTGGTATCACAATCATATAATTAATTTTTTAAATTCAGAGAAATAAAAGCACTTTGTTGCTCTACTTTTGTCCAATAGTGTATATGGAGGTTTACATTTTCTGCCATAATTAGGACAAACTGATTTTTTACTATTAATTAGATAACTACTAAAACGACTTGGAGAACCTGAATACTCTGACAGAAACTAAAGAACTTTTTAACTTGACATAAATGATTGTGTTCTTTTCTTTCTTTAAATACCCGTCATGGCCTACAGGCAAAAAATATATATTTTTAGGTAAAACGTAAATTTTGTGCTTAATATTAAAAATAAAAATAAAGTATTATATATTTTTGAGAACTAAATGATATTATTAAAAAATATATAGGGTGATCTATTTAAAAAAAAAAGCAAGTTTGTTTTTTTTTTCTCAAAAGCTATTAAATGAACGTAGGAAAAATCCGAGTATGTCACTGGACTCTACGTAAGAAACTATCGAAAGAACATTTGTTTTCTCTTTAATAAACTACAGGGTAACCTAAATATGGGGGGGGGGGGGTCCCAAAACGTAAAATTTTCAAAAACATCCCGTATATCAAAAACAAGGAGGACTAGAAAAATTCTGATTGCGGCATCTTTTGTTTCACAAAAAAGTAGCACAATGCTGCGAAAACCGTATCCTTATATATTTACTAATAACGGAGATACCCCGTAAAACCATCGAAAACTAGACATCTTGTACATAACATTAGCACATCATAAAGAGGCCAGCAGGCGTACTGAGAAATTTTTTGAAGTTAATTAGGAAGGGTTCGTCCACTTCGATCATATTTCTGGTGCATACGCGTCGATATTGCAAGCGGAAGAGCGGGAGCTGAGTCGCCAGGTCTGGACTTATACTTTTGTGGGAGATTATACAGGGTGCTTCAGAAGCACGGGACGTAACTTTAGGAGGCGATTCCCTATGATATTATAAGAGAAAAAGTTCATATGAACATGTGTCCAGAGTTGCCCCGTTTTCGATATACAGGGTGTTAAAGTTTAAAAAAAAATCGTTTTTTTATCGTTTCTTTAAATATCCTTTTCCCGATTTAGTTGTAATTTGGTACCGTTATTCATAATGACAAGGGGCTAAGCTAGCCCTAAGTTATTAAATTTATTAAGTCCGGTGGCGTCCCGGGGTGCACCTTAACAAATATTATTGACAAAAGAATGTACTCTACTGACCTTTTTTTAATTTTGATATTTTTTTTCGGATTTACCCACTAATAATACAACTTTCTTTTTCTAAAATTGTTTCACATCTTGCTCCGTTTTCAAGAGAAAGAATAAAAGCCACTTTATTGCATGTACAAAAAAAATACCTAAGTGTTTTAAAGCTAATTAAAACATTTAAATTAAAAAAAAAATATCTTCTAAATGATACAAAAAAAAATGCAACAGTTAATCAAAGCAAATGTTAAAAATGGCCACCTTCTGATAAAGCGCAGGATTGCAACCATTTTTTTTTAAACCTTAACACCCTGTGTATCAAAAACTCACTCCGTACACATGTTCACATGAATTTTTCTCTTAGAATATCATAAGGAATTACCCCGTCAATTTACGTACTGTACTTCTGAAACACCCTGTATATACTTTGATGACATTTTTGGGGCAGTGGATGCCAAACAAAATACATGCCTCATTTTACTCGATTTTATTAAGGCATTTGATACTTTAAATCATCAGATTCTTTGCACAAAGTTAAAATACTTTGAATTTGACAATAACGCTGTGAACTTTTTAAAAACTGTTTGCTGGACAGAGCACAGAAGGTATGTATTAACGATGTATGCTCAGATGTTGTTACACTAGTGCGGGTGTCCCGCAAGGTAGTATTATTGGGCCTATGTTGTTTTTAATTTACACCGCGGATTTCTGCATTATTTAGAATCATATTCGTCTCATCAGTAGGTATGCGGACGACACACAAATTTATTTTCTATTTTTTCTGTCAGACTCACTCTTAGCGGCTCAAAAGATTAATGCGAACTTAACAACTATTTGTGATATCTCTATCATGCATGGTCTAGTCAGAGAGACAATTATTTCAGACCCTAATTTTAAAATTATTGTTAATATTCAGGTCATTACTTCTAGTGCTTCCTGCAGAAACCTAGGCTTATAAATGGATGTTAGTTTGCGCTTCTCTAATCATGTTTTTAAAATAATTCAAACCTCATATTGCAAGTTGAGTTCTCTATATTTACACAAGGATATTCTGAGTAAGGCTCCTAAATCGAAACAATGTGATTGCCTTTATTTGTCATATGTTGCCTATTCTAAAGTGGTTTATTGGCCTGCTATCCTGAATTGTGACAAGGAAAGCTTACAAAAGCTGCAAAATGCTTGTGTTCGATTTAGATATAACTTACGTAAATTTGATCATATTTCTGAAAGTTTCTCGGATTCTAGCTGGCTTAACCTGGACGAACGATTTCGAATACAACTCGCACGTTTTTTATAGTATAGATTTCATTTATATCAATCTCCTTCTTATCTGAGTTCCAAGGTTTCTAAACGTAGAGCTGCTCATATGCGTAATATATGCTACTGTGCTTTTTATACTATTCCCCACCATTCTACTGCTCTATTTGAGAGGTCATTTAGCCGCTAAGCTTATACAGTATCATACCGTACAACATACGGACTCTATCGAGTCTGGGAGCGCTTACTGGGAAGCTTAGGGTGCACATAGTTAATAGTCGATAAAAAATATCTTATTTGCCTATTTTCTTTTCCTCCTTCTTTAAGTGCTTGCGTGTGTCTGTCAATCCATTTAGTATTACGTTTGTATTTCTAGGTAATTTCGTGGTGGTTTTACATAATTGTAAACATTTTCTATTTGTTATAATAAAGACATTTATTAATATTATTATTATGTTCTATACATGTTTCGGGCGTCTAGACGTCCATCTTAAGGGGATACCAAAATCGAATTGAATAAAATTTTTTGAGTTGCCTCAAATTAGTGCAACTAAACAAGAGAAGGAATTTCAAAATTGAAAATGAAGTAAACTTGCAAGTTATATTGTAAATGGTGCCATAAAGTGCAAAATGCAAAATGCATATTTTGCCCAAATTACTATTTTATGAGCATATTTTTATATTTTCGGCGTTATTAAAAAATTAAAAACGCCCGATCATGAAAACTCGTAGACTCATAGGTTTAATGTCCAGTCCGGCAATTGTTTCAGGGATTTTCCAATCTGAAGATGTTGATATAATAATTAATATTTACATTTTGGTTATACACGAGGTATTTATTGGGGGTTTCCGGGGTTTGCAGGTATATTGTTAGGGGTTATTTATTGTCATTTAATAATGCCTTATTATTACCTGCTTAACAAACTGTATTTATATCGGGTTGCAATACGTACTTCTATATTAGTTTGTCAAAATATTTCAGTATTTTCAGTGTGAAACTAGTGATTTCAAATTTGTGTTCAGAATTTCTAAAGTGGCGAAAACGTCTTCGTTAAACTAATAAGTAATACAGTTTATTTCTTGATAATGTAAAAAACAAAAAAAAACAAAAAAAAAAAAACATTAATGTTGGAGATGTTGAAAATGCTCGCCGCGAACGTCTTGGCAACATCCTAATCTTAAATAGAAATTTCTTCTAACGTTACTGAACATCGCAAGCGTTACTCGTCTTCTTAAGTCAGCTAAGTCGAGGGGTTTAGTTTTGTATAAAATATTTTTTACATAACTCCATAAGAAGAAGTCTAATGGCGTCAGATCAGGGGATCGTGCTGGCCATTCCATCAATCCACGCCTCGCTCTCCACCGATTTCGAAATACTCGCTTGAGGTACTACCGGACATTGATTTGGTAATGGGGCGGTGCTCCATCTTGCTGAACCATATCATATTCGCTGGAAGTTGTGGGTTTGCTGGATCAGGATATCAGTTTGTCAAAGTTGGCAAGACATTATTTTGGAGCAGTGCTAAATATTTATCGCCATTTAAATTTCCATTAATGAAAAAGGAACCTATAATATAATCTTCAATAATTCCTGCCCAAAGTTAACCTTTTCAGGATATTGCGTATGTTCTTCTTTCATCCAGTGAGGATTTTCCCTAGACCAATAGCGGCAATTCTGACGATTAGCATGACCGTGAAGTGTAAAGGTGCACTTATCAGAAAACAAAACATGTTCTAATTGGATTACATTGTTATCTAACATTGCCATCATTTGTTCACAAAAACACGTTCTCCTATCAAAATCGCCTTCCATGAGCTCATGAGAAGTTATCATTTTATAGGGAAACATTTTATTTTCTTGTAATGTTCGAATAATCGATGAATGGCAAACATCGAACATTGGGGCTGTTTTTCGACTAGAAGTATGTGGGTTTTCCTAAAACTCAAGCATAATATTTAATTTGGTATCATCACTTATTGCATTGGCAGCTACTTTTTTTATCTGCTTTACATGTCCAAGCCGGCGAAGCTGCTTTTCTATTTTATTAATTGTCTCTTGAGTTATAGGCGGCAAATTTGGAAATTTTTCATCAAATAAGCGAGCAACTTCCATTTGTGTCCGTGTTTTATCTCCATATCCAATCATCTGTAGAATTGTTACTCTGTGCATTTTTGTTAAATGAACCATTTTTCTGATATGCAGTTAACGAAATTCAAACGACTATAACACTGACAACTACTGTCATGCAGACAGACAACAATTTTTTAAGGTCAGGCGTTTCAAACAAAAGTAAACAAAACTATTTATACCTTTTTTTTTTAGTATTGGATTTAGTGACCTCAGTAATTTTAGTTGTTATTTCATTGGATTTAGGTCAAATGAAAAACAAACGTAGGAACGAATTGATTGTATTCACCAACGTTTCGGCCTAAAATTAGGCCATCCTCAGGGCAATCCAAATAATCACTCCAGTGTAAATTTAAAAAAAAAATAGGATACATGCTATAATAGCCTTCTTTTATTCAACATAAAAATTGTTACTCTAGAAAGGCAACAAACTTTGCATACCGGCACACTGAATTTATGATTGTAAGACGCAGACAACGGTCAATATTGGAATTTAAAAAACATCAAAACAGACGTTGAGATTGAAATCCCAATTGCAAACTGCACTGGAGTGATTATTTGGATTGCCCTGAGGATGGCCTAGTTTTAGGCCGAAACGTTGGCAAATACAATCAATTCATTCCTACGTTTGTTTTTCATTTGACCTAAATCCAACTAAACGACAACTAAAATTAATGTTTTTTTTGCTTTTTACATTATCAAGAAATAAACCGTATTACTTAATCGTTTTTTAGTGTGTTGTTAATTTTTGCAATAAATCTGAAAACACTTAATACTTCCGAAACAGTTGAAGATAGGTATAGAATATTGTACATGAAATATGTCTAGAATTTTCTGAAGAATCCAAAAATTGAATAATATACAGGGTGTTGCATTTAAAATAAGATAGTTAGTATTGGCCACTGTTAAATGACACACCCTATATAAAAAGTTTTTATTAAAAAAAATGCGCAACCGGAAATACCAATCGACGTGTCCGAGCGTTATTTTCAAAAACGCTCTCATGTATTTATTATCGAATTTAGTCCTTTTGGCTGATACAATCTGTATGTTACAATACACGTGCAGTGTATACATATTGGTAAATTGGCTTCATACCATTTAATTTTAGTTCTGATAAATTTAAACAAAAATATTTAAAATTATTTACATATACACTAGCGGACAAAAGTAGAGCAACACTTTCGATAAATGAAAGAAATCTCGATTTTATAATATTAAATGCATGATATCGTATTTAAATGCATCGTGTCTTAAATATCAAAGTAGGCTTCTGCTATCGGCGAGAACAGCTTTTTCCAACAATCAAACAAATGAACTGATATTGACGTAAACTTTCAAATACAGTATTGTAATGCGTCAAAAGTAAAGCAACATTTTAATGTTTTCCTAAAAAAGAAAGGTTTTAGTAGTAGGTTAAATCATTTTTGCAAAGTTTATTTTATGTTTAATTAATATTTCTGTACTGCATTAATCATGCCAAGAGGTATTCCAATTTCGAAAGAATTAACGCAGAGAGTAGTAAATGCACACTTGGAAGGTACATACAATACAAGCCACAATTTCAAGACGGCGTGTTTTACCAAGATACAGCGTATCCAAAATAATTTCAAGTTACATTCAAAGGGGCCATTTAGAGAATCTACCGAAATCGGGAAGGCCGAAAAAAACAACAATTTGGACAGACAGACGCATTAAAAGGATTTCTCAAAATGATCCTTGGATGTCTGCACCTAGATTTTTGCTGAAATTCCCGAAATTATGGTTAGTCCACGGACAGTTCAAAGAAGGTTGATAGACGCAAAGTTATTTAGTAGATGCCCGGCTAAAAAGCCCCTTATTTCGGCAAGAAATAGAGTAGCTAGGCTTGAATTTGCACGTCGACATTTAAATTGGACAGTAGACGAGTGGAAAAAAAGGTTTGTTTAGCGATGAAACGTGTTATAAAAATTTCAATTCTGATGGAATGAAGCGTGTAAGACGGCCAATCAACACAAGGTTTAATCCCAAATACGTTACACCCACAGTTAAACATGGCAAAGGCAGTGTTGCCGTTGCGTTTTATTTTCCAACAGGATAATGATCCAAAATACTCTTCACGAATTGTTCAAGAGTGGTTTCAAGAAAATAACGTTCGGGGTTTGCAGTGGCCGGCACAATTCCCAGACCTTAACCCCAATGAAAATCTATGGGAAGAAGTTGAACGTGGAATTCGTAGACAATTATTTCCAAATAAACAATCATTGGTAAATAAAATCAATAAAGTTTGGACAAACCTTCCCGAAAATACTGTTTAAAAATTGATTGCCTCAATGCCGCGACGTTGTCGGCAAGTAATAAAAAATAATGGATATTCTATTAACTATTAACATAATACTTCTAGCTATTGTAATTATAAAATGTGCTTAATGGTTTTTTATCGTAATATGTAAAATAAAATACGGTTGACACAATTTGTTTCTTTACTTTTGTCGCACTTCATTTTGTCGATTTTTATAGTTATAAATATTTCTCTACTTTCATTTTGTTTAAAGTGTACCAAAATATTGTGGAAAATTACTTATATTGTGGGGATAATATTTCATTAAAATTAGCTGGGGATCACAATCATATAATTAATTTTTTAAACTCAAAGAAATAAAAGCACTTTGTTGCTCTACTTTTGTCCAATAGTGTATGTACATACTTATTAATAAACAAACACTGTGAATGTAGACCAGTTGTTTTAACTTTTCTCTATTAACCGATCACCCCTGTTAACCGACCAACATGATTCCCCGAGGGTGGTCGCTTTTGAAAGATTTTACTGTATTATTAAAAATATGCATTTGAAATGTCTACATGAAAGTTAAATTATAAAGAATTTTAAGCATAAGAAATATTCCCAGATGCATTTTATTGCCCATTTACATACCTTAGTTTCTCAGTACAGTTGCAAAATGTGTTACAATTTGACGCTTCAAACGCTTTATGGAGATTTTTTTATAAATATAATGATATTACACAGACTCTTTGCTTCCTGGGTGCATGAATAATTACTAATTATATTTATTTTGCAGTTTGTTAACCTCTCAAATAAGAATACGCGTAGGAGAGTACGATTTCTCTAATGTTCAAGAAGATCACCCGTACCTCGAGAGATCAGTAGCCAAAAAAATAGTTCATCCAAAATATAACTTTTTTACATATGAATATGACCTGGCCCTTGTTCAGTTGGACAAAACCATAGACTTTGCCCCTCATATTTTGCCGATTTGTCTACCTGCCACCGATGACCTACTGATTGGTGAAAATGCTACTGTGACTGGATGGGGAAGGCTAAGTGAGGGCGGTACTTTACCCTCGGTATTGCAAGAAGTGAGTTGTATTTATTTCCATACTCCGGTACTAATATAATTGGCAGTGACTCATTTTTACCGGGGTGTGCAAGACGTAAGGCCAATTCCAGAGGCGTGTCATTTTAAACAATAATAATTCAAAAAAATATATGAATTTTTTGTTTATTATTATAATATATTTACATTTACTATAATAAATATGATATTATAAATTAAACTAAAAAATGAATTCAGCTTTTACATTTGGTAATCTAATGAAGTAATTAGAGAAACTAAATTACGCAGGTATAAAATCCAAAAAGAATAATAAAGCAACGATATATGTTATTTTCATAATGTTTTTATTATACTACATAATAATAGAAACATATAATAGTTGATTAAGAGCAAAACCTAAACCTAAATTATAAATGTAAAGAAATTTCCTAACTATTGTTACCTAATGAACACTAATTGATAATAATTTGACAAATTCTACGCCGACATTTAAAAGTGTTATAATCACAATACGTTACAATTTTTAATTCATTATTACCATTACAGCGATTATTCACTATCTGACGATGAAAACATTTCATTACTGTCGCTACTGCTGTCATCTGCAGGATTTATAATAATAGGTTCTACCATGACTTCAGCGCGTACATCTAAGTCCCACACCCTTTTTTTTACGCCCTCGACATGTAATACGCACTGTGGTGGATGTTACACTTCTTGATAATAATAATAATAATACACTTCGATAGCTTGAATTGAATCTATTTACAGGATTTTAACTTATAATGAGACGCCCAGCATACCGTCCGCGACCGGTTCAAATTGTGACTTTTTTGTTTTTTTTAAAAATAAAATAAATCCGTTGCTAGGTATTTTTCTATAGGTATGCTGCGCACCTAACTTTATCAATTAACTCGTATATTAGCACAAAGGTGATAAACATAGCGCCCTCCTTGAAAGGACAAAGTCTTTCAACATAATCTTCATTGTTCATTCTCCATTGGTAATGGGCATATTTTGGCAACTGGCCGTTTTAGCTTATTATTCGCACATTGAACTGTTACAACGCGCACAATCCCGTCACTACCTGGATGGCACTCAGTGATACGTCCCAATTTCCAGCAAAGCGGCGGTAAATTTTCATCCTTTATAAGGACTAACATTCCCGGTTGAGCACTGCTAGAAACGTCGGTCTTCCATTTTGTACGCACTTGCATATTTAAGATATAGTCTTTTGACCAACGATCCCAGAACATCTGGTACAGGCGCTGAAGTTTTTGGTAAGTTCTCAGTCGATTTTCAGGTTGACCTCGAACATCTTCATCAGGAATTGATGCTGCTGATCGTCCGATAAGGAAGTGGGAAGGAGTAATAGGATTAAGATCGGTGGGATCAGGGGACAAGGGATGTAAAGGACGTGAATTTAATACTGATTCGATTTGACTCAGAAATGTAGAAAGCTCTTCGAAGGATAATGCTGATGAACCGATAACTTTTCTCATATGAATTTTCATAGATTTGACACCAGCCTCCCATAAGCCTCCAAAATGAGGGGAGCTAGGAGGGATAAATTTCCAAACTATTTCCTGCTTCGATAAAAAGTTTGTAATTTCGTTTTGATTTTGATCTTTTTTTAAGAAATTAAACATTTCGTTAAGTTTGGAATGAGCTCCAACAAAATTGGTTCCATTATCGGAACAAATAATGTTTGGTTTGCCCCTACGTGCGATAAATCTACGTAGAGCTAGTAAAAAAGCAGAGGTGGTTAGATCTGAAACAAGTTCTATGTGGATTGCCTTAGTTAACAAACATACAAATAGAGCAGCGTAACTTTTAATTTCCTTGTAAGGTCTAGTTTTTCTATCACGTGTAATGAAAGGACCAGCGTAATCGACACCTACATTTTGAAAAGGAAATGATGCATTAAATCTAGACTTTGGTAAAGATCCCATGACATAGGACAAACCCTTAGGGTTAGTTTTATGGCAAGTAATACAAGAATGTACCGTGTGTCTTACTAAGTCTCTACCAGAGATAGGCCAATATTTTTGGCGCAAGGATGACAGTAGTAACTGAGGGCCACAATGCAGTAAATTGATATGTTCTTGTCTAGCTATAAGTTTGGTTAATTTATGACCTCTAGGAAGTATTATAGGATGTATTTTATTATGTGTCAATCCGGACATCTCGATTCTGCCGCCGACCCGTAAGATACCATCTACTAAAATTGGACGAAGTGATAAAATTTTACTCTTGCTATGAATTTGTAAACCTTGTTTTAAATAATGAATTTCTTTAGCAAAATGTTCTTGTTGAGTGGACTGTATTAAGATGATTGAAGCTTTATTTAATTCTTGAACAGAAAGACATCCTAAAGCACGATCTTTCTTTGGAACCTTTGAGTTAGATATAAATCTGTGGCACCAAGCGGTAACCCGTTGTAATTTGGTTTACGTTGAGAATAAAGATATTATATCAAAAGGTAGAGCTTGTGATGCTAAGGAAATTTCTTGGCACCTTATTTCGGGTAGGTTTACCTCGTCTAAAACCACCGTGTCAATATTGAAATTTAAGTCATGCTCAGAGAGCCAAGAAGGTCCGTTCCACCAAATATGCGAATTCAAGATTATTTTGGGAGTTGTTCCACGCGATATAAGATCCGCAGGATTGTCACCTGAAGTGACATGATGCCAGTCGGCAATATTTGATAAAGACTGTATTTCGGAGACGCGGTTCGCAACAAAGGTTTTCCATCTTTGTGGAGCTGCGCGTATCCAGCAAAGGGTGATAGTTGAATCTGTATAGTAATAAAATTTGGAAAAGTTTATTTTGATACATTTACGCACCTTTTCTACCAGGTTAGCCAGCAGAATAGCGGCGCATAATTCCAAGCGTGGTAACGAAACACTTTTTAGTGGAGCGACTCTTGACTTAGCACACAAAAGCTTAACGGATATTTCACGGTTGTAGTTTACTGATCGAATATATACGCAAGCACCGTACGCCTTCTCGGAAGAATCTGCAAATCCATGAAGTTCGATATTAGTTGGATTTTCTGAAAGAACACATCGTGGAATTTCAAGGGAATCAAGCTCCTGAATTTGATCCTTAAATTTTAACCAGCGCGTGTGCAAATTCAAAGGTATGGATTCATCCCAAGTTAGGTTAATTTGCCATAGTTCCTGTAATATCATTTTTGCAATAATAATGATCGGAGATAATAATCCTAGAGGATCAAAAATCTCTGCGGTTAAAGATAAAATTGATCTTTTTGATACGTGTGTTTCAGATTTAAGATCTAAGATAGAGTACTTAAATATGTCCAAATTATTATTCCAGCAAACACCCAGTGTTTTTGTTTGGGAATGGTCTGGGTTAAGATGAAGATCGAAGTTAGGGATATTTTCTAAACTTTCAGAGAGGGAAGGATCATTGGATAAGAATTTTCGAAGAATAAAACCACCATTTTTTAGAATAATAGTAACTTGCTGTTTTAATGCTGCTAGTGATTCTTTGGAAAATGTGCCTGTTAAAAGATCGTCCATATAAAAGTCTTCGGCAACTGCCTGACTAGCTGCAGGATATTGTGATTTATATTCGTCAGAGAGTTGTTTAAGACATCTAGTTGAAAGAAAAGAGGCCGAAGCTGTACCATATGTCACAGTGTTTAGTTGAAAACAAGATATTTCGTCTGAAGGGCAGTTTCTCCACAAAATTCGGTGATATTTCTTATCATTATCATGCAGCAAAATTTGCCTATACATTTTTTCTATATCGCCCGTTAAAACATATGGAAACTTTCGAAATCTAAGCAACAGAGAAAACAAATCTCCTTGAATGGTTGGACCTACTGATTGCACATCATTTAATGATAATCCTGTGCCTGTTTTCGCTGAGGCGTCAAAAACAACACGGACTTTAGTTGTTGTACTCGATGGTTTCAGAACACAATGGTGGGGTAAGTAATATGTATTTTCTTCTAAAGGATCCTCTTTTATTTTAGTCATATGACCTAAGTTTTCATATTCAAATAAAAAATTATTATACTGAATACCAAGTTCGCGATTTTTTAAAAGTTTTTTCTCAAGGTTATAAAATCTATTTGAAGCTAAAGATCGAGATTCACCTAATTCCGAAACTTTTTCGTTAAAAGGAATCCTTACTATGAATCTGCCATCGAGATTTCTCTCCGTATTTTGCTGGAAGTGAGATTCAACTTCTAATTCCTGTGCTGAAAATTTAGGAGAGGTTTTGACTTCTTCCTGCTCCCAGAATCTTGCAACTTGTGCTTCCAAAGGTGTGCAGGAAAGATAGGATAAAGATGTTTGAATTTGTTGATTAAATTGTAAAATACAATCGCCGGACAAAATCCAGCCTAGTTTCGTTTTTTGAAGTATGGGACAAGACTCACCTAGATGAATTTGACCAATGCATAAGATATTCCAGAAGATTGCGGCGCCCAACAAAATATCGATGTTGCCCCTAACATTATATGAAGGATCCGCTAGACGAATATTTGGTGGAATATTTAGTGTAGATTTGTCAAAAGTAAAAGAAGGTAGAGGCTCCGTTATATTTTTAAGAATTAAACAAGATATTATGTCCACCTCAAAGGCGTTATGATTGGATAAGATTTTAAGATTAGTTTTATAGCGAATATTTGATAAGTTTTTATTTATTCCGAGGATACGTGAGTTACTATCGATTTTTGGAAGATTAAGCCTTTCACATGCTTCCTCTGTGATAAAATTGGATTGTGACGCAGAGTCTAGTAGAACACGACAAGATTGTAGAATACCATTTGAATCAGGTACCTGAACAATTGCCGTAGCTAAAAGAACATTATTAAATTGTTTTTGATTCGCCGATACTAACAAAGATACTTGCTCAGATGGTTCTTGCCTTTTATTAGCGTTATTAGAAAGATTAGGATTTTTGTTGCTATTGTGTTCATTTGAATTACCTTGAGTTATATGGTCTGATTGCTTAGGATTAGTCTGATAATCCATATGAAGTAAAGTATGATGCTTTTTGTGGCACCTTCTACACGTTGACTGTGATTGGCAGTCTTTAAGGATATGATTTTTTCTAAGACAATTTAAACAAAAACGTAGTTTTTTAGCTTCATTTACTCGCTCATTTACCGATAGCTTTAAAAAATCAGTACAGTTGTAAATATTGTGAGTACCCTTACAAAAGTGGCAAGTAGACTGATTGGAACTAAAATATGAACCACCAACATTTGATGGTTTTTTATAATAAGGCCCTGTAGTAATATGAGATCTTTCAGGCTTAAAAGATTGAGTGCTCATAGTTTCTAAAACTTCACAGCGTCTTTTAAGAAAAGCAGATAACTCTTCAAAAGTTGCAAGATCACCAGTGATTTCATATTGCTCCCAGGCGCGTCTAGTTGCGTTGTCGAATTTTAAAACAATAATAAAAATAATTAGAGTGTCCCAGGTATTTACAGGAAGGCCTAAAGCACGTAGACACCTTATATTTTTGTTAACAGAATCGTATAAATTTCTTAAAGCGATATGCGACTCTTTCAAAATAGTAGGTATGTCAAATATTGCTTTTATGTAATTATTAGTTATAATCTTTTTGTTTTCAAAACGTTCACGCAGGAGTTGCCATGCTATAGGATAATTTACTGATGAAACTTCTAAGGAGTCAATAACGCTAGCTGCTTCATATTTTAAGCATGATTTAAGATAGTAAAATTTCTGTATGTTTGTTAATGAGATATCTGAATCGATCAGCGTATTAAAGGTATCATAAAATTGCCTCCACTCACTGTATTGGCCAGAAAAAGTAGGCATATTTATGTTTGGCAATTTAACCCCCCTAGAAGGAACCTTATTTGAAACTTCGCCTTCTATCTGTTGCGAAACACTGTTAGTAGAGCGAGCATCACTCTCAAAAGTAGCCATATAAGCTTTAACTTGGCTTAAGATATTAAAATATTTTTCTTCAAAGTCGTCTCGCTCAGAATCACTTTTAACTAAAATTGCCTGCTGTTCTGCGGCAGCATTATCCCCCTCAGAAGATTTACTGATTAAGATATTATCAATTTCATCCTGAAGGGAAAGAAATTCACTTATAAGAGGTTCTATTAGGATAAGTCTTGAAGCTAGTTGATGATATATAAGATCATCGATAGATTTTGTTTTAACACGACCAAAAAAGGTGCAGAATCTGGTTAATTGACTCTTATAACTAGTGCGCTGAAGCGTTTTTGCTAATGTTTCAGTCATTATGCAAGAAAAAAGATATTAAAGATATATGTTAATCAAGAAAATAGGGTAATAAACAAGATATTTGATATTACTATGCTAAATAATAAGCAAAAGGTAGGATAAATAAGGTAGGGTTTAAGGTAAATAATATCTGGATAGGAATAGGATAGGATAAAGGAAACGGACTCACTATTTTCTCTCCAAAGATTTGCGTCTTACGATCTGAAGTTTCAGATTCAGGTTTTACAGGATGACGTTAATTGTGCTGTACTACCTTGGCAGGTGAGCAGGGTGGCGATGCAGCACGTCACGGACGATATTTGACGGATTTTGACGGATTTTGGCTGGAACTTCACTTGAGCATTTGATTCAATCCGGTTCGTTTGGACCAATTATGTGGTGGATGTTACACTTCTTGATAATAATAATAATAATACACTTCGATAGCTTGAATTGAATCTATTTACAGGATTTTAACTTATAATGAGACGCCCAGCATACCGTCCGCGACCGGTTCAAATTGTGACTTTTTTGTTTTTTTTAAAAATAAAATAAATCCGTTGCTAGGTATTTTTCTATAGGTATGCTGCGCACCTAACTTTATCAATTAACTCGTATATTAGCACAAAGGTGATAAACACGCACTTATGCCAATCTGCTGCTTGTACATTCGCTATTGCCGTTTTTAACAGTTCTTCAACATCTTTTAATTTAAAAGTTTTATTTTCACGCGCCACTTCGCCTTTTATCTGTGCCCATATAAGCTCGATTGGATTTAGTTCACAATGGTAAAGCGGTAAACGTAATATTGTAACACCTCGTTCACGAGCCATTTCATCCACTACATATTTCGTATATTTTTTTTTGTGAAGTCTTGTAATATCGAGCAACTGCACTTTTAGCATTTTTTCGCAAAATGCAATATTTTTTTCTTCGAGCCATTCAACAATCTTTCCTTTCCGCCACGCAGATGTTGGCAAAGCTTCCACCCGACGGCTGTGGTATAGTGCATTATCCATCACGATAACCGACCCACGTTCAATACGCGGTAAGATGAATTTAAACCAATCTTCAAACACCCCCGAGATCATATCCTCATAATAATCACCGGTTTTACGAAATTCAAACACGTTTAACCCACCTTCAAGAAAACCAGAATCACTCCCGATGTGGGTTATAATTAACCGACGACCTTTTCCTGAAGGAGCTTCCAATCCAGTGGACAGTCCATTGATAAAGGCGTTCTGTGCATCTTTAATGTTGAGATCTTGCCAAGTGTAATTCACAGTATGTCGTTCATTTAACCATGTCTCGTCCGTAAAGCAAATTCTTTTCCCTGCACATTGTTGTATTTCTTCCAGATACTTTCCACGCCACAATACGATTTCTTCCTTTTCCACCAAAAGACTTTTGCGATTTCGTTTTAAGAATCGAAAATTCAATTCTCGTAGTGTACGCATTAGAACTCTTCGTGAAATTTTTTGCATATTTTCATCCCTTTCAATTTCGGCAGACATTTTTTTTAAATTCCAAGGTTCATTTCGAAAAAAAAATGCATGCACTTTCCGTCCTCTTGTTTTCTTCCAATCGCACACTTTAGTATTCCTATTGTCGTTGATAGTTCTATAATTAGTACGGCAAGATGTCTTAGTCAATGTGGCACAAAGTTCTGCTGCATCAGTGAATGATATTCCACTGTGTGTACTTAGAATTCCCTCATACACATTTTTTACCATTGTACGCTCCCCAGGTTTTAAATGACGTCGTTTTGTAACTTGTTGGTTACTATCACTTGAAGAACTCGCCTGCATTATAATATTTGCTGTTTTGAATAACCACCAAAATAATAAAACTGAATTGCTAATATCCTCTTGATTGAAACTGAACGTTGGTTAGAGGCTATAAGAAAGCGTGCGAGCGCCTTTAGACATAGGTTTTTCCTACCTGCGTTGCCAAATTAAGTAAAACAGGTACCGTAGGGAGAAAAGGTCTTTAATGACTTGCCGATTTTGGTACATTTTATGAGAATTTAAATGAAATATTTTAAAACCTGACAACATGTAACGAGTTGTTAATGCACAACCTTCCAAAGCGGTTTTGAATGCTTTTATTTCAGTTAAAAGTGTGTGAATCGATGTTTATTATTTTCCTCGCACTCCGCCAATGGTGATAAGAACAGTTTTGCCAATTATTTTGGGATCGTAGTATATACCGGGTGTTGCATCGTCGAGCGGGACATAGGAAATCCCATGTAATTTTAAATGGGGTCAATTATTGGCTTCCCTAATAATTTTAGAGAAAAATTCTATTTAGGTTTTATAAAGAGCACTAAAGCCCACATTCAAGAGAATAACTTTAGATATTTTTGATGAGCCCGTTTACGGGTTATCGCCGATTTCTTTTTAACTATTTCTCCTTTTTATGGCCCCGTATTTGCGGGCACCAGTCAAGGTAAAAGATGACTGTCAAATAAAGTTGTCATTTTGAAATGTGTGCTTTTTTTACATTTTATGACAATTTAAATGAAATATTTTAAAACCTGACAACATGTAACGAGTTGTTAATGCACAACCTTCCAAAGCGGTTTTGAATGCTTTTATTTCAGTTAAAAGTGTGTGAATCGATGTTTATTATTTTCCTCGCACTCCGTCAATGGTGATAAGAACAGTTTTGCCAATTATTTTGGGATCGTAGTATATACCGGGTGTTGCATCGTCGAGCGGGACATAGGAAATCCCATGTAATTTTAAATGGGGTCAATTATTGGCTTCCCTAATTATTTTAGAGAAAAATTCTATTTAGGTTTTATAAAGAGCACTAAACCCCCATTCAAAAGAATAACTTTAGATATTTTTGATGAGCCCGTTTACGGGTTATCGCCGATTTCTTTTTAACTATTTCTCCTTTTTATGGCCCCGTATTTGCGGGCACCAGTCAAGGTAAAAGATGACTGTCAAACAAAGTTGTCATTTTGAAATGTGTGCTTTTTTTACATTTTATGACAATTTAAATGAAATATTTTAAAACCTGACAACATGTAACGAGTTGTTAATGCACAACCTTCCAAAGCGGTTTTGAATGCTTTTATTTCAGTTAAAAGTGTGTGAATCGATGTTTATTATTTTCCTCGCACTCCGTCAATGGTGATAAGAACAGTTTTGCCAATTATTTTGGGATCGTAGTATATACCGGGTGTTGCATCGTCGAGCGGGACATAGGAAATCCCATGTAATTTTAAATGGGGTCAATTATTGGCTTCCCTAATTATTTTAGAGAAAAATTCTATTTAGGTTTTATAAAGAGCACTAAACCCCCATTCAAAAGAATAACTTTAGATATTTTTGATGAGCCCGTTTACGGGTTATCGCCGATTTCTTTTTAACTATTTCTCCTTTTTATGGCCCCGTATTTGCGGGCACCAGTCAAGGTAAAAGATGACTGTCAAACAAAGTTGTCATTTTGAAATGTGTGCTTTTTTTACATTTTATGACAATTTAAATGAAATATTTTAAAACCTGACAACATGTAACGAGTTGTTAATGCACAACCTTCCAAAGCGGTTTTGAATGCTTTTATTTCAGTTAAAAGTGTGTGAATCGATGTTTATTATTTTCCTCGCACTCCGTCAATGGTGATAAGAACAGTTTTGCCAATTATTTTGGGATCGTAGTATATACCGGGTGTTGCATCGTCGAGCGGGACATAGGAAATCCCATGTAATTTTAAATGGGGTCAATTATTGGCTTCCCTAATTATTTTAGAGAAAAATTCTATTTAGGTTTTATAAAGAGCACTAAAGCCCACATTCAAAAGAATAACTTTAGATATTTTTGATGAGCCCGTTTACGGGTTATCGCCGATTTCTTTTTAACTATTTCTCCTTTTTATGGCCCCGTATTTGCGGGCACCAGTCAAGGTAAAAGATGACTGTCAAATAAAGTTGTCATTTTGAAATGTGTGCTTTATTGTTATAAAAACTCGTACATCGAAAATATTAAAGGTGTATTTATGAGTACAAATTAATCTGAATAAAACTAAAATAAAGTATCCAATTACAAGGTTAATTATGACATTTTACATGTTTCAATATTTTACTAATTAATAGGTAGGTACTATTAAATTGTTAGAACTTTAGGATTTAAGATGTTCAAATATTCCTCAAAATGACAAATTTATTTGACAGTCATCTTTTACCTTGACTGGTGCCCGCAAATACGGGGCCATAAAAAGGAGAAATAGTTAAAAAGAAATCGGCGATAACCCGTAAACGGGCTCATCAAAAATATCTAAAGTTATTCTTTTGAATGTCGGTTTTAGTGCTCTTTAATAAACCTAAATAGAATTTTTCTCTAAAATAATTAGGGAAGCCAATAATTGACCCTATTTAAAATTACATGGGATTTCCTATGTCCCGCTCGACGATGCAACACCCGGTATGTTTTTATTTATAATTTTATATTTATTTATTTATTGTAGTTATACAACTCTCTTTACTACTTTAGGTTCAGGTACCAATTGTAAGCAACGATCGATGCAAATCCATGTTTCTCAAAGCAGGGCGTCATGAAGTTATTCCAGAGATCTTTCTCTGCGCTGGACACGAAGGAGGTGGACAGGATTCTTGTCAAGGGGACTCCGGAGGACCCCTCCAAGTGAAAGGAAGAGACGGACGATATTTTCTAGCGGGGATCATATCGTGGGGAATAGGCTGTGCCGAGGCTAATTTGCCCGGAGTTTGTACTAGAATATCAAAGTTTGTTCCTTGGATATTAAAATATGTTACATAGAATTAAAAAAACATCTTAGGGTGTATCATGAATTGCCTGAAGACTAATAAATACATTTGCTCTCTCCTACAACTAACATTAACCCCGATTCTGACCGCCTTAAAGCAATTGAGAAGCTGTTTCAGAAATCTAATACCCAATCAATTTCGTATCACCCACTACTTGTATTACATTCGGTATAGACAATATTAGGGCATACACTAAATAATATCAGAATTGAGTATCAATATGGTTTATAAATAAGTCTGGGTATTACCTGTTGATGACTTTTTGTCTGAAATTGGTTGCTAGTTAATAAAAGCTTCCAATTCATGTCTCTGCGAATGTGACCAAAAGCGGTGAGATTAAAAGCCGAATTTTACGATACTCCTCCGCTTCTTTCACACGAGTCGGGTTTTCAATTTCGGATCTCTAGAGATTTATGGCAGTTTGTTTTGTTGCATAATTCAGAATAAAATGCTAAGCGATTTACGGTAAGGTCTCAAGAGATCAGGATCTTCGCACACTTGTGGAAAGAGAAAATCTGGACAAAGTCTGTCAATGACAATAGCCCGACGGTCGAGAGCCCGTGCTTTGTGAGAAAATAAGTAAGCAATGTTTTTATAATACGGAGTTACTGGTTTTTATATATTTTGATTGTTAGATGGTAGCCTATAAAACACCGTCTGAAAAAAAATACAAGAGTAAAAGTAGGTAACAATGGACCTATAGACAAAAGCAACATATCTACTGATTTCGTAGGATCATAAACATAAGTTGTTTTAACGTTTAAAACCATTATCAAAGTTTCGGACAAAAATTTTGTTTATACAGTGTGTCCCGCTTTACATGAACACCCTAATATCTCAGTTATTAATAATAAGATTTTCTTGAAATTTTGGTGATAATTGTATGTTGGAAAAATGAAGTATTTGGCATAGTGAACATTTTTATTTGCCATTGCCGTGCGGTGTTGGTGCGGTAAAAAGGCTTTTTTTTTGGAAAAGGATATTAGGGCTTATTTAAGATAACTGTTTCTATCAGATTTAGAATCAGCATCCTCAAAAACCCCATAATTAATATTTTCAAAATCTCAAGAGCTGATTTTAGCAGGAAAAAAAAGTATTGTTTTAATAAATTCTTTATTTGTAACCGTGCTAACAAAATTACGTTATTTTGGATTCTTGTGTTTTCAACAACTACCTTCTAAAATAATACACTTTTCCACAATTCTTCTTAAACGTACATTCAGTTTTCTTAAAGTTTGGTTAGTGATTTCTTTAGACGCTTGCCTAATTCTAATTCAAAGTTCCTCTCTATTACGCGGCTGAGTAGCATAAACTTTATTTTTCAAATGCCCCCACAGAAAAAAGTCACAAGGGGTAATATCCGGCGATCTGGGGGCCATGGTTCTAAAGGAGAATTTCTACCTATGCACTTCATAGGGAAAGTTGCATTTAGAAAGTTCCTAACTAATCACAGAATAATCTAACTAAAAGATTAAGCTTTGTCTCTGTGCTAAAGGCAATTCCATAAGAAAATCAGAAAAAACATTTAGTAAAAAATGTAGAAAATTTTGTCCGGCCAAGTTATCGAGGAAAAAAGGGCCAACAATTCGTTTGTTAAATAGCCACACCACACGTCCACGTTTTCACTGTACTGGTTTTTACAATAATTACCCAATTCGGATTTTCGGCTGCCCAAAACCTACAATTTTGACTACATATTACACCGTTTGTCGTAAACGTTGCCTTGTCAGTAAACATAATGTTCTTTAGGAAAAGTCTGTCGTTAAGATAGTTACCTTGCAACCTTAAGCAAAACTCAAACTGCCGCTCAAAATCACCATTTAACCGAGTATGTAGAAATTTTGGTTTAAATGCCCTAATCCTATTGCGTTTCAAATACCTCCATACTTTGTTTTTCGTTTAATTCAGTATCCTCGCAACTAACCTTATACTACCATTTTGGTTGTTTTAAAATTCTGCTAAGATACGTTCGTCATCTGAATAATGTCTTTGATTTAAATTGTACCTTCTTGGTCTTCTCTTGAAAACCGCTCCAGTCCTTGCGAACAATCTGTTGATTTTGGCAACGGTATCGTGACAAATTGGTGCTCGATCCTGATGCCTTTCATTGAATATTCTAGCGACCTGACGCGTAGATCTTTCATTATTACCAAATAAGCGGAAATTTCTACTTTTTCTCCAATTGTAAGAACTACTCTTCGGTTTTGTGCCATCTTATTAACAGTTAAGTAACACTGCTTCACATATTGACAATTCGTACGAATTACTTAATGTCAAACAAAAACTTTTTGTTTCAAAGCACTCTTTGCTTAATTTGTTTAAAAACAAAACAAGTCAGCATGCCAACGGTAACAGAGCGCGTGTATCTTAGCAAAATTTTGAAAAATCCTAAATCGTAATTAGGGTAATTGAGATTTTGAAAATATGAATTAAGAGGTTTTTGGGGATGCTGATTCTAAATCTGATAGAAACAGTTTTCTACAATTAGCCCCAATATTCTTAAAAAAAAAACAACCTTTTTTACCCCACCAACACCGCACGCCAATGGTAAATAAAGATGTTCACTATGCCAAATACTTCATTTTTCCAACATACAATCACAAAAAAAATTTCAAGAAAATCTCATTATTAATAACTGAGATATTAGGGTGTATGTATTCATGAAAAGCGGGACACACTATATAATTAACGGTGTTAACAACGGTGTGATTAATTTGAAAAATAAACAAGCAGCAGTTTCCTTCGTCCTTTCTAATTATTTTTGGATCTAGAGATTACCAATGAGTATTTTTATAAAGTAAAACCGGGTCCACATCAATAAATATGTACGTTAACGCAAATTTGCTTGTGTGCACAAATATTTTCGTCACATACAACGCATCCAATCCATTGACCTGCCAGACTTCAAAGAGATTTGCTCCGAAAGTGTTTAATTTATTCAGTGTTATTAGTATTCCGCTATGTGTCCGGCTATTAATAAAGTGTGCCGTTTATATTGTATTTATCTTTGGTAAATTCACAAAGCACACAGTTAATAATATGGATAAGATGGAAAAAACTACCCCTTAGTATTCTTTAAAAACTTTCTGCGAGTCGTTGATTAATTCATTTTATATGTCAAAAGTTTGACATATAATAGTTATTCATGTAACAAGTAGGATATTATGCATATTATTGGCGCACGTATGCGAAGATTGCACGACGAGGCCGTAGGCCGAGTCGTGTAATCACATAAGTGCTTTAATAATATAGTATCCTACGTGTTACGTAAAGAATTTTATATACAACTATAACTATTATTATTATAATAATGATTAATTTAGTAAGAATAATTAGTTTAAAAATTGGTTACAGAATATAGGCAATAAGGATTTGAATTACTTAAGCAACAAGCAAGATACTCTAGCTAGAGGAATATTAGTATATTTCTCCGAATTCAGCAAAGCACAGAAGCCCTCATCTCTTTGGTGGTATTACTCGATGTTACAAAAGGATATTTCAATCAAGAAGAATGTTGACATCAAGAGATATGTACCTTAATTTCATTTAAGATGTTACTAACACTCTAGTGCGGTAAGGAATCCAAGAAAGCACTAGTGAGGTAATAAAGGCTATTATGACATTTCAAAGATTGTCAAATTTTATTTATTATATGACAGTTGTATATAAAATGAATTATTCAAAGACACGCAGAAAAATTGCAAAGCTGTCTGCAAGGTAGGTATTTATTTTGAGATTTGCAAGAATATGGATTTTTACTAAAATTACATCTGTTGCAAATGCGCTAAAAATTAATAATGAATCTATTGAAACTCCCACATCATTGAATGTTAACTTATTATTTACAAACAATAAAGGATTAACTGTATTTTTTCAGCTAATTCGAATAGTTTTAAATTTTGACCATTTATTTCTTTGTTTCGCCATCAGTTATTCTATTAGCGATAGACATTACAGTGTCAGTATTCGGAAAAAGAAATTGAATAATTTTTTCTACATCATCGCTGTCTCCATAACTGTCTCTCTTTCTTCGAGCATCTGTTGAATCAGCATGCTGAATTGTCCAATTTTTTCATTCCTCCTTCGACACTCATATATATGGCTTGGTGTGGTGTGTGGAAATATCAGAAAAATATTAATCTGAACGACTTGACGTTGAATATCCTTCTTGACGCTTCCGCTAGCTGATTTGGCATAACATAGAAAACGGCCCGCTGAATGAAAATACGGAATCATCAACTACCTAGTTTGTAAGTTTAAGTCCCAATCGCCAGTGCTTTTGGCAGCACTAAAATCTTTTAGTATTGAGACCATTCGAAAATAGCTGACCCATAATTTTCAAGTTCTATTTTTATTCTTAAGTTTTACTAGTTCTTCTTCAAACAGATCCGCAATTTTTTTGAAGATATTCTCCTTAATAATTATACATGTGTTATTAACATGCAAAGAAACGGAAGTTTCGTCAATGTCATGCAAAACAGAAAATTCCTCATTTATTGTAGACCAGAAAAATGAAATTAGATAACGCGTGTTGTACAAGTACAAAACTAAGAAGCGAAAAATAAACAACTAATATAAAACTTTTATTGCGTAGTGTCGAAAACACAACATAATGATTGTGTTTAACAATTTCGTTGTGTGTAACACTTTTTAATCGAGCTGCATTGTTAGGAGGCAATATAAATGTTTTATTTACCTAATAAATTAAGTTTCAACTGGCTGTAGGCGTGCTCCTTTGAGATATCGTGCTTTTGGACAGCCGGAAACACTTCTTTTAAGTTGTCGTAGTCACCTTCGCACCACGAATTTCGATTTTTTCTTTTTGATTTAAATATAAAAGGTATAACCAACAAAAGAGTTTAATTCTCCGTAAGCCATGCGTATTTTTGATACCAATTTTCTGAAAATGCCCTATTGCTCCCCTTGCCTCAGTGTTAACTAAATTCAACATTTTAGAGGTCGGACGAACATAGTTTTTTATGCTAATTTATTCATCGAGTCGAAAACTCATATTTTGAACTTAAAATATATAATAAATAATAAGATCACTTTTTACCTCAATTTCATCTTGGTTTTTCATGTCGTTGCGTGCGTTACCCTTAATTTTTCGGAATGTTCAAACAGAATATTTTATTTACATTTTAATACACTTAGCTGAGGCCCTAATCTTCAAAAAAAATGTGGTTAGATGAAGCTTCGTGCACAAGTATAAAATTGAAGCAACGCAACAAATTCATTGTCGAAAACACGTTCCAAAAGATAAAGTGATAGTTTTTTCACTGGCGATTTCGTTTGAGGTATAAATCTAACGACTTTGTATACATTTGAAGATCATATCATCGAACAGTATTTTTTAATCTTGTGAATACTGTAAATATAGAATATAAAAAAAATATTTATTTCGTAAAAAACGTAAAATTTTTATTGTTATAAGTTCCTAATATAAAGTAGCTTAAAATTAAAAGAATGCTTCTTCTAGTGAATTCTAGTAATTCTGGGACAACACTAACGTCTAATTCATTTAATTAATAATTTATGATATTTTGTGCTGATTCGCACTTAGTCGTGTCTTACATAACGTTGGTTGTAGAATAGTGAATTTGGCGTTTAGCTTGAACCGCACTTTTAAATTAGATGGTCATTTTTATCCAGGATTTTTGTGAAGGTTTATGGCCTAACACGTGAGATGGCTGCGCTATCTTAAAAATGACAAATTGGCGCTTAGTCAAGTTCTGCATAACGCTGTTCAATTGTCGTGTTACTTTACATTATACCCAATGTAAAATAACGAGACAATTAACAACATTAAAGGGGTAGCCTCATTAGAAGAAGCCAAAAATATGTGTGTTTTATTACAAGGGATTTCAAAATCCAATAAACAAATGGATATCATATAGTTCTAAATTAGGATAAATATTTATTGATATATTTAAGTTCATTATCGATAACCAAATAGTCAACCTTACTATTATATTTTATACTATAAATAATGTTAAGCTTAGGTTAAGTTGGAATTAGAACCCAATACAGTCTAAAAACCAAGGAATAATTGAATTTTACTTAGTTCGCGTATCATAAATTGTAATATTGAGAAAGCAAAGGTGACTGCAATATTATTAAAATTTAGTAAGGAGTAAAATGTAGTCTGGTTTTAATACAAAGCTGAAATTTATAGTTAGTCGTATATTGCTTATGACTGTATTAAATTATTTTGTGATTTAGCGATTTCTTGGTTTTGCACGTTAAATTTATTAAAAACCTCATAACTTTGCTAAGAATGCCGACTTGTCTATAAGGCAGTTTGTTTTATTTTTACCCTGTAATAACTTCTTTATGATTAGATGACCAATCGGATTCAATTTTTACCAGATGTTGATGTAATTTCTATTTTAAATACTCTGTATTGAAACCAGAATTAAAGAACCAATACATTTTGAGCTTCTTAGTGCTTTTAGTACTATTTAAAACAAAAACGATTTGTAAACCATCAACTACTCGTTTCACATCGTTTATATTATCTAATCTTTAAAGTTTTACAGTGAATTGAATTCGACGACAATACGATAGAAAATAGACATCGAATCATAAATAATGTTATTGACATGAGAGCGTTTTAATTTCCGGTAACATGGACACATATCCTGTTGCTTTATATATATATTTGTGTTGACACCATGCTCGGTTAACAACGTATAGGATTATCCAGTAAAATGGTTTATTATAAACGACATTATGGATTAAGGCTGTTAAGTAGGTTTACGTATAGCCGTCAGCTAAGTTCGTCATTAATAATATTTTTTTAAAACTTGTCTACTAAGTATTTTTGAATGGATATACAACGACGGTAATATAAAAATTTATTTTAAAGATGAGATAGAAGTAATGAAGTTTATAATGACAGAGCAGACATAGGTAAATAAAATGTTGATTATTTTGAAGTGTGGCATTTGTACCAAGTGTTCTATTAATAATGGGCCATAGAGGAACTAGCTTCTAGAGGGCTAGTGGTAGGACAGGTGACAGGTTTGATAACTCCGATGAGATTCTATTTTACCCGTCGGTATTCGGCCCATTAGTAATAAGACATCCCGATTAGTTAGTTTCAAACCAATTATATTAATTTATTTACCGCTTAAGGTTATTCGTAGTTGCAAATCCTATAATATTTATTTTAATGTAAATGGATGTGATGTAAAAGTATTTGTATTTATATTAGTATTTTTCAGAATGTAAGTAGCGAGCTCATAAGTAAGTATGTAGCTAATGTTTACTGGTATTAGTTATGCCAAATGCATTAAAACTAGCGCAATATTTAGCTTAGAAATTCAACATTATTGCTTTTATTTATAACTTTGAAAAATAAAAATAATGTAAAAATGTATATTTGTAATTAATAAAGTATGTTTTAAACTTTCATTTTTATTTTACATATTATTATACTGACAACTGTAATATCCCTACCCTATTTATATTTTTTTGTTTTATAAAAAAAAATTCCCTTGGCTAGATACGATTTTAAGCGTCGTTTTGAATTTAAATAGTAGATTTAAAGATTATTTCGCATGTCATTTTGATCATGATATTTAATTTAAAGCTCAGTCCTTTTGACATACTGATAATTAGGTTTATTCTATCGGTAAATGAATTTTGGCACTAAGTTTAGTGTGTTTCTAAACAAATCTGAAATAAAAAAAATATTGATTTGTTCATTTTGGTAATTAACATTGTCCAACTGTAGCATTCATTTTTGCGTCTACCTGTTTAGAAGAAGTGTTAATTCATCACTACCTAAAATAGTTGAAATTACAAAAAAATTGAAACGAGCCTGGCTACTTTGTGATTTTCTGTTGTGTTTTTTTATTGTTCTTACTTTAAAAGCAAGCACAATCATTGAAGAAAATGCGTGGCACCCAAAAATTTTTCGCTTGCCCACCAAACAAATTTTTCTGGTTGCACCACTGTTTGAACGTACCTGTTTTTTTTTGACATGACAGTTAAGGGACACCTGTCTATTGGTTTTTACCTTTTCATCGTCCACCACCCAACTTTGGTTGACACATCATGGATAGTAAAGCATCTCTTTGATGATTTGCACATGAGATCTCATTTCTTTTTTTGTTTTTTTGAGATGGTAGCATGAGGGTATTTTTTTAGTTGAAGTTTTTTTTTCGACCTTATTTTTGAATACCTATGTAATAAATCTTATATATTCGATTTCTTTTGGCCACCTGTTATGGTTGGTTCAGGTTAACCAACATACATATACAGGTTGGTTCAGGTTAACCAACCTGTATATGTATGTGTCGTCTTGTACTGTTCGGGTTCACCAGATTGGAGAGAGGGTGCCTATTAATTTAAACCAAGTCCACATGGGATCTGGAACATCTCGGAAATAAGGCCAGTGCATTGTGATACCTTTAATTGTTTTATAATCTTAACATCTCGCTTAGCACCTTTAAATTTCATTCCAATTCACTTTCAATTTTACCTTTAATTTATAATACCCACGATTATGACCACACAAGTACGAGGGTTCTAGAACATTACTTTTTCTCCTTTCAATAACTATAGGTATGTTATAATAACCAGTTATCAAGTGATTAAAAACCCTTCAGGCATGCCCTTAAGTGTGTAATTTTTTTTTAAATTTCAATATTTAATTGACCTTTTATAGTGCAATCCAGTTTGGCGATATAATAAATAATTCTAATTGTTGTTTTATATATCTGTGTTTTATTGTTACTCACTGTTCTGCAAGAGAAACTATTACCATCTTTAAAAGCAAGCGATTTTCCTATTTTTAAACTCCTTGTAAGTATTTAATCTTTTAACCATTTAAAATAGGTGGCATCCAAGAAATCAAAAAAGTATAAAACTAGCTACTAAAGGCAAAGACTCCGAGCCTCCGACAGAAGAGCTGCCGTTAACACCATGGTACGTAAAGTTGCCTTGAAAAGTATGCACACAAGTTTTCAAAATCTTTTTTTTCTCCCTAAAATATTTTTGGCTAGCTTTTATGTATTTTGGTCATTTTGCAGAACCTGAACTCAGAATTTTGATATCAGTCTTCAATGATAGGGAAGGCGAAGATATTTTAGATATCAAAAAAAGGTACAATAAAAAAGCCACTTATATTCAAATTATTGGATTCAAACAATTACACACAAATGTTATTAATAGTAAGTTGAAGGCTTATAATTTATTCATTTCAAATTAATTTTCCAAACATTTACTTCTTTTAATAAGGACCACAGGGAGTGTCCCGTATTTTTGGGTATACCGTTTTTTCTGATGCTGCTCCCAAATTTTCGGGAAGGAGGATGCATGCAGAAGCTTTCCCGAAAATTTCTAGAAAGGTTAATTAGCTAGTAGTAATGAATGACATAGATGTCGATTTATTATTTGAGGAATTTCTGTAATTTTTATCTTTTTTAGAGAATCGTACGAATTTTAATCAAGGCCAGTAGTTTGTTGGTGTATTAAATAATGTCTTTTGAATTATTGAAACGATATTCTTCAATAATTTTTAGGTTACTTCCTTAACTCATTAAAGAGGCTTACGTATTTGTTGGGGAAATGACTATCAACACGTCAAAGAAAATATGTTGGTAAATGCTGTGTGCGTGCAATTTCAATCTCTGCTATTTTTGTTTGTAAATTACATAAGGATTATAATTTGTTCACGCAGTTATTTGCATTCAGCCACTTAGCTAGACAAGAAGCACGGCGCAACAATCAAGAGAAAGTAGTACATTCCAAGATGGCTCCGTGAAGCAAGTGCTTTTACGTATGCTCCACGATTTTAAGGCCTTTTTGGGCAATTAATGATTTCTTTTTAAGTAGAACGTCCTATCCTCTTTGGTAGAACTAAGCAGCTGGTAATTCCGCGCTATCTGACGTACAAAATTGAACTCCCTACGATACCGAGGCGATTCTGTGATGTACAGGGTGGCCAACTAAGCGAGATAAGCGGCTGTATCTCAGGAACCGTTGATCGTACAGCTTTTGAAAGGCAAATTGAAAAAAAGGAGTTTCTTTACAATTTGCCTAGATAAAGTATACTAAAAATATGTGCAAATAAAGTTCTCGTCTTTTATCTACATTTTTTTCTTCACACTTTTTTCTATAACTTTTCAGATAAAGTGGTGGAGTAAGGCAAATATTTATTTGAAAAATATTTAATATCTCGGGAATGCCTTATCGGAAAATACTATGCTTAGCGGCATTTGAAAGAGTTTTTTATGCCCTATCAGCCACATTGCAAGACATGTTTTCATTTCGTTCACTATAGTCGCCAGATGGCGCTTTCTAAATTTTTTTAAATTTTTTGATTTTTTCAACAAACCCAAATGCAATGATAGATATATTATCACGCCGATTTGAAGAGGACTAAAGTCCAAAGCAAGCGGTAAAAACCGGAAGTTTCTATCTTTTTTCTAACCGTAGGTATCAATGAAAAAATTTTTTTTTTGTGGTAGTACACTCATTTATCATGGTGATCTAATTATATAGTTTCCTTCTTACAGAATGGTTAGGAATTACGTACGGAAAACCACAAGGCAGCAGTGGGATGCAGATTCAATGCGGCTCGCGCTCCAAGAAATTTCTAATAGCATGGCTTTCAAAAGAGCTGCTAGAATTTATAATTTGCCACTAAGTACTTTGAAAAGAAGAGCAAAAAATAAAAATAAATTGGTAAGAAAACAATTTAAAGGATTTTTTCTGCGTATCTTAAGCAAATCCGAACTTGGAAATGACAAGCAACTAAATTTTTTTTAGGCCTGATATTATCGCTGAAGACCCAAAAGATATCAAAATACCATCTTGGGTAACTCCATTCGACATCTCGCCACCACCTGTGGCACCTCCCCAAATTAGAAGTTCAAGACCTTCTGAAGGGGCAACTGTTTTTACTTCCACGCCAAAACTCAACGTTTGTTTTTAAAGTGGGGATTATTTTACCCACTTACGGAGTCCATTTTACCCCAAGTGTGAGGTAAAATGACCCCTTTGCAGGTTTTTTTAAAAATAGTAGTTTCTTTTTTGTTATTAGTTTCTTGCGGAAAATTTCTGTTATGAAATATGTCTCAATATAGCCTTTATGTTGTTGCAATAAACTGTACTAAATTATTTTGGTGTTTGATCATTTTTGGCCCACTTTCCTCTTAAAGAAACCATTTTGCCCCACTCTCCCCTAATGTGAACGTTAAGTATCGACCAGTGCATTATTCGGGAATCCTTGTAATATCATATCATTACCTGCCTCAAGAAATAAACAAAAGTGTTTAAGTAAGCAATTGTTTCAATCGAAGGTATCAGGAAACTAACGAACCAGTGAGCAGCCTTATAGGCGACGCAACAAAAATTAATGTACCCACTAGGGAATTAACCCAGTGTGCCATCAATATTCTCCTTCGCTGTCCCTTCTTAAGTAACTATCGTTAACCCAATACTTTTTTTTTGATAATTCTACCGTATTTCAAAAAAGGATTTTCAAGAAAATACAAGTCGTCCTTGTTCATTTTAAGTGCTAAATAACGCAAGCAACAAATCGCAGATAGTGTACCACGTAATCGTACGACTATCAGTCGCAGGACGTCAGAAAATCGCACGCATATGCATCCAATATAACCATATTCAATGTCTTTTCACATTGAGGGATTAGTCAAACATAATAATATGTGGACAGCTACCACGACCAGAAGATCGTAGGATTACACATCCAGCGGACAGCCAGCCTTAAGTTCCTCTGAATTTCGGCAGTAAATTGAAAGTAGAAAACATTTTGCTTATTAATTTCGACTGAATAAAAAGATCTAATTAGCTGAGGCATTAATAATTTTAATAACTTTCTTTAAAAGGTTTTTTATAAACACAAATAGGCTTTAAATTAGGTTCGAACTGACGGATTCGACGCCATCGTAAATCGAAATACTTCAGAAACAAATTAAGGAATCTGATTGTGGAACATGCGGAAATTGCTTGTCGCGGTGGCAAAATTGTCGGCACCGCTGCGGAAACCGTTGCTTCAAATAAGGAAATTGATTTTATTTAGCTTCGGTTCGGGCATTTGGATGGACTTTTTAAAAAACAATTTACCATGAAAGCATTTATTTTTATGGTCAAAGAAATGCAAAGACTATAGACAGAAGCGGTGATATTTTAAATAAGGGAGTTTTAGAAACTTTTTGTAATGACGATTTAGACCTAAAATGTCTATTTAATACATATGTGTTGTAGTTTATTCAAAAAAACGATGTGAGAAAAATTAGTTTCAGGAAATAATATTTTCTATATCTCGTAATATGGTTCTAGGTTAGACTAATTTCAGTTTTCTTGTGTATATCGATGTAAATTCAAAGATAGATTCGAATCAAGTTAACTTACCGCCAGCATTATGAATGTTATTATCTTTATAACATGCCGACTTTTGGAAGACCAAGTAATGTAAATCACTGTCCAAGACTTTTTTAAGAAAAAAAAATGATTACAATTTTAATTTAAATATTTTCCAGTATTATTTCCAAGGCTCCATCCTGTAGATAGTAAATGTTGGCTCACCCGACATCGCCCGGTGAAATACTACACCGGGTGGGGCTGGTACTGGCACCTCATCAAACGCAGTTATCCAACCATCCACCATTTTTAATAGCCAGTTGGGTCCCTCTAACAACATTCAAAATGGAAATGGTGTGACAACTGAAGTTTTTAAAAGACCCAAAATTACCAGCTTCCAAATTGACTTCTGCAATATAAGAGGACTGAACTTGAACATCAATGCAGTCCATCAACATCTACAATCTACCAAACATTTACTCGCACTAACCGGAACAAAGGTCAGATCCTCGATTAGTACAATCAGCTATTTATATCCAGGGTACGACTTTCATCACCGATTTAGACGCCACTTTGACCTTTGTCTCTTTGCCCGTAGTGACATTCCCTATCAACAAGAGGAGACTCTCGAGCATAATGACTTTAATGTAATGTGGTTTAAAATATCAACGCAGAGAACTAATAAATTTATCTGCTGCCGGTCACCAAGCGATACCCATTATAGAGACTTGTTCTCATCTCTTGCAAATACTTTCAATTTTTACAAGCCCACCATCCCAACTCCAAAGTTGTCATCCTAGGCGACTTTAACGTTCATAATGTCAACTCGCCCAAATACTCAAATACAACCGACGAGCAAGGTAACGAACCCGAATCCTTTGCCATCAGCTCTGGTCTCACCTAACTTGTGGGTGAACTAACTCGAATTCTAGATCGAGATGCTGATTTTGGTAGTTTGTTGGATCTTTTCTCAACTTCAAACCCCGACTGGTACACTGCCACCGTGAAGCCTCCGTTAGGAACGTCTGACCACAACCTTATTTCGGCACTAAACAAACTACCAATTAGTGTCGAACAGCTTACTAAACCACGCATTATACATCAGCTAAGTGGGATGACCTAAAGAACCGTTCTCGAACCTTCCTTTGGCGGAGCGTTTGTTTGATGATCCATCCATCTGTGCAACAGAAATATCGTAGGTTATCCTTACTGGCATAGAAGCCTTCATCCCTTTATTAAAATAGTGCCCTTCTTACCAGAAACTGCGAACGTGCTGTTAAATCAAAAAATTATTTCTACCGACAATGGCTTAAAAACCCTACCGCCAAAAATTGTACCGTCTTTGTTAACGCTCGAAACCAATGCAAGCAAACGATAAACCAAAGCAGAGAAGCACACAACCAGAGGATCAAAGACAAACTTCTTGAATGTCCTGACGGCTTAAGATCATTTCGGTTGGTAGCTAAGGCCGTCAGTCAGAACTTTACCAAGCCAACCATTTCACCATAAAAGGCAAAAAGACCTTGCCAAACCACTATCGTCCAGTTGCATTGCTTTCGGTAATATCAAAACTTATGGAGAAAGCTATCAACGAAAAATTATTGAAGTACCTGGACGGCTTCAACATTATAAGTGACCGCCGGTATGGATTCCGTAAGTCTAGATTAACAGGAGACTTTCTCGCTTATGTTACTCACATTTGGAACAACGCATGGTTCAATTTTGTTCATGGCTCTCGAGTTTTTTTAAAGAACATTCTCTGCGAGTGGTGATGGACGGATTTCTTTTAGACACATTTAACATCAACGCCTGAGTCCCACAATGTTGAATATTGTCGCCCACCCTCTTTTTACTATACATTAACGATCTTTTGGAAAAACTCAAAATCCTATATATAGCTTCGCTAATGACAGCACACTTCTTTCATCTTTTACTTTGGATGCTCGGACATCGACTGCCAATGCACATCTCTACAGCCAACAACAGGCCTCATATCTCAATATAGACCTGGAAGAAATTCTGTCTTGGGGGTGACAGTAACTGTTATATAATGGTATTATTTAATATGAAATGATTCAACAGACATGTAAGTTTAACAAACTATATGTCTAACATTTTACGGTACGAGTACAGCGTGCCACGAGATAAGGCATGCTGCCAAAAAAGGTCCTGATAAACAAACCCATCAAAAAAGTGGCAAATATAATGTTCACTTGCAAAGCTATTTTTAACACTCTTTACCCATATGGAACATCCTCCCCTTTAACCGAAAAAACCAAAACCAAACTTAAACTCTACAATAAAAGATTCCTCACTTTTAATGAAGACCAGGATTAAACATTGGTAAAATCTTGAAAGATTCCCCACTTTCAATAAAGACCAGGATTAAACATTGGTAAAATCTTAAAAGATTCCCCACAAAAAAACTATACATACTATTCTCAAACGTAATCTACACAACTTGTAACCGATCAGGTTGTTTAATTAAACTTCTAAACACACTCGAACTATTGTCATTGTCACTTGCCCTAACACTACCTGAGAAACTTTGAGGTTCCATCTCATTATCGGTTGAGGAGTTGCTTAATAAAGTTGAGCGTGGAAGAATGGAAACGTTATTAACGGGATAATATTAGGATTTCCTGTTTTATGAATTATACCGAATTCTGTCAAATAATCTTGGAAATCTTTTGAGCAAATAGCAGTGCCATTATCGGTGCAAACTTCATTAGGAAGACCAAAACGGGAAAATAAGCGCCAAAAGCAACCTATTACGGTTTGAGAATTTAAATTATTTACTTGAAAACACTCTATTCATTTAGATGTTGCGTCCTCTATTACTAAAGAGTATTTATTTAGAAATGGACCGAAAAAATCTTCGTGTAAACGAGTCCAAATTTTGTTGGGGTAAGTCCCATAAAATTAGTAAAGGTTTAGGGGAATTCGGTGAAAACCACGCAAGTGGTACAGTTCTAAGCAGTTTTTTCAATTGTTTCATCTAAGTTTGGCCACCAAACATAAGAGCGAGCGAAAGCTTTCATTTTTACTGCACCCATATGAGTGATATGCAATTCTTGCATAATTTATTTATGATGTGAGTGTTAAAAGTGATGTTTTATTTTGTGAGTGAAAAAGTTTGTGAAATGAGCGGAGCGAATTAAACAATTTCACGAACAAAATAAAATTACTTTTAACACAAATATCATACAATGTTTTTTGTATAACTGCCCTATTTTGGTAATAAAATAGGGGAATTTGGAATGACATTAAACTTCAAAATGCATTTTAATATTCAATAATCACAATGTTGTTGTGAATGACAAACGTTGCCAACGCTATGGTTACTAACAAATGCTTGTTTCATCACAAGAAAATGTAGTGTTAAACATATTTTTAACACGCTTTCACGTAAACAATCACTTTTAACACTGTTGACTGTCATTGAAAGTATCACTTTTAATGGCAGTTGTACAAAAAATACTTTACTTAAA
This sequence comes from Polydrusus tereticollis, assembly GCA_963920685.1. Lineage (NCBI taxonomy): Eukaryota > Metazoa > Arthropoda > Insecta > Coleoptera > Curculionidae > Polydrusus > Polydrusus tereticollis. The sequence continues at coordinate 81,045,536 of OY987329.1, read as the reverse complement.
ATTTGCTCCTGGAATGTTTTTTTTTTTAATGTCGGAAGTCTATTGGAAATGAAGAATTTTTTATGTAATTAATGTAGGATATTAAATTATATTTTTCATTCGCTGCCTGAAAAAATTTACAATCATATGTTTCACTGGTTTCACCAGATAATCGCGCAAAAAACGGGGCAGTTGTTTTCGGACGTAACGTATTTTATTTAGTAATTAAACGCGGATAAAACGAATGCCCAACGTTGCAGACGGTTTGCCGCAAACAACGGTATTCCTTTTTTTTATCCCCAAAGATGGCGAGCAGTGGTTTGTGATCCGTACTAAGAACAAACTTTAATAAGTATAAATAGTGATAAAATCTTACGAATTCCAAATATAATGGTGGCGCCCTTCTTTTCAATCTTTCAAATCTTCGCTTTTATTTAGTGTGCGAGACGCGAAAGCTATTGACTTTTTTGAGCCGTCCTCGTAACAGTGAGCAATTATTGCTCCTAGCCCTTCACTTGAAGCATCCACCATAAGCTCTATGGGTCTTTTTGGATCGAAATGTGTAAGGACTAAAGGAGATTGTCATATATTTTTTATTTGCAAAAAACTGTGTTTAGATTATTATGACCATGACCAGTGTACGTTATTCTTTAATAAGTTATACAGGGGATGCAAAATTGTCGAGGCATTGGGTATAAATTTGCAATAATAATTTACCATTCCGAAAAATGACTTTAATTCTGTTATATTAGTAGGCAATTCTTAGCCTTCCAAAATATCGTCTAAAAATACTACCACCCCTGGAATGTTACTAAATAATAGATCAATAATATTTTAAAATATTGAAGGGGCACAACGAATACCAAAAGAAAGTCGTTGATATGAAAATAATCCCTTATGAGTGGAAATATTTACTAATCTTGATGAATCTTTATCTAAAAGAACTTGCTGGTAAGCCTCTGATAAGTCAATTTTTGAGAACTTTTGCCCTTCTTCCAGTTATTTTTATTAAATACTCTATTCTAGAAAGAGGGTTCTGCTGCACCTCTAATTGGGAATCTAGAGTAATTTTAAATTCGCCACAAAGCCTCAAACCACCGATTTTCTTAAGAATGGGGACGATTGGTGTGGCCCATTGGGAAAATTCAACTGGAACCAAAACCTTCATTTTTACTAGACGATCAATTTCATTTTCTATTTTAGGCTTTAGTGCAATCGCGACAGGCCTTGCTTTATTAAAACGTGGCTGTGCACTTTCCTTGAGATTTAGCGAAATTTTAAATTTATTAAATGTCCCTACTCCCCCATCAAAAATTTCTTTATAATTTTGTAGAAGTTTTTGTAATCTGGCAGAAGGACTTACATTTACAATATTATTTATTTGATATAGTTTACAAATTCCCAAGTTTAACATTTTTAATCCATTTCGCCGTATTAGAGGTGGTCCTTCCATTTTGAATTACACAATTACACATGTTTTAATTTGTAAAAATTTCCGTCGTATAAAATATTTAATACCATAAAACCAAGCGGCCCGAATGATGCGCCTACATAAACTTTGAGAGCCAAATCGTTATTAAATAGTTTTAAATTTTTAAAATATTTTAGATATAGTGTTTGCGAAATAGCCGCATGTGCAAATCCAGAATCTATTTCGAAATTTATTGGAATATTTTCAACTAGTAATTTTATACAGATTTGTTTTACATTTGACTCAAAATATCCGGTATTAAAATCTAAAGCCCTAAATAAATTGTGCTCGATCGCTGGGTTTAAATTATTATCTATAATAATATACATAGCATCAGAAAACTCTTTGTCCTTTGGGTAATCGTCATCAGATTCTAAAAAATTTTGACGGTTTGCCCCCTTGCAAACACTTGCAACTAGTGACCTCTTTTACTGCACGTGTAAGTAGAATTTAACGCTAAAAAACCCAGGCGGGCAGTTCTTTCTAAAAAAGTTAATGTTGAAGAACCGGATATAGTCATGGCGGGACACTCGATTTCCTTGGCTTCATCAACTCATTTATTGGGCGTCAATTTGGATAGTCATATATCTTGGCATAGTCACGTTGCGGCCATTGCTAGGGTAGCCTCGCAGAAGCTTGGAACACTTTTTCGAATACAGCCCAAATTCGACCATCGCTGGAATACTGTTCGCATATTTAGGGCTCTGCTACTAAACATACCCTGAGATTGCTAGATTTTATTCAAGGAAGAGCCACCTGCTTGATCTGTGACCATGATCTGACAAACCACCTAGAAAGCCTTGAACATCAAAGGCAGGTTGGCGACTTCAGTCTATTTTACAAACACTTTCATGACAAGTGCCCAACTAAGGTTGCCCGCTTGATTCCACCCAGAGCGGTGCATGGTAGAAATACGCGACGAGTCACTGTAGCCCACCCATGCGTAGTTCAACTTAGTGTCCCTCGAAGAACACTGTTTAGAAACTCTTTGATCTGGAGAACCTCGTTACTCTGGAACGACCTTCCTGAGGCCGTGGTCCCCAACGAGTATAATCTCCAATGATTCAAAACCAACTTAAATCATTTCCTGCGCACATGCACCGCTCGCAGAGCGCCATAAAGGATAAACCCTGGAGTGCTATGCCTTGTCATAAAACACCGAAAATTTTTTTGCCGCCCCCAGCTTGCACCTTGAAAATACGTGATTGGGGGAATTGGTAACCGTGACCATTGCTTCTGCGAATCACATTTTATAAATGTAAAATATTTGATGCTTTCTGTTTGTTTAATATCAATTATTTTAAATATAACACAGATAGATGGTGCATTCGAAAATTAGCAAATAAATTCAATAAAAATTAAGAGGGGAGTTTTATAAAAAATGTTCAGACACTTCGATTTGTATTCTTAGTTTAGAGTTTTTTAATGTTGCAGCGAAATATACAGGTATATCGAAACGGAGATATGACGTCTTCGTTTTTTTTTTATTGCAGAAGTAGAACAGACACATCTTTTTGCATACGGCAAGGTAAATAAGGGTAGTGGTTAAGGAAATTCTAAAATCTAACGTAAATTTAGCACCGTTGACAATCTGTTTTACCTGCAAAACATGCAGCACATCACGAGTATTCGTATTTTATTTACTTACATTGTTGTCAGTGTCAGAAAAAGTTACTATTGTACATTTTGTTAATATTATTTTAGGTATTTGCATTTTAACAACTAGTGTTTAGTCTTTTTGATAGACAAATGCACTTATTTACCCTGCCGTGTATAAAAAATGTACTCTTTCTAATTCTACAATAGAAAATTGGGGTTTCCATTTAAAAAGAAAAACGAGGACGTCATATCTCTTTTTTGATATACCTTGTATACAGGGTGTTTCAGAATAAGACGCTGATCCTTAACGGTGTGAATCCTTAGGTAATTTTAAGAAGAAAAGTTTAAATTAACATATATCCTTAACCTATCAACTTTCGAACTACAGGGCGTTAAAGTTTTAAGAAAAATATCGTTTTCTATCATAACTTTAACAACTTTCTAGTTATTTTTATGAATTTTTCACACATGCCCTCTAAGCACCAATAGCCATTTTTTGGTGTAGAAAAATTTTAAAATTTTTTAACTAGTAGCGTCCTGAAAGGGTTTGGACTAGACATTTTGGAAAAATATTATGTACGCCACTGCTTTTTCTCAAGATAAAAATTATTTTTAAAATACTCATTCATTTTAGGCCAAATTTAATATCTTGCCTTTTTATCGTCCGACAAACAGTTTCCGACAAAAAAAATAAAAAGCATTAAATGCGCATTCGCTATGTGCCTATGGTCTCTGACAAGTAGGCTATGAACTTTGTTAAGGAAACAAAGACAATAAGGAAATATTTAATGCCAAATAGTTTTGACAGCTATTTATTTATGTACACGGCTTTCCACTTAACTTAAATTTTAAAAACGTAATACTTTTTAAACGTATAAGTATCATGGTAAATTCTACAAATGTCGAGTTTGCGGATATGCATTACCTGTACGGGCTTGCTGCGACGGCAATGCATTCGAAGCCAGACGATTATACCAAGAGCGTTATCCAAATAGAATAGTTCCGAATGCACGAACGATTTCAGGAACTCACAGAAAGTTATGTGAAACGGGATCTTTTGAAACAAAAAACTACTTAAAAGGGGCACACCAAACTACACGAACACCGGAAACCGAAGAAGCTGTTTTAAATTTAGTGGAACAAAACCCTAATATAAGTACCAGAAAAATTGGGAATATTTTAAGTATTATTGATGTCCTAGTCTGGAGAATTCTTCAAAGTTATTTGTTATATCCGTACCGAAAATCCCCAATTTGATGCCAGAATTTTGATCACGGACGAAGCTAATTTTTCCAGGAACGCCATACAAAATTTTCATAACAATCACTTCTGGGCAGAGGAAAACCCACATGCCATTACGGAATCCCACCACCAAGAGCAATTTTCTGTAAATGTTTGGGCTGGAATTATTGGTGATTATTTAATTGGGCCTTATTTTTTACCAGCCAGATTGAACGGAATCGATTATCGCCAGTTTCTTGAACACACTTTACCAAATTTGCTAGACGACGTCCCCATTTTAACCCGACATCGTATGTGGTTTATGCACGATGGTGCACCTGCCCATTTCAGTCTCTTAGCACGAGAGTTTTTAAATCAACATTATAGTAATCGATGGATAGGGCGCAGAGAAACACAATCGTGGCCACCTAGATCCCCTGATCTAAACAGTCTAGATTTTTTCCTGTGGGGACATCTAAAAACGTTGGTTTACAGCATCCCAATAAATACTGAAGAGGAGTTGAGAAACCGCATAATAGTTTGTTTCGACACTATCAGGAATACTCCAGGAATTTTTCAAAGTGTACGAGACTCAATGAGGAGAAGAGCTGAAGCATGCATTCTTGCAGGTGGTGGCCACTTTCAACAGCTAATCTAAATTATTTTCGTTTTTATTCACACGTTATTTAATGTTAGTTGTTTTAATTTAATGTTAAAAAATAAACCATAGGCACATAGCGAATGCGCATTTAATGCTTTTTATTTTTTTTGTCGGTAACTGTTTGTCGGACAATAAAAAGGCAAGATATTAAATTTGGCCTAAAATGAATGAGTATTTTAAAAATAATTTTTATCTTGAGAAAAAAGCAGTGGCGTACATAATATTTTTCCAAAATGTCTAGTCCAAACCCTTTCAGGACGCCACTGGTTAAAAATTTTTAAAATTTTTCTACACCAAAAAATGGCTATTGATGCTTAGAGGGCACGTGTGAAAAATTCATAAAAATAGCTAGAAAGTTGTTAAAGTTATGATAGAAAAACTATTTATTTCTTAAAACTTTAACGCCCAGTAGTTCGAAAGTTGATAGGTTAAGGATATATGTTAATTTAAACTTTTCTTCTTAAAATCACCTTAGGATTCACGCCGTTAAGGATCAGCATCTTATTCTGAAACACCCTGTATTTCTCTGCAATGTTAAAATACTCTAAATTGAAAATACAAATCGACGGGCCCTAGCGATTTTTTACAGACTCCTGTCTTAATTTTTATTGAATTTACTCGCTATTTTACGAATGCACTGTATAGTTCAGTGAACCTCTTATATAATCAATTTGTTATCCAACAAAATAAAAGCGGAAAATTAAAAAATTACAGAATTTTTATTTGTAAAAGATAGTAGAGAAACAAACCAAAAGGATTCTGTTCCATTTATTCACTACTGATATTCCACAATCCCTCTTTAAAGACAAATAGATTACAGGCTCAATAAAACGATTTATCAATATTTTTCCAATCTGTTAACCATTTAAATTGTTTAGACCATTATCAAAAAATACACAATCAAAATAATGACTACCACTCACTTTATATTAAATTAATTCAACTTAAAGTTTATAGCGTCGGCAGCTTTACTATAATATTTTCTTTAGTATTCTTGATACTAAAGCGTATAGATATACTAACCGATAAATCACAAAAATAAAACACATTCTCTTAATACTATTGAAACACATTTATTGTCAAAATACAGTTCAAGTTTACTGTAATTAATTATCCTAAAATAAAAAAAAAATTAAACTAAAGACGTGATGTTGTAACAAGTGCCTATTGTCGTACAGGTACTATTAAATGCTAATTATTAAATTAAATACCACTTGTCAACAAATTCATTGGAATGAATTATAATTGATTCCTATTTAATTTACTCTTATTATAACCATCCGCGAAGGGATTAAAATAGATATATTTATTTACCTTACACATATATTTTAAACCAAACTGTTTAAACAGTTATTTTTGTAATATGTTGAAAAATGGGCGTGTTTCTTGCACTAGCCAAGGTGCCATGGTTTCGTAGAGGATTTTTTGTAATTCAGTCACTACAAAAAAAAGGTTTTGTGACGTTTCATTTTCATTTAGATTCAAATAATATCAAATGCATTTTACCATTACCATGAAAATTGTCAATATAATTGCTAAAATATCCACTTCTATTTCTCAATTTTGTGCTTCAAAATGAGCAAATCTGAAGAGTCTCTACCTTCTGACGTTGAAGAAGTTGCAAACGTTATAGTATCAATAGCAATCAGCAAAGTTACTTAAATTCTTGATAATACTGTTGAATTTGAATGGATGTGTGTCAATATATGAGTATAAATAACTAATTTAGCACTACTGTTATAATAAATTCATTTTACCACTATAGTCCATCTTTGAATGATGCGTAATATATCAATCAAAACTTTCTTCTCCATGGGTGTGCAAGATTTTTCGCCATGTATAGATTTAAATAGGCCTGGAATTTGAAGTTTGTGCAGAATTAGTACAAGTATCGTCATTAAATTCAAGCTTTATCTTCAAATATATATTTTAATATTAAATTTTTTAAGGTTAAAATTATGTACAGCCGTACCATTTACCTGGAATTTTAGAAAGCAATTTTATCAAAACTAATTAGAGTAGGTAAACTCCATTCCACAATAATTCGTTGATTTCTCGACCGCAATAAAATTTAAATGAGAACCCTCAGTCGTAATCCCAACCATAAATCAGTTGCCTAAAAAATATCTATTGTGTAGGCACCGGACTTTTTGAAAGGGTACAGTTCCTGATTACCAACTAATTTCAATAGTTTAGGTTAGCTATTTTCAACAAAACAACAAATATAAAAATAATAGGTAAGTATCTTTATTTTAATCATGTAATTAAATAGCTATTAATATTTATACAAAAATACTAATCTACAATATTATAATAATACAATATTTAACTTAACCTACTCTATATTTAGCTCTGTTTTACTATCACTATCGTCTTCATCTATGCCTAAACTAATTATTAAGGGCCTTACGTTACTATTAATTATGTTATATCTTCGACTTGGATCACGTGTCTCACAGAATTTTTCTACTGGGATATGATTTACACATTTTTTAATTAATTCTATAACAGAACTACTTAGTGTAGGGGATGTGTTTTCTCTTCTAATCATCGTCTTTAACTGGCTCCATATATGTTTTATTGGGTTAAAAATACAGTAATACGGAGGGAGGCGTAAAACTGTGTGACCATTAGCACTTGCGAGATTGTCAGAGATATATTCTTTTTCAATATTGAATGTTTTTAAAGCATTTACAAGGTCCTTTTTTGTATAGGTTTCTCGCGCCATACTTGTAAATGCTGCGATTCCATTAGTATTTGTCGTTTGTCAATGGTACGATATTTAAAACCCATTGCTTTTACTATTCTCCAAAGGCTTGTCCTGCCACATGAAATGTCGGTTTCGTCTGCTGTAAGTACCTTTTTTAGCGTATCTATTGTTGAGGCTATTTATTTACTGTACATGTCATAAATTTTCCTTCGAATCAAATCTTTATCAGCTTTTTCGATGCTTCTCAATTTTCCGCTGTCACACTGTTTTTTTCTTGGCTGGATGCGTTTGGTGACTATATCTTTTACTGTCATTAATGCAACTGATGAACTAAGATGAAAAGACTCTGCTTTATATTGAACACCTGCAATTTGCCATTAACCTACCTAATATGTCAATATAATAACATAATTAATAGTAACGTAACGCCCTTAATAATTAGTTTGGGCATAGATGATAATATAATATTGTAGATTAGTATTTTTGTATAAATATTAATAGCTATTTAATTACATGATTAAAATAAAGATACTTACCTATTATTTTATATTTGTTGTTTTGTTGAAAATAGCTAACCTAAACTATTGGAATTAGTAGGTAATCAGGACCTGTACCCTTTCAAAAGGCACTTATTTATGACTGGGCTTAAATTTGATTGCGGTCGGGAAATCAACGAATTATTGTGGAGTGGAGTATACTTATTCCGTTTCTGCTCTAATAATTTTATTCCTTTTTTTTGTACCGACCCCTGGTTACCTGTTTGCTAATTATGTGGTTATTCTGGTTATTATGCCTTTATGGGTGCCTCTATTGGAATAATACACCTCTTTATATCTATACATACCCACCATGCGTGTTTAAGACGCTGGCCATTTGGTTTTACTAGAGCCACAAACATACATACATACATACCTTGCGTGCTTGTCTCTCAGTGAAACTAGTCAAAGTGTGAGGTGTCAGTGTTTTTTGAATTAAATATGGAGAAATTTTAACAATTGCCTAATCGCCCTACAGTCGGTCCATGCACAGTAAATGGAAAAAAAGTTAATTCTTAACTGTTACGATTTTATTAAAAGTAATGCAGTGCAACTTACAGCAGATATGCTTAACCTTGGGATAACAACAATATACAGGTTCTCCGGAAAATACGTGTACAACGTTTGACGACAGACTCCTGACGTCAAAATAGGTTGATCTAAGCCGACTTAGTTATATCCAAAATTGCCCCATTTAGCCGGTAAAGGTCGTCAAAAATTTATAAAAATATTGCTTTTTCCTAAATTACGTGAAAATCTGCTAATCGATTTTAATGATTTTTAGGATGTAGACTAATACTATAAAATGACGTTTTCTAGTAGTATACTTACCGGCTGTAAATAAGTGGAAGTGTTATAAAAGTGATATAATTCGTCAACATTTCTCCGGATTTTTTATATCAACAGCGTTATGGCAACCCAGATATTTTTGTCGAGTGACTGGATGGATGTATGTGGAAGCTATGTTACCTCTTCAATATTTTTCGTTGGATGAGCTGTTTTGCCAGAAAAAATATTTACAATTACCTGCATACATCAACTATTAACAGTAATAATAAAACAAGGTACAACAAAGTTGGAAGTATGTATTTAAAATATTGTAAGAAACTAAGTAAAACAAAAACATTACTTAAGCAAATGTGTGAAATGTTCGCCATCTTGCTGAATAAACTTATTAATACTCCTTAAAAAGTGATATTGGACCCTATTTAATGTCTCGGGGTTATTAAAATGGTTGCCTGCATTTAAAATCCGCGTCAATAAATCATGGCGTGTGTTTACCGGGGTCTTATAAACTTCTGTTTTATTAGCGCCCCACAAAAAGAAGTCACCCATATTTAACTTCGGAGAACGTCGTGGCCATTTTACTGGTGCATCATTGCCCCTTCCAATCCATCGGTTGGGATATTAATGATGTAAGTATTGCCGAACAGCATCGGAAAAATGGGGTGGGGCACCATCATGCATATACCACATTTCCCTCCGATGTAAAAGGGGCAAATTTTCCAGATGAATTGGTAATGTGTCTTGCAAAAAATTTAAATAAATATTTCCATCTAACCTGCCCAGAATAACAATAGGACCAATAAGGTAGCGATCAATAATACCTGTATACCAAATATTTAATTTAAATTGATGCTGATGATGTGCAACTTTAATGGCATTTGGATTTTCATCGGAATAAATATGGTCGTTGAGCAGATTCGTTACTCCACATCTTGTAAAGCACGCCTCGTGAGTAAACAATATTTTTCTACAAAAATTTGGATCACGGATTCTTTTGTTTCTAATAAATTGACAAAATGTAAGCCGCATGGGGGATCAGTCGGTAAAAGTTCCTGGACTTTTTGCACGTGATATGGATGTAACAACTGTTGTTCTAAAACCTCATTGACAATCGTTTTAGGAACATGTAACTCACGTTCTAAGCGACGGGTACTTGGTTCTTCTTCAACTCTTTCCAGAATGTTCTCTTCTGTTTCCGCAGTACGAGTTGTTCGCATACGACCCCGGCCTTCAAACTTTTTCTCAAAGCTGCCCGTTTCCCGAAAATGACGCTCGATATTGGCAAATGTTTGGTGGTTTGGTATTCGACGGTTAGGAAATTTCTCCATGTAAACCCTAACACTGACGCCCATTTCCTTGACAAAACCCGTATACCAGGAGCATGTCAAGCTTCTCAGAGTTCGTATAATTTTCCATGTTTAATGGTAAAATGAACTTGTACCTAATTCAAAAATATTGATCGCATACATTAGTCAATTTCAGACACTGGTGACGATTTGTCAATAATTGTCAAATTATTAAATGCCATAGCAACAAGGTCACTAAGAAAATTATTGTTACAGGTAATTTGATTTTAATTTTATTATTAATGTTAATAATTAATGTAGGCAGGTAATTGTAAATGTTTTCTTCTGGCAAAACAGCTCATCCAACGAAAAATATTAAAGAGGTAAAATAGCTTCCAAATACATCCAGTCACTCGACAAAAATGTCTGGGTTGTCAGAACGCCGTTGATTTAAAAAATCAGGAGAAATGTTGACGTATTATATCACTTTTATAACACTTCCACTTATTTACAGCCGGTGACTATAATACTAGAAAGCGTCATTTTATAGTAGTAGTATACATACTAAAAATCATTAAAACCGATTAATAGGTTTTCACGCAATTTAGGAAAAACCAATATTTTTACAAATTTTTGACGCCCTTTACCGGCTAAACGAGACAATTTTGAATATAACTAAGTCAGCTTAGATCGACCTATTTTGACGTTGTACACGTATGTTCCGGACACCCTGAAAAAACTTTTAAAAGAAGAAAAAATTGCTGGAGTAAACCTTCAAAAACTTCTCCAGGACGACCAAAACTTGAGCTGGATGACGTTTTATTGCAGAGAATAAGGCAAAAATTCATATTTTTTTTTTTTTTTTTAATTCCCACGCTGGACAAAATTTTTTGCTTAGACGAAACATGGCTAAGTAAAGGCCACACTGTGACTAAATTTTGGCAGGATGGAAGTATAAAACGTTCAAGACAAGCTTTTTTAGAAGGATTAAGACTGCCATCTGGAAAAGGACATCGACTTATAATAACCCATATTGGAAGTTCTGAAAGCTTCATGAAAGGTGGTCTACTGATGTTCCAATTTAAAAATACAGGAGATTATCACGAAGATATAAATGACGATGTATTTGAAGAATGGTTCGAGCAAATGTTGGATCATACACCAAAAGATGCAATAATTGTGTTGAATAATACTCTAGGATGACGGAAAAATTACCGACAAATGCGTGGCGTAGAAGTGAAATAACATAATGGCTATGTTTAAGACAAATAGAATTTCCATTAGATACCTTGAAAAAAGAGTTATTGGTACTAGCCAATTTACATAAAAATGCATTCAAAAAATATGTGGTCGATGAAATGGCATAGTTACGAGGAATATCTGTGCTCCCTCCTTACCACTGCGAATTAAACCCGATCGAACTAATATGAGCTCAAATAAAGACAGATGTCACCAGAAAAAAACTTATAAAATAGTGGATTTAAAAAGACTCTTTAATGAAGCTATGGAGAAAATCAGTGCGGAAAAGTGTAAAAGTGTATCGATGATGTTATAGAAGAAGAAGCCAAAATGTGGCAGGTAGATGAAATAATCGAAGAAATAATTGAACCGCTTATTATAAACGATGTTAATGAAAGTTCATCTTCCGATTCGGACTATGATTAAGCCATAATCACAACGTATTATTCGATTTTTGAAAATGCTTTGTTTGTAAGATTCTATATTACATCTTGTTTTTGTAATTATATTATGTGAAATAGTACCACCCATTGTTATTTATTAGTTAATACGATTTTTTAAATGTTTTCATTTGTTATAAATACCTACGAATATAATACAATACAGTTTTAGGAAAATAGGTATGTTTAAGATTTTTAATCTAAAAACTTCCCCAATACACGCTCCTAGCTAGGCGATTTTCTTAATAACAATGGTAAATCCTCAACTATAACAACAGCTTGCAATACATTCAGGGTAGACCCTCCTAAAGGATGCTCATTATTTGGATACTTTATTGTGAACAAAATAGATTTTAAGGGATGGTATTTAAATTATTCTTGATACCCCCCCGTATGCGTTTTGCATATTTATTGAGCATTTATTACTTTTCGCTTTATGGACTATAGTGCTAAAATGAACTTCAGGGAACTGTGAAAACACTACTTTTCAGAATTGAATTACCAACAAAACTTAATATTCTGTGCTATTTTTGACATGAGACCTCAATAACTTTTGGACATCAGTCAATTTGCACCCTGTGTTGCAATAACTGCTAAAAATTACTATTACCAAACTGAAATTAAAGTGAAGCATAGTGAGACATTTGCAGCACATTAAATAAATATTGATACATTTTTTGTAAACTTTTCAAGCTCAAGTTGTCTTCAACTTTGGGTTTAATTTGAAACTATTTATAAAGGCTAAAACTCTGTTAAACATAAAGCCACTGTCAACATTGCCCGGGAATATTGAGTGCTAATCAGAACAAATTATTGTAGCTCTTTACATTTCTACTATACGGTGCAAGTATACGGTTTTCAAGTACTTACAGACCACCTCAGTTATATAAAAATCGATTTTGTTTGATTTGGGATTATAAGTAGGTACCTATGCATTAATGGCACGGTACATAAAACTTGCATTTTTCCTTAGTAAGGTGTTTTAAAGTGATGAATCGTTTAATGTTGCGTTGTATAATTTATAAGCCGTTTGGCTTGGTGAGATGCTAAAATTTAATAAGAGCAGGATAGGAAAATTCTAGATAAGTTTTAAAAAGGAAAATTTTACAACTTCCGATTTCAAATACAATTTAAATTGGGTTTAATTTAAGATGTCATAAATTTAAGCAATTTACCCTCATTCTGCTATACAGGGTGTTTCTTAATAACATGCTAATATTTAAGAAGGTTATTCTTGGGCGCATTTTGAGAAAAAAACTTCATATGAACGTATGTCCTAAAAGTCTATTGAACTACAATGTGCTAAAGATTTAAGAAAAAAAAACCTTTTGGTTATGATAACTTTGGTATGACCCTATATTATATTTTTGTGAAACGTGGCACACATATTTTACGCATCAAAAGGCATTTTCTGCTGTACAACATGATTTTTTTTTGCCAGTGGCGTTCGTGCAGGATTTGCAACGAATCATTTTAAAGAGGAAAGTGATACGCCACTAATTTCCCTTAAAGTAAAAATTATTTTTGAAATCCTCGTTCCTTTCTGAGTAAAGCTGGTTTCTTTATTTTGTTTCGTTCGACGTATGGTTTTCGTATAAAAAAGTAAAATTCATTCATTTGCACGTGGTTATGAAATTGGGTATTATCAAGGATTAAAAATGTATCCAGTAGGTAAGAAGCAGATTTTGTTTTGTAAAACAGTTTGCAGATATGCATTACATGTATGGGTTTGCTGATGGTAACGCACTAGAACCCAGGCCAGAGCGGTTCTCGTACAAACCGCTTTCCAAATAGAAATATTAATTACGTTGTACATGAAAAATTGGAAACAATGTAAATATATCACATATTCTTGTTTGGAAAATTCTCAATGACTTTTTATTGTATCCCTACCATATTATGGTATTGGTATTTCTCTTAAGTCAGCTCCCTTGAGCTTTTACTTCTTTTAAATTTGTTGGTGCTTATTCTTCTACTATACTGGAATTTCTTTGTTGCGATGATCTTCTTGCATTGTTCTGTTTTCTTCATTGATTTGCTTGCTTATTTTCGCTATTTTGTTCCGTGTTGTTTTTTTTTTTGGTGTTGTGTCAGTTTTTTATTTTGGTACTTTTCATGACTTTTTTTTTTTTTTTTTTGTTTCTCTATTGTTTTTGTTAATCCTTGTTTTTGTTTTTGTGTTTTTAGGGTGGGAGCCAATCTTTCGGATATTTAAATTTGTTGTGTATTGTCAATCGTATGTGTGAGTTTTGTATCATTGGATTTGTCGATAAGTTTGTCCTTTCAAAGTATTTAGTTATTAATTTTGTATTGTGTTCCGCAATTGTTTCCATTTTTAGGTATCTGTGTAATACAGCTGTCGGTACGTGTCTTTGTGCGTTAGTCATAATCCTCATTATTTTGTTTTGTAGTATCTGTAGTTTTTGGTATCTTGTTTTGTTTACGGTGCACCATGTTGGTACACACCGTATGTCAGTACAGGTCTAATTATGGTCTTGTAAACTGTTGTCTTTGTCTTTAAATTAAGTTTGCTTTTGGCGCAGACTAGGGGATACACTGCACCCATTTGTCTGTGTGCTTTTTTAAGTCTAGTCTCGACATTGTCGTTCCAGGACAACTTTTTGTCAAAGACGAGACCAAGATAGCTCGCTTTAGGGCTCCACTCTATGGCTTTTTTATTTACTTTGACCCTTGTTTCTGGCAGTCTTAGCCTCGCCTTTGAGAAAAATATGGCCTGTGTCTTCCCCTCATTAAGTCGCATCTTCCATATATCCAGCCAATTCTGCGGAAGCAGGATATGGCGCTGCAAGCGTAAAACTACTCTCCAGGGCACTCCTGAGGTGGCAGTAATCGCGGTGTCATCAGCGAACAGGTATAGTTGTGTAAATTGATTGTGCGGGATATCCGCTGTGTATATGTTGTATAGGATTGCAGCGAGTGGTGACCCTTGCGGGGCCCCAGCTCGTGCAACCCTGGTTTGTGATAGTGTATTGTCTGTTGACACCGCGAATTTTCTGTCCTCAAGGTACGATATAACAACTCTGATTAGAGCGTCTTGCATGCCTAATCTAATTAATTTTAAGACAAGTCCGTCGTGCCAGACCTTATCAAACGCCTTAGAGACGTCGAAAAAGACTGCCCCTGTTGACTGGTGGTGGTTAAACCCTCTGAGTATATTGGTCGCCAGTCTTGTCGTTTGGCGCACCGTGCAATGAGCAGCTCTAAAACCGAACTGCTCTGGTGGTAAAACGTCATTGTTAAATACAAAATCGGTTACCCGATTTAGTATTAGTTTTTCAATGACTTTGCCAAGACAAGATAATAGACTTATTGGTCTATAACTGTCCGCCAACGTCAGATCTTTGCCCGTCTTAGGGATTAGCACCACTTTGGCCCGTTTCCAAGTGTCTGGGAAGCAGCCCTTTTCTATAATGGCTTGGGTTATATCTACAATGTCCATTACTGCGTTTTCTGGCAGGTTTTTGATTGCTTTGTTTTTTATGCCGTCGAAACCGGGCGCCTTTTTTGGATTGATGACCCTCAGTATAGAGCGAACTTCCTCACCAGTGACCCTGGGTAAATTTTGGTCCCCCATATTTACTCTTGGAATTTCTTTGAAAATTTGCACAGTTCTGGTGACCTGTGCGTTTCTTGATACGTTCTTTGATGGAAATTCACTGAACTGTTCGTAGAATGTTTCCGCGAACAGTTCGTATCCCTACCATATCCAACGTGTTCAGGCTCTACTCCCACGCTACTTTCCATTACGGGTGAACTTTTGCGAATGGTTTCTTCAAAAAGTAATTGAAAATTTATTAATTGATCCTGACATTTTATTCACCGATGACGCCAATTTGTCTAGAAACGCCATCCAAAACTTTCACAATAATCATTTTTTTGCTGAAGAAAACCCACATGCAAACTTGGAATCCCGTCACCAGGAGCAGTTTTCCGTTAACGTGTGGGCTGGAATATGCGGTGATTATTTAATTGAACCCTATTTTATTCATGAGAGGTTGAATGGGCATAATTACCGGCAGTTTCTCGAAGAAGAATTGCCAGCTTTGATGGGAGATGTTCCTATTTTAGTAAGAAATCGACTGTGGTTTATGCACGACGGGACGCCAGCGCACTTCAGTGCTGTGGTGGTCAAACATTTAAAACAAAATTACAATAATCGCTGGATATGTCGCGGAGGACCACAGGCATGGCCACCTAGGTCCCCGGACTTCAATAGTTTAGATTATTTCCTGTGGGGTCATCTTAAAACATTCGTTTACAGCACACCAATTTATACTGAACAGCAGTTAAGAAATCACATCATAGTTTCTTGCGAAACTATTAGAAACAGTCTCGGCATTTTCCAGAGAGTACGTGAGTCATGGGAAAAAGAGCAGAGGTAATGCATATGCAGGAGGTGGACATTTTCAACATCTGATTTAATTTATTTCTTTGTGCGTTCAGGGTAATTTTGTGTTAGCATTCCAAAATGTATTTAGATTTCTATAATTTCATAATTTTACCGTTTAAAAATGATTAATAGTTATTTATGGTACAAGTGTGTTATGTTATATACAGGGTCGTTGGTATGTATGGAAACGGTCGATTACTTCTTAAAGTAAAACAGCTAGGAAAAAATATTTAAGACAAAAGTTTTAGGGTATTAGAATTAGAAAATAATAAGTATACAGGATGAATCAAAAAGCTGTAGAGAAACAAAGTTACTCTTTTTTAATGGACCACCCTATATCTTAGAGTATTTTTGGATTCTACATAAGATTACAATTACTTTTTAATACGTATATTATAAGTCTAAACCTAATAGATTCCGAGATATCGACTTTTGAAAAATTACATTTTTGAACTTTGACAGCTTCTAGCTTTCTAACGGTATACAATAGAGCGAAATAGCTTCCATGTCCCTATCTTACTTTTATATTATCTTCCCAAAAATGTCAACTTCCGGTAAACCGGAAGTACTATATTTCCGGTTTTTGAGTTCCATCCGGTTTAACCGGAAATTGACACCACTAGGAAGATAATACTCTAAGACGTACCGTTAGAAAGCTAGAAGCTGTCAAAGTTCAAAAATGTAATTTTTTAAAAGTCGATATCTCGGAAACTATTAGGTTTAGACTTATGATGCATTCATTAAAAAATAATTGTAATTTTATGCTAAATCGAAAAATATTCTAATACAGAGGGTCTTTCATTAAAAAAAAAGGTAACTTTGTTTTCCTACGGCTTTCTGTCTCATCCTGTATACTTGTTTTTTCAAAATTTAAATAGATTCTAAAAAACCCTAAAGCTTTTGTCTTGAATATTTTCGGCTAGCTGTTTTACTTTAAGAAATAATCGACCTTTCCATATACAGTGTCACCATTAAAGCCCGCACCATATGGAACTTTTTTTAATTAATGAGGTTAGTTAAAATTAAATTTGGGCAATGGTTTTTGCTTCAAATTAGACTACAAATTATATAATCAAATGTCACCATCTGTCATTCGGTATCTGTCAAAAATTACATTTTAATCAAAAAATGCTGAAAAATGGCATTGTTTTACCGAATTTCAAAAAATTTTATTAGAAAAAGTTGTTTCTAGTACAATTCTTGGCCTAAATACAAAGTTTCAGTTTTCTAGCTCAAAGTTGATTTTTTTGCCATTTTTTCTAATTAACTTTTTTTTTATTTAATGTAAGTTCGCTTAATGGGTATTAAACTATTTGCTTATACCATACTCAATATTTTATTTAGTTTGTATGAGCTTTTTTTTACTAGAATGCCATTTTTTTCCGAAATTTAAAATTAGAGGCAAAAAAATTTGACACAGGTGGTGCAAAGTTATCCCAATTTAAAAATTTTAACAGATAGACGTCAGATGTTTCGTTTTTCAAATGACAAATACATCTAAATATTTGATAAAAATTTTATTTTATACTTAAAACTATCATTATTATTAAAAGGAACAAAAAGGAACTTTAATCATTTTAAATAGGTAACACAAAAGCAATATAAATTTCACATTTCAGTGTGACGTCCTTCTCGATCTATACAAACACCCGTCCGTCTATAAACGTCTTTGACAGCATTTTGTAAAAAGCTTGGTCTTATATCGGCACAACACAGTCTTATCGTTTGTTCCAAATGCTCGATATTTCTAAACGGTCGATTCTTATAAACTTTCTGCTTAAGATAACCCCACAGAAAAAAGTCTAGTGGGGTTATGTCAGGCGACCTGGGTGGCCAGTGACATTCTCTATCACGCCCTATAACTCTGTTTTGAAATAATTGGTTTATGCGTTCTTTCACTGCTACAGTTTGATGTATGGGTGCACCATCAAGCTGATACCATAAGTTATGTCTATGGTGTAAGGGCATGTTATCCAAAACTTCGGTAATCTCGTTATTAAGAAAATTCAGGTACCTTTCACCAGTTAAGTTTACTCTAAAGAAGTATGGTCCAATAAGCTCATCTTTCAAAATTCCACACCAAACATTGGTTTTAAAATGATACTGGTCGTGACATTCAATTGTGAAGTTAGGATTTTCTTGGGACCACCATCGGCAATTTTGTGAGCTCACGGTACCATTCGAACAGAAAGTGGCTTCATCTGTCCATAATATCTTGTATGGAAAAAGAATATTCTCCTCATATTGTCCCTGATACCAAAACGAAAAATCAAGTCGGATATCAAAATCGCGTTCTTTTAATGTGTTTATAAACTTGGGTTTATATGCCCTAAATCGATTTTTCTGAAGAATTTTTCTAACGCTTTCCCTCTTGCACCCTGTTGAATCACTTTTCTTGGTTACACTAGTTTGACCGTGGTCAATAACAGTTAAACAAACATCAAGTTGTGCTGCTTCATCGTATTTACTTGCCGCGTGAGGTTTCTTAAAATTATTTTGAACAGATCCAGTTTCTCTAAATTTTGACATTATTCTTGAAACAGTGCTATGCTGCAAATTTTTTTCTGGATGCCTCTCATTAAAAATGGCAGATACTTGCCGGTGAGGCATATTCTCTCCACAAATTAAGACAACTTCTATTTTTTCTTGAATGGACAACATTGGTGATAACACTGAAAACTATAACTTGCGAAAATATTCAAATTTATGACATTTCTTTTATTTATTCGGCACTCTAATTCGTTTTTTTTTTGCATAGCCTACTTATAAAATTCAAAATTGCCTTGATATTTTATTGTGGATAAAAAGAAAATGTGTCTAAATTTTGAACTAATCTGATATCTGGGAATTTTATTATAAGTTTTTTAAACTTCTTAGGTGTATGTACTATCAAAAAAAATGGAATATCTGACGTCTATCTGTTAAAATTTTTAAATTAGGATAACTTTGCACCACCTGTGTCAAATTTTTTTGCCTCTAATTTTAAATTTCGAAAAAAAATGGCATTCTAGTAAAAAAAAGCTCATACAAACTAAATAAAATATTGAGTATGGTATAAGCAAATAGTTTAATATCCATTAAGCGAACTTACATTAAATAAAAAAAAAGTTAATTAGAAAAAATGGCAAAAGAATCAACTTTGAGCTAGAAAACTGAAACTTTGTATTTAGGCCAAGAATTGTACTAAAAACAACTTTTTCTAATAAAATTTTTTGAAATTCGGTAAAACAATGCCATTTTTCAGCATTTTTTGATTAAAATGTAATTTTTGACAGATACCGAATGACAGATGGTGACATTTGATTATATAATTTTTAGTCTAATTTGAAGCAAAAACGATTGCCGAAATTTAATTTTAACTAACCTCATTAATAAAAAAAAGTTCCATATGGTGCGGACTTTAATGGTGACACTGTATACCAACGACCCTGTATAAGTCACGGTGGGAAATGTTTAGCCCTCAAGGCCCTGTATTATATTTTAATTGACATACTTTTGAATGACAAATTTGACACGTAAACGTAGGCTAGTGTGATTATTGTTATTATGGAATTGATTAATAACAAAAATTTGAGGAGAGTAAATCAAATTATTATTTTTGCAATTTTCGATGGTGGTTTTTCAAAATATAAAAAAACTCCAACCGAAATTCAAAAAGAAGCTGACATAGCGTGTTCATTTATTATTCCCCACAAGTCAAAAGATAGTTAAGACAAAACCTTCAAAGAATTTATCAACTGGTGTGATAAAGATGTGCCTGCGTGAGTTATAATCATAACCCACTAGTGAGTTATGGTTATAACCCACGTGTGAGTTATAAGCTACTCTATTAGTCGAAAATCGAACTAGTAATGTTCACATTATATGTTGGATAAAATAAATCATTGTTTAAAGTTACATAAATTGTTTTATCTCGTAAGTGGTCTAGCGAGATACAAATGAATGAATTTTATTTCTTATGCGAAAACAAAATGAAGAGACCAGATTTGCTCAGAAAGAAATTAGGATTTCAAAGACAATTTTAACTTTAAGAAAAAGCAGTATCACTTTTCTTTTTAAAATGATGATAAAAAATCATGTTATACAGTAGAAAATGCCTTTTGATGCATACCACGTTTCACAAAAATATATAGGGTCATACCAAAGGTATCATAACAAAAAGGTTTTTTCTTAAAACTTTAGCACCACAGTTAAGACTTTTAGGACATAAGTTCATATGAAGTTTTTTTTCTCAAAATGGACAAAAGGATAACCTCCTTGAATATTAGCATGCTATTAAGAAACACCCTGTATAACTCTGCTTATTGCTTTAGAGTTTAGATCATTCATTGTGTTATCAATTAATTGTTAAACAGTTGAATTTAAGAATATTTGCATTGTTTTTAATCATAAATTTCCAAGATATGCCGATGCAGATGAAAACCGCAACATAGTCTTTAAATTGTGCTTTTTAAGGGACATATTCTGTGGCTACAAATAAGGTTATTATGTCCTATAGATCTGGAGTCTTACGGCGGCCATTGTCAAGCTGCAGGATGTCAAAAATTTTATTAAAAATCAATAGTTTTCAAATTTTTATTTGTAAACTTTTAAGGTAATGTAACCAAATTTGATACCCTGTAGCTCGACAATGGCTGCCCAAAGACCTCAGGTTTATATTCCAACTTAAAAAAAAAACTCTTATTTTTGGCCATAGAATAGGCCGTTGGATTTTTTACCTCTACTTAAGAAACACCCTGTATACATATATATTTATAAGTTTGAAATATTCAACAATCGGTATAAATATAAAATTGATTACCATCTTTCTCACCAAAATTTCTCCTTTGAAAGTTTGAACAACAAATTCCTTTATAATCTGGACAAACAAAAAAGAGTTATTAATATTATGTATAATGAAGTATCGTTTCATCAAATGTTACTTACACGAAATATATATATGTATCAGCCTATTTAAATTCACATATTTTATAATATGTAAAATAATGTAATAATGATTGATAAACTAATAATACATACATAATCCAACAACAAAATTACTAACTATTTTATACATACATATACATTAAAATTTACTTTGTGTAAAAATTTGATTTTAGTATTGTTACTACTTTGAATAATTATAATTTACATAATAGTATTATATGTTATTTTAAAACAGAATATATTATATTTAATTTTGATTTGCAGTCCTATTGCCGTTTATTTGTTCCGTAATTTCTTTTTTTAAAAAATAATGAAAACTATTTTGGATAGTAAAATCTAAAGAGAATTTAAATATCCCACTCGTTTAAATAGGCTTTGGGTAAATTTTAAACTTTTTAAATTTTAAAACTTAAAAATTAATTAGATTTACCTACAATTAAAAAAGCATCCTAGTGAAAGGTTTGTATACACGATAATGTACCGATTAATTCAAAACAAAACTTATTAGGTTAAATAACATTTTAACAATAGATACTTTTCTTCTGTTTTGATAAAAAATAAATTATCAAACGTGTTAGTAGCGTATTTCACAATTTGTATTTTTATGTATGTTGCCTAATAATAGTTGACTCCCTTACTGAGGGGGAGGTTCCTCTACAATACACTCAAAAATGATTAAAATCCATATGCTATTTTTAAGGCCTAAAAAATAAAATAAATATAAAAATATTTCTTAAGTTAGATTTTTCAAATTCTCTGTAGAAACAAAAAAAAGTTTTGTTTGAAATAGGTGTGTTTTCCAGGTCTATGGTGTTTTCCAATTGAAGGTGCTACGCCTCTTATTTTTTAAACGTTGCAAATGAGCTATATTTTCATTTGCTTTAGGAAAGAATCAATTTTGAAGGGTGTTAGAAAATTAACACATATTTTAATTTGTTAACAAGACATAATAGTAAGATCGTGTATACCAGTAGTTCCCAACCTTTTTTCATTGTGACCTTATCATAAAATGTGCATAATAATAGGTACGTATATAATAATGCACCTAAGGTATCATCTGGGCTTCTGTATCAATAAGTGTCGCTATTCTTGCTTGAATTTACCTTACAAAGTTAATTTTGAAGCACGCTTATCAGCTTGTCCGTATCATGAAGCTTAAAATATTTCTGGTTTATCTAGTCTAGAACGCCTTATAAATATAATTTGCTTTCCGTAACAATACGGTACTTGACAGATTTTAAATGTTTAGAAAAGAAAAATCAATACAGATTTTAAGTTGCGGCTTTCACAGATGTGTTCACGTGGCTCTGAAGTTTTTTTTGGTAAATTGGTTATTCGTAAATATACTATCGGATACTGGGTGTCCACGGGAGCTGACTCGCCACCATAACTCTTTTGCTTTTAAAGATAATGGAATGAAATTTGGAAGATTCGCATGCGACATAAGACTGCATTTTTTGACTGGTGATTCAGCTTTATAGAACTTCCGCTTTTACCTGAGTTGACATAAACTTTCGGTTTTTCAATGAGACACCTGGTATATTTTTACTTTTTTTTAATCCTTGTGACATTCTAAATACAACCATGTGTCACTTGTCACTTTTTGCCACCATTTTTTATATTTTTTTTTTAATTTCATTTTTTAATCTACAAGACTATGAATACGTTAAAATCACTAATTTCAGTCCCAACATCTTTGACAAAATACAACTTTACTGTTTTCGGTCAAAACCTATCAGCTGTGTCAAATTAAATTTTGAGAGTATTACTCATTTTTTTTCAAATGGCAACATGGTGGCTCGTCGGGTTAGGAAAAAGAGCATTTTATAACGATTAATTTGATACCACACACTATTAGGTTTTAAACAAACTTCCTTTAAAAATCTGTAAAAATGTTACGTTATGTACGACTTTCCTAAAATAAAGCGCCTTTTAAGAATAAAATAAGATTTAATCGAGTAGCCTGTGACCAACACATCTGATAAAAACAAAAACGCTAAGATGTCTTGTAAAAAATTGACAAGTCAACATCTTATGGAACTTCGCTTCTGCAAAAGTAAATTAGGTAATTATTGTGTACGTTATTGTTTAAAAATCATGGAAAATAATAATATTGATACAAGGAGCGAAAAAGTTGATGTTATTAGTTTTTCGAGAGTGTGGGCAAAACTCAACCGATGCTA
Source organism: Polydrusus tereticollis (assembly GCA_963920685.1). Lineage (NCBI taxonomy): Eukaryota > Metazoa > Arthropoda > Insecta > Coleoptera > Curculionidae > Polydrusus > Polydrusus tereticollis. The sequence goes on along the minus strand of OY987329.1, from coordinate 81,022,088 downwards.
CACGTGTTTACGCACAGAGATATCCTAAATGCCGTCACCCAACCCGGCATTATTATCCAAAACTGGTTCAGAAAATGCAAAATGAGCCTGATATCAATAAAAACGATCCAATTATTGTGAGTGAGGAAATGCAAATAAATGTTCTGGCATACGTGCAAGTGAATATCAATGCGTCACTCAGGGAGATCGCGCTAGAATGTGGCATTTGTAAGTCTTCTGCCGGCAATATTTTAAATAAACATAAATACCATTCATATAAATACCAACTACATCAGCACCTGTACCCAAACGATAATGAAAGGAGACTTGAGTATTGCAATTGGTTCTTAGGAAAGTATTTGGAGGATAATACATTTCCATATAAAATTCTTTATACTGACGAAAGCCGTTTCACTAATTTGGGACATTTCAACATTCAACAGAAATAATAAGCGATATTGGTACCACGAAAATTTACACTTGATGACAGTTAGTTGGCCGGCTAGGTGAAACAGAATTGTTCTTAATTTATACCTTTACCAAGACTTATTCCTTTTTCAGTCTTTTCAGGTCACGGGACCTTACGCCCCTAGATTTCTTTTTATGGGGTTCTATTAAAAACGATGTTTATGATGTACCTCCTGCCACACGGAATGAATTAGAGGAGAAAGTAAAAGCAGCTATTCATAGAATTACACCACAGCAGTTAAGAAACGTTTCAAGAGCGTCACTTTGAACATCTGCAACCCTAAAAATTAATAGATATGTAGATGTGGATTTCTAGTTCTTTTTCTTTTATTTATTTATTTCTTTATGACAAAAAGTGACAAGTGACACATGGTTGTATTTAGAATGTCATATGAATTAAAATATAGTAAAAATATTCCAGGTGTCTCATTGAAAAACCGGAAGGTAATGTCACTTCCGGTGAAACCGGAAGTTCTATAAAGTTGAATCACCCGTCAGAAAATGCAGTTTGATATCGCATATGAATCCTTCAAATTATTATCTTTAAAAACAAAAGAGTTATAGGGGCGAGCCACGTTACGTGGACACCCGGTATCAGTAGAGTGACAAATTGGAAATTCCTAAAATAGCAAAAAACTCGGAATTTTTCAAGTTGCTAATACTTTAATTTTCATATTCTTAAATAGTAGACTGGAGCAAATAATTTGAAGCAGAATTTGAAACAACATGCAGAGTAAAAGAATTCTAGAAGTGATTTATTAAGAAATGGTGGTGACAAAAAATTGCAACATTTTTTAGTTAAGGCCAATTTATTAAATAAACAAAGAGCGCACTTAAAATACTAATATTAAATAACATTTAAAACTTTTAACGAGTTTAATATGCGACACCATATCCATTATTGCTATAACTGTAGCACTTATCATTGGCTTGGGCGTTAATTAAAGTGTCTAAGACTAAGTGCCATGTTTCTCCAAACCTTTGTAGTTTTATTCGCTAGAGCTTGTTTGTTGGAAAATTATTCGGATTGTATTCGTCACTCTATCTCTTCCCAGATAACGTGTTTATCTGGGGCTCTGCCTATAGGTTCTCGATGGGGTTGAGGTCGGGAAATTGCGCAGACCAGTCTAAAACTCCTGATATCGTTCTGCCTGGATCAAGCTTGCATATGATAGAGGCATTTCCTATTCTGCAAAATGAAGCATAACGTTTGCGTAGATGAACCTATTCATTATACTATCGATAAAGTGTAGAGGACCAATTTCCCAGAGGAAAATCTACCCCATAAAGTAACACGACCTTTGCCATTCTTAACTGCAGGCTTAATATACGAAAAACCGTTTTATTTTTTAATTTTCAACGCCCTATATCTCAAAATTAAAGCGACTGCGGGGCTATATTGGTATTAGCTTTTTGTCTTAAAACCATCCAAAGATTAAGACAAACTATTTAATTGACCACCATTGGTGTCTTCTAAACGGTAACTTCTACGAACTTATAATACTGAGATACTAAGGACGAACTGTTCAAGTTTTGAAATAATGTAGACCAAACTGCCAAACATATGGACGCGTTCAAGCGAGAACGGCACAAGCGCAATTTAGTAAATTTTCAAGTAATAATAATAAATATATATATAATATATAATATTAAAATAACTGCGAAAGCAAGCCTAGCAGCTTTATTTCTAGAGGAAATTGAGGATTTACTGGTGTCCTACTAGTTAAAGCCGCGGTGACAAAAATGCCTTGGAACTCCCAAACGGATGAAAAGCACGTTTTTGTATAGTTCGAGTGTCGTTCTCGAAATCCGTGTTGTCGAGTAGGGGTCTGGCGCTCGGCGGTGAGCGGCTATAATATTTTTTTCAAATTTTGATTAGCGGTTTAAAAAGACATTTCCCAAACGGATGACAATTACTGGAGGGCATCTAGGCAACCCCCCAATTACCGGAAAAATATTTTCATCCGACTTGATCCTTGCCGTAACCTCCAGTACAATTAATCTTTTGTGATCTCAGCAGGGCTTTTGATTGTATGAACCATAATGTTCTTCTTCAAAAGATGAAGAAATATGGCATAGATGGAAAGCCTTATGACTGGATCCAATCATTTGTTGAAAACCGCACACAATATGTTAGTGTTAATAACTTCAATGGACAGTCTGAGGAGACTGATACATTCGTCAACTGTGGATATTAATGTAGGGGTTCCACAGGGCTCTGTTTTAGGTCCTGTGTTGTTTTTATTGTATTTAAATGATATAGATCATGTAGGTCCGGAGGCACATCGTACAGCTTTTGCTGATGACGTTTATTTTCTTATTTCGAATAAGTTCTCAAATATTCTCGAACGAACATCTAATAATGCGCTTCTTGAGCTCTCCAGTTGGTTCGGACATAATCATATGTTTTTGAACGTTGACAAGACACGGTTCGTCAGGTTCCACAGTAGACAAAAACAGGTAGAAAGAATAGATCTTCGTATCGATAATAAGTCCTTATGCCAAACTCGTAACATCAAGTTTCTCGGTATATGTCTGGATGAATGTTTCAATTGGAGGGATCATTGTGAGCATGTTGCGGCTAAACTAAATTCATCATATTATCTGCTGATAAATTTAAGATCTATTTTGGACAAAGATCATCTGGTGATATTATACTATGCTTATGTTGAATCACACCTAAGATATGGGCTAGCATTTTGGGGTGTTTCTACACTAAGTAAAAATGTTTTTATTAAACAAAAAAGAATTATAAGATGTATAGCAGGTGTTCCTGGTCGGCATAGTTGCCGAAACCTCTTTAGAAAATTTAAGATATTGCCTCCTCCTTGTTTGCATATACTAGAATTAGCTATATTTATATATTGTAATAAAAGTGATTTTACTCAGAATAAGGACATTCACGGTTTCGCAACAAGGAATAGACATAACTTTTGCATCCCAAATGCTAGAGGTATTATATCATACAATTCTCCTCGTAATCTTGGTGTTAGGATATTTAATCACTTGCCTGAGGATATAAGAAGTTCTCCTAGTCTTATGAATTTTAAAAATAAGCTAAAGACCTATCTAATTGTTGAGTGTTTTTATAGCATAGATGAGTTTTTAAGTCGTGTGTCATAAAAGTGTCAAATGTGTGTTAAGTGTTTTTACATAGATACATGTTGTATCTTTTTTATTTATTTATTTATTTTACTCTATTTAGCTTGTAAATCTTAGGTTTAGCTCTTCTTGACTATTCCCCTACAATTATTATATATTGTCTTTTGGGAAAATAAACGATTTGATTTGATTTGATTTGATTTGATAAATGGAACCAAACTTCGAAATTAAAAAAAAAAAATCAGCCGCATGCATGCAACCGGACTGAAATGAATCGTTATTATTTATGTTATTAAAAAAAAAGTTTTCATCCAAAATGAGCCTGGCTAAACTATGCCAAATAACAAAAAACCTCGCCAGCACCCGTGATTTTGATCCCGGAGTTCTCCGTAAATTTTCTGCGAGATTTAGATGGAAGTTTCGTAAACTTACTTGTCTCTGGTTTAAAAACATAAAAAAAAATGATATGCTCCCGAGAGGCGGTAAAATGTTGAGTGACTATTCAATGGTAAGTAAAAATTTTCATGCGTGTTCTGGAAGATCTGGTCTTGGCCGCAATAAATTTGGATGAAAATTATTTTTCGATGTTCTGTAGGTGTGCCTGTAACCTATGTGCAAATTTCCATCCATGTGGGAATTACTTTATCAAATTTTGCCCATTTAAATTTTGAAAAACTGTTATAAGGCAATGGCGACACATGGAGCAAAAAAAAAATTTTTTACATATTCTCAGACACGAACTCTAGCTCCCTGCCAAATTTCAAGTTTAAATGAGCAAATTTTTTCCCCCTTTTTCCAATTTTTTTTTAACTCCTGGAAGAGCTCTTTGCAAAGATCAAATCGGATGAAAAATTTTTCCGGTAATTGGGGGGTTGCCTAGATGCCCTCCAGTAATTTTCATCCGTTTAGGAAATGTTTTTTTAAACCGCTGGTCAAAATTTGGAAAAAATATTATAGCCGCTCACCGCCGAGCGCCAGACCCCTACTCGACAACACGAATTTCGAGAACGACACTCGAACTATACAAAAATGTGCTTTTCATCCGTTTGGGAGTTCCAAGACATTTTTGTCACCGCGGCTCTAACTATACGGTATAACCATGCCTGCACTAATTATCTTTAAATAGTTCGGCAAGAAATGTTTACATTTGGTGTTTACGCTTTGATCTGAAGACCCGACTTCTACGGTCACTTTGAGAAATGCGATTTATCAACTTGCCGGTGTGAGCATTTGGCTTTTTTTGGCCTATCTGACCTGAGAATAATGCTTCAATGAAATATGCAATTATGGATGAAACTGTACTAGGAATTAGCGAAAACCTTCGAGAAATAGCTTGCTTTTCGCCATCTTGAAAAGCTTGTAGAAGGCGTAACCTTCAATTTTTGGACACATTGGATATCTCCCTGAACTAGCGTTAACAAATTCTAAACGCGAATTTGGATTTACCATGAAAACCACTAAAACTTGCATCAAAATCTATTTGTCGCAATACTTTTGACGCTTAAGAGACAGCAAGCTACTTAACGTCAAATTATAAAATCACAAGTGTTGACTCAAAAAACAATTTTGTTTTGTTTCTTGTATGGCAAGCTTCCTTGTGCCAATAGGCTATTTTTTAATTTTTTATTTTGTTGCAATACTTATGTCTGATACAGGAAAATATGTTATGAAAAGCAGAAATGTTGTTTTGCAGGGATATTTGTTATTTCAAATGGAACACTCTGTATATTTTCAACTAGGCTAAAAGTTTGATCCTTTGCCAATCTAAAAGTATCTAAAAGGGTGCCATTATCTTGACAAATTTTAAAAATATCGAGCATTCAAAAGACCCTTGTTCGCTTTATCTGATAAACAAAAAAAACCTACTGCTAAATTGAATCATAGATATCTCCAGGGTGAAGATTATTCATATTGAAGAGGAAAGAAAAATCCAAAATTCTTCGGAAATATTTAATATATTGCTCTACGCTTTTCGCTTTCTTAAACCATTTTCAAGAGCTGTCTAAAAATTTCATTTATATAATAATCTCAATTCAAAATCAAAATTATTAGGTATTACTTACATAATATAATCACAAACTTTACATTAAGGACACAAACAAGTTCACCATGGCGAACACCGGTTAACTAACTATATAAAATTGATCAACGGGATAAACCCAAAACCCCTTTTTAGCTGAAATTTTTATGGGCGATTTTGAAAATAAGTTATTTAATTCAAATTTTTATCTTCTAGATAAAATTTTATTATGGCGCAGATATGTTGATGATACTTTTATTGGCTGGACAGGAACAGGGAATAAATTGGAAATTTTTTTCAATTTTTTAAATTTTTTTAAAAAACCACATCAAATTTACAAAAGAAATAGAATCTGAATGTTGTCTGAATTTTTAGATTTAACAATAAAGTGGATGAATAACTTTTTTGAATATGCTATTTATCGGAAAAACACACATACAGACAGACAATATTATACCAGCTGACTCCAATCATTGTTAGCTCATAAAATGGCAGCGTTTAACTCTTTGATCCATCGTTTGTTCACCATCCATCCCACTCTTACCTTTGGAATTTGAGAGGGAAAGGAACATCATCTTTCAAATTGCTTATAACAAGGGATACAAGATATCATTAATCAATAATTTAATAAGAAAAAGATTTAATGGCATGATTAGGAAGGTGTTGGCTGACCCCTTGGATAACACCATAACATCTTTTTAACCACCTAGGTATATAAGACTAACTTTTTTGGGCGCTGTTTCTCTGAGGGTGGGTATGTATTGAAGTCCTTAAACAACAATTTTAAAATAGCTTACAAATCAGTAACAACTTATGTAGCTTATTCTCGAGAGTAAAGGATTTAATTAACGTGCTTGACAAAAGTGGGGTATATTTGTTGTCCTGTAACTCATGCACAGCTAAATATGCTGGACAGACAGGACGTAGTTTTAATATTAGAATAAAAGAACATTTAAACTCTCAGAAATCGTCAAATGACAAGAGATCAGCTTTTGGCCCACATTTAAGAGAGAATTTACATAATTTTAATACTTTAACTTTAAAATGCTACATAATGAGAGTAAAGGACATAAGCTGAATTTTTTATAAAATATGGAAATAGCCAAATTAGAGAATATTAATCAGATTGAGTGAACGATCCTGTCAACGCCCACTACAGAGAAGCAGCAAAAATTGTAAATGAGTTTAAGTAGTGAATGTTTGTTTAAATAATCGTACCTTTTTTGTGCAACCTAGATGCCGCTCTGGTTCGGTATATTTTGTTTTATTTTTTCAAAATTTTTAAAAAGTTTTTTGAGTTTATCCCGTTGATCAATTTTATATAGTTAATTAACCTGTGTTCGCCATGGTGAACTTGTTTGTGTCCTTAATATAAAGTTTGTGATTATATTATGTAATACCTTATAATTTTTGATTTTGACTTGAGATTATTATATAAATGAACTTTTTAGACAGCTCTTGAAAATGGTTTAAGAAATCGAAACGCGTAGAGCAAAATATTAAATATTGCTGAAGAATTTTGGATTTTTCTTTCCTCTTCAATAAAACATACTATTACCTGAACTAATGCCACTGATAATGATTAAAATCAGTCAAAATCAAGTTTCTACCATCAATAAATGATAAGAAGCAACAAAACTTCACAATATGCATTAGGCATTTTCATGAAATTCGATATTAGATACATACAAATTATATGATTTCATTTTTTAACTCTTGTGACAATTCTATGCACTAGAGTTTTTAAGTAAGTTTAGGCGGTTCTCAATTTCCCCGTCAATTAAGATGAATTGTCTTGGATCATTTCTTGAATTAATACAAATTTTTAAGGTCTTGTGGTCTTCTATCCGTTTTTACAAGTAAAACTGTAATTATAATCTCCAGAAGTTAACGAAGTTCAGGTTGAGGTTAAAAGGGTTCAATTTCATTGTATTTAAAAGCCAGGTTAGTTAAGGTTATTTCCTGTTTATTGAAACGCGATCAATAAACGACATGTGATATATCTCCACCTACCTACATTCTCGGATATATCGAACTTTCCACAAACTGAGTTTATACATTTTATTGAATAATTTAAACTCAATACCCCAAAATTGCGGTATGGCTTAGAGGCGTCTTATTAAACATTCTTCTTTTTTGGTCTTATTAGATCCAGCTTTTATAAATAATACTACATTTTGATTTTTCTGTTAAACGGATATATCCCTAACGACTAATATACAGAGTGGCAAAAAAGTACCGCATAATACTTATAACTTTTGAATTACCTCGTATACGAAAAAGTAACCTTTATGAAAGTTGTTTAGTAAATCATTTCCCACATTTCTACGTGCATGAATTTTTTCTGTCATTTCTGGTTTGGTTGCCATAGAGACCAACTAACTTTTTTTAAATGGAACACTCTGCATATGATCACATATTTGGATTCTACTAGGAAAACTCTGAATTTTTCGTATTTCAAATTTTCATCTATCTGCAAGCGTTTCCAAGATAATGACAGCTCAAAAATGAAAAGCTTTCTAATTATAATTATTCCTACCTAATACCCACCAATTGAGTCAAGGTGTTTTCATAACAGCGACCTAAGAGGTGTCAATCTTGAGTTCATGTTTAATTATCTGTTGTCTGATTTCTAATTTGTTTACACTATGGTTCACCTAAATGAGAAACAACGAGTTGAAATTTTAATAATGAGCGGTTACGGAAATATGAAGAGATCGCAAGATCAGGTTTGTCAACTTTTCAATGAATTATATCCAAATAGGCCTCCAATAAATCAGTCAACGGTGTGTCGAGTGATAAAGAAATTTCTAGAAACAGGCAGTGTTAGGGAAGCCGCTAGATCAGGTCGACCTAAAACAGCAACCGGGGGAGACAAAGCTTTGGATATCATGCTCTCAATACATGAAAATCAAACACAATAATCCAGGCCACTGTCAATGGGGTTTAATGTGTATCATCAGTCAGTGAAAAATTTGTTTAAGCAGGTTAGTTGCATATCTATAAGATAACGTTGGCACACGAGTTAAACGAGGACGATTTTGATAAAAGAGCTGGACTTTGTGAGCTGATAATGGAAAGATGCAAAAACGATAATAACGTCGCAACAAATATTATTTTCTCAGATGAAGCTACTTTCCATTTAAATGCATTGTTAATAGACACAATTATAGTTATTGGTCTATTGAGAATACTCACTGGTTCCAGGAAGGTCATACTCAGAGGCCCGAAAAAGTTAATGTTTGGGCGGGCATAGTTGGTAGACATATTGTAGGACCTTTTTTCACTGATGGTAATTTAAATGGCAAAAAGTATCTGGATCTTCACAGGAATCACATAATTCCTTCTTGCAGAATGGTTTTACCGGGTGTAAATAATGGCATAAACGTACAGGTATGGTTCCAGCAAGATGGAGCACCTTCGCATTATGCGGCAAATGTTAGACTATATATAAGCGAATAATTTGCAGGACGTTGGATAGGCAAAAGAGCTATTAACTGGCCAGCGCGATCCCCGGACTTAACCCCGCTCGACTTCTTTTTGTGGGGATACTTAAAGAACTACGTTAACCGTCCACATGACTTAGAATCTTTAAAAGTCAGAATTAGTGCTGAAGTTCGGGCCATTCTAGAGGACTTCCTTTTAAACGTTGTAGACGGGTTCAGGGATCGACTGGCGCTCTGCTTAGCAGAAAATGGTGGTCATTTTGAACACCTGATCCACTAAAAATGTTTCACTTATTTATTATTCCGATGTTAAGTTGTTCAATTTTCTAGGATATTTATTTTTTTATTATAAAGTTTGTTACAATTTTAAATAAATAAAAATGGTATATATATACAAATAATACAAAAAACTCCAGTAGAATCCAAATATGCAATCATATACAGGGTGTTCCATTTTAAAAAAGTTAGTTAGTCTCTATGGCATCCAAACCAGAAATGACAGAAAAAATTCATGCAGGTAGAAATTTGGGAATATTTACTGAACAACTTTCATAAAGGTCACTTTTTCGCATACGAGGTAATTCAAAAGTTACAAGCATTATGCGCGACTCTTTTGCCACTTATATATTACAAGGTACCCGAATTATGCGTTAGTGACTACTTGTCAATAATAGTTTTATTACAGGTGAAAAAACTCTATTAGACTGACCGCGCAGAATGAATTTTAATCGAAAGATAATTTTGTCGCAGAAATGTAAACATTGAAGGATTATATTGCGCCGCGCGCACATACGGCAAAAAATATAATCAGTAATAACATAAGTGTTTTAGACCGGGGTTCGCCCTAGCCGCACATAAACACTGTATCACCCACAGGCTAGGTTGGTTCGTTTTATTTTTGCTAGGCCAATTAAACACAACTTATTTTGCTATGTCTTTTTATTCTTTCACTATTGACCACCCTTACAATATTTCACTATTTACCTTGTTAAACACTTATACATCATCTGAACCACCCTAAAGCACTTCACCGAGATACCGTTAGGTATCATTGGTTTTTACCATAGAGAATGAATCAGAACTCGAATTAATTACAGCCTCATTGCCATCTGAATATCACGAGGGTTGTTTTAAAGACATGTTCTGTATACAACGGAATATTTAACGTATTTACGCGAACTGCAAAACACTGAGGTGCAACTTCGTGCACGTCTTAACCAAACACAAAGAATATAGTACTTTCACTGTACGTTTAAAAGAATAGTAACCTTTGTTACCGGGCACGCGTCCCCAAAATATCAATTACCTTAACCTTAGAAAATCACTTTGCCTGACACACATGTCAGATCAAAACAAATGCTATTATTGTTTTAGCCACGTGGACTATCCGCTTACTTTGAAGTCTCGTTTGTTCATCGCGCTACAGTGCTCTAGTCTGGGAGGTCCACCACTCACATGTGGTCACGTTGACATTTTTGACCAACCAACGGAGGTCTCGTCAGCCTGGGTTAGCGTCCATACTTGTTTACTGCCAGTAGGAAAATTGAAGAACCCGTTGAAGCATTAAACGATATTGCCCTTTGTCGGTTAAAACATTATAGAACCTAATTAACATATTCTTGAAGCCGCAAACCTATTGCAAAGCTACCAATTAACGGTTTTCGTAGAGGTGAATTTATTATTATTTAGTTTAGAATATAGCACGTTTTTATTTTTACAGAAGACTTGAAGCTTTCGGAGAATTAAAATACTGCGGAATAAAACACGAATGATTTTTAACTACAATCTACACAGTTGGCGGTTTTCCACGACCTTACTTTGCTTTGAGCAATATTCCTAAACATGGCCCAGTACCTAAGCTAAAGTGAACTAATTTGGGTTCTTTTGTAAAAATACCACTTCCCATTTCTCCAAAAGTTATTTTTAACTGAATCAACGGCAACACAGCATCAATTGGATGGATTCAGGTTTAGGTGAGCCTAGCGAGGGGTTAGAATTTTAAATGGGGTAATTTTAATTCTAATTCAATTAGCTGATTTTTAAAATCGTGTTCACGACTAACAAGACAGGTGACCATGCAAATCGCTCTTCGTCCGTTGCCGGGTATCGCAATTGACACCGACAGAAGAAAAAAAATAATACCTACGGTTAAATTATTATATTGTATCGGTTTAAGCTAAAACTCAATAAATTGATTCAATCGAAAAACCTCAGTAATTTTTCTTACACAGAAGATCACAAAACAAATCGAATTGACCCAATTCATGTTTTCTGCAGAATAAGGCTTTCAAGAAGTATCTCGTCATTTAGCAGAATTGAGGTATTCTGCACGTAGGTATATCAGTGCCACAACCAATTCAAAACTATTCACGTCAAGAATTAACTAATCACTGAAGGGCGAAATATATGCAATTTTTTTGCATATTTTGTCAATTTTATAATAAAATGCATTTGTTTCCCCAATTATTATTTTATGAGTATATTTTTATGTTTTCGGCATTGTCAAAAAATTGAGAACGCTCGGCTATCAAAAATCGTAGACTCATAGGTTTAATATCCAGTCAAGCACTTGTTTCAAGGATTTTCCAATCTGAAGATAATTATATAATAATTATTATTTACATTCTGGTTATGCATAAGGTATTTATTGGGGGTTTCCGGGGTTTGAAGGTATATTATAAGGGGTTATTTATTGTCATTTAATAATGCCTTATTATTACCTGCTTAACAAACTGTATTTATATCAGTTTGTAATACGTACTTCTGTTTTAGTTTGCCGAAAGATTTCAGTATTTTCAGTGTGAAACAAGTGATATCAAATTTATATTCAAAATGCCTAAAGTGGCGACAACGTCTTCGTGGATTAAAACTTTCCCAGAATTAGAGTTTAGTGGAAAAAAAGTCTTCTGTAAAGCTTGTGCAAAGATTATTGTTTGTGAAAAGAAGTTCCAAATCAATCAACATTTGAAAATACCGCTGCATAAATCAAAGGTACAAAAAATGAAATCTGAGCCAGTTTAGCTGAGTGTAAAAATTTCAAAATGTTGGCGAAAAATTAAAATATGAAAAGGAATATTCGAAGAAGACTTATTCAAGGCTTTGGTCGCAGCAAACACAACCTTAAAAAAATTTGGAAAATCTGCAATTTAAAGGATTTTTGCAAAAATATTGTCAACAAACCATTCCTGAGGAATCCACGCTTAGAAAGAAAAATGTCCATTTAGTTTGCGAAACCGATTTCGAAAAAATTAGAGCTTCACTGGTTGATAAAAAGTTTTACATTATTGTTGATGAAAGCACAGACGCTTGTGGCAGGTATGTCGCATATGTTATGATTGGAGCACTTCAAGAAGACAAAGCAACAAACCCATATTTAGTAGCTTCTAAGCAGCTAGACAAAACTAATAATGTGACCGTAACCCGATTTATTCAGCAGTCCCTATCGAGCTTTTTCTTACCAAATCCAGTCCCAGATAAGAAGTTTTTAGTGCCTTTGTCTCATGCAGCACCGTATATGGTAAAAGTAGACCAAAACTTAAGAATCTTTAACCCCAATATGGTACATGTGACTTGCCTTTTACATGCAATTAACAGCGTCGCAGAAACCGTTAGAAATGAACATCTTTCAGTAAATAAATTAATTTCAAATGTAAAAAAAGTGTTTCTAAAAGCACCTCTAAGAGTGCAGATGAATAAGAAGAGATTACCAGGAGTTATTTTACCTCCAGAACCTGTAATTACCTAGCGGGGAGCATGAATTAAGGTCGCAGAATATTTTGAAGCCATTATACAACTAATTTTGGAATTAGATGACTATTCGCAGTGTGTTGTGCAAAGTTAAGAGTTGGTAAAAAGTGCAAGTGTAGTTAAAGTTCTTGTTTTTATTAAGGTCAATTTTAGTTTTCTACCGGACATAATATCCTCGTTAGAGAGTAGAAATTTGAGTTTAAGAGACTCAATTAGCATTGTTGAAACTTTTTCCGCTAAATGTATTCCCATACAACATTCCCGGTAAAGTAGGAGGTCAAATAAGGAACAAATTGGATGTAACTGTAAAAAGGAATGAAGGATTTAAATACCTAACTGCAGTAAAACGCATTTATGAAGGTAAACCATCCAACGAAGTTGTATTTTGGCCTTAAACTTCACTACCTAAGTTGCAGTATTGTCCGATTACATCAGTAGATGTTGAAAGAAGCTTCTCTTTGTATAAACTTATTTTTACTAATAGAAAACTATCTTTTTTAGTTGAAAATTTTGAAAAATATTTAGTAATAAATGCCTTTTATACAATTTCAGGTTAAAGAATTGGTTACTTTTATTTTTCTTTGTTTTTTTTTGCATTTTTTTTTTAAATAAACAAACATCTTTTTTAGAACCCGTTTCTTACCTTATTTTTCTATAATAAATTAGGAAACATTGCATACCAGTATGCATATTTGGTCAAAAAAATGCATATGCCTGCATATTTTAAAGGCAAACAGATGCATATATTACGCCCTTTACTAATCACCTAACCCTTGGTAAGGTCGAGAAAAAAAACATTCATGTACGTTTTCGATCAACAAGGGTACTTACCTTAAAAACTGTATATTTGTAAAATTTCAATAGACAAAGGTTTACCTACAAGTAGGCATTTTTAGCACGATAAAGAATCAAATTTTCAGTCTAGTAAAGAATCTACAGGGTGGTTTATTTGAAATAACAAATTTCAATATTTTTGGTTCCTTTATTATGACATACAATCAATTGACGTAAACTCCACTGTGAAAACCGCAACTCAATATCTTTATTCGCGTTGACCTTATAAGTATTTAAAATTTGTCAAAATATCGTTGGACACTCGGTGTTATTTCGATTTTCAATTTAAAGAACGACCAAACATATTTTCTGTTGACAATTAACGAGCAACGTTGTAGAAAAGAAGAACTTCGTGCAACTTCACCACAAAGTAACGGACTAATATAAAGGCCCACAGGTTGACAACCTCTGACTCACACAATGATTTCTAAGATTAAAAAATCCCATATCGTCCTTTTACAGAAACATATCAGCTCTATACAAAATAATGCGTCACCAGTTTAACTACGATCCTTTCTACTTTTACCTAAACTTTTCTTGGCAAACAATTTAAAACCGTCCTTTGTATATCGCACGTCGGGATCCTCAATGGGTATTTGTACACTGGAACATTGTAGTCTGGCAGAATGCGGGTCCGGTATTATGGAGAGCTGCTCCAGATCTCCCTGTAAACATCCATATAGTTTGTAAGGATTTTAATGTACCTGCGTTGATTAAAAGCAGGGTTCACTGTGTTTCAGTGCGGGTGGGCGGCTTTTTATAGTTGTGGTGAGGAGTTGACAACATATGCGTGGGATTTTTTATGGGGACTTTTTTTTTAATAAGATTGGCAAATAAAACAAAATATAATTTTTCGTTAGCAAATAATACATTCACAGAGCATAAAACAAATACAGGGAAAAATCAGTATTTGCAACAAGAAAAAATTACGAATTTTAGATCTCTGTTTATGATGTAGTTTACTGGCGCCCTATAAACTACTTACAGGGTTCTCCAAACTTTCCAACCTTAGGGCTATACTGATTACTCCAGTAAGTTCCAAAAAGGAAATTTTAATTTTCCTGCCATTATCTATAATTTCTAGGCTAGTCGCCGAGTACGCACCCTGACCGAGCATACGCTTGCTAAATTCGCTAGTTCAACCACTGTTGTGGTGTACTGTATTGTTATGACCGCGACACTTAACGACATCTGGTGGTTACACGCGGAAATAGATAATGTACCCTCTATCCATCGCTAATAGATAGCGCTCAAATCGCGTCGGACCTCGTTGGTTCAAGAAAGTTCTGATGTATTCCGCTCACTTCTGGATGGCAGTAATTGGAGTATAAACAGGCTAGCGGCGTGACCGCGAGTAAGTACACCTAGGGAACGCGAAGGAAGTGAATCTGTGTGTTGTGAAATAAAGTATTGCGTAACTCCTTAAAACGTGTTTGTGTGTGTTTAAAAGACCTCTTCGTAACAGTATTTTGATTTGACTTGTTGTTTCTGCGTGTGATTTACTAGTATGGAAAAGAAGCGAAAAATAGACAGTGAATGCAGAACGTTCAAAGATCAATGGAACTTATAAAAGGGCCTTTTTGAAGCAAATTCAAATAGAAAAGTTTTTATAAGCATGTGTCCCAAAAAGTCTGGTTTTCAAGATACAGGGTATCAAAGTATAAAAATTTTTTTTAATATTTCAAACATCCTTTTGCCGATTTTAGTGAAATAGGCCAGTGTTGTTCGTTGTGATAAGACGCTAAGTCAGCACTGACTAGATGATAATTATGAGTTCCAGTGGCGTCCCGGGGGGCAGTTACACAAATAATCTTTGCAAAAGAAATGTACGCCACTGACTTATTTAAAAAATTTACATTGTTTTTGGGTTAAGCAGCTAAAAATAAAACTTATTTGTCTCCTGATATTATTTTGTATCTTACTTCGTTTTTGGAAAAAAAAATTTTTCGACATGCAATGAAATGGCTTTTCTTTTTTTTTCTAAAACGAAGTAAGATACGAAAAAATATCAAGGGAGAAGAAAGTCGTATTTTTAGCTGCTTAACCTGAAAACAATATGAAATGTTTAAACAAGTCAGTGCAGATGTGACGTCACATACTGTCATCTGGGAGTCCACTAAATAGTGGAGTTACTATTTGATTTTACGTTCCTGTGCGCCCTAATTCAAAGTGATCCATGGCCGGGCCGAAGGGGCTCATTCTATTAAAATCCTTAAAATTGTCTCTTTCCCTAGCCAGAATATTATATTGTTTTTGTCAAATACCTATTTAAAATCTAATAAAAATATTTAAATCGGAAATCAACATTTCGAATACTCAATATAAAGACACACAAAATGACATCCTTACCGTAAAAAGATATCCTATTATGATATCACAGTCATCAGGGACATCTAATGAATGACTATGCAGGATATCTGTTCTTACCCATTCGCAGTCCACATAGGTATCTACGGTGCTGTCATCTCGAATGCTAACCAAAACAGAAAAAAACAAATTGTAGTACTTAGCACCAGTACAATCATAGTAATAACAACATAATACATCAGCTAAGTGGAATGACCTAATGGACCATTTTTGAACCCTTCCTTGGAGGGATGTTTGTTTTACCCCTGACGATTCATTCATCTGTGCTAGAGAAATATCGGACGTTATCCTTACTGGCATGGAAGTTTTCATCTCTTTCTCAAAAAAGCGCACTTCTAACGACAAGCCTTGATTTACCAAAACTTGCGAAATCAAAAAATTATTTCTACCGACAATGGCGTCAAAAGCCTACCACCGAAAATCGTAACATCTTTGTTAACGCTCGAAACCAATGCAAGCAAACGATGAACCAAGCAAAGAAGCACACAACGGGAGGATCAAGGAAAAACTTCTTGAATGACCTAACGGGTCAAGATCTCTTTGGTCGGTAGGTAAGGCTGCGGTAGCTCGCTTAATTCCACCCGGAGCGGTGCATGATAGAAATACACGACGAGCCACTGCAGCCCACCCGTAATTGGTTCAACGTACTGTCCCTCGAACGACACTGTTTAAAAATTCTTTTATCTGGATGCAACGCGTATTTCTGTTTTTTTTTTTGAGTGGAAATAACAAAAAACATAAAATAAAAAAAATTATTTATTTTATTTAAAAAAAAAGGAGATGGAACTCTTCAGCTATGCTATGATGAGCTGAATAAGCAAAAGCGTAGTAGACGGCTATGAAACAAAAAAAAATATTAAGTTAATTAAATTAAAAGAGAAAGTAAATGATGAAATAAGACAAATACAAGTAGTAGTCAGGGTACACGCACAGAACCAGCTGTGGAGCATGCGTGTCAATTACCCTGGCTCACTGGAGGGGGTTTAACAAGCGCCACCAGCTTTACCACAAGAAAAGCTGAAAACCTCCAAGATGGTTGTGGAGTTAGCTCTGGCCGTGCAACCTGACACAAAGTAAACTAAAGTGAAAAGGGGGGAGCTGTACAAATAAAACAAGTGTTTAAAAATATTGCTGGCTTTTATTAAAAACAATATGGGGGTTAGTATTTAAACCTTACTCTGCACTGTTATCCGTGCTGCTGCAGAGGAATATGGCGAAAAACGGTGGACTTGTTCCAGTAGGAAAGTAAGAACCGATGACAAACAGAAGACATCAAAAAAGAAGGGGGGATGAAAGATGTCAAAAGAAAAGACCGTAGTCGGAGCTTCTAGGGTCCTAGATATTTGGTTTTTAGGAGGTTCACAACGGTGATGGGTGCTGCTAAATTATTCGGCCCCTTTAGGTCCTGGTGACCGGACTTGACTTCCAACAGCGAACAAAGGCAATCAAAAAATCCCACGTAGTGGTTTTCCGGCCGCAAACCTAAAAGTATTAACTACAAAACGAAGTAAACTTAAGGGCGGCAAGAAATAAACCCTCAAAACCCAAAATTCGTTGAAGATGACTTAAATAGTCGTGGATTTAAAAAGGCTTCTTGCTTCGTCGTCTGTTAGAGATCAAGTGAAGTCACAGCAAATTTCAGCGAAAGACTCCAGACTGCTCGAACCAAAAATAGGCCGGTTCACCTACTAGCGGGTGATATAGAGGTAAGTATAGTGGGTCCTGACTACCCAGTTACAGGTATTTAAATTGAGTGAAATTAAACAGATATACCAAAATTAAATTATTGCTGCGTAATCAATGCAACTCACTATAAATGTTCTTCAAATAATACCTAGCCCAAATATCCTTGCCAATTCGGTTGCTGGAATATAGATGCCATTACATAAAAAAAAAACACAAGTTAACCTAAAAAGTTTTGCAACCAAACTGACAGTAAAAATGGATCACCAAAACAAAAGAAACTTCCTGTAGTAATATATTAAGGGATAGGGAAATTATCGAAAATCACTCCGAAGATTTTTTGCCGTGGAAATCGCTCGAGGGCTTGCCCGAGAGCGATTTCCTATTGGCAAAAAATCTGAGAATGATTTTCTGATTATTTCCCAATCCCGAAATGTATTTTGAAGATTATTTACCAAATAAAAAACTAACGATTTCTGACGGGTGAGATTTTCACTTTTGACAAGGGTGATTTTCACCGGAGGGCGGGAGATTATCGCTGAATAATCAGGTGAAAATCAACCCGCTTTTATAATGGATGAGGTAAATAATCACAAAAATACTGCTTTATAAGAAATCATAGCATAGCTAACGCAAGACAAATTAGGTGATTGAAGATATGGACCACATGTAATCCTGCTTGGCCAAAGACACCGAAAGAAAGACAATTAACATTAGGTAGGTATCTAGTTTGATACAAAAAACAAAACATTGAACATTTCACCAATTTTAAAAGTTAAAATTCAAATCAGATATATGATATAAGTTACTATACTTAGGCCAGCTCTTATGGCTTGTTAGTGACAAAATCGAATTGTTACATGAAGAAAGTCATCACTCTGGAACGACTTCCCTAAGGACATGTTCCCCAACGAGTAGAATCTCTCCGAAGATTCAAAACTAACGTGAATCATTTTTTTGAGCACACGCACCGCTTACTGAGCGCCATAAAGGATTAATCCTGCAGTGCTGTGCCTTATCGTAAAAAAACATAATACTTATCAAGGATAAAATTAATTCATATTATCTCTTATTCTAATCCACTGGCCAGTTCAAATATTATACCTACTGCAAAGCTGTAAGTAAAGTTCACAATCTCTGAAATCGAATTATAAAATGTTTGCGCATTCAATTATTAATTTTTTAATTAGTTTATAAGATCGTTAATATGATCTTGTAAGAAATTAATTTGGCGTATAATTTGTGTGATAAGTACTCTATAAAACTCGAAGTCCAAAATTCCTCTCAGTGACTCATCACTAGCAAATAGAGAGCTAGGCTTTCCTATTCCTTGAGAAAATTCATCCATAAATGCCTGTCACTGGGCAGAATGTGTGGATTTTGGGTATACTTAGTTTTATACCTCAGGGTTTTCCGAAAATGAAACCGAAAATATTTCAAAATAACTCACTTAAGTCAGTTTGTATTAATTTATAGTAGAATCCATCAATGTTAAAAAAGAAAATGGAAATACGTGTTTTCAAATCAATTTAATGGGTGTCAAAACTGAAAATGGCCGTAATTCGGCTGACTTTTATTTTGCCCAATTTAGATATACTAATCTATCGCAGATTTCGTTTTAACCTAACTACACCGAACTTTTTATTAGGTACGTTATACCTAATAGCAACTTGATGCCACTGAGCATCGCTCAATCTGGCCGGTATTCTGATCACATCCGTTCCGTTTTCTGCAGCGTGGATTAGTTTCAAATCAGGGCCAGCGACTTCCAACGACAAATACGTATCCTGCTTGCTACGGGAACGCAGACTGAATAATGTTCCCAGAGTGGCCTGAAACAAGGAAAATAACAATTTATTTGAAAGCTTGCTTGTGTGTCCACTAGATAGTAATAAAATATTTAAATAGAAACGAAATTTCGGGGCGCGAATATAAATAATTTAATTACGAAAATTGATGTCGACTATTTTGTAATAGATTTGCTACATTTCTTTGTTAATTGAATCCACTAGTTTCAAAACTCCCTAAATCCATTAAGGTTAAATGTTGATAAATCGCCAAAAACTGATTTCACATATTCCCGTCTTTCTATTTTGAAAATATTTAATAATAATAATAATAATAATAATAATAATAGTAATAATAATAAATCGTCTTTATTCAGCTTTTTTGGGATAGTATAAAAACAAAATTCAATTACTAGAAATATATACATGTTATAGCTGAAAAGGCGAAGTGTCGTCCATAATGGGCGTTTTTCTACTTAACATTAATGTTACACTAAAATTTATATTTATATACTTACAGATATAGGTATATAATGATATAATAATTTATTAATTTCAGGCGGACAATCATACATTTATATATTATACATACAAACACTACATTTAATCCATATAGAGAACGTAAAATTCAAAGAATATATTACAGTGCTGTTGTTACAATAAAAATTAAAGTATGATGATAGTATTCCAAGGCGATGCAGTTATACAGTGAATATTGATCCCTGTTAAGAATTTCCGGCCTGTAGCAACAATAGTGCTTTTAATTTTTTTTTTGGAAATTTATAATGTTGTCGTTGTAATAGTCATTAGTCAAATTATTGTAGTGGTGCTGAACTGAAACGAGAAGGACCTTTAAATGTTGCTGTGCAGTGTCTGGGAATGACCATAAAGCCTCGGTCACGATACGAGCGGTAAGCGGTAAGCGGTAAACCGGCAGGGCGGCAGAGCGGTAGTGGCCACGATACAAGCGGTGTTTTTGAGTTTAAT
This sequence comes from Polydrusus tereticollis, assembly GCA_963920685.1. Lineage (NCBI taxonomy): Eukaryota > Metazoa > Arthropoda > Insecta > Coleoptera > Curculionidae > Polydrusus > Polydrusus tereticollis. The sequence continues at coordinate 81,001,668 of OY987329.1, read as the reverse complement.
TCTTATTTAGTCATCGAAATGGAGTCTCCGGACGAGGTTGTCCAACTCCTGTGCTTAAGTGATAACTGCACTTTGAAAAGAGGTGTGTTAGATAGGTTACACAGGCGTAAAATGTTCGGTGTTTACCCTATAAACAGGCTTAGAGTTCGATTCGGTGAATATCATCATCTGTTTGCCGATTTGAGAAGAGATGCAACCCGGTTTTTTGAGTACACCAGAATGTCAATTGGAACTTTTGACTACATATTAAGCAAGATGTGATTTATTAAATATTAGATAAAACTTCCACCCAACGATGCAATGAGTATGCAGGCAACTTATCAATAAACTTATATTTAAACACCATGCATGTTTATAATTTTAAATAACTTAAGTATCTGATAGGTTAATCGCTGCTCCGACCTCATTCCACAGATTCCTGGTGACTATGCTGTTATTGAAGTCATTGTGACAATCGTTCCAAAGAGGAGGTCTTGACTGAGCTTCAGAAATGAGAACTTCATATTTAGCACCCACGAGCTTTCTTCCTAACTTTGCCTTTTTAGTTGATTTAACAACGGAGTCTACAACATTTGGGTTCGACATGATACACAGCAAGTGACAGAATGAACTGAGCGATGAGCGGCAGGAGAAAAATTTAATGTCTGAAGTTAGCGGCGGGCGGCGGGTCAGCGGCACCGTGTGGTGCCGCCCTGCCGCTTACGTCTGTCGTGGCCAGTGTCGGGCGTTCTCCGTATGCACAATAGAAACATTAAACTTTGCGTCGCCGCTCAGCCGCCCTACCGCTCACCGCTCACCGCTCACCGCTTACCGCTCGTATCGTGGCCGAGGCCTAAGATTTCTGCTTCGCGTGTCTTCGTGAATGATGTATTTAAACTTGGTAAGCTTACGTAAGAGGTAGGAAGGCTGATCGTTTAATAGTAAGCGGTGACCCAGAGTGAGGAGATGAAGTTGCCGAAGTTTATTTAGTTTCAATCGGCCTGTATCCAAAATCTTATTACTGACACTTTCATGTCTTCTGATGCCATAGGCAAAGCGATATCATGAGTTCTGGATTTTTTGTAGTCTAGCTTTATCGACTGCGGTTAGACAAGGTCCATAGACAGAATCACAATACGACATATTTCGAGATGGTCAACGATTCGCAAAGTTTCAATTTTATTATGGAGTTTAGGATTTCACGACTGCTGTATAGCTGTTTTAACATACTATAGGATGTTTTGCAGAGCTGACTAACGTGCTTTGTAAAACTTAGGTTGCTATCAAACCAAATCCCTAGATTTTTACACTCTGTAACAAACGTGAGAGTCTCCGTATTGACCTTGATTTTAAGTTGGTTAGTAGCAATGCTGCGTGCTTGTTTTGGTCCAAAAAGGATGACTGAGGATTTTAGTGCATTTAATTTAAGGTTATGTGCAAAAGATATGTCAGTCAGGACTTTTAAATCATTATTAATTTGTTCACTAGCGGAAGCCCACTGTAAGTTTAGGATATCAAGATAGATCTGGGTATCATCTGCATAGTGGTGAATATTACAGTTTTGGACCATTGAGTGAAGTTAGCCGTGTAGATTGAAAACAACAGTGGCGATAAGATAAAGCCTTGTGGGACTCCAGTGTGAATTTGACGAGGCTGGTAAGTAGTAGCGTGGTAAATGACCTGTTGTGATCTATCACTTAAAAAGCTTTTTATCAAGAAAACTGAATGGTTTAAAAATCCAAAATATAGAAGGTTATTGCATAGCGTAACATGGTCGAGAGTATTAAATGCCTTGATGTAGTCCAAAAGAACCATGCAGGTAGCTTTACCTCGATTTCTTAGGATGTCGTCCATAATATTGAGCAGGGCGGTGGTGCTGTGTTGTGGGCGAAAGCCCGATTGTATTTCGGGTATTATCTTATTCGAAAAGACAAATTCGGATATTTGTTTGTGCATAATTCTTTTAAGTATTTTGGAGAGAATGGGTAAAATACTAATTGGTTGAGGTTGGCCGAAATCCTTTGGGTTAGGAACCTTGGCCTTGGGTACATTAGCATGTTTTCAAGCATCAGGGAAAGGATTTGAGGAGAGTATTTTATTATTAATATATGTTATGTGATCGTTCAAATGTGAAAATATTAAGTGTAGCATTGATAAGGATACTTGATCTGAGCCAGTAGCGAAGCTTTTAATTAGGCTAAACTGTTTGGCTACTTCATGGCTTGATACTTGAGAGAACTGAAAGCTCACGCGAAGCTGGTGTATGATGTCATATTTTTAAAAGATCCAGTTTGTACTGGGTTTTACTGACTACTGGCAAAGTTGTAAAGTTTTGATTTATTTGATCGACCTTTTCTAAGTTGGAGGGTAGTTCAGCATTTGTATTACTTTTGATGACGTGTAAAGACCTTAGAGTGTTCCATGTTTCTTTAGATGTATTTCTACGTATTATATATTCGATGTATACCTTTTTTTGGCGTTTTATAGGTCCCGCAGTGTAATTGCAAAGTTATTTGTAGTAATTTAAATGAGTAGTACATTTTGATATTTTATGTCGTTTATAGGCGTTATCTCTAAGCTTAATCATTTCTTTAACTTTATCATTTAGCCACGGCGTGGGTGGCTTGGATACTCGTTTACTACATGTCGAAAATATGAATAATTTGGCTAGTAAGATATTCTACAATAAGGTTTACGCATTCAAGACTATTTATGTAATCCCAGTTAATTTGTTGTAAATAAGCAGAAAAAATGTCCTCGTTAAAATTTTTAAAATTTCTAAATGTGATAAATTGTACAACTTTCCTTTCCTTATTTTTATTAACCCTGCAAGATGTAACACAATGATCTAATATGTCATGTAGATCAATTACTGTTATGCTGTTAACCACTGAATCCTCTCAGACTATTATAACATCTAATAAGGAATTTATCGTATTTGTAATTCTGGTGGGTTCTGACACTATCTGATTAAGATTGTAAGCTTTTAGAAGATTGCTAAATAGTTGAGAGTTGTTAGCATCAGCTGCTGGCATATTGATATTAATATCAGGCATTTTGGCAGTATTTTAACGAAAAGGGTCATAAACTTGAAAGTTTACCTGTTTCTTCGAAAAGTATATCAACAATGCGAGAATTTAAATAATCAAAATTTAGTTTTCGGGTATTGATGTTGATCTTCGGATTTGTTGGGTTTTGCAACTTTCATAAATAAACGAATATTTTTGAAAACAAACAACGGTGGTTTATTATTTAATTTATAAACAAAATATGAAAAAATACATGATCTTTAAACGAAATTAGAGTAACAACTACACTATTAAGTGGGGAATTTGGTCCACTGGCTCACATATAGTGAGTGGGTGAGCATTTTCAGGTTCAGGCACAGTAACATTATCGGATGTATGTTTTCTTTTTCTTCCGAGGGTTCGTCCAAGTGCCGGATGCACTTCGGCCAGGTTTGACCCATTGTGCTTACCCTAGCTTGTTCTTTCACCCACTCATTAATTTCAGTTGCTTGCACTAATTAGGTCAACTGGGGAGAGCGTCGGAATATCCTCTGGTTCTAGTCTTGGTTGCCCGAGTATTTGTTGCCTTTTCCGATCCAATGACTCGCAGTCTCAAATAATATGCTGTACCGTTTCACTTTCTCGCTTACATAACCTACAGCTTAGGTCTCAGTTATACAGTTGCATACGGTGCAGGTGCTTCTTGACGGTCATGTGTCCTGTCAGAATTCCTGTGATAATTCTCAGCTGATTTTTGCTTATCAGAAGTAGCTGTTTTGTTAGTTTCGGGTCTGGGTCCCCAATGAAAGATTTGCTGTGGTTTAATCCCTGTGTGTTGTTCCAGTAGATTTTGTGTTGATTCCTTGTCTATCGTTTAATAACATCTTGTACTGTGCACCTTGGGACTCCGAGTGCCGGTTCTGGACCAATAAATGTTTTCTTCGACCCCTTTCTTGCAAGTGCGACGGCTTTTTCGTTTCCTATAATACCTTCATGTCCTGGTACCCATTGTAGTATTACTTTGTCGGCTTTTGTCAGAGCCATTACTTCCTCTTATCATTGCCATACCAGTCTTGATGTCACATTATTATTATTGGTTGTATGATCGTACTTCATTAGAACTTCCGTGTAATACTTCAGGGTTTCTAATGTGTGCCATTCTTTACCCCAACATTTTTCTAATAGTAATCTTACGTCTTTTCATTTTTCTTTACTAGAACTGACACCACTGGATAGTTGAGGTTGCATGATACTGCGTACTAACTGTACCTTTTATATAATACCGACTTGTACTATCCAAAATCTGACTTATAAGATTGTTCGCCTCGAATGGTTACTATTTTATTTCTTCCTTTTCTGAGTAAATACCTTTCACTCATGTTGTTTAAATTAAGATATCAACAGCATCATTAGCTATAAACGACTAACTTGAGATGTGTGCTGTAGCCATATGACCTTACACGACTGCTGTGATTGGCCGATGTTGAATTGTCGGCATTTGATTCCAACGCTGCTCGGATTTGTAGACTTTGGAATCTAACCTTATATTTTAAATGTAAATAGCGTATAGAGGTACTGGATTTTGCAGGTCAAACAGTTTACTAAATTATAGAGGCCAAGAATAAGAAACCATTTCCGTATTAAACTCATTTTTGGCCAAAAACGGATTTGTCGGGTTTTGAAACTAGTGGATTCAATTAAAAGCTAGAGATTATTTAAAAAAAAAATTGCTACTTTAAAACCCAAATTCTGTAACGTTTCGTTATTATGGTCAAAAATTCAGGTCAAGGAAAATACTGAAAAAACTTAATAAAGTGAATTCTTAATTTCTAACATTACTGGAAATTAATGGTTCCTGAAATTAATATTCACCTTTTATTATAATCAGGGTACACTCAAATTATTATCAGTATCATGAAAAGAACATAAATGCCTAAAAATTTTAAAGACAAAGGCTATGTTATAGACAGGGGCTTACCCTGTCCTCACATAGATACTGTATCACCCTGAGTATAAGGTTGGCTCGTTTTATTATTGCAAGACCAATTAAACACAACTTATTTTGCTAGGTCTTTATATTCTCCCACTATTGACCACCCTTACAATATTACACTATTTACATTGTTAAACACGAATACATCATTTTAACAACCCTAAAGCACTGCACCGAGATACCGTTAGGTTTTTACCATAGAGAATGAATCAGAAGTTGAATTAATTACAGCCTCATGCCGTCAAACAATTGGAGATAGAAAAAAACTTGAAATACGAAATTTTTAGGATTTTTACTGAATCATCAGAATCTTAGCAAAAAATTTCAAAAGATGATTACAATGCCAAAAAAAATAAGCAACTTATGTTTTTTTAAGTGGAACACCTTGTATCTATTTTATTAAAATTATAAATATTTATTTCCTGATTCCTAAAATATTATATAGTTTGTCTTTATTAGCTCAAACCGTTTTTAAGATATTAGCAATAGAAATATTAAAAAGTTGTATTTATTTTCGTTTATAAGTCTAGAATACCTTGAAAATGATAACGTCTGCCGACCTTTTCGTATTACAATTATTATTACGTCTAGAAAGCCATGGAAAACAAATGTTATTATGAGACGGAGAATGAAGCCAGATGGCTCCATCTCGTGGTGCTGGTAAAGAACACCAATTCCTAAGCATACCTGCGCCCTCTGACATGGACTTACAAAGCCACAAATATCAGAGGATCATCTGCAAAGATATGAAGTCACAATTACAGGAGTCCCCGCTAGGCAGCGCTATGCCCGAGCTAGGCGTCTTGTCGGTTTACAAACCAAAAACTTTACTCAATAACAAGGGTGTTTGCTTTATCCTTCTGCCAGAACCATCCTCAGATGCGTTCCGCTGTATTACAGCTCGTCAGTGAGACTATGGGTTCTGACAAAAGGAAAAAGCATAGGTGTCTGTTTTAAAACAGAAGAAACGGGATGAGACGGGGAATGAAGCCAGATGGCTCCATCTCGTGGTGTTAGTAAAGAACACCAATTCTTAAGCATACCTGCGCCCTCTGACATGGACTTACAAAGCCAAAAATATCAGAGGATCTCCTGCAAAGACGTTAAGTCGCAATTGCAAACCCTTGATTTTTGTTAAGTTTTCGGTTACTAAACCGACGCCCAGCTCGGGCATAGCGCTGCCTAGTGAGGACTCCTGCAATTGTGACGTGCCGTCTTTGCAGGAGATCTCTTGATATTTGTGGCTTTGTAAGTCCATGTCAGAGGGCGCAGGTATGCTTAAGAATTGATATTCTTTACTAACACCACGAGATGGAGCCATCTGGCTTCATTCTCCGTCTCATCCCGTTTCTTCTGTTTTAAAACAGACACCTGCTTTTTCCTTTTGTCAGAACCCATAGTCTCACTGACGAGCTGTAATAGAGCAAAACGCGTCTGAGGATGGTTCTGGCAGAAGGAAAAAGCAAACCCTTGATAAATGTTATTATGACATTTTTGGCATTGCTTACTTGTTTGCTTGTAATAAACTAACATTTTTCTTGGAATTTATAATAATAAAATGGGATATTTGCAGCACAAAAATTCGATGTTATCCGTCTATATTATTTAAATAATAGAAATTCATTTACAACTCGTAATTATTATCACAGGTTATTCCCCAATAGATTTTTACCTTCCACAATTTTTGTTTACGTTTAATTATTTTTCCTTTTAACATTGTATTAATTTTCTTTTAAAAGTTATATAACAATCATAAAAGTAAATTTTTTTATTTTAATTAATTATTGTTACTAAAATATTTTAATGATTAAATAAAAATTTTGATAGCAAACTACAAATTAATAGATATCAAATGGAAATAAACTTGTTGCATTTATTATTCAACGCCTCCTAAATGTTATTTTAATAGTAAGAGAAGCATCACTAATGTAGGCTATTTGATTTTCAAGACATTCTAGACTTATCAACGAAAATAAATACAACTTTTTAAAATTTTGATTATAAAAACGGTTTGAGCTAATATAGACAAACAATATGTTTTTGGAATCAGGACATAATATATATAATATAAAAATATCTATAATGTTAATAAAATGGATATAGGATGTTCCACTTAAAAAAACATAAGTTGCTTATTTTTTTTGGGCATTGTAATCATCTTTTGAAAATTTTTTGCTAAGATTCTGATGATTCAATAAAAATTCTAAAACTTTGTGTTTAAAGTTTTTTTTCTATCTCTAATGTTTTCGCTTTAGATAGGGGTCTAAATATAAACGAAAACCCTATACGTTTATAAGAACAGTAACTTCTGTTACCGGGCACGCGTCCATAAAATATCAATTACTTTAACGTTAGAAAAACACTTTGCCTGACACACATGTAAGATCAGGACATGTTCTATTATTGTTTTAGCCACGTGGAGTATCTGCTTACTTTGAAGTCTTACGGCACAATCATTTGTTTACGGCGCTACAGTGCTCTAGTATGGGAGGTCCACCACTCACTTGTGGTCACGTGGACACTCTTGATCAACAAATGGTTAGCGGCCATACTTGTTTACTGCCAGTAAGAAAATTGAAGAACCCGTTGAAGCATTAAATGATATTGCCTTTTATCGGTTCAAATATCACAGAACCCAATTTACATATTCTTGAAGCCGCAAACCTATTGCAAAGCTACCGGTTAACAGTTTTCGTAGACGTGAATTGAATATTATTTAGTTTAGCATATAGCATGTTTTTATGTTTACAGAAGAGTAGATGTTTTCTGAGAATAAGAATACTGTGGGATAAAACACTAGTTTATTACTTCAATTACTAGACAACGTGTTTCCCAAACAGGCTAGTTTCAAATAAATATATGGATTAATAGCTTTCAAAATAACCGGTTTCCATTTTACTAACACAACTCCAATTCAGCTAGAAACGTTCTTTTTGTAATAGCAATCATGAATTTAGAGTAGTTTTCCGAACTAAAATTGCAAATCCCCTCTAAATTTATTGGTGCCAAAATAAGTTTGCGTGGTTTTCTTTGTAAACTTACGAGCTTGTTATTGACAAAATGAATTCATTATGCATACCTAAGTATATTAAAAGAGACGTTTACGATAATTTCCGTTCACAACTATGTGTATGTGAAAATCAAATGCAAGTGATTGTTTACTTTCAAAGCTTTTGGATATTAGTAAAAAAAAAAATTACTTAGTTTTATTATTTTTCAATCGATTAAGTCTTCCAATTATAATATAATAATATAAAAACGTCACAATGACTTCCTTTAGAGTAACTCTAGTCACTAAACGTGAATTTAAAAGTATGCAATACTAGACAAGGCATTTGATAGAACGCAAGTTGCAAAGCACAATAATAGCGAGTTTGTTTTTAATTTATGCTTAATTATTATTCTACCGAGTGTTAATTAGGTAAATAGATAGAGAAATTTTTGTTTTTAGTAGACGGGTAAGTTCGGATGGATATTGTAGTACAGCCAATAAATACCTACCCATGGTCAGCTCTCGCATCTATATCTTATATACAGTGCGCGTCTAAAGTCTGAAGTACCCTCCCCCCCCCCCCTGTTAACTTTTGATGAACAAGAAAAGATTTTATCGATTAATTTTAAACTGGCGGCCACTTTTGTTACTGTGGGTTATTTTGATTTTTAAGCAATAGTAAAGGAACCTACTAATCGGCTAGGCGATAGTTTTAGTATTTTATAACAATAAAAAACTACCAAAATTACAAACACTGCTTAAGATGCTCAAAATGTTCCTCATTCACTTCCTGGCACATGTGTAGCCTATCGTGAAAATCTTTGCGAACATGGAAACATAAAAAATTTCTTGACTAATTGATGCGCACACTTGAATTATTCTCTGACGCAAATCGTCTAATGACTGCGGCTGGGTTATGAATACTTTGGACTTAATAAATTCCCACAAAAAAAAGTCCATTAGAGTTAGGTCCGGTGAGCGAGCAGGCCATTCGACATCACCACGATGACCAATCCAGCGCCCGGGATAGTGCTGATCAAGGTAGTTTCTAACATCTCTACTATGATGCGGCGGAGCTCCATCTTGAAATATTATAGGCATATCATCAAATTCATCAGGATATTCCTCAACACACTCCAGCATCAAATGTTCTACGGTATCTTCAATCATATCAAGATACACCGGTCCAGTTAAAATTCCGTGGATAAAAAGTGGCCCAATAATATGGTTTCCCAAAATACCTGCCCAAACGTTAAGTTTCTGAAGGAACTGGGTATTACATTTCCTGTAAATATGAGGATTTACATCGCTTCAATACCGAACATTTTGGCGGTTAACTTCTCCGTTTAGAAAGAAAGTACACTCATCACGAGAACAAATACATTTAAGGTAATTTGGGTAACGGTTCAGTCTTGCACCCATTAATTCACAAAACTCTAGTCTACGATCCGGATCATCTTCTGTTAACTCGTGTAACATTTTCAATTTCTAGGGATAAAGTTTAGAACGTTTCAATACTATCTGAACACTTTTAGTACTTACTTCGCATTCAGCTGCTACAAGCGATGTCGGCTGCATTGGATTAAAAATCATTTCAGCCACTATCTGAATATGTCTTTCTTCTTCTAATGAGGGCCGTCCACTTCTTTCTTTTAGCATTTCCAACACTTTCAGTTGTTTGGAACTTTCGAATTAATTCCTGCAAACAATTCCTTGAAATTGGGCGACCAGGAAAACGTTAATTAAAAATGCGCTCAGCAGCATGATAGCTACGTTGCGCCTCCCCAAAAATCGAAACTGCCTCTATTTTATCTTTCATTGGATGAAACATTTTAAATCAATTAAATAATTGACTTTAACGACCACAGTAATATAAGCTACATAACTTACTGACAAATACTTATTTGACAGGTCAAAACAAAACAGTTTTTTGTGAAGAAGCAAAGCCTACTTTGCATTCCAAATTAAAAAAAAATGTGATCTATTGTAATGCAATGGCAGCTAGGAAGCTTACCTATTTCTTCTCCTGTTTTCTAGGGTGTGGAACACAAAAAAAGAGTCACAATTCTTTTTACCCCCCACATAAATGGGCAAAAACTACCCTCTTGCCCCGCTTCCTAGTTGATATGAGTGTTTTGAGGAGTATGATTGGGATTGTTAAGAGGGTTTAGAGAGATGGAAAGGGTTACGAGTAAACTCTCATGAAAATTTCTATCAATCCCTCCAAATACGCATAACCACGAAAAAATTGCGAAAAAGGGTGGTTTCGAGGGTAAAAAAGGTTTTGACTATTTTTTTGGTTTTCTCCACCCTCGAAAACAAGGGAGCGGGGAAGTAAGTTTCATAGCTGCAGCTAATATTCATCAAAATGCGGCAAGATCTCAACTCATTCACAGTTTTATTGCTTAAAAGTCAAATTAAACCCACACATTGGCAGAAGTGGCCTCCATTTTGAAATGAATAGATAAAATATTTTTAAACTTGGGGATCGTTCATAGATTGAAAACACCTTTCCAACGAGGTATCACTCGATTCCATCTGCCATTTAAAATCTTTTTTCAAAATGGCGCCCTGCCGCCATCTTTGAAAACTGAGTCCAGAACTTATACTAAAAAAGTAGTATTTTAGTTATTATTCAACGTACCAAAATAGTATATTAAAGTACATGTTTTATAAAGCATCATCTTACAGCACGCGTCCATGTTAAAAAACGAGACGCTTGCGGCATAACATAACTGCTTTATAAAACACGTACTTTCTACTATTTTTTCTATTTCGTATTTTTTTCAATAAGAAAATACATATTTAAAAAGAAAATTAACCCTTCAAATTTTGTAAATTTGTATGTCTAAATGTTGGTAATACTATAAATTTACTTTTATCATAGTAGCCTTGACAATAAATAATATTTTCTTTGTGTCATTGTCACGAAATTTTTTGTGTTTTAATATTTCATAGAGTTGTTCATAATTATAATTAAAAAAATATGGAGCATGATAATTGCTAATAAAACGATAAATCAACTTTTACCAGAGAAATCCCGAAAACTTTCTTTTCTCATGGATCACAATAACAGGAAACGTCAGACGTCAACAGAATAAAACATTTAAATATTACCAATGCCAACCTTTAAAAATAAAAAAACGGTGCCGAAACAGATTTGTTTCGATACTGAAAACGGTGTCGAAACAGATTTCTTATGAAACAAAATTAGAAAAATTTCATTATTCTCACATTTGTTAATCAAAAGTTAACAGGGGGGGGGGACTTTAGACGCGCACTGTATAAATGAATATCGTGATGTATATTTTTACCATAATAATATTTTATTCCATTCAAGTTTAATCCAGGATGGTAATCTTTAAGGGCAATTGTTTGCGCAGAACACGATGGGTGGGGTCGCGGTGCGAGCCGAGTGAGAGTTCACCCTCTAAAAAGCCAAAAACACGCTTCTCCTGAATGTTTTCGAGCAAACAATTGCCCAGGCGTTCGCGGTTGTTCCTGCTGCTGCAAGTTTGAAAGGATGTGTGGTTTGGAAGTATATGTTTCCTTAGTGGCTTGGCAAGCGTTGTAAACCCTGCAGGTAGAGGTAAAGGGGGTCCTGATTTAAATGTTATTAGTCTTTATATGTCCCTATCTCCTATAATGTAATACCTGAAAGAAATTTAAAAAAATACACTAAAAAACAGAACCCTCTATTTATAGTCGGTACTGAAAATTAAGCCTTGTACTCAAGTGGCCCTTTAACCATTCAAATGTGTGTGTACTAATTTGCCCACAGTTGTAATAATTATTGTAGCAATTTCCCAAACTGACAGTCATAAAATTTATAACTTTACATAATTAAGTTATTGTTACAACTATACAGTAAGTCCTAGAAATAACATCTAAATTCATTTAAAATTCAGCGGTGTGTTGTTTGGAAAAACACTCCGACCCGTCGATTTTTATTTCTTAATGTGTCTCTTTGTTAGGTAAAATCATGTGTACAGGATGGTCCAATAATAAGTTACGACCATCAACTTCATTTTCTCACATAAGAATATATATTTTTTATTTTATTCTTGAATTTTGCAATATAATTCGAAGTGTGCCTTATGTAAAATGTCATATACCTAAACTCAACAGTTATCGAAAAACTTACGATTGAACATATCAATGAGTAAGACCTGTTTATTAAAGAAAGGAAACAACAAGTCAAATTAAATGTTAAAAATGTGCGTCATTAGCACATTTCTTCTTCAGGGGAGTCTGGATCTAATGGATTCAGAAATAAAGCCACTAATGCTGGCATTAATTAAAGTTGGAGAAATTAGAGATATACTTGTCCAGTTAAAGATTGTTCAAAGAAAGATGGGCCAATTACTCTTCCGCTCACTATTCCACAGCAAACATTTGTTTTTTTGAGTGTGCTGACTGTTTACCCTCATCACTCAATACGGATTTTCTGTTGGTCAATAACGACAATTTTGTTTGTTCATATTATCATTCAAACAGAACGAAGCTTCATCGGAAAAAATTAAATTTTTTGCTAACTTATTATCTATATTACACATATTCTGCATGCGCTCACAAAACTTATTTCGCCTATCAAAATCATCTTCAAATAACTCATGCACTGGAATAACTTTGTATGGGTGATATTTATGCTTTTGAACTATTCGGTGAACAACAGATTTCCGCATGTGTAAATGGGCCCCAATGTGCGACAGAAGAGTACATGAATATTGTTCCAAGATGTTGTGCATGATTTAGGCAAATCTCTAATATAACCGAATTCTCTAAATTTAGCCTCTATTCTACTCACCGCCTTTTGATATATGGGGGGACGATCAGGATGAATTTTATTAAATAATTGAGCTCTTTTTGTTTGAGAACGCGCTCTATCACCAAACCCAACTATGCATAGAATTTGAATTTTTTTTCGTTCCCTTAATGTCGTTGAAAAAAAAAACAAAATAAACACAAAATGGAATGTTTTGCTCAAGTTACAAGTAAATCCTCAGAAATACGGTCTAACTTATTGATATGTTAAATCGTAATTTTTTCGATATCTGTTGAGTTTAGGTATAGGACATGGTACATGAAACATATTTAGAATTCGATGCAAAATTAAAAAATGAAATAAAAAATAAATGTTTTTGTTTGAAGAAATGAGGTGGATGGTCGTAACTTATTTTTGAACTAACCTGTATAGATGAACTTACCATAAAAAAGATCAAATTAAAAAATGAAAATCGACGGGTCCGAGCATTTTTCCAAAAAGCATACCGCCAAAATTTAAATGAATTCAGACATTACTTCTGGGACTCACTGTATACACAGTGTGTAAAAAGTCCCGGACCGATCAATTATATAGAAAATGGCGCACAATATAAAAAAACTTTCGGTATAAAAGTTGTAGGCCTTAGAAAAATCTATAAAACTAGGATACTTATAATTATACTAATGATCAGACAAAACCTGCAGATCTGAACGAATTTAGAAGAAGAATTAATGAAGAAATGAATGTGAATCTATTAACCAAGAAATGTTAGAAAGCGTCATCGACAAATTTTATTATAATCTAGCCCATTGTCAAACTGTGGGAGGAGGACATTTTCAACATTTAATTAAATAACAACTTACTTAAATTTATTTTTGATCTTGTAAATTTGTTATTAATTTTACTGCTTGTACTTAATTTAATTGTTATTAAATTTTTGACAAAACTTGCGTGGGTACATTTAGTTCTATTTTAATGTTTTTTTACAGATTTCATGCAAAACATTCTGGTACAGGCTTGTAAAATGCAAAATATAGGTAATATCTTACCTGTTGTATTTATGTCCTTTAACTAAAATTATTTCCTAAACTAATGAGTTTAGCCATATGACATGTTTCATAGTTGTTGTTTAGAATGTCTTGAGGAATCAGAAAACGTGATTAAAAAGGGATTATTCCATTTAAATAAAACAAAGTTTTGTTAACCATGACTGTTTAAGGCACCCTGTATAATTATAGGTGTTCTAGTTCTATAGATTTTTTTAGGGCCTACATTTTTTATACCGGAAGTTTTTTATATTGCGCGCCATTTTCTATATAATTGACCGGTCCGGGACTTTTTACACACTGTGTATATACCAGTTAAAACAAGTAACAGGGAATTTAGCAGTATTAGGTATCTACACCTAATTTACTAACAACAATCGTATTCCTATTTTGAAAGGTAATATAATTTAGGGGTCTGGACTTTTTAATTAAAAAATGGTAATTGTCAACTTTTTTAAGAAAGTTCTATTAAATCAGTTCTTCGTAGTCACTTATTTTTATTTTTAATATAAATTTTCTAAACAGATTGAAAAAATAATTTTTAAAAAAGTCTTGCAAGAAAATGCTGGCTTCTCATTCTCCCTTTTAAGTAAAAATCCGGAAAATCGTGCGATTTCTGAAAAACGCCCGAGAAAACTCTTCGTCAATCTGTAACGTACACACACATAATCAGTAAGCAGTACAGACACCGTACGTACATAATTAGATTTTACTTTTTTCCTTCTCCTATTTGCAAAACTCAATTTTTCTTTAAAAGGCAAACGTATCCTCCGTTTTCTTTCATATTTATAATTTTTAATTGAAAATCTTACGTGCTGACAATTTTCCCTTCTCGATGCATCCGCGTTCGTAGCAATAAAATGGATTAATAAGCGCGAATTGTGAGTCGCAACGTGTTTTATTATGTCACTGAGGCATAAAGCGGTACAGCTAGCAAAATGCAAACAGCGAGAACATCGGCCATGGACGAACAATGTCACGGCCCTCTCCCTGACCTGTAGCGTCGTATCTCACTGCGAACGTCCAAGCAAACCTACCAGGGATAACTGGGATGACTAAACCAGAGGTATATCTAGGATTATTCTGTTGCCTTGTGTTAAAAGTTTATACATATAATTTTAAGATTTAAGAAGTAGTCCATATTCTGTGGCGAGATTGTAAATAGAAATAAATGTCTGTCTTTACCACCAAATAATAATAATATTTGGTGGTAAAGACAGACCTTTATTTTTATATATAATTTTAGGTTCTAAATCGCTAAATCAAGATAAATACGTCACTACAACCTAAACTTTTAATTTAAATATTAAACGAAAACTCCACACAATATTTCTTTTTATTAGGTATGTAGCCAATTTAGAAGTAAATAACTAAGTTTTGTCTTTATCTCTAAATACAAATTATAGGCATTACGGATGGTTCTTAGAGACAAAATACCAAGGGGTGCAAGACTTTCTGTAAAAGAGGTTGGTTGAAACCTACTGTTTTTTATTTAACATTTATTTCTCCTCTTGCATAGATTCTATGCTTATACAGTAAAATCTCTCAATAGCCACCACCTTCGGGGAATCAAATGTTGGTCGGTTAATACAGAATAATTAAAATAACGAACTGCTCTGCATTGTACAGTGTTTGTTTATTAATGAGTATCTACATTTATGTAAGTAATTTTAAATATTTTTGTTTAAATTTATCAAAACTAAAATTAAATAAGATTAAGCCAATTTACCAATATGTACGTACATACTAACATATATATTATACAATGTACTGTATGTTTGCTTTGAAATTCTTATTTTTTATAATAATCAGAAATTAATGATTGCTCCATATTTCTTAATTTATTTTTATTAAATTCAGATTCACATTTTAATAGCAATTGAGAAATACTTGTAGACTTAAAAGCCTTAGACACTGGAGTAAGTTCAGGTTTCTCTTCCTCTGTCTTAGAGTTGAGAATAGTTTCTCATCCGTTTCTTGGATCTCTTCAATTCACTCGATGATAGTCAATTCTGCACTTTCTGTTGGCAAACTGCTATCAATAGATGCAAATTATTTTAAGTTTACAAATATGTCCTTAAAGTTATGATTTCTTGAAGAGGACAACCACTGTCTATACATGTTAAAATCCTCCTAATAAGGTAGCTCCTGTAGAGCATTTAAAATTGTTAATAATGCCTTGGTTTGAAGGTTGGCAGTGCTTGTATTGGATGGAAGAAAAATAATTTTTACATTATTCAGTGTAATTTTGGGATGAGACGTTGCATTATCCAGCCAATACCACCCTTCTATTCTGCTTCTTCATTTTGGTATCAAATCTGTGAAGCCATCTTGTCATGATGTCTGCTGTCATCCACGCGTTTTTATTCGAGACCCATTGGAGAGATAACTTATCGATATGTGCGCCTTTAAAATATCAAGGATTTTTGATTTTGTCGATTAGAAGTGGTTCTTCCTTCTTACCTTCCATACTTGCACAGAACAGAATTGTAAATCGTTGTTTTGCTGTTTTTTTTTCCAGTACATTTGTCAGCTTACAATGCATATGTTTCTGTTGGCAATGCACGATAGTAATGACTTGTCTCATCTGCATTAATTAGGTTCCTTGCGGCATAATCCTATAAAATAGTCAATAGCCTTTCTTTCGAAGCAGTTACGTCTTCGATATTACGAGTAATATCGGCTGATTCGCCACATATTTCCTTAAAGGTAATATCGTGCCGACGACGGAATTCGGAATTTTTCTAAATCATTTGCTTGAATTGTGGTCCCGGATATTAGTAAGTGCTTGTTTCGCGCCTCACAAAACCAGTTAAAGACAACTTTGTCCACTGCCAGTCGTTCGGTTTTGGGAAATTTTCTTTTTTGTTCATCGTTGCCACCTTCTTGAAACAGATTTCTAACTTTTGCTTTATTTTGAAGCAACATAGTCACTTGGGTTTAATACACTTTAAATTTTTCTGCCAATTTCTTGGTACTTAAACCAGTTTTTTCACTTTCCCTAATTATTTCAATTTTCTGGCTTAAAGAAAGACATTTTCTTTTTCCGGCCATCTTGAAATATTCACGTTAGTCCCAAAACACACAGAAACTCTTCAGAACGAGACTAATGTTAGCAACCAATTTGTCAGCCTTTAAAGCAAATTGAGGGGAAAAAGTAATTAGTGTATGTACCTATATTTCTTACGAATTGTCGGGTCGTGTTTTACAGCCCCTAATTGAGGGTGTTTTAAGCATTACTGTTTACTAAAAATTCCAATGATGAGTACCCGCGTTTAACAGATGGGTCGGTAAAGAGGAGTATAAAATAATGGGATATCCATTTTTAAATATGGGGAAATCATAACCGGTCGCTTAACGCAGGTGGTGACTTTATAGAGGCGGTCGCACACAGAGGTTTTACTGTCCTTGTATTTATTTCTGAGTATAAGTAAAAGGTATTTATATTATTATTATTATTATAGAGAGTACTTTGACAAGCATCGGGAAGTAATTTTTCTCATTAATTTTATTTTTGTCATAAACATACATGTATGCCATAATAAACAGCAAACAACAGTATACAGGGTTATGATAAAGAAACGGATGAGCCTTTTATATGCAAAACCGCCCACTTAATCAAAAATCGCTCGGACCCGTCAAATTTATTTTTTGAAATGCATTTTTTTCTGAAAAAAGATGTTGTACAGGGTAGATCATAAAAGTGCTACTACTCTACAATCAATTCTAGACATTTTTCATTAATCATGCCCTATACTTATCTTCAGCCGTTTACGAAATATTAACACTTTATTGCTGGTATGCACCATTGGTATGTTTCTCGACATAGCAACGTTCTGAACTTAAGTCACAATCTTTTGACTATGACAATTTCTTATTTAAGTTTGAGACGTCAAAAAATTAAAGTGAATGTTAATCAAATTTGAATTTTGCTCTGCTGATATTTCATCAAAATGTGCCTCGCCGAAGATGAGCGCATTGAAATTTTGATTATGTTGGGTTGTTGAGATAAAAGTAGAAGTCATAGGGAAGTCCGTGATATATTTAATGAAAAATACGAAAATCACCCGCCTATTGGCCAATCAACAGTGTCTAGGGTAGGAAGTAAGTGGAGAACTTCCCGTACTATTAAAGATAGTGTTAAATGTGGTAGTCCTGGTATATCCGAGGAGAAAAAAGTAAATATATTATTATCACTACAGAAAGATTCTCATAGCTTAAGCACACAATTTGGACGGGACTACAATATTCACCAAACCACCGTATCTAAATTTTTACAAAAAGAGAAGTTTCATCCATACAAACCAGTATTTGTACAAGAGTTATTGGACGATGATCCTGATAGGCGAAACCAATTTTGTGATTGAGCTAACAGATAATAACGCAAGATTTGTCCAAAAAATTTGTTTTTCAGATGAAGCTACGTTTTGTTTAAATGGTCAGGGTAATAGACAGAACTACAGATACTGGGCACAGGAAAATCCTCACTGGTTCATAGAAAATCACACCCAGTATAATGAAAAGGTTAATGTTTGGGCGGGCATTGTTGAAAATACGATAATCGGACCATTTTTCTTTGATGAGAGTCTCACTGGAGACAGATATCTAAATTTCCTTCAAATGATGTGGTTCCAGCTCTTGCCACTCTATTTCCAGATGATTATGATCCTGATTTACCAAGTTTAACCTTATGGTTTCAACAGGATGGTGCTCCCCCGCATTATGCTGTTCATGTAAGGGAGTACTTAAATACAATTTTTCCAGGGCGGTGGATAGGTAGATAAAGTGGCCACCCAGATCGCCTGATCTTAATCCACAGGACTTTTTTTTTTATGGGGCTACGTCAAAAATATAGTTTATAAATCTTAACTCATCTCGGTAGATACACTGAAGGAGTCTATTCGACGAGTAATAAGAGAAATATCTCCACAAGTAGTACTAAATTTACAACAGGAATTTCTAGATCGATTGATCTACTGCAGAACAGTTGGTGGAGGACATTTTCAACATCTTGTAAAATAGTTTCTTTTCATTCTTTGTTGTTTGTTTATTTTGTTTCAAAATTGTTAAAAAATTTTAAATTATTAATATCTCGTAAACGGCTGAAGATAAGTATAAGGCATGATTAATGAAAAATGCCTAGAATTAATTGTAGAATATAAAAATGTAAAAATATACAATATGTTTTATTAAAAAAATTAAAGTTAACACATGTAGCACTTCTACGATCTACCCTGTAAAATACCTTTTTTGAACTTCAAAAAAATAAATTTGACGGGTCCGAGCGATTTTTGATTAAGTGGGCGCTTTTCCATATAAATGGCTGATCCGTTTCTTTATCATAACCCTGTATATGACTTTGCACCAAAGAAGTTCAAAGCACAACCTTTATTTTGATTGTCACAAGCTACGGCGAAATCCGACAAATTTACCAGGGTATTTGAAATTCACAATATACCAGTGCCTTGTCACACATAGAATAAATTCTTTGCTGGAAGGACGAGGTTGCGAGGCGCAATTCTCATTTAAAATGGAATTTGGAATTGGAGGATTTGGTGGGCGTATACTATATCAGGCATTTTAAGTGAAAATGTTTAGAGGGTACACACAATAGGGTCATAAAGTTTGAGGGCAACAACGCGCGAATAATATACAAATGTGATTGTTTAGTGAGGCAGATGTTTGATATCAATTTGAAGAACATGATCCCCCAATATATACCTTTTATTTTCATATGAACATTTTGGAGCAGGTTTTAAACTAGCGCATAGGAGACCGATAATAAAACAAATTCAAGTTAAAAATATACATTTTTCAAGAAAATTAAATTACATTATTGCATTTGTAAAAGAACTGATATAACTTCAACTAACTAAATAAACGACTTTATTACGACGCAATCATTGAATAATCCATAAATAGACGTTACTGATGAAGGAGTTACATTTTTTATCTAACACGTCATCACGATACAACTTAGAGTAGAGGATAAAAGAAAGAAGTTTGTCTCTTTCTTTTTGTCAGACTCAATCCGTGGACGCGTTTCGCCGTGTTACTATGAATATCGACTTGCGGCCTTTTTATTTTAAAAAAGCGCCGAGTCTCGGTCTTCAAGTATTGGTTCCGCTGTTTTGAAAAAGAACTTTTTCACTGATTTTCATGAAGTATGCAAAATGTTAATTAGGACATAGGGAAAAAACAACAAAAATTTCTCAATGATATTTGACATACCGGGTGTCCCACTAAGAATGGCTGTCGGCCGTATCTCAGAAAGTGTTAGTCGTATGGCTTGCGGAAAAAAAATATATTAGGTAAAGTGGTCATGAGAAATTGCTGGAAATTATTTTCAAGTTTCTCAGACTGGCGCTAGAGGGCGCAATAGTAACGGTAAATATGAATCACGAAGTTTTTTTTTATATTTTGAAGATTTATTAATAAAGTTCACCTATAGAACGTGTTCGTCACTTTTCAGATAAAGTGGTCGGGGAAGGTTGAACATTATTTGTAATAAATGCTGATAACTCCGTCTGGCTTAACATAATTTAGTAAACTTAGTTTTGTTAAAAAGGGCTTTTCTCACTCTATATATCATCTTATGAACTACGGAAATATGTGTTTTACACTAGGCGCTAGGGGGCGCTGTCTTACAACTTCACAAACATTGCGCGTTTTTTTCCATAATTGTAAATATAATAGTATATTCAATTTCACCTGATTACAAGGATGATTAAAAGTCTAAGAAGTCAGCGAAAACCGCAAGTTAATATCTATTTTCAATCCGGAGATATCAACAACAATAATCATAATTACGGAACATTATGATTTTATTTCTAAGTTGCCACTGTAAAGGGTTTTTTAAGAGTCAAATAGGCTTTGGAAAAACAAAATATGAATTAAAACTGTGCACGCGTGTCACCTTTAATTTACGTCAAAATTTTTGTCGTGCCAACAGTGTTGTGTCGTATTTGATTTTCAAAATGCCTCTGTTACTTGAAGAAGCGGTTGACATCATTGCGATGAATTTTGAATGTTTAGGAAATGCAACAGTTGCTGAACGGGTTTACGCAGTACGATACTCTCAAAGGCGCCGATACGACAGTAGAATGTTTAATCGTTTAGCTAGCCGTTTTCGTACTACTGAAAGTATTCGTCGCCCTGTATATCGCAGACGCCGCCGAGGTCGAACCGAGGAAAACATTGTAAATGTTTTGACATATGTGGAATTTAATCCACAAATTTGTATTAGATTAATTGTTATAGTCTTGGGCGTTACTCGCTCTACTGTGCATAGGATGTTATTAGAAGAAAGGTAAGTAATTATATCTTTATCTTATAACTTTATATAAGATATAGTTTGACGTTTCATGCAAAAGTAACCTTAATTGTTCGTGGTTCCGTGCGTCTATTTTTGAACAAAAACTCCAGATCTTTTCATAAATAGTAATCTGTACTATTTAACATTAAAGCAAGATGGCGTAAAAGTTAAAATTTTCATAACAATAGAGAACATGACCAATAACAACGACACCAAATATTCTATTTTCAAGTACACACTGTCAAGATCACAGAGAGGATACTCCAAGGCCCCATCCTATGCCACTAAGACTATTGTAATATTAATTCAATATAAAACATGTTTCAATTTGACACTAAACTTGTTAATTGAATCACAGAAAAAGTCAATATCACTCTTATTGGCTGCATAATTAGCCAAATTGCAATTACAATTCTCGAATATGGAGCATTAACCTCACAATTAGTTTTGTGAAAATTTACAAAAGTAATCTATTTCATTAAACAGCAGAAATGATGAGACAGAAAAATCATCATTAATATCATTAATAAAACAATCAATAATAAATGCAGGGAGTTGCCCACCTTGGAGGACTCCGGTTGTAATTAATACGTCTGAGGAAACAGTATTTTTTATTTTAACTGCTTGTGTTTGACCTCTAAGATTACTATCAAACCAGTACAATAAACTACCGAAAATTCCCAAAGCTGAGAGTTTCTGAATAAGCAAATCATGGTCAACCTTGTCAAAGGCCATGGAACAATCAGTATAAATTGCATCAATCTGCGACCTATTCTTCAAAGCCTCCAACAAAGCCTGCTCATAAGACGAAAAGTGGGTAACAGTGGATCTGACGATTGCTTAGAGATAGTCGTTATTGCAGTATCGTGGGCGAAGGTTTTTAAATAGTTAAATAATCACTAATAAGCTGCTTGACAGTGGCAACCTTTTAGACAACAGGTGTCACAATCTGATGACGGTAGCTCTTAATGTGGAGGCACTAGGTCGTGGTCCGTTATACTTACTCCTTCCCTTCGTTGTTGGCTTACCTTGGGCACCACCTGGTTTGACAGAAGTCCAAACCAGGAAAAATATACCGAATGTTAGTACACAATAAATAAAACCAATGTTTTCTCACACAAACAATAAAGTGTTTATTAAATAAAAATACTTGACCAAAAGGAAGGGTTTATGCTTGGTATATGATCAGTGTTAAATTGTTTAAAAATTAGCCTGAATTAAAGTTGTTTATGTTTAAGAATAAAGTATAAAAAATTTAAACCGATCTTTTCAAGACTCAAGGATTTATAAAACCATGCGATTATGTATCAATATAACCTCTGAAGATTCTAGAACCTTTAATACTTCAATTTGTTACGTTTGGTTATATGAAAAATGTGACCTCAAGTCTAGATCGCCTTACATTAAAAAAATATGTGGATTAAATTTTACTCAATTGAAATAAAAAAAGTAATAAATTGAAATTGCTTATTGTGAAACTATGGTGACGATAAGCATTAATTAAATTATAAAAAGCATATTCAGACGACTTTATACTGTCCTTTATACCACTCTGTGCAGCTAAGTCAGGATGGCCCCATGTGGTTTCTTCTGATCCTGGTAGGTCAGGTGGAATTGACTTAGCACAGCAGAGCTAGAACCCCAAGCTCTTACGTGGGCCTAAAGATTCCATGTGGTAGGCGCCTACATGAATTCCGAGCGGCAGCAAAAATCGGCCGAAATCCAATAATAAAACAAGCGGCAAAACCAATCCAACAAACCAACAAACCCCTAAAAATAATAGAAAAGAAAATTGCTCACTGAATGCCAACCCGAACAACAACCCAAAAAAGGGAATAAAAGGAGCTTACTTCTAAAAGGGGGATGAGACCTCGTGGCCTTTTGACAACGGCGGCTGGCTTGACCATCTTGTCTGAAGGATTTTAAGAAAGTAATATTAAAGGCCCCGAGAACTCCGAAGAAACCCCTTCTCCTTCAACAATAAGCTGATACAAAGTTTTGCCAACTTAACCTAAACCAAAAAGAAAAGAAGAGAACAGAGACACACTACAAACGATCAGAACGATAAGAGAGTGGGCTTTTACAAGAACCTATATTAAATAATAAAATAAAGAAAATAATTCCAAACAACTTTGTTTATAAATAAAATTGCCAAAAGTAAAAATGGGCGATCTGCGATTTGACGGAAGCCAGAAACAGAAATACGTGATCAACCTACTTGCAGCGTCTTGTGCGATTAACCAACAGAAAGGCGAACGCACTACATCTAACCCCACATATTTTGACTAATGTCCTGTAAACAAACATGACAGAATTTAATTAACAAGTTTTTTAACAAAATAACTATAAAAGATGTACTTTGTGGAAATATGTCTGTAAGGATCATAGGTAAGTCCAACATTCCCTACAAAGTCAATAGTGGCAATTTTAAAATTGCTACAGCTGTTTCAATTGCTCTTCATATTATGGCCCTGTATGTTCAAATTTGATGTCAAATACCTTAAATATATGTCGAATTTGTCAAAAAGTTTAAGTATTTCAACTTGAACCGGTTTTGAGGAAATATAAAAAAAAGGAAACATTTTCGATCTGACACGGAGCCGACGACCACTATGCAGGATGCACAAAGCTACAGTTTAGAGACCGTAGAATTTACGCGGTGTAATGGCGTATGGAAAACTTCTGAATAAGTAACATTTTAAGTTTTATCACAATTTACAAGCGGGTATTAATTAATATAATAAAACTGATCGCAAAACTGTTTACACTAGATCACCTCTTCAAAACTCCAATAAACCCGGCATAAAACCAAAAAGGACCTTTCGTAAAGGTTATAAATATCTTCCTTAAAACTGTCAATAAAACCAACAGTACTTCTGAACCCAAATCTGCAAGATGTTTTTAAGTCTACCACAGAACATTTTATAAAGCCTTCTTAAAACCGTTAGTACTTGCAATCAAATTTTATGCCTGATTTGAAATATTGATAATTTTATTATTATTGTGTCTTTAATAATTCTTTGTCAAAAACTTGTTGCACTTAAATTGTCAATATCAAAAAATGTCACCAAGTACAGTTAAATATGTCTGCCTTGATTGAAATATCTGCATGTGCTAACATTTTATAATCTAATATTAATAAACAACCTAGTAGAAATAAAAAATTGTAAACCCCGGCCACTTTATTGATAAAATATATAAAAAAGTTTTAAAAAAATCACGCGCCTTTCATTTGTTAGCTTATTAATTATTAATTACAATTAATAAAATAAATTGTAACCCTAGTTTTAGCTTAATCAGTATTATTTTGGGCTATTTAGGGGTTTATTTAACATATTAACATATTTTTGATAATTGCAGGCTAAATGTAAACAGTTAGAATAAATAAAAATATAACCCAACACTGTTGCCCTAACTTTGTTTAAACATGTCTGCCATAGTTGACGGAAAAAAACATAGCTGGAAAATTAATAAAACCGTTTATTTTAATAGAATGCCCTATTAAGAGTTTGTGGGTCTGTGAAATATTTTTATAAAGCAAAGGGTTTTGTTAAATTCCAATTGCTCCACTGTATTACAATTTTAAAACCTGTAAGACTTTATCCAGCTTTACTCCTTTTCTTTAAAACACTTAGGATTTGTTTCTGACAACCTCTAATACAAATGTACTTAGATAACATAACCAAAAAAACATTTATTTCGTGATTTCGTGTGTGTTAGCACCATAAGCAAGCAAAATTGAAAAAAATACAAGTAAGTAGATTTTAAACAGTTATTTTATGATAAAATACCTATAATAAGTGTATTATTGGTTTATTTTACCTATAGTAAGTGTAATATTAGTTAATTTGCAGAATGGTGCGAATGGGCATGTTTCATGACATATTTCTACACATGGGCGCCGCAGGCGTTAAAAAGGTGTATGCATACTTTGTTCGTATGAGATACAATCAATTTTTAAAAGATAAAAAGACTGAAAGTCTCAGCTTTTAAAATGACCACTTTTTCTAATGCTCAAGTATTTATCCAAAATAGTAGATATTTTTACTAAGTAAGTGCATAAAATGCTTTTTTGCGCCGCACTGCACTGACACTAACTAGAATTAGCAATCACAAAATGGCGTTTACTATGCGTTATATGCCCCCTCTCTTAAAGTTTAAAGGCGTAAGTGGGGAACCAAAGGATTTATAGGTGCTTTGTAAATACCAAAAGGTTTTAACTTAACTTACTAAAGCTACCAAAAAACTATAAGGTTTCAAGGAGCCTTTACCAATTATCGTTCAACGTAAATAGTATTTATGATAACATATATTAAGGGTAAGACTACTCAAGAGTTATTCGTTTTATTGCTTGATCGTAAGGAGTACTTAAAAACCATATTTTAAAACTACCATAAAACCCAAAGATTTATAGATGTCTACCACAAAACTTAAAATATTTAAAATCCTCTATAAACCTTAATAAGTTTATTGTGGTTTTGATTAACGCAGCAATTAAGTGATTATATAACCAATAGGTCTTAAAGAGCAAAAATATGTAACAACTTACTTTAAAGATAACTTGAAGGCCTTTTTTTAAGTACATATTATCTGTAAATAAATAGGTATGCACAAAAGAAATAACAAAACCCACTTCGGTTTATTTACCTTCTTAAACCTGTGATAAAACCCTATAAATACTTGTTGGCATTTAAATTGTTACTTGGGGCGTTTATCTGACTCTAGTAAAGAGATTCAATGCATCAAATAAATTAGAATTGTTAATTTAATAATTAACAGATATATTCATGGCAGTATTCTTGATTTCTTTGACTTCATCAATTAATTTAACGGGCGTCAATTTGAATTGTTTTGATACATTATTCATATAATCAGTTTCAATTATTGTTCTTAATTTTATGATTTTTAAAAAAAATTTAAATTAGTATCGTAGTTATTAGTTCGACCTGTATTTTACAATTGAAAATGGTTTCCTAATTAAATTGTACTATGTTTTTCTTTACTTAATCGTGTTACACCGAAACGCCGAGAATTTGTTCCTTACAGAGAGAACATTTTATATAAGTAAATAGATAGCATTTCCCATCGTTGGCTTTGACCGGCTTGAAGTTTGGGATAAAAGTTTAAGATCTTCCCTAGTTTAAACTTCTAACCTAAATAGGACTTGGTTGTCTTAATAAACGGGTTACTTTAATTCTATTTTATGCCGGTTTATTTTAAAGGAAGTTAGTTGTAGAGTATGTTGACATAAGAAAAACTGTGTTATATCATACTAGACGATTTTTACATCATTATTTCACCAGTTTTGAAGATACCTACCTACATTTTGATGTCATATTATTAATTTCAATTAAGTTATGACTTTAGATCAGGATCAGGCATATATTTGATAATGTTACAATACCTTTTGGCTTGAATTATTTTCTTTAAAATCAATCGATTTATATGGTGACGAACGGGTTAAATAAATCATAATCATGATATCTGATAACCAAACCGAATAGTGTTAAAAAAAATAAGAATAAAGAATATTAAATATTAAAAAGGCAATCTTAATAAAATATTTTTTGTTTTAATTAAGTACTTTAAAACTAAATTAATTAGATTGACTAGTATAAAAATTGTAACGATAAGTTGGTATTAAAATATGATATCTTGCAAGAAACATTTTCAAACATAAAAAGATGAAAGTTTTAAAAGCAAAAGAAAAGTTGTTTTAAAGAAATATATAGCCTCATAGTTTCCTAAAATTTATTTCGGAAGTTTAAACTAGAAAATAAGAGTTTCCTATTTGCTTGAAGTTAGCTAGGTTTAATACAATTTTCATTTTAAAGAACGGGGTTACTTTGAAACTTCTTATAATAAGTCTAGGATTTTCTTAAATAAAATTAAATCTCACATAACAGTTTTATTTTAAAGGGCATGGAAAAACATTTATTAATTTACTGTACGCTATTTTAAACTGATAAGCCGATATGCAGGATGTTTTTTAATAGGTATATAAGTATATCTAAGATAGAAAGTTCATACAAAGATGTGGTCAATAACGCTGCGTTTTCGAGTGAGGTAAAATGTCTCCGAGAAAACAATCGTCTTGTAGATCACATTAGTAAATAGTAATGAGGCTATACTGCAGATAGTATAAAATTGAAATAATTATTGAGTATAGTTTTTTACAATAAATAGTAAGAGAATACTACTTGGCAAGTGGTAATCATAATATGACATATAAATATGTATACATGTGAGAACTTTGTTCTCAAGTCACTTGCTGAGACCTTATACAATAAGGATTAACCAAATTATGCTAAAACAGCTATTCTCTGGGCTACATGCCCCAACGAGCGCTGAATTAAATAGCACAATTTGGCGTATTTTGACTAACACTGTTAGTACTAAAATACAGACTCAGATTGCAAAAACTACCGGGAAAGAAAAGAATGAATCTTTATTTCCAATGATAGGTTGCTACGCTGCTGCTACCTGTAGACCGGTTTCGAACTCTTTGGTTCTCGTCAGTACAGGGCAAGCATGACAAGCGAGCACACCTGCCATTGGAAAATTGAAACACCCTATAGCCACAATATTGTTCTGCCTAGGCAGTACAATACAGGTTGCGCCATCCTCCAGCAGTTTCTAGCAATCTGATGTGAAAGATACCGTATGGTACTATAACACAATAAATAGTAAGAGAATACTACTTGGCAAGCGGTAATCATAATATGACATATAAATATGTATACATGTGAGAACTTTGTTCTCAAGTCACTTGCTGAGACCTTATACAATAAGGATTAACCAAATTATGCTTAAACAGCTATTCTCTGGACTACATGCCCCAACGAGCGCTGAATTAAATAGCACAATTTGGCGTATTTTGACTAACACTGTTAGTACTAAAATACAGACTCAGATTGCAAAAACTACCGGGAAAGAAAAGAATGAATCTTTATTTCCAATGATAGGTTGCTACGCTGCTGCTACCTGTAGACCGGTTTCGAACTCTTTGGTTCTCGTCAGTACAGGGCAAGCATGACAAGCGAGCACACCTACCACTCGAAAATTGAAACACCCTATAGCCACAATATTGTTCTGCCTAGGCAGTACAATACAGGTGACGCCATCCTCCAGCAGTTTCTAGCAATCTGATGTGAAAGATACCGTATGGTACTATAACACAATAAATAGTAAGAGAATACTACTTGGCAAGTGGTAATCATAATATGACATATAAATATGTATACATGTGAGAACTTTGTTCTCAAGTCACTTGCTGAGACCTTATACAATAAGGATTAACCAAATTATGCTAAAACAGCTATTTTCTGGGCTACATGCCCCAACGAGCGCTGAATTAAATAGCACAATTTGGCGTATTTTGACTAACACTGTTAGTACTAAAATACAGACTCAGATTGCAAAAACTACCGGGAAAGAAAAAAAGTTGGGGCATGTAGCCCAGAGAATAGCTGTTTTAGCATAATTTGGTTAATCCTTATTGTATAAGGTCACAGCAAGTGACTTGAGAACAAAGTTCTCACATGTATACATATTTATATGTCATATTATAGTTTTTTAGTTTTAGTTAGCTTTTCTTAAAATAAGGAAGGTCTTAAAAATGAAAATAAAACGAGAAATGAATACAAAAAAAGGATGTTTTTTTTGTATATTTCACCGTCAAGGCAGATATATACAGAAACAACATTTAGAGTAAATTTGTGCAGCAACTAGACGATGATCAACATCAGCATATCCATTTTCAGCAGGAAGGTGCACCATCTTATACGACACCAGAGACTATAGGCCATCGTTTTAGTCCGTGTCTACCAAAACTATTGAAAAAATGTGTAGACAAAGATAGCACGCCCATAGTTTGTCCCTTTTTTTTTAATTTCAACATCCTGTATTTCAAAATTTCAAAAAGCGGCTGCGGACTAGGGTGGCCCATCTTCATATAATTTTTTTTTTGCTTTTGAATTTCTGTGTTCTCACCCTTTAAAAGTCTACAAAAATAACATCCTGTTGACAGAATTTATTTAAAATAAAAAAAGGGCTGCCGCCAACAACTGACAGTACACATGTATAAATATTATATGTCATATTATGATTACCACTTGCCAAGTAGTATTCTCTTACTATTTATTCTCTTACTATTTATTGAACTGAAAGTATGATGCCTAAGAAAATTTTCTTAGCTAAATTCGTCATGATTTCTGTTGTTTTGTTTCCTAACAATACGGGTCTAAACAGGGGCGGTCATATCAACATTTTGAGGGGGGGGCCATGCAGTGGCGGATCATGCCAATTTAGAGAGGCGGGGGCAGGAAAAGTCTTAGCGCCGCAGGCGAAAAATTTTTGGGTGCCACGCCCTTTTTTGTTGACGATTCTTGGTTTTCAAGTAGGAAAAATACGCAAAAAACGGCTAAGTAAATTTTAAGAAAATTATAGATACCTATATTATGTATATTATACCTACTTACTTAATTATTTTTATTAATATTTTTAAAAAATTAAGGGTTTGACACGATTTCAATTTATGGAGGCAGGGCTTTTATAATGTAAATCGACGTCAAGGGGGGGGCCATGGCCCCCATGGCCCCCCCCCCCCCGTATGACCGCGCCTGGGTCTAAAGCAGATAATCATTCTTATTCTTAAAAGTGTACCCCTTATTTAAACTATTTTATTACACACATAATTTTAATTTAAGCATTTTAATCATCCTTTATACAAATGACAAGAATATTATGATGTATAACAAAGCATTAAGATATTTATGGTTCTATGTTCAGGCATTACCAAATTAAACGGCTTTTTGGGGAAGGTCTGGGGTTTTCAAAAGATTATCATATTTTACTTAAAGTCTGTTCAGAGATATAAGAAAATGACTAACTGATCCCTATTAGCGAAGATCCGGGTCAGCTGTAATATTAAAATATGGCCGAACAGGTCCATATTTTGCTTAGAATTTAATTATGGGTTGTAATAAAAATAAGTGAGACATTAAATAATATTTTATTTATGTTTAAATGTGAAATTACAAGTTATTTTATTATTAAAAATTATATTTATGATTACAAAAATATACAAATTATTCGGTACTTATCATAATTATTCACTTAATATATAAATATCACTATCGCTATCATCATCCGTTCTAATTATTATTTGTGCTATATTGTTTATATGGATATAGAATTTTTCCACTTTTTCAACATGTATGTTTCAAGTAGGTACACTGGAGTTTATAGTAGGGCAAATATTGTTACGACGAATGGCAGATTTCAGTTGGTGCCAAACATGTTCGATGAGATTAAATATACAATGGTATGGTGGAAGCGTTAAAACTGTATGCCCTAGATTTTTTGCATGATTATCACAGAAGTATTCATTTTGTAGTTTTAAACTTTGTAAAACCTCAATTGATTGCCATGTGGTGTAATCTTCCCGAAAATAAATGTCATTATCATACATGTAGTTTTGGATTGTTGCTTTTGTGTCTTTTGAGGAGGCAGTCTTGGTCAACTGCCTACTATGGGAGCTTGCATTGTCCATTACAATAACGCTATTCGGAGGTATATTTGGAATTAGCTTGTTTTTAAACCAGTCATCAAATAAATCAGCAGTGGTGTTCTCATGCTAATCCAGAGAAGGATCTTTAATGTTTTTTTGCAGACAAAGAAAATCCATTTGGAATCCATCCGTCTTTAGATCCAGCATGCAAAATCGTAATTCGTTTACCTCTTTTTGATGGCGCGCTTGTTTTACACTTCCCGCTTGAGTCAACCCAACCCTTTTCCGGGGTATCATATGTGTCGAACCAGGTTTCATTCAAGTAAATAATCGGCCTTTGCTGATCTCTGTGAATCCTAATTTTGTGTAGATATTCGGATTGCCATTCCCAAATTCTACTGGATTCCATTAAAACTTGTCTTTAGTTAATTTTTTTAAATCTAAAGCCCATGTGTTGGATATACTTCCATAACGTTGTTCTGCCACATTTAACGCCGGTTTCATCGTTTTCAACCCTCTTTATTAAATTATCTAATGTAGGCACGCTTTGTTCCTCGTATAACTTGTAAATTTTACGCCGTATTATATCTTGATTACTTTCATTTTCCTTATATAGAAAATGCCAGTATCGGTTCCTTTTTTCCTCGCTAAAATGGGACTATTCACACTTTTCCATACAGTTGATGTTGGAATTTTTGTTAATGTGACCGTTTCTTCGAACGCTGCTTGCTTGCTGACCGCACGTTCAACGAGAGTTGAATGAACATTGTTTAAAACTTTCTTATTTTCCACAGAAAAGTGTTTTCTGCTTTTCGACGGGGTTATCTCCTGAGATACACTGGGCTCGCACATATTAATATAATGATTAAACAAACGCTGTATTACACACGAAGTAAGATTAATTACTAAGCTTAAAACTAACTAGAGTGGCTATATACAGGGCTGCCCAGAAGTCCGAAATAAAATTAATATAGCCTTAACCTGTAACTTTTGGGGAAAATGCTTGGACACGGAAATTTACTTATATATATATCAAAATGGGTTATATATGCTCACATTTTGACGTCATTCGTTTATTTTTTTATAGACATGTTAAAGATATGACGACATCGATTTTTTTTTTAATAGAAACATACAGCTTGTGATACATCATTTGAATATATCTCGTACAGTATGCTCATAAATTTTGACGCGATTCTGTCAAGCTATTTCAAAATGGAGACTGTTAAAAGTTTTAAAAAAATCTCTATTTAAATAAGAGGAAATGATAAATCATTGATGTTTATTTTACCTTTCAAGGTAAGAAATCTTCATTGTTTCACGTTCTGACATTTTGTGACATTGTGACTTAACAATTGTTATGGTTTATTTGTTATTTATTTTGTCAAAAAAAATGAAAATGTAACGAAGCAAAACAAAACACAACAAAAAGGTGGTTTAAATTGGCAAATGCTGGAAATGTCCTCCACCCTCTACTTGGCATGTTCTCAGACGATGGTAAAATCCGTCGACGGAATTTCGAATGGCTTCAGCCGGTATGTTATGTGTCTCCAATCTAATTTTTTTTTTCAAATCTTCAATATTATTTGGTATATTTTGGTAAATGGGATTAACCCTCTCATTTTGAATCAGGTAAAAATCGGTTTTAAATCACCAAACTATTACTTTAATAATGAATTTACGTCTTCCGGATTTGCAGTTTACTTTAAGACATTTTTAAGTACGGGCCATAATTTATTCATTCATTCATTGTTTGTTTATGGCCACCCTTGGATAATCCCATTCAAAGGCAAAGTGTAACTTTCTTATATCTCTGGATAAGCTTTACCTGCGGATGTATTTGTTTTTCCTAGAGCGGTTCAAAAATTTCCTCGAGCTGTCATTACTCTTTAGTTTCAATTCATATTTCAAAGCAAGGTTTAGTTTTAATATCTCTTTCAAAAAGAGAACATTAAATTTGTGATTGTGATTTGTGTTTTTCTCTTCCGTCATATCGACTATTCGACTAAGTTTAAGAAAAGATACTTAGGTATACCTGATTGGCAATTAGATGTATTAAGTGTACTGTTCTTTAACTTACGTCAAGTAAACTTAAATCATCGTCAAAGTGCTAAGTTAGTAATTGAGGAAGTACTTGTCTTCTGGAACAAAGCCCGTATTCCAACTCGATACCTACCGCATTGTATAAAAAAAATACAAATGAAGAACTAAGAGGTGTGCAAAAAAGTTCTCATAAAGCAACGGACGCAGCAAAAGAAAAAGGAACAACGTTTGCCGATAAATTAAACGATTTGTTTGATATCGCTCACGCAAACGCATTTAAAATGTTAAAAGTTATAAGAAGATATATAGTTTTTTGTCAGTCAATGAGAAAAAGATCATCCGAGATTTATGTATGGTGTAGACAAGAAGCTGACTGGAGAAGAGCAGAGATGAGAAGAGAGAGAACAGAGAGCTCGTGAAAAAATTGTAAGAAGTACTGGGGAGATCGATGAGAAGAGAGGATATGGGAGCCCTTGTAGCGTCGTCTAGCGCCTCGCATACAAGTTGTTCTTACGACGAAGAAAATCTTGAGAAATCAGGACCCTTACAACCAAAAAGACAACGGTTGGTAGAAAAAAAATTGGATAACCACAAAAGTAGTTGCAGCTCTCGACAAATATAAAATAAGTGACCGAGATTCCGTACATATTTTAAGTGCTGTCGCCGAAGCTTTGGAACATGATGTACTTTCTTTGTCCATAAGTCGAACAATAATTCAACGTTATAGACAACAACTTAGAAAAGAAAGTCGGAAAAACTAAAATTGGCTTCGAAAGACCATACATGTATGACTTCTGTAGTTCACTGGGATGAAGAATTATTTGCTGACCTAACTGGACCTAAAAAGCACGATAGGCTAACAGTTAAATACAAGTGGCGATACAGAATAAATTCTAAGGATACCAGTTTTACACACTTCAAAAGGTAGAGAGCAAGCTACTGCAGTTTATAAAGCGCAATTGGACTGGAATCTCCAAGATACAATAGTTGCATTATGTTGCGTACAAAGTTTTTGTAAGTGTAGGAGAAACATAAGGGTTTGTGAATTTTATATTTTCTTTGTATAGCGACAGTGAAAACCCTTTTATATTAAT
Source organism: Polydrusus tereticollis (assembly GCA_963920685.1). Taxonomy (NCBI): domain Eukaryota; kingdom Metazoa; phylum Arthropoda; class Insecta; order Coleoptera; family Curculionidae; genus Polydrusus; species Polydrusus tereticollis. The sequence continues at coordinate 80,967,922 of OY987329.1, read as the reverse complement.
TTCAATTATTTTTGTATAAATAATATTTCCTAGGTACTAAAAAATTATATTAATATTCATGAATGGCTTGTTCTTTTTTTCTTTGACATTCAAAATTTCTTGGTTCAAAGTATATTTGCAAAGTAGCTGTCAAAGAGAGTTACTGACTATCAATTGAAACTGATATAAAAGAACATCTTTAATAATAAAAACTTAAAGAATTTTTAAAAATCAAGACGACCCCAATTATGATGCCGGTGCCTTCAAAGCCCGTTAGAAGTACTTTTACAGCCCGATGAGACAAATGAGAGAAAGCGAAGCAGAAGAATGACAGCTGTTACAAGAATCGCACTCTTTGACATTTCTCGTGTTATCCTTTTTTACAATGAATTATTTGAAGTTGTTCCATCACTCTTACTCTTAAACGTTCAGACTACACGTGCCTAAGTCTAACCTTTACATTTTTAATAAATGGTGACTGAGGTTGACCTTCTCTTTTTGTGATTTTATAATTTTTTTTCCAGTTTTCTGCAGAAAATGGGTCCTTTTCTGTCGCAGGTAAGTAATTTTAATCATTTATTGATTAAGTGTGCTCAACCATCACCATTTTATCGGAAGATTCGAAAGAAATCGCTCAAAATGGGTCATTGACCTCCCAAAACCATGCAACGTTTCTTAGCAATTTTTTCTGTTCTATTTCCATTGCATTTTTTTTTATTTCAGAACTTGTTTTAAATTATAAATAGTACATTTTACCATGTTACTTTAAGTACCACAGGATAGTGACAATGTTAATAAAATATAATTTAGGTGTTCCTCGGAGAAGTTGTAAAATACAGAATCAGTGTCCCCCGATTGCAATGTATGTTTTTAAACTGTAAATATTACTTCACGACGACTATTCCCATTATCAATTTCATCACGATATCCCTGCAATACCTTTGTTTTGTGGTTTTATAGTTACACCGAACCAGCCAGACCATCAGCTTCCAGTTCTCCGAGTTCAAACTACTATTTTGTTAGAGAGTATGTACGTTAAAAGTACTTTGATACAAAGGCTTTTAAAAAAAAAAAAATATTTTTATCAACTAACAACACAAAATACAATTCAAGACTAACTATAATTTTTATTAATTTAAATATTCCAATGTCCAGCGACTCTGCTGAAATCGCAAAATTGGCGGCTTCTAGGAGCTTCACACGGGTCATCGTTCTGGTCACTGGTGGATTTCAGGAAATGGCATCTATTTAAGTCAAGATGTTATGTTTTCCCAAAATCCGCGGTGCTATACTATCACCATAATTCTTGGGTAAGTATTTAACTTAGGATAACCTAAAATATACTGAGAAAAGGCAACCTATCCACACTTACTCTGGCAACCTTACGCCCTGGAGGATGTGCTTCAGACAACAGTCCCTAAAAATGACCTTTGTTGTGCTGCCCGAAAACTCACTCCTTAGCTAGCTTAACTCAGGGTAGGTTCGCTTTTTTGTTTCTAGATTGAGAGGTTTAGCACTCTTATATAAGTAAGTTAAAGTCAAGTCCTGAAGGCACCACCTTAGTTTTATTTTACTTAAAAGCCTTTAAATGTTCTAGTGTTTGGCCTCAGAAAAAAAACCAACTAGGAAATAAAACACTTATGTCTCATTCGGTTTACAATAGCTTCTTATAAGCTCTCATTCACTTCTCAGTCCCTCAAAGTCACTCTATTTGAAATAAAAGCCGAATTTTCTCATAGGCCAATACAAATATTTATTCGTAAAGTCGTGTTAGGCCCTTGGCTACTTAGATTTATAAATGCGAGTTCCTCTTACTTGGATGGACAATAGATAGTTAAAGTTAAAATGTAAGTAATTGAAATGTACCAACATAGTGGTAGTATTAGGTTTGACATAAAAGTTTTGTAGGTTTAAATTTCAAAGTTAACAATAAAAGAGTAAGTAAAAGTCAAACCCTGTTTGACAGGGTCTTGTACTAGACGGCAACTGTCAGACCTACACCGTAAAAACGACTGTTTAGTTTGATCTGGCAGCCACATAGACCTACATCCAGGACATTGCCTCAGACTTGGAATTTCCGCAAGGTCTGTGCGAGAACCTCTCACAACTAACTAAATTTACCATAAGAGCATTGTTTAAGTACAATACAAAATCGTAGGAGTACCTGTGGTTACTCGATAAGTATACTAGCCACTCGGGCGTAGATAAGTTAAAATGTTAAAGTTACAAGTGTTAAATGTAGAAGAAACAAATGGCCTTTACAACATAGACATCCTAACTATTAGACCGAACAATAACAAATAAACGTGTTGTCATCATTGTATTCCAGTGTAAAGTTAATCAACATTCAAGCTGCTCCCCTCCACTTGGTTTGCCAGACTTACGCCACAGAAAACGTAGTTTTCTGGGCTTACTCTGTTAAAAGTATTAACTTCTATGATTTACTAGAATAACATGATGGGAAATATATAACATTGCCTAAAATCTTGTAAAAAACCTGTAGTATGGCAACGCAGCAAAAAAGAATCCGCCCAGATCCCATCGTTTTCGTGGCCAACCGCATTGACTCGGCAATACTCGGCATAGCGGATGTTCCATTTCATTTGTGACAGCGTTTTTCTGTGGGTTTTCCTGGAGTATTGTCAACCTAACCTTTATTGTTCTGTGGTTTTGTCGCATGCATATTATTATGTAAAGGCAGCGTAATCCTCACTCCCGACCCCACCTAGCTCCTCACAGCATCTCGCCGCCAAACGATTTTGGAACCACAATTTTATAGCATTTATGAATGGCGTGTCGGATCTATAGTTACGATGCCTATGGTTTACAATGTACAAGTTCTGTTCATAGCGTGGGCGCAATACTTTATCAAAACACTGTACATAGAACAATACGCAAATTCAAAATATTAGGATTTCTAATTGACTAAGTTTATGAAGAGAAATGATCACAGTGCACATGACTTATTTGAAGTAAGGTGCGTTACCCTGATTGCACCACAGTACTCACAGAAAAAGCTTATCTTGAGAAATAGCATACACGCCACGCGAAATAATATATCAAAAGTTGATTTCACGCTTCTCTGTCACTTAGTGGGTGCTCACAAGTTCCGTACTACTCAAGAAAATTGTTACTTAGCTGAAACTTTATGTGCTCCCGAAGTTCATTAAGACTTGATTGTCAGTAAAACACACACACATGGTATCTTAAACAGTCGACGTGGATACTGCTACACTGCTAGTCTCCAAAAATTCAAATAGTACATGGCAAGTGGCACGTCCCGCGTCCAGGCAGCTCCAATAAAAGAAAACTAGTACTCCAGTTTCAACTCGGACTTTTAGCCCCTACCAAAAAAAACAACCTAAAATCGAATTTTAGATGTACAACATGAAAGAAAAAACTGTCATAAGACCCACAGAGGTAATTAGATGCTAAAACTTAAACCTACCTTAAATAACTTACGAGGGTTTCATTCTATAAAATGGCGTCTAGGACCGCTTGTTGAAGTTGATGGAAAATCGTTTTAAATCGGCATTCCGTCCAAAGAATAAGCAAACTACTATATAATAATAATAAATGAATCGCCTTTATTCAGCTTTTTTGGGATAGTATAAAAACAAAATTAAATTACTAGAAATATATACATGTTATAGCTGAAAAGGCGAAGTGTCGTCCATAATGGGCGTTTTTCTACTTAACTATGCCATATTCTTTTTAACGGATTTGTGAAAGATTTATCGGCACCCCATGGCCTTCTCTGTCCAAGAAAACTAAAATTCGGGAGCTACTTCTACAAACGTGCTTTTACTTCAAGCGTCCATTATCGAAAGGGCCGGATATTGCTCCCTCTTCACCATGGATACCAAAAATTTTTGACAAATTAGTCATACCAATGACCCGACCCGTCTTAAATTATCTATTCTCTTAAACAGCTGATTCATAACAGCTATGACATTTGACCTACATCTTATATGCAAGGTTAAGAAGTTATTTCTATTGATAACTCGAAAACTTGATCAATTACTAATTAACTAAAACAAGGATTTAAATTAAGACCTGTATACAAGTAGTATTAAAGAAAAGAACAGAAGTCAATCCACTTGGCTATGTCCTACAAGATACGAAACATTCATGGAATATAAACATTATCAACAAAGGTTTCAAACTGAACATAGTGAAACTATTAACCATCAACAGGTTAGTTCAGGTTAGTTTAATATTTAAGGTGAGAGTCTACATAGGTACTTTAACAATTTAAAACCGAAAACTTAACATAGATAATCAAACTATGAAAATGCAATTTTCGAACCGTAACAAAGGGTCGCATGCGCATGACGCATTTACACTGCAAAATGGCCGCTGATTTTGACATTTTGCTTTCTTTTACCACAGCCTTTATTGCTTTTTTTTATGTCATCAGACTGCCTATGGATAAAGTATACCAGTAGTGCCTTAAAGTAACATTTTTAAGGCTGCTGGCCGGTTTAAAATGGCATTTTTAAGACGTTTGTAAAAAAGTACTTAAAATACATTATCAATATTATATTGCCTTTAGTTTACTTCATTTACTTATTTATAATTTTTAATTATTGTTTTGTTTGTCTCAGCAAACAATCTTCTAGCCCATACAAGTCATAAAATGTGTTGAAGAAATCGAATTTTGCTGTTAATTTATTAGTATGGATGCTTCTCGTTAAACCCAAATTATATTTCTCTTCTGCAATACTATAATAAATAATAATAATAGCAATTTTTTTACTTACATTCTGTATTCTCAGCGTCAGCGCCAGAGAAAATTCTCTAGGAAAATTATGTACTTCATCCTGGAAAAAAAGGAAGGCGGCCGGGATCCAGATATAGGAATTCGTCGTCAGACGCCATGCTGTCGGTCTGTCTGGAATAGACTGCCAACGATCCCTCGAGGGATGAAAGAATTGGCCCTCTTTAAGACTAAGTGGAGTCACTGTGTTATTGCAACTGGAAAAGAAACACAATCATGAGATGTATTAACGGTAAACATGATATTTTATTGGGCTGAAATTTAATTTGGCACACTATTGCAGTAAAATTGACGATTATATTTGGTTTTCTCAATGGTTAGTCGATTATTTCTTTTAAAGGCACTTGTGCTACACCCAAAGCAAATCCCTTTTCGTTCCGACATTTGTATTTTACAAAATGATAATACTGTATGTTTAGGTATTATTTAATATGATTACAAATTTTATTCATTAAAAAAATTAGCCTAAAAACTTGTGGTAAATTTAGTACTTTATATTCATTTTTATCTATGGGGCCTTATTATACTTTTTAGAGGCGTTTCGGATTTTTGCTGCTCCCTGCAAAAAACCTGCAGGCTCTCGTTTATTCTGATTAACTTGAAAATCAGCTCATGAATATTAAATGAGCTATACAGAAACATAAAAACTGTAAAGTATTTTTGTTTAGGGATTTTGGGGATTAGGTCCTCTTATAGGCCAAATGCAAATGAAGCTCTTAAGTGTTTAATTTTTTTTATGCTTTTAGGGAACCCAGTGTTTTCTATCTTTGAGGTTTTATACTGATAATATTATTATTTGGAACATTAAAGAAGCCAAGTTTTTATTTTTATTACTTTATCTTATATAAAGTGATTTCAACAGTAATAGTATATGATCTCAAAGCGGAATGAAAGTTTTCACCGATGTTGGTAAACTATTTTATTTGCAATCAATATATTTTTTTTGTTGTATTTAAATTTTTTCTTGTATTCAAAAATTCCAAAAATTACTTTTAAAATAACAAATAATTTGTGGCAACTATTTCATTCTCATTCATTTAGAAATTCAAATATTATCCTTACTGCGAACGTAATAAATAAATAAAAACACGAAATAAAACATTTTCAGTTCCAAAAATCTGTTTTCCCCAATCTATTTCCTGGGAGGTCGCTTTTTCAGATCATTGTAAATGTAAAAGTAGAACTTGAAAAAACGTTAAATTTTTTTACATGGATACCTACCCAGCTAAAATACACGGCGCGGCTTATTTAACGCATAACGAAAAATTTGCATCAATTTTGATGTTATGTATATTCCAAATTTGTGGTTCGTTTTTAATGACTTATTTTTCTAATTGTAGGTTTTTTCTTAAGCATATCACTGTCTCTATTGCTGTATAATACCGGGTGTTAGAAAAATGTTGTGGTTTTTATGGAAATTCACAACACCCTGTGGGATTTACTGGCCATTGCAAGTTATCGCAATTATAGCCAAATAAAGGTCTCGTGTTTCCTTTACATTTTCTTTTTTGATTCATTTGTTTATCTCTGTTTTTTCATGAAATACACAATTTTTAGATCAACGTGTTTTTGTTGACCTAAAATGCATTTATCGGAAAAGTAGCAGGCTAAGAAAATGAAAGATTACACAGAAACGTCATAAAGTGAAATGTAACAAAAGCGTTATCACGTGTGATTCTTCAGTTTATCACTTTTTAATTTGCTTTGCATACTTGTATTGGCAATTTCTAATTTTATTAGGTGTTATTAAAACAAAATGGCCCAAAATGCACGTGTAAGAAGAAATCTTTCGTCTGAAGAATGTGCTGGAGTCATAGCACTTGTGGAAGAAGGCTTGCCACAATTTCAAGTGACCCAACAATATAGAGTGACACAATCTGCTATCTCCATAGCATTGGCACGATTTCGGGAGACTGGTGCTAATCAAAGAAGACCTGAACAAGGACGAGATAGGTTGACAACGAATGACAAAGATCGCTTTTTGCGAATACAGGCATTACGACGTCGGTATAATTACCGTATTAGTCAAGATACAGTGCCTAGAAGGTTGGCAGAAAGTAGTATTACTCCCTATCGAGCCGCAACTGGTCCCCTCCTAACCATAAATCATAGAAGGCAGCGTCTTCAATTTGCCCAGGAGCACCAAAATTGGGGAGCTCGTGAATGGGGCAATGTATTGTTTAGCGATGAGTCAAGGTTTTGTCTTTTTAGTGATGATCGCCGTCGGAGAGTGTATCGACGTCCTGGCGAGAGATATGCTCAATGCAACATTGTCTGAACAGTAAGCTATGGAGGAGGATCTGTTATGATCTAAGGTGGCATTAGTTTGGATGCTCGCACGGAGTTAGTTGTGATTCAGGGAGGTCCTTTGACAGGTGATCTATATACATCAGACATTTTAGAACACCATGTGGTACCATATATCCCATTTATTGAAGATAATTTTTTATTCATGGACGATAATGTACGCCCACACGTGGCAAGAGTGTTACAAAATTATCTCCAAGAAACAGAAATTTTAACTTTGCCTTGGCCGGCAAGAAGTCCTGACATTTATTCTATTGAGCATTAATGGGATAACATGGGTCTACATGTAAGAGCCTTGCTTGATCCTCCTAGAAACTTAAATGATCTGTCATTTAGGCTTATGGAAATATGGAATCAGATTAATCAAGATGAAATTAGAAATCTGATTTTAAGTATGCCAAGAAGATGCGGAGCAGTAATTAAAGCAAGGGGAGGAAATACCCGCTACTAAATGTTGTTATTTAATTTTTTTGAACAACTTCAGAAATTACAATTTTTTTTCCCTGTATTTTTTTTGCTATGCTTTGTGGATTTAATATAATTAATTAGTACCAGATACTGATTCTTTATTTACTTTAAATTTTGTTTTTAATTGCTGTTGCGGTAATTTAAGCATTTCGTTCATTTTGTATTTTTTAACCAAACATTTTTTTATGAAAAACAAGTTCAACTAAAAATTGTGTATTTCATGAAAAAACAAAGATAAACAAATTAATCAAAAAAGAAAATGTAAAGGAAACATAAGACCTTCATTTGGCAGGGTGTTTTGAATTTTCATAAAAAAACACAACATTCTTATAACACCCGGTGTAATACCAAAGTTCCTTTTTTAAGCAAAATAAAAAAGGCAGTGATATGCTTAAGAAAAAAACTACAATTAGAAAAAGAAATCATTAAAAACGAACCACAAATTTGGAAAATACATAACATAAAAATTGAGGCAAATTTTCCGTTATGCGTTAAATAAGCCGCGCAGTGTATATTCGACAATGCAATGTTGCCGCGTTCACTAGAAAATAAAAGCAACTATGATGTTTTAAACGAATAACATACTTGTAATCTCCTTTAGTTTCTTAGAAACTTTTCTTATTATTTTTTTACTCATATCTGCTACCGTTCTTTTTTCCGAAAAACATGATCTTCCACAAATGCTGATATTTTAAGCTATGAAATACTAAGGCACATAAATTTGGAAAAGAGTTAGGAAACACATAGAAGCTATTCGCTAAATCTTAGATAGATATGTATGGCATAAGCAAGACGCTACTCACGGGCATAAAAAACTAATTAAAATTGCTCTTACAAAGGTCGTTACCAAATTAATACTTGAAGTTATACAAAAAGGGACGTAAATCTGAGGTAAATATTTATCGACATATTGCTCTTATACCAGTGATTGTCAGAGTATGGATTAAATCGATTAAAACTTTTTTATTTTTTGAAAAGTCAAAGTGCCCATTTTTAAAAATTAATAACTCGTAAACAAAAAGTCGGATCAAAATGCGAATTAGACCATCTCAAATACTTTATTTTTATAATACATCTAAAACCTACCTAAAAAATGTATAAAATCGTAGATTTTCGATAAAAACTAAAAATGACAATTTTTTAAAATGGTCTTTAATTTTTCTAAGTTAAAAAGAAACGATACAAATTTTAAATAGGGCACTGGATAGCGCTTCGTGAAATACGTTAAAATAAGTTAGTCTCTATGGCAACCAAACTAGAAATGACAGAAAAAATTCATGCAGGTAGAAATGTGGGGAATAATTTACTGAATATCTTTCATAAAGGTCACTGTTTCGTATACGAGGTGATTCAAAACTTACAGGCATTATGTGCAACTTTTTGTCACTCCCTATATTACGAATATTTTATGAAAATTTATTGTTAGAGAAAGGCCAATAAAATTCTGTCGAGATCCAAGAATTTACATGAAATATTTAGGATGTAAAAATGCATAGTTTTTCCATTTACGTAGGTCAGGTTTGAAAAGTTTCATTTTACCTTTCAATGTATTTTACACAGGGTTAAAAAAGGTCAAGTAAAAATTAAAAACCTTTAACCAAGCCAATTTTTCTTAATACTGATTTGTGGCCTTACACTACTTACTATAATATTTATTAAGGTTTTGAAGATTTGTGGTTTGTTAAGTGAAAGCGATTTTTCTTAATGTGGATACCTACCTGGGTAGGTTTTTTCCATAGATTTATTTAATTTTTTTCACTCATTGCTATATGTTGATTTCATATAGGGTGGAAGAGAAAGTCATGTAAAAATATAACACTATGTTTTGTCATCTTACACTATAGAGGGCTGTTACTTAATATTGTTTAACGCTTTTTCCCAGTTTTCAGTGTGCTGGGTGTCCCTAATTAGGGTTGAGTTGAACTAAATTCATATTAAAAATAGGAAAATATGAATAACTGTTTTTCTTCTAACCTTTTGAAATATAAAATAACAAATTTTAAATGCTTCGGGACGTTTTTGCTTCAATAAGGTTATAAAAAGATCTCTAGATTCTTTTAGAAATGGCGTTTATATGAAACTAATAGAATCTTTTACCTAAAGTTTTTTCCAACATTTTTTGTCCGCCTTAGAGTACCGGGGCTCCCGAAATATGATTAAATTGAGCTAAATTGATAATAAAAATCGGATAATATAAGAAACTGACTTTTTGTTAACCTTCTAAAACATAAAACAACTAATTTTGAAAAAAAAACGATACTATATCTGACAAATTTAGAATTAACCATAAATAGAAATATTAAACAAACCCCACCCTGATGTGGCCTAGTCCATGCATTAAAATGACTATCCTTACTTGACTAGAAAGTCTATTGATTCCAAATGATAGTGCGCAGGATTATGGCAAAAATAATTACATTTCATATTAGTAATATTTTATTTACTTATTTGAATTCTTGAATGCGCTCCATGGTTAGTAGAGGAAAACTAAGAGAGCTGGATCAGGTGGTGCTGGTGGTGCTGGTGGTGCAACTAACCCGGGTGGTTCGGTGGTGCGTTTTATGACCTAACCCGGGTGGTTCGGTGGTGCGTTTTATGATCTAACCCGGGCGGTTCGGTGGTGCGTTTTATGACCTAACCCGGGTGGTTCGGTGGTGCTGTTTTACGAGACCAGTGGTGCTGGTGGTGCTGTTTTACGAGACCAGTGGTGCTGGTGGTGCGTTTTATGATCTAACCCGGGCGGTTCGGTGGTGCGTTTTATGACCTAACCCGGGTGGTTCGGTGGTGCTGTTTTACGAGACCAGTGGTGCTGGTGGTGCTGTTTTACGAGACCAGTGGTGCTGGTGGTGCTGTTTTACGAGACCAGTGGTGCTGGTGGTGCGTTTTATGATCTAACCCAAGTGGTTCGGTGGTGCGTTTTATGATCTAACCCGGGCGGTTCGGTGGTGCGTTTTATGACCTAACCCGGGTGGTTCGGTGGTGCTGTTTTACGAGACCAGTGGTGCTGGTGGTGCTGTTTTACGAGACCAGTGGTGCTGGTGGTGCTGTTTTACGAGACCAGTGGTGCTGGTGGTGCGTTTTATGATCTAACCCAAGTGGTTCGGTGGTGCGTTTTATGATCTAACCCGGGTGGTTCGGTGGTGCTGTTTATGAGCTAACCCGGGTGCTTTCGTGAGGCGGCTCTGTCAATATCTCTCTACTGTGTTAATTTATGCGGGTAATAAAACCGACAAGGGTCGGATCGGCCTGCATGCTTATAGAGGTAAAAAACCGCTTTAGAATGTTTTTGGTATATCTTTTTTAGATAATTTTGGGGGAAATAATTTGCCTGAGATGCCAATTAAAAAAAGCCTACATTTAATTGTATTTTAGATTCTTGAATTTTGTACATGGATTAAAAATCTACTATTTCTTGAAATTGTATACATTATGTTAGATAATTAAGGAATAAAAAAGATGAAAATAGCAATTATAATTAGAAAAAAAATATTTTAATGTTATTAAGACTTTGTAAATATCTGTAAAAACTGTTCTAAATCCTGTCATTTCTGAAACTTGTATACTGAGTGTTTAGAATTTAGTAAAAAATTAAAAAAATGTTTTAACGTTATTAAGCCCTGTGAAACTTTGTAAAAAATGACTAAAACAGTCGCAAATCGTCCTATTTTCTTAAAAGTGTATACTGAGTGTTTAGAATTTAGTAAAAATTAAAAAAAATGTTTTAAATTTGTTAAATCATGTGAAATCTTGTATAAAATGACTAGAACCGTTCTTAATCATGTCATTTCTGAAAATTGTATACTGAGTGTTTAGAATTTAGTAAAAAATTAAAAAAAATGTTTTAACGTTATTAAGCCCTGTGAAACTTTGTAAAAAATGACTAAAACAGTCGCAAATCGTCCTATTTTCTTAAAAGTGTATACTGAGTGTTTAGAATTTAGTAAAAATTAAAAAAAATGTTTTAAATTTGTTAAATCATGTGAAATCTTGTATAAAATGACTAGAACCGTTCTTAATCATGGCATTTCTGAAAATTGTATACTGAGTGTTTAGAATTTAGTAAAAAATTAAAAAAAATGTTTTAACGTTATTAAGCCCTGTGAAACTTTGTAAAAAATGACTAAAACAGTCGCAAATCGTCCTATTTTCTTAAAAGTGTATACTGAGTGTTTAGAATTTAGTAAAAATTAAAAAAAAATGTTTTAAATTTGTTAAATCATGTGAAATCTTGTATAAAATGACCAGAACCGTTCTTAATCATGGCATTTCTGAAAATTGTATACTGAGTGTTTAGAATTTAGTAAAAAATTAAAAAAAAAATGTTTTAACGTTATTAAGCCCTGTGAAACTTTGTAAAAAATGACTAAAACAGTCGCAAATCGTCCTATTTTCTTAAAAGTGTATACTGAGTGTTTAGAATTTACTAAAAATTAAAAAAAATGTTTTAAATTTGTTAAATCATGTGAAATCTTGTATAAAATGACTAGAACCGTTCTTAATCATGACATTTCTGAAAATTGTATACTGAGTGTTAAGTATTTAGTGAAATGGTGGCTATTTAGTTAATTCGTGACTTGTTTTGTACAGATTCTTTAGCATTTCTTAAGAACCGAAAAAGAAAACAGAAAAGAAAAAATAAAAGAAAAAAACAACTCCAAGTGTCTTTGCGAACAATCGGCAATAAAATAGAGTATTTCAGTTTTTAATTTTTCGTAAATAAAAGTTGGTTAGATTAATAGTCTCTGTGAATATAATAACATAAACAAAGTGATATGCCGTAAATTTAGGAGTACAGTATAAATTATGCCTCTATTAAAATATACCGCAATAACTAACTACCAAAGGATTTTTGTTATTTTGAATATATTTGATGCTCATAGCATTATCACATTTCCAAAGGCTCTAAATTTTAGAAAAATGTTCTAATAGAATATGTCTATCAATATAAAGTAAAGGTAATGTTAGGTTTTTTAAAAAATACGACCTACAACAGTCTCTGCTACAGCATGGCTGACTCTGTAGAAACTTCTGTGAAACCATAATAATTATATCAATAATCGAGTTGTCGTTATGATAATATTTTCTTCCAATATCCGACTCCACTATCCATAAAAGTTATGTTAGAAAATTCATAATTATTGAGCGCATTGTAATTTTTAAAAAGAAATTCACTTCACACACAAAGATGTAGCCATTCAATCCATGAAAATAATGCAAGTCAGTATGCGTATGTTATGGCTAACTGTTTAAATGTCTATTCCTTCCACGTTTATCGGAAGAAATACTTTTTTTATACTAGTATTTTAGTTGAAAATAAGATCATAAATCATCTATACAAAACAAGCGTCCCTTATGGATTTGAACGAAAATCATAGATTCGACTATTTTCATGAAAAATAAATCTAAGTACGGAATAATGCAGGAAGATTATCTATTTTCTTGGTTTAGAAAGTGATGTAGTTAAGATTTATAACTTAGGAATAAATAAATTATTATTAATCTTTTCGACCTATTTCTCTTGCATATTTAATTTCTTTGATAGTAAGAACTAATCTTTTTATTTTACAAAGTAAAAAAAAAAGCTAAAGATCGGCGTTGTCAGTCAGGTATAAGAACTGATTTAACACGATGGTTTTTGTACAAACGTTCACATACAATTGTATGCTTTTTAACCGATTGTGTCGGAAAAAATGACGATTTATAGATTAGATATTTAGACGAAGAGCTAACCTTCTCAATAAAGTATTGATTATTGCCCTGCTAGCTAGACAACACTTTTTATGTTAGTCAAAAAAAAATTTTTTTTTTCGGACGCTATTACAGATTTCATCGTTAACTAACAAACATTAAGACCAAAAAATTAGCGCGCAAGATGAAATGTATAGGTTCACTTCATTTCTACATTATTTTACAACTCTCAATCGCATTAAAAACAAGATCGAATAAAAAACAACTTATGACATATGGACGAAAAATGTTTTTCGGGCTATTTAGGTTAGCGACCGCATTACGTCTGAAATACTACATTTTTCGAGCTTATAACATAATTTACTATTTTAACGTTAAAATAGGGGAAATGATGTATCAAAATGGATACTTTTTTTTGTCGGTCACGAGATTATAGTTTCTTTTAAAATGAACTCTAATATTTACAACACAAAATATCCTTTAAACCACATTAGTTTAAAACTCGTCTGTCGCTTTCCCTCTATTGTGAGTTTGATTAAAGTATAGCGTAGTATATATTTAGATGAATTTCGCAAATGTTGAATACTTTCAAAACTGAAAAAGCCGCCCTTTGCAATAAATATCTCCGTAGAGTTAGGTACCCTGCAGATTAAGGGTATTTCAGCGGATAATCATATACAAATTCAAAGATTTTGTCTATTTTAATGGATTAACAAACAATATCTATAGGATGACTTTACTGATAAAAAAAAAATAACAAAAATCCATAAAGTCTAGGCTCACATGAAATTCCATAAAGAGCAGCTGCATAGCCTTATCACATCAAACTATATTTTTATTTCGTTCTATTGTCAAAAGTCTGTGTTTAGGAGATTATCGTTCATTTTAAAATGAACTCTAATATGTACATCACCATAAACTACCTCTTAAGCCGTCGTAAAAATACACTTTTCGATTTACCTCTATATTGATTTTCTAATATTAAATATCTACAATAGTCGAAATTCGCTCGCTAATACCTATGTATACAAGGTTTCTTCAAAAAATGACAATTTTGTTGTTTAATGGCTTGAAAAAATGGAAAAAGGAGGTTTTTGCATCCATTTATTTCCAGATGAGTGTTAAAAATACTTATAAAACTCGGTATACCGAAGATCAAACATTAATGAGAGGGTTGAGTCCTGTTTGCCAAATCCTGATTTTTAATTTGACGTTGGCAACGGTACAATTTTTTAACATTTATCATAAGAGGCGTATATTTTTGGAGCTTAGATCTACCAGTTTATCCACGCCCCATTTATTGTTAGTGCTTTAGTAATTTTACTTTCCAATTATTTTTTACCAAAACGCGTAGTTGAAACAGTGTCTATATCAGACGATATAATAAATTTTAAGGATTAATTTGCTTACAAATACACTTTAATTTATTTAGGCTAAAGCAGCCAGACATATACTGGAACTACGAAAACCCTATTACAATTTGGTTGCCTAGAGAAAATTTTGTAAAAAACATAGCTTTCTACACAAATGCTTGCACATTATGTACCTATCATTTTAAGATACCTGGCGACATCAATGTAAGCATTGACATAATGACGCAAGATATAGATAGGTACTAGAATATTCAAGATTTCTATTAACGATACACTTCAGCATACATGCGAGATGTCATTAATGTCTACGGAAGGCAACAGACATACCAGCTATTTTTACATGGGATTCCATAGACTTGGACGCTTCTTGTTTAGAAATATTTGATGTCATCTTGAGGAGTTCTGTATTGAAGCATCAAACCTACCTGCCAAATAATTGACGAAATATGGGATATCATAAAATATGCCCCCCCCCCCCCCCATCGAACTAAATGATCCTATAAACCAGCTTCACAGACCGTAATTTGTGATGCTAACACGATTAATACGCAATAGAACAAGATTAAGAAACAAAATTTAAAGTAGCTCTTTATCACACGAAAATAATTAAATAATTTACGGTTACAGAACAATAATTATTTTAAAAAGCTGTATAACTAAATATATTATGTTATTAGGAATATTCTGTCTAAAGTAACAGCTAATCTTAGTCGAAAATGAGATCGTATTATTGATTGTTGAATTCGTTAGGTATGAAATAAAATTAGAGATTTCGTCTATTTTTTCACGATTAAAAAAGAATACCTCTATTTAGCTAAAAAATGAAACGATTACAGTGGTAGATTAATTCACTTTACCAAGCATGTAAACTACTAATTTTGCAATAAATATCTTCTATATTTCTAGGTAGGTTTACTCGAAAATGTGGGGCTATTTTCATCAAAAATCCCGATACGAAATTGAAAAATTTGCCTATTTTTGTCGGTTTACAAAGTGATAGTGGAATATTGGTTTGATCAAAGAACAATAATTATTTTAAAAATGTTGCATAATTAACTAAATGTCGGTGTTATCAGGCAGGCAAGAAGTTATTTATCTGAATCTTATTTGTACCATTAGCGTTTATATACAAATGTTAGTGGTTTTCAAAAATTGATATCTCGGAAATTATTAGGTTTAGACTTATAATACGCATATTAAAAAATAATGACTACTTTATGCAAAATTCAAAAATATTATAAGATGTAGGATATCCCAGTAACTTAACCAAAGATTTTCGGTCTTCGTAAAGCTTTATACGTTTCTTCAGCGTACCAAACATTCACTTTTTTAAATATTGACATCGGGTTAGGATTCTGAACATAGGATTAACATCACTCCAATAGTGAACATGTTGCGTTGTCACAGTTCCATTCGTCGAAAAGTAAACAAAACCGTTTGAGCTACGTGGGGAATAAATAAAGTTGGCTTGTTGAAAAATTTTAATATTTATTAAGGTAAAAGACTATAAATATATCGATACAACACTTTGGCATTTCTAATACTACAAACATGAATATCTAAAATGTGATATTTACAACCGTCAACTCTCTCTCCCTTCTCTAATTTTGGTACACCAATGCTGTCTTCTAAGTTTATAATATATGGCGTCCTGCAGTTTAATTCCGAAAATGTTTTAACTAAAAATTCCTCTTTAACACATCCTTTAACGTAAATAATGTCTGCGTCTATCAGATTGTTGGATATGATATTATGTAGTTCCTTGTAATCGGTATCACCATAATTATAAAGGATACCATGATGATTTCCAAATAGATATTTGACTTGTTTCTTGCAAGCCTTACTTAAGGTGTCGAATGGTTTAACTGGTTTAAAAAAGTAACTTTTCATACTATTCCCATCATAAATAGCCAATTCTTTCGCGCAAAATTCAGGTATGTTAAATCCTTGAATATCGACTACAACGAACTTCATTGTCTGAAGACTCAAATCAAACAAGTATATTTTCATATTTTTATCGCTCTTAAGTTCGATTTCAAAAGCACACCCCCACTTTTCGATAATTTCACAGTCTTAGCACATAGATCTTATATTTTTATTTACGATCAATTCATCTTTATTCGCCAATCGTCTCAAACGAGTCTGCTTTTGAAAGTAATATAGCCTTAGTATTCAGAAAATATTAATGATATCGGAGCCTAAAACATCCTTGACACTAAAAAATCATTGTGTTTCCTAACAAAACCCATCATCTTGTCTATTTAGATTGCTTTCCTATTGTTTAGCAGGTTAAATAAAATTATTATTTCGCTCTTTTTGTCTGTACTGAATCGTTAGGGGAATACGTTTCTAGTTCTATAAGAGAGACAGTTAAAATTTATGTAAGCAATCAAAAATCCTACACTATGAGCTACTTAGTTAAAATTTCATATTTCCTTCCTGGGTCAGGCAAAATTTGTGATGTGTCGGACAAAATTTATAAAAATACAAAAAAAAAATGCTGGATGCATTTTTAGCGTGACTTTCTATTTAATACCATCGTATTTCAAGGTATAATTCGGTTGTCAAAATGAGAATAAAATAATTTTCCCATGGTTTATGTCATCTTAAAAAAGTCAAAAGGTTATATTCTGTAGAGGGTCAGATACATTTAAATTTAAATATTTTCTCCAAGAAGAATTTTAAGATAGTATTATAGTAATTAAAAATTCTATACCTCCAATATTTCATGGAAACATATCGTGTTCTAGCGACATAACCCAAAAGTACCTCTATTCAGAAACGCATCGTACTTTTCTTGTCAATAATTGTCTCATTGTCCCATCCATTACATTATTATAATCTTAAAGCACCTGTTACCAGCATTATCTGTTTTTATGGTTTTCATAAAACATAGCGATTACCAATGAAAATTAAACGAAAACTTAATAAATAACTTTTTTTTTCAACTGAAATAGACTGATTTTCGATGGAAAAATGTTACTTTTAACTAAAAATGAATATAAGACATATACGCAATGATATTTAGAATAAATCAATCTTTTCTAAAATTACTATGAAATATTCACAAAATCGTTTCGTTATAACCAAAGTAGCAAGGCTTGCAGATTTCGTATAGAGTTCAAACGCGATACTGAGATGATCTTTTTTTTTTTTATATTTTTGTAGGATAATGCACCACTACGTTGTAAGTACTTGAGAGAGGACTTTCTTGAAAAATCCTCAAATTTCTCTGCAATTTTGTTCCTTCTAGAGTTAAATTCACACAGAAAACCCCATATTCTTATCTTTCAGGTTGGTATATTAAAAAGGGCTTATTAGTATGGTTTAGAAAACAAGCAATATTAATTAACGGTTGTTTTTTCGTCGTATGAAGAGTTGAAAAATTTTTTTTTTCCACTCCAATGGTTACGATGCAGAGAGTCGGGTTTCATCATAATCTTTCAGGGTAGCTCAGGTTTGATTACATGTACTAAGGTTAGTGCTCCTTGCAATCGGTTTCAGGTTTGACGCGCCCCCCTCAGGTTTGTTCAGGTTTCTCAAACGTTTGAGATTTTGTGAATATTTCATAGTAATTTTAGAAAAGATTGATTTATTCTAAATATCATTGCGTATATGTCTTATATTCATTTTTAGTTAAAAGTAACATTTTTCCATCGAAAATCAGTCTATTTCAGTTGAAAAAAAAAGTTATTTATTAAGTTTTCGTTTAATTTTCATTGGTAATCGCTATGTTTTATGAAAACCATAAAAACAGATAATGCTGGTAACAGGTGCTTTAAGATTATAATAATGTAATGGATGGGACAATGAGACAATTATTGACAAGAAAAGTACGATGCGTTTCTGAATAGAGGTACTTTTGGGTTATGTCGCTAGAACACGATATGTTTCCATGAAATATTGGAGGTATAGAATTTTTAATTACTATAATACTATCTTAAAATTCTTCTTGGAGAAAATATTTAAATTTAAATGTATCTGACCCTCTACAGAATATAACCTTTTGACTTTTTTAAGATGACATAAACCATGGGAAAATTATTTTATTCTCATTTTGACAACCGAATTATACCTTGAAATACGATGGTATTAAATAGAAAGTCACGCTAAAAATGCATCCAGCATTTTTTTTTTTGTATTTTTATAAATTTTGTCCGACACATCACAAATTTTGCCTGACCCAGGAAGGAAATATGAAATTTTAACTAAGTAGCTCATAGTGTAGGATTTTTGATTGCTTACATAAATTTTAACTGTCTCTCTTATAGAACTAGAAACGTATTCCCCTAACGATTCAGTACAGACAAAAAGAGCGAAATAATAATTTTATTTAACCTGCTAAACAATAGGAAAGCAATCTAAATAGACAAGATGATGGGTTTTGTTAGGAAACACAATGATTTTTTAGTGTCAAGGATGTTTTAGGCTCCGATATCATTAATATTTTCTGAATACTAAGGCTATATTACTTTCAAAAGCAGACTCGTTTGAGACGATTGGCGAATAAAGATGAATTGATCGTAAATAAAAATATAAGATCTATGTGCTAAGACTGTGAAATTATCGAAAAGTGGGGGTGTGCTTTTGAAATCGAACTTAAGAGCGATAAAAATATGAAAATATACTTGTTTGATTTGAGTCTTCAGACAATGAAGTTCGTTGTAGTCGATATTCAAGGATTTAACATACCTGAATTTTGCGCGAAAGAATTGGCTATTTATGATGGGAATAGTATGAAAAGTTACTTTTTTAAACCAGTTAAACCATTCGACACCTTAAGTAAGGCTTGCAAGAAACAAGTCAAATATCTATTTGGAAATCATCATGGTATCCTTTATAATTATGGTGATACCGATTACAAGGAACTACATAATATCATATCCAACAATCTGATAGACGCAGACATTATTTACGTTAAAGGATGTGTTAAAGAGGAATTTTTAGTTAAAACATTTTCGGAATTAAACTGCAGGACGCCATATATTATAAACTTAGAAGACAGCATTGGTGTACCAAAATTAGAGAAGGGAGAGAGAGTTGACGGTTGTAAATATCACATTTTAGATATTCATGTTTGTAGTATTAGAAATGCCAAAGTGTTGTATCGATATATTTATAGTCTTTTACCTTAATAAATATTAAAATTTTTCAACAAGCCAACTTTATTTATTCCCCACGTAGCTCAAACGGTTTTGTTTACTTTTCGACGAATGGAACTGTGACAACGCAACATGTTCACTATTGGAGTGATGTTAATCCTATGTTCAGAATCCTAACCCGATGTCAATATTTAAAAAAAGTGAATGTTTGGTACGCTGAAGAAACGTATAAAGCTTTACGAAGACCGAAAATCTTTGGTTAAGTTACTGGGATATCCTACATCTTATAATATTTTTGAATTTTGCATAAAGTAGTCATTATTTTTTAATATGCGTATTATAAGTCTAAACCTAATAATTTCCGAGATATCAATTTTTGAAAACCACTAACATTTGTATATAAACGCTAATGGTACAAATAAGATTCAGATAAATAACTTCTTGCCTGCCTGATAACACCGACATTTAGTTAATTATGCAACATTTTTAAAATAATTATTGTTCTTTGATCAAACCAATATTCCACTATCACTTTGTAAACCGACAAAAATAGGCAAATTTTTCAATTTCGTATCGGGATTTTTGATGAAAATAGCCCCACATTTTCGAGTAAACCTACCTAGAAATATAGAAGATATTTATTGCAAAATTAGTAGTTTACATGCTTGGTAAAGTGAATTAATCTACCACTGTAATCGTTTCATTTTTTAGCTAAATAGAGGTATTCTTTTTTAATCGTGAAAAAATAGACGAAATCTCTAATTTTATTTCATACCTAACGAATTCAACAATCAATAATACGATCTCATTTTCGACTAAGATTAGCTGTTACTTTAGACAGAATATTCCTAATAACATAATATATTTAGTTATACAGCTTTTTAAAATAATTATTGTTCTGTAACCGTAAATTATTTAATTATTTTCGTGTGATAAAGAGCTACTTTAAATTTTGTTTCTTAATCTTGTTCTATTGCGTATTAATCGTGTTAGCATCACAAATTACGGTCTGTGAAGCTGGTTTATAGGATCATTTAGTTCGATGGGGGGGGGGGGGGGGCATATTTTATGATATCCCATATTTCGTCAATTATTTGGCAGGTAGGTTTGATGCTTCAATACAGAACTCCTCAAGATGACATCAAATATTTCTAAACAAGAAGCGTCCAAGTCTATGGAATCCCATGTAAAAATAGCTGGTATGTCTGTTGCCTTCCGTAGACATTAATGACATCTCGCATGTATGCTGAAGTGTATCGTTAATAGAAATCTTGAATATTCTAGTACCTATCTATATCTTGCGTCATTATGTCAATGCTTACATTGATGTCGCCAGGTATCTTAAAATGATAGGTACATAATGTGCAAGCATTTGTGTAGAAAGCTATGTTTTTTACAAAATTTTCTCTAGGCAACCAAATTGTAATAGGGTTTTCGTAGTTCCAGTATATGTCTGGCTGCTTTAGCCTAAATAAATTAAAGTGTATTTGTAAGCAAATTAATCCTTAAAATTTATTATATCGTCTGATATAGACACTGTTTCAACTACGCGTTTTGGTAAAAAATAATTGGAAAGTAAAATTACTAAAGCACTAACAATAAATGGGGCGTGGATAAACTGGTAGATCTAAGCTCCAAAAATATACGCCTCTTATGATAAATGTTAAAAAATTGTACCGTTGCCAACGTCAAATTAAAAATCAGGATTTGGCAAACAGGACTCAACCCTCTCATTAATGTTTGATCTTCGGTATACCGAGTTTTATAAGTATTTTTAACACTCATCTGGAAATAAATGGATGCAAAAACCTCCTTTTTCCATTTTTTCAAGCCATTAAACAACAAAATTGTCATTTTTTGAAGAAACCTTGTATACATAGGTATTAGCGAGCGAATTTCGACTATTGTAGATATTTAATATTAGAAAATCAATATAGAGGTAAATCGAAAAGTGTATTTTTACGACGGCTTAAGAGGTAGTTTATGGTGATGTACATATTAGAGTTCATTTTAAAATGAACGATAATCTCCTAAACACAGACTTTTGACAATAGAACGAAATAAAAATATAGTTTGATGTGATAAGGCTATGCAGCTGCTCTTTATGGAATTTCATGTGAGCCTAGACTTTATGGATTTTTGTTATTTTTTTTTTATCAGTAAAGTCATCCTATAGATATTGTTTGTTAATCCATTAAAATAGACAAAATCTTTGAATTTGTATATGATTATCCGCTGAAATACCCTTAATCTGCAGGGTACCTAACTCTACGGAGATATTTATTGCAAAGGGCGGCTTTTTCAGTTTTGAAAGTATTCAACATTTGCGAAATTCATCTAAATATATACTACGCTATACTTTAATCAAACTCACAATAGAGGGAAAGCGACAGACGAGTTTTAAACTAATGTGGTTTAAAGGATATTTTGTGTTGTAAATATTAGAGTTCATTTTAAAAGAAACTATAATCTCGTGACCGACAAAAAAAAGTATCCATTTTGATACATCATTTCCCCTATTTTAACGTTAAAATAGTAAATTATGTTATAAGCTCGAAAAATGTAGTATTTCAGACGTAATGCGGTCGCTAACCTAAATAGCCCGAAAAACATTTTTCGTCCATATGTCATAAGTTGTTTTTTATTCGATCTTGTTTTTAATGCGATTGAGAGTTGTAAAATAATGTAGAAATGAAGTGAACCTATACATTTCATCTTGCGCGCTAATTTTTTGGTCTTAATGTTTGTTAGTTAACGATGAAATCTGTAATAGCGTCCGAAAAAAAAAATTTTTTTTTGACTAACATAAAAAGTGTTGTCTAGCTAGCAGGGCAATAATCAATACTTTATTGAGAAGGTTAGCTCTTCGTCTAAATATCTAATCTATAAATCGTCATTTTTTCCGACACAATCGGTTAAAAAGCATACAATTGTATGTGAACGTTTGTACAAAAACCATCGTGTTAAATCAGTTCTTATACCTGACTGACAACGCCGATCTTTAGCTTTTTTTTTTACTTTGTAAAATAAAAAGATTAGTTCTTACTATCAAAGAAATTAAATATGCAAGAGAAATAGGTCGAAAAGATTAATAATAATTTATTTATTCCTAAGTTATAAATCTTAACTACATCACTTTCTAAACCAAGAAAATAGATAATCTTCCTGCATTATTCCGTACTTAGATTTATTTTTCATGAAAATAGTCGAATCTATGATTTTCGTTCAAATCCATAAGGGACGCTTGTTTTGTATAGATGATTTATGATCTTATTTTCAACTAAAATACTAGTATAAAAAAAGTATTTCTTCCGATAAACGTGGAAGGAATAGACATTTAAACAGTTAGCCATAACATACGCATACTGACTTGCATTATTTTCATGGATTGAATGGCTACATCTTTGTGTGTGAAGTGAATTTCTTTTTAAAAATTACAATGCGCTCAATAATTATGAATTTTCTAACATAACTTTTATGGATAGTGGAGTCGGATATTGGAAGAAAATATTATCATAACGACAACTCGATTATTGATATAATTATTATGGTTTCACAGAAGTTTCTACAGAGTCAGCCATGCTGTAGCAGAGACTGTTGTAGGTCGTATTTTTTAAAAAACCTAACATTACCTTTACTTTATATTGATAGACATATTCTATTAGAACATTTTTCTAAAATTTAGAGCCTTTGGAAATGTGATAATGCTATGAGCATCAAATATATTCAAAATAACAAAAATCCTTTGGTAGTTAGTTATTGCGGTATATTTTAATAGAGGCATAATTTATACTGTACTCCTAAATTTACGGCATATCACTTTGTTTATGTTATTATATTCACAGAGACTATTAATCTAACCAACTTTTATTTACGAAAAATTAAAAACTGAAATACTCTATTTTATTGCCGATTGTTCGCAAAGACACTTGGAGTTGTTTTTTTCTTTTATTTTTTCTTTTCTGTTTTCTTTTTCGGTTCTTAAGAAATGCTAAAGAATCTGTACAAAACAAGTCACGAATTAACTAAATAGCCACCATTTCACTAAATACTTAACACTCAGTATACAATTTTCAGAAATGTCATGATTAAGAACGGTTCTAGTCATTTTATACAAGATTTCACATGATTTAACAAATTTAAAACATTTTTTTTAATTTTTAGTAAATTCTAAACACTCAGTATACACTTTTAAGAAAATAGGACGATTTGCGACTGTTTTAGTCATTTTTTACAAAGTTTCACAGGGCTTAATAACGTTAAAACATTTTTTTTTTAATTTTTTACTAAATTCTAAACACTCAGTATACAATTTTCAGAAATGCCATGATTAAGAACGGTTCTGGTCATTTTATACAAGATTTCACATGATTTAACAAATTTAAAACATTTTTTTTTAATTTTTACTAAATTCTAAACACTCAGTATACACTTTTAAGAAAATAGGACGATTTGCGACTGTTTTAGTCATTTTTTACAAAGTTTCACAGGGCTTAATAACGTTAAAACATTTTTTTTAATTTTTTACTAAATTCTAAACACTCAGTATACAATTTTCAGAAATGCCATGATTAAGAACGGTTCTAGTCATTTTATACAAGATTTCACATGATTTAACAAATTTAAAACATTTTTTTTAATTTTTACTAAATTCTAAACACTCAGTATACACTTTTAAGAAAATAGGACGATTTGCGACTGTTTTAGTCATTTTTTACAAAGTTTCACAGGGCTTAATAACGTTAAAACATTTTTTTTAATTTTTTACTAAATTCTAAACACTCAGTATACAATTTTCAGAAATGACATGATTAAGAACGGTTCTAGTCATTTTATACAAGATTTCACATGATTTAACAAATTTAAAACATTTTTTTTAATTTTTACTAAATTCTAAACACTCAGTATATCATTTTCAGAAAATAATACAATTCTGTACAGTTTTAGTCATTTTTACAAAGTTTCACAGGGCTTAATAACGTTAAAACATTTTTTTAATTTTTTACTAAATTCTAAACACTCAGTATACAAGTTTCAGAAATGACAGGATTTAGAACAGTTTTTACAGATATTTACAAAGTCTTAATAACATTAAAATATTTTTTTTCTAATTATAATTGCTATTTTCATCTTTTTTATTCCTTAATTATCTAACATAATGTATACAATTTCAAGAAATAGTAGATTTTTAATCCATGTACAAAATTCAAGAATCTAAAATACAATTAAATGTAGGCTTTTTTTAATTGGCATCTCAGGCAAATTATTTCCCCCAAAATTATCTAAAAAAGATATACCAAAAACATTCTAAAGCGGTTTTTTACCTCTATAAGCATGCAGGCCGATCCGACCCTTGTCGGTTTTATTACCCGCATAAATTAACACAGTAGAGAGATATTGACAGAGCCGCCTCACGAAAGCACCCGGGTTAGCTCATAAACAGCACCACCGAACCACCCGGGTTAGATCATAAAACGCACCACCGAACCACTTGGGTTAGATCATAAAACGCACCACCAGCACCACTGGTCTCGTAAAACAGCACCACCAGCACCACTGGTCTCGTAAAACAGCACCACCAGCACCACTGGTCTCGTAAAACAGCACCACCGAACCACCCGGGTTAGGTCATAAAACGCACCACCGAACCGCCCGGGTTAGATCATAAAACGCACCACCGAACCACTTGGGTTAGATCATAAAACGCACCACCAGCACCACTGGTCTCGTAAAACAGCACCACCAGCACCACTGGTCTCGTAAAACAGCACCACCAGCACCACTGGTCTCGTAAAACAGCACCACCGAACCACCCGGGTTAGGTCATAAAACGCACCACCGAACCGCCCGGGTTAGATCATAAAACGCACCACCAGCACCACTGGTCTCGTAAAACAGCACCACCAGCACCACTGGTCTCGTAAAACAGCACCACCAGCACCACTGGTCTCGTAAAACAGCACCACCGAACCACCCGGGTTAGGTCATAAAACGCACCACCGAACCGCCCGGGTTAGATCATAAAACGCACCACCGAACCACCCGGGTTAGGTCATAAAACGCACCACCGAACCACCCGGGTTAGTTGCACCACCAGCACCACCAGCACCACCTGATCCAGCTCTCTTAGTTTTCCTCTACTATGGTTGGTCGTAGAGGGAACCCGATTCCATCTAGCTAGTAAATTTTAGGACACTCACCATTTACGTATTTATTTACTTGATTATACCTATCATAGCGCATTCTTTAATTGAGGTATAAAAAGACTATTTTTTAAAGCATGAATAAAGGGATTTTAATTTGAATTAGTTGCAATATGCAAATTAAACAAAAAATTGTTATTACACGAAAATTCCAAATTTTTCTTTTTTTTTATCAACATCACTAAATTGCTTGTTCCTCTGTAGCAATAATATGTTAATTTAAAAAAAAAATATGGGGGGAGAGGGGACAAAAGAGTTTTATATAATCACTATTTGAAAGTAGATACATAACAGGGTGACCAATAGTGTGTGGATGGAACATATGGTTTGTTAACAAATCGGACAAATCAAACTTTTTAAAGGACACACCTTGTATATTTATGTTTTATTGACAGTTTTCTGATCCAGAACGTTAAATAAGTATCTAAAAAAGCGTATGATTATTGTTACACAGGTAATTCTTATCTATTTATTGAAATAATTGCCAAATATGATTTTTCTTTTATGAAAATCCTTAAAACGTGCACATTTTATTTAAAATCTATTTGAAGATTTTCCTCTTATTTGCTAAGAAATCCTGTAATCCCTAATGGAACTTAACGAACTCGACAATAAGCTTATGAATATTTAACCAGAATTTGAGGGAACATAGAGGCTACAGAATATCCTTGCTTAAAGTTTAGAGTAAAGTATTTTCATGAAGGCATCTTTAGATGACAATATTTTATGATATTGTGTTTCTGTATTTTATTTTCAGACAAAAACTGATTAAAAATACAAATACATTAAGAAAGTTGTATCGTATATAACATACAGGGTGTAATTTAATTGAGTGCCGATACTTAAGGGTGATAATCTATGAATGATTCTAAGATAAAAAGTTCATATGGACATATGTCCTAAACCTCTTCATTTTTGAGCTACAGGGTGTTAACATTTTAAGAAAAATATAACCTTTTTATATAAATCACTCTTAGATATTTTTATGAAATTTTGTACATACCTTTTAATCAATAAGGAGCATTTTTTGACCTAACAGATTTATAAAAATTTTTACCAGTGACGTCCGTACGGGGTTTGAACTGAATATTTTTAAAGAAAAAATGGATACGCCACTGCTTTTTCTAAAAACGAAACTTACTTTTGAAATTCTCATTTATTTTAAAGCAAATTTCGTTTATAGACTTACTTTTGTACGACGCACCGTTTTCGCGTAAAAAATAAAAACAAAAAAAAATAAAAAATTTTATTTCAAAAATCGCGATTAATTTAAAAGGAAAAATTCCAAACCTTAAATCGAAAGCGAAATGACAAGAGAAGATAAACAGAATAAAGAACCCACATTATTTACAGTAGTTGTTCGAAGTGTCGTCCACCCACACGTATGCAAGCATGGACTCTTCTTCCCATAGACTGACGCACATTTTCGAAGATTTCCGGGGTGTTTCTTATGGTTTGGCAGCATACTAATATACGATTTCGTAACTCTTTTCGGTATGAATCGGCACTTGGTACACTAAGCTTTTCAGATGCCCCCAGAAAAAATAGTCTAAACTGTTAAGGTCCGGAGATCTAGGTGGCCATGGCTGCGTTCCTCCGCGACCTATCCACCGATTGCGATAGGTGTGATTTAAAAATTCACGCACTCGTAAGCTAAAATGTGAAGGCGCACCATCGTGCATTAGCCACATCGGGTTTCTTAATAATAATGGAAGGTCTTCAAGCATTGGCGGCAGATCTTCTTCAAGAAAGTGTAAATATGATTGTCCATCAAGTCTTCTTGGGAGAAAAAATGGGCCTATCAAATAATCATCAATAATGCCAGCCCAAACATTTATTGAGAACTGTTCTTGATGATTTGATTCTACAATTGCATAAGGGTTTTCATCCGCCCATAAATGGTTATTATGGAAATTTCTTATTGAGTTTCGAGAAAAATTAGCTTCGTCGGTAAAAAGAATGTGCCTGTCAAATACCGGATTTTCCATCAGGTTTTGAAGAAACCACACACAGAAATTAATGCGCATCGGGAAATCTCTAGGGAGTAATGCCTGGACTCTTTGAATGTGATATGGGTATAATAAATTTTCGATGAGAATTTTCCAAACAAGAAAATGTGAAACATTAAATGTTGCCGCGATTTTCCTCGTGCTACTTTCGGGGTTCTCCTCAATTTCGTGTAAAATTCCTTCTTCAAGTTCCGGTGTTCTTACTGTTTGATGGACTCCTTTAGCACTGTGGTCTACTTTTAAAGTTCCGGTCTCGTGGAGACGTCTATGAATCCTAGAAAATGTTCTCGGATCGGGTAGTACGCGATTTGGATACCGCTCTTGGTATATCCGCCTGGCTTCGTATGCATTACCGTCTGCAAGCCCATAAATAAAATGCATGTCAGTTAATTCACTGTTTGTAAAATTTACCATTCTTTTATTATAATTTAACGTCTTACTGTAATAATAATTATTTAATAATGCAAAATCAATGCCAGGCCTTTTGTCTTTATGAAAAGAAACGTCAAAATTGATGTAGCTTTACCCAGCCTACTGATTTTTATTTGATTTGCTTTAAGAGGGCGTTTAATATGGTTACCGTTTTTTTCTTTTCAAACGTTCAGTTGAATGTCACTGGTGAGTAGAAAATAAATTGTTGTCCCAAAAAAAGTGTTTCCACTCATGGTGGGTGCCAACCAAATTCAACAAAATAAATAAAAGCAGTCTCAATGAACCGAAGAAAAAAATGTTTTTTTTGTTTTTATTTTTTTACGCGAAAACGGTGCGTCGTACAAAAGTAAGTCTATAAACGAAATTTGCTTTAAAATAAATGAGAATTTCAAAAGTAAGTTTCGTTTTTAGAAAAAGCAGTGGCGTATCCATTTTTTCTTTAAAAATATTCAGTTCAAACCCCGTACGGACGTCACTGGTAAAAATTTTTATAAATCTGTTAGGTCAAAAAATGCTCCTTATTGATTAAAAGGTATGTACAAAATTTCATAAAAATATCTAAGAGTGATTTATATAAAAAGGTTATATTTTTCTTAAAATGTTAACACCCTGTAGCTCAAAAATGAAGAGGTTTAGGACATATGTCCATATGAACTTTTTATCTTAGAATCATTCATAGATTATCACCCTTAAGTATCGGCACTCAATTAAATTACACCCTGTATATTTTAAAAAATATATTCAATTTATATCTAATTTTTAGTTAAATATATGATTCTTCATGCTTAGAACAAAAAAAAAATATTAAGCCTTTATCCTAGTGATACATTTAAAACTAACATGTGCATGTGCTTATTTCGTATACCATATTTTAAATGACGCAAGTTAAATATATAATATATAGAATAACATACCTATAATTTAATACCTAAAATACTGTATAATCATTAAAATGTTTATGTTTAAATTTAATATACAAAATATTAAACAAAGATTTTATAAAATATTTTATATTAAAATTTTAAAATACTGTATGTAAAAACGAGATATTTAATAATCATTAGCAAAACCTAATCTGTCTTTTCATTCAACTATCAGCGGTTATCGGTGAGCATTGCTTCGCGCTGAGCCATATGGTGAAAGACAGAGCTCCTGCCAGTTTGCGAGCTAGTTAAAACTTCTCAATTTTAAAGCATGGGTATAATAAGTAATCATTATGAGGGAAAACTTCGTCACTCCTGGAAAGGAGTGATTTAACAAACAAATTTTAACTTAAGTTAAGCCTAAACTAATCTGGACTAGCCTATAAAAGTTATTGCCGTTTAATCTGATTTATTGAAGAAATTTTAGTAACATTTCTTGACACATGAAACTCTGTTCTTTAAATAGATGAGTTATTAATACTAAAAAAATTATAAAACCTAATGTTTATTATAAACACTAATAATACACTTTTTTTTTCAATTTATAGGTCATGGGTTTGTTAAAGCTACCTATTTAAATGCATGCTTGACCCATGAAATGTTTGTTATCTGTTATCACAGAATTCTCAACATAGCCTTTTGCGGTAGAAGAAAATTTCCAGGCCCCATGACACTTTAACATCTACATATCTGCACAGTCATCAACCAACACCGTAGTTAGATTTTGTACAATATTATGGTTGTAAACAATTATTACGTATATGAACTTAATTTTTAATTATAATATAATGTATATGTTAACTTTTAGTATACAGATTAATATATAGTTACCACGGCGGCGTTAAGATACAATATGTTTAGAATAAATATTTTTTTTTATGACACAGCACTAGAGAATTAATCCTTTATAGTGCTCTGCGAGCGGTGCGTGTACACAGGAAACGATTCAAGTTGGTTTTGAATCTTTGGAGATTATACTTGTTGGGGAAAACGGTCTCAGGGAGGTCGTTCAAGAGTGACGAGGTTCTCCAGATGAAAGAATTTCTAAACAGTGTCGTTCGAGGGACACTAAGTTGAACTACGTACGGATGGGCTGCAGTGGCTCGTCGTGTATTTCTACCATGCACCGATCTGGGTGAAATCAAGCGGGCAACCTCAGTTGAGCACTTGCCAAGAAAATATTTTTAAAATAGACTCAAGTCGCCAACCTGCCTTTGATGTTCAAGGCTTTCCAGGTTGTATGTTAGATCATGGTCACCGATCAAGCGAATGGCTTTTCTTTGAATGGAATCCAGCAATCTCAAAGTATGTTTAGGAGCAGATATGTGAACAGTATTACAGCGATGGTCGACTTTGGGCTTTATAGAGCATCAAAAGTTGTTGGGGTATATAAAGGTTCATAGTTCGGAAATGTATTCCAAGCTTCTGCGAGGCTGCCCTAAAAATGGCCACAACGTGACTATGCTAAGACATGTTACTCTCTAAGTTGACGCCCAATAAATGAATTGATGAAGCCAAGGGAGTCGAATGTCCTGCCTTGACTATATCCGGATCTTCAACTTTAACTTTTTTATAAAAAACTGCCGCCTGTTTTTTTAGCGTTAAATTCTACTTGGTTACTGTCACGCCAAGACAGAATTTATTGAGATGAGAGACCTCTTGCTGCCTATAGAGATGTGAATTCGCAGTCGATGTTCGAAAATTCAAGGTAAAAGATGAAATAAGTATGCTGTCATCAGCGAAGCTATATATAGGACTTTTAATTTTTTTGAAAAAATTGATAATGTGTAGTAAAAAGAGGGTGGGCGACAACACACAACCCTGAGGGACTTCGGCATTGATGTTAAATGGGTTTGAAAGAAATCCGTCCATTGCCACTGGCAAAGAATGGTCTTTAAAAAAGCCTGACAGCCATGAACAAAATTGAACCGGCATTCCGTATGCTCTCAATTTAGTTAGAAGCCCCTCGTACCATTTTCGGTCAAAGGCCCTGGAAATGTCCCCGGACTCCCCATGATGTTGCGTTGTTTCAAACGTGAGTAACATAATGGAGGAAGAGGTCTCCTGTTGATCTAGACTTACGAAATCTATATTGGCATTCACACATATACATAATAATATATTGAATTCAGGAATGATTCTATTTTTAATCCAATATAACCTTTATTATCAGATATACAGGGCTGCCCAAAAGTCCGGAATTAAATTAATATAGCCTTAACCTGTAACTTTTGAGGAAAATGCTCGGACACGTCAATTTAGTTTTATACAGGGTGGCGCATCAAAAACGAAACAGAATCATTAACTGGCAGCTCAGTTCTTTTTTGGAAAAACACTCAGTCCCGTCGATTTTGTTTTCGAGGGGGACACAAAATTGGCAAAAAATCACGTTAACACGTGCAGCCCCCTGAGCGGGGGGGGGGGCACTACTCCTAAAATCTTAAATGGAAAGGGGGGGGGGTCGAGTGAAACCTTATTTTATAGATCCTGCAATTCCCTTTATAACGATGTAAAATTCATGTACTTTAGTTTAGTAGTTTTCGAGCTTGATTGATTTAAAGCTTAAATAAAACTTACACATCATCATTAGTGGAGATCAATACATTTGGCAGCAAAGTAGTGTAAAAATGAAAAATGAACTGACCCGTCAGCCAAGTAAATATTGGAAATGACCATAATGACTCTCCATGCAGTAATAAAGATTTTGCTCAAAACGTTGCCTCACATTTTGCAATATTTGAGGAGTAATTTGAAGGCACTCATTCACAATTCTTTGTCGCAAATCTTATAACGATGTTGGCTGAGTAGCATAGATTTTGCTTTTTAAGTGACCCCACAGAAAGAAATCCAAAGGTGATACATCTGGCGATTTTGGGGGCCATTCAATGGCACCTCTTCTACCAATTCATCGACCTGGAAACGTCTGATCTAAGTATTGTCGAACACGTAATGCGTAATATGGTGGGGCACCATCCTGTTGGAACATCAACCTATTCGCAATGTACCGCCGATCATTCTGATTTTCAATTATGGCTGTAAATGCAGGATCTATGGCGTCTTGCAGTAATTCCAACTACATTTCACCGGTCAAATTTTCAGGTAAGAAAAAAGGACCAACTGAATGATCGCCAAAAATACCAGCCCAAACATTTAATTTTTGTGGCTGCTGTGTGTGTACCTCACGATATATTCTGGGATTAAAATCGGACCAATATCGGCAGTTATGACGATTTACTACGCCATTTAAGAAAAAGGAACATTCGTCGGAAAAGCAAGTGTTGAATAAAAAATGTTCATCGTTTATAATTCGTTCACTCATATCTTCACAAAATTGTAATCGCCGACCAAAATCGTCTTCATTAAGTTCTTCTACAAGGTGAATTTTATACGGATGAAAACTATGGGCCTTTAGAATCCCTTGGATACTACGTCGACTAACACCACACACAGTATTCAATTTGCGGGTACTTAACGTAGGATCTACATAAACTTGCCCTAAAACCCCCACTTCCATGGCTTTGTTCCTTATGGGATTTTCAATGTTGCGTTTTTTATTGGCGACCGATCCAGTTTCCCGAAATTTGTTCTCATGTCGCTCATTAAATATTTCTACTGTTCTATTAGCGCACTGATTATTCCCAAAAAATATTTCGATAATTTCAACCCTTTGTGCCGTAGAATATACCATGGTTAATTTATGTATAAAGCGATAAAAGGTATTTTAACAACAAAGTTTGGTCGATGCAATCGCAAACTATGTACTAAATTCCTATTTAAAATAAGTACGAGACATTCCCTTCTTATCTTTCTTCAAGAAACAACTTTTTTTGCCACAGAAAACGTTCCAATCGCTATTTTCAACCAAATGATAAACAAACCATGGGCGTAGTGAAGAAAAGCATTTGCTTATTAAGTAAATGCTTTTACTCAAATTTCTTCTGAAAGTAGTACAAACTAATCTTATGTACCTATTAAAGTCTACTTTAAGCTTTAAATCAATAAATCTCCAAAACTACTAAACTGAAGTACATGAATTTTACATCATTATAAAGGGAATTGAAAGACCCTTAAAATAAAGTATCACTCGACCCCCATTTCCATCTAAGGTTTTAGGGATGGTGCCACTGCCGCCCAGGGGGCTGCACGTGTTAACGTAATTTTTTGCCAGTTTTGTGTCCCCCTCGAGAACAAAATCGACGGGTCGGAGCGTTTTTCCAAAAAGAACTGAGCTGCCAGTAAATGACTCTGTTTCGTTTTCGATGCGCCACCCTGTATATGCTCACATTCTGACGTTATTCGTTTGTTTTTTCATAGATATTTGTCAAAGATATGACGATATCGATCTTTTTTTAAATGGAAACATACAGCTTGTGATACCTCATTTGAAAGCTAATATCTCGTACAGCATGCTAATAAATTTTGGCGCGATTCTGTCCAGCTATTTCAAAATGGCGACTGTTAAAATTAAAAAAAAAATCCCTATTTAAATAAGCGAAAATGATAAATATTTGAAGATTTTTTTTACCTTTCAAGGTAAGAAATCTTCATTGTTTCACGTTCTGACATTTTGTGACATTGTGACTTAACAATAGTTATGGTTTATTTGTTATTTATTTTGTCAAAAAAAATAAAAATGTAACGAAGCAAAACAAAACACAACAAAAAGGCGGTTTAACGTGGCAAATGCTGGAAATGTCCTCCACCCTCTACTTGGCATGCTCCCAGACGATGGTAAAATCCGTCGACGGAATCTCAAATGGCTTCAGACACATAACGTCTCCAATCTAATTTTGTTTTTCAAATCTTCAAGATTATTTGGCTTATGGCTTATTTCGGTAAACTTTTTCTTTTAAATATTCAAAAAAAAAATAGTCTAGAGGCGTTAAGTCTGGGGACCTCGGTAGCCATTGAATTGTACCAATCCAGCAACCTGGAAATATCTGATTTAAATATCTTCTCACATTGACACCAAAATGCGGGGGAGCACCATCTTGCTGAAACCAAATTGTTTTACTAGGTATATCTGGATCTTCAAAAAACACAAACTTATAATAAAAATAAGTTCGTGCATAGAATTGTCCCTTATCCTTTCCGTCAGACCCAATCCTTGGACGCGTTTCGCCGTTTACGGCTCCTCAGCAAGGCTCCGGGTCTGAACAGTAGCCACGTGCTGCAACTCTCATTTGGTTATATCTGGATCTACTTCGTTGGGAATAATTACAGCTAGAGCAGGCCTCAACTCGATGATTAAGAAATTCAGGTACCGTTTAGCTGTGAGGTTTCCTTCCAAAAAGAATGGTCCTAAAATTCGGTTATTAATGATACCTGCCCATACATTTACTTTCTGGGGCCGTTGGGTATGCGCTTCAAATATCCATCGTGGATTTTCTTGAGTCCAGAAACGATTATTATGTATGTTAACCACCCCGTTTAAATA
Source organism: Polydrusus tereticollis (assembly GCA_963920685.1). Taxonomy (NCBI): domain Eukaryota; kingdom Metazoa; phylum Arthropoda; class Insecta; order Coleoptera; family Curculionidae; genus Polydrusus; species Polydrusus tereticollis. The sequence continues at coordinate 80,933,221 of OY987329.1, read as the reverse complement.
GAAAGTAGCTTCATCCGAAAATAATATGTTCTGTGGAAACCTATTAATTATTCTCGTCACACCGTCTCATCATTTCTTCGCAAAATTGCAAACGCCTAAATAAAGTGCACACTTCACTTTGACTTCTTATTCTCCACATCCTAACAATATCAAGACTTTGATACGCTGCCTTCCCGACAAAGCCATTTTTGTTTAGAAAATTGTAAAATAATACTTGGGAAATACCTAAATTAATTTTACAAGTCCACAATGTCACAAAATGTCAGAACGTGAAACAGTGAAGATTTCTTACCTTGAAAGGTAAAAAAAAACCTCAATGATTTATCATTTCCGCTTATTTAAATAGGGATTTTTTTAACTTTTAACAGTCGCCATTTTGAAATAGCTTGACAGAATCGAGTCAAAATTTATGAGCACACTGTACGAGATATTCAAATGATGTATCACAAGCTGTATGTTTCCATTTAAAAAAAAGATTGATGCCCTCATACCTTTGACAAACGTCTATGAAAAAGCAAACGAATAACGTCAAAATGTGAGAATATATAAAACTAAATTGACGTGTCCGAGCATTTTCCCCGAAAGTTACAGGTTAAGGTTATATTCATTTTATTCCGGACTTCTGGGCAGCCCTGTATATATGTATATTTGTTTAGTTTAGAAATAAAAAGTATTTTAACATTGTAATATAAAATATCTAAAATTTGGGAATACTTTATCTAAAATATTTATATTATTATTTTAAATGTATTGTATAATTGTCCCAAATGGGCACATAAAATATATCTAAAATAGATATAACTATTTTTTTCCACTACTAACCTATAACATCGCCATTATTGACCGATTATTAACGTTAGAAATCGTTTTTCTCTACCTTATAAGTCATTATTGACCATGGTCAATAATAAGGCATTGAAATCCATTATTGACCGATCTTCAAGAATCTATTTGAACGCAGGTAACTTGATTTTTTGATTCTACAACATGAATTCATTGTGGCTTTATATTGATAATTATCAATACATATTAGATTATTAGGGATTCTTGATATTGTAAAATATCGATACAATCAACATTTCTTCTGCTTCCATCCTTAATTCTGAAGGTGTCCACATAATAATATCACTAACATTTTATTTGCTCATTTAAAAAAAAAAGGGAAAACTCGTAAAATCTGATGACATAAATGAACAAAAATTGACATTAGCAAAGCCACCTGACAAAACAACAAAATATTTTGCCAATTTCAAAGCGCAGGTAACTTGATTAAAAAATATACTTATACCTACCCATAATTTTTTATAATTATTAATACTATAAAGATAAATGTCTTATAAAAGTTTGTAGTAGTGAAAAAAATATTATATTAACCACGGTTTAGACAGCTTATAGCCCTCGCGTCTTAAATCCCTCGTCGATCCGCTCCTCGTGATTTAAACTTGCCGCTCGGGCAATAATGATGGCTGTCTAAACCTTGGTTAATAATATACTATTAAATATACGGTATATTTTTCTCAGTGTATTATTTAATTTGGTATTATACATATAATGTGAGCATTTTTGGTCTTAGATCAACTTTGTATTAATAAATGTTAATCCGAATAAAACTATTTTATCACTAATTTGACAGGGTCTGGATTACTGCTTTCACTCATACTTTGGTTAGAATAAAGGCATTGTAATCCGTCCTCTGTCCTTAAACGTATCTATTTATAAAGGTTTGGCCATCTAATTTACATCAAGCTAGATAAAGTCAAATACCGACTTGGTTAATTGACATACTAATAAAATTGCAAGATTTATGCAATTTGGTTGTGCTTTATTATAATGGATGTTATTTATTTTGGTGGTCCAATCGGCATCAGTCTGAAATCGAATACAATGTTCTTTAAAAAAATTTAAAAGGAAACCTCAAATATCCTACTACAAATAAATCAGAAAAATTTATCTGAGGTACCTTGGATTACATATATTCTCTGTCTGTGTATATCTCTTTTTGTTTTGAATTTGAATTTTTAATCATCTAAATTTTACGATATTCCATAACCTATGGATAAGTTATATATTATTGGAAGGTTCTAATTAATAAATATATGTGGGTATGGTAAAAATGAACTTTTAATCGAGTGTGAGGGGCCTTAATTTTCTGTTCACGTACTTTTAACGTTTTAAAATATTTGAACAATATGACCAAATTTACATCAAGAAATTTTTAAATTACCGTCATATTATCAGTTTCTCGTTTTGGGTTTCTTTTCTTACCCATTATCATTTTTTTTTTATTTTACTTTTTTTACGGTTCGTCGGCGTATATTATGGTATTGGTATTTCTCTTAAGTCAGCTCCCTTGAGCTTTTACTTCTTTTAAATTTGTTGGTGCTTATTCTTCTACTATACTGGAATTTCTTTGTTGCGATGATCTTCTTGCATTGTTCTGTTTTCTTCATTGATTTGCTTGCTTATTTTCGCTATTTTGTTCCGTGTTGTTTTTTTTTTTTTTTTTTGGTGTTGTATCAGTTTTTTATTTTGGTACTTTTCATGACTTTTTTTTTTTTTCTTGTTTCTCTATTGTTTTTGTTAATCCTTGTTTTTGTTTTTGTGTTTTTAGGGTGGGAGCCAATCTTTCGGATATTTAAAGTTGTTGTGTAATGTCGATCGTATGTGTGAGTTTTGTATCATTGGATTTGTCGATAAGTCTGTCCTTTCAAAGTATTTAGTTATTAATTTTGTATTGTGTTCCGCAATTGTTTCCATTTTTAGGTCTCTGTGTAATACAGCTGTCGGTACGTGTCTTTGTGCGTTAGTCATAATCCTCATCTGAGGCCATCTAGAACCGGTCATCGACCGTACGGTTTTTAATCGTGCGGTCTACCGACTGGGGAGTGTGAAACGGCACCTTCATCCTACGAGATATCCGATCTCATCCGGCCTGTCTGGCGTGAATAGGATGGTTTTGATGTCGATTCATTTTACACTCTTCCCTAAGACAACAGCACGCGGTGTTTCCCAAGCGGTCACCCATCCAAGTACTAGCCGCGCTCGACACCGCTTAACTTCGGTGATCTGACGGGAACCATTCCATTTTAAAATTCTTTATTGTCCTATTGCTCTCTATAATAGTACTTTAATAACTAACTTAATCTAGCTTATCCTAATACATAATACTAAAACTAACTAAATTAAGTACAGAGTTGGGCGCATACGGACCGTAAGCATACGGCCCGAAATGCGCCCAAAAACCAGGCCTTGAGCCTGGCGGCCGATGTTGTGGCCTAAGGTTATTATTACTATTTAATAATTCACTGTGTCACACGCGTTCCGGCGGTGCCTTACCGGTGTATTGCAAGGGTTATGTTACTCCAAGGAGTTTAATATTAAAATTCCAAGAAAATTGTGAAGCGGTAAACTGTATTCCAACAGCAGAGCATTCTGGGAAAACTTTCAAAAAACCCAGTAAATTTAGAATATCACAGACATTTTATGTTCGCCTACAGCGGACAATTTGATTGCAATGTAGCACAACCATCTCGCTCCGTCACCTCCTACAGCGGAGAGTGGCCATGTTTTAGTGTTCGGTCCTTGTTTATTAGTCAGTCTGAGGTCTTGTAAGTCCCTCCCACTGCCGTTTCTCATGTTTTAAACACACTTTTCTGGCTTCAAAAATACGCCGAACGATTCGGTGATGCTCAAAGCTCAGCGCAATTTTGCAGTCATTTTTGTGCATTGTTTTATTTTGTTGTTAAGTTAGTTTTATGTTGTTGTATGTCTGTCTACGTTATTTTATTGTTTGCTCGTTTGTTTATTTACTGTTTAGTGCTATTGTTATGCGTCTGGCAGTGGGATATTGTAAATCGGTAGTTTGTAATATAGTGGTTTATGTTTTGTATGTATGTCATTGTCTGCACGTCTGTCTGTTATGTTTATTGTGAGTGGGGAATGTTGTAATTGATATGTATAAAATTTGTCAGAAAGGTCACGTATATGCGTGACGGGAACCGGTGCTTTAGGTGTCGCTAGGCCCTTGCCCACCCATTATCATAATAATATACTTTTACTTTCCTACGATCCTACGCAAAAGAGCCCAAAACTTTTCCAGAGACACATTCGGAGGGTTGTCGGTCTTAGGAACAAAATTGATATTTTGAGCGGCTAACTAATCTGGAAAAAACTCATTTGATACATTTAAGTTGTAATGTATTTTGAAGCTTCTCTTGTTTTTGGATATTTTAAATAATTTCTTGAGCATGCTTTGGTCATACCTACTAGTAGAGTGTAGATAGTTGAGATTTTGGACCAGTTATCGTAAGAAAATAAATTTTTCTAATTGCTGAGGTCTCGTTTTATTTTAAAGCATTTTCCAGGCTCTACAAAAAAAATTTACATTTTTTTAACGATATGTAGGTTAGTTCAGGTTAGTTGTTGTGTGTAGTTGATTTAAGAGCGCCCCACTGGAAAAAGTCTAGAGGCGTTAAATCAGGAGATCTTGCTGGCCAATTATTGGTTGCATCGTTGCCTCTTCCGATTCATCTATTAGGATATGCTTTATTTGAAAATCGTCGAACATTGATGCTAAAGTGGGGTACCACCTCGTCGTGCATAAACCACATTTCGGTACGAAGTTGTAATAAAAGATCATCCAATAAATCTAGTAAAGTGTTTTGCACTATCGGTATGTCAGACTTATTTTACTGTTGCCAGGTAAACAAACAAAAAAAAAAATGTTTGTGTCATTATTCAGAATAGCAGCAATGATCAGGTATCGTAGAGAGAAACTGTATGTCTGGCGAAAATTTTACAAGAGACAACAAAGAAAATTAAGTCAGCTAGTGTCAGAGAGACAATTGAAGTCATTTGTACAGGAAGTAACAAAAATGCAAACTTTTATCTACGAATCACGTGCCATTTTAAAATTTCCAGGCATTAAAAAAAGATTGCGTTTACTCCACAACACGCCAAAAACAGTAGTAATTCTAAGTCCCAAAATTAGTTGAAATCGATAAAGGCGTTTGGAAATTATTCCGAAAAAACTTTATTAATTTGAGAACTTTAGCGCCGTGTAGCGGCAAAACGGAGCAACATTGCATAGTTTACCTGGATCGCCTTATTTTTGGTTAAGGAATTTGTAGTTAAGCGTTGTACAGTTACAGTCATTTCAAGCACGCCCTGCATAATTGACGGAAATAGTTATTGCCAGGAGAGGACAGAATAAATCTGAGACAATGACAATAACAATATTGACAATAAATATGCTGCTTGGGCGCAAGAATGTTCCTACCTCAAACATTATAAGTAAAGGGCGGAATATATGCAAAGTGCATATACCGGGTGTTGCATCGTCGAGGGGACATAGGAAATCCCATGTAATTTTAAATGGGGTCAATTATTGGCTTCCCTAATTATTTTAGAGAAAAATTCTATTTAGGTTTATTAAAGAGCACTAAAACCGACATTCAAAAGAACAACTTTAGATATTTTTGATGAGCCCGTTTACGGGTTATCGCCGATTTCTTTTTAACTATTTCTCCTTTTTATGGCCCCGTATTTGCGGGCACCAGTCAAGGTAAAAGATGACTGTCAAATAAAATTGTCATTTTGAAATGTGTGCTTTATTGTTATAAAAACTCGTACATCGAAAATATTAAAGGTGTATTTATGAGTACAAATTAATCTGAATAAAACTAAAATAAAGTATCCAATTACAAGGTTAATTATGACATTTTACATGTTTCAATATTTTACTAATTAATAGGTAGGTACTATTAAATTGTTAGAACTTTAGGATTTAAGAAGATGTTCAAATATTCCTCAAAATGACAACTTTATTTGACAGTCATCTTTTACCTTGACTGGTGCCCGCAAATACGGGGCCATAAAAAGGAGAAATAGTTAAAAAGAAATCGGCGATAACCCGTAAACGGGCTCATCAAAAATATCTAAAGTTATTCTTTTGAATGTGGGTTTTAGTGCTCTTTAATAAACCTAAATAGAATTTTTCTCTAAAATAATTAGGGAAGCCAATAATTGACCCCATTTAAAATTACATGGGATTTCCTATGTCCCGCTCGACGATGCAACACCCGGTATATGCATTTTTGCATATTTTGTCAATTTTATAATAAAATGCATATTTTTCCCAAATTATTATTTTATTAGCATATTTTGATGTTTTCGGCGTTATCAAAAAATTAAAAACGCCCGGTTATGAAAACTCGTAGACTCATAGGTTTAATGTCCAGTCCGGCACTTGTTTCAGGGATTTGCTAATCTGAAGATATTTATATAACAATTAATACACCCAGTTCCAAAAAAAGTGACGCACCTAATTTTTGTTGCAACTTTGAAGCTTTGTCATTTCTGAACGAATGTACCGATTTTTATTATCTTTTCATTTGTTTGTAGGTAATTCCGTTACCTTTAAGAGAAAAATAAACTGGTAGACATTGTTTCAAAGCCCCCTGAATGATAGTGGAAAAACTCAAGCCATGTTATTTTCCTAATTTTTGAGTCACCCTGTGCGTTAATCAAGTAAATGTATAGAAAGCGCTTACACTCTATATAAAAGTCGCTTCTTTTACGAGCATTTTGATTTTTTGTTAATTAATTTATCTCTAAAATTGTCCGAATTACAGCTTTTTTGCTGAAACCTTACGTTTATCCCACAAATGTAATTTATTGTATGGTCACATTGCCTTTAAAAAAACAATTGCCCTTGCCATGGCAATTACTCCATATTTGACCCTTTGTCGTTGTGTGATTAAAAAAGTCAATGTCATTATAAAAGTTTTAGTAGCTAAAATTACATAAAATGCCTCAAATAAGTTCAGAACAAGTAGCAGCATTAGTTACTTTAGTTAACGATGGGCGTAGTAAACGTTACGCAGCTCGTGCAGTGGGTGTCCATGAAGCAACTGCTTGTAAAGCAATCCATAAGTACGAACAAACAGGAAGCACTGCTCGAAGGGTTGGTTCTAGTTAGTTCAAAAAACTTCTCCAAGAGATGATCGCTTCTTGAGATTGAGGATATTACGTGATCGATCAAATACTGCGGTAAATGTTCAGCAAGATCTTCGCCAAATTCGGGGTGTTAGAATAAGTAAGCAAATGGTATGTCAACGTCTAAACGAAGTTAATTTGAAAGCTAGAAGACCTGCAAAAGGTTCCAAATTATTGCCACAACATCGTGCTGCTAGAAGAAACTTCGTTGAAAAGTATGCACAATGGAATATTCGTGAATGGTCGAATGTCTTGTTTACGGATGAATCACGGTTTTGCCTTAACATGGTGGATGGAAGGAAAAGAGTTTGGAGAAGGACAGGTGAAAGATTTAATCAGAATTTAATAACAGAATGTGAAAGTTAATAAATTGTATCGATTTGTAAAACACAAACGACAACGTTTTCGATTGTTCTTACTGTTCTTGTTTTTAATTAAACTGTATAAAACAATGAATGCAGCCGCGGCTATTTCTTGGTCGTCCATTGTTTACTCCTCTGTGCGCGAAGAAGTGGATCAACCCATTCGTCAGGAAAAGACATTTTATTTAAACGGTGCCGCGAGCATGATCGAATGCCGTGCGTCTATGCTCAGTTCTTGCGTGCTCAAGTCTAAACGCACCTTTATATCTGTCTTCATCGCTATATTCATTCATATCAATATTACTATCATTATTATTATTATTAATTACCGCATGTTAATAAGCCTAACTGGTCCTTTAATAAACACTAATATCACAAAACAGCTGTTGAAAAAGTAAGTATACATTGAAAGAAACCTTTAACGACTAATAAATTTTGCATACTGTAACTTGAATCTAATTCGATTAAAGTACAATTTTCAATTTTATATAAAGTTAGATTAGAATTGCCATAAGTGACGTATGAAAGTGGTTAAAAATAAAATACCTACTAACAAAACTGTTTTATTAAAGTTCTTCAGTAGCAATTTTAACACTATCTTGCACTATAAGATATTCATTTATCTCTTAAATGTTGTACAAGTCACCATTCTGCTTCCAACAGTACACTGGGTAAGAGAATTACCTTATTATAATTATTGTTAATGCAGAGTTTTTATCATATTAAAGTAGACAAGAACGAAGGTTATAAAATATTACCTATTTTCTCTGTAAAGGTTTTTTAGTTGTACATAAAAAGTAAAAGTGCTTATTAAGCAATTTTACTATGTAGAGAAAATTCTATAAATGTTCTTACACCAACTAGCATTTATAATTTGGTTCTTAGAATATTCTTACAGAATATCCTTGCAGCAGTTTTGCTTTCAAAAACCAAAATGGGTAATGGGAGACATGTATGAAACAAATTGGCAAATGGAAAGCTTCTACACAACTTTCACATACCATAATTCCCTTTTACCCTAATTATTATAGCAGTTCATTGCCAGTTGGGCATGTAACAAAAAAAACTAAACATTGAAAAGTCGCCCTTAGAACTCTGGATCATTTTTGACGACCAGTTTAGCTTAAAACTTCAATTCTACAAGAACACCATGTGCGGGTAAATATGGTACATCTTGTTAAAATCCAGGCACATTCATTTTATTTAAAGCTTTTAATCGTCAATTGGATCGGTCTCACACTCGGTCCCTATGTCACTGTCATCTGGGTCTAATATATATTAAATGACCTGAACCTTTGTCTTTTACAGAAAGGAGAGGATTCTAAATGCCTTTATTTTACGAAATGGCCTTTATATTGTCCTTTTGACATCAAAAAGAGTAAAATGGTAAAGAATTAATTAAAATGTATTATTGGATACAGAACATTTTCGAACACTTCGCAGGAGATAATTTAAATGTTAAGTTAAGCATACTTATATTTTTGTAAAATAAACTTATTTGCGAAACGCTAGTGCATCGTCTTTTTAATAGCAGAAATGAAAATTTTCTATTTAATAATAATAATAATAATAGTAATCTTTGTTTCACAATTATATACATGTGCATAAAATAAAATAGTGTCAGGATAAAAGGAAAATTATTAATAATTCATAATTTCTTTACAGTATTTTTCAATTGAATATGGTTCAATATCAAGAAGAGTTTCAAAAATTATTTTCTTAATCGCTTAAACATTATTTACTTGTTTCATTAGGGTGGGCAAACTATTATAGAAACGGATACAACTGTAATATGCTCCCTTCTCGTATAATTCTAATATATTTCTAGAAACCGAATAATTAATGGTTCTTATGGGATAAGCAACCTGAGACTCATTTCCTCCAAATAATATTCTATTTTTACAAAAAAGTAGAATACATTCTTGTATATAAACAGCAAGGAACGTGAGAAGTTTGTTCTCTTTAAATATTAAACAGTGTTCTTAGCACCCTCTGTTGGCAGATAAATAGTTTTTCCACGTCAGCACTGTTTCCAAAAAGAACGATTCCATATCTAAGCATCGATTCGAAATTTGCATGATAAATCATCTTTTTTACTTTAGTGTCAACATATTTTCACAATACTCAGAAGGTATAACATACTCTATTCAACTTAATTACAGTGTATTCAATGTGCTGATTCTACGAAAGACAACAAACTAATACCATTCCCAAAAACCTAGTAGTTGACTCTAGATTTACATTGTCACCATTTACACTTATGGTGGCCGGTTCTTGAAGCCTTGATCTTTTTTTCTTAAAAATAATGATGTTTGGTTTGCCATTATTCAATATTAGCTTATTCTTGGTAAACCACTTAGATGCTTTGGCCATCAATAATTTTGATCTGTCAATTAGAACAGGTAAACTTGATGCTATTATTAAAAGATTAGTGTCATTGGCGTAGTTGGTAATAGTAGAGTCCTTGTTGACAGCATATAGTTTAGTTATATCATTTATATAGATAATAAACAAAAGAGGTCCAATGACACTTCCCTCTGGTATGCCTAATTTTATTTCAGTCTGATTTGAGAAGACCTGAGACTTATTTCCTCCAAATAATATTCTGTTCTTACAAAAAAATAGATTACATTCTTGTATATAAACAGCAAGGAACGGGAGAAGTTTGTTCTCTTTAAATATTAAACAGTGTTCTTAGCACCCTCTGTTGGCAGATGAATAGTTTTTCCACGTCAGCACTGTTTCCAAAAAGAACGATTCCCTATTAAAGCAGCGTTTCGAAATTTGCATGATAAATCATCTTTTTTACTTTAGTGTCGACATATTTTCACAAAACTCGGAAGGTATAACATACTCTATTCAACTTATTTACAGTGTATTCAATGTGCTGATTCTACGAAAGACAACAAACTAATACCATTCCCAAAAACCTAGTAGTTGACTCTAGATTTACATTGTTACCATTTACACTTATGGTGGCCGGTTCTTGAAGCCTTGATCTTTTTTTCTTAAAAATAATGATGTTTGGTTTGCCATTATTTAATATTAGCTTATTTTTGGTAAACCACTTAGATGCTTTAGCCATCAATAATTTTGATCTGTCAATTAGAACAGGTAAACTTGATGCTGTTATTAAAAGATTAGTGTCATTGGCATAGTTGGTTATAGTAGAGTACTTGTTGACAGCATATAATTCAGTTATATCATTTATATAGATATTAAACAAGAGAGGTCCAATGTCACTTCCCTGTGGTATGCCTAATTTTATTTCAGTCAGATTGACCGAATAATTCATGGCTCTTATAGAATAAGCAACCTAAGACTTATTTCCTCCAAATAATATTCTGTTTTTACAAAAAAATAGAATACATTCTTGTATATAAACAGCATGGAACGTGAGAAGTTTGTTCTCTTTAAATATTAAACAGTATTCTTACCACCCTCTTTTGGTAGATAAATAGTTTTTCCACGTCAGCGCTGTTTCCAAAAAGAACGATTCCATATCTAAGCAGCGATTCGAAATTTGCATGATAAATAATCTTTTTTACTTTAGTGTCGACATATTTTCACAAAACTCGGAAGGTATAACATATTCTATTCAACTTAATTACAGTGTATTCAATGAACTGATCCTACGAAAGACAACAAACTAATACCATTCCCAAAAACCCAGTAGTTGACTCTAGATTTACATTGTTATTATTTACACTTATGGTGGCCGGTTCTTGAAGCCTTGATATTTTTTTCGTAAAAATAATGATGTTTGGTTTGCCATTATTTAATATTAGCTTATTCTTGGTAAATTACTTAGATGCTTCAGTTATCAATAATTTTGATCTGTCAATTAGAACAAGTAAACTTGATGCTATTATTAAAATATTAATGTCATCGGCATAGTTGGTTATAGTAGAGTCCTTGTTGACAGCGTATACTTAGTTCAGTTATATCATTAATATAGATAATAAACAAGAGAGGTCCAATGACACTTCCCTGTGGTATGACTAATTTTATTTCAGTCTGATTTGAGAAGACTCGCTTTGAACCTTGACCTAAGGTTACTTTCTGATATCTGTTAGAGATACGTAATGTAACGCTATACCTCTTCTGCCATACAGATTTAATTTTTTAAGCAAGATATCAAAGTTTAGGGCGTCGTATGCCTTAGACAGATCAAGAAATAAACCTAAGGGGATCTCGCCACGTTCAAGAGCTCGTAAACTAAAAAATGGCCGTTTCTGTTCACCTACTTAAAAATTAAATTAATTAATCATTAAGAATACTGTGCCCTATCAAGAATTCCATAATGCGGTCAATGGCAACAAACTAATAAAATTGGTCTGAAGTTTTCAAGTTTCGACTCATCGCCCTTTTTAAAAATTGGAACTATTAAAGTCACTTTCAACTTATCTGGAAATACGATTAATCTGAGTGAGTTATTAATGAAGATATAGACAATGGGCTGGGTAATAGCTGTAATTATGTATTTAATAAGAGAGGTCGATATTTCGTCAATACCACTACTTAACTTGTTTTTAAGGTTGTTAACTATATTAATTATTCCTTTAGCGCCTACTGGTTGTATGTAAATGGTATCACTAACACCTTGTATATTTGTCGTAAAAGAGATATTTTCTAATAATTGCAGTAATAGATTGGTTGAAGCACCAGAAAAAAAAGCAGTTAACTGATTAGCCATCAGAGTTTTATTTCCTTCGACTTTAATGCCTTTTGTTATAACGTTTCCTGTAATTTCGTTCACAACTGTCCATGCACATTTTGTTTTATTATCTGATATTCTTAAACGATCCGCATAGTTTATGTTTTTGTATCTTGTTAACAGGGTGTCATATTCTTTCTTTCTAGCGCTATACAAGTTTTTATACAGGGCTGCCCAGAAGTCCGGAATAAAATTAATATAGCCTTAACCTGTAACTTTTGGGGAAAATGCTCGGACACGTCAATTTAGTTTTATATATGCTCCCATTTTGACGTTATTCCTTTGTTTTTTTATAGACATTTGTCAAAAATATGACGATATCGATCTTTTTTTTAAATAGAAACATACAGCTTGTGATACATCATTTGAAAGCTAATATCTCGTACAATATGCTCATAAATTTTGGCGCAATTTCGTCAAGCTTTTTCAAAATAGTGACTGTTAAAAGTTAAAAAAAAATCCCTATTTAAATAAGCGGAAATGATAAATCATTGACGTTTTTTTTTTACCTTTCAAGGTAAGAAATCGTCATTGTTTCACGTTTTGACATTTTGTGACATTGTGACTTAACAACAGTTATGGTTTATTTGTTATTTATTTTGTCAAAAATAATAAAAAAGCGAAACAAAACACAACAAAAAGGTGATTTAACGTGGCAAATGCTGGAAATGTCCTCCACCCTCTACTTGACATGCTCCCAGACGATGGTAAAATCCGTCGACGGAATTTTGAATGGCTTCGGCCGGTATGTTATGTGCCTCCAATCTAATTTTGTTTTTCAAATATTCAATAATATTTGGCCTATTTTTGTACATTTTTTCTTTTAAATATCCCCAGAGAAAATAGTCTAGAGGCGTTAAGTCTGGAGACCTCGGTGGCCATTCAATTGTACCACGTCGTCCAATCCAGCGACCTGGACGATTGACACCAAAATGCGGGGGAGCACCATCTTGCCGAAATCAAATTGTTTTATTAGGTATATCTGAATCTACTTCGTTGGGAAAAATTACAGCTAGAGCAGGCCTCAACTCGAAGGTTAAGAAATTCAGGTACCGTTCAGCTGTGAGGTTTCCTTCCAAAAAGAATGGCCCTAAAATTCGGTTATTAATGATACCCATACATTTACTTGCTTCATCCGAAAATAATATGTTCTGTGGAAACCTATTATTCTCGTCACACCGTCTCATCATTTCTTCGCAAAATTGCAAACGCCTATCATAGTCATGTTCTAAAAGCTCTTGGACAAGACATACTTTATAAGGGTGGTATTTTTCTGCTTTTAAAAATCTTCCAATAGTACCTCTCTAGATGTATCATGATTTCGTCGCCTAAAACATGTGGCCGTCCATTCCTAGGCAAGTCCTAACTGTGCCATGTTCATCAAATTTGTGGAATATTTTACTAACAGTGCCCTGTGAAACTTGATTTTCCGGATATGTAGCATTAAATAAAGTGCACACTTCACTTTGACTTCTTACTTTATCTCCACATCCTAACAATATCAAGACTTCGATACGCTGCCTTTTCGATAAAACCATTCTTGTTTAGAAAATTATTGTAAGATAATACTTCGGAAATACCTAAATTAATTTTACAAGTTCACAATATCACAAAATGTCAGAACGTGAAACAATGAAGATTTCTTACCTTGAAAAGTAAAAAAAAACATCAATGATATATCATTTCCGCTTATTTATAGGGATTTTTTTTTAAACTTTTAACAGTCGCCATTTTGAAATAGCTTGACAGAATCGCTCAAAAAATTATGAGCATACTGTACGAGATATTAGCTTTCAACTGATGTAAGCTGTATGTATCCATTTAAAAAAAAGATCGATGTCGTCATATCTTTGACAAACGTCTATAAAAAACAAACGAATACCGTCATAATGTGAGTATATATAAAACTAAATTGACGTGTCCGAGCATTTTCCCCAAAAGTTACAGGTTAAGGCAATATTAATTTTATTCCGGACTTCTGGGCAGCCCTGTATACACTATTTACATTTTTATAAACATACAAAACATCTAATTCTCTCTTGCAGTCTTGTATCTCTGGACTTTTCTGACAAAGTTTTGTTTTGTTACACTTTTCTACTGGAAATTTTTTTCTTGGAAACCATTTATTAAAATGTGCTAAGAGTATTTTCATACAGATGTCCCATTAACTATTTAATTGGATATTCTTTAGCATACATACAGTATTCCAATCTCTTGATAAAAGTTTCGATTTAAATCTATTTTTATTTGGTTTTATTATACAGGGTCGTTGGTATGTATGGAAACGGTCGATTATTTCTTAAAGTAAAACAGCTACCAAAAAATATTCAAGACAAAAGTTTTATGGTTTTGTAAAGTCTATTACAATTAAAAAAAGATAAGTATACAGGATGAGTCAGAAAGCCGTAGAGAAATAAAGTTACTTTTTTTTTAATGGAACACCCTATTTCTTACAATATTTTTGGATTTTACATAAAATTACAATTATTTTTTATAAGGTGCATTATTAGTCTACTGCTAATAGTTTCCAAGATATCGACTTTTGAAAAATGACATTTTTGAACTTTGTCAGCTTCTAGCTTTCCAACGGTACGCCATAGAGCAAAACGGCTTACATGTCCCTATCTTACTTTTTTATTATCTTCTCAAAAATACCAACTTCCGTTAAACCGGAAGTACTATATTTCCGGCTTTTGAGCTACATCCGGTTTAACCGGAAGTTGACACTTTTAGAAAGATAGTTAAAAACTAAGATAGGGACATGTACGCCGTTTTACTCTAAAGTGTACCGTTAGAAAGCTAGAAGCTGTCAAAATTCCAAAATGTCATTTTTCAAAAGTCGATATCTCGGAAACTATTTGGTTAAGACTTATAATGCACTTATGAGAAAATAATTGTAATTTTACGTAAAATCCAAAAATATTTTAAGATAGATAAAAAAAAGTAACATTATTTCTCTACGGCTTTCTGAATAATCCTGTATACTTGATTTTTTAAAATTCTAATAGACTATAAAAAGCCCTAAAACTTTTATCTGGAATATTTTTAGCTAGCTGTTGCGCTTTAAGAAATAGTAGACCGTTTCCATACATACCAACGACCCTGTATATATTTTATTATCCACGAAAATGACCAATTTTTGTGCGGTGTGGTCCGAAATATGAGAGTGCAAGATCTGAGTGGCATAGTTGCCCCTAAAATTAGTCAATATACTATCAATGCATGTCTGAGTATCAGTTCTAATCCTTGTGGGATCCTTAATCATATGTTTTATGTCAAATTAACTGAGAATTGAAAGCAGCTCCTTTATTTTTTTAATTTTTAATTTTTTTAATTTTATTTTACCACGTTTTCTTATCAATTATTTATTCTTATCAATTATGGCAGGCAGCTATAATATAATCAATGCATTTACTGTGGGGTTATCCAGTACCTACCAAGCATATTATTAAAGCATTATATACCAAATGAATTAAAACTGTAATAAAAACCCTTGACGAATTAAAACGATATTTTATTACTAAGGCCATGTTAAAACCTTGTTCGCGATGTCTTTCACTTTATTACCGAGGTTCAGCTCATTTTATGAAATTTCCCAGACACAGACGACAGGAACGGGATGGGCTTTAGCATCTTTATAAAGTTTAATTATCTTTTGCCTGACTCTCTTTTATTTCCTTATGCCTTTTATTGCAAAATTTAGTGAGGTCTAAGATTAAACTGGATAAGGAATCTGAATACTTATTTTTAATAGTAACTTAGGTGTTGACAAAATAAACTTTATCTTGGGTGTAGTAGTTTATATATTATGGTTAAGTATAATATTAACACAATTTTATTGCACTATAACAAAAATATTCAGTGATGTTAAAAATTCTCTTCGTGTATAATACTCATCATATCGTTAGGTCAGGACCGGCAGAAAATTTTCTTCGTATAGCGAACTCCACACTCGAAAATTGAAAGGGTTCTTTTCTTTTGTAAACAATGTAATGCATGCTTGATCGGTGAAAGAATATTAAGATTAAATTGCTTAAGTTTGATGCTTTCCGGCTTGAAAGGAAACGACTAATGGCGAGCGAGGTTTAAAGCAGAGCCGATTTTTAAATTGAAAAAAGTGCGGTCACTTCTGTTTTACTAAAAAATGAAATTCGTAATTAAAGTATGGCGACCAAAAAATCGCATGAGACGAAAGGGGGAATTTCAGCATAAGAAACAGTATATTATTCTATGTAAAGTTAGGTACTTTATCCTAATTTTCTATCTCCCTTGCATCTATACTTATCTCCTTCCCAGCATTGTTCAATATTATTGCGTTTCGTGAAGTAATCAATATAAAACACAAAGAAAAAAGAGTATATTGCTTTTTTTACACCTATCAGAGTGATATCGAAATTCCTGCTTTAACACGACGGCTTCTCGTGTTGATGAAATAAGACGTGTAGTGGTTGCCAAAGCTTTTATTTGACGTTACTATATAAAATATGTACCCTTTAACTAAGGATATATCGTTATATCAAGGTCGCGAATAGCGTTAAGCCACAGCCCCCCTAGGGGGCTGTGGTCAAGCGTCCCTTGTCGGAAGCACTCAGTACTCGGGCTATCTCGGCTTATCTTGTCTATGATGATAGTTCCTGAGGAAGCAGTCAAAAAGTCAAGGCAGAGCAAGAAGACCGTTTGAGAGTCGGCGGCAAACTCTGCTGGCTCACGCACACACACACACACGCGGAGAGGTGAGCCCATCTGGCGGAAGTCCTTGTGGCCCTGAGCTTATTTGCTCAGAGTCTCAATGACTCTTTCCAGACTTCCTTCCACGCCCCCCTGCGGTCCAGTTCCGCAGGGTCTCACCAAAAAGTACTTAAGGTACTTTTACTCTGGAATCTAAGAGAGGGGTGTATTATTGGTTTTGTGAGGTGTATCGGAGGAGGGCTTTGGTGGGTGGGTGGTGCTGCTTGGCGCACCTAGAGAAGTTGGTGACGGGGACGTTTATGACGATACGGGGCATCGATGTCATAATTGGAACTATTGGAAGCTTGTCTGATAAGGAGGTTTGTGTGTTCGGGGGCCGAAGTTAGAATCTTTGTGTTTCTCTCGCGGAGAAACTGGGAAAGGGGTGTGTGTTTCATGTCGCGGTGTAGGTCTACGTTACGGATGAACCATGGGTTATTCATGGGGGTGCAAACGTAACGATTTTCGAGGACTTGGAGGCGGTTAATGTGGGAGGGGGCTGCGTGACCCCACGCCACTGAACCGTATGTGAGGGCGGGTCTGATGATGGCTTTAATGAGGTGGATTTTGTTTTTGTGGCTTAGGGCGCTGTGTCGGTTGAGGAGGGAGTATAGAAAAGAGTATGTCATTCTGGCTTTATTGAGGTTGCCTTGGATTTGGGGCTGCCAGCGGAGGGTTTTTGTCTAGGGTGATACCGAGATATTTCACAGAGTCTGACCAGGGAACATCGCGACTATCCAGGTTGACCGCATCGAAGGGTGGTTGCCTTTTGCGGCCAAACTGTATGGTTTGGGTTTTGTCGGGATTGAGGCGAAGTTTCCAATTTACGCAGTAATTGGAAAATTCGTTAGCTGCTGTTTGCAGCTTTCTGGTGACTAGTCCGGGACTCAGTGACCTTACGATGAAGGCGGTATCATTAGCGTAAAGGGCCAGGGTGCTGTCGGGGTGTTTGGGGATTTCGTGAGTGAAAATATTAAACAGATGGGGGGATAGGACTGCTCCTTGTGGGACTCCCGCTTCGAGGGTGCGGGGGGTGGATAGTGACTGTCCTATGCGGACTCTGATTTTGCGGCGGGCGAGATAGGATTCAATGAGGCGGACCATGTTGAGGGATAACCCAGGGCTATCATCTTGTGAATCAGTCCGTCGTGCCATACGGTGTCGAAGGCCTTTTCGATGTCGAATGAGATCATCCCGACGAACTGATTCCAATTGAAGCCCTGAGTTATAAACTCAGTGATTCGAAGGGCTTGGAGTTCGCAATTGAGGTTTTCCCGAAAGCCGAACTGTTCGTCTGGGAGGACTTTCAGTTCGGTGGACTTAGCTTTAAGGCGGGTGAGAATTATAACTTCAATGATTTTGGCCACTGAGTTGAGAATGTATATGGGGCGATAGTTTTGGGCGAAGGTGTGGTCCTTCCCGGGTTTGGGAATCATGATGACGGTGGCTTCTTTCCATTTTTTAGGAAAGTAGGCTAGCCTGAGGGTGGCGTTAGCAATGTTTGACAGGGTGGCCATGCCTTTACGTGGGAGGAATTTGAGGATTTTGTTTGAAATGTTGTCGGGGCCAGGGGCTTTTTTGGTTTTGCGCGAGAGAATGATTTCTGCGACTTCGCGGGGGGAAACTGGTCTGAGGATTTCCTCAATTTCATCGGAGCGTCTGACTGTTCTGGCAGTGCGCTTCACCAGTTCTTCATGATCTGGGTCAATATCGTGGTTGTCGTTTAGTCTGCTGTGCCTTTCGTATGTGTCTGCAAAGGCTTCCGCCTTATCTGCATCTACATACTTGAGGCCGTGGGCAGAGTGAATGGGGGGAAGTTTGCGGGATGTTGAGAGACGGAGGGTTTTTTGCATTCGCCAGATGTTTTTGTCTTGGGGGTTTAGTTCGCGGAGTCTGTCTGACCATTGTGATTGTCTGAAGTTGAAGAGGGCGGTTTTGAGTTGTCTGCATAAGACGTTGTATGCGTTTATGTCTGGGGGCCTCTGCTGGTTCTAGCGCAGGGGTGCCTTTTAACGGGTCTGGCGGGGCTGCTAGCGCGCTGATCCGAAGGGCCAGAGGTGGGTCTGTTGTAGGAATACCGGTGGCGCTGGAAGAGCGTAGTAGCGGTGCGGCGAGCTGGCAAAGACGGCTGCTTATGGGGTTAAGTTGTTACACTGCGAATTTTAATGGAAGATGTGTCTGGTGAATATTTGGTTGCCTAATAACTATTTCTTGCAGGGCCGCGTTGTCAAACGATATCACATAGTAATTAAACTGTGTGCAAACGTTCATGGACGGCATGGTATAACGAGCAAATTATGCGTAAACGATTCCCTTGGAAGTTATTGGCGAAAGCTGTTACATGCACAGCTTTCAATTAAAACTAATTTATTTTAAAATAATTTTAATCGAGCAAACCTATAAATACTAAGGTAACTCAAATCAAGAGAAATTGTTCATTGTTCTGAAAGACACCAGGTTATGTTAAATGGAGAGTAAATAAACACTAAAAGTATCAAGCTAATAAAATCATAAGATAGCATATTTCGGTTAAGCGAATTTTGTCAAAGAAATCCGCAAATATAAAAGAGTGTATAGAAATAAACAGATAATATACATGACGAGGTACACGGAATATTACACAAATTAACAAAACCAATTTTTACGAATTTGGCATGGCAGTTAATTGTTAATTATATATTGATTAAATATAATATTTTAAACACAAGAACAGGGCTGCCGCTTCTATATGAGCGGTGTGTTCAGGACACATTAGCGGCCAATCCAGTGGGCGCCCGCCCCAAGCGCCAACATTATTCCAAAAATCAAAAGAATTATAAACCATAAATATAAATATACATATGCGAGATGTTGTACGTGGCAACATCTCGTGGCAATCGGGCTATCGTCCCAACCAGACCAGCGAGGTCTTAGAGAAGACCAAACGCTGAAAAGGAACGCGCATAAGCAGGTATCTAATGTCAGGTGGCGCTGAAAGCCAATTGTCGTTTCTGCGAACTGAAAACGTTATAAAAGAAAGATGTTGTTACGGTTCGAAAACTGCATTTTCATAGTTTGGTTATCTATGTTAAGTTTTCGGTTTTTAAATTTTTAAAGTACCTAGGTAGACTCTCACCTTAAACAATAATTACTAATTAAGTTACCTGTAATAGCCAAAATGTTCACTATGTTTAGTTTGAAACCTTTGTTGATTATGTTTATATTCCAGGAATGTTTTGTATCTTGTAAGACGAAGCCTTCTGTTCTTTGTTTCATACTAGTTAACCTTGTATTTAAGAGGTAGGTTAAATGTCTCGGCTGTTGTAAATTAGCTGTTTTTAAGAAAATCGATAATTTGTTATGCAGATTAGTGTCAGACTGACAGTTCTATGCATTTTCACGACCATGTCTGGTTAATTTAAAAATCTTGGGTTAATTTAGGCATAGTGGTTGACGCGGTTTGTCAAGGTTTTGTTATTAAAAGAGGTTAGTTTTCCTAGATAGGATTGACTAATTTGTCGACGTTTTGTTTTGGTAACTATGTACGTTGGAGACGAAACAACATCCGGCCCTTTCAACAATGGACACAGGAAGTTAAAGCACGTTTGTGGAAATAGCTCCCTAAGTTTAGTTTCTTGGGAAAGAAGGCTATATAGTGCCGATAAACCATCCACAAATGTCTTAAAAAGGGTATGGCTTTGTAGTTTGACTATTCTTTGGGCGGAATGCCGATTTAAAATGCTTTGACATGAAGTTCAACAAACGGTCCTAGACGCCATTCTGCAGATTGGAACCCTCGTTAGTTATTTGAGGGTTTTTTTTTTGGTAGGGGCTAAAAGCTCAAGCTGGAGTACTAGTTTTCTTATAAGAGTTACCTGGATGCGGGATATGTGTTTTACTGAAGATTGAGTCTTCAAGAACCATGGGTAGCACGTAAAGTTTCAGCTAAGTATAATTTTTCTTGAGTATGTTGTAACATAGTAACAACTTAAAATCTTAATATTTTGCATTTGCATATTGTTCGATAAACAGTGTTTTAGTAGTAGTAGTTAGTAGAGTGCCTTGGAACACAATTGTAATGCACAATTTAGTTTTTAATAAGGAACTACTGTCAATGTAAGAATCTATAGTATAGAGGAAAAAACATTATTTAAAATGGGTTATTCCACTGAAGAAAAATCAGATATGATCCGTTTATTCTATAAGCATGCTAATAATGGACCAAGAACTCAACGCCAATACCGTATTACCCATCTAGGAGGACCCACGCCATGCGTTGACACAATAAGATACGTAGTGCGGCAATTTGAGTTGAGACACAGTCTCGAACGTAAGAAAAGGACATTTACAAGAAATCTTGAAGAAGATTTAGATGTCTTACTCTTTTTTAAAGGTAAATTTTAAATTCCATTTTTATGGGTAAAATACTTTGGTTATTTTTTATTGAAATGCCTGAACGGTCCATTCCTGATGCTGATTCATGAGATTATAAAAAAGAACAAATATCATCATTTTAAGTTTTTGCCAGTCCAAGGGCTAACCGAGAATAATATCCAGCAGAGATTAGAATTTTGTGTCAATATTACTAGAAGACTAGATGGAAATGCAGATTTTCTAAATAAAATAATTTTTACGGACGAAGCCACATTTACCACATGTGGAATGTGTAATCGCAAAAATAAACACTTTTAGTCGTCAACAAATCCGCACAAAATTAAAGAAGTAAAAATTCAAGGTCGCAGTAGCGTAAATGTTTGGTGCGGTCTGTTTGCTGGCAGAATTATTGGTCCAATCATTTTCCGAGGTAGCTTAACAGGTGCTTGGTATCTTCATTTCCTGGAAAATGATATAGAACATCTTTTAGAGGAACTTTCCATTTATGATTATAATAGCCTAATTTGGCAGCAAGATGGCGCACCGGCCCATAATGTCATACCTCTCACCAATTACCTTAATGACAGATATAATTTATGGATAGGAAGAAGGGGTCTTATTCCATGGCCAGCCAACAGCCCCGACCTTTCACCCCTGGACATATTCTTGTAGGGCTATTTAAAAAATCGCATTTATTATAATAGGACGCGAAATATCCAAATTCTCGAAGATAGAATTCGTGATGAAATCCGAGTTTTAAATAGGGATTATCCGAATTTTATAGTAGATATAGTTAATAGCCAATTGAGGACAAATATTCAGAAATGTATCAGAAACGGAAAATTGAGAACCAGTATAATACACCCGCATATTACAGCTATTAGTTAATTTAGTTTATTTATTTAATTGTTTGTATTTTGTTTGAAAGACTACAATGGTTGATTTATAATTTTAATACAGAATGTTTATAACCTCTTTAATCTTATTTTTAAATTGACTGTTCCTTATTAAAAACTAAACTCTGTCGGGCAATAATTATAGTTGTACATCCTCCAGGGCGTAGGGTTGCCAGAGTAAGGGTGGATAGTACTGGATAGGTTACCTTGTTGCAGTTTCTTTTAGGTTTTTCCCTTTTCTTTCCGTTAGACCCAACCCTTGGACGCGTTTCGCCGTCTTATAGCTCCTCTGCAAGGCTATAGAATCTGACGAAAAGAAAAGGGACCTACAGTGCTTTTTAACACATAATGTAAAGATACATATGCGAGATGTTGCACGTGGCGACATCTAGTGGCAATCGAGCTATCCACCCAAACATCCTTCTTTTATATCGCGTTTTCGGTGCGCAGAAACCGACAATTGGCTTTCAGCGCCACCTGATATTTTTTTACCCGCTTATGCGGGTTTCATTCCAGCGTTTGGTCTTCTCTAAGGCCACGCTGTTCTGGTTGGGGTTATAGCTCAATTGCCACGAGATGTCGCCACGTGCAACATCTCTCATATGTAACTTTACATTATGTGTTGAAAAACACTGTAAGGTCCGCGAAGCAAATTGCTATCAATGCGTGTAGCTCGCATTTGCAAAAGAAAACGAAATTTCGAATATGAATACGAAGACAAAAGCATTTCAGATCCGGAGAAACAGTTCAAAGTTAATTTTTACTTGAAAATTTTGGATGCAACTATTGGGGCTATTAATGAAAAATTTCAATAATTATTATTCCACCAACACACTGATATTTTTGAAATCGTATATAAAGAATATGGTAATCTCGGAGACGATGAACTAAAAGCCCACTGTGCTGAAGCCGAGCTAGCTCTAAGAGATGACGAGCGATAAGGGAAATGGAACCCTATCTTAAATCCGACATGGATATAATTGGAATTCTTGAACACATACTTCAAAATTACACATGACAAAAAACATCATTTTTCAAATTTATAATTTTCTTCACATTGCCCATTACTGTTATGACCGGTAAACGTTCGTTTTCCAAACTGAAGTTAATAAAAAACTATCTATAGATCATCTATGAGTCAGGAACGATTAGCGGCCTTAGTAGCCCTATCTATTGAACACGAATTGTTTGATACAATAGACCTAAATAGTGTGTTAAAAAAAATTGCGGACACGATAGGCCGCAAAGTTCAATTTTAACTTTTGTAACAATTCGACCTGTTAGTGTTTGAAAGCTTCTATACTTAACCCGAGAAAAGCAAACAACGAGAAGCGACAATATGACATTTGGCGAAATCTTTGTAGTGAGAGGTAACTCGGTCAACTGTCATAAGTTTAAGCCGGCCGTGTTTCAGTCGTTAGTCCGGTGGTCGATGAGTTATCGTTATCGAGTTTAGTTGTCGTTTTTATTGAAAAAAGTGTATTGTTTAACTGTTTGTGTTTGTAAGTGCTGTGCTATTTTAAAACTATGCCTGGTAGGCCTGTACGTTTGGAGGATTTCACAGGATTAGTTAGTTCATGTAATTGGCTTTTCAGCAAATTACATGTAACGCAGAAGATATTCATGAAAAAGGTACTTCTTACTAAGTACCCACATTTTTTATTTCAGTGTAAAGCATTTACTTCATCGCTTTGGTGCCTCTTATAGTGTGATAACCCTGCCAACTGTCAAAATTTCAAGGTGAAAGACATATAATTTGGTCCCCATTTAATCAATGCTAAACTCGGGACTTTAATAATCGGAATTAATAATTTTGATATTACATTTTTAAAGAAAAGGCAAACTTGCGTGTGGATAGTATTTTTATCAAGATATTTTCAGAAGCGGTCAAAAAAACCTCGAAATTAAATTTTGGAAGAGGAAGAGAGGGAGAGCAAAAACTCTTTGCTGCACACAGGCGGTATACACCCTGACGGCGGCCCTGTATAATGATATATATTATTTTTTTTATGAGCGACAAATTGCTTTACAATTTTAAGCTTAGATTAGATTTTTTTAAATAAAACTTAAATTAGGTAATATCATTATGATAGTAATACCATGCTTTACCAAAATAAAATAACGCCAGACATTTAAGTATTTGAAAACATTGAGAAGATTTTATTAGACTCTCTTTAACAAAATAAGACTATTAACGAACAGCTCAATAATCCTATAATGGGTTGGTTATTGGATCGTAAATATTTTATTACCGTTAAACAAACGTGCCCTATAAAATTAAGACATTAACGACAAGCGGGACAATAAAGTAAAACAAATACAAAATAATGGAATTACTTTAAAAATGGATGAAAGCTGTAGATACCTATATATTTCAATTTAAAGGAATTATACACTAAATTAAAATCTTGATCTTAGGATGATTAGCGTCCTTATTTGTCACTTATAGGTTTTTTTTTATAACCGGCAAAAGAAAATAAATAAAACAATTCTAAAGTTACAAAAAAATCGTTAACGTTTGATCCCATTATTTTGTTAGCTCAAGGCTATCCACAGATAGAGAGACAGTCAAACAAAATTACCTCCATAAGCACTTCCGTAAACTTTTTATTGGTAGCTCGTTTGATAAGTTATCCTAGCTATTTTTGCAAACCAATTTCCGATGCACGTCTTCAATCAGCTAATAATTATAAATCCGTAAGAAAACACGAGGGAATTAAATTGGGGCAAAACCTATTAAAATTTCATGTGATATTGAATGTACAGGGTGTCTACTTTTCGACACTTTTGACGGGTATCTCCGTTATTAGTACAGATACAATGATTCGGTTTTCGCAAACCTGTGCCACTTTTTGTGAAACAAACGATGCCCAAAACGGATGTATCATGGTCAACTTGGTTTATGAGATACGGGGCGAAATTGAAAAGGGTGCATTTTCAGACACCTCTTGTGTTTCAGTTATCTTATACCCTATCGAAAATATAAAAAGGGGGTGTTATACAGTTTTTCACGCAGAATTCAGTGGCGTAGTTAGTATTTTTCCAGGTATCCCTAATTTTGAGAAATATACCAAAGTTGTGTTTTTTTAAATGGAACACCCTGTATATTTATTCTTAGTTGCATTCTGCTTACTGAGAGCTTTCCAAAAATATATAATAGTTGGAACTTTGTTTTACCAGGATGTTTTAAATTTATATTTTTTAAATAACAAGCTTTAAATTGACAGTAGGCCTTGGATTTGGTTTTAATAAAAATAAATTATTGACTATACAATACAATACACCATGAAGATTACCTAATAATTTGATTTAAAATTTTTAAAATTTTTTAATACTTACAATAGTAAAAAGTAGTTTTCTAAATAAACAAAAACATCTACTATGGCCTTGACTTATCCAGGCTATAAAACAAAAGTTTCATAATGGCGGTTAGCTCTTGTCATGCAGAATTGTATTTATGTCATTAGAGTTTAAAAAGTTACTGATAATTTATTTATTAAGTGTTATTGTTAAATTTAAACGATGGCCCAAAAGTATAAGAATTATGAAAAATACGATATGCTGGTATGCTTTACACAAAGCCATGAAAACCCCCATGCAGCTGCCGATTTATATTTCAATAGGTAGGTATATTATTATTTGCGATCGAAAATTTCTACAACGACCATGTTTATAGTTATGCGGAGTGTTTGTGTAAGTAGCTTCTTATTATTATCATTATCATTTTATAAATATCCTGAAAGAAGGCAGCCATTTCCAGATAAATTTTCCATTCTAAAGAATTATTAATTGAACATGGAACCTTTACACAGCCTCGGCCTAAAACATACAATAAGGAAAATAGAGAAAAAGATGAAGTAAATGTTTTGGCCTATGCAACTGTTACTCCTTCAACTTCCTGCAGAAATATAGAAAAGGAAATTGGTATAGGTAAAAGTCGGTCACAAAAAATTTAAAGAAAATATAAATACCATCCATACAAATTTAAAATTGTGCAATATTTACATCCTGGAGATGCAGATCGGCGATTAATCTTCTGTCAATGGTATACAGAACAAATCCGGACCAATACCAATTTTGAAAGATTGGTAATCTAGTCCGATGAGAGCCACATTTCTAGTGCCGGAATTTTTAACCGACATAATACAAGACATTGGTCTGAAGAAAATCAACATGTTATTTTCGAACGGGAGCAGCAAGGGCGCTTTGGATTTGGTGTTTCTTGCTTCATATTAGGTAATCAAATAACTTACCGTATTTATGAGGGAGGTCTTACGGCCAATAGATATCTGGAAATCTTGGAAGACGTTATTTATTTATTTATTTATTTATTTACTTACAAACTCTACAGAAATACATCCAATTAAAGAGTAGGTTGGTTAAGACTTAATTAAATACTAAAACTATCACAAATGCATAAAGTGCAAAGGTAAATTACATTAAAATGTATCCTGAACTTGTTTCCTAAATGTGGATAGATCTATATTAAAAATGTCATACTGATCACTTATATTATTATACAGCTTACACATAGTTATGATAGGAGAGTTAAGATAGTAGTTAGTTCGTGTAGTATCTACATACATGGTTACAGGATGTCTGGTTTGATATTTCGGGACATGAAAATTTATTAGTGCTAATAGGTTTTGGTCATTAATTGTATTATTAATTATTTTATGTAAAAACAACAGATATGCTACAGATCTACGATTTTCAAGTGTGTGTAAATTGTATCTTTTCAATATGTCATGTTTAGGTATATGAAACTGATATATGCCTGTTTCCTTATAATTTATATATCTTAGCATTTTATTTTGAACTTTTTCTAAGCTATATCTATGTATATCATAATGTGGGCTCCATACAATGGAACAGTATTCTAAGATACTTCTCATATATGATACATATAATGTTCTTATACATTTTAGATTATTAAAGTCCTTGCAGTTTCGAACTATAAATCCATACATTTTATATGCTTTATTAGTAATGTCAAGTATATGGGTCCTAAAATTAAGTTGGGTGTCGAAAGTAACTCCAAGGTCCCGCATTTCACTAACACGAGATAAGACTGTTCCATTGATTGTATAATTAAAATTAAATAGGCTTTTTTTTCTTGTGTAGCTAATGATATAACATTTGTTAATATTAAGTTCCAGGCCATATGCATCTGACCAATCGTTATACCCGAGTTATTAGAAATCGTTCCCCTTGCCCAGTTATATGCTATACATTTCCAACAAGACGGTGCGCCGAGTCATAACTCTCACGTAGTAAGGGCTTTTCTACAAAATAATTTTCCACAAAGATGGATAGGCACAAATGGAGCGGTAAGATGGCCACCACGATCGCCCGATCTATCGGTGTTGGCCTTCTTTCTGTGGGGGTTTTTGCAGAGCAAGATATACAAGACCAGGCACAGAACTGTAGAGAAACTTCGACAGGCTACCCATTTAGCATTTCAATTTCTACAAGACCATCCAATAATAATTTTAAACGCCTTGAGACGAATTACAGAAATGTGTGAGCTTTGTATTAGGGAGAATGGCAACGATTTTCAACAATATTTATAAATAAAAAGTATGTATTTAATAGCACAATTTCATTGTTCTAGTGAAACCAAATCCAAGGCCTACTGTCAATTTAAAGCTTGTTATTTAAAAAATATAAATTTAAAACATCCTGGTAAAACAAAGTGCCAACTATTATATATTTTTGGAAAGCTCTCAGTAAGCAGAATGCAACTAACAATAAATATACAGGGTGTTCCATTTAAAAAAACACAACTTTGGTATATTTCTCAAAAATGGGGATACCTGGAAAAATACTAACTACGCCACTGAATTCTACGTAAAAAACTGTATAATACCCCCTTTTTATATTTTCGATAGGGTATAAGATAACTGAAATACAAGGGGTGTCTGAAAATTCACCGTTTTCAATTTTGCCCTGTATCTCATAAACCAAGATGACCATGGTACATCCGTTTAGGGCATCGTTTGTTTCACAAAAAAGTGGCACAGGTTTGCGAAAACCGCATCATTCTATCTGTACTAATAACGGAGATACCCGTCAAAAGTGTCGAAAAGTAGACACCCTGTACTAAAAATTTAAAGTATTCTTCTTTGATACGAACCCACTTATAGCAAATATTTTGTTTATTTAAGCTTGTAAAAATTAATATAATTTGAATTTGATTAGCCGACAGTTGGCAATAGAACTGTCAACGGTGGCGCCAGCTCGATCGATGGCCGGTTTTGACGTTTTGTTTACGTTTCGTGAAAAACTAACCTTAACTCATTGTTCTGTAGTTTCGTGTTGTTGGGCACAAATAAATATTCAAATAATCAAATAAAACAACGGCAGTCTACCTCCATAATATGTATTTCAATGTATATGTTTATATCCTACATGTTTCGGACATAGAAATGTCCATCATCAGGGATACTAAAAGAAATTTACAATGTAAGTTAAACGATTTAAGTAAAATGAGAGGACTTACCAGTAGTCGATTACGACAGCTCTATCTTGCATAAGCGAATATCAAAAGTATGTTAAAATTGAAAATTGTAGGTTCTAATGAATGTTCAAGATTGAATGAGATGTAATATTTGAAATTTTGGTCAAGGTATCTTTGAATAAGGGGATTTCCAGTTTGCAGCCACTGAGACAGGTGATGAAGCAATTATGTTATTTGTAGCTATTTAGAGGAGATTAATTTAAGTGAGGTGCTCAAAGATGCTTCATCTAACCGTGTCTAGGGTGTGGTCAGCAAAATACTGGGTTAGACTTGAATAACACATTCTTAGGAGATAAACAAAAAATGAAATGAAATTATACTATTTTAAGGTTGGAATTTATTAATTTGAAGCCAATGAGCAGGTGGTGAAGCAATTATGTAGGTTGTAGCTAATTAGAGGAAAAAGATGTAGATAGGTGCTCAAAGATGCTTCATCCAACCATGCTTGAAGGATTGGCTAACAAATTTTTAGGGTTAAGGGGGTAGAAAATGAACATAATGTTATGATTGTAAAAAAGAGATATAAAAAATTAAAATTGGATTTTTACCATTTTGACTAGAAGTGAAGTATTAATGTTAAAATCACATTGTTTTAGCTGATTAGATGATATTACAGCTCAAAGATACTTTACTTCACCATGATGGCGTGCAGGGAAATGTTGGTTGTCAAATAGTCATGACAGCTTGGAAAGTCAAAAAGCAAAATACAGTGACAGTCGCATGCAAGAGGCGCAGGGGTGTACGAGAAATTGATCAAAGATCGACCACTGGTATACGATCAGTTGTGTCGGGAACAGACGAGTACTGAACTGAACTCCACACTAAATGGGTGGGGGATAGTAGTTTGTGAGGGTAAGCTATAAGGTTGCGGAGTCCCGGGGGGCCACGATCAGGTTATGGCGACAAGTGGGCATCAATACAAATAAATATTCTCAATTAATATGGGATTCCTCGCTTTTAGGAAGCTTTGATGACGGCTTGAGGCTGAAAGCGCCCTGCAATGAATAGAAGATTACACACTTAATACAAGAAAATTTACTAGTTTCTCTCTTATTTCAAAAAAGTGTACACACCCCTACCTCCTCAGATGTTTATTTAGACGAAACCTGGTTCAACCAAGGACATTTAGTTCAAAAGATATGGCAGGATAAAAATATTAACGCTGTCCTTAAGCATTTATAGAAGATATAGGTTTGTCTACTGGTTTGCAAAATACGTGTAGGTAAAGGTCGCAGGTTGATTATAACGCCTATAGGCAGCAAAAATAGATTTCTTTACGGTTGTTTACTGGAATTGTAAACAAGATCAGCGGAAGATTATCATGAGGAAATAATTGCTGACGTCTTCCAAGAGTATTTTGAGCAACTGATTAATGAGAATTAATTCCCGAAATTTCTGTCACAGTCTTAGATAACGCCTATCATTCAAGGCTTTTAGATAAACTACCTACGACTTCTTGGAACAAGAGGGATAATTTATATTGGTAGCCTGAGAAAAATACACCCTTTGAGGACAACAAAGAAGTTTTAAAAAATGTGTATAATCGACGAAATAGCTAAAAGGCGTGGTATTATTTTACTTGTTTCGCCTGCCACCCTACGCTGTGCGTTAAATTGAGTTGATATGGGCACAAATGAAAGGTTATGTAGCAAGAAATAATGCTACATTTAAAATAAAGGATGTACGAAAGTTATTGAAATGTTCATTAACAATTATCACGAGAGTCAATTAGCAAGAAGCTATAACATATTTATCTAAATTCCTTTTTTAGGTACCTACCTCTAATTTGTAAATTCTTGTACATGTGATCTCTACAGTTTTTATATTAAGAAAATAAAAATAATACAGGTAAGTATATAGTTTTTTTGTACACCATAAAAATTACATACGTATTAATAGAAAGCCAAAAGTCCACTACTGTTGTAAGGTTTATCCTAAATTATCAGCTTCCTCTATTGTTATAATTTTCCTACCCTATTGCGAGAGATAAAATTACGCGTATGTCGAGATACACAACGTTGAAACTACTTTTCTTGTAACTGAAAATATATACATTTAGTCTAAAAATAACATGTTTACACTGTAACCTAAGATTTTAATTTTGCATTTATAATAGGGCGGAATATATGCATATTTTGTCAATTTTATAATAAAATGCATATTTTCCCCAAATTATTATTTTATGAGCAGTTTTATGCTTTCGACGTTATCAAAACATTAAAAACGCCCGGTCATAAAAACTTGTAGACTCATAGGTTTAATATCCAGTCCTGCACTTGTTTCAGGGGTTTTCCAATCTAAACATAATTATATAATTAATAAATTAATATTTACATTTTGGTTATACACAAGGCATTAATTGAGGGTTTCCGGGGTCTGCAGGTGTATTGTTAGGGGTTATTAATTGTCATTTAATAATGCCTTATTATTAACTGCTTAAGAAACTGTATTTATATCGGGTTGTAATACGTACTTCTGTTTTAGTTTGTCGAAAAATTTCAGTACTTTCAGTGTAAAACAAGTGATTTCAAATTTGTGCTTAAAATGTCTAAAGTGACGAAAACGTCTTCGTGAATTAAAAATTTCCCAGAGTTAGAGTTTAGTGGAGATAAAGTCTCCTGTAAAGCTTGGGCAAAAATTATCGTTTGTGAAAAGAAGTTCCAAATCGATCAACATTTGAAATCACCGCTAAATCAAAGTTACAAAAAATGAAATCTGAGCCAGTTCAGCTGAGTGTAAAAACGCATTTAAAAAATGTTGGAGAAAAATCGAAATCTAAAAAGGAAAATTTTCAAGAAGACTTATGCAAGGCTTTGGTCGCAGTAAACGTACCCTTAAAAAAAATGCAAAATCCGTAATTTAGAGGATTTTTGCAAAAATATTGTCAACAAACCACTCCTGACGAATCCACGGTAAGAAAGAAGAATATCCATTCAATATACGAAACCGTTTTAGAAGGAATTAGAGCTTCACTGGGTGATACAAATTTTCACATTATTGTTGATGAAAGCGCAGATGCTTGTTGCAGATATATCGCACATCTTATGATTGGAGCACTTCAAGAAGATAAAGGAACAAACCCATTTTTAATAGCTTCTTAGCAGCTGGACGATACTAATACTGTGATCGTAACCCGATTTATTTAGCAGTCCTAATCGAGCTTTTTCTTACCAAATCCAGTCCCAGATGAGACGTTTTTAGTGCTTTTGTCTGATGCAGCACCGAATATGGTAAAAGTAGGCCAAAACTTAAGAATCTTTTACCTAAATATGTGACTTGTCTTTTAGATGGAATAAATCGAGTCGCAGAAACCGTTAGAACTGAATATCCTTAAGTAAATAAATTAATTTCAAATGAAAAAAGGTGTTTCTAAAAGCACCTCTAAGAGTGCAGATGTATAAGGGGAGATTGTCAGGAGTTAGTTTACCTCCAGAAACTGTAATTGCCCGGTGGGGAACATGGATTAAGGCCGCAATATTCTACGCAGAACATTTCGAAGCTATTAGAAAACTGATTTTGGATTTAGATGACGATTCGCAGTGTGTTGTGAATAGTAAAGAGTTGCTAAAAAGTATAGGTAGTATAGTTAAATATCTTGTTTTTATTAAGGTTAATTTCAGTTTTATACCGGACATAATATCCTAGTTAGAGAGTAGAAATTTAGGTTTAAGAGACTTAATTAATATTGTTGATTCCGTTAAATATAACAACATTCCCGGTAAAGTAGGAGGTCAAGTAAGGAACAAATTGGACGTAACTGTAAAAAAGAAAGACGGATTTAAATACTTAACTGCAGTAAAAAGCATTCATGAAGGTAAACCATCCAACAAAGTTGTATCTTGGCATTATACTTTGCTACCTAAGTTGCAGTACTGCCTGATTACATCATTAGATGTTGAAAGGAGCTCCTCTTTGTATAAACATATTTTTATTGATAGAAGACACTCCTTTTTAGTTGAAAATTTTAAAAAATATTTAGTAATAAATGCCTTTTATACAATTTCAGGTTACAAAATTGTGTTTTTTTTTAAATTTTCCTTTGTTTTCCTTGAATTTTCTTTTAAATACACATCTTTTTTAGAACCCAGTGTGTTTCTTTACCCTATTTTACTATAAATGATTAAAAAATATTGCATACTAGTATGCGTATTTGGTCAAAGAAAATGCATATAACTGCATATTTTAAAGGCAAACAAGGCATATACACTGTGGGCCAAATTTATTTGTAACCCAATTTCACTCTGAATAACTTTTGCTATATTTGTCGGATTTTGGTGGTATCTTCTGTGAATATTAAAGGGGGTCTTTCCTTAATTGTAGAACAAATATCCAATCACTATGTTCAGGGGGAGCCAAGTAACAAGAAATATTTGTAATTATTGCCTTTGGGGCTGTTGCAAAATTAAATGGTTTACTCTAGAACTACGAAAATTATTTTAAATTATTAAGAGACTATCGGAAAAGAGGCTCTGAAAAAATTGTTCTAGAAACTTCAGGTTTTGTATTGAAAACGTATTTTTTTTCGAAACTTTATTAAATAATATTACCATACAGCTTTATTAAATATCAAGTTAACAGAGCAAAAATGCGTAAATAATTGGATGTCGAGTTACCTATGAAACAAAAGAAAAAATGCCGTTGGATCCCTTGACAAACAGTATGTAAATATTAGTAACTTGACAGTGTCTTAAATTTATTTCAAAATGGTGTACTCGTATTTGTCATTTGAAGATAAAATCTTAATTTCATCTCTAAGAGTCAAAGGTTATGGTGCAAAAAAGATTACTAAAAGTTACCCAACGCGTAATTGGAAATTAAGTACCGTTAGTTATTTTCTACGGCATTTACTCGAGACCAATGGTTCATTCCAAATGAAGCCTGGAAGAGGAAGAAAGAAGACTGGTAGAAGTATCGAAAACGTTGAAAGAGTTAGGGCAATTCTTAATGCTGTCGAACCCGGTAATACGATAAGTTCAAGAAAAATAACAAAAACGACTACTATTAAAAGATCATCGGTAAGAAGAATTATTAAAATTGATTTGAAGTATCGACCCTTTAAAAAAATATACTGTCACAAATTTTCAAATGATGTTCAGAATAAAAGAGTAGAAAGATGTCAAGCATTGTTAAGAAGATTTGCATATGCACTTATTTTGGTTAAATTTAAGTACATATATTCCGCCCTTTAATAATGGTAGTTACTTGCTGTCAGGCAATAGGAAACACAGTATAACAGAGCAACTTACTATTTTTTTTATGTCAGAGCCGTTAGATTAATATTGAATATACCATGAAATCAGACGAGTCATCCGAAAAGACCATGGCGACAACTATGATAATGATATATTGCTTAAATAAAACTGGTTAAATGCAGACATTTGCAGAATAATCGTATAATAAATCGCCGATACTGTTTTATTTATTTTCCATAGTTATGAAATAATGACTGTAAAACAGGCTGAAGAATCGCTATACAATTGAGCAGGAATGTAAAAAAATTAATTAATTTAATACTTTTTATTATAACACAAATAAATACGAACGTTTTGTCTGTGCATTTTGAATTCAAATAATTAAAGTCTAAATTTAATTTAGGGTTTAAATAGTACTAAACTAAACTAAACAAACCTGAACCCTCGGATTCGATATCTGATCCCGTAAGGTTTAGAGTCCAATCCATTAAGGTTTAAATGATGTAACAAAACTGTACTTAATTAATAATCTTTCAGAAAATAGCGAATCTAAAAATAATATTATAAAGTTTAGGCTCCTCAATCAAATGGTTTGAAGATTGTATTTTGCCACAATATTATATGTTGTAGCTATTATAAATTATTATGTTATAGTTATTTAATCTAATCAACAAAAAGTATTCAGTAGAGAAAATAATTCTAGTCTACTGACCTAGTACAGGGTGTCCAGGTCTCGATGGTTTTACGGGGTATCTCCGTTATTAGTAAATATAGAAGGATACGGTTTTCGCAGCACTATACTACTTTTTTGTGAAACAAAACAATGACATGATCAGAATTTTTCTAGTCCTACTTGTTTTTGATAGATAGGATGTTTTTGAAAATTTTACATTTTAGGTCACCCTCCATATTTAGGTTACCCTGCACCTTATCAAAGAGAAAACAAATGTTCCTTTTGTAGTTTTTTACGTAAAATCCAGTGACGTACTCAGCTTTTTTCTACGTTTAATAGTTTCCAAAAAAAAAACAATATTGCTTTTTTTAAATGGGTCACCCTATATGTTTTTTAATAATATAATTTAGTTTAGAACAAGCTTCTCAGAAATATATGAGACCTTATTTTTATTTTTAAAATTAAGCACGAAATTTACGTTTTATTAAAGAATATACATTTCTTGTTAGTAGACAATGACGGGTATTTAAAAAAAGAAAAGAGCACAGTTATTTATGTTGTATCAAAAACTTCTTTAGTTTTTGTCAGAGTCTTCATGTTCTCTAAGTTATTTCAAAATATCTAATTAATAAAAAAAAGTCAGTCCTAATTACGTCAGAAAGTGTAAAGTCTCAATAACTTGCACCCGCAACAAGATAGAGCACCCGCTCACAATGCGCTAATTATCAGGGCCTACTTAAACAATAATTTCCCAGGCCACTGGATTGAAACTAATGGACCTGTAAGATGGCCAATAAGGACACCCGACTTGTCGGTTTTGGATTTCTTCTTGGGGAGATACCTTGTAAATAAAACTTATTCTATTTAATACCAAACAATTGCAGTTTTAAGAAATGCCACGGAAAGAGCGGCCTTATATTATTTTAAATTCATTAAGGCGAATTAGAACTATGTGTGAAACATGTCTAAGGCATAGTGCAGAACAATTTGAGCAATATTTATAAGAAAGTTCTAAAAATTCTCAGCATTTGTGTCTAATGTTTTACGCAGTAAAATACAACTCGATTTATGCATTGTCATTATTTTTACTTAAATATAACTGCTAATTGGATTAAAGACTCCAAAATATATTTCTTCTGCAGTAATTATCATATTAGAAATAGTTTTAAATACCCGTCATGGGCTACTAATAAAAAATGTATATTTTTTAATAAAACTTAAATTTCGTGCTTAATATTAAAAATAGAAATAAGGTATTATGTATTTCTAAGCAGCTTGTTATATACTAAATTATATTATTAAAAAATATATAGGGTGATCCTGTTACGGTATATCTCACATTTACCGTACCATCCTTAAATTTAAATATAAATTTCAAATTCAGTAACACTACCGCCACCTGTTGAGACGGGATTGAATTTCAATTAGGGTATCTGCAACCTGGCCACGGCAAATATGGCTGTACCGGTTTAATTTTTTTTAATTAAGATGGCACTGGTCAACAAGGTTGATCTCATTTTTAGTTCGGGTCATGACTGTCTCTTTCTAACATTAAAAGTATTCGTGTTTAGCATTTTTCGTCTCTTTCTTTCGCACTGTTAATGTTTATACAGTTTATCGTCCCTTTAGTGGCTTTTATAGCCATGTTTATACTTACATAACCTGTTATAGTTTAATAAAATGTCACTCTAGTGCGAAGATTAAATTTTGCGCCATTTGTTTAATACATTAATAATTAAAATGGATGTTTTACCCGCGAGCGAATCGAGCAGGGTGTAGACTTTTTTGTGATAGTGCGTGACCTAAATAGTGATCTCTAATTGGTCCGAGTGAGGTCGCAGGAATATGT
Source organism: Polydrusus tereticollis (assembly GCA_963920685.1). Lineage (NCBI taxonomy): Eukaryota > Metazoa > Arthropoda > Insecta > Coleoptera > Curculionidae > Polydrusus > Polydrusus tereticollis. Next base: position 80,896,935 of record OY987329.1, on the reverse strand, counting down.
AGAGGGGATTTTCCTTCGGCGGGAGGACAGATAGGTAATTTTTCTCGCTCTCTAGTGTTTAAACTTTTGCACAGGCAAGTACTAAAGTTCTTCTTTCTTAATTTTTTATTTTTTTTTGAGTTTCATCATAGAACCCCGAGCTCAATTGTTTTATTTACTTTAAAATTATCTTTTATTTTTACCCTAAAGATTGACTAATCATTTTACCTACTTATCTCGTCTTAAAGGATATAAATTGTTTCTTTAAAGACTTACCTGGTCGCCATTTTGTGCATATGCACATGGGCACGCCTATCTTTGGTTTTGAATTTTAGAGGTTCATTACCTATATTATATTTTGGACAACTATAAAAAAGCTTCACTGCCCTGGTTTTTATTTTTTTATAGATTTTGGAAAAGAGACTAATTGCTCTTAATATAGAGTCGGATTATGCCATTTTTGTAGTTTCTTCCCAACGAGTCTAATTTAGAGGACCGAGCATAAGTTTTAAGTTGCCATTATACATTACGCTATCTTTGGTGATTGATCACTGGGTACTGAGTTTTTCTGATGTGTTAATATCTGAAGATTTGCCTCGGGGGTTCTATGATGAAATCTCACTGTATATCTTTTTAAATTCTCATTTATCTCTTGCTAATCTAGTACCTATTACCTGCCTTGCCTGTGCAGTAGTTTCTACTAGAGCACAATTTCATTATAGGCTGTTATAGCTACCTTTTCTTTATAAATATATCATTGAATATTTTCATTTAAACCTGGTTCTGTTGGAATAGTTTCTACTAGAGCACAATTTCATTTTATGCTCTTATAGCTACTATTTTTTTTTAAATAACCATTGATTATTTTTATTTAAACCTGGTTCTGTTGCAATAGTTTCCACTAGAACACTATCTCATTTTATGCTCTTATAGCTACTATTTTTTATAAAATTACCATTGATTATTCTTATTTAAACCTGGTTCTGTTGCAATAGTTTCTACTAGAGCACCATTTCATATTGTGTTTCTATAAATTGTATAGCTACTATTTGTTTTTATAAAATCACCATTGATTATTTTTATTTAAACCTGGTTCTGTTGCAGTAGTTTCTACTAGAGCACAATTTCATTTTATGCTCTTATAGCTTTTATCTTTTTTATAAAGTTAGTATCATTGTCAAGTTATTGATTATTTGTATTTAAACCTGGTTCTGTTGGAAAGGAGTATCACTGCAATTTGACAATTCAGTTTATTGTTTCATTAATTAATTAATTAAAATTAAAATATATTTCTTTTTTTTTTTGTTCTTAAATGTTCCTTTTCAAGCAGAGCAAGGGAATCCATAAGGTTTTATCTGGTAAGTCTAACACCTTGTCTTTTCTCGGTACCCAACTTCGGAACTTCATTATTGGAGCCGGACAACGTAGCTGACGTGACGTCACGACAGTGGCCCGAAGTCTGTTGAGCTCTACTCGCCTATACCTGTAGAGAGTCGATTCATAAGCTTCACCTGAAGCTCTGACATGAACTGGTTATATCTCTACAGGGATCCGAAAACCACCATTGAAGAAAGGGTAAAGGTAACTGACGCCCTGTGTGTGGGTCACCATAAAAAACCTGTCAAGGATCTTTATTTCACTTTTCTTATTATTTTTTTTTGTCTAATTGAATATATCAACATTGAAATTACTAATTACTTCAAAGTCATTAAAACTATTATTTTAATTTTCCTTCGTAAAAATAATTGTTAATTTGAAAAGAAAGTCGTTCAAACTATTTTTAAATTTTCCTTTGTGAAAAAAAAAACTTTGTCAAACTACACTTATGTAAATAGACTAATTGTTAAGTTGAGTTGAAAGTGTTTTTATTTCATACGGGAAGGGACTGTTAAAATTTAAACTTGAACTTACCACGCCCTGCCCTGAGCTAGAAAAGCAACAAAAGGTAAAAAATTGGCACTCAACGACAAAAAATTTCATTACAAATGGCGCCCAACGTTACAATTGAGCAACGCCAAAATTTTCATTACAATCCATTTAAAAAAAAAATAAATTTGTTTTTTTTCTCTACTATTGAACGTAGAAAAATTTCTGAGTACGTCACTGGATTCTACGTAAAGAACTACCGAAAGAATATTTGTTTTCTTTTTGATAAGCTACAGGGTAACCTAAATATGGGGGTGTCTCAAAACGTAAAATTTTCAAAAACATCTCGTATATCAAAAACAAGGAGGACTAGAAAAATTCTGATTGCGGCATCTTTTGTTTCATAAAAAAGTAGGACAGTGCTGCAAAAACCGTATCCTTCTATCTTTACTAATAAGGGAGATACCTCGTAAAACCATCGAAAACTGGACACACTGTACAGTGACAAAGATAGGATTTTGTTTGGTGGGGTCCAACCATAGACGAGTCAAAGATTTTTTTGCTTGGGGTGGCCGAGTTTGGTGACGCGGGAAAAAATGGCGTCTGAAATATGCCAGAAGGATCCTTGGGGGGAGCCATACCCCACACAATAAGAAAAAAACCGGTAAAATAAATTACCACCAATCATTTAAATTCTTCACTATTTAACATTCAGAAAAATTAGATCCCTCTTGAAGGAGTCCGACAGGTTCTATTTTGCCTAAGGTTGTCTGAAGGAATTAATTGACAAGGTCAGTTGGAACAGCACTTGAAGCTATCTTTTCTGCACCCACTTATTTGATTTACCATTTATTTTAAATATCTCTTTTGGGCTAATATTTGATTTTGACAAATTTTAAGTTTTTATTTTACTCTGACATGTTTCAGATCACAAATATAAAAATTAATTTAAGTTAGTAGTCATAATTAAATTAAAGGTATGTAAAGTTGACAACCTGGTTTCATGTGGAGGAAAAGGTTTGTAAAAATACATCTATTTTGTAAATTGAATCAAAGAAGTTATCTTATGAATTAACACTCTGGACATTTCCCGTTTGACAGTAAATTTAGTGATCAATGTGTTTCTAATTTTTTTACTTTTATAACTCCATCAATTGTTACATTAATAATCTAATACCGCCAATTAAAATTAGACTAGAATTAACCCTTAGGCTATAAGGACATACCAAAAGGGTACCAAATATGTTGTCGTTGTGTCTAGAGTGGTAATCCATCCTTCTTTTACTCTTTTTAAAGGTTTTTTAACATCTTGGATCCTGTTTGCACTTAAGATAATATTTTTACAAACGTCTTTCTCCATTTGGAACCTCTTTGTCAACATCACATATCTCAATTTCAATTATAACCACTAACTTCAATTAATATTTATCTTCCTGTTCGATCCATGTATTCCCTAATGATGGACGTATTTACATCTAAAACATCTTGGGATTTAGTGTTATATTGTGGACTGAGAGGGCCTATTCGTTTTATTTTAAATTATATTTATTTTAATTATCTGCTTCGGACCCCCAAAACAACCACCAAATAAGTTTGATTATTTATTTTGAGTTATTTATCCGCTGTAGTAATTTTGGCTCACATTTATTGTCTGTGAATAAATTTATTTACCCGCACAGCTGTCTTATTGCTAAAATATACCATTTACCTAAATAAATTACAGTGTCTCTGTTGAACGTTAAATCCAAAACATTTGCGCTGCAAGCAATGGCGTGTTCTCTGCTGAATTCCTGACGAGCAGGATACGCTGCAGGCGGACCAGTCGCTCCATTTACTCCATCCTGTAAATAAGAAATATCATTACTAATTCAATTTGACTTTATTTAGCAAGAATATTATGCAGGCTGAAACTTTGAATTCTAGTTGATCCAAAACGTGTAGAAAACTTCGCTGAAGCAGCAAAGCTCACCTAAAATGCAACGAAACAAGAAAAAAAGAAAGGAAAAGAAAGAGCGTATTCTTAATTTGTTATACCGGGTGATGCATGGTTTAGCTAAACATAGGAAATCCCACACAAATTTTGAGGTGACTAGATTTTGGCTCCCCTGTACATTTTAGAGAAAAATATAATTATAATTTTTTGAAGATGCCGACATAGTAAATCCATGTGCCAACTTCGAATAAATTTTAATAATCCAATCCTAACTTATTTAATTAAATGTAATGGCAAAATTACGAAATTTTCATAGTTTAGGTAATACAGCGAACACCAGCAAATATTTTCTGTGACGCTATTGTCCAAAATTGACGTAAAGCTAGACATAACGAATAAAAATTATTTCACATTAAAAACACATTTTCGTTTCACCAATCTGACAATCACACATCTAAAATAAAAGACACCATAGATTGCTTTCCTGTAGCGCCATGTTAAACGAATCTTGAGGAGTCTTGACACCAAAAAAGCCTCTGGTCCTGACGAAATTCCAGTCATCGTAATTAAGACATGCGCTGATGAATTGACACCAGTACTTTGTAGGCTCTTTAACTTATCTTACAAAAAAGCAATATTTCCCTCTTGCTGAAAAACTGCGCGAGTCCAGCCCATACCCAAAATAGGCAATAACTATCGTTCAGTCGCATTGCTTTAGTTTATATCAAAAGTTATGGATTCCGAAAGTCTAGATCAACAGGAGAACTTCTCGTTTATGTGACTAACGTTTGGAATAACGCAGTAGAACATTATGGGGAGTCCAGGGCTGTAGCACTGGACATTTTCAAGGCCCCTATGACCGAGTATGGCATGAGGGGCTCCTAACTAAAGTGGGAGCATACGGAATGCCGGTTCAATTTTGTTCATGGCTGTCAAGTTCTCTTAAAGACCGTTCTCTGCGAGTGGCGATAGACGGATTTCTTTCAGATAAATTTAACATCAGCGCCGGAGTTCCTACAGGTTTTATATTGTCGCCAACCGTCTTTTTACTGTACATTAACGATCTTTCGGAAGAAATTAAAAGTTTTATATATAGCTTCGCTGGTGACAGCATACTTGTTTCATCTTTTAGTTTGGATGCTCGAACATCGACTGCCAATGTACATCTGTATAGGCACCAAGAGGTCTCACATCTCAACAAAGAGCTGGAAGAAATTCTGTCTAGGGGTGGCAATTTCCAAATAGAATTTAACGCTAGAAAAACCCAGGCAGCCACGTTGCGGAAATTGCTAAGGCAGCCTCGCAGAAGCTTGGAATACTTTTCCGAACTATGAACCATCGTTAGAGTACTGTTCGTATATTTAGATTGTTAGATTTCATTCAAAGAAGAGCTATTTGCTTGATAGGTGACCATGATCTGAAAAATACCCTGGAAAGCCTTGAACATCGAAAGCAGGTTGCACCTTATTTTACAAATATTTTCATAGCAAGTGTTCAACTGAGGTTGCCCGCTTGATTCCACTTAGAGCGGTGCATGGTAGAAATACACGACGAGCAACTGCAGCCCACCCGTACGTAGTTCAACTTAGTGTACCTTGAATGACACTGTCTAAATATTCTTCTATCTGGAGAACGTGATCACTCCGGAACGCTCTCCCTAAGGCCGCGTTCCCCAACGAGTATAATCTCCAAAGATTCAAGACCAACGTGAATTATTTTCTGCGCATACGCACCGCTTACAGAGTGCCATAAAGGATTAGTCCTGTAGTGCTGTGCCTCATCATAACAAAAATGCTCTAATATGACGCCGTGAGACGTTGTAATGCAAATATTGTACTTTTATAATCAGGTTTCAATTTGCTGACTTCAGAAACTATGGCACCCAAGCGACAACGTAAATTTACCGGCAAACCAAGTTTCTGTTTTTAAAGAAAAGAAAACTGTAAATGCAAGGTAAAATTACTTATTTTTTTGATTATGACCCATTAATTTTGGTAGTCATAAACCATTACTTAAATAAGATTGACAATGTAACTTTTATTTTTTTTTTGTCAGATGCAAAACTTGTAATGACAATAATAACATACCTTTAACGCTGGATGTTAAAACTTGATTAAAATTCTACTCTTAATAGTGCTTGTATAAGGAGAGACTGGAAAAACTGTTAAATATATCGAACAGTTAAGGTCAAACTAGGTCAAACTGTAATCACCTAAATTATAACTGCTAGAAACTTTTCGTTTTCTTTGCTTTAAACGGCAAAATTGTAAGAAGTGGAAATGATTCGAAATGAAGTTAAAATCCTATAAGTGCTGCTGCAGACGCTTTACTTGTCAAGGAATTAAAGTTGAATTATTTGTTCTCGAAATGTCTTCTGTAATTACATTAAATGTAAGATTAAGTCGGGATTTTAAAAGAATTTGTGATTCAAGTTTTATGATGGATGTACAAAAAGGCATACAAAAATGGTAATGCTAATTTGGATGATATTCGTAGGATTATAATAAGAAAGGTAATTATACCATGACAACATTCCTAAGGGAAAATTCTTAAGATTAAATAGTTCTTGATTAGTTATTAGTTTTTGAAATGTTCTACATTTTTTGTGCGGTAATTTCATAAGAACTCGCAATAAACTAGGACGAAACCTAACGAGCTAAGATATCTGAAGGTTTAGTCTACGTAAGTACACGTATCAAAATTAATTGGAAAATTCTAAAATATTGTTATTTTTATCAAGGATGTTTGATTATGTTTTGCAATTTGTTTAAGATAGTATTGTCTTTTCGTAGCGTTCAATATTATCCTTTACACTAATTAAGTCTTAGTCAGTATAATAACTAAAGGGCGGAATATATGCAAAGTGCATATATATGCATTTTTTCCATATTTTGACAATTTTATAATAAAATGTATATTTTTCCCAAATTATTATTTTAATTAGGGGGTTTCCGGGATTTGCAGGTATATTGTTAGGGGTTATTTATTGTCATTTAATAATGCCTTATGTAACGATGCTTAACTGCTTAACAGACTGTATTTATATAGGGTTGTAATAGGTATTTCAATTTTAGTTTGTCGAAAGATTGCAGTATTTTCAGTGTGAAACTAATGATTTCAAATTTGTGTTAAAAATGTCTAAAGTGGCGAAAACTTCTTCGTGGATTAAAAATTTCCTAGAGTTGGAGTTTAGTGGAGAAAAAGTCTTCTGTAAAGCTCGTGCAAAAATTATTGTTTTTGAAAAGAAGTTCCAAATCTATCAACATTTGAAAACACCGCTGCATAAATCGATACAAAAAATTAAATCTGAGCCAGTTCAGCTGAGTGTAAGAAATGCATTTCAAAATGTTAGAGAAAATTCGAAATCTGAAAAGGAAATTTTTCGAGAAGACTTATGGAAGGCTTTGGCTGCAGCAAACATACCGTTAAAAAATTGCAAAGTCCGCAATTTAGAATATTTTTGCAAAAATATTGTCAACAAACCTTTCCTGACGAATCCACGCTTAGAAAGAAGAATGTCGATTAAGTATACCAAACCGTTTTAGAAGGAGTTAGAGCTTTACTGGGTGATCCAGTCCCAGATGAGAAGTTTTTAGTGCTTTTGTCTGATGCAGCACTGTATATGGTAAAAGTAGCCCAAAACAAAAATAAGGAGAGATTACCAAGAGTTAGTTTACCTCCAGAACCTGTAATGACCGGGTGGGGAACATCTTTTTTTAGAACCCAGTGTGTTTCTTTGTCCTATTTTACCATAATAAATGAAGAGATGCTGCATACCAGTATGCATATTTGGTAAAAAAATATGCATATTACTGCACATTTTAAGGGCAAGCAAGGCATGTATATGCGCATATTTTGGCTGAATTTAAGTGCATATATTCCGCCCTATAGCATTCTACCCAGGACATAATTTCTATAGCTTTAATAGAAATGGCAACTCTGAAATTTTTACTCTAAAATATTTTTGATGTTTAATTCTTTTACTGTACACAGCAAGAAAAAATTCTAAAGATTTTTATAATATTTTAAGAAATAAAAAAAACATATAGGAACAGAAGAAGACATAGGAATATGATTAAAAACAATAATATGAGATAGGAAAGGAAAAAGAGAGAGAAAAAAAGATCATTTAGCCAACAAATATTAAAATTAAAGACGTTGCATGTTCAGTTTTCGGTCAAAATGTTATTTTAACGTTATTAGATCCAAGTTATGAATTCTCTGGTGACTCTCACTACTTCTCACTACTTCTAAGGATACTTTTCTCGATCTCATTGCATCTATTTAAAACAAAAAATTATTATATTTCGACGCGGTTTATGGTAATCTTTAAGTTTGAGAGGGTAGGTAAACATTTTTATCAATAATAGTATGAATATGGTCGGTTGTACCTCCTAGAATTGGGCAAACTATAAGCAAACTAAAGATTACAGACAAAGTTTATTTTCTATAATTATGACTTCAGATTACAGATTAGTAATAGCATATTATACAGTGAGGACCTAAAGTCCCTCCCCCCTCTAACTTCTAAACCGTTCGGTATATTTTAATGAAATTTTGAACGATAATATTTGAGTAAGTCTGGCATTTTTTGACATCCCAATGACAGCTTTAAATGTCAAAATGACAGCTGGGACCGCTTTTGGAATATTTTTTTTAAATGGAAAGGGGGTTCCAATGACACCTCATGTCGAAGGTCTTTTAATGCTTAAAACATTTTCCAATTTAAAAAACATTTGGTTTATTATTAAATAAAATTTATTAATTATAAGTATTTTAAATAAAAGATAAAGGCACACATCTACAAAACAGTGGTTACTTCAACAATTGTTGAAAATGACCACCATGGACCTCCTGACAAATAAATATTCTATTGGTAAATTCCTCTCGGACATTGTGAAGCACCTGTGGCGTTATTCTTGAACAAACATCTGTAATTCGTTGCCAAAGTTCATCTAATGAGCCTGGAGCCGTTCTATAAACCTCAGTTTTAACGTATCCCCAAAGAAAAAAATCTAGAGGCGTTAGGTCTGGCGATCTAGCTGGCCATTCTATCGGACCCCGACGACCAATCCACCTATTTTCATAAGATTCGTCCAGGTAATTTCTGACTTGCCTGAAATAGTGTGGCGGGGCACCGTCTTGTTGAAATATAACCTCTTGGAACTCATGTGGGTTTTGGGCAACAACATCATTAATAAGTGGAGTAATTGTATGTTGCAACATATCCAGGTACCTGGGGCCATTAAGATTATATTCCAGAAAAATGGGACCTATAGTGTGATTACCCAAAATGCCTGCCCAAACATTTATTTTCTGAAGAAACTGAGTGTGTTCCTCCCGAAAAACATGGGGGCTTTCATCACTCCAGTACGTACATTTTTGGGTATTAACTCTTCCATGTAAGAAAAAAGTACTTTCGTCGCTAAAACAAATATTCCGCAAATAGTTATTATTCCGAACGATTCTTTCTGACATAATTTCGCAAAATTCTAGTCGTCTATCTTGACCATCTTCTGTTAATTCGTGTATAATTTTCATTTTATATGGGTGAGAATTATGGCTTTTCAAAATTCTTTTGACAGAACTACGAGAAACATTGCATGCCTCAGCCACGTGTTTCGTTGGCTGTTGGGGAGTAACAACCATTTCAGCTAAAACTTGGACTTTCACATATTCCACGATTTTTTGGCCTTCCAGACCTTGGAGCGTTTTTCACCGTACCAGTTTCTTGAAATTTTAAGATTAGTTTTCGCAAAAATTTTCTGCATATTAGGCGTTCCGGATATCGTTCATTAAACATACGAACAGCAGCATGGTAATATCGGTTAGCTTCGCCAAAAATAATAATCGCTTCAAATTTATCTTGTAAAGAACGAGTCATTTAAGACAATTTCGAGCTAGGAATATTTTCTGCCAATCAGACATTTAAAAACAGTATGACAGCAACAATCAATAGACAACTAATAGGTAAAAAAATTGTGTTATAAACAGTGGTAGTTATAACTTAGAAACCGATATTATTGATTTCTATTTAGAAAATACTGAACCAAATATTTTTTAAATTGGAGAATGTTTTAAGCATTAATAGACCTTCAAAATGAGGTGTCATTGGAACCCCCTTTCCATTTAAAAAAATATTCCAAAAACGGACCCAGCTGTCATTTTGACATTTAAAGCTGTCATTGGTATGTCAAAAAATGCAAGACTTACTCAAATGTATCGTTCAAAATTTCATTAAAATATACCGAGCGGTTTAGAAGTTAGAGGGGGGGGGGGCGGACTTTAGGTCTTCACTGTATACCTAAAGTGAGAAGTTGTAGCATTCATTTTTGCTATAGATGTATATTTACAGAATGCTACATGGTTTTGTGTAAGATATTTGATTACATTACCTTTCTATATTTTCTGTGGATTTTAAGTTTAGTGCTTTGGTGCAGAGGTTCATGTTTTACAGGCCACGGTCCTATCATGAATATTTTTTTTGTACATTCTTCATTCCTTTTCTTTTTAATTAACTTGAAAGAAGTAGATATCTGAGTATTTAAATATTTTTATTATCAAAATTTGGGGTTATGTTCATTTATGATAACCGGTCAGTAGTTCATTTGGCTTATAGTATGTTCGTTGAGTTGTTCCATTTGAACCTTGGTTAGTTCACTCTAGAACATTGATGATATTGCACTTCTCACCATTCGATAAATTGGTATGCCATTATTTGTTTTTAAATTGCATATTATGCAGGGTAAACTGCTATTAGTTTTCCACATGTCAAGTTGGTTTGGTTTTGTCATTTTATCGAACTGAGATTACTTTCATCAATTGTCTGAACGTACCAATTTATTTTTTGACATGACAGTTCACCTGTCATTTGATCTTTACCTTTTTCGAAGAATTTTGACTTTAGGTCACTTCATTTAAGATCATCCTTGAAGGTAGAAGTCGCGGTTGTTTAAAAAGAGGCCCACTATTATGTGATTTGAAAAGGTCCGCCGCTCCAAATTTAGTTGGCACATCAAGGATAGTAGAGCGTCCTCATCTCTTTGATGGTAAGATTTCTTTAATTATTTTCTTTGTGTCCTTAATTTTTTTATAACCTCAATTTTCTCCAACATGTGCAATTTCATTTTTTAGATTTGCACATGAGGCCTCATTCCTCTGTATTTTATTTGAGATGGTAGCACCAGACAACCAATGAGGTAGGATATATTTTCGATTTGATTTAACCAGATATCTGATTCGCTGTTTCGATTTTTAGGGGTTTTTTTTAGAGTTTAGTTGCAATTTTCCTTTTGCTTCTATCGAAGCGTTTATTCTTGAATATGTAACAGGCGTTACATATTATTCATATTCCTTTTGACCACGTGTTGAAATTGGATCTTCGATTGAGAGACCACATGGCCTGTAAGCTGTAAATATGTGCTGTCTTGTACTGTTCGGGTCCACCAGACTGGAGGCAGGGTGCCTATTAATTTGAAGCAGAAACCACATGGGATTTGGAACATCTGGGAAATAAGGCCAGTGTATTGTGATAATTTTTAATTTCTTTATAACCTTAACACCATAAATTTCACTTTAAAACTAACTTTAAATTTGTAATACCACCTTGGTAACCTTTAGAAAGAATCTAGGTATTATGACCATACAAGTATGAAGGTTCTAGAACATTCTCTTTTCCCCTTTTCATAAACTATATGTGATAACTAGTTACCAGGCGAGTTAAAACCCTTCAGGTCTTCCCATGAGTGTATAATTTTTTACTTTAATATTTAATTTAGTTATTAATTTCAATATTTAATCTCATTGGTGGAATCCAGTTTAGTGATCCAAATAAATTAATCCCAATTGTTGTTTTACATATCTGTGTTTTATTGTTACTCGTTGTACTGCAAGACGATTTATTACCATCTTTAGAAGCAAGCGGTTTTCCTATTTTAAAACGCTTTGTAAATATTAAGTTTTTTAACCATTTAAAATAGGTACTAACAGCCGAACTAACACCAAAAGACCTAATTTTTATTTTAAAAGCAGTTATTTCCCCTATTATTCAAACATATCGAAATATGAAGTAGCCTGGGGTCAGCTGTCAAGGCAACGAATAAAACAATTGAAATTGATAGATTTTAATAAACGTCATTATTCTAAAATACATAATTATTAAAATATGGCTGAGAATTTTAGCGACCAAAGCGACGGTGATTTAGAAATGGAAAATTGTACCCCGCCTGGGCTCCGAGAGGCAGCGGCTAGAGGGCCATGATTTATTGCCTGAAAAATCAAAGCGACCTTATGTGAAGGCATACACTCAACTCAAGAGATGGTGTGAAGAAAAAAAGTCGTTAAAATCACTGAAAATGTCATGCTGGCTTATTTTAAGGAAAAATCGGAACACAATAAGATATCGACGTTGTGGGCAAGCTACTTAATGTTGAAATCAACTCTTCTACTGAAAGAAATTATCGATATTTCGAAGTATTTTAAAGTAGTATCATTTTTAAAAAAGAAAAATGTCGCCTTTGAACCTGCAAAATTACGTGTATTCTCGAAAGAAGAAATTGATAAATTTTTATATGAAGCCCCTGAAAATGAGTTTTTATCAAAAAAAGGTGTAGATTTTATTATACTCATTTTTTGTTCTGCTTTAATAAGCTCTAAATTCTAGACTATTGTGATAATTGGCGTAGCCGGTGCTTGCAGAACAAACGAACTTTGCAATATGATTGTTGATGATGTGGACATCCGAGATGGGATTATTGTGATAAATATTCCTAACTCATAAAATTGATCATCCAGAAGATTTGTCATTGTCGATGCGCAATGGATTAACGTCGTAAAAAAATAGCTAACTGACATTAAAAAACTATTAATTTTATACCGCAAAAGTAAACATAATAGACAAAATATTGGGCACAATACTATTAGTAAAGTACCATATCGTCGGCTTCATATGAAAAGTGCACAATTTACATAAATTGAGATTTTTAACGCCATCTAGTAGATCATCGGATCTCTATCGAATGAACTAGATAATTCACGCGTAAATTGCTAGATGTCACTCTAGGGACGAAAATAAAGGGACTTTAGGAAATAAATACTTGCACAAGTCCAGTGTCGTGTACATTAATATGAAAAACGCACAAGTCCGTCGTTTTAAACAGCCGTTTGGTTAGTTCAAACGGTTTTTACATTAATAATTGTTGTTTGGAGTTAAATAGTTAAATAGTTTAAGCAAAATTGTGAAATAAATAAAGTAAGTACTACAATATTGCCTTATTATATCAAAATTGTATAAAATATGCCGTATTGTTATTATAAAATGCCTTTACTACTCAGTAGGGCTTATGCAACTTTCATTTGCATAGATTCTTAATGTTTCGGTGGAGTTATGCAAATTTCATAATACCAGTTTCTAATTTTAACATAAAAAAATCTTAGTTTAATAAACCAAGTTGTAAAAACATACCTTTTCTAGTTACTTGTTAATATTTTCAGTAAAATGCATAAGTCCAAAAATTGTAAGTCTCGAAATATGAAAAATGCATAAGTCCTTTTATTTTCTTAAACTAAAAAGAATTACAAATATTCTTTTATTTTTATGGAACACATTTAAAACAAATATTACTAAAAAATAAAATACCCCTAAAGTAAAACAAAAACAGCAATAAAACAGTTTTTATCGTTTCCTGTAAAATAGAACTTTATGGACTTATGCACTTTTCATATGAAGCCGACGATATGTTATAGCTCAATTTCTGAAATTGTAACATCCTGAGTGTTACACTAGTCATTCTCTATGGCGCAGCTCGGCAACACTTCTAGCAGAAAATGGAGGAGACCTACTAAGCCTAAAAAGGCACGGTGGATAAAAGTCGGCGACAGTAGCTGAAGGATATATTGAGGAATTGATAGCGGACAAGAAGAGAATAGCCAAACTAGTACAAAAACCCATCTTTTCCAATGAAAATTTAAGTATATCCTCCACTTCTTTCGCACCGTCAAGATGGTCTGGCAGAAAACTTACAGACTGATGACTTAGTACCAAGTGTTAATGAACGTTAACAAATTATCGAAAATATTCATAATACTGAAGTAAATTTACCTATAACAAATAATGGTAATTCTATTAATAGTGAAAATGCAGCAGTGCACATGAGTTGTAATAACTGTACAATTAACTATTATTTTAAATGATTTTCATAGTTTTTGATAAATTTTCATTATCTTAGGACATTTTCTAGAGTTTATGTTTCATGTTCACTTCGTTAAATTAATAAAGTTTCAGTCAATTTCTTTAAAAAGATAAAAAATCTTCATTATTAACCTAGGTAAATAATGAATCATCATTATTTACCTAGGTTAATAATGAACTACTTCTCATTAGACAAATGAGGTAAATAATAAGGTTTTTCATGTTAGTAGTAGAAAAATATACTTATATAGTGGGAACATCTAACATGGAATAAATTCTCTATTGTCACTTTAGTCGAATAGTCAAAAATCGTTCGGACACGTGAACTATTTTTTATTACGCATTTTGTAAAGTAAAATACGCGTTTACAGTTTGAGCCAAAAATACTTACAATGTCCAACTTTTTTTTTAATGGAAACCTCATATTTTTAAAGAATGCCTAAAGTTATATATTGGTGCCAAGTTTAACTTTTCTATCTTTGACCGTTATTTATACAGAGCGAGTAAAAGGTTTGCTAGCATTCAAAAATATCTTTAATAATAGTATATTACGCACCGAGGTGGAAAGTATTTTATTACTGTCGAGAGAGTCGGTAGTTAACCGCGGCGCGAAGCGGCGAGGTTAACTAAATCTCGGCACGGTAACGAAACTTTACACCGAGGTTTGTAGACTAAAAAATGCGAGTAATATGAGTCGGGAAGCTGCAAAAATAGTTGAAGAAGATCTTCTGCCAACTAAAAGCCGCCCAAGATGAAAAGGCATGTACCAGTTTTAAAGAATGGTATACGAAAAACAAAGTTCAAAATCCTGGTTCTGAATCGGCGCTACTAGCTTATTTTAGCAAAAATGCCAAGACAAAGAAGATATCAACGCTTTGGTCGGTATTCAATGCTGGAGACCACTCTACCAATTAGGGAAAATTAAACATATCTAAACACGCAAAGCTATTGACATTTTTAAAAAAGCAAAACAAAGGATACAAGCCGAAAAAATCGAACACATTTTCTATAAAAAATATTTTAAAACTTTTTGGAACAAGCATCCATGGAATTTCTTGTTCAAAAGGTATTTTAGGCCACAAGGTTAACATTTTTATATTAGCTTGTTATTTTATACATTTGTAGGTCGCATTGGGTATTGGTGTCTTAGGCGCCTGCCGATCAGATGAATTATACAAAATAAAAACAACAAACGTTCACTTTTTAGAAGAAAAGGTCGCGATTGAAATACAGAATAGCAAAACGTACTATTAATGATAACTAATAAGAAATGGATTCCACCACTTAAGGAGTGCATAACTTTTCGGAAAAGTATACCGGATGAAAAGCTTTCCATGCAAATCAGATAAAAAAAAATTACTAAACAATATATTGGGAACAACAGTTTAAGTCAGTTTGCAAAAAAATTGCAGCTTTTCTGAAGCTGAATATTGAAAGTTTTACTGGCCACTATATAATAAGAACAGCGGCGACTTTGCTCGCAAATAACCGTGGTGATCTCATGCAAATTAAGCGGTTAGGAGGCTGAAAATCTACCACAGTAGCTTAGGGATACATAGATAGTTCTGTCGCTACTCAAGCTAATACGGCAAAATTGATTTCAAAGCCAAGTTCAAATTTCACTAACACTATTTCAAATAATCATGAATTAAACCTTCTATAAAAAGAATTTCAACAAGGTTTGAACATATCAGTGGCTGCCTACACTAATGCCAATACAATAAATAATTTAAATAAGTGAAACATATGCCTTGCTAATTTCTTGTTTTTTATAAACATCATTATAATTCATTAAAAATATAAACATTTATTGCCGTTAAATTTGTGTAATGTTTGAGAGTATTACAGTGTCTATGGTGATGTGTTCATATATTAGATCGAGTTATCGATTTTTAGTAAAATTACAATAAAATAATAATCTTACTTTCCACCCTGGTGGAAAATAAAAGTAAAAAAACGTCATTAATTTTAAGGCTGTCAAATTGTGGCAATTTTCAGGCATAGGATGTTTGGAAATTAATGTGGCCCTTTCGTCGTCTGACAGACCTGAGGCTAAAATGTACTCCCAACGATATGCTAAATCCTAGTGTAATTTTGACCACCATATTTTGCAGGTAGACGGCTTTGTGCCCAATATTGCAAGAATGTCTGAACTCAGTTCCCGCTGGTTTTCAGGGTTATCTGCAACAATGCCCGTTAAGTCAGTAAATAGTTACAAAAGCTAATTGATACCAATCCACTAAAAAATACTTAATTGCAATAAAACGGGGCACAGCATCAAATTATGGGTACTCATACGTACCTAATTTTAGGCAAATATTTGTGTATGTACTCAATGACCTAACCTAAATAATTAAAATATATATTAAAATATTTCTGTAGGTACTCAATGACCTAAGCTTAAAGTGGAATTTACTGATATAGCGGGTACTCATACATACCCAATGTTTAGGAAAATATTTGTGTAGGTACTCGACGACCTAAGGTTAAAGTGGAATTTACTGATATAACGGGTACTCATACACACCCAATGTTTAGGAAAATATTTGTGTAGGTACTCAATGACCTAAGCTTAAAATGTAATTTACTGATATAAAGGGTACTCAGACACACCCAATGGGCAGGAAAATATTTGTGTAGGTACTCAATGACCTAAGCTTAAAGTGTGATTTACTGACATAACGGGTAACCTTACATACCCAATATTAACGCAAATATTTTTGTAGGTACTCAATGACCTAACCTAAAGTGTAATTTAGCAGAAATCAGTTCACAAAAAACGAGGCAACAGCACATCCCGTCAATTATGATTTATTACGCCTAAACAGCCTAAACTTACCAATATTAAGAATTACGCCGTCAGCACCAGGCGATACCGAAATCGGCTAGATAAACTTTCGGGAATTTGATCTTCGTTCGAAACGGCACTGCCTGGAACCACCGGATGGCGATAATGAGTGCGACTGAGACAAAGACTAATTTTTTAGCCGAACTTGATGATGACGACATTCGTCGTATCCGGGACCGCGATGGCCTTTGTTTAGCATTTTCGATGGTTTTTAGACGGCGATCAACATTTTTTCATAATTTCCGTAGTTTTTAAGTATCTTCGAACTGCGGGGAATCACTACGATCGCGTTTACAACGTTGTTTTGGCATTTTTCACAACAAATTTTTTGACACTGTATAAAATTCTGAAAACAGATGCACGACCGTTGTCGATACTATGCGTTCAATTTAACACACAAACAAAGAATGACCTGTGATTGAGCTGAGCACAGGGATACGTAGCGGAGCGCGGGAACGCGGGGAATTGTTTTCTTTAAAATGTGTGAGATTTGACGCCAAGCGAAGATACTACAACTAGTCTTATTTACGAGACGAAGCTGAAATATAATAGATATTTACGTTATAAGTCCGGCAAATCAACTTTTACAGTATGAGTAAAATGTTTCGAGACGAGGCGACGAAGGAGCCGAGTCTGGAATTTTGAAACGAATACTGTAAACACTGTAAAGGATTTGCCGGACGAATGACGTACAATATTTTATTTCATACTGTTCTGTTGAAAATTGTAATTATGTTTTGAAATTATAATGAAGTTTTATTCTGCGTCGTATATTTGAAAAGTGCTTATATTTACTGGTGGAAACATTGTGTGTTTGACATTGATTAAACTAAAACTTATAAATTTCAGTCCGGTAAAGAAATTTTACAGGACTAGTCCGGTAAAAAAAATTTACCGGACTTATTGCTGTAAAACCTTATTTTCTGGACTAAATTCAATATGTAAAGGTGTGTTTTACAATACAGTATGAAATAATAGTATATTATTAACCAAGGTTTAGACAGCCACCATTATTGCCCGAGCGGCGAGTTTAAATCACGAGGAGCGAAGCGACGAGGGATTTAAGACGCGAGGGCTATAATAAGCTGTCTAAACCGTGGTTAATATATTATTTTTTCCACTACTACAAACTTTTATATGACATTTATCTTTATAGTATTAATAATTATAAAAAATTATAGGTAGGTATAAGTATATTTTTTAATCAAGTTACCTGCGCTTTGGAATTGGCAAAATATTTTGTTGTTTTGTCAGGTGGCTTTGTCAATGTCAATTTGTGTTCATTTGTGTCATCAGATTTCACGAGTTTTGCGTTTTTTTTTTAAATGAGCGAAGAAAATGTTAGTGATAATATTATGTGTACACCTCCCGAATTAAGGATGGAAGCAGAAAAAATGTTGATTGTATCGATATTTTAAAATATCAAGTAATCTAATATGTATTGATAATTTTCTGGTTGCCTAACCACAATGAATTGATGTTGTAGAATTAAAAAATCAAGTTACCTGCGTTTAAACAAAATTCGGTTAAGGTCAAAGATCGGTCAATAATGGATTTCAATGGCTTATTATTGACCATGGTCAATAATGACTTACAAGGTAGAGAAAAACGATTTCTAGCGTTAATAATCGGTCAATAATGGCGATGTTATAGGTTAGTAGTGGAAAAAATATATTACGCTTACTGGCAACAACCTAGTCATAAATAGAATCCATTTCTCACATTCTGAATAATAACCTTTAGGAAAAAAAAATAGCTTTCATTTGATACACTACTGATCATGGCTAATATCCTCCGTATTTATGGAAGAGAAAGCTTTCTTAATTACATAATTTATGATATTATGCAATTTTGTTTTTTTTTGGCCTATGCAATTATTATTTAAAACCATAAATCATATAATTAAGGAAGTTTGAATTGATATTCCAGAAAAACGGCTGATATTAGACATGCCAAGCTGTATGTTATCAAATGAAAGCTAATTTGGTGGTGCTTTTTTTAAATAATAATATAATTATACCTAATACTAATAATAATATTCATTTTAAGAAACTCTGAAAAACTATGATTTGGATTTCCTCTAGCACCTTGTATAAAAGTAAAACAGTTGAAAACAAAACTAGTCTGCTCATAAACTACAGCAATCTTTAATAAGCATGTATTTTAATAGTTTGTTTTTAGGACTTTCAGGAATGGCATGATAGATATAACGTTTTTCACAAACAAGTCAACTTGGCACTCTGTGCGATGCAAAATAATTTTAAAATATACGCCTGAGCCATCGCTAATATAACACATATGTGTCTGTGTGTGTTTTTCTTTTTAAGTTTATGGCTCTTGTAATACCGTTCTACTATTAAAATCCTTGCATTTATTTCCTGCTGATCCACTTCCACTGCTTGTAGCCATATTACAGAAAGAAAAATAAGAAAGGAAGGAAATGCGTATTTTCAATAATTTATTCGGCCTTTTTCAAACTATGTTCTACAAGTGATATCTGCTTACAATTATTTACCTCAAGTAAATATTGAGATAAAATCGTTGACAATGAGCGACTTTAATCCACTGCCGCCTAACACGATCATTTACCTAAACAAGAAGTACGCCGGTCAAAGCCCTTTGTTACATGAATCGAATTTCGAGCGGTAAGGACGATATGACAACACCTGCTTGATGGTATGGCCACATAAGCGCGCTAAATGCAAATAATATAGAATCTGGCCATGGTGGGGACTTTCTCGAGGATTTTGTAGAACGAAAAAGAGGATTTTCGCACGTTCGCTTTTTCCCTATGCTCTCCAGAGAACGTAGCTATATTTTCTCTGTCTACGTTTACGTTACATGACCATGTAAATCGACAAAGTTTCCGTTATTGCCCAGAAAGGAATCCACATTGAATGAGTGAGTAAATACCCGTAGCCCTACAAAATTAATGTTTGGGCTGAAATTATTGGGATAGAGTGACTGGGCTCATATTTTTTGATAATAACTTAACTGGAGTGCAATATTTATCATTTCTACAGCAATAACTTCTTCCAAATTTAGCCGTTTTGTTTTCCAATGCTTTGGAACCACAAGTACCAAATATGGATATCTGGTTTCGACAGGATGGGACTTATACGAGGTCTATTCGTGATTATCTAAACGAAATATTTCTAAATAGATGGATTGGTAGGAGGGGTCCAATAGAATGTCCATTGACGACTCCGGATATTACCCCCATTGATTTTTTCCTGTTGGGTTAATTAAAGAGTAAAGTTTTTAGGACAAACCCCGAAAGTTTTGGGGTATTAAAAGAAGGAATAAGTTATGAGTGTGGAGCAAGGGAACGGACGGCATTTTTAACACTGTTTAAACTAAGTATTATTTATTTTATTAAAGATCCTGAATTCCTGCAAATCTTTTACTCGCTCTGTGTAAATTACAGTTAAAGATGGAGAAGGTAAACTCGGCACCATAATATAACTTTAGGCGTTCTTTGAAAATATGACCAAAAAATACGGGGGTTCCATTAAAACAAAGTTGGCCATTATTATAAGCATTTTTTGGCTCACACTGTATACGCGTATTTTAGTAACATTTTTCTCAAATGTTTTATTAAGAATTAGATTTTTCAACTCTGTTAATTTTTGGCCCAACATCTGCACGAAAACTAACTTAATGAGCACGTATATTCTGCGGAAATATTTTGTTTCCCAAAGGTAAGCCAATAGAAAAGACCTTACCTAAAGCTTTCCAGACCCTTTGATCTGCACTTTCGTCCCACTTGGCGGCCGAGGCGGCACGAATCTCGTCGTCCATCAAGTTCGCAAAGAGGATGTATTCCCTCGGCACGTCGTTTTCCGTCGCACAATTCACATGGGGGCTCGTTAGAAAGGTTACGTTGATTTTTCTGAAAAAGACATTAGCTTTTGACAAATCAATTGGAATAAACGATTAAATTAGGATAATGAGGAATATAAAAATTTCAGGTAGGCAATTTAGAGACAGCTTGTAAATTGTAGAAAAATTGGTTCTTTTAAATTTCGTACAATTTAGGAATTTTTATAGTCAATTAGAAAAAAACACTTATTAATTTTAATACTTTGAAGGCTTAAGTACATGAAGAAAATCTAGGATATGATTTCTGACATCATTCTAAGACGAAAAGTTTACATGGACATATGCCCTAAAATGCTTACCCTCTAAGATACAGGCTGTTAAAATAATTAAAAAAACAATTGTTTTTTTTTAAATTTCGAAAGTCCTTGAAGATTCGGTATTGAAAATTGGTGTCAACTGATTTTCTACTTAACTGCGCTTTTTCTTTAAAAAAGGTTTTGCTTACTTCCACCAGTGGCATGGTTGAAGATACCATCAATATTTTTTTTATGAAAATATTTGATACGCCACTGAATTTATTTAACTCTGATGTATTTTTATGCATTACTGATACAAGCTGAACAAAAGTTGTATCTACTGTGTTTTTGAAAAAAACAGTAGTTTTAACGAAAAATGCAAAAAATTGTAAAATTGTAAAAAAAACTATGTTAAGACATCGCTGATTCGACTTTTTTTCAAAGTAGGCTTATGTCACAGATTGTGTAAAAAATTGTGGAAATGTCACAAAATTAAATGGCACAAAAATCATTTAAAGCTTTAGTGCGTCGTTTTGGTGAATTGTTTATCGATCCAAAAGTTTTAAAGTTATAGCTGATTTACAAAACAGTGCTCATTTGGCAGATATGCACTTTGTTTATGGTCTTGCTGATGGAAATGCATATGATGCAAGACGCATTTACCAGGCAAGATATCCGAATCGTCTAGAACCGTGCGCTTAGGCCTTTGTAAGTCTCCATCGCCGGTTATCAGAAACAGGAAGTTTGGCAAGAGGTTCTGATATTCTAGGCAGGACAATGATACAATTAGAAGAAGCAGTATTAAATAGAATTGAGGAAGATCAAGTAACCAATACTCAAAAAATTGCGCATGAGGTAAACGCTAGTCAGCAAACGATTTTGAGGATTTTTCACGATCATAAAATGTATCCTTACCACATTCAACTAGTCAACTAGGGCTGTCAACTTAATTGTTACCTTTTCCACGTGATTTTCCTCAACACGTTAGTCTTTCTCAATGGTTCTTGAGAAGGTTGGCCAGAATGTACAATTTTTATAATTTATTTTTTACCGATGAAGCTAATTTGCCTAAGAATGCCATAATAAACTTTCATAACAATCACGTTTGGAGTCAAGGAAATTCACACGCTATTAGCGAAGGACATTTTCAGTATCAATTTTCATTAAATGTATGGACAGGAATAGTTGGTAACAGACTAATAGGTCCTTTCTTACTTCCCAGCGGTTAGATGGCAAAGTATATCGTAATTTTCTAGAAAATTAGCTGCTAATATTATTGGAAGACTTATTGTTAGCTCAGCGGAACCAGTTGATTTCTATGCATGACGGAGCTCCCGCCCATTTTAGTGCCATAGTCAGAGAATATCTAAATGCTGTATACGGAAATCGATAGGTCGGTAGAGGCGTTGCAGTACCTAATCAACCATGGCCGCTAAAGTTCCCAGAATTAAATGAATTGTATTTTTATTTCTGGGGCCATTTAACATCTCTAGTTTACAAAACTCCAGTTGTAAACCAGAAAGATCTTAGAAACAGAATAATAATGGCTTGCGAAAATATTAAAAAAACCAAGATTTTTTAAACTTGTTAGAAATTCAATGAGAAGACGTCTAGATGCTTGTATTTTAGAAGAAAGTGACCACTTTCAGCAGTTTCTCTAAATCTAGCTTGTTTTGTGTTTAAATTTAGATCAACAAATAAGTTAAAAATATTAGAAAAAAAAAAATTATTGGCTAAACATAAAAGAGACTCACGGAAACTAAATACTATAAATCCCACAACCTTAGTTCAACATAGCCGAGAACAAGGACATAGTTTTGATTTTGACGACACAATAATTGTAGGTGCTCAACCCTTTTACGGCAAAATACTTTTGTAAGAAATTATTTGCATAACAAAATATAATAGTGTCAATACACGCCAAGATATTGAAAATCTTAGCACTTCCTATTTTAATTTAATTGCAGGGCTGTCAACTTAATTGTTACCTTATTGTTTTTACGAACATTCTAATATGTAATAATTAACTTCTTCAAAATATATGTGAAAGTCCAATTTTATTATTTTTCTTGATTTTCTCTATTGTCATAATATTTAACAAACTCATTGCAGGGAAGGCCAAAGTTTAAAAAAATACCACAAAAAAATTCTACGCGAACCCAACAATAACATTATCCTGCATTCAGTGTTGAATTTGCCAAGAGTGAACCTGAAGCTTTTAACTTATTTTAATGTGTGTGTACCGTCCTATGTTTAATGTTTAGACGGATAAACCTATTGTACCTATGTTTCTTGTGTTTTTTAATTTTAAGTTTTGACTCTGGAAAACTACTTCTCGGTAAGTCCCGTAATGTTTTTCTTCTGTTTCCTGTTTTTGTTGTTTTTGTTTAATTATAATGTGTTGATGTTAAATGGATGTTTTTAAGATACCAACCTTTTTAAAGTTAGGGAAAAAATGAAATCTTTATGACAAGTATCTATTTTTTTTTCTTATGAACTTATTATGATTTTTAGAAAGTAATAATACTATTTCAGCTGTACTTAAAAATCAATCCTTGTATAAATTCGTATGTAAACAGATTAACTTTTTGTACAGCCCATGAAGATGCAAAAAAGTTTTTTTCCTTCGTTTTTCTGACCCGAATCCCAACAAAGCTCTCTTGGAAACAGTAGGTATGACATTATATATTGTATTGTAGTCTATACTTCTCTTATGATTCTCCTCGATATTCCAAATCTAAGCTAAATCTTTGCAGCGGATTTTTTATATAGCCCATTGAGCCCGATTGACTGCATCGGATGTATGTAGGTGATGAATTTGGCGAAGGTACCGAGACGCCAGATCCAGAAGATGAAGGCGATCTATTTATATATATTCTACATTTGCAATTGAATTTATTACCTCCTGCTTAACTCCCTCGCAGTGAAAAACTGCACTGAATACTGAACAACTCTGCAGACCCTGACCTTGGCTTTCATTACGTTTTAGAAAATATAACCGATAACCAAACACTCGGCGACGTGGCTTACATAGCGAATGTAGCGAACATAGCGTACTAATGTCTGTGTGACCAGGTACATTTAAAATACTGAACGGTACTTTCGATATGGTCGTGAACATAGCGTACGTAGCGCTCTGTATGGACGCGGCACAACCAAGGTTATTAGAGGCCTTAAGGTGACGGCATTCTCGCTTCTCATTCTACAGGTACACGGTTCCAGCCCGGGTTGACCCAGCAGACTTTTTCAGTTTGCATGGCCTAGGTCACCATGGAACACATACCGACAAATTCTCAACTGCAAGTCTTCTGTTGCATTGCAACACACGAGGAGCCCAAAAGTAATGGACAACCTTGCTGTCCGGTAAACAATATCGGTTGTTTCGTGATTATTACAACAAGTCAGATTACCATGCTGCAGTGTGAAGACATTTACACCAATACCTTTCATCCAATTCAACACAACCTTTTTTTCTTTTTATTTAGCTTTACTGTTTAGTCTTTACACTTTGTTCAAAAGCCCATCTCGATATTTTTGGAAATTCTGGGTATAAATAATAATTAAAGGGCGGAATATATGCAAAGTGCATATATATGCATTTTTTGCATATTTTGTCAATTTTATAATAAAACGAATATTTTTCCCAAATTAATATTTTATGAGCATATTTTTTTCGGCGTTATTAAAAAATTAAAAACGCCCGGTCATGAAAACTCGTAGACTTAAAGGTTTAATGTCCAGTCCGGCACTAGTTTCAGGTATTTTCCAATCTGAAGGTAATTATATAATAATTAATATTTACATTTTGGTAATACACAACGTATTTATTGGGGGTTTCCGGGGTTTGCAGGTATATTGTTAGGGATTATTTATTATCATTTATTAATGCCTTATTATTACCTGCTTAACAAACTGTATTTATATTGGGTTGTAATACGTACTTCTGTTTTAGTTTGTCGAAAGGTTTTCGTATTTTCAGTGTGAAACTAGTGATTTAAAATTTGTGTTCAAAATGTCTAAAGTGGCGAAAACGTCTTCGTGGATTAAAAATTTCCCATAGGTAGAGTTTGGTGGAAAAAGTCTCCTGTAAAGCTTGTGCAAAAATTATTGTTTGTGAAAAAAAGTTGCAAATCGATCAACATTTGAAAACACCGCTGCATAAATCAAAGTTACAAAAAATTAAATCCGAGCCAGTTCAGCTGAGTGTAAGAAACGCATTGCAAAATGTTGAAGAAAAATCCACGCTTAGAAGGAAGAATGTTCATTCAGTATACGAAACCGTTTCAGAAGAAATTAGAGCTTCACTGGGTGATAAAAATTTTTACATTACTGTTAATGAAAGCACAGATGCTTGTGGCAGAGATATCGCACATCTCATGAATGGAGCACTTCAAGTAGATAAATTAACAAATCCATATTTAATAGCTCCTAAGCAGCTAGATGAAACTAATAATGTGACAGTAATCCGATTTATTCAGCAGTCCCTATCGACTTTTTTCTTACCAAATCCAGTCCCAGGTGAGAAGTTTTTAGTGATTTTGTCTGATGCAGCACCGTATATAATATATACATAAAAATCTTTTACTCCAGTATGGTACATGTGACTTATCTTTTACATGGAATAAACCGGGTGGCAGAAACCGTCAGAACTGAATATCCTTTAGTAAATAAATTAATTTCAAATGTAAAAAAAGTGTGCACCTCTAAGAGTGCAGATGTATAAGGAGAGATTACCAGGAGTAAATTTACCTCCTCAAGCAAAGAGTTGTTAAAAAGTGCAGGTGTAGTTAAAGATCTTGTTTTTATTAAGGTTAATTTTAGTTTTATACCGGACATAATATCCTCGTTAGAGAGTAGAAATGTAAGTTTAAGAGACTCAATTAGTATTGTTGAAACTTTTTCCGCTAAATGTAACAACATTCCCGGAAAGTGGGAGGTCAAGTAAGGAACAAATTGGACGCAACTGTAAAAAAGAATGAAGGATTTAAATACTTATTTGCAGTAAAAAGCATTTATGAAGGCAAACCATCCAACGCAGTTGTATCTTGGCCTTACACTTTGCTACCTCAGTTGCAGTATTGTCCGATTATATCAGTAGATGTTAAAAGAAGATTCTCTTTGTATAAACATATTTTTACTGATAGAAGACTGTCCTTTTTAGTTGAAAATTTTGAAAAATATTTAGTAATAAATGCCTTTTATACAATTTCAGGTTAAAAAATTGTTTACTTTTATTTTTCTTTGTTTTTTTTGCATTTTCTTTTTAAATAAACATCCATTTTAGAACCCAGAGTGTTTCTTTACCCTATTTTGCTATAATAAATCAAGAAATATTGCATACCAGTATGCATATTTGGTCAAAAAAATGCATATAACTGCATATTTTAAAGGCAAACAAGGCATATATATGCTCATATTTTGGTTGAATTTAAGTGCATATATTCCGCCCTTTATTATTAATGACACCTATAGTTTCTCCTTTTGTTTATCAATAGTAATATAATTTGTTAAGTTTATTATTATTAGATTTACGCTGTGCTTTCGGACGCAAATGAAACTGCAAGGGAGTTCTAGCATACACGGGTTTGTGCGCTGGATTATTTATCTTTTGGGGAGCAGTGGTGATTTCAAATAGAAGCTGCAGCACTGCATAAAATAATTAATATTCTAGTTTCTAAATCAACATGTTAATACAACAACGAGGTGTGTCCCTGGCGAAATGCACCGTCATATGGAAATTTGGCCTTGAGCTGGCCAATCAGAGTGCCATAATTGCTTGAGACTCGTACTGTACTTGTCCGCTCCGGGTGGATTTATTCTTGAACCAAGATTACTACTTTTGACAGTTTATCACATAAAAATAGTTTATCCAGGAATGGATCTGTCGATTTAAGAATATACCCCCAAAAATAGTTTTACTAGGTCTTATGGATGCAAATGAAAGTGCAAATTGCAAGAACACTAATTTTCGATTTACCTTGTTAAAAAGTTAAAAATTGACGTTAAATGTTATATTCAAATAAAATTTTTCGCGTATTAGGTAGTCTGATAAGTAAATACCATTTTATTGTATCTAATTCGAAATTAGGTGTTTGCACAAAACATAAAAAATGTTGCTTTCTATAATACATTTTACAAAACTGTCGTTCACTTCTGACTGGGAGAGAGGAAATCGGTGGGATATAAAGGAATAAGTTGCTATAAATACTTTATGGAGTACATAAGTTACGTTTTGCATGAACAAGAGATGAAAACCGAATTACACTAATAATGATTTATAAAATGTAATCACAAAAAACTCAACAGATCAAAGTGCTAAGAGCGGATAAATATTCATATAAAGTGATCTAATTTTATAATTTCGTTTTTAAATTTATATTTAACTTTAAAGTCTTTGTTGTTAAACGTAATTCACAAAATTTTGATGGCAAAACATAAATTCGTTTGCCGAATTTTTTTTCAGTTACAGTGCTTAATAGTTGAAACATTATGGACATTTTCTTTAAAATATGGTACTAATGATAACTTATAATAAGTTCCACCTAATAGTTTGGGGCTTTAAGTCGAAGTATATAGGGCATTCCACACAAAATTTGCAACTCAAAATTTTTTTCGCACGAACAATTTTTTTTACGGTTCAGCAGTCAAAAATATTTGACACGTGTTTTTTTACTTTAATGTAATGCACAGATTTTTCGAAAAGAAAATTTTTGAAATTTCAAGTTCGTAAAAAAGCACCTTTTTCCGATCGCTTATACAGCAATATCGACTAAAGATATAAAAATGTATCACATACATAAAATGTTCGCCTTCTTCTCAGCATTCGAATGGAGTATAATAAAACTCAATTTTGTAATTTGTTAAATGACAAAAATTAAAAACTTATAAACAAATGCAATTTTTTCAAATTTAGACATGATTTTTTTCCTTTTTTTTTATTGAAAAAGTTGACTCAAACCTTTTTTAAAATACTGCCTAAATTTTAGTGTGGAGAGTTGAATACTTACGAAATAAAAAATCCTCCAAGCACGGCTTGCACGCTCAAAGCGCGCCGCAGCGCGACTCGCTCGGACTCTTGACTGACTTGATTCGAAAAATCATAATTCTCGCGTGCAAGCCGTGCTTGGAACATTTATTGTTTCGTAAGTATTCAACTCTCCGCTCTAAAATCTTAACACTGTTTTAAAAAAGGTTTGAGTTGATTTGTTCAATAAAAAAAAAGGAAAAAAATCATGTCTAAATTAGAAAAAATTGAATTTGTTTATAAGTTTTCAATTTTTGTCATTTAACAAATTACAAAATTAAGTTTTATTATACTCCATTTAAAAGTTGAGAAAAAGGCGAACATTTTATGTATGTGATGAATTTTTATATATTTATTCGATATTGCTGTATAAGCGATCGGAAAAAGGTGGCTTTTAACTAACGTGAAATTTCAAAAAAAATTTTTTCGAAAAATCTGTGCATCACATTAAAATAAAAAAATACGTGTCAACTATTTTTGACTGCTGAACCGTAAAAAAAATTGTTCGTGAGAAAAAAATTTTGAGTTGCAAATTTTGTGTGGAATGCCCAATATAAACTATACTAAAAAAATATAAATAAAGACCGAAGACGCTGTCATGAATCAAAAAGGTATTTTGAACTAAGCAACTTCAATTTAAAGTCACTAATGTTTTTTTTTGGTCCGTGCCCTTTTATAAAATATTAAGGGAAGTAAAATATTCTGTTAAGATTTAAATAAACATAAGAGCCCTTAAGCCTAAAGAGTTTGTTACCGCAAATGTCAAAGCTTGTAGTGAAAGTATCAAGATTAAAGGGGTTGCTGCATGGAATTTGAATAAATCTAATTAAAATTTGTGTATTTCATACATGAAGACATCGTCTTATTTGTAAGAAAAACTGTAATTCCTGGAATATATAAAATAGCTAATTGCATTATGCCCAACGAAAAAACATTGAATAAGTGTAAAATCAAATTTTGTCTTAAAAATTTGGTATTTATATTTATTGTAATCTTCTATTATTTACTTAAAATTTTAACAATATTTATATTTACACTAAAGGTAATTTCTGTATTGTGTAATGTATATTGTTCCGATTATTACCATAATTTTGTATAATTCTGTCAAATTAAAATTTCTAAATAAATATTCTTTTGTCATTTCTCTAGACGGTATTTTAATTTAAGTCTTAAATGACAATAATAGTAAATATCGCTGATTTATGGAGTAATTTTAAGGTGATAATACTTACGTTAAATTAGATCGACGTAATGCGATATTTTTCCCTTAGAAGTCTTCAAAATATGATATTATATGACGCGCAATTTGTTCTCACCGCAATATAATGTTGCTTGACTCACGCTCTTTTATTGCGATTGGCTACTGAATGCGAAACGAAACTAAGCTAAGCCAAGAGAAGTTTTCTATGAATTAGCTGTTATACTTACTAACCTAAACTAAACGAAAATATTATTATACAAACGTACATTAAAATCTTAGCCTTGTTTCATTCGTTTTGGCTCATGTGGGAATCGAAAAAAGTTTATATAAAAACTTCACGTTTGTCATTTGAGCAAATAAAATGGTCTTATTTTAACATGTTGCCATGACAACGATGACGATTTTCGGAAACCATTTTTCTCTAGGGTATCCTGGAGGTGATAACACTGGAAATCTTTTGACATAATAATATGTGATATGACACAAAATTACTCTTCAAAAATACATTCGTCGGCATTAGTGACATAAGTTTAGGTAAAATCGATGGCATCAAGTGATTTTTGCTACGACTGCCTTGGAAACGTTCAAAAACACGCTAATAACTGCTCTTGAAAACGACACATTTCACATAGTGTGTACAAAGTAAACTTTCACACGGCACGTGCAAGGTATACTTTTCATGCTCCATGTGAATAGTCGGCATATTATACAGGGTGGTCATTTGAAAACGAAACAAAGCCAATAGTGGGGGCGAGAATTACCCCCAAAATTTTAAATATAATAGGGGGTCGAGTGATCCTTTGTTTTAAAGGTATTTTTGTGTACAGTATAACCCCAGAGTTTAACATCGCTTCTATCTAAGTAGCCTGTACAGTGGCTCACCAAAAGTACAAAAACAGGTTGTTCTTATCTTTTTTATTACAAAAAAATTCCTACAAGTCAGTCCAGTAAATGCTTGAAATGCTGCCGCTGGACCGCCATGCGATAGTAGAGATTTTACTTACAACGCTCTCCTACATTTTGAAGCATCTGTGGGGTGATTTGACGACATTTATCAATTCTCCGTTGTTATAGGTGTTACATAGATGTTGGCTGGGCGGCATGAATTTTAGTTCTTAAGTGGCCCCATAAAAAAAAAATCTAACGGGCTTAGATCCGGAGATCCGGGGTCACTCAATACTTTTTCCTTCCAATCCATTGTCTTGGAAACGTTTGGTCCAAATTGTGACGAACAGTGGGTGCAAAGTGGGGTGGCGCACCGTCTTGCTGGAATATTAAGTGGTTTTCCATGCACTGATCGTCATCCTCAATCATATCTAGTAACGCTGGATAAATGGCGTTTTGTAATAGTTCCAGATACATTTCTCCTGTTAAATTGCCAGGTAAAAAAAGGGGCCTATTATACGGTTACCAAAAATACCAGTTTAAACATTCTGTTTTTCCGGATGTTGCTTATGCACCTCACAAAATAGCGATAGTTGTGACGATTCACCGTAGCGTTTAGGAAAAAAGAGCATCCGTCAGAAAAACATACGCTGAAAAGAAAGTTGTGGTCTTTTGTTGCCCGTTCACTCATAATTCCACAAAATTGCAATCGCCTATCAAAATCGTCTTCGTTAAGTTCTTGTAGCAGATGTATTTTGTGAGGATGAAACTTGTGTGTTTTTAATATCGTTTGAATGCTGCTTCTTTTAACGCCAGATGCTGTCGCCAGCTTTCTTGTACCGGGTGATCCATTATAAATGTTACCCCCCACTAACTCTTTTATTTCAGGTTTTAGAAAGAACAGTTAAATTCAAAAGTTGTGGGATACTTTCCGGAGAAATTTTTACGCCTATTGAAATTTATACAGGGTGTCGCAGATAAGTGTGGCGAAATTGAGTTATGTTTTTTTATACCATTATGAGGGAGCTCTTTAAATGCTGATTTCAAAAATATATGACACATTATAGTTATGTTTAATATTGGGCCCAGAATACGCCAAAAACTAAATTTTGACTTAGTTTGCCGTGCATCGCCATCTTGTCATAAATCGTTTTGTCTTCTGTTTATTTATTTCATTAAGAATATTTTTAATGCTTGACTTCGGCAAGAATTAAATAGTAAAACTCTTTAATTATGGTGTTTTCCAAAGACGAAAAATTTTATTGTTTCTTCATATATTAGAAATAATAAAAATGCAACTCAAGCAAGACGTGAATATATGGAAATCCATAGAAAAGATGGCAATACGCACGCACCATCTAGAAAGGCATCTAAACGTATTTATGTATTATTTCTAAGGAATAAATCCTTAAAGCGAGAAAAGAGAAATACTAATTCAAATCAAGATGAATGATACATATTTTAGTTTTGTAATTTTGTTTGGTTATCTATGCAATATATTTTTAGAAAACGCTTTAAACTATTTGCGTGACGAAGTTCTTGATTTGCGCTTAAGTTTTGGAAAAATTTGGAGAACTTTAAGCAAAAATAAATAGCACCCTTTTAAATTGACAAAAGTGTAGCACCGAGCTGAAGAAAATAAAGCCCAAAGACTGATATTTTGTAGGCTTATGCTGGAAATATTGGACAATGACCCATTGTTTTTTCATAAAATTTTATAGACCGACACCTTTCACGACAGCAGAAGTACCTAACAGAAAATTTACAATACTGGTCCATAGAAAATCTGGAACAATATTTCGAAATTAAACGTTCTATTTGACGTTCTATAAATGTTTGGTGTGGAATTGGAAGAAATAAAATTCTCGGCCCTACATTTTATGAAGGTTTAATGACTGGCGATAGATACCTAAGGATTTTAAGAGAAGAAGTAGAAGAACTTATAGATAATATGTCACTTAACGATGCTATCCAAATTATATGGCAACAAGATGGAGCGCCTCCCCATAACGTTACTCGTGTTAGGGACTACCTTAATAATAAATATCAAAAAGGGATTGGAAGATACGGGACAATTATATGGTCAGCTAATAGTTCAGATCTTACACTTCTAGATACATTTATGTGGGGTCATTTAAAAAATAAAATTTATTTCAGACAAACAGACAATAGTAATATAATTAAAGAAGAAATTAGGAGTGAAATAAAGAATATAAATAATAATAATCCTAACTAGCTTAATAAAGCTTCAGATAAATTAAGAAGGATTATCGACTATGTATTCAAAGGTGATCACTTTTAACATTTAGCCGATTATAAGAACTACATAAATAGATAATAATAAATAATTTTTTATGGTATACTATTATTACCTATTGTTATTATAGAGTTATGTATGTAGGGTTATATAGTTCTAATAAAGTGTTATAAATTGGTTATTTAACTTGTGTTTTATCATTATTGTGGTAAAGTATGAAACAAAAAAAAAACAGATGTGAAAACAAAAGACAAGACGATTCATCACAAGATGGCGATGCACGGCTAACTAAGTCAAAATTTAGTTTTTGGCGGATTCGGGGCCAAATATTCAACATAACTATAATAATGTGTCATGTATTTTGAAATCAGCATTTGAAGGGCTCCCTCATAATGGTATAATATACAGCGTATCCCATTTTAAAAAACATAACTTTATTTCGCCACACTTATTTGGGATACCCTGTATAAATTTCAATAGGCGAAGAAAATTCTCTGAAAAATATCCTACAACTTTTGAATTTAATACTTTTTAAGAGTTAGTGGGGTGACATTTATAATGGATCACCTGGTACTCAGTGTGGGATCTAAAACACCATGCCCTAAAATCGACGCCTCTGTATCTTCATTTACTACTGGATTTTCCGCTTCAAGTTTTTTGTTTGCTACTGACCCCGTCTCTCGAAATTTTTGCAACAATTCCAAAATATACTTTCGATGGACTTGTTGATTTTGATGTTGGTGGTTAAACACTTGGGTAGTTGTATTGTAACACTCATTGTTCGCAAAAAATAATGAAATGATTTGCACCCTTTTAGCAATTGAGTAAACCATTAACACTTTAATTAATTAAAACTTAGTGGTTTACCGCGACCGAAGGATATGATCTGCAACAATAATTGAAGGCCACAGAAATAAAACTAGAATTGTCAAAAAAGCAAAGTTTTACACCAGAAAATGCTGTTATCGTTGTAATTTTTTGTGGTAAAAAAATTGAAAGCAACCTGTTTTTGTACTTTTGGCGAGCTACTATACAGACTGGGTAGATAGTAGCGATGCTAAACTCTGGGGTTATACTCTACATAAAAATACCTTGGAAACAAAGTATCACTTGACCCCCCATTCCATTTAAAATTTTGGGGGTAGTTGTCGCCCCCGCTAGGGGTTTGACTTTCAGGGGGCGAAAATGCCAAAAAAATGTTTCCCGCTAAAATCAAAAATCGACGGGCCCGAGCGTTTTTTGTTTAATAACCTCGGGTGCCCAAAACTGACTTTATTTCATTTTCAAATAACCACCCTGTATTGTATAAAGTGTGTTTGTAAAGTAGCAAATAAGTTCAATAAAAATTAAAAGGCGAGTTTAAAAAGAAACGCTCGGACCCTTCGATTTGTGTTTTCAGTTTAGAGTGTTGCAGCAAAATATACAGGGTATATCAAGAAAGAGTTCGTTTTTTTCATATGGGAACCTCAATGTTTTATTGCAGGATTAGAAAGAGCACAAATTTTTTAAATACTGCAGGGTAAATAAGGGTAGTGGTGATATAAGGAATTTTGAAGAAAAATTGTCTTCAAAATTAAAAATGTAAAAATATGTATTTAAAGTAAATGTTCGAATTGAGCACCGTTGACAATCTGTTTTACCTGCAAAACATGCAGCACGTCAAGAGTATTGTTGTTTTATTTACTTACTTTGTTGTCCGTGTCAGAAAAAGTTAATATTGTACATATGTTAGAATTATTTTCGGGTGTTAGCAGTGTTTTCTCTTTTTGATAGACGAAAGCAGGATAATCTTGAGCTAACCTAGTAAAAAGAAAATAATTTACCTTTATTTTGTGAAAAACGAGAAAATGAAGTGACCGTGACAGGATTGAAACCTTGTGCACGATTGGTTTCGGAGGTAGGTCTCGCATTCAGAGAAAACTGGTTCAATTGCTTAATGCAACTTACCCTGGTCGACCGAATATGACCCAAAGCACGGTAAGCAGACTTGGGGCAGAGTTCCGTAAATTTGGGCATGCTTGAGATATTCAAAAATCTGGTCGACCCTCAATAACTGAAGAACACGATCTTAATGTTCTGTTAACAGTGCAAAATAGTCCTGAAACAACAAATACGGAAACGGCTTCTAATGGTGCAATCTACTGAGCATAAAGTACTTAAGAAAGCAAAGGTCCGTCCCCACAAGATATTCGTAGCTCAGGAGCTATCGAAAGATGATATTGCTCGACGAACTGAATTTTTTGAGCAAATATAACAATTTTGTAACGGTAACGATAACTTTGTAGAAAGAATCATTTTATCTAGCAGCGACATTTACATTAAACGGTCATGTGAATAGACAAAATTGTCGTTATTGGGCAACCGAAAATCCTCACTGGGTTTCAGAATATCATACAGAGCACCCTCAAAATGTGAACGTATGATGTGGTATAGTTGACGGAAGAGTTATAGGTCCTTACTTCTTTGAAAATAGTATTATTGGTGTGAGACATTCGGAGATTCTTCAAAATGACCTCATCCCCGCCCTAATAACTTTGCATCCTGATTAGGGAAAACCTCTTTTTTTCAATAAGATGGAGTCCGCCACATTACGCTTTACCTGTTCGCGCTTATTTAGATGAAGTTCTTCCAGATCGTTGGATAGGTAGGAGAGAGACGATTGAGTGGCCACCCAGATCGTCAGACTTAACTCCTCTTGATTTTTTTCTTCTGTGGATACTTGAAAAGTAAAGTATACGTAAATCGCCCAGCGAATATAGAAGAGTTAAAAGTACGAATACACCAAGAAATTAGAAACATAAACGCGGATGTCATCGACAACGTTCAAAAAGAATTTGTTAATCGCCTTGGCTATTGCCAGATGGTGCTCAATTCGAACATATAAATAAACTTAAAGTCAAAATGTACGATATTATAAAAGAAAAATATGGGTTTTTAAACTAAATTAAATGCAAGAAGCCAGTATTTTAAAATCTTTTGCCATCTTAGACAAAGATTGCCACCCATAAATCTTTTGAAATCTAGTGAGCGAACGTCATGTTTGACGCTGCGTTTTCACTCAATATATTCGTTAGCTTTATTATACACTGACTTTGTAAATTCTGCTTGAAATAAAATCAGTATTGGAATTTTAATATACCTCAGATTTATATATTTATTATAAATTAATGCAATGTTATAAAAATTTGCTATTTGTTGGTATAAACCGTTCAATTATATACAGCTTAATATACAGGGTGTCCCACGACGATTTTCCCAGCATATTGCTCGGAAACGGAACCAGATAGAAAAAAAAGTTTAGGGCCAAAAATTAAGGGCTTGTGTGAGAGCATCTAGGAAGGGTAATTTTAGATATACAGGTTGTTTTAAAAATAGTAATATTGCTGCCAAGTCAATTTTTTTAAATAGAACACCCTGTATATTGTTAGTTTTTCGAAAAGCTTGTTTCAAGAGAAATTCAACCATACCATACTTGTTATGTTTCTAATTTAAAATGACTGAAATATGAGCGATTAAATGATCAATTACGTAAGTATGAACAGATATGCAATAATAACAATAACCACCAGCGAAATATTAAAGAGTATGACGGGGACTGCCATGTCACGATTGTTAATTATTTTAAGTAGTAACAAATGCCTTCGCTTTTTACATATGACGAGTATGTCGACATGCTCCTGATATACGGAGAATGTCACAAGAATGGAGGACGTGCTCAAAATCTGTATAGTCAACGATACCCGAATCGTGAAATACCAAGCTATAGAACGTTTCGTAATGTTGAACAAAAATTAAGAAGTGGTTCCTTTCCCAGTGGTAGGGCGCAAACACCAAGAAGAAAACGAGTCCGAAGAGAAGACAACAATACTAACATCTTGGCCTATGTTCAAGTGTATTCACATGTCTCAACTCGACTCCTCGGGGAAGAATTAGGTATTGGAAAAAGTACAGTTGAAAGGACACTAAAATATTATAAATACCACCCCTACAAAATTCATCTGGTGCAGGGCTTAATACCTGAAGATCCGGAACGCCGCCTAAATTTCATTGCTGAGATGTCAATGAAATTTGAACAAGACCGTCTTTCTTTCAACAAAATTTTATGGAACGATGAAAGCAGGTTCTACAACAACGGCATAGTAAATCGCCACAATTGCCACTACTGGTCATCTGTAAATCCTCACTGGATGAAGGAGACTAATTTTCAGGTAGTTTGAGGGGTTAACGTTTGGTGCGGTTTATTTAATGGCTATCTTATATGTCCTTACTTTTACCAAGGGACACTAAATGGAGAACGATTTTTAAATTTTCTTCAAAACGAACTTCACTTATTACTTGAAAATATCCCAATCAATGAAAAAGCCTTTATGTAGTGGCAGCAAGATGGAGCTCCCCCTCACTTTGCCAGGCAAGTTACAAATTATTTAGATACCACGTTTCGTGCGCGCTGGATTGGCCGAAACGGTGTGATCCGGTGGCCACCACGGTCACCGGATTTGACCCCTTTAGATTTTTTTCTTTGGGGATATCTTAAAGAAATTGTGTATGTAAACCAACCTAGAGATGTCGAAGATTTGCAAAACAAAATCATAGCAGCTTCATCATCCAGCTATAATTACGGCAGCGTGTACCAGAAATCCTATAAACAGATTTGAATATTGTATTAGTGAGAGTGGTAACCAATTTGAACATATTTTGAGAAGTCGTAATTAATTTTGTTTAGTTATCTTCTTATTTTCGATTGATTGTTACATAATTTAATAAAGTGTTATAAATCGCTCAAATTTCAGTCATTTTAAATAAGAAACGTAACAAGTATGGTATGTTTGAATTTCTCTTGAAACAAGCTTTTCGAAAAACTAACAATATATAGGGTGTTCTATTTAAAAAAATTGACTGGACAGCGATATTACTATTTTTAAAACACCCTGTATATCTAAAATTACCCTTCCTAGATGCTCCCTTACAAGCCCTCAATTGTTGTTCCTAAACTTTTTTTTCTATCTGGTTCCGTTTCCGAGCAATATGCTGAGAAAATCGTCGTGGGACACCCTGTATAATTTAATTTAAAATAAATAAATTGTTTTAGTTGCAGCTGTAGAGAAAGTATAGTGTCCAACGCTTGTAAAAATCACTTTTCACGCTTAATACAGTAGGTATATGTCATCATGCCTCTTCATCATTTTAATCATTTCAAATCAACAATTGAAAATAATTGACGTCTAGGTTATTATAATTTAAGCTCTAGGGATATTATAAGTGAAAACACAGCTGATAAATATAGGTGTACACACGAGTCTGTAGATCCGACGTCTCGGTAAGGGGAAGCCCTATCTTTTGAAACATGGCTTGCTAAACCGATATATTTTAAATTTACTAAAAGTATGAAATTATAGTCCAGCATGAAAATAACATAGCTGCATGACTGATTCAGTGATAATGATTTTTTAGTTTTGGTCTTAGTAATTTAAATAACGACGCGTGAATTAAAGTGCCGCGAAGCAACGCCGACGTATTTATAAAAACTAAATAACTTTCGCCGGTTGTATCACTACTCCACTGCTACACACAAACATTGGTGGCTCGTTTTTGCGACACATATCGATCATACTTTATTTACATTTTGGTATTGTAATAGCACTTAATGATCCCTTTTCTTTTCGTCAGACCTGGAGCCTTGCTGATGATCCGTCAAACGGCGAGACGCGTCCAAGGATTGGGTCTGACGGAAAAGATAAGGGACAACTCTACAAATTAACTTATTTTAAGCTTGTTGTTAGACATATACTTTCAAAATAAGCAATTTTATTATTTTGCGAGGTGTTTTATAATAATTATTATTGGATGCTAATACTTAAGGGTCCTCGTTTTTTACTAAGCATGATAAAATGTGTGTTTGTGTTAATCTAAATAGTGTTATGGAAAACTTAGGATTTGTACATAACCCGGATGAATGGCGCTTGTTTATAGGTACTTCGAGAATAAGTTTAAAAGCAGTTCTGCGCCATAATGGCAACAAAACACCCTCTATTCCTCTTGCACATGCAGTTGACATGAGAGAAACATACGAAAGCATGTCACTTATTCTAAATGCGATAAGCTATGATACGTATAAGTGGCAAATATGTGGTGACCTAAAAGTTATAGGACTATTACCAGGGATTCAGGGTGGATTTACGAAGTATTGCTAATAGTAGAGCAACACACAGGCATTACCAAGTAAAAGGATGGCTTCCAAGAGATGAATATAGTCCAGGGCAAGCTAACGTATAGAATATACCTCTTGTTAACCCCAAAAAAGTTGTGCTACCTCCTTTACATAATAATATGGGATTGATGAAAAATTTCGTTAAAGCATTACATAAAGAAGGAGATGCGTTTAAATACCTTGAACAAAATTTTCCTAAACTAAGTGATGCTAAGCTTAAGAAAGAAATATTTGTTGGACCACAAATTAGAAAAATACTAAGGGATCAACAGTTTGCTCAAAAATTAAGTGATGTGGAACTAGTTGTATGGAGTTCTTTTAAAAGAATTGCTTCGTAGTTTTTAGGAAACAAGCAAGTAGAAAACTACGAAAAACTTTTAGAAGAACTACTTAAAAGCTACTGCCAAATGGGCTGTCGCATGGCTCTTAAAATACACTTCTTGCACTCCCATTAAATTTTTTTCCCAAAGGAATTGGGTGCGGTTAGTGACGAGGAAGGAGAAAGGTTCCATCATTACATACTAACAATGGAGCAACGCTATAAAGGCAGATGGGATCCAGCAATGTTAGGGGATTATTGTTGGTTTCTTATGAGAGAAAGCGATCAGGAATATAAACGAAAGTCAGCATTTGCAAAAAAGTTATGTACCTACAAAAGACTTTGACACAAAGACTAAATATATTTTCACGTGTATTTTTATAAATGAATCCTGCTATCTTTAAAATACCTTGTTTTTTTTCTTGGTTTGAACTTATGGATAAATATTATATACAAATGTTTATGATGGAAAATTTTGGTTGTTAAATTCGCTATCAGGATGCTTTAAACTCCCCGATACAGCCATTATAAAATCAGTGGCAATTTTTTTGTATTTGTTGACTAGTGTTATTAGGTGACCAACAAATGATTTAACGGTACGGAGTAAAGACGGCGGAAGTTTTACTTACACTTTTCGTGTTTTCTTCTTTATTGAATTACACATAAACTTAAAAAAATTATTAGGGTTCTTTTCAAACAGACATATTATGCTTAAACAGGCAAAAGTTGTGAACACGTGGTTACATCTCGGCCGTGGGGATCATACGTAGTTTATTTACATTTATAAATTGTAATAGCACTTTATGGCCCCTTTTTTTTCGTCAGACCTGGAGCTTTGCTGATGACCCGTCAAACGGCGAAACGCGTCCGAGGATTGGGTCTGACGGAAAAGATAAGGAACAACTCTATACAGGGTGTCCCGAAATTAGGTGGTTATAGGAAAACAGTGGAATCTGCATCGGAAAATAATACTAATTTGTTTAATAAAGAAGTATCGGGAATTGCCCTCTAAGGGAGCTACAGCACCCCTAATAGGGAACCCATGAAGATGCTATTTTTCAGATAATTCCCAAACAGTTAAACATAGAAACATGAATTTTTGGTATTTTAGTAAACAAAAGTAACTTTTTTCTAAGTTAATGTTTTTCATTTTTTTTCTGGAATTATGAAAGTTTAGGGTTTTCTGGCAAAAAAAGGTACTCTTGATGTACTTCGCTCAAATGCACCATTCCTGAAAAATAAGTCTCTAACGATAACCTTGTTTACCAAGGACCGATCACATTTCCATTAAAACTTAGTAGTAGGCCTTGAAACGAAATTGTCATGTTTGTTATTTGCCAGCTTGACATTTACTATGATAGTTTATTCGAAATTTTTTGGTATAACTGTGGTTAATTTTTTTAATATGGAGCATTAATAGCTCTAATAACGAATTTTATTTACGAATATTGCAATGGTAACGCACGTGCCGCTG
This sequence comes from Polydrusus tereticollis, assembly GCA_963920685.1. Taxonomy (NCBI): domain Eukaryota; kingdom Metazoa; phylum Arthropoda; class Insecta; order Coleoptera; family Curculionidae; genus Polydrusus; species Polydrusus tereticollis. The sequence goes on along the minus strand of OY987329.1, from coordinate 80,856,634 downwards.
CACGTGAGTACCAAAGACGGCTTCCAAGAAGAAGACTGCCACATCGAATAGTACTTAGCCATGTCCATAGAAATTTAGTAGAAAATGGATCATTTAGACGTTTTCAGGGACAAGGCCGGCCTATGGGAAATTATGATTTCGAGGGAGCGCTAAATAGAATTGAGGAAAATCCTCAAATAGCATTGAGACCGCTGGCAAATATTATCAATATCCCCAAATCAATTGTAAGTATCTAATATTTATTAAAATTGTTTTCACAGATAACAGATAGCAGCACGTGAATTGTTTAAAAATATTTTTTTAGCTTGGAAGAATGACCCAAATGCAGGGACTGCATCCGTTTCATTATCAAAGAGTATACATGATTTAATAGCCGAAGATTTTCAACCTCGTGTAGAACTTTGCCAATGGATATCCAACCACCAAAATATGTTGAGAAAAGTTTTATGGTCAGATGGAGCAAACTTTTCGAGAGGCAAGATATTTAATAGCCATAATGTATGGGCTGGGATCATAGGAGATTATTTTGCCAGATAGATTACATGCCCATCATTATTTAAGTTTCCTACAAAATGGGCTGGCAGAATTGCTAGAGGATGTTCCTATACGTACTCGGTTAGAGATGTTCTTCCAGCACGATGGGGCACCAGCCCACTTTGGCCAGCTTGTAAGAAACTGGCTAAATGAAAATTTTCCCAATAGGTGGATAGGTAGAGGTGGTCCAGTTAACTGGCCAGCTCGATCGTCTGGTCTAAATCCTTATTATCTGTGGGGCAATATGTGCAATATTGTTTATGCCACAGAAGTAGATAGCCCAGAAGAGCTTTTAAGACGAATTCATGCAGCTGGAAATCGAATTAAAGAAAACGGGTTCAAAATTCCTCGTACTACTCAAAATATTAGGAAACGGTCCAGACTGTGTATCCAACCAAATGGAAATTTATTTGAACATTTACTCAAGTAAATGAGTGTTGTTGTTAACTTTAAAAAAAATCATAATTTTAATTTGATCCGTGTTTGCTAAACAATGTTATCGTTAAGGACTCTTTTTCCAGAAATAGTGCATCTGAGCGAAGTACATCAAGAGTACAGGGTGTCTTCTTTTCGACACTTTCGACGGGTATCTCCGTTATTAATACAGATAGAATGATGCGGTTTCCGCAAACCTGTGCCACTTTTTTGTTAAACAAACGATGCCCTAAACGGATTTATCATGGCCATCTTGGTTTTTGAGATACAGGGCAAAATTGAAAATGGTGCATTTTTAGACACCCCTTGTATTTCAGTTATCTTATACACTATCGAAAATGTAAAAACAGGGTGTTATACAGTTTTTTACGTAGAATTCAGTGGCGTACTTAGTATTTTTCCAGGTACCCCCATTTGTGAGAAATATACCAAAGTTATGTTTTTTTAAATGGAACGCCCTGTATATTTATTCATAGTTGCATTCTGCTTACTAAGAGCTTTCCAAAAACATATAATAGTTGACACTTTGTTTTAACAGGACGGTTAAAATTTATATGTTTTAAATAACAAACTTTAAATTGGCAGTAGACCTTGGATTCTGTTTTAATAAAAATAATTTATTGACGATACAATACACCATGAATATTACCTTATAGTTTAATTTCAAACTTTTTAAGTTTTCTAATACTTACAATAGTAAACAGGTATTATTTCTTGTATATTAATGGAATAAACAAAAACATCTACTAGTAGGCCTAGACTTATTCAGGCTATAAAACAAAATTTTCATAATGGCGTTTTTTATTAACGATGGCCCAAAAGTTTGAGAATTATGAAAAATACGATATGCTAAATAAATTATCAGTAACTTTTCAAACTTTAATACCTAAATCCAATTCTGACAAAAGCTAAAGGCCATTATGAAACTTTTGTTTTATAGCCTGAATAAGTCTAGGCCTACTAGTAGATTTGAAGAAGTAGTCTATTACAGTGGAGTTGATATAATCAAATAAAACAACGGCAGTCTACCTCCACAATATTGTGGAGGTAGACTTCCGTTGTTTTATTTGACTACTAGTAGATGTTTTTATTTATTCCATTAATATACAAGAAAAAATTCCTTTTTACTATTGTAAGTATTAGAAAACTTAAAAAGTTTTAAATTACACTATAAGGTAATACTCATGGTGTATTGTATCGTTAATAAATTATTTTTATTAAAACAGAATCCAAGGCCTACTGCCAATTAAAAGTTTGTTATTTAATAAATATAAATTTTAACCGTTCTGTTAAAACAAAGTGTCAACTATTATATGTTTTTGGAAAGCTCTCAGTAAGCAAAATGCAACTATGAATAAATATACGGGGCGTTTTATTTAAAAAAAAAACATAACTTTGGTATATTTCTCACAAATGGGGGTACCTGGAAAAATACTAAGTACGCCACTGAATTCTACGTAAAAAACTGTATAACACCCCCTTTTTACATTTTCGATAGGGTATAAGATAACTGAAATACAAGGGGTGTCTGAAAATGCACCATTTTCAATTTCGCCCTGTATCTCAAAAACCAAGATGGCCATGATAAATCCGTTTAGCGCATCGTTTGTTTAACAAAAAAGTGGCACAGGTTTGCGAAAACCGAATCATTCTAGCTGACTAATAACGCAGATACCCGTCGAAAGTGTCGAAAAGAAGACACCCTGTACCTTTTTTTGCCAGAAAGCCCTAAACTTTCATAATTCCGCAAAAAAAATGTAAAACATTAACTTAGAAAAAAGTTACATTTGTTTTTGTTCCTCAACCCCCCCAAATGTTACGACTATGATTAAATTTCGATAGTTTTGATTTTAGATCTAGATTCAGCATATAAAAGTTACTAAAATACCAAAAATTCATGTTTCTATGTTTAACTGTTTATAATCTGAAAAATACTTATCTTAATGGGTTCCCTATTAGGGGGCTGTAGCTCCCTTAGGTGGCAATTTCCGATACTTGTTTATTAAACAAATTAGTTATATTCCACTGTTTTGGTCCTGTATAGCTTATAAGGCAAAAGGCTTGTAATAATAATAATAGTCGGGCTGCAGTAATATGGCGATTTAATAAAGTCCTATTAAATTCCTGTACATTTAATAAAAGCCAAAGGTTTAGGGTTTTATTGGGGTTTGTATTCAGAAGGTTTATCGTGTCATAAAAATTTGACACCAAATAAGGGAAAGCTAAGAATATGAAATTCTGTGAGTGAAATGCGAGAAATTGTTCCTGACCAGCATATTAAAAATTTTGAATTTATGATCACAATTTAATTTTGGGGCAGTAGTCTAAGGAGAGGAGAGGAAAGAAGCTCGGTAAAAAGATAGATTTTCCGAAAATCTTAAGCAACATGATTAAGTGGCTATTCAAAGTTTTACTTACGCTACAAAATAATAATTATTTAAATCAAAAACTAAAGGTTTGATTAAATATTTTTCTTAAAGTTGCATGCAATATTATACTACAAAGAAAAATCGGACATGATTTATAACGTTTAATCCAAAGAGAGTGTTTAAAGTTTAGCCAAAAAGTAACCCAACTAATAAGAGACGAAAGCTTTGTCGGTTTTTTTAAAGTTTCATGTACCCAAATTCTAAGGTTTAATACACAGTAAAAAAGCATTATATTCTTCTGGCGAAAAATGTTTCACACTGTTTTGGTAATTTTATAATTGAACATTTTTAGCTGCCAAACTTACTTGTATGGTGCACCAGCATTGTCAGGTGAAACATTAATTAAAGTTCTGATTTTTAATAAATGTATATGTTAAATAGCACACTCCATCATTTTACTCGATATAAACTGAAAAACTCCACTGACAATTTTTAAATTATAAAAAATTATCCATAAGTATAAAAATCCAACTAAATTCAGAATGGAGTTAAAACTCCTGTCTTTCTATGACCTATTAGTTAATAATGAATTTTATTTCTGCTAACTTAATTTATAATCGTACTTGCGTTTATAGTATGTAGTAATTCGGCATCACCAATAATTCCCATAACATCAGCCTTAGTTTCTATCCATATCGACAACCCTGTCTATATATTTTACTGGCAATATATAACTTGCAACGCCTATAGTAAAAAAAATTTTCGTCACACGAACTAAATTGAAATTCAGGAAAAGTCAATATCACATTTCCTTTTTTTGCGGATTTGGATCTTAACAAAAGTCCTTTATAACGTAAAGACCCTTACAATAGAACTGATTTCTTTTAGCAAACCTGGTTTCGAATATCCATTCTTTTGATAAAAAAAAAATTGGGAACAAAGTTTTGTCGTTGGTCAGGAAATTCTATTCTGGATGATATAATAAATTGCATATAAGATAGATGGGCAAGCCCCAACAACTTTTGATTGGAACTACAATCAAATTAGATATTGCGTTCTACAATAATTGTACTAAATTTTTTTTCTAAAAATGTTCGAGAACATCACATCTAACTTAATTTTACCTGTATAAAATTATTGGCAAAAGTGTTAACGATTAATATGTACTTTCGAGAACAGGAAATCTAAATGAAGCTGCACAGAATAAATACTTTAATTAAATCTTTAAGAAAATAGAAAATATTTTTTTTATTATTAGAAGTAAGGTTTTGTTCCATATAATATTCAAGCGGAAAACTGGAATGCTAAACTATTTGGGTTACGCATAATATGGCTATCATGTTATATGGCCGTATACGTGATAGCGATATAAAGTACTTGCAGTAATAGTAGAGATATAGGAATCAGTACAAGATTATACGATGATTAAATTTAGGATGTCGTGTGGGTTGTGTAGTATAAATTAATTCCTAGTAGGTAACATTGACTCCGCAAGAGAATTTCCTGATGAAGCTTTTAACATATAAATATGTGTTACAGTATCTGTATTCGAGGTTCTTATACCTTTGATGGGCAATAATTATAAGAGTTTCGCTGTACAGAACAGAGGTTGTCGATTCGAACCCATCGCGTAGTTATAATTTACCCTTAAATTTTAATTTTCTTCCATAGGATTTAAGTTCAGGTCTTATTCCATTTATGGAGCGAATTAAAATTCTATTGCTGATGCTATAAATTACTTAAAAATTTATAATAATGATAGTATTCCATCTTATATCCACATCAATAAAAAACGCTTCGACAGCTTGTTCTAAAAATGTAAAACAACATGTAGATTTTTTAAGAGGCGGTTTTATGAAGAAAATTTCATGTGCGGTTTTGTGGATTGTTCATATACAGAGTGGGGGTTATGAAGACCATTTTTACACACGTCCTAAAACTTTATATGGTCAACAAGGTAAAATAAGACCTACTGATGAAAAATTATCATAGGCGGGTTAGTCCCTATCCATTCCGGCAACGCAGTCACCTGAATCGTAAACAATGACAGCGAGCGCGACCCGACTATAGGACTTAGTGACGTCACAAAGCGGTTGGCGCGGGCCGATGTTCGTAAACTTTAAAAGCTTTAGAGGTGTCAGAAAAATTTAATTAAAATTTTTTGAAGTTCGCATTAAAATTACAAAATCTTTCAGAAAATATAATAAAAATAAATCCTAAATGACCCCATTCATCAGCACATGTGAGAGACTCCTCAAAATTCGTTTAACAGGGCACTGCCGGAAAACAATTTCGGGGGCTAACGATTCTACAGGGGGAATGTTTGTTCATGTTAGTTAGAGTTTTTCTGGAAAATTAACCGTTGAGTGTGAAGAGACTAGTTCCGGCAATAAATGTGCTTCTTTCGTGCTTTGGTCGTAATGGTGCCATCAGTACTTGGTCAAATTCTGACTGACGGTCTTAGCTGCCGACCAAAATGATCTTGATCCGGTAAAACTTTCTACAGGTTTGTTTTTCATCCTCTGGTTGTCTGCTTTGGTTTATCGTTTGCTTAAATTCGAATTGATTTCGAGCGGTAACAAGTATGGTACGATTTTCGGAGCTAGGGTTTGACGGCACTGTCGGTTTGATTTAACAGCTTGTTTGCAATTTTTGGTAAACCAAGGCTTGCCGTTAGAAGGGCACTTTTTTGAGAAAGGGCTGAAGGGTTCCATGCCAGTAAGGATATCCTCCAGAGGTATAACAAACGTCTCGCCAAGGAAAGGTTCGAAAATTGTCCTGTACCTGGTTAATTCCACTTAGCTGATATATAATGCCAGAAATTGCGTGGTTTAAGAGGCTGTTCGGCGCTAATTAATACTTTATTACGAGAAACAGAAGAACACATCATGTGTTATAGTTGTTCCAAGCTTAATTTGATGACATAAAGAGGCGTTAAACTTCTGACCATAGGCGTCGCTTCTACCAAATAATATAAAATGCGAATTGCTGTAAATTTTTAATATGATTAAATGGTATATATTATAGCTTGTTTATTATAGTATATATCGATAATCGTAACTTCGCTTACAGAGAATATTCTTAAAATAGTCTTTCTGTAAAGAGAAATGCTAGTTTTGCCAAAAACAATTTAAAAATATAGTTAATATTGATAAGAAGTTTGTACCCATGACTTCGCCTGCAAAGATCGCCTGCATTTAATATTTTTTTTTCGCATTTTATACAGTAATGCACTAGATTAATGACCTCAAAATCGTACAGTAATGGGTCACTTTACAGCATAGCAACCATTACTGCATAAAACGTCAACGTCATTCAAAACACAATTTTACAAGAAAGAAATTCGTTTATTTTAAATCTTATTACAATAAATATTAAAAGAACAATTATTTAAGTTAGAAAAGGATGCAACTGCTGACCTCGCCGTATTAAGTAGTTGTTGCTGAACATTTTTTTCATTCACCACAATTCCTATGGGGACTTCTTGGGGTAGTCCCAGTTGGACATTTTTGAATACCCTTTGAGAATTTGTCAATTAATTTTCAATGCTTTCTTCCACGTATCCTTCAGCTACGCTTGTGGACCGCCATCCCCCATGTCGAGATCCGGAATATCAGCGCCATTGTCAGCAAGAAAAGTTGCAGATGTTCTTCTCAAACAATGACCGGTGTAGCTTCAAGCATCAGGAAGTTTTAGATATTTCGCAATTTCTTGTGGGATTTTTGCGAAATTGTTGATGCCAACTGGCTGTACTGTACATTTGCCATGACGATAAAACAGGAAAAATCGATTGTGTCTTACTGTTTTAAGTCTTAACAGTAAGTACTTGTGGTAAATTTTATACCCATTGCCATCTGATTCTACGGTAAATACACGTTTTTTCTTTGTTTTGGTATCATGTAACGCTACTATTAGCATTGTTCCTGAATCCTCTATATCTTCAGATGTTAAACTGCATAGTTCTGCACGCCGACATGCGCCATTCAGCCCAAAAATTAATACCACTTTCATTAGCAGAAACGTGTCGTCTTAAGCTTCCTTCAAAAACTTCGTGACGTTTTCCATGGTCAATACTTTTGATTTTTTAGCTTCATATTTGTCTTTTTGACGTTTCAAAAAAGCGATTAACTTTTTATATTGTGAAATATCCGTATTTTCATTGATAAGTATTGTGCTTTTGATCATAGAGTACATAGACCATAAACTGGAAGCTTTGAGGACTTTTACCTAAAACAAATAACAAAATTAGTACCTATATACCACACTTTAACCATATAAAATAGCTTACCTTCTCGTAAAAGTATGCCAGCATCAAATTTTCGTCAATGCCTTTAAAATTCTTGATGTTTCTCCACTCGCAGAACATATTATATGCTTTCTCGCATCTTTTCTTGGATTTTACTGGAAGCAAACTTGAAGAAGCTTTGCGGGCCGCATTCAGGATATCTTCCAAATCGTTTTCATTAGCCATTATTCATATTCATTCCATATTCATAATTCTTGTGAAATTCATTTTTCAAATATGATTTTATTTGGATGCTGTCAATAGTCGTCAAACACAAAAAAACATCTTGTTTATATTGCTAAGTTACCGAGAAGTCATACTAGTAAGTTTTTGTAGATTTTCTTCAGTAACTATTCTTTTTAGATTTTAATATGAAATGCAAAATAATTAATTACCTACAAAATGCGAAAAAATAGTATACGCACCTCGTCAGAAAAGTGATTTTACTTGCCTCGTATGGAAATTAAATCCTCGCTTCGCTCGGATTCAAACTAACCATACTCATCAAGTAAAGTTCCACTTTTCTAAACTTGATACGTAATGTACTATAGAATGTCCTTTCGGTAAAAAAAAATGCTTATTTTGCCGAAAACAATTTAAAAAAAAATTGTCTTTGTCCCGCCAGGACCTCGAGGAGAAATGAGTTTTTCTTGCCAAGAAAGGATAGGGGCAGGTACTATGTTAGTTGGAATATACAGTTAGTAGTTAGAATTCACTATACCGGGTGTTGCATCGTCGAGCGGGACATAGGAAATCCCATGTAATTTTAAATGGGGTCAATTATTGGCTTCCCTAATTATTTTAGAGAAAAATTCTATTTAGGTTTATTAAAGAGCACTAAAACCCACATTCAAAAGAATAACTTTAGATATTTTTGATGAGCCCGTTTACGGGTTATCGCCGATTTCTTTTTAACTATTTCTCCTTTTTATGGCCCCGTATTTGCGGGCACCAGTCAAGGTAAAAGATGACTGTCAAATAAAGTTGTCATTTTGAAATGTGTGCTTTATTGTTATAAAAACTCGTACATCGAAAATATTAGCCATGAATTACACTTCTGAAGAAAAAATATTGATGATTAAATGGTATTATCAAGGAAATAGTTATCAAAATGTGTCAGACATGTTTGCTGCTCTGTATCCGAATAGACCGATACCTGCAAAATCTACAGTCGAAAGGACTATCAAGAAATTTTAGACAAAAGGCACTGTAATAAATAACTGCAGATGTGAAGAAAGGCAGGAACAAAGAAGAGATGCAGGAATTATTAATTACCTATTAATTAGTAAAACATTGAAACATGTAAAATGTCATAATTAACCTTGTAATTGGATACTTTATTTTAGTTTTATTCAGATTAATTTATACTCATAAATACACCTTTAATATTTTCGATGTACGAGTTTTTATAACAATAAAGCACACATTTCCAAATGACAACTTTACTTGACAGTCATCTTTTACCTTGACTGGTGCCCGCAAATACGGGGCCATAAAAAGGAGAAATAGTTAAGCTATTTCAAAATGGCGACTGTTAAAAGTTAAAAAAATCCCTATTTAAATAAGCGGAAATGATAAATCATTGATTTTTTTTACCTTTCAAGGTAAGAAATCTTCATTACTTCACGTTCTGACATTTTGTGACATTGTGAATTTAAATTAATTTAGGTATTTCCGAAGTATTATTTTACAATTTTCTAAACAAAAATGGTTTTGTCGGCAAGGCAGCGTATCGAAGTCTTGATATTGTTAGGATGTGGAGATAAAATAAGAAGTTAAAGTGAAGTGTGCACTTCATTTAATGCTAAATATCCGGAAAATCAAATTTCACAGAGCACTGTTTTAGGCGACGATGAAAAATTGGATATTGCATTATCTCTGCAGGATAATCCGCATGTTTCAACAGTTTCATTAGCTCAAAATCATGATACATCTAGAGGTACCATTGGAAGATTTTCGAGGGCAGAAAAATACCACCCTTATATAGTATGTCTTGTTCAAGAGCTTTTAGAAGATGACTATGATAGGCGCTTGCAATTCTGCGAAGAAATGAAGAGACGGTGTAACGAGAATAATAGGTTTCCACAGAACATAATATTTTCGGATGAAGCTACTTTCTATTTAAACGAAGTGGTTAACAGACATAATTGTCGTTTCTGGAGTCAAGAAAATCCACGATGGATATTTGAAGCGCATACTCAGCGGCCCCAGAAAGTAAATGTTTGGGCAGGTATCAGTAATAACCAAATTTTAGGGCCATTCTTTTTGGACGAAAACCTCATAGCTGAACGGTACCCGGATTTCTTAACCTTCGAGTTGAGGCCTGCTCTAGCTGTAATTTTTCCCAACGAAGTAGATCCAGATATACCTAAAGAGACAATTTGGTTTCAGCAAGATGGTGCTCTTCCGCATTTTGGTGTCAATGTGAGAAAATATTTAGATCAGATATTTCCAGGTCGCTGGATTGGACGACGTGGTACAATTGAATGGCCCCCGAGGTCTCCAAACTTAACGCCTCTAGACTATTTTCTTTGGGGATATTTAAAAGAAAAAGTTTACCAAAATAGGCCAAGTAATATTGAAGATTTGAAAAACAAAATTAGATTGGAGACACATAACATACCGGCTGAAGCCATTCGAAATTCCGTCGATTGATTTAACCATCGTTTGGGAGCATGCCAAGTAGAAAGTGGAGGACATTTCCAACATGGGCCACGTTAAACCACCTTTTTGTTGTGTTTTGTTTTGCTTCGTTACAATTTATTTTTTTGTTTTTTGACAGAATAGATAACAAATAAACCATAACTATTGTTAAGTCACAATGTCACAAAATGTTAGAACGTGAAACAATGAAGATTTCTTACCTTGAAAGATAAAAAAAAACATCAATGATTTATCATTTCCGCTTATCTAAATAGGAATTTTTTTGAAACTTTTAACAGTCGCCATTTTGAAATAGCTTGAGAGAATCGCGCCAAAATGTATGTTTATAAAAACAAACGAATAACGAATGTGAGCATATATAAAACTAAATTGACGTGTCCGAGCATTTTCCCCAAAAGTTACAGGTTAAGGCTATATTAATTTTATTGCGGACTTCTGGGCAGCCCTGTATAAATCTAGACTTGCATCATTTTCGCCATCCAGGTGTTAGCATGCCTAAATTTTAAATAAACGCGAAATTATTAGGTTATATATGTTGAAACAACACATGAGATATATTATTAAAATGAATTAAATAAAAGTTTTACCAATAAATAAACTAGTTAAAAGCTATAATATATTAGTGGTATCTATCTTGCGAAGTTCTTCTTGCACTACTTTTTGTGGATATAAATTTAAATTAGATTTGCGTGGTAAGTATCATAAAGCGGAGCTTTGATTAAACTCAAAAGGTTGCCGGATTTATATGAAATTGTTAAAATCAGCAAAATATAGCCCTGATCTCCTAAAAATATATTTTAAATTAAAGGTGCCAATAATTGTGGTGGGTGACAACAACTGGGTAGTTTACCCAAATGTGCCCTTCCTTTGTAAGCCGAATGAAAAGCGTAAAAAACAAAAATATATAAATGAAAAAAGGTTTTTCACATTAAAGGAATAAAAAAACGCCGACGAGTTTAATTTGCTCTGATTAAAACTTCTGTACATCAAAAAGAATGTTTATTAGTTTTACAGGGACCTTGTTAAAATTCCGAATACAGGCGGATATTTTGTAATTACTTGGCTAAAAATTTATAATAAAAATCTTGGTAGTGCAATCTATGCTGCTATCCTATAGAAAAATGAATACATTATGTGGAAAAGGTTTAACATCACCTTTAGGTTTGCTTCCTTGCTCTTTTACACAAAGCCAAAAGAAAGCTTTGTGATATCTTTTAATAATCTTCATGAAAGAAAGCTTCTTTTAATCTATCTACTGTAGGACTATTGTAATAAAATATTTTTAGAAGTATCTTACTTGAGGATTTATATGTATCCCCATAATTTTCAGGGCAGGGGTGTCTAGTTATCAAATCAAGAGAGTAGAGGTAGGTGTTTGTTAATTAATAATCTAATTCTAATAAAAGTTGGCTTAATTAATTTTTAATCAAATCACAACCTTTGAGTTTAATATCAGATTCCAAACTTGGACATTTGAATTAAGCATACCTAAAGTAAGTTATAAGGTTGTTTTTAAGCTCTAATATCTAAAGTATTTGTATGTTGTAGAGGTTGACAACAACGGCTACGGTAGACTACGGTAGCTACGGTAAGACTAAAATTGTAAATGAATAAAATTGGTTCGTCCCAATTGTTCGTCATTTACAATTTTACGTGTTAATTGTTTTATGTAATCAGCTTTTACATTGTGGTGTTGATGGCCCACTTAATGAAAAAAGATATTTTATTAATGAATTGTTTCTGTTTCCTGACAAAGAGGGTAAAAACCAAAATAAATTTTATACTATTTCTAAGAACAACTTTTCTACAAAAAATAGGCAACATTTAACTGATTTCACACAACTTTATAATTACTTTTCGAAAAACGACATTTTTAAATAAATATTTATACAAACTGGATTTTCCTCGCTTTTAAGGAAGAACTAAACATGGCCTAAGGCCAAAAGCGCTCTGCTCTTCATTAATTTTTTGAAGATTATACACCTGTTACACAAAACGATTGTTGTTCCCTCTGAAGACGAAAATGTCCAGTAATAATTTAAGGACTAGGGGAAATTATTAGTGAAAATTACTCTTGAGGACAGGATGTTTGCGGTTTCGTCAGAAAATGCGATATCGTCTGTGAGACACATTAAGGCGGGTACGCAATTGAGCACGAATCCGAATAAGGCAAGCCGAGGCCGAACCAAATGCCTCGTGTTGTCAAAATTTCTTCTTCGCATGGGGCAACACGAGGCCGTATGAGGCGTGCTTAGTACTGCTCAGTGTTTGTTCTGCGTGTGTTGTGTATAAATAATAATAATAATAAAATTAATGTAAAAAATGAAGACACAAAAATTGTTTAAAAAAATGTCAACAAATAATACCGTATTATTAAATACCTCGATTGCTTGTGTTAGTTTTATTAAGATTTTGCACAAATTGTCAAAAAAAGAAAAATAAATAGGAAAAGCGTTTCTGGTCATTGTTCGTATTACAAGTTACTTTTCTGTATCCTTTGGTTTTTATGGTCTAATTTAGTAATTCTTTTCTTCTTCAAAGACCCTTATACTGTAAATGACCACCCGAAATGTAAGACACACGTGTTTTTTGTTATGTTGTGCCTGGCAGCACGATACACATATGTTTATGTGTATCGTGCCTGGCAGTTCCCGTGTGTGCGATAAAGGCTGGTGCCAGGTAGTCGGGTTGATATGTATCAAAAGCGAAGCTTTTAGTTAGTTTTTATAGACTCGCAAAATAATTCGCTTCGTGCTCTCTTGTCTCCAATATATTCTGTCTTTCTCGTAATACGCCACCAGGCGTTATTTTGTCTTTGCCTGTCATTTAAATTAGTATAGAATACGGTTAATTGTCAAGTAGTACCTTGGTACATTATTTGATATCAGTTTAAATTGATCTGGTATCTTGTTAATTTAAAAGTTGTTGCTGTTAATAGAAAACTGTTAAAAATAAAATAGTGTCTTACTATCATTAACCAGCGACCTATGGATAATAATTCCTGACTGTTCAGGTGTGGTGGTGTGGTGATAAAGGTGTTGTCACCATAGACAACAGTGTTGGATAGGGAAAAATAAAACTAAATCCTTTTCATTCATTGTTTGGTCCTTCGAGCGCCGGATATATTAATTTTAATTTGTCGTGTCTTGTGTCGATTAAAAATTGTCATTTAATTTTAAAACAATAAGTGCATAGTGCGGATTAAAATAGGCAATTAATACAAAAACTTGTGAAGTTTAAAATTTGCTTAAATTGAAGTTGGTGCTGTGTTCGGTAAATTTTATAGTGCCAAGGAGAAAGAAGGTGAAGTATGCAATATAAGACCGTGACTTTTTCATATTTTTTGTTGTTTAACCCAATTTCGACGTCAAAATAGAGACTTTCCGCCAAATTAGAGACTTTCCAAAAAATTTAAATTGCGTTTATCAACAAACTTCAGATCTCATTGTTATTTTATTTTGTTGGTGTTTAGGGCGTAATCATTTTTAGTTGTTTAGTCTCTCATTTCGTAATCTTTCAGTAAGTTAGATTAAATATGGATGTTCTTAAAAAGCAAAGAAAGGCCTGCAAGCAGAATATTTCACGTTTAGCTCACTAGTTTGCTGATCAAAAAGATAATGAAACAAATATTAATCAGTTTAAACTTCGCGAAAATAAACTTATGTCGTATTATGCCAAATATGAAGAGCTTTAAAATGAAATTGAAGTTTTAGACAATGATAAAACTGATCAGGAAGATAGAGATGAGCTAGATAAAAAATATTTTGATACTCTATCTGGCTTACTGGATAAAATATCAGAATTAAACACTGTGCCTCCGGTTCAGTCTTCAGGCAAATCAAAACAGGCGTTATCTAATGTCAAATTACCGGATTTAAATATACCTAATTTTACAGGCGATCTTACTGAATGGACGTCATTCTTTCAACTTTTTACAACTTTAATAGCTGATAACGCAGAGTTAAGCGACATTCAAAAATTTATTTACCTCAAAAGTTATTTGAAAAACGAACCACTTTATTTAATTGATAATTTGCAACTTACTGACTTGAATTTTAGGATCGCTTTGGATATTTTAACGAAAAGATATTCAAATGACTCGTTAATTGTAAATGCGCATATTAAAAAATTGCTAGATGTCCCCTTTTTAAATAAAGTAACGTCACACAATTTGCGAGAATTCTTGACGCAAATCAAAAGGCAAATTGAGTCTTTGCGCAATTTTAATTTGCCGGTCGATGAATGGGATGTTCTTTTAATTTATATTTTTTGTCAAAAATTGGATCATAATATGCGCAAATCCTTTGAATACGAAAGGGATAGAACTAAATTAGCCAGTATGAATGAATTTTATAAATTTTTAGAAAAGAAATGTGAGATTTTAGAAACCGTGTCTACATCTGAACCTCTGGTGGATAACAAAAGACCATCTCATAAAATTTATAAATTCTCAAATAAGCACGGAGGAACCCTCTCTCATGTACGTATTTCAAATCCCTTTGCAGATCAGTCGCAAAGCAATGTAACTTGTGCATACTGTAAACGTTCAAATCATTTCATAAGTAATTGTGAAAGCTTCTTAAATTTATGTCATAAGGATAAATTAAATTTTTTACATAATGATCGCAGGTGCACAAACTGTTTTGGCAAACATGCATTTTTACAATGTCGTAGTGTACGGCTTTGCAACGTTTGTCGTAAAAAACATCATACAACCCTACATATAAATTCGTTTGCCTCTGATCATAATAATTTAACTCCTACAAATCAATCGTCAAATAAAAATACCTCTATGTCTGGTAATACCACAAATCAAAATGAAAATACGGATTTATTGTCAGGTCAACGGAATTCAAATAACCATAGCTTGCGTGGTTCGCGTCCAATGGATTCTAGAACTAATCGTCTAAACAGTAATTTTGCCAGTACATCTTCGAGTACAAATAATAATTCGGCAGAAAATCAAAATAATTCCTCGAATAGTACGCTAACTGCAATGTCTCATACTTCCTTGTCGCAAAATCCCAATTTAGTGCTTTTGGCTACAGCTTCAGTCACTTTGAAGAGCAAAAATGGTTCCGACGTTACTGCCAGAGTACTTTTGGACCAAGGAAGTCAAAGTTCATTTATTTCAAAGAAATTAGTAGACAAATTAGGTGTCCAATCCTATGACATGTTCACTCGCATTGCAGTTATTTCAAATAACAGCACTACAGCCAATAAAATGGTTAATGTTAAAATATTTTCTAATATTGAAAAAGAACAATATTTCGATGTATCTTGGCTAGTTCTCAAAGAAATTACGCAACATCTGCCTCAAGTCAAAATTCCAAAAAATAATTTGCATATTCCCTTTAATATTGAGTTAGCAGATCCTGCATTCAACGTGTCTTCAGAAATTGACATACTTCTAGGTGCAGAAGTATACTCCGAATTAATTCGACCTAATATAATTAAATTGGGTAAAGGTTTGCCAATTTTGCAAGCTACCAGTTTAGGATACACATAGTTACAGGTGCAGTGCCTGATATCCGACCTTCTTTAAGGTCAAATATGTCCTTCTTTATTCAAAGTGCTACTACACAACTTGATTCCTATAATCCTAGGAATGACCTGGACTCCTTGCTTCCGAGATTTTGGTCTTTGGAAGAAGTCGAAAATAAGTCTGCTCTATCCCCTGATGATCAACTTTGCGAAAAAATATTTCGTGATACCACAAAAATATTAGATAATGGTCAATTTCAAGTTAATTTACCTCTAAAAAATGACAAGGAGATTTTGAAGTTAGGCCACTCACTTTCTTTTGCTAGTAAGAGATTTTCTTACCTCGAAACCCGTTTCAAAAAGAATCCAAATATTTTCTCAGAATATAAAATGTTTATAGACGAATATGTCAGTCTAAACCATGCAAAATATATTTACCCTATGGAGACTAGTGTGCCTAGATATTATATGCCACATCATTGTGTAATACGTGACACTAGTATCACAACAAAATTACGTGTTGTATACGATGCTTCTATGAAAACAAGTTCGGGGTTTTCTCTTAATGATATTTTACTTAAAGGTTTTACGGTTCAGCCGGAACTTTTCGACATTCTGTGTAGGTTTCGTTCATCCCCTTTTGTGTTCATTTGTGACATCGAAAAAATGTACCGCCAAGTGCGCGTAAATCCAGAGCAGTCATTTTTACAAACTATTCTATGGAGAGAAAGTCCAGAACAGCCTTTGGAACAAATTGAACTAACAACTGTAACGTACGGCACTAATTGTGCTCCATACCTTGCTACAAGGTGTCTTGTAGAACTCGCGAATAAAAATATAAATCAATTCCCTCTTGCAGCTAAGGCAATTCTCAATCAATGTTATCTAGATGATTTTCTATGTTTCGCAAATAGCGAATCTGAGCTTAAAACCTTGTCTCATGAGCTTATCACCCTTTGCGAGTCAGCAAGTTTCCATTTACACAAATGGTGTTCTAATTCAGATTCATTTATGAGTTCTTTACATGAAAGTTATCCTCAAAAAGAGTATAACATTGTCTTAGATAATACCTCAAATAAAGTATTAGGCATCGCATGGGGTCCTCAAAATGATAAATTTTCAATTTCCAGCCCAAAAAATATTCCTACTGGGTCTATGACTAAGAGAAATGTTCTTTCTATTATTGCGCAAATGTTTGATCCTCTAGGATTTATCAGACCTGTAATTTTACGCGCCAAAATTTTTATGCAAGAAATCTGGAAATCCAAAATTAATTGGGATGAAGTTATACCAACCAACTTATTGATCGAATGGCAATCATTTTCTGAAAATTTATCCCAATTAACCGAAGTTAAAATTCCTCGATGTTTATTAACACATTCGAAATATCTTAAAATTGAACTTATTGGATTTTCTGACGCAAGTCAAAAAGATTACGGGGCTTGTCTATATGCTCGTGCTATTTATAAAAATTAGAAAGTATCTTGTCAATTGATATGTTCTAAGTCCAGAGTTGCTCCCCTAAAAACAGTGACTATACCTAGACTCGAACTTTGCGGTGCAGTCTTATTATCTAAATTATGTGCCAGAATACTTCTAATTTATAAGGATGTCCTAACCTTTGAAAATGTTAAGTTGTTTACAGACTCTGAAATCGTCTTAGCCTGGCTCAAGTCTTGTCCTTCTAGGTGGTCTACCTTTGTCGCTAACAGAGTTTCGAAAGTGCAAAAACTAACGTCTAATAAATGTAATTGGTATTACATTTCCACTCACGACAATCCAGCCGATCTTGTCTCAAGGGGATTAAATCCACATGAAATAAAAAATTGCGAATTATGGTGGCATGGCCCACAATTTCTAAATCAGTACGGCGCTGACTTAAAATTCGAAAAATGCGAAGAAATAATACGAGATACCTCTGAAGAAGAGAAACCGGTGATTTCTAAAGTCAGTTTAGTTAGCAGTAAAGTTAGCACTGAACCAAACTTGGAAAATATATTTTTAAAATTTTCCTCTATTACAAAACTACAAAGAATTATAGCTTATTGTCTAAGGTTTTACAACAATATTAATTTAAGCAATGAAAAGTTGTCTGGTCCACTCTCCGTAAAGGAACTTCAAAAAGCCCTTGACTTAATTATTAAATTTCTGCAAAATAAATATTTTTTGAAAGAAATATCTGAAGTAAGGTCTAATCAGATTGTTGCCTCGAAAGCCATACGATCTCTAAACCCTTTCCTAGACGAAAAGGGATTTTTAAGAGTCGGTGGTCGTCTTTCTCGAGCGGAAATTTCATATAATCAAAAACATCCTTTATTGTTATCATCGAAAAATCATATTGTCAGTTTACTGTTAAGAAAAGAACACCTTGCTCTTTACCATGCTGGCGCCAGAACCGTACTCTCAAATTTTCGATTAAAATACTGGCCATTAAATGGATTAAGAGAAATTAAAGGAATAATAAGAAAATGTGTTACTTGTTTTAGATTTCGTGCTACTAATTCGGAGCAAATCATGGCAGATTTACCGAAAGATCGAGTTACTATGGTGAGACCATTTTTTTGCGTTGGTGTAGATTTCGGCGGTCCTCTCTTGATTAAATCCTCAAGTCTTCGGCGTGCACCCATAACTAAATGTTATATTGCTATATTTGTATGTATGGCTACTAAAGCTGTACATATTGAAATCGTGTCAAGTCTATCGACAGAAGCTTTTCTCTTGACTTTAAAACGGTTTATCGCGCGTCGGGGAAATCCAAATACAATTTATTCCGATAATGCTACAAATTTTCTTGGTAGTCGAAATTACTTGCGTGAAGTAAGTGAATTTTTTAAATCAGATCTTAATTCGTCAATTGTCATAAACTACCTTGCGTCTAAGGAAATTCAATGGAAGTTTATCCCTCCGCGAAGTCCTCATTGGGGCGGTCTCTGGGAAGCGGCCATAAAAAGTGCCAAATTTCATATAACTCGAATTGTTGGCAATAGTCATTTAAATTTTAAAGAAATAAGTACGGTACTGTCTCAAATTGAGGCAATTCTCAATTCTCGACCCTTATGTCCATTGTCTGAAGATCCATCTGACCTAGAATGTTTAGCCCCTGGTCATTTTTTAATAGGTTCGAGTTTGATGTCTTTCCCAGAAAGAGATCTTGTTGATATGAAAGTCAATCGCTTGACTCGTTGGCAACACTGTACCAAATTGCGACAAGACTTCTGGAAAAGATGGTCAGTCGAATACCTAAATACCTTACAAAGACGTACTAAATGGCTTCTAGCATCAGACAATATTAAATCTGATAGTATTGTTTTATTGAAGGAAGATAACGTTTCACCATTAATTTGGCCAATAGCCCGAATTTTAAAAACTATTTCCGGACTTGACAATAAAGTACGAGTAGTCAAGCTCAAAACAAAAAATGGTATTTTTACTAGACCAGTTTCTAAAATATGTCTTTTACCAATAGTGGATAATTTTTAATATAAATAATAAATAATAATGAAATGTCTGACGTCTTATATAATGTCCAAGTGTCTAATAGTGTCGATAATGATATATTTTTTTTGTTGTTCTAACTTATTATTATTATTTTTATGTATATATTTTTTTGTTTTTTTTTTTTACTATAGTGATATTGACGTTGTTACGCCAATGGGGGAGGATGTTCGTATTACAAGTTACTTTTCTGCATCCTTTGGTTTTAATGGTCTAATTTAGTAATTCTTTTCTTCTTAAAAGACCCTTATACTGTAAATGACCACCCGAAATGTAAGACACACGTGTTTTTTGTTATGTTGTGCCTGGCAGTTCCCTTGTGTGCGATAAAGGGTGGTGCCAGGTAGTCGGGTTGATATGTACCAAAAGCGAAGCTTTTAGTTAGTTTTTATTGACTCGCAAAATAAGTCGCTTCGTGCTCTCTTGTCTCCAATATATTCTGTCTTTCTCGTAATACGCCACCAGGCGTTATTTTGTCTTTGTCTGTCATTTAAATTAGTATAGAATACGGTTAATTGTCAAGTAGTACCTTGGTACATTATTTGATATCAGTTTAAATTGATCTGGTATCTTGTTAATTTAAAAGTTGTTGCTGTTAATAGAAAACTGTTAAAAATAAAATAGTGTCTTACTATCATTAACCAGCGACCTATGGATAATAATTCCTGGCTGTTCAGGTGTGGTGATAAAGGTGTTGTCACCATAGACAACAGTGTTGGATAGGGAAAAATAAAACTAAATCCTTTTCATTCAGTCATGCTGGGAAGATGACGCCGACGTCTAAATCACATTAATAGTACCTACGTTTTTAATAAATGATCTTTTGATGGACGATGGATGTGACAAATTTAAAAATTTCACTAGAACATCGAAGCAGGATTTTTATTTTATTTTAAATAATATTAAGCACAAAATATGCAGAAAAGATACTCGGTTTCGGAAAGCAAGTCCACCAGAGGTACCCTGCATATATAAGCGTTTTCTTTATAACCTACCTGTTCCAATTCCATAGCTCTTTTTACTCTGTTCTTTTATTCCTTCTAAACGATCCTTTTAAAATTTCAATTTTTTTCTCAATTTCTTTAATTTCTTTTTGTAAAATTGTGGCAATTCTCGTCCAGGCATCTTCTCTTTTAGTTTGTTATAGTAATAACTATTTCGGGGATTCCATAGCACATCTCTGCTTCTAAATTCTTCGATTAAACTTAAACATACTTCTTATACACTACAAACTCCATTGCATACAAATTATTAAAAGACAAAGTAATTGAACAACTTAAATGCTACTTTATTTATTTGAGCGTGTTCTCTGCCTCACCTAAATAAAAACACGTCCAGGCTGAACACGATTTTCTTTGATGGACCGACATCAGATGGCTCGGTCTGAGGCTGTTCGGCGCACGATTGGAGCATATTGCCGCACCTCGGGGCACCGTCCATACTTGTTGCCTCAAGCGGCCTCGGCTTGCCTCATTCGAATTCGTGCTCAAGTGCGTGCCCGCCTTTAGAGCCGGAATTCCGCAGGGCTCTCCTCTTGCGCCGGCCTAGTACAATATCTATACCAGCGATATACCTAAATTTGCTCAAACAAAGTTATACCTGTTTGCTGACGATATCGCGATAACTGTCACCTCTAAGCAGCCAAGACTAGTAATCTCAAGGTTCCAAGGCCATAAAAAACTTATAGAGTCGTGGTTAGATAAGTGGAAAATTCGACTCAATGACGTTAAAACCCAAGCTATCTGCTTTTCAAAGTCCAGAGTACGACATCCAGAAATCCAATTGCTAGTCAAAAAACTCCAGGATAAACAGTGTCAAATACTTGGGCTTTTGCTTTGATAAAAGGATGGCTTGGAACTAAGACGCCGATCAGCGCTTGAGAAAAGCAAATGGTCAACTTGGTGCCATCTACTCCCTTATCAACAGGAGAAGTAGAATTGACTTACGCACAAAAACGCTACTGTACAAGACTTTAATCTGACCAGTACTTACTTATGGTATACCAACATGGTGCGTCATAAACATGACACATTACAAAAAGTTACAAGTTTTTCAGAATAAAGTTTAAAAAATAATTACGAATGCCCCACGCTACACGATGACTCACATACTTCACAATGACTTACGAATGCCGACTATTACAGAACATATCGACAAAATCATTGCTGACTAGTACAAACGGACAGACGTATCATTAAATCATCTAATTACGCAATCGAACATTCACTTCATACAACATAAGCCATATCGACTTCCTAGGGACTGGCTCCTACTAAGACCGCCCCCTCCTCTATGATTTACCATCCAGTCGTCATGTAATTACCACATTCCCCGAAGACTAAAAGCTACTGCTTCCCCGCTTACCAAGTCTGCCATCAAAGAAGCCCCCTTCCAATCCAAATTTCAAATTGATGATTGCTAAACAGCGCCACAATTAAGTAAGATAGAAGTCTGACTCAAAAAGAAGCAAATGATTCCAGTGAAAATTGCATACATTTATATTTAGCCAATAGAAGTCTCCTTTTTGTTTAGGTTACCCATAACAACGGGACATTTACCGAAAATTCTAATTAATAAGCGGAAATTTCAGCATCAAAATCATGTTTTTGTGCATCTGCAAGTTATTTTAATCAATTCCGTGGGTATGTAGCACACTATACTGATTTTAACTTTCACGTCATTATTTTGACACTTGAAATGACAAAAATTTTCCACTTATTAATTTCCATGTAAGTTAATAGATATATCAAAAATGTCCGATAATTGTCTCGTTGCTATAGGTAACATAAAGAAAAAGGAGACTTCTAATTGGCTTAATATAATTGTGTGAAATATTCACTTATAATCTCCCTAGCAGCAGAATTATTACCGATAATCTTTTTCAAGGTCACGAATGTTTTTGTCTTCGACTCGGAATTATTTTCTATCAACAAAAACATGAGTGAAACCGAGAAAAAATTATCGGGAATTAATTCTGCTGCGTGGGAGATTCGGTAAGATAATTTCATAAATTGGAGTTTCTTTTAATATGATGAGAAGATGAAACCTACGACCTATTCTGCGTAGATGCAAGTTCGATTGCTAAAGAAATTGAGCAGTTAGTACCCAATAACACAAGAAGATCAAAAGGTAGTGTGTGGAAACAATTTATGCAATTCTGTGGTGAAAAATCTTATAACGTGAGCGATCCTTCAACATCCATAGCAAATTTAGCATTAATATTAAAAGATTGGGCTTTCAACATGAAAAAGCAAAATTCTGAAGATTACAAAGAAAACGTTATTAAACTAATGTGGAATTTCACAGCAAAACAGCTTCAAGAATATTATTTTACCACATATAAAATTAAATTTGATCCATTTAAAGATATAGAGTTTTTGAAAGCTAGAGCGGCAAGAGATACAAAACACCGTAAATTGCAGATGGATGTTTCTAAATTAATAAAAAGTTCTTCAGCATTATTGACTACTGATTATAGTAAAATGGTGCATATATGGGATGAAGATACACCTGAAGGTCTTCAAAAAAGTTTTCTTTATTGTTGCTCATGAGCTCGCATGGAGAGGCGGTGAAGGAGTAAACTGCTGCATTCATTACTTTATTGAAGAAATGGATAAAGGATACTCTACTGGCCGGATTGAATATAACTCTGTTTTTTCAAAAACCACTCAAGGAGGGTCTAAAAATCTTGCAGATAGCAAGTTCCTTATACAATGTTGCTAATCCTGAAATGTGCCTTGTAAGATTATTTAAGGAGTTGATGGAAAAACGTAGTATGTGTTTAATAACAACAGACCGTCTCTTTTTAACACCAAATTTAAGATGGAAGGTGTCCAACAAATGGTACAAAAATTCTCCAATAGGCAAAAACACAAACTCTACATGGTTCAAAGAGTCAGCAGCAAAGATTGGTATCGACACTAAAAGAACAAAAGTGAGAAATCATTTAGCCAGAGCCACAGTAGTCAACCGCCTAGCATAGTCTGGAGTTGAAGAACAACAACTCATTAAAATAACAGGTCATTCCAGTAGTCAATCTATTAAGCCTTACCTACAAATGAATAGTTATGTTATCACCACCAAAAGATTATTGAGTCTATGCGGCAAATTCAGGCCAGTGAAACTACAACGTCTGCCTTTGTAGAGCAATCGAAAAATGCCAGTATTTCCGACACTTCTTCCAGAGTTATCTACAACAACTGCGTGTTTAATATCAATACAAGAAATTAGTCATAATTTTAAAGTTTTCGGTTAAATCACTTTAATAAGAAGTATTATATTAAATAGGCAATAAAAAGTTAATCTATTATGAATCCTTTAGCTTTTCTTTCCTGCTTTCCTTCTGAAATATACATTGTTGGCCATAATACATAATTTTTTTCTTATTGTAATTTTTTTGCTAAAATGCTACGAAAACATATTTCCGGCGGCTTTAGTTAATTGTAATTAATTAGAGTTTTAGGAATGAAGTTCATTTTATCCGCTAGTAACTCATTTATATTACTAAAATGTGAGAAACATTAAATAACAAATTTGTTACCTGAAATCCAATGTCTTTATAAACTCCCGGACAAAAAAAACCGGCACCCTGAATTTTTTGCTAACTTTGATCCTTTATAACTTCTTTATTTTGAATCCGATTTTTACAGTTTTTCTGCCATTTAATAAATAATTTAATTAGGAATGCGCTGAACTTTTTTATTTATGGGTCATGTTCGATAGGGCGATATTATACCGAGTGACCCAATGTGAGTTTTTTCGTCCTAAGTTTTAAACGCTCTGTGGAGTTATTGAGGATATTATTTTTCATACTGTCAATTTCAGAATAAAGCTACATGTATTCCTAACATTTTCTTTTTTTGACTCATTACGATATCTTTCTTATTAAAAGAGATACGATTTTTTAAATAAAACTCTGCAAATTACATTATTTTATTAGACCACCAGTCATTGTTAAATTGAGTCAACTTATGTAATTGTTATAAGTATTTGACAGTGACAGCCTTCATAATAGTTATAATAATTATTGGTGTCAGCATGGTGTTAACTACAACAGACGTGGCAAAAATAGTTGCGCTAATAGAAGCGGGTCATAATAAAAGTTATGTGGCTCGTACGTTGGGATTTCCAAGGGCCACAGTTCAAGATGCTGATCTGGAAGAAAGAGAAAAACAATTGCAGCTGACGATCGCTTCTTTGTGGTAAGATTATTAAGGGAACAAAGAGCAACTTCCGTGGTTTTAAAAAATGAGTTGCGAATGACACGTGGAGTTAATATTAGTGACAAAACGGTTAGGAGGAGGTTAAACGAAGTTGATCTCCGTTCACGTAGACCGGCAAAAAAACCACGACTACTTCGGCATCATCGACGAGAGCGGCTACGATTTGCCAGAGAACATTTAAACTGGACTGTCGAGCAGTGGAGTAATGTTCTCTTCACAGATGAGTCGAGGGTTTGTCTTCGGTCACCGGATGGTCGTGAGCGTGTTTATAGGAGAGCAAACGAAAGATTTGCTGAATGCACCATAACAGAGATAATATCTTATCATGGTGGTTCCGTTATGGTGTGGGCGGGTATTTCAGCTGATTCGCGAACTGAATAGATATTTGTGGATAATGGAGCACTAAATGCACATCGGTACATTGAAGATATTCTTCAAGAGGCAGTAGTTCCATTTGCTCCATTAATCGGTGAACAATTTATACTAATGCATGATAATGCTAGGCCACATGTTGCACGGATAGTAAATGAATATTTGGATAAGGTTGGTATTCGACGGTTAGATTGGCCTGCATGTAGTCCGGATTTGAACCCAATTGAACATTTTTGGGATCAGTTAAAAAGAGCTGTTCGTCGTCGCCCTATGCAACCAGGTACTTTACAGGAGCTGAGGATAGCACTATCCCAAGAATACAAGGTAATCCCTCAAGAAAGAATCGTGACACTTATTCAGTCATTACCTAGCAGAATGCGTTCTGTTATTGAAGCTAGAGGAGGACATACACGTTGCTAATTTGGTTTAAACTTTAACATTGTTTTAAAATTAATTGTTTTAATAAAAAAGGTTTTATAAATAGAGTTTTATTTAAAAAATCGTATCTCTTTTAAAAAGAGAGATATCGCAATGAGTCAAAAAAAGAAAATGTTAGGAATATATGTAGCTTTATTCTGAAATTGACAGTATGAAAAATAATATCCCCAATAACTCCACAGAGTGTTTAAAACTTAGGACGAAAAAACTCACATTGGGTCACTCGGTATAATATCGCCCTATCGAACATGACTCATAAATAAAAAAGTTCAGCGCATTTCTAATTAAATTATCTAATAAATGGCAAAAAAACTGTAAAAATCGGATTCAAAATAAAGAAGTTATAAAGGATCAAAGTTAGCAAAAAATTCAGGGTGCCGGTTTTTTTTGTCCGGGAGTTTAGTTTTAAATTCAAATAGAACTTAAAAAAACATATTTCCGATTAGTTTAGTTTAAAATGACACACTGTATTTTTACAATAAAAGTTAATTTTACTTGTTAGTAACTAAGGTTTATTACTAAAATTTCAGAAACATTAAAAACATTAATTCGCTTTCAACCATAACATCTGAAATTACATGTCTACATAGTTTCAAATGAAGCTTAAAAAAACGTATTTCCCATGAGTTTAGTTAAATATGACGCACTATATTTTTACAATAGAAGTTGATTTTACTTGTTAGTAACTAAGGTTTTTACTAAAATTTCAGGAACATTAAAAACATTAATTCGTTTTCAACTATAACATCTGATATTACATGTCTACATAGTTTCAAATGAAACTTAAAAAAAACATATTTCCGATGAGTTTAGTTAAATATGACGCACCATGTTTGTTGGTAACCAAGGTTTATAATTAAAATTTCAGAAACATTAAAAACATTAATTCGTTTTCAACCATAACATCTGAAATTACATGTCTACATAGTTTCAACTAAAGCTTAAAAAAAACTATTTCCGATGATTTTAGAAAAATATTACATATTGTATTTTCACAAGAGAATTTTACTTTGACGTTTAGTAACACTTTTTTGTTTCTAAAATGTGACTGACATTAAAAAATATTATTAATTTTACAAATGAGAAGAAATTGATAAAACGTTTTTATTTAGATATTATTCATATAATATAAACGAGTAAATAGTTGGCTCTGAGTAACATTTGTTAACGTTTGACATTTGGCAGTTATTGTCTCGGTGATTTGGCATTTAATATTATTAATTATTGTCAAATCAATGTAAAATTTTATTAAATAATAAACAACTTCAAAACAAGTATTTACAATGAACTGTAAAAATTAAAAATTATGTACCATGTGCCCGAAGATAAGTGACGTAAGCCAAAACCATAGAGACTTGAAATTATTACCATTTTTATTGGATCAGTTTATGGACGAAAATATTCTTGAAGATAAGAAATTATTTTACAAAGTTGATATGGAATTAAAACCAATTTTAGAAAGCCACAAGATGTCCAAAGCCCAACGGAATAAACGAGTGTCAAAATATTACATATATTAGTAAAGTTTTCTTCTTGACCTTATGATTTAAATTTTTTTCTTGTTTATTGGGTTTTTAGGTCAATTATAAATAAATAAAGGTTTGGTTTAGGTTGACGTTTCGGTTTATATTACATTAAACCATCTTCAGAACTACAATTACAGGAAAATGTGATTATTAACTAATTTTTAGAATTAAAAAGTAGACATACCTCTATATAAATCTTAGCACTATCACTTCTATTTTTACATGTTTAACTATCTGGTAACTATGCAAGACTGATTTTATGAGGGGATTCTTTATGAGGGAGGGTAGGTACATTTATTAAAAATGGGAAAAACCATTTGATTACGGTTTATTGTTTCTTTTGTTAACGGTAGTAAAAATTTGCAATTTTTAATTAGGTTATTAAATTACTGTAAACTGTACTTAGATTATCAGTGTCGGTTCGAAAATTTAATGTATTTTTATTTTTTTTAATATGGATCATTTCTTTTATATTTCGTTTTTTATAATTTATTTCATGGTCTAAATTAATGTAATATAAACCGAAACGTCAACCTAAACCAAACCTTTATTTATTTATAAATGACCTAAAAACCCAATAAACAAGAAAAAAATTACATATATTTGTTAAAACACAGACAATTTTTAATGATAGAATCACCAAGTTTCTCGCCTATTAAAAAAGATGCAGTGCAAGAATTTCATTATATTTCAAATATTTTCAAAATTTTTGATGTGTCTCTTTGAGCCCCGGTGTTGGATATGTAAAGCAAATTGGTTAGTATTAATACAAATTATAAGTTAGCAACAAAATGTATTTTGATTTTATTCTAAGTGACTTTTACCAATAGATATAAAGCACTTCATTTTTGACAGAAAAATTATCACTTCTTAATTCCATTAAATTAATAGGAACTAACAAAATAATAATAAGGACAGTGGTATTTTCGAAAACTTACAGCGGATATACAAAATCGAAAACACCAAAACGAAAATACCACTTGTCAGTGTCACTTAAAACGAAAATACCACTTGTCAGTGTCACTTTGTTGACAAATTTCTATTTATTATTTCAAAGTTGACAAAATGAATGTTTTTGGATTCGTGAAATATTCTGTAGTAATATATTAAGGGATAGGGAAATTATCGAAAATCATTCCGAAGACTTTTTGCCGTGGAAATAGCTCGAGGGCTTGCCCGAGAGCGATTTCCTAATGGCAAAAAATCTGAGAATGATTTTCTGATTATTTCCCAATCCCGAAATGTATTTTGAAGATTATTTACCAAATAAAAAACTAACGATTTCTGACGGGTGAGATTTTCACTTTTGACAAGGGTGATTTTCACCGGAGAGCGGGAGAATATCGCTGGATTTCTGACGGGTGAGATTTTCACTTTTGACAAGGGTGATTTTCACCGGAGAGCAGGAGATTATCGCTGAATAATCAGGTGAAAATCAACCCGCTTTTATAATGGATGAGGTAAATAATCTTATAAATACCATGCGTGCTTTAAAACTAACCGGATAATTTTTCACTTATACGTGTTTTCTTTACAAATTTCACTCGTCCTTCGGTCTCGTGAAATTAAAGAAAACACGCATTCGTAAAAAATTATCGGTAATTTTAAAGCACTCGTGGTATTACACCCGATAATCTTCCGTTGCTATAAGCAACGTAAACAAATAGGAGCCTTCTAATTGGTTGAAAATAAATTTATGAAATTTTCGGGTGTAACGAATCCAAAAATATTCATTTTGTCAACATTGAAATAATAAATAGAAATTTGTCAACAAAGTGACACTGACAAGTGGTATTTTCGTTTTAAGTGACTGACAAGTGGTATTTTCGTTTTGGTGTTTTCGATTTTGTATATCCGCTGTAAGTTTTCGAAAATACCACTGGCCTTATGGGATTTTTTATACGTGAGTGGAATATTCACGGCAATCTTCAGAAAATTCTCCATATTTTCAGTTTTAATTTTTTTTTCTCTAGCTCACAAAATAACGCAATTTTATATTTATAAAAACATTGGTATAACTCGGGTTTGGTTCATTGAAATTGAACGAGTTTTAGAGCTTTTTTCCTTCATTTTCTGTAAACTTAACCACCCGCTTACACGGCATCAACAAGCAGAAAGCCCTACGCAACGTTTTAGACTTCACCTATATTATAAAAGTAACTGATTAATTTCCTAGTTTATATAGTTTGTTTCAATTGAATATATGAACTTGTAAAAAATAATTTATTAATATATCGACACCAACTTCTGCTCAAAGGGTGCAAGCAAATGATTTTAAAGCACCAATAGTAAATTTAAAAACTTACCTATAGTAGTTATTTAACTTCCCCCATTCCTTAAGTGCTGCAGAGCCTTTGTAGATGGTTATTAAATCAAAGTAACCAGTACAGATTGAGCTTTCTAAGTTGCTCAATGGCGTTGATAAACCATGGAATACTATGTCTGAAATTGACATTGCATCTTCTATGCTGATTTCCTTGGCACTAAATAGGTTCTCAAAGTCACAACACTGTATAAAGTTGTTTAGCACTAGTACTGTTGCGGTCAACGTTAAAACTGTGAACTTCATATTGATAGGTATTCTATTTCTATTAACCTTTTAGACATGCGCAGCGGTCACTATAGTGTGCATATTAATTATCTGTAAGAAATTCTTCTTTTGTTTATAAAAATTATAAATATTACTTGTAGAATTTCAAGTAAAATAATTAATATATTTTGTTTTCCTCTAATTACTCTCAGAAAGAAGTAGTCTTTACTGGTATTTTTATCTTTATGACGATATTTGTTTTAGTGTTTTTGCGATGATAAAACAGTTTTATTTTATTATGATTTATTTAAAGTGCTCTTTTACGATCTAATCTTATTTTAGATCTGGTCAAGAAACGATTCTGACATTTTCTTGTTTTTAGCTTTACGCCTTTAAATAGAAAATAACTGTGAAAATAATATTAATTGGCAGAAATCTAAATTATAAATTACGTTAAGAGGAACTACTTTAATATTAATTTTAGAGCAAACACTTAATTATACGAAAGTATTACTTACAATAAAATTATTGATAATGGATAAATGCCTACTATGAATCAAATGTTTTAACAAAAAAATATTAAATAAATTCGCTGACAACATCACACTTGTTTTATTCTGTACTTTGAATGCTCAATCTGGTAAATATATGGCATATAGCATAGTCTCGGTAGCGTACAGGGGAGGTCAAGGTAAGTCTAATTTGGCAGAAAGAAATTTCTAAAGTACCCATTAATGGAGAAACAGAGCCCCAAAGGGGTAAAGTAAGCGCAACAAATATAACATTATAGTAGAGGAAATTATAGTCGTACTTGTTGTATTTCACAATTTAATTCAGTTTCCGGACAAGTGTTTCAACCCTTGGGGATCATTATCAAAGGCATATAAGGCAATAATAAATTCTACATGTCATTAAAATAAAAATTGACAGATGATGGGTTATTTCGGTCCTTGTATGTATGTATGTTTGTTTTATGGCTCTGGTTGAAACCAAATGGCCAGCATCTCTCCTTATTTTTCTTCTAAAAATTTTCCGAAATTTTTTCCTTTAGGTATTATACACTATAACTTTAACCTATCATACATATTTCACTTCCATCTATATATTTTCAAATATTAATTATATAATTTAATTTTTTTTTTCTTATTTTTCCCCTTTTCCCTTTTTCTTCTTTTTTTTTAATAATTTTGTTTTTTGGGTATTTTAAGGTTTTTTTTGTGGGATATTTGGCTATTTCATGTTTTTTTTTCCAACAAATTATTACAATTTTTATCCTAACCTACATT
Source organism: Polydrusus tereticollis (assembly GCA_963920685.1). NCBI lineage: Eukaryota > Metazoa > Arthropoda > Insecta > Coleoptera > Curculionidae > Polydrusus > Polydrusus tereticollis. The sequence continues at coordinate 80,825,994 of OY987329.1, read as the reverse complement.
ATTTCGGTCCTTAATTTACAGGTATTTGCCAAAGGTACAACTAAAAACAGGTGTGATTATAGAGATATTTACATCTAAGTAATAAAATTAAGAGAATGATATTGTGTATATAATTATGGGTTTTTTCGTTCGTAATTATTGACAGTGTTTATTGCATATTTATCTTAAGTTATTAGGCTGTTAAGTATTAGATTCGCATCTGAAGGTATTTCAATTTAATTGTTAACAACATTACATCGATTTTTTAAGGCTTTTTTGATTGCTAATGTTTCTAGTAGGTTGAGTTTTCTACCCTTGTGTTGAGTATATATCGGTTTTATTTTGTTGGATGATATATATATATACACAAGGGTAGAAAACTTAACCTATTAGAAACACTAGCAATCAAAAAAGCCTTAAAAAATCGATGCAATGTTGTTAGCAATCATTGAAATACCTTCAGGTGCCAATCTAATACTTAATAGCCTAATAACTTAAGATAAATATGCAGCAAACACTGTCAATAATTACCAATGATATATATATATCCAACAAAATAAAACCGATATATATTCAACACAAGGGTAGAAAACTCAACCTATTAGAAACATTAGCAATCAAAAAAGCCTTTAAAAATCGATGTAATGTTGTTAACAATCAAATTGAAATACCTTCAGGTGCCAATCTAATACTTAATAGCCTAATAACTTAAGATAAATCTGCAATAAACACTGTCAATAATTACCAATTATATATATATATATATATCCAACAAAATAATAAATATTCAGCACAAGGGTAGAAAACTGAACCTATTAGAAACATTAGCAATCAAAAAAGCCTTAAAAAATCGATGTAATGTTCTTAACAATTAAATTGAAATACCTTCAGGTGCCAAAGTATCATTTTCTTAATTTTATTACTTAGATGTAAATACCTCTATAATCACACCTGTAGTTTAGTTGCACCTTTGGCCAATACCTGTAAATTAAGGACCAAAATAAGCAATCATCTGTCAATTTTTATTTTAATGACATGTAGAATTTGTTATTGTCTTATGTCTTATAATGCCTTTGATAATGACCCGCAAGGGTTGAAACACGTGTAAGGAAACTGAAATAAATTGTGAAATATAACAAGTACTACTTTAATTTCCTCTACTATACATAAAAATTAGATAACTTTATATAAGATTACAGGTCGTGCATTCTAGCTTGAGCTCCGAGATGCGTAGATGATAAAAAAGGAAAGTCAGTGTACGACAGAGATGCATATTATAATTTTTACTGCGCGCCCGAAGATCAAAGCTCATGCTCTTTTACTCGACCTGTTATTTCATTGTTTTAAAAAATATCTGTTATTCTATAGTCCGTCTTTGATCACTGATTTTATCTTCCGAGCAGAACCAGAACTCTGTTTTGTAGTACCACTTTTTAAAAGTTAGAAATTTTACTGGAGTGCGGTACCGTATCCAGGACGCACTGTAAGCTATACATAAATTAAGTTAGCCTAACTTTAATTCTTTGGATTACTTGGAAAGTTAGTATCTATTATTAAGTTCAGCAGTAAATTAGATTTTAATAATATAGTTTTTCTACTAGCGTGCGCAAAGTAACTGCTTTCGGCAGTCATATGCGTGCTAAGAGTTGCACTGTTCCGCACCTGTGCCAAACTTATTTCAACACTGGCATCAACAAGAGCATACCTAAAAAACTAATAATAAAAACTGCTGACAATTGTAGTCACTTTCCGCACATATCCGCTAAATAGCTATTCCATGTCTTATGATACTTGCCATAAAACTATAATAAAGGAAAATTCTCTAGACAGAAAAATCCCTGGAATGTAAAATTTTTATTACATGGAATAGTTGGAGTTTCCTATTTACTCATTTATATGTTCGCCATTAAATAGGTCGCCTAGTTATTTATCCAATGTCGTCGCCACCGGCGCCAAGCTTTCGAAAAACATTTCCAACTTGGGTAAACTATAGCCGTTATTTTATAAGGGTTTAAGCAAAAATGTTATTGGTCTGGTTTTGAAATCGACTTTTTAGTGTCACGTTTAGCGTCTTTTTTACTCATTGGAAGATTATATCAGTATACAGGGTGTTTCAGAAGTACGATAAGTAACTTAAGCGGAGGATTCCTTATGATATTCTAGGAGAAAAAGTTCATTTAAACATGTGTCCGGAGTTGCCCCCATCGTTTTGATATACAGATTGTTATATTTTTTGAAAACAGAATCCCCTTTTCCCCACTTTATTGAAATTTAATCCCGTTATTCATTATGATAAGGTGCTTACTTAGCCCTAACTAGATTAATTTTATTAAGTCCAGTGGCGTATGTGGGAGGCACCATAATGAATATTATTGACAAAGGAATTTACGCCACTGACTTTATTTTCATCTTGATAATCTTTTTCAGATTTACCAACTAATAATACAACTTTCTTGCTCCTTGAATTGTCTTCGTATCTTGCTTCGTTTTCAAGAGAAAAAATAAAAATCACTTTATTGCCTGTACAAAAAAAATACCTATATATTTCAAAGTTAATTAAAATATGGGGTAAGGGTAAGTTTTGATATCTAGCTTATCTGTTTTATCAATAACAAGTCAAAAATTACTAACTTTACTAACGCTGAAATGGCTCAGATGCCTTTCAATTATGGCCTAGCAAATGAAAATGCTGAAGAAGCTCGGCGAATTTATCAGGAACGTTATCTAAACAGAGTACAGCCATATACCAAAACATTTAGATAGCTCCATGAAAGATTTAGTGAGACTGCATGGGAGTTTTAAATGTAGTACGGAACTTCCCAGCAGATCTGCAACAATAACCACGCCTGAGTTAAAGAGCCTATACTTTGAGAGATAGAAGATGATCCTATAACTATTGCCAAGAATGTAGCAGTGCAACTTCAAACAAGTGCATCAACTGTTTGGAGGGTTTTGAATCTTTATCAACTATACCCATACCATATTCAATATCTGGAAGTTCTGCTTTCTCGTGATTTTCAGCCAAGGCTCGATTTTATTAGGTGGTTGCGCCATACAATAGCACACAATAACGATGATTTAATGAACATTTTACTTACTGATGACGCCTCAACTTTTGGTGAATGTATGGGCAGGGATCATTGGCGACTATCTTATTGGACCATACTTCTTACCGTCTCGATTAAATAAAATGTCCTTTACGCAGTTTCCATCTGAAGAACGTGACGTTCTGTTAGAAGACGTACCTCTACAAATAAAAACAAATATGTGGTTCATGCACAACGGCGTCCCAGCAGCTCATTTTAGCCTAGTTGCTCGTCAATATCTCGACAACACTTTTCCTAATTGCTGGATTAGACGCGCAGGGCCTCAAGGTTGGCCATCCCGCAGTTCTGACTTGAATCCTCTAGACTATTATTTATGGGGTCACCTAAAGTCCCTTGCATACAAGACGCCTGTACTAGATGAAACGACTTAAGGGCTACGGTTGTGGACGGTACATAGCAGAAAATGAATTGTGAGTTTATTTATGGTCCAATATATTTCAAATTTGGAATGGTATATAGGTAAATATTAATATACGCCGATGCGTTGTCACTTTTTTTTTAGACGACCTAGGGCCGACGTACTCAGTTTTTTTTTCATAAACTATTAAAAAAATTTAAAAAACGTTCCGCATCGGCATGGCTATTACCATTTTCTTTACGATCAATCTAAACGAATTAAAAAAAAAAATTGTAAGTTTGTCTAAATCATTTTCCCTCCGTTTTCAAAATACGGCCGTCGGCTACCGACCTCTTGCGGATTTCAAGGCGAAACTTACCGCAATCGCACGTTTTACGCTGGAAGGCGGGGCCAACTAGTGCGGACGGACTCTGGGATTTGGGAGCGTTTATTAATTACTTTATGCTGAAACCTTATTGTAATTTTCGATGGTTAGTCGCGTTTGCAGCTTAAAAACGCGTTTAATAATAAGTTTAATGATGCTTCAAAAATTAGCAGTATCATAGGGTTTGTCAATGCCTACATGTTGCAGGTTTTGTTTTAATTGTATGTATAAATAGATAAATAAATAGACATTATGTATATTTTTATCATAATAATGTGGTATTATATTCCACTTAAATTATGCAGGTTGGTGGCCAAACTTGAAGAACACGATGTTCGGGGTCCCGGCTCGATTTGAGTGGGGAGTTCACCCCTTAAAAGTAATAAACACCCTTTTAAGGGTGTTTTCGAGCAAATTATTGCCTAGAGACTCGCGGATGTTTCTGCTGATGTAAGTTTGGAAGGATGTATGGGGTGTTGCCTCAGTGGTTTGGTGGTTCTGTTTAAAATGTTATTGATCTTTATATGCATTTATCTCCTATATTGTGTTACATTAAAGAAATCTTAACATCGATATTTTAGTTTCGATCTTTTTTTGTTTGATATCATCGATGTTTATTTTAAACATCGATAAATCGAAATAAAGTCTCAATTTCCGAACGGTGTAGTAGGTATCAAGTCTGAAGACAATTCCAATCGACCTCGGTAGCCGGGTGGGAACGATTTCGCCTCGCAATCGAGAGGTCCCGGGTTCGAATCCCGGCTGGACATGGGACGTTTTTAGGTGTTTGTTAAATATTTTATTGTAATTATATTATATTATTGAATAAAACCGGCAGAGCGACTGAATATACCAAAGGCAATTTTAAAAAATAAAGAAATGGTACTTAATTCTGGAAATGGCGCTACAAGTTCAGTCAGTGTCAGTATTCTTATTCGTAATTGTACGGCGTTTCCCCTGTTCGTTTTTTTTTTTGGGGTTCCCCTGTCGGCCTGTTCTATTTTTAGAATTGGCGACAGTGAACTGTTAAACTGTAGTTAAACGGTTAGAATGTTGTAGACGATAATACGCATTAGTATAATAAATAAATAAATTTAGGTGTAGTGGCTTGTGGTTAGTGAAGGTATTTTGGTTTGTTTTATTAATACCTTCCAATGCCTTGGCATTCCCTAATAGTTTTTTTTTGCAAAAGTAAGGGAAAAAAGGTTTACAGTTTGCTTCGAAAATCTATTCAAATCGACCAAATTTACCAGCAGATTTTTTGACAGTGATATTACATTATCGTAGTTGAGACTATATTGATTATCTAGTATAGAAACTAAAGTCCCCAGATTCACACACAGAGGCGTATTATAGCACACTCTTTACTGACTGGGCATATTCTTTCTTACGCCTAATACTTAGAAAAGAGAGCATTACTAATATTAAACAACAACGTAGAGTGTGCCCCTGCATTTTATATTGTGTGACTGGCTTGTAGGTACATAAAGATAAAAATAAATGTTTTTAAAATAAATGTGACTAAAATCTTAATTAAGAAAAAAACATAGATGTTTTCGAACATCAATGCTTTAGGATCGATGTTTTTTCTACACTACGAGAACTCCAGAAATTGAAGAAGCAGTTTTAAGTTTAATTGATGAAAATTCGGAACTAGAAACATTGGAAATAACTTGCACATCTCGCACATTCTATTCTGGAGAATTCTTTACTATTCTCTTTTATACCCGTACCACATTCAACGAGACAAAACCTAACTTCCATGAGATTTTCCCCTGCGAATCATCTTTTCTCAATGGTTTTTGAAGAATATTGTGCAAACCCAGTGTTTGACTGTGAAATAATGTTCATAGGCGAAACTTCCCAAGAAATGCTATCAGAAATTTCCACAATATTTATGTTTGGACAGAAGACCCACATTTGATTGTGGAATCTAGCCATCAAGAGCAATTTTCGTTAAATGTCTGAGTTGGAATTGTTAAAAACAACTTAATTGTTCCTTTTCTTAGCCAGAAAGTCTAAATGACCATAACTATCGCCGGTTTCTAAAGGGCGATTTGCCCATATTGCTTAAAGAAGTGCCAATTATAATTATAAATATAGAATGTGGCTCATGTAAGCAAGAGAATATTTAAATCAAACATTTTATCACCACGTGTAGGTCGTGGTGGACCCCAGCATTGGCCCTTAAGGTTCCCAGTCTGTAGAACAACTGAGAAATCGCATAAGAGCTTTTTGTAATGTAATAAGGCATATTAAAAGCATTCTTCAAAGAGTGCGCACTAATATAAGAACAACAGCTAATGCATGTGCCCATGGAGGTGGAGGGCATTTTTAACAACTTATTTAACTTTTTTTTAGTTTTAGAAAAATGTTATTTGTTTGTTAACAGTCAATTAAAATCATTAACTAATTTAATCAGGAATGGGTATTAGTAATCTAGTAGTTACAAAGTTATATCAAGAAAAACTGTAAAAATGCGTAAAAATACGTTATCTTTTAGGTATAGATGATTGTTATTCTCTATTCCTTCACTGTAAGATACGAAAAAAAGACGAGAGATCTTTTAATAAAATTATTTTACTTTTTAAAAGAACAGTGGTGTATCATTTTAATCACCTAAAATAATCAATAAATTTAAATTACCTATAAATTAATTAGGACGCCACTGGTTAAAACTTAAAATTCGATTTTTACAGAAACGATAGTTTGCACCCACCAAGTTTAATATATTTATAAAAATATCTAATGTAGTTTCTGAGTTATTAAAAAAAAAACAATTTTTCAAAATAATACTTTCATCACCGTGTATTATGGTAACAAAGCAAAACGGATAAATTAAGTTTATATAAACTTTTTGTCTTAAAATCATACACAGATTAACCACCTTCAACATTGACATATGTACATACTTTCATTTTTTTTTGTTGGACTAAAATCAAAACAAATTGAACAATGCCACATATTATTGTATATTTAATTTAAATTGGCATTAATTTGTTTAGTCATAAATATGTAACTATACTAACTCACTAAGTATAATTAATTAATGTATTTTTACTATAATATTATGTTAATAAAAACAAGTAACACAAAAATTCGCAGTATTAAGGTACCTGCCTAATTAACTAAACAACAACCCTATTTATTTGCAAAACCCCCCTTCCTTTAAAGAACAAACCTTTTTTCCATATTGCAAGTAGTTAGTAGTGCCAAGACTCATAGTGCAAAAAATATGTGCCATGGTGCCGCCGTCTATTTTCTCATATCGATGCATTCGCATCAAGGGCATCAAGCCAAATTCAAACAGCGGCCCTGGAAAAATATTGTTACCGCCTACTCCTCGACGAGCAGCTTCCCCCTCGCCGCGGCCGTCCAAGTAAACCTACCGAAAGTCGTAGCCCTTAAGAATTCGAATTATTGAAAGTTGCGAAATAATGCAGGCATTTTTAAACGTGTAAGAGAATCAATGGTGAGACGTTTGCAATCGTGCGTTTTATCAGAAAGTTGCGACTATCAACATTTATTGCATTCATTGCATTTTTTGTATCATTATTTAAAAAATTAATTTAATTTTTAATTTAAAAGTTTTAATTAACTCTGAAATACATAGGAATTTTTTTTTGTATGTGCAATAAAGACTAAAATATAATATTAAAACAATTAAGTAAACAAAAAGTTGTATAATTAGTTGGTAAATCCGTAAAAAATTGTACACCCTGTATATCCAGAACGGGGCAACTCCGGACACATGTTCATATGAAATCACTTCCTTTAATTACGTACGGTTTTTCTAAAACACCCTGTATAGGATAGGGGCAATTAAAATTATTTGATATAAAAATCGGAATTTTTAACGTGGCTTATTGTTTTTAAGCAATTTTATTTTATATTTCGCTATGTTTATTAGGGCTTATGTCAGTAGCTCGTTGATTACACGTTTTTCGATTAATTAGATATTATCCCACAAATGATATTTTATTATCGGGCTCCACATGCTGCAGCAGCAGTTTTAGAACTAACTGGCACTAACCCACTCTTTTAACTCATACAAGGTTGGTGTACCATTATTGCCATGTTGACCTATAGCAATATCAATTGTATTTTCGTTTTTCTCTTTTAAAATGATCGAAATGTTTTAAATTATTACATTATACTGCCGATGGAGATAAAACAGTGTAGTATAAAATGGTTCAGATGCCTATTGAACGATTTCCAACAAATTCTAAATGAAAATTGGAATTGGAATAAAAATTAAAAACCTTGTAAATCATTCATCAATACATAGCTACCAGAAATGACCATGATAAATTTTAGTGTATGATTCTACGTAAGAAACAATTGAAGTAAAGTTCATAATAATATAGGTCCACAATTGCAACCAGTTTGCGTGGTAACAAAACAAAGGGATGGTCATTTTTTCGTCGAGTGTATTTTTTTCAAATAAAGTATGGTTCCTTGAATATTTTTATGTAAAAAGAGTCGTTCGTATAGTCGACCGTTTAGTAGTAGTTTAGTTAGACCGACGAGTTATTCTTTTACACAGGCAGATGCAAACCCGCATGGGATTTTAAATCAAGGCACCAAGAAAAATTTTCCACTAGTATCTGGGTCGAAATATGTTGGGACTTTACATTTTACAAAATAGATTAAACGGTAAATCATACTTGGACGTGGTACACATAAAATGTGGTACAAGACCTGCTTAATGATGTGCCTTAAGCTCTAAGGACAGATATGTACTTCATGCAAGACGGAGATTGTGAAGAAACATTTATATGAAGTTTATTCTGACCGATGGATAGGACGAGGGGGTACTGTAGGTTGGCCACCTCGTTCTCCAGATCTTCCTTAGTATACGAAGTACCTGTTGGCAGAGTTCAAAAATTAAAGCAGCGGGTGTTTCCTTATTGTGAAGTTATAAGAAATGAACCTGGTATTTTCAGAAAAATTAGAAAATCTATGAGAAAAAGATATCGGGGATCCATTGATATAATCGAAAATCATTTTCAATACTATAATAGTCTCGAGTACAGGACAGGTGCACGAGCGCCTTTTGTGACACTCTCTGAACGGCGGGTTGCTCAATCGTCGTTCATAACGTTCCTTCGATTCAAACGGTCTCAGACACTCTCCTGGTTTTTCGAAGAATACAGGTTATTCTTCATGAAACTGTCAAGTTGGTACAGGCCCAGCGGGAAAATACATGCACCTATGGTATATCTCTTGTCTCAGCAGTTCACACAATCCTTTTTATTTGTCTGTGGAACGAACACATACATTTATCAACATTACTCTCAGGATGATACTTACGAAGGTAATCTAATAGGTGATGCTACGCTGAGCGAAATATCGAGTTGATATAACTCAAATATAAGTTGTCTTAGATCGACGCGTCTTGCTAATAGGGGACAGCTGAGAGCTGTGAATTACTACTGAACTAACCTGAACTAAATCGAAGAAATTGCATCAAATCACTGTTCATAAGCTATAATAGCTCTGAAGAAGTTTTTAAATAATTTGTGATAATTCGTAGGCTCAGTTTGAATAACATAGAAACGTGCGTTAAATTCTGTAACTCACGACATCGGTAAATCCATTTTTGTCAGTGTACGAGTGACGGCATTACTCGTAAATGGAATGGTAAGCAGAAGTTGAGTTAGGTATCGTGGTCGAGAACCACGTCAAGTCCGTTCGAACAACGGGACTCTAGTTCCTTTTTCGGCGTTCTTAATGTCTGAGCTAGATTCACGTTCCCCCCACCAGTACCTTGGTACTCCGGGGAAGTGGATCTTTCGATGGCTTGTGATACGTTATTTTAACTATTTTAGGGAAAACTAGTTGGATACATTGCTAAATTATTTACTATATAATATATCGCACTTATTATGAAATTTCTAATAACAAAAAAAAGTATTTACAAATTTAGGGGCATAGCAGTTTATTATTTTGTTATTGATCTATTGGTATCTACTCACAAAATTATTGATCAAGAAAGTTTCTTAGCAATAAATTCCTCTTATCTCGAAAGCGCTCAATAATATTATTCATTTGTTACCACGCCACTGGTTGCAACATGGGTCACTTGATATTTAAAAAATATGACCTCCTATAACTTATACCTTAACCCTTTCGATGCGGACGTCCGAATTTTCGAACGCTGATTTTTCCTGCCTACGTTGCGGGCATCCGATCTTCAGCAAGTTTCATATTGTTTCTTCGCTAGACTTCGAATTTTTAGGTTTATTGGTGGGGGAGCGTTTAACAGGTTAAAGCGAGTGTCGCGAATGTGTAAAGTTTAAAGTGTAGACCCTGCAGGGATTAAGCGACAGAAACATGTAGGGAACAAAGTATCCGCTTTTTTAAATAAACTCTGTGAAGGAAGACTTTTCAATTCTATTATATCACCTTTACTGCAAGTATTATAGACTATAATTTATATTTTTTTTATATAGAAACATATCTTAAAATTAGTCATCATCATTTACAAACTGCCTGGATAATGTGAAGAAAAAATTTTCTCCAGCCATTGAATGAAACATAAGGTAAAAATGAAAGCGCTGCATTGCAAAGAAAAATTTCCCGTATTTTGTTCAACACTATCAGATAACGGTATATTAATTCAGATTGCAGAAACTACCAGAAAAAAATCAAATAATTTTTCCATTGATAGGATTTTGCCACCCATAGACCGGTTTCCAACTCTTAAGTTCTCGTCAGTACAGGTCAAGCAAGCAAGCCTCTTTGTTTCAACTCAATTTCTTCTCTTTAAGGAGTTTATTTTTCCGAGATTGCTCGTCCTGTACTGACCTAAAAAATATTAGTTAAATAAACGGAATAAGCGGATAACGCGTTGAGCTCACTGGCGGAAGCTATTAACTTATCTTTTATTTCTGGTATTTTCCCACCCTGTTGAGATTGCTAGAGTCGTTCCACTTTTTTAAGGGGGGTGATCCTGAGTCCCCATCTAACTTTAGGCCATTGTCGCTACTTCCAACGCTATCAAAAACTATTGAAAAACTTGTCAAGAAACGCATTACCACCTTTTTGGAAACACATAATACACTTTGTAGGGTTCAATTCGGATTCCAGGCTCAGAAAAGCACTAATGATGCGATTTTCTCTTTTTTAAAACAACTATATGTTTGCTTGAATGAGGGAGAGGCTGCCGCTGCGGTATTCTGTAATCTCACTAAAGCCTTCGATTGTGTGGATCATGGAGTACTGCTCGGCAAGCTTGAAATCTATGGTTTCCGAGGCGCATTTTTGAATTGGGTGAGATCGTACTTGACCGATCGTCATCAGTCAGTTATTCTTAACAACGAAGTATCATCCACTTTAAGACTAACTTCCGGTGTCCCGCAAGGGTCTGTCCTTGGGCCGTTGCTTTTTTTGATTTATATCAATGATATTGTAACTTTGAATGTATCGGGCTCATTCACTATGTTTGCGGATGATGCAACCATTTTGTGGAATTTCAAAGGTAATGACCATGTGGAAGATGTTATTAGTGACGATTTGGTAAGTCTTAAAAACTGGTGCGATGCAAATTTCCTGACTATTAATATATCAAAGACAAATATTGTTAGTTTTAAATGTGAGATGGAGCGGGTGTCTTTGAATGCAGAGAGGATAGGAAGTGTAGGTTATTGTAAGTTTCTGGGTATATTTGTGGATAATAAATTAAAATTTGATCAGCATATTCTGCAATTATTGTTCACCAAACTGTCTAGAGGTTGCTATGCTTTGAGGGTCATTTCTCAAGAGATGGATGGTCCAACTTCCAGAAGGGTTTACTTCGCTCTAATAGAGACTCACTTGAGGTAAGGCATATGTTTTTGGGGTGCATGCTCGGGTTACTTGTTTAGGACTATTTTTCTTCTTCAGAAAAGAGCTATCAGATTCATGCTGAAGATTAAACGACGGAAGTCTTGTCGGCCTTTGTTTGTCCAGAATAATCTTTTAACACTGCCTTGTATTTTTATCCAGGTCAAACCCTGCCTCATTTATAAGAAATATATACATGAAATTCGAGCCACACCGTTTTTCTCTGTGCGAAGTACTCACACCACGGCACTTCCTATACCAACCTCTACTTTAGTTAAAAACTCTTTTGTTTATAATGGTAAAAAAATATTCAACCACCTTCCACGACAAGTTAGAAAGATCATGTATGCTGATGAGTTTAAAACAGAAGTCAAGAGAGTGTTTCTAGATAAAGCATATTACTCTGTCTCAGATTTTCTTGCCGATTCCTTCTGAAAACACTTTCTATACCTTATTCGTGTTTTTTTTTTTTGTAATATCATGTATTGTTTATGGGCAAGGTTGTATGTTTTACTTTTTTATAATGTGATAAGTTATGTTATTAGTTAGGATATTGTTTTATTTTTATGGAACATACTTAGGCTGTTTTATTTTATTGAACTTCCTTTTTAAACATGTATAACGGTTCCCCATTACGATTTGTATGGTCGTTATAAGTATGTTATAGTTGTATTGTATTTGTATTTGCAGTTTGCTTTGTCAATGAGATTGTGGTCTTATGATAATAAAGCTGTTTTTTGATTTGACTTTGATTTAAAATAATAATAAGTATTACTATTTTGTTATTTAACAGAGTTAGGACAAAATACCGCAAAGTTTGGTTTGTAATTCAGCACTCGTTGCGGCACATGTTTTAAAAATTAGCTGTTTTAGCGCATTTATTTGGTCCTAATACTATAAGGTATCATCGAGTGGCTAGTGAACACAGTTTCTTACATATATTTATATGCCGGGGGAATACCATACGTTATCAGAAAGTATAAACAGAGAATTGAATATAATATGCAAAATAACGTTTACAGAATTTAATTCTATCAAAGTATAAATTCTAACATAAATAGTTACAAAATAAACTTTAACATAGTTGAAAAAAAGCGAAAATAAATTACACAAAATGAACTATATAAAAAAAATACATCCTAACCAAAGACATTACAACTAATAGACCAAATTGTTTACATCTTTATGAGGCAGATCATCATTTCCTCTTTATTTTTCCTATCTTTATCCCTCTGTTAAAAATATGAAGAAAAATAGTTCTAAAAAGATTTAATTAGATATTTCTAGTAACGTCGAACACATAATATATAAAGGAATTAAGGTGTGTGGAATGAAATTATGCATTAATGTTCGTAATGGCATGCGGAAACTTTATTGAAAACTATTGGAAATTTTTTAAATTATTAGGATTATAAGAATATTAGGCACTACGGCAGCATTGCAGTACGATTTTACAACCGGACAGATTCCAATGAATGACGGTAGTTGGCGATAGCAATGGCGACGTTGGCGGTCCGGTCAAGCAAGTATTTTCCGCTTTTGTGCCGTTTTTGCAGTTTATTTTTGATTTATTTTCGTATTTGTATGAACACTAATGTGAAAATAAACAATCATGGTGCATGTATGTGTACTGTGCAAAGAAGTGGGTCATTTTAATCCAAATTTATTGTTTCATCGGTGAGTATGGTTAGGTATTGTTTTCTTATGGACCATGGATGTAGCGTACGGGTTCGTTTAGTAGCATCATTTTAATTAAAATTTTTATGTACAATGAAAAAAATGTTGTTATACTTAGAAACAATAAAAATAACTCATGGTAGCTACTTAACAGCAACAGTAAAGAGAAAATGACTAATAAAATACTGTAAAATTAAAATCTATAAATTCCTAAATTTAAGTAGGTTTCTTCAAAATTCCGAAAAAGAAAGCTATGAATTTCTTTGGTAGGCATTCTGAATAATTCACCTTGATGAAAAAATCCGGAGTTGTGCTCGTCCCTGAAGATATTTTAGTACGGGCGAATAGCGCTAAATATATCAGCAAGGGAGCAAACCCACATCGTTGTAAAGGTATATTTTTAGACGACCTATCGAGGTAAATTTTATTTTTAGGAAATCTAAGTTACGCTTCCATGGTGTATTTCTTAAATCAGAGGATGCTAAATGAAATGTTGATGAACCTTATGAGATATTATAAAAATTCTAATTTTCAAAGGTACGTATTATGTAGACAAAAGTTGTTAAAAAAAATGGAAATCAAGAGAAAATGCTATTAGGCCCATTTTTTATGATTTTGTTGAATTTAGAAAAAAATCTATGTTCATTTCTTCGTCTTATTTTAGGCCTCAGAATATTGTTTCAAACTCCCGAAGGAGTAACACAGTTTGTATCAAATTGATTTTAAAACTTTACCATTTTCTAGGTTTTAACTTTTAATTGAATCTTAGATATCTCCGGGGTAAAGATTATTCATATTGAAGAGGAAAGAAAAATCCAAAATTCTTTACAAATATTTAATATCTTGCTCTACGCGTTTCGGTTTCTCAAGCCATTTTCAAGAGCTGTATAATATAATCACAAACTTTACATTAAGAACACAAACAAGTTCACAATGGCGAACACAGGTTAACTAACTAACTATGGTTTAAGAAACTGAAACGCGTAGAGCAAGATATTAAATTTTAAGAAGAACTTTGGATTTTTCTTTCCTCCTCAATATTTTATCCTAAGTTCATACAGGATTGCCCAACTCTATTAAGGTATGAAATTTTTTAGCTCTGTGCAGGGTCTTCCAACGAGGACTGAACAGGGGCTCATTTTTGAGCTTCCTTGTATTTAAAGAAAAATCCAAAATAGCCAATCAATGTACTTTTTCCTGCTGAATTCAAAAATGAAACCAAAAATTTATTTGAACCAGAAACAAAAGAGTTACGCTATGGATAAGGTGTTTTTTAAATGGAACATAGCTTTTTTTATAAGATTTTTGGAACGAGTGATTTTTTGTTTGTCCGTTCTGATTAAAATATTGTGACAGCTATTTTTATTAAATTTTAATGTTTTATCCAGTTAATTTAACTTTAACCTGTTTAAAACATACACTAGGTAATCCTTCAAAGTCAAAAAATTTGACAAATTTACTATAATATTGCCGAAATGAAATATTCATTAGATGAGAGATTGCAGATTGTTATCTTGGCCAAGAAAATGCAAGAGAAGCAAAGAGAAGATTTATTGCAAATTTTCACAGAAATATATCCGTCAATACTATTCTAAGGATAAAGAACCTATTTGAGGAAAATAAAACATTACATGACAGAAAAAGAAATCCAGAAAGAAATAGAAATCGAGACCGTGCCATTGTGAATTATTTTCGACTGAATCCAACCAAATCAATTTCGGACGCAGTTCGGGACGTTCAATACGGCGGCGGTGTAAGACGCAGAAGAGTTACCCAAGGAACTGTTCACAGGACTTTAAGAAATCATAAATTTAAGTCTTATCATATCCTTCCACTTCAACATCTAACACCGGCACAAAAAGAACTTCGCTTCCAATTTGTTTCCCAAATTGTGATTCGGAAAGAAAACGAAGACCCTAATTTATTCAGAAATATCTTATGGACTGACGAAGCCACATTAACAACATCGGGGGTTTTCAATAGACATAATAATCATCACTGGGCCGTTGGAAATCCAAGAAAATTTCAGACAATTAAATTTCAAGGAAGGACTTCAATCCATGTTTGGTGTGGCATAAAAAATAATAGAATTTTGGGACCAATATTTTTTAACGGGACTTTAAATGGACAGAGATACTACGAGTTCTTAGAAAACGAAATTGAGCACTTTTTGGAAGATTTACCATTGGAAGAATATCAAAATTTAATTTGGCAACATGATGGGGCCCCTCCGCATGCCGTGCGTGAGGTTACTCAATATTTAAACGGACGCCATGAAGAATGGATTGGTAGAAATGGAACCTATGCTTGGCCACCCAATAGTCCCGATTTGTCAATATTAGACACATTTCTTTGGGGCCATTTAAAGAACGTGGTATACGAGCAGCGAAACCACGATATTGAAGAGATCATGCAGAGAATTGTGAATGAAATAAATCGCCTTAACCAGGAAAATCACAGTATAACAGCAAGTTTGGAAAGGCTACAAAGAGGTTATCGTACATGTTTCGAGAACAACGGAGGTCACATTGAACAATTAAATTATTAATGTTTTTTTTTTAAATTAGTATAGAGTTGGATTTCTTTTTCTGTCATGTAATGTTTTATTTTCCTCAAATAGGTTCTTTATCCTTAGAATAGTATTGACGGATATATTTCTGTGAACATTTGCAATAAATCTTCTCCTTGCTTCTCTTGCATTTTCTTGGCATTTGTAGAACAAGATAACAATCTGCAATCTCTCATCTAATGAATATTTCATTTCGGCAATATTATAGTAAATTTGTCAAATTTTTTGACTTTGAAGAATTCAAAGGTGATTATACCTTTATTACCTAGTGTATGTTTCAAACAGGTTAAAGTTAAATTATACTGGATAAAACATTAAAATTTAATAAAAATAGCTGTCACAATATTAAATATTTTAATCAGAACGGACAAAAAAAAATCACTCGTTCCAAAAATCGTATAAAAAAAGCTATGTTACATTTAAAAAACACCTTATCCATAGCGTAACTCTTTTGTTTCTGGTTCAAATAAATTTTTGGTTTCATTTTTGAATTCTGCAGGAAAAAGTACATCGACTGGCTATTTTGGATTTTTATTTAAATACAAGGAAGCTCAAAAATAAGCCCCTGTTCAGTCCTCGTTGGAAGACCCTGTACATGAATAAAAAAAATGTATAAAATAATTTCTTAGTTTCAAAAACTATCTTTAGTAGGCATGTACTTAATTTATATGTAGGTTGTCTCAAAACTACACTTTTTCTTCAATTTTATCCATAATACTTAACATATTTTGTAGTATCGGCTATATGTCTAAACTAAAATGGTTTTCCAGATATTGTTATTGGATAATGGGATTGTCATAGCGCATATTAAAGGAAAATGGCTTACATATCTGTATCTTAGTTTTCCAAGGTTTATCTAAAAGATCAAATTCTGGTTTAACAGGAAGTAACAAAATATGGCATCCAGTTAAACCGAAAGTTAATATTTTTCGACTGCAACAACCGTATTTTTTTTAATAACAACAAGGGTTTTCCAATAAGAGGTGTTATTTTGAATAGCCCGCTATTTCGGTAGATGTCACTTTTGGAGCTGTCATTTTTTGACATTTGACAAGTAGAAACTACGCCATTAATAAAAATGGAACGATACACGCTTCAACAACGCATTGAAATTATTAAAATTCACTATAAAAATGGTAAAAATTTGGCAGAGACGGTTCGTAAAACTCGATCATTTTTGGGTCGTCGTGAAGCACCTTGTCGGACCGGAATACAGAAATTGGTGGAAAAATTCGAGCTGTTGGAACAAGTTAGTGATGTGAAGAATAAAACCCGTGCACGTCGCTCAAGAACAGCCGAGAATATTGCTGCTGTAGCCGAAAGTGTTGAAGAAAACCCAGGTTTGTCCATTCCTCGTCGTTCTTTGGAATTAGGCATTCCACAAACGTCATTACACCGTATTTTGCATAAAGATTTGGGTCTTAAGGCTTATAAAGTTCAGTTAACACAAGAGCTCAAGCCGGCCGATCATCAACAACGTAGTGTCTTTGCCGATTGGGTTCTTGAAATGCATGAAAATGATCCGGAATTCCATCGAAAAATCATCTTGAGTGATGAGGCCCATTTCCACCTCGATGGCTTCGTCAACAAGCAAAATTGTCGCATCTGGGGCTCGGAAAACCCAAGAGTTATTGTTGAAAAGCCTCTCTATCCTCAACGTGTGACTGTTTGGTGCGGTTTATGGTCCGGCGGGGTCATTGAACCTTACTTTTTTGAAAATGAGGCTGGAGCACCAGTTACGGTGAATGGATTGCGCTATCGAGAGATGATTAATTATTTTTTAATGGCCGGAATTGGATGGTATTGATCTGGACAACGTTTACTTTCAACAAGACGGCGCTACGTGCCACACAAGCAACGAAACCATTGATCTTTTACGGGAAAAGTTTCCGGACCGTGTTATCTCTCGAAGAGGTGATCACAATTGGCCACCGAGATCTTGTGACTTAACACCTTGCGACTTCTTACTTTGGGGCCACGAGAAAGAGAAGGTCTACGCCAACAGCCCAGCGTCGATTCAAGACCTCAAAGATGGAATTCGCGAGGCTCTCGAGGACATAGGGCACTTTGCGATTTGGTTATGGAAAATTTCATGAAAAGGATGGTCCTATAGGCGTGGTCGTGGTGGTCATTTGGCTGATGTTATTTTTCATTATTAACGGCATACCTTCCTCTTTATAATGAAATAAACATCCGATCATTTATCTCAAAAAATGGCATTTTCCTTTGAATATCAAAATAACACCTCTTATTGAAAAACCCCGTGTCTAAATGGATTTGGTATACCCTGTATAGAAACACCCTGTATAATGTGTTGTCGATATAGATTGTAATAAAAATAAATGAATGTCTTGCATCTCCAATTTTTATAAAGGTTTATATAGTCAAATTTGGTCTTATCTGGCGGGTCCAAAGCTCACCGATTATATGAATGAATTCGAAAATTACAGAGCTCATCAAAATGTTGTAAATAAAAACCAATATGGCCGTATATGGACAGCTGATTTTCCATAAAATTGAATGTTAATAGGTTAACCGTTAACTTGAAACTATCAGTCATAATAAAAATGACGGGTCTCGTTCCAAAATTAATTTCTCAGGGGTGCGTTCGTATTATTGCAGACGGTTAACACCATAGTTTTACATTTAACAAATTTAATAACCAAAATGATGTTGGAAAATTAGATAAACAATATACAGTAAAACCCTTGACTAGCGACCACCAAAAATGTCGATGAAATGTTAAATAAATTAAACAAATTTTAGTTTATTTCAGCAGATAATAATAAATTAAATAAAAAAAAACAAATTACACATTGGCTAAATTTTTGTTGTGTAATATCAGGCTAAAAAAATATTTCCAATTTAATAGGTTACCTACTTCAAAAGTCAACGAGAAAAAGCTACTAGAGCCGGTGAGGTATCAAATCCCAAATTTATTTTACACGTATTTTGCCCCTGTTAAGCCAATAAGCGCCCCGCTAAAAATAAGTGGGAGAAAGAAACGTATAAAGTCTAAACCGGTCTCAAAATGCGGGTCCAAAGATCACGGATCATATAAATCAATTCGGAAATTCCACAGCTTATAAAATGCTGTGAGACTATGTAGGTATCAATATACCCGGAGAAAAGATACATAGTTTTATTATTTTAACTGTCGTGAAGTCGTGAAGATAGCCAGATATAATATTATTATTTTTGCAAAAATTATGTACATAATAGTACAGGGGTGGCGAATCTTTATGTATTAACGTGCATTTTTTCTAAAGAAATGTTTAATGAGGCCATAGACGTGCCGTCGCAATTCGTAATATGATAATTCATAGTAGACTTTGTGATCGGTGGCGAGCCAAAATTTTATGTCGCGTGCCATTGGTTCGCCATCCCTGTAAATAGTATACCTTAAATGTATTTATTAAAAACGACAATAATAAACAGTGTAATTTATTTTAACAATTTTACTACTAAAACCTAAAAATTCAATGGCATTTAGTCTGATAAACTATTTCGAAAATGAAAGAAAAAGTGGAAATTGGCCAACCAATCTGCAGGAAACCGCAGCGAAAGCACTGGGAATTAGTTTAAGGACTGTGCAGAATAATGTGCATGAAAGAAAGCATAATATAATACCGAAGAATACTAAAAAATGTAAACAAAGAAAACCGTTTATAAACTAATTATAGACTAAAAACTGTCATCGTCACTTATAAAATCTGAAAGTCCTCGTCGTCTGAGTCGTCTTCCAATGGAGCAATTATCATTGGCGCTACTTGGACATCTAGTACTTGTTCTCGATCCCACCAATACCTTATTAATATTTCTGTATGTTCCACTGATTTCTTCCTGTACTTTTGTGTAATATGATCCAAAGAATCTTGCCAAACTATTTGTACTTGGTCGGATTTAAGACCATCACCTACATGTTTTTCATAATAAGACTTTGCCCCGGCCCATATTAATTCTGTTGCGTTAAACTGGCAATGATATGGCGGCAGTCGTAGAACCTCATGGCCATATTCACGCAATATTTCATCTACCGCGTATATTCTTGGTTTTTTAAGAGACTTTGCCATTGATAGGAGTTCCGATTTAAGCATATTTGGTGAAGGATTTTGGTTGTGTTTTTCAAGCCACTCATAAATATCATTTTTCCTCCAAGATGAAGTAGGCTGTTTATTTAAAATTCTTGAATGATATGATGCATCATCTAATACAATTAAAGACGGAGAATCCAAATTTGGTATCAATTGAACTTTTAACCATTTTTCAAACATTTTGCGATTCATATTATCATGATAGTCAGCACTTTTTGATGTTGAAGAAAAAATTAAGTTTGCACCTGGAACATATCCTGTTACAGAACCAGCATGTAAAATAATGAACCGCTATCCCGTGCCACATCCCTTTTTCCTTTTTACGCTTTTCACAGAATCATCTTGCCAAGATTTTGAACCACTTCCATTTGAAAATATCCGCGTTTCGTCTAAAAATACCACTTTTCTAATTTTCGATTTGTAATTGTCCGTATAATTTTTTAAAAACTGAACACGCTGACTCACTATCTGTGGCTGCTCACATAAAAATCTTCGGTTACAGTCTTTTTTATAGCGAAAACCTAACTTTTTTATTAGTTTTGATAGCGCTTCAAGTCCAATTTCCAAAACACCCCGAACTTTTAATGTTTCTTGTAAAACTGGAAGAGTTACATTGGTTTTTGATCTGTATAAATCGTAAATCACATTTCGAACTCCCATTTTAATATTTTCGCTTAAATCTTCAGTCTTTGGCTTTCTTCGTTTACATTTTTTAGTATTCTTGGGTATTATGTTATGTTTTTTTTCATGCGCAATTCTCTGCACAGCCCTTAAACTAATTCCCAGTGCTTTGGCTGCTGTTTCCTGAATATTGGTTGGCGAATTTCCACTTTTTCCTGCATTTTCGAAATAGCTTATCTGTAGTAATATATTAAGGGATAGGGAAATTATCGAAAATCATTCCGAAGATTTTTTGCCGTGGAAATCGCTCGAGGGCTTGCCCGAGAGCGATTTTCTAAAGGCAAAAAATCTGAGAATAATTTTTTGATTATATCCCAATCCCGAAATGTATTTTGAAGATTATTTACCAAATAAAAAACTAACGATTTCTGACGGGTGAGATTTTCACTTTTGACAAGGGTGATTTTCACCGGAGAGCGGGAGATTATCGCTGAATAATCAGGTGAAAATCAACCCGCTTTATAATGGATGAGGTAAATAATCAGATTAAGTACCATTTTTTTTGCTTGGGGATGCAAAAACCCAGAAAATGGTTTCATTTTGTCACAAACTGTCAAAGTCACAAAACTGACATCTTTAAATCAAGACGAAGGTGGCAGGTACTTGGGCAGGTACAAACTTTTCTGAATCGCTGAAAATTAAATACCTATCCTTTTCTTTCATGCCAAAATTGCATAATTTTATTTGGTTAGTATGATTAAACGCAATAAAAGAAAAGAAAAATTGAAAGTATGTCTTTGTTAAATCGTAAACCCGCCAGATAAGACCAGATTTGACTATATAATGTGTTCAATTTTATTAATCTAAAAGCCGTATTACAGTCGGCAACGAATTGCAGCAATACTTTGACCTTGCGACTCTATTGCTGCAATTCAATTGCAGGACTGTAATACATCGTGCAAGTCGTGGTGCAAGTCCATGTTTTTAAAATTGCAATATGAGCATAGATAAAGGTTTATAGGGGGAATATGAGTACCAACACCAACCTCTAGAACTTTATGCGAAATGTCAATAAACTTTCTAACCTCTAACCAACAAAGTCACTAGAAAACCACCAGAACTGCAAACGCACTTGCAACAAAAATCGATCCCGACCGATCTTTTGGCAATAGCAATAGAATTGCCAATTCCGATCAGCTGTTTTCAACTGCGCATGCTTATAAACAAGAGAATTGCGACTTGCCGATAGACTTGCCGACTGTAATACGACTTTAATAAAATAAAGTATTGCAACTTCTTTGCCAGACTAGCAGTGTTTTATTTTGCATTTATGTACCAATATTGTACGTATGTTATCGTATGTATGTATGTTTTATGTTTGTGGCTCTGGTTAAAACCAAATGGCCAGCGTCTCTCTTTGTTTAAAAATTTCCTTTCTCTTGTCTCGCGTTTATATAAAATTTTCCGATATTTCTTTTTTCCATGTACCAATTTTGTGCAGTGTTTTGTGATAAATAAAATTTATATTGACAATTCTGTGCAGGTGAAACTAATTTAAAATAAGAATTTTCGAAGTAATCTCTATCTCTAATGTTAGTCTCTTTTTATACGGGGATTCTGAATCTCAGATTCAGGAATTTCGTAATCTTAAAGGTAAATTCGATATTCCAAAATCTGATATTCAGAATTCTAGCACATAAAAGGAGCCGTATCCTCGTTATGATCTATTAACTCGATTTCAGACTAAATACATTCGAAATCTGACCCGCCAATGAGATTAAACTTTTTCTAAACGTTTTTTTTTTATTATTTTAGCACCTTCTTTGTAGCCTATTATTTCAATTCCTAGAAAAAAAATATATTACAAAAAAGATAAGATATTTATACCTACATGCATTGTTGTTAGATTCTAAACTCTGTACCGCTGGCGATCAAAATCAAGGGACGGCTCACAATGTTGTCAATCGAGTCCAAGAGATCGGCCTTTCTCCCTCATACTCGCCAATTCTTTTAAAACAATAATAGTTTAAAGAAAGATGTTTTTCCCTTTTCTTTCCGTCAGACCCAATCCTTGGACGCGTTTCGCCGTATTACGGCTCATCGGCAAGGCTATAGAGTCTGACGAAAAGGAAAGGGACCTTACAGTGTTTTCAACACATAATGTATAAATACATATGCGAGATGTTACACGTGGCGACATCTCGTAGCTATCGAGCTATCCACCCAACCAGACCAGCGAGGTCTTAGAGAAGACCAAACGCTGGAATGGATCCCGCATAAGCAGGTATCTAATGTCAGGTGGCGCTGAAAGCCAATCGTCGGTTTCAATGAACAACACATGTGTTGAAAACACTGTAAGGTCCCTTTCCTTTTCGTCAGACTCTATAGCCTTGCCGATGAGCCGTAATACGGCGAAACGCGTCCAAGGATTGGGTCTGACGGAAAGAAAAGGGAAAAACATCTTTCTTTATATCATGTTTTCGGTTCATTGAAACCGACGATTGGCTTTCAGCGCCACCTGACATTAGATACCTGCTTATGCGGGATCCATTCCAGCGTTTGGTCTTCTCTAAGACCTCGCTGGTCTGGTTGGGTGGATAGCTCGATTGCTACGAGATGTCGCCACGGGTAACATCTCGCATATGTAATAATAGTTTATACGTTTATGGAAATTATGAATGAAACGTTTAGTCTATTTGTTTTAATGTCTCTGATCCTAACTAAACATCATCAAAATGGAACATTGCCAAAACAAACATTGACAGAATGAAAGCCCTGGTTGTAGCAACAAAATATTAAAAATACCTAGGTTTTTTTTTTTACATTTATATCAGATTTTTTTTCTTCAAGCTTTAAGCATATAATAACATTGTAGAACGTAATACCGTATGAAGAAGGAGCCTATTTTCATAGAATTCGGATTTTATTCGGATTTGCTTCTGTTCGTTTCAGTAATTCAACAATAATTGTTGGGATTTCCAGGTGTTATATATCGTTAGTTTTCGTTTTTAAAATGTTTGTTTCTGCAATTTTTATTTCGGATGTTCCTTTAATATGGTAACATATGATTTTGGCGTTAATAGGATTTGTACTTTGTTTATTTCGGAGAAAGTTTGATTTTATCGCTGTTTCTGGGTAGAATTTACATTTTGATATATTATTTATTTAATTCGAAATTATTTCAAGAAAGCATTTCTTTAAATTCATAAAAATTAAATACGGCTCTCATGCATACCTCAATGAAACCGCCAGTAATAATAATGATAATGTCAAATGTTACTAGATGATTTATTTCTTATTTGTTGTAACATCTTTTACAGTATTCGAGAAAGAATAATGCTTGTGCTAATTTAATAAAGGAAAGTACTTAGAACGAAATAAAATAAATATCTTTTTCTATTGCTTACTGGCAGGCCCGGCGAGAGAGGGGGGGGGGGTCGGGGGTAATTCCGCCGGGCCCGGAGATTTTGAGGGGGCCCGGATTTTGTTCAAGACTAATACTATCTTAGTAATCTACTCTTACTAGAAATTTATAACTGTGTGGCACGAAAAAGCAGGTGCAGGGGGGCCCATAGCTTTACTACCCCCGGGCCCCGGTTTTCTCTCGACGGCCCTGACTTACTGGAGAAATCGCCTTTATTTACTCCACTTCTGTAATGAGAAGTAAAATTTCTCTACCTAGGAAAATAACGATAATAAAAAATCACCTAGGTAAATAATCAAAAACTTTCTGTGTATTAAAATTAAGTTACATGCGATTTTAGTATTCTTACTCACCGTTTCTTTAACATGTTATTGGATTGGAGAGAAATTTCGCAAAATAATATCAAATTTTTAAAATAACAGGAATTTTCATAATAATTTGGAAGATATTTCAAAAGAAAACTGCCATATTCAAAAATGTTAACACGACTACAAATTTTCTACAATGTGACATCTAAAATCGTATTTAAATAGTTCTTGTTTTTCCAGGTTACTTGATTTCCAAAATATTTTAAAAATTAGGAAGAAATGGCTAATATAAAATCTAAACGAATTAAATATGTAACCTCGCACATTATATTCTTCAGCGCTTCGCGCCTCAAGATATACATATAAGTGCTCGCTATGGGTGTCCGGAAACTTCGTTCGTATATTTTATGGGGATATTCTACATATGAAAATATGAAAAAAAGTTCATATGAATGTAGGTCCTTAAATGTCTTATAAGGAAGCTATGGCCGTCCAAAGGTGACCTCTAAAGATAAGTTTCTCTTTTATATCTTTGCGACCGCTTAAGGTATCGATGTGCATTTTGGCACACAAACTAATATTAACAATTGCTAATTTATGATATTGAGAGTTAGTATTAAATTTAGTCAGGGACGTTCTTACGGGGGGGGGGGGGGACTTAGTTTATTTATTCCTAATTTTTGTACACGACACATTTAAAAAATTTTACCCAAAAATTATAATTCCAGTGATTTTTCTACACAAAAAAGGGTATTCTTAAAAAAAATTATTGGGCCAATAATTTAGGAGACAAATCGATTTATTTAAATTATTGCATAAAGTATTATCGAATTGTGTTTAAACTAAAACATCAAAGTAGTCTTATGACAAATACAAGTTTGAAGTCAAAAAAACATCAAGAAGCCCATGGTTAGGGTTAAAATAAATTGACAACGACAATAATTAAGTCAAAACGTTGTTTTATTGTAATTTTTAAACAAAACAAATTAAGAGTTGTTGGTTTAACAATAATAAACTGAAAAAAGTAGAAAAGTTACAACAAATGTTGAAAATGGTTTCCATGCATTCATATCAATACAACCAACTAAACGATTTCTCATTGATGTTCGTACTCTTGCGAAAACTCCTTCCTTATTACGAATTTCCTCGCAACAATAAATAACACGTTGTTCCAATTGTTGTACATTTTCGAAAGGTACTGAATATACCAGAGACTTCAGATATCCCCAAAGAAAGTAATCCAATGGATTGAGATCAGGTGAACGGGGAGGGGGGGGGGGGCAGGCAATGGGCCCACCTCGGCCTATCCATCGGTCTGAATATGCAGGCCCATCTAAACGTTGAGGCATAATGTATGGTCCTATTAATCGATCGCCCAATATACCTGCCCAAACATTAATTGAAAATTTATTTTGAAATCGACTTTCGAAAATTACAAGGGGATTTTCTTCTGCCCATACATGGTTATTATGGAAATTTACGATGCCTTCACGGGTAAACCCTGCTTCGTTAGTAAACAAGACTTTATGTCTTGATGACATTTTCTCTGCATCCACTGAGAAAACTGTGCACGAGGAAGTAGGTCTTGAGGCTTAAGCGCCTGAACTCTTTGTATATGGTATGGATAAAGAAGTTGTTCGTGCAAAATTTCCCATGTTGTACTCTTAGGGATACCCTCTTGTAAGGCAAATATTCTTGTGCTTATACCCGGATTGGATGCAACGCATTCGAGCACTCTTTCTTCTGCTTGTGGAGTATTAGTAGTATGGCTTCTCCCAGTTTCATTCATATTTGGCCTAAAAGTTTCGGTTTCTCTTAATCGTTGATGTAAATTAATAAATAATAATTTCTCACAAGGAATTTGACGGTTTGCAAAATATTCTTGATACAACCTGTGAGCTTCTCGAGCACAACCATTAGCTTTGCCATACATAAAATGCATATCAGCTAACTCAGCAAATGAATAATCTGCCATCTTTTAAAATTTGCACCTTAATTAATCAAAAACACTTTGCACTTGATCAATGATTACTACAATAAATCGCAAAAACGTCATTGTCAATATACTTTAACGCTAACCATAACCATGGGCTTTTTGATCTTTCTCGACTTCAAATTTGTATTTGTCATAAGGCTACTTTGATGTTTTAGTTTAAACACAATTCGATAATAGTTTATTCAATGATTTAAATAAACCGATTTTTCTCCTAAATCATTGGCCCAATAATTTTTTTTAAGAATACCTTTTTTTGTGTAGAAAATTCACTGGAATTATAATTTTTAAGTAAGATTTTTTAAATGTGTCGTGTACAAAAATTAGGAATAAATAAACTAAGCCCCCCCCTGTAAGAACGTCCCTGACTAAATTTCATAGTAACTCTCAATATCATAAATTAGCAATTGTTAATATTAGTTTGTATGCCAAAAAGTACATCGGTACCTCAAGCGGTTGCAAAGATATAAAAGAGAAACTAATCTTTAGTCACCTTTTTTTCATATTTTCATATGTAGAATATCCCCTTAAAATATACCAACGAAGTTTCCGGACACCCTGTATAATAACTCACTTCTCAACCTAGGTATATAGGGTCCTGCAATAGTGCGTCAGGCATCCATAACTTTTATACCATTAGGCCCGTTTATATTTTTTTTTTAAATTTTAGAAATCGAAAGTAGAATACTTTTTAGGGTAATTTCCAAATTTTTAGCTTTTAATTGGAACATTTAAGCCCTTAAATAAATTACCAAAGTTGGACCGCGCGAGAACAGGGCGGAGCTTCCCGTGACGTCACTTTGCAGATGCCGGTCGAGATTTGCTAAGCGTGTGGCGCCCGCTATTGTACTTCTCTATGGAAACGGCATTTAAATCATATATTTTTTATCTTTCGTGGTCAGAATATAAGGGTTGTCTCTTTATGAAATACGTAATTGCAAGTACATATAATAATGGTTTTATATCTTACATTTCTTCAGGTTTTTGTGGTAGAAGCAGTAACAAAATGATAGTCGAGGAATCAATATTTTTAAATAAATTAAATCCAGTGGCCCAGGTAATTGCCGATAGAGGCTTTAAGCATCTTGAAGACCAACTTGCAGCCAATAATAATTAACTTGTTAGACCACCATCTATCTCCTTCAGCCAAAAAAATTCAAGAAGTTAAGGAAACAAAAAGGATTGCAAGCTTCAGAATACATGTAGAATGGATTTCTAGAATAAGAGAATTCTACTCTGTTCTTCAACCACATGCTACGTTTCATTGAAGTTTGGTTAAATATTTAGATTTAATAATGCAAGTAGTTTGTGACACTGTGACGTAATTAATTTAGAATATTATGTAGTAAAAAAAATATTTAAAAAAGTTTCCATTGTCTGTCATTGTAGTTGTTTTCTTACAAAGTTTTTCATCAAAATTGCAATATTTAATTGTAATTTCTTCTGATTTTTTAAAATCCAGATGCAACATGACAAAAATTCCATGCAATCTTTTGCTAAGATGCATTTGTATTTGAATTTGATATAAGCATTTTTCTTAATATTTCTATCTAAATCCATGTGATTTAAACATGATTTTTCGGTTGCTAGAGTTTTAAAACTTCTAAACTACAAATTCTTCAAATAATAATAATATTGATGTACATTGGAAGCAAGCACCTCCTTCAGATAGATTATAATGGATTACTGGCTACTCTGTAGCAATTAGCAAACTCAAATTTGTTTTGCGTTTGGCGACCCGCGCGCCGTGGTGTTTATGCAGACTGTCGTCATAATTTTTGGACCATTTTGTATATGCGAAAATATTTTCTTGAAATACACCCATATATCCAGTATAGGTCTGTGTACGAACGAATTTCCTAACTTAATTAGTATTATGATTCCTGAAGCAATAATGCAGGATCCTGTATAATATCCTGTTAATTGTCTTATTAAAAAATAATAAAATTTGGTGTGCGGATCTCCAACATTTTAGGGTAGCAAAATTTACATGGAATTTCCTATGGCCAGTCTGGCAGTGCACCATCCAGTAGTTAACTTGACCAGTAGTATTGATTTAATATTTAACTACTTCTAATCCCTATTTCTCTCCTGTCAAATTTTGTAAACTTCATCATAAACATCGATAATATACAGTTCACATTTCTAAAACTGAAAATATATATTTTTTACTTTGACACGACCGGCGACGGTATTGCGTGAATAAGGAGGCGCCCCGACGCCCTAATTTAAGGGAGAATATGAGAGAGGCATATTGGAAACCCATATTCTAAAGGGTTTCTGCTTTACACGGATTTAACGTCTATATTTTCCCAAGGGTTTCGTGATAAGGCTCCTAAAGATAATAAAAGTATATCTTTTAAAAAACAATTTTTATAATACCTATAAGAAATGAGTAGGTATTATAGGACTAAAACATGAACCTAGTATTTTTGTGGATTGATATCTTTTTTTAGAACTTTTGGGATTTCTTGCAACTAAAAATATTCCTAACATTTTTACTTTTTATTACCGAATAATGATGACGTTTACGCAAGAAGTTACTAATATATATTTTTTAGTTTTTTCAGTTACTAGCCTTGAAGGGATGATTCTACGTTGCATACTAAAGGTTGTTAACCATGTAACATAAAAATGAAAGTTTAAATATCGCATGTCCGTCGAGATTTAAACACATTCTAAATGCTTTTAAGTCAAACATTGCTTTTTAAAGGGATAGAACCAGTGGCAGCTCATGCCCTGCAGACAAGGGTAGGCGCTGCAGGCAAACAGTTTTTAGGACCACCTTCAAGTTTTGACAAATTTTGTAAATAATAGAGGGCCTGGGATTTTTCCTTTTAAATTTGACATTAGTTAAATAGGGTAAAGAAGCACACTGGGTTCTCAGAAAGATGTTTATATAAAAAAAATGCAAAAAAAGACAAAGAAAAATAAAAGTAAACAATTCTTTAACCTGAAATTGTATGAAAGGCATTTAATTAATATTTTTCAAAAGTTTTAACTAAAAAGGATCGTCTTCTATCAGTAACAATATGTTTATACAAAGAGAAGTTTCTTTTAACATCTACTGACGTAATCAGACAATACTGCAACTTAGGTAGTAACGTATAAGGCCAAGATGACCGGATGGTTTCTTTCATACACGGAAAAAAAAATGTATAAGAATATCCAAAAATATAATAGAAGTAACTATATTTTATAGTTCTATATAGGACAGCCATATGGTATATTAAGGAAGACTATAAAATTATAGTAAAAACGAGTTAATATTTTTATTAGTTACTACAAAAATATATAGGAATAAAAAAATTCGTTACAGTAAAAACTATTAAACAGGAGTGCAAATAATATAAAAATATGTTGTTGTTTTTTTCTAGCTTCTGTTGTTACGGTTGTAATAATTATTTGTAAAAACTACCAAGCAGTTCTGCACATTTTACTAATGAATATTGTAAAATTTGTAATATTTTTTCGTAAATTCTATTAATTTTAGTTGAATTTCTACCACCAACTTTTGTTATACTAATTAAATATTTTTGTAACATTTTTTATTTGCTTTTACACATGGTATAATGAAATATATTTGGTCTTTCTTTCTTGGTGGTCAAAACTAAGTCTTCCAAATTCCATTCTGCTAATAAATCCTCCAAACTCCACATAACAGCACCATAATACCATAAACACAAAATCAGAGACAAAATTAACCAGTTTGAACTTAAAACACATAAGAGTAAGAGTTAGAGGTACGACCCCTTTGATGGCATAACTGTAAATGCGGCGGCGGCGACGGACGACGCGGCTTTGACTATTCCTGTAAATTATTTAGGGTTTTTACTATATTCATTTAGTAAAATACGAATTTTCCTACGAAAATTTTATAAGCGCTTCTATATTTTTTGATATTTTGCAAATATAGTGTTATAAAAATTCAAATAGTTTATTGTTAAACAGTCTTACTATAATTACACCCTTCTAAATTCTATTAAAAATTTTAGTAAAGAAATATAGTAATTTTTACTAAGTTTCCTTTATAACCATTTTTTTGCTTATCTCTTAATGTAATAAAAAATTATAAAAGCCACAAAAGGATTTAGTAAAATTCACAACACAGTTTCTTACTTTTAACTAAGAGAAATGGTTATTCAATGTAACCAAAATGCATTTGTAAAATGTAATATATACCTTAGTAGTGGCATAATTATACTATGTTATATAAAAAAGCTAACCATATTTTTTTATAAATTTAGTTTACAATTTTATTTTGGAAAAGACTGATATAGAGATTTATAGTTATTAAGAGGTTTTATAGAGAAATATACTAAAAAATTCTTACTAAACTAAATTTACAATACTGTTTTTTCCGTGTAAATGCTTTTTACTGCAGTTAAGTATTTAAATCCTTCATTTTTTACAGTTATATCCAATTTCCCAACAAACATATTAAGTAATGTACACCAGAACGGAAGGAAAATAATCCTAAATTGGCAAATATTTGCTTATTTTTGCCTTAAATGTATTCTTAAAAGTCACAAACGATTCGAACTCTAAAATCTTAGTCAAACTTTGAATATCTACAACTTAAGTAATTTGTTATGGGAAAATCTACTTTTAGTTTAATTTACCTAGTTAAACATTACAAATAAATTACCTCTTTAGGGCATTAAAAATATTTAATTCTAATAAGGAATATGATTAAGTCATAATTTACTTAATTGTTACCTAATATAATAATATGTATTCATAATTAAGGAATTTTTTGGCTATTACGCTAGGTAAACATTACCTACAAACTTTGAATATCTACAACTTAAGTAATTTGTTATAGGGAAATCTACTTTTAGTTTAATTTACCTAGTTAAAAATTACAAATAAATTACCTCTTTAGGGCATTAAAAATATTTAATCCTAATAAGGAATATGATTAAGTCATAATTTACTTAATTGTTACTTAATATATGTATTCATAATTAAGGAATTTTTTGGCTATTACGCTAGGTAAACATTACCTATTATTGCCTAAAAAAGTCCAAATAACTTACTGACCATGTAGTTTTAGAAACAAGTAATATTTTGGATAATTTTGCTATATAAATTGTTCTTAAAGTTATAGACCTTTTGTGGTTAAAAATTGAGCTACTTCATAACTTTTAACCTCAAAGGCTAACATTGTTTGTGCAGTTATTAATAAAGGAAAAAATAACTTTAAGGTTAAAAATATAAAAACGGCCATATTTAATAATTATTAGTTTTCCTGTTTATCGAAAACTGTAAAAAAACAATAATTAAAATTTTAAGAATTACATAAGGTGAGTGGAAAATCCATTAGACTACGATATCTTTCGTCAACGAAACGTTTCTTTTTTTTAAACTTTAGGTACATATAATGTTTATAATGAAGACACTCTGTTTTTAGGTTAATGGTAAAAATATTTAAAATTCTCGTAATAATACATAGGAAAACGCGTATTTTACGGGCGCGTTTTGTTTTTCGAAGTATCATCACCATATTTCATAAACACATTTCTTTCGCATTCAAATTTCGGTCCAGAAAAATGATAAAACTTAATTATATCACTTTACTGTTGAAGTTATAATAAGCGGCCATTTCAAATATCTACTTAAGTCGAACTCCATTTTATAATTTATTTTGTCCTGTTGGAAGTGTTGGCATAAGTGGTTGTCTTTAATATGTTTTCTCTGTATTTTTGTCTAGTGTCTTATTGCTCCTATTTAGGTTATATTTAGGTCAAAAGGTTGGCCTCACTTTCCACATTTAGACGTAAAATAGGTCTATATTTATATCACTTCGTTATTACTTATTGGACAGAAAACCCCTATTAACCTATTTTCGACCTTCAAATTACTTTAGTTTCTTTCCCCACATTGGACAATAGAAAAACAAATGTAGGTAAATTATCCCTATATGTAATTGGTCATGCAAAATATTTGACCCGCTTAGAGGTCGAATAAAGGTAAATTTAACTTAAAATGTTTGTTGGGTTGTTCCTTACTTGACCTCCTATTTTACCGGGAATGTTGTTACATTTAGCGGAAAAACTTTCGACAATACTTTGACTCTTTTAAACTTAAATTTCTACTATCTACCGAGGATATTATGTCCGCTATAAAACTGAAATTCACCTCAATAAAAACAAGATCTTTAACTACACTTGCACTTTTTAACAACTCTTTACTTTGCACAACACACTGCGAATCGTCATCTAAATCCAAAATTAGTTCTTTAATGACTTCCAAATGTTGAATGTAGAATAATCTCTCCTTATACATCTGCACTCTTAGAGGTGCTTATAGAAACCCTTTTTTTACATTTCAAATTAATTTATTTACCAAAGGATATTCAGTTCTGACGGTTTCTGCGACTATGTTTATTCCATGTAAAAGACAAGTCACATGTACCATATTGTGGTAAACGATTCTTAAGTTTTGGCCTACTTTTATCATATACGGTGCTGCATCAGACAAGAGCACTAAAAATTCCTCATCTGGAACTGGATATGGTAAGAAAATGATCGATAGGGACTGCCGAATAAATCGGGGTACGGTCACCTTATTAGTTTTGTCTAGCTGCTTAGAAGCTATTAAATATGAGTTTGTTGCTTTATCTTACTAGAGTGCTCTAATCATAGGATGTGCGATATATCTGCCACAAACAACTGTGCTTTCAGCAACAATACTGTAAAAAATTTCATCACCCAGTGAAGCTCTAATTTCTTCTAAAACGGTTTCCTATACTGAATGGACATTCTTCTTTCTGGCACGGATTCGTCAGGAATGGTTTGCTGACAATTATTTTGCAAAGATCCTTTAAATTGCGGATTTTGCAATTTTTTTAAGAGTATGTTTGCTGCGACCAAAGCCTTGCATAAGTCTTCTTGAAAAATTTCCTTTTCAGATTTCAATTTTTCTTCAACATTTTGCAATGCGTTTTTTACACTCAGCTGAACTGGCTCAGATTTAATTTTTTGTAACTTTGATTTTTGCAGCGGTGTTTTCAAATGTTGAACGATTTGGAACTTCTTTTCACAAACAATAATTTTTGCACAAGCTTTACAGAAGACTTTTTCCACCAAACTCTAACTAAAACAGAAGTACGTATTATAACCCGATATAAATACAGTTTATTAAGCAGGTAATAATAAGGCATTATTAAATAACAATAAATAGCCCCTAACAATATACCATGAAACCCCGGAAACCCCCAATAAATATCTTGTGTATAACCCAAATGAAAAATTTAATTATTATATAATTATCTTCAGATTAAAAAATCCCTGAAACCAGTGCCGGACTGGACATTAAACCTATGAGTCTACGAGTTTTCATGACGGGGCGTTTTTAATTTTTTTATAACGCCAAAAACATAAAAACATGCTCATAAAATAATAATTTGGGGCAAATATGCATTTTATTATAAAATTGACAAAATATGCAAATAATGCATATATATATGCACTTTGCATATACTCCGCCCCTTAATGATAACGTTTTAAAATATTAAGGAGTGACGTAGGGCGACCTTTATTTATTACATCTCT
The DNA here is from genome assembly GCA_963920685.1 of Polydrusus tereticollis. NCBI lineage: Eukaryota > Metazoa > Arthropoda > Insecta > Coleoptera > Curculionidae > Polydrusus > Polydrusus tereticollis. The sequence goes on along the minus strand of OY987329.1, from coordinate 80,792,117 downwards.
CTGGTCACCACTTCTCAAGTCTATAAAATGACGTTTCTTGTAAAGAACAAATCATATCATGAACAGGATTATCCATCCTTCAAAAAAGAAATGGTATAACAAAACAATAGGAAATGTCCGTTTTACATTGATTCAGAAACAGAGCAGCATACAGTAACACTCCGGCTTCGCCCAGTCAAGTAAGATCCAATCCACTTGAGGTATGTCACAGAGATACCAATATTAGAAAGTTTTATTAGATGCAGTTAGTGACAAACACTATCAAATGCCTTTGACAGATCGGTATAGATAGTTATGGTAGACTGCTAAATTAGTAGATGTTGAGCGTTCCCTGTAGAATTCATGTTGTTCAGCTATTAGGTAATGTAGAAATGTTATGTGAAAATTTCATCGCTTATAATTGCTTCGAATATTTTAGGGATAATGGAAAGTAGGGAAATTCCATGATTGATTTTAATGTTTTCCTTGTCGCCTGCCTTAAAAACTGGAACCAGGCTTGAGTATTTCCAAAAATCTGATAAAATCCCGCTGTGGAGAGATTTCTGGAACATTGCACATAAAGGCGCCGCCAAGGATATACTGTAGTTTTTTAACAAATTTGTGTAAATTCCATCAGAACCATCCTTTTTAGATGTGTCCAAATTATTTAACTTGTTGAGAATTTCATCTTTGGTCGGTGAAAAGATAGCAAGCTCGAAAATTCCACTGGATCTTCAGTTCTGATATCAACGCTGTCATGCACGGAATTACGCGATTGAAAGTGTTTGGCAAAAGCGTTAGCTATAAAACTTGGATCCGTTATTTCTTGATTTTGAAATCTCATAACGCTTGGCAAACTAAAATCCCTTCTGAGATTGCTTGTGAAAGTTCAAAAACGTTTGATATTTTTAGAAATTAGGTGCCCTGTTTGTTACATATAGCAAATAACACATATCTATTCTGTATTTAACTTCACGACGAATATCTGAGTATACTTTATAATCTGATTTTATACGAGATTTTTTAAATTTCTGATACAATTTGTTTTTTGTGCCCAATTAATTTTTGTAGAGGACCGTCAAACCATTTCGGGTATTTGGGATCTTTAATCATCTTCCGAGGTACATACATGTCTATACCCTGAAATAGTTTATCATAGAAAATGCTGACCATGTGATTAACATCTGTTTCTAAAGTTAGAAAAGACCAGTCCATTTGGTTTAGGTACTGATTTAACACGTTAACGGCCGAGCCGATTTTCAAAAAATTTCCCACGGCGCCATTTTCATTTTTAAATAGTAAAAAACATTTAATGAATATTGATATCTAAAGTGTCGTGATATTATTCACCATGGGCCGTAATTTTGATTCTTGGGTGTAGGTCACCGGTGCTCTACACGGCGCCCTAGGAACTATTATGTGAACTCGGCTGTGTAAATGTATATTTAATGGTAGGCAACACACAATATATGAAAAACACAATATGCCTCCATTCGACGCATCGTCGTAGGCCACCTTCTGCTTTGAAATCTTATCTTACGTTGGGGTCCTTAAGAGGAAGATAAGAGGAAGAACACACTGAAGATCGAAAGTTACCTCAAGTGGAGGGTGATACATGTCAATACCAATTAAAGGCAGAGAGCTGGATGACACTGAAGTTTGAGGAGATGACTCTGTGAATATGAAGTTCAAGATCCTGTTCTTGTGATTACATACTCCATTAATTTGTTGAAGTTCCTAAAAGTTCACATAAATACTGCATCTACATACAAAAGCAGTAAGTTTCCAAATCAATAAGCATTTTTTGAATTTATATTTACAAGGATTCCATAACAGACAGTTTGTTTGTCAGATTATTTACATGCCCTGATCAGTCAAAGCATTCATTAACGTGAGCAACCAGAAATTTTACATTTTTAGAAATATGTAGAGGTCTTGATTATCTATTTTGATAGTTGAAGGTCGCTTGATCATAGGCTGTCTAGTTCTAAAAAGTACTATGTTTGCTTTGCCTATGTTTAAGATTAATCCATTTTTATTAAACCAATCTGTAAGAAGGTTAAAGAAATGATTGGCTTTAATTAGAAGTTTCCAAGAATTTTTGTTGGGATTTGGGTCAGAAAAACGAAGGATATAACTTTTTCCCATATGCCGACGTTTCGCTTTTATTTTAAAGCATCTTCATAGGCTCTAACATACAAATTTAACATAAGAACAAGGACTGATTTCTAAGTACAGTTGAAATATTATTATTACTTTCTACTTTCTTACTTTTTGTTGGGGCCTTTGCTCTTCATAATTTTTATTAATGATATTACCTCGGGGGATCTTGGTCGGTCGTATGTTTCCCTATTTGCGGATGATACTGCTGTGGTATGCTCTGGCAACAGTTTGGGGGTGGTTGCGGAAAATGCTAACGGTGGCGTGGTAGGGATGCAGGATTACTGTCATAAAAACGGTTTAGTGTTGAACCAAGAAAAAACCGAATTGATCTTCTTCTCACTGAAAGACTTAAACAAAAGCCTCTTGGTTAAATTTAATGATAAAACTATAGAACAAAAAACAGTGGCTAAATTTCTAGGTGTTTTCATTGATTCCAAGCTCTCATGGACATCTCAAATTGATCACATACTCAAGAAACTGGCGGTATATGCTTTTGTTATTTGGCAGCTACGCTCAAAAATTGACGCAAATCTTTTAAAATTATACTATTTTTCTTATGTTCAGTCTTGCCTAACGTATGCGATTGTATCGTGGGGAAATTGCGTAAGAGCGCATGAAGTATTTGTGCAACAAAAAAAGATAATTAAAACAATGTTATTTAAGCCACTTAGGTACTCATGTCGTCATTTATTTTCCGAGTTGGGCATAACAACATTTCCATCTTTGTTTATTTGTTTATTTACTATTCAATTAAATATGCTAGAGAGAATATGTCTACACACGGTTTAACTAGGGAGGTCACTGATCATTACGGATTGAGACAAAATTTTAATTTAAGTACTCCAAGACATCGCTTGTCGACTGTTGCGAATAGTCCACTGGTTCTACCAATTACATTACATAACAAGTTACCCACGAAAATTAAGGGGTTGGCTGTATTAAGCAAATTTAATAAAACGGTGAAAAAGCTTATCTTTGAAAATTGTTTTTATTCAGTGCAAGAGTACTTAGATTGCAACTTACCTTCGTAACTAATATTTATTTATTGTTGATGTTTATTGGCTAGTTGCTTTTTTAGATGTTATTTATGTTGATACGATAGTCCTCTTTTTACACTTAATGTTTATTCTTTTAAATTGTAATACAAAAATTTTTTTTTGACAATATCCCATACTTACTATTGTAAGTCTTTTGGAAATAAAGTTTATTTATTTATTTATTTATTATTTATTTATTAAAGATTATAATAAGTTTCATAAGCAGAAAATAGATACTTGCCAAGATTTCATTTTTTTCTCCTGATTTTGAAAACGTTGGTATCTTAAAAATATCCATTTAACATCAAACATTATAATAAAACAAAACCAACAAAAACAGAAAAAAGAAGGAAACATTACGGGACTTACCGAGAGGTAGTTTTCCAGAGTCAAAATTTAAAATTAGAAAACACAAGGAACATAGTTACAATATGTTTTTCCGTCTAAACATTAAACAAATGACGGTACACATACATTAAAATAAGTTTAAAAACTTCAGGTTCACTCTGGATCAATCTACCAAAAGTGCATTTTGCGTTTTAATTATATTGGTATCCAAAAAAGAAATACTGATACAATTTTAGAAGTTTTTAATTATTTTCACGAGAGACTCAAGTTCACCTTTGAGACTGAAACTGACAACAGTATTTCTTTTTTGGATACCCAAATAATTAAAACACAAAACGAACTTTTGGTAGACTGTCTTCATAAGCCAACTTTTTCTGAAAGCTTTCTAAATTATTTTTCAAACCATAGCTTCAAACAAAAAATAAATATTATTAATAACTTAAAAAACAGAGCACTTAATATAGCTAGTCCATAATTTCACGAGAATGATCTCAAACTCATAACAGATTTCTTGCTTAATAACAATTATCCTCCTTCTCTTATTAAAAAAATTCTTAACAAAACCAAAGCTATCACTAACAGACCACAACCCACTAGAGAATATAGAAAAATTACATATGCAAGAAATTTTTCAGAAAGACTGGCAATGGACTTAAATACTCAGACAATAAACGTTGTCTTTAAAAATGAAAATGCAGTGGGAAAAATTTATTTCACTAAGCAAAAGACAAAAACCCCTCAACACCTACTCTCTGGAATAATTTATAAAATCCCTTGCTATGACTGTAGCAAATACTACATCGGTCAAACTGGCCGATACTTAAAAGCTCGCTTGACTGAACATAAAAGAGATTCACGAAAACTAAATACTATAAATCCTACAGTCTTAGTTCAACATAGCCGAGAACAAGGACATGGTTTTGATTTTGACGACACAAAAATTGTCAACCCTTTTACGGCAAAAGACTTGCAAGAAATGATTTGCATAAAAAAATATAATAGTGCCAATACACGCTAAGATATTGAAAATCTTAGCACTTTCTATTTTAATTTAATTGCCGGGCTGTCAACTTAATTGTTACCTTATTGTTCCAACTAACATTCTAATATGTAATAATTAATTTTTTTTAAATTTATGTGAAAGCTCTTTTTAATTTTTGTTTTCTTAAAATAATTCATATCCTTTCTATCGTCATAAGATTTAACAACACTCTTTGCAGAGAGGGCCAAAAAACGGAAGGAAGTTAAAAAAATACCACAAAAAAATTCTCCGTCGAACCCAACATGGAATATATAGAAAGCATATTACCTTAACTTAGCTCCTATTGTCATTTAATAAGAAATCTTCGCGATACCGTATCCCCGAATGTGATCAAGCTTTTGTATTTCGGCTTGGTCCAGTCTACTCTTGCATATGGAATGGTATACTGGGGTGAGTCATGTGATGCACAACAGGTTCTTGTGGTGCAGAAAAGAACCATAAGAACGATAGTAAGAATCTCTCCTTTAACATCCTGTAGGGAGCATTTTAAATCTCTTGATATAATGACGACAACGTCCCTTTATATATATTCTTTAATTCTGTATGCCATAAACAACAAAGAGTCGCTTACTCTGAGACAAGAAATTCACTCTCATAACACCAGATATAAAAATGAATTTCAATTACCATTTTCAAGACTCGCGGTAGGACAGAATCACCCAAAATACACTGCGCTTAAGGTTTTTAATAAATTGGGTCGAATTACCCATGACTTTCCACGGAGGACGGTGGCAAATGCAACATTAAAAAATAAATTGAAGAAATTTCTAATCAATAAATGTTATTACTTGTTAGATGAGTTTTTTAACGAAAGGGAACTTCCAAATCCAATAATCCCACAACTATTATCTATTCTAATATGATGGAAATGGTGTAAAACATTTACAATATATGTCTGTTGTATATTTTTTGGGTTCTGTTTTTTGTACGTTATGTACTGTTTTATTTGAAATTTGCGTATTGTATGTGACATGTATTTTTTCTTGTCTATAGTATCGATAATTTTAATGTAATTTATGAAAAACCGTTTTATATAATATGGGTATATCTTCAGTATATTATACTCTAATTGACGATCCCATAATGCTGTGTAGATCACACTTACATTGTATTCAGTGGAGTTAGTAACGAAATAAATAAGAAAAAAAAAACAGTAACATTATCCTGCATTCAGTGTTGAATTTGCCAAGATTGAACCTGAAGTTTTTAAACCTATTTTAATGTGTGTATGCCGTCCTTTGTTTAATGTTTAGACGGAAAAACCTATTGTACCTATGTTTCTTGTGTTTCCTTATTTTAAGTTTTGACTCTGAAAAACTACTTCTCGGTAAGTCCCGTAATGTTTATCTTCTTTTTCTGTTATTGTTGTTTTTGTTTTATTATAATGTTATGATGTTAAATGGATGTTTTTAAGATACCAATGTTTTTAAAATTAGGGGAAAAAATTAAATCCTTATGACAAGTATCTATTTTCTGCTTATGAAACTTATTATCAAGTAAGATGGCCGATCCTGAGCTGTCCGGTTTGCTGGTTAGCAAATTAAAAGTATTAAATAAGAACGAATTAGTGGATATTATTGTCAATCAAGTTATTCCTAGCAAAGTAACAAACGAACAAGTGATTAATTACGTGAACGAACTAAGTGAAGCTTATTCTAACTACAAAAAATCAATCGATTCTAACCTTAACGCGTCGATTGAAACTATAGTGGAAGTGAAGAGCGTTAATGAGCCGAAAATAAAGGAAAATACCACCGACAAGGTAATTAACGACCTATTAAGAGAAAACTCAGGTTTAAAAACTAAAAATGATCTTTTGCGTAAGTTAGAGAATGAGAGGTTAGAACGCATTAAGCTTATGACTTTTAAGATTCAAGTATTGGAAAGTGGTTACGTGGGACAACCTGTAGGTCAACCTAAAATAAACCCCATAAATGAGGTGCTAGCTACTAAGAAAGTATCCCCCACAAATCCAGGGAAGTTAACTAAAATTGGCAATAAAAATATGTATTCCCAAATTTTGGCAACCACTAATACACCACCGGAGAATAGGGCCCCGATAAATTCGGTCTCGCGTCAATTGGACGTGGAAAATTGGACGCACGACTATTGGTCTAACCTGAACTAACCTGTAGGTATAACATAGGGCTAGGTTATTTCACTTTTTCACTATTTTCACTACTTTTTTTATTTAAGCCAGTGCATATGGAGGCATATACAGCAGGCAGGCTTGCAAGAAAAATGCAGCAAAGATCCAGAGTTTGCTTTACACCTGCGCTTACTGCCAGCTCTTAGCGACTTTTATGTGCAGAATGAAGATTTGTTGGTACCTATCATAAATTACTTTGAGGACACTTGGATAGGTCGTACTGATAGACGCCAACGCCGAAGACCGCCACTGTACAGTGTTGAATTATGGAACGTCTATGCACTAGTAGAAAGAGACACTCCCCGAACTAATAATGCCATTGAAGGTTGGCATAATAGTTTCTCGTCCATCGTCAACGCTGTCCATCCATCCATATGGAAATTTATCAATGCCTTAAAAAAAGAAAACAGCCTAAATCGGTTGAAAATAGAGCAACTAATAGCTGGACAAATGCAACCCCAAAAGAAGATTTATCGAGAAACTGCTCAAAGAATAAAAACAGTGGTCGCTGATTACAACAACAGACTAGTTTTAGAGTACCTGCGAGGCATTGCACACAATTTTCAATTGCAAGTGTAGGGAATTTTAAATTCTAAATATTTGTATATATACACTTTCTTCTGTAAATAGTCTACATCGTGTAAATATGCAATTTTATTATTTTGACAAACTTTTGTGCCTTTTATTTTAAAAATCTTTAAAAATCCTTACTTGTCAGATTATTTTACATTTTCATGTGTTATTTTTATTAATAAAATATGACACTTTTATCCCTGTTTTATTATTCTATACTTTGCGACCAGTTGTCCCAGCGTCCAACTGCCGCCGCGTCCAACTGTCACCGCGTCCGATTGTCATGGCGACCAATTCTCCGCGTCCAATTGTCGCGCGCCCACTTGACCGCGCCCACTTGACCGCGCCCAATTGTCCGTAGCATAGATAAATGTTTATAGGGGGGTCGGTAGTCAGCCTGCCGCAGCATAGTGTCTTTTCAAAAGGACTTATTTCCACTCTAACCTTTTTTTCAGGAAACTAATAAAACTCCAAACAAAGGTGAACAATTTATGAAGGTTTGTTTCGAATTTTAATAATTCGTTTTTGGGTTAACCTCAATAATAAAGCACTATCATTTTTTTTTAAACCACCTACATAAGGCTATTTTTAGGTGGACAACTTAGAAATAAGCCGTTTTGACCGGATCTGTTGGAATTAAGCTGTTTTGATGTGTACTTGTAAAAAATAAGCCGTTTTGATCTGTACGTAAAAACTAATTAAGACTTTTTGTAAAGGATTCACCTTTTAATGACTACTTTTAAAACATAATATAACTAAACACGAATTTCTCCTACATCAACCTCGTTGCAATCACATTCATCTTGTTTGTCATCTACTGGTTGAACGGTAGCTGCTTCGAATATAATATTTTTATACCAAGTCAACTCAGGTAAGTCGATCCACTCATCCCCAAATTGTTTTTTAAGCAAATTTGTTACATCTTTTTTCTTATTTGCTGAAATGGGCTGTGCAATATTTTTAGTTGGAGATATTTCCATTGGAATCCTTTTACCACGTTTCAATAATGTGCGACCAACTTCATCACATTGGAATCTAAAGTTTTCATAGGCTCTTAATTCACAACCCACTGTCTTCCTTCTCTTTATGGTTTTTTGTATGGTGATCCTTTTAATTTTTTGTAATCCCTCTAGCTTATTAAAATGTTGTTGCAAATCTTTTATTTCCAGCAGCTGCCAATCCTGTCACAATAATTTCAAATTTCCGTGCCTCTTAAAAATTTCATGATAACCATCTCTTGTAGTAATAATGTTTTTTTATTCGAATGTCCTTTTCTAAACGCCCAAATACTCTGTCAGCTGGCAAAAAACTGTGCCCACGCACTGGGAAGTTTAGGTGTATTGCCTCCACATGTGTAGGAGATTTGGAAAATAACCATTGGATCAATGTTTGTAGAATATGGTTATTTTTATTTTGTCCTCCGCACCCATCACAAAATAAACGAATGATTTTTACATCATCTGCTAGGTCCATGGAGGATAAATAGTCATAAAGGGCAGACCCAACTTCAACAGACCCTCTCTTGGCAGTAGTTTCATCCCAAGAGTAAAAACAAGGGTTTCTTGAGTCTAAAGGTACAACACAAAAATTATACAAACTGATTTGCCTGGCATAAAATGCATCCTGTATCGGAGTTCTTGGTAAGGGTTGAACCTGTTGTAGATCAAAACATACTGAAATAGAGCCTGGAGGGTTCTGTTTCATGATAGAATAAAAAGCCTTTGCTCGGAGTTTATGTACTCTTAGCTCTACAATAAGAAGTTGTTTTTTGCTAGGGTCAGTTTCATTTTTTATTCTATTTGACCAAAGTAGACACACATTACAAGCATCTGAAGAGGGGGTTGAGAAGCCTATATTAAACTCACTATGGAATATTCTGTAAAACATAGTCTTCTTTACTCTTAAATCAGATGTTACGGACGTATTATAAAAATTCAACAATTTGGTACAGTTTAAATCACTACTTAAATATATCCTTTTTGACTTTAGCCTGTTGTAATGACTTTCTCTTGCAGGAAGGCCACCTATAAAGTTTCTCAATGCTTCCTTTTTGTTAACGGATTTGTGTGATTTATGGTCTCCACCTCGGTTTTCTTTAGGAATACCTCCTTTATTAATCACTAAATTGATGTTATTAACACGTTTTTCTGAAACACTGAAGACTGCAGCAAACATCTTTTTACAGACACACTTAATTTTGTTTTTCTTGGTGAACAAGTTGTAGCTACAGCTTACCATCCGTGACTTTTCATTTTTTTTTGGCTTTGTTGTGTTTTGAGGCATATACGAATGACATAGCCTTGTCAAGTAAATATCTTGATTTATTTTGGAATGATTGGCGTAAAATGCATTGCGGTTCTTTAATATCATTTGCAAGGTAAAAGATGAGCATTTAAATTTGCTTTTCTCCTTGTGAGTACATGGAATGTTAAACTGCATCCCAAGTGGGTTATTGTCAGCATAGCTGCAATAAAAATGATCCAATGAATGTCGAGAAAACACAAAACTGATTAGCGTAGACTCATAGAGAATACCAGTACATAAAAAATAATGTAACATTATCATCTACTTCATAATATTACATAGGTACATAAATACAGGAATGTTTATTGTTCGATTAAAAAGATATTATATAAGTACTTACGATTTCCTCTTGCGACGTTTAAGGCGTAAATTGCATTTTCCTCCACCTGTATTCAGTTTCGAGACACATTTTTCCATGTTTAAAACACACAACAGAACAAATCGATTAAAAAAACAGAGTGACTGCCACAGACCACAGAACTACGTGACAGCCTGACAGCGACCGATCGACAGTTTGACGTTCTTCTTCTCTTTAAGTAGGCCGGCTAATTGTCGACAAAACGTCAGGATAAGTAGTGGCCACAAAGGAATGAGCGATAGGTCGGCGCTCGCCTAAAGTAGCCAAGAAAAAAGCTAGAGTACGAAACTGTGCCGTGTATGTATGACCGACTCTAGATATTTGTTTTTTTTTAGAAATAAACCTTTTTGTCGCGGAAAGTTTAGGACATCACTACCTATATACGTGAAATAAGCTATTTTGAAAAGTACTGCTTTTGATCTTTTTGCATGGCAATAATTTGTTAGAAATAAGCCAGTTTGAAAGGGAAGGCACTTTTTGTGTCGAATATTAATAGGAATTAAGCAGTTATGACAAGGAATATTATACACCAACTTCGAGAATAGTTTGTTAGGAATCGATCGGCATTAAAAAAACAATATATTTGAAAATGAGAAATAAGTCCTTTTGAAAAGACACTCCTCAGTTGTCGATGCATTGCTGCCAATAATTATGTTTTGATTTTTGCGATTTTCATTTTTTGCCCGGTGCGATTGACTATTATGTTGATTCGCCAGCAATGTCGCCCTACAAATATTTGTTTTGTATTACAGGTGTATAAAAATTTTGGACTGTTTTCAAGATATTCACCAAAAACCATAAAAATGCCCATTTCATTAGTAAAGTATTACAAAAAAGATCTAGGCAGCCAATGAAGCCATGTTTATTTAAGAAATATATTTTGACAGTAGTGCATTTATCTTAAAAGATGTTCAAAATGTGTGACCTTTCCACATGTCGGAGCATTGCGGGTGTAATTGTTGCAAATGCGTTGATTATTCTTTGTCGCATGTTCTGCTCAGTTGTCAAAGTCTTTCACATACCCCAAAGGAAAAGTCTAGTTTGGCTAAATCGGGCGACCTTGCAGGCCATCTAACTAGTCCACCCCTTCCAATCCAGCGATTTTCGTGTTTGTGTTATCTAATAAAGCTCTGACCTGTCGCAAAATATGGGCTGGGGCTCCATCCTGTTGTAAACACATATTTTGTGCCTGCATATTTGGTTGTAAATTTAAAAGCAATACAGGTAAATCGTTTGTTAAATATTCGAAATACATTTGACCGGTAAGATGGCCGTTAAAAAAGTAAGAGCCTACCACATGTTCTCCAACAATTTCTCCCCAAACATTTTACACGAGTCTAAATTACACCCGGAAACAGAACCGGAAAATATAACGGATTTCTTGAAAGATATATTATGCAGTGACGCGAAATGCGAAAAATTAGTATCGAAGTATCCCGATGAATATTCATCTTTTAAGCTGAGTATTCCGTTTAATAAATTAGAAGCAGTAAACAAATCGGAACTGTGGCCTAAAGATATTAAAATAAACACATTTTTTCTTGCTAGACAGTGGCAATCAAGAAATAGTAACCAGTCGCGAGTGCACAGAAATTCGAATAACTCAAGTTAATTGTCAATGTCTTACAAATAAAATTGACCATATGGAGGTGTATCTCAAATCTAAACAACCCGATATTTTATGTGTATCGGAGCATTGGGGTAATGAATTAAATTATAACTTATTTCAAATTGAAGGCTACCAGGTTAAGGCTATCTCTTACAGAAGGAAGCATATACATGGAAGGACCCTTATTTTTATAAAAAATAACGATGATTTTAAGGTAAGCGAATTATTGTGTGATTCTGTCGAAATGCATTTCGAGTGTTGTGCTGTAAAGTTTAAAATTTGTGATTTTGAGTGTTGCATAATAAGCGTCTATCGACCATCGGCTGGTAACTATGATCTATTTTTTTAAAAAGCTAGCAGAGACTGTATCATACTGCCAGGATATAACGAGTGATTTTCAATTATTTTGCTCAAGGGAGGCCATGCATTTTAAAAGCATCATGGCCGTAGTGCGTAGATAAGATGACATGATTGTTTTATGACATTTACGTCTTATTTGAATTTGTGTATTTGTAAAGTTTAAAAATTGGAGAAATTTTGTAATTTTTGCAGTTATTTGAAGGTAGGTTACTATTGCTTTAACTAATATTTCTCCGGGGAGTCGTCTTTTGACTATTATAAAGTGCTATTTGCAGGATATGATTTTATTTTTTATTTTTCAGCGTATCAAGTTCTGGTGAAGCTTTGTTGCCGGATTGAAAGTTCTACAGTAAAAATGTTTAGTGAAGCACAAAAAATTTTTATTGTTGAAAGTTTTTTTAGAAATGGAAACAAAATAGGCGGTGTGTGGAATTACTCTATGCATGACTGCTTTGATGAATTTCGAACCGAGTTTCCTGATGTTGCGGTGACCTTTCATAATTTTCATACTGGGTCACAATACCTAATTGATAAATTTCGTCAGACTGGCTCTGTTCAACATAAAAAAGGGGCTGGAAGACCAACGAAACGATCGAATGAGGTTATTGAAGAAGCGCGACAAATTATGGAAAATAATCCTTCAACTTCTATTAGGCATTTATCTCAACAAATTCAGCAAACGGATTTATGCTACAGTACATGTCAAACACTTTTGAAAAAGGATCTGCATCTATACCCTTATCGTGTTACGGCTATTCATGAACTCCTTCCCAATGACGTTCCCCAAAGACTTAATTTTTGTGAATGGTTTTTAAACAATTTTCAAGAAGAAAATAGTGGTGCTTTTGAAAAAACATTTTTTACCGATGAGGCTTATTTTTATTTATCAGGCTATGTTAATTCACAAAATATGCGAATGTGGAATACGCAAAATCCGCATGTTTTTGTAGAAAGACCTCTTCATCCTCAAAAAGTTGGTGTGTGGGCAGCAATTAGTTCTAGAAGAATAGTAGGCCCAATTTACTTTGATGGCACAATTACAGCTGAGAGATATCGGATCGAAATTCTGACAACATTTATTATGAGCTTCACGATGATGAATTGCGGGAAGGTTACTTCCAACAAGATGGCGCTACACCTCATGTAACCAGAGAAAATTTAAATTTTTTAAGTGAATTTTTTGAAAACAGAGTTATAAGCCGAAATACGCAACAAATATGGCCACCTCGTTCCTGCGATTTAACACCCTGCGATTTCTTCTTGTGGCCTTTTATAAAAAACTCCATTTATCGAACACCAATTGAGGATATAAATGATCTTAAACGAAGGAATTTAGAAAAAATTGCCGAAATTAATAATTCTCCAAACGTATTGGTTAATGTGTCTCTGAGGGTAAGAAGAAACATCAGAAGGTGTCTAGAAGTAGGAGGCGGCCATATAAAGTAGGCTTTCAAAGTAAGATAGCTCAGGATTTTATATTACATACCGTCAAAAAACATTATTTTAGGTTTTCAACGTGACAACGCTGCTTTCTTGCAAATTCGCCCTATGATTTAATCTACGCGCTACTGCTACACTATGTATACTAGGTCACAGCCGCCCTTGAGCAAAATAATTAATAATCACTCGTTATATTATAATGTTTTTATATGCGGGGATTTTAATATAGACTACTTAAAACATAGTACGTATAAGGCTCTGCTTAACGATTTAATGCTAAATTTCGACATGTATTGTTCTTCTTTGGAACCAACTAGAATAATATGTGTTAGTAGGGGGCGAAATGGTTCATCTACTAAAATTGATTATATCTTGAGTAATGTCGAAAGGACCCTGATTCGCTCTGAAATATCACAACCTAACCTAGGTGATCATCTGGCTATTAATTGTTATGTATCATTGTCTAAAGATCAAAAATGTCAAGTAATAAAACATAAATCTTTTAATACTAGTACAATTGAAAATTGTTCTTTCTTAAATGCGTTTACTATAAATGATGTTGATGAATCATTCCGTGATTTTGTGGATACAATTTTATGGGGTATTGAGGTTAGTTTTCCGCTCAGGCATTATCATTCTGGAGCTGGTAGGAATGTAAGGAAAAGCTGGTTAAACCCTGATATAGTAAGAGCGGGTATTGAATTAAAAAATAGTTTTTGGTTGATGAAAAACTTTAGTAATATAACAACCAAACAGAAAGGAGAATACGCAAATATGACCTTGGAGTCTAAAAAGGCATAATATACTAACATAATAAGTCAAACTGATAATAAACAAAGAAAAACGTGGGAAGTTGTAAATAAGACACTGGTACGAGCAAAAAATGGTTTAAATATCAGACTGGCTCATAACGGATCTCTCCTAGATAATCAACAAGACTTGGTCGAACATTTTGCCGATCATTTTTCTCACACATTAAATAAAAAACTTTTGATGCCTTCGGCAATAACATGTCTGATTCGTGCACTATTGCTCGCCACATTAATAATTCGTTTGCATTCTCGCCTGCTGAGTTGGCTGATGTACAGGTTGCAATTGTGGGTCTAAAAAATGTAAAATCTGTTGGTGGTGATGGGATTAGCACTAGACTGTTAAAGGCAATAAGTGATTTGATTGCGGAACCATTGACTTACTTAAATAATCATTCGGTCAATATGGGTCACTTTCCCAATATACTAAAGTTAGGGACTATTAACCCAATTTTTAAAAATGACGATCCAACCGATATTCATAATTATACGCCAATTACTATATTCAGTGTTTTTGCGAAAGTGGTCTAACGAGTTATTTACGATAAAATTGTTAAGTTTTTAAATAAGTATTCTCTGTTAACTGAAAATTAGTTTGGATTTAGGGCTGAAATGTCGACAGAGAATGCCGCGGATTCTTTTCTGGAATTTACATATAAAAAACTGGATTCGGGCTATGAGACTGCTGGTTTGTTCTTCGATCTGTCAGCTGCTTTCAATACCTTGAATATAGACTTTATGTGTGACAAATTATTCGCTCAGGGATTCAGAGGCAACATACTAAATTGGTTGCGTTCCTATTTAAGTGATAGAAAGATCTGTGTTAAAATTAATGGTGTCGAATCTAAGAAATGTGAATTGGATGTGGAAGTACCACAGGGGTCCGTGCTGGGACCATTGCTTTTCTTAATTTATGTAAATGATTTGCCAGCCTGCATCTCAGCAGAAAAAATTGTAAAGTTTGCCGATGATATGTCTTTTGTAATCTCAGCGCGGACCGCTTAGGAACTTGAGCTTAAAATAAAAGATATTTTTGGGGCCTTTCAGGAGTGGTGTAGATCAAATTCACTGATTCCAAATGCGAAAAAGACAATAGCAATTAAGTTTTCACTCCGGAGTTGTGTCCATCCAGGTTTTTAAGTCGATGAGAATTTAAGGCTTGAATCTCAGAAAAGCGCACGATTCTTGGGTATATAGTTCAACAATACCCTTGATTGGGTTGAACAAATTGATAGTGTTTGTAAAAGAATAAAGAAGTCGTATTTTGCTTTATCCGGAATGAAAAAGCTTCTGGATCATAAATCCTTAATTGATCTGTACTAGCCTTTAGTATATAGTCATCTGACTTACAACATCATACTTTGGGGAGGTGCTAGTATTGTAAATAGAGTTTTTGTGTCCCAAAAAAATTCAATTAATATTTAATCTGAAACCAATGGACTCGTGTAAACCCATCTTTATTGCTAATAACATTTTGACATTGCCATGTATTTATATACTCAAATTTTTGCTATATGCTAGAGAAAATCTACATCACTATCCAAAAAATAACATAAATCATACTTACAATACTAGAACTGGCCCCTTACTGAGGGTAGTTGCGCATAAAACTAGAAAGTATAAGAATACTCCATCTTATGTAGGCGTGAAGCTTTTTAGTAGACTTCCCAGTGTCTTAAGGGATAGGACATTAAAGAGCTTTAAAATTGGAATTAAAAAACTTCTGACTTCTAAAGCATATTATACTGTGACCGAATTTTTAAATGACAGTTTTTAAATGTTTGTTTGTTTGTTGTAAAATTTATTTTAAATTTATTGTATTTTTTTAGACTGTTTTAATTGACGTGTACATCCATTGTAATGGCTTACGTATGAATAAAGGGATCTATTATTATTATTATTATTATGATCTCTAGAAAGTAATAATAATATTGCAACTGTACTTAAAAATCAATCCTTGTTCTTATATTAAATTTGTATGTAAACAGAAGAACTTTTATGGTAGAGGAAATTAAAGTCTTACTTGTTTTATTTCACAATTATAATTTAGTTGCCTGACACGTGTTTCGACCCTTGCGGATCATTATCGAAGGAGTACAATACTAAATTCTGCGTGTAGTTACAAAGTTAATATCTAAGTAATAGTAATGGTAAACATGTTTTCTGGAAAATATATAGTACTGCGGGTCGCTAACCTCACTAATTTAATCAGAAGATCAGAAGGTCATTTATCTAATACCTGTGATCTACCAGTTTCTGTCTCCTTTGTAATTGTAATAGTTTATCCTCGATCGCAATATGATATGAACCATTTCTTTACATTTCGCCGGACTCCATACATTTCAAGTTTTTCAAGTATCGTTCTATGCAGATAATCATACGCCTTGGATAAATCAAGAAACATCCCTAGTGCAAACTCACCCCTCTCAATGTGTAACACTCTATTTCTGATTAAAAACTAGTCCCGGACTGCTGGTTGAAACAAACCTATGATGTGTGATTTTTTTGTAATACTGACTCAAGTCGAAACGCCACAAAAGGACAGATTTTTACTTTTTCCTGATTTTTAACAAATCTGTTCAATTAAATTAGTTGTCAAAAATATAATAAAATATGAAACAGCTGTAAACCGGAACTACGTTGGGGTAACCCGAGAAATACCCAGGAGTCCCCCACTCGAGAGGGTCCCCTGATAGGGGATAAAAAGACAAAATTATTTAACACGATCTGGAAATATTGAAAAAAAAGTTGGAAAAAGTTCCGATAAAATATTATTTAGGAAATTTGGATCAAAATGAATTGAGTCAGGTCAAAAATTGCTTTGGATACTTATCAAATCTTGCTACCTCAATATCTCACAAATTCATTGAAGAGTGGCTTGGAGTAAACAGTCAGTTTTCCAAAACTTTCTCAAATGACGTGTCATTTTCTTTTTCATCTTAGCTGCTTTCTGTTAGGATTTCGAGAGAGATCAGTCTTACGAAATATGTCAGAGAGTAAGCCCATTTTTTAATAATTCAGGAGCATCACTGTCGGATGTCTGAACAGCACTTATTTTTAATTATCCCTGTCACCACTGCAAAAATACCTGAACGAACTTTTTCTAATGTGTGAATTTATGCTTGAAGCAAGAAAGCTAAGAAAAAAGCAAATTCTAATTATGCTAAACATTTATTAAGCGAAAACCATAATTCTAATGACAATATAGAATTTTACACTTAGACAACAAAGAGAAGAGATTATATCTATTGGAATCGATGCAAATAAATAAATATAAAAATACAAATTTACGACTAAATGAAAAGTTGGGTCTGGGGAATTCCCCGTTATTGAACCTTTTTCATTAATATAATTTAATTACATATTAAACGACAAAAATCGTTATTAAATCTTATTTATTAATTCTATTGTATATAATTTCTAATTAGGTACTTAGGGTTGTGTAGTATACTTTTGTGTTATATTCATTCAGTTATAAACATCTGAAGAAGCCACAGTGTTGGCGAAACAATTGTCAAGAAATTTTAAATAAAAGTTAGTGGAAATCTAGAAACAAATGTTTCATTCTATAAATTTAATATGGATCTCCATCAAGTATCGGCTAACTCCATTCAATAGCTGAAATATTAGTTTGATTTCTGAAAGATGTATAACGTTTTTTATTGTTAACTTTTGTATTGTTAACTACCTATATTTTAATGGCGTATTTTAAACATTGCAAATATGTTTTGAAATAAATGCTTATCTATCTATCAATCTATCTAATTAACAAATTTGCATCTGTTTTCACTTGTTGATATTAGATGTAAACATTTGAAATGCTGTAAACCATTTTCTTCTTCTAATAAATTATTTCTTTCCAATAAAGTTTTTAAGGAAAAAAATGTATCTGCTTTTTAACAATGCATGTTCCATAAGATTAGTTTCCAGCCTATAGATGGCCTTCCAGCTCCTTTTTTGTGTTGAATAGAACCTGTTTCTCTCATCAGGTTCTTCTCAAGCATTGATAAAAATCCTCAGCAGGAAATGCGACGTTAGGAATATTTTCGCGAAAATCGTTCATGCACAAAGGCTGATTGTATTGCCACTAACGATTGACTCTAACCCCGTTTTGAAAATGCACTTCAACTATGAATTTTATGTGCTATTCCTTAAAACTCACTGCGTAAATTATTCATGAAATTGGACAAATTGGCGATGACTCAAATTACGTGTACCTAACGCCTGTTAAAGATGAAGGAATAACTGATTTATGCTGCTATTTGCTGACACCCAACAGGTATTAACCTCTACTGCTTTGATGGCAATAATATTTGCTTGCACGGTGCATAAGTATAATTATTGAAAAATACTGTGATTCTTACCCTTTATTTATTTTATATTAACATATAAGTAATTCATACTTTTAGCCACAGTTCCGGCCCTGCTCTAAACCATAAACCACCACCAATTTTTACAAAATCAGAAACTGGAATCAAAGAATATAAGCGAAAGACTGTTAACTTCCGCACAACACGGGTTTCGAAAAAACCTCTCTACTAGCAGAGCTGCCTACGATCTCTTGGAATATATTTATAAAACAATAAATTCTAATTATTATACTATAACTCTATTTTTCGATTTAACTCGAGCATTTGACTGCGTCGACACCGCCATCTTACTTAGAAAGTTACATGCTCTGGGAATACGTGGTAATTCTCTGACTGGCTGGATTCATTTCTCTCTAATCGCCACATAAGAGTAAAACTTCTGGGCTCCTATTTAGAGAAACTAAATATTGGATATGGCGTTCCCCAAGGAGGCGTAATTTCTCCATTGCTCTTTGTGCAGTCCGCCCGGTATATCTACGGACCGACCGGCGACCATTATTTGTTTATGTTTCCTTCATCAGCGCTTACTCATTGGATTACGAATACACTTTTTGTACTTGATATATTATATCCATGAGTCAGGATGTTAGTTTATTATTATTTCACGTTTTTGGATAATAAAACAGAACGAATATAGCGCTCGAACTGAAAACTGTTCTGTACCTTTATTAATTTTGTATACAATAAACTTTACTTTTTCGGACGTATTGTTTCATTTCGGAGCCAGTCGGGCTCAGCCGACATTTGCACTATTTATAAACAATTTGGAAAAATATTGAATATCGAATATCAGCTCTGCAAAGCTAATATTATATGCAGATGATGCAACAGTAGTCATATCTGCTTATACACTTAACCAACTACTTGAAATAACTTATATAATTCTAATTGAATCATAGATATCTCCGGGGTGAAGATTACTCATATTAAACAGGAAAGAAAAATCCAAAATTCTTCACAAATATTTAATAATTCGCTCTACGCGTTTCGGTTTCTTAAACCATTTTCAAGAGCTATCTAAAAAGTTTATTCATATAATAATCTCAGGTATAAATCAAAATAATTTGGTGTTACTTACATAATATAGACAAAACTTTACATTAAGGACACAAACAAGCTCACAATGGCGAGCACAGGTTTACTAACTATATAAAACGGGATAAACCCAATACTTTAAATATTTGTGAAGAATTTTGGATTTTTCTTTCCTGTTTAATATGAGTAATCTTCACCCCGGAGATATCTATGATTCAATTAAAACTGCTAGTCCAAGCAACCTACTCCGGTTATACACAAATCTTTCATTTAAGAGATGCAAAATTGAAGGTCACATATGGTTTAACTTAAAATGCACTAAGAAGCAACTTATTCCGAATTACATACAACATAGATTCAAGAACAATATAAATATACCCTATAGGTCACAGGTCAACTTAATGAAATTAAAACGTTCCATGATTAGAGAAGAAAATCGTATATGGTTTTCTAAGAAAGCATTGTGTATTGTTAAGCTTAATTTTATCTTTTCACTGTTGAATGTTCACTATTCTAACAATGAAGTTAATGCTTTTCACAACAATTTGTCGGACAGGTTAAGTTTCTTTAGAAATAGGCATTATAGTAAATTAGATAAGAAATTACAGAACTTATCAAAACAGAAATACGAATCTGAGTGTTTAGAACATCGTAAATATTCTGATCATGTTTTTCACCCAAAAATTTTGAATATGACAAATTGCGCCTTTTCAGATGTTGAACTCTCATTTTTAGAAAAGGGATTAAAATATTGCCCTAATTTGGGCATAGGGGAGAAGGATGTGACTTCTTTGTTGGCTGATATAGAAATGGCCCTAAAGTTTTGTGATGTTGATGTGATGAATTCTGTTAGAGGGTTTTGTAGACACATTATTAGGAAACAGAAGGATAATTTTGGTAATCAACGATATAATAATAAAATTCATCTACAAAAGAATATTTGCCGAACTTTGAGACAAAAAATAAAATTAAATGACTTAGTATTGGGAAAGGCAGACAAGGGCAATTGTTTGGTAATTATGGAAAAACAACAATATTTCAATAAGGTTCAAAACTTTTTGGATAATAATAATATGATTATCGAGCTTAAGAAACATCCGAATGCGTCTTACACTACAGAACTTAAAAGATTAATTAATGGCCAAAATTTTTATGATGAACTTAAGATGAATAAACCTGTAATTCCTATGAATTCTAGTACCCCTTTATTATACGGTATGGTCAAAATTCACAAAATTGATATGCCAATTAGACCTGTGGTTAGTTTTGTATCTTCATCGGCATATTTTTTAGCAAAATGGCTAGACAAATGTTTGAGAAGCCTCTTGGACTTTCAAAATAAATACAGTATTAAGAACACCAATGAATTAATTCAAGATTTAAAAAGTATTAACTTGCCAAATGATTGCCTTTTGGTTTCTTTTGATGTGGTCAATCTGTTTCCAAGTATCCCCCGACAACAGGTGGTGAATATCGTGGAACGTTTGCTTGGAGAGAACTTATCTCTGTCTGATAATGTACGGAGGGGTATAACGTCCCTTTTGAATAAATGTCTAGGTTTAAATTTTTTTAGATTTAATGACAAGTTCTTTAAAATGACGGATGGTTTACCCATGGGTTCAGGTCTTTCCCCCTTTTTAGCTGAAATTTTTATGGGTGATTTTGAAAATAAATTGTTTAATTCAAATTTTTACCTTCTAGATAAAATTTTATTATGGCGCAGATATGTTGATGATACTTTTATTGTTTGGACAGGAACAGGGAATGAGTTGGAAATTTTTTTCAAGTTTTTAAATTCTTTAAACAACCACATCAAATTTACAAAAGAAATAGAATCTGATTGTTGTCTGAATTTTTTAGATTTGACAATAAAGAGGGTGAATAACGTTTTTGAGTATGCTATTTATCGGAAAAACACACATACAGACAATGTTATACCTGCTGACTCAAATCATTGTTTAGCTCATAAAATGGCAGCTTTTAACTCTTTGATCCATCGTTTGTTCACTATCCCACTCTTACCTTTAGAATTTGAGAAGGAAAAGAACATCATCTTTCAAATTGCTTATAACAACGGATACAAGATATCACTAATCAATAATTTAATAAGAAAAAAATTTAATGGCATGCTTAAGAGGGTGTTGACTGACCCCTTGGATAAGACCATAACATCTTTTCAACCTCCTAGGTATATAAGGCTTACTTTTTTGGGCACTGTTTCTCTGAGAGTGGGTAATGTATTGAAGTCTTTAAACAACAATTTTAAAATAGCTTACAAATCGGTAAACAATTTACGTAGCTTTATTCTCGAGAGTAAAGGATTCAATTAACGTGCTTGACAAGAGTGGGGTGTATTTGTTGTCCTGTAACTCTTGCACGGCTAAATATGCTGGTCAGACAGGACGTAGTTTTAATGTTAGAATAAAAGAACATTTAAACTCTCAGAAATCGCCTAATGACAAGAGATCAGCTTTTGGCCTACATTTAAGAGAAAATTTACATAGTTTTAATACTAAAGACAACTTTAAAATGCAACATAATGCGAATAAAGGCCTAAAGTTGAATTTTTTAGAAAATATTGAAATAGCGAAATTAGAGATAAATAATCAAATTGAGTGTTTGAACGACCCTGTCAACGCCCACTATAGGGAAGCGGCGAGAATTATAAACGAATTTAAGTAGTGAATAATTGTTTAAATATGGAACCTCTCTTTGTACAATCTAGATGTCGCTGTGGTTCGGTGTATTTTGTTTTATTTTTTAAGTGTTTTATTTTTAAATGTTTTTTGGGTTTATCCCGTTTTATATAGTTAGTAAACCTGTGCTCGCCATTGTGAGCTTGTTTGTGTCCTTAATGTAAAGTTTTGTCTATATTATGTAAGTAACACCAAATTATTTTGATTTATACCTGAGATTATTATATGAATAAACTTTTTAGATAGCTCTTGAAAATGGTTTAAGAACCCGAAACGCGTAGAGCGAATTATTAAATATTTGTGAAGAATTTTGGATTTTTCTTTCCTGTTTAATATGAGTAATCTTCACCCCGGAGATATCTATGATTCAATTAAAACTGCTAGTCCAAGCAACCTACTCCGGTTATACACAAATCTTTCATTTAAGAGATGCAAAATTGAAGGTCACATATGGTTTAACTTAAAATGCACTAAGAAGCAACTTATTCCGAATTACATACAACATAGATTCAAGAACAATATAAATATACCCTATAGGTCACAGGTCAACTTAATGAAATTAAAACGTTCCATGATTAGAGAAGAAAATCGTATATGGTTTTCTAAGAAAGCATTGTGTATTGTTAAGCTTCATTTTATCTTTTCACTGTTGAATGTTCACTATTCTAACAATGAAGTTAATGCTTTTCACAACAATTTGTCGGACAGGTTAAGTTTCTTTAGAAATAGGCATTATAGTAAATTAGATAAGAAATTACAGAACTTATCAAAACAGAAATACGAATCTGAGTGTTTAGAACATCGTAAATATTCTGATCATGTTTTTCACCCAAAAATTTTGAATATGACAAATTGCGCCTTTCCAGATGTTGAACTCTCATTTTTAGAAAAGGGATTAAAATATTGCCCTAATTTGGGCATAGGGGAGAAGGATGTGACTTCTTTGTTGGCTGATATAGAAATGGCCCTAAAGTTTTGTGATGTTGATGTGATGAATTCTGTTAGAGGGTTTTGTAGACACATTATTGGGAAACAGAAGGATAATTTTGGTAATCAACGATATAATAATAAAATTCATGTACAAAAGAATATTTGCCGAACTTTGAGACAAAAAATAAAATTAAATGACTTAGTATTGGGAAAGGCAGACAAGGGCAATTGTTTGGTAATTATGGAAAAACAACAATATTTCAATAAGGTTCAAAACTTTTTGGATAATAATAATATGATTATCGAGCTTAAGAAAGATCCGAATGCGTCTTACACTACAGAACTTAAAAGATTAATTAATGGCCAAAATTTTTATGATGAACTTAAGATGAATAAACCTGTAATTCCTATGAATTCTAGTACCCCTTTATTATACGGTATGGTCAAAATTCACAAAATTGATATGCCAATTAGACCTGTGGTTAGTTTTGTATCTTCATCGGCATATTTTTTAGCAAAATGGCTAGACAAATGTTTGAGAAGCCTCTTGGACTTTCAAAATAAATACAGTATTAAGAACACCAATGAATTAATTCAAGATTTAAAAAGTATTAACTTGCCAAATGATTGCCTTTTGGTTTCTTTTGATGTGGTCAATCTGTTTCCAAGTATCCCCCGACAACAGGTGGTGAATATCGTGGAACGTTTGCTTGGAGAGAACTTATCTCTGTCTGATAATGTACGGAGGGGTATAACGTCCCTTTTGAATAAATGTCTAGGTTTAATTTTTTTTAGATTTAATGACAAGTTCTTTAAAATGACGGATGGTTTACCCATGGGTTCAGGTCTTTCCCCCTTTTTAGCTGAAATTTTTATGGGTGATTTTGAAAATAAATTGTTTAATTCAAATTTTTACCTTCTAGATAAAATTTTATTATGGCGCAGATATGTTGATGATACTTTTATTGTTTGGGCAGGAACAGGGAATGAGTTGGAAATTTTTTTCAAGTTTTTAAATTCTTTAAACAACCACATCAAATTTACAAAAGAAATAGAATCTGATTGTTGTCTGAATTTTTTAGATTTGACAATAAAGAGGGTGAATAACGTTTTTGAGTATGCTATTTATCGGAAAAACACACATACAGACAATGTTATACCTGCTGACTCAAATCATTGTTTAGCTCATAAAATGGCAGCTTTTAACTCTTTGATCCATCGTTTGTTCACTATCCCACTCTTACCTTTAGAATTTGAGAAGGAAAAGAACATCATCTTTCAAATTGCTTATAACAACGGATACAAGATATCACTAATCAATAATTTAATAAGAAAAAAATTTAATGGCATGCTTAAGAGGGTGTTGACTGACCCCTTGGATGAGACCATAACATCTTTTCAACCTCCTAGGTATATAAGGCTTACTTTTTTGGGCACTGTTTCTCTGAGAGTGGGTAATGTATTGAAGTCTTTAAACAACAATTTTAAAATAGCTTACAAATCGGTAAACAATTTACGTAGCTTTATTCTCGAGAGTAAAGGATTCAATTAACGTGCTTGACAAGAGTGGGGTGTATTTGTTGTCCTGTAACTCTTGCACGGCTAAATATGCTGGTCAGACAGGACGTAGTTTTAATGTTAGAATAAAAGAACATTTAAACTCTCAGAAATCGCCTAATGACAAGAGATCAGCTTTTGGCCTACATTTAAGAGAAAATTTACATAGTTTTAATACTAAAGACAACTTTAAAATGCTACATAATGCGAATAAAGGCCTAAAGTTGAATTTTTTAGAAAATATTGAAATAGCGAAATTAGAGATAAATAATCAAATTGAGTGTTTGAACGACCCTGTCAACGCCCACTATAGGGAAGCGGCGAGAATTATAAACGAATTTAAGTAGTGAATAATTGTTTAAATAATGGAACCTCTCTTTGTACAATCTAGATGTCGCTATGGTTCGGTGTATTTTGTTTTATTTTTTAAGTGTTTTATTTTTAAATGTTTTTTGGGTTTATCCCGTTTTATATAGTTAGTAAACCTGTGCTCGCCATTGTGAGCTTGTTTGTGTCCTTAATGTAAAGTTTTGTCTATATTATGTAAGTAACACCAAATTATTTTGATTTATACCTGAGATTATTATATGAATAAACTTTTTAGATAGCTCTTGAAAATGGTTTAAGAAACCGAAACGCGTAGAGCGAATTATTAAATATTTGTGAAGAATTTTGGATTTTTCTTTCCTGTTTAATATTATATAATTCTGCTTAGATTTTCCGTTTGGTGTTAAACAAATCACCTAGTTGTTAACACAAATAAAACCCATTTCATGGCAAGCGAAAGGTCCCTGATTTAAACTTAAAAATAATAATTCTATTACAAGAGTAGAACAATGCAAGTTTCTGGGTCTTCACATAGGCTCACAATTAAAGTGGACAGCCCATGTAGACAATGTTGCTGCAAAATTAAACTCTGCTTATTATGTCATTGTCAACTTAAAAACCTTTATGAGCCACAAACAATAATTATTAAATATATATTATGCTTTGGCCTACAGCCACTTAAGCTTTCTTGTGCTTTACTGGAGACAAACAACGAAACTTCATAGATTATTTATTCTTCAAAAAAGAATTGTTCGTAAAATCTCCACCTTAAGCCCACTAGAGTCATGCAGAGAAACCTTTCGACAGCATAAGATTCTCACTCTTCCTGGTATTCTGATTCTTAGTGCACTGATGTTTGTTAAGAAACCCTCCTACAAGTTTCAATATACTTCAGATATACATGAACGCAACACTAGAAACTCAAATAAAATCTATATTTCAGGCTACAAAACATCATCATATCGGAAAAGCCATTTCTGCTTTTGCAGCAGATTATATAATTCACTACCAGAATCTCTTAGAAAAATTTCTCATGTAAAGAACTTTAAAAAAAAAGTTAAGTGCTATTTTATAAAAACAATTTTTACGACATGCGTGAATACTATAACATTATCCTCAAATGCCTTATGACCTATCACTTTAGATCTCTCATTGTTTATTTCTTGACATTGTCAGCAGGTTACATTGCAAATTTTTATGGCTGTAGATTTAATAAATAAATAATAAATAAATGTAATAGACATAATATACCCGTGCAAAGGAGGGTTAAGTAGACATAGTTCTATTTTCTTAGATTTTCGATAACATTCTTCATAAACAATTTTGAAGATGTTTTACGTTGAATTTTAACCGATAGTATAACAAGTAATACCTGTACATGTTAAGCTTCTATCTCATCCACTATCAATAAAGAATTGTTTGTTAGTTGAAATAATGCATACATTCCACTCTATAAACTCGCTATGGTTCAGCTCGGTGAGTAATGTATTCAATGTCAACCGATATACCAAAGTGCAATTTGTTTGGCCCTTTGTTGCCTGTATTTCTATAGTATGTACAAATGAACTAACCAGATTTAATGCATTAAAATGTTGCAAACAAACGTAAATTTAAAAAATGCATTTTCTATTTTGGTTTAAATTCTTACCGGTAATAATAATTTAGATAATCTGAGTAATAAAGTAAATGAAATTTAATAAACAAATAGTTAAATAGTAATTATAATTATTATTACAGCCACTAAAGTTTATGACCGACGAAGCGCGGGAAATTTTCGGAAACTACGCCAGGCTTTTCCAGCCTCTGCGCCCGGTAATTTCGGAGTTTTATAGCAAACTAACGCTTTGCCAAACGTCGGAAAATAAGCGCGAAGCGTTACACATGCGCGGGCTCTTTATTTACACAGTGAAATGTCTTTTTAACTGTTATTTCCACCTTTTGGTTAATTGTTATTCAAATGGGCTTCCATTCTGTCGGCCCCTTTTCGCTGGGTTTAGTGCTAATGGTCCTATTGTATCTTATTCCTACAGTGTAATTTTCTAAAAAGTTGAGGAAGAGAAGAAGGCTTTGTTAAAGTTTATCTCTTCAAATTCTAAAATATTCTAGACAATAGTACGTTTACGGGCCTTGAGTGTCAGCATTATATTATAATATTTATGGTGCTTTTGAAAAGCATCCTGAAGGAAAATCGAATAAAGCGTTCATAATTATTTAACAGATGAACTCCAAAAACAACACATAGTCCAAGTCTCGAAGCTTTAATAAAGATAGTGGATATGTTAATGTTGTGTTTATTACATACTTAAGTCTGATGATGCGTTAACGGGCGAGACATTTACCTATTCACCAAAAAATTTGAGACTAAGAAATCGTGTTATCTATTTATTTATTTATTGTTTCCTGTTATCTTTGGGTTCCAGACAGGATATGTTCCCATTAGACCAACCACTATTTACAAGTTACAATTATAACGAATTATTTATAATTTACATTGCATTGTTAATATTTATGTAATAGTTCTATAGTACTGATCAACAATAATAATTCGCTAACCCTAGTAATATTCTAATTGTGATGGTAAAAATGCTTCACTTCACGATAACAGTCAATTTATGTATATCTTAACATTAAAAAGATATACGTCTATCTACACACTTTCACAAATAGTAACACAACTTATGATTATTAAGCATTAAGTGAAAGTTAAGGGATGGGTTTTAATTCTTGCTTTGAAGATATCTACTGAATTATAGAAAAAGTCCGCTTCATTACATATTGCGTTGGAATTTTAAACATTCTTGAGAATGGGGAATTTATAGAGCTGTTAGTCCGGGAGAAATGCGATCTGAACAAGATATTTTGATTAAGCTACTTCTGTGTACGATCTTCTGTGCTCTAAATATCTAATTTTGTACTTAAAACGCAACTGTTCCATGACATCAAAATAAATATTATCTCTAAATACCAAACACTTGAAGAATCTATTCTGAACAGATTCTATACGCGATTTATAGATATTATATAGGGGGTTCCAAGCGGTCGAGGCAAAATTGAGCCGGCTAAAAATATAGGCATAGTAAAGTGTAATTAACGTTTTTTGTTGTCTGAAGTGTTTTCGTTGTCTATTTACAAACCCAAGCATTCTGCATGTATTAGCCACCATATTTTCTATGTGAAGGTCAAACTTTAGCTTTTCATCAAATATAACTTCTAGATCTCTGGCCTGGCACTCCCTTTTCAGAAAGCTGACACCAAGTTTATAATTATTTATTATTTTATTGCGATTTCGTGTAAAGGTAATTAAGAAACACTTTTTTAGATTAACAAATAGATAATTTTTGGTGCACTAATCATGAAACCTATCAAGGTCATCCTGTATTTTATCACAGTCGTTAGTTCTAGTTACTTGTTTATACATTTTGAGGTCACCTACATAAAATAGAAATTTACAATGTCGGAAACAGAGCTGGATGTCATTGATATATATATGAGAAACAGTAATGGTCCCAGGTGGCTACCCTGGGGTACACCTGACGTAGAGATAAAGATGTCTGGGTAACAGCCGGCAACTGAGAAGAGCTGCTCTCTATCAGTTAAGTATGACTTGAACCAATCCAGAACAATGCCACCCACCCCTACCTGAGATAAAGTGGCGGCTCGTCAGATGAGGCAAGTGAGGCGCCGCCTCACTAGGTTTTTGATAAAAATTCATTAATAAAAAATAAATTATATTAACCCTAATTTTTCCATAAATATTATCTTCTTTACGAAATAAAAATAAACATTAACATTGGCCAAGACCAAATCAGTATTACTGATGCATAATATGAATATAGTTTTTGTTTATTAACGAATACGTTATTTTTGCCTATAACGTAGTAAGTGCAATAACACACTACAGCGAAATAATATTCACCTCGAAATTCATGCCCATGAATTTAAAAGCCCAAGACGTCGTTCCGACTTACGCTATAATATCTTTATCTCACTTCTTCATACACGTTTGTTTAATGCTTTCAGAGGCGACCATAAGTTCGCCGGTGTTTGTATTGCGCATATTTTTCGTTTATTGTACACGCATTGCATGGGTCGTAGGTCGTAGCGTAGATCACAGGTGTCAGATTACTTTATTCGGTGGTTCCCACTGTCCCCAGAGCTTTCCGTTCATCGATTTTATTTAATTAGTTTTTATATTTTAGTCGTGAATTGATTTTGATTAGTGTTAGTGTCGCGTGTCGCTATTTTTCTCGACGTGAACATGAATCCGTGGCATGATATTGTGATGTCCCTTGTGGAAACGTCTTTATCAAGACGTAATGAACAAGAAAAGCCAGAAATCATTTGCTGCGAGAGGCCTACCCCTCAGATAAGTACTCTTAAAGAGGACAAAAAAGACGGAAAACAATATACCCGCAGTTTTCAAAGTTCTTGGTACGGAACTCATACCTGGATTTGTGGTAGCGTTTTTAAACAGCGCTTATATTGTTGGCCGTGCTTATTATTGGGAAAAACTAAAAACGTGTGGACTTCTGATGGCTATGCAGATTTTAAAAATTTTTGCAGGGCAGTTAAAATCCACGACGCGTCTAAAGAGCATATTCAGAATTTCTTAGGTTTTGTACGTTTATCCCAAAATCGATACACAATTAAAGACGCTTTGCAAGAAAATGCTAGCCAATACAAATTGTTGTATAACGAGGATGTTAGGAAAACCCGTTTATTAATGACATACCTTATTGACACAACCATAATATTAGGAAAGCAAGAACTTGCATTTAGGGGACATAACGAAGCTGAAAGTTCGCTTAATAGAGGAAATTTTAAAGAAATCTTTAACTGTTTAATTAAGAGAAATAATGAGCTTGTCAATCATTTTAAAGATAAACATGTTTTTACTGGACAGTCGAAAACTATTCAAAACGAACTAATTTTTTGTATTACCGAGTATATGAAAGATGTAATAACAAAAGAAATATTGGACGCAATTTTTTTTTCTGTAGTAGTGGATGATACAACAGACATTGTAGCGATAGCTCAGTGTTCTATTACACTACGGTACGTAAATAAATCAGCAGAAATTAAGGAACGTTTTTAGGATTTTTCGATGTAAGTTTAGATACGAGGGCTTCTGCGTTATATGATTTACTAACTACTGTCCTGCAGCATTTTAATTTTAAAGAAAAATTGGTAGCCCAATGTTACGATGGAGCAGCTGTCATGGCCGGAGAACTGACAGGACTACAAGCGCAAATTAAATCTGATGCTCCTCAGGCACTTTATACACATTGCGCAGCACACAGACTTAATTTAATATTACAACAAGGTACACAAAATATTAGAGAAACCAGAATCTTTTTTGCAACGTTAAAAGGTTTGCCGTCATTTTTTCATAAATCTTATAAGCGAACTTCTATTTTAAATAAAATAATGAGTGCCTCAAGCCAATGACACTAGATGGTATTCTAGGTCAAAAATTTTATTCTTTGTTGCAAATAACTGGGAAGGCCTAGTTTTGGTATTTAAAAATATGGTTGAAAACAGAGAATTAGACTCAGAAACAATTCATATGGCCAAGGGTTATTTAAAAGACTTATTTGACTTTGAATTTGCCTTTTTAACATTTACTTTTAAAAACATTTTTTTAATTACTGATATCCTCTTTCAAATTTTTTAACTAAGTAATCTTGATGTTCATTATTGTAAATCACAAATTAACATTGCTGTTACTCGATTACAAGAAATCCGCTGCGAAAGTATAGTACAGTCCATTATTGACGAAGTAAAAATACATAACTGTGTTGTTTCTAACCGACAAAATTCCAGAATGAGTGAAACAGAATTATTTCAAAAATAAAAAACTTTTTATTACGAGATTTTGGATTGTATAATGTTTCAAATTAATGTACGGTTTGAAGATCTGAACAAAGTTGAATTTGTAAAACTTCTTAATAGTACAATTTATAAAAAGTTTTTCACTAATTTTCCTAACGACTTATTAAACTCATTAGAAAATACATACCCTAAAATTTTTGACAAAGAGCGTCTAAAAAATGAATTGAGCATAATTTATCGAGATGAACAATTTTTAAATATTTCCATACTTGACACACTTAAACTAATAAATGAACTAAAATTGATCTCTATATTTTCGAAAGTCTATAAGTTAGCAGTATTAATTTTAACAATTCCAGTTACTAGCGTACAAGCTGAACGAGATTTTTCTTGCTTGAAGCGCATTAAGACTTATTTACGTAATACAATCTCACAAGACAGACTGAACGCCCTGTCACTCATGTTGAAAAAGAATTATTAATTAATCTTAGTGAAAATATTGGCCAATTTTATGATGATATAATTGACAGATTTGCGGCCCTAAAAGATAGGCGTATTAATTTAATTTATAAAAAGTAATTTTTTCAAAACAAGAATTTAAAAAGACAAAAAAAAACATCCTATGATGAATTGCAAAATAAACTTGGATTTATTAAGATATCTGAGGATGAAAGGCCCTACTAAATTTAGTAAAATTGGGTGTGGTCCATAAAAATGTTCCATATATTTATAGGCTTTGCCTATATGGTCAGACACCAAAAATTCGCCTCACCTCATCTAAATGTCACGAGCCGCCACTGCTGAGATAACTTTTTCAGGAGTAAAAGATGGCTAATTTTGTCAAACGCTTTACTAAAGTCCGTATAGATCGAGTCAACCTGGATTCGGTTATCCATACTTCCTATGATAAGCTCCGAGTAACATATAAAATTTGACTCTGTTGACCTTTTGGGGTAGAATCCATGTTGATGGATACTGATTTTATTTTTGATTATAAGGGTTGATATATGGCTTTTTCAAAAACTTTAGCAAATATACAGAGCTTGGTTATAGGCCGGTAGTTGTTGATGTCGCTTCTATTGCCTTGAAAATTGGTATAACCAAAGATTTTTTCCATGAATTGGGGAACGATCCTGTACGAAATGATTGGTTAAATAGCAGGGACAAAGGGAGTGCCAGACTGTCAGCGCATTTGGCAACAAATAATCCTGGAATGCTGTCTGTGCCAGCGCCCTTTCTTGTATCTAAGCTTTTTAGAATTTTCTGTATTTGTACAGGATTAAAATAAAGATAGGAGATGTGGGCACAGGCGTCCCCATCAGCGTCAGTTTTAGTGAGGGCTTTTGATTTTGGCTAAGAAACACTTTTAAAATATTGAGTAATGTGATTGATATAATTAAAGTAGTTTTGTTTAATTAGGCGCTTGGAACGAATCCTTAAGGGTTTAAATGTATTATAATCTTGTAAATTGTTATACACCTTTCATTTTTCATGACATTTATTTTTTTCTTTTATCACTTTAATCGTTGTACTAGAGAAATATACCGGAAATTTAGCATTACGATATTCGTATGGTACGTTATCACTTATCGCGGAGTTTAATTTATTATATAAGTAAGATATATTATTTTCTAATGCATTATCTTGGAATGCATTTTCCCAGGAGACTTTTAACAAGATGTTATTAATTGTAATCAGCTCGGCGGAAATTACGAAACTGACAGCTGGGAGAGTTACCCGTTCTCAACGATAGGTGTGATATTTCGAACTCTATGCTCGGATGACGGAGGTCCTCTGTGATTAACGGAGAGAGACAGTGCGTCAGGCAACCAACCAAGGAAACACCATTACACAATACTAAATCCAATATGTTACCCCTGCTGTTCCCTATATATTTATTTATTTTATTACTTTACTAATTTGTGATATCCTAAATTAGGTACCTACCTAAATGAGATAAACTTTGAAATTGAATTATTCGAAACGTGGGTCTATCGAAGAATTCTGAAAATTCCATGTACTGATTACGCAACAAACACTGACGCCATGAAGAGAGTGAACAAGGAGAGGGACATAATAGAGGCTATTAAGATCCGAAAGTACAATATCTTGGACATACCACACGAGGGGGAAAATATGCTATGCTGCAACTGATTGTACTGGGAAAGATCTGTGGAAGGAGAAACGTAAAAAGGCGCGGAATATCCTGGCTGCGAAAATTGAAGGAATGGTTTGGATGCACCTCGGGTGAACTCTTCAGAGCAGCAGCCTCCAAAGTCAGAATAGCCATGATTATTGTCAATCTACGTCGCGGAGATGGCACTTGAAGAAGTCTAAGGCTCGCCGTCCACAGCACACTTTGTGATAGATTAATCGCTGAATAATAAGGGTTTTCCAATAGATCATGTATGTTTATATCGTATGTAAATGAATACCATTGAAACTACTAAAGTGAATCCTTTAGCTTAAACAATTTCTGGTTAAAACTCTAATTTCATTACTAAAGAACAGAACGAAAATGTTATTTCATCGTTCAAGCGAATCAGGGCTGGCGTCCTACAATTTACAATTTGTACACTGCCGACATAGCAAGAGCTGGAGTCACCAAACCTATTTGCCGATTACACGACGATTACAGCATCCTCCAGGGGACCGGAATTGGTTGCTGCCCGACTGTAGTGCCACGTTGCGCGTAATGAAGCCTAAAATCATCACTGAAAGATACGCCCAAACGAAGGAAAAACCCAGGTCATCCTTTGCACGAGTCGAGAGCCCAGCAACCTTCAATACGTACACGTGTTAGGAACACCCCAATAAATTGGCAAAATTATGTCAAATATCTTGGCCTTGACTTCAAAGAAGATGGTCTGGGACACCAACACAACATCCAGACTCAAGAAATCGAATGCTCAACTAGCCGTCATTTATCCACTTCTAACCAGAAATAGCAGAATCAGTATCACCACAAAAAATCTTATAACAAAATATTTATTAGACCGGTTCTGACATATGGTCATTGGCGTACATAGGGCTATTTTCCAGGGGGGGGGGGGCTGGCCCCTGAGATGCGATGACCGATGAAGCCGAGTCGACGCTCAATGTACAATTAGTGAGCACGATTAGCATCATAATTCATAAATAGTTTTTCTTCTACTTATGTCCCTTGTCGCTGTAACGTAACTCTACAAAAATATATAAAAGTATTTCTGGCGTGACGTTTTCCTTGACGTAATTATTTTCTATATGGAAAAGAGCAGTGCTTAAGGGCTCTCCCATAGTAGACATCAGCCACGTCTTAATTCCACGCATTGATGAAAATCTCTAAAACGCTCGCATCCGGCTGAGCTGACTGGAATGACAATTGTAACTTGGATCAATTTATAGAGATTTAGGCAGAAGTCTTGTTTTACGTGTTCCCTCAGGACTCCAATTGTAACATAATTTTGGTTTTACACGTTTTCCATTATTAAACATTCTGCTCCTAAAAGAGTCTCAGCAATTTGAAGGATATCCTTATAATAACCTACAAGAGGTTTTCCATTTTCGAGATCTAAATTTAAAAACTCATCGATCGATTGGACTAAAGGTAGACTTTCAAACCTGTTATTCATATTAACTATTATTATATTATCAATCACTGGATAATATATATTAATTTTCCAATATTCACTGGCGCGTGTATCAGACGGCAAATCAATCCAATTTCCTTTACCAACTGTAGATTCAATATAAAAGTCTCTGTCGCCGCTACTTCCACCGACTCGATTGTGTTTTCTTTTGCTTACTCTTGTGGGTTCCAGAGAAACTTCATGCTTTTCTGCAAACTCTTCTATCTCCTTCCAACGTTCATCAAAATTGTTCCGGTTTTGTTCAAAACCAGTAATAGTGCCTATTATCATGGTGCCAGCTTGTCCGAGAGTTGCTTTTTTACTTTGGAAGAATTTACTCAATACATGAATTACTAATAATACGGAGTAGAATACGTGTAAATAAACTATGATCTCCGGTTTTGAAATCGAAGTTAATAAACCTACGGCTTTCGCCACATGTTTGTCTTTATTTTGACTTATTTCTTCTTCCAGTGCTGTTTTAAGTGCATCATAACTATTTATTACAGCCTTACAATTTTCATATCGACAGCTGCATCCTGTGGACTTAAGCTGCCTATTTCACGACCAGTCTTTATATCAAGAGAATCTTGTAATTTTTTTAGATGAGCATGACCGTCAGGGTGTAAAAAATGGATATACAGTACTTCTAGATTATTAAAAAAGTTAGTTGCAGGTGACACATTAGCGCATGAGTCTATAACAGTTAGATTAAGTTTATGTGCTAGACAATGCACGAAAATAGCATGAGGATACTTCTCCTTAATGATTGTTTGCAGACCTTTGTGTTTTCCGGACATCACACTCGCGCCATCATATGACTGTACAAGTATGGCTACATTATCTAAACTACATTTATTAAAAAAATCAAAAGTCATCGCAGCCAAGCTTTTTGCATCTCTACTAGTAGAGCAATCAATAAATCCCATGAACGACTCTTCAACTTCCAACTCCATCACGTATCTCAAACGCGGCTGCGGCGGTGTTCCGACCAATGGCGTGCGCCATGCGTTGTGGCGCGAAATTCAAATATAGCTTAGTACGTTGTGTATTTGCGGATTAAAATATTTTTGTGACTTCAAAAGTAACTAAGTGGAATGTATTATGTAGGTAATAGTAATAATAATTACGTAGATTTCTTGGTTGTAGATTATTTATTTGATTGAAATTTTTTTTGTGTGAAGTTATTTAAGGGTTCAGCCTTGAATTTCGAATCGCTAACCCAACATCCTGGGGTGGGCACCAGATCATTCTAGGGTGGGCAAGGCCCACCCGGCCACCTCTCTATATACGCCAATGCATATGGTGCACCTACCTAGTGCACAATGTTAAAATCAAGGAACGAAAAATTATAAATCATAAAAAACAAAGTTCTCCACATAATAGTTAACGCCCCCAGATACACTGTCTTAAGACTCCTACATCGTTAATCACATATAGATATAATACAAGACCATCTTACAAAACAAGTTACCAACTATTACAAAATGAGGCCTCAACAAATTCGTTAATTAGAAAAACATACGCATGCTCGCCCAGACCCCGCACTTACAAGCTACTTAAAGATTGGCGATGAAAGGGCGTACCCATAAAACAGATAACATTTTTCTTTTTCTAATAATTATGTAATCATGAACATACAAATACTAGCTTATAAACCAATCTCAGCAACTGTCAGCGAAAACACACACCAAACAAAACAGAGTAAAAGGCATTGCCTAACTCACTGAAATGCTAGATTCTATAATATAAAGGACATTGATAAGTATATCTACTTTTTAAGATTGATTAGAGCAAAATTAATGGTTAGTCTTATAGATTAGTTTTAGTGGGTAAACCACCAGCAGATGAAGTTGCTTAGTATGGGTGTCTTTGTCCATCTTTACTGCTATGACTAGGAATTTCCTACAACAAGGACCAGTTTTGTTTTTTGTATTAAAGCAATTAGGATAAATGTCATTAGAATTTAGTTCAGGTTAGTTCATGAAGTGATAAATAAACAGTTTAGCTCAGGTTATCCTAATTCTAGTCCAAATCTATCAACTTTCATGTACGCGGCTCATAGAATGAATCCGATAAACGTATTTGGTTTGGTAAAACCAATTACGAAGTAATGCCCATTGAGAATATTGATCCAGAAACGCTGAAGAAACATCTTGACAAATGCATAATATTATATATTTTAAAGGCTTTGAGGCTGCTAGAATAAATTGGACAGTTAAAAAGTTGGTAACTGAAACTGAGGCAGAACGCAATAAGAGTATAAAAGACCGTGGGTACTATCGTGGTAAACTATAACGGATTGGGCTCCAGTTCGGGTCTCTATAACTAGGTTTTACCCAACAGCATTCCTTAAGATCTATGATTTAGTTCCAGTCATCTTTATCGCATACACTATCACATAAATGCCTTTGTAGTAACACTCTAACTAGGTATCTTAAGCTTTCTAGTCTCCTTGCCATTCCAGTGCTAAGTTGAATCGCCTCGATGTTACACGTTGATTAATCATTTTCTTATGAATTCTGGTTAGATTTAAGGTTGGCAACAGTTTTCATTCTTGGTTTCTGACGAAGGTTGACTACAATTTTCAATGTCTTATTTACAAATTTTTGAAAATATGAAAATAAACCTTAAGAGTTTGCTTTGTTCCTTATTATTTGTAAACAGAGTCGAGTTTCTTGCGATCAGCTGATAAATTTATCTATATCAGGTGTCTAGATATTTTCTTTCCTTGAGGTTCATCTTGTTTCTTAAAGCTGAAGCAAAGAATGTGCCTGATGAGAAGAGATTCATTTTGGATTTCGACTCTTCTGATTTTGATGATTCATAAGTTTGGATTCGAAGACACTTTCTAATAAGAAAAATAAGGCTGGCGTGACTAGCCCCTGTAGAAAAATTGAATAGCTTGATCCCGGATTTTGATAACATATTTTCATTTCTTTATCCCACGGTCGATGATATTTTTTGTCTAGGTGACTTCAACATTAATCTGCTTAACTTGCACAACCCTTTAACGTCATTATTTGAAAATTACAACTTTGAGCAAATTATTAAGGAGCCTACCCGTATTTCTGGCACTGTAAGTACATTGATTGATGCAATATTTGTAACAAATCAGTCTATAATAAATAAATGTGGAGTTATTTCTGCAGATGATATTTCAGATCATAGCATAATTTATTGTGATTGCAATCTTCAGAAGGCATCAACTGTTCCTACAATTATTAGATATCGGTCTTTCAAAAGCTTTAATGTAAATAATTTTTTAGAAAGTATGTACAGCTTACCATGGGATAATATATTTTATGAGAACAATATTGACAAAAAAATTAAACTCTTAAATTCTAATATTTTAACTTTGTTTGATGAGCATGCTCCTATAAAAGAATCGAGAGTAACGAAACCCAAGGCACCATGGTTGACCGCCAACATTAAAGTATTTATGAAACAGAGAGATAGTGCTTTGCAAAAATTTAAAAGAACCAAATTAAATGAAGATTGGATTAACTATAAGTATTTAAGAAATTTTACTTTGGCTATGATAAGAAGAGAAAAAAAAAATTATTTAAATTCTTTGTGCGACGAAAAAAATTCTAAAAAAATTTGGTCGGCTTTAAGAAGCTTTAATATTTGCTCTAATAAAAATAATTTAATACCAAAATCATTATCTGACCCTAATGACATTAATAATTTTTTTGCAGTTTTTCTTCAAAATACATCTAATTGTAATGATAGAGTTAATTTTTATGAAAACAATGTTTACAGTGATACATTACAATTTTCATTTAGGCTAGCCGAAATATCTGACGTCAACAAAATTTTAAACAGTATTTCAACAAATGCGACGGGGGTAGATGAAATTTCTCCTTTGATGCTTAAGTATTGCAGTCCATATATAGATAAATATATTACGCATATAGTTAATTGCTGTTTAGAGGTCAGTTACTACCCCGACCAATGGAAAATATCAATTGGTAAACCATTGGCTAAGGTCAGTGGCCCAACTGCTTTAAATGATCTTAGGGTAATAAGCATTCTACCTGCAATCTCAAAAATTTTTGAGAGAATTTTATATAATCAGATGTACAACTATTTCACTAATAACAATATCATTCCTTCTACACAATGTGGATTTAGGAAAGGATTTGGAACTGCTGTGGCTTTAACAAATGTAACAGATGACATTATTCGTGCGTGTGACAAGAAAATGAATAGTATACTAATTCTTCTTGACTTTTCGAAAGCTTTCGATACCATCAATCACGCACTTCTTGTATCTAAATTAAAATATTACGGCTTTCATAATGATTCTTTTCTGCTTATTAAATCATACTTATTTAATACATTTCAAAAAGTTTTTTCCGATAATAATTATTCTGAGCAAGCTAACATTCGTTCTGGGGTGCCACAAGGCTCAATTTTAGGTCCCTTACTTTTTCTCATATATACCTCTGATATCCTTAGATCTTTAAAACATTGTAGAGTACAGGCATTTACTGACGACACACAAATATACTGCTGTTTTGATGCTGAGGATTATGCTGATGTCGAGTTGTATATAAACCAAGATTTAAAAATTTTAAGTGAGCTTTCTCGGAGTCATAATTTAAATTTAAATCCTACTAAATCCTGCATGCTAATTTTTGGTAATAAAAATCGTATTAATGATTTAAAAGATATTTTAAACATATCCGTTGATGGATCAAAATTAAAGATTGTAGATAGTGCTAGAAAATTGGGTCTATTGATCGACACTGAACTAAGATTTAAGGAGCATCTGAAACAAATATTTCAAAAAACGTATCTTTCTCTAAAAATATTATATAGCAATAGACATATTTTAAATTTTAAATTGAGAAAAGACTTGTGTGAATCCCTCGTTTTGTCCAATTTTAACTATTGTGATTTTCTGTACGGGTTTTGTTTGGATGCTCAAAGTAGATCTCGAATACAGAAAGTTCAGAATGCCTGCCTTCGATTTGTATATGGCGTGCGCAAGTTTGATCATATTTCTCACTTGTATAGGGCTATTAACTGGTTGAGAATGGATGAACGTAGAATTCTTCATTTTTGCATTTTTGTGGTAAAGATTCTTAATAATCCAAACTCCCCTATTTCGATTCGAGAGCGTTTGATTTTTCGTCATAACATTCACGATAGACCGGTTAGAGACAGAAGTAAGTTAACTATGCCACATCATCAGAGTGCCATGTTTCAGCGCTCCTTTACTTATAACGCTGTTAAGTATTATAATTCAATACCCACTGACATGTTGCTTTTAAATGCAACTTTATTTAAAATGAAATATAAGAAATATCTTTTAAATTTACAAAATACTTAACTTTTTATGATAAAATTATATACGTTTTTTAAATTTTTTCTTTGAGTTGTTAAATTTTTTCTATTTAATTATTATACTCGCTAATTACACTGTGTAAAAAATTATATAAGAATTACTTTATTACTTTATTAATGAACAATCAAATAATTAACATATTTTTATTAATTTGTTTATAATGTCTGACTGGTTTAGTGGAGTAGCTATTACAGCTAGACTACGCCAGTATTTGACATTTATTTTTAATAATTTTTATTGTAAATCCTTTGCCGAAATAAAAAGACATTTATTATTATTATTATTATTATTATTAAAACTTTTCAAGACACTGATGATGTTTTGGAATATTAAAGTTTTTACATTCATTTTTATATATTTTATTTTATTAAGTTTAGTTTAGCACAAGTTGGCATCGTACAACAATTCGAATAGACAGATTTGTATCCCATTTTTATATCATCAATAGTTAACATGTGTATAAAGTGAGAACAATTCTAGTAGTTTTTATACATACATTTCACTTACACCTTTGGATTGATTCAATTCATATTTTATGTGATGACAAAATAAATTGTCCGAATTAAGGCGCAATTCAATCTTTTGTCTTAAAGGTCTTTAATATTTAAAAATAGGTAAAAATACTTTCTGGAATAATTAATACAATTACAACATGGTTAAGATTGTTTTATTTATGTAGAAGGGATGATCATTCTTGATCGGCTAAAGTTTAACAGAAATCGAAGAGAGTAATTAGTTTAAAACAATAATCTACGTTCCAAAATTTATATTATAAAAACTTCTTTAACTCTAAACTTTCATCAATTTTATATAATTTGATGAAGGCATTGAGTGAGACATTTAAAACAATTATCTCTCATTAGCCTATCATTTGATAATTAGTGCTGGGCCAGCCTGTATAAAGTAATTATAATTATCTGGCATTTCCTCTCGTCTTGTTTCTGCTATTAGCACTTTTACAATTTTTTTAAAATACAACATTTTTACTTTTTAATATTCTTAATAAGAACAAGAACGTAACTGGTTTAGGAGGAAACAAATTTATAACTGATGAATTCAATGATGTTTTTCGTTTGGCACTTAAATATCTAAATCGTTAACAAATATACAATACGTCCTTCTATGCCAATTAAGTTAGGAATTTCGTTTGAACGCATATACAGAATGATCCAAAAAAGTATAACGAAAAAAAATTTTTTTTTCAATGATGCACCCTGCATTTTTTTACATATTTTGCTTCTTCTTAGTTTTTTTTCTTATTTCTCAAAGTTTTATTTGAGTTGCTTTAGTCGTTTACGACCAATAAATTAAAAACAATAAAAAATCGTTTTGCACGACTTGAAAAATTATTAAAAAACGGCCTTAGATCTGCTTTGTCCGAGCTACATAGTGTGAACTTGAATAGAAGAGGTCTAACGATATTCTGACATTAAATAGTTTTATCTTATTTTATACAGGATGTCCAAAATTTAGTTATAAAAATGAGAATTTTCAAACAAGTTTTTCTTAAGATTTTCAAATAAAGCACCCTATATGGTATGGTGTTTCACTATGCAATGCAGAATTTAAATATTATAAATATTTTTTTTGTATTACAAGTGTATCAAAATTCTGGACCGTTTTCAAGATATTCACCAAAAACCATAAATATGACCATTTCATTAGTAAGGTATTACAAAAAAGATCTAGGCAGCCAATAAAACAATGTTTATTTAAGAAATATATTTTGACAGTAATGCATTTATCTTAAAAGATGTTCAAAATGTGTTCCATTTTGTTCAAGGCATCTGTCTATTCTTGCTTGAAATGACCTTTTCACATGTCGGAGCATTGCGGGTGTAATTGTTGCAAATGCGTTGATTATTCTTGGTCGCATGTTCTGTTCACGAAAGAGATAAATATACTTTATCGTATAATATTCTATTTTAAAAAATGTATGTTTCAAAGGAAGAGCTCATTGACATGATTTTTGCATTCGGGAACAGTGACAAGAATTGTTTTCTTGCTAGTATAGGATCCAGAACCAACAAGTCTTAGCAGAGCGTTTTCTCTTGAAACAGGGAGCGAATGAGGAAAATCAATTAGTAGTTTTGTTGACAGTTACAGAAAATCCAAACATTAGTCAGGCACGTGTGAGAGAAGAAGTTGGAATAAGTGAAAGGTCAGTTCAGAGAATTTTAAAAATACATCATTTTCACGCACACCACATTTAACTGCACCAGGCTGTGAGTAAAAATGACTTTCAGTTTAGAGATGAGTTTTGTGAGTGGGCTCGATTCCGCCTTCAAGAAAATCCATTATTTCTTATGAACGACTTATTTTCTGATGAGGCCACATTCCACAACAATGGATGCGTCAACAAACATAATTTTCACTATTACGCTAGCGAAAGTCCAAGAATTATACGATAAATGGACTACCAACATCGTTGGTCAATAAATGTTTGGGGAGAAATTGTTGGGGAACATGTGATAGGCTCTTACTTTTTTAACGGCCATCTTACCGGTCAAATGTATTTTGAATATTTAACAAACGATTTACCTGTATTGCTTTTAAATTTACAACCAAATATGCAGGCACAAAGTATGTGGATACAACAGGATGGAGCCCCAGCCCATTTTTTGCGACAGGTCAAAGCTTTGTTAGATTACATTAACACGAAAATCGCTGGATTGGAAGGGGTGAACTAGTTAGATGGCCTGTAAGGTCGCCCGATTTAGCCAAACTCGATTTTTCCCTATGGGGTATGTGAAAGACTTTGACAACTGATCAGAACATGCGACAAAGAATGATCAACGCATTTGCAACAATTACACCCGCAATGCTCCGACATGTGGAAAGGTCACACATTTTGAACATCTTTTAAGATAAATGCATTACTGTCAAAATATATTTCTCGCATAAACATGGTTTCATTGGCTGCCCAGATCTTTTTTGTAATACTTTACTAATGAAATGGGCATATTTATGGTTTTTGGTGAATATCTTGAAAACAGTCCAAAATTTTTATACACCTGTAATACAAAACAAAAATTTGTAGGTAATTCTGCATTAGATAGTAAAATAAAATACAGGCTGCTTCGTTTGAAAATCCTAAGAAGAACTTGTCCTTTTTGGAATGAAATTTTGGACACCTATAAAATAAGATAAAACTATTTGATGTCAGAGTATTATTGGACCTCTTGAATTCAAGTTCACTCTATATTGCTCGTAAACGACTAAAGTAAACCAAATATGATTTTGGTACATAAGAAAGAACACTAAGAAGAACCAGAAATGCAAAAAAATGCAGGGTGAAACATTAAAATTTTTTTTGTCGTGATACTTTTTTGGGCTATTTG
The DNA here is from genome assembly GCA_963920685.1 of Polydrusus tereticollis. Taxonomy (NCBI): domain Eukaryota; kingdom Metazoa; phylum Arthropoda; class Insecta; order Coleoptera; family Curculionidae; genus Polydrusus; species Polydrusus tereticollis. The sequence goes on along the minus strand of OY987329.1, from coordinate 80,748,894 downwards.
ACAGTGTCTATGGCGGCATATGGGAAACTTTTTTATTATTAATTTTACGAAAAAAAGTTATTCTTCATAAAAAGTTCTGCATGGTCTAAAACCTAATATGCAACCATCAAATATCAAGATTTGTCAGTCGTATACGAGGTTTATTAAAAAATATGAATTTTGCTCAAGAGTAAAGTACCTTTATTTGTGACAATATCGAAAATTATTATAAAGAAAAGATGTTTAGAATTAAAAATAACTGCCAAATATTCATAAAAAGACTATTTCTTAGACACTTTCTCCTCGACAATGTTGAAAACCTAAGTTTGCCCATTAATGCATTACATTTAATAATTATAAATTTGATAAAACAATTCTAAATAAACATCTACCGTTATCAAGACAATTATCTCCTTTCTCTTAAAACTACGAAAAACTCTGTTAGACTGCCTAAAAAAAGTGCATGTTAATACCGTGCCACTTTTAAAAATACGATTTTTAACGTTTTCTCGAATTTTCGATATTTTGACAGTTGTCAAATCCTACTTTAATTATCACTTTTAAAAACAGCCAGTGCATCCTAGATTAATTATTATGCATTAATGTGCAACTTAAGTTTTCAACATTATCGCAGAGAAAATGTCTAAGTAGTAGTTTCTCAATGAATATTTGAAAGTTATTTTTAATTCTAAACATTTTTTTTCATAATGATTTTCGATATTGTCAAGAATAAAGGTACTTTACTCTTGAGCAAAATTCATATTTTTTGATAAACCTCGTATACGACGGATAACTCTTGATATCGGATGGTTGCATATTAGGTTTTAGACGATGCAGAATTTTTTATGAAGAATAACTTTTTTTCGTAAAATTATTAATAAAAAAAGTTTCCCATATGCCGCCAACTGTATATATGCGAGCATATTTTCCGGAAATTCACTCATATGTACAGTGTAGGTCTGGTCGAATAAAATTCCTAACTTAATTGGTATAGAAGCTATGCCTGACGCACTATTGCAGGACCCTGTATAGGTATCTAATATTATTAAAGCAATTTTTGTGATGAGTTGTAAAATTGGCACTCTGGTATGAAAAAAGTATTACGAAAACAGGAAGTGTTTCTTAAAAGTAAACTATCACAGAGTAATGACGACACTAAATGTCCTTTACTTATTGTAGGTTTTTGTGAAAGAATTTTTGCATTTTGCAAATGTGACATAATATGTAATTTTCCCGTAGGTTTGCTTTCTCAAAATATGCAACTGGAACTGACAGGAAAGTAAAAAAAAAAAACGCCTTACAGAAAATGTGTCCATTGCATAAGAAACTTCCCCATTATCTTGTGATTTAATTGACCTAACGATTATTAATTTATACAAAGATTTTTTTATTTTGCATAGAGTAGTCCAAGATACCTTATTTTTTATAAAAAATTCACTTTAAACATAAAAGCTATACTGGGTTTCTAATTACGTCTATTTACACTAAAAAAAAAAATAATGTGCTTCTTGAAGTTCTAGAACTTATAGGTTTATTTACAACACATGAGAGTACCCTATCTTAAAACCGACCTTCTTGAAAATAATTAATTAGAATATCACATCAATTAAAATAGGAACCTCCTTAGAAAAAAGGAAACAATGTAATGGTAAGGATCAACTATTAGCATGTTATGACCATAACCCTACTTGAGGGATTCAGCCAAGACGCAGCTGGATTTATAAACTCGAAGCCGGCGTCGGCGCTCGCGCTGACGCGGGCGCTGGAAGTTAAACCGGTGAATCGTAATTAAGTCATTTATAAACTTCGCCGGCGTTCGCGCTGGCGCCGGCGGGCGTTCGACATAAACCATCTTTAAGCTGGATTTATAAACTCGAAAAGTTGGCGAGGTTGAGGTTCAGTTGGTGTTGGAAATAGAAGTTCAATTTAAACTAAAGGGAACACTCAGTTCTATTTATACACTTGTTCATGTTGTTCATGTAAAGCTCATGTAAGGTTCGAAAACTTCCCGGGTAGTTCGAGATAATCAATTTTTATGCTCGGAATTCGGAATATCTAACCTCACAACTTGACCATAACTTCAACCTCACCAACTTTTCGAGTTTATAAATCCAGCTTTATCCTTCCAGCGCCGGCGTTCGTGAAAAATCCGTAGCGCCGCGTCATAACCAATGGAATTTTAGCATTTATATCAAGTCATGTTTGGCATCTGCCAATGTGTCAAAGGCCAATCGTCATTTTAATTTTACTACCGCTAAAACACCAAGTAACTTCTTCTTCCTTGCTAAATCCATTTATTTAACTCTTTCTTTTGCTGTAATAACTGGCTAGAGAAATACCACCTGAACTAAAATGTCAGAAGTGTCAGATTATGTTTTTGTTTGTCAACACTGCGAACGCGAACGCTAAGTTTATAAATTCCCACTATGCTTGTCTACGACGAACGCTGGCGCCGACGCTGGCGAGAGTTTATAAATCCAGCTTTAAAATGCCTTACATGCCTCGTGAATATGTAGAAATGCACTTTATTTATGGATTCTGTAATGGAAATGCTCGACATGCTGCAAGAGAATCCTTTAACCGCTACCCAAACCGTGTACAGCATCCTGACTACTGCGGTTTTATACGCGTTCACGGTGCATATTTAGATGGGCGTATTTCTGGTATCCCAAACCGAGTGAGCAGACCTCAACATGTTCTCGAGGAGGCTTCAGCAAGTCGAGGAAAATCCAGCAGTTAGTATTTCTCGCATATCGGAAAATACTGGCGTAGCCAGGACGACGGTGCATACCCTTTTATATTCAACGGATGTAAGTTCTTTCGTCAGAAGATTATCCAAAAGGGGTATAGGTCAGGGAAATTTTAAGAAGAATAGAAGATCCACAGGAAATCCACAGTATTTTAATTACATTTTATGGACCGACGAGGATAATTTCCTATGCACGGGATAAGAATCATTGGTCCGCTTGAGTTGCCATCTAGGCTACGTGGCCCAGACCACCTGAATTTGCATAATAAATAATTATTTTAGTTTTAAAATCTGTCTATTCGGATCATACTCGAAAGATATAGTAAACTGTATTTAACTTTCCTCTAACATATTCAATGTGCTGTTCTCCTGATAAAATACATATATTATGTATTAGTAGGGGAGAGTGGGTAGACAATGGACACAGGGAGACAATGGACATATCATATATTTCGTATCGAAATAATCCAAATCGACTGGCAGTGCGACGTAAACATTGAAAGATGAAGGTGCTCATTGTGCCATCAAAGTGAATTGGTATACTTAAGGCAAAAAAGTTTAATAATATGTTTTTAATTTTTGGTAAGTATAGTGTAATATTTCCCAAGAATTCTGTAGACTCTAGATCGGCAAAATTTTGTTTCTGATTCCAGTTTCTTAGAAATTATGCTTTTTTATTCATATAGTGAGGTTATGACTATAAATTTGCCGATAAATTAACGACTTTCAATTTGTGGCACCAAATTTAAAAAATAATGTAATTTGGGGACAGAATGGACAACTGTCCATTATCTCCCCAAGTGTCCATTATCAAATGGGATCGTAATCCTGACGCTTCCTCCTCATACGTCCAACAAACTACAACCACTGGATCGCACGGTCTTTGGCCCCTTCAAGACGTTTTTTAACCAAGCAGCTGATGCCTGGATGCTTGCACATCCAGGTCAAACTTTGAGTATTTATGATCTTCCACTTCTATGCCTCCAATTATGGGATCGAGCTGCAAATCCAGTTAACATCAAATCTGGATTTAGATGCTCTGGAATTGTTCCCTTTGATAGAAACATATTTTCAGAGGAAGAGTTTTTATCATCTTCAGTAACAGATCGTAAGCAACCAGAAGCAGAAAATGATTCTACCAAAGAAGATGATGTTACTCATATTTTCAATGAGAATATCAACCAACCGTCAACAAGTTTTTTGGCTGAAAAATGGTGCTGCTACTACTCCTACGTCTTACAAAAATAAAAAGAATTAATTTGTTACCCCGGATGCTATTAGGCCGTTTCCAAAAGCTCCGGCGAGAAAAAAAAACTAGTAAGAGAGGAAGAAAAAGGGGTCGTTGCATGATTGCAACAGATACTCCAGAAAAGCCTCGAGAAAAGCTTTTGTAGGAGGAAAAGAAAAAAAACTAACAAAAAAATAAAACTTAAGCAAAGAAAAAGGAAGAGGTGAAGAGACAATGTTTTCGAAAAGATTCGACAGACAAAGAAATTGAAGACGTTGTCTACGACGACGAGTCATCTGATGGAAGTTTATGCTTTGAAACGGAAGAAGAAAAGTCTACCACAAAGGGCGGATACATAGTTGTTAATGTTTACGGAAAGGGGACAGCTGGAAAATATGTGGCCATTGTTGAGGAAAGATTTCTAAATGGATACGATGTCCGTTTCTTAAAAAGAAACATTCCGTCTAACAGGTTTTCGTTTACTAATGAGGAGCCAGCATCAGTTTCTTACAAAGACGTTGTAACAGTTCTGCCAAATCCCATTGAAGATTCAAGGACCATATTTCGTGGTATGATATACTTTAATGTAGATTTAAGTGAACATAGTTTGCAATAATGCACTGAATTTTTTTTAAGAGATTTTATATGAAAAAAAAATTGTGTTACGAAACTGTATCTATGTACTGATTTATAGAATATATGTTATGTTATTTTTTATTTGTTTTGTACCAACAGTACCAATAAACGTTTATATATATTATATGAACTGGATAATATTTATTTTTATTGGCAATAAGAAAATAAAGAATAAGTCATAGTCTCCCTGATACGTCCATAGTCTCCCCGATATGTGTCCACTATCTCCCAGACAAGGGGGGAGTGTGGACAAAATGCACACCTACATATTATCAAATGTCAACTACATCCTATGATAAACCTTGCCCAAATTGCGTCAAAATATAATAATACAATATGTTAGCTGTCACTTACACGGGGAATAAATTTTCCATTTAAAAAAATAAAAAGTCCGTTGCCATTTTTGTCAAAACTGTCCATTGTCTACCCACTCTCCCCTACTATATGGCTGCCCATTTAACCAATGTAAACGTAGTGAAGCCGAGGTTCCTTGTCTGGCCAGGGCCATTTCGCACAGTGCGCATGCGCGAGAAAAAATAAATAGACGTTTGTCTTTACGGCAAAAAAATAAGGTAATGCTGCTTTACATTTGACTTTGACAACAGGACAGGAGTTTGTAAACAAATATTAAAGTTCTTGATTTGGTTAAGACTTAATATATTTTGATTCAATAAAGGAAAACAACGCACGTAAATATATTAATGACACAAAAGGAAAATATAGGTTTTTGTAGGATTCTTTGAAGTACATGCAATTTTCGGTAAAAATAGATAGGTAAGTACCTAATTATGTCAACAGCGGTAGAGGAAATTATAATTTTTAAGAAATGACTTCTTAATTAATGTTTCCTCACGAAATAACATAAATAATTTAAAAGAAAGAAGGAAAGAAACATCCTGTCTGGGTACATACCTGGACAACGATAAATCTTTGATCAGGTTTTTTCACCTGTTGCAAATAATCTAAAATATTCTGTTTTGCCTCGGCATCGTCACAAAATTATCACACTTCAAACATACAATCAAAATTTGCAGAAAAGTAAAGATAAACAGTGCACAAAAGCCGTTGAAACTAATAAAAGCACAACTCGACAAAACGAGCTGTCAACCAAATCATGATTTGCTAGAGATTTCGAGGTTATGTCGAGTAGAAATGCAACGTTGTCACGTTGTCAGCCTCCAGTTATATGAAATCTTTACTTGACGGGTTTTAGTTTACAAATGGAAACAAAAATTTGATAATACTTCTAATTATCGACTCAATGCTTTTGTTGCAATTTTCTAGCAAGTTTTTTGCTAATTTTATCGTTGCTCTAATTTTCTACGACAGACTCCTGTGCCCTATTCTAAAGAAATAAAGGTACATTTCACAATGCCCTTATAGAGCATGCATAGAACTCGAAATGACACTTGGTGTTCCATCTCAGTTGCTGCTTCAACTTATTCAGGGTAATAGCCATATAGTACTAATACATCTATGATAAAATGTCATCCAGAATTACTCCTAGGAACTTTGTTAATATTAAGAGAGTTGTTATTAATTTCTATTGTTTGTGGTTCTTCCATTCGGGATCTACATGTTTTAAATATCAGTGTGTTGGTTAGTTACTGTTTAAAATGAGTTTATTTTTTGCAAACCAATTATCTGCGTCCATCATAAATTTGTTTGTCCATTAGCTATCCGTACCTAAATGTGGTTCCAACACGATGGAGCTTCTCCACACTCAGCTTGTATAGTGCGACAATTTCTTAATGCTACTTTCCCTGAAAGATGGATAGGCCGAGGAGGAACCAAACAGTGGCCACCCCGTTCACCCGACCCAAATCTCTTACACTTTTTCTTATGGGGGGTACTTTAAAATCCAGAGAATATTAAAATGTGCAAGAGCTTCGTCATACCAATCAATTGATGGGGTAAGATTAATACTTTTTTCATACCAGATTACGAACTTTTACAACCCATCACAAAAATTCCTTTAACTCGAAAACCGTAACGAATCGGAACACTCCAAATAGAACTATTTCTGTTGCAAATGACATTATCTATTAGCAATTTTCATTTAATCCATGACTTATGAGAGACCCTGTATTATGTGCGAGGCTGACGTATCATTCATTTTTCTAAAAGCACATTTGGACCAAACTAGCAAGATTTCCAACAGAGCCAAGACGATGGCTTCATTTGTATGGACGATACAGACTATTGCCATCAATTCCTCCATGTAGCCTAACGTTGAAAAAACACACTTGGCACCATTTTGTGGAGCCGGAGATGAACTTGTATTTAACCATCCTATTCACGTAGGGAACTGGTCTGAAGGTAAAGATAAAACGTTAGGGAGTTTTGTAGAAATAATCTAAGGACAACTAAATAAATTATTTACATAAAACTAATTACTTATAATTTTTTATGACGTGCCTTTACGTAGAAAAGTTATTTAAACGTATGCAAGAACTTTCCGTCCTAACTTTACTTATTTGTGGTTAAAGTTGGCGGGGTTAATATTAGGCATTGAAATGCAAATTGTCATCATAATACACCTTAATGGGTAGGTACAAGAACTATTTAATCTTAATATACAGTATATTATACAGGGTGGCGCATCTAAATCCTTCCAACCGGGTTTATTTTCTGGTAAATTAATAAATCAAAATACGCTCGAAGACATTAACGTTAGTTTTCAGGGAAACATATTATTTTGCTATTTTTACCGCGTCCCCCTATTTAAACCTTAAAATATTAAATGAAAAGGGGGGTCGAATGATATTTTATTTTAAAGGGAATTGAGTTGTCCTTCGAAGGGGACATTGTTTATTAAAATCGAGAAAGTAGTTCCTCAGAAATATGGCTAAAATAAAATAAAATTGAAAAGTAACAAAATTTATTACCCCTTGGGTGACTTGTAGCAATCAAGTAAATATTGGAAATGTCCACCTCCATGCAATTATAAAGGCACTATTCAAAATGTTCGCAAATATAATGGAGCATTTGAGCATGGGAGTTATTTGTTGGCACTCGTATACTATTCTTTGCATTTTAGGACATAAATGTCCCTCACAAGAAAAAGTTCAGTGTCAACAGATCAATACATCTTGCAGGTCAATAATATTACATCTGCTCCCAATCCATCTGCCTGGAAAATTTTCATCCATCCATCGTGCAGGAAACACAAAGTGCGGGGTGCTCCATCTTAGTGAAAAATTAGATTTGCTGGTTGATAACGGACATCTTCTTCAATGGCATTCGTTAAAGCAGTGTCAATAACTCAATAATAGTGGTCTCCAATAAGACTAGGCACATTTCACCTGTTAAATTTACAGGTAGAAATTTTTTCGGGACGTTGAGTATGCACTAGGGTTGAAATCGGACATTTACCAACAATTATATCGGTTATCAAGAGGACGAAACACTAAGTTACCCTCTTAATTCAATAACATTTATTAATAACCAAGGTTACATGTTTCGCTCTTACAGAGTATCATTAGACCTTAAATATAACGAGTGATTTTTAATTATTTTGCTCAAGGGAGGCCATGCATTTTAAAAGCATCATGGCCGTACTGCGTAGATAAGATGACATGATTGTTTTATGACATTTACGTCTTATTTGAATTTGTGTATTTATAAAGTTTAAAAATTGGAGAAATTAATAATTCTCCAAACGTATTGGTTAATGTGTCTCTGAGGGTAAGAAGAAACATCAGAAGGTGTCTAGAAGTAGGAGGCGGCCATATAAAGTAGGCTTTCAAAGTAAGATAGCTCAGGATTTTATATTATATACCGTCAAAAAACATTATTTTAGGTTTTCAACGTGACAACGCTGCTTTCTTGCAAATTCGCCCTATGATTTAATCTACGCGCTACTGCTACACTATGTATACTGGGTCACAGCCGCCCTTGAGCTAAATAATTAATAATCACTCGTTATATAATATGAAAGATGTTAAAAATTATTGTCACTCACTTATGACTAAAGCCTTAAATGAATATACATGGTGGATATAAAAAAATGTATATATTCATATTTGGTTAAACACCGGTTATAATTATCACATTCATGTATGTGTTTTCGATGTGTAGGGTGGAACTATATTTTCTGTGGATATGTAATGTGTATTACTTGATGGATATGAAATCGAAATCCAAGTCCGTGCCAACCGACATAAAAATGAATGTCATGAGACATCCATTTTCACATTCCGGTATACTTTTTTGAATGTACATATCCATAAGAAGATGTACATTGTATGAAATAGAAATATGTTTTGGTTATGTGGGTAATAAACGAGTTTCAAAATCAGTGTATTGTAGGAAGAATTGCAGAATATGCTGCGGCTGTTATTTGTTCTATATTACCTAAGAAAGTAAAACAATACTACACTTTTTAGCCATTTCGTCAAATACCCATTTTTAAAACTTGCCTTGTTTTCTCACGCACTGTTTCTAATTGCTCTTTTTTTAACTTGATGTCCTCAAAGGGTATATTTTTCTTAGACAGCCCATTTATAATATTTCCTTTTTTCAAAGAAGTCGTGGGTAGTTTCTCTAAAAGCATTGAAGGATAGCTGGGGCTATCTAAGGCTATGGCAGAATTTTCGAGAGTTAACTCTATCAGTTGCTCCAAACATTCTTCGAGAACGTCAATATTTTTATTCTACCATCTTTTGCACTGAATGGCCTTCGTTGAGTCGGCTTGTACTGGTGTCCTTCCTGGTGACTGTTTAGGATGGGCTATCGTTCCAGATTTACTTTCCGTGAGAAGTCTGTAGATTGTTGATTTACTAACTCCCGTCATATTGGCATATGCTGGGTTTCGAACAGTACTAGAGGGTGTCTGGTGTACAAATACGTAATGTACATTTGAAACTATTGTCTTTGCTTTTCCATTAAGCATACTCTTACATAGCACTGGGGAATAATTATTCGTCATTTTTATAATAGACAAGGAAGCTTTCGATAATACACTGAAAATTAAACTAAGTAAGTTGGAAGTATTCTACTATGAAATAAGATACATGTGTAATTAAAATTCAGATACCTGTTACTGTCTCGTCTGTGGTTTATTAATTAAGAAATAGAAAGTGAAAAAAGTTTAGCTTGCAAGGTAATTGTAAATGGTTGGATATTTTAACGGATTTGGTGTTAAAATATAATAATACAATTCATAGAATATAGGTTTAAGATCTACTGATGTTAATAGAAATATTTTAAAAAAAATCCTAAATAGTTTTCCAAAAACGCTTGATATTAGAAAACTGGAACTTCAAAAGGAAGACTTTGTTGGAAGTAGTAAATATAGGAAGGCGTTTAAAAAGGGTATACTCCCAATTGGTGAAATGAAATCTTTTAAAAGAGAGAAATAAGATTAACACAGTTTATTTACTTATTGTATTGTAATTAATCTATTTTTTAAAGATGAAAATCGCTTCCTAAATATGTACTTTGAAATGCCTGGGGAACAATTTGAAAAATTGCATGGAAAAGTAGAAGAATTAAAAAAATTGTATACTAGCTTTCGAGGAGCGATCTGTACGAGGGAAGGTCTAACTGTTTTCTTTTTCTTAAGGCAAATATATATTCCAAAAACGCTTGATATTAGAAAACTGAAACTTCAAAAGGAAGACTTTGTTGGAATTAGTAAATATAGGAAGGCGTTTAAAAAGGATATACTCCCAATTGGTGAAATGAAATCTTTCAAAAGAGAGAAATAAGATTAACACAGTTTATTTACTTATTGTATTGTAATTAATCTATTTTTTAAAGATGAAAATCGCTTCCTAAATATGTACTTTGAAATGCCTAGGGAACAATTTGAAAAATTGCATGGAAAAGTAGAAGAATTAAAAAAATTGCATACTAGCTTTCGAGGAGCGATCTGTACGAGGGAAGGTCTAACTGTTTTCTTTTTCTTAAGGCAAATATATATTTTTTTAAATTTCTTAATAAGTATCTGCACTAAGATTTTATATAAATGAGGAAAATTCAATAATATTTTATTCTGCAGTGAAGAGTATTATATGTTGCCGGTACTGGAGAGTATTACTGGGCTTAAAAGTGCATGGAAAAGTAGAAGAATTAAAAAAATTGTATACTAGCTTTCGAAGAGCGATCTGTACAAGGGAAGGTCTAACTGTTTTCTTTTTCTTAAGGCAAATATATATTTTTTTAAATTTCTTAATAAGTATCTGCACTAAGATTTTATATAAATGAGGAAAATTCAATAATATTTTATTCTGCAGTGAAGAGTATTATATGTGGCCGGTGCTGGAGAGTATTACTGGGCTTAAAAGTGTTAAAGGATCAGTTGAACTTTGAAAAGGGGTGGGATACAAAGATGTAGATGACGATGTTGAGTAAATAACAGTGTCATTTTGCGTTGTATTTATCAGAGGATATAGATGGTTCCTTGTTTTCAAATTTCTGACTTCTACTTGAGATACCATTGGGCAAAACTTCATTCTAATATATAGTGTGTATCAGCCAAATGGAATAAATTTGATAATAAATACATGGGAGCGTGTCTGAAAAAACGCTCGGACACGTCGATTGGTATTTCTAGTTGCGCATTGTTTTCAATAAGAAGTTTTTATACAGGGTTGTCCTGTAACAGTGGCCAATACTAACTTTCTTATTTTAAATACAATACCCTATATATTATTTAATTTTTGGATTTTTCAGAAAACTTAAGACATATTTCATGTACAATATCCTATACCTATCTTCAACTGTTTCGGAAATTTTCAGTGTTTTCAGATTTATTGCAAAAATTAACAACACACTAAAAAATTAATAAGTAATACTGTTTATCCTTTTTAACATTTTTTAACAAAAAATAAACATTAATATAGGAGATGTTGAAAATTAATGTTAAAATGTTTTTACTGATATGAAATAAAAAAAGGTATAAATAATTTTGTTTACTTTTGTTTAAAACGCCTGACCTTAGCAAATTGTTGTCTGTCTGCATGACAGTAGCTGTCAGTGTTATAGTCATTTGAATTTCGTTAACTGCATATCAGAAAAATGGTTTATTTAAAAGAAATGCCCAAAATAACAACTCTACAGATGATTGGTTATGGAGATAAAACACGGACATAAATGGAAGTTGCTCGCTTATTTCATGAAAAATTTCCAAATTTGCCGCCTATAACTCAAGGGACAATTAGTAAAATAGAAAAGCAGTTTCGCCAGCTTGGACATGTAAAGTAGATAAAAAAAAGTACTTAGCTGCCATTGCAATAAGTAATGATAAAAAATTAGATATTATGCTTGAGTTTCAGGAAAACCCACATACTTCTAAGCGAAAAACAGCCCCAATGTTCGATGTTTGCCATTCATTGATTATTCGAACATTACAAGAAAATAAAATGTATCCCTATAAAATGATACCTACTCATGAGCTCACTGAAGATGATTTTGATAGGAGAACGTATTTTTGTGAACAAATGATGGCAATGTTAGATAACAATGTCATCCAATTAGAACATGTTTTGTTTTCTGAAGAGTGCACCTTTACACTTCACGGTCATGCTAATCGTCAGAATTGCCGCTATTGGTCTAGGGAAAATCCTCACTGGATGAGAGAAGAACATACGCAATATCCTGAAAAGGTTCATGTTTGGGCAGGAATTGTTGGAGATCATATCATAGGTCCCTTTTTCATTAATGGCAATTTAAATGACGATAATTATTTAGCACTTCTCCAAAATAATGTCTTGTCAACTTTGACAAACTTATATCCTGATCCAGCAAACCCACAACTTCCAGAGAATATGAAATGGTTTCAGCAATATGGAGAACCGCCCCATTACCAAATCAATGTCTGGCAGTACCTCAACCGAGTATTTCCAAATCGGTGGATAGGGAGGCGTGGATCGATGGAATGGCCAGCACGATCCCCTGATCTGACGCCATTAGACTTCTTTTTATGGGGTTATGTCAAAAATATTGTATGTAAAACTAAACTCCTTGACTTAGCTGACTTAAGAAGACGTATGGGGCTTGCGATCAGATCGGTCACGCCTGAGATGTTCAGTAACGTTAGAAGAAATGTATATTTAATATTAGTATATTGCCAAGACGTTCGCGGCGAGCATTTTCAACATCTTCTACATTAATGTTTTTTTTTTTTTGTTTTTTAAATTATCAAGAAATAATAGTACATTATGATTATAGGAGAATAAGAGATACTTTATCTGCTGAGCGTGGAAAGTTTGTCTGACTCACTACGTTCGTCAGACAATCCATGCGAAGCACATAAAGTATCTCATTCTCCGAATATCTTATACTATTTTTTCTTCAATCGTGCATCATATTATTCGAGATAAAACAATAAAAGAAAACGAATTTTTTAATGAAGATATCAAGATTGAATTTTTAACTTATTTCACTGTATGTATACCTATTCCCTTTTTGGTATCGTATTATACGTACTTGTTTGGCATCTATCAAAACAAATATTTCAAATTCGGTGTCGCGTCAGTTGAGACCGAATAAATCTACAGAAAATGAGTTTAGAAGTGCCTGATCATCCTCCCGAGGTAGTAGAGGTAGCTAAAATAGCTATGCAAAACTTGCTGCCGGCGAAATCTGGTGCAGTATACGAAGCTGTCTTTGTCAAGTTCAACAAATGGTGCACTGGAGAAAAAGTAATGCAATACTCTGAGAATGTTTTATTGGCATATTTTAATGAAATGGCACTGAAAATAAAGAGTTCTAGTTTGTGGGCTCATTATTGAATGATAAGGTCCGTGTTAAATTTGAAGCATAATGTGAACATTGAAAAATACAACAATTTGCGTTCTTTTTTAAAAAGGCAAGGAGAAGGTTATAAGCCAAAGAAATCGAGAGTCTTGTCAAGGAAACAGTTCAGCAAATTTTTGTCTGACGCCCCAGATGAAAAGTATTTGGCGATGAAGGTAATAAAATTACATTTTGTTTGTTTCACATTAACCAACCCTTAATTTTATTGCAGTTCCAGGCCATTATCCATCAAAGTGGAGTCCTAGGTATTCTATATTATTGTGCTAGTAAATATATGTGTTTCCTACACGAATTCGTGTCGGTGGTTGGACTCTCGAGCTTGTAAAGGAAATGACCTGGCTATTTGCATCTTTTGAGCGAATTTTCCAATCGTGCATCCAGGTTTCTATCTTGGTAAAGTGGCGTTGCAATCTGCTGGTGACTCACTTCGGCCTCCTGGAGGTGGCGGTGACCTTCGTGTCATCGGCGAACAGAGTTTTGTCAGCCTTGTTTTTGGAAGGGTGAAGCCTTCAGGTACGCCGGCCCTGATTTGTTTTGTCGGAATATGCTGTTTTCCGATGACGCGACGAATGATCTGTCTTCCGGAAATGATATTAAAGTTTTACCAGGTAGCCCACATAGCACAATAATGTTTCAGAAATATTTCATATTAGTTTCTCCGAAAGATATTAACTATTCCATAAATATCTCAAAACATTTATAATATTTGATGAAATCTTTCAGAAACCCAAAAATGTCCCATAAAAGTAATACTTCATTTTTTGTTCCTGAAACATTACATAATTGCATTTCTGAAATATTTCAAATTAGAGTCAAATTCTTTTCAGAAATATTTGGAAAAAATTTGTTGTAATATTTCTGAAATTATATAAAATGGAATAATGTATCATTTAATATCAACATATTTATTAAGAAAACATATAAACTATTATTAAGTAATAAATATGAATATTATACAAAATAGGATGCTTGTTTATCTCTGAAATTCTTCTTTCTATAAGGCCCTGAAAGTAGAAATTTAAAAATTAATAATTTTATCTTTATATTTTATATTTATTTATGAATCATAATAATATTATGTGGGTATAAAGGTGCATTTATAAAACTCTTCGTCACCGCTCCCGCTCGTCGCCGCCGTTCCCGTCGCAACTAACCTAAAGTGAAATAATGCATGTATTTAGAAAAGCCGCCACCGCTCCCGTTCGTAGTTCCAAATATGCCAAATTTTATCTCGCTGACCTTGTCCTTTGTGCTTTAGCCAATGAGAAGAAAAAAATTCGACACATTTGATAAAAATTTAAGAATATTTTCGATATTTCTACGATTTCACCATTTATAGACAATGCACAGGGCTTAACTTATCTCACAGTTTAATAATATTAAATACTGGTCACATTATCCACTTTCTCTATAAAAATTAATATTCTAACCTCAAAATACCGGGTCCGCCAACGAAGCGGGGACGGAAGATTAAATCTTTATCGAGGAACTTATAAAGAATACTAAAACAGCATGAGGTCTGGAATTAGAAGCGGCATATTTTAAAAATATTTTACATTATACAGGGTGGCCCAAAAAAGTGTGGCGAACTAAACTTGTGTTTTTTTAAATGGAACACCCTGTATATTATTAGCCCAGAAGATGGGCATAGAGCTTCTGATCATTTTAATATTTGGTTATGTGGGTTTATTTTTAATAGTTTAAGAAATAATAACGATTTTATCTTAAAAATTATCTAAGTTTAGTAACCATTTCCAAATTACTAAAAACAATTGAATGAAATAGTAAACTAAAAAGCAATATGTTAGAATGTTGCCTATCTTTCCAATTAAAAGTATTTGTGTTCAGTGCATTTATCATACAGGGTGATCACATTATGCAAAATATGAAAAATCAATTTTTTTTTAAATGGAACGCCCTGTATATTTTTTTATTTTTAGAAAGCCCTTTTCACATCCTTTCTACTGATACCAATTTGATACCTCTTAGAGTTTACCGTATTTTAGTTATTTCGATATAAACTTTAAAACCCCACACTTTTGCTACTTTTTCGAAAAATCTAGCGGTAACCCTTAAATGGTTTGCATTTGTTATGCATAACTTCATTTTCTTAATACTATTTTAATAACCTAGCATCAAATGACATTCCTTATTTTTTATTTTGCAATAAAGAAACTAAATGTTATTTATGAACTGATTTATTAAGACATTTATAAAACATAAACTTAAAACGATTATTATAAAAATAATGAATTAAAATTACAACTTTAAAAAAATAAAGGAGTTGACAAAACAAAATAAACAAACCCTTATTATGCGGTAAATCAGAATTTATTGTGTGGCTCTAATGATATGTTTAAAGGTTCTTCCCTGTTCTTGAAGGCATAAATGTAGCCTTCGAACAAAATTTTGCTGGACATCTTGTAGAGTTCTTATTCTAATATTTCTAAATGCCTCTCGTATACGATTTTTCATATCGTCTCGGTTCGTAGGAGCTATGGCATAGACTTCTTCCTTAACATATCCCCAGAGGTAGAAATCAAGGGGAGTTAAATCAGGGGACCTAGGAGGCCAAGCGATTGGTCCACCACGTCCGATCCACTGATTACCTCGCCAATGATTTAAAAATTGTCTAACCGGCTCATAATAATGAGGGGGAGCGCCGTCTTGTTGAAACCAGTGGTTTTGGAGAGTGTCGGCATCTACATTTTGAAGCAAAATGGGTAGATCATGTTGAAGAAAGTTTAAGTAAACTTGTCCCGTCAAACGCTCTTCAAAAAAATATGGCCCAATAATGTAAGGCCCTAATATTCCTCCCCAGACATTAACCGACCAGCGATTTTGGTTATCTACATGACGAACCCAATGTGGATTTTCACTAGCATAATAATGCATATTATGCCTATTTACGATTCCGTTATTTTTAAATGTAGACTCGTCACTAAATAGAACTTTTGATAAAATGTCTGGTACTTCTCTAATTTTGTTAAGCATCCAATTACAGAATGTGATTCTTCTTAAGAAATCATCTTCATAAAGTTCTTATGTGATAAGGATGATATTTATACTTTTTTAAAATCCTCCGCACGCTTGTTTCCTTAACACCGGTTTGCTGAAAAATGCCAGTCTGACTTACGTGATGATTTTCTTGTACTGCCAACAGAACCCTTAATTCATTTTCTTCATTAATAACGGGTTTATTGATTACCATCCTTTTTTTGTAAGCAACGCTTCCTGTTTCTACAAATCTTCGCAACAACTTCTCAAAGGCCTCTGGTCTCGGCTTTCTCTCAATATTTGGATATCTTTCAGCATACACTCGACTCGCTAGAAGGCAATTTCTTGCACATTCTCCCAGTATAAAAATCATATTTACCATTTCCACAGTGGTAAAATTCGACATTTTGAGAAATATAGTACTTAATTTCGACGACTGAACAACTAATGTTAAATAATTGTATTCGGTCGTCATAGTGACAATCTAAACAAAAAAAATCATGGCAACTCGATTACGAATAAAAATAAAATGAAATAAATAAAAAGTAGCAAAAGTGTGGGGTTTTAAAGTTTATATCGAAATAACTAAAATACGGTAAACTCTAAGAAGTATCAAATTGGTATCAGTAGAAAGGATGTGAAAAGGGCTTTCTCAAAATAAAAAAATATACAGGGCGTTCCATTTAAAAAAAAAAATAGATTTTTTATATTTTGCATAATGTGATCACCCTGTATGATAAATGCTCTGAACACAAATATTTTTAATTGGAAAGATAGGCAACATTCTAACATATTGCTTTTTAGTTTACTATTTCATTCAATTGTTTTTAGTAATTTGGAAATGGTTACTAAACTTAGATAATTTTTAAGATAAAATCGTTATTATTTCTTAAACTATTAAAAATAAACCCACATAACCAAATATTAAAATGATCAGCAGCTCTATGCCCATCTTCTGGGCTAATAATATACAGGGTGTTCCATTTAAAAAAACACAAGTTTAGTTCGCCACACTTTTTTGGGCCACCCTGTATAATGTAAAATATTTTTAAAATATGCCGCTTCTAATTCCAGACCTCATGCTGTTTTAGTATTCTTTATAAGTTCCTCGATAAAGATTTAATCTTCCGTCCCCGCTTCGTTGGCGGACCCGGTATGCTACTGCTCTCGCGAATTTACAACGGTGCAGTTCGTGTTTTATAAACAGGAGCGGTGGCGAGAAGTTTTAGAAATCGACCTTTATATTATAGGTCCCTGGTAGAGAAACACCAATCTCTAATATATCAAGGACGCTGCGTATATCAATGTTTGATACATAAACACTATTAACTACATATTTTATTATTAAAATAGAGACTTACCTCAGTTTTATTATCCATAATACAATTATTCGGTAGTAGTACAGTTCACTCACAAATAACAATGCCTAATAATAATTATTGTTAATTAAACATTACAAAAACAAAACATAAAATAAGGGAAACCCGGCTGGCTTTCCTGCATTTGGTCCGTCAAGTATCAAAGGCCGGGTGTTTCAACTGTGTGGTGTAATGAATCTAAAATATTCAGAAATATTGATATGAAAGGTTATGTTTTTTAAACATTCCAAATATATCAGAGATATTTCTGAAAGGAAGTGTGCTATGTGGGAGGGAGGAGTTGTATTTTTAATCAGTTTTAGGAGAAAACCATCATCCCACACTGTGTAGTCATAACTTGTTACAGTTTTCTTCGAAAGGATGACGTAAGCATAGAAAGCCATTTTTTATTTCATGGCCACCTTATACCAATACTATTTTTAATATCTTGTTACAATAATTCGCGATACTCCATACTTTATCCGTATAATATTGTTTCTAAAATGAATATTATATTTGAAAGATACAAATGCCAGAAGGTTGTTTAACGGTTTCATTACGCAATTATACGACATTCATTCAATTTTATTTTTTGCTAGTACATATCAGGGGCGGCGGAGGGCCTGTTGTGTGTGTTTAGAGCGCAACAAGCGTAAAAGTTGCCCATGTGGGACTCACACCATACCCGAAAAAAGCTTCAGAGACGCGTAGTTCATATGGGCTAGGTCGTGTGGCGCACGACGGCGCCAAGGCCTTAAAGGCGTCCGGCATTTAACACAAATTAACATAAAACTACAAAAATTATCTATGAATACCGGTGGTGAAAATGCATTCATTATCCACGAACCCCGCCTGCGTTTGGCGCGCTGGTTTAAACTTATAAAAAATTTTGCGTGTGTGACAGGTCAATTTTTGATTCTTGTCTTGATAAGCGCATAAGACGTATAGAGTGCCTTATTTGCTAATACGTATCTACCGCCATTGTGAAAAACAATTAAGTACGTATTAATTAAGGTAAGTAAGTGATTAAGTAAGTTAATTAACAGGGATGCAAATAATTGTTTTTCTTTTTAATAACTTTTGATTATGAAACAAATAAGGCTTAGTGTTTGATATTTTTTTTAATTTTATTTAGATTGCCAGAGAAGAAAACAAGAAATTATCTGGTTGCCAAAACTTGCGTAACAAGCGAGCGGAAGACTTGGAGAAAATCAACTTCAAAATTAGTAACTTTTGGAAAGACCACACAAGACACTACTTCTAATAGCAGTGATTTTCTTTATTCAACAAAATCAAACTTGCCATCATAATTAGAAAAGCAAGTTAATGAGGATGAAGATCCAAAAGAAATAGATCCTGATACGTTTCAGTCAGTGTCGGTACCATCATATTCGAGTAAGCAAGATGAATTATCCGAAGAAGCGCCCCTTTCTAACGATTCAGGTCTTTAGCCTAGTGTGTTGTCTCCAATCCAGGTGTAAGAACTTGTCGAAAAAGGTCCAATGCATTATGAAAATAAAACTATGTATCCTAAAGACAAAAGTGGACGTAAGTTTTCCGATATATATTTTACTCGAATTTTGTTAAATGGTGAAAAGGTTTAGCGCCTTTGGTTGCTATATTCTATTGAAAAAAATGCAGTTTTCTGCTTCTGTTGTAAAATAGTCAAGGACCCCACCCCAACAATCCATTGACTTTTAAAAACAATAAATTAAGTAACCAAGACGGTTTCAATAATTGGCATCATTTAAGCGAACATTTGAAAATCCACGAAAAAAGTAAATCTCATTTTCAAAATTTACGTGTCTGGTCAGATTTACTAGAAAGATTAAAATCCAAATCGAACCGTTAATTCGGATATGCAAAATTTATTAAAAAATAAAACTAAACATTGGCGCAGTGTCATTGAAAGAATAATTTATACTATTTAATTTTTGGCTGAACAAAACTTGGCTTTTCGTGGTCATAGTAACAAATTATTTTAAAGAAATTATGGAAACTTTTTAAAATGTATAGAAATTATAGCAAAATTTGATCCAGTTATGTCTCCACATATTAATAGATCTCAAAAAAATATTCCACTTTACCTTGGAGATAAAATTTAAAACGAGACCATTAAATTAATAGGTGACAATATAAGAAATAATATTTTAAATGAAGTTAAAGAAGCAAAGTATTTTTCTATATTACTTGATTGTACTCCTGATTTGAGCTGTCAGGGGCAGATTTCTGTTTGATTATGATACGTTAATTTAAAAAGCAATAAATTTAGTGTCAAAGAACGTTTTTTTAACATTTCGTCCTATAAGTGATACAACAGGTGAAGGTTTAACCAACTTTTTACTAAAAACTTTGGAGAATTATGGTTTAGACATTTATAATATGCGCGGCCAAGGTTATGATAATGGTTTAAATTTGAAGGTGTGCAATAAAGAATTTTAGACATTAATCCACGAGAAATATTTGTACCTTGTTGTAACCACAGTTTAAACCTTGTCATAAACGATGCTGTCAAATCCAATATTTCTAGTATAATTTTTTTTGAACTATTCAAGAATTATATAATTTTTTTTCTGCCTCAACCAATCGGTGGTCTGTTCTGAAAGGTAACATTTCAAGCCTTCAGATACTAGATAGTCTAGCAGAATTGATGCAATAACCCCTAAGATTACAGTTATGCGAAATTTACGATGCTCTTTATGAAACTTTATCCGGAAATAATTTTGACAATACTCCAAAACATCTAGCTACTTCCCTAGGTAAAAAAATAAAAAAATTATGAGTTTGTGTGTATGGTAGTCTTGTGGTATAAGATTCTAAGTAAAGTGGATGTTACTACTAAGATTCTGCAATCAAAAACATTTAATATTTCTCAGGCTTGCGAAAGTTTAATTAACCTGAATGAATTTGTAAAACATATCGATCTGACAAAGGCTTCAGTGACTTGTTACTAGATGCCAAAGGACTAGCGTCTTGCTTAGAAGTTGATGCAAAATTTATATCCGCAGAAATTTTAAGGCCACGAAGGATTAAATAACAATTTTCTTACGAAAGTGACGACCAGCCGATTGGAAATCAAGAAATGAAATTTAAAGTAAATTGTTTTTTTGAAATGCTAGACATTACTCTTTCATCCGTACATGAAAGATTTAAACTATTATCGTGTCATTCTAATGTTTTTAATTTTTTGTGGAATGTTGAGGATTTCGGCAAATATTCTGACCAAGATCAATTTAATTTTTGTAAATAACTGGAAGAAACCTTAACTGGCAAAGATCGAAACGAAAAAGATATAGACGGAACAGAACTTTTATACAAATTACAATTTCTGCAAAA
The DNA here is from genome assembly GCA_963920685.1 of Polydrusus tereticollis. Lineage (NCBI taxonomy): Eukaryota > Metazoa > Arthropoda > Insecta > Coleoptera > Curculionidae > Polydrusus > Polydrusus tereticollis. The sequence continues at coordinate 80,727,848 of OY987329.1, read as the reverse complement.
TGGCGACAAGAACGCGACGTCTGTAGTAGAAACACTTAATTGCATTGCAATAAATAAGTTAACCCACTCATTTCCAAACATTACGATTGCATTGCGCATATTATTAACGATTCCAGTTTCTGTAGTTACAGCCGAGAGGTCATTCTCTAAATTAAAGTTGATTAAAAATTATTTACGATCTAGAATAGGCCAAGAGCGGTTAGAAAATCTTGCTATCATTTCTATAGAGCCTAACTTTTTAAAGCAACTTGCAATAGAAAATCTTGTTGATGCAAAAAGTAAAGCTAGAAAAGTCCAATTTTTGTAAGACCTCTCCATCATACATCTTGATCATGTATCATCTGTTTCAAAACAATCACTATTTTATTTCTTTATTTTTTTTAATATTTTGAATTAATGTTTTGTAACTCTGATACTGCTTTTGCTTTGTTACTGTTGTTTCGTATTCTACTAATATTTTTTGTGTACTTTCTGTTTGCCACAAATAAATATAGACATAAGTACTAAAAAGTATAGAGTTTCCTTCAAAAATTTCAACGATCAACTATGAGAGAAGGGTGGTATTTTTAGCTCAATATTATAATATTGGTTAAAGGCACCTATCATTATTTCGCACGACGGCGTCGAAAATACTTGGCGCGTTCCTGCTTAGTTTACTTTAAGGACTTTATTGCAATAAAAACATGATTTTGTGAAAAAATGGGACCGAAAAAACTTTTTCTGTATAACCTTTACATATGTCTGAAACATTGCAATTTGTTTCTATATTTCGATTTCCAAGGGGGGACTAAGATTTATTAGAGAGAGAAGAGGGCGGGGGGGCTCGAATAGTATGAATCTTGGCTTGAACAACTCAACACCCGCTTTGAAAACGTCCGCCGCCTCTTATACATATGGTTAAATATTTTATATACTGATAAGTGGTAGTGCTTCCGTATTATTAACAAATATTAACTGATCTATCTTGTGAACGAGTCAAATAATTTCAAAATACTCATGCTACTTCGGCTGAATGTATTTAAGTCTGCCTACCCGATACTGTCTCCTTGATTATCTAAATATAATCATTGGAAAAATATTCTTATATTTAGATTTTAATAATAATTTTAAATAATATCGAAGTAGTTTATGTTTTTTTTTATCAAGTAGTATGAACACGTTTTTACATCTTAATTTTAATTCCTATCAAGAGACTTAAAAAAGAATAGGTTAGATGCAGTCTAAATTTATTGCACACGTGGGTACGACGTCTTATCACTTAGGCACGTTCTACCGGGACATACGTCATCCCTTGAAGACAGGAGCACGAGAGATATGTGACATCCCTGTTCTGGCTAACGAACCCGAATAATAAAAACGGCGAGAAAAAAATGCCGACTTCCCATCCTAAAAATAGTTACATGAACGAAAAGTTAAATATATCTGGTGTGAACTCGCAGTGAAGTAGGTATGGGGCATATTATAATTATCTTATGTAAGTAAATTGTATTACCTATTAGTTAAATAATTTTTGGACAGATGACTTTTTTGATCCACTAGAGAAATTTTTTTTTAGTAAAATTAGAAAAATTAATCATAATTTAAATTCAATAACAATACGAGCTATTATGAACAGTAAAAATTGTTAGGAAAAGATAAACTACTAGATCACCTAACCTAGATCGTTTGAAACTTTTATATTATTTTATTGTTTATACCATTTTTTATTTTAAAACAACCTTATAAGATTCTTAAATGATGAAGAAAAAATTGATTTTAAGACTTTTCTTTATCAATGAAATCAATTTATTCTAAAAATATTTCAATTACATTGAAGCAACTTTTCGTGGTTTTAAATAATTTCTTCTTTGTATCATCTGCATCAAATCACACTTTTGAGATGGTAACTTTCATCTGTCGTAATAAAACTTCACTTAGGCCCAATTGCATAGTTTGGGAATCACTCATAAGTGGAGGTTAATCCAGGAGTTAGTAGTAAAGTGGGTAGAGGTTACCTTCGACCCTAGGATTAACCCTCAACTCGTGGATTGGGTATGAGTTTTTATTACTAGTAATCTTGGGATAGAAATGATAAAAATGTCATCTTTTTAACATATGTTTGTTTTTAAACCAATTTTACCATTTTTACCTATAGAAACTGAACTGCTGCGTAATTATACAGTAACCTTATATGAATGTTTTCGATGTTGTAAATCATCCTCTCTCAGATGACGAAGAAGATTTTGGGATTATTAACGTAGTTAAGAATGTGCGAAGACCTCGGGTTCTTAGGCCTCATACTGAGAATATGGACCATTAGATAGATCCAAAATTAATTGCAAGGTTTAGAATATCAATGCTACTCCAAGTGATTGGTCAACGCCTGCAAAGAGAAATGTGGTACCAAGTCACCAAAGACATTAATGTCATTACAACTTACAAATCAAAATAACAATATATTAAATAAAACGAAAATTGCAAAGTTAGGTTACTTTTAAATGACATTAATATGACAATTGACAAATGAAATGTGAAAGCAGAAAGCAATTTTAATATTCCCATCCCTCTGAAGTTAGCACTTTTATGGATTACCCCTATCAATTACAATTGCAGCAAAACCCTACCTTAGATTAACTTCAGGTATAATTTGAGGTTAAATCTTAATATTAATTCTATAATTAATTCCAACCTACAGAATTGGACCTAAAAATTCTCGATACTTTTGGGTTTTGGTTTTGTTTGTTCATTTCAACATTTGTCCCAATTCGAGGCAAGAACTTAAAAAATGAAGTACTTCAAAGATACGTTAACAAATCAACTTTGTAAGAAAGTTTGGAAATAGTAATTAAGGCACCGAGGCTATTATCAGTGAATATTAGCGCTTGAGGTATGGCATTGTGCTATGTATAATGTACACAGATTGACCCAATATGTTACAATAATTTTTACCCCTAGTGCCTTCAAAGTTTAAGGTCCGTTGTAGTCAGATCTTTTTTTTGAATTAAAAATAAAGACAAATCCTTACTTCATCCACAGATACCAACAATCTTGGTATAAAATATGGAGGAGAAGAAACTGCTCTGAACATTCATTGGTTATTTTGATGCTGCAAACTTCGTGATAACTCGCAGGAAAACGTCATGCTACCTGAACATGTTGGCAGGAGGACCAATTACTTGTTGTACATATCAATGAAACACGTAATAAAAGAAAAATTATGTGTTAAATTTCCACCATGTCCTTTTTCTCACTACATGTGGTGCTTCGCTACTTTATAGCTTGGCCTGATGTTTCCTACTAAATAAATCATGTGAGTTCAATTTAAATAATAATTGTACCTATATATCTGATTATAGTATATGGAAACGCGTCATCTAATAGGAATTTATTTTTTATTATAGTGGAAATTTGACAGAATATTTCCCTCATGTATAAAAAATTTCATAAGAGGTGTGGCCTTTCGCAAGAATTACAGCGATATTTCCACAGTAGGTAGCTGTCAATCATAATCAAGAAGAACTGCTACTGTGTACTAACAATCATACAATTGCATCATTCTTGACTATGTATATTGTATACTATGTAATTTCTTTTTTTACATAAACTAAATAAAATATTATTCATATACCGTGCGAGCAAGAATTATTTTCATCCAAAAGGGCTTGGACTGTAAAACGTAAGGCTGAATTTAGGTCACAATTATAAGGGGATGATATATCTAACCAAATCTAGGTTAGAATTATGTCGAATTCATATTATGACATGATATGTTAAACTGATGAATATTAAAATAAACAAATACAAATTTATTTTTGTTGTTTACGAAATTAACAATGTAAGAATATAGAGAAGGCAGAATAAAAATTACAGAAATTGCTGAAATTTGTCGCCTATTTGCTTCAAGCATAAATTTACACGTTCCCTCGTATTTTTGGAAACGTTAACCAGCATCTCTGAAGAAACATTGTTACATTCTTAGATTATCCTTTCTTGTAACTGTGCTAAATTTTTAACTGATGATTTAAAAATATGGTTTTCAAATGAGAAAAAATGAAGTAATCAATAACTGCAAACAAGATGATCTGAGTGGAAATTCAATGTCTGCTCGAAAACTGATCAATCTGTCTTTGGAAAAAATTGCGTTAGTAGTTAATAGTTTCGGCAGATGTATGGTTAATTAATCATTTATTTCTGATAAATTTTGAGTGAACCACTGACAGTAATTCGTGCGACTTTCAAAATCTGCAGCTCTTATTTGTTGGAATACTTGCACTTTATAAGGAAGCAAATTTAACTGCTTTTCTAGAATAGCCCTGCATGTTTCATAAGATTTTCCACTTCTTGAGGCGTCTTACACATCAGCGTATCTTGCATTGCAAGTCAATTTGCGCCATTTTGCGTCATATTCAAAGTTAGTTTGTTAGAAATTAAGATTACTTTTAAAATATGGAACACTTTGGTTGTCACTCCTTAGAAGAAATTCATAGAAACATTAGTAACAGAATGTCTGTGAATATAGTAAAAAATAAAAAGTTTGTATGGAAGCAGATTGCGAATTTTTGTGAAAAGAGATAATTTACACTACATAGAACAACTACGGTAAATAAAATGGCAAATATTTTAACAGACTGGGCATTTAACATGCGGAAACAGAAAGGCGATGAATAAAGGGAGCATACAATAATTAAAACCATTTGGAACATTTCTACCATTTTACCATTGATTTTTAGATAGAGAGTTTAGGATCGCACGTGATGCAAAAAATTCAAAAGGAAAACAACTTCAGAAAGAGCTCGAAAAAAGCAAATAAACTACAGTTGCATTTAAACATAATAAATTTAAAATGCTGGTAAATAACTGCACTGAGGAGACTACAAAAAACTTTTTTATACGATTTTATAAGTTGACATGGAGAGACAGGGTGGGAAGTACATGTTTTATGAGCAATTTTAAAGAAAAAATGGATAACGAAGAAAACAAATCCGGGATAATAAAGTACCCCCGTTATTTACTAAAATCCAACAAGTTTAAAATGGCTGATTAAAAAAATATCACCACAAATGTTTTGAACTTTAAAATTACCATCTATTTTTGACAGCTTAATCCTTATTGCTAGTGTAGCGGCAAATGGTATAGGAATATTCCTGTCGTAAAAAGCGAGTTAGCTAAATCGATAAACCAGGAAGTTAAAAAAGCTGGATTGGACATGGCAACAAAGAAATTTACCAATCACTCTATGAGAGCCACAGCATTTTTGAAATTAGCTAAGAGCGGAGTTGATAAACAGCAGTTAGTTCAAATTGCCGGCCATTCACATGCGGAATTCATTTCATCTTATCTTCAAATTGATAAAAAGCACCATGAAAACATAGTTGCGAAGATGAGGGATAGTTATCCTACTTTGAGGAATATTTTCAGCTACAGCAGCCGCAGTCTTCTACATCGATGTCTATGACGATGACCACGGCCACCTCAAAACAAAATCACATTGTTAATTATAATAATAATATTATACTTTTAGCGGAAACACATTTTGTTCCTAATTTTAAGAACATTTTAAGTAAATTTGTCGTTTGTTATGATATTATTGTACAATGGATGTTCTATTTTAAAATATGAAATACGACTTTTCCGGAATTATTCCACAGAAAACCACTCGTGCATCAGTAATAACCAGATAATTTTGCATTCAACTGTGTTGTCTTAAGAAACTGCATTCAGTTATTTTCATTTTTAGTTAAATCCCGAAAAAGTCCTTCTTCTTCGAAATCAGGCTTTTTTGGATTTAATCAAAAATGAAAATAAACTCATGCAGTTACAATACTACATGCTTCCAAGCAGAATTATCGTTAATTCTGATACACTTGTCCCATCATCCCATCCCCGATAATTTACATCAGGTTTATTGAACCAGTCAAAGCTTTTGTTTGCATAGCAACCATCCTGGTAACGTGGTCTCGATTTTTCCGTGAAAATTTCTATACTCAATGCTATTTTCGTAGAAATTTTTGGAAAATCGCTTTCTCGTGAATAACAGAGGCCGATAGGACCTCTCTTCTCTCATTATATTGCTGTTGTAACCTTTATTATGTGTATAATGGATTTCCATCTAATAAATGCCTCCACCAATTAGTTTTTATACATTTTATTCTCTCTCCTAAATGAATTTTAAAAATATTTAGTATCAGACAGATAATCAATTGGCTTTATCTTTTAGTTGTTACAACGCTGTTACAACTTGTCTTAAAGTATTACAGCTTTAAAACTAAAAGTTTTATTTTTCGTCATTAAAAAACAAATAAAAAACCAGCACAGAACTAAACGGAATCTAAAGAGATCTTTGGCAAAGTTTGAGGCTCTCCGGGATTCGAGTTTGGACGTTAATAATACGTTCTCAAGATGAGAGGTTGGCATGTTAGTACTTATTAAACCTATACCGGGTAATGCATGGCTTAGGTGAACATAGGAAATCCCATGTAAATTTTGTTGTGGCTAAATATTGGCTCCCCTGTACATTTCAGAGAAGAATTGTATTATAATTTTTTAGAGAGGCCGATATAATAAATCCATGTGCCAAGTTCGAATAAATTTTAATTAATAAGCCAACCCAAACTTATTCAATTAAATGTAATGGCAAAATTACGAAATTTTCATTTTTTTTTATGGCTCTGGTTAAACCAACTGGCCATCATCTCTTTTTATTCGACTTTATTGCTAACAAATTTATGTTTTTACAAACTTGCAAAATTCAAAATTTACTGAGATTTAGGCTTTTTACAATCTAAAATATACCTACATTTTAAAACAGTAACTGTCTATTTTAATTTTAATCTTTTTTATTTTTTATATTTTTTTTTGTTTTTTTTTTAGTATATTTTTCTTTTCTTGTATTTAAAAAAAAATTATTCTATTTAAATTTTTTTTTTTAACTTTTTTTTTTTATTATTAATTTTATTAATTTATTTTTTCCTTTTTATAATTTTATGTTTCTTTTCACAAGAAATTTTCATAGTTTAGGTAATACAGTAAACCCCAGCAAATAATTTCTGTGACGCTATTGTCAAAAATTGACATAAAGCTAGACTTAATGAATAAGGATTAATTCACATTAAAAACACATTTTTGTTCCACCAACAATAATAAAACATTTTTTCCACTACTAACCTATAACATCGCCATTATTGACCGATTATTAACGTTAGAAATCGTTTTTCTCTATCTCATAAGTTATTATTGACCATGGTCAATAATAAGGCATTGAAATCCATTATTGACCGATCTTCAAGAATCTATTTGAAGGCAGGTAACTTGATTTTTTGATTCTACAACTTGAATTCATAAACATGAATGTGGTTAGGCAACCAGATAATTATCAATACATATCAGATTACTTGATATTGTAAAATATCGATACAAACAACATTTTTTCTGCTTCCATCCTTAATTCTGAAGGTGTACACATAATAATATCACTAACATTTTCTTCGCTCATTTAAAAAAAAAACGGAAAACTCGTGAAATCTGAGGACATAAATGAACAAAAATTGACATTCACAAAGCCACCTGACAAAACAACAAAATATTTTGCCAATTCCAAAGCGCAGGTAACTTGATTTAAACTTGCCGCTCGGGCAATAATGATGGCTGTCTAAACCTTACTTAATAATATACTATTTTTAGCTGGTCTAGATTTTCAAATTTTACATCTTTATAAATAACATTTTTTAAGTGACCCCACAGAAAGAAGTCGTTTGGCGAAAGGTCAGGAGACCTGGCTGGCCAAAGGATTAGATGCCGTGGGCCAATAATATTTCCGTTAAAAATATTTTGCAAGTACTCCCTAAACATTATGAGAAAATTAGGGGCAGAACAACCATCCACTTGATACCAGATCTCATGATTTTCGCGTACAACTTCTTCTAGTGCGGGTTCAATTCGATTTTGTAGTAAGTCCAAATTTGTCCAAGGTTGCTTTCCATAAGAAATGGTCCAATAATGTGATGTCCTATAATTCCCGTCCAAACATTCATTTTTTGTGGATATTGCGTCCGAGTATGAACAAGATCATGCTCATTTTCTTGACTCCATCACTGACAACTTTGAACATTTGGTTTGTTCTTAAGAGTGAATGTACATTCATCGGTAAAACAAATATCTCTTAAAAAATCCCTATTGTTATTTGCTCTTTCCATTACCTCAAAACGGAATACCATTCTCCGTCCTTCATCACCTTGCCGTAGCTCTTGATATTTTTCATACTTTTCATACTTATATAGTTATTTAGTACGGTGCCTTTGGACTCAAATTTACCAATGATAAGTTTAATTAATGAAATGGAAGGAATAGGCTTATCAGGGAATTGAACTGAAAACATTTCAGACATTGGTTTTAAAGTATTTCTTGTATAATACCACTTAATCATAGTTACTTTTTCCTTAGTGGAATAGCTCATATTTAGCTATAATTAAAGCGTCATCAATGAAAATGTTGTCACTGACGCTACTTTTCGTTTCGTCAATGCCAAATAATAATTTGCGGGCGTTTGCTGTATTACCTAAACTATGAAAATTTCGTAATTTTGCCATCACATTTAATTGAATAAGTTAGGATTGGCTTATTAAAATTTATTTAAACTTGGCAATTGGGTTTATTATATCGGTCTCTTCAAAAAATTGCAATAAAATTTTTCTCTAAATGTACAGGGGAGCCAATATTTAGCCATCTCAAAATTTACATAGGATTTCCTACGTTCAACTAAGCCATGCATCACCCGGTATATTCCGTCTGCTTGCACGTTTTGTCGTCAGTGTTTCCAATTTTTGAAGATGGTGATTCCAGTGCCCAGTCTTGGAGTATTTCTTCAAAAAGCCACATTATGCCTTTTGTCCCATAGGTTCTGTTCATCTCAGGTAACCTCTGGCTATGCCCTGGAAGGGCTGGGGTCCAATATAAATGTGTGAATGTTCAACCGGGCAGCGAGGGGGCTTCAATACAATTTCAATCACCTAAGCTTTATTGGGATTTTAAATATATTAAATTCTTAATATTATCTACGCCTATGTGTTCAAATAAAGCGGCAGTTTAGTGCACGGAAAAGTCAAAACCGGGACGGGGTTGCTTCGAACAGTACCTCCCGCGAACAAGACGGCACGCGAACAACCTTTAATTAACAGTTCCGGTAATAATAATAAATAAAATTTAAATACGTTCTGTTCGTGCTCGGGTCGTGCTAAAAGTAAAAAAAAAATTATGGTGCTAATATTTAAAAAATTGTTTTAGTAGTGTCTCCTAAGTTTACAGTGTAACAATTACTGCTTTTTGATTTAGGAATATTTATCTAAACAGTTAGGTAAGTATCTATGTATTTATTTTAGCTCACCACTTTATTTAAAAACACTTTGGTCTTATTATTTTTGTCAATCAGTTTTGCTATTACGCTAAAACAATTTGTTTAAATGTAATTATATTTGAATTTAAAGTAGGTGTAAGGGCGTTATTTTCTGCACAATAATATTCCTTTGTATGAACTTTTCTTTGTTCGTTTCTCTAAAATATATTTTGCTGGTTATTTTTAAGCATTGGCAAGAATTTATTGTTAAAGGGTTAAAATTATAGAACGAGTACAAATGTGTAGGTGTCTTAATATACTGAGTAGGTATGCTTTTATTTAATATTGTTATGCCATTGTATTATATTATTATCATGGTTTGATTTTTCCAAAATTATTATTTTTGGAAATATGTTATTACATTTTTTCAGAGACATGTTTATTTACTGCACTATTTGTAAAAAAAATATCATGGTTCTGAAAGTACTAGTTGAAACAATTAAGTTTAAATTAAAGATACTCTTTAAAATAAATGCCGTGAAAAGTGGAGCAATAATAATATAGTCATGGACCTAGTGTGGGAGGGGCAAAAATAAAACTAACCTGATTCTCATAAAAAGTGATAAATATGTACCGGCTGTCCATTTAGTGTACCGGTGGACGATATCTCGTTAACAATCGAGTTAAGCAAAAAATATTTAAAAAAATTGTATATTTTAAAAATAAATTTTATTACACAAGGTGTTTGAAAAATGCTGGACAACTGAAATTTAAATATTTATAAATGGGATCCCCTACATCTTACAATATTTTTGGATTCTACATAAAATTACAATTATTTTTTAATAAGTGCATTATAACTCCAAACTTAATAGTTTCCGTGAGATCGACTTTTGAAAAATTACATTTTTAATTTTTGACAGGTTCTAGCTTTCTAATGGTAGGTCTTAGGGCAAAACGGCTTACATGTCCCTATCTTGCTTTTTTACTGTCTTTCCAAAAATATGAAATTCTGAATAAACTGGAAGTACTATATTTCCGGTTTAGAGTTACATCCGGTTTAACCGAAAATTCAAATCGATTCGTTTATTTTCCCAGAGACAATGTAGGGGAATAGTCAGGGTCAATTTTCATTTCAACATTAAAAATATAGTTATTTAAAATTAAACAATAATAAACAAAACATCTATTTTTTATTTCATTTTTGAATTTTGCATCGAGTTCTAAGTATGCTTCATATACCATATCGAATACTAAACAGTTATTCAAAAAATTACTATTGAACTTATCAATAAGTAAGACCTGTTTATTTAAAAGAACAAAACAACAAATCAAATTAAATGTTGGAAATGTGCACCATTTACGGCTTGATAATATCCAGGGTGATCAATAAACTTTCTTTGCAAGTTTTCAACCATTTCCGGAGTTATGGCACGCACTTCCCTTCGGATATTCTCTTTCAACTCCTGCAGATTGTTTGACCTGTCAACAAATACTTTCGATTTGAGGTAACCTCACAAAAAGAAGTCCAGCAGAGTTAGGTCTGGCAACCTAGCCGACCATTCGATAAGTCCTTTCCTTCCTATCCACCGATTGGGAAAGGTCTCATCCAAAATGTACGCATAGTGGTAGCATAGTGTGGAGGAGCACCAGCTTGCTGAAGCATCAGTTCTTCGTCAGGGAGTCTGGGTTTAATGGATTCGGAAACAAAGCTACTAATGCTGGAATCAATTCAAGTTGGAGAAATTGGAGATATTGTCCAGTTAAAGACTATTCAAAGAAAAATGGATCAATTACTCTTCCAGACGCAATTCCACACCACACATTTGTTTTTTGAGGGTACTGGCTATGAACTCTTGTATGTTTACATTACCATTCAAACAGAATGTATCTTCATCGGAAAAAATAATCTTTTTACTAAACTATTATCTAGATTGCACATGTTTTTGCATGCATTCACAAAACTTATTTCGCCTATCGAAGTCATCTGCAAATAACCCATGCACTAAAATAATTTAGTATGGGCATATTTGTGCTTTTAAAATATTCGGTGAACAACAGATTTCCACATGAGTAAATTGGCCCCCATATGCGAGAGAAGAGTATATGGATTATGTTCTAAGGAAAGCAAAACGTCTAGTTGTTTATTTTCATCTCGAGCAGGACGATTAGATTTAGGCAAATCTCTAACATGACCGAATTCTCCAAATTTAACCTCTATTCTACTCACCATCTTTTGAACGATCAGGATGGATTTCGTTCAATAATTGAGCTGTTTGTATTTGAGTACATGTTCTATCACCAAACCCAACCATGCATAGAATTCGAATTTTTTCTCATTTCGTTAACTTAATCATTGTGAAAACGGCAACTTTGTAACTACGCTTGACAATTACTTATTTGACGTAAAATTGTCATACAAATTCTATGGGACTTAATGGTGATAAGTCAACTTTCAGAAATACTAAAATTGAAGAAAATAAAACAAAATGAGCACGCAATGGAACGTTTTGCTCGATTTACAATAAATACTTAAAAATACGGTCTTTCTTATTCAGATGCTCAATCGTAATTTTTTCGATAACTGTTAAGTTTAGGTATAGGATACGGTACATTAAACACACTTAGAATTCAATGCAAAATACAAAAATGAAACAAAAAATATATGTTTTTATTTGAAAAAATTAAGTTGATGGTTGTAACTTATTTTTGGGCTACCCTGTATACATGAATTTACCATAAAAAAAAACGCTTTAAGAAGCGAAAATCGATTAGTCCGAGCGTTTTTTCAAAAAATACACCGCTGGATCTTAAATTAATTTAGACATTACTTCTGGGACTCACCGGATATACAGCGTGGTCATTTAAGTGTACAACATATGGGCATCTTTTTTTATTATCGATTTCTCAGAAAATTTTATTCTTAATAAAAGTTGGTGTATATTTGATAATCATATTAGATGCACTTGGAATGGTTGCAAGTCAGGCGGCGTACATGGTAGGTCAAAAAATACAAGACTTGTACAAGAATAAAGTACCCATATTTCAGAAAATTTAGCAAAATGTTATTGAGAAAAGTTGTTTACAATAATTAAAAGTTATGCATAAATTTGAAAACGTGACCTAAAATAAAAAAGTATTTTTTTTTGAAAACACTAATATTTTAAAAAAATTTTTATATTTGCCCTAAAGACCTTCATAAATTAATCAAAATCAAATCAATTTTACATATTTTTGTTCAAATTCAGGAATATTAACAGTAAAATTAACTTGAATTTTTAATTTATTAAGGAATCACAAACTTCATGGTTGTTGCAACGACATTAAACACAACTTTAAACTATCCTAAAAATTCTTTTTAACAATATGAAACATTAGTAATGATAATATGCAAATTAAAAAACTTTCATTTAAAGCGCAGAATTTTTGTTTTAAATGTTTATTAAAAAACTGTACAAATTAATTGACAAACACCTATGGAAAAAAACAAATACCTAAGAGTTAAAAGTAAACATTATGACAGTTTGGTGGCATTATTCATTCTTAAATACTTATTGTTGTTTGATTTCAAATACCTCCTCCAATACAGTTAACATTAGCCGAGAAGGCAGACCAAGTATTAATATGTGGAGAAAACTATAAGACAGTGCGTAAAGCAGGAGATATGTTCAATGAACGACATTCAGATAAACAAGTTTACTATTCAACTGTAAGCAGAAGTTTAAATAATTTTAAACAGACAGACAGAGTCTTTAGACTATAAATATAAAAATGAACATACCAAAACTGTATGAACTGAAGAAAATCAATTAGAAGTACTTCAAGCAGTTGTAGAAAACCCTAGAAGATCCATCCAAGAAATGTATGCTTATACGGGTATAAAAAAAAGCTCTGTTAAGAAGATTCTTAACAAACAAAAATACCATGCCTATAAGCCAAGGTTTATTTGCACGTTTTAAAGACGAGACTATGACTTGCGGTATGATTTCTGCATGTGGATTCAAGGACAATTAGAAGATCAACGTGATTTCTATAGACACATTCTTTTTGGGGATAAATCCACGTTCACAACAAATGACGTTATTTCTTCCCAAAATTGTAGGTGGTGGTCGGAGGAAAATCCAAATTTTGTCATTGACAATAAAAATCAGCATTACCAAAAAACAAACGTTTGGTGCGGTATTATTAACGACATATTAATAGGGCCGTTTTTTATCGCCAAAACATTTTTTGGAAAACGAGCTGACGGCTTTCTTGGATAATATGAGAATACAAGAACGACATAAATTATGGTTTGTAAATGATGGTTGCCCGCTCATTCTGCTAGAATTGTTTCTGAATGGTTAAATGGGGAATTTGGTGATAAATGGTTAGGAAGAAATACCGATCCACGGTGGCTTCCTCGTTCGCCAGACCTCACCCCGTTATATTTTTTTTATGGGGATATTTAAAGCAAAAAGTTTACAAAGATCGACCGTTAAATAATGTTGCTAAGCTTGAAAATTCGATACGATTTCATTGCAGAAATATTCCAGCAAGTGTATTGCGATCCACTCTTACTGAATTTTATGATCATACAATTAAATGCATTGAACGAGAAGATGGACATACAGAGACGCGTCGATAATTTTTTTACACATACATAATTTTATTTTTTCCTGCATTTCAAATTAATATTCTCTGTTTTATTTTTTTTTATTTGTTTATTGTTAAGTTGTAATAAAAAAAAAGGCGATAAAAATTGGCAAAACCGTTGGCACCATATTCAAATATGTTTAAAAACATTGTATTTCTTAAGTTTGCACTAAACGCATACATAATGCATACATTGTTTTGTTAATAATCCAACCAACCTGTCATAATGTTTTAGTAGGATTTCATGTTTGTTGATTCATTTGTACAGTTTTTTAATAAATATTTAAGATACAAATTTTGCACTTTAAAAGAGAATTTTTTAATTTACATATTATCACTATTAACAGAATTCTAAAATCTCCAGACGCGTTTCGCTGTATAACAGCTCGTCAGTGGAGCTATAGAATCCGACGAAGGAAAGCAACTATAAAGAGTCTATTTGACCTTGAAAGATGGATGAGTAATGGCAGATGTAGCCTTTAAGCGACATTTAGTGGCAATCAAATGCATCACCTGGCCCCTCTAACAAGGATCAGTCAGAAACGGAGAAGCAAACTCCTGCAAAAACCCGGCGAGCCGGTATTTTCACAGGAGTTGCCGCCAGGAGCTCAACATTAGAAGCCAACTCGGTATACAAACCGAGTACCGCTGGTTTTTTTTCAGGAGTTTACTTCTCCGTTTCTGACTGATCCTTGTTAGACGGGCCAGGTGATGCATTTGATTGCCACTAAATGTCGCTTAAAGGCTATATCTGCCATTACTCATCCATCTTTCAGGGTCAAATAGACTCTTTATAGTTGCTTTCCTTTGTCGGATTCTATAGCTCCACTGACGAGCTGTTATACAGCGAAACGCGTCTGGAGTTGAATCCGGCGAAGGAAAGCAACTAAACCTTTAGAATTCCAATTGTTGGTACTCGGTCCTTGTACCGAATTGGCTTTTGATGATGCGCTCCTGGCGGCGACTCCTGTGAGAATACCGGCTCGCCGGGGTTTTGCAGGAGTTTGCTTCTCCGTTTCTGACTGATTTTTGTTAGTCGGGCCAGGCGATGCATTTGATGGCCACTAGATGTCGCTTAAAGACTACATCTGCCATTACTCATCATTACTAATGTTATATCTTGTTAAAAAGAATTTTTAGGATATTTTAAAGTTGTGTTTAATGTCGTTGCAACAGCCACGAAGTTTGTGATTCCTTAATAAATTAAAAATTCAAGTTAATTTAACAAATATGCTTGAATTTGAACAAAAATATGTGATATTGATTTGATTTTGATTAATTTATGAAGAGCTTTAGGGTGAATATAAAAAAAAAATTCTTTGAGAAATTATTAATGTTTTCAAAAAAAAATATTTTTTTATTTTAGGTCACGTTTTCGAATCTATGCATAACTTTTAATTCGAAACAACTTTTCTTTATAACATTTTGCTGAATTTAATGAAAGTACCTACTTTATTCTTGTATAAGTTTTATATTTTTTGACCTACCCTGTACGCCGTTTGACTTGCAACTATTCCAAGTGCAACTTATATGATTATCGAACATGCACCAGCTGTTATCAAGAATAAATTTTTCTGAGAAATCAGTAATAAAAAATATTCCCATATGTTGCACACTTAAATGACCACACTGTATTATACTGTATACAGGGTCGTTGGTATGTATGGAAACGGTCGATTATTTCTTAAAGTATAACAGTTAGCCAAATATATTTTAGACAAAAGTGTTAGGGTATTTTAAGGTCTACTAGAATTTTAAACAAATAAGTATACAGGATGAGTCCGAAAACCGTAGAGAAGCAAAGTTACTTTTTTTAAATGGAACACCCCATATCTTAGAATATTTTTGGATTTTACATGAAAAACAACTATTTTTTAATAGGTGCATTATAAGTCTAAACCTGATAGTTTCCGAGATATCGACCTTTGAAAAATGACATTTTTGAACTTTGA
The DNA here is from genome assembly GCA_963920685.1 of Polydrusus tereticollis. Taxonomy (NCBI): domain Eukaryota; kingdom Metazoa; phylum Arthropoda; class Insecta; order Coleoptera; family Curculionidae; genus Polydrusus; species Polydrusus tereticollis. The sequence continues at coordinate 80,711,954 of OY987329.1, read as the reverse complement.
CAGCTTCTAGCTTTCTAACGGTACATCTTAGAGTGAAACGGCTTACATGTCCCTATCTTACTTTTTTATTATCTTGTTAAAAACATCAACTCCCGGTTAAACCGGAAGTACTGTATTTCCGGCTTTTGAGTAACATCTGGATTAACCGGAAGCTGGCACTTTTATGAAGATAATAAGAAACTAAGATAGGGACATGTAAGCCGTTTTACTCTAAGATGTACCGTTAGAAAGCTAGAAGCTGTCAAAATTTAAAAATGTAATTTTGCAAAAGTCGATATCTCGGAAACTATTAGGTTTAGACTTATAATGAACTTATTATTGCTATTTTATGCAAAATCCAAAAATATTCTAAGATTAGGGTATTCCGTTTAAAAAAAAGTAAATTTCTTTCTCTACGACTTTCTGACTCATCCTGTATATTTATTTTTTTTTAATTCTAATAGACCTTTAGAAACCGTGAAACTTTTGTCTTAAATATTTTTTGCTAACTGTTTGACTGTAAGAAATAATCGACCGTTTCCATACATACCAACGACCCTGTATATATAAAACATACAAGAAACATTAAGACATACAACTAAAAAACTCACCTAAGCTATAAAAACATTTGAACATTGAAAATGATTTCATTATATATATGTATACAGACAGAATTATCTTAGGCTAGCTTGAACCCCTCTTAAGTATAATTCTGGATATGCAAACAAATTAATACTTTTTAAATACAACTATCAGATAATGACTATTATTTGACACTCTGTGAAATGTCATAATAACTTCTATTACCGCACTAGTGTGTTAATAACATCTTAAATGGAATTAAGATACATATTTTTTGATATCAACATTCTTCTTGAATGAAATTTCCGTTTTTAACATCGAGAGATAGCACCAAATAGATAAAGGCTTCTGTGTTTCGCTTAACTCGTTGAAATATACTAATAATCCTTTCTCGCTTGTTGTATTGAGTATCATTATTTCACTGCACCATTTTTCAAGAGCTTCTTCTATCTGGCACAAGATTTAAAACAACATTGGAAGCTTCGTTCTCAATATCAGATGGCAGATCATTGCTTGAACTCATTTTGAAGTGTGCAATTTTCAGACTCAACTGGGACAATGATTGAGGGAAACAATTTAGTGACAATCGTGCTTGTTGCTAAGGTAATACAAAATCTTATTACCTGTATTCTCTATTCAATTTTTCAACTAATTATTTTTACTCAAATAATCATTATAATAATAATAATAATAGTTGTGGTTGTATATAAAATTTTGTACGTAACAGGTAGGATACTATATTTTTAAAATGCATATGTGATTACATGACTCGGTCTACGGCACATGCGTGCGCTAATAGTTTTGTCACGATGGGACGTAGCTCAGAATTTTATAAATTTTATAAAGTTGATTAATTTAATTAATAATAATCTTAAGAAAATTGGTTTCGGGGTTCTTAACCACTTAAGTGAAGCAAGTAAGGTTATTTTAATCTACTTTCCTTAATAATCTAATAGTAGGAAAGCATATGAGCAGATACATAGAAGATAATTATGAATTGGGTTTAATAAGTTGCTGAATACAATACAATAAACTAGTAAGCGTGTGAGAATTAAGTTTTCTCTCAGAAAGAAGGAATAACAACTCGTCGCTAGACGACTCACCAAAAGAATGGTAATGTCTGTAAATCGCCATGCTAGACCTTCTCCGAAACAAAACTTAACTCGAACGATAATTATACACTTTTTACTAATAAAGTAAATAGTAGGTGAGATAACTTAAGCAGTCGCTGGAAAGTTTCAAGCTTCGGGTGCTAGGTTTGTCATTTTAACAGTAACAGAGACGATAAACGTTTGTGATTTAAACTAATTATCTTTGTAAACCCAAATGAGCAGAGATTTCCCAAGCACTTCGTTGTTTGAATAACTCTACTTGGTAGATGATCTCTCAGCCTTTTACAGTGTTTTGTAACCCCTTTTTGTTAGGATAAGTGGTTCCCTTTTTGCTGACTTTTCGAATCTTTGGCAAAATATTTACATACCTCCCTATTAAACCCTTTATTCTAACCAATTGTAATACACTATTCCTTATCATCTATTACATCCAGCTGCTTCCAATAATCAACACACAGCTGTCGTTATTTATTACACCACTCTTATCATTCGGCATCTTGTTTGTAAGGTTTGTGGTTTTAGTTTAAGTAGGATAGTATGTTGGCCAGTGTAATTGGTCTATAAATGTCTGGTACTTTGGGGTCTTTTTCCATTTAATAAGAGGTATAATGATGGCTTCTTTTTACTGCCTTGGAAAGTGTTCATGTAAAACTATTGCATTAATAACACCTATACAATAGTTGCATAAACGTTCTTTGAGGGAGGTTGCTTAATAGGATGTTAGGTAGCCCATCAGGCCCAGGAGCCTTACGTAATCGTAATTTTTGTATTATATCACGCAAGGTCCCAGGCGTGATGAGCAGTCGCGATAGGACGGGGTGGGTGGGGGCTATTGGGTATTTCTATCTGGTTATGTTGATCAATCTATTTGTTATTTGATTTTAATTTTCGGTTGCGTTTTGATTTCTCAGCTCATTATAGTGTTTTGTAATCCCTATTAGTTAAAAGAAGTGGTCCTCTTTTTGCTGATTTTGCTGATCTATGGCAAACCTGCAAAAACTAGAAGCTCACTGGAAGAAAAATTTACAGACCTCCCTATTAAAAATAGAACCTGTCATTCTATCCCATTGTAATACACTATTCCTTATCACCTATTACATCCAATTCCTCCCAATATCAACACATTCATCAAATACTTTTCTAATAAGCTCTACCATTATGAAGAGTCCTAGTGCCGGTTTAAAAAATGCGGTGTTGCAAAATCTACCTGACAAAGCTTTCATGAACATAGTAAGCATATCCTAGGCTATAATGAAAAAAGGCCACTTCCCGGCTGCATGGAAACACGCAAAGGTTATTCTGATTTATAAGAAAGGTGAGGACCCTACGGCGCCGGCTAGCTATAGGTCGATCAGTCTGCTGTTAAGCCTAGGGAAAATCGCTGAAAAGCTAATTTTGAGTAGAATCAATGACTTTGAACTTGGACAAAACGCTCTGCCTGCCAAACACTTTGGTCCGGCCCGAACTTTGCATAGTCAGGCAGACGACGCGACTGACTTCGAATATAGTCAAAGGTTTCAATTAAAGGGCGCACACGGTAGCGGTTTTCCTTGATGTGAGCAAAGCATTCGATATGGTCTGGCACAATGGTCTTTTGTTAAAATTGGAAGGCTCGGAACTCCGAACTACTTAATCAAGGTGGTAGCTTCTTTTTTGGAGAACAGAAGTTTTGCGGTCTCGTCAGAGAACGCACTTTCTTCGAATAAACGCATCAGGGCGGGAGTGTCGCAATGCTCACCTCTCTCTTCGATGTTGTATAGTATTTTTTCTACTAGCGTGCGGAAAAACGCATTTTCCGCACATGTTTTAGTGCGGAAAATCCACTTCTCCACACCGTGCGGCAAAGATTTTTCCGCACTGTTAAATTTTGAAATTAAATTTAATTAAATTAAATGCTGTACGATTTGAAGTCACTGTTCATCATATTACCTTTGAAATATCTTAGTTGCTATGGTGTATATATCCAGCAACAAGTACACAACATGAACAAACTGATAGGCTTCAGGACTCAGAAAACGAGCTGCAACCTACTGAAATATCAATTATTCCTGCACCCCAATCTTTACTGGAGAACCGCAACCAACTGGCTTCTGCTATTTAGTGCTAGTAATTGTACGTTTACAATTAATTACAATATAAATAAGTAAATTAATATTGTAAAATTTTGTTCATTGTAATAAAAATTAAAAAAAAAACTCCGTTTTTTAAATTATTTTCAATTTGTTTCCTCACGCTAGTAGAAAAACTATTGTTCCTAACACGTGCAGAAACCTATTTTTCCGCACTTAAATGCTTGACACCACTCCGCTACGCGTCGTGCTGTCAACGGCATTTGCGTGCGGAAAAATCGATTTTCTGCACTTGTTAGGAAAATAGCTATAATATACTCATGATATTCCGCGAGATAGATTTACGCAGCTCTATCTTCTCGCTATCGTCACCGCGTATTGTCAGCCGGATGCAGCGTCACGTGATCGAGCTGGAAAATGGCTTTTAGTTTGGAAGATTCGCCTGAATCCCGCCAAGACGGAAGTAATCTTTTTTTCAAAAAGTACCGTGCGCAGGCCTGAAACAAGGCTAGGGTCAATAAAGTTCAAGTGAACTGGTGCCAGGAGGTGAAATACCTTTTATTTATATTTGACCAAAGGCTTAACTGGAGGCTCAATTCAATTGATAGAGTACAGCTTGCAATGCGTCAATTAGGCTCTATCTACCCCCTGCTTCACAGGTGAAGTAGACTTTCAAATGGGACTAAGGTCAAACTCTACAAGGTATTGGTCAGGCCGGTTATCACTTCTTATGGTGCACCTCCGTGGTGCAACATAAACAGAACGGAGCTTAATAAGTTCCAGGTAGTTCAAAACAGGGCATTAAAAACCATCGCGGACGTACCTAGATATACACCCAACAGAGTACTTCACCGCAAAACCATAGTAAAGCGGCACTAAATATGATATATGTACACGTACAGGGTGGCGCACCCTATACGACGCGGTCGTTTAATGGAAAACGGCTGAATCCTTAAAATTTCTTTTTATTGGTTAAATGCAGGAAATTTGGGGGTACAATTTAAATATATTTTGAAACATACCGGATGTCCCAAAAAAAATATCCATACCAAAGTTATATTTTTTTAAATGGAACACCCCATATTTTATGACATTTTTGGATTCTAAGGACCAAACTAGGATAAGTTACTGTCATCTTCCCTATACCTAACTCTTTTAGTTTCTGAGATATTTCAGAATATGTAGAATTGCATAGTATATTTTAAAATTTAATATCTACTAGACACATTAATTTTGGAAATTCATGTGAAACTCCAATTATCAGCTAAGAAAATGAATTTCGTAAGTTAATAAAGTTTTGGCCAAAAAGATATACAGGGGGTTCAAAAAGTAATGTTTAATTTTAATTACATAGAAAGCAGGTTAACTTCTTTATTTTAAATGGAACACCCTGTATATTATTGGGGCAACTAATGGCAAATTAAGTTGTCTTTCAAAATGTTTTATGGTTTCCTATACCTAACTTAAACAGTTTTCTAGTTTTTAAACATTATTTATTTAACTAACGAATTTTTTAACATTATAACAATATTTTTGACTAATCTATGTAGAATTCACTAATGTATAAAAAATATAAATTAAAGTAAGTGCTCAAAATGTTGCCCATTCTTTTCAATACACCATAGGACTCTCTTTTCAAAGGACAATTTAACTTTAATTAACATCTCAGGAGTTATTGTTTGAAAGGCAGCTATTATCCGTTCTTTCATATTTTCTGGAGTTGTTGGCGGGATATCATTAACAATATTTTTGACATATCCCCACAGAAAGAAATCCAGACAAGTTAGATCTGGTGACCTTGCCGGCCAGTTTTGTGGGCCGCCTCTCCCTATCCATTTGTTAGGAAAATGTGCATTTAGATATTGCCGCACATCTCTTTGAAAATGCGCAGGCGCCCCATCTAACTGTAGCCACATTCTCTCTCTTGTTTCTAATGGCACATTTTCCAATAGTAGAGGTAAATCTTGACACAAAAATCTTCGAAATTTGATACCGTTTAAAGTGCCATAAAAAAAGTATAGACCTATTACATGTGATCCCACAATTCCACCCCAAACGTTAACTGACCATCTATGTTGGCGATCGAGAGTACGAAAAAAATTGGGATTGCAGTCGCTATAGTAGTGAAAGTTGTGTCTATTGACTAGCCCGTTATTATGAAAAGTCGATTCATCGGAAAATAAAAAATAGTCAAAGAAGTTTTCCTCCTCTCCTTGACTGTCAAGAACCCATAAACAAAATTCAAGTCTTCGGTGAAAATCCATTTCGTATAGTGCTTGGTGCAGTTGAATGTGGTATGTTTTTCAAATATTCTAGAGATACTTCGTCTGCTTATATTTGTTTTTTGAAAAATTTTCCGTTGGCTTATATGGGGGTTTTCAATAGCAGAGCCAATCACAAGAAATTTATTTTCTTCATTTCCCAATATGGGTTTTCGCCTGTTTACCTTTTTGTAAGCGACACTACCAGTTCTTCGAAATGTTTCTAGAAGTCTTTTAAATACGGCTCTGTTTGGATGGTTTCGCTCGGGAAATTTTTGAGCGTAAAGCCTTGATGCCAAAAAGCAGTTTTCTTCGCACTCATCAGCTACCAATATCATATCAGTTCTTTCTTGAATAGGATAAGTCTTCATTGTAATAATTTAATAACACTTTATTTTCACGCACATAATAAAATAGACAATTGAATTATAAACGAATATGGCCGCTGTTTCAAAGCCACCCTGATATTTCAAAAAAAGTTTTGAATAAAAATATGAAAGTAAATTCTCATTATAAAATTTAAAAAATGGAAAAACTATTAAAGGTAGGTATCGCAAATCTTTTTAATAGATAATATAATTTAACTTAACCAATATTAATATAAAAATTCATTGTAGGTAACAACGACCCTGTCGCGCCAGCCTAATTGTGTTAAAATGTCTTAACTGATGTACTTTTAAAAATAAATTATTTAAAAACTAAAAAACTATTAAAGATAGATATAGGGAACCCCAATACATTTTGAAAGATAACTTAATTTGCCATTATTTGCCCCAATAATATACAGGGTGTTCCATTTAAAATAAAGAAGTTAACCTGATTTCTATGTAATTAAAATTAAACATTACTTTTTGAACCCCCTGTATATCTTTTTGACCAAAACTTTATTAACTTACGAAACTCATTTACTTAGCTGATAATTGGAGTTTCATATGAATTTTCAAAATTAATGTGTCTAGTAGATATTAAATTTTAAAATATACTATGCAATTCTACATATTCTAAAATATCTCAGAAACTAAAAGAGTTAGGTATAGGGAAGATGACAGTAACTTATCCTAGTTTGGTCCTTAGAATCCAAAAATGTCATAAAATATGGGTTGTTCCATTTAAAAAAATATAACTTTGATATGGATCTTTTTTTTGGGACATCCGGTATGTTTCAAAATAATTTTAAATTGTACCCCCAAATTTCCTGCATTTACCCAATAAAAAGAAATTTTAAGAATTCAGCCGTTCTATATTAAACGACCGCGTCGTATAGGGTGCGCCACCCTGTATAATAGAAAAAGGCGCCAAAACCAAAACTTTGCAGACAAAAACGTTTAAAAGAGGACGCACGAACCCAAGTTTAAATAAGGCATGAGCCGATATCAATGTTTCTATCAACGACAATACCTAAACAGTATACAATGAATAACAGATGTCAAAGGATAAAATTTTGACGTAAAAAAAATTCAGGAAGAGTCCTAGTACCACAAAAAAAACTGCGTGCGTTTCCTACTTGTTTCGCAAATAATTATTGTTTGCCACAGAATGGTTTATTGAGGAATTCTAATGTCAATATTAATTTAGTTATATTATACAGTAAACAAAAAGCCTTAAAATTATTTTCGTGCATAGTTGTTCAGGTTCATCAAGTTTAATAACGTATATTTGCAACATAATTACAGTCAAAAAAGGGTTGGTTAAACTTAAGTCACAAAAACCGCTTATTGGCTTGTAATAATTAATGTTGCTATAAGAAAGGAAAATATGGAATTATCCCTTCCTGAAACATAACATCATCTTATTTACACATTGATAATAAAGCTTCAGAAATATTTCAAGACTTAAGCATTAGAAGACTTGAAAATCTACATAAAAGTATTTTAAAAGTACCAATTTGATAAAATGTGTCCACATGACAAATCAAAAATCAGCATTTGTATGAGTGTGTATTTTTGAATAAGCCAGTAAGGTTGTATGTTTCTATATTTAAGGAATTTGAATCATTGAACCGAATTATTTCAGCGAAGGATTTAGGATAAACATTTTTTTTACAAATTTGTCAATCAAAACTATGTGTACTTTTTTTTAATAAAAAGTTGCAGGCTATCCAAAACCGTTGAGATTCAAGTCACATTTACTGTATCCTCAAAAACATCCTTATCTATGATTTTGTCGTTGAAGATTGTGCTTGACATCCTGTTTTGCAACTAAGATGTATTTTTAGATTAAAATCTGTTAGACTAGGTAGTATTTTCCAATTATCTAAATTTCACAAACAACAAGATCTTGCGAAATATTTTGTAAACTGTAACAAATTTTGTTCATATAATTAAGGATAGGTTAGGTTACTTTAAGTTCAGCGGCAGGTGGTTCAGTTAGAAACATAACAAGCATACTGCTCGATCTAACGAAAATATTGCAGCAGTGTCGGAAAGTGTTGGTGAGAATCCAGGCACGTCGATTCGCCGTCGGTCACAGCAAGTGAACATTACCAAAAGCAGTATGCAGCGAATTCTTACAAAATATTTGCATTTGCATGCCTATAATATCCAATTGACCTAAAAATTGAAGCCAGCAGATCATGGGTTGCGCCGTGAATTTGTTAATTGGATTCTGGAAAACGAGGCAAATGACAAAGATTTTCCGAAGAAAATCCTGTTTAGTGATGAGGCACATTTTCAATTAAATGGATACGTCAATAAGCAGAATTGTCGAATTTGGGGGAAGAGAATCCTTGTGTTGTTCACGAAAAACCAATGCATCCTCTACCAGTCACCGTTTGGTGCGGTTTTTGGTTCGGCGGAATAATTGGGCCATACTTCTTTGAAAACGGGGCTGGAACTGCACTAACAGTGAATGGCGAACGTTATCGTGCAATGTTAGAAGAGTTTCTGTGGACTTAATTAGACCGAGTTAATGCCGAAAACTTATGGTTTTATTAGGACGGAGCGACCTGTCACACTGCGCGTGAAACAATGGACTCGTTACGACTGAAATTTCCTGGTCGTGTCATATCTCGCAATGGTGATTAGAATTGGCCACCACGATCCTGCGATATGACACCATGCGACTTCTTTCTCTGGTGTTTTCTTAAATCTCGTGTTTATGCCAATAAACCAGCCGCAATTCCTGACTTGAAGAAAGAAATTCGTCCACAAATATGTGAAAATGTTCAATAATTTCGTCAAAGGGGTAAGGGCCTGCCAGCAAAGTCGCGGTGGACATTTGTCGGATATTGTGTTTCACACTTAATCATGATATGTATTCTTTCTAATCCCAGTAAAGTTTTGACATATTTCAAGAAATAAATGTGTTTTGTCAATAAATAAAATGTGCGTTCATATTGGGACATCCTTTAGTAAGGTGGGTTGAAAAAGGCCAATTTTAAACGCCGGCAATCGGGTAGGTATCAAGAGTTATGGGTTTGCTTCAATAATAACTCTGCAAAATCCAATTTTTTTAAAAAGATATCTTCAGTCTGCGTAAGAGGACTAAAAACTCGAATTTTAAATCATGGTTTGGTTAAAAAAAAAAAAAATTGGAGTGGTGCCAAGTTAAGGGTAAGGAATAAGGGGTTAGGACAAGTATTTTATCGTTTAAAAAAGAAATATGCAAAAACAATAACGTTCTGGGTCTGCGTAATCTAGCTAGTGTTTGAATAATTTATAAAAATTTTTCACAAATAATCATGTATGCAACTTTTCGCTAGTTTTTGAAAGTACCCAGCACTCCTCACCGGGAGGTAGTTACACATCGAGTCCCATCCGTGCCTTATCCATCCACCCCACCATCAGGGCACACGAGATTAGATTTTATGGTATTTTTTGGATTCAAAATTTTTTCAGATTTTTCTATCTAGCATCCTAGTCCGAACAATTCCGTCTCGTTTTGATACAACACAAACTTGCTTAGACGCTTGTTAGAGTTCGAAAATTGCATTTCATAACTTTGATTATCTGTGTTAAGTTTTCGCTTTTAAATTGTTAAAATACATATGTAGACTCTCACCTTAAACATTAATTACTAATTAAGTTACCTGTAATAGCCAAAATTTTCATTATGTTTAGTTTCAAACCTTTGTTCTTTATATTCCAGGAATGTTTTGTATCTTGCAAGACATAGCCAAGTGGATTGATTTCTTCTGTTCCTTGTTTGATACTACTTGCAGACAGGTTTGATTTCAAATCTTTGTTCTAATTGATTGGTAATTGATAAACTTTTCAAGTTATCAATAGAAATAACTTCTTCCATTTGAGATGTAGGTTAAATGTCTCGAATGTTGTAAATCAGCTGTGTTTTAAGAAAATCGATAATAGGTCAGTGTCAGACTGACAGTTTCTGGGCATTTTCACAGCCACTTCTGGTTAATTTTTGCTTGGTCGCGTGGGTTGACATCGGTCGCCGTTAGTTTTCTATGTTACTATAAGAGGTTAGTTTCCGTAGGTAGTGTTGACTAATTTTTGTCATTGTTTTGTTTTGGTAACTATGTACGTTGGAGAAAAATAAGAATCGTCTCTTTCGACCATGGACACTGGAAGTTAAAGCACGTTTGTCGAAATGGCTTCCCAAGTTTAGTTTTTTTGGGCCGTGCAGGCTAATGTAGTGCCGATAAAGCATCCACAATTGTTTTTAAAAAGGGTATGGCTTTGTAGTTTGCCTATTCCTTTGGGCGGAATGCCGATTTAAAATGCTTTAATGAACTTCAACAGCGGTCATAGACGCCAGTTGGTAAATTGGAACCCTCGTTAGTTATTTGAGTTTTTTTTTGGTAGGGGCTAAAAGTCCGAGTACAAACTGGAGTACTAGTTTACTTTTGTTGGAAATGCCTAAACGCGGGACGTGCCAGTTGCCGTGTACTATTGGAATTCTTGGATATTAGCTGTGTAGCAGCATCCACGTTAGCTGTTTCAGGGACCATGTGTGTGTGTGTGTGTGAAGATTGAGTCTTCATGAACCATGGGTAGCACGTAAGGTTTTGACTAAGTACCATTTTTCTTGAGTATGTTGTAACATAGTAACAACTTAAAATATCAATATTTTGCATTTGCGTATTGTTCGATATACAGTGTTTTGGTGAAATTTTGCACCCAAGTTATGTACAGAGCTTGTGTAATGTTAACGTGTAGCGTATGTCGACAGAGCGTTAAGACGTCACAAGAGTCTCTAGTAGTTCAGAATGTTAGGTAGTCTGTTACAACTACTTTTGTTGTAAATATAGTTACAATTTATGATTATAAAGTAAATATTTTTGTTTCCCGGCTAAAGGCCATTTGATTCTTCTAAATTTAACACTTGTAACTTCGATATTTTAATTTATCTATGCCAAGTGGCTAGTATACTTATCGAGTAACCACAGGTACTTGTAAGATTCTGTATTGTACTTTAAGAATGCTCTCATGGTAAATTTAGTTAGTTGTGAGAGGTTCTTGCACAGACCGGAAATTCCTAGCCTGAGGCAATGTCCTGGATGTAGGTCTATGTGGCTGCCAGATCAGACTGAACAGTCATTTTTACAGTGTAGGTATGACAGTTGCCGTCTTGTGCAAGACCCTGTCAAACAGGGTTTGACTTTTTGCTTTCTTTTATCGATAACTTTATAAATTTAATCCTTCAGAAAATTCATTGTCAAACCTAGTACTATCACTTTAATATTTCATTTCATTTATTTATCTTTTAACTTTAAGTATCCATTGTTCACCAAAGTAAGAGGAGCTTGCATTTATAAAACCAAGTAGCCAAAGGCTTAACACCACTTTAAGAATAAATATTTGTATTGGCCTCTGCGAAAATTTGGCTCTTATTATAAATAGAGTGACTTTGAGCGCTTGAGTGAATGAAAGCTTATAAGAAGCTAGTGTATGCCGATGGTGACATAAGCTCTACTTACTCCAGCCATAAACGAAGTTCCAGGTTCCCAAGTTCCGGACTCCCTCGGGAGATGCGTGATGGCGGACTGCATTGGAAACGGCTATGAATCTGTGCTGATGTCTTTAGGGCTTAACCCGCCCTTGGGCTGTTTTGAACCGACCGAACATGGATAGACAGGGGAGCGTACACCTTTGGGGAACGGTATAAACCAATAACTCTCCTATCAGGTTGTTAAGCCGAGGTGGGTGTGTGGAATAGACGACGGGTATCCCAGCGTGGTATCCCCCGGACGCTCGATGGCGGGGTGACTCCAGTTTAATGGGGCCCATCCTGGGTATATCATTTAACTCTGTATTCGGTTCCACGGTTGCCTTATAATTAAATGGCAACGTTTTGGTTCTTCCTCTGAGCTCATCAGACTCCTGCACTGGCTCTAATGTTGGGTGATATTTTTAAAGCAAGTGTTTATACCTTAGCTGAAACCGTTATTGCCTTATTTTTGCGTATGGAGTAAATGTATGTATTAACTGGGTCTTAATTTGAAAACGAACAGCATGTACTATTTTTCCGGCTGATGACATTCTGAAAATTTAGTAAAACATGTCAATTTAGATCTGAAGGTGTACAACTTTAGAAGTTGAGAAAGTAGTCAATACTTACAGTGGAGTCAATGTAATGTACATAAATGAAACAATGCAGTCTTCCTCCACAGTTTAATGTTAAAGTAAATTTTAAGTTCCCAACATGTTTCGAATGCTTAAGAAGTATTTGTAGTTGTATTAAATGCAACCCCCTCACCCCCTAAAATATTAAAAGGCAAGCCCCACTTATTTGGTCTTTTTTACAGGTTACGATATACAGGGTGTCCCACTAAGGTCGGCTAGGTACAATATTTTGGCCCGGCTTCGGGAAAAAAATTATTGACTAAATCGGCTAAAAGAAATTGCTGACAAATATTTTCAAGGTTCCAAAATGACCGCTAGGGGGCACAGTTACTAGAATATATCTAAAAAGTCAAATTTTATCAGATAATCTCTATTAATACAAACTTTTACACTTATTAAAAAACTGATTTTAGTCCATTGGCTCCTCAAACTTTAAGAATAAAAGTAATTTTATGCCATTACTGTTTAATAATCTTTACTTTCGTTTTTGCCTTTGGATACATTTTTTTTAGGGGATTTAGGCGAGAATCGACACAAAATAAAGTCACTAAAAGGATAAATATTTTAATAATTTAATTCAACAATTATTGTTGATATTGCATAAGTGAAGAATTATGACGAGAGAATTTTTACATTTCTTTCGTTTAGCGGTAAACATTAGTTTTTTAAATTAAAGTAACATTTTGTAAATAACTCCAAAAGTAATAAAGATATCGAGTCGCGGATTTTGCCACAATGTAGCCATTTTTATGCCCTATAAGCTGAGTTATAAAAAAATGTATTATGCCATTTAGTTTCACTAAGAAAATTTGAAAAAACTAAATCTTGTTTAAACAGCGCCACCTAGAAGACGCGATATATACTAGCGACCACACCCAAAGTGGGTTTTTTAATAAGTATAAAAGTGGCTATTTAACGGGCTTCAGCTGATTAAATTTGGATAAAGCAGATGAAAGTATGGAAGACACAAGAACTTAAAAGCTTTTTTTCCACAAACTGTCCCCACCCATATTTTCGAAAATACAAAAAAGTCTTCATGTCTTCAAGTTTTATCCCTAAAGTCGGTATGACAACGTACTTTAAAATTTTGAGTGGAACAGTAGGTTAAGTGATATGTTATTTCAAAATTTTTTGGTTTACATTATGTCGCTTCTAAACACAAAATTTTTTATTGTTATTTTGCTAATTTCTTATTGTATTTAGTGGTGATGTCAACTTTCGTTACTTTTAGTTTAGTGGTATATCCGGTCCATCATTTTATCATATCATTGAACTTGAACTTGGACTCAAACTGAAGAAACGGTCACTGGGACTGGGACTGATGGTTTGACTGATATATTGATATTATGCGACGGAAAAAAGAGACGCAAAATTAATATAAGAAAAATGCGACACTTTTTCTTCTTATTTCAGTTCAGTATTTAATCCCCCCAAGGCAAATCCAAACTACACAAGTTCCAATCAAGGTTGCTATAATTTTATATCAATTATTACATTTACAAATTAGTAAACTTGCTGGAGTGGGTATTTGTGGAAGTCTGCTTAGATAGCTGTCTTCTTATGTCAGCAATAGAACCCAAGCTGTTAAAATTGGTACGTTTATGTCGGCTTTTACTGAGATCACTTCTGGAGTGCCTCAGGGGTCCCATCTGGGGCCTCTTTTATTTAATATTTATATCAATGATATTGTCAGCTGTTTTAAATTTTCTAATTTTTTAATGTATGCTGATGACTTAAAGGTTTTTCACTCAGTTGCTGATCCTTCAGACACGTTTCGCATTCAGCATGACCTAAACAATCTTTTTTCGTACTGTCAACGTAATTGCCTCTATCTAAATCTCAAAAAATGTCATACAATCACGTTCTCTAAAAATATAAATAAAATTTTTTCAAATTATAATTTTAACGATATACCATTAAAAAGAGTCTCTATTGTAAAAGATAGAAGGTATTTTTTTTACGGTAAAATGTTATTTGAGCATCATATTCAGCAAATCACAATAAAAGCTAAAAAATCGCCAGGATTTATTATAAGAACCTGTAGGGACTTTAAAGAAATAGAATCTATTCGTACATTATATTATGGCATACGTTAATAGCGTAATCTCATTTGGATCGGTGATCTGGAATCCCCAGTACGATGTGTATATTGGCAAAATTGAAAAAGTCCAAAAAAGATTTTTAAAATATTTATGCTATAAATTTTATTTAAACGGGAATTCTACCTTAATTAAACGAATCCTAAGATTATTATCACTTGAGGATAGAAGGCAAATGTACGGCATAAAATTTGCTTATAAAATTTTAAACAATATGATTGATTCAACCCCAATTATTATCTTATTAAATATCAACGTTCCATCCTATAACACGCGAAAAAGATGTTTTTCCACATTCAACCAAGTAATACCAACTATTACTCCAACTCGCCTCTGCATCGTTGCTGCAAATCGTATAATACGATATGCAATTTGGTCCAACTGGATATCTGTTTTCAATCCCTAATGGCCCTAACAAGTGCACTAAAAAAGTTTTATTCTCACCATATACAATAAGATCTATTTTAATAACATTTATTTATTGATTTCTCTATTTAATGTTCAATTAATAATCTTGTTTATATAATATATTAATATTCTCATCATATAACGTAAGATCTATTTTAATAATATTCATTTGTTGATTGTTTATTTAATGTTAAATTTTTAAAATCTTGTTTACATATAATATGTTAATTTTTGTTTACATACTACTACTTTGATATTACTATTTATTGTTATTTAGTGAATACCGTTCCTGGGTTTGTCCCGTTTTGTATTCCTCAATGTGAAATAAATAAATAAAAATTATAACATCAAACATGTATTATATCGAGAAAGAACGAAATATATGCACTTAAATTCAGCCAAGATATGCGCATATATATGTCTATATGGTGACATAAGGTTTTTTTTCCTAGTTTGTTTTTTTTCTGACGCCAAACACTAGAACCTTTAAAGGCTTTTAAGTAAAATAAAACTAAGGTGGCGCCTTCAGGATTTGACTTTAACTTAGGATAAGAGTGCTAAACCTCTCCATCTAGAGACAAAATAGCGAACCTACCCTGAGTTGAGCTAGCTAAGGGGTGTCTGAAGAACATCCTCCAGGGCGCAGGGTTGCCAGAGTAAGGGTGGATAGGTTGCCTTGTCGCAGTTTATTTTGGGTTATCCTAAGGTGAATACTGGCGCCCGATTATTGTTTAGGGCGTAATTTGGTTTTTTAGAACCGTTAATTGTGTGGTTTTTTTTTTTATAACACGCTGCTGCTGCTACTGGAACGATTACCCAATTTGAGAATAGGCGACGCCTTTTTTCTCCTGTTGATTCACTTTGTGCTACTAGCTAGCTGGTTTTAAATTGTTTTCTGATGATTGTTAGATATTTTTATGCGTTTGCATGTTTTTATTGTGATTGTTTATTTATTTGTTTCTTTTTTATTTATTTATTTATTTTTTGCTTGTTTAACAATGTCATGTGTAAGCGTACATTCCTAGGGTGGTAGAGAGTCACGTGGGAGGGGGTATATATGGCGCCCTTGTGCAATTATTCATGTATGTGAGATTTAGTGGTTGAAATGTTTTCTGAGGCGTCCGTCTTTCTGTAATAGTTTGATATTTATTTTACTAGGTGATCGTGTATTGTGTCCGTCTGTAAGTCATGGTGAAGTACTCTTGTCGGTGTGTATCTGGGGGCGTTTTATTTTCAAATATTTGGAGTTTTCTATGTTTAGTCTTTGTCATTGTACACCATGTTGGGACGCCGTAGAGCAGGACCGGTCTAATCATGATCTTATATAGATTAAGCTTCGTTCGGGTGGACAATTTGATTTTTTTGTTAATCAGCGGGTACCGCGCTGCCATTTGACGGTTGGCTTTTTGTATCCACTCATCAACATTGGCGTTTCAGGACATCTTCTTGTCAAAGGACGTATCTAGGTAATTTGCACTATTTTGCCATGGATTTTTGGTGTTTTTAACCTTTACCATAGTGTTAGGCAAGTTAGTTCGCGCCTTGGAAAAGAAGATGGCCTGGGCCTTGGAGTCATTAACCCTAAACTTCCAGTCGTCTAGCCATTTTTGAAGTGAGTGTAAGTTACGCTTCAGTTTTGAGGTGACATTTCATGGTCTTCTAGCTGTTGCCGTTACCGTGGTGTCATCGGTAAACACGTACAGTTGTGTGTTATTATATTTGGGTATGTCACCGGTAAAAATGTTATACAGGACCGGTGCTGTTACTTCTTTAACGCTCCTTTCTGCCGCTTGGGTGACTGATAAATTTATTTCCTCGAGCTTTGACACTAGCTGCAATAATGCGCATAACAGCTAAATGGTGCACGTGACGTCTTTTATCGGTTAACATCGCAAGTGTAATATTCTGGATGAGCAAAGAATCCATTATCTTGAAAATACTTTTGTACAATTTGTTCATATTCGTCTTTTAAGTAGGAACAAAAAGAAATTGACTTTTAGAAATGTATTGCACCTTGACTGATCAATGGGTTATTTATTATGGTAAATCACGCTGCCGCTGGAGCATACAATTTAATAGTAAATTTAGCTACATCCTTTAGTACGTGAGAAGGTGATGCAGTGCCTATATATAGTCGAAAAGGTCTGTTGGCTGTTGTCAACCACCTGGCAAGAGATTACTTACCAGGACTTCTTCCAGCCAATGCTGGCTAACATAAACCCGTTGAAATCGCTCTGCGTATGTCTAATAGATGTTGCTGATTGGTACTCAAATCGATAAGGTCAGGAAACAACGGTGTTTATCGCCTTTGTGCTAATATACGAGTTAATTGATAAAGTTAGGTGCGCAGCATACCT
This sequence comes from Polydrusus tereticollis, assembly GCA_963920685.1. NCBI lineage: Eukaryota > Metazoa > Arthropoda > Insecta > Coleoptera > Curculionidae > Polydrusus > Polydrusus tereticollis. The sequence goes on along the minus strand of OY987329.1, from coordinate 80,694,563 downwards.
ATAGAAAAATACCTAGCAACGGATTTATTTTTAAAAGTAAGTAACAAAAAAGTCACAATTTGAACCGGTCGCGGACGGTATGCTGGGCGTCTCATTATAAGTTAAAATCCTGTAAATAGATTCAATTCAAGCTATCGAAGTGTATTATTATTATTATTATCAAGAAGTGTAACATCCACCACATAAATGGTCCAAACGAACCGGATTGAATCAAATGCTCAAGTGAAGTTCCAGCCAAAATCCGTCAAATATCGTCCGTGACGTGCTGCATCGCCACCCTGCTCACCTGCCAAGGTAGTACAGCACAGTTAACGTCATCCTGTCAAACCTGAATCTGAAACTTCAGATCGTAAGACGCAAATCTTTGGAGAGAAAATAGTGAGTCCGTTCCTTTATCCTATCCTATTCCTATCCAGATATTATTTACCTTAAACCCTACCTTATTTATCCTACCTTTTGCTTATTATTTAGCATAGTAATATCAAATATCTTGTTTATTACCCTATTTTCTTGATTAACATATATCTTTAATATCTTTTTTCTTGCATAATGACTGAAACATTAGCAAAAACGCTTCAGCGCACTAGTTATAAGAGTCAATTAACCAGATTCTGCACCTTTTTTGGTCGTGTTAAAACAAAATCTATCGATGATCTTATATATCATCAACTAGCTTCAAGACTTATCCTAATAGAACCTCTTATAAGTGAATTTCTTTCCCTTCAGGATGAAATTGATAATATCTTAATCAGTAAATCTTCTGAGGGGGATAATGCTGCCGCAGAACAGCAGGCAATTTTAGTTAAAAGCAATTCTGAGCGAGACGACTTTGAAGAAAAATATTTTAATATCTTAAGCCAAGTTAAAGCTTATATGGCTACTTTTGAGAGTGATGCTCGCTCTACTAACAGTGTTTCGCAACAGATAGAAGGCGAAGTTTCAAATAAGGTTCCTTCTAGGGGGGTTAAATTGCCAAACATAAATATGCCTACTTTTTCTGGCCAATACAGTGAGTGGAGGCAATTTTATGATACCTTTAATACGCTGATCGATTCAGATATCTCATTAACAAACATACAGAAATTTTACTATCTTAAATCATGCTTAAAATATGAAGCAGCTAGCGTTATTGACTCCTTAGAAGTTTCATCAGTAAATTATCCTATAGCATGGCAACTCCTGCGTGAACGTTTTGAAAACAAAAAGATTATAACAAATAATTACATAAAGGCAATATTTGACATACCTACTATTTTGAAAGAGTCGCATATCGCTTTAAGAAATTTATACGATTCTGTTAACAAAAATATAAGGTGTCTACGTGCTTTAGGCCTTCCTGTAAATACCTGGGACACTCTAATTATTTTTATTATTGTTTTAAAATTCGACAACGCAACTAGACGCGCCTGGGAGCAATATGAAATCACTGGTGATCTTGCAACTTTTGAAGAGTTATCTGCTTTTCTTAAAAGACGCTGTGAAGTTTTAGAAACTATGAGCACTCAATCTTTTAAGCCTGAAAGATCTCATATTACTACAGGGCCTTATTATAAAAAACCATCAAATGTTGGTGGTTCATATTTTAGTTCCAATCAGTCTACTTGCCACTTTTGTAAGGGTACTCACAATATTTACAACTGTACTGATTTTTTAAAGCTATCGGTAAATGAGCGAGTAAATGAAGCTAAAAAACTACGTTTTTGTTTAAATTGTCTTAGAAAAAATCATATCCTTAAAGACTGCCAATCACAGTCAACGTGTAGAAGGTGCCACAAAAAGCATCATACTTTACTTCATATGGATTATCAGACTAATCCTAAGCAATCAGACCATATAACTCAAGGTAATTCAAATGAACACAATAGCAACAAAAATCCTAATCTTTCTAATAACGCTAATAAAAGGCAAGAACCATCTGAGCAAGTATCTTTGTTAGTATCGGCGAATCAAAAACAATTTAATAATGTTCTTTTAGCTACGGCAATTGTTCAGGTACCTGATTCAAATGGTATTCTACAATCTTGTCGTGTTCTACTAGACTCTGCGTCACAATCCAATTTTATCACAGAGGAAGCATGTGAAAGGCTTAATCTTCCAAAAATCGATAGTAACTCACGTATCCTCGGAATAAATAAAAACTTATCAAATATTCGCTATAAAACTAATCTTAAAATCTTATCCAATCATAACGCCTTTGAGGTGGACATAATATCTTGTTTAATTCTTAAAAATATAACGGAGCCTCTACCTTCTTTTACTTTTGACAAATCTACACTAAATATTCCACCAAATATTCGTCTAGCGGATCCTTCATATAATGTTAGGGGCAACATCGATATTTTGTTGGGCGCCGCAATCTTCTGGAATATCTTATGCATTGGTCAAATTCATCTAGGTGAGTCTTGTCCCATACTTCAAAAAACGAAACTAGGCTGGATTTTGTCCGGCGATTGTATTTTACAATTTAATCAACAAATTCAAACATCTTTATCCTATCTTTCCTGCACACCTTTGGAAGCACAAGTTGCAAGATTCTGGGAGCAGGAAGAAGTCAAAACCTCTCCTAAATTTTCAGCACAGGAATTAGAAGTTGAATCTCACTTCCAGCAAAATACGGAGAGAAATCTCGATGGCAGATTCATAGTAAGGATTCCTTTTAACGAAAAAGTTTCGGAATTAGGTGAATCTCGATCTTTAGCTTCAAATAGATTTTATAACCTTGAGAAAAAACTTTTAAAAAATCGCGAACTTGGTATTCAGTATAATAATTTTTTATTTGAATATGAAAACTTAGGTCATATGACTAAAATAAAAGAGGATCCTTTAGAAGAAAATACATATTACTTACCCCACCATTGTGTTCTGAAACCATCGAGTACAACAACTAAAGTCCGTGTTGTTTTTGACGCCTCAGCGAAAACAGGCACAGGATTATCATTAAATGATGTGCAATCAGTAGGTCCAACCATTCAAGGAGATTTGTTTTCTCTGTTGCTTAGATTTCGAAAGTTTCCATATGTTTTAACGGGCGATATAGAAAAAATGTATAGGCAAATTTTGCTGCATGATAATGATAAGAAATATCACCGAATTTTGTGGAGAAACTGCCCTTCAGACGAAATATCTTGTTTTCAACTAAACACTGTGACATATGGTACAGCTTCGGCCTCTTTTCTTTCAACTAGATGTCTTAAACAACTCTCTGACGAATATAAATCACAATATCCTGCAGCTAGTCAGGCAGTTGCCGAAGATTTTTATATGGACGATCTTTTAACAGGCACATTTTCCAAAGAATCACTAGCAGCATTAAAACAGCAAGTTACTATTATTCTAAAAAATGGTGGTTTTATTCTTCGAAAATTCTTATCCAATGATCCTTCCCTCTCTGAAAGTTTAGAAAATATCCCTAACTTCGATCTTCATCTTAACCCAGACCATTCCCAAACAAAAACACTGGGTGTTTGCTGGAATAATAATTTGGACATATTTAAGTACTCTATCTTAGATCTTAAATCTGAAACACACGTATCAAAAAGATCAATTTTATCTTTAACCGCACAGATTTTTGATCCTCTAGGATTATTATCTCCGATCATTATTATTGCAAAAATGATATTACAGGAACTATGGCAAATTAACCTAACTTGGGATGAATCCATACCTTTGAATTTGCACACGCGCTGGTTAAAATTTAAGGATCAAATTCAGGAGCTTGATTCCCTTGAAATTCCACGATGTGTTCTTTCAGAAAATCCAACTAATATCGAACTTCATGGATTTGCAGATTCTTCCGAGAAGGCGTACGGTGCTTGCGTATATATTCGATCAGTAAACTACAACCGTGAAATATCCGTTAAGCTTTTGTGTGCTAAGTCAAGAGTCGCTCCACTAAAAAGTGTTTCGTTACCACGCTTGGAATTATGCGCCGCTATTCTGCTGGCTAACCTGGTAGAAAAGGTGCGTAAATGTATCAAAATAAACTTTTCCAAATTTTATTACTATACAGATTCAACTATCACCCTTTGCTGGATACGCGCAGCTCCACAAAGATGGAAAACCTTTGTTGCGAACCGCGTCTCCGAAATACAGTCTTTATCAAATATTGCCGACTGGCATCATGTCACTTCAGGTGACAATCCTGCGGATCTTATATCGCGTGGAACAACTCCCAAAATAATCTTGAATTCGCATATTTGGTGGAACGGACCTTCTTGGCTCTCTGAGCATGACTTAAATTTCAATATTGACACGGTGGTTTTAGACGAGGTAAACCTACCCGAAATAAGGTGCCAAGAAATTTCCTTAGCATCACAAGCTCTACCTTTTGATATAATATCTTTATTTTCAACGTATACCAAATTACAACGGGTTACCGCTTGGTGCCACAGATTTATATCTAACTCAAAGGTTCCAAAGAAAGATCGTGCTTTAGGATGTCTTTCTGTTCAAGAATTAAATAAAGCTTCAATCATCTTAATACAGTCCACTCAACAAGAACATTTTGCTAAAGAAATTCATTATTTAAAACAAGGTTTACAAATTCATAGCAAGAGTAAAATTTTATCACTTCGTCCAATTTTAGTAGATGGTATCTTACGGGTCGGCGGCAGAATCGAGATGTCCGGATTGACACATAATAAAATACATCCTATAATACTTCCTAGAGGTCATAAATTAACCAAACTTATAGCTAGACAAGAACATATCAATTTACTGCATTGTGGCCCTCAGTTACTACTGTCATCCTTGCGCCAAAAATATTGGCCTATCTCTGGTAGAGACTTAGTAAGACACACGGTACATTCTTGTATTACTTGCCATAAAACTAACCCTAAGGGTTTGTCCTATGTCATGGGATCTTTACCAAAGTCTAGATTTAATGCATCATTTCCTTTTCAAAATGTAGGTGTCGATTACGCTGGTCCTTTCATTACACGTGATAGAAAAACTAGACCTTACAAGGAAATTAAAAGTTACGCTGCTCTATTTGTATGTTTGTTAACTAAGGCAATCCACATAGAACTTGTTTCAGATCTAACCACCTCTGCTTTTTTACTAGCTCTACGTAGATTTATCGCACGTAGGGGCAAACCAAACATTATTTGTTCCGATAATGGAACCAATTTTGTTAGAGCTCATTCCAAACTTAACGAAATGTTTAATTTCTTAAAAAAAGATCAAAATCAAAACGAAATTACAAACTTTTTATCGAAGCAGGAAATAGTTTGGAAATTTATCCCTCCTAGCTCCCCTCATTTTGGAGGCTTATGGGAGGCTGGTGTCAAATCTATGAAAATTCATATGAGAAAAGTTATCGGTTCATCAGCATTATCCTTCGAAGAGCTTTCTACATTTCTGAGTCAAATGGAATCAGTATTAAATTCACGTCCTTTACATCCCTTGTCCCCTGATCCCACCGATCTTAATCCTATTACTCCTTCCCACTTCCTTATCGGACGATCAGCAGCATCAATTCCTGATGAAGATGTTCGAGGTCAACCTAAAAATCGACTGAGAACTTACCAAAAACTTCAACGCTTGTACCAGATGTTCTGGGATCGTTGGTCAAAAGACTATAATATCTTAAATATGCAAGTGCGTACAAAATGGAAGACCGACGGTTCTAGCAGTGCTCAACCTGGAATGTTAGTCCTTATAAAGGATGAAAATTTACCGTCGCTTTGCTGGAAATTGGGACGTATCACTGAGTGCCATCCAGGTAGTGACGGGATTGTGCGCGTTGTAACAGTTCAATGTGCGAATAATAAGCTAAAACGGCCAGTTGCCAAAATATGCCCATTACCAATGGAGAATGAACAATGAAGATTATGTTGAAAGACTTTGTCCTTTCAAGGAGGGCGCTATGTTTATCGCCTTTGTGCTAATATACGAGTTAATTGATAAAGTTAGGTGCGCAGCATACCTATAGAAAAATACCTAGCAACGGATTTATTTTTAAAAGTAAGTAACAAAAAAGTCACAATTTGAACCGGTCGCGGACGGTATGCTGGGCGTCTCATTATAAGTTAAAATCCTGTAAATAGATTCAATTCAAGCTATCGAAGTGTATTATTATTATTATTATCAAGAAGTGTAACATCCACCACAAACGGAAACATGCCAATCAACTCAATACGTTCAAATTTTACTGTAGTTAACTTGTGACAGTCAGATAATTTTTTTCCCTATAGGGCCTGCGAATCGGTAAGGACCTAAAGTTGTTCCATCCAATTTTCAAAATTAAGACGAAACGGTAGTTCATAGTTCGTTTGTATGAAATTGGCATACAATTTACTGCATGGATTGTTCAAGTATTTCTTCTAGCCTTCAGTTTATTCCAGCATTTTTCTCTGTATTTGTTGAACATCCGTCAAAACCCACACATTTCAGTTATTTTATTTATTTATTACGCAATTTATTGACTTAACGATATACAACACTGTTATTACATCACTATGCCAAAGGGCTATTGACCGAGGTCCTACTCACCATAGGTTTAAAACATATTTAGTTGCTACTAATATTAACATTTTAACTTAATTACTGCTGGTTAGCTTTCATCTTTCCAAAAAGAGAAAAAGAGAAGAGAAAAGAAGGAAAAAATTATTGTCTTGGTTCATTCTCCAAATATTCTAAGATTGTCGTGGGTGTAAATTTCAATGGGCGATTATGTCTCGAACGAAATCATCCTTTTTCATTTCAGACATTATTTTGTCCAAGGTGGGTATTTCTTTTTTTAAGTAAAACGAGTGTATGATTCTTCTGATGGCAGTCTTTTCATCCTCATTTATTACAGTTACTTTTATTCCTGTACTTCTCTTTGATGACCTGATGGGGCCGCGTTTATCCTTGTGCACAAGTCGATATATTGTTAACTGTCCGACTCCAGTCATATTTGAACACATTTAAACGATGTTTGCAACTCCTAATGTGATATGAAATAATATTTGGACTACACCTATTGACTACGGCGAAGACCACTGGGTTTTATAGTTCAATAATGATGTATTACTCTGTCACATTAAGCGACAGACTATATTAGGTTTTCAAAATTTATTATTAGAACCCCACTGCGCACTGTCTATGACGCAGAACGAGGCGCAATGCATTTTCTTAAATTTACTACTTTAACTTCCATCAACTTAAAATCACTGGAACAATTTAACTAACGCTTCAATGACTCGATTTGTATCAAAATATGTTTAACTTTTTAATGCTTTAAATGTACCTTAAGCGTTAAATACCCCGTTTCACCCGACCTTCCCCTAACTATCCAAATTGACGTCCAATAAATTAATTATTGATGAAGTCCTGGGAATCGAGTGTCCAGCCGCAACTTTTTCGGGTTCCGTAACGTTAAACTTTTCAGGAAAATCTGCCACCTCGGTTTATTAGCTTTAAATTCTGCTAGGTTATATTCTCACCCCCAGAGAAAATTTTTGCCAGGCCTTTGTTATGATGTAAGACTTATTGCTTCAGCGAAACTAAATATTGGATTTTTAGCGGTAGTAAATACAACTGCTTTGCTTCCGTTCGGTGGAAAACCCATTCTTGGCTGGTAAGTTTAACTTACATTCCTTAACTATTTCTGTACTCACTGTAATACAAGTATGTATCTACAGGGTGTTTAGTAAACATACGGCCAAAATTCATTATTATATACAGGGTCGTTGGTATGTATGGGAACGGTCGATTATTTCTTAAAGTATAACATTAACAAAAAAATATTTTGGATAAAGGTTTTAAAGTTTTTAAAGGTCTATTTGAATTTTAGAAGAATAAGTATACAGGATGAGTTAGAAAACCGTAGAGAAACAAAGTTTATTTTTTTTTAAATAGAACACACCCTATATCTTAGAATAGTTTTGGATTTCACATAAAATAACAATCATTTTTTAATAAGTGTATTATAAGTCTAAACCCAATAGTTTCCGAGATATCCACTTTTGAAAAATTACATTTTGAACTTTGACAGCTTCTTGCTTTCTAACGGTGCGTCTTAGAGTAAAACGGCTTACATGTCCCTATGCTAGTTTCTTATTATCATTCTAAAAGTGTCAACTTCCGGTTAAACCGGATGTAACTCAAAGGCCGGAAATACAGTACTATTCTTCAAAAGTCGATATCTCAGAAATCATTAGGTTTAGACTTATAAAGCACTTATTGAAAAATAATAATTGCTTTTTCATGTAAAATTCAAAAACATTCAAAGATATAGGTTGTTCTATTTAAAAAAAAGTAACTTTGCTTCTCTACGGATTTCTGACTCATCCTGTAGACTTACTTATTTACAATTCTAATAGACCTTGAAAACTCTAAAACTTTTATCTAAAATATTTTTGCTAACTGTTATACTTTAAGAAATAATCGACCGTTTTCATGCATACCAACGACCCTGTAAAGTATATAATATATAGGGTGTTTCTTAATAACATGCTAATATTTAAGAAGGTTATTCTTGGGTCTATTTTGAGAAAAAAACTTCATATGAACATATGTCCTAAAAGTCTTAACTGTTGAACTACAGGGTGCGAAAGTTTAAAAAAAGAAAACCCTTTTTATGATAACTTTGGTATGACCCTATATATATTTGTGAAACTTGGTACGCATCTTCTATGCATCAAAAGGCATTTTCTGCTGTACAACATGATTTTTTATTCTTGAAAATGGCGTTGATGCGGTGTTTGCACCGAATCATTTTAAAGAGAAAAGTGATACGCCACTGCTTTTTCTTAAAGTAAAAATTATTTTTGACCTTCTCATTCCTTTCTGAGCAAATCTGGTCCTTTCATATTGTTTCGTTTAACGTATGGTTTTCGCATAAGAAACAAATAGAAATATTCCGGATGTACGAACATTCATAGAGGGTTGTGCGAAAAGGGAAGTTTTGAACCAGACAATCATCTAAAAGGAATACAACGTACTGTGAGAACACCAGAAATTGAGGTAGCGGTTTTGAATTCAGTCGATGAAGATCCCGATTTAAGTTTACGAAAAATTGGAAACAATTTGATTATCTCACATATTCTTGCTTGGAAAATTCTCAATGACTTTTTATTATATCCCTACCATATCCAACGCGTTAAGGCTCTACTCCCATGCGACTTTCCATTACGGATGAACTTTTGCCAATGGTTTCTTCAAAAAGTAATTGAAAATCCATTATTTTATACTGAGATTTTGTTCACCCATGAAGCCAATTTTTCTAGAAACGCCATCCAAAACTTTCACAATAATCATTTTTGGGCTGAAGAAAACCCACATGCAATCTTGGAATTCCGTCACCAGGAGCAGTTTTCCGTTAACGTATGTATGTTTGTGGCTCTGGTAAAACCAAATGGCCAAAGGTTCCGTTAACGTGTGGACTGGAATATGCGGTGATTATTTAATTAGACCCTATTTTCTACAGGAGCGGTTAAATTGGCATAATTACCGGCAGTTTCTCGATTTTAGTAAGAAATCGACTGTGGTTTATGCACGACGGGGCGCCAAAATTATAATTATCGCTGGATAGGTCGCGGACGACCACAGGCATGGCCACCTAGGTCCCCGGACCTCAATAGTTTAGATTACTTCCTGTGGGGTCATCTTAAAACATTGGTTTACAGCACACCAATTCATACTAAACAGCAGTTGAGAAATCGTATCATAGTTTCTTGCGAGACCATTAGAAACAGTCCCGAAATTTTCCAAAGAGTACGTGAGTTCATGAGAAGAAGGGCTGAGGCGTGCATTTTTGCAGGAGGTGGACATTTTCAACATCTGATTTAATTTATTTCTTTGTGCGTTCAGGGTAATTTTGTGTTGGCATTCCAAAATGTATTTAGATTCCTATAATTTTATAATTTTACTTTTTAGAAATGATTCTCTTAAATAAATTAATGTTTAAAGTTTCATAAATTGTGTTTTCTCGTAAGTGGTCTAGCGAAATGCAAATGAATGAATTTAATTTTTTTATGCGAAAACCGTACGTCAAACGAAACAGAATGAAGAGACCAAATTTGCTCAGAAAGGACTGAGAATTTCAAAAATAATTTTTACTTTAAGAAAAAGCAATGGCGTATCACTTTTCTCTTTAAAATGATTCAGTGCAATTCCTTCACAAACGCCACTGGCAAGAATAAGAAATCATGTTGTACAGCAGAAAATGCCTCTTGATGCATAGAAGATGCCTACCACGTTTCACAAAAATATATAGTCTTATACCAAAGTAATATATATTCATGTGAAGTTTTTCTCTCAAAATGGACCCAAGGATAACCTTCTTAAATATTAGCATGTTAATAAGAAACACCCTGTATAATTTCTTGCGTAATTCTAAGAATATTTTGTTCTTTGACGCCTTGTTTCGAAGATACAGTCTCTTCATTGACTGCCGAACTCTTTTAAAAAGACCACGGTCGTTTCTTATTTAGTACCCGATTTTTCAAATCTCCCACATTTTCCACTGGAACCTCTCGAATTTTTGCCGTATGTTTACTAAACACCCTATGTATTATTTTTGTAAAATTAGACGCTTTACATCGTTCTATCACGCCACTTTTATATAAATGATTTTCCTTTACACGTGTGCCAGCGGAGGCATTAAATTACACTATAGGGAAGGCAGCAGTCTCGTGTTTCGTTTCCATTTTGTCTCGTGTTTTAATATAACTGGGTGTTAGCGGTTGTTTCTGCAAAGCATAAAAAATTGTTATGCTGTTAAAGAGATACAAAGGTTTTACGGGAGTTTTATAAAGCTGTTTCGCATTTACACAAAATAGGGGGAAAAGAACTGACAAATTTCGTTATTTTAACATTAAAAAAGTAACACCTTAAGCAATATTTAAAATTAAAGTTTAAAATTGGTTAGCACAATAAATTAAACTTATCAACTTAACAATATGAAGCAGATTCTAAACAAAATAGAAGACTAAGAACAGGAACAAAAATGCAGCTTGAGAACTACTGACGGCTTGGGCGTAGCTACAAAACTATTGCCCACCCTAGAAACATCGATAGTATTGAAAACTGTTTTCAATCTTTTAATCTTGTGAGAAATTCAGCTGCATCGTCAGACTTCTAACTTGAATGCAAAGTTGAGAAAAGAAAGCATAAGGAGACTCAATTAACTTAATTATTACGAGGCATCACTTACGTATCTCTTATTAAATTGGTTTGTTACTTCCAAAGTTTGTCAATTCTGCTAAAAAGTTAGTTGATCTCTAATCAGAAATTATTGAAACATTGCGGTGGTTGATCAGTTGGCCTGCTGTTCCTCCTAGCTGCAGCTAGTCCAAGCTAGCGTAATACAGTTGATGCAAAACAAAACACGATGCACGTCATACCCTTCGAGTGACGTCAGATATCGACAGTGTTGCCAGCTTGTAACCAAAATATCCTATTAAGGGAATTACAGTTTTTTTTTCATAAAAACAAGATAAATATACAGAAATTTCCTATAGTTTATATATTTGCTTACTGCATAATACCCTTTACCATCAACTTTAGTAGATCTAACACTTCATTTATTTTCATCTTGCCAAATTTTTGTTTCATCCAAGAAAACGAATTGGTTCAAGAATGCTTATTTTTCTTTAATATATTCTTTCAAAAATAGCAGTCGTTTGCGTTCGTGGAAAGTTCCATAAGCCCTCGCATCAGTTCATCTTTTTACCATCCGAAGCCTATTTCCTTTAAGAGGCTTCTTAACGAGTTAGGACAGCCATCAAGCAGTTGTCTCTCTTTTAATTTCTTACTTAAAGTTATCAATGTTACATGATGTTCTAAAGAAAGTTACAGCTTAAGCGTAACCAATGTAAAATATTAGTTTTTAAATAATACAACTTACTTGTTTCATACATTCCATAAATAGTGTCACGGATAGAACTTATATCCAATATTGACACATTTACAACTTTCTTTAAATAAGAACGTTTTCTTTTAGGTGACTCCAACAATTTATTTTGCTTAACTGTTGTTCAAACTGCGCTTACAATAGATATATTCAAATTTAGGGCAGCCGCTACACGCTTAAAATGAGTAAAATAGGTATAATATGGATAGACCTTAACACACTCTTTAAGCTTACTTCTCTTACTGCTGTCAACGGTAATAATGGGTCATTGTTGTTAAGTTCTTCCTGAGAATAGCTTGTTAAAGAAGCTATAAGCTCTTTGCACCGGCTATTTAAATGCTTCGGCAATTTTCACAAATAGTAAACAACGTAATCGACAGAGATATGTATGTGCACTTTTGTTGTTCTTAAAAGAACAGTTTTTTAATGCTTTTTATAAAAAGATCTAAAGTTTTGTTAAGAAATAGACGGCACAGCAACACAGAAGCACAAAACAATTAAGGTTAGTTTGCCATGAAACGTCAAACAAAGCCAACGAACAAGCTGGCGCCACAGTTGTGTTGCCAACTATCGGCCAATAAAGTTCAAATTATATTAATTTTTACAAGCTTAAATACACAAAATATTTGCTATAAATAGGTTCGTATCAAAGAAGAATACTTTAAGTTTGTAGTAAATTGAATATCGCATAAAGCTTTATTACTACTTTTTGCCCAGATTTAATTTTCTCTATTTTTCTCACGGACTGATTGATGACGTACATCGGTTTTTGTTTTGCTTCAATTATACAGGGTGTTCATTTGAAAACTTCCCACCACGGATTTATCGAAAACCACTGATTAAAAGAAAAAATGCCGAGACACGTCAAAAGATATGCCAAAGGGGACAACTTTTTAACCAAAAACTACTTCACCCCCTTTTACCCTCTGCCCCCCGGGGTCATCCCCTTAAATATTTTAAATGGCAAGGGGTATCAACTAATAGCCTGTTTGAAAGGTCTTTCCAGGTGCTTTATTTTGACGTTTGATTTTTTAAAATCGGTAGATTCGTTTTTGAGAAAATTAGAAAAATCTTTATTTATCTTAATTTGTTCAGATAGAAAAAAAAACACACGAAAATATCACTTTTTATTTCAATAAATGTTTAAAATATTGCCCGTTATTGGCCAAACAATGATATAGGCGATGTTCAAATTCCTGACGGACATTTTCAAAAACATGTTGTGGGAGATCATGGCAGCTTTCGATGATGCGTTGACGAAGTTCATCCAAACTTTCAGGTTGGGGAGTGAACACAATAGATTTCAAATGGCCCCATGGAAAAAAGTCCAATGGCGTCAATTTAGAAGACCGAGCAGGCCATTCTATAGGCTCTCTTCGCCCTATCCATTTATCTGGAAACCCGTCGTCTAGCCATTGCCGAACCGGAAGAACATAGTGAGGAGGAGCGCTGTCTTGCTGGAAATATATTTCAGCCTCATCAAGTATAGGGTTTCCATCGTCTTCGATTTTGTTTAATGGTTTCAGTGATAAGCGGATTGATGGTATTTTCCAACATATCTAAATAAATGCCTTCATTTAAATTCCCAATAAACAATGGCTCAATCACTTTGTTTCCTAAAATGCCTGCCCATACATTAAATTTTTGGGGCTACTGAGTATGCCCTTCTACAAAAGCATGAGGATTTTCATTGCTCCAATACCTGCAGTTATGCTTATTAACAAATCCATTTAGATAAAATGTGCATTCATCACTGAAGCAGATATTCTTTACATGAATGGTATTATCATTATTCGCTGCAGTCATTTGTTCACAAAACTCAACTCGCCTATCGAAGTCATCTTCGGCTAACTCTTGCAATATTTTCATTTTGAATGGATGAAATTTATGTAATTTAGTAACTGTGTGTACAGAGCCTAATGAAATACCAGTCGCATCAACAATTTTGCGTAATAAAGTATTGGATTTATGCCATAATGACCCAAAACTTCAACTTGAGCGGCTTCATCCAAAACTCTACGATGATTACGTTTTTTATTTGCAACAGATCCAGTTTAAGTAAATTTAGTAACAAGGTCCAAAACATACATATGCGAAGTTATCTTTTCCGGATGTCTGGCGTTAAATGTGACGGCAGTTTGCCGAGCACATTGATTTTGGGCACCATAAATTAGAATCATTTCCACTCTTTCGGCTAGTGTGTAAACCATTTTGGAAGTAAAATCTGAATCAATAAATTAATTTTCACTATCCCAAGATTGTCACAAAGGTAACGGACAGCAAATTAAATTCTTTCTTTTCCTTAGCAACTATAAAAAACTAAACAGGTATAAGAATAAATACAGTTCGCCCATATTATCTGTGTTTATAAATAGATGGCTGAAAAAAAGTCGGGTTGTTATTTGGTTGCTGCCACGTCTAATCTTCCGAATTGCTGTTTATGTTGGTTTTTGAACACTTATTGAAATAAAAAGTGATATTTTCGTGGGTTTTTTTCTATCTGAACAAATTAAGATAAATAAAGATCTTTCTAATTTTCTCGAAAACGAATCGACCGATTTTAAAAAATCGAAGGTCAAAATAAAGCACTTTGAAAGACCTTTCAAACAACCTATTACTTGATACCCCTTGTCATTTAAAATTTTTAAGGGGATGACCCCGGGGGGCAGAGGGTAAAAGGGGGTGAAGTAGTTTCCTGTATATAAAAATTTTGCTGCTTGCGTACAAATCAGAAAAAGAACGCATTCCGGGGAAAAGAGAGGTATGATCGCGCAACCCATCGGTGTTGGTGCTTCTTTGATAGTACACTCCAACTATACCGTTCTTTACTCTATGAAAGTCTTGATAAATATGACAAATTTTGTTTTTAGCCAAGACGCATCGAATGGGCGTATATTCTCACATATCACGCTATCTTGGACGAGTTGTACGTCAATAACGGGGGGTCGCCTAACTTTCATAGAGGCAATGTCAATTCATGATCATCGGGATGTAGAGAAAGAGAACGCGTTCTCTGTCTCGCCAGCAAGTTCTCCCCTTTAACCAAATTTTTTTTTTCAGGAGAAACACAAGCACTACCGGAAAAATTTTTTAGGGCGCTTTGTGAACGGCGTTTGACCAAGGAATTCATGTTGATCTTAAATCTGTAGACATTATAATAGTTAATGAACTCCTCTGCATTTTATTGATCTCGAGTCGGGGACGGATGCTCTAGCGCCTATTGTACCGCTCTCGGAACTTGTTCAATCATCGTTCACGACGTTCCTTGGGGTAGAGAATCTGGTATTTCCTCTATTTTTCCGAATATTTGTGCCAAGCGCCATCCTGTTGATTTAAGGTGTAACAGAGAATCACCATCGACCTCCAGGTAGCTTTGAAATAGTGGAGAAGTGGTATTCCAGGGGTACATGCGCTTACGCCTCGTATTTTAGGAAAATGAACAAAAACATTTAAAACAGTTTAAATAAACATGGATTTTATTAAAGTAATAGAGATGGTGAACAACCCCTCGGCATTGAATTATACAGAGCTTATAATATACAGTATTTACAGAGGAAATTGAACGTATGCTGGTTCAGCACCGTCAAGAAATGGATAATAGGTTTTATGGCCTAACTTTTAAATCTTCGAGAAATATTGCGTACGAACGACCGACCTTAAATAATGTAAATACCCATTTAAGTCAAATAAAGTTGACTAGTAGAGGCTAAGACAAATTTATAAAAAAATATAGTATTTCCTTAAGAACACCGAATTAATCCCGTAGTCAGATGTGAACAGAAATGACCAAATCCAGCAAGTTTAGCTATGGCAATAGGCTTTAGTAAAACTTTACAAAACACATGAGTTTCCCTCTAGTTTAGTATACGACATCGACGAAAGAGGAATGTTAACTATCCTAAATAAGGCACCCAAGTTTGTCAGTAGTAAACGAAGAAAGTTGGTCGCAAAGATATCATCTGCTGAGCGTGGTGAAACGATGACTATTGTATGTGCCATGAGTGCTGCCGGTAATTTTGTCGCCTCAGCTTTAATATTTCCATGAAAGTGAATGAAAAGTGAACTTATGGATAGAGCTCCACCCGAGTCTATAGGAATGTGCTTAGACTCGGGATAATATCAGACAACCATTCATCCCATAGATCCCTAGAGGCATAGCAAATATCACACATTGGTTGAAAAACCCACCGCACAGCAGTCATCGAATCAAACCTTCAGACCGCTGTTATTTTAAACCCCCTAAAACATTTGATGCAAGTGTAAGTGATCGGTGGTTAACAAACAACCCGGGAAAAGATATAATAAGACATTTCTAGATTGCGAAGACATTGGGGCGCGCCTAAAAACGATGCTCTACTATGAATAAGGGTACAAGGGTAAAAGATTTGAAACCCGTGAAATTGTTTACAGAAGATGACTCTCTTCCTTCAACTGTTACCGAGAGAAATGTAGTCGAGATCCAGCAAGTAAATAAATAGCGAATCGGATTCAGATGCATCCTTACTATTATCCGTCTTCCGTAAAAAGATAGTTAAAAATAATTGAACCTCTTCAAAGCAGTCAGCAGAAAATCAGGTTGCAAGTAGCTCAGCAGCTGGCTATGATCAGATACTTCCCAGCAGGCCTGCTTTTGTTGAAGACTTCCGGTTTTCCTTGGTCCTTTTCAATTCAACTATGGGGGTTACAGGTGATAAAAGCTACTTTGCTGTCGCGAGCGATACGTGGTTGCGGGTTCACGCTTCATTTAAATCTCTAGTCTCGGATCCGTCGCAGAACGAGCGGTACCCAGAACTCTTAAAGGCGACCGTTTACGCGGAGAAATTAAAAATAAAAGTTCAGTATTGACCGCTGTTATAATAATTAGAAAATATGAAAGCAAATGAAGCTATGAAAGTTAAAATTATTAATAAATTGTTAATTACAAAAACAAACATTGACTTGAAAGACACACGCTAGTGTGGACGGACCGCACCCTCTATATCTAAAAGTATCCCAATGAAGTTACTTCGCAACAAATCCTCTGCTCCCTAAGAGATCCGAGGACAAAGAAAGAAGCAATCGGGGCCAAAAATCTGAAATACTATCCAACACCCCGTTAAAAATCGGCACTAACGACAAGAATATTCATGGCAAAATGCCAATTCAATCTCCTTCTAAAACGCATTGATGCCCTGCTTGCTCCGCACAATATAGCCAACCGGCTATTGAAGGCTGCAACAAGCAATGTCAAAACTGGTGCACTGCCTACGAAACTATTGGAACATTTATTTGCGACCTTTGCAGGTAAAAATATGGAAACGGGATTTTTCCCCATATATTTGTGACTTTTGCCTCAATTAGGGGGCGAAATTCCCAATTTGCATATTTTTACATTTTTAGAATTATATTTTTTGTTATTCGCTTTTTAAGAACAAAATATTTTATTCTTTTACATGAATCTAAATGATAAAGGATGTTTTAAGAAAATAAAAATTATAGATAAAGTTCATCTTATTATAGAAAAAATTCACAGATATTGCATCTTACGCAACCATCCTATGTATTGAAAATACCCGACACAACTTTTACATTTTAATGTTTTTCTATGTGATGTGATAAAAATCCCTTCCAATATAGGTAATAATAATATACTGTTTACTAAGTTTATCTTAATTTGTTATTTGGCAGCATCTTATACCGAGTGGTGAATCGCCAAGCTGGCGACAGGAAATTCAACGAAATGAGAACCTACTGATACATAAATTTTTTTTTTTTGAATATTAAGGAGAATGCAAAATTGCAAAAGTTAAATAAAATAATGCCAGACACGACTTATACCTTCTGATGTTTAAATCTAATTACTCGTTACTATTATCAAGATTTTGATTTGTTTCAACATTAACCTTCAATTGGTATTTTGCCAAAACAACCAATTTAATTTTTTTAAAACTGGTGCTGTTTGCAGCATCTCAATCGCATTGCCATATTATCCTGGTTAATTATTATTGTAGCAACAGCTGCCATAGTGAGCTAAATGATACCTTTGAAAAATTACCTTGTTTGGCAATAACAACCCATTATTCAAGCCATTTTAAGCAAATTATTAAAAAATTACATTGGTTGTTTTTGCAAAATACCCTTCAATTAAGATGAAAAAATCAGAAAAACAAATATAAAATAAACGCATTTTAATATTCTTAAAGTACCTATGAAAAATGTAAACATTTTACTAATATACTTCTATGCGGGCCAGAAAGGCCAACAATACCTTTTCGCGCTCCATTTGAGTAAAACTTTAAAATTGCTTTAAATCGCATTAATTGTCTTTTATGATGTTACAAATGGGTACAATTTCGACTTTAGTATTTTTAATCTCATTTGGAATACTACAGTTTTTGACCTGATTTACGGGTATTTACCATGGATATTTCATCTATAAACCTTGGAAACTGGCCATCCCTTACCTATAAAATTTCCGTTTTTTGACAAAATCCCGTCATCTAAAATAGTAAAATAATTACTATACGATCCAGTCACCAAAATAATAGTACTTCCTACCCCTTTACGAAATTTTATTTATTTTATATTATACCAATTTGAAAACTATTAAACACCCAAACTATGTATGTTTATTTATTAGACAAATTTGTCACCGAATAAATAATTTTAAAGTTCATTCATATTAGATACGCTAAGCAGTCTCGAGCCCGTAACATTGCGACTAGAATCAAAGACAGATGATATCCCACTGCCGACTGCCGCCGCGCGCCGCTGCATGTCGTTTTCTTCTGCATGTCGCCCGTCGACTATTCCCATATAAGCGCGCCCATAAGTATTTTCAATACTAAAAATAATAGAATATTCAGAAAGTAGTTTAATTTAAAACTTTAATTTTGGAGATTACATTTCTACGATAGAGAATATTTTTCTTTCTTAACATCTGGTGATTCTATTAATATTTATATTTTAGATGCGTCCTATTCCCCATATTACTCTACGAGGCTACTTATACATTAATATTGTACACTTATATTTTTATGTTACAGGCAGTATCTGATTTCATATGAGCTTGATCTAAATCAACATTAATTAAATATAACAAAATATCCTGCCTTCTTAGCAAGTAGTTGATGTGTTCCTGGTAATAAATTATAATTTTCAAATCTTTGTTCGCTTAAATATAATTTAAAAGAGATACGTAAGTATTTTTCAATCAACAATTTTGCTCAAAAAAGGGACACCTTATCTAATACACCAATAGAAATCTCACACTAAAATATCTATATGCTCACGATAAAATCTTTTCTCTATAACAATAAAAATGCCTTGCTTCAGTCCAATATATATGCTAATGCGAATGAAATCTGTCATGCCTGTTTACCAATTCCAATTGAGATCATCATTTTATATTCAAGCTTTTATGAATTTTTATGGTTTTCCTGCAAAAATGCCTTAATGTTTAACGGAGGCTATTTATTTTCCCACTCAAGGTTTCAAAATAACTTTTCGACCGAAAAACCATTAAGGCATGGTGATGCAGCAGTCTGCATACGGTTTTTATTGCTACTGCATAACGTAGTTTGAACGTCATTTATTCAAAAGAGTTTACTAGTAACTTTTTTGCAAATGCAGTGGCAGCTGCATGCTGTATAAATATGAATAATATGTATACTTGAAGAAGTAGTCCATTACAGTGGAGTTGATATAATCAAATAAAACAACGGCAGTCTACCTCCACAATATGTATTTTAATGTTTATATCCTACATGTTTCGGACATAGAAATGTCCATCATCAGGGATACTAAAAGAAATTTACAGTGTGAGTTAAAAGTTTTAAGTAAATTGAGAGGACTTACCAGTAGTCGATTACGACAGCTCTATTTTGCATAAGCGAAGATCAAAAATATGTTAAAATTGAAATTGTAGGTTCTAATGAATGTTCAAGACTGAATGAGATGTTATATTTGAAATTTTGGTCAAGGTAAGAAGGGGATTCCCAGTCTGCAGCCACTGAGACAGGTGGTGAAGCAATTATGTCATTTATAGCTATTTAGAGGAGATTAATTTAAGTGAGGTGCTCAAAGATGCTTCATCTAACCGTGTCTGGGGTGTGGTCAACAAAATACTGGGTTAAAAGAGGTTAGACGTGAGAAACACATTCTTAGGAGATCAACAAGAAATAAAACTTAATATTATACTATTTTAGAATTTATTAATTTGAAGCCAATGGGCAGGTGGTGAAGCAATTATGTAGGTTTGTAGCTAATTAGAGGAAAATAATGTAGATAGGTGTTCAAAGATGCTTCATCCAACCATGCCTGAAGTATTGGCTAACAAATTGTTAGGTTAAAGGGGGGTAGAAAATGAACATAATGTTATAATTAAAAAAGGGAGATTTAGAAAATTAAAATTGAATTTTTTACCATCGTGACTAGAAGTGAAGTATTTATGTTAAAATCACATTGTTTTAGCTTATTAGAGGATATTACAGCTCAATAAAATGTATGCCTAAGAGCTAGTTAATAAAAGGTACTATCTTCTATTCAGGTTAGTCAGAATTATAAAGGGCTGGGAAAATGTTCCAGAACGACTTAATTACAGGAGAACGAAAAGTGATACCGGATCCGCGGTTTGGGGAATCTATAGGACTGAAATTTTACTATGTGACTATGTATACCATGTATCAGTATCGTCATCGACTGTCAAGTTTTGTTCTTATTTCTTTTTTAACGGCACACCGTGCATATTATTAGATATTCTGAATTCTCAGTAAATTAAAACATTTTTCCTATAGCATACCATAATATGTCTAAATTTATCTGTTTCGGAAATACGGGCAAATAAATTTAGAAGCCCCATAATACAATTTACTTAAAAATCAACCAATATATTACTTTTATGATAATAACCCTAGTGAAAGAATTAGTTTCCAAGACTCCCAAGTTGTCACTCTGACAGATTTCTACTTAATATTAGTTTATGTGAGTGGTGCGAGTTTTTTATTTATCGAGTAAACTACTACTATAACTGCTAAAACTATGGTCCAGCTAAATGAGCAAGAACGCATTACTCTGCTTATGATTATAGAATATACGGATCTTTTCAAAAAGCAACCGACCTTTTTATTCGAAGTTTTTCTGATCGAGATCCCATCTCTAAATCAGCTGCTAATATGATGCCTCATAACTTTAAGCATACGCGTGCAAAAAGGACAACAGACCTCAGTTCAAAAAGATCTCCAGATCTGACACGTTTAGATTTCAACCTTTGGGGTCGTTTAAAGACTGTCGTATGTCACACGAAACCAAACCCTTTGGAGGATCTCGGAAACAGAATTTCAGATGCTGTGCAAGACACATGCTATTTGTCGTGATCATTTGCAAAATGTACTTTCCGATTTTCCGAGAGGCTTAGATACTATAAGGTGGCTGAATGACGACACTTTGAATATTTAATTAAATAGCGTTTATATAAAAATTGTTACTATTTTGTTTTAGATAAAATGTACTACATTCATTTGCCCGTATTTCTGAAACAGTTAAATTTAGACATAGACAAAAATGGTTTAAATTTATTGAAAATTTAGAATATTTAGTAATTTTTACCTTATTCCATGTCAGGAGAAAAATAAATAACTTCACCAGTTGACCACCAGTCGACGTCGGTATTTTTCCGAAGCAACTAATAATTTGCAAAGAAATACCCATTAACTAGCAAAAGAATACTACTTGCCAAGTGGTAATCATAATATGACATATAAATATGTATAAACTAGCGAATATTGGGGAGTGCAACAAATGAAAGAATACTCTTTAAAGTTATTCCAAGCTTTCGGAAATCATTTATTTCATTTCCATCCTCAGGAAGACTACAAATTTATATAAATTGAAATTAGGAAAATTGTTGTGATTAATAATCATAATGTTTACTTACAACTTTCTTGAGATTTCTCATAAAGATGTTCGTATAAAATAAGAGACATGTGAGAAGAGAACGTGTTGAAAATCAAAGTCAATTGCAAAAGCCAACGTCTGGAGATACTAGTAAAACCATTGTATATGGACGAAGAAACACAGAATTTAAAATAAAAATCGAAATTAACTGGTTGCATTTTGAAATACTGTTATATAATTCAAAGTCTATGGAAATATTAAGCGGGAAAATATGTCCTGCGTGTAACTATTTTTATGTGACTGAAATAGGTTAGGAGATACTGTCATTTTCATGTATCATTCAGTATGAAATTTTAATACGGTTTTCAATAAAGCTAGTGTTAAACTGAGGTTTTTGGATTTAAGTGCTAACATTCAGCAAACCTGAAACATTGTTATACCGTATCATATTATATGAGGTTCCCAGTGTTGTTATCGTTGGAATTGATTGTAAGTAAATTATTATCTAAGTGGAGAAGATATAAATAGATTACACTTAAATTGTAAAAGAAACAAAAATCAACGTCTCGGTCTCAGTATTTATTTTTGGTGACGCGTTTCGCCCTATAGGGGCATCATCAGACCTACAAATACAATCACCTAATGCACAAAAGATAAAATAGAACACATTGTTTACCTTAAAAATATGGTCCAGTCACACTAAACCCGTTCACAGTACGGGAAAATAATATAAAAATGTTAAAAACATTAAAAAACATCAAAATGCATTAAAAAATATAGACACGAACGTCCTTACAACACATCAAAACAATATTAAAAGTTAGATAAAGCTAGCTAAATAAAGTCAAAACAGAAAAAATCGGAAAAAAATTATAAAAAAAAAAAATTATTTTATCTTTTGTGCATTAGGTGATTGTATTTGTAGGTCTGATGATGCCCCTATACGGCGAAACGCGTCACCAAAAATAAATACTGAGACCGAGACGTTGATTTTTGTTTCTTTTACAATAATTATAAAGGTCTCTTTGAGAATTATGGATGGGTTTTTTGAATTACACTTAAATGTTGAATATCTGTTCTCTTGTTCATACAATTGCGTTCTTGAGCAATAAATGTCAGTTCCAAAAACAATCTGTTTTTATAATTAGTTTGTGTGGTTAGAATCTCAGCTGATTTAAAGCTAATGTTGTGATCAGAATTATTTGCATGTTAAACAATTTTCCTAATCTCAATTTATATAAATTTGTAGTCTCCCTGAGGATGGAAATGAAATAAATGATTTCCGGAAGCTTGGAATAACTTTAAAGAGTATTCTTTCATCTGCTGCACTTCCCAATATTTGCTAGTCTACATATATTTATATGTCATATTGTAATACCCATTTATAAGAACAAAGGAAAAAAATGTACTGACTATAACTATCCTGAATGCACTAACTAAGGTGTTTGAGAGGGTATTACAAATACAACCGCTTAATACAGTTTCTAGACAGGTAAGGGATACTCACGCCGTCGCAGCAGCATGGATTTCGACATCGATATATCGACGTCCGTCGCGTCGGGAGCTGCCTGTGACTTTGTGCAGATAGTGTATGCAATTATTGATGCTGGACATTGCGTGGTGGGTCGCTTCTCCGATTTGTCTCGTGCTTTTGATAGTTTGGATATAGAATTTATTTTAGAAAAATTGTCAACTAATGGAATTAGGGGAGGAATGCTTAACCTTTTATCTTTCTATCTAACAAATAGAAATTTGTATGTACAAATTGAGAACCAGGTCTCTGACATGGTGTAGAGTGAAATAGGAGTGCCCCAGGGATCTGTGCTGGGACCACAGCTGTTTCTTATTTTCATTAATGAGATGCCAAATTATATTCATGAGGGTAAAGTCATCATGTTTGCTGATGATTCATCAGTGATGGTCACGGCCCAGAGTCCTCTGGTGAGCTCCAAAACCTCGTTTTGAGTGTCGTCAGTGACTTTGATGAATGGTGTAAAAGAAACAATCTGATTCTGAGCGTTCAGAAGACAGTGTTGGCTAATTTCGGATGCAGGACTAATTCACTAAGTAACTATAACTGTAAAATTGGTTAAGGCTTTCGCGGCCAGTTGATGAACTGGTGTAGTCCCGATTCGGGTCTAAAGGCCGTCGTCGGTTGGAATTGCTTCCTGATACTGCTTACACGTCTCCTCCCCGTAGAGGTGTCTGACAAATTGGTTAAGGCTTTCGCGGCTAGTTGATGAACTGGTGTAGTCCTGATTCGGGTCTAAAGGCCGTCGTCGGTTGGAATTGCTTCCTGATACTGCTTACACGTCTCCTCCCCGTAGAGGTGTCTGACAAATTGGTTAAGGCTTTCGCGGCCAGTTGATGAACTGGTGTAGTCCTGATTCGGATCTAAAGGCCGTCGTCGGTTGGAATTGCTTCCTTCCACAGCAATTCCAACCGACGATGGCCTTTAGACCCGAATCAAGACTACATCAGCTTATAACTGTAAACTTAGCTAGTGCTGCAGACAGCTGCAAATTTTTGGTCTTGCATGTGAACCAATTCCTAACATGAGAATCCCATGTTGACCATGTTGCAAAGAAATGCGGTACTGCATACTTTGCCATTCTTCATCTAAGGCACTTACTTCAGGAAAGGGTACTGTTGGAGGTATATTATTCTTTGGTTTATAGTCATCTCAGCTATAACGTTATACTTTGGGGAAACTCGGTTGGCTCTAGGAGAATATTTTTGATCCGAAAGCGGGTGATTCGTCTAACTTATGGATTAAGAATGACGGAAAACTGCAGGCTTTTGTGTTTCTAAATAAGAAGATTATGAGATTCCCATTTATATATTTGTTTAAATTACTAGTGTATGTGAAAAAAGTTGAAAGTAAATTTATATCCAACTCTTTTTCCATGAGAACCCAACCAGAAAAGCAAGTAATTTATCTATAATAAATCACAATCTAACAAAATTCGAAGAATCATGAGATTATGCTGGCCCCATTTTATTTAGTAGATTACCAAAAGAAAATAGACTTCTAAACGAAATCGAATTTAAGAAGAGAGTTAAGCAATTTCTGGTGGGTAAATGTTACTACTCATTATCGGAATTTTTAAGTGATAGAAATGTCTTATCTGTATAGCAATTTTACCTGGTAGCACATATTATACAATGACGTGTACATCCATCTCTGATGGCTGCTTTTGCAAGTAGAAATAAAGGATTTTGATTTTTTGATTTTGAAAGTCGATGACGTTACTGCATTATGGTATACACCGTCAAATAGTAAAATTTTGGCCCCATAGATTGCCTAAAACCTCGATCCGCTATCACTTTTCGTTCTCTTATAATTAAGTCGCTCCGGAATATTTGCCCAACCCTGTGTATGTAATTCAAATAAGTATTACATTGGGTTGTAATGACTTCTTGCTTTTCAGTGGATTGCCCTATGTTAAGCTTACGGCTAACATTTCAATTGTGTGCAGAACTGACATGGCTCACCATTTTCTGTAATAATCTTAAATTAAACTGTTCACGTTGTACAGCTTTTTTTAAATCATTCCAATGTATGTTAAATAAGACAAGTACCTTTTGTAATTATCATAACTATGGGTTCAGTACACTAGCTCAAAAGTCTCAAGCATACTTCTATAACTTAAATTTGGCAACATATGTTCTTTCAAACAAAAAATCTATCCCTACCGTTCCGTTATCTGAAACTGTTTCAAGAATATTACTTATAATTATTATTAAATACTGCTTATGTTCAAGATACGCCAATTAGGCATTCAAGTGAAAGTAGATTTATGCAGAGCAATTGAGAAAAATTAAATTAAGTTAATGATTATCGATTAGCCTATCAACGTAACGCTATGGTGAAGAAATGAGAAATTGAGAAAAATGTAGGTCTCAGATGACAAGACACCAATTTAAATCCCAAATCAAAAAAAAAAACAAGTTATTTAAATTATTTATTAAAAAAAAGTTTGTCTTCTGTTATGCACCAAGCATCCAAAGTATGTACCATTTTTTAAGCAATAAATAAATACTATTAAACAAAAACATTAAAAACAAAGAAAAAGAAACAATAATAATTTAAACTGCGAAAGTAGTTAAATACAATATTAAAATAGATACTCAAAATACCGGTCGTTTACTTTCAAATACTTCAAAATGCATTTGTTGACTGTACTCATCTGGGCCGATCTAGTTTGAGTTGATCTAGATCTTGAGATACTCGGTTGAATCGATGTAGTTACTTTTTTACTGGTGGCTTTTAAATTTTATCTTTAAACATACCGAACAGGTAAAAATCCTATAGGTACTGCTTAATTTGTCAAAGCGGTATAGAAAACCATTGCGAATAAGTTTTGATTTTCCACGCTGGCTATAACTATTTTGATTTGCTGTACTTAACATATACAATACAAATTGTAGCTAGTTATATTTTTGCAATAAATGGATGCAATTAGAACATAATGGGTTTATAAATAGTTATCTTACACAATTCAAATCTGGTTTTACAATGTATTACGATGGATTAAAAAGAAATACGAAGCAAGAGAAATCACGATGGATATCAGAAATAATTAGCCATAACTGATTACCTGAAAAATTTAGTAAGGAATGACCGAAATACAAGGTATGCTTGCAATAATACATAGTTAACAAATTCCAGACCATTACACCACTACCCTACCAGAAGAAAATTACACCGTAATTTTCCCTAAGACCTAAATTACCAAAGTAGAGAAAACAGGTGTATTACTAAGCGAAAACTGACCTCAAGGTGAAAATACCCCTAATAAAAAAATTACAACTATCTAAAAACCAAAAATTATTCCAACGTACATCTCACAGAAAAAGACACCAGTGAAGTTCCCAAGGTAAAAACAAAACAAATAATAAGAAAATAAAAGAGAACGATGTTAATGTGAATTTGAACGTTAGCTAAAATTGCGTTGACATCCAGATCAGTGTGGAGCAACCTCGTATCATAGCCT
Source organism: Polydrusus tereticollis (assembly GCA_963920685.1). Lineage (NCBI taxonomy): Eukaryota > Metazoa > Arthropoda > Insecta > Coleoptera > Curculionidae > Polydrusus > Polydrusus tereticollis. Next base: position 80,667,854 of record OY987329.1, on the reverse strand, counting down.
CAAAATGACAAGTCTGAAAAATAAACCACCAACCCGAAGAAAAATCAAAAATATCCCCCCATGGGGTGTAAGCTGAAGGGTGGAAGAAAAAGGATTAAAAATCAAAAATAAAACAAGGATAACCCAAGAGTCCACCATACAAATGGGAGTGAATTGTAGTACCCACCAAACTAAAGAATACTAGGAAGTATTGTAAAAAAATACAAAAAACTAATTTTAGGGTGTTCCGAAAGGCGGCACTATCAAAAATCCTCCAAACTCAAACGAAAAGGGAGCTCAGGACCCATACAGTAGTACGACCCAGCTTGTTTACCGAGAAAGCTAAGTTCCGGAAGCCCAAGTCAATACCCCCCATACAGACCCCTTCTAATTTCGGTTCTAACCTAAGTTAGAGATGAAAATGGAGCTATTTAATACCCAACGCCCACCGGCCTGTAAAACAAAAATACAATTTTAAAAACCCCTAACACAATCTTTAGTGTTAGGACCAAAAGAAACTAGTCGAACTAATGTCTGCAAATCGTCTCATACTAGGAGAAATCGTCAAAATCGGTATAACTTATCTTAAAGCATGTAACTTCATAATTCAAAAAACTGCAAGAGAGTTACCAAGAGAACCTAAATATGCCAAAAAACGAAAGAGAGCCAAAGGGTTGTTCAAAAATTTACCCCCCGCTAAGGGTAGTTAGCTGAAGACTAACATCCTAAAACCAAAAACTCTAACGAAGTCTCACCACATGTCGTATCTGCACTTATCCCATTTCACGCTAAGATAATTGCCAACACGCTGTAGGCTAAACCGCAATTAGAATCTACTTTACCAAAACCCAAAAATTCCAAACAAACCAAAACGGTGGTAACAAAAGTAACAAGGCAGCTGAAGGCTATCCTTAATCCAGCATTTTCAGTGGGCTCCTACCACAACTAGTGCTCAGTGCAGGATAATTCTTTAATGTAATTCCAGCAGTGTCTATACATCCATCCGTCTCGCGCCATGATAAATGTCTAGATACTCTGCAGCCCATCACCGCAGGGCTGAACAACCCAAAAAAACAAAAGTTATTCAGTTACTCTTCAGTAGTAGCGTAATAAGGTTTCAAGTCCTGAACGTGCCATCTTCCCTTGGATTTGTTGTCCTTGTCCACCAACTCGTACACACAGTAACCACATTTCTTTTTGACCTTATAAGGCCCTACGTTGGGCGCCAGTGTTATGCTTAAAACGGGGGTTGGTATTTCAAGTTTAAAAATGCCTCCATTAGTTCATATCGCATTGCAACTTTCAATAATTCTAATTCTTAAGTCGTTTTCATCTAGTACAGGTGTCTTGTATACAAGAGACTTTAGATAACCTCATAAATAATAGCCTAGATGATTCAAGTCAGGACTGCGAGCTGGCCAGCCCTGGGGACCTGCACGTCCAATCTAGCAATTAAAACTCCCAGTCTCACTCAATCTTGCATGGATCTGTTTAAATGTTTTGGCACATGGCAGTATTCTATTTGGATAACGTTCCTGATAAATTCGCCGACGTTCTTCAGCATTTCCATTTGCTAGGCCATAATTGAAACGCATCTGGGCCATTTCAGCGTTAGTAAAGTTATTCATTTTTGACTTGTTATTTGACATAACAGATACATTAGACATCAAGACTTGCCTATAACTCATATTTTAATTTACTTTAAAATACATTGCTATTTTTTTTACATGCAATAAAGTTTTTTTTTATTTTCTCTTTTGGAAATTCAAGCAACAAAAAACTTGTATAATTAGTTGGTGAATGCGAAAAAAAATATCAAAGTTAGATAAGTCAGTGGTGTACAGGGTTTTTCCGTATATTTTGGAGCACCCCTGGAGCTCTTATTTTAAGGCCTAGAAAAAACATTAAATTACCAAAGTTGCATTATTTTTCATGACCTGTTAGAATTTGTCATCGAACAAAACAAATAAACATCGTAAATTTGTTTAATATTGCCAATGTGGATTTCTTTAAATGGGACACCCTGTATATTACATAATTTTTTAATTCCCCACTTATTTCTGATTCCGAATATGTATAAATGCTATATGTTTACTTTAGTCGTTTAGGCAATATTTCATTTCAAAATATCGCATATGAGAAAATCAAGATTGCCCTGAGAAACAATTTGGTTATTATTAATCGCTTATGGCAACTTACTTATGTCACAAATAATTTATCATACGTTGAATAGTCTTGTCATAATGGGTTACTCTAAAGACGAAAAATTCGATGTTATACGACTATATTATGCGAATCGCAACAACGTTAAAATGACTAGGCAAGAGTATAGACGTTCATTTCCAAATAGACAAACGCCATCTATTAATACAATAAGAAATATAGTTAAACAATTTCGGGAACGCAAGTCTCTTGAACGAAAAAAACGAACTGTACCAGAAAGCGAAGATGATTTATATATATTGTTATTTTTTGTTGGTAAGTGATCTCAAGAGATTTTAATTGTTTGCAAAAGTTTTAAAAGTCCCCATTTTATTTTTAGAAAATCCATTTAGTTCTATACCAAAAGCAGCAACGTATTTTCAAAAATCCTGGAAAAAAATTCACAGTGTGTTAATAAGGCATAACTACTTTCCATATAGAATTATGCCAGTCCAAGGTATCACGGAAGACCACATTCGTCAAAGATATCAATTTTGCGCCGAAATTTTACGTCTTATGAGAGAGGATGCAGGTTTGACAAATAAAATCGTATTCACAGATGAGGCTTCATTCACAACATCTGGCATGTTCAATAGGAAAAACAAACGGTATTGGTCAACAGAAAATACTCACCAATATCAAGTTGTTAAGGTTCAAGGCAGACAGTCATTAAATGTTTGGTGCGGAATATTGGGAGGCAGAATCTTGGGGCCTATTATATTTGAAGGAACACTTAATGGGGATCGATATAGGAACTTTCTAGAAAATGAAATTGAGCATGAATTGCGAAACATTCCAAATCGGCAAGAACTAATTTGGCAACAAGACGGGGCACCCCCACACAACATTCGATCTGTGGTTACATATTTAAACAATCATTATTATCTGTGGATTGGTAGAAATGACCCGATTAGGTGGCCCGCAAATAGCCCAGACCTAACACCTCTAGATCTATTTTTATGGGGCTATTTAAAAAATAAAATCTATTATGATAGACCAGAAACTATAAATATTCTTCGTCATAAAATTGAACAAGAAGTTTTACTACTTAAAAGGGAAAATTTGGTTTTTGTTACAAACGCTTTAAGAAAATGGAGAGATAATATTCAAAAATGCTATGACAGTGGTGGTGGATATATAGAACCATAATATTGTTTTATAAATTATTATCATTATTTATATGAATTGTAACTTAATAAAGCTTTTAGTTTCTAGCATGTTTTCCTCATACTAATCTTGATTTTGTAATACGCAATATTTTGACATAAAATATTGTCTAAACGACTAAAGTAAACATATAACATTTATACATATTTGGAATCAGAAATAAGTGGGGAATTAAAAAATTATGTAATATACAGGGTGTCCCATTTAAAGAAATCCACATTGGCATTATTAAACAAATTTACGATGTTTATTTGTTTTGTTCGATGACAAATTCTTACAGGTCATGAGAAATAATGCAACTTTGGTAATTTAATGTTTTTTCTAGGCCTTAAAATAAAAGCTCCAGGGGTGCTCCAAAATATACGGAAAAACCCTGTACATTTTCTTGTCAATAATACTCGTTAACGTGCTTCCCAGGACGCCACTGAACTTAATAAATTTAAACTAGTAAAGGCTACTTAAGCCCCTTATCATTATGAATAACGGTACCTAATTTCAATAAAATCGGGAAAAGGATATTTAAAAAAATGATAAATAACCAGTTTTTTCTTTAAAACTTTTACATCCTGTTCATATGACCTTTTTCTCTAAGAACAACATAAGGAATCACTCCCTGAAGTTACGTACCGTACTTCTAAAACACCCTGTATATCTTAATGTGAGCATTAAAAATACTACAAGTTCCGTAATTTAAAGCAAATTCGTAATATTAATAAAGTTGCCATTTGGATCAACCTGCATTGTTATTCTGTACCTATTGTTTCTTGTTAATTTCCTTCAAACAATTGTTCCAAATATAGAAAGATATATTTAATAAGAAGGATGGGTATTAATTAGGGCTGTCTTCAGCTACTCTATTCCCTTTTACGGTTCATCGGCCGTGCGACGCGTTCCCTCACCCTCGCAGCTGTTTCGTATCTTTGCATCCGGTGAAAGCACTCGCGACGCCTCATCTCCGTTTATTTTTTTCTGCGCGATAAATCACTTTTAAAAACACACGGATTAGGCAATATTTGTGGTGATAATATTTAGAAGATCAGTCTTTCAAAATATACGAGCGACCGAATATTTGATGCAAAGGGTTTCACTGATTTTATTTTTAAAATTTTTAATAGGTAGTAATTGTGCATTAACACACTCTCGGCGCTGCGATGTCAACTAATTATTTGTATTAACTGTTTATTCTCTGGAAACACACTATATTTTTTTGTTATTGTTCTTTTTCTGAAGTTCATTGTTTATAGCTCAAACTATTACAAGTGCGTTTTCTAGCTATTTCAGCTCGGTATATTATAAAAAAACGGACGCGACCAATCACCTCTTGAATAACATTTCCGATACGTTGGAGGCCACTAACATACTACTGGTTGACTAGGAGGATGAGTGTGAAGCAATTGAAAAATCAAAAATAAACAAAGCTATTGGTCGGGATAAGATTCCAGCATATACGGAGTGGCAAAAATGTGGCGCATAATGCCTGTAACTTTTGAATTACTTCATATACGAGAAAGTGACCTTTAAGAAAGTTGTTCAGTAAATTATTCCCCACATTTCTACCAACATGAATTTTTTCTGTCATTTCTGGTTTGGTTGCCATAGAGATCAACTTCCTTTTTTTAAGTGGAACACCTGCATATGATTGCATATTTGGATTCTACTGGGAAAACTCTGAATTTTTTGTATTTCAAATTATTATTTATTTAAATCTGCAACAAACTTTATATTAACAAAATAAATAGCCTAGAAAATTGAACAACTTAAAATCGAAATAGTAAACAAGTGAAACCTTTTCAGTGGATCAGGTGTTCAAAATGACCACCATTTTCTGCTTAGCAGATCGCCAGTCGATCCCTGAACCCGTCCACAATGTTGAAAAGGCAGTCCTCTAGAATGGCCCGAATTTAAGCACTAATTCTGACGGTTAACGTAGACTTTGTTCTTTAAGTGTCCCCACAGAAAGAAGTCGAGCGGGGTTAAGTCCGGGGATCGCACTGGCCAGTTAATAGCACCTCTTCTGCCTATCCAACTTCCTGGAAATTGTTCGCTGATCTATTGTCCAACATTTGCCGCATAGTGCTCAGGTGCTCCATCTTGCTGGATCCACACCTGTTCGTTCATGCCATCATTTACACCCGATAAAACCATTTTGCAAGAAGGACTTATGTGATTCCTGAGGAGGCCCAGATTCAAATTACCCTCTATGAAAAAAGGTCCCACAATATGTCTACCAACTATGGCCGCCCAAACATTAACTTTTTCGGGCCTCTGAGTGTGACCCTCCTGAAACCAGTAAGTATTCTCAGCAGACCAATACGATAATTGTGTCTATTAACAATGCCATTTAAATGGAAAGTAGCCTCATCCGAGAAAATGATATTTGTTGCGAAGTTAATATCGTTATTGCATATTTCCATCATCAGCTCACAAAATTCAGCTGTTCTATCAAAATCGTCCTCGTTTAACTCGTGCACCAACTTTATCTTGTAGGGATGCAACTTCTCCTGCTTAAACAAACTTCTCACTGACTGATGAGACACATTAAAATCCATTGCCATTAGCCTGGATGATTGTGTTGGATTTTCATGTATTGAGAGCATGATATCCAAAGCTTTGTCTCCCCCGGTTGCTGTTTCAGGTCGACCTTATCTAGCGGCTTCCCTAACACTGCCTGTTTCTCGAAATTTCTTTACCACTCGACACACCGCTGACTGATTTATTGGAGGCCCATTTGGATATAATTAATTGAAAAGTTGACAAACCTGATCTTGCGATCTCTTCATATTTCCGTAACCGCTCTTTATTAAAATTTCAACTTGTCTCATTCAACCTGATAGCGTGAACCATAGTGTAAACAAATTAGAAATCGGACAACAGAAAATTAAACAGGAACTCAATCAGGACACCTCTTAGGTCGCTGGCATGAAAACACCTTGACCATAGACCAACCTCCTTGACTCAACTGGTGAGTATTAGGTAAAAATAATTATAAATAGGAATTTTTTCATTTTTGAGCTGTCATTATCTTGGAAACGCTTGCAGATACCTAGGTGAAAATTTGAAATACAAAAAATTCAGGATTTTCTTAGTTGAATCCAAATATGCAATCATATGCAAGGTGTTCTATTAAAGAAAAATAAGTTAGTCTCTATGGCAACCAAACCAGAAATGACAGAAAAAATTCATGCGGTAGAAATGTGGGGAATAATTTACTGAACAATTTTCATAAAGGTCCGTTTTTCTTATACGAGGTGATTTAAAAGTTATATGCATTATGCGCGACTTTTTTGCCGCTCTGTATAATAAGTGTAGGTCCGTTAAGGATCCTTTATAATATGTCAATTAAAACATGTACCTTTCCAGACTTACAGAAAGAAGTAAAAATTTGTCCGGTATTTAAAAAGTGGAGACACAACAAATATTAAAAACTATAGTTATAGCCATAATTCCCGTATTAGCAAAGATATTCTATAATAATCGATATTCTGTTAATATAATATGTCCAGATCTGTTTTTTGAAGAATCTCAATACCTCAACACGGCTTAAAGAAAAAAAGAGCAATTGATGTAACATAACGCATTATTTATTAGAGAGTGTTGACAATAAACTTTAAGTTGATGTAATAAAATATATACCTTACGAAAGCATTTGACAAAATATCATATAGTATCCTTATAGAGAAACTGCGTTATGAGTTTGGTTTCCACCATAATCTGGTATTTTTTTTTATTTTTTACATTGACAATAGATGGCAAAAGTTATAATAAAAGATCATAGCTCCTATTTTTCAAAGCTAGCTCAGGGATACCGCAGGGCTCCAATTTGGGGATATTGCTGTTTCTCTTATTCATAAATGACATTGTAAATGCCGTTTTAGGTTGTGAGGTTCTACTCTTTGCCGATGATCTCAAATTATATTTAAAAATTAGAAGTATCGATGATTGCATAATAATACAGGAAAATTTGAATTTGAATTTTCTTAAATTTAATATAAGTAAATGCTATGTACTGAGCTATCATAGAATCAATCAATTAGTTTTGAGTATAGAGTGAACGAAAGGGCTTTGACGCGAGTTGAGAGCATACACAATAGGGGTCACATTTCACTCCAAATTGACATATCTAATATAAATGAATAAATGCAAAGTGCATATTATACCGGGTGTAACAGGACCATGGTACACCCCCCGTATCTCCGTTAGTTTTAAAGGTAATTGATTGAAATTTGGGATATCCCACATACATAATAAGCGGCATTTTTTGGCCTACAAATGATTTTTTTTCACTTCTTGTTTTGCCGGAAGTGACACCAACTTTTAATTAATTATTACATTTTTGAATTCTGCATAATTTTCTAAATCCAATGATACCACAAAAGTGACGTTTCAAACGTAAAAATTTATTATTATTTAATTTTTAATTTTCCATTTAAGTGTGCCATGACGGTTCCGATTTATTCCAATTGACCCGTCTAAGCTACAAAAATCGAAGTCCCGTCAAAAATACTAAATTGCGTTTTTTATAAGCAAATAAAGTTCATCGTAATCGTTTTTGGGGTAAAACTCAATTTTTTCAAATGGAACCATATTGGTACCGTGGTACCATTTCTTAGTAATATTAATAAGGAATTTATTCATACCTGTGCGATAAATACAATCAAAATTACAGCTAAAAGAAAATAAGAAAATACAATTATTTTCTTCTAATTTAATGCTAAGAAGTTACTAAGGTGGCTTTGAAAACAATGAAATTATTCCTTCAGATTGTCAAATAAGTATTTGGTGGTTTATCGGTGTTTTTATTGTGTATTGGAAAAGTCTTTGTTGTTATTTTTGTTCAAAATGCCGCACATTTATAGAAGAGATGAAAAAGTGGACATGTTAATTATTTATGGCGAATGCAGAAAAAATGCCGTTGCGGCTAGAAACCTTTATGCCGACCGATATCCTGAAAGACAATGTCCAGCGAGAAATTACTTTAATCGTCTTGAAAATTAATTCGGAAGAGAGCCTAACCATGATCCCGAAGAAAACTTCATCATTGACGAAGGAACGGAAATTAATGTTTTAGCTTGAATAAAAGTTGATAAGACTGTTTCTTTAAGGCAAATTGGGTTTGAGTTGGAAATTAGTCACCAAACGGTCAGCCGAATCTTGCACAAATATAATTATAAATCTTTCAAATATCAATTGCACTAGCACCTGTACGAAACTGATTATGAACGTAGGATGGAATATTGTAATTGAATCTTGCAGAATAATGTGCGGCCAAACAATGCTTTTTTGGGAATTATTTTATTTTCCGACGAGTCTAGGTTTACAAATATGGGATTATTTAACCGACAAAATAAAAGGTATTGGTCACAAGGCAATCAAAATTTATTGCGGGTAATTTCGACGAATGGTCCTGTGAGATGGCCTCCAAGGTCATCCGACTTAACACCTCTTGATTTCTTTGTTTGGGGCCAAAACATTGTCTATGCAACCGCCGTTACAACCCGCGAAGACTTGGAGTTGCGAGTAAGACGTGCAATTAATAGTATAACGGCCCAGCAATTAGTGAACTTTCTTCAAGAAACAGCTATGCGAGTTCAGAAGTGCATTGACGTTAATGGCCAGCATTTCGAACAATTATTGTTGGAATATTTTGTGTTTATTTTTTGTATTCCAAAGCCACCTTAGTAACTTCTTAGCATTAAATTAGAACAAAATAATTGTATTTTCTTATTTTCTTTTAGCTGTAAATTAAATATTAAATAATAGAAAATTTTTACGTTTGAAATGTCACTTTTGTGGTACTATTGGATTCAGAAAATTATGCAGAATTCAAGAATGTAATAATATACAAGGTGTTCTATTTAAAAATCGAAAGTTGGTGTCACTTCCGGCAAAACCGGAAGTGAAATAAAAATCATTTGCAGGTCAAAAAGTGCCGCTTAGTATGTATATGGGATATCCCAAATTTCAATCAACTACCTTTAAAACTAACGGAGATACGGGGGTGTACCTTGATCCTGTTACACCCGGTATATGCTTTTTTTGCATATTTTCTCAATTTTATAATAAAATGCATATTTTTCCCAAATTATTATTTTATGAACATATTTTTGTTTTCGGCGTTATCAAAAAATTAGAAACGCCCGGTCATGAAAACTCGTAGACTCGTAGGTTTAATATCCAGTCCGGCACTTTTTCCAGGGATTTTCCAATCTAAAGGTAATTACATAATAATTAATATTTACATTTTGGTTATACACAAGGTATTTATTGGGAATTTCCGTGGTTTGCAGGTATACTGTTAGGGGTTATTTATTGTCGAAAGATTTCAGTATTTTCAGTGTGAAACTAGTGATTTCAAATGTGTGTTCAAAAGTTCTAAAGCGGTGAAAACGTCTTCGTTGATTAAAAATTTCCCAGAGTTAGAGTTTAGTGTAGAAAAAGTCTTCTGTGAAGCTTGTAAAAAAATTACTGTTTGTGAAAGAAGTTCCAAATTGATCAACATTTGAAAACACCGCTGCATAAATCAAAGTTACAAAAAATGAAATCTGAGCCAGTTCAGCTGAGTGTAAAAGAACGCATATCAAAGTGTTGGAGAAAAATCGAAATCTGAAAAGAAAAATTTTCAAGAAGACTTATGCAAGGCTTTAGTTGCAGCAAACACACCCTTAAAAAAATTGCAAAATCCGCAATTTAGAGGATTTTTGCAAAAAATACTGTCAACAAACCATTCCTGACGAATCCACGCTAAGAAAGAACAATGTCCATTTAATATACGAAACCGTTTTTAAAGAAATTAGAACTTCACGTTTCTGTTCAGTATAAGATTGTCTTCAGAGGAGCCGCCACAGGAGAGTATGGGAATAGCACCCCGCAGCATTCTTACGATCTCCGTGTGACCGACCTCAACTTATTTTCCTATCCAGGTTCTATTTTTTGCTATTCTCCTGTACGCCGCCATGGCCTCCCTCTGTATCTAGAGCGAGATTTCTGACAACCCCAGCAGAACGTTTTGAGTTCCTCCTGGAGTTGTCCTCATTGCGCCAGTTATTCCCGGACAAGTTCGTCTTTGCAGCCCGCCAATTTCAGGGCCTAGGTGTTTTTTTTTTCTTTACTGCTTAAATTGCCTTGTAAGTCTCTGTGGTTTTCAAATTATTGAATATAGAGGGATCCAGAGTTTGGTTGAGCATAAACTTAGCTGATTAAATTTCTTTCCATAAAAGAAAGTACTTATGATCTTGTCTCCCAGTATTTCTTCTAATTATTGAGTTTTTGGGAATATTAAGTGTACCTGCTGTAAGAAGATGTGAAGTCTAGTAGCGACAGTTCTGTTTATCCACATAGTCATTTAGAAAAAGAGCTTTTATTTTTATTAATTCGGGTAGTGCAGTGATTCTTATTATTATGGTTTTACATTACTGGATTCTTTTGTCCCGATCATCGTCGCCAAGTTCTTGCAAAATTTTCATTTGTTAGGGGTAAAACTTAAGCATTCTTTATTAGTTTTCTCCCTGGATACACCGCGATGGTAACTGCCGCTAATTAACGCGTTGATACTTTTGGATTTCCAAAAATCGAATTACTTGTTATACAATTATATATAAACTGCTGCACATAGTTATCGTTACAAGCGCATTTTTTAATCAAATTTGTTACCTTGTGATTCCTGAAATACTAAACGCATTTCAAAAAGTAGGTTAAATTTTGACGGGTCTTTTCATCGTCTTTTGAATCATTGGTAACAACTTCTTAGATTTCGAAAATTTCACTGGCTCCCCATATTGTAGGAAGACCATGCTGACATTTCTTGAATGTAACATTTCGTAGATATTGACCATGCCTCGGGATGTTTTTGGCATTTTGCGAATATCTACTATGGTTTTCGAAAAAAAAATTTTTTTCAAAATGATTTAATTTACTGTTTCTACACCAATTTATTTGCTCTGTTTTAAAAAGCATTAATCAAGTTTATCTTTGCTAATTTCTATCCCTCTCCTACTGAAATAAAAAACTCGCCCTGAAAACATGTAAAATGGGTTTTCTAACAGTAAATTCGGGTTACTCCGTATATTGGTATAAGTTTCCATATTACCTATCTTATCCTTTTAAAATCAAGAATGTCATTTAAAAAAGCTTTTATATAAACGTCATGTTACCTAGCAACGGTTCATTGATTGTTAATGACAAATTGATAGTGTTGTTGATACTTTGTTGTATTCATAATCCGTTTTCTTTAAAAAATACAAAAATCAGCTTGATCAGGCAATAAACCAATACATTATCAATACTTATGCATCAAGGATTAATTCATTCAAAAATGCCACAACTAAGCCAAGGTGAGATGGACAATGCTTAAAGGTAATAATTAATATAGTTTTTATTTTTTCCGAATCTGCAGAAGCATCCTTTCATCGATGTGCTCCTCTGGTCTGTAACAATCTGCTGGATTTTCGAAGTGTCTCTATTTCGACATTAAAGAGTAGTTTAAAGGCCGAGATCTCGAATGACAGTTTTAAACGCAATGTCGATTTAAATTCATTCTAATAAGATGTAACAGGTTCACCCGGGCCTTTCTGGTTTTCTGATTCTTCATGTTATGTATAATTTATATTCATATATGCTTTAATGCACCCAAGTGATAATATATATTTAGTGAATTACTAATATTAATGTGTAGTCGATCAAATTTTTTAATTGTAAATATGTAGGGCATGGTGTTTGTATCATTTTTATGTACCTTGTCCTTTTGTGTTGTTTCTGTATAAAAAAAAAAGAAAATGTACACAATAAATTATTTGAATTGAATTGAATTGAATTGAGAGGATGGGGACATTCTCTAGAAGAAATAGCAACTCTTTATGACACCAGCCGCATGTCTGTTTCCAGAATTTTAAGCAGGTACGCGATATCTGGAAGGGTGTCATATCGTCGTGGAACAGGACGACCCAGGATGACCAGTCGTAGAGATGACCAGCGTATACTGCTTGCCGAAGAACTCTTAATTGGAGGCAGATAAGGAATGTTACAGGTTTAAATGTTTCCTTCATGACAATACGGCGTCGCCCCCACGAACGCAATTTACATGCTCGAAGACGAGCAGCGGGTCCCCGACTCCTAAGGATCCATCGAGCTGCAAGAAGGACATGGGCAATTGACCATCAACATTGGGGAATAGCAGAATGGGCTAGGTACATGTTTGAGGATGAGGCTAGATTTAACCTCTATAACCCTGATGGGCGTATTTTAGTGTGGAGAGGAAGAAGGGAACGATTCAGAGAAGATCATACGGAAGCGAGGGTGGCGTTTGGAGGAGGCGGCATGACTGTTTGGGGTGGAATCAGAAGGAATGGTAGAACTGAATTGATTGTACTGATTGGGGAGAATATGACTGCCGTGACGTATACAGGGAGATGTTTGAGAGATATTATTTTACCCCTTGCAGAGAACTTTATTTTGGTCGACGACAATGCTCGCCCTTATAGAAGAAGAATCGTCAACGACTTCCTTAGGGAAAACAATATCACACGAATGATTTAGCCTGCTAGGTCGCCGGATTTGAATCCTATAGAGCATGTGTGGAGTAACATTAAGTTGCGTTTAAATCGGGAAGAAAATGAATATCGAAATTTGCAAGAATTGGTGGACGCAACTTAGCGTGAATGGGAAGATATTCACCAAAACTCGATTCCCGTACTAGTGAATTCTATGACCGAGAGAGTTAGGGACGTCATTCTAAATATAGGCGGCCCAACAAAGTTTTAAAAATGTTCATCCAATCAATATTTTTGTTTGAAGCACTCCAAAGTGTTTGTTCTCATTTTTTTACCCTGTATTATAGCCTCCAGTCGAAATCTAAGAAGTTGTTACCTATGATACAAAAGACGATGAAAGAACCTTTTAAAATCTGACCTGCTTTTTGAAATGCGTTCAGTATTTCAGGATTCACAAGGTATCAAATTTAACCAAAAAATGCGCTTGTAACGATAGTTTATGTTTATTTTTTTTTGAGCAAATTCGATTTTTTTTTTGGTTCTTCAAAAACTGTTAAAATGATAGGTTAAGCAGTCGTTCTATATAAAAGCAAGTTCATTCTGTCTAAAGCTCAAGTTAGTTCAGGCTAGGTTTATCTCGCGGCGAATCTGCGGTGCATAGACAATGCCATTTCAAACATAGTAGGTTTCTATGGTTTTACCAGTATATTTATTTCGAATGTGGATAGTTGGCTTTTAAAAGATAATTTTTAATTAAAATGTAAATATTTTGGCAAGCACGATGATATGACGACAGGGACGAAATGTTTTCATTTCAATTAACCGTAGAAACATTTAATGGTGTGCTAATATAATTTTTAATACTGTACTTAACACAAAATATACATAATTTTAACAATAATAATACTTTTAATGTGCTACTTAGCTTGATAACTATGCTACAAAATAAGTAATAGAATTACAGTTAATGTGAAAATTACCCTGATTCAAAAACGCACTAGAATTGCTCAAATCTTTGAAGAAATACAATTTTAAAGTAAATTTAATTCCTTAAATGCCATATTAATCGATTATGTAGGTATCTTATTAATTCCAAAGCAAAAAAAAAACGAGCTTGGAATAAATAAAAAAGTTTATTGAACTAAAAGTCATAGAGCAGATACTTTAAGTACGTCCTTTAGCTTTCAAAGGAATAGGTTAGCTATCAAAGGCTCTACGTGCAATTTTCGAGATCGCGAGAGTGGTGTAATGTAAAACCCTCTTAAATATTTCTTAAAATTAATGTCAAGCTTGCACAGAATGTTTTGTTGCACATTGTAGTGTGTGTATCTCTCTACTTGGTCAAGGTTTAGTATCATCAGTATTTTAGTCCTTTATCGCAAGTAAGTTACTAAAGATACCTAACTATAAAACTAACCTAAACATATCATCAAGGAGATATTTTAGCTTAGATATTTGAAAATAAATCAAATGTTGAATTTTCGATCAATTCTAAAAGATACGTGTTGTCTTACTTGGGGTAGAATTATATTGCTATCAAACTTGTCCCTAATATTCGAAGTTGATGGCATCTTTTTGGGCTAATAATCCCTTATCTTATAGAAAGCACTCTCAAAGACATCGAGTTTTCAAAAACCCTTATATATTATATTAATAACTTTATTTAATACGACTTAAGGCGCTTAATGTTAAAGACTCAAAGTAAAATTGTACCAGCCAAAACTCATTAAATAAGCCTAAATTAATTTAAAAACTTTTTAATTGCAATACGTTAAATAATAAATTTATTGTTATAAAACATTACAAAAAATAAAGGAGAATAGGGAGTAAAAAGGGACATGGTATAAGTAAAAACATAAATCTAGGACAAAAAAAAATATTGGTGGGTTCTCTTTTAAGTAGAACTGTTTACGAATTCATTTTAAAGCAATACGACTACATTTGCCTGGAAATTTATCCAATAACTCATATATGCTGATCATATTATTATAATACATACTAAAACTTTTTATTTCCTTGCACACTTTTTTAAAAATGTATGAAACCGGCCAAATATTTTTTTTTCTAATTTTGACATATAAAGTGACACTTTTTAAAACTGATTGACATTATGAAATGTCTTACTTTTTGTAACTAGTTGCATAAAGTAAAATTTTATGCAATTGGTGACGAAAAATGTATTTCAAAATTAGTGACAAAAAGAATTATTCTATTTATTAAACTGTTATAATACAAGTTAAAAACATAAATTATAAATTAATTAATTATTATAAATATTGATAACACAATTATTGCAATTATTCAAATTAATTCCCGACGACATATTTTTTTCATTGCTCGAACTTGCTGTTATTTGGGAAGCGACGCACATTGCATTAGATGTTTCACCAAATATTTCTTGCGCTATAAGTTTTTTATTATTCATGGAATTTTCAACATATCGCTCCGCAACAGAGCTAGATTTCCAACCTCCGTGCCTCTTTAATTTTAAAAGATCAGCGCCACTGTCTGCTAGGAAAGTGGCAGAGCTTCTTCTGAAGCAGTGGCCAGTATATAGAACAGGATTTGAAAGACCTAGAAATTGTGCAATAACTTTTGGCAGACTGCTAAATGTGTTAATTCCCACAGGATTTCTGGTACATTTTCCATTCGCATATTTTACAAAAAATCTGTTGTGTTTAAGAATCTGGGGACGCAACTTAATATATTTTCTTAATATTTCAACAAGATTCGTATTTTCAATGTCTCCAGTGGTAATTTCACACTGCCGTATAACTTTTGTTTTTGAAGGTGGGATATCAACACGAAAATGGCTTCCTTCGTCTATAACATTTTCAACTGGAAGAAATGTTAATTCTGCTTTTCTGCATGCTCCTGCCATTCCAATTATCATTGCAACCTTAGCCATTAAGTATTCTTTGTCATCAGCTTCCAATAAAAATTTGGCAAAATCTTTTTTAATAAAAACTTTTGACTTTTTAGCCCTGTACCCGTCCGCTTGCCTTTTAATATATGCTACCAAATTTGTATATTTTTTAATATCAATATTCCTTTTCAGATTTAGTTCAGACCTTAACATTGAGCAAAGTGTCCATAATGTGGAAACTTTTAGATCTTTCTTACCCTCAAAATATGCAAGTAAAACTTTCTCATTAACATGTTTAATTTTCTTCTCATCACACCACGTAACAAATTTTTCGTATGCCAAATCATAAACTGCCTTTGACTTTTTGGGAATTACTGATAATAGAGCATTACCTGCTGCCTCTTCAATATCGCTTGGTAGCTCTTCAGAACTTGAATGACTCATTTTTTAAAAATAAAACTAAAAATATATCAATCTCGATAAAAACCTTCCGTCTAGACTTTTTTACAAAATGTCAAACTGACAACTAACATGAAGTAACAGCAACAATAGCTATTTATGCCATCAGTTATATGTCAAAATTAGAAAAACTAAATTTATGTTTTCCAAATTTTTATCAATTATATTAAATTTTATTTTTTTATTACTTTCTTCAAAATTAGAAAAAATCTTGTATGCAATACGTTACGAAATGAAATTTTGTGTAACTTGTGAGTTTTTGCGAAACTCACTTCGTTCGTTCCGCAAAAATCTCACGCGTTACACAAAATTAGGCATTTCGTAACTGATGGCATAAATAGCTATTAAACGTGTTAAGGTTATTTTCATTTTTTATTTACTGAGGTAGTCTGTTCAAGACCACCAGCCCTAGGTTATAAGGAATGTTTGCTTACATTCAGCCTGTTTAATGCAGTGTGCACATTTATACACCGAGTCCCAGAAGTCATATCTAAATTTACTTAAAATTCAGCGGTGTGTTTTTTGGGAAAACTCTCGGACCCGTCGATTATTATTTCTTAATGTGTTTTTTTGGTAAATTTATGTATACAGGGTAGCCCAAAAGTAAGTGACGACCATCAACTTCATTTTTTCAAATAAAAACATATATTGTTTATTTCACTTTTGAATTTCGCATCGAATTCTAACTACGTTTAATGTACAATATCCCATACCTAAACTCAACAGTTTTTAAAAATATTACGATTGAACATATTAATAAGTAAGACCATTTTTCTGAGGATTTACTTGTAAATCAAGCAAAATATCCATTGTGTGCTTATTTTGTTTGTTTTTTTTCAATTCTGATATTTCTGAATGTTGACTTGTCACCGTTTAGTTCAGTAGAAACTGTATCAGAATTTTACTTCAAAAATAGCAAAAATATGTCCGATATTTAAAAATGGATCAAAAGCACAAATGTCGAATTATAGACCCATTTCTTTAATTAACGTCTTTTCTAAGCTAATCGAACATATTGTTAAAGCGCGGTTGCTTCGCTTCATCGACCAGCACGCTATCACAGATCAATTTCAATAAGGGTTCTTAAAAAATAGTAGTACGCTTAGTACTACTATGGACCTTATTGACCACTTAGCCACCAACTTGGATAAGGGCAGGATAGTGATAGCTGTGTTTGTCGATTTGCGCAAGGCCTTCGACGTTGTTAGCCACAAAAAGCTACTCAAAAAGCTAGAAATGATGGAAGTTCAATGGGCAGCTCTTAAATTAGTTCAAACATACTTAAATCCCGCTAGTGAGGCTTCAAAAACTTTTAACGATCGACCTCACGATCTAAAAGACGAAATATCTCTAACCAAATTTGTTAAAAAACTAAAACTATATTTCCCACAGAGAATTGATTGACTCCACTGATTGTCTCTACAGCTAAAGTGTGGGATCCGATACCAATACTACAGGTATTGACTAGGATCTCACCGGTTTTCAAGTGTTCAAAGCAGTTGCCAACATTTAACATAGACAATACAACAATAACATATTATAGACATATAAATAGACAATATTGAATTGTATAAAATGTAGACTATAAGTTGTGATACTTGAATAAACCATTTAAAAAAAAAAAAAAAAGCAATTGGCAAGCGTAGTTGCAAATTTGCGGTTTTTACAATGGTGAAGTTAATGGAACGAGAAAAAATTGAAATTCTATGCATGATTGGGTTTGGTGGTAGAACACGTACTCAACTAAAAACAGCTCAATTATTCAAGAAATCCATCCTGATCATCCTCTCATATGTTAAGGTGGTGAGTAGAATAAAGGCTAAAAAGAATTCGGTCATGTTAAAGATTTGCCTAAATCTGATCGTCCGAATCTGCTCGAGATGAAAATGAACAACTTGACGTTTTACTTTCCTCGGAATTAAATCCATGTACTTCTCTGTCGCACATTGGGTTCAATTTACACATACGGAAATCTGTTGTTCCGCGAATAGTTCAAAAGAACAAATATCACCAATGCAAAGTTATTCCAGTGCATTAGCATTTGAAGATGATTTCGATAGGCGAAATGAGTTTTGTGACCGCATGCAAAATATGTGTAATTTTGATAATAATGTAGTAAAAAATATTTTTTTCCGATGAAGCTACGTTCTGTTTGAATGGTAACATAAACAGATAAAATTGTCGTTATTGGGCAACAAAAAATCCGTATTGGATGATGGAGCTTCACCGCCAGTACCTTCAGAAAACAAATGTGTGCTGTGAAATAGTGCGCGGATGACTAATTGGTCCATTTTTATTTGAAAAGTCTTTAAGTAGCTAAGTATATTTCGAATTTCTCCAACTTGAATTAATTCCAGCATTAGTGGCTTTATTTCCGAATCCATTGGATCCAGACTCTTCTGACGAAGAACTGATGTCCCAGTAAGACGGTGCTCCTGCTATGCTGCCACTATGCGTACATTTTTGTATGAAACCTTTCCCAATCGGTGGATCGGAAGGAGATGACCTATTGAATAGCCTGGTTGGTCGCCAAGTTGTAAAGCTTAGTCCGCCCCTGGTAAACTAAAAAAGCTAAATATATTTCAATACCACTATTTTAAGAGGTCCTTTAGTGTCATGTTAAAGTTTTTTAAATTATATTAAGTGCTTTGAAAGTTATTCAAGAAAAACCGATTTCCAGCAGCATTGTTCAGGGGCACATATCTTCGTAGGGAGGGCCTGTAAGACAAAATTTTATAGTAACTTGTCATCTTATTTTTTCATGTTCTATCTGAATTAGAGACAGTTCCCACATTTTCTCGGACATCCTGAAAAAAAGATGTTCTTTGATAGGTAGGACCCCCATTTAGTAAAACCAAGGCTGTAAAAGTTAGAAGAGGGTATGTCAGACCCTAAAATTTTGTAAAATTTGAAAGGGTAATGTTCTCGTTTCCCATGGTCAGAACGAGATCGGGATTAAAATGAGCAGTATACAATCTAATATACAAGGTTTTTATACTATTAAGATATAGAGAATTAAAAAAAAAACAGTCGGTCTACCTTTACATTATTTATTTGATTGAATTTTATTTAAATTTGACTGTACCCTACATCTTTCGGACATTGGAATGTCCATTATCAGGGGATACAATGATCGATCAGAGTCACCCTGTTCAGTGGTCAATTGATGACCGTATAATGAGTAAAATGATTTGGGCATCAGGACGAATGGTTAGATGGAGTCCATAATAGTAAAATCATCCTTGGATGAGACGAGTAGTTTAAAGAAAAAGAATATTTGATAAATAGTTTTGCTGAAAGAATCTGTTGATAAAGGAGTATCAAGTTTTACATTATGTTGTTAAAGTTGGCTAGTAAAAAATTTTGAGTGTTGAGAAGTTTATATTCTCGGGCGACTAACTAATGTGGTTTACAATAAACTTTTTCGATTTTTTAGACTTTTTGGTAGTACTTTCTATCATTTTACCGTCATGGGACGAAAATAGTGATATTTAATAGCCATCAAGGCCCCCAAATGCTTGTATCATGTGAGTGTTCATAAACGCCCAAATTTCTTGTATTCGTTAATCGTTACCACTTGCTTATAAGTAATATTTTCAACTTTTCTCCACACATAACATTTCTTCACTTTAATCTTCCACTACCTCAACAATATAATGTAAATTTTCGAACTCCTTTATCAACAGAGTCTTTTAAAAAACTATTTATCCCTTTCTTTAAAACACTCGTCTCATCCAAGGATGATTTTACTATTACTGACTCCATCGAACCGTTTGCACTAATACTCAATTCAAATTTCTCTTTTTACGAACACCAATTGACTACTGAACAGAGTGACTATGCTCGATCCTTATATCCCCTGATGATGGGCATGTCAATGTCTCAAACATGTTGGGAACAGTAAGATTGAATTAAAATTCAAAGACATAATGTGGAGGTAGACCGACTTTGTTTTATTTAATTATATTGGCTCCACTGCAAGAATAGAGAATTACTGTTATACCATTTCAGCAGTGATTCTAAGCTGATGTTTCTCCAGGTTCGAGGATGAAAACTATAAAGGCGTAGTCATCCGCAAATAGTGCCACCATTTATTCGAAACTCACACTAGCTATGAGATCTTTTTTATCGGAAATAAATAAAATGGGCGCCAAGACTAATCACTGTGAGACTTCCAAATCCACGGCGTCTTTGTCAGTGCTTATGGTCAACCCATTCAAGCCGTTATCACCGGCTGAATTTCTTAAAAAAATAGTCGATTAATATTTTTACTGGAAAAATACCTCTTTACAGTCCAAAGTGCAGCTTGTTAGTAACATCATTGCTAAAAAAAACTTGAATAAACGGAAATATATTCTTATCACAAATCAGTTGAGCTTTAATTGCAACTTTGGTTTTTGTTCTAATTCTTTAGGTCTTTTATTCCAAAGCAGTAATTCGCCTTTAATTCAGGATCGTCATTTTCTAGATCGTAAAATATTAGTAAATTTCGACGTTTAGAGCTATACCCAGAAACTTTCAAAATGAGTCTTCATCAGCAGAGACTGAAACAGCCTTAAAGTTTCGTCCTAGGACATAAATATACTTTTCAAAAATTTAATTGTTGTAAGGGATAAATATAGTTGATTTTGCACTTTTATTGTCCAGTCTTTGCGGCCGCACGATCTAGCGCTACAGTCTGTAAAAATCTGCTTAAAGGTAAAGTGATTTGAGACATTTCTTTCTGAGTTTTTATCAGGTATCGCAGAAGTGACTGTCTAGCTTCTGATGCGACCTTCATATCCAGATTTAGTGAAATCAGCTTTACTTTCTTCTAAAGATTTAAATATAGCAAATCAGAAAAATATGTTTAAGCAGTCAAATAAATATATGTAGATCATTTCTCAAATAAATAAAAATGTAATGTTAGTAAAATATTTTTTAAGTTAATTGAAAAGCAAATATGAATAAATAATTGAATATTAAGTTTCAATAAAATTATTTTCAAACAAATGGGAACGAGAATTTTTTTAGTGTGGCATAAAATAAATTGATATTTTTTGTTTTTAAATAATCAAATAAATAAATTTAACAAGTTATTAAACAAGCAAAAAATTCAGTATAAAAGCACACAAATAAGCTGCTTAATGTCTTATGCCTTATTGACAATGTTTCGGTTAGTTACGCTTGGTTTCAAAGTAATTAATATCTACTTATTTTTGTAGATGTTATTTTCCTTTGATGATATTTTAATAAGATATAATAAATTTCTGAAAGGTCTCGTCACTTTAACCAAATATTGTTTACATTGTGTTATTTTGTAAACAAATTGTGGAGTCAACTACAGTGAATCCTCTGTTTGCGACCGCTTCTATAAGTTGACCACCTTTGTTAAACGACCGGATATGAATTCCTCATATTTAAAAATGGAAATCTCATTATTTTATCCTCCTCTTTACCAACCCACGTCTTAATCGACCGCGGGCACTCATCATCGGAATTTTTAGTAAACATTAATGCTAAAAATACTCTTCATTAGGAGCAGTAAAACCCGACCCGACAATTCTTAAGAAATATAAGTACATACACTTATTAATTTATTATTATTGCAGGCGCATCCATTCAATTTGCTTTAAAGGCTGATAGGTTAACATTAGTTTGGTTTTTGTGCCTTACGTGAAAAAAGCAAATGTCGTTCTTTAAGCGAGAAAATTGAAATAATCGAGGAAGTGAAAAAACTGCTCTAGGTATCAGGAAATTGACTGAAAAATTTAAAGTGGGTCAGACCCAAGTGACTTTGTTGCTTCAAAATAAAGCGGAAGTTAGAAATTCGTTTCAAGAAGGTGGCAACGGTAAACCAAAAGAGAGTTTTCCAAAACCGAAGGACTGGCAGTGGACCAAGCAGTTATTAACTGGTTTTGTAAATCGCAAAACAAGCACTTACCAATATCTGGGCCCAAAATTCAAACAAAAGCCCTTGAATCTGCTGAATGTCTAGGACTACATAACTTCAGGCATTAAATGGATGGTCAGAAAAATTCCGTCGTCGGCACGATATTACCTTCAAGAAAATATATGGTGAAACAGCCGATATCAATATCAAAGTAACTTCTTGGAAAGAAAGGATATTTCCTATTTTAGAAGATTATACCCAAGAGACGTATTTAATGCAATTGAGACAGGTCTCTACTATCGTGCATTGCCAACAAAAACATACGCATCGAAAGATTGCAAGTATACTGAAAAAAAAAAACAGCAAAACAACGATTTACAATTCTGTACTGTGCAAATATAGAAGACAAGAGGAAAGAACCACTTATAATAGGAAAAAGCAAAAGTCCTCGATGTTTTAAGGGTGCTAATATCGATAAGTTACCTCTCCAATGGGGCTTGAACAAGAAAGCGTGAATGACAGTAGACATCATGATCATGACAACATAAATTTGATACCAAGATAAAGAAACAAAATTAAAGAGTGCTATTGTTTCTGGGTAATGCAACGTCTTATCGCAAAATTACATTGGGTAATGTCAAACTTATTTTTCTTTTACTCAATACTACCTTACCAATCCTTGGACCAATGCATTATATTATTCAGAATTTTAAAATGCTGTACAGAAGCTACCTTATTAAGAAGCTTTAAATATGTATAGACAGTGGTTGCACTCTTTAAGAGATCGAAAATAATTTTACCATAACCAACGCCTTAATATGGGTTTCAGTGACCTAGTGCAATTTGTCCCCAGTGACAATAAAAAAATTCTTTATGAAAGCCGGACTTATATGTAATACAAATAATATTGACCACTTCGACTCGCACAACTGTTTCGTAACATTAAGGATGCATTTGTGAACTTGAAACAACTTGCCTCTATTGATAACGATTTGCCAAAAGAAAGTGCAGAATTGACTATCATCGAGTTTATTGACGAGATCCAACAAACGAACGAAAATACTTCCAACTCTAAGACAGAGGAAGAGGAACCTGAACTTGCTCCAGTGTCGATAATATCAAGCTAGAAAACTTTTTTAATAATGTTAACAATTTTGACAAGTCTACAAATATCTCTCAATCGCTATTAAAATGTGAATCTGAATTTTATAAAAATAAAATTTCAAAGCAAACATACAGTACATTGTATAATATATATGTTAATATGTACGTGCAGTATATACATATTAGAAAATTGGCTTCATCTCATTTAATTTTAGTTCTGATAAATTTAAAAAAAAATATTTAAAATTATATAGAATGTACATACTTATTAATAAACCAACACTGTAAAATTTAGACCAGTTCTTTTAATTTGTCTCTATTAACCGACCACCCTGTTAACCGACGAACATTAATTTTGACCCACGAGGGTAGTAGCTATTGAGCAGTGGCGGCTCCTCGAAGGAGGCAGAGAGGCTAAGCCTCCTCAGCATTCTTGCCCTCCTAAACATTTGATTACTTAAATATTAACAATAACTTTTAAATCTTTTAATTTACAACGGGCGATTGTAATTTCACTATTATCCCCTAATTTCATACGATTTAATATTTTCTTCACAATCTGACAACAGGGTATGAGGCTGTTTTTGAATTTACCACCATGATTCCCTAAGTGACGTGTACTACGCAACAAAATTGTGCCAGAACCCATACCGATTTCTAACTTATTCAGTAAAAATGGCAACATGTAAAGGCAAACAGCTCGACCAATAACAAATGTCTTGATGTCTCCCACGTGCGACCTCGACCGAATCATCCCAGCGCCAGTGATGCCAGGTCTCATGCTTTTGCATGAGATCTCATGCTTTTCAAAAAAATATCATGCTCTCATTATTTTGTCTAAAAATCTCATGCTTTTTAGCTTACGGTGACAAATATAAATTATTATACATATTAATTAGAAATGTAAATATAAACCATAAGCAACAAATCACCGTAACATAAATCATTAAAGAATTCGACTGACGTCGCAAAAAAGGTGTCGCCAAAAATGTATTTGGAATCGTTGGATCGTGTTTAATAATCGTAAAACTGCAACACCGCGGCTAGGATTCATCATGTAAACAAAGTATAAATGGTATTGATTCCAAAGTATAATTGTTATTGATTCCGCTCGATTACGTGAGATAGAAAATAATAATAAGGTTAAAGAAAATCGAGAAATCTTAACAAAATTAATCGATTTTATTTTATATTTATCATCTCAGGATTTAGGTTTTCGAGGACACGACGAATCTGAGGGATCTTTAAATAAGGGTAATTTTAAAGAATTAATAGATTTGTTTTGCAAGTACGATAATAAACTGCGAGATTTTATGAGTAGTTCCTCGGTGTTTTCAGGGACATCAAAGACAATTCAGAATGAACTATTATATTCAATTAACTGCATTTTGCAAAATTTTATTGACCAGGAATTACTAAATGTACCTGTATTTTCGTGGCACGTTGACGAAACAACAGACATAACTTGTAAATCACAATTATCTATTGTTTGTCGTTATGTTAAAAACGGCGGTATTATTGAAAGATTTTTGGGCTTTCACGATGTAAGTTCGGGGAAAACGGCCGAAGATTTGTTTAATCTTTTAAAAACAAAATTTCAAAAATTTGATATTGAGCACAAACTGGTTGCTCAGACTTACGACGGCGCATCAAGCTATTTTTACTCACTGCTACGCACATAATATGAATTTAGTTTTGAGTAATGCTTGCAATTTTATTAAAGAAGTTAGAATTTTTTTTCAAATGTGTCAGCTTTTTCAACATTTTTTTCAAAGTCAACAAAACGTTCAGAAGTTCTAAATAAGATAGTGGGGAGTAGAATACCCACCAATGCTCCAACAAGGTGGAATTTTACGTCACGGGCGGTCTTTACAATTTGTCAACATAGAGAAAAATTAATAGAAGCATTTGATTACATACTAAACAGCGATGAGTTTAATACAGACAAAATTACTATAAATGCCGCATCAGGCTAAAATCGTATTTAGAAAACGAAGAGTTTTTATTTTTTCTTAATATTTTTAAATTAATATAATTAAATAATTAAAATAACAGATATTGTTTTTCAAATTTTGCAGCATAAGATTACTGACATTGTTTATTCAAGAAACCGTTTAAAATCTCTTCTAGAAAAAATTTCCAGTTATCGCAACGATGAAAATTGTTTTAATTCCCTGTTTTATACTTTTTTTACTGAAAATACAAGCCATGATGCAAAAAGACGAAAAACGTATAATTTTGAAGATAAGAAACTTTATTATAAGCAGCTTTTCAATGACATTTTAGATACTACAAAAGGCCAGATTGAACTAAGATTTTCAGATTTGCATGAATTACAATTTTTTGACTTAATGAATAAAAATCTTTTTTTAAGTTTTTCAGAAAATTTCCCAAATAATCTTTTGGATAGTTTATGTCTAAGGTACAACTTTGTAAAAAACGACATATTAAAAAATGAACTTTCTGTCATATACTCAGACAAGGATATGTTAGGTCAATTTGAGAATCACGCTGATACAATAAAATACATGTTTGATAATGACCTACAGCAAGTTTTACCACAAACTTATGAGCTGCTTTGTTTGATTGTTACTATACCTGTTACTTCAGCATCAGTTGAAAGATCATTTTTGACCCTTAAGAGAATAAAAACTTATTTACGGAACACCATGAGTCAAGATCGCTTATGCAATGTTAGTATAATATCAATAGAAAAATAATTTATTAAACGTTTAAAACTAGATAACTCATTTTACGAAAAAATTTTAGACCATTTTGCAGGTACAAAAAAGCGAAGAATAGCACTATTATATAAAAGAAGTTAAGAAAAGAACGTAAGTAGGTACTTAGGTATGTAGGTATTTATTAAAATTTTTTGTTATTGTGACATAATATCCTGATAGTGACCTAATATTCGATAGTGACATAATATCCCGAAATCCCGATAGTGACTTTTTTACAACTTATAGTGTCATAATATATATACGTCTAATGGCAAGTTCAAAGAAACGGAGAAACGATCAAAAACACCAAAAATTTCCTATGATGAATATTGCATATAATTATATACCTACTAGGTATATATTTTTAACTTATAAGTTATCATTATGCTATCTGAGGGGACCAAAAAACCAATTGCAAGGACCTATCGATTATATTATTTCTTTTTTAACACTAAAGAAAAATGTCTTTTGCCAGTTTACTAAATAATACTATTAACTAACTGATCATTATTTCTTTAACCAGCCTAGATGTGATAACATCATTCGATACCACTGTCTTTGTATTTTAAAAGGTATTGGTATTTATAATTAATATTACATTACTTAGGGGGGTTTAGTCGGCAGGCAGCCCCTTCGGGGTTGTATCCGACACTATCCTGCTTGTCTCTTTGTAGGTAGGTATTTGAGTTTTTAATTTAACTTATTTTTAACAGTTTTTTTTATAGTGAAATTTTGATTTTGGGCGTTAGCCCGAAAAATTTTCCCCCGACACTATCCTGCTCGTCTCTTTTTATGTAGGTAGATATTTGAGTTTTTAGTTTAACTTTTTTTCAGAGTGAATTTTTGATTTTGGGCGTGGTCGCGAAAATTTTTCGCCTGCGGCGCAATTTTGCGCCTACGGCGCTTTCTTCTAAATGCTTAGCCTCCCATCTAAATAAGTCACGAGCCGCCACTGCTATTGAGAGATTTTACTGTATAAGGATTACTTCTTTAATCAGTAAACATTTTTTATTTAATGCAATTATTTACTTTTTATAAGAAGGTGATCAAATACACATAAGGGATAACAAACTAAAAAAAGGAGATATTAAAGTTTAAATGTGCCAGGGAACGAAAGAAACCAACCAACCAACGTTCGGGTTAGATCTTGGTGCATATGTTGTGGATCACACCAGGAGCAGCGAATGAAATATTTAAATATAGTTAAAATGGTAAAACACAATAGACCAAATTGCAGAAATAACCCCACATCGTGCGACGTCTAAGGTTAGAATCGTTCCCCCATTTTATAAGGACTGCATAATTAGGCATTGGCTGCAATTTCTTGACGGCTCGGATTTTCAGTCGTAAAAGGTTTAGCTGCACTGAAGTATAAACTATTACCTACCCATATCCTACATTAATACCTAAAGTAATATAGGATAATTATTATCTACTTCTATCTCCGGTACCAAAATAATTGGCAGTGACTCATTTTTACCGGGGTATGTAAGACGCAAGGGGAACGCCAATTCCAGAGGCGTGTCATTTAAAAATATATAAATTTTTTTGTTTACTATTATATTATATTTACATTCACTATAATAAATATAATATTATAAATTAAACTGAAAAATAAATTAAGCTTTTACATTTGGTAATCTAATGAAGTAATTAGAGAAACTAAATTACGCAGGCATAAAATCCAAAAAGAATAATAAAGCAACCGTATATGTTATTTTCATAATGTTTTTATTATACTACGTAATAATAGAAACATATAATAATGGATTAAGGGCAAAACCTAAACCTAAATTATAAATGTTTATAAATTTCCTAACTATTGTTACCTAATAAACACTAATTCATAATAACTTGACAAATTATATTCCACGCCGACATTAAAAAGTGTTATAATGACAATACGTTACAATTTTAAATTCATTATTACCATTACAGCGATTATTCACTATCTGACGATGAAAACATTTCATTACTGTCGCTACCGCTGTCATCTGTAGGATTTATAATAATAGGTTCTACCATGACTTCAACGCGTACATCTAAGTCCCATATTTTTTTTCTACGCCCTCGACGTGTAATACGCACTTATGCCAATCTGCTGCTTGTACATTCGCTATTGCCGTTTTTAACAGTTCCTTAACATCCTTTAATTTAAAAGTTTTATTTTCACGCGCCACTTCGCCTTTTATCTGTGCCCATATAAGTTCGATTGGATTTAGTTCACAATGGTAAGGCGGTAAACATAATATTGTTACACCTCGTTCACGAGCCATTTCATCCACTACATATTTCGTATACTTTTTTTTGTGAAGTCTTGCAAGATCGAGCAACTGCACTTTTAGCATTTTTTCGCCAAATGCAATATTTTTTCTTCGAGCCAGTCAACAATCTTTCCTTTTCGCCACGCAGAAGTTGCCAGGGCTTCAGCCCGACGGCTGTGGTATGGTGCATTATCCATTACGATTATCGACCCACGTTCAATACGCGGTAAGATGGATTTAAACCAATCTTCAAACACTCCCGAGTTCATATCCTCATGATAATCACCAGTTTAACGAGATTCAAACACGTTTAACACACCTTCAAGAAAACCAGAATCACTCTCGATGTGGGTTATAATTAACTGACGACCTTTTCCTGAAGAAGCTTTCAATCCAGTGGACAGTCCATTGATAAAGGCCTTACGTGCACTTTCCGATAAATGGCTAACTTTGTTTGCTGATCAATAAAAATATTTTTCCATACTCCTGTTTCCTTTTGATCGGACACTTTAGTATTTCTATTATCCTTGATAGCTCTATAAACAGTACGGCAAGATGTCTTAGTCAATTTGGCACAAAGTTCTGCTGCATCATTGAATGATATTTCACTGTGTGTACTTAGAATTCCCTCATACACATTTTTTAAAATTGTACGCTCCCCAGGTTTTAAATGACGTCGTTTTGTAACTTGTTGGTTACTATCACTTAAAGAACTCGCCTGCATTATAATATTTGCTGTTTTGAATAACCACCAAAACAATAACAAAATAATAACACTTAATTGATAATATCCTCTTGATTGAAACTAACTTGTCTACGACACTGAACGTTGGTTAGGGGCGATAAGAACGCGTGCGAGCGCCTTTAGATATGGGCTTTTCCTACCTGCGTTGCCAAATTAAGTAGACCAAGTACCGTAAAGTGTAAAGGCACTTAATGACATGCTGATTTTGGTACATTATATGAGAATTTAAATGAAACATTTTAAAACCTGGCAACATATAACGACTTATTAATACACAATCTTCCTAAGCGGTTTTAAATGCTTTTATTTCAGTTAAAAGTGTGTGAATCGATGTTAATTATTCTCTCCGCACGCCGTCAATGGTGATAAGAACAGTTTTGCCAGTTATTTTGGGATCGTAGTATAGTTATTGCCTAAAATAGACCAGTCTTTACATGGATTAACTGCAAAGGCAATCTCTGAGCCAATTTAACTTTTCTTGTCGGAAATCTCTCTACTCACAGGGTATTGCCAGGATTGACAAACTCAAGTGTTTGACGCTAACATATATCCTACAGGTTTTCTACAGAAAACGCCTACTTATCCCAGTTGAGTTTCAGAAGCCAACCAGCTCTTTATCACCAATTACTTCGGTGCCTACGTTCACGTTAATTAACAAAATAAATTATTTAAACCGAGCTTTGCAAGGGATTTTATTCGGTTAAATAGGTTTGTTGTGTTTGGCTTCAAAGGTTAATGCGGTAAATAATGGAACCCATTAGTTAGATAAATGCTGGTATTAAATCTGTAACCACAGTTTCAAGAACAAGGATATTACTGCAATTTTTGTGGTAATCGTTTGCTTTATGATGTGGAAAATGGCTATTACTGCTTGAATTGTTCTCAGCTGTATATGTGGTCGAGCTGACCACTAAAAATTGCTGCTCTTGGAGTAAGCTATTTTAATATAGCCCAATTTGCTCCATTAAAAAAAACATATCTAAACAGGACAACGACTATTATTATACAGGGTGTAATGATTGTCACGTAGATATTCAAGGCAGTGATAGCCATCGTTTTTCTTTAGTTTTTCTTCGTTTTTTTCCTACAAGTTCCAAGATAATTACTTTAAATTTGATACACTTATTAGTTTCTGGAATCTGTACAATGAAATATCTAAAGTGTCAGAAGCAATATACAGAGTATTAGGCTTCTTGCGCCAAAAACAATTTAACTATCCTGAACTTTTTTTCTGGACACCCTGTGTAAATACTGTTATAATATTTTGACTTCTCGTTTTGTTTTCATTCTTTTTATTTTTTTATATTTTTATCGTACGCAGTAAAAAATTGAGTGTTAAATTTAACACTCAATGGTGGTACAATATAGGTCCACACTTTGGTATATTAACCAATCAGTATATGTGGTAAAAAAGATATTTTTGAATGTTTTTTTTTACTTCCTGATAAGTGTTAATTCTTCTTATTTATGGGTAGGTACATTTACACTATCGAGTGTAAATTAAACTGACAGATTGTAAACCCATCCTTTTAGGGTGTAAAAGAAATAATGAGAGGTGTAAGTAAACCATTTTTAATGGTAATGTGTGATTAATTAGTGTATATATCATATTATTGTAGGATAAATTTTATTTTATTTGGGTGTGACTTTACTATCGTGAGTGTAATAAAATAATCTGCCCAGGGCTAGAATACTTTCCACTTTGTATAAGTCATCTAATCCGTATCAAACTAACCGGGCGTTTATAATTAAAATGTAAAAAATTATTCATTCAAGATGTTTCACATTATTAACCTCTGCTTAGTATGATACATGATTGAATGACTTAATCAAAGCCGAAAGTAGTAGCCCCTAATATATATAAATCTTTAGATCGCTTGGAAAAGGTTTGTGAAATGAATGAAAATATTGAGTATTATTTATCGTTTATTTATAAACAATATGATGGTTACAACAGAACAGGAAAACCCTGCGATTTTTTTTACACTTATTATTATAACTAGTTTAACAAAATGACAAACCTATTATATAGTTTACAATTTAGTAAATTAAACATATATATATCTACGTTTAATGTACCTTATTGTTAAGCTTAACAAAACAAATAACATAATAAGTATATGTATACTTAGAACACTAAACAACTAAACAAAAGTATGCTTTGGAACAATATAAAAGAATGAAAATGACGAGTATTATATTAATCGTATATTTATTTAGAGATCTATGAAGTAAAATATGTACTCAGGTACCTAAGTATTTATATAAAAAAGGAATACGTTAATAATATGAGAAGAATAATTTAGAAGATAAAGGGAAAACTGTAGCAATGTAAATACCTACTTAGTTTCATAAAAATGGCGTACTTATTAGTAAACTTTTTATTAAATTTCGTTAATATGCTTACCCAATTTAAGAAGATTCCCATAAGAGGCACCCTCATTTGGCACTTTACAGAACTTAGCTTTTTTTCTATATTTCAATTTAAATATAACATTATTCTATATCACGTTCAAAGAGCACAATCAGACTGACTTGAAAGTTGAATTTGCACGTAGCGTCGGCATCATCTGTTAATTCCTAGAATTTCGCACCACTTGTTGCCGCCTGTCTTTTCAGTAACACGGGTTTAGGTATTTTTACCCGGGGCCGTGTAAAAAAACGATTAAAGAATAAGTTTTACACTCAATGTGTTAATAGTATATTACAATACAAGTACGGTAGGTACGTCTTTACCGCATGTGCGTGATGTTTAACAAAACGAGCCGAAGGCGAGTTTGGTAAATTACGCAAATGCGGTAAAGACACCTACCGTAAGTGTATTGTAGGCGTTAGGTTATTTAATTGAATTTCGCGCCTAAAATATTAAGTTGGTAGCGAGGGAATGTCACTTGCCAGTTCTCCTGTCGGAAAAATGGTGGAAGTCTAAGTTTATGTTTGGGAAAAAGTGTCTGTTATTATGAATAAAATGACTTAAATAGAAAAATGTTGGTATAATTTCACAAACAGCTATAACTACTACAGTATTGTACGATATTTTATCTACAAGCATGTTTTAGGGCTCCAATATTAAAAACTCTAAAAGAGCACTGTTTTAATTTACCCCGTAGGTGCCTCGTAAGTCGTTATCAACAATGCAATAACATCAGGTTGCTAAGGAAATATATTATAGAAATTTAATAGTTTGGCTTTTATATGACAGATGTAAAACTTGACAACGGAATAAACGATAATTATTTTTATCTACAAGCGTGCGGTAAGTAACTACTGATTTGAGTGCGGTAAGTATCACTTCACCGCACTAGTGCTGTAAGTAATTACATACTATAAAAACAAGTTTTTATATTATTCAAGTGTATTTTTTATTTTTAAAAGAAACTCTATTAAACATTATATGTATAGCAAATACTTACATATTTAATTTTCTAAACTAATCCAAACTTATAAATTAAGAAATATTAATATTAATTGTAGAATTTGTAACATTTCCAAACAATATCGATGAAGGAAAGAAAATTTAAAAAGGAAGAAATTTACAGATTTACTAAAACATGAGGTTCTCTCTGCATATTCTTCTACAACATTTGTTTGCTTTGCAATTCCTATTTTATTTTGCACCGAATTTTCAATATAGCCCTCCGCAACACTGGAGGACTTCCATCCACTATGTTTTTTTAAACTCATGATATCCCCGCCAGCATCTACTAATAATGTAGCTGACGTCTTTCGATAACAATGTCCCGTATATTCTTTGGAACTGGACAACTTAAAATATGATGCAATTTGAGAAGGTATTTTTCCAAAAGTATTTATACCCAGTGGTTGGATAGTGCATCTTCCTTTTTTATATGCAATAAATAACCGTGTATGGGCAGTATGATCGGGTCTAAGGGCTCTATACTTCTTGAAAATTGAAATATTATTAATTTCTGATGAAAATCCTTCCACGTAAACCACGAACTGTCGATCTACATGTGTCTTTGTATCCGGGACAGTTACAACAAGGTTGGTTTCAAATTCCTTAATATCTTCAAGTTTCATTTTACATAACTCCACTCGGCGACATGCCCCAGCGATGCCCACAATGAGTACCGCCTGAAACAAGCAAATAAGTTGTTATTTAAAAGTAGATTTAACTAAAATCGCAATTAAGTACCTTCATTAATAAAAACTCCTCATCTGGTGCCGTAACAAGGAATTTTACAACCTCATTCTTGGAGAATGCCTTTGATTTCTTAGCTTTGTATCCCACAGACTTCCTTTTTAAATATGCCATCAGTTTTGCATACCTGCTTATGTCGACATTATTTTTGATACTTATAGTAGATCTAAGCATAGAGTAATAACTCCATAATGAAGATGATTTACTGTCCTTAAATTTATCCACAAAATAGGCAAGCATCACATCTTCACTAATTGCTTTAACTTTCTTTGATAAACACCAGTCCATGAAGAGCCCATATTCCTTCTCATATCTATGCCGTGATTTATCCGGCAATAAATTAAGGGTAGCTGCTTTAGCAATGTCTAGAACTTTCTTCGGAATTTCATCGTCACTGCTGCTACTGACTTCTATACGAGCCGAAGACGAGTTTGGTAAATCACGCAAATGCGGTAAAGACACCTACCGTAGGTGTATTTTAATATACATACTATTGTAACAATTTCGTGAAAGTGTGTTTTACGTCCTTTAAATTGAAGTCAGTAGCAGCAGTGATGATAAAATTCCGAAGGAAGTTCTAGACATTGCTAAAGCAGCTACCCTTAATTTATTGCCGGATAAATCACGGCATAGATATGAGAAGGAATATGGGCTCTTCATGGACTGGTGTTCATCAAAGAAAGTTAACACAATTAGTGAAGATGTGATGCTTGCCTATTTTGTGGATAAGTTTAAGGACAGTAAATCGCCCTCTTTATGGAGTTATTACTCAATGCTCAGATCTACTATAAGTATCAAAAATAATGTCGACATAAGCAGGCATGCAAAACTGATGGCATATTTAAAAAGGAAGTCTGTGGGATACAAAGCTAAGAAATTAAAGGCATTCTCCAAGAATGAGGTTGTAAAATTCCTTGTTACGGCACCAGATGAGGAGTTTTATTAATGAAGGTACTTAATTGCGATTTTTTTTAAATCTACTATTAAATAACAACTTATTTGCTTGTTTCAGGTGGTACTCATTGTG
Organism: Polydrusus tereticollis; assembly: GCA_963920685.1. Classification (NCBI taxonomy): domain Eukaryota; kingdom Metazoa; phylum Arthropoda; class Insecta; order Coleoptera; family Curculionidae; genus Polydrusus; species Polydrusus tereticollis. Next base: position 80,633,799 of record OY987329.1, on the reverse strand, counting down.
GGCATCGCTGGGGCACGTCGCCGAGTGGAGTTATGTAAAATGAAAATTGAAGATATTAAGGAATTTGAAACCCACCTTGTTGTAACTGTCCCGGATACAAAGACACAATTATGTAGATCGACAGTTCGTGGTTTACGTGGAAGGATTTTCATCAGAAATTAATAATACTTCAATTTCCAAGAAGTATAGAGCCCTTAGACCCGATCATACTGCCCATACACGGTTATCTATTGCATATAAAAAAGGAAGATGCACTATCCAACCACTGGGTATAAATACTTTTGGAAAAATACCTTCTCAAATTGCATAATATTTAATTAAAGTTGTCCAGTTCCAAGGAATATACGGGACATTGTTATCGAAGGACGTCAGCTACATTATTAGTAGATGCTGGCGGGGATATCATGAGTTTAAAAAGACACGGTGGATGGAAGTCCTCCAGTGTTGCGGAGGGCTATATTGAAAATTCGGTGCAAAATAAAATAGGAATTGCAAAACAAATAAATGGTGTAGAAGAATATGCAGAGAGAACCTCATGTCGTAGTAAATCTGTAAATTTCAATTCTTGTGTCTCATCGGATAGTAAAACACTTTCTTCATCGATATCGTTTGGAAATGTTACAAATTCTACAATTAATATTAATATTTCTTAATTTATAAGTTTGGATTTGTTTAGAAATTTAAATATGTAAGTATTTGTTATACATATAATGTTTAATAGAGTTTCTTTTAAAAATAAAAATAACACTTGACTAATCTAAAGACTTGTTTTTATAGTATGTAATTACTTACAGCATTAGTGCGGTAAAGTGATACTTGCCGCACTCAAATCAGTGCGGTAAGTAGTTACTTACCGCACGCTTGTAGATAAAATAACCTTCTAGCGGGGTTTCTTTACACCGCTAATGTAGTGTTATTAATTGTCTTTGTATTTAATTTTCCTGAAAGAGTGTAATATGAAATAAATAATACCTATTCAACAAAATTACCTTTTTAGAGAGTTAAATTCATAGGCAAATAATACAACAACTTTGGTCCCATATGAGTGTAAAAATGTGGTAAATTATGTTGATCCGGGTGTTAACATTAACACTACTTTTTTTTACCACTCCTGAAATGATTTTTACGAGGTGGATACTTTTTACTGTGTACCTGTCATCGTTTCCTAGTTATTAGCGGAAATAGCCGTCGATGCAAATCAAGTATTACCCAAGTAACAAAATTTAAAAAAAAAAGTAGTTGGCTGGGACAGCTCATATATTATTTTTCGTTTGTTAACATTTTGACGTTTAGTGTCACATAAGTTTGGCTAGTTGATGTCGCCAAAGTTAGTTCAGGCTATTTAATGATGGTTGGGTTCACAAACTAAGAATATTGTGCCGATATGCACATATACATTTTTATTTATGGTCTTGCCAATGATAATTTCTTTGAAGCTAAACGACTCTATCGGTAGCAATATCCAAACTGATTCACGAACTTTTGCACAGATACACATTCGACTGTGCGAAATTGAAACTTTCAAGAAATCTTAACGCTGACAATCCGAACCATTTTTATTGTTGTATTGCTAGCGCGTTGCCAAAAGAAATAGCACGAGTAAATTATCTTAGAAGTTACTTGGGTCAAGTGTCTTGTCTAAAGAAGGCTATAGTTATCCCGCTTCACGAGGGTGGTGGTCGTGACACCCCTTCGAATTATCGACCAATTGCTTTAGTTCCCACGTTGTCCAAAATTGTAGAAAAACTAGTGAGACTGCGGCTGATGTCATTTCTAAATGAACATAAACTTTTATTTATCCAGCAGTTTGAATTTCAGGCTTCGAGGGGTACGAGCGATGCCATCTTCGGGTTCCTTGAGTATCTGTATGTGCCCTTAAACTCTGATGAGGCTGCTGCGGCTGTCTTCTGTGATTTGTCGAAAGCATTTGATTGCGTGGATCACCAAATACCTGCTGGTGAGGTTGGAGGCGTATGGGGCAAGAAAAACTGTCTTGTATGATTTCGCTCGTGTCTAACAACCGAGGTGCAGAAAGTTGTGTTTAATAACAACAGCTCTGATGAGCACGGGTGTTCCACAAGTATCAGTCTTAGGTTATCGTCTGATGATACCACCCTCCTTTGGCACGGAACAGACCCTGGGAAGCTTGAAATTGACATAAGTAATGATTTGGACATGCATTGAATTTTAAGTGTGTTAGAGATAATGGTTTTATAGAGAATGAGAAAATTTCAACACTTCCTGTAAGTAAATTTTTAGGATTACCTATAGACTGTTCTCTTAAATTTGAAACTCATATTAACAATCTATGTAACAAAATTTCTTCTAACTGTTATGCTCTGAGGGTGATATCAAACTTAGATTTTACTGTAGCGAGGAGCTCTTACTATGCCCCAATAGAGTTCGCTGTGGAATCTGTTTTTGGGGTTCATGCTCCCAATATTTATTTCACTCTGTGTTTCTTCTGCAACTACAAAAGAGTGCAATAAGATATATGTGTAGCGCTAAAGTTAGGGATTCTTGTCGCCACCTATTTATGAAACATGCGATATTGACTCTTTTTGTTGTATCTTTTGGAGACTGCATGTCTTTTTCATAAAAAATATAAAAGTAATATGTTATTGCCTACTCATTATAATACGCGTAAATCCTTTGTTTTAAGCTTACCTATTCCTTATTCTGAACAAATCAAGAAATCCTTAATATACACTGACCGGCACGAAAAAGGGGCACCTTTAAATTTTACCGAATTGTAAAGCTCTATAACTTTTTGGTTTTTTAACCGATTTTATTGATTTTTTAGGAATATGATAGGTTATTATCTTGACATTAAATTATTGGTTTCAAGTTAAATGTAAAATTTTCCCTAAGTCATATTATACGAGGGAAACCAATATGTTGTTTTATAGGCCTAATTTTTAATCATCCTGTGAAGTTGTCAGACAGTCAGGAATGTTAAAAACCTAGTAGGTATTAAGGTGTGTCTATTTTTAACATTTTGCTTTTTGATTAGTTTTGATAGCTTTATTTTTGTCGAAGTTGTGGGTTTTTAAAGAATGCACTTACAATTCACAGATATTTGAATCCCAAGCAAGCCTCCTAGCTCCGGTAATATTAATCAACACATCCATGGAATATTGTTTTCATTTCCATGGAATCATTTTGATGGCGTCCTTTTAAATACATAATTGTTGTAAGTTGTCAATTATTTTGGCAGAAATGAGTTTAAGCCCATGAGGTCGCGCGTTATCGCGCATAAGGAGAAAACGATTTCCTGCCAACGCTGCGTGTGGAACAACATAATCTGCTAGTATCTCATTTATATACCTTTCAGCAGTAATAGATCCTCTTGGAACAAGATAAAGGGCGGTGCGTGATTCTATGGAAATTCTGGCCCAAACCATAACTGAACATCCTTGAAAACTTACTCTTGTACTGAACGCGCATTCGGCATAACGTTCACCTGTTCGCCGCCATACTCTTTCCCGTTCATCTGGGGATATTTAACAGAATCTGGATTTGAGTGAGACGATGTTCCCTATTAAGCTCTGGTCCCGTAGCAGGTCGTCTTGACACGAGGTTTGCTTCATTTAGCCTCCTTCTAACAGTTCGCTCACTTATGTTTACGTTCCTTACATGATGTATTTTATTTCTTATTTGTACTGCTGGTAAATGTCGATTTCTTAGTGATAAATTTATAATAAAACAATCATCTCTATTATAAGTTCTTCTACGAGGGCCTGTTCCTGGGCGCCTGCTGAAAGAACCCGTCTCAAGAAAACGAGCGTAATTACGCTGCACTGTACTTCGCGTACATCTAAACCTATTGGCGACATAACTTTGGTCTCCGCCATCTTGAATTGACGCCATAATCGCCAATACCACTTCTGGGCTTAAACTCCTTTCTGCCAAAATAATTGACAACTTACAACAATTATGTATTTAAAAGGACGCCATCAAAATGATTCCATGGAAATGAAAACAATATTCCATGGATGGGTTGATTAATATTACCGGAGCTCGGAACTTCGACAGAAATAAAGCTATCAAGACAAATCAAAAAATAAAATGTTAAGAATAGACACACCTTAACACCTACTAGCTTTTTAAAATTCCTGGCATGTCTGACAACTTCACAGGATGATTCAAAATTAGGCTTAAAAAACAACATATTGCTTTCCCTCGTATAATATGACTTAGGAAAAATTTTACATTTAATTTGAAACAAATAGTTTAAAGTCAAGAAAATGACCTATAATATTCCTAATAAATCAATAAAATCGGTTAAAAAGCAAAAAAGTTATAGAGCTTTACAATTCGGTAAAATTTAAAGGTGCCCGTTTTTCGTGCGGGTCAGTGTATATTGTGGTAAGCAAGTTTTAAATCACCTTGAGAAGGCAACAAGGTTCAAAGAGGTTTAAAAGTCTGACTAAGCGATTCCTAATTTAAAAAAGCTTACTACACCTTGGATAAATTTTTTAGTGGTCCATCAGTTCATTGATTATTTCAGTGAATATGATAAGTTTATTTTAAGAGTTGTTTTTTCGTTGTCTTTAAGCTGTTCATTACCTCCATATTTTCATATGTACATATGATAAATGAAAGTGGCATCCTTTAAATATTGCCTGAGAAAAGCTTACTATGTTTCCCAAAGGTTTGCCAAGTCGATTTAAACCGGCAAAACCTGGACTTTTCTAATATTCAATACACTTAATAGGGACTTTACCCCGTTTAAGATGACTTGTGGAAAAGCCTACTACATTAATCTATAAATTTGTGTCATGAAAAAAATGTGATATTATTTGAGGATCACAAATGGAAAGTACATTATAAAATTTCTTAAGTTTTTCTGAGTAAGAAACTTAATGATAATTGAACAAACATAATAGAGAGTTTTCTTTAAAATTTTTACTACCTATATGTTAAAATGAAGGTTCCGCAGACGATTCCTTATTATTTCAAGAACTACTAGTTGGTTTTAGGATAGTTCAGGCTTTGAAATATTTACAATATAGCAGACAATCAAATTAAATGAATACAGAAAATCTGCAATTACAAAATATTATGTTGATAAAGATTAATTAAGAAACTAGCCTTTAAATTTGAAAGCCTGCTTGAAACTACTTATTGTATATTTGCCAAAATAAAAAAAATATATATACAGGGTGTTCCTAAATATCATGTACAAAAATCCATATAAACATAGGTCCACAAACGCTTCGTTACCGATCTACAGGGCGTTCAAATTTCAAGATTTTTTTAAGTTTTTCTTAATAGCTCCTGCAGTTTTTAAGATATTTTGCTCAAATTTGGAACACAGATTACGCTGTAGGACTTACATCATTGAGCATTCCAAATGGTTCTGAGAATCTACAGGGAGATATTTTTTCCGGGGTCAAACCCCCTTTTCTCCCCCTGAACTTTTTTGTGGTGCACCGTTGGTAGAGTCTAAAATATGAAGTGTGTTTTCTCTTTTGTTTATAAGCTTTTTAGTCTTTTGTTGGTTTTTCGTATCTGCGACCGATATCGACAAAAAAAATAAAAAACGATTTTCTGTATTGACAGTTTATTCGCCACTACTTGTTGAAAGGTAAAGCTGGGACGACCCAGTTTTTGTAGCAATGATTTACAACGCAAAAGACCTAAATAATTATAATAACAAGACAACTATGTTAAAGCAATTGTTGAGAGTGACCTCCTTCAACCCTTATACATCCGCCCACTCTTCTTCTCATTGATGCCCGTACTCGTTCCCAAAACCCCCGGAGTATTTCTTACGGTTTTAAATGCATGTAGTATTCGGTTTCGTAAGTCATCAACGTTATTCACAGGTGTTGTATATACTAGAGATTTGAGGTGCCCCATAGGAAAAACTCAAGGATATTTAAGTCAGGGGACCTAGGAGGCAAGGACTGAGTCGAGGTCCACCCCGTCCTATCAACCTGTTCTCATACACTTCACTTAAATACTCCATAGCCAAAATAGAAAATTGTGCTGGGGCGCCATTGTGCATATACGACATTTGATTTCTCAGCAAAAGAGGTAAGTCTTCGAGTAATAAAGGCAATTCTTGTTGCAAAAAATGCCTGTATGAGTGGCCATTAAGTCGACCAGGCAAAAAGAAAGGACCAATCAAATGATCTCCAATTATAACACCCCATACATTTAATGAGAACTGCTCTTGAAAATGCGTTTCTACAATTTCATGTGGATTTTCGTCAGCCCATATGTGGTTGTTGTGAAAATTTAAAATTGAATTCCTTGAAAAATTGGTGTCGGTAAAAAGGGGGCATGACCCCGGAAAAAATATCTTCCTGTAGATTCTCTTTTTTTTTATGATAATGCACAGCACTGCAGGATAAATCCTTTATGGCGCTCTGGGAGCGGTGCGTGTGCGCAGGAAACGATTCACGTTGGTCTTGAATCTTTGAAGATTATAGTCGTTGGGGAACACGATCTCAGGGAGGTCGTTCCAGAGTGATGACGTTCTCCAGATGAAAGAATTTTGAAATAGTGTCGTTCGAGGGACACTAAGCTGAACCACGTACTGGTGAGCTGCAGTGGCTCGTCGTGTATTTCTACCGCTCGTCGTGTATTTCTACCATGCACCGCTCTGGGTGGTATCAAGCGGGCAACCTCAGTTGAACACTTGCCATGAAAATATTTGTAAAATAGACTCAAGTCGCCAACCTGTCTTCGATGTTCAGAACCATTTTGCATGATGTAAGTCCTACAGCGTAACCTATGTTCCAAATTTGAGCAAAATACCTCAAAAACTGCATGCGCTATTAAGGAAAAACAAAGCACCCCCTTCGGTATGTACATGACATTTAGGAACACCCTGTATATTTAATCAACAACATTGCCACTTATAGGTGTATAATAATGTAAATCTCTGGAATGTTAGGCTCACGACAACTATGATATATTATTAATGTCCTTTGAGAAAATATATTGCTTACTGTGATTTGATACATTTTTAAATGTAAATCATTTTTAATTATAATAAGTGGGTGATTTATCTTTAGAAAAGGAATTTTCCCACAACCCTTGAATACATCTTAGACCTAAGTCTAATAATTTTGGGAAATAAATGGAAGGCGTTGAGCCTTGAATTTCCATCCTGAAATCAATTTTCCCGTGGTTCATTAGAGGGTGTTAATCACGTTTCTCTACTTCTGATAAATGGAGCTTCTGGAATTTCTTAGTTCTTTAAATACGTTTCTGTCGGAAACATTACCAGTTGAGTAAATGGGTTTTACATTTTTTCTTGTTTTCAGTCTTATATTTCAAGACTTCTTTGTCAGCAGTAAGGTAGTTTGTGTTGAAAATAAAACATCGCTAAAATTAAATACATACAGGGTGTTTCATAATTGAATGCTGATCCTTAAGAGTCTTAATCATATGATGATTTTAGGACAGAAAGTTCATATCAATATAGGTCCGCAGCCGCTCTAATTTTAAGATACAGGGTGTTGAAAATTAAAAGAAGAAACGGGGGTTTCTTTAATATTTTTGAGACCGTTTTAGATATGATTTTAAATCTTGTTACGCTCTACTTCTACCAGTGGCATCCTCACTAATATTTATTTCGATATTTTTAACGGAAAAAATGATACGCGACTGTGTTTCTTCAAATAAAATATTATTTTTAAAATTGCGCTTTATCATTTAGCGAAAACGGTTAGTAGACATTTTTGGTATGGCGAACGGTTTTTGATTTAAAAAATAAATAACATTTATTTGCATATAACTATGCCCATATCAGAGTTTAAAAAAATTGAAGTTATCTCCTAAACGAAGCCGATATCAAAAAACCTTTAAAAGGCACTTTGTGTTAAACATTAAACTGTCTAAATGACTGGGCTATCAAAAAGGAAAACAGTGGTGTACATATCTTTCGTTCCACTATAAAATTATAACACCCTGTCTTCAATTTTATATTCCTCTCCTATTAACTGGTGAAAACTAGAATTTTCTTGTAAATTTTACTATCAAATTTTCAAAGTTTAGAATGAACCCCGTAGCCTATATTTTTTGGCAATAAACTTCTCTTCCTAGCATTATGATAAAGGCAAGGGCCTAGCGACACTTAAAGCACCGGTTCCCGTCAAAATCGTACTGGTTTTTTTTCAACTTTTCCCAGCGTGCTTGCCGTCGACATTCCATTTTTTCTTTGATTTTTGTATGTGCTGACAGTTTGTGAAAACTGTTTTTACGCCGAAAGGCAAAATCATCTTTTTGACACCCCGTAAAGGCACTTGCCGGTACGGGAGTGATATGATAATTACATAAATGCTAAAATTGTAACCAAGGCCATTCCAACGGCCGCCGGGCTCATGGCCCGGTTCTTTGGGCGCATTTCGGGCCGTATTATTACGGTTCGTATGCGCCCAATTCTGTACATAATATATGATATATTAGGTTGAAGTGTATTACACATTAGGCTTAAGTTGAGATATATTTAGTTATAATTTGGTATTATACTTTATAGGAAATAAAGAGCTTTGAAAGTGAAAGTGGTTCCCGTCAGATCACCGAAGTTAAGCGGTGTCGAGCGCGGCTAGTACTTGGATGGGTGACCGCTTGGGAAACACCGCGTGCTCTTGTCTTAAAATGAATCGACATCAAAACCATCCTATTCACGCCGGACAGGCCGGATGAGATCGGATATCTCGTAGGATGAAGGTGCCGTTTCACACTCCCCAGTCGGTAGACCGCACGATTAAAAACCGTACGGTCGATGACCGGTTCAAGATGACCTCTGATACGCCGACGACCGTAAAAAATAGTAAATAAAAAAAAAGGATTATGATAAAGCATCATTTAAAGTATGAACGTGAACTGGTGAAAACTACTAATTTCTTGTCAACTTAATAAGATATAAAGTTATCCAAACTTTCAAATAAACGCCGTAGCCTCTATTTTTGGCAAAAGCTGAGGATATGTTCTTTCTAACAATAGTTTAAAGTATCGTATAAAGAATAAACCTGTACTAAAGGAAACTACTATTTTCTTGTATCTTTCAATCTAAAAATTTTGAATGAACACCGTAGCCTCTGCTTTATGGCGAATCCTATACACATGTTATACTCACTTATATTAGGAAGCATCTGATAAAGTTTAAACAATTATTGTCTTTCATTAATATGATCAAAATAATTAAAGGGCGATACGGTGCAATCAGCGTTAAGAATTTACTGAATCGGCCACTTGCCGCTGGTTTCAGATTGGTTCTCCATATTGTTATTCACCTCATAGAACGCTGCATGAATATTCTAGATGAGTTTCTCCCGATTATTAGGCTTTTTTATTGAATAGGTAAGTGTCTTCACACGTCCCAACATAAGAAAGTCTAGTGGCTTGAGATCTGGAAATTGCGGTTGCCAGGCAACGAGACCACTACAACCCATCGATCTATTTGAATACAGTTCGTTGAGGAAGTTAGCGACACCTCTTCCATAATGGGCCAAAGCAGCATCATGTAAAAAAACATCTTCCTTCTGATTTGAAGAGGAATGTCCAGAATGTTCTCAATAAGTAGAGGTAGATCGTTATCAAAAGAAGCCCAGTATGTTTCGCTGTTGAAATTTCCGTCGAAGAAATGTGGTCCGATAACTTCTTTATTAATTATTCCAGCCCAAACGTTTACGGAGAATCTTCTCTGGAAATGGGTCTTTCGAATAGCATAAGGGTTTTCGATTGCCCACAAATGTTCGTTGTGGAAACTTTTGAATCCAGTTCTTGTAAATGTAGTTTTGTCACAAAAAGGGATTCTTGAAAGAGTATCTAGATAATTGTCCCACCCTTCAAAAAGACGAACTCTTTAGGAAACATCCGTGGGGAGACTTGTACTGGTTGGTAAGGATAAGGATGCAGTCCATTTTTTTTCAAAGGGTTTTGCACAGCCGTCCCATGTCAAACCTTTACTGGGATTAGAAAGAATACATATCACGATTAAGTGTGAAACACAATATCCGACAAATGTCGAATTATTGATACATTTTTACATATTTGCGGACGAATTTCATCAATTACGCGTCGAATTTCGTTCTACAAGTCAGGAATTGCGGCTGGTTTATTGGCATAAACACGAGATTTAAGAAAACCCCAGAGAAAGAATTCGCACGGTGTTATATCGCAGGATCGTGGTGGTCAATTCTGATCACCATTGCGAGATATGACACGACCAGGAAATTTCTGTCGTAACGAGTCCATTGTTTCACGCGCAGTGTGACAGGTCGCTCCGTTCTGTTGAAACCATAAGTGTTCTACATTAATTTGGTCTAATTCAGCCCACAGCAGCTCTTCTAACATTGCACGATAACGTTCGCCATTCACTGTTAGTGCAACTCCACCTTCGTCTTCAAAGAAGTATGGCCCAGTTATTCCGCCGAACCGAAAACCGCACCAAACGGTGACTCGTAGAGGATGCATTGGTATTTCGTGAATAACACGAGGATTCTCTTCACCCCAAATGCGACAATTCTGCTTATTGACGTATCAATTTAATTGAAAATTGCCTCATCACTAAACAGGATTTTCTTCGAAGAATCTCCGTCATTTGCCTCGTTTTCCAGAATCCAATTAACAAATTCACGGCGCAACCCATGGTCTGCTGGTTTCAATTAATTCTTGGGTGAATTGGATTTTATCGGCATGCAAATGCAAACCTTTTGTAAGAACTCGCTTCATACTGCTTTTGGTAATGTTTACTTGCTGTGACCGACGGCGAATCGACGTGCCGGGATTCTTACCAACACTTTCCGACACTGCTGCAATATTTTCAATAGATCAAGCAGTACGCGGCCGCCCTGTTGATTTTATGTTTTTCAACTGAACCACTTTGCTCAAATTTCTTGATCAATCTTTGCACTGTCGTGTGTTTTGGTGCATTATTTCATCCAAAAACGGCTCGCACTCTACGAACTGCTTCTGCATAGATAACATTCTCCACATTTATAAGACGTTTTCACGATAACAACGCGTGGTTCTACCGTGTAGCGTTCCATGGCTATTAATTGAAATAAATTACATGAGAGCTATCAAATTTTGGGACACCCCTTAGAATCTGTTAAATATTTCTTCCGCCAATATTTCACTTCATCAAAAGATAACAATAATGGAAGGGGAAGGGGGGGGGGGAGGACTCTGCACGAGCATTTAGTGCGTTTTTCATTAAGCACCTATATCAAAATTTTGAAAAGGTCTGTCAATTATTTAACTGAGGCGACTTTATGCCTGAAAAATTAATTGTGGATGAATATATAAAATAACATTAAAAAAACTTTCGTGTGTTGTTATTCCCCACTGGGGATTTTTAAACTACTTTATTTTGCCCCTTCATAATTTTACACATGAGCCGCAACTGAATTTTAAACCTATTTGTTTAAAGACGTGTTTACTGCAACCAACTTATTTTAAAAATAAACCGAAGCAAAACATTTAAAGCAACGCAGCGTCCCGACGCCACTAGAGAGCTAAAAATAGCGGCGGGAATTCCTTTTCTCACTGCTAGACAATTTCGTTAAAATTAGCCGCCCCCTGCGAACTTTCTGCAGAGCGTGAATACAAGAGCAATTGAAGCTATTTTTAGTGCTATAAGCTCATCATGGGCATTTTAAAACGCTCTAAGACAATTACAGAATAAAAACTTATAGAAATTACATAAAGTAAATTTAACTGAGTGTCGATACTATATGGGTACCGTAAGATTATTAAGTTTTTTGCATTCTTTAAGGGTGCAATGCAATTAATATTTTAACATTGAAAATGTTTATATTATCGCACGGGCACGTAAGTATAGGTACCGAATTCAAAATTCTTGTGTTGCATTTGTCCCTGACGTCACACCACATTAAAATGATCGGGATCAGACCAAGTCGGGAGAAAACGTATGGTTTCGCTGGAGCAGTCGGTGGGTGCGGTTGGCGTTCGTGATCGAGCGTAGAGCGTAGCAATCGGCCGTCATCGCAGGGTGGTTTATATTTAGAAATTACTTTCTAAAGACTTTTTATTCCTTTAGTTTGTGATCAGGCACCAATTATCGTTATATATGATGGGCATGTCTCGCATGTGGATTGCTTATTAATTCAAGCCGCAAGAGAAGAAAATATTCATATACTTAAACTGCCAGCCCATACAAGTCATTTACTTCAACCTCTCGATTTGAGTGTGTTTAGATCCTTTAAGGCAATATGGGAGAGGGAAGTAATAACATGGCAAAGACGTCATCAGGGACAACGACTACCAAAAAGGGAATTCGCCACATTGCTAGTGAAAACCTGGGCTTAAGTAGATTCCAGAATCATAAAAACAGGATTCAGAAAGGGTGGAATTGTTCCATTTAATAGACCTGTTATTCCTAAAGAGAAGTATGGCATGGATGCCTTAAAAAGATGGGAGGAACACTTAAAAAATCAAGGATCTGTAATAGATTTATAACCGAGGCCAGGACGCATTGATATTGAAAGGAATGATGTAACAAAAAAAACCGCTACTTTCGAACAGTCAATGTTAAAAACAGTAAAGCCTTCTACATCTGGCGCCTCACTTAAAAGGAAACTAGCATCTAATGCAGAATTACTTACAGCTCCTTCATCAGCATCTAATAGTGCCACCAATCTCAAAGTAATTGTCAGCTCTGGTACTATCGCAAGTAGTCAGTAAAAACTCTCTACAAGTTCATCCACTATATCTAAACTAGCTATGAAAATTGACCGAAAGATTAAACAAAGTCGGCCAAGTCCGTATCAGTTTGAATCCAGCTCCAGTGAATCAGATAATGAAAGTGTACCTTTTATGGAATCGAGATCGATCAGTTTCACTTTAGAATCGCATTGCGAAGATCAGATTCCTGAAATAAACAAAGACAATATTTCCATTGGAGACTGGGTACTGGTTAAATACACATTACCAAAAGCAAACAAACATTTCATTGGCCAGGTAAATACTGTTGAGAACGGCTTTGAAATCAAGTTTACTAGAAAATTAAAAGACAATTTTTTATGGCCACTCACCAATGATGTCAATGTAGTATAGCTAGACGATATAGTGACTCGTTTACCTGAACCGGTAGTAACACGCCGAGGAGGTTTTCATTTTAATGTGAAATTTGCGGGATACAATATTTAACAAGTTCCATAAAATTATTCGAATTTTTAAACTTTAAGTTTCTTTTCTGTTTTAGTTTCTCCTTGGGAATAATTCCTACTGTTTTAGAGAATAAAGCCAAACATTGGGTTTTGAACGGATAAATACGTTTATAAAAATATTATTCTTGTTATTAGGACTTTTTTGAGTGTTATTTTGGATTACTTATTATTTTTCAGAATAAATAATCAAAAAAAAAAATAATCAGTCAAATCTCAAGATCTCAAGAATAATTCATGTGTGCCCTATGCAGTATGAAAAGTAAACATATTAAACTATTACTTTCTTACAAAGACATTTTTATAAATATTGTATATTTAAAGTAGGAAGAAAATAAACTTGAACTATTAAAAAGGGCTTCGCACTTGCCCCAGTCTACCCTAATTATAAACTTTGTAATGTAATGCTGAAAAATAAACAAAATGGTGTTGTACACTTTACCGTTCTTCCCTACACTTGCTGCCACTTTTTTTCATGCATTTTCTTTCATTACAACATTTTTGTAATTTTCGTTCTCGTAGTTGTATAAAGGGGACTACTTTTGCACCTCCTCTATCAAACACTCGTCAGCAATTGCCGAGAACGGTGGCATTCTGCTGAACGATCGGTGCTGGACTGGTCTCTCTAGCAGTCCGAACGCAGCCGCTGCAATTGACGGCGAACGCTGTGTCGCTGAGCTGCGGCAGTGAAACCGTGTACATACAAATCGCATTAAACCAGTAACGAGCTACCAATCGCGAACGCCAGCCGCGGCCTCTGACTGCTCCAGCGAAACCATACCTTAGAGGCGCATTAGAGTTTATAACCTTTATTTTACTATTTTTTATATTATGAATCAATAAAACTTATATCAACTACCTAAATATTACATTCAAATCTATGAGTTTTCGCAGATCTCAAATCTCACAATAGTCACAAGCGTTGCACTTTGCTTCGGCATTTTCAATGTCTTCTCCGGTTGCATCTTTGTAAATGACTGTAAATTTTTTTATGTAGTATACTACCCAACTAGCAAAATGAATTTTATAAAGGTAGTATAAACTACTGCTATACAATAAATTTCTATACCGTGGTTAGTTACCCTTATATGATATTTATAGGGTCAAAAAGGGCCCACTTTTATAAAACATTTTGATATTATAAGTGTTCTATAGAAGTTGTATACCACACATTTCAATCAATTTAATGCAACAAGTATAAAATTGTTTTGTGGTGTGTATTTGGTGATATTTATACAACAATATTTTATCGACACTTTAAAAATCTTACACAAATATTATACTATAGTGTAAATGAAACAATGCAGCCATCCTCCACAGTTTAATGTTAAAATAAATTTTAAGTTCCAAACATGTTTCGAATGCTTAAGCATTCATCATCAGGGGATACTAAAAGGATAGTACAGGATTGAGAATGAACAGTGAATATAAATTAAAGTTTTAGGACTTACCTAACATCCAGTTTAAAAGCGATGTAGGTTGTCTCAAATTAATGAGTACAACTTATAATGTGATATAATAATATGTGAAAGTTGAAGACTTGGTATGAACTAGGTGTTTAACCAAATTTAAAAATTAAAATTTAGAAAATTTTTAATCATATTGGTATGTCTTAGCTGACATGATGGTATGGGGATATACCCCATATTTTAAAATGTATATGAATTTTTAGCATTTTTGTAAAATTTTTATATTTGAAAGTTAATGAAAGATTTTTTTTTAATTATAAATAAATTAAATATAACCTGTGCTACAACACGACCGCAGTACCCGCCTGCAACGTGGAAGTTGAAGTGAGGTTATTATTAAGAGAAAAAATGACAATATAGGTATAGAACCAGGTACCACTATTAGAAATATCAAAAATAAAAATGACTGTTGAAATGGAATGAGATATTAGGTTTATAAAAGCCATACAAATCGATTAACATTTAGTTTTTGTCATCACTGGACATATAAAGTATTTGAAAATTGGCAGAACACAGACATCTGTCAACGAATGGTAAAAAAGAGTTTTTATGTTTTAAAGGGGGGTGTAAATGTCTATCAGGGTAGATTGAAAGCTGCACTGGGAAAAACACACTTGCGGGGTTGTTAACAACTCTAACACTAGCCGACATAGTATTTATAGGGTATTATGCAATCTCCGTATGTAAATTCCTCTATTAAAAATTGAAGAGCGTATATCAAACATTAAACAGTGGTTGGATGCAAACAGAATTCCTATGGGTAACTAAGGAGCATTGAGTAGAGACAGAAAGAGGTATGTATTTTGTGAAAAGACCAAGTTATGACTAAAAACTACCCAGATTCAACGCATTGAAAAAATTAGTACTGCTATGGATGATTTGGTCGTTGACACAATCTATGTTTGGATTTTTAAATGTTTTGTTTATTTCCAATATTTCAAGAAGATCTAGTTTGTTGTTTTTGTTACAGAAATGCAGGAATTTAGCATTTGTATCTGGGTTGAAATTATGTTTATTTGTAGATACATGTCTTGAAAAATTGAATTTGATTATGAAGGTGATAAATTAAAATTGAAAGCTCTTGCTATCTCTTTACAATGCTCATTGATGCGGATTTTGAACTTCTTACCTGTCTGACCAACATAAGTGGTTGTGAAGAGATAGCAAGAGCTTCCAATCTCAATTTATCACCTTCTAAAATCAAATCCAATTTTTCAAGACATGTATCTACAAATAAACATAGGTAATTTCAACCCAGACACAAATACTAAATTCCTGCATTTCTGTAACAAAAACAAAACTAGATCTTCTTGAAATATTGGAAATAAACAAAACATTTAAAAATCCAAACATAGATTGTGTCAACGACCAAATCATCCATAGCAGTACTGTTTTTTTCAATGCGTTGAATCTGGGTAGTTTTTAGTCATAACTTGGTCTGTTTCACAAAATACATACCTCTTTCTGTCTCTGCTCAGTGCTCTTTAGTTACAGAGAAGAAATCCTCTTCCAAAAATTGATTAATGTAAGAGAAATAGGAAGACTAGAAAAGTGGAATCAAAATCTAGAATATACACTGACACTCCTGAAATGAATTTTAAATTAGATATAGAAAGAGGGAAAGATAGAAAAAAAAAATGTGTCCAAGAAAAAGTCTGTTGTCAAAAAAGTTTTTCAAGATAACTCATCTAGCGAATCTTCTTTAATGACAGATCGGATGATGAGTCATTTGAATCGCTTTAAGCTTTGCAAGAGGATGTTACTTTTAATATTAATTACTTTGTTTTGGTAAGGTTTAAAAAAGATAATAAGATAGATGACTCTTGTTATTACATTGGTAAAATTTTAAATGTAGAAGAGAAAGCGCTCACGGCTACATTTCTAAGAAGAAGGGGACTCACTACCAGTTTTTGTTTTCCAACAATTCCTGATATCAGCGTGCTTCCAACCACGGATATCATAGCCAACCTGTCTGCGCCAACCACAATTGGGACTGCTAGGGTACAATTTTCAAAGTTACGACTTGCGATAAATACTGCAATATTTTTTAGTAAAAACCATTTTTTGACAACTATTTTTTAATGAGTAAAAATGTAAGTACCTACTCAATAAAATTGGGTACCTTAATAAAACATGTATATACAAGTATTCTATAAAGCGCTAGTTAAAACTATTTGTGCAAGTATACGACCCTTTCGCAATATGGTTGCGATACTTATAGACATATATTTTTAAAGGTTTTATCTCGTTTTATAATACTTTTATAAAATTCTTAAACAAACAAGAATCATTTGTTCTATAGTAAAAGTTGTTAAAGCCGTTATGAGACAATTCTTTTTTTAATTTATAAAAATATTCTTACGGCAACGCTATTCGATAATAACGATAATAATAAAATAATTTGCTTCTTTTAAAGTTTTACTTTACTAGTTGGGTACATCCTTGCTCGAGTACCTACTTCTAGAAGATTTTTTTTTTGTCTTTTAACATACAGTGAGAACGTAAAGGTTGGAACAAATTCATTTAAAAACATGTGTTTTTTTCGAAAAAATGCTCGAACCCATCAATCTTTTATTTTTGTTGTGCATTTTTTGAAGCTCACTTCATGTGGTTCACGGTTTACTATATTTCTTTTAAATGAAATACCCCTATTATATAATATTTCTTTTAGATTCTGCATAAAATTCTAAACATATTTCATGAAATATGGTCATATACTTAAATTCAGCCGTTTGTGAGAAAATCGATATTCGGATTTTATCAGATGCTTTTCTTCTTTTTACTTAAATCATGAACACTGTTGTAAGTATAAGGCCTTTGATTGTTAGGTAGTCACACTGACAGTGACGGTTGTCCCCTGATTTGAGTAGGTTTGCCTCAAGTCAAAGTGTCTGGCAAAAGTTGATTTGATAATCTGATAATTTTAAAAAATGGTACTCTTAAGTGAAAGAGAGCCATTAGAAATAATAATAATGATTGGTTATGAAGATAGAATTTGCACACAATCGGAATTTTGCGAATTCTTCAAAAATAAGTATCCGCGCAGAGAACCGCTATCTCGATCTATTGTCAGTAAAATAAAAAAATATAATAGAGATTTAGGTCACGTTAGGGACAATTATATAAAAGATCGACTGTGGTATTAGAAGATACACAATTTAATGTTCAAGAAGACCACCATAAGGCGAGTGACACTATTGATTTGGAAAATTATATCTGCAAAACATCCAGCCTAAATTATTTAGACAAAAATAAATTCCATCCTTGAAAAGTCCAATTGGTTTATGAACTCAATAAAGATGATCCAGACAGAAGGGTCCAATTTTGCGAGATAATGATGAATATGTGCAATAATCATCCACAGTTTTTGAAACGAATTGTGTTTTCGGATGAGGCAACGTTTGGCTTGAATGAAAATGTAAACAAACAAAACTGTCGTTACTGTGCTACAGAAAATCCACGCTGGGTTATGGAATGTCACACCCAATATCCTCAAAAAGATAATGTTTGAGACGGCATTGTTGAAAATAGAATTTTGGGACCCTTTTCTATTGACGGAAATTTGACAGGTGAAACATATTTAGAATCTTTAAAAAATGATCTTGTACCGTGCCTTGCCATATTATACCCTAATGCAGAAGATCCTGATGCACCGAACAATTTTTTGAGGTATTAGCAAGACGGGACTGCGGCCCATTACACCCGCCGTGTGCTTGAGTACCTTAATACAGTTTTTCCCGGATGATAGATTGGCCGACGAGGTCCAATTAATTGACCGGCCAGATCTCCAGATTTAACCCCTTTAGATTTTTTCTTATGGGGGTTATCTTAAGCCTAAAAATAGAATAATAAGATAAGGTTGATAGAATCTTACGTCGTTAATAACGTTCTACAAGATCGTCTCGGGTACTGCCCGACTATTGGTGGAGGTCATTTCCAACATTTCATAAAGTGACTTTTGGTTTCTTTTCAATTTTCTTTTCTTCTTGCTAATAAACGATGTGTTGTTGTTTTAAATTAAAATGCAGTTCTCTTGCAAACGGCTGCATTTAAGTATATGACATATTTCATGAAATTTATGCAGAATTCAAAAAAATATTATAAAATAAGGGCATCCATTCAAAAAAGTAAAGCAAACCGTCATAACTTGTTTTTGGGACAACCTGTATACATGAAATAAGCTTCAAGAAATGCACAAAAATAATAGTCAAGCGTTTTTGCGTAAAAAGAACACATGAATTTTAAATGAATTTGCTCCAACCTTTACGTTCTCACTGTATATATTTTTTTGAATGAAAAGTGTCCGAACTCAAAGTGGGGCAAATTCGGACACCTATTTTTTGATTTATTTTTTAAAATGCAAATTAAATTAAAACCTAAAAACAGTCTCTTAAAAACAAAAATAGGCATATATATTCTCCAAAACAACTGCCCCTTGCATATTATGATCTAACCATATCCGAAGTTACTCCTTAAAATGGTTTTTGGTTATACATCCTCCTAAAAAAAATAGAGCGGCTTTAAATTCCAATTATTTTCAAGATAGCAACAAAATATAGGGCTACCAAAAAGTGAAAAAAATTCTCTCATATCATAACTAGTTCTGGCTATGCGCCAGTTACTTTCTCCACTTTTGAAAAAGTTTAAAAAAAGGCTTCATAATAAAATCACACGTGTAGACGAGGTACTTTGTCTCTAAACGCTGCTAACTAGTCGAATAACTAGTCCAAAATTAATTATTGTGTTAACCAAACCAATGCAAATAATATAGGCATTAATTGAATAAATTACTTATTAAATATAAAAAACTGATTAAATGAAACTAACATGAAAGAAACTAGTTCCAAATTCGCATTTAAACTAATATTCGAAATTTTTAGTTGTTGCAAATTCGAGATTTCACTAGTTACAACTAGTTTTAACAAAAGTATTTATATAGTCAAAACTAGTTTTAAGAAATGTACTCAGTTAAAACTAGGGACGGGGCAACAGACGTTGATAATGACACCCAATGCGTGAATCTGAATATTACTATCGACAAGATATGTGCATCACTGCATCCAACTGACCTTTTTAAAACTTTATACATAAACCATGCAGCTCCTTCTATTAAAGTGAAATCCAAACTAGGCAACATTGATTCTTTGTTACAAAATATGCCATTCGCCATAGTATCCTACACTTCGGAAGTGAAGAGATGAATGGAGATTGGAAATAAAGAACAAAGTTTGCGAAGGCAGATAAAGATGGCGCGAGTTGTTACCTATTTAGGAATATATAATATTTTAAAGAAAAATAATAGTTACCTAAATAATATTGGGACGCAGCCATTGACATAGTATGTGTTATTATGTCAATGGGCACAGCACATTTATTTAAGATCCATATTTTACTACTACCTACTACAGGTCTGTAAAATAAAATGAATGCCCCTTTAGTATTCTTTACCTATTGCCCTGACAAATTAGTAAAGTATACCGGGTGGTGCACCGCCAGACTGGCAATGGGAAATCCCATACAAATTTTGCTACCCTCAAATATTGACTTTCCTATTATTTTACATCAAAATTGTATTAGACTTTTTTAAAGGCCCTTGTATGATAAACTCGCACACTAAATTTTATTATTTTCTAATAGGCGAATTAGAAGCTATTAATTTATTTCATTTTAAGTACTTGCGTTTATTAAATAGGAATCTTGCACATTTTCTTGTTGCATAAATATGCACAAAAACATTAAAAAATACTATATGCAAAATATGACGCTATTAATAATTGATTTATTATTAATTATTAAAGTTCCACGCGCAAATTATTTCAATCGCATCGTGACAAAATCGGGATAATTTACGTTGGCAATTAAATGAATAACGTTAATTTGGTAGGTTAAGAAACCTTATAAAGAAGTTATTTTGGTTAGGGATCTGCAATGGATACTACGGTAAGTTTTTATGAATGTTTTATCGTGCCACTTTGTTAGAGTACCGCCGTAAAAATTGTTGACGATAATATAATGTCAACGATTATTTTAGCAAGCTTTGGTGAATGCGCTGGGAAACATGGGGGGTCCTTGACCATGTAGTTAAAGCTAGGACCAACGTTAAAGCTTTAAGATCTGATAGATCGGTTGTTTACATTAGTTTTGTTCTGAACAGGTTTTGTGTACTTTGGGACTAACGTGAATTTTTGAAGATAGCGGGAAAAAGGAAATGTTTTCTTTAAGCGAAAAAATTGAAATAATCAGGGAAAGTGAAAAAACTTGTTTAAGTACCAGGAAATTGACTGAAAAATTTAAAGTGGGTAAGACCCAAGTGACTATAATGCTTCAAAATAAAGCAGAAATTAGAATTTTATTTCAAGAAGGTGTTTTTATTGTTCTTAAGTGGTATTGTAAGGCGCGAAATAAGTACTTACCAATATCCGGGCCCATTATTCAAGCAAGAGCCCTCGAATCCGTTTAATGTATAGGACTAGATAACTTCAAGGCATCAAATGGATTGTTAGAAGGATTCCGTCGTCGGCAAGATATTGAAAATATGTGGCGAATCAGCCGATATCAATATCGAAGATGTAGCTGTTTAAAAAGGAAGGCTATTCACCATTTCAAAGTATTATACCCCAAGGGACGTATTTAATGCAGATGAGATCAGGAGCGGATCCAGAACCTCGTTTTGGGGGGGGGGGGTCACTCGCAGAAAAGTAATATATTTTACTTTTGTGTATTAATGCTATTATACAGGGTCGCTGGTATGTATGAAAACGGTCGATTATTTCTTAAAGTAAAACAGCTAGCAAAAAATATTTAAGACAAAAGTTTTATGGTTTTGTAAAGCCTATTAGAATTAAAAAAAGATAAGTATACAGGATGAGTCAGAAAGCCGTAGAGGAATATATAAAGAAATTTTTTGGATTTAACATAAGATTACAATTATTTTTTATTAAGTGCATTATAAGTCTAAACCTAATAGCTTCCGAGATATCGAATTTTGAAAAATTACAATTTTGAACTTTAACCGCTTCTAGCTTTCTAACGGTACGCTATAGAGCAAAACGGCTTACGTGTCCCTATCTTACTTTTTTATTATCTTCCCGAAAAAGCCAACTTCCGGTTAAACCGGAAGTACTATATTTCCGGCTTTTGAGCTACATCCGGTTTAACCGGAAGTTGACACTTTTAGAAAGAGAGTTAAAAACTAAGATAGGGACATGTAAGCCGTTTTACTCTAAGACGTACCGTTAGAAGGCTAGAAGCTGTCAAAATTCAAAAATGTCATTTTTTCAAAACTCAATTTCTCGGAAACTATAGGTTTAGGCTTATAATTCACTTCATAAAAAATAATTGTAATTTTATGCAAAATTCAAAAATTTTTAAGATATAGGGTATTCCATTGAAAAAAAAGTAACTTCATTTCTCTACGGCTTTGTGACTCATCCTGTATACTTAACTTTTTAAAATTATAATAGGATATAAGAAACCCTAAAACTTTTGTCTTAAATATTTTTCCTAGCTGTTCTACTTTAAGAAATAATTGACCGTTTCCATACATACCAACAACCCTGTATAATAAATCTCCAAAATAATAAAAGAAGTTTTCATAAATCATTTTACGGATCAATATAATTAAATTTTATCATGGCATTGGAAAATAATATGAGCAAAGTAAATATAATATATAATATTTTTTTGTGTTCCTCTGTTTGTTTGGGGGGGGGTCATGACCCCCATGATCCTCCCCCATGATCCTCCCCCTTGATCCGCGCTTGGATGAGATAGGTCTGTACTATCGTGCATTGCCAACAAAAACACATGCATTGAAAGATGACAAGTGTACTGGAAAGAAAACAGCAAAAGCACAATTTACAATTCTGTTCTGTGCAAATATGGAAGCTGAGAAGGAAGAATTACTTATTATAGGCAAAAGCAAAAATGTCTTAAGGGTGCACATATCGATAAGTTACCTCTCCAATGGGACTCGGACTTGGATGACAGCAGACATCATGACAATATGGGTTCGCAGATTTGATACCAAGATGGAAAAGCAGAATAGAAGAGTGGTATTGTTTCTAGATAATGCAACGTCTTATCCCAAAATCACACTGGATAATGTCAAACGTATTCTTCTTCCACTCAATACTACCTCACATTGCCAACCTTTGGACCAAGGCATTATTCAGAATTTGAATGCTCTACAGAAGCTACCTTGTTAAGTGGCTTTTATCATGTGTAGATAGTGGTTATATCCTTCAAGAAAAATAAAATAATATTACCATAAATAAGGGTTTCGGTGGCCTGGTGCCATTTGTCCCCAGTGACAATAAAAAATGCTTTATGAAAGCCGGATTTATGTGTAATACAGATAATATTGACGACTTCGAAGAAGAAGATAATATTCCGCTCGCACAACTGTTTCGTAAGAATAGGGACACATTTGTACACTTAAAACAATTTACCTCTATTGATAACGATCTGTCAACAAAAAGTGCAGAATTAATTATCATCGAGTGTATTGAAGAGATCCAAGAAACGGATGAAACTACTCCCAACTCTGAGACAGAGGAATACGAACTTGAACTTGCTTTGAAATATCAAGCCTGCGCGAGTATTGGAGACTTAGAAACCTTTGGTTAATAATGTTAATAATTTTGATAAGTCAACGAATATTTCTCAATTGCTAGTAAAATGTGAATTTCAGTTTTATGAAAATAAAATAAAACATATGAAGCAATCATTAATTTTTGATTATTTTAAAAAAGAAGAATTACAAAGCAAATATACAGTACATTGTATAATATACAGGGCTGCCCAGAAGTCCGGAATAAAATTATTATAGCCTTAACCTTAATGTGCTGGCAGAATTGCCCCTCAGGGCAGAGCCAATAATAAAAAGAAAGAAAGAAAGATAGCCTTAACCTGTAACTTTTGGGGAAAATGCTCGGACACGTCAATTTAGTTTTATACAGGGTGTCCGGAAACTTCGTTCGTATATTTTAAGGGAATATTCTGCATATGAAAATATGAAAAAAAGTTCATATGAATGTAGGTCCTTAAATGTCTTATAAGGAAGCTATGGCCGTCCAGAGGTGACCTCTAAAGATTAGTTTCTCTTTTATATCTTTGCAACCGCTTGAGGTACCGCTGTGCTTTTTGGCACACAAACTAATATTAATAAATGCTAATTTATGATATTGAGGGTTAGTATGAAATTTAGTCAGGGACGTTCTTACGGGGGAGGGGGTGGCTTAGTTTATTTATTCCTAATTTTTGTACACGACACATTCAAAAAATTTTACAAAAATTGCACAAGCGTTCGATAAGGTGTGGCATGAAGGTTTGATATACAAATCAAATAAAATAATTCCTAAGCAGTATGTAGAGATCTTGCCATCCTATACCTATCTCTGATCGACTTTTTAGAATCAAGCGAGAGGATGAATATTCCGACTCGAAAGGAATAAGAGCCGGCGTTCCCCAAGGAAACGTTCTAGGCCCCATTATTGTTATATACCGGACTTACCAGCTACTATAGTCCAGTGATTTTTCTACACAAAAAAGGTATTCTTAAAAAGAATTATTGGGCCAACAATTGGCAAACTAAAACATCAAAGTAGTCTTATGACAAATACAAATTTGAAGTCAAAAAAACATCAAGAAGCCCATGGTTAGGGTTAAAATAAATTGACAATGACAATAATTAAGTCAAAACGTTGTTTTATTGTAATTTTTAAACAAAACAAATTAAGAGTTGTTGGTTTAACAATAATAAACTGAAAAAAGTAGAAAAGTTACAACAAATGTTGAAAATGGTTTCCATTTATATCAATACAACTAACTAAACGATTTCTCATTGATGTTCGTACTCTTGCGAAAACTCCTTCCTTATTACGAATTTCCTCGCAACAATAAATAACACGTTGTTCCAATTGTTGTACATTTTCGACAGGTACTGAATATACCAGAGTCTTCAGATATCCCCAAAGAAAGTAATCCAATGGATTAGGATCAGGTTAACGGGGAGGCCAGGCAATGGGCCCACCTCGGCCTATCCATCGGTCTGGATATTAGTGGATATGTTTGATTTAAATAATCTCGAACCAATCTACTAAAATGAGGTGGAGCCCCATCATGCATAAAATAGTTTGTAAGTCTTTGCTGGTACGGCACATCTTCAAGTAGAACAGGCAAAGAGTCTTGTAAAAAATCTAAATATGCAGGCCCATCTAAACGTTGAGGCATAATGTATAGTCCTATTAATCGATCGTCCAAACATTAATTGAAAATTTATTTTGAAATCGGCTTTCGAAAATTGCATGGGGATTTTCTTCTGCCCATACATGGTTATTATGGAAATTTACGATGCCTTCACGGGTAAACCCTGCTTCGTCAGTAAACAAGACTTTATGTAGAAAAAACAGTCTTGATGACATTTTCTCTGCATCCACTGCCAAAACGGTGCACGAGGAAGTAGGTCTTGAGGATTAAGCGCCTGAACTCTTTGTATACGGTATGGATAAAGAAGTTGTTCATGCAAAATTTCCCATGTTGTACTCTTAGGGATACCCTCTTGTAAGGCAATTTATCTTGTACTTATACCCGGATTGGCTGCAACGCATTCGAGCACTCTTTCTTCTGCTTGT
This sequence comes from Polydrusus tereticollis, assembly GCA_963920685.1. Lineage (NCBI taxonomy): Eukaryota > Metazoa > Arthropoda > Insecta > Coleoptera > Curculionidae > Polydrusus > Polydrusus tereticollis. Next base: position 80,608,545 of record OY987329.1, on the reverse strand, counting down.
GGAGTCCTAGTAGTACGGCTTCCCCCAGTTTCATTCATATTTGGCCTAAAAGTTCCGGTTTCTCTTAATCGTTGATGTAAATTAATGAACATTTTCTCACAAGTAATTTGACGGTTTGGAAAATATTCTTGATACTCTCTACAAGCTTCTCGAGCACAACCATTAGCTTTGCCATACATAAAATGCATATCAGCTAACTCAGCAAATAAATAATCTGCCATCTTTTAAAATTTGCACCTTAATTAATCAAAAACACTTTGCACTTGATCAATGATTACTACAATAAATCGCAAAAACGTCATTGTCAATATATTTTAACGCTAACCATGGGCTTCTTGATGTTTCTTTGACTTCAAATTTGTATTTGTCATAAGACTACTTTGATGTTTTAGTTTAAACACAATTCGATAATAGTTTATGCAATGATTTAAATAAAAGATTTTTCTCCTAAATAATTGGCCCAATAATTTTTTTTAAGAATACCTTTTTTGTGTAGAAAAATCACTGGAATTATAATTTTTGGGTAAAATTTTTTAAATGTGTCGTGTACAAAAATTAGGAATAAATAAACTAAGCCCCCCCCCCCCCCGTAAGAACGTCCCTGACTAAATTTCATACTAACTCTCAAAATCATAAATTAGCAATTGTTAATATTAGTTTGTGTGCCAAAAAGCACGTCGGTACCTCAAGCGGTTGCAAAGATATAAAAGAGAAACTAATCTTTAGAGGTCACCTTTGGACGGCCATATCTTCCTTATATGACATTTAAGGATCTACATTTATATGAACTTTATTTCATATTTTCATATCTAGAATATCCCCTTAAAATATACGAACGAAGTTTCCGGACACCCTGTATATGCTTACAGTTTGACGTTATTCGTTTGTGTTTTTATAGACATTTGTAAAATATTCTACAAATTTGATGAGCATGGCACAGTAAAGGACTTGCCTACGAATGTACGGCCACGTGTTTTAGGCGACGAAGAAAAATTGGATATTGCATTATCACTGCAGGATAATTCACATGTTTCAACAGTCATTGGCTCAAAATCATGATACATCTAGAGGTACTATTGGAAGATTTTTGAGAGCAGAAAAATACCACCCTTATAAAGTATGTCTTGTTCAAGAGCTTTTAGAAGATAACTATGATAGGCGTTTGCAATTTCGCGAAGAAATGATGAGACGGTGTGACGAGAATAATAGGTTTCAACAGAACATATTATTTTCGGATGAAGCTACTTTCTATTTAAACGGGGTGGTTAACAGACATAATTATCGTTTCTGGAGGCAGAAAGTAAATGTATGGACAGGTATCATTAATAACCGAACTTTAGGGCCATTCTTTTTGGAGGGAAACCTCACAGCTGAACGGTATCTGGATTTCTTAACCTTCGAGTTGAGGCCTGCTCTAGCTGTAATTTTTCCCAACGAAGTAGATCCAGATAAACCTAATGAAACAATTTGGTTTCAGCAAGATGGTGCTCCCCCGCATTTTGGTGTCAATGTGAGAAGATATTTAGATCAGATATTTCCAGGTCGCTGGATTGGACGACGTGGTACAATTGAATGGCCACCGAGGTCCCCAGACTTAACGCCTCTAGACTATTTTGTTTGGGGATATTTAAAAGAACAAGTTTACCAAAATAGGCCAAATAATATTGAAGATTGGAAAAACAAAATTAAATTGGAGACACATAGCATACCGGCTGAAGAAATTCGAAATTTCGTCGACGGATTTTACCATTGTCTGGGAGCATGCCAAGTAGAGGGTAGAGGACATTTCCAGCATTTGCCACGTTAAACCACCTTTTTGTTGTGTTTTGTTTTGCTTCGTTACATTTTTTTTACGACAAAATAAATAACAAATAAACCATAACTATTGTTAAGTCACAATGTCACAAAATGTCAGAACGTGAAATAATGAAGATTTCTTAACTTGAAAGGTAAAAAAACATCAATGACTTATCATTTCCGCTTATTTAAATAGGGGATTTTTTAAAACTTTTAACAGTCGCGATTTTCAAATAGCTTGACAGAATCGCGCCAAAATTTATGAGCATACTGTACGCGATATTAGCTTTTAAATAGTGTATCACAAGCTGTATGTTTTCATTAAAAAAAAAGATCGATGTCGTCATATCTTTGACAAGTGTCTATAAACAGAAACAAACGAATAACGTCAAAATATGGGCATATATAAAACTAAATTGACGTGTCCGAGCATTTTCCCCAAAAGTTACAGGTTAAGGCTATATTAATTTTATTCCGGACTTCTGGGCAGCCCTGTATACGTTAGTATGCATTTGGAGTATATACATATTGGTAATAATCTCATTTAATTTTGGTTCTGATAAATTTAAACAAAAATATTATAAATCATTTACATATATGTAGGTACTTTATAATAAACAAACACTGTAAAATGCAGACCAGTTGTTTTAATTTTTCTGTATTAACCGACCACCCCTGTTAACCGACCAACATTTGATTCCCCGATGGTGGTTGCTATTGAGAGATTTTACTGTAGTAACTAGTAGTATCTACTTATCATAATAAATAATAATGGTTTGTACGAGTTCACCTCGGTATTGACTTACCAAATAGTAAGAAGTCATGGGTAAAAACGGATAATAATCCATCCAATAATGCAAAAAAACACCAATAGTGTGATGAGGCACAATTTACTTTCAAAACGCACATAAATTTATTTTGTTATATTGCGCATAATTGACTTCATTCCTTACTTCGTACTCAATATTTACAGAGTATTGCCACGACTACTACTACTATAATAATAATATACACATAGGAGAAGGACATGTAGAAATATAAAGTTATAATTACTGTTAATGAAAACAGTCTGAATTAATAATATTTTTTTATTTTCTATTTTTGAGTTTCAAAGATTTATTATGAGTTGGATTATCCTTCAAATTTATTTGATGATATTGATCCTTATTTTGCGTGACAAATAAAATCCGTAAAGAAAATATTTTCAATTTTTAATTTTTTTCTTATAACGATCACAATTGAAATCTAAATAAAGAAAAAACTAGTACTTTTTTTTTTTTTTTTTTTTTTTTTTGTTTTTTTTTTTTTTTTTTTTGAAACGTTTATTAGCTTCTGATACAGTTTACAAAATATATATATTCTATTCCTAAATCAGTGTTAAGAACACTGGTATGAAGGAGAATTAACAAACTTAGAGCTACGAAAACAATGGTTGGTGCTGTCATACACAATGAAGCCATTCATAACTGTTAATTCGCTTATACACATAATTATTATAGCTTCTACGCTTTTTATTAGTTATCTTTCAAAAATCTTTGCAGATTCTTGTTAAACATATTTAAGTTATTTGAATTTTTGACATGAATTGGCAGATTATTATAAGTTCTAGATGATGAATTAAGAGGGCAATTCAAACCAACATTTATTCTAGAGTTTTGAATGTAGACATTGTTCTCTGACCTTGTGCTATAATTATATATCTGATTCAAATGCATGATATCAAAATTACATTTTTGTAGGTTATTCACAATCTTATACATTAGCTTACTTTGTTCTAGCATTAATATTTGCTCTATCTTATAGACACCTAATTCTCTATACAGTAAATCAGTATTAGTTAGGTAATCGTAATTAAAAAGTATTTTCAGAATTTTATTCTGTTTTACTTGAACTTCATTAAGAGTGCTGGTGCAACAACTTCCCCAAATAGGTATCAAATGTCTTAGATGAGCCAAGAAGTAGGCATTGTAGATACTAATTTTTGTTTAATGCGAGATATAATTTCGGCACTTATAAATGATTGGTATAAATAAATTTAGCTTTGTCATTAAATTTTCAATATGATTTTTCCAACTAAGCAGTTCATCTATAAACAAACCCAAATACTTTATAAAGACTACTTTTTCTAAGCTTGTGTTGCAAATCTTAAGGTCAATGTCATTAACAATTTTATTTTTTTGTCTGAACACGACATACTTCGTTTTTTCAGCATTAATCTTTAATCTGTTTCCATAAAGCCACCCAAGATATCTATCCAGATCCCTGTTAATAACCTCTTCTAAATCCTTTTTATTTGACCCTGTATAAACTAGAGCAGTATCATCTGCAAATGTAAAATAACGTGCCTCTAAATTTGCTAGTTTTAGGTTTAAAACGTAAATTGAGTACAAGAGTGGTCCCAAAACCGACCCCTGCGGCACCCCACAATTGTTAGTCAAAGTATCACTAGAGCAATCATTAATTTTTACATATTGTTTCCTATTTACAAGGTATGTCTTAATTACATTTAAAAAGCCACCCTGAAAACCCAAACAATTTAATTTTTCCAAAAGCCTATCAATTGATACCACATCAAAGGCCTTTTTTAGGTCCACAAATACAGCAATACCAATATTTTTCTGATTTAGACCTTTTGATACATAATTTACAAAGTCGAAAGTGGCAGACAGTGTATTACTATTTTTGATGAAACCATACTGGAACGTATCCACCGCCAAATTAGTAGTGATGAAAGTAACCATCCTTTTTTTTACAATTTTTTCAATAATTTTTGAAAATATACTAAGAACCGATATAGGCCGATAGTTATTCATCTGGCAGGTTTCGCCAGACTTAAATATTGGACTGATTTTACTAAGTTTAAGTTCCGTGGGGAAAACACCATTTAGAAATAAATAATTTATTAGTTTTGTTAAAATATCCAAAATATCGTGTTTTAAATTATACAAATCCATAGTTGTTATTCCATCATAACCCGGGGCACAGTTCTTTTTAAGTTCCATTATGATTTCATTTACTTCATTATTATCAGTTAGACCTATTTGCATTATATTGTTTTCAGCAGTTACCTCATTTAATATCACATCATCATTACCCGTCAATATTATTTCTTCATTTAAGTCATTAACTATATTTTCTCCTACGTTTGCAAAATGATAGTTTAAGCCATCTGCGATGCTCTTATCACCCTCTATTCTTTTACCATTTACTAGCAAATACTCAACGCTATTGTGTACCGATTGCTTACTAAAAAATTTGTTAATAAAACGCCATTGCTTTTTTATATTACTACTTGCCTTATTCCATTCAGAACTAAAATACTGGTTTTTTGCTATTTTTATTTTGTTATTGACCTGATTTTTTATCTTTTTAAACTCACGATCAAGTAATTCATTTCTAGGATGTAGAACTTTTCTTTTATATGCCTTGTCACGTTGTTTCATAAGCTCAAGAATATCCTGATTAATCCAGTAATTATTTTCTCGTATTCTAATAGTTTTTTTATACTCAGATTCACGTCTAGACTGCTTGATTAATTCAATTAAATCCCCAAATGAAGAAATATTTACAGTAACTTTATTTTGCTTAAATGCAGAGATAAATTTTTTATAATCAATAAAGGTAATAGTTTTGTTTACTAATGGTTTATACTGTTTTATATTATTACGGATTTTAAAGGTAAGGCGATTATGATCTGAAAATGAATTATATTCAACGTTTACCATATGCACTAAATCGGAATTGCAACTAGACAAAACATGGTCGATTAAACTACAAGTATTTGCAGTTACTCTTGTAGCATTTTCAACAGAAATAATATTATTTATTTTAAAATTATTTAATAATAACATATTCTTATATTTTTTAACTGCATTTGAATTCTCCAGTATATTGATGTTCACATCACCAAACAAGACATGTTTCTTGGGATATTTTAAAAGTATTGTTTCAAGATCAGTAAGAAAGTCAGTGTTACTATATGAAGGAGGTTTGTAAAGAATACTTAACTTTAAATTACCATCATCTAAGCCAATGCACAGCCAATCTATTTCTTCAGTGTCTACAGTGCTGTCTAATCGTCTAAATTTCAGTGATTTTTTAATGGAAAAAGAAACCCCTCCCCCTCTGCCTTGTCTACAACAATGAACGGCATTATATCCCTGTATATCATAAAGTGCAACTTCGCTGTTATTTAACCAAGTCTCTGATAGTGCTAGTATATCACATTTGTTATTAATTACAAAGCATTGCATGAGATCTATCTTATTTCTAAGGCTTTGTATGTTCATGTATATCACATTTATCTTATCACTATTTTGATAACTTAACCGTTATTCTGAGGCCTCCCGTAGCTGATCTTCATTTTCTAAGACAATGACTTTGGACCCATCGTCCTTACGCAGGAATATGGTACCTGCACTAAGCCATAAATACTTGTAATCATTGTCTTTTTTGAAAATGCGTGCCGCGGACATTAGTTTTAGATTGACTTTTGTTAGGTCATGGTTAATATAAATCTTATTATTTTGCACAAATCCGATATCCTTGCTTACCAAGTTTAACTTCTTTTTTGACTTGATAAGCATTTCCTTATCTTTTTCTTGTTCAAACATCACCTTTATAGGTGGGCTATTCTGATTTCCTCCTCCCAAGCGGAATGCTGTAATATTTCCATTAATTGGGGTCTCAAGATGATCTGCAATTTTCTTCACAACCGCTTTAAGGTTTTCATTAGGCTGTACTGGTACTCCTTGGATAACAACATTTTTCACTAATTCTTTCTGGTCTCTTTTATTTAGAACTTGTTTTATTTCTTTAAGTTCATTTTTTAATTTTTTATTTATCTCTTCTTGTTCTTTAAGCTTCTGAAATACCATATCATATTTCTTTTCCATATTGTTTAATTTGGTCATAATATCAGATAAGGAAACATCTTTTGCAGCTCCTTTTTCTTGCTTATTTTCCTTACATTCATTACAGTACCAGGCTTCATTTGACCTACTTAGTTGTACATACATTCTCTGGGACATCGAAATGCATTCTCTATGTTTCCAAGTATTGCATTATATAAATATACCATTTGGAAGGTGCTTTAAGTTAAAGTGCACAACAAAATATCAGTTAGATTGAATTATTTTGTTTCCTCAATAAATAAAATACGGTGTTCAACAACAATACCTATGTAATATTTTTATGTTTTTATTTTAAAAGGTCATACTATTATTGAAACTAATCTGACATACTAATTACGGTTATCACAAAGTGTACAGAAAATACAATTTGCGTACTGTATGGTTGCGATGTTTCTTTTATATAGGATAATTCAGAGAAAACGATTAAATCCTATTTTTTGTGCAAAATAAGCAAGATTTGGTATTTGAATATATCTTTGAAACTAAAACAATATTTTTTAATAAAAATTTTGTCTAAGATGACAAATGGAGGTACTTTACCCCTAGCGGAATTTCCAATTTTTTACTCTCCCTCGTATACCATAACACTATTACCGGATTTGATGGGTGCTATTTTGGTTTGAGGGTATGCAGAACTTTTCTGAAATAAAATAAATTTATTAAATTCATAGATAAAAAATTTCCCATATGCGGCGCACTTTCTGCCGGTCACTGTATTAAATATGTTTTACGTTGAAACACCATGACAGAGTTTCTACTGGGTTAAAAATAACTATTAAATATGTGTTTTGCATACAGTTTAGGTGATAAATATATATTTATTTATCAAAGTATGTAGGTACCTGCAGGACTTTTAGATACACTTTTATGGACACAATAACATTATTGCTATATAAATTAATCTTCCTATCCTACATACATTATTTTAATCTTTTTTTGATAATACAAATTAAGATTTTTTTTTACAGAATTAAAGAAGATGGATTTTCGTAGAAGTTTGGACTTTGACACCATCCTGGAGTGTGATAGTATTGCGGCTTCAACAGAAGACATTCTTTGGTCTGACGATGAAACTATTGTAGCAGAACAGGAACATATCTGGAATGAAGGTATGACCTTTAATATAGTTGTGTTAGTTCTTTCCTATAGTTTTCTTTTAGATACTTTTTATAAAGTTTAAATTTTAGAGATGTTATGAAAGTCTTTGCATTTTCATGTCGTCTGTCTTCTTAAATATTAATAAATATAAAGGATGTAAATAAGAAACTGACTTCCTTTCTGACTCGCCCTGTATGGCTATAGAACATATTTTATTTTCATAAAATATTTAGTGGCTTTTAAAATATTTTCAATATTCTTCAGTTTTTGAAGGACTTGTTTCAATCGTTGTGGAGAAAATTGTACCTATTTTCCTTCAATTTGTTATTCCCTAATAAAAAATCTTATTACAACCGGAAACAATTGATGCACAGAATAATCTAATATAGTATTTATGCAAGAATTATTTAAAGAAGAAACAGTTAAAAGAATTGTAAGTATAAAAATACCCGAAAATAGTATCAAGTTCTTTTATTATACAGGGTATTTCAGAAGTACGGTACGTAACTTTAGGGGGTCATTCCTTCCATTCTAATAGAAAAAATTCATATGAACATGTCAAAAATAAATACCTTTACTAACGCTGAAATGGCTCAGCTGCATTTCAATGATGGCCTAGCAAATGGAAATGCTGAAGAAGCTCGACGAATTTATCAGGAACGTTATCCAAACAGAGTACTGCCATGTATCAAAACATTTAGACAGCTCCATCAAGATTGAGTGAGACTGCGGGAGTTTTAAACGCACGTACGAAACTTCCTCAACTTACCGGCAACAGTAACCACGCCTGAGTTAGAAGAGGCTATACTTCGAGAGATAAAAGATGGTCCTTCAACTAGCCAGTGCAACTTTAAACAAGTGGAGTTTGGAGGGTTTTGCATCTTTATCGACTAAAAAACCGAGTTTTTAAAAAAAACACCCTGTATATCAAAAACAGGGCAACTCCAGACACATATTCATACGAACTTTTTCTCTTAGAATATCATAAGGAATTACCCCCTTAAGTTACTTCCCGTACTTCTAAAACACCCTGTATAATGTAGGTATGATATAATGGTAATAATCGTATTTACTCACCTTGATGTCAAATAATTTCTTGTTCCAGCCCAACAAATTTCTCATCGAACCATACAATTTTTTTGCATGATGCCTATCAGTTTTGTCTAGTACACAAAAACATGATTTCCGTTTGCGCATATTTATGATACCGTCATAACTAATTTTAGCTCTTAAAAATATGTTGTATTTTGGAAACCTTGATTTAAATGGTTTCTAATTTTCTGCCCATTATTGCCATATCTCTATAAATAAGCTTGACAATAAGAAAGCATCCTTATTGTACAAAAATACCTAATTTTGAAGAGCTTCACTGAAAATAGCTCTTTGTCAATCTAAACGAGTAACATATGGCAGAACTTGACCAAATCAACCAAGCAATTTACTTGACTTACATTTAGAAGACTCTAACATAACCAACGACCGAGTAATGGGATTCCGCAAGTGATGATCAATAGAAAACATTTTCTCACTTTTAAATAATGTAATAGAAATATCATGGATAATTCCGGCTTGGACATTTCTGTAAATAAGTAATCATTTATTTGACCACGTTTTTGCATACAATACAAATGGTAGCAAGTAATATTTTTGCGATAGATGGATGCGATTATAACATAATCAGTTTATAAATAGTTACATAGGCATGCAATTTAAAAACACAAATAAGTAAAGTCATACGTCAAACAATAGAAAGTAAGAGAAACATATATTCAAACAACAGATCAAAAATTGTACAACCAGGATGAACAACATCCAGGTATTTAGTTGCTGAATAAAATGCTTGCGTTTCGAGAAATTTCTTAGTTACAAGTTTAATTTTTTGTTTATGAAAATCTTGTAACTTGTATGAGGTACATTATACAGTTTAATCCTAAGTGAATTATTTATAGATTTATTAAGTCCTTACCAATTTATTCGTATTAAATGACCCGATCTTTTACGGCAATTGCCATTGTCTGAGCTGTGTGAAAAACGATTCCTGTTCTTATGAATTCAATGTAATTGGTGCAAGATAAACAATGATGGAAGCGTCAACAACTTTAAATTAATAAAGTATGGTTTGCAATGCCCATGAATTCCAACAATTACACGAATTGGTTATTCGAAAGATTTGTAAAGAGCTGGACAAGTTTCCCTACAAAATCACCTCATAAGAAAGCTGTTTATGAAAAAGCTAATAATGGATGTTTAGAATAGCTGGATTATTGAAAATTAATTCCAATCTTCTAATAATAAAGATGATAGTCTACTTCGCAGCGACTCAACAAGTGACCTCCAGCCAAGTGTATCATCGAGAGTCAAGCCCAGAAACTTTACGCTTCATCCCTTCACAACATCAAGGCTCGTCGAGAAAATGTTATCGGTATTTTAACTAAGACAGTTCTTCACAAGATATCGGCCCTAAAAAAGCCAGTCTAATATGCCATCGTCGTGAATCACCCTGTATACTTATACGGGGTGGCCGTTTAGTGTGGCAAAGTAGAATAGCTCTGTTCTCTATTTGTATTTATAATACATAAAAAATGTTAATATAAAAGTTGAAGAACAGTAAGTGAGTTATAACGTAAAATTATTTTTGACTCTATAGGGTGGCTCAACAAAGAGGAACAAGATTTTTTTAAATAGAACACCCTGTATATTTTTGCACTCTTAAATTCCCCTCGATATTCCGCGTATCGTGGCAAACATAGTTTTTAATTATTTTGCAATGTTGCCATATTATTTAAAACTATTGTTTTTTGGAAGAAAAAACTTGGCACCTTAAAATTTGAAATATAATTGAATTAACTCGAGACATTCGAAACATTTCTTGGGTATCAAAGATAAAGACTAATTCAAGACTTAAGATCTCCAGAACATTCCATATTTTCTACAGTCAACTTTTTCACATTTTAAAATTAAGTTACTCTTTTTTGTCAAATGGAACACCCTGTTTTTTAATAATTTATCTTGCAGAGTTTTTTGGCCTCTACAACTTTTGTTAAAATGTTCATTAGTTATTTTTGTTCATTTTGGCGTAATATTTTTTTTAATAAAAAGTCTGAGAAAAATGTTCTTTTTCTAATTTTACTTATTTAAGGTATATATATATAACGAGTGATTATTAATTATTTTGCTCAAGGGCGGCTGTGACCCAGTATACATAGTGTAGCAGTAGCGCGTAGATTAAATCATAGGGCGAATTTGCAAGAAAGCAGCGTTGTCACGTTGAAAACCTAAAATAATGTTTTTTGACGGTATGTAATATAAAATCCTGAGCTATCTTACTTTGAAAGCCTACTTTATATGGCCGCCTCCTACTTCTAGACACCTTCTGATGTTTCTTCTTACCCTCAGAGACACATTAACCAATACGTTTGGAGAATTATTAATTTCGGCAATTTTTTCTGAAATCCTTCGTTTAAGATCATTTATATCCTCAATTGGTGTTCGATAAATGGAGTTTTTTATAAAAGGCCACAAGAAGAAATCGCAGGTTGTTAAATCGCAGGAACGAGGTGGCCATATTTGTTGCGTATTTCGGCTTATAACTCTGTTTTCAAAAAATTCACTTAAAAAATTTAAATTTTCTCTGGTTACATGAGGTGTAGCGCCATCTTGTTGGAAGTCACCTTCCCGCAAATTCATCATCGTGAAGCTCATTAATAAATGTTGTCAGAATTTCGATCCGATATCTCTCAGCTGTAATTGTGCCATCAAAGTAAATTGGGCCTACTATTCTTCTAGAACTAATTGCTGCCCACACACCAACTTTTTGAGGATGAAGAGGTCTTTCTACAAAAACATGCGGATTTTGCGTATTCCACATTCGCATATTTTGTGAATTAACATAGCCTGATAAATAAAAATAAGCCTCATCGGTAAAAAATGTTTTTTTAAAAGCACCACTATTTTCTTCTTGAAAATTGTTTAAAAACCATTCACAAAAATTAAGTCTTTGGGGAACGTCATTGGGAAGGAGTTCATGAATAGCCGTAACACGATAAGGGTATAGATGCAGATCCTTTTTCAAAAGTGTTTGACATGTACTGTAGCATAAATCCGTTTGCTGAATTTGTTGAGATAAATGCCTAATAGAAGTTGATGGATTATTTTCCATAATTTGTCGCGCTTCTTCAATAACCTCATTCGATCGTTTCGTTGGTCTTCCAGCCCCTTTTTTATGTTGAACAGAACCAGTCTGACGAAATTTATCAATTAGGTATTGTGACCCAGTACGAAAATTATGAAAGGTCACCGCAACATCAGGAAACTCGGTTCGAAAGTCATCAAAGCAGTCATGCATAGAGTAATTCCACAAACCGCCTATTTTGTTTCCATTTCTAAAAAAACTTTCAACAATAAAAATTTTTTGTGCTTCACTAAACATTTTTACTGTAGAACTTTCAATCCGGCAACAAAGCTTCACCAAAACTTGATACGCTGAAAAATAAAAAAAAATAAAAAATTAAATCATATCCTGCAAATAGCACTTTATAATAGTCAAAAGGCGACTCCCCGGAGAAATATTAGTTAAAGCAATAGTAACCTACCTTCAAATAACTGCAAAAATTACAAAATTTCTCCAATTTTTAAACTTTAAAAATACACAAATTCAAATAAGACGTAAATGTCATAAAACAATCATGTCATCTTATCTATGCAGTACGGCCATGATGCTTTTAAAATGCATGGCCTCCCTTGAGCAAAATAATTAAAAATCACTCGTTATATAGAAAAATCCATTTTTGTCATATCCGGCGATCTAGCTGGCCATGATACAGGTCCTCCTCTTCCAATTCATTGCTGACCATAAGTTTCGTCTAAGAATTCCCTAATGAGCCTGGTGAAGTGCACCGGGGCCCCATCATGAAGAAACCACATGCGTTCTTGAACTATGTTCGGTATATAGGCAATAAGCTGTGGTAAATCATTTTGGAGAAAATCCAAATAGATATGTCCCGTTGGAGTTCCTTTAAAAAAATGTGGACCAACTACGTAGTCTCCTACAATTCCTCCCCAAACGTTTAGGTACCATCTGTTTTGTGAGCGAAATCTAACAAAATAAGGATTTCTAGTGGCATAATAATGAAAATTATGCCTATTGACGTTGCTATTTTATGGAACGTAGCTTCGTCGCAAAAGAAACTAAATGCGCAAAATTATGCTGCTCCCTTATTTTATTTTGCGCCCACGGGCAAAATTCAAGTCGCCTACCATAGTCCTTATCATTAAGCTCTTGCAGCAACTGGACGTGGTAAGGGTTTAAGTTGTTTGAGTTGATTATTTTTTGAACCGCCGCCGTTCGTCCAATGTCCAGTCGTTGTGCAAGAGGACGCTGACTAATATGAGGACTATCAGTAATACTTAACAGAACGTTGAATTCATTTTATTCGGTGCATACCCGTTCTCTTCGGTCATTTTTTTATAAGCCACACTTCCTATATTTGAAAATCTCTATTAGCTTTTCGAATGTATTTTTATCAGGGTGTCTTCGCTCTAGGTATCGTTCTTCATAAATTCTTGCAGCTAATAAAGCATTTTTATCACTAACACCCAAAACATAAATCATATCGATCATTAATTTCTACATTTGAATAATTCATTTTTGTCACAATATAAATTTAACTTGATAAAAAGTAAGAAATAAAATGACAATGACATTTTAATAAAATTTTACTATTACTTTTGCTATTATTGTATGTCATGGCTAACTATAAAATAAAATTAAAAAAAAAAAAAAAAACATCATTTTCAGACTTTCTATTAAAAAAAAATATTACGCCAAAATGAGCACAAATAACTAATGAGCCTTTTAACAAAAGCTGTAGAGGGCAAGAAACTCTACAAGATAAAATGTTAAAATACAGGATGTTCCATTTGAAAAAACAGAGTAACTTAATTTTCAAATGTGAAAAGTTGACACGCTTGTAGAGCACACCCCGTACAAAATATGGAATATTCTGAGGGTCTTAAGTCTTGAATTAGTCTGTATCTTAAATACCCTCGAAAATGTTTGGAATGTCTTGAGTTAATTCAATTATACAGTGTGTCCGCGGATGGAGGTACCCAATAGGGAAGAATTCTTTATTATTCATTTTACGACCAAAAGTCATTCTTTATAAAAAGTTCTGCTTATTTAAAAAAAGGAATTTACGTTAAAAAAAATTTAGATCACATGTACAGGGTGTTAATAAATTAGGAAAATATGAAAACGCCTCAAGAGAGAAGTATCATTATTTATTACTTTTAACAAAGATTTTATAAAACAAAGTTGTTTATAAACTAACTTAAAGTCTAAATGCAAATTTTGAAATAAAAATTCGAATTCTTAGAAATTATTCTACATAGCTACCTCCCAGCATGACGCACTTTTCCGATTTACCGTATACTTTACGAATGATTCGCGGCACATTCAGATCATGGATTGCTTTTTCTATGCGTCGTTTTAAATTTTCCCTGTCATGTGGAAGATTATTACGTACTTCTGGCTCTAACGAAATAAGAAATGGTAAGACGAAATGTTCCAAAATGTTCAAATACACGTGCTGGTTTAAATTTCCCTTTATAAAATATGGGCCAATGATCCGATCATAAATATTTCCAATCCATACATTAACTTTTTTGTAACATTGACTTCGTTTGTTTATTACATAATTAGGATTCTCGTAAGTTTAGTGACGACTATTTTGGGAAGATACGTGTCCGTTTGTGTAAAATGTAGATTCATCGGTAAAAAAAAATAATTCTATGAAATCGTTGGTTCTCAAGGTACTTTTCACCTATCCATAAACAAAACTCTTAACGTCTTTCTTCATCTCCAAGTTCAAGTGTATGCCGGATCTTTGGCCTTAACGGTATAATTTTGTTTTCCTTAAAAATTGTGTGTAATTCACTTTTTTTCTTAAATCCACTGTTTGTGCACGCTTACTTAAAGATAATTTCGGGTTATCTAAAACTGACCCTATTGCTAATAATGTAGCTGCATCATTTTGATCGTATTTTTTCTTTGATTTCTTTACATTCATCACCGACCCAGTTTCATTGAATTTTTTAAAATAATCTTCGCAATGCTTTTTTTTTGACACCGGCGTATTAGGACATTTTTCATGAAAAAATCTATAGCGTATTGATAAGACACATTTCCAATACCGTAACATTTTATTAAATAAATACACTCTTCTTTGGTTAACATTTTCGAAAATGCCTTCACGAAATCAGAATACTGACACATGTAAGTAAGATCGACTATCTTAATTTTTTTGTAATTACAAATAATTACATAAAACCGATTTTATTTTTAAAAATTCGAATTTTTATTTCAAAGTTTGTATTTAGACTTTACGTTAGTTTTAAACAACTTTGTTTTATAAAATTTTTGTTAGAAATAATAAATAATGGTACTTCTCTCTTGAAGCGTTTTCATATTTTCCTAATTTATTAACACCCTGTACATGTGATCTAAATTTTTTTTTATCGTAAATTAATTTTCTCAACAAGCAGAACTTTTTATAAAGAATGACTTTTGGTCGTAAAATGAATAATAAAGAATTCTTCCCTATTGGGTACCCCCATCCGCGGACACACTGTATTTCAAACTTTAAGGTTTCAAGTTTTTTCTTCCAAAGAAGAATATTTTTAAATAACTTGGCAACATTGCAAAATAATAAAAAACTATGTTCGCCACGATACGCGAAATATCGAGGGGAATTTAAGAGTGCAAAAGTATACAGGCTGTTCTATTTAAAAAAAAAATGTCTTGTTCCTCTTTGTTGAGCCATAGAGTCAAAAATAATTTCACGTTACTGTCCTTCAACTTTAATATTTACATTTTTTGTGTATTATAAATACAAACGGAGCTATTCTACTTTGCCACACTAAACGGCCACCCTGTATAGACAATAAAGCGGCTGGCCAAGTCAATGGCAACTTTCTTTAACCAAAAGAAAAAAAAAACTTTTTACTCCGACTTAGTAAAATATTATACCCGCTGTTTTTAAGATTTGCAACACTCTGTATATGCACAGGAACTTGTGCAATGCAAACACATAAATCCCCGATCATAACTGACTCGAAAAAGATGTAAAAATATTTTGGTATTTAATGGTCGAGCATTCTAAATGCAGACCATAAATTTAGCATTAAGCGAGCTAATTGGCAAAATTTTTTTTAAGTTCACGAAGAGCTTATAAGTAGAACATCGTTTCTTACGCAGTATACAGGACAAACAAAATGTAACTTGTTTTTGTTATTTAAATTTCCAGTTATAATCCGGTTGTTCAGTAAAGAAACCAGGTAAATAACGTTGTTTAAACCGACTGTAATACTAAGATCATGTTAAATCAAATATGTTTATGGGTAATTTTAGTTTTAAGAATAATAATTATCATATCGACGAACATTGTGGTCTAAGCAATGGACCTCCCATAACGATAGTTTATGTGCGGGTGATACTAAGATTTATAAAAAAGTAAGGTAAGTCAGGGAGAGTTCCGCCACTTTATGAGAAAAATTTGCAGCAACCTTCATTTTCGTAAATTTTGCTTTTAAAATTTATGGAGGCACCCCTTGAAATGTTTGGATTGCAAATAAATATACACTAGCAACGAATTTAGGCTATTTATTAATATTTTTAATAAGTAAAAATAATGCAACCGGCCGATCTAACCCTCATATCCGGGTTAGAGCGCCCACCAATTACGGAATATAAATAAAACGACAATGTCTTCCTCCACAAATTTAATAATATAGTAAAATTATTGCTCCCTACATGTTTCGGGCGTCTAGACGTCCATCCTCAGGGGATACTATAATCGAGTTGACTATAAAAACTTTAAATGGTTGCCTCAAATTAATGAGTACAGCCAAAATTGAGTAGGAACCTCAGAAATTTGGTGGACATGTGAAAAATTATAATTTGTATATTTATAGAATGAAAATTTTTGTGAAAATATAAGAATTGAATAGGAAATATATTATTTTAAAAAGGTGCATTTTATTTTTGATGATGATTTTCAGAGTGTAAGTGTGTAAAGTGAACATGGTGGTGATTTAGCACTATTTCTGTATTTTATAAAAAAAGTTCTTTTTTCATTAAAATTTTCAAAAACATTTTATTAATGATTTCGTAATTTATATATTACCATGGGCATAGCCCCTCTGGTATAAAAAATTTCAATTTTTTTTTTTTTAAATTAACACGGAGCATGCCTCCAAAAATTTTATTTTAATTTTCTTTCTTCAGAACTACAATGTTTTTTTAGAAAATCATCATCAAAAATAAAATGCACCTTTTTAAAATAATATATTTCCTATTCAATTCTTATATTTTCACAAAAATTTTCATTCTATAAATATACAAATTATAATTTTTCACATGTCCACCCAATTTCTGAGGTTCCTACTCAATTTTGGCTGTACTCATTAATTTGAGGCAACCATTTAAAGTTTTTATAGTCAACTCGATTATAGTATCCCCTGAGGATGGACGTCTAGACGCCCGAAACATGTAGGGAGCAATAATTTTACTATTATTAAATTTGTGGAGGAAGACATTGTCGTTTTATTTACATTACGTAAACTCCACTGCAAGTATGGACTACTTTTTCAATTACGGAATAGACTGACTAAAAAAATCAAATAATTTGAAACTACATAAAACGTAACAATGGAGAGTTAATTGGAGAACCGGAACTAGTGGCAAACATGTTCGCAGCTGAATTTGAATCGGGCTTCATTACAGAAGATACCAATCATCTATTTTTACCGACTCAAAACTATTAAGAACCATCCATAAAAGCGATAGAAATAACTGAAGCCAAAGTCACGAACCTCTTAAACGAACTAAAATCAGACTGCAGCCCTGGCCCTGACAATATTAATCCAGTATTTTTAAAGAATGTTCCAGTAATTAAAAGCTCCCTAATCACACTTATGGAAAAAATCGATTGAAGAAGGCAAATTACCTCAACAGTGGAGGTCGTCGATTGTTATACCCATTTTTAAAAAGGGGGAAAAATTTAATCCCAAAAATTATCGCCAAATTAGCTTGACATCAATTCCGTGCAAACTCATTGAGAAACTAATCGTAGAATACTTTACTAACTTCTTTCTCCGAAACCAAATTCTACAATTTAGCCAGCATGGCTTCCTACCTGGTCGTTCAACAGTGTCCAACATATAAGAATGTGTAAACTCTTGGACTTCTTCATTGGATCAGAACAACCCCATTAATGTCATTTGCCTCGATTTTAATAGGGCCTTCGACATAGTGCCCCATAAAAGATTAATACAAAAACTTAAATCCTTTGTAGTAAGGGTAAATTTATTAAAATAGATCACTGACTTTCTTACCGACAGAACCAGCGTAGTCAGAATGGATGGTGCTACTTCACGGACATTTAAAGTCACATCAGGTGTACCACAAGGGTTAGTCCTGGGATCAATCCTCTTTAATCTGTACATCTGTCACTTACCAGTAGAACTTAGGTCAAATGTTTCTTTGTTCGCTGATGACACCAAATTTACACAAATCCTATTATACATTATGATATGTTGGTATCAGATCTGAAGACAATTGAACAGTGGTGTGACAAGTGGCTTTTGCATCTTAACAATGAAAAATGCACATTCCTCCATATACGCAACAATAACCCAAAAAGACGTTATGCTCTCAAAAACGTAACCATCAAACATGTTACTCACCAGAAAGATCTTAGAAAATCGAGCATTCATCCCCCAAATCTTGTAATGCCTTTTTAGTTATTTTAATTTTTTTTCTTTGGCATATTCTTTGGCTTTTTTGATCTATCTTTTTCCTTCTGCAAGTTAATTTTTTCCGACGTGTTTAGAATAGTTGCAAGCCGCCTTCCTTGTTTTTTGATCGAACAACCTGGTTAAGGTGAAAAACTACGAGTCGTTGTGGCAACTGGGTTAGTTTCTGAAGGTGTGTTTAAGACGGGCTGTGATGTAGCTGTCAAAACAAGTTTCATTCGAATGGTCACATAGACGTAATCTGGAATGGCAGCTAGATTGAAGGGTGCAATGCCTGTGGCTCTAAAACTCGACATTCCATTTTCTATGGTTGCAGATTTCCCCATACGATGCCTAAACGTTTTCCAAATTCCAATCTAGCTAAGTTTCGAGTCGGATTGTTCTTAAGGAAATTATTGCAAGCTGCGTAATAATGGTTTTTTAGTGATTTAAAAAATGAGTGGTCAAGCGGCTGGAGATAGTGAGTTGTGCGACTCGGCAGCAGACAAAGAAGAACGATATTGTTCTTTTCACAAAATTCAAACATAACTGGATGGTAATTATTAGTTCCAGTGGCGTCCCGGAGGGCCGTCTCACAAATAATATTGATAAAAAAACAATGTACGCCACTGACTTTATTAATATTTATTAATAAGCCATTTTTTAAAATCTAACAAATTAAAAGTAATAACAATTTAACAGAATATTCACAAAAAATGTTGGAACTGACCACCTCCCGCTTTTATGCAGGCTTCTGCTCTTCTTCTCATCGAGTGACGAACTCGTTCGAGAATTTCATGAGTGTTACGTATGTATGGTTTCACATCCGTCAATAATTATATTCCTAAGTTGTTTCACTGTCTCGATTAGTGTAACATAAACAAATGATTTTAGGTGCCCCCACAAAAAAAAATCTAGGCTGTTCTAGTCAGGCGATCTGGGTGGCCAGAATTGTGGTCCTTCACGACCTATCCAACGATTTGGGTAATCTCTATTCGAATACTCACTAGTCAATATGTCAAAGTGGGCTGGAGCACCATCATGCATGAACCAATGTTGTTGATACCTATGATACCGATCCAAACACTGATACAAAACTGTTCCTGAAAATGTGTCTCTGTAATAGCATGAGGATTTTCATAGGCCCAGTTATTATTATTATGAAAATTAAATTTTGCATTTCTGGAAAAATGCGTTTTGTCGGTAAATATAATGATGGAATCAAAGTGAGGATTTTCTGCAAGTCTTTGAGAATACCATCTACAAAATTACGTACGCGGTTCGAAATCTCTTGGAAGACGTGCGTGAACTCTTTGTATATGGTATATGGATAAAACAAAGTTTCTTTTAAAATTTCCCATAACATTGCAATAGCAAATATTTAGTTCCCTACTAATTTTTCTCGTACTATTTGCTGAATTCTCTTCGACTGCATATAGGACAGCCTTCTCAACTGCCAGAGTTCGAATTGCAGATTCAGTTAGACGACGATGAATGTTTATGAATATTTTTCTGCCTTGAAGGACACGATCAGAATACCTTTTTGATAGAGTCACCGGGCCTCCGCGGAATTACCATTAGCAAGACCATAAAGGAAATGCATTTGTGTCATATCCAAATTAGAATAATTATTTACCATTTTCTTAATAGCACAATCTACCTTTTGACCAGTCAGAACGAACTCTCACGGAAAGTCAAAAACATTATGTTCATAACAACAAAACAACGTTTCCTAACAACGATCAAAGTTAACTTGATTTTATTTTATCAATCTTTCGACATGCCATGAAGTGGATTTTATTACTTTTCTCGAAGACGAGGTAAGATACTGAAAAATAGCAGGAGACAAAAAGTTGTATTTTTAGCTGCCTGACCCGAAAACAATATAATAATTAATTAGTATATTTTTAAGCAAGTCAGTGGCGTACATTTTTTTTGCCAATATTATTCGTAGGACGGCCCCGGGACGCCACTAGACCGGAGTGGAATACAGGTGCCTTCACAGGTAAAAGTCCAACGACATTAGGTCGGGAGATCAAGGAAGCTAGGCAATAGGTCCTTCTCTACCTATCCAACGGTTTGGATAGACGTTATTCACATTCCCGCACACCAACGCTGAAACAAGGTGGTGCCCCATCTTGCATGAAGTACATATTTCGGCGGGTTTCAAGTGGTAAGAGCTCTATTAAATCCTGAAAAGTGTTCTTCTGAAGGAATTCCAAATAAAGTTGTCCATTCAAGCAATTCGGCAATACGAATGGTCCAATCAAAAAATTGCCAATGATTCCTGCCCACATCTTTATTGATTGATTGAAACTGATGTTGATGATGCGAGACAATAGCGGCATGAGAATTTCCATTAGCCCAAACATGTGTATTGTGTAAATTGGTGATACCACTTTTGGTAAACTCTGCTTCATCCATGGAAAGAATCATGTTAATGAAGTTGACATTATTTCGTTGCTGATCCAATAGTCAGTTTGCAAACTGCATTCTACGAGGAAAATCTTCAGGAATCAGTTCATGTACTTTTTGCAAATAATATGAATATAACACCTATTCTTGAAGAACTTCATGTACTATTGTTCTTGATGTATTAAACTGTGCTGATAATTTTCGAGTGCTCGTTGATGGAGCATTTCAAATATTTTCTCAGACTAAGTACTATTTTTTCCAAACTGTTCTAAATTATGAACAAGTTAATGATATGTGTTACCTTATTAACTGGGATCGCACACCGTTCTCCCTTAGACGTTGGTCAACTCTTTGAAATGTCTTCTGGTTTGGCATAGTACGATTAAGAAATCTTTTGTGATATAACCTTCTGGCTTCTAAAGCATTGCTAGACGCAAGACTATACATCAAATGCATATCTGCATACTCAATGAACTTGTAGTCCATAGTTCGAATTAATTCACAATTAAATTCACCACAAAATCCAGAAATCAGTAAATTAATATCGAAGTATGTAGCGATGTGAAAGATGACAAGTTCTTATATGCAGGATATTATATTTATTTCGTACCAAAGTAACGTTTGCAACAACAGTACGTTTTCTCGGTGCCGATGAATAAATAAAACGCATATTTTTTGCGAGCATAGGTCTTCTACAACTATTCGTTTATTATTTTTTTTTACGAAAATGGTTCATTTTATCGACAATAAACAAGAGTACTTTTTTTTAGTATAAGGTGCAAGCTACCCAGATTTATTTTTTTCTACGCCTTTATCATACAGGGTGTTAAAAATTGAAGCATTAAGTTGGAAACTTAGTCCGCCTCTGGTAAACTAAGAAAGCTAAATATGTTTCAAGAACACTATTTTAAGAGGTCCTTACTAGTGTTTATCACATTAAATTTTTGCTAAATTACATTAGGTGCTTAAAGAGTTATTCAAGAAAAACCGATTTCCAGCGGCGTCCATCAGGGGCACATATCTCCGTAGGAAGGGCCTGTAAGGAAAAATTGTATAGCAACATGTCATCTTATTTAGCATTAAGTTGTACAGCTTAGTCCGCCCTAGGTAAACTAAATAAGCTAAATATGTTTTAAGAACACTATTTTAAGAGGTCCTTACCTACCTTAGGAACTTGTCATCTTATTTTTTCGTGCTTTATCTGAATGAGAGATTTCCCACATTTTCCCGGACACCCTGTATATTTCGGTGGCGCATAGTGGGAGAAAAAGCCATTGCTACTTTGTCTACTTAAGCTTTCCTTGCTCAGGTTCTTATTTGTTGCAAATCAAATCACTTAATGTCTAGAACACAATAGGTAAAGGATTTCTTACAATAAATGGTTGACTTCGTTTAACTACCTGGGACGTTTTGCAAGAGCTCGGCCATAAAAATGCAAATAAACTGTCGGTCAGGGTCGGATATAATTTGTAATTATAGCAGGTAATATTTAACTATCTTGTGCTTGCGATAACGTCTTTCAGTCTTTGTGTTTCTTAGGATGTGTTCAAGTTGTGCTATGGTTACGATACAATAATTTTAAATTATTTACCAAAAATTTATACGTATAAAAACAGATATTATGTGGCGTCCGTGGGTAAATATTAATAGTGGTTCTTCTAGTGTTCCGTTGAAGAAAAACCACTTATCTCTTGATGCTAAAAACATTGTAAAAAATGTATATAGTTCTTTACTTGACCAAAGACTTGAGGCGAGTGCTGCCGCAAGTTTAACAAGTGATATGACTAAGGTGCCTCTTACTACAGTAAGACGAATTGCAGTAAATTCCGTCAAATCAAGAAAGAAGAGTATAGATACCGGTTTCAAGAAAAGTATCGATGAAGGCGATAAGGACCTAATAAGACGAAAAATCTACACCATGTACGAAGAGCAACGTGTCCCTACATTAAAGAGTCTAAAACTGGGCTTCAGATATCGTAAAATTGATAAAAGACAAGTACTGATGGAATCCGCCCGTTTAAGAAAATGGCGTTACGAATATATAATACCCATAAGAAAATACCGATCTGAAAATCGTCCAATAATTTACCTCAACGAGACGTGGTTTGACACCCACGAAATTCCTTCCAAAGGATGGTCTACTTCATCCGGCAAGTGCACAACAAAAGCTCCGTCAAATAAAGGGAAAAGAATTACTATCTTACATGCAGGACCAGAAAACGGTTGGGTCCCAAATGCCTTGTGGCTTTCTGAGAAAAACATTAAAGACTCCTGTGTAGATTACCATGAGGATACGACGGCAGAGCTGTTTGAAGAATGGTTCCAGAATTGTCTTTTGCCTAACATTCCTCCGAATAGCGTGATAGTAATGGACCACGCAAGCTATCATAGTCGACAATTACGGAAGATTCCAGGCTCAAATAACACAAAATTAGAAATTCAAAACTTTATGGCGGCGAATGGCATACTCGTATATTTGGAAGAGAATTATACCAAAAATTAACTTTTACAAGTTTTAAATGCATTTTCTATCAAGAAAACATATGTTTGTGACACAATGGCAGCGGAAGTGGGGCATACAGTGCTACGGCTCCCTCTCTATTATTGTATTTTTAATCCCATAGAACAAATGTGGCACCAATTAAAATCAAAGGTTCGGTCACAAAATATCTCTCCGACTTTAAGTTGGACCATAGTTGGAAAAATTAAGTTCGTCATGTTATAACTATTGAAAATTCATATGTTACTCTAGACACAATTAAACCGATTATAATTAATTTGGATGATAGCGATAGCGACACAGAACTAAAATAAATATAGAACAGCATTGTATAACATACATATATACCGGGTGTTGCATCGTCGAGCGGGACATAGGAAATCCCATGTAATTTTAAATGGGGTCAATTATTGGCTTCCCTAATTATTTTAGAGAAAAATTCTATTTAGGTTTATTAAAGAGCACTAAAACCCACATTCAAAAGAATAACTTTAGATATTTTTGATGAGCCCGTTTACGGGTTATCGCCGATTTCTTTTTAACTATTTCTCCTTTTTATGGCCCCGTATTTGCGGGCACCAGTCAAGGTAAAAGATGACTGTCAAATAAAGTTGTCATTTTGAAATGTGTGCTTTATTGTTATAAAAACTCGTACATCGAAAATATTAAAGGTGTATTTATGAGTACAAATTAATCTGAATAAAACTAAAATAAAATATCCAATTACAAGGTTAATTATGACATTTTACATGTTTCAATATTTTACTTAATAGGTAGGTAGGTACTATTAAATTGTTAGAACTTTAGGATTTAAGAAGATGTTCAAATATTCCTCCATTGACTGCTAGACAATAACCGAGGCGATCATAAAATTCTCTTCTTACATTCGCTAGTTGGTAAACTGAAATTCTATTGCATTCGGCAGAAATAGCATTTTTTAACTCGTCTAGATTTGGGTATTTTTTATCTTTGTATATCCTGTTTTTTAAATGGCCCCAGAGAAAGAAATCATTTGGCGATAAATCAGGAGACCTGGCTGGCCAATTTACTGTATGATTTAATCCAATAACATTTCCATTAAAAGCACGGTTTAAATATTCCCGGATAGCCAGGGTACTATGTGCCGGGCAGCCATCCATTTGGTACCAAACTTCCTGATTTTCCCTGGCGGCATCATGTAAAGTAGGTAAAATATGATCTTCAAGTAGTTCCAAAAAATATTCTGCATTTAAATTTCGTGTAAGAAATAATGGTCCGATAATATTTTCTCCGAAAATCCCAGCCCATACATTAACTTTTTGTGGATATTGCGTCCTTGTTTCCACAAACCTGTGTTGGTTTTCTTTGCTCCAATATCGATAATTTTGAACATTGGGTTCATTGTTTAAGGTAAATATGCATTCGTCAGTGAAACAAATGTTTTTTAAAAATTCCCTATCCATGTTTGCTCTTTCCATCATACCAAAACAAAACTCCTGTCGTCGTATTTCGTCCCTATCTCTTAGCTCTTGGTGCTTTTCATATTTGTATGAATAATATTTATGTCGTTTCAAAGCTCGTAACGCTGTGGTGTGATCTAATCCTATGTCATCCTCAAGTTTCCTTGTGCTGATCTTCCCATCATTTTCTTGGTAATATTCCAGTTTATCGGCTTATGCGAAAAATGGCGTAAAATGAAAAACGTTTCTTGCAATATGTAGCGCGTACTTTCTAAACGACAAATCCGCGAGCGGAAAAACATTTTTTTAATTGGAAATATAAAAAAAATGCGAAAATAGTCGACCGAAAAGCACAGTGAGAGTGACAAGTGAGGTTATGTTTCTCTAGCTGTTAGTCACTCGACAAAAATTGTAATAATTATAGACTTATATTGGTTAAACAGGCGCTAACACGGCATCTAATCCACCTTTTTGGTTCCAATTCGGTATATGCGACATAAATCAACAAGAGTTTTTCATTTTTTTTTCATTTTTGTCACAAGCGGGTACCCTATTTTCACGTTTTTTTTATATTTGCAATTAAAAAAATGGTTTTCCGCTCGCGGATTTGTCATTTAGAAAGTACGTGCTACATATTGCAAGAAACGTTTTTTATTTTAAGCCATTTTTCGCATAAGCCGATAAACTTGAGTGGTACCATTTTCTTCCACGCACAATAAAACTTGCAAGTCCCTATCATTCCTTGCATCTCTTCTTTGTTCCTGGCTTTCATCACATCTGCAGTTATTTATTACAGTGCCTTTTGTCTCAAATTTCTTGATAGTCCTTTCGACTGTAGATTTTGCAGGTATCGGTCTATTCGGATACAGAGCAGCAAACATGTCTGACACATTTTGATAACTATTTCCTTGATAATACCATTTAATCATCAATATTTTTTCTTCAGAAGTGTAATTCATGGCTAATATTTTCGATGTACGAGTTTTTATAACAATAAAGCACACATTTCAAAATGACAACTTTATTTGACAGTCATCTTTTACCTTGACTGGTGCCCGCAAATACGGGGCCATAAAAAGGAGAAATAGTTAAAAAGAAATCGGCGATAACCCGTAAACGGGCTCATCAAAAATATCTAAAGTTATTCTTTTGAATGTGGGTTTTAGTGCTCTTTAATAAACCTAAATAGAATTTTTCTCTAAAATAATTAGGGAAGCCAATAATTGACCCCATTTAAAATTACATGGGATTTCCTATGTCCCGCTCGACGATGCAACACCCGGTACGTGTAATATAATATAAGTTTAACTACTAGGTATTGCGGCTTTTCAGTGTTAAACATTTTTTGTTGTAGGTAGGTATACCTACATATGTAATTTTTTTTATATATCATATCGCTGACAAATGTAATTATTTCTTTAGTTTTTGCAAGACTTATCTGAAGCAATTTTAACCAAATACAAAAAGTGCTTGTTTTATTAGATTTTACTTGATATACTATGTATAAGGCTTTATATTTTAATTTATTTGTAAGATTTTGTTCTAATACACAGTGGCGTAGCCAGCCTTGCAGGGCGGGAGGGGCAAACATACATGGGTGCGCTTTATGATTTTTTAGAACCACTGTTAGTATTAAAAATATGGTGTTCGTTTTTCAAAATATGTTACCAAATACTTTTCAATTTCAATAAATATGTTACAGGGTGTAATAAAAGTATATTTTTTTTGTGTATACGGGCACCAAGGGGCGCCAAGCTAGGTGGGCGGGGGCCCCCTGGCCCCTACCTGGCTACGCCACTGCTAATACAATAATTGCAAAATTGACAATAAATGATTTTTGATTTGATATGTATTATTTATTTAGGATATTTCATGTAATTAAATAATATATTGGTTAAACGTAGCAATGTGTGTAAAATTACCTGTTCTCTAAAAACCTCAATAATTTTAATTAGATTGCATAATTACCTTCATATTATATTATATACCGAATTAAATATCCTAAAGTCCTACCCTATAGTGTATTTGCTTGTTGATTGTGTATAACAATGGGATTAAACCGGTAGTTTTATTGCAGTTAATAAGTCGATACCATTTAGGGTGAAAAATACTGTACTCTGTATTTTATAGGAGTCACAAAGTTTTGGAAAATATAGGTAAATTTAAAAAATACATTTATTTGAAATCATGTATTTAGTTTAATTTAATATACAAAGACACCTATCATGTTCACTTGTGAGTTTCTGTAAGAAAAAAGTATAGTTTACGAAAACAATATTTAATATTACATACTTAATATAAATATAGAACACATTTTATTAACTAATACGATGTTTTCTTGTTTCTAATTCTATTTGCAGAATTGGTGATGAGCATGGCATAGTTGACACCGCGCCAATTCTTTAGTGCCTGTAGAATTGCTATATTTGTTCCCATATTTATAAACACTCAACTATAGTCTCATTAAACTCCTTTTCGTATGCCTTTTCAAAACGTGTTTTTTTTTTGCATTTGGAAAACTGTTCTTTTCTTTGATATAAACTGCTGTTGATCTTAGTTGTCGATTAACGATGACTCCTTTGGCTTAATTTTAGATGGTGTGTATTGACATTTTGATTGTATGTTTTCATCACCAGGCAATTATTCTCAATGGTTTAAAGATTGCTTCTTGATTTTCTTAAGTATCAAAAAATGCAGACGATACGCAGATATCGTTACAAAATATATTCAAATATGTTACTATATTATTATTATTTTATTATTTATATAATTATGTATACTGCCAGTATTAACCTATGGGGCAGAAACGCTAACTCTTACCAAAAAAACGGCGCACAAGCTGCGAGTAGCCCAGAGATCTATGGAGCGGTCGATGCTTGGACTGTCACTGAGAGACAGAATACCCAATACGACTATACGACAGAGGACGGGTATAATTGATGTCGTGGAGAGAGTAGCAACCTTGAAGTGGAACTGGGCAGGCCATTTGGCACGAACAATGGATGGAAGATGGTCAAAGCGTATTCTGGAGTGGAGGCCAAGGCACGAAGCCTACAGGAACAGAGGTAGACCACCAACAAGATGGACGGACGACATTAAGAGAGTCCGGGGAGACTGGATGCAGAGCGCACAAGACAGAGAGCGGTGGCAGACACTAAGGGAGGCCTATGTCCAGCAGTGGACGCGAACGGCTGTTTGATGATGATGATAATGACTATATTATTAAACATGTATCACTTTTAGAAGCCCGGGGTAGTATTATAGTTATTGACATTAATTAGATTACCGTCCGGTTCAATCACGGGTTCAAGTTTCTTTGAAACTATTGTTGATTTTTTTTTTAAATCCTATTACCCCAGGGCTTTAGTGAACACATTATATTACTCGGTTACTCACTTCCAAAACATATGTTATTTTGATACTATTATTAGTGATGTAATTTGTATACTCCACAACAATAGACTGTTAAAAAAGAACAATCAAATTTAACATTTTTTTAAAGTCTTAAAAGGTCCACTCTCTTTCTCTTGTCAATTTAACTCATAAGGTTTATGTCAAATAGTAAGTGATAAAATATGCTATTATTTTAACATTAATTTGACATTATTGTACACGGTGTCCACTTTTCGAAGCAATTGCAGGGTATCTCGGTAACTAGTAAAGATAGAGACTTGCAGTTTTTCCATCAAATATAAAAATAATATACAGGGTGTCCCATTTAAAAAAATCATATATTTGCTTTCAATCTCGAAAAGTAAGACCCCCAGGAAAAATAAGGAGCATGCCACTGAATTCTACTTAAAGAACTCTCTTAGAAACAGTTTTCATTTTTTTGATGAGTTAATGGATAACCAAAATACAGGAGATGGTCAAAAAGCAAACATTTTCGAAAATACCCTGTAGCTTTAAAACTAAGAAAGCTATGACAATTCTGTTTACGGCAACTTTTGTATCACGAAAAGTAGCGACGTAATAAAAAAACCGCAAGTCTCTATCTTTACTAGTTACTGAGATACCCTGCAAGTCCAGGGTGTCTTCTTTTCGACACTTTCGACGGGTATCTCTGTTATTAGTACAGATAGAATGATGCGGATTTCGCAAACCTGTGTCACTTTTTTGTTAAATAAACGATGCCCTAAACGGATTTATCATGGCCATCTTGGTTTTTGAGAAACAGGGCGCAATTGAAAATGGTGCATTTTCAGACACCCCTTGTATTCTAGCTATCTTATACCCTATCGAAAATGTAAAAACAGGTTGTTATACAGTTTTTTACGTACAATTCAGTGGCGTACTTAGTATTTTTCCAGGTACCCCCATTTGTGAGAAATATACCAAAGTTATTTTTTTTTAAATGGACCGCCCTGTATATTTATTCATAGTTGCATTCTGCTTACTGAGAGCTTTCCAAAAGCATATAATAGTTGACACTTTGTTTTAACAGGACGGTTAAAATTTATATTTTTTAAATAACAAACTTTAAATTGGCAGTAGGCCTTGGATTCTGTTTTAATAAAAATAATTTATTTCTGACCGGTATATTATTAGCTTATAACGTCTTAGTTACGCGGGAGTGATAAGGGTCATAACTCCCTTGGGATATTAAGAAAAATTTGACATAAAATCAAACGATTGACATCTAATGTCAATTTGATTGTCATCTATTGAAACATTTGTTCCACTTTAAAAATGAACAAAATGTTACTAAAATCGGTCAGAAATAAAATTATCTATGTATCACTGGAATTATAAGGGTCTCAATTACCTCGGGCAATTGCTGTCCCTCGGGCCAAAGGCCCTAGGGACGTAAGCTTTGCCCTCGGTAATTAAGACCACTATAATTCCCTAGATACATAAATAACTATTATTGACGATACAATACGCCATGAATATTACCTTATAGTTTAATTTCAAACTTTTTAAGTTTTTTATTATTTACGATAGTGAAAACGAATTTTTTCTTGTATATTAATGGAATAAACAAAAACATCTACTAGTAGGCCTAGACTTATTCAGGCTATAAAACAAAAGTTTCTTAATGGCGTTTTTTATTAACGATGGCCCAAAAGTTTGAGAATTATGAAAAATACGATATGCTAAATAAATTATCAGTAACTTTTTAAACTTTAATACCTAAATCCAATTCTGACAAGAGCTAAAGGCCATTAAGAAACTTGTTTTATAGCCTGAATAAGTCTAGGCCTACTAGTAGATATTTTTGTTTATTCCATTAATATACAAGAAAAAATTCGTTTTTACTATTGTAAATATTAGAAAACTTAAAAAGTTTGAAATTAAACTATAAGGTAATATTCATGGTGTATTGTATCGTCAATAAATTGTTTTTATTAAAACAGAATCCAAGGCCTACTGCCAATTTAAAGTTTGTTATTTAAAAAATATAAATTTTAACCGTCCTGTTAAAACAAAGTGGCAACTATTATATGTTTTTGGAAAGCTCTCAGTAAGCAGAATGCAACAACAGAATGAATAAATATACAGGGCTTTCCATTTAAAAAAACATAACTTTGGTATATTTCTCACAAATGGGGGTGCCTGGAAAAATACTAAGTACGCCACTGAATTCTACGTAAAAAACTGTATAACAGCCTGTTTTTACATTTTCGATAGGGTATAAGATAGCTGAAATACAAGGGGTGTCTGAAAATGCACCATTTTCAATTTCGCCCTGTATCTCAAAAACCAAGATGGCCATGATAAATCTATTTGGAGCATCGTTTGTTTAACAAAAAAGTGACACAGGTTTGCGAAAACCGCATCATTCTACCTGTACTAATAACGGAGATACCCGTCGAAAGTGTCGAAAAGAAGACACCCTGTACATCGAAAAATGGACACCCAGTACAGTTAAAATAACGGCTTAGTTAGTTAATTTAACACTTTATTTATGTAAATATTAACCTATCTTATAAATCACAGTTCTCAAGTGACAAAAAAGCATCTTAACTAACTGCGATACTCATTTCTGCAGTTTTACTGTGTAAAAACGTTAACATTACTGTTTTTTAATCACGCAACAGCTCGTCTTGAATAGATTTAACTTGTATACGTTATTTATTTTGACTTTCGTACTCATACAAAATGAGTACCTTCAAATATCAGTTAAACATACCCAAAATAATAAGTTTAATTTATTGTTGTGAACAAAACGGAATATTTCACAATTTGACTTTAGAAAAGTGAAAAAGTACTATGAATTATTTAAGCTAGAAGAACGTTTTTTTTTCGTTTATACAATTTAAATAACTATAGTGCCTACTCGTTCATTTCTCCAAAAATGATAAAATGGAAATACAAATTAAAAAGGTATGCTAATTGTGACGCAATATAGTTTTATAGAAACGCAGTTAATTGTCGTAAAATTGTAGGTAGGTTATTTTAACTGATATTTATGATTCCATCAGGTTACCAGAACAAAAAGAGTCAGACTTTTACCTACAAAATATATTAAAAATCAGTAAGTTATATATAAACTTAAGTCTAGTTTATTTAAGCGCGAATCGCTAATTTCGTTATCATTGATTAATACTAATTAATAAAGGGCGGAATATATGCACTTAAATTCAGCCAAAATATGGGCATATACATGCCTTGTTTTCCTTTAAAATATGTAGTTATATGCATTTTTTAAATGAAATCGTATAAAAGGCATTTATTACTAAATATTTTTCAACTAAAGAGGATTGTCTTCTATCAGTAAAAATATGTTTATACAAGAAAAAGCTTTTTTTTAACATCCATTGATGTAATCGGACAATACTGCAACTTAGGTAGTAAAGATAAGGCCAAGATACAACTTCGTTGGATGGTTGTTGGATGGGTTACCTTCATAAATGCTTTTTACTGTAGTTAAGTATTAAAATCATTCATTCTTTTTTACAGTTACATCTAATTTGTTCCTTACTTGACCTCCTACTTCACCGGGAATGTTATTACATTTAGCGGAAAAAGTTTCAACAATACTAATTGAGTCTCTTAAACTTAAATTTCTACTCTCTGACGAGGATATTATGCCCGGTATAAAACTGAAGTTGACCTTAATAAAAACAAGAACTTTAACTACACTTGCACTTTTTAACAACTTTTACCTTGCACAACCCACTGCGAACTGTCATCTAAATCCAAAATTAATTCTTTAATGGCTTTGAAATGTTCTGCGTAGAATATCGCGGCCTTTATCCATGTTCCCCACTGGGTAATTACAAGTTCTGGAGGTAAACTAACTCCTGGTAATCTCTCCTTATACACTCTTAGAGGTGCTTTTAGGAACACTTTTTAACATTTAAAATCCATTTATTCACTAAAGGATAATCTGACGGTTTCTGCGACCCGGTTTATTATATGTAAAATACAAGTGACATGTACGATATTGGGGTAAAAGATTCTTAA
Organism: Polydrusus tereticollis; assembly: GCA_963920685.1. Lineage (NCBI taxonomy): Eukaryota > Metazoa > Arthropoda > Insecta > Coleoptera > Curculionidae > Polydrusus > Polydrusus tereticollis. The sequence goes on along the minus strand of OY987329.1, from coordinate 80,576,182 downwards.
GTGTTGGCCTACTTTTACCATATACGGTGCTGTATCAGACAAAAGCACTAAGGGGCACTAAGGGACTGCTCAATAAATCGGTTTATGGTCACATTATTAATTTTGTCTAGCTGCTTAGAAGCTATTAAATATGGGTTTGTTGCTTTATATTCTTAAAGTGCTCCAATCATAAGATGTGCGATATATCTGCCACAAGCATCTGTGCTTTCATCAACAATAATGTGAAAATTTTTATCTCCCAGTGAAATTCTAATTTCTTCTAAAACGGTTTCGTATAATGAATGGACATTCTTCTTTCTAAGCGTGGATTTGTCAGGAATGGTTTGATGACAATATTTTTGCAAAAATCCTCTAAATTGCAATTTTGCAATTTTTTGAAGGGTGTGTTTGCTGCGACCAAAGTCTTGCATAGGTCTTCTTGAAAACTACCTTTTCATGCTCATAAAATAATAATTTGGGAAACATATGCATTTTATTATAAAATTGGCAAAATATGCAAAAAATGCATATACAGGGTGTTTCAATAAAAACTCCCAGGCCAATTATTTCGAAAACTATAAGTAACATGTAAATTCTGTAAACGCCAGTTTTTAGCCTCTATGATTGGCTTCACAACTGTGTAAAAAATGTAGGTGGCGCCATATTGCAAAGAATTTGCTCGATGACAGGAACTTTTAAATGTTGTGCTTCTTAAAGATAATTATTTTTGATCAAATTATGTCTCAAAAAATTTTTTGATAAATCCAACATGAACGGAGATATTTGGGGTTAAGTTTTTTATTAAAATAATTTTAACGAGTATTTTAATTATAAATATTTTTAATATTCTTTAGCAGATTTTAATTTAATTTTGGTAATGATAATTTTAGTGATAAAACGCCCATGTAGCGCTAAATTATTACGTTCAGTGACGTCTCAGGAGACGCCTTAACAAATAATATTGGCTAAAATAAGACGCCACTGAGTTTTTGATAATTTTTATATTTTTTTCGGATTAAGCAACTAAAAATATCCTTTCATTGTCTGTTAATCTATTTTCATATTTTGCTTCGTTTTGCACTTTCCATATATTCCGCCCTTTATTAATTAATCCCTAAATTTTATTTAAAATTTTTCTAATTGAAATAATACTTGCGATGTAATAAAAAATAATTTTCGTAATATCTAATGGTATTAAATATTATTTCCCATATCATAAAACTATAATAATATATAATATAGGTATACAATACACCTTGAGGAAATATTCTATTTTGAATTAAAAAATGTATATTTTGGAATATTCAACTTATCTTAGAAAATATTTTCTTGTTTAACAAATATTACACACATTACAATATTTTTACCTTATAACTAACTTAAACTGATTTTTTGTAACATATATTCCGTTATAACACATAAAATATTTTCAGTTTACATGTTTTAAGGATAATACTTTGTTAGGTGTACAAATTCGTTCTTAAAAATTGATAAAAACAGTTATCTACACACCTATCTAGGGGTGCGGCTCTCCTTAAATAGGTGTGGAAATTGTAGAAATGTATATACCCAATATATTATTCTAACGGCAAACTGTGAATAGCGCCCCAAAAATGATATTCCAAAAATTCCAGAAATCTCACTTATTTAAAGTTGTCTTAAAAAAAGGGTCCAATAATATGATATTTTAGCACACCACACCTAACATTTACAGGCCCAGCGTATTGACTTTTACAATTGATAACCTAGTGTGGATTTTTATTTATATTAATACATTTAAGTACATACCGGGTGATGCAGGGAATGGGACTATTCAGCGCAGCCTTTTCAGCACTGCCGTTTCTGCGCCGCCGTTTCACCACCAGGACGTTTCAGCGTTGCCCTTTTTAGCGCCGTTCATTTCAGCGCCAAAATTTTTTAATATTTTTAAAGTTTAATAATTTTATGATACTAATTACGGATTATTATTATAATTATTATTACAAAGTTCCCTTTGTTATATTATGAGAGTAACTACATACTTAATAGTCAGTTAAAAAATAAAGAGAAAGAATTTAGTGGATAAACTGTATTATAAATTAATTAATTAATTATTATTGTTACCCTTAATTGTATATATATTAAAAATGTTATTAGTTTGTAGTACCAATATTGTATCTTTTTGTAGTTTTATTTAATAAATTCTATTTATTAAACAAATTTTAGTTATTGCTTTTTTTTTAGTTTGTATTACCAATATTTTATCTATTTTTAATTTTATTTAATAAATTCTATTTAGATCATTTTTATTATAAATATTTAATTATAAAATCTTGAAAAATAATTTAGCGCTGAAATGGGCCGGCGCTGAAATGTCCTAGCGATGAAACGGCGGCGCTGAAACGCCTGCGCTGAATAGTCCTAGACCCCTTAGTTAAACATAGGATATCCTGTGTAAATTTTGAGGTGGCTAAATATTGGCTCCCCTGTACATTTTAGAGGAAAATTCTGTCATAATTTTTTGTAGATGCCGATATAATTAACTCATGTGCCAAGTTTTAATAAATTATATTGAGCCAATCCTAACTTATTCAATTAAATGTGATGGCAAAATTACGAAATTTTCATAGTTTAGGTAGTACAGCAAACACCAGCAAATAATTTCTATGGCGCTATCGTCAAAAATTGACGTAACACTTCGTTTTACCAATCCGGCAATCACACATCCAAAATAAAAGACACCATTACGTTTTTCTGACTAAGCCACTAATTTAACATAACATACCTAAGACGAAAGATTTTCATTAAAACATTAATTAATTAAATGTTCAAACAACCCTACATTAACAGCTAAACAATATCCTAACCGATCATAAAATTCATGTCTAACATTACTGAGTTGATATTGAGAAACTCTGTCACATTCTAACAAAATACGTTTTTTATCTGGGCTAGTACTTCAAATTTTAAATCTTTATAAATAAATTTTTTTAAGTGACCCCACAGAAAGAAGTCGTTTGGCAAAAGGTCAGGAGACCTGGCTGGCCAATGGATTAGATGCCATGGTCCAATAATCTTTCCGTTAAAAATATTTTGTAAGTATTCCCTAACCATAAAAGAATTATGGGCAGAACAACCATCCATTTGATACTAGATCTCCTAATTTTCGGGTACAACTTCTCCTAGTGCGGGTTCAATTCGATTTTGTAGTAAGTTCAAATGCTCTTAAAACCGTTTCCTGTATAACACCACTTACTCATAGTTACTATTTCCTTAATGAAATAGCTCATGTTTAGCTTTAATTAAAGCGCCTTCAACGAAAATGTTGTCACTGACGCTACTTTTCGTTTTGTCAATGATAATTTGCTGGTGTTTACTGTATTACCTAAACTGAAAATTTCGTAATTTTTTTATTCACATTTAATTGAATAGCTTAGGATAGGCTTATTAAAATTTATTCAAACTTAGCACATATGTTTATTATATCGGCCTCTTCAAAAAATTATGCTGCAATTTGTCTCTAAAATGTACATATTTAGCCACCTCAAAATTTGCATGGGATTTTCTATGTTCAACTAAGCCATGAGTATGTAGTGTATGTGTATATGAAACCGGTATGCATGTTTATAAATGACGATCTGAAAATTTTAAATACTTTTGATTTCGGATTTTCGCATAAGATTTAGGTATAATAAAAAAAACAATAATAATAAACTGAAATATTTAGACGAAATAAAAAAAAATTAATAAAGAATTGAATTGTAATGAATGAAAGGAAAGAGGCAAGGTATCTTTCCGGTCTCTCTTAAAATTTTTGGCCTTTCGGTCTAGACCGGTAAAGCGATATTTTCCCGTTAACAAGTTATCTGGTGCCTGCTTTTCGGTTAATTGAAAAAAAAAATTATGCAATTAATGCGTCAAATGCTTCTTAAAAGAACACAAACTGACTACAATAAAGAAAGTTTAGAAGATTACCTGAACTAAAAAAAACTAAACAACAAAAAAATATTTTACTGGTAACTAAGTATACAGGGTGAGTCGGGAGGAATGGGCCTAACTCTAAGGGTATAATCTATGTATCAAAATAATAAGAAAAAACTCAAATGTTGTTATACAATATTCATTTGTTTTTAAGTAACAGCGTTAAATAAAATAATAATATTGTTTACCAAAGTATTCAACATTAACATTGTTTTAAATAAATAATTGGTTTAGTAAATTTTCAGAAATACCGCCATTGACTTCCAAACATTTCCTGCTTCGTTTACGAAGGGCGCGCGTGGATCTTCTAATTGATTCGTACCTTTTTTAATATTGAGTACAGCATTTCTAATGCGTCTAATTAATGCATCCCTAGTATCTACTTTTACTTTGTAAACCTTAGTTTTTAACCAACCCCATAAATTGTAGTCCAACGGCGTGAGGTCCGGCGATCTAGGAGGCCAACTAATAGGACCACCGCGACCAATCCAAACCCCTGGAAGCCTTTGGTCTAAATATTGCTTGACCTGACGATCGAAATGGGCAGGCGCTCCGTCGTGTTGATAATACAGTTCAATTCTGATGTTTAAAGAAATCTCCTCCAGTAGTCATTGCAACTCATTTTGTAAAAAACTTAAGTAGTGATCCGCTGTAAAGCGATTTTTCAAAAGAAAAGGGTTAATTAAATTATTATCGATGATGCCGCACCACACGTTTACTGAAAACCTGTGTTGAAAATTACTTTCGACTATTGCGTGAGGATTTTCGTCCGACCATACATGGGAGTTTCGATTATTATTGATGCCCTTACGGGTGAATGTAGCTTCGTCAGCAAAAAGTATGTGCGGTAAAAGATGACGATTATTAATTATCCACTCACAAAATTGCATACGCTTGGCGTAGTCTCCAGGTTGAAGATTCTGTACACGCTGTACATGGTACGGGTATAAGCCTTGCTCGTGAAGCGTATGGATCACTCTTTTTTGGGGAATCCCCAACTAAATTTCAATTCTTCGCGAGCTCGTCGTCGCATCTTCTTCTACTAAAGCTAGAACATTTTCTATTTCTTCTAAATCCTGTTGAATGGCTCGTTCGGATGTTACATTAGCACTTGGAAGCGTTCCGGTCTCGCAGAGTTTGTTAAAAACTCTGATAAAGGCCTTTCTGTTCGGTGTTCTTTCATGTGGAAATCGTTCACGATATTCTTCAGCAGCCGCTGCAGCATTTCCATTACACAAACCATAAATAAAAACCATATTGGCGTATTCGAGATGTGAATAAATGCGTGGCATTTTATAAAATTAAAATGATACAAACCCGAAAGTTAACGGTGAATCAATGTAGCATTTTATACTGACACTAATAGGATAGTGACTGCACAACAATCAAAAGCAAACAATAATAACATTTATTACAGGAAAACTAAATTAATGCAATATTTTGTTTTTGCCTTATAACTTGAAAACAAATGAATATTGGATAACAACATTTGAGTTTTTTCTTATTATTTTGATGCATAGATTACACCCCTAGAGTTAGGCCCATTCCTCCCGACTCACCCTGTATAAATCACCATAAACCAATATTTTAATATCCGGTATTTAAAAGTAAATGAATTATTATTAACCATAACTTGTTTTGTTCTATACAATTAAATGTTGACAACAAAAAAATTCATATTGCCTCAAAAATCGGCCAGATATTAATTCGTTCGTGAAGACGCGTTCATTTATTGATTTATTAAACTCAGCAGAAAAATTACAAATCACACAAAATGTATCCAATTATCGTTTTGCATACAGCTCTTTAACAACGTATGTGAAAGTGTGGACAAATTATTAAAGAAATCGGACAATAATTCCCGAATTCGTTGAGTAAAATTGCAATTACCGATACCCCGGTCAACATAACAGATTTCGACAGTACTTATTATAAGTAAAAGCTCGCTTAACTTTAACTTCTTTACCAATATGTGCAGATTATTTATTGATTTACATATTATGCAAAAATAAAATAATCAGTTGTTGTATTATTTTTTCGTTTTATTTATCACTTACGTATAATTTCTAATGTTTCCATTGATCAGGGTTTTTACTAACTTTATTAATTTTTTTGATTGCTGACAGCAGCTACTTCGGTATAGTGAAGTTTACATTATACCATTGATATTTTGACTGCCATATAACTCGAATTATCCCTTTGTTCATAAAACGCACCAAATTTACATCTTTTCATGCAGAGCCGGAGTACAATTTGCTATATAAATTTAAGTAGGTATAAATACCTACACAGTAAAAAGTATCCAAAAATCATTTCAGTAGTGGTAAAAAAAAGTAGTGTTAATGTTAACACCCGGATCAACATAATTTACTACATTTTTACACTCATATTGGACCAAAGTTGTTGTATTGAATTTGCCTATGAATTTAACTCTCTAAAAAGTTAATTTTGTTGAATGGGTATAAATAATACATTATTTATTTCATTTTACACTCTATCACGAAAATTAAATAGTGACAATTAATAACACCATATTAGCGTGTAAATAAACCCCGCTAGAAGGTTATTTTAACAGATTAAGTGTAAAACTTGTTCTTTAATCGTTTTACCGAAAAGACAGGCGGCAACAAGTGGTGTGAAATTCTAGGAATTGACAGATGACGCCGACGCTACTTGCAAATTCAACTCTTAAGTCAGTCTGATTGTGCTATAGAATAATGTTATATTTAAATTAAAATATAGAAACAAAGCAAATTTTTGTAAAGTGCCAAATGAGAGTGCCTCTTATGAGGATCTTGTTAAATTGGGTAAGCATATTAACGAAATTTAATAGAAACCTTACTAATAAATACGCCATTTTTAAGAAACTAAGTAGGTATTTACATTGCTACAGTTTTCCGTCTAGCTTTTAAATTTTTCTGATATAAGCTTATAATATAAATGTATTCCTTTTTTATATAAATACTTAGGTACCTACCTACATATTTTATTTGATAGATCTCTAAATAAATATACGATTAATATAATACTCGTCATTTCCATTCTTTTATATTGTTCCAAAGCATACTTTTATTTAGTTGTTTGGTGTTTTAAGTAATTAAGTATACATATGTTTATTATGTTATTTGTTTTGTTAAGCTTGACAATGAGGTACATTAAACGTAGATATATATATGCTTAATTTACTAAATTGTAAACTATATAATAGTAGTGTCATTTTGTTCAACTATAATAATAAGTGTAAAAAAAATCAGGGAGTTTTCCAGTTCTATTGTAACCATCATTTTGTTTATAAATAAACGATAAATAATACTCAGTACTTTTATTCATTAACAATCCTTTTGCAAACGATCTGAAGATTTATATACATATTAGGGGCGACTACTTTCGGCTTTGATTAAGTCATTCAATCATGTATCAAATTAAGCAAAGGTTAATAATGTAAAACATCTTGAATGCATAATTTTTTACATTTTAATTATAAACGCTCGGTTAGTTTGATATATTATTAAATGACTTAATCAAAGTGGAAAGTATTCTAGCCCTGGGTAGTCGTGTATACAGAACGATGGGCGACAATTTGAACATTTAGGGCGCCACTGAGAATTATTGTCGTAACGATATATTTGCTTGAAACATACGTACCTTCATATATTGTTTTTCCAAGGCCTATTTGACTCTTAAAAAAACCTTTACAATGGCAACTTGAAAATGTTAATAAAATCATAATTTTCCGTAATTATGATTATTGTTGTTGATATCTCCGAATTGAAAATAGATATTAACTTGCGGTTTTCGCTCACTTCTTAGACTTTTAATCATCCTTGTAATCAGGTAAAATTGAATATACTTTTATATTTAGAATTATGGAAGAAATGCGCAATGTTTGTGAAGTTGTAAGAAAGCGCCCCCTAGCGCCTAGTGTAAAACACATATTGCCGTAGTTTATAAGACGATATATAGAGTGAGAAAAGCCCTTTTTAACAAAAACTAAGTTTACTTGATTATGTTGGGCCAGACCGGAGTTATCAGCATTTATTACAAATAATATTCAACCTTCGCCCACCACTTTATTTGAAAAGTGACGAACACGTTCTATATGTGAATTTTATTAATAAATCTTCGAAATATACAAAAATGTTATTTTCGGGATACCTTAACTAGGCGACTTTTGAGGAAACTTCGTGATTCATATTTACCGTTACTGTTGCGCCCTCTAGCGCCAGTCTGAAAAACTTGAAAATAATTTCCAACAATTTCTCATGTCCACTTTACCTCATATTTTTTTTTCCGCTAGCCATACGACTAACACTTTCTGAGATACGGCCGACAGCCATTCTTAGTGGGACACCCGGTACAGAACTCAAGCGGACACACACTGTATATAATACATTTACAATAGTTTAAATTTTGCAAAAGAAAAGTACTGAGTTTTACTGAATTAATTAAACTAATTATAGTAGAAACTTAACTATGGCAACTTAAATAGTAATCAATATGTCTTGATCTTACACATATTTGAACAGAATTCAACCATATAACCCAGTAAAAGACTACGATAATTGGTCCTCAGTGAGTTCAAACGAAGGTTAACAAGTTTGTTACATATGTCATTATTGTAGATTTTAGGAGCTATACAGGGTGTCCGGATAAGGATACGGAGCGGCCATATCTCGGAAACGATACGTCCCACAGATCTGAAAAAAAGCTCTCATCATAAAAACTGCCAAGAGAAATTCATTCAAAATAATTTTAAGCTTCGGAAATTGCCGCAAGAGGGCGTAACGGCTTATTTATTTTTTAAAGTTCATTTTACGGCAAAAAATGCCACTTAACCGTAGAAAAGCAAATAAATAATTAAAATCAGTAGATTGTTTACTACAACTTTTGTTATTGTTATTTTTTTGAATCTCGCCTAATAAAGGAGTGGGGGAAGCCTTTAGGACATTTTTCAAAAACTGTCATTATGTCGTTATCCTTCAACGGATTTTCTATAACTTGAACTTGTTTGAAAGGGAATTCCTTGGAGTTTAAATAAATGATTCAGGAATTGTCACAAGATACAATTTTAAGATGGCGCTGTTATTAAATCTAACTTATTTTTTTATTTTTGTCGGTATTTGCAAATTGGATGGTATAGTTTTTTTCGGTAGTAATAGGAGACAATTTGCATAGGGAACGATTAGTCCAAACTGCAAATCGATATCACCAGGGGTTTAAAAGTTATTTTGATTTTTCTTTAAAAAATGATACAGTTTCCATTTACCGGTACCCGGTATACCCCTAATAAGCAAGATAACAACTAATTTCATGGCCTACTGTTTAATAAACTATAAAATTTATAATAAAAGTTTAACGAGTCAAAGAAACATCAATAACACTGAATAAAATATGAATATTATGATATGAGATTATGAAAAAGTGCAGAAATCTTAAATCTAGAAACAATTAGCAATTTAGCAAGACAACAATAATTACAAATGTTTAAAATATTTTCCGTCACTTCCTAAGCTCTTAGTTATTCTTCTTTCAGTGAAAAACACACTTGCCTCTTGCCTCAATTTCAGCCGTGGATAAGCTTCGAACGGCATTTCATATCCTTTCCATCATGTTTTCGCCTAAATTACAAGTTCCAAGTTGGCCATGGAAAAAAACAAATTAATAATTTATTGTGACAAGCTGTTGATGAGTTTTAAACGTCAAGCATCTTATAATATTAAGCATTGTTTTTTACATTTATATTGCATTTTTCTACAAACAGTATGCCGTTTACTAACGCAGAAGCGTATGATATGTTGAATATGTATTTTCAATCTCTTGAAAATGCTGTAATAGCGTCGCGAGGGTATGCAATGCGATTTCCACAAAGAAGACACTATTCTCGAGAAGTATTCTCAAGATTAGCTCGACGATTAAGAGAAACTGGTAATGTGCAGCCCATTCAACGACCCTTACGCATTCGTAGGACACGTAATGAGGTAAATATTATCAACGTTTTGGCTTACGTTCAATACGATCCCACTTTAAGCACCAGAAAAATTTCCCTTGACTTGGGGGTTCCAAAAACAAATGTCCACGAGATTTTACAAACTAATAGTATGCACCCTTACCACATCGTTTTACACCAGGCATTGAACGATACTGATTATGATCGTCTATTGGATTTCTGTCACTGGCTATTAAATATGATTAGGGAAAATCCAAATTTTCTTTCACGGATATTATGGACAGACGAGGCCACTTTCACTAACGCTGAGGGTGTGAATTTGCATAATATGCACTATTGGTCTGAGCAAAACCCTCATTGGATGAGGCAAGTAGATTTTCAAAACCGCTGGAGTTTAAATGTTTGGTGCGGGATCTTGGAAGGAAAAATTATCGGTCCCCATTTTTTTGACCAAACCCTTAATGGAGCAAGATTTTTAGATTTCTTGGCCACTTTCCTTCCACCTCTTTTGAAAGGAGTCTCCTTACAAACGAGAACAAACATGTGGATCCAACTTGATGGTTGTCCGGCGCATTACTATCGTAACGTACGCCAATACCTAGAAGAGCAATTTGCGCATCGTGTAATTGGAAGAGGAAGCTTGTTTCCCTGGCCGGCTCGTTCACCGGATCTTACTTGTCTTGATTTTTACCTATGGGGTAGGTTAAAAGATCTGGTTTTCCAAGAGAGACCAAGAACAAGGGAAAACATGATGGTAAGGATAACAAATGCCGTTAGAAACTTATCCACGGCTGAAATTGAGGCAGCCGTATTATCAACTAACAGAAGAATAATTAAGTGCTTACAAAATGACGGAAAACATTTTGAACATTTGTAATTATTATTGTTGTCTCGCTAAATTGCTAATAAAATTGTTTCTAGTTCTAAGATTTGTGCACTTTTTCATAGTCTAAGTCTCATAATATGATATTATCATAATATTCATATTTTATTCAGTGTTATTGATGTTTCTTTGACTCGTTAAACTTTTATTATAAATTTTATAGTTTATTAAACAGTAGGCCATGAAATTAGTTGTTATCTTGCTTATTAGGGGTATACCGGGTACCGGTAAATGGAAACTGTATCATTTTTTAAAGAAAAATCAAAATAACTTTTAAACCCCTGGCGATATCGATTTGCGGTTTGGACTAATCGTTCCCTATGCAAATTGTCTCCTATTACTACCGAAAAAAATTATACCATTCAATTTGCAAATACCAAGAAAAATAAAAAATAAGTTAGATTGAATAACAGCGCCATCTTAAAATTGTATCAGGAAACTTGTGACAATTCCTGAATCATTTAATTAAACTCCAAGGAATTCCCTTTCAAAGAAGTCCAAGTTATAGAAAATCCGTTGAAGGATAACGACATAATGACAGTTTTTGAAAAATGTCCTAAAGGCTTCCTCCACTCCTTTATTAGGCGAGATTCAAAAAAATAACAATAACAAAAGTTGTAGTAAACAATTTACTGATTTTAATTATTTATTTGCTTTTCTACGGTTAAGTGGCATTTTTTGCCGTAAAATGAACTTTAAAAAATAAATAAGCCGTTACGCCCTCTTGCGGCAATTTCCGAAACTTAAAATTATTTTGAATGAATTTCTCTTGGCAGTTTTTATGATGAGAGCTTTTTTTTCAGATCTGTGGGACGTATCGTTTCCGAGATATGGCCGCTCCGTATCTTTATCCGGACACCCTGTATAAGAGAAGTCATGTTGAAGAAGGGCGGTTCGTTGTTTCGTTCCATCTAAAAAGCTATTAAAACTAGTTGGACGATTATGTTTAGAATGCCAAAAGAGAACTTTTCATGTAGGTATTGGAGTATACCACTCACGGGCGTTCCACTTTAGCTGAGATAACTTGTAGCTGACGAGATCTCTTGCTCGCAGCCTATAAATAAAGCAAATACAAGAGTTCCGAACCCTCTGTAATATCGTCTTGTATTGGAAGTCTAGACAAGGCCTATAATAATATTCTAACCTGAACTACAATAATTGGAGTGAGAGGAAAAAAAGTTTCACACAATGCCTTCTTCAATTGAGGTCTTAAGATGTGTTTATTTTTATAGAATTTTCTGACAGGAAAATACGATTTTTAAATAACTTTACCCACCAGACTTCTAAACCGAAGCTTGCTATCAAATTTTTATATTCTCGCACAACGGGTAATACCGTATCAGTCACAAACATTCATGTTTTCAGCTGCCCATTTACTATCAAGTCCGAAATAAATGATTGCGGATTTTTTTGGATCTTACTCTAAACCATTGTTTTGAGAGTAGTCATAAATCGATCTTAAGCACCGTCTGTCATCCTCAACAACTCTGACCCTACTACAACTGGTGCCCAATTGCGTGTCATCAGCATGTCTCTGCAAGTCGTAACGCCCGACAAAGTCGTTAACATCGATTGTATAAATTACAAAAAGTAGCGACCCCAGGATCGAACCTTGCGGCACACCCATACGACCTGAACTAACCTCCCTAGAGGGGGTAAGATGCCCTTACAGTAGCACGATTTGGGACCTCCCTCTTAAATATTCTTTAGAAAAGATTTAAGAAGTAGTCCATATTCTGTGGCGAGGTTGTAAATAGAAATAAAGGTCTGTCTTTACCACCAAATAACTTTATTTGCCCCTCTAGGGTAGAAAACAAGGGTTATAGAAATACATAAAATGACGATGAATTAAATTAAATTTCTTAATGCATGTGTTGTACTAGTTTCGACTTTAGAGAAAGTCATCCTCAGCAACTAACCATTTAAGAGATTTTAATATGAAAAGAAGAACAGTTGGGGGAGCAGAGAAGTGATTCAATAATACAATACAATATAATGTAGATTATGCAACCTTTGGAATCGACAGGAGTTTAGTATAAGAACGGTGTATCTCCATGTGAAGGTAGGGGTTGATTTATACGCAAGTAGAATTAAGGACCTTAATCATAGTCGAGTGATTTAAGCAATGTTGAAGTGTTGAAAAAGAAGAATTTGAATTTGATATGTTAAAATTCTTCTTTTTCAACATGTTTTGACTTCAACATTGCTTAAATCACTCGACTATGATTAAGGTCCTTAATTCTACTTGCGTATAAATCAACCCCTACCTTCACATGGAGATACACCGTTCTTACACTAAACTCCTGTCGATTCCAAAGGTTGCATAATCTACATTATATTGTATTCTATTATTATTGAATCACCTCTCTGCTCCCCCAACTGTTTTAACTTCTTTTCATATTAAAATCTCTTAAATGGTTAGTTGCTGAGGATGACTTTCTCTAAAGTCGAAACTAGTACAACACATACATTAAGAAATTTAATTTAATTCATCGTCTTTTATGTATTTCTATAACCCTTGTTTTCTACCCTAGAGGGGCAAATAAAGTTATTTGGTGGTAAAGACAGACCTTTATTTCTATTTCTTTAGATAAATTCACTAAAGACTCAGAGAAGCTAAATGAGTGAAGCTGAGCACATAAAACCCGATGATCAAGCATATCGAATGCTTTACTATAGTCAAGCAATACCAGAGCCGACGCTTCACCCCAATGACATCATTCTAAATCTTGAACAAGACCGATGAAGTGCTATAACCTTTAGGATAGCTGGACACAGATGAAACTATTTTCATTAAGGTGCTTAATCGTCTGCTCACAAATAATGTTCTGGAATACCTTGGACAGAATAGATAATAAACTAGGTAATGGGTCTCAATTCTGATATGTCTATTGGATTACCTATCATTGGTAGAGGCACAACCATGGCAATCTTCCAATGAGAAGGAAACGCAGAGTTGGTTACACATGTGTTGAAGTTGTGGACTAGGAATGGTACAATTACTGGACAGCACAGTTTAATCATTTTATGTGAATAAATGATTTTTGTTTTCAAAAACTTATGTAATTTGCGCTTCTCTTTTATAGCTACAAAAGTAAACAATTGTTGCACAAAGAAATTCTTTAGAATATCTCCAATAAAGCTATAAATCATTCCATTATTCGAGCCCATTTAATTTTTTGCCGTACACTGAAAAATGTATTCAACGTAATATTAAACGACCAGTAAATGTCACTTGACAATTTCAGTGGACATAATTTATATCAACTTACGGGAATATAACCAGCGCCATTTATTTCACTGCTGACAACAGCAAACAGCTTGAAACAGCAAGAAAAATGTTTAAAAAATAAACAAGTTAAATTTGTCGCCAATTACCTGGAGTGGACCATCGCGTTGAAGAAGTACTTTGTAATAAATTTTGTTGATTGGGTCCGACAATTTGGTATTTTTTTGACGGTTTTCGCACAGATTACATGAAAGTAACCAACTATATTAATTAAAGTTTTAGATACTGGATAAATTAATATTTATACTGTTATATTTTTAAGGTGAAAAACTAATTAAAGTTTCAGATACTGGATTCTTTATGTCGCAGAATTAAAATCTGTTTGTAGTACTTTTCTATCAAGTTTTTTAATGTGATCAGCAATTGTGGTTCGCAAAAGTATATAATTTTCATTTATAAACAGAGCTGTTCCAAATGGCAGAACTTAATAGACCTCTGAAGTCAACTTTGCATACCCATTGCTACATTGCCTAATATTGCATTAAAATATTGTACATTGCTTTAAAAATTTGGTTGTTGCAAAATGGCGACAAAATTGTGTATTACGGCATAAAATTCAGATGTTTTTGCAGATTTTTCTAAAATTTTGTTTTCTATTAAGTACTTACCATTAATTATAGTGACAAACTTGACAGTCGTTCCTGGTTAATTGTATTAAAAGAATAGAGCCATTTTTTTGTGTTAACCGTATTTCGAGGCGCATTTAAAACGCAGCGTTATCATTTGGCATTGCAAGATAATACATATTTTTAAACCGGAGCATCATTATCTGTCTTCTGTCATTACTAAAAAGTTTAGGTATTGCTAAAATGCCAGATTTTCCTTTAAATTTCGGTTTGATTTTCGGATGCAACGATATGGCTAGTTTCTAGTTTAAAAACCTCTTATTTATTTTGTGGGTATCGCCTAGTTAATACACTCTCTCGTGTTATATGTTACCACGATGAGTAAAGCAATGAAATCAGTTACATTGCTCCTTGAACAAAATTACCATTTACCTCTATTACTGGAATCCCAAACTTAAAGCACACAAGAATAAATGGGTTCAACAAGGAATAGATCCACCTTTATCTGGATCATGATTTTCCTCATTCCTTTAGCCTGTCGAAAGAAACATGTCGTCGGTTAAGAGTGTTAACCTGCTAACTCCACTTTTACTCAATTATGACTTATTCAAGTATTTGGGTGTAGAGGGCGTTCTGCATCACTCGGAAATTCCGCTAGCTCCAAATCGTTAAGCGTATAACCAAAAATGCAGTCTACGTAAAACCGCCTTCTCCACAATACAAATTTAGAAGCGTAAAACCGCTATCTCCAGTCTTTTGCCGTAAAACGCACAGCACGTGGTAATACGCTCCGGTTAGTCCTTGTTTTAAGAGTAAATACATCATATTTTTTGTGTTGGCTAGTAGGATACAATAAAGGTAAGTTTATTTTTGATCTGTAGGAAATTTTTATTAAATTATATAATTTATAAATGCTCCAAACCACAGTTTAAAGAAATATTGGGAGTTAGCTGTTTTTCGTTTGTTATAATGTGATAAAATTTTGGCTTATAGCTGTTTTTCGGTTCTAGGATAATTCGACGTGAGGGTACAATTCTGCGCCATAATATTTAAATTAAAAAAAGAAAGTTAAAAAAATAAATATTATGCAGTACTATTAAAAAATTCCATTCTTATACATTTTATAAAAAAAATAATTTTGTTACATTTTAATATTTTTAACAATCCCTCCAGAGTCTAAAATATTTCGATTTGTAAAATCACTTCTTTCCAAATTAATTTTTCTTTTATATTTCCAACCGTCTTTAATTTCATTAAAAGAAAGTTGAACTTTATGCAACAATTAGTATTAAGAAAAACCTTGAGTAGTAGGAAAGTAAGCATAACGGCGCCGATTTGGCTACGCTTAATAGAACCTATCTCGTTTTTTGACAAAACTGTTTTTAATATTGTGTGCTGTTTCAAATTAACGGATTTATTTTATTTTCAGATGTCGCGTATAAAAAAAATAATGGAATTGGTTATAAAACAAAATAATATTACGCAAGTTAATGATAATTTAGAAATGGTATCCAATAAGGGAAATGCTAACTTTCAAA
The DNA here is from genome assembly GCA_963920685.1 of Polydrusus tereticollis. Classification (NCBI taxonomy): domain Eukaryota; kingdom Metazoa; phylum Arthropoda; class Insecta; order Coleoptera; family Curculionidae; genus Polydrusus; species Polydrusus tereticollis. The sequence goes on along the minus strand of OY987329.1, from coordinate 80,560,020 downwards.
TTGAACCTGACCCAAATTTAGCATGTGGTCCGGACTTAAACAATGCTCATTTTCCAATTATAGCTGTTACTATTCCAGAAAGTAATAAATTTACTGTCGTGGACAATGTAGATATTCAAATCTCCGAATATTGTTATGCAAACAATGATGCAGATTATATGTCCATGTCATCAAATATCAATGACGATGCCTATCAAATTTTATTGCCATTCGATGATATCAATACTACAAATTTGTCAAGCAGCAACTTAATTTCTTTAGCTCAAAAAACTCCGTCGTCTTACGAAAGTAACATCGAATCAGTTACTTCAGTTAACTATTTTAATACTGATTTACAACTTCCATCAACATCAGCACAACATAATTTTCCCAAGCCGAACGTAATTAACGACCACGACATATCTGATGAAAGTGATAAAGAAAATAGCCTCGAATCAGTAATTTCAGATAGTCGTAATTCTACTAATAATACCGATAAACAGCTTCCATCAACATCATTTATCGCACAAAATAATTTTCAGAAAACAAACATTATTAACGACCGCGACATAATATCTGATGAAAGTGAAAGTGATGGGCCTTTGGTACCTTACTCTGAGCATTCCGACTCTGATGTTAACTCTAATAATAGTGATCTTCCTAGTAAAAGCAAAAAACGTAGGAAGCGTTTTCAGGTAATAAAAGATAGCTGGTTTGCCGAAAAAAACAAGCGCCGAAGAGAAAGGGGTAAAGCATATTTTGGAAGAGAAAAAAGTGAAGGAAAGTGGAGCTATGATATTGAAAAAACACCTCGGGAAATAAAAATAAGATGTACCTGTAGAGGAAACGATAAGTCGTTACTGCAATGTGCCATTATCTCAGAAGAACAAAGAAAAACTATTTTTCAGCATTTTTGGAATTTGACATGGGGCGAAAAGAAAATTTATATAGATAACGCTGTTAAAAATATTCCCGTTAAGAGGCAACGAGATAGAAAAGATCCAAAAAATTCAAGAAGGACGCAGACTTTTTTTTATTACTTAAAAACTAATGAACAACCTATCAGAGTATGTCGTACAATGTTTTTAAACACACTTGTTATTGGTAGGTGGACTATCCTTAACTGGAAAAATGCATTAGTTTCCGAACCAGCAAGAGAACCCAGTTCTTATAGAGTACCCCAAAACAAAAAAACGGCGCCATTTGAATCAGAAAATCTTTTGCTATTAGAATTTATAGATGCCCTACCTGCCATGGAATCACATTATTGCAGATCAACCACATCCAAAAAATACTTGTTACCTGAGTGGAAGTCAAAACAAGCGCTATATAAATTTTATGTTGAAGACTGGTGCAAGACCCGAGACGTGATTCCCCTCTCAATTTCCTCATTTAACAACGCATTAAACTTGAGAAATATTGCTCTGTTTCGCCCTAAAAAGGACGAGTGTGAGAAATGTTCATCATATAAGGTTGGTCAAGTTTCGGAAAATGATTATCAGCTACATGTATTAAAAAAGAATGAGGCTAGGTTGGAAAAAGAAAATGATACTCTAAATGAAACGAATATTTTTACTGTGGATCTTCAAGCCGTATTAATGTCACCGAAGTCGAACGTCAGTAGCTTGTACTATCGCACAAAATTATGTGTACATAATCTTTGTTTTTTTAATTTGCGTACCAAGGATGGATATTGCTATCTATGGAACGAATCGGAAGGTGGCCTTACTGCTGAAGATTTTGCCACCTGTTTTTCTTATTTTATAGAAACTCAGGTTCTACCGACTATTAACAGAAATTCCGGCCCTCCAAAACTCATAGTGTATAGCGATGGATGCACGTATCAGAATCGGAATAACGTGATCGCAAATGCAGCTATTAACTTAGCAATGTTACACAACATAACAATTATACAAAAATACCTTGAGGTCGGTCATACTCAGATGGAGGTAGACGCAATGCATTCTACTATAGAAAGATGTGTTCGAAATCGCACAATTAATGTCCCAGCGGATTATGCATATATTTGCAAAATAGCCAGGAAAAATCCGCATCCATATTTTGTGAAATATCTGGATCACACATTTTTTAAATCATTCAAGAAAGTTAACTTTGTAAGCAGTATAAGACCTGGATGGAAAAAAGGAGATTCTAAGGTAATGTCTTATTTTAATAACGATTTCATAACTAAATAGTTTTTCTGTTTCAGGTTACCGATATCAGGGCCTTAAAATATACCCCAAATGGAGATGTACTTTATAAGCTCAGGTTTACAGACCAATGGGAAGTTTTACCTCAACGCAAAAAGGGAGCAATACAACCCTGCTCCTTCGATCAATTAGATATTTTACATCCAGACCGGCTGAAAATTAAGGCTAGGAAGTTCACCGACTTGCAGGAGTTAAAGAAGGTTTTGGATGTGGATTTTCACGAATATTATAATAACATTCCATACGAATGATTTGTTGGTATTTCTTGGTTTTATTTTATTCTAACATATTTTGATTAAAGTTTTTTAAGATTAACTCTTGCCTAGCTCATTTAATATACCAAAGTAAAAAAAACCTGCCAACTCCATATTTGTATAAGCATTTAGCTCCATATTAACTGCTATCTCCATTTTATCGCTATAAAAATTCTACTGGCGTAAATTTTAAGCTATAAACATTATAAATAATTAATATTTTTATAGATCATGCTAGTTAAAAAATATTTTGCTTTATATTGTTTTATTTAAGGGAACTATGGGTTTTTCTTTATTCCTGAACAATTATGTATTTGTGAGTTAGCGGGTTAACACTCTTAACCGACGATGTGGGAAACTTTGGGAAAAAATTGATGGACCTGAGTTTGCTCCTACATATCAAGGTTGTAGTGTTCCCATACCAGGACTAACACAATTATTGCCAATGACTCTATGATGGTGGTTGGGAAAAGGAGAAGTGTTGTTAAGTGTGGTAGAAAAGTTTAATACTGCTGTATCTGCGGTATATTCAGTGACTTCAATATGTTACAATAAAATTAAAATTAACATATATGGCTACAATACGACATATCGTAATGGAAATTCCAATCACTGTCACTATCGTTCTCTTCGTGCTTTCTCTTTTTACGGGACACCATTATCTCAATAATTCCCATTGTTTGTTTATGCCTTTTTTCGCCTTCTCCCCTAAGGAACCTCATAATATCTAAAAACTGCCTTTTATTATTTTCAGTATTTCATTGGGAAATTTTTACAAACTTCTGGAGAAGTTTATTCTTATCAGGCCGTACTGTACTCTTAACAGTGGAAAATATATTCCTTTTTTCATTAGGAACAATTGAATAATGGTCGTTATTCTCGGACCTATCTGTTGGATTTTTTGAAGCGCTGGGGTTGACGAGATATTTGGTTTGTTTCTCTAGTGCTTGAACTTTCTAAATTGGAGATCATATCTTTGCTTTCTGAATCAATAATCAATACTGGCAATATCTTATGTTTACCACCAAGAATTTCATCAAGGTATATTATAAAATGTATTAGAAGTATCATTTACCCTGTTTTCATCATCGGCACTATTTGTATTAAGATCTACTAATTGCTTCTTTACCGCATTTATACAGGGTGTCCCAAAAGTAATGGGACACAGAGCAACAGCAGACTCCTTAAGACGAAATAATGCGATTTATTCAAACTTGCCTTATCCCAGAATTGATAAGAATCAAGATACAGAGTGTCAAAGTTTTAATTTTGTTTTCGTTTTTTTGCGATTATTTCTTAACGAAACGACATTGCAGTACAAAATTAAGGATTTTGGGGTTTCTTGAGGTGAAGAATTCAAAATTATCCATAGTTTTTGTATAACCAGTAGAGGGCGCTATCTACGGCATGCCCCACTCATTTTAGCTGGCATAACTTTGTTTAGGCTTCTTATACCGATCCGACTAATAAAAAAATAAGTTACTTTACTTCTATTACATCAAAAACGTATAACCTATTGAAGTCGCTAGAAGCAACCATTTTCGAGATAATGAAATTTCATATGTTTGATTAAAGTAAGTACGTAGTCCAAAAGGAACGGAAAATCGAGCAATGGCGAATTTCTGACCTAAAATTATTGTAAATCAGCTACATTTGCTGAGTGTCAAAGTTAATGCAGATACTTAAGGTTGACTATTTTTTTCTAATAAACGGAATTACTAATTTCATTCTAATCAAAAATTTTATTTAATACTTAGTTTAATAACATTTAAAAGTAACAAAATAGTTAGAAATAAAAATGGTAACGCCGTGATAGCAATTGTTCAAAATGGTCATCATTGACTTCAATACATTTCGGTATACGTTTTACAAAAGACTGTCGGGCCTTAAACAAGAGATCTTCATCATTTCTGAGCAGATTAACAGAATTTATAATTTTTTGATTTAACCCATTACTGTTGTTTATTAAACTGTTATAAACAATGGTTTTCAAATAACCGCAAATGCAGAAGTCCATTGGATTAAATTAGGACTTCGCGCCGGTCAAGTCAAGGTGCCACCACGGCCTATCCAACGTTCAGGAAACTGTTCACTTAAATAATTTCGCACTTGTCTGGAGAAGTGTGTCGGCGCTCCGTCTTGCATGAAATACATATTTCGCCGGACGTTTAGTGGTACATTATCTAAAAGCCCTCCAAGTTTATTTTGTACAAAATTCGAATCTCCGTTTAGAGTTGGCGGTAATTCCAAGGGGCCTATAAGATGATTTCCGATAATTCCACACCAAATGTTGACCTTAAACTCGTGTTGGAAGTAACGTTCAACAACTAAATGCGGGTTTTCATTTTCCCACGCATGTCTGTTTCGGTATATAATTGAATACACCCCGTCGAGTAAATGTCGCATCGTCCGTGAAAAACACACGATTTAAGAACATTGGATCTATATTTTGCAGATTTTGGAAGAAATGCGAAAACTGAAGTCTGGCTGGAAGATCAGGCGGCAGTAAACACTGTACGGGTGTAAAGTGGTATGGGTACAGGCCTTCATCGTGAAATATTCTAACAGTTGAAGATTTACTTACACCTGTAGCTGCCTTCAATCTCCTGGAACTCACTTCTGGATTTTCTGCTACACGAACTAAAATGTCTTCTTCCTGTTCTGGTCTTATATTTTTTGGACGGCCCGAAACCTCTTTTTTTGTCGAAACGAACCAGCCTCTTCTAGTCGGTCATAAATATTTTGAAATAATTTGCAGTTTGGTTGCCTTCTATTCGGGAACATTTCTTAGTACCTGTGCCCTGAACTCCAACCGTTAAAATTTTCTTGTGCGTAAATACAAAGCATATCACGCATTTCCGCATTGGAAAATAAATTATGTCGAGGCATTACTAAATAATTGAATAATATGTGCGTATTGATTGTACTTAGAAAATTAATAACTTTGACAAATGATACTTTGTGTAACATGTTGTTGCCTTTGAATTAGAAACGTCGTTGTTTTTAATCAAGGCCAGCTGTGATAAATAACACTAATACGAATACACAATTATTTTAAATATTTTAGCTTTCTTGTATTAAAAATATGAAATGCCATTATCTCGAAAATGGTCGCTCCTAGCGACTTCAATAAGTTATACGTTTTTGATGTAAAAAAAGTAGAGTAACTTATTTTTTTATTAGTCGGATTGATATAAGAAGCATAAACAAAGTTATGCCCTAAAATGAGTGGGACATGCAGTAGATAGCGCACTCTACTGGTTACACAAAAACTATGAATAATTTTGAATTTCTCACCCCAAAGAACCCCAAAACCCTTAATTTTGTGCTGCATTGTCGTTTCGTTAAGAAATAATCGCAAAAAAACGAAAACAAAATTAAAACATTGATACCCTGTATCTTGGTTGTTATCAATTTTGGGATAAGGTAAGTTTGAATAAATCGCATTATTTCGCCTTAAGGAGTCTGCTGTTGCTCTGTGTCCCATTATTTTTGGGATACCCTATATATTGCTGTCAAAATTGCATATCTGAAAAAATTAAGCACTTGAAAATTAAAAGTACCAAATAAGATTGAAGTGGCTGGTATTTGATCATGGCTGTGTAAAAAATATTTACTTACCATTTTCTAATTGGTCAGCAGTTTCCATATCCACAGATAATAATAGGTCATTAATTTGGACTTGAACTATTCCTTCCATTGTATCGTTTAAAGTTGTGCTATTCATATTATATAGCTACAATCAGCAATCACACAAATAATCCAATAAAACATAAAAGCAAAAGGTACATTAACTGGTACTGATACATGTACAGAAAAATTAAAGGTGGCTTCAGGTTAGCAACATAAACATAACCGCACTAAATTCAATATTTTAACGATTTTACGAGGAAATAGAAACGAATATACGTCCCGGTTGTTTTTGAATAAGGTTCAATGGGAAACAACCGCAACGTCATCGTTTAACAAGAGAATATAATGCTTTCAAACTAGAGTGAACCGTATTAACACAAAAAAATGACTTAGGTTTTAACGCGCTTTAAACAACACGAAATCCCCGCTTATTTGACGCAGATGTGAGCGACAATTGAGTCGAATAGGTAAATGGTTTGTTAACCACATAAAATAAATCAAGTCTTAGCTGACTGAGGTGTATGCTCTTTGGAAATATGCGTTTGGAGAGTCCAAAAGAGAGAGAGAACGGTGTATCTCCATGTGAAGGTAGGGGTTGATTTATACGCAAGTAGAATTAAGGACCTTAATCATAGTCGAGTGATTTAAGCAATGTTGAAGTGTTGAAAAAGAAGAATTTGAATTTGATATGTTAAAATTCTTCTTTTTCAACATGTTTTGACTTCAACATTGCTTAAATCACTCGACTATGATTAAGGTCCTTAATTCTACTTGCGTATAAATCAACCCCTACCTTCACATGGAGATACACCGTTCTTACACTAAACTCCTGTCGATTCCAAAGGTTGCATAATCTACATTATATTGTATTCTATTATTATTGAATCACCTCTCTGCTCCCCCAACTGTTTTAACTTCTTTTCATATTAAAATCTCTTAAATGGTTAGTTGCTGAGGATGACTTTCTCTAAAGTCGAAACTAGTACAACACATGCATTAAGAAATTTAATTTAATTCATCGTCTTTTATGTATTTCTATAACCCTTGTTTTCTACCCTAGAGGGGCAAATAAAGTTATTTGGTGGTAAAGACAGACCTTTATTTCTATTTCTTTAGATAAATTCACTAAAGACTCAGAGAAGCTAAATGAGTGAAGCTGAGCACATAAAACCCGATGATCAAGCATATCGAATGCTTTACTATAGTCAAGCAATACCAGAGCCGACGCTTCACCCCAATGACATCATTCTAAATCTTGAACAAGACCGATGAAGTGCTATAACCTTTAGGATAGCTGGACACAGATGAAACTATTTTCATTAAGGTGCTTAATCGTCTGCTCACAAATAATGTTCTGGAATACCTTGGACAGAATAGATAATAAACTAGGTAATGGGTCTCAATTCTGATATGTCTATTGGATTACCTATCATTGGTAGAGGCACAACCATGGCAATCTTCCAATGAGAAGGAAACGCAGAGTTGGTTACACATGTGTTGAAGTTGTGGACTAGGAATGGTACAATTACTGGACAGCACAGTTTAATCATTTTATGTGAATAAATGATTTTTGTTTTCAAAAACTTATGTAATTTGCGCTTCTCTTTTATAGCTACAAAAGTAAACAATTGTTGCACAAAGAAATTCTTTAGAATATCTCCAATAAAGCTATAAATCATTCCATTATTCGAGCCCATTTAATTTTTTGCCGTACACTGAAAAATGTATTCAACGTAATATTAAACGACCAGTAAATGTCACTTGACAATTTCAGTGGACATAATTTATATCAACTTACGGGAATATAACCAGCGCCATTTATTTCACTGCTGACAACAGCAAACAGCTTGAAACAGCAAGAAAAATGTTTAAAAAATAAACAAGTTAAATTTGTCGCCAATTACCTGGAGTGGACCATCGCGTTGAAGAAGTACTTTGTAATAAATTTTGTTGATTGGGTCCGACAATTTGGTATTTTTTTTACGGTTTTCGCACAGATTACATGAAAGTAACCAACTATATTAATTAAAGTTTTAGATACTGGATAAATTAATATTTATACTGTTATATTTTTAAGGTGAAAAACTAATTAAAGTTTCAGATACTGGATTCTTTATGTCGCAGAATTAAAATCTGTTTGTAGTACTTTTCTATCAAGTTTTTTAATGTGATCAGCAATTGTGGTTCGCAAAAGTATATAATTTTCATTTATAAACAGAGCTGTTCCAAATGGCAGAACTTAATAGACCTCTGAAGTCAACTTTGCACACCCATTGCTACATTGCCTAATATTGCATTAAAATATTGTACATTGCTTTAAAAATTTGGTTGTTGCAAAATGGCGACAAAATTGTGTATTACGGCATAAAATTCAGATGTTTTTGCAGATTTTTCTAAAATTTTGTTTTCTATTAAGTACTTACCATTAATTATAGTGACAAACTTGACAGTCGTTCCTGGTTAATTGTATTAAAAGAATAGAGCCATTTTTTTGTGTTAACCGTATTTCGAGGCGCATTTAAAACGCAGCGTTATCATTTGGCATTGCAAGATAATACATATTTTTAAACCGGAGCATCATTATCTGTCTTCTGTCATTACTTAAAAGTTTAGGTATTGCTAAAATGCCAGATTTTCCTTTAAATTTCGGTTTGATTTTCGGATGCAACGATATGGCTAGTTTCTAGTTTAAAAACCTCTTATTTATTTTGTGGGTATCGCCTAGTTAATACACTCTCTCGTGTTATATGTTACCACGATGAGTAAAGCAATGAAATCAGTTACATTGCTCCTTGAACAAAATTACCATTTACCTCTATTACTGGAATCCCAAACTTAAAGCACACAAGAATAAATGGGTTCAACAAGGAATAGATCCACCTTTATCTGGATCATGATTTTCCTCATTCCTTTAGCCTGTCGAAAGAAACATGTGGGAAACTTTGGGAAAAAATTGATGGACCTGAGTTTGCTCCTACATATCAAGGTTGTAGTGTTCCCATACCAGGACTAACACAATTATTGCCAATGACTCTATGATGGTGGTTGGGAAAAGGAGAAGTGTTGTTAAGTGTGGTAGAAAAGTTTAATACTGCTGTATCTGCGGTATATTCAGTGACTTCAATATGTTACAATAAAATTAAAATTAACATATATGGCTACAATACGACATATCGTAATGGAAATTCCAATCACTGTCACTATCGTTCTCTTCGTGCTTTCTCTTTTTACGGGACACCATTATCTCAATAATTCCCATTGTTTGTTTATGCCTTTTTTCGCCTTCTCCCCTAAGGAACCTCATAATATCTAAAAACTGCCTTTTATTATTTTCAGTATTTCATTGGGAAATTTTTACAAACTTCTGGAGAAGTTTATTCTTATCAGGCCGTACTGTACTCTTAACAGTGGAAAATATATTCCTTTTTTCATTAGGAACAATTGAATAATGGTCGTTATTCTCGGACCTATCTGTTGGATTTTTTGAAGCGCTGGGGTTGACGAGATATTTGGTTTGTTTCTCTAGTGCTTGAACTTTCTAAATTGGAGATCATATCTTTGCTTTCTGAATCAATAATCAATACTGGCAATATCTTATGTTTACCACCAAGAATTTCATCAAGGTATATATAGTATTAGAAGTATCATTTACCCTGTTTTCATCATCGGCACTATTTGTATTAAGATCTACTAATTGCTTCTTTACCGCATTTATACAGGGTGTCCCAAAAGTAATGGGACACAGAGCAACAGCAGACTCCTTAAGACGAAATAATGCGATTTATTCAAACTTGCCTTATCCCAGAATTGATAAGAATCAAGATACAGAGTGTCAAAGTTTTAATTTTGTTTTCGTTTTTTTGCGATTATTTCTTAACGAAACGACATTGCAGTACAAAATTAAGGATTTTGGGGTTTCTTGAGGTGAAGAATTCAAAATTATCCATAGTTTTTGTATAACCAGTAGAGGGCGCTATCTACGGCATGCCCCACTCATTTTAGCTGGCATAACTTTGTTTAGGCTTCTTATACCGATCCGACTAATAAAAAAATAAGTTACTTTACTTCTATTACATCAAAAACGTATAACCTATTGAAGTCGCTAGAAGCAACCATTTTCGAGATAATGAAATTTCATATGTTTGATTAAAGTAAGTACGTAGTCCAAAAGGAACGGAAAATCGAGCAATGGCGAATTTCTGACCTAAAATTATTGTAAATCAGCTACATTTGCTGAGTGTCAAAGTTAATGCAGATACTTAAGGTTGACTATTTTTTTCTAATAAACGGAATTACTAATTTCATTCTAATCAAAAATTTTATTTAATACTTAGTTTAATAACATTTAAAAGTAACAAAATAGTTAGAAATAAAAATGGTAACGCCGTGATAGCAATTGTTCAAAATGGTCATCATTGACTTCAATACATTTCGGTATACGTTTTACAAAAGACTGTCGGACCTTAAACAAGAGATCTTCATCATTTCTGAGCAGATTAACAGAATTTATAATTTTTTGATTTAACCCATTACTGTTGTTTATTAAACTGTTATAAACAATGGTTTTCAAATAACCGCAAATGCAGAAGTCCATTGGATTAAATTAGGACTTCGCGCCGGTCAAGTCAAGGTGCCACCACGGCCTATCCAACGTTCAGGAAACTGTTCACTTAAATAATTTCGCACTTGTCTGGAGAAGTGTGTCGGCGCTCCGTCTTGCATGAAATACATATTTCGCCGGACGTTTAGTGGTACATTATCTAAAAGCCCTCCAAGTTTATTTTGTACAAAATTCGAATCTCCGTTTAGAGTTGGCGGTAATTCCAAGGGGCCTATAAGATGATTTCCGATAATTCCACACCAAATGTTGACCTTAAACTCGTGTTGGAAGTAACGTTCAACAACTAAATGCGGGTTTTCATTTTCCCACGCATGTCTGTTTCGGTATATAATTGAATACACCCCGTCGAGTAAATGTCGCATCGTCCGTGAAAAACACACGATTTAAGAACATTGGATCTATATTTTGCAGATTTTGGAAGAAATGCGAAAACTGAAGTCTGGCTGGAAGATCAGGCGGCAGTAAACACTGTACGGGTGTAAAGTGGTATGGGTACAGGCCTTCATCGTGAAATATTCTAACAGTTGAAGATTTACTTACACCTGTAGCTGCCTTCAATCTCCTGGAACTCACTTCTGGATTTTCTGCTACACGAACTAAAATGTCTTCTTCCTGTTCTGGTCTTATATTTTTTGGACGGCCCGAAACCTCTTTTTTTGTCGAAACGAACCAGCCTCTTCTAGTCGGTCATAAATATTTTGAAATAATTTGCAGTTTGGTTGCCTTCTATTCGGGAACATTTCTTGGTACCTGTGCCCTGAACTCCAACCGTTAAAATTTTCTTGTGCGTAAATACAAAGCATATCACGCATTTCCGCATTGGAAAATAAATTATGTCGAGGCATTACTAAATAATTGAATAATATGTGCGTATTGATTGTACTTAGAAAATTAATAACTTTGACAAATGATACTTTGTGTAACATGTTGTTGCCTTTGAATTAGAAACGTCGTTGTTTTTAATCAAGGCCAGCTGTGATAAATAACACTAATACGAATACACAATTATTTTAAATATTTTAGCTTTCTTGTATTAAAAATATGAAATGCCATTATCTCGAAAATGGTCGCTCCTAGCGACTTCAATAAGTTATACGTTTTTGATGTAAAAAAAGTAGAGTAACTTATTTTTTTATTAGTCGGATTGATATAAGAAGCATAAACAAAGTTATGCCCTAAAATGAGTGGGACATGCAGTAGATAGCGCACTCTACTGGTTACACAAAAACTATGAATAATTTTGAATTTCTCACCCCAAAGAACCCCAAAACCCTTAATTTTGTGCTGCATTGTCGTTTCGTTAAGAAATAATCGCAAAAAAACGAAAACAAAATTAAAACATTGATACCCTGTATCTTGGTTGTTATCAATTTTGGGATAAGGTAAGTTTGAATAAATCGCATTATTTCGCCTTAAGGAGTCTGCTGTTGCTCTGTGTCCCATTATTTTTGGGATACCCTATATATTGCTGTCAAAATTGCATATCTGAAAAAATTAAGCACTTGAAAATTAAAAGTACCAAATAAGATTGAAGTGGCTGGTATTTGATCATGGCTGTGTAAAAAATATTTACTTACCATTTTCTAATTGGTCAGCAGTTTCCATATCCACAGATAATAATAGGTCATTAATTTGGACTTGAACTATTCCTTCCATTGTATCGTTTAAAGTTGTGCTATTCATATTATATAGCTACAATCAGCAATCACACAAATAATCCAATAAAACATAAAAGCAAAAGGTACATTAACTGGTACTGATACATGTACAGAAAAATTAAAGGTGGCTTCAGGTTAGCAACATAAACATAACCGCACTAAATTCAATATTTTAACGATTTTACGAGGAAATAGAAACGAATATACGTCCCGGTTGTTTTTGAATAAGGTTCAATGGGAAACAACCGCAACGTCATCGTTTAACAAGAGAATATAATGCTTTCAAACTAGAGTGAACCGTATTAACACAAAAAAATGACTTAGGTTTTAACGCGCTTTAAACAACACGAAATCCCCGCTTATTTGACGCAGATGTGAGCGACAATTGAGTCGAATAGGTAAATGGTTTGTTAACCACATAAAATAAATCAAGTCTTAGCTGACTGAGGTGTATGCTCTTTGGAAATATGCGTTTGGAGAGTCCAAAAGAGAGAGAGAACGGTGTATCTCCATGTGAAGGTAGGGGTTGATTTATACGCAAGTAGAATTAAGGACCTTAATCATAGTCGAGTGATTTAAGCAATGTTGAAGTGTTGAAAAAGAAGAATTTGAATTTGATATGTTAAAATTCTTCTTTTTCAACATGTTTTGACTTCAACATTGCTTAAATCACTCGACTATGATTAAGGTCCTTAATTCTACTTGCGTATAAATCAACCCCTACCTTCACATGGAGATACACCGTTCTTACACTAAACTCCTGTCGATTCCAAAGGTTGCATAATCTACATTATATTGTATTCTATTATTATTGAATCACCTCTCTGCTCCCCCAACTGTTTTAACTTCTTTTCATATTAAAATCTCTTAAATGGTTAGTTGCTGAGGATGACTTTCTCTAAAGTCGAAACTAGTACAACACATGCATTAAGAAATTTAATTTAATTCATCGTCTTTTATGTATTTCTATAACCCTTGTTTTCTACCCTAGAGGGGCAAATAAAGTTATTTGGTGGTAAAGACAGACCTTTATTTCTATTTCTTTAGATAAATTCACTAAAGACTCAGAGAAGCTAAATGAGTGAAGCTGAGCACATAAAACCCGATGATCAAGCATATCGAATGCTTTACTATAGTCAAGCAATACCAAAGCCGACGCTTCACCCCAATGACATCATTCTAAATCTTGAACAAGACCGATGAAGTGCTATAACCTTTAGGATAGCTGGACACAGATGAAACTATTTTCATTAAGGTGCTTAATCGTCTGCTCACAAATAATGTTCTGGAATACCTTGGACAGAATAGATAATAAACTAGGTAATGGGTCTCAATTCTGATATGTCTATTGGATTACCTATCATTGGTAGAGGCACAACCATGGCAATCTTCCAATGAGAAGGAAACGCAGAGTTGGTTACACATGTGTTGAAGTTGTGGACTAGGAATGGTACAATTACTGGACAGCACAGTTTAATCATTTTATGTGAATAAATGATTTTTGTTTTCAAAAACTTATGTAATTTGCGCTTCTCTTTTATAGCTACAAAAGTAAACAATTGTTGCACAAAGAAATTCTTTAGAATATCTCCAATAAAGCTATAAATCATTCCATTATTCGAGCCCATTTAATTTTTTGCCGTACACTGAAAAATGTATTCAACGTAATATTAAACGACCAGTAAATGTCACTTGACAATTTCAGTGGACATAATTTATATCAACTTACGGGAATATAACCAGCGCCATTTATTTCACTGCTGACAACAGCAAACAGCTTGAAACAGCAAGAAAAATGTTTAAAAAATAAACAAGTTAAATTTGTCGCCAATTACCTGGAGTGGACCATCGCGTTGAAGAAGTACTTTGTAATAAATTTTGTTGATTGGGTCCGACAATTTGGTATTTTTTTGACGGTTTTCGCACAGATTACATGAAAGTAACCAACTATATTAATTAAAGTTTTAGATACTGGATAAATTAATATTTATACTGTTATATTTTTAAGGTGAAAAACTAATTAAAGTTTCAGATACTGGATTCTTTATGTCGCAGAATTAAAATCTGTTTGTAGTACTTTTCTATCAAGTTTTTTAATGTGATCAGCAATTGTGGTTCGCAAAAGTATATAATTTTCATTTATAAACAGAGCTGTTCCAAATGGCAGAACTTAATAGACCTCTGAAGTCAACTTTGCACACCCATTGCTACATTGCCTAATATTGCATTAAAATATTGTACATTGCTTTAAAAATTTGGTTGTTGCAAAATGGCGACAAAATTGTGTATTACGGCATAAAATTCAGATGTTTTTGCAGATTTTTCTAAAATTTTGTTTTCTATTAAGTACTTACCATTAATTATAGTGACAAACTTGACAGTCGTTCCTGGTTAATTGTATTAAAAGAATAGAGCCATTTTTTTGTGTTAACCGTATTTCGAGGCGCATTTAAAACGCAGCGTTATCATTTGGCATTGCAAGATAATACATATTTTTAAACCGGAGCATCATTATCTGTCTTCTGTCATTACTTAAAAGTTTAGGTATTGCTAAAATGCCAGATTTTCCTTTAAATTTCGGTTTGATTTTCGGATGCAACGATATGGCTAGTTTCTAGTTTAAAAACCTCTTATTTATTTTGTGGGTATCGCCTAGTTAATACACTCTCTCGTGTTATATGTTACCACGATGAGTAAAGCAATGAAATCAGTTACATTGCTCCTTGAACAAAATTACCATTTACCTCTATTACTGGAATCCCAAACTTAAAGCACACAAGAATAAATGGGTTCAACAAGGAATAGATCCACCTTTATCTGGATCATGATTTTCCTCATTCCTTTAGCCTGTCGAAAGAAACATGTGGGAAACTTTGGGAAAAAATTGATGGACCTGAGTTTGCTCCTACATATCAAGGTTGTAGTGTTCCCATACCAGGACTAACACAATTATTGCCAATGACTCTATGATGGTGGTTGGGAAAAGGAGAAGTGTTGTTAAGTGTGGTAGAAAAGTTTAATACTGCTGTATCTGCGGTATATTCAGTGACTTCAATATGTTACAATAAAATTAAAATTAACATATATGGCTACAATACGACATATCGTAATGGAAATTCCAATCACTGTCACTATCGTTCTCTTCGTGCTTTCTCTTTTTACGGGACACCATTATCTCAATAATTCCCATTGTTTGTTTATGCCTTTTTTCGCCTTCTCCCCTAAGGAACCTCATAATATCTAAAAACTGCCTTTTATTATTTTCAGTATTTCATTGGGAAATTTTTACAAACTTCTGGAGAAGTTTATTCTTATCAGGCCGTACTGTACTCTTAACAGTGGAAAATATATTCCTTTTTTCATTAGGAACAATTGAATAATGGTCGTTATTCTCGGACCTATCTGTTGGATTTTTTGAAGCGCTGGGGTTGACGAGATATTTGGTTTGTTTCTCTAGTGCTTGAACTTTCTAAATTGGAGATCATATCTTTGCTTTCTGAATCAATAATCAATACTGGCAATATCTTATGTTTACCACCAAGAATTTCATCAAGGTATATTATAAAATGTATTAGAAGTATCATTTACCCTGTTTTCATCATCGGCACTATTTGTATTAAGATCTACTAATTGCTTCTTTACCGCATTTATACAGGGTGTCCCAAAAGTAATGGGACACAGAGCAACAGCAGACTCCTTAAGACGAAATAATGCGATTTATTCAAACTTGCCTTATCCCAGAATTGATAAGAATCAAGATACAGAGTGTCAAAGTTTTAATTTTGTTTTCGTTTTTTTGCGATTATTTCTTAACGAAACGACATTGCAGTACAAAATTAAGGATTTTGGGGTTTCTTGAGGTGAAGAATTCAAAATTATCCATAGTTTTTGTATAACCAGTAGAGGGCGCTATCTACGGCATGCCCCACTCATTTTAGCTGGCATAACTTTGTTTAGGCTTCTTATACCGATCCGACTAATAAAAAAATAAGTTACTTTACTTCTATTACATCAAAAACGTATAACCTATTGAAGTCGCTAGAAGCAACCATTTTCGAGATAATGAAATTTCATATGTTTGATTAAAGTAAGTACGTAGTCCAAAAGGAACGGAAAATCGAGCAATGGCGAATTTCTGACCTAAAATTATTGTAAATCAGCTACATTTGCTGAGTGTCAAAGTTAATGCAGATACTTAAGGTTGACTATTTTTTTCTAATAAACGGAATTACTAATTTCATTCTAATCAAAAATTTTATTTAATACTTAGTTTAATAACATTTAAAAGTAACAAAATAGTTAGAAATAAAAATGGTAACGCCGTGATAGCAATTGTTCAAAATGGTCATCATTGACTTCAATACATTTCGGTATACGTTTTACAAAAGACTGTCGGACCTTAAACAAGAGATCTTCATCATTTCTGAGCAGATTAACAGAATTTATAATTTTTTGATTTAACCCATTACTGTTGTTTATTAAACTGTTATAAACAATGGTTTTCAAATAACCGCAAATGCAGAAGTCCATTGGATTAAATTAGGACTTCGCGCCGGTCAAGTCAAGGTGCCACCACGGCCTATCCAACGTTCAGGAAACTGTTCACTTAAATAATTTCGCACTTGTCTGGAGAAGTGTGTCGGCGCTCCGTCTTGCATGAAATACATATTTCGCCGGACGTTTAGTGGTACATTATCTAAAAGCCCTCCAAGTTTATTTTGTACAAAATTCGAATCTCCGTTTAGAGTTGGCGGTAATTCCAAGGGGCCTATAAGATGATTTCCGATAATTCCACACCAAATGTTGACCTTAAACTCGTGTTGGAAGTAACGTTCAACAACTAAATGCGGGTTTTCATTTTCCCACGCATGTCTGTTTCGGTATATAATTGAATACACCCCGTCGAGTAAATGTCGCATCGTCCGTGAAAAACACACGATTTAAGAACATTGGATCTATATTTTGCAGATTTTGGAAGAAATGCGAAAACTGAAGTCTGGCTGGAAGATCAGGCGGCAGTAAACACTGTACGGGTGTAAAGTGGTATGGGTACAGGCCTTCATCGTGAAATATTCTAACAGTTGAAGATTTACTTACACCTGTAGCTGCCTTCAATCTCCTGGAACTCACTTCTGGATTTTCTGCTACACGAACTAAAATGTCTTCTTCCTGTTCTGGTCTTATATTTTTTGGACGGCCCGAAACCTCTTTTTTTGTCGAAACGAACCAGCCTCTTCTAGTCGGTCATAAATATTTTGAAATAATTTGCAGTTTGGTTGCCTTCTATTCGGGAACATTTCTTGGTACCTGTGCCCTGAACTCCAACCGTTAAAATTTTCTTGTGCGTAAATACAAAGCATATCACGCATTTCCGCATTGGAAAATAAATTATGTCGAGGCATTACTAAATAATTGAATAATATGTGCGTATTGATTGTACTTAGAAAATTAATAACTTTGACAAATGATACTTTGTGTAACATGTTGTTGCCTTTGAATTAGAAACGTCGTTGTTTTTAATCAAGGCCAGCTGTGATAAATAACACTAATACGAATACACAATTATTTTAAATATTTTAGCTTTCTTGTATTAAAAATATGAAATGCCATTATCTCGAAAATGGTCGCTCCTAGCGACTTCAATAAGTTATACGTTTTTGATGTAAAAAAAGTAGAGTAACTTATTTTTTTATTAGTCGGATTGATATAAGAAGCATAAACAAAGTTATGCCCTAAAATGAGTGGGACATGCAGTAGATAGCGCACTCTACTGGTTACACAAAAACTATGAATAATTTTGAATTTCTCACCCCAAAGAACCCCAAAACCCTTAATTTTGTGCTGCATTGTCGTTTCGTTAAGAAATAATCGCAAAAAAACGAAAACAAAATTAAAACATTGATACCCTGTATCTTGGTTGTTATCAATTTTGGGATAAGGTAAGTTTGAATAAATCGCATTATTTCGCCTTAAGGAGTCTGCTGTTGCTCTGTGTCCCATTATTTTTGGGATACCCTATATATTGCTGTCAAAATTGCATATCTGAAAAAATTAAGCACTTGAAAATTAAAAGTACCAAATAAGATTGAAGTGGCTGGTATTTGATCATGGCTGTGTAAAAAATATTTACTTACCATTTTCTAATTGGTCAGCAGTTTCCATATCCACAGATAATAATAGGTCATTAATTTGGACTTGAACTATTCCTTCCATTGTATCGTTTAAAGTTGTGCTATTCATATTATATAGCTACAATCAGCAATCACACAAATAATCCAATAAAACATAAAAGCAAAAGGTACATTAACTGGTACTGATACATGTACAGAAAAATTAAAGGTGGCTTCAGGTTAGCAACATAAACATAACCGCACTAAATTCAATATTTTAACGATTTTACGAGGAAATAGAAACGAATATACGTCCCGGTTGTTTTTGAATAAGGTTCAATGGGAAACAACCGCAACGTCATCGTTTAACAAGAGAATATAATGCTTTCAAACTAGAGTGAACCGTATTAACACAAAAAAATGACTTAGGTTTTAACGCGCTTTAAACAACACGAAATCCCCGCTTATTTGACGCAGATGTGAGCGACAATTGAGTCGAATAGGTAAATGGTTTGTTAACCACATAAAATAAATCAAGTCTTAGCTGACTGAGGTGTATGCTCTTTGGAAATATGCGTTTGGAGAGTCCAAAAGAGAGAGAGAACGGTGTATCTCCATGTGAAGGTAGGGGTTGATTTATACGCAAGTAGAATTAAGGACCTTAATCATAGTCGAGTGATTTAAGCAATGTTGAAGTGTTGAAAAAGAAGAATTTGAATTTGATATGTTAAAATTCTTCTTTTTCAACATGTTTTGACTTCAACATTGCTTAAATCACTCGACTATGATTAAGGTCCTTAATTCTACTTGCGTATAAATCAACCCCTACCTTCACATGGAGATACACCGTTCTTACACTAAACTCCTGTCGATTCCAAAGGTTGCATAATCTACATTATATTGTATTCTATTATTATTGAATCACCTCTCTGCTCCCCCAACTGTTTTAACTTCTTTTCATATTAAAATCTCTTAAATGGTTAGTTGCTGAGGATGACTTTCTCTAAAGTCGAAACTAGTACAACACATGCATTAAGAAATTTAATTTAATTCATCGTCTTTTATGTATTTCTATAACCCTTGTTTTCTACCCTAGAGGGGCAAATAAAGTTATTTGGTGGTAAAGACAGACCTTTATTTCTATTTCTTTAGATAAATTCACTAAAGACTCAGAGAAGCTAAATGAGTGAAGCTGAGCACATAAAACCCGATGGTCAAGCATATCGAATGCTTTACTATAGTCAAGCAATACCAAAGCCGACGCTTCACCCCAATGACATCATTCTAAATCTTGAACAAGACCGATGAAGTGCTATAACCTTTAGGATAGCTGGACACAGATGAAACTATTTTCATTAAGGTGCTTAATCGTCTGCTCACAAATAATGTTCTGGAATACCTTGGACAGAATAGATAATAAACTAGGTAATGGGTCTCAATTCTGATATGTCTATTGGATTACCTATCATTGGTAGAGGCACAACCATGGCAATCTTCCAATGAGAAGGAAACGCAGAGTTGGTTACACATGTGTTGAAGTTGTGGACTAGGAATGGTACAATTACTGGACAGCACAGTTTAATCATTTTATGTGAATAAATGATTTTTGTTTTCAAAAACTTATGTAATTTGCGCTTCTCTTTTATAGCTACAAAAGTAAACAATTGTTGCACAAAGAAATTCTTTAGAATATCTCCAATAAAGCTATAAATCATTCCATTATTCGAGCCCATTTAATTTTTTGCCGTACACTGAAAAATGTATTCAACGTAATATTAAACGACCAGTAAATGTCACTTGACAATTTCAGTGGACATAATTTATATCAACTTACGGGAATATAACCAGCGCCATTTATTTCACTGCTGACAACAGCAAACAGCTTGAAACAGCAAGAAAAATGTTTAAAAAATAAACAAGTTAAATTTGTCGCCAATTACCTGGAGTGGACCATCGCGTTGAAGAAGTACTTTGTAATAAATTTTGTTGATTGGGTCCGACAATTTGGTATTTTTTTGACGGTTTTCGCACAGATTACATGAAAGTAACCAACTATATTAATTAAAGTTTTAGATACTGGATAAATTAATATTTATACTGTTATATTTTTAAGGTGAAAAACTAATTAAAGTTTCAGATACTGGATTCTTTATGTCGCAGAATTAAAATCTGTTTGTAGTACTTTTCTATCAAGTTTTTTAATGTGATCAGCAATTGTGGTTCGCAAAAGTATATAATTTTCATTTATAAACAGAGCTGTTCCAAATGGCAGAACTTAATAGACCTCTGAAGTCAACTTTGCACACCCATTGCTACATTGCCTAATATTGCATTAAAATATTGTACATTGCTTTAAAAATTTGGTTGTTGCAAAATGGCGACAAAATTGTGTATTACGGCATAAAATTCAGATGTTTTTGCAGATTTTTCTAAAATTTTGTTTTCTATTAAGTACTTACCATTAATTATAGTGACAAACTTGACAGTCGTTCCTGGTTAATTGTATTAAAAGAATAGAGCCATTTTTTTGTGTTAACCGTATTTCGAGGCGCATTTAAAACGCAGCGTTATCATTTGGCATTGCAAGATAATACATATTTTTAAACCGGAGCATCATTATCTGTCTTCTGTCATTACTTAAAAGTTTAGGTATTGCTAAAATGCCAGATTTTCCTTTAAATTTCGGTTTGATTTTCGGATGCAACGATATGGCTAGTTTCTAGTTTAAAAACCTCTTATTTATTTTGTGGGTATCGCCTAGTTAATACACTCTCTCGTGTTATATGTTACCACGATGAGTAAAGCAATGAAATCAGTTACATTGCTCCTTGAACAAAATTACCATTTACCTCTATTACTGGAATCCCAAACTTAAAGCACACAAGAATAAATGGGTTCAACAAGGAATAGATCCACCTTTATCTGGATCATGATTTTCCTCATTCCTTTAGCCTGTCGAAAGAAACATGTGGGAAACTTTGGGAAAAAATTGATGGACCTGAGTTTGCTCCTACATATCAAGGTTGTAGTGTTCCCATACCAGGACTAACACAATTATTGCCAATGACTCTATGATGGTGGTTGGGAAAAGGAGAAGTGTTGTTAAGTGTGGTAGAAAAGTTTAATACTGCTGTATCTGCGGTATATTCAGTGACTTCAATATGTTACAATAAAATTAAAATTAACATATATGGCTACAATACGACATATCGTAATGGAAATTCCAATCACTGTCACTATCGTTCTCTTCGTGCTTTCTCTTTTTACGGGACACCATTATCTCAATAATTCCCATTGTTTGTTTATGCCTTTTTTCGCCTTCTCCCCTAAGGAAC
The DNA here is from genome assembly GCA_963920685.1 of Polydrusus tereticollis. Classification (NCBI taxonomy): domain Eukaryota; kingdom Metazoa; phylum Arthropoda; class Insecta; order Coleoptera; family Curculionidae; genus Polydrusus; species Polydrusus tereticollis. The sequence continues at coordinate 80,538,220 of OY987329.1, read as the reverse complement.
CTCATAATATCTAAAAACTGCCTTTTATTATTTTCAGTATTTCATTGGGAAATTTTTACAAACTTCTGGAGAAGTTTATTCTTATCAGGCCGTACTGTACTCTTAACAGTGGAAAATATATTCCTTTTTTCATTAGGAACAATTGAATAATGGTCGTTATTCTCGGACCTATCTGTTGGATTTTTTGAAGCGCTGGGGTTGACGAGATATTTGGTTTGTTTCTCTAGTGCTTGAACTTTCTAAATTGGAGATCATATCTTTGCTTTCTGAATCAATAATCAATACTGGCAATATCTTATGTTTACCACCAAGAATTTCATCAAGGTATATTATAAAATGTATTAGAAGTATCATTTACCCTGTTTTCATCATCGGCACTATTTGTATTAAGATCTACTAATTGCTTCTTTACCGCATTTATACAGGGTGTCCCAAAAGTAATGGGACACAGAGCAACAGCAGACTCCTTAAGACGAAATAATGCGATTTATTCAAACTTGCCTTATCCCAGAATTGATAAGAATCAAGATACAGAGTGTCAAAGTTTTAATTTTGTTTTCGTTTTTTTGCGATTATTTCTTAACGAAACGACATTGCAGTACAAAATTAAGGATTTTGGGGTTTCTTGAGGTGAAGAATTCAAAATTATCCATAGTTTTTGTATAACCAGTAGAGGGCGCTATCTACGGCATGCCCCACTCATTTTAGCTGGCATAACTTTGTTTAGGCTTCTTATACCGATCCGACTAATAAAAAAATAAGTTACTTTACTTCTATTACATCAAAAACGTATAACCTATTGAAGTCGCTAGAAGCAACCATTTTCGAGATAATGAAATTTCATATGTTTGATTAAAGTAAGTACGTAGTCCAAAAGGAACGGAAAATCGAGCAATGGCGAATTTCTGACCTAAAATTATTGTAAATCAGCTACATTTGCTGAGTGTCAAAGTTAATGCAGATACTTAAGGTTGACTATTTTTTTCTAATAAACGGAATTACTAATTTCATTCTAATCAAAAATTTTATTTAATACTTAGTTTAATAACATTTAAAAGTAACAAAATAGTTAGAAATAAAAATGGTAACGCCGTGATAGCAATTGTTCAAAATGGTCATCATTGACTTCAATACATTTCGGTATACGTTTTACAAAAGACTGTCGGACCTTAAACAAGAGATCTTCATCATTTCTGAGCAGATTAACAGAATTTATAATTTTTTGATTTAACCCATTACTGTTGTTTATTAAACTGTTATAAACAATGGTTTTCAAATAACCGCAAATGCAGAAGTCCATTGGATTAAATTAGGACTTCGCGCCGGTCAAGTCAAGGTGCCACCACGGCCTATCCAACGTTCAGGAAACTGTTCACTTAAATAATTTCGCACTTGTCTGGAGAAGTGTGTCGGCGCTCCGTCTTGCATGAAATACATATTTCGCCGGACGTTTAGTGGTACATTATCTAAAAGCCCTCCAAGTTTATTTTGTACAAAATTCGAATCTCCGTTTAGAGTTGGCGGTAATTCCAAGGGGCCTATAAGATGATTTCCGATAATTCCACACCAAATGTTGACCTTAAACTCGTGTTGGAAGTAACGTTCAACAACTAAATGCGGGTTTTCATTTTCCCACGCATGTCTGTTTCGGTATATAATTGAATACACCCCGTCGAGTAAATGTCGCATCGTCCGTGAAAAACACACGATTTAAGAACATTGGATCTATATTTTGCAGATTTTGGAAGAAATGCGAAAACTGAAGTCTGGCTGGAAGATCAGGCGGCAGTAAACACTGTACGGGTGTAAAGTGGTATGGGTACAGGCCTTCATCGTGAAATATTCTAACAGTTGAAGATTTACTTACACCTGTAGCTGCCTTCAATCTCCTGGAACTCACTTCTGGATTTTCTGCTACACGAACTAAAATGTCTTCTTCCTGTTCTGGTCTTATATTTTTTGGACGGCCCGAAACCTCTTTTTTTGTCGAAACGAACCAGCCTCTTCTAGTCGGTCATAAATATTTTGAAATAATTTGCAGTTTGGTTGCCTTCTATTCGGGAACATTTCTTGGTACCTGTGCCCTGAACTCCAACCGTTAAAATTTTCTTGTGCGTAAATACAAAGCATATCACGCATTTCCGCATTGGAAAATAAATTATGTCGAGGCATTACTAAATAATTGAATAATATGTGCGTATTGATTGTACTTAGAAAATTAATAACTTTGACAAATGATACTTTGTGTAACATGTTGTTGCCTTTGAATTAGAAACGTCGTTGTTTTTAATCAAGGCCAGCTGTGATAAATAACACTAATACGAATACACAATTATTTTAAATATTTTAGCTTTCTTGTATTAAAAATATGAAATGCCATTATCTCGAAAATGGTCGCTCCTAGCGACTTCAATAAGTTATACGTTTTTGATGTAAAAAAAGTAGAGTAACTTATTTTTTTATTAGTCGGATTGATATAAGAAGCATAAACAAAGTTATGCCCTAAAATGAGTGGGACATGCAGTAGATAGCGCACTCTACTGGTTACACAAAAACTATGAATAATTTTGAATTTCTCACCCCAAAGAACCCCAAAACCCTTAATTTTGTGCTGCATTGTCGTTTCGTTAAGAAATAATCGCAAAAAAACGAAAACAAAATTAAAACATTGATACCCTGTATCTTGGTTGTTATCAATTTTGGGATAAGGTAAGTTTGAATAAATCGCATTATTTCGCCTTAAGGAGTCTGCTGTTGCTCTGTGTCCCATTATTTTTGGGATACCCTGTATATTGCTGTCAAAATTGCATATCTGAAAAAATTAAGCACTTGAAAATTAAAAGTACCAAATAAGATTGAAGTGGCTGGTATTTGATCATGGCTGTGTAAAAAATATTTACTTACCATTTTCTAATTGGTCAGCAGTTTCCATATCCACAGATAATAATAGGTCATTAATTTGGACTTGAACTATTCCTTCCATTGTATCGTTTAAAGTTGTGCTATTCATATTATATAGCTACAATCAGCAATCACACAAATAATCCAATAAAACATAAAAGCAAAAGGTACATTAACTGGTACTGATACATGTACAGAAAAATTAAAGGTGGCTTCAGGTTAGCAACATAAACATAACCGCACTTAATTCAATATTTTAACGATTTTACGAGGAAATAGAAACGAATATACGTCCCGGTTGTTTTTGAATAAGGTTCAATGGGAAACAACCGCAACGTCATCGTTTAACAAGAGAATATAATGCTTTCAAACTAGAGTGAACCGTATTAACACAAAAAAATGACTTAGGTTTTAACGCGCTTTAAACAACACGAAAATCCCCGCTTATTTGACGCAGATGTGAGCGACAATTGAGTCGAATAGGTAAATGGTTTGTTAACCACATAAAATAAATCAAGTCTTAGCTGACTGAGGTGTATGCTCTTTGGAAATATGCGTTTGGAGAGTCCAAAAGAGTTCGCACTACGTATCTTCATTTTTTCCTTTTCCATTTGAAAATAAAATGATTGGTCAACAAAACAGTTCAATTTTAATTTTACCACAGGTCTATACAGCGTGTTTCAAAATTCACTACTAGGATTTTAAGGTCGTATTTTTAAAGTCAAAATAAAACAATTTTTCCTGTAAATATATGAGTTTAAAGATACAGCCATTGTAAGTTGCGCGAAAAAAGTTGATTATTTTGAACTGTGACTACAATTATTCATCTCATCAAATCTCCTGATAACTTCGATACCGCTGTTACTTTACGCGCTCTATTCATTTTGTGTCTTAAAAATGGCGTAAACCTAGTTTTGGGGGGGATTGAGGAGGGATCTATACTTTTGATGGCCGAAATTTGATGTTACCACGGATAAATCTTAAAAGTAAACAACACCTTCCAGTCACGTATAATCAAATCCCAAATTTTGGCCTCTTGCACTTTTTTGATAGAACTAACCGTTTTCGAGAAAATCGCTGGTTAACATAAGGGGATCATATGTAGCTGTGGATTTTAGGACACATGTTTATAGGAAAAAATGTTTTATATGGGCCTGAAAAATACATCCTTAAAATTTTTGTAGTGAATTTTGAAACACCCTCTATAGTTTCATAGGTCTGTGATACTATTTTTCTGATTTTTCTTGGCTCTCTCTCGTGTTTGTTAAATTCGACATTTGTCGACAATTGTTTTCTGATTTAATTTGTTCATCCCATAACGAAAATCTACATTTTAAACTTAAAATATATTGATTAAGATATAAGATCACTTTTTACCTCAGTTTCAACAGGATAGCTTATTTAGATTTTAAAACATTTGCGGTTTTTTTTTAATTAAAAAAAAAACAAAAGTTTTGTTTTTCTATAGATAACACCTTATCTCACTTATTTCGCGCTAAAGTTTTTTTTTTTCAAGAATAATCATATAAACTTGAAAATCAACAGATACAAAATCTTTCCCGCAAATAATGAAGATTAGACATCACCATAACCTCACTTTAAGTTTAGCAGCAGGTATAAAATTGGCGATCCTGGATTTTAACTTCGATACATGGTGTATTTAGCTGCCTATCTTCAAGCGTGAAATTCTTATTGTTTGTTAATTGTTACCGATATTATTACGCCAGGATAGGAATACCGACCCCAGCCTGGGATTGGGTTACTTGAAAAGTAAAACAATTTATTTTATAACGACTGTAGTTTGCCAATAAATTCACTATAACGTCCGGGGTTATAAAGGCGATTTAAAAAGTGGAGCGGTTACTCGCTGGCAGTTTCAGTCATTAAAATGCAAATTGATGTAGATAATAATATACTGTCTGTTTGATACTGCTGCCGCCCCTGAAAAGCCGCCACTGTATTGTTTTTTTTTTCTTTAAGGTGACTCTAGATTTAACATTATTCACATAGGTCTAACTTCCGTGTTTAACCAGGTAACTGAATATTAAAAATGGCATAATTAAGATAAAGTAGTTTTCATTTACTTAGCATCAATAACTAAGTTTTAGCAAAACTGGGCAGATACATATGGTAAATTAAATTTAATAAAAATGTTGTTGCCTAATAAATATTTACTATGTAATAAAGAAATCATTCAACTGAACCATCAAATATTTTTATTGAAGCCTACGTATATTATCATTTCCTTACTCGTTCTTGTTATAATAATTATTGTCTGCGACTTTCCTTGCAACCTGTACATTATGTTTTAATGTCAATGATTTGCATCTAACAAATGCCCGATACTACGGATGAACTTGCTAATTCTCAGACATCAGACTCGCTTGACCGGCAGCGGCGTGGCGCTGCATCTCTCCCTATATGGTGCTTGAACATGTGGTCAGTTGTTGCCTGAAAAAAATACAGTTTGTCTGCTTGCTGTTTGCTCTTCCTTACGTAAAGTCAAGTTTAAATAGAGATATTTAAATGTCTAAAGAGTAAGTCCAGCCGAACATATTTCGTTTGACCTAATAACCGTAATAATATTAGTTTTATTATTTTGTAAACACCCAAAGAAACCCTGTTACCTGTTCGATTGCCAAACCTACGTTTTTAAAGAATTTCTTGGTAAAGTTACCTATATAAAACTGTCGATGAGCGTTCCAACCAGCCAAATCTACCTGGCCCCAGCTGGCATCACTGTTTATATTACTGAAATAAAATGAAATAAGAGGTACTGCTTTGCGCAGGAACGGATTTTGTAGATAAATGAAAAGCCATAGTAATACCTTATAGTAGCAATATTTATTATGTTTATTTTTACCATTACTTGTATTATATGTATATTAATTTATTAAAAGTGCAAAACAAGTCTGAAAAGTTTACGTGCGAGAAAGGGCAACTTTTCGCACGCATTAAGGTAAAAGTAATAATAACAATTAATATACCTACTTAAAAAAATATATTTACATACATACACAGAAGGTTTAATTGTAATTATAAAACGTTTTAATCTGATCCTAATTCAGTCTCGCTATCACTATCATCCACATTTATAATAAGAGGATGAATTTCGATGTGCGTGGCGTAAAAGTGAAATAACAGAAGACAAGTAGAATTTCCATTAGATTCCTAAAAAAAAAAACTATTGGTACTAGTCAATTAACATAAAAATGCATTTAAAAAATAGGTAGCCGATGAAATGGTAAAGTTACGAGGAATATATGTGCTCAAACTCCCTCCTTACCACTGCAAATTAAACCTGATCAAACTTATATGGGCTCAAATAAAGTCAGATATCGCCAGAAAAAGACACGACTTATATTCTATATATATTCTTAATTTTCCGGTATCTTTGCAAACTTTCTTTTAAACTTTCCTTTTTGCATAATATCTCGTACCGTCGATAATGAAACTTTCGTTATTTCACTGGTATCTTTAATGGAAATTACTTTAGGGTGGCCGCTCTTTAATAACGATTCACATACATTTTTCACTATCACTTTGGCGTCAGAAGATAAATGCTTCCTGGAATGTTTAGGGTAGCTAGATATCGGATTAGCTAAAGATTCCCAAGGTGTCCACATACTTTTAATATTAACCTGTTGCATACTGTTTCAAAGTAAAATGGATAGGTACTAATCTATTTCAAATATTATGTTTACTATTTATATAAGCTATATAAACAGGTACCTGTAACTAAAAAGTTTTGAGAAATATCCTAATAATTAAGTTGTTTCTGGGAAACCTTAATTAGACAGTTTATTAATTTTAATAACAAATCAAGTAATGTACAGGGTTATCCAACCAAGACTAGACAAGGCGATTTTTTGACTTTTCCTGTACTTTTATAAAAAAACTGAAATAGCCATCTTAAGTCATTTTCTCCCGCGAATTCGAATATCTTCAGCAAAAAACAATTGAACATCAAACAAAAGTACTAGGGGTCACTTTGATATTTTTTTAAATGGGATGCCGTATTTTTAATGAGCTTATCCGATTTCTCATATAAATTTTGATCTAAAATGTTGGATTTTTAATTTTTTTTTTTTTTTTTTATTTTTAACATTTTCCGAATTTAAAACTGAAGAAAAAAGGCGTTTTAGAATTAAAAATCCAACATTTTAGATCAAAATTTATATGAGATATCGGATAAGCTCATTAAAAATACGGCATCCCATTTAAAAAAATATCAAAGTGACCCCTAGTACTTTTGCTTGATGTTCAATTGTTTTTTGCTGAAGATATTCGAATTCGCGGGAGAAAATGACTTAAGATGGCTATTTCAGTTTTTTTATAAAAGTACAGAAAAAGTCAAAAAATCGCCTTGTCTAGTCTTGGTTGGATAACCCTGTACCTATCTATTGTTAATATAAACTGGAATTAAAAATAAATGTGGGTTAATATGTCTCTGCGAAAGCGAAAGCCGGGTTTATGAGGGGTTTTATTGCAGTCATTAAACCAAACGAAATATGTTGGGAAGTACTTTACATCTATCTATACAGAGTCGTTGGTATGTATGGAAACGGTCGATTATTTCTTAAAGTATAACAGTTAGCAAAAAATATTTTAGACCAAAGTTTTATGGTTTTTTAGGGTCTATTAGAATTTTAAACAAATAAGTATACAGGAAAACCGTAGAGAAGCAAAGTTACTTTTTTTTAAAATGGAACACCCTATATCTTGGAATGTTTTTGGATTTTATATGAAAAAACAATTATTTTTTAATAAGTGCATTATAAGTCCATACTTAATAGTTTCCAAGATATTGACTCTTGAAAAATGAGACATTTTTGAACTTTGACAGCTTTTAACTTTCCAACTGTACGTCTCGGAGCAAAACGGCTAACATGTCCCTATCTTCGATATTTGTTATCTTTCGAAAAGTGGCAACTTCCGGTTAAGCCGGATGTAACTCAAAGGCCGGAAATACAGTACTTCCGATTTAACCGGATGTTGATGTTTTCGGGAAGATAATAAGAAACTAAGATAGATAATAAATATTTATTTTTTAAAATAAATATGCAAAAGTGGACAAAGTTAAAGGCAAAAATCGCCTTTATTATTATGGAACCAGAACCAAAAGAATTGTTTTTAATAAGCTTCCATTATATTTACAACATAAAATATTCTTAAAGGTAGAAGTCGGAGTGTACAATATCATTTTATGAATAATAACAAATATTACAGACCTGGTAAGTATTCTAAGGCTAACGCGACGGGCTAACTACTGCATTTAGGTAGAAATGAAGAAGAACCAAATTATCAAAAAGGAGAGAAATAAACAAATGAAACGTAGAAAAAAAAAACGCCAACAATAAAAGAATTTTACGGGTTTTAAAAATTATCTTCAAAGAACTTATTCAGGCTATGGTATGGTTTTTGCAAAAGTATTTTTTAACACGCTCTCGTGTAGTTGCCTTTATAACGATAGATAGAAAATGATTCTACATTTTTAGTCGGTGAAACGTTAGCGGTTTTGGTAAGGCTTGACTTTGGGGATGGACAACAGCAAGTTATTGCCATCTCTCGTTGCATATCGCATAGGAAATTCTTCAGTTCAGTTTCTCGTAGTAGAGTAACAAACATGATGTCATCAGACGATTATCTTGCTATTCTCTGAATTTTTTAGCAATAAAGTGTCGTAAAATTAGCGACCAGCCATTTTGCCTCACAAGAGACTCCCTGCAACGGTTAGCTTTTTAGCAACCTGTAGAAGTTATGATGATCTGAAATTTTCAACCATAATATCACCCTCCAAGCCTTTGGTTATATCGTTCTCTAGAAACTGGTGAGACATAATGGCACAATGCTACAATTTTAACATGTCAAAGCGCGAGAAGCGCATCAGATGGCGTTAACGCAGGATTATCAAATAGTCAATTCAATATTAAATTCGGCGGCCTGTAAGCCCAATAAAACTACGGCGGTCTCACACACATGCTCCGTTAATTCTTAAGGCTAGGCCCTTGCAGTTTTTCCTCTGAGAATTTCCGGAATGTGTGTGGGTGCCTTTAAGATACCCAATTTAAGAATCAGGCGTTGCAGTGATCCCTGACCTTCGCCCTATAAATGAAGGGAATTGGCCGCTTTTACAAATGGAAAACCGAAGAAATCAGGGATTGGTTGCACTATCCCCAAAAGAGGATACCTAAGGTGAGAATATATAATATACTTTTTGCCATAGTGCATCACCCGTACTGCGTAACAGCCCGATGCCACCCTCGCTCTGGGTGCCCGGATATGTGGTTCATACCTTAATTTCTCATACATCTATCAGAGGCCCAACAATTTAGGACATGGTTTATTAAAACCCGGGCAATCCAGCTACGGTGTGAAATCGAAAAGTTAAAATATTAGTTTTTTTCGGCATTAAACAAATACAAGTAAGTTGTCATTTCACCACCGTCGATATTAAAAATCAATTTTAAGCAAAATATCGAGTGGTGCACCGCTAGACTATCCAAAGGAAATCTTATGTAAATTTTGCTGCCCTCAAATATTGGCTCGCCTATTAATTTTACATTAAAATTCTATTAGACTTTCTTGAAGATCCTTGTATGATGGGCTGGCACCCAAAATTGTATTAGTTTTTATTAATCCAATTAACAGTTTATTAAGCAGGAACTCTCAGCAGGTTTAAGTCCTTGCTAAAGCAGTTTTTGCATATGCACATCTTTTACAACCTTAGTCAATTCGTGTGTCTGAATCCCGACTAAATTTTGTCAGATATAATAAATTATTGTTCTTGATGCTTAATATATTAATTTTTGTTAACTGCTTTTATTCTTGTGACTTCCTATTTGTTTATTGTAACAGCTTTAAGAAAACAATAACGTTCTTATTTTTAATATCTCTTAGAAGCACTATACAGGGTGGCGCATCGAAAACAAAACAGAGACATTTACCGGCAGCTCAGTTCTTTTTTGGAAAAACGCTCAGACCCGTCGATTTTGTTTTCGAGGGGGACACAAAATTGACAAAAATCACGGGGGCTGCACCACCCCTAAAATCTTAAATGGAAATGGTGGTCGAGTGATACCTTATTTTAAAGGTCTTTCAATTCCCTTTATAATAATGTAAAATTCATGTACTTCAGTTCAGTAATTTTGGAGGTTTATTGATTTAAAGCTTAAAGTAGACTTTAATAGGTACATCAGATTAGTTTGTACTACTTTCAGAAGAAATTTGAGTAAAAACATTTACTTAATAAGTAAATGCTTTTCTTCACTACACCCATGGTTTGTTTTTCATTTTGGTGTGGAAAATAGCGATTGGAGCGTTTTTTGTGGCAAAAAAAGTTGTTTTTTTGAAGAAAGATAAGAAGGGAACGTCTCGTACTTATTTTAAATAGGAATTGCGATTGATGCGACCAAACTTTGTTGTTAAAATACCTTTTAACGCTTTATACACAAATTAACCATGGTATATTCCACGGCAGAAAGGGTTGAAATTATCGAAATATTTTTCGGAAATAATGAGTGCGCTAATAGAACAGCACAAATATTTAATGACCGACATGAGAACAGTAACGTGCATCGAAAATATGTTCTAGAACTTGCAGCTAAATTTCGGGAAACTGGATCACTCGCCAATAAAAAACGCAACATTGAAAATCCCATAAGGAACGAGGCAATGGAAGTGGGGGTTTTAGGGCAAGTTTATGTAGATCCTACGTTAAGTACCCGCAAATTGGATACTGTGTGTGGTGTTAGTCGACGTAAAAAAAAGACCCATAGTTTTCATCCGTATAAAATTCACCTTGTACAAGAACTTAATGAAGACGATTTTGATCGGCGATTACAATTTTGTGAAGATATGAGTGAACGAATTATAAACGATGAACATTTTCTATTCAATACTTGCTTTTCCGACGAATGTTCCTTTTTCTTAAATGGCGTAGTAATCGTCATAACTGCCGATATATAGTTGGTCCTTTTTTCTTACCTGGAAACTTGACCGGTGAAATGTATTTAAAATTACTGCAAGACGCCATAGATCCTGCATTAACAGCCATAATTGAAAATCAGAATGATCGGCGGTACATTGCGAATAGGTTGATGTTCCAACAGGATGGTGCCCCACCACATTACGCATTACGTGTTCGACAATATTTAGATCAGACCTTTCCAGGTCGATGGATTGGTAGAAGAGGTGCCATTGAATGGCCCCCAAGATCGCCAGATTTATCACCTTTGGATTTCTTTCTGTGGGGTCACTTACAAAGCAAAATCTATGCTATTCAGCCAATATCGTTAGAAGATTTGCGACAAAGAATTGTGAATGAGTTTTCAGCAAAATCTTTATTGCTGCATGGAGAGTCATGGTGGTCATTTCCAATATTTAGTTGGCTGACGGGTCAGTTCATTTTTCATTTTTACACTACTTTGCTGCCAGATGTATTGATCTCCACTAATGATGATGTATTAGAGTTTTATTTAAGCTTTAAATCAATAAATCTCCAAAACTACTGAACTGAAGTACATCAATTCTACATCATTATAAAGGGAATTGCAGGACCTTTAAAATAAGGTGTCACTCGACCCCCCTTTGCCTTTAAGATCTTAGGGGTGGTGCCACCCCCGCCCTGGGGGCTGCACGTGTTAACGTGATTTTTTACCAATTTTGTGTTCCCCTCGAAAACATAATCGACGGGTCTGAGAGTTTTTCCAAAAAAGAACTGACCTGTCAGTAAATGACTCTGTTTCGTTTTCGATGCGCCACCCTGTATATACCTAGTCAGTGCAACTGGCAATAATTTAAAATCTTTTGGTATATTATAGCCATGAATATGTATTGAAGTTCACGATCAACAGTCGATGTCGCGACGTCTGGTTCAACCAACGGTTAGGATGCAATAATTTTTTCGTCTCATTACCTGGCGGAAATATTATTTTTTAATTCATTAAATGTATTATGTAAATATTAATCCAACTTTTTGTATTCGATAGAAGTAGATATTAATTTTCCCGACTAAAGTCATTGAAAAAAGAGTTTCTGCATGAACATGAAATCATAACGAGCTATCAATTAATACACTTTTTGGTCAGGCAGAATGCTACCAAGTTAACTATTCCACCTCTAGCACATTTTGATTGCACCATTGCGACTAAAGTACAGGAAAAAGATAATGTACCGGGTGTCCCACTAAGAATGGCTGTCGGCCGTATCTCAAAAAGTGTTAGTCGTATGGCTTGCGGAAAAAAAATACAGTAGGTAAAGTGGTCATGAGAAATTGCTGGAAATTATTTTCAAGTTTCTCAGACTGGCGCTAGAGGGCGCAACAGTAACGGTAAAAATGAATCACAAAGTTTTCTCAAAAGTCGCCTAGTTAAGGTATCCCGAAAATAACATTTTTGTATATTTCGAAGATTTATTAATAAACTTCACCTATAGAACGTGTTCGTCACTTTTCAAATAAAGTGGTGGGCGAAGGTTGAACATTATTTGTAATAAATGCTGATAACTCCGGTCTGACTTAACATAATCAAGTAAACTTAGTTTTGTTAAAAAGGGCTTTTCTCACTCTATATATCATCTTATGAACTACGGCAATATGTGTTTTACACTAGGCGCTAGGGGGCGCTTTCTTACAACTTCACAAACATTGCGCGTTTTTTCCATAATTCTCAATATAATAGTATATTCAATTTTACCGGATTACAAGGATGATTAAAAGTCTAAGAAGCCAGCGAAAACCGCAAGTTAATATCTATTTTCAATCCGGAGATATCAACAACAATAATCATAATTACGGAGCATTATGATTTTATTTTCAAGTTGCCATTGTAAAGGTTTTTTTAAGGGTCAAATAGGCCTTGGAAAAACAAAATATGAAGGTACGTATATTTCAAGCAAATATATCGTTACGACAATAATTCTCAGTGGCGCCCTAAATGTCCAAATTGTCGCCCATCGTTCTGTATACACGACTCCAATCTCTCCCTGGTTGATAATACTGCAGTTTCCAACTCTGGGTGGATACGGCGGCTGCTGTCCATTATCCTTTCTATCATGTTTTCCCTTGTGGTGGGTCTGGTAACGAAAACAAGATCCTTCAATCTCCCCCATAGATAAAAATCTAGGCATGTTAAGTCAGGTTGCCGAAATAACTTAAAAAATAATTTTATCTTAAGCGGGACTAAACCAAGCCTATATGTCGCAAATTGCCGCAAATGGTGTAAATCGACTTATTAGACTGTAAATAGGTTTCTGTCGATTTGTTGAGCCATTAGAGGTCAGTCTGGGAACATTGCAACTACAAAAATTTTACTGAACTCGGATGACCTACCCGTATCCCAATTGCAATTTATTGAAAGTTGAAGTTGAAGCTCTTACTAAATTAAACCTATATCATTAAGCACCTTTTGGCCAATCAAACTTTATTAGGTACTAATTGTTTGGGAAGAGAGCAAAGAGCTAGATTTAATTATACACGAAATTCTAACATATCCATCCCTGGTAGTATTTAGTTTTAAATCGACCACCAGATGGCATCATAATTCTAAATATGTGTGTTAAGTGATTATTATACTTATGGCGAATTCACATTCAAACACAATTTTGTTAAAAAACGACTAGTTGACAAGTCAAAATTTACAACATATGTTTAAACAATTCATTCCATTACCATCCATATTGACTCATTTATGGGTTTGTAGTACATAAATCTTACAGTTGAAAAGAATTTCTACGTTTTGTTGTTATCAAAACGTGGTTTGGTTGATCTAGCTCTACCGATCAAAAATGATAGTTCAAATATATTTTCCTTAAGGGCAAATTACAAGAGCGAACACAATTTAGAACACAAGATTTTGCTTGATTTTTTATTACTTTTGACATTTTAAACATCATACCAAACTGTACTAGTGTTACCTCTAAAACTTGTCTACCAATCTGCCTATAAATATTTTAATATTTGATATTTAAAAAATTTTAATTGACTGATATGCGTATAACAAAAAAACTAAAGAAAATAACTGAATTAGGTTTTCTAAATCAATAAACACGCTATTTTATTATAAATTTAATTTGAGATGCTGCCAAATGTTCTTGATGTTCAAACGGACAGCACCATTACTTGAATGGGTAATTAAACACTTCAAACACACAAATTTGCTTATTGATAAATTAAAATTACTTCGGCATTTAAGCCATTATATTTGTTGTAAACTAAACGGTTTCCATCAAAGTTAAATTAATTAAATAGCAGATAAATAAGAACCGTAGAAGTCCTATCACCTTCCTCATTTTAAAATATTTCTACGCGTCTCGATCAAAAGATCATCAGCAATAAAGTAGATTTTTTAAAAAACTTTGTGTTTAACATTTTTCGATAGCTATCTTACTTAAGCAAATGATTGTCCATACAGGGTTGTGATTTAATAGCGGATAAATTCAATACGAATTAAATGGGGACGTGTTCGGAAAAACGCTCGATCCCGTCGATTTTGTTTTTGGATTGTGCATATTTTGACATAAAATGTAGGTATGCAGGATGTCCCACAAAAGTGTTAAATGCGATAAGGGCAAGACCCGCAATATTATTTATTTTGGGCAAAACTGACATTCTTGTTATGATTATTATTATTACTATCTATTAATATTAAGTCTAGTTTTTGGAAAACATAGGTTACCAACATAAAGGATCACTGATATACAGCGCTGTGATTTAATAACGGATAAATTCAGTACAAATGTAGAAATCCCTGTATATTATTGCATTTTCGGATTCTCCGGAAAATTCTAGACATGCTTCATGTATAATGTCCTAAACCTATCTTCAACTGTTCACGAAATAAAAATTACACCTCTGTTTGTGAACATTTGACAAAGTGTCAAATTTTGACAAAGTGTCACTGTATTGTTAATCGATAATATTTACAATGCGTAGAGACTCCAAACAGAGAACCTCTAAGTCAATCTACAATCAGTAGATTTGAGGCCAAGAAGTGGAGAGAGACTGGCACTGTTAAGGATCTTGGCGAACCTGGAAGGCCTGGCGCTCCTAATGACAAAGAACTGGACATCTTTGTTTCATTGCACGAAAATCCGAACCTCTCAAGTACTCAGCTGGCTTTAGATAACACGATTCATAGGTCGACTCTAACAAAATTTTTAAAGAAGGAAGAGTGGCACTCATATAAAATTCGATTAGTTCAAGAGCTATTTAAAGATGATCTAGACCGCAGAAACGAGTTTTGCCAGACCATGAAGAGCGAACTGATAATGACCCTAGACTTGTAAAACAGATATGCTTTTCAGATGAAGCAATGTTTTTCTTGAATGGAGAACTAAATAGGCATAATTTTAGATACTGGGCGCCAGAAAATCCAAACTGGTTTAGGGAAAGCCATTCTCAGAATTATGAAAAGGTGAATGTATGGGCAGGGATTATTAATAACAGAGTAATTAGACCATACTTCTTTGAAGGAACTTTGACGGGAGAACGTTATCATGACTTTTTAGACAACGACTTGATTTCAGTACTAGCGACACTATATCCTGATGAAAATAATCCAGACATGCCAAATCAAGCATTATGGGTTCAACAGGATGGAGCTCCGCCCAACTATGCTGCGATTGTTAGAAGATTCCTAGATAATGTTCTCCCAAACCGGTGGATAGGCAGACGTGGATGAATAGAGTGGGCACCTAGGTCACCCGACCTTACTTCACTGGACTACTTTCTTTGGGGTTATGTTAAAAATATGTAATATAAGTGTATAAAGATAAGCCACGCACGCTTGATATACTCAAAGAGAGCATTCGTACCGTAATTAGGAATATTTCTCCAGGAACCGTAGAAAAAGTACAGCAGGAATTTATTGATCGTCTGGGGTACTGCAGAGCTGTTAATTGCGGACATTTGCAGCATTTGCTAAAATAATTTTTGAGATTTTAAAAAATGTAATTATGCTGCACTACAGTGTTATTGTAATATTTGAACGTAAATATTTCGTGAACAGTTGAAGACAGGTTTAGGATATTATACATGAACTTGTCTAGAATTTTCCGGAGAATCTGAAAATGCAATAATAATATTTCTATTTAAGGAAAAAGAAAAATTTTTCTGCCACACTTTTGTGGGACATCCTGTATACCTACATCTTATGTCAAAATATGCCCAATCCATAAACAAAATCGACGGGTTCGAGCGTTTTTCCGAACACACACATTTGTACTGAATTTATCCGTTATTAAATCACAGCCCTGTATTATATCAGTGATCCTTTATGTAGGTAACCTATGTTTTCCAAAAACTAGACTTAATATTAATAGGTAGTAATAATAATAATCATAACAAGGATGTCAGTTTTGCCCAAAATAAATAATTTTGCGGAGCTTACCCTTATCACATTTAATTTTTATATTTAGAGCAGTTCCAACATTACCAGAGTCACTTATATAAGCACTCTATTATGTACCTAACGCATTTGGAATAGATTTATGGTTGCTCAACATTAGTTTTTACAGTATCAGCTGGCAACTGCTTATGCTCCAGATCTAAAATAATATTTCTTTGTAATGGACATACAAACCAGGTTTTTAAATACTCGCTAGTACAAGTATAGTAACTTATCAAAGATTATTTTTATTATAAATATGCAGTCAAGTGTTATTATATCTACGAAACAAACACATAATTCATAGTTTTCTTTTGCTTATCCTTTATCGAGTCAAAGACAAATAATTTATTTTTACTTATGAATTAAGTATATTTTACGATAAACCATTAGCAATTTTACCTTTACAGTTATTTTTCGTATACCATATGGCTAGGTTTACGTTGTAGACGATTTCGATACTTAATTACTTAGTTTGCCAAGCTAATGAATGATATGTATTATTAAAATCAATTTTTTTGAAGAATTACAGTTAGATTCTGTTACATGGAATAAAATCAATACCTATGGGAGGTTAATATCAAATTCAAAGCATTATGCCAAAACAATATTCGGATTGCGACGAGGTATCATCGATGATTTTCTTTAACCTTAAGCACTAGTTTCCTTCATTACATATCCAGAGCATGTAAAGTAAATACAATTTTGAATATACAGGGTATTTCTTAATAACATGCTAATATTTAAGAAGGTTATTCTTGGGTCCATTTTGAGAAAAGAAAACTTTATATGAACATATGTATGCATATTCTTTTTATATCTTCTATGCATCAATAGGCATTTTCTGCTGTACAACTTTTTTTTATTCTTGCCAGTGGCGTTCGTGCGAGATTTCCACCGAATTATTTTGAAGAGATGTGTGTGATACGCCACTGCTTTTTTTTTAAAGAAAAAATTATTTTCGAAATCCTCATTTCTTTCATTCTCTTCGTTTTGTTTCGTTTGAAGGATGGTTTTCGCATAAAAAAATAAAATTCATTCATTTGCACGTTGTTATGATATTGGGTATTATCAAGAATAATTAAAAACGTATCTAGTAGGTAAGAAGCAGATTTTGTTTTGTAAACATAAACAGTTTTGACACTTGTCTACCTAGTCTAGTTGTTTATATATTTAAGTCATTAAAATTGATAATATTATTAAAAAAACATGGACCATTTTACGAATTCTGAGTTTGCAGATATGCATTACATGTATGGGCTTGCTGAAGGTAATGCACTGAAAGCCAGGCATACGAAAACCGCTTTCCAAAAGAAATATTCCGGAAGCATGAACATTTTCAAACATTTATAGAAAGTTGTGCGAAAAGGGAAGTTTTAACCCAGACAATCATCTAAAAGGTGTACAACGTACTGTAAGAACAACAGAAATTTAGATAGCGGTTTTAAATTCAGTCGAGGAAGATCTCGAATTAAGTAGACGAAAAATTGGAAACAATTTGAATATCTCACATATTCTTGTGTGGAAAATTCTTAATGACTTTTTACTATATCTCTACCATATCCAACGTGTTCAGGCTCTACTCCCACGCGACTTTCCATTACGGATGAACTTTTGCCAATAGTTTCTTTAAAAAGTAATTGAAAATCCATTATTTGATACTGAAATTTTATTCACCGATAAAGCCAGTTTTTCTAGAAACGCCATTCAAAACTTTCACAATTATCATTTTTGGGCTGAAGAAAACCCACATGCAATCTTGGAATCCCGTCACCATGAGCAGTTTTACGTTAACGTGTGGGCTGGAATATGCGGTGATTATTTAATTGAACCCTGTTTTCTTCAAGAGAGGTTGAATGAGGAAAATTACCGGCAGTTTATCGCAGAAGAATTGTCAGCTTTGATGGAAGATGTTCCCATTTCAGTAAGAAATCGACTGGTGTTTATGCGCGACGGGGCGCCAGCGCATTTCAGTGCTGTGGCGCACGAACATTTAAACCGAAATTACAATAATCTCTGGATAGGTCGCGGAGGACCACAGGCATGGCCACCTATAGGTCCCCGGACCTCAATAAATTACTTCCTGTCGGGTCATCTTAAAACATTGGTTTACAGCACACCAATTCATACAGGGCCTATTTTACCATAAGGCACATAAGGCCCGGGCCTTGGGCCCGGTGGATGGTGGGGCCCGCTGGACCCCCCGAAAGAGGATAAAAAATTATAATTATAAACCATTCCAATTTAAATTTAAACACCAAGAAAAAAAAAGCCGTGTGATAATGAAAATGAAATAATTTTTTTTTCTATTTATAAATATGCCACTGCAGGTGTTTTAACTTAATTTTTAATTATAACCTTGGAATTTCAAGAATTTGTTCTTAGAAACAGACCTAAACAAAATATTGACAAAATAAGTGGGTGCCTAAAACAATTGGACGGAAAAAAATCTAGATGCTTACAAAGTTCAACATTTTATAAATTTAAAGAAAATGGCGAAAAAGTCCTTCGTGAGTGGTTGGTTTACAGTCCCAAATCATGCTGTGTGTACTGTTATGTTTGCAAACTTTTTTCGAAGAAAGATGTCAAGCTTAGTGCCGATGGCTACACTGACTGGAAAAATGTGACTCAGTACTTGAAAAATCACGAAAGGTCTTCCGAACACATAACTTCATTCAGTACAATGATTAATAGAAGTCGAATAGAGGGCAGGATAGATACAGAAATCGAAGAAAGTTACTTGCAGGAAAAAAACTACTGGAAAACTGTTTTATTAAGAGTGCTTGCAACCATTAAGTTTCGAGCAAAAAATGGTTTACCATTTTATGGTTCCACGACTAAACTTTTTACAAAAGGAAATGGTAATTATTTAGGCTCGTTGAAATTTCTTAGTGAGTTTGACCCGTTTTTAGCTGGACACCTCCAGAAATATAGTAACATTGGAAGTGGTCATGTTAACAATCTTTCTTCAACCATTTGCAATGAATTTATCCACCTTCTTGCAAGTGAGGTAAAAAATGTTATTATCGCAGAATTGCAAGTGGCAAAATACTTTTCCATTATCGTCGATTCTACGCCCGATATTTCTCATATCGATCAACTAACTATCATTATAAGATATGTTTTACCTACTGGTCAATCAGTAGAAAGGTTTTTGGGTTTTGTGGCAATATCCTCTCATACTGCAGAAAGTCTTATCAAATGTTTTACAATCCACATTAAGTGACCTTAATATCGATATTAATTACTGCAGAGGCCAAAGTTATGAGAACGCATCCAATATGTCCGGGAAGTGTAACGGATTGCAGGCAAAAATAAAAGAAAAGACAAAAAATGCACATTTTGTACCATGTTCCAGTCATTCTTTAAACTTGGTCGGTAATAGTGCTGTCGAAAGTTGTTCAGAAGCTTCCAGATACTTTGAAAATGTACAATGCTTATACAACTTCTTTTCTGCGTCAACACAAAACTAAATTACCATTAGTTAAGAAAATATGTGATACAAGATGGCCGGCATGAGCTGATGCTATCAAATCTGTTGCGCTTGGGTTTAGTGAAATAAGAACAGCGTTAATAGAGCTAAATGATGATGCAAACCAAAAGAAGTCCACCAGAACAGAGGCTGGAGATTTACTTCATAAATTGAATACATTTGAATTTGCCTTGATGACAGCAATTTGGAAAAGAATCCTAGACAGAATAAACTCCACCAGTAAATCTCTACAAGATAATCAAGCCAATCTAACTGCGGCTTGTACACTATATAACGGATTGATTGAATTTCTCAAGACTTTTAGAGAGCAGTTTGATGAAATTGAAGAGAAAGCCAAAAAAATTTAGCCTAATAATATTGTTTACAAGGATGAGATTTCAAGAGTTCGTAAAAGGAAACAGTGTTTTGATGAAGGCCCTGCAGAAGACATTACTTTAAGCGGTGCTAAGAACTTTAAAATAAATACATTTTTTCCCATATGTGACAAATTAATTTCTGAATTAAAAATGAGAATGCAAGCTTATGATTGTGTAAATGAAGTTCTTGGTGTATTTTTCTTCGAACCCGTGAATGAAAGATTTAATGTAAGTATAAAAAATATTAAAAAATATTACAATATGGATGTGGATGCTACTGAAGGTTTAGTGGATGAAATTATACAATTTAAGGCACTTTGTAAATCAAATGATATTTCCTCCAAAGACCCCCAGGAAATGTTAAAATTTTTAATTGACAACAATATTTTGTCGACCTTCTCTAACGTTGAGGTATTGTTGAGAATATATTTAACTATTCCTATCAGTAACGCATCCGGCGAGGGATCATTTTCTGCGTTAAAACGGGTAAAATCCCATTTAAGAAACTCATTGAATGAAGAAAATGTTTCATCTTTGGCAATTCTAAACGTAGAAAGCGATATTCTCGATAAATTAGAAATAAATAGTATCATAGATAAGTTTTCTGAAATGAAAGTACGTAAAAAAAGAATTAATTAGATGTTTCTGTTTACTATTAACTCTTTAGTTTGTTCGTTGTTCTTCAGAAGCAAAAGCTTTTTTATTTATTTTTTGTTGTGATGTTAATTTCCAATTGGAAATTTTGTTTAAGGACCGCTTAGATATAATTAGTCTTTTGTATCTTATTTATGTTGTGAAATAAAACTATTTTATTTTTTTAGTAAAAGCCATTTTTTAATTAATTAATTGAAAATTAAATTTTAACTATACAATTTTTTTTTATCATGAATTTTAACAAAAAAGTGAAGGTGCCAAAGGTAAGCAGAAAAATTCTTATTGGAAAGTTATATAAGATATTGCGGGCCCGAAGTTCTGCTTGGGCCAACTAAATCAAAAATAGGCCCTGAATTCATACTGAACAGCAGTTGAGAAATCGCATCATAGTTTCTTGCGAAACTATTAGAAATAGTCCCGGCGTTTTCCAAAAAGTACGTGAGTCCATGAGTAAAAGAGCAGAGGCATGCATATTTGTAGGAGGTGGACATTTTCAACATCTGATTTAATTTATTTTCTTGTGCGTTCTGGGTAATTTTGTGTTAGCATTCCAAAATGTATTAAGATTATTATAATTTCATAATTGTATCGTTTAAAAATGATTCTCTAAAATAAATTATTGTTTAAAGTGACATAAACTGTTTTTGTTCGTAAGTAGTACAATCAATCTGTTATGGAAAAGCGGGTTTACGGAAAAAAATACCATAAGCGATTTTATTTCATAAATGGTTAGAGGGGCATGTGATTAGCTTAAAATCAAATTGTCGGCCTCCCCCCCCCTTGGGGCTAAAACGGTAAGTTGCAGAGAAATATTTTGTAGACAAATATTATAGAAAACAATATTTTCCACAATTTATCTCATGGAGTCACTGCTCTACGACTAAAATTGCAGAAAGCAGAGGGCGCCAAGGTCGCCAAAAATCACTTTTTCCTTATTTTCGACGCGAAAAATATTTTTTTGCTGAATCCCATAAATACAAAAGTTGTAGAGCCCAAAAAGTCCTATAAATTGAGTTCTCGCTTTTTTTTTTACAATGCACGGTTACAGAGATATAGCGCCTGGAAGTACCAACCGAATGCAGCATCATTTGTTTTATGTCCTGTGATCGTAGCATTCTATTGTTACAGATCCTCACGTCTAATATGACCACTACGCCACAACTAAAAATGCTTTATAGGGGAAAGGAAAGTCAAAGTATTTCTCCACAAGTTTGTTATAGTTATAGAATAGAATAATCAATATACCTACATTAAGGCGAATTGACAAAACGGTTCCACCCTGTGAATCCTCGACTATGGGCGATTTATTTACTGCCCTTGATATTTTAAAACAATTAGGGGATATATCTTGATATGGAGTAATAAGAACTCGTAGAATGGAGTAATATTTTCAAATCGACGTTAGAATACCAGTATAATGGCCTTATACAAGTATTGTTAATAACTAATTCTAATTGTGTTACGAGATTACAATAAAATTACCATTAACATTTTGAATGTGGGTCAAAACGCCTGCCTTTCTGTGACGTCAATAATCTGTAGTTACCGATGTTATCAAATATGCTGTTTTTGCAATTTTATTACTCTAGTACAATAGTATATTTGTAGAGTTAAATGTACTAAATTGATTTTATGACCATACATTATCAGTAAAATTTTGATTAAAATTTGTTGATATTTTTAAAGCGATTTGGTAAACCAATACAATAATCAGTAAAAAATCAAACAATAAATGACAGCCGGATAATTATTAATATTCGTATCGTATGTTCATTTATGGTAACTGTGATTGGATATAACACTGGTATACTTAATCAGCATTTTTAAATTGAAATATCTCGAAAACGGCTGGAGCAAATATCAACATAATATTATTATATTTTTAATATTTAAAAAAAACTGCATTAGGTACATGTTTTTAAACTATACTGGATGTTGTACTTAAAGTTACCCAAGGTTGCATGTTAAACTAATTTGCCATATTCATTATTTGTTTTATTTCGTAACAGTTCCCTGTGATTAGTGTGCCAGATAAGGGTCAATATTAATAGAATGTTAAGACGCTGCATTCCGTTAGTACTTCCAGGCGCTATATCTCCGTAACCGTGCATTGTAAAAAAAAAGCGCGGACTCAATTTATAGGATTTTTTCGGCTCTACAACTTTTGTATCTATGCGATTGCACAAAAAAATATTTTTCGCGTCGAAAATAAGGAAAATGTGATTTTTGGCGACTTTGGCGCCCTCTGCTTTCTGCACTTTTAGTCGTAGCGAAGTGACTCCATGAGATAAGTTGTGGAGAATATTGTTTTCTACAATATTTGTTTGCGACTTACCGTTTTTGCGGAAAATCAAGTCAAAATTCTTTTTCAGTTTCCCACAAGCGTCCGGGGGGGGGGGGGCGACAACTGGTTGTACTATAAGTGGTTTAGCGAGATGCACATGAACAAATTTTTTTATGCGAAAACCATACGTCAAACTAAACAAAATGGAGAGACCAGATTTGGTCGAAAAGGAATGAAGATTTTAAAACTAATTTTTACTTTAAGAAAAAGCAAATTAAAATTATTCAGTGCAAATTCCGCACAAACGCCACTGGCAAGAATAAAAAATCATGTTGTACAGCAGAAAATGCCTTTTGATGCGTAGAAGATGCGTACCACGTTTCACAAAAATATATAGGGTCAAACCAATGTTATCATAAAATAGCTATTTTCCTAACAAGTGCAGAAAATCGATTTTTCCGCACGCAAATGCCGTTGACAGCACGACGCGTAGCGGAGTGGTGTCAAGCATTTAAGTGCGGAAAAATAGGTTTCTGCACGTGTTAGGAACAATAGTTTTTCTACTAGCGTGAGTAAACAAATTGAAAATAATTTAAAAAACGGAGTTTTTTTTTAAATTTTTATTACAATGAACAAAATTTTACAATATTAATTCGTTCATCTCTTCATCGGAAATCATTTTGCGTGCCGAAGAACTCAGCAAAACTCCAGTAGAAAAACTGATAAACTAGTTTAAATTTATAATATTCTGTTGACAGTGACATACAAATCAACAACTGGTTATATACACCATAGCAACTAAGATATTTCAAAGGTAATATGATGAACAGTGACTTCAAATCATACAGCATTTAATTTAATTAAATTTAATTTCAAAATATAACAGTGCGGAAAAATCTTTGCCGCACGGTGCGGAAAAGTGGATTTTCCGCACTAAAACATGTGCGGAAAATGCGTTTTTCCGCACGCTAGTAGAAAAAAATTTTTTCTTACAACTTTTGCACCCTGTAGTTCAACAGTTAAGACTTTTAGGATATATGTTCATATGAAGTTTTTTTCTTTATATGAACCCAAGGATAATCTCCTTAAATATTAGCATGCTATTAAGAAACACCCTGTATACCTAGATATTTTAGAGATATCGAGGAATAATATCTGTAGTTAAAAAACACCTCTATCCTGAGATACATTGTAGGTTATTATGTATTTTTGTTCAATATTCAATACATTTCATTATTACCTACAAGTGTTTAATTAACAATAAACAAGATTTATTTATTTTTTTTATAGTGTAGGTATCCAAACCTCAACATCACTCCGGTCCCATACCTATAAATTGTCATTTTAGGAACATACCTTATCTACATAGATTTTTTTATTTTTTAACTAACACTGGTGTTCATGACGTTTAAAGTGCTCATAATTTCAGCTTCTGCATATTTAGGATCTTCGTCGTTTAGTCGTAATATTAAAATACTTAAAGGGATGTTTTCTTCTTCCTCATCAGAATCGTTTTTATTTGCATGTGTGAAATTTCGCTCTTGCGAAGTTTTATTTGTTAACTGTTTAAAGGTTTATGTCAGTATTTGTGTGTTCACTAGAGTGGATAGTTCATCATAGTATGTTCACTATAGCGAGACTCTACTGTATTTGTTTTTGTTTTCTACTTTCTGTTGGCCCGGTATTAAACATTTCAGAAATATATCCATAACTTCCCATACGATAAACCAATAGCAATTTAGCCTTTACTGTTATTTTTCGAATACCATATGTTTAAGTTTACGTTATAGCCGATTTCAATTTTTAATTGCTTAGGTTACTAAGCTAATGAATTCAATTTATTATTAGAATCAACTTATTTAAAGAACTACTTGCCTACCCTCATTAAAAAAATGTGAAAATACACACTGAAACATTGGTCACCTTCATGCCACACAAATATGTGTTAAATTACATCTTGCCCGAAATTTTACATTTAGGTATCATGTAATTATACATTGTTCATGTAAATTTTTTAAATGTAAATCTACAGTAAGTGTGTAATAATAAAATGTAAATACAGTATTGTAGATATGTAATTACACAACTTAGTCGACTTCAATTCATGTATGTTTACAATATTTTAGTGTGTAGTTTCACATTACACGTATGTATATGTAGAATACCTCTTAATTTTTACTATTTAATATATGTTTTTTTACGGTGTATTATTATACCGTAATAATATTTAGTAAAACTATATTCTATAGCTGTTAATGGCTTGTTTATTGGCAAACCTATTTTGATGTATACAGGGTCGTTGGTATGTATGGAAACGGTCGATTATTTCTTAAAGTATAACAGTTAGCAAAAAATATTTTAAATAAAAGTTTTAGGGTTTTTTAAGCTGTATTAGAATTTTAAAGAAATAAGTATACAGGATGAGTCAGAAAGTCGTAGGGAAGCAAAGTTACCTTTTTTTAAATAGAACACCCTATATCGTCGAATATTTTTGGATTTAACATAAAATAGCAATTATTTTTTAATAAGTGCATTATAAGTCTAAACCTAATAGTTTCCGAGATATCGACTTTTGAAAAATAAAAATTTTGAACTTTGACAGCTTCCAGCTTTCTAACGATACATTTTAGAGTAGATGGGCTTACATCTCTTTATCTTACTTTTTTATTATCTTCCCAAAAACATCAACTTCCGGTTAAACCGGAAGTACAGTATTTCCGGTTTTTGAGTTACATCCGGTATAACCGGAAGTTGAGACTTTCAGGAAGATAATAGGAAACTAAGATAGGGACATGTAAACCGTTTTACTCTAAGACGTACCGTTAGAAAGCTATAAGCTGTCAAAGTTCAAAAATTTAATTTTTCAAAAGTCGATATCTCGGAAACTATTAAGTTTAGATTTATAATGCACGTATCGAAAAATAATTGTTATTTTATGTAAAATCCAAAAATATTTTAAGATATAGGGTGTTCCATTTAAAAAAAAGTAACTTTGTTCCTCTACGGTTTTCTAACTCAACCTGTATACTTATTTTTTTTTAATTCTAATACACCTTAAAAAACCCTAAAACTTTTATCTAGAATATTTTTAACTGACTGTTTTACTTTAAGAAATAATCGACCGTTTCCATACATACCAACGACCCTGTATATATAATCTACTTGTTTCATATAAAATTATTTTGCTGGAAATTTACTCGTTCCAGAAAAATATTTTTGGACAGAACAAATATATTATATCCAGCAAAAAAGTTTACCAATAAAACACCTCATTATAACAGGCAAAAAATATTTTTTTAACAAAAAAAGGTTACCAAGCTGAACCCATAAAATATATTAATAAGAACTGGCAAAATTTGTTGAAAAGGTGTGGTTATAAAAAAAAACAACCCATCCGTTTAATTAAGTTTCTATTAACCTCAGTTATATTAAGAATTAAGTTCTACAAACCTACATTAAGCATAATAGATGTATAGATATCTTAAACTAATAACAAATTAAAGAAAATAGGTTTCCTTTTTAAAAAATATATAATGCAGTAACAAATGTAACAAATAAGGGTCTTAAACAAAAAGAAAATGAAATGGCTTTTTTGAGCTTTTATTTTAAACTGACATACGTAAACTCAATAAAAAGAAACAAAAGGTAGTCAAATATTATGTTAATAAACATAAACTGCAGACCAAATTGCAAACATAACAAATAAATTATTATTTGGTAAAACCTGGATTGCTTTTAGTGAATAAAATGACATATTCATATTTTAAATACCCTCGAGAACTCTGCCGGGCAAAGGCAAAATGCTGTACTCGCCAAAACAGAGTTTCGAGAAAAATCGATTTTAAGTTAAATTGTTTGCCAAATCGTTAAAAAATGTCTAAATGCTTTCAATTTCACAATTCATAATTATTTTAACCTGAATAATGTATTTAATATCTCAATTGCTGCTATTATTGAGAGTTTGTCTTTTTTGGTTAGTTACATCATTTTTCCACTAAAAAAAAAATCAAAAAGCTTGGGCAAAATGATGTAGTATACTATACGTTATTTTCCCATTGTTTCTATATGAAATAAGAAACGAGCTATTTGGTTAAATAATGTACTGCTTTTATAGTTTTATTAGTTTTATATTTCAAAATAAAAACTTTTAACAAAATAATGGTGCATATTATGCAAACTAACGGTGTATTCTTATTAAAAAATAAAAATTCAAAATTTTAAACGATTTAATAGCCTTGTTGCAATAAATCTGGGGCACTTTCACTTGTGATCAAATTTTCCCAAAATAATTTTCTTGATGGTTTCATTGCCGGTACTAAGGCTTTCATAATAGCGTCCTTTTTTTTAGTGGCTACTCCACGGAGTGTGGTAAGTGGTTTTGGTAAATTTAAATTTAGATCTGCTTTTCGTTTGATTACATTTTTTGTTTGTTTATATTCTGGGTCACGAAAATTAGTCTTGTAAAAGAATTCTTGCTCACCTTTTATAAATCGTACTTCCACAATATCTTTTAAAAATGGCACTTCGTCCTCCACACATTTTTTCTTTGTTGAACCGGCCGTAGGACATTTATACACTTTCTCAAATATCATAAAGCCATTCTTCATTTTTTCACTTAAAATTAAAATAAACCTAAGAAATTAAAACTTGCTGTTTCCAACATTTTTGTTAAAAAGTGAGGTTAAACCACGGCAGAAGGACGTACAATTGCATATACCTTTGTATTGTTCATCAAAATTTCAAGAATCTTAAATGGCAAAATAATGTAAGTGGATATGTACATTATTTTGCCGCTGTAAAATATTATTTAAATGTCATATCATACAACGGTACTGGCTTTTAAACTTTTTTGACCTAATAAAATTTCAAAATACATTATTTTGTCCTTTTTTAGACAAAACTTTTGGTTAAGTACATCATTTATCCAGTGAACTATTTCGGGAACTTAAAGAGATATAGTTATGGTTTAAAGAAGTACTTGTAGATCTTTGTTTGTACATTAAAATGCGCATAATACCTCAATTTGAGCAAAATTGCGAGTACTTCATTTTGCCTTTTCACCGCAGAACTGTATGTAAAATATGAATTTGCCACAAACCTGTCATACTTTTTCACCAGATAAATAATTTAGAATATATAAATTAGCACAAAACTAAAAAATTAGAGGAGTTGCATCACCCAAAACAAAGAAATATCGAAATGGCCGCACGCACGCACGTTCTCTGGTCGGCGCATCGGTAGTCTGGTAAACACGTAACCCGAACTGTTAATCTGATTGGTAGGGTCAACTAAGTACATTGTAAATTTACATTAATTATGGATTTTCACATTGTATTTGCTATTTCTACATAGTTGCGTGTAGTTTTAATGTAAATTTACATGGAATTGGAGAGTTATTACATAAAACATTGTAAAAGTAGACTCAAAATGTATTTTTACCATGTACTGTGTAAATATACACTCACTGATATGTTCAAATACATTTTTTATTACTTTTGTGTATAAAAACAGTAAACTGTGTGTAAAAATGTAATGTAAAATTACCTCATATATTATCAGTGTATATTGACAGTCAGATTCTGTAACATGGAATATAATCAGTACACAAGGTTAAATCAAGTTGAAAATATTTTCCCAAAAAAATATCGGGCTCGTCGGTGACGAAGTTTACATATTCCGTGGAGATATGAAGTAATCGATGATTTTTTTTTACTTAACCCGTAACCACAGACGTGACGATTTAGTTAATCCTTTTATAAGAAAAATCCTAGCTTATTTTAATTTTATTTTATGGAACATACAGGGCGTTATTTAACCAAGTAGTCAAATTTTAGGGGTAATTTTTTGAGTGATTCTAAGACGAAAAGTTTATATAAACATAAGTCTGGCAATGCTTCGTTTTCAAGATACAGGATGTCAAACTTATTAAAAAAAATCGTTTTTTCGTAAATATCTTAATAATCCTTTAACCGATTTCGTTGAAATTTGGCAGTGTTATTTAGGGTAGTAAGGAGCTAATTCAGCCCGAACTAGATTAACCTATGTAAGTCCAGTGGCGTCGCGGAAGGCACCTTAACTAAGACTTTTGACAAAAGAAATGTCCATCACTGAGTTTTTTGCAATTATTGAATTTTTTTCGCATTAGGTAACTAAAAATACAACTTTCTTGTTTGTAGCATTTTCTTCATTCCTTGCTTTGTTTCTGAGAAAAATACATAAAACACTTTATTGCATGTCTCTGGAACAACATAATAAAAATTGTTTTTTACAGGTTGTTGGAATAGTTTTAAAAAATCCTAAGTAACAAGAAGAAGCAAATTAATATGACGTTGAAACTTAGTGACAGTTTGTAATGAGTACAAATGAATCTTTTAAGCTGAAAATTGTTTGTCTCATTTTGGCAGTGGCGTGCACAGTGTTAACGCCGGAAATTAAAAAAACAAACATACAAAAAGAACGCATTTTTAAAACCACACTCCAACAAATGGACACTACTTTTATTATTAAGAAAACATTTAACAACAAGTAACACGAAACTTACAATAGTTGCTTCAACATCGATTGCCAAACACGGTGAAATATTCCCGGCGTATACCTTATCTAATCACATGAAACCCGTATCCATTGGATTAATTATTCTTCAGTGTTGACTGCAGTTTTATACACGAGGCACTTTAAATGCCACCAAAGAAAAATATCTAAGGGATTTAAATCCGGTGACCTGGGTGGCCCTAACTGTGGACAAGCGCGACCAATCCACTTTTCTCCATAAGTAGCATCCAGAAATTGACGTGCTACTTTACTAAAATGAGGTGGGGCCCCATCGCACATGGACCACATTGGTTCCCTTAATAACAGTGGGACATTTTCTAATACTTCAGGTAACACAAATTCCAAAAAATGACGATACTCTTGACGATTTAATCTCGGTGATAAAAAATGAGGTACAATGAGATAATCACCCACAATACCAACCCAAAAATTCACGAAAAACTGTTGTTGATAATTATTTTCTATAACCGCATGGCGATTTTCTTTAGCCCGGATATGATTGTTATGAAAGTTCATAATTGTATTTCGAGAATAATACGCTTCATCGGTAAACGTAATATGGTATAGAAATGTCGGAGATGCTACCTGTTGTTGCAAAGCCAAGTACAATAAACAACTCGCTGGGGAAATTCCGCAGATAATAACGCTTGAACACGCTGTATGCGGTAAGGATATAGTTGCTATTCCTTTAAAATCTGCCATCCAGTAAAGTGAGAAATGTTTAATTGTTCTGCAATCTTGCGTGTACTTGTATTGGGGCTACGCTCAACTTCATGTAAAAGTGCTTCCTGCATTTCCACTGTTCTTACTGTTGCAGGTCTCCCAAGCCGACCTTTGAAAGGTGCCTGATTCGCACAGCCTTTCATGTATTGTTACAATTGTTAGTGTATTGGGTACAATGCGATGAGGATATCTCTCTTGATAAATGCATCTGCTCTGGAATTGCCTTGGGCCATTCCATAGACAAAATGCATATCGGCCATTTCTGAGTTTGTAAACTGAACCATTTTGTAATATCAGTAACGAATTTTATGGCTTAAAACTTTTAAAAACACTTCAAATAATTACGATGAAATAATTACGTATGCACTGTTTAAAGTTATGTCAGGTATGCTTGAACAATCGTTTTTCCTTCCATGGCACTCATACTTTTTTGTTACTTTCAGGTTTATATAAACTTTTCGTCTTAGAATGACTCAGGGAATCACTTCTTGATTGGCCTCGTACTTAAATAACACCCATATAGGTGTATGAAAAGTTACAAAATTTTGGTATTTTTAACATTCCGTATATTTAGTATCGATAATGTGAGAACCCATAAACAAGTATATTATTTAGTGTGGAAAAGTATTAAAATGAACCAATACGAAATGAGAAAACATAACAGGAACTAAGAAAATCAAATCATGGCGAAACGTGCAATGGGTTTTTAACCTAAATATAAGCTATGCAGTCTCTACAAACTCGTCTCGTGAATTCCATACATACAGGATTTTTGCATATAGCACAAAAGTGAGATGCCTGAGTAGCTAGAAACGGAGAGAGCTGGACCAGTGGCGCAGGTGGTGCTGTTTATGACCTAACCCAAGATTAAACCTGCCTTTTTACGATCTAACCCTTCCTTTTGGGAGATGCTTTTTATGACCTAACCCGAGATTAAACCTGACTTTTTATGACCTAACCCGTATGCTTCAACGATGCAGTTTACAACCTAACCCGAGATTAAACCCGACTTTTTACGATCTAACCCGTCCTTTTGTGTGATGCGTTTTATGGCCTAACTTCGTTTTCTGTGGATTACGTTTTCTTTTAAAAATTTTTTTACACGTTTTAACCTAAGCCAACAATAAACCTAACTTTTCACTATCTAACCTTAGTGGAAACGCCGCTGTTAAAGCGGCATAGTAAAATCATGATTTATATTTTCTAACTTAGTGAAACGCCGCTGGCGGATGATAAAGCGAAATAAAACCCCAATTTATATGATCTAACAACATAAGTATAATAAGGCGGCACATTTGTCACCCGCAATAATTATTTATACCTAAATAACCCTCCCAAACCCTCTGCCCCCTTGATTTAAAAAGAAAGGCACATAAAACTTTATTTATTCCGAAGAACCCTTATTAAAATTCAGAAGCATATCTAATAATTGTTTTCAATTTTGTACCACTTATAAAAAATGCAATAAAATAATTAGCATCTAGAATCAATAACTAGCGATTTCTTTGTACTGGAAATGGATAAATTATAGGACTATCTTGTAATGAGAACAGTAGACAATAAATAAAACTTAAATACGTACATGGCTCTATATATCATTCGACCCTTACTTAAAATACCCACTAGGTATAGGTACTATACAACCTGTATTTGCCATCAGGTAAAAGCCCTCATAATGCTTTTATAAAAATTTGGGATAATATCATAATATAAGTAAATATGGTGTAATTTCAAGAAAAAAAGCAAAAAAAATTAATTCACAGTGTAAAATTATAGTTAAATGGATATACTAAATAATATAAAAATACACCTTTTGTTTGCGATGATGTATGCACAATAACTCTATATTATTCGGCCCTTAAACTGAAAATACCACAGTAGATAGGTATCATAGCCTGTATTTGTCATCAAGTAGAACCCCCAATAAAATTATGAATATTAGGCGTAAGCAACAAAGTAGCAATCTTAACTTATTTTCAACATGAGCATAAAAATATGGGGTTGTTAAATATTTTATAACCTTAATTCTCAATGTCAACAATAACCAAATCACGTTGGTTTTTTAATTTATTATTAAATTGGTTAGAATAATAATTATCATAATACATTACTGGGTGTGAAAGCAATTGCGCTGCAAAATATAGTGTATACCGACTCTTCTGAGGTAGGTAATTAAAATCACATTACTACATATAAAAATGTTCAAACGGCTTTGCAATAAATCATAGGTACGTACACTGACTAAAAAAAATATATGCATGAAATAAGAACTAACCGAAACTTTTATGTGGTTTAACCTTTTTGCCTAAAATGATGGAAAACTTGAATTGTGTACTATTTCGTATGACTGTTTGTAATTAACTGAAATTTATTAACTATCACCAATCGAGGCGGGGTTTAACGTAATAATCACAATAAGGAGTTTTTAGGTGCTGACAAAATCTTAAACATTAGACCTCAAGAGAAATATGCTATACTAGGATGCATTTTAAAGTACTCCGATATTCTAGAAATAAAGAAAAACTAGTGTATATGGTAGTAAAAACAAATTAAAATCTAAGAATAGTCGATGCCGACTTTATCGCAACCAGCACAATAAGGAGTCTTTAGGTGCAGGCAAAATCTTAAACGTTTCTACGAAAAACATGGTTATTTTTTTAATTAACACAAATATGCATAAGTTCTTAACAATTTGATGTTTTTGTCGATAATTGAAGTAAACGTAGGCGAAGGTCTGAGTGATGGGCCATTGTGCGATATTTCTATACCTATATGTACTTCAGAAAACTACAGTTTGGTAAACAAAAAGGTCTATAACCAGTGAAAATTTTAACTTTACAGTTTTGTCTCATATAAAAGTCACTTTTGAAGAAACCTACATATACGATTTCAAACTAATCCGGCTTAAGGGGTAATTCATGTCGTTGTGTGTATTAGAGTCCATTTTAAAAAGTACGATAATTTGCTAACCGACACTAGATCATTATTTTGTCTATTAAAATCTCACTTTGACATTAATGGTTTTTAGGGTCTTAAAGTGAACCGGCTTGCCTGGAAACGATGTTTTCCCACAGACATTTAGGAGATTATCGTTCATTTTAAAATGAACGATAATCTCCTAAACACAGACTTTTGGCAATAGAACGAAATAAAAATATAGTTTGATGTGATAAGGCGATGCACCTGCTCTTTATGGAATTTCATGTGAGCCTAGACTTTATGAATTTTTCTTTTTTTTTTTATCAGTAAAGTTTTCCCATAGGTATTGTTTGTTAATCCATTAAAATAGACAAAATCTTTGAATTCGCATATGATTATCCACTGAAATACCCTTAATCTGCATAACCTAACTCTACGAGATATTTATTGCAAGAGGCGGCTTTTTCAGTTTTAAAAGTAGCCAACATTTACGAAATTCATCTAAATATATACTACGCTATACTTTAACCAAACTCAATATAGAGACAAAGCGACAGACGCGTATTAAACTAATGTGGCTTAAAGGATAATTTGTGTTGTAAATATTAGAGTTCATTTTAAAAGGAACTATAATCTCGTGACCGACACAAAAAAGTACGCATTTCGATACATCATTTCCCCTATTTTAACGTTAAAATAGTAAATTATGTTATAAGACCGAGAAATGTAGTATTTCGGACGTAATGCGGCCGGTAACCCAAATAGTCCGAAAAACATTTTTCGTCTATATGTCATAAGTTATTTTTTATCCGATCTTGTTTTTAATCCGATTGCCAGTTGTAAAATAATGTAAAAATGAAGTGAACCTATACATTTCATCTTGCACGGTAATTTTTCGCTCTTAATGTTTGTTAGTTAACAATGAAACCTGTAATAGCGCCCGAAAAAAAACATAAAAAGTGTTGTCTAGCTATCAGCGCAATAATCAATATTTTATTGAGAAGGTTACCTCTTCGTCTAAATATCTAATCTAAAAAACTTCATTTTTTCCGACACAATCTGTTAAAAAGCATACAATTGTATTTGAACGTTTGTACAAAAACCATCGTGTTAAATCAGTTCTTATACCTGGCTGACAACGCCGATCTTTAGCTTTTTTAGCTTTTTAAAATAAAAAGATTAGTTCTTACTATCAAAGAAATTAAATATGCAAGAGAAATAGGTCGAAAAGATTAATAATAATTTATATATTCCTAAGTTATAAATGTTAACTACATCACTTTCTAAACCAAGAAAATAGATTATTTACCTCATCCATTATAAAGCGGGTTGATTTTTACCTGATTATTCAGCGATAATCTCCCGCTCTCCGGTGAAAATCACCCTTGTCAAAAGTGAAAATCTCACCCGTCAGAAATCGTTAGTTTTTTATTTGGTAAATAATCTTCAAAATACATTTCGGGATTGGGAAATAATCAGAAAATCATTCTCAGATTTTTTGCCATTAGGAAATCGCTCTCGGGCAAGCCCTCGAGCGATTTCCACGGCAAAAAATCTTCGGAATGATTTTCGATAATTTCCCTATCCCTTAATATATTACTACAGATAATCTCCCTGCATTATTCCGTACTTAGATTTATTTTTCATGAAAATAGTCAAATCTACGATTTTCGTTCAAATCCATAAGGGACCCTTGTTTTGTACAGACGATTTACGATCTTATTTTCAACTAAAATACTAGTATAAAAAAAGTATTTCTTCCGACAAACGTGGAAGGAATAGACATTTAAACAGTTAGCCATAACATACACATACCTACTGACTTGCATTATTTTCATGAATCGATTGGCTTCATCTTTGTGTTTGAAGTGAATTTCTTTCCAACATGAACCAGAATTCAGCTTAGTTTCTGATATTGTAAGCATGATGATGTCTCGATTTCATCCGAAAGAAGCTTTGACTGTTTAGTGGGTCTATATTGTATATATATTATATCCTTTTAGTTTATGGTTCTCTTCCAAATGTTGCGTTGGTAAAATGTCTGTGGGAAAACATCGTTTCCAGGCAAGCCGGTTCACTTTAAGACCCTAAAAACCATTAATGTCAAAGTGAGATTTTAATAGACAAAATAATGATCTAGTGTCGGTTAGCAAATTATCGTACTTTTTAAAATGGACTCTAATACACACAACGACATGAATTACCCCTTAAGCCGGATTAGTTTGAAATCGTATATGTAGGTTTCTTCAAAAGTGACTTTTATATGAGACAAAACTGTAAAGTTAAAATTTTCACTGGTTATAGACCTTTTTGTTTACCAAACTGTAGTTTTCTGAAGTACATATAGGTATAGAAATATCGCACAATGGCCCATCACTCAGACCTTCGCCTACGTTTACTTCAATTATCGACAAAAACATCAAATTGTTAAGAACTTATGCATATTTGTGTTAATTAAAAAAATAACCATGTTTTTCGTAGAAACGTTTAAGATTTTGCCTGCACCTAAAGACTCCTTATTGTGCTGGTTGCGATAAAGTCGGCATCGACTATTCTTAGATTTTAATTTGTTTTTACTACCATATACACTAGTTTTTCTTTATTTCTAGAATATCGGAGTACTTTAAAATGCATCCTAGTATAGCATATTTCTCTTGAGGTCTAATGTTTAAGATTTTGTCAGCACCTAAAAACTCCTTATTGTGATTATTACGTTAAACCCCGCCTCGATTGGTGATAGTTAATAAATTTCAGTTAATTACAAACAGTCATACGAAATAGTACACAATTCAAGTTTTCCATCATTTTAGGCAAAAAGGTTAAACCACATAAAAGTTTCGGTTAGTTCTATAGTATACTACATTTCTCGGTCTTATAACATAATTTACTATTTTAACGTTAAAATAGGGGAAATGATGTATCGAAATGCGTACTTTTTTGTGTCGGTCACGAGATTATAGTTCCTTTTAAAATGAACTCTAATATTTACAACACAAATTATCCTTTAAGCCACATTAGTTTAATACGCGTCTGTCGCTTTGTCTCTATATTGAGTTTGGTTAAAGTATAGCGTAGTATATATTTAGATGAATTTCGTAAATGTTGGCTACTTTTAAAACTGAAAAAGCCGCCTCTTGCAATAAATATCTCGTAGAGTTAGGTTATGCAGATTAAGGGTATTTCAGTGGATAATCATATGCGAATTCAAAGATTTTGTCTATTTTAATGGATTAACAAACAATACCTATGGGAAAACTTTACTGATAAAAAAAAAAAGAAAAATTCATAAAGTCTAGGCTCACATGAAATTCCATAAAGAGCAGGTGCATCGCCTTATCACATCAAACTATATTTTTATTTCGTTCTATTGCCAAAAGTCTGTGTTTAGGAGATTATCGTTCATTTTAAAATGAACTCTAATATGTACATCACCATAAACTACCTCTTAAGCCGAACTAGTCTTAAAAATAAACTTTTCGATTTGCCTCTATATTGATTTTCTAATATTAAATATCTACAATAGTCGAAATTCGCTCGCTAATACCTATGTAGGCATTGTTATAGGTATCTAGCTATTATACAATTACTTAATACATCAATACATGCAAGAAGGTTTCTTCAAAAAATGACAATTTTGTTGTTTAATGGCTTGAGAAAAATGGAAAAAGGAGGTTTTTGCATTAATTTATTTCCAGATGATTGTTAAAAATACTTATAAAACCGAAGATCGAGCATTAATGAGAGGGTTGAGTCCTGTCTGGCAAATCCTGATTTTTAATGTGACGTTGACAACGGTACAATTTCTTAGCATTTATCATAAGGTGCGTATATTTTTGGGGCTTAGATATCTACCAGTTTATCCATGTTCCATTTATTGATAGTGCTATAGTAATTTTACTTTCCAATTATTTTTTACCAAAACGCGTAGTTTATATATATATTTTTATATAGTATCAGACGATATAATAAATTTTAAGGATTAATTTGCTTACAAATACCCTTCAATTTATTTAGACCAAAGCAGCCAGACATATACTGGAACTACGAAAACCCTATTACAATTTGGTTGCCTAGAGAAAATTTTGTAAAAAACATAGCTTTCTACACAAATGCTTGCACATTATGCACCTGTCCTTTTAAGATGCCTGGCGACGTCAATGTAAGCATTGGCATAATGGCGCAAGATATAGGTAGGTACTAGAATATTCAAGATTTCTATTAACGATACACTTCAGCATACATGCGAGATGTCATTAATGTCTACGGAAGGGTACAGACATACCAGCTATTTTTACACGGGTTCCATAGACTTGGACGCTTCTTGTTTAGAAATATTTGATGTGGTCTTGAGGAGTTCCGTATTGAAGCACCAAACCTACCTGCCAAATAATTGACCAAATACGGGATATCATAAAATATGACCCCATCGAACTAAATGATCCTATAAACCAGCTTCACAGACTGTAATTTGTGATGCTAACGCGATTAATACGCAATAGAACAAGATTAAGAAACAAAATATTAAACAAATATATTGGATATATAATTAGTTGTTTTGTTTGTTTTTTAACTAATTTAAACTAGCTCTTTATCACACGAAAATAATTAAATAATTTACGGTTACAGAACTATAATTATTTTAAAAAGCTGTATAACTAAATATATTATGTTATTAGGAATATTCTGTCTAAAGTAACAGCTGATCTTAGTCGAAAATGAGATTATTGATTGTTGAATTCGTTAGGTATGAAATAAAATAATTAGAGATTTCGTCTATTTTTCACGATTAAAAAGAATACCTCTATTTAGCTAAAAATGAAACGATTACAGTGGTAGATTAATTCACTTTACCAAGTATGTAAACTACTAATTTTGCAATAAATATCTTCTATATTTCTAGGTAGGTTTACTCGAAAAAGTTGGGCTATTTTCATCAAAAATCCCGATACGAAATTGAAAAATTTGCCTATTTTTGTCGGTTTACAAAGTGATAGTGGAATATTGGTTTGATCAAAGAACAATAATTATTTTAAAAATGATGTATAATTAACTAAATGTCGGTGTTATCAGGCAGGTAAGAAGTTATTTATCTGATTCTTATTTGTACCAATACCGTTTATATACAAATGCTAGTTTTAATGCTAAATAGGGGAAATGTGATTCGATGAGAGGTCTTTACAAGTAAAATATTATTTGTCTATTTGATCCTATCAATTTTAGAAATCCATCCTCATAAGTTTGCGATCATGTTTTAAACCCCTATCGTTTTGTTAGTGATATTCTAAGCACTCGAAATATACTTATTTCTTTTGAATAAAAGTGGTAAAACTGCCTTTTAAAAGATATGCTGTTCTGGTTTCATGGGATTTAGAGTAGTGGGTGAATAAAATGATGTAAGAATGTAATAATAAGGATCTGGTTAATCAATCAAGAGCGGTATTCGCTAGTATTTTAAAAAGGGGACGCCATGGGGAAGCTTATGATAGTGGTAACATTGATATAAAATAGAAGGTTTTCATTTTGAAAACTAGATCTGCTGAAAGATTAAAGTAATATATTGTATCTTATAGTTAGTTCACACAAGTATAACTAACTACATTTTCGTATTTACATCGTATATAAGGATAGAGAGAAAAATCATTGAAATGTCTAACTACCTATTTCATGTTTTTTTTTGTTGTTTTATAGTCTACTATCTACCTACATAAAAAAAAAAACAAGTATATTTTCATATTTTTATCGGTCTTAAGTTCGATTTCAAAAGCACACTCCCACTTTTTGATAATTTCACAGTCTAAGCACATAGATCTTATATTTTTATTTACGATCAATTCATCTTTATTCGCCAATCGTCTCAAACGAGTCTGCTTT
Organism: Polydrusus tereticollis; assembly: GCA_963920685.1. Taxonomy (NCBI): domain Eukaryota; kingdom Metazoa; phylum Arthropoda; class Insecta; order Coleoptera; family Curculionidae; genus Polydrusus; species Polydrusus tereticollis. The sequence goes on along the minus strand of OY987329.1, from coordinate 80,499,082 downwards.
TGAAAGTAATATAGCCTTAGTATTCAGAAATTATTAATGATATCGGAGCCTAAAACATCCTTGACACTAAAAAATTGTCGTGTTTCCTCACAAAACCCATCATCTTGTATATTTAGCTTGCTTTCCTATTGTTTAGCAGGTTAAATAAAATTATTATTTCGCTCTTTTTGTCTGTACTGAATGGTTAGGGGAATACGATTCTAGTCCTATAAGAGAGACAGTTAAAATTTATGTAAGCAATCAGAAATCCTACACTATGAGCTACTTAGTTAAAATTTCATATTTCCTTCCTGGGTCAGGCAAAATTTGTGATGTGTCCGTCAAAATTTATAAAATACGAAAAAATGCTTGATGCATTTTCAGCGGGACTTTCTATCTAAAACCAACTTATTTCAAGGTATAATTCGGGTGTCAAAATGAGAATAAAATAATTTTCCCATGGTTTATGTCATCTTAAAAAGTCAAATGGTTATATTCTGTAGAGGGTCAGGTACATTCAAATTTAAATATTTTCTCCAAGAAGAATTTTAAGATAGTATTATAGTAAATAAAAATTCTATGCCTCCAATATTTCTTGGAAACATATCGTGTTCTAGCGACATAACCCAAAAGTACCTCTATTCAGAAACGCATCATACTTTTTTGTCAAACTTGACTTTGTTGTAATGTTGTATGCAGGGCACTTTGAAAACAAAAGTTAGATTAGAGACCGCCGCCTCTTAAGGTATACTTTTTTTAGGTCTTACATAGGGTACACTAGTATACAGAACAAATGTCATCTTTAATTGTCTTATTGTCCCATCCATTACATACATTATTATAATCATCTTAAAGCACCTGTTACCAGCATTATCTGTTTTTTATGGTTTTCATAAAACATAGCGATTACCGATGAAAATTATACGAAAACTTGATAAATTACTTTTTTTTTCAACTGAAATAGACTGATTTTCGATGGAAAAAATGTTACTTATAACTAAAAATGAATATAAGACATATACGCAATGACATTTAGAATAAACCACTCTTTTCTAAAATCACTATGAAATATTCACAAAATCGTTTCGTTATAACCAAAGTAGCAGGGCTTGCAGATTTCGAATCGAGTTCAAACGCGATACTCAGATGATCTTTTTTTTATATTGTTGAACTTGAGAGAGGACATTATTGAAAAATCCGCCAATTTCTCTGCAATTTTGTTCCTTTTAGAGTTAAATTCACACAGAAAACCCCGTATTCTTATCTTTCAGGTCGGTATATTAAAAAGGGATTATTAGTATGGCAATATTAATTAACGGTTGTTTTTTTGTCGTATAAAGAGTTGAATTTTTTTTTTCCACTCCAATGGTTGCGATGCAGGGGGTCGGGTTTCATCATAATCTTTCAGGGTAGCTCAGGTTTGATTGCATGTACTAAGGTTAGTGCTCCTTGCAATCGGTTTCAGGTTTGACGCGCCCCCCTCAGGTTAGTTCAGGTTTCTCAAACACAACTTATTGTGAATAAGTTAGGTGACTGGAATTAAGATTTTGGGTGCTGTAGCACAATAAATTGTGTTTGAGAAACCTGAACTAACCTGAGGGGGGCGCGTCAAACCTGAAACCGATTGCAAGGAGCACTAACCTTAGTACATACAATCAAACTTGAGCTACCCTGAAAGATTATGATGAAACCCGACCCCCTGCATCGCAACCATTGGAGTGGAAAAAAAAATTTCAACTCTTTATACGACAAAAAAACAACCGTTAATTAATATTGCCATACTAATAATCCCTTTTTAATATACCCACCTGAAAGATAAGAATACGGAGTTTTCTGTGTGAATTTAACTCTAAAAGGAACAAAATTGCAGAGAAATTGGCCGATTTTTCAATAATGTCCTCTCTCAAGTTCAACAATATAAAAAAAAGATCATCTGAGTATCGCGTTTGAACTCGATACGAAATCTGCAAGCCCTGCTACTTTGGTTATAACGAAACGATTTTGTGAATATTTCATAGTGATTTTAGAAAAAAGTGGTTTATTCTAAATATCATTGCGTATATGTCTTAAATTCATTTTTGGTTATAAGTAACATTTTTTCCATCGAAAATCAGTCTATTTCAGTTGAAAAAAAAAGTTATTTATCAAGTTTTCGTATAATTTTCATCGGTAATCGCTATGTTTTATGAAAACCATAAAAAACGGATAATGCTGGTGCTTTAAGATAATTATAATAATGTATGTAATGGATGGGACAATGAGACAATTAAAGATGACATTTGTTCTGTATACTAGTGTACCCTATGTAAGACCTAAAAAAAGTATACCTTAAGAGGCGGTGGTCTCTAATCTAATTTTTGTTTTCAAAGTGCCCTGCATACAACATTACAACAAAGTCAAGTTTGACAAGAAAAGTATGATGCGTTTCTAAATAGAGGTACTTTTGGGTTATGTTGCTAGAACACGATATGTTTCCAAGAAATATTGGAGGCATAGAATTTTTATTTACTATAATACTATCTTAAAATTCTTCTTGGAGAAAATATTTAAATTTGAATGTACCTGACCCTTTACAGAATATACCAATTTGACTTTTTAAGATGACATAAACCATGGAAAAATTATTTTATTCTCATTTTGACACCCGAATTATACCTTGAAATAAGTTGGTTTTAGATAGAAAGTCCCGCTGAAAATGCATCAAGCATTTTTTCGTATTTTATAAATTTTGACGGACACATCACAAATTTTGCCTGACCCAGGAAGGAAATATGAAATTTTTACTAAGTAGCTCATAGTGTAGGATTTCTGATTGCTTACATAAATTTTAACTGTCTCTCTTATAGGACTAGAATCGTATTCCCCTAACCATTCAGTACAGACAAAAAGAGCGAAATAATAATTTTATTTAACCTGCTAAACAATAGGAAAGCAAGCTAAATAGACAAGATGATGGGTTTTGTGAGGAAACACGACGATTTTTTAGTGTCAATGATATTTTAGGCTCCGATATCATTAATATTTTCTGAATACTAAGGCTATATTACTTTCAAAAGCAGACTCGTTTGAGACGATTGGCGAATAAAGATGAATTGATCGTAAATGAAAATATAAGATCTATGTGCTTAGACTGTGAAATTATCAAAAAGTGGAAGTGTGCTTTTGAAATCGAACTTAAGACCGATAAAAATATGAAAATATACTTGTTTTTTTTTTATGTAGGTAGATAGTAGACTATAAAACAACAAAAAAAAAACATGAAATAGGTAGTTAGACATTTAGATGATTTTTCTCTCTATCCTTATATACGATGTAAATACGAAAATGTAGTTAGTTATACTTGTGTGAACCAACTATAAAATAAAAGATATTACTTTAATCTTTCAGCAGATCTAGTTTTCAAAAAGAAAACCTTCTGTTTTATATCAATGTTACCACTATCATAAGCTTCCCCATGGCGTCCGCTTTTTAAAATACTAGCGAAGACCGCTCTTGATTGATTAACCAGATCCTTATTATTACATTATTACATCATTTTATTCACCCACTACTCTAAATCCCATGAAACCAGAACAGCATATCTTTTAAAAGACCTCTCATCGAATCACATTTCCCCTATTTAGCATTAAAACTAGCACTTGTATATAAACGGTATTGGTACAAATAAGATTCAGATAAATAACTTCTTACCTGCCTGATATCACCGACATTTAGTTAATTATACATCATTTTTAAAATAATTATTGTTCTTTGATCAAACCAATATTCCACTATCACTTTGTAAACCGACAAAAATAGGCAAATTTTTCAATTTCGTATCGGGATTTTTGATGAAAATAGCCCAACATTTTCGAGTAAACCTACCTAGAAATATAGAAGATATTTATTGCTAAATTAGTAGTTTACATACTTGGTAAAGTGAATTAATCTACCACTGCAATCGTTTCATTTTTAGCTAAATAGAGGTATTCTTTTTAATCGTGAAAAATAGAAGAAATCTCTAATTATTTTATTTCATACCTAACGAATTCAACAATCAATAATCTCATTTTCGACTAAGATCAGCTGTTACTTTAGACAGAATATTCCTAATAACATAATATATTTATATTTAGTTATACAGCTTTTTAAAATAATTATTGTTCTGTAACCGTAAATTATTTAATTATTTTCGTGTGATAAAGAGCTAGTTTAAATTAGTTAAAAAACAAACAAAACAACTAATCAAATCAAATCAAATATATATATTACGTCAGGAATTACACAGTAATTTTACGATCGTCAACAACTCTGGTTTTTTTACATAAAATGTGCCAGCACACATACCTTAAAATCTTAAACTAAAAATGTAAACATATGTAATAACACTAACTTAAAATTAACATACATATTAAAACCTGTTAAAATTAACACACTATACAAGTTGATGTAGTAAAAACTCGTCTATACTATAAAAAGCATTAATCAACAAAAATGTCCTTATTTTTACCTTGAACCGTCCAAGAGGCAGATCTCTCAGAGTAGCAGGAAGTTTGTTATAGAAAATAGGACCATAGTAGTTAAAGCACATACGTGTTTTGTGGAGTCTCAGAAAATCTAGTCTTATTTGATTTCCTTGTCTAGTAGGATAATGATGGTAGTAATTATTTGTATTAAATTTGTCCAAGTTGTTGTGACAATAAATAATACATTCATATATGTCTCGACAAGGAATAGTCATAATGCCAAGCCTTGAGAAAGCAAGCCTAGCATCCTCCCTGTAACCAAGGCCAGCAATGATCCGTACTGCTCTACGCTGCAGTGCAAAGACTATTTCGAGATGTGCTGAGTGTCCCCACGTTAAAATGGCATACACTGCCACAGACTGGAAAAGGGCATGAAAAGTCTGCAAGAGAACAGCCTCCGGCATAATCCTAGAAAGGTTCTTCAGCAAATAGATATTTTTAGACAGGCGTGAAGCAGTGTACTCTATATGAGCTTCAAATTTTAAAGTTGGATCGAGGTAAATGCCCAGAAACTTCACCCCATCAGAATCACCCTCCTCAAGCTCTCGTAGTCCAAACGCTATATTTTCCGTTTTATTTTCGTTAAGTGTGAGCTTATTCGATCTAAACCACACATTTAAATCTTTAACTCGTTCATCCATACCAACTCTTAGATTCTCGCGACTCTCGCCACTTATTGCCACCGACGTGTCATCCGCAAACAACAAGGTCTTCGCCCCCGGCACTGCTAGGCCGATATCGTTAATGTAAATGAGAAATAGCAGTGGCCCCAACACCGAGCCCTGTGGGACACCATGCTGTACAGCCGCCCAGGTTTCAGAGATCCTGCCGTTGTATACTGTTTTTTGATTTCTGCCATTCAAATAAGAGCCAATCAAATCCACACTCACTCGGTCCACACCATACCATCCCAGCTTCTCCAGCAAAATTTCGTGTGATACACAGTCGAATGCCTTTGAGAGGTCACAGCATCCCGCGCTAACATAGTGCCCCCTCTCAAAAGCCTCCGCCACAAACTCCAGGAAGTCCAGAACAGCCAGGGATGTGGATCTACCGGGCCTGAAACCATACTGGCTGTCTGTGAGCAAGTTATTATTTTCAAAGTAAGCATACAGTTGACTTTTAAGCAAATACTCGAATACCTTTGACATTATAGGAACCAGTGCAGGTAGTTAGATAAGTTGTTCTTATCCCCTTTTTTAAATACTGGTACAACCTTTGTTTTTTTTAAGCATGTTGGGAAAACACCATGTCTTATACATTGATTTATTAGTTTATTTAGTTTTAATTATATATCCAATATGTTTGTTTAAAATTTTGTTTCTTAATCTTGTTCTATTGCGTATTAATCGCGTTAGCATCACAAATTATAGTCTGTGAAGCTGGTTTATAGGATCATTTAGTTCGATGGGGTCATATTTTATGATACCCCGTATTTCGTCAATTATTTGGCAGGTAGGTTTGGTGCTTCAATACGGAACTCCTCAAGACCCCATCAAATATTTCTAAACAAGAAGAGTCCAAGTCTATGAAACCCGTGTAAAAATAGCTGGTATGTCTGAACCCTTCCGTAGACATTAATGACATCTCGCATGTATGCTGAAGTGTATCGTTTATAGAAATCTTGAATATTCTAGTACCTACCTATATCTTGCGTCATTATGCCAATGCTTACATTGACGTCGCCAGGCATCTTAAAAGGACAGGTGCATAATGTGCAAGCATTTGTGTAGAAAGCTATGTTTTTTACAAAATTTTCTCTAGGCAACCAAATTGTAATAGGGTTTTCGTAGTTCCAGTATATGGCTGGCTGCTTTGGTCTAAATAAATTGAAGGGTATTTGTAAGCAAATTAATTCTTAAAATTTATTATATCGTCTGATATAGGTACTGTTTCAACTACGCGTTTTGGTAAAAAATAATTGGAAAGTAAAATTACTATAGCACTATCAATAAATGGAACATGGATAAACTGGTAGATCTAAGCCCCAAAAATATACGCCCCTTATGATAAATGCTAAGAAATTGTACCGTTGTCAACGTCACATTAAAAATCAGGATTTGCCAAACAGGACTCAACCCTCTCATTAATGCTCGATCTTCGGTATACCGAGTTTTATAAGTATTTTTAACACTCATCTGGAAATAAATTAATGCAAAAACCTCCTTTTTCCATTTTTTTTCAAGCCATTAAACAACAAAATTGTAATTTTTTGAAGGAACCTTCTTGCATATATTGATGTATTAAGTAATTGTATAATAGCTAGATACCTATAACATTGCCTACATAGGTATTAGCGAGCGAATTTCGACTATTGTAGATATTTAATATTAGAAAATCAATATAGAGGCAAATCGAAAAGTTTATTTTTAAGACTAGTTCGGCTTAAGAGGTAGTTTATGGTGATGTACATATTAGAGTTCATTTTAAAATGAACGATAATCTCCTAAACACAGACTTTTGGCAATAGAACGGAATAAAAATATAGTTTCATGTGATAAGGCCATGCACCTGCTCTTTATGGAATTTCATGTGAGCCTAGACTTTATGAATTTTTCTTTTTTTTTTATCAGTAAAGTTATCCCATAGGTATTGTTTGTTAATCCATTAAAATAGACAAAATCTTTGAATTCGTATATGATTATCCACTGAAATACCCTTAATCTGCAGGGTACCTAACTCTACGAGATATTTATTGCAAGAGGCGGCTTTTTCAGTTTTAAAAGTAGCCAACATTTACGAAATTCATCTAAATATATACTACGCTATACTTTAACCAAACTCAATATAAAGACAAAGCGACAGACGCGTATTAAACTAATGTGGCTTAAAGGATAATTTGTGTTGTAAATATTAGAGTTCATTTTAAAAGGAACTATAATCTCGTGACCGACACAAAAAAGTACGCATTTCGATACATCATTTCCCCTATTTTAACGTTAAAATAGTAAATTATGTTATAAGACCGAAAAATGTAGTATTTCGGACGTAATGCGGCCGGTAACCCAAATAGTCCGAAAAACATTTTTCGTCTATATGTCATAAGTTATTTTTTATCCGATCTTGTTTTTAATCCGATTGCCAGTTGTAAAATAATGTAAAAATGAAGTGAACCTATACATTTCATCTTGCACGGTAATTTTTCGCTCTTAATATTTGTTAGTTAACGATAAAACCTGTAATAGCGTCCGAAAAAAAATTTTTTTTTTGACTAACATAAAAAGTGTTGTCTAGCTATCAGGGCAATAATCAATACTTTATTGAGAAGGTTACCTCTTCGTCTAAATATCTAATCTAAAAAACGTCATTTTTTCCGACACAATCTGTTAAAAAGCATACAATTGTATTTGAACGTTTGTACAAAAACCATCGTGTTAAATCAGTTCTTATACCTGACTGACAACGCCGATCTTTAGCTTTTTTAGCTTTTTAAAATAAAAAGATTAGTTCTTACTATCAAAGAAATTAAATATGCAAGAGAAATAGGTCGAAAAGATTAATAATAATTTATTTATTCCTAAGTTATAAATCTTAACTACATCACTTTCTAAACCAAGAAAATAGATAATCTCCCTGCATTATTCCGTACTTAGATTTATTTTTCATGAAAATGGTCAAATCTACGATTTTCGTTCAAATCCATAAGGGACCCTTGTTTTGTACAGACGATTTACGATCTTATTTTCAACTAAAATACTAGTATAAAAAAAGTATTTCTTCCGACAAACGTGGAAGGAATAGACATTTAAACAGTTAGCCATAACATACACATACTGACTTGCATTATTTTCATGAATCGATTGGCTTCATCTTTGTGTGTGAAGTGAATTTCTTTCCAACATCAACCAGAATTCAGCTTAGTTTCTGATATTGTAAGCATGATGATGTCTCGATTTCATCCGAAAGAAGCTTTGACTGTTTAGTGGGTCTATATTGTATATATATTATATCCTTTTAGTTTATGGTTCTCTTCCAAATGTTGCGTTGATAAAATGTCTGTAGGAAAACATCGTTTCCAGGCAAGCCGGTTCACTTTAAGACCCTAAAAACCATTAATGTCAAAATGAGATTTTAATAGACAAAATAATGATCTAGTGTCGGTTAGCAAATTATCGTACTTTTTAAAATGGACTCTAATACACACAACGACATGAATTACCCCTTAAGCCGGATTAGTTTGAAATCGTATATGTAGGTTTCTTCAAAAGTGACTTTTATATGAGACAAAACTGTAAAGTTAAGATTTTCACTGGTTATAGACCTTTTTGTTTACCAAACTGTAGTTTTCTGAAGTACATATAGGTATAGAAATATCGCACAATGGCATCACTCAGACCTTCGCCTACGTTTACTTCAATTATCGACAAAAACATCAAATTGTTAAGAACTTATGTATATTTGTGTTAATTAAAAAAATAATCATGTTTTTCGTAGTATCGTTTAAGATTTTGCCTGCACCTAAAGACTCCTTATTGTGCTGGCTGCGATAAAGTCGGCATCGATTATTCTTAGATTTTAATTTTTTTTTACTACCATATACACTAGTTTTTCTTTATTTCTAGAATATCGGAGTACTTTAAAATGCATCCTAGTATAGCATATTTCTCTTGAGGTGTAATATTTAAGATTTTGTCAGCACCTAAAAACTCCTTATTGTGATTGTTACGTTAAACCCCGCCTCGATTGGTGATAGTTAATAAATTTCAGTTAATTACAAACAGTCATACAAAATAGTACACAATTCAAGTTTTCCATCATTTTAGGCAAAAAGGTTAAACCACATAAAAGTTTCGGTTAGTTCTTATTTCATGCATATATTTTTTTTAGTCAGTGTACGTACCTATGATTTATTGCAAAGCCGTTTGAACCTTTTTATATGTAGTAATTGTGATGTTAATTACCTACCTCAGAAGGGTCGGTATACACTATATTTTGCAGCGCAATTGCTTTCACACCCAGTAATGTATTATGATAATTATTATTCTAACGAATTTAATAATAAATTAAAAAACCAACGTGATTTGGTTATTGTTGACATTGAGAATTAAGGTTGTAAAATATATAACAACCCCATATTTTTATGCACATGTTAAAAATAAGTTAAGATTACTACTTTGTTGCTTACGCCTAATATTCATAATTTTATTGGGGGTTCTACTTGATGACAAATACAGGCTATGATACCTATCTAGTGGGTATTTTCAGTTTAAGGGCCGAATAATATAGAGTTATTGTGCATACATCATCGCAAACAAAAGGTGTATTTTTATATTATTTAGTATTTACCATCCATTTAACTATAATTTTACACTGTGAATTAATTTTTTTTGCTTTTTTTCTTGAAATTACACCCTATTTACTTATATTATGATATTATCCCAATTTTTTATAAAAGCATTATGAGGGCTTTTACCTGATGGCAAATACAGGTTGTATAGTACCTATACCTAGTGGGTATTTTAAGTAAGGGTCGAATGATATATAGAGCCATGTACGTATTTAAGTTTTATTTATTGTCTACTGTTCTCATTACAAGATAGTCCTATAATTTATCCATTTCCAGTACAAAGAAATCGCTAGTTATTGATTCTAGATGCTAATTATTTTATTGCATTTTTTATAAGTGGTACAAAATTGAAAACAATTATTAGATATGCTTCTGAATTTTAATAAGGGTTCTTTGGAATAAATAAAGTTTTATGTGCCTTTCTTTTTAAATCAAGGCGGCAGAGGGTTTGGAAGGGTTATTTAGGTATAAATAATTATTGCGGGTGACAATTGTGCCGCCTTATTATACTTATGTTGTTAGATCATATAAATTGGGGTTTTATTTCGCTTTATCATCCGCCAGCGGCGTTTCACTAAGTTAGAAAAAATAAATCATGATTTTACTATGCCGCTTTAACAGCGGCGTTTCCACTAAGGTTAGATAGTGAAAAGTTAGGTTTATTGTTGGCTTAGGTTAAAACGTGTAAAAAAAATTTTAAAAGATAACGTAATACACAGAAAATGAAGTTAGGTCATAAAACGCATCACACAAAAGGACGGGTTAGATCGTAAAAAGTCGGGTTTATTATCGGGTTAGGTTGTAAACTGCATCGTTGAAGCATACGGGTTAGGTCATAAAAAGTCAGGTTTAATCTCGGGTTAGGTCATAAAAAGCATCTCCCAAAAGGAAGGGTTAGATCGTAAAAAGGCAGGTTTAATCTTGGGTTGGGTCATAAACAGCACCACCGAACCACTCGGGTTAGGTCATAAACAGCATCACCGAACCACCCGGGTTAGGTCATAAACAGCAAAACCTGCACCACTGGTCCAGCTCTCTCCGTTTCTAGCTACTTGCCTGCTTTCCTTTTGACGGACACTTTCTGCAGTTTTTTCTTTTTTTTTTTTATTTCTCTTCTCCGGTGTTATGTTCATCCAGTTCTTTCTTTATTTTCAGTACACATCCAATACACATTCTAACTTCACGACCATTGCGAAAATTTTGAAATCCTCGCTTCATTTCTGGTGTTAGAAGCTTCATGCCTAATTGTTTTTTGAAATCATAGCGTTCGACTTTAGAATTATCTCTGTGAGACTGATGAACTATAAATGAAATCGTCTTGTTCGTCGACCTGTTGAATAGACGCTACACTTTTTGTCTAGAGTGTCGACGCCCCCTTTATTGCAGTTATCATAAGATACTATTTCTGACTTTCTGTTATCACTGTCAACACTTTGATTGTAATACCTTGAAGAGACCAATATTACCGCACTATTTTATTTTGGTACATGAGACACTACAGTAATATCATTAGTAAAGGGCGGAATATATGCACAGTGCATATATATACAGTGTCACCATTAAAGTCCGCACCATATGGAACTTTTTTTTATTAATGAGGTTAGTTAAAATTAAATTTGGGCAATCGTTTTTGCTTCAAATTCGACTAAAAATTATATAATCAAATGTCACCATCTGTCATTCGGTATCTGTCAAAAATTACATTTTAATCAAAAAATGCTGAAAAATGGCATTGTTTTACCGAATTTCAAAAAATTTTATAAGAAAAAGTTGTTTCTAGTACAATTCTTGGCCTAAATACAAAGTTTCAGTTTTCTAGCTCAAAGTTGATTTTTTTGCCATTTTTTCTAATTAACTTTTTTTTTATTTAATGTAAGTTCGCTTAATGGATATTAAACTATTTGCTTATACCATACTCAATATTTTATTTAGTTTGTATGAGCTTTTTTTTACTAGAATGCCATTTTTTTTCGAAATTTAAAATTAGAGGCAAAAAAATTTGACACAGGTGGTGCAAAGTTATCCTAATTTAAAAATTTTAACAGATAGACGTCAGATATTTCATTTTTTTGATAGTACATACACCTAAGAAGTTTAAAAAACTTATAATAAAATTCCCAGATATCAGATTAGTTCAAAATTTAGACACATTTTCTTTTTATCCACAATAAAATATCAAGGCAATTTTGAATTTTATAAGTAGGCTATGGAAAAAAAAACGAATTAGAGTGCCGAATAAATAAAAGAAATGTCATAAATTTGAATATTTTCGCAAGGTATAGTTTTCAGTGTTATCACCAATGTTGTCCATTCAAGAAAAAATAGAAATTGTCTTAATTTGTGGAGAGAATATGCCTCACCGGCAAGTATCTGTCATTTTTAATGAGAGGCACCCAGAAAAAAATTTGCAGCATAGCACTGTTTCAAGAATAATGTCAAAATTTAGAGAAACTGGATCTGTTCAAAATAATTTTAAGAAACCTCACGCGGCAAGTAAATACGATGAAGCAGCACAACTTGATGTTTGTTTAACTGTTATTGACCACGGTCAAACTAGTGTAACCAAGATAAGTGATTCAACAGGGTGCAAGAGGGAAAGCGTTAGAAAAATTCTTCAGAAAAATCGATTTCGGGCATATAAACCCAAGTTTATAAACACATTAAAAGAACGCGATTTTGATATCCGACTTGATTTTTCGTTTTGGTATCAGGGACAATATGAGGAGAATATTCTTTTTCCATACAAGATATTATGGACAGATGAAGCCACTTTCTCTTCGAATGGTACCGTGAGCTCACAAAATTGCCGATGGTGGTCCCAAGAAATTCCTAACTTCACAATTGAATGTCGCGACCAGTATCATTTTAAAACCAATGTTTGGTGTGGAATTTTGAAAGATGAGCTTATTGGACCATACTTCTTTAGAGTAAACTTAACTGGTGCAAGGTACCTGAATTTTCTTGATAACGTGATTACCGAAGTTTTGGATAACATTCCCTTACACCATAGACATAACTTATGGTATCAGCTTGATGGTGTACCCATACATCAAACTGTAGCAGTGAAAGAACGCATAAACCAATTATTTCAAAACAGAGTTATAGGGCGTGATAGAGAATGTCACTGGCCACCCAGGTCGCCTGACATAACCCCACTAGACTTTTTTCTGTGGGGTTATCTTAAGCAGAAAGTTTATAAGAATCGACCGTGTAGAAATATCGGCATTTGGAACAAACGATAAGACAGTGTTGTGCCGATATAAGACCAAGCTTTTTACAAAATGCTGTCAAAGACGTTTATAGACGGACGGGTGTTTGTATAGAGCGAGAAGGACGTCACACTGAAATGTGAAATTTATATTGCTTTTGTGTTACATATTTAAAATTATTAAAGTTCCTTTTTGTTCCTTTTAATAATAATGATAGTTTTAAGTATAAAATAAAATTTTTATCAAATATTTAGATGTATTTGTCATTTGAAAAACGAAACATCTGACGTCTATCTGTTAAAACTTTTAAATTAGGATAACTTTGCACCACCTGTGTCAAATTTTTTTGCCTCTAATTTTAAATTTCGAAAAAAAATGGCATTCTAGTAAAAAAAAAGCTCATACAAACTAAATAAAATATTGCGCATGGTATAAGCAAATAGTTTAATATCCATTAAGCGAACTTAAAATAAATAAAAAAAAAGTGAATTAGAAAAAATGGCAAAAAATCAACTTTGAGCTAAAAAACTGAAACTTTGTATTTAGGCCAAGAATTGTACTAGAAACAACTTTTTCTAATAACATTTTTTGAAATTCGGTAAAACAATGCCATTTTTCAGCATTTTTTGATTAAAATGTAATTTTTGACAGATACCGAATGACAGATGATGACATTTGATTATATAATTTTTAGTCTAATTTGAAGCAAAAACGATTGCCCAAATTTAATTTTAACTAACCTCATTAATAAAAAAAAGTTCCATATGGTGCGGACTTTAATGGTGACACTGTTTTGGATTTAGATGACGATTCGCAGTGTGTTGTGCAAAGTTAAGAGTTGTTAAAAAGTGGTTAGAGTTAAAGATCTTGTTTTTATTAAGGTTAATTTCAGTTTTATACCGGACATAATATCCTCATTAGAGAGTAGAAATTTAAGTTTGAGAGACTCAATTAGTATTGTTGAAACTTTTTCCGCTAAATGTAACAACATTCCCAGTAAAGTAGGAGGTCAAGTAAGGAACAAATTGGATGTAACTGTAAAAAACAATGAAGGATTTAAATACTTAACTGCAGAAAAAAGCATTCACGAAGGTAAACCATCCAACGAAGTTGTATCTTTACTACCTAGGTAGCATTATTGTCCGATTACATCAGTAGATGTTGAAAGAAGCTTCTCTTTGTATAAACATATTTTTACTGATAAAAGACAATTCTTCTTAGTTGAAAATTTTACAAATGCCTATACAATTTCATGTTAAAAAATTGTTTACTTTTATTTTTCCTTGTTTTTTTTTTTCACTTTTTTTTAAACAAACATCTTGGTAAAAAAAGTGCATATACCTGCATATTCTAAAGGCAAACAAGGCATATACAGGGTGTCCGAGAAATACGTGTACAATGTTTGACGACAGACTCCTGACGTCAAGATAGGTCGATCTAAGCCGACTTAGTTATATCCAAAATTGTCTCGTTTAGACGGTAAAGGGCGTCGATTTTAATGATTTTTAGTATGTAGACTAATACTATAAATATAATACTATATTATATTATAGCTAGGGACTTGGTTCTGGTAAATCGGGGTAATGAACCCACTTTTGTTACACGCGCTCGTAAAGAGGTAATTGATATAACCCTGGCGTCCCCTCGTATAATCTCACAGATAACTCGGTGGTATGTGTCTGATGATCCATCGTTTTGAGAGATCAATATCAACTTTCAGGAATCCCAAAACCACAAACTGGGAGAAATATAAGGAAGATCTAACGATCAGCACAAGGGATATCAAGAAAAACATTAGAAATGCCACTGATATAGAGCTAACTTCCCACCAATTACAGGAAGCAATGTTAAACTCATATCAGAACAACTGTCCTCTAAAAAGGAAAACCATCAGCAAGGACACAAGCTGGTAGAACAAAGATCTTGCACACATGAGGAAAAAAACACGCCAACTAGTTAACCTGGCGAAGATCACCGGTAAATGGGAAGAATATCACTCCGCGCAAACGGAGTATAGCAACCATATACGGAAAGCCAAACGAAACTCGTGGAGAAAGTTCTGCCAGGAGGTTGAAAACACCCCCGAAGCAGCCAGACTACACAGAATCTTGGCAACGGATCCCATAAACCCAATCGGGACTCTCCTTAAACCGGATGGGAAACACACAGAAACTGGAAGGGAGACCTTGGAAATTTTGCTCCAAACACATCTTCCAGATTCAAGTGTGATAGAGTTAAATGAACAACTTCCTGATATCTTAAACCCAAATCTAAGGGCCACTGATAGGGATTGGAAAATTGCAAAGGAAGTCGTAACCCATAAACGACTTGATTGGGCAATTGACACATTTGAAGCGTACAAAGCACCCGGACCTGATGAATTGATCCCAGCACTAATACAGCAGGGCAAACAAATCATCATTCCTATAATTTGTAGGATAATAAGGGCTAGCATTGCAACTGGCTACATTCCACATACATGGAAACAAGCCAGAATGGTCTTCATTCCAAAACCTGGAAGAGATTATTCTCAACCCAAGGCATTTAGACCGATCACACTGTCGTCTTTTTTAATGAAAACGATAGAAAGACTTATTGAGAAGCATGTAAGGGAAACCTCTCTAAGTGAGAGGAAACTACACGCAAACCAACATGCTTATCAATCTGGAAAATCGTGTTAGTCGGCACTTCATCAATTAGTATCGAAGATAGAACCGGCACTCGCAAACAAGGAAATTGCCCTAGCGGTATTCCTTGATATTGAAGGAGCCTTTGATCATACCTCCTTCGCTTCAATGACAACAGCACTAGTTGAACGTGGCGTGAGCGAGACCATCTATAGGTGGGTAGATAACATGCTGCACAGTAGACAGGTCAGAGCAACACTGTTTGGTGAAAAAGTGGAGGTATTGGCAGCAAAAGGCTGCCCGCAGGGAGGTGTTCTGTCCCCACTACTGTGGGGCCTGGTAGTCGATAACCTTCTTTCTGAACTTAATAACAGAGGGCTCTATACCCAGGGGTATGCTGATGACTTAGTTGTACTCATTCGGGGAAAACACGCCCACGTTATATCAGAACTTATGCAACAAGCTCTGAACATCATCGAAGATTGGTGCAATAGGGAATACCTCAAGGTAAACCCAAGCAAGACAACGATGATCCCATTTACAAAACGATCAAAATTGGAAGATCTAAAACTACCAAAACTCTTTGGAAAGGAACTGCAAATATCCCAGGAGGTGAAATATCTAGGAATAACCCTAGATGCAAAACTAACCTGGAACTCCCATATGCAGAATATTATTAACAAAAGTAAAATGGCACTCATGGCCACCAGAAGAGATGTAGGGAAAAATTGGGGACTCAATCCACGCATGGTACACTGGTTGTACACGACAGTGGTTAGACTAATGATCGCATACGGATCAGTGGTTTGGTGGACCAAAACCGACCAAAGAAAAGCAGAATTGGAGTTGACAAAATCCAGAGACTTGCATGCCTTTGTATTACAAGTGCTATGAGAAGCACTCCAACAGCGGCTATGGAAACCCTACTAAATCTTCCACCCCTTGGCATACTTATCAAGGCGGAAGCTAGAATGGGGGCGTATAGACTGACCTGTAATAGCACCTGGCAATCCGGTCCTGTAATCGGACATACCAGGATTACAAACATAATCGCGAACTCATTATTGGAGATGAGCAGTGATTTAATGACCCCAACCACTAACTTCCACAAACCACACAAAACCCAGATACACTGGAGTATTAGGTCAAAGGAAGAAGCAGAACAGTCGGGTGGACTAGTATGGTACACCGACGGATCCAAGATGAAAGGAAGTGCAGGCGCGGGAATTCATGGGGCTGTTCCTAAGCATAACACTAGCGTGCCACTGGGGACACATGCCACTGGGGACACATGCCACAGTCTTCCAAGCAGAAGCACATGCTATTGAGGTATGCCTGCGTGAGAACCTGAGGAGGGGCTACAGAGGTAGAAACATCTTAATTTTCACGGATAGTCAGGCGGCAATAAAAGCTCTAGCATGCTATCAGATCAATTCAAAGTTGGTCTGGAACTGTCTTCAATGTCTTCAAGACCTGGCTAGCAGCAATGTCGTAACACTTGCTTGGGTGCCGGGGCACAAAGGCATAGAGGGCAATGAAAAAGCAGACGCTTTGGCCAGGCAGGGATCAATTACTTCATGGGGCCGGAACCGGTTTTTGGGGTTCCAAAAGCCTCGGCAAGAGGATGCGTGACTGGGTGGGTGAAGCGACAACATCGGTCATATTGGAACCACATTTCGAGGCTAAGACACAGCAAATCAATGCTGGATAACCCCTCAGAGGCAATGACCTCTGAAATCCTAAAACTAAATCGAAACAAGCTTAGAATCGTGACTGGCCTCTTAACCGGTCATAGTACTCTAAGGAAACACATGCACACCATGGGCATATATAACGACGAACCCATATGCAGGCTTTGTAATGAGGAGGAGGAAACAGCCTACCACATTATCAAAGAGTGCTACGCACTGACACGCTGGAGAACAACCCACCTGGAGAGTCAAATCCCCCAGGGGGTATCCCCTGAAAAAACTCTGATACGGGGGCTGCTCAGCCTAATAAGGGTGACTAACCTCTTTTAATGAGAAATCGAGCAACAAGCGTCACAATAAGTCTCTTTAGGCTGCGGTATAGAGGTAGTAATAACCTTGGCTTGCTACCTGTATTAATCATCATCATCATCATCATCATCATCATCAATACTATAAAATGAAGTTTTCTAGTAGTATAGTCACCGGCTGTAAATAAGCGGAAGCGTTATAAAAGTAATATAATACGTAAACATTTCTCCTGATTTTTTATAACAACAGCGTTATGACAACCCAGATATTTTTGTCGAGTGACTGGATGTATTTGGAAGCTATTTTACATCTTCAATATTTTTCATTGAATGAGCTGTTTTGCCAGAAAAATAGTATATTATTAACCAAGGTTTAGACAGCCATCATTATTGACCGAGCGGCAAGTTTAAATCACGAGGAGCGGAGCGACGAGGGATTTAAGACGCGAGGGCTATAAGCTGTCCAAACCGCGGTTAATATAATATTTTTTCACTACTACAAACTTTTATAAGACATTTATCTTTACATTAATTTTAATCAAGTTACCTGCGCTCTGGAATTGGCAAAATATTTTGTTGTTTTGTCAGGTGGCTTTGTTATTACGACCCGAATCTGTCCTCCTAATGGCGAATTATTGTCCCTTATACCCTATATTTGTTATTGATTGTATCGATATTTTACAATATCAAGCATCTCTAATGATCTAATATGTATTGATCATTACCTGGTTGCCTAACTACAAGAAATCACCTTTCAGGTTATTCATGTTTATGAATTTATGTTGTAGAATCAAAAAATCAAGTTACCTGTGTTCAAATAGATTCTTGAAGATCGGTCAATAATGCATTTCAATGCCTTATTATTGACCATGGTCAATAATAACTTATAAGGTCGAGAAAAACAATATCTAACGTTAATAATCGGTCAATAATGGCGATGTTATAGGTTATTAGTGGAAAAAAATATTTACAAATACCTGCATACATCAATTATTAACATTAGTAATGAAATTAAAATCAAATTACCTGTAACAATAATTTTTTTAGTGACCTTGTTGCTATCATCATCATCATCATCATCATCAATCAACCATTTTCTCGTGTCCACTGCTGGACATAGGTCTCCCTCATCCTTCTCCATGTGTCCCGATCCTGCGCCACCTGCATCCAGTTCCCTTGGCAGCGCTTTAAATCATCGGTCCATCTTGTTGGTGGTCGGCCTCTGTTTCGATATGCGTCCTGTCTTGGTCTCCACTCCAGTATTCGCCTTGTCCACCTATTGTCCGATAATCTAGCGACGTGACCTGCCCAGTTCCACTTCAGAGTCGTTATTCTCTCTATTGCATCTAGTACCCCTGTTCGTCGGCGTATTTCCTGATTTGTGATTTTATCTCTGAGGGAAATGCCCAACATCACTCGTTCCATTGCCCTTTGTGCCACACAGATTTTATGCACTGTTCTCTTTGTCAGTGTTAATGTTTCCGCTCCGTAGGTCAACACTGGCAATATACACTGGTTAAAAGTCTTTCTTTTAAGGCATACTGGAAGAGATGATTTGAAAACATAATTTAGCTTGCCGAATGCTACCCATGCTAGTCTTAGACGGCGGTCAAGTTCAATAGTTTGGTTGTCTCTTCCTATGCAGATCTCGTGTCCCAGATATTTGTATGAATTTGTCTGGTTGATGGCTTCTCCAGCAATAGAGATGTTTTCACTGGGCACGAGATTAGTCATTATTTGGGTTTTCGACATGTTTATTTTTAGTCCGACCTCCAAGGAGGAAAGATACAGCCTATTCAATAGTTCCCTGGCTTCGTCCAAACGGTCACACACTAGGACAATGTCGTCTGCAAATCGTAAATGTCCAAGCCTCTCTCCATTTACATTTACACCCTTTTCGTTCAGATTTGTCTTCTTGCACATATGTTCTAGGAGAGTAATAAACAATTTGGGCGATATGGTGTCTCCCTGTCGCACCCCCCGCTGTATAGGAAATTTATTGGTTTGTACATCTCCCAGTCTAACACTTGCTGTAGCGTTCTGATATATGTGTTTGATCATGTTTGTGTACCTGTGGTCAATTCTGCATTCTGTTAAAGCTTCTAACATTTTATGTTGGTTGATTGTGTCGAACGCCTTCTCATAATCCACAAATATCAATACCAAGGGTTTATTGTATTCAGTACATTTTTCTATTAGGTTTTTTAACACCAGTAGATGATCGTTTGTACCATATCCAGCTCTGAACCCTGCCTGTTCCCGTGATTGGTAAGATTCCAACTTATTCTCCAGTCTATTCGCGATAATCCTTGTGGAGAGCTTGTAGATGTGTGAAAGCAGGCTGATGGGGCGGTAATTCTTAAGGTCCTCGATATCTCCTTTTTTATGTAGCAAAACAATTTCCGCATTGTTCCACTGGGTGGGTGTTATTGCTTCACTCAAACATTTATTAAAGAGCCTAGCTAAGGCCTCCAGAAGTCCGCTCCCAGCCAGTTTTATTGCTTCGGTCGCTATACCATCTTCACCTGGAGATTTGTTGTTTTTCATAGCTTGAAGCGCTTTTCTTACTTCGTTTGGTGTTATGTCCGGCATCTCTTCAGATCCTTGGTTTGTCACTTTTAGCAAGGGTCGGTATTCAACATGTTGTACTTGTTCTCCATACAGTTCGCGGTAAAAAGCTTCGACAACCTCCAAGATTTTTTCTCGGTCATTGATAGTTTGTCCCTGTTTGTTCTTTAACTTATGGATGTTCTTTCTTCCAGCCGACATATTTTGTCTCAAAACCTTTAAGCTTTTGTTCTCTTCAATCACCCTTGATATCTCCCTTGCACTGTACTGTCTCACATCATGTCTAATTCCCCTGTGTATTTCCTTATTTAAGCTTTTCAGTGCTGTAAAATTGGAATCATATTTATCTCTCAGGTTTCTTCTTTCATCTAAAAGGTTCTTTGTGCTTTGGCTTAGTTTATCGTTGTTTTTCTTGACGTTGGGACAACACTCCTTTTCAGCTTCTCTTAGAATTTCAACTATGTTGTTGTTCATTTGTTCTATATTCATTTCTTCCGGGTTCGTGTGATTACTCAAGTTTTTGTTTATTACTTCCTTGTATAGAAGGGTGTTCTCTGGGGGGATCCATTTCCTTTTGTTGTTCTTGAGTACCATTTTTATTCTTTCTTTCTCGATATCGAAGCATACTTTCGCTCTAATCATTCTGTGATCACTTCCAATCGAGAATTTATTGAGCACTACTACATCCTGGATAGTATCTTTCCTGTTTGTCATTATGAAATCGATTTCATTTTTTGTGGTTCCGTTCGGACTTATCCATGTCCATTCGCGCTGGGGCTTCTTATGGAAAAATGAATTCATTACATATAGATTTTCCTGGTGTAAAAAGTCAATAAGCTTGTCTCCCCTCTCATTTCTTTCGCCGTAACCGAAGTTGCGCATAGCTAATTCGGCGCGATCTTGTTTAGAGCCCAGCTTGGCATTGAAATCCCCCATTAGCATTGTGTAGTGTGTTCGTGTATTACCGATTGCCGTTTTGATATCTTCATAGAATTCTTCAACTTCTTTATTTGGGTGACTTGTTGTTGGTGCGTATGCTTGAATAACTTTAAGTTTATATCTTGAGTTCAGTTTAAGGATAAGGTACATAACTCTAGGGCATATGCTTTTAATCTCTACGATGTTTGGTAGATGTTTTTTATTTACGAAGAAACCGACTCCGCCCTTTGATGAGTTTTCTTCTCCTCTGAAGTGGAAAATATGGCCGGATTTGAGAGTTATTTGTTCTTCTCCTCTACGTCGTACCTCGCTAATGCCAACGATATCCCACTTTATCTTCCTCAGCTCCTCCTCCATTTGCAGCAGTTTCGTCTCTGATAAAAGGGTTTGGGTATTATAAGAAGCTATATGCATTTGTCGCTTTCCGTGGTGGCCTGATCTCTTCCGGTGATTCTTAGCACCCTCTGCTCCAACTCTGTTCCGATCGCCACCTTGATCGGAGATATTGGAGCCGCCGGGGACTGAGGGCCGTCTACTGGTTTTGTCTGTCATGAAAATTTGAGGGGAAGTTTAGCCTTTTCACTACCTCGCTGGCTAGTGCGGGTTGGTAGTGGGTCGTTTGAGAGTAACATTTCCTTTAACTCTCGATGGAACGGTTATACCGCCGTAACTCGGTCGCCAGAGCCTCTTTGGTTTTCTAGCAGGGTGCACCGAATGACCGAAGTCATCACTCGAGCAGGCGAGGTTGGCTTTTGGGTTGGCTTTATTTTGACCTTTATCCAGCCATCACCCCTTGCACCCCCTTGTTGCTATAGCTTTTAATAATTTGACAATTATTGACAAATTGTCACCAGTCTATGAAATTGACTAAAGTATACGATCAACATTCTTGAATTACAAGTTCATTTTACCATTAAACATGGAAAATTATACGAACCCTGAGAAGGTTGACATGCTCCTGGTATACGGGTCTTATCAAGGAAATAGGCGTCACAGTGTTAGGGTTTACATGGAGAGATTTCCTAACCGTCGAATTCCAAACCACCAAACATTTGCCAATATCGAGCGTCATCTTCGGGAAACGGGCAGCTTTGAGAAAAAATTTGAAGGCAGGGGCCGTATGCAAACAACTTGAATTGTGGAAACAGAAGAGAACATTCTGGAGAGAGATGAAAAGAACCAAGTACCAGTACCCGTCGCTTAGAACGTGAACGTTACATGTTCCCAAAACGATTGTCAATGAGGTATTAAAAGAATAGTTGTTACATCCATATCACGTGCAAGAAGTCTAGGAACTTTTACCGACCCCATGCGGCTTACATTTTGGCAATTTACTAGAAACAAAAGAATCCGTGATCCAAATTTTTGTAGAAAAATATTGTTTACTAACGAGGCGTGCTTTACAAGATCTAGAGTAACCAATCTGCACAACGAACATATTTATTCCGATGAAAATCCTCATGTCATTAAAGTTGCACATCATCAGCATCAATTTAAATTAAATATTTGGGCAGGTATTATTGATCGCTACCTTATTGGTCCTATTGTTATTCCATACAGGTTAGATGGAAATATTTATTTAAATTTTTTGCAAGACACATTACCAATTCTTCTGAAAAATTTGCCCCTTTTACTTTGGAGGGAAATGTGGTATATGCATGATGATGCCCCGTTCCATTTTTCCGTTGCCGTTCGGCAATACTTACACCATCAATATCCCAACCGAAAGTTTACAAGACTCCGGCAAACACACGCCGTGATTTATTGACGCGGATTTTAAATGCAGGCAACCATTTTAATAACCCCGAGACATTAAATAGGGTCCAATATCATTTTTTAAGGAGTGTTAATAAGTGTATTCAGCAAGATGGCGGTCATTTTACTTATTTGCTTAAGTAATGTTTTCGTTTTACTTAGTTTCTTACAGTATTTTTAATACATACTTCCAACTTTGTAGTATTTTCTTATATTATTACTGTTAATAATTGATGTATGCAGGTAATTGTAAATATTTTTTTTTCTGGCAAAACGGCTCATGCAACGAAAAATATTGAAAAGGTAAAGTAGCTTCCAAATACATCCAGTCACTCGACAAAAATATCTGGGTTGTCATAACACCGTTAATATAAAAAATCAGGAGAAATGTCGACGTTTTATATCACTTTCATAACACTTCCACTTATTACAGCCGGTGACTATACTACTAAAAAACGTCATTTTATAGTATTAGCCTACATACTAAAAATCATTAAAATTGATTAGCAGGTTTTCACGTAATTTAGGAAAAACCAATATTTTTACAAATTTTTGACGCTCTTTACCGGCTAAATGACACAATTTTGGATATAACTAAGTCGGCTTAGATTGATCTATTTTGACGTCAGAAGTCTGTCGTCAAACGCTGTACACGTATTTTCCGGACACCCTGTATATGCACATATTTTGGCTGAATATAAGTGCATGTATTCCGCCCTTTACTTATAAGATATTCTATTATAGATACGGGTTGGAGGGAAATCAAGTTTCTGTTGCTCCTAATATATCTAAAGTACCTAGTAATAAGCAGGAAATAGAAGCTACGTCTTTATTAGAATGCATCATATGAACAACCCTTTAAAATATTTTCTCTCATTACTAAGAATGGTGATTTTACCAGAACTGATTATTTCAATCTAAATATTGCGTTCTGGGTCTTTATATAGTGGACACCACTATTTATTAAAAAAAAAATAACGGTTTAATAAGTGTAAATCGACATAATAAATAAAATGGTATCTCTCAGAAATCATTGGTTCGCTTACGTGGGCCTGAGAACAACCCACTTTTCATTAACCTTTGCTCTGACTTTATCACCCAGACCGCTTCGTTGCAAGAAGTGCAACCCACTTTTTCATTAAAAATAAAACTAATTAAATTACCTTTCAAAATTCTGTATCTTACAGTCTCCATGATATAATTATATTATTAATTTTATATATTACATAATTATGTATTGTTTAAAAGTTAATCTTAGATTATAATTTTATCAGTTTGATATGTGTATTCTATTCATGTACTTAATCTTAAACATTGACATATTTTAAGCAACATGTCTGTAAAGGGAACTTTAATTTTTAAAACGTAGCACTCAAGTAGCCCCTAATTAAGAATATTTGCAGGAATATCTATTTTCGCCAGCTAATTACTATTTCAGACCTCTTGACATATCATGCACTAACCTAAGCGTATTATAACAAATTTGCCTATAACCAGAATTTCCTACCATGCAATTATTACCGTAACATATCTATCTACTTTCTCTCTCCTTTGATTAGAAGACTAAATTAGTGGGAAATAATAATATGTATCTTAATGGGGCAATGCACATTATTCGATTTCTAAATAATCTACAATTGGTGTTTGTCGGTAATTTGCATTTTGTTACTTTCATTCATTCCAATTTTATGAACGAAAACTGCATATTGCATATTTACGTTCTTAATTCATTCAAAGGAACTGCATTAACCTATCTGTTACGCCATTTTGTTTTAAAATATGTCTATAATATACATTACATTACATAAACATTTTTTTTTTAATTTTTCCTCACTTTTTTTGCTACAATTTTTTTCTTTTGTATTTTTTCTAATAAATCTTTAAAAACTACATACTTATTAACTAATGTCTACATGCTTTAGGTTGTTCACGTTAGAAGATTTACTCGCGCTCTCTACTCGTCGGGCTTCATGCTTGAACTGACAGAACTCAAAAACTTAAGAAGAGCGGTTCCCATGTAAAGAGAGGTACAACATAAAGACATTTCAAACCACAGCTTTAAATCGCAATTTGCTGGTGTCCACAGAACAATAAAGGATAGCTGGTAGCTGTCGAATTAAATTTTTGGTGGCATAAGCAGGCGAGAAGGGTAAAAGCAGAGCGGGAAATTTGAAATTCCTTAAGTTTTAATGTTATAGCTATTTTTACCAGGAGAAAAGCATTTAATTACATTTTTGTCGATTGCATCAAGAAAAATGAATTATAATGCATCCTGAGGAGGGTAAAAATATCCAAAAAATACTAAAAATTATAGAAGTTAAATAATGAGACATAATATAAAAATATATAAAACTAACATTTATATTAGCAGAATAAATAAAGTGTTATAAATGAAAATGCACCTAAAGTAAATATTTTAAAATAGTTTATACAATAATAATTTATGATTGTAGTGAGGACCTTAGATTTAGCACAGAGTAATCCAACGGCTGCGCAAATATCAGTTCGATGTGCTTGACTTTCATTAGGTATCATTTTTTAATATTGTTCAGTATCACGGTATCACGACAGTGTATATGATTTGGATCCTTGTGCAGCCTCAGTACAGGGACAAATAAATATATTCTTACAAAATTGTACATTTATAGTTAGGTGTAAGTCATTATAGGTAGCTGAGTATCAGTCTGCAAGCAATACCAGTTTCCTGGAACGAAGAAAAAAACGGCTTCTATAATATAATACTCTTTATATACAGTGTGTGTATAAAGTCTGGAAACGGCTTAATAACATCACAATTTATTGGCCGATTGAAACCAAATTTGGTACAGTTGTGTAAGAGGATCTGACGCACCGATTGACGATATTGGCGTTGTTGACAGCTTTTTAGTTTGTCTGGAATTCGAACGAATCTTATATTTTTAAATGTAACACCCTGTATATTTTTTCATTTATAGTTTTTACTTTAAATTCGTTACACTTTTGGTATAACAGACTTTGTTCCTAATATCAATAGTTTTCGAAATAACGATGTGTTTTGAAAATATCAACAAATTGTGTTTTATTTATTAATAAATAAAACACCAGTTCAGTTTCAAGTCATAAAAGCTGTCATTTTTACATGCAAAAATTTATTTAACTCAAAGTGAAAGAATTACAATTCTTATGATGAGAGGATATGGCGATAGGGTCTGTCCGACGGTTCGAAGAAACTATAAATTGTAAAGATAGGCGACGATCAGGACGACCAGCAGTATAGTAGATGAAGAGAAAAGTTTAGAAATTTTACAACATGTTGTTGAAACCTCCGTTTCTTCATTAAGAAAAATTTCTCAAGTAAGTGACGTCTGCTTTAAATCCGTTTTAATAAAACATAAATAGCACCCTTTCAAAATACATGTAGTTTAAGAGTTATCAGAAGATGATTATGAGATAAAGAATTGAATTTTGTGATATAATGATGTCAAGGTTTGACCAAAATAACGAGTTTTTCAAATTTATAGTATTTTCGGACGAAGCAACATTTATGTTAAATGGTAAAGTCAATAAACACAACTGTAGGTTTTGGGCAAATGAAAATCCCCACTGGAGGAGAGGTCATACACAACGCCCTGGAAAATTGAATGTGTGGGCTGGGCTTCTGTGTAACCACAAGATCGGTCCATTTTTTATTGATGGAAATTTGACATCACAAATTTACCTTGAGCTCTTGGAAACGCAAAAAGTGCCTACTATACGAAATGTGATGGGTCCACATTATGCAACCATATTCTTCCCCATTTGGGTCGAAACGTGCGCGAATTTTCGAACAACACTTTTCCGAATAGGTGGATCGGTAGAGGGGGTAAAATCGAGCGGCCACCTAGGTCCCCTGATGTGTCGCCTAATGACTACTTTTAATGGGGACACTTGAAGAACAGAGTTTATACCACAAAACCTCAAGATTTGGCCGATTTGCAGCGACGAATTTTGGACGAATTCGAATTAATAACGCCAGAAATGATTTACAACACAATTGAAAAATCTTATTTTCAATTAGCACAGTGTCAAGCTGTACAGGGAAAACAGTTTGAACATTTAATATAAGAAATATATTTTTTCAAAATTGTACTCGTTATTTCGATAACTACTGATATTAGGAACAAAGTATGTTATACCAAAAGCGTTTTAAATCGGCACTCCGCCCAAAGAATAGACAAACTACAATGCCATATCGTATTTAATGCATTTGTGAAAGTTTTATCGGCACCACATGGCCTTCCCTGCCCAAGAAAACTGAAATTCGATAGATACTTCCACAAACGTACTTTCTACTTCAAGCGTCCATCGTCGAGAGGGCCGGATCTTGTTCCCTCTCCAACATAGTTACCAAAAATCGTCGACAAATAAGTGATACCATTCCAAGGAAACTATAACAACTTTAACACCATAACAAGACTAAGGCAACCTAAGTCAACCAACGCATCCGCAAAAATACGCCTCAATTAACCAGACGTAACCCTGAAAATCCACAAAACTGTCAATTTTATCCAGTGACACTGACCTGTCTTAAATTATCATTTTCTTAAACAGTTAATTTACAACAGCCAAAACATTTGACCTACATCTTATATACAAGATTAAAAAGTTATTCCTATTGATATTATTGATAACTTAAAAATTTGATTATATACTAATCAATTAAAACAAGGATTTGAAATAAGACCTGTCTACAGGTAGTATGAAACAAAAGAACAGAAAACAATCCACTTGGCTATGTCCTACAAGATACAAAACATTAATGGAATATTAACATTATCAACAAAGGTTTCAAACTGCACATAGTGACACTATCAGCTATTAACAGGTAACTAAATTAGTAATTAATGTTTAAGGTGAGAGTCTACAAAGGTACTTCAAAAAAAATTGCAAACCGAAAACTTAACATAGATAAGCAAACTATGAAAATGCAATTTTCGAACCGTAACAAGCTGCTATTGCTTTGTGCACCAATACTCAAAAACTTAAATGTTCTAAGTTAAATCAAACAGAGTGGCAGATTCTGGTCCTTGTTCAAAAATGTCTGCGATGCATTAAGTATCTCAGCAATGCCTTAAGGAGACTCGAACCCAACATTATCACTGGCCATAATCGGCTTCAACATGTTAATTGACAAAATAGAAAAGCTGATGATAGAACTGGAACAACAGACAGAACGCTCACCAAGCAATGAAATATTCATCAAAGCTGAAGAATGTAGAGATAAAATGCTTAAGCATCACTATAAATCGAATTGGGTTTATTGCGCCTCACTCATAATAGATCCACGTCATTAATTAGAAACATTTGCAATTACTTGTTGGGGTGAACGAATGAAAAATCAATCATATCAAAAATTTGAAACAACGTATTGTGGAAAATAAGCTCCACCTAGGCCAACTCCAGCCATACAAGAAGCTGAAGAAAGATCTGTCTCAGATGAAGATATGGACATTGAATTTTTATTCAAAATACTACTCCTAAATCCGAAACTGAAGAGTTTTGAAAACATGAGCTAAAGGTATACTTTTATTCATATAGAGCATCAAAAGGAGACACACTGTTGGAATGGTGGAAAAGAAATGAATTACATCATACACATGTTTTAAAGATTGGAATAGACTTATTAATTATTACCGCAACAAGCGTTCCTGTGGAACGCCTTTTTCAGAAGCTGGATTAGTAGTCACTAAACTTCGGAATCGACTTAATGCGGAGTCGGCTCATTTATTATTATGTTTTAACTCATAGTGCACTAAACTTGTACGTTAATAGACAAGCTAAACATTGAATAGTGGAACTTACCTATTTATGCTACGCCAAAAGTATTGTGGTTTTGTAGGTACGTACAGGGTTTTCGTTTATATTTTTAGACCCCTAACTAGAGCAAAAACAATGAAAGATAGAAAAGAAACTTTAAATAATTAGTTTTAGGATTTTTACTGAATCATAGCAAAAAATTTTCAAAAGATGATTACAATGTCGAGAAAATAAGCAACTGATGTTTTATTAAATGAAACACTGTGTATCTATTTTATTAAAATTATAGATATTTATTGGCTGATTGCAAAAATATATAGT
This sequence comes from Polydrusus tereticollis, assembly GCA_963920685.1. Lineage (NCBI taxonomy): Eukaryota > Metazoa > Arthropoda > Insecta > Coleoptera > Curculionidae > Polydrusus > Polydrusus tereticollis. The sequence goes on along the minus strand of OY987329.1, from coordinate 80,470,118 downwards.
TTGTCTGTATTGGCTCAAACCGTTTTTAAGATATTATCAATCAAAACTTTAAAAAGTTGAATTTATTTTCGTTATAGGTCTAGAATGCCTTGAAAATCAAATGGCCTTTGGTGATGCTTCTTTTACTATTAAAATAACATTTAGGAGACGTTGAAAAATAAATTCAACAAGTTTAATTCTATTTGATATCTATTAATTTGTAGTTTGCTATCAAAATTTTTATTTAATCATTAAGTATTAATATTTTAGTAACAATAATTAATTAAAATAAAAAATTTACTTTTATGATTGTTATTTAAATTTTAAAAGAAAATTAATACAATGTTAAAAAGAAAAATAATTAAACATAAACAAGAAATTACTGGTTTTCAACGTAACCTCCGTTGATTTATTACACATTTTTGAATATTTCCTAATAATTTATGATTTATTGAGTTGATAATGGACCCTCGATAGTCTCTATTAAGCACTAAAGTTTCTTCTCGAATTCTATGTTCCAAAACTTGAATGTTCTCTGGCCTATTGTAATAAACTTTGTTTTTTAAATAGCCCAAAGAAAAATATCCAGCACCGTCAAATCGTTGCCGGCCACATTATTGGCCCGTTTCCTCCAATCCACAAATTATATTTTTCATTACGATACCTTGTAACAGGAGCAACAATATGGGCTGGCGCACCGTCTTGCTGCCAGATAGGCGTAGCGTGTTGGTTGAGATAAAGCTCTTCTAAAAAGTTTTCAATCTCATTCTCAAGATATTCCAAATAACTTAGGCCAGTTAAAGTCCTAATATAAATTATTGGATCAACAACTTTATTTGCTATAATGCCGCACTAAACATTTATAGACCTACGGCCCTGAATTCAAACAGGCTGAATTTTGTGGAGATTGGAAGTAGCCCAAAAATGTTTATTTTTCGATTAAACATACCAGCTGTGCTGAAAGTTGCCTCGGTGAATAAAATTTTGTTTAAAAGATTTCCATCAATTTCACGTCTTCTTGAAATATTTAAACAAAACTCTAACCGTTGTCCCTTGTGATCTTCTGTTAATTTTTGGACTCGTAAAGATTTATAGGGATAATTACAGTATTTTTTAAAATTTCGTGAATTTTTGATAAAGATCTGTTAAAATGGCCCGCCGCATCTGGTACAGTATACTCAGGCTTTTCTGTAATACAAAGGCGATTATATTATAGTAGGCTTTAATAATTAGTATAAATAATGGAAATAATCACCTTTATAGAACAGCAAAACATTTAAGTCTAATTCCTCATCCCTCATTGCTGTCCCCTTTTTCCTTTCTAAGCTTAAAAATCTATTGGGAAATAACCTGTTGTATTTATTACGAGTTGTAAATGAATTTCTATTATTTGAATAATATAGACGGATAACAGCGAATTTTTCTGCTGCAGAATATCCCATTTTATTATTATAAATACGAAGAAAAATGTTAGTTTATTACAAGCGAACAAGTAAGCAATGCCAAAAATGTTATAATAACATTTGTTTTCCATGACTTTCTAGGCGTAATAATTGCAATAAGAAAAGGCCGGCAGACTTTATCATTTGATTTTCAAGGCATTCTAGACTAATAAACGAAAATAAATACATTTTTTTTAAATTTTGATTGCTAATATTTTAAAAACGGTTTCAGCTAATATAAACTATATATTTTTGGAATTAGGAAATAAATATCTATAATTTTAATAATATAGATACGGGGTGTTCCATTTAAAAAAACATTAGTTGCTTATTTTTTCGACCTTGTAATCATCTTTTGAAAATTTTTTGCTAATATTCTGATGATCAGTAAAAATCCTAAAACTTTCGCATTAGTATTTTTTCTATCTCTTATTGTTTTCGCTCTAGATAGGGGTCTAATATAAGCAAAAACCCTGTACATAAATGTACAATATTTTTACCTGTGAGCCCGAGTAATGTAATGTGATATCTACATATTCGCACTAAAATGTTAAAGTTATGCTTATTATTCATCCTCAGTTTACAGTTTATTTATTTTTTTTTGTTTTACTATAAAATGCTTTCATTTGGTTTGTTTGTTATTGTTTATTTTCTATAAGGTATGCATATACTCAAAAACACCATATTGTTTTTTAATAAAGGTTTTATACTTTATTCTAAGTTTTATTTTTTGAACAATTTATAGGTACGAATTACCAGATCACACCCAATGAATCTGTTTTTTTGTCAATTCGGAAGAATTCGTTACAGTCAAAAATCAATTAAAATATAAAATATTATTATTACCATTTGTTTGAATCGTTTTAACTCATTAAAATTTTTCGAGATGTCTTATCTCGTCTCGAGCTTGCAATTCGAGAGAAAATGCTCTCGAGACGAGACAAGAGGGCTTCCATGCAGACGAGACGACGAGACGTCGCCGTCGCGTATCTCGCGGCAACTCTAGCTCTAACTTTTCAACCGACATATACAGGGTGTCCGGAAATGACGATGAAAAATTTTAAGGTACGATTCTACATAAAAAGATATGAAAAAAAGTTCATATTAACATAGGTCCGGAAATGCTTCCAGAGGGATCCGTTTATCTCGAAAACGGTCGACTATACGACTTTATGCCAAGGAAACCTTTTTTACGTAAAAATGTTCAAAGAATCATAATTTACTTAAAAGATAGCGAAAATACATTCGGCGAAAAAAAATATGACCCTAAATAACTAACCACCCCTTTGTTCCCACGCCACTGGTTTGCAATATGGGTCACCTGATATTTTCAAAAAGTGACCTCCAATCACTCTAACTTATACGTAGAAGTTAATTCCTGTATTGTAAGTAGATCCTAATAAATTAAATAAAAGCCACTTTTATGACACATCTTCAAGGGCCTGTAGCTCCCTCTGGAAGCATTTCCGGACCTATGTCAATATGAACTTTTTTTCATATCTTTTTATGTAGAATCATACCTTCAAATTTTTCATCGTCATTTCCGGACACCCTGTACAATTCAATGCAATTTAATATCATAATATACAGTACTGCAGTAGATGTTTTACGTCGTCAGTTCGTCAGGGAAGTACGGAACGGACTTGCCACCATACTCGTTGGGGCAAAATTTTGACAGGTGTCGTCTTAAGGAGCTGAGATCTTATTTTTTTAATACTTTGGTCATTCCTCTTGTAAAAAGGTACTCTACATTTATTTCGATAAAATTAGCCATTTTCGAAGAAAATAAATTTTTTGTATAACACGTTTAAGCATTGACTTTCGAAATTTATTTAATGATCAAGTGTATTAACATAAATTATTTAAACACTTCGAACTAATTGGATAACAATATAACTAATAATTCGCATTAAAATAAAAATGTGTCATTATAATTTCTCATTAATGCTCAAATGAATCTAACTTATGGACCAGCACTCGGAAATTGTGTGGATGTAAGAAGAGTTTATTCCAATATATTTCCAAATCGAAGTGTGCCGCATAGAGGAACCATTGGAAGGGTTGACATTTTGGAAATCACTTAAACGTAAAAATGTTTATTCTTCATCTATTAATTATTTACTTATAATACCGAGTATATTACCTTACAAACGGTTGCCATATACATCATCATAATATCATAAGAAATATTAGCGGGCGATAAAGTTCATAATGCCCGGTGATTTTCGTAATGCCCGGTAAATATTATTAAAGAGAATATTGAACAATTTTTTTACATAATATTATTGTGTTTTTCCTATGTTAAATGTACAATTCTTGAATTTTCCTGAGAAAGAAGCTGGACCAACTATAAAATTTTGCGACTCGATTGCTGAGTTTCTCGATGTGCATGCGGATGCCTGCTCCATTTCAACATTAATTAACATATTTTCTTTTTCGGTAACAAAGCTAGCTATCATTTTTGCTATTCGGTTTTTCGACGTGATGCCTTCCTCTATATAACTCTCCGCTACGCTAGTACTCTTCCACTTTCCGCGTAGCTTAAGGGTTGCAAGGGAAGCACCACCCTCGATAAGAAGTGTGGACGAGGTCCGACGTAGGCATTGTCCTGTATATTCCTTGGCGTTCTCTAAATTAAGAAATTTTGCTATGATTGAAGGAGCACGTCCTAGTGTATTTTTACCCACAGGCATAGCTATGCATTTAACATTTCGGTATGTAAGAAAAAAATCTGCGTTCCTTAATTCCTTTTGGCCTTAATGCAAGGTACTGTCTAACCAAATTTAAGGCATCTGTTTGGTCTCCTTCGATTATAGTAAAACTTTTTGGCGTAGCAGTTTGAGTTTCTGGTACCTTTACAAGCATAACATGCCCCTTATCCTCAATATCATCAATGGTCATTTTTACGATCTCATCTTGTCTTACGCCGCCAAAAACTCCCATTACGAGTACCACTTTATGCAGCAGGAAGGTATCGTTCGGTGTGTTTTTGATAAAAGCTAACACTTGTTCACCTTCCAAAACTTTTGACTTTTTAGGAAGATATCCCTTTGATTTAACTTTTAAAAATGCTATTAATTGACAATATCTTGAAATATTAATGTTTCTCTTTACTATAAGTTCAGACTTCACCTGGGAATATTTTGTCCAAAGGCTACTTGGGGTATATTTTTCCGACCAAAATAAAGTAAAAATAATTAAAAATTATTATTACCAATAAGCAAAAGGGTTACATACCAGTTCCTGAAAGTAAGCCATCATTACTGTTCACCGTAATTTGGTTTTTTACTTTTTCAGCATTTTCTAAAATATTTTGTGAAATATTTTGGTAAAAGACGCTTAAAATAAACCACCCTTAGCAACCGTCAAACTTATTCTATGACAACCGATCAAAGCGCACTAAATACTAAAAATTGGCAAAAATAGTTGAAAGAAAATGCAGGAGTTTAACTATTTATATTTGAAAATGAATGAAAAAGAAAGTATTGTATACACCACAGGCGTTACTAGACTATAATGCCCATCAGGTGAAAACTATTCCTCGGGCTAGTTGCTTTCACCTTCCGGGCATTATAGTCTACTTAACGCCCTTGGTACATAAATGACTATAAAAGTATGAAAGATTTGCTTCTTCTTGTTTACTTCGGCAGATTTTCCAAATTGGGCGCCTAGTACCTTTATACATTTTCTTAGCCGACGGATGTTTTCTCGTACTTGAAACAACATTCCATTGAATTTCGTTGAAATGGCGTGTTATTCTTTTTAACAGGTCTTCCGTGGTGTCAACTGGAATCGAATATAAAGTCTCTTTAAATTTTCCCATAATAAGAAATCCAATGGTCGACATAACTCCATTGGATTTCTTATAATGGGAAAATTTAAAGAGACTTTATGTTCGACGCCAGTTAACACTCGTGGCCATAAAATAGGCCCACCTTGACCTATCCATCGATTACCAAAAGTATTTGATAGGTGTGATATATGGCACCACTTAATCTGCCTTTAATAAAGAACAATCCAATAAGACGATTCCCAATAATCCCTACCCACATGTTAACCATGAACCTTTGTTAATACTTTGTCTGTACTATTGCGCGGGGATATTACAAAGTCTGGGGTGAAACTGGCTTCGTCCGTGAACAAAACCATACTAAAATTATCATTTTGCCTGAATTATTTTAAAAACCAATTTGCGTAGTTGACTCCTGCAGAATAATCAGCGGGAGACATGGCGTACCCTTTGGACGTAACAAGGATAAAGCACTTGTACTCGAGGGGTCTCATGAACAACGCACTTTGTCGCTTGAACTTGGACCAATTGGACACTTTTCTTTCTTCTTTTTTATTGAAGGGATTTTCAGCAATCTTATCGTAAATTTCTTCCTCTCCCTGAAGGTTCTTTGCTCTTCTTGGCGGCCCCTCTCCACCACGATGCGGCAAAAAAACCTTTTAAAATAGAGTAGCAATAGCACTGATTACATTCAGCATTTTTTTTTGAAATGCGGCACTGCGCAATTTACCAAATAATATTATTAGGGACATAGTAAACTTGTCACAGGTAATTATCAAAGAAGTCCACTATCCATGTGTGTGGAAAAAGGCAAAGGTTGTTTTGATCCTTAAACAAAACGAGGATCCTACACAGGTTGTAAGCTATAGGCCGATAAGTTTATTATCGAGTCTGGCCAAAGTCATTGAGAAAATCATTCTTAATCGTCCGCAAGATTTCGTTTTTGAGCGCAATATTCTCCCGGATGAACAATTTGGATTTCGGGGAGAACATTGCACTGTAAGACAAACAACGAGGCTGGCAAGGTAGAATACTACAAGGATTTAATAGGAGAGCACACACGGGTGCAGTTTTCTTTGACGTTTCGAAAGCATTTGACAAGGTCTGGCACTGTGGTCTTATATTAAAACTAATAAGGTTGGGTGCCCCCAATTATCTCATTAAACTCATTATCTCCTTCTTGGAGAACAGAAGTTTTGTAGTTTCGTCAGAAGGCGCGATTACAGACCCGATACACATCAGGGCGGGAGTTCCGCAAGGATCCCCTCTCGCTCCGATGCTGTATAACATTTATGTTCATGATATTCCGAGGGACAGATTTAATTAGTTGTTTTTGTTTGCTGATGATACTGCAATTACTTCTATTTCAAAGTCACCGCGGATACTGGTGTCTAGATTGCAAAAACACATTAAATCATTAGAAAAATGGCTTTCGGACTTGAAGATTCGTCTGAATCCCGCCAAGACGAAAGCCATTTTCTTTTCGAAAAGCACAGTGAGATGCTCGAGATCCTTCTAAGGGTGAACGGCATACAAGTAAATTGGATCCAAGAAGTCAAGTATCTGGGTCTAATTTTTGATCAAAGATTGAACTGGAAGAAAAATTCCGAGACAAGACTTAAAAAGGCTGGAAAGCAGCTAGGTTCTATTTACTGTCTTTTAAATAAAAAGAGTAAAATAGGATATAGAACTAAGTAAACTTATACAAGACTTTGGTCAGGCCGATCGTGACTTATGTTGTGCCAACATGGTGCATGACAAGCAGGACCGAGCATAACAGATTCCAGATATTTTAGAACAAAGCTTTAAAAATCATTGCGGACGCTCCGAGGTATGCTGTGAATAGGGTGTTACATAGAGATTTTGAGATTCCCACTTTAATGGAATTTTACAATAAAATTATTACAACCTACTACAGACGTACGGACATTGCCACTAACCCACTTATTAGACAAACACACATACATTGTCCGCCAGGCTCCACTTATAAGTACCCTAAGAATTGGCTACCTCCAGTTATAGTTGCGAGGCACTGAGCTGGAGGGCTCGACGAAATATAATAATATTTTAAACAAAGAAACAATTTCGAGAAGAAATAGTGTGATAACATTAGGCAAAATTAACGCACTCTCAAACAACAATACTTAGGGCATTGCCCAAACCAAATATTTATGTGAAGTTCGGCCCATAACGCTACAGATCATTAGTAGAGGAAAACGGAGAGAGCGAGGCCAGGTGGTGCTGGTGGTGCTGGTGGTGCAACTAACCCAGGTGGTGCAGGTGGTGCGTTTTACGATCTAACCCGGGTGGTTCGGTGGTGCGTTTTATGATCTAACCCGGGTGGTTCGGTGGTGCGTTTTATGACCTAACCCGGGTGGTTCGGTGGTGCTGTTTACAAAATAACCCGAAATTAAACCCGACTTTTTACGACCTAACCCGGATGCTTTCGCGAGGCGGCTTCTCATCTAACCCTAACTTGATCCTTAATATTTATGAACTGACCCGAGATAAAACCCGACTTTTTACGACCTAACCCGGATGCTTTCATGAGGCGGCTTCTTATCTAACCCTAACTTGAACCTGAATATTTATGAACTGACCCGAGATAAAACCCGACTTTTTACAACCTAACCCGGATGCTTTCGCGAGGCGGCTTCTCATCTAACCCTAATTTGAACCTGAATATTTATGATCTGACCCGAGATAAAACCCGACTTTTTATGATTTAACCTTAGTGAAACGCCGCTGTTAAAGCGATATAGTAAAAAAAACTCGATTAAAATTTTATCTTGTTCGCTAGACCAATTAATTTCCAAATATTATAATTAAAACATACAATCACTACACTGGCGCACCGTCAAAAATCGTGCTTGCACTATCCCAACGTACAGAGCGTCCGCTTCAGAAAATACGGTGCCGTATTTTTTGCGCCGAACGCTCTGGAGGAACACACTCCGATTTGCAAGTACATACACGCTTTGTCGCGGCAAAGCTCGCCGTCAAATTACGGCCACTCTTTTGCGGTACCGCTTTGTAGGAAACCAAAGCTTTAGTGAAACGCCGCTGCCCCAGAACTCTGTCCATATTCCTCTACTGTGTTAATTTATGCGGGTAATAAAACCGACAAGGGTCGGATCGGCCTGCATACTTATAGAGGTAAAAAAACCGCTTTAGAATGTTTTTGGTATATCTTTTTTAGATAATTTTGGGGGAAATAATTTGCCTGAGATGCCAATTAAAAAAGCCTACATTTAGTTGTATTTTAGATTCTTGAATTTTGTACATGGATTAAAAATCTACTATTTCTTGAAATTGTATACATTATGTTAGATAATTATTAATATAATGTTATTAAGACTTTGTAAATATCTGTAAAAACTGTTCTAAATCGTGTCATTTCTGAAAATTGTATACTGAGTGTTTAGAATTTAGTAAAAAATTAAAAAAATGTTTTAATGTTATTAAGACCTGTGAAAATTTGTAAAACTGTACAGAATTGTATTATTTTCTGAAAATGATATACTGAGTGTTTAGAATTTAGTAAAAATTAAAAAAATGTTTTAAATTTGTTAAATCATGTGAAATCTTGTATAAAATGACTAGAACCGTTCTTAATCATGTCATTTCTGAAAATTGTTTACTGAGTGTTTAGAATTTAGTAAAAAATTAAAAAAAATGTTTTAACGTTATTAAGCCCTGTGAAACTTTGTAAAAAATGACTAAAACAGTCGCAAATCGTCCTATTTTCTTAAAAGTGTATACTGAGTGTTTAGAATTTAGTAAAAATTAAAAAAAATGTTTTAAATTTGTTAAATCATGCGAAATCTTGTATAAAATGACTAGAACCGTTCTTAATCATGGCATTTCTGAAAATTGTATACTGAGTGTTTAGAATTTAGTAAAAAATTAAAAAAAATGTTTTAACGTTATTAAGCCCTGTGAAACTTTGTAAAAAATGACTAAAACAGTCGCAAATCGTCCTATTTTCTTAAAAGTGTATACTGAGTGTTTAGAATTTAGTAAAAATTAAAAAAAATGTTTTAAATTTGTTAAATCATGTGAAATCTTGTATAAAATGACTAGAACCGTTCTTAATCATGACATTTCTGAAAATTGTATACTGAGTGTTTAGAATTTAGTAAAAAATTAAAAAAAATGTTTTAACGTTATTAAGCCCTGTGAAACTTTGTAAAAAATGACTAAAACAGTCGCAAATCGTCCTATTTTCTTAAAAGTGTATACTGAGTGTTTAGAATTTAGTAAAAATTAAAAAAAATGTTTTAAATTTGTTAAATCATGCGAAATCTTGTATAAAATGACTAGAACCGTTCTTAATCATGGCATTTCTGAAAATTGTATACTGAGTGTTTAGAATTTAGTAAAAAATTAAAAAAAATGTTTTAACGTTATTAAGCCCTGTGAAACTTTGTAAAAAATGACTAAAACAGTCGCAAATCGTCCTATTTTCTTAAAAGTGTATACTGAGTGTTTAGAATTTAGTAAAAATTAAAAAAAAATGTTTTAAATTTGTTAAATCATGTGAAATCTTGTATAAAATGACTAGAACCGTTCTTAATCATGACATTTCTGAAAATTGTATACTAAGTGTTTAGAATTTAGTAAAAAATTAAAAAAAATGTTTTAACGTTATTAAGCCCTGTGAAACTTTGTAAAAAATGACTAAAACAGTCGCAAATCGTCCTATTTTCTTAAAAGTGTATACTGAGTGTTTAGAATTTAGTAAAAATTAAAAAAAATGTTTTAAATTTGTTAAATCATGCGAAATCTTGTATAAAATGACTAGAACCGTTCTTAATCATGGCATTTCTGAAAATTGTATACTGAGTGTTTAGAATTTAGTAAAAAATTAAAAAAAATGTTTTAACGTTATTAAGCCCTGTGAAACTTTGTAAAAAATGACTAAAACAGTCGCAAATCGTCATATTTTCTTAAAAGTGTATACTGAGTGTTTAGAATTTAGTAAAAATTAAAAAAAATGTTTTAAATTTGTTAAATCATGTGAAATCTTGTATAAAATGACTAGAACCGTTCTTAATCATGACATTTCTGAAAATTGTATACTGAGTGTTAAGTATTTTAGTTGAAAATAAGATCATAAATCATCTATACAAAACAAGCGCCCCTTATGGATTTGAACGAAAATCATAGATTCGACTATTTTCATGAAAAATAAATCTAAGTACGGAATAATGCAGGAAGATTATCTATTTTCTTGGTTTAGAAAGTGATGTAGTTAAGATTTATAACTTAGGAATAAATAAATTATTATTAATCTTTTCGACCTATTTCTCTTGCATATTTAATTTCTTTGATAGTAAGAACTAATCTTTTTATTTTACAAAGTAAAAAAAAAAGCTAAAGATCGGCGTTGTCAGTCAGGTATAAGAACTGATTTAACACGATGGTTTTTGTACAAACGTTCACATACAATTGTATGCTTTTTAACCGATTGTGTCGGAAAAAATGACGATTTATAGATTAGATATTTAGACGAAGAGCTAACCTTCTCAATAAAGTATTGATTATTGCCCTGCTAGCTAGACAACACTTTTTATGTTAGTCAAAAAAAATTTTTTTTTTCGGACGCTATTACAGATTTCATCGTTAACTAACAAACATTAAGACCAAAAAATTAGCGTGCAAGATGAAATGTATAGGTTCACTTCATTTCTACATTATTTTACAACTCTCAATCGCATTAAAAACAAGATCGAATAAAAAATAACTTATGACATATGGACGAAAAATGTTTTTCGGGCTATTTAGGTTAGCGACCGCATTACGTCTGAAATACTACATTTTTCGAGCTTATAACATAATTTACTATTTTAACGTTAAAATAGGGGAAATGATGTATCGAAGTGGGTACTTTTTTTTGTCGGTCACGAGATTATAGTTTCTTTTAAAATGAGCTCTAATATTTACAACACAAATTATCCTTTAAGCCACATTAGTTTAAAACTCGTCTGTCGCTTTCCCTCTATTGTGAGTTTGATTAAAGTATAGCGTAGTATATATTTAGATGAATTTCGTAAATGTTGAATACTTTCAAAACTGAAAAAGCCGCCCTTTGCAATAAATATCTCCGTAGAGTTAGGTACCCTGCAGATTAAGGGTATTTCAGCGGATAATCATATACAAATTCAAATACCTCATTTGTTTCGGAGCAGTAACCATCAACTTTTACACCATTTAAAACAGCTTCTTTACCATTAGCAGCATGTAAGATGTTGATTTTTCTGTGATTCTCGGTCCAAAGTAACCAATCTATGGCAATTTTGCTCTGCCTGTTTCTCCATCGGTATCCATTTTTTGGTATGATTCCTATAGTATTAGGCTTCAAAAAATGTCTTCTAAAAATTGTATTGCATGCTGAAGCAATAGTTGTAGCTTCAGTAAATGGACATACATTGGTAGTTTGTATAAGTTGTTCTCTAAACTTTAAACATGATTGCGCAAGGATTTCGACATCCGATACGCAGTAGTCTACCAGATCTCTTTGCATATCGAAACCATCATTTTCATGTTCTACAAACCATTTAAGAAATTTGGCTCTGTCTTCTTCTTTCATACTATCTGAGGAGTAATATTGAATTGATGGTAGAGGTCCTATATAGTTTTCATTTGCCTTTGTATTAAATAGGTGCGGGAAGTAGCCTTTTTTAAAAATATCCTCAAGTCCAAATGCCTTTGGTAGTTTGGCTTAAGGCATAGGGAAATAGTTAAGTGAGTCGATAAATTTTACATTTTCAAGTTGCATCGTAATTATTTTGGTACCTCTCATGATTAACTCAGGTGTAAAATCTGTCTTTGTCATAATATAGTTTAATATAAACTGGTGATCAAAAGCCTGACCATTATGGGCTATTACAATAATTTCTTTAAAGTTTTTCCTCATTTGTAACAAATGGTTAGTAAATGTTCCCGCTGGGTCTATACCTCTGACTTTTTGTAACTTTAGACCACATTTTTTTTTTTACAAGTATCTGCTTCAGAATCCATGCACTCATCGCAGTATTGTTTGAAAACACAGAGATTGACTTGATGTAAAAACGTTGAATTTTCCAATAGTTTGTCTTGGCTCGTCTCTAAATCGTAGAATACAAAAAAGATCATCTTTAATCTTAGGTTTTCCCTTATCAGGCCGAATATAACATAGATGATCCTCGGATGCATGTTTATTACAAATTTTACAATAAATTTCACCACATGCATGTGCTCTTTTGGCTTTAATGGTTTTTAAACAAATAGAACATAGTTTAATTTGTTCGCATACTGTAAATTTGCCTGACGAATAATCCTTTTTATGATTTTCGTAACAGTTTTGACTTCTAAAAAATCATAGACAGTCCTGGCATTTAATTTTTATTGCTATTTCGCAAGCAGAGGCTTGCTGACATGCCTGACAGCTTCCACCACATCGGTGCTCATTTTTGTGATCATATGGGACGTAACACTTTTCACAAAAATAGTTAGAACAAAAAGCTGCTGTCAGCGATGTAATTACATTAAAATGGCTTTTGTAATGTAATAAGTTCAGCCGTTTATTGCTTTCAGTTGAACCTTCAAATATAATATTTCGTCCTTTTGATCCATAGCTATAAACAACTAATTTATATTCTTTTAGATGATTTTGAAATTGTATTAACTCGGGAATTCCACCTCCTGCCTCAGGAATGCTAATTTTAGCTCTCTCCAACAATGATCTTGTTCTTTCGGTTTGAATTTTACTAATATCTCTTCTAACCTTACTGAATTCGGGATCTCTTTTATTATGGGCAATGGCGACTACCAAAGCACGTGGTAAACACAGGTTATCGGTATTTTTAATACTTATAATACCTCGTCGCTTGTCGCATTCCTCGTGAAAGCTGTTATAATTTTTTCCTCTTCCCCCACCAACAGGTAATCTAACAGTTGTCACACTAAGACAAAATGATTCTGTATTAAGACCTGCTGAGTTTGACTGATAAATGCCACTTATAACACTCCAAACATCTTAAAAGGTTATGTCTTTAGCTGCTTTGAAGCGAATCTAACCTTCTCCTCGGTTGAAGTCTTTAGAGCAAAAACTAAAAGCCACACGATCTAAGGGTTGTAGGCCTTCTGTAGCGTTTTCCACCCAACCAACTGGTTCAACTCCCTGTGGAACAGGTTTTAACTTAAACTCTAGAGTGCGTCCTGTAAGGTTAAATTCTCGTAACTTTTTAACAACGTCTTTAACAATAATAAACTTCTCCATCTTTCTTTTTTTTTTGTTGTTTTATAGTCTACTATCTACCTACATAAAAAAAAAAAAAAAAAAAAAAAAAAAACAAGTATATTTTCATATTTTTATCGGTCTTAAGTTCGATTTCAAAAGCACACTCCCACTTTTTGATAATTTCACAGTCTAAGCACATAGATCTTATATTTTTTATTTACGATCAATTCATCTTTATTCGCCAATCGTCTCAAACGAGTCTGCTTTTGAAAGTAATATAGCCTTAGTATTCAGAAAATATTAATGATATCGGAGCCTAAAACATCCTTAACACTAAAAAATCATTGTGTTTCCTAACAAAACCCATCATCTTGTCTATTTAGCTTGCTTTCCTATTGTTTAGCAGGTTAAATAAAATTATTATTTCGCTCTTTTTGTCTGTACTGAATCGTTAGAGGAATCCGATTCTAGTCCTATAAGAGAGACAGTTAAAATTTATGTAAGCAATCAGAAATCCTACACTATGAGCTACTTAGTTAAAATTTCATATTTCCTTCCTGCATCAGCTAAAATTTGTGTTGTGTCGGTCAAAATTGATAAAATACGAAAAAAATGCTAGATACATTTTATCATGACTTTCTATCTAATACCATCTTATTTCAAGGTATAATTCGGTTGTCAAAATGAGAATCTAAAAAATCCTCGTGTTTCCTCACAAAACCCATCATCTTGCCTATTTAGCTTGCTTTTCTATTGTTTAGCAGGTTAAATAAAATTATTATTTCGCTCTTTTTGTCTGTACTGAATCGTTAGGGGGATACGTTTCTAGTTCTATAAGAGAGACAGTTAAAATTTATGTAAGCAATCAGAAATCCTACACTATGAGCTACTTAGTTAAAATTTCATATTTCCTTCCTGGGTCAGGCAAAATTTGTGATGTGTCGGTCAAAATTTATAAAAATACGAAAAAAATGCTGGATGCATTTTTAGCGTGACTTTCTATTTAATACCATCCTATTTCAAGGTATAATTCGGTTGTCAAAATGAGAATAAAATAATCTTCCCATGGTTTATGTCATCTTAAAAAAGTCAAAAGGTTATATTCTGTAGAGGGTCAGATACATTCAAATTTAAAAATTTTCTCCAAGAAGAATTTTAAGATAGTATTATAGTAAATAAAAATTCTATACCTCCAATATTTCTTGGAAACATATCGTGTTCTAGCGACATAACCCAAAAGTACCTCTATTCAGAAACGCATCGTACTTTTCTTGTCAAACTTGACTTTGTTGTAATGTTGTATGCAGAGCACTTTGAAAACAAAAATTAGATTAGAAACCGCCGCCTCTTAAGGTATACTTTTTTAGGTCTTACATAGGGTACACTGGTATACAGAACAAATGTCATCTTTAATTGTCTCATTGTCCCATCCATTACATTATTATAATCTTAAAGCACCTGTTACCAGCATTATCTGTTTTTATGGTTTTCATAAAACATAGCGATTACCGATGAAAATTAAACGAAAACTTAATAAATAACTTTTTTTCAACTGAAATAGACTGATTTTCGATGGAAAAATGTTACTTATAACTAAAAATGAATATAAGACATATACGCAATGATATTTAGAATAAATCAATCTTTTCTAAAATTACTATGAAATATTCACAAAATCGTTTCGTTATAGCCAAAGTAGCAAGGCTTGCAGATTTCATATAGAGTTCAAACGCGATACTGGGATGATCTTTTTTTTTTTATATTTTTGTAGGATAATGCACCACTACGTTGTAAGTACTTGAGAGAGGACTTTCTTGAAAAATCCTCAAATTTCTCTGCAATTTTGTTCCTTCTAGAGTTAAATTCACACAGAAAACCCCGTATTCTTATCTTTCAGGTTGGTATATTAAAAAGGGCTTATTAGTATGGTTTAGAAAACAAGCAATATTAATTAACGGATGTTTTTTCGTCATATGAAGAGTTGAAAAATTTTTTTTTTCCACTCCAATGGTTGCGATGCAGAGAGTCGGGTTTCATCATAATCTTTCAGGGTAGCTCAGGTTTGATTGCATGTAGAGAGTCGGGTTTCATCATAATCTTTCAGGGTAGCTCAGGTTTGATTGCATGTACTAAGGTTAGTGCTCCTTGCAATCGGTTTCAGGTTTGACGCACCCCCCTCAGGTTTGTTCAGGTTTCTCAAACACTTGAGAAACCTGAACAAACCTGAGGGGGGCGCGTCAAACCTGAAACCGATTGCAAGGAGCACTAACCTTAGTACATGCAATCAAACCTGAGCTACCCTGAAAGATTATGATGAAACCCGACTCTCTGCATCGCAACCATTGGAGTGGAAAAAAAAAATTTTTCAACTCTTCATATGACGAAAAAACATCCGTTAATTAATATTGCTTGTTTTCTAAACCATACTAATAAGCCCTTTTTAATATACCAACCTGAAAGATAAGAATACGGGGTTTTCTGTGTGAATTTAACTCTAGAAGGAACAAAATTGCAGAGAAATTTGAGGATTTTTCAAGAAAGTCCTCTCTCAAGTACTTACAACGTAGTGGTGCATTATCCTACAAAAATATAAAAAAAAAAAGATCATCCCAGTATCGCGTTTGAACTCTATATGAAATCTGCAAGCCTTGCTACTTTGGCTATAACGAAACGATTTTGTGAATATTTCATAGTAATTTTAGAAAAGATTGATTTATTCTAAATATCATTGCGTATATGTCTTATATTCATTTTTAGTTATAAGTAACATTTTTCCATCGAAAATCAGTCTATTTCAGTTGAAAAAAAGTTATTTATTAAGTTTTCGTTTAATTTTCATCGGTAATCGCTATGTTTTATGAAAACCATAAAAACAGATAATGCTGGTAACAGGTGCTTTAAGATTATAATAATGTAATTGATGTGACAATGAGACAATTAAAGATGACATTTGTTCTGTATACCAGTGTACCCTATGTAAGACCTAAAAAAGTATACCTTAAGAGGCCGCGGTTTCTAATCTAATTTTTGTTTTCAAAGTGCTCTGCATACAACATTACAACAAAGTCAAGTTTGACAAGAAAAGTACGATGTGTTTCTGAATAGAGGTACTTTTGGGTTATGTCGCTAGAACACGATATGTTTCCAAGAAATATTGGAGGTATAGAATTTTTATTTACTATAATACTATCTTAAAATTCTTCTTGGAGAAAATTTTTAAATTTGAATGTATCTGACCCTCTACAGAATATAACCTTTTGACTTTTTTAAGATGACATAAACCATGGGAAGATTATTTTATTCTCATTTTGACAACCGAATTATACCTTGAAATAGGATGGTATTAAATAGAAAGTCACGCTAAAAATGCATCCAGCATTTTTTTCGTATTTTTATAAATTTTGACCGACACATCACAAATTTTGCCTGACCCAGGAAGGAAATATGAAATTTTAACTAAGTAGCTCATAGTGTAGGATTTCTGATTGCTTACATAAATTTTAACTGTCTCTCTTATAGAACTAGAAACGTATCCCCCTAACGATTCAGTACAGACAAAAAGAGCGAAATAATAATTTTATTTAACCTGCTAAACAATAGAAAAGCAAGCTAAATAGGCAAGATGATGGGTTTTGTGAGGAAACACGAGGATTTTTTAGATTCTCATTTTGACAACCGAATTATACCTTGAAATAAGATGGTATTAGATAGAAAGTCATGATAAAATGTATCTAGCATTTTTTTCGTATTTTATCAATTTTGACCGACACAACACAAATTTTAGCTGATGCAGGAAGGAAATATGAAATTTTAACTAAGTAGCTCATAGTGTAGGATTTCTGATTGCTTACATAAATTTTAACTGTCTCTCTTATAGGACTAGAATCGTATTCCTCTAACGATTCAGTACAGACAAAAAGAGCGAAATAATAATTTTATTTAACCTGCTAAACAATAGGAAAGCAAGCTAAATAGACAAGATGATGGGTTTTGTTAGGAAACACAATGATTTTTTAGTGTTAAGGATGTTTTAGGCTCCGATATCATTAATATTTTCTGAATACTAAGGCTATATTACTTTCAAAAGCAGACTCGTTTGAGACGATTGGCGAATAAAGATGAATTGATCGTAAATAAAAAATATAAGATCTATGTGCTTAGACTGTGAAATTATCAAAAAGTGGGAGTGTGCTTTTGAAATCGAACTTAAGACCGATAAAAATATGAAAATATACTTGTTTTTTTTTTTTTTTTTTTTTTTTTTATGTAGGTAGATAGTAGACTATAAAACAACAAAAAAAAAAGAAAGATGGAGAAGTTTATTATTGTTAAAGACGTTGTTAAAAAGTTACGAGAATTTAACCTTACAGGACGCACTCTAGAGTTTAAGTTAAAACCTGTTCCACAGGGAGTTGAACCAGTTGGTTGGGTGGAAAACGCTACAGAAGGCCTACAACCCTTAGATCGTGTGGCTTTTAGTTTTTGCTCTAAAGACTTCAACCGAGGAGAAGGTTAGATTCGCTTCAAAGCAGCTAAAGACATAACCTTTTAAGATGTTTGGAGTGTTATAAGTGGCATTTATCAGTCAAACTCAGCAGGTCTTAATACAGAATCATTTTGTCTTAGTGTGACAACTGTTAGATTACCTGTTGGTGGGGGAAGAGGAAAAAATTATAACAGCTTTCACGAGGAATGCGACAAGCGACGAGGTATTATAAGTATTAAAAATACCGATAACCTGTGTTTACCACGTGCTTTGGTAGTCGCCATTGCCCATAATAAAAGAGATCCCGAATTCAGTAAGGTTAGAAGAGATATTAGTAAAATTCAAACCGAAAGAACAAGATCATTGTTGGAGAGAGCTAAAATTAGCATTCCTGAGGCAGGAGGTGGAATTCCCGAGTTAATACAATTTCAAAATCATCTAAAAGAATATAAATTAGTTGTTTATAGCTATGGATCAAAAGGAGGAAATATTATATTTGAAGGTTCAACTGAAAGCAATAAACGGCTGAACTTATTACATTACAAAAGCCATTTTAATGTAATTACATCGCTGACAGCAGCTTTTTGTTCTAACTATTTTTGTGAAAAGTGTTACGTCCCATATGATCACAAAAATGAGCACCGATGTGGTGGAAGCTCTCAGGCATGTCAGCAAGCCTCTGCTTGCGAAATAGCAATAAAAATTAAATGCCAGGACTGTCTATGATTTTTTAGAAGTCAAAACTGTTACGAAAATCATAAAAAGGATTATTCGTCAGGCAAATTTACAGTATGCGAACAAATTAAACTATGTTCTATTTGTTTAAAAACCATTAAAGCCAAAAGAGCACATGCATGTGGTGAAATTTATTGTAAAATTTGTAATAAACATGCATCCGAGGATCATCTATGTTATATTCGGCCTGATAAGGGAAAACCTAAGATTAAAGATGATCTTTTTTGTATTCTACGATTTAGAGACGAGCCAAGACAAACTATTGGAAAATTCAACGTTTTTACATCAAGTCAATCTCTGTGTTTTCAAACAATACTGCGATGAGTGCATGGATTCTGAAGCAGATACTTGTAAAAAAAAAAAATGTGGTCTAAAGTTACAAAAAGTCAGAGGTATAGACCCAGCGGGAACATTTACTAACCATTTGTTACAAATGAGGAAAAACTTTAAAGAAATTATTGTAATAGCCCATAATGGTCAGGCTTTTGATCACCAGTTTATATTAAACTATATTATGACAAAGACAGATTTTACACCTGAGTTAATCATGAGAGGTACCAAAATAATTACGATGCAACTTGAAAATGTAAAATTTATCGACTCACTTAACTATTTCCCTATGCCTTAAGCCAAACTACCAAAGGCATTTGGACTTGAGGATATTTTTAAAAAAGGCTACTTCCCGCACCTATTTAATACAAAGGCAAATGAAAACTATATAGGACCTCTACCATCAATTCAATATTACTCCTCAGATAGTATGAAAGAAGAAGACAGAGCCAAATTTCTTAAATGGTTTGTAGAACATGAAAATGATGGTTTCGATATGCAAAGAGATCTGGTAGACTACTGCGTATCGGATGTCGAAATCCTTGCGCAATCATGTTTAAAGTTTAGAGAACAACTTATACAAACTACCAATGTATGTCCATTTACTGAAGCTACAACTATTGCTTCAGCATGCAATACAATTTTTAGAAGACATTTTTTGAAGCCTAATACTATAGGAATCATACCAAAAAATGGATACCGATGGAGAAACAGGCAGAGCAAAATTGCCATAGATTGGTTACTTTGGACCGAGAATCACAGAAAAATCAACATCTTACATGCTGCTAATGGTAAAGAAGCTGTTTTAAATGGTGTAAAAGTTGATGGTTACTGCTCCGAAACAAATGAGGTATTTGAATTTGTATATGATTATCCGCTGAAATACCCTTAATCTGCAGGGTACCTAACTCTACGGAGATATTTATTGCAAAGGGCGGCTTTTTCAGTTTTGAAAGTATTCAACATTTACGAAATTCATCTAAATATATACTACGCTATACTTTAATCAAACTCACAATAGAGGGAAAGCGACAGACGAGTTTTAAACTAATGTGGCTTAAAGGATAATTTGTGTTGTAAATATTAGAGCTCATTTTAAAAGAAACTATAATCTCGTGACCGACAAAAAAAAGTACCCACTTCGATACATCATTTCCCCTATTTTAACGTTAAAATAGTAAATTATGTTATAAGCTCGAAAAATGTAGTATTTCAGACGTAATGCGGTCGCTAACCTAAATAGCCCGAAAAACATTTTTCGTCCATATGTCATAAGTTATTTTTTATTCGATCTTGTTTTTAATGCGATTGAGAGTTGTAAAATAATGTAGAAATGAAGTGAACCTATACATTTCATCTTGCACGCTAATTTTTTGGTCTTAATGTTTGTTAGTTAACGATGAAATCTGTAATAGCGTCCGAAAAAAAAAATTTTTTTTGACTAACATAAAAAGTGTTGTCTAGCTAGCAGGGCAATAATCAATACTTTATTGAGAAGGTTAGCTCTTCGTCTAAATATCTAATCTATAAATCGTCATTTTTTCCGACACAATCGGTTAAAAAGCATACAATTGTATGTGAACGTTTGTACAAAAACCATCGTGTTAAATCAGTTCTTATACCTGACTGACAACGCCGATCTTTAGCTTTTTTTTTTACTTTGTAAAATAAAAAGATTAGTTCTTACTATCAAAGAAATTAAATATGCAAGAGAAATAGGTCGAAAAGATTAATAATAATTTATTTATTCCTAAGTTATAAATCTTAACTACATCACTTTCTAAACCAAGAAAATAGATAATCTTCCTGCATTATTCCGTACTTAGATTTATTTTTCATGAAAATAGTCGAATCTATGATTTTCGTTCAAATCCATAAGGGGCGCTTGTTTTGTATAGATGATTTATGATCTTATTTTCAACTAAAATACTTAACACTCAGTATACAATTTTCAGAAATGTCATGATTAAGAACGGTTCTAGTCATTTTATACAAGATTTCACATGATTTAACAAATTTAAAACATTTTTTTTAATTTTTACTAAATTCTAAACACTCAGTATACACTTTTAAGAAAATATGACGATTTGCGACTGTTTTAGTCATTTTTTACAAAGTTTCACAGGGCTTAATAACGTTAAAACATTTTTTTTAATTTTTTACTAAATTCTAAACACTCAGTATACAATTTTCAGAAATGCCATGATTAAGAACGGTTCTAGTCATTTTATACAAGATTTCGCATGATTTAACAAATTTAAAACATTTTTTTTAATTTTTACTAAATTCTAAACACTCAGTATACACTTTTAAGAAAATAGGACGATTTGCGACTGTTTTAGTCATTTTTTACAAAGTTTCACAGGGCTTAATAACGTTAAAACATTTTTTTTAATTTTTTACTAAATTCTAAACACTTAGTATACAATTTTCAGAAATGTCATGATTAAGAACGGTTCTAGTCATTTTATACAAGATTTCACATGATTTAACAAATTTAAAACATTTTTTTTTAATTTTTACTAAATTCTAAACACTCAGTATACACTTTTAAGAAAATAGGACGATTTGCGACTGTTTTAGTCATTTTTTACAAAGTTTCACAGGGCTTAATAACGTTAAAACATTTTTTTTAATTTTTTACTAAATTCTAAACACTCAGTATACAATTTTCAGAAATGCCATGATTAAGAACGGTTCTAGTCATTTTATACAAGATTTCGCATGATTTAACAAATTTAAAACATTTTTTTTAATTTTTACTAAATTCTAAACACTCAGTATACACTTTTAAGAAAATAGGACGATTTGCGACTGTTTTAGTCATTTTTTACAAAGTTTCACAGGGCTTAATAACGTTAAAACATTTTTTTTAATTTTTTACTAAATTCTAAACACTCAGTATACAATTTTCAGAAATGTCATGATTAAGAACGGTTCTAGTCATTTTATACAAGATTTCACATGATTTAACAAATTTAAAACATTTTTTTTAATTTTTACTAAATTCTAAACACTCAGTATACACTTTTAAGAAAATAGGACGATTTGCGACTGTTTTAGTCATTTTTTACAAAGTTTCACAGGGCTTAATAACGTTAAAACATTTTTTTTAATTTTTTACTAAATTCTAAACACTCAGTATACAATTTTCAGAAATGCCATGATTAAGAACGGTTCTAGTCATTTTATACAAGATTTCGCATGATTTAACAAATTTAAAACATTTTTTTTAATTTTTACTAAATTCTAAACACTCAGTATACACTTTTAAGAAAATAGGACGATTTGCGACTGTTTTAGTCATTTTTTACAAAGTTTCACAGGGCTTAATAACGTTAAAACATTTTTTTTAATTTTTTACTAAATTCTAAACACTCAGTAAACAATTTTCAGAAATGACATGATTAAGAACGGTTCTAGTCATTTTATACAAGATTTCACATGATTTAACAAATTTAAAACATTTTTTTAATTTTTACTAAATTCTAAACACTCAGTATATCATTTTCAGAAAATAATACAATTCTGTACAGTTTTACAAATTTTCACAGGTCTTAATAACATTAAAACATTTTTTTAATTTTTTACTAAATTCTAAACACTCAGTATACAATTTTCAGAAATGACACGATTTAGAACAGTTTTTACAGATATTTACAAAGTCTTAATAACATTATATTAATAATTATCTAACATAATGTATACAATTTCAAGAAATAGTAGATTTTTAATCCATGTACAAAATTCAAGAATCTAAAATACAATTAAATGTAGGCTTTTTTAATTGGCATCTCAGGCAAATTATTTCCCCCAAAATTATCTAAAAAAGATATACCAAAAACATTCTAAAGCGGTTTTTTTACCTCTATAAGTATGCAGGCCGATCCGACCCTTGTCGGTTTTATTACCCGCATAAATTAACACAGTAGAGGAATATGGACAGAGTTCTGGGGCAGCGGCGTTTCACTAAAGCTTTGGTTTCCTACAAAGCGGTACCGCAAAAGAGTGGCCGTAATTTGACGGCGAGCTTTGCCGCGACAAAGCGTGTATGTACTTGCAAATCGGAGTGTGTTCCTCCAGAGCGTTCGGCGCAAAAAATACGGCACCGTATTTTCTGAAGCGGACGCTCTGTACGTTGGGATAGTGCAAGCACGATTTTTGACGGTGCGCCAGTGTAGTGATTGTATGTTTTAATTATAATATTTGGAAATTAATTGGTCTAGCGAACAAGATAAAATTTTAATCGAGTTTTTTTTACTATATCGCTTTAACAGCGGCGTTTCACTAAGGTTAAATCATAAAAAGTCGGGTTTTATCTCGGGTCAGATCATAAATATTCAGGTTCAAATTAGGGTTAGATGAGAAGCCGCCTCGCGAAAGCATCCGGGTTAGGTTGTAAAAAGTCGGGTTTTATCTCGGGTCAGTTCATAAATATTCAGGTTCAAGTTAGGGTTAGATAAGAAGCCGCCTCATGAAAGCATCCGGGTTAGGTCGTAAAAAGTCGGGTTTTATCTCGGGTCAGTTCATAAATATTAAGGATCAAGTTAGGGTTAGATGAGAAGCCGCCTCGCGAAAGCATCCGGGTTAGGTCGTAAAAAGTCGGGTTTAATTTCGGGTTATTTTGTAAACAGCACCACCGAACCACCCGGGTTAGGTCATAAAACGCACCACCGAACCACCCGGGTTAGATCATAAAACGCACCACCGAACCACCCGGGTTAGATCGTAAAACGCACCACCTGCACCACCTGGGTTAGTTGCACCACCAGCACCACCAGCACCACCTGGCCTCGCTCTCTCCGTTTTCCTCTACTATCATTGAATAGAAGTTAAAGGCATAAAGCCTGACTTAGAAGACAAGTAAGATCCCTAATAATATATATAATATCATATACTTACCGGACACCTTGTATATTATATAAAACGAGTTTGGTTCATTTTCTTTTTCAAATGCTTTTCCTTTTGAACTTTTGAAGTCAAACGTTTTGTCGAGATGACTGATGAGCTCAATAAAGACATACCTATTTCCAATATAATATTATCTATGGTTTTCTAAAGAAAAAAAATAGAACAATAAGACATTTCTTTTTCGTAGTTTCAATAATTATATTAATATTTATTTTATATACCGATAATACAATCATAACGACTAGATGAGCGACACAATACTTGGAAGTAAAAATCTAAGCCCTACAGAATTTATTACAGCTTATAAAGAAGTAGTAATATTATGCAAATGGAAGTGCCACGATATAAGATAGCTGTTTAAGGGAAAAACTAGTTGTGCTGGCAGACTGCCATCGACATTGAGACACTATGGCTTCCTTGGCGCTCGTAAGACGCTGACTCATCTGGTCTTAGGTGACCAACATTATTGTAGAATCTGTAAATATACACCATATGTAATAATGTTTCTTAACATTTTCTAAATCGCGACTGCATTCCATTTATAGAAATATTGAAATTCGTGTAAATAATAGGCTGACATTTTTTTAAGTGGAATTATTTAATAAGTTTATTCAATATTAATATTAACATGTGTAGCGTGTAAGTAAAGTATGGAATATTATTTGTAAACATTGTTTAGTTTGTGATATGACCGCAGCAGATTTTTAGTTTATATCGACCTTTTGTCAAGCTATCAAACAATAACCCCAAAAAGTTCACCGGAGATGCAAAAACCACTTTAATTCGCTAAGATAAAATATTCGAGCAAGTTGATTAATGCACAAATTCGGTATTTTTTAATCCGAAGCTATTAGCCATCAAATACATTTCAATCCTTACAATAATCCCTATAATTATTTTGCAAGTTATGAGAAGGACAGTCCTTGAATTAAAACCCTTTCATTTATATGACTATACATGTAAAAATTAATATTGCATGGTAAGACCAATTGTTTTTGTCCTAAATTATTATTAGCTGACCAACCATAAATGCAATTAAGTTTTTTGAGTTTAATTATAAATTAATATACCCATATGTAATTATGTTTTGTATTTTTTCAGGTTAGTTTAGCAAATGTATGGCCAAGGTAACAAAACAAAAGCAAGACACAATGTCGGTACGTAACATTTAATATGTTTTTTAATCAATCATTACTTACGCATAGATTTTCCCTACAATATATTGTATAACTTGAAGTCGTGATAATTAGCTGATGTAATTTTGCAGCTTCTATTATAGATAATCAGCAGACTGTATCAAAAAAGCAGTCTGGTTTTATTTTGCAACATGCTTTTCCTACAGAATCATATATTAATTAGGTTTGCAAATAATTTGGTTTTGTAATTAGAGAAAAAAAAACGTGACAGTGTATCCTTCAAAATTAACGGTATAAAAATTGCTTCCACCGGAAACATAATTAGAAAAATCATTTAAAATAACAAGTAGGGATGCCTATTCTTATATCAAGCCTAATATTTTGGTCTTTTTATTGATGTTATCCAGTTTGGGAATAGATTGTTAAGTGGTGCTATATTTTCCGCCAATTCGAATTTTTCTGTCTAGATCTGATAAAATTGCTTTTCCACTACACCAAATCTCGAAACTATGACAACATTCTTATGGTAAATAACGAAAATTGATGCTATAAAGTATAAGAAAATATGGGTTTCTTTTTAACGTTCTTTAAAACACATTCTCTAGTAAAGAGAGTTTGGGGACGTGAAAAAATGAAAAAAGAAAAGGTTTAGATGAATCGGATGAAAAGTACCTATTAGGAAAATCTCCCAATAATGACCACCCTCGGGAAATCAAATGTCGGTTAACAGAAGAGGTCGGTAAATAGAGAAAACTTAAAACAACTGGTCTGCATTTTACAGTGTCAAAATTTTTAACATTATTAAAAAAAGTCCCTCAAGCTTGCGCAGGCTTCAGATAGGCTTGATTTTTCCGACACTGGAGCAAGTTCAATTGTGCGAGCGGATTATTATCTTCATCTTTGAAGTCTTTCTAAAAAGCATTTTTTTATTGTCACTGGGGACAAATTGCGCCAGGCCACCGAAACCTAATATCAAGGCGTTGGTTATGGTAGTATTATTTTCGATTTACTGAAAAGGACAACCACTGTCTATACATGTTAAACCCTCTTAATAAGGTTGCTTCTGTAGAGCATTTTAAAATCCTATATAATGCCTTGGTCCAAAGGTTGACAACGTGAGGAAGTATTTGGTGGAAAAAAAATAAGTTTGACATTATCCAGTGTAACCTTGGGATGAGACGTTGCATTATCCAGATACAATTCAACTTTTCTATTCTGCTTCTTCATCTTGGTATCCAATCTGTGAAGTCATGTTGTCATAATGTCTGCTGTCATCCACGCTTTTTTGTTCGAGAGCCATTAAAGAGATAACTTCTCGGTACCTGCGCCCTTAAGATATCGACGATTTTTGCTTATGCCTATTATAAGTGGTACTTCCTTCTGACCTTCCAGATTTGCTTAGAACAGAATTGCAAATCGTTGTTTTGCTGTTCTTCTTCCAATACACTTGTCATCTTTCAATGCATATGTTGCTTCATTAGGTCCTTGCTGGTGTGGTTGGGTGGATAGCTCGATTGCTTGTACCGGGTGTCCCAGTTAGAATAGCTGTCGGCCGTATCTCAGAAAGTGTTAGTCGTATGGCTTGCCAAAAAAAAATATATTAGATAAAGTGGTCATGAGAAATTGCTGGAAATTATTTTCAAGTTTCTCAGACTGGCGCTAGAGGGCGCAACAGTAATGGTAAATATGAATCACGATGTTTCCTCAAAAGTCGCCTAGTTAAGGTATCCCGAAAATAACATTTTTGTATATTTCGAAGATTTATTAATAACATTCACCTAAAGAACGTGTTCGTCACTTTTCAAATAAAGTGGTGGGGGAAGGTTAAACATTATTTGTAATAAATGCTGATAACTCCGGTCCGGCTTAACATAATTTAGTAAACTTGGTTTTGTTAAAAAGGGCTTTTCTCACTCTATATATCATCTTATGAACTGCGGCAATATGTGTTTTACACTAGGCGCTAGGGGGCGCTGTCTTACAACTTCACAAACATTGCGCGTTTTTTCCATAATTGTAAATATAATAGTATATTCAATTTTACCTGATTACAAGGATGTAAAATTGTAAAAGTCTAAGGTGTCAGCGAAAACCGCAAGTTAATATCTATTTTCAATCCGGAGATATCAACAACAATATTCATAATTACGTAATATTATGATTTTATTTTGAAGTTGCCATTGTAAAGGTTTTTTTAAGAGTCAAATAGGCCTTGGAAAAACAAAATATGAAGGTATGTATGTTTCAAGCAAATATATCGTTACGACAATAATTCTCGGTGGCGCCCTAAATGTTCAAATTGTCGCCCATCGTTCTGTAAACACGACTCCAATTTCTCCCTGGTTGATAATACTGCAGTTTCCACCTCTGCCATAGGGACACGGCGGATGCTGTCCATTATCCTATTTATCATGTTTTCCCTTGTGGTGGGTCTGGTAACGAAAATAAGATCCTTCAATCTCCCCCGTAGATAAAAATCTAGGCATGTTAAGTCAGGTGATCTAAAATAGAAATTACCACTTTCATTAACAGTATCACAATATATCCTATAATATTACCTGGCAGGCCACGGAAATATACTCCGTCTTCCTATCCACCTTGCAGGAAATGTGTCGTCAAGAAATTGACGAACGTTTGCCGCAAATTGTGCAGGACCTCCATCGTGTTGAAAAACCATTGTTCTGCGAATATCCAAGGGCACATCTTCGAGAAGAATTGAGAGTTCGTAACTTAAAAAATGTAAATATCTTTGCCCAGTAAGCGACTCATTAAATTCAAACGGTCCAATTATTCTGCCACCCAAAATCCCGCGACCAATAATGCATATTATGTCGGTTTACTCCTCCATTACAATGGAAAGTAGCTTCATCAGTCCACAAAATTCTGGAGAGGAGATTTCTATCTTCCAATATCATATTGAGCAACCAATAGCAATGATCCAATCTTCTATCATAATCTTGCGGGGTCAAAGCTTGGTGGAGCACAATATGGTAGCGATGTAGCCTAAAGAAAAACAAAATACTTATTAACCAATATTGGAATGAAGCACAACGGCGACATCCTATAGTAATCGAGCGTACCACCAAGCGAGCCGGTGAGGTTCTATAAAGATCCATACACCGACGCGGAGCCCATAGTAACAGGCATCTAACCTCGGTGGCGCCGAAAACCATTTCTTCGGTTTTGGTTACCGAGACCTTAAGATTTCAACAAACAAATGTTTGTCCCTTATCCTTTCCATCTTACTTATTACATTGATTTGAAAACTATTAAGAGAAACATTGGCATTATTCTAAACTATTTAAGAGTTATAACATATATATATAATTACTTACCTTTCTTCTAATAAAACCCTATTCACAGTAGAGCGAGTAACGCCCAAGTCTCTAACAATTAATCTAATACTAATTTGTGGATTAAATTCCACATATTATGTCAAAATATTTACAATGTTTTCCTCGGTTCGACCTCGGCAGCGTCTGCGATATACAGGGCGACGAATACTTCCAGTAGAACGAAAACGGCTAGCTAAATAATTAAACATTCTACTGTCGCATCGGCGCCTTTGAGGGTATCGTACTGCGTAAACCCGTTCAGCAATTGTTGCATTTCCCAAACATTCAAAATACACCGCAATGATGGCAACCGCTTCTTCAAGTAACAGAGGCATTTTGAAAATCAAATACGACACAACACTGTTGGCACGACAACAATTTTGACGTAATAATGAAAGGTGACACGCGTGCACAGTTTCAATTCATATTTTGTTTTTCCAAGGCCTATTTGACTCTTAAAAAAACCTTTACAATGGCAACTTGAAAATGAAATCATAATGTTCCGTAATTATGATTATTCTTGTTGATATCTGCGGATTGAAAATGGATATTAACTTGCGGTTTTCGCTGACTTCTTAGACTTTTAATCATCCTTGTAATCAGTTGAAATTGAATATACTATTATATTTACAATTATGGAAAAAACGCGCAATGTTTGTGAAGTTGTAAGACAGCGCCCCCTAGCGCTTAGTGTAAAACACATATTGCCGTAGTTCATAAGATGATATATAGAGTGAGAAAAGCCCTTTTATCAAAACTAAGTTTACTAAATTATGTTAAGCCAGACCGGAGTTATCAGCATTTATTACAAATAATATTTAACCTTCCCCACTACTTTATTTGAAAAGTGACGAACACGTTCTATAGGTTAGTTTTATTAATAAATCTTCGAAATATATAAAAATGTTATTTTCGGGATACCTTAACCACCGTCCAAATATAAAAAGTCCGCTCACTTGCTCTTGCCGCTGTAAATTTCTCCCCTGCCGACGCCCTACCCCGCGCCCAGCGAGTCAACGCTCAAACGGCGTTCGGCTGGGGATTAGTTTTTGCAAGTGCATACTTTAATCCACAGCGCTCTCGGCGAAGAGTTTTCGTATGCTGCCACGTTATAATTAGTATAATATTAGCTTACTTATGATGGAGGCGAATCACCTTAAGAGTTTTTCTTATTGTTGTGTTGATGATTGTTTTTCGTTATTTCGGTGCCCTAAAGATCCAATAAGGTAAGTAAAAAGGATTGTTTACTTTCTTTGAGTAAGATGCAAAGTAGATTTAGTGGGACATATTACACACCATGCCGACGTTTCGGTAATTTATTTTAACTATGAATTTTCATGTATGTATTGATTATGCTGTCAAAAAGGTATATTTAAATAATAGTAATTTACGTAACAAAGTTCCGAAAGTAATATTTTCCGGGATGGGTTGGAACTCCAGGGCGAGCCGTAGGCGAGTCCTGAAATCCTGCGAGTTCACTTTTGGATCGTGTTACGTACAATATTTTTTCTGTAGTTGTTTTGTATGTTAAAAAAAAATATATAATGCGTGACAAGCGCTGTCATAATATAGTGCAAAGTTCATGTTATTGTCAAAGCCGTTTACATAGAAACCCAAAATCGTCCGGAAAGTAACAATAATAGACCCGAAAGTAAAGAAATCGTATCGAAAGTGAAAAAATCGATCCTAAAGTAGCTACTTTCGGTACGATTTGTGTTAAGTATTTAATACCACAACTCCCTCGTATAAAAATATTCAAGCGGCCAAGCCACTGTTCCTACTGAATGACTCCCGTATCTCCCTCGTAGGCGGTTCTCGGTGCGATTCGAGGTCACCGCCGGCGTTTTCAATACTTCAAAGAAGTGATCGGACTTCTTATATTTGGACGGTGCCTTAACCAGGCGAATTTTGAGGAAACTTCGTGATTCATATTTACCTTTACTGTTGCGCCCTCTAGCGCCAGTCTGAAAACTTGAAAATAATTTCCAACAATTTCTCATGACCACTTTACCTAATATATTTTTTTTCCGCAAGCCATACGACTAACACTTTCTGAGATACGGCCGACAGCCATTCTTAGTGGGACACCCGGTACTAACCTGACATTTTTTTCTCATGAAGCCTGGTTCCACCTTACCAGTGAATTCTCAGAATATACGTATGTGGAAAAGTGAAAATCCCCATTTTTCTGTAGAGTCCAGATTGCATCGTCAAAAAATTGGTATGTGGTTAACTGTTTCGCGAAGAAAAATTGTTGGTCCTATCTATTTCCATGAGACGGTTACAGCACAGCAGTATAGGGACAATATTTTGAATTCATCTGTGGCACAATTACTTGTAGATGGACTACGTTTTGGTTATTTTCAACAACAGGAGGGTGCAACCGCCCATACATCCGCCGAAACTATTAACAACGTTCGCAATTTTTTCGACGACATATTGATCAGTTTTCGAACAGACATTGAATTCCCACCCAGATCACCTTGTTTAGGGGTTATGGATAACTTCATTTTTTGCAGTTAAAGATTTAGAGCAGTCTGAGCAGTTACAAGAAAGGATTATCCAAGAATGTGGTAATATTACTTCAGAGATGCTGGTCAATGCCTCCGAAAATATGAAGAGAAGTGTTAATTTATGCTTATTATAATTGCTATAATTTTTCTTTTCCTTTCTCTATATTCTTACTTTGGTAATTGTGTAAACAACAAAAATAATTTTGTATTTGTTTACTTACTCTAATATTCATCAGCTTGACGTATCTTTCATGTCATAATATGAATTTCACACAGTTTTAACCTAGACTCGGTTGGATATATCGTCCCCTTATAATTGTGATCTAAACCAAGCCCTACGTTTTTCAGTCCAAGCCCTCTTGGATGAAAATAATTTTTGCTCGCACGATATACCGGGTGGCAAAGAAATCGTTTGATAGAACCTCACTTTATTATCGTTCAATATAGGAATTTAAAATTTTATTAGTAAATATGGTTTAGGCAGATGCAAATTTTCCATTAAAAATATTTTCAATATCACTTCCGGTTTGACCGGAAGTGAGGTTAGGTTGTTTGTTTTAAATAACACCCTAAATATTTTTTTAGATCTTCGAATAGAGCTCCAAATTGCCTTTTCAAATCATAAAATCAAATCAAATCATATATTACGGTTACTAATTTATATAAAATTTTACCGACGTCATATTGTGTATATATTATTATAAAAACAATTCTCCTTAACATTTCATGTACATATTAAAATTACAGAATAAAATAAGATAAAATAAAATTCAAAGACTATTATTACGACACATTAAAATTTGGAATAACATCGTCACACTGCATTTGTACTATGTGAATCTATGTTCCAAATATTCGTTAGTGCTGTAAAAGGCATTCTGTAGTAGAAGGCCCCTACATGCAGTCCCGAACTGCCTTTCTGTCAAATCTCTGACATCAACTGGGAGCTTGTTGTAAAACATTGGACCATAATAATTAGATGAGATGCGCGATCTTTCCAGTCTTAAGTATTCTGGTCTTAAGAGATTTCCCTGTCTCGTGGGATATGTATGGTGAGCCTGGTTTGAGGTGTATTGTCCAATGTTTTTATGACAATAGACGAGACAGTCGTATATACAGGGTGTTATGGAAATGACTTATTATATTTTAAGGGGCCACTCCTGAGGTGGTCTAGAGTTACACTTGATAGTTTTTTTTTCTAAAATCGGAAGTATTTTGAATTTTGTAAAATACCCTTAAACCGGACTATGTGCGCCTTCCATGATAGTTCAATGCCCCTGAACACATGTGTTTTTGACAAGACAAACTGCTGGAATGGTAATTGTTTAGTTTAGTGCAATTAATGTTGAATTTTGTGCTAAAATTTCGTATATAGACTAATTGAGGGTAGCTGATCACAATTTTCCTTTTGCGTTTTTACGGCAAATGCACTGGTTTTGAGAAAAAAATGTTAAAGTTTTTCACTTACAGGTTGGGGTATTCTTTCCTTTCAATTTCCTAGATTTTATGGTTTTCCCTTCAAAATATGTGATAAAGCTTTCACCAAACTATCTGTTCATAAAATAAGAGCAACATTTTAGCAAAAAAACAATGGAAAAGGCACAAATTTAATTAAATTCGTTGTTAATACGCCGACAAAGTAGAACCGTCTCTTTTCAGATTCATTGCACTCACGTTGCCAGATTGTTCTTCTTTTTCTTGTAATTATCAATGGCTTCCATCCAGGAGAATGATATGCTAGCTCGAGCCAATAGGATTCATTCAATTAATAAAAATGAATTGACAAGTATAGGCAATTTATAATACACTAACAATCTGACAACATGGGTGGCCAGCTGTCAGTGAGCCCCCGTCTTTTTCCAGATAACGTAGAGTTTTCTGTTCGCTTACAAGTTATCCCGTTTTTCAGAGTTTCCTTGTGGCATATTTCGTTTATTTCAACTCAGAAGTGTATACTATGACTCCGACAAGTAATATTTTATTGGAAATAAGCAACATTTTAGGATTACATGCAAAATAACATACCGGTGAGTTAGAAAAACTTTAACATTTTTTTTCTCAAAACCAGTGCATTTGCCGCCTAAACGCAAAAGGAAAATTGTGATCAGCTACCCTTAATTAGCCTATATACGAAATTTTAGCGAAAAATTCAACATTTCCACTAAATTAAACAATTACCCAAATCAGCTGTTTGGGTCATTGGCGTGTAGGTGTTTTGGACCTAAATTTTTGAAGGCATTTTTCTCGAATTTCTAGCTTCGAGCGCCATTTATAGCAATTTTTCCCCAATTCGTCTCGACCTATATATTTACGGGTTAAAAAATAATAAGTCATTTCCATAACACCCTGTATATCGACATGGTATGGTCATGATTTTATGTCTTATAAAGGCTGGTCTTACGTCTTCTCTATATCCCATGTTCGTAATAACACGTACTGCCCTACGCTGCAATGCGAAAATTCTGCCAAGGTGTGCAGAGTGACCCCACACCAGAATCCCGTATACCGCCACCGATTGGAAGAGAGCATGAAACGTCTGAAGAACCGAAGCCTCGGGCATGATTCTTGTGAGGTTCTTGAGAAGAAATATGTTTTTAGTAAGGCGATTTGCTGTATGATCAACATGTGCTTCGAATTTTAGCGTTGGATCAAGATACATGCCCAGGAACTTCACCTCCTCAGTGCCCCCATCAGGCAATGCACGCAGGCCAAACATCATGTTTTCTGTTTTTGCCTCATTTAGTGTTAATTTATTAGTTTGAAACCAGATATTCAGCTCTTTCAGACACTCATTCATTCTCTCTCTCACCACTTCCAGGCGTTCATCTGAATCTGCTACAGTTGTATCATCTGCAAACAGGACAAGTCTTGATCTAGGTGCAACGTTATTTATGTCATTTATGTAAATCAGAAACAGCAGAGGGCCCAGGACAGAGCCCTGCGGAACCCCATGCTTTATTTCTCTCCATTCATTCGATAACTTGCCCTCATATGCAGTTTTTTGTCTGCGTTCTCTAAGATAACTAGCAATAAGTTCCACACTCACCCCTTCTATACCATAGAATCTTAACTTATCCAATCAGTATCTCGTGGGATACACAGTCAAAAGCCTTCGATAGATCACAGTAAGCTGCATTTGCATACCTTCCTCCCTCGAAGGTCCCAACTATGTATTCCAGAAGATCCAGAACTGCTAGAGATGTTGATTGGTTTGCTCTGAAACCAAACTGACTGCTTGTGAATAGCCCATTGTTTTCAAAGTACCTGTAAAGTTGTTGTTTTAGTATGTATTCATATATTTTTGACAAGATTGGTACAAGGGAGATGGGTCGGTAGTTCCCTAAGTTATTTTTTTCGCCTTTTTTAAATATTGGTATTACCTTGGAGGTTTTTAAGCATGTTGGAAATATACCTGATTTTATACTCTGATTGAATAATTTTGTAAGGGGTGCTATTAGTAAACTTTTAAGAGCCTTAATCATAGGTACATGTATGTCATAGATATCTTTGCTGGTTTTTTGTTTAAGCGAATCAATAGCATCTCTTACCTGGATAAAGCTTACCTCTTCAAATTTGAATGTTGCCACTCCAGGAGTAGCTAGGTAGTCCTTGTGGCTCTTACCAGTTGGGGGAATCTTTGATAAGGTCTCCTGGGCTATATTTGCAAAAAAGTCATTAAAGTCCTCTGGCGTTAAATTTTTATCTCCCTCAGAAAAACCCTCTTTGCCCCGGATTGTATTGACTACTTCCCATGATGCCCTTGCTGTATTAGAAGAGTTAATGATATAGTTGGTGTAACTTTCTTTTTTTGCCCTTTGAATATTTTTTCTGTAGTCTTTTTTAAGATCTTTTATGTGTTGTTTTAAGTTGTCAGTGGGTCTGTTTCTGTTTAGTTCAGTTAAAAGTTTCAGTGTTTCTCGCATATTCCTTAAGTTGTTATTAAACCAGTCTATGTTGATGTTATGGTTAATGTTTTTTCGTTTTTTTATTGGAAAGTAGAGATTTATACCTGTAATAAGTATTTGCAAGAACATGTTAAATTTATTATTCAGACATTCTCCTTCCTCTCTTATAAATTCCAAATTTTGTCTCTCTAGGTATTCATACATCCCATGCATGCCTTGTGCCGTGATAGGTCTATACTCACGGACTCCCGGTATTGGGGTCACTCTACACACCCTGATTGCTATGTCCACGGCCAGGTGGTCGGACAGTAGTGGTTCATATACATTCGTAAAATACTCAATGGAGTCTACAAAGTTTATAAATATATTATCAATGCAATTTACCTCATTTGTATTAAAAAAAATCTGTTGTGACAGTCCAAAGCTCCCCATCAGGTCATTAATATCTTTTTTTCTCTGGTTATTAGAATTGAAAATTATATTGAAGTCTCCATTAATTATAATATGCTTAAGTTTTTTGTTGTTTTGTAGCAAATGCAGTGTGTTTTCAAGTACATTTATAAACATATCAAAATCACCATTTGGGGGACGATATACAGTTAAAATTGCCATGTGATAGTCTTTTATTTGAATGGCCGACATCTCGAGATGGGACTCCACGGACATACTGTTTATGGTTTCAATGTCTTGGCACTTCAGGGAAGGTTTCGTCATAATCATTGTTCCACCACATTTGCCATGTTTTCTTGCGTAGAATGATTGTAACTCATAATTCACCAGCCTACAGTAGTCCATTTCATCCATTGTCAAATGGTGTTCACTAAAACACAGTACGTCGTATTGCTCTGTGGGTTCCCTTGTTTTTAGAAAAGCCTCTACGTCTGCGATTTTATTTCGTAAGGAACGAATGTTTAAGTGGAAGATTCTGAGATTGTGTTTAGCAGCTGTGTCATTTTTACTATTTCTTTCTACATCGTACTTTGGGATTCTCTTCTCAGGTTGTGTGAGGTGTCCTTCACGATCAGTGGCTTCTCGTTCTGTTTTACATTCCTGCGTTCGCGTAGGCTCTGTAGGTTCGTAAAATGGTTCACCAGTATACCAATTGGCCACATTTCACCAGAATGTACTTGGGTTTCTTGCGAGGCAGGGACTCCCAGTTTAAATGAGCTCCTTTCCATCATTTGTTTTGTGCGCATTTTTTCACAGATGCATTTCTTAATGTTTTTTTTCTTCAGGTAGTTTAAGATGGCATCGGGTTCAGTACTAGGATCGAATCCTGTTACAAAAAGCCATGTATAGCTCTCCGCCACTTGTAGTCCTGTGTCTTCAAGCTCCATCATGCCTTTGGTTGGTGTTGGTCTGGTCCTTTTGTTTTTGACCAGGGTCCAGCCCCCGCTGCTATTTGTATTTTTTTCATTTTCACTGTTTTCAGGTCTTTTCTCTGTAGGTTTTCCCTCCACTATTTCATTTTCAGGGTTAGGGAGATTGACGTTTTGTTGATTGGTGTTCCTTTGACTTCTGCGTCGATGACGTATTGAACGTTTGGCGTCCGCCGGTATTACAGTTTCCTGTTCTTTCATTTCTTCTTCTTTTCTCGATCTAGGTTCTTGTATCTCTCGCCGAGAACTTTCTGTGTTTTCTGCTTCTTGTGGGATATTTAAAACATTGAAAGTGCCCGCAGCGTCCTCTTTTACGTTTTCTTGTACTGCCAGAGGAACGCGATGGGCGTGGGCGGAGCTTACCTTGGCGGGAACTGCAGGATCCCAAGGTGTTTTGTTGGTTAATTCAGCATATTTTTGCAAATTTTCTTCCAGTATGTTCACTCTCAGTAGGGCGTTGTTTTCTTCCAGGATGGAGTTTTTACTTTTTAATTCACCCACCAATACCGTTAGAAGGCGAACCTGGCAGTCCCCGGAGTTTTGGGTATCACCATGCTCCGCACACACTAAACGGGTTTTGTCTAGTACTATAGTTTTCTCAGCCCAGTCTCTTACGGCACAGGACCTGTGGAAAACTTTTCCACAGATAATGCACGTTGTTGCACTACTAGCTCTCGTTTTACAGCACGTAAAATTAACTTTTTCTTCGCACGTACGTTTTCGATCACCGTCAGTCGGCGCCATCTTGCCACATTGACATTCAATGACATATCACAAGTTCTTATTTATTTTTAACATGGCGGCGTAGGATACGATTTCCTCTAATTCAAAATGGCGGAGTATTAGCCGCGTGACATAAGTTTTTACCCTATGACGTTTTATAATAGTTTTAATTTTTATTTGACATTAGCAATAGTCGGGCTCATTTTTCTCCATGATTTTTAATGGAAAGTACCAAATGTCCAAAAACCTTGAAATACTACATGAGTTAGTTATTTAAAAATGTATAATGCTTTATCGTATTGTAAAGATTTTAAGAGAAAGTTTTTAATGATTTTATTAGGTACACATATTTTATTTTACTTCACATTATCTGCCGTAGGTACTTAAAAACCCTTTTTATTATTATGTTACTAATTCTTTCTTACACCCTGATACATATCAATATTTTGGTAACTTAGCTAATCATTAGTCTTAGTGGAACATTAAACCAATGCCGTGCTGTTGATATTCTGTGACCGTGCAGCCCATCTTATTTCACTAAAGAAATTAGTTTCTCAGCAGGCTATAAAAACAAAACATGAAAGTAATTTTAACATTACCAAATTGAATAAGTAGAAATAAATTGGTGTATCTGGGTTGTCGGTATTTTGGCTAGATTTATACGCACGCATCCAATAATAATGGTTTATATGAGGGAAAATCAAATTGATATGCTCCTAATTTTTGGCGAATGTAAGAAAAACTCAAGGATTGCTGCAAGATTATATTATGCCGAACGGTATCCAGATCGTGAGATTTCATCAAGGGGCTATTTCCCTTGACTTGAAAAATACTTAAAGAATGAAGGTAATAAAGTCTGTGCGTTTTAAGAAGTCCGATATCGGATTAAATCACCAAGGGATGTTATCGCTTTTAAAACAGTAAGTCGGTTAAGTTACAATATCTTCGCACCTTCGCTATACTTGATCACACCGAACATCCCACTGGTTTACTGTATTCTATTACTGGGCGAAATCAGAGGTTTCAAAACAAAATTATCTTAGAATTACGCGTTGAGCATAAATAATAATTAAATAGATAATTAAATTATTTTGCTATTATTATAGTTAAATCTATATAATAATCGCTATTTTCCAAGAACCAATTAAAATTTGCTCAAGTGCGGGATGGTTAAATATGTTAAAGATTTTGTCAGGTATATACTTTTCCGATAATGACATTGTTTTGGGATTATTTTAATTAAATCTTCATAATAATTACTATTTTCCAAGAAATAATTAAAATTTGCTGAAGTGCGGGATGGTATGTTCTACTTTATTTTAAATAAGTAGTTGTGCTTTTCACTTTCAACAGAAAACTGCTTTGCGAGCTGTCCAATGTTGTTTCGAAAAGATGGCAATTTTTAAGGGATTATTTAAACAACAAAAAATCGGAATTGTCAAGACAAGTTGTTTTTCTTGACGAAACATGGGTATTTGCAAACGGAACTTCAACAAAAACGTCTAGGCAGGATGACTCAAAGCATTGTTATTTAAGTACCCGTGCAAGTAATGGAAAAAGGTATATTATATTACATGCTGGTAATGAAGAAGGTTTTGTTTTAAATGCCAGTTTGAAATTTTCATCAACAAAAAAAACTGATGATTATCACGGCAATAGGGATGCTGAAATTTTTGAGCATTGGTTCTAGGAAAAACTTTTAAACAGTTTAGAAAAACCTTCCTTAATTGTTTTAGACAATGCCTCTTACCATACGAGACTCGAAGAGAAATTCCCTACAAGCAGCTGGAAAAAGGAAGAAATAAAAGAGTGGTTATCAAAGAAAAACATAAACCATGAAAATTTATATTTAAAAAGTGAACTTTTAAGCAAGTGTAAAGAGCAGTCATTTAAAAAAAAGTATGTTGTTGACGAATTAGCCATTAAATATGGACATCAAGTTTTGAGATTGCCGCCCTACCATTGTCATTACAACGCAATTGAATTGGTATGGGGTATTAGCAAGAACTATTATGACAAACATGCCTGTAAAAATATCGGTAAGCCTAGCGTTATAAAGTTATGGGAGGAGGCGCTTAGCCAAGCGGGCAAAGAAGAATGGCGGAAATGCATTGAACACACAGAAAATATTATTTTTGAATCTTATGAGACAGAACAGGTTATAGACGAAGTAAAACCGTTAATTATTACGAATGATGATGATGATGACGATGATGTTGATTCTGATGAGTCTGAAAGCATGGGTGAAATTTCAAATGCAGAGGAAGACTACTTTTAGTAGTACCTATCTACAAGTAGGTACGTTCTGTCGCAAGACTACAAAATCGGTTCTTTTTAGAACCAAAACTTTATAAAAAAGAATTCGTAAAACTAATTTGTCTGAATACTACAAAAGCTAAAAAATTATTATTTTTCTTTACCTAAACTAATTTTTTATTTACTTTAAATTATTTTATTTAGAAAATGTAATTCATCAACATCCAAAATTACCTTCAATATAATTTATTGTTTGAGAGCCACCGACATAATGCTCAAGAGGTTTTATGGCTTAGCGGACTTCTTAAAACGCACAGGCTTTATCCACAATAATGACAATAACTAATGTTTTATAGTAAGTAAAAAAAGCGAAATAACAGTTTTGGCTTATGTAGAATATGAAATATGACCATACCTCTTCAGTTAGCGAATTAGGAGTGGAGTGTGCTGTGAAACGAGAAAGCGCAAGACGAATTTTGGAGAAACATGGTTTCAAATCATTTAAATACCCAGTTTATCACATCATCATCAAGAAGATTAGATTATTGTAATTGGTTTTTGGCGAGTCCTAATAACATTGCAACTTTCCACAACAAAATATTATTTACGGGCGAATCAAAATTTACTAATCTGAGTATGTTTAATTGAAACAACACATTTCGATACTGGGCAAAGGAAAACCAGCAATTGGTAAGGGATGGTGCTTCTCAAGAGTGTTTTGGTATCAATGTGTGGTTATTGGTCCAATTTTTTTCCACGGGCCCTTAAATGGGGAGATGTATTTAGGCTTCATAAAAGATTGATCATAGTTTACATAATGTCCCTGGAAACGACAACATAATATTTGAACAAGATGGTGCCCCAGCACATAACTCACGCATTGCCAGCAACTATTTGAGCTGCATATTCGGAGTAAATTGACTTAAAACAAACGGTCCAACCCGTTGGCCGGCAAGATCCCCTGATTTAACTCCGCTTGATTTCTCCATATTAAACAAAAGGTTTATGCTAGAGACCCCTTCAGAACCTAAAGGATCTGGAAAATCGGATCAGGACAGAAATTCAGGGTATGTCATAAAACATCTACGAAATTTATTAACTGAAAATGTAGATCGAGTAACATTGTGTCAGCAATGAAGAGGTCAAAGAATATGTAATTTTGTTATATTACTATAGGATAAAATATAAAACTTGCGTAGCGTCCAAAAAAAAAACTGGGACACGCAATTTTACTCTCCCAGACTATTTCAAATATTTCAATTAAATTAGTGACTTTGACAGTTTGTTAAAAAACATATTGTAGTCCAAGAGCTAGAATATAAAGAAAATTTTGTTGTCCCAATTTTATTTGGGCGCAATGGTACCTATAACATTCTTATAAAATTTTCTCTTAAAATTCTTTACAATATGATAAAGCATTATACATTTTTAAATAACTAACTCACGGTAGTATTTCAAGGTATTTTGATATTTGGTACTTTCCATTAAAAATCATGGAGAAAAATGAGCCTGTCTATTGCTAATGTCAAATAAAAATTAAAACTATCCCATGAAATTCTAAATACACATTTCACCTCAATTTTGTAAAAAGTTGAAAGGAAAGAACCTAATGATGTGTCATTGAAAAGGGAATTTAGAGCTCTATTCGATGATATAAAAAAAGTGTACAGGGTGTCATTTAAAATAAGTGACCTAACCTCACTTTCGGTCAAACCGGAAGTGATATTCAATATATTTTTGAGAGAAAACTTGCATCTCCCCAAGCCATATTTACTGCTAAAATTTCAAATTCCTTTATTAAACGATAATTAAGTGACGTTCTGTCAACCGATCTCATTGTCACCCGGTATAGTTATTATATTGCTAATACCATGTTACAGAAATCAGTCACTAAAATGACTCGTTCGCAATGACTCGTTCATGTGAACAAGTATCAGTCAGTCAATCACGAGCAGTTTGATTTAATATTTTTTTTTGAAGGCGAAAAATGAAAACAGATAAAGAGCTCAATATTTTGAAATCTACACTTATGAACAAACTCTCTCTATCCACGTATCGACGTATGAGTTAATTGGCAAGTCCATTATCCATCCATCCATTACCAGTTACAACTGCATAATGGGGAAGAAGTTTCAGTAA
The DNA here is from genome assembly GCA_963920685.1 of Polydrusus tereticollis. Classification (NCBI taxonomy): domain Eukaryota; kingdom Metazoa; phylum Arthropoda; class Insecta; order Coleoptera; family Curculionidae; genus Polydrusus; species Polydrusus tereticollis. The sequence continues at coordinate 80,428,835 of OY987329.1, read as the reverse complement.
GTTGGAACTTATTAAAACATATTTGAGGTCGACTATGGGTCAAGTAAGATTGTCAACGCTAGCAATATTATCAATAGAAAATTCCGTAGGAAAGCAAATAATATTTTTGATGAGTTTGCATCACGCAAGGGAAGAAAAGTTACTTTTTAAATAATATCCTATTCTAACATGTGTTTATTTTTCAGTTTTTCTTGCTACTCTATATTTTTCAGTTGCTATTTCTGTAAATTATAGGTTACTAATTAATTATTATCTTTAAGTTGGTAACAGATAGGTATAAAATAGTAATAAGGAAAGTTGTTAAGAAACTAAAGGAGATTGCAAACGAGAGGTTTTATACAAAGCGTCCTCTTTCAAATAATAAAGGGGATACTGGTTTTAAGTGGAAGTAGCAACGGCGCATTATCGAAAATATTTTAGCTGGGTAGAGGATATTGATCTATGTGGAAAACTAAATATTTGAAGCGCACGTTGACTATTTCGCCATAAATGTCAATGCTCCTTCCTATATAAAAAAAAACTTTGGGAAATATAGTAAGCATATCCCAGGCGAGAATAAAATAAGGTAATTTCCCCTGTGTCTGGAAACATGCAAAAGTCATTCTTATACCCAAGAAAGGTGAGGACCCTACGACGCCGGCCGGCCGGAATGACTTTGTGTTTAGACTAGGGCTGGCAAAAACCGATAAAAATCAAAACCGGTTAATCGGTTTCTAATAAAACCGATTTCGGTTAAAATCGGTTAACCGATTAATCGGTAAAAACCGGTTAATCGATTAATCGATTAACCGGTTAATCGGTTAATCGGTTAATCGATTAACCGGTTAATCGGTTAATCAGTTAATCGGTTAATCGGTTAATCGATTTTTACCCGTTAAATTGGTTAACCAATTAATTGGTTATTTGTGACCCTGGATTGGAATATTTATTTCTACGAAAACCGAATACTTTTATATACGAATACTAAGATTAAGAAGAGAGGCTGATTGATGTCGGAAATTAAAAACTTTATAAAAATTCTATAAATTAATAGGAAAACTAGAACACAATAGGTTTTTTATTTAAAAAACAAAAATAAACTTAAACTAAAAAGTAAACATCATAATTAGAAGAACGTTCTGTTTTGTCTTTGTTTTTGCTGTTTTAGTCTAAGGGTCTTTATAATTAAGAGTTTGGAATAAAAAAACTAGACTTAAGAATCTTAAGTTAAGATTAAAGTTTAGTCTAGTCTACTTTATTTTTTATGCTTAATGTTATTATTATTATTGAGGAAAACCAGCATATTAACTGTGTTTCCTTTTAAACAGCTTCTTTTAGCTGAAACTATGTTTCCTGCATCGGAGAATACTCGCTCTGATGGTGTGGAAGTAGCTGGTACGGCAAGATATTTACGAGCTAATTGACTCAAAAGAGGAAACCTAGACTCGTTTGTTTTCCACCAATCTAGTGGCGATGAGTTTTTGTCGATTTGATTCTCCTTAGAATATATCTCCATTTGTCTGTCCAGGGGATCTTGTAACTCGCTAGATTTGTCTTGCTTTGTCGGAAAAAGAAAATCTATCGCAGTTTGTGAAAGGGATGGAGAAGCCAATGACTCATCCTGAGGACCAGTAATAATCGTACTTTGTGCCAAGAGCTGTTTGATTTTGAACTTAGTTTTGACAATTATTCCAAAACTGCTTTCATGCATTTTATATCGTGGGTCTAAATAAATTGCAATGTCATGCAATTTCGCTGCTTTTGTCTGGCACACGCCTAGGGATTCGTTAAAATCAAATCTTGATTTCAGCTGCTTAGATACAATATCCTTGAATTGTTTTATTTCATCCAAGGCAAACTCATCATCAGAATTTAAAAAATTATCTAATAAGGATCGTACAATTGGCAAAACTATTGAAATTGTTGGTGTGTTTTCTGAGCTCATAATCGCTGTAGTTAATGTGAACGGTTTCAGAGTAGCTACTAGCGCTTCCAACAAATTCCAATCCGATTCTTTTAGTTCAAAATTGAGCGCTTGCGATCTGGAGGTTACGCTGCGATTTTGGAGGACGTTTATGACTGCTTGTCTTTGTTCCACTATTCGTTCCACCATGTAATATACGGAATTCCATCTCGTTTTGACATGTTGAATTAATTTATGGTTTGGTAATTCTGAATGATTTTGAGCTTCTCTAAGAGCGTTGGTAGCCACGTTCGAATGCTTGAAATGTCCTACGATAGCAGAACATTTCGTAAGAAGATGCTGAATATTTTCTGTATCAAGGCCTTTATTTATACACAGTTGCAGAGTATGAGCAAAGCAACAAACACTTTCAACATCTGTTGTTTTTCTTAAGGCACTGACAATGTTCGCAGCATTATCGTGAACAACGGCACAAACTTTTCCAGTTAGATTCCAGGCACTGATGATTTCTTCCATTTTATTTTTCAAATTTTCAGCAGTATGTCTATCTTCCATTATTTCTGTAGTGAGTGTATAATTGACATGTTTCCATTCTGTTGAAATCGCATGCATTGTAACAGTAATATACGATTCATTATTTCTGGAAGACCAGCAATCCGTGGTAAGAGAAACCCAATCAAACTTGGCCACTTCATTCATAATTTTTTGTTTCTCGACATCGTAAACTACTGAAATTCTATTTTTTATGGTGTTGCGACATGGAATTTTATATATTGGTATGGTCTTTTTGATAAATTCAATGAATCCTGGACCCTCCACGAATGAAAGAGGTAGCATATCCGCAATTATCATGTTTACTATAGCACTGGTGGTCCTTTCTTGACTCTTCAGGGCACTTTTTTTTGGCAGAAAGATTTGATCAATTTGTGTTATTGAGCTTAAGCTACTAGTTGAAGGACTTTTAGGAAGCGAAATGAATGTAAGATCGGCGTTGTCGGATTCTATAGTTTCTGTTTCTGATTCAATATGTGGGTCAGGAAAATCCAAATGACCTGTAACGTCTGTTTCTTCAGACTGGGAATGAGAAGCTCCCGATTCTAAATGATCTGTGACTGACGTGAACGGCCTAGAAAGAAAAATCGTTTACTCGACCACGCGACATTTCAATTTTAATAGATTTGATGTTAGGAATTATTCTTTGAAAACAACACAATGTGAGAAAAAGGTTTTTTTACTTTTAACAGACCCTGTATCATATATATAATTTTTCGTAAATGGCAACCTGAAAGCACACCATTTTCTCTCTTCGAAAAATTTAAAGTAAAAGTATAAATTTTTAAAGACCTTGTATATTATTGTAAATTTTTAGTAGCTAGGCATCGTTTTACAACATTGTAACTTAAAAAAACGGCTAAAAAGAATTAATAAATTTATAATACGATTTTTACGAATTAATAAATTTATAATACGTTTTACTGGAATGCCCTGTATATATATAATTTTTACGAGCGGCTAACGGCCATTTTTTAAAAGACACTGCTGCTTATAATAATAATTAAATAAAAAAAAATTAAAAATATAAAAATCTCCCTACCTTAACTATTACTATCATCAATAACCTGGCATTAATTTGATGTCGGTTAAAAAATATTCTTTTTATATAAGTACCTATTATGTTAGGCTGTGATTATGTTATGTTTTACATTACAATCATTTATTTTAAATTTAATTTGATTCACTCTAAAACTGTAAACTATAAACTAAACTAAATATTTTAGACAAGATGTCCCAACAGGCCCATAATGTAATTGTAAACAAAGTAAGTACATAGGAATAATGAAAAAAATAATATTTTTACTTACTTCTGTTTTCGATTCTGGCTTAATTTCGCTCCAATGTGTACATGTTGACTTTTTATGTGATTCCACATGTTGGAGGTTCCATTTGTGTATTTCAATTTACCTTTGCACAATAAACATGTTACATGAAGTTTGCTTTCAGATTTTTTAAAATATTTCCAACAGTCACTCATCTTGTGAATTTTATCACAAACTCGTATATTATATTATGACCGTACTACATACATACAGTATTTAGTAAAGATGTAAAACTATTGATAGTTTTATGTACGGAATATGTATATATTACAATTGGAATTCCCCCAGCTCAAAGGGCCACCTTCACTCTACTTTTGGAACTCAGTATACTATGCAGAACCAAACAAGAAGTTTCTGCCCCAGCGTGTGATTTCCCTACTTGTCACTTGTCACGATAGAAATAGGAATGTTTTTTAAAGAAATATCGATAGTTACGAGTTACGATTGATAGTTTTACATCTCTAGTATTTAAGGAGTGTTAGGAAGGACTGTTAGGAGGACCCACAGAAAAATAAAATACGGACTTTTACTTTTAAACATAGAATGGCGGAATAAATATAACATCTATATTAGTATTAGTACTGTATGTATATCTAGTAATATCTTTCTACTGTAGGGTATTACTGTATGTATGTATGTATAGTACTGTATACTAGGGTATACCAATTATTTAGAAATCCGCACTTACCTGAGATAGGTTCATGTTCTGTAATCTGCTCATTTCTATATAATCAATCATTAAACATTAAATCATTATACAGTACGTGTTTGTTAAGTTTGTTTATTAATTATTTTGTTTATTTATTATTTATACTTAGTCCGATAAATCGGTTAACCGAAAACCGATTAATCGATTAACCGAAAACCGATTAATCGATTAACCGAAAACCGATTAATCGATTAACCGAAAACCGATTAATCGATTAACCGAAAACCGATTAACCGAGTAATCGATTAACCGGTTTTCGGTTTCCGTCAAAACCGCGGTTAACCGAAAACCGATTAACCGGTTAACCGAAAAACCGGTTTCGGTTGCCAGCACTAGTTTAGACGAAATATTTTTCCTGCCGAACAGTTTGAGTTCCGTCCCGAAAATTGCACAGTCAGGCAGACTACGCGACTGAGTTCGAATATAGTCAAAGGTTTCAATAAAGGGTCACACACGGGAGCGGTTTTCTTTGACGTGAGCAGAGCATTCGACAAAGCCTGGCATAATGGTCTCTTGTCAAAATTGATAAGGCTCGGAACTCCGAACCAACTAATCAAGGTGGTAGCTTCTTTTCTGGAAAATAGAAATTTTGCGGTCTCGTCAGAGAATGCACTTTCTTTAAACAAACGCATCAGGGCGTGTGTGCCGCAAGGCTCACCTCTCTATCCGATGTTGTATAACATTTATACTCATAATATTCCGCGAGACAGATTAACGTAGCTCTATCTTTTCGCTGACGATACAACAATTACTTCGACTTCTAAATCACCGCGCATTGTCGTCAGCCGGATGCAGCGTCACGTAATCGAGTTGGAAAAATGGCTTTCGGCTTGGAAGATTCGCCTGAATTCTGCCAGGACGAAGGTCATCTTTTATTTAAAAAGCACCGTGCGCAGGCCTGAAACAAGGTTTCGGGTGAATGGAGTCCAAGTAAATTGGTACCAGGAGGTAAAATACCTGGGACTTATATTTGACCAAAAGCTGAACTGGAGGTTTAATTTAATTAATCGGGTAAAGCTTGCATTGCGTCAATTAGGCTTTATTCTACCCCTGCTTCATAGGCGGAGTAGACTTGGTAATAGGACAAAGGTCAAGCTCTACAAGGTATTAGTCAGGTCGGTTCTCACTTATGGTGCAACTTCGCGGTGCAACATAAGCAAAACCGAGCTTAATGAGTTCCAATTAATTCAAAACAGGGCGTTGAAAATAATTGCAGACGTATTTGGATGTATAATAAACCGCGTACTTCATCAGGACTTTCATATGCGATAAATGAATTTTTCTTAAAAATTATAACAGACTATTACAGAGGCACGGACGTATCGACAGACCCACTAATTAAAGACTCACACACGAGATCTAAACAAAACGCTACATACAAACCCAAAGTTGTAAGGCACTAATAGTAAACAAAATTAATAAAAAATGCGCCAAAATTATGCAGAACAAAATTTTTAAATCAAATACACACGAACCACAATAATCAAGGCAAGAATCGATTTCAAAATTCTACCAGTGACAAGACCTAAACAGTTTTCGATAAACCAATAAAAGTCAAAGGAGCGTTCCTGACATAAATACCCAGAGAATATCCCAAGCCTATCTTTAAATAATGAATTTACCAAAGCCTCATAAGAAATATGTATCATGTACAGATTCTGATCTTCTGCCGCAAGTTTACGAACGTCTTTGCAATCTATGCATCTTTTATAAACAAACTCTTCCTGTGTCTGGTTCTCTAACAGGGAATGGAAATGATATTCAATTGGCGCATGCTTCATGGGCGAATGTGATATGTGAAACAGGCCTTGTCTTTGAGAAAACGCAAAACTGCAATATGTTTATCACGTGATATGATCATCCATGAATTCGAGGATAAAGACCCTGGTCTTAAATCTATCGCCTCCTCCAAACAATTTTCACCTCATCTGCTTGAAAAAAAATTACCTTATATTAGAAAATTTTATTTAGCCACACTTATTGTATTAAATAATTATTTCTCCAGATACATTAGTGCCCTACAAATATTTGTTTGGCAATTTCTCAACACCAGGTATAGCCGTTAGAATTACGTAGGTAGGGACTTCCCTTTCGCACTCATTTACATTGGAACCCGTTTCAACACCCACTCAATTCGCTTTTGTGAATGAACCACGATGGGCGTTAAATAATCTCATTACACTGCTAAAACACAGTGGGACAACATGACCATTAATATATTAAAAAATATATAAATTACTGATCTTAAGAAACATCCTTTCATGTTTAAAGTAAGATTTATCATTTTTGTACATGTTTGGATAAGTTCTGGTACATTATTTCTAAGTACTAGTCTGGGCTCATTGGATAATTATGTGGTTGGTTTTAGGAAATGAATATTCTGTGGTTGGTTGTACAATCATAACTATTAAGTTATCGAATCTTGGGATTAAAAATAGTATATTACTTAAAAAAATAAAATCACTAACAATAAATAAATACATTTAATAATTGGTAGTAAAGTATAGCGGGTGTGAGATTGCATGAGACGAAAGGTGAAATCATTTTGTTAAACCTTAGGCGCCGCAAATACTATGTTCTAAGAACGAAAATAAAGGTTTATTCCTCAAGGGTCATATAATTCGCAGCAGTGTACTACATCGTCCCCTACATTCTTTAAGAATTCATTCTTGTAAGGTTGCAATAAATACAGAACACCAATAATGGAAAGATTTATTTAAAACTCTGACTGTATACTGTATTTTCATGAAAAACTCTTAGAGCTATAATTTAAAGCTAAACTGAACTAACCTTATTAGGCAACCTTTATGTTGAAGAATTATATTATACAATGTGTTTTATAATATTATAGTATCGTACTTGGTAAACACATCTAGATGAAGAGAAGACAATTAGAAATGTAAAGTAGCTACCTGAGCAAATTATTATTAGCTTTTGTATGGGGGGAAGAATTATACTGTGACCTAAGAGACATATGCTCCCTTAGCAACTATGGGAGCTCTTCCAGTTCTATTATCCTTAGGATGTTTATGATTCGGCTCGGTTTCAGATTAGGTAACTCCTTTTCTATTTGGGGTGCTCCCAGGTGCCCTTACATCTTGCACTGCGTTGCATTCTGAGAGAATGTGTATAGATGCTTCATGCTCTTCCTCACAGACTCTACATTCTTCATCTGCTAGTCCGAGTTTCTTTAGGTGTTTCTTCAGTCAACAGTACTCGGGGAGAATTCCTGTCAGCACTCGCAGTTTGTTTTTGCTTTTTGCTTAGATTGATACATTCATTATATCTTTTTGGTTACAGTTGCCCAGAAGTATTTTTGACTGTCTCATGCCCTGTAATCCATTCCAATAGTTGATATTTTTATTATTTACTTCTCTTGTAAATTCTTACAGTATTGCGGCGTTGCTAATTCTGCAGAAGGGCTTCGATCCAAAAACTAGTGTTTACCCCCCCCCCCCCCACTTGCGAGTGCGTCTGCAGATTATTCGGTTTCTCCAGAAACTTTTGAATTGATTACGCATGAGCTGAGTGCATCGTTGTCAGACATGATGATAATCTCTTGTCTGTGATAATTTCTATCAATATTGAATTGAGCGCATCTTCCTATAGAGTTTCTGCTTGGGTATTTACCCAGGATCTCATAGAATTGGGTTCTAGGTTCATCTACCCGATTCCAGTTCCTGCAGGGACTCAGCTTTGTGATAAACTCTTTCATAAAGTCGTACTTCCTCGGCATTCCAGATTTGGTCATTTCCGAAGGATGAGAATTTCGTGTAATGATTCCCTCGTTGACCAGTCTGTGCGTGGTCTTTTTCACCATAGTTTTCACTAATACGTGTGGAGGCGTGAAGTTTAAGAGTACTTCTATAGCGGCCATTGGGCACGTTTTCATTGCATCAGTTATCCATACGCAGATCAGTCTCAGGACCTTCGAGAGATTAATTCTCCTAGTAGCTAGACTGGCGCATATGCCCCCGGCTTCTGCCCCATAAGTGATCATTGATCTCACTATTGCTGTGAGTATCCAATGGAAGACTTTTTGATTGCATCCCCAGTTTCTTCCTGCAAGGTTTCTGTACACCATTAGAGCTTTTGTGGCCTTACTACATATTTTGTTTCCATGCTTATTTCAGGTAAGTTTATTGTCTAGGTTGAGGCCTAGGTACTTAACATCTGGCTTCCATTCAATGCCACTCTCTATCTTAATGGCTTTGAGGTTTAGATTTCTTTCTTTGTTAAAGCTACTAGGGTTGCCTTGGTGGGGTTGATACTAAGGCTAATTTGTATCCGCTATGCTGGTAGAGAGCAGTGGTGACATTTATTCGGATGTCGTGCCGTATACACCTCTGTTGCCTAATGCTATTTTTACAGCTTCAAGTGGAGTATTTCCAAAGGCGTCTTCTATATCACACCACGGTTTTTTTATTTGTCAGTGCACCGTGGATTTCATCAGTCAGTTTTACAAGTGCAGTCTCTGTGGAGGTACCCGTTCGGTATGCGTAGTGATTGGGGTGTAAAAGCACCCACTCTAAGATCTCTGTTCTAATGTAGTTGTCGATGGCATTTTCCCTTGTTTTGAGCACAAAGAAGGTAAGGCTGATTGGTCGGAGAGATTTAGGATAAGTAATATCTCTCTTCTCTACATTTGTAATGAAGGTATGTACATTTCTGGTATATATATCTCAGTTCTAGGTTACTCTGACTGCTAGCTTTTGTAACAATAGTAAAATATACTACAGAATTAGCATTGTCATATGACTTGACACATTACTAATCTGGAACGACTTTATTGATACCCTATCCATTGAGTAACCTAGTAGAGTATAATGAAAGGTAAACTAACTAAGAATTGCTGAAACCTTAAACTCCTAGTTCGATTACTCATCCGACTTTGAAATATTCAATTGGGAGATAATAGCAACAATAGATCATAGTATCTTACCCGTTAGCGAACTATACTAAACTATTTTATACCTATGTTAGTTTTTGTTGCATCTCTGTGTTTAAATAAAATCCACAAGAAAAAATGGCCGATTAAAAGCAATTTGCTACCGTCGCCACATTCCAGCCTTAAAGAAAAATATTTTTTAAATCCTCTATATCGTCGGCTTCACATGAAAAGTGCGTAAGTCCAAAATAACAAACTTCACAGGGCGGTTAAAAAACTGATTTATAGCAGCGTATCATATTATAAAAAATAATTTATTTGCTACAATCATTTTAAATGCTCTTCGGCTATAGTATTACTATAATAAATAGGTGTAACATGATATTTAAATAAATAAATGGACTTACGCATAATTCATCTATTTATTTATTATGACTTTTGGACTTGCGCAACTTTCAGTTTATTAAATAAATAAAACAAAGGAAGATTAAAAATTATATTTAAAACAGCAGAACGTGAAAAAACAAATAAAAAAACATAATATTCTATAACAAAATCAACAAGTAAGTAGTCATTACAATAAACAAGCTACTCGTAATTAAGGTTATTGTAGAAACCATGATAATCCTGTTCCATTGTTTGTTTTAAAAATTGGAGATTTTCGTATTTTTCTTTTTTAATTTTCAAAGGTCCTTGGTATAGGTTTGATAAACTGGTAAAAGGTACCATTTTGGCGTTCTTATTTCTTCTTACAGGTAATCATTGTAAATCATCAGTATGACGAATCTTAAAGTCAATAGATTCATTACTATTATATTTTATGACCCTAATATTTTGTACGGTGGGATCTCCAACCTTAAATCCCGGTCGAATATATTTCAAAAAGCTGCACTTTGAAAAATCTTTGAAAAAATGATGCTGTAGATATTTCACGGAATAGGGCTTCGGTATTTTCCTAGCAGTTTTAGCCAGGTATTCGTAGTCTGCGGGCACATTAATGATCCTCCCTTTCAATTTCCTTTCTATAGTGGAGTGCACAGAATTGCGCTCCATCTGGGTATGCCCCTTTTCTAAATATTTTTGAACAATGCAAATATCATGTTCAATCGAAAAGTTTAAAAGTGCGTTGGATAATAAAGCATTTCTATTTTGAACTCCACATCCATCACTATAGAATATTATTTGCGGCATGTTTATGGTATCAATATTTGGTAAAACTTCTTCTTGTAAAAAACTGTACAGAATGGATGCAAAAATGTTTGCTTTTAGCTCTCCCTCTCCTTCATGCCACAGATAGCAGTATCCCTCTTTACTATGTAAGTCGAAAATTGTAAAGTTGTGAACAATTAACTTTGTTCTGTAATAATAATATAACAAAAGAACGGACTGCATATCCATTGTAAATACCTTATTTGTGGAACATTTGTCTTGTTCTTTCTCAATTCTAGCTTCTTCTTTTTTAGCAATATGAGTTCTGTACTGCTCTTCATCTTCTATGTTTTTTGTCCTGTATCCAACGCAGATGTCGCATTCGTCCTTCTTGGGAGAAAATATGAATAAGTTCATTTCTTCAAAGATGTACATAAACAGTGTTAAGCTAGACGGAATTGTTTGCTTTTCTTTGCACCAGTTATCTTTGTAAAAATTATACACTTCGGCTTTGGTTTTAAAACAGGGTTCTAAGTATAATTTTTTAGTCGACTTGCGACAATAATGCGATTCTAATTTGGGTAACTGGTTAAAGAAATCTGCTATCCCCAATCTTCTTTCATTATTTTTTAAAGATCTGTTATCCCGTAATTGATTCGAGGATTCTACCTCTGTAGCTTCGACGGCTTCGCTTACCTGTTGTACACAATCAGCAGTCCGTTTTGTAACTGTCCTTGCAGACATTCCAAGCGTGTTGCAAAACATCGTTTTACAAACTCGAACTCTTTTATATTTTTGGTCTAAAAAATAAATCATAGAACATGCTCTTCTGCTTCCGTTCTCATTTTTTCTGTTTCTAGTTCTTACAACCTTATTCATTACTTCAGAAATGCTCGATCTTTCTTTATCACTTAGCTCGAAGCATTGTATGTTATTTATGCTATCCTTTTTTTTTACATAGGCATCTTGCTTTTAATTGCCGTTTTCCTTTTTTAACGGTGAATTCATTATCTTTTCTACCGAGGTAAGAATCTCCGATTTCCCGTTTCTTGTTTTTATTATATTCCCACTCCGGAGGGTCGCTTAACCTATGCTTTTTTCTTTGGCGCTTGCCATCTCTTCTACCTTGTACCTGAGTTTCTTCTGTATCATTTATTGCTTCGTTCTTTTCTAAGCTTTCTAGATCATGGTCACTGGTAACCCATTCTTCTTCTAGTGGCTCTTGAATAACCTCTTCATTAGTGTGACTCTTCTGACCCTCTATAATATCATACATTGTAGCGCTCTTTTCAAAAGTAATGGTTTTTGCTTCAATCACTTCTGTATGCTTAGCTTTTCCTAAAAAACAGTCATTACTTTCTGCAACAATCATGTTTTCCTCATTGTCAAAGCTGAGTTCGTACTGAAAACTGTTATTTAAAATATTGGTATTAAAATCATCCTCTTTGAATTCGAGAACGATTTTATTAACATCCGAATTAACGTCATTTCTAGATAAAGTATTTAAAGCACCTACTGGAGAAATATCTTCAACTCGTAAATTTTCAGACTCCAAGAGTTCTCGTGCTTTTGTGCATTCAGATTCCAGGTTGTGAATTGCCAAAGATAATAAACATATTCGAGCATCATCAGTAATAATATTATTATTATCCGCTTTTGGGCTGTTAACTAAAATAGATGTGCATGGTTGAGATATGGTTGCAAAGTTTACTAAAACATTGCTGAGAATCTTCACCTTTGGCTCTGTATCCTTATTATGAAATTTTGTTTTTTTAATTTTAGTGTTATCGTTTTCTTTGTCCCCACTGCTCATAGCACTGGTAAGAATTTTAAAACTTCTTGAGGTACGATCCATTCTGAAAAAAAAATAAAGAAAACACTATCAGTAATAATTAGAATATAATATTGGGTTAAATTTAAAAAAATCGTTGCTATGTTAACTTAAAATCGAGAATGCGTTAATGGTGTGCTTTAAAAGATGTGAAAAATTTGGACTTATATTAAATTTGATTGTAATAAGTAAATTTGGACAACCATTTGCTGTTCTCAAGAAAGACCATAAATCAAATCAAAGTCTCTATTAAGGCGGGGCTCAGCCAAGGGCTGCTTATGCCCAACCTAAATTTTTTTACAAAAAAACATCGATTATGTGTACAAATCAAGCAATAGTTAAACAAAATAATATAAAACCTATGATAATAATGTGTAAAACTAAAGAACACTAAGAAATATTAACCAATATTTTAATATATAAGATAGGAAAATCGAAATGTTTTTTTAAAGGACTTAGGCTACAATATAGTTTTCTCTTGCTTTAAAACGCCGGGTTACTTTTTACTGAAGAAAATTAGCTTGGCGTTAAAACACTCCTTAGTGATGTTTTATTACCTATGTACCTACTTTTACAAAGTTAGTAAAAATAAATAAAATATAATATAATAGGTATATGAAATTTGCCTAAGTCCTAAATCTCCATCAAAATGCGTATATGAATATTGCGTAACTCCATCGAGTTAGTTTTAATATATTTAAAGGGTTCTTTAGAAGGTATCAGATTAAAAAATAACTATATTATGGTTAAATATTACTTACCTATTACACCTTAATAATATTTTTCACCAATTTACTTGTTCTGAGTAAAATAACTATCGGAACACAAGGCAACAACAGCAGCGTGGTAACAGTCATTTAAAAATGCGGACTTGCGCCCTTTTCATATTGCTGCCAGCGCCCGTGGACTTACGCAATATTTTATTTTGCTTTTTTAGCGCCATCTATCTGTTAATGGCTAAATAAAAGTTTATCTGCTGCTGCGGACAGTAACTATCTGTTAGATGGCGCAAAAAACCCAAAATAGCCTTTTTTGGACTTACGCACTTTTCATGTGAAGCCGACGATATGACGTCTGTAATAGCTCATTTATTATAATAAAAGTAAAAAATGGAAAACTTATTAAATTTATGAAACAATGATGACTGGAACAGCCTAGGTGCTACTTTTTCTGCAACTCAACAAAGCTATTTTTGAATAATTAATCATATCATATCTATGGTGGTTTGACTTTTTCCCTAAGGTTCCTGTTACTGATAATATTGGCTCCGAGGTACTTAAACTTTTCATGTTGTATATTTAATACTGCCATCTTACATCTTATGGGATCTTTAGCTACTATCAGCGACTGTATTTTTTGGGTGGATATGGTCACGTTCCATTTTCTTTTTCTGGCGAGTTTGAACCTGAATAGCAGCCTCTGTAGCTCGTCTTCCTTTTCAGACTTTATAACCGCCTCATAGACGTAACATCTTATCTTGATTTCTTTGTTTTACATTCTATATCCTCTTTTTGAGGTTTTTACATTATTGATTGTCTCGTTCTCTGAGGTTTTTACATTATTGATTGTCTCGTTCTCGTACATTATTAGAATGAATAGTATCGGGACTTATGCCGGCGTTTGCGAGTATTCTTGTCGCCAGCTTAGTACCTACTTTAGTAAATCACATGTTATTGTTTGTGCTCAGTTTTTTTATTACTGATACGATTTAGGATCGACATTATGTTTGTTCAATTTTTGTATTGAACGCCAGTATCTACAAAGCACACACAATCTGGTTTGTTGAATTATATAGATTTTTCTGTGATTTGACGTAGAACAAATATTGCGTCTGTTGACCCTAGAAATCGCTAATTCCTCGGTATTTCTTTGGATCGGTTTTTACCCCTTTTTAATAGAATTTCCAAACATCTAGGTACAATAAAATAAAAAAAAAAATGCTAGTTGGCTAGGAACCTAAGAGTGGAGCGTCAAGCTACATTCTCAGCAGCAGCAGCGCTTCACAAATGCTAGAAAGAGTGAAGTTTGCCGCCACACTGTTATTAGGTATAAGTATATAGTTACTGAGAGTGCCGCCACACAACCCAATGAGAGTGTGGCCACACTCTCAGTCCCTTATTATTCGCTTGAGAGCACAACCACCTCATTCAATATGAGAGTTCAGCCACTTCCCTTTCCCTTATTATTCGCTTGAGAGCACAACCACAACACTCAATATGAGAGTTCAGATATTCCCCTTTCCCTTATTATTCGCTTGAGAGCAGACCCGCACACTCTAACCGTACGAATTTCACGCTACGACGTCATCGGGCTCGGAAGCCCTGCCATCGAACTCTTGCGAGACAATTAACCTTGTGCTCGGTTGAATTTAACAGCGTTAGCATAATCCGATATTCTACAGGGTGTTCATTGCTTAAACAAATAATGAGATGGACAGACAGAGACATACAGCAGATAGAGAGAGAGAAAACAGTAAAAAAACAGCATTTAACAGTAAAAAACAGGAATCCAGACAGTGACATACAGACAGTGAGAGAGAAAAAAATAGGAATTTAACAGTAAAAAACAGGAATACAGTAACAAAAAAAAAACAGGAACAACAGCGGTACTATATCATACACAGAGTAACTTTTCAGTAACTTTAGGGAGAAAAAAAACAAAATAAATAGTA
This sequence comes from Polydrusus tereticollis, assembly GCA_963920685.1. Lineage (NCBI taxonomy): Eukaryota > Metazoa > Arthropoda > Insecta > Coleoptera > Curculionidae > Polydrusus > Polydrusus tereticollis. Next base: position 80,413,807 of record OY987329.1, on the reverse strand, counting down.
ACAGTTTCTATAATTATATAGTAATTTTACATTTGCCAAAGCGCAATGCCAACAATTACCATTCTTATGAAAATAACATTCTGGAATTTTCTTAAATTTACTTAGCTTTGGTTCTTTACCAATAGGAATACTGTATATAGTTTCTTCATCAAAGAATTTTCGTAAGAAGTTTGCCTTTTCATTCCCTTTCACGTAAATCTTGGGTGACAGATAGCATTTTACCACATGGTTTAAAATACTATTAATTTTATGGAGACTTATATATCCGCAGTCCCATTCAAGACCATGATATTCTTCTGCCCAAGTCACGGTTTTCAAATCTTCAACAGTTAACAAATTTTTCTTAAATGGTGATTTAAATAGATAGTTTGAACAGCGAATCCCATCATAAATCGCTAATTCTTTTGGGACGTAACCAAAGGAGCAGTGGTATCCTTGAATGTCCATAAAAACAGATGCCTCGCTCATGTTATGTCAGTAAATGAGGTTCGAAAGTTACGGAATTACCCTACTCACAATTACCCCACTCAAATATTATCTAACCTTTTGATTAAAGTATGGAAGGAGATTTTGCTTTAAAATGAGACTTGCAAGACATTTAGTTATTGTTAATAATGCATTCTTCAAGTAGTGCATTAAGCCAGCATGTTAAGAAATTACATAAGACCTTTTGTGAGAAGATTAATGAGCAATATTATTTAGCTATGCAAAGTAACCCGCAGTGGTGTAACTTCTATCAAGACCAAGCAGAACATTATGGAAGAGGTGCTGACGCATGCGTAGATTTTTTTGAAAGTTTCAACTTGGTGGATCTGGTGCAAGAATTCAACAGCCGTGGGTTTTTTGCAGAACTACTCAGTTTAAAACCCTATGTTACGGATCCTATAGTATTGGAGGCAATCAATATAATTGATGAAGAAGAGGAACCTCTGAACATGTCGGCTTAATATACTAATTATAATGTAGACTAAAATTAAAAATAAAACAGTAAATACAAATAAATTTCTTTTATTCATTCATCAAAAAGTTTTCGTACAGATAAAACACGTTAGATAATGCACAAACAGAAGGTGACCTTGAATGATATATACATCTGGGTGTTGATTGAGGCAAGGCTGGTTCTTCGTCTAGTTCGATTATGGGCTTGGAAGAATATTTTCTTAGAAACTTTGCTTTTTCTGGTCCTTTAACATAAATAAATTCACTATTTTCAGTAATTTTCTTAGCTATATCGCTGAAATGATGAAGAGGGGTAGGTCCTAGGTTCCAGTTTATGCAATGATGATTTTTCATTAACCAGGTAGCTTGCTTGTATTGTTCCTTAGGAAGCAAATTTATTGCAAAGGGTTGTTTGAAAACATAGTGACTTATTTTATAGCCATCAAAGGTTGCCAATTCCTTAGGTATAAATTTATTATGTTCGTCCTTAAACCCTTGTACATCAATAACAATTCTGGAACCCATCATTAATTTTTAAAGCAGAAAAATTTTTAAACATAGAAAACTTTTTAGAATAGTGTTCGATATCCTTTTTAAGTATATTTAACTTATACATAAAAGTGTGTAATCGTTCAGAAAACTCCTCTTCTAAAGACATTCTCACCACTACTAAGCTTCGTAAATAACTGAATATATATAAAACATTAGTCCGGGTGGTAGGGGATTTAAAGTTGCTTTACTATTTTTGTTAGCGGATTGTAACTGAATATTTTATCATGAATAATGAGACAATACGCAGCGGTTTTGGCAGGTATTTTTTCCTTTGTTTCAAATTCAATCCTCATAGTAACTGGACCAGTTTGTAACAGATCCCTTTGATGTGAACAATTTATGTAGGAAATAGGCGCATTACTCTTAAACTCGGTAGGACTAAAAACTGGTTCCATCGGAGAGTTATAATATACTTGACGAAAATCACAAAACATTTCATAGAGTGTAGCGAATTTGTTGTTTTTAAAATCGAGTTGAAGGTCGTTATAGGGATATCGTTCAGAGTTTAAAAATACATTTATATTTCTTAATTCACAGTGATCAAATTTACTCATATCCATTTTAATATTGCCACGCCTATTCTTTTGGAAAGCGATTAAAACATGACGAGGTGTTTCAACCTTGGTAGAAGTTTTTACAGGCCAATTATGCCTTGTAGTTTCTAGTAATTCAGGATATTCAACTAGCTCCCAACTTCGAAAAGTAATTAGTATGTCACTGTTTTTCTCGACAAGTTTCGTTAATGCCAATTCTTGGGGGATTGCCGGAGTAAGATGTGGAACCCTCCAGCAAAGTCTTGTGATTACAATTTTTGCTGTTTCCGCAGCCTCGGTAGTGCGCAGTAATGAATCAACCGAATCATTACTTCTAACGAGTATTAGCTCTTGTTGAGAATTCAGGATAATTTTATTGTAATCTTCAAAGAACCCTGAATACATCTTTAATGGAATGCACAAAGAGACGTTTCCTTTGTCATCGGTCATAATTTTATCAGTTGCTTTCGCTTTGGGATACCAGCCGGCATTTTCCAATTTTGCGCTTTCGTTTTGGTTAAACGACGTATAACCCTTAAGTGTTGAAGTGATGCCGAGATCTCTAACAGAGTCAATAGTAACACCGTTCAAAAGATAACGCATTTCTTTAAACAAGAAGGCTGGGGCGTTGTTGACTAAAAAAGTGTTTGCTAACGGTGCACCATCCTCTTTGGTAACTTGTAATTCCAAATATATTTCACTTTTGCAGGGCAAGGGATACTTCCCGGTCTGTTGCAGGGCAATGCGAATTTCATCATTTGGTCCGAGTTTTGTTGGATTAAAGGGATCGAAGGAAAATACCTCCCAACTTAATATTGAATCATCAACAAGAACATTTTCTTTAACGTTTAGATACTCCATATTTTATTTAATTTTAAAACCCAAACTTATAAGAAACTGTCTATTTAACGGTGTTAGTCTTTGAGAGTTCTGTTTATTACTGAGAAAATTACGATTGTTTTCTTTCTTATTAAGCTTTCCACTAAAATATTGATTTTTCCTGTTATAAATAATCACCATCGTTCATCTAATTTTTTAAGATGTAGTCTTAAAGTTATGGTTTCTTCTCTAAAATTAACACGTTCTCCCTCTTGGTCTAATATTTTAATAATTATTTTATCTATTACCTTGGCAGTAACTGGGAAGTATATAACGTTTTGGGGTGATTCTATTATTTTAAAACCAGGAGCCACACTGGGGAAAAATTGATGTATTATATGAACTGGATTACCATTTAAGTATGAACCTTCAGCGATACTGCAATCGATATTTATTGAGTTTACTTTAATTATTTCTGCAGGTCGTTCAGAAATATGAATTTCTCTCGAATCTAGTATCTGATTTTGAAATCCCAACAATGTGCCTATAGAGCCGTCTCTAAAATTAATAGTTTCGGAGCATTTAATTACTGAACGCAACGTATTATTATTAGCGTTAAGATAAAATGAAATTTGTTTTTCTTCTAATTTGTCTTGCAGTAATTTGTTGATATTATCAATTTCATAACTTCCGGGCGGGATAGTTATAAATTCACCAGTTTCACCGTAAAAGAAACGATTATTACTCTCATCAATGTTGGGAATTGCATTAAATGTTTCAAAATTTACAAGTCCAATAACATAATCGATATTTTCCTCTAGATATATGGGAGGGTGAAATTCAGTAGTTAAGATGGCTGAATTGCCGCTAATAACAAAACTATAGGACATGCCCCTTTAATATTTCACAAATGAATAAATCTTTATTGGGTATCATGTGTTATTATAAAGAAATATTAGACACAACTGTCCGCAATTTGTCGCGTTAAAATCTTGAAACCTGTTATAATTATAATTTATAACATTTTTATTTTTATCGCTGAAGAAATATGTTATTAATTCAGCTGGTGGTCGTAGATTACCATAGCTATCAAAGTAGGTTATTTGTTTTTCTTTTTTTATGTAGGCTGTCCAATGAGTCCCCTCACCGTTATAATCATCTAGATTAATAATACCACTTTCATTGTCTTTTATTTTTTTAGGAAGTTTATTTCTCATAAATATACCTCTAAACTTAGGAATTTGTAAAAATTTGATGTATTTAAGTAAATCATAATTAGTAAGAGTTTTTAGGGGTATATGTTTTAACAGTTTTTTGAATAGGGCTTCAAATACAAACCACACCCCGATTTATAGGGTTTTAAATACAGTCCGCTTCCTTTTTGTCCTATTGCTATAGACTCCATCGTTTGATTATGTCTTTTATCTTCTTCTAATTTTTGTTTGGCTGCTTTTGCGTCGTTGATGGCTTTTGCTACTCCTGCGGCGCCCCCTCCTAGAGCACCTAAAGCTGACAGGCCAGCAAATAATGGTATAAGTGGTAAAAATCCACCACTCTTTGGAATAGGTATTACTCTTCTTTTAGGTACTTGAACCTTACCACTTTTTTTAACTGATTTCATAGCTGCTTTAATACCCTCATGTAAACTTTTAAACTGCTTTCCCTTAAGTCCTTTTCTTGCTTGCGCAATGGCTTGATGCAAAGTTATTCCTCGCCCTTTTGTCTTTTTTCTTTTTAGACCCATACCCAACTTTCGTTTGACGTTCATAGTGCCACTAATGCCTAACGCTGCCACTTTTTCTCCAAAACTAGCGTCCTTTGCTCTGAATCGGGCTATTGCTTTCTCAGACAGTAATTTATCGGCAACGTTCCTTCTGTTTATATCGTTTGATTGCGAATATGCAATGTCGTGCTCTTTGCAGGCCTCGTCTAATAAATTGATTCCCTTGTCACTTCTTGATAATCTTTTTTCTAATTTTGTCCCGGGCCCACAGAAATTGTAACCAGGAAGATGTAATTCAAAGGGTAATTTATTGATAAGCGTGTTTAGTAAACCAGATCCTCTTTGCTTGTCGTTCGACTTGTAAGTAACACGTTTGTTGTGTGATTGAAACATTATATAGTTAAAGTCTTAACATAGAATGATTAGTTTTACTTTGACAGTGAACTTAAGTACTTTTATATAATATGAGAGTTGAAAAGCAACCATACTCTGTAATAATTAAGAATCATGATACATCAACAAATAAATTTAGAAAACACGGAAGACTGTTTGAAGGAAGTAGCAAAAGATGTTTAATTATTGGTCCGTCAGGTTGTGGTAAAACAAACGTTGTAATTGGCTTAATTGAAGATCCCAACGGTTTACGATTTGAAAATTTATATATTTATTCAAAATCTTTGTATCAGCCCAAGTATGAATATTTAAGAACACTTTTTAAGCCAATAAAGGAAATTGGTTATTACGAATCCGAGGACGAAGAGAATATAATTGCACCCCAAGAAGTAATGCCAAACGCACTAATAATTTTTGACGACATAGTTTGTTGCAATCAGTCAATTGTAAAGGATTACTTTTGTTTTGGAAGACATAGAAATACTGATTGTTTCTACTTGTGTCAAACATATTCTTCTATTCCTAAGCAGCTAATTCGTGACAATGCAAATTTAATTGTTATTTTTCAACAAGACAATACAAATTTAAAACATGTTTATAATGATCACGTTAACGTTGATATGACCTTTAATCAGTTTAAAGAAATGTGTTTATTGTGCTGGCGAGAGAAATTTGGATTCATGGTAATAGATAAAGATTCCGGTATAAATTCAGGTAGATATCGAAAAGGTTTCGATTCCTACATTTACTTATAAAAACAACACCACTAGACAAAAACAGCTATTTCAAAATATACAGTCATGAATGAACAATTAGCAAGACAACTTGTTAAATCAAGAAAGGCAGTTAAGAAAAAATTTCAAGCTTTAAAAAATGCTGAATTTGAGTCTCATTCGAGGCTGGAAGAAACTTATAAACCAATAACACAACCTTTGCAAGAATTAATTTCAACCATTGGTAAAATTGAACCTGTTGTCATAAAGGATGAGGAGCCGTCATTTACAAGGTTTTATAAAACATCAACCCCCCAAAGAACAAAAAACATAAGAAAAACTGGGAAGACCCCAGTTATACCAACAGAAATACCCTCCTTTTTTGATACTAGCGTCGCTTCAGTGAGTCATATCCCAACCATACAAGAAACTAGTGTTATAGCTGAAACAGAGCCATTATCTTCATCATCCGATTCAACGATAGGAAATCTTTCAGATCTATTGGAACAAACTAGACAAACAATCCAGACTTATGTTGGTACACCTGGATATCAAGATTGGCTAAACGACTTTGACAACTTACCTCGTAAATACATTGATGAAGGTGTCAAGGATTTAGAACATACGTTTGATCACCATTATGGTATAGTTCATGATTTGGAAACGGAAAAATTTTTTTTTGGACTAACACAAGAACCTGTAGAAATTATTGGAAAAGATATTAAAGTAAAAGAGATTACCTATCAAGGCACCCCCGGTTTATATGAATTAATATTTAAAAAAGATCCAAAAGGTTACAGTGCTAAAGACTTGGATAATTATATGGATATTCTAGCACGAACTAATGCATATCGTAGGAATAATAGTCCTGACGAGCAAGTTCAAGGGAATGGATCGCGTAAATATGTTACAATAATTGGACCATACTTACAAAAAAAAGGAATAACAAAAACAAGAGCTCTTAATCCTGCAGCCGAAAGGTTTATCTCAACATTCACAAGACGTAAGGCTCCGTATAGAGCTCAAAGAACAACTACAGAAGGATCAGGTTTAACTCTTAAAGTTAATAAAAATAATACTGATTATGTATATTGGGATAATGTTAACGAGCTTGTTGATAGACTTCGTTTATTGGTGGCCTCAACGAATGCTGGCCATACCGGTCATAATAATGAAGCAATATCAATCATTGAGGAGCTCAAGGAGGCTAACGTCATCATATAAGTGAATGTTACACCTGTTTCAGAACACTTACAAAATGACTATCGACAAATTTGGTCGCCACATTTCAAAAAATTTAAATTATATTGAAAACAAGGTAGTTGAACACTTTAAATATGAATTGCAACAAAATCACTTGGAAACTTCAAATTTTAAAAAAGAATTAATGATACAAAATAAACGATCACTTGAAAATGTTGAAAATATTAGCAATGTGACGAAAAAGTTAAAATTTTGTGAAGACCAAGTACTAACATTAGAGCAAAAATATACACAGGAAGAAAATTCCGGCAAGGAAACTATAAAAAATATCAACAAGAGAATATTAAATAATACAAGTGAAAATATCGCCTTGAAAGCTGATATTGAAAAAATAAACGAAATAATGAACACAAAAATTAAAGAAGTAGTATTTTTCAATGCAAAGGAAAAAATTAAAGCCTTTAGAGCAAATGTTGAAAATTTAAATACAACTAAAGCAGAAATAGTGGATAGTTTTCTTAATGGTCGACAAATTTATGAGCTGCCTTTATCAGAAAGGCGGATTGTAATTAGTATTAATTCTGTCTTGCAAAGCATTGTTAAGAAATTACATGAAGAAATAAATAACATAGATAAAGGGATGGGCGAACTAGACACAATACTTAATCCTACATCACTAAAATATCTAAACACTAAAATTAAAGATAATCTTGATGATGTAAGCAAAAATATTGATAAAATTGTCGAATATTTTAAAGAAGATACAGTAATTTTAAGTGAAAAGCTTAAAGAATGGGATAACACGTATAAAAGCTATTGGGATAGTTATTTTGTTAAATCATTTGATTAATCGTAATGTCTATCGCTAAGGAAACAGTTGTCGACGAATTACATAAACCTGCTAGGAGAAATTACAAAAGGAGAAGGGTGGTTATTAGGAGCTTGAACGACTTGTGGCAGGCTGATTTGGTAGAAATGCTTCCCTATGCAAAATTAAACAGGGGATATAGATATATTTTGATAGTAATAAACACATTTTCAAAATACGTCTGGGCTCAACCCCTTAAAAGTAAGCAAGGAAAAGAGGTTACTCGAGCTATGAAAACAATATTAGACCAAACCAGTAAACCCACAAATTTACAAACTGATTTAGGCAAGGAGTTTTACAATAAAGATTTTCAACAGCTTATGAACGAGTTTAAAATCAATCATTACAGCACTTTTTCCAACCTGAAAGCAAGTATAGTTGAACGCGTTAATCGAACTCTTAAAAATATTATGTGGAAATATTTTAGTAATCAAGGTAGTTATAAATGGTATACAGCGTTGCCAAGTATTGTTGAAAAATATAATAATACCACTCATAGCACTACTGGTTATAAACCGGTTGATGTTAACCCAGGAAATGAAAAAACAATATTACAAAATTCTTTCACTTTTAAAAAAATAGTCGACTTGGATCGTAGAAAGTTTAAAGTTAATGACTTTGTTCGCATTTCGAAGCAAAGGGAGTTGTTCGCAAAAGGCTATACACCCAATTGGTCGACTGAAATTTTTCAAATAAGAAAAGTAAACCTGACAAACCCCACCACGTATCTTCTGAAAGATGAGAAAAATGAAAAAATTGAAGGTGGATTCTATCAAGAGGAGTTACAAAAAGTGCAATATCCAGACGTATATTTAGTTGAAAAAATATTAAGAAAAAAAGGAAGTCAAGTATTTGTTAAATGGTTGGGCCTTGACAAATCTAACAATTCATGGATTCCCAAAAAAGATGTTTTGTAATATATTATAATTAAGAAATAAAACAAGTATGTTAATCAAATGTATTTTATTACTAATTAAACCTATTAGCATATATTCTATGTTTTTCATTTAAAATATTAAAAAGTTCAATTTCAAATTGCTGAATTCGTCTTTTGAATCGTAGTTGGTCCAGATATTGGCTTCTAAAATTACTCTTTCGGGCGCTCCTATAGGCAAAGGACCATACCACAAGCATATGAACTTCATTTTGCTCACTGAAAGTCACTGTTTTCTTCATATTTCCTTTTCTGTCCATTTCTCATAATCAAATTTTCCAACTCGTTCGGAAATATTGTCAGCAACTCGAACATTGTGCATACATTTTCGCTGTTTGGATTATGATTTGGATTTAAAACATTATATATGTTTGCAAGCAGGTCCCCTGAATGTTTCAGACTAGTTTTAAACACATTGAAATATTGTGGAAACTCCTGTCTTTTAATTATTTGAATCCTGTAATTAATTAGTTCCTTAAGAGCCCATAAATTGTCCATGGACTCGCAAGCAAGAGTCACGTAATAGCCATCACTTTTTTTAATTTTTATTACAGGCTGTTGTTGATACATTTCGAAATAAACTGTGAAATTTGCAAACTTTACAGGAGTCGTGTCCGCATTAAGTGAATAAAAATACCCCATCAGAATGCCTTGATAAGAAAGTAAATTTTTCCAGTCTTCTTCAGACAGGAATATTTTGAAACCATTGTGACCGCCAATAATTACTTTCGGGGCAAAATTCTCCAAATTTAACCCAATGCTTATAAATTTTGTTGAGGACTTGTTCAAGTAATAGATTTTAGCATTTAAAATTTTTTCATTAAATTTATTTTCACTGCTAACCTCACTTTTGTTTGGGGGATACTCAAAACCTTGATTAAATGTCGAATACATCTTGTTTAGTGAATTGTAAGACAAAAATGCATTCTTATTATAACCGTCTCCCTACCAACTTTCCTTAAAAGGTCAAGGTATGTGAACATTAAAGCACAACAGATTTTTTTTTTTCTTAATACATTTATTTCATATTAACATAACTAGGTATAAACATATTTAGTAGAAATAGCAGAATAATAAACAGTGGTACTAGTATTTTATAATCGTTTTGGGTCCCTTGTAATATTTGGTCTTTCATTTTATATCGCCACATACACTCCATTAGATCACAGTTTTTATGAAATTTATAATGTTCCTCAATGGGAGAGTCCTGAGATCTCCAATCAAATATCTCTACCCCGCAGTAATAACATCGACAAGAATCCTCAATCATCAGATAGTAAAATCCACAGATTGCTAATATTTCAGGTGATAATTTTCCTGTCCATCTTTTAAACGAGCGTATTCTTTGATCGTATGTTCTATAAGAAACATTGTCAATTTCCTTATCAAAGGATTCTGCACACATTATTAATAATTGATTAAAACTGAAATATTTCACAGTTGTGGACCTTAATATACTCACAATTGAGGCGGGAGTTACCAATTTTCTTGATCCTTAGACCACTCGTAGAGAGGGATATCCTGGTGACCCAATGCGAGACTATCGAAAGAATTTGGAATCTTATAGCGCTTATCGTCGGTCGACGTAAGGGCTACTTTATTAACGAGCTCCGTAAAAATATTATGTGACCTAGATCTGAACAAATACATACTACAAAAAGTTTTAGAGTTATTTTCAACAACATCCTTGTAATGAGTCAAGTTCAATTGTTTATTAATACTACTTTTTTTAATTCCTTTCGCTTTTTTAAGTAACGTTTTTTTAGTTTTAACACAATAAGCTTTAGCACCGGTGCCATAAAAGCTTTCTATGGGTTCGCCAGCATATTCGTCTTTAAATTTACCTACTACAGCTTTTGTTATTGGCATGTCGTGTATGTTATTAGGCTTGTAATTTGAGGTGTCAAAGTCTTCGATATGATGTTTAATATCTTCATATACATTTTCGGTCTCGATTTCCAAGATAAACGAGTCAGTATCTGTGTACAGTAGTTTAACCTTTTCTTGATATAATGGTTTTAAGAAATCGTAAAGGAAACTATACATAACCGTTTTAGATAGGTCTAAAATAGAGAATCCTGCGTACACGGGCTTATCATAGTTGATCAAAACTTTTTGCATGTGAATAGCAGCCAAGTTTTCATTATACACAAATGAGTCTTTAAAATATGGTTTTGAAATAAGGTTTTCCGCACCGTCCTTTCGTACATTTTTTGACCACTCTGTAACCAACCTAATGTCAGTTCTTTTTTCAACATTTTCCATCGTCTTCCCATATATACTGTTATTAGCCAATTTATACGTACTTCTTTCAAACTCGGTTTTAGATTCGTTTCTTAATTTTGTGTTTAAATCGATATACTTTTTTAGCCAAGGTGATTGAGTAAACTCTAACACTCTGTGAATTTTAGTTAATTTTAGTCCATGTTGAAGGCACTGCTTAAGTAACATGTAATGAATCACGTACTTTTCCTTGTTTTTTAAATTTGGAATTAATTTTGAACATTTAGAATTGGGCGGTTGATAACTTTCAGGACAAAAAGGAAATTCACTATGTAGATCATGTAGCTCACCCGGGTAGGCCAGATCCACTTCTAAAACATACCCCTTATCAGACGTATCGGAAATATTTGTGACATTAAAATTTGCAATTTCTTCTGGAGATAACCAAATAAAATCTTTTTGTGGTAGGTATTGAGACATTGCCTTTCCGTACAGGTTATTTGCATCCACGTATAAAATATACTTATCGGGTTTAGACTTATCGTGATTTGGCATAAACCGATTATTTGCTTCGGATTTCCTACAAACACAGGTACTGACCCCTCCTCTTACACTATCTTTAAAAAAATGTAACATGTTTACGTCCGTCAATAATTCTAATTCCGTCCCTGAGTGTAATAAAAAAGCAGAAAAGCTGAAACTCGGAAAACTTATATAGGCCACGGGATCTAGAGTGTATGTATTAAGACAAGTTTTCCTAAAGTTTTGAAATACATCTGCCAAAAGTAAAACGTCAGATTTCAAATAGATATCAGAATATTGCCCAATAGACTTACACTCAAACAAGTTCCATACCTTCTTTGCGCGTTCGTACTCTTGGTCACTAATATGTTCCTCTATCAAGTCATTATAAAATTGTTCTTTTTCGGGCAATGAGGCTTCTTGTAATTTTGTGTAACTATCGATGTAGTTATAAGGAAAAACACCTTTTTGACGAATAAAATCAAACTGTTCCTTATCCTTAAAATATTTTGATATTTCCAAGCATTGCTCATCTTTTAAAGTTTCCGCAAGTTTTGATAAAGAATAGGGTAAAAATTGAAAAGAGTCTATAAACCTAATGGAAAAACATTTTTTCTTTTGTTTTCCAGTTTTTTTATCGAAATATAGACCTACCTCAAGAAACTTCTCAAAGGTAATATATTTTTCCTTATTTTGGGCAATTACCTTCAGCCGTTCCTTGTTCTGGCAAAGGTTTTTTATAAATAGATGGGTATCGTAATTTTTTAGGTTATGTAAGACAACAGGAATGAAATTGGGTATCTTAAAATTTAAGTTACACACTGAATGTGCGGGCCCCCGGTACTTCCCAGTCAGATGACAGTGATCCGCAACTTTTTCTTTCTCTGTTTCGATTATTTTTTTACAAATGTGACACTCCTTTGTATAAGTATGACGTAATTTTTCCAATTCACTTAAAGGGTTCATTGGTTTTTTGTGGTGTAAATATTTATTATAAATAGAGTATACATCTCTGTCTAACATATCTATAAAAACCTTTGCACAATCAAGGCCCTGAAAAAGTTCAAATTTTGAAGCCTCATCGTCAAAAGAACACTTTATGTAATACGCGAAGGAATATGGAACATGTTCGTATTTTTTCAACGTGTAAGGACGGTTTGCTTCCAAGTCATTGGTCCCATTATTTAAAGGTTTAAGAATACATTCGAAATCTGCGTAAATGACGAATGGAACTTCCATTTTTTTTTCAATATTAGTAAATTTCAAAATATTTCCCGGTACCATGTTGCCAAATTTATCTATTTTATTTTCTGTGCTTGGTAAAGTAACACGTATATGACCGCAGTCGTAAATGGTATGTTTGGTTAATTCTTCATTAGATGTAAAATATTGGAGACAGCCGTCACAAAAATATTTTTTTCCATTGTGTTTAGTTATTTGACTAGAAACTAACCTAGACAAATCGGAAATTAAACAATAGTGGAAATTCCCATCGTCATCGCCTATTAACAATAAATTAATGTGTTTATTTTGTTTGACCTTTGTATAATGTAAAGGCCCAATCACTTCATACTTGGATTTAAAATCTGTTTTTAGTTTTTCTAAGCCATAAACGTTAATCGATACATTATTTTGCAATTCAAATTTTGAGATATTAATAATTTTAACGGGAGTTTCAATACCTGAAATATCCAAGACATCTGCAAAATGTGGGTATGATGATGTTTCAAACTCTAATCCCGTAGGGGGGTGCAAGGCTGCAACGACTGACCAGAAGAAACAAAATTCATCATTGTTCCTGATATTGATTGTAGCACGTTTCATCTGAATTTCCTGGGGTAGTTCAATATGCGAAGAAGCTCTGAGGGGGTTGTATTTATTAACGTTAACTTCCAAATGAATAATGTTGATCAAGCTCCATCCTGTAAAAGACAACTTTTAGAACTATGTTCAAAAACAGAGATGTTACCTTAAAATTTAAAATAATTTCTTTTTACCTGAGTCTCTTTCTGCCATTTCGTCAGTTTTTACGTCGATTATCTTGCACATATCTGCAATATACTGGGCTAGGTCCGAAGCTTGACAAAGTGTTTCAAATCTAGTGTTAAAAGACTTCACACTATGAATTCCATTAACGGGATTTACATATAGTCCAAACAACTCCAAATTTGATTTAATGCACGTATGTTTTTGTACTTCTGCTCCTAATAAGTCCATCACTTTTTGAAATATGTCACCAAAAAATGTATTCACGTTAATATGGTGCCCCTCAGGTTTGATTCTGTAGGATATGATTCTTCCTTTAAAGGCAGCCTTAATCGTTTCAATACCATTTGAAAATTTTGCAACATTATTTTTATGTTCGTTTGTGCGCAGATGACTCGTAAATAACATTGTTGCGCAGAATTTTTTACAATCTGCACAATATTTCGATGTTGGTTCTAAAAACAAATATATAATTTACAGTCTTGCAAAAGCGGAACATTGCATTGACTCTTATTAACAAATATTATCCTTACCTGTTTTCTTAGAAGTTTTCTGCCTTTTCGCTTTTTTCATCTCATTCAACTGTGATTTCTTCCGATCACAGTACTGTTTCAAGTGACGCAGTAAACTATCTTTTCTGGAAAATGACTTGTTGCAGGTGATACAAACGTGCGCCATTTCCTTTTAATTACAATTTGTAATAAATACAACTTAGTGAACCTCTGAGTAACCAGTTTCAATTAACTAAGAAATATCTTATGTTATCTTTTAATACTATCGAGGGTGTGTGTGGGGGAGGGAGAAATTAATTAACTATTGAGAAAAATTCTGTTCTATATTGTTCGCGCATTTTTCAAATACTTCCACTATTCGATTCCATTTCTGTCTTTCCCTTAAGGTCATATTATCCGTACGATACTCTGAAAAATCTGTTAAACATACGCGTAAACTCATTAAAGTAGCTTTAATTTTACGTTTTTTCCTTTATACTTCATCTTTACTTATCTCTGATTTTTTAATTGAAAAATTTTTATCTTTAGTTTGTGTTCCCACGTTCAAAAGATTAGTATTGTTTGTTTGTACTGAAACGGAATTTTTTTCTTTTTAGAAGCATTATTTGATACTATATCACAAGGAGTTAATTCATTGGGAAGCCCCTCAAAATTACTAGCAAGCAAACTAGCATTTTTTGACAAGAGATCTTTGCTCGCTGTTGATTCTTCGTCAGCCCTAGTTATTTCTGGTTTAAAAATAATTCCTGATTGCTTTGGTAATTCTAACAACCCATTACCCTTTAAATCTGTTTGCCCTATGGTATCTAATTCATCTACAATTTTTTTAATGGCCTCTGCAGAATATAAATCTTGATCAAATATATCATTATTCAACACCGGAGATAAACAATTAAACACCTTGTCTGAATCATCACTAACCTTTTTTGCTGGAATTAAAATATTTTGTAATACATTAATAACTGGTTTCTCTGGGTTACCCGACGAGGTATTCATTACACGCACGTTCAGTAAAGATATCAAACTATTCTGACTATTTATAGGATTAACATGTCTGTGGAGATTTCTATTTTTATCACACAGCAGTGAGAAAGTGAAAGTATCAATGCACCCAAGAGGTAAGTCTGCCAATTACACAAATCACAATTAGTCATAAACCAACTGTGACGTCAGCCGCTCCGTCTAACCTTGAAGATCCAGTCGCTCCCATCGACCATAGTTGCTCTGGATGAGAGTTGTCGATCCCCTCGAATATCCCGCAGACGCCACCCAAGCAAGCCAGCGAGGAGAAAATTGTGAAATATATTAATGGCAATAAAACAATTTACTTGAATGTTATCTTTTATTTCTCTTTTTATACAGTAAGTACAAAAAAAAAACATTTACTATTTCTTAGTCATTTCGAATTAAAGCAATATTTTCTTTTAAACCTATTATTCTAAATTCGAGCATTAATTAAATATTTAGGAAGAATACAATTAAATCGCAAAATTATACTGTGACATAATTAAAATCCCAGGTCATGCTGATGTCTGGGTGAAAGCCGATCCGTTAGACGTCGCAGCATGAAATTCGTACGGTTAGAGTGTGCGGGTCTGCTCTCAAGCGAATAATAAGGGAAAGGGGAATATCTGAACTCTCATATTGAGTGTTGTGGTTGTGCTCTCAAGCGAATAATAAGGGAAAGGGAATATCTGAACTCTCATATTGAATGAGGTGGTTGTGCTCTCAAGCGAATAATAAGGGAAAGGGAAGTGGCTGAACTCTCATATTGAATGAGGTGGTTGTGCTCTCAAGCGAATAATAAGGGACTGAGAGTGTGGCCACACTCTCATTGGGTTGTGTGGCGGCACTCTCAGTAACTATATACTGGTATAGAGGGCTGCCCAAAAGTCAGGAATAAAATTAATATAGCTTTAACCTGTAACTTTTGGGGAAAATGCTCGGACACGTCAATTTAGTTTTAAATATGCTCACATTTTGACGTTATTCGTTTGTTTTTTATAGACATTTGATTAACCATTAGATTGGAGACACATAACATACCGGATGAAGCCATTCGAAATTCCGTCGACGGATTTTACCATCGTCTGGAAGCATGCCAAGTAGAGGGTGGAGGACATTTCCAGCATTTGCCACGTTAAGCCACCTGTTTGTTGTGTTTTGTTTTGCTTCGTTACATTTTTATTTTTTTTGGAAAAATAAATAAGAAATTAACCATCACTATTGTTAAGTCACAAAATGTCAGAACGTGAAACAATGAAGATTTCTTACCTTGAAAGGTAAAAAAAACATCGATGATTTATTATTTCCGCTTATTTAAATAGGGATTTTTTTAAAATTTTAACAGTCGCCATTTTGAAATAGCTTGACGGAATCGCGCCAAAACTTATGAGCATACTGTACGAGATATTAGCTTTCAACTAATGTATCACAAGCTGTATGTTTACATTTAAAAAAAAAGATCGATGTCGTCATATCTTTGACAAATGTCTATAAAAAAACAAACGAATAACGTCAAAATGTGAGCATATATAAAACTAAATTGAAGTGTGCGAGCATTTTCCCTAAAATTTACAGGTTAAGGCTATAATAATTTTATTCCGGACTTCTGGGCAGCCCTGTATATACGTACGCGTGTACCTACTACTGCTTAGCATGCAGCTCGACTTTTCACTATATTTTGTATCCTTGCACCTACGTTCATTCACACATGATGTGTTGGGTACTATAAACTTTTAAAGTTAGATTTCGAGAAATGTACCACTGTTTGTCATTGCAGTGGGTTCGCAATAGTCGCTATAGGCCTGCAATCGACCTAGTGCTCTTTGCGGCAGACCGACTTTCAAGCGACAGACACGCACTTGCCTTCCAGGAAAGCATTGGATGTGTGTAGGACGGTTATAAAATCAATTAAACGACTTTGCGATTGACAAGAAAAGGCATGATTTATTTAATTGTAAGAGCGTTTTTGGGCAGCCAAACGGCTTTATTTAAATTTACAGCTTCGCGAAACTGTTGTTCAGATGATTCTTAAATATTTTTTGTGGACATTAGTCCAGTTGATAAATAATCTGCATAATATTCAGTTGCTTTTTAATATATATACCGGGTGGCCCACTCTCAACGCAGGATTCCATAGCATCTAAACTACTCAATTTTTAAATATTTTTCAAAAACACAGTTATAGGGAGGCATTAGACCTACAATTTAAAATTATTTCGAATTATACAGGGTCTCCCGAATAGTCAAGAAATATCGAGCATACTTTTTTTAAATGGGACACCCTACATAATATGATCTTTTTGGATTGTTTGATCAATTCGAAGAATATTTTGTATAACATACCGTATGCTTAAATTTATTAGTTTTTGAGATATTAACGATTTTTCAAAAATTTGGTATTTTGTAACACCAAAAAACATGCACCTGTCGGTAGTACAGAGAAGCAGTAATACGTGAAATTTCTTTAGGTACGTCTTGTTACAGTTCGAAAATTGCACTTCATAAGTTTGATTATCTATGTTAAGTTTTCGGTTTTAAATTGTTAAAATACATATGTGGACTCTCACCTTAAACATTAATTACCTACTAATTAAGTTACCTGTACCTAATAGCCAAAATTTCCATTATGTTTAGTTTCAAACCTTTGTTGATGTTTATATTCCAGGAATGTTTTGTATCTTGCAAGACATAGCCAAGTAGATTGATTTCTCTGTTCCTTGTTTGATACTACTTGCAGACAGGTTTGATTTAAAATCTTTGTTCTAATTGATTGGTAATTGATAAACTTTTCAAGTTATCAATATAAATAACTTCTTGTGCTTGAGATGTAGGTTAAATGTCTCGAATGTTGTAAATCAGCTGTTTTTAAGAAAATCGATAATAGGTCAGTGTCAGACTGACAGTTTCTGCGCATTTTCAAAGCCACGTCTGGTTAATTTTTGCTTGGTCGCGTGGGTTGACTTCGGTCGCCGTAAGTTTTCTATGTTATTAAAAGAGGTTAGTTTCCGTAGATAGGGTTGACTAATTTTTGTCATTGTTTTGTTTTGGTAACTATGTAAGTGGGAGAAAAATAAGAATCGCCCCTTTCGACCATGGACACTGGAAGTTAAAGCACGTTTGTGGAAATAGCTCCCCAAGTTTAGTTTTTTTGGGCCGTGCAGGCTAATGTAGTGCCGATAAAGCATCCACAAATGTTTTAAAAAGGGTATGGCTTTGTAGTTTGCCTATTCTTTGGGCGGAATGCCGATTTAAAATGCTTTAATGAACTTTAACAGCGGTCATAGACGCCATTTGGTAAATTGAAGCCCTCGTTAGTTATTTGAGGTAAGTTTAAACTTTAGTATCTAATTACCCTCGTTGGGTGTTATGAAATATTTCTTTTTCATGTTGTAGGTATATCTAAAATTCGATTTTAAGGTATTTTTTGTTAGGGGCTTAAAGTCCGAGTTCAAACTAGAGTGCTAGTTTTCTTTGTTGGAACTGCCTGGACGCGGGACGTGCCAGTTGCCATGTACCAATTAAATTCTTGGAGACTAGCTGTGTAGCAGTATCCACGTTAGCTATTTGAGAGATCATGGGTAGCACGTAAAGTTGCAGCTAATTATCATTACTCTGTGTTCATTTTTCTTTAAAAAGTAGTCAACTTAAAATCTTAATATTCTGCATTTGCGTATTGTTTGATATACAGTGTTTTGATAAAGTTTTGAGCCCATGTTATGTACAGAGCTTGTGCAATGTAAACGTGTCGCGTATGTCAACATAGCGTTAAGACGTCACAAGAGTCTCTAGTAGTTCAGACGTTAGGTAGTCTGTTACAGCTACTTTTGTTGTAAATATAGTTACAATTTATGATTATAAAGTAAATATATTTGTTTCCCGGCTAAAGGCCATTTGTTCTTTTAAATTTACCACTTGTAACTTTGACATTTTAACTTATCTATGGCCGAGTGGCTAGCATGCTTATTGAGTAACCACAGGTACTCGTAAGATATTGTATTATACTCTAACAGAGATTTTATGGTAAATTCAGTTAGTTGTGAGAGGTTCTTGCACAGACCTTGCGGAAATTTCTAGTCTGAGGCAATGTCCTGGATGTAGGTCTATGTGGCTGCCAGATCAGACTGAACAGTGTAGGTCTGACAGTTGCCGTCTTGTACAAGACCCTGTCAAACAGGGTTTGACTTTTTGCTTTCTTGTATCGATAACTTTATAAATTTAAACCTTCAGAAATTTTATTGTCAAACCTAGTACTATCACTTTAATATTTCATTTCACTTATTTATCTTTTCAACTTTAAGTATCTATTGTCCACCAAAGTAAGAGGAGCTTGCATTTATAAAACAAAGTAACCAAGGGCTTAACACCACTTTAAGAATAAATATTTGGATTGGCCTCTGCGAACATTTGGCTTTTATTTTAAATAGAGTGACTTTGAGGGCTTGAGTGAATGAGAGCTTATAAGAAGCTAGTGTATACCGATGGTGACATAAGTGTTTTTTTTTTTCCTAGTTTGTTTTTTTCTGAGGCCAAACACTAGAACCTTTGAAGGCTTTTAAGTAAAATAAAACTAAGGTGGCGCCTTCAGGATTTGACTTTATCTTACTTATATAAGAGTGCTAAACCTCTCAATCTAGAGACAAAATAGCGAACCTACCCTGAGTTGAGCTAGCTAGGGGGTGTCTGAAAAGCATTCTCCAGGGCGTAGGGTTGCCAGAGTAAGGGTGGATAGGTTGCCTTGTCGCAGTTTATTTTAGGTTATCCTAAGGACAAATGTTATTGTTTAGGGTGTATTTTGGTTTATTATAACACTTAGTAATTGTTTCGGTTTTTTTTTTCATAACAGTCTAAACGGGCAACATAAAACAAAATGGTAACTTCCATATACTGCAATTTAAACAAACAACACAAGTCGAAAAAGAGATGTACATTTGAAAAGCAAGACAAAAAAAAGAAAAGACTCGGTAATATTGCAAGTATTTTCGATGGAGGAGCGATCAACAGGCAAAACATTAAAAATACTAAAAAATTTTGGCTATATTACTAGGCAATATTATATCGCAATATATTTCTGCATTATGATATGGCTGACACTGTTTCCAGCAACTTCCAGCTACACTATTGCAGCAACATGTGACCCGTTAAGAAGCACCTTTACAGATATTGCTTTATTTGTACTGCTTGTTCATTGAGATCGGGATTCTGTATCTAAAATTTATTGTACAATTAGGGACGATCTATCTAAAGTAGTAATTTATAAAAAAAAATATAGTAAATGGCTAGGGACATGTGATCTGTGCAGTTCTTTTCCCTTGCCTTGTGCAACAATATTTTATTAATTGTCCTGTAATTATATAAATTAGCCTCAAAACGTAAATTAATTATTATCAAGCTATGTATTGTCAAACTATTTAGAACGGATCTATATACATATTTGTATTACATATCACGAGCAACCAATTACCATGTTGCGAACCTAATTGACAGCCCAATTAACATTCAAACAATTATTATTATACCATTGCTATACACATAAAAAATAGTGGGTATTAACAATGGGGTCTACACAATTATTACTATATTTAGTATTCTTTTGATAGTGTCATACAATTACTATAGTTTAAACCGGGCAGCAAGTGAAGTTTTTTAAATGGTCATGTGGGGAAAATAAATCAATATGTTAAGTACCTACTTTAAAATAATTGACATTTGTTCACACTTTTGTTAATTGCTTTAAGGCTTTTGTTAAATGATCGTTCTGTCTTCAGGAGATAACATTTTAATAAAATCGTGAAGTTGTTAGTGTTCATGTTTTTTTTTTCGAGGGTCCGTCCAAATGCTGGATGCACTTCGGTCAGGTTTGGCCCATTGTGCTTCCCTAATTTATGTCAGTTTCTTGCACTAGTTTGTGTAGGTCAACTGGCGAGAGTGTCGGAATATCCTTTGATTCTAGTCGTCTTTTCCCAAGTTTTTGGTGCTTCTACCGATCCAATGACTCACAGTGGCAGATACTATTATGCTGTACCGTTTCACTTTCCCGTTCACATAACCTGCAGCTTAGCTCTCTGTTGTACAGTTGCATACTGTGCAGGTGCTTCTTAACGACCGTCCTGTCAGAATTCCTATAGTAATTCTCAGCTGATTTCTGCTCATCAGAAGTAACTGTCGTTATTTTAAGGGACTGGGCCCCCAATAAAATATTTGCTATGGATTATTACCTGAATGCTGTTCCAGCAGATTTTTTGTCCATTCCTTGTCCATCGTTTTATAATATCTCGTACTGTACACCTCGGGACTCCGAGTGACGGTTCTGAATCTATGAATGTTTCTTCCGAAGCCATTATTACCTTCATGTCCTGGTTTCTATAGTAGTTTGTTAGCTTTTGCCAGGGTCACTAGTTCCTTTTGGCATTTCCGTACCAGTCTTGATGTCATGCATGCATGTTAGCGCTCTAAGGGCTGCTTGGCTGTTGTTTTTATACGCACACTGTAGGATGGCGTAGATTACCGCTTGGAAAACCCAGGGAGAAATAAGCATCGTTCTCCGGTTTTACTCCATGTATCCCTGCTCCGGTGCCAGTGTATTGCGCCAGGAGAATCTAGTGTTTTATTGTTCTACGCATCCCGTTCGTCGATTACTGTCTTGATTAGTTCATATGGTCTGATACCATTTCTAACTCAGGTCCCCTTTTGGTATCGCATAGAAGTTCGTGTTCAAATCTATACCCCAAGAAAGGGACGTAGACCTCTGTAGCCTGTATAGTAGTATGGTCCCATTTTTGCCTCTCCTTAATCATTGGAGTGGAGGAAGGTCTAAGATGTTCTCCATTGCGGATGTGGGGGTCGATTTTTTGACCCCTGTGGTGCACTTGCAAGCCAGTCTTTGAAGGCCTCGCTTCCTAGATTTGATATTATACTTTTCTGCCGTGTCTTTGGCCACCAGACCAGTGATTGCAAGTCTCACTATCCTAGTATACAGGGTGTCCCACATTCGAGCCTCATCATGGGGATCTCGGAAACTATAAGAGATACAGCATCGGTCAAATTATGGCAAAGTTGCGGAATTTTGTGCAGAGCAATATGGTAAAAAAATATCTGAGCTATCTTTTTTAGTTTTATAAATATTAAAAAAAAACAAAAATATTGAATTTTGGTTTTTTTAAATTGGACGACTTATTTTATCCGCTACAAAAAAACAAACACAACATTGTGAAGGCAACTTTTTTCGCTTCATATCGTGGTGTTCTTAGAATTTCGTTTCAACGTTTCGTTTTCGTGGAACTATTATCAACTTTAATTTTTTAAATACGGACCTGCATTTTTTATTTTATTTTTTGAAATCTCTTTAAGCCCTGAATTTAACCATGTAGCGCACTTAATTATATCTAGACGTTTTGATGCCATTATTACATCATCAGGAATGTGATAATTAATTTTTAAATAAATACGACCCTGGAATTTATTTAAAGTATTTTTTTAAAGAAAAAAAATGAATTTGCATGCCATGTAATAGTAGCCAACTTTTGGAGCAAACAATAGCCCATTAACCAATTTATTGAACGCCAATATCTTGGCATTCGCCAACTCAAGCCTGATTTTCGGTTATCTAGAAATAATGATGTCTGATTGTCAAACAGGTATTTAACAAATTGTTTAAGACACCTCACAAGATATTTTTGTTTAATTTGTTTTACTCACAAGAGGATATAATATGAATAATATAAATTTTTTAAATAAAAGAGAGTAAATGAAAAATGAAGAAATCTTATAACACATTTATAAATGAATAATATATTATGTAGGAAATAAATAAAAACGGAAAATAACAGAAACAAAAAGTAAAAAACTGATTATATTAAGTGTTCAAACAAGTGCCCTTCCTCTCGAATGCATTTTTGAGTAAGCCTCCTTAATTTAAATATCGCCCGTTGAATAACCCGTGCGGGGATTGCCCTGACTTCTCGGATTAAATTTCCTCGTAAAACATTAATATCGCGTGGCGTATTACGGTACAGACGATTTTGTAGGTACCCCCAAAGAAAATAATCCAACGGATTTAAATCAGGACTTCTTGCTGGCCATCGTTTAAATCCACGATTTCCAATCCATTTATTTGGAAAAATTTCGTTTAGTAACTCGGTTTCTTCTCTTCCATTATGAGGCGGAGCGCCATCTTGCTGCCACCATAAGTGTCTCCAAAGGCTCGAGATCTAATGCGTCCAAAATATTATTATTTATTATATCCCAATATCTTCGCGAGTTGAGGTTGCCTTCATAAATAAAGGGTCCAATAATTTTATTGTTCCACATTCCAACCCACACATTAAAAGAAAGTCGTCCTTGAGGTCTTACTTCCTGATTTTGTCTGGGATTTTCCACAGACCAATAATGTTCATTGTGTCTATTAAATAATCCATTGGTTGTAAAATTGTATTCATCAGTCCAAATGACTTTGTTTAAAAAATTATCATCTTCATTTAGTTTGAAGCTAAGCCAATTACAAAATTCAAGTCTTCTTTCTGAATCACCAGGCCTAAGCGTTTGACTGATATGAATTTTGTATGGTTTGTATCCGTGAGAATTTAAGGTTCTCCAGATCCTCATCCTCGGTTTTTCTAGTTCGTTGGAGAAATGCCTAGTTGAAGCGCGAGGGGCATAATTAACCTTAAATAAAATTTTCTAAATAGAAAATTTGGTAATTTTTTAAAATAAATTAAAACTTACCGAATTGATAATATTTTGTTGTTCTTCCGGTTCCATACGTGTTCCATAGTTTACTCTTGGTTTATTGAAACTACCATACTCGGCTAAATTTCTATCAAGTGTAGCAAAATAAGTATAATGAGGCTGTAAGCGTTCAGGATAGTCCTGAAAATAACGCTGACAAGAAATTTGTGAATTCCTATTGGAAGAATAATAAACTCGTAACATGTCGCGTTTTTCTAAAGCAGAAAACATAATTTTGCTGAAATATTCAACATAAAAATATGGTGACAATTGTCAACATAATTAGGCCACACAATCAAGTAAGCATAAAGTTGACGTCTAAGCCACCTTTGTTTTTTTTTTTAGTTTTACTTTATACTTTGTTATTATAAAAACTAAAATATATGTTATATATTATTATACGAAATTAATTCTTTATAACTAATAAATTCTGGCTCCACTTATATGTTGTATTTGGTAAAAAAAATAAGTAACACCAGGGCCGTATTAATTTAAAATTAATTATCACATTCCTGATGATGTAATAATGGCATCAAAACGTCTAGATATAATTAAGTGCGCTACATGGTTGAATTCAGGGCTTAAAGAAATTTCAAAAAATAAAATAAAAAATGCAGGTCCGTATTTAAAAAATTAAAGTTGATAATAGTTCCACGAAAACGAAACGTTGAAACGAAATTCTAAGAACACCACGATATGGAGCGAAAAAATGTGCCTTCACAATGTTGTGTTTGTTTTTTTGTAGCGGATAAAATAAGTCGTCCAATTTAAAAAAACCAAAATTCAATATTTTTGTTTTTTTTTAATATTTCTAAAACTAAAAAAGATAGCTCAGATATTTTTTTACCATATTACTGGGCACCAAATTCCGCAACTTTGCCATAATTTGACCGATGCTGTATCTCTTATAGTTTCCGAGATCCCCATGATGAGGCTCGAATGTGGGACACCCTGTACAACCAGCCCAACCAGCAATTTGATATTTTATAATAGTCGCGAAAACGTTTTCGACAAAAAAATTATAAAACAACTGTTCTCTCAGGAACGTTTTTAATGCGTTTCTACAACAGCTATAAATGCAAAATTGGCACCATTTTATAAAATACTTCAGTAACCGTTTTTATTTTGTAAACCCTTTTGCGAACACTATATAACAATTTCAAAACATTTCTGCAATTCTTATAAAATTTCAACACCAGCATTATAAAACAGTTTTATTAAAGCTTTTCATATCACACTATAAAATATACTTGCATATTACATTTTCAAAACAATTAAATAACAGTTTTATAAAAGGTTTTTAGTAGTTTCAGGTAAACGTTATAAAATGAAAATGCAACATGAAATAACAACAATAAAATAAAAAAGCTTTTTAAATTTATTTTAAATGCTGCAAGAAGCAATTTTGTATTGGACAAAGGAAAAATATAATTAACGTCGCCAACTATTTACAAGAAGTGTAAGAGGCCATTTTATTTATTTTAATTCCATTCTTGATATTATTTAGAGACATTCGTGGATTGTGATGCAGAGACCAAGTTTTAACTGCGAATTAAATTTTATTGAGAAATATATAGCATATTTCTAACAAAATATAAGCAGGCCCCGTATTTATTAATGTTTAAGGGAAATGTTTGAAACATAAAAAAATTAGCTTTGTCGATTTGGTCATTTTCTTCAGAAAAACTTAAGTCAATTTGTTCTAGGCATCATTATTTCATAATTTTTATATATTTACCAGCTGTAAATATTAACATAAATGAGATACATTTTTGTCTTGTTTAATTTTTTTTTTTTTTTATGATAAGGCACAGCACTGCAGGATAAATCCTTTATGGCGCTCTAGGAGCGGTGCGTGTGCGCAGGAAACGATTCACGTTGGTCTTGAATCTTTGGAGATTATACTCGTTGGGAAACACGATCTCAGGGAGGTCGTTCCAGAGTGGTGACGTTCTCCAGATGAAAGAATTTTGAAACAGTGTCGTTCGCGGAACACTAAGCTGAACCACGAACTGGTGGGCTGCAGTGGCTCGTCGTGTATTTCTACCATGCACCGCTCTGGGTGGTATCAAGCGGGCAACCTCAGTTGAACACTTGCCATGAAAATATTTGGAAAATAAACTCAAGTCGCCAACCTGCCTTCGATGTTCAAGGCTTTCCAGATTGTTTGTCAGACTATGGTCACCGATCAAGCGAATGGCCCTTCTTTGAATGGAATCTAGCAATCTCAGGGTATGTTCAGGAGCAGAGCCCCAAATATGCGAACAGTACTCCAGTGATGGTCGAATTTGGGCTTTATAGAGCAACAAAAGTTGTTGGGGTGTATAGAGGTTCTTTGTTCGGAAAAGTATTCCAAGCTTCTGCGAGGCTGCCCTAGCAATGGCCGCAACGTGATTATGCCAAGACATATGACTATCCAAATTAACGCCCAATAAATGGATTGATGAAGCCAAAGGAATTGAGTGTTCCGCCATAACTATATCCGGTTCTTCAACATTAACTTTTTTAGAAAAAACTGCCGCCTGGGTCTTTTTAGCGTTAAATTCTACTTGGTTACTGTCACCCCAAGACAGAATTTCTTCCAGGTCTTTGTTAAGATGTGAGACCTCTTGCTGCCTATAGAGATGTGCATTAGCAGCCGATGTCCGAGCATCCAAAGTAAAAGATGAAACAAGTGTGCTGTCATCAGCGAAGCAATATATAGGATTTTTAGTTTTTTCCAAAATATCGTTAATGTATAGTAAGAAAAGGGTGGGCGACAATATAGAACCTTGAGGGACTCCGGCGTTGATGTTAAATGTGTCTGAAAGAAATCCGTCCATCGCCACTCGCAGAGAACGGTCTTTAAGAAAGCTCGACAGCCATTAACAAAATTGAACCGGCATTCCGTATGCTCTCACTTTAGTTAGGAGCCCCTCATGCCATACTCGGTCAAAAGCCTTGGAAATGTCCAGTGCTACCGCCCGGGACTCCCCATGGTATTCTATTGCGTTGTTCCAAACATGAGTAACATAAGCGAGAAGGTCTCCTGTTGATCTAGACTTACGGAACCCATACTGGCGGTCACTAATAATGTTGAAGCCTTCCAGGTATTTTAGTAATTTTTCGTTGATGGCCTTCTCCATGACTTTTGATATAACCGAGAGCAATGCGACTGGACGATAGTTGTTTGGCAAAGTCTTCTTGCCTTTTTTGGGTATTGGCTGGACTCTCGCAGTTTTCCAGCAAGAAGGAAATATTCCTTTTTTGTAGGATAAGTTAAAAAGCCTACAAAATACCGGTGTCAGTTCGTCAGCGCATGTCTTAATTACAATGACTGGAATATCGTCAGGGCCAGAAGCCTTTTTAGTGTCGAGACTCCTCAAGATTCGTTTAACATGGCGGTGGCGAAAAACAATCTCGGGCATTCTCGATTCTACAGGGGTAATGTTCGGTGGAGTACTTCTCTGAAAATTTACCGTCGAATGTGAAGAGAATAGTTCCGCCAGTAAGTTTGCTTTTTTCTGTGCTTTGGTCGCAATGGTGCCATCAGAACGTGTTAGAGGTGGAATGGTTGACTTGGTAAAGTTCTGACTGACGGCCTTAGCTACTGACCAAAATGATCTTAAGCCGCTAGGACATTCAAGAAGTTTGTCTCTGATCCTCTGGTTGTGTGCTTCTTTGCTTTGGTTTATCGTTTGCTTGCATTGGTTTCGAGCGTTAACAAAGATGGTACGATTTTCGGCGGTAGGATTTTTACGCCATTGTCGGTAGAAATAATTTTTTGATTTAACAGCTCGTTCGCAATTTTTGGTAAACCAAGGCTTGCCGTTAGAAGGGCACTTTTTTGAGAAAGGGATGAAGGCTTCCATGCCAGTAAGGATAACCTCCGATATTTCTGTTGCACAGATGGATGGATCATCAGAGGTAAAACAAACGTCCCGCCAAGGAAAGGTTCGAAAATGGTCCCTTAGGTCCTCCCACTTAGCTGATGTATAATGCCATACCTTGCGTGGTTTAGGAGGCTCTTCAGCACTAATTGGCAGTTTGTTCAGTACCGAAATAAGGTTGTGGTCAGACGTTCCTAACGGCGGCTTCACGGTGACAGTGTACAAGTCGGGGTTTGAAGTTAAGAAAAGATCCAACAAACTAGCAAAATCACCATCTCTGTCTGGAATCCGAGTTGGTTCACCCACCAGCTGGGTGAGGCCAGAGCTGATGGCAAAGGATTCGGCTTCACGACCTTGTTCGTCGGTCATGTTTGAGTATTTGAGCCAGTTGACATTATGGACGTTGAAGTCGCCAAGGATGACAACTTCGGAATTGGGATGGTGGGTTTGCAAAAAGTCGATAGTATTAACTTAATTAATGGGTTTTTAGGTCATTTATAAATAATTAATGGTTTGGTTTAAGTTGACGTTTCGGTTTATATTACATTAAACCATCTTCAGAACTACAATTTGATGGTTTAATGTAATATAAACCGAAACGTCAACTTAAACCAAACCTTTATTTATTTATAAATGACCTAAAAACCCATTAAACAAGACAAAAATTTAAATCATAAGGTCAAGAAGAAAACTTTACTATTATAAATGAGATATTTGGTATTTTTAAGTCTGTCAATTTTTATGTTTCCGAACGCTCTCATTTAATAATGGCGGCTTCTTATAAAATAATTTTGTATTAATAGCAAGCGTATTAAGATAATTAAGCTACTTCGCAATCCCTATAAAACATATAAAATATAAAGGGAAATGAAAGTCTGTCTTTACCACCAAAATTTTTTTTATATTAACTACACTACACCCTAGATTTGGGTATCGAGGGCATATATATGGGAGGGATTCACCATATGAGTTAGATGTTCAATATAAGTTTAAAAATTGAGTCGGACTAGTTTCGACCTTAGAAAAGATCATCATCAGCAACTCTATATAATTATAATGTAAACAAGGTAAAACACAGTAGTGGATGGTTCAATGAATGTGTATGCCTGCCCATGGACTTGACTGGGAACGTCCCTTTGGCTACACAAATGGTTAAGAATAAGGGGTGTAGCCAAAGGGACGTTCCCAGTCAAGTCCATGGGCAGGCATACACATTCATTGAACCATCCACTACTGTGTTTTACCTTGTTTACATTATAATTATATAGAGTTGCTAATGATGATCTTTTCTAAGGTCGAAACTAGTCCGACTCAATTTTCAAACTTATATTGAACATCTCTAACTCATATGGTGAATCCCTCCCATATATATGCCCTCGATACCCAAATCTAGGGTGTAGTGTAGTTAATATAAAAAAACATTTTGGTGGTAAAGACAGACTTTTATTTCCCTTTAAAATACATAACCACAGACCATGGACTACTTCTTAAATATAAAATATATTTATGCTTTAAAATGGAGGGTACTACGACAGGACCGAACTGCTTTAAAACAAAATATAATCTAAGGGAGTGTTGTCTATCTTAATCATATAAAGATACAACGAAATATCATTTAACTGATTGATAAACACAAAAATAAATACAAACAGTAGAGGCTTAGTGATTATTTCGGTATCCAGATGACCTCGTGAACCGTGAAGGTCCCAGCGTATGATGCGCCGCCGCTTAAAATTCTGTCTCCACCATATATGATCATCATTGGTATCATCATCGAGTGGGATGCTAATTCATAAGTAGTAAATAATTTTGGATTCCTCGTGTTCTTTAATAAAAGAATTGAGCACTATTGTACGCTACACCGCTAATTTTCTTTTATTTTAACTTATTGCACACTAATCTTTTACTAGTATTTTTACATAAAAGATATTTATCAACATATATATCAACAAATTATTTTTACTGACGATTCACCAGACAATCCTCGAATAATGGTACCAGGTTTGAGAACCCTCTATATAACCCACGCTTACCAAAAGATCCCCCCTCCCCTATTCAATTTCTATAGAAGCCTCGATTCATTTAAAAAATATTTGTTTGTGTCTGTAGTATACTCGACTAGTTCTCATGATATCTTTGTTTTTATAGTGGAAATTAATTAAGGATAGAGAGCACCACTGATATATTTCTAGATATAATGGATCATTTTTATAGCTGCAGAAAATGGGCGGGTGGGTAGTAGAATGTACTTTTTAACAAATCAAATAAGGATAATTTTATATGAAAAACATAACAATACGGTCCTGTCCTTTTGTCTGATCAAACTCACATGGCAGCACTAGTAGCAGGGACAACGTAAACATCTGATTGTTGTCTACATAATTAGGCGGGAATATTGCTAGTTGGCAACTTTTTTGCTAGAAGACAACTTTTTGGCGACTCTTATAAAATAAATTAGTTATTTTGTGTACATTTTATCTTCTTTATGATAAATGTATTGTTATTTGATGGTAAAAGTGAGCGGTATTACCACCTAAAATAACTTAATAATAACATATAACCTATAAAATCGACGGCAAAAGTTTTTCGTTTGATTTCAGTCGTGTTTTATGTTAAAATTGATAAAAAGCCTGTCCTTGGTTTTCCGTTTCAGATACGCTGCTACTTGCAATAGGAGAAGTATAAGTGGTATTTGACGATTGATCCGAAACACTGAGGCAGTTAA
This sequence comes from Polydrusus tereticollis, assembly GCA_963920685.1. Lineage (NCBI taxonomy): Eukaryota > Metazoa > Arthropoda > Insecta > Coleoptera > Curculionidae > Polydrusus > Polydrusus tereticollis. Next base: position 80,383,564 of record OY987329.1, on the reverse strand, counting down.
TGGATTTCATTATTTTATTAACCTCTGCCGTATTATTAATATCAAAACCAATGTTCTTACTACACATCACATTTTCATAACACATCTTTAATCTCCTTCAAAAAGCACCACTTTTCTTAGTTTTTTTTTTAACATCAGGTGACTCAGGGATGGTATAAAATTAATGGTCTTAAATATATCTTATTATGTAGTTGGCGACAGCAAATGTAATTCACGAGAACAATTTAATTTTATAAGAGATTTACTTTTGTTTCTATCTTGTAGTAGAATTGCCATACTATAAAGTAGTTATAAAGTGATCACTAAAATAACAATTTACCTTCAAACGCGAATTGCTTTTAGAAGTACTATATTATAACTGTTTTTTTAAAGTCACAGGAAGCAACTATAAAACAATTCTAAAATATGTTTATAACGAAATTAAAAATGTCGCCGAAATGTACTATAAAGCCACTATAAAATAATTATATTTTATAGGTTAAAATATTTTTAAAGTTGTTCATAGAAACATTTCTGCAATAATTTTATGACTGTTTTATAAGATATTTTATAATTCTGTCATATAAACGTTATGGTGATAAATTTATAAAGCACATTAGCTGCCTACAACAGAATTAATAAGAATAATTTTGGAAGTATTAATAAAATACTAATAAAATAAAATAGCTGTATAACCATTGAATTATAAAATAACTTTGTTGGTTGGGAGTGCACCATCCTAGGAGTCCCCACATTTTTCCGTACATCCTAGTAGCTGCCGAGCTTACTTCTTACTCTCCGACTTTCGGATAGTTTTTTTTCCTGGTCAGTCTGAACTCCAAAGTTACTCTCAGGTATTTGACCTCTTCCGACAGTGGAATATTTACACCTTGTAGGGTTAGCCCTTCTTTTTTCTGCATTTTGTTGGTTCCTTTTAAACAACGATATTAGCTTTGACACTATGAGCATTCAATTTTTATGAATTATGATTAAGAAGCTATAAAAACTTATTTATTTTTTTATTCTAAAACTGAATTACTAATACTACTACGAGAATATCCAAAATTTATCGAACTTGCGTAAAAGTAAAAAAATTTGAGTGAGAGCAAAAAGGTTGGAACAAATTCATTTAAAATTTAACCTCTAATTTTTCGAAAAAACGCTAGAACCCATTAATTTTTATTTTTTGAAATAATTTTCATTTGTACAGGGTGACTCAAAAAAAATATTTCATGTGACCCTTTAATTTTTTAAATCGAAACTCCCATTTTTTATTTTCTTTTTGGATTCTACGTAAAATTTTGATCATATTTCATGTATTACAACTTATTTAGTTCCATTAAAACTGTAAATATTGAGAGTTAAACATAATTAAATTTATTGAAACCGTTAATACAAATTTATATCACTTTTCTGTATGTGCGGCTAGATCCTGATCATTTCAATTCCTTAAAACACGCCTTTACAAGCATTACCAGGCAACCAGTTATACACGACACGGCTCTAAAGGTCTCGAGTTCGTATCCAGTCCGATAGAGTTTCTTGTTTTTTATTTTTTTTGATAATAAAAAAAGGTAGATCGACTCTAAAAGGCGGATCCCACCCGTGTTAGCACATTTTTAGTAGATCTTGTTTTTATTTTAGTTACCGTTTGTCTTTTTACACACAATTTCAGACAGTAGGCGTGGTTAGAGGAATTGAAATGGTCAGTATCTAGCCGCTTGTCTTTTCTGTTACCTACGTTACCTAACATTGACGTTGACGTTGATTCCCTATCAAAAGTTTATTTAAACATTAATTAAATTAATTAATTCGTAAAAAATATTAAAAGTAGTTTTTTTTTAACTCTAGAATGGCACGAGTAAAAGAAAAAGAGCGCATAGAAACTCTGATGATTATTGGCTATAGAGACAAGATGTGTTCTCAAGTGAAAGTTTGCGAATTGTTTAACAATAAAAGTAATAAGTAAAATTGAAAAAAAATATAGATATTTGGGCCACGTAAGAGATAATTATGCAAAAGGCCGTCCCACTATCTCAGAAGAAGTGCAGTTGAATGTGCTACTAATCGTCCAATAGAACAATCATAAAGTTAGTCGCACTATTGCTGACGAGAACAAAACTAGTCAAGGATCTGTATTAAATTATTTACATAAATATAAATTGCATCCCTATAAAGTCCAGTTAGTTCATGAACTTAATGAGGACGACCCGGATAGAAAAATGCAATTTTGTGAAATAATGATGGAGAGAATTATAGTTGATCTTCAATTTTCACGAAGAATTTTATTCTCTGATGAAGCCACATCTTGCCTAAACGGAAGTGTGAATAAGCAAAATTTTCAATATTGGGCTACAGAAAACCCGCACTGGATAATGGAGTGCCACACGCAATATCCCCAAAAAGTAAATGTCTGGGCTGGAATTATTATAAATACAATTTTGAGTCCCTTCTTCTCTGACGGCAACTTGACCGGAGGAAGATATCTAGAATTTCTAGAATTCGATTTGATACCTACTCTTGCTGTGCTGTATCCAAATCGAGAAGATCCTGACATTTCCAATGCTACCTTATGGTATCAACAGGATGGAGCACCAGCCCATTATACTCGCCCAGTGCGTAAGTGTTTGTGTTGTGTGTACTGTTTTTCCTGGGAGGTGGATTGGTCGACGGGGTCCAATAGAATGACCGGCCAGATCCCCTGATTTGACCCCATTAGATTATTATCTGTGGGGATACCTAAAATCTCAAGTTTTTATCAACATACCGAACAATATTGACGACCTTAAAGCACGAATAAGAGAGGAAATAAGATTGATAGAACTTCAAATAGTGCACAATGTTTTGCAAGAATTCGAACATCGCCTCGGATATTGCCAGGATGTTGCGGGTGGTCAATTACAACATTTATTAGAGTAATATTTTAAAATTTTGTTATTGAAACATTTATTATTTAAAATTAAATAAATATAATTATTTCTCAATAAATTTGATTTTTTTATAAAACAACTTAATTTAGACATAGGTCATAATACATGAAATGTGATCTAAATTTTACGTAGAATCCAAAAATAAAGTAAAAAATGGGGGTTTCAATTTAAAAAATTAAAGGGTCACATGAAATCTTTTTTTTGAGTCACCCTGTACAAATGAAAATTATTTCAAAAAATGCCCATCAAAAAATAAAAATTGACGGGTCCGAGCGTTTTTTCGAAAAATTAAAGATTGCATTTTACATGAATTTGTTCCAACCTTTTTGCTCTCATTGTATATAATTATTAAAAGTTGATATAGTAAAATTAGTTTGTTTTAGTTTCGCTTCACGTACCAGCTTGTCAAAGTAGATATCAATATTTTTTAAACAAGTACAGTTAACAATAAATTGCTTGAGTAGTGGATATTATATATACCATAAAAAATAATAAATTAATAAGAGGTAACAAATAAGAACCCTAATTATTTTTTAATTATTATCCTAATTTTCGATCTAATTCCTGACAATAATATTATATTTTTTTTATGGACAATGGGCACCTCCATACGCCAGAAATGTGGTAACAAATGATCGCTGTCACCGGTTAGTTGAAGGCCAATTCATTAAAAGAAGTGGACACATACAAAATTGTTATTCTGTAAAGTGGTTATGTAGACAAGTTAGTAAATAAACGTGCTAAATTTAAAGATTTGTCACCGTGAAGTCACGGTAGTAAATTCAATGTTAAACTTTTAGTCATTTTGCTCAGTTAGGCAATTATTTTATTCTTTTTACCAGTAATGTTAAAAGTTTTTTTTATTCCTAAAATCCTTTGATTTTAATCCTTACTGTTTTCTTTTAATGCTTACTAGTGTATGGTTTAATAATGCTTGGTTATTTATCTGATCATAAAAAAATACAGATGTTTGTGAACCGCTTTTTTAAATCAGATATCTTATAGCTCTACACATTTACCTGTAACTGCTGAAAGAATGCGATTTAATTATATTTTAATATTTGTTAGCAAGGAGACCTTCGAATTAAATGCGGAATTAAAAATAAACAGCATTATTATTATGAAACTAAGAGTATTGTTAGTTTGATGAAATAGTCCATTCTTAAAGTGGAGTTGAAATCATAGGAAAAAGAAAGAAAGTCAAAAAGTCTTTCTCCACTAATTTAATAAAACAGCAATCAAAAGCTCAATTATTTCATATTAATAAGTCATCACAAACCTGACCTGGTGTTGTGTCCTCCAGGACCTGCCAGAGCCATATTGCCATATCAAAGAGTAAACCACCAATTGGTGGTTCTTTTTGGCCATATTATTATGTTTGGAAATAATCTATAGACAAAAATAAAAATACAACATAAATACGTTACCTTTACCTACAACGCAAAAATAAACATAACTACATAACCTGTAAGTAGCCAGTGAAAACTAAACTCACCTATTATTGTTTCCATTTCATTTCATTTAACGAAATAATTGGTGGAACGTTTGTCTATTACCAAACATACCTATAAAAAAAAAGCAGTGTTGTCGACTTTTTTTGAAACTTAGATAAGTTTGTTTGAAAGCAGGTTGGTGCAAAACAAAATATTTTAAGGTTAACTTAGGATTTAAGACATTCTTAACTAAGAATATCATAAGTTTAATTTTGGTGCAAGTGGCCCTTAGAGAAGTTATTCGGCAAAATCAACAAATTTAAATTCAGTTAGATGACAGTCCAGCTCATAACTACGGAGTATTTACAGAATAGTTTTAGAAATATCATTATTGGAACCTGAGCTCCCGATCTTTCGCCGAATTACCTCGATTCACGGGGAATGCAAAAAAATTAGATACGAGGCGCTGGAAGAATTAAGAAATGGTGTTACTGCAGAGTGAAAGGCTTTCCGTGTATCAGTTCAGACATATTCGAAACGAATTTTATGATTGCCTAGCAGCAACTGTATTAAAATTTTAAACGACTTAACGCTTTAGCCTATTTTAACTGACGTGTCAAAACTTGTCAAATTAATTCGTCAAGTTATTTCCTTTAATAAATGCAAATAAATTCTAAGTAAATAATAAACAAGGGAGCCAATATTGATCTCCTTAAAATTTGCATGGAATTCTGTATGACTTATAATAGCCTGCTGCAGGACTCTGTATATTAATTATTAAAAGGAATTAATGATATACATTTAAAAAGAAGAATAATTATAGTGGTAATGCAGTATGGTTACCTAAATATAATAAATTTTTTAAAGTAGGTAGTGTAACCAATTATTAATTGTTGTGTTTAAAATTCTTACTGGCTTTTAAAATATGCGTGTTCTGGACTAATTTATTAAAGTCTCTTTTTATGAATATATCAATTTATACTTTAAATTACTTGATCATAAAATTTAGGGTTATTAACGTTCGTTATTTATACAACCGAAATTTGTGGCCAAAGTAAGTGAAATTATTTTATACGAAGTGCATGGCTTGCATCTTAAAGTAGGTTACCGCACCTTACTTGGTCACGGCTATTCGAATTGCGTTGGTTTAAAATTTAAAAGTCTGTTAAATGCTGGCTGCTGCAGTTTAACATTTCTTGCAAAATTTCACTCTCGTTCTTTTTTGTTTCGATTATAAAATCAAACTAACATGAACTAAATATAATAAAAGTAAACCTTTTACTAAGGGTTGGTTTGGTGGAAGGTAACATACAAACTTATTTTATACACAGTGGCAAAAAAGTCGCGCATAATGCCTGTAACTTTTGAGTTACCTCGTATGCGAAAAAGTGACTTTTATAAAAGTTGTTCAGTAAATTATTCCCCACATTTCTACCTTCATGAATTTTTTCTGTCATTTCCGGCTTTGTTGCCATAGAGACTAACTTACTTTTTTTAAATGGAACACCCTGCATATGATTGCATATTTGGATTCTACTAGGAAAACTCTCAATTTTTTGTGTTTCAAATTTTCATTTATTCAAAATTCTAACATACTTTATAATAACAAAATAATTAGCCTAGAAAATTGAACAACTTAACATCGGAATAATAAACAAGTGAAACCTTTTCAGTGGATCAAGTATTCGAAATGATCACCATTTTTTGCTAAACAGAGCGCCAGTCGATCCCTGAAGCCGTCTACAACGTTTAAAAGGAAGTCCTCTGGAATGGTCCGAAATTTCAGGACTAATTCTTACTTTTACAGATTATAAGTGTCCCCACAAAAAGAAGTCGAGCGGGGTTAAGTCCGGGGATCGCGCCTTTTCTGCCTATCCAATGTCCTGGAAATTGTTCGCTTATGTATTGTCTAATATTCGCCGCATAATGCGCAGGTGCTCCATCTTGCTGTAACTATACCTGTTCGTTTAGTCATTATTTACACCCAGTAAAACTATTCTGCAAGAAGAAATCATGTGATTTCTGAGGAGGTTCAGATATTTTTCGCCATTCAAATTACCAACTATGCCCGCCCAAACATTACCTTTTTCGGGCCTCTGAGTATGACCTTCCTGGAACCAGTGAGTATTCTCAGCAGACCAATTACGATAATTGTGTCTATTAACAATGTCATTTGAATGGAAAGTAGCTTCATCCGAGAAAATGATGTTTGTTGCGAAGTTACTATCGTTATTGCATCTTTCCATCATCAGTATACAAAATTCAGCTCTTCTATTCGTCCTCGTTTAACTCGTGCACCAACTTTATCTTGTTGGGATGCAACGTCTCCTGCTTAACCAAATATTTCACTGACCGATGAGGCACATTAAAATCCATTGCCATTGGCCTGGATGATTGTGTTGGATTTTCATGTATTGAAAGCCTTGTCTCCCCCGGTTGCTGTTTTAGGTCGACCTGATCTAGCGGCTTCCCTAACACTGCCTATTACTCGAATTTTCTTTACCATTCGACACAACGTTGACTGATTTATTTGGATATAATTCATTGAAAAGTTGACAAACTTGCGATCTCTTCATATTGCCGTAACCGCTCATTATTAAAATTTCAACTCGTCTAACCTGAACCATAGTGTAAACAAATTAGAAATCAGACAACAGAAAATTAAACACGAACTCAAAATTGACACCTCTTAGGTCACTGTTATGAAAACACCTTGACTCTACTGGTGGGTATTAGGTAGGAATAATTATAATTAGGAAGTTTTTCATTTTTGAGCTGTTCTACTTAAAAAAAGTTAGTTAGTCTCTATGGCAACCAAACCAGAAGTGAGACAAAAAAATCCATGCAGGTAGAAATGTGGGGAATAATTTACTGAACAACTTTCATAAAGGTCACTTTTTCGTATACGAGGTAATTCATAAGTTACAGGCATTATGCGCGAATCTCTTGCCACTGTAGAAAATAAGTTTATGTATGTTACCTTCCACCAAACCTACCCTTAGTAAAAGGTGTACTTTTATTATATTTAGTTCGTGTTAGTTTGATTTTATAATCGAAACAACAAGAACGAGAGTGAAATTTTGCAAGAAATGTTAAATTGCAGCAGCCAGCATTTAACAGACTTTTAAATTTTAAACCAACGCAATTCGAGTAGCCGTGACCAAGTAAGGTCATAAAGGTTACTTTTTAATATACGGGGTAATTCAAAAATTACAGGCATTATGCGCGACTTTTTTGTCACTCTGTATACGATCCGGCCTCAAAGTACACTTTAATACCTTGTTTCAGTGCGTAAAATACAACTTCATAACACGAAGGTGTGAAGTTACAAGAAAACCGGTTTGCAAATTGTTGTCCGGTAAGTACAGGGTGTACAGTTTTCGTGTGTTTTATTATTATAGAGGATAGAAAGATGAGGTTTGCGGCTTACTGCTCTATTATTTTATGAAATTTCATTGCCGCAAAGGAAATTTTCATAGAACTCTCAGTTTCTGACATTCATTTTTGTATTGTTATTAGTATTATTATTATTTTGATAATTTGTCATTTTCGACGCTCCCTTGTATCTCAATTATTTGATAACTTGTCAATTAGGTAATTGTATAGTTTTTTACGTAGAATTCGGTGGCGTAGTTAGTTTTTTTTCTAAAAGGTTTTGTTTTTGAGTTATGACCCACATGTGTGTTTTTTGAAATGAGATATATATTGATATATGAGCTTATATATTATTTGCTTGTCTTATCCCTCTTTTTAAGAGCTATTTAAAAATATATAATAGTCCATATTTATTTCGTTTAAAGAGGGATAATTTTTGTAAAATTAATCAATTTTCGTATGGAATGCTATGCCATCGTCAATCGGATAGCCATGACAGAAAACCAACTTCTGTAAATGCGTCATTACGGATTGTTGTCAAATATTAATGGTATTTGTTTGATTTTGTTTTATTTTTTATTTCTGTGGAAAATTGTTTAACATGGTACAAAATAACAAATATAAAAATTATGAATAACACGATATGCATGCCTGTTTTATCCAAGCTAATGAAGACGCAAGCGCGGCCTCGGAGCTGTATTTTAATGGGTAAGTTTTAAAATCATTTGTTAGGTACCATTAATATTCATGATAAAAATAAAGAAGTTTTAATCATTATTAATTTCTATTATTAGCTTTTTATTACATATTTAAATTTTTCCCAGATATCCAGAAAGACAACAACCTGATAAAAGTATATTTCAGAAAACCCATCTCATTGAGCATAGACCTTTTAAAAAACCAAGGTCTAATTTGTACAACAAGAAAAACAGGGAAGAAGGAGAAATAAATGTTTTGGCCTCTGTCACGATACAACCATCTATATCATGCACAAAAGTGTAAGATGAAGTTGGGATTAAAAAATCAAAAACGTAGTTAATACTAAAAAAATATAAATTTAACCCATACAAATACCATCTCGTCCAACAGTTTCATCCCGATGACGCAGAACCTAGGATAGTTCTTTGCAACTGATACCCACAAATGTTGCAGGAAAACGCAAATTTTGAAGGAAGGGTTGTATGGTCTGACGGGGCTTATTTTACGAGTAGTGGTATCTTAACCCGAAACAATTCAAGGTACTGATCCTAAAAGAACCAACACGTAATATTTCCCGGAGAACGTCAAGGTCAGTTTGGATTTAGTGTGTCATGCTATATTTTTGACACTAAAATTAAGTATTTTATATATGCAGGAACTGTAACCAGAAATAGACACAAAGATATAATGCGAGATGCACCAACGGAAATATTCCTTTGGCCGATTTAAATAATATTTTTATTACCGGTAAGATGGCGCTCCGAGTCACAATTCTCATATAGTGAGAGAATATTTAGAAACCACATTTTCCGATAAATGTATTGGTACCAATGGACCTGTCAGGTGGCCTCTAAGATCACCTAATCTTTCTGTGTTGGATTTCTTTATATGGGGGTATATAGCAGTGGCGGCTTTAGGATTTGGTCTTGGGGGGGGGCTCAAAAATGGTTTCTTGCGCCGAAGGCGCCCCCCTTGCGCCGCAGACGCCCTTTTTTGGGTAAAATACCTAATTCTAATTTTTCTTCCAAACTTAGAGAACTAAAAAACAAACTTAAAAATAAAATAAGATTTTTTTAGTGTTTTTTTTGTCAAAATCTTAAAATGGATGGATTAATGGACCCCGGTTGGCCCGACGATTTGTCCGTTACTGGGGGGGGGGGGGACTGCAGCCCCCCTCCTGGGTGTGCCACTGGCGCAAGCAATCCTAAATAAGATATTGGGTCGAATTAAAAGATAATAAAATTATAAAATATTTATTTAAAGAACTTGAACAACAACAAAACTTAAAGCAAGAGATTTTTTGATTGGAAATCAAACATAATTTTTATAATAAATAAATAATTATCCTCCCTAAACAATCACAAATATTAATAAAAGGAAGATCTACCCGAATCCCGAATCTACCTATATTATTTATTTATTATGTATCCAGTAATTTCTGTTATTAGGTGTTTATAAAAAAAATCATAAAAGGGAGAAGACACCGGGGAGAAAGATTTTTGAGCTATATAGGGATATGCCCTTCCTGTGGGATATTTCCAACGCTCAGAAATAGAAATTTTGCGGAACAAATACCATTTTGACACCTAACCTTTATTGTTCTGTGATTTTAACCTTTACGACTCAAGATTCGAAACACGCTCCCTTTGTTTCTGTTTTCTGTGCACACTGCGAGATCGGGTGGTGTGGAGAGCAGCACCCGATTTTCCCTTTCCTATATGCCCTGCAAATCGGACCCTGCAGATTGGGTCGTGTGTAGAGGCTTTAAAATAGCAAAACATAGGCGCACTGCGCAGCGCATTAATACGTCATATTCAATAAAGAATGTGTAAATGATAGTAAAAATGTAAATATTACATTAAAAATAATGTGTACTCTATTATTATTGTGAACTACAAAAAACATATAGAAGTATTATGAATGAATAAGTATAAGTAATACCCAATGTATTATGTTAAATATGTTTAGTAGTAAGGCCCGTGGTTCGGGTTTCTGCTGCGAGACTGGAGAAGAAGAGCTCTTGGGGGGGGGGCGCCCCCCGCCCCCCCCCTAAAGCCGCCACTGGTATATAGAAAATAATTATATAGGTATATGAGAGACAATGCCACAATATTGATCAATTTCGAGAAGCTGCCCATCAAACCTTTAGGCTTTTTCAAGGAAGGCCAATTATTTTATTAAATGCATTGCGAAGAATCGAAACGGTCTGTTGAAAGTGTTTAGACCACAATGGAGCCCAATTCGAGCAATTTTTGTAATTTAATAAAATATTATGTTTGTTTTATTGTTGGTTTCAAGTTATGTAATAATATAAAGTTTTATAATAAAAATAATGTTGTTAATTTTGTTAAAGTTGTCCCTTTCTAAAAGTAATAAATATGGACTATTACCTTATATTATACTATTTACCTTATTGATAAGTTATCAAATAATCGAGATACAGGGGAGCGTCAAAAATGACAAATTTTCAAAATTGCCCTGAATGTTAGAAACTGAGAGGGCTATAAAAATTTCGTTTGCGACAACGGAAATTTCATAAAACAATAGAACAGTAAGCCGCAAACCCCAACTGCCTATCTTTTATAATAAGGGAGCTGGTATATGAAAACACAGGAAAACTAGACAACCTGTACAATTCCCGCGGAAATGTCTGCACAACTATAAGGCGACGTCTGCTGGCGACAGAGTAGTGGCGGTTAATAGACGTTTTGAAAGGTAGCAGCTTTTTTAAGCCTGAACACCAATGACACCCTGTTTGCTTTCCTTGAAAGGTACAAGATCCATTTTTATATGTTCCACAATAACTTTTTTACTAAAAAATGTAAGTTGTACGTGAATATTTGATGAATGATTATATGTCGATGTTCATCACCGGTGAATTTTATTTCTTTAAAATGCATTTCTTTCATGCAAATTTGTTTATGGTGAATCAATCAATTTGGGTGACAGAGGGGAAGCTACGGTAGTATTCTGTGATCTGTCGAAGGCTTTTGAATGTGGGAATCATGGAATACTCCTTTGCGGCTTTAAAGGCATATCTCTGTAGTGATTCAAGTCTTATTTAACGGATCGTTGTCATTCGTTTTCACTGTAAACTCCACATACGCAAAAAATTATGGCAACTTTTAAAATCAATTATATGTCATCGAGTGCTTCTGCAAGAACTTTCTCTATGTCACTGCTTACAATCCTTGATTTTATTGCCTTGTATCCGTCACCTTTGCGCTTTAAAAATACTGTGACCTAAGAAACCTAGCTTATGTTGACTTTATCGCTTAAATTTGTAGAACATTTCAACATCGACTAGTAGCTTCACTGTTTGGATGGCCTATGCAGCTTAGATTTTGTTTATTAAAGTATGTCAACAAACCTTAAAAACAGCAACAAGTAAAATAAAATCGACTGACTAGAAGATATAACTTCCATGGCAATAAATGCCTGAGTACAGTTTAATCTTTTTAGTATATCTGGTGGAATATAATAAATTTAATGCATTATTGCATCACCAGGAAATCAATATATTTTTTAATTAGAATGAATCACATTATCTAATTAGTTTTTCTAGGTGGAAGACCCTGCACCATAAATTATCTCCTACAGGTCGCATAGTTTAAGCGCGCCCACGTTACTTAATTTGGTAAAGGAAGTGGAGCCTACGTAGTACGACAATAATAGGATGTGGTAACTGACTGGACTTATTTGCATTCGTTAACGTCCAAATTAATGAATGAAACATAGTTTTAAAACAATGTTTATGACACTAAATTTTTTATTAGCATGTAGATATAGTTATGTCGGAATATTTATTCGTAAAATACAAACAAAGAACCTATTTAACTCACAATTTGGCAGTTACGTTTTAAAATATCGTAAATCCAGACCCTTGAGAGTTTAAGATTATTTTGATACATCATTTTCGTTTATTGACAAGAAATTGGCCAACACCATAGTTTAAAGAATATTATGTTCTTTAAACTATGCCAACACCAACTCTAAATTAATATTAATATTTTTGAGTCATTTTACATTTCATTATTTTGGTTTTATGAATATTCTTCTTTTACCTGCTTATAATAACGGTTAAATTATCAAAGTGATGACTTATTGGCTTATTTAGGCAGAGTGTTGTGGCATCTAACGCCGCTGTTTATTTAGGAGTGTTTAGTTTTACAGGTAAAAATTTTAAATAAAAGTCTACCAAATGCTACCATACATTCTTGACATTTTTTTTTTCGTTTCTCTCTGGTATAAATAATGAAAAAGGTAGTACTTGACAACTAGTATATTTTACAAAGAAAGGCAGATTTGTTATGAATTTTTACCTGTTTCATCAAGGGTAGATACAAGATCTTCTTCTTCTTTTAAAGCAGATGCAACAAGTTCTGTGTTTACGGATTACTTGAATGCATACCATAAATTATTAAAATCTATGTATATTTCATTATCAACTTAATAAAAGCTATTAAAAAATAAATAATTAAAACAATTAGTAAAAACATGGGAAAATGGAAATACTTATAGACCAAAAAAAGAGGAAGAAAAGAAAACAAGGTCTGTCTATACCACCAAAATAAATATATTTGTCCTTTTAGGGGAAATAAGGGTTAAAGAGTATACATAATTTAAATTTGACATTAGGCTGTACTAGCTTTGACTTTAGACAAAGTCATCTTCAGCAACCCAGTAATTAAGAAATATTTTTTTTTTAAGATGTACCTAAATAAACTAAAACAAATTAGAAGAGGGGGAGGAGTGGTTCAACTATGTAAGGTCATAACGTGTACCTTGTGCAGCCAATGGATTCGACAGCAGATAATTATGAACGTGATGCTACTTTAAGCAATCAAGGAAATCAAATGTGAATAAGTAATAGAGTCCAAAATTCTTAATGGGATAATTTATAGTTATGTTATGCTATATAGATGTCAATAACACAGTGGCGGCTTTAGGATTTGGTCTTGGGGAGGGCGCAAAAATGGTTTCTCGCGCCGAAGGGGTCCCTTTGCGCCGCAGGCGAAAAATTTTTGGGTGCCACGCCCTTTTTTTGGGTAAAATACCTAATTCTAATTTTTCTTCCAAACTTAGAGAACTAAAAAACAAACTTAAAAATAAAATAAGATTTTTTTAGTGTTTTTTTGTCAAAATCTTAAAATAAGTATAATTAATACCCAATGTATTGTGTTAAATATGTTTAGTAGTAAGGCCCGTGGTTCGGGTTTCTGCTGCGAGACTGGAGAAAAAGAGCCCTTGGGGGGGGGGGGTGCGCCCCCCCCCCTAAAGCCGCCACTGCAATAACATGTTAAATTAAGAAAGTTCAATAAAATCATCGTTTCATGAAACAACTCAGTAAGGGGACACGATTTATATTTTGGTGGGTCAGAATTTTAATAAGAAAAGGGGGGGGGGGTGAAGGGAAATTAAAATTAGTTTAAAAACCAGTTACGCCATTGAGTAAAATTGGGGGTCATCTGAAAGGAGAAAATTATTTCCATTTAAAATTGTTTTACGGATATATCATAATATTATGTGGTCTCACAATGTAGACTTTAGTTTTGTATGTGGTAAAATTATCATGTACTCACCAAATTGTCAATATTCATAGCATAATTTCTCAATCAATTTAATTTTAGATTGTTCAAATAAACTCACTGAAGCCTATGTTGCGATTTTCTTTTTTTCTTTTTGGTAATTAAGACACAAATTAGCAACATGACTTAAGATTGATGCTGTTCGAAGCAAATGTCGAAATAAAATGGAGGGTATCTCTAATATCAGTACTATAAATTTCTTTTTTATATTATTTAAAATTCGTATTTCCGGGTATCAACTGTCAAGTCCACAGGCGGCAAAATTTAAACAGGAATCATCATAACCTAGGGGGGTGAAGTGAATTATGATATACTGTTAATAAGTGTTAGATTAAATTAACATCACTTATTCAGGGTGTGTACACATGAGTCTTATAATAGATAAAGTCCAGCAATGACGTGAGAGAGCACAAAAACCTTATACCAGAGAATATTTTATTTAATCATACATCCAACTTGGCTATTATAGAACCCTATCACCAAGTCACAACAACCCTAAATCAAAATTATAAAAGGGCAGCACCATAAGCCCAAATGAATAAATAAATGGTATTATATGCAACAGTCTTAACTGGAGCATGATAATAGTCAGTTACCCATGTTACACATATGTAATATAAGAATTGCGGTATAAAATAGATGTCAAAAAGACAGTTTACTGTAATGTCATTTGATAAATGTGATTATGAGGCTAAAATCTTATTTTATAGATATAAATAAACTAAAATAATAGAGCTGCAAAATTCGGTGAAAACTAAGAGTAAAAAGAGTTTATAATTGAAGAGAATTAAAGAAGGGGATACAGTCAAAGGTGATCTGTTCATTTAAGACCTGAATTTGAGGGTTTTTAATGGCTTGGTTAATCTCGTATATTTTCCATAAATTAGAAGTTCTACCATTGGGGACCACATGAAGGATTTCAACTCCTGTGTCAGGGTTAAAGGTGTCTTTTGTGTTAAGGATGTGATCGGAGAAGTTTGAACGAGTGTCCACAGGCAATGGCTTATTTTTATTTCTTTCTATTAAGGCAAGGTGATCATTAATTCTTATGTAAAACTTTCGTCCAGTACGTCCTATGTAACAACAATTACATGTCGAAGATTCATCACTGTGGGTACAGCACAATTTGTATACTCCTGACTTTTCGAGAACATCAACTGTATCTTTATTATTGCTTATATATTTCTTAAGATTATTTTGGGTTTTAAATAATATGTGCATGTTATTATTAAATATAAGAAATATATTTTTAATGCTATGTGATATTGTTCCCATATAGGGTAGACTAGTGTAATATCTAAGATTATTATTATCTGCAATAGGTACCAGGTTTTTGTTGATGTGTTTATTTAAATTTCTATAATATATTTTGTTAATAATATATATTGGATATTTATTATTTATAGCAAGTTGTTTAATGAAAGAGAGTTCTCTGTTGAAATTATTATTATTCATAGGGATAATAAAGAATATAATAAAGAGGAATTAGCATAAGATTAAGATGACATTGACTACAAAAGCTGGGGTTATAGAAGTAACACAAAGAATACACAGTCAGCATACAATGGACATTGTAAGCTGTCCAAATGAAAGAAAATGTCGCAAGGTATTCCGCAAGGACAATTTTTTAGATATAAGATTATTATTTATTACACAATAATATTTATAATAACATACAATTTTTAAAAAGTGTGAGTAATTAAAGTTACAACAGAAAAACATAATAGGCTACAGAGCTGGACTTTTGGAGAGGAACAGCAGGTAGATCAAGAAGAGAAGAAATCTACAGAGAAAGGATAAGAGATCATCGGAGCATACTATCACAGATGATATTAGAATCAAACAGCTAGTATGATACGGGCATGTGCATCGGTTGACGGAAGAGAGACTGCCGATAAAAGTAATGCAATGGAAACCATAAAAGCGATTCAAAACGAGGAAGACAGAAAATAAGTTTACGCGAAGGAATAAATAACGAAATGGGGGAAAGGAGTCTCGAAGGCAATCTCTATGGGAACATAAAATAGAGGCTGAGTATAGAAGAGAGAGTGTAGATATAGCAATATCTAATTCCCTCTTACCTGTCAGATGTCAATAGAGCCGGTATATAATTCTAGTTTAGATTTTTATTTTGTTCAATAACATGTTTACTAATTTGTTATGTTGGCCTTTGCTAAATGCTAAATTCTAACTCATATCGAGTAGGTAAATTAAATTTATGCCTTTGTAGTGTCTGTTTCATTCCTAAAATCTAGTTGGGTCTCACAGGTTTCTAAATTCAACTTTATAAATATTTAGTCTTGCAAAATTTTCAGGAAAGCCTTTATTTAATTCACTGCTAATAAGTGCAATTGTTGATCTGAGCATTCTTTGTCATAACTTTTTTTTTGATATGGTAATAAACGTTGATTATAACAATTATTTTGGGACTATACTTGTGCTGTAGGTATCCAGGATGTTCCAGAAGTACGATACTTAACTTAAAGGAGTGATTCCTTATGATATTCTAAGGTAATTTTCTCGAGAGAAGAATAAAAACCAACTTATTGGATGTACAAAAAAATACCTATGTATTTATGTAAGTTAATTAAAACACAAAAATTAACAATCAAATTATTTTTTTTAATAATGATACAAAAAAGAATGCAAATGTTGAAAATGGCCACCTTTTGATAAAGTTGATTCTCTTACATGTTCAAGAATGCCTGCATTATTTCGTATCGCATTGCAACTTCCAATAATTCGAATCATTAAGTCGTTTTCATCTAGTACAGACGTCTTGTATACAAGAGACTTTAGGTGACCCCATACATAATAGTCTAGAGGATTAAAGTCGGGACTGCGAGCTGGCCAACCTTGGGACCTGCGCGTCCAATCCAGCAATTAGGAAAAGTGTTGTCGAGGTATTGACGATCAACTAAGCTTAAATGAGCTAGTGCGCTGTGGTGCATGAACCAAATATTAGTTCTTATTTGTAGAGGTACGCCTTCTAACAGAACGTCAAGTTTTTCAGATAGAAAGTGCGTATAGAAGTTTCCATTCAATCTAGATGGTAAAAAGTATGGTCTAATAAGATAGTCGCCAATATATTCACCGAAAATTGTTGCTGGAAACGACCTTTTCTAATTTTATAAGGATTATCGTCTGCTCAAAAATGTTCGTTTTGAAAATTCATAATGGTTTATCTTAAAAAAAAAAGGCCCACATCAGTAAGTCAAATGTTCGGTAAAAAAATTCGTGTTATGTGCTACTGTATGCAGCAACCTAGTATAATAAAACCTAAAACCTTGGTTGAATATCACGGGGAAGCAGAGCTTGCACATGTTGAATATGCTATGGGTATAGTTGATAAAGATGCAAAGCCCTCCAAACAGTTGATGCACATGTTTGAAGTTGCACTGCTACCTTCCTGGCACTAGTTAAAGGATCATCTTCTATCTCTCGAAGTGTAGCCTCTTCTAACTCAGGCGTGGTTACTATTGCAAGTCTGCCAGGAAGTTCCGTACTACGTTTAAAACTCTGTCTCACTCGATCTTGCATGGAGCTGTTTATATATTTTGGCACATGACAATACTCTGTTTGGGTAACGTTCCTGATAAATTCGTCGAGCTTCTTTAGCATTTTCATTTGCAAGACTATAATTGAAATGCATCAGGGCCATTTCAGCATTACTAAAATTATTCATGTTTGATTGTTATTCACAAAACAGGTAAATTAGATATCAAAACTTACTTTTACCTCATATTTTAATTAAGTTTGAAATACATAGGTATTTTTTTGTTGCATGCAATAAAGTGGCTTTTATTTTTTTTCTCGAAAACGAAGCAAGATATGAAAACAATTGAGGGAACAAAAAAGTTGTATTATTAGTTGGTTAATCCGAAAAAAAGTATCAAAATTAGAAAAAAGTCAGTGGCGTACACTTTTTTGCCAATGATATTCGTTAAGGTGCTCCCCGGGATGCCACTGGACTTAACAAATTTAATCTAGTTTTTCCTAATTAAACCCCTTATCATTATGAATGACGGTACCTACCGAATTTGTTTCAATAAAATCGGGAAGAGGGTATATAGGGAAAATTATAAAAAAACGTTTTTTTTTAAACTTTAACACTTTGCTATGCTGCATCCCTATTATTTTGGTGCTGATCAGGGATTACATGGGTAATATGTTGCCTGATGTAAGTAATTTTCGTGGCAAGATTCTTCCTAATTGTGTATCAAAAACGGGGCAGCTCCGGACACATGCTTATATGAATTTTTTCTCTGAGAATATTATAGGGAATCACCTCCTTAAGTTACGTACAGTTCTTCTGAAACACCCTGCATACCAAGAAGGTGTATATATCGATATTTCGCCCCCTCCAAGTTTACACTATGCGGTAGATACAGATTTTTTGATATTTTTGGGTCCAACACAATTAAATTAATATAAAATTTAATCACGTTTTATATTTTTTTCGCAGCGAACGAGTCAAATATTTCTTGCTTAGATCTGTTAAATCAGGGTCTTTCGTATGTATGGAAACGGTCGATTATTTCTTAAAGTAAAACAGCTAACAAAAAATTCTCAAGACAAAAGTTGTATGGTTTTATAAAGTCTATTAGAATTAAAAAAAGGTAAGTATACAGGATGAGTCAGAAAGCCGTAGAGAAATAAAGTTACTTTTTTTTTAATGGAACACCCTATATCTTACAATATTTTTGGATTTTGCATAAAATTTAAAGTATTTCTTGTTAAGTGCATTATCAGTCTAAACCTAATAGTTTCCGAGATATCGACTTTTGAAAAATGACATTTTTGAACTTTGACAGCTTCTAGCTTTCTAACGGTACGCCATAGAGCAAAACGGCATACATGTCCCTATCTTACTTTCTTATTATCTTCTCAAAAATATCAACTTCCCCTAAACCGGAAGTACTATATTTCCGGCTCTTGAGCTACATCCGGTTTAACCGGAAGTTGACACTTTTAGAAAGATAGTTAAAAACTAAGATAGGGACATGTAAGCCGTTTTACTCTAAGACGTACCGTTAATAAGCTAGAAGCTGTCAAAATTCAAAAAATATTATTTTTCAAAAGTCGATATCTCGGAAACTATTTGGTTTAGACTTATAATGCACTTAATAAAAATAATTGTAATTTTACGTAAAATCCAAAAATATTCTAAGGTCCATTGGTGTGTGTCCAAGGTGTTCCATTAAAAAAAAAGTAACTTTATTTCTCTACGGCTTTCTGACTCATCCTGTACACTTAATTTTTTAAAATTCTAATAGACTATAAAAAACCCTAAAACTTTTATCTAAAAAATTTTTTGCTAGCTCTGCTGCCTCGTAGATAATTTCATAAAATTATCCTTCTCATATAAATCATCGTTTTTTTGATGGCGCCTTCTCTGTCGGTGTATTACTGTGGAAAATATTGCGATTAAATTCGAAATTCGATATAATACTGTGCTTAAAAAAAAAACTCGCCTAACTTCCCCCACCGGAATCTACTTGTATCGTCCTGCAGAATATTACTTTTCGGCTTTGTAACGCGAATTACGATTACTTTTTCTTCAACAGCATGCCTAATCATAATAGTATATAATGATGCATAAAATTATTTTTACACGATTCTTTGTAATCATAATTATTTTATTGCGATAATAACTTTATTGCTTTTGTGCCAATAAAACATAACCATGACGGTATTTTAAACATGCAGTAATTAAACACAAGAATAATAGAAGAAGTGATGTTTTAATGGCATTATTAACTACTTACAAATACAAAATAATAATTTTCTGTTGAATATATAGATAGTCATGACCCCTAATGAAATGCATTGTTATAAACGATTTTAATTAAATGGCAATAATTAGTTTATTTTAATATCGTAATCAACACAAAAAGATACGACAAGGAAAAACTTTGTGAACATTTGGCTGAATGTAAGTGGCTTACTGGATTGTTAGTGCGCAATCAAAGCAGAAGAATTATTACATTTATTCGAGGCAAAACCATAGAAATTTGTATCAGTCTTGTAGAATAACTGTCCCTTCTTCAATTTTCATTTACCCAACTTTTCTCTGGTAGCCGCTTTAATGAACTCGAAGCAAGGCGTTCCGCATTTGATTAAGAAAAAAAACTAAACAAGAGAGAGTTGGTAATTTGTGATGAAATGTCAAACTGATAAGAGCAATATTCAATTGACCATGTAAATTGTATAGATTAAGTTTTGAATATCAAATCTCTGGTTCAAGATGATACAGTTGATATTTTCGGTGGTCAGAAGTGGTATTTATTGCAAAATAAAATAAAAAAATAAAACACATGAAGAGTGAGCCATATATATACTTCCATCCCTTGAAATAATTGTCCACACATCTAAGGCTTTTAAATTGGCTCTCTGGGAATGTTGTATCTAGAACAAGACCTTTATTAAATAGTGCCGGAAAATAAGACGGCATACCTTTCCGATAAAAAAAAAGAAGTCCTGAACTAACTTTGCTGATGCCCACTTTAATAACAAATTCTGCCTCAAAATATTTATAGATAGGATTGTAAGCTTTCATAAGCTTTCATTTCTTCCTTGGTGTGATAATTGTGGCTAAGCACTAAATACGAAAGAATATCCATATTAGACACTGGTGGCACTTCCTCGATAGAAAAATCCAATTCACTGTCCTCGAAAGAAAAAGGATAACTGTTCCCAATAATACTCACCTTCTGTATCATCACGAAACACCTAATTAACATCCAATATAAACACACAAGCCTCATTAGTCGGTTTTAAACACTGAGAATTTTAAACCAAATACCATAAACACTTTCAAATTACCTTTCACCAACTTCACAGTTTCCCTCAGTAAATTGTGTAGACATAAAAGGCCATTAAAAAGAAAAAAAACATATTGAACAACAATAACTTAATAAAATACACAAAACCGAAATCGCTATTTACACGTGAAGCTGACGTTCACACAAAAATAAAGGTAAGTTTTCTGACGTTTGCCGTCGACGGCCATATTGGAAGAACGTTGTGATTCCAATATGACCGTGGTGGGCAAATATTACGTGGTTTGGATTGCTTAATCTCTTGTCTATGGGTTCCATCCGAGATTGTGTTGGCTCTACTGCATTTCTACCCAATAGCGGTTTGGTTGTAGTGAGTGTAAGTATATAATGTAATATTTCCGATTAGATTTAAACGAAATTATCTAAAACTGCTAAGGGCAAATTGACCGGTAATTATTGGCGATATTGGTATAGTTACTATCATTCATTTTGTTAATAGATTTATGCAATTATTGTGTTTGTATGTGAATTCATTGCAGGTTTCTGAAAACTATCTGTTCCGGGTAAAACGTTGCGTTAAACAGTTGCTTGGGCAAAACGGCATAGTACTTAGTATGTCATTTTGCACATTTGCATTGGAAACTACACAAGAAAAAGTAATCGCCAGATCTGGAGTAAAAATATAAGGCAGCACGCTATTGATGGAGACGGAGGCATCCAAACTGTATGCTGTTTCTTGAGCTACGCGAGAAGAGTATAAAGTAAAAACTTAATTGCTAGGGGTACCAAAAAGTAGCTAGATTGTTTTCAAACAACTTTGAACGCTGACTTGGAAACGAAGATTGTGTACCACAACGTCTCGATTATTTGGATTGATTTTTACTGATTTGCGTAAATTAACCTTTGACCTGGCCGACAAAAGTAGAATAGAGCACCGCTTCAACACAAATCTCAAGATGGCTGGCTGAAACTGGTTGACTTGTTTTCGCAAAAGAAACCCGGACATTACTTTGAGAACACCTGAGCCCACTTCCAAAGCACGCGTCATGGCGATTACTAAGCCGTATCGAAATTTCTCGCATCCTACTAAAAAATTTTAGAAAAATATAACATTTCACCGACAGGAATTTACAATTTGGATGAAAGCACTCCTTTCACTCTATAGAAACTCCCAAAAGTTTCTGCTCGAACTGAATAAAAGCCGGCTGGAGCTCTTACTAGTGCCGAGCGTGGACTTCATGTCACCATGGTTTGTTGTATGAGTACTACAGAGAAATTCATACCTCCTGTCTTAATTTTTCCAGGAAAGATGGAAGGAGTAACTAATAAATGGTTCCTAAGGCACCATTAGAAACCCTTGCTTTATGCTGAAACAATGGATGGATGAACTGTGAATTGGTTCTTAGGTGCAGCACTGAAAAATTCACCACTCCTACGATATCTGAGATAATCCTTTCGATTGTTGACGGGCATTCAAACCATAAAGGTTCTTACTTTCGGCAAAAACAATAGGATTGGTATATTGAGTTTGCCAGCACATTTCACTCATAGTGTGCAGCAACTGGATGGTATATTTTAAGGCCCTATGAAATATGAGGCCCGATTACAACCAGGAAATTTGTTTATAGCCCTATTTGCACAAGCTTATTCCAAAGCTGCGCAGGCATCAATCTGGCAGTAACGCCGCACAGCAAGACAAAGTAATAAAATATTTATACAGCCACATTCTGAAGGCGATTCTAGAACTGAAAAAAATCCATTTAAAGATGACGCCGAGCCTGCCTTTATTGTAATTCGATGTTTTCTAATCAAATACATTAAGTGCCAAAATTGGGCTCACTGTGTCTGTGCTGATGTCTCCACAAGGGTTAAAATTTATATTTGAGAAATTGATCTTTTAATAATTGAATCTTTATGTTCGTTTTAATATTTTCTTTACTTTTATTTGTTAATATGAATGTTTATTACGTTTTCTTTTTAGTTAATTAGTGTCTCTCGTACGATTTGTTATTATATTTTTAAAGTATTCCCATAAGAATGTCATTTTACTCATATATTCGGGCTCAAATGACACATTAAAGCCAGTTTTGAAAATTATTGTTTTTTTCTGATACACTCATGTGCAAAGAGAACGGTCTTTACAAAATTTTGATTAAGTTTTAGGCTTGATAACTTTTTTATGTTTAGTCCGATTTGAGTGATTTTTTTATAGAATTGTAGGTACAGCTATTGACTTTAACGTGCCTTTTACCAATCTTAAGTAACGTTGGCTATTCCGCATATTATACAACGATAATCAAGATGTTGTTTTTTCCCTAATTTCATAACACCCTGTGGAATAACCAAGTTACAAAATTATTTTAAAATACCAGGTTTCATTTAGGGTCATCTATTCCTTACATTTTGTTCTTTGGTTCATGTCAATACATGCATTCAGTCTCACACAAATGCAAAATGATCTTGGTTATCAATAATTTAAATTGTATATTTTTTAAAATCTATTTTATTAGGCCAATTATGTGTGTTTATCTAATATCCCACTACTAGTTTGGAAAAAATATCTATAAAATAGCTCTGACATACTCTGTGATCACACATGCTTGGGATATGTCATTTTAGGCAGAACTCCCCAATAGAACCAGGACAACAATGATACAACTAAGTCTAAAACGCGACGAATGTCGATATAATTCGTAGAAAAATATATGCCATGTACAGGGAACAAATGATCCCCACTTTAAAACCCTAAAGATTTAAAAAGGATGATACAGGAATAGAGTGTTGTCGTGAGACTCTAAGGAAATGTATTTTAAGAAACGGTTTGAAAATGAAAGAAATAACAAACGACAAGTAATTATGGAATCGGCACGGTTAAAAAGATGGAGGATGGAATACGTAATTGCAGTTCGTGGATATAGATAGGATGGAAGGAATATTATTTGTTTGGACGAGACGTGGTATGAGACACACGAAGTTCCAGATAAAGGTTGGGTAGATTTATCGGGTCATTGCAGAACCAAAGCTCCATCAAATGAAGATAAGCGTATAACAATAATTCATGCTGGGACGAAAAACGGATTTATACCAAAAGCTTTGGGCTTATCAGCCAAAAATATAAAGGACTCCCTTGTTGATTATCACGATGATTTTGAGGAAAATTACACACAAAAACAATTTATCGCAATTTTAAAATCATTTTCAATAAAAAAGCAATATTATTGTGATGCTTTGGCGGCAGAAATGGGTCATACCGTGTTAAGACTTTCTCCTTATCATTGCATGTTCAACCCAATTTTAACATATATGGCACCAGCTGAAAGCATCGATAAGGAGGAATTATGTTTCGCCAACTTAAAATTCTTCTGTGACAGCTTTAATACAGTCAGAGATGAAAAATATTCCAAACAAAAGCTGGGAAAATTGTGTAGCGCATGTTCAAAAAGTTGAAAAATCATACGTAAATATAGATCTGTTGCCCAGAGAAATAATTATTGTAAACTTGGATGACGACAGTGACAGTGAAACTGGGCTAAAATCTTTTTTGTACGTATATGTATATTTTCTTTTAATTCATAACTGTCCTTTATGTTATAATTTTAATTGTATTGTATCTTATATACTGTTATATTATTATTTCATTAATATTACTTATTACTATTACTTATTATTAAATTACGTTTAAAATATGTTTTTGCGTTTTCTTTCTAACAAAAAAAAATCAGTACGACACCTTTGTTGCATACAGGTAGATCAAAAAAAATATTTTTTTTCCACGCTTTCATATATTATATTATTACCTTAAAGCAGCGCAACCTTTTATTCTATCAGCAACGAGTGCGTCCCTGCTTTCATTCGATCTCCCGCTGGGTCTTATCGGCATTAGGGATTAGCATTTATAATGAGTTTGCAAGATAGATAGTCGGACTTTACTTAAAGTTTTACGTTTATATCTACATTATTATTATTAAACAATTATAATTTGGCAATACCTACAATCCTTAAAGCCCTTTACCTGCAATTTATAACTATTATTTATATCCATAACCATAACCATCCGCTGCAATTTACGCTTTTATTTTTAGGGGTAGTTTTGACAAGGGGATTAAAAATTGACCGCTGCTGCAATTTACAATCGCCGGACAGATTAGGTGTAAATATTAAACAAGCGTGTTTATGAATATACAGAATGGTTATTTAAATATTTATATGAATAAAACCAACGATAAATAGCTACCTGCATGTTATACAAATGTTAGATTAATTTATTACAAGAAAACCTGTCCATGAAGTTAAATGACCCCGTTAAAAATGTATTAATAACAAATGCCATAATAAATGAAATAGCTGGAACTAACTTTATTATGTTGACATGCACATTTTAAGTTAAAACCGAAAACGGTAGCATTTTTCGTCAGTTTTATTGGTTAAATTAGCATAATTGACTTATATTTTTATATATTAGTTGTTAGAAACACATTCATTAGGATGGATTTTTAAATTTAAATATTTAAATTCCTTCCATACCGGGCGATTCCGGTGATTCAATAAGAAAGGTGGCCGCCCGGTTATATCTCAGGAGCCGTTAATCGCAGAGCTTTCGGATTCTTTTAGTGGTAAAATCGCCAATGAAAAATCGCTAGGAATTAATGTTAAGTTCCTACGACTACCGCTAGGGGGCGTAACACCCATGGCCAAATAGAAAAGACAATTTGTTTCCGGAATTTGCCCAATGTATTGAAAACATTTGCTTGCTAATACTGAGGAAATTTGACATAATTTTTATGATGCAATTATATTTTGTTTGTCCATATCTTCGGTAAAAAAAATGAAGCAAATGAGGTTTCCACTGGCAGTTTACGATTTTTAGCCTCTATTTAACTGTCTAATAACAAACGTACCAAACCATATAAATTTAAAAAAAAATCTTAATTACTGTAAAGTTGTCATACAGCGCCCTCTAGCGGCCACTGTGAAATAAACTAAGACATAGTTTACAAAGCTAGCGATAAAACAAAAAAAAACCTTTTTAACGAGACCAAGTTTGTTAAATTCAGTTAAGCCAATCAAAAATAAAAAAAGACCATTGTTGTTCCCCCACCAGGAGATGAAAAAAAAAATGCCTGAACAAAAATTATATCAAATTTCTTCAGTATTAAGATGCAAATATGTTCAATGTACCTTTATTGGGCGAAAACGGTACTTGTTTGACTAGATTTTACAATATGTTTAGCTCTGTGATAGAGTTCCTGGAAACAAACACACAGGATTGAGCAACAACCTCATCTCATTAAAGAATGATATTGCGTACTTAACAGACCTGTATAAATTGTTTAATGATATGAATCTCCAGCTTGAAGGCGACGACTTAAACTTGATTGAAACAAAAAATACCGTTGCTGCTTTCGTAGCCACATTGCAATTATACAAAAGAAATATCGGCAGACGCGAATTCAATAACTTCCCCAATTTATCAGCAGTATCATTCAACAATGATGACTTGCTTGTTTGTTGTGAACACTTGGAAAACCTCCACGGCAATTTCAGGAAACGATTCGAGAACGTTTTAAACAAGGGCATACCAGACTGGGGTTGGATCCTTTTTCAAATATCAACAAAGCAGAATCATCCCAGTTAGAAGAACAACTTATAGAACTGACAAAAAATGAGAAGCTAAAAATTAAATTCAAGAATGGCTACCAAGAGTTTTGGCGGTAGAAGCCAATCTCTCAACTGAACCCAGGATTATCGTGATAGCATTCCCATTGTCGTATTTATCAAAACGTGGATTTAGTGCTAAAGCAACGTTGCTAACTAAGAAGAGAAATCGGCTCCATGTTACTGAACGTAACGGCTGTATTTAACTAAACTCGAGCCTGATATTAGCAGACTCCAAATTTTAAATTCAATGTCTCTTTAATGTTAATAAAAATACTTCTAAATATGATTAAGTATGCGTTTTAATTGCTCTCATTGAAACATTCTTCTTTAAACTCAGAAATAGGATAGAGGTCAAATCCTATCATATATAATGCACGTTTAAAAAAATGTAAGTAGTTATAATAGATGCGCGACAGATGGTAAGTAAAAAAAATTGAGGGGCTCTAGAAAAAAAATTATTTTCAAAATGGACGGTGGGCGAAATAAGTTTGAGAGCCACTGCTGT
The DNA here is from genome assembly GCA_963920685.1 of Polydrusus tereticollis. Taxonomy (NCBI): domain Eukaryota; kingdom Metazoa; phylum Arthropoda; class Insecta; order Coleoptera; family Curculionidae; genus Polydrusus; species Polydrusus tereticollis. The sequence goes on along the minus strand of OY987329.1, from coordinate 80,356,615 downwards.
AGATGTTTGACTTTTCAATTCCGGGCATCTTTGAACATACCTCTACAGTACCATTGACACTTTTTGCAATATTTTGGTGTTTAAGTGGATAATGCAGATTTAGTCCCACGGTTAACTCCAATGAATCCAGAAGGACTTTCTAATTTTAACAAATTTTAAAAAAACACTGATGCACCTACAGATTCTTACTTTGCTTAAGGTGCCAGGTAACTTATGTAATTATATTACCAAGTATATAACTCTTACTCTCTCCCAATTTCAAACAAAGTATAGTGTAATTGTTTTACCTTTTTTTCTTGTTGCTTTATTTAGTTTACGACAATGATAGCTGTATAACAACCAATAATTATTTAAAATGAAATATAAGAAATATCTTTTAAATTTATAAAATACTTAACTTTTTATGATAAAATTATATATGTTTTTTAAATTTTTTGTTTGAGTTGTAAAATTATTTCTATTTAATTATTATACTCGCTAATTACACTGCGTAAAAAATTATATAAGAATTACTTTATTACTTTATTAATGAACAATCAAATAATTAACATATTTTTATTAATTTGTTTATAATGTCTGACTGGTTTAGTGGAGTAGCTATTACAGCTAGACTACGCCAGTATTTGACATTTATTTTTAATAATTTTTATTGTAAATCCTTTGCCGAAATAAAAAGACATTTATTATTATTATTATTATTATTAATATATTGGTTCTTCTAAAAGGGAGGCAGTTAGGCATGGCATGACCCGACACTATAATAAAATGTACATTTTAATGGCGCCCTAATAAAATGTAACCATAAACCAAAAACTTATTAGAATTCGTTGTATGAAATTACACCTCAACGAGACTGTAGGTACATTTTTACAAGCCCCGTAACGAAACCTGATACACCATTGGGTATTATATTATAAGCTGACTTCACGACAACAAAAATAATAAAAATAAGCAACAAAGTAATTCAGAAAATTTTAATTTTACCTTACACTTCGTTTTGTGACCGACAAACACGACAAGGCCGTTATACTTGGGTAACATTTATCTTATAATCTAAATCGGTATCGTACTTGGCAAGGTATTCTGTATATACCACAAAGAACAGGTACTTGGATTAAAAAGTTACACACCTTTTATATGGATTCTTTTAAGGGTTAGGCCTCTTTCAGACGAAGCAAATGTAACCCGCGTCCGCTTATTCTACTACTACCACAGACCACTACTTTCATTGAAAGCTTTCACAGAAGGTTGATCTCAAAAAACTCGGAAAAATATTATGAAAATCTATTTCTCCGATAAGGAAATTATTATAACTTCACTTTAGAGCAATTAGATAGAAAGTACTGGAATTTCCGAAAATCATTTGATTAGTTGGTGCATTGGAAATTGTTAGCACTCTCTTTGAAATATAGATTTACATAGGTACAGGGAATCGTACTCAGGTATTAGTTTTATCAAGAATGTCTCTAAAAGCAGTGGTTGATATCTTTACTGTTCCATGCATAACAACGGTATTAATAATTCTGGATGTATCGTGAGATATTAAGAATAGGGAGAAAGAAATGCAAATATAGAAAAAGAAGAATTCAAAATGAGAGTTTTGATGTAGGTACATATACTTGGCAACTGAAGAAAATTCGGTAACCACTCTTTAAAATACAGAAATATTCAAGTAGTTCACTAGTGAATATTTTCTTAAAAAGCAGACACTGAACCATTAACCTGGAATGCTTATTGGAAACAGAATAATTGAACCATCTTTCATCTAAATACTGAAAAATATTTAGAACTGCTCCAACAACACATGTTGGAGGTCCCGGTCATAGTGCAGTAGCTGTCACAAGGTCTTTAGTTGTCATGTTTTCAAATCGGTGGATTGGTTTAAGGCCGTCCTTAGCTAAACTGAGCTGCGTCTTCAGCGTTGTACATAGAAACTTAAGCTCAAGTGCAATTGAACTTGACTTTTTTGCAAAAAGTTTAGTGGCACTGGTTGCATAGATCCTAGAAATAGCTTATTGCCATACCCAGTAAGTAAAAAGAAGAAAAAAATATATGGGGAATACATTACAGCAAGCAGGAGAGAGGGGTAAATACTCTAAACTCACGCTGTAACAAGTGCATCATTTAAGATGAAGAAAATTTAATACGGCTGACTGGATGCTGAATATTAGCAAGAAGCCATTGCAATCCAGTACAACAGAATAGACTTAAACGAAAGTTGAAAGAGCGGTTGTCCTACACATTACCTGTGCATACGCATAACCTGCCACACAAAGTCACAATTCGTTCTTGATCCAATGCAAGTCATTAAACAGATGACCACAGAGAGTAGCACGAACACAGTAAGTTTATAAGAGATTCCGTGGTCTAGTAAAGAGAGCACATACTCTGGTGGGAAGGTTCTAGGGACAAATTATTTATTTATTTTATTATACTTACACCTATTGGTAATTCAATAAGAGGGGAAATATGTTGAAGAACATATCAGTCACCCTCTTTTGAAAATCAATATATTTTCATAAATTCGTCGCCATTCCATGTATCAAACGGGTTCTAGCTGCTGAGGACTTCTGGGCGACCTACTACATCAAGTAGCAATTCTAGAAAATCCTCATCGTCAGCAATATTTTCGAATTCGAAAGATAGATTTATTTTATTGGGGCCATTTATCCTTGATTGTATTCTATATTATTAGAGGCCGAACAAACAATCCAGAAGAGCAGGCAGGTACTAAATGTTATTCCACCACTGCATAGGTTTTGGCTTGGTTCTATTTGGAGGCAAATTTGAATTTTTTGTTTAGAGCATTTGAATGTTTACTGGTAATATTTTGGAAAATACATTTTTAAAATGCGTTTACTTGTAGGATATTGATTGGATAAACAAAAAGATCGAATTGTTAAAGAAAGTTAAAGTCTGTGCATTTTAAGAAGTCCGCTAAGCCATAAAACCTCTTGAGCATTATGTCGATGGCTCTCAAACAATAAATTATATTGAAGGTAATTTTGGATGTTGATGAATTACATTTTCTAAATAAACTAATTTAAAGTAAATAAAAAATTAGTTTAGGTAAAGAAAAATAATAATTTTTTAGCTTTTGTAGTATTCAGACAAATTAGTTTTACGAATTCTTTTTTATAAAGTTTTGGTTCTAAAAAGAACCGATTCTGTAGTCTTGCGACAGAACGTACCTACTTGTAGATAGGTACTACTAGAAGTAGTCTTCCTCTGCATTTGAAATTTCACCCATGCTTTCAGACTCATCAGAATCAACATCATCGTCATCGTCATCATCATTCGTAATAATTAACGGTCTTACTTCGTCTATAACCTGTTCTGTCTTATAAGATTCAAAAATAATTTTTTCTGTGTGTTCAATGCATTTCCACCATTATTCTTTGCCCGCTTGGCTAAGCGCCTCCTCCCATAACTTTATAACGCTAGGCTTACCGATATTTTTACAGGCATGTTTGTCATAATAGTTCTTGCTAATACCCCATACCAATTCAATTGCGTTGTAATGACAATGGTAGGGCGGCAATCTCAAAACTTGATGTCTATATTTGAGGGCTAATTCGTCAACAACATACTTTTTTTTAAATGACTGCCCTTTACACTTGCTTAAAAGTTCACTTTTTATGTTTTTCTTTGACAACCACTCTTTTATTTCTTCCTTTTTCCAGCTGCTTGTAGGGAATTTCTCTTCGAGTCTCGTATGGTAAGAGGCATTGTCTAAAACAATTAAGGAAGGTTTTTCTAAACTTTTTAAAAGTTTTTCCTCGAACCAATGCTCAAAAATTTCAGCATCCATATTGCCGTGATAATCATCAGTTTTTTTTGTTGATGAAAATATCAAATTGGTATTTAAAACAAAACCTTCTTCATTACCAGCATGTAATATAATATACCTTTTTCCATTACTTGTACGGGTACTTGAATAACAATGCTTTGAGTCATCCTGCCAAGACGTTTTTGTTGAAGTTCCGTTTGCAAATACCCATGTTTCGTCAAGAAAAACAACTTGTCTTGACAATTCCGATTTTTTGTTGTTTAAATAATCCCTTAAAAATTGCCATCTTTTCGAAACAACATTGGACAGCTCGCAAAGCAGTTTTCTGTTGTTCGTTTTTTTATATTTGAAACCCATATGTTTTAAGATGATGGACAAACTGTTAGTTCCAATATCGCAAAGTTTTTTCTGCTTTATCTTTTCAAGAATAGCTTTGAGGGTAACATATTCCTTGGCTTTATACATATCATAAACAATATTCCTAATAGAGAGTTTTATCCCTTGGGATAAATCCAAAGTTTTTGAATGGAGTCGAACTCTTTTATATGGTCTGTCAAAATCCTCTTCACTCTTTTTTCGAAGTCTTCTTAAGGTCTTCTCTGAAATGCCGCAAGCATCAGACGTTCGTTTTTGCACTGCCAAAACAGACTCTAACGGGCCCGAGTTATCTTTTTCTAAAGTAAAATAACGTTCCACTTGTAATACCAAACGGCGTTCACCTGGAGATAAATGCCTTCTAGGCGATGTGCCACCTTGCTGAACATTTTCCATAACTTTGCTTAATAACTGATTTTAATTCACACACAATGAGAAACAAACTAAAAGTGAAAAGCACAACTACTTATTTAAAATAAAGTAGAACATACCATCCCGCACTTCAGCAAATTTTAATTATTTCTTGGAAAATAGTAATTATTATGAAGATTTAATTATAATAATCCCAAAATAATGTCATTATCGGAAAATATATACCTGACAAAATCTTTAACATATTTAACCATCCCGCACTTGAGCAAATTTTAATTGGTTCTTGGAAAATAGCGATTATTATATAGATTTAACTATAATAATAGCAAAATAATTTAATTATCTATTTAATTATTATTTATGCTCAACGCGTAATTCTAAGATAATTTTGTTTTGAAACCTCTGATTTCGCCCAGTAATAGAATACAGTAAACCAGTGGGATGTTCGGTGTGATCAAGTATAGCGAAGGTGCGAAGATATTGTAACTTAACCGACTTACTGTTTTAAAAGCGATAACATCCCTTGGTGATTTAATCCGATATCGGACTTCTTAAAACGCACAGACTTTAGATCCTATATGCCTTGTAGAACCGTCATGCATTAATGTTGACATCTGCTATACGGAACAGACAACTATAACAATACAGAACCACAGGATAGAAATCGTCGAGCATTATATATACTTGGGTCACGACATCAGACTGGGAAAATCAAACCAGGACGCCGAAATAAAAACAAGAACACAGCTAGCATGGGCCGCCTTTGGTAAACTTACTTACATCTTGAAAAATAATTCTATTCCCATAAATCTAAAAAGAAAAGTATATGACACTTGCATAATACCGGTGTGTACCTACGGAGTAGAGACCATGTCCCTCACCAAAAAGTCGGCTAAAAAATTAGAGACAACCCAAAGGGCAATGGAACGAAACATGCTTGGAATATCACTAAGGGACAAAATTAGTAATACCGAGATAAGACGTAAAACTAAAGTCAGGGACATCGTGGAGGAGATAGCAAAGATGAAATGGCGATGGGCTGGCCACATAGCCAGATACGATGACAACAGATGGACACAAAGAATATTAGAAGGGAGACTACACGAAGCACGGGAAGACCTCAAAAAAGATGGGTGGACGACATAGGAGCAGTGGCAGGAAAACAATGGATGAGAGTGGCAAATGATAGAGAAAGATGGAAATAATTGGGAGAGACCTACATCCAGGACTGGATGGACAAAGGTTGATGAAGAAGAAGATACAGGGTGTTATTTAATGATAGGCCCTAAATTCAAGGGCGCATTCCTGAACCAAATTCAAGTAGAAAAGTTTATATAAACAAGTGTCCTAAAAAGTTTGATTTTCAAGATACAGGGTGTCAAAATTTAAATAAAAATCGGTTTATTATTATTATTCTAAAGATCCTTTTGCCGATTTTGGTGAAATTAGGCAGTGTTGTTCACTGTCATAAGACGCTAAGTTAGCACTGACTAGATGATATTTATGAGTTCCAGGCGTCCCGCGGGGCAGCCTCACGGATAATATTGACAAAAAAATAGAACGCCACTGACTTGTTTAAAATTTTTATATTATTTTCGGATTAAGCAGCTAAAAATACAACTTTTTTGTCTCTTGATCTTTTTTCGTATCCTACTTCGTCTTCGAGGAAAATAATTTTTGACGTGCACTGAAGTGGCTTTTATTTTCTTCCTCGAAAACGAAATAAGATACGAAAAAATGTGAAAAGACAAAAAAATTGTATTTTTAGTTGCCTAACCCGAAAACGATATAAAATTTTTGAACAAGACGGTGGCGTACCTTTTTCTTGTCAATATTATTCTTGAGGCTGCCCACAGGGGCGCCACTAAAACTCATTATCATCTAGTTAGTGCACACTTAACGTCTTATTACAACGAAAAACGCTATCTAGTTTCACCAAAATCGGCAAAAGGATCGTTGAGATATTAATAAGAAACCGATTTTTTTTTTAAAATCTCGACACACTGTATCTTAAAAACCAGACTTGTTAGGACACATGTTTATATGAACTTTTCTACTTGAATTTGGTTCAGAAATGCGCCCTTGGAATTACGGCCTATCATTAGGTAACACCCTGTATAGGTGTGTCCCGGGTGACCCACTAAGGGCTCTACCCCAGAAACCAGCTTTCGGGAAAAATAATTTTGAAAAAAGTGACGTAGGGAAAAATAATTTTTCAGATTCTATGTTGGTCGCTAGAGGGCGTAGAACTAATGACAAACAATAAATTTGCTTTAAGGTCCCCCTCCTCTTTATCTTTTAAAGGGATCAGATTAGGAAATTTAGACTAGGAATGTTTTCGTGTGAAATTGATATTCCAGGAATTTATAATACCAAAAATAATATGTCGAAAGACCTACCTTTTTTTTCAGAATGGCTCACAGCCTTCATCTTGAAACTTTTTCAATTAGCAATATAGCATTCATACACCCAGTACCCGATCTTAAGTTCTAATTTCCTAATTTGATCCATTGCAAAACAATAAGCGATTGATTTATAATAATACCAATTGCCCAACAACTATCGTCCAGTCGCATTGCTTTCGGTGTTATATCAAAAGCCATTAAGAAGGTAAAGTACCTGGAAGGCTTCAACATTTTTGATGACCGCCAGTATGGATTTCCTAAGTTTAGATCAAGAGGAGACCTTCTCGCTGATGTTACTAACGTTTGGAACAACGCAATAGGACATCATGGGGAGTCCCGAGCGGTAGCACTGGACATTTCGAATGCCTTTGAGGGGCTCCAAGCTAAAGTAAGAACATACCAAATGCCGGCTCAATTTTGTTCATGGATGGGGCTTTCTAAAAGACCGTTTTTGGCGAGTGGCGATGGACGGATTCCTTTCTGACACATTCAACATCAACGCCGGAGTCCCTCAAGGTTCTATTTTGTCGCCCACCTTCTTTTTACTATATATTGACGATCTTTTGGAAAAAGCTAAAAATCCTATTTTGTATAGCTTCGCTGACGACAGCACACTTGTTTCATCTTTTACTTTGGATGCTAGAACATCGACTGCCAATGCACATCTCTATAGGCAGCAAGAAGTCTCACATCTCAACTAAGACCTGGAAACAATTCTCTCTTGGGGTGACAGTAATCAAGTAGAATATAACGCTAAAAAAACCCAGGCAGCAGTTTTTTCCAAAAAAGTTAATGTTGAAGATCTGGATATATTTATCGCGGGACACTCGATTCCCTTGGCTTCACCAATTCATTTATTGGGCGTCATATGTAGTCATATGTTTTGGCATGGTCATGTTGCGGCTATTGCTAAAGCAGCCTCGAAGAAGCTTAGATTACTTTTCCTAACTAAGAATCTTTATCTATACACTCGTAACAACTTTTGATGCTCTATAAAGCCCAAATTCGACCATCGCTGGAGTTCTGTTCGCATATTTGGGGCTCTGCTCCTAAACATACCCTGAGATTGCTAGATTCCATTTAAAGAAGAGCTTGATCGGTGACCATGATCTGACAAACAACCTGGAGAGCCTTGAACATCGAAGGCGACTTGAGTCTATTTTACAAATATTTTCATGGCAAGTGCTTAACTGAGGTTGTCAGCTTGATTCCACCCATTTCACCCCGAATGTCACTGTTTAAAAATTCTGTCATCTGGAGAACGTCATCACTAAAGGGCGGAATATATGCACTTAGATTCGGTCAAAATATGCACATATATATGCCTTGTTTGCCTGTAAAATATGCAGTTATATGCATTTTTTTGAGCAAGTATGCATACTGGTATGCAATAGTTCTTAATTTATTATAGTAAAATAGGGTACCTAACAACAAATCACACTGGGTTCTAAAAATATATTTATTTAGAAAACAATCCAAAAAAAAAGAAAGAAATATAAAAGTAAAAAATTTTTTAACCTGACATTATAAAAGGGATTTGTTACTAACTATTTTTCAAAATTTTCAACTAAAAAGGATTGTCTTCTATCAGTAAAAATATGTTTATACAAAGAGAAGCTTCTTTCACATCTACTGATGTAATAGGACAATACTGCAACTTAGGTAGTAAAGTATAAGGCCAAGATACAACTTTGTTGGATGGTTTACCTTCATAAATGGTTTTTACTGCAGTTAAGTATTTAAATCCTTCATTCTTTTTCACAGTTATATCCAATTTGTTCCTTACTTGACCTCCCACTTCACCGGAAATGTTGTTACATTTAGCGAAAAAAGTTTCAACAATACTAATTGAGTCTCTTAAACTTAAATTTCTACTCTCTAATGAGGATAATATGTCCGGTATAAAACTGAAATTAACCTTACTAAAAACAAGGCCTTTCACTACATTTTCAGTTTTTAACAACTTTTTACTTTGCACAACACACTGCGAATCATCATCCAAATCCAAAATTAGTTTTTTAATGACTTCGAAATGTTCTGCTTAGAATGTTGCTGCCGTAATCCATGTTCCCCACCGGGTAATTACAGGTCTGGAGGTAAACTAACTGCTGGTTATCTCTCCTTATACATCTGCACTCTTAAAGGTGCTTTTAGAAGCACTTCTTTTACATTTGAAATAAATTTATTTACTAAAGGATCAACTTGACGTGCTCCAATCATAAGATGTGCGATATATCTGCCAGAAGCATCTGTGCTTTCGTCGACAATAATGTAAAATTTTTTATCACCCAGTGAAGATCTAATTTCTTCTAAAACAGTTTCGTATACTGAATGGACATTCTTCTTTATAAGCGTCGATTCGTTAAGAATGGTTTGTTGACAATATTTTTGCAAGAATCCTCCAAATTGCAGATTTTGAAACCTTTTTAAAGGTATGCTTGCTGCAATTAAAGCCTTCTTGAAAAATTTCCTTTTCAGATTTCGATTTTTCTCTAACATTTTGAAATGCATTTCTTACACTCAGCTGAACTGGCTCAGATTTTATTTTTCGTAACTTTGATTTATGCAGCAGTGTTTTCAAATGTTGATCGATTTGGAACTTCTTTTCACAAACAATAATTTTTGCACAAACGTTACAGAATACTTTTTCTCCAATAAACTCTAACTCTGGGAAGTCTTTCATCCACGACACAGAAAATACTGAAATCTTTCGACAAACTAAAACAGAAGTACGTATTACAATCCGATATAAATACAGTTTGTTTAGCAGGTAATAATAAGGCATTATTAAATGACAAAAAATAACCCCTAACAATATACCTGCTAACCCCGGAAACCCCCAACAAATACCTTTTATATGACCAAAATGTAAATATTAATTATTATATAATTATCTTCAGATTGGAAAATCCTTGGAACAAGTGTCGGACTGGACATTAAACCTATGAGTCTACGAGTTTTTATAACCGGGCGTTTTTAATTTTTTGATAACGCCGAGAACATAAAAATATGCCCATAAAATAATATTTTGCGAAAAATATGCGTTTAATTATAAAATTGACAAAATATGCAAAAAATGCATATATATAAATGCACTTTGCATATATTCCGCTCTTTAGTCATCACTCTGGAACGACCTCCCTGAGGCCGTGTTCCCCAACAAGAATAATCTTCAATGATTCAAGACTAACGTGAGTCGTTTCCTGTGCACACGCACCGCTCGCAAAAATGCCATAAAGGATTGATCCTGCAGTGCTGTGCCTTATCATAAAAAAAATTCACATAATAAACCAAAAAAGAAACTGTTAAAAAATGTTACATTTCTTATTTTTCAACACGTTTTTACTTCAACATTACTTAAATTACTCGACTATGATTAGGATCCTTAATTCTACTCGCGTATAAATCAACCCCTACCTTCACATGGAGATACATCGTTCTTATACTAAACTCCTGTCGATTCCAAAGGTTGCATAATCTGCATTATATTGTATTGTATTATTGAATCACCTCTCTGTTCCCCCAACTGTTTTAACTTCTTTACATATAAGAATCTCTTAAATGGTTAGTTGCTGAGGATGAGTTTCTCTAAAGTCGAAACTAGTACAACACATTCATTAAGAAATTTATTTTAACTCATCGTCATTTTATGTATTTTTATAACCCTTGTTTTCTACCCTAGAGGGGCAAATAAGGTTATTTGGTGTTAAAGACAGACCTTTATTTCTAAAAAAGAAACTCTTTACGGGACCAAATTCGTTAAACTTTATTAGACTAATCCAGAGTTATCAATATTTTTGAAAATAATTGAGTGCTCTCCCCCTAATACTTTATTTGATAAATTGGAGAAAATAAAATCACAACTAAAATTTTTTAGAATTTTCTAGAGATTACAGGGGAAATATTTTCAATACCTAAACTTCGCTCTCTAGCGGAAACTTACAAACTTAAAAATAACTGGTCTTTCCTTAGTGGGCCACCAGGTACCTACACAGAGTGCATTGAAAAACATATTACAAAAAAAACTAATCGCATTTTTTTAGTTATCTAGCACTTATAATAATAAAACAGAGTCAAAAATAAGAAGAAAAATTTACTTCTTGTGTTCTGCTTCAAAATTGAGAATATAAACATTTAAAATATCCATTCGTAACAAAGAAAAATTATACCGATTTTGATGCTAACAAAAACATACACTTTAATGGCTTAACGGTTTAGTGAATATCGTGAAACACATGCTGATAACATCAGGATAGTTTAAAATGGGGGAAACTGTAACCCTATATTATATCAGATAAACTGTGGTGTATTTTTCCACTTTTTTGGTTTTGTTGAATTCACTCCATGTTCATATTTTCTGGGATGTTGTCGAGGGAAATAATTATGAGGGATTGTTTGCATACTGGGTTTGTACGTGCGTAGATTTACTGACGCCTGTGAATATATACACTAATATACAGGTATGAATAATATATGTACACACTGAGAAATTTGTATCGTATACATAGAATATATCTAAAATACTGTGTTGTCATTAAAAATGAACTGGAGCGTACCAGAAAAATAATATGTAGTATTTTCCAAACCTGTAAGTTCCATTATACAGTTTTATTTTTATATATTAATGTTAGTGTTAGTAAATAGTTTTTAAAAATTCCATACTTCAGATAATTAAGACCTACACACCCCGAATCGGTCCTAAATTAGGGTGACCCTAATTTACATACAATAGAAAGACGAGTTTGGTGAATGAAAGTAATGTAACAGCGGAGTTACTACAGGTAGTTTATTAGAATAAGAAGTATAATAATAATTAAACTTGGTTATAATTATAGAGATTGAGATATTAATTAATATAATATTAGGTAAGTAGATAAAAACTTATATAGAAGTAGGTTAGGTTGAAAGTGAGTGGGTTACAATCAACCCTCCACTGCGACCGAATGATCTATTGTGGCTCACACCTTATTTATATTTCTCCCAATAGATCTATCTTCTTAATAAAGCTAATAATTGTATTGGGGGAGACATTCCTCATGTCTTCCGGCAGTAGTGTCACCTCGCCAAATAGGGCGAATCTGGTTCTTGCTGCTGCAGGACAGGCGCACAGTACGTGCTCCGCTGTTTCTGCATCTTCCATGCAGAGTCGGCACTCCTCATCTTGCGCCAGTCCAATTTTGTGCATATGATGTCGCAGTCTGCAGTGGCCGGTATACAGTCCCACTAGGGCTTTAAGATTAGTCCTATTAAGCTCTAGTAGTTTGTCAGTTAGCTGTTGATTTCTATGGCTGTTTATGAATGCCTTTAATACCTTAGGCCTGGTAAGCTCAACCAATGCCTTCTCCACTTATCTGTTGCTTCGGCCAGGATCTTTATCTTGGCGGTAGCATGGGATATACCTATTGCCGGTTCGGGTCCCGTCAATTTCGTTGCCGCTCCACTCTTAGCGAGTTTTTCAGCAGCCTCGTTGCCCTCTAGACCCATGTGTCCCGGAATCCATACTAGGGTAATTCTATTATTGAGACTTAGTTCAAATAGTGCTTCGCGACAGCTCAACACCGTCTTTGAATTGCACCATCTTGATTCAAGGGCTTTTAGAGCGGCTTGACTGTCAGAGAATATCTTGATTGCCCTGTGTGCGTACTGTCGATTTGTCAGCAGCCTTGCACACATTTCAATGGCGTGAACCTCAGCCTGGAATATAGTCGCCATGGATCCCAGACTGATTATCAGCTTTACTTTCGGACTTTTGCCGTATAAACCGGCTCCAACCCCTTCATTAGTTTTGGAGCCGTCTGTGTTTAATCCAAATTCCGAACTAAGCAAAGTCCCACTATTGCTGTCCCATTCCTCCCTACTGGGATAAATGACATTATAGGGCAGTTCGTCATTGAGTACTTTTGTCATGATATCTGAGGGCATTTCCAGAATGCTGCTGGTCATAATGTCCGCCAGCATTCCGGTACCGTCTAGCATGCACAACTGCGGTTTGTTGGTTACTATATAGAAGTAAGAATAATATGAAAACAGATAGATTGAAATAAATATTAATATTTATAAAAAAAATCTACTATGCACAATACAACAACTTAATTTTTAAATTTTGGTCATCATGTTCCGAGTAGTCCGATGAACCATCGTCGTTGGGGTCCAGAGAAATAATAAGTGGCTCTAAAGTACTTTCTGGCATGTTATCAACTTCCCACATTCTTTCTTCTATTTCGATCACATATTCGACGCACTTACTCACATTTTTCACAATCCACTGTTTACTTTCTAACAAAAATTCATTTCCTTCAAAGTTTCCAATAGTTTCTTCTTACCCATGCGTGGAATGAAATCATCCTTTTTTATTTCATTTTGTCCAAGGCAGGTATTTGTTTTTTTAAGTGAAACGAGTGTATGATTCTTCTAATGCCAGTCTTTTCATCCTCATTTATTACAGTTTCTTTTCTTCCTGGACTTCTCTTTGGTGACCTGATGGACCACGTTTATCGTCGTGCACAAGTCGGTATATTGTTGACTGTCTGAGTACAGTCATATTCGAACACATTTCAACTATTTTTACAACTCCGAATGTTGAATTTTGGTGGCGAAACGCATTGAACACATTGAGAATAATAATTTTCTAATTTTTAAAAAGCGCAGTTTCACTACTCTGTTTCTCAGCAATAAATTCAGAAACACTAGGCATTTTCAAGAACGAAGTTTTCCAACAACTGCCGGAAAGCAACTAAACATTTCAAATTTTTGGTAAACTACCTGTGCCTCTACCTACCCAATTCCGGGACCACTGACAATAAACATAATTAAATAATAATAATTGGACTACACCTATGGAATACGGCGAAGACCACTGGGTTTTGTAGTTCAATAATAATTTATTACTCTCTCGCATTAAGGAACAGACTATAGGATTTTTAGGTCTGATGATGCCTTAACCGGCGAAACATGTTTCTGTGAATTTGCGTTTTTGTTACTTCTTGTCTTATTTAGACGCATGTTTGAAAATTATGGACACTTTCTTCAATACCATAATAATATACTTATATTCATTTATAGTTTAAAAACTACATAATAATAATAATATTAATAATAAGTTGTAGGTACCTCCATAGAGCTCAAGGATGAACATCGAACATAAAGCAATACAAGTTAATGTTATATGTTTAAACATACCTACCAAGAAATGCTAATTTAAAAAAAGTCTGATATTTATGACTTCCTCATGTTTTTTACTTTTCTTGCAAAAATCGATTTTGAAAATAGTACTCAATATTTCTTAAATATTCGAATGCAACAAGATCTTTCTTTTAAGCGTCGGCATAATAATTTATATTAGTCTCGTGTCTGAACTAAGGTATCCTCGGTCATAGCAATTTCGACGTTCTTTTTATTTTCACCAAGTTGTTCTAAATTAGTGAAGTTGTTATCCTGGGTTTTAGGTTGGCCCACTTGATTAAAATCCCTCCAAGACTCTGCCAAGATAATCTTCAAATGCAACATGCGTTATTTTCACACTGTAGGGAAACACCAAATACCACGGCTGTCAGAAACACATGCATTTTGGTCTGTTTTTGGAGATTCGTGTGCTCTTAAGAGCGTTTCGAATTTATTGGAGAAAATTGTAATGTCCGCGCCCGTCTGACAAAGCATCCACTAATAAGAGCATGGTTATGAGAGTTATCTGCAAAGATAAAAAGCTTGTAGCGGCTCTCATAGTCGATAGACACCCACTTTTTATTAAAGCATCGCATGACCTCAGTCACAACTATTTAAATTTCAAATTAAAGTTTTTTAGTGGTGTAACCATGTAAAAAATAGTAATGCAACCCCTGAACTAACCTGAACATCTAACTTTATGTTGATATAATGTTTTACAATAACAATTACACAATGCTTTAGTGGCGTTTTCGCTTAATAAGAGTAAGTATAAAGTCTATAGTTTGACTGGTCGAGCCAGACACGCAACTTGAAGATAAAGATTGCAAATTGTTGATTGCATCGGGCAATAATTAGTTTTGGTTAATGTGTTTTCAATTAGCTGCGAGCTTTAGTACGTTAAGCAGCGTTCTTTTGTTGTTTTCATGATACTTGGGAGTATCAGTGATTAACCCCAAAATAAATTTAAAATGTAAATCATTGCATAATATGCAGGTAATAATTTTATAATGTGACAGGAGAAATCTGTAATAACATCCTTCGATACAACAGTACCTAAACTTATTATTACAAGAGTGGAAATTAAAGTACAAACACAAAAACATGTTAGTTATAAAATGATATGGTCTGAGTGCTTGTTTATAGCGTTCAAATTACACTAGGGAACAGCAAAAATGTTTCCGAGACCAAAATAGCAAAATCTTACTTATGTTATTATAGTAACAGTCTGTCTTGCAAAAGTCTCAGTTGGCTCCGGTTTTATAGATTCATGCTAATTATGATAATTACCTACCTGCCCGTAATGTATGGGAAAATTCGACTAATAAATGAGAATTACCTGTATTTAATATACCAGGTGTACTTTATAAGGGGTTTAAATTCATATTACATAAATCCTAAATTGTTAGTTTGTTGTATTTCAACCACCAGTTGATTGAGAGCTGTTCGTATTTGAGAAATTAGAGAGTTTTGAGCAACATGACGCGAGTTTGTTTAAATAAGCCGGATCATTTTTGTCTTATATATGGTGAAGTGACTTTTGTGAAACAAAAACGTTCAATTAGCCCTTTAATGCAAAATGCTTACCACTTGTATTTCGGCTGTAAAATTGGGGACCAGGATAAAAATTGGGCTCCCCATATTTGCTGCTACAAATGTGCGTCCAACATTCGCGGCTGGCTATGTGGAAAAAAGCGTAAGATGCCCTTTGCTGTTACTATGATCTGGCGAGAACCGAAAGACCACATTACTCACTGTTACTTTTGTTTGACACTTCCCATCAAAAAAGGCTTTGCGGAGAAAAAAAAGGTCTGCGATACAGTATTCAAATTTACAATCCGCCATACGCCTGGTGCCTTATAGTGACGAGTTGCCTGTACCTAATCCTCTTCAGGAATATAACCTTAATTCTGATGATGATCTAATGGATTCAAACGGTAGTGTACAGGAGAATGTCGCCAGCCCATCAACCTCGCAAGACTCCGATTTTGTCTGTGAACTTGCCAGTAAAAAGCCTCACAAAATAAGTCAAAGTGACCTTATAAGGGATTTGGAATTGCCTAAGAAAAGATCTGAACTATTGGCCTCTCGATTGCGACAATGGAACTTACTTCAAGGTGAAGTAAAAGTTTTTGTGTACTTAAGCCGTTAGAAAAACCTAACGCCATTTTTTAACATTGAAAACAATTTGGTAGCCTGTACGGACATTGAGGGATTAGTGGAAGCTTTAAATCTCGACTAAGAAGACTGGAGACTTTTCATTGATTTCTCCGAAGTAAGTCTTAAAGCTGTGTTACTCCATAATGGAAACAAGTTGTCTTCAGCCCTAATTGGTCATGCAGCCCACATTGAAGAAACGCATAGCAATTTGAAATTGTTACTGGAGACCATACAATATGAAAGGTATAATTGGCAAATTTGTGGGAATTTAAAAGTTGTGGCGATCTTGCATGGAATGCAGCTAGGTTATACGAAATACTGCTGCTTCCTCTGCGAATGGGACAGTCAAGCAAGATCGGATCACTACGTAAACAAAAATTGGCCACCGAGAGAGTCTTTTGAGCCAGGAAAGAAAAATGTAGCCAGCGCGCCATTATTGGTTCCCCCAGAAAATATTTTCCTAACGCCACTTCATATAAAATTGAGACTTATGAAAAATTTTGTGAAGGCCGTGGACATAGAAGGTCATGCTTTTAGTTATTTAAAAGAAAAGTTCCCTAGAATCAGTGACACTAAATTAAAGAGGGATTATTTGTGGGTCGCCAGATTAGGGAACTTTCGGAGATGCGCAATTCGATTCCATACTTAAAGGTAAGGAAAAGGACGCTTGGAATGCCTCTAAAATGGTTGCAACAAATTTTCTGGGAAACATAAAAGCAGAAAACTATAAAGACCTGGTTGCCCAACTTCTTTTATGTTACCAAAACCTCGGGGATATACCCGTAATATGTCGTTGAACATTTATTTCCTAGATTCTCATCTGGATTACTTCCCGTAAAATTGTGGTGCTGTAAGTGAGAGCACAGTGAGAGGTTCCACCAGGATAATTCACACATGAAAAAAGGTATCAGGGAAAATGGAACTGTGAGATGTTAGCCGACTACTGTTAGACTATTACGAGAGATAGTCTAAGAAGCGTAAAATGAGTGTCTAAACTTTAGACTCACTGACAAAAATGTGCTATTTAATTGCTATTATTGAACCAACAATATATTGTTTGTATGGTCATTGTAAATGCCTATGAATTAAAATTTTGTGACAAATAATTCAGATTTTTTTTGCGAGCCAATTAAAATCATTAATAGGTATTTTTTAGTTACTTGGGTGTAGTTCAATAATAAAAAATAGGTTTTGATCAGGGAACAAAAAAAAAGTTGAAATTTGTTCCCCAGTGTTATTGTTTCTTTTGTAAAGGCAACGTTCATCAAGAAGATGTCTCCAGCATCCGCTATTCAGCGTCATTTTGTTGTATCATATCACTTGAGAAACCTAATGTATTGCCTTCTGTTTGTCTCCTATTGTCCTTTGCTTTTACGTTTTTGCACAACAGATATGCAGAGCAGCCATAGTCTGTTGCTTTTCCAAAGTTCCCATATTTGCTGCGTTGACTTTCAGAATTAAAAATAATATGCAGTTATTTGGTATATCTGGTTATAGTATACACGTCTAAAGTCCTTGCCAAATTATCTCCTCATCAACAAAATGTGTAGACACAAAACCATTTTGAAAGTCTGTATTAAATGCCAAGTGAGATCATCTTGTAAAATATGCCTCCATAAGTTCAAGGCTTTAATATTTCCCTCTGTACCATAAAAATGTTGCATGACACGGATTTTTGTCAAGTCTGGACGCACCTTTAGACATACCCCGATATTATACAGTGTGTGTATAAAGTCTGGAAACGGCTTAATAACATCACAATTTGTTGTGTAAGAGGATCTGACGCACCGAATGACGATATTGGCGTTGTTGCCAGCTTTTTAGTTTGTCTGGAATTCGAACGAATTTTATATTTTTAAATGTAACACCCTGTATATTTTTTCATTTATAGTTTTTACTTTAAATTTTTGACACATTTTTGGTATAACATACTTTGTTCCTAATATCAGTAGTTTTCGAAATAACGAGTACAATTTAGAAAAAATATATTTTTTATATTACATGTTCAAACTGCTTTCCCTGTACAGCTTGACAGTGTGCTAATTGAAAATAAAATTTTCCAATTGTGTTGTGAATCATTTCTGGCGTTATTAATTCAAATTCGTCCAAAATTCGACGCTGCAAATCGGCCAAATCTTGAGGTTTTAAGGTATAAAGTCTGTTTTTTAAGCGTCCCCATAAAAAGTAGTCGTTAGGCGACAAATCAGGGGACCTAGGTGGCCGCTCGATTGTACCCCCTCTACCGATCCACCTATTCGGAAAGTGTTGTTCAAAAATTCGCGCCCGTTTCGACCCACATGGGGAAGAATGTACTTGTATAATTTGGACCCATCACATTTCGTATAGTACACTTTTTGCGTTTCCAAGAGCTCAAGGTAAATCTGTGATGTCAAATTTCCATCAATAAAAAATAGATCGATTTATTGGTTACACAGAAGTCCAGTCCACATATTCAATTTTCCAGGGCGTTGTGTATGACCTCTCATCCAGTGGGGATTTTTATTTGCCCAAAACCTACAGTAGTGTCTATTGACTTTACCATTCAACATAAATGTTGCTTCGTCCGAAAATACTATAAATTTGGAAAACTGGTTATTTTGGTCAAACCTTCACATCATAATATCACAAAATTCAATTCTTCGCTTATAATCATCTTCTGACAACTCTTGAACTACATGTATTTTGAAAGGGTAATATTTATGTTTTATTAAAACATTATGGACGGATTTGAAGCAGACATCACTAACTTGAGAAATTTTTCTTAATGAAGAAACAGGGGTTTCAACAACATGTTGTAAAGTTTCTAAACTTTCCCTTCATCTAACTGCTGGTCGTCCTGATCGTGGGCTATCTCTACAACTGTCGGACAGTTTTTAGAACAGTTGCTTTTGAAATTGGATTTCGATTTGGAAATGCGTCATTAAATAGATTTTTAACCTCATCGTAAGACCTGACCCTATCGCCATATCCTCTCATCATAAGAATTGTAATTCTTTTACTTTTAGTTAAAGACATTTTTGCATGTAAAAATGACAGCTTTTATGACTTTACTTCAAAACTGAACTGGTGTTTTATTTATTAATAATTTAAACATAGTCTTTTTGACAAGCAGTCGTAAAAAGTTTCATAGTTTTATTTCGGTTGCATAATATTTAAGAAATAAAAAAATTAAAAAAAAAATCGCCGTAATATTCCAAACCGTTGATTGAAAGTCCTTCAATAAACAACAGCAATCTCGGTTCAAGAATACATGCACCCGAAGCGAAAAATGCAGAACGGATCTCAAGAAATGACGGCACTCTGATTGTTCATCTCAACGTCAAATATCCATACCGCCGCTGAGTTCTATTAGAGATGGCGTTGAAGTTTCGGCGGCGAACGATCGGGTGACGCGCATGACGTTTAAATGCGACAACGAGGTGTGCGAATTAACATATCCGACGAGTTCGTACGTACAGAATTATTGTAAAATGGTATTTTAAAAACTAGAATAATAATTATCTTAGGCAATTCTGCAGATCATTAAAAGCAGCCACTGATCAATGCCAAAACTACGAGCAAAACGACGATATGCACGACCGCTGGCAAGTTAATATGAAAAATATAAGCAGCTATTATAACGGTCATATACGACCACCTCACCGTGGCAAGTTAGCAAAGACATATGGTGTTTGCATAGGACCGCTCTGGCAATCAACTTGTTAAAAGTTACCTATGTCAAGAATTGACACTCATCAAGTAGGTTCTAGTTCAGGCCTTATGTAACATATCAAACTAGATTTCCAAAAATGTAGGAACAAAAATTGAGGGGGTGACTGCCACTATACAGGTACACATTTCGTATCTTGACAACGATGCAATGTATCGATTAACACATCGATTAAATGGCGTAAGATTGCTAAAAACCAGACTTCTTCAAAAACGAATCGGCAAATGAGAAAGTCAAAATTATTGCATTTTATCACCCATGAATGACAAGAACGATATTTTTTTTTGTATACATCAATTATACAGGTTGCCCCGAAAAGGATGTAAGGAGCAATTCAATTTTTTGAATAAAACATATTGTATATTTTTACATTGTTAATATGAATATCTTTAATAAAAAAGAAAAGAAAAAAGATTCCCTCTACTGGTTTAAAAAAAATTATTCCTTTATAAGGTCTTTTAACACATCTTGTTTTCGGATTCTATAGCCGAATAAAACAATTTTTGGGTGGACGGATATGACATGTCTTTATTTTGATAGTTTAGGATATATTTACACTAAAATGAAACACTAACATAAGACTCGGATAATCGTACAATGCGAAAACAATTTACCTAACACTAAAACTGAGAAAGTAAAAGTTCATTTTAATTTGGGGCGATCTAAGGTCATCTCTTACATGCTCAAAATCACAAGCATCATACTTTTCGTTTACCACAACGTCCAGTGTGGGGAACTTTTGTTTTTAATAAAATACTTTTCGTGGAATTATCAAATATTGAATTTGGTTTATTTGAATAAGTTGATCCTAAATTGTTCCTTCTATCAAAATAATAGACCGCTTATTTGAGCTTCTCGAAAGCTTCCTGAAAATTTAAAACCCCCATTAGCACCGATGAGATGCGTGGAAAAAAGTGCTTCGCAATGATTTTTATTCGAATTTCCGGAGGGTATGGTGGATCTAAGTATTTTGCCTGCCCTACGGTGTAATTTAAATGGTCTACAAAATAAACAATATTAGATGAGTAACGTGCAGCTTCTAATTTCGATTTTACTCCCAATTGTTTGGTAGGCCCCCTAGAAACGCCTTTTTAAATTCTTGAAAGTGGGTAAGAATGAGTTCGCCCATATCTTTTCAATAAACAGGGGATTAATAAAACAAAAACTAGTTGGTTATAAGGCACCATTTGACCCTGAAGTACGTTTTCTACATTGTTCAAAAATTCAACCGAGTGTTCCAAGTTATTATCGAACGCTGGCATCTTTCTTACATCTATGACGTTCTTTGGTTTCCTATCTGCTCTAAAACTTGAATTTAAAGTACTATTTAGATTAACTTGGTAGAATTGTTGAATAACTTCTATTACCAAATGGATAATCCCTTCAGGGGTAAATAGGGTCATGGCTGGCTGCTTAGGATGGTCCAATTTATATTAAAAAAAAATTAAGTTGTTCCTATCAAGCGCCCACATGGCCTGGTTTTCTTCACCATAATGTAGTAATTTGTATGCCATATCTGAGCTTCACTTGTTAAAGTTTAGAGATCGCCAAGAAGCATGATTTTTAATAATTAACATTTTTGTCAGAAATAAATAATGCGACTAATTGGCTTCTTGGAAAGCCAGTATTCAGATTGTCAACAGCTAGACTCCCCGTGGTCCAGATATCTTCCAGATGGTGCAGTTTTAAATGTTGGGTAGCGTAAGAAGATACCAACTCAACTCAGCGCAGCGAACTGATTCATGTGTGACAAAACTCTTCAAATTGTATAAATAATAGGTAGGTCTTAAGACGCATCGTACTCATCAAGGGGAACATGACAGAGTGCTCGAGGATATCTTTTAAAGTAACCTGGAAGAATTGTTTGATATCGGAATTAAAGATGCTATAATGAAAGTAAAAATCGAAGAAGATAAGAAGATATTTCTTGAAAAGAAAAGAAATTCTCATGTAGCATGAATGGGTCTGATAAGGCAACAGAAGAAAGAATCAAGAAAAGAGAATGGCATGAAAAGATGTCTAGGCGTAGGAACAATATGAAAAGGAGAAAATAAATATGTTTCTGAGCAAACAATATAAGTTTATTTGTCATCTACAGACATCTCCGGAACTGACGAAGAATATAAACCTATAGCATTAACTTCTGCGGCAACGTCTAGTCCTTTACAATCAAAGCGACCTTAAAACATATTCAAATCACCCAAAGTCATCGGAGATGTAGATCGTGTTAATCTTTCCGACAGATTAGTTGCATTTATTGTTGAAGCTGTTGTTAAAGCATTTGAGCACAATATTTCAGAAATAACACTATCCCGAAGCTCTATTTAGACGATCGTCCTATTAATGCGTAAAGTCACTAACTAGCATTCAGTTAATATTGAGGAAAATCTAATATTTTAATACTAATTAATTAATAATATTTTGTTAAGAATGGATTTAGTGAATTTTAAGACTTCTAATACAGACTGATGCCGCAAGTTAATGCAGTTAATGACTTTTTGCAATCATATATTGGTTCGAAATACACTTAGTGACACATTTTCCTTGATTATGTGAAAAATGTTAGTTAGTGACTTTTCGCTTTAATAGGACGCAATTTAGGAGACAAGACAGGAAGCTGCAACAGCAGAATGGAAATAGTCGTCTCTTGTTTTTGCACTAAGGGGGCAAGCTTTTCAATGGCAAGGAAAACCTTTTGGGATTTCCGAAAATAGATACAGGAGCAGGAAAGTCTTAGGCACAAGCATGTATTGAAGCAATTAAGTAGTGGAACATTGAAACACAAATCAAAGTACTAGTAGATAGAGCAGCCAGTAATCCTGGGCTTCACACGGAAGCTTGTATTACAATAAAAGAAACCTTCAAAAGTAAGCTTTTCTGAATTGCATGCCGCCATCATGCTATTAAGTTTATGCTCTTAGCTGTGTTTTATGTATATTTGGTAATATCGGTGGTGCAGAGACTGCGCTGTTTAACCGATTTAAGAAACTGTGGTCAACTATTAATCACACTGATTATACCGCAGCTCTACTAAGCAAATAACGAGAAGAAATTTTGGAGTGTCTACCACGTGCTCTTTAAAAACAACATTCTAGAGATGATTAACAAGAACTTCTGTCTCTGTTATTTCTTGGTGGAGGAAGTAGCAGTGAGACAATTCGATCTCCTGGGTCCACACATCATGCGGATACATGGCGAAGACTATCGACGCCCTGAAAACTGGCCAGTTTCAAAACCAGTTTTGTCTGATACCTGAAGAATAAGAAAATACAGTAACCTTGGCGTTGCTTGTCAGTCTTGAACAGGTGAGATTTTGAAATGAAGCTCCTCGCGCAGTTAGAGCTCCGTCAACTGAAAAGCTATCCTAATCCAACAGTTAGTGAAAAAGCTTGAACCGCTTTTGCTGATCTTTGATTTCTTTCTGAGCACTTGGTGGCGTTGGCCTTTTTTAATGACAAAGTGTCCTTCAAAACTAAAAAAAAAAATGGTATAGAATCTAAAATTGTCAAGCAAGATAATTTTCCGTGACGAATACAAATAGCCTAGGAGAAAGAATTAAATCTATCCGTATTTGTAACAGGAAAAAATAAGTCTAAAGCATTTTTAGAAAAGTTACTAAGAGCGAACAACAGAAGCAGCTCATTCTTTGCATATATTTCATACCTCATACTCCATCAAAGGCCCCTCTTGTTTATAACTTGTTATTTTGTTTTTGAATATCATAAATTTGAATTTAGAAGGTTTTTATAACGCGACCCCTAAATCTGATTTGTTTGGTTCTCGCTGTTGTATACTTCTAATTTATGCATGCAAGGAATAAAAATAAAGTTGTGGAGACAAAATATTTGTTTATTTTTTTGACCACCCTACTGCACCATGGGTTAAAAAAATGTTTCTTCCCCTCTGGCATGGTTTTGCTGGAAAAAACTTTCGAGATGTGGTTGAAAACTTGCTGTTTCTGGAGTCGTGTAGAAAAAAATATAGGACCTGCCTCGGCGGAGGGGGTACCTCCGGAATCAGGTTGAGCGTTGATGGCTGTTGAATTGGTTGTTGTGGATCATCTGCAACACGTGATTTTTCCTTATTTGCATTGTTAAACGAGGTACCCCTTCGTCACAAGTTATATGCCCGTGCATTTAGGGGGTTCCTTGGTATATCCCGCGAATTGTTAATTTTTATCCGTTGCCCACATTGGGCGCCAGATATATCAGATCTTATTTTTGGATTCCACCAGCCGAATAAAACAATTTTTGGGTGGACGGGCAT
The DNA here is from genome assembly GCA_963920685.1 of Polydrusus tereticollis. Lineage (NCBI taxonomy): Eukaryota > Metazoa > Arthropoda > Insecta > Coleoptera > Curculionidae > Polydrusus > Polydrusus tereticollis. Next base: position 80,332,377 of record OY987329.1, on the reverse strand, counting down.
GCACTTTATTTTGATAGCTAGTTTGATCGAATACTCGGAAACCTCACATATTAAGTCCAGTTCAGTTCATGGGTTTAAAACGGTCAGCGATAAGGCATCCGATAAAAAACGAAACAAAAAAGAATTCGCGCTCTGGGTCACTTTTAATTGTACCAAAACATCAAAACTTCAAATGGTAAAGGAAAAATTAAGGTATGCCTGTGGTTGTCTACATGTTTCCGAGCGTAAACATGCTTATCATTAGGAGATAGAAAAGAGAGTCATGTTGCTATTGCTATAAGCAATAAAGAAAATGGTTGGTGATATATAACTTTAATGAAGCTTAGAAGTTTGGTGAAATGATCTAATATATGAAAAGAATACTCATTACCAACTGATTGAGGGGTAGAAGAAAAACTTTTTAACATGAAGATAAGTAAGGAAAGAAGGTTTTAGGGTATTTGGCGTCGTCAGGACTCAGTATCCCTGTTTTAGCTCATTGTAATTTTCACATTCATTCATTAATCAAAAGATATTACTTTTTTTTTAAATGTTCTTTAGTATTCACATGTGTTAGAGAACGGATTGATTTGTGACAGTTTAAGTAGAGTGACAATTGACATGGTTGTCTAATTGAAAACCAAATTGTATGCTGGTAAAATGATATTAAAATAAATGAATCAATATTTTAAATGATAATTAATAAATAATTGATTTGTGATGGGCTACATGCTTCGTGAAATGGATATTTCATGGTAGAGGAAATTAAAGTCTTACTTGTTATATTTCACAATTTAATTCAGTTTCCTGACAAGTGTTTCAACCCTTGCGGATCATTATCAAGGGAATATAAGATAATACTAAATTCTATATGTCATAAAATAAAATTAGAGAGATGAAGTAAATTGACAGATGATGGGTTATTTTGGTCCTTAATTTACAGGTATTGGCTAAAGGTACAACTAAATTACAGGTGTGATTATAGAGGTATTTACATCTAAGTAATAAAATTAAGAAAATGATATTGTGTATATAATTATGGGTTTTTTCTTTCGTAATTATTGACAGTGTTTATTGTATATTTATCGTAAGTTAGTAGGCTATTAAGTATTAGATTGGCACCTGAAGGTATTTCAATTTGATTATTAACAACATTACATCGATTTTTTAAGGCTTTTTTTGATTGCTAATGTTTCTAATAGGTTGAGTTTTCTACCCTTGTGTTGAGTATATATCGGTTTTATTTTGTTGGATATTGAGTGGTTATTTATTATACAGGGGTCCGCTATTCCTGTTTTATTTTGTTTTTTTTTAAATGGATGTTTTATGCTCTTTAAGCATAGTTTTAAAGTTTCTACCTGTTTGACCTATAATATAGATTGCATCACAGTCATCACATTGTATTTGGTAGACCCCGCTATGTGTTAATTTGTTTTTATTTTCAATTTTTGAATTAGCTATGTATTTACATAGGTTATTTTTATTGACTTGGCATAAAAAACAAACGAAAAAAAATAAAACCAATAATATATGTTCAACACGAGGGTAGAAAATTTAACCTATTAGAAACATTAGCAATCAAAAAAGCCTTAAGAAATCGATGTAATGTTGTTAATAATCAAATTGAAATACCTGCAGGTGCCAATCTAATACTTAATAGCCCACTAACTTAGGATAAATTTTTAATAAACACTGTCAATAATTACGAACGAAGAAACCCATAACTATATACACAATATCATTTTCTTAATTTTATTACCTAGATATAAACACCTCTATAATTACACCTGTAATTCAGTTGTACCTTTGGCCAATACCTGTCGATTAAGGGCCAAAATAACCCATCATCTGTCAATTTACTTCATCTTCCTAATTTTATTTTATGACATAAAGAATTTAGTCTTGTCTTATATTCCTTTGATAATGATCCGCAAGGGTTGAAACACGCGTCAGGAAACTAAATTAAATTGTGAAATATAACAAGTAAGACTTTAATTTTCTCTGCCATGGAATATTTTAAAATACCCAAAAAACGTATTATTTCTGTGCGACTTAATTTTTTTTTGTGCGGTCATAGTATTTTCGTTGGACGCACCAAAGCCGAACAAATGGATTTTAATTTCCTACTCAACAAGTACTCTTGAAAGGTGTTTTATTAGTTGATTCCTTAGCGTTGGCTAATTAAAAAGGTGTTCTTTAAAAAGCAATCATGTTTCTAAGAAGAAAGCACTTAAGATCCTTTATTTGGGAAGCCGATAATAATTATAAATTGCTTAAAATCGTTAATAAAATTATTTTATAAAATAATAATTAAAACCGTTGATATAAGTGAAATGTTCCTTTGTTTCTTTATAGCTTCTTTAGTTCTAAAGTAACACTATATTTTTATAAAATGTATTTTATGATATTCTTCAAACAGTGTTCGATGATTGTTAAATTTAAACATCTGATAACGATATGCTAAAAATTACCACAGGATCCAGAAATTGGATTCACTGCACATGAGTGGGACACAGAAAATATATTTTCTGTTCTGGAAACGATTTGGTAATCAAATTACAGCTTTTTTCCTTGGGTGTGACAAAATTATTTTTCTTTTATCTTTTTTTTTACATATCTATATTGCTGACTATGATTCTCTAATAGGTAGTTCTTCTGCTTCTTCTTTGGGTTCCTATCCGTTTTGATTCAGTGCTGCCCTAAATAATTTTCTGATATACTTATATTCATTGAAAACCCCAAGTTCGGGTTCTTGACCCATTAAATTAGTGTCCTTACTGCAGCTCTTTTTGTAGGCACTTATCCCTATAATAGTATATGCATTTTAGTAGATGGAATATGTTCTCATTTCTTCTAATATAACCAAGGTACTCAATTTGTCGTGTTTTCATTGAGACGAATGCTTATTTTATTTGTTCATGTTTGGAGAATGGAGCTGTTTGTGGCACGGTCTACCCACTGTACAGCAGGCGCACATCCAGGATTTTCTTCAGGGGGAAGGTTGAAAAGTCAAAATAGCGCTAAAGCTGCAAAAAATGGACCACGCCCAGATTTTGTTCCGATCAAAAAACGAAACAAAAAAAAATTAAAATTTCGCATTTATCAATTATGTAAAAAATAAATGTCCCCCCCCCTTCTGCCCGCCATTGTGAGAATATCTAATGTACGATTTTCTTGCGCACATGAAATCTACTGTTGTAGTGCTTTAAATGAACACCACGTTTTGTTACTATTTACCAACTTTTATTCTTAAGAAATTCACTAATTATACTATTTATTTACAAAGATGCTTAAACGGTAGAGCTTGACTTGCAATGGTGCAAAACCATTGCCTGTTTTATTATTAATTAACTCTGAGCAGAAAACGAGAGACGACTGTGCTCCTACTTATTTTGACTTTTTATTGTTTTAGGTTCGGCGATGCCAAAATTATTCCTATCTTTACATAGTTGCCATTGTTTCTTATTATTCCTCGTTGGATATTGCATCTAACATCTAATACTTATGGAATAAATTCTGTATTGTTACTTTATTATTAACTTAGTTTTGTGAGCGAAGGCAACAATTCTGTAAGGGTAACGATAACTTTGTTAAAAGAATAATCTTCGCGCTTATTTAGATGAAGTTTTTCCAATTCGTTGGATAGGTAGGAGAGGGACAACTGACTGACCACCCAGATCGCCAGATGTACCTTCTCTTGATTTTTTCTTGTGGGGATACTTGAAGAGTAAGTATACGTGAATCGCCCAGCGAATTTAGAAGATTAAAAAGCACGAATACACCCAGAGATAAGAAATATTAACGCAGATGTCATCGACAACGTTCAAAAGGAATTTGTTAATCGCCTTGGCTATTGTCAGATTGTCAATGGTGCTCAATTCGAACATTTACTTTACGTCATATCTCTTTTTGATATACCCTGTATATTTCGCTGCAACGTTAATAAATTCTAAACTTAAAATACAAATCGACGAGTCCAAGCGTTTTTTTTACACCCTCCCCTCTTAATCTTTGTTGAATTTAGCTTGCACAAGCTAAGTCAAATATTACGTCTGATATTCGTGTTTATATCCACACACACAGAGTTTGTCGACGACTTATAACTTTTTTGATTCTGTTAGCAGTGGGAAAGTCACTACTTTTGCAGTGAAAACTTTTCTAATTTTCTTTGACAGTGAATAATAATAATATTGGTTTCCGATGATATTTCAATTGCAACAGTCGTTACACTGTACATTAACAGAAAGTCTAAAAAACGGTTACGGTGGTCAAAAGATTGACTGAGAAAATGAGAAACGTATTCTCTCTATTAACTTCAATTAATTCTGCTAAGAACTCTTTAGATAGACTTTTTAGGGTCACCATATTTATAAACACTGCGCTGTAAATATTTATGTGTTTTAATTATAAAGTCGGCCAACTGCACAGATTCGCATACACACACTTCGATTTGCTATAAAAAGTCTGTACGCAACAAGTTCTGATCAATATCGCACATGCCCGACTTCAGATTCAACTCAAGCACCGACTTCTGCTACACACATTCATGCAAGTCGACTGACTTGGCTTTTACAAGTCGGCCGAATTGCATGAGTGTGTGTAGCGCCCTTTACACTTAGTTAGAAGGTGTTGAAAATATCGTATGCTCGCTTGCTGGCAGGTCTGTTCAATTTGTTCGATTGTTGAAATAAGTACCTAACTGTCTTTTAACATTATGTAATTCAAAATGGTGTACAAGATTAGGCTTAAAATTCGTCATTTAACAGAAACTCGTCGTATTGAAAGATTAATAATGGTCAGATATGGAAATAAATCTAGAACTCAACAGGAAGTGGTTAGATTATTTAGGGAAAAACATCTAGACTTGTCTCCTCTAACTAAACGTACGACAAGTAAAATTGAGAAAATGGGCATGTAAGATCTACATCTATTAATAAGCAATTCACACTAGACGATAATACGAATATAGATGTATCCTTAACAGTTGAGGAGAATCCATTGATTACTACAAGACAGCTAGGAAGAGAAAAATGGTATATTTCAGACGTCAGACCTCTGTACTAAACATTTTTAAAGTATACACAGTATATCGCCCTTACAAAATTCAGCTTATATAGAAGACTGCACAGAGGCAGATTAAGACCTTTTTCGACCCTGGACGATTTCACCTACACGGCCTTCCGGCCACTCCTTCAATTTAATTTGAAGTTAGTTGAGAAAAGAAAACAACACTTAGATTTTTTAAAATAAAGAACTATTAGGAGTTAAAAAACCCCAAAGTCTTGGTCTCAAATTTTATAAAAGTTTTAATATGCTGTCGATAAGTTTATGTAGGTTACATGTTTCGCCTTCTCGGGCATCATCAGACCTAATCTAACAGTAAAAATGAAACATCTTTACAAAAATACAGTAATGGCGCTAAAATATGACATAACACTGTGTTATGTCATATTTTAGCGCCATTACTGTATTTTTGTAAAGATGTTTCATTTTTACTGTTAGATTAGGTCTGATGATGCCCGAGAAGGCGAAACATGTAACCTACATAAACTTATCGACAGCATATTAAAACTTTTATAAAATTTGAGACCAAGACTTTGGGGTTTTTTAACTCCTAATTTATATCAGGTCTCTTTGGGAACTATGGACCGACTCTTTATTCCTATAAAGAACTATATTTAAACTAATATGAACGTTCAAAGAATGCTCATCCATCCTAAACCTTTTTTCTTTGTTTTAATAATCTATTTAAAATTTCATCTTCACAAATGAAATTTAATAGGTCATGAGAAACGTTGATCAGTGCCAGGTCACTTGTCTTCTCATCTGAAAGAGTAATTCTGAGATAATCCTTAATTCTTATTACTGTCGAAAAAGACCACTCTCCAGAAGCGTTGGTCGATGAAAGGCAGGGATAGTACTACATCCATATTTGGAAACATCGAGATCAGATTTACACTTTGTAGAAGTTCCCTCAAATTTAGGCTATCATCGTGACCACTCCGAATCAAAACATATTTATACTAAATACATTCCTGAGGAAAATAGTGATCCAGGTCGTTTTTATATACTTATGTGTTTAGGTTTTTATTTCCTCGTCAGACAATAATACAATTTTTTCTAAAAACCCGAACATATCCAAAATTTTGTCAGGTTAGTAGTTGTGACAAGTGCGTCTACAATTGCGATAAAAATATTTACTCGCGTGTCCCCTCTTCCATCAAAGTCTGTCTCATTATCTCTAGTTTTGTCGTCTTGTAATTTTTTTTTCTTGGCCCTATTGTTATCAATTTGGTAATCCCGACAACCAGTAATTTTTTTTCCTATATCTTCAAAATCATTGAAACTATTTCTTTTATAAATTCAAACGATGATTAATATAATTTTACAACCAAGAGAACGTCTGTATTTTATGTTTTATAGCGTTTTACTGGTATTATCAAAATGAAAGAGATTGTGGTTCCAAAAAGGTAGTAAAACTCCAGTTTGTAAAGTTTCCATTATTTTTATCATACTACTTGTTTTTTGAGTTTTAACGTTAGGTGGTTTTGAGGATTCGTTGTTATACTTTTCCAAAGAAGATTTAATTGCCTTATGGCCTTTACATTGCCTTTATTGGATCCGCTCTGGCTGACCATCTTATCGTTGAAAGTTTTTTTTTGCAAACAAGAAGGAGTATTTCAAGAAGAAATTTCATCTTTCAGTAACAGTAACCCCCAAGCCCTTATTATCCAGTCCCCTAGTCCAATATTATTTAGAGTCTCATCATGTTGCACCTGATCGAAAGCTTTTGGGTAGCCAATAAAGCAGGCATATATGTAATGCTCACAATACCTCTACATCGTTGGAATAGTGTTTGAATACTGAAACACTGTACATTGCGTATATCAAGAGAGACCGTGTTGATAGTTAGGGTCTTCACAGATTGGGAATTATCTTTAGAAACAACTTAAGAAGATAACTCATCTTCTGATTTCGGTAGTTTATCAAGCCTTTTTAATTGACAGTGTCACCATTTAAGCGAAAGTGTAGACATGTAAAGTTTTCCATGAAAACGGTCAATGGCATGATTACAATAAAATAATCATAAATTGATGTATTTCTTCATTTTTCTAAACGTCTCAACATCCAGTTTTCAACCGAAACAATGCAAATAGAATAAAACAATAACCAGTAATTCTTTATCTTATCGTAAAATTCTCATCTACACTCACGAGACAAACTTAGCCACTGAAGCCCCACAATCACTTTACAGCTGGGTCTCACAACTCGGCGAATGGATGACTGTGTTTCTATGAAGCCAGTCTGTATTTAGAATTACCGGCGAGCGAATGCAGAGGACGAGAACCTGTTGCGTTCATTTAACCCGGTAAAAATCCGTTAAATTACCGGAAAGTGGCGTAGAGACTAGTTGATCGCGTAAAACTCGATGGACAAAGGAACATTAAGTCCTTAGACCTACATTTTATGTAATTACACTGTTTGTAGCAAATATTTACATTTTATTTTTGCAAATTAGTGACACCATATTTCGTAAACTGTATATTTTATATAGAAAGTTGTGTTTAGAAATAATATACTATATTGAGACGCAGTGGTGATTATAACAGGTGATTTTGAAGCTATACTTGTGATAATAAAGGATGATATAATAAAGTGATTACTTTATAAAGGATAAACAGAAAAGGTAAGAGAATATTGTCAAATATATGTATGCATGCATGGCCCCATGTTGGGCGCCAGATTGTGTTTTTGTTTGCATATTACTTGACGCAGATTTACTTGTTTCAACTTCATGTGGTGTATTTATTGTTCGTAAATCAACTTAAAACAGCAAATCAAGAATCTTAGATAACAATAGGCGAGAAAAGTTCCAAAGAAGAAATTTCTAATTTTTGTTTAACGTAGTGAAGGAGGTCATACTATAAGATATTATGAAATATAATTGAAACTATAAAACCACCACGACTTATTCTTTTTAGCTTTAAAAAATTATTTAGGATAAAACGAGGGATCAAGAAAATAAAAAATATATGTATATACAGACTATCCACGGATGGGGTTTACACTCGGGTTTACAATAGCACAAATGGATGAAAAATTTCGTTTTTCGGGAAAAATTCATTCCTGATAAAAAGTTTTGCTTGTAAAAAAAATGCACTTCACGAAGAGAAAATTTTGATTTTTTATACAGGGTTCGAAAAAACTTCAAAAACATGATTTTTCTCCAAGAGTAAACTACCTTTATTTTTCATTTTTGACCAAAATGCCATAAACTTATTTAGAATAACGTTTGAGATTTAAAATAAATCTTCGATTTTTTTAGTTTTTTCAATTTTTAGAGGTAAATGAAAATTTTCCTGCTCAATAAAAATATTAATATCAAATTTTATTAAACTCTATTTTCATAATGGGTGGTGTGTATCTTATTTTAAAATATTAAATGCATTCCTACCATCTTTTGGAAAAACAAGGAATTTTTTTACCTTTTTATTACTTTGCTATAAGTATGGGGCAAATTTGAAGTTGTCAAATATAATTTGATGTGTTTTGAAAATGTTGACCTTGGAACAAAGGGTTTATTTAGTTCAATGTTACGGTGCGGGCGAATGTTCTTACAACTTTGGGATAGAGAAATTTAATCAAAGATATCCTAACGTTTACGTCTCAAAAATGGGACTTCATAAATTATTAAGAAAATTTCAGCAAACTGGTTCAGTTTCCAATTAAAAAAAAAAAAAAAACTATGATCAGAATGACGCAGCTTCCCTAATCGTATTGCAGTCTGTTGCTGACAATCCTACCCTTTCATTAAGAAACCGAGCTCAAGAACTTGATGTAGTAAAAAAATCTCACATTCGGAATATTTTAAAGGTAAACAAAGTATTCCCATTTAAGCCAACTTTTAATCAAACGTTGGAAGAAGGAAATGAAGCCAAACGTTTGGATTTTTGTCTTTGGGTTTTCATAAATTTATCATGTTCTCCGATAAATCGACATTTTCGACAAACGGGAAAGTGTCTTCTGCGCATATTAAATACTGGAGCAAAAATAATCCCCGTTTTAGAATTCCTGCTAGAAGATAATATTACAAAAAAGTAAATGTCTGGTGTGCGATTTCACATTATGACATTATTGGCCCATACTTTTTTGAAAACACGCGTAACCGTAGGAGTTACCTTGCAATGTTGGAAACATTATTTTCTGACAATCTAGAAGAATGGTCTCTCGAATTTAGGAACGAAATGTACTTTCAACAAGATGGATGCCCTGCGCATTTCGCAATTGAAGTGAGGGAATGGCTTGATAATACATTTGGCCACAAATGGATTGGTCGGAATGGTCCGGTTCTGTGGCCCCCAAGGAGTCCCGATTTAACTATTTCAGATCCCTATCTATGGGGGCGCCTCAAACAATTAGTGTACTCCCGTCCAATTGAGAACGACGTACAGCTTCTAAAACAGCGAATTGTTCAAGCTGTTCAAACAATTTCCATTGAAGAAATTCGAAGAAGTTTTGACCACATTCGTTTACAGCTGGAAAAATGTGTTGAATATGGAGGGGGGGTGTTTGAATAGCAATTATTATTTGTTGTTATTTTAAGATTTTGTTGTGATATTTCCGGGGTCATTTCATTTGATACCTACATATTTCTGGTATATAACACCACAAATCAGTTTTTGAAATTTTTTGATGCCCCTCTGTAAGATATAAAGTCATTGATAATGTATGTATTTCGACCGCTAATGCTAAAAAAAAAATTTCATTTAGGTACCTCTAAAAATTGAAAAAACTAAAAAAATCGAAGATTTATTTTAAATCCGGGATTTAAATTACAAACGTTATTCTAAATAAGTTTTCTAATTGGCATTTTGGTCAAAAATGAAAAATAAAGGTAGTTTACTCTTGGAGAAAAATCATGTTTTTGAAGTTTTTTCGAACCCTGTATAAAAAATCAAAATTTTCTCTTCGTGAATTGCATTTTTTTTACAAGCAAAACTTTTTATCAAGAATGACTTTTTCCCGAAAAATTATATTTTTCATCCATTTGTGCTATTGTAAACCCTATCCGTGGACAGTCTGTATAAATAAAAAACGGGAAATTATAAAATGGTATATAAAATAAATCTAGGGTATGTTACAATTGGATAAATTGCTAAATGTACTATAAGATTCGATTAGAAACTATCAGAAAATTGAACATTGGTATCAACCAGAGCCATAACGTAACAAAAAAATGAGGTAAATTTGTAAATTAATTAGATTAACATTTTCTAGAGTTAACCTTTCATAAACGTGTATTTGCTAAGTGACTCGACTTGCATGCCTATACAGGGTGTAATTTAATTGAGTGCCGATACTTAAGGGTGATAATCTATGAATGATTCTAAGATAAAAAGTTCATATGGACATATGTCCTAAACCTCTTCATTTTTGAGCTACAGGGTGTTAACATTTTAAGAAAAATATAACCTTTTTATATAAATCACTCTTAGATATTTTTATGAAATTTTGTACATACCTTTTAATCAATAAGGAGCATTTTTTGACCTAACAGATTTATAAAAATTTTTACCAGTGACTACGGGGTTTGAACTGAATATTTTTAAAGAAAAAATGGATACGCCACTGCTTTTTCTAAAAACGAAACTTACTTTTGAAATTCTCATTTATTTTAAAGCAAATTTTGTTTATAGACTTACTTTTGTACGACGCACCGTTTTCGCGTAAAAAATAAAAACAAAAAAAAATAAAAAATTTTATTTCAAAAATCGCGATTAATTTAAAAGGAAAAATTCCAAACCTTAAATCGAAAGCGAAATGACAAGAGAAGATAAACAGAATAAAGAACCCACATTATTTACAGTAGTTGTTCGAAGTGTCGTCCACCCACACGTATGCAAGCATGGACTCTTCTTCCCATAGACTGACGCACATTTTCGAAGATTTCCGGGGTGTTTCTTATGGTTTGGCAGCATACTAATATACGATTTCGTAACTCTTCTTCGGTATGAATCGGCACTTGGTACACTAAGCTTTTCAGATGCCCCCAGAAAAAATAGTCTTAACTGTTAAGGTCCGGAGATCTAGGTGGCCATGGCTGCGTTCCTCCGCGACCTATCCACCGATTGCGATAGGTGTGATTTAAAAATTCACGCACTCGTAAGCTAAAATGTGGAGGCGCACCATCGTGCATTAGCCACATCTGGTTTCTTAATAATAATGGAAGGTCTTCAAGCATTGGCGGCAGATCTTCTTCAAGAAAGTGTAAATATGATTGTCCATCAAGTCTTCTTGGGAGAAAAAATGGGCCTATCAAATAATCATCAATAATGCCAGCCCAAACATTTATTGAGAACTGTTCTTGATGATTTGATTCTACAATTGCATAAGGGTTTTCATCCGCCCATAAATGGTTATTATGGAAATTTCTTATTGAGTTTCGAGAAAAATTAGCTTCGTCGGTAAAAAGAATGTGCCTGTCAAATAACGGATTTTCCATCAGGTTTTGAAGAAACCACACACAGAAATTAATGCGCATCGGGAAATCTCTAGGGAGTAATGCCTGGACTCTTTGAATGTGATATGGGTATAATAAATTTTCGATGAGAATTTTCCAAACAAGAAAATGTGAAACATTAAATGTTGCCGCGATTTTCCTCGTGCTACTTTCGGGGTTCTCCTCAATTTCGTGTAAAATTCCTTCTTCAAGTTCCGGTGTTCTTACTGTTTGATGGACTCCTTTAGCACTGTGGTCTACTCTTAAAGTTCCGGTCTCGTGGAGACGTCTATGAATCCTAGAAAATGTTCTCGGATCGGGTACTACGCGATTTGGATACCGCTCTTGGTATATCCGCCTGGCTTCGTATGCATTACCGTCTGCAAGCCCATAAATAAAATGCATGTCAGTTAATTCACTGTTTGTAAAATTTACCATTCTTTTATTATAATTTAACGTCTTACTGTAATAATAATTATTTAATAATGCAAAATCAATGCCAGGCCTTTTGTCTTTATGAAAAGAAACGTCAAAATTGATGTAGCTTTACCCAGCCTACTGATTTTTATTTGATTTGCTTTAAGAGGGCATTTAATATGGTTACCGTTTTTTTCTTTTCAAACGTTCAGTTGAATGTCACTGGTGAGTAGAAAATAAATTGTTGTCCCAAAAAAAGTGTTTCCACTCATGGTGGGTGCCAACCAAATTCAACAAAATAAATAAAAGCAGTCTCAATGAACCGAAGAAAAAAATGTTTTTTTTGTTTTTATTTTTTTACGCGAAAACGGTGCGTCGTACAAAAGTAAGTCCATAAACGAAATTTGCTTTAAAATAAATGGGAATTTCAAAAGTAAGTTTCGTTTTTAGAAAAAGCAGTGGCGTATCCATTTTTTCTTTAAAAATATTCAGTTCAAACCCCGTACGGACGTCACTGGTAAAAATTTTTATAAATCTGTTAGGTCAAAAAATGCTCCTTATTGATTAAAAGGTATGTACAAAATTTCATAAAAATATCTAAGAGTGATTTATATAAAAAGGTTATATTTTTCTTAAAATGTTAACACCCTGTAGCTCAAAAATGAAGAGGTTTAGGACATATGTCCATATGAACTTTTTATCTTAGAATCATTCATAGATTATCACCCTTAAGTATCGGCACTCAATTAAATTACACCCTGTATATTGGATAAAGCAGGAAGTCTCAACTAAAGACTCCAGTCATCTTTAAGTGAAAGAACGATTTAATTATTTTTTGAATTCTATAATTTGTAATGTAACGGGAACCAACGTTAATAAAATTATTTGATTAATAGGAGAATGGCCTGTTTCTGGACCTATTTGAAAAAGAAGGAATATGGAAATTGTTTCCTAAGAAAATATAATATTAATACACTTTGTTGATTGCAAAAACAACATGAAAAGAAAATTGAGAAATTGTTTATTAGAGGCATATCCATATTTCCGTTAAAGAAGTCAGAAGCACCCTTTCGTATCCAATTCTAAAAAACAAAGCTAACTATACAGGGTGTTACTTAATGATAGGCCGTAATTCCAAGGGTGCATTCCTGAACCAAATTTAAGTAGAAAAGTTCATAATATAAACAAAACATGTCTCCTAAGAAGTCGGGTTTTCAGGATACAGCTTGTCAAAGTTGAAAAAAAAAATCGTTTTATAATTAAAATCTCGAAGATCCTTTCGCCGACTTTAGTGAAATTTGGCAGTGTTGTTTGTTGTGATAAGACACTAACTTGATGATAATTATGAGTTTCAGTGGCGTCCCGAGGTCCAGTCTCACGAAAGATATTGACAAAAACAATGTACGCCACTGACTTGTTTAAAAATTTTATATTGTTTTCGAGTTAAGCAGCTAAAAATACACCTTTTTTGTCCTTTTTTTTTTTACTATTTTTTACGGTCGTCGGCGTATCAGAGGCCATCTTGAACCGGTCATCGACCGTACGGTTTTTAATCGTGCGGTCTACCGACTGGGGAGTGTGAAACGGCACCTTCATCCTACGAGATATCCGATCTCATCCGGCCTGTCCGGCGTGAATAGGATGGTTTTGATGTCGATTCATTTTACACTCTTCCCTAAGACAAGAGCACGCGATGTTTCCCAAGCGGTCACCCATCCAAGTACTAACCGCGCTCGACACTGCTTAACTTCGGTGATCTGACGGGAACCGGTGCTTCAAGTTTCGCTAGGCCCTTGCCTAATTTTTTGTCCTTTGATATTTTTTGGTATCTTACCTCGTTTACGAGAAAAAAACAACAGCTACTTCATTGCATGTCGCAACATTTTTTCTCTAGAAAACGAAGAAAAATACGAAAAAATGTCAAGAGACAAAAAAGCTGTACTTTTAGCTGCTTAACCCGAAAACAATATAAAATTTTTAAGTGGCGTAGATTTTTTTGTTAAGATTATTAGTGAGACGACCCTCCGGGATGCCACCCGAACTCATAATAATTATCATCTAGGTAGATACAGTGGAAGCTCCCTTTGCGGACAGCTCCTATAAGCGGACATCTTCCAGATCCGGACAGTTTTTCTGGAACCAAATTTTTGGGGTATTAATTCCTATGTAAAACAAGCTCTCATAAACGGACGCTCCGTCGGACGGACACGGACAGCATAATTGTCACCGACAGGCTCAAAACGCTCTTAAGAGCGGACGCGAAGCTCCAACAACGGACGAAAATTACATACATAATATGTATAGAAATCACTCATTTCTTTCGACAGCCCTGGTGTTTCCCCGCAGTATGTACAGTATGTAGGTGATTCCCCTTCATGTAAATGCCCTGCGTTGCGGTTGTTATTTCATTAGTTTGTTATGTGTCTTTTATATGTAAGTGTCTTGGAAGGTGTATAGCAATGGCGCCAACAAAAATTTTTTTAACTTTAAGACAGAAAATGGAGGTAATTAACGTTGCAGAACAGCAACATTTAAGTGTTCGCAAATTGGGTGAAAGGTATGTGTTAGATTATAATTGGGTTTTATTAAAAAAAAAAAAAATTTTATTTAAATTATTTTAGGATTAATATCAGTAAAACCCAAGCAGCAGAGATTGTTAAACAAACGGAAAGCATTCGTAGACCATGGCAATGAAGTGATAATTTAGACCAAAAAACAAAAAAATTAAAAGGTGACGCTGCGCAGATTGACAAGAATTGTTTAGAGTGGTTTCTTCGAGCTAGAAACCAGCATATTCCAATATCGGGGCCGCTAATAAAAGCAAAGGCTAAAGAAATGGCTAACGACTTGAGATGTAATAAGTTCAGCGCATCCGATAGATGGTTACAAAAATGGAGAAGAAGGCATAACATTAGCTTTAAGTGCATCTCTGGTGAGTCAGCGGACGTTAATATGGTAGATGTGGACCAATTTTTACAAAAATTGCCTGCAATGCTATTGGGGTACAAACCTCAGGATATTTTTAATGCAGATGAAAGTGGATTGTATTTTAAGGCTTTACCAGACAAAACATTTAAAGCTGAAAAGTGCGTAGATGGCAAAATGGCAAAAGAAAGATTGACCATAATGTTTTGTACTAACATGATTGGAGAAAAAGAAAAGCTTTTGGTTATTGGAAAAGCTGCTCGACCACGGGCAATGAGAAATGTAGCCTTTAGTAGTTTGCCTGTTACCTGGAATTTCAATAAAAAGGCGTGGATGACAAGAATTATAATGACTGACTGTCTTCTGGATATGGACAGGAGAATGGAAATTCAAAAACGTAAAATTTTGCTTTTTCTGGACAACGCTGGGTCACATCCTAGAGATCTATATCTAAAAAACATAAAACTCATATTTTTACCTCCTAACACCACATCTGTTTGTCAGCCCTTGGATCAGGGCATAATTCAAAATTTTAAATTTTTTTATCGTGGTCTGATTTTAAAACATTAAAACTTTACTGAAATTGATCAATCTAAAAGCCAACTGCATTATGACTTTGTTAATTTGGATCAAATTAATGTTATCAGTTGATGAGTCATTTAATGAAAATGACGGAACCGAAAATAATATAGCCGAGACAGTAGCAGAGGATGCTTTAGATATGCCAGAAAAGAGTGACAAAGAAGAAAATGAAGATGCTGGTCCAATTAACTCGTACGCAAGTGCCTTAGAGGTCGTTGAAAACCTAAAAAAGTTTTCGAAATTAGATTTTGTTGCATTCGAACATTTAAAAAATATTGAATCTCATTTTCAAAATTGTTTTTTGCAAGAAAAACTTAAAAAATTAAAGCAGTCAAAAATGCTAGATTTTTTTTAAAAAATAACGTTTTTTTGTACGTTTAAATGTTAAGTTAGGAGTCGTTTTATTTTGTAATCAACCTAAAGTTTTATTATATGTATGTGTTAGTATTTGATGTAACTAGTTGTATTATGTTCATATGTTTTCCAATATTTTTACATAAAAAAGTTAGGTACCTAGTATATTTTTTGTTTAATTACGATTTTTAAAAATTTTTTTATTTACCTTTCTTATATGCGGACACCTCCCATAAGCGGACAGAAATGTTGGAACCGTGAGTGTCCGCTTATAAGAGCTTTCACTGTAGTGCTAACTTAGCGTCTCATTACAACGAACAACAATGCCAAGTTTTACCAAACTCGGCAAAAGGATCTTTGAGATATTAAAAGAAAACCGATTTTCTTTTTAAACTTTGACACCCTGTATCTTAAAATCTTAAATACCAGACATTTTAGGAGACCTGATGTGGGCAAACATTTCAAACGATAGATCTTATATTTTCTGTTTTTTGGGGAATGAAATTCACTTTCTACTACTAAAATTAGATCTTACTTATTTATAATAAATTTACTTTTATAATGGTAGATAAGAATCTCATGCCCAGAAATATTTGTCACACGTTTAAATAAGGAATTCCTATTAATGAAGTACAGACTAACTTATCTTAGCTCAAAAGTTCCGAGATAGAGGATATCAAGTAATTTTTTTAAAACTATCTTCCAAATATTTACCTAAATAATAGCAGAATGTGCACGAAATTTTGTAATGGGGTTATTTTGAGAATGCGAAATTCAGATCTGATAACAGCCAGCAACAGTTCACAATTTTCTGAAGCTTCGTCTGTTATTTGTTCCTCGGTATATACTATACATTTTTTAAATATATATCTCATGGGAAGAGGTCGAATTTTTTAATGTGGCCAGCTTGTTTTCATAACTTTAAAACAGAAACAAATACCACCATTGCAATCTGGCATCTGTCAACACACAAAAACGTTAATTTCAAATATATCACACATGGTGTATTTATGGGAAAGCCAAATGATATGCTTATGGATTCTGTTAAATTATTATTAAGCAAGTCAACACCAAGATTAACACATTTAATTTTAATATAAGTGAATGATATCACTAGCACTACTACAACATTTATTTATTTTTTTATTTCTGAGCCATACTATTTAACTTTCTAGTCACACTCGCTCTAGTAGACCCGAATTTTGCATCTATTGAAGGTACCTACTTTTAATATTAGCAAATTAGGTAACCCGAGGCTTATAAGTCTTGTTGATAATGGATTTTGATTTAAGCTACTCACATAATATGTTAGTTTTGCAAATCTTAATATGTATTATAAAAAATATTGGATTTAGAGGAAATCTTAAAGATAGACCAATTTATGTTAAAATAGATAAAGAAGAAAGCGATTCAAAAGTATTTTGTATTGTTCCTCGAGGGACAATTTTAGAACCATTATTTTTTAATATTCATATTAATAATGATTTATTTAGTATAAATTGCGATGGGAAAATTCAGTTTTGCAGATGATACTGCTACTTTTATAGCGACACAAATTGTGACAATAAAAATAAGAAAATTAAAAAAGATTTTAAAATTATAAAAAATTGGTTTGACAATAATTTATTAACAATTAATTTTAATACCTAAAACAAAATATATTCTTTTTACTTTAAACCTAAATAATGAACCACAAAATATGAATAGCATCAATATTAGCGATGACATTCAAATTTTAAAAGTTAATCATTTAAAATATTTAGGAATCATTTTTGACAGTAAGTAAATTGGAATTTTCAAGTAGAATATTTGATTAAAAAATTAAGAAGTAGGTACTTATATTATTACCAATTTTTAAAAGCATTAAAAAATTTCTGGATATAAAACATCTAGAAATATTATATCATGCATTAGTTAAAACTCATTTAAATTACGGAATTTTAGGTCGGGGAGGAATAACTATTACAAAAAAGATTTTTGAAAATTCTATTTAATAAGGACTTTCTTTATCCTTCAAAAGAGTTATATTCAAAAACAAAAAAGATGAACGTTACATTTATGATATTTTATTATATATTTTTAAAAATAAAAACCTTATATCTATACAATTTAAAGACCAAAACTATAATACATGTTATAAATTAAATTAAATTAATTATGCTTTCATTTAAATGATTATTTACCAACAAATATTAAAAAAAAATATAAATTTGAAATAAAATTTAAAAATATTTTTGAAATGCTATAACCGAGGCTATAACTAATCAATGTTATTTAATATTATTGTGAATCAATTATATAATTAATCTTTTTCAGAAATTTCATAATTTATTATCAAGAAAGTAGCGTTTATTTAATACTTGAAACTTTTTATAGAAATATTCTTAAATATTCATAATTTTAAATACCTTTAAATAAGATTTGCCCCTAACAAGCACGTCTTCTGGGGAATTTATTAATAAGTTTCAGGGTTGGCAAATATCATGATATTTATATAAATATCAAATATCGGATATATATCCGATATATATCTGATATATATATCAAATAATTTTTTTCAGCCAAAACAGATAAAATCATACTTATAGTAGAGCCAAGTAAAATCAAGGAAGTAGATATTTGAGTAAATATTTTTATTAAAACATAAATATTATTTCTAAACAGAACAAGCCTCGGAACAAGCATAAAAGCTAACAAAATAATAATAACAGATATTCACCTAGACAACAAATATTTACCTAGGATGAATGCCTACAACAAAAAATAATCCCGAAAAAAAAATAATATAAATAACCATCAGCCTTATCAATGGTAAGTCATCGTCAGATTCGTCAGAATCGATGGAACGTCCCGGTAATTCTTCTGGTACAGTTCCTGCCCAAATCCAATCAATATTTTCTTTTTTATTTGTTTCTATTTGATTAGAGTATTTAAATAAAAACGTTAATTTTCCAGCTTTTTCATTTTCAAGCCTATTGCGTAGTTTCGATTGCACGAGTCCAAATGATGAAAAGGTTCTCTCAATGGACGCGGTAGACGCAACTGCAGTAAGCAGTTGTTCACATAAAGCCAGACAGGAAGTCTTTTTTATTTGGGCAATCCTCATCCTCAATAACAATTCTTTTCCACCACACCATAGGAACTAACTATGTACCAAGCCAGTTAAATTACTAAATAGTGTTACCAACCGTAATACCAACCTAAACCATACAAAATTTGGCAGTAAATTAAAATTTATTTTTTAATAATAAATATCATGATATATATCGAGCTATAAATGTCATTGATATATATCGTGATATAAAGAAGGGTAGTCGTTGCTGGACTAGTTAGGAACAACAAGTCTTTTTGTGGGGAAGCAGCAAATGAAAGTGCACTCTTTTAAGTTAAACCGAGCTTTCGGAAATGTTTATTTCCATCTTCAGGGTATCTTAGATGAGTTTGTTCATAGTTGATGTTATCGCATTGTTTTTCAGGAGATATATATACAGCATTACAAAAAATGAAGCTTCTAGTTCAGTTTAAACACAATAAAATCCATAGATGGTCTAACATAACAACAATAAATTAAAATTATTAAAATTTACACGTACTACATCGTGATGTCGACAGTTCAATATGATATTGATATGTACAGGTATAGCTCAATGGGATTTAAAAATAAGTATCTATAGCTTATAAGCCCCCGTCTTATTCTAATACTTAATTTCTAGTCGCTCTTGAAGAAATTTTAAATAAATATCCGCATAACCATAGAAGAAGATTTAAAAATTTTTAGAGGAAAATCAAGTATGAGGTTAGAATAATTGATTGCAAAAAATTTTCTAGAATTTTTCAAGAAGAAACCAAAGGCATACATATTTTATCTTTCCATCATTTGGCTCAGATTATCATTGATTTAAAGAAGAGTCCGAGACAATTAGGGTCTCTAAAGCTCTTGAAAATAGTACCTGGATTAATAGTGAAGTACTAGGAATGATGAAAGTAAGAGACAAATTGTACAAAATAAAAATTAAAAATCCTAATGACAAGGTTTCGTAGATTTAAAGCTATAAAATATCAAGTAAATAATAAAATAGGATTATTAAAAAATATTCAGTTTAAAAGGACTTAAAAATTATTAAAATCAGCCCGATACTTAAATCTGGGAGTAAGAAGTGTGTAAGCAACTACAAAAATTATACCTCTAGAGCCGTGGATAATGGAAATATTGTTGTTGCTGTTTATGTATATTTCAGTAAGGCTTTTGATGTGGTATGTTTGGATATTTGATTGAGTAAGTTGGAAAATATGGGACGGTGTCAGTAGTGATATAAAATCAAATAAGTTTGGTGTTCCCCAGAGATGCATCCTTGGGCAACTGTTGTACTTCTTATATATTCTTAATTTAAGGTGTGCAAATCCTAGAGCACGTTACTTAACATTCGCGGATGATACGGCTCTAACCTATATAGGAGACAGTGAAGTCGAACTTAATAAAGAGATCAACATTGACCTCGATAGATATGTAAACTGGATATAATGTAACAAGCTCAAGATAAGCATTGATAAAACAAAAAGCATGGTATTTAACAAAAAAATAAACAATTAATGTTCAAATTAATAATATGAAAAAAGGGCAAGCCTCTGATGATAAATTAGACTGGGCGGAACATGTACTCTTTATAACTGATAAGATTGTTCTTATGTATTCAGCAATGTTTAATTAATGGTGTAAAATACCTTATTTTTGTCTGACCTTTGGAATTTGTTACCCGTTTGTGATATGCGATAAAACAAATTTTAATAAAATAAAGGTATTACAAAATGAAACATTAAAGGTCCTGTACAACTTGTCAGTGCAGATGTATTATATAGAGAAATAAATATACACATAGAATTGATGCATTATTGCAAATAGAACAGTTTAAGCTTGTGTATTGGATACTAAATAAGCATCAAAAATCGAATTCTTATATTTTAGTGGCAAATGAAGTTCACAAATATAATCCTAGAATTATGTATGATATTATTATACATTAACCAGAATACAAACAATAATAAATAATAGGTCTGCATAATCCGATTACCAGCGCATCTAAGGTATTCAATAAACTGCCTGCCTACATAAAGAATATAAATAGGTAAAGTCCTTCCTTAAAGAGTTCAAAATAAAATTTTCTAATATATAGGGATGCTTAATTTTTAGGCTAAGCATTACTGTACATTGTATATTAAAGTTGCCTTTAATTTAACATAACATACCTAACACTACAGATTTTCACAAAAACATTAATTAATTAAATAATTAAACAACCCTCCATTAACAGTTAAACAATATCCTAATTCCTAACCGATCATAAAATTCATTTCTAATATTACTGAGTTCATATTAAGAAATTCTGTCACATTTTAACGAAATACAGTTTTTTAGCTGGTCTAGATTTTCAAATTTTACATCTTTATAAATAAAATTTTTTAAGTGACCCCACAGAAATAAAACGTTTGGCGAAAGGTCAGAAGACCTGGCTGGCCAAAGGATTAGATGCCTTAGGTCAATAATATTTCCGTTAAAAAGTGTGTGTAACAAGTGTTCCCTAATCATGAGAGAATTATGGACAGGACAACCATCCATTTGATACCAGATCTCCTAATTTTCGCGTACAACTTTTTCTAGTGCGGGTTTAATTCGATTTTGTGGTAAGTCCAAATAGGTTACTGCTGTTACGTTGCCTTCCATAAAAAATGCTGCAATAAGGCGATGTCCTACAATTCCCGCTCAAGCATCTATTTTTTGTGGATATTGCGTTCGAGTATGAACAAGACGATGTTCATTTTCTTGGCTCCAATACCGGCAATTTGGAACATTTGGTTCGTTGTTGAGAGTGAATTCATCGGTAAAACAAATATTTCTCAAAACATCCCTATTATTATTCGCTCTTTAGATTACCTCAAAATAGAATTCCATTCGAAGTTCTTCACCACCTTGCCGTAGCTCTTGATGTTTTTCATACTTGTGGAATGAATTAATCGAGGAATTAATGCATTTATGTTTTTTTAAAGTACGCAACACTGTGGTTTGATGTTTTCCTACGGCTTGCCCAAGAATCCACGTGCTAATAATTTTATTTTCCCCCACCTGTAGTAAAATATCAAGATCTCTATTATCCCTTTCTTGAGCTCTATTGACATTCTGAGTTGAGCATTTACAGTTATTTATTACAGTGCCTTTTGACTCAAATTTACTAATAATAAGTTTAATTAATGAAATGGAAGGGAGGGGCTTATCAGGGAATTGAACTAAAAACATTTGAGACACTGCTCTTAAACTGTTTCCTGTATAATACCACTTAATCATAGTTACTTTTTCCTTAATGGAAGAGCTCAGATTTAGCTACAATTAAAGCACCTTCAATGAAAATGTTGTCACTGACGCTACTTTTTGTTTTGTCAATGACAAATAATAATTTGCTGGTTAAACACCATTACCTTAACTACCTATGAAGATTTCGTAATTTTGCCATCACATTTAATTGAATAAGATAGGATTGGCTTATTACAATTTATTCAAACTTAGCATATAGGTTTATAATAACGACCTCTTCAAAAAATTATGATACAATTTTTTTCTAAAATTTACAGGGGAGCCAATACATAGTCACTTCAAAATTTACACGGGATTTCCTATGTTCAACTAAGCCATGCATTACCCGGTATATGATTGTTTCAAAATAATAATAATAATAATCTCCCTGTAGATCCTTTTAAAATCCAGTAAGGCAATTTGGCTGTCTGTGAACAAGTTTAAAATTATTATTATTAATTGCAACTGCAATGTCTTATTTCAGATATAAAAACATCCTTATAATGATCTAAACAATATGATTTTATTAACATATAGGATTACACTGTGCTCTATTCCCTAATCTAGGCTAAACTATGGATTGGTTCAGGTTTAACACCTAAAAGGACAATTTTATGGTAATGACTATGTCTATAGATAATTTCCTTTTATTCTGAAATACAGTATTCGTAGTAATGATAACAGTATTTAATCTTCTTTATAATCATATCTACAAACTGATTGTGGCGACACATTAGCGGCATTATTGAATGAAATAATGATATTAAATCGAATTTATTGTCAACAGTTCTAGCAGATCGAGCCGTAAAAATAAATATTATCACAAGATTAAATCATCGGTGCAATGTCATACATTTTTATGGAAACTGCTGCTATATCACCGGATAATAATTTTTATCACACTCCGACGATTATTTAATAAAAATTTGCTTGATCGGCGCCAGTTTTTTATCAGTATTATTCCAGTACAATAAATACATTGCTGATAATAGCCGATAATGGTAAATAAATATTGCTTATAGAAAATCAAGCACCGACAAATTTTACACCTGAACCAAAAGAACTATCTATATAAAATATTATGAATTAATTTTTAAAATTCGTACCCATAGAGTTATTTTCTGAATGGTTAAATATAATTCATATTCATTATACTATTTACTGCATTGATAGCTACAGGTTATATTAATTTACAACTTTTAAGAAATATGATGCAATAAAGCAAATATTCAAGTTGGATTAAATAGGTACATATACCAAGGCCGAAAACAATAGGTATTAAAGAATTTAATTATTTAAAAAACTCTGGAATACGGTATTTTACGACTTTTTAAATTAGTTTGTACGGTTTAATTTAGGGAATGTAGCAATTTTAAAATTGCCACTATTGACTTTGTGGCGAATGTTAGACTTACCTTTGATTCTTACGGTCATATTTCCACAAAGTGCATCTTATTTAGTTTTTTGGTTTTTGGTTCAATAATTGTTCATTAAATGGGGGATTTATACAGACAAATACCATAAAATAAAAATAAATCAAGAAATTAGTTTACATATCCCTGTTAGTTAAGGCGTTTATACAGACAAATAACATGAAATAAAAATAAGAAATGGCCTTCAAGTTGGCTATCTTTTAACTTTTATTTTATTCTTATGTGAAAATGGAGCTGTGCATGCCCGATCTGATTTTATTGTCAGTTTTTTGGGTTTTTGTGGTTAGGGTTGTAAAATGTTATTATCTTTTTTGAGAATATTATTAACTTTTGTTTTCCTCGGTATTATTGGATTTCAAAGCGTTTACTTTCTTGAATTTCAACTTCTAAAATTTGCAAAAATACCTAGAAGCCGATGTGTTGACACTTGACAGTCCTTATTTTATTTGCTAGAGTAAGTAACTCCGTTATTTTATTTTTGATTTCTTATGTTATTTCTTATTTCTTATTTGTCTGTATAAACCCAGCAAAATTGTGTCATCTTTGTTTACAGAAAATTAATCAAAATATGTGGGGTTAAAAGTAGTGCATTCGCTTTTCAGTTGGAGTTGGTTAATCGCACAAGACGCTGCAAGTAGGTTGACCATGTATTTACGTTTCAGTCTCCGTCAAGTCGCAGAACGCCCATATTTCACTCTTGGCAATTTTATATAAAAATAAAGTTGTTTGGAATTATTTTCTTTATTTCATTATTTAATTTATGTTCTGATAAAAGCCCAGACTCTCGTATCGTTCTAATCTTTTATAGTGTGTCTCTGTTCTCTTCTTTTTTTTTTGTTGGTGTTAGATTAAGTTGGCAAAACTTTGTGCCAACTGATTGTTGAAAGAAAAGGGGTTTCTTCGGAGTTCTCGGGGCCTTTAATTTTAGTTTCTTAAAATCCTTCAGACAAGAAGGTCATGTCAGCCGCCGTTAGGCCATTTTTTTTGTCAAAAGACCACGATGTCTCACTCCCCTTTTAGAGGTAAGCTTCTTTATTCCTTTTTTTAGGTTTTTTTTGTTTGTTGGGATTCAGGGGGTAATTTTCTTCTCTTTTATTTTTAGGGGTTTTGCTGGTTTCGGCAGTTTTTGCCGTTTTTCCTGCCGTTCGGCACTTATTTAGGTTAAACCACATAATTGATATACCACATGGGATTTTAAGGTTCACATAACAACCTAAAGTTCTCCAAGTAAACCTGATGAAAAAGTCTAATTCCACCTGGCCTTCCATAAGAAACCACATGGGGCCACGAGTGGGGCCATTACTGGTTTATGGAAGTAGCCGCATAACTGGATCCATCATAGCTGCCCAAATGAATGTTTTTTGGTATTTAGTTTACTCTAATTTATTCAATTCAGTTCAAAATTAACTTAAATTTAATCAATAATTTCCTTTTAATAATGTAAGGCCATCTTGACTTGAGGTCACATTTTTCATATAACCAAAGGTAAAAAATTGAAGTATTAAAGGTTCTAGAATCTTCAGAGGTTATATAGATACTTAAAAGCATGGTTTTTATTAATCCTTGAGTCATGAAAAGCTCAGTTTAATTTTTTTTTATACTTTATTCCTAGAGATAAATAATTTTCATTGAGACTAATTTTTAAACCATTTTAACTATGATTATATACCTACCATAGGCATCGTTATAGATCCGACACGCCATTCATAAATGCTATAAAATTGTGATGCCAAAATCGTTTGGTGGCGAGACGCAGTGAGGAGCTAGGTGGGGCCGGGAGTGGGGATTACGCTGCCTTTACATATGCATGCGACAAAACTCCAGGAAAACAACATCCGCTATGCCGAGTATTGTCGAGTCGATGCGGGTGGCCACGAAAATGATGAAATCTGGGCGGATCCCTTATTGCTGCGTTGCCATACTACAGATTTTTTACAAGGTTTTAGGCAATGTTATATATTTCCCACATCATGTTAATCTAGTTAATCATAGAAGTTAATACTTTTAACAGAGTAAGCCCAGAAAACTACGTTTTCTGTGGCGTAAGTCTGGCAAACCAAGTGGAGAGGAGCAGCTTAAAGGTTGATTTACTTTACACTGGAATACATTAATGACAACACGTTTATTTGTTATTGTTCGGTCTAATAGTTACGATGTCTATGACAAATACCATAAAATAAAAATAAATCAAGAAATTAGTTTACATATCCCTGTTAAGGCGTTTATACAGACAAATAACATAAAATAAAAATAAGAAATGACCTTCAAATTGGCTATCTTTTAACTTTTATTTTATTCTTATGTGAAAATGGAGATGCGCATGCCCGATCTGGGTTTTTGTGGTTAGGGTTGTAAAATATTATTATCTTTTTTGAGAATATTATTAACTTTTGTTTTCCTTGGCATTATTGGATTTCAAAGCGTTTATTTTCTTGAATTTCAACTTCTAAAATTTGCAAAATGCCTAGAAGCCGATGTGTCGACACTTGACAGTCCTTACTTTATTTGCTAGAGTAAGTAACTCCGTTATTTTATTTCTGATTTCTTATGTTATATCTTATTTCTTATTTCTTATTTGTCTGTATAAACCCAGTCAAATTGTGTCATCTTTGTTTTTACAGAAAATTAATCAAAATATGTGGGGTTAAAAGTAGTGCGTTCGCTTTTCAGTTGGTTAATTGATTAATTGCACAAGGCGCTGCAAGTAGGTTGACCATGTATTTACGTTTCAGTCTCCGTCAAGTCGCAGAACGCCCATATTTCACTCTTGGCAATTTTATATAAAAATAAAGTTGTTTGGAATTATTTTCTTTATTTTATTATTTAATTTATGTTCTGGTAAAAGCCCAGACTCTCGTATTGTTCTAATCTTTTGTAGTGTGTCTCTGTTCTCTTCTTTTTTTTTGTTGTGGTTAGGTTAAGTTGGCAAAACTTTGTGTCAACTGATTGTTGAAAGAAAAGCGGTTTCTTCGGAGTTCTCGGGCCTTTAATTTTACTTTCTTAAAATCCTTCAGACAAGAAGGTCATGTCAGCCGCCGTTAGGCCATTTTTTTTTGTCAAAAGACCACGATGTCTCACCCCCCTTTTAGAGGTAAGCTTCTTTATTCCTTTTTTTTAGGTTTTTTTTGTTTGTTGGGATTCAGGGGGTAATTTTCTTCTTTATTATTTTTAGGGGTTTTGCTGGTTTCGGCAGTTTTTGCCGTTTTTCCTGCCGTTCGGCACTTATGTAGGTTAAACCACATAATTGATATACCACATGGGATTTTAAGGTTCACATAACAACCTAAAGTTCTCCAAGTAAACCTGATGAAAAAGTCTAATTCCACCTGGCCTTCCATAAGAAACCACATGGGGCCACGAGTGGGGCCATTACTGGTTTATGGAAGTAGCCGCATAACTGGATCCATCATAGCTGCCCAAATGAATGTTTTTTGGTATTTAGTTTACTCTAATTTATTCAATTCACTTCAAAATTAACTTAAATTTAATCAATAATTTCCTTTTAATAATGTAAGGCCATCTTGACTTGAGGTCACATTTTTCATATAACCAAAGCTAAAAAATTGAAGTACCTATTAAAGGTTCTAGAATCTTCCGAGGTTATATAGATACTTAAAAGCATGACTTTTATTAATCCTTGAGTCATGAAAAGCTCAGTTTAATTTTTTTTTATACTTTATTCCTTATCCCGTTATTTTATTTCTGATTTCTTATGTTATTTCTTATTTCTTATTTCTTATTTGTCTGTATAAACCCAGTCAAATTGTGTCATCTTTTTTTTTACAGAAAATTAATCAAAATATGTGGGATTAAAAGTAGTGCGTTCGCTTTTCAGTTGGTTAATTGATTAATTGCACAAGGCGCTGCAAGTAGGTTGACCATGTATTTACGTTTCAGTCTCCGTCAAGTCGCAGAACGCCCATATTTTACTCTTGGCAATTTTATATAAAAATAAAGTTGTTTGGAATTATTTTCTTTATTCTATTATTTAATTTATGTTCTGGTAAAAGCCCAGACTCTCGTATCGTTCTAATCTTTTGTAGTGTGTCTCTGTTCTCTTCTTTTTTTTTTGTTGGGGTTAGATTAAGTTTGCCAAACTTTGTGTCAGCTGATTGTTGAAAGAAAAGCGGTTTCTTCGGAGTTCTCGGGGCCTTTAATTTTAGTTTCTTAAAATCCTTCAGACAAGAAGGTCATGTCAGCCGCCGTGAAAATAATTTTTTGGTCAAAAGACCACGAGGTCTCACCCCCCTTTTAGAGGTAAGCTTCTTTATTTCTTTTTTTAGGATTTTTTGTTTGGTGAGATTCAAGGGGTAATTTCTTCTTTATTATTTTTAGGGGTTTTGCTGGTTTCGGCAGTTTTTGCCGTTTTTCCTGCCGTTCGGCACTTATGTAGGTTAAACCACATAATAGATATACCACATGGGATTTTAAGGCCCACATAACAACCTAAGGTTCTCCAACTAAACCTAATGAAAAAGTCTAATTCCACCTGTCTAATTTATTCAATTCAATTTAAAATTAACTTAAATTTCACCGTTTGCGGCTTTTCAGCAAGACTCTGGGTATGACGCTGACTGCTCAAAAACTTTTTTAATTCTGCAATGCAGTTTTCAAATTTGATCGAATTTAACTAAAATTTCAAATTATAGATGCTAATTTAATTCCAAGGGACCTATTTAATACTATTTATCTTCCTTTTGATCAAATGTTAAAAATAAAGGTACCTACTTCTCTCTTCAGCCAACATCGCATTTTTCAATATTTTTTGGGCTCCCTGTACATAACCTAACAACTTTTTTCAAGGTGAATCTTGTTTTTTTATGAAGCAGCAGCGTTTGGCAGAAACATTTTTTTGAAATTTGTGTGTGTCCTGAACTTAGGCTAAAGCCTCGGGTAAAGCCCATCCGAAGACATACTGTATTTCTGCTGAGCAGAGCAGACCTTGGTATTTGCAGTCAGATCCTTTTTACTAGGAAAGAACCGAAATAGGATTAGACTTTTTTATGTTACTCTCAGGAGATCGTTACCCCAACTTGCGAAACTTAAGCCTTATAATGCGGCCCGTATAACCGAAAATTTAGTTACACTGGCCCTTGGGCCGCTTAAAGTTGGCCCTGATTTAATTAATTGAAAAACGGTCGGCCAAGCATTTATTTACGACTGATTTTCTATTCTACATCTCGTATGGTATACAGTAGTTTTGTAATGTAATAAGGCTCTTTAAAAATGGAAATTAACTTCAAGAAGGATTTTCAAAATTCATTTCTGGGAAGCTCATGGTGCAAAGCAAAATCAGTATGAATTTTTTCAGGTTAGTTCAGGATATCATGTAAATGGTTGATTTTAGTTTTGGAATATTTGTTTATTTTTTATTGGTTTTCTTACTTCTTTGCAAATCATTTTTTGGTCGTATTATTAAGAAACAAACAATATCAAATTGTACCTTATATCCAGAGGCTGAAGGTCACTCCCTAGTTTTAATATAGTTAAAAATAAACAAGAGAATTAAAAAAAAAATTAAAACAAAAATTTTGACAGTGTTAATCACCAATCACCAGCACTATGGCATCTCTACGGGAGATCCCTGGTTGTATCCATTGATGGAAGATGCACTGGTTTGTCAGGTGCCGAGTTTGGGGTACCCTAGGGTTGGGCCCTATCTTGTTTTTAGTGGCCAGTTTACACTTTTCGCAGATTGTGACATTCAAGCAGTGGTGAGCTTTTAAATAATGTCATAAAACTTGGTGCGACTCTCTTTGTTTAAATGAAAAAAATTAGAATTTTGACTTTTGGCTTTAACAATAATGATCTTATCTTGGATCGCAGTCAAGTTGAAAATAAAGCAATCATTAAATTTCTTTGACTGTCTATAGATTCTAAACTTAGGTTTGAACCAAACACCTCACTGAACTAAATAAGAGATTATCATCGGGTTGTTTTGCTATTAGGGTTGTGTCGTCGGAACTTGTTGTTCAGAGGCGAAAATGGTATATCGCTCGTTCTTTAAATCCCATATGAGATATGGTATTGTATTTTGGGCATTCTGTAATTAACATCCTGTAAATTCTGTTTTCGTTCTGCAGAACCAGAACTAACCTGAACTAACCGCTTAAGTATATGCTGGGGTTTATCTATTTTTTAAACTGACAACGTTTTAGATCTAGAATAAATTTAGCGTTAGTTGCTTAGTTTGTCTATAATATGTTAAACATAAAATAAAATAAAACTTGGTATTCAGGGAGGCTGCCGAGGTATGCGAGATACTTCGTATATGAATTATATGACTAATGTTAAGTAAAAATGATTCTATTCACTATTTCCGAATTCTTAACGGTTCTTGAAATATCGAGGTTTAAAGTTGAACTAAATTATCAGAGGGCTTAGGAAAAAATGTGGTTTATTTTGATAAAAACGTAATGAAATTTAAATTATTAAACTATCTCAGTCCTTCGTCGGAGTTCTCGTTCCCAGTTGTAGTTATCCTTATTGTTATTCACCTCATAAAACGCTCTATGAACATTCTGGACGAGTTAGGTCCCTGTTATTAGAGTTTCACATTGAATAGGCAATTGTGTTTACATGACCCCACATAAAAAAGTCAAGTGGGTTGAGATCTGGAGATCGCGGTGGCTAAAACCCCGATATTGCAAGAACGGCAAAAGTAAATAGAATCATCTTTGCCTAAAATTAGTCATAGAATTCATATACGAAGTATCTCGCATACCGTAACATTCGAGGTAACATTAGAGAGCGACAATCCTATAGAAAACTTACGGGGCTGATTCCTGCTAGAATGCAATCAGACAATGTTTTTAACTGCCACTATCAAATTAAAGGGTGTTGCCGTCTTGGTTGTCTGTCTGTACTAAGATAATTATTCAGATCATTTTAAATAACAGGTCGCATTTTATTTGCGTTCGAAATGATTTTGAAATGATGCACTGTCTCGACCTTCAACAAAATGTTATCGATTAAATAATAATTTTTTATATTTTTGTAAGCACAGCAAAATAGTTTTGCTAAACTCTGCAAAGCATATACAGGGTATCCCAAAAACATACGGTCAGACTTTAAGGGGCGATAGAGGACATCTAAACAGCTTTGTTTCGTTTAATAAATATATGTCCGCAAATGAGTCGTTTTGACGGAAAGAAGGAAAAATGGCCAGTTTTGTTTATTTCAGTGATAAATAATTAATATTAATTTACAAAAAAATGTTCGGTAGGACATTAATAAATTACTTTTTGGTCGTGTTGGAGTTTTCTTATTAAATGATGATTTACGACAATTGTTCAAAATGTTTACCATTTGCTTTATTACAAAGATTGCACCGTCGGCGGCGGTTCGTTGGCTCGCGGACTCTATGTAATATTCTGGGAATGGCTTCTAGATAATGTGTACAACTGGCCATTATTCTTGCTAAGAAATCTTCGCGAATAGGCGTTTTATAGACTAAAGATCTCAGATAACCCCAATTGAAAAAATCCAGGGGGTTCAGATCGGGAGGACGCGCGGGCCAGGTCACGTGACCTCCTCTTCCAATCCATTGGCGGGGAAATGGCTGGTCCAGACACTGGCGCAAGTTCAAACTAAAATGTTAAGGTGCCTCGTCACGTCGAAACCACATTTTATTTTTTATTTCTAATATCCAAAGGGACATTTTCTAATAATAGAGACAAAATATTTAACAGAAAATTCGTTCAAACGAGCAGGCAGCAAATCAACTATTAGATTCTCTCCAAGAATATGTACCAGCCCACATGTTCACAGAAACTTGTTTTAAAGACCACAACCTGAGAACTTTTATCATGTCAAATATGGCTGTTTCTACTGTTAAAAACCTTCGCGCGTGAAAGATGCCTCATCAGAAAATAATACTATTAAGAAGAGGTTCTATTAAACTGTGACCAAAAAAACCATTGACAAGAAGCTAATCAATGTAGATAGTCTTCAGGATTTAAAGCTTGTACGTATTGTGAATGGAAAGGGAGAAGTTGTTCATATAATACACGCTGTACCGTCGACTTGGAGGATCTCATATGGTGTGCGATTGCGCTAACACTTGTGGATTGTTTTTCCTCCACACGGTGTAGAACTCCTTTTTCAAATTCAACCTTATGAGTTGTTTTTGGACGACCACCACCACCAGGATGCTTGAGGTTCCCACGTTCTCTAAATAACAACGTAGTTGAAACAAAAAACGTTGAATAAAGACAGTAGTGTCCAACTAAATCAAGAATTAATTTAATTATATTTAATTATTTGGATATGATTTAAAATATTTTATTGCTCTACAGCCCAAACATTTGCGAACATATGTTTATAAAACAAAAAGTTTGTTTCGATGTCCTCTACATTGTCTTTAATGTTTGTCGGTATGTTTTTGGGACACCCTGTATATGCATTTTTTTACTGTGTATGGATGGTCAGCAAAAGAAGCGTAACTATTTTCTAATTAAATTATCATTGTTAATGATGAAAATATTGTAATTTTTCTTTAAACCAAACGTTGTAGTTCTAACCAACCCTGTCAAATTTATATAAAAATATCGTTTACGCTTAGTACCTATCTTAATTTCTATTTTACAGCTGTGGTAATAATTTTACAACAGAGCGGAGCAGGTAGAGCCATTAAATAACTAAATGGCTGGTGCAGTGACACCTACCTTCCCATGACCGTTCTGTTTCCCTTCTTGGTCTAACAATAGAGTTCTAAAATTAGTACGGCTAGTTAAATGCTTTTTAGTTATTTTGTGATGAGCCGCATGATGCTATTTTAAGTTGCACTTCTGATTTTTTTTTTGTGAGAATGCACAACTTTTCCTGTAACACCCACAGCCATGGCTAAACTATCTCAATAATAGGCATATTATTAAATTCAAAGAACGTTTAATACTATACCGGGTGATGTATGGCTTAGTTGAACATAGAAAATCCCACGTAAATTTTGAAGTGGCTAAATATTGTGCAATTGCAATATTGTACATTTTAGAGAAGAATTGAGTTATAATTTTTTGAAGGGGCCGATATTATAAACCCATATGATAAGTTTGGATAAATTTTAATAAGTCAATCCTAACTTATTCAATTAAATGTGATGGCAAAAAGTGCACTAATAGTTTTATAAAACGTGTGCTTTATAATATTTTTTCTATTTTGCCATTTTTTACAATAAATAAATCCATATTTAAAAAGAAAATAAAACAAACAAGTTTTCAAAATGTTTAGGCCTAAATTTTATGTTGTTAATACAAGTAAATTATTTATCATAGTAGCCTTGAAATTAACAAAAGCCATTTTGTCACGAAGTTGTCTAATTTTTCTAACATACCTACCTACATAATTTTAAAATAAGGAGCAAGATGCGTTTAGTTTAACTCCCCCAAAGTTAAGGGAAATTGCGGTAAATTTTATAGTTCTATGTTTTATAATATAGTAAATTTGTAAGATTATTTGATATTTTTTTCTCTTCATTTCATATAATTAATGCAACCAAACATACACGACAGCAAAATAAAACAAAAACTGTTTCATAAAAAGTTCATTACGATACTGAAAACGACATTGAAACAGCTTTTTTATGAAACCAAATTAGAAAAACACATTTTCGTTTCATTAATCCCGCATCATACATCCAAAATAAAAGACAACATTTTGTTTTTCTTACTAAGCCTTTAATTTAACATAACATACCATGACTACAGATTTTCACAAAAACATTAATTAATTAAATGTTCAAACAACCCTTCATTAACAGTCAAGCAATATCCTAACCGATAATAAACTTCATTTCTAACATTACTGAGTTGATATTGAGAAATTCTGTCATATTCTAATGAAATACAGAGTTTTTTAGCTGGTCTAGATTATCAAATTTTACATCTTTATAAATAATTTTTTTTAATGGCCCCACAGAAAGAAGTCATTTAGCGAAAGGTCAGGAGACCTGACTGGCCAAAGGATTAGATACCGTGGGCCAATAATATTTCCGTTACAAATATTTTGCAAGTATCCCCCAACCATGAGACAATTATGGGGAGGACAACCATCCCTTTGATACCAGATCGTCTGATTTTCGCGGACAACTTCTTCTAGTGCGGGTCCAATTCGATTTTGTAGTGTCCAATTGGGTTATAGCTGAAAGGTTGCCTTCCTTAAAAAATGATCCAATAATGTGATATCCTACAATTTCCGCCCAAACATTTATTTTTTGTGGATATTGCGTCCGAGTATGAACAAGACGATGTTAATTTTTTTCACTCCCAATACCGGCAATTTCGAACATTTTTGGTTCGTTGTTGAGGGTGAATGTACATTCATTGGTAAAATAAATATTTCTCCAAAAATCCGTATTATTATTTGCTCTTTTTATTACCTAGCTCAAAACAGAATATCATTTTCCGTTCATTATCAACTTGCCGTAGCGCTGGATGTTTTCCATACCTGTTAGGAAAATATTTATGTTTTTTTAAGTGCGCAACACTGTCGGTTGATGTTTTCCTACGGCTTGCTAAAGAATCCTCGTGCTAATCATTTTATTTTCCTCCACGTGTTTTAAAATATCAAGATTTCTATTATCACTTTCTTCAGCTCTATTCTGACTGTAGCATTTACAGTTATTTATTACAGTGCCTTTGGTCTAGAATTTATTAATGATAAGTTTAATTAATGAAATGGTAGGGATAAGCTTATCAGAGAATTGAACTGACTATTTCCCTCATATACTGTAACTACAATGCGCTTTTCACTTGATTTTCGGTGAAAATCAGCCCTCGGTCGCGATTGAGCTGAAAATTGCACTCTTCTGGTTTTTCATTGTTGGTTACCTACGATAATAACCGTCACTCTCACAACAAGTTGAAATTTCTGCTTTGACAATTTCGCGTCAATTTATCAAAATGATGAGTTTTTCATTCAGGAAATAGTCTAAAAAATATATTTCGTGCATGTAAAATGGCTTGATAATCATGCACTCAGATTTGTTGCCCTAAAGAAACAGCTTTCATGCATTTTTATTGTTATTTACCTTAAAAAGTGCCCTCCCTTCGGTCGGGCACTTTTTGGTAAATAACAATAAAAATGCATTCAAGCTGTTTCTAGGGCAACAAACCTTCATGCATGATTTTCAGCAATTTTACATGCACTTAACATATTACTATTGACTATTTCCCTCATATACTGTAACTACAATGCGCTTTTCACTTGATTTTCGGTGAAAATCAGCCCTCGGTCGCGATTGAGCTGAAAATTGCACTCTTCTGGTTTTTCATTGTTGGTTACCTACGAGAATAACCGTCACTGTCACAACAAGTTGAAATTTCTGCTTTGACAATTTCGCGTCAATTTATCAAAATGATTCGTTTCGGAGCATCGAGTCCAGTAACATCTGTGCCGCGGACCACAATAGCAGCTTTGAATCCTGAAGGACTTCAATCAGCAACTACTGCTTCTGCAAATACCATCTAATATAATAATTGTGTTTTCAATTGTAATACTTTGTATTGCTCGAAATAAAAATGTTGTCTTATATTTCTGCACCTACTAGTTTTTCATTCAGGAAATAGTCTAAAAAATATATTTCGTGCATGTAAAATGGCTTGATAATCATGCACTCAGATTTGTTGCCCTAAAGAAACAGCTTTCATGCATTTTTATTGTTATTTACCTTAAAAAGTGCCCTCCCTTCGGTCGGGCACTTTTTGGTAAATAACAATAAAAATGCATTCAAGCTGTTTCTAGGGCAACAAACCTTCATGCATGATTTTACATGCACTTAACATATTACTATTGAAAACATTTCACACACTGCTCTTAAACTGTTTCCTGTATAATACCACTTAATCATAGTGACTTTGTCCTTAATGGAATAGCTCACATTTAGCTATAATTAAAGCGCCCTCAATGAAAATGTTGTTACTGATGTTACTTTTCGTTTTGTCAATGCCAAATAATAATTTGCTGGTGTTTGCTGTATTACCTAAACTATGAAAATTTCGTAATTTTGCCATCACATTTAATTGAATTAGTTAGAATTCGCTTATTAAAATTTATTCAATCTTGACACATGGCTTTATTATATCGGCCTCTTCAAAAAATTATCATACACTTTTTCTGTAAAAAGTACAGGGGAGCCAATATTTAGCCGCCTCAAAATTTACATGGAATTTCCTATGTTCGCTAAGCCATGCATCACCCGGTATTAAATAAGTGTAAATAAAAGTCAAGAGTATGATTCTTACAGGATAAATAATTCGGCCTAAAATCAACACAAAAGTGCAGCTTATAAGATTCTATCAAATTGCCATGTAACTAAATATTTAACAACAAACTTTTAACGGCATATCCGATGACTTTCAAATCATGTTGTTTCTATGCAAGATCGCGGTAATTTAGTGTATAAAATATTGGTAAATTTTGCTATTACACGTAAATATTCGTCAGACTAAGCCAAACGGAAATACAAAAACCTTCAAGCTTATTTGCTGACAACCACACAAAATTAATATTTATTCTATTTTAGTTTGCTAGCTTATAACCTCTAACTTTAATTCCCGGCAATGCTGCAAAAGTCTACACTAATCCCGATAACCTTCTGATAAATCTGACCTATTTTAACTGTTTAAGAACAATTGTGCAAACCGACGTAAAAAACTTATTCTGGCGCCATTGAAGTTAATAACAAATGCCTTATGAAAGGTCATTAACTAGTTACAAAAAATATTAATTTGTTTCTAATTTCTATTGCGATACTGTATTAAATTTAAGATAATTGTGATAATATTTGTTTTAAATAATACCGGAATAAAACCAATCACGATATAAATAAATAAATATAGATGTCTTTTATTATTTTAATTATTATTATATTATTATACGTGGCGGTATTCAGCAGAGCTGCTTATACAGCCACTGGGAAAGAAAGTACATACAAACAATAATTTAAAAAATATATATGTATGTATTATGTTTAGGAATGTAGTGCCCTATTATTAAACAAATTAAATAAATACGAAAAAATATAAGAATATTAAATGTACAAAAATAAATATGTGATCCGAGCAGTACATTAAATAGATTTAAACCCTATTCTCGAGAATGTGTTTTCTCAGCAGTGTATTTAAGCTTGCAAGGGTGGGGACTTCCCTGACATTCCGTGG
Organism: Polydrusus tereticollis; assembly: GCA_963920685.1. Classification (NCBI taxonomy): domain Eukaryota; kingdom Metazoa; phylum Arthropoda; class Insecta; order Coleoptera; family Curculionidae; genus Polydrusus; species Polydrusus tereticollis. Next base: position 80,295,687 of record OY987329.1, on the reverse strand, counting down.
CAATTGTTTGGTGCTACTGTAGGTGAAGGAGCGCTCGAAAAGTGCGGTGCTGTGTCTTGGAATCCCAAACAAACCCCCACAGCGTGTTAGCCGGTTATGCGTGTTCGAACCCGTAGCTAACATTTCTATTAAGTAGGTACCTTGGTTCTTTTGAAATATTGACTTTATTAACACATCGTGTAAATTGAATTTAACATCTTTGTTTCATATTGAACCATCTCGGTTGTAGTAAGTCAAAGTCAAAGTAAGTTTTCATTTGCGCAGTTTTCCTAAATCTAACATACCTAATCATGATTAAAATGTAAAAATAGGCCAATATAATGCAAAAAGAAGAAAAAAAAAAGAAGATCAATACTAATAATGAATAATGTAGGAAAAGTAAAACCGGTAAATTGTAATAAATAATCTTAAAGATAACATGGATTAATAGTGAGAGGAAAAAAATTAAATTTTTTAGTAACAAAAGAAGACAAAATCATAAGCTTTTACGTCAACAAACAGTATTGAGAATGATCAATTTACTACGTACATTAAAACAAATCTTACAATAGTTTTGAAGCTTTTGAAGAATGTCTTTTATCTTTTTGCAACAGTGCAGGCCAATACACCATTACCAGGTCTTTGCAATACACTATATTACAGTAACTCAAATGGGAAAGCACTGACGTATTAGATAATGTTAATTTAATATTGGGTTGGAGAATATATTTATTCAAATATAAAAATTTTGAAGTTGAAACAATAGTCCATACTTTCAGTGGAGTCAGTGTAATATAAATGAAACAATGCAGTCTTTCTCCACAGTTTAATGTTTAAAGTAAATTAAGCTCCCGACATATTTCAAGTGCTTAAGCACTCATTATTAGGGGATACTAAAAGGATAGTAAAAAGTTGAGAACGAATGTTGGGTAAGTCCTTCACTAACTTTATTATACAGGGTGTCTCTAAAAGGTCTGTATAAAGTCTGAGCACATATTTCTGAGGCCAAAATAAGGCGATTTAAAGCAACTTACCTTAGTCCGAAATTGCTCCGTTTCCGAGATACAGGGTGGTAAAGTTAAAAAATAGAAATCGAATTTTTTAAAATTAATGAACATTTTTTGACGTATTACTTTAAAACTTGGTACCCGGGGTTTTTTGGGATTGGAAACCCGAATACGGACACCTTTTCACTGTGGCCATGAAAGGGCCGTTCACAATGCACTTCTTATGGTTTAGAATGGCCATAACTTTTTTATCAGTGTAGTTTTTTGTTTAGGAACTAATTTTTTGAACATTTTGAAACAAAAAGGATTCCCTTGTGAAAATCCGCTAAAGTAAGCCGTTTTTGACACATTTCGGTTTTTAGTGTTCGATGCCGCACCGGAATATTTGAATTATTTTGAATAAAAAATTCCGCTATTAGTAAATTTTCGGCAGGAAAAAATGTTTCACTTGGGTTAGTTGCAGCAAGTTTTGCGGGAAGAATTTGAGTATGGCTTTTTTTTTAATTAAATGAGGAACGATCTTATTTTAAAAGTAAATTTAACTAGCATAAACTTTTAGTAATTGTTGATGACCTCTGTTAACATAAGTACAAAGATTAATACGACGTAAAAAGTTTAAATTTACTCTTTGCATCAATTCCGCATCGTTCTTTAATATGTTGACTGAATTTTGAATTATTCCCCACAATTCCTCTTTACTATTAATCGGTCTGGAGTATACTATCGTTTTAAAAACCCCCATAAAAAATAATCGAACGGAGTCATATCCGGTGAGCGTGACGGCCACTTTACAGGAGCGTCATTTCCTCTACCGATCCATCTGTTTGGATACTGTCGATGCAAATAATTGCGGACATTTAAACTAAAATGTGGTGGAGCACCGTCATGCATAAACCACATATCTCGTCGAAGTTGTAATGGCAAATCTTTTAATAAATGTGGCAGCGTATTTTGAAAATGTTCTAAATAATCCACACCGTTTAGTCGTGGCGGTAAAATGACAGGACCAATAATGAAATTGCCAATGATTCCTGCCTACACATTAATTCTAAACTCATGTTGATAATGAGTTAATTTCGTGACATGCGGGTTTTCAGCAGCATAAACATGTTCGTTATGTAAGTTGGTTACACCACTTCTTGTAAAACATGCTTCGTCAGTAAATAAAATGTGCTTAGCAAAATTCACATCCTGTTGTCTTTGTTCGGTAATGAATCCACAGAAGTCCAATCGTTGATCGAGCTCCGGAGCCAAAAGGTCTTGCACCTTTTGGATATGGTATGGATGAAGCTGCTGTTCTTTTAATGTTCTATGAACTACATCCTTGGATACTCCTACCTCTAAACCTAAGCGTCTGGTGCTTAATTTTGGATCTTCAGCAATTCTTTCCAAAATTTGTTCCTCAACCTCAGGAGTCCTTATTACACATTGTCGTCCATAATTGGCAGCTAAAGGAGCGAAGCTACCGGTTTAGCGAAGGCGTCTCCCGATAGCAGCAAATGTTTGATGGTTTGGTGTGCGCCTATTTGGATATCTTTCCCTGTATACCATAACACTTTCGCGGCCATTTCCTTCACAATACCCAAAAACCAAAAGCATATCCGTCATTTCTGCAGAACTGTATCCTTCAACCATCTTTACAGTCGATTTAAAATCTAACTAACACGTTTCAAACACCTTATTTGTTCTCGTATTGGCAAATTCTTACTGAAACACTTTCTGTAAACAACATAGATAAGCGAAAATTCATAAAATACGAAAAATGTTTACATTTAAATAGTCTGTTGCAAAAAAAACTTGAAAGGTGTTCATCAAACAGGTAAAAAATCCGAGGATTTTTGGATGACACTCCAAAAAAGTATCTAAAAAAAATACATTTTCCGCTGCTAATTCACTGACCACATTTCATCCTCAAAGATAAGAGCAAATAATATTTTTTTATTCAGAATAATTTAAATATTCCGGTGCGGCATCGAACACTAAAAACCGAAATATCTCAAAAACGGCTTACTTTAGCGGATTTTCACAGGAGTACCTTTTTTGTTTCAAAATGTTCAAAAAATTAGTTCCTTAACAAGAAAAGGAAAAAACTACACTGTTACAAAAGTTATGGCCATTCTAAACCATAAGAAGTGCATTGTGAAGCGCCCTCTAATGGCCACAGTGAAAAGGTGTCCGTATTCGGGTTATGCATCCCAAAAAAACCCCGGGTATCAAGTTTTAAAGTAATACGTTAAAAAATGTTCATTAATTTTAAAAAATTTGATTTTTATTTTTTAAATTTACCACCCTGTATCTCGGAAACGGAGCAATTTCGGACTAAGGTAAGTTGCTTTAAATCGCCTTATTTTGGCCTCAGAAATATGTGCTCAGATTTTGTACAGACCTTTTAGAGACACCCTGTATGTTCACTGTCCGTTCTCAACTTTATACTATCCTTTTAGTGACCCCTGATGATAAGTGCGTAAGCACTTGAAACATGTCGGGAGCTTAATTTACTTTAAACATTAAACTGTGGAAGAAGACTACACGTACATAAAAACTTTAGCTCGAACATACATTTTTGTATTATATTGGAAATATGGTCATTAAATCTTAAACTACCGTTCAGTATAATCCAAGGGATTTTACATGTTCATTTGACTTCCAGTTTTACATCGTTTAATTTTATATTTAAATCATATACACGCCCACCTTTGCCAAATTACACCATGTGGGTCTTGTTTTCATTTAAAATTAAACCATGAGCAGCAGAAATTTTTAAAGTTTGAGATCCCTATTTATATTGGTAACCGCAGCATCAACTTGATCCGGGTAAAAAGAACAGAAAACCTGGATATCGTCGGCGTATTCATGAGATTTACAATTACTTAGAAATCTATAAAGATCGTATAAAGAGGAAAAATTAGAGGACTCAGTATACTGCCCTGAGCAATACTTCTAGATACTTCCAATGAATTAGATATACGATTATTAATTACAGTAGTTCTCTACTCTCGACCTGAGAAATAGTTTTCAAATAACGTCAGTGCATGTTCACTTAGACCAACATATTTTAGTTTAATGCGACGTTTAATGTTTAGAATGGTATGATCCAGTGTGTCAAAAGCCTGTGCTGTAATCTAATAAGATCAAACAAGTGTCTATACCATGATCGTGTGCTCTAAAAATATCGTCAGTTATTGACATCAGAGCAGTTGCAGTACTATGATTTTCTCTAAACCCAGATTGTGTAGATGACAAAATTTGTTGATGAGTTGGGAAATCATTTAATTGATCCGACAAGACTCTTTCCAAAATTTTGGAAATTGTAGGCAATATAGCTTAGGTTAGGTTACGTTAGAGTGGCAGACTTCTGGAATGTCCAGGCAGTCTCACGTAGTCCTATAAGGGCCGTTGTGATACCACACATGTTCCGCGGAACCTATCAGCATCAGCTTCTTGATGGCTAGTGCGACGTACAATGCAAAAGAATCTTGGCAGCTCACTCGAACCAGCCACTACTGTTAATAAACCTAGCAAGTCGACCCAGTTGTAAGCTGCTTACTTTCTCCAGACTATTGAGGAATGGTTCGCCCAAGGCATTAAACCTTCTTCTTGCAAGGCCAGAGCATTCACACAAGAAATGTTGAATACTTTCCTCCTCTTTTTCGTCTCTGCAACTTCTGCAGAAGTCGTTAGCTGGTATTTGCATACGTCCGGCATGTTTAGCGAAAAGACAGTGTCCGCTAACCACACCAGTGATATTTTTTAGGTCCTTCCGACTGTGTTGTAATAACGCTGCGGTTTTCCTGTTATAAGGTCGAGCCATAATTGCTTGGAGATCCTACAGGTTGCATCAGCCATAATCCGAATCATTGTAATAACGTGGTGTGTGCTGATTATGGGTCGACGTAATTAATTAGCTATTATACTAAAATAGACTATAGCCTTTGTAGTGCCCAGTTTTTCCAAAAAACTAAATTTGGTGACTATTGATAAATAATTCAACAAATTTATTTATATAATTTGAAAAAACAGAATTCAATCTCTAAAGTGTCTATGATTTTCTAAACACTCGGATCATAATAATTATAATATGTACTTTTCAATTTAGACAATATGTCTTTTACTTCTATTTTTTATTGTATATCTGTTGAGCCGATTTTCTTTAGAATGAGTTTGATTATCCTTATTGTTTGGGAAGTATGCTTAGTCGTTTGTATCAGATTTTTTGTGTAATTTCGTTGCGATCTAAGTAGGAACCAGTCTCTTGGAAAATTGTGTTCTGTTGTGGTGTGGGTGAATGTGAGTTTGTATAGTTAAATTGTTTTTAGAGACATCTGCCCGTAATTGTCTGATTCTAAACACTATACCGTCAATGAACGTTGACAAAATATTTTGTTTTAAAAACTACTTTTAAAGGAAAATAGTCTTGATGGTATTTTGCCCTTACAGTGTTCAAATAAAGTGTCTGCTGTTAAATTTTTTTTTGCTCTCTGTAGAAATAACTTTTCATTTTGTTTGCTGTTGCTATTTCTAGATCTTCTATGAGTTATACAGGGTGTCCAGAAAAGTTCTAGACATGTGAGACTTTTCTTTATTGTTGATTTTACGAAAAAAGTTATACTTTATAAAAAGTTCTGCTTGATGCGCAAATAATATTGACATATCAAAACTTAAGATATCATGTACAGGGCGGCAAAAAAATATAGAAACACATAATTACGTTAAGAGGGAAGTATCCTCAATTTTTATTTTAGAGCAAATTGTTATAAAAAAACTTTACTAAGGACTACAAGACGTGTTCAGATACAATTTTTCGTTGAAATATTTTAATTTACAGGGTACCATCAAAAAGCCTTTGGAAAATATTTTTTTATTTTATTTCTTTAACAGTTACCTGCAAAAATTTTGCAACAACTATAGTATCGAATATTGACATGTTAGTCAAAAACCATTTACTTTTTTTCAACTTATTAACAAAAGTTTTTCGTTAGTTTCGTCATGGTTGTAAAGTTAACGCTGCAGGAGAAAATAGAAATTGTACTTATCGGTGGAGATCACTATAAACCTATTAGGGAAGCCGCACTCATATTTAATATTAGACACCCTGACAAATATGTAGCGCCACTATAGCAAACGTAATGAATAAATTTATTATTATTCCGTCGAATATGTATTTAAGAAACAACACAACAAATGGTCCACAACAGAAGAAAAGCAACTCAATGTAATGCAAGCGGTTATCGAAGACCCGAAAATTTCTTTAAGAAAATTGTCAAAAACTATTCCAGTTGACGTTAAAAAGTCTACTGCTAGTAATATTTTAACAATAAATAAATTTCATCCTATAAACCGAAATACATTCACACGCTTCGTTCTAGAGATTTTGAATCCCATTTCCTTTTTTGAGCATGGTTCCACGGCGAGTGTGAAGTTGATCCTTTTTTACAAGAAAAATATTATTTACAGATGAAGCGATGTTTACTTCCAACGGCGTGGTATGCTCCCAAAGTTGTCCGTGGTGAAGTGACAACAATCCAAATTTTATAGTCGAATGCCGTTACGTAGTCAATATTCATTTAAAACCAATGTTTGGTGTGACATTTTTAATGATCGGATCGTTGGACCATACTTTTTCCGACGAAATATAAATGCTGCCATTTACCTGGACTTCTTAAGGAACCATTTGTCTTAATTTCTTGACGAACTGCCACTAAATATAAGACGTACAATTTGGTATCAACATGATGGAGCCCCATACCATAGTACTAACACAATAACTGGGTATTTGAATGAAGTATTTCCGCACCGTTGGATAGGCAGACGTTCAAATATACCTCGGCCAGCCAGGTCGCCTGACATCACACCCCTGGACTTCTTTTTATGGGGCCGATTAAAAGAAATGGTGTATGGGCATAGACCTTTTCAGGATATCGACCATCTTAAAGCAGTAATAACAAACTGTGTCCAAGAAATCACTCCCAATATGATACGGGCAACAGTAAGAGAAATTGCAAGGCTTACTATAGTTTGCATGGAGAAAGAAGGGGGACATGTGGAGACATAACTTTTCACTTTCATCTATCTGTTATCAGATTACTTTTACCATGTAATTGCTAAAATATTGTTTATTATTCACATTTACAATTTATTTTGGCCCTAAGGAAATTAAATGTTTTTAATATTCCTGATAGGTAGATAGGTTGATTTTAGAACATGAAATAATCTCGCATTATTTTTTTACGTAATTGGTTTTCAACAAGAGGTAATAAATGCTCAACGTGTTTTTGATGGTACCCTGTAAATTAAAACATTTCAACGAAAAATTGTATCTGACCACGTTTTGTAGTCTCTAGTAAAGTTTTCTTATAACAATTTGCTCTAAAATAAAAATGGAGAGTACTTCCCTCTAAACGTAATTCCTTGTTTCTATATTTTTTTGCCGCCCTGTACATGATATCTTAAGTTTTGATATGTCAATGTTATTGGCGCATCAAGCAGAACTTTTTATAAAGAATAACTTTTTTTCGTAAAATCAACAATAAAGAAAATTCCCATATGTCTAGAACTTGGAACTGTCTGGACACGCTATATAAATAAAGTGTTGTAATGCTCAAATCAATCTTGCTACCTAGGGCCTACATAAAGGGATCCCCCAAAATAAATTATTTATTTAATTATTGCAATCCACAGTTAAGGCTTTTTCATAGGTGCAAGATTCGGATGGTTAAACGAATATATCGTTAATATACTGCCTAACTACTTGTTAACCATTTTATAATGTTAAGCTCATTATTTTAGGTTCAAGGGAATTGTGTTTCTTTGTCATTTTTCTACGAAGTTTAAATTGGTAGGTGGTTTCTAGGGTCGAAAAGCTTCTTCTTTGTTGGATTTATTAGTTGTTTTCAAAGTATTTACCTTTAAAGTATGTTTATTTAAGGGACCATAAACCCCGACAATATTGTTAAGCTTGCAGGCCTAGGTGTTATTAACTGTGTTAAAAAGTTTTTGAAAATAGATATAGGTAGAAAGAGCTTCAAGTATTTGTAAAGGCGCTTTTCAGGTAAAATTACATACATAACTATACAGGGTTTTCATTTCATCTTTGATTTTTAGGGAAATAGAATTTAACAAAAAACACGTTAATTTTAATATTAAGTGGAAAGTTTAGTTACATATTTGATAGAATTGAACCATGTAACATTAAGTCGAAATCACCTATCCAATTTTGTACACCAAATCTCTAAAATTCTAAAAAATGCCAATTTTCATGTAATTGTTTCGAAAAATTCTAGAAAAATCTAACAATTCTAAAAAAATCTAAGGAATTCTAAAACTTTACAAAAAAGTCTGTTTATTTTTCGGACACTCTAAAACACTCTAATTTTTTATCTGCATTTTTATCTTCTGTATCATTTTTACGTTTATAATTTGTCAACAATATATTTATTCGATCTGTGTTTACCCTTTTTCCCCATGGGGTAATCAAATAAGTAATGATTTTTTAAGGAGTCGTACTACATTATATGGTAAGCTTACTCCTATTAGAGAATATTTAGTAGATAAAGGATGCGATCAGTTATATCTGAATAATATGTTAGCCAATATTGTTATCCAAAAGGTTTTCTTCTTGAACAAGTACTAACTCGTTGGGACGTATATTTTTCCTAATGTCTGTAGTGTTTCCTTGTTGTGATAAAAATTTCAACATTTTGCAGTGGCTCGTCGTGTATTTCTGCCATGCACTGCTCTGGGTGGAATCAAGTGGGCAACCCCAGTTAAGAACTTGCCATAACAATATGTGTAAAATAGACTCAATTCGCCAACCTGCCTTCGATATTCAAAGCTTTCCAGGTTGTTTGTCAGATCATGGTTACCGATCGAGTGAATGGCTCTTCTTTGAATGGAATCTAGCAATCTCAGGGTATGTTTAGGATCAGAGCCCCAAATATGCGAACAGAACTCCAGCGATGGTCGAATTTGTGCTTTATAGAGCATCAAAAGTTGTTGGGGTGTATAGAGGTTCTTAATTCGGAAAAGTATTCCAAGCTTCTGCGAAGCTGCCTTAGCAATGACCGCAACATGACTATCCCAATTGACGCCCAATAAATGAATTGATGAAGCCAAGGGAATCGAGTGTTCCGCCATGACTATATCCGGTTCTCCAACATTAACTTTTTTAGAAAATATTGCCACCTGGATTTTTTTACCGTTAAATTCTACTTGGTTACTGTTACCCGAAGACATGTGCATTGGCAGTCGATGTTCGAGTATCCAAAGTAAAAGTGAAACAAGTGTGCTGTCATCAGCGAAGCTATATATAGGACTTTTAGTTTTTTCTAAAAGATCATTAATGTATAGTAATAAAAGGGCGAGCGACAATATAGAACCTTGAGGGACTCCGGCGTTGATGTTAAATGTGTCGTGTTTTTTGACAAATTTTGTTTTTCTCAAAATCAACAGAAATAAAACCCTCTATACTTGTGTACTGTTTTTTGATTTTTGAATAGTGTTTTGAATATCTGACTGATAAAAATATATACTATGCAATTAATAAAAGCTTGAATATTAGTTATAATTTTTTGACCACTTAGATTAATAATATATTTTTTATTTTTAAATTAAATAATATTTAAATTATAATACATGTTTGTTATAATCTGACTTAAATGGGATCAGATAAAGAGGCTTTACATGAATTCAGGCATTCATTTTAAGGAACCAACCTATTCAAAACTAATTTCCTATATACAGATATCTATATCTACAATTTCGTTTGTATCAAATGAATACCGATGACTGGAAATGTATCAAATTTCTTTGTCTTCCGAAAAAAAAGGAACCTGAAATCTGGGTATGGGTGGATGAAACAACATCTGTCAATATTTATAATTTGTTTGAAGCAGGTATCTTAACATTTTTTTAGGGCCAACCGCTTTTTATGCTAAAGGTTTACCTCGTTTAAAATTACATTAGTTATTTATTTTTTTATCATTTATTTGTATTGTTAAGAAATTGTAGTTTTTGAATACCATGCAAATTAATATATATTTATGTATTTTACGGTAATAACTAATAGATATGGGAAATGATTCCGACGGTAGTACTGGGTCCGAATCTCCTATTCCGGCAGGATCAGGGGTTAAGTCCGGCCGAATCTATTTAAAGACAATTAAAAACAACATCTTGTTGAAAAAAAAAACAAAATTTGTGTAATATTTTAATGATTATTGAAAATCTTAAAACTGAAAACTAATATTATAGTCTATCTTTAAACTATTCGAAGTAATAAACTAATCGAAACCGTCTTCTACATGAGCGTGCAAGATTTTTCGGAACGTATAGATTTAAATAGGCCTGCATTTTTAAATTTGTGCAGAATTAGTACAAGCATTGACATTAAATTTAAGTTTTGTCTTCAATTATATATTTAAATGTTAAATTTTTTAATCTTAAAATTATGTACAGCCGGACCATTTACCTGGAATTTTAGAAAGCAATTTTATCAAAACTAATTAGAGTCTAGGAACTTATTCAGTTTCTGCTCTAATCATTTTATTCCTTCATTTTTTTTTGTACCCCATCCTGGTTACCTGTTTGCTAATTATGTGGTTATTATGCCTTTATGGGTGCCTACATATTTTATATACTCAGTGAAACTAGTCCAAATGTGAAGTGTCAGTGTTTCTGTAATTAATTATGGAGAATTTTCAACAATTGCCTGAACGCCATAGAGTCGGTCCATCTACAGTAAATGAAAAAAAAAATTCTTAACTTACGATTCTATTGAAAGGAAGAATGCGGATTTGAGTGTTGATAATGCAGTGCAATTTACAGCAGATATACTTAACGTTGGGAAAATAACAATATATGAACTTTTAAAGGAGGAGAAAAGCGTTGGCGCCAAACCTCCAAAAACTTCTCCAGGACGACTAAAACTTGAGCTGAATGATGTTTTAATGCAGAGAATAAGGCGAAAAGTTCATAGTTTCATTTTAAAAAAAGAGAGTCTCACGCTGGGCAAAATTTTGTCCTCAGTCCGAGAAGACCAGGACTACCCATTAATGTGTAGAAATACGTTTTGGAAATTATTAAAAATAATGGGGTTTCGGTGGAAAGAACATAATAGGCAATCGATTTTAATAGACAGAAGCGATATCGTCTGTTGGAAAAGAAATTACTTAAGAAGCATCCGAAAAGCCGGGGAAGAAAACAACAAAATATTTCTCCTAGACGGAGCATGGGTAAATGAAGGCCACACTGTGACTAAATTTTGGCAGGATGAAAATAAAAAAAAAGTTCAATGCAAGCTTTTTTGAAAAGATTGTCCACAGGATTAGGACCGCCATCTGGTAAAGGACATCGACTTTTCATAACCAATATTGGAAGTTCCGAAGGCTTTATTAAAGGTTGTCTACTAATGTTTCAATCTAAAAATACAGGAGACTATCATGAAGATATGAATGCCGATGTCATGGAAAAATGGTTTGAGCAAATGTTGAATCTTATACCAAAAGATGCAGTAATTTTATTGGATAATGCAAGTTATCACTCTAGGCTGACGGAAAACTTACCGACAAGTGCGTGGCGTAAAAGTGAAATAACAGAATGGCTAAGTTTAAGACAAATAGAATTTCCATTAGATTCCTTAAAAACAGAACTATTGGTACTAGCGAATTTACATAAAATTGCATTAAAAAATATGTGGTCGACGAAATAGCAAAGTTGTGAGGAGTATTTATGCCCAGACTCCCTCCTTACCACTGCGAATTAAACCCGATCGAACTTATATGGGCTCAAATAAAGACGGATGTCGCCAGAACAAATACGACTTATAAAATGGTGGATTTAAAAATACTCTTTAATGAAGCTATGGGCAAAATCAGTGCGGAAAAGTGGAAAAAGTGTATCGATCACGTGATAAAAGAAGAAGCCAAAATGTGGCAGGTAGACATAATAATCGAATAAATGGTTGAACCGCTTATTTTAAATGATGTTAATAAAAGTTCATCTTCCGAATCGGACTATGATTAAGCCATAACGATAAAGTAATATTCGATTTTTGAAAATGCTTTGTTGGTAAGATTCTATATTATATCTTGTTTTTGTAATTATATTATGTAAAATAGTATCACCCATTGTTATTTATTGGTTAATACGATTTTTTAAATGTTTTCATGTTATAAATACCTACGAATATAATATAATACAATTTTAGGAGAATAGGCATGCTTAAGATTTTTAATTTAAAAGCTTCCCCAATACACGCTCCTGGCTAAGGGATTTTCCCAATAACAATGGTGAATCCTCAAATATAACAATAACTTGCGATAAATTCGGGGTGAACCTTCCCAAAGAATGCTCATTATTTGGACACTTTAATGTAAACATAATATATTTTAAGGGACGGTGTTTAAATTGTTCTTGATACCCCGGTATGCGTTTGGATATTTAATGAGCATCTATTACTTCGCGCCATTTAAAGACACACTATAACATAATTTCTTTTGAGAATTCCTCTAGTGCTTTAATGTACATAGCAAAAAATAAACTTAATTTATATACCAATCCTAACCAATGATCTTGTATTCCTTTTAACACGCTGACTAATTTCAGGTTGCTTCCTTTCGAGAAAATCAGTTGGACCAAATGCTAAGCAAAGAGAAGGCATATATCTAAAACTTCAAGCATCTAAAAGAAAAGTACGGTCTACTTTAAAAATAATTAATAAACTAACAGAGAAACCACAAACAAGTAGATTTCCTGGCCAAAATAGCTGCAATAAAACGAAACCCAATACAAACTTATATAAAGCCACAAGCTATGTAAATAGTAACCACCATGACAGACTAGAAGAACCGCAATTTTTATAAACTACCTTAAGTCGCACGTATAGTATATCATAAGAAAAAGGCAAAAAGTTAGATGTGCAACGAGATACAGCTATCTTCAAGGTATATTATATGTGGTGGCAAGTGTTGAGAGCAAGTGAGGTGTATAGAGTTCAGTGAACGGCGCACTAAGAGTTCTAAAGACCATGACAAGCTAAGTGAGATATCGCAGAGATGGATACGCAACGGAAGAATGGTAATAGTAGGAGCTTAAGTGTACTAGGTGAGTTTATAAAGGAAATAAGGGTGGTGGTGGCGGTGGTGTTTTAGTAGAAATCATAGGAATATATTCCTTATATTAAACATGTATCACAATATTTACGGTAAGTAAATAAGTGCTGAACTGTGATAATAAAATCAAATCAAATTATTTACAGTCAAATTACAAGTAATGATAACTTTACATTTGCAACTTGTCAAAAACGTCAAAGTCCAAAGTAAAACACGAAATCCGAGACCATTAAAATTTTAAAATTACATATTAAAATTATTAAAAAAATATCCTAAATAAGAATTTAGAAGACAAGGAATAAGGATATCAAAAATACTGTGTCTAAACTGCAAAGAAGTCTGTCATGATGTAGCATGTATTGGCTATTAACAATTATTTAACACTAAAACAATACTTATTAAGATTTTGTCTAATTTTTATATTTTCCGGGAGGTGGTGAGAACTAGCACTGGGCGATATTGAAAATTTTATATTGAACACCAATGTTTAAAAAAATATCGATGTAGTAGATATATCGATATTTTACTTTTAAAATGTCGTTATTCGATAAATCGGTTTATCGATAAAAGTTTCGATATATCGAATTTTTACCCACCTCTACTTAAAACAATTTATATATATTAAAATATAGTACATATTCAAATTACTTTTGACAAATCGTCAGTCTGTTATACACTGCGCGGCGTATTTAACGCATAACGAAAAATTTGCCTCAATTTTGATGTTATGTATTTTCCAAATTTGTGCTTCGTTTTTCTTTTTCTAATTGTAGGTTTTTTTTTTTAAGCATATCACTGCCTTTATTGTTTTGCTGAAATAAGGAACTTTGGTATTATACCGGGTGTTATATAGAAATGTTGTGTTTTTTTATGGAAATTCAAAACACCCTGTGGGATTTACTAGCCATTGCAAGTTATAGCAATTATAGCCAAATGAAGGTCTCATGTTTGCTTTACATTTTTTGTTTTGATTCATTTGTTTAGATTACTTCGGCTTGTTTTTCATAAAAAAAAATTTTAGTTAAAAAATACAAAATGGACGAAATGTTTAGATTAATGCAACAGTAATAAAAAAACAAAATTTAACGTAAATAAGGAATTAGTATCTGGTACTTCGCATCTTCTTGGCATACTTAAAATCAGATTTCTGATTTCGTCTATTAATCTGATTCCATATTTCCATTTCCATGAGAGATCATTTAAGTTTCTAGGAGGAGGAAGCAAGGCTCTAATATGTCGACCCATATTATCCCATAAATGCTCAATAGGATTAATGTCAGGGCTTCTTGCCGGCCAAGGCAAAGTTAAAATTTCTGTTTCTTGAAGAAAGTTTTGTACCACTCTTGCCACGTGTGGGCGTGCATTATCGTGCATGAATAAAAAATTATCCCAAATAAATGGGGCACATGATACCCACTTGGGGTTCTAAAATGTCTGGTATGCATAGGTCACCTGTCAAAGCACCTCCCCAAATCACAACTAACTCCATGCGAGTATCCAAACTAATGCCACCTCAGACCATAACAACTCCTCAATATCTTACTGTTTCGACAATGTTGCATTGAGCATATCTCTCGTCAGGACATCGATAAACTCTCCGACGGCGGTCATCACTAAAAAGACAAAACCTTGACTCATCGCTAAACAATACATTGCCCCATTCACGAGCTTCCCCAATCTTGGTGCTCCTTGCGGCTCGATAGGAAGTAATACTGCTTTCTGCCAACCTTCTACATACTGTATCTTGACTAATACGGTAATTATACCGACGGGAAAATGCCTGCTGCAGTGCAGTGCTTGTAACAAACCGACTTTGTAGTGCCTGTATTCGCAAAAAGCGATCTTGGTCATTCGTTGTCACCCTTGCTCGTTCTTGTCCAGGTCTTCTTTGATTAGCACCAGTCTCCCGAAATCGTGCCAATGCTCTGGAGATAGCAGATTGTGTCACTCTATATGGTTGGGTCACTTGAAATTGTGGCAAGCCTTCTTCCACAAGTGCTATGGCTCCAGCACATTCCTTAGGCGAAAGATTTCTTCTTACACGTGCGTTTTGGGCCATTTTGTTTTTAATTACACTTAATAAAATTAGAAATTGCCAATACAAGTATGCAAAGCAAACTAAAAAGTGAGAAAGTGAAGAATCAAACCTTATAACGCTTTGTTACATTTTACTTTATGAAAGTTTCTCTGTAATCTTTCATTTTCATAGCCTGCTACTTTTCCGATAAATTCATTTTAGGCCAACAAAAACACGTTAAACTAAAAATTGTGTATTTCATGAAACAACAGAGATAAACAAATGAATAAAAAAAAATGTAAAGGGAACATAAGACCTTCGTTTGACTGTAATTGCGGTAACTTGCAATGGCTAGTAAATCCCACAGGGTGTTTTGAATTTCCATAAAAAAACACCCGGTATAATATCAAAGTTCTTTTTTTAAGCAAAACAATAAACGTAGTGATATGCTTAAGGTAAGAAAACTACAATTACAAAAAAAAATCATTAAAAACGAACCACAAATTTGGAAAATACATAACATCAAAATTGAGGCAAATTTTTCGTTATGCGTTAATATTACTAACTATTAGTAATATACTACATAACTATACTCTTTGCAAAACAAAATCCTATGCACGTTATAACCTTCCAGTGACATCAGTTATCGACAGTGTTGCCAGCTTGTAACGAAAATATCCGACTGAAGGCATTACACAGTTTTTTTTTCATAAATACAAAAATTTCCAATAGTTTATATATTTGTTTACTGCCTAATACCTTTTACCATCAACTTTAGTAGATTTAACACTTCTTTTATTTTCATCTTGCCAAGATGGACCAATGGTATGCTTCTTTTTTTTAATATATTATTTCAAAAATACCAGTTGTTTGAAAGCTACATGGAAAAGATCCATAAGCCCTCGCCTCAGTTCATCTTTTTACCATCCGAAGTCTATTTTCTTGAAGAGGCTTCTATCTATGACTTTTTTCGACGACAGATTGATCAGTTTTCGAACAGATATTGAATTCCCACACAGATGGTTATGGATTACTTCATTTTTCCTCATTTGAAGAACAATATTTTTGAAACACCAGTTGAAAATTTAGAAGAGTTCCAAGAAACGATTATCCAAGAATATTTCCTCAAAGATGCTGATCAACGCTTTCGAAAATATGAAGAGACGTGAGAATTTATGCTAGAAGCTTTCTCTATATTCTTACTTTGTTAATTTTGTAGACAAAAGAAAAAATTTTTTATTGGTTTACTTATTTTAATATTCATCAGTTAGGCATATCATGTCATAAAAGAAAGATGTTTGTCCTTTTTCTTTCCGTCAGACCCAATCCTTGGACGCGTTTCGCTGTATTACGGCTCCTCGGCAAGGCTATAGAGTCTGACGAAAAAGGGAAAGGGACCTTATAGTGTCTTCAACACATAGTGTATATATACATATGCGAGATGTTACACGTGGCGACATCTCGTAGCAATCGAGCTATCCACCCAACCAGACCAGCAAGGTCTTAGAGAAGACCATACGCTGGAATGGAACCCGCATAAGCCGGTATCTAATGTCAGGTGGCGCTAAAAGCCAATCGTCGGTTTCTGTGAACCGACAACGCGATATAAAAGAAAGATGTTTGCCCCTTTTCTTTCCGTCAGACCCAATCCTTGGACGCGTTTCTCTATAGCCTTGCCGAGGAGCCGTAATACGGCGATTTGGTAAGATATGGCGTCCCGCTTATTATTGTGATCTAAACCGTTTTTTAGTCCAAGCCCTCTTAAAGGAAATTAATTTTTGCTCGCATAATACCTCGCATGATACATTCTTAGTACGGAACTAGAAAAAAATTAACTTTCTTCTTTTTGACTGCAAATCCATTTGAGTGACACTACTAGATCATCCTAACAATGAATGCTTGCGCCTCTAGCACATTTTCACACAAGCTTGTTGCACTCAACAGGACATTAATGTTATCAGCAGAGTTGATATTTATCCCCTGAGGATGACAAAATAAGGGTAAATCGTTTATAAAGCAACATAATAGTAAGAGACACAATGAAGCCCTAAAGAAGTCCAACTGTAATTGGTTTACAAGATGAGGTGTTACCTCCTATCGAGATCATCTGGGATCTGTCCTATAAATAAGACATTATCCACTCATTCGACGCTCCTCTCACCGTATTTAGCTTTTCGCAGAGTAGTCTATGATCCACCGTGAAAAGGGCGAGACTCTTATTATTTAAACAATTGGTGATACAAGTTAATAGTTCATTAAGTGTCGACATGGTGGATCGTTCCTTCCTGAAACCATGCTGACAGTTTGATAGGAGGTTTAAGCTTTCTGAAAAGTCATATTATACTCTAGTATATATGTCATTTTCAAAGGAGCACAAAGATCTTTGTGCTCCTTTGAAAATGACCTGAAAGGGTCGAAACACGCGTGTCAGGTAACTGAATAAATAGTGAAACATAACAAGCAATTTTAATTTTACCCATAATGGATAATATACGGTTTCACCAAGAATGTAGCCCAACGCAAGTTAATTACATATAAATTATTTTTATTAGCATATTTATGTTTATTGATAATATTCCAGCGTTCTTTGTTTATAGTACTAGCATTTTCAATTTGATAGTTATTATAATTTAACTTTGCCTGGGTTACCATTCTCTTAATATGAAATACCTGTTGATTTGCAGTTTAATTAATTATAAAGGGCAAAAAGCATTTGTTTACAAAGGGGCTGCGGGACTATTCCCGATAGTTATTAACACCCAGTAAAATTAAACATATTTCATATACCTATATTTTAGAGTAGACACTTGGTGTGCCTTAAACCTATAGTAGCCGTCAAAGGTTTTTTCTTGATGGTACTTTTTAACTAATATGCAGGAAACCCCATCTTTAAAGCCTGCACTCAGTCATAAAATCATAAGTAAATACTGAGTGGGTCGTAGAATCAATAATAATCAATAACACATAACATATTAGGCACGACAAAGCTGCAAATACATGTTTCATATTTGCTTAGCTCAAAAACGGACATGTAAGGAGTGGTTATTTATGAAAATGAATACTTTTGTTGCTAGTGATTCACTTTAATGTCCCGTTTTTACATTAGCATCATTTTAGGTATTATATACAGCATACAATTCCTGTAAGTAAAGGCAGTCATAGTAAAATATATTAAGGTTTCTTCCTGGAAAACCAGTTATACTGAATGGATTATCATGGACTTTTTGTTAGGTTTCTATACAGGTCAATATTTTCAAAACTAATGGAAAAGTTTAATTCTATCCTGTCATAACCATTTATAATTTATTAAATGAAATAATAAAAATAACTGAAAAGATTTAAGAAGAAATATTTTTGTTACATCTAGTGTAACCTAGGGATAACTAGAGTTTACTAATCAATTTATTGAATAGTTTTAAACCAGTTGTAACTCTAGTCTGACCAGTGGCGAATCCAGCCTCCCCCCACCATTGAGAAATCCACCCTTGAAAAGTGACACTATAAAAAAATTCTTAAAACAAAATAACCAAAACTGAAATTTTGGCAATCTAATCACACGATTAATGATGAAAGAAGATCTCTTTAAAAAGACTAATATCTATACAAAATGTTTCAGAAGTACGGTGCGTAACTTAAGAGGGTGATTCCTTATGATATTCTAAGAGAAAAAGTTTATATGAACATGTGTTCGGAGTTACCCCGTTTTTGATATACAGGGTGTTAAAGGTTTAAAAACAAAATCGGGTTTTTATAATTTTCTTAAATATCCTTTTTCCGATTTTATTGAAACTTGGTACCGTACAACTTCTTTGTTTCCTGAATTGCTTTTGTATCTTGCTTCGTTTTCGAGAGAAAAAATAAAAACCAATTGATTGCATCTACAAAAAAAAATACCTATGTATTTCAAAGTTAATTTATGAGGTAAAAGTAAGTTTTGATGTCTAATTTACCTGTTTTGTCAATAACAATAGACAGCTCTATGCAAGATTGAGTAAGACTAGGAATTTTAAATGTAGTACGGAACTTCCAGGCAAACCTATAATAGTAACCACGCCTGAGTTAGTAGGGGCTATATTTCGAGAGTTAGAAGATGATCCTTCAACTAGTGCCAGTGCAACTTCATACAAGTGCATCAACTGTTTGGAGGGTTTTGCATCTATATCAACTATACCCATATCATAATTATCGTGTGCAAGCTCTGCTTCCTCGTGATTTTCAGCCAAGGTTTGATTTTAGTAGGTGGTTGCTACATACAGTAGCACATAACAAGAATTTTTTACAGAACATTTTATTTACTGATGAGACCTCTTTTTCAAGAGAAGCTATTATGGATTTTTATAACAAAGATTTTTGGGCAGACGATAATCCTCATAAAGTTAGAGAAGGTCGTTTTAAGCAACACTTTTCGGTGAATGTATGGGCAGGGACCATTGGCGACTATGTTATTGGACCATACTTTTTACCACTTTAATTAAATGGAAATTCCTATACGCAGTTTCTATCTAAAGAACTTGGCGTTCTGTTAGGAGACGTACCTCTACAAATAAGAACTAATATGTGGTTCATCCATGACGGCGCCCCTGCTTATTTTAGCCTACTTGCTCGTCAATACCTCGACAACACTTTTTCTAATTGCTGGATTGGGCGCGCAGGTTCCCTAGGTTGGCCAGCTCGCAGTCCCGACTTAAATCCTCTAGAGTCTAGACGATTATTGATGGGGACCCCTAAAGTATCTTGTATACAAGACGCCTGTACTAGATGAGAACGACTTAAGAATTCGAATTATTGAAAGTTGCAATGCGATACGAAATAATGCAGGGATTTTTGAACGTGTAAAAGCCGTATTACAGTCGGCAAGTCGCAATTCTCTTGCTTATAAGCATGCGCAGTTGAAAACAGCTGATCGGATTTGGCAATTCTATTGCTATTGCCAAAAGATCGGTCGGGATCGATTTTTGTTGCAAGTGCGTTTGCAATTCTGGTGGTTTTCTAGTGACTTTCTTGGTTAGAGGTTAGAAAGTTTATTGACATTTCGCATAAAGTTCTAGAGGTTGGTGTTGGTACTCATATTCCCCCTATAAATTATTATCTATGCTCATATTGCAATTTTAAAAACATGGACTTGCACCACGACTTGCACGATGTATTACAGTCCTGCAATTGAATTGCAGCAATAGAGTTGCAAGGTCAAAGTATTGCTGCAATTCGTTGCCGACTGTAATACTGCTTTAAGAGAATTGGTGAGACGATTGCAATCGTGTGTTTTATCAGAAGGTGGCCATTTTCAGCAGTTGCTTTGATAAACTGTTGCATTGTTTTTGTATCACTATTTAAAAAAATTGTTTTATTTATTATGTAAATGTTTTAATTAACTTTGAAATACATAAGTATTTTTCTCGTACATGCAATAAAGTGGTTTCTATTTTTTCTCTCGAAAACGAAGCAAGATACGAAACCTATTTACGTAACAAAAAAATTGTACTATTAGTTGGTAAATTTGAAAAAATTATCAAAATTAGAAAAAAGTCAGAGGCGTACATTTATTTGTCAATAATATTCGTTTAGCTGCTTCCCCGGACCCCACTAGACTTAATAAATTTTATCTAGTTTAACGTTTCTAAAAGTTGCGAATCCAAAATCTCTCCGTAATCGACTTTTCGATACGAACCGTTTACAGTTCAAGTTTAGCTTCGAATCGTATTTACGCTACGTATCGAAAGTTCATAATCCCGCTTCTTATTTACGCACCAATTCTATGACGTACTTATGCCCGACGTTTAGGTCTGGATGTCTCTCCCTGAATACTATGGCGGTTCTACACGAACAACGATTTTAACCCCGTAAAGGAAGATCATTCCTGCTCGCTCAGCTAGAGTATAGTTTATTACTTTTCGAATTAAACTACCTTAAAATAACAGATTGAAATATCAGTCAAATATTGCCTTTGCCCCCCCCCCCCTCCCTCATACCGTATGGATTAATCGAAATTTCTCTGAAATATTTTCGCCTTAAATGAAGCAACGAATTACAGAAAATATATTAAATTTATTTCAAATATTATTTTTCTTGACCGTTAGTTTAATAATTTGATTTTAATTTCCTGGATTTTCGGTCAATTTCTGAATAAAAAACAATATTTGTTTTTTGTGACGTTTCGGTTTATTTTTTAACTTAAACCATCATCAGACTACAAGAGAGCTATTTTTAATTGTGGTAATATTATTTTACATTAAAATTTTTTTATTAACTATTGTCCAAAACATACCTTGAGTTTCAATTAATGCACACTTGGTTTACACTGTATAACATTTTTGTGGAGTTGTTATTCCATCCAAATTATTAAATTTATTCTTTTATTTTACAACCTAGCATAATAATTATTAATTTATGGATATAATAACCAAATGAATAAGTTACATTAAATACATAGATATACACATATCTATTAATACATTTACTTAATGAGTCAGTCAAAAAGCTTAATCTTTGCTTTTCTTGTCTTTTTAATGCAAATTCTGTTATAATATGTGATACATCTATATCTTCCGAAATGTCCTTTTCGATACTAATAATAGATAAGTCTGAAATCTTTTCTTATCCCATTGTTGATCTCAAATATTTTTTTATTATTTTAAGTTTTAAAAAGCTTCTTTCCCCGCTAGCAGCAATCACTATATTTGGAAACAGATATATGAGGTTATTTGTAAATAGGTATTGAATCACATTACGTAGACCTATTTGATTTATCTATTATTTTTTTACGAAACAAATATCAAAACACCATAAATGTATTATTTCAATTTTTAATCGCGCAAAAGAAACAAATATCATTAAGTTTGCTTACCTGTGAAATATTTTTATTGGCCCGCCAGCAATCACGAAATCGAGCACAAAAATTAGAGACCAAAAGCTTTGTTTTTCAGTTGTTGAGATTGACACGTTCAAAATTAATATAGTACAAATTATCCCGGTGCGTGTATTTATAAGCTCAGGGCATAAACGAGTATTTTCCTGCAACCTGACAGAAACCGCCCGCACGGCTGCGATGCCGACGATTCGACGACATTTGATGGGTTCCTGGGTTAAAACGTGTTAAAACAAAAAAGAGCAATGTATTTCACCACTAGTTGCGACGTAGAGTAGCGTTTTCAAAACTAATGTTGTTTTGTTTATTTCCAGTTATACTTGTAAAATGCATTTGTAACACCCTCGGGTTGGAACGGCCCTGTACGAATCTTAAAAGGTAATGTTTTTGTGGCTTGTTTATGCTACAGATTTATCTCATTCCTGTGGCGTATGAAGACAATCGTTACTATTACTAAATATAACAATGATATTTTTTACTGTGGAGAATTTAGTACACTCAAAATGGAAAGACAATTACGCCAAATTCATTCAACTAACCTAATCTCGCAAACCGATTACCCCATTTTACTTTTCTTGGCACAGTTGAATAGGCAATTTAATGTTCTTTGCAACGATGTATCACTCGATAGGTAGTGGCCATTTAACATGTCAAAGTTAGGTGGCCTGGAGGTGTGTGGACTGTGGAGGTCAATAGTAAAATTCTATCAAATGTATAATTTTATAATTTATAAAAAAAGAGTATTAAAATACGTCCTGGTAATAAAATGTCCAAGCGTATAATACAGGGTTGAAAGGATTTAAATCAATTGATTTAAATCATGATTTAAATCGCGATTTAAATCACTTGAGTTTGATAGAATCAAAATTTCTAATAAGTTATATTTAAGGGAAAATAAAAACTTTCAGTTTTAATTATTGGCTTATTATATCAAAAAAGTGAAACCACTGAACCTAAATGATGTTTATTTTAGTTAATTGTAGTGCTTGTACAAAAAAGCTAATTTTGCAGCTTTTTCCGTTCCTAATCGATTTCTGAGTTTGGAATGGACTAAACCAGATGTTGAGAAAATTCTCTCGACTGATGCGGAAGAAGCAGCAGCACAAAGCAATTGTCTAATTATGGAAAACGCTTTTTGAATAATGGGTATACTTTGTTGCGACTTCCACCAATCTATGGGTTTTACATTCTGAAGAATATCATCATGGAACATAATACCAGTGAAAGGTTCTGATCTGACAAGAAACTTGACTATGAGTGGTAGTAAACCACTACTGAGTTTTTGTTGAGTCAAGAAGATATGCCAACAAATGATCTGGGGTCATACACTGTTCACAACGCCTCCTAAATTTTTGTAGTTGATTTAAAGTTATGTCCGTTTTATCAAAATGAGTTTCTAATATTTAAAATTCTTCCACAACATCTGAAAGACTGGCACTGTTTCTTTGTAGTCTATCTATTGCGATAGAGATAGGCTTAAGTAGTGTTAGGTAATTTTCGACTAATCTTTTTAAGTGAGTGTTGGAAAAATTTCCTCTTATAATATTGTCAATTTCGTTGAAATTGTTACACTATTGATTTTTACGTAACCTTTAGAAATTTAGATCAGAAATCACGCGTCGTGCAATTATCAAATACTGCGAGTTAGGGCGGACGCTTCTTAATATAAACAGTGGAGGGTTTTCTTGTTCTGACAGGAATTTGCAGCTCTTAGCGTTTTTCGACAGGAACTATCTTCATTATTATTTGAAGAACGGTGGGAATAAAATCAAAAACGTGTTGAAAATAGCAACTTATTTATAGGAAAGAATAGATAAAAATAGAAAAAAGAATGGAGATAATCAAAAAATATTTCGATTTTTTTCAAAAAAATCGCAATTATTGATGTTTTTCAAAAAAATCATGATTTTTTCAACCCTGGTATAATATTTGCTAGAATATCAGTATCAGATAATCTAGAGTTCATTCGAGTTAGCTCATATAGTGAGAATCCAAGAAGGTATATATATATATCTTGCCTTATTAATCAAATAATCGGAGCACTAACTATGGGAACTAAAAAGTTTTCTCTTTATTTATCGTTATGATCAAGGTTTTTAACGTACCATGTTTATGACAACTGGCACTGTCTTCGCACTTTTAATATATAATTATTAAGTACCAAGTTTTTCCCTGTCCTGCATTAAACATTTATTAAATTCTGACAGCCTATCAGATCAAAACAAATTTGATTTATGCCATTTCATTGAACCTCAATAGATTACTTCTTTTGATTTATCAACCCATAACTAGTTTAGTTAGCATCGGTTTATGCAGTAAAAGTAGGTTTCAAGTAAAAGTCTCATTAAATTTAAATTATATTTTCAATAATTATTCATTATTCAATTGTATAATAATTTTAACATAATTAGAGAAGCATTAAATCATGACCACGGTTTAGATGGGACAAATGACCCACTCGGCTTCAATTTATTGGATCAAAAGCACAGTAAGGCTTCTTCTCACTATTGTTCTCATGCTGCAAACAAAAAGTATTATCAATATTTATAGGGAGAAATTTTTGAAATGACGGGTATTTTACTGACACCTTTTTTGCTTACGTTGGAAAAAACAATCAAGTGGGGAAAAAAGTTTGTTTTGCAATACTTTAGCATGAAGTGAAAATCTTCGAGAAAGGGCGTGTTTAACTCTTAATCTAAAAACGTTCCTTTAAAATGCATTATTTAAAAATTCTGCCGACATATATGTATACGGTGTCCAGTTTTCGATGTTTATACGGGGTATCTCCGTTATTAGTAAAGATAGAAGGATACGGTTTTCGCAGCACTGTGCTACTTTTTTGTGAAACAAAAGATGCCGCAATCAGTTTTCTAGTCTTCCTTGTTTTTAATATACGGGATGTTTTTGAAAATTTTACATTTTGGGACACCCCCCCCCCCCATATTTAGGTTACCCTGTAGTATATCAAAAAGAAAGCAAATGTTCTTTTCTTAGTTTTTTACGTAGAATCCAGTGACGTACTCAGACTTTTTCTACGTACTACCCTATATATTTTTAATAATATAATTTTGTTTAAAACAAGCTCCTCAGAAATATATAATACCTTATTTTTATTTTTAATATTAAGCACGAAATTTACGTTTTATTAAAAAATATACATTATGACACATTAAGAACTTCTTTAGTTTCTGTCGGAGTATTCAGGTTCTCTAAGCTGTTTTAAAATATCTAATTAATTAAGGATGAAATCAAATTTAATTGAACACGGTTCATTTCCTAAACCTCGGCCTAAAATATACAAGGAAATCCGCGAGACTGATGAAATAAATGTTTTAGCTTCAATTGAAACAAATGCAACTAGTTCTGGCAGAACGGTTGAAGGTTCGGTCGGAGAAGTTAAATCATAAGTTTAAACAATCCTAAAACACAATTTTAAGCCATATAAATTCCACCTAGTACAAAACTTACATCCTGGTCACGCCCAGCGCCGTATAGATTTCTGTAATTGATATTTACAAAATATAGGCAAGGAAAAAATTTTGTAAGGACCGTTATATGGTCCGATGAGGCTCATTTTACCAGTGCTGGTATATTTAATCGGCACAATACGAGGTTTTGGTCTCAGGAAAATCAGCATGTAATATTTCCCCTCGAACGGCAAGGCAGGTTTGGCTTTAACGTTTCATGTTTTATGCTAGGAAGCAATATAATTTATCATATATTTGAATGCAGCCTTAATGCAAACAAATATTTGGAAATTCTGAATTCTAGCGGGTCTCAATAACTTGCATCTGCAACAAGATGGAGTACCCGCTCACAATGCGCCAATTATCAGGGCTTATCAGCTTTTGTTTCTAATGTTTTACGTAGTAAAACACACCTTGATTTATGCATTGTTATTGTTTCTACTGAAACATAACTGCTAATTAGATTAAGGAGTCCAAAATATATTTCTTCTGCAGTAATTATCATACCAGAAATAGTTTCTTTAAATACTCGTCATGGCTAACTAACAATAAATGTATATTTTTTTAATAAAATGTTAATTTCGTGCTTAATATTAAAAATAAAAATATTTTATTATATATTTCTGAGTAGCTTGTTATAAAGTAAATTATATTATTAAAAAAATTATAAGGTGACCCATTTAAAAAAAGAAATTTTTTTTCTCGGAAATTATTGAACGTAGAAAAAGTCTGAGTACGTCACTGGATTATACATAAATAACTACAAAAAAAACATTCATTTTCTCTTTGATGAGCTACAGAGTAACCTAAATATGGGTGTCCCAAAATGTAAAATTTTCAAAAACATCCTGTACATCAAAAACAAGGCAGCTAGAAAAATTGTGATTGCGGCATCTTTCTGTTTCACAAAGAAGTAGTACAGTGCTGCGAAAACCGTATCCTTCTAGCTTTACTAATAACGGAGATACTCCGTAAAACCATCGAAAGCTGGACACCCTGTACACCAAAAACAAATGACTTACGCCACCGTATTTTAAATGGAACGCCCCATTTTTAATATAATTTTTGAAAAAGTCACATATTTTTACTTCTATTTTGGTAAAAAGTTTTTCTAATTCGATAACTGTTTTTATCTCATATAATTATCTTTAATAATTTAATCACAACCTGTTTAATTTAATAGGTTCATAGGTAATGTAGGTATAACTAACCTGTGGTAATGCCTTCAAAGTCAAGATAAATTTGACATATTTTGAAGTTTGTTAATATGAAATACTCGTTAGACGAGGACTACAGATTGTTTTCATGTATACAAAAGTTAAGAAAACGCTAGAGAAGCGAGAAGAAGATTTATTGCACATTTTCATAAAGATATATGCGTAAATACCATTTTAAGTATAAAAAACCTATTTGAAGAAAATATATGTAAAAGTATGACAGAAAAAGAAAATCACACAGAAGTATAAATCGAAAGTAATCCATTTTAAATTATTTTAATGTGAATTTCGGATGTAGTTCGAGACATTCAGTACGTACATCGAAGAGTTAGTCGGGAAACCGTCCACAGAACTTTAAAAATTAATAAACTTATACCTTTTCATATACTCCCACTTCAGCACTTAACAGCTTCACACACAATCCGGAAGTCGGAAGTAACCTTGGCAGTTACTAGACGGATGTACGGAAAGACACTCTCACCTAGTCTCACTCACCTAAGCTGGTGCATTGGCTATACACCAGGGTAGTGAGACCTGCAATTACGTATGCAGCACTGATCTAGTGGCCAAAGACACTGAAAAAAAAACACAATATCAAAGCTAGGAAGCTTACAAAGACTAGCCTGTTTGAGCATCACAGGGGCCATGAAATCGACCCCCTACATCCACAATGGAAAACATCCTGGACCTTCCTCCACTTCATTTGGTGATTAGAGGAGAAGCAAGAATGGGACTATACAGACTACGGAGTTGAACGTTACTTTCTGGGTGGCACAGAACTGGACACGCACTTCTATGCGATATCATAAGGAGCCCTGAGTTAGAAATGAGATCAGACCACACAAACCCTGCATATCGCTATGACATACCATTCAAGACCGTAATCGATGAACGGGATGCGTGAAACAATAAAACACCAGATACTCCTGGGGCAATAATCTGGTACACAGACGGCTCAAAAACCAAGGACGATACCGGAGCAGGGATACACGGAGTAAGACCGAAGAGAGATGCTTATTTCTCCCTGGGTAAGTCTCCCACGGTGTTCCAAGCGGAAATATACGCCATCCTACAGTGTGCGTATGAAAACAATAGGAGGACCTATCTTAATAAGGATCCACATATACTCCGACAGCCATGCAGCCCTTAGAGCGCTAACATGCAATAAGGTGACATCAAAAATGGTATAGGAATGCCAAGAGGAACTAGTGGCCCTGACAAAAGCCAACAAAGTAATACTACAATGGGTACCAAGACATAAAGTTATTACAGGAAACGAAAAGGCCGACGAACTTGTAAAATAGGGGTCGGAGAAAACATTCATTGGTCCAGAACCGGCGCTCGGAGTCCTAAGGTGCACAGAACAAGATGTCGTAAAACGATGGACAAGGAATCAACACAAAATCTACTTGAACAACAGACAGGAATTAAACCATAGTAAATCTTTCATTGGGGACCCAGACCCGAAATTAGCGCGACAATTACTTGTGATAAGCAGAAATCAGCTGAGAATTACCACAGAAATTCTGACAGGACACATGGCCGTCAAGAAGCACCTGCACCGTATGCAACTTTACAACGGAGATCTAAGCTGCAGGTTATGCGGGCAAGAAAGTGAAACGGTACAACATATTATTTGCCACTGCGTGCGAGTCCTTGGATCGGGAAAGGCAACAAATACTCGGGCAACCAAGACTAGAACCAGAGAATATTCCGACACTCTCCCAAGTTGACCTACAGAAACTAGTGCAAGGAACTGGAATAAATGACTGGGTGTAAGAACAAACTAGGGTAAGCACAATGGGTCAAACCTGGCCGAAGTGGATCCGGCACTTGGATGGACCCTCAAAAAAAAAAGAGCTTCACAGAAAGAACTTCGCTTTCAGTTTGTTTCTCAAATTATAATTCAACAACAAGGCAACGATGCTAATTTATTCCAAAAAAATTGTATGTACAGACGAGGCAACATTCTTTACCACATGAGGTTTATTTAATCGACGAAACCCTCATTATTGGGCTATAGACGACGATATCATGAGTTTGTTCGAAACGAAATTTGAAGCTTTTTAGATTAATTACCCTTAGAAGAATATCTGAACTTAATTTGGCAACAAGATGGGGCTCCTACGCATGCCGTGCGTGATATAGTTGAGTTTTTATACCAACGCCATAATGAATGGATTGTACGTAACTATTTCTTAGCCACCCAATAGCCCTGACCCCTCCCTTTTAGACACATTTCTCTCGGACCTAAGAACATGACATACCAGCAATGAAACCAAAATAGTGACGAAACCATGGAAAATTTTTTTTCTGAAATTAATTTACTTAACCAAGAAAATGACAGCAAGCTTAGAAAGGCTAAAAAGAGGATTCCGATCTTGCTTTAAGAACAACGGGGGTCATATTAAACATCTAAATTATTAGTTAGTTTTGCAACTTAAATCGTTTTTCATTTGTCACCATTTGGCTTGCCTCTAGTTCTCAAACTTCTTTTTCCAAGTTGGCAATTTGCCCTTCTCGCAGTTCAATTTTTTCTTGCAATTCTTTGATCAAACGATCTTTCATTTTGCCTTCTTAAGTTACCTCCGCCAAGACAATTCTCGTTTGTTGTTAATACCTTGTAAGACTTTCTTTTCCCAACAGTAATTCATCCCGAGATGATTTGAATACGCCCGACATTTTCTCGGTATCTAAGTAGGTTTTCATTGTTATTATTTTTAGTATTTGTGAATTTCTTTGTCTGTAATATAAAGATTTAGTTTCTTTACCGGCACGCAATCGACCATACAGCAATGTAAATAAAATGGGGTTTCCTAAATTATTTAGCTTCGGTTAAAACGATATTGAAAGGCAATTCTACTTGCGAGTTTTAACATTTTGCAGATTTTTTATTAAGGGCTTATACGTGGAGAAAATCATGAATAAAGTTGCAATTCGAACAACGATAAAAATATATTACTGCATACATTTCGAATACGAAAGCCGAATAGAAAAATCTGCAACATGTCAAAACTTGCATACAGATTTGCTTTTCAATATCCTTTTAACCAAAGCTAAATAATTTACCAGTTTTCTCGAAATTCGTTCACAGCTGAACGCAAGAAACCCCATTTAATTTTCATTGCTGTATGGTCGGTTGCCTGCCGGTCACGGATTACGATCATGGCCTCTTAAGTTTTTCATAGAGGCCCCCAAATAATTTTCAATATTATTTGTACACAAATGCAAAAAATAACTTGCACATATATGTCAAAATTATTTTCTTTTAGGTGTGATTAATGTGTACGTCATCACGTAATAATTTATATTTTAATTATTTTCATTAAAACAATCAATTTTAAAACAAATATGAAAGATACCTTTTTTGTTAAGAATTGAATGGTTATCGATAGCCTAATAATTGTTTTAAAGAAATCAATAGCGTAACATTTTTTTGGTTTAAGTTGGATCAGGTTTTAGCCATACCTACGCTACTGGTTAAAGAAAAAAAATCTTTAGGGACAAAATGTGTTTTTATATCAAAGTAATCTGTGCAAAAATTGAAATCTCAACATATATATTAAAGATCAAGCATTTTAGGGCATAATAATATGTTTATAAGAACACCCTGTATATTACGGGCATCTTACTAACCCCTTAAAATCACTATATTTACAAAAAAATATATATTATATGACGAAAACTATAAACAAGATGTATTTCAAAAACGGCTAAAACAAATATCCGGCTAAAATAGCTTTAAAAGTCCAGGACAAAAACCCAATAATAAATTTGTAATATGAGCACACAAGTAAAACCTTACAACTTTTCCCACAATTTTTGAATTATTTTTACTAGGTACCTATACAGGCGCGTAACTACAGGGGGCCTAGGGGGGCCGCCCCCCCCCCCAGACGTCGCTAGGCCCCCCCCCCCCAGAAAAAGGCTGACTTTGTAAGCTCGCTACTCGCCTCGCAAATATGGCATCAATTTATAATTATAATCTATATAAATTATAATAAATAATCTTGTCAAATATCACTTGACCACCATTTTTGTATTGGTTTAATTTTCCATTTTTCACTTAAACTTTTTTGGCAATACTCGTTGAACTTTGGGCTTGTTTATTCAAAAATTAAATCCCTCGAGCTTCGCTCTCGGGACCTAATCAGAATAAACATGTTCAAATTCAACTCGAAAAATTTCCAAAAAAAGTTTTCGTGACAGCTGAAAAATCTAACCGATAAAAAAACGAGGTCTTATGATATTACTGTTGATTATTGACCAAATTTGTTAAAATTAGGGCGTGGTCCTCCGCCTCTACTTTCCGCCGACCCGCATCTACACGAGCCGCCACTACAAGTCACAATAACAGGCCCACCCTAGGCCACCCCCAGATCAGAGAGCTAGTTACGCCACTGTACCTATACCTCTTTGGTCAGTGACAGAAATATAAAATTTCAAAAGTCACTGTTACCGTAACTTCTTTATTTCTAGAAATTGGAGTGTTAAATTTACTTTTCTGCATAAACGGGCATTCTCTGCCTAATTAAAACGATAATGCGGTGTTGCCGATTCTACTACAAAGTGCACGATCGTATACCAGGGCATTTGCATTGGTTTCGAGCGTTAACAAAGATGGTACGAACAGTAACATATTGAGATCGCTGGATTGCTCGAGATGGACCTCACTTATGGCCTGCTCGATCCCCGGACTTAAATCCCCTAGATTATTTCCTATAAGGCCATTTAAAGTCATTGTTTATACTAGTCCAGTGGAGAATGTGAAAGTCATTTTCAACAGTTTTTATCCTTAAAATGGTATATATGGATATATTTCTATGAAAATATGCAATTACTCTTCTTTTTGCTTCTCTTGCGTTTCATTGACTTCTGTAATACATAGTAACAATCTGTAATATCTCGTCCAATGAGTGTTTTAAATTGACATAATTAAAAATATACTAAATTTATCTTGACTTTAAAGGCATTACCAAACGTGAATATACTTACATCACCTATGAATCTATTAAATTAAACAGGTTGTGATAAAATTATAAAGGAAATAATATATAATGTAATAAAAACCGCTATCGCAAAATTAAAAATTTTCTCTAAAATAAAAGTAAAAAAAATGTAATTTTTTCAAAAATCGTATAAAAAGTGGACCGTTTTATTTAAAAAAGGCTACATTCATAGCGTAAGTCGTTTGTTTTTTTTTTACTTTTTTTTCGGTGAGATTTTTGAATTCTACTGAAAACAATACATGGATTGACTATTTTGGGGTTTTCCAAAATGAGAGGGACATTCAAAAATAAGTCCCTGTTCAGGCGTAGTTATAACACCCTGTACAAAGGAAATAGACTATTCAATTCTAGTCATTGCACGACATAGGGTGTAATATATCCCAATTTAAGAGAATGATAATTTTGCTGGCCACAAGATATACATTCTGCGGTTACTGGCTCCTTTACTATAATATAAATCTCAGTGCTCGCTTGTCATGCTTGCCCTGTACTGACGAGAACCAAAGAGTTCGAAACCGGTCTACAGGTAGCAGCAGCGTAGCAACCTATCATTGGAAATAAAGATTCATTCTTTTCTTTCCCGGTAGTTTCTGCAATCTGAGTCTGTATTTTAGTACTAACAGTGTTAGTCAAAATACGCCAAATTGTGCTATTTAATTCAGCGCTCGTTGGGGCATGTAGCCCAGAGACAGGGCCGTAGCTAGGCGTTACCCATGGGGGGGGGGTTTAGGTAAGAAAACTCTGGCAATTTATTAGAATTATTATTAAAATTTACGGTGGTTAACAAGGTAGAACTGAACATTCGTTGTTATGGGGGGGGGTTTGAACCCCCTAAACCCCCCCCTTATCTACGGCCCTGCCCAGAGAATAGCTGTTTTAGCATAATTTGGTTAATCCTTATTGTATAAGGTCTCAGCAAGTGGCTTGAGAACAAAGTTCTCACATGTATACATATTTATATGTCATATTATGATTACCACTTGCCAAGTAGTATTCTATTACTATTTATTATATAAATCTCCTACCTAATAATAATTTGAAACAATGTTCATTACTTTGTTTCGATGTTATGTTTTTCCGTCCACTGTTATTTGGAAAATGCACGACTACAAGAACATTTACATTTTTCATAGCACAATAAATTAATTTCCGTTAAGAGGTAGGTATGTGGCAGATTCTCATTTCTTCGTCTCTTTTTCGCTAAGTATTTTAATGTACCGAAAATAAAACATCGCGTATTATAAAAAGATCTAGACGGTCGGAAATTCTTGAGAGGTCATTTCGAATTTTACAGCCTCGACTAGACATTCAGGAATTTTGCGCAAATTACTTAATGGATTACGTTTTTCTTTTGTAACCATAAAAGAATCAGTGTAGAAATTCTCAGAGCCAAGGTTCTACCATGGAATTTACTAATTCTAATCATAAATATATGGCAATAGCTATTATTTATGATACTAGCAATAAAAACACCTTTTAAAGTAATTCAGCAAAATCTGAGAAAATCGCCACTAGTCCTTAACGATTTTATCATATTATATTAGCTTACCCCTTTTGACACAGTATATCTATAAAGTCGCCTCCACCAAATACCTTAACGAGAAGAGGAGGAGGCGTAGAAACTGTTTAAAGACTAATAGAAATTGGTAGTACAAACATGTAGTGTAATTTGTGTTTTTCACGTTCTATTAATTTGTTGTCCGTGTTATTGTGTAATAAATGTAGGCCGATCACTGCCTTTTTAAATTAGTACCTATTACCTATCCGTGAATTGGAAACTCAGCTCATCAAGGTAATTAAACTTATTAAAAAAATTCTTTTGTTATTGTAGATGTAAGCCCAGTTTTTCTTATTATTACAGCTAATTAACTTGTATGTTGCCATTCTGATGAAGGCCATAGCGTAGGCCGAAACGTTAATATACAGTGTGACATTTTTTCACTGTTTTGATTTTACACAAGGACCTAATCCCCAAGAACCTCAGTGCATAAAAAATATATAACAAAGTCCAAGAAAACTTGAAATACTGTAAAAAGACTATTTTATTGACTACATTCTGGTATGGGCATTTTCAAATTATTATTATTAAACAATAATTATTAATTAAGTTGCCTGTAATAGCTAATATTTTCAATATTTTCAATTTGAAACTTTTGTTGATAGAGTTTATATTTCATGCATGTTTTGTATCTTGTAAGACATGGCCAAGTGCCAAGTGGATTGATTTCTTCTGTTCTTTGTTCATACTACTTCTGGACAGGTTTTATTTCAAATCCTTGTTTTAATTGATTAGTAGTTAGTCGTCCACTGTTCAAGTTATCAATAGTAATAACTTCTTAACCTTGTATTTAAGATGTAGGTCAAATGTTTTGACAGCTGTGATTTAGTGTCAGAGTAACAGTTCTGTGGATTTTCACGACCACGTCTTGTTAATTGTGGCGTATTTTTGCGGTTACGCTGGTTGACGCGGGTTGCCAAAGTTTTGTTATTAAAATGGGTTATAGTTTTCATGGATAGGCAGGACTAATTTGTCGGCGATTGTTTTGGTATCTATGTATGTTGAAGGGGGAATGTTATCGCCCCTTTCGACAATGGACGCTTAAAGTGAAAGCACGTTTGTGGAGTAGCTCCCGAAGTTTAGTTTTCATGGGCAGGGAAGGCCACGTGGTGCCGATAATCCACAAATACATTAACAGGGATATGGCATTGTAGTTTGTCTATTCTTTGGGCGGAATGCCGATTTAAAAAGTTTTGCCATCAACTTCAACAAGCGGTCCAACACGCCATTTTGTAGATTAGAACCCTCGTTAGTTATTTGAGGTTAAGGGTGTTATGAAAGTTTTCTATTTCATGTTGTACATTTAAAATTCCATTTTAGGGTTCCTTTGGTAGGAGGTAAAAGTCCGAGTTTAAACTGGATTACTAGTTTTCTTTTGTTGGAACTGCCTGGACGCGGGACGTGCCAGTTGCCATGTACTATTTGAATTTTTGGAGACTAGTAGTGTAGCAGTATCCACATACCCTTTATTGTTCTGTGGTATCCACGTCAGCTGTTTAAGGGACCATGTATGCGTGTGTTTTACTGAACATCGAGTCTTCATGAACCATGGGTAGCACACAAAGTTTTAACTAAGTAACAATTTCCTTGAGTAGTGTGGAATCTTGGGAGTACTCAGTAGGTGACAGGAAAGCGTGAAATCAACCTTTGCCATATTATTTCCCGTGGCGTGTATGCTATTTCTCAAGATAAGCCTTTCCTGTGAACACCTGAGTATTGTGGTACAATCAGGGTAACGAACCTCACTCCAAAGTATTAAGTCAAACACTGATATCATTTTTTCTTTAAGATCTTAGCCATAGTAATATTTTGCACTTCCATATTGTTTTATGGACAGTGTTTTGATAAAGTCTTGCGCCCATGATATGTACAGAACTTGTGCATTGTAAACGTGTAGCGTATGTCGACATAGCGTTAAGACTTCACAACAGTCTCTAGTAGTTTAAAACGTTAGGTGGTCTGTTACAGCTAATTTCTCGGTAAATATAGTTACAATTATTATTATAAAGTAAATATTTTTGTTTCCTGACTAATGGCCATTTGTTTCTTCAAACTTTAACGCTTGTAACTTTAACATTTTAACTTATCTACGCCCGAGTGGCTAGCATGCTTATCGAGTAACCACATGTACTCGTAAGATTTTGTATTGTACTTCAAGAATGCTCTTACGGTAAATTTAGTTAGTTGTGAGAGGTTCTTGCATAGACCTTACGGAAATTCCAAGTCTGAGGCAATGTCGTGGATGTAGGTCTATGTGGCTGCCAGATCAGACTAAACAGTCGTTTTTGACAGTGTAGGTCTAACAATTGCCGTCTTGTGCAAGGCCCTGTCAAACAGGGTTTGACTTTTACTTATTCTTTTAATGATAACTTTGTAATTTAAACCTTCAGAACTTTTATGTCACACTTACTTCTTATATACAAGGCTAAAAAGTTATTTCTATTGATAATTTGAAAGTTAACTAATTACTAATTAATTAAAACAAGGATTTGAAATAAGGCCTGTTTACAGGTAGTATCAGTGGCGTATATAGAAATTTGTTTCGGGGGGGGCCTAAATTAAAAAAATTTAGAAACTATAATCACTACTATATTACAATGTTAATTTGTTAAAACTTTTTGGTTATAGCTGAACAAAAATATATTTAACACTTAAACAACAACAATAGTATTTTTTTAATTTTGAATATAGTGCTTGCTTAAGCATAATATATTACATTTCTCTTCGTATTTCGGGGGAGGCCCAGGCCCCCTGGGCCCCCCCCCTATATACGCCACTGGGTAGTATGAAATAAAAGAACAGAAATCCTTCCACTTGGCTATGTCCCACAAGATAAAAAACATTCATGGAATATAAACATCAACAAAGGTTTCAAACTGAACATAGTGAACTATTGACTATCGACAGGTAATTAAGAGAGTCTACATAGGTACTTTAACAATTTAAAACCGAAAACTTAACATAGATAACCAAACTATGAAAATGCAATTTTCGAACCGTAACAGTCAGTATTCAAGAACATAGTAAAATTCAATTTGGAATATTTTTATTAAAAATACATCAATGTTGCAAATTTTTAACGCTTTATATTGCAATTTCAAATATTAACGGGGTTAGATTAACTCAGGTTAGTGCGTTAGAGTTTTGTTGTTTCTATTGGTTTTTTAGCAAAGAACTGAACACCTGGATAATTCTATATTCCCTTGCTATCCAAGTCAATGTACTGATTTCATGTTTCAAACACAATTATTTAGCTCGTGAAGTTATCAAAATACTTTTTTTTTTGTTTATAAGGAGTGAGGCTGTAGTTTACGTCGAGGATAAGCTTAAATTTAGCTAGCCTTTTTGCTCTAAGATATTGAGCTACTAGAATAATTACAACAATTATTTTAGGCCGACCTCGGTGGTCCGGTGGGAGAGATCTCGCCCGGCAATGGAGAGGTCCTGGGTTCAAATCCCAGCTTGGGCATGGATATTTGTGAATGTCTGTAAATATTATATACAGGGTGTTTCAGAAGTACGGTACGTAACTTAAGGGTGTGATTTCTTATGATATTCTAAGAGAAAAAGTTTATATGAACATGTGTCCGGAGTTGCCCTGTTTTTGATATTCAGGGTGTTAAAGTTTGTCAGAAGGTGGCCATTTTCAATATTTGCTTTGATTAACTGTTGCATTTTTTTTTGTATCGATATTTAAAAAGATAACTTTAATTAACTTTGAAATACATAGGTATTTTTTTTTGTACAAGTGGTTTTAATTTTTCCTCTCGAAGATACGAAAACAACTTATTGAACAAAAAAGTTTTATTATTTGCTGGTAAACCCGAAAAAGAATATTAGAATTAGATAAAAGTCAGTGGCGTACATTTTTTTGTCCAAAATATTCATTAAGGTACACCCGGGACGCCACTGGACTTAATACATTTAATCTAGCTAATTAAGCCCCTTATTATAAATAATGGTCTCAACTTTCAATGAAATTGGGAAAAAGATATTTAAGAAAATGATAAAAAAACTATTTTTTTTTTAAACTTTAACACCCCTTATATCAAAAACGGGGTAACTTCGACATTCATATGAACCCTTTCTCTTAAAATATCATAAGGAATCATCCTGTTAAATTAGGCACCTTCCTTCCGAAACACTCTGTGTAATAATAAAATAATATAAACCTGCTGGAACTAAATGAGCTATGATGCTCGAGGCCAAAAAGAGAAAAAAAGAATGAAAATATTTTAGTATATCGCGGCAAGAAAAATGGTAAAACTCCACAACTTTTCATAATAAAGTAATTAAAGCAACACAAAAAATACAACGCAGAACTAATCTTCAATCCTTAATTATTATTTTATCGTATCTTATACAATAAACTTAAGATACTGGTACAAGAAACAAAATAAGAACATACCAAATGATCAACGTGATCAGGCAGTGCTCATTAAACCAGTTGATCAGAAGTCCCGATTGCGATAAGATGTATTAGTTGAACATGTAGAACAACCAACAGCAAATGTTACCAAACTGGAACAAATAATTACGTTTTGCATGATTTCAATAAGGTAATGTAAAAGTTCGATCTAATTAAGTTTCTGTTTTGTTTTAAAGTTTTATAATAACCAGAATATTTGTTTATTTAATTAGAAATAATTTCAAATTGAGAAGAAAGCCTTGTGCATGCATACTTATGTATTACATACATCTGGTTGTCTAGTTATTGATGTTTTGTAGGGTGTCTGCTTAATTAAACCAGCTTTTTTTTCTGAAAAAGCTACCACCATGGAAAAATATTCGATTCCCTTAGCTTTTTCAATCAATTTATGTGGTGCAAAGCTGGGTGTTAGTCACGTCACTGCTAGTTGAGGCAGCCTCTCAGATACTCTAAACAGAATCTTTTGACGCCATACAGGATGTCCGAGAAAATGTGGAAAATCTCTCGGATTCGGATAGAACATAAAAAAATAAGATGACAAGTTCCTATAAAAATTCTTCTTACAGGCCCTCCCTACGGAGATATGTGCCTTAATATAATTTAATCAAATGTGATGGACACTAGTAAGGACCTCCTAAAATAGTGTCCTTGAAACATATTAAGCTTTTTTAGTTTATCAGGGGCAGACTAAGCTTTACAACTTAATGCTTAAATTTTTAACACCCTGTATGATAAAGACTATAAAAAATATGCCTGGGTAGCTTGCACCTTAGACTAAAAAAAGGTACTCTTGTTTATTGTCGATAAAATTAATCGTTTTCGAAAAAAAGAATAATAAACGAATAATTCTAAAAGACCTAGGTATGTTAGCAAAAAAATTCGCATCTTATTTATTTGTTGGCACCAAAAAAACGTATTTTTGTTGCAAACGTTACTGTGGTACGGACTATATAAAATACCCTGCATTTTAGAACTTGTCATCTTTCACATCGCTGACACATTGATCTTTTACTTCGATAATAATTTACTGATTTTTGTATTTCGTGGTGAATTAAATTGTGAATTAATTTGGACTATGGAATACACGTTTATTGAGTATGCAGATATGCGTCTGATGTATAATCTTACATCTTGCAATGCTTTAGAAGCTAGAAGGTTATATCACGAGATTTCCTAATCGTACTATGCCAAACCAGAAGATATTTCATCGAGCTGGCTAACGTCTAAGGGAGAATGGTGGGCGATTCCAGTTAATAAGGTAATACGTATTATTGACTTCCTTCATAATTTTAGGAAAGTTTAGAAATAATGGTACTGATGCTGGATTGACAAGAACCATACGTACGCCGCAATTAGAGAAAAATATTCTAAATGTTGTAAATGACACTCCATCAACGAGCACTCGAAAATTATCAGCACAGTTTAATACATCGAAAATAATAGTACATGAAGTTCTTCAAGAATAGCTGCTATATCGATATCATTTGCAAAAATTACATGAACTGATTACTGAAGATTTTCCTCGTAGAATGCAATTTGCAAGCTGGCTATTGGATCAGCAACGAAATAATGTAAACTTCATTAGCATTATTCTTTTCACGGACGAAGCATGGTTGACCAAACATGGTATTATTAATTTACATAACACACATGTATGGGCTGATGAAAATCCTCATGCGACTATTATTTCACATCATCAACATTAGTTCCAATCTATTAATATATGGGCAGGAATCATTGGCAATTTTTGATTGGACAATTCGTATGACCGGAACGCTTGAATGTACAACTTTATTTGGAGCTTCTCCAGATCGCTTTTCAGGATTTACCTATTGGATTTATTCTATATTGCAGTGGCGTACGATGAGATATTGAAGTGAGGAAGTGGGGCTATGCCCAAATTTTGTCATGAATTTACCTAAGAGTCATTAAAAACAAATTAGCAAAATTAATTTAAAAAAAGAATGCATACAATAGCTCTGTATTCGATAGCATCTCGTCTCAGTGCGAGCTCTCGATATAAAATGCGGTATACGACACAGCACTTTGTTTGGCAGTCAGGTCAGTGAGGTAGGATCGGATATTGTATAGAAATTCGAAATAAATGGCGTTTGGCGAGGATTAAATTATTATTATTATTAAATATTTACCACTTGAAATCCGCCGAAACATGTACTTCGTGCACGATCGGGCACTATCTCATTTCATCAAATTTCATTCAATAACGGCTATCCAAACTGTTTGATAGGTAGAGGAGGACCTGTTGCCTGTCCTCCTCGATCTACCGTTCTAACGCCGTTGGATTTTTACCTGTGATGACACCTGAAAGCTTGGTGTATTCCACTCCGGTCGGCACAAGGGAGGAACTTCTACAGAGGATCACTATTTCATTGTGATGTGATAGGGACCAAGGCTGGGTTATTGTGGCAAGTACAGCAGTCCTCAATTCGTCGTGCCCGCGAGTTTATCAAACTTCACGGAGCCCATGTTAAACCCTCTTACGAAGTTTTTCAATCATTTCGTTAGGTGCCTCCTATTACATCACTGCGTTTTCTTGAATTTTTGTATTTTTTTCGGATTAAACAACTTAAAAGGAAACTTTTCTGTTGCTCGAATGACTTTCGTATCACACTTGCTCGTCGAGTAACAAAATAGAAATCGTGGTCTTTGTTATTAAAAATAAACCATGAATTCGTTCATTATTCTTTTTCTTGAAAACTGTTCAATTTATCGACAACAAACAAGAGTACCCTTTTTTTTGTCTAAGGTGCAAGCTACCCAGATTTATTTTTTTTACGTCTTTATCATACAGGGTGTTAAAAATTTAAGCATTAAGTTTTAAAGATTAGTCCGCCCCTGGTAAACTAAAAAAGCTAAATATGTTTCATGGACATTTTTTTAAGAGGTCCTTACTAGTGTCCATCACGTTAAATTTTTATTAAATTATATTAAGTACTTTGACAGTTATTCAAGAAAAACCGAGTTCCAGCGGCGTCTTTCAGGGGCACATATCTCCGCAGGGCGGGCCTGTAAGAAAATTTTTATAGGAACTTGTCATCTTATGTTTTCATATTCTATCTGAATCCGGGGTATTTCCCACATTTTTCCGGACACCCTATATAAAGCAAAGTCTAAATTAGACAATCGCTGCTCACACATTCAGTGCTCAGCGTCCAAACATACTCTATGTTTGGAAGCTGAGCACCAAATATGTAAGACCGCTAGATCCGATCCACAGGAGAGTCAATCGTTAGAAGCTTAGAACAGTGAAGAGAGGTTGGTGATTTTAAGACTCCTAATAAATATTTATGGTGAATATTGGGTTAATTTTTAAACCTTTCTTCAAGATATTTCGTTCTTTCATATTTTACTTAAAAATAAGCAAGGCTTTAAAACTATTATTTAGGAAATTTTTAACTATTAATGGGATAGACAATAGTATAAATGGAGACAGAGCTGTTCCTAAATATAAAATATATTCATCTGAGTAATATCTTATAACCTTCTTTTCAACTTATTCTATAGTTTTTTCTTTAATACCCATTCTCTAATTTAATGTATTCGATATTGAGCTTAGATTTCCTCTTACGACACTGTTCAAGAATTTCTTCATCTGTAGAATTCCATCACTCTGAAGCCTGAAGCAAGAGTCTAACCTCCTAATATTTAAGACCAACCAGAATTGCGTACACTATGCTAACAGAAAGCTTTAGAGGATTTATCGTACAATAACCTGAACTTACTTTTACGCGACTTCTTTCAAACTAAAAGATTTATTTGAAAGCTGACTAAATCTTAACTCTTTATACCTACCTCTCAAAGTTAGTAATTGAAAACCTCGGTGCAAGAACCGGGCAACTCCATTTTGTACCGAAATTGAGTTATTATACTTAACATATAGAATTTGGTGTTGCGCATCTTTTGGTGCAAGAACCAGGCAAATCCAATGATTCTTCATTGAGCTAGCACGTGAAAGAATTTATCTGATAAGCCATTACGGTGCAAGACTCGGGCAACTCCAGGAGTTACCCAGTTTTAGCACCAGAATGTACGCGTGTAGTGGAGAGTACCCTTCTTTCGTCGCGTTTCCAAATGTAATATTACAAAACATAGAAAATCATATAAACAGCTTCCCAAAAAGGAGTTCTCATTATAGCCGGGGAAAAAATGTTCACAAGTTTTTTTTTGCCTGCAGAATTAAATATCTCGAAGATGCATAAGCTGTATTTGGAGAAGTATGAAAATGAAGTTTTCCAGGCACTACAAAAGGGGGAAGAAGCTCATCCAAAAGTTACCTACGACTTCTACAATCGCAGTTTTGTTTTGAACCATAACATTAGTTTTGAAACTCCAAGGTCCGACACATGCCAAACTTGTGACAGGTTACAATCTTATACTTGCCGAGTTAGATCCTAAAAATAAGAAAAAACTTTAAAACTGACAAAGATGTCCATGTTCGTAAATCCGAAACGTTTTACAAGAAATTGAAAGAAGTCACGATTTTCAGTAAAGAAGGAGGAACCACGAAAGTGTTATGTTTTGACTTCCAGCAGAATTTGCCGGTTCCCCATGTACCAGCGGGAGATGTGTTTTACAAAAGACAACTTTGGGAAGAAGAAATGGGTACCTCAACCTTTTACATGTATGATGAGCAGACGGCTAAGAAAGGAAGTAATGAAGTAATTTCATTCCTTCATCATTATATACAAACATATTTGCCTGCATCGGTAAACAATCTCTACCTTTTTTCGGACAATGCATTTGCGCAAAACAAAACTTTTCAGACCATTTTAAACAGCTTTCTAAATCAGCTCCTAAAGGACCAAAAAAGGAAAAATATGCCATATCAAGTTATAGATTAATGAAGTACACCAAAAATGCTAAGTTTACTGAATGCTCTGTAAGTTCGGGTTTACTAACTTTAACAAAATTTTCTATTAATAAAAAATTAGATATCCCACTCTCAACGCCGAATATTACAGCATACTTAAAACCTTTGGATACAAACCCTAAAAAAATTAAGGATTATTATAACCGTATGTTTCAAAATATTACTGTTAACGTAGAAGACTTAAATTCTGCAGATGTAAACGAAGATCGAGAGAGAGGAAATGCTAGTGACTCTTCTTATGTTTAAAATATTATATGTTTACAATATTTTCATTTATATATATTTATATTTCATTTTCAATAAAAAAAATACAAAATCATTACTTGTGTTTTGAATCTATTTTCAAAATTTAGGCTTTTCGGGGCGAGAAACAGGCAACTCCATTTTTTCAAAAAACTTTTTTTGCTTCTATGAGGTGAATAAAAAGGAGTATCCCGTATAATACCATTAAGCATAATTTTTTTAAATTTCGCAAAAATATTAAGTTTTCTTCGATTTAAAAATATTTTTCGGGTATCTTTAAGCCGATCATGACACACTAGATTTAGGAGATTGTTTGTTTATTTAGAAATGTTAAACCAAATTTCAGCGTAAAAGAAAGATCATGCCGATACCCTTCCGACATTCTCCATTCTCTTCAAGTACCAACAAAAAACAAATTGAAGTTAAACGTTGGTGAATCACTTCGTGAGACCGATGGTCGAAAAACCGGTAGTAGGCCATGGTTCCACGAACCATTTTTAAGAGAACCTTTTACAGTCGTCTATACCCTGAAGACAGAAAATAATTCGATGCTTTTGGTTCTTCCTCTCGCCACGCTTCTTTTTGTTTGGGTCCGAAGGATGTTAATGAGGCGAAGCCAAACACCATTTCTTTTGTATTAAAATTATTTAAGTAGGTCAGTTGATTAACTTTGCAACTTTTTCTTCTACTTTTAAATGAATATATTTTGTTTTTCGATTAGACAGAAAAATATGCTTTTTTGTTGTGTCTCTGTCTTATTATTACTATAAAAATTGACGATTAAGTAACATTTTGCGCGCTGGCTTAACTTTCGGTGCTACATACTGTTGTGAATTTAGTTGTGTTTATGATGTATAGGTATTTTACTATCTCAAGGCTCAGTTTTTGGTCCTTTACTATTTTTAATCTATATAACTGACTTTCCGTCAACTTTTATAAATGACAAATTTACCATGTTTGCTGATGATATAACAATACTATGGCATAGTAAATATTGTATTGGATTAATTAAAATTTCAATTCAATTTCAATAATTTCAATATCACTAAAACCAACAAATTAACTTTTAAATGTTCACTTAATAATATTATTTTTAACAATTTAATAATAAACAACCCTAAATTTATGAAATTTTGAGGTATATTACTCAAAATATTCTTTTAATGAACATATAGGTAGCTTTAGGTTGTTATGCCCTGAGAGTACTTTCTCATAACCTAACCTGAACTAACATTTTAATGTATATTGGGATAACTACATTATTGCGGTATTTTACTACTTTTCTATGCTATGTGTAAAGGGGCCAGCTGTAAATCCAAATTACAGGGCAGATATGACGGAGGGCTAACTGACATTTGTGTTATATTTTCATTTATATTTGTATAATTAATATTCAAAAAGGATTCTTCTGCCATTTGGACCTTTTTTACATATATTTCTGTACAGAATCACCTGCTATAAAAGGAGCTTTCTACTACTTGGCCCCCTTTTGCATATTTTTCTGCATAAAGTCGTCTGATTCCCTACAGTTGGCACTATTTGCAACAATATATTATTGCCACATTGCTTTCTGATTTATGCATTACTGCACATACAACAATCATGTCGTACCCTTTTCAGGATACTGTAACTGTTCGGACATCTGCCATAGAGGCTCCGTCAAA
This sequence comes from Polydrusus tereticollis, assembly GCA_963920685.1. Lineage (NCBI taxonomy): Eukaryota > Metazoa > Arthropoda > Insecta > Coleoptera > Curculionidae > Polydrusus > Polydrusus tereticollis. The sequence goes on along the minus strand of OY987329.1, from coordinate 80,251,234 downwards.
ACTCATTGTTCCTTATGTTTTTGAGGCTTCACGAAGTAAGGGACCTTCCGCTCAAGCTTCTACTTCGGAAGTAAATTATTTATTAGAAACTTATTATAAGGATGATAGTTCTTTATCTACAGATAACTTAACTAAGTTAGAATATTCTTTATCTACCTGTGAAATAACAGTTTAGTCAGAAACTACATCGAACAATTTCTATAGTGATGGGAATACGTCAAGGAAAAAGAAGTTCATAAAACGCACTGAAGAAAAAGATAAAAAAAAATGTGGAACAAAAAAAAATAAAGAAGAAACAAGAATTGTTTTCGAACTATAATAGGCTTAGTAATCAGCAGCAAAAAGAATGGTTATGTTTACATTGCACCAAGGTACCTGTTTGAAGAAGGACAACACAAGGGGACTCTTTACGTAATTTTTCATCCAAGTATCGCATAGCCGTTGATAACGGTGACAGATATGTTTGCAAACAGTTTCTTTTGCCAACTCTGGCTATTAGTAAGAAAATATTGCAATATACTCTTATCCACGCTACGTCCATGCTAAACCGGATGCATGAGGCAAAGCACCCAGTGCCAAGAATACCCCAGAACAACAAATCAATGAAATAAAGGATTTTTTTTTAAGTTTACCTACAGTTCCATCCCACTACAACCGGGCTAACTGTACTAAAAAAATACTTACCTTCAGGCTTAAACCGCAGGATATTGTATGATGAGTATAAAAAGACGCTGACAAAGGAGGGAAAAACCAATTCTGTTTCTCCGCAAGTATTTAAGAAAAATTTCGTAAATACAACATTGGTTTAACAAGCCGAAAAAGGATAAATGTGTAATCAGATAATCAAAAAAAAAGTACTGGTTTGGCAGATGAGGAAAACTGAAATGGAAAAGCCATAGGAAAAAAGAAGGCAACATACAGAGAACACAAAATAGATATAGAGAAAGCAAAAGTGAATTCTAATTTAATTGGTTAGTTTTGACTTGGAAAACGTCCTTGCTACTCCATACTCGAACAGTACACTTATGTACTATGCTCGTGAATAAGCCTATTATAATTTGACTGTTAATGAGAATAAAACCCAAAATGGCACTTGCTATCTATCGGGGGAATGCGACGGAAAGAAAGGGGCTGTGGAGACTGCAACATGTGTCAAATTATGGCTAGAAGATTTAAATCGAACTGAAAATAAAGTAGATATTATTCTGTATTGCGACAACTGTCCAGGACAGAATAAACATCGATGTATATTTAGAATGCATACGTACATGGGTGCTGACACTGTACACAGTACCATTGCAAGTTTCATCAAAGATAGAAATGTGTTTGCACCATCCCAGTGGCCAACAGTTATATCCTTATCCCGACAAAACCCAAAACCTTTTATTTGTAAACAATTAGAATATTCATACTTCCTGAACTGGAATGCACTACAAAAGCTTTTTCCATTAAACAGTTCTACAAATAGTGGTAGTAAGGTAAAATAAATGCAATTGTGTGGTCTTAAATTCACTTAAAACTCAAAACAAGTGGCATTATGGAATTCCAATGTAATAGGACAAGACGAAAACATCGCAAAATGTCTTTGACTAAAATCGAAATTGAATAGGCCTACCGCCAAAAATTACCCATCACTGAGGCAAAGTACAAAGATTTAATAGCGCTTTGCAATAAAATCATCATTTCTATCGAGTTTCAAGACGAATATAAAAATATACCGCATTCGGCCAATGTAAGAGACTATCTTCCAGAAACTGACATTGAAGATGAAGACGAATTAGTCACTTTTTTTTCTTACTAGTGATTAAGTAGTCAGTTGTCCCCTTCTTACAATTTAAAATGTAATTCACAAAGAGGAGTCAACTGACATTTTTTTCTAAACTTTAAAACATTTTTAAGAAAAAATTGTGTTCTTATTTTAAGCTGTTAACGTTATATTATATCTAAAAAAGTTTTGTTACTTATTTGTAATAAATATAAATTTACAGAACATGACAATTCGCCAATTATGTATTTCTGTCTCCCTGTAAAATTTCCAATTTCCTACTAAGCCCCTTCTTACAAAAATGGGGCGAAATGGTACAGTTCTGCGAGATGTTTATTTTGCTGTAATATAATCCCTTTTGAGATATGGAATTTGCTTCTGGGAAAATTCATGTCAATATCTTCTTAATTCTACTTTTATTCTATAAAAATAATATAAGTATCAAGTATCTGTGCAAAGCAGGATCTAGAGATTGATAATACAAGACAAGACCTTTATTATGCAGAGTAATTCACGTTATTCGACACCACATATTATAGCTGAACTATTTGTTTGGATTAAAAAAAAGGTTTTCGTGTGGATGGGGGCCTGTTAAGGGTACATTTTAAATTTTTTTTCATAGCGTACATGTTGTCCCAAAAACACGGAACGCATCAAATTTGTGTTTTTTTTTAAATTAAATGCCCTGAATATATATTATTTTTTTTTTATATATTATGATTAAAACAAAAATTAGTTTCATCGGGGATTATTGTAGTTAAATCCTACGGTTTTTGAAAAATTTCGTATTTTGTCAAAATAATAACAATTTCTTAAAAAGTGCCCTTCTAGCGAAAAGCCTTGCTTTACCAAAGATTGCCAACAAGTTGTTAAATCCAAAAATTATTTCTACCGATGATGGCGTAAAAACTCTACCGCCGAAAATCGTACCATCTATGCTAACGTTCGAAATCAATGCAAGCAAACGACACATCAAAGCCAAGAAGCACACAACCAGAGGATTAAAAACAAACTTCTTGAATGTCCTAACGGCTCAAGATAATTTTGGTCGGTAGCTAAGGCCGTCAGTCAGAACTTTACCAAGTCAACCATTCCACCTCTAACACGTTCTGATGGCACCATTGCGACCAAAGGAAACTTACTGGCGGAACTATTCTCTTCACATTTAACGGCTAATTTTTAGGGAAGTACTCCACCGAACATTCCACCTGTATAATCGAGAATGCCCAAGATTGTTTTTCGGCACCGCTAGGTTAAACGAATCTTGAGGAGTCTTGACACCAAAAAAGCTTCTGGTCCTGACGATATTCCAGTCATCGTAATTAGGACATGCGTTGACGAATTAACACCGGTATTTTGTAGGCTTTGTAACTTATCTTACAAAAAAGGAATATGTCTTTCTTGTTGGAAAACTGCGCGAGTCCAGCCCATACCCAAATAAGGCAAGAAGACCTTGCCAAATAACTATCGTCCAGTCGCATTGCATTCGGTTATATCAAAAGTTATGGAGAAGGCTACCAACGAAAAATTATTAAATTACCTGGAAGGCTCCAACATTATTGGTGACCGCCAGTATGGTTTCCGTAAGTCTGGATCAACAGGAGACCTTCTCTTCTCCCTTTTGTTACTCACGTTTGCAACAATGCAATAGAACATCATGGTAAGTCCCGGGCGGTAGCACTAGACATTTTCAAAGCCTTTGGGGCCGAGTATGGCATGCGGGGCTTCTAACTAAAGTGAGAGCATACGAAATGCCGGATCAATTTTGTTCATGGCTGTCGAGTTTTCTTAAAGACCGTTCTCTGCGAGTGGCGCTGGACGGATTTTTTTCAGACACATTTAACATCAACGCCGGTAGAGATGCGACTACCGAATATTACCAACCGAATATTCCCATAAATTGCATAAGTTACGGTAATATTCGCATCCTCCCCAAGGAATATTCGCTTTTGGGTAACGTATTACGGAAACATTACCGTTATATTACCGAGAACATTCCCGGTAATATTACCCGAATACATTCGCCTTAAACTCTGTGTAGTTCCCCTGAGTTCTCCACACTTGTGCCTTGTGCTGCCTCCTTGCGTGTGTTCGGTCAGCGTCAACAGTACTGAATTAAATAAAACTACTAATACTGATAGTCTTGATGGCAATAGCAATAGCAGTCTGAAGTCAGCTAAATGGACAATAAAGAGACAAATCGAACATAGGAGTGATAGTTCTTCTGACGCAGATAGTGCAGAAGAGTTTTCACTTCACGACACTAACTCGAGTGTTGGAGAAGAAGATTTTTCTGATTTGGAAAATATTTAGGTCATTTCATGTTTAGTTGTCACTCCTCAGTATTCCTTATTTTAAATAATAAACCTAAATTAACCTAAACTAGCCTGTTACTTTTTATAATATTTTTATTTTTATCTGTTTTGGTTTTATTCGTAGGTAGCTACTTATGAAAATACATTATGTTATTTAAGTTAAAATGTTTTCACATTATTATATTATACAATAAATTATAAATTAATACAAAATATTTCATTCTGGACCCAATTTTAAAGATAACATATTGACATTTTGTTTAATAATATATTTTTTAACAAGGATAATAAATTACCGACTAAGTGTAGTCTACTGCTTAAGAACGAGTTAAATTTCCTAAAATTCTCATAAATTACGGTAAGTTCTCGTAATTTAACGAATATTACCGACCAAAAATAAATTACGGTAATTTTTACATCACTAAACGCCGGAGTCCCTCAAGGTTCTATATTGTCGCCCACCCTCCTTTTACTATACATTAACGATCTTTTGGAAAAATCCTATATATAGCTCGGCTGATGACGGCACACTTATTTCACCTTTTACTTTGGATGCTCGGACATCAGCTGCCAATGCACATCTTTATAGGCAGCAAGAGGTCTCACATCTCAACAAAGCCCTGGAAGAAATTCTGTCTAGGGCTGATGGTAACCAAGTAGAATTTAACGCTAAAAACTCCCAGGCGGCACTTTTTTCTAAAAAAGTTAATGTTGAAGATGCTATATATATAGTCACGGCGGGACACTCGATTACCTTGACTTCATGAATCAATTTATTGGGCGTCAATTTAGAAAGTCATATGTCTTGGCATAGTCACGCTGGTGCCATTGCTAAGGCAGCCTCGCAGAAGCTTGAAATAATTTTCCGAACTAAGAACCTCTACACACCTCAACAACTTTTGATGCTCTATAAAGCTCAAATTCGACCATCGCTGGAGTACTGTCCGCATATTTGGGGCTCTGCTCCTAAACATACCCCGATATTGCTAGATTTCATTCAAAGAAGAGCCGTTCGCTTGATCGGTGACCATGATCTGACAAACAACCTGGAAAGTCTTAAACATCGAAGGCAGGTTGATGACATGAGTCAATTTTATAAATATTTTCAAGGCAAGTGCTCAACTGAGGTTTCCCGCTTGATTCCACCCAGAGCGGTTCATGGTAGAAATACACGAGGAGCCACTGCAGCCTACGCGTACGTGGTTCAGCTTAGTGACCCTCGAACGACACTGTTTAAAAATTCTTTCATCTAGAGAACGCCATCTTCTGGAACGACAACCATATGGCCGTGTTCCCCAAGGTGTATAATCTCCAAAGATTCAAGACCAAGTGAATCGTTTCCTGCGCACACGCACCGCTCACAGAGCGCTATAAAGGATTATTCCTGCAGTACTGTGCCTTATCATAACAAAAATTATAATACAGACTGATGTTAACCAATTTAATATTAATCAAGTCACCTATGGCATATTGACAAGTAACATAAATAAACCTTGTGTTTGTGAGATATTTCTACTCTAAAATTCAAAAAAATATATAGTATATACATTTGTTTTGACCCGCAAAATAGTATCTAAATATTTGTTTCTAAAACATAAAACCAAAAAGAAATAATTAAATATGTGTGCAGAATCTCATAAAAGTTTTTTTTGAATTCCCACAAATTGGGTAATCAGGAGAATGTGAGTTTTGCATCTACACCCCTCATATTATTATTCTGCATATTCTTGTGTACATGGTTATATTTATATGTATAGTATGTAATACTTAATTACATACTCTAATTCAATAGTAAAATAAAAGTTCTGCATCACAAATCTGATTTGGTCTGTTTGTACTTTGTCTCTTGATGAATTATTGTAACAACTTAATAGTAGAATTATGTTTTTCGTTTTATTACAGTTTTTCTATCATATGTATTTAGGTTTATATTCATGAATAATATTAGAGTTGTAATCATATCATATTCTGAAAGGGTTTGCTGCCAAATTTAAATTCAATTTTGTTATAAAAATTAATCTTAGAGATTATTATTATTTTTATTATTATTAGGAAACAATTAAAATTAAGACAATTAAAGCGTTGTGCTTAACTCTTTTCGCTGTGTAAAATTGAACAACACAAATCTCTTTTTAACCAAAGGGTTAAGTTTATCTGCCCAAATGTTCATACAATATTTATTATCTACAACTGATATGTATGCTATTTGTTTATACATTTCTGCTTTTTCACCTCTCAACAATAGATGGACAATTATTGCTGGCGAGTGACAACCCTTTTGTCATATGTTTTTTGGCAGTGGACAGATACATTAGCTTCAAACTTCTTCCAAACTCTCTCGTTTATTTCCTCTTAAATTCTTTAATATGATATTCAAATTCAATTTGTACAAAACCAAAATAATTAAAAACAACAGAATTTCTTAATACCAATCTTAAATTATCTTAAAACTTGGCGCGGTGGTGTTGATGCAATAAAAATGGGAGGATTACCTTTAATTGCTTCTTAATTTTAATATTATTAAGTAAGTTATAAGGGAAAAAAATCTGCAAAACTTTTTACTTCTAGGTATGCAGCTTATAGCTGGCACGAAGGGTCGAAAAGATTTTTATGAATCAATATTATCAATACTCTTTTATTTATAACTAAAATAAACGAAACTATATTGATTTTCCCCCTTTCTATATTTTACAGATTCTATTTACGTTATCTTAGTAAGTATCTTACTTAACTAATATCATTTCACTAGTTACAGAAATTATAATAAAACTTCTTTAAATACTGCCACTTCCCTGCCATGGTTAATTGAGGCGGATGATGATAGTGTATACTCTCGAAACATGCTCCTTAGTCCTTACTATACAATAACATCTTTAATTTAAAACTACCTAAAAGCAATTTCAAAAGCACTTCATCGATAGGCTACTTTTGAACATTGTTGGTTTTTTAAGAGCTTCTTCTTGTAAATATTACCAGTTCCTTCTTATATGGACTTCTTAAAATGTTTATGATACACTAAGTTAAGAAAAATATTACCACAGTTGTGTAATCTATCATCTATCCACTTCTGGATATACATTTTGTTCGTTTTGGTTCTAGATAATATACGGTGGCCCCTTAACAGCAGCAAAAATATTATATTTTTGCAAGCGATATTAAAAGGGTCCCATAATATATAAACATAAAAGTACTCATTAAGTTATTAGAAATAATAGTATAGCTATAGGCTAGTATATAATTTTCTTCGTTCAGGTTAGTTCAAATTACAGTTTTTATGTGACGAACTAAACATTTTTTCTCTTCTTCTCTATTAAACCTTGATTTTTATTACCGCTGTAATATCATGTCTTCAAAATATTTATGTTAATGAAACTTAAGATATTAATGGTTTGTTGTTAATCTTTCAATCATCTAATAAAACAATTCTCCACAACAAATAAGATAATATGCGAGCTATGTAGAACACAAAATAAAACCTGTTTAAAACAATACAATCAGTTCATCCTTAGAGAGAGGTTATTTTTATAAATTGAGTAACAACACGATGTGGGTGACGTGTCTTAAATAACTTTTATGACATTATTTAAATTAATGTTCCTAATTAACAACTTGGTGTCTGCAATTTTTAGAACCCCAAACTGAATAAACAAGTACGCATGTAACCTTTGACCTGCACGGAATTATCTCAACATGTTAGAAATTAATTAGATAGTTTCGTTTGTTTAAACAAAGATATCAATTTTACATAATTGCTGTTCCAATGCCCTTTAACAAACACGTACTCGCCTTTAATAGCGCCCTATAAAAAATGCTATGGAGCATAATATATTCAGCATTTAGTTTGCAACAAGATCACCTATCTGTTAACTTCACTTATTATTGGATTGATTTATTGATCTCTTTCAAAATGTCTAGCTTTCCCTTCTTCTGGAGTTTTATTCTTGCTACTTATTTTTTGCTATATGTCCTATTTATGTTATGCTTTCAGCTTCTTCTGAAATTTTGATGGTAGTTTCGCATATTTGTATGTTTATAATTATTTTGGGGGTTTTCCACGCCTTTGTTTGCTGCCAGGGCCAGGGGAGCTACTGCTTAACGAGGATTCCGAACCACGATCCTCAGTTAAGACAACCATCCCGGCCTGCACCCTCCAAAGACTATCAACCCCTGGTTTCGGGCGGAGTTTGAATATTTTAACATCATTATTTCAATCTATAGAATGCCTATTAAAAGTCAGTATGAAACAGGTACATATTCCCCTACCTAGTTTTTTTTCTCTTAGCGTTGGTGTTTTTATTTTACACGCAGAGCCTTTATGGTATATTTATGATCCAATTTATATTACAAGTCAGGCTTATGTTTTCAAAGGCATAGAAAACACCGCTATACAAGTTCTAAAATTATTTATGTTTTATGGTAAATTTTAGTACCATTAGTAAGCACGCAATCAATTTGCTAGACATGCATTGAACATTATGTATTGTGTTCACCATAAGGTTCACTATGGGTATGGTTTCTGTGGTTTCATTTTTATTAAACGACCAACGGTTTTTTTTTGCAGGTAGTGCCTATACTTCACTTATTTTCATTATTTAATTTGATAGTTATTCCACCATTGTTAATTCTTTGGTTAGTTTAGGTTACTTAATATCATATCATATACCAGGCTACTTAATATACAGTGCATTCGTAAAGTAGTCAATAAAAATTAAGAGGGTAGTTTGTAAAATAACGTTCGGACCCGTCAATATGTATTTCCAGTTTAGAGCTTTTTAGGTTTGCAGCGAAATAGACAAGGTATATCAAAAACGAGATATGACGCGTTCGTTTTTCTTTTAATGGAAACTCCAATTTTCTATTGCAGAATTAGAAAGTACACATTTTTTACATACAGCAAGGTAAATAAGGGTAGAGGTTACATAAGGAAATTCTGAAGAAAAATTGTCTTAAATATTAAACATGTGAAAATATGTATCTAAATTAAATGTTTGACTTGAGCACCGTTGACAATCTGACAATAGCCAAGGCGATTAACAAATCCTTTTTCAACGTTGCCGATGACATTTGCGTAATGTTTCTAACTTCTTGGTCTATTCGTGCTTTTAAATCTTCTAAACTCGCTGGGCAATTCACGTATTTTACTTTTCAAGTATCCCCACAAGAAAAAATCGGAAGGAGTTAAATCTGGCGTCTGGGTTGGCCACTCAATCTTCCCTCGTCTGTCCATCCAACAATCTGGAAAACTTCATCTAAATAAGCGCCAACAGGTAAAGTGTAATGTAGCGGGGCTCCATCTTGTTGGATAAAAGAGGTCACGCTAGTTTACATCGGGTTCTTCTATTGGAGCGGGGATAAGGTCATTTTGAAGAAACTCCAAGTATCTCGCACCAGTGAGAGTATTTTCAAAGAAGTAAGGACCTAAAATTCCGTCAACTATACCGAACCACATGCTTATTTTTGAGGATGTTGTGTATGACATTCTGAAAACCAATGATGATTTTCGCTTGCCCAATAACGACAATTTTGTATAATCACATGACCGTTCAACGTAAATATCGCTTCGTTAAAAAAAATTATTCCTTTTACAAAGTTATCGTTACCGTTACAAAATTGTTGCATTGGCTCACAAAATTCAGTTCGCCGAGCAAAATCATCATCCGACAACTTCTGAACTAGGAATTTCTTGTAGGGATGGAACTTTGCTTTCTTGAGTACGTTATGCGCAGTAGATCGCGCCAAATGAACATTAGAAGCCGTTTTCGTAATTGGTGTTTGAGGATTATCTTGCACTGTTAACAAAACGTTAAGCTCATCTTCTTTAGCTATTGAGGGTCGACTAGATTTTTAAATATCTCGAACATGTCCAAATTCCTGAAATTGTGCCTCACCTCTGCTTACTATGCTTTGGCTAATATGCGGCCGACCAGGGTAAGCTGCATTAAATAAGTGAACCAATTCTGTCTAAGTGCGCGACCTACCTCTGAAACCAATCATGCACAAGATTTGAATTCTTTTACGTTCGCTTAATTTCCTCATTTTTTACAAAATATAGGTAAATTATTTTCTTTTCACTAGATAAGCCCACGATCACCCTGCTTTCGTCTATCAAAAAGAGAGTTTATTCGCTACTTTACGAATGCACTGTATCTTAAATAATTATATGTTTAACTGAAATAGCCATAATATATTATACACAATGTGGAAAAAGTAGTAGAACCAGTCAATTATTTAGAAAATTGCGCACAATATAAAAAAACTTCCGGTTTTAGGCCTTAAAAAAATCTATGAAACTAGGACACCTGTAATTATACTGGGTCCCTGAAACAGTCATGGTAAACAAAACTTTGGTTTATTTAAATGGAATGACCCCTTTTTAATTACGTTTTCTGATTTCTCTAACCATTCTAAACAACAATTATGACACATGTCATATGGCTAAACTCATTAGTTTAAGAAATTATTTCAGTTAAAGGACATAAATACAACAGGTGAGATATTACCTACATTTTGCATTTTTACAAGCTGGTACCAGAATGTTTTGCGTTAAAACTGTAAGAAAACATAAAAATTGTACTAAATGTACCCACGCAAGTTTTGTCAAAAATTTAATAACAATTAAATTAAATACAAGCAGTAAAATTAATAACAAATTTACAAGAACAAAAATAAATTTTAGTAAGTCGTTATTTAATTAATTGTTGAATATGTCCCCCTCCCACAATTTGACAATGGGCTAGGTTATAATAAAATTTGTCGATGACGTTTTGTAGCATTTCTTGGTTAATAGATTCACATTCTTTAATAGTTCTTCTTCTCAATTCGTTCAGATCTGCAGGTTTTGTCACATATACTTAATTTTTTAGTTGTCCCCAGAGGAAATAATCAAGGGGCGTTAAGTCTGGAGATCTAGCGGGCCATTCTATGGGGCCCCTTCGCCCTATCCAGCGGTTAGGAAAAGTATTAATTAAGTAAACTCTTACAGCTCGCCCAAAATGAGGAGGAGCTCCGTCCTGCTGATACCACGTATGTCGTAATAGTGGTCCTACTGTATTGGTTATTGCTGGCATAATTTGATTTTGCAGCATGTGTAGATAATATTCTGCATTCAAATTCCCCTCTATAAAAAAAGGTCCCACTAATCTATTGCCAATAATACCGGCCAACACATTTACTTTCTGGGGGTGTTGAGTGTCAGTTCAGTAACGACAATTATGTTGATTGACATTCCCGTTTAACATGAATGTTGCCTCATCCGAAAAAACTATTTGATTAAAAAAATTGTTATTTTCTTCCTGTTTTTGCATCATTACTCCGCAAAATTCCATTCTACGTTCGAAATCGTCTTCTGATAATTCCTGGACTAAAGTTATTTTATGGTAAAAATTACTGTTTTTTAAAATAATTTCAATTGATTTAAAACATACATCAAGTTGAGTAGCAGCTTTTCTCAACGACAAATGTGGATCCTGAACAAAATGACTAATGCCTCTAATTTTTCTTTATCACTAGTTGCCGATTTTGGTCTTCCGTAACGAACTTTATCTCTGCAACACCCGGTTTCCTCGAATCTTTGAACTGTTCTCACAACTGTAGATTTTGATATAGGCTGTCGGTTTGGAAAAGTTATATTGAAAAGTTGCTTTGTTTCGGTAAATGATCTTTGTCGGTCCCCAAAACATTTGATCATTAGTACAGTTATACGTTTACTTTCGTTGAGAGACATTTTCAGAAATTAATATGACAATGACGCAAAATATTCTGGTACCAGCTTGTAAAAATGCAAAATGTAGGTAATATGTTGTATTTATATCCTTTAACTCAAATTATTTCTTAAACTAATGGGTTTAGCCATGTGACATGTTTTACAATTGTTGTTTAGAATGTTTAGGGAAATCAGAAAACGTGATTAAAGAGGGGTCGTTCCATTTAAATAAAACAAAGTTTTGTTTACCATGACTGTTGGAGCCACCCTGTATAATTACAGGTGTCCTAGTTTTATAGATTTTTTTAAGGCCTACAACTTTTATACCGGAAGTTTTCTTATATTGTGCGCCATTTTCTAAATATTTGACCGGTCCGGGACTTTTTGCAGACTATGTATAATAATCTTGCATTCACACATTCGCAGAATTAAAACTTATTATTAACTATTTAAGTATCTGTAACCATATATTTTAAACGAACAGAAAGAACAAAGTAGGTGCACCTACTTAATATTCGTAAAAGTAGTGGAGTTTATTAATAACAATATTACAGTATGCCGTCTGAATAAGATCACAAAATAAGATAAGCAGAGGATGGCGCCTTAAATGATCCAAATTCTGTATCTTATCTGTTTGCTTAGTGAATATTTTAATTTGAAGCAAGTATTATGCTGCTATTTTTTTCGTGTTTTCGGTTTTATCTGTTTAGTAAATATTGTAAACATTCGCACGTTGATAATGGCAAATTGGGATGCAAAGGTCAGATACGTTAATTATACCTATGCAAAACCTTTCAATACATACTATTATAAATACTTATATAAAACAGGGCTGCAGGATATAGACCGGAAATTTGGTTCATATCCTTGCTTAAATTAAAATTAATCAAATCCCTACATATGAAAATATGAAGTTTCATTAATATGGATAAATAAATAAAGTTGTCATGGTAATTATTAACAGTTATTAAGATAGATGTTTATGACAGTAAGCATAATATAAACCCGATATACGTTGATATATTTTCCACAATATATTATGCTCTTATTATCATTATTATCCCGATATTCTGACAGGTCACGAGACCTGTCATGCGCTCCCTCTACGGGGAACATTTACTCATCCCAGATATCACCGATATCAAAAAGGTTGAGCTCTGTGGGGGTCCTTTCCGTGTTATTGGGCCCGTGGGGTTCTTCTTTGGTTACCCACATACTTCTTGACTGTTCGGCTTGTTGAAAGTATCACTGCTTTCGGCATATCCTTGTAGAGATCTTGATGATATGGGATCTTCTCGTTTTTGACAAGCTGTAGCTTCATTGCTAACTCCTGGTAAAGGATCTTGGCCACTGCGCATGCCTCTCTTTGTATTCTGTTGCAGAAAATATCTGGCATCCTCCTGTGATGTGTTGGATCATTTCTGCCATTTGACATCCGTATCTGAATTTGTCTGTCTGTACTGAGTCGTCTCTAATTATGTATTTCAGGTAGTTTCCAATAAGACCTGATCTTGGATTGCCAGTAGGAATCTCTTCGTTTCAGGGAACATCCGTCCAGAGATGAGTCAGTAGTTCGACGTGATCCTGGGCTGCCTCGTTCAGGTGTCGTCCATGCAGGTTTTTCCTTCCATATCTGCATCGTTTCTTCATTGGTCTTGTGGTGTTGTGGTACATTCTGATCCCTTATTCTTAGAGGAGTGGAGTGGTCTGCTTTGCAAATAGCAGTACTCCCTTAAGTTGGTTATTTGTTGATCCATGATTTTTCCGATGTCCGCCAGACTTCTTCCGCCTTGATGTCGTGGTCCGCTCTACCGCACTTCTTGGGTGATGTATGAGTGTTTTGGTAAGTTCAGTTCTGATTAAAAAATCAAAAAAGTTTATATATTATATAATATACAGGGTGAGTCAACAAAATGTTCGCCTTTGATAGCGCCTAAACTGTAAGAGATATAAGAAAAAGTTTTATATAAGAGTTATAGAGTTTGTAATGGAGCATAACGTAAAAATATTTTGCGTTATATAGGATGGCTCAAAAAATTGGTACTACATAAAAATTATTTTTTTTTTAAATGAAACACCCTATATATTTTTTCTATTTCTGATTCCGCTAGAAAGAATCTCTACAGTCATATTTACTTTTTTGAATTTGATTGCGACGTTGTCAATAAATAATTATTTCCTGGTACCTACTACTTATATTATGATTTTTATTTGACTTATTAAAAAAATCATAGTTGCCTATGGACTCAATAGAATTAAACAAAATTTTTACCATAAGTACCTTAAAGTACTTGGTACGTAACCATATCACTATTTGTTCTATTTAGTAGACGGGGTGTTTGTGTTGACTTGGCAAATTTCGCTAATTTAAATATGTATTATGTCAATTTCTTTAAATGGAACATTCTTTTAACTGATAAGGTCTATTTTCAAATGCTTTTATTTTTTGTTAAATATGCCATCTACCTAAATCTTCTAGTTTTTGAAATATTGTATATTTTATGAAAAACTACACGAAAATTAGTAATTTTATTATTATAATCAAGAATGCCATGGGCAAAACAATTAAAATTGGAATATTTATTGGGAAAATAGAAACATTACAAGATGGTCATGACAAAATAAACTCTTTACCTTGACATAAGTTGTCATTATTATTTCTCTTTAAACTTATTTATATTGGTATTGTATGGTAAGTATTGTTTAAATTTTCTCCTTTATCACTATTTTTGATCTAGGTGTATTTTGACCATGAACTTTTCACATGCAGAACTTATTGACATGACTTATGCTTTGGGAGCAGGTGAAAGAAATTCATTTTTAGCTTCGGGGATTTATGCCCAACAAGATCCACAAAGTAGACATCCTCATCCAACTGCTTTTGAGCGATTGTAAGAGAGATTTGAAAGAACAGGAAATATCGATTATGAAACACATGAACGAGTCAAGCCAGCGACTAACGATGACAATAAATTAATGACAGCTTTAAGTGTAGTTGAATATCCTCACAAGAGTCCTCGACAGCTAGGCAATGAACTTCCGTTTAGTGCATAATCAGTGTCAAGAATGCTTCGTAGTGAATATTTTCATCCATATCATATTCAGTTATTGCAAGAATTAGAGCCGCAAGATTATGAAAATAGAGTAATATTTTGCCAGTGGGCTGAAGGTATGATACAACAACAACCTCGTTTTTTTGAATAGTGATGAGGCTACATTTCCTAGAAACGGATGTGTAAACAAACATAACTTCCATTATAATGATACTAGCAACCCGTTTTTTACACGAGAAACTTATTTTTAACATCGGTGGCCGCTTAATGTCTGGGCTGGTATAATAGGAAATAATATCATTGGTCCACATTTCTTTCATGCAAACCTTACTGGTCAGGTGTACCTTGATTTTTTGCAGAATCATTAAGAAGTGCTATTAAACGGGTTACCAGAACATACTCGGGAAAGAATGTGGTTTCAGCAGGATGAAGCGCCAGCTCATTACAGTCTACTAGTGAGATTTCTTAAACCGACGTTTCCATGACCGTTGGATCGGAAGGAAAGGCCCAGTATCTTGGCCAGCAAGGTCTCCCGACCTCACCAAGCTAGATTTTTTCTTATGGGGATATGTAAAGGAAATAGTATACAAGACGGCTCCTACCACAAGAGAAAATGTGCAAAATCGGATTCGAGAGGTGTTCCAAACCATCATTGCAAATAACTTAAGAAGTGTAAACGACTCATTCGCGAAAAGAATTCGTTCATGGATTCGTCCAATGTCGTTTTAATTATAATACATTTACCTAATGTTAATACTCAAAAGAACAGATGATATTCTTTCGTTGACCGAATACCTATGCATTTTGCGTTTCTAAAATTCTCTAAAGAGGACTTTTAAAAATATGTATCAGTTTTGATGTTTATGCCCATTTTAATTATTTTGCCCATGGCATTCTTGATTAAAATAATAAAATTACTTATTTTCTTGTAGCTTTTCATAAAATATACAATATTTCAAAAACTAGAAGATTTAGGTAGATGACATAGGTATTTAACAAAAAATAAAGGCATTTGAAAAATACACCTTATCAGTTAAAAAATAAAAAATACAGGGTGTTCCATTTAAAAAAATTGACAAAATGCATATTTAAATTAGCGAGATTTGCCAAGTCAACACGAACAAATAATGTATGGTTACGTACCAAGTACTTTAAGGTACTTATGGTAAAAATTTTGTTTAATTCTATTGATTTCATAGGCAACTATGATCAAATAAAAATCATAAAATACCAGAAAATAATTATTTACTTGACAACGTCGCAATCAAATTAAAAAAAGTAGATATGACTGTAGAGATTCTTTCTAGCGGAATCAGAAAGAGAAAAAATATATAGGGTGTTTCATTTAAAAAAAATATTTTTACGTTATGCTCCAATGCAAACCCTATAAGTCTTATATAAAGCTTTTTCTTATATCTCTTGCAGTTTAGGCGCTATCGAAGGCGAACACCTTGTTGACACACCCTGTATATATATATGAACTGATTTATTAAAGGCTCGGACAAATTTAGTTAAACTGCGTTTCTGCTTTTTTATGTTGTTTTTGCCTATTTTACTCCATGAAAAAAAAACAGAAAGAGAAGAAGAAACGCCGTTTAACTAAATATTTATTTAAAATGAAAATATTACCGGTCGTCAAACATACCTGCTTAGTTTTGCAAATCTACATTTCTATATTTTTTGCGCATCCTGTTTATCAAAACCAAACTGTCTCAACGTAAATCAATTTACATAACAAACAGAAAAAGGATGGCTTTTTTTCGAAAAACTAAGGATACAAGTTAACTATGCTATGCTAATTCCATCCGTGGACACAATGTGTATATTGGATTTTACTGGGGATTTTATGTATCGGATAATAATCCAATATGTTGATATTTATATAAATAGTGATAAATACCATGATATTTACCAACCTTGATATTTATTATTCTTTATAGCTAGGTAGAGATAAAGCTTATGGACCCTATATATGGTATATGCTAAGTGTACAGGGGAAACTTACTAAATAATATGTCACAAGATTTCAACCTCCCCTATTTTTAAGGAAAATACGTTTATTCCATTTTCGTTTGTTACATTACATGTAGGAACTACATGTTATTATTTATTTATTAGCATCATTAATAAAGAAATGTAATTTAATTTAAAAAAAAATCAGTGTAAGAAATACAATTTCTAAATTTTCCCTAAAATGTAGGACCTAAATTTTCAATACCAACCAATCACGAAAATGGCTGGTCGGGTCTGAGATTTACCTTCTGACTAGAAAACAAACGAGAATATAACATAACTATAATGGCTATTTACGTAACAAGTTGTGAAAATGCAATATTAGTAGATGAAACTGGATCCTTCGAAATCAGTAAAAGGTTTGTTTTGGTTCAAACTTCAGAATCGTTCTAGAACAGTCCGCACATGCGCATCGAGATATTTGTGTGTTTTGGTTCAGTTAGAACCTATTCCGAACTAAAATTTAAGCGTTCTGATTATATTTCGAACCGGCTCGTAACCGTTCTTGAACTATCAATGCAGTGCCAGCTTTTTGGCAGAATCGATTCGGGATTTTTAGTTAACGCACTTGCGGTATTTTTAGCTCATCAGCTGATTTTATTGTTTTGGTTTTGTTGAAACAAAAAATCAGAGAAAAACGGGTTGTTCAATTAAAATTAGGATGGGAGGATAATCCTATGGTTATGGCAAGTACAAATTTCTGTAGAAAAAATAATTGAAACATGGAATTTAGTAAATTTCTGTTTTCGGGAATATTGAAACATTATTTATCAGTGTTTTTGTAGGATCAGCTTTTAAACTCCAGCAACTTCAGTCTCCAGGTCGTCTTCAAAAGTTGAACATAAATTTAATAACTTAGTACCAGAAGTTGTTCAGTATCAACAAAAAAGTCAGTTATATGCTAAGAATATTGTCAACAAGTATGTACTCGGACACTCAGTTTATAGAACATCCAACACTATACTGGGTTTGAACGAGTTCCTCCAGTTTAGTTAAATAAATAGTTTAATAAATTATGATTTTATTCTTTGAAGGAACATTTCCACTCTACATTGCAAGTTTTCCAGTAGAATTTTTTTTAATGCTCTTATAGTAAATGAAACAACAAAACCAATCGCGTTACTTCACGGATAGTTATCGGTCAGGTGTTTTTATGTACCCTAGGCTTATTTTATTTTACTATAGAAATTAAAATTGCAGGCCTAAAAGGAATTTTTAAAATTTCAAATATTTGGAGTTATGGTTAATTTTACCCTTCTTAGTTCTATCTCCTTCAATAAACTGTTTCGGTTTCTTTTAAGTACGAACCATTCTAAAACAGTTGAAGGATTCATTTCTCAAACTGCTTGGAATCAATCCTTATTTCACAACCAAAACGAACCTAAAATATCTCTCGGCCAGCATTACACGTAGGCTATCTTTTTTTCCCCTGCGATGCGTCGTTTTTCAGTAAAACAATAAAAACCGTTGGATTGTCCGAGAAACTCAATCTAATTGTTGAGGAATACAATTTTGCAATAAATCTAGTTGCCATAGACTGAATATGTTACTTGCTTTTTACATTTCCTAGTAAGTCTCCGTCATTCAAGTCTGCGCGCTGTGAAATATTACTTCATTTTATTTTTACCATCTTGTTAAAAATGGCGAATTATTCAAATGCATCATTTGTATGGCCGCGCCGACGCTAATGGAAAGTATGCCGGACGTATTAATCACTTGACTTACATCCTAACCGTGCTTTGCCAGATAGTCGAACCTTTTCTAATATTTGTCGTCGTCTTGTTAAAACTGGGTAGTATCCGAAGAGGTACATCTGAAAGTAGACCTCTAAGTGTAAGAACACCTTAAATTGAGAAAGCGGTGCTGCACGAAGTCGAAGAACATTCTGAAACGAGTACGAGGAACATTGCTAGAAACTTCAATATTTGTCATCAAATTGTTTGGAGAATTTTCGTGGATTTTTTATTATATCCATACCATATTTTAAAGGTACAGGCATTACTCCCAGAGATTTTCCAAGGCGTGTGACCTTCTGTCAGTGGTATCTTCATAGTATTGCACAAAGTCCGTTATTTCAAACACACATTCTGTTCACGTATAAAGCTAATTTTTTCATTTAGAATTTCCACAGCAATCATTTGTGTGTAGAAGGAAATCCCTAAGCCGTAACCGACACCCATTTCCAACACCAATTTTCGGTTAACGTATGGTCAGAAATTATTGGTAACCTCTTCAGTGGCCCACTCTTCTTGCCGAGATGACTTGACGGACAATATTAACTCAATTTCCTTCAAGAACAACTGCCTTTGCTGCTTGAGAATGTTCCGATAGCAATAAGTAACCATATATGGTACATGCACGATGGTGCACCAGCACATTTCAGTGTAGGGGTTCGCAATTATTTGCAAATTGTTTATCCAAATCGTTGGTTTGACCGCAGTGGGCCTCAAGAATGACCACCACGGTCCCCCGACCTCAAGGACTGACTTCTTTTTGTGGTGCCATCTTAAGACGCTAGTGTACACAAGTTTCATTAACACGGTAGGGGAATTAACAGAAATTATATTTGTAGCATGTAAGAATAAGAAATACTCCGAGGATATTTCAACGAGTGCGCAATTTCATGAGAAGGAGGGCAGAAGGATAGATGCTAAGTAAAAGGGGCCATTTTCAACACTTTTTATAACAATCGCTCCCATGTTAGTTGTAATGGTATGTTAATGTTGTACAGGGTGTTTCATTAAGGTCGAAGAGCGGCCATATCTCGGAAACTATTGGGCATAGAAATTCAGGAAAAAAAAATTTATAACTAAAGTGGCTATGGGAAAATCCTGGAAATAATTTTTAAGTTCCGCATTTTGCCGCAAGGGGGCGCAATTGAAAAGTAAATTTTTAAATTTTAGATATCTCCGAAAATTGCACGTTAAGGTATATTTTTGATAACACCATTAAAAAGCTTGGACAATTTTGCATAATTTTGGTCCCATGCTTATTGGCGTACCGACTTTAGTAAGAGTGGGGGAAGCTGTTGAATGTGTAATCATTTAAATCGCTGTAACTTATCAACGACTTATCCGATTTTAGCAAACTAAAACTTGTTTGGAAGAGAAATGTAAGTACTTTTAACTATCGTCTTGAGTGGTCCATGATACTTCTCAATAAAAATACAAGAGGGCGCAATTTGCAATAATACCACATTTCTTCACTTTATTCATTTATTTCAAATCATACAGTATAATTATGATACCATAATCGAAAAGTAGATGAAATTTGCTACAAAAAATGTCAAAACCGCAGTTCGATATCTCCATCCGTTTCAGAGTTATTGCCAATAGAATAATTTTTAAAACTTTAAATGAAGAAGCGGTTGTTTTCATAGTTTTGTGATCAAGCATTCCATGACAAAAAATATTTTTAAACTTTATGGTTAGGTAGGGTTGTTTCTCATTATTCCAATGTCAAACTCCGTGCCTTCCTTCACACTTTATCTAGGCTTAGGACTAGTCCAAATCATGTAAAATACAAAATTTGGAGCGTGTTTCAAGGCCAACGGGCCATAAAACAGTATTGAAATAATTATCGGAAACTATTGAAGGAAACAATATTCATGGAAAGCTTCTTAGGAAAACAATTGAGAAACTTTATAAATGTTCAAAATGACCTCCGTTGTGCAAAATACAACGATTAATTCTTTTTATAGAACTAGAGACAGCTGTTTCAATTTCAGCTCGTGAAATCGAATTTAGTGCATTTTCAATTCGCTCAATCATGTTGTCTCGTGTGGTTGGTCGCGTTTTATATACAATGTCTTTTATTCGCCCCCACAAGTAAAAATCTAACACAGTTAAATCCGGGGATCTAGGTGGCCAAGCAAACAAACTACCCCTTTCAATCCAGCGATTTGGGTATCCAATATCTAAAAAATCACGGACCATATGCGAAAAGTGTGCCGGGCATCCATCATGTTGATACCACATGGATGTTCTTAGGCCAATAGGAACATCTTCTAAAGGGATAGGCAAGTCATTTTGTAAAAAGTTTAAGTAAGATTCACCATTTAGATAATCATTAAAAATAAACGGTCCGATAATTCTGTGTCCTAATACTCCGCACCACACGTTAACACTCCATCTGTTTTGGTAATCCACTTCGCGCATCCAGTGAGGATTTGTCTGTGATCAATAGTGCATATTGTGTAAATTAACTTTGCCACAGCTACTGAAAGTGGCTTCATCAGTCCATAACACGTGGGAGAGGAATTGAGGATTCTCGTTACACATCTGTCTTAGCCAATAGCAATAGTCGAGCCGTCTGTCATAATCACTTTCTGATAGCGCCTGATGTAAAACTATATAATAGGGATGCAGCTTAAAATCCCTTAGAATTCGGAACACTGCAGTACAACTTATACCTAGGTCTAAAGAAATTGCTCTTATGCTTAAATGCGGATCGGCCTCTACGTACGCAAGAACGTTTGTAATGTTGACTTCATTTCTTACTGGACGTCTTCTAAAAGCAACTGAAATGCGTCGTACACTTCCCGTTTGCCTTACGCATATTGCCAGTCGCTGAAATACTGCTCTGCCATAGTGCCTTCGTTCAGGATATCTGAGAGCATATTCGCGTTCCGCTATAGGCGCATTTTGAAAACATTCAAAATATACGGCCAGCATATCGTAAGCTTCGGCATTGGTATAAGCCATTTTTGAAAGGTACGTATCACAATTTTCTATCAAGAAGTTTAAGATGAATTACGGATAAACTTTTGTCAACACCTTTCAAAATGAAACTAGTTGACAACTATTTGCATTATTTGTCTTATCTCCATGGAAACTTTCAGATTTTATTTCACAGCTATCTAGATTTATTTTTTAAAACACATCATATTGTTAGAGTTACGCCTAAATGACACGTTTTCCATGATTGCCATTAATTCTAGAGTGATTTCTGGGCCATTGGAATAATGAGAAACAAACCTACCTAACCATAAAGTTTAAAAATATTTTTTGTCATGGAATGCTTGATCACAAAACTATGAAAACAACCGCTTCTTCATTTAAAGTTTTAAAAATTATTCTATTGGCAATAACTCTGAAACGGATGGAGATATCGAACTGCGGTTTTGACATTTTTTGTAGCAAATTTCATCTACTTTTCGATTATGGTATCATAATTATACCGTATGATTTGAAATAAATGAATAAAGTTAAGAAATGTGTTATTATTGCAAATTGCGCTCTCTTGTATTTTTATTGAGAAGTATCATGGACCACTCAAGACGATAGTTAAAAGTACTTACATTTCTCTTTCAAACAAGTTTTAGTTTGCTAAAATCGGATAAGTCGTTGATAAGTTACAGCGATTTAAATGATTACACATTCAACAGCTTCCCCCACTCTTACTAAAGTCGGTACGCCAATAAGCATGGGACCAAAATTATGCAAAATTGTCCAAGCTTTTTAATGGTGTTATCAAAAATATACCTTAACGTGCAATTTTCGGAGATATCTAAAATTTAAAAATTTACTTTTCAATTGCGCCCCCTTGCGGCAAAATGCGGAACTTAAAAATTATTTCCAGGATTTTCCCATGGCCACTTTAGTTATAAATTTTTTTTTCCTGAATTTCTATGCCCAATAGTTTCCGAGATATGGCCGCTCTTCGACCTTAATGAAACACCCTGTATGTTGTTATAATCTTATTAGGTGATAACAAAACATAATCGATGAAAATTCAATTATTGAATAAGGTTTGAGGGTACCACCTACCTCAGCTAGCTCAAGCTCGTGGCAATTGTAAACCTGGGTGGTTTTTTATGTAGGATCCTAGCCAGTATACTGCAATATGTACGAGTATGATGAAGTATGATCCCCAAAGGATGCTGCCATGCAAGTCAAGATTTAAGAATGAGAATTCGAGCGTCACTCACAGTGCCTTTTAATTCTAACTTAACACAACAACAACAAATTCCTGTGAGTTAAACAATGGTGCCGAAACGAATACTTAAAAGTAATTTAATTAAGAAAAAGGAAGTCTAAGGTGGTTTTAAATTACAAACAACAATAATACTAGTCAGTTGATTTACCAAACCAGACAAAAAACGTATGAGTTTCGCTAGTTTAAAAACTTAGAAGTACTCATTATTATAGCGCAAGAGTTGCAACTACTTTACACATCGCTTTGTACATCTGATTGACTTTGATTAATGCGGCAAATAACTTAAAATGCATTTAAAAAAAACTGTTAAATTATGATACACAAAATGCAAAGATAACTTATGGCTTTGATTAGAACTAAAACATGATATTACCTTATTTAGGTACGGAGGAAAAACACATTTGGCTGTAAAACATAACGAAATCACTACGACATTTGTAGTTAAATTAAAATGAAATGGTACTTATCAATAGGGTCCTCATGTAGGTGGCAGATTCCATTAAGGGATGGCTTCTTGTTGCTGCTCAGCAAGGTTGGCAAATAGTAACACAGGTCCTCAAATAGGCCTCACAAATGTTCCAAAGATCGGCCGGAAACCCAAGGGCTATAAGGCGGCGAGTTGGAAAATGGCAAATGAGAACGGCAGTGACAATGACAACAGCATGTGATAGAGAAGGGATTATTATTCTGATTTCAAAAAGGGTATGAAATTTCAGGTTGTGTAGTAAAAATCTCTCAAAAATATCGATAATCCACAAAAATATGCGTTGTGAACTTCCCATAAATGTGCCTCAATTAAGATTTCATGTGGAAAACACAGAGATGGGAAAAGATTTCCCGAGTTTTCCCACAAGGGCTAAAGGTCTGACAAGACGTCAGAATTTCGTTTGAGGGTCATTTCACATCAAACCAACCAAAATAAAAGGAGGTTTGGCAGATCACCTCACCGATTTTGATAATCTTTGGTACAGGTATTTTACCCATCTAGTAGATTAAAAATCCAAAATTTCAAATTTTTCTGATAAGTAGTTTTTTTAAAATTGATTTTTAAAAATCAGAAAAAGTGACCATTTTCCCTAAACATATATTAAAAAATATCAAGATATCTTAAGAACTACTTACACTAGAGTAGTAAGTTATATCTTATTTAAAAGGTATTAAAAATACCTTTCAAATGAGGTACCACTCAATGTAGGTGTTTAGAAACAAATATTGAAAATCTTGAAAAAAAATAATAAAAATATGAAATTTTTCAAAAAGTATTTTTTTATTTTTTTCAAAAAAATATATTATTTTTGTCAATATTTAAGCAAGATATTCACGAAATTTTGGGATGGAGAAATGATGGGTTCATAGGGAAAAAAATATTAACAATTTGAAAACATAGCAAAAATGACCAAAAAGTGTTTCTTTTTTAATTTTAAACTTAATTTTTCAGATTTTACCGAGATTTGACTTGCTTTTGTGTTTTTAAAGTAAAGCCTAAACAAAAACCTAACCATCCTCCTGTTTGCTATTTTTTCAAGCAGAATCTTGTTAAAATTACTACTTAACAGGCGCGCCGTAACTATCCCTCCCCTTCCTAGAAAAAAAATTAACAAGACCATTAGTTTCAATATTTGGCATTTTTTTCAAGCAGTAACTTGTTAAAACTTGCTGACACTTCTTCAGTGGCACTTCTTCGCTACTTTACACGGAAAGAGCGCTTGCGATGGCCTAGGTGGTACGGTAAACGTTTGGCAACCAAGGCCAGTCTACAAAGGCCCTATGAGGATCAAATTATTACACCAGAACAACTTTTCGAATTTGCGCAAGAAAATATTCCAGGTATCAACTTTAGATTTAGTAAAACTGCTGATTATGAAAGGCACGCATCTTATTTGGAAAAAAGGTTTGCTGAAACACAAACCATTCCTGGAACTCAAAAAATACATTCGGTTATTCCTGTATCAAAATCAAAGACTATAACAAGAATCTTTCCATTTAGCGTGGAACAAAAACCCAGGAACTTGTGAGGTGTTCTGAAATTACAAATAATGAATTAATGTTTCTTCAATCTGGTTTTGTGACTGTTCAGTATGATAACTTGTGGTGGTTAGCGTGTATTATTGGAAAAAATGAAGAATCTGATGAGCTTAGAATCAGTTTTTTGCATCCAAATGGACCATCTAGTTCATTTTATTATCCTACGTCCAAAGCCGATATTTTAGTAATTAAAAGAGATTCAATAATAAAGAAGGTTCAGCCGGTTACTGCTACAGGTCGAACTTACATACTTACTAAAGAAGAAATGTTAAATTCTTCAAAAATTTTAGAAAAAAAAATAAAAGCTAAAATCTATTTTTAAGAAGTATATTGTGGATTTTGGACTTTTTGTAAAATTTTGTTTCTCTTAAAAGTAATAGGCGTTGTTTGTGTTACATTGTTACCATTTTTTGCTTGTATTATTGTAGTGTTATTATTTTTTTTCACCTTGTTCCCATTATTTCTCCATCCTGAAATTAGGCCAATATGTTGCTAAAATATTGACAAAGAAAATATATTTTTTCGACAAAAATTAAAACATACTTTTTTTTTTAATTTAAAAAAAAAATTTTTTTCAATTTTTTTTGAAGCACCTATTTGTAGTGGTACCTCACTCGAAAGGTATTGTCAATACCTTTCAAATAAGATATAACTCACTGCTCTAGTGTAAGTAATTCTTAAGATATCTCGATTTCTCTTGGTATATGTTTAGGGCAAATGGTAATTTTTTTGATTTTCAAAATTCAATTTAAAAAAAAACTACTTGTCAGAAAAATTTGAAATTTTGGATTTTTCACCTACTAGATAGGTAGAATGACTGTACCAAAAATTATTAAAATCGGTGAGGTCACCTGCCAAACCTCTGGTTGATTTGATATGAAATGACCCTTGACCGAATGGCACCTATGACACTTTTCCGTCAAACCCAAGAACCCACCGAAAAGATCACAGAGAATAAACCATATCTGAGAGAACATAACCTTAAATTGAAAAGCGATTTTGCACAACGAGGTAGATATACGAACTTGCGGTTCTACGACACATAATAAAACATAACCAGAACAATTCCTATTAAATTAATACAAAAACAGTGCATCGCAGGAAAACAACTCAGGAGAGCTCTTATGTTTTAAGTTGAATGGTGAATTCAAAAATTTTTTTATTTGGGAAAAAACCATTGCCGTACCCTTTTTTCCTTTAATAATATCTTAGTCATTGCCCGTAGACACGCCACTGTTAAAGCTGACAATTATTTTTGTATTGAAAAATATGCACCTTTATTAACTGTCGCTACGTACTAGTTTCAAAAATATTAATTAATTTCCATTTTTTCCTAAAACTTTAACACTCCGTATTTTCGTAACGGAACATTTTTGGGCCATAGTTTATAAAGCGAACTATCATTAATTTTTCATAAAAATTCATGTCCTTAAATATTCGCATAACATTAAAGAACACCCTGTATACGTATATGTACTATTTCTCAGTTAATAAATATATCAGATTTTATTAACTGACGAGGCTTCCATGATTTACAACATAAACCAACAAGGTATTAAAACTTCTATGTACATAAAAATGGGGCACTAAAAATTTTAGTACCTTAAATTTGGTTTTAAGTGTATTATCCTGTATAACTTTGTAAATAAGTAAGCGTAAAACGATAAAACAAACTTTGTCATATGGTCAAAGAGTAACCCATATGGTCTGGGAAATAGTTATTTGTTTTGGAATCGAACATATACATAACTGTCATAAACTGTTGGTAAATTCGGTTAGAGCATTTTTTGGGTTTTCTTAAAAGTTGATAAAACGGATTTTTTTATAAGAGAGATTTTGTTTGTAGGAAATTAAGCGTTTTCATTCACGATGTGGTAAATTAGGTTGGACCGTTTTAAAATATAAAGAACTATGAATGAACGAACTTATAACAAATTCACACATAAGCAGTGGCGGCTCGTCGGTTGGTGGCCAGGGTCGGTAAGAGTTCTGAAGGCGCAAAAGTAGCGCCACAGGCGAAAATTTTTGGAGACATGGAAACCACGCCTAAATTTGGTTTTCGTCTACTATTCTAGTTTTGGTGGTTTTATTTAATAATGTTTCTCAGAACAGTGTCATATTTGTTTTGATTTATTAATAACATTTCCTCTATTTTATTTGTAATTGCAATTTTTGTCACGAAAATAATACTTTAATAAATAAGAAATAAATAAATACTAGGTAATTCTATACTACTTTTCGAATTGATGTGACGAAATTGTGTGTGGTGAATTGGCGTAGTGATGAAATGGGATGTGATGAAGTGTCGTTGTGATACGATGTCGCCGTGATGAAGTGTCCGTGATGAGATGTCGTGTGATGAACTGTCGAGTGATGGAGTGTCGGGGAACGTATTCTAGTATTTGCATTGAATAGATGTGTGATAAATTATTTAATTTAATTTTTTTTTTATTTTTATGTGAAAGGGAGGGTTGAGAAAATGTAAATAATTATTAATGATAGCGATATTGTGTAGTATCACATTTTATTTGCTCATGTCCTCCCTTGGATCCGCACCTGGTTCGGTATATTATTTTTATTTCTTTATGTTACACAAATACTAATAAAATAAAAATAGAGTTCTACCTTTTTTCTTTTAGATTTAAAATCTGAAAAAGAATGTTGTGTTTTTTTTTTTAATATATATTTCCTTTCAATTACTTGCTAACTATAAATTAGCTACCATGAAAAAAATTTGAAGTTGTTCAAACCTGTGGTAAAATGGCGACAAAATGGTGTAACTACGGCATAAAATTCAGATGTTTTTTGCAAATTTTTTTAGAATTTTGTTTTCCATTAAGTACCTACCTACCAATAATTATTGTGACAATGAGCTCAATTGAATTGCTATTTAAAAATAAATAAGACTTTGTTGTTGCAACTTTTTCTCCTCTACAATATGACGTTATTAAACCAAAGATCCAACGTTTCGTCTCCGAGCGGCCAAGATCAACTTTATTTTTTCAAATACGGACCTGGATTTTTTTACCGATTTTTAAACCCTTCTACCCTAATTGCCTTTGCTTATTTTTTTAAAATTCATATTTTACATTTGTCAGTCCGGTCCTGGCAAGTATCCGGAATTTTAAAACCTTTTAAGCGGCATTTTAATCAGCGCCGAATTGCACAACTTTGCCCCCATTTAACCGTTTCTCTAACTCCTATTGTTTCCGAGATTCGTATGTCGAATTTATAACCCCCTGTATAGATACTGATATCACATTTTGACTGCCGTTCTTTTCTCGTTCTTTTTGATCGCCTACATTTTTATCGTTTCGGTCATTGTTTTCTAGTTTACTTTTATATAGTTTAGAAACAAACGAAAATTATGCAAATCTAGGACATGAGAACACCTGTAAATAAAATAATGAAAACGAGGGCCAATTTTTATTAAATACGAGATCAAGATCTCCCTAAAAATAGGGAAATATACGCCGCCCTTATTCTGACGTTACACGAAAAACTGAAAAAATTATAATAACTGCTGAAAATGACCTCCTCTTGCTAATAATATGCAGGAATCAACTCTTCATGGCGAACTCTCTAGAATATCCCAGAAGTATTGCGAATTACTTCACCTGAAGCTATAATTCTGTTCCTTAAATTTTCCTCTGTTTGGATTGGAGTCTGCTTCACCTACGATTTTACATGTCCAAAGAAAAAATAATCTAGACAATTTAAATCGAGTGACCTAGGGGGCCATGGCTGAGGTACACCTCGACCTATCCAACGGTTATAGTATTGATTTAAAAACTCCCGGTGTATCATTATGCACAAACCACAATTTCTTAGTTGAAGTGGCACCTCTTCTAAGAGCACCGGGAGTTCCTCTTCTAAAGATGGATGATAATATTGCCCATTTAATCTTCTTGATAGGAAAAATCGCACCACCAAATGGTCTCCAATAATGCCAGCCCACACATTTCCTGTAAAGTGATACTGCAAATGACTTTCGACGAAAATGAAGCTGCATAACAAATCTGAGTGAAAATGTGACAAGTGCAAAAAAAGTTAAAAAAAACTTTTGTTTACAACCATGCATGTAATAATGACATTTCACCTATCTTTGGAGGGTGGAAAGTTGACGTTTTCTGACTTTTCCTTTCCACATGCATATAATAAGTAATGACATTTACAAAAAAACAAAAAATTAACATGGTTTATGTTTGACTTATTTAAATTAATTATTATAATTTATTATTATTTATTATTATTGATTATTATTTATTATTATTTATTATTATTTATTATTATTTATTATTATTTATTATTATTTATTATTATTTATTATTATTTATTATTATTTATTATTATTTATTATTATTTATTATTATTTATTATCATTTATTATTATTTATTATTATTTATTATTATTTATTATTATTTATTATTATTTATTATTATATATTATTAGGCATGTATTATTATTTATTTTATTTATTGTTATTTATAATTATCTATTATTATAATTCGGCTTGTATCCTTCGTTTGCTTTTTTAAAAATTGTCAACAGCTTTGCTTGTTTAGATATGTCTACTTTTTCCCTAATTGATAGAATGGTATTCAGCATTACATACACTGACCAAAGCTTTGATATCTTCTTTGTCTTGGCATTTTCGCTAAAATAAGCTAGTGGCGCCGATTCAGAACCAGGATTTCGAACTTTGTTTTTGGTACACCATTCTTTAAAACTGTTATATGCCTTGTCATATCCCGGGCGGCTTTTAGTTGGCAGAAGATCTTCTACTATTTTTGCTGCTTCTTTAACTTCTGGCGAAGTAGCAGCAAACTCAAATTCCTTATCTGATAGCATTTTTTTCGATATTATGCGAACTTTCTACGTGAAGTTTTCAAAAAACAATATGTTGTTTAGTGACATGGAAACCATATTCAAAAAAAGTTATTTACATTACTAGATGCGAAAGTTAGTTTTTTGGCGTGAGGAGGTTTTTAAATAGCCGACGCGAATCCGAGGTGATTCAATACCTCCGATCATCAAAAAAGGCTTTCACATCGTGTGATGTATTAAATTTTTTACTACTGTTCTCTGATCAATATATTATTAAGTAATCAACTTTGATTTTATTCAAATTATAATGATAAAATAAGGTTTTCCCACCTGTAAAATAATCCATGAGAACTAGTTATTTGAGTACTGTCAGAGTCTGTCAGTTCGAATTTGCCGAGTTGGCATATGCCTCACTGTTACCTAAGAAGTCGAAAGATAGATACTATCAAACGTACAACTAAAGGCCTTTCCCCAAGTCACCTTAAACGAGGTTAAGTCCCTAATAAGCGTTTTGAATATTAGAAAAGCCTCGGGTTTTGACGGTTTAAAAAATGCGGCGTTACGAAATCTACCTGACAAAGCTTTGGGGAACATAGTAAGCATATCCCAGGCTATAATCAAAGAAGGCCACTTCCCGGCTGCATGGAAACACGCAAAGGTTATTCTGATTTATAAAAAAGGTGAGGACCCTACAGCGCCGGCTAGCTATAGGCCGATTAGTCTGCTGTCGAGCCTAGGGAAAATCACTGAAAAGCTAATCTTGAGTAGGATCAATGACTTTGTGCTTACACGAACCGTTCTGCCTACCGAACAGTTTGGGTTCCGGCCTGAACATTGCACAGTCAGGCAGACGACGCGACTGACATCGAATATAGTCAAAGGTTTCAATAAAAGGGCGCATACGGGAGCGGTTTTCTTTGACGTAAGCAAAGCATTCGACAAGGTCTGTCACAATGGTCTCTTGTTAAAGTTGATGAGGCTCGGAACTCCGAACTACTTAATCAAGGTGGTAGCTTCTTTTTTGGAGAATAGAAGTTTTGCGGTCTCGTCAGAGAACGCACTTTCTTCGAATAAACGAATCAGGGCGGGAGTGCCGCAAGGCTCACCTCTCTCTCTGATGTTGTATAATATTTATACTTATGATATTCCGCGAGATAGATTTACGCACTTCTATCTTTTCGCTGACGATACGGCAATTACTTCGACTTCTAAATCACCGCGCATTGTCGTCAGTCAGATGCAGCGTCATGTAATCAAGCTGGAAAAATGGCTTTCGGCTTGGAAGATTCGCCTGAATCCCACCAAGACGAAAGTTATCTTTTTTTCAAAGAGCACCGTGCGCAGGCCTGAAACAAGGTTTCGGGTTAATGGAGTTCAAGTGAACTGGTGCCAGGAGGTGAAATACATGGGACTTATATTTGACCGAAGGCTTAACTGGAGGCTCAATTCAATTAATAGAGTAAAGCTTGCATTGCATCAATTAGGCTCTATCTACCCCCTGCTTCACAGGTGGAGTAGACTTTTAAATAGGACTAAGGTCAACCTCTACAAGGTATTGGTCAGGCCGGTTCTCACTTATGGTGCACCTTCGTGGTGTAACATAAGCAGAACGGAGCTTAATAAGTTCCAGGTAATCCAGAACAGGGCGGTAAAAACTATCACGGACGTACCTAGATATACATCCAACAGAGTGCTTCACCGTGACTTTCAAATGCAGACAATAAACGAGTTTTTCTTGAAAATTATTAAAGACTATTACCGACGCACAGACGTATCGACAAACCCACTAATCACAGACTCACATACAAGATCTAGACAAGACACGACATACAAACTACCAAAAGACTGGCTCCCTGTTGGTCCCAATCCAAATCCATAGTAGAGAGGCACTATATGAAATATAATAGAAAGAGGCGCCAAAACTTTGCAGACAAAAACTTTTATAAGAAAACGCACGAACCAAAATTATTTAAGGCAAGAGCCGATATCAAAATTTCTGTAAACGATTATACCCAAACAGTACACAATGAATAACAGATATCAAAGTGTAAAATTCTGACGTAAAAATACATTCAAGAACCCGAGTAAATACAATGAAAAATTCCTATGAGTATTCGTGTTTTTTTGTCCTGGCACCGAAAGTAGTACTTTCATAGCTAGAAACATACTACTTTCGTAGCTAGCAATGTATAATATTCAGGTAACTCTAATGTTTACTTTCGTGATCTTTCGTGTTGCTAGGGCCCGAAGGTTAATTAATTTACACAGTAGTAGAAAAAAAAATTTACCATTTTATGTGTATTATTTTTTACCACCTGCGGTTATTTGAAATTCTAATGTCTGTCTAATTTTTAAATGAAAAAGTTAAAATAACGTTTTGCTTTTAATAATAATTTTAATTCAAAATAATAAGAAGTGGATGAAGTGGTTGTAAATGAAACAGTATACAAACCTCGGTGTAAAGTTTCATTACGGTCTTACCGACTCTCTCGACAGTAATGAATCATTTTCCACCTCGGTACGTAATATACTATTTATTTTGAACTGATTTGGGTAAAAAGAAAAACGGATATTTTACATCATTCTAATATTCAGCGCAATTTTTAAACACATTTTTCTTGATAACTGTGTGTCCTAGTGACATGGACCAAGAGTACCTTTTTTTTTTATCTAAAAGCATCAAGATTTTTAAATTTGGTCAAGAAAAGGTTTCAAATCTATGAACAGAAAAGTTATGACTAGTTTATTTTCTCTATGGCCCCAAACGTTGCTCCTTGGCTACAATTAAAGAATTTTGAGTTTAGAATTGGATTAAGCCCATAAAGTTTGACTATAATACTAATTTGGCAAGCTTCTACCATGAACAATTTTGTCGATAGAAAAAAACATTTTTAGGGTACTCTATTTGTTTATAAAGAAAATTATGATTATTTTCTTTTTAATGTCGATTATGCCCTGTAATTATGACACCTTATTCTCGGGACACCCTGTATTGCTACTTATGACCAATGCTGCACCTTTGAAATCGAACTAACTTATCCAGATTCTCCTTGAGTTTCTACATAATAATTATAAAAAAATTGCCTGCTTGCCAATTAACAATATTTTCTATCTAGGCTGCAATTTTTACATCAGGTTTACTTATTTTGGTTTTACCATAATTATAGGATTCCATTGCAATTAGCTTTAAATTAGTAGAATTATCCTTGAACATTTAAAAATAAATAAGAAGTAAAATAAAAGCCAAGTTACCATTGCCGTTGCGTTGCTACAAAGAAAAGTCCTAAACATAGAATCGCGTGAATGCGTGTGTGTTCTATAAAGAAAAAAACAAGGCTAAAGAATCCGTCTTAAGCAGGTATGTTGCATAGCGGACGTAGAGTTAAATCGCTTCCAGCTTGGAACAAGGCTTATGTTAATTATCATTTAATTTATTTACATCATCAGATATCCTAAGCAACTTCTGATTTACCGGGATTATTAACGTGATATTAAAAGATACTTATAACATTAGAGAGGCATGTAACTATGAATGTCTGATTATCTGCTCTGCGCATTATATTATACTATTTTTTTGTCAAGCGCTAGTGCCAGCCATGACACTGTTTCTGGTGACGAAGTACCTCTAACTATTCTTACAAGATTAATGTTGACACTTGACTGTTCTTACTTTTTTTATTAATTACGACTTTTTTACTGCAAGTCTCTACTGCAGATTCACAAAAGAGTTTTAAATTCTAAATCACTATATAGAGGGTGTTTATTAAACATGGGACAGAAATTGAAGGGGTTATTCCCTGGACTTTTCTAAGAATATTTTGTCTTTTGATGATTTTTGTAAAGCCGCTTTGTTACGAAGATACAGGGGGAGACAAATTTTTGGCAATACCAATTTTAACTAAGCTTACCGAGCATATATATTTTTTTAAATGCGTTGTTATCTTGAATTGTGTCGGAAAGAAATCGTCACTCGTAGATAACGGTGTTTAAGAAAGTTTGAGAGCCATGAACAGATCTGAACCGGCATTCCGTTTGCTCTTACTGTATTTCGGAGCCCCTCAAGCCATACTTTGTTAAAGGCCTTGGAAATGTCCAGTGCTACCGCCTGGACTCCTTATGATGTTCTATTGCGTTGTCCCAAACGAGAAGATCTCCTGTCTCGACTTACGGAATCCATATTGGCGGTCACAACTTTTGATATTACCGAAAACAATGTGACTGGACGATAGTTATTTGGCAAGGTCTACTTGCCTTTTTTAGGGAAGGAATGGACTCGAACCGTTTTCCAGCAATATGGAAAATAAGTTAAAAAGTCTACAAAATACCGGTGTTAATTCATCAGCGCATATCTTAATTACGATGACTGGAATTTCATCACGACCAGAAGCTTCTTTGATGTCAAAAGTCCTCAAGATTCGTTTAATATGGCGCTGCCGGAAAACGATCTCAGGCATTCTCCATTGTACAGGGGAATTGTTCGGTGGAATTTTTTTTCGGAAAATTATTCGTTCAATTTGAAGAGAATAGTTCCGACAGTAAATTTGCTTTTTCTTGTGCTTTGGTCACAATGGTGCCATCAGAGCGTGTTAGAGGTGGAATGGTTGACTTTGTAAAGTTCTGACTGACGGCCTTAGCTACCGACCAAAAGATCTTAATTCGTTAGGATATTTAAGAAATTTGTCTTCGATGCTCTGGTTGTGTGCTTCTTTGCTTTGGTATATCGTTGGCTTGCATTGGTTTCGAGCGTAAACAAAGATGGTACGAACAGTAACATATTGAGATCGCTGGATTAGTCAAGGTGGACCTCACTTATGGCCTGCTTGATCCCCGGACTTAAACCCACTGGATTATTTCCTATGGGGCCATCTAAAGTCATTAGTTGGTACTACTACAATGAATAATATGGAAGATTTAAGAAATCGGATAATTGCTGGGTGCAACTCAATAAGAAACGACCCTGGTGTTTTTGAAAGAGTTCGTCAGTCAATGAGGAGAAGATTGATTCCTGCATCCTAGCTGGAAGTAGTCATTTTCAATAGTTCTTGTAGATCAAGAAAATTTACATGTCTTTTTGGTAATAAAATGTTGTTATGCTCGAAAATTTTTCTCGTCCTGTTTCAAAAATTATCAAAGGACAAAATATTATTATAATAGTCCAGTAAATAACCCCATTGATTTTGGGCGTATGTTTAATAAACACTCAAGTGTTCAAGCCGCACGCTTTAATTATAGTTTATAAATTAATTATTTTAGTTTTATTTTCCTTTTCGAAAAGGGAATAATATATTCATTTTATTTTGTTCATGTAGAATAGGGTAGGTTTATATAGTTCATATTCTTGCTATGCACAATAAATCCGGTGCATTTTACAAATAAATTTAAATTCCGCGCACCAATTTGTGCAACAAAAAATAAATGTTTGGTCGGGAGTAAAATCCTGCCCTACAAAAGAAGAGTACAAAATTTGACGCGTTGCCTGGAAGTACCGCGGTACCGCGCATTCAAGTGTCTCGTTTTCCGTTGCATGGAATTGGGAGAACATTCAAGAAAATACACCGGACAGCCGATTAGAAGGTAGGCGAAAAACTAATCAAACATTTTCGGATTTTTATATTATATTTTAATTATTATTTGATTATAATATTTCATATGGCTGCCCCAAAACTAATATTTAAACCCAGCGACCTAAAAACAACTACAACAATTTTTTTCAATCTCGACTCATCAATTTTCATATCACTCTGTATAATATTAAACTATTATAATAATTATTAATTGTTATAATAGTTAGAACTTGATTCATTGGCGATACTTGGTTGTTTCTAAAAATTATTACAATTTATCAACTCCCTAATAGTTCTAGTTACTAGATTAGGTATTACTTATTAGATCAAAACAATTTATGCATTTCTAAATAGTAGGCAAGTCTGCTCACTCTTTTGTTGAAAACATTAGAACTTGTTTCATAGACCGAAGTCAAATGTTGTACAAGGACCCGTATATTGTTGTTTTAGTTTTAGGAATACTTACGAGTTGTCAAACTCTATTTGGTCATGGATTGGACACTTTCAGAAATGTAGGTTTTGTCAACCTAAAGCGTTTAAAGAAACCAAGATCATCCATCGTATTATAATAGTCGGCTCTAGCATTTACACGTCGAGGAAAACCATTATCAATCACATCCAAAATATCTAAATCATCACCATCTCCAAAAAGTTTATCTTCAAGTTCCATGGGAAAAATTCGAATATTCCAAAGTACAAATAATGTTATATATTATATTATTATAATTGTTAATAATATATTAATATAAAATCACTAATTTTTATATATCGCAGCTTAAAATATAAATTTTTGCTAAGCAACATGAACTCGAAATTACACTTCTATACAATTTATTTCAATTTTAAGCTCTGATATGCCAAAATCTAGTCAACCAAATAATATCATCAACATTTATTGGTTATAAGGAAAAAATATTTCATTTTGGCGCACCTACGCATAGGTTTCATTAGAGCAAATGAAGGTTGCTATCATTTCTCCATTTTTAAATCAAGGCTTTTCTGTTTTCTTTAACATAACATAACATTTTCTTCTATCGCTTATAACAAGGGCTCCAGATAGGGGTCAAAGTATAATGAAAGACCCTGTACTTTGGTATCACTGATCTGGCAGCAAGCCCTATTTTTCTTATCATATTGGCATATGAATACATGAAGTGAGATCTTCAGCGGGTAATGTATAATTATTCGTCAAAGTTCTTTCCAAGGGCTAATGAAAGGAATGTTTCATAGCGCGTAAAACAACTTGGTAAATTAAAATAAAATATGAAACATACCCAAGAATAACAATAAAATATTATATATTTTTGTTGTCTTACTTATCTTAGCGTTTCTAGGTTATCACTATATCTTTTAAGCAAAGTTCCAGCCAGCTCGAAATTGTAAATGATGTCAGAATATATTCATAATGTCGTTCTATAATCCAGGGTTAGGTCATCAATTTTCAAATACAAATATTGCACATTATGTTTGATAAATATGCCATTAAACAATAAATTGGCTCTGCTTCATGTGAAATAATAAAAATTAGTTAATTTATATTATATCTAAATGATCACAAGCTTGTTTAGTGTTAATTAAAATTGAACTACATGTATTGAAATTTATGTTAGTATTATCAGTAATTGATATAAATTCCACTCATTTACTAAATCGTTTTAGGGCTTACATAAGTGCAATTAGTCCATTTTAACGAACAACGATGAGATGCAACACAATGCGACATCTCGCGGTGTTAGAAAATAATCACCCAGCTCAGTGTGACAAGAATTTGCTTTTGTTGTTTTCCCTTTTGTCAGATTTTAGTGTCGTAACGCGCCTGTTGATGGATCTCGCAAAAGAGAAAAGATAAACCTTTTTTAGAAATGTAATACATTTACATTAAATTTCTTAATCACTAGTCGATTTTAGTTGCCATGATAGGTAGAGGAGATTTGTAAATATGATAAATTTTATCAGGTTTTCATTTTTAAAACTAATTTCTGTACGTATTTTCTTGTTTTTGTTGGAATAATATCAATTTTATTTAGTTTTCTCCAAATTAAACGACATTTTTTTGGTCAAGCACTTTCTACCAAATATCGTGCAAATTATGCTACTATTAAGAGCGCGCCGGATTGGCAAAAGTGCATAGGCTTGCAGGCCTGGACATAACCGGAGCCATGAGAACCACGAACACGGCTGCATTTGATGTCCTGCTGGAGCTGCCGAGCCTTCCTATCTGGATTCAGTAGGAGGCAATGGCGACATATCTAATAATGCGGGCTACTGGATGTTGAAAAGAAGTGGGCGACTTAGGTCACACTAGAATAGCTCCGAGGGTGGAAAGGGAAATCCCAATACTTTCCTTCAGAGCAATGCCAGTTGAAGGAGTGCTGAGGCTGAACAGGAAGTTCACTTTCAAGATCCCTAGTAGGGAGCAGGTGAAGTTCCCTGACGATGCTTTGGTATGCTGCACCGATGGGTCGCGTATGGCTGGAACTAAATCATAAGGGGCAAGAGTATACTTGGCAAATATAGACATAAGAAGTAGTTACCCACTGCGAGAATTCGCGATGGTTTTCCAAGCAGAGGTGTATGCCATCCTCTCAATGGCAAGTATGAAGGAGGTCATAGACTGTCATGAGCAGACACTATGTATCTACTCTAATAGCCAAATCGCCCTTAAGGCAGTCTGCCAGCCCAGTAGCAGTTCGACCCTCGTGCAGAAGTGTGCGGATGCACATGGGAGGCTCGCAGAACGGAAACAGGTATGAGGGAATGGGTCACCAACCTCTCCAAGGAGGAATGGCGGCAGACACCGGGCTGTAGACAGGCCAAAGATTTGATAACTTGTCCTAATAGGGCTAAGTTAAAATGGATTCTTAACAGGAGCAGGCGTGCCTTGAATCCTCTGGTAGGACTTCTAACAGGACATTGCAAGTTAAGAAAGCACCTGCATACGATGGGTGTGGAGAAGGATCAGATATGTACGGGATGCTTGGAGGACGGGGAGACACCACTGTACTTTCTGTGCATTTGTGAAGCCCTGGGAAGACTTGGACGGCAAGTCTTTGAGACAGTAGTGATCCAACAGGAGGAAGTCAGGACCCTTGCTTGGAGTAACCTCCTGACCTCCATGAGAAAGTCGGGTAGGTTTGGCGAGGGCCTGGGTGGTTAAGTGGATGGGAGAAGACTCAGGGGTGGGCCAAAAGGAGGGCTTGTGCCTCCCCTCACCTACTGCTACTCTATTAATATAAATATTTGGAAAAAAAATAATAATTTTGACGCCCTATATTTTGGAAACTATCAACTTTTAGGCTAAGTGAAGTTGGGCTCTAACCCTTAGAAATTTGTGCTAGCATTTTGCACAGACCTTTAACAGTTGTTGTATAGTCAGATATAGGAATTTACTTAACAAAATTAGCTGGGTGTTTGTTTTATAATATTTTATCGTTTAATCGAGTTAGAATCTTGTATTGATGAAGTGGCAAAATCTGCCTCCTTTTAAATAAAAAATCTTGTTTTAATCTTCAGCACCAAATGCTCAGTAATATTTTAAAATCCTCAGTTTTGAACATTGCTTACCTCCACATAACTTATTTCTCGTACATTAAGCTTAAAAATAAGCCAACTTGACGATGGTATTTTTATTCTTCTCGCTGGCCAATGTCTCGTATATTACCGGATGCATCACCATTAAATAACGTTGGCTTAGGTTGTAATTATGTAGAATATTATCGACGTGAGGACCTAAATGGGTATAGCGAGTCTTGGTAAATATAGAACGTGACAATAACTACCGAAGAGGCACATAATAGTTTCTATTTATAAAAAGTACCTACGTTTCACATAAACTACAAACCACTGGTGTGTAAATTGGTATTATCACTTTTGTTTTTAATGTTAAAATCTTTAGTTTGATTCTACATTATATATAATATGTATACAGAGTGGTTCATTATAAGCGACCTATTTAAATAACTCGAAAACATACCACCGTTTAGACATCCATGCGCCACCCCTAAATGATCCTTTGTATCTATAAAATCGCTAGCATCCTCTAATGTATCACCATGTGAATTATTTTCACTTATAATCTCCCTACTTGAATTATTACCGGAAATATCTTTTGAGTACCTACACGATCGATTTCTTGAAAACTTTAACCCAGATGCGTTTCGCCGAGTATAACGACTCGTCGTTGAGGCTATAGAATCCGACCTTTTATGGCCAAGTAGACTCTCAGGTTTTGCTTTCTTTCGTCAGAGTAGTTTCTTCCTCCTTTTCTGACTGATTCTTGTCAAATTGGACCAGGTGATACATTTGATAGTCACGAGATGTCGCTCTAAGCTATATCTGTCGTTCATAATCTCCACAGATCGGACGATAATCGCTGCCATACAGCAACAAGCTATGTTTTCCCTTGACTTTTAAAGTACAACGAATTGTAGCCAGTAACAAGTTGACAACGATGTTGCGTCCCCTAATTAAAATTTGTACCAACCGGATTTTGATGATACTTCGATACCACTGTCAATTTGTGAAGTGACATAGATTAACTAAAGCTGATTGTGCTGGTTTTATTATTTTATCAGTGCATCTCAAACTCTTAAACGGTGAATAAACTAGGACGCTGCACATCGCCCGCACTTTTTGAAGATCTCTAACATTGGTGCATAGACCGGACGATAATCTTAGCTACACAGCAACAAGTAATGCCCCCAGATGCTCAAGTGTTGGAATGTTGTCGGCAACAATTTAAAAGTAGCCGGGCAATATCGGTTGTTGATGTGTGGCGGCGATTATCTTGTGATCTGTACACCGCTGTAAGGTGGGTCTACATATGTATCAGTATTCCGTA
Organism: Polydrusus tereticollis; assembly: GCA_963920685.1. Classification (NCBI taxonomy): domain Eukaryota; kingdom Metazoa; phylum Arthropoda; class Insecta; order Coleoptera; family Curculionidae; genus Polydrusus; species Polydrusus tereticollis. Next base: position 80,211,192 of record OY987329.1, on the reverse strand, counting down.
TCAGATCACCGTATCGTATTGCCTAAACAGATCAAACCACATATAGATAGATTTGTCATGATCGCAGATCAAATGACTTCCAATTTTGAGGCAGTTCTCATTATGGCGTCTGTGGAATTGTACAATAATTTAGCGCTGTCGTGCGCTTGCGTTATAGCAATTTACAAAATTATCAGGAAACGACAAATGGCCAGACGAAGCCAATCGAATTATTTATAAATAGTGGCAAAGAAGCTACGCGAGCGGGTTACACATCTAGATTGGCTTAATGTCGTATCCCTAGCTCCTTTGATAATCGGAGATAAACCAACTCGAAATGGATCGCGTATCATGTCCTTTCGGCATATCAAATAATTGCGCACCACGGCCCGTTCACATAGCGATCATGATACGTGTTGATGATACGGACACGTTGGTCTGATTCGGCACAATGCTACACATGCTGCCTTTAGTTGATGACTAATATTTTGTTTGGCTGTGCCGAACATGAATCAACAATGTAGCTTACAATTTTGAATTTACTAACTGAATATTAATGCGAAATTAATTACGTTTAGTAAAAAAAGGTGATGGTACTGGTCTTAACGTATTCTTAACCGTATTTAAAATACTCGTTTGATTTACTAATTACTTTATATTCTGTTTGTTTCAGGTAAGAAAATATATCCTACAGAGAAAAGAAGTTTGTGTTAGTAAGGCGGTAAGTTAACAATTATCTATAGCCAAAAAAAACTTATAGTAACATAAATCCCTTTCACTTTGCTTTAAATTTTGAGGTTTTTAGTCTTTTTCATGGCACAAACAAAAAGCTACTATTTTGGGTGTTTTTAAAGAGACATCAATTTTAAATTTACCCCTTAAAACATGTTGAATTGAATACTGTCGAAGAAAAAACAAAATTCATATCATCCCTATAATTTACTCAAAGATTGAACGTTTACAACTTACATAATTGAATTATTATGTTATTATATAATATAGTTTCTAGTAGGGGGTATACTCCTGAAATGATTTCAAACAGTCTATGAAAATAATACATGTAAACAATTATGATATTTTAATAATATATTATGACAATGGCAACATTTTGTCATAGACAACAGGTCGTCACTATCTGGTAGCTCTTTATGTGGAGGCACTAGGTCGTTGTCCGTTATACTTACACCTTCCCTTCGTCGTTGGTTTGCCTTGGGCGCCACCTGGTTTGATCGAAGTCCATAACCAGGAAAAATATACCGAATGTCAGTTACTATTGAAAATATATGCAATAAATAAAACTAAAATTTGACCACACAAAAAATAAGACTTTATTAAAATAAATTAATGAAACGGTAACTCGATAACAAAAGGTTTGATAGTTTTATAAGTTAAAAGAAAATTCTAATTTAGTATTTACCTGTAGGTATTATTTAAATTATACAAGTATGATAAAAAAAAGAAAAACATCCTTTCTAAAAATTGGGTGTAACCTCAGCGAAAATTCTAGAACCTTGTAAATCTTTTAAGTGTGTGGTGAAAAAAGTGTTACGCCTTGCCAAGATAGCGTTACATTAATATTGAATTTGAAATTACTAAATTGTTAAGAGGTAAATTGGTATGAATTGCTGATAATTTAAATTGGAAATGATATAAAGCTGTGGTGAATTATAAACGCTAAACCATTTAAAAAAATGTCTAGATGACTCTATACTGGCCAGCAATTCCTCTAGCTTCAGCTGCGGCAGCTACTTCCGCTGGGCCTCGTGACGTGGCCTTTAACTTGGCTTTAAAAACCTCTGTGGCCCGTGGTCTATTGATTAGAGCTCATGAGGTAGGTGGTTTTCTAACCTTACTAAATTGCCATACCTTGAAACGGAAACCTGGATAATAAAACCAGTGAACCCAAACAGCAAACAAAACCCCTAAAAATAATAAAAAAGAATTACCGACTGAACCCCCCCAAAACAACAACCCAACAATACAAAAGGAATTAGAAAAGTTTACTTCTAAAAGGGGAGTGAGACCTCGTGGCCTTTTGCTAGAAAAAAATGGCCTAACGGCGGCTGGCTCGACCTTCTTGTCTGAAGGATTTTTCAAGAAGCCGCTCAAAGGCCAGAAGAACCCCGAAGAACCCCCTTCTCCTCCAACAATCAGCTAGCACAATGTTTGCCAGTTTAACCTAAAGCCAACAAAAAAAAGAAGAGAACAAAGACACACTACAAAAGATCAAAACGATACTAGAGTCTGGGCTTTTACAAGAACCTAAATTAAATAATGAAATAAAGAAAATAATTCCAAACAACTTTGTTTATACATAAAACTGCCAATAGTGAAAATGGGCGTTCTGCGACTTGACGGGAAACAGAAACGGAAATACATGGCCGACCTATCTGCGCCACCTCGTGCCATCAACCAACAGAAAAGCAGAAGTAGTGCGCTCGCCACATATTTTGACTAATGTTCTGTAAACCAAGACGATACAACCTAATAAACAATTTTTGGATCAAATATCTTTAAAAGATACACTTTGTGAAAATGTGACTGTAAGAATCAAAGGTAAGTCTAACATTCCCCACAAAGTCAATAGTACTCAATAGTGGCTATTTTTAAAATTGCTACATTATATTATAGAATTTTGTATAGCAATGACGTTTTATGATTTTAATATAATATATTAAAAATCTCAAAGAGGGGCACCTAAACAACTCTCATCACTGAAAAGAAAGCCTATTCGCCCCACTGTCTATATCATAATGGGATAGGAACATTTAAGGGGCCTACAGACACGCGTACAAGTATTAATATATTAACTCACGGTGATGTACACGCGTCGATGGGTATGGATTATTTCACTCTTTACACATAGATACTTGTGCACGAACTAGTGTTGTTTCAGTCTACCCGTTGCGGTTGTATATTGTCAACATGTCAAGTGAAGGTAAATTAAATTTATGAATAGCTTTTGAAGCGGAATGAATATTATCATACTAATTTACTTGAAGAGCTAAGATTAGAACCTAACGATCGGCGACACTATCTTCGGATGGATGAAGATAGTGTTACAGTTATAGTTGTTAAAGTACCTATGTAGACTCTCACCTTAAATATTAATTACTAATTAAGTTACCTGTAATAGCCAATATTTTCACTGTTTAGTTTGAAACCTTTGTTGATATAGTTTATATTCTAGGAATGTTTTGTATCTTGTAGGACATTGCCAAGTGGATTGATTTATTTTGTTCTTTGTTTTATACTATTTGTAGACAGGTCTTATTTAAAATCCTTGTTTTAATAGATTAGTAATTAGTTAATTCAAGTCATCAAGAGTAGATAATAATTTCGTAACCTTTTATTTAGGATGTAGGTTAAATGTCTCGGCTGTTGTAAATCAGCTGTTTTTAAGAAAATCGATAATTTGTTACGCAGGTCAGTGTCAGACTGACAGTTCTGTGCATTTTTACGGCCACGTCTGGTTAATTTTTGCCTTGATTACGTTGGTTGAGTTCGGTCGCTGTTAGTTTTCTATGGTGTAAAAGAGGTTAGTTTTCATAGATACTAATATGTCGACGTTTTGTTTTGGTAACTATGTACGTTGGAGACGAAATAACATCCGGCCCTTTCGACAATAAACGCTTGAAGGAAAGCACGTTTGTCGAAATAGCTCCCTAAGTTTAGTTCCTTGGGCAGGGAAGGCTATGTAGTGCCGATAAAACATCCAGAAATGTATTAAAAAAAAAAGGTATGGCTTTGTAGTTTGCCTATTCTTTGGGCGGAATGCCGATTAAAAATGCTTTGTCATGAACTTCAACAAGCAGTCCTAGATGTCATTTGGTAAATTGGAACCCTCGTTAGTTATTTGAGGGTTGTTTTTTTTAGTAGGGGCTAGAAGTCCAAGTTTAAGCTGGAGTACCAGTATTTACTTATTGGAGTCGCCTGGACGCAGGTCGTGCCAGTTGCCAGGTATTGTTGGAATTTTTGGGGACTAGCAGTGTAGCTGTATCCACGCTAGTTGTTTGAGAGGCCATCGGTGTTTAATATGGGTAGTACGTAAAGTTGCAGCTAAGTATCATTACCCTGTGATCATTTCTCTTTAAAAAGTAGTCAACCTAAAATCTTAATATTTTGCATTTGCGTATTGTTCGATATACAGTGTTTTGGTAAAGTTTTGCACCCATGTTATGTGCAGAGCTTGTGCATTGTAAACGTGTAGCGTATGTCGGCATAGCGTTAAGACGTCACAAGAGTCTCTAGTAGTTTAAAACGTAAGGCGGTCTGTTACAGCTAATTTTGTTGTAAATATAGTTACGATTTATTAATTAAAATTAAATATTTTCGTTTCCCGGCTAAAGGCCATTTGTTTCTTATAAATTTAACACTTGGAACTTTAACATTTTACCTTATCTACGCCCCAGTGGCTAGTATGCTTATCGAGTAACCACAGGTACTCGTAAGATTTTGTATTGTACTTTAAGAATGCTCTTATGGTAAATTTAGTTAGTTGTGAGAGGTTCTTGCAAAGACCTTGCGGATATTCCAAGTCTGAGGCAACGTCATGGATGTAGGTCTATGTGGCTACCAGATCAGACTAAACAGTCATTTTTTACAGTGTAGGCCTGACAGAACCTTCAGAACTTTTATGTCAAACCAAATACTACCATTTTGTTATTACATTTCACTTATCTATCTTTTAAATTTAAGTACCTATTGTCTACCAAAGTAAGAGGAGCTTGCATTTATAAATCCAAGTAGCCAAGGGCTTAACACGACTTAAAGAATAAATACCTGTATGGGCTTCTGCTAAAATTTGGCTCTGATTTGAAAGACAGCGACTTTGAGAGACTTGAGTGAATGAGAGCTTATAAGAAGCTAATGTATACCGATTGTGACATGGTTGTGTTTTTTTCCTAGTTTGTTTTCCTCTGAGGCAAAACACTAGAACATTTAAGGGCTTTTAAGTAAAATAAAACTAAGGTGGCGCATTCATGATTTGACTTTAACTTACTTATATAAGAGTGCTAAACCTCTCAATCTAGAAACAAAATAGCGAACCTACCCTGAGTTGAGCTAGCTAAGGGGTGAGTTTTCAGACAGCACAACATAGGTCATTTTTAGGGACTGATGTTGTCTGAAGTACATCCTCCAGGGCATAGGGTTGCCAGAGTAAGGGTGGATAGGTTGCCTTATCGCAGTTTATTTTAGGTCATCCTAATGTGAATACTGGCATCCAAGAATATTATTGGTGAAAAGGATAACAATAGTTATGCAACACTCCTAGTGCTAGTAACACTACTTATTGAAAAGCAAGATATAAGATTATATGAGATGTGCTATATCGGCTCATGAAAGGCTATCAAGCACAATGCGGTATTTGACCACTGGCAGCGCAACAAAATTTTTTTTGTTGTTGTAACACAAAGCTAAATGGCATATTGTGGTAGAATGGACCTATCCAAATACGAAAATGAAAAAAAAAAATGTTGTAACACGTAACGTTTTCTTGTTACATTTATACAATTATAGTACCACATTAAATGTTACAATATTTAAGATCTATTGAAAAAATAATTTTAGAATTTTCTAACTGTGTATATCGACTTTATTTATACTGTTTCACCTACTAAACATACCTTACATCTAAGAAAAACACAAACATTACAAATATTAACTAAACACACTAATTAAATTTTATCTTTTCCTTTTATGAGGGGTCATATCTTCTCTTTTTAAAAACCAACAGTAATCACCCATCATGACTGGATCCCATCGTCCTTGATAGCGAATTTCCATTGTCCTGATATCCTGGTGAAACCTTTCACCCTGATCGTCACTGACAGCTCCCAAATTTTCAGGAAAAAATAAGAGATGGGAATGAAGGAAGTGAATTTTTAATGACATTCGGGCACCAAGCGATTTGTAGGAATCTAAAAGTTCATCGACTAACTGTTGATAGTTTGCTTCCATATTGTTGCCCAAAAATCCCCTTACTATACTAACAAATGAGTTCCATGCTCTGAGTTCCCGCCTGGTAAGCTTCTCTGTAAAGTTTACATCGTCCAGCAATTTTCTGATTTGTGGCCCAATAAAAATGCCTTCCTTTCGTCACTGAATGGGCAACTGGTATAGAGGGTTTTAAATTTCCATTATGTAGTAACACAGCTTTTAAACTGTATTTAGACGAGTCTATAAATAAGCGCCACTCACAGGGAGAATGCTCAATATCAAGTTCCTGCATTAAACCATCGATGTCAGTACACGCACACAACGAATTTTCCATATTGTAGAATGCAGAAAACGTAGCATTTCTTTTCCTGAAAGTTGTAATTTTGGTTTCCTTGGCTAACAAGTTCCATTCCTGAAGACGGGAACCAAGAAGTTCTGATTGTTGCTTTCATAACCCCAAATCACGTGCTAAATCATTTAACTCACTTTGAACAATGAAATGTGGCTCGCCGGAACTGGGCCCTGGAGTAAAATCAGGGTCGGTACGCTGTTCCCCGGAACTGTCTGATGATGCTTTGTCGCCAATATCTTCCAAAACAATATTTTGCGGATTTAAAGGCGCAATGGGCACTGGTAAATCTGCATTATGAGGAACAGGCCGTATGGCAGACGGCAAATTTGGATAGTCAATCTTGTGCTTTCCCTTTTTGGAATAACCTTCCGTCTTTGTCAGGCAAAAGTAGCAATCGTCAACATGATTAGTGGGTTCTCGCCATACCATTGGAACTGCAAAGGGCATGCTTTTCCTCTTCCCATTCATCCACTCCACCAATGACACGCTGCAACTAACACAACACACATGGGGAGCTTGTCTTGATCTCCAATTAAAACACCAAAATATTTAAGGTATGCTTTTTTTACATTTTCAGAAAATGTCCTGGCTTGTGATTTCACCATAAATGCTCCACAAATGGAACAAAATCTGTCAGGAGAAATTTTGCAACTACGGCGCGATTGACTCGACATTTTCTTTCTTAAAAACACTTTTTATCTATACACAGAGAACCACTCACTTCGAAACTAAACAGAATACTAATGTTTAATGTTGATTTTATGTCTAATATTGTAAATAATACAGTTCAGGTAATTTTTATGTTATAAAATGCATCCATTTTAACCGTCCCCTAATTAAATTGACTACCTGCTAATGTAAATTGGTCTTATTAAGCTATTGAAAAATGGTACGTGTTGGGGCTTTCCGAATATTTTTTCTATTATTAGAAAGGTATTTCCATTTTAAAAATAAAGATCTGACCTGTGTTAGAAAAATCTTGTCGGCCAGTATAATTAAGAATTAAAATTTTCTTTTATGCTAGTATAACCAACTTATCTAAAATAAAAAGTTTCTGGCTTACTGAAAAAGTGCTGCAGTTAAAGTTTCACCTAATTATACAAAAAATTTTCGAAGAAACAAAATTAACTCAATTACCTTCGTTTATATTTTTTTATCGATTATAGAAAATATAACGGAATTGTTTCGATTAGTTTCCAAGATATCGCGAGGTATGGGTAAAAATGTGAAGCACATTAATTATGTCATTTATGACATTTTTCGTCATAAAAAAATGTTAGCCTAGAACCTAATTAATTATAATGTGAAGATTTCATCTAGTAAAACCTAAAAAAGAATATTTTTTAAAAAGGAAGCGACTTTTTCCTCGTTTTTCAGTCGACTAGACGTAATTTTATTTGTTTCGTGTTTTATTGTTCGGTGTCGTTATAATTTGAAACTTAATATTAGAAAAAATCATTTTGGCACCAACCACGACCCTAGAATAATAATTATCCGACAGTCAACTTGTTAATAATACTTATGCACGACACTGACAAAGTCTTGGAATACGCAGTTTTTTCTCCACACCTTTATATATGTGCGCGCATTTACCCACACAACGCAATCATGTTTCAAAAATATTTCGTATTAGTTTCTCCGAAAGATTTTAAATATTCCATAAATATTTCAAAACAATTATGATATATTGATGAACCCTTTCAGAAACTCAAAAATGCCCCATAAAAGTTATATTTTATTTTATGTTTCTGAAACATTACATAATTGCATTTCTAAAACATTTCAAAAAAGTTCCTTGAAATATTTCTGAAATTATATAAAATGGAATAATATATGATTCAATATCAAGAACATATTTATTTAAAAAAGCATATGAACTATTATTAAGTAATAAGGATGAATATACAAAAAATTATGCTTATTTATCTCTGAAATTCTTCTTTCTATGGGGCCCTGAAAGTAGTTCTGTCCCGGAGGGAGATGATGCCTTACTGCATATTTTGTTATTTTATTAATGTTCTTATAATTTACATTTACCCACACAACGCAATCATATTTTAAAAATATTTCGTATTAGTTTCTCCGAAAGATTTTAAATATTCCATAAATATTTCAAAACAATTATGATATATTGATGAACCCTTTCAGAAACCCAAAAATGCCCCATAAAAGTTATATTTTATTTTATGTTTCTGAAACATTACATAATTGCATTTCTAAAACATTTCAAAAAAGTTCCTTGAAATATTTCTGAAATTATATAAAATGGAATAATATATGATTCAATATCAAGAACCTATTTATTTAAAAAAGCATATGAACTATTATTAAGTAATAAGGATGAATATACAAAAAATGATGCTTATTTATCTCTGAAATTCTTCTTTCTATGGGGCCCTGAAAGTAGTTCTGTCCCGGAGGGAGATGATGCCTTACTGCATATTTTATTATTTTATTAATGTTCTTGTAATTTACAAAATTTGTTATTCTTCTTCTGTCCCTTTGCTGTTCAATGTTCTAATTCGCAACAGTAACAACTCAAATTTAATAAATAAACTAAATGGAAAATCTTAAAATTAACCTAACCTAAAATATACCTATTAATAAAATAGGGACTTACCTCAGTTTTATTATTTATAATATAATTATTCGGTAGTAGCACAGTTCACTGACAAATAACAATGCCTAATAATAATTATTGTTAATTGAACATTACACATTACTATCTATTACAAAACATAGAATAAGGGCAACCCGTGAGGGGACCAGGGTGGTTTTTCTGCATCTGGTCAGTGTCAAAGGCGGGGTGTGTCAACTATAGGTGTGTAGTTCGCGAACGAACTAGTTCAAAAGATCGAATCTGATAACTGAACTAAAAGATTCAATCAGTAATTCTTTAAAGATTGAATCAACGCGAGCTAAAGCATTGTACTATCCGCAAAACGCGAACAAGAGCGAGACGACCGTGAAGCAGATCCTGAACTACCAGGAGCCTGAAGACCGACCGATGGTGTCGGCTGTCGGACAGGTGGACTGCTGCTTCACGTAGAACTCGGCCAAGATAGCGTGAGAATCGTGAGATATAACAATGTCAAATATGTACCGTTCATTCAATGAACCGTGGTTAGAAACAAAATTTGTCATATTTATCGAAACTTTCATAGAGTAAAAACGGTATAGTTGCACTGTACTATCCACGATGCATCATGCTTCTCTTTTATCTATTTACTAAGTTTCATTGTTATTTATAATATTACTTTGAAATATTTCCCTTATACAGAGTGGTGGAGCAAGTCGCGCATAATGCCTGTAACTTTTGAATTACCTCGTATACGAGAAAGTGACCCTTAAGAAAGTTGTTCAGTAAATTATTACCCACATTTCTACCTGCATACATTTTTTTCTGTCATTTCTGGTTTGGTGGCCATAGAGACCAACTCACGTTTCTTAAACGGAACATCCTGCATATGATTGCATATTTGGATTCTACTGGGAAAACTCTGAATTTTTTGTATTTTAAATTTTCACCTATCTGCAAGCGTTTCCGAGATAATTATAGCTCAAAATTGAGAATCTTCCTAATTATAATTATTCCTACCTAATACCCACCCGTTGAGTCGAGGTGTTTTCATGACAGCGACCTAAGAGGTGTCAATTATCAGTTCCTGTTTAATTTTCTGTTGTCTGATTTCTAATTGGTTTACACTATGGTTCATCTGAATGAGATACAACGAGTTGAAATTTTAATAATGAGCGATTACGGAAATATGAAGAGATCGCAAGATCAGGTTTGTCAACTTTCCAATTAAATATATCCATATAGGCCTCCAATAAATCAGTCAATGATGTGTTAAGTGGTAAAGAAATTTCGAGAAACAGGTCGACCTAAAACAGCAACCGGCGGAGACAAAACTTTGGATATCATGCTCTCAATGCACGAAAATCCAACACAATGATCCAGGCCAATGGCAATGGATTTTAATGTGTCTCATCAGAGGCCCGAAAAAGTTAATGTTTGGGCGGGCATAGTTGGTAGACATATTGTGGGACCTTTTTTCATAGATAGTAATTTGAATCGCGAAAAATATCTGGACCTCCTCAGGAATCACATAATTCCTTCTTGCAGAATGGCTTTATCGGGTGCAAATAATGACATAAACGAACAGGTGTGGTTCCAGCAAAATGCAGCACCTGCGCATTATGCTGCAAATGTTAGACAATATTAAACAAAACAACATAAATGAACAATTTCCAGGACGTTCGATGGGCAGAAGAGGTGCTATTGCAAGTGCCAGCGCGATATCCGGACTTACACCGACCCTGCTCGACTTCTTTCTGTGGGGGCACTTAAAGAACAAATTCTACGTTAACCCTCCAAATGACTTAGAATTACTAAAAGTCAAAATTAGTGCTGAAATTCGGGCCATTCCAGAGGACTTCCTTTTAAACCTTGTAGATGGGTTCAGAGATCGCCTGGCGCTTGGCTTAGCAGAAAATGGTGGTCATTTTGAACACCTGATCCACTGAAAATGTTGTTTGTTATTATAAAGTTTGTTACAATTTTAAATAAATACAAATTTTAAATAGAAAAAATTCAAAGTTTTCCCAGTAGAATCCAAATATGTAATCATATAAAAAGTAAGTTGGACTCTATGGCAACCAAACCAGAAATGCTGGAAAAAATTCATGCAGGTAGAAATATTGTGAACAATTGACTGAACAACTTTCATAAGGGTCACTTTTTCGTATACAAGGTAATTCAAAAGTTACACGCATTATGCGCGACTTTTTTGCCACTCTGTATGTTTCTCTTGCTTCACTGTGCGCGTGTGAGTATAAACGAGTGAACTAAATAAACTAAGCGAACTAGTCTTTTCTACTATTCACTTTATTGAACGAGATCGAAAGGCTAAAATCGGCAAAGTGAACTAAACTTCCCAGCACTAGTGTCAACTGTCATTTTGGTTGTAATGAATCTGCAATATTTCAGAAATATTGATATGAAAGGTTATGTTTTTGAGACATTCGAAATATATCAGATATATTTCTGCAAGCAAGAAGTGTACTGTGTGGGTATGTACGTGCGTACATAAGTTTAAGCAAGATCAGTAAACATGTGCATTGGTATTTTAATAGAAAATTTGTCTACATAGTGGCGAACATCGAGGTGCGTACATCACCAAGTAATCATATATTACTACTTGTACACGTGTCTGTAGACCCCTTTAGGCCTCGATCCATCATTTACATATGAAAATAACAACGAGGTACCAAAATCAGGAAAAAGGTCAATATATATTCCACATTCCACTAAGTTATAAACAGTAATGACCAGATATAAACAATACATCAAATACAACGCGTTTAGCTCTAACGTCTAACGCCATGAACTCCATTACATCATTAAAAGTTCGTTAGAAACAGTCTAGTTCAGAACTCATTACCCTGACAAAAGAAGCAAGATGATCTCTTTAAACATAATGGAAGAGAAAGATACAGATATAAACTATAACGGCTTTAGAATATCTAACATAATAAAATTGTTGCCAACTTTTCTCACGATCTACGTCATTACTGGAAGATTAATCACGTCTTGATTTACCAGGGGTTAAGGTACTTTCCGGTATCGGATAAAAATAGTTGAAACAGTTAAACAATCCTTTAATTATTTAAATAAACTGTGACATAAAGTGCATTTTGTCACGGCTGGCGGCAGATGTATGATATGACTATTTGACGGTAATTTATCCGTTATTGATGGTCTTTGATTTACGAACTCAAGTCGTCACAGTAAACGGCAAAGACACCTGCAGAAATTACCATATTTCAAAGCTATCGATTTATTAGTGGCTTTTATCCATATTGCTTAAGGTACGAGTCCACTCTAGCCTGTTGCCTATACAGGGTGTTACTTAATGATAGGCCATAATTCCAAAGGCGCAAGTAGAAAAGTTCATAATATAAACATGTGTCCTAAAATGTATGGTTTTCAAGATAAAAAAAAATCGTTTTTTTATTAATATCTCAAAGATCCTTTTGCCGATTTTGGGGAAATTTGGCAGTGTTGTTCGTTGTAATAAGATGCTAAGTTAGCACTAACTAGATGATAATTATGAGTTCCAGTGGCGTCCCGTGGGGCAGTCTCACGAATAATATTGACAAAAAGATGTACGGCACTAACTCGTTTGCAAGTTTTATATTGTTTTCGGATTAGGCAGCTAAAAATACAACTTTTTTATCTCCTGATATTTTTCCGTATCTTACTTCGTTTTCGAGAAAAGATTTTTTTCGACATGCAATGAATTGGCTTTTATTATTGTTCTCGAAAACGAAGTAAGACACGAAAAAATATCAAGAGACAAAAAAGCTGTATTTTTAGCTGCTTAACCCGAAAACAATTTTTAAACATGTCAAACTTCCATTTTAATAATGGAGACCGTTTGTTCGATTAAAAAAAACAATAGAAATAATATTAATTTACCTACATGTCGAGCAAAATAGCTCGAGCTCTGACTTTCGAATGCGCAGTAGATAAGTTGATAGGTATCTGTGTCGTACACTGACTCTCTTTTCCTATCATCTACACACCTCAGAGCTGAAGCTAAAATGCACAACCTGTACTTATAATACAAGACAGGAATTTAATATATGTTTACCTATTTTCTCTTCAAGTCTTGCCAGGAAATCTATAATTTATAATTGTAAAAAAAAAATTATTTTCTTCCAGTTTATATTAAAAAAAATGTCAAATTTTAAAGTGTTTGAAAAAACTGTTAAAAATTCATTATTGAAAATAGTATATTGTTTTATTAGGAATAAAAGCAATACTTTTTATGACAAGTCTGGAAGTTTGCCGGACGAACAAAGTGAGATTACAGACGAGTTTTGAATTTTACCCGCCCCGCTAGCATTGCTATGGATTTATTTTATTACTGTATTGTATGATACCGACGCATAATTCGATTTAACAAGTGCCAATGAATCTTATTAGAAGCAATTTTTCAGAAATACCATTTTTTTAATCGAACACTTTACTTTAAATAAAAATGTCAGAATCAGAATTTACCTGGACGCCCCCGGAGGTTGCCAAAATTGCAGCAGATGTGGACAATTTGTTGCCAGCCAAATCCAGTAGTATTTACGAAGCTACGTTCAAAAGATCCCAGAGATGGTGTAATAAGAAAGACATTAAAAATAATAATTCTGAAAATGTACTCTTGGCGTATTTCTCTGAACTGGCGAACAAACAAAAAATGAAAAGTTCAACAATGTGGTCACATTATTCTATGATAAGGTCAATGCTAAATATCAGGCAAGGGATAGTCATAAGCAAGTTTTTGAAGCTACGTGCTTATTTAAAGAAGCAAAATGAAGGCTACACTCCCAAAAAAGCTAAAGTATTTACCAGGGAACAATTTGAAAATTTTCTATCTGAACCTCCTAATCGGAAGTATTTGAGAATTAAGGTAAATTTAGATATTACGCCAAAGAATACGAGTTTTTTTTTATGAAATATATTGTGGTATTTTTAGATTGTACTTATTATTGGTATTTCTGGTGCATGCCGATGTGAAGAAATTGTAAAAATGACCGTTGATGACATACAAGACTTAGGATCTGCCATTCACATAAGAATTCCTGATAGTAAAACTAGAAAACCGCGATCGTTTACTATTGTTGGGAACAATATTAAGCATATATAAAAAATATGCATCATTACGCCCAGAAGGCATGAATGAAAAAAGATTCTTTTTAAAAGCTGTAAATGGTCGCTGTTGTCGCATGGTAATGGGAATTCATAAGATAAGTACTGTTCCTAAGAAAGCTGCAGTTTTCTTAAAATTACTGATGCCACAGAATATACCGGTCACTGTTTAAGGAGAACTTCAGCTACACTGCTTGAAGATGCAGACATTACGTGTTTAAAGCGCCACGGGGGATGGAAATCCAGTAGTGTAACTGAAGGGTACATTGGGGAATGGATGACCAACAAGAAAGATATTGCAAAAAAAATTGTACAGCCTCATTTTACTGAACCAATCCCTATTAATATTGACATAAATTCAACAGCAAGTGGATTCACGGAGGGTTTAATGCTAGAAAATACAAGAACACGTCAGGATCGCAACATCGCAACACCTTGTGTTAATTTTTCTGGGAGCACAATAAATATCTGTACCTTTAATCTGATGATTAATAAATAGTTCATTGTTGTATTTTTTAAAAATAAATAAAGTATACAAATTGATTTCCAATATTTCTTGTATTTTTCAACATTTTTATTTATGACACACACGTTCAACGCTCTCAGCGAAAGAAAAAGTACTTTTTCTACTAGCGTGCGGAAAAACGCATTTTCCGCACATGTTTTAGTGCGGAAAATCCACTTTTCCGCACCGTGCGGCAAAGATTTTTCCGCACTGTTATATTGTGAAATTAAATTTAATTAAATTAAATGCTGTACGATTTGAAGTCACTGTTCATCATATTACCTTTGAAATATCTTAGTTGCTATGGTGTATATAACCAGTTGTTGATTTGTATGTCACTGTCAACAGAATATTATAAATTTAAACTAGTTTATCAGTTTTTCTACTGGAGTTTTGCTGAATTCTTCGGCACGCAAAATGATTTCCGATGAAGAGATGAACGAATTAATATTGTAAAATTTTGTTCATTGTAATAAAAATTTAAAAAAAAACTCCGTTTTTTAAATTATTTTCAATTTGTTTCCTCACGCTAGTAGAAAAACTATTGTTCCTAACACGTGCAGAAACCTATTTTTCCGCACTTAAATGCTTGACACCACTCCGCTACGCGTCGTGCTGTCAACGGCATTTGCGTGCGGAAAAATCGATTTTCTGCACTTGTTAGGAAAATAGCTATTTTTGTACAACTGCCATTAAAAGTGACACTTTTAATGACAGTCAACAGTGTTAAAAGTGAATGTTTACGTGGAAGCGTGTTAAAAATATTTTTAACACTAGACAAAAATTGGACAAGAAGGCAATTATTTAAATGACAGATGCATTTTGAAGTATAATGTCATTTCAAATTCCCCTATTTTATTATCGAAATAGGGCAGTTATACAAAAAACATTGTATGATATTTGTGTTAAAAGTAATTTTATTTTGTTCGTGAAATTGTTCAATTCGCCCGCTACGCTCCGCTAATTTTACAAAGTTGTTCACTCACAAAATAAAACATCACTTTTAACACTCACATCATAAATAACTATTACTTCCCCTGCCTATAGCAACCGTCTACTGTAAAAAAAGCAAAACTTTAACGTCAAAAAATTAGTAGAAAAATGTGAAGTTTATTGACGTTTGAAGAAAAAAGCTTATTATACCATAAATGGATATTTTGATGACTATTTCCCTCATATACTGTAACTACAATGCGCTTTTCACTTGATTTTCGGTGAAAATCAGCCCTCGGTCGCGATTGAGCTGAAAATTGCACTCTTCTGGTTTTTCATTGTTGGTTACCTACGAGAATAACCGTCACTGTCACAACAAGTTGAAATTTCTGCTTTGACAATTTCGCGTCAATTTATCAAAATGATTCAGGAAATAGTCTAAAAAATATATTTCGTGCATGTAAAATGGCTTGATAATCATGCACTCAGATTTGTTGCCCTAAAGAAACAGCTTTCATGCATTTTTATTGTTATTTACCAAAAAGTGCCCGACCGAAGGGGAAGGAGGAAGGAGGATGCACTTAACATATTACTATTGATAATCTCTCATAATTATTTGTATTTTTTATTCTAATACATATTTCAAATTTCACTATATTACATTGTTTTGTAGACTAAAATTTTTTAGAGCTTTGCCAATATAAAGCTGGATTTATAAACTCGAAAAGTTGGCGAGGTTGAGGTTCAGTTGGTGTTGGAAATAGGAGTTCGATTTAAACTAAAGGGAACACTCAGTTCCATTTATACACTCGTTCATGTTGTTGATGTAAAGCTCATGTAAGGTTCGAAAACTTCCCGGGTAGTTCGAGATAACCAATTTTTACGCTCGGAGTTCGGAATATCTAACCTCACAAACTTGATCATAACTTCAACCTCACCAACTTTTCGAGTTTATAAATCCAGCTTACAGATATTTCTTTTAGACAATGAAGCATATTTTGACTTTAACTTTTGACTTGGACTTGGATATCTTAATGCCATATAAAATTAGTAATTATTTAATTTCTTTAGATGTGAAATTTTTCTACCGAGTACCCCACGTGTTGCAGACATTTTTTCTCGTCCGTGAATTTTTTGAAAATTTTGTCGTGTCACGAAGCCAAAAATTTTCGGAGGTGATACTACGAGTACTTTAAAATTACCGATAGTTTCTTATGAAAGCGTTGTTTGTTGGAACAAATTCGTTTAAAATTAATGTGTTTAGTTTCGAAAAATCGCTCGGACCTGTTAATTTTTTATTTAAGTTGACGAATTACTTTATTTTTTTAAATGGATTTCCCTATTTTATAATATTTTTTTTTTGGATTCTGCATAAAATTCTAAACATATTTCATAAAATATGTCATATACTTAACTTCAGCCGTTTGCAAGAAAGTCGATGTTCGGATTTTAACAACTGATTGTTTTATTATTACTTAAATCATGAACACTGTCGTAAATAAAGCTTTTGGTTGTTAGGTTGTCACACTGACAGTGACAGGTGTCCCCTGATTTGAGTAATTTTGCCTCAAGTCAAAATGTCTGGCAAAAGTTTATTTTGATAATCTTCTAATTTTAAAAATGGTACGCTTGAGTGAAGGAGAACGAATAGAAACATTAGTAATGATGGTTTTGGAATGAGCACACAAATAAAAGTTTGCGAACTCTTCATTAACAAGTATCCCCGCAGAGAACCGATATCTCGATCTACTGTCAGTATTAAGAAATATATAGGTTCAGATCACGTTCGGGACAATTATACGAGAGGTCAACCTGCGGTATAAGAAGATGCACAATTCAATGTGTTATTGTCGGTTTAAGAAGATCACCATATGGCTAGTAGTACTTTGGAAAATCATGTCTGCAAAACATTCGTCCTAAAGTATTTAGACGAAAATAAATTTCATCCTTACAAAGTCCAATTGGTTCATAAACTCAATGGACAATGAAAATGATCCAGACAGAAGAGTCCAATTTTGCGAGATAATGATGAATATGTGCAATAATCATCATTATCACACACATTATCACAATTTTCGAAACTAATTGTATCTTCAGATGAGGCAACATCTTGTTTGGATGGAAGTGTAAACAAACAATATTGCCGGTATTAGGCTACAGAAAATCTACGCTGGATTATAGAATGTCACACTTAATATCTTCAAAAAGTTAATGTTTGGGCCGGCATTGCTGAAAATAGAATTTTTGGACCTTTTATCATTAACGGATATTTAACACTTAACACATACCCTAATCCAGGAGATCTTGATGCACCGAACAATTTTTCGTGGACCAGTAAGACAGTGCTCTGGCCCATTACACCCGCCGTGGGCGTGAGTGCCTTAATACAGGTTTTCCCGGACAATGGATTGACCGACGAGGTCCAAATGAATGGCCGGCCAGATCTCCAGATTTAACCCCTTTAGATTTTTTTTGTGGGGTTATCTTAAGTTTGAGGTATATGTTAACCGACCAAACAATATTGAAGATTTAGAGAACAGAATAAGAGACGAAATTTAAGATCATCTCGGGTACTGCCAGACTGGTGGAGGTCATTTCCACCACTTGATAAAGTTTTAGTTTCTTTTGAATTTTCTTTCCTTTTCGCTAATAAATAATGTGTTGTTTTAAATTAAAACGCATTTTTCTGGCAAACGGCTGAATTTAATTAATTAATTATATATAATATATATTAATTATATGATCTATTTCATGAAATATGTTTAAAATTTTATGCAGAATCAAAAAAAAATATTATAAAATAGCAGTATTTATCTAAAAAATAAAGTAAAGCGTCATAACTTGTTTTTGGGACAAGCTGTATACATAAAATAAGTTGTAAAAATAAAAAAAACACGCTTAAATGACAAACTGATTTGGTTAAATTAATAAAAAACTATCCTGAACTTACTGAAACTAAAATATGTAAGTAAACCTGTGAAATATTCTTTAGTCAATATGACAGAAAGCCGTTAATGGTTTTCAAAAGTGTAACTATTTATAAACAAATATCCTCGCCACTAATGTGCTTCACAGATGTATTTAAATGGACCTTTAAGATGGTGTTTTTCATTTAAACACATTGGAAGGAGGAACCAAAGGTAGTTCTATATAATTTCGTTACATACTATATTAAGAAGCTTTTTTAAAGCTACAATAGTTTATAATCCATCAGCATCACCTTATATAGCAAATTGGCTACATCTCGTTTGTTAGAGCAATTAATCCAAATAAGGGCGATAATTCTTAAAAGTCGTTAACCTTGATTAGGTGCAGCAAAACGGTATTTTGCAGCTCAGACTTCTCTGGCTCTTGTATTTTTAGATGATATTATTATGATATCGATGGTTCGTTAATATTATGCAAGAAGGATATAGATACATTGAGTTGTTATGAGAAAAATGATACTCAAAATACCAATAAGTCTGCTTAAGACTTTCAATATTCGTTCTTTTTACAAACCCAAATAATTAGTCATGATTTTCTAAATTGATGTTGACCTAGCTTGCTCCACAGGTCAAATTCCGACTAATATTTGTAATATACTCCTATTTTAGTTAACTAGAGAAGCTAAATAAGCCCACAAATTAATTTTAATTCTCATTCTTAAACGTAATTGAAAACTTTATTACCTATGCAATTGCTCGCTTGGCAAATAAATATTTTCTATGATAATATTCTATGATCATTTTGGTTTTGTAACGATAACTTTTCATAAGTTTATAAAGATTTCAAAAAATGTATTTAGAATATAATATTTAGTTTTATTTTCACTATTGTGATCTTGAATCACAATTATTAAATTAGAATATAAGGTATTACTAAACATTTAGATTAAAGAGTTAAAATTGTGATACTAGTTATCAGATTTTGAAAGGGCGCAGACTCTTACATATAAACGAACCCTAAATACACTTTTAATTTTCTCCCTGATCTGCCTCTTCTTCTTCGTCAAATTCGCCCTCTTCTTCAGTTGTGGTATCTTGGTACTGTTGGTATTCAGAAACTAAATCGTTCATGTTGCTTTCAGCTTCGGTAAACTCCGTCTCGTCCATGCCTTCTCCTGTATACCAATGTAAAAATGCGTTTCTTCTAAATATAGCTGTAAACTGTTCTAAAATTCGTTTAAATAGTTCCTGAATACATGTAAAATTTCCTATAAATAGGCGTCTTGTGTACAAGAGACTTTAGGTGACCCCCATAAATAATAGTTTAGTCTATAGAGGATTCAAGTCGGGACTGTGAGCTAGCCAACCTTGGGGACCTGCGCGTCCAATCCAGCAATGAGGAAAAGTGTTGTCGAGCTATTGACGAGCAACTACACTAAAATGAGCTGGGGCGCCGTCTTATCTGTAGAGGTACGTCTTCTAACAAAACGTCAAGTTCTCCAGATAGAAACCGCGTATAGTTCCCATTCCATCGAGGTGGTAGAAAGTATGGTCCAGTAAGATAGTAGCCAATGATCCCTGCCCATACATTCACCGAATGTTGTTGCTGAGAACGACCTTCTCTAATTTTATGAGGATTATCGTCCGCCCAAAAATGGTCATTATTAAAATTCATAATGTCTTCTCTTGAAAAAGTAAATAAAATGTTCGGTAAAAATTGTTGTTATGTGCTACTGTACCTATGCAGCAACCACCTACTAAAATCAAACCTTGACTGAAAATCATGGAGAAGCAGAGCTTGCACACTATGCACACGTTGAATATGGTATATCAATCAATCAATCAATATATGCTTTATTGTTAAAGAAAACTAAATTCCTATAAACAAAGCGAGTTTAAAAAGTCCTTAAAATATAAGTAAAAATTAAATAAAAACAAAAACATATCATAAAAATATATAACATACACATACATACATGTATGCACATACACCCATACAAACATAAAATGCATAGTCAACAACAATAAAATATAAAATTAACACAAACCAACTATAAAACGTCACGGTCATATTCATTCAGACTGTAGTAAGCCTTCTGCAATAAGATGTCTTTGACATTTTTCCGAAACTGGCCGAAGTTTAAAATTGATTTCAGCTCATTACTTAAATGATTAAAAATCTTTTTACTCTCATAGAAGGCCGACTGTTTCACAAGAGTGGTCTTAGGAATGGGTAGTCGAAAATTTCGTATGCTGGTTCTAGTACTGTACTTAAATTCCTCAATATCTGATCTAGAACATCTTTTATGCAAAAGGCAAACAGTTTCCAAAATGAATAAAGACGGCACAGTTCAAATTCTTTCTACTCTAAATAAAGGCTGACAGTGTTCACGGTTATTTGCTCTGCACAAATGTCGAATTGCTCTTTTCTGCAACACAAATATGGAGTTTAGCAACTGCCTGTTTGCAAATCCCCAAAAAACAATACCATAACGCAAGTGCGATTCAAACAAGGAATGATATACCATTTTAGCGGTTGAGTTACTAAGTTCATTACAGACTATCCTTATTGCATAACAGCCAGCTGCCAATTTTTTGCTTAATACGTTTATGTGCTCCTCAAATTTCAGTTTATTATCTAACGTTAGACCCAAAAACTTAGTAAGTGCTTTATTTTGAATTTGTTGATCATCAAGATTCATCTCATTAAAACTAAAACCAAAAGTCATTATATTTGTTTTGTTAATATTAAAACATAATAAGTTTGTATCGCACCATTTTTTAACCTCACGTAGATCACTGTCAATAACCAACTTTAAATCGTTTTTATCTTCACCATGCCACAGGAGACTAGTGTCATCTGCAAATAGTGTAAACGCGCCCTGAATATCCAAAAATGCCAAATCATTCAAATATAGGAGAAACAAGACTGGTCCCAACACGGAGCCCTGAGGCACTCCTCTCGTAACGATGGAGGTATCAGAGCATGTTGAGCCTACCCTTACCACTTGCCCTCTTTCATGGAGATAGGATGAAAACCACTCAACTGTTAGCTGATCAAAACCATAGCAATGTAACTTTTGCAGCAATATTTCATGGTCCACACAATCGAAAGCATTCGAAAAATCACAAAATATAGCTGCAACCGCCTCACCACTTTTATGTTAAGGTAAATATCGTGGAGCAAGGAAAATATAGCGTCATCTGTACTTTTACCCGATACAAAGCCAAATTGTACAGGACTCAGAATGCCCTGATCCTCCAAAAATCTCATTACTCTTTTTTTGACTAGTTTTTCAATTACTTTTGAGAGTGTTGACAAGAGAGAAATCGGTCGGAAACAGGAAGGATCAGTAGAATCACCTCCCTTGAACAATGGAATAACAACCGCTCGTTTAAGACATGATGGAAACTCGGCCGTCCTGAATGATTCATTAATGGAGTGCGCAAGCGCATGCAAGGCCGTCTCAGGCAAATTCTCCATTATTTTTACAGAAATTCCATCATATCCTGCAGAACACTTATTTCTTAATTCCTTAAAAACTTGCTTTACCTCATTTGCATCAGTAACATCAATTAAGAATCCATTACTAATATGAACACCTCTTAGATACTCAAGAGGCTCTTTTTTAGGTCTTAAGTGTGAAGTTAATTTTTCCCCAATTGTACAGTAAAAATCATTTAAAATATTAGGGTCTATCTCTACATTTTTTCGTAATATAGGAATAGTTGATAAAGATGCAAAACCCTTCAAACAGTTGATGCACTTGTTTCAAGTTGCACTATTACCTACCTACCACTAGTTAAAGGATGATCTTCTATCTCTCGAAGTATAGCCTCTTCTGACTCAGGCGTGGTTACTGCTGCAGGTCTGCCAGGAAGTTCCACTACAGTTAAAACTCCCAGTCTTAATCTTGCATGGAGCTGCCTAAATGTTTTGGCACATGGCAGTACTCTATTGAACAAAAAAGTTGTATTATTAGTTGGTAAATCCGAAAAAAAATATCAAAAATAGAAAAAAGTCAGTGGCGTACATTTTTTTGTCGATAATATTCGGTAAGGTGCTCCTCGGGACGCCACTGGATTTAATAAATTTAATCTAGTTAGGACTAATTAAGTTTCTTAACATTGTGAACAACGGTACCAAATTTCAATAAAATCGGGGAAAGCAAATTTAACAAATTATAAAAAAATAATTTTTTTAAAAAAACTTTAACACCCTGTATATCAAGACGGGGCAACTCCGCACACATGTCCATATGAACTTTTTCTCTTATAGTACCATAGGCAATCGCCCCCCTTAAATTACGTACCGTACTTCTGAAACACCCTGTATTTCACGGGACTAAATCCCTTGAGCTGTGCCCTGAGGCAACAAAAATCCCTCGAAGTCATAAATAAGTCATTTTATCCAACACATGACAGTTATGACTGTCATTATCAATGTCATTTTAGACAAGTAAACTATCAAATATCTCGCGTTCATATTTAAAGTAAGTAGTATTCTATTTATTTATTACTATTACAAGCAGAATTCACATTGATATTGAAATTAAAGGAAAACGCTAAAGGTTTATTCGAATTTGAAGTCATTGTAAAATTCGTTGGTTCATTGGAACCAGACGCTCCAATATCGGTACAGCTGCTGATAGTGCTAGAAGACGCCGACATATTAGAACCTTGTATTTTTTCTGCAATTTGTATTTTGTTATGCACCGATTCTTCTAAGTATCCTTCTGCTACCGTCGAGGACTTTCATCCTCCGTGACGCTTTAAAGTAGTCATGTTAGCCCCTGCATTGGCCAAAAGAGTCGCCGAAAACCTTCTCAGGCAGTGACCGGTGTAGAGTGCTGGTTTCTCCAATTTCAAAAACATTGCAATTCTTGAAGGTATCTTCGACAACGTATTTATTCCCACACACTGGCTGGTACACCTACCATTTTTGTAAAAAACGAAAAAGCGGCTAGAACCAGTATTCTTTGGTCTCAAAGACATGTATTTTTTACACAAATTGATCGGGTTGACTGGAAATCCTTCTTCAAGTATGGTGAAATTTCTCGATATCTTGGTTTTAGTGTCTGGCAAAACTACGCAAAATCTGCATCGCTGCTTCTTCCGCTTCCGTAAGGATATCCTCAGGAATGTCATTTTCATCGGTTTCTCCCATTTTCTTTAGGTTTTTTTCTTCAAAAAAGCTTCCCTTTTCTGCAGGAAAAACTGACAAGTGTCAAAATTTATTTAAACATTTGCTAACAATGTATCAAGCCCGTGGCAACCAAACAATCAACCAACTTTGACCAAAATGTATAAAAAGTCACCGTCAAGTCATTCTGACATTTATAGGATACTGAGACGCAAGTTGCTTTGATTTAATCACGAAACTTATTAATTATTATCTCATAAAAAAACGATTTCTTCCACTTGTTGGATAAAACATTGTATGCCACTCGTGTGTTATGTTTCCTAAGTCACTTGAGAATCTTTCTCGCGTGACTTATTTTCAACATAACACACTAGTACCATAAGTAACTATTATTCCATATTATTTTGTCATAATAAAAGCAAAGACATGTAATATTTATCACCACTGCACTGCAAAGTCAATAAGCTGATATTTTTATACGCATCAATTTTTAATTGAATTTAACGTTTAGAGGTACAGCAAAACGATTAAAATTGCCGTATTCGCACTTTTGTTAGACGTTTCTTTCCTGCCCACGCAGAACTGGGTCTCCCACAGACTACCCACGTTCACACCTGTCCGACCGGTAAGACAAACCGTCTATTAAGTCTAGTAATACTCAACTAATACCGCAATTTGTGCTCAAGGTATTTGACTAATACATCTTGTATTTGTTGATTCGTGTGTCACTATACACAAAAATGAATATTAAAATAAAGTTTAATAATTTATTTTAATTTTCATTTTTCATACTATTAATTATTATTGATGAGCAGAATCAGTCTTGGTTTTGCAGATTTTTTCAATAATTAATTATATTCTTCTACATTATAAACATGTCTGTGAAACCCTGTTCTTTAACCAACTTAATAATAGCACCTTATCCTATAAGGTGGCAAATAAATATTGCTAAAACAGCTATCCTCTGAGAGAAATGCCCCAATGGCCGTTGGGGCGGAATTACAAAACAATGTTTGCGCATCTTGACTAACTCTAGATACTGCTACACAACAAGATACTAATTAATTATGCACATTGAAATATACATTATGTAAAAACTCAATAACAGAATTATTTTCATCAGGTGACTCAGGTACTATTCGTTTTTAAATTCCGATGGAACATAGCACGTCTCGCAGAACCAAGACTCAATCTACGCAAGACCAAGGTAACCACTACTTGGTCTTGGTCTTGCGTTTGCTCATCACTACAGTTAATCATTAGTTAGGTATCTAATCGTCTCTGATGTAGGGCCAGCCTTTTTCAAACAAGCAATACAACATGCATACAGATTGTCCCAAAAGCAAGTTATGACGGTTTACCCCTATTTTATAATGTTTTTTTGAATTCTGCATAAAATTCTAAATATATTTCATGAAATATGTCATATACTTAAGTTCGGTTTGCGAAAAAGTCGATATTCAGATTTAAACAGTAGATTTCTTTATTATTACTTGAATTATGTCGTAAATAAAGCCTATGGTTGTTAGGTTGTCATAGTGACAGTGACGGTTGTCTCCTGATTTGAGTAGTTCTGCCTCAAGTCAAAGTATCAGCCAAAAGTTATTTTGATAATATTGTAATTTTAAAAAGTGATACGCTTAAGTGTACAAGTATCCTCGCAGAGAACCTATGTTTCGATCTACTGTCAGTTATATAAAAAAAAATAATGAAAAGATTTAGGTCACGTTAGGGACAAATATACGAAAGGTCGATCTGCGGTATTAGAAGATACACAATTAAATGTGTTATTGTCGGATCAAGAAGACGGGCGAATAGTACTATTACTTTGGAAAACCATATCTGCAAAACATCCGTCCTAAAGTATTAAGACTTTAATATTTTTCATCCTTACCAAAAAAAAAAAGTCCAAATAGCATAATTATTTTCATCAGATGACTCAGGTACTATTTGTTTTTAAATTCCGATGAAACATAGCACGTCTTACAGAACCTAAACTTAATCTACGCGAGACCAAGACCAATGCCAACACTTGGTCTTGGTCTTGCGTTTGCTCATCACTACAGTTAACCATTAGTTAGCTCTGCAATCGTCTTTGATGTAGGGCCAGCCTTTTTTTAAACAAGCAACACAACCTTTATTTATTTATTCGATATTTATCTCTCAAAAGTATACATGTTTATAGATACGTCTAACTAATACTAATAAGTAGGGTACAGAATATAGAAAATAAAATATAAAATTAAAGGAAACAACGTGAGACAAACAATGTATTAATGACTTGGGCCAAAATACAGTTAATTAACATATTACAATGAACTCAATACAATACACTAGTCAAACAGTACACACTAGGCATCATTATTATTATTATTATTATTATTATTACTGCCTTCAATTCGGTTTAGTCTTAAAGCCACCGTAAAATCCGCTATACTATAAAGACTTACACAAATCAGGTATTTTTTCAGTATTTTTTAAAAACTCTATTATTTAGTGACTGTATTGATGTAGGTATTTTATTAAACAACTCAATTCCCAGGTAGTCTAAGTTTTGCAATAAGAAGGCTGTCCTTGTTTCTGGTATTAGTCATGTACGTCCGAGTGTGTCTGTTCTGTGTTAATATGCAGTTTGGTATTGGTAACATTGTTCAATATTACTTGACCATATAACGTCAGTATGTTTAATAAGACAAAATGCGTTTTATCGCTCTTATTAGTATATATTTGTGCCAGTATCCTAATAGCTGCCTTCTGCTTGCGAAACACCTTCACCAAACGCATTTGCACAAAACGCACATGAGTAAATCATCACCGAGTGAAAAAGGAAGTGATATGCAACAATTGCTGCTCTTGCACCTACATACGACTTGATTAAGTCTAGTGGTGTGCCCCGAACTCCGTAGTGTTCTAGTTTATCAAAGTGTATTAAGTGTTCGACACAATCGAATGCAGACGTAAGACCTGTAAACAGACAGCGACAATCATAGCTTTGCTCCAGAGATTGATGAATATATTCATGTAGATTAAAAATTGCTCCTACTGTTGTGTTAGTATTTTTCCTAAACCCGAACTGTGATTCTGTAAACAATTTGTTTTTTTCGAAAAAGTTTACAAAATTGTCTGCAATTACTGCTTCGAAGATTTTAGAAAAAGCTGGTAGTATCGAAATTTGCCTATAGTTATTGGGGGTGTTGGAACACCCCTTTTTATATATTGGAAGCGCTTTGCCTATTTCCAAAGAGAAGGGGAAGTGAGTCTCGGTTATGCAATTGCAATATTAGTCAGTCTATCCTGAAAGACACCAGACTAGAACTTCCTTTAGTAGACTGCTTAAAATTTTTATTAAAACTAAAAGAGATCATTCATTACATAGTTTATTTTATATTTTAGCATATTGTAGTTAGATTAACTCTTATATTCTATTCATTATTTTTTAATGTCAAGATACATTTTTACATTATCACTTCGTCGGGTGGATATATGAGCAGCATAGCTGAATACCGCCACCCCATTAATAGCAATTTATTGAAAATTTTTTATTACGTAATATAAAGGCATTTTTATTTATTTATTTAGAACGAATCAAAGCTGGCGTACAAGACGTCTGGCCCCACATTATCTACCTAACGGTATATAGTTGGTTTAGAGGATACTTAGTCCACACCCGTATTGGATTAATATAGGGAATTGGATCGATCCGATTTCAATAATCAAGTCAGATTTAAAGAAATGGGTTATAAATCCAAACGCTAAAATAACTGCATTTGTAAAAAATATCTAGGCTCAGCGGAAAACCACCCAATAGAAACTGGATCAATTTAAGTGACTCTGCCTAGCCTTTGGTTCCGTTAACAGAAAATAATATAAATGAGATCTCGCTTAGAGAAACCAATCCAAAGTGGCGAATCAAATGCTGCTCAAGATAATATTGTTTGCCAGTTTTACTATCCATATTGATAGTCTCGCCCTATATATTATAAACGAATGTATTACACCCAGAAATATAATTAGCTGACAACCACCTAACTAAATGAATGGACTAAGAACTGACAAATAAAATAAAAGAGAATTAATCAAAATCAATACACACTTTATAAATAAAATAACAGAAAATATTCGAGCTAATATTAAAAATATATTATTTATTCCATCCGAACACAGCAAGATACTTAATATGTCGTATACGCTGAACTAGATAGAAGGAAAGAGATAAAGGAATGTGCACTAAATAAGCTGACAGGGAAAAACTCCACTTTGTCTATTCCTGTATAGTGAACTACTAATTTACAAGCAAATACTAAACGACTACCATCATTGTAGCTTAAGTTAATTTTTTGAATCTTTTGTATTAACTTCCACACAATTATACCCCAAAGTAGAGGGCTGTAAAACAATTTAAATGGTTTAAAGGTTATTGGAGAAGCTAATGGCATATGGCTCATAAAATCACATTTACACATAATAATTGGAATCACTACCAAAACGAAATAAAGCAGTACCTACTATATTTAACCATATTTTGCTCAGAACGAACAAAGCAAGATGATTGTAAAACAAAAAAAGATTTCATGAAAGTTCACGCGAAAGGGAAAGCAATATGAATATGACAACAAATTTAGCTTAAAATAAACTAAACAAAATCTGCGCAAATATCATTGACAAGAAGGCATACAGATTGTCCACCAGGTTGCATAGGGAACAAACAAATTGCAGGTTATACTGGTATCTATGACTATATGTAGATAAGAAACAAACTTCGTAAAGTACATCAAAACAAAGGTACAACAATTGAACCTAAAAATACAGCAGCCTTCATGACTTTTACGTCGAAAATTGAAAACGCATGCTTAATTATTAAGCATATTTGGACCTCGGGATACTACTATGGGGATGTGACAAGTCAACAAACACAAGCATGATTCAAATCTAAATTACCACTTTTCATAACCTATGTACCTCGGTAGCTCTCAAACCTCATACTACATTACAACCTCCAAGGACATGAAAACAGACAGGTAGCCTAAATGAGTATTCTACCGTAAGTCAAATGCAGACGTCGACTACAGTGGTCTTCAGATCTAAGAGAATGAGTAGATAAATACTAACAGCCGTCAACCAAGCATAATATAGTGCCTGCAGGAAGATCATCAATGGATGAATCCTCTTCCAACACGGACGTTCTGTTAACAGACGAACGTAAATCTCCCTTTTATAAGTGACCCATCATCTAACCCACATATGATATTTTTTTTTTATCTTTTGTGTCCTCGTAAAGTAATCATGTTCATTCTTTTTAGATATTTGATATCCGAGGTAAAAGAATACCCTGCCAGATTTCGCCAATCTTCAAGCACGCAGCGACCATGTCGCGGACCAAATATGACTTGTCGTTCATAGCAAACATTTCCGCATTAGGCACTATATTATACTTGTGCAATAGTATGCAATTATTAGGCAAATCAGTTTAGGTTAGTTCTGCTTAAACTTCACACTCTCTCTCTCTCTGTTGAAGCTGCTATCAATGAAATGAATTTTAAAATAGTAAAACCCGAAGAATACTTTTAAACTATTAAGTTAAAATTAACTGAAGAAAAAACTAAAGGTATTGTAGCTAAAAAAAACCCATACTTTAAAGTAATAAAGCTATCAACATAAATATTTGCACCTAACCATTGAAAATGAAAGGATTGAAATTGTAAAAGCAATTAAATATCTGGGAGTAATCGTAGATGAGATTTTAACATTTAAACCATATTTCTTTTCTAGAATATCGTCAGTGGGGACAATGAATACCACAGTTTTACAATTTATAATACTGTAATACTTTGGCTACTGCTAGACAAATCCATACTTAATAAAAGCAACCAGTAAGTACATGAAGAGCTTCGAAGCCGTGGAAAAAGGATAATAAAATTCTTGAAATATTGACATAGCAATCACAGGGACTAAGTACGCAAACAAATGTTTTCGTTTTCATGATTATTAAGGGTTTGTTTCTGGGTAAATAGATCAGTTTGTAACATTTAATAATGAGATCTACGCGAGTAACGCAATAACGCAAAATACCTCATTTCAATTTATGATAACTATAACAAAAAAAAATGTATGAATATTAATGCAGTATTTTACCAAGGCCTTTAGGAGTACAATCTATTACCAAACAAAAAAAGCTGTGAAAGTAAAGAACAATTTAAAATAAAGGAGGAATCATAGAAGACCTACCCTAAAGAAACAAAAAAGATCTGGCAGGTTATACTTGTACTCTTGTCTGTGTTTAATTATATTATTTCTTTTGTTATTGCTTCCGGTTAATTATGTTTCAATTAAATAATTAATTTCCATACACTATAATAATGTAAAAGCATATAATATATTATGTGCCTACATTATACACTACTACAGTATAGTGTTTAATTTTAAAAACGTATTATAAGTAATTTGTAATTCGATATAATTAACCATCGTTCTTTACCTATGACAAACCATTAATATATAAGCCGCTAATGTCCTTTCGTCTCGTGATCATCTGACTAAACGTCTGATCTACATGTCTGGTTCTATTTTTAACGAGCTTTTATTAGTTTACCCCACAAATGTCATTTCCGGTACGGTATCCAAGTGTCAACTATTGCGCTGCGTATGTATATAAAAGGAACCGGTTAAATTATCTAAACAAACCATTTTATTTGGACCATTTAAATAATATCATACGAAACGCATTAAGCTTCCTTTTTTCCAGGCACTATGTATGAAATTCCGATACTGTCCCTTATATGACTGGAACGATATGTTAAGGCGTGATAAAAAGAGTACGCCCTTAAAACTCATCTTTGTATATAGGCCGATACCTTTGACAAAGCAAAGAAAGGCATTTAAACCTAAGGTGTGAAGTGATCTGGTGTCCAACACTAATCTCTTGTAATCTACCTAAATCAACAGGTAATCTTCCTTGGTAATCCGGGGAAATCTTTAGATACATACTACATTTATTATGTAACTTATATTGAAAAATATATTTACTGTTTTAAAAATTTCTGACGTAATTTGCGTTCTGACAGAGTGATATTGATTAATAAAATAAATATCATAAATAAGTGGCAACGGTTGTATCAACATACAGTAAGAACATCTGACATGCATTTAATTCTGTATCGTCACTTTGGTAGATTTTACCAAAAAACGCTTGGACACGGAAACTATTATTTGTTATTGCGTATTTTTTGACTAAAATATGGAAATACAGGACGAGTCAAAAAATATTTATCATGACCAATTATTTTTTATAATTGAAGGCCCTCAAACTTTGACAGTGACATCGAAAACGAAGCATTTTAGACCACATGTTTATGTGAATTTTTTCCATTAAATTGCCTCTAAATTTTTTGTAGTTAATAAGGAAACACCCTGTATATTTTTGTTTTCTCTTAATGTGATTAAGTTCAATCTACACTTTTAAAATTTAATTTCTCATTGAAAAAATAACCCTGTAGGTTTCTTTCTATTGCAATTAATTTAATTTGCCTGCAATCACTTTTCACCTACATAGTAATACATTTTGTGGTTCTTATTGCCCCCGTCACATAGTTCTGTTAATTAATTTTATGTCCTCAACACTCCGATTACCGTATGTAAGAGATGTCTTTAAAAAATACATGTGTACCGTTTTATTCTTTAATTGGTTTTAGTAAGGCAATTATTTTTCATTGATATCCTGTGCCATAAAATAAAAAAATGTATTACAGAAACGCAAGGAAAAATATCCAACCTGTTCAAATTAAAGTTAAAATACCACATGCGCTAATTTTCAGCATATGATGCTAATGTGTATAAAAAAATGCGTAATGACACTAGTGTAGAACAATAGTTGGTGACTAATTAACTAACTGATTTTTAGTAATAAAGCCGTATTGTATGGCACGAAAAATTTACGGGGCGCAGTTGTAAGGCCAATTAAATTTGCTGTAGAATTTCAAGCAGGTTTTGGATGACAAGACATTTTTATTACTAAGGTGAAATTAAGTATACAGTGTGGCACAGATCTACGTTATGTGCGGATCTTGAAAACTATAGTAGATAAACGAACGGTTTAGGGTAGTAAATGATTATAATATTTCGTAGGTTTGTGAGATATTTTTAAAATACCAAAAATTGGCATTCTCGAAAATATGCTGTAACATTTCCAAATCGACTTTTTAGGTAGATTTCAATTCTGCACGATTTGAGGTACGGCGTTTCGTTTTTTTAAGCCATCATAAGTGTTTTTATAGGCATCATATTGTATTTTCCACTTAAAAGATATCCCTTAATCATATTGTAATACTAATAAGAATTGGCTTAAAATGCAACGACATTTATATTCGCACCACGTCAACTATGGCAACGACACTAAAAGTGAACTAAACCTAATATACAACATTTTACTTTTTGTAATATTCTACAATAATCCAAGGATCAAAAAAAAATCTAGTTACTTGTTAAAACGACTAAAAAGTAAAGGAGGATTTATGCAGACCAATTATAAAGAAAAATTATTAACAATTAAGATGTAAACGTTCGTAATGCTATAGTGGCAATTATGCAAATGACCTAAGGATTAAATAAAATTAAGGAAAATTAAGATCTTAGGTGGGCTGCATGAATCCACCTTAATATATTGTAGTGTTTACTGTCTTTTATAATAAAATTATTAGAGCAAAGGATTTATTTTAGTATTTTTTGAGTTCAAAGAAGTGGCTTTGCGCTTTACTCGCGTAGAGAAGTTTTATAATGCTGAAATGGTACATTAAATGTAAGAGAAATGCAAATGTTGCGGTAGAATCATATCTTGAAAACTACCCTGAATAACCAAGAGATACTTGGACCTGTTGGAACGTTAATTTAATATTAGCGACATTTGGAATAACATTTGGTTTCAACAAGACGGTTACCCCGCCCATAATGTTCGGGTTCAAACTCTATTAAGACATTGAAAGATACAGTAATTTCGAACGGTAGATCGCCTGCTAGGTCCCCCGATATAAGCCCCTAGACTTTTATTTATGATGGTATGTAAAATATGAAGTCTAATAGTTTGACCCCATATGCAGGCAACTTGTTACTTTTTTTAGAAAAAGTTAAATTGGCCATATAAAGCAAAAATCTCTCTGATAGACTTAACCAATAGGGTGGGCCGAATTTTTTTTTCTCGAATGTGATATGTCCTGGGTAACCAAAAGTTGTCAACTTGATATAGTATTTGTGATACAAAATTTGGGCTTTCTGGGATAACATCTTCAGGTGCCTACTTGAGGTCAAATTTGGGAAAATTATGAAAATATTCATAAACTTTAAATGAGTGATTTATCTTGACTTTCTCCTCTATATAGCTGTGTTGATAAAAAAATTGCCACTAATAAACTCATAAATTCATCGAAACATATTCATCTGAACTCAACCGTGCAAATGCGCAAATAGTGTCGCGCAGCTATATCAATATCACGTACGCCGCCGCAAGTCTGCCTTTCCTGTACCGACAAGATTAGTTGTCTCGACGCATTCGAAGAGACAACGTCTTATTAACTTATATTTACTCTTTTTAGTGAACGCGTAATTGTTTATTTGTGTGAAAATTCCGAATACACGTAAAGCCATTGAATGCGAGGTGTTTGGAGCACCAACAGAACTTAAGTGCAACATACTTCCGACTTATAGCGATGTTATGAGAGCATATTTGTGGCACAGGAAATTAATAAAAGATCAGAACAATGGCAAAGACCCTAGTGTAAGTGATGTTTCCAAAAAAGTTATATCTGTATTGAAAAACATTTGGCAAAATGCTTCTTTACAAGTGGTGAGTGAACAAGAGATTTATCGATTGATTAAAGACTATGTTGTGAAGTTTCGGAGTTTAAAAAAAAACATTGGGTCCGTACATAATAAAAAGTGTTTAGAGAAGCTAGAAAAATTCAGACAATCAAGTGAGAAACTTTTTGATATATCGACGTGCAAGTGTAAAGATTTTGACTCATGCAAATGCAAAATTAAAGTGCTTAAAACAAAACAAGAATTTTTACGAGACCAAAGAACAGAAGGAAGAATGTTTATTGGAAATGTTGACATTAAATTGACAAAGGTTTTAAAAAAACGTATGCAAAGAAAATTCAAAGCAAAAAAACAACTAGAGGACCAAAGCCGCCTAGAGCAATTGAAAAATGTAGGAAAAGTGAATGTTCTAGAAACAACTTCCTCCCCACTGGAAGAAAGTGTGTTTCTGGGTGAAAGTTCTACAACAAGCGAGTTTAAACTTCAATTAGATAGTCCATCAACTTCAAAAGCAAGAACAGACCTTCGAGGGGTGGATTTCAGAAATTTAGCAGAGGCTTGCGATCGAACGGGAGCGAATGCTGTTCTGCAAGATCTTGGCGTTGTCAGTAGAAACGACCCTTCAAAATTATTAAACCGTAGTAAATTGCGGAGAGAACAAAAGAGACGAAGAACGGAACTAAAAAAGGAACCAACAGCAAATTTGAAAATTACAGGGATCTATTTTGACGGTAGAAAGGACAGAACACTACTGACGGAGAAAAAAGGAAGCACTTATCATAAGAGATACGTTTTGGAGGAACATATTGTTCTTATTGCAGAACCTGGGTCTGTTTATCTCGGACATGTAACTCCTACTTCAGGAAATGCTAAAGACATCAAATCAAGTATTTTCGATTTTGTAAGCAGTAACTTGGGACCTGTTGATGAACTTGCTGCTGTTGGCTGTGACGGAACTGTTGTAAATACAGGTTTTAAGAATGGAGTTGTTAAGCAATTAGAAGTAGCAATTGGACACTCCTTACAATGGTTGATTTGCCTACTGCACGCCAATGAACTTCCACTTCGCCATTTGATTGAGAAAATGGATGGTAAAACTAACGACCCAAGAGGATTCTCAGGAACGATTGGAAAGCTTCTTTCAACGTGTCAGAACCTTCCAATAGTTAAATTCGAAAAAATTGATGGGGAACTACCAGAATTCGACCTAAATGACACCAGTACCGATCAAGTTTATTTGTACCAAATGTGTTCGGCAATCTAAAGAGGTGATGTCCCCTCAAATTTATCAAATCGTGATCCTGGAAAAATGTCACACTCAAGATGGCTGACAACGGCAAATAGGATTTTAAGACTTTATGTAGTTTCAGAAAAACCTTCGAACGAATTGAAAACAATAACCGAATTTATATTAAAAGTTTATGCTCCTGTTTGGTTCGATATTAAAATCAGATCATCGTGTACTGAAGGCTCCAGACATTTGTTCTCTCTGATAACAAAATCGAGATATACAGAGGAATGCATTTTTCGCTCATCCAGAAAATATTCTATTGACAATGCTTAGAGATGTTCGAAAGCCTATTAGAGAACTTGCGCTAAGAAGAATTCTGAAATGTAGAGTAATGAGTCTTCAGAATAGCAAAATCAGATAGTTCAAAGTTCCAAAAGTGAATTTTGATGCTCAAGACTACACTGAATTGATAAACTGGCAGTCAGTTAGCGTAACTGAACCACCACTCACAAGAACAATTTCAGATACTGTATTGCAAGAGATGATTCTAACAGTTCCTGACGACATCAAAATTTTGAAATACCCTTGTCACACACAATCTCTTGAAAGATGTATTAGGACAGTCACTGAAGCCTCTGTTTTAGTAAGCGGAACAGAATCAAGAGATGGCTTGATTCGAACTCGGATTGCCTCCAGAAAAAAAATTCCGAAAACTGAGACAAAACAGCAGTTTTTAAAGGCTTTAGATCAATAAATTGATAATTTTCATTAATAAGACGAAGGTCGGGAGGGAGGCGGGGAAGAACTCGACATGCAGCCACCTCCACGTGGTGAGTTCTGGGTTATTTCATTCAATTTTTATTGAGTGAAATAAGCGAAGAGCTGCATATTTCAGTAGTACGCTTTGTGGAAAATTCGAAGCGAACTAGGCACCTGAAGATGGCGCTTGTCAAAGCCGAAACTTTGCATTAATGATCAACAATAGTAGTGACAACTTTCTAGCACCCAGGATAATTGAGATCTCACACTTTATTTTTTTCCTTATATAGATCGACCCAACCTATTAACCAACCAGAGTCACAAAAAAAGCTGGCGTTATATTAGCATACTTATGGATACCATAACTAAATCTCAGGCATGCATTTTCAAGATTTTGAAGGCTATTCTTGTCAACCTAAAGTAGAGCAGGCCAATAGACTACGTAACAGAAACTCAAATGAGTGTAAGGAATTACATAACCTTAGTTTGGTATCTATATGGAAAATGTCTTTGTGCATATACAATAATTTAAGTTCGTCGTAAGTTTTTTTGTAGTAAGTGTGAAACATGGGATAAAAATCTTAATGCAGTGTCCAAAATTAAACCAAGTTTCTTACAAGTCATGGAGTGTTGAAGCGCTACATTGTTAACTGAAATCTTAAGTAGCGGATCTCGTGTTACAATTTCTTTGTGCTTACCAAATGCTATTAGGTCTGTTTTGGTTTCGTTAAAAGTAAGCTTATGGGCTTGGCACACCTTAGCAATCTCCAAGTCAATGTTGATTTTATTTACAGCTACAGCAAGGTGGTTAAAAGAAAATGACATTTCTGTTTGTGTGTCATCTGCATACTGATGTGCTTAATAATAATTAAAAAGTTTGTCTGCTGTATAGAGGGAAAAAATGAGTAGGCCCAGTATGCTCCCCTTGGTAACATCTCTGCTGATTGGAATCAGTTGGGAAGCTGTACTATTAATTTATTACAACCCTCTGACCTCTACTCCTAAAGTATTCTCTAAAAAAGTGTGAAGCAGTGTCACCCAATCCAACGTACTTTAGTTTCGCATGCAAAACTTCTTGGTCTATTGTGCCAAGAGCTTTACTATAACCCAAAATAATTAAGCAGCTACATTGGTTTTCATCGCTGGATTCAAAGATATCATCACTCACTTTTAGCAAAGTTGTTGTTGTGCTATCTTTACAGCGAAACCCAGACTGAGTAGTCGGTAAGATATTATTCAAGTTTCTGAAGTGTTTTAATTGGTCAGCTACTACTCTTTCTAGAATCTTAGAGAGGGCTGTATACTAATTGGTCTAAAGAGCCCAGAAGGATTAAACCTCTTTAGTAAAGGCGCCACATTGGCATTTTTCCATGAGTTTCTTGAATAAATATTACAATTATTATTGGTATTGCTTTCATTTATTTTTTTAATGTGGTTAATAATAGTAGGTATATTATTTGAAACGCTAATAGGAAATACGATGTTGTATAACATTTATATTCATGATATTCCGCAAGATAGATTTACGCAGCTCTATCTTTTCGCTGACGACCCAGCAATTACTTCGACTTCTAAATCACCGCGCATTGTCGTCAGTCGAATGCAGCGTCACGTAATTGAGCTGGAAAAATGGTTTTCGGCTTGGAAGATTCGCCTGAATTCTACCAAGATGAAAGTATTTTTTTTTCAAAAGCATCATGCGCAGGCCTGGAACAAGGCGTTGGGTCAGTGGAGTTCAAGTAAATTGGTGCCAGGAGGTGAAACACCTGGGACTTATATTTGACCAAAGGCTGAACTGGAGGGTCAATTCAGTTAATAGAGTTAGGCTTGCATTGCGTCAATTAGACTCTATCTACCCCTGCTTCACCAGGCGGAGTAGACTGGGTAATGGAGAAAAATCAAGCTCTACAAGGTATTGGTCAGGCGGGTCCTCACTTATGGTGCACCTTCGTGGTGCTACATAAGCAAAGCGGAGCTTAATAAGTTCCAGGTAATTCAAAACAGGGCGTTGAAAATTATTGCAGGCGTACCTAGGTATATTATGAACCGTGTACTACATCAGAACTTTCATATGTAAACGATAAATGAATTTTTTTTAAAGTTATAGCAAACTATTACGGATGCACGGACATATCGAGAAACCCACCAATTACAGACTCATACACGAGATTTAGACAGAACTACCGAAATACTGACTCCCTGTCGGTCCAAACCTATAGTTGTGAGGCGCTAATTATAACAAAATTAATGGAAAAGCGCCAAAATTATGCACAACTAAATTCTTAAATCAAATAAACACGAACCACAATAATCAAGGCGAGAACCGATTTCAGAATTCTACAAGTGACAAGTCCTAAACAGTTTTCGATAAATCAATAGAAGCCAAAGGAGCGTTCCTGACTTAAAAACCCAGAGAAGATCCCAAATGTAATAGGAAATAATATAAGAATTAAAAATTTAAAAAATTCTAACAAGCGTGCCTAAAGCGCTCTTCTCATATTTGACGTGTTGCGAAAATAAACGATATTATTTTTTCATGTCAGTTTTGAAAATTAAAAATTAAGGGCTATTCTTTTAAGAATAAAATACAAAATGATAGCCATAATAACGAATAAACCTAATAATAGTTTTAAAGGAAACGTAACGCTGTGTCCAAAATCTATTTAATTGCAGAACTGTATCTGAACATATTTTTACAGATTTTTAAAATAGTAGAAAACGGAAAAGTTGCGCCATATTTTTGAAAATGTAACTTTTCAGTTTTTTCAAAAATCCAAAAAAATATATAAAGACGTACTATATAATATACGATTTTAGGTTTTAATTGCTTAAAATTTTCCTATTAAGCGTTTCTCTATTTGCCGTAGTTTTCGAGCTTCACATAAATGTAGGTCCAATTTAGGTCACACTCTATTGCTATTGAAAATTTAACTTGAATTGAAAAGGAAAATTACCGATCCCTACCACCTATTATTATAATATTGATACAAGAGTTCCCACATACATCGGCATTTTTTTTTATGATAATGCACAGCGCTGCAGGATAAATCCCTTATGGCGCTCTGGGAGCGGTGCGTGTGCGCAGGAAATGATTCACGTTGGTCTTGAATCTTTGGAGATTATACTCGTTGGGGAACACGATCTCAGGGAGATCGTTCCAGAGTGATGACATTCTCCAGATGAAAGAATTTTGAAACAGTGTCGCTAGAGGGACACTAAGCTTAACCATGTACTGGTGGGCTGCAGTGGCTCGTCTTGTATTTCTTCCATGCACCGCTCTAGGTGGTATTAAGCGGGCAACCTCAGATGAGCACTTGCCATGAAAATATTTGTAAAATAGACTCAAATCGCCAACCCACCTTCGATGGTCAAGGCTTTCCAGGTTGTTTGTCAGATCAAGCGAATGGTTCTTCTTTGAATGGAATCTAGCAATCTCAGGGTATGTTTAGGAGCAGAGCCCCAAATATGCGAACAGTACTCCAGCGATGGTCGAATTTGGGCTTTGTAGAGCATCAAAAGTGGTTGGGATGTATAGAGGTTCTTAGTTCGGAAAAGTACTCCAAGCTTCTGCAAGGCTGCCTTAGCAATGGCCGCAACGTGACTATGCCAAGACATATGACTATTCAAATTAACGCCCAATAAATGAATTGATGAAGCCAGGGAATCGAGTGTCCCGCCATAACTATATACGGTTCTTCTTTTTTAGAAAAAACTGCCGCCTGGGTCTTTAGCGTTAAATTCTACTTGATTATTGTCACCCCAAGACAGAATTTCTTCCATGTCTTTGTTGAGATGTGAGACCTCTTGCTGTCTATAGAGATGTGCATTGGCAGCCGATGTCCGAGCATCCAAAGTAAAAGATGAAACAAGTGTGCTGTCATCAGCGAAGCTATATATACGATTTTTAGATTTTTTTCAAAAGATTATTAATATATGGGAAAAAGAGTGGGCGACAATTCAGAACCTTGAGGGACTTCGGCGTTGATGTAAAATGTGTCTGAAAGAAATCCGTCCATCGCCACTCGCAGAGAACTGTCTTTAAGAAAGCTCGACAGCCATGAACAGAATTGAACCGGCATTTCGTATGCTCTCACTTTAGTTAGAAGGCCCTCATGCTATACTTGGGCAAGAGCCTTGGAAATGTCCAGTGCTATAGCCCGGAACTCCCCATGATGTTCTATTGCGTTGTTCCAAACGTGAGTAACATAAGCGAGAAGGTCTCCTGTTGATCTAGACTTACGAAATCCATACTGGCGGTCACTAATAATGTTGAAACCTTCCAGGTATTTTTATAATTTTTCGTTTATAGCCTTCTCCATAAATTTTGATATAACTGAAAGCAATGCGACTGGACGATAGTTGTTTGGCAAGGTCTTTTTGCCTTTTTTGAGTATGGGCTGGAGTTTATGATTAGTGTATACTGTATATACTATATATAATGTATTATGTATTATATGATTATAATTAATTACAATGACTGGAATATCGTCAGGATCAGAAGCCTTTTTAGTGTCAAGACTCCTCAAGATCTATTTAACATGGCAGTGGCGGAAAACAATCTCGGGCATTTTCGATTTTACAGGGGGAATGATCGGTGGATTACTTCCCTGAAAATGAACCGTTGAATGTGGAGAAAATAGTTCCGCCAGTAAGTTTGCTTCTACCTGTGCTTCGGTCGCAATGGTGCCATCAGAACGTGTTAGAGGTAGAATGGTTGACTTGGTAAAGGTCTGACTGACGGCCTTAGTTACCGACCAAAATGATCTTGAGCCGTTAGGACATTCAAAAAGTTTGTCTTTGATCCTCTGGTTGTGTGCTTCTTTGCTTTGGTTTATCGTTTGCATCCTATTAGAAGTATCTCAGGAACGACTTTTTCTAACTTTTTGAAACTTAGTAAGTATGTGAATATTTATACCCCAACTGAAGATTAAAAAAAGGCCTTCAAAAATGCAGTTTTACTGGATTAACTTAAACCATGGCAACTTTGTTACTTTAAATGAGATGTCCTTTAACTATATCATTAAAATTATTGTTGATTCCCCTATTTACTCTGAGTAACTTGCTCATCTCTAATATCAGCAAGCTCAGATCTATTCTTGTAAATCTTACACATGACAAGGCAAAATAATATAACTCACGTGTTTATTTACAATATATTATTTTATTAACTATAGCACGTTCAGTTCTCACATCTTATTATAATGTATTATGTATGTAATTTAAATTGATTTTTTATTTATCATGAAATAATTATGGAATGCATTTGATTATGCTTGGAGCTATGCTAGACTAGTTAATTAAAAAGGAGGCGTAGCCGTTGTGATGTCAATACTCCCATTTACACTAATTGATGTTTCTCAAGTAATTGTTATGAATTATAATAATACTACGATTATTAAATAGTAAAAGGGGCTTACATAGTTGGCACTAATACCGTGTAGTGATACGAACATCAGGATATTGTGATTTGAGAATGATAGTGGAAGAAGGTTAGATTTATATAAGTATTCGATATAGGTTTTTTACTACTTTATATACAGGGTGGCCCACTAAAGGTGACAAGCGGCTATATATCTCAAAAAGTATTGGACATAAGTTTCCAGGAAAAATTTTATAGGCAATATTTCCGATATCTGTCCTTCAGTTTTTGTCGAAATAAGTGCTCGGTCCAACCATTTTTGTTAAATCTATTCTGTACGCTCTAAGCTCTCGATTAAAATTTCAAAAATTGTTAAAATCGAGTTGACCTATACAGCACAAGACCCTACTATCATCTATAGAAAGAAATTTGTAAATTGGTATAGCGAAAATGTATTCAGATTGTTTTGAAGTTCAACAGAGGAAGTTCGGCATAAGAAGTCATCTATAAGCTTGCCGCTGCTAATCCTCATCATCAAGTTCTGTCCAAAACAACAGTGTACCTACAATAGTTTCCTAAAAATATTGTTACCACTGAATATATCGTGACTTCTCAAGAGAAGAAACAAGGAAATGCAACAAACTGTAGCAAACAAAGAAATCACACTTGAAGAAAAGCCATTGTATAGATCTAGGCGTGATAAAGTTTCCTAAACATCCATAAGTAGTTCAGTAGGTGCTGTAGAGCAATTAAAAAAGAGGAATATATGTATTTGAAAGTCAGACATCGGCTGCCAATGCACATCTCTATAGGCAGCAAGAGGTCTCATATTTCAACAAAGACCTGGAAGAAATTCTGTCTTGTAGTGACAGTAACCAAGTCGAATTTAAGGCTAAAAAACCCAGGCGCCAGCTCTTCCTAAAAACGTTAATGTCGAGGAACCGGATATAGTCATGGTGGGACACTCGATTTCCTTGAGTTCATCAATTCATATATTGGGCGTTAATTTGGATAGTCATATGTCTTGTCATAGTCATATTATGACCATTGCTAAGGCAGCCTCGCAGTAGCTGGAATACTTTTCCGAACTAAGAATTTCTATACATCCCAACAACTTTTAATGCTCTATAAAGCCCAAATTCGGCCATCGCTCGAGTACTGTTCGCATATTTGGGGCTCTGCTTCTAAATATACCCTGAGATTGCTAGATTCTATTCATAGAAGAGGCCATACGCTTGATCGGTGACCATGATCTGACAAACAACCTGGAAAGTCTTGAACATCGAAGGCAGTTTGGCGACTTGAGCCTATTTTACAAATGTATTCTTGGCATGTGCTCAACTGAGGTTGCACGCTTGATTCCACCGAGAGCGGAGCATGGTGGAAATACACGACGAGCCACTGCAGCCCACCCGTACGTGGTACAGCTTGGTGTCCCACGTATGATACTGTTTAAAAATTTATTCATCTGGAGAGCGTTATTACTCTGGAACCACCTCGCGAAGGCCATGTTCCCCAACGAGTATAATCTCCAAAGATTCAAGACCAACGTAAATCTTGTCCTACGCACACGCACCCGCTCGTAGAGCGCCATAAAGGGTTAATCCTGCAGTGCTGTGCCTTATCATAAAAAAAGACATATTTAAGAACCTTTGTCTAACGATTATTTCCTTAAAATGCAACTTTGTGAACAGTGGATGAAGCGAATGGACAATAATCATACCATCCAAATAAAATATTGTTCTTGGGTGAAAGTACTTTTTGATCAAATCGTACAGTCAACAAAGAATTTAGAAGACGCATACCCAGACAAGGGAGATAAAAACCGTTTAGGCTGGTAGTCTTTAAGACAGAATAATTGAACCATTTTTTTATAGGAGGTAATTTGAATACTGAAAATTACTTCTCCACTTCCACGTTATTGCAGCATTGAGGAATTGGGAGGAAAATTTTTAAAGATGATAAGCTCCCACTCCCTCTCGTTGTGCAGCAGCTATCACCCAGTATTCCAATGCATATATCAAAATACAGTACGCCACTGCTTCTAACGTATCATATTTCTTTAGATGAAGCAGTTAAACAGTCAACCTTTTTGGTAATTAACTTGTTTCTTATCACACGTATTTAGATATGTAAATATTTTTAACAAGAAATAAAAATAAAATTTATTGAAATTTTATATTGGGTCATTATGAGGGATGCCAAATCCATTTCTGATATTAGTTTTTAAATAAAATAACCGCTAAACTTACTATAACGCTTTGAATTATAATTTTAAATCCCATAAGAAAACCATACGCCAAAGAGTTATCTAAAACTTAAAACAATAGAAAAGTCTGTTCTAGGGTCATACAGGGTGGCTGATTAGTGCGAGAAAGTCCAATATCTCCGTTGTTCTTTAAAATATCGAAATTTATTAAATGCAAAGGTTCTAGGATAAACAAGAGCGCAAATTTTAAAAATATTTTTGGATATACAGGATGCGCCAAAAAAGTGGGGTTTAGCAAAAATGTATTTTTTCAAATGGAACACCCTATATGTTATATTATTTTTGGATTCTACATAAAATTATAGTAATTTTTTAATAAGTGCATTATAGGTCTAAACTTAATAGTTTCCGAGTTATCGACTTTTCCAAAATGACATTTTTGAACTTTGACAGCTTCTAGTTTTCTAACGGTACTTC
The DNA here is from genome assembly GCA_963920685.1 of Polydrusus tereticollis. NCBI lineage: Eukaryota > Metazoa > Arthropoda > Insecta > Coleoptera > Curculionidae > Polydrusus > Polydrusus tereticollis. The sequence continues at coordinate 80,167,869 of OY987329.1, read as the reverse complement.
TTAGAGCAAAACGGCTTACATGTCCCTATCTTACTTTTTAATTGTCTTCAAAAAAATATCAATTTCCGGTTAAACCGGATGTAACTTGAAAGTCGGAAATATAGTACTTCCGGTTTAACCGGAAATTAATATTTTTGGGAAGACAATTAAAAAGTAAGATAGGGACATGTAAGCCGTTTTGCTCTAAGAAGTACCGTTAGAAAATTAGAAGCTGTCAAAGTTCAAAAATATCATTTTGGAAAAGTCGATAACTCTAAAACTATTAAGTTTAGAACTACAATGCACTTATTGAAAAACAACTGTAATTTTATGTAGCATCCAAAAATAATATAACATATAGGGTGTTCCTTTTGAAAAAATACATCTTTGCTAAACCCCACTTTTTTGGAGCATCCTGTATATCCAAAAATATTTTTAAAATGTGCGCTTTTGTTTATCCTAGAACCTTTGTATTTAATAAATTTCGATATTTTTAAGAACAACGGAGATATTGGACTTCCTCGCACTAATCAGCCACCCTATATGTAAACGTGCCAAAATTGAAAAAAAAAATCAATTCAGAAATAACGAGAATATAAGCCCGTTACCATTATAAGTGGGACACCATATACATATAAAATTGTCCATGTTTAATTGCCGTAATACCGTACTCAACTATTTATTTAAATAAAACAGGTGTATAATAATACGCAACGTTTAATAACTGACTAAATAGAAACCATGATGCATAAGTATTAATAAAATGTCAAATAGAACATTTAAGACACTCCTACGCTAAAGGAATCATAACGTTAAACCTTGACTGAAGAACCATCTCCTTGTTTGGAACAATCATTTAACAAGGTGTGTCATTCATTTGTAATATGCGCTTTTCCTTAATAGTGCTACAGTTTCTTTATAAAACGGAAATAATGTCAAATTTTCTTGGACTTCACTATGTTTAATTAATTATCGAAGGACAAAAACCGCCACTTAAGCTTGGTTTGGCTGAGTTGCGTTTCTAATTGAAACTGCAAACCAAGCTAAAATTATTGTTGTGTAAATGGGGGAGAGATGTTTGAACCTACAGGCAAGACATATTGACTTATTCACTAATTCAAGTGGGAAAATACGGATTTATCTCTATAAACCTCCTGTCGCAGACTTGGTCTATCTTAGGTTAGGACCATAATTTTTATAGTGTGGGTGGTCAGCGAAATTTTGGCCAAAATGCGAGGCTAAAATATAATTGATGAAATAGTGTGATGCATCATTACCTGAAGTCGTAGTTAGGAAAAACAATCAGAGGACGATCTTAAAAAAAACTACGGGCTACTCTGAAAACATGCAGCACAAAATAGAGACGATGACAAGAATTGAGGGATAAATTTGCCCAAACTTGAATAATATAAAGGCTGCAGCAGAAGGAAAATAAGTGGTTTTGATATGTACGCAACTTTGTGTTAAGAAACTAATGGTAATCATAACCTATATATAGTATATCTACTTCACAATCGCTTCTAATCGGTTCTAGGTTAAGATTCAAATTTAAATTTATTAGAAACTTAAACAATGCACTAATCAAACATTTTGTTTAATATTAAAACAGACCATTCATTAATTTGCGGATAATAAAACTAAAATGTTTTCATTGAAAAATAACAGCCAAAAATAATTATTTTAAATGTATTGCTTGTTTGGAAAGCGGTTTGTAAATGCTTTAGATATTTTATTTAACAAAACTACTTGAATATTGCATTCATCATCATCACTGTCAAACAGCCTGTTCTTACGTCCTTTATCGGACATATGTCTGCTCTAGATTTTTCTATTTTGTGCATTAGCAAACCAATTTTTCACGTGCGTCAGCTTATCTGCAATTGTTGCAATGCTTCGCCCTCCACTTTAGTTTTGTAATACGCTCGATAACATCATCTAGTCTTGTTCTTCTGTTTAGCTATTGAATAATTGTAAATAGCGTTGTCTACACTGTCGTCACGTCTGATATTTATATTTTTGGTGGTCGCAGGAAGGAACACGGAAGTTTTTCCGTGTTTAAATGTATGCTTGTGTATCGATCTATATTATCTCCCTGCTTCTAAGGTAGCCCCAGTATTTATCCTATCGAATGCCTCTTGGAAGGCAACAAATATTAACAGAAAAGGGCTATTAATTGACTTAATGATCTTTTCAATAAAGTTTTCAGGCACTGTAAGTGATCAGTTGTCCTATACCTCGAATAGAAGCTGGACTGCTCTCTGAGTGAATAGAAATCCAGTTTTGTCTTCAGTCTATTAATTAGTTATACGTTTATGTAATTTGTACAGATAATTAAGCGGACCTAATTGGCGTATAATTTTTGTCTGTTATGCCTCCTTTTTTGTGTAGAATAAAAATCATCGCATATTCCATTTTTTAGTGATATCGTGGCTGCTTGTTTACTCGGCTCTGTTATTATTCTGTCCCTCCCGTGGAGCTTAATGATTCCTCATTTTTTTAATATCTTGATGTATTTTATTACCAACTACTGCCTCTTACACCCTGTACTATATATTCAATGAAAACGGAATGAAACAACAAAAATATGCAGATCAGACTATTTAACACCTACATTTGCATATAAGCAAGGCCAAGCTGGAGAAAATAATGTAGGTATATTGTAATGTGCGTAAGGTATATTTTGACAATACCGTATTTAAATTTTTATTGGTGAATATTGAACCTAGCTGGTGATAATTTGCATATTATTGTATTTTATTCCTTTTGTTTGTTTATCCAGTAGTTTAAAAAAGTGTTTAGCACTTGGTCGCTAAATTTATTATTGGCTGATTAAATTATTGTTTAAATACATCTAAATGTTATTTACATTTAGCCATTGCCACATAATATATATTTATAGAACCCTAGGATCTTGTTTTATTTTTTCTAATAATATATATATACAGGGACCGACATAAAGTTGCCCACATCTGGGAAATTTTTTATTGATGGAATATTTAAAAAGCTTTTGCCGCCAATTATATCTGCATAATGGGTAATCTCAAAATTTATTTTGGCATTTGTCACGTGACTGTTGGTTTGCCGGGAAAATTGAAGAAAATATATTTTATCATAAAAAGTGGTATTAGAGGACGAGATATTGAAAGAAGGTATTTAAAAAGTATTTAGATGTTAATTTTATGCATGTTTGCAAAGTTTGAAATTAGACTTTGTGTCGACCTTTTGAATCTCATAATTATTGTGATCAGGTTTTACGACAAGAAACCACCAGGACAGGACAAGCAACCGACAATTGGTGGCTTGTCTGATGAGCGGGTTGGGGTGAGTGAGGGTGGAAGTAAGAATTTTGGTTCCTCTTTCGTAGAGATATTGGGTGAGGGGGATATGTTTGATATCTCGGTGTAGATCTAAGATCAACCGACCCCTGGCAAACAGAAGCATCTTAATGCTACGATATTGAGATACGTATAGGCAGTGCAACTTAGGTAGTGCCATCTTTAGGCAAATTACAACAACCTAAAATGAGTAATACTTTAATGAAATTACTTTCACGTGGTACATTTTACATCAGTTGTAATAGTAGTTTCTTAAGTTGGAATCCTTTCCTTTGCTTCTTTTTAGCTGTAGGGATTTCTTTTCGATTACTTGGTTGAATGTTTTGTTTGAATTATTTTATTTTTTGTGTTTATTTTATAGCTGTCTTCAAGGTTTTTGATTTATGTATTTTTATGAATTGTGAAAATATTTTATTTAAATAAATTCAGAAATTGAGTTGCGTTTAAATCTGTTGGGTATTTGTGATTTTCGTTTTCGTATGAGTGTATGTGAGATTCTGTAATTGTAGTATTTTGTTATTATTTCATCTGTAAATTGTTTGTGTGTGTCAATTTTTAGATCTAGATGCAATGCATTGTTCATCATGTACATTGGTGCCCCCACTATTACTTTTAGGATTTTGTTTTGAACTCTTTGCACTTTTAACATTTTGGTCTTAGTTATGGTACACCACGTAGGTATACCGGGCGTACTAGTGTTTTGTACAACGTTGTTTTTACTTTAAAGTTCAATTTACTATTTTTATTTACTAGAGGATATACAGCTTGAAACTATTTTTGGGCTTTGACCTCAACTTGATTTACAATGTTAATATGCCTAAGCATGATAAATATTTTTGAGCTGAGAAGCACTGCTCTCTAACCAACTTGATAATACCTTTTATTATAAGGTTGCAAACAAATATTGCTAAAACAGCTTATTCTCTGCAATGTTACATTATTTTTTCCTACTGACTGGGTTTTAGGTGCAGCCTTAGGGCCAGATATCAGGAAATAATTATATGAACTAACACTTGATCTTTATGAATCCGAGATATTGCCCACGAATTCTGAGACACCCTGTACACATATTAATATAGCTTTTTAAACTTTACTGTTGTGTATTGACTTATTCCATAGTCATGGACAATAAGAAGTAAGCGAACGTTTAATGTAAGAAAAAAGTAATTGCCTCCGTTTATATTTTTATCTATATAATATCTATGAGTATCCAAAGAAAATTTATATTTATTAAATTATTTAATAGAATATAATGAGTATCAGCTACCAGCTTTATTACATCCTGAAATAGGTTAATGTATCGTAAATTAAATTGTACATTTTACAAGTACTTCGGGATTTTACGAGTGCTTTGATTCGAGACCGATAGAAAAGTAAAGCAGTTTGGAAAATATTAAAAGTGCACGTTAAAAGCTTCACGAGGGCATCAAATGTAACTCTATATTTACGTCGAGGATTTTAAACAGCAAATTCTCTTGTTCTATGGGTACATTATTAGCAGTACGAGATCCTTTGTTTTCTGGACATAATACTTTAGAAAATTTTTTTTTTTTCTAGATTGGTCAGAAAACTTTTGCGAAAACATATTATTATATTATGTGCGAAAATTCATCATTCTAATGCAACAGCAGACATCACTTTGCTAGTCTAGGTCTGCAAAATGTTCTTGTACCGGCTATAAATATTGTACTTAGTTTATTTTTAGTTCCATCAACGATACCTACCATTAAAACTATGAAAATATTAATTTATGACAGTATGATGCAGTATTCGCTTTCACTATATGTTTTTACGTCTACGATACAGAGCACTGGCTTACGTAAATGTATTAATGTGTAAGCTTCCTTTTAGAGCTTGGCAAATATCTAATTACATTTGAATTGGCCGACTTTATAATAAAATTTAGAGATTCCTACATTTCTAAAGTGACCCTTCACGGAAATACAGACCCTTTGTACCCAGTGATTTTCAATTTTTTAAATACTCAATCCTCTCTAAAAAAGTGCCTACATTTGTTTCGATAAAATCAGCCGTTTTCGAAGAAATTGCATTTTTATTATGACGCGATTAAGCATCAATTTTCGACATTTATTTAATAATCAAGTTTATTAGCATAAGTTATTTAAACACAGTAACTAATCGAATAACAACATAACTAATAATTCGCATTAAAATAATAAAATTTGCCATTATTTCATCCCATTAGTTTTGTTGCAAGAATTGCAAATACATGGCATCATTTAATGTGCCTTCAATAAAAAACGGTCCAATGAGATGATTCCCAATAATCTCCCCCCACATGTTAACCATGAACCTTTGTTGGTGCTTTGTCTGTACTGTTACATGGAAATTTTCTTTATGCCTGATATGCAAATTATGGCAATTTATTTTGCCTATATCGTTGCATAAACCAATTTGCTTAGTTTACTCTTGCAGAATAATTAGCGAGAGACAAGGCATGTCCCTTTCGGACGTGTAGCAGTTGTTCTTGAAGAGTCTCACAAACTTTATGGCATGAGTTAAAAAAAATAGTCCATACTTTCAGTGGAGTCAATGTAATATGAAATAAAACAATGCAGTCTTCCTCCACAGTTTAATTTTTAACATAAAAATTATTAGATTCCCGACATGTTTCGAGCACTTAAGTACTCATCTTCAGGGGATACCAACATCGAGTTTAACTTCGAAATAATAAGTTGTCTCAAATAAATGAGTACAACAGAAAGGCTGGAGACTTGGTGCATTAAATGGTTAAATAAATTGAATGAGAAGTAAACTTAAGATTAAGTTTTGTAATATAAATAAGTGTAACATATTCAAGTATGATAATAGAAGATTATGACATCTGAAGGTAATTAAAGGAAAGTTTGTTTAAAAATTAAGAATCATGAGCTTGAATGGTTAAGTTTAGAGGAGTAACACATATTATGTTAAGTTAAATAAATAAGTAATGTGGACTCTGGAGGAGAGAAGTTTTCATTTTTATTTTATCAAATCATAGGTTTTATTTTAAGAGAAAAAATTTTTTATATTATAAGAATTGTGTAAAAACGAATGAAAGATTTTTTTTTTATTAAATGATGGGTTTGTCTAATTTAACTTATGTGATAATACGGGGCTTTGCCCCATATTTTAGAAGGATGATAAAACATAATCATTTTTCAGAAAGGTTTTTTAAAAATATGAAAAAAACTTTTTTTTAAAATTCCAAAAACTTTCAAAAGTTAAAAAATTCAATATAACCTTAGTGCGAACACCACCGCGGTACTTCCGCAAAACGTGAAAAAAAAAAATCTTTCATTCGTTTTTACACATTTCTTATAATATAAAAATTTTTTTCTCTTAAAATAAAACCTATGATTTGATAAAATAAAAATGAAAACTTCTCTCCTCCAGAGTCCACATTACTTATTTATTTAACTTTACATAATATGTGTTACTCCTCTAAACTTAACCATTCAAGCTCATGATTCTTAATTTTTAAACAAACTTTCCTTTAATTACCTTCAGATGTCATAATCTTCTATTATCATACTTAAATATGTTACACTTATTTATATTACAAAACCTAATCTTAACTTTACTTCTCATTCAATTTATTTAACCATTTAATGCACCAAGTCTCCAGCCTTTCTGTTGTACTCATTTATTTGAGACAACTTATTATTTCGAAGTTAAACTCGATGTTGGTATCCCCTGAAGATGAGTACTTAAGTGCTCGAAACATGTCGGGAATCTAATAATTTTTATGTTAAAAATTAAACTGTGGAGGAAGACTGCATTGTTTTATTTCATTTTATGGCATGAACTTGGACCGACAGTTTTCTTACATTATCAGAGAGATTTTTTCAGCAATCTCATCCAGAGTTTCCTCCTCTTACTGAGGGTTTCTTGCTCGTCTTGGAGGCCCTTCTCCACCACAATGCGGCAAAACTTTCTGAAGTGGATTAGCAAAAGATTAGCTACTTTCAGCATTTTTTTTTATTATTTCGCTTCACTTTTTACCTGTTTCTCCTAAGCTAGGATAAACCCTTTCAAAAGCTCTTCGATGCAGTAAACGTCAATTGAAAATTTTATGAATGTCAGCGTATTCACTATAGGAATAATTTTCAGTTACTTAAGTCTTCTGTACTCAATAAATCAGAAAATTTAGAAAAGTGCTGTCAATAATACATTGTTAACGAAATAAGAACGTATTATACGAAAAATGTATTTCCTTCGAAAAGGGTAGATTTTATTGAAACAAATGTACAATACCTTTTTTAAAGAAGAATGAGCTCTGTAAAATGTGTTGTCCTAAGTTTTAAACACCTTGTGGAGATATTGGGGTTGTTATTTTTAATACTAATGATTTCTTGATAAAGTTACATGTATTCCTAATATTCTCGTTTTTGACTCATTATCTCTATTTTTAGAAGACATACGATTTTTTTAATATATTTGTATACAGGGTGAGTCGGGAGGAATGGGCCTAACTCTAAGGGTGTAATCCATGCATTAAAATAATAAGAAAAAACTCAAATGTTGTTATTCAATATTCATTTGTTTTCAAGTTACAGCGTTAAATAAAATAATAATATTGTTAAATCAAAATATCCAACATTAACATTGTTTTAAATAAATCATTGATTTAGTAAATTTTCAACAAAACCGCCATTGACCTCCAAACATTTCCTGCTTCGTTTACGAAGGGCGCGCGTGGATCTTCTAATTGATTCGTGCCTTTCTTTAATATTGAGTACAGCAATTCTAATGCGTCTAATTAATGCATCCCTCCCTAGTATCTACTTTTACTTTGAAGCAAAAGAACCAACACAAAGTCCCGGTCTCAATAAATTTAATATTTAACACAACTAATGGGTTACATGTTTCGCCTATAAGGCATCATCAGACCTAAAAAGAAGTCACTAATCACGCATTAAAGTAAACAAATCTACTAGTAAACCCACCTGATACACCAAAAAAACATTTAAAAAATTTTTCAAAAAGAATAAAAATGTCAAAATATAAAACAAAACAAAAAAAATAGATAAACGTTAGAATTACATCACTACATGACAGTCAGAACTTAAACTAAGAATTGTATATAAACAAAAACGGTATGACAAAAAACTAATAGTATAAGGTTCGTCAAACAAGTCCAAGGTATATTGAACTGGGGGAAGATGCAGTCACCTAGAGAGCAAACTCAGCCCAAAATGTAACAGCCATCGACACAAAGTACGAGCGTACCAAAGTACCGGCATCAAAAACATCAATGTTGTCAATCAAAAGAATTTGGCGGACCGGGGAAAATTTATAGGTTAAATGTTGGTCACAGCAGTCCGTTGTTAATTATTCAAGTTGTTAAAAATAAAATAAGGCTCGAAATTAAAGACCTCATTAACGCAGGTAAGGATAGGGCTCTTTTTAGCTTTCGTTATCTCAAGTTTTTCTAATAGATTTAGTTTTTTACTTTTGTGACATTCATGCAAAACATTAACATTTTCAGATGGCGAGAACTGGTGTTTTGATTCAAGTAGATGGTTCGCAAAAGCAGACTTAGTGTTGGTTATATCAGTGTTCTGGTATTTATTAAATAAGCTAAGATGTTCATGAACTCTGCTGGCGATTCTCCTGCCCGATTGTCCAACATACACCGCCGGACAATCCCCACAATGTAGTGAATAAACTCCTGATTTTGAAAGAGGGTCTACTTTATCTTTAGTGTTGATTAAATGTCGCTTAAGAGTGTCACTGGTCCTGAATGCTACTGCGATGTTGTGAGGTTTAAAAAATTTTGCTAGTTGTGAGGAAATGTTGCCGAAATAAGTTAGAGCTCTATAATTTTTGTTTTCCTGTGTATTAGCATGTATGATGTTATAGGTTAGTTTATATTTGTTTACAAACTTAAAATAAAGTTTATTGATTAATCTCAAAGGGTATCCATTATTTCTGGCAATCAGTTTTATTATATTAAATTCCTTAGTGAACGCATCTCTAGACAAAGGTAGCTTGAAAAGTCGGTAGAAAAGGGAATTGAAGGTGGCAAACTTATGAGAAAAGGGAGAATTTGAATCGTACTGAATAATGTTATCTGTAAAAGTTGGTTTTCTATAGACTTCAAAGTTAATTCTGTTGTTATTTCTTATCAACAGTAAATCTAAAAAAGGTAATTGCCCATTATTTTCGATCTCAAGTGTAAATTCAATATTCTGGTGTAAATCGTTAACGAAACTGAGGAAATCTCTTAAATCTGAATCACTGCCATTCCAAACTATACATACGTCATCAACGTATCTTTTATATGCAAGCAAAAACCCCGCGAATCTACTATTCATGATTTTGCTCTCTAATTCGCTCATAAACACCTCGCTCAAAAATGGGGAAAGACAAGAACCCATTGCCAATCCTGACCTTTGCTTAAACATTCTCTGATTAAATTGAAAGAAGTTTTGTTCTAGAACTGTAGATAATAACAATGTTAAGTCTGATATTAATAAACTGGGCAAACCCTTCTTTCTTAGCAATCTATCAACTAAATTGACGCAATCAGCTGGAGGGATGCTGGGAAATAAATTATTCACATCAAGTGATATCAATCTCGCGTCTGGTGGAAGTTCTATATTTTTTAAGTAATTCGAGAACTCAAGGGAGTTTTTAGTTGAATAGATGTTCTCAAAATTTGTGGTCTTTCTGAGAATATCATTAAGCCAAGAAGAAATTTTGTAGCATGGAGAGTCAACAAAGGATACCACTGGTCTTATGGGCATATTAGCTTTATGTACTTTGGGTAATCCATATAATAGAGGGGTTTTAGGATTCATTGGGTACAGTTTGTATTTATTTGTACCAAAGTATTCCAGGGTTGTTAGAGTTTTATCTAGAATATTTTTAACTTTGGTAAAATAAGCACTAGTAGGATCCCTACTAATGGCACAAAAGTCCCCCGAATTCAGAAAATCCATAACCCTACCCATGTAATCTGTTCTTGTCATAATTATTAAACAAGAGCCCTTATCCGCCTTGGTCAAAATCAAATCGTTTTTCCTTATTTTATCGTTCAGCGACTTTAAATGTATTTTATTGTGATGATTGAATTTATTATTAATTATTTTATTAGAATTCAAGAAGCTGATGATCTTAGCTCTCAAGATATTTTTATTAGCGATATCCGTGTTTTGGATTATATTTTCTGCTTCCACAGCCAACATTTCTTTAACATGAGAATCAGTTTTGTGAGGAAAATTAAACTTAAGATTTAAAGAAAGGATATTTTCTTCCTTCTTATTAAAGTGGACATTAGTTAGATTTATGAACTAATGTAAAGATAAAGTAGACCCTCTTTCAAAATCAGGAGTTTATTCACTACATTGTGGGGATTGTCCGGCGGTGTATGTTGGACAATCGGGCAGGAGAATCGCCAGCAGAGTTCATGAACATCTTAGCTTATTTAATAAATACCAGAACACTGATATAACCAACACTAAGTCTGCTTTTGCGAACCATCTACTTGAATCAAAACACCAGTTCTCGCCATCTGAAAATGTTAATGTTTTGCATGAATGTCACAAAAGTAAAAAACTAAATCTATTAGAAAAACTTGAGATAACGAAAGCTAAAAAGAGCCCTATCCTTACCTGCGTTAATGAGGTCTTTAATTTCGAGCCTTATTTTATTTTTAACAACTTGAATAATTAACAACGGACTGCTGTGACCAACATTTAACCTATAAATTTTCCCCGGTCCGCCAAATTCTTTTGATTGACAACATTGATGTTTTTGATGCCGGTACTTTGGTACGCTCGTACTTTGTGTCGATGGCTGTTACATTTTGGGCTGAGTTTGCTCTCTAGGTGACTGCATCTTCCCCCAGTTCAATATACCTTGGACTTGTTTGACGAACCTTATACTATTAGTTTTTTGTCATACCGTTTTTGTTTATATACAATTCTTAGTTTAAGTTCTGACTGTCATGTAGTGATGTAATTGTAACGTTTATCTATTTTTTTTGTTTTGTTTTATATTTTGACATTTTTATTCTTTTTGAAAAATTTTTTAAATGTTTTTTTGGTGTATCAGGTGGGTTTACTAGTAGATTTGTTTACTTTAATGCGTGATTAGTGACTTCTTTTTAGGTCTGATGATGCCTTATAGGCGAAACATGTAACCCATTAATTGTGTTAAATATTAAATTTATTGAGACCGGGACTTTGTGTTGGTTCTTTTGCTTCAATATTATATTCAGGTCTCTTAGAGAAATATGGACACTTTTTTTGATTTTTTACTTTTACTTTGTAAACCTCACTTTTTAATCAACCCCATAAATTGTAGTTCAACGGCGTAAGGTCTGGCGATCTGGGAGGCCAACTAATAGGACCAATCTAAACCCCTGGAAACCTTTGGTCTAAATATTGCTTGACCCGACGATCGAAATGATAATATATTTCAATTCTGATGTTTAAAGGAATCTCCTCCAGTAGTCCTTGCAATTCATTTTGTAAAAAACTTAAGTAGTGATCTCGTGTAAGGCGATTTTCCAAAAGAAAAGGGGCAATTAAATTATTATCGATCATGCCGCACCACACGTTTACTGAAAACCTGTGTTGAAAATTACTTTCGACTATTGCGTGAGGATTTTCGTCCGACCATACATGGGAGTTTCGATTATTATTGATGCCGTCACGGGTGAATGTAGCTTCATCAGTAAAAATTATGTGCGGTAAAAGATGACGATTATTAATTATCCACACACAAAATTGCATACGCTTGGCGTAGTCTCCAGGTTGAAGGTTCTGTACACGCTGTACATGGTCCGGGTATAAGCCTTGCTCGTAAAGCGTATTGATCACTCTTTTTTGGGGAATCCCCAACTGAATTTCAATTATTCGTGAGCTTGTTGTCGCATCCTCTTCTACTAAAGCTAGAACATTATTTTCTATCTTCTAAATCCTGTTGAATGGCTCGTTCGGATGTTACATTAGCACTCGGAAGCATTCCGGTCTCGCAGAGTTTGTTGAAAACTCTGATAAAGGCCTTTCTGTTCGGTGTTCTTTCATGTGGAAATCGTTCGCAATATTCTTGAGCAGCCACTGTAGCATTCCCATTACACAAATCATAAATAAAAACCATATTGGCGTATTCAAGATGTAAATAAATGTGTGGCATTTTATAAAATTAAAATGATACAAACCCGAAAGTTAACGGTGAATCAATGTAACATTTTATACTGACACTAATAGGATAGTGACAGCACAACAATCAAAAGCAAACCATAATAACATTTATTACAGGAAAGCTAAATTAATGCAATATCTTGTTTTTGCCTTATAACTTGAAAACAAATGAATATTGGATAACAACATTTCAGTTTTTTTTTATTATTTTGATGCATAGACTACACCCTTAGCACATTCCTCCCGACTCACCATGTATATAATAATGTGTCGTTTTTAATTTATATGTTTTTCTGCCTTCTTTTGGGTAGATAATTAAAAACATATTTAACATTCTCATTGCCACTTTTTCTCTTCCTTTATACTGTGGTATCAGATTTGGAGTCCGGCGTTTCGCCCTTTTTTTTTTTTTTTTTTTTTTATGATAAGGCACAGCACTACAGGATAAATCCTTTATGGCGCTCTAGGAGCGGTGCGTGTGCGCGGAAACGATTCACGTTGGTCTTGAATCTTTGGAGATTATACTCGTTGGGGAACACGATCTCAGGGAGGCCGTTCCAGAGTGATGACGTTGAGTTGGCGCCATCATGAGTTATTTTTTAATACGAGCCTGGATTTTTGTTTCATCTTTAAAATTCCCAAAACGTATTAGGGTTGGCTAGTAAGATTCTGCAGAAATTTACGTTGCGGATGTAAAAGGGTTGTTGTCTATCTAAAATAATTCCATACCCTAGATAAAATAGCGCCTACTTTATAGAAAGGAACAAATTAAAAGCAAAGTTTACATGGTTTTAGAAGAAAGCCAGTCAAACTTTTAAATACAGACCTGGCGTAAAACTTTGTGCGATTCTGCTTCTGTTACACGGTTGCCATATTTTTTTCTGGGCTTTTCAAATATACCGTGTTTGCGTACGTTTCTATCCAATTTTTGAAAAATCCTTCTGTCGGGATGCTGTCTTTCGGAATACTCCTAAAATTACCTTTGCGAAGCTATTACTGAGTTTTTGTTACAGCTGTAATAAACGTTTATTATATCACTTTTTCCCACTAGAAAATCCCATTTTAGATTTTTAAAGGATCAATTTGTAACATACTTTCGCTTATGAAAATTCGCCATAATTTATTTGTTTTTTTTTTCAATGGCAAGCTATGATGAAGAAGTTGATTTTATATAAACGCCCTGGGATTAGACATAAAAGAAACAATTTTTACATTTTTCTTAAAAAAGAAAACGATTTTTTATCTAATTTTAGCTGATTAAAATAGAAATAATAATTAAACAAATATTATGAGCATGAGCGGAAAGGTCGATGCATACCAGCGTGCAAATGGAAATGTCTTTTAAACGTCTTAAACAAAATCGTCATGATATTTTATAGTGAATGTGTGCAGTCAACCCTGGTGATTTCAAAAATAAAATAAGAAATCCAGGTCCGTATTAAAAAATAATGATGATGGGGCCCAAAGACGAAACGTCGGATTAGAAATCTGAAACCACAGAAAAAAAAGTGGCAATAAGAATGTTAAATTTGGTTTCATTTATCTATTCAAATAAAGGCAAGAGAACATAGAAATTAGAAACACCAAATTAGGGCTTTTTCGAATATCTTCGAATGTAGTCAAAATACACGAATCTTCTTGACAGCATATTGATCGGCATTAAATTGCGCAACTTTGCCCTAATTTAAACTTCCGTGCACCTCGAATTTGTAACACCCTGTATATACCGCGTGTCCAGAAAAGTTCTAGACATAAAGATCGACACATACAACGCAAAATTGTCGACTACAAAAAATTGATAAAACTTCTATCAGTGCAAACATGGAGTGCGGTACTGAATGAATACAATCCTAATTTGGCAGCACATATTTTTTTGTCAATTTTGGCAGAAAATATTAAACTATCAACAAGTATAACTGTACCAAAAAAAAATTTAACTAAGTTAAAACCTTGGGTAACTATGGGAATAATTAACTCAATTAAAAAAAGGGATTCATTGAAGAAAAAGATAGTAAAAAAAGTTAATGTGTCTGCAACCGAACTAACACGGTATAACATGTATAGAAATAAATTAAATAAAATTATCCAGCATGCTAAAAGAATCTACTATAAAAATATTTTAAACAATGCACAGGGTGACACAAAAAAGACTTGGGCTGTAATTAAAGAAGTCACAAATATTAAATCTAAACAGTATGAAAACATTGCACAAATAAGGGGTGATGATGATGACTACATTAGGAACAACTTTGATATGGCTGAATACTTTAACAGCTATTTTTGTCATATTGGAACTGAAATGGCTGCTAAAATTGACAATACACATAATAAAGTAAAAGCTGATGATCCGTTCATGCCGCAGTCCATGTTTCTCACACCAGTGAATGACGCTGAATTGATAGAGGTTATTAATAGTTTAAAAAATAAAAATAGCACGGGACCAGATGAAATTTCTTCAATCTTAATCAAAAATATTCATCATGTAATTTTAAAACCTCTTAAGCATGTCATTAATCAAATTTTTAGTACGGGTGTTGTGCCCGACACCTTTAAGGAGTCGGTAATAACACCAGTTTTTAAGGGTGGGGATAGGGATCTAGTGGGTAATTACAGACCAATATCGCTTATAAATTCATTGGGAAAAATCTTTGAAAAATGTTTCAAGGTGAGATTGGTCAAATTTTTGGAAGGATTTAATATTTTGAGTGAAAATCAATATGGTTTTCGGACAGGCAAGAGCACTGAGATGGCTATTTTCAGTTTGGTGAATCACCTAAACGACAATTTAAATAAGGGTAGGAGATGCTTGGCGGTATTTTTGGACCTCGCCAAGGCTTTTGATACTGTCGATCATAACATACTTTTTACAAGACTGGAGAGAATGGGAGTGAGGGGTGTCTGTTTGGGATTGATCCGGAATTATCTTACAGGACGAACTCACATTACAAAAGTTAATGGTACTTTAAGCACTCCACTAGTTAGCTCGATTGGAGTACCACAGGGCACGGTTCTAGGACCAATTTTATTCCTTGCTTATATAAACAGCATTTTTTTATTGAATATTGATGCGAAAATTATTTCATATGCTGATGATACAGCAATAGTTTTTACAGGACAACACTGGGAACAAGTTTCAAATAATGCCTCCAGAGGATTAAGTATAATTCGTAGTTGGTTGGATAGCAACCTTCTCTCTCTTAACGTCATGAAAACTAAATTTATTTCATTCTCTATTACAAGTGTTAACTTAAATAAATATAAAAATATTATTATACATTCTCCATTTTGTTTGTCTCAAAACTGTGTAAATTGTACATGCAGGGAAAGTATTGGCTCGGTGGAGTGTTTGAGGTATTTGGGAGTGATTGTGGACCAACATCTCAGATGGAATAAACATGTTGAAATGCTAACAAAAAAACTAAAAACCCTACTACCCATCTTCTATCAATTAAGAGATATCCTAACACACCACACCTTACTAACATCAGTATATACATCACTTGTGGAATCGATCCTGAGGTATGCTTTGGTTATATGGGGAGGTTCAACAGACAGTACGATAAGTCCACTCAGAGTTTGCCAAAACTCTATAATTAAGGTTATGCTCAAAAAGGAAAGACGGTTTGCAACAGAAACGCTGTACAGGGACTCCGGATTGTTGAATCTTAGGCTACTATATGTTTTGTGTGGTGTTGTGTTTGTTTACCTACACTTTGACCCTGTCCAAAACCTGGTAGCTCATGCTTATAATACTAGAAAGAAAAGTAATAAAGAAATGTCACAAAACTTCTTCACTACAACATTTGCACAAAATTTTTTGTCTTTTAATGGACCCAAATATTTCAATAAGCTTCCTGTTGAAGTTCGTATGATAGATAAACCTAACAAATTCAAAATGATGGCCAAAAAGTATATTACCTGTAATCAAGAAAAGTTTACATGAATTTTCTTCTCATCTTTTGTTTGTAACCCGCTCATCGACCTACACCCTATAAATATAATATACCACTCTCTGTCGGTCTCAGCCGTCTCAGCCACGCCTAGTATAAACTAACAATGCATCTTGGATTATTTCTCCGTTGCCATAGATGAATTACAAGATTTAAGAACTGTCCAATAAAAACTTTGTAGGTGGAGCACAGTACAAATTTTTCAAAATTTAGGTGCTCCTCTCTCTTACCTAGTATTCTATATTTTATTGTTAATCAATTGCATTTCTTAAAACAATAGTTTTAGAATTTTTTATGTAATCAATTCTCGTAATATATTTGAATTTGAATTTGAATTTGAAAAATATGGGAATTTTCTTTATTGTTGATTTTACGAAAAAAAGTTATTCTTTATAAAAAGTTCTGCTTGATGCGCAAATAATATTGACATATCAAAACCTAAGATATCATGTACAGGGCGGCAAAAAAATATAGAAACACAGAATTACGTCAAGAGGAAAGTACCCTCAATTTTTATTTTAAAGCAAATTGTTATAAGAAAACTTTACTAAGGACTACAAAACGTGGTCTTGTTGGAAACCAATTACGTAAAAAACATAATGCGAGATTATTTTATGTTCTAAAATCAACCTATCTACCTATCAGGAATATTAAAAACATTTAATGTCCTTAGAGCAAAATTAAATTGTGATTGTGAATAATTAACAATATTTTAAAATATTTAAAAACTTTTTCCATGCAAGCTATAGTACGCCTTGTAATTTCTCTTACTGTCGCCCGTATCGTATTGGGAGTGATTTCTTGGACACAGTTTGTTATTACTGCTTCAAGATGGCCAATATCCTGAAAAGATCTATGCCCATACACCATTTCTTCTAATCGGCCCCATAAAAAGAAGTCCAGGGCTGTGATGTCAGGCGACGTGGCTGGCCAAGGAATATTTGAACGTCTGCCTATCCAATGGTGCGGAAATACTTCATTTAAATACCCAGTTACTGTGTTAGTACTATGACATGGGGCTCCATCATGTTGATACCAAATGGTACGTCTTATATTTAGTGGCAGCTCGTCAAGAAATCGAGACAACTGGTTCCTTAAGAAATCCAGGTAAATGGCAGCATTTATATTTTGTCGGAAAAAGTATGGTCCAAAGATCCGATCATTAAAAATGCCACACCAAACATTGGTTTTAAATGAATATTGACTACGGCATTCGATTATAAAGTCTGGATTGTTGTCACTTCACCACCGACAATTTGGGGAGCATACCACGCCGTTGGAAGTAAACATGGCTTCATCTGTAAATAATATTTTTCTTGCAAAAAAAGGATCAACTTCACACTCGCCTTGGAACCACGCGCAATAGGAATAGGAAACGGGATTTAAAATCTCTAGGAAGAAGCGTGTGAATGTATTTCGGTTTATATGGATGGAATTTATTTATTTTTAAAATATTACTATCAGTAGACTTTTTGACGTCGATTGGAACAGTTTTTCTTAAAGACATTTTCGGGTCTTCGATAACCGTTTGCATTACATTCTACATTGAGTTGCTTTTCTTCTCTTGTGGACCATTTGTTGTGTTGCTTCTTAAATACATTTTCGACGGAACCACTAGCTTTAAATTTATTCATTACGTTTACTTTAGTTGCGCTACATACCATTTTTCAGGGTGTCTAGTATTAAATATGAGTGTGGCCTCCCTAATAGATTTATAGTGATCTCCGACGATAAGTACAATTTCTATTTTTTGCTCCTGCAGCGTTAACTTTACAACCATGACGAAAGTGACGAAACTAACGAAAAACTCTTGTTAATAAGTCGAAACATAGTAAAGGATTTTTGACTAAAATGTCAATATTCGTTACTATAGTATTGCACATAGTTGTTGCAAAATTGTTGCAGGTAACTGTTAAAGAAATAAATTTAAAAAATATTTTTCAAAGGCTTTTTGATGGTACCCTGTAAATTAAAATATTTCAACGAAAAACTGTATCTGCCCACGTTTTGTAGTGCTTAGTAAAGTTTTCTTATAACAATTTGCTCTAAAATAAAAATTGAGGGTACTTCCCTCTTAACGTAATTCTGTGTTTCTATATTTTTTGGCCGCCCTGTACATGTTGTCTTAAATTTTGATATGTCAATAATATTTGCGCATCAAGCAGAACTTCTTATAGGGAAAAACTCTTTTTAGGTAAAATAAACAATAAAGAAAATTCCCATATATCTAGAACTTGTCTGGACACGCTGTATATTCAGTGTTGAGAAAGTTTAATCGTTCCACTATTAACCGTTTTTAAAGAAATAGAAGAAAATGCAAAATTGTCTATTTGACACGGCCACTATAGTTGGAGTCGAGCAAATATTTGACGCGTGACACTTCCATCTTGTCATATTTGTCCAATACTAGTTATTTCGATTTCACCAACTTTATTACAGCTGATACTTAGTCAGGGCCGGACTGACGAATATTGTTATTTATAAACCTTTGCAGAAAATGATTGCTGGGAAATTTTTCTAAGAATATGAATTATAATATAAATAAATTTGTTTTGATAAATTCTGTGCATTGTAATGGTGGGATTCAGAATTGACCATTAATATCACAGGTCTTAACAAAAGCAATTGGAATAAATAAAATGCGGATCTGCAGCCCATATGATTTGACCAAATCGACGAGAATTCACGTGAGGTAACTCGGTTTATGTATATCTCTTTTTAGTCATATAAAAGGATAAAGATACAAATACTTCGAGTGGGTGGTAATTATTATAATATAAATTAGCCATTAGTAACTTTTATATTATGAGTTGCCTGCCGTATTTGACACCCATGACAATATGGAAGTGTCACGCGTCAAATATTTGCTTAACCCCAACTATATCACGCCGACGCAAGGCGCACAAGTCTTTGGGCCCGATTGTAACAACAGCTTGAAATATTTCACACATTACTTGATATTGTCGTAGTAAGCCAAACTTTAATCAAAAATACGGTATCTGTTGTGCTTAAATTAATTGTTGCCGAGTAACTGGGCATAAAACAAGTGTAGTAATGTTGACCCACATTTTGTTTATTGTCGTGTCAAATAAAATAATATTCCATAAAAAAGTTATTGTCCCAGTATAGTGGCTGCATAAATGTAAAATAACTCAACTTAATTACTTGTTTATAACATGTGCATACAATTGTTTACAACTGTAAAATGTAAAAATACTGCATCATTACCTATAATATACAATATAACAATATTGTGCTTTCTTTTCAAAAATATTGCACAACGTTTATTTGTTTGGTAGCAACAAGCACTGTAAAATGCAACTGCGTTTAATCTACCATGGCTAAGTTGAAATGAATTGTCTTTTTCCTAATATGTTAATATTAATTTAAGAATGTAAATAACGCGCCTTAAATATCACAATAATTCTAAGAAAACCTTAAGTCATAGTTAACAAATCTTAGAGGAATAAACATACAAAAAATACATAAAGAGTGATCCAAAGATGTATATATGCCAATTTCTATCGAATGTTAAAGTAGAAAACCTGGGACTTCGTTTAGATCACTATAATAAGAAGACGGGATATCTAGCCAGATCTAGGTTAAATGGGATGTGATGAATACGATATCAAGGTATATGAAACAATCCTGAATAGAACATATATTTTCTGTGCAAAATCACAAAACTGTAAAGAGTTTTTGAGCTGAAGAACAAATTGGATTCCGGTCCCGCTCAACAACAGATCACTTACTTTGTTTGTCACAAATTATTGAAGAAACTACAGCTGTGTATAAGGAATCGCTTAAGTCGAACTAACCTGAGCTAACTTGAAAATGCTCTACTACTCGCCCCTTCACTCTACGGTTTAATAGTTTCATCTACGGGTAGCGCTATTCGTCGAATAATATCTATTGAAACAATTAATAGTCGACACAATTGAAACTATAGCATATTACCAAAACGGTATGCCAATATTTTTATTTATTGTTATCCAGTTAAAGGACTGTAGTAGTAAATATTTAAAAAATTACCTCAATAGAATAAAATGCAATACCGATCAAAATATAATAACAATATGTTTTTTTTCAAACCCCTTATTTTCCATTATTTAAAGTTGACTTTGTTGATTAACAGACCTTGATGCATTTTAATTTAAAAAATAATTAAATCCAACCCTGAATCAACATAAACGTACACCTAAAATAAAAGTAATTAGATAGGGACACAAGACATGCCATAAAATACTGGAAATTGTCATAAGTCTGTCCTATTCATATATCAGGCAATAACAATAACGTTAAGAACTATCGACCAATCAGTATTCTTTCGGCTATACCTAAACTATTTGAGCACTGCATTGAAACTGTTCTAATCAATGCCTTTCAGCAAATAGTGGTGAGTAATCAGCATAGATTTACCTCTGGTCGCTCTGTTAATACAAATTTGTTTCTTTTTATTAATCGTATCAATAATGCTTTTGATAAGGGTGCTGAGACCCACGCTATCTATAAAGACTTTAGCAAGGCTTTCGATAAGGTGAACCATACCATTCTGCTTTCTAAGCTGTTCAATTACGGGCATATTACTCTCTTGGCTACAATCATACCTCTCTGATAGAAAGCAACAGGTTGAGATCGAGGATTATCTATCGGAGCCATTTATAGTTACCTCGGGAGTTCCCCAGGGATCTCATCTGGGGCCCCTCTTATTTAATCACTTTATTAATGACAATGACTTGGGTGGTATGTTGACCTCTGATCACTTACTATTTGCCGACGATTTCAAAATTTTCACTCAAGTTACATCTTTTTAAGATGCCATCTCGTTGCAAAACGATATTATCACTGTGTTTTCCTGGTGTCAACTTAATGGCATGTCACTGAATATCGACAAATGTTGCTTTATGAGGTTCAGCAGATTTAGAAAATTGTTTCCTCATCAGAATGTCATCAATAATGTTGCTCTAAAAGAGGCGACTGTGGTTAAAGATCTTGGCGTGTACTTGGATACACAGTTAACATTTTTTGAACACTTTAATAAAATAACGTCTAAGGCGAACAGGATGCTGGGATTTGTTAAGAGATCGTGTAGGGACTTCAAAAATGTAACAGCTGTAAAAATATTATATATTTCCTTTGTCAGGTCCATCTCGGAGTGCTCAAGCAGAGTTTGGTCGCCGTACTATGATATTCATATCAATAGGCTGGAAAATATTCAGAAAAAGTTCATCAAGTTTTCCAGACATATTTTTTTTAACGCTGGAATCAACTTAACCGACAACCAGGCTAAGACTTATCTAAATCTGACAACGCTTTTCCTTCAAAATATTGAATAATATTATTAAGGGCCCTGAATGTTTGGAAACTTTTCACATTCATGTTCCTAGTTACCAGACTCGTAATCCTTCTTTCCTGCACGTTTCATTTAGCAAAACGAATTATCTGGCACATAGTCCTATATACAGGATGTCGACAAACATCAATAAATTTTATAGTTGCTTACATTTCTTTAATCAGTCTGATGATAAGTTTTGAATTATTGCCAAAAGAGCTATCCTAGGTTAGCTAGTCTATTTAATTTTGTAATTTGTAAATGCTTTATATCATAAAAATGCTGTTACGTAAATAAATAAATAAAGAATAAATAAATAAAAAAGTCTAACCTCTACCAACTAGTTTCTTAGCTGGAAAATAGTGTATCACAAATGACATTTGAACCATGATGGAAAAGAGACTAACGAAACAAGTACTGTTTACGATAGAAACCACATGAGCGAGGTAATAAAGAAGAAGAGGGGTCTCGAGGAGGACCAATTGGACCTCTGAAAACGTCGGAAAATATTGTGTACCATTTAAATATATAATTCATTGGCTATTTTATGTTTTAATAGTGGAAAGTATAATAATTTCCATGCAAAACAACGTAATTTTTTAACAGCATGCTCAAATTAAATTTCTTTAGTATTTTAGTCACAAAAATGTAGACAATGAAGTTCCCACGAACTTATTACTATTTTATCTATCTTTATTTTTTTCGTGAAGCAAGAAGTCATTTTAACGGTCCATTTAAGCATGCAACCGCGCTCTTTCTGCGAAAAAGGAGTGTGGGTGGTTTGATATATTCTTTAACATTTTACCATCACTATCTGTTAAATCTTTCCCATGCACTTATTAGCAAACCCAAACTATTCTTATAATAAACACTCCTTGTGACATTTTTGTTTGCAACAGTTTTCATTAAATATCAGACTATTGGTATGGGGGCACAAGAAACAGCTTTAAATGTAACAATTAAGTACGGAGTAATCACGAACATAATATGGTATGTAACGGCATTACGTCACATTGCCAGATACAAGCGAACATTTTGATTTTTTAAGGACTTACTTGCAAACTCTAAATATGTTACCAAATCTAGTTGACAAGAAATAACTAATTTGTTATTAGCAAAGGTGTCAAAAGTTACATTTACACTAAATCGACAAGTCATACGGATATTTCTCTTATATCTGCATTGTATATTCTTCTTCTTTGGTTTATGTCATCTGGATGCAATTACAACTATATTAACTAGTAATCTTCTTTTTGGCTTTTGACTTTTTTCATTTTTTCATGACGCTTTGCAAAATTAAATACATTAAGTTGTTTTACAATACAAACCATATCTTTGGAAGTAATTCTAAAGTAGTTTACCCTAATCAGTCAGTCATTTACGATTTCCTGACGATTTTGCTGTCATTGGCTACCCTGCATACCTTACGAATGTCATTAGGCAAAACCGAAAGTCGTAAGAAGATATCCAGGTGAATATTATTAATTACCTCATAGAGAGAACTCCAATTTCATAAGTTTAATGCCGGTTGTACAATCCGCCCTTAAGCCCGAGTTCAGCTAAACTCAGATGCGTCTTAATCCGCTACCTAAATTCATCGAGGGTTGTACAAGTTTAATTGAACTTGACTTTCTTAAGTAAAGTTTAGTGCACAAAGTGGCAACGTTGGACTAGAGTATCGACCTACTATATTATTCAGTAATTCTAGAAACTCCTCATCATCAGTAGTATTTTCGAAATCCATTTTAAATTAATGAAAACTTTCTATCATAAACATCAGACTTAACTTCCTAGGTTATTTAACAGAAGATCTGTATGATAAGCTTAGTTTTACTTCTAAGCCGTGGTTGTTCAACACTATAAGCTAGTTTAAGGTTACCATTTCTATAAGGCCAACTTAAACCTTGTTTGTAAAACCGGACACAAGAGGAATAGATCCTACGTTGGTGCCTTTCATGAAGTTGGGATTTATTGTTAAATCCCGATTCGAAGAGTTATTACCTTATAACCCTTTGAAGAAACATATGTAAATCCTTTTGGTGCTCCCCTATGGCCTTAAATCAATGTCGATTACTTATAATTTGGCAAACAGTCTACACACCACACTGAGTACAAAGAGTATTTTAAAAGTTTGGAGCGAAGATATTCAAGGAAGAACTGAACTAGAAAATAGAAGGATTAGACTCTCTAGAAATTGTAAAAATGAATCCTGTTGTTTGAGACAAATTTATTTCACTTATCTATACATGTAATTAAGTTATTAATCTAAATCTTAAGGCTCTTAATGTCGAAACCATTATTCCTGTTTTCGGTTTAGTGTACTGCACGTAAGAATATTACACAACAACCAGTTTAAATATCAGGGACGGGTATACATATTATTATATTTTAATGAAAACCACTTGAAACTCAACAACCAATTAACCAATTGACAAGAAGGGAATTTATGCTGTTATAATATTGGTACCACCTAATTAATTCATGCAATGCTTAAATCCTACGCAAAATGTTTTTACAGAATTAAAGTTTACGCTATTTTCTATGATTCTATGAAGTAATTAGCATATTCACAGAAACACCTGCAGTCATTCAAGCGAGAGAATTTTTAAAAAAACGACTCTTAATTTTCAAATAAGTGTGTCAAGAAATAAAATGTTATATCCGTGGAAATTGAAATGTTATACCTATGCAATTAAATAATGTATTTTATTGCAATTTAATTTGCAATAATTATTATTAATTGTCATATTGTGTACGTATTCAAGAGTATTCAAGGGTGCCCTGAGCCCTATCTAGGAATGAAAATAACCCAATATGGGACCGTCGATAAAGCAAATAAAGATAGGAACAATCAAGTCAGGAAAACAATTTATCTACTGATCGAGGTACAATAGTATCATAATCGGTGATTTTCGTAGTCATTGATATATTATCTAATATTGGGATTGGGATTAAAGTAGGTGCCTTAAAATCTATTGTTCCAAGAAATATAAGACATTTATTAACTTTTGCTATGTCGTAATGCAACTGTAACAAAGACAAATACAGGGTGTTTCCTAACTACGGTACGAAACTTCAGAGTGATACGTAAAGTCTTTTTAAGAAAAAAAGTTCCTATGAACATATTTCTAAGATACAGGGCGTTGAAGTTTAAAAAAAAACGGTCATAAATATCCTTAAACCGATTATTATTAACCGACCATTATAATTATTTTTCCTTTTGGCAGTAGGGTTAGTACATAAAGCAAATGCGCTCTCGTCTACATTGAACACGCAGGAGGAAGCATCTAATATGTGCAATAATTCTTGCTATTTTAAATCATCTTTTATCTTTCTAAACCAATTTCGGATTTCTTTTTCACTGGAGGAAATCCAGCTTTGGATATGCTTTTAATCCGTTTCACAAGTTCCTATTCCCTCTAGCAGACAAGATCGATTTTGAAGCCATACGTCAGCACTCAGGTGATGAGCCCGGTACGTTATACAAGTGTGATTCGCGTTATCCCAAATACCGAACTTGCTAAGGAATACAATAAATTTCCAATCTTTATTCCGGATAAAGTTCTGGTTTGTCCGTATTGCAGTTGCTGAAAAGAAAACAGCTTATTATTTAATGAGAAAGGCCTTTCAATACAGCTTTAATTATAGTCAGCATAGCAGTAAAAAACAGATATTTATGATGATAGTGTTAAAAGTATCATTTTATTCTGTGGGAAGTTCGAAGGGTTGTATAACGAGCTGTTTGAGAAACACGTCTTCTAGTAATCAAAGTAATAAACATAAATTAATCTGTCATCGTCGCAACGACGTCTGCGAATCGGCAACGCTGCAATAAAGGAAAAACGCCGCCCGTATTCAAGAGTCCTTCAGTGTACTGGCGTAGCAACAAGATATTTTTATTCTATTCTCGGAAAACATCAAGCATTCTGTAAACATTAAAAGGTGCTATATTCTAAACTAAATAATATTAAATTCACGTCTACGAAAACAGTTAATCTGTAGCTTTTCAATAGGTTTGCGGCTTCAAGAATATGCGAATTAATTTCTGTGATGTGTTAACCGACAAAGGGCAATACCATTTAATCCTTAACGGATGCTTCGATCTCTCTATTGGTAGTAAACAAGTATGTCTGCCAACCTGGACGGACGCGACATCCATTGGTTGGTCAAGACAAATCAGTATCCTGTTAGACTTCAAAGCTCCACGTGGCTAAAACAATAATAGCACGTGTTTTGATCTGACATGTGTGTCAGGCAAAGTGATTATCTAATGTTAAAGTAATTGATATTTTAGGGACGAGTGCCCGGTAACACAGGTTGCTATTTTTTTAAACGTACAGTAGAAGTAAATTTCGCAGTTATATTCTCATTTATTCTCTATGGTATAAACCAATGGAATATATCTCGGTGCAGTACTTTAGGGTTGTTAAGATGATGTATTCGGGTTTAACAATGTAAATATCGTAATATTGTGAAAAGGACATAGCAAAACTAGTTGCGATTAATTGGTCTAGCAAAAATAAAACGAACCAACCTTATAATGTGGGTGATACAGTGTTTATGTGAGGCCAGGGCGAACCCCTGTCTGAAACACGAGCGTAGAGAGAAAGTAATCCACTTTTAACAAACACTAGTATGATAAAATGACATTTTAGACTGACAACAAGTGTTTGTAGATAGAGCTTCTTTAGTTAAGTTTTGTGTTAGGTATATTATTATGTGTGTAATGACAAGAGTTTGTGTCAATGGATACAGAAGCAAAGTTATAGTGGGACAGGACTACTCAAATGTTTTTGAAATTAATAATGGGCTAAAACAGGGCGACGCCCTTTCACCTCTGCTGTTTAACATCGCACTTGAATATGTTATCAGAAAAGCCGAGATACGTAACCACGCAAACCTTTTTGGAAACAATGAACCAAAATTACTACTGGCGTTTGCAGACGATGTAAACATGGTTGGCAACAATAACCACCAAGGAGATCTTTATTGGATTTAAAAACAAAGCACACACCTTTGGGTTAAGAATTAACAAAGAAAAACTATGTATATGTACACAACCAGAGACAGCAGGAACAGAGATAGAATAGGACAAAACATCACAATGGCAGACTATAACTTCGAACGGGTCAAGAAGTTTAAGTAAATACTTGTGGGCAACATTATCAGAAAATACAGACGGAGCAGAAGAGATAAATTGCAGAATACAAGCAGGGAACAGATGTACATATGTTTGCAATGTATGAGCTTCTCAAATCAAAACAACTGACACGGACAACTAAAATCTCAATCTACAAGACCATAGTAAGACCAGTGGTGATGCATGACTGTGGAACATGGACACTGACCGTGGCAAACGAGGAGAGACTGCGCACCTTTGAACGCCGAGCACAAAGGAAAGTATATGGAGCGATCTGGGATGAAACATCGAGACGGTACCGATTGCGTAGCAATAGAGAACTAGAAGAACAATATGGACCGGCCAACATCATTAGAGAAGTTAAAGCAAGGAGACTACAGTGGGCAGGCACGTAAGACGTCTTCCTGATGATCGTGGGGTGAAGCTGGCTTTTGAGGAGGCTCCTGTAGGAAAACGACCGCTAGGCCGTGCACGCCTGCGGTGGAAGGACAATGGAGACATGTAGTCTTGTCGGCAAAAACCCACCTAGGGTTGTAAGCCACGGAGTAAGTAAGTAAGTATATTATTATGTCAATTACTAAAACTTTTTCTAAAAATAAATTATCAATTTATGACACATTACGAAATTTTATCGATTTTTCTACCCAAAAATTGGCAGACTCATATTTTTATTTTATTTCATTTTTTTATGATTTTACGAAATTTGCTGGAAAGCCAATTACATGAAACACAGAAGATATTCATGAAAAAGGTACTTCTTACTAGGTACCCACATTTTTTAAAGCATTTACTTCATCGTTTTAACACTTCTTTTAGTGTAATAACCCGGCCAACTGTCAAAATTTCAAGGTGAAGGACATATAATTTGGTCCCCATTTATTCAATGCTAAACTCAAGATTTTGTCGCTTCTCGTTGTTTGCTTTTCTCGGTTTTTGGTAGAAAGATAATTAAAATAAGCGTAATTTCGAATGTACCAAAACCTACGAATTTATATTGACATTGGCACACTTAAAACCCTGATTATTACAATCGGCTACCACATCAGGTAATCAGAAGCAAAAGTACCGGCCCTTAAGTGCGTCAATTACTAGAGACATGTCAATTACTGGTACCTTTACTTTACATATTTGTATCATTGCCTTTGCCATACGTAACAATTTATTTAACTATTATCAATATAGACCTAGCTCAATAAGGGGTATATTATTAGAAGCTTCTGGCAAGAGGTAAAGAAAAACGTTTTTCTATGCTAATAAGTTAGTAAGTTAAGTTCTCTTCGCCTGTTTTAACTTAACAATAGTTGGAATTAATTTTAAGCAGGCTTTATGTATTCTGGGTGGCAATTTTAAAGGTGTAAATGGCAATTTACACGGTATGTAACTTGCACACCAAGTCAGCAAATTAAATGACAAAATACATGTTCGCCAGACACCGGTGCCATATTTCACTATTTTTCATTTTGTTTTTATTGCTGATAGTTTACTCTACCCATGCAGTCAGCGTGGCGCCGCGCCTATTGCCTTTGGACTGAATCGCAGGTGACAGTGAAGAATGATCCGATCGGCCTAAAGTGAGCGGGAAATCGAGGTCACCCGTTCTCGATTCTCGACTTGATTGAACACTAACTTATTTTGTTATTGCAAATGTAAATTTTATATTATGTTGGGAATCTTACTTTTTCGATAACGGCACTTGATGAGGTATTTAATTATTACGATATCTCTGTTAAAAAATAAGAGAAACACGTTATGGAACGGATTTTATTAAATAGGATTGTGTATCATCTAAATCTTAGTAACAAGGTGATAAATGGCAAAAGAACCAGGAGACAAATTTTAATAGTATGTATGGGTCATTCCATATCAGATTTGAAACTCAAATTTTAATTTCAACGAAATTTTTTTCTCGCATTCTTCAGAGGAAAATAATCGATACGTATTTTTTATTTTAATATGATATTTTTTGTTTTCGACTTCGATTGTTTAAACATTTGAAGTTTCGAAAATCGAATATTTTTCAATCACTCATAACTCGTAAACAATTCAATTTAGGTGAAAATTTCTAGAGTAATTAAAGTTTGGCTTCTATATGGGCTTATCGAAAAAGTCTTTTCTTATAATTGTTTTTATTATTTTATTGGCTTTTTCTGCAATTATTATAAACAAACGATTTTTTTTTAAAGTTGGACCCTTTTTTTTTCGTTTTTTTTTTCTGTAAATATTTATAATCATATTGGGAAAATGCTGTAAAAATTTCAGAGTGGGTTTCGCAATAGTTTACAATATAAGAGGGCGTCTGCTAATAAATTGATTCATAACATCTGAAGGAGAATTGTCTATCAAAAATGCATCTTCACTAATCAAAATTTCCCAATTTAATCAAAACTTTATTTATATATCAATTTCAATATAATTAACACCAAGTCTTTAACCTTTACATGCATCATCCTATGAGTTGTATTCATTAATTTGAGAGAACTTACATTTCTGCTAACTCGATGTTAGGTAAGTCCTTCTCAAACTTTATTTTATATTCACTGTTCGTTCTCAACTTTGTACTATCCTTTTAGTATCCCCTGATGATGAGTGCTTAAGCACTTGAAACATGTCGGGAGCTTATAATTTACTTTAACCATTAAACTATGCAGGAAGACTGCATTGTTTCATTTACATTACATTGACTTCACTGAAAGTATGGACTATTTTTTCAACATATAAAAATGTATGATCTACGTTTCATACTTTTGTTAATTAAAATTTGTCTTATGACACTTGTTTAAGAAATCTTTGAAAATCAGAGCCCATTTAGTGATATTTCAACGAGCCTGAAAAACAGTCAATAAATTATGAAAACACAATAACATATCGTCACTCCCTTAGAGGTTCAATTTCAAAAAATGTCTCCACAACACAAATTTTATGTTTCTAGATACAGAGGCTTGGGCTCGGCGATAAAACCCTTCATCACCTCAACCATAATTAAGCCAAGTATACGCCATAATAGCCTTAGTGCGGCTGGTGTATACAGCGCCCTCTAGAAGACGCAGCATGAACTAGCGAATACGATCAGAGTCATTTTGTTAATAAGTATGAAATTACTTCAAAAAGACCCTAAGCTGATTACGATTTAATAAAGGGTATAAAAGGTACAGGAATATTAAAAATATAACTCTTTATAGACTAAAAATGTTAAATGACGTTATTAAAAGCTTTTGACACACAAATTTCAGTAATTAGTTTGATTAATAAACATTAATTTCTATAATAACCCGTTTCCTTGCTTTAATTAAGTTTCAGTTATTAAGTATATTCCGAGGCAAATCGATTATAATTTAGCATAGGCTTCTAGAAAATTGAGTTTAATTAACCTTATAATCCATTTTTATTTAAGTTCTTTTAATCTTGATAACTGTAGCAGTTCTCCATAGGTTTATTCCAACCAACTAATTTGGTATCGTCCCCGAACGGTTATTAGGATCACTCGTACCGATGTTGTGCGCAGGCGTGGATATTTTACAGTTCCGTGACGGTGCAAAATATAGACGGGTTGGAACGATTTTGAGAACCGATTTAGGTATCGAGTTAAATAATTATAACGTGAACATAACCTTATGTTTTCTCAAACATAACCTGTGTTTGTATTTTGTGTTTATAAAAGGCAGTGTGTAAGATTAAAAGAAAAAATGACAGAAAATGAAAATACAGTAGTAAGAGGTAAGTCGATAGGATTCTGCATTGTTTATAACAAAATACTGAAAAGATATTTTTCAAGTTACAAGTGTTAAAACACATTTTTATATTTTCTCCTTTGTCACTCATAGTAAAAATAAACCAAAGTCAAATTAAGGCAGTATAAAACAGAAAAATACACAGTCGAACTAAAAATATCACGAACAAAAACCACCAATAAACAAATGGAAATGTCAAATGTCAGCCCCAGCTTACTAAAACCTTACTGCGCAGGTCATCCCAAACGATTCCAATGTATGGCCAGGGATCGAAAGGACGGTTCGAGAACTAGTTCTAGAACGGTAACAAGGTTGGTTGGAACACTTAAAGAATCGTCCTATGAATCGTCAATTCACAGTTGGAACGCATTTTATTTAATACGCATGCGCAGGACCGTTCAAGAACGGTTTTTGCTGCGGTTGGAACAAACCTCATATCAGCGTCATTCTAGATGGGGTAAAGGAGTATAGACATAGATGAACGCCTGCAAACTTTAATTCAAAAGTAATTAATTTAAAGAAGTAGTCCATTCTCAAAGTGGAGTTGAAATTATAGGGAAAGGAAAGAAAGTCAAAAAGTCTTTCTAAACTAATTTAATAAAAGAGCAATCAAAGGCTCAATTTTTTTTATATAAATAGGTCTACATGTTTCGACGGTAGTGACCTTTATCCTCAGGAGACAAAAGAAATGTTGCTGTTAGTATCAGCAGTCGAGGAAAATTATTGGTGGAAGGTGACGTTGATGGAGCTTTAAAATTTGTAAAATGTATTAAGAAGGGAGCGAAACTTGATGAAAGCAATCAGCATATTCAAATGTTAGATAAAATATAGTTCAAATTTATTTGTACAAGGTTTATCACATTTAGTAGCTTATGAAGGAGAATGATGTTCTTCCTAGGAAGGTTTTTATGAAGGGATATATAAAGAGGATTTGTGGGACATTCTAGTTCATATCATGATATTTGTGTAATAGAATGGAAGAAATATTTTGTTAGACTTTAAGAACGCTTCTTTAAAATAAAAAGAAAGTGTAATTAGTCATTTGTTAAAATTATTAATAAGGTGTGTACTTACTCCATTTTGTTGAAGTCACTATAAACTATAAAGGTTTAAAAAAATATTTTTCAAAATCTTTTGGGGTACTGGAGACCTAAGGCTCAGGAACCCGTAATTAAGTTAACCACATTTTGTAGAGAAATTATTCGAGAAATAAAATTTGTTGAAAACATAAAAAGTAATTAAGGAGAGAGAAAATTTAATTCCTTTGCAAGTTCTTTAACAGTACTATTGGTTTAATTTTAATTAATGTTTAATGACTAAAAATTCCCATACGTATTATTGGGGTATATCCTAAATGCGCAGCTTTGAAGAAATCATATTATTCAAGTCATTCGAAAAATGGTTTGAGAAAACTGGAGACAAAGAGTAAAGTGACATGTATGTATGACAATGTAATCAGTCATTAGACCATTCATTAAAGATAGTTTACTTTTCAATTATTTGAACATAAATTAACTTCTATTGGCAGATTGACAATAATTGCAATTGATTTATATCATACTCAAACAATTCAAAAATAAATAAACTTATTGTAAATAACAGTGATTAATAATGATAGCTAAAGCATCGATATTTATCTACCGGTATGAGAGATTTCGCAGTTTAAATAGGATTTACTGCCTGCCGTGTAATGTGTAAGTCAACGTTATATTTCTGTCAAATGTATTAAACACATTTAATATTTATATTATTTTAGTGCAAAGCTTAAACAAAAATCTATTTATGTTTAAATTTTGTTTATTTCTGAATATCTAGACATCTAACTCAAATAAATGGCTGCTTACTTATAACTAAATTAGAGGAATGCATTTATTCATGCTATACAGGGTGTTTATTAAACATGCTGCATAAATTAAAGAGGTTACTCCCTGGACTATTCTTAGACTATTTTGCCCTTTGTTGATTTTTGAAAAGCTGATTTGTTTCGAAAATACAGAAAATTTTTCGACAACACCAATTTTGTTATTTTTGAAATTATAGATGTAGTCGGAATGAAAGTATGACAGTTTGAGGGTCTTCATATGTTTCTGGATCCCAGGAACATGCTTAGTGAGAATAAGCGTGGATTTACATTCTATGTTCTTTTTTATTTCTTCTGTTATGTCACTATCTGATGTGATTGTTGCCCCTAGATATTTAATCCATTACATTCTTTCAAAGATGTATACGTTTATTGCTACATTTTTCCTGTTATCTCTGCGCCCCCGCCTATTCATTCACATATACTTAATTTTCCCTCGTTAATTTTGAGTCCCATTTCGTCCGTCCTATTACATCGATGTCGTCTGCGTATGCTATAGTAATAGTTAGAGCCGCGGTGACAAAAATGCCTTGGAACTCCCAAACGGATGAAAAGCACGTTTTTGTATAGTTCGAGTGTCGTTCTCGAAATCCGTGTCGTCGAGTACGAGTAGGGGTCTGGCGCTCGGCGGTGAGCGGCTATAATATTTTTTTTTAATTTTGACCAGCGGTTTAAAAAAACATTTCCCAAACGGATGAAAATTACTGGAGGGCATCTAGGCAACCCCCCAATTACCGGAAAAATATTTTCATTCGATTTGATCTTTGCAAAGAGCTCTTCCAGGAGCTAAAAAAAAATGGAAAAAAGGGGGGAAAAAAAATTGCTCATTTAAACTTGAAGTTTGGCAAGGAGCTAGAGTTCGTGTCTGAGAATATGTAAAAAAATTTTTTTTTGCTCCATGTGTCGCCATCGCTTTATAACAGTTTTTCAAAATTTAAATGGGCAAAATTTGATAAAGTAATTCCCACATGGATGAAAATTTGCACACAGGTTTTTTGACACCTACAGAACATCGAAAAATTATTTTTATCCAAATTTATTGCGGCCAAGACCAGATCTTCCAGAACATGCTCCGATATATTCATTATCACCGGAAACTCCAGGATCCGAATGTTCAATCTTTAAAGTAGAAAGGCCGATAACAATCAAATTGTATATTATTGTCCTAAACATTGATGAGAATATTTTCCTCTGATTTGACGATTATGAAGTGAAAACTCTGACTTTTAGACCGTATGAACACGACAAGCGCATACTTCATCCACATTTTAGCTAGTATATCTTTAGTAGGGTTTGACTCGCTTTGCTCGTGGATGAAATTTGGTTATTATTGTCGCCTTATATTTTGTGTTAGGAATTCGGATTTTGACTAGATTAATATTAGAAGACGGTTTTTTCCCGTCCTGGTGACTCCCCAAGCAAAAATCTGCTTCTGACAGCAGGTTCATTGGAATTTCAGCTCTCGTCGCGCTTACATCCAAGCGCCTCTAGTTTTTCCTATTGCTCCGATTGCAACCAAAGTATATATACAAATATTTCGGGATGTCAGAGGAAGGTTTTCTCCCAATTTGGCGATTAATGAATCAAAACTCACCTCCGGGCAGCCAACATACATGCGCGCAGGACGTTTTTCGGCTGTCAGAAGGAGAGTTTTGATTTATTTATCACCAAACTGGTTCAGAAGCTTCCTCTGACAGCCCAAAATATGTGGTCACTGTATGCTTACTAGTGGGCAATGTTATTACACTCATATTATGGAAATAGGTTAAAAAAACTATTCGATCTGCAAAATCAAAAACCGCCCATAACTTTCTAAGCAGTGATGGAAAATGAGTCGTGGGTTCATTTTATTTGGGGGTGATTAATAAAGGTTGCTCAGGGTTCAGGAACGATGAGAAAGACAGAAAAGCGGAAGCGGGCTGATAATCAGCCAATTTTCACGAAAATATACGTTTTCGTGCTTTCAATTACAAAATCTAAAAAAAAATTTTACTTACCATTGAATAGTCACTCAACATTTTACCGCCTCTAGGGAGCATATCATTTTTTTTTATATTTTTAAACCAGAGACAAATAAGCTTACGAAACTTCCATCTAAATCTCGCAGAAAATTTACGAAGAACTTCGGGATCAAAATCACGATTGCTGGCGAGGTTTTTTGTCATTTGGCATAGTTTAGCCAGGCTCGTTTTGGATGAAAACTTTTTTTTTTAATAACATAAATAATAACGATTCATTTCAGTCCGGTTGCATGCATGCGGCTGATTTTTTTTTTAATTTCGGAGTTTGGGTCCATTTAAATGTACTGGAGGTTACGGCAAGGATCAAATCGGATCAAAATATTTTTCCGGTAATTGGGGGGTTGCTTAGATGCCCTCCAGTAATTTTCATCCGTTTGGGAAATGTTTTTTTAAACCGCTGGTCAAGATTTGAAAAAAATATTATAGCCGCTCACCGCCGAGCGCCAGACCCCTACTTGACAACACGGATTTCAAAAACGACACTCGAACTATACAAAAACGTGCTTTTCATCCGTTTGGGAGTTCCAAGGCATTTTTGTCACCGCGGCTATAACTATAATAATATAAGACCGTGGATAGTAAGGAGTTATGTTTTAATTTCAGCTGATCTAAGATCTCCTTGCTTATTCTTGTCCCTTCGTATTCTGGATCTTCCACCATTTACATACCACATACATTAAATATCTTGGGCGTTTTCTAGGGATCAAAAATTTAGCCATTGTAATTCAAACCTCTCCTTTCAATACTGTCGTAAGCTTGTTGATCAAATTTCCATTCCGTTATCAAGATTTGTATTAGCTCTAAAAGTTGGTGAGTGAAAGATCTGCCTCTCCTGAAGCCTGCTTGGTAATCTCTTATGATGAGGAAGAAGTCAATCTCTCTAGCAGGATATAGGCTACAGCTTGTACGTTGCATTTATCAAGGAGATTTTGTTTTATCTCCCTTTTAATGGATAGGTATAAATATATTTTCTGGCCACTTTGTTGGTATCTTTTTTTCTTTCCATATTAGCTGATGGAGTTGTCCATGCCCTCTCCACGTACTTTAACAGTTCTGATGAAATACTAGCCGATCCTGTGTGTCTATAGCATTTTTAATTTTTTCATTACTTTCTGAATTTTGTTCAGTCAAAGTTCCTTGACACTTGACAGGTAAGTCCGCTGCTTGTTAGATAAGTTTATTCTTTGTGTTCTTTATCGGGTTTTCAAAATATTTTCTCTGTGTTTCCAGTTGATCCTCTTCAATTTAATTGTATATGGTTTGAATATCTTTTGAAAATAATTATATTAGTATTTTTTATTAAATGTTTGACCTCTTTAGTAAATATTTTGAAAATTTTAGCATAAAGTTATGGCGCGACAGGACCCCAAAAAATTTACCACTAACCGTGAAAAGACGTTTCACCGGATTATATTATTTAATGGTCTAAAAATGTTTGCGATTTATAGGTTAAATGTCTAAATAACAGAAACGTTTTATTTATTAAATTGTTCAAAGGTAATATGAATGTAGTAAAATTAACTAGCAATATATTGTTAGTTATTACTAGGTACCATAAAAAAAAAAACTACAAGTAAAATACTCGTACGCAACAAAAACGATTGCAGTAATCGCAAAATATCCCATAAAATTTATTGAACACGGCTCCATTATTACCGTCAATCGAGTAAATAATGTACTGTTAGTCTAAAATTCTTAAACTTTAAATATCAGACCTGTTGGGCAACAATTAATTATGTTTTTTTTTTTTATTCTGGTGTTAATTCAAGGATTTAAGTAATTTAATCTGAAACATTTTTACGATTTGTCGAAGAATGTGAGACCGGTGCCGTTCCTTGAACTAATACACTTTTAAGAATGCGGAGCCTAATTACAAATTGCCAGTTTTATGAACCATTATGCACGCAACGTATCTAAACATGTATTTTGCATATTTTCTGGACCTATAAAGTGCATTAAAAACTACTTTTATGCAACGTAAGGATCTGGGCGTTCATGACAGATTATTCAGTTTCTAGAAAACACTACTTAATTTTCTAGAGTCAAGCGTGATACAATTTATTTAAATTATCACAGCATTTCATTTCATGATTTCTAAATTACTTACGTTTCTTCAAAGCTAGTCGCAGTTAACTAGTGTGGACAGGTACATACTATATAAAGTAGTACTAGATCTAATCAGGGTTTTAGAACACATAATCAGTCCTAGATCAAACACACAAGTTAACTTTTAACGTACCGTTTCCATGACAACAACCGAAAAACAGTTAATTTGGAAGTTAGCGTCTAGAGTTAACTTGTGTGTTGATCATAGGGCTGAATATAAGTTAAAGCACTCCGCCGTCAGCCGAGAACTGCGTGCCTTTCGCGTATCAATACCGCCAGATCTGGCGAGGACCTTCAGCCGATGCTCTACTCTATTATGTCTGGATTGTCGAGCGCTTTTAACAGGTTTACGTAAGTGGTACAGCGTGTCTTGATTTTGGTGTGTTGTGGGTGCTAATATGCGTTTACTTTTATTGACATTTTCAGTTCTTGTTAATTTAATAACAAAGTCTTACACAAATTGTTTTAAAGTTAAGGGATTTGTTTCTTTTAGACGCTCGGACACGTCAATTCGTATTTTTAGTTGCGAATTTTTTAAGGTAGCGTTGATATCCATAGGGTATCCCAGGTCGGGGCTATGACGTAATAATAATAACAACAATACTTTTGTGTTATATAAATATTCATAATTGAACATCGACACCGTCAAATTGATATACAAACAAACGATAAAATCAGTCAAAACAGTATCCATCTATCAACAGTCAGAATTAGGCATTAAACGTCCATAACAAACATTACTGACAATAGACTTCCTAACATTAACAAAAAAAGGAAAAATATACATACTGGGTCACGATGCATGGCTTAGTTGAACATTTTGGAGAAAAATTGTGTTGCAATTTTTTGAAGAGGCCTATATAATAAACCAACGTGTCTAGTTTGAATACATTTTAATAAGGCAATCCTAATTTATTCAATTAAATGTAATAGCAAAATTACGAACTAGTTTATGTAATACAGCAAACACCAGCATATTATTATTTGGCATTGACAAAACAAAAAGTAGCGTCAGTGACAACATTTTCATTGAAGGCGCTTTATTTATAGCTAAATATGAGCTATTTCATTAAGGAAAAAGTAACTATGATTAAGTGCTATTATACAGGAAACAGTTTAAGAGCAGTGTCTAATATGTTTTCAGTTCAATTTCCTGATAAGCCTATCCCTTCCATTTCATTAGTTAAACATATCATTAGTAAATTTGAGTCCAAAGTCCAAAGGCAATGTAATAAATAACTGTAAATGCTTAACTCAGATTGTTAATAGAGCTGAAGAAAGGGATAATAGAAATCTTGATTTTTACTGCACGTGTAGGAAAATAAAATGATTAGCAAGAGGATTCTTGGGCATGCCGTAGGAGAACATTAAACCACAATGTTGCGCTCTTTAAAAAAACATAAATATTTTCCTTACAAGTATGAAAAACATTAAGAGCTACGGCAAGATGATGAAGAACGGAGAATGGCATTGTGCTTTGAGGTAATTGAAAGAGCAAATAATAATAGGGATTTTTTGAGAAATATTTGTTTTACCGATGAATGTACATTTACCCTCAACAACGAATCAAATGTTCAAAATTGCCGATATTGGAGCCAAGAATATCAACATCGTCTTGTTCATACTCGGACGCAAAATCCACAAAAAATAAATGTTTGGGCGGGAATGTAGGACATCACATTATTGGACCATTTTTTATGGAAGGCAACCTTACAGTTGTAACCTATTTGGACTTACTACAAAATCGAATTGAACCCGCACTAGAAGAAGTTGTACGGGAAAATTAAGAGATCTGATATTAAATGGATGGTTGTCCTGCCCATAATTCTCTCATGGTTAGGGAATACTTGCAAAACATTTTTAGCGGAAATACTATTGGCTCACGGCATTTAATCCTTTGGCCAGCCAGGTCTCCTGACCTTTCGCCAAACGATTTCTTTCTGTGGGGTCACTTAAAAAATTTTATTTATAAAGATGTAAAATTTGAAAATCTAGACCAGCTAAATAACTGTATTTCGTTAGACTGTGACAGAATTTCTCAATATCAACTCAGTAATGTTAGAAATGAATTTTATGATCGGTTATGATATTGTTTAGCTATTGGAGGGTTGTTTGAACATTTTATTAATTAACTAATGTTTTTGTGAAAATCTGTAATCTTAGGTGTGGTATGTTACATTAAAGGCTTAGTAAGAAAAACATAATGGTGTCTTTTATTTTGGATGTATGATGCCGTATTAGTGAAACGAAAATGTGCTTTTAATGTGTAATAATCTTTATCTACTTTCATTTAGTAATATGAATTTTACAGTTCTGTAAATCGTTTTGTAAGGGCATATATTACAGCACTAGTGCTGTAATAGATGCCCTTACAAAACGATTTTTAATAGCAGGTGCATTTTTATTTTTAAAAATGCCTTTTGCCAAATATTTTTATTCATAGATGAAAGTAGATAAAATTTTGTACAATATTCTTGTTGTAAATTCATATTACTACACTCGATGTTTTATTAAACTCGGCTGACGCCTCGTTTAACAACTTTAACATCTCGTGTTGTAATATGAATCTTTACAACACTTATATCGTAAATAACTATTATTCGTTACGTCCAACTTTACGTCAATCTTTGACAATAGCGCCATAGAAATTATTTGCTGGTGTTTACTGTATTTATTAC
The DNA here is from genome assembly GCA_963920685.1 of Polydrusus tereticollis. Lineage (NCBI taxonomy): Eukaryota > Metazoa > Arthropoda > Insecta > Coleoptera > Curculionidae > Polydrusus > Polydrusus tereticollis. The sequence continues at coordinate 80,128,584 of OY987329.1, read as the reverse complement.
TTAAACTATGAAAATTTCGTAACTTTGCCATCACATTTAATTGAATAAGTTAGGATTGGGGAACCACGAAGCAATAAAAGAAAGAGGCATTCAGGGGAATCAAATACAGAAGTTATTATGATAACTAGGGAGAAACTAGGAACACAGATTTACCTTTCAATCCTTGACAATCTTTAGTCTAAAATTAATCGTAGATCCGAAGTGTACAAAACATGTTCAGATTGGTTTGAATTTTTGTTTAATTTAAAAAGGTAAATGATAAAGCTATAGTTTTTTATGCACAAAAATAAAAAAAATACATATATAGACAACTTAGACGAATATTTTCCTCAATAATGTATTCATTTAGAAAAGTTCCTAAAATAACTAAGTGATGAAATTAAAGTTGAATCTCCTTAAGATTTAGTGAAATTGTTATATGATAATAAATTAACATGTGCATTTCCAAATGTAGATATATTCTTTCGTATTTTTTTTTTCCTATAATAGTTACTAATGCTAGTGGGGAGCGTTCATTTTCCAGCACGTTAAACCGGGTTACAGCCTATCTTCAAAATTCAATTGCGCAAGAAAGACTAAATTCTTTAGCCATCATGTCTGTAAATTCAGACGTTTTATAAACCATAGACACTAACCAGCTAATACCAACGTTTTGAAATTTAAAAGAAATAAAGAAACTCTTGTCTTATAAGACTGGTACATTTGATTATGTCTTAATTTCTAAAGTTTCGTCATTGTAGCTGCTAAGCTGATTAAGACATTAGGAATTATATTATGACAAAATTCCTTATATTATATTAGTAGTCAGACATGTCAGTATATTGGGCATCGGTCATGTTTTTTTTGTTACGTATACCTTTTAGTTGATTGTGAGAACCAAAGTTATTTAAGAAGAGAATTCTGTTGAATTTGTATTTTTTTAGGGACTTATTTACGAAAATAAAATAGGAACGGCAATCACGAGTAGTACCGGGAGCTTTAGTACCTTGAACTAGAACTGCCGGTATTCTCCTATTCATACAGCTATGAATGTATTCCATATAACTAAATAGATTTGATTCAAGTAATCTACCGGGAAAGAAACCATGCTGCTCTACAATTATTTGATTTTCTACCAACGCTAAAACAATATAAGATATAAGAACGCGCAATTTTTTACAAATATTGATGGTATCATGTCTGGCACTGCACCTTTTCTGATGTCCATCTCTTGTAAACTAGATTGAACCTCGTCTGTAGTCAGATTTAGATTGCTAAGATTATCATGGTTTTGTATCCCGTCACCTACTTTATCTGCAGATTCACTCACCCTTAAATACACTCTTGAAGAAAGTGGCCTTCCCTGGAAACCACTTTTCCAAAATTGACTTCAATTATGGTATTGCAGTAGATATCTGTCTCTTGTTTGATGCTTATTGCCAGAAACGTTTGGGATTAGAAGTTATGTTCGTTTCCAAGAAATTCATAATTTTGTATATCTCGTTTGATTATCGACTTAGATTGACTACGCAAAGTATTAAACATGGCGTATTAACACACATTCAAATAAACATATCTCTTAAGAAGCCAGCGAAAAGAATTATACCGCTGAGTCAGTGTGAAGGGGTCAAAATAAAAGAGCTTAGATTTCCGAAAAAATAATAATAGATCAACTTATTATATTATTAATATTTATTTATAAAAAAATCATTCCAAAATATTAGTGATTTAGTAGTAAATTGTTTTCTTTTTTATAATTATATGAAGCAGCCATATTTGGATACCCATATTACCGTAATAATACCCATGGGCCTATTAAGCATATCTCATTTAGAAATCTCTTTAAAAAGTTGGACACTCTTAAAACCCGAGAGAAAACCTCAAGCAAACAAAACAAACCGTTTTAAATAATCATCTCAAATTTATTTTGCGTAAAAGTGAGCAACAGTATACCAAAACATCCGGCCTTTATAGGGCGGTGAAAGTACAACCAGTACTGCACAATAATAATAATAATAATAAAAAGAGCAAGTCGCGAGATTACCGTTCGTGAAAAGAGATTTTGTACGGTATAATCAAAAATTTATATCTTCGCGCGCATAATAAAAATGATTTAAAGAAATAATTCGTTGAAGATTACTAAGTACCGAGTGTAGGTATTAAAAAACTGTAAAAATATACTATGTATGGCAATTTTCTTTCTATGCTCAGATTTAATTTTTTTTTTTTTATTCTATTTATTGATTTTAATTAATTTCTTTGAGATTCCCAAACAGGACAATAAAAATACATATTTTTGCTGCAGTTTGTAATATCGTATATAGTAATTTTGCAATCATAAGTCTACTGAATATGGCTTCCTGTAGAGTATGGTCTATTTCCAACATTTACTTTTTCATTCATAACTTTCTTCATTCAAGAGATATTAATTTATTAAGAAAAAACTACTCATTTTGCAACATTTCCAAATAAAAATTTCCATATTATAGTTTTGGGTACAAACTCTTACAATATGAGAATGAGCATTATCTTGTATCAGCATAAGGTTGTTTCTTATAATCGTTGGGAAAGGAATGATATGTGTTGCTAAAATGCGGCCCCCTATAGGTTATAGTGGCAGACTTCTGGTGCTGTGCAAACAGTCTCACATGTTTCACGAAACCTCTCCGCATCAGCTACCTGATGACTAGCGCGACAACGCAAAAGGATCTTGGCAGCGACTACTGTTAATAAACTTAGTGAGTCGACCCAGTTGCAAGTTTCTTACTTTCTTCAGATTATTAAAAAATGGTTCGTCTAAGGCATTCAACCTTCTTCTTGCGAGACCAGGGCATACAAACAAGAAGTGTTGAATACTTTATTCCTCTTCCTTATCTCTGCCACTGCATTGTCCAGTAACTATAGCAGTGATATGTTTTAGGTCTTTCTGACTGTATTGTAATAACGCTGCGACTTTCCTATTATCAAGTAGGGGCCACAATTACTTGGAGATGCCACAGGCTATAAGCTCTGTCTATCTGCTTGATGCGAGTTGTTTGACTATAAGATCTATCTCCTCTTTGAACGATCTCAGTAGTCTAGCCACAGTGTTCTCTCTTAGATCGGTAGAAATGTCTGCGCTTTCTCTGGTGAGCGCATAGGCATAGGCAGACTCAGTGGCATCTATGTTATGATAACAGGAAGTCCACACAGAGTGACTCGATGCTGAGCTCCCAGTATGCAGAGATTGAAGCGACAGCGCCTTACTAATTTTGATTTACCTGCTGAAACAAGTTTCCTTTATAGCTGCTTGACTGCCTATATAGATAGCAATTGACGAGGTTTCTTTCTAGCCCGGATGTTCTTGCAGGATATTGACTGCTTTGTCTACTGCCATAATTTCTGCTTGAAAAATGCTGCAGTAGTTTGAAAGTCTATACGACCTGCATGCCCTCAGAGAAGACAGCAGCTCCTACTCCGATGTCTATTTTTGAACCGTCTGTGAAGATCGAATGATCGGTCTCCATTGTTAACTAGTTACCTCACCACTCTTCCCTACTCGGAAGGAGCATAAAGAAATCCATCCCGAAGTCAGGTAGTATTCAACCGTTTCAATATTTCGACTCTTTCAGTCTTAGAGAACTTTCTGCAGCCACACTTGTTCCATGAATAGCAGATATAACACCACTTACAGTGCTGCCATCGATGTTAAGCGAAGGGCACCAGTTACTACTTAAACAAGCTGCCCGTTGTATCTTCGTTAATTTCTTCATGCTTTATCCGAAGCAGTCCATCGGACTAGGTAGGTTGGAATGGGTTTTACAATAGCCGTATAAATCCAATGCACTCTAGGAAGCTTCAATCCCCACTTTTAGTATTGGCTTTTTTGCAGGCAACTGACGCCTTGTTGACTTATTCTTGCGAGTTCATGTCCCAGTATAGCTTAAAGTGTGCGGCACACTCACTTGACATCCCGATCAATTATCTTCTTTGACAGAGTATTACTTTTCCAACAAACAAATTCGAATAATATTAAACGACAAATCATTTTTGGCTCACCCTGTATCATAATCATGATGCATTAAACATTAAACACAATCCTGATGCATTAAGCTTACTTAACCATGACTGGGAGATTTACTACCGCCTTACAATTACGGTTGCTTCGTAATTAAAAAGTGAGCTCGAATAATTGAGTAATGATTCTCAAAATAAAGCTTTTTTGTGGGCAATAAAACTGACAAGTAATTGTGCCTGTGCGGCTATCCGATTAAACCGAAGCCCTAATTAAGAGAATACTTAGTTTTGGGTTTTATTTGAAACACGCGTTTCTTTAAATACCTACGAACGAATGAATCGTTCCTTTTGTAAAGTCTATACTGCCATGTTACGCATAAATGCACTTACCCCTCTTAGCTTCAACGTAGCTATCATTTTCTTTGCTTCTACCAAAAATTGTTTAGAACGTTACATCACAAAATAACAAGAATATAGACTTATTTTAATGTTCCCTGGTCAATATTTATTTCATCACAACATTTCAACTGGTAAACAGTCTTCTTCATATCCAGACTGAACCAAGTTATCAGTGAAAATGTCTTGATTAAATAAATAAAAAAAATGGTCCAAAACATGACTATCACTCATGATATTATATTTTTGTCCCTGTCCCATAACATAACAGCTAACATAATACTATTAGTACTGGAAACTGGGTACATATATAGTCATAGTGGCACTTAGTCTGCGTCTACTAAAATGGAAATAGATGAAGAAACAAATATCCAGATTTGTAATAATACCATCTCGAAAATTATTCAATAACAAGTGCGATCAATTAATATCTATACTATTCTATATCTACGTGCAGCAAAGTACGAGATAGTATAGAACACTAATTTTTGACACATTCAATTGGTTTTATTGGATTGTGTACGGTATCTCCAAAAATTAATGCTGTAGTTACCTTTACACCTATGTTGACAAATACGAACACATCGGTCTTTAAAATAGTCAGGTCTCGAGTAAAGGAACTAAAAACAATGGAAAGTGATGATAACTCTCTTAACATAATTAGGTCAGTGCAGTTATAAAATCACATAAAGGTGTTTTCTTTCGGAATGTTTAGTTTTTGCCGTTCTACTTATCATACTAAAAGTTAACCCCCCTAAAATTCACCCTCCCAATGTACATTTTTTGTTGTTTTTTTACATTTTCTCCGTTATGGTTAATTTCGCGAGAAAAAGTGAATAGGGAAAAAGAAACCCTTAATTTGATGGTAAACTCGTAAACTGTGATAACATGCTGAATCTGATGTTGTAGGCAGACATGCTAACTCAATATTTTTATTTAAACTTTGTGGTGCTGTGTTAACAGTAAATTTTAAAAAACGAAGTTAATTTAAATTGTTGACTAATTTGCGCTATAAAGGGACATTAAAAAAGTCTTCATCGGTCTTTATAACAGCATCCTTTTCTGCATTTGGCTGTAAAAATATACCAGCTGTTTCTTGTAGGACTTATTTTTCTCTAATAATCTGAATCATGGGCTGAGGTTTTTTCTTCTAATAAAAACAAAAAAAGATGTTGTATTTCACAACTAAGCCGATATTTGAAATCGGCGGGTAGTCAGGTGGTTGAAGAAGAAGGCGACGCAGACAGAACCACGGTAGATAAGGCTTTTGAATTAAGAACATTAGAAGCTTTTGTTACTTTGGTGGGTGACCGATTTGATGGTCCTATTAATATTTAAATCAAAAATGGACAAGGTATACTTATATGCTCCGACCAGGTAACTCATTTAAACCACACAAAGTAACCAACATAAAACATCTTGAAGAAAAACTTAGTCCAATGAGATCTGCAATATTATTTTGCACCGCAATATCTGGATGCGACACCACCTCAGCCCTCTATAAAAAAGGAAAATTATCTTCATTCAGATTAAACAAAAAAAAAATAAAGCCTAACAAGAAAAAGTTGGCATGCTTTTATAGCCAAATGCAAAAGAGGATGCTGTTATAAAGACCGATTAAGATTTTTTAATGTCAATAATTTTTTAGGCAACTTGCTCGTAAGAATTTTTTTGTATCTTCGACAATAACGGTGGGGGAAGCTTGTGAAAAAAATACTTTGGTTGTATCTTCCATAATATGCTTCATCTAAATTTAATCAGCTTAGACTCGTTTGACAGACACTTTTACACTTATTAAAAAATCGACTGAGGTCGTGGTCGCCAGTACACACCGCGTCTTCTAGGTGGCGCTGTTTAGGCGTAATTCGCTGATGAATAAAATTAAATGGCATGATCAATTTTTTTATTGCTAAGCATTCTAGCATATGTTTTCGAGTTAATTGCAAATAGCGAATTTAATTTTAAAAATTAATGTTTACCGTTAAAGAAAAGGAATGTAAAGGTTTTGTCATCATAACATTACAGGGCCAGTTAGTATTTTAAAATTGTGTTTTAGTCGTAACATTAATGACAAATTACCTTTTTCTTATGTTGTCGTTATTTCGTTTTATGTTTGACTTTAAGCTGTAAAATGCATTTGAAATAAAGATTGCTCATTATTATTATTACTAACTTTTTCTAACTTTTGTTGTTGTTTGTCTTTCAGATCTGGCGGCTATAAGAAGATTACTAGACACAGAAATAACGGCTGGAACATGCCCTAGCTGCGAGATGCCGTTCGACAAAGGCAAGAAGCGGAGACTCATCGATAATTGTGGGCATGAAAGGTGCTATTCCTGCATGTTCACGAACGAGGTCTGTCCTCTATGTTCCTTAAATAATTCCGTAAATATCGGTAAGTTTATTTTTTATAGGGTACGACCTGAAATGATCTTTTCGAATAGAAATACGAAAGCACTTTTTTCTGTGCACCCTAGTTTAATCTTACACCCACTCATTTATTCCAGTTCCTTGCTTTAGTTTGTGTAGGTCTACTGGGAATATCCTCTGGTTCTAGTCTTGGTTGCCCGAGTATTTGTTGCCTTTTTTGATCCAGTGATTCGCAGTGGCAAATAATATGCTGTACCGTTTCACTTTTTCGCCCGCATAACCTGCAGCTTAAGTCTCCGCTGTACAGTTGCATAATGTGCAGGTCTTTCTTAACGTCCTTCTTGTCCGAATTCCTGTGGTAATTCTCAGCTGATCTCTGCTCATCAAAAGTAGTTGTCGCGTTAAATTCGGGTCTGGTCCGCAATGAAAGATTTGTTATGGTTTAATCCCTGTCTGTTCCAGTAGATCTTGTGTTGATTCCTTGGGACTCCAAGTGCCGGTTGTGGACCAATGAATGCTTTTTCCGACCCCTTTCTTGCAAGTATGTTGACCTTTTCGTTTCCTGTAATATCTTCATGTCCTGGAACCCATTGTAGTATTACTTTGTTAGCTTTTGACAGGGCCACTAATTCCTCTTTGTATTCCCATATTAGTATTGATGTCACCTTATCGCATGTTAGCGCTGTAAGGGCTGTCGAAGTGTATGTGGATCCGCCTATTAAGGTAAGTTCTTCTATTGTTTTCATACGCACACTGTACGATGGCGTAGATATCCGCTTAGAACACCGTGGGAGACTTACCCAGGGAGAAAAAAGCATCTCTCTTCGGTCTGGCTTCGTGTATCCCTGCTCCTCTCTATGGTTTTTGGGCCGTCTGTGTACCAGATTATTGCCTCGGGAGTATCTGATGTTTAATTGTTTTACGCATCCCTTTCGTCGATTACGGTCTTGAATGGTAGGTCATAGCGATATGTAGGGTTTATGTTGTATGATCTTATTTCTAACTCAGGTCCCCTTATGGTATGGCATATAAGTGCGTGTCCAGTTCTATGCCATCCAGAAAGTGACGTAGAACTCTGTACTCTGTATAGTCCCAATCTTGCCTTTCCTTTAACCACCAAATAAAGGGGAGGAAGGTCTAGAAAACGACCTTGATGGTTATTAAAAAAATTATTGATCAACCACCAGAATATCACAAGACCTTGATTGTAACGACACCATTGCATTGAAATAATTATTTCTACTATATTTCTTTTTATCTTACAAGATTACTATTTGGAAAATATTGCTTTATATCATATTCGGTATAATGGGAATTTGCTTGCTTAATTTGGCAGTTTTAACCTACTACACCTAGTTGCAGTTTTATTTTGTCCTAACGAAATAATTCAATTGCAATAAGTTTCAATAGTACAGCTCCAACAAGCAGACCTTATCTTATCGTTATCATTTAAAAAGGTGTCTAGTAAAATAAAAAAAAGTTTTACGACTATTTAAGCAACATTTTCCTATTGAGAACATATTTAAATACCCGTTAGACATGGGAAGATAAACATTTGTGATTATTTCTATGATTGACTGACATAACTTTCAGTTCCTTGAATATTGTTTTATAATGCCAACGTTTAATTTACAAGGCGTGATCGGAATAAACAATTGACAGTGCCAGTTGAACGTCAATTAAAATCAACAATATGTGTGACTGAGTTCCAATAAGAGCAAGGTTGGATTTTGTAACCTTATATTACTTTTGGGACAAGAAATTTGTGTATTAGAAAAATATTTTATAGAATCTATCTTAGATTAGGGTATCTATACTTAGATGTCAATTTCTGACCGCAAAGCATATGGACGACAAACAATACTATCGGTTTACTCTGTTGCCAGCTTCCTTGACTTAATGTAATTTTCTAGGACACAATTTTTATTATTTTGCACTTTAATCTAACCGAGGAACAAGGGTTGTAAATGAAAGTATGTAAGTGATTATCAGGGCATGCTCTAGGTTCGTGTTCTACTCCTGTAGTCAAGACCACGACCAAATTTGTTTAAAAATTTCAGTCCTGCCAAACCTAAAAACTTAAGTAACTTCACCGGCTCGAATAAAACGTATACCTACCTATTACCGTATTCATTATTTATTAACCCAAAAACCATTGAGTTGCCAAAAATGCACTCACAATGAAGTATTTGAAATCAAGAAATTCAATTTATGGAGCTGACAGTAGTTGGTAGCGCTCATCAATCAATAAATACACGCATAAGTTTACGAAAACTTAAGCATGTTCTAATCCGTAAATTTATACGTGTATTTCTACAACGTCAGCTCTTCCACGCATATTCAGGTTTTACATTTATGTAGTTGCCACATGGCGATATTCAAGGCAAACTCTACAAATGTAAAACTGTATAATACCAAGTTACGATGAAATGAACAATAACAAAACCTTTTCCGAACATTGTCGCTTATTTTAAATTTACCCTCCATTTTTTGCGAGAACCGCCAACAAGTAAAATAAATGACAAGAGAAAATACAAACATTAGCCCGATGATACGAATACCGATAACTAGTCGGAACTGAAATAATTTGCAGCACTGAACCCAACTGCTTCTTGAAAAAAATCCATTGTTCACGGAAAAACAGAATGAATTCCGGAGGGAAAATCAACGATAAGGGCTTTTTACATGGCACTGATTGAATTGGAATTTCCATGTATATATTTATTTATTTGTTTCCTCTAGTTTTGGATTATTGCATCTATGTATTTGTTACTTGCGATTGTCGATCGTTTGTCTAAATTTTAGCTGTAGTTCGACATGATCAACACCTTACATGTAGAAATATTATTAAAAGCAATGTACCTCCTTTTATATTGATGTAAACCTTTTATATTCTTCTTCTTCTTCTGTAGCTCTACAACCCTTGGTGGGTCTTGGCTGACTGCACGATCCTTCTCCACCCTTCTCTATCTTGCATCAGATCAGGATCGTATTCTATTCCCATCGCTCTCAGATCTGCAACGATGTTGTCTCTCCATCTCATACGTGGTCTCCCCAGAGATCTTCGCCCTTCCGGATTTTGTTCCCAGACCGTTTTGATCACACGAGAGCCTGGTTGTCGGTGTACATGTCCAGCCCATCTCAGCCGTCCGGCCTTAATTACTTTGATAATATCTGGTTCCTCATAGAGTTCAGTCAATTCGTTGTTTGTTCTTGGTCGGAACTGCTCTGTTGTTAGGTCTTTGCATGGTCCAAAGATTTTACGCAGAACCTTTCGTTCAAAACACTTCAGCTTACGCTCGTTTTCCTTGGTAAGTGTCCAAGTCTCACTCCCGTACATGACAACTGGTCGTATGACTGTTTTATATACCTTAATTTTTGACCTTCGGGATAGATTTTTGCTGGTAAAAACCTCTTTTAGTGCGCACATGCATCTACAACCGCATTGGATTCTTACTTAGGTTAGCTGTCTTAATTCTGACACAAAAACATGTCAGTCTTCTTCACTGCCGTCATCTTAAGATGACGAGTTCTCCAAGGAAATATAATGGGGTTTGACCTGAAATTGACATGGTCGATTGCCTTTACCCAATTTTCAGCGTTTTCAGACAGCTCCTTAGCGTTAAAAGGTTGTGTTTTTTTCTGGCTACCTCATGTTTAATCCGAGCCCAGTGCATAATGATAAAGCGGAATATACTAAACTTCTTGTCTATGGTCAATAGCTACTTTGTCAGAAACATTAGAGCTTTTATTGTAATGTCACTAGTTTTAACTATCTACGCTAAATCCGCCCTAACCATATCATCCTCAAACAGCAACACGTTCTAGTAGCATCATCTAATGATCGGATTTCTTTTTTAGCTATAAACTCTCTGAATAATAATAAACTCTATACCACTGTCATTTTTTTTTTAATTTCAACCAAACCGGTTACAACATAATATGACATGACAATGTGTCGAAATAAATTTCTTCTTTCTCAGGCATGCAGACCGAAACTTACTAGAGTTATCTTTTTTAAATATGAATAATAAAAAATTTATCATATACCTATGTAGCCAACTAGTGGACACTCACTGTAGATAGGAAAGAAGTTCTGCATTTTTGAAAATTTGCGCTTTTTTTAAGAACTATTATTGGCTCTCTTGATGTAAACATTTTAAAGTGGGTCATCATCCCTTAACATATTTTATAGTTACTTATAATATATTTAGTACCGATAAATCGTCGTGGATTTGATTGTTTGTGATTTTACTGAAATTAAAGCGAATTTTGGTTTAATTATTCTTAATTCGAAATATGTTTTTTCAAGACCAAACGATTGCAAAAACATAAACATTATTTTCTTTTGTTCTTGTTTCTTTGGAACATTTCAATTACGAAAGTTGTATGTACAAGGTGTCCCATTTTCGACACTGTTATAGGGTATTTCCGTAATTGTTAGTGCTATCAAAAAAGTAATATAGGTGGCATATGCTCTTTTTGGGTCAAACTTAAAATGGTAAAATCAAAATTTGAAAATTTTCCCTCGCTTAAGAGATACGGGGGAAAATCAAAAAATTGACAATTTCAAAATTACCCTATATTTTCTTATTTATTTAAAAGAGATACAGAAAAATGTTTTATACAAAAGTTTCTTTACAATGATTGCTAAATAACCTGCCGTCTTCAGAATAAGTATACAGGGTCAGGTAAAAAAGTTATCAAACCTAACCTCATTTTTTTTCTGGAACACACTGTATATTTGAATCTAAGAAGATAGCATTTTAAATTATCTTTTTAAATATATAGCACACCATGGATGATATTGGTTTCCTAGGCCATTTATTTAAACTTTATTACTTTGAGACGAAATAAAAGATTCAGATTAAGATAAAAAATAACGGGAATCATCGTAAATGTTCGGATGCTCCTCCGTTGTTTTCAATGCACTTTTCACATCTTTTTTAAAAGGATTTTAAGGCATTCATGATGTGTAATGGTTTTATTTCTGCAAAGGCCTCATGGATTCTTTGATCAAGTTGTTCTCGGGTTAAAATGACTTCTTCATAAATTATATTTTCCAACACTCCTCACAGAAAAAAATCTGGAGGTGTTAGATCCGGAGATCGTGGTGGCCACCTTATGGGTCCATGTGTTCCTATCTAACGGTTTCTAAAGTGAGTATTTAAATACTCTTATTCGAGAAGCGTTAGGGGTAGGGGCGCCATCTTGTTGAAAGTAAATCTCTATTACTTCATTTAAAGGAACATTATCAAAAATATCGAAAATGCTTGATTGGAGTATGTCCAGATATCTACCTGAATTTAAATTTTCTTCAAAAAAGCGATACACCAGTTTGTTCTGAAACAAAAAACAACTTATATTTACCCCAAATCGACCTTGTTGGCGAACAGATCGTACCATGTGGGGATTTGTGGAGTTGCAATGTCTGTCATTATGTCGGTTATGAATGCCGCAACTTGTAATTCGACATTCATCTAACCAAATTATTTTTCGATGAAACCATTAAAAACCAGTGACAAAATTCCAATCGGCTCACATAATCACCAGGATGCAAATATTGGGTAATATTAACAACATAGGGAAAATATTTATTGGACGTCAAAATTCTTTGCGCCTTAGATTTTGTAATTCCAGTTTCAGTTTCTACGTTTCTGACGGACGTAGATTTTTGTTCTTAAAATTACAAAGGGATTTTAGAGAATAAAATTAGGATGTGTGCTTAAGACCACAAGACCGAAGTGAAAACCTTACCAAGACGAGATTCTTTATTAACCTTTCACAATCTAACATCCGCAAATACACACTATGCATTTGGTCATATTTTAGTATCTTGCTTTTTTCCCCGACTGCATCATGAGCGTTGCATCTCCGAATCTGACGGCTCAGTCTCATTCTATACCCACTAAATGTGCTAAACGCGCTTAAAGAAGTTTTCATCTCATTAAAAGTTGAGCTACTACTATTCAAAGCTATCACAGGATGTATTACCTGATTATTGGCCTCGACAAATCCTAACACGCTTATTTTTTTATTTTCCTTGTTTTCTTTATTATAAGTTTTTGAACACGGCATCGTAAAAGAGCCGTATGTTTTTAAATTATGTGTCAGTCGTCGGAATATGTCCTTAAATGGTTGCCGTCTTTCCGGATAGCGGACAAATAATAAATTTTGCGCCATTTCTTCGTTTTTTCCACTTTCAATATAAACTGATATCATATCAAATTTTTCAAAATGTTGATTAGTCATTTTCACAAACGAGTACGTAAAAATTAAGTTAACTTTAAATGTAAATAGCACCTAGAATGTCAACATAGTTGTTTCTCGGATATTAGCTTTTGTTTCATGACCTACTGTGGTTTAAAGTAATAAAGTTTAAATAAGTCGCCTAGGAAACCAATATCATTCGTGGTGTGTGATATTTGAAAAGAGAATTTAAAATGCTATCTTTTCAGATTAAAATATACAGGGTGTTCCATTTAAAAAAATGAGGTTAGGTCCGATAACTTTTTTACCTAACCCCGTATACTTATTCCGAAAACGGCATATTATTGAGCAATCATTATAAAGAAACTTTTGTATAAAATATTTTTCTGTATCTCTTTTAACTAAGAAAATATAGGGTGATTTTCAAATTGTCAATTTTTTTATTTTTCCCCGTATCTCTTAAGAAATTTTTAAATTTTGATTTTACCATTTTAAGTTTGACCCAAGAATAGCACATACCACCTATATTACTTTTTTGATAACACTAACAATTACGGAGATATCCTATAAAAGTGTCAAAAATGGGACACCATGTACTTTATATGAGATATTAAGAGCTAAGGAATTTACATAGAATACAAATAATCTTAATTATCTTTTGACATTTTGAAACCCTGTACTTGTCAAATTGGAACGGTTCTAACTTGCGTCTTAATATCTTAGTTCCCACAGGTCTTTTCACCGAATATACTTTAAAGATATTTCGGTAATCCTGAACTGTTTACAAATTCAGCTCAGAATTATTATCAATTATTTTATCTGGCATCGGGTTTAGGAACTGGTAGAAAAATCAATAAACAAACTTGAACAGGCTTTTATTATCACACAATTTAAAAGTAAATGGAATATACAAAGTGTGCACCAACTCTATTTACTTAGTCGATTGCTTAGAACAGTGTCCGACATAAATACAAAAACAGATGGCTCTTGAAAATCAAGAATTTACAAAATGTCTTTGATTTGACACCTTATGCCCCTTAGCTAACTTAAAAGAAGTGCTCTATTGACACACCGCATTTATAAATAAATATGTATCGGCAATAAACCATTGAAACAAGACGGAATCATATTAATGTTTTTTTCAGATGAAAATACATTAAAGGATATAAGATGTAGTGGCCTAAGAGGATCCGAAATTACACTTTATGGGGAAATACCGCCCATTCAAGTGGAGAAAATAGACAAGATGCAACCAAGAACCAAAGTTAAGACCAATGGTCATTTTACAAATTTTATGCAAGTAAGTTGTAATGTAATATGTATGTATATAATGTAAGTAATTTACCATTCGCATGATGTACAGGGTCATTCCGTATATATTGATCCATATGCTAGCGACATTATTGATAGAGATATCAAAAAACTAAGGTGAATAAAGTTGTAGAATCTTATCTAAACTTTTTAAAAAAATGTTATTTTAAATGGAACACCCTGTATATTAATATATATTTGGGAAGACCATTTTTTACTGATTTCAAAAATATATAGTTTGATACCTTTCTGAAAAGCCATTTAGAAATTATTTTAAATTAAAATTTTCTTTAAAAATTAATATTAAAATCGGGGTAGCCATGGATTAATTAAACAATTTATTAATTTAAATATTGGGAGTAACATTTATAAGATAAAATAATTACAGTTGCTCGATGTGACCGCCATTTCTATCTATAAAATCTATATAATCAACTTCTAATATTATGTTAATAGCATTTGAAATGTATTCTGGGTAGTCGTTATTTAAACTTTCAATTTTTGGTTAATTTTTTGTTTCAAATGCTGCAAGTTTGTGTTTCTATCGGCATATACCCTGTTTTTTGGATAATTCCATAGAAAAGCATCTAATGGGGTAAGATCTGGGCTGTTGGGTGGCCATTGAATGGTGCCGTGTCTTCCTAACCAATCGTCATAGCGGTTGTTTAAATACTCTGTCATAGGGACTATGTTATGTGGCGGAGCTCCATCTTGATGCCAGACCATCTGACAGTACTCATTGATTGACAAATCCTCTAAACGAGCTTCTATCTCGTTGTTAAGAAATTCCAGATATCTTTGTCCATTAAAGAAGCCTTCATAAAATACAGGTCCTATGACTTTATTTTTAACTATACCGCACCAAACATGTAAACATTTCCCACTGGAATTTTATTTCTGTAATATTATGGGGATTAGTTGTAGCCCATACGTGCATGTTTCTTTTATTGAAAACTCCTGCTGTGGTAAATGTCGCTTCATCACTCCATAATATTTTTTTTAAAAAATTATGAGCCGCATTTTTCCTCCTAAGCATTTCTAGGCAGTATAACAAACGCTTACGCCTATGCTCATCATCTCATTTTGGCACAGGTAAGGTCTTGTAAGGATGATAAGCATATGATGGAAGCGTTTTCTGTATTTTTTTCCGTGATATGCCTAAATGATTATGAGCATCTTCAATAGAACGGGTTGGATTTTCTTTAGAAAAAAAAATAGTATAAGAAAGCAGTAAAAACCTTACTAGCCATATCTACCTTCAAAAAACAACAGAATATCTAACTCTTTATCCAAATCTTTTTGAACTACTTTTGGTTTTCTCTTTATAGATTTTCTCAGTCGAAATGCCCTCTCGATATTTTTAAATGTATTTTTGGATGGAAGCGGCAAATTAGGATATAGTTGCCGATATTCTTGCCTCGCCCTGTATGCATTTGAATTATTTTTAAAGAATATACGTAAAAATTCACACTTTTCTTCCTCGGTATACCTCATTTTCGGATGATGACAATAAACTAAATAACAATATTGCGTGTCAGAAGCAAACAATTCATTCGTCCATGGCTACCCCGATTTTAATATTAATTTTTAAAGAAAATTTTAATTTAAAATATTTTCTAAATGGCTTGTCAGAAAGGTATCAAACTTATATTTTTGAAATCAGTAAAAAAATGCTCTTCCCAAATATCTATTAATATACAGGGTGTTCTATTTAAAATAACACAACTCGTGCAAAAATTTTAAAGTTCCAACTGTCTCTTGTTTTTTTCTGATAATTTAAAGTTTAGATAAAATTCTACAACTTTATTCACCTTAGTTTTTTGATATCTCTATCAATAATGCCGCTAGCATATGAGTCAATATATACGGAATGACCCTGTACACTTACCAAAAACCGGGGAAATGTGAGGTTATGTATTGTCCGATCTACGAGTCTACAGAATGTGGCCTCAAACACAACATTGTTGCCGTAATACTCTATTTAAATTTTCATAAAATCTTAATTTGTATAAAATTCAACTACATATATTAATTACATAAAATAATTAAACGTATGCATATTCCTGTATAGTATGTACACCCTGTAATATATACCCCGTTTATTTTCCCCCTTAAATTGCAAATTATAATCGTTAAAGCGGTGTAGATAATATTTAAGAAATATCAATTATTCATATATTTTGTTAAATTTGGCAACCCACGGATAATAGAGCGCGGATTTCTGGACCAGAAATGATCACCTGTGCCTAGACAGTGGTTTTGTCTCTTTCTATCGTATACAATTTTTAATTTGTAGGAAGGTTTTTGTCATCATGACATCTATAGAAATTTTACAGGCATTGGCGGAGTTTAGAATTATATTATTTAATTTATAAATATTTATATTATTTAAACATATGATGTAGCTGTGCTTGTCAAAATAAAATCGCACTACTTGAAACGTATTTTATAAATCTTGAGGCATTTTTTTCTGTTCGTACGTTTTTACGAATTTAATAACCTTTACAATGTGCTATGCCGCTACCCCTCGGTCTCTCAACCGTAGCCACAGACTCGTAAGACGGACTATACCTATGATATTTATGTTTTCTTCTGTTTTCTAACTGATGTGATTAATTTTTACGTAATTTACCTGTCAAAAGAACAGTTTTCTACTGAAATTTGAATTGAAATTATAGTTTGCTCAAGACACGAATTTAGCTTTAAATAATTAAGTGTAAGCGAAACTAAAAGAGAAGTATACAAAAATATTATTATAATACCGGGGTCGTCATTTTGTTGATAATAATAATACTAATAATTCCAAAGGTATCTTTTTAAAACCTTGGTCAGGAATAACATATTCTAGTACTGTTAAGTCTTATTGCTTACCAACGGTTATGACTTTTGTGGCGTCAGTACACGCCAGAAATATGTCTGTTTATGGACGATCGCAGAAAAACTTATTGTAATATATTGTATCAAATATCATATTACTATTTAAATTCATAATTTCTCAAAAACAAATTGCATATACAGTGTGTCCCCAAGTGGTGTACTGGTGTAATGTTTTCAGAACCGTATACAACAGAGTGTTCAAAACTATTTAATAAGTATAAAATTAATCTTAACTAAAGCGAGCCGCGTAGCTGGGAGTATCTTAATGAGACGAGTGCTCTAAAATGTCTTATGAAACGAATATTTTAGAATAATTTTTCTATTTGGGTTACTTCTAAGGAAATTTGAAAACAAAATGTAGTTAATAATTTCCAGTCAAAATTTTTATTTTTTTTGAGGTTGGCAACACTATGCTACAGAAAAAACAATTAAGCACCCCAGCCGCCATTATTTGAAAAGTAATACATATTTTTAATAAATTGTCATTCTTTGCTGTATTGGATCAATAAATATTATTTAATAATTTAGTAGTAAAAACGAATAAAAATGAGCCAAGACGGAAGACGTACGTACCTACTACGAGAAATCGCGGAAAGTAATTTAAATAATCTCTTACCGAAGAAATCTCGTAATGTCCATCAAAAAGAATATACAGATTTTGAGCTATGGTGTGAGCAAAATAGTGTAAAAGATATTTCACAAAATGTCCTGATAGCATTTTTTAACAAAGAAAGTAAAATTAAAAAGGCTTCATCGATGTGGTCCAAATACTCAATGTTAAGAAGTTGTTTAAATATACAGTGTCACCATTAAAGTCCGCACCATATGGAACTTTTTTTTATTAATGAGGTTAGTTAAAATTAAATTTGGGCAATCGTTTTTGCTTCAAATTAGACTAAAAATTATATAATCAAATGTCACCATCTGTCATTCGGTATCTGTCAAAAATTACATTTTAATCAAAAAAGGCTGAAAAATGGCATTGTTTTACCGAATTTCAAAAAATTTTATTAGAAAAAGTTGTTTCTAGTACAATTCTTGGCCTAAATACAAAGTTTCAGTTTTCTAGCTCAAAGTTGATTTTTTTGCCATGTTTTCAAATTAACTTTTTTTTTATTTACTGTAAGTTCGCTTAATGGATATTAAACTATTTGCTTATACCATACTCAATATTTTATTTAGTTTGTATGAGCTTTTTTTTACTAGAATGCCATTTTTTTTCGAAATTTAAAATTAGAGGCAAAAAAATTTGACACAGGTGGTGCAAAGTTATCCTAATTTAAAAATTTTAACAGATAGACGTCAGATGTTTCGTTTTTCAAATGACAAATACATCTAAATATTTGATAAAAATTTTATTTTATACTTAAAACTATCATTATTATTAAAAGGAACAAAAAGGAACTTTAATCATTTTAAATAGGTAACACAAAAGCAATATAAATTTCACATTTCAGTGGGACGTCCTTCTCGCTCTATACAAACACCCGTCCGTCTATAAACGTCTTTGACAGCATTTTGTAAAAAGCTTGGTCTTATATCGGCACAACACAGTCTTATCGTTTGTTCCAAATGCTCGATATTTCTAAACGGTCGATTCTTATAAACTTTCTGCTTAAGATAACCCCACAGAAAAAAGTCTAGTGGGGTTATGTCAGGCGACCTGGGTGGCCAGTGACATTCTCCATCACGCCCTATAACTCTGTTTTGAAATAATTGGTTTATGCGTTCTTTCACTGCTACAGTTTGATGTATGGGTGCACCATCAAGCTGATACCATAAGTTATGTCTATGGTGTAAGGGCATGTTATCCAAAACTTCGGTAATCTCGTTATTAAGAAAATTCAGGTACCTTTCACCAGTTAAGTTTACTCTAAAGAAGTATGGTCCAATAAGCTCATCTTTCAAAATTCCACACCAAACATTGGTTTTAAAATAATACTGGTCGCGACATTCAATTGTGAAGTTAGGATTTTCTTGGGACCACCATCGGCAATTTTGTGAGCTCACGATACCATTCGAAGAGAAAGTGGCTTCATCTGTCTATAATATCTTGTATGGAAAAAGAATATTCTCCTCATATTGTCCCTGATACCAAAACGAAAAATCAAGTCGGATATCAAAATCGCGTTCTTTTAATGTGTTTATAAACTTGGGTTTATATGCCCGAAATCGATTTTTCTGAAGAATTTTTCTAACGCTTGCCCTCTTGCACCCTGTTGAATCACTTATCTTGGTTACACTAGTTTGACCGTGGTCAATAACAGTTAAACAAACATCAAGTTGTGCTGCTTTATCGTATTTACTTGCCGCGTATGGTTTCTTAAAATTATTTTGAACAGATCCAGTTTCTCTAAATTTTGACATTATTCTTGAAACAGTGCTATGCTGCAAATTTTTTTCTGGATGCCTCTCATTAAAAATGGCAGATACTTGCCGGTGAGGCATATTCTCTCCACAAATTAAGACAATTTCTATTTTTTCTTGAATGGACAACATTGGTGATAACACTGAAAACTATAACTTGCGAAAATATTCAAATTTATGGCATTTCTTTTATTTATTCGGCACTCTAATTCGTTTTTTTTTTCCATAGCCTACTTATAAAATTCAAAATTGCCTTGATATTTTATTGTGAATAAAAAGAAAATGTGTCTAAATTTTGAACTAATCTGATATCTTGGAATTTTATTATAAGTTTTTTAAACTTCTTAGGTGTATGTACTATCAAAAAAATGGAATATCTGACGTCTATCTGTTAAAATTTTTAAATTAGGATAACTTTGCACCACCTGTGTCAAATTTTTTTGCCTCTAATTTTAAATTTCGAAAAAAAAATGGCATTCTAGTAAAAAAAAGCTCATACAAACGAAATAAAATATTGAGAATGGTATAAGCAAATAGTTTAATATCCATTAAGCGAACTTACATTAAATAAAAAAAAAGTTAATTAGAAAAAATGGCAAAAAAATCAACTTTGAGCTAGAAAACTGAAACTTTGTATTTGGGCCAAGAATTGTACTAGAAACAACTTTTTCTAATAAAATTTTTTGAAATTCGGTAAAACAATGCCATTTTTCAGCATTTTTTGATTAAAATGTAATTTTTGACAGATACCGAATGACAGATGGTGACATTTGATTATATAATTTTTAGTCTAATTTGAAGCAAAAACGGTTGCCCAAATTTAATTTTAACTAACCTCATTAATAAAAAAAAGTTCCATATGGTGCGGACTTTAATGGTGACACTGTATATAGAAACATTGATATATCGAAATATAAAAAGTTACAGGTATATTTAAAAGGGCTTTCGAAGGGTTACACGCCAAAAAAATCGAAAATTTTAGAGATTGAGCAAATTAATCGCTTCATTGTACATACAAGCTGATGATAAAATATATCTAGCAATCATAGTAAGTATTGCAATAAATAAGAATGTAGTTAACTAGATTGTTAGAATGATTCCTAAAATCTTTGCTTCAAAATAACTTTCTCAGCATTAGCAGCGATATACGTTTATCTTAAACAAAAATACAATAGGTATCGACAAAAAAAAACTTACCCATAATAAATGTAGTTAATCTTGAATATAAATTTTAGGTTATTCTTATAATGGGCTATAATGGTACCTGCCGCAGAGAAGAAATTACAAATATGTCAGTAGATAATAAATTTAGAGACGATATAATCATTGTACATGTGCCCAAGACTCAAAATTACATACTAACCATGCAGTTTATAATTACAAATAGTAACTTGGTACAAATGGTAACACAGTATTTTAGTCTGAGACCAAATCACGTGACTAGTCGCAGATTATTCTTGCCTTATAGAAATCGACACTGCATTAACACTCCTATTGGTCATAACAAAATTGGCAAAGCTCCTTTTGTTATTGCTTCTTACGTAAAATTACCAAATCCCAAGTTATTTACAGGCCATTGTTTTAGACGGTCCAGTGTTACACACTGAGCAAATAGTGGGGGTGACTTGAACACTATTAATAAGTATGGTGGCTGGAAGTCTTTAGCAGTGGCCGAAAGTTACATTGAAACTTCGATGAAAAGCAAGCTTGAAGTTGCAAATATTTTGTCCACACAATCTTCACATGGTGTATCTCCACCTTGCTTATCACGTACATCCCAAAATATCACAGCTACAGCATCTGTAACGTCAAGTGGAACGACTAGATTAATTTTAAATGAGCAAGGTCTCACACAAAATATTGTGTCTATCCAGAATATTCCAGGGATAACCATTAACGCCACCGAACATTTAACGGTAACAGTAAATATTTACAATAATCACTTCTCTCTTCCCACGTCTGTTTCTTTAGAGTATAAAATTGAAGAAAATACCACAGTATTTATAATAAAATTTTACTAAACAATCTAAATAAGCACTATTTAACTTTTGTCTCACTATTATTTTAATAGTCTAATATTATAGTGTTTTGTGCTTGAAATAAATAAATATACGTAAACCACAGTCGCATATTCTCTAGGTTATGTTGTTTGTAGATGTATGTAAAGCAGCGTGAGCGTAATCCTAGTAAAGATATACCCACGTATATTCTGTATTATGCAACCAGTAAAACAACATTTAAATTTAAATAATTTATTTAATTTCTTGTAATTGAAATTTTTTATAAAATATGTCTCACTTCTAAAGGTAGTGTTATAGATGATATCAAATAATTAATTTAGAGGTACTGTGAGCGCCATCTATCAAACCTTATACATGTTGTGAAGTTGATTTGCCTACCGACCGACTGTGTCGCTGGTGTCTTTTATATTTTGTGTCCTTTTACTTTTCCTTAGTTCAATAAAGTAGTCGAAGATTGTACATGCAACGAAACGTTTGTTTTATTAGGTTATGGGCACAGCATCGTGTTTGAGAGTCTTAAAAACGGGTAATACGTGGAAATCGTTGTTTCAAAAGTGTTAATATGTCGACAAGCTTTTTAGCTAGTGTTCCGAAATTGTGCGGAAGGGAAAACTCTGTTGCGCTTCGCCATTGAAAACGTGTTCGTGTTGGACCGTTTGTCCGCGTGTCTGGACGGTACAGAAACAGATAGCGAAAAGCTGGGTAAAGCAAAAGCTAAGCTAGTGTTATCCGTTGACCCTTCACTGTATATGTATATTCGGAATGCAAGATCTGCTTTGGACTTGTGGAATACCTTGAAAAACCTGGATGCAGAGCGAGGTTTTACGCGAAAAATCGGACTTCTTCGTGCTTTGATTTCGCTAAGGCTTGAAAACAGTAAATCTATGCAAAGTTACATAAACCAGGTGATCGAAGTCTCCCAGAAACAGCGAAGAACCGGCTTTCAGATCAGTGACGAGTGGGTGGGGTCCATACTTTGGCGGAATTACCGGAGATGTTTGCACCGATGATTATGGCCATTGAGCACAGTGGCATTGCAGTCACAACAGATGCCATTAAAACCAAGTTGATAGACATGCAGAAAGATGGCAGTAGCAGTGAAAATGCTGGTGGCGCGTTTGCTGGTTATAAAGGAAGATTTAAGAAGAGAACGACAGGTGACAGTACGAGTTTCAAAAAAATTGACAAAAGCAATGAAGTTACCTGTTATCACTGTAAACAAATAGGGCACTACAAAAATAAATGTCCAGTTTTAAGGACTGAATTTAAAAACTTTAAAAAAACGCAAAAAGACAAGAGTGCAAGCAAGAGTGCCTTTAGTGCGGTTTTCTTGAACGGTAAGTTCAATAGCACAGAATGGTATATAGACTCTGGCGCAAGTAAACATCTTACATCGAGAAAAGACTGGCTTAAGAATGTCACTTAAACGACTGAATTATCAGAGATCATAGTTGCAAATAATGAGAAAATATCTGTAGAATGTGTCGGCGAAATTGACATTGCTACAACAATTAACGGACAACATTATGATGTAGAGATTAAAAAAGTGTTTTATGTGCCTGATTTGACAACTAACCTTCTGTCAGTGAGTCAGCTGATAAAAAATGGCAACAGAGTGTTTTTTAATCAGCATGGTTGTGTTATTTATAATGCAAAAGGTGTTATTGTTGCCAATGCAGATTTAATTGACGATGTTTATAGACTGAATTTCAAGAAAACAGAGCCCAAATTATTTAGTGCTAAATCCCAGGTTTCTAGTGAGTTATCTCATAGACGTTTCGGACATATCAACTATCGAGATCTTAATACAATGAAGAACGGAGCTGTTCAGGGAATTGATTTTAAGGGACAGTTGAATGTCAATGAACGTTGTCAAGTATGTTGCGAAGGCAAGCAAGCCAGGTTACCTTTTAAGAATCAAGGAAATAGGGCTACGAAACTACTAGAACTAGTACATGGTGATTTATGCGGACCCATGGAAGAAACATCCATTGGTGGTTCCCTATACTTTTTAGTCTTAGAAGATGATTTGAGTAAAATGGTTTTTGTCTACTTTTTAAAAACCAAAGATCAAGCTCTGAATAAATTTAAAGAGTTTAAATGTCTTGTGGAAAACCAAACAGGAATGACAGTTAAGACTTATAGATCAGACAATGGTGGGGAATTTTGTAATGCAGCTTTTGAGAATTTATTAAACAAGCATGATATAATTCATCAAAAAACTAATCCGTACACACCACAACAAAACGGAGTGTCAGAACGCATGAATAGAACTTTGGTAGAGAAGGCGAGATGTTTGCTATTTGATGCCAAATTACCAATGATTTTTTGGGCAGAAGCAATTGGTTCAGCAACTTATCTCAGAAATCGCTCAGTAGTAACGGGACTCAATAACAAAACTCAATATGAAGCATGGTATGGGCAAAAACCTGATGTGAGCCATATAGGAGTTTTTGGGAGTGAAGTTATGGTACATGTGCGTAAAGAAAAAAGACAGAAATTTGACAAAAAGGCTGTCAAGATGACATTGGTTGGCTATGGAATAAATGTAAAAGGCTATAGGTTATATGATTCAGCAAAAAGAGATATTATTACTAGCCGAGATGTAATCATAAATGAAAAGCCAGGAACTGCAAGCAATGTTGACATTGTCTATAACAAAAATGAACTAGACGAAGGAATATCAGTTCCAGTGGGGGACCAGGACAAGAATTTACCTTTTTTGGAAGAATCGTATGAGCCAGATTTACTTGATGATACTCCAAACAATGATTCAGATGATCCTGATGACCCCAATGACCCTGAATTCCTGCCAGAAAATGAGTATATTCCTGAAAATCCCGATGAGACAAGAAGAAAATCTAAACGTGATAAGAAACCTAAGCAATATGATGACTATGTGACTTTCCAATGCAAAGAAAATTACATTACGTTGGATGATGTACCAGTGAGTGCATCAGAGGCTCTTTCAGGATCAGAAGCTGACTGTTGGCGGCAAAGTATGGAAGAGGAGATGGAGTCCTTCAGAGAAAATGATGCGTGGGACTTGGTTGATCGTCCAGGTAGTGATAGTGTAGTTGATTGTAAGTGGGTACTTAAAAAGAAGCTTAATCAAGATGATAAAATTTGTTATCGTGCGCGGTTAGTGGCAAGAGGTTTCACGCAAAGGGCTGGTATTGATTACGATGAAACG
Source organism: Polydrusus tereticollis (assembly GCA_963920685.1). NCBI lineage: Eukaryota > Metazoa > Arthropoda > Insecta > Coleoptera > Curculionidae > Polydrusus > Polydrusus tereticollis. The sequence goes on along the minus strand of OY987329.1, from coordinate 80,103,864 downwards.
TTTGCACCGGTAATAAGGTATTCTAGTTTACGTTTACTCTTAGCACTGGCTGTTCAATTTAGTCTAGATATAACACACTTGGACGTGAAGACTGCTTTTTTAAATGGTTATTTGCAGGAAACTGTATTCATGCAGCAACCTCAAGGTTTTGTACTTGAAGGTAACGAGAATAAGGTGTGCAAATTAAAAAAGGCCATTTATGGACTAAAACTATCTTCACGGGCCTGGTATCAAAGGGTTGATGAAATATTGATTGCCCTGGAATTCAAAAAATCTGATTATGAACCTTGTTTATTTATAAAAAAGAAGGATAATTCAATAACTATAGAAGCTTTATATGTGGATGATTTTATTGTTTTCTCGAATAATAAGAATGAAACAGATTTTTTGAAGGACCAACTTAAGTCTAACTTTAAAATTAAAGGTTTAGGTGATATAAAACTATGTCTTGGTATGAGAATTTATAAAAACAAGGATGCTCTTATTTTAGATCAAAGCACTTATATTGATAAATTACTTGAAAAATTTAATATGACAAATTGTAATACCGTCAGTGCGCCAATTGACAATTTTGATTTCAGTGAAGGTAATTTAGACGAAAAAGATCATAATCCATTATATCAAAAATTGATGGGAAGCTTAATGATCTTAGCTGTTTTGACGCGCCCTGATATTGCATTCAGTGTGAGTTTTCTCAGTCAATATAATAATTGTCACACTGAATATCACTGGAAGTGTGCCAAAAAGGTGCTTAGATATTTAAAGGGGACCAAGAACCAATATTCAACTTTTAGAAGGGACAATAAAGGTTTACAAGGGTATGTGGACGCCGATTCGGGTTCTAATAAAATTGAGAGAAAGTCCTACACTGGTTACGTGTTTAAACTTAGTGGAGCCGCTGTTTCCTGGAGAAGTAGTAAGCAAAAGACCGTTGCACTCTCCAGCACTGAAGCGGAATACATGGCTTTAAGTGAGGCATCAAAAGAGGTTATCTATTTATCGAATCTGTTAAGTGAGATCACTGGAAAATTGAATTGTATAATTCTCTTTAATGATAATCAAGGAGCTCAAAAATTGTGTAGTAATCCAGTTTTCCATGACAGGTCCAAGCATATTGATATCAGACACCACTTCATACGAGAAACTTTGAAAAGTGGGGGTGTTATAGATGATATCAAATAATTAATTTAGAGGTACTGTGAGCGCCATCTATCAAACCTTATACATGTTGTGAAATTGATTTGCCTACCGACCGACTGTGTCGCTGGTGTCTTTTATATTTTGTGTCCTTTTACTTTTCCTTAGTTCAATAAAGTAGTCGAAGATTGTACATGCAACGAAACGTTTGTTTTATTAGATAGTCCCATCCATAGGTGTAAAACAGATAATTTAAGTTTACCATCACCGAAATATTTCTTAAAACAAAAACTAGGTTTGCCATGAAATTTTAAAGCAGTAATGTTGTGTTGTTACCAACAGGAAGAAAATAAAAAATGCGTGTTTAAAATGATTGCTTATGCAACCCAATTGAAAGAAACACATAATAAAGACTTTATGATCCCCAAATAGGAAAAAATATTTATATAACAAAGTTAAATAAGCCCAAATACGAAGTTAATCTGGATTACAAAGAACTGGCTCGAAAATAGGAACAAATCTATTAAAATTAAATTCAAAATCTTATTGAAGGAATATTATGCTACATGGGGGTAATATTATTACTCCTTCTCGTAGTGCGTTTTTATTATGAAATAATTACCAACATAAAGGCCCATATTCATGTTTTATCTCTTCGGATTAAGCAACCAACTTTATATTTAAAAAATATAAATTTTATTTTATAAACCTTCATTAGTCTTAATCTTTTCCACTCCTTTAATCGCTTCGATGCAAAACTTAAAATCGTTTTATTGGAACGTAATTTATGCAATAAAAATGGCTGTTTTGCAAATTGAATGGGCGACTTTTAATGCCTATAAAAACTGGCCCAGTCTTAACTGATAATTATGAAGTAATTTTATTACTTACCCAATGTGTACTGGATATTTTTATGCGATTCACGTCATTAAATAAAGAATTATGTATTTAAATGAAAATAACGTATGCATTGGTAAATTGAAAACCATATTTTGTCATACTACCAAACACTAACATTGGCGCCGATTCCATGGGTGCTCTGGGTGTGCAAGCACCCAAGCTAAATTTGTAATGGTAGCGGAGCAGTTATTAATTTTTTAATATTTTTATTTTAATCAAAATTACTGTTTAGAGGGGCAATATCCGAGCTACTGAGGTAAAGATGAAAAATCTCAAATACCAGTTGTTATTTTTAAACCTCATGTGAATCAATAACGAAATTAAACTGCAAATTTTCTTTTTCACATATTTTAAAAATTAATATTGGGTAAAAATTTTGCCTTAGAATAAAAAAATGCTTGCCTGCAGCTCTTGGTCGGTTTTCTTCAAAACACATATATAATTATTATACAGAGTGGCAAAAAAGTCACGCATAATGCCTGTAACTTTTGAATTACCTCGTATACGAAAAAGTGACCTTTATCAAAGTTGTTCAGTAAATTATTCCCCACATTTCTACCAGCATAAATTTTATTTTTCATTTCTGGTTTGGTTTCCATAGAGACCAACTTACTTTTTTTAAATGGTACACCCTGCATACGATTGCATATTTGGATTCTACTGGGAAAACTCTAGACTTTTTATATTTCAAGCTTATATTTATTTAAAATTGTAACAAACTTCATAATAACAAAATAAATAGCCTAGAAAATTGAACTACTTAACATCGGAATAATAAACAAGTTAAACGTTTTCAGTAGATCAGATGTTCAAAATGACAACCATTTGCTGCTAAGCAGAGCGATAGTTCATCCCTGAGCCCGTCTACAACCTTTAAAAGGAAGTCCTCTGAAATGGCCCGAATTTCAGCACTAATTCGGACTTTTAAAGTTATTTGGACGGTTAACGTAGACTTTGTTCTTTAAGTGTCCCCACAACAAGAAGTCGAGCGGGGTTAAGTCCGGGGATCGCGCTGGCCAGTCAATAGCACCTCTTCTGCCTATCCAACGTCCAAACTGTTTTTCTGCCCGCGAAATTCCCGGTAAGGCTACCTCTTTAGGTATTCAGAGTTATGCGACTTGCCAGAAGTATCTACTGTATCGACTAAGATCGATTCTCCATTTTGTGTAATAATAGAACAGCATACGAGAGGATCCTTTCAAATATTAATCCATCCATCCGACGACATTGAAACTGTACTTCCTTCCACTCTTTGTTTGCATTACGTTCATATATACTCGATCCAAAATAGGCCCCCCGATTTGACGTCTGGATGACGGTTTGTATCCTGGTCTGAGAACACACACATGAACAAATGGGGTATTAGTTGCATAAAAATACTTTCCGATTTGATGGTCAATCTCATTTGCATATGCTTCAGAAGTTTTGATAACGTCAGCATACTCAACCCCTCTAAGAGCACATCTTAACTTCTTAGCAGGTGGTAGTACATTTGATGCTTCTTTAGTTTATATTTCTAAAATAAAAAACTTATTTTAGTTTAAGTTTTACGTTTTACACAAGGTTTGCCTAATTTTTAATTTAATTTAGAATATAGAAGATAACAAATACGAAGAAAAATTAAAAATAAAAATGCAATAAATTCTTTGGATGTACTGATGTGCATATTTTAGGTAGGATATAGGAAAAACTTACGACAAAAGTGTTTTACTAGAATTCGAATTAGTCTAGAAGAGCCAGAATTTACTTACAAATCTTTACAATATTAAGAGAAACAGTGAAATGACTATCAGAACAACAACAAAAAATTCCTTTATTTTATTATTAATAAAAGCAGCGCCCTGTATTTTATTTAATTTTTATAAGAAAATATTGGGGGTTGAGAGTAGACAAACTCTTTTGAAATATTTTTAATTTCATTAATTTTTATGTAAAGTGTTTTTCTCTATTTCAAAATAAAGTTACAAAAATGATATCTCATCTTGTACTAAGCTGGCAACTTACCTTTGGTTATATCTTCTGATTGTTAAACCAATTCCAATTTCTTTAATTTAGAAGTTAAAGGTTGGTTTTCATTTCTACAAGATGCGATATACTTTTCCATTCTGCTAGGAATTCCTTGTAGTTCCTTTAAACACCTTTTACATCTAGCGCAGCTCCCAGAATTACCGGGCTTGTTAATTTAATCAAAATGAACCCAAACTGGATTTTTTAAAAGGTATTTGTAATAAAAACAAACTTTAAAATATAGCTGTTGCCATTATTGTATTCACTGTAAAAAGAGAAATAGGTTTACTACAGAAAGAGCTGGAAAATATCTATATATTGCTCATAACATACAAGTTTTATATCAAAACATGCCTGCCAGGTCATATATAACTCAAGGTATTATAGAAAAGCGACCAGGTGAACTTTTACACCAGCATAGGTGTACACACATTTTGTTGGTTTATCTTGCCAGTGTAATTTTTGTGATTAAATATACAAAAGTGTTAAGTCCAATTTCACATGAGTGCGAATATTTCGACTGAGACTCTACGCAGCATCTACTGAATACCTAGTTGTTAATTTAAATGTTGAGACTGCGATTGCTAAAAAAAGTTACAAGTCATTTATGCAATATGAAGTTAATCAACTGTTAAGAAACTCCATTTTTTTAGTTTTTTTAAATGTACACATTATTAAATCTATAATAATACATTTTAAAAACTAAGACACAAGAAAGCACATCAACCACATCCTGTTCCTACGGCAGCTAGCAAGAATTAACGCATATACAATATATACAACTTAAGATGTGTCTGACATATAGTAAACTACTAGCGCAAGAAAAATTGAAAGGCTTCTAACTTTTTTATTCCATGTATTCACTGCTCCAAGTAATACACCAGTAAGGGTCAAGATGACTATTTTTTATTCTGGTGCATCACTAAATCTTTGCATAATGTCATGTGTAAAACCCGTTTCTAACGAGTCTCAAATCCAAAGCATATCCGCCAGTCATCTATAACTATTTATTTTGATCGTAATATTATTATTTTAATTAGGTATGCTCTCCAGGTACCTAATTATACAGACTAAGCTATATGTTCATATTTCTATTACCATAAATACAGCAATGCTCATTTCCCGATTGTTGACTGAGAAATAAAAGTATTTTAGTGTAACATCGAAACTGTATGAGTACAGTTTAAATTTTATTATTACCCTAAGTGTGCTATAAAAATTAATCAATATAATAAGCAATTTATTTTTGACATTTATTTTGAAGGCAAGCAAACAAGTTAAACAGTAAAATTGTGAAGTGAAAATCCCGATTCGGGAAACATTACTGTTGTTACCGTTGTTTCACGTGTATATTTATCGAATTGATTACACTGGGGAACAGCAAAAATGTTTCCGAGACCAAAACAGCAAAATCTTACTTATTTTATTATACTAACTAACAATCTGTCTTGCAAAAGTCTCAGTTAGGTCCGGTTTTATAGATCCATGCTAATTATGATAATTACCTACCTGCCCGTTATGTATGGGAAAATTCGACTATTAAATGAAAAGTACCTGGATTTATTATAGCAGGTGTACTTTATAAGGGGTTTAAATACATATAACATAAATCCTAAATTGTTAGTTAGTTGTATTTCAACCACCAGTTGATTGACAGCTGTTCGTATTTGAGAAATTAGAGAGTTTTGAGCAACATGTCTCGAGTTTGTTTAAATAAGCCGGATCATTTTTGTTATATATGTGGTGAAGTGAGTTTTGTGAAACAAAAACGTACACTTAGCCCTTTAATACAAAAGGCTTCTATTTTGGCTGTATAATTGGAGACCAGGATAAAAACTGGGCTCCCCATATCTGCTGCTACAAATGTGCGTCCAACATTCGCGGCTGGCTAAGTAGAAAAAAGCGTAAGATACCCTTTGCTGTTCACATGATCTGACGAGAACCTAAAGACCACGTTACTCACTGTTACTTTTGTTTGACACCTCCCATCAAAAAAGGCTTTTCTGAGAAAAAAAAGGCTGCGATACAGGATCCAAATTTACAATCCGCAATACGCCCGGTAAGGATAGTGACGAGTTGGCTGTACCCAATCCACCTCAGGAATATAGCCTTGATTCTGATGATAATCCAATGGATTCAAACGGTAGTGTACTGAAAAATGTCGCCGGCCCATCAACCTCGCAAGACTCCGATTTTGTCTATGAACTTCCCAGTAAAAAGCCTCACAAAATAAGTCAAAGTGAACTAAGTGACCTTATAAGGGATTTGGAATTGCCTAAGAAAAAATACGAACTATTGGCCTCTCGATTGCGACAATGAAACTTACTTCAAGATGAAGTAAAAGTTCCTGTGTACCGAAGCCGTCGGAAAAACCTAACACCATTTTTAAACATGGAAAACAATTTGATAGCCTGCAGGGACATTAAGGGGTTAATGGCAGCTTTAAATCTCGACTGTGATCCAAAAGACTGGAGACTTTTCATTGATTCCTCAAAAGTAAGTCTTAAAGATGTGTTACTCCATAATAAAAACAAGTTGCCTTCAGTCCCAATTGGTCATGCAGTCTACATGAAAGAAACGTATAGCAATTTGAAATTGTTACTGGAGACCATACAATATGAAAGATATAATTGGCAAATTTGTGGGGATTTAAAAGTTGTGGCGATTTTGCTTGGAATGCAGCTAGGATGTACGAAATACTGCTGCTTTCTCTGCGAATGGGACAGTCGAGCACGATCCGATCACTACATAAAGAAAGTTTGGCCACCGAGAGAAAAATGTAGCCAGCGCGCCATTAGTTTCCCCAGAAGAGATTTTACTACCGCCACTTCATATAAAATTGGGACTTATAAAAAACTTTATGAAGGCCATGGGCAAAGAAGGCCGTGCTTTTAGTTATTTAAAAGAAAAGTTCCCTAGAATCAGTGACACTAAAATGATAGAGGGAATATTTGTGGGTCCCTAGATTAGGACACATTTCGAAGATGCGCAATTCGATTTCATACTTAAAGACAAGGAAGAGAACGCTTGGAATGCCTTTAAAATGGTTGGAATAAATTTTTTGGGAAACATGAAAGCAGAAAACTATAAAGACCTGGTTGCCCAACTTTTTTTATGTTACCAAAACCTATGGTGTAATATGTCGTTGAAAGTTCATTTTCTGGATTCTCATCTGGATTACTTTTCAGAAAATTGTGGTGATGTAAGTGACGAGCACGGTGAGTGGTTCCACCAGGATATTTCAAACATGGAAAGAAGGTATCGGGGAAAATGGAACTGTGAGATGTTAGCCGACTACTGTTGGACTATTAAGAGAGATGCTCCCGAGGCTGATTTCAAAAGACAGGCTAAGAAGCGTAAAATGAGTGTCTAAACTTTAGACTCACTGATAAAAATGTACGATTTAATTGCTATTGTTGAACCAATAATATATTGCTTGTACGTTCATTGTAACTGCCTCTAAATTAAAATGTTCATTGTATATGCCTATAAATTACAATTTCGTAACAAATTATCCAGATTTTTTTTGCGAGCTAACTAAAATCTTTAATAGGTATTTTTTAGTTACTTGGGTGTAGTTCAATAAAAAAAAAGATTTTGTTCAGGAAACAAGTTGAAATTTGTTCCCCAGTGTTATCATCATGTTACTGATATTTAGGGTGATGTGATTTTAATATTTTATAGTGCATCGTATATTATTTTCTTATTGTTTAGGAATAGGAAAAATAACCCCACATTTCTATTATTAAACAAATCATGAGTTATATAGGGCTGCCCAACTCAAAGAAAAAGAAAATCGTTCAATTTATCAAAGTCCGTGATGCAGCAGCCACACTTTAACGGCAACCCTCGTCAATAAGCAGTATCATATCAGAGCATTGGGGGAAGGGGGCTCCGATTTCCAGGGGTGGTATCGAAATAAAGCAATATTTTCAGTGATACTGTATTTCATTTAACCCTTAACCTTAAAATTAGAACCTAAAGTTTAATTTCAATTTCTAGGCTATTTAAATCATAGATCGCAATTAGTTATATAAACAACATGGTAAAACAAGTATTATTACCAAACAGGCACTAACATAGACAAATTGGGCATTTACAAATAGTAAGTTAATTAATCTTATACCACAGCATAAAGCAGTGCGTACCTACTTGCCGTAAAAATGTAGGTGTACCGACAGCATCGTAAGCAAGCGATTCGTCATTTTCTCTGGATCAGTGTTGCCTCTCCTACCGATTTTTCGGTAGATCTACCGATTTTCACCTCAATTTACCGATCTACCGAAAGCACATTGAATTATACCTAATTTTACGATTTAAGTTGTTGTCAACATGTCATTGTCAACTTAGTTGAGTATACTAGAGTCTACTAGAGACTAGAGAACAAGAGAACGCCCTAGTCCTATTAGAACACACGAGATGGCTAAACATTAACTACACTTTTCAATTTAAACTTGTTTCTTGTTTGTATTAAAGGTTGCCTATCAATGGTAGGCAACATTAATACTATAGAACAATAGAAAATAGAACGTCTAGTCTTATAAGGACACACGAGATGGCACGACATTGATTTCAACTCTCGGGGATTACCGCTTTTATTTGAAATCCCGCTGCTGTAAACCTCCGACACTCTTTCATGTGAAATCCCGCGGTGAATCCCCGACGTAAACTTATAAAAGGGACGAAATTACAATTTTACTTACACTACATTAAACCTCATTTATAATTATTTGTTTCTTTTGTGACAAAATAAAATCGTGTACCTAACAGTGTAACCCAAATTTGTTTTATATAATCTGATTATAGTCGCAAACTATTTAAAGGTAGGTGTGATTTTTTAGTTAAATATATATATTTTTTAATTACCTACTATTCATTCATTTTTGGAAATTAAAAATATTAATTAAATGAACGTACTTTTAGAAATTGCAATGGATTTATCTGGTGCTAGTGATTCAAGTGATAAGGAGGAACCTTCAACTTCCTTTTCAAAGAATAAGAAAATGAGAAAATATGCTCAAACCTATAAAACTGCATGGGAATTTCTGGTTTGATTTATACAAAACAATATATGGACAAAAATGTGTGCCATAATTTCATTGTTGAAAAAACTCTAGTTGCAAAAATGACTGATTCAAATTTAAAAGGAAAACCTTCTTATGCAGATTAATTTTAAAATATAGAAATAAGAATAGCTTAGAGTGAAAAATTAGGTTTGTATGCCCAAGTATTTTGTATTTTTAAATAAAAGTTTATTTGTACATAATATTATGCAATTGTGTTTTATTTCAAAAATAAATCCTTGTGTTTACCACAGTATTTGAAATTAAACGTTGGCCACAGATAAATATATAATTATGTTAACTACCAGTTGCACTTGCAGTAAATAATACACTATTTTAAAATTCTACCGAAAAATGTCGAAATCTACCGATTTTCTGCGAAGCATCTACCGAATTTGTTACAAGCGAGGGTGGCAACACTGCTCTGGATGCAAACCGTCAGTCTCGCTGAACGGATTGTTGCGGGAACATCGTTTACACAAAGCAGAAACTGGAAAAATTATTGACTTTGTGTTTAGTGTTTTTTTTTATTCATAATGAATACTGAAGGTCGTGGAACAAGTTGATGTGCTGTTAAAAAATGTGTACAATCAATTTAAAAAACTGCGATTAGTAATTTGCAAAAACCATTAAAAAATTACTAAATACAGGATGTCTTAAAACGGCCCGTCTATTTTTAATTCAAATTAAAACATATCTATTTTTATTCTATTTTTGAATTTTGCTTTGAATTGTAAGTATTTTTCATGTATCTTGTCCTATACCTAAACTCAACAGTTATTGAAAAAATTACGATTGCACATATCAGTCAGTATGACCGTATTTCTGAGGATTTATTTGTAAATCGAGCAAGATATTGGGTGTTTATTTTACTTTTTTTTAATTCTGATATTTCTGAATGTTGACTTGTTACCATTTAGTCCCATAGAAACTGTATGACAATTTCACTTCAAATAAGTAATTGTCAATCGCAGTTGCAAAGTTGCCGTTTTCAGAATGGTGAAGTTAACGAAACAAAAAAGATTGAAATTTTATGCATGGTTGGGTTTGGTAATAGAATACCTACTCAAATAGAAACAGCTTAATTATGCAATGAAATCCATCCTGATCGTCCTCTTATATGTCAACCGGTGGTAAGTAGAATAGAGGCTAAATTTAGAGAATTCGGTTATGCTAGAGATCTAAGTAAATCTGGTCGTCCTGCTCGAGATGAAAATAAACAACTTGACGTTTTAGTTTCCCTGGAACAAAATCAAGGTCGCACATTGGGGCCAATTTACACATGCGGAAATCTGTTGTTCACTGATTAGTTCGAAAACACAAATATCGCCCATACAATGGTATGGCATGAGTTATTTGAAGATGATTTCGACAGGCGAAATGAGTTTTGTGAACGCATGCAAATATATGCAATCCAAATAATAATTTAGTGAAAAATAATATTCTTTCCGCTGAAGCTACGTTCTGTTTGAATGGTAATATAAACAGATGAAAATTGTCGTTATTGGGTGACAGAAAATCCGTATTGGATGATGGAAGTTCACAGCCAGTAGCCTCAAAAACAAATGTGTGATGTTGAATAGTGCGCGTAAGAGTAATTCGTTCATTTTTCTTTAACTTTAACTGGACAAATATATCTCGAATTTCTCCACTTAAATTAATTCCAGCATTAGTGGCTTTATTTCCGAATCCATTAAATTCAGACTCTCCTGACGAAGAACTGATGTTCCAGCAAGATAGTGCTCCTCCGCACTATGCTGCCACAGCGCGTACATTTTTAGACAAACGACTTATTGATATGTTCAGTCGTAATTTTTCCGATAACTGTTGGGTTTACATTACAAACTTAGAATTCGATGCAAAATTCAAAAATGAAATAAAATATAGATATTTTTATTTGAAAAAATGAAGTTGATGGTCGTAACTTATTTTTGGGCTAACCAGTATACATGAGTTTACCATAATAGAAACCACATTATGAAATAGAAATCGACGGGTTTAAGTATTTTTCCAAAAAACGCACCGCTGAATTTTAAATTGATTGAGACATTACTTCTGGGACTCACTGTATTTCGGCCAGGTCTCGTGGATTATTCTAGCAGACAATAGTTGATTTACGACACTCTCCAGAAAAGTAAGACAGATTTTAAAAAAATCAATAAGGCTGATTCCCAGGCAACTTCTTGTAAAGGTTTTTAAAAGATTTCGTGAAAATTGTGATATGTGCCGCGAAGAATATTGTCGTCATTTTAAGAATGTCATTTTCAAGAAGCGAATAGACAATATGTTCCTTAGATTAATACCAATAAATAGTAATTAAAACAAACACATTTACTTTTATTTTCATTTAAAATTGTTAGGTCGTCTGGAGACTGTATTTTATATTAAATCTGTCGGAAAATTGGTTACAATATATTGTCTTAATGTAACCTATATTTTATAGTATAAACATAGTTTTTGTGCCCAGTCCAAAAAAGTATAAGTCTGGAGCTGGCTAACCAGACTGAGATCTGATCGAGGTGGACGAATTCGGAGGAAACTTTACATATTAATTGAAAGAGTTCTTATGGAGAGCGGCTGCTGATCTTTTTATGCTGTGCTTACACACTAAACAAATATGGACTTACTTGCAAACAGCAAGTATACTAACAAACATGGAACAAAAAGTCTCAAGTCCTTTAATTCATTGAAAAAAACAGGATTTTAATTTTATATGATAAAGCAACAGTTTAGAACGACCTTCTCCGGAGTCTACAAATACTAACAGCTGATTAGCCAGCAGCATTACTCCGCCGGGTCGGTCCTTATCTCTGTAATTTTTTAGGCGTACCTACCTAAAAACTGCTAATGGGATTATTTTAGGCATATGATACTAAATACAGGCAACGAACATTAACAAGCAAAGACATTATAGTTCTAATGTCTTTGTTAACAAGAGACAAGAAGGATCACTCCAAGCTCCTCCCCTCGTTATGCCTATCTCGCTCGAATATCGGATGCTACCGTATCTAGAGCACCGTAAGCCCCCGACGCGCGATATGCATAAACAGGTTGTCCGTCGTAGAGATATGTACCAGTTGTCTTTATGTGTCGGCGTGAGTGAATTCCATTAAAAATAAAATAAACATTTACGTAGTGTTTTGTGTTTGGTTCTGCAATAAAATGCCACGAACGAACGAAAGTTACTTAGACATTTTTTATGATCACGACAAAAAAAAATGTGTCGACTTTGCCCTAAACTTACTGACGAGCATATGTTTCCTAATAGCTTTCAAAGAATGAAGGTAAAATATGCTTCGCAAGTCTTTAGTCACTCTCTTTCAGCTGCCCTATATACCTACATACATTTTAAGGTTTTGCCTTTAGAAGCAACGCTTACTGCAAAATTCCTACAAACAACAAATGATTTATTTGATTTGTTAAACTCGTCCCATCTTAACAACTTTAACGCATTTATGGGCACAGAAAAACAATTGCACTTTTTAGAAAAATAAAATGTTTGTTGGATGACTTACAGGTAATTAAATTAGTACAGGTAAAACAGAACGATGGAAAGGTAACATACGTGGAAAAATGTATAAATAATACTATGCATTTTATAAATGGCTGGAAAATTACTATTACCTCTAGTCTGTCTTTATGGGAAACCTTAAAATGCAAGAACTATTCATTTCTTTTAACAAGGAACCTTAATCAGGATTGTATCGAAAATTTTTTTGGTCTGGTAAGAAATTGTTGCGGAAACTCGAGAAATCCAACCCCAATTCAATTTTGTAGGGCATTCAAGAAATTATTTTCTCTAAAATATTTTAATGAGGTTGAAGGTTCCAATTGTATCAAAGATATTAATACAGTTTTGCTTAATGTAACTCCTGATATTCTAGAAGAATATAAAAATATCGATGTACAGGGTTTTCTTTTATATTTAGGCCCCTATTTAGAGGAAAAACTATAAGAGATAGAAAAAAACTTTAAATATGAAAGTTTTATGATTTTTACTGAATAATCAGAATATTAGCAAAAAATTATTAAAATACTATTACAATGCCGAAAAATATAAGCAATTTATGTTTTTTTAAATGGAACACCCTGTATTTATTTCATTAAAATTATAGATCTTTTTTTCCTGATTACAAAAATATAGGGTTTGTCTATATTAACTCCAACCAGTTTTAAGATATAAACGATCAAAATTTTAAGAAGTTGTATTTAGTTTCTAGTCTAGAATGCTTTGGAAATTAAAAATGATAAAGGTCTGTCGCCATTGAAAACACATGTTATTATGACATTTTTGTCGTTGTTTGCTTGTATTAAACGAACATTTTGCTACGTACTTAAAACAATAACATGGGATATTCTACAGCAGAAAAAATCGATATTATCCATCTATATTATTCTAATAATAGAAATCCATCTACAACTCTTAATGAGTACCACAGGATATTTCCCAATAGAATTTTACCTTCCAAAAGCACTATTAAATATGTTGTGAAAAAATTTGAAGAGACCAAAAGCTTAGAAAGGAAAAAGAGGACAGTAATGAGAGATGAGCAATTAGATTTAAATGTCTTGCTGTTCTTTGAAGGTAAACATTCTAGTTTATACTAATTCTTAAATCCTACAATAATTACTTAAATGTTGTATTACAGAAAATCCTGAAAATTCTATACCAGATGCGGCAGGCCATTTTAATAAATCCCTATCAAAAATACACGAAATTTTGAAAAAATACGGATATCATCCATATAAATTTTTACCAGTCCAAAACTTAACAGAAGATCACAAGAGACAGCGGCTAGAATTTTGTTTGGATGTTTTAAGAAGGCGTGAAATTGATGGGAATCTTTTAAACAAAATTTTATTTACCGACGAGGCAAATTTCAGCACAGCTGGTATGTTTAACCGAAAAAATAAACATTTTTGGGCAACTTCAAATCCCCACAAAATTCAGCCTGTTAGAATTCAGGGTCGTAGGTCTATAAATGTGTGGTGTGGCATTATAGGAAATAGGGTCATTGGTCCAATAATTTATAATGGGAGTTTAACTGGTCCAAGATATATGGAATTTCTTGAAAATGAGATTGAAAACATTTTGGAAGAGCTTCCTCTCAACCAATACGCTACGCTCATTTGGCAACAGGACGGTGCCCCACCCCATAATGTTGTCCCTGTTACAAGATACTTAAATGAAAAATATAATACGTGGATTGGAAGAAACGGACCAATAAGGTGGCCGGCAAACAGCCCTGACTTGACGGTTCTGGACATTTTTCTTTGGGGCTATTTAAAAAATAAAATTTATTACAATAGGCCAGAAAACGTTCAAGTTCTGGAACAAAGAATTCACGAAGAAATTTTGGTGCTAAATAGGGACTTTCCAGTGTTCATTATGAACGCAATAAATCATAAGTTATTAGGAAACATTCAAAAATGTATATTAAATGAAGGGGGTTATGTTGAAAATCAATAATTTTCTATGGTTCTGCATTTTTTCTTTATTTTGTATTAAATATATTTTAAAATTTCATAAAAGAAAGTATTTTTAATTTTTATTTTATATCGCTAATATCTTAAAACTGGTTGGAGTTAATATAGACAAACCCTATATTTTTGTAATCAGGAAAAAAAGATCTATAATTTTAATGAAATAAATACAGGGTGTTCCATTTAAAAAAACATAAGTTGCTTATATTTTTCGGCATTGTAATAGTATTTTAATAATTTTTTGCTAATATTCTGATGATTCAGTAAAAATCATAAAACTTTCATATTTAAAGTTTTTTTCTATCTCTTATAGTTTTTCCTCTAAGCAAGAACAGGGACACTGCCTCAGGAATTTATCGAAATCGTCGGCGCGCTTGTGTAAGCAGGACATCAAGGTTCCGACAGAGTGTGACCCTTCTTGTCTTGTTAATGTTCGTTGATACAGGGTATTTCAAGTTAAAAAATTGCAATAATTTTATTACAAAACTATCTGCGATATTACTATACTATATTCGCTTGACACTGCGTGATTGATTATGTAACGAGCAAGTACACTTTTTTCGCACTCGTCAGCCAAATATTAGCACTTATGTATTTTGCACAGAACTTTTAATTATTGGAATTCAGTTATTTAAAAAGTTTACTTATTTTAAGTGCTCTATACAGAGTTAAAACATGCATCAACCTAGGAACAAGCCGGTATTAATAAGCTCTGCTTTGTAGAATCGCAACGAATCTCCCTCACATGCCGAGCTAGGACATCCAGAAAAATTACCAAAGACTCGTCCAAGTAACCCAAGAACCCGCTTGGAGCAAAACGTCATGACGCAAAGTTGCCCGACGCCACCACAGTCCAGAAGAAAGTTTTTCCTTAGTCCAAAAGCGATTAGGAGTCCGTTTTTGGGTAGAGGTTGGAGACAACCATCAGATGGAGCTATGTCAGGTGAGTGTGCCTTACTCGGTCAGGTTTCTATCGGAGTTTTCAACGCCAGATTGGGTACTGGCAAGGAGTTTGTAAGACGTCAGACCCGGGGCCTTGCTGATGAGCCGTCAAACGGCGAAATGCGTCCAAGGGTTGGGTCTTACGGAAAGAATAAGGGACAACTCTATACACTTATTTTAAGTTTGTTTTTAAGTGTATGAGGATTGAGATTGTGTTGTTAATTTATACAGCAACAGAAATTGTTATAAACGCTATTCTCCTGAATAATTCCAATAATAAATTTCTCTTTGGAAAACACTGTAGATATTTTGAATATTGTTCTATTTTTTTTTAAACTAATGTAGAAACCGCAGGTTCTGAAGGAATTCACCTAATACAGTTTACTATTTATATAGACTTTAATTTATTTTGCTGTTTTTACTGTGAAGAAGTAGCTCTGTTGTCTATTGGGATCTCTACTTAAGAAACCCTTGCCAGTAAGAATAATTATTATTTGTTTCTGTTCTGGATATTTTTTAATCTCCATACTTATTAGGTACCTACTGTAATTATAATACTGATAAAAAGAAATGTGTATGCTTGTTCTCCTCTCCTATTTAATTTAAACATACTGGGTGACAGTAAAAATTTGTTTGACAGAACCTCACTTAATTATCGAATTTGAAATTTTAGCAGTAAATATGGTTTAGGGAGATTCTTCGAAAATATTTTGAATATCACTTTTGCTTTGACCGGAAGTGGGTTAGGTCGCTTTTTTTAAATGACACCCTGCATATATAAACTATAAAGAGTATACTTGACCCTGAAAGATGGATGAGTAATGGCAGATGTAGCCTTTAAGCGACAATGATTGCCACTAGATGTCGCCTTAAGGCTACATCTGCCATTACTTACCGTCAGTTAGTTATTTAAAAATGTAAAATGCTTTATCATATTGTAAAGAATTTTAAGAGAAAGCTTTTAATGATTGTATTAGGTAAACATATTTTATTTTACTTCATATTATCTGCCGTACTTGAAACCCCTTTTTATTATTATGTTACCATTTCTTTTTTACACCCTGATATATATCAATATTTTGGTAACTTAGCTAATAATTAGTCTTAGTGGAACATTAAACCAACGCCGTGCTGTTGATATCCTGTGACCGTGCAGTCCATCTTATTTCACCAAAGAAATTAGTTTCTCAGCAGGCTATGGAAACAAAACATGAAAGTAAATTTTGACATTACCAAATTGAATAAGTAGAAATAAATTGGCGTATCTGGTTTATCGGTATTTTGGCTAGATTTAAGCTGGATTTATAAACTCGAAAAGTTGGTGAGGCTGAAGTTATGAACAAGTTTGTGAGGCTAGATATTCCGAACTCCGAGCATAAAAATTGGTTATCTCGAACTACCCGGGAAGTTTTCGAGCCTTACATGAGCTTTACGTGAACAACATGAACGAGTGTATAAATGGAACTGAGTGTTCCCTTTAGTTTAAATTGAACTCCTATTTCCAACACCAACTGAACCTCAACCTCGCCAACTTTTCGAGTTTATAAATCCAGCTTTATACGCATCCAATAATAATTAGGGAATACGAGGGAAAATCAAATTGATATGCTCCTAATTTATGGCGAATTTAAGAAAAACTCGAGGCTTGCTTAAAGATTATATGCCGAACGGTATCCAGATCGGAAGATTCCATCAAGGGGCTATTTCCCTTGGCTTGAAAGAAAATTAAAGAATGAAGGTAATATCCACAATAATGACAATAACCAACATTTTATAATAAGTGAGGAAACCGAAGCAACCGTTTTGGCTTATGTAGAATATGACCATACCGCTTCAGTTCGAGAATTAGAAGTGGAATATGCTGTGAGAAAGCGCAAGACAAATTTTGGAGAAACATGGTTTCAAATCATTTAAATACCAAGTTCATCACCATCTCTATGATAATGACTTTCCAAGAAGATTAGATTATTGTAACTGGTTTTTGGCGAGTCTTAATAATAATGCAACTTTCCACCACAAAATATTATTTACGGACGAGTCAAGATTTACTAATCTGGGTATGTTTAATCAAAACATCACTCGATACTGGGCAAGGGAAAACCAGCACTTGGTAAGGGATGGTGCTTTTCAAGAGCGTTTTTGTGTCAATGTGTGGTTGAGTATTATGGGAACAAATATTGTTGGTCATAGTTTACATAATGTCCCTAGAAATGACAACATAATATTTCATTTTTGATTATGAGGCTTCAACAAAAGGTTTATGCTTGATCCCTTCAGAACCTCGAGGATTTGGAAAATCGGATCAGGACAGAAATTCAGGGTATATCAATAAGACATCTACGAAATTTATTAACTGAAAATGTAGATCGAGTAACATTGTGTTAGCAACGAAGAGGTCAAAGAATAGAACATTTAATAGAATAGGTAGTTTTGTTATGTTACTACAGGATAAAATATAAAATTTGTGTAGCGTCCAAAAAGAACTGGGACACGCAATTTTACTTCTATCTCCCAGGCTATTTCAAAATTTTTAACTTTGATGTTTAAATTAGTGACTTTAACAGTTTATTAAAAAATTTATTGTAGCCCAAGAGCTAGAATATTAAGAAAATTTTGTTGTTCCAGTTTTATTTGGACGCAATGGTACCTATAACATTCTTATAAAATTTTCTCTTAAAATTGTTTACAATATGATAAAGCATTATACATTTTTAAATAACTCACGGTAGTATTTCAAGGTATTTTAACATTTGGTACTTTCCATTAAAAATCATGGAAAAAAATGAGCATGACTATTGGTAATGTCAAATAGAAATTAAAACTATCCTATGAGATTCTAAATACACACTTTACCTCAATTTTATTAAAAGTTGAAAGAAAATAACCTAATGTTACCATTTTAGAACGTCATAGGATAAAAACTTATGTCACGCGGCTAACACTCCGCTATTTTGAGTTTGAGAAAATCGTATCCTACGCCGCCATTTTAAAAATATATGACAGCCTGTGATATGTCATTGGAAAGGGAGTTCAGAGCTATATTCGAAAATCTAAAAAAATATACAGGGTGTCATTTAAAATAAGCGACCTAACCTCACTTCCGGTGAAACCGGAAGTGATATTCAAAATATTTTTGATGTATAATTTGCATCTCCCTAAACCATTTTACTGCTAAAATTTCAAGTTCCTATATTAAACTATAATTAAGTGAGGTTCTGTCAAACAATTTCATTGTCACCCGGTATGCAGGCTGTTCCTAAATATAAAGTAATAGATTCAAGAGGGTTCTTCTGTAATTCTAAGAATATTTTGTCTTGATTGTTGAAGATAAGGGCAATATCAGTTTTTCGATAAAAAAAAAATAAAAATTATCTAAAATGCATAAATCCAATTACCGCCTTATTGACGTTCGCGCTCTTACCAGGATTGCGTTTTATTGCATTACACCCATCAACTATCCGATTTCTCAAATATTCTTCATTTTTCATTGGAGTAGTATCTATAAACTAATGACTACAATTGACCTGATATAAATAACTGACCTTAGGTGGCTAGCACCATCCTGCGATCTGACTCCGTGCGACTACTTTTTTGGCCACAAATTAAAAACTCGGTTTTCAAAACCCCTTGCGAAAATTTAGAAGACCTACTAGAATTATAAAAAATAGTTGTTTTTAGTATTCGAAATGTTGTTTAAAGACAGAAACGTATTTTTGGACATTAAATAGTTTGAAAAAGATCAATATTGTTTTTTCTAAGAACTTTCCTCGAAATATTATTTCCGAGAAGTACTTGAAGAACAAAATACTCTTAAAATTACCCCTTGATTTTTTGCAGTATGCTTAGTAGCCAAAACAGTATATAGGGGGTCAAAAGTTTCTTAAATAGAAAAATTGAAAAAATATTTTGGTACATTATTAAATCACTAATGAAATACCTTCTGTTTATTACCAACTGGCAACGGCGATAAACAATGATGACGTGCGATTTTGGCGTTCGAGCTTTGCTATTGGTCCCGCGGCAATTTAGCCTTCGACGGGACCAACAGAAAAGCTCGAGCTCCCAAATCGCGCGTGATCATTTTTTATCGCCGCTGCCAGTTGGCAATAAACAGACTTTATTTAGTGTGTTATGAATAAATCAAAATATAAAAGTCGTCGCTGTCATAAGCAGCAATTGGCACCCATGTAAGAAATTTTTAACACCCCTTGCAAGCCTAGACTTTATGACATAATTGTGTACGAAATTTTCGGGCAATTTTTGTCTAAGAAATTTAGTGTTCAAAGTTGGCGGATGTTTTTTAAAATATATCTGTACTTCTTTACCTATTATAGTAGAATAAATAAAATAAATAGCTATTTATCACATTTAGCTTCAATGACTGCTTCAACGACATCTACAGAGGCAAAGCACTGGCCCAGTGTTGTATTAGGAAAAATTCGATCACTATGGAGTGCTGGTCAAAATAGCGCTAGTGCCGGGCTGAACCAGCTCGTCGTTACAGGCACGACTTTATCTTTTGTTTGCCTGTGTGTTTTCTTTAAAGTCGTTTTATTTTTTATTATTAAATCTACTTGCTCACCGATTTTATTTTTTGATATACCTTTTTTCCTGCACGGTTTAGCCAATCAAATTCAATTACATTGATTTTCTAATATAAAAATTTGAACTATGAAATATCTTAACATGGCAAGTAAATAAACATTTCTACAGTCACGAAATACCGCATACATTTTTTTATTAAGGATTTTAAATTCCTTTTTAGTTGGCAATTGTGAGTCGAACTTAATTTCGAAAGATTTATTACGACGCTGTCGTAGGGTGTTTCAGAAGTGCGTAAGTTAAGGGGCTGATTCATTATTATATTTTAAGAGGAAACGCTCTTATGAACATGTGTCCAGAGTTGCCCCGTTGTTAATATACAGGGTGCTAAAGTTTTTAAAAAGAAATTGTTTTTTTATAATTTTTTTAAATATCCTTTTCTCCATTTTATTGAAATTTGGTACCGGTATTCATAATGGTAAGGGGCTTATTTGACCTAGATTAAATTCATTAAGTTCAGTGGCGCCCCGGGGAGCACCTTAACGTATATTATTCACAAAAAATATGGGCCACTGACTTTTTTTAATTTTGATATTTTTTTTCGGATCTAGCAACTAATAATACAACTTTTTGGTTCCTCGAATTGTTTTCGTATCTTACTTCGTTTTCGAGAGAAAAAATAAAAACTACTTTATTGCATGGACAAAAAAAATACCAATGTATTTCAAAGTTAAGTAAAACAATTAAAATATAAAATAAAATTATTTTTTAAATAATGATAAAAAAAAATTCAACAGTTAATTAAAGCAAATGTTGAAAATGGTCATCTTCTGATAAAACGCACGATTGCAATCGTCTCACCATTAATTCTCTTACACGTTCAAAAATGCCGGCATTATTTCGTATCGCATTGCAACTTTCAATAATTCGAATTTTTAAGTCGTTCTCATCTCGTACAGGCGTCTTGTACACGAAAGACTTTAGGTGACCCCACAAATAATAGTCTAGAGGATTCAAGTCGGAGCTGCGATATGGTCAACCTCGTGGACCTGTGCGTCCAATCCAGCAATTAGGAAAAGTGTTGTCGAGGTATTGACGAGCAACTAGGCTAAAATGAGCTCTTATTCTCTCTAACAGAACGTCAAGTTCTTCAGATATAAACTGCGTATAGGAGTTTCTATAAAATCGAGGTGGTAAAAAGTATGATCGAATAAGATAGTCGGCAATGATCCCTGCCCATACATTCACCGAAAATTGTTGCTGAAAACGACCTTCTCTAATTTTATGAGGATAATGGTCCTAAAAATGTTCGTTATGAAAATTCATAATGGCTTCTCTTAAAAAAGTAATTAAAATGTTCGGTAAAACATTGTTGTTATATGCTACTGTGTGCAGCAACCACCTACTAAAATCAAACCTTGGCTGAAAATCACGGGGAAGCAGAGCTTGCACACGTTGAATATGGTTTCGGTATAGTTAATAGAGATGCAAAATCCTCCAAGCAGTTGATGTACTTGTTTGAAGTTGTACTGCTACCTTCCTGGCACTAGTTGAAGGCTCATCTTCTATCTCTCGCAGTATAGCCTCTTCCTCAGACGTGAATATTGTTGCAGGTCTGCCAGGAAGTTTCGTACTACGTTTAAATGTCCCATTCTCACTCAATCTTGCATGAAGCTGATTAAATGTTTTCGCTCATGGCAGTACTCGGTTTGGACAACGTCCCTGATAAATTCGCCGAGCTTCTTCAGCATTTCCATTTGCTAGGCCGTAACTGAAATACATCTGGGTCGTTTCAGCGTTAGTAAAGTTTTTCATTTTGCCTTGTTATTGACAAAACTGGTAAGTTAGACATCAAAACTTACCTTTGCCTTATAAAGGGTGTCCAAAAATGTACGCACATTTTAAATATCGTGGCATTTTCGTTTTTGTCATAGTTAAGGCTGAGACAGAATCAAAAACTTAAGGAATAAGGAATATGATTTAAGATTTAGGCGTTAAGGAATAAGAGTACAAGACAGAATTAAAATCTTAGTACCTAAATTTAACCAATCCGGTTACTTAAAAACGGCGCGATTTTTAAACTCTAAACTAATGTCCTAACCCCACAAATACTATTTTTAAACTTTAACAAACTCGCCGTGAACTCGCCTATACTTTTAAAAAATATGGAGGGCTTGCCAAAAAAGTCCTTAACTCTTTTGAGTAGTATGTTTGCAATGTCGGCAGCGTTTTATTATTACCTTAAGAAACGGAGATCAATAAGCAGGTGGCGCAACAGGAGATGGTGAGTTCGCCCTATTAATGTCCAAAGAGAATTCTTAGGAGACTTTAATGATAGAACGTAATCGTGAAAGTTTTGGTCATACATGACTTACATGAAACTCTTACTTTTATTAAAAACCAAAGTGAAAAACTGAAAATACAATTTTGAGGTTATTAAATTGTCAAAAGTCAAACCTAACAAACATGTTGACTTCTGATTGGTTAATTTCCTATTCCTTATTTCTTAAAACCAACAAATCGGTTTTTTAAATCTTAAATCTTATTCCTTAATTCCAAAAATTTGATTGTGCGTTGTTTACATAGGACAACATATGTTCGTTCTTAAATCTTAATTCTTATATCATAAATCTTATTTCTTATTCCTTAAGTTTTTGATTGTGTCTCAGCCTTTAGGCTTCTGAAAATCTGATAGCTGTCATGTAATTTATTGCAATTAATAGCCGTGAAACGCTATACGGTAGAACAGCGCGTTGTTATCGTGAAAACGTATTATAAATGTGGAGAATGTTATGCGGAAACAGTTCCTATAGTGCGAGCCGTTTTTGGAAGAAATAATGCACCAAAACATACGACAGTGCAAAGATTGATCAAGAAATTTGAGCAAAGTGGTTCGGTTGGAAACATAAAATCAACAGGGCGGCCGCGTACTGCTCGATCTATTGAAAATATTGCAGCAGTGTCGGAAAGTGTGGGTGAGAATCCAGGCACGTTGATTCGCCGTCAGTCACAGTAAGTGAACATTACCAAAAGCAGTATGCAGCGAATTCTTACAAAATATTTGCATTTGCATGCCTATAAACTCCAATTGACTCAAGAATAAAATTGAAGCCAGCAGATCATGGGTTGCGCCGTGAATTTGTTAATTGGATTCTGGAAAACGAGGCAAATGATTGAGATTTTTTGAAGAAAATCCTGTTTAGTGATTAGGCACATTTTCAATTAAATGGATACGTCAATAAGCAGAATTGTCAAATTTGGGGGGAAGAGAATCCTCGTGTTATTCACGAAAAACCAATGCATCCTCTACGAGTCACCGTTTGGTGCGGTTTTTGGTTCGGCGGAATAATTGGGCCATACTTCTTTAAAGACGAGGCTGGAACTGCACTAACAGTGAATGGCGAACGTTATCGTGTCATGTTAGAAGAGTTTCTGTGGGCTGAATTAGACCGAATTAATGTGGAAAACTTATGGTTTCAACAGGACGGAGCGACCTGTCACACTGCGCGTGAAACAATTGACTCGTTACGACTGAAGTTTCCTGGTCGTGTCATTATCTCGCAATGGTGATCAAAATTGGCCACCACGATCCTGCGATATAATACCGGGCGACTTCTTTCTCTGGGGTTATCTTAAATCTCGTATTTATGCCAATAAACCAGCCGCAATTCCTGACGACTTGAAGAACGAAATTCGACGCGTCATTGATGAAATTCGTCCACAAGTATGTGAAAATGTTATCAATAATTTCGTCACAAGTGCAATGGCCTGCCAGCAAAGCCGCGGTGGACATTTGTCGGTTATTGTGTTTCACACTTAATCGTGGTATGTATTCTTTCTAATCCCAGTAAAGTTTTGACATATTTCAAAAAATAAATGTGTTTTGTTAACAACTAAAAATGTGCGTTCATTTTGGACCACCCTTTTTTTTTTTTTTTATGATAAGGCACAGCACTACAGGATAAATCCTTTATGGCGCTCTAGGAGCGGTGCGTGTGCGCAGGAAACGATTCACGTTGGTCTTGAATCTTTGGAGACTATACTCGTTGGGGAAGACGATCTCAGGGAGGTCGTTCCAGAGTGATGACGTTCTCTCCAGATGAAAGAATTTTGAAACAGTGTCGTTCGAGGGACACTAAGCCGAACCACGTACTGGTGGGCTGCAGTGGCTCGTCGTGTATTTCTACCATGCACCGCTCTGGGTGGTATTAAGCGGGCAACCTCAGTTGAACACTTGCCATGAAAATATTTGTAAAATAGACTCAAGTCGCCAACCTGCCTTCGATGTTCAAGGCTTTCCAGGTTGTTTGTCAGACTATGGTCACCGATCAAGCGAATGGCTCTTCTTTGAATGGAATCTATCAATCTCAGGGTATGTTTAGGAGCAGAGCCCCAAATATGCGAACAGTACTCCAGTGATGGTCGAATTTGGGCTTTATAGAGCATCAAAAGTTGTTGGGGTGTATAGAGGTTCTTTGTTCGGAAAAGTACTCCAAGCTTCTGCGAGGCTGCCTTAGCAATGGCCGCAACGTGGCCATGCCAAGACATATGACTATCCAAATTAACGCCCAATAAATGAATTGGTGAAGCCAAGGGAATTGAGTGTCCCGCCATAACTATATCCGGTTCTTCAACATTAACTTTTTTAGAAAAAACTGCCGCCTGGGTCTTTTTAGCGTTAAATTCTACTTGGTTACTGTCACCCCAAGACAAAATTTCTTCCAGGTCTTTGTTGAGATGTGAGACCTCTTGCTGCCTATAGAGATGTGCATTAGCAGCCGATGTCCGAGCATCCAAAGTAAAAGTTGAAACAAGTGTGCTGTCATCAGCGAAGCTATATATAGGATTTTTAGTTTTTAGTTTTTTCCAAAAGATCGTTAATGTATAGTAAGAAAAGGGTGGGCGACAATATAGGAGAAGGTCTCCTGTTTATCTAGACTTACGGAATCCATACTGGCGGTCACTAATAATATTGAAGCCTTCCAGGTATTTTAGTAATTTTTCGTTGATAGCCTTCTCCATAACTTTTGATATAACCGAGAGCAATGCGACTGGACGATAGTTGTTTGGCAAAGTCTTCTTGCCTTTCTTGGGTATGGGCTGGACTCTCGCAGTTTTCCAGCACGAAGGAAATATTCCTTTTTTGTAGGATAAGTTAAAAAGCCTACAAAATACCGGTGTCAGTTCGTCAGCGCATTTCTTAATTACAACGACTGAAATATCGTCAGGACCAGAAGCCTTTTTAGTGTCGAGACTCCCCAAGATTCGCTTAACATGGCGGTGGCGAAAGACAATCTCGGGCATTCTCGATTCTACAGGAGTAATGTTCGGTGGAGTACTTCCCTTTATATTAATTACCTTTAAAATATAAAGGTTTTTTTTTTGTACATGTAATAAAGTGGTTTTTATTTATTTTCTCGAAAACGAAGCAAGATACGATAGTAATTGAACGATTAGAAAAGTTGTATTATTAGTTGGTAAATCCGATAAAAAATATCGAAATTAGAGATAGTCAGTGGCGTACATTTTTTGTCAATAATATTCGTTAAGGTGCTCGCCGGGACACCACTGGACTTAATAAATTTAATATAGTTAGGGTTAATTAAGCCCCTTATCATTATGAATTACGTTACCAAATTTCAATAAAATCGGCAAACGGATATTTAAAGAAATTATACAACTCTAGACACATGTTCATATGAACTTTTTCTCTTAGAATATTATAAGGAATCATCCCCTTCAGTTACGTACCGTGCTGCTGAAACAACCTGTATGTGTGCTATTTTTTTAGTTGATTGTGGATATAAAAATAAATAAAACGACCTTTTTATTTGTATTGCATGACGTGCTTCAACCATCGAGCGCACCCTGTATAAATAATAAGCACCAGTTAGTAGTCCTAACAAAGCTTGTATTTCTTGTAATAAACTTATTATAAGTGTTATACTTTTTTTTGTGTATTGCAGTGAAATTTTTTGCATTGTTTAACGAATGTTTTCTGTTTGAAGACTAACTTGTCACCAAAATGTAGGGTACAATGGAGTAAAAATACAGTCATATTCATTTCCGCTTACTGTGACAAACTTGCTCGTCTTAAATTGTTATTGTTGACAAACAAAAATACTTGGAAAATATTTAAATGCCCAGAAGTATTAAAACATTTTTTAAATTTTTGGTTCAGGCACAAAAAAAAACATGTTATCAAAATTGTGTACGTATCTCTTACAATATTGTTGTACTTATTGTACTTATATATTGTTTTAGACACCTCTACACTGCGTCCATAAAGTCTTGCACAAATTCATTTAAAATTCAGGGGCTTACTTTTTTTAAAAACGCTCGGACACGTCAATTAGTACTTTTGTTTGCGCATTTTTTAACGTAAAATGTTTTTATACAGGGTGTCGCACGTATGAGTTATGAGGTCATCAAGGATTTTTTTTAATGGAACACCCTGTATATTATATCAATTTTGAATTCTATGATGAACACTTAACACCTCTGGAAATCACGGTTTCCGAAATATTGACGTTTGAAAATTTATTTTAAACACATTTATTGATGACCTCATACCTCATACATGCGACACCCTGTATAAAAACATTTTACGTTAAAAAATGCGCAAACAAAAGTACTAATTGACGTGTCCGAGCGTTTTTAAAAAGTAAATACCTGAATTTTAAATGAATTTGTGCAAGACTTTATGGACGCACTGTATAAGAAATTTAATATTTTGAGTCACAACAAAAGTTGGGAGAAACTATTTTGATTACATTAAAAAAACAATTAATCTAACTTTGCTAGGTACTCCATCGTACTCGACGATTTTTCTTAACTTAAAGATCATTATGGCATTGAGAATAAACACACGTGCAGTCTGTGTGGTGGCTCTTTGCCGGTGCGTCATTACTTCCACGTGACTAAAACCATATGAATCTAATCAAAATTTCGAGGTTCAAAGAGTCAAGACAAAGTCTAAGTTCATAAACTTCAAAGTTGACAGATCGAAACGATGACTTTGACATGAATGAACAACTCTTCAAATATCTTTTGTCTCTGTCTAGAACATTAATTTCAACTCGAGACGTATTGCGCAACTCCGAAAACGCTATATATTATGTTTTTATTCACTCTTAATGCTATAATAAATAAAGATCGGGTGTTGTAAATCACGTTATCTCTTGATCGTTTATCCATGACGCACCGACAATGAACGACCGTTTGGACTGTAAAAGGTAGACTGAACGCGGCTGCGACTAATGCCGCTGCGGTTTGCGACCAATGCGATCTGTCGCATCTGTTCCCCCTTTTCGAGATATGCGACTTTTTGCGGTTACGACCCGCACGATTATGGTTCATTATATGTTGCTTCGCGACTTTCTAAGGTTTGATTTTTAAAAATATATTATAACGCATTCTAAAAAGTTAAGGTACTGCAAGTTATTACTGGAGGAGGAACGAGATGATGACGATTTAATTTTACATTGGTGACTGAAACAAAGAAAACAGCAATTAAGGAACTATTCCACGTACTCGTAAATGTCTATATAATATCCTAATTCAAAATTAATTTGCTTTCGTCTTCGCTCGCAAACGGAGTCATTTTAAATTGCAATCATATATAAATAGTATAAAACCACGTACCATCAATACGACCAACACAACCTGACTGCTTCTAAGAGCAGTCGAGTCGTACGACCGCGTTGATCACTTGTCGCGGTCGGATGCCTTTAAAGGAGATATATGTGAATGCATTAAACCGGTGCATACTAGGGCTCGGAATTGTATTCGAATATTCGACTATTCTAAATTTGAATTTTTGTTAGTTAAAAAATTCGACTATTCGAATATTCGACTATTCGACTATTCAAATAGTCGACTATTCGAAATTCGAATGTTTGACTATTCGAATATTCGACTATTCGAAATTCGAATATTTGACTATTCGAATATTCGAATATTCAGGTATCTAATCTCAAGTTCTCATATCTTGAAATAATTTAACAGAATTATTTATTTGTCATCTTACTTTATTCGATAAAATGCACTTTATTATTATTCGATAATTTAGATATTAAAAATGACTAATACTTAAAAATGTTTCTTTATTATGTTTAAGCAGTTAAACCACTTCTACCGTGATTAAACAACTGTATTTCGATATTTAAAGAGACGACTATTCGAATATTCGACTATTTGACTATTCAAAGATATTCGAATATTCGAATTACCTATTCGACTATTCGAATAATTTTACTATATTCGACTATTCGAATTATTCGACTATTCGAATTATTCGACTATTCGAATTATTCGACTATATTCGACTATTCAAATAACATACCAAACGACTATTCGAATACTTATATTTTAAAAATTCCGAGCCCTAGTACATACACGGCCGGCCGCATAGTCGCAAGGGTCGCATTGGTCGCAACCATCGAAAGTCTACCTTAACAAGGTATATTTTTTGAATGTTTTTTAAAGTTATGATTAAATTGTGTAGGTAACAAAATTAAAAAAGTATTATTATTGTGACACAGTATACATTTTAAGTGGTGGTGGTTTGATGTTTGGTTAGTGAACATGCAGGAAAATACTTACATTTACTCTACTTCAATGAGACCCAAGTACCTAGTTGCCAAGCAGAATATTGGGCATAAAATTAGTATTAACCAAAAACCAGACACGGCTTCCGGGCTTCCCTTAGCAATGAATAGTTTAACTTAATAAGCTCTACTTCAAAGTAATATACAACTGTAAATGAAACAATGCAGTCTTCCTCCGCAGTTTAATGTTTAAATTAAATTTTAAGCTCCCGACATGTTTCGAATGCTTAAGCATTCATCATCAGGGGATACTAACATCGAGTTTAACAGAAATGTTGGTTGTCTCAAATTAATGAGTACAATTTATAGGATCTGATACATGCAAAGGTTGATAGAATAATAAACTGATTGAAAACATATGCAGGAAAAGGTTTTATTTTATATTTTATTGATTTAAATGAGGAAGTTAAGCTATTTAAGAAAAAAATTAAGATTACATATTTATGAAAAGAATCTTAAATGTTTATGGAAAAATTAGTCTTAGCTGACATGGTATCCCAACTAGCAAAGATGTTTTATAATTTTTAGCTCTCCGTGCTATTTTATTTTATAATTGCTTTATTACTGCTCGTCGAACGCAATTTTGTTTTATTAAAATTGCCAGTGAGATAATCAAGCTTTTAAAAAGTATTTTGCTTTATAAGGTAGTCGTATAAACGTTCTTAGAGCAAAAATACAAAACAGTTTTACGACAAATTTTAATACTGCTTTATAAACGTTTACACAACAATTTTATACGACATTTTAGCTTACCGGACAAATTTGTTTTATAGTAGATTTATACTGGTGTTATCTGATACTGATATATTCGTTTGCGAACATCTATTAAATTGTTTTATTAGCGCTATGTGAAACATTTATAAAATTAATTTATTAATATTTTCTGTCCGATATTTTTGATGTCTAAAGCATATTGCACTCAGATGGTACCTTAAAAAAATTATTATATAATTATCATAAATACTGTCATAATAAAAGCTATATATATTAATTATAAAACACAAAAATGTTTGTAACGATACAAAAGCATTTATTAATACATTTATAAAACGAATAAGAGATTCTTGTTCGCCAAGTTATGATTGGTAATACACTAGATCTCTCTATAAAGGAAGCAGCAGGTAACCAGGATAAACAAAATTATTTTGCTTCAAGTAATGTTGAACCAAGTGGTTCCAATAAAAATGCTTTAATTCAGGAGGTTGAGCCAAGAAGTCTTGAAAAAGATGAAGATGTAATCAATAATTGGGAAGTAGAACTGGATGAATTGGATGAGGAAAATCAGTCTAATATAAATAATGCGGGAAGAAATATAGAGTTTGTAAAGAGTATGAGATTGTGGGCTGTGTCTTTTAATGTACCGCAAGTGGCACTAAGGGCTTTATTTCAGAATATCAATAGTCGCTTTCCCAATACACTTCCCCGAGACCCTAGACTTACTAAACAGACTAGACCTATATTAAATACTGGCTTATTTTTTATTTGTCTAGCAAAACGTGTGTTTAACTTCCTTTAGTCCAAAACAAAAAAGCCCAGCATTTTACTTTACTTAAGAATAACAATCGAAAATGAGGTTAGGTTTTTAAAACACAAGATGTTGCGCCAGACACAAATTAGCTCTGTTGTTGCTGCATCTGTGACATACTTGAGAAAAAATTATTTTCTAACTGATGCAGCCGGAGCATTTAAACAACATTGATACTAACCGTTTTGTTAATGTTTTTTAAATGTACTATTCAGAATTATTAATTCGGGTAAGCGTCGTGTGCGCGACTGTTTACTCCTGGTGTTATGCGCCATCTGGAGAGAGATGTTATAACTATGAAAACAATAGCAAACAAAAATTCGTTGAGCAAACACGTATTGAGAGTTCAGAGGTGGACTTCAGTCAGTTAAATTTCTTATACACCAGGTGATTCACCATATAATGTACCATAATATATCCTTAACTTTTTTATTTGGATAGATAGAAAAGAAAAGTAAAAGGCAAAGTTTTAGTAAATTATATGTAGAACGTGGTGCCGCAGTGATTTTAACTGATATACAGGGCGATTTCAAAATACGCGAAAACTTAACATTTTATTTTATTTTATAGTTTAATGGGAAATTCTCTTCTGATTCCAGTTTTATAGGTAATCACTACGTTAGATGAGCTCGCTCGGACATTCATATTGCAAGAAATATCAATAGCTCTCACGCATGGTAAACAAAAGTGGATATAAAATTGGAACTAATGAAAATAGACCACATCAACTAAATATACCTAAGATAATATATAGGATATTCAATTAAAAAAATAGTCAGTAGTCGCATGTTTTAAAATCGCCCTATATATCAGTTAAAATCACTACAAGCTATAAAAATACACAGTACATTATTATTATCCCACTGTATAATTACTAATTTGTCCAAGTAACTATGTACACTAGCAGTTTTGGTGCTGTTTTAAGAAACACGATTTTTTTTGCATGTTTGATATGCTATACAATCCGAGACAGTTTAATATAGAGAAGAACACTTGTACTTTCCTATCCTAATTTTCTTAGAACTGTTCTCTGAAAAATTGTTTTTTGGAAATCAGCTACTGTCAATTTTGTTTTGATTTTTTTTTCACGGAAATTAAATTTATAAGAACTACCATATTTTATATATGCACAAAAAACATTTAGAGTGATCGATCTACTATGTAGGTACATCTATAAATTGGTTTTTTTTAAACCAACCCTTTTTTCCTGCAGTACGTCTCTGTTTAACTAAAACATACCCATAAATTAAATATTTTATAAACATTTTTTATAGAGCCAAAATATTTTATAAGGACTCCCAAGGTGCTAAAAGCGTTTTATAACATGGAAGCCATATTTTGTGTTGTTCCAACTTCACTTTACGACGGCCATTTTTAAGTGTATTACAAAAAATAATTTTTGCAGTGATAAGGTGCCTTAACTAACTTCTTTAGTATTTATATAATGGTATAGAATCGGTCCTTTGAATTATTTTATCACAATACAAGCCAAAATAAGAGAATATTGAACATTGAATAATACAATAAAATTTTTGACTTTTTCTCCTAAAACTCAATAATAACTATTATATTTGAGGCGCTTAAAAATTTTGCTAAAGTCTGTGCGTTTTAAGAAGTCCGCTAAGCCATAAAACCTCTTGAGCATTATGTCGGTGGCTCTCAAACAATAAATTATATTGAAGGTAATTTTGGATGTTGATGAATTACATTTTCTAAATAAAATAATTTAAAGTAAATAAAAAATTAGTTTAGGTAAAGAAAAATAATAATTTTTTAGCTTTTGTAGTATTCAGACAAATTAGTTTTACGAATTATTTTTTATAAAGTTTTGGTTCTAAAAAGAACCGATTTTGTAGTCTTGCGACAGAACGTACCTACTTGTAGATAGGTACTACTAAAAGTAGTCTTCCTCTGCATTTGAAATTTCACCCATGCTTTCAGACTCATCAGAATCAACATCATCGTCATCATCATCATCATTCGTAATAATTAACGGTCTTACTTCGTCTATAACCTGTTCTGTCTCATAAGATTCAAAAATATTTTTTTCTGTGTGTTCAATGCATTTCCGCCATTCTTCTTTGCCCGCTTGGCTAAGCGCCTCCTCCCATAACTTTATAACGCTAGGCTTACCGATATTTTTACAGGCATGTTTGTCATAATAGTTCTTGCTAATACCCCATACCAATTCAATTGCGTTGTAATGACAATGGTAGGGCGGCAATCTCAAAACTTGATGTCCATATTTGAGGGCTAATTCGTCAACAACATACTTTTTTTTAAATGACTGCTCTTTACACTTGCTTAAAAGTTCACTTTTTAAACATAAATTTTCATGGTTTAGGTTTTTCTTTGACAACCACTCTTTTATTTCTTCCTTTTTCCAGCTGCTTGTCGGGAATTTCTCTTCGAGTCTCGTATGGTAAGAGGCATTGTCTAAAACAATTAAGGAAGGTTTTTCTAAACTTTTTAAAAGTTTTTCCTCGAACCAATGCTCAAAAATTTCAGCATCCATATTGCCGTGATAATCATCAGTTTTTTTTGTTGATGAAAATATCAAACTGGCATTTAAAACAAAACCTTCTTCATTACCAGCATTTAATATAATATACCTTTTTCCATTACTTGCACGGGTACTTGAATAACAATGCTTTGAGTCATCCTGCCAAGACGTTTTTGTTGAAGTTCCGTTTGCAAATACCCATGTTTCGTCAAGAAAAACAACTTGTCTTGACAATTCCGATTTTTTGTTGT
Organism: Polydrusus tereticollis; assembly: GCA_963920685.1. NCBI lineage: Eukaryota > Metazoa > Arthropoda > Insecta > Coleoptera > Curculionidae > Polydrusus > Polydrusus tereticollis. The sequence goes on along the minus strand of OY987329.1, from coordinate 80,070,901 downwards.
TTAAATAATCCCTTAAAAATTGCAATCTTTTCGAAACAACATTGGACAGCTCGCAAAGCAGTTTTCTGTTGTTCCTTTTTTTATATTTGAAACCCATATGTTTTAAGATGATGGACAAACTGTTAGTTCCAATATCGCAAAGTTTTTTCTGCTTTATCTTTTCAAGAATAGCTTTGAGGGTAACATATTCCTTGGCTTTATACATATCATAAACAATATTCCTAATAGAGAGTTTTATCCCTAATAACATATTTAACCATCCCGCACTTGAGCAAATTTTAATTGGTTCTTGGAAAATAGCGATTATTATATAGATTTAACTATAATAATAGCAAAATAATTTAATTATCTATTTAATTATTATTTATGCTCAACGCGTAATTCTAAGATAATTTTGTTTTAAAACCTCTGATTTCGCCCAATAATAGAATACAGTAAACCAGTGGGATGTTCGGTGTGATCAAGTATAGCGAAGGTGCGAAGATATTGTAACTTAACCGACTTACTGTTTTAAAAGCGATAACATCCCTTGGTGATTTAATCCGATATCGGACTTCTTAAAACGCACAGACTTTATATATATTCCATACATTATACAAAAAAATTTCTTTCGCAGTAAAATATCAACCACCAGATTGCAAATCGAATTTCTGTCTCTGGTATTGGTGTAGATATTAAAACTAAATGTAATATGGCTGATGTATTTACCCAAGCATATTTTATGCGTTACAAAAGATGCAATGCTTGCCTTTTTGTTATCTGAAGGACCATTAAAAAATAAATTATTCGCAGTGGGTACAATTTCACCACAAAAGCTTGCTTTTATAGTGTTAATCAAAACAAAAAAGCTACATCTGAGATAATAAAACAACTTTTATAAAACTGTTTTATTCTAGCTAGATAGATGTTGTATAACTGTCGTAATAATAAAATAATATTTCGCTCTATAACTGTTTTCAATAAAACTGTTTTATAATTGTTGCAAACTATGTTTTATAATAATTTTGTAAATGTTTAAACAATTATCCGGTAAAAGCTGTGGAAGCCATAATAAAACAAATTAAAGAACAAAATTGCTGCACAAAAGTGCGCCCTTTTTGGGTTTATAGGCGTTGTATAAACGTTGTTAGAACATTTATAGCGACATAGTTATTTTATAAAAAATAGTTCTGTAAACGTTGTTAGGCCATTTATAAAACATAAATTGTTAGTTGGGATGGTGGTATGTTGTGGTATTTTTAAGCAAGTCAGTGGCGTACATTTTTTTGTCTATTTGATTCATAAGACTTCCCCCGGGACGCCACTGGAACTCATAACTATCATCTAGTAGTGCTAACTTAGACACTTGACACCCTGTATCTTGAAAACAAGACTTTTTAGGACACATGTTTATGTGAACTTGTCTACTTGAATTTGGTTCAGGAATGCACCCTTGGAATTGCGGCCTATTATTAAGTAACACCCTGTAGATGGGCGGTCCGTTTATAATCAATAACCCTGTACATCTATACGTACATTGTGGTGTCCTCAGGATGATAAATAAATAGTCGAAACGTCGATATTGACAGAAATTAAGTTCTGCGTTCTGGTCTTGACCCTTTCCAACAAACCACCACCACCTAAATGTTGAAAATAATAGTTTGGAATAAATACAAGTACCTACCTATAATACTTAATCACAAATAAAAACGTTAAGAGATCAAAATAGGAAAAGAATGAACTTCCCTGCTCGTAACAACTTGGACACAGCAGCACAATATATATTTTTGTTCAATGTGTATATAAAAATTAGTCACAATTAATTCCTAATCATTACTTTTTTAGATGATGAAGCATCAATTAAATCTCCTTCGACCAAAAAATCTTCAGAAAACGATATGTATATGCGACTAGGCCTACTTCTCGGTGACGGGGCGAGAAGATCTAAGGGTAAGTAAACTGTCAGGAAAGGAAATATTTGTTTCATTTTCTGACATCATTTCTCTTTTTCAATTGATAAATTTTTAGTTCTGTTTATATTGTATTTTGATATTATGAACTATGGTAGAGGAAATTAAAGTCGTACTTGTTATATTTCACAATTTAATTCAGTTTCCTGACACGTGTTTCAACATATATGCAATAAACACTGTCAATAATTACGAACAAAAAACCACTAATTATATACACAATATCATTCTCTTTATTTTATTACTAAGATGTAAATACCTCTATAATCACACCTGTTTTCAGTTGTACCTTTGGCCAATACCTGTAAATTAAGGACCAAAATACCCCATCATCTGTCAATTTTTATTTTAATGACATGTAGAATTTATTATTGTCTTATGCCGTTGATAATGATCCGCAAGGGTTGAAACACGTGTCAGGAATTAAATTGTGAAATATAACAAGTACGACTTTAATTTCCTCTACTATGGAATATCCATTTCACCCAGCATGTAGCCCATCACATATCAATTTTATGAACTATGATTTGAAAACACTGTAAGTATCTATACATATTAACAAACAGCTTAGAAACGTAAAGAACATACATTACCTTGATTTCCTAAGGTTTTCCTTACGTCAGACGCGTTTCCCCGTATCACGGTACATCAATAAAGCTAGAGCCTAACGAAATCGAAAACTTGGCAAAGGTCTCATCGTGCTTTTAAACACACCGGTACGATAACAAAGTGAGAATGCCACATAAGACGACATCTCTCGACGATCGAAGGCATCACCTGGCCTTCAGGCAGCGGTTTAAAACCCAACTAAGGTGCCGCCTGCAATTGTGACCCACGTCCTTACAGGTTTTTTTTAAATAGTTTCTACCACTGAGGGCCAGGTAATGCGTTCGATCGCTGAGAGATGTCGCCTTATGCTGTATTCTCACATTTATCTATCTATATATTTAAAATAATATTTAGATTTCTATTGAAACAAGAATCGATAATTATAGATAAGTAGGTACATTTTTTTTGTCGCATTTCTTCTCAATGGTTTCACTTGTTTCGAGCTGCATCGAGTTTAAAAATGGTTAGTAAGTTCTACCATAGACAAGGGAGATGCGCTTATGGTAGGGATAGATAGGCAACTTGACATACTAAATTGGTTCCCTTATAGCGCTATTCGTGTCTGGTTGAAGAACTAAATGTAGCACTGTTGGCGAGGGGCGGGGGGTCGGCGCCACGCATAACAATTTAAATTTTACAACTTTGAATTCAAATTTTCGCGCTTCTAACTCTGATGGAAAAGTTAGAAGCGCGAACCTTTTGAATTAAAGTCCATATATTTTGGGAGATTAAAAGGAAGTTGTAACTACGTTTCTCATATGGCGACAAGCTTTATTAATATTAGATATTTACATAAATTAATATAATAACAAGGCAAGTTTTACCTAGGATTGTGCTGTAAAGAATTAACATAGGAACAGCGTTCAGGTTTAACTAGGATCCTCTTCTGCCATGCTCAATTTTTTGGTCATATCCAAAATGTGCGTGACAAACTCTATAAGTTTTTTGAATGCCAATCTTGTCTTTGCCACAGTGTAATGGATTTTGAATAGCATTTACCCAAAGTTTATGCATCTAAAAATACACGGACATTATACTAAGTTCGTAAACTGTCATAACTCTAAGAAAAACAGTATGTAAGTAATCAAAAGGTGTCCTGCGTACATTTTTTTTAGATAGGTACCAACAATATTTTGTATACAGAAATAGGTCCAAGGTGCCTTTTTGACTCTTCACGATTTTTATTACTTCGCTAAAACAACAAAAAACCTACCGGGTCGCTTTTTTGAAACCTGTGCATTTTCACACGTTTCCTGCTTTGTACTTTACATCCGGAAACGGAACAATAAATCACCATTTTAGCAGAATAAACTTAATAAACTTATACGTCGCGCCGCTTCGCTTAAAAATTTAATTTTAAAATGTCAATGTCGCTTGGGCCCGACTCCGGAAGATATTTTTATTATGGATCAGCACATAAGTCATATTTTTATCTTTATCGCACCTTAGCTGGTACGGTTAAATTCAGAGAAAGCAAAATAGAGAACGTTCCCCACGCTCATTTTAAATACATGTTTTGCCGCTACCAACGTTAGGATATGAACAACCTTATAAAACAAGATCCATACAATAGCGCCATCATCGTCTGGTTGAAAAACTAAACGAACGGGGAACGATCTTCACCGTTTAAGTTATCCTAGCCTGACTTCTACTTGGAATATTTTCCTGCCCTAGAGTCTAAGGTTATTTCGCCGTTCTATTCTAGAACTTAGACTTTTAAATGGATAGAATATTTACAAACCGAGGTGGGAAGTGTTTCATTTCCGTCGAGAGATTTGTATGTAGAGCGAAGGGTCGACGTAAACTTTTATCTCGAGGCGGAATGGAACTTTTCTACGAGGTTTGTGTACAATTTTATTTTTAATAATTTATTTTTTTGATACATTATGTTTAAAAAACTTGTGACGTTTGAACAAATATTTCGGCCATATTGCCAACATGTAGCAGTTTCAACAAACTCATCAAGTTATAAGTTAGCAGGTTGATATGGTGCACACCGTAACAAAAAAGCAAACATTTTGTGCTTACAATATTTTAATAAGAGAAACAAATGTCAGAAATGTCAACATTGCAAATAATTTTTTTTCATGCAATCCCGTCTACAATCCAGAATCATGTTCATCATTAGCAAGTTACGAAACTAGCACCATGATGTCCACTAACACAAGTCCAGTTTCAACGTTGACGGGAAGTTCTGAAGATCCTCATCGAACGAATCCGAGTTCGGACAGTGTCGGATCGCTTATGTCAATGTCAATGTCTGGACAAAGTAACTGTAGTACCAGTCCTATTAGTAGGCGGCACAGTGTAACCAGTAAGTATTCAATTGCCCCTTTATAGAATTCTTCAATATAAACTCCTGTCCGTGTCAGAAAACGAGCCGCTTACTTATTGTATTATTAATACAAAATTCGAAATGATAAATTTTACAACCTACTTAATTTGTTTAGCTTTAGTTTATTTTGAGCTTACTTTATAGGGATACCCACATTCTGTTGAGGTATGTCAGCTTCTATAACTCTATAGAAGCACAGAAGCTAGCTTTATTTAAATACTATTTTAAGCCATATTTAATAAAGGAGTAGTAAAAAAATCACAAAACAGTTTAACTTAGGTTTTCAATATTCTGATAACACTTACAACCAGATAACTTCTAAGAATAGAGATACATATGCGATTTGTTGCACGTGGCAACAGCTAAGAATGTATTATATCGTTAAAACACTAACTATACTTATTGAAGTTATGCAACTAACTTTTTTAGCATACATCAGCTATGATGGATACTTAACACTAATTTTACAGAGTAGTTTAGGTTCTTCGCGACTTCAGCGCGAAGGAAGCAAAGAGTAATAGCGTCCAAGGCTCGAGGCAAGAAGCTGCTCCACGTATCGGGTTCCACGTGTGTTTCTGACACAAGGTTTTTATTCGGCCAAAAAGGGCGACTACGTCATGTATGTTTAGCTATCCAACGAGATTGCATATCATAATTCTTTCTTAAAGAGCTTCCGTACGAGAATTGTATTTTCCCGATGGCAGTGATTGGTTAGTCTGGGATCTATAGTAATAGTAAAAGACATAAAATAATACAAAGGGGTGTTGATTCTAAAGTCCATTATAAAGCAGTGAATTTTTACTCAAGCATTAAAGTGAAACAGACGTTCTCATTCATTTATAAGTAACTATAAAGCAAAAACGTGTTGATTCGATTGTCTAAGCTAAATGGAATTGAATCCCAAATCCTGATATCGAATTTTAATTTGTGTTTTTTATTTTACTACTTAATAAGAATAAAACAAGTTTCCAATAAAAATCCTCTTTAAAATAGTGTATAAATTATTAAACTAATAACATCTTTTCACGACATTTCATTATTGTTCAATTTGCAGAGGAATAACAATTTTCTAATTTCTATTTGTGTTTACAACAGCCAATAGTTTCAGATGAGCACAAAATAATAATTTTAACCAGAATTTATCTTTTTTAGCTGCCCAACCTGGTCAAGTGGAAGATCTCAATCTCTTTCAAAATAGAAGAACGTGCATTCGAAGATCTGCACGTGCCGGAATTGCTTTAAAGGGCTCGGTCGATCCAAAAATCAGATTTGCCCAGTACAGAGCTCCCCAACTAACATTTAAACCATTGTTCTTTGAGGTTCCCTTACAAGAACCCGACCCATTGTTTCTTGGCAGGCATTGGTTGTTTAAGAAAATGGAAGAAATTAATGGTAAGTGGTACCCGTGACTTCTTTTTAAATGGTCAGTGGTTTTAATAATTACCTAGGTTTATTAATACTGACATAATCCTTTTTCTAGGTTCCTCAGGTCCAGGTATTCTTCTTACTGGTAACCCAGGTACTGGTAAGACAGCGCTGATTCTTCAATTGGTTGAATATAGTTGTTTTGGACGAAGAAAGGAACCTCTATATCAATCAATTAATTCTTCTGAGCCGTCCCGAAGTCCCCAAACGAATATTTACGGACCCATAGATTTAGTTTCTGAAAAAATTAAGCATCTTGCCAGCACCATAGTTGCCTACCATTTTTGCCAAGCCGACAACAATAATACATGTTTAGTTCCTGATTTTATACATTCATTGGCAGCGCAATTATGTCAAGCGCCCCAGTTGACAGCGTATAGAAAGCATTTGTTAAGTGAGCCTACATTACAAAACATTTTGTCACTTAAAGAGTGTATTGTTAATCCAGACATAGCCTTTACAAGAGGAATTTTGGAACCTTTAGCAAGTTTAAGAAGAGTGGGTAAAATTGACAATATAAACTGTACAATTCTAGTAGACGGATTGTGTGAAGCAGAGTACCACAGACCCGATCATGGGGACACCATAACGACATTTCTGTTAAAACACATACCCACATTTCCTTCGTGGCTTAAAATTATTGCTACTGTGAGAACGCAACTTCAAGAGCTTACCAAGCAATTTCCATTTACAAGAATTAGTTTAGATAGCTTACCGATACAGTCAAGTGAAAATATCCAGAAAGATATTATAGGATATATTAATTTTAGACTACAGAATAGTCCTAGCATTCAAAGCAACATAACTCTGTCGACTAATGGAAAGCTTGAGAGCGGTAGTGTCTCTCAGCATAAGTTTTCCCAGCATCTGCTTAACCTAGCACAGGGATCATTTTTGTTTGCAAAATTGACCTTGGATCTTTTAGAAAGGGGGCAACTCGTTGCAAAATCTTCGGGATACAAGGTTTTACCAGTAACTCTTTCTCAAATATATCTCCTGCATTTCAATTTAAGATTTCCCACAATACGTTCCTTCGAAAAAGTGACTCATATTCTAAGTGTTTGTTTAGCAGCTCTCTATCCTCTAACCCTATTAGAGATATTTTACTCGGTAAATTCTTTAATGGTAGATAACTTTTTAGCATGGAAGGAGTTTCTGCAGCGATTTAAACTTCTTTCTGGATTTTTAGTAAAAAGACTAGACAATACGTACATGTTCTTCCATCCATCTTTTAGAGAGTGGTTAATTCGTCGGGATGAAAATGAAGCGACAAAGTTCCTTTGTGACCTTAGATCAGGCCACGCTGGCATTGCCTTTAGATTATCCAGAGTTCAAGCTCCCCTTGATGCAGAAAAGACTTTGGAGTTGGGGCACCATATTCTAAAGGCCCATGTATATAGAAACATGTCTTTGCCTATCCTAAGCTCAAGAGACTTGCAAGCATATTGGGTAACACAAAGTTCAGAAAACGTATCTGATGCAGTTTGCAGTTTACGAAATATATACAGTCCCAATGTCAAGGTTTCAAGGCTATTGTTGCTAGCTGGGGCGAGCCCAAACTACATTACGGAGTTTTTAGGAAAAGCTCCAGTTCTCTGCATGTACGCGAATGAAGGAAACGTACCCATGGTGTCCCTCCTCTTAGAATTTGGTGCTGATGTTGAACTTGCAAACAGCCAAGGTCAAACAGCCTTATCTTTAGCATCCGCAAAAGGACATTGCGATGTCGTTAGGCAACTTATCGCAGCAGGAGCAAGTCCGGGACATGCAGATACAGTGGGATATTGCCCGCTGGTACATGCAGCTAGAAATGGATGTTTAAACGTCGTGGGATACCTTCTCGCTTGTGATTGGATTTTAAGGAATGACAATGATGTTGAATTGGCTGAAGCTGCTCAACAGGCTTTAATTGCAGCTTCTGGACAGGGTCACACTGAAATTGTTGAGTATCTGTTAGATATGGCGGAAGTAACTGCTGATGTTGCGGATTCAATAACAGGTAAACAATTTTATATTACTGTCAATTTAGTGAATTAAATTGCATTTTTCCGTAAAGTCAATGGGTAAAATTCGCAAATAACTCAATTCAACCCCAACACGTGAGGCATAGTTGAACTTTGACCCTAACGTAATCAACCTTGCTTTCTCACTAATCATTTGCAGCTACGATAGATTGCAAAGAAGACACAAAATAAAAACCAGTTCACCCTCTTTTTCGAGGTGGTGGCTTATCCCCACAAATTTTTTCCATGAAGAAGCGTACCCGAACACATATAAATAAATGTTGTTCATCAAAATTCGCAGTATCATGCCGATCGCCTTTAATATTTTTACACATGATTATAAATTAGCAGTGTGTTATTAATTAAATGCGTTTAAAAAATATGAAAAGTAATAAGCAAATTTTATTCTGCTTGTTATAGGTGAAACTGCCCTCACTGTAGCCGCAGCCAACGGCTGCCATGCTGTATGTTCCGCCCTTATAGGGAGAGGAGCTAGTATATCCATTAAAAACAAAAAAGATATAACACCTTTATTGATTGCTGTCAAGGAAGGACACTGGGCTGTGGCGGAAAGACTGATTCAGAATCATGCAGCTATTGAACAAGTTGACAATGCTGGAAGAACGCCCTTAATGTTGGCGGCCTCTGAAGGGCATCTAGGACTCATTGATTTGCTTCTTGATAAAGGTAAGATTTTTTGTTTTTATGGTCGAGTTTCTGAACTTTTTTAACTACATTACATATATTGCCAAAATCCTTGGACCCCCTTAGGTTTTCTAAAAAATGACAGTAATATAACAAGACATCTTCGCTGGGCATGTAATGTCGCAGCCCTTACAGAGCACTGTCATATTACGGAAACCTGTACTTTATAGTAGAGACATTTAAAGATCTGGGCGGTTCTGTTCTTGACACAATAATAGTAGGCATGTTTCTAGGTGAGACTTGTTTATTATTGTTCCGCTTGTATAAAAATTTGATTCAAACTGATACTTAAACCCGTAAAAGTATCCTTGTTGCTATGTTGTCAGATTTATGGTGACCAGTAAGCTAATTTCAATAACGCACTGACTGGATTACTTTCTGGTTTCTTTACTCATGTTGCCGCAGGTTTGCTACATCTTAAGATATTTCGACACACTGTCAAAACATACAATGTTTGCGCTTCTTTATAATTTTTTCATTTCATTCTGGGTGTTGTCTCCATCGGTTCTTGTTATGACAATTAGTTTATCACAAAGATTTTAAATATTAAATTTAATCATAAATATTCCAAAACATTTATGATATATTGGTGAAATGTTTCAGAAACCCAAAAATGTCCCATAAAAGTAATATGTTATTTTATGTTTCTCAAACTTTTCGTAATTGCATTTCTGAAATATTTCAAAATAGAGGCACATACTTTTCAGAAATATTTCAAAAAAATATCTCGTTATATTTCTGAAATTATATAAAGTGGAATAATCATTCAATATCAAGAACAAATTTATTAAAAAGAAGCCACTTCTATTTTTACGTCTAACCATTTGGTAGTGCCCGTTTAGCATTACCTTGTTGGCTGCTTTCTTTGGAAAATCCTTGACTGCCCTTTCTTCTTCTTTACTGATGATGATGATTATTGACCTTTAGCCTCCTGGTACCAACCTTCAGTTAAGTTGGAAATTTGGCATTTCCTATTAATTTTAGAATGATAAAAATATAATATATAAAAAATATAATATAATGATTAGTAGTTCATAGACTTCACAGAAGTTGCTCTTAAACACCCTGAGTTAGGCGCCCCCACCATATCACATATCTCAAAATAATTGGCAAAACTGTTCATATAACTCTCTCGGTTCTTTAAGTGATAGTAACCAACAAGTTACAAAACGACGTCATTTAAAACCTGGGGAGCGTACAATGGTAAAAAATGTGTATGAGGGAATTCTAAGTACACACAGTGGAACATTCACTGATGCAGCAGAACTTTGTGCCACATTGACTAAGACATCTGTTTATAGAACTATCAACGACAATAGGAATACTAAAGCGTCCGATCAGAAGGAAACAAGAGGACGGAAAAAGATTCTTATTGATCAGCAAACAAAGTTAGCCATTCGTCGGAATGTGCATGCATTTTTATTTTCGAAATGAACTTCCGAATTTTAAAAAAAAATTCTGCCGAAATTGAAAGGGATGAAAATATGTAAAAAATTTCACGAAGAGTTCTAATGCATACACTACGAGAATTGAATTTTCGATTCTTAAAACGATATTGCACAAGTCTTTTGGTGAAAAAGGAAGAAATCGTATTGTGGCGTAGAAACTATCTAGAAAACATACAACAATATCGCTGTGCAGGAAAAAAAATTTACTTTACGACCGAGACATGGTTAAATGAAGGACATACTGTGAATTACATTTTGCAAGGCAAGATCTTAACATTAAAGATGCACGTAACGCCTTTATCAATGGACTGTCCACTGGATTGAAAGCTTCTTTAGGAAAAGGTCGTCGGTTAATTATAACCCACATCGGGAGTGATTCTGGTTTTCTTGAAGGTGGGTTAAACGTGTTTGAATCTCGTAAAACCGGTGATTATCATGAGGATATGAACTCGGGAGTGTTTGAAGATTGGTTTAAATCCATCTTACCGCGTATTGAACGTGGGTCGGTAATCGTGATGGATAATGCACCATACCACAGCCGTCGGGTGGAAGCTTTGCCAACTTCTGCGTGGCGAAAAGAAAAGATTGTTGACTGGCTCGAAGAAAAAAATATTGCAATTGGCGAAAAAATGCTTAAAGTGCACTTGCTCGATCTTGCAAGACAAAAGAAATATACGAAATCTGTAGTGGATGAAATGGCTCGTAAACGAGGTGTTACAATATTACGTTTACCGCCTTACCATTGTGAACTAAATCCAATCGAGCTTATATGGGCACAGATAAAGGGCGAAGTGGCGCGTGAAAATAAAAGTTTTAAATAAAAAGATGTTAAAGAACTGTTAAAAACGGCAATAGCGAATGTACAAGCAGCAGATTGGCATAAGTGCGTATTACATGTCGAGGGCATAGAAAAAAAATGTGGGTCTTAGATGTACGCGTTGAAGTCATGTTAGAACCTATTATTATAAATCCTGCAGATGACAGCAGTAGCGACAGTAATGAAATGTTTTCAACGTCAGATAGTGAATAATCGCTGTAGTGGTAATAATGAATTTAAAATTGTAACGTATTGTCATTATAACACTTTTTAATGTCGACGTGGAATATAATTTGTCAAACTATTACCTATCAATTAGTGTTCATTAGGTAACAATAGTTGGGAAATTTATAAACATTTATAATTTAGGTTTAGGTTTTGCCCTTAATCGACTATTATATGTTTCTATTATTATGTAGTAAGTATAACAAAAACAATATGAAAATAACATATACCTTTGCTTTATTATTCTTTTTGGGTTTTATATACCTGCGTAATTTAGTTTCTGTAATTACTTCATTAAATCACCGAATGTAAAACCTTAATTTGTTCTTCAGTTTAATTTATAATATTATATTTATTATAGTAAATGTGAACATATTATAATAATACACAAAAAATTCATATATTTTTTGAATTATTATTGCTTAAAATGACACGCCTCTGGAATTGGCGTTCCCCTTACGTCTTGCACACCCCGGTAAAAATGAGTCACTGCCAATTATTTTGGTACCGAAGTATAGGTCCTTGACGTTTTCTTATGGCATAACTGGGTACTTCTTCCAAGGGGGAATAATCAAACAACAGGCTACAAAACAATGGCACCATACAGGGTGGTTCAATAAAAACTCACAGACCAATTATTTCGAAAACTATAAGTGGCATGTAAATTCTGTAAACACCAGTTTTTAGCCTCTATGATTGGCTTCACAACTGTGTAAAAAATGTGTTTAAATAATACAAGATGTAGGTGGCGCTATGGTGCAAAGAATTTTTTAAATGTTGTGGTTCTTACAGATAATTAGTTTTTGATCAAATTATGTCTCATAAAATTTTTTGATAAATCCAACATGAACGGAGATATTTGGGGTTAAGTTTTCTATTAAAATAATTTTAACGAGTATTTTAATTATAAATATTTTTAATATCCTTTAGCAGATTCTAATTTAATTTTGGTAATGATAATTTTAGTGATAAAACGCTCGTGTAGCGCTAAATTATTACGTCCAGTGACGTCTCAGGGGACGCCTTAACAAATAATATTGGCAAAAAATAAGACGCCACCGAGTTTTTGGTAATTTTTATATTTTTTTCGGATTAAGCAACTAAAAATATCCTTTTATTGTCTGTTAAATTGTTTTCATATCTTGCTTCGTTTTCGAGAAATAAAAATAAAAACAATTTTTTTGCATATGCATTAAGAAACAAAACCATAAATAATTATCAATACGTTGTATTTTTTGTTGTTTAAAAGGAAAGTTAAAACATTAAAGCATAATAAAATAAAATTAAAAGTGTAGGTTAAGTTCGTTTTTAAATGTCGCGCCAAATGTTAGGTTGGCAATATGTTTGGAGAGAGTTGTGACTTGTCATTCGGTCGAGGGTCTGAAAATGATGGTCGAGGATGAGATTTAATAAAAAGTGTTAGTTATAAAAAATCGGCTTTTATTTAAGAAATGGAAGGTCATCCTACAAAAGATGTTTTAAATTTTATGAAAGAACTGACGAGAAATTATACAAAATTATTAATGAAAATTAGAACAATACCAAAAACTAACTAATGGGATCGAATGAGGTGTTCAAAATTATTACCGTTTTCATACACACACATAGCTAATCGATATAATAATTCGGTTCTGCAAACTCTCAATAGTGTATTTCGATTAATAGCGGCTATAGTAGCATAAATTTTGTTGTACAGGTCAGCCATGTCTTCTATTGGTTCCTTGTAGATTTCATTTTGTAGGTAGCCCCATAAATAAAAGTCCATCGGAGTGAGATCAGGGGACCTTGCTGGCCATCTTAGATCCCCATTTGTGCTGATTACTTTTCCTGGAAAGGTCACACTTAAATGATTCTTAACAATATTGCTATTGTGTGCTGGAGCATCGTCTTGATAAAACCACCCACATAGTATTTACGTCAACTCCTACATTTTGTAATAGCAAAGGGAGATCGTTTTGCAGAAATCGTAAATAACGAACTAAAGTTAAATGTTCATGGTACAAATAGGGCCCGATTATGTAACCATTTACCACACCAAACATTTACCCCAAATCGTGTTTAAAATTTAGTCTGTCGCATCCAGTTAGGATTTTCCCGGGACCAGTAGCGACAATTATGTCTGTTAATTACTCCATTATTGTGAAACCGGGATTCGTCACTCCACATAATTTGGTTTAATAAATTTGGATTTTCTTCAAAAATAATATGAAAATGTGCCAAAAAGTTTAACCTGCGCTGGTAATCTTCTGGTTGTAGATGATGCACAAAATGAATCTTGTATGGAAAAAACCCATTTCCTTTTAGGATTCTGCGACACGAAATTACTGTATATTAGTCTCATCTTTTAATTTTTGAAATGACGTTTGTGGGCTATTTTCTACTGTTTGTAGGACTATATAGCTACATTTTCGTCACTCGTAACCCTCTTCCTTCTTGGATCCTTTCCCTTCTTAAAGCTACCATATGTAGCTAAGTTGGTACACAAAGCTACAAAAGATTTGCGATCGGGCGTTGGTCTATCTGGAAAAGGAACTCGATAGCAACGCAAGCTATCATTCACGACGTACAGAGAAGAATCCAACTTCATCTTGGAGAAAACAAGAAATTATCGACTGGTTAACCACCAAAAGTATTGAATTTGAAGATAATTTGATAAAGAAGAAACTATAACCTATAGGAAATTTACACAAACATCGTTTTATGAAATATGCCGTGGAAGATATAGCAGAAAACATAGTGTAACTGTGCTGCGCACACTGCCATATCATTGCGAACTAAATCCTATAGAACTTATATGGGCGCAAGTAAAAGAATTTGTAGCAAGACACAACATGACATTCAAAATGAAAGACGTTAAGCTACTGTTTGATCAAGCCATTAAAGAAGTGACACCAGAGAACTGACGAAAAGCAGTCCATCATGTCATTAAAGAAGAAGAGAAAATGTGGGATCTTGTACATAATGCCTAATTTTTATTCTGTTAAAATAAAATTCTGTCCTTTTTAGAAATATCCTACCATTACCTTTGTCACACCATTTTCAGTATTTGTGAATGGATAACAATAGACAAAACCCATAAATTGACCCAAACCCGGGTGGTACTACCTGCACTTGATGAAAAGAAAGAATTTTGCAATGATATCAATGCAAAATTATGAAAATGGCTTAAATATTCGTTGGGTCACTCTGTAGTCCCTTTGCATACCTAATGAGCTTTTATTACTCTACACCATTTTGAAATAGGGTATCATTATATCAATGGTTGATTTATAAACACTATTAGAAATACATATTCCATTATAAAGACAGGAAAGTTTAGTCAAAATTTGTTATCAACTGTATATCTTATATAGGTATTCAAAGTTGTTACATTTCACGGGACAACCAAATTTTGAACTGCGACACCCACACTGCAACAATTTTTTGTACCTCTAGTTCTGTCCCGGAGGGAGATGGTGCCTTACTGCATCTTTTATTATTCTATTAATGTTTTTAATATTTAAAAACTGTTTATTCTTCTTCTGTCCCTTTACTGTTTAATATTCTAATTCAAAGCAGTAACAACTCAAGTTTAATAAATAAACTAAAGCGGGGAAAATCACAAAATGAACCTAGTTTACAATTATTATACCTCTATTATTAAAATAGAGACTTACCTCAGTTTCATTATCCATAATAAAATTATTCGGTAGTAGCACAGTTCACCTACAAATAATAATGTCTAATAATTGTTAATTGAACATTACACAAACAAAACATACAATATGGGAATCCGTAGGTGAGGGGAACAGGTTGGCTTTTCTGCATCTTGTTTTCGACTTACTTAGACTGACAAGAACAATAATAAACCAAAGAATAGATCTACAAAAAACGAGCCAAAAAAACATGTTTGCTCTTAAAAACTTTCTGGGGTCCAAGAACTAAATTATTCTTTCTTTTATGCTTGTTGAATTTTACATTTTTCATCTTATTTATATTCACAGGTTCCGATATTAATCAAGAAGATAAGGAAGGTCTTACCCCCTTTTGCTGGGCCTGTCTTCGTGGCAAAGTACAAACTGCTCAAAGCCTTATAGAAAGAGGGGCAAATATTAATCATACAGATAAGACTGGAAGGACACCTTTGGGTAAGACAAACATAAAATTTATGCGAATGCAAATAGAATTTATTTTTGAGACAAGGTGAACTTGTTCATGATTCTTTATTATTTTAGATCTTGCCGCATTTCATGGAAACCCGACCTTAGTTCAGTTTCTGCTGGATAGAGGCGCAGTAATCGAGCACGTTGATATAAATGGAATGAGGCCTCTAGACAGAGCAATAGGATGTAAGAACATTCAAGTAGTTCAGTGTTTCTTGAAGAAAGGAGCCAAGTTGGGACCGGCAACATGGGCCATGGCTACAGGCAAACCAGATATAATGTAAGTTTTAGCTTTTGGTTATTACCATTTTGAAGTCAAGCTTAAGCACATAAATCTAAATAAAATCAAAAAAGACCTGCATCCTGCCAATGCTAATTTAGAAATTTACATTTCCCTTCTTTCCCCTGACTGTTGACTGCTGCGCATTTTTTCCCGAACATGACAATTTGAAGTAATTATACAGGATATTTCTTAAGTTCGTGTAGAAATTTGGGGGTGTGTCTCTGACGTCAAAACATAAAGAAAAGTTGCTATAAACATATGTCGGTCAATTCCTCGTTTTCGAGATACAGGCTAATAAGTTTGATCTAATAAAACCATAATTAAGTTTGCCAATATTTCGAAAACGCATAAGTGATTACGACAAAAAAGACTAGGTACTTTTTTGTGTTAGTTAGACGTTTGAAGATGCATCAGTGGCGCACGTATGTGTCGCCTCTAATCTATTAAATATCACAAAAGATGGCGGGAGTCTGCACTTCACCACCGAACGTTAGGCAAGAACAAAACTACATTACAAACCAAATAATAAGCATTATAAGACAGAAATACCCAATTCCCCCTCCCGTGCTCTCCAAGCTGCTCATAACGCCCAGGTTCTTGCGTAAAACTATTAATAAACTCCCATTACGTAAGACTCCTGGGCCTGATGGCCTACATAACCTACTTCTGCGCAACCTACCTCGAAAAACATTTGCGCAATTGTTATATATAACTAATGCTTGTTTACTTTTACAACACTTCCCAAAACAATTGAAGGAGGCCCTTGTTATCCCCCTACTGAAACCTAACAAATACCCAACACTGCCAGACTTATACGGCCCTATTTCTCTTACCAACACCTTGTTAAAACTCACAGAAAAACAATACTAACAAACAAAAACTTATAGACAAAATACCTGACGAACAATTTGGATTTGGACCAAAGCACAACATTGTCATGGCGGTGGCAAGGGTGCTTCAGGTCTCAGGATGTCAAAACAAAATTCAACCAAGGCACGAACACCGTTTTACTATCGCTTGACATCCGGCGTGCCTTTGATACCGTCAGACACCACGGACTACTATACGAACTTTTTACTACCACCAGCTACCCTTACATTACAAAACACTACTTCAGTCATATCTCACAGAACCTTCTTTATCAAGGTGAGAGGTGCACTATCCGAACCAATGACAGCGAGCGCGGGGATACTCCAGGGAACTGTATTATCACCAGTAATATACAACCTGCACACTGCAGATATCCCGAAGTACCCCCTTACGCAACTGGCATTGTACGCGGACGATGCACTTATCTATGCTCAATCGTTTTACTCTGAAGCGGCTAAAGAGAAGGATGTTAACATGCTTATTGGATACTTCAAATCGTGGAAAATCGAAATGACCCCAGCTAAAACGGTTTGTATAACCTTGACGAAAAAGTGCACGAACAACCGAATCTTTGTACCAATAAAAATCAAAGACAGTAACATACAACCTCAACGCAAACTACAGTACCTACCTAGAACCTACTATAGATGAGCACTTGTCATTCACACCCAACATCTCTACCACCCTACAAAGGCTTTTGTACCAATGCAAGGCCTTTATTCCATACTATCCCCAAAATCATGCCTTTCCCCTTCCAACAAACAGCTCATCTACTGACAAATCATAAGACCAATACTTACATACGCCGCGCCAGTGTGGTGCTCAGCCTCAGCTACTCAGTTTCAGAGATTACTGAGGCCTGAGAACAAAATTAGCCAATGCGTTACGTCATCTGACGGATATGTACGCATCGCGGACCTGCACCACATGGCCGGCTTCGAGAACTTACTAGACTTCATCATAAACATCTCTACAAACTTTTACATGTACAAGACAAGAATCTCACCCCTAACCATCAACCTCACCAACGCAAGACACGACCCTGACAACCCTTAAACACATAATCCCTTGTACTACAAACAACCTATGTATCACTTCCCCTTGCCATAAGCGTAAGTATCAACCCCTAACACGCACACCAAACCCTAAAATGTTATCAAACAAGAACAAAATAATTATACAACACACACAACCAAACTTTCATCTCTAACACAATTAACATTAACTCATCTTTTCAACCACACAATCTCATGCAAAGAGAACACATACACACCAATCCCCTCCCAATTAATAATGGCCTCCACTCAACTATACGCTTTGTGCCGGGGGGTTTTCCCCCGCTGCGTTATCGCCTGCTATGGCGGACATGGTGTTTAAGACTGAATAAAACAAATGGGATTTTTTGGCAGCTTTTTCCCCAAATGCCAGGCTATTAATTTCAATTGATGATTATGGTGGTGTGTTGTGCAAATACCCACGTTGAAAGACAGTAAACACGCATAATACACTGCAAGGCCTTCTGCCGGAAAGTTGTTGAACATTTTCCAATTTTTAAATGTCTAGTTTTAACCAAGGGTCATATCAACCCTCGGAGCTCCGGCTCCAGTTATTAAACTTATTGTATATAGTTCTAGGATTAGGTTTAGCCTTAACTTAGAATAAGTAAACACAGAGTAGTTTAGACAATAAGGACCCCTTGGAACTAGTCAAGACTAGTTAAGAGGTTGTAGATACTTTAGACGTTATAATAAAGGAATTTTAAAAATAAAGTAAAGTATGTGTATGGGCGCCTTTTATAAATATGTCTATTTCATTCTGGTTAATTATATAATAATATGTTGATTTTATTTATTTTAGGCTTATTCTCCTTAATAAACTCTTGGAAGACGGAAACGTCTTGTACCGAAAGAGTCGGTTAAGAGAGGCGGCTCACCGATACCAATACGCTCTAAAGAAATTTCCTACAGATGATCAGGGAGAACATAATCAGGCATTCCATCAGTTGCAAATCAACTTTTTATTAAACTATTCTAGATGTAAAAGAAAGTTGAATGTAAGTAACTTTATTATAATATAAGGTATATGTCAAAAGTTTAGGAGAAAAACAAAAAAAATAAAATATTTTCAACAGTGTTTAAAGAATAATTTAATATTACAATAAAAATGAATATACCCTTCTAATGAACTGCCAAAGATTCTAGGTCTTCAATCGCGCAAAGCTCTCAAAGCTTTTTTGATAGTCTCCGACCCAAAGCTTCTTGGTGTGTAGCTGCCCAACCGTTGTCATAATATACCTCTCTAGTCAATAGAGACGAAAAAGTTTGGGGAGCTTCCGCTCCGTGGCACAATACTCTTTTCTGTTAATCCCTTGAGATTCAACAATATTTTATCATCATGCCCTTGAGATTCAACATTATTTTATCTTCATGATGGTGTTGGTGATCGTTAATGAAATTTACTAATTTTGGAAGACTACTTTAAGTATCTACATGCTCGCATCAACAGCTTCACCTCTTACCCCCCTTTCTGAAATGGCAGCCCAATTCAGAACCTTATCTTGAGTTTTGAAGTTTTTTTGAAGTAAAATATTTTACGTCACCCTAATTATTATGCAATTTTAAATGCTTTCAATGAAGTATTATTTTTATTGTTGCATACCCTACGCAAAATCTTCCTGTCGCTAACTTTCCAAAATATGGAAACTTAAAAATTTAATATTTAATGATGCTCGCATGCACTTTCTTCATGGACAAGCATAATCCCATTCTCTGGAAGTAAGAGATTTCCAAATCATTTAGCAGATCGAACAGTATTTGTAAGGATTGATCGTAGCTTAAGAGGAACAAACAAATTGAAAAATAAAAACAATGTGAAGCATTGAAAAATTTATTAGTCAATATATAAAAGTGCTTGTACAAAAGCTTTGTACTAATTGCTTATTAGCACCTTGAACTTCAATGCACTTTCTGATTCTGAGAATTTTTTATCACTGTACTTGGAACAATAGTGCAGGACGTTTGGTATTTGTCCGCAAAAATGGATTATCCTTTCAAGTAGCTCTTTCCTGGTATTTACTGAAGTTGAGTAAACAAGTTCTTTTAGATGACCAAAAAAAGGAATTCAAAGGATTTATGTCTGGACATCTAGGTGGCCATAGAATAGATCTGCCGTGACTCGACTTATGCAAGGATTACCAAAATTATCAGACGAACAACGACGCACTAGGTTGCTAGACTGTGGCTGCGCACCATCGTGCAAAAACCACATTATATTTGCTCTAGCTTGCAATGGTACATTTTCCAATAAATCATTTTAATTATGTTGCAAGGATTGTTTAACCTTTCTTCTAAACCGAAGGGCCCAATCAAATAATTCCCAATGATCTTTGCCCACACATTGAAAATAAACCTTTGTTGATGCTTGCTCTGTCTTATTGCATGGAGATTTTCTTTATGCCAGACAGGTAGATTATGACAATTTATAAATCATAAATCATTCATAAAGCCTTATTCAGTTCCGGTAAAATGACGATTTTCTATAAAGGGTTGTAAAACGCAGTGTGCATAATTTAATCTTGCAGGATAATCATCTGGGAACATTTCGTATTGTTTTCAATAAAACTGATCGCTTGTCCCATCGGTCAACTAAAGTAGGCATTCGTTTCAGTTTTATTGAAACGCAAAATTATTAAACGATATTGTTGAACGAATGTTCACATTAAACGTTTTAATGATATTGATCAGTCAAGTGAACTAAAGGCGGAAATACATAGTTCTATTTGATTGATTCATAATTGCTTGTAAGCTTACTTTTTTATCTTCTTTCTGCAGGAACCCGAAGAAGCCATAGAGCTTGCACACGAAGCTCTAGCGATGAGGCCAGAGTCGTACGAAGCCTATTATGCTTTAGCGAAAGCCAGATTAGACCTTAAAGAATATGATGGTGCTCTGCGTGACGTCCAAGAAGCACAAAAACTCGTTCCTAGTCAAAGTGGCGAAGTCAAAAAGGTCCTTATCTACCTACAAGAAGAGATTGTCAATAATATGTCACCCGGGAATCGAATGTCAGCGAATAGAGGTTTCGCTATATCTGTAGATACACTACATCAATAATAACGTTTCGAATTTGTTGACGTTGTAATAACGTCCGAGTTGAGACGTTATTTTCGAAAACTGACGTCATATTCCTTGTTATGTGACATCATTAATTACGTCATGAGGTTGTCTAAATAATTTATCTCAATATAAGGATGATTTTGAATTTTAATGCTAAGAAAGTGATCAAATTCTGTTTAGTTCAGATTAATTCAGTTTAAAAATATTTTAGCAAATAATTCTTTAAATATTAAATTAAATTAGCGGAAAAGAATATTATGTACTGCTTAATTTGTTCATTCAATTAACCGCCTTTTAGTGCCTTAAAAGGTGCTAAGATCGAAAGACTGACTTTTAAAAATTATAACTATAAAATAGTTATACTAAATTATAGAAAACTTGTAGTATAAAATTATGCAGGTAAAATTACGATACGATTATTATATCAAAATATTTCAATAGTTCTGTTTTTAAAATGCCGACCGGTATACTATATCACTTTTTTTAATTTAAAAAAGATACAATTAATAAATAGAAACAAAATCTTCGTAAAATCGAAATTTTAAAAAATGTGTAAAATCAGAAAATAATGATTGAGATTGTGGTTTGCATTAGAACAAAAATTTTATTTTACCTGTATTTTAGCTTGCTTGTAAATATTTAGTTACGTATTTTGTTGTTTTAAGTTAATAATTTATTTATGTTGTTATTTTTGTTTAATTTCATCATTCCTTGGGATCAAGCTCCCATTTTAAATTTTGAGTTGTGTTAATTTATCTTATAATAATGATAATATTTATTTGTAAATTCGAGTTTTTAAATTATTGTTTTTAAAAATAATATTTGATTTTAACTACATTGATGTTAAAAGTAAAATATATGTTCTGTCGTCAAAGATTTAGGAAGGTTTATATATTACATACACACTATTATAGTATACAAAAATATTGTAACAATAATTTTTTTTAAGAATCATTGTTAATCTGGAATTGCTTTACCGAATTTTTGAATTATAAAATATGAATAAAGTATAAAACAAATTGTATTTTAATTTTTTTACATAAAATACAGCGAGCAATACAATATTATATTCGTAAATTAAATTAAATTAAGTAAAACATAATTTCACATAATATATTCAAATTATACCACTTTTTAATAAACATATTTTTTAACTATTCTTCTTATACGAATAAAATAAATATTTGGAGGAGATAATGCAAACAGGTTTGGGGAATAGTTTTAAAAAGGGGGAATCGCTAAAAATATTTTTTAGGTTTCTGGGTTGGCCGCTAGAGGGAATAACACCAATTACAAATAATAAAAACGGGGAATATCCGTAAATCCGTAATTTGCCTAGTTGGGGTATATTGACAATACTTTTTTTCAAGTTTCTTTATTTAACATATTAATATATCGTGCAATCAACAATACATCTATCTTTAAGATCTTTTAAATAGTGCTTGAAGCACTGGTATTAAGTTAATAGCATCAATAGGTCTTCATTATTAATATATGAAGTCAGCTAATTTAAATTTAAGTTACATTTAAAAATCTTCTCTACAGTTACCCTTGTTAGCGCCACCAATTAACCCACTGTTGTAGATTTCTATCCGTGTGGCTGCTACAAAGTTTCTGCTTCCTGGATTCAGGATTCGTTGGCTAGGAGGTGAATTTTTAAACAGTAATTTAAAATTATTTTGCTTAGGTAAAACACCCAGTTATTGGACACATATTACGTTTTATTATAATCTGTTGCTTAATGCGAGAGAGTAATAAAATGTAAATTTGCAATGACAGGACCCATTAAGCAGGGTGAACAACTTAATGGTTGCATTGTAAATTTCAGGTAAATTGCTGTGATAGTTTTTAAAAGTTCCGTATTTCAGATATTTAAGACCTGCACACCCCAAATCGTCTCTAAATTAGGGTCACCCCAATTTGCATATAATAATACTAGTTTTGTTAATAAACGTAATGTGACAGCGGAGTTACTACAGGTAGTTTAATAGAATAATAAGTGTAATAATAATTTTACTTGATTATAATTATAGAGACAGATAATTAAGATAGATATTATTTATTCTAATATTAAGTAGATAAAAACTTATATGGAAGTAAGAATAATATGAAAATAGATAAATTGGAATAAATATTAATATTTATTAAAAAATCTGCTACGTACAATACAACAACTTAATTTTTAAATTTTATTCATCATGTTCCGAGTAGTCCGATGAACTATCGTCGTTGGGGTCCAGGAAAATAATAAGGGCTCTGCAGTGTTTTCTAGCATGTTATCAGTTTCCCACATTCTTTCTTCTATTTCAATCACATGTTCGACGCACTCCATTTTTCACAATTCACTGTCTTCATTCCCTCTTGCAAGAGGTTTCCAGCGTCTCTTATTTTAAAAGTGGTGTTATGCCTTGCTACAAACCCTTTTACTTACGCCCACACCAATTATATGGGGTTTAACTCACAGTGATATGGCGGAAGGCGAAATACCTTTATATTTCGTTTTGAAACGATTTCGTCGACAACAAATTTCGTACAAAGAGGTTTATTCAACTTTACCATCTCCAATAATAGCTCCTTTTCAGCATGTTTTTATGAAATGACTTCTCCTTTACAGTAAGCCAATGAATGATGTCATTTTTTTGCCAAGAAGACGTTGGTATTTTTTCAGATTTTCTTGAGTGATAGTTGGCATTATCCATGACTAATAACAGACCCAGGAGGAATAAGATCTAGCATTTGCTGGCAGTATTCTTCAAAGACATCAGCGTTCATGTCTTCATGTTAGTCTTTAGTCCGCTTTGATTTAAATGCTAGTAAGCCGCCATTGTCAAATCCATTTTTGCTACCAATGTGAGTAATTATTAATGGTTTACCTTGTCTCGAGAATGCCTTTATTCCAGTGGACCATCCTTCAATGAAAGCTTAGCTCGCGTTTTTTTATATGTCTATCCTGCCATATTTTACCAACTGTATATTCTTCATTTAATCAAGTTTCGTCCATGTAATAGATATTCTTGTTTTCCGTTCGAAACTGTCTAACTGCCCTCAAATATCGTCGTCGTGATTTTCTGCTTTGATTTTTTAATAACAAAAAATTCATTTTCTTCAAAGTTTTCCATAGTTTCTTCTTACCCATGAGTGGAATGAAATCATCCTTTTTCATTTCAGAGTGTATGATTCTTCTGATGTCAGTCTTTTCATCCTCATTTATTACAATTTCTTTTCTTCCTGTACTTTTCTTTGGTGACCTGATGGGGCCGCGTTTATCCTCGTGCACAAGTCGGTATATTGTTGACTGTCCGATTCCAGTCATATTCGAACACATTTCAAATATTTTTGCCACTCCGAATATTGAATTTTGGTTGCGAAGAACGTTGAACATATTGAGAATAATAATTTCTTCTCATTTTCTCATTTTTAGAAAGCGCAGTTTTACTAATCCGTTTCTTAACAACAAATTCAGAAACACAAGCCATTTTCAAGAACGAAGTTTTCCAACAACTGCCGGAAAGTAACTAAACATTACAAATTTTTGAAACAATGAGGCACATGTGCCTCTACCTACCCGATCTCGGGACCCCTGACAATAAACATAATTAAATAATAATAATTGGACTTCGCCTATGGAATACGACGAAGACCACTCGGTTTTATAGTTTAAAAATGATTTATTATTTTTTCGCATTAAGCAGCAGACTATAATTCAATTACTCGTTCATGTTTAATTTAGTGTCTTACGACCATGGGATTATGTGGTCTTTAAACTGTAGTGTCCTTGTTTGCTAAATAGGAAGTATTCGTTTTTTTACAAACAATAAACGATAATCATGTCAAAAAAATTCGTTAATGGACAATAATTATTTTAGTAGTTGGACATAAAATTAGCCTATAGTTATTGGATATCTGGTAAAATTAAATTTTTATTCAGGTATAAGTAGGTAGGTACATGCGCACAATACAATTATTATTAAATATGTATAACTCGAGAGAATTTAATAGTAAGTAGTAGTTTCTCGTTCTCTTTCTCAAACTCTTTAAAATTTTCTTCCCTGACACTTTCTTCGTCACTCTTTATAACAATTGTGACACATAAATAGGTCGTCATCTTCAAAGTCGGGAACATGATTTTACTGCTTATTTGAAATGCATGAATGATTAATAGTAGTTTTGCAACTGTCACATGTCAAGTATTTACTCTTAATTGTCAGGCATTTCTTTAACACAAGCAGCAAATCAGTTCATGTTTAATTACATTTAATTTAAGATTTTGTATACAATTGGCTTTACCTGCAGGTTTTTCTTCTCTTTGCCCTTTTCTTTTCAGCTTTTTATTTTCTTCCTCTAATTTAATAGCCTGTTTAGCTTAAATATTTTGTTGATAAAGCTTCGACGTTATAGCAAATGGAACGCGCTCTATTTGACGCTTGTTTTTCACTGGGATTTATCCGGAATCTGGAGGTAATCGCCTATGCATTTACTTGTTCATGGCAAGTTAGAAGGTCGGTGCACCGTATCGTCAGCTTATGCCACATTATCTTTTTGTCTAATGATGGCATTAGGAATCACAACCTCGAAATCAAATAGGTTTGATTTTATTCATATTTTCCCAGTCTGTCAACATTATCAGTAAATAGGTCGGGTTCTTCTAATTCAATGACGATTTTGTTTAACTTTAATTCGTCGGATTTAATATTCGGCTTTTATAGTTTATCACTTTCTGTTTACTTCATTTTCTTTATTAGGTTTTCCAAAATAGTTTCACATCCTATAAAGTGTTGGAAATTAAATGTTGAATCCTTTTTTAATCAGTATTGCATCGAATGATTTGAATTTAGTGTTAGTATCATCTCCAAGGAAGGTATTAAACATTTTGTCATCCATCGTTACAGAATCAGCATCTATTGACTGAAAATGAGATGCCAGTACCTATTTTATAAAGTAAATGTGCCACAATGGGTGTCACCAGCGACCTACCTCTACAATTATTACTTCCAAAACACTTTGAATCTATCTATAGCATCGTGATTAAATGGGGGGCATAATCCATTGTGGCAACACCATACGCGGCTTTTCTTTGGCATGATCTGATATAATTAGAACTCCTTAGATAAAAAGTGCATTATTGGACAGTTCCACACCTAACTATTGGACATGTTTCCAATAACTAGTTAGAATGAATGAAGAATCTCTGGCATAAAAGAGGAAAATATTATCTGAATCAATAATTGGATATACCGGATGATTCATTGCTTAGTTGAACATAGGAATCCCATGTAAATAATTTTGAGGTGGCTAAATATTGGCTTCCCTGTACATTTTAGAGAAAAATTGAATTAAAAATTTTTGAAGAGGCCAATATAATAAACTCATGTGCCCAGTTTGAATAAATTTTAATAATCCAATCCTAACTTATTCAATTAAATGTGATGACAAAATTACGAAATTCTCATAGTTTAGGTATTACAGTAAACACCAGTAAATAATTTCTATGACGCTATATTGTCAAAAATTGACGTAAAGCTGGACATAACGAATAGAATTATTTCATATTAAAAACACATTTTCGTTTCACCAATCTTTATTTATTGCAAATTCTTGTCAAATTAGCCTCATTTGCTTTTAGTGAATTAAAAGAAGCGGATTGTAATTAAAGAAGCGCAGTGGAAGCTGGTCAGCGCCTTTTTAACCAATATAAGTCTAATATTCAGAATTGGGAAAAAGTCTGAACTTGCATCTTGTATGGATAAATAACTCCCAAACTAATTATTAAATCAAAATTGATCAAATTTGCCATTGCGCATTTAATGGTGTCAAACCATGTGTCGGAAATTTAATAAAAACTAATCTTTAACTACTTAGGGCAAGCACTGTATATACATGTTATAATGCCTCTGTTATTAAGGTAGCGTCTGTAGAGCATTTTAAAATTCTGAATAATGGCTTGGTCCAAAGGTTGACAATGTGAGGTAGTATTGGGTGGAGTAATTAAACAGTATTGATTTTTTTTTACGAGTGAATGTTATGACCTTACATTTGGATAAGTTCATTTTCATGTTATTTGTGTTACACCAGTAATGTATTTTGAAGATTCCATAAGGTCGTATTACAGTAAAAGCCCTATTACAGTAAAAGCCGTATTACAGTCACGCAACTAATTGCAGCAATAAATGGCAAGGTCAAAGTATTGCATGAAAGAAAGTTGCACAATGTAAAACAGCGTGCAAGTACATGTAACTTTTTTTTAATTGCAACCAACCTTCTAACCTCAAACTTGTTATTGTTATTGTTTTATTTTGTGATTTTCTGGTGGTTGTGAAATATTTTTAGTTTGAAATGAAATAAATAAAAAAAATAAATAAATTAAAGCGGAGAAAAGTACTTGCTGCATCATTATACACCATTAATACTGTTGATAACACAAAAGTAACTTCTTTTTCCCCAGACTTGCACGAGCAATGCAATAAATATCGCGCCAGACCGATAAAATTTTCGTGCAACTTAGTTGCCAAAGGGATCAGCTGAGCTTCGACTGCGCATGCCTTTGGGTAATTCTTATTGCGTCTTGCATGGACTTGCATCGAGTTGCGTGACTGTAATACGGCTTTAAAAGGGATTTTTTATTGCTGCAGTAAAAAATTGCAGGATTTTTGTTGCAAGCATGCGCAAAGCGAGTTTAGTGATCAGCTGTTGCAATTTTTATTGCGATTGCCAGAAATAGCTCTGGACCTATTTTTATTGCAGTTGCAAGCGCAAGTTTGGGGAATTATTTGGTAATTTCAGTGCAAGTAACCTGAAAAAATATAAGTATTTTTGGTTCTACCATTCAGACCTAGATTTCTTTTATATTGTGGTTTGTTTTTGTTGTTATTCTCACCATTTACACGAAGTTTATTTATTTTAATTCCCATAAATAACGAACTGTCCATACTCAAAACAACGCAAGAAAGTTAGGTTATATGCCAATTTATTTTACTTAGTTGGCAGCATGTCTAATAATAATGTAAATAATTGCACACTGTAAAGCGATTGGCAATTTTCATTGCCGCAATTAAAAATTGCTGCAATCAAAAATTGCTGCAATCAAAAATTTCTTCAGAAAGAGAAACTTGCCAACGGTAATGCGGCTTATACTGCAGTTGCAAGCAATCGTCATCGTTAATAATCCTTTTGTAAATCAGTCGTCAGCGTAGAATAGAAAGTGAATGCATTCAAAAAGCGCACTAAGATCGTTTATGAATATTAGGAACAGGATATAGGTCCTAAATGTGATCCCTGAGGTACCCCTGATAATACTGTTGTCAATAAAATGAGATCTATCGACGAGGTAGCTTGCGAGCCATGTGAGCAGGGCACCAGAAATACCATATGAGATCAACTTAGCAATGAGGACTACATGGTCTACCATATCAAACGCTTTTAAGAAATCGAAGGAGACAGAGTCGATCTGAGCACCGGCGGAGTCCACTGCTGTCAATAGATAGAGTATAAGCATCGAGTCGTCTGGGTGGAACGTCCAGGCATAAATCCATGTTGATGTTTAATATAATGTTTTTAAAGTTTAGCATCAGAAAATCCACCCATATCGACTTCGGTGCTTTTACCAGGCAGTCAGTTCCTGAAATGGGACCGTAGTTCTCAACGTTATCTCTTTCGTCTATATTCCTAATTGCAGTCACATAAGAACGCTTCCAAAGATTTGAAAACCTACCTGTACATAGCAAGAGTTAAAAAATGTAGCTAAGTGGCACAGCCAGTGAAGTATTACAATCTTTGAAAAAAAAGGGGGGGGGGTGCCCCATCAGGCTCTGGTCCCTTCCTCTCATCCAACTAAATTAGCTAATCGAAGAGAATGGAGCTGTTAACACTGATGTTGGTTAAATTTAGGTTTGTATAGGTATTATATTATTATTATATTAATCTTATAAAGGCCGCATTGGACAACCGACAAATTGATCTAGATTGAATACTTTTTTTCTGAAGAAGCAAGGAAGTTTGAAAGTAAAGCAAACATTTATTTGTTTTAAATCGACTTAACTCTTCTTCTAGATAATCACTGGCAAAATCTGAATCTTCAAACCTATTATTAATTAATTTCCAATTGCCGATATCATGCCGGCGAAAATCCTAGTTGGATTGTTGAATGCTACTCTCAACGCCAAGGGAAAGTGAATGTTTGGGCTGAAATAATAGGCGACAGAGAATAACTGGTCCATTCTTTTTTAAACGCAATTTAAATGTATTTAAATTTTCTTCAATAATTTTTAACACCACAACTCCAAAGAATATTCCCTAGTTATGAAAATCTAGATCAAGGGATATTTTTTCAGCAGGATGGAGCCCGTCCCCTTTTTACAAAAAATGTAAGTGAATTCTTAAATGTAACATTTCCAAATAGGTGGATAGGACGGCGAGGATTCATAGAGTGGCCGCCCAGATCTCCGAATATTACACCCTTTGACTTTTATTTATGGGGCGATCTAAAAAGACGGATCCATGTCACCAGAGGATTCGTGCAGAGATACATTTTATCAAGCCAGAAGTTTTGGGAAGAGTTGTAACATCATTAGAGTCTGTGCCAACAGGTAAATGGGGCTCATTTCCAACAATTGTTACGTTAAAAAGGTGACATTACAGTTTTAATGTTATTGTTAATTTAATTGTTTATTAAATAGTTAAAAATTAGTTTTTATTAAATATCCGACACATTGTTAGACAGATGTCAAAAAATATATTAATGACAAATTCCTTTCTCAATAAACTTTCCTCAAAGGTGCCACAAGTAGTCAGGACCGTTTCTGAGTGGTGTGCTGGGAGTGCCTCCAAGGGCGGCAACAGCCGCCCGCAGTTTCACAGAAAAAAAAATTCAAGGAGTTTTCAAAAATATGAAGGTGGCCAGCGGCCGCCCTTCGTCAAATAAGAATGGTAACTTCAGTTCTCAAAAAAGAATCATGCACCAGCTGTCAAGAATGAGGCAGCCGCCCTTTGTGTTAATTGGCTATTTTTTTTAGATAGATATCGGAAAAATACAAAGAATTCTCAATGGAGGCGGCCGCCCTGCAACCCGCGTCAATTACATTTTGTCTTAGGTTTACTCAGAAAATTAAAACTAATTGATATTATTGGAGTTATGTAGGTAGGTATTATTAATTTGGTAGTAGGGTAGGTGGAGGCAAAACACTCACGGGCAAAAGAGCGCACCCTATTTAAATTTGCCGCCGATGTCCGGTTTTAAATGCTGTTACAAATAACTTTTGGCAACAGTGCACTCAGTGTCTAGCAACTAGTTTGAAAATCAGAGCACCAGTATACACTGTTTATAAAATATGAGGTAAATATAGTTTTTATTTCTGACCGGTATATTATTAGCTTATAACGTCTTAGTTACGCGGGAATTATAAGGGTCATAACTCCCTTGGGATATTAAGAAAAATTTGACATAAAATCAAACGATTGACATCTAATGTCAATTTGATTGTCATCTATTGGAACATTTATTCCACTTTAAAAATGAACAAAATGTTACTAAAATCGGTCAGAAATAAAATTATCCATGTATCACTGGAATTATAAGGGTCTCAATTACCTCGGGCAATTGCTGTCCCTCGGGCCAAAGGCCCTCGGGACGTAAACTTTGCCCTTGGTAATTAAGACCATTATAATTCCCTAGATACATAAATAACTATTTAGCAATTAAATGTAATTTTTTAATTACAAAATTAACTTATAATAAAAGTAAAAATGCATGGTTTATTGAATCACTTTTTAGGATTTATATTTAGTTCTAAGTTGTTTTGTTTATGAGTTTAGAATAAAGTTAGGTTGTAAGAATATTACCCGGCAATTTTTGCAGTGTTGCTAAATGGGGCAAAAATACGCGCGCATTTTTGCCCCATAATGTGTAGTACTCAAATGATTTAGGATTAAAGTTTTGTTTTCTTGTTTTGCTTAAATTAAATATATTTTAATTTTTTTTCTAGGACTTATAAGACGATATCGGAGCGCAAGCCCTTGACACTTTTATTTTATTATATATTACATATTTTGTTATTGGGGTAAAAATACGCGCCTGCGTATTATTGCCCCATCCAAAGGGGCAAAATACACAAGGAGTGCTGAGCCCCTCGGTAGATAAGTGTGAATAAAAGAGAAATATTAAAAATAGATACCTCTTTCACCTATTAAAAATATTGAGGCAATTTTTGTGACAATTGCTAAGGTGAAATTCTACTAACGGAGGGGAGCTACAAAACCTCTAACCTCCTCCATTTGAAAAAATAGATAACCCCCTGCGCGATAATTTCAGGTAGGTAATTGTAAAATAGTAACTGATTTGATTTGATTTGAAGGACAGCCAGTTCATATGTCACACAAGACCGGCCAACAGGCCAGAAACGGCCCTGCAAGTGGTATGTTCCCATCTTACCTATTAGAAAAGTTGGTTAGGGCTGCGCCTCCTCTTGGGGGCACCAACTTTATTTATACAGGGTGTTTTCTAACCTCTCTGAAAAAATGAAGGAGGTGAATCCTCACCTTATTTTAAGAGACGAAAATGTCGTATAAAAGTTTTTCGCATGTCGCTTCTTTTTCGAAATACAGGGTGTTAAAAAAAAATTAGTAAAGCAATAATAATCATTTTAATAATTGATTTAATAGTATATTATTAACCAAGGTTTAGACAGCCATCATTATTGCCCGAGCGGCAAGTTTAAATCACGAGGAGCGGAGCGACGAGGGATTTAAGACGCGAGTGCTATAAGCTGGCTAAACCGTGGTTAATATAATATTTTTTCCACTACTACAAACTTTTATAAGACATTTCGCACCATCAGTGCAACACTAACATATCTTAAAAAACATAGTTTTGAGAAAAATGCGTTTTAAGTTTTGGCCCAAAGCAAATACGCTCTAGCAATAAAACAACTTAGTGTTTTGGCCTGATATTTGGAATAGTTAAGCTCTAAAGTATAATTAATTCGAAAAGAAATGTAAAAATAAAAAAAAAAATTGAAAGCTATTTAGTTATTGCCGTTTTGCCTTACATTTTGAGTTATGTTGGTATTGCAGAGACTTTTTGGTCATTTTAGATACAAAGTTTTTAATTATTTTGAGATGTGTTGGTGTGATCTTATTATTATTTTAAGAATTAATATTGCCAATTACATAGGTAATTAGTGTTTTTCTGAAAACAAAAACAAAAAACAAGTTAATAATAATATTATAATTGATATGTGGTGAATATTAGATAAAACAGTATATAAGCAGTAAAGTAAAGTTAACTTAAGCTTTTATTGATCCATAATAAAAAAAGTAAAAAATCGAAAAAATACACTAATCACTGTAGCATTTTTACTAGTCAAAAATAATAAGCATAAATAGGTAGTTAGGTTCCTGTAAAATTGATGGTATTGCTCTTTAATAATTTTTTTTTGCACAGTTCAACAAAAGTCCATTTTTTTTTGCGTTGATATTGCTGGTGGGTCCTTGCAAGCGAGCTTAAGTGGAACTTCGGTTGTTGTAGCACTTGTAGCAGTAGATCTTGTACTTATACGACCTCTAATATCATGGCTTGATATTCAATATCGTCAAAATTATATTTATATTGTAAAATAAATGGGTTATTTTTGCTGATATTTAGTACAGATATTTTGGTCCATGAAACCTTTTCATTTTTCAGGTTTACACTATAGTTATTACCTATATTTTGGGAGAGCTGTTTTATATCGTAAAAATCAGATGTGCCTAGTTCTTGAACCTTATAAAGATTTCCATTTTTTTTTGGCTAGTCGTATTACTGTTATCCCCATGCATGCTATCTCCCTCGTTTTGGGTGTAACTTGTTACCAAAAATTTATGAGTTATATCCGGGGTATTAAGTCTGGAAACTGCATATAAATACATAGCAGCTAAAAATCTATTTTTGTTTTGACCTGCACAGTTATCAGAGTAAAATACAATGATTTTGCCCATCGCATTTTGTTGGAGGAAATTAAAAACGCAAGTTCCAATCTCATTGGCACCACGTTTAGCAATATTTTCGCTCCACACAAAGCAATAGCCTTGTTTTGGTGCAATATCACAAATTGTAAAATTGTAAGTAGCGAGTTTGCTTATGTAGTAAAAGTCAGAGACTTCTCCACAAGGGGCAGGTAAGACGGCTTGTATGTCATAAACTGCAACCATTTTATTATTTTCTGTTCTTGCTCTTTCAGCATCTTTTGCTTTTTCTTCTCTTGAAAGTTCCTTGTCTCTTAAATGCTTAGTATATGATTGTTCTAGCTCCTTCTTATCTTCTTCATTTGAATTTTTAAATGTTTCACAAGTGGTACATTGATCTTTTTTAGGTTTGTAAAAACCTATGTTAAATTCCGTATTAAAAATATTTACATACGCTGATTTCAGGGGCGTGCGGTGAGTTATGAAGAAGGGGAAGCACCGCCGGTAGGCCCGCCGAAGGCAAGTCGCCGGAGACGAAAAATTTTTTGAGGACCACGCCCAAATATTGGCAATTTTTCGACGTTTAAATACAGGTAGAGTACTGTCGAAAATGTGTGATTATGTACCTAGGATTTCTTAATACTTCTTCTATTTTCTAAATGGCTAGGTACCTATGTTTTTTTTTTTTAATTTTTACGTAATTTGCCCGTCGAAAACCAATTCTTTAGTGACCCAACCCTGCCTAAGAGTCGTTAAAAACAAGTTAACAAAATTTCATAACAGAAACTAATACAGAAAACTATCTATACATTTTTACTTTGAATTCACAGTTTGATTTAATTTTAAACGGATTTTTTAGCCGCCTTCACTTCTGTCTTTAAATTAAAATCTGGTGTAGGCCTACCTGTTGCAATAATATTCCTTTTTTCATCAAAGAAAAGCGTTGAAAATCCTCTTTCCAATAACTTGCATAGAGAACAGATACACTTTACATTTCCCGAACTCGATGGGCCGGCAATTGGTTGCTCCATGACAAAATAAATCAAGAAGTAAGATAAACAAAGTCAAGTCACAGATCCTCTACCGTGTAGCGCTTATTCCTGGCGAAAAATCGCGACAAACAATCGTAACTGCCGAGTACAAACACGTGGAAACTAAATATTTTGGCGCCTTCGTTCCGACGTCGCATCGCGGCGAAGGAAATACCGAAGTCTAACGATTTACCCTTTACTTGGCACGGCAGACCATATTAATTATTACTCGTATACGCGTATAGAGTGTAGTATACACGTATTGAGATCACTTCGATTCTTCGATACATTTAATATTGCGTTGGTCAGGGATGCATACAGGGCCGGATTTGGTTTGGAAATTAGATAGAAATAAATACTTGAGTATTTTAATTGTATGGATAGGTATAGATTAATATAAAATTTGTTTTGTCTTATGTCTTATGAAAGCGGTAGGGGAAGCAGTGCTTCCATCGCTTCCATGGACCGCACGCCCCTGGCTGATTTCTTAACATAATTAGAGCCTTCTTTTAAGCATTTTTCTTTGTACAGTCTGTAGAGAAAAGAAATATTCAGGGAATCTTCAAAATACTCTCGTTTGGTCTGGCTTCGTAGGTAGTGCGATTCTACTCTAGGGATTAAATTAATATGGTCTTTCACTACTTGCTTTCGGGACGGATCTATTTTTTTTCGGTTTTTGTGTTTTTCCCTCATATCTGATTCTACGATAAAATTGTTGTCCCGATTTTTTGCAATATTGCGGATCATGGTGTCGCCATTGTCAAGTGTTGCCATAAAAAACGTTTTGCATAGGTACTCGAAGTTTTTCTTTAGTCTCTATTAAAAAGTATGCGCGATTAAGTGACCTCTTCTTCTTTTCTTTCGGGTATCTATAATTAGGGTTCACAATTTCCATGCTAGAAGAAATATATTGACGTTGTCTTGCATTATCTCCAATGTCCCAAAAGGATTTAAAAATATTCTCTCTTTCCTCGGTGGGGAACCTAGAGTGACATTAAAAGCGGCATTTTTTAAAATGATAATAGCTACTTACCGAATTTTCAGCTGATGACTCGTGAAATTCCTTACATGCCATTTAAACCAATAGTTTACCTCTTGAGCCCATAGTTTTTTGTATTTTCAACAACCTATTTACTTAAAATTAGCTAAACCACGCTGTATTCTCACAAAACCTACCATCAACGGAAACACAGAATGCAAATGAACTGATACAAACGAATATGACAAGCCTCCGCTTGTCAAAAACAAGATATGGTGGTGTTCCACGGTTTTATTATTTTAAATTTTAATGCAATACCAACGTATATTAGATGTGTTGGTATTGTACTGAAATTTTCGACCATTAGCAGATGTGTTATATTTATTATTTTTGGGATAGCACTTGTATGTATTGAGATATGTTCTTATTGAAGTGAAAGTATATCACTTAAGGTGTTAGAATAGCACCATAACTCGAAATCCATATTTTTCTAGTTATGTTGGTATTGCACTGAGGGTGCGATTTATCTTTATAGTATTAATAATTATAAAAAATTATAGGTAGGTATAAGTATATTTTTTAATCAAGTTACCTGCGCTTTGGAATTGGCAAAATATTTAGTTGTTTTGTCAGGTGGCTTTGTTAATGTCAATTTTTGTTTATTTATGTCATCAGATTTCACGAGTTTTCCGTTTTTTTAAAAAATGAGCGAAGAAAATGTTAGTGATATTATTATGTGTACACCTTAATTATTAATATTAATATTTGTTATTGATTGTATCGATATTTTACATGATCAAGCTTATGAATTCATTTTGTAGAATCAAAAAATCAAGTTACCTGCGTTCAAATAGATTCTTGAAGATCGGTCAATAATGGATTTCAATGCCTTATTATTGACCATGGTCAATAATATCTTATAAGGTAGAGAAGAAAGATTTATAACGTTAATAATTGGCCAATAATGGCGATGTTATAGGTTAGTAGTGGAAAAAAACTTTTAATAATGAACTCACATGAGCAAAAGTCAAATAAATTGCTGAAAATGTCCTCCATGAGCCAGTAAACATCCATGTACACGACGTGCTAAATTGTCTCTTACGTGTTGGAAAATTTCGGGACTGGCGCGAATCGTATTAAAACCATCAATAATACGCAGTCGAAGGTCTTCTTCAGTTTCAATAGAAGTAGTATAAACGAGTTGTTTAAGGTGACGCCAGAAATAAAAATCAAATGGATTCAGATCCGGCGAACGGGGTGGCCATGTCATTGTGTGAGGTCCTCCTTTATCCATCCAACGAGCAGGATATTGGTGATCTAAATAGTTTCTAACACGTACTGCAAAGTGAGTGGGAGCGCCGTCATGCATGAACCATATTAAAGTTCTCGTTCTTAATGGCACTGCTTCCATCAATTCTGGCAATTCATCTCTAAGGAAGTTGTAATAGACATCACCAGTAAGTCGATTTGGAAAAAAATACGCTCCAACTAAGCTATCTCCAATAATCCCTGTCCAAATATTAAAGGAAAATTTATACTGGTGATGTCCTTCGATGATAGCATGAGGATTATCTTCCGCCCAAATATGGTTGTTGTGAAAATTTGTGATGCCTTGTCTGGAAAAATCGCTTCATCTGTAAATAGTATTTTTGCCGAAAAATGTGGGATCTTTAAAGAATATTCTTGAAACCAGTAACAAAAATTAACTCGAGCTGGAAAATCTCTAGGCAACAAAGCTTGCACTCTTTGTACGTGATAAGGAGGAAGTAAATAGTCCTTTAAGATACTCCGTACTGTTTTGTAACTCACATTCAACTCGTTCCCGATTTTCCTCGTACTAGTGCCTGGAGATTCTTCCACCATGTTTAAGACCTCTTCCTCAAGTTGTACGGTTCTAACTGTAAGTGATCGGCCGCCCATTTTGCTTTTTGCAAAGCTACATGTTTCCTCTAACCTGAGGTGCAATCTTGTAAATGTTTCCGAACACGGTACTCGTCTACTAGGAAAACGTTCTGCATATAAACGTCTCGCCTGTAGCGCATTTCCATTTGCCAAACTGTACATAAAATGAATTTGAGCCATTTCTTGATTGGTAAGCTCAGCCATTATAAAAAGTATTTAATGTAGTACAAATAAATTCAAAAACAATTCAAAAGGATATTATTTGAAAGATGTTAAACAGGAGACAAATGTTACGGAGAAAACAAATGTGGTTGCCATGGAACGAAGTAAGGCCTACTCGTATCATTTGACGCAACATAATGATGAAAATACGAAAAATAACTAAAAAATTAAGGTACTCTTTTACCCAGATCCCCGCCAATGAACTAATTGTAAAACTTAAAATTGAAAGTGCTCTAATCCCTTATGTTTAACAAATATCATTAGAATATCGTTTGGCATTAATTAATAAAATGAAAAAAAAAAATACAAAACACCCTGTATTTCGAAAACGAATTGACATGCGAAAAACTTTTATACCATATTCTTGTCTTAAAATAAGGTGAGGATTTACCTCCTTCATTTTTTTAGAGAGGTTAGGAAACACCCTATAACAAAAGCGAAGCCCATAAAAAATCTTCGAGGGCGTAATTTTGTATTTTAGAGAAATCTTATTTCCAGATCGGTTATTTTTAAGAATTTAACGAAGAGTTTTTTATAAAACAGTTTTAATTGGCTTATTAGAAAATAAAAAAATTTGGTGTGCGATTTTATCATACAAGCCTTTGAAAAAGTTTAATACAATTATTTTAATATAAAATTAATTGGGTAGACAATATTTGATAGCATGAGTATTATTCTTAAGAGGAGTACTTACGTAAGAAAATTGTTTTCTTTAGTCCACTGAATAAATTAAAAACTACCTAAATGTTGCGAGACTCTTGCTGTGTTGGTCTACTGTAAAAAGTAATTAAAACGTTTTATAAGGTATTCCTAAAAATAATACAAACTTACAAAATTATGTTTTAGCGATATATTTGTTGTATACATGTTTAAAATCTCTGATAAACAAAACCACCTGTTGCCTGCAGAAAATAGACCAACGCCGATGTAATAAATTTAATTAGCAATAATAGTAGGTTGTACCCGGTTTAATAATAGTGTGAGCGTTTTAATTACAGTACAACATTACCAAAATAATAATAAACATTAATAATTATTACGTTTAGTATGCAGTTAAATTTGCTCAACCATGTTTGCAACCTATTATTAGTTCCATAGAATTTGGGATTAAGTTATTCTAATTATTTTTTTTTTTTGAGCTTTACTAAATAATTAATAACTAAATTATGAGGTACATAATTCCGGATAAGAAAATTAATTATTTTCAGTTGTTTGTTTATAAATAATTATGGTGCATTTAAAAAAGAAATAGTTTTTCTGTTGTTAACTACTTTATGCTTAAATATTTAGTTTTCATCTTGCCAAACATTTTATTTATGTTAGTTTAGTGCAATGTTTTTAATCATTTGTTTTAATTGATAAGGGTTTGCTTTTTCCTTCTGCCAGAACCATCCTCAGACGCGTTTCGCTTCATAACAGCTCATCAGTGTGGCTATGGGTTCTGACAAAAGGAAAAAGCATCGGTTATGTAAGTAATTTTAACAGTTTGGCTCTTGTTATGTGACCGTGTGAATAAAAAGGACTGTTTGTGAATTTTATACGAGCTTTAATGTCAAAATAAATATTTTTAAAGATTATACCGGGTGATGCATGGCTTTATTGAACATAGGAAATTCATTTAAATTTTGAGGTGGCTAAGTATTGGCTCCCCTGTACATTTTAAAGAAGAATTGCCTGATAATTTTGTGAAGAGGTCGACATAGTTATCCCTTGTGCCAAGTTTGAATAAATTTTTATAACCCAATCCTGACTTTCAATAATTAAATGTGATGGCAAAATTACGAAATTTTCATAGTTTAGGTAATACAGCAAACACCACTAAATAATTTCTATGACGCCATTGTCAAAGATTGACGTAAAGCTGGACATAACAAATAAAGATTATTTCACATTAACAACATATTTTCGTTTCACCAATCCGGCAATCGCACATCCAAAATAAAAGACACCATTATGTTTTTCTTACTACGCCTTTAATTTAATATAACATACCTAAGATTGCAGATTTTTACAAACACATTAGTTAATTAAATCTTCAAACAACCCTTCATTAACGTTTAAACAATATCCTTACCGATCAAAAAATTCATTTCTAACATTACTGAGTTGATATTGAGAAATTCTGTTACATTCTAACGAAATGCAGTTTTTTAGGTGGTCTAGATTTTCAAACTTTACATCTTTATAAATAATTTTTTTTTAAGTGACCCCACAGAAAGAAGTCGTTTGGCGAAAGGTCAGGAGACCTGGCTGGCAAAGGATTAGATGCCGTGGGTCAATCATATTTTCGTTAAAAATATTTTGCAAGCATCCTCTAACCAAGAGAGAATTATTGGACAACCATCTATTTGATATCAGATCTCCTGATTTTCGCGTACAACTTCTTCCAGTGCGGGTTTAATTCGATTTTGTAGTAAGTCCAAATAGGTTACTTCTGTAACTGCTGTGTGATGTGATGTCCTCCAGTTATCGCTCAAACATTATTTTTTACGAGTACGAACAAGACGATGTTCATTTTCTTGGCTCCAATACCGGCAATTTTGAACATTGGGTTCGTTGTTGAGGGTGAATGTACATTCATCGGTAAAACAAATATTTCTCAAAAAATCCCTATTATTATTTGCTCTTTCTATTACTTCAAACAGAATACATGCCGTAGCTCTTGATGTTTTTCATATTTGTAAGGAACATATGTTTGTTTTTTTTAAAGTGCACAACACTATGGTTTGATGTTTTCCTACGGCTTGCCCAAGAATCGTCATGCTAATCATTTTATTTTCCTCCACGTGCAGTAAAATATCAAGATTTCTATTATCCCTTTCTTGAGCTCTATTGACATTCTGAATTGAGCATTTACAGTTATTTATTACAGTACCTTTGGACTCAAATTTAATTAATGAAATGGAAGGGATAGGCTTATCAGGGAATTGAACTAAAAGCATTTCAGACACTGCTCTTAAACTGTTTCCTGTGTAATACTACTTAATCATAGTTACTTTTTCCTTAATGATACAACTCATATTTAGCTGTAATTAAAGCGCATTCAATGAAAATGTTGTTACTGACACTACTTTTCGTTTTCTCAATGCCAAATAATAATTCGCTGGTGTTTGCTGTATTACAAAAACTATGAAAATTTCGCACATGTGTGTTTATTGTATCGGCCTCTTCAAGAAATTACCTTTCAATTTATCTCTAAAATGTGCAGGGGAGCCAATATTTAGCCACCTCAAAATTTACATGGGATTTTCTATGTTCAGCTAAGCCATGCATGACCCGGTATAAAAATATTACAATAAACAATATAGCAATATAAAGAAGTTTAAAGATGATGTTGTTTTTGATTTTTACAGAAAACAGTGCCATTTGATCTATCCCGGGATTTTCCCTTTGAAATTTGCCATTGACAAAATAAATAACACAGAAATTTAAATATCGCAAAAAGAGGGCTCCCTTTCCAATATCCATACAGTATAGGAATGTTATTCTTGTAACGCTAGATCAAAAATTGATTTATAAAAATTAAAACATTGTACAAGACCATGACATGTCCTTGTTTATGATCACATTGTAAAATATTAAGGGGGTGGCGCAGGACGACTTTTATTTATTACATCCCTCCCGTTCTAAGTCTATGAAATAGCCTTTTATGTCAAGAACAAATTATATCGTGAATATAATTATTCATCTTTTAAAACAGAAATGGTATAACAAAACAATAGAAAATGTTCTTTGTACCGGGTGCTCCAACGAGGACTGAACTGGGGCTTATTTTTGACTTTCCCTGTAATTTTGCAAAACCCAAAATAGCAAATTGATGTTTTTTCTTCAGTAGAATTCAAAAGTCTCACCATAGAAATTTGAATTAAAAACAAGCGACTTACGCCATGGATTTAACCTTTCTTAAATGGCACGCCCCATTTTTTTACGTCATTTTTGACAAAGTGACATTTTTTTACTTCTAGGTTGCTGAAAATTTTTAATATTGCGATAGCTGCTTTTATTATACAGTGGCAAAAAAGTCACGCATAATACCTGTAACTATTAAATTACCTCGTATACGAAAAAGTGACCTGTGACCTTTATGAAAGTTGTTCAGTAAATCAGGTGCTCAAAATGACCAGCATTTTCTGCTAAGCAGAGCGCCAGTGGTCGATCCCTGAACCCGTCTACAACGTTTAAAAGGAATTGAAAAACACAAACTTAAAATAAGTTTGTGTATAGAGTTGTCCCTTATCCTTTCCGTCAGACCCAATCCTTGGACGCGTTTCGCCGTTTACGGCTGCTCAGCAAGGCTCCGGGTCTGACGGAAACTACGGAAAGCTAAGGGACCTTAAAATGCTTTAACACAGGAATGCAAGTTTACGAATGAGAGTTGCAGCACGTGGCTACATCTCGTGGCAACCACACGTATCAACCCAACCAGGACAGCGAGAATCCATATAGGTTCAAACGCTGGCAAGGCGGCCCATTGCGGGCAAACTACGTTGGGTGTCGCTGGAAGCCAATGTATCGGTTCAGACCTTAGATTAGATCCTTGTCTAAGGTTCAGACTACCGAAAGCTCGGAAAGCATCTAGGTATATTGAAAAACACAAACTTAAAATAAGTTCGTGTATAGAGTTGTCCCTTATCCTTTCCGTCAGACCCAATCCTTGGACGCGTTTCGCCGTTTACGGCTCCTCAGCAAGGCTCCGGGTCTGACGGAAAGGTAAGGGACCTCAAAGTGCTTTAACACAGAAATACGATTGATACGTGTGGTTGCCACGAGATGTAGCCACGTGCTGCAACTCTCATTCGTAAAGTTTAAAAGGAAGTTCTCTGGAATGGCCCGAATTTCAACACTAATTCTTACTTTTAAAGATTCTTAGTCATTTCGACGGTTAACGTAGACTTTGTTCTTTAAGTGTCCCCACAAAAAGAAGTCGAGCGGGGTTAAGTCTGAGGATCGCGCTGGCCAGTCAATAGCACCTCTTCTGCCTATCCAACGTCCTGGAAATGGTTCGCTTATGTATTGTCTAATATTATGACCTACATTACCGCTCGTTAAATAATATACTATTATCTACGACTATAACAATAAATACTAAGATACACGTATAGAGAAAGACCTTTATTCACAAATCTTGATAGTTACCTATAACAATGACATACAAATTTTAGCTGTAATTACTCATTTTGTTTATTAATAAAATTAACTGTAAAGTTTGAACATCCAGTAAACTGAATATGTGGGACTGAATTATGCAAGCTTATTGTTTCTTTTTGTGTTTGTTGCATATATGTTGTTGATAGGTACTAACTGGTTAAGGTGTTATAGAACTGTATATTTTATTTGCAGTATCTGTCTTATTCTTTTCGGAATCATCAACGTACCCCTCAGCCACAGTAGTTGATCGCCAACCGCCATGGCGTTTCAGTGCAGTTATATCCCCTCCAGCATCTACTAATAAAGTTGCCGACGAGCGGCGAAAACAATGCCCTGTATATAAATTATAGTCTGACATTTTTAAAAATGTAGCAATGTCTTTCCCCATTGC
Source organism: Polydrusus tereticollis (assembly GCA_963920685.1). Lineage (NCBI taxonomy): Eukaryota > Metazoa > Arthropoda > Insecta > Coleoptera > Curculionidae > Polydrusus > Polydrusus tereticollis. The sequence goes on along the minus strand of OY987329.1, from coordinate 80,028,368 downwards.
TCCAAATTTATTAATGCCGATTCTTTGTGAGTGATATTTTCCATTTTGAAATTTAAAAAATAATATCGTTTGCGATATATCGGTAGGACGCAGATTTAAATATTTCTTAACTATGGTATATAGGTTCCCGTAACAGTGAATTATCTGGCAATTTTTGTTTTTGTATTTGGTACACTGACCATAAAAATAGATCCATGATCTTTTAAATCTGTAATTTGCATAGAGTGCAATTCTGCTGCACCACAAGCACCCATAATGCCCATTACTAAAGCAACCTAAAATAAATTATGTAATTAACTAGATGATAAAAACGATTGAATTATTGTGAGATCTACTACCTTTGTCGCCAGACATTTCTCATCAGGAGCTTCGGTTATGAAATTATTAAGTTGTTCTGGCGTAAAAGTGTTTGCCTTTTTAGCTACATGTTTCTCTGATTGACGTTTAACAAACGCACGTAATTTTAAATAATTCTCTATATTGATTCCATTATTTATGTTGAGTGTGCTTCTTAGCATGGAGTAGAAAGTCCATAGAGACGATGCTTTATATTTAGTGCTAAGTTCGCTAAAATATGCCAAAAGTACATTTTCTGTAAACGATGACTTAATGTTATTACTGCTGCACCAATCTTGAAAATTTTTGTATACACCTTTATATTTGTTTTTGGATTTTTCGGGCGATAAATTCTGTATGGTTACATTAGCTACTTGTCTTATTTCTGGAGGTGTACATAATAATTCATCTTCACTATCTGAATTCATCTTTTTTAGCACAAAATTTTCAATAATTAGGGATTAACTTAATTTGAAAACGTCAAAATTATTCAAGTGACATTACTCCTCTCAATAACAATAATGGACTGTTCCCTTTCGGCCAATCGGCTTGTACAGAAGTACAGAGCCACCTCGATATTCGGTTCGTAAATAATTCCAAGAATCTTTTCCGATTTATTATAGTGAGTTATAGTACTGAGTTATTATAACTCATGTTGTTTGTTCCTAGCTGTGGCTTAAATATTGACGGAGCTGAGATTCAAATGGTGGATAGATATGTGTACCTTGGCCATGAGGTCAGCATCTCAAGGGAGAATCAGACATGCGAACTAAAAAGAAGGCTCACTCTCTCATGGGCAGCTTTTGGAAGACTTAACGACGTTTTCAAGAGTGACATTCCCGTCAACCTAAAAAGAAGAGTTTTCGATCAGTGCGTGCTGCCAGTAATGACATATGGCTCAGAAACCCTAACACTAACAGCAGCAGCAGCTAAGAAACTTAGAGTAACACAGAGGAAGATGGAGAGATCCATGCTTGGTGTGACCTTGAAGGACCACATAAGAAACGAGGATTTGCGTGGAAGAACCGGCGTCAGTGATGTCGTTGGAACTATTGCGAAGCTTAAGTGGAACTGGGCTGGCCACGTTGCATGGATGCGAGATGACGGATGGGAAAGAGGCTTCTTGAATGGAGACCCAGAACGGACAAGCGAAGTAGAGGAAGACCGCCTACGCGTTGGTCGGACGATATCAAGAGGACCCGCAACAACTGGACACAAACAGCACAAGATCGATTTTAATGGAAAATGATTAGGGAGGCCTATGTCCAACAGTGGAAACAGAGGGCCGATTGATGATGATGATGACTGCTGTCCAGGATAATAATAGGCCAATGTTGATAAGTTCTTCCTGAAAATAGCTTCTAGCTATTAGCTCTTTGCAACGACTATTTAAATGCTTCGGCATTTTCCACAAATAGTAAACAACGTAATCGACAGAGATATGTATGTGTACTTTTTTTTCTCTTAATAGAACAGTTTCTTAACGCTATTAATGAAAAGATCTGGAGCTTTTGTTAAAAAAATAGACGAACAGCAACATGGAACACGAACAATTAAGATTAGTTTTGCATGAAACGTCAAACAAAGCCAACGAACAAGCCGACGCCACCGCACCATTTTCAATTATTGTGCTGCCAAGTATCAGCCCATAAAGTTCAAATTATAATAATTTTTACAAGCTTAAATATAAACAAAATATTTGCTATAAGTAGGTTCGTATCAAAGAAGAATGTTTTCTCACTGGCTTACAAGTATCAGCTGATTGATAACGTGCATCGGTTTTTGTTTTGCATGAACTATATATGGAGAAGAGTAGTGCTTGAGAGCCTCTCTTCTCCCACAATAGACCTCAGCCACGTCTTAACTCTACGCATTGCTAAAAAACTTCGCTCGCATCCAGCTGAGCTGACTGGAATGACAATTGTAGCTTGGATCACAGTACTGTGCTTGGATCAATTTATAGAGATTTGGGCAAAAATCTTGTTTTACGTGTTCCTTCAGGACTTCAATTGTAACATCGTTTTGCTACAGCACGTTTTTCATTATTAAACAGTCTGTTCTTAAAAGAGTATCATCAATTTGAAGGATATCCTTATAATTACCTACAAAAGGCTTTCCATTTTCGATCTATTGGGCTAAAAGTAGACTTTCAAACCTGTTTTCATATTAACTATTATATTATCAATCACTGGATAATATATATTAATTTTCGAATATTCACTGGCGCATGTATCAGACAGCAAATCAATCCAGCGTCTTATACCAACTGTAGATTCGATATAAAACTCTCTGGCCTCACTACTTCCACCGGCTCGATTATGTTTTCTTTTGCTCACTCTGTGGGTTCCAGAAAAATTTCATGTTTTTTTTTGCTTTATCAAAATTGTTCTGGTTTTGTTCGAAACTAATAACAATGCCTGTTATGAGTGAAACACGTGTAAACTAACTATGAACTCCGCTTTTGAAATCGACGGTAATAAACTTCCGCCACGTTTGTCTTTATTTTGACTTATTTCTTCTTCCAGTGCCGTTATAAGTGCATTATAACTATTTATTACAGCTTTACAATTTTCATATCGACAGATCCCCGCCTTGTGGTACTTAAACTGCCCATTTCACGACCAGTCTCTATTTCAAGAGGATCTTGCAATTTTCTGAGATGAGCATGACTGCCATGGTGTGAAAAATGGATATACAGTGCTTCGAGATTATTAAAAAAGTTAGTTGCAGGTGACACATTACAGCATGAGTCTACACTGATAAAAATGGTATCCTAAGGGCCAAAGAATTCATTCATTTGGCAAATATTGATTCAGTTCAAGGAAACTGTATTTATTTTAAATGCGTTTCCCTTCGGCTAAAATAATTGCGGCATTTAGGTGTAATACTCGATTATTTTGACATTTAATTACTTTAAGGCAACGTAAAGGCATTTAGGCAAAAGAAATATTCAATTCATGTCTTTCTGTCAAAATTTGTTGGTATTGCTAGAAATTCCACGGTTTTGCGATAAAGTACACTGACAAACATGGATTATTTTAGGCAAGCGAATCCATTCATTTGGAAATAATCCTTTTAGTTTAAAGAAAGATAGTTTGTTGCAAATTCTTTGGTATTTGACCAAAATAGCTAATGCATTTGAGTCAAACTCTCGATTCTTTTGGCTAAATCCTTCTTCATAACTTTATTTCAAAGTCCAAAGTATTTTGTCAATATGTCTTAAGACTTTAACACACGAACGTTGTTAAATAAATCCCCGTGTATTTGAGCCAAAACCTACATGTCAACAAGTCATATCCGCACAATCCTCCTTATTTCTTGACATATATCGGCAGGAAGCGTTAAAGTGAGACCGCGTACATTTTGTTTTGATGTCATTTCGCTGTTTTGAATTTTGGCTATGTGATTTGTTGGCCTAGCGTATATAGCTTCGAGTGGGTTATCGGTTGGAGGTGCAAAGTTTGAACCCCGCTGTGTTTCTACCTTTTTTTAGTCTCACTTCACCGCTATCTATACCAGCACCACGGTGTAGTTAGGTTTAACCTAAAAACTAATAGGAATACACGATTTTTAAAATTCCTAATTCCTAGTAAAATCTTTATTATTTGATTTTGTTAACAGAACAAAGAATTGATGATCCCGAAATCCTTAAATTGTTAACTTCCGAACAGATTTACTTTCTAGCTAATAATATTGGGGACAAGTTAAGACTTGTAAGGGGAATTAAAAGACTTGAAGAAAATCATAACTTAGGAAATAATAATATCAGTACCTATACCTACCTACCTACCTACCTAATATCTTAACATAATATGTTATTATATCGACAATAATTATTTTCTATCTATTTTTATATTATAATGCCAATTTCTTATTTGCACACAGAAAGGTACTAATTTTTTATCTTTAGCAGTAAATTAATTTTTCCTGAAATTTCAAATTATAAAAAGAAGTATTGATAAAAAATGTAGGTACCTATACAATTAAGTGTCAAAATTTAACCCAAAGTAATGTTGTTTTAGATGAATTTAATACAATTGGCTCATTATACAGGGTATCTCAAGAGTCTTAGCCCCCTCAATATTTCGTCGTTTTATCAATTTTTTTTTAATCAAATTTTTTGGATCCCTTTTGGGTATATTATATAAAAAAAAAATACTGATTTTGACTTCTAAGCTTTATTTATTCTGTTCAGTATATGGGTATTCAGTTTTTTGTTTTTTATCAATAAATAATTAGTATATGGTTTTTAGTAACAATTGTAGTTTTTTTTTTTAATTTACGTGGGTAATATTTCCAAAATCAAAGAATTTCAGCTGAAGACTGACTCAAATGCCCATAGATTTAGAACAAGGAATTCGAGTTTTGATATAAATAACGAAATTCTTTCAATCAAACGCTATTGTATTTGAAATAAGAAATCCAAAGAGAGTTCCAAACATATAAATTCTTTCGTACAAATTTCAATAGATTTAGAATAAAAGAACATACTCCTTGGGTTAAATTCCTAAGTTGTTGAGACAAGAACCTAAGGTTTTGCTTTAAACCCGCTTTCCTTCATTTCAAATTACTTAAGCCTTTGATCCAAGTCAGTACTGAGTTATTGGTAAAAGCACGGCAATTTGAGGACATATAATGAAGATCTTCTTCTAAATTCATGTTTCTTTATAACAAAGACAAACAATGAAATGATCTCAAAGATAGGACGTATTTGCTTCAAACCCTTCATTCATTTGGACCTATCCAAAGTCCCCATTCCTTTGAGGGAATGGCAGATTTCCTTGGGGCAAAGGTTCCTTTTTTTTAGTGTACAACAGGTACATTAAGTTTATGTGCTAGACAATTCACGTAAATAGCATGAGGATACTTCTCCTTGATGATTGTTTGCAGACGTTTGTGTTTTCCAGACATCACACTCGCGCCATCATATGACTGTGCAAGTATGGGTACATTATCTAAACCACATTTATCAAAAATCATCGCAACCAAACTTTTTGCATCTCTACTAGTAGAGCAATCAATAAATCCCATGAACAACTCTTCAACTTCCAACTCATTACGTATCCAGTGGCGTAGCCAGCATTTTGGGGCGGAGGGGGCGAACTATCGGAGGGGCGTAGAGTGTGGAGCGAAAGCGCCGCAGGCAAAAATTTTTCTGGACCACGCCCAAATTTCGTAGGAATTCACCTTCTTTATGCTCCCTAGGGCACAGGGGTCTGGCCCCAAATGAAGTTAAATTCCGTTATATAAAAAAAAATAAATGTAATGTGATGGGACGCTCTCAAAACCGGTTTTATTAAGTTTATTCCAATCGCTCTTCTTTACTAAAAATAAAATAAGACCGATTTTGTTTTTTAAAAATAATTTTTTAAGTAGCAAAGGGGCGCCAAGCCAAGGGGGGCGGGGGGGGGCGATCGCCCCCCTGTGGCTACGCCACTGCACGTATCTCAAATGCGGTTGGGGCGGTGTTCCGACCAATGGCGTGCGCATAGCGTTGTGGCGCGAAATTTAAATGTACTCAGTACGTTGTGTATTTGAGGATTAAAATATTTTTGTGACATCAAAGTAACTAAATGGAATGTATTACGTAGGTAATAATGATAATAATAATTATGTAGATTTATCGGTTGTAGACTATTTATTTGACTGAAATTATTTTTGTGTGAAGTTATTTGGGGTTCAGTCTAGAATCTTGAATCGGTAACCCAACCCACAATGCATTTTAGCGAGTATTATTGGAGCAAAGCTCTGACGGTGCAGGCAAAATTATTGCTTATTATGAACTTGGGTTACTGTTATTGGGAAATATTACAAGTTGGATGCCTGGGCTTAAATTATAGGTAGGTGGCGCCTACCTTGCCTACCCCAAAGGGCCGCCATTGAAGAAAAGTTAAAAATTCACGTTCTGAACATACGAGTATACGAATTTTAGGCCTTTTTGCAAACCCACACATTCTTTGTGGACATATATTAACGTTTATGTTAAAACGCGACAGCTGATTGCGCCATTTGTTTGTGGCCAATGCAAGTTATAGTTTTCTGTAATCGAAAGTGTTTTTAGGCGGACCTTATTAAGAACGTGGTCTTATATGGTACAAGTACAGTTGAGTTCAGAAAGAAGTAGGACACGGATTCTTATCCTATGTAAACCAGTCTTTTAAAAAACATCAAAAGTTTGACATGACACTGACATCCTTTTTAAATTATTTAAAAAATAGTATATTATGTTACAAGGACGAAAAATGCAGTATTTCGGACGTATTGCGGGAGATTACTGGACGAGGCAAAGCCGAGGCCAGTAACCCGCATAGTCCGAAATACATTTTTCGTCCGTATAACATACGTTATTTTTTATCCGATTGTGTTTTTGCTCGGATTATAAAATAATGTAAAAATTAAGCAAACCAATATATTTCGTCTTGCATTGTAATTTTTTGTCCCTTGAATGTTTGAACAATGAAACCTGTAATATGCGTATCCATGGATCTAACAAATAATTAAATTAATATTATCAACTGACGTTTTATCAATCAGGCGATAGTTTTAACTAATCTTTCGTGTTCTGCTAGTTTTAAAACCTGAAAAACACAATTAAAAATGGAAATAGACGATGATCTTATAGAAGGTACACCACCTGACATTCAAGAAACTGCCAAGGAAGTAATGTTACATTTGTTGCCACAAAAATCTAAGGAAATATATGAAAGAGCTTATAAAAAATTTATGGATTACCGGCAAGAAAAAAATATACAGTCGTTCTCCGAAAACGTCTTCTTGGTCTATATGGCGGAATTATCGAAAACTATGAAGTCATCTACTCTGTGGTCGCAGTATTCTATGCTACGTGCAGTGGTAAATGTAAAACAGAATATTGATATATCTAAATACATGAGATTACGAGCATTGTTGAAACAAAAAAGTGTTGAATATTGTCCAAAGAAATCAAGGATCCTAACTAGAGAAGAGGTTCACAAATTCCTTTGCCATGCTCCAGATGACAAATACTTAATGTTGAAGGTAAATGTAACTATACAGGGTCCTGCAATAGTGCGTCAGGCTTCCATAGCTCCTATACGAATTTAGTTAGGAATTTCATTCATATGCTAACTTATACTGTATCATACGGGGTACTTCAGGAAAATATTTTTTTATATACAGGGTAGCCCAAAAAAGTGTGGACATAAAAAGTTTTGATTTTTTAAATGGGATACCCCAAATTTTTTTGCATATTTAGATTTATGCTATTGTCCTTTATAAATGCCTAAAATTTTGTTTGATTTGCTTTTTTAGTTTAAGAGCAATCAATTAAAAACTAAAAAAAAACATATTTTGCAGTCGTGAAAAAAATATCAAAAAAACAATCTAAAATTAGTTTTTCAACCACGGTATGAAGTGAGTTTAATGACAAGAGGTTTAAAGATACTATGAATCGAATAGTATTTATCTATTTTATACAGGGTGTTCATAATATGGTTTCAAAAATGACACATTTCAAACCTATTTTTCTCAACTTTTCCAAATGGAACACCCTGTATATTATTTCGGTATTTTATATAAAATACACAAGCAATTTTTTTTTGTAGTTGAAGCATATAAGTTATTTCCAGCCGTTTTCGAAATAAATGCAAATTTCATAAATTATGTTGATTAAACAGAGTTTATTTTTAAAATTAAGCGTAGGCGACTAGACTAATATTTAAAAACTACAGTAATTGTTCAAAATGTCTTCCATTTTGTTCTGTGCACAAGCCAACACGCTTTTCAAAAGATCTGTTTACTTCTCTTAACATTTCAGGGGAAATGCTCGCAAACACGTCTCTTATCCTTTGCTGCATATTATTAGCAGTTGTAGGTGGATCTTTGTAAACAATTTGTTTTACGTGTCCCCATAAAAAAAAGTCTAGTTTTGTAAGATCCGGCGATCTAGCTGGCCAGACCGTGGGTCCATTTCTACCGATCCATTGGTTCGGAAAGGTATCATCAAGATAATTTCTTACCTCCCGTGAAAAATATGCCGGAGCACCAACTTGCTGAAACCACATCCTATTTCTTGTATATTGCGGAACGTTTGCCAATAAACCTGGCAAATCATTGCGTAGAAAGTTTAAATACATGGGTCCATTAAGATGACCTTCAAAGATATGAGGACCTATCATAGTTTCACCAACAATTCCACCCCACACATTTAATGACCACTGATGCTGGTGATCGATTTGTCTCATATATCGCGGATTTTCCGTGGAGTAATAATGAAAGTTATGTCTATTTACACTACCGGTGTTATGGAAGGTTGCTTCGTCGGAAAATAAAACATACTTGAAAAACATTGGATCCGCTTGTATTTTAGTGCTTGCCCAGGCACAAAATTCGGATCGATTTTGAAAATCTCTATCGCTGAGCGCTTGATGCAATTGAATATGATAGGCATGGAATCGATGCTTTTTTAAAATCCGTTGCACAGATCGTTCACTTATACCTGTTGCGTTACCGATTTTATTTTGGCTTACGTGTGGATCTTCTGTGACTGTCAACAACACCGCAAGTTCATTTTCCTCGTTAGTAGCCGTCTTTGTTCTTTCTTCTTTTGTATACACAACATTTCCTGTTTCAACAAATCTTAGTAATAATCTTTTAAAACTTTTTTCTTCCGGGCGCCTTCTCTCTGGATAACGTGACGCATAAATTCTAGTTGCTAACAAGCAATTTTTTTCGCTCTCGCCAAGTACAAAAATCATATCGACCAACTCATCTTTATTAAAATTCATTTTAATTTCTTATAACTTATTCGCCCGATATTACACCTTTTTAAAATGAATTAAAGAACTTGTCAAACTAAGTATAAGAATCCATGTTTTATTTCAAAGCCTACTATGGGCTTTAGGGATAAAACTTACTAATGAACCTTTTTGCTGGTATTTCAATTGAAATGTTAAAAGGAAAGTAAACAGACCTTTTCAAAAACATGTTGGCTTCTGCACAGATCAAAATGGAAGACATTTTGAACAATTACTGTAGTTTTTAAATATTAGTCTAGTCGCCTACGCTTAATTTTAAAAATAAACTCTGTTTAATCAACATAATTTATGAAATTTGCATTTATTTCGAAAACGGCTGGAAATAACTTATATGCTTCAACTACAAAAAAAAATTGCTTGTGTATTTTATATAAAATACCGAAATAATATACAGGGTGTTCCATTTGGAAAAGTTGAGAAAAATAGGTTTGAAATGTGTCATTTTTGAAACCATATTATGAACACCCTGTATAAAATAGATAAATACTATTCGATTCATAGTATCTTTAAACCTCTTGTCATTAAACTCACTTCATACCGTGGTTGAAAAACTAATTTTAGATTGTTTTTTTGATATTTTTTTCACGACTGCAAAATATGTTTTTTTTTAGTTTTTAATTGATTGCTCTTAAACTAAAAAAGCAAATCAAACAAAATTTTAGGCATTTATAAAGGACAATAGCATAAATCTAAATATGCAAAAAAATATGGGGTATCCCATTTAAAAAATCAAAACTTTTTATGTCCACACTTTTTTGGGCTACCCTGTATATAAAAAAATATTTTCCTGAAGTACCCCGTATGATACAGTATAAGTTAGCATATGAATGAAATTCCTAACTAAATTCGTATAGGAGCTATGGAAGCCTGACGCACTATTGCAGGACCCTGTATAATAGTATTTTAAATTTCTGACTAACAATTTTCTTAATTACAGGTTGCTTTTATTTTTGGAATCGCGGGCGCATGTCGTCGAGAAGAACTGGCTCATATGAAAATTGATGATATACAAGATTTGGGAACGGCTTTGTTAATAAAAATTCCCTATAATAAAACAAACAAACCGAGATCATTTACGGTGACTGGAGAATATCTAAAGTATTATAGAAATTATCTGGCTTTACGTCCAACAAATATGAGTGATGGGCGATTTTTTGTGTCTTATCGCAATGGAAAATGCCATAAGCAAGTTGTCGGTATACACAAATTTGGCTCTATACCTCAGGAAATAGCATCTTACTTAAAACTGCCGAATGCCAAGGAATTCACGGGACATTGTTTCAGAAGAACATCGGCCACATTACTTGTAGATGCGGGAGCAGACATAACATCTCTAAAACGGCATGGAGGCTGGAAGTCTTCGGGAGTAGCCGAGGGCTACATAGATGATTCCTTAAGTAATAAGTTAGAGCTGACCAAGAAAATATTCAACATTCCACAATCTGACCTGCAGTCAGTCTCGACTCAGGTGTCGCAATCCGTCTCCCAATCGAGTTCAACATTGGAGAATAATATCATAACGGAGACCAAAAATAATAACACATCCTCAAAATCAAATTTACATCACCCCGTTCTTGTTCAAAATTGTTCTAATTGTACATTTAATATAAATATTGTAAATAATTGAATAAAATAAACTGTTGAAAATATTTTAGCGTCCGACAAAATGTTTTTCGGACTAGGACGACAAAGGTTGCCTAGCTACCAGCGCAATAATCAATACCTTATTGAAAAGGTTACCTTTTCGTCCAAATATCTGATCTATAAAACGTCATTTTTTGACACAATCGGATAAAAATATATTTTTTACAAGTAGTTATTGATTCAAATCATAATGCCTAGGCTTGACAATGTTCAAAGGACTCAAATAATTGCGTTTTTAAATGACGGAATACCTATACGAGACGTTGCCGCTATAATGCACGTAGCAAAAAAAACGGTAGAAAATATTAAGTACAGATGGGAAGCGGATGGAACTTTGGATAAGAAAAAGCCTCCTGGAAGACCAAGAAATACAACGCAAGAACAAGACAATGGTCTTGTGCAATACTTGGAGGAAAATCCCTTTCAAATAATGCGAGCTGGTATTCAGCAAACTAATTTTCCTGGTTCGAGACCGACAGGTTGTCGTAGGGTAAAAGAATCCCATTTAAAAAATTATGTTGCCGCCAAAAAAATTAAATTAGGGGAAGAACACAAACAGGCACGAATTATTTTTGCCTTAAATAATATATTGCGGCCAGACTGGAATAGAGTAGTCTTTACTGACGAAAAAGTTTTTCAGTCTACGGTCAACAGACATATCAGGGTATACAGACCTCGCAATACAAGATATACTGAAAATTTTATCAGTAATTCCGAAAGATCAGGGAGATTTTCGGTAAATGTATGGGCATGGGGAGTTATCATGGACTTGGAGTGTGTTGGATTGTAAATGAAAGGTTTAATGCAGTCACTTATAAGAACATTTTGGAATATATTATGATGCCTAGTGTATCGCAACATTTCCCTAACCAGAGCTTTATTTTTCAACACGACAACTACCCGGTTCACAGCGCGGGTATGGTCAAAGATTGGTTCCAGAGAAATAACGTGGAAACTTTGCCGTGGCCTTCAAAAAGTCCCGATATTAATATAATAGAAAACGTGTGGGGTCTAATGACACGAAAAATATATAAAGCAAATTTCAGACCAGCTAACAGAAATGAACTTGTTTCATTTATTGAAGAAACGTGGAACGAGTTAAGTGATGATCTTGATTTTGTGAGAGGTCTATACTTATCGATACCCAATAGACTGAATGAGCTTTTACAAAAAAATGGAGCGATTACTAAATATTAAATAGTTGTAATTGTCTTTTTTAATTAATTATTGTGTACAATAAAATGTTGGAATTAAGTTAACTTGTTATTTTTTAATGAAACGAAGAAAAAATGGAATAAAAATTATAAATATGACACATTTAAGTCTAGCCCAATAAATAAAAAGTTTAGTCTGTTATAATTTGAACACAGTCAATAGCTTGTCCTACTTTTTTATGAACTTTCGGGGATTATGGGTAGGTTTACAACACACAATCGATGTCCTACTTCTTTCTGAACTCAACTGTACCATATTGCACAATTTTCTTAAAAAATTACCCCGCTAAAAAAATTGTTACTAAAACGTGAACAAACGCCATTAGTTTGGACTCTACTGGTCATAATTTTGATTTAGTATTACCTTCAATAAAAATGTTTTATGAGGTAACTTATTATCTAACACTCATTCCTCTTCTTCAAGGAAGTTAAAAGTTATCAAATAAAAACCAATATTTCTAACTTACTTAGATTAGTTTTCAGCGTGATTTCGAAAGCTATAAAAATGGCGAATAATTATTCCCCAGTGTTTTGTAAGGGTGTGCTTGACGTAAAAGCAAGGACAATAGTTTTTAATGTACAGGGACATTATTTTAAGTATCCCACTCGAATGGCGATTTTCCTGCTGAATATAATAAAAAACAAATTACATATTTCTCAATGATTTTCGATAACGAAGCCAAATAATATCTCAAAAAATATATAGATTCATAAACTTGACAGATACGACGTCATTTTAAATTTCTTAAATGGCAACTCTTATAAATAACCGCAGGAGTGAATTGCGTTTGTCAATCCGATTTTAAAAACATGCAGCGTGTAACAGAAGGATGGAACGCTTTAAATATCTTTAATACCGTTTGTCCGATTTAGCTAAAATTCGGTATTCGTATATAAAAAGTTATCGCGGAGCTGCTAGTGATATTTGCAATGTTGCCAAATTTACAGTTTTTTAGCAATTTAAAATATATTTTTTTTTCAATGGAACACCCTATATATTACAATATTTTTGGATTCTACATAAAATCACAATTATTTATTAGAAACTGCATTATAAGTCTAAACTTAATAGTTTCTGAGATATCGAGTATTGAAAAATGACATTTTTGAATTTTGACAGCTTCTAGCTTTCTAACGGTATGTCTTAGAGTAAAACGGCTTGCATGTCCCTATCTTACTTTTCTACTATCTTTCTAAAAGTGTAAACGTCTGGTTGAACCGGATGTAGCTCAAAATCCGGAAATATAGTACTTCCGGTTTAACAGGAAGTTGGCATGTTTGGAAAGATAATAAAAAAGTAAGATAGGGACATGTAAGCCGTTTTGCTATATGGCGTATCGTTAGAAAGCTAGACGCTGTTAAAGTTCAAAAATATCATTTCTCAAAACTCGATATCTCAAAAACTATTAAGTTTAGATTCATAATGCAATTATTATAAAATAATTGTAATTTTATGTAGAATCCAAAAATGTTATAATATATGGGGGGTGTTCCATTTAAAAAAAAAATATTAAATTGCTGAAAAACTGTAAATTTTGCAACATTGCAAATATCACTAGCAGCTCCGCGATAACCTCTTATATACGGATACCGAATTTTAGCTAAATCGGACAAACGGTAATAAAGATATTTAAAGCGTTCCATGCTTCTGTTACACGCTGTATAGTTATTGATATTTATTTTTGGCCGTTTCGGAAATACGGGGGTTCCTAATTTGCCTCCATCGATTTTGTCTTTTAAGTGACTCACCCCTTTAATAAATAGACCTTTTAAGCTGTAAAACTCAATTTTTTTTCACAATAACATGATTTCCCGTTAGCAAGCTATTTGCGCTATAATCAAATTCAACAGATTAAACTAAAGGGAACACTTATACATTCCATTTATACACTAGTTTCTGTTGTTGATGTAAAGATCATGTAAGGTTCGAAAACTTCCCGGGTAGTTCAAAATAACCAATTTTTATGCTTGGAGTTCGGAATATCTAACCTTACAAACTTGATCATAACTTCAACCTCGCCAACTTTTCGAGTTTATAAATCCAGCTTCTAAACGGCAACCCTCATAAATAACCACAGTAGTCAATTTCATTTGGCGATCCGATTTCAAAAACCTATAGTTGCTGATGTTCATTTTCAGCCCTTTCGGAAATACGGGAGTTTCTAATTTGCCTTCATTTATTTTGTCTTTTATGTGTCTCATCTCTTTAATAAATAGACTTTTTACGCTGAAAACCCCAATTTTATTAATTAATTTATTTTATTAATTACGGCCGGGTGATAGGGAAAGAAGAACTGAATTGTAATTGGACGGTAGAAAGTAAAGTTATTGATCCAGAAATTATAATAACCATTTTATTTAGCGATGAATCGACATTTTGCAAAAACGAAAAATTATCATTTTTGGGTTTTGAAATCGCAAATTATTTAAAAAAAATCGATCCCTGTACAATTTTTTGATTAAAGTGTGGCTGCGTTTGTGAGATAATACAATAGTTGGTCCTTTCTCCTTTAATTAAAGTTTAAAAGATATTTGGCATTTTTACGTATTTCCGAAACGGCTAAAAATAAATATCAACAACTATAGATTTTTAAAATTGGACCGCGAAATGCAATTTACTTGCGTGGTTATTTATGAGGGTTACCATTTAAAAGAATTCAAAATGGCATCCTACCTGTCACTTTTTGGCATCTGTCGTATTTGATTATAGCGTAGATGGCTTGGTCACGGGAAATTATGTAACTGTGAAAGAAATTAAGGTGTTCAGCTTAGAAGGTCTATTTATTAAAGGGGTGAGACATTTAAAAGAAAAAAATCTATTAAGGCAATTTAGGGACCTCCGTATTTCCGAAACGGCTGAAAATAAATATCAACAAGTAAGGTTGGGATAATTGTGATAACGGGGCAAGTCTAATAATCAACCGAAACTTCAACAAAAAATCGTAATAAAGCAAACAAAACTGTATATACACTGTAAAATAAGCATTTCTGAATGCACCCTTAGTTTGAAGTTTGTTTGCTGCCATCTGTTGACACAGTTCTTTGAAGTTTTCACACAATTGTTATTTTCACTATAACGTTTTTCTTATGTGGATTTTTGGTGTAAAAATTAAGGTAGGTCCGATACTATTACGGTGATACAATAGTTATATATCGATATTTTGACTGATATTAGATTTTTATTTCCTTTGATATTTTTTGTATACTTTGCCTATCTCACATGTACTCCCTCTAAATGTGGTAAAGGATAAATGTGTTATATCACATTTACCCCGCGGTCAAACATATATCACACTTGCCCCCATTTTTGTTATAGGTGAAATGGTGCGCAAATATAAACGTAAAATACAGCCGAACAAAAACTATGACGAGAACAGGTTGCAACAAGGAATACAGGAAGTGCATGCCAGACCAATGTCAATGTATCGAGCTTCTAAGACTTTCAATATCCCTTTTAGTACCTTACATAGCCGTGTAACAGATTGCGCGGAACTAAAAGCTCTACTAAAGGACGAACAACTGCGCTTACGCAGCTAGAAGAACTCAGGCTTGTCGTAGGACTCACAACATTAGAAAAATGGGGTTTTGGTTTGAGCCGCAAGGAGACCTTTGAGTTGGTGTCAAGATACATTGAGGATAACAACATCCAAACCCCGTTTAAAAATAATGTGCCAGGTCCTGATTGGTTTATAAATTTTAAAAGACAACATAATCTTAGCTTAAAAGTTCCCCAAGCTATAGAATTTCCTCGAAAAAAAGCAACAGATCCATTCATAATTTACAAATATTTTGATTTGTTGGAGAGAGCATTAAATGAACTAAAATTAAGTGATAAACCACACCAAACCTCGATGAAAGTTAATTTTCCATTGACCCGTCAAAGTGTAAAGTGGTGGGGTTAAAAGGAGTTGCTTCTCCCGAAATGTAAGCTCACCTGGCAGAGAGAACAATAGTGTTTTAATGTGTGCAAATGCAGGCAGCAGTAAAGCGCCTCCACTAATTATCTTTAAAGGGATTAATGTGTGAGACCAGTGGATGGCACCTCAAGGAACAGGATTTTAAGGAACTGTCTATGCCGCTAGTAAGAAGGGATGGATGGAGTCTACAATTTTCTTAAATTATTTTAGAAAAGCACTGCTACCTTGTTTCGGAAACGAAAGGCCTGTGCTTCTTATTTACGATGGCCATAGTACACACCCAAGTCCTGAGGTTATAGAATCTGCATTGTCCGAAAGAGTGACAATCTTGAAATTGCCGCCTCATTGCAGCCCCCTGCATCAACCTCTCGACCTGTCAGTATTTAAAGCTTTGATGTCGAGGTGGGATGAGAAATTGATGAGGTGGCAAAGGCATCATTTTGGCAAAAACTCCGAAAAAATGGTTTGCACAATATTTAGGCGAAACTTGGCTGTCACTTGAGCGGGTCATCATAGAAAATGGTTTCAAAAAGGCCGGTATTGAAGCCCTTAAACGTTGGAATCTTCAAAATCAGATCTGGGGTGTAATTGCACTGCAGCATGTAACGGCGGAATCAGGTATCACCCATAAAGAAAGCGAAGCGTCTACTTCTACTCTACATCCATGCTCACCAATGAAGTTGCATCATTCGAGTCTCTTCTACTTTCTACTGTAAAACAAAATAGGCCAATCGAAAAGCTGCCAAAGAAAAGAGTAGCACTAGGTGCTGAGATAATAAGCAGTGAAATTGTCAGCATGAGGTCCTCTATTAAGAGGACCTTAAAGAAAAGAAGACAACAACCACATAGTTCTTTTGAAGACGAACTGTCAGTAAATTTGTCAGTTCGCGATTCTGACAGCGATAATGAGTTTTTAGAAGACATTATAAATCCGTCTCCAGAATTAACTGATGTCGAATAATTTCCAGGCGTCGACAAGTGTGAACTGGTTAAGTATGCAACAAAAAAAAAACAAAAAACACTTCGTTAGCCAAATGACAGGACGGGATAAAATGGCTGGATAATTAAGTTCTTAAGAATAAAAGGTGATAAGTTTATCTCGCCTCAAGTAGATGGCATAGATACAGTGAATGGAGACAATATAATTAAAATACTTCCAGAGCCAGTTATCGATCGAAGACGCATTATTTTATTTATTACAAAATTTTCTGGATTTAACGTTTAAAGTGAGTTCTTATTTTATGCTAATAAGTAATATATGTACCTACTTAACTAATTATATTTTTTTTACCTTGCCCTTCTAATTTATTAAAAAGGCTTCAGAATAAATTCCTGTACCTACTTAATATAGTAAAAAGTTCTATTCTTTCACATTAACCCCGTGGTAATACTCTATACCTTATGTACGCAAGTATAGAGAGTGTTATTACATTTGCCCCCGGTGCGGGGCAAGTGTGATATAACGGCACGTATTTAAAAAATATGTAAAAAATTAAAAATAAACATTTTATTTGGGAGAAAACTTGCACATGCTGCGAGAACATACCAAAGAGTATGCCACATTTGTTTGTGATTTTTCCTGGATTCATTATTTTGAATATTGTTGATTAAAATGCCACTATTAGCAAAGTAAAACGCACTTATCCCAACTCACCTTATAGGTTTTTGAAATCGGAAGGCCAAATGCAATTCACTCGTGTGGAAATTTTTGGGGATTGCCACTTAAAAAAATTCAAAATGCCGTCGTATCGGTTACTTTTTGACCTTTGTTGTATTTGACTATAGCGTAAGTAGCTTGGTCACGGGAAACTATGTTACTGTGAAAAAAATTGGGGTATTCAGCTTAAAAGGTCTATTTGTTACAGAGGTGTCACACTTAAAAAAGAAAATCGATGAAGATAATTTAGGAACCCCCTTATTTCCGAAAGGGCTGAAAATAAATATCAACAACTATAGGTTTTTGAAATCGTTTTGAAAAGTACTGTGCGAAAACTAGTATCAGCATGTGTCAATATAATGGCAGTTAGTGAATCAACAAACTACAGACTTTTCAGGAAAAGAAAATCTGAAACGGTAGCCCCTCCTACTCCCTCTAAACAGTCGCCAGAAAGGGCACCTGTGCAAATTGATGAGGAAATTCTAGGCGCCTTTAAAGATGACTTTAAAGAATTGGTTATTATTTAATTACTTTTTACTGCTCTAAAGAAAACGGAGGAGTGTTAGGTAGTAAGTAACTTTAAAACACATTATAATTGAGGGTAATAGCTGATCCACATTATGACCAGTGACGTCCAAACTAACGGGGTTTGCACCATTTGCCGACCCATGTTGAAATGAAGTTTTTCTCTCATTTTAAGTCGACCAATAATGTTAAATCCAGCAAATATGCTTTCGCCGGCAACTTACCTCTAGGTAACTGGTAGTAGGTTTATAAATGATTTAAATTTGTTTAACAAGAGTACAACTAAAGAACATGTGAAACTTCTTAGGATAATTCGTTACTGTTGCAAAATTCATTGGGGTAGGTTTCAATTACTCAAACGGTACCTACAGTATGTATCTCATCTTGTGTCTTAATAGGTAGAATTTTAACTCGTTTATTGATCTATTTCTTCATTACAGATCAAGAAATCCAAATAGTATACATTACTTAGACCTAATTTGTGTGATTTGCAAAATAGGGACAAACAGGACAGATAAAATACGCCCATAATAGTCAGGAACATCGGAACTGCAATTGTTCGCAAAGTGTAAAGAATGAGTACTATTAGGCCATTGTAGTTAGCAATAAATTGAGTTTTTTATTGAACGTTATCAATGAACAGTTAAACTCTGTGTTAAAGTGGATATATATGTATTTAGGTTTTGCATGATTTGGTTCATGACACCGTTTCTGCCAATATCAGTTCTTCTAATAATTGAAATATAATTGAAAATACTTCAGCAAGTCGCGTATTGCGCGGAGAAATGCAATAATTAACTAATGCTAGAAGTTCACCGCAGTCTATGCTGTTTGTAATTATTTTATACCCAAATACTATGGACCACAAGATTCTGCGTTTCTCCAGACTGTCCATGTATAAACTTGTCAATCGCTGAGGTAAAATAAACCATTATTATCTATTCCCAGCCTATACAATAAGAAGTTTGCAAATTTCGACTGGGCGCGTTCAATTCGGTTTATATGGACTTTGTAATATGGTGACCAGATGACACAACAGTACTCCAAGTGACTTCGTACCAAGGAGTAGTAAAGAGACTTTAGGACATCAGTGTTCGAAAATTCCCAGCAACGCCTAATATAAACCCTGCCATTCTAAAGGATTTTGATAAAATATAGTTGATGTGTTGGTTATATCTCAGTTTAGAATCGAAAATAACACCCAAGTCATTTATCAAATTTACTCGAGGCATAGAGGAGTTTGTAGGTCATTTTTGAAGACTTAAAATAAGATCGGGCCTAAGTGTGACCCTTGGGGTACGCCCGACGTAGCATCAATGTCTTTAGAAAGGACGCTATTTATTTTGATAGTTTGAATACGATTGCGTAAGTAACTTGAAATCCATGACAGCAGAGGGTCTCTTATGCCATATATTCTCAGCTTGTTCACTAGAATATTGTGACTACTCGGTAAATGGCTTTTTTGAAATCGAGATATATGGCGTCGACTTGAGCTCCTATATCAATCGCGGTAGACAAATATTGCGAAAAAACACATAAATTAGTTTGGCAAGAGCGACCAGGTAGGAATCCGTGCTGAGATTTAGAGACAGTATCTTTTTGGTTATACAAAAGCTGGTCAACAACTATGGATTCACGGACTTTTGCCATGCAATTAAGGCCAGATATCGAACGATAGTTGCTAACCTCACTTCTATCTCCGCCTTTGTGGATTGCGGTGACATACGTTGATTTCCAGAGATCGGGAAATGAACCTGAATTAAGGGAAAGCTGAAAGAGATAACAAAGTGGCAAAGTTAGGGTCGGGCTACAGTTTTTTAAAAGGAGCGGCGGGATGTCGTCTGACCCAGCTCCCTTGTTTTCGTCAAGGTTGATGAGTTTTTCAAATACGACGGAATAAGTGATATCAACATTTGATAAATTCGTGTTATTAGTAGATGGCATATTCTTTCCATCAGCGACTGTTGCGTTTGTGCCAGTAAACACCGACTGAAAAAAGTCCGCGAATAAGTCAGCGATTGCTTGTGGGTCACTAGACGAGATATCATTATAGGTACTTGATTTTTGTAGGATATCCAACAGAGTTACGTTGACTTTTAATGTAAGACCAGAAAGCTTCAGTATTTTTTAAATATTGTTTTGAGTTGACTGAATAAAAGTAGCGTACTGTTTTTTAATTAAAATTTTTGTGTGTGATCTTATTGATTTGTAATTAGTCTCATCGGAAAGTAGGCATGAGCGACGGTATTTTTGAAAAGCTTTGTTTTTCTTCTTTATTGTTTTAATTGTCTGTTTAGAAAAATAGGTAGGGTATTTAAGAGTAGTAAAAGTTAGCTTTTGGAACAAACAAGTCAGCAGCAACGTATTGTATAAAACATTTCTGTAGCAACGTTAACGTCCTTACAGCATAGAAAGCTCCAATCAATAGCTTCAAAATGGTCGTTCAATTGATCATAACCGGCTTTTTGGAACTCAAATTAAATCTGCATAAATAATGTTGCTAACCAGTTCCCTCTTTACCCTTAAATTAAATCCTTTCTTTTTTAGTAATTTTTATACATTGTGTCCGGAATTCGTTTATTATAAGACATTGAGATGGTTTTAGGTAATTATGTTAGTAGTTTTGTTGGCAGAACTGAGCAAGCTACTGGAAAAAAGTAGCTAACTACAAGATACTTAAAATTCGAATAGTTAAGCTACTTTCTAATTAAGCTATCATTATTTAAAAGTAGCGTAGTTGCAGGTAGGTAAGCTACAAGGTACTTTTTTTTAAAGCTTCTTCTATACTCTGAAGGTTAGTTCAGGTTAGTCAGTAAATATAGTTTTGAAAAACTGCGTTCTTTTGCTTGTGCTTTTCAAATAAGCTGTTCAACAATCAATTTCGTCTTGAAATATTAATATAGGTAGTAAACGAAAATAATCTCTCTACTGGAGCTGAAGAAGCGAGAGAGGTGCTGAATCTTAAGAATAATTGTTTAATGATATTTTGTCATCCAAAAAATGTAAAAATTCTGATTCAATTTGATTTTTTAAAGAAATGTCTCTCTGGTTAGCATTAGAAAATGACAACATCTTGTCGGTAAAGTTGTTATTTGCAATAGGTGGCTTAAATTATTTATGTTTAACTTAAGCTATCGAGAAATTACCGCTTAAAGGAAAAACGATAGTTTTTATAGAAATAAAATAATATTTCTCAAAAAAAACTTACTATCTTTATTATATTTTTCGGAATTTCGGGATTAGGGATTTCGGAATGATTTCGAACAATTTTTGAGACTACGGTGGTGCTTTCGATGATTTCTAACACTAATTTCGGGATTTCGAGCGATTCCTCAACAATTTTCAACAATTTGTATACCTGTGTCGGAGAGTGGTTGGCCTCTCGACTAAAATGCTTTAAAATAATATATCATATTATATAACGAGTGATTTTTAATTATTTTGCTCAAGGGAGGCCATGCATTTTAAAAGCATCATGGCCGTACTGCGTAGATAAGATGACATGATTGTTTTATGACATTTACGTCTTATTTGAATTTGTGTATTTGTAAAGTTTAAAAATTGGAGAAATTTTGTAATTTTTGCAGTTATTTGAAGGTAGGTTACTATTGCTTTAACTAATATTTCTCCGGGGAGTCGTCTTTTGACTATTATAAAGTGCTATTTGCAGGATATGATTTAATTTTTTATTTTTTTTTTATTTTTCAGCGTATCAAGTTTTGGTGAAGCTTTGTTGCCGGATTGAAAGTTCTACAGTAAAAATGTTTAGTGAAGCACCAAAAATTTTTATTGTTGAAAGTTTTTTTAGAAATGGAAACAAAATAGGCGGTGTGTGGAATTACTCTATGCATGACTGCTTTGATGAATTTCGAACCGAGTTTCCTGATGTTGCGGTGACCTTTCATAATTTTCGTACTGGGTCACAATACCTAATTGATAAATTTCGTCAGACTGGTTCTGTTCAACATAAAAAAGGGCTGGAAGACCAACGAAACGATCGAATGAGGTTATTGAAGAAGCGCGACAAATTATGGAAAATAATCCTTCAACTTCTATTAGGCATTTATCTCAACAAATTCAGCAAACGGATTTATGCTACAGTACATGTCAAACACTTCTGAAAAAGGATCTGCATCTATACCCTTATCGTGTTACGGCTATTCATGAACTCCTTCCCAATGACGTTCCCCAAAGACTTAATTTTTGTGAATGGTTTTTAAACAATTTTCAAGAAGAAAATAGTGGTGCTTTTGAAAAAACATTTTTTACCGATGAGCCTTATTTTTATTTATCAGGCTATGTTAATTCACAAAATATGCGAATGTGGAATACGCAAAATCCGCATGTTTTTGTAGAAAGACCTCTTCATCCTCAAAAAGTTGGTGTGTGGGCAGTAATTAGTTCTAGAAGAATAGTAGGCCCAATTTACTTTGATTGCACAATTACAGCTGAGAGATATCGGATCGAAATTCTGACAACATTTATTAATGAGCTTCACGATGATGAATTGCGGAAAGGTTACTTTCAACAAGATGGCGCTACACCTCATGTAACCAGAGAAAATTAAAATTTTTTAAGTGAATTTTTTGAAAACAGAGTTATAAGCCGAAATACGCAACAAATATGGCCACCTCGTTCCTGCGATTTAACACCCTGCGATTTCTTCTTGTGGCCTTTTATAAAAAACTCCATTTATCGAACACCAATTGAGGATATAAATGATCTTAAACGAAGGATTTCAGAAAAAATTGCCGAAATTAATAATTCTCCAAACGTATTGGTTAATGTGTCTCTGAGGGTAAGAAGAAACATCAGAAGGTGTCTAGAAGTAGGAGGCGGCCATATAAAGTAGGCTTTCAAAGTAAGATAGCTCAGGATTTTATATTACATACCGTCAAAAAACATTATTTTAGGTTTTCAACGTGACAACGCTGCTTTCTTGCAAATTCGCCCTATGATTTAATCTACGCGCTACTGCTACACTATATATACTGGGTCACAGCCGCCCTTGAGCAAAATAATTAATAATCACTCGTTATTATAGTATGTAGAATACATACTTACTTACTATTGTGCACAGTCTGATCAGTTATCACTTTGTTCGTTTAACGCAAAAAGCACCTGCAACGACGCGACAAGGGCGGTATTCGAGAACATAATAATACATAATTGACTGGGACCAGGTGGCGCTGGGGTGGCGAATATCAATCG
The DNA here is from genome assembly GCA_963920685.1 of Polydrusus tereticollis. Classification (NCBI taxonomy): domain Eukaryota; kingdom Metazoa; phylum Arthropoda; class Insecta; order Coleoptera; family Curculionidae; genus Polydrusus; species Polydrusus tereticollis. The sequence goes on along the minus strand of OY987329.1, from coordinate 80,005,069 downwards.
GTTTATTTGGGAATATAAGATTTCTAATAACACGCAGTCGACAAATCGCTGCGACTATTATGCTGACTTTTATAAATATCTGTATTATAAGTGGGGGAAACTGATTTGTTAAACGTCTAAGCCTTTCTTATACAGACAATAAGAAATCTTTAAATAAACGAGATTGTTACCGATAGAGAATATTTTTATAATTGTTATGATTACTTTAATAGTGCTAAGCGAAAATTTTGATGTCGGTGCAAACTAGGATTTACAAACTTTCCAATGGTTCAATTATTCTCAGTGTAGCTACTTTTTAAAATAGCTTTATGAACACACTAAAAAATAATGTAAAGGCTACAGCTACAAGCTACTTAGTTTTGAAGTAGCTCAAATGAAGCTATTAGCTACCAAAAAAGTAGTTAACTAGTAGCTTAACTACTTTAGCTAGCTACTGCTTAGCTCTGTTCATTGGCCCGTTTGAAACGGTTCCGATTTTTTGAGATTTTTAGATATTTTGAAAAAATTAAAATGTTTAGTATTTGAAAATCTGCCCTAACTTGTTTCTGTCTTCTTGAAAATCTTTAAAATCTATAAACTTATTTTACCTCAAATATGATTATTAATTCATATTTTGGCTATACCGTTCCGGTTTCCTGGAACCATTATCAAATTGGTTTTTCTTATGACGGATTTTTTGATGGTACCTGTTAAATTACCTTTTCAATGATATGTAGTATAGGCTGTCGTTCTGGTCTGTTTCTACCCAAACTATTTAAATAATGTGTAGACAAAGATAGCATGCCCATGGATTGTCCCTGTTGAAGAAGCTTAACCTATGGCTTCGCTTCCCCCCCTACGGGTATCGCGTAGCTACAGGGACGCGCCGTCCATATAGGCAAGGTCGTGCGGCGCACGACGGCGCCAAGGCCTTAAAGGCGCCAGACCTTTAACACAAATTAACATAAAACTAAAAAAATTATCAATGAATACCGGTGGCGAAAATGCATTATCCACCAACACCGACCGCCGGTAGGCAACCAGTATCAGTGGTGAAATTTTACTACTCCTCTTCCTGCGCATAAGACGTATAGAGTGCCTTATTTGCTATTACGTATCTACCGCAATTGTGAAAAATAATTACAAATAAGGTAAGTAAGTGATTAAGTAAAGTAATTAACTGGGATGCAAATAATTGTTTTTCACTTTAATAACTTTTGTTTATGAAACAAATAGGGCTTAGTGTTTAATATTTTTTGTTTATTTTATTTAGATGACCAGAGAAGAAAAAAAGAAATTGTCTGGTTACCAAAACTGGAAGAAAACCAATTTCAAAATTTTTCGAAATACCACACAAGACACTACTTCTGATAACAGTGATTTTCTACATTCAACAAAATCAAACTTGACATCAGAATTAGAAAAGCAAGCTAATGAGGATGAAGATCCCAAAGAATTAAATCCTGATACGTTTCAGTCAGTGTCGGTACCATCATGTTCGAGTAAGCAAGACGAATTATCCGAAGAAGCGCCCCTTTCTAACGATCCAGGTCTTTGGCCGAGTGTATTCTCTCCAATCCAGGTGCAAGAACTTGTCGAAAAAGTCTAATGCTTTATCAAAATAAAACTATGTATCCTAAAGACAAAAGTGGATGTAAGTTTTCCGATTTATATTTTACTCGAATTTTGTTAAATGGTGAAAAGGTTCAGCGTCATTGGTTGCTATATTCTATTGAAAAAAATGCAGTTTTCTGCTTCTGCTGTAAACTATTCAATGACCCCCAACCCCAACAGTCCATTGACTTTTAAAAATACTAAATTAAGTAACCAAGACGGTTTCAATGATTGGCATCATTTAAGCGAACATTTGAAAATCCTGCACGAAAAAAGTCATGTCCGCACATATTAATAAATCTCAAAAAAATATTCCACTTTACCTTGGAGATAAAACTCAAAACGAAACCATTAAATTAATAGGTGACAATGTAAGAAATAATATTTTAAAAGAAGTTAAAGAACCAGAGTATTTTTCAATATAACTTGATTGTACCCCTGATGTGAGCCGCCAGGAGCAGATTTCTGTTTGCTTAAGATACGTTAATTTAAAAAACAATAAATTTAGTGTCGAAGAACGTTTTTTAACATTTCGTCCTATAAGTGATACAACGCTGAACTAACCTGAACGTGTAACCAACTTTTTACTAAAAACTTTGGAGAATTATGATTTAGACATTTATAATAGGCGCGGCCAAGGTTATGATAATGGTTCAAATATGAAGGGTAAACATCAAGGTGTAAAAAAAAATAATTTTAGACATTAATCCACAAGCAATGTTTGCACCTTGTTGTAACCACAATTTGAACCTTACCATAAACGATGCTGTGAAATCCAATATTTCTAGTATAATTTTTTTTACAACTGTTCAAAAATTATATAATTTTTTTTTCTACCTCAACCAATCGGTGGTCTGTTTTGAAAAGTAAGACAACTAGATGGTCTAGCAGAATTGATGCAATATCCCCTCTAAGGTTTCAGTTGGGCGAAATTTACGATGCTCTTTATGAAATTTTATCTGGAAATATATTTGTACAATACTACAAAACATCTAGCTACCTCCCTAGGTAAAAAAATTAAAAATTATGAGTTTGTGTATACGGTAGTCTTATGGTACAAGATTCTAAGTAAAGGGGATGTTGTTACTAAGATTCTGCAATCAAAAACATTTATTATTTCCCAGGCTTGCGAAAGTTTAAATAACCTCAATGAATTTGTAAAACAATATCGATCTGACAAAGGCTTCAGCGACTTATTAGTAGATACCAAAGAACTAGCTTGTTGCTCAGAAGTTGATGCAAAATTTATATCCGCAGAAATTTTGAGGCCACGGAAGATTAAAAAACAATTTTCTTACTAAGGTGGCGACCAGCCGATTGAATGTCAAGAAATGAAATTTAAAGTAAATTGCTTTTTCGGAATGCTAGACATTCCTCTTTCATCCGTACATGAAAGATTTAAACTTTCTGTAGCTACAGCCGAGCGGTTATTCTCTAAATTGAAGTTGATTCAAAATTATTTACGATCTAGAATGGGCCAAGAGCGGTTAGAAAATCTTGCTATTATTTCTATAGAGCCTGACTTTTTAAAGCAACCTGAAATGGAAAATCTTGTTAATGAATTTGCAAAAAGTAAAGCTAGAAAAGTCCAATTTTTGCAAGACCTCTTTATCATGTATCATGATCATGTATTATCTGTTTCAAAACAATCGCTATTTTATTTCTTTATTTTTTTTTTTTAATATTTTGAATTAATGTTTTGTAACTTTGATACTGTTTTTGTTTTATTACTGTTGTTTCGTAGTCTATTAATATTTTTTGTGTACTATCTGTTTGTATAAAATATAGACATTAGTACTAAAAAGTATAGAGTTTCCTTTTCAACGATCAACTATGAGAGAAGGGTGGTAATTTTAGGTCAATATTATAATATTGGTTAAAGGCGCCTATCATTATTTCGCACGACGGCGCCGAAAATACTTGGCGTGTCCCTGCGTAGCTACAGAATAAAACGACTTGACTCATAGCTAACAAAATTTTAAGCATTTTTTAAAAATTATTTGCCAACACTGGTGCTTCGTTACTAACTATATAGACGAACAATTTCGAAAAAATGCAAAGAAGGAAAGACAGTCACCTAAAATGTCGTAATATGTAAATTTAAATTAATAAAAACCCTCTTGACTTGGACAATATATTGTACTTATTTTTCCGTGAAATTCAACTTATCTAAAGAAAAACTGGTAAGAGTAAAAAAAGAAAATAATAAGAATAAGAATAGGTAATTAATTTCGATGGATAAAACGTACTCTAACACTTTATTACGAATTTCAGACTTTTTGTAGAATGTTACCGCGGGCCCAGCTGGGGATTAAAGCTAGTAAACGATTAAAACCTAATTGTCGACCGTTATATAAACTACTTACTTATAACACGGTCATACCTGACACCACTAAATATAAAAATGAGAGCGTTTAATTTAAAATTGGCTGCAAAATAAATTGATACTTACACAATTTCCGCCGATCGCGATATGCTAATTTATTTAATTACGAATTACGCGACGATATCGACTTAATAACAGTTTAGTTTTTGTCGCGACAATTACTGTTTATGTGTTAAAAAATATTATGATGTTTTTATTTCTCCAGTAAGGTGCATTATATTAACACGTTCAATTTATCTAAAAAGTGTGTATATAATATTTGGACAGGCATACACAATACACAGTACCGGAATAAGGCTGGTGCAATACGTACAATCCCCTACCAAAAGGCCTTGATATTAAAATGAGCTTAGTAGCAATAGTAAGAAATTGGTAGGTCATCAGAAACATGACGAAGATGGAGGCTGTCTAAATAATAATTATACTTTTATAATTCTCACATTTTATCAGAATGCACACATGTTGCATGATATTCCATCTATCCGAGGTTCCCGCACATTTTCAACTATATTATTTTATCGTATTCGTATATACACTGTGGCTCAAATTAAAGGTGTACACTTTTTAATTGTTAATATTTTTTTTTTTCATTTTGCACTGATTTAATTTATTTTTGGAGTGATGATGAAGTGAAACCGTCTCAGTAAAATGTGTAATTTTGATCAAAATATTTTGAACAGGGCCGGATTGACAGGTTTTTTTCAATAAGCGTGCGCTTAAGTTCGTTGCAAACCAAAACTGATTTATTTAAATTTCAGATGATACGTTTTTTTGGTAGTTTAACTATCGAAAAGGTCTCATTAAGAAAGATTTCAAAATTCAAGATATACAATTTATTTTGTTCATTGATGTACTAAAACATTGCGGTTATCATTTTGGAAATTTGAAGTCGTTTGAATCATGATCGCAGCATCCGTTATTAAAAATTAGAGTATCCATGACTGTTATTTAAAATCAGATTATCCATCCAAGAAAACTTCAAGAACTCAAGGAAATATTGCCATGGTAAGAAATATTATAGAAAATGTACGACCTGAAGAATCTGTAGGTACCAGAAAAATAGCGAAAAGAACAAGAATTCGCCGTTCTACAGTTCAAAGAATTATAAAAAATAATTGCCAACTTAATCTTTAAAAAAGTTTACTGTCAAAAACTTAATGCCAATGTGAAGGAGAAACGATTAGAAATATGTAATATATTACTACGAAGATTCCGTGCTCGGGAAAATATCGCAAAGATATGGTTTTCAGATGAGAAGATGTTTCACTTGAGACTTAAGGTCGCCAAAGAATACACAAAATAATCGAGTATACGCAAATGTGCGAGTAAAGAGGGAAATCCCTTTGGTAAATCTTTTAATCGAGAGAAGTCACTTTTCACCTGGCGTAATGATCTCTGTGGCAGTTTCCAAATTGCAGAAGTCAAGTCTCATTGTTATAGATGCCGGAGAAAAACTCAACTCGGACGCGTATCAAGAACAAATTTTGCATCACTTGCTTCCTGAAACTGAAGCAATCTGCGACGACTACGTGTTCCAACAAGACGGTGCTCCTTCCCATACCTCTCGAAGTACAAGAATGTTTCTGTTTGAGCAATGCCCCAATTACATCGAACCGGAGATGTGCCACCCAATAGACCCCAGATTTAAACCCTGTTGACTATTCCATATGGAGAATTTTAGAGGCAAATGTTTACAATGGTCAAAGGTTTAACATCATCGAAGAGTTAAAGGAAAGGTTACAGTTTTGTTGGAATAATTTTGACCAGGACATAATCAATGCAGCTATTGACCTATGGCGAAGGCGACTGCAATCGGTGATAGAAATTCATGGTGGTTATACTCATAATGTTATCCTGTAAGTATTTAGACTACTTTGGATTTTAAGTGATAGTTAGTCTTGATGTCATTAATTTTTAATATTATTAAATTTGTTAATTAAGATTGAAGAAAATAAATTGTATTTGTTCAATTTTAAAATCTTTCACAATGAGACCTATACTGGAGAAATTTCGATAGTTAAACTACCAAAAAAACGTATCATCTGAAATTTAAATAAATCAGTTTCCGTTTGCAACGAACATAAGCGCACGTTTGGGGAAAACACTCGGATACGTCGATTTTATTTTATCTTTTAAGACTTCTGAAAGTTATACAGGATGCTTCAAGGAAACTAGGCGGCTGTTACAATTTTACAATGTTACACAATATTTTTGTTTTAAATGGTTAATTTAAGAATGAAAAAAAAAAAAAAATTATGTATCTAAAAGTCTAGAAGATATTTTTCAGCATAAGAGAGAAAGAGAAAAAGCAAGAAGACAAAAAACTAAAAATAATCCAGAAGCCAGAGGAATATGAGTAACAAAAACAGAAAAAGAAAGAAACTAATCAAAGGAGAGAAATCGAAGGAAAAATCTAATTAATCCGTAATCTGAGTGACAGAGAAAAACGATCATAAAGAAAAAGTTGAAGGGAAACGAGTCATACAGATTATTCCGCCGCCAGAATTTTATTTCAGCTTTCAAAACTACCTATTCCGTGTTCGGCATTATTAATTGATATTTTAGAGCCGAAGATAATAGATAAGTTGTTTTTGTCGTTATTTTTTTTTATAATTTTAATTTGTTATTAAAGTTTCCATATATTTTGGTATATGCTTATTTTGTATTTTAACTCCTTTTAATATAAACATTTCACCTGACATTACCGTTTAAGTATATTCTTATTACCATGCTTTTTTACGAAATATGAAAAAACAGTTACAAAATGGGTTGTACATGAAACTCTAAAAAAACAGTTACTTCACCCGTGCCATGTTCAAGAAGTACACACTATGTCTCCGGATGATTATTATTTATTTGCATATCGCTATGACCATATCAGAGTTTGATAAAATTGCATTTATCTCGTAAATGAAGCCGAACTAAAAAAATTGTCAAAAGCTACTTCGCATTATCCATAAAACGGCAGGAGCGTAAATATTTTTTGTTCAGCTCAAAAATTGTAATACCCTGGATCTCCGAATAGGCCATATCATGAGGAACCCCGTCAAATATCGTCTACTACAACTGTTCCTGCAAGGTAAAGTGGAAGGAAGAAGGGGACCAGGTAGAAGAAGAATCTCCTGGCTTGCCAACTTACGGAAGTGGTTATACTCATAATGTTATTCTGTAAGTATTTATACTACTTTGGATTCTAAGTGATAGTTAGTCTTGATGTCATTAATTTTTAATATTATTAAATTTGTTAATTAAATTGAACAAAATAAATTGTATTTGTTCAATTTTAAAATCTTTCACAATGAGACCTATACTGGAGAAATTTCGATAGTTAAACTACCAAAAAAACGTATCATCTGAAATTTAAATAAATCAGTTTCCGTTTGCAACGAACATAAGCGCACGTTTGGGGAAAACACTCGGATACGTCGATTTTATTTTATCTTTTAAGACTTCTGAAAGTTATACAGGATGCTTCAAGGAAACTGGGCGGCTGTTACAATTTTACAATGTTACACAATATTTTTGTTTTAAATGGTTAATTTAAGAATGAAAAAAAAAAAACAAAAAAATAATTAAGTATCTAAAAGTCTAGAAGATATTTTTCAGCATAAGAGAGAAAGAGAAAAAGCAAGAAGACAAAAAACTAAAAATAATCCAGAAGCCAGAGGAATATGAGTAACAAAAACAGAAAAAGAAAGAAACTAATCAAAGGAGAGAAATCGAAGGAAAAATCTAATTAATCCGTAATCTGAGTGACAGAGAAAAACGATCATAAAGAAAAAGTTGAAGGGAAACGAGTCATACAGATTATTCCGCCGCCAGAATTTTATTTCAGCTTTCAAAACTACCTATTCCGTGTATACACTTTCATCTTACCACTAAATCAAGAATAACCACAAAAACTTCTCGCACCTTTCTGAAAACACCCTGTCCATTTGAGCTTTAATAAAATTATTACCAGGGTTTTATTTTTTAAAACTATTTATAATATATTATTATTATGGTATTATTCATAGGTAGTAGAATATAGGCCTTATACACTTAATGCAAAACAAAAACCGATGTACGTCATACCCTTCGAGTGACGTCAGTTATCGACAGTGTTGCCAGCTTGTAACCAAAATATCCGAGTGAGGGAATTATACAGTAAATAATACAACTTACTTGTTTCGTACATTCCATAAATAGTGTCACGGATAGAACTTATATCCAATCTTCACACAATTACAACTCTCTTCGAATTAGAACGTTTGTTTTAAGGTGATTCTAATAATTTATTTTCCTTAACTGTTGTTGAAATTGCGCTTACAGTGGAGATATTCAAATTTAGGGCAGCTGCTACCCGCTAAAAATTAGTAAAGTAGAAATAAAATATCTAGACCTTAACATACTCTTTAAATTTACTTCTCTGTACTGCTGTCCAGGGTAACAATAGGCCATTATTGTTAAGTTCTTTCTGAAAATAGCTTCTAGCTATTAGCTCTTTGCATCGACTATTTAAATGCTTCGGCATTTTTCACAAATAGCAAAGAACGTAATCGACAGAGATATGTGTGTGCACTTTTGTTGTTCTTAAATAAACAGTTTTTTAATGCTATTTATGAAAAGAGCTGGAGTTTTTGTTAAAAAATAGACGGCACAGCAACACAGAACCACAAAACAATCAAGGTTATTAGTTTTCCATGAAACGTCAAACAACGCCAACGAACGAGCTGGCGGCACCGCACCGTTTACAGTTGTGTTGCCAACTATCGGCCAATAAAATCAAGTTATATTAATTTTTACAAGCTTAAATAAACAAAATATTTGCTCTAAGTGGGTTCGTAACAAAGAAGAATACTTTAAGTTTGTAGTAGATTTAATAGCGCAAAAAGTTTTAATACTTTTTGCCCAAATTTCATTTCCTCGTGTTTTCTTACGGACTTACAGTTATCAGCTGATTGATGACGTGCATCGGTTTTTGTTTTGCTTCAACTGTATATGATTTATATCCAGTGCAAAATGATAAAAAGCCTGAAGATTAGAAATCGAGGTGTAGTGAAATACGCTAATAAACGGCGCGTTACTGTCGACCTAAATCATCCACTATTGCCTTAATTTGCAAATGTGGATTTCTTTAAAATAAGTTTTTCCAAAAAACATTACATGCTCTTAAAAGAAAACCCTTGGCATAAAAAGAAGGATCAAAGCTGCTTTCAGCAGTGAGAACTACATGAAATTTTTATATCAGGAGCTGCTTTCATATTATGCCGGTCGAATATCCAAGTTGATGCAGAGCAACAGGGTCTATGCGGGTAAACTTCTCTTATCCTTATGACGTCAAGGGAAGGAATATTTTTCATATCCATTGTAAAATATTTCTTAAGATTTTGTGAGTGCCCTTTTGCAGGTGAAATTAAATATAACATAAATAGATATTTCGGAAAATTATAATAATTATATTAGTTATCTCTGTTGCTTGACGTCAAAGAGTAATAAAATGTAAATTTGTAATGACAGGACTTATTTAGCAGGGTGGACAACTTAAAGGTTGCATTGTAAATTTCAGGTAAATTGCAATGATAGTGTTCAAAGATTCCGTATTTTAGACCTACACACCCCGAATCTGTCTTAAATTAGGGTCACCCGAATTAACACACAATAGAAAGACGAGTTTGGTGAATGGAACTAATGTAACAGCGGCGTCACTACAGGTAGTTTATTAGAATAAAAGTATAATAATAATTATACTTGATTATAATTATAGAGATAGGCAGATAATTGAAATATTAATTATTCTAATATTTAGTAGATAAAAACTTATATAGAAGTAAGAATAATATGAAAATAGATAAATTGGAATAAATATTAATATTTATAAAAAAATCTATTATGTACAATACAACTTAATTTTTAAATTTTAGTCATCATGTTCCGAGTAGTCCGATGTAGTATCGTCGTTAGGGTCCAAAGAAATAACAAGGGACCTATAGTGTCTTCTAGCATGTTATCAGCTTCCCACATTCTTTCTTCTATTTCAATCACATGTTCGACGCACTTACTCCATTTTACACAATCAACTGTCTTTATTCCGTCATGCAAGAGGTTTCCAACGTCTCTCATTTTAATGTTGGTGTTATGCGTTGCTGCAAACCCTTTTACTTGCACCGACATCAATTCTATGGGGTTAATTCACAGTGATGGGGCGGAAGGCGAAGTACCGTTATATTTCGTTTTGAAGCGATTTCGTCGACAACAAATTTCGTACAAAGAGGATTGTTTAACTTTACAATCTTCAGGTAGCTCCTTTTTCAGTATATCTTTATGAAATGGCTTCTTATTTACAGTAAGCCAATGAACGATGCATGTCATTTGTTTTCGAAGAAGGCGCTGGTATTTTTTTGAACTTTCTTGAGTGGTAGCTGGCATTATCCATGATTATTACAGACCCAGTGGGAATAAGATCTAGCATTTGCTGGAATTATTCTTCAAAGACATCAGCGTTTATGTATTCATAATAGTCTCCAGTTCGTTTTGATTTAAATGCTAGTAAGCCGCTATCAGCCAATCCATATTTGCTACCAATGTGAGTAATTATTAATCTTTTACATTTTCGCGAGGGTGCTTTTATTGCAGTGAAACATCCTTCTATGAAAGCTGGCCTCGTGATTTTTATATGTTTATCCTGCAATATCTTACCTGCAACATATCCTTCATTTAACCAAGTTTCGTCCGTATAATAGATATTCCTGTTTTCCCTTCGAAACTGCCCTCAAATATCGTAGTCGCCAAGAGATGATTTCGTCTTTCTCTATTAAAACTGATTTTCTGTTTGGAATTGTTTCATAACAAAAATTAATATCCTTTAAAGTTTTCCATAGTTTCTTCTTAACCATGGGTGAAATGAAGTTATCCTTTTTCATTTCAGACATTACTTTGTTCAAGGTAGGTATTTCTTTTTTTTTAGTAAAACGAGTTCTGATGACAGTCTTTTCATCCTCATTTATTACAGTTTCTTTTCTTAAACTTAAAACTACTCTTAAAGCTTTATGTTGGATTGTATCAAGCTTTTTAAGTCCAGAATTTGTAGCTGTAGAAGATGGACCCAGTATCCAAATTCGATCGAGTGAAGGATTCATACAAAATGTAGGTACATATATTCCGCCCTTTAATAATTACTAAATGGAAAAATACTTATTTTTTTCTTTCTCTAATACAAAATACACTTTGATATCTCGGTTTCTTGTATTACGCGTGACGAGACGGTTTGATATTTCGGTATATAAAATCTAAAAATTCTCTCATTTTGCTAAAACAATAACAACGAAATATTAATAGGATTTGTTACTTGCCCATAAGAATCAAACTGACTCAGACATTATTGCCAGGCCTGGATTTAGGCATAGGCTGTATAGGCTGAAGCCTAGGGCGGCAAATTTTGAGGGGCGGCAAATTTTACGCGGCGCCAATAAATCAGAAAGTGCCGAGCGCGAGTCCGATCTGAGCACGATTAAGCCGGTCCAAGGAAAGTGGTTTAAGTAGTTTGCTGCAAACTAGTCAAATTACACACTGTATGTGCTAGGAAATTAAAAAATTGCTAAACAAAAACAGTGCGCCGTTTCTTCGATTTAGTTTCGAAATCGGTATTATAAGATTTATTTTGTGTTAAGATTTTTTTGTGTTTCGAGTATATTAATATATTTTGCTGCCTGTGACGAGTCTGACGAGTACAAAGGACGTAAATTAGATAAACAACAAGGTATGTTCATTATTTCGTAAAATTCTTGCTTTTAATTTGCTTTTTTTTATTACTTAACTAGATAAATATATCTTGCTTATCAAAAATGAGTGGACGAAAAAGATTGTCAGACCACGAATATAAACGTTTGCGTATTAAAAAAAAAGAAAAAAACATAGAGAAATAATAAACCAAACTCCGAAATTAAATACATTTTTCAACGAAGCAATTTCAGAACCTACAACATCAACAAGTCAAATTCATGAAGTGGAATCAAATGCTACCAATACACCAGTACCAGTACAACAGTTTCTGATTCTTTCTTAACAAATAAACCTAATCCAAGGAGGATCAATTAACCAATGATGATACTGCCTTTAAAATATCATCAGACTGTATTTTGGGGACATCTACTTAACAGAATTAATATTATAAATAAATCATTACAAAGTGTTAATATCAATATTTTACAAGCAATTGAACTATACAATTCCCTAATTGGTGGTATTCAATCTCTACGTGAGCAATTTGATGATTATGAAAACGAAGCAAAAAAAATATATTTTTTTGATGAATTTACGGACGAGAATGACACGAAAAGAAAAAAGATTCGGAGTCTGAGATCTGATGAAACTCGTGATTCTCGAAAAACCGATGTCGAAGTCATTCTTAATGGAAGAGACAATTTTCGAATATTGACATTTAATGTTATCATTGGCACGTTACTACAACAACCTGAAAAAATAATATCTTGTTATAAAGAGCTGAATAAAACTTTTGGTTTTTTTGGATGCTGCCTTTTTAAAAACTATAAAAGGCAATTTTGATATTGACGAGATCAAAGAGACGGCTTTTACGAGATAATTATCCTAATAACATAAATGAAAATTTGGAAGATGAGCTATCACAGTTTCTACAGCATTGTTCCTTAACTGAAAACGTAGTCGGAAACAATATGACAAACTTTTTTAAATGGTTTACGAAAATGAATTGATATTATTTTTCGGTTATGTGTCAGTCTACCTGTATCTAATTGTTCTGCAGAACGTAGTTTTTCAGTGTTAAGGCGAATTCTTAACTACTTAAGATCTACTACGAAGCAAGAACGATTGGAATCTATGGCAATTTTAAATATTGAGTCAGACCTTTGTCGTTGAACTATGACCATATAATTAACAACTTTGCCGAACATAAGGCTGGAAAAAAATCTTTGGTTTAAATTATTTTGTTTTAAAAGCTTTTTGGGACCTTCGTTATTTTGTGTTAGATACTATTTTTTTCTGACTTGTCTAATAAAGACTAATTATTTTTTTTGTTCATAACGTGTTTTATTTTTGAGATGTTTTCAGGTTCCACAAAGATTTCCTATATTATATTTTACGTTTTAAATAATACAATACGATACATTTAATATTTGTAGCTACCTAGTCGATTTTTTTCTTCGCCAAAAAGTACTGCAATGCAATATTTAAAAAAAAAGGCGGCAAATTTTTCTCAGGCTAGGTGCGGAAAAGTTGTAAATCCGGCCCTGATTATTGCACATATAGTTTTAGCATATGGCAGCTAACAAGTCAATATTTAGTTGTGATCTAAAGTACTATAGGTTATTTTTTAATATTATGTACTAATTTTAACGGGTGATTCCTAGCCAATTATATATCATAAAGTGCCAGGAATTAAAATAAGGGTCCCGAAAACAAAAGTCACGCAGTAGCATTTGAAATAATTTCTTGTGTGGTTGATTAATTAATTTTATATGTTAAATCTTATAGGTTTATTAAATGTGCACATGAAAACAATGCCTATTTAAAGGTAAGTTAATCCACTTTTTTAATAGTTACTAAATTATAAATTCAATACTCTTCTCAGTCTTCTATTTGTCTTAAAAACTGTTATCAAGTTACACCTTCAATATCAATTTGTTTCTTCTAGTTCAGATATTCCCGGATTGTGTATGGCTTTATATTATTAATATAGTTAAAGCAGTTTTTTAACACCGCTGGGAGTGTTATGTATTTTATTTAAGACACGGATTGGTTTTAATAGTTTATTAAAACAAGAATATATGTACAAAGGTATGATAACAAGTAAATAGCACTGTTGAGAATTTCCGCACGAATGTCTATAATCCGTCAGAGTACCACTATCAAGGCTCACACCTAGAGCGCTCGAGTAGCAGCGTCGTGTTGTCTATAATCCGTCAGAGTACCACTATCAAGGCTCACACCTAGAGCGCTCGAGTAGCAGCGTCGCGTTGTCTTTCAAGCGTAGCTTCTGCACGTCAAGGATCCCAACCAGGATGCCAAGGTAGAGGCGAGAGAGCGAGCTCGAGAAGAACTGCCGTCCTAAGGGCTGGTGGCTGCTTATCAAGGCGCTGGCGGCTGACGTCACAGGTGGGGGTGAAGCTGCTAAGGGTAGTACGGCGCGGCACTCGGCGATGAATACGGGTGGCGCCATCGAGAGCGGTAGTGCGGAGCGCGGCGGAACTAAGGGGTGCTACAGTTTTAAATAGTTTTAGATCATCAATACTACGATATGGTTAGCTACTATAAAAAGTTTAAAAAGTTATAGCAGAATACCAGCTATGTTCAAATTATGACAGCGAATGTCTTGAGTGGTCAAGATCCAAAAGGTTTCCCATGGTAGGTATATTTAAGTGGGATATTTTATCCGAATACTCTTTAAGGAACAAAATGCGCTCATAAATATAAACACCTAGTGTTGTTAATAATTTTTGAAATTTAAAAACCCCCCGATAAACTTGAGTATAACTAATCTGAAATATAATTCTTAGTGCCTTTTTTGATAAATAAGTGCTCTCTGTAAACTTGGGGTGTTTTCGCAAAACATTATTCCAAAGCGTAATAAAGACATAAAGTCTTGTCTAAAATTTGAATTTGCAGTTCTTTGACTCATAATATAATATTGTTTTATTGTATGGTTTTACTTAGGGAACGACCCTGGGACGTTAGGTACAAAGTGCACGATATATACCATTCGGTGCCATTAAGGATCAGATAAGAACATCTATAAATTAATGACAGAAAAGTTCATATTATGACATTCTCGTTGGTTTGTTTTTTTTGACTCGAAATAGAAAGCGAATTTCGTACTTACTAATATTATGAAAAACTTTTGTGTCGTTTAATATAAGTAATATAATATTCTTTTTATGTAATCTTAAAATAATTAATAAGTAAAGCAATAAAATATGAGTTACAGAAAAGGTAAGATTACTGCTTTGGACAAGGAAATCCCGTACATTTTTTGCATAAATATTTTTTAATTATGTTTTTAAGAAAGGAACGAAAGTCATGCATTTTTAAATTATAAATCCTAGAGGATTATTTTATAAACAGGGTAGTTATGAAAATTATACTTTAAAAAACATTTTAATGCAAAATTATTCCTTGCAACGTATATAAAATAGCTGCGGATCAGCTTTGTCTAATGAATCATGCAATGCAATTCTGGTGTGTTAGTTGCCGATCTGTAGCTTCTTGATTTTGTACCGTGGCTTTAATATTGTTTTAAATAATTATAATATTGACAAATTATGGAATATATATTTTTAATTTTATTTTTGTTAAGGAGGCATTTAATACATTGACATCAATGCAACTAGAGCACAAAGTAGTACTTTTTTAAGATTGGGGAGTTTGCGCGCATAAGCCTAAGGCGAATGCCGCAACTCCCAGGAGTGAGTAAAAGACGCTTTATGCACAAGTATGAAACCATATTTTTTCTGCAATATTAAACGAATGACTGAATAGGGTGGCTCAAGTTAATTTATAGAGCTATTTCAAATATCAGAATCGCCGACCTCGGGGGTCCAGTGGTAGAGATCTCTCCCGGCAATCGAAATATGCAATGAGCATGGATATTTGTAAATATTATACTCTAAAGGGTTCGGAACAAATTCCTGAGACTTAAGTATGACGATCTAACCCAACTTACCTCAGTCCAAAAGTGGATGATTTCGGAGATACAGAGTGTCAAGAGTTCTATTTGGTTTTAAAGGGAAATGAAAGTCTGTCTTTACCACCAAAATTTCTTTATATTAACTACAATAAACCCTAGATTTGGGTATCGAGGGCATATATATGGGAGGGATTCACCATATGAGTTAGATGTTCAATATAAGTTTAAAAATTGAGTCGGACTAGTTTCGACCTTAGAAAAGATCATCATCAGCAACTCTATATAGTTGTAATATAAACAAGTTAAAACACAGAAGTGGATGGTTCAGTGAATGTGTATGCCTGCCCATGGACTTGACTGGGAACGTCCCTTTGGCTACACAGATGGTTAAGAGTAAGGGGTTAATTGATACACTTGTTGAGTATCGAGTGTAGAGGTTTTATATTTATTTGACGTAAGCCAATAACTGTAAACAGTAGGAGAAGTAGGTCTTAAACAAGTTTGTTTTTACTCTTGACACATGCTAGTAGAGAAATGATATAAAACCTCTACACTCGATACTCAATAAGTGTATCAATTAACCCCTTACTCTTAACCATCTGTGTAGCCAAAGGGACGTTCCCAGTCAAGTCCATGGGCAGGCATACACATTCGTTGAACCAACCACTTCTGTGTTTTAACTTGTTTATATTACAATTATATAGAGTTGCTGATGATGATCTTTTCTAAGGTCGAAACTAGTCCGACTCAATTTTCAAACTTATATTGAACATCTAACTCATATGGTGAATCCCTCCCATATATATGCCCTCGATACCCAAATCTAGGGTTTATTGTAGTTAATATAAAGAAATTTTGGTGGTAAAGACAGACTTTCATTTTCCTTTAAAATACATAATCACAGACCATGGACTACTTCTTAAATATTTGGTTTTAGTTTTTAATAAATAATTTTTTCAATAACAAACATTAAAAACTCCTCTCATTTTTATTGTAAAATTTAGAGGGTGCCACCTGCGGTACCTCGCACACATTTGAAGCAAAATAACTTTTTGAGTCACCCTGTATTTCACTTTTAAATAAAAACTCTTATTCTCCAGCGCCCTTTACCTAAAAAAGGTATACGTGGTAAAAGTTGATTAAATTCACCCAAATTATGCGCATATGCCTTGTTTGCCTTTAAAATATGCAGTCATATGCACGATACACATAAGTTACACGGTATGATCTTTAGACAGACGAAAATACGAAGATTTTGTGGAATTTTATTGCTATTTGCTTAATGAAACGTATTTTATAATAATATATTGATATAAACATTGTGTACGTAAACGTGAAAGTGCTTTTAAGTTGCCTAAATTTGTGATTAACGGCTAAAATGCCGAATTGTGCTGTGGTACATTGTAGTACCATCCCCAAAAGACTAAGGAGAGCACTATAAAATTCTTTCGATTTCCAAAAGACCGCTAATTTATAAAAACAGTGGATTATTGCCTGTACATGCGAGGACAAAATTAATGTGAAGAATGGTAAGTTAATTTTAACTTTTTTTAGGATATTTTTATGTATTAAGTAACTATAGTTATTCAACGTGATCTTATCTTTATTTACTTATCAGGACTGTTATGTTTTAGCCCGCATATGTTCTGTACATTTTGAAGAGACTTGTTTTGAAGTACCATTAAAAGACCGACTTTTGGGGTATGCACAAATAAATAGTCAACATTTAAAACCTGATGCAGTTCCAACATTAAATTTATTTAAAAAACGTAAAAGACCAAGTGAAGAACGCAACGTACGATTGCACAAAAAAGGAGACGAGAGGAAGTTAAGAATATTTTGGCAGAAAGTGTTGTTATACAGACAGCATCTCTTGAACCGGAGACCTTATCGGATAACATGGGTCCGTCTGTCAGCACTAAAGTAACTTCTGTTTTTACAAAGACAGAGGCGTATGCCGCTTATGTGTAACTTTGTATTGTTACTTTTACTTAACTTGAACATACATGAACTGCTTTAAATATAATTTATGAAGAAAAAAAAAATTTCAACTTATTTATTTATTTTAAGGGAATTGGAAATAGAATTAAACGAGCTTAGAAACAAAGTTAAGCTTTTAGACGATCAAAACAATGAACTCCGAAGAAAGGCCAAAGAAGCAAAAGAATCAACAGAGCAAAAGTTGGGTTTAGAATTGTCCCTACAATCCAATAATGCAACAATATGGGTATTCCATTTTAAAAAATATAACTTTGATCTGTCACGCTTTGATGCAACACCCTGTATCTACGAAAATACATTTTGCAAAAAGTTTACATTAAATCCCACAACTTTTGTATTTAACAGTTTTTTCTTAATTGCGATACAAAGAAGTTAAAGAACGAGAAGATTATTATTATTAAATATAAACATTTATAAAAAATCAATAATATTTTTATTATTTTGTGAGAACACTTTAAACGCCTATAAAGAAATTATAGGTATTCAACCAGTCACCAATTCCTACATAAAAAAAAATCTTTTAACCAATGTGTCTTAAAAATATAAAATATTATTAGCTAAATTAAGTAAAAATGTCCCAAAAGTAGCGACATATCTTAAATCTCCATTTCTTTTATATGGCAAGTGTTGAATTTTATCACCCAGCTGACGTCATTATTGTGGGAGAGAGATAGCTATACTATGCGCAAAAGCATACCGTGTTTATGTGTATCGTGGTCATATGCATTTTTTTGACCAAATTTGCATACTGGTATGCAATATTTCTTAATTTATTATAGTAAAAGAGGGTAAGGAAACACGCTGGGTTCTAAAAAAATGTTTATTTAAAAAAAATGCAAAAAAAAACAAAGCAAAATAAAAGTAAACAATTTTTTAACCTGAAATTGTATAAAAGGCATTTATTACTAAATATTTTTCACAAAAAGGATTGTCTTCTATCATTAAATATATGTTTATACAAAGAAAAGGTTCTTTCAACATCTACTGATGTAATCGAACAATACTGCAACTTAGGTAGTAAAGTATAAGGCCAAGATAAAACATGTTGTTACATTTAGCAGAAAAAGGTTCAACATTACTAATTGAGTCTCTTAAACTTAAATTTCTACCCTCTATCGAGGATATGTCCGGTATAGAACTGAAATTAACCTTAATAAAAACAAGATCTTTAACTTCACTTGCACTTTCTAACAACTCTTTAGTTTACACAACACACTGCGAATCGTCATTTAAATCCACAATTAGTTCTTTAATGGCTTCGAAATATTCTGCGTAGTATATTGCGGCCTTAATCCATGTTCCTCACCGGGTAATTACAGGTTCTGGAGGTAAACTAACTCCCGGTAATTTCTCCTTATACATCTGCACTATTAGAGGTGCTTTTAGAAACACTTTTTTACATTTAAAATTAATTTATCTACTAAAGTACATTTAATTCTGACGGTTTCTGCGACTCGGTTTATTTCATGTAACAGACAAGTCACATGTACCATATTGGGGTAAAAGATTCTTAAGTTTTGGCCTACTTTTACCATATACGGTGCGGCATCAGACAAAATCACTAAAAACTTCTCATCTGGGACTGGATTTGGTAAGAAGAAACTCGATAGGGACTGCTGAACAAATCGGGATACGGTCACATTATTAGCTTTTTCTAGCTGCTTAAAAGCTATTAAATATGGGTTTGTTGCTTTATCTTCTTGAAGTGCTCCAACCATAAGATGTGCGATATATCTGCCATAAGCTTCTGTGCTTTCATCAACAATAATGTAAAATTTTTTATCACCCAGTGAAGCTCTAATTTCTTGTAAAACGATTTCGTATACTGAATGCACATTCTTCTTTCTAAGCGTAGATTCGTTATGAATGGTTTGTTGACAATATTTTTGCAAAAATCCTCTAAATTGCGGATCTTGCAATTTTTTTAAGGGTATGTTTGCTGCGACCAAAGCCTTGCATAAGTCTTCTTAAAAAATTTTCTTTTCAGACTTCGATTTTTCTAAAACATTTTGAAATGCGTTTATTACACTGAGCTGAACTGGGTCAGATTTCATTTTTTGTAACTTCGATTTATGCAACGGTGTTTTCAATTGTTGATCGATTTGGAACTTCTTTTCACGAACAATAATTTTTGCACAAGCTTTACAAAGGACTTCTTCTCCACTAAACTCTAATTCTTTGAAATCTTTAGTCCACGAAGACGTTTCCGCCACTTTAGACATTTTGAACATAAATTTGAAATCACTAATTTCACACTGAAAATACTGAAGTCTTTCGACAAACTAGAGCAGAAGTACGTATTACAACCCCATATAAATACAGTTTGTTAAGCAGGTAATAATAAGGCATTATTATCCCCAAAACAACTGGTGTTGCATCGTCTGCAATAATCTATTTCATCAGAGTTGTCTAAAAAGAACCAATAAATATACAATCGTTGATCAGAATTGGATCCTGTGTTCGCTTAAGTGCGCGGATGTAGCATCGAGTGGTAATGTTGACGATTCAACCTGCCTGGTGAAACTCATAGGTGAACTAAGACTGGAAATTGAACAAAAAAATACTTACTTGAAAAGAGTTAAACGAAATTCCTCCATCTTAGAGGATGAGGCGTTAGAGGCTGAAAATCGTTCTTTGGCAGAACTTTCAGCCAAAAATAACATTATAAGTGAGCTGAATAGTACTATTAAGTCACTAAAACTACAAATCAGTGATGGTCAGGGTACATGCAGCATGGATGCCAGTACACAGTCAGGGGGGCGTGTACTGGATAAGGAACAACAGACCTCATCTCCTGAGTTGTCTCACCGCCAAGTACAGACCGATTTAGGTGATGATAGTACAACAGAAATTATTGATTTCAAAGAAATTCTCAAAACACGGGAGAAGGAAATCGAACAATTTAAATTCAATACAACTACGTTTCACTCACAACTCACGGATCTTAATAAAATGATAAACAACATGCGTACAACTATAGAGAATCTGAATGCTGAAAATGACATGCTCGCTAAAGAAAACAAAGAGCTGCAAAATGAGGTACGTAATTTTAATTTAAATAATAGCTTTATCAAATCCACGGGTCAGCAAGGAAGAGTCACCATGAGGTCGCTGTCTGATGATGGTAGTGTGAAGTCTGATATGAGAAATTATTGGTAAAAACTTATATGACCCCCTGCGTAGTGTTTTTGATGACAACTTCAGGCTTCAGATCGTCTGTAAGCCTTATGCTAGGTTTAGTGATATAGTCTCGAATATGGATTGCTATGTGAAGAATTTTTCCTCTTCAGATTATGTCATGGTTTTGGCTGGAGTGAATGATCAAATTCTTAGTACAAGGTGTATCACTGCTTTGGCAAATAAGTGTTTCCACACTAATTTAATTATTTGTACTATTCCCGTAAATTATTCTTGTACGGGTACATCGCATTATATTGAAACTGTAAATTATAAGCTTCTCAATGTCACCTCCAGCTTGAAACATTTCACAAATAATATTGATGTTCTTGATTTGCATAGAATGTTTTCCATAAAAGACTTTAAATATAATAGTTATTATTTAAATATAAAGGGTAAAATAAAGTTATCATATTACTTAAAAAATATAGTGAGTACATATCACACAAGAAAGTCAGTGACCAATCTCAGACAGATTAAGTTAGATATTATGCTGAAAGCTTCAAATGTGGTCGATGTTGTGTCACTGGCCGCCGATAATGCCTCTCAAAGTGATAATAGTGGTTTAAATAACTCGGTTTTTTTAATAGACAACGACCCAATAGAAATAACTTAATTAAGGTATTGATTTCTTATCAGAATTGTAGAGGTATCAAAACAAAATTAGATGTATTAAAATGTAGTTTGTTAAATAATGATGCAGATTTAGTAGCCCTTACTGAAACGTGGCTGAATGACTCCGTCTACAATTCTGAATTTAACTGTAATAGAACTATTTTTAGAAAAGATCGCAGTCGTGTTTTAACCGGCAAAAAGCAGGGTGGTGGTGTCCTTATTGCGGTTAAAGAAGGCACTGTCGCCAATGAATGTGACATATTTGACCGCGATCTTGAAGCAATTTGTGTAAAAATTAATCTTGACCACGGTAATGTTGTACATGTAATAGTTGTTTATTTTGTACCCAATAGTAATGTTGATGTTTACAGAAGATTTTATACCTGCATTGAAACGAATATTGTTGACTGTGATTGTATAGTTCTGGGTGACTTTAATCTACATGGTTATGTAAATAATGTTGTCAATGAGTACAACTGCGACCTAAAAAATTTTTTATCCTTTACTGGATTTTCACAAATTAATGATATTAAAAATGTATTTGGTGTGCTTCTTGACTTAGTACTTGTTAGTCCCCTCTTGCAGAATTGCAGAGTGGATATTGATGATGATCCACTGCTGCCAATCGATCAGTATCACCCTGCCCTGGCTGTAATGCTTGATCGTGGTAATGATTGTAGTGAATGTAGGCAAATGCCTATTAAAAAATTTAACTTTAAAAAAGCAAAATTTAACCTATTATACAATCTTCTGTGTGATCAGAATTGGGAGGAACTTCTCGAGTGTGTTGATGTCGATGAGGCACTAACTAGGTTTTACGATATCTTTCATAACATATTTCTCCAATGTGTACCATTCTCTACCCAGGTAGGCCGTATGTTCCCTGTCTGGTACAATGGTGAGATTATAAGGCTGATTAAGAAAAAAGAAACATATTTTAGAAAGTATAAAAGGCTTCAGTCTTCTTATTGGTTTAACAAGTATAGAGACGCCAGACGTATAGTCAAAATTAGAATTAAAACCTCCTATACCCGCTACTTGGCACGAGTTGAGAATAGCTTGAATGAAGACCCAAAATTCTTCTGGTCCTATATTAAGGCTCAGAGAAGTAACTCTGATATTCCATCTGAGGTTAACTATAATGATGACCGCTTTGCGGGTGCAGCGACTATTGCTGATGGGTTCGCTGAATATTTTAGTGCTGTGTTCTCTCCCGTGGAGACCCTTGATGTTGGTGAATGTGTCCCCAAAGATCATTTCTGCGTACTTCCTATTACCAACGATGAGGTGCGCATGGCGATTAAAAAGCTTAAGGGTAATAGAGCCATTGGTCCAGATGGTCTCCCCGGTTACATAATTAAGGGCTGTGGTGAGCTACTGTTGAGGCCCCTTGTCTTTTTGTTTAATCTCAGTCTCCACACTTCAATTTACCCCAAGACGTGGCGTCTAAGTAAAGTTATTCCAGTACATAAATGTGGAGGTAGACAGGAAATTGTAAACTATCGTCCAATCTCTATTATTAATGCTGTATCTAGGGTATTTGAAATTGTCCTTTTTAATAGAATCTATGAGGAGGCGAAAATGTACCTTTGCAACTCTCAACATGGATTCCTTCCAAAAAAGTCTACCATGACGAATCTTTTGGTCTTCTCACAATGCCTTCATGAGGCTATAAATAATCAATCACAAGTGGATGTAATCTTCACAGACCTGGAGAAGGCTTTTGACAAGATAAAACACAGTGTCATAATTCGGTCACTGCGTAGCGCAAATGTTTCTGAAAACTTGATTCTTTTGATTGCTTCGTACTTGGCTGATAGGGAACAGTATGTGGAGGTTAAGGGTGCAAAATCGAACGTATATACTAGTACATCCGGAGTTCCCCAGGGATCCAATCTAGGGCCCCTACTGTTTGTGGTCGCTATGAATGACATGTGTAGAGTTGTCAGGTGCTTAAAGGCATTGTTGTTCGCCGATGATTTTAAGCTGTTTCTGGAGGTTTTATCTCGTGACAATTGTGAATGTTTGCAGGAGGATCTGGACAGTGTGGTTGAGTGGTGCTCTGTTAATGGTTTCAACATTAATACCAATAAGTGCTCGTGTATGACGTTTTCCCTCAAGAAAGAAGTCCTGACCGAGAGCTATACAATCAACAATGTTATATTGGAGAACTGCTCCCTTCAGAGAGACTTGGGTGTCTTATTTGATAATGGTCTGAGCTTCACCGATCATATTGTAACAAAGATTAATGAGGCACACAAAATTATGGGTTTCATTGTCAGATCCACCAAGCACTTCAGTGTTGACATATGCCTCAAATTATTTGACAGTCTTGTGTTGCCTAAACTGGAGTATGGTAGCATAATCTGGTCACCCCAGTATGAAGTGTGGTGTAAATCAATTGAGAGAGTGCAACGCAAATTCTTAAAGTATACGTTTTTGAAAAGGTTTGGATACTATCCCAACCAGGGATATGATCATGGTAACCTCTTGAGTTTGTTTAATAGATTATCCTTAAAGAACCGACGTATAAGGGTCTGCCTTGTTTACCTTTATAAACTCTTGAATAATAGTATAGATTGTCCTGATATATTATCACAACTGCCATTTTCTATAAATCGTAGCAACACAAGACAACGGAAAATGTTTTACCTGGATTTTCCTAGAACTAACTTATATAAAAATTCCCCAGTCTATCGCATGTGCAATTATTTTAATTTTTATGCTAGTGACATAGATTTGGACACCACCAGTCTGTTACAATTTAAAAAGATTATTAGTGATAGACTTCTAGCTCATCAAACAAATGAAATTAATCATATTTAGTAATTAGATTAGGTATGTAGAATTAGTGGATTTATTAGTATCTGTTAATGGCCATTTTGCTGTAGATACTGTATGAAATAAATAAATAAATAAAATAAATAAATAAATAAATAAATAAATTATTAAATGGCAATAAATAACCCCTAACAATATACTTGCAAGCCCCGGAAACCCCCAATAAATACCTTGTGTAAAACCTTAATGTAAATATTAATTATTATATAATTATCTTCAGATTGGAAAATCCCTGAAACAAGTGCCGGACTGGACATTAAACCTATGAGTCTACAAGTTTTCATAACTGCGCATTTTCAATTTTTTGATAACGCCGAAAACATAAAAATATGCTCATAAAATAATAATTTGGGAAAATATGCATTTTATTATAAAATTGACAAAATATGCAAAAAATGCATGTTTATGCACTTTGCATATACTTCGCCATTTAATAATGACTAATTTATATGGAAATTACGAACTAGTGGATATTTTACTAATTTACAGGGACTGTCGTCAAAATGCCGTTATCGCTTCATAGTAATATGCGGAACAATTTCAATGTGTCTGTTTCGCTTTGACCCAACTGGAATTGCTATTACGTTAAGCACCATAAAAGATATATCAGATAAGGCGATAGAAACAATAGAAATAAATACAATAAAGATGCTTTTTCAGTTAAGAGTTTGCAGAAACTTCCCCACAGCAATTTATGCACATAAATAAGAGTAAGTTCTTTATTTTGTGAAAAAAAGCGAAACCTTCTATTGAATTTTAAATCAGCAATACCTACCTGCCAGCTTTTGCACATAAAATATATCCGTACGTTTGGCTGAATTGCTGATATTTTAGGCAAATATAGAAGTTTCTAACCGTAAACTGCATGTTATTTCATGTAACTTATTTAATATTTCTCTAAGAATATAACGACCGCGTTATGTGTATTGCTCTTCGGTTGCGGGAGTCCTCGGAACCCGATAATTGACATTGGGTGACACCTGCTCGAAGCTGATGATTTTTACTTGGGGTGACATGGCCTGTCAAGGATGTGAAAGAAGAAGGTGGAAAATAAATGGGAGTGGAGTAGATATTGATATTAGAAAGTGCTTAAATAAATAAAAATATAGGATCATTAATTAGACCAGGTTTCTTTATAATTAAGTACAATACAAATTGTAGCAAGGTTTATTTTTAACATAGATTAATTATTGCAACTACAGTAAAATCTGTCAATAGCGACCACCCTTATGGAATCAAATGTAGGTCGGTTAACAGGGGTGGTCGATTAATAGAGAAAAATTAAAACAACAGGTCTGCATTTTACAGTACTTGTTTATTCATAAGTATCTACATTCTACATATACACTATCGAACATAAGTATTGCAACAAATTGAAAAATCAAAAATTTGCATAATATTTAGCGGACCAACGAGGACATTGTTTTTCGAGTTGGCCGTGATCATATCTGATATAACAAAACATTATTCCATCAACAATTACGATTTCAGTAATTTGCTGTTTTTTAAACGACAAAAGTAATGCAACAAACATATTTTATTGCATTTGTGTAGTGGTTTTGGGAGTAAATCCTAGCTTGCAACTTAAAATTTGTTAACGCCAGTTCAAAGAAGTATTTTTGGAAATGGGAAAAGGAATTGCTGTGTCCAAAGATTTAAGATCAAGGTTATAGCTAACAATGGATATTATGCTATTGGTTATTAAACTTGTGTATATTTTTAAATTGTTCGTTCTTTGTTTATTTAATCAGTTAACCTTAATAATAAAAAATATTGCAATACTTTTGTCGCCACTATTTCTTAATAAATTACTCTGAGAATTATTTACTGCATATGTGGTTTTAAATCCTACTTCAAAGAAGTTTTTGTTTCATTATCACAGTCTCAACTATTAAGAAAACGACACTTAAGTTTAAAGAAATATGAACATTTTTTATTAATTACAATTTAATTAGAATTATTTACTGCATATGTGGTTTTAAATCCTACTTCAAAGAAGTTTTTGTTTCATTATCACAGTCTCAACTATTAAGAAAACGACACTTAAGTTTAAAGAAATATGAACATTTTTTATTAATTACAATTTAAATTTGTTTTCAATTTGTTGCAATACTTATGTCCGATAGCGTATGTAAATAATTTTAAATATTTTTGTTTAAATTTACCAGAATTAAAATTAAATGAGATGAAGCCAATTTACCTATATGTATATACTGCACGTGCATACTAACATGTACAGAGTATCAATTTAAAAATTTTCAATGCAAATATCTCGAAAACTACAAAAGTTTTGGGTAGGGGAACTAGAATCACCATACTTTAGTCAAGGGGTCAGTCACCCCTAGGCGCCCCCACACCACCCCCTTTATTATACTTCGTATGAAAGGTCTCACTGAGCAGTATTTAGCTGAACAAGAAAAATCGATAGAAACGAAAATTTGTAATTTGAATAAAACGAAACTTTGTAATTTATAAAAATATTGAAATATTGAATCTTGTTGAAAATGCAGCAAATTTTCATCTAAGTTCCTATTTCCGGCAATATCCAGCTGATCTTCATTTGAAAAGAGGTTGCACTATTGTTTACAACAAAATGGAATGCATTTTGAGCATTTAAACAAATAAAATAATATTTCATTTTCAATTGTATTCAAATTACAAATTATCTTTGTATCGATTTTTTTTGTGCAGCTAAATACTACTCAGTGAGACCTTTCATTTGAGGTATAACAAAGCGGGTGGTGCCATTTAAAATTTTAAAGTGGTGGTGTGGGGTGCCTTGGGGGTGACTGACGCCTTGACTAAAGTGTGGTGGTTCTAGTTCCCCCTGCCCAAATAACATTTATACCAAATCGCGTTGTTCTGACTTTTTTAGTATTCGAGATATTTGCATTGGATTTTTCAAATTGACACCCTGTATATTATACAATGCTATATGTTTGCTTTATAATTCTAATTTTTTAAAACAATCAGAAATTAATGATTGCTTCATATTTTTTATTTCATTTTTATAAAATTAAGATTCACATTATAATAGCAATTGAGAAATATTATCACTGAGGACAAATTGCGCCATGCCACCGCAACCCATATCAAGGCGTTGGTTATGGTAATATTATTTTCGATTTCTTGAAGAGGGTAACAACTTCCATAAGTGTTAAAAACCTCTTAATAAGGTAGCTTCTGTAGAGCATTTTAAAATTGTAAATAATGCCTTGCTCCAAAGGTTGGCAATGTGCGAAGAATTGGGTGGAAGAAAAATAAGTTGGACATTATCCAGTGTATTATAGAGATGAAACTTTGCACTATCCAGAAACAATACCACTCTTCTATTCTGCTTCTTCATCTTGGTATCAAGTCTGTGAAGTCATGTTGTCATGATTAGATTAGATTAGATTAGATTAGATTACTTTTTATTGACCACATTCTGTACAATAAATACAATTTTATTTTAGCAAGTCACAAGTACACTATAAAATAATAAAATACAATAAGTCTCTAATATATGGACATACATGTTGTATCGTGGCAAGCAAAAACGAAGTTTTAAAAAAGAATTTTATTCTTACGACCAACAATAATTATTACAAAAAAAGTTACTACTACCTAGATTAATCTGAACTGAACTGTTTCTAAGATGAGCGTGTTTATATAAGATGCAATGCTGATCTGGTTCATTTTGTGTCAGCAGTTTTGATCACGTAGTTAGTTTTCTTGATACTTTATCAGTAATATGCTAGGTTTGATAAACACGTGCATCCTGTATAGATAAGTGACTTATAATATTATAAAAGATATACAGGGGGTAACGTATATAACAGCTCCATCTTATAAAAAAAAGTGATTGCTTTACAGAGCATTAACTTTTAAAAGCTAAAACAATAATAAAATGGTTATGTAATCAAGTGATAAAAATTCATAAACCTAAACATAATTTTTATTTCTATTTTCTGTAATTTCAATCGTTTCGTTATCGTCAATAGATTCACCAAGTCGAATGCTTGGACGTCTTCTAGGTAAAATTCTGGAAAATCTATTTCCTAATAAGGAAATTCCAGGTTTTGGACTTGGAGGAGGTGGTGGATTAGAATGTTCCACACTAATTCCAATCATTCGCCTTCGTCTACGACATTTTTTTAACACATAAAAAATTATAAAAAGTAAAATAAAGGTTATAGAAACATAAGTAAACCAAGGCGTATATTTATTGATTAAAGGTTCGTTAATCAGATCATCAAGATCTTTAGAGTATTGATCCAACCTATGTTTTGCGATCTCTAGATCTTCTAGATTAAGTTCTCCAATTTTAATTGGTTTTAGATCTAAAGTTTTGTGAACGTTTTCTGGATAATTTTTGCAACAATTAAATGGTACTTTAATTGAATGAGAAAAATTGTAATGCCATTCTGATACTTTAGTCATTGAGGCTTGAATTCTAGTTGTACCAATAAAAGCTATACATCCAGGTTGTAAAGTCATTATAGAATTTGTATCAATAATTTTAGATTATATCCTTACATTTAAAAGTAACAGGAGTTTGATCAGTTATTGCTAATAACCACATATTTTCACTAATCAGTTGTATTTTGTAATCTTGCGCGTACACTAAAATCACTTCACACTTTTTAGGAAGATCACTAAACATTTGAGTTTTTAAGAGCTGAGCTTCACAAATAGAGTTGGAGTCAATTGGATAAGAATAGAGATTTTTACAAAGTTTCACATTAATCATTACTTCTTTACAATTATCGAGGTTTGATAATGGAATAAATTGATCTGAATCGTCACTTTTAGCAATATATTTTTGGATTGTTGGTAATATATAATGAAGCTTAGTTCGATTATCTTTCGTCGGAATAGGGTATAATCGATAAACTGTATAGATTTCGGGTTCAACAAGAGGAATATCCAAAACAAATATCAATTTATCTGAAGTTTGGAAAGCCGCTAATTCTATGATATCTAAATAGGTAGCAATTTTTGCTTCTCTAGGTGCAAGAGGTAAGTTTATTTTTTTGAAGGCTTTGCGCTACTTTCTTCAAAGCCAATATTAAGTCTTTTGGTGTAATAATTGAAGTATGAATAATATTTAATCTTGCAAAGGTAACGGCATTCAAAATATCATTTAATTGTTCTTCTATAAAAGAATAAGATTCCATTAAGTGTTGGCAAAATGACATTAGCTGTAGCTTACTTCCTAATAGATCAATTTCATCCCAAAGATCGTAAATACTGGTTTCTATTGATTTTAAATCTTTGTTGAAAGTCTCTTCATCGATTTGAAGTTTTCTTATAGTTTCATTGAAACTTTTTATAACAGAGGTTGTTACCATTATTTGTTTTTTCATTAAGTTTTCTACTTCATGTTCGTCTTTCTCAATCTTGTTTATACAGTTACTGTAATATTCACCATCAGAGGCGTCTAGATTTCCGGTTATAAATTTCCAAATGCTTCCTACGGCATTGATCAATCCTCGTTTTCTTCTAGGTTTAGTTGAAACGTCTAACTCTAGCTCTTCGAATTTATTTTCTAATTCTTTAGAGATTTGTTTAAGTAAGCTAACGTGCGTATTTATGTCAACATGTACCAATTTCATAGGGGTTGTCTTAGGTATAAGCATTGCAATAATACTTTCTAGGATATTATTGTTGTTTTCGTAGATCTCTTTTAATCTAGTTATATCCTTATAAACTAATAGCGTCCACTTGTCATTTGACACTTTTAATTTTACTTCTCTTTGATAGTATACGCCGACATTGTTATCTATAGGCTTAAGCGTATAATAATATTTTTCTTGAAGCGTAAGCGTAAAGGAGAGCATGACCCTGAAAAGAAAAGTTAATCAGTTTGAGGTTCTATAGCAGTTTTATCATCTGGTTTAATGATAATATCGTCATAATAGAGTTTAATTCTGTCGAAATTGACTTTAGTTGTCTGCTTTGTTTCTAGGTTTTCTAATATTGCAGAATTTAAATGAATTTCTTTTATTAGAAACGGACCGTTAAATTTCTTTGCGAGTTTATTTTTTATTTGAGATTCTTTGATATATACTTTATCTCCAATTTTAAAATCTGTGTTTTCCTTTTTCACATGCTTATCAAATCTTTCTTTAGCTTTCTCTTTTGATCTTTGCGTTCTTTCTCTAGCAACTTCATAGTAATATTTGACTTTGGCGTTGAGGTCACGTATATATTTAGAAATAAGTTCTTTCTCGTTGTAAAGAGTTTCTGGGTGTCTTGCAGAGGTATGTCCGAAAATTAACTCGTATGGAGTAAATCCGGTCGTCTTGTTTAAAGAATTATTATAGCATATGCAAGCGTAAGGTAGTAATTGACAAGGGTGTTCTCTGGGATCTTCTGTTTTCATGACTCTTATCATTTCTAATAATGTACCATGAAATCTTTCCAATGATCCATTTGACTGTGGATGGTTAACACTTGAAAAAGTTAATTTAATGTCGTAAAGTTTACATAAGTCTTTCATAAGTTGATTATTAAATTCTCTTCCAAAATCGCAATGGATTCTGAGAGGTGTTCCATAATGTTGGAAATAGAGTAATAGAGTATTTACAACAGATTTAGAAGTTTTATCCATAAGTGGGTATGCTTGAATAAACTTGGTTAACTCATCTCGTACTGTGAGAACATGATTTTTTTCTGGAATCTCGAAAATGTCGATATTGATTCTCTCAAATGGAGTTTTTGGAGTTTCTGTAATAACTAAAGGATTGTCCATATTTTTCCTCATTATTTTATTCTTTTGGCAAATCTCACATTTTTTTATATAATTTTCAACATCTTTACTAAGACCTGTCCAGTTATATTTTTCTTTAATCCTTCGAATTGTTTCGTTTACTCCTCTATGGAAGTTTCTTTTTCCAGAGTGGTATTGATCGATAATGATTTCGATTTCATCTTGTTTAGGGGTGCTTACAATATTTTGACAAATGACTATCTTTAAATCCTTATCAGCAAATATGAAACATAACATTTCTAAGATTGGTAAGTCGATATTATTTTCAACATAGTATGTTTTAGAGTCGTCTATTTTATTCTGGGAATTTATTAAAATTTTAAATAAAGTTGTAACGGCGTCCTCGTATAAAAAGGGTAAGGTTATAAGATAATATTGCCTTTTATTTATGGATTTTGAGTTTAAAATATTAATTTTATCGTCATCAAATTTTGGATGTTCTTCATGAAAGTCTTCAATTATTTTATAATGCAAGTCTTGTAGTTTGTCTTGTTGGAAAACTGCAATAATATTTTTATGTTCTTTATCTAGGAGTTGATTATTAGTATATCTTATCTTCGAGTAATCAATTAAAGATTTCGATTGATATAATTCTCCAAATCTTTTAAATTCATTTTCCATCGTTTGGGGTGACATAAGTTGAGTTTCATCGTCCTCTATTTCTGTCGAGCTTGATTCTGGATCTCCTTGAATATCTTTGTTTAGAGCTATCACTTGTTTACAATGATTTATCTTTATTCTACTTAAAGCGTCTGCATTTTTATTTATTTTTCCAGGTTTGTAGAGGATCTCATAGGCATACTCTTCTAATTTGAGTCTCCATCTAGCTAGTCTAGATCCTGGGGCTTTTATTGAGAATAAGCATGTCAGTGGTCTATGATCGGTTATTAATTTAAATTTTC
Source organism: Polydrusus tereticollis (assembly GCA_963920685.1). Lineage (NCBI taxonomy): Eukaryota > Metazoa > Arthropoda > Insecta > Coleoptera > Curculionidae > Polydrusus > Polydrusus tereticollis. The sequence continues at coordinate 79,973,162 of OY987329.1, read as the reverse complement.
TTCCATATAGATAAGGTCTGAAGTGTTTGACCGACCAAACGATTGCTAGGAGTTCTCGTTCGATGACGCTATATTTAGTTTCTGCTGGACATAATGTTCGTGATGCATAGGCAATTGGTAAATCTTTTCCAATAGCCCCTTGAGATAAAATTCCTCCTATGGCAAATTGTGATGCGTCTGTCGTTAGAACAAAGGGTTCTTCGAAATTTGGATATATCAAAATAGGTTCTGTAGTTAGATGTTCTTTCAAGTTATCGAAAGCTTTTTGACAGTGTCGATCAAAATTGAATAGAACGTCTTTTTTCAATAAATTTGTCAAAGGTTTGGAAATTTTGGCATAATCTGGAATAAATCTTCTGTAATATCCAGATAGTCCGAGAAATGATTTGACTTCTTTTGTATTAGTAGGTATTGGAAATTCCTTAATAGCTTTGATCTTATTAGGATTTGGTTTAACTCCATCTTTTGTAATTAGATGTCCTAGGTAGGCGACTTCTTTTCGGAGAAATTCGCATTTGTCAGGTTGTAGCTTCAGGTTAGCCTTTCTGAGCCTGGAAAATACTTCCTTAAGTCTGAGAATGTGTTCGTGAATGGTTCCGCTATAAATAATTATATCGTCCATATAGACAGCGCATTTTTCATTCTGGATGCCCATTAGGATGCTATCTAGAACTCTCTGGAACGAACTTGGCGAGTTCTTCAAACCAAACGGCATACGAAGAAATTCGAAATGTCCATTCTCCACTGAAAATGCTGTCTTCTCAACGTCATTCGGATCAACTTCAATTTGGTGAAACCCTGATGCTAAGTCCAATGTTGTGAAATATTGGCAATGTCCTAACTGATCCAATAGGTCAGAAATATTCGGTAGAGGGTATCTGTCGTCAATTGAAACATCGTTGAGTTTTCTGTAATCGATAACAAGTCTGTATTTTTGCTTTCCGGAGGCATCCATTTTCTTTGGTACGACCCATACTGGACTTGACCATGGTGATATTGAAGGTTGAATAATTCCTTGATCTAGCATGTTGTTTATCTGTCTTTTCACTTCTTTCTTATGAACATATGGGTATCTATAAGACTTTGTATGAATAGGTTTAGCATCTTTAGTCTTTATAGAATGCTTAATTTCACTTGTGAAACTAAGTTGATCTCCCTCTAGATAAAATATATCAGAAAAATCTAAACACACTTGGGTAATCATTTCTTTTTCTTCTATGTTCATATGATCTGTTCTTAATTGACTTATTATTTCTTCTTCTCTATTGACTATTGGTAAAACTTGATTATTATCTTGATATAGAGTTTGGATTGAAGTGGTTTCCTTAATAAGTGGTTCAAAATCTAAGTTGGAAAAATCGATTGTCATGGATATCATATTTATATTTAAAATTGATGTTAAAAATTCGCCTTTTTCATCAATTTTTACTATGGCATTGGGTAGTTTTACTTTATCTATACATTGGGTCAATAATATTGCTTCCGTGTTTTTCAGTTTATTAGTTTTTAATTTAAAGATTTTCTCGGTTCGAGGTTCAATAAAAATAATATTACTAATTGGTTTTTCTTTGAGTTTGAACTCGTTAGACTTAATAATTACGGAATTTACTTTATACATAGGTAGTACCTTAAAGTTAGTAATCAGCTGTTTTTTATTTAAATCAACGATACATTGATAATGTTCTAAGAAATCAGATCCGAGTAGTCCGTCGAACTCAATGTCTAGGTCGTAGATAAAAACTTTATGTGGGTCATTATCAACAAAAGGAATTAAAGTTGACTGTGTAATTAAAACGTTTTCATTTGTAATACCTTTTACTACTAAATTTTCAGAAATTCGTGTTTTATAATTTTCACAAGTTTTGGGTTTAAAAATGGAAATACCTGCGCCAGTGTCAATTAATATTTTAAATGTTTTTGACTGATCGTAAATATAGTAAAGGTTTTGGGAACTTACTGTATTTAAAGAAATTTCTGTTCGGAAAAATTCAAATTCGGGTCGAAATTGTCTTGAACTGTCATAGTTTGAATTTGTTGTGTCAGTTCTGACATTTCCGAGGCATCTTTTAGAAAATTTACGTTACTCTGGGGAAAATCTTGGACATCGCTACACTGAGCAAAAGTATTATAATCATTACACTGAGAAAAATTTAAATTATCCGGGTAATATTCAGTATTTAGACAAGAGCTATTATTTCCTGAAAAATAATCATAGCTTTCAGCACTTTCATTGTAATTCGAGGTTTCAAAATTATAATCATTAGCATATTCGGTAAAAGGTTCACTTTCATTTAGATGATGTGTTTTTTGCGGATTAAATTTTTGTTGTTGATAAAAATTCTGATTGGATGATTGAGGCTGTGCCCTGTATTGATTATTTTGGGCAAATTGCGGTCTGACTTGATTATTATTTTGGTTTTGGCTGGGCTGTGCCCTATATTGATTGTTTTGGTTTTGTGTGGGCTGCGCCCTATATTGATTGTTTTGATTTTGTGTGGGCTGCGCCCTGTATTGATTGTTTTGAGGGAATTGTGCCCTAAACTGATTTTGATAAAATGGTTGCGGTCTATTTTGTACTTGTCGACTTTTACATTCGTTTATAATATGACCGTTCTTTTTACAAAATGAACAGAATTTTTGATTGGTATTTTGACTTGTATTTTGATTTGGTTTTTGTATTTTTACAAACTTTTGATTTTCAAAATAAGAGAGTTGTAATTCTCTTTTTACTTTATTAATGGCTTCTAACATATTATTAGGGTTTCCCGCTCTTATTAATTGACCTAATTTGGGTTCTAAGCCGGTTAACAAGGTATTAAGACACATGTTATTAACTAATATAATTTGAGCATCTTTTTGTTGCTGAGACAATGTTTGCTTTGCAATACCTGCGTACATTTTTGCGTTGTGCGTTTGGAGACGAGCAGCGAAAGTTAAAGGGTTTTCATTAGGTAATTGATGCATTCTTTGTAAATCTTGTATGAGTGAAGTTAGATCTCTTGGATCGCCAAAATGAACAGATAATAATTGAGAAATGTCTGCCCACTGATCTAGATCTCTAGAATTTATTAATTGAGCAGCTTTTCCGCGTAATTGATTTTTTATTTTAATGACCAATAACACTTGTTGATCCGTACTGCATATTTGATGTGCCCTATTACAAGCTTGGGTAAAAGTATTAAGCCCTATTTGGTCACCATCGTATTCAGGTATGAGGCAGAAAATTTCTGACAGTTTGTACTCTTCGACTGCGTCGGTACCTTCAGCCATTGTTATTTATTTAATAATTTTATTTATTAAAATTGATTAAAAAGTATAATCAAAGTGAGTTCAGACAGTCCAGGTATATAAAACTTTGGTAAAATTTGTGCGATTCAGATAAATTCACGTTAAAAACAGTTGCAATCAAAGTTAAAATGGTTTACTTACAGTAAATGTAGAAGCATTCTGTGCGACTTAACCTACGTTGGGGTTCTGGAAAGGATTCAACTATCCGACGTGCCAGGGATGTCACTAGGTGTTCCTTCCACACGTGGTGTATCTGCTGCTAGGTGCCAGGGATGTCACTAGGTGTTCCTTCCACACGAAGTTGTATCAGCTGCGGCGTGCCAGGGATGTCACTAGGTGTTCCTTCCACACGACGTTTTTGGTAGCTTCCACTCAGCGTCTACGTATAGTTGTTGGGGTGAGGATGTCAACGACAACAGGGTAGTTAGATCTTGCCCGCAGGCCACTTGTTCTACAATGAAGTTCGTCGAGGAGACTTAACCTACTTTTGTTTCTTCTTTTTCTGAAGATGGGTTACTTTAACCCGTTGGTCTCTTTGGACCCTTTTAAACTGGTGTGCTTCTGTATTTCTTCCTTCTTTGGACTTGAAATTACTGGTTTGTTCCAGCAAAATACTGTTAAGTTAATTGTAACACTTTGGAACTGGTTCTTGTTTGTAAAGAATTGGAATTCACCGCGGAATACGCGTTCAACACGATATCCTACCGACTGCGCCAATTGTTGTATCGTGGCAAGCAAAAACGAAGTTTTAAAAAAGAATTTTATTCTTACGACCAACAATAATTATTACAAAAAAAGTTACTACTACCTAGATTAATCTGAACTGAACTGTTTCTAAGATGAGCGTGTTTATATAAGATGCAATGCTGATCTGTTTCATTTTGTGTCAGCAGTTTTGATCACGTAGTTAGTTTTCTTGATACTTTATCAGTAATATGATAGGTTTGATAAACACGTGCATCCTGTATAGATAAGTGACTTATAATATTATAAAAGATATACAGGGGGTAACGTATATAACATACATATATCACACAAAAAATACTTATATAATATAAACGTATATAAAAAACAATGCGACTACAATAAACCAACAAAATATACAATGGCGGGATACTATTCAATATTAAATAAGGAAGAACACCTCTCCGGGTGGATAAGGGCGTCCGTGTACTCACGCACCGTGTAAAATGCATTGGATCAGAGAATTTTTTTTAAAACTGATTTGAACGCAATAAAATTAAGATCTTTTACTGCTACGGGTAAGCCGTTTTAGAAATCAATATTCAAACAATTTTTTAAAGTTTTATTAAGCCGATATCTAGGGGCTCTAATTAAATTTGCTGATCGAGTATTATAGTCATGATAAGAAGAATTAAGTTTAAATTTGGACGCGCTTTCATGAATCTCTAAAAGTTGATAATATAATATATACAATGATGGCAGTGTCATTATTTTTAAATCAACAAAATAACAGATCATGAAATCCCGCACCAGCAATTATCCGAATCACCCTCTTTTGAAGTCTAAATATAGATGGAGCATTTGAAGAATTACCCCACAAATAAACTCCGTAAGAAATGTGACAATGGAACATAGAAAAATAAACAGTCAACACTGAGGAAGCACTAACCACGCTCTTTAGCCTTCTCACAACAAAAATCATTAATGATAGTCTACTCTTTAACACCGCTATATGAGCATTCCAATTCAGTCTATTGTCTAGGGTAATACCCAGGACTTTAGAACTTTTTTCACAGATATCACCGATTTTAGTAGAGAAAACTAGTTCTTGTGTTTTATCGATATTTAGTTTTAGATTATTCTGAGTGAACCCGACCATAGCCTCACCCATCCTCACATCCAGCAGCAGTTATCAAAGAAGTGTCATCCGCATAACAAACACTCTTATTTTGGAACAAGTACAAAAACAAATCGTTAATGTATACAATGAAAAGTAAAGGCGCAAGGACAGAGCCGTGTGGCACCCCACTCCCCACCATACACACCTCAGACACATCACCATTAACACACACATATTGCGTTCTAGATATCAAATAAGAGCTTAACAACTTAAGAGGCAATCCTCTGACACCATATTTTGATAGCTTCAAGACCAACAGGTCATGAGAAACACAGTCGAAGGCCTTGCTCAGATCACACAGGGCAAGGCCCACGTGTTCTCCCCTCTCAAGACCCTCGACTATGTCTCCAACCATCTTGGCTACTGCTTGCACGGTAGAATGTTTTTCACGAAATCCAAACTGTGATAAATGTAAAATATTATATTTTTCAAAGTACTGATTTAGACTATTTTTAATAATTATTTCAAATACCTTTCCCAACAATAGTATAATAGAAATAGGGCGATAATTCTCTGGTAAGCAAGCATCGCCATTTTTAAATAAGAGGACCACTCGAGACTTCTTAAAAGAATCGGGAAAAATACCCCGATATATACACATATTATATGTATAGGCGTGTCAATGGTTTCGCTAAAATCGTAATTATTTCCTTCAGAACACAACTATTGAGCTCATAAATAACAAAGCAATTTGACCTTTTTAGACAGGCTACAGCACGTTGAACATCACTCTCCACAATGGATAGAAGCGCAAAAGAATTTGACTCTTCTGGAATGTTAGATAACAAGGTATTTTGCAAGTCGTGGTTTATTTCAAGGGCCTTGACAATCTCAGAAGCCACAGATACAAAATAGTCATTAAACTCGTTAGATGACAAATCATTACTGAAGTGTGAGCTTTTATGATGATTTCCCTCAAAGTTTATAATTTTCCAGACATCATTAGCCTTATTTTGAGAATTATGAATATATCTTTCGTAAGCTTGCCTTTTTCCAAGGATTATAGAACTTTTATAGTCCTTTCTTAATGCTTTAAATAAGTCTTTATAGAAAGGGTTAAAAGAGCCATTACTTATAAACTTAACTGTTGACAGAGTTCCCCCTTTTTTTTTTAGTTCATCATTAAACCATTTGACAGGTGTCTTATTGGTAATAATTTCCCGTAGAGGAAAGTGTTCAAGTACTAAAGCCTGGCATCTGGCCAACAGAAATGTAGCCATATATTCCACACAACCCGACTGATAAAAATCCGTCCAATCAATATCACACAAGCCATCACCCATTTTACCAAGGCCAGCCGCAGTAATCTTTCTAAACTTACGATTTGTAGTCACGTGGTCAATGCTTAACCCAATATTAATATACTGACCATAATGGTCTGATAGGCAAGGATCAGTAACGCCTGATATAAAATTGTCCCGATCTATATTTGTTAAAATGTTATCAATGCAGCTCTCAGAGCCACCAAAAACCCTGGTATATTCCTGTATTGTGGCAAATAGTCCAAAACACTCAATAAGGCACGCAAATTCACACAATAAAGAGGATGTACCCCTGAAATTTATATTAAAGTCTCCGAAAATAAAAATTTGCTTATATTTATGAGTTAAATTGTCCAAGAACTGATCAAATAACTGTAAAAAAACCTCACCATTGCCAGTGCAAGACCTGTAAACTGTGATCACTACAGTGCTTTTGGCTACCTCGACAGCACAAAATTCGGCATCAAGTTTCCTCGAATACCCTTCCACATCTAAAATCTTACACTGCACACCAGTACGTGCATACACGCAGACGGCACCATGTATGTGTTCCTTCCTACAAAAATAAGAAATTAAATTATAATTATTTGCCTTAAAAGAGCTTAAAGTATCTTATTTGCACCAATGTTCGCTAAGGCAAACAAACTCATATCTTAAATTATTTAGGTATATAGAAAGTTCATCAGCCTTATTACTAAGGCCTTGTACAGGGACATTTTTTTAAGTGTCTCACCCGATTGGCGATTTTCCTGCTGACTATAATAAAAAACAAATTACATATTTCTCAATGATTTTCGATAAGGAAACCGAATTTAATGTCAAGAAATACATAGATTTACAAATTTGACAGATGAGACGTCATTTTGAATTTTTTTAAATGGCAACCTTCATAAACAACCACACGATTGAATTACATTTGGCGATCCGATTCTAAAACTATATAGTTGTTGATACTTATTTCCAGCCGTTTCGGAAATACGGGGGTTCCTAATTCGTCTCCATCGATTTTGTCTTTTAAGTGTCTCACCCCTTTAATAAATAGACCTTCTAAGCTGAACACCCTAATTTTTTCACAGAGACATAATTTCCCGTGAGCAAGCGATCTGCGCTATAGTCAAATCCGACAGATGTCAAAAAGTGACAGAGACGACGCCATTTTGAATTTTTTTAAATGGCAACCCTCATGCAATTCAATCGTCTAGTTCTAGTTATTTATAAGGGTTGCCATTAAAAAAAAAATTAAAATGAAGTGGTCTCTGTCACCTTTTGACATCTGTCGGATTTAACTATACCGCAGATCGCTTGCTCACGGTAAATTATGTCACTGCGAAAAAAATTAAGGTGTGCAGCTTAGAGGGTCTATTTATTAAAGGGGTGAGACACTTATAAAAGACAAAATCGTTGGAGGCAAATTAGGAACCCCCGTATTTCCGAGACGGCTGAAAATAAGTATCAACAACTACCTATATACTTTTAGAATCGGATCGCAAAATGCATTTCAATCGTGTGGTTATTTATCAGGGTTGCCATTTAAAAAAATTTAAAATGGCGTCGTATCTGTCACTTTTTGACATCTATTGGATTTGACTATAGCATAGATCGCTTGCTTACGGGACATTATGTCATTGTGAAAAAAATTAAGGTGTTCAGCTTAGAAGGTCTATTTATTAAAGGGGTGAGACACTTAAAAGACAAAATCGATGGAGGCAAATTAGGAACGCCCGTATTTCCGAAACGGTTGAAAATGAATATCAACAACTAAATGGTTTTAGAATCGGATCGCCAAATGCAATTGAATCGTCTTATTATTTATGAGGACTGCAATTTAAAAAAATTCATAATGGCGTCGTATCTGTCACTTTTTGACATCTGTCGGATTTGACTATAGCGTAGATCGCTTGCTCACGGGAAATTATGTCGCTGTGAAAAAAATTAAGGTGTTCAGCTTAGAAGGTCTATTTATTAAAGGGGTGAGACCCTTGAAAGACAAAATCGATGGAGGCAAATTAGGAACCCCCGTATTTCCGGAACGGCTAAAAATAAGTATCAACAACTATATAGTTTTAGAATCGTATCGCCAAATGCAATTAAATCGTGTGGTTATTTATGGGGGTTGCCATTTAAGAAAGTTCAAAATGGCGTCTCATCTGTCAAATTTGTAAATCTATGTATTTTTTGACATTAAATTCGGCTTCCTTATCGAAAATCATTGAGAAATATGTTATTTGTTTTTTATTATAATCAACAGGAAAATCGCCAATCGGGTGAGACACTTAAAAAATGCCCCTGTACATTTATATGAAACAGCATGTCTACTGTCATCAATGTTTTTTTGCTCGAGACCCATTGGAGAGGTAACTTATCGATATGTGCGACCTTAAAACATCGAGGATTTTTGCTTTTGTCTATTATAAGTAGTTCTTCCTTCTCACCTTCCATATTTGCACAGAACAGATTTGTAGATCGTTGTTCTTCTTTCCAGTACACTTGTCATCTTTCAATGCAATGCACGATAGTAGGGACCTGTCTCATCTGCATTAAATACATCCCTTGGGGCACAACCCTTTACAATGGTCAATTGCCTTTCTTTCCAAGCAGTTACGTCTTCGATATTAATATCGGCTGATTAGCCACATATTTTCTTAAAGCTTATATCGTGCCAACGACGGAATTTTTCTAACCATCTATTTGATGTCTTAAAGTTTTTTAGTCCTAGGCATTGAGCACAGTCGAGGGCTTTAGCCTGAATTATGGGCCCGGATTTTGGTGCGTGCTTGTTTCGCGCCTTAAAAAACCAGTTAAAAACAACTTGGTCCACTGCCAGTCCTTCAGTTTTGGGAAATCTTCTTTTTGTTTGAAGCAACATAGTCACTTTGGTCTTACTTATTTTCAATTTCTCATCCAATTTCCTGGTACAATTTTTTCTCTTTCCTTAATTATTTCAATTTTTTCGCTTAAAAAAAGACATTTTCTTTTTCCCGCCAACTTCAAATATTCACGTTAGTCTCAAAACACACAAAAGCTGTTCAAAACAAAACTAATGTTAACAACCGATTTATCAGCCTTTAAAGCAAATTGAATCGATTCGCCTGCAATAAAGTAATTAGTGTAGGTACCTACATTTCCTAAGAATTGTCGGATTGAGTTTGACTGCCCCTAACAGAGAGTGATCTTAGCATTACTGTTTACTAAAGATTCCGATAATGAGTGTCCCCGGTCGTTTAACAGATGGGTCGGTAAAGGGGAGTATAAAATAACCGGTGGTTTAATTTAATGCAGGTGGTCGCTTTATAGAGGCGGTCGCAAACAAAGGTTTGACTGTATAAGAATAAAAGATTATAAATAGTTATCCTATTAAAACGTACGCTTTAAAAAGACGAATAAAAAAAGTCATACATCGAATAATAAAGAAAAGAAAAAGAACAAAATGTATTTAAATCATAGATTAAAAATTGCATAACCAGGAATAGGCTATAGAAAGGTTGATAATGCGCCTGGAATTGGAGCAAAATCTGGCCCAGGAAGCCAACATGTAGCGAAGAAGAAAAGCCCATATGTAATTAAAAAAGCGGATGAAGAAAAGAAAAATAGTTACAATGCCCTTAAATCGTTAGTATAAGGATATCCATTATTTATAAATGCATACTGAAATTGTAATTCACTTGTGTGTCTCTAATGACAAACTTCAAATTATTTAGAGTAGTGCAATAATATGGGTATATGAATAGTTCATCACCCAGCGCAACATGGAATGAGGTTTTAATAAAACGAACCGATTTTTTTTTTTTTTAATTATGTTTTATGGCTCTGGTTTACACCAAATGGCCAGCATCTCTCCTGTTTTTTTTTTTTTTTTAATTAAAATTTGCTGAGATTTTGGATTTTTACAATGCAAGTAACTATTAATCTAGTGTTTTTTCGATTATAGTACAGTATGGCCTGTATCAGGGTTAAAAAAAAAACAACCCTGTATGAAAAAGCAGAACAGCTTTAATATACAGGGTGTTTGAGAAGTACGCTCCGTAACGGAAGCGGGTCATTCCTTATGATAGTCCAAGAGAAAAACTTCATATGAACATGTGTCCGGAGTTGCCCCGTTTTTATATACAGTGTGTTAAAGTTTAAAAAAAATCGTTTTTCTTGTCATTTTTTTAAATATTCTTTTTCCGATTTTATTGAAAATTGCTACCGGTATTTATAATGATAAGGGGCTTAATTAGTCCTAACTGGATTAAATTAACATTATATATACAGAGTGGCAAGAAAGGTCGCGCATAATGCCTGTAACTTTTGAATTACCTCGTATACGAAAAAGTGACCATTATGAAAGTTGTTCAGTAAATTATTTCCCATATTTCTACTTGCATGAATTTTTTCTGTGATTTCTGGTTTGGTTGTCATTGAGACTAACTTACTTTTTTTAAATGGACACCCTGTATATGATTGCATATTTGGATTCTACTACTTTTGTGTATTTCAAATTTTTATTTATTTAAAATTGTAACAAACTTTATAATAACAAAATAAATAGCCTAGAAAATTGAACAACTTAACATCGGTATAGTAAACAAGTAAAACCTTTTCAGTGGATTAGGTGTTCAAAATGATCACCATTTCCTGCTCAGCAGAGAGTCAGTCGATCCCTGAACCTGTCTACAACGTTTAAAAGGAAGTCCTCTGGAATGGTCCGAATATCAGCACTAATTCTGACTTTTAAAGATTCTAAGTCATTTGGACGGTTAACGTAGACTTTGTTCTTTAACTTTCCCACAAAAAGAAGTTGAGCGGGGTTAAGTTCGGGGATCGCGCTGGCCAGTCAGTAGCACCTCTTCTGCCTATCCAATGTTCTGGAAATTGTTCGCTTATGTATTATCTAATATTTGCCCTATAATGCGCAGGTGATCCGTCTTGCTGGAACCATACCTGTTCATTTATGCCATTATTTACACCCGGTAAAACCATCCTGCAAGAAGGAATTATGTGATTCCTGAGGAGGTCCACATATTTTTCGCCATTCAAATTACTATCTATGAAAAAAGGTCCCACAATATGTCTACCATTTTATCCAGGTGGTTAGATGAGTAGCTGTGCTAGATCTCGCCATCTCTTTCACTTTTATTTTGAATATATTTTTTTAAATCTATAAATAAAGGCTATTTATTATTATTATTATTATTATTATTATTATTATTATTATTAACTTCTCCTGCTTAATCAAATTTTTCACTGACTGATGAGACACATAAAAATCCATTGCCATTGGCCTGGATGATGAGCGCATGATATCCAAAGCTTTGTCTCTCCCGGTTGCTGTTTTAAGTCGACCTGATCTAGCGGCTTCCTTCACACTACCGGTTTCTCGACATTTTTTTACCAGTTGACACACCGTTGACTGATTTATTGGAGGCCTATTTAGATATAATTCATTGGAAAGTTAACAAACCGATCTCTTCGTATTTCCGTAACCGCTCATTATTAAAATTTCAACTCGTTGTTTATCATTCAGATGAACCATAGTGTAAACGAATTAGAAATCAGAAAACAGAAAATTAAACAGGAACTCAAAATTGACACCTCTTAGGTCGCTGTCATAAGAACACCTTGACTTAACTGGTGGATATTAGGTAGGAATAATTATAATTAGGAAGTTTTTCATTTTTGAGCTGTCATTATCTCGGAAACGCTTGCCGATAGGTGAAAATCAGAAATACAAAAAATTCAAAGTTTTCCCAGTAGAATCCAAATATGCAATCGTATGCAGGGTACTCATTCCATTTAAAAAAAGTAAGTTAGTCTCTATGGCAACCAGACCAGAAATGACAGAAAAAATTCATGCAGGTAGAAATGCGGGGAATAATTTACTGAACAACTTTCATAAAGGTCACTTTTTTAGAAACGAAGTAATTCAAAAGTTAGGCATTATGCGCGATTTTCTTGCCACTTTGTATATACATAACATTATCCCGTCTAGTCCGGGTGATTTATAGGATTCAAATGAGCCTTGGTCAATGTAAGCTACTTCTGCCAGTGTGTTTCCAGGAGAATGGGAGTTTCTTGCTACTTTCTGTAAAGGCCTTATCGCTTTTTCTTAGGAAAGAAGGAACACTAAGCTCCTCCGATAAAACTTTTTTAAGTACAGCAGCGTCCTTTGTGTTCTCCATACGCTCGCTGTAGTTTTGCCAGTAACTCCTTTGGAATTTCCTAATGGCTTTCTTGTAGGCCTTTAGAGCCTCCTTGCAGGTGCTCTTGTCTTCTATACGTTTGTTCTTTGCTTTATTAAAAAACATTCATATGTCTCTTCTTAGCAGACCCAAATCCGCGTTCCACCATGGTGAATATGACTTTTTGGCCGGTCTGTATATCGGGCAGCTCCTAATGAAAGCTGCATCAAGACTTTCTGTCAGCTTGTTGATCGCGCTATCAATTGAAGCCGTATCTGGCAATGCGAGATAATTCTGCAAAATTTGTCCAAGTCTGTTTTGGTAGGATTGCGAAATGTTTTAGAGCATTCATAGAGGCGCTGATATCGAACAGAATCCAGCGATGGTCTGAGTATGAATTCTCGCTGGATACTTTTCAGTTCCCCTACTCTTACGTCGCCAGATTTACTCGCAAACGTAACATCCTAACCTCCTCTCTATTCGCAGTAACAAATGTGACTCCTTGGCTAATTTACCAGTATTAATTGTCAATAAAAAATTATTAATTTATGTTTAAGCACTTTTTTGATTGGACACGCCAATGACAAAAAATAAGTAATAGATAATCTGGTTCTGAAGCAAATATATCAAAATAAATAACGCTTATTAAAAGCAATACACCTTATACCTTCTGGTAAAAATGTCTATAGACATTTAGATGTTTAAGAACGTACATAAATCTTTTTCCTAGCCGTTTCTCATCTTTAAGTGCTTGTTAGACCCGGAAAATTCAGAATGTTAAGCAAAACGGAGAGGAAATCGGAAAATGGGCATATTTAGGTTTCGTAACTTATATATTTATAAGTGTGTATACCTCTGCGACAGTCGGTATGATTTATGTGAAATAAATGCTCTACTTCGCAATATGTGTCAAATATTACCTTAACATAATATTTTAGTCATAATACGGATAGGTCGCGGGAAGAATCTTTCATTTGGGCGTCGCACTTAAAGGTACGCCACCATGGGCGTAGCTAGGATGGGGCAAGGGTGGCACTGCCCACGCTAGAAAAATAAGGAGAATTAATGAACTTCATTATTACGAGGCATCACTAATGTCTCATACGTTTTTCTTTAGTCCAACCGATATTCAAGAAATAAAGTTAGTCATTTTGGAAATAAAAAGAAAAATTTTACTGGATAGAATAATTTATCTATTAAAATTTTTTCATAATTACCTGTTCCTGTTATAAAAGCACTAGCAAAAGCAATATAATTTAATATCGTTTGTTTATTACTTAATAGTGCAGTCTATTTCATATGAACGTGATAATTTTATTTTGTACAAAATTTCGCTTTTCTATTTACTGTAAAATCTCTCAATAGCGACCATCCTCGGGGAATCAAATGTAGGCAGGTTATTAGGGGTGGTCGGTCAATAAAGAAAAATTAAAACAACTGGTCTGCATTCCACAGTGTTTGTTTATAAATAAGTATCTACATATATGTAAATAATTTTAAATGTTTAAATTTATCAGAACTAAAATGAAATGAAATGAAGCCAACTTACCAATATACAGGGTGTTAATTAATGTCATGCAGATATTTCAGAGGATGATGGTACTCGTCAAAATAAGAAAAAAATGCAAATAAATGCATGGTCTAAAACGAGTTATTTTCGTTATGGAGGGTGGCAAAGTTTTAATTTTTTTTCTCGTATTTTGCGTTTTCTCTCTTATATTCTGTGATAATTGTTTCAAACTCGGAACATCAACCATTTTTTAGAATCTCTACAATAAAGTATCAAAATTCTCGGTCGCAGTATACAGAGTGATAGATTTTCTTGAATCGGCTACAATTTTATCTTTCAGAACTTTTTTGGAGCTCCCTGGTATGAAATTTGAACTCTCTGTTCCTTTGTTTAGCGTTCTGGTCTCTTGCACTATTCTCGTATCTGTGACCGTTTTCGATTTATTTACAAAAATAGACATCGATGGAAATTAAGTGTAGGCGAAATAAAGCAGAGTAAAAAGCTGTTTTTATTTATATTTATTCTAAGTAATTATTTTCATTTTTTGTTAGATCAACCGACAGGGCTATCAACAATCAGATAAAAACAATACAAATTAAAAATAAATTAAAACAAAACAATTAATTAGTTAATCAAATAAAAATAAAACAAAATTATAAAAACTGTTGAAAATGTCCGCCCCTTGCTAAAATGCACGAATCAGGTCTTCGCCTCATGGACTGACGGACTCTGCCAAATATTCCAGGAGCATTGCGACTGATGTCGCATGAAGCTATTATTCTGTTTCTTAAATCCTCTTCTGTCTGGACTGGGGTCTGACTAATGCTTTCAGGTGTCCCCAGAAAAAGAAATCCAGGCTTTTTAGGTCTGGGGATCTAGGGGGCCATGGCTGAGGTCCCCTCGACCTATCCAACGGTTGTTAAAAATTTGACTGAGAAAGTTTCTCACCTTTATGCTGAAGTGCGGTGGTGCACCATCGTGCATGAACCACATTTGGTTTCTGACAAGAATTGGTACATCTTCTAGCAGCCCTGGGAGTTCCTCTTCAAAAAATTGACGATAAAATTGTCCGTTTAGCCTTGCTGGTAGGAAAAATAGTCCTATCAAATCATCTCCAATAATGCCGGCCCACACATTTACTGAAAACTGTTCTTGGAAATTATTTTCGCGTATCAAATGCGGATTCTCTTCTGCCCAAAAATGGTTGTTGTGAAAATTGTTTGTGGCATTCCTTGAGAAATTTGATTCATCGCTAAATAAAGTCTTGTTTTCAAATAACGGATTTTTGGCTAGGATTTGTAGGAACCATTGGCAAAAAACGTAGTGGAAAGTCACGTGGGACGTGGGAGAAGAGCTTGAACCCTTTGGATGTGGTAAGGATACATTAGGTTGTCTATTAAAATTTTCCAGACAAGCACAAATGAAATATTAAGTGTTGCGGCAATTTTTCTCGTACTAGTAGCAGGATCATTTTCTACTGCATTCAGGACTGCTTCCTCGACTTCAGGAGTCCTAACCGCTCTGTTTGCTCCTGCTAAATGAGTGGATTTCTTGAACGATCCATTTTCACACAGTCGATTATGTAGATTTGCGAATGTCCGTGGGTCAGGCAGTATTCGATTTGGATACCTTTGTGCATACAGTCGTCTGGCTTCATAACAATTGCCATCGGCAAGTCCATAGATTAAATTCATCTCTGCAAATTCTTGATTTGTGAATTCAACCATCATTAACCAGTTCAAAACAACTTTGAAAACGTCAAACAAAAAAAATATTTGTTACAAAATGTCATAAGGGCAATAAATAGAATTGACAATTGCCTATCCCAGCCTAATATTTTTTTTCTCATATTTATTATTGCGCTATTTCGCCTACACTTAATTTCCATCGATAGCTATTTTTGTAAATAAATCGAAAACAGTCACAGATATTAGAATAGTGCAAGAGACCAGAACGCTAAACAAGGAAACAGAGAGTTCAAATTTCATACCGGAATTCATACAGGGAGCTCCAAAAAAAAGTTCTGAAAGATAAAATTGTAGCCGATTCAAGAAAATGTAACACCCTGTATACTGGGACCGACAATTTTGATACTTTATTGTAGAGATTCTAAAATATGGTTGATGTTCCAAGTTTGAAACAATTATCACAGAACATAAGAGAGAAAACGCAAAATACGAGAGCTTTGCCACCCTGTATAACGAGAATAACGCGTTTTAGACCATGCAGATATTTGCATTTTTTTCTTATTTCGACGAGTACTATCACCTGCTGAAATATCTGCATGACATTAATTAACACCCTGTATATACAGTGTGTGTATAAAGTCTGGAAACGGCTTTATAACATCACAATTTATTGGCCGATTTAAACCAAATCTGGTACAGTTATGCAAGAGGATTTGACGCACCGAATGACGATATTGGCGTTGTTGCCAACTTTTTAGTTTGTCTGGAATTCGAACGAATTTTATATTTTTAAATATAACACCCTGTATATTTCTTCATTTATAGTTTTAACTTTAAATTTGTTCCACCTTTGGTATAACATACTTTGTTCCTTATATCCGTAGCTTTCGAAATAACGAGTACAATTTAGAAAAAATATATTTTTTATATTAAATGTTCAAACTGTTTTCCCTGTACAGCTTGACAGTGTGCTAATTGAAAATAAAATTTTTCAATCGTGTTGTAAATCATTACTGGCGTTATTAATTCGAATTAGTCCAAAATTCGACGCTGCAAATCGGCCAAATCTTGAGGTTTTGTGGTATAAACTCTAAACTCTAAACTTCAAGTGTCCCCATAAAAAGTAGTTGTTAGGCGACAAATCAGGGGACCTAGGTGTCCACTCGATTATACCCCCTCTACCAATTCACCCATTCGGAAAAGTATTCGCGCACGTTTCGTCCAAAATGGGGAGGAGCTCTGTTCTGTTGGAAGAATGTACTTGCATAATTTGGATCCATCACATTTTGTATAGTAGGCACTATTTACGTTTCCAAGAGTTCAAGGTAAAGTTGTTGTCTCAAATTTCCATCAATAAAAAATGGACCGATCTTGTGGTTACCCAGAAGCCCAGCCCACACATTCAATTTTCCAGGGGTTATGTATGAACTCCTCTCATGCAGTGGGGATTTTCATTTGCCCAAAACCTACAGTTGTGTCTATTGACTTTACCATTTAACATAAATGTTGCTTCGTCCGAAAATACTATAAATTTGAAAGACTGGTTATTTTTGTCAAACCTTGACATCATTATATCACAAAATTCAATTCTTCGCTCATAATCAACTTCTGATAACTTTGAACTACATGTATTTTAAAAGGGTGATATTTATGTTTTATTAAACATTATGGACGGATTTAAAGCAGACGTCACTTACGTGAGAAATTTTTCTTAATGAAGAAACAGGGGGTTTCAACAGCATGTTGTAAAATTTCTAAACTTTTCTCTTCATCTGCTACTGCTGGTCGTCTTGATCGTCGCCTATCTCTACAATTTCCAGTTTCTTCGAACCGTCGGACAGTTTTTAGAACAGCTGCTTTTGAAATTGGATTTCGGTTTGGAAATGCGTCATTAAATAGATTTTTAACCTCTTCGTAAGACCTGACCCTATCGCCAAATCCTCTCATCATAAAAATTGTAATTCTTTCACTTTCAGTTAAAGACATTTTTGCATGTAAAAATGACAGCTTTTATGACTTTACATCAAAACTGAACTGGTGATTTATTTATTAATAAATAAAACACAATTTGTTGATATTTTTAAAACACGTCGTTATTTCGAAAATTAATGATATTAGGAACAAAGTATGTTATACCAAAAGTATAACAAATTTAAAGTAAAAACTGTTAACGAAAAAATATACAGGGTGTTACATTTAAAAATATAAAATTCGTTCGAATTTCAGACAAACTAAAAAGCTGGCAACAACGCCAATATCGCCATTCGGTGCGTCAGAACCTCTTACACAACTGCACCAAGTTTAGTTCAAATCGGCCAATAAATTTTGATGTTATTAAGCCGTTTCCAGACTTTATACACACACTGTATATACTGCACGTACATACTAACATATATATTATACTATGTACTGTATGTTATGCCTTGAAATTCTTATTTTTCAAAATAATCAGAAATTAGTGATTGCATCATATTTTTTATTTTATTTTTATAAAATTCAGATTCACATTTTAATAGCAATCGAGAAATGTATGTCAAAATTGTTAGCATTATTGAAAAAGTGTCTCAAACTTGCACAGGCTTTAAATAGGCTTGATATTTTCGACACTGGAGCAAGTTCAGGTTCCTCTTACTCTGTCTCAGGGTTGGGAGTAGTTTCATCCGTGTCTTGGATCTCCTCAATATACTCGATGATAGTCAATTCTGCATTTTCTGTTGGGAAATCGTTATCAATAGAGGCAAATTGTTTTAGATTCACAAATGTGTCGTTAATGTTAGGAAACAGTTGTGCGAGCGAAATATTATCTTCTTCTTCGAATTCGTCAATAGTATCTGTATTACACATAAATCTTGCTTTCATAAAGTATTTATTTATTGTCACTGGGGGCGAATTGCGCCCGGCCACCGAACCCCATATCAAGGCGTTGGTTATGGTAATATTATTTTTGATTTCTTGAAGAGGATAACCACTGCCTATACATTGTAAAAACCTCTTAATAAGGTAGCTTCTGTAGAGCATTTTGAAATTCTGAATAATACATTGGTCCAAATGTTGGCAATGAGAGGTAGTATTGGGTGGAATAAAAATAAGTTTGACATTATCCAGTGTAATTTTAGGATGAGACGTTGCATGATCCAGAAGCAATACAACTCTTCTATTCTGCTTCTTCATCTTGGTATCAAATCTATATAGCTATTCAACTGCTTAACAAAATTAAAGAAAACTTATCTAATTCAGAGGTCATAATCTTTTATTATCCTACTCAAATATGTTTCACTTATCTAAATTACAAAACTTAATCTTAACTTTACTTCTCATTCCATATAATTAACCATCTAATACACCAAGTCTTCAGCCTTTCTGTTGTACTCATTTATTTGAGACTGAACTTATTTCGATGTTAAACTCGATGTTGGGTAAGTCATTCTTAATCTTATTCTTTTTTATTCTCAAATTTATATTATCCTTTCAGTATCCCCTGAAGATGAGTACTTAAGTACTCGAAACATGTCAGGAGCTTAAAAAACTTTTTTATGTTAACAATTAAACTGTGGAGCAAGCCTGCATTGTTTTATTTTATACTATATAGCTATGTTGTCATGATGTCTGCTGTCATCCACGCTTTTATGTTCGAGACACATTGGAGAGGTAACTTATCGACATATGCGCACTTAAAACATCGAAGATTTTTGCTTTTGTCTATAGGTAATAAGTGGGTCTTCCTTCCCACCTTCCATATTGGCACAGAACAGAATTGTAAATCATTGTCTTGCTGTTCTCTTTCCAGTACACGTGTCATTTTTCAATGCATTACAATGCAGTTACGTCTTCGATATTGACATCAGCTTATTCGCCACATATTTTTTTGAATGTTATATCGTGCCGACGATGGAATTTTTCTAACCATTTATTTGATGCCTTGAAGATTTCTAGTCCCAAACATTAAGCAGATTCGAGGGCTTTTGCTTGAATTATGGGTCCGGATATTGCTAAGTGCTTGTTTTTTATATCCTTCTTAGTTTGTTTAGAAGAGTCAGTGAAAAGTGAATTCTTTTATTGTTTGAAGGTGAGATATCTCACATCATGACGAGGGTGGAGACGAGGTAGGAGCTAGTATCTGGATAGCCTGTATTATTTTGGTGGATTTGAATGAATATGAGAATGATAATCTTGATTCTGTGACACGTATGTCCATTAGTAGTAGTCGATGATTAAACTGTCAATGTATTCCACAATTGTCGGTACTGGCTAATTGTTATGTAGAGTATGCGTAATCATGTATCTATTATAGTATCGATATTAGTTTTTTCCCGTAGATATGATTAAATTACAAGGGTTTCCTTAAACAATTTTTTTTTCATCTATCAATTATTTACTTTTTCCAACACTTTCATATAAAGTGAACATTATTAGTTCGATTTTAGGCTAGTAAAGTAGCTTATAACTCACACGTGGGTTATAACCATAACTCACTAGTGGCTTACGATTATAACTCACTGGTGGGTTGTGGTGAAATATGCATTAATATAAGGCTTTATCATAACTGTCTCTTGACTTGTGGGGAATAATTAATGAACACGCAAGGTTCGCTTCTTTTTGAATTTCGGCTGAAGTTCCTTCCATATTTTGAAAAACTACCCTCGAGAATCGCAAAAATAATAATTTTATTTATTGCCATCAAATCTTTATTGTTAATCAATTCCATAACAACAAAAACCACCTTAGCTTACTTTTACGTGGCAAATTTGTCATTCAAAAATATGTCCATTATAATGTAATACAGGGTTTTCCAGTTTACACTGAAACAATATAATTTTCTATTTTTTAATAATATCTGTCAAGTGTTGGATAAAGTTTTGTATGGCACTCGTGTGTTAAGTTATATAAGTCACTTGGGATTTAGCCCTCTCGGCCTACGGCCTCAAGAGCTAACCATTTCTCAGCGTGACATATATAACATAACACACTTATACCATAAATAACTATACAATACCTTTGAAACGGTTGCTATAAACATCATCATAATATCATAGGAAATATAAGCGGGCGATAAATCTCATAATGCCCGGTAATTATTATTAAAGAAAATATTAAACAAAATTTGTATTTATTTTTAACAATTTTTTTACATAATACGGATGTACAAGTAAATTCATTATAAATGATTCCAGCCCATTAGGGGATATTTTTGTGACCTGGCGAAAGAGAATCCCGACCAACAGGTAAACTATTAAGTTTTCTGGTGTAGTATTCCGTGGTATTATTGTGTTTTTCCTATGTTAAATGTACAATTTTTGAATTTTCCTGAGAAAGGAGCTGGACCAACTATAAAATTTTGCGGCGACTTGATTGCTAAGTTTTTCGATGTGCATGCGGATTCCTGCTCCATTTCAACATTAATTAACATATTTTCTTTTTCGGTAACAGAGCTAGCTATCATTTTTGCTATTCGGTTTTTCGACGTGATGCTTTCCTCTATATAACTCTCCGCTACGCTAGTACTCTTCCACTTTCCGGTAGCTTAAGAGTTGCAAGGGAAGCACCACCCTCGATAAGAAGTGTGGACGAGGTCCGACGTAGGCAATGTCCTGTATATTTCTTGGCGTTTTCTAAATTAAGAATTTTTGCTATGATTGAAGGAACACGTCCTAGTGTATTTTTACCCACATGCATTTACCATTTCGGTATGTAAGAAAAAATCTGCGTTCCTTAATTCCTTTTGGCCCTAATGCAAAGTACTGTCTAACCAATTTTAAGGCATCTGTTTGGTCTCCTTCGATTATAGTAAAACTTTTTGGCGTAGCAGTTTTAGTTTCTGGTACCTTGACAAGCATAACAGGCCCCTTATCCATAATATCATCAATGGTAATTTTTACCATCACATCCCGTCTTAGGCCGCCAAAAAGTCCCATTACCACTTTATGCAGCAGGCAGGTATCATTCGGCGAATTTTTGATAAAAGTTAAAACTTGTTCGCCTTCCAAAAGTTTTGGATTTTTTAGGAAGATGTCCCTTTGATTTAACCTTTAAAAATGCTATTAATTGAAAATATCTTGAAATATTAATGCTTTCCTTTACTATATTCAAACTTCAGCTGAGAATATTTTGTCCAAAGGCTATTTAGGGTATATTTTTCCGACTAAAATAAAGTAAAAATAATTAAAAATTGTTATTATCAATGAGCAAAAGGGTTACATATCAATTTTTGAAAGTAAACCTTCATTACTGTTTCAGTAATCATTAGGTATTTTACTTTCCATTGTAGAAAATTTTCATACTACTTGTCGTACAGGGCTTTAGCCTTTGCCAGTAACAGGTTTTTCTGAGCTTTTTCAGCATTTTTAAAAATATTTTGTGGAATTTCCATATTTTCGTTCATAAAACGTAAAAGCACAGAACAATAAAGGTTAGAGAAATGTTACAACAATGTTAAAGTTTCGAAACATGGGCCATCTATGAACCAACTGCATGGCTAACCCACCGGCAAAATATAATTATATTTTACCGATAATGTCATGATGGCATTATAGAAATCTGACATACCGACAGAAGAAATGCGCGGGAATATTTGAAAATATATTATAATTTTTAAACAAATTTTAGTTTTGATTCGATTTGACTGTAACATTACAGTTGGATTTCAAAAGATATATGTTTGGCAGGAATACACAAGCTGCTCGCCTTATAAGTAAATGTGAGCAGCTTGTGATAATTTGTAACCAATTTAAAAATATATCTTCTGGAATACAATTATATAGTAATGTTACAACCAAATTGAATCAAAACCTTAAAATTTATTACACATTAATTGTTTTTATTACTGTTTTTTTAATTATAAAACAATGTCTAGTGAATTATCATAATAAAAGAAAATATGATCAAAATAGATTTATTTAGAATATTTAAATTAAAAAGATACCTACATATGATTTAAGAATACAATATACAACACTAAAGTCATGATATTTTTAAGAAATTAGATTTTCTCACTGATAATTATTACAGCTAAGGAAGCCTAGGAGTGTGGTTAGACTGAAACCGAAAAAAAAAATCTTTTCAATTAGGATATAAGGTACAATAGGTACGAAAACTTTTATATTTTGCCCAATTAGAGTGAGGAGAGAAACATTGGCCAGTTAAATTGCATAGCAGGTGCAATGTAGTAATGCTGGTATCAGCTGTACCCTCCCCGAGACACATGTAAAAGCTTACACTCTCAAGGACTACATTCGAGGACACTGTATGTTCTACTGTATAACCCCATACTGTACGAAAACAAGTAAAACCCAATTAAAGGAACATATTTCAGTAAATACTCTTCATACCTATCACTAAATTTGCAAAAAATTCATGGAAAAAATATAATAGGTACTACCTATGTTATTCTTCCTATATTGGATTTTAATTTATTAAATGTCATTTTTTTATTAACTCATTAATGCCCAGGTTTATAGGTTATAGTTAACTTCATTCTCCTCTCCAGTTCATCTCAGGCTAAACTGTATTTTTGAAAATAAACCGAACTAACCTAAACATAAGTAGACTAAAGAATATCAATAACGGTATACATATATCCAATGTTTAACTACAAACAAAATGTTTGTCCTGTACCTAGACACAGACTAATTTAATAGTATTTAAACCAAAAAACATTTTTTAAACTTGTATTTTATAGAAGGCAATGCAGTAAGTACTTAAGTGAGTATTTATTTATTTCAGTTAGTGGCCGACTATATTATGCAAGTGATATCAGTATTTTGATACATTCACAGACAGTTATTAGAAACTACAAGCTACAGAAAAATAAAGATTACTACAAGCTGTTAGAACATAAGAGAAAGTGTAGGTGTATGTAAAAATATTAATACTTTAACTGCAAGCAAGGTAGGTAAACAGAAGTGACTCACCAGTTTTAAAAAATAAGGAAGGAACTAATTAATAACATTTTTACCCAGACACACTTTAAAAGATCATTATTAGAAAGTTGTGAATCTAAAACTATACTTATCAACTTACTTTAGTATAAATACTTACAATATACTTCCGAAAATCATCAATCCCAAAGCATGGTCGACAGCGAAGTTTCAGCTAAAAAATATCCCAAGAAAGAACTTACTTGCTCATGAAAAAATAAACTAAGGACTTAGATATCACTATAAATTTACCAAAAAGCCCCACTAATTCATTCCAAGATCAAATTAAACCCATTTTATAAAGAAAAAAGTCGTGGAAAAAATCACAAACGCGTCAGAAGACCAGACGAGAAGTAAACTGTCATTGTCATAAAATAAATCAGTGTTGCAAAAAAAAAACACTAGCTTTATAATGTTTTTGTAAGATTTTAACCGAAAATGATGATAGTATGAACTTAAATTAATTACATATCCAATTAAATCATTAAAACTTATTAAAGATATTCGATTAGCGAAGATTATTAATGAAATCTTAACTCGAAATAAGAAAACAAAAAGTTACTAGCAGTAACCGCCCCCCTGACATGAACTGCCCATAAGTTGCTTGTTGCCCTACTCTCGTATTTTAGTGACATGCCCCTGCGTAAAAGACGCTTAAAATAAACAACCCTTAGCAACCGTCAAACTTATTCTATGACAACCGATCAAAGCTCACTAAATACTAAAAATTGACGAAAATAGTTAAAACAAAAAATGAAGGTAGCATTTATCGGGATAAATTAAAAAAAGTGTTTACTAAAGATGACACTTATTTTTTATGACCTACAATGGAATATTATTAGTTCGCTTAATTTCCTGACAGGATGGTAATATAATAAAATGTTATTCAAAATTTTCTTGACCGTTTTTTTTTTGCTGATGACTGTATTTAAACAAATCGTCTTGAGAACACTTTTGTGACAGTAGCATCACCTATCTACTTATAAACTTACAACAAGTACACTTAAACAATAAATTTGCATAATAATATTATTCCTGACTTTAAAATAGGTAAGGTTACCAAGAATTTCTACTTTATAACTCAAACGGAGCAAAGCATAATACAGCATTACATGTTAAGAGTTCAATATAACATTAGCAACGTTAGAAGAACATCACGACGCTTCATGTAGGATCCTTTTTTGTTGCAAAAACTTAAATTTTAGTATTACTTAAGCTAAGAGCTTGTAAATTACAGTACAGTAATATTATATTTCGTTTTGAGTACCACACAATAATTCATTAGGAAACTCGAAAAAGGTAATTTACGTAAGGCGCATCTAAACTAAAAATAAATCATAGTCATCGCTTAGTATCTAGAAACAATTATACAAGAGAATGAAATTCTAGCAGCTAACAATATGATAAATACTAGCAAAACTAACCAACAATGGCGAGACGAAATATTTAAACACTATAGCAGGTTTTGTCGGTACATAATAATATGGTTTTTAATTTGGTGTGAGAATCCGACTTAGCGAGTCAAGTGTATTTAATATGAAGAAAAACTTCAGGCTACCCTTATAATTCTGAAGGTGTTGATAGTTTTTCTATAGTTTGGTGAGTGACTGAAAATTGTGCTCCATAATAGGCAGCATTTTAAATATGTAAAGACAAGCACACCATTTTCACGCAAAAATGCTAGGGGAATCGATTTCTCTGCTAGAAAATGTGATTCATACATGCACGAAAAGTTGTTTCAAAAAAATTTGAATTTTTCATATTAGAAAATCCTCAAATTCCAATTTTCGTCCAAATACAGACATTATTTAAATTATTTACGAAAAACAAATATGAAAATAAATTTTTAATACCTTGTATCTCAAAAATAAAGGGCTTGCGGACCCATTCTTACATGAACTTTTCACCTTATAAATAACTGAGGAATCGTCCTGTAAAATATCAGACACTTATTAAATAACACGCTGTATAGTGTTATCAGAGCATCACTGAGATGCAGTGGCGTAACTACCGGTGTTCCATGTGTTCCAGGAACACAGGCCCCCCAGCTTTGGGGGCCCCGGAGGGGCCCTTAAAAGTCGGGGATCTGGGAAATTTCAGAGAGCTGCACAAATTCTTGTGGTCAGCGCAAGGTTTTTCGCAATCTTGATCTTTGGGGGCCCCTTCGGTGCCCCAAAAGGTCCAGATTACGGAAGATTTTGAGAAATTGAATATGGTCTTATAAAAACAAAATTATTGTACTGTTGTATTAGTTGTCTTTGTTAGCCATTGTATAAGCTGACGACCGATATGGGGTTTTTGAAAAAGCCGCCATTAAGTAGTGCCATCTGCCTAACTTAACTTTTTGTCCGGTACTAGGAAATATCGAACTAGTACTCGATACCCGAATTTCGAGTGATCGAACGTTGCACATAACCCATAGAATAAAGAAACAACCTCGAAATCTTATCATTTCATGTGAGTTACGTATATTTGCGTATATTCGTGCTTTGTGTACCATCAGTGAAATGTGTGTACAAAAATTTTCGTCGTTTGTCGGTCAAAAGTAAACAAGAATTCGAGTCAAAAATGTCAGGTTCGCGGCCTCAACCTCGTACTTATCTATCAGGAGCACAAAAACGCAAAAAAGCAACAGAAGCTTTAGAGCAGAATAGAAAGCTGCCAAAAATAAATGCTTATTTCAAGGTTAGAAATAGTGAAACTACAATGACTACACATGGCGAGGATAAAGGTGAGATATAATTTGAAGTTTCTGTAATTTTGTATTTAAAATATTTGTGTACTTTTTGATTGGCTCGTTTTTCTGAAATCGTTACAGCCTGCTGTCTGTATTTGACCATCCCAGTTACCGTCGCAAAAGCAGAAAGATCATTTTCGAAATTAAAGATAATAAAAAATTATCTTCGCAATACGATGGGAAAAGAAAAATTGAGCTCGCTGGCTCTAATTTCAATCGAGAATAATATAGCGAAAAATATGGATGTAGAAAACTTGGTGACAGCATTTGCAAATGCAAAAACTCGAAAAATATATTTTTAAATGTAATCAAGTATGTAATGTGTCTGTCGGCTGTGAATAAACTCATGCTCTACGCTCAAAAATGTATTTTTTTTTATAAATAAGGGGGGGGCCTTTTCTCGCCGAACACAGGTTTTCTCAACGTAGTTACGCCACTGCTGAGATGGGTGATGCCAGGTCGTACCTTAGGCTTACATCTACTCTTAATTAACAAAAGTTTCAAAATGTTTCTTGTATTTGAAAAGGATTTATAAATAATAACATCGTAGGTCCAAAACACCTCTATAACAATCATGCCTTATTTTTATACTCTTTTATATACAAGTAGGTATATAATATTAATGATAGTGGCAGTATTCAATTTTTGCTGCTCATACAACCACCCAATTAATAAGATAAATAAAAGATTATTAAAGCACGAAAACAAAAAATACTAATAAAAAAGTACTAGCATATGAAATACAATTTTTAAATATCTAGCATAAGAAAGTGAAGTTAACAAATTACTGTAAAATAGCAGTGTACCCACTATAGTTTTTAAACTAATATGTATATAAAAGAAATAATTATGTATATAAAGGGTATTCCATACTCGATGGTACGTTAGAAGTATCTGGAGAACGAAAAGAAAAATTATTTTGAAATCTTCACTACGGCCATAGGAGGCTGCGCTCTAGATTTTAAAAATAATTTCGCGGTTGCAGTGGTGCCAGATCTATTGATAACTGACATCAACTTTGGAATTTTAAATGGGACCCCTGTAGTTTATTTTATTTTTAGATTCTACGAAGCAATCTAGGTTTTTTTTGTATAGGATATTTATCCATTTATTTTGCCGTTTCTTAAATATTAATTATTTTGTGTCTTTTTTTTACCGAAACTATGTGAATTAAAACTTCAATATTTTCGTCTTCAGATGTCAAATCAACGTAACATTTTAACATCATTTAGTCAACATGTGGTACTTTAATTTTGGCAACATAGAATCGCCGACTTCTATACAGAGTGTCCTAAAAATTAATTGCAATGCAGATTTTATAAATTTGATCAAAAGTCACTTTTTTAAAATAGAACACCCTGTATATTTTCGAAGTGTTGAATAGAGTGGACCAATTGAATTTTTTTCATATAGAGTATTCCTCTACCTATTTTAAGCCGCTTTCGATTTATAAGCCATTTTATGAATAATTACTATTCATATTCGAGAACTAGACATTAAAGATCTAAATCGATAAGTATGCCATGTTATAACAACTGCAATACATAACGATGGTGACATGACATGTCTTACTTTTTAGTTTGGGTTTGCTTACGTCAGATTAAGATAGCAAAAATGGAGAATAATTGTTATTCAAATGCGGATATATTAAATTTGTTTTATATTCATGGCGAGTGTCAAAGAATTGTTTCAAGAACCTGCAGAAAATTTAACGCTCTTTGCCGCCAATGAACCCACGGAAATTTCTCAGATTTGAGGGTAACTTTTTAAATTTCGAAAATGTACAGACTCCAAGATATCAATTTCTCCCTGTTACTGAAAACGAAGAAAATGAAATTAACGTTTTGGCGTATTTTCATGCCTATCCCCATGCTTTAATAACAAGTGCTAAAAATGATTTAGGAATAAATCGAACATCAATATGGAGAATTTTACATAAAAATAATGTGCATGGCTACAAACTAATTACATTACAGGCTTTATAAGCAGGTGATCCTCCAAAACGTGTTGATCTTTGCGAAATGTTACTAATTGGAACACAGGAGGATCCAGATTTTCTAAATAGAATTATATGGACTGATTAAGCAAAATGCTCACGCGAAAAAGTCTTTAGCCGTCAAAATAATCACTATTGGGCTGCAGAAAAAGATTTAGTTTTAATTTATTTTGTTTGTTGATGGTTATGCAATTAATTATCAATCTATATTTATGATGAAAATTTAACTTCTGCAAAATATCTCGAAATTCTAAGAACGACCGTATCTGACTTTTCGGATAATCTACCGCTTATCGACTTGAGAAAATGTTGGTACCAATTAGATGGAGCTCCTGCTCATTGTATCCGCGGATTTGTATGATATGTTTGAGGATAGGTGGATAAGACGTGGAGGACCATGGAGTTGGCCACCGCGATCTCCAGATCTTAATCGTTTAGACTTTTTCCTGTGGGGTAGGATTAAAGGAGTGGTTTATAAAACACCAGTAAATTCAAAAGAAGATCTAGAAAATCGGGTAAGGCGCGCTTTTGAAGAACTTAATCCATTAGACATTCAAGGAGCTACTACCGGTCATGTGATGACATGTATTACCGATTGCATGGTCAGCACTTTAAACATCTGACGTGAATTCCAAAAGTTTTAATTTACTGACAAAATCGGTTCTTTTAAGAACCACAATTCATTATGAAAGGAAATTTGTGTTGATCATGGCACACTTATCGATTTAGATCTTTAATGTCTAGTTCTCGAATATGAATAGTAATTATTCATAAAATGGCTTATAAATCGAAAGCCGTTCAAAATAGGTAGAGGAACACTCCATATGAAAAAAATTCAATTGGTACTCTATTCAACACTTCAATAATATACATGGCGTTCCATTAAAAAAAGTGACTTTTGATCAAATTTATAAAATCTGAATTGCAATTAATTTTTAGGGCACTCTGTATAGAAGTAGGCGATCCTATGTTACCAAAATTAAAGTACCGCATGTTGACTAAATGATCTTAAAAAGTTACGTTGATTTGACATCTGGAGATGAAAATATTGAACTTTTAATTCACAAAGTTTCGGTAAAAAAAAGACACAAAATAATTAATATTTAAGAAACGGCAAGAGAAATGGAAAAATATCCTATACAAAAAAACCTAGATTGCTTTGTTGAATCTAAAAATAGAATAAACTACAGGGTGTCCCATTTAAAATTCCAAAGTTGATGTCAGTTATCAATAGATCTGGCACCACTGCAACCGCGAAATTATTTTTGAAAGCTAGAGCGCAGCCTCCTATGGCCGAAGTGAGAATTTCACAATTATTTTTATTTTCGTTCTCCAGATACTTCTAACGTACCATCGAGTATGGGATACCCTGTAGATTGGATAACACAAAAGAAAAATGTTAATAAATATTGTATATAAACAAGTTGTAAATTATCATAAACTATAACGTGGACTATATTGAAACAAAAAAATGGCATATAGTTCAACCACTAACGTGGATGCCATCCGCCCGCGGGAGCCTTCCTGATACTGTCTGGCAAAGAGTTAAAAGTACTGCCGACTGTATAGCTGAATGGACGCTGAAAAAAGCATGGGTGTGCCTGAGCACACTCTACAAATCCCTGTGACGTGTTAGGACATTATGCACATCACAACCATTAGTTAGTTTATTGAGTCTAATTTTGCAAACGAGATGTAAGATATAAAGTTCATAGCGCTCCTTCATAGTAAGCCATCCTGTTTCAATTAAGTGTGATCAAATTGCGAATATTAATGCTAAATCTAAGACACACATTTTGAAGTTTCTGCAACTATTTTTGTCTTTTTGAAGGCACAGCAGGCTAGTAGACAACGCCACAATAACCTCGATGGGATAAAATTTAAGAGTTGGTTAGACGTACTTTAGTGGTAGTGTCAAGTAAATCTCTATGAATATAAATGAGTTTTAATTTACCATAATAATATGTTTTCTGAATTAATGAAGATATATTATCAGAATATTTAATCTCAGAATCAATAAACAGCCCTAGATTCTTACATGTATTTATGGGATTTATAACAGTGTCGTTAACAAAGATTTAAAACAAGGAATTTTCAGCTATAGAGGATTTGCACTTACCAAATGCTACGAGCTGACCTTTTTCTCGTTTAGAATTAAATTGTGGGACGTAGGCATGTCTAAAATTAATTTAACATCCTTGTTAATTTTTATTACTGCAGTGGCGACGTCAGCAGGTAAAAAAGACAAGTACAATTTTGTATCATCTACATATTGGTGTTACTCGCAATGATTGAGAAATCTGGAGAAATCACAAGTATAAATTGAAAATAGAAGAGGTCCCAAGATGCTGCCTTGAGCCACACTCCTGCTAACAAAGTGCAGTTGTGAAGGGCTATCATTAATTGGGATTACAGTGGGATCTGTTATGTTTCCAAAAATTGTAATGCTACATCACCAACACCAAAAAATTTTAGTTTTGTAAGCAATCTCCTAAATTCCGTCAGTTATGTTTACTTTCCACCACTAATACTTTTCATATATATTACGACGCCAGTGTAACGTTTTCCCTAAAATATTCTTGGGTGCCAGTATTCACCTTAGGATAACCTAAAAGAAACTGCCACAAGGCAACCTACTTACCCTTACTCTGCCAACCCTACGCCCTGGAGGATGTACTTCAGACAACAGTCTCTAAAATTGACCTATGTTATGCTGCCTGAAAACTCACCCCTTAGCTAACTCCACTCAGGGTAGGTTCGCTATTTTGTTTCTAGATTGAGAGGTTTAGCACTCTTATATAAGTAAGTTAGAGTCGAATCCTGAAGGCGCCACCTTAGTTTTATTTTACTTAAAAGCCTTTAAATGTTCTAGTGTTTGGCTTCAGAGAAAAACAAACTAGAAAAAAAAAAACGAATATGTCACAATCGGTTTTTAATAGCTTGCACAAGTATTTATGGGATTTATAACAGTGTCGTTAACAAAGATTTAAAACAAGGCATTTTCACCTATAGAGGATTTGCACTTACCA
The DNA here is from genome assembly GCA_963920685.1 of Polydrusus tereticollis. Classification (NCBI taxonomy): domain Eukaryota; kingdom Metazoa; phylum Arthropoda; class Insecta; order Coleoptera; family Curculionidae; genus Polydrusus; species Polydrusus tereticollis. Next base: position 79,941,714 of record OY987329.1, on the reverse strand, counting down.
AATGCTACGAGCTGACCTTTTTCTCGTTTAGAATTAAATTGTGGGACGTAGGCATGTCTAAAATTAATTTAACATCATTGTTAATTTTTATTACTGCAGTGGCGACGTCAGCAGGTAAAAAAGACAAGTACAATTTTGTATCATCTACATATTGGTGTTACTCGCAATGATTGAGAAATCTGGAGAAATCACAAGTATAAATTGAAAATAGAAGAGGTCCCAAGATGCTGCCTTGAGCCACACTCCTGCTAACAAAGTGCAGTTGTGAAGGGCTATCATTAATTGGGATTACAGTGGGATCTGTTATGTTTCCAAAAATTGTAATGCTACATCACCAACACCAAAAAATTTTAGTTTTGTAAGCAATCTCCTAAATTCCGTCAGTTATGTTTACTTTCCACCACTAATACTTTTCATATATATTACGACGCCAGTGTAACGTTTTCCCTAAAATATTCTTGGGTGCCAGTATTCACCTTAGGATAACCTAAAAGAAACTGCCACAAGGCAACCTACTTACCCTTACTCTGCCAACCCTACGCCCTGGAGGATGTACTTCAGACAACAGTCTCTAAAATTGACCTATGTTATGCTGCCTGAAAACTCATCCCTTAGCTAACTCCACTCAGGGTAGGTTCGCTATTTTGTTTCTAGATTGAGAGGTTTAGCACTCTTATATAAGTAAGTTAGAGTCAAATCCTGAAGGCGCCACCTTAGTTTTATTTTACTTAAAAGCCTTTAAATGTGTCGCCGATACGGCCCTGTGGATGTCTTTGCTTCGGCGGTCTGTGGAAAGATACGCTACCTTCAGAGCCCGAGTCAGAGTCGAGGTCTTTTTGACAGAGTAGCGTTCTCCTAAGTAAAGCCGGATTCCAGAGAGGGTCGACTCCTACTTCTCGCATTGGGGCCAACTCGGCTGGGCGAGTTGGCCTAACGTTGCCCAATATGTCCCTATTGGAGTGCGTTTCTATCCCTGGGAGTGGTTCTCGGTCCCACCGAGGATTGGTTTGGGAAGCAAGTAAAGCGTCCTGGTCGGCATTTTTGGTTATATTTAAATAAGTTTGGATTGATTCTACCATTGTTGAAAAATCCTGGGCTTCAGGATTCTCAGGGCTTACTTGGGACTCTATACTACCCGAGCATTCAATGGTTTTTTCGGTCATTTTGATAATTTAGGGATGCCAGATTTTTTTATTGGTTTTAAAAAAAATCAAAAACTAAATTTATAAGAAAAATCAATCATAAAAATATTAATTAATTTTTTCTTTGTTAAGGGTGGTCCCACCTCCTTTAACCCCGATGGCGGAAAGGCCACCGGTCCACCAAAATTAAGATAAAAATATTTGAAGAGAAATCAAAAATTTAATCAAAAGGGGTCAACCAATAACCTCATGGTGGTTAATGGTAAGAGAGAAGGTAACGTATTACCAATTCTTAAATACTTTTTCTCTATTTTCTTTTTTAACTAATTTATGGGGGGGGGGCAAGGGGAGGACTTTTAATTAATGTTAATTTGTAATATGTAATTCCACGGAGGGCAAAAGAGAATAAAGTGTTTTGGTTTATTTCAATATTTTTTCAAAACCTTTTACATTACAATAATGACAATCGACAAACTTAATATTAACCCAACATTTATAACATATAACATCCAATCTCGATAAACTTTACCTCAAGAATAAAATGATTTAAAACTAAAACTTCAATTATAAAAACTAAAAGGTTTATCGAAATTAGTTTCAGTAAACTATTATTATAAACAATTAACAACAAATAAATAATAATCAAGCTTATTTTCACTTGGGGGGCTGCGCCCCACTTAATAAATTCGCAATGGCTCTTTTTGGCAGACGGCCAAGTCTGGGGGACTGCGTCTCTCTTATTTTTATAAAGAAATCTAGGGGTTGTTACCTCGTAAACTAGCCTGCAGTGCCAGGACTAGTCCGGTAACAGCCAACGAACTATTCAACTCTGGAATTCCTTACTTGCCTGTATGCGAAGCGACGACGTGAAAACCAGAGCTGAAACATTTAAATTTCGCGCCCGAAAATATTTTCCCCCCTACTTCCGATTCCCCAATACCTCGCGTAACACGACCCAGGTCCGCATGGGTATGAGCATACTAATCCACAGAAGTATCCAAAAAATAAATCACTGATAATCCAAATCAAGGGAATAACACTTGATTGACATACAGGAATCCACCAACTAATCAAGGGAATAACATTTGAATAGTATTCCAATCAAATCACTGTAAATCCCGGAAAGATAACTATATCAAAAAGGACGGGAATCACCTCCTCGATAGACGCGAAAACTTTATTGCCCCCCCTATTGAAAGGTACGGCACAACACTTGATGACAAGTGGAAAATTTTAAAAAAAAAATTTTAAGTTTAACTTCAAAAATTAAACTGACGTGAAGTACTTTAGCAAGCAAAATTCAGGTCCCGAATGAACCAAAAACGCCGCGTTTTATATTCTTATCCATTTAATTACAACGCAATAAACGGTTTCAGCCAATGACAACCCAGCGAAAAACTACAACTCGATATTTTCTATAATCAATAATTTTTTTTTTGAAAAAATATCGCATTTCGATGGGTTACATTATATTAAAGTAAAATATCAACTTTTATTTGTTTAGTGATACAAATTTTAGCAACAATTGTCAAAAATATGTATGAAACAGGGAGGAGCCTCCTGACTTACTCAGGGCTAATTACGCATTAATTTTACCAGCCGAAAATGTTTTGGGGTATATCAAAAAACGCGACCAATCAATGAACAAAACATCGCTAAATGACCAAAAGGCGGGGCTTGTTAAGGGAGTTGAATGGCTTATAAATAGAAACGCGAAATCGTTGTACCCATTCTTCACTTGACTGTCATAAAAGCCGCTCACGAAAACCAAATTTAAAAACATCCCAGAGACCAAAAAATACAAATCCCATTTGTCCGCCTGAAGTCATTTAACGACTTTTCTCGTAAAACTAAACACAAATGACCCACAATACAGAAGGCAAATACACTTCATACCGTGAATTAACATTTTACACTTCAAAACTTTTATCGAAAACAACTTTTTGCCAAAATTACTTTTTGTTTCTGACAAATAATTTTTTCATTATTTGTGCCTTTAAAAAAAAAATAATAATAATACTAACAAATTATTATTCCTAAAAAATTGAAAACTAAATTAAACTTAAAAACTACTACAGGGGTTATGCACTAGATAAAATAGCATTAAATGACTAGTTATACGACACCCCCCCCACAAGACGGAAAAATAACTTAAAGTACTTAATTTTAAGTTTATTTCTACGAACCCTCAAAAACAATTAAGAACCCCCTCCCAAAATTCTTCCTTTAACTTAAAGAAATCACCCCACCTATTACAATAAGCTCCGGGTAGTACTGAGTCTTTGTTTAGCCTGGAGTTATAGAAGTACTTCGTACTTGCTTTTGAGATTAGATCGTCCTTTTCTTTTTTTAGGGCTGCAGGAACTGTAAGATTTGTCTTCTGGGTTTCTGGTTGAATACAATCGCGTAGATTTGTCTTCATGGGGATATGATCACGTAGATACATATCGTCGATTACAACCTCAATTTTGTCTACAATGTTTTTTCGTTGTTTTCTCAAACATTCATGCCCCAACGTTTCGATCTTCTCTACATTTTGAATTTCCTGGGTGAGCAATTCCTCTAGGATTAATAAATCTTGAAAGTGTTGAATATTGGAAACTTTGGTTTTTAAAACATTGACGTTTCGTTCAACATCTTTTAGGAGTCGTTGCTGGTGCAAGAATTCGGTGGGCAATTTGTTCCCCAGTATTTCGGAACTCGAACATTGATCAATTTGCATTGCATGTAATTGAGGCGTCGTCTCGTCCATTTGTTTATTTTCTTGAGGTTGTTCAGGTTCTTCCTCAGAGTCTTCGACATTTTGGGGGGGAACCTCCTCAGCGGAAAATTCGAATTCCGCGTCGCTGTCATCGCTTTCTTCATATATGGGGTATTCGTCGAGGTCAACTTGATTTCCGTTCTTCGCTTTTCGCAGATCGTCGATATGGAAGTTAACGGGGTTGTCGTTCACTATAACCTCATAAGCTGAATTCCCCAAGACTTTTGTGACCTGATGAGGCCCGGTCCAGGCAGGTTGAAAAGCTCCTGTACGGTGAAACTTTGCATTTACCATATCTCCAACATTTAACTTAAGTATGGCAGATCCGGCTTCAGAAAATTCTTTCCGTTGAAAATCCAACTGTTTTGCATAAACTTGTCTTCTTGTTAATACCCTTTGTTCTTTCGCCTGGGTTTTTTGGTACTGGGTCCATTTAGTTTGCCATTCGCCTGGGCATTTGAGTTCATACCCCAATATAATCGACGCCGGCGTTTCCCCGGTGGCTCTATTTCGCCTGCTTCTTAATACTTGGAGGGCTTGAGGCAAAACTCGCTCCCACTGGTTTTCTTGTTTATTTAATAAAAGAACTCGCAATACCTTTTTTAATTCTTGTACTCTTCTCTCCACGGGGTTTGCCCGTTGATGGTATACACTGGAGTTATGTTGTCTAATCTTTTTTACTTCGCAAAATTTCGTTAGTACGTTCGCCTTAAATATCTTGGCGTTATCGCTTACTATATGCTTAGGATATCCGTATCGTGCAATTATTTCCGTCTTTAGAAATTCTAATACATCCTTGGCACTTACATCCGAATAAGTTCGTGCCTCTATCCATTTAGAGAAAACATCTTCGGCAAAAAGAATATATTGATTGTGCGTTCCGGCGGCTTCGCGATACGGTCCTAACAAGTCGATACTTATCATCTCGAAGGGATTGGTAGGAGTGCGTGGCGTTTGGGGAGCATGCTTTTGCTTTTGCTGGGTTTTGCAAATTGAGCAAATTATACACTTAGATACATATTCTGTGATCTCTTTGTGCATACATCCCCAAAAATACTTGTTTGCGATTTTTCGGACAGTTTCCTCAGTTCCAGGATGGCTTTGTTCCGGGTCATCGTGGTGCATATAAATAACTTGTTGTGTATATTGTCGGGGCACAACAAGTCTATCTCCCTGTGAATGTCTACGCCATAATAAATTATCAATAAGTACGAACTCTTCCAATACACGTCTTTGTTTGTTATCCGTTGGTTGTTGGCCTGCAAGCAGGTCCAAAGTGACTTTTAAACGCCGAATTGCCTTATCATGCTCCTGGTTTTCGGCAATTTTAGTGTATAAATCACCCAGGTCGGCTATAACTACAGCACATTGAGCTACCGTTGATTTAGTCGTCTCCACAGAGGGGGGCAACAATCGATCATTGTCTGGTTCCGCTTCATAGGGAGTCTCCTCGGGATTGCGGCTTAATAAATCAGGTAAATGATTTTTTGATCCGGGAACATGTTGAATTTCAAATTTAAATTCCTGAAGAAGGAGCGCCCACCTGGTCAGCTTGGCTCGTGAGTCCTTAAATTTTTGGAGCCAGGTCAATGACTTGCTGTCCGTACGGACCATAAAAGGCCGATCTTCCAGATAGGCTCGGAAGTATTGAATAGCCCAGACGAGCGCAAGACACTCCTGTTCGTTAATGTGGTAACGCTGTTGAGAAGAATGAAATTTTGCGCTAGCGTATGAAATAATGTTTCGTACTTCCGAGCCATCTTCAGGTTCTTGATACAGTACAGCGGACATGCCTATAGCTGAGGCGTCCGTCTGTAATATGAATTTTTTTTCAAAATTAGGGCGACTCAATTGCTTTGCTTGGGCTACAGTAGTTTTAGTTTTCATAAATGCGTCAGTTTGCAGGCTAGTCCATGTAAATTTTGAACCCTTTAACGCTTCGGTCATCGGGGCAGTAAGTTCGGCCATATTCGGAATGTACTCCCGTACCCAGTTGCATAATCCCAGGAAAGACTGCAGTTGCTTCTTGGTCCTTGGTTCGGGACATGCTTTGATTTGTTCCAAATGTTTGGTTTGTGGTTCAGTGTAATCGCCACAAATCCTATATCCTAAATAGTCTATGCTAGTTTGGCAAATCTGGCATTTTTCGGCGCTTACTTTCAAATTATGTATCCGAAGTCGCTCGAAAACGATTCGTAAATGTCTAGCATGAGTGTCCTTGTCGGTTGAATATATTATAATGTCATCAAGGTAGACCTGTACAAACTCCTGTATCAGGCCTACCAATACTTCTGTCGACATAAGTTTCTGGAAGGTACTGGGTGCGTTTTTTAGCCCAAATGGCATCACATTGAAATGATAACTTGCCCCGTCTGGTGTAGTGAAAGCGGTATACTGTTTACTGGAGTCTTCCATGGGAATTTGCCAGTATCCGCTCTTAAGGTCCAAAACTGTAAAATATTTGGCTTGGGCTAAAGCTTTCACGGAGTCCGGTATACGTGGCAAGGTCGAGGATTCTGCGACACTAATATCGTTCAGGCGCCTAAAATCGATACAGAATCTTGGGTTTTTTCCTGGCCTCGTAACAAGCAAAGGTGGCGAAGAGAACGGTGACTGTGTAGGTTCTATTACGCCTGCGCATAACATTTCTTGGATCTGATCATTCAAGATTTTTTTCTTGTCTGGATTTAAATTATAACAGCGTTGATTGATGACTTTATTATCCTTTAAGACGATCCTATGTTGGGTGGTACGAGTTGTTGGCTGTGCTAATCCGATTAGAAAAATGTCTTTGAATTCCTGAATAAGATCCCTGATATTTCCCGGGACGTCCGGTCCCATTTCCGGCAATTCGCATGGCATATCTACCGAATGGAATTGTTTCCAATATATGGTTTGACGTAGAGTCTGTCCAATATATATACAGCTTCTATTGAAGTCCATTAGGGCTTGTTCTGTCCTTAAAAACTCGCTACCTAATATAATTTTAGCAGTTAATCCTGCAACAATATTGAAAACTACTTTATAACTATAATTCCCTAAAACTAAATTGACTTCAATTAATCCTAGAACTCTCGCTTTAGCACCTTCTATTGCTAATATGAGAACCCGATCATCTTCTATATATATTTCAGATTCGATTAGATCCTCTGAAATCAGATTTAAATCAGAACCCGTGTCAATGAGGGCTTCATAATCTTTATCAAACATTTGCACTCGGACTAAGGGCCGCGAGCCTATCGAATTAATTGATTCTTTAATTACATTAATTGGGGTCTTTAATGGTCTTGGATCGTCCTGCCCCAAGGCGGATCGATCAGCGCTTAGTTTTTTTGGGAATTATATTTGGCCTGTTCCTTTTTGGAATTTTGATTTTCCAAAATTTGGTCACGGGCAGGGGGAGTCTTCTTTTCTTCATAAGTTCTTTGGCGGCATTCATGATCAAAATGTTCCCCCTGACAATGTCGGCAGGGGCGTGACCTTACAGGAGGTCTTGGCCTATTCGAGACATTATTCGTCCTTGGTCGTTCATTATTATTTACTATATTAGTTGGATTGGGGGGGTTAGTATTAATTGTCTGTTGTCGTTCTTCAGTCTGGTCCTGCTCGATCGCCATCGTGAGACACGTAAGGCGATCGGTATCCAATATGTCCACGCATCTTATCCTAGAACGGAGGGCTGGTATTAATAAGGGCACAATGACATTAACACATTCTTGTTCTGTCCCAAAGGGCACCAACCTCCTAAATAATGCTCTCTTTTTTAGTATGAACTCTTCAACTTTTTCGTTATTCTTTTGTTTAAGTCCGTATAAATTTGATTTTAGGTCGCTTACTAGCTCGGGGCTATTAAAACGTCTGCTTAAGCGCTTAGCGAATTCTTCAAAATTCAAAATTAGTCCTTTTAGCGGCTCTATCCAACTTCGGGCCCCCCTTTGAAGCTGCTCCACTGCAATATTAATTTTTTCATTTTCATCTAAAATATTGCATTGTAAAAAATATCTTTGCAGTGTTATCAAGAATAAATCGGGGCTTTCGTGTTGAAACCCGCTGAAAGTTTCTCGTAATTTATTTGAGGGGGCGGGGGGATTACTTCGTTGATCACCGATTATATGTACTAAGCTTCCAATCGCCTGCACAAGGTCCTGTACATCTGTCATTTTTTTGGTTTCACAAGAAGTGGAGTTGGCAAACTTCGTATAGGGTCCTCCAGATCCATCGGTCTGTACAAACTGGTTACGTGGGGCAACTATTTCATCAATTTGTTTCCCCACCAGGGATGCCATGTCGCCGATACGGCCCTGTGGATGTCTTTGCTTCGGCGGTCTGTGGAAAGATACGCTACCTTCAGAGCCCGAGTCAGAGTCGAGGTCTTTTTGACAGAGTAGCGTTCTCCTAAGTAAAGCCGGATTCCAGAGAGGGTCGACTCCTACTTCTCGCATTGGGGCCAACTCGGCTGGGCGAGTTGGCCTAACGTTGCCCAATATGTCCCTATTGGAGTGCGTTTCTATCCCTGGGAGTGGTTCTCGGTCCCACCGAGGATTGGTTTGGGAAGCAAGTAAAGCGTCCTGGTCGGCATTTTTGGTTATATTTAAATAAGTTTGGATTGATTCTACCATTGTTGAAAAATCCTGGGCTTCAGGATTCTCAGGGCTTACTTGGGACTCTATACTACCCGAGCATTCAATGGTTTTTTCGGTCATTTTGATAATTTAGGGATGCCAGATTTTTTTATTGGTTTTAAAAAAAATCAAAAACTAAATTTATAAGAAAAATCAATCATAAAAATATTAATTAATTTTTTCTTTGTTAAGGGTGGTCCCACCTCCTTTAACCCCGATGGCGGAAAGGCCACCGGTCCACCAAAATTAAGATAAAAATATTTGAAGAGAAATCAAAAATTTAATCAAAAGGGGTCAACCAATAACCTCATGGTGGTTAATGGTAAGAGAGAAGGTAACGTATTACCAATTCTTAAATACTTTTTCTCTATTTTCTTTTTTAACTAATTTATGGGGGGGGGGCAAGGGGAGGACTTTTAATTAATGTTAATTTGTAATATGTAATTCCACGGAGGGCAAAAGAGAATAAAGTGTTTTGGTTTATTTCAATATTTTTTCAAAACCTTTTACATTACAATAATGACAATCGACAAACTTAATATTAACCCAACATTTATAACATATAACATCCAATCTCGATAAACTTTACCTCAAGAATAAAATGATTTAAAACTAAAACTTCAATTATAAAAACTAAAAGGTTTATCGAAATTAGTTTCAGTAAACTATTATTATAAACAATTAACAACAAATAAATAATAATCAAGCTTATTTTCACTTGGGGGGCTGCGCCCCACTTAATAAATTCGCAATGGCTCTTTTTGGCAGACGGCCAAGTCTGGGGGACTGCGTCTCTCTTATTTTTATAAAGAAATCTAGGGGTTGTTACCTCGTAAACTAGCCTGCAGTGCCAGGACTAGTCCGGTAACAGCCAACGAACTATTCAACTCTGGAATTCCTTACTTGCCTGTATGCGAAGCGACGACGTGAAAACCAGAGCTGAAACATTTAAATTTCGCGCCCGAAAATATTTTCCCCCCTACTTCCGATTCCCCAATACCTCGCGTAACACGACCCAGGTCCGCATGGGTATGAGCATACTAATCCACAGAAGTATCCAAAAAATAAATCACTGATAATCCAAATCAAGGGAATAACACTTGATTGACATACAGGAATCCACCAACTAATCAAGGGAATAACATTTGAATAGTATTCCAATCAAATCACTGTAAATCCCGGAAAGATAACTATATCAAATGTCGTATAACTAGTCATTTAATGCTATTTTATCTAGTGCATAACCCCTGTAGTAGTTTTTAAGTTTAATTTAGTTTTCAATTTTTTAGGAATAATAATTTGTTAGTATTATTATTATTTTTTTTTTAAAGGCACAAATAATGAAAAAATTATTTGTCAGAAACAAAAAGTAATTTTGGCAAAAAGTTGTTTTCGATAAAAGTTTTGAAGTGTAAAATGTTAATTCACGGTATGAAGTGTATTTGCCTTCTGTATTGTGGGTCATTTGTGTTTAGTTTTACGAGAAAAGTCGTTAAATGACTTCAGGCGGACAAATGGGATTTGTATTTTTTGGTCTCTGGGATGTTTTTAAATTTGGTTTTCGTGAGCGGCTTTTATGACAGTCAAGTGAAGAATGGGTACAACGATTTCGCGTTTCTATTTATAAGCCATTCAACTCCCTTAACAAGCCCCGCCTTTTGGTCATTTAGCGATGTTTTGTTCATTGATTGGTCGCGTTTTTTGATATACCCCAAAACATTTTCGGCTGGTAAAATTAATGCGTAATTAGCCCTGAGTAAGTCAGGAGGCTCCTCCCTGTTTCATACATATTTTTGACAATTGTTGCTAAAATTTGTATCACTAAACAAATAAAAGTTGATATTTTACTTTAATATAATGTAACCCATCGAAATGCGATATTTTTTCAAAAAAAAAATTATTGATTATAGAAAATATCGAGTTGTAGTTTTTCGCTGGGTTGTCATTGGCTGAAACCGTTTATTGCGTTGTAATTAAATGGATAAGAATATAAAACGCGGCGTTTTTGGTTCATTCGGGACCTGAATTTTGCTTGCTAAAGTACTTCACGTCAGTTTAATTTTTGAAGTTAAACTTAAAATTTTTTTTTTCAAAATTTTCCACTTGTCATCAAGTGTTGTGCCGTACCTTTCAATAGGGGGGCAATAAAGTTTTCGCGTCTATCGAGGAGGTGATTCCCGTCCTTTTTGATATAGTTATCTTTCCGGGATTTACAGTGATTTGATTGGAATACTATTCAAATGTTATTCCCTTGATTAGTTGGTGGATTCCTGTATGTCAATCAAGTGTTATTCCCTTGATTTGGATTATCAGTGATTTATTTTTTGGATACTTCTGTGGATTAGTATGCTCATACCCATGCGGACCTGGGTCGTGTTACGCGAGGTATTGGGGAATCGGAAGTAGGGGGGAAAATATTTTCGGGCGCGAAATTTAAATGTTTCAGCTCTGGTTTTCACGTCGTCGCTTCGCATACAGGCAAGTAAGGAATTCCAGAGTTGAATAGTTCGTTGGCTGTTACCGGACTAGTCCTGGCACTGCAGGCTAGTTTACGAGGTAACAACCCCTAGATTTCTTTATAAAAATAAGAGAGACGCAGTCCCCCAGACTTGGCCGTCTGCCAAAAAGAGCCATTGCGAATTTATTAAGTGGGGCGCAGCCCCCCAAGTGAAAATAAGCTTGATTATTATTTATTTGTTGTTAATTGTTTATAATAATAGTTTACTGAAACTAATTTCGATAAACCTTTTAGTTTTTATAATTGAAGTTTTAGTTTTAAATCATTTTCTTCTTGAGGTAAAGTTTATCGAGATTGGATGTTATATGTTATAAATGTTGGGTTAATATTAAGTTTGTCGATTGTCATTATTGTAATGTAAAAGGTTTTGAAAAAATATTGAAATAAACCAAAACACTTTATTCTCTTTTGCCCTCCGTGGAATTACATATTACAAATTAACATTAATTAAAAGTCCTCCCCTTGCCCCCCCCCATAAATTAGTTAAAAAAGAAAATAGAGAAAAAGTATTTAAGAATTGGTAATACGTTACCTTCTCTCTTACCATTAACCACCATGAGGTTATTGGTTGACCCCTTTTGATTAAATTTTTGATTTCTCTTCAAATATTTTTATCTTAATTTTGGTGGACCGGTGGCCTTTCCGCCATCGGGGTTAAAGGAGGTGGGACCACCCTTAACAAAGAAAAAATTAATTAATATTTTTATGATTGATTTTTCTTATAAATTTAGTTTTTGATTTTTTTTAAAACCAATAAAAAAATCTGGCATCCCTAAATTATCAAAATGACCGAAAAAACCATTGAATGCTCGGGTAGTATAGAGTCCCAAGTAAGCCCTGAGAATCCTGAAGCCCAGGATTTTTCAACAATGGTAGAATCAATCCAAACTTATTTAAATATAACCAAAAATGCCGACCAGGACGCTTTACTTGCTTCCCAAACCAATCCTCGGTGGGACCGAGAACCACTCCCAGGGATAGAAACGCACTCCAATAGGGACATATTGGGCAACGTTAGGCCAACTCGCCCAGCCGAGTTGGCCCCAATGCGAGAAGTAGGAGTCGACCCTCTCTGGAATCCGGCTTTACTTAGGAGAACGCTACTCGGTCAAAAAGACCTCGACTCTGACTCGGGCTCTGAAGGTAGCGTATCTTTCCACAGACCGCCGAAGCAAAGACATCCACAGGGCCGTATCGGCGACATGGCATCCCTGGTGGGGAAACAAATTGATGAAATAGTTGCCCCACGTAACCAGTTTGTACAGACCGATGGATCTGGAGGACCCTATACGAAGTTTGCCAACTCCACTTCTTGTGAAACCAAAAAAATGACAGATGTACAGGACCTTGTGCAGGCGATTGGAAGCTTAGTACATATAATCGGTGATCAACGAAGTAATCCCCCCGCCCCCTCAAATAAATTACGAGAAACTTTCAGCGGGTTTCAACACGAAAGCCCCGATTTATTCTTGATAACACTGCAAAGATATTTTTTACAATGCAATATTTTAGATGAAAATGAAAAAATTAATATTGCAGTGGAGCAGCTTCAAAGGGGGGCCCGAAGTTGGATAGAGCCGCTAAAAGGACTAATTTTGAATTTTGAAGAATTCGCTAAGCGCTTAAGCAGACGTTTTAATAGCCCCGAGCTAGTAAGCGACCTAAAATCAAATTTATACGGACTTAAACAAAAGAATAACGAAAAAGTTGAAGAGTTCATACTAAAAAAGAGAGCATTATTTAGGAGGTTGGTGCCCTTTGGGACAGAACAAGAATGTGTTAATGTCATTGTGCCCTTATTAATACCAGCCCTCCGTTCTAGGATAAGATGCGTGGACATATTGGATACCGATCGCCTTACGTGTCTCACGATGGCGATCGAGCAGGACCAGACTGAAGAACGACAACAGACAATTAATACTAACCCCCCCAATCCAACTAATATAGTAAATAATAATGAACGACCAAGGACGAATAATGTCTCGAATAGGCCAAGACCTCCTGTAAGGTCACGCCCCTGCCGACATTGTCAGGGGGAACATTTTGATCATGAATGCCGCCAAAGAACTTATGAAGAAAAGAAGACTCCCCCTGCCCGTGACCAAATTTTGGAAAATCAAAATTCCAAAAAGGAACAGGCCAAAAATAATTCCCAAAAAAACTAAGCGCTGATCGATCCGCCTTGGGGCAGGACGATCCAAGACCATTAAAGACCCCAATTAATGTAATTAAAGAATCAATTAATTCGATAGGCTCGCGGCCCTTAGTCCGAGTGCAAATGTTTGATAAAGATTATGAAGCCCTCATTGACACGGGTTCTGATTTAAATCTGATTTCAGAGGATCTAATCGAATCTGAAATATATATAGAAGATGATCGGGTTCTCATATTAGCAATAGAAGGTGCTAAAGCGAGAGTTCTAGGATTAATTGAAGTCAATTTAGTTTTAGGGAATTATAGTTATAAAGTAGTTTTCAATATTGTTGCAGGATTAACTGCTAAAATTATATTAGGTAGCGAGTTTTTAAGGACAGAACAAGCCCTAATGGACTTCAATAGAAGCTGTATATATATTGGACAGACTCTACGTCAAACCATATATTGGAAACAATTCCATTCGGTAGATATGCCATGCGAATTGCCGGAAATGGGACCGGACGTCCCGGGAAATATCAGGGATCTTATTCAGGAATTCAAAGACATTTTTCTAATCGGATTAGCACAGCCAACAACTCGTACCACCCAACATAGGATCGTCTTAAAGGATAATAAAGTCATCAATCAACGCTGTTATAATTTAAATCCAGACAAGAAAAAAATCTTGAATGATCAGATCCAAGAAATGTTATGCGCAGGCGTAATAGAACCTACACAGTCACCGTTCTCTTCGCCACCTTTGCTTGTTACGAGGCCAGGAAAAAACCCAAGATTCTGTATCGATTTTAGGCGCCTGAACGATATTAGTGTCGCAGAATCCTCGACCTTGCCACGTATACCGGACTCCGTGAAAGCTTTAGCCCAAGCCAAATATTTTACAGTTTTGGACCTTAAGAGCGGATACTGGCAAATTCCCATGGAAGACTCCAGTAAACAGTATACCGCTTTCACTACACCAGACGGGGCAAGTTATCATTTCAATGTGATGCCATTTGGGCTAAAAAACGCACCCAGTACCTTCCAGAAACTTATGTCGACAGAAGTATTGGTAGGCCTGATACAGGAGTTTGTACAGGTCTACCTTGATGACATTATAATATATTCAACCGACAAGGACACTCATGCTAGACATTTACGAATCGTTTTCGAGCGACTTCGGATACATAATTTGAAAGTAAGCGCCGAAAAATGCCAGATTTGCCAAACTAGCATAGACTATTTAGGATATAGGATTTGTGGCGATTACACTGAACCACAAACCAAACATTTGGAACAAATCAAAGCATGTCCCGAACCAAGGACCAAGAAGCAACTGCAGTCTTTCCTGGGATTATGCAACTGGGTACGGGAGTACATTCCGAATATGGCCGAACTTACTGCCCCGATGACCGAAGCGTTAAAGGGTTCAAAATTTACATGGACTAGCCTGCAAACTGACGCATTTATGAAAACTAAAACTACTGTAGCCCAAGCAAAGCAATTGAGTCGCCCTAATTTTGAAAAAAAATTCATATTACAGACGGACGCCTCAGCTATAGGCATGTCCGCTGTACTGTATCAAGAACCTGAAGATGGCTCGGAAGTACGAAACATTATTTCATACGCTAGCGCAAAATTTCATTCTTCTCAACAGCGTTACCACATTAACGAACAGGAGTGTCTTGCGCTCGTCTGGGCTATTCAATACTTCCGAGCCTATCTGGAAGATCGGCCTTTTATGGTCCGTACGGACAGCAAGTCATTGACCTGGCTCCAAAAATTTAAGGACTCACGAGCCAAGCTGACCAGGTGGGCGCTCCTTCTTCAGGAATTTAAATTTGAAATTCAACATGTTCCCGGATCAAAAAATCATTTACCTGATTTATTAAGCCGCAATCCCGAGGAGACTCCCTATGAAGCGGAACCAGACAATGATCGATTGTTGCCCCCCTCTGTGGAGACGACTAAATCAACGGTAGCTCAATGTGCTGTAGTTATAGCCGACCTGGGTGATTTATACACTAAAATTGCCGAAAACCAGGAGCATGATAAGGCAATTCGGCGTTTAAAAGTCACTTTGGACCTGCTTGCAGGCCAACAACCAACGGATAACAAACAAAGACGTGTATTGGAAGAGTTCGTACTTATTGATAATTTATTATGGCGTAGACATCCACAGGGAGATAGACTTGTTGTGCCCCGACAATATACACAACAAGTTATTTATATGCACCACGATGACCCGGAACAAAGCCATCCTGGAACTGAGGAAACTGTCCGAAAAATCGCAAACAAGTATTTTTGGGGATGTATGCACAAAGAGATCACAGAATATGTATCTAAGTGTATAATTTGCTCAATTTGCAAAACTCAGCAAAAGCAAAAGCATGCTCCCCAAACGCCACGCACTCCTACCAATCCCTTCGAGATGATAAGTATCGACTTGTTAGGACCGTATCGCGAAGCCGCCGGAACGCACAATCAATATATTCTTTTTGCCGAAGATGTTTTCTCTAAATGGATAGAGGCACGAACTTATTCGGATGTAAGTGCCAAGGATGTATTAGAATTTCTAAAGACGGAAATAATTGCACGATACGGATATCCTAAGCATATAGTAAGCGATAACGCCAAGATATTTAAGGCGAACGTACTAACGAAATTTTGCGAAGTAAAAAAGATTAGACAACATAACTCCAGTGTATACCATCAACGGGCAAACCCCGTGGAGAGAAGAGTACAAGAATTAAAAAAGGTATTGCGAGTTCTTTTATTAAATAAACAAGAAAACCAGTGGGAGCGAGTTTTGCCTCAAGCCCTCCAAGTATTAAGAAGCAGGCGAAATAGAGCCACCGGGGAAACGCCGGCGTCGATTATATTGGGGTATGAACTCAAATGCCCAGGCGAATGGCAAACTAAATGGACCCAGTACCAAAAAACCCAGGCGAAAGAACAAAGGGTATTAACAAGAAGACAAGTTTATGCAAAACAGTTGGATTTTCAACGGAAAGAATTTTCTGAAGCCGGATCTGCCATACTTAAGTTAAATGTTGGAGATATGGTAAATGCAAAGTTTCACCGTACAGGAGCTTTTCAACCTGCCTGGACCGGGCCTCATCAGGTCACAAAAGTCTTGGGGAATTCAGCTTATGAGGTTATAGTGAACGACAACCCCGTTAACTTCCATATCGACGATCTGCGAAAAGCGAAGAACGGAAATCAAGTTGACCTCGACGAATACCCCATATATGAAGAAAGCGATGACAGCGACGCGGAATTCGAATTTTCCGCTGAGGAGGTTCCCCCCCAAAATGTCGAAGACTCTGAGGAAGAACCTGAACAACCTCAAGAAAATAAACAAATGGACGAGACGACGCCTCAATTACATGCAATGCAAATTGATCAATGTTCGAGTTCCGAAATACTGGGGAACAAATTGCCCACCGAATTCTTGCACCAGCAACGACTCCTAAAAGATGTTGAACGAAACGTCAATGTTTTAAAAACCAAAGTTTCCAATATTCAACACTTTCAAGATTTATTAATCCTAGAGGAATTGCTCACCCAGGAAATTCAAAATGTAGAGAAGATCGAAACGTTGGGGCATGAATGTTTGAGAAAACAACGAAAAAACATTGTAGACAAAATTGAGGTTGTAATCGACGATATGTATCTACGTGATCATATCCCCATGAAGACAAATCTACGCGATTGTATTCAACCAGAAACCCAGAAGACAAATCTTACAGTTCCTGCAGCCCTAAAAAAAGAAAAGGACGATCTAATCTCAAAAGCAAGTACGAAGTACTTCTATAACTCCAGGCTAAACAAAGACTCAGTACTACCCGGAGCTTATTGTAATAGGTGGGGTGATTTCTTTAAGTTAAAGGAAGAATTTTGGGAGGGGGTTCTTAATTGTTTTTGAGGGTTCGTAGAAATAAACTTAAAATTAAGTACTTTAAGTTATTTTTCCGTCTTGTGGGGGGGGTGTCGTATAACTAGTCATTTAATGCTATTTTATCTAGTGCATAACCCCTGTAGTAGTTTTTAAGTTTAATTTAGTTTTCAATTTTTTAGGAATAATAATTTGTTAGTATTATTATTATTTTTTTTTTAAAGGCACAAATAATGAAAAAATTATTTGTCAGAAACAAAAAGTAATTTTGGCAAAAAGTTGTTTTCGATAAAAGTTTTGAAGTGTAAAATGTTAATTCACGGTATGAAGTGTATTTGCCTTCTGTATTGTGGGTCATTTGTGTTTAGTTTTACGAGAAAAGTCGTTAAATGACTTCAGGCGGACAAATGGGATTTGTATTTTTTGGTCTCTGGGATGTTTTTAAATTTGGTTTTCGTGAGCGGCTTTTATGACAGTCAAGTGAAGAATGGGTACAACGATTTCGCGTTTCTATTTATAAGCCATTCAACTCCCTTAACAAGCCCCGCCTTTTGGTCATTTAGCGATGTTTTGTTCATTGATTGGTCGCGTTTTTTGATATACCCCAAAACATTTTCGGCTGGTAAAATTAATGCGTAATTAGCCCTGAGTAAGTCAGGAGGCTCCTCCCTGTTTCATACATATTTTTGACAATTGTTGCTAAAATTTGTATCACTAAACAAATAAAAGTTGATATTTTACTTTAATATAATGTAACCCATCGAAATGCGATATTTTTTCAAAAAAAAAATTATTGATTATAGAAAATATCGAGTTGTAGTTTTTCGCTGGGTTGTCATTGGCTGAAACCGTTTATTGCGTTGTAATTAAATGGATAAGAATATAAAACGCGGCGTTTTTGGTTCATTCGGGACCTGAATTTTGCTTGCTAAAGTACTTCACGTCAGTTTAATTTTTGAAGTTAAACTTAAAATTTTTTTTTTCAAAATTTTCCACTTGTCATCAAGTGTTGTGCCGTACCTTTCAATAGGGGGGCAATAAAGTTTTCGCGTCTATCGAGGAGGTGATTCCCGTCCTTTTTGATATAGTTATCTTTCCGGGATTTACAGTGATTTGATTGGAATACTATTCAAATGTTATTCCCTTGATTAGTTGGTGGATTCCTGTATGTCAATCAAGTGTTATTCCCTTGATTTGGATTATCAGTGATTTATTTTTTGGATACTTCTGTGGATTAGTATGCTCATACCCATGCGGACCTGGGTCGTGTTACGCGAGGTATTGGGGAATCGGAAGTAGGGGGGAAAATATTTTCGGGCGCGAAATTTAAATGTTTCAGCTCTGGTTTTCACGTCGTCGCTTCGCATACAGGCAAGTAAGGAATTCCAGAGTTGAATAGTTCGTTGGCTGTTACCGGACTAGTCCTGGCACTGCAGGCTAGTTTACGAGGTAACAACCCCTAGATTTCTTTATAAAAATAAGAGAGACGCAGTCCCCCAGACTTGGCCGTCTGCCAAAAAGAGCCATTGCGAATTTATTAAGTGGGGCGCAGCCCCCCAAGTGAAAATAAGCTTGATTATTATTTATTTGTTGTTAATTGTTTATAATAATAGTTTACTGAAACTAATTTCGATAAACCTTTTAGTTTTTATAATTGAAGTTTTAGTTTTAAATCATTTTCTTCTTGAGGTAAAGTTTATCGAGATTGGATGTTATATGTTATAAATGTTGGGTTAATATTAAGTTTGTCGATTGTCATTATTGTAATGTAAAAGGTTTTGAAAAAATATTGAAATAAACCAAAACACTTTATTCTCTTTTGCCCTCCGTGGAATTACATATTACAAATTAACATTAATTAAAA
The DNA here is from genome assembly GCA_963920685.1 of Polydrusus tereticollis. Taxonomy (NCBI): domain Eukaryota; kingdom Metazoa; phylum Arthropoda; class Insecta; order Coleoptera; family Curculionidae; genus Polydrusus; species Polydrusus tereticollis. Next base: position 79,922,776 of record OY987329.1, on the reverse strand, counting down.
GTCCTCCCCTTGCCCCCCCCCATAAATTAGTTAAAAAAGAAAATAGAGAAAAAGTATTTAAGAATTGGTAATACGTTACCTTCTCTCTTACCATTAACCACCATGAGGTTATTGGTTGACCCCTTTTGATTAAATTTTTGATTTCTCTTCAAATATTTTTATCTTAATTTTGGTGGACCGGTGGCCTTTCCGCCATCGGGGTTAAAGGAGGTGGGACCACCCTTAACAAAGAAAAAATTAATTAATATTTTTATGATTGATTTTTCTTATAAATTTAGTTTTTGATTTTTTTTAAAACCAATAAAAAAATCTGGCATCCCTAAATTATCAAAATGACCGAAAAAACCATTGAATGCTCGGGTAGTATAGAGTCCCAAGTAAGCCCTGAGAATCCTGAAGCCCAGGATTTTTCAACAATGGTAGAATCAATCCAAACTTATTTAAATATAACCAAAAATGCCGACCAGGACGCTTTACTTGCTTCCCAAACCAATCCTCGGTGGGACCGAGAACCACTCCCAGGGATAGAAACGCACTCCAATAGGGACATATTGGGCAACGTTAGGCCAACTCGCCCAGCCGAGTTGGCCCCAATGCGAGAAGTAGGAGTCGACCCTCTCTGGAATCCGGCTTTACTTAGGAGAACGCTACTCGGTCAAAAAGACCTCGACTCTGACTCGGGCTCTGAAGGTAGCGTATCTTTCCACAGACCGCCGAAGCAAAGACATCCACAGGGCCGTATCGGCGACACAAAAAGGACGGGAATCACCTCCTCGATAGACGCGAAAACTTTATTGCCCCCCCTATTGAAAGGTACGGCACAACACTTGATGACAAGTGGAAAATTTAAAAAAAAAAATTTTAAGTTTAACTTCAAAAATTAAACTGACGTGAAGTACTTTAGCAAGCAAAATTCAGGTCCCGAATGAACCAAAAACGCCGCGTTTTATATTCTTATCCATTTAATTACAACGCAATAAACGGTTTCAGCCAATGACAACCCAGCGAAAAACTACAACTCGATATTTTCTATAATCAATAATTTTTTTTTTGAAAAAATATCGCATTTCGATGGGTTACATTATATTAAAGTAAAATATCAACTTTTATTTGTTTAGTGATACAAATTTTAGCAACAATTGTCAAAAATATGTATGAAACAGGGAGGAGCCTCCTGACTTACTCAGGGCTAATTACGCATTAATTTTACCAGCCGAAAATGTTTTGGGGTATATCAAAAAACGCGACCAATCAATGAACAAAACATCGCTAAATGACCAAAAGGCGGGGCTTGTTAAGGGAGTTGAATGGCTTATAAATAGAAACGCGAAATCGTTGTACCCATTCTTCACTTGACTGTCATAAAAGCCGCTCACGAAAACCAAATTTAAAAACATCCCAGAGACCAAAAAATACAAATCCCATTTGTCCGCCTGAAGTCATTTAACGACTTTTCTCGTAAAACTAAACACAAATGACCCACAATACAGAAGGCAAATACACTTCATACCGTGAATTAACATTTTACACTTCAAAACTTTTATCGAAAACAACTTTTTGCCAAAATTACTTTTTGTTTCTGACAAATAATTTTTTCATTATTTGTGCCTTTAAAAAAAAAATAATAATAATACTAACAAATTATTATTCCTAAAAAATTGAAAACTAAATTAAACTTAAAAACTACTACAGGGGTTATGCACTAGATAAAATAGCATTAAATGACTAGTTATACGACAAATGTTCTAGTGTTTGGCTTCAGAGAAAAACAAACTAGGAAAAAAAAAACAAATATGTCACAATCGGTTTTTAATAGCTTCTTATAAGCTCTCATTCACTCAAGTCCCTTAAAGTCCCTGTCTTTCAAATAAAAGCCAAATTTAGCAGAGGACAAAACAAATATTTATTTTTAAGTCGTGTTAGGCCCTTGGCTTCTTGGATTTATAAATGCAAGCTCCTCTTACTTTGGTGGATAATAGGTACTTAAAGTTAAAGGTAGATAAGTGAAATGTAATAATAAAGTGGTAGTGTTAGGTTTGACATAACAGTTCTGAAGGTTTAAATTAGAAAGTTATCATTGACAGACAGCAAAAAGTCAACCCCTGTTTGACAGGGTCTTGCACAAGACGGCAACTGTCAGACCTACACCATAAAAAAAAAAACGACTGTTTAGTCTGATCTTGCAGCCACATAGACCTACATCCAGGACATTGCTTCAGACTTTGAATTTCCGCAAGGTATGTGCAAGAAGCACAACTAACTAAATTTACCATAAGAGCATTCTTAAAGTACAATATATAATCTTACGAGTACCTGTGGTTACTCCTTAAGCATATTTATAATAATAAATTGTAACTATATTTACAACAAAGTTAGCTGTAACAGACCACCTACTAGATACTCTTGTGACGTCTTAACGCTATGTCGACATACGCTACACGTTTACAATGCACAAGCTCTGTACATAACATGGGTGCAAAACTTTTCCAAAACACTGTATATCAAACAATATGCAAATGCAAAATATTAAGATTTTAAGATGTTCCTATGTTACAACATACTCAAGAAAAATGGTACTTAGCTGAAACTTTACGTGCTACCCACGGTTCATAAAGACTCTATCTTCAGTAAAACACACACACATGGTCCCTGAAACAGCTAACGTGGATACTGCTAGTCTCCAAAAATTTAAATTGTGCATGGCAACTGGCACGTCCCGCATCCAGGCAACTTCAATAAAAATAGCTATTACTCCAGTTTGAGCTTTTAGCCCCTAACAAAAAAAAAACCTCAAATAACTAACGAGGGTTCCAATCTACACAATGGCGTCTAGGACCGCTTGTTGAAGTTCATAGCAGAGCATTTTAAATCGGCATTCCGCCCAAAGAATAGGCAAACTACAAAGCCATACCCTTCTTAAGACATTTGTGGATGTTTAATCGGCACTACTTAGCCTTCTCTGCCCAAGAAACTAAACCTGAGCTATTTCCACAAACGTGCTTTAACTTCCAGTGTCCATTGTCGAAAGGGCCGGATGTTATTTCGTCTCCAACGTACATAGTTACCAAAATAAAACTTCGACAAATTAGTCAAATCTATCTATGAAAACTAACGTCTTTTACACCATAGAAAACTAACGGCGACCGAAGTCAACCAACGCAACTAAGGCAAAAATTAACCAGACGTGGCCGTGAAAATGCACAGAACTGTCAGTCTGACACTGACCTGCGTAACAAATTATCAATTTTCTTAAAAACAGCGGATTTACAACAGCCGAGACTTTTAACCTACATCTTAAATACAAAGTTAAGATTAAAAAGTTCACGAATTACTAATTAACTAAAACAAGGATTTAAAACAAGATCTGTCCACAAGTAGTATGGAACAAAAAACAAAAGAAATCAATCTACTTGGCTATGTCTTACAAGATACAAAACATTCCTGGAATATAAACATAATCAAGAAAGGTTTCCAACTGGACATAGTGAAAATGTTGGCTATTACAGGCTTTTAATGGTTAAGGTGAGAATCTACCTAGGTACTTTAAAAATTAAAGCAGAAAACTTAACATAGATAACTAAACTATGAAATTGCAATTTTCGAACCGTAACAGTGGGTGGAAGAATATTATTAGTATTTAAGTATAAAGTTAATTGGTTTGCAACAACTTTTTCAAGGATTTTAGATAAAGTGGGAAGGATACTGATAGGCCTATAATTCTACTTAATTACTATTATACCCAATCTTCAAACAAACATGTAATAATAGATGTTCTTTAAAGAATGGTTAAAATGTTGCACAATACCCATAAACAATTCCAACTTAGCCACAGAAAGCTTAATACCTCACATCAAAAAGTGCAGAAATATTCTTAAAAACACAACATCTTTATTATAATATAGCAGATTGCTATCAATTAAGGACGCAAAAGTGTACAGATTTACTAACTTTTTTTGTAAAATGGTTTAGGTGTGTTCTTCAAATTTACGAGACCATTATTTTAAATAATGAGTAAAGTTACGCCCAAAATAAAGCAACGAAATTCTAATGGCTGATGGTTTTACATAGCATTGTGTACGAATTACCGAGGAAATTGCCTTACAAAATATTTAATTACATTGTGGTGAAAAATATAAGTATAGAGCATGCCATCAGTTTTCTCTTTTATCTCCTTAATTTCGTTGAAATCCTGGTGGAATTTTTATCTTTTTAACGTAAAGCATTTGGGTTGAAAAGGCAAATTCTAATTTAAATGGGATTCGTTAAAACGGTTAAAAGCCTCTAAACATATCCACTTTTAAAATAAATCCGCCTTTAAAGTGGAAACATGATCAAATTTTCAGCATGAACTTAGAAAAAGTTTAGATAATATTGCAAATTCTATGAATTATATTGTAATGTAAAGTCGTGGTATTATTATTATTATTATTATTTGTTTAATATACATGGTGTTTCAAAAGTAAGGTACGTAACTTAAGGGGATGATTCCTTATGATATAAGATAAAAAGTTCATATGAACATGTGTCCGGAGTTGCCCCGTATTTGATATACAGGGGTTAAAGTTTAAAGAAAAATCGTTCTTTTATAATTTTTTTTAATATCCTTTTCCCGATTTTATTAAAATTTGGTACCGTTATTCGTAATTTCAACAGGCTTAGTTAGCCCTAACTAGATTAAATTTAGTCCGCTGGCGTTCGAAGAGCACCTTAACGAGTATTATTGACAAGAATATATACGCCACTGAGTTTTTTCTAATTTCAATATTTTTTTCCAGATTTACCAACTAATAATACAACTTCTTTGTTCCCTTAATTGTTTTCATATCTTGCTTCGTTTTCGAGAGAGAAAATAAAATGCACTTTATTGCAGGTACAAAAAAAATACCTATGTATTTTAAAGTTAATTAAAATATGAGGTAAAGGTAAGTTTCGATGTCTAATTTACCTGTTTTGTCAATAATAAGTTAAAAATGAATAACTTTACGAACGCTGAAATGACCCAGATGCATTTCAATTATGGCCTAGCAAATGGAAATGCTGTAGAAGCCCGGCGAATTTACCAGAAACGTTATTCAAACAGAGTACTGCCATGTGCCAAAACATGTAGACAGCTTCATGCAAGATTGAGTGAGACTGAAAGTTTTAAACCTAGCACGGAACTTCCTGGCAGACCTGCAACAGTAACCACGCCTGAGTTAGAAGAGGCTATATTTCGAGAGATAGAAGATGGTCCTTCAACTAGTGCCAGGAAGGTAGCAGCGCAACTTTAAACAAGTGCATCAACTGTTTGGAGGGTTTTGCATATTTACCAACTATGTCCATATCATATTCAACGTGTGCAAGCTCTGCTTCCCCGTGATTTTCAGCCAAGATTTAATTTTGCTAGGTGGTTGCTGCATACAGTAGCACATAACAACAACTTTTTACTAAACATTTTATATACCGATAAGGCCTCTATTTCAAGAGAACCCATTACGAATTTTCATAATAAACATTTTTGGGTGGACGATAATCCTCATTAGGGATCATTGGCAATTATCTTACTGGACCATACTTATTACCACCACTCCTATACGCAGTTTCTATATGAAGATCTTTACGTTCTGTTAGAAGACTTGCCTCTACAAATAAGAACTAATATGTGGTTCATGTACGACGGCGTCCCAGTTCATTTTAGCCTAGTTGCTCGTCAATACCTCGACAACACTTTTCCTAATTGCTGAATTGGACGCGCAGGTCCCCAAGGTTGACCAGCTCGCAGTCCCGACTTGAATCCTCTAAACTCTAGACTATATTTTATGGGGTCACCTAATGTCTCTTGTATGCAAGACGCCTGTACTAGATAAAAACTACATTATTGAAAGTTGCAATGCGATACGAAATAACGCAGGCATTTTTGAATTCAATTTATACTGCATGAATTCCTTCTTTCGAAAACCCTTACAGAGAAGATGGACTTAAAAAAGCCCATGCGGTAAAGTTAAGAACGAAATCGACTATATCCTGACGAATAGAAAAGATATATTCCAAGATGTCACAGTCCTAAACCGATTTGATACAGGCAGCGACCATCGTATAGTCCGAGCAGCCATAAAAATAAATACAAGATTCGAAAGGAGTAAATTAGTGCAGCAACAAAAATACCCAACCGCTGAAGCTCTAAGTCGGAACAAAGCTACTTTTTAACGTATTTTAAATTCTAAACTAGGTAAACCGCCAACACCCACACCAAGAATGGACGAACTTTGCAACAACATCTCAAATAGTATTCAAACTGCAACAAGAAATATTATATGCTTTAAACAAAAGGGAAATTTTAGCAAAATCAGCCCACACACAAAAAATCTAATGAAATCAAGAAAAGAAATGGATCGAGAGAACCAAGGATATAAGAATCTTAACAAGGAAATAAATAAGAACATCCGAAAAGATCTAAGAAACTACAATAATGAGATAATTTAGAACACAATCAAAGACAACAAAAGCATGAAAGTCCTAAGATCCAAACTATCAAATGGAAGGTCAAAAATGACTAAAGTAAAAAACAAGGAGGGAATTATGGTTAGCGATCGTAGTGAAATAGTGACAGCAGTTCAAGACTTCTACAAAAACCTGTACAGTTCTAAAGTCCAGGGTCATCCGTATCAGAGGAAAATAATACAAAATGTGGGATCCGAAGAGGTTCCTGAAATAAACATCGGAGAATTGGAGTCAGCACTACATCAAATGAAAAACAGAAAGAGCCCAGGCGATGATCAAATCACGAGCGAAATGATTAAAATAGGAGGTGAGACGCTGAGGGAGCATGTAAGATTGCTGCTTAATAAATGTTTAACAGAAGGCAAAATCCCAACTAAGTGGTAAAATGCAGAAGTCATCCTACTATACAAGAAAGGTGACAGAAACAACATAGAAAATTATAGACCTATCAGCTTATTGTCACACTTATATAAACTGCTTACGAAAATAATAACCAACCGGTTGACGAATACGATGGACTCATACCAACCGGTCGAACAGGCGGGATTCCGTAAGGGGTTTAGTACTATCGGCCACCTATAGACACTTCGCACTCTTATTGAAAAAGCCACAGAGTATAATATAACACTTTATTTGGCCTTTGTCGACTATCAAAAGGCTTTTGACTCTGTCGAAACTTGGGCAATTCTGGAATCCCTGGACAATGCAAGGATCGACTCTAGATACTCAAATCTCATCAAACAAATCTATAATAACGCTTCCATTTATGTAAAAATAGATGACGATTTAAGAACCGATAATATTCCAATCAAAAGAGGAGTAAGGCAAGGAGACACAATCTCACCAAAACTTTTTACCCTTGCCTTGGAGGATGTCTTCAAAAAACTTGACTGGCAAGAGAACGGCATTAATATCGATGGAGTGCGCCTAAACCATCTACGGTTTGCCGACGATATTGTGGTAATTGCCAGCACAGGTGAAGAGCTTAAAAGCATGCTTTGGGACCTCCATCGAGCATCGCTACAAATCGGGCTTGAAATGAACTTGAGCAAAACAAAGATCATTAGTACAGAAGACATCCAGGTAACTGTCATCGACCAACCCCTAGAAGTTGTCTCGGAATATATTTACCTAGGCCACAAAATTCAACTTGGCAAAGAAAATCAATCTTCTGAAATCACAAGAAGAATAGGCCTCTCCTGGGCAGCTTTTGGCAGACTAGGATTTTATCCTTAAAGCTCGAGAATTTCCCATAAATTTAAAAAGGAAAGTGTTTGATGCCTGTGTGATGCCGGTCCTCACATATGGACTCGAGACAATGGCAATTACCCGCAAAGTTGCTAATTAACTGCAAACCACCCAACGAGCAATGGAGAGGGCTATGATAGGAATCACTTTAAGGGATAGAGTCCGAAACGAAGAAATTCGTAGAAGAACCAAAGTTACGGATGTACTAAGGCTTGTGGCACAACTGAAATGGAGATGGGCTGGTCATATGGCAAGGCAGGACGACCATAGGTGGACGCACAGGATATTGGTTTGGCGCCCAAGAGAGACCAAACGGAGCATTGGCAGATCCCGGAGACGATAGCGAGACGATATCCAGAGTGTTGCAGGAAGGAATTGGATCCGGACTGCTAGGGATAGAAAAGCGTGGAAAGATTTGGAAAAAGCCTACATCCAGGAGTGGATAAACATGGGCTGAGAAGAAGAAGAAGAAAATCAATGGTGAGACGATTGCAATCGTGCATTTTATCAAAAGGTGGCCATTTTTAACATTTGTTTTGATTAACTGTTGCACTTTTTTGTATCATTTGTATTACTTAAAAAAATAATTTTATTTTGAATTTCAATGTTTTAATTATTTACTTTTAAATACATATAGGTATGTCCTTTATACATGCGATAAAGTGATTTTTATTCTTTCTTTTGAAAACGAAGTGAGATACGAAAATAATTTAATGAACAAAAAAGTTGTACTATTAGTTGGTAAATTCGAAAAAAATATTAGAATTGGAAAAAGTCAGTGCAATACATTTTTTTGCCAATAATATTCTTAAGGTGCTCCCCGGGACGCCATTGGACTTAATAAATTTAATCTAGTCAGGGATACTTAAGCCCATTATTATTATGAAGTACGGTACCTAATTTCACTTAAATCGGGATAAGGATATTTAAAGAAATAATAAAAAAAACGATTTTTTTTTAAATCTTTAGCACCCTGTATATCAAGAACGGCGCAACTCCGGACACATGTTCATATGAACTTTCTCTCTTAGAATATTATAGGAAATCACCTCCTCAAGTTACGTACCGTACTTCTGAAAGACCCTGTATAATACCATAACAATAAGAGAACAGAATTTGTATTTAGCTATAAAAAAAAACTCATTTAAGACACAACATTTATTTAATACAATTGACAGTTAACGCGTTTCTTAAAGGCTCATGCACGTAACACTAAATAATCTTAAAGTAAAAATATTGAATTGAATACTCGAATATTAAAACATTTAAGCATGCAATTATTCTAATATACAAATTTGAAGAAGTAGTCCATACTTGCAGTGGAGTGTAGGTAATAAATTAAAACAACACTTCTGTCTTCCTCCACAAATAATATATATTTTTGAAAAAATTTTCAACGATTGTCCCTACATGTTTCGACCATATATATAGTCATCTTCAGGGGAACTAAAAGGAATGTGTGAGAATATAATGCCAATAACAGGCATCATAAGAGACTTACCTATATCGAGTGTGAAATTGGATCCAATAGTTGTCTCAAATTAATGAGTACAACATTTTATATCATAGCAAGTGAAATTTGTGTAGTTGAAGACTAACTTGAGGTAACTCAGAGTTGTGGATATGTAAGTAAGCACATTTTAGTTATTTAAAAAAAAAAAAAAAATTTTATGTTGATAAAAATTTTATCAACATAAAAAATTTATTTGTTATTGTCTGGAAGACAGAAGTGTTGTTTTAATTTATTACCTACACTCCACTGCAAGTATGGACTACTTCTTCAAATTTAAATTAGCTGGTCAAGCTACCTTAGTCCGAGAGTATAAGAGGAATTTCCTGAGAAGAAGACTTGAACTCGACATCTGGTTTAACAACGAATGTTTAAGAAAAGGCCTACGTCCACATTATGTGAAACTTAAAACTAATCACACATCATCATCAGCCAGAAGAGCCTTAGAAGCGGCAACCGTAGCATGGATAAGAGAAGAGGTAAAAAAGCACTATTTTAGACTTAATCTTATTGATCTTAAATTGAAATTTTTGTATTTTAAAATTAATTCTATATTGCACCCTGCTGAGTGGGATACCCTCTCAGACTCCCTATTGAATTTTGTCCGAGATCAAAAGCTAATTAAATTTCAAAGACTTAACAATAAAATAAAAACTTTATTACATCAACAGAAATTTCATGTCAATTCAGAAAGAGATACTAAGTACACCTCCAACAATAAATACCAAACTAACTTTATTGAGCCACTTAACACCACATTTGCTAATTCAACCATTATCCAACACTCAACTAATGACTCGCTTCAAAACTGTAGCTTTGACAATTCACTCTTCAAGTGTGAATTCGATATCCGTGATGCTGATACCCCTCAGTTCTCGGAGTTCGAGTTCCATGAACGCACACTTAATCTTAGTGATGTTGTGTTTGAACAAAATGAACTTCAACTATTTAACTTGGGCCTTAAATACAATTTTTCAATTAATCCAAAAACTGAAGATCTTGAAGTCACAGCAGTTGAGTGTGAAAATAGCATATCTTTCTGTGGTGATGCTGTACTTAGGGAGTCTGTTAGGTCTCGATCAGCGACGTGCATCAACCTTTTTCATAAGAGCAACCATCGGTCCGATCCTGACCCTCATATTAAAACCTTAAAGTCAATAAAAGAAAAAATCAAATCAAATAATCTGGTGATCTCCAAGGCCGACAAGGGCTCGTGCCTCGTGATTCTGGGCAGGACACAATCTAATGACAAAGTTGAACTTTTTTTATCCCATCAGGATTTCACCCCTATTACAACTAACCCAACAGATAGGTTCATGACAAAATTTAAAAATTGCCTTAAAATAACATCCGACACTCTCTATTTTTTCAATACTAACAAATTTAAATTAACCCCTGTAAATCCAGTTACTCCACGTCTATATGGGTTACCGAAGATACATAAAAATGGCATCCCTATCAGGCCAGTAGTATCATACTGTGATTCACCATGTTACAAATTAAGTATTTGGCTTAACAACACCATTTTATCTTTAACAAATTTTCATAGTGACTTCTCTGTTAAAAATTCAACTCAATTGGCTAGTGAACTGCAGAATCTTTTCATACCTGACTCATCCTTTTTGATCTCATTTGACATTACTAACCTTTTCCCAAGTATCCCTACTAATGAGTGTTCCCAGCTAGTACATTCACTTCTTTCAGAATCCACTGACCTCCAACTAACCCACATAGACAATATATGTCTACTAGTCAATTTGGTTCTTGAACAAAATTTTTTCTTATTTAATAACAAATTCTATAAACAAAATTCAGGTTTAGCTATGGGATCTGCCCACTCACCTTTACTAGCAGAACTTTTCATGTCAAGCCTAGAATCAAAAATCAAAAATAACCATCGCTTTACACACATTATCACTATGAAAAGATATGTTGATGACATTTTTGCAGTTTTCAATGGTAGTCATGAAGAACTTAATGACTTTGTTTCCTTTCTCAATTCGTTGAACCAGTCTATTAAATTCACTCACGAACTTGAAGAAAATAGCTCTATTCCATTTTTGGATTTGAGACTCACTAGAGTCAACAACGCCATTAAATTTAGTGTCTATCGCAAACCCACTAACACAGACTCCGTTATCCCTTATATTTCTAATCACCCCCATACACAAAAATTCGCATCTTTTCATTCTCTTTTTTCACGTTTATTCTCAATACCCCTCAATCAAACCAATTTCAAAAATGAGCTAAACATTATCAAACAAATCGCAGCAAATAATGGATACCCCCAACAACACATCAATAAAATTTATTTTAAACATTTAAATAAACATCTAAACAAACAACTAATATATAAAGAACCTAATAACAATAGATATTGTTCCTTAACTTTTTGGAGCCCCTTATCATATAAACTCAAAAATATTCTTCAATCCCATGGCTTCAACGTAAGCTTTAAAACTAAACACACCTTGGGATCCTTCGTTTCCAATGCAAAAGATGTCATCCCACTCATGGATAGATCTGGTGTATATGAGGTTACGTGTTCGACCGATGGCTGCTCTACAGCGTATATTGGGCAGACTGGTAGAAAGTTTAAAATTCGCATAAATGAACATTGCAAGGAGATCGAAAGAGCTTCACAACTTAATTTATCACCTTCTAATATTAAATCAAATTTTTCAAGACATGTATCAGCTAACAAACATACTTTTAATCCTGAAACAAACACTAAACTCTTGCATTTTTGTACGAAAGGGAATAAGCTGGACCTGCTCGAGATTGTTGAAATTAATAAAAATTTTAACAACACTAATATAAATTGCGTCAACGATCAAATTATTCATAGCAGTACAAATTTCTTCAATGCTCTAAATTTAAGATAGCATCACGATTGTTTTTGTCTCTGGGAGCTGGCGTTGTCCTGTCACCTTCTCACGGTGGGCAGTGGGGGTCGCTTTTGGACCTTTAGATCAGCGACTCATGCATCAGTGCATCGGCTAGTCACTAGTCTTACGGGTTCAGTTTTGAGGTTGCTGCTATGAGGTCGATTTGCGGATCCTGGTGTTTTGCTGTTGGTATTCTTGGCGGGACAGCGCCTCCCCTCCCATTATTACTACAGCACTCGTGTTTGCTTCATCAATATATCATTACTCTTTCCAGCCTATTATACACTACTCAACCTTGACAATTAATTGTTAATTGTAGCATACCTACGTCAGTCTGCCCAATGTTCATTCTAGTTTTGTTAGATTCAATCTTGGTTATGTTATACTGTTTTCCTTATAATGTTAATCATAATTTTTAGTTTAAATTCTCAAATGTCCACCTAGTGTAAAGTGCAGTGAACCTTAACTCTAAATATATGCTTCGGTGCAGTAGTATCTGCCCTCCCATGAACTTTTATAACTTCCTTTCTTGAAAATAATTTTTTAAAAATAATTTTATAAAATTGTTGTAAACTACTAATTTATGAAAACTATTAATTCATACATTCAATCACAGATGTCTCATTCTTTTTCACATTCAGGTACTTTGTGTGTTTAACATTTATAATAACTTTCAAACATCAGGTACACTATATCTTGTTGACTTTGTAAACCTACTATCGAGTTGCTCTAGATTACACCAACATTTCAATTTTTAGGATTTCTACAGTCTGATATTTGTTATGCCATATGTCAAATCTGTCAGTCATTTTATACTTTAACCACACCTTCCTTAAAAATTCTTTTTAAGTTAAACGTGGTAGTGGTTCGCACGAAATTTCGTTTCTCTTTTAAATTTTGTAAAGAACTTAAAAAATTATTTCTTAACATCACAATGCGGCTCTATTTAAACCCATAGGGGCTTAGCCCCCATTCTACTTTATTTATTTTTTCATAATAGTATTCTAAGAACATGAAATTTCATATTTTTATAAAATAACTAAAAAATTTTTTCTTTCTTTTCTTTTTGGTTTCTCCACATAAACCATGTTATAATATAAATATATTAATTATTAAAATTTATTTTCACACCATGCTCATCAAGTACAACTAAATTTTCTGATTTTTATCAACATACAAAATTTTTTTTTTAAAATAACTAAAATGTGCTTACTTACATATCCACAACTCTGAGTTACCTCAAGTTAGTCTTCAACTACACAAATTTCACTTGCTATGATATAAAATGTTGTACTCATTAATCATTAATTTGAGACAACTATTGGATCCAATTTCACACTCGATATAGGTAAGTCTCTTATGATGCCTGTTATTGTCTTTATATTCTCACACATTCCTTTTAGTTCCCCTGAAGATGACTATATATATAGTCGAAACATGTAGGGACAATCGTTAAAAATTTTTTCAAAAATATGTATTATTTGTGGAGGAAGACAGAAGTGTTGTTTTAATTTAATATACAAATATTTGAATACTCGAACAAATAAATAATTTTAAAGAAAACCATTCGGTATTTCATTATTTCAATATTCAAATAGGAGTATTTGAATATTCGAATAGTCGAGTTTGATTCCTAGCACTACTTTAAACTCACTAAACTTATTCAAATCATGACTGAGTAAATGAATGCTGAACGAGGAGAGAATCAAAATTTATTCCGTTGTAGAAAAAGAAGATGATTAATGTTAAATGTCAAAAATAAATTAATCTAAATTAAATTCAATTAGATAATCTGGGTTAATATCACAAATGCATCAGAATTACCGAAAACTCTCTTTAAAAGCGTGTAATATTGTAACTGCATGAGTTTATTTTCATTTCTTATTAAATTTTACGGAGCCCGATTTCAATAAAAAAAAACAAATACGACAAAAGAATATCCTTAAATTATGATTAGTTAAATTTTGTCATTGCGTTATTATCGCCTTAATCTTTATCTTTATTTTATTAGTGTTAATTAAAGAAAAAAGTTAATTTTGTTGTTTATAAATGAATAATAAAATGTTTTCAACCAAATTTATCCCACCGACAAGAAGTATTTCTTTGGTGAGTAGCCATGTTTATTTATCAAGCATTAATCTTATCAATATGTAATTAAGAATTCCACTTTTCCTTTAATTATGCCAAAGGTGTAAGTTTTGGTTAAATTCTATTATATTATAAAGTAATGTTTTGCTACTACAAAGAAATGTATATTATTATTGTTGTCGATAAATAAAAACTGGTACTTTAATACACTATTTGAAGGCACCAGTATTAAAAGTAACTCGAATGAGGTGTTAAAAGTAAATAACTTTTTAAGGGATTCACAAATACAAGAAATATTCGAAAATTTAATTATCTGTTCTATTTACTTACGCGTTTAAATCATTTTTTTTCAGATTATCTGGACTATTCATCAAAAATCATACAAATTCACAATAGTATAATAATGTGAATCTAGTACGAAAGTTATGTTTTTCGTACAAGGTGTACATACAATTTTTTCTGCGATCGAAAACGAAATAGATAAAATAAACTGCAAGATTGTATGTATACATATTGTGAATAAATAAACCTCTCTACGGGAATATTTTATTCTAGTACGGTTATATATGTGTCTCATTGCTTAGCAACGGTTAACAATACTAAAGTAATAACGTGAGAATTTAGCGGTAAATTTCATTTTCAATTTCTATTATTTTCTTATAAAAGAAAGATGTGTGTCCCTTTTCTTTCGCCGTATTACGGCTCCTCGGCAAGGCTATAGAGTCTGACGAAAAGGAAAGGGACCTTACAGTGTTTTCAACACATGATGTATATATACATATGCGAGAAGTTGCACGTGGTGACATCTCGTAGCAATCGAGCTATCCACCCAACCAGACCAGCGAGGTCTTAGAGAAGACCAAACGCTGAAATGGAACCCGCATAAGCAGGTATCTGATGTCAGGTGGCGCTGAAAACCAATCGTCGGTTTCCGTGAACCAAAACGCGATATTTTTTCTTTTCGTCAGACCCAATCCTTGGACGCGTTTCGCCGTATTACGGCTCCTCGGCAAGGCTATAGAGTCTGACGAAAAGGAAAGAGACCTTAAAAGAAAGATGTGTGTCCCTTCTCTTTTTGTCAGACCCAATCCTTGGACGCGTTTCGTCGTATTACGGCTCCTCGGCAAGGCTATAGAGTCTGACGAAAAGGAAAGGGACATTAAAAGAAAGATGTGTTTCCCTTTTCTTTTCGTCAGACCCAATTCTGGGACGCGTTTCGCCGTATTACATCTTTCTTATTTGTCGTATTTATGGTATTTAACACCAGGTATATTGGTTACCTAGCACTAACTAACAACAAAGAAATCACGTGATAATTTGTCGATTTTTTATTTTTTGACTACTATTTCGTGACCAGTTTAATAGCGTTTTTAAGAAAAAATTGTGTACGTATGATGTGTATGTTAAAAGTGCTTATTTTGTTTGAGGACAACTTTGAATTAGTTACTAATAAGAAGAAACTAATACTCGAGAAAAGCAAATGACGAGAAGCGACAAAATCCCGAGTTTAGCATTGATTAAATGGGGACGAAATTATACTTCCTTCACCTTGAAATTTTGACAGTTGGCCGGGTTATTACACCAAAAGAAGCAGTAAAGCGATAAAGTAAATGCTTAACACTGAAATAAAAAATGTGGACACCTAATAAGAAGTACCTCTTTCATTAATATCTTCTGTGTTTTATGTAATTGGCTTTCCAGCAAACCTCGTAAAATCGTAAAAAAATGAAATAAAATAAAAATATTTTTGAAATGTTTTATTGATTGTGCGTTACTTAGTGGTAGTACATTTTAGAAAGGAGATGAAATAGTATATTACATACCAAGAGTGGTAAGAAGCCTATTATACACGATTTTAAAAATTACGTTACGGAGCGTTAGCGAAAATTGCCCCAGTTTATACAGACATTATAATATTAGGTACGTAACTGCTCTTACGCACAGCTTGGCTTCTAATAATATAGTGTGTGTAATTAGAGTTTCACGGATAAAGTAGACAGTGTGTAAGTAGGTTCTTACTAAGATAGAATTAGAAAACAGTATTTTCTTATGTATGCCTTTATTTCTTTTTAAATATTGAACAGCAGTTTTGTTACCTTTCCTTACATTTATAATCAACAATCCTAAAGCGGTGCAAATGTACTTACTGTTCGGATCCTTTGAAAATGCAAACATGCTTATTCCTTCACCTTTTGAGTGACACTATCGAAACGCACAGGTATTACCAGGCATAGTTTTATAATAGCACAGCACTCACAAAAACAAACAGTTAAACAATACACTTCTTTCAACAAAAATGACAACTCAACTCGATAACGATAACTCATAGACTACCGGACTAATGGTTAAAACACGGCCGGTGTGGTGAACGGCATTTTAAAAATATTACAACTAAATAAAACTCGGGAAAACTTTCGGTCGTTTTAGAAATAAAGAATTTATTTTTATTATCATCCAAATTAAAAAGAAAATAATAATTTTATTAAATTTATATTCAGTGCAAGAAAATTTTAAGACACGAAAAATGTTTTACTTAAAATAAGTTTTGGGGAATATTTATGGAGAATTAATATAATTCATAAGAACAGAATAAAATAAATATTTTCGGATAAATTAAATAAATAAAATCTATAAGTTAATCATCAACAAAAGTTTTGATGAATTCAGATAACTCTAAAATAATTTTATAAAAATTAAAGAAAATATAAAATAAGTAAAAAATATTTGGAAAACTCACGTTTATAAAATAAAATAATCCAATAAGAGGTTTATTAACAGAATATATCACAAATTAACAAAAATATTTCAAACAGAATAAATTAAATTAAAATATAATTTTAATTTATTTTTCACTTCACTTTTCTTTTCCGACTGTTTATTTGACCGAGCAAAAGGTACCGTAAGAGAGTAACTGATTAAATTAGGCGCTGCTAAAGTTTAAATAACCTCTCTCTCACCTCGGAGAAGATGCGCTTGTACGATTCTTGATTGATCAAAATTGTAACTTAAACTTGTTTTATCTTGATAGATCGCGGAATGGGGACGCATCGCGTTGGTGCCAACAAGTAACACCTGCAGAACATCTGCTGCCCAGCTGCAACTATTTTCTAGTAACTGTCAAATAAATTAAGAAAATTGCCTTTGTAAAAACCGAAATATTTTGTTTTCATCGACAAAGGAATCTCAGAAACTGGAACACTTGTGTAAACATCTGCGAGCACTTGCAGGTGTTGTTTTGATCAATTTTCCCCTATAAATAGGTGGGATTGCTAGAGGAAGAGTTAGTTCATTTTAAACCGTCGTAATGTTCAAATACCTACAAAGTTAGAGCCGTCGTCTGTTGAAAATTGCCGTGCCGTTATAGTCAAGTGTGATCGCGAAAAGTTTAGTTTCGGAAGTTGGCTTGGCACGGTAACGCGAAAAGTTTTATTGAAGAAATGCTAAAAGTCAGTGTCGACGTAAGGATTATTTGTCATTTAAATAAGTAAGTGAAGAGATTTGTTTGTGAATTTAAATTTAATGTTGGTGGCTCCGATAGAAATTTGATATTATAAATTTAATTTTGAAACTGATAGTGACTTTGTGGTTTTACTGCCAAAAATTTGAAGTAAACTTATTTACTTTACGATTAAATATTGCTCCCTTTAAAAGAAAAAATATAAACTACTTCGATTTAACTACAATTTGGATGTATTTTGTGTAAAACACTGATACTGCGAACCCCGTTGAGGATTTTAGTAGCCGCCTTCAAGGAGTAAGGTCATAAAATAGTTAATACCTATTTAAGGATAGAAGTTGGGCGCTACACCGGCTTTACCTTACGACAGTTGGCCGGGTTACTTCCCACTCCAATGATTTCGCCAAATGTCAAATTGTCGCTCTTCGTTGTTTGCTTTTCTCGGCTAATACTTTAAAGTCAACAAAAGAAACATTAACATCATAAATTGCTATTAAAACTAATTCAAATCGAAAATATTGTGTCTTTTAAATTTTATTTAATAATTATTAATTTAATATAATTAATAATAATTTATTAAAAATTAATTATTAATCCTTTGACAATAAAAGTAACTGGATAATTTAACCTCGCCTAAATTATTCAAATCGAAAATAATGTATTTTTAAATTTAATTAAAGTATATCTTTTCATAATACAAATAACTAGATAATTTAATCATAAACAAAATGTCTCTGTTTCAAAAGTATGTCAGTTCTGCTGTTGCAAGGGCATCTCCAGATTATATTTATTATAGATAAATAAGTTATTCTTGAGCTTCACTTCCAGGTTCATAAATTAATTACCACCAGCCATACCATAAATGCTGTAGTGGATAGTGGCTATATTATATTATAATAGGTCAAGGCATTCATTTAGTATTGTGTGAAGTCATTTTAAAATAGGTTTGGCACAATGGGGATAGGTTAAGTTGGTCATTAAATGTACCTAGGTATTTATGTAGAATTAGAGAATACTATTTTTTTTTAAATGACCGTGTTTTAAGGGGTTCTTTTATATTACGGCTGCGATTGTTTGGTTAGTTTTAAGAATTTAAAAAACTTATAGTTATTTCTCATACGTAAAATTTTTGTGAGGTAATAACTCCAGCAAATTTTAATAGCGTTTGGCTGCATAAAAGGAACAAGTTTTATTATTGATTGGTAATAAAAATGCTAACGAAATGTGCAAATTTCAAAAGAATATTGCCTAAAATTAAAAGACTTCATCCAATTAGCTGATTTTATTTAAAATTAATATTGCATGTTAAAAATAATCGTAAAAAAATTTTCATGACCATCTCTCTCTCCAGAAAATTACGAAATGTTCATAGTTCAGGTAATACAGCAACACCAAAAGTAGCGTCAGTGACAACATTTTCATTGAAGGCGCTTTAATTATAGCTAAATATTAGCGATTCTATTAAAGAAAAAGTAACTATGATTAAGTGGTATTATTCGGGAAATATTTAAGAGCAGTGTCTGAAATATTTTCAGTTCAATTTCTAATAAGCCTATCCCTTCCATTCCTTAATTAAACTTATCATTAGTAAATTTGAGTCCAAAGGCACTGTAATAAATAACTGTAAATACTGAACTTAGAGTGTCAATAGAGCTGAAGAAAGGTATAATACAGATCTTGATATTTAACTGCACGTCGAGGAAAATAAAATGATTAGCACGAGGATTCTTGGGCAAGCCGTAGGAAAACATCAAGCCACATAGTGCGCACTTTAAGAAAACATAAATATTTTCCTTACAGGTATGAGACACATCAAGAGCTACGGCAAGGTGATAAAGAACAGAGAATGGTATTCTGTTTTGAGGTAATAAAGAGAACAAATAATATTAGAGGTTTTTTGAGAAATATTTGTTTTACCGAGGAATGTACAGGGTGTCCCACATTCGAGCCTCATCATGGGGATCTCGGAAACTATAAGAGATACAGCATCGGTCAAATTATGGCAAAGTTGCGAAATTTTGTGCAGAGCAATATGGTAAAAAAATATCTGAGCTATCTTTTTTAGTTTTATAAATATTAAAAAAAAACAAAAATATTGAATTTTGGTTTTTTTAAATTGGACGACTTATTTTATCCGCTACAAAAAAACAAACACAACATTGTTAAGGCAACTTTTTTCGCTCCATATCGTGGTGTTCTTAGAATTTCGTTTCAACGTTTCGTTTTCGTGGAACTATTATCAACTTTAATTTTTTAAATACGGACCTGCATTTTTTATTTTATTTTTTGGAATCTCTTTAAGCCCTGAATTTAACCATGTAGCGCACTTAATTATATCTAGACGTTTTGATGCCATTATTACATCATCAGGAATGTGATAATTAATTTTTAAATAAATACGACCCTGGAATTTATTTAAAGTATTTTTTTAAAGAAAAAAAATGCATTTGCATGCCATGTAATAGTAGCCAACTTTTGGAGCAAACAATAGCCCATTAACCAATTTATTGAACGCCAATATCTTGGCATTCGCCAACTCAAGCCTGATTTTCGGTTATCTAGAAATAATGATGTCTGATTGTCAAACAGGTATTTAACAAATTGTTTAAGACACCTCACAAGATATTTTTGTTTAATTTGTTTAACTCACAAGAGGATATAATATGAATAATATAAATTTTTTAAATAAAAGAGAGTAAATGAAAATTGAAGAAATCTTATAACACATTTATAAATGAATAATATATTATGTAGGAAATAAATAAAAACGGAAAATAACAGAAGCAAAAAGTAAAAAACTGATTATATTAAGTGTTCAAACAAGTGCCCTTCCTCTCGAATGCATTTTTGAGTAAGGCTTCTGAATTTAAATATCGCCCGTTGAATAACCCGTGCGGGGATTGCCCTGACTTCTCGGATTAAATTTCCTCGTAAAACATTAATATCGCGTGACGTATTACGGTACAGACGATTTTGTAGGTACCCCCAAAGAAAATAATCCAACGGATTTAAATCAGGACTTCTTGCTGGCCATCGTATAAATCCACGATTTCCAATCCATTTATTTGGAAAAATTTCGTTTAGTAACTCGGTTACTTCTCTTCCATTATGAGGCGGAGCGCCATCTTGCTGCCACCATAAGTGTCTTAAAGTCTCCAAAGGCTCGAGATCTAATGCGTCCAAAATATTATTATTTATTATATCCAAATATCTTCGCGAGTTGAGGTTGCCTTCATAAATATGTCCAATAATTTTATTGTTCCACATTCCAACCCACACATTAAAAGAAAGTCGTCCTTGAGGTCTTACTTCCTGATTTTGTCTGGGATTTTCCACAGACCAATAATTTTCATTGTGTCTATTAAATAATCCATTGGTTGTAAAATTGCATTCATCAGTCCAAATGACTTTGTTTAAAAAATTATCATCTTCATTTAGTTTGAAGCTAAGCCAATTACAAAATTCAAGTCTTCTTTCTGAATCACCAGGCCTAAGCGTTTGACTGATATGAATTTTGTATGGTTTGTATCCATGAGAATTTAAGGTTCTCCAGATCCTCATCCTCGGTTTTTCTAGTTCGTTGGAGAAATGCCTAGTTGAAGCGCGAGGGGCATAATTAACCTTAAATAAAATTTTCTAAATAGAAAATTTGGTAATTTTTAAAATAAATTAAAACTTACCGAATTGATAATATTTTGTTGTTCTTCCGGTTCCATACGTGTTCCATAGTTTCCTCTTGGTTTATTGAAACTACCATACTCGGCTAAATTTCTATCAAGTGTAGCAAATATACTTATTTTGCTGAGGCTGTAAGCGTTCAGGATAGTCCTGAAAATAACGCTGACAAGAAATTTGTGAATTCCTATTGGAAGAATAATAAACTCGTAACATGTCGCGTTTTTCTAAAGCAGAAAACATAATTTTGCTGAAATATTGAACATAAAAATATGGTGACAATTGTCAACATAATTAAGCCACACAATCAAGTAAGCATAAAGTTGACGTCTAAGCCACCTTTGTTTTTTTTTTTTAGTTTTACTTTATACTTTGTTATTATAAAAACTAAAATATATGTTATATATTATTATACGAAATTAATTCTTTATAACTAACAAATTCTGGCTCCACTTATATGTTGTATTTGGTAAAAAAAATAAGTAACACCAGGGCCGTATTAATTTAAAATTAATTATCACATTCCTGATGATGTAATAATGGCATCAAAACGTCTAGATATAATTAAGTGCGCTACATGGTTGAATTCAGGGCTTAAAGAGATTTCAAAAAATAAAATAAAAATTGCAGGTCCGTATTTAAAAAATTAAAGTTGATAATAGTTCCACAAAAACGAAACGTTGAAACGAAATTCTAAGAACACCACGATATGGAGCGAAAAAATTTGCCTTAACAATGTTGTGTTTGTTTTTTTGTAGCGGATAAAATAAGTCGTCCAATTTAAAAAAACCAAAATTCAATATTTTGGTTTTTTTTAATATTTCTAAAACTAAAAAAGATAGCTCAGATATTTTTTTACCATATTACTGGGCACCAAATTCCGCAACTTTGCCATAATTTGACCGATGCTGTATCTCTTATAGTTTCCGAGATCCCCATGATGAGGCTCGAATGTGGGACACCCTGTACAGGGACATTTTTTTAAGTGTCTTACCCGATTGGCGATTTTCCTGCTGACTATAAAAAAAAAACAAATCACATATTTATTTATTATTTTCTACAAGGAAGCCAAATTTAATGTCACAAAATATATAGGTTTACAAATTTGATAAATACGACGCCATGTAGATTTTTTTTTAATAACAACCCTCATAAATAACCACACGAGTGAATTGCATTTGACGATCCGATTTCAAAAACCCATAGTTGTTATTTTTAGCCGTTTCGGAAATACGGGGGTTTCTAAATTGCCTTCATCGATTTCGTCTTTTAAGTGCTTCACCCCTTTAATAAATAGGCCGTTTAAGCTGAAAACCCCAATTCTTTTCACAGTAACATAATTTCCCATGGCCAAGCTATTTACGCTATAATCAAATACGACAGATGTCAAAAAGTGATAGATACGACGCCATTCTGATTTTTTTAAAATATAATATACTTGTTGATATTTAATTTCAGTTGTTTGGAAATACGTAAAAATGCCAAATATTTGTTACCATTTACACTTTGATTAAAGGAAAAGGGACCAACTATTTTAGATAATAAAACCCAGCTACACGTTAATCGAAAAATTTTATAGGGATCGATTTATTTTTAAATAACTTACGTTTTCAGAAGCCCAAAAATGATAATTTTCCGTTTTTGCAAAATGTCGGTTAATCGCTAAATTAAATGGTCATTATAATTTCTGGATCAATTTCTATACTTCCTACTATCCAATTACAAAATTCAGTTCTTCTTACTTCTAATTCATAAAATAAATAAATGAAATTGGGGTTTTCAGCTTAAAAGGCATATTTACTAAAGGTGTAAGACACTTAAAAGACAAAATCGATGAAGGCAATTTAGGAATCCCCATATTTCCGAAACGGCTAAAAATAAATATCAACAACTTTATGTTTTTGAAATTGGACCGCGAAATGCAATTCACTCGTATGGTTATTTATGAGGGTTGCCATTAAAAAAAATCAAAATGCTGTCGTATACTGTGAAAAAAATTGGGGTTCTCAACTTAAAGGTCTGTTTATTAAAGGGATGAGACGATTAAAAGCCAAAATCGATGAAGGCAATTTAGGAACCTCCGTATATCCGAATCGGCTAAAAATAAATATTAACAACTATATGTTTTTGAAATTGGATCGCCAAATGCAATTCACTCGTATGGTTATTTATGAGGATTGCCATTTAAAAAAATTGAAAATGGCATCGTATCTGTCAAATTTGTGAATCGATGGAAAGGATAAGGGACAAACATTTGTTTGTTGTAATCTTAAGGTCTCGGTAACCTAAACCGAAGAAATGGTTTTCGGCGCCACCGAGGTTAGATGCCTGTTACTATGGGCTCCGTGCTGGTGTATGGATCTTTATAGAACCTCACCGGCTCGCTCGGTGGTACGCTCGATTACTATGGGATGTCGCCGTTGTGCTTCATTCCTATATTGTTTTCTATATATAGTGATGAAAGTCACAGACAGTCCCTTCCTTTCCGTCAGACCCTATAGCTCTGCTGATGAGCTGTTATACAGCGAAACGCGTCCAGAGATTGGGTCTGATGGAAAGGATAAGGGACAAACATTTGTTTGTTATATATTTTTTGACATTAAATTTGGCTTCCTTGCGGAAAATCATTGAGAAATATGTTATTTATTTTCTATTATAGTCAGCAGGAAAATCACCAATCGGGTGAGACCCTTAAAAGAATGTCCCTGAATATTCTCAACACCAAACCAAATGTTCAAAATTGCCGGTATTGGAACCAAGAAAATAAACATAGTCTTGCTGATACCCGGACGGAATATCCACAAAAAGTAAATGTTTGGGCTGGATTGTTTGATTATTGGACCATTTTTTATGGAAGGCAACCTTACAGCAGTAACCTGTTTGGACTTACTACAAAATCGAATATTTTGTTTTTCCAGGGCCTATTTGACTCTTAAAAAAACCTTTACAATGGCAACTTGACAATAAAATCATAATGTTCCGTAATTATGATTATTGTTGTTGATATCTCCTGATTGAAAATAGATATTAACTTGCGGTTTCCGCTGACTTCTTAGACTTTTAATCATCCTTGTAATCAGGTAAAGTCGAATATACTATTATATTTACAATTATGGAAAAACGCGCAATGTTTGTGAAGTTGTAAGACAGCGCCCCCTAGCGCCCACTGTAAAACACATATTGCCGTAGTTCATAAGATGATATATAGAGTGAGAAAAGCCCTTTTTTAACAAAACTAAGTTTACTAAATTATGTTAAGCCAGACCGGAGTTATCAGCATTTGTTACAAATAATGTTCAACCCTTCCCCACCACTTTATTTGAAAATGAACACGTTCTATAGGTGAATTTTATTAATAAATCTTCGAAATATTCAAAAATGGTATTTTCGGGATACCCTAACTAGGCGACTTTTGAGGAAACTTCGTGATTCATATTTACCGTAACTGTTGCGCCCTCTAGCGCCAGTCTGAGAAACTTGGAAATAATTTCCAGCAATCTCATTACCACTTTACCCATATATTTTTTTTCCGCAAGCCATACGACAGATGACGAGATACGGCCGACAGCTATTCTTAGTGGGACACCCGGTACAGGGGAGCCAATATTTAGCCACCTCAAAATTACGGTGTAACATTATTTAAAACTGAACTAATAAGAAAATATAAGACTTAATTTGTATATGTCTCAAATAATGTTTCCTGTCGGTAAAACTTTTGATAGGGTATTTTTAATTTTTGACATAAAAAAACAAATGCCGGAACATTAAACTTCTTGGACAGTTTTTTTATGTGCTACATTTTATCCCTAAAAATATAGAACATTAAAAGACATTTTTTTCTTTAACGGCATGGTGCTGCATTTAAATATATATAGATAAACACTTAAAAACCAAAAATTTAATCAAAACTCAGAAACAAAAAAACAAAAGCACCGATTCTGATAGTGATGACAAAGGAACAACAATCAAACGAACTTAAATATTATGCACGACAGTACATCTGATAGGCATTTTAAAAATGCTTTAATATTAAAGCTTTTAGTTATTTTCCTTTGATTTACCAAATCTCGGTTTTCAGCATTGTTTAGCGGTTTTCAGCGTCTCAGTTTAACAAAGAAATAAGGAGAAAGAAAATTGATTTACACCAGTCTCGAAGCACAATGTGGTTATAAATTGGTGACACAGCGGAGTAATTTGAAGCAAAATCTTGGGCGATACATTTTCGTTTTGTTTTTGTCTTTGCTTTTTAAATATTTTGTTCACAAATAAATTATTATATTAACTGACATCCCTCTATGTCCTCCTGAAGATAATAAATAATGCGTTTTTTTAAACAAATGGTATAGATACTCTGGTCTCTTATTTTCCAAATATAAACCATGTCGAATTATTTTGAATGGAGCTAAGGACATACTTCTTAGATATACATACGATAAACGTAGTTTTTATTTTATAAAAGAACTAACATAGCATTGACAATTGCAAAAAGCCAAACACCAACAATACAACAAAAATATTTTTATTCTAATATTAAATTTAAAAATTAATTTTTAAATAAAGTTGTATTAAATATTAAAAATATTTAATAAAAGAACGTACAGTTGCATCGAAAATCCTAACACCCAGTATAATTAAACCAATTTCGTATTTCCGCGAATTAAACCAGAGTGTGAAACACTGCAGGAAGCAGGCAATGGTCTCGGACTTGTTCGTCAAGCCCGAAAACTCGAACGGCGAAGGTATAAAAGGGCAGGCTGTTCTGGTATTGGATTTTACTATAAATAGCCGACAATTTTGTATGATATTCAGTCATTCACGGGGGTTCAAACAGATAAGATCAAATTAGCTGCAGTCATCATATGACGTCATAACTCGAGATGATGAGTTATTTTCACAAGATTTAAATTGTAATACGTAGTTTCAGTGGAAAGTTCCTAAAGCATAAACTGGGACTTTCTTGGGTGTTGTCCAAATAATTATCGGACCAATAAAATAATTGTAAAGTTCCGAAGTTGTTTAATTTTGTGTTTTTAAGTTGAATAAATACTTAGACATAAAAAGTGTTATTAGTCAGATATTATAAAGGGTCAGAATAAGACCATTATAATATACAGAGTTAGGGAAAAGTTTTAAAACAATTTTTATTACGTTTTAACAAGACTGTTGTGATTTAGACACATGGTCTTAAATTTCGCAGCAGTCTTTGACAGAATGCAAGACGTGCTGCTACCGTCTTCGCCGAGCGGCTTTCTGGAGGCCTGGATTAATGATGCCATGGCCGCATACTCGCCCAATGGACAAACAGAACTCCAGGAAGTTCGCTACGACTTGTCCGTCAACGTTACGGAGGTGGCGAAGGGCCCAGACCGAGATGCCACATCTGCACCTGGTGTCCAGGACCTGTTAGGGTTCTCTAAACCTCCGCCCGACTGCCGGCCGAGTGGCGAAGAAGTGGCAAGCGACCCAAACCCCGTGGGTGACTCACCGCAGGCAATAACAACTAAGCCTGAAGAAGAGGATCTCTGGTCATGGTGCGAAGAAATACAGCCGTGGGGAATACTGGGTGAAGAAGAGTTCAAACCAGTTTATGTTGAACTAGCTGAACGACAGCATAATAGAATACGTTGTGCGCATGCGTGCGAGCTACCCGGAGTAGTAGCATCGTCCCAGCGTATCATGGCGCCCGAGCAAAAGACCGTTGAAGGCGAGGAAGACTTAAAGCCCTTCGATCCGCCTAGGTCAAAGACCCATTTTCAAGAAGTCAAAGAAGTTTTAAAGTTTAAAGAAGTTGAAGAAGTATCAAAGTTTAAAGAAGTTGAAGAAGTATTGATGTTTAAAGAATTTAAAGAAGTTTTGAAGTACGACGTGCCTGAAGTGGTGTCCCATCAAAAAGAAATAGATGGAGAAACCGTTTTGTGGCTACATGGCAAGTTGAAGGCTGAGGCCCCAGTAGATGGGCGATGGATCACCGCACTCCTAGGGATCGTTGGAACGCAAGCAATGGACCCGGCTGCCAGGGACCTACGTGAAAGTATCCAAGGAGGAGCTGAGGTGCCGCTGGTAGACCGTTTTGGAGTTGTGGGGCGTCAGGAGGACGACGGAGCAGTAGCGGTTTGGTGTCCAAGGAATTATAGAAGTAATATTCTCAACTTAGCACATGGAGTTCGCCACAACACTCGTGAGGGAATGGCAGATATTATCAAGAGATGGTTATGGTGGCCGACGATAGATAAGGATGTGGACACGTACTTCAGCCAATGTGTGTTATGCCAACACTTTAAAGAAGATGACCTGTGCCACGGAATGTTAAAACCGTGGGGCACAGTTGTAATTACGATTATTGAAGATTTACCGAGGACCAGACACAGTAAATTTACAACACTGTACTGTGCTGTTGATGTATTCAGTGGATTTATAGAAGCCAGACCACATAGGAATATTCACCCAGCTTCCCTGATAGAATTTATACAAGCCGAAGTGATTAGCAGATGGGGAATACCCAGGTTGCTGATGCTAGCGCCAGATGTGGCAAAGTATAGAGAGAAGATAGCCCATGCAACCAACATTACAACGGTTGGCACGGCAGAGAAATTAGTAGCTTCCACGATGATACCATTCGAACGAATGAAGACCAGAATTTTAGCGATGACCAGAGAAGAATGGCCTCTACAGTTGCAGTCCTTGCTGAACCAAGCCAGGAGCTGCAGAGATGCTTTCAACGGAGCCACAGCCAGAGAGTTGGTGACAGGCGCCAGGACGATCCTCCAGAACCACTCGTTCTAAAGCGTGGCATAGAGTAGCGATGGAGCCACGGCCAGAGATGGTGATCAACCCAGGACAAACCTCCAGAGACAGAAGAAGTCAAGTGTAAATATTAGTTAAGGAAATTGTAAATGTAAATGATTTGTTGTTGTTGATTATTCGACAACAGCCAATTTGATCTCTAAGGGGGGGGGTGTTCTGGTATTGGATTTTACTATAAATAGCCGACAAGTTCGTATGCTATTCAGTCATTCACGGGGGTTCAAACAGATAAGATCAAATTAGCTGCAGTCATCATATGACGTCATAACTCGAGATGATGAGTTATTTTCACAAGATTAATTGTAATACGTAGTTTCAGTGGAAAGTTCCTAAAGCATAAACTGGGACTTTCTTGGGTGTTGTCCAAATAAAAGTCGGACCAATAAAATAATTGTTAAAGTTCCGAAGTTGTTTAATTTTGTGTTTTTAAGTTGAATAAATACTTAGACATAAAAAGTGTTATTAGTCATACATTATAAAGGGTCAGAATAAGACCATTATAATATACAGAGTTAGGAAAAAGTTTTAAAACATTTTATTTACGTTTTAACAAGACTGTTGTGATTTAGACACATGGCCTTAAATTACGCAGCAGTCTTTGACAGAATGCAAGACGTGCTGCTACCGTCTTCGCCGAGCGGCTTTCTGGAGGCCTGGATTAATGATGCCATGGCCGCATACTCGCCCAATGGACAACCTGAACTCCAGGAAGTTCGCTACGACTTGTCCGTCAACGTTACGGAGGTGGCGAAGGGCCCAGACCGAGATGCCACATCTGCACCTGGTGTCCAGGACCTGTTAGGGTTCTCTAAACCTCCGTCCGACTGCCGGCCGAGTGGCGAAGAAGTGGCAAGCGACCCAAACCCCGTGGGTGACTCACAGCAGGCAATAACAACTAAGCCTGCAGAAGAGGATCTCTGGTCGTGGTGCGAAGAAATACAGCCGTGGGGAATACTGGGTGAAGAGGATGAAAAACCAGTCTATATTGAACTAGCTGAACGTCAGCATATAAAACAAGGTGGTGGACATGCGTTAAAGCTACCCGGAGACGGAGACGCCTCTGTTCGCTTCAAGGCAGCACGAAAAGCAGCGACTCGAGTTGATGGCGGCAACTCGAGTTCAAAACCACGACGAAAAGCAAAGTTAAGGTGGCGCGCCGCGACGTAGTAAAAAATTCCCGGTGTTAAAGCGGACTCTCAAGTTCGAAACATGGAAGATTTATATTTGAATCGTCGCGGTCGGTGTATGAAAAATTCCCAGTGATAAGAGGTGGTTCGATATTTGTTCGATTTTGTGGAGTTTCGTAACGTTTAATGTCCGTATAACTTTCGTAGTTTGTGATAATTTTTATTTACAGATGGAGAATCTGAGTACTCTGAAATTATCTGAACGATAGGTAATGGCATTTAATTAAATAATAAACTAAAGAAAAAATTTGTTAAAGGAGGAGTGAAACTCTTTTTTGTGTGGAGCCTTCGCGCCTGATAGGGGTGTGTTTTCTATAAAGCTAAATATATTTTATGCTCTGGATTGCATCGTCTTGAAGGTTAACGGTAGGGGTTTAATTTTTCTTCTACTCGTTTAGAGTCTGCGCGCCTTGATATAGGGGTGTAATTTCTATACATATAAATACAATGTATGCTGTGGATTGCATCTCCTAGAGGGTTAACGATAGGGTGCTAGCGTATCAGATAACGGAGGAACTATTTTGATCTTTGTTGATTAGGGGTAGTTTTATTTGTTTAAAGGTAATTACCTCGAAAAATATTTTTGTGAAAATTGATTTTTGTAAGTAAGAAAGTTCATCTTTTATCAGCTCCCTTGCCCAAATTTTTTTTTGGAAATGGGACTTTCAAAATATTTTTTGGAAAAATTTATAAAGTCATTTTTACAAGTAAAAAAGTTCATTTTCAATGCCCCGCTTGCTCAAAATTTATTTTTTGAAATAGGACTTTGAAAATATTTTTTGGAAAAATTATAAAGTCATTTTTGCAAGTAAAAAAGTTCATTTTCTATCTACCCCCATCCAAAAATTTATTTTATAAAATAGTTTTCGGAAAATTTCAATTTGTGATTGCCGCTCCACAAAGAGACCACGTATAATAGAAAAACTCGCTTCAGCAACTCTGGTTCAACCCTAATTTATGTATAAGGTGTATAGACCTCAAGTTGCCCGACAGGACCCGTTGTGTCTGGATTCCCCCTGTTCATTAGGTTAAGCTTACCTGCGAGGAGTTTGTGATTAGCCACCCCTGTAGTCAGGGGTACTTCTAAAATCTTCAGATAGGAGAGGCCTTGCTTCCTTAGGTCTCTTCTTTCTTCCTGCTCGCTGTCAATTAGGAACTTTGGCAGTAGGTCATAACGCCGCTGCGTGCGGCGCATTCCCAGCCTTCGATTTTATATCAGCTATACGGGAAAATTCAATGGAAAAATGGAAGTAGTGCTATCGCCCTTTTTGTAAATTTAAGTATTTGGGCTTTTTATATTGTTTGAAGAAGTAGTCCATTACAGTGGAGTTGATATGATCAAATAAAACAACGGCAGTCTACCTCCACAATATGTATTTAAATGTTTATGTTTATATCCTACATGTTTCGGACATAGAAATGTCCATCATCAGGGATACTAAAAGAAATTTACAGCATGAGTTAAAAGTTTTAAGTAAATTGAGAGGACTTACCAGTAGTCGATTACGATAGCTCTATCTTGCATAAGCGACGATCAAAAGTTATGTTAAAATTGAAATTGTAGGTTCTAATGAATGTTCAAGACTGAATGAAATGTGATATTTGAAATTTTGGTCAAGGAATCTTTGAAGAAGGGGGTTCCCAGTCTGTAGCCACTGAGACAGGTGGTGAAGCAATTATGTCATTTGTAGCTATTTAGAGGAGATTAATTTAAGTGAAGTGCTCAAAGATGCTTCATCTCACCGTGTCTAGGGTGTGGACAACAAAATACTGGGTTAGACTTGAAAACACATTCTTAGGAGATAAACAATAAATGAAATGAGAATTATACTACTTTTAAGGTTGGAATTTATTAATTTGAAGCCAATGGACAGGTGGTGAAGCAATTATGTAGGTTTGTAGCTAATTAGAGGAAAATAATGTAGATAGGTGCTCAAAGATGCTTCATCCAACCATGCCTGGAGTATTGGCTAACAAAATTTTTAGGTTAAAGGGGGTAGAAAATGAACATAATTTTATGATTAAAAAACAAGATTAAGAAAATTAAAACTGGATGCTCACCATCTCGACTAGAAGTGAAGTATTTATGTTGAAATTACATTGTATTAGCTAATTAGAGGATATTACAGCTCAAAGATACTTCACTTCACCATGCTGGCGTGCAGGAAATGGTTGGTTGTCAAATGGTCATGACAGCTTGAAAAGTCAAAAAGCAAAATACAGTGACAGTCGCATGCAAGAGAGGCACAGGGGTGTACGAGAAATTGATCAAAAAATCGACCACTGGTATACGATCAGTCGTGTCAGGAACAGACGAGCAATGAACTGAACTCCACATCAAATGGTTGGGGGATAGTAGTTTGTGGGGGTGAGCAATAAGCAATAAGATTGCGGAGTCCCGTCTGTTCCGGACACCACAGAAAGGTGACCAGGGGGCCATGATCAGGTTATGGCGACAAGTGGGCATTGAGGTTCAAAGTTAAGTTGGGTACAGTACCAAAGTGAAACGTATAACAAGTGGTTAACAATTAACAATAGATGGCGCCTAACAATACCAAAGTAAAATAAAAGGTGTTCCTAAGATTAGTAGTGGTTATATGAACCATAGTTTAGAGAAGTTATAATGTTATTTGAAGAAACACTAGACCAGGATTAATGTTAGATTAATGTGAGAGAGATTATGTTAGTAATGAATACAAGAATAGTATAGAGAAGATAATAGTTAATTACAGATCTACTAGATTAAGATTATATAAATGTAAAATGAACAATGAAAAAGTGAAATTATGATAAAAATGTTGTGTAATCCTAGTAGTTGAAACACTGTTGAACAAGGAAAGAGAGAACATAGAGAGAAAGAGAGAGAGAGAGAGAGAGAGGTGAACCTAGTTAAAATGAAGTGCATTAAAGAAATGTGTAGAGGAGTGATTAATTTGGTCATTGATGCTGCTAAAAGACGGATTTTTTAACATTTTGTTAATTTCCATAACTTCAAGGAGGTCAAGTTTATTGCTTTTATGACAGAAATGTAAGAGAGTTGTGTTGTTATCTGAATTAAATTCGTGGTTATTGGCAACTATGTGTCTCGAGAAATTAGATTTGATTTTTTCCGGTGTTAGGTTCAGTCTCTTGGCTCTCTCAATCTCCCTAACATGCTCACCAATACGAGTGGAAAATTTACGTCCAGTTTGGCCAATATAAGCTGTATTGCAATTCTCAGTGGAACAGCAGACTCTGTACACACCGGATCTACTGAGAGGTGGAATTTTGTCTTTGGAATTGCCTATGAATGATTTAAGAGAATGTCGAGTTTTGAAAGCAGTATCAATATTGAATGATTGAAAAATATTTTTAAGTTTATAAGATAGAGGACCCCAGAAAGATAAAGAACAAAAGTTTTTTGTGGAAGGTTCTTTGTGAATTAATTTCCGGTTTAAATGTTTGTTGAGATGTTTGAAATATATTTTATTGATTATTTTTTGAGGGAAGCCATTGTTATAGCTTATTTGTCTGATGATATCAAGTTTAGTCTTAAAATCGGCATTATCAAGAGGAATGGAGAAAAGGCGAGAGAAATAAGAGAGGAAAGCTGCTAACTTTTGATTATAGGGGTGGTTCGAAGAGAAAGGGATAATGGAGTCTGTGCTAGTGGGTTTATGATAAATGGCAAATTTGAGTTTATTAAGTGATCTGGTAAGTTTTAAGTCTAAGAAAGGTAGAGAGCCATCAGTCTCTAATTCGTGAGTGAAAACTATTGAAGGATGTATGGAGTTTAGTAAGGTAATGAAGTTATTGAGGTCCTCGTGGCTACCATCAAAAACTGCAAAAATGTCGTCGACATATCTTTTAATGACAATAATGTGTGTAAAAAGGGCACTGTTCATGATCTTTGACTCAAGGTTAGACATAAAAAGTTCAGCTAAGAGTGGTGAAAGGGCAGAACCCATCGCGAGGCCCGAACTCTGTTTGTAATACTTGCCATCAAAGACAAAGAAATTTTGGTCCAGCACTAGGTCCACCAGTGAGCAGATGTTATTGATATGTGACTGAGGTAGTTCAGTAATTTACTCACAGAAACTACTGATCTACCTCAGTCACATATCAATAACATCTGCTCACTGGTGGACCTAGTGCTGGACCAAAATTTCTTTGTCTTTGATGGCAAGTATTACAAACAGAGTTCGGGCCTCGCGATGGGTTCTGCCCTTTCACCACTCTTAGCTGAACTTTTTATGTCTAACCTTGAGTCAAAGATCATGAACAGTGCCCTTTTTACACACATTATTGTCATTAAAAGATATGTCGACGACATTTTTGCAGTTTTTGATGGTAGCCACGAGGACCTCAATAACTTCATTACCTTACTAAACTCCATACATCCTTTAATAGTTTTCACTCACGAATCAGAGACTGATGGCTCTCTACCTTTCTTAGACTTAAAACTTACCAGATCACTTAATAAACTCAAATTTGCCATTTATCGTAAACCCACTAGCACAGACACCATTATCCCTTTCTCTTCGAACCACCCCTATAATCAAAAGTTAGCAGCTTTCCACTCTTATTTCTCTCGCCTTTTCTCCATTCCTCTTGATAATGCCGATTTTAAGACTGAACTTGATATCATCAGTCAAATAAGCTATAACAATGGCTTCCCTCAAAAATTAATCAATAAAATATATTTCAAACATCTCAACAAACATTTAAACCGGAAATTAATTCACAAAGAACCTTCCACAAAAAACTTTTGTTCTTTATCTTTCTGGGGTCCTCTATCTTATAAACTTAAAAATATTTTTCAATCATTCAATATTGATACTGCTTTCAAAACTTGACATTCTCTTAAATCATTCATAGGCAATTCTAAAGACAAAATTCCACCTCTCAGTAGATCCGGTGTGTACAGAGTCTGCTGTTCCACTGAGAATTGCAATACAGCTTATATTGGCCAAACTGGACGTAAATTTTCCACTCGTATTGGTGAGCATGTTAGGGAGATTGAGAGAGAGCCAAGAGACTGAACCTAACACCGGAAAAAATCAAATCTAATTTCTCGAGACACATAGTTGCCAATAACCACGAATTTAATTCAGATAACAAAACAACTCTCTTACATTTCTGTCATAAAAGCAATAAACTTGACCTCCTTGAAGTTATGGAAATTAACAAAATGTTAAAAAATCCGTCTTTTAGCAGCGTCAATGACCAAATTAATCACTCCTCTACACATTTCTTCAATGCACTTCATTTTAACTAGGTTCACCTCTCTCTCTCTCTCTTTCTCTCTTTCTCTCTATGTTCTCTCTTTCCTTGTTCAACAGTGTTTCAACTACTAGGATTACACAACATTTTTATCATAATTTCACTTTTTCATTGTTCATTTTACATTTATATAATCTTAATCTAGTAGATCTGTAATTAACTATTATCTTCTCTATACTATTCTTGCATTTATTACTAACATAATCTCTCTCACATTAATCTAACATTAATCCTGGTCTAGTGTTTCTTCAAATAACATTATAACTTCTCTAAACTATGGTTCATATAACCACTACTAATCTTAGGAACACCTTTTATTTTACTTTGGTATTGTTAGGCGCCATCTATTGTTAATTGTTAACCACTTGTTATACGTTTCACTTTGGTACTGTACCCAACTTAACTTTGAACCTCAATGCCCACTTGTCGCCATAACCTGATCATGGCCCCCTGGTCACCTTTCTGTGGTGTCCGGAACAGACGGGACTCAGCAATCTTATTGCTTATTGCTCACCCCCACAAACTACTATCCCCCAACCATTTGATGTGGAGTTCAGTTCATTGCTCGTCTGTTCCTGACACGACTGATCGTATGCCAGTGGTCGATTTTTTGATCAATTTCTCGTACACCCCTGTGCCTCTCTTGCATGCGACTGTCACTGTATTTTGCTTTTTGACTTTTCAAGCTGTCATGACCATTTGACAACCAACCATTTCCTGCACGCCAGCATGGTGAAGTGAAGTATCTTTGAGCTGTAATATCCTCTAATTAGCTAATAAAATGTAATTTCAACATAAATACTTCACTTCTAGTCGAGATGGTGAGAATCCAGTTTTAATTTTCTTAATCTTGTTTTTCAATCATAAAATTATGTTCATTTTCTACCCCCTTTAACCTAAAAATTTTGTTAGCCAATACTCCAGGCATGGTTGGATGAAGCATCTTTGAGCACCTATCTACATTATTTTCCTCTAATTAGCTACAAACCTACATAATTGCTTCACCACCTGCCCATTGGCTTCAAATTAATAAATTCCAACCTTAAAAGTAGTATAATTCTCATTTCATTTATTGTTTATCTCCTAAGAATGTGTTTTCAAGTCTAACCCAGTATTTTGTTGTCCACACCCTAGACACGGTGAGATGAAGCATCTTTGAGCACTTCACTTAAATTAATCTCCTCTAAATAGCTACAAATGACATAATTGCTTCACCACCTGTCTCAGTGGCTACAGACTGGGAACCCCCTTCTTCAAAGATACCTTGACCAAAATTTCAAATATCACATCTCATTCAGTCTTGAACATTCATTAGAACCTACAATTTCAATTTTAACATAACTTTTGATCGTCGCTTATGCAAGATAGAGCTATCGTAATCGACTACTGGTAAGTCCTCTCAATTTACTTAAAACTTTTAACTCATGCTGTAAATTTCTTTTAGTATCCCTGATGATGGACATTTCTATGTCCGAAACATGTAGGATATAAACATAAACATTTAAATACATATTGTGGAGGTAGACTGCCGTTGTTTTATTTGATTTTTATATTGTATATCCGGGACAGCCCGCTGTCTTCTATAGTTTGGATGCCTTCCGTTAAGGTTCTCCAATTTATCTACCATTCCCTGTAAGGGTTCTCTTTACGAACTCTTACTTTTGCTGAATCACAGCGCTCCACCACGACCTGGAGGACGTTTAATTACTCTTCTAAGTCGGAAATTAGAAGAATTTCTTAGCCGACGTGCCTGAGAAGTCGACGTTATTGCCATCCGCCAGTTGTTATAGTCCTTCCATGAGACTTATCAGGGATTCCGACCCTTTAGCTATTTCTATGCGTATTTCCGAGCCTAGCCCATTGTAGAGTCTGAGAAGTTGGATATTGGCTTAAAGCATTTCACTAGGATATCTCTGGATAATAGAGTACGGAAAAAGTGTCATAAAGCATTAACTCCTTGTGATTGGTGTCGCCTGGACTTAACTTGGATGACGACCTTTGATGGTCACATGAAATGTTGTGGACAGATACGTTCGGACTGACCTTACGAGCTCCTCCGTATCTCAGACTAATGTGCAGCTATCTGCGAATAGCTAACCGTGTAAATTAAGTGGTTTCTGCGTAAACCTTTCTTAGAATCGAGGGGACATCCAACCAGCCCACGTTTCATTATTCGTACGGAAAACCTTGGCAAGTTCGGATTCGTCAAGGCCGCGACCGGGATAGATAAGAGCAACGGATGTGAGCGCGGGTGCCGCGAATAAAGTAGTTATCCATCATAGTGGATAATCTTCGCTCCAAGAACGGTTATTTGAACCTCTTAGAACTGTATCTAGGTTCGGTAGAAGGAAAAAAGAGAAATCCCTCTCCCAGGTTGTATCTACTTTATAAGCGTTATTGTATAAAGGCCGTGCCTTCTAGTTATAGTAATTAACGACGTTGTATATAGATTATTGTAAGGATATAGACTGGACATAACGATAGACAGCCCTCCTTTAAAATCATTTACGACGAATTTATTTTGCCCTCCCCTATCAGTTCGGTCTCTGAAACTTTAAAATATTCTAAAATAAATCCAGATACCCAGACCGTAACTCCTTCTTCCCCCGTTCGGGTTTGCACTTCTCCTACTTACGTTGGGGCGGTCGAAATTCCCGAACGACCGGGTGAGAGGTGGGTTCCCACAACGACCACCCCTGTAGTATCATCGGAGCCGGGCGAATTTAGACAACTGCCAGAAAATCCTGACATGTTACAAGTGCCGGAACGTAGCCTTAGTCGCGGCGACGATAACGATGAGACAAGTTCTCATCCTTTGGGCTCTTCAAGCGTAACATTTAATCCACGACGAGAAAAGTCTCCCTTAGGTGGGAGATCCCCAGACCTTAGAAATCCAAGGGACCAGCGTATTTCTAAGCCTACCTGTAGTCCTGCCCCCCAACAGTTGCGACGTTTCGATCGACTTCGCGGTGCCTCAGCCGACCAGGCTGAGAGAAATGACGATCCAAACAGGTACGTAACAGTTGAGTCTAATCGGTTGTGACGAAAATAATCTATAAATAACAATACACTCCGAATAATATGTTAATCGATTAAAAAGTCCAAAGCCTATGGAGGATAATTCCATCTATTGAATTACGAGGACCTTGACAAGGGATGCGGGAACACCCATGTCCCACCGGAATAATCAGGTAATAGGTGTTATCCTAATTGATGCCAAGGATAAAGTGAATTGCTCGCAGACAAACTCTGTGATCAATTCAGCGGAAACCAGACAAATAATGCGTTTCGAGATGAAAGGATCTCGAGGACTATAGTGATTTACAAATAATCAATCACCCCTTTCAGGCCTTTCCACAAGTCACCTTAAACGAGATAAAGACCCTAGTTAACGTTTCGAATCTCAGAAAGGTCCCGGGGCTTGACGGTTTAAAAAACGCGGCGTTGCGAAATCTACCCCACCGAGCTTTGGGAAATATAGTAAGCATATCCCAGGCGATTCTGAAAGAAGGTTATTTCCCGCGCTCCTGGAAGCATGCAAAAGTAATTTTGGTTCATAAAAAAAGTGAAGATCCTACGGCCCGGCTAGCTATAGTCCAATTAGCCTGCTCTCAAGCCCAAGTAATATCACCGAAAAGTTAATTTTGAGTAGACTAAATGATTTTGTGTTTGCACGCAAGGTTCTGTCTAACGAGCAGTTCGGGTTTCGGCCCGAACATTGCACACTTAGGCTGATAACGCGATTAACTGGAAACGTAGTAAAAGGCTTCAACAACTGAACTCATGCGGGAGTGACCTTCTTTGACGTAAGCAAAGCGTTTGACATCTGGCATAATGGGTTTTTCTTGAAATTAATGAGACTTGGAGCTCCGAACTACTGAATCAAGCCAGTAGCTTCTTTTCTCAAGAACAGAAGTTTTGCTGTCTCGTAAGAGCATGCTCTTTAAATAAGCACATGCTGTATATTATTTATACTCATGATATTCCGCGCGATAAATTTACGCAGCTTTCGCTAACGATACCACAATAACATCGATTACAACATCACCGCGCATTGTCGTCAGCCGGGTGCAGAGTCATATAACTGAGCTAGAGAAATGGCTTTCGGCTTGGAAGATTTGTTGGAATCCCGCCAAGACGAGAGCTGTTTTCTTTTCGAAAATAACTGTTCGTAGGCCTGAAAGAAGGCTTCAGCTCTGGTCTCACCCAACTCGTGGGTGAACCAACTCGGATTCCAGACCGAGATGGTCATTTTGCTACTTTGTTGGATCTATTCTTAACTTCAAACCCCGACTTGTACACTATTACCGTGAAGCGTCCGTTAGAAACGTCTGACCACAACCTTATTTCGGCACTGAAGAATCTACCAATTAGTGAAGCTGAGTGGGATGACCTAAATAACCATTTTCAAACCTTCCTTCCTTGGCGGAACGTTTCTTTTACCTCTGATAATCCATCCATCTGTGCAACAGAAGTATCGGAGGTTATCCTTACTGGCATGGAAGCCTTCATCTCTTTCTCAAGAAAGTGCCGTTCTAACAGAACCCCTTGGTTTACCAAAAATTGTGAAGGAGCTGTTAAATCAAAAAATTATTTCTATCGATAATGGCGTCAAAATCCTACCGCCGAAAATCGTATCATGTTTGTTAACGCTCGAAACCAATGCAAGCAAACAATAAACCAAAGCAAAGAGGCACACAGCCAGAAGATCAGAGACAAACTTCTTGAATATTCTAACGGCTCAAGATCATTTTGGTTAGTAGCTGAGGCCGTCAGTCAGAACTTTACCAAGTCAACCATTCCACCTCTAGCACGTTCTGACGGTACCATTGCAACGAAAGCACAGGAAAAAGCAAACTTACTAGCGGAACTATTCTCTTCACATTCAACGGTTAATTTTCAGGGAAGAACTCCACTGAATATTCCCCCTGTAAAATTGAGAATGGAGATTGTTTTCCGGCACCCCCATGTTAAACAACTGTCAAGAAGTCTTCACACCAAAAAAACTTCTGGTCCTGACGATATCCCAGTCATCGTAATTAAGACATGCGCTGACGAATTGACACAGATATTCTGTAGGCTTTTTAACTTATCTTACAAAACAGGAATATTTACTTCTTGCTGGAATACTGCGCTAGTCCAGCCCATACCTAAATAAGGCAATAAGATCTTGCCAAACAACTATCGTCCGGTCCGGTTACATCAAATGTTATGAAGAAGGCCATCAACGAAAAATTATTAAAGTACCTGGAAGGCCTCAACATTACTAGTGACCGCCAGTATGGATTCCGTAAGTCTAAAACAACAGGAGACCTTCTCGCTTATGTTACACGTTTGGAACAACGCAATAGAATATCATGGGGAGTCCCAGGCGGTAGCGCTGGACATTTTCAAGGCCTTTGACCGTGTATGGCATGAACGGCTCCTAACTACAGTGAGAGCATACGGAATGCCGGTTCAATTTTGTTCATGGCTGTCAAGCTTTTCTAACGACCGTTCTCTGCGAGTGGAGATGAATGGATTTGTTTCAGACACATATAATATCACCGACGAAGTCCCTCAACATATTGTCGCGCACCCTCTTTTTACTACACATTACCGATCTTTTAAAAAAAAATAAAAATCCTATATATATAGCTTCGCTGATGACAGCACACTTGTTTCATCTTCTACTTTGGATGCTCGGACATCGGCTGCCAGTGCACACCTTTATAGGCAGCAAGAGGACTCCCATCTCAACATAGACCTGGAAGAAATTCTGTCTTGGGTGACAGTAAGCAATTAAAATTTAACGCTAAAAAAAACCAAGGCGGCAGTTTTTTTCCAAAATAGTTAATGTCGAAGAACCAGATATAGTGATTCCCTTGGCTTCATTAATTCATTTATTGGGCGTCAATTTGGATAATCATATGTCTTGGCATAGTCACGTTGCGGCCATTGTTGGGGCAGCATCGCAGAAGCGTGGAATGCTTTTCCAAACTAACAACCTCTAGACACCCCAACAACTTTTGATGCTCTATAAAGCCTTAAAGATCGAAGGCAGGTTGGCGACTTGAGTCTATTTTAGAAATATTTTTATACGAAATGCTTAACTGAGGTGACAATGTTTAAAAATTCTTACATCTGGGTAACGTCATCACTCTGCAACGACCTCCTTGAAGCCGGGTTCCCCAACGAATATAATCTCCAAGGATTCAAGACGAACGTGAATTGTTTCCTGCGCACACGCACCGCTCGCAGGGATAACGGATTAATCCTACAGTGCTGTGCCTAAAAAAGAAATAAGAACAGGGCTTTACCGTGGCCACACTGCATTCGATGTACTTGGAACCCTTTTTATACCTAAACAATCTATATGTTAGATTTATTTACCCCCTGCTTCACAGGTGGAGTAGGCTTGACAACAGGACTAAGGTCAAGCTCTACAAGGTATTACTTAGACCGGTATTGACTTATAGTGCACCTTCGTGGTGCAACATAAGCAAGACGCAGCTTATTGGAGGTAATATAATATAGGGCGTTAAAAACAATCGCCGACGTACCGAAATACATAATGAACCACATACAAGATCCCGATAAGACAACACATACAAATTTCCGAATAATTGGTTCTCTGTTGATGCAAATCCATAGTAATGAAGCACTGATAGTAGGAAGGCACCAACACTACTAGATGCAATGGCACACGCATCAAAATTATGCATGGTTTAAAGTAATCAAGAACAAGAACAACAAGGCAAAAGTCAATCTCAAAATTTCTATTAATGAATAAATCTAAACAGCTCACGAAAATTCAAGAGAAGTCACAAGATGTATCCTAACTTAAAGGTACAGAGGAGATCCCAAGTAAAAAATAAAATATGACTTTCAGGTAAAGTGCCCTCTGGTGATATACCAGAGCAGTATTTTTGTAACAGAACTATATTAATTAGCGAGCAGATTCTCTAGGCCAAATATTTATTTTATAAGCTAAGGAATAATCATAGAATCATACCTCCAATCTTCGTAAGGCATTATTCGAAGATCTTGTATATTTATGTGTGCTGATATGTTTTAAACTTTTAGTAACGGTTCGTTCGATTTGCCAATATTCTAGTATTATTTCGTATTCTGAATATTGCAGGATTTCAGGAAACTTAAACTGTAGATATTATCATAAATATGTTTCCACTACGAGAATATCGAGACCTGATTTTCCGCACGCAGATTTTCAATTTCAACACAATATCAGAAAAAATACATAAAACGATTTTATGTATATACAACCCCTTTGAGTCGGAAATTTGGGCCTTGGTATAACATCCCTTCCAACACATATTACATGTATTTTATTGATACAATATTGCGGAAAAGTCTGGAACCAATATAATATAATAATATTATGTAGTTGTAAGCCAAGAATTTGCCGTAACGCAACATCCTAATTCGTAACTTTATATTAATTTATAAATATGTTCTATATTGACTATGAGTAATGATTATATTATTAGTATAATATATCTAGATTTCAGTACCCCTGCGTCCAGCAAGAAGTAATAAATCAATCAAAACCATCTTCTTCATGGCGTGCAAGATTTTCTGCATGTATAGATTTAAATAGGCCTGAATTTTTAAATTTGTGCGGAATACAACTATCGACATTAAATTCAAGTTTTGCCTTCAAATATATATTTTAATATTAAATTTTTCTGCTCTAATCATTTTATTTGTTTTGTACCTACTCCTGGTTACCTGTCTGCTAATTATGTGGTTATTATGCCTTTATGGGTGCCTCTATTGGAAAAATACACCTATTTATACTATACATACCTACCTTGTGTGTTTGTTTCTCAGTAAAATTAGTCAAAGTGTGAAGTGTCAATGTTTATTTAATTAAATATGAAGAATTTTCAACAATTGCCTAAACGCCCTAGAGTCGGTCCATGTACAGGGTTATCCAACCAAGACTAGACAAGGCGATTTTTTGACTTTTCCTGTACTTTTATAAAAAAACTGAAATAGCCATCTTAAGTCATTTTCTCCCGCGAATTCGAATATCTTCAGCAAAAAACAATTGAACATCAAACAAAAGTACTAGGGGTCACTTTGATATTTTTTTAAATGGAACACCCTATATCTTCGAATATTTTTGGATTTAACATAAAATAGCAATTATTTTTTAATAAGTGCATTATAAGTCTAAACCTAATAGTTTCCGAGATATCGACTTTTGAAAAATGACATTTTTCAACTTTGACAGCTTCTAGCTTTCTAAGGGTACGCTTTAGAGTAAAACGGCTTACATGTCCCTATCTTACTTTTTTATTATGTTCCCAAAAACATCAACTTCCGGTTAAACCGGATGTAACTCAAAAACCGGAAATACAGTACTTCTGGTTTTACCGGAAGTTCATGTTTTTGTAAAGATCATAAAAAAGTAAGATAGGAACATGTAAGCCGTTTTACTCTAAAGCGTACCGTTAGAAAGCTAGAAGCTGCCAAAGTTGAAAAATGTCATTTTTCAAAAGTCGATATCTCGGAAACTATTAGGTTTAGACTTATAATGCACTTATTAAAAAATAATTGCTATTTTATGTTAAATCCAAAAATATTCGAAGATATAGGGTGTTCCATTTAAAAAAATATCAAAGTGACCCCTAGTACTTTTGTTTGATGTTCAATTGTTTTTTGCTGAAGATATTCGAATTCGCGGGAGAAAATGACTTAAGATGGCTATTTCAGTTTTTTTATAAAAGTACAGGAAAAGTCAAAAAATCGCCTTGTCTAGTCTTGGTTGGATAACCCTGTACAGTAAACGAAAAAAAAAAATTGTTAACTGTTATGATTCTATTAAAAGTAAGAATGAGGAATTGAGTGTTGAAAATAAAGTGCAATTTACAGCAGATATGCATAGCGTTGGGAAACAACAATATATAAACTGTTAAAAGAAGAAAAAAGTGTTGGCGTCAAACCTCCAAAAACTTCTCCAGGACGACCAAACTTGAGCTGAACGACGTTTAAATGCAGAGAATAATGCGAAAAGTTCATATTTAAAAAAAAAAATCCCATGCTGCGCAAAATTTTGTCCTCAATCCGAGAAGACCAGGACTACCCATTTATGTGTACCGGGTGTCCCACTAAGAATGGCTGTCGGCCGTATCTCAGAAAGTGTTAGTCGTATGGCTTGCGGAAAAAAAAATATATAATATATAATATTTCGGTAAAGTGGTCATGAGAAATTGCTGGAAATTATTTTCAAGATTCTCAGACTGGCTCTAGAGGGCGCAACAGTTACGGTAAATATGAATCACGAAGTTTCCTCAAAAGTCGCCTAGTTAAGGTATCCCGATAATAACATTTTTGTATATTTTGAAGATTTATTAATAAAATTTACCTATAGAACGTGTTCGTTACTTTTCAAATAAAGTGGTGGGGGAAGGTTCAACATTATTTGTAATAAATGCTGATAACTCCGGTCTGGCTTAAAATAATTCAGTAAACTTAGTTTTGTTAAAAAGGGCTTTTCTCACTCGATATATATCATCTTATGAACTACGGCAATATGTGTTTTACCCTAGGCGCTGTCTTACAACTTCACAAACATTGCGCGTTTTTTCTATAATTGTAAATAT
This sequence comes from Polydrusus tereticollis, assembly GCA_963920685.1. Taxonomy (NCBI): domain Eukaryota; kingdom Metazoa; phylum Arthropoda; class Insecta; order Coleoptera; family Curculionidae; genus Polydrusus; species Polydrusus tereticollis. The sequence goes on along the minus strand of OY987329.1, from coordinate 79,878,566 downwards.
AATAGTATATTCAATTTCACCTGATTACAAGGATGATTAAAAGTCTAAGAAGTCAGCGAAAACCGCAAGTTAATATCTATTTTTAATCCGGAGATATCAACAACAATAATCATAATTACGGAACATTATGATTTTATTTTCAAGTTGCCATTGTAAAGGTTTTTTTAAGAGTCAAATAGGCTTTGGAAAAACAAAATATGAATTGAAACTGTGCACGCGTGTCACCTTTCAGTATTACGTCAAAATTTTATATTTTACCGTGCATAGGATTTTATTAGAAGAAAGGTAAGTAATTATATCTATATGTTATAACTCTTAAATAGTTTAGAATAATCCCAATATTTCTCTTAATAGTTTTCAAGTCAATGTAATAAATATTTTGTTTTTTTTTAGGCTACATCCCTGCCATATTGTGCTCCACCAGGCTTTGACCCTGCAAGATTATGATAGAAGATTGAATCATTGCTATTGGTTGCTCAATATGATATTGGAAGATAGAAATCTCTTATCCAGAATTTTGTGGACTGATGAAGCTACTTTCCATAGTAATGGAGGAGTAAACCGCCATAATAGGCATTGTTGGTCGCGGGATAATCCCCATTGGATGCGGGAGGTGCAGCATCAAGGAAGATAAAGTGTCAATGTCTGGTGCGTCATTTTGGGTGGCAGAATAATTGGACCGTTTTTATTTAATTAGTCGCTTACTGAGCAAAGATATTTACATTTTTTAAATTACGAACTCCCAATTCTTCTCGAAGATGTGCCCTTGGATATTCGCAGCGAACTATGGTTTTCCAACACGATAGATATCCTGCACATTTTGCGGCAAACGTTCGTCAATTTCTTGACGACACATTTCCTGCAAGGTGGATCCGTGGCCTGCCAGGTAATATTATAGGATATATTGTGATACTCTTAATGAAAGTGGTAATTTCTATTTTAGATCACCTGACTTAACATGCCTAGATTTTTATCTACGGGGGAGATTGAAGGATCTTGTTTTCGTTACCAGACCCACCACAAGGGAAAACATGATAGAAAGGATAATGGATAGCAGCCGCCGTATCCCTATGGCAGAGGTGGAAACTGCAGTATCATCAACCAGGGAGAGATTGGAGTCGTGTATACAGAACGATGGGCGACAATTTGAACATTTAGGGCGCCACTGAGAATTATTGTCGTGATATATTTGCTTGAAGCATACGTACCTTTATATTTTGTTTTTCCAAGGCCTATTATTTGACTCTTAAAAAAAACCTTTACAATGGCATATTGTTGTTGTTTATATCTCCGGATTGAAAATAGATATTAACTTGCGGTTTTCGCTGACTTCTTAGACTTTTAATCATCCTTGTAATCAGGTAAAATTGAATAAACTATTATATTTACAATTATGGAAAGAACGCGCAATGTTTGTGAAGTTGTAAGACAGCGCTCCCTAGCGCCTAGTGTAAAACACATATTGCCGTAGTTCATAAGGTGATATATAGAGTGAGAAAAGCCCTTTTTAACAAAACTAAGTTTTCTAAATTATGTTAAGCCAGACCGGAGTTATCAGCATTTATTACAAATAATGTTCAACCTTCCCCGCCACTTTATTTGAAAAGTGACGAACACGTTCTATGGGTGAATTTTATTAACAAATCATCGAAATATACAAAAATGTTATTTTCGGGATACCTTAACTAGGCGACTTTTAAGGAAACTACGTGATTCATATTAACCGTTACTGTTGCACCCTCTAGCGCCAGTCTGAGAAACTTGAAAATAATTTCCAGCAATTTTTCATGACCACTTTACCTAATATATTTTTTTCCGCAAGCCATATGACTAACACTTTCTGAGATACGGCCGAGAGCCATTCTTAGTGGGACACCCGGTAGAAGTACGCTTTGGAAATTATTAAAGGAAATGGGTTTTCGGTGGAAAAAACATAAAAGGCAATCGATTTTAATAGACAGAAGCGATAACGTCTGTTGGAGAAAAAACGACTTAAGAAGCCGAAAAGCCAGAGAAGAAAGCAACAAATTATTTTACCTAAACGAAACTTGGCTAAATGAAGGCCACACTGTAACTAAATTTTGGCGGGATTGAAATATTAATAGTTCAAGGCAAGCTTTTTGGAAGGATTGGCCACAGGATTAAGACCGCCATCTGGAAAAGGACATCGACTTATCATAACCCATATTGGAAGTTTTGAAGGCTCCGTTAAAGGTGGACAACTGATGTTCCAATCTAAATATACAGGACACTATCACGAATATATGAATGCCAATTTCTTTGAAGAATGGTTCGAGCTACTGTTGGATCTTATACCAAAAGATGCAATAATTCTATTGGATAATGCAAGTTATCACTCTAAGCTGACGGAAGAATTCGTGGCGTAACAGTGAAATAACAGAATGGCTAAGTTTAGGACAAATATAATTTCCATTAGATTCCTTAAAAAAAGAACTATTGGTATTTACATAAGAATGCATTAAAAAAATATGTAATCGATTAAATGGCAAAGTTGCGAGAAATATCTGTGCTCACACTCCCTCCTTAGCACTGCGAGTTAAACCCGATCGAGATTATAGAGGCTCAAATATAGACAGATGTCGCCAGAAAAGACACGACTTATAAAATGGTGGATTTAAAAAGACTCTTTAATAAGGCTATGAGTAAAATCAGTGCGGAAAAGTGGAAAAAGTATATCGAACATGTGACAGAAGAAGAAACTAAAATGTAGCAGGTAGATATATTAATCGAAGAAATGGTTGAACCGCTTATTATAAACGATGTTAATAAAAGTTCATCTTCTGAATCCGACTATGATTAAACCATAGCAGCAAAGTATTATTCGATTTTTGAAATTGCTTTGTTTGTAAGATTCGATATTATATCTTGTTCTTGCAATTATATTATGTAAAATAGTGCCACCCATTGTTATTTATTCGTTAATACGATTCTCTAAATGTTTTTATATGTTATAAATATAGTCTGTGCGTTTTAAGAAGTCCGCTAAGCCATAAAACCTCTTGAGCATTATGTCGGTGGCTCTCAAACAATAAATTATATTGAAGGTAATTTTGGATGTTGATGAATTACATTTTCTAAATAAAATAATTTAAAGTAAATAAAAAATTAGTTTAGGTAAAGAAAAATAATAATTTTTTAGCTTTTGTAGTATTCAGACAAATTAGTTTTACGAATTCTTTTTTATAAAGTTTTGGTTCTAAAAAGAACCGATTTTGTAGTCTTGCGACAGAACGTACCTACTTGTAGATAGGTACTACTAAAAGTAGTCTTCCTCTGCATTTGAAATTTCACCCATGCTTTCAGACTCATCAGAATCAACATCATCGTCATCATCATCATCATTCGTAATAATTAACGGTCTTACTTCGTCTATAACCTGTTCTGTCTCATAAGATTCAAAAATAATTTTTTCTGTGTGTTCAATGCATTTCCGCCATTCTTCTTTGCCCGCTTGGCTAAGCGCCTCCTCCCATAACTTTATAACGCTAGGCTTACCGATATTTTTACAGGCATGTTTGTCATAATAGTTCTTGCTAATACCCCATACCAATTCAATTGCGTTGTAATGACAATGGTAGGGCGGCAATCTCAAAACTTGATGTCCATATTTGAGGGCTAATTCGTCAACAACATACAACAAAAAGTTCACTTTTTAAATATAAATTTTCATGGTTTATGTTTTTCTTTAACAACCACTCTTTTATTTCTTCCTTTTTCCAGCTGCTTGTAGGGAATTTCTCTTCGAGTCTCGTATGGTAAGAGGCATTGTCTAAAACAATTAAGGAAGGTTTTTCTAAACTTTTTAAAAGTTTTTCCTCGAACCAATGCTCAAAAATTTCAGCATCCATATTGCCGTGATAATCATCAGTTTTTTTTGTTGATGAAAATATCAAACTGGCATTTAAAACAAAACCTTTTTCATTACCAGCATGTAATATAATATACCTTTTTCCATTACTTGCACGGGTACTTGAATAACAATGCTTTGAGTCATCCTGCCAAGACGTTTTTGTTGAAGTTCCGTTTGCAAATACCCATGTTTCGTCAAGAAAAACAACTTGTCTTGACAATTCCGATTTTTTGTTGTTTAAATAATCCCTTAAAAATTGCCATCTTTTCGAAACAACATTGGACAGCTCGCAAAGCGGTTTTCTGTTGTTCGTTTTTTTATATTTGAAACCCATGTTTTAAGATGATGGACAAACTGTTAGTTCCAATATCGCAAAGTTTTTTCTGCTTTATCTTTTCAAGAATAGCTTTGAGGGTAACATATTCCTTTGCTTTATACATATCATAAACAATATTCCTAATAGAGAGTTTTATCCCTTGGGATAAATCCAAGGTTTTTGAATGGAGTTGAACCCTTTTATATGGTCTGTCCAAATCCTCTTCACTCTTTTTTCGAAGTCTTCTTAAGGTCTTCTCTGAAATGCCGCAAGCATCAGACGTTCGTTTTTGCACTGCCAAAACAGACTCTAATCTTTTTCTAAAGTAAAATAACGTTCCACTTGTAATACCAAACGGCGTTCACCTGGAGATAAATGCCTTCTAGGCGATGTGCCACCTTGCTGAACATTTTCCATAACTTTGCTTAATAACTGATTTAAATTCACACACAATGAGAAACAAACTAAAAGTGAAAAGCACAACTACTTATTTAAAATAAAGTAGAACACACCATCCCGCACTTCAGCAAATTTTAATTATTTCTTGGAAAATAGTAATTATTATGAAGATTTAATTATAATAATCCCAAAATAATGTCATTATCGGAAAAGTATATACCTGACAAAATCTTTAACATATTTAACCATCCCGCAATTGAGCAAATTTTAATTGGTTCTTGGAAAATAGCGATTATTATATAGATTTAACTATAATAATAGCAAAATAATTTAATTATCTATTTAATTATTATTTATGCTCAACGCGTAATTCTAAGATAATTTTGTTTTGAGACCTCTGATTTCGCCAAGTAATAGAATACAGTAAACCAGTGGGATGTTCGGTGTGATCAAGTATAGCGAAGGTGCGAAGATATTGTAACTTAACCGACTTACTGTTTTAAAAGCGATAACATCCCTTGGTGATTTAATCCGATATCGGACTTCTTAAAACGCACAGACTTTATAATACAATTTTGGGAGAATAGGCATGTTTAGGATTTTTAATTTAAAAACTTGCCTAATGCACGCTCCTGGCTAAGGGATTTTTCCAATAACAATGGTAAATCCTCAAATGTAACAATAGCGTGCGATAAATTCAGGGTGGACCTACCTAAGGAATGCTCATTATTTAAATTCTTTAATGTATACACAATATATTTTAAGGGATGGTGTTTAAATTGATATTGACACCCCGGTATGCGTTTTGCATATTTAATGAGCATTTATTACTTCGCGCCAATGTGATTGAACCCAGTGATTCTCCATGGAGGGCTCAAGTATTAATTATAACTAGTGAAACCCATAAAGAGCGTATGGTAATTGACTATTCTGAAACGATAAATAAATTTACAGAGCTTGATGCACATACTCTGTCTAGAATAGAAGAGAGTAAATAAGTTTGCTAAATACGGACTATTTAGTGTCATTGATTTACGCAGTGCTTATCATCAAATACCAATTAAAGAAAGTAGGAAAATTTATATAGTTTCTAAAGCCTCTGGAGTGTTGTACCAGTACCAGAAGAATTCCATTTGGTTTAACCAACGGAGTTGCTTGTTTTTAGCAAACTATAGACACTATTATTAAAAAGGAGGGCCTAGGAGACACATATGCTTATTAATTTGGACGATGTTACCGTTTGTGGAATAGATAAGGTACACCATGACTTTTACAACTGTTTATGAATGCTATAAATAAATTCAATTGAACTCTAAACATAAGAAAATGCAAGTTCTCGTCAAACCCTATACATATCCTTGGCTATAGTATAACTCAAAAGGCAATCAAGCCAGATCCGGAAAGACTTTGACCACTTCTAGAGCTTCCTGTACCTACCTACTTGACTTCTCTTCGGCGCATTATATAAAAAAAAAACCTATACAAAACTATGATCAGGCCTGTTCTTTTATATGGCGCACCCACGTGGTGCACGATGTCTGTGACTATTTAATCACAAAAAATATAAAATTTTCCAGAACAAAATTCTGAGACTGATCACCAATGCGCCCTTTTTCACCCCAACAAGACTTTTGCACAGAGACCTAAAAATAGACACCATACAATCTCACCTACACAAACTACTATAAATACATGAACCTCTCAAACAACGCCCTAATCACACAATCCCATACACGATCCCCTTCCCTCGCACATACAAATTGCCACGCGACTGGCCTATACCGTAAATATGCCTTTTCTTATGAAAAGTAAAAACGAAATCATCGATACGCTCTCAAACTAATTTCATTTAATTAAAGCGAAAGCGTCACCACAAACAAATGAGAGTAAAAGGCCCTACCTATACTCAGAAACACTAATCGATACAAGGCCATGTACGCCCATTATTCTAAATGAGTTCCAAAATTTTCTATGAGTACTTTCAAAACCTTAGAGGCAGTTTGTGCTGTTATAACTCCAATTGATGATAGTGAAATGTTTACTGTAGAGACCGATGCCAAAAATTTTGCCATTGCCTCTTAACTCTCCGAACGTGGTAAATCAGTAGCATCATGGTGGATTTAAAAAGACTCTTTAATGAGGCTATGGGTAAAATCAGTGCGGAAAAGTGGAAAAAGTATATCGAACATGTGATAGAAGAAGAAACTGATTTTCTATTGTTATATGTTATAAATACCTACGAATATAATAGCGATAGCTCTCAAAAAATGGAAAGATTTTCTGATTGGTCGCCACTTTCAACTCATTATGGACCAAAGATCAATTTGTTCAAATGTTTGATAACATAAACCATGGAAAAATCATAAATGAACAAATTTTAAGATTGCGTCTTGATCATTTATGTTACGATATCATGATATACCGGGCGATGCATGGCTTAGTTGAACATAGGAGATCCCATGTAAATTTTGAGGTGGCTAAATATTGGCACCCCTGTACATTTTAAAGAAAAATTGTTTTAACATTTTTTGAAGAGGACGAGAGAGTAAACTTATGTGCCAAGTTTGAATAAATTTGAGTAAGCCAATCCTAACTTATTCAATTAAATGTGATGGCAAAATTATGAAATTTTCATAGTTTAGGTAATGCAGTAAACACCAGCAAATAATTTCTATGGCGTTATTGCTAAAAATTGACGTAAAGCTGGACATAACGAATAAAGATTATTTCACATTAAAAACACATTTTCGTCATCAGACATCCAAAATAAAAGACGCCATTTTGATTTTCTTACTCCGCTTTTAATTTAACATAACACTACAGACTACAGATTTTCACTAAAACATTAATTAATTAAATGCTCAAACAACCCTTCATTAAAAGCTAAACATTTACCTAACCGATCATAAAATTCATTTCTAACATTACTGAGTTGATATTAAGAAATTCTGTCACATTCCGACGAAATACAGTTTTCTGGCTGGTCTAGATTTTTAAATATTACATCTTTATATATATTAGATGCTGTGGGCATTTCCGTTAAAAATATTTTGCAAGTATTCCCTAGCCATGAGAGAATTATGGGCAGGACAACCATCCATTTCATACCAGATCTCCTGATTTTCGCGTACTTCTAGTGCGGGTTCAATTCGATTTTGTAGCAAGTCCAAATAGGTTACTGCTGTAAGGTTGCCTTCCATAAGAAATGGTCCAATAATGTGATGTCCTACAATTCCCGCCCAAAAATTTATTTTTTGTGGATATTGTGTCCGAGTATGAACAAGACGATGATCATTTTCTTTGCTCCAATACCGACAATTTTGAACATTTGGTTCGTTGTTGAGGGTGAATGTACATTCATCGGCAAAACAAATATTTCTCAAAAAATCCTTATTTTTATTTGCTCTTTCCATTACTCCAAAACTGAATACCATTCGCCGTCCTTCATCACCTTGCCGTAGCTGTTGATGTTTTTCATACTTACAAGGAAAATAATTATGTTTCTTTAAAGTGCGCAATACTGTATTGATGTTTTCCTTCGGCTTGCCGAAGAATCCTCGTGGCAATAATTTTATTTTCCTTCACATGCAGTAAAATATCAAGATCTCTATTATCCATTCCTTCAGCTTTACTGACATTTTGAGTTGAGCATTTACATTTATTTATTACAGTGCCTTTGGACATAAACTTACTAATGTTAAATTTAATTAATGAAATGGAATGGATAGGCTTATCGGGGAATTTAACTAAAAACATTTCAGACACTACTCTTAAACTGTTTCCTGAATAATGCCAGTTAATCATAGTTACTTTCCCCTTAATGCTTATATCTAGGTATAATTAAAGCGCCTTTAATGAAAATGTTGTCACTGATACTACTTTTCGTTCTGTCAGTGCCACATAATAATTTGCTGCCGTTTGCTGTATTACCTAAACTATTAAAATTTAGTAATTTTGCCATCACATTTAATTGAATAAGTTAGGACTGGCTAACTAAAACATATTCAAACTTGGCACATGGGTTTATTATATCGGCCTCTTCAAAAAATGTTAATACAATTTTTCTCTAAAATGTACAGGGGAGTCAATATTTAGCCACCTCAAAATTTACATGGGATTTCCTATGTTCGACTAAGCAATGCATCAACCGGTATATATGATATCGTAGCATGCTTTAGGCCAGCATTTCAAAATACTGTGGCAGATATCTTTTCAGTAGTATGTTCCGCCACTGAAGTTTTCAGAACCCTATATAATTTATATAATTCTCTGTACCATCCCGGGATAACTCGCCTGTGTTATTGGATTCGCTACAAAATTATGTTATTTTCAGTGGAAGATATTCGAAGGGTAACATCGAAGGGTCCAATTTGTGCCGAATTAAAATCAAGATTTTATAACAATCAAGGTGTCCTTATTAAGGCAATATCGCCTTTCGGAAGACTTTTAATATAGATTTCAAGGGACCTATGCCATCATCGTCCAAGAATCGATACATTTTAACCATAATTGATGAGGACTCAAGATTCCCATTTGCATTCGCCTGCTCAGATATGAATTCATCTACTATGATAAATAGTCTTCCTCAAATATTTTCCATTTTTGGGACTCCATCCTTTATACACTCAGATCGAGGTACTTCTTTTATATCCTATGAAATGATATCATTTTTGGACACACATGGCATAGCAGAAAGTCGTACAACAGCATATAATTCACAAGAGAAAGGGCAGTGTGAAAGGTATAATAGATTTATATAAAAAAATATTCAACTGGTTTTAAAATGAAGGAATATTCATATTCATCAATGAGAGTTTACGTCTCATAAACGTATGTTTAGCTTTATAGGAAGATCGTCTAATGGATCATCGATACCCACATGACTCTGTAACCTCGGACCTGTTTCACTAACAAAATAAATTCGACAGAGTAAATACAAGCTTTTGGTAGAAGAAATTGAACTCTAAATATGTATTTGTTAGATTACCCAATGGAAAAATTAAACGACTGTATGTGTTGCACATTTAGCACCACATGGTGAAGTTTCATTAAAGAATGATTGCTGTGGTGCGACTCGTGTGGCCCACTTAAGTAATGTTGAGGTATGCAGTTTGGCAATCAACAATGAATAAATAATTATTGAACATATTTCTGATGATACAGCGTTAATTTCCACTTGGTAACTGGACTAAGTTTATACAGATAGTTGTAACAATAGAGACATGAAAGAAGCACACGTATTTCACGTATTTTATTGCTAATAGATAATTCCGTTACCCTGCGTGACGTTCAGGCGTAAATGTCAAGTGCACCGTTGGAGAAGTTTTAGTTTTGGTCTGTGCTAAAATGGGAAAGTCGAGTTCAAAGCATGCTGAGTTAACCGATACGGGGGTGGTTAACTCCAACTTCACCATGGAGCAGGAATTAGTGGCGATCCCTACCGACGTTTGAGTAGTGCTATACGAGCTTGTGGTAGCCATCCTTATTCTATTGCTGATGAAAGTCCAGAAAGCCTATCGTAAGGGCATGAAAAAGGATTTTCCAAGGAACATGATCCTGAGAACCCAGGCGGCAGAGCCTTAGGTCTGGATCAGCCCGGTCCAGAGTCACTCGCATCTCGACCAGGACTCTTAAACGAAGTGTTGGCGGGCTTGTAAGCGATAAAAGTATTTTATTTGTTATTTAAATTTTTTTAAGGAAAAATTTCAGTGAATACCTAGAAACTTTTAGTCATATTATTAAAGATGTAAAAATATGTGCATAACCAGACTTACATTAGAGTTATGCTTTAAATTTAATTGTCAGGGGTACGAATTATTTTTCTTTGAGGTATCGTAGCGAGTGATAAACCATTACATATTTTATTTTATTTTTCTTCTACCCTAGATGCCCGTTTTATGGGAAGACGTTTTGACCAAACTTCAAAGCATTAATATTTCTACAATAACTGAGTGTTCTAAAAAATGAGGTTAAAGAGAATCTTTCAACTTATTAAAATTGTTAGGAGAGTATATAACTCTTTAGACCAAGATCAAATAAAATCGGTTAAAAAACTTTTTACTTCTCTACGCGATAAGGTAATTAGATCATACCAAATTCTTAAATGTCCTTATAAGGTACCCACCTCGTGTTTAGAATATATTGATACAAATATATTAGATGAGAACTTTCCGGAGAGTGAAGATGAACAAGATTCGAGTAGCTCAGAAAACTCTCTTCCAGACGTTAAAGAAATAAGGGATACAAAAATAAATTCAGATACAATGGCTATGACGAAAATGGACCAGTTTGATGGTCCATCTGATAAGCTACAATCTATGTTAGATGCACGTAATTTAATACAAGCTAATGTGAAAAACCACGAAAACGATGCGGTAGCCTATGTAAAGACACGCCTAACCGGAAGAGCACGAGATTTAATCTCAGAAACAGACACCCTTGCAGATATAATCCACAAGCTTAAACATGAAACTAAATCAAAAGACACTCAGACGGTGATGATAAAACTCCTGTCACATAAACAGTTGAACAAAGATGCCAATAAGTATGCTGCAGAAACAAAGAATTAGCTCAAAGCTTAAGGAGACGGGACAAGTTTCAGTACTGCTGGCAGAAACATATGCCACAAATACTACCGTAAGATCATTGAAAACTAATTCAACATCTGAAAAAATAAAAATTGTTATGGAAGCCGGAACTTTTAAGAGTTCTCACGAGGCAGTATTGAAAATCGTAAGCGTTAGTACCGACGACGATAGAAGTAACGCAGTATTTTATGCAAGAAATGGAAACCAAAGAGAAAGAAATAATTGTAGAGGCAGAAACTATACTATACTATACAAGGTCGAGCTATTAGCAAAATCAAAATTTTAGAAATAGTCCGAGGAGACAAAACAATTTGCGTGGAAATACGGAGCAAAAATATAGAGGCCGTGACTACAACAGACAAAGTCAAAGAGGAAGATATACGAGATATGTAAGGCAATACTTTGCAGAAGATGACCAGGACAACTTACAGGGTTCCCCGCAAGGTCCGAGCAGGGAGCCATAATTGGATATTAGCGCCGATTCCATGGGTGCACTGGGTGCGCAGGCACCCAAACTAAATTTGTAATGGGAGCGGAGCACCCATACAAATAGTTATTTAAGCACATATCAGAAGGCGTAGGCTCGTCCGCACCTTAAATTACGAATTTCGTTTATTTTTTGTCTATTTATACAGAGTTTATACTTATTTAGATTTATTTTTATATTATATTTATATTATGTTTTGTTTTCATTGCCTAAGTTTTCACTAGAATAGTTTTTGATTTATGCTGTTTGGGTATTGAATTAATTAATAAATTAAACTGCAAAATATTTGTATAACAATTTTTTTTGGGTAAAATTGTGATCTTAGAATTAGAAAATGCTTGCTGCGGCACTTGGTCCGTTTTCTTCAAACCCCCACCCCATTGCATATATATCCTTATTTAATAGTATTTTTTGGATTCTGCATAAAGTTCTAAACATATTTCATGAAATATGTCAAATACTTAAATTCAGCCATTTGCGAGAAAATCGATATTTTAACAGACGATTTTTTTATTAGTGTACTTAAATCATGAACACTGTTGTAAATAAAGCCTTTGGTTGTTAGGTTGTCACACTGGCAGTGACGGTTGTCTCCTGATGATAGAGTAGTTTTGCCTCAAGGCAAAGAGTCTGGCAAAACTTATTTTGAAGATCTTGTAATTTTAAAAATTGGCACGCTTAAGTGAAAGAGAGCGTATAGAAATATTAATAATGATTTGTTATGGAGATAGAATGCGCACACAAATGGAAGTTTGCGAACTCTTCAATAACAAGTATCCTCGCAGAGAACCGATATATCGATCTGCTGTCAGTAAAATAGAAAAAAAATATACAGATTTAGGTCACGTTAAGGACAATTATACGAAAGGTCGACTTGCGGTAAAATGTATTATTATCGGTTCAAGAAGAAGGCAAGTAGTAGTATTGTTTTGGAAAATCATATCTCAAAAACATCCGTCCTAAAGTATTTAAACAAAAATAAATTACATCCTTACAAAGTCCAATTGGTTCATAAACTCAATGAAGATGATCCAGATAAAAGAGTACAATTTTGCGAGATAATGATGAATATCTGCAATAGTCATCCACAGTTTTTGATATGAATTGTATTTTCGGATGAGGCAACGTTTTGTTTGATTGGAAGTATTAACAAACAAAACTGTCGGTATTGGGCTACAGAAAGTCCACGCTGGATTATAGAATGTCACACCCAATATCCTCAAAAAGTTAATGTTTGGACCGGCATTGTTGAAAATAGAATTTTGGGACCCTTTTTCATTGATGGAAATTTGACTGATGAAACATATTTAGAATTTTTAGAAAATGACCTAGTACCGTGCTTTGCTATATTATACCCTAATCCAGAAGATCCTGATGCACCAAACAATTTTTTGTGGTATCAGCAAGACGGAACTCTGACTTTTTACACCCGCCGTGTGCGACAAGGTCCAATTGAATGGCCGGTCAGATCTCCAGGTTTAACCCCTTTAGATTTTTTTTTGTTTAAGTCTGAGGTATATGTTAGCCGACCAAATAATATTGAAGATTTAAAAAACAGAATAAGAGGCGAAATAAGATTGATAGAACCTTACGTCTTTAATAACGTTCAGCAAGAATTTGAGGATCGTCTCGTGTACTGCCAGACTGTTGGTGGGGGTCATTTTCAACATTTGATAAAGTGACTTTTAGTTCCTTTTGAATGTTCCTTTCTTTTCGCAAATAAATAATGTGTTGTTGTTTTAAGTTAAAACGAAGTTCTCTCGCAAACTGCTGAATTTAAGTATATGACATATTTCATGAAATATGTTTAGAATCTTATGCAGAATCCAAAAAAAAAAATATTATACATAAGGGGTATCCATTTAAAAAAATAAAGTAAACCGTCATAAGCTGTTTGTGGGAAAAGCTGTATACATGAAATGAGCTTCAGAAAATGCACAACAAAAATAAAAAATTGACGGGTCCGAGCGTTTTTTCGAAAAAGGAAACACATGCATTTTAAATGAATTTGTTCCAACCTTTACGTTCTTAATGTATAGACGCATTCACCTGCTTCGAAAGAAATGCTATAAATAATAATAAATAAAACAAAAACAAACAAAACTCAATCAAAAACTTTATACTAAGTTGAATTATGTCGAAACAAATACAACAACCAATAACAGAACTCAATAGTTAAAGTAATTTTAGTAAATAAACAATAAATATAACTTTCAAGATAGGCGATCCAAATAAGTTTAATTCAAATATAAAACTAAGGGTCATTCTCCGATCTTTGATCAAACTTTGTATGTCGAAGAGACGATGATGGGTTAGTTAAGGAGTTCCGGTTAGTTAGTAGTAGCCGTGTGTGATACAATCTCAGGTGGTGACGACTATTATGACAAGGATTATTACGGGGACACGATATTTACGGTATTAACTTAACGACTATAGTATAGCGGAGAAAAAAGAGTTATCCCTAAAAAATTAGTTGAATACCGAGGTGAAAAAGACGAAGATAATTATTTAAAGATGTAGTACAGCATTGAAGTAGCAAATTAATATGAGTTTGTAGTCAGCTAGGGTTATGAATGTTTAAGTTAGTTACGTTAATAGGTTTTTCCACTACTAACCTATAACATCGTCATTATTGACCGATTATAAACGCTAGAAATCGTTTTTCTCTACCTTATAAGTTATTATTGACCATGGTTAATAATAAGGCATTGAAATCCATTATTGACCGATCTTCAAGAATCTATTTGAACGCAGGTAACTTGATTTTTTGATTCTACAACATGAATAACCTCAAAGGTGTTAGAGATGCTTGATATTGTAAAATATCGATACAATTAACATTTTTTCTGCTTCCATCCTGAATTCCGCAGGTGTACACATAATAATATCACTAACATTTTCTTCGCTCATTTTTCAAAAAAACGGAAAACTCATGAAATTTGATGACATAAATGAACAAAAATTGACATTAACAAAGCCACCTGACATAATTTTTCATAATTATTAATACTATAAAGATAAATGTCTTATAAAAGTTTGTAGTAGTGGAAAAAATATTATATTAATCACGGTTTAGACAGCTTATAGCCCCCGTGTCTTAAATCCCTCGTCGCTCCGCTCCTCGTGATTTAAACTTGCCGCTTGGGCAATAATGATGGCTGTCTAAACCTTGGTTAATAATATACTATTATAATACAATGTGGAATGTGGGTCAAATTAACGTGCATCATATTTTTATAGTTCATAACTTTTGTATGTATTAACCGATTTTAATTTTTTGATATTTTTTTATGATAAGGCAGAGTACCACAGGATTAATTCTTTATGGCGCTCTACGAGCGGTGCATGTGCGCAGAAGATTATTCACGTTGAACTTGAATCTTTGGGGAACACCACCTCTGGGAGGTCAAGATGACGTTATCCGAATAAAATAATTTTTAAGCAGTGTCGTTCAAGGGGCACTTAGCTGAACCACGTACTGGTGGGCTGTAGTGGCTCGTCGTATATTTCTACCATGCACCGCTCTGGGTGGAATTAAGCGGGCAACCTCAGTTGAGCACTTGCCATGACAATATTTGTAAAATAGACTTAAGTCCCCAACCTGCCTTCGATGTTAGAGGCTTTTCAGGTTGTTTGTCAGATCATGACCACCGATCAAACGAATGGCTCTTCTTTGAATGGAATCTAGCAATCTCAGGGTAGGTTTAGGAGCAGAGCCCAAAATATGCGAACAGTAGTCCAGCGATAGTCGAATTTGGGCTTCATAGAGCTTCCAAATTGGTTGGGGTGTACAGAGGTTCTTAGTTCGGAAAATGATTCCAAGCTTGTGCGAGGCTGCCTTAGCAATGGCCGCAACGTGACTATGTCAAGACATATGACTATCCAAATTGACGCCCAATAAATGAATTGATGAAGCCAAGGGAATCGAGTGTGCCGCCATGACTATATCCGGATCTTCAACATTAACTTTTTTAGAAAAAGCTGTCGCCTGGTTTTTTTAGCGTTAAATTCTACTTGGTTACTGTTACCCCAAGACAGAATTTCTTCCAGGTCTTTGTTGAGATGTGAGACCTCTTGCTGCACTGCAGTCGATGTTCGAGCATCCAAAGTAAAAGATGAAACTAGTGTGCTGTCATCAGCGAAGCTATATATAGGATTTTTAGTTTTTTCCAAAAGATCGTTATTATACGGGTGTTTCAATATTATACCGACAAATTGAAACAGGTGATTCCTTGACAGAAAATAATGAAAAATGTTCCCATTAATGGAGGTTCAGAAACCCATCGTTTCTAAGATTGTCGGTATAATATTGAAACATCCTGTAGAGTCAAAAGAGGGTGAGCAACAATATAAAACCTTGAGGGAGTCTGGCGTTGATATTAAATGTGTCTGAAAGAAATCCGTACATCGCCACTCGCATCTTGATTTTTTTGGGTATTGGCAGGACTCGCGCAATTTTCCAGCAAGAAGGAAAAATTCCTTTTGTAAGATAAATTGAGAAGCCTACAAAATATCGGTGTCAATTCATCAGCGCATGTCTTAATTACGATCAGTGGAATTTCGTCAGGCCCAGAAGTTTTTTTGGTGTCAAGACTCTTCAAGACTCGTTTAACTGCCGGAAAACAATCTCGGGCATTCTCGACTTTATAGGGGGAATGTTCGGTGGAGTGTTGTCCTGAAAATTAACCGTTGAATGTGAAGAGACTAGTTCCGCCAGTAAGTTTGCTTTTTCCTGTGCTTTCGGTCGCAATGGTGCCATCAGAACGTGTTAGAGGTGGAGTGGTTGACTTGGTAAAGTTCTGACTGATGGCCTTAGCTACCGACTAAAATGATCTTGAGCTATTAGGACATTCAACCATTTTGTCTTTGATCCTCTGGTTGTGTGCTTCTTTGCTTTGGTTTATCGGTTGCTTACATTGGTTTGGAGCGTTATCAAGGATGGTACGATTTTCGGCGGTAGGGTTTTGACGCCATTGTCGGTAGAAATATTATTTTAATTTAACAACTTATTCGCAATTTTTGGTAAACCAAGGCTTGCCGTTAGAAGGGTGCATTTTCGAGAAGGATATGAATGTTTTGATGCCAGTAGTAATAATCTCCATTGCTTCTCTAGCACAGAGATGGATAGATCGTCAGAGGTAAAACAAACGTTCCGCCAAGGAAAGGTTCGAAAATGGTCCAGTCCCTCCTCTCGTTGATAAGAAATATCGGAGCGGACAAAGAGACAGAGGCCAAAATTGCGCCTAAATCGGTGATGGAAGTTGTATCCAGGGTATAAATAGCTGACCGTACTAATCGATGATCTGACCTTTGTATTGGTTAGTGCGAGTACATGCGGTTTGGTAGATTGTAAATGTTGATGGACTGCATTAATGTTCGAGTTCAATCCTCTTATATTGCAGAAGTCAATTTGAAAATTGTTGATCTTGGGTCTTTTAACAACTTCGGTTGTCAAACCATTTCCATTTTGAATGTTATTCGAAGAAACCGCCTGGCTATTGGAAATGGTGGATGTTGGAGTAACTTCGCTTGGTGAGGCGCCAGGACCAGCCCTCACTCGGAGATCCGATCGAGGAGCGAGTTTAACTCCGGAGCATCATCATAGCATAGCACAGCGACGAAACGTTGGCTCAAGGAACAACTTCACGCCGCCTAAGCCGATGTCGGGTGAGCCAACATCTACCAACTGTTTTGCTTAGGAGCTATGTATTTTAAATTGGTTGATGCATTAATAGCTTTAAAAAAATTTAGAGACGGATTATGAAATTTCGCGTAAAGCGCGGACTTTAAACTCGTTGCAAAAAAAATTTGAAAATATGTCATGTAATTTTTTTCAAATTTACTTATGTCCTTTTATTATTGAATATTCCTCACCACTGCTTAACGATATTGTCAATAGAAACTTGATTAAACATTTTCCAGCTTCCAATAATTCTGTTTGTTAATTGTGCAACCATAGCTCTCATCAGAAACCTCCAAATAGAACAGCCAAACAATAGTATGGTATTTTTTAAGTCACCCATGATAATACAATTGAATGTTTGTTTTTATGGGGTTGTTATAAGCTGTCAGATTTAAGAGTTTTCATTATTTTTAAACATAGGGTTGACATACGAAGATAAAGTTCTTATTAAGTCTTTAAGAGAGAAAAATTTTGGTGCAAAAAAGATAATAAAAATGTTTCCTGCTCGCAATTGGCGTTTGCGAACAATAAACTATTTTTTGAAGCATTTACGAAAAACGGGTGGTTCACTAAATATCAAATCAGGGCGTGGAAAAAAGAAAAGCACAAAAACAGAACAAAACATTACTTACCCGTGTTAGAGATTTTTGAGACCGCAAACGATCGTGAAATAGCAAGAAGCAGAAAAATAATTAAACTTACGAATATAAAACGAAGATCAGTTTCTTTATTATTCTTCTAGAATAATAAAGAAAGATCTTAATATGCTCTGATTTCAAAAATATATTGCCAAACACTAAGTGCAGTTAACGAAGCAAAAAGGTTAGAAAGGTGTGAAAAGCTTCTAAGAAGATTCTATGGGGTTTAATTCACAGTTATATGGCAGAAGGCGAAGTACCGTTATATTTCGTTTTGAAGCGATTTCGTCGACAACAAATTTCGTACAAAAAGGTTTATTCAACTTTACAATCTCCAGTAGCTCCCTTTTCAGCATATCATGAAATGGCTAATTATTTATAGTAAGCTAATGAATGATGTCATTTTTTTTCCAGGAAGACATTGTTTTTTTTTCGGATATTCTTGAGTGGTGGTGGCATTATCTATGACTATACCAGACCCAGGAAAAATAAGATCTAGCATTTGTTAGAAGTATTCTTCAAAGACATTAGCGTTCATGTCTTCATAATAGTCTCCAGTCCGTTTTGATTTAAATGCTAGTAAGCCGCCATCGACAAATCCATTTTTGCTACCAATGTAAGTAATTATTAATCTTTTAACTTTTCCCAAGGGTGCTTTTATTCCAGTGGACCATCCTTCCATGAAAGCTTGCCTCGCGCTTTTTATATGTTTATTCTGCCATATTTTACCAACGGTATAACCTTCATTTAACCAAGTTTCGTCCATATAACAGATTCCTGTTTTCGCTTCGAAACTGTCTGACTAACCTCAAATATCGTCGTCGCCAGCAGGTGATTTCGTCTTCCTCTATTAAAAGTGATTTTCTGTTTTGAATTTTTTCATAACAAAAATTCAATTCCTTCAAAGTTTTGCATAGTTTCTTCTTACCCATGGGTGGAATGAAATCATCCTTTTTCATTTAAGACATTATTTTGTCCAAGGTAGGTATTTATTTTTTTAAGTAAGACGAGTGTATGATACTTCTGATGGTAGTCTATGGTACTACGCCTGTGGAATACGACGAAGATCACTGAGTTTTATTGTTCAATAATTATTTGTTGCTTTCTTCCATTAAGAAATTTCTCTTTATCTGTAAGTTTTGTTTCCAATGTAAGATAATTTCATTGTTTTTTATTTTGATTTTCAAAGAATGTTTCTTATTTACCGAGTATTTAGTAGTTACAGAATTAAAATAATAATGATTAAAGGAACGCATGTTAATTTGAAAGAAAGTACATGAGAATTTTTCAAAATTACGTGAGATTTCATAAATCCGTCCCTGAATTTTTTTAAATAGTTAATAATGCATCATCGACTTTAGAATGCATATCTCCTAAACATATCTAAAAATTGTCAAAACAGACTTGTAACAATGCCTATTTGGCTTTAATTTTCAAAATAAGGCACAAGAAAATAATTGTTTCGTTGTCTTGATTAAATGCATACAAAAAACACATGATATTTCAAGATATAATATTTTTTACATTATTAATCATTTAAAATCAGAAATGTGGCGTGAAAATTGCGTAGGCTGTGGTTTAACAATTACTTAAGCCAAACCAAAACAGCAACAACCACATTATTGCTCATTCTGTTTCATAGTTTAAAGTTTAACCGAATATAAAAACTTGGTGGGAATTGTATTTACAAGTAGTCTCAGTAAAAAAAAAGATTGATAGGCTGAAAGATATCATACTTTGTAAAAGTTGACACACACATAAATATTTATTAGTTAGAATACTTGAGATGTTAAATATAGAAAACTTCTTTACTTTAAAGAAACAGTAAGATTTCAGAATCCTATGGCGTAAATAGTAGGAGCTTAAAACAAAAAAAAAACTATTCAGTCTCGCTGTAATCCCAACGATATTCTTTTTAAAAACTCTAGGAACTTGATTTGAGAAACTAGTTCCTCGTTTGATGCCAATCTACGTTATTTTGAAATCGCCTAGTTCTAAATCTAAAACTATATTGTATACGTGCAAGTGAAAAAGACGGAGTGATCATAATTACGGAAAAATTAGTGCTCTGTTTTTCATCTTCTCCATTTTCTAACCGCTTGTCGTTCGATTGTGATCTGGTCTGGTAAGATACTGAATTTCTGAGATTAAACCATTTGAATATCTTAAGACAGGTAGATTTATTTTATTCAAAGTTGAACATAGAAAATCCCATGTAAATTTTGAGGTGGCTAAATATTGGCTGCCCTGTACATTTTAAAGAAAAATTATATTGTAATTTTTTGAAGAGGCCGATATAGTAAACCTATGTGCCAAGTTTAAATAAATTTTAATAAGCCAATGCTAACTTATTCAATTAAATGTGATGGTAAAATTACGAAATTTTCATATTTTAGGTAACACAGTAAACACTAGCAAATAATTTCTCTGACGCTATTGTCAAAACATGACGTTATTACGTTAAAAATATTTTGCAAGTGTTCCCTTACTATGAGAGAATTATGGGCAGGACAACCATCCATTTGATACCAGATCTCCTGATTTTCACGTACAGGGTGTCCAGTTTTCGTATGTTTTACGGGTTATCTGCGTTATTAGTAAAGATAGAAGGTTGCGGTTTTCGCGGCACTGTGTTACTTTTTTGAGGACCAAACGATGCCATATACAGAATTTTCATAGCCCCCTTAGTTTTTTAGATTTTGAAAATTTTGCATTTTGGGACACCCCCGTATCTCAGTTACACTGCAACTTATCAAAAAGGTAAAAAATGAACTCGTTAGTTTTTTTCACTTAGAATCCAGAGGCTTAGTCAAATTTTTTCTATGTTTAATTGTTTTCGAGACAAAGGGCAAACTTGCATTTTTTTAAATGGGACACCCTATATATTTTTAGCTATTATGATTCAGTTTATCACAAGCCTTTCAAAAATATATAATACTTTATAGCTGTTTTCAATGTGAAGCTCAAAATTTACATTTTTCAACAAATTTACATTTTTTTAAACGGCACACCGTATAAATTTTAGGATTAAACAATTGTCAAGAGCTTCTCACAAATATAAAACACTAATTTTAAAAATATATGCCTATAACAATAACTTTTATAAATATAAATAACAATTAACTCAGTTGTGTTTTACGTTCAAAAATTAAAATCTACAATTATTTGATGATTTAGGAAACTGTCTCATAAATGTTGCTCAAACTGTTCTCCATTGTGCCTAAGACATGTTTCACACATTGTGTGCCTGTAACTCCCTAAAGGCTCTTTCAGTAGCTTCTCCTAAATCTGCCATCGTTTGGTACTGGACGGTATAAATTTTATTTTTTAGGTAGCCCCACAAAAAAAAATCCAAAACCGTTAAATCGGGTGACCTGGGTGACCATCTTACAATTTGAGCATTGTGAGCGGGAGCTCCGTCCTGTTGCAAATATAAGCTATTAAGATGAGCTAGGGGCACCTTCTCTACTATTTTGGGCACAATGTTTTCCAAAATTTCTAAATGTTTATTTGCAGTAAGACCGCCTTCAAATATATTATAGAAAATTTTACTTCCCAGTATGAACCATGAAACGCTAAACCCAAATCTGCCTCGCCTTTCCCGTGGAAATATAACAATATGTTGATTTTCCTGGTACCAAAACCTAGTATTTTGCCGATTAAATATACCGGCACTGGTAAAATGACTCTCATCAGACCATATAATCGTTCTTTCAAAATGATTTTTTCTATTTACATCTTGTAAATACCAATTACAAAACTCTACGCGGCGCTCTGCGTCACCGAGATGTAAGTTTTATACGACATGAAATTTGTATGGCTTAAACTTGTGTTTTTTTAGAATAGTTTGAACCCTTGATTTTGTAACACCGACAGAACCTTCCACTGTTCTACAAAAACTACTTTGATTTATTTCAATTGAAGCCAAAACGTTTATTTCATCAATGTCCTGGTTTTCCTTATTGTAAATACTAGGACGGGGTTTGGAAAATGAACCGACTTCAATTAAGTTTGATTTTATTTTTAAAAATGTTCTTTTATCCGGCTGTCTTCTTTCTGGGAATCTGCGAATATTACGTTTTTATAAATTTTGAAATATGATGAAAAATATAAAAAGATGCCCATACCTGTTAAAATGAACTTCTAATGCTTCATCCGAATTTTCGTTACACTGAATATAACAAACGAACATATCGTACTTTTCATAATTCTCGAATTTTGCATTCGCAGCCATAATTAAGAAAAAACTGCTATTTATCGAAACTGAATAGAAATAAAGAACAGAAAATGGATAACCGATTCTGACAGTAAATAAAGATTTTTTCAGATAACAAGCCTGTCATCTTTTGTTTTCCTAAATACCCGTCATAGCCTACTAAAAAAAAATTTAAATTTATTGAAAAATGTAAATTTTGAGCTTTACATTGAAAACAGCTATAAAGTATTATATATTTTTGAAAAGCTTGTGATAAACTGCATCATAATAGCTAAAAATATATAGGGTGTCTCATTTAAAAAAATGCAAGTTTGCTCTTTTTCTCGAAAACAATTAAGCATAGAAAAAATCTGACTAAGCCACTGGATTCTACGTGAAAAAAACTAATAAAGTAATTTTTTACCTTTTTGATAAGTTGCAGCGTAACCGAGATGTGTAACCGAGTGTCCCAAAATGCAAAATTTTCAAAATCACCCCGTATTTAAAAAAACTAAGGGGGCTATGAAAATTCTGTTGATGGCATCGTTCGTTTCTCAAAAAAGTAATACAGTGCCGCGAAAACCGCAACCTTCTATCTTTACTAATAACGCAGATAACCCGTAAAACATACGAAAACTGGACACCCTGTACAACTTCTTCTAGTGCGGGTTCAATTCGATATTGTAGTACGTCAAAATAGGTTACTTCTGTAAGGATGCTTTTTATAAAAAATGGTCCAATAGGTAATGTGATATCCTACAATTCCCGCCCAAACATTTATTTTTTGTGGATATTGCGTCCGAGTATGAACAAGACTATGTTCATTTTCTTGACTCCAATACCGGCAATTTTGAACATTTGGTTCGTTGTTGAGGATGAATGTACATTCATCTGTAAAACAAATATTTCTCAAAAAATCCCTTTTATTATTTGCTCTTTCCATTACCTTAAAACAGAATACCATTCTCCGTTCTTTATTACCTTGCCGTAGCTCCTGATGTTTTTCATACTTGTAAAGAAAATATTTATATTTTTTTAAAGTGCGCAACTCTGTGGTTTGATGTTCTCCTACGGCTTGTCCAAGAATCCTCGTGCTAATCCTTTTGTTTTGCTCCACGTGTAGTAAAATATCAAGATCTGTATTATCCCTTTCTTCAGCTCTATTGACATTCTTAGTTAAGTATTTACAGTTATTCACTACAGTGCCTTTGGACTCAAACTTGCTAATGATAAGTTTAATTAATGAACTGGGGAATCAGGGAATTGAACTGAAAACATTTTTAACACTGCTCTTAAACTGGTTGCTGTATAATACTACTTAATCATAGTTACTTTTTCCTTAATAGAATAGCTCATATTTAGCTATAATTAAAGCACCTTCAATGAAAATGTTGTCACTGACGCTGCCTTTCGTTTTGTCAATGCCAAATAATAATTTGATGGTGTTTGCTGTATTACATTAGCTATTAAAATTTCGTAATCTTGCCATCACATTTAATTGAATAAGTTAGGATTGGCTCAATAAAACTTATTCAAACTTGGCACATAGGTTAACTGTATCGGCCTCTCCAAAAAATTATAATACAATTTTTCTCTAAAATATACAGGGGAGCCAATATTTAGCCACCTCAAAATTTACATGGGGTCTCCTATGTTCAATTAAGGCATGCATCACTCTGTTGAGAAAAAAAATATTTTTTGATTTTTGAGCTTTCACACTTTGCATGTGCAATTTCGCTATTTCAATTCAGTTTTTATAATTCTCGCCTTTATTATCATAGGTAGATAATAACATAAACACAAGGGGATTAAAGTGTCATTTTTACAAAATTATAAGGGACTATTTTGAGTATGTTCTGGAGCTTATTGACACAGATTGTATATTATGCCAACTTATTCTTCAGATCTCAAATTTCGACAGTAATTTTATTAGAGAAATCGACCTAACTTGAGGTTAGGCTTAGAGAAATCTATCTAACATGGGGTTAAAAATTCACCTTGTAAAATCCTAAGACCTTAATGTTATAAGAAATGCACTGGATCCATAAACGTTTTAAATTTTTGAATGGGAAGGTTCAGAGAAAAGTAAAGCAATATGGATTGAAGCAGGTATCACAAACTTATTTTGCATTTGGTAAAGTTTATTCCTGGAGGAATTAATAAAATTTTATGTATTTTTAGCCATGGAGGAACTTCTAAAATCGTGGAGTATGCCCGAAAATATTATAGATGTTTTAGTAGGTAAATATACTGTTATTTATATATTCTTTCCAAATAAACTTTGTAGTTGTATTTTTAATTTAGCTTTATTTAATCTTAATATTTGGACAAACAACAAAAAAAATAGCGGAATAATCATGAAGTCTTTAAAAAAAGTTGTAATTATTATATGTTAAAAGCTTATATTTCTTATTCTGTACAAGTATTTATACCGTGAACAAATGTACATTCTTACTAAGTATTTTCATGTTTTACGCCAATTATTCTGTGTGCACAAATATAAAAACGTTTTTCTGTCACTTTAAGATCCTATTTCTTCGCCACATAATATGAAAGTCAATATGTATTTAATTAGAAACTCACGCCTTTACACTAAAACATTATTTGTATATATGCAGAAATGCATTCAGTTTTTAAATGGAAGTCTTTCTAAAAGCAGTTTTTTTGGCATTTTTTAGAAACTAATTTACAAGTAGTTCAATGTATCTTCTGTTTCTCATTTTTAACACGAATGGAAGGAACTGTAGGAAATCATTTATTCCCCTAAGCGGACAATGGTTTGAAGAATAAATTGAATAAAGAGCGACAGTTTCCAATAAGCCGAAAGAGTTCGTAAATACGGTAAAATATATTGATGACTAATCTAACATGTTTCGAAGGCAACACAAAAAACAAGAAAAAGAGTCATCAAAATCTGAAGTCTTCAAAAATATTGTGATAAGTTTCAATTTGATTATTTTGGAGCCCAATACAATCTAATATTAAAAACCGGGTCTTTCAATATAAATAAACAAAATTGACTTCCTTTCCTCCTTTCAAGGGGGACCATCTTTATCTAAGGTTCCCGCGGATAATAAGGCTCCTTTTTATAATTCCAGTGGTCTAAACTAGATGTTATAGATAGAATATATTTTTTCATTTAAATAGCAGCAGTTAAGAAAGCCTATTTGTCTTATTATTGGGTAAGGAATCACTAAACGAACGATCGCATATATTTTTTGAAACACCTTGTATACATATTGTAATATAATATTTCATGTTTGTTGTGGCCAGAAGAATTATTATCCTGCTGAACAATAAGGCATACCTATCTGCATTGTTTTTTAAATGGTTAATCTTGTTTTCGCTTAATAGGAATTACAATTTTAAGTTTTTAACTTAGGTATTTCAAATATCTCTTAGCTAGGCCAAAAAACCGAGTAAGGAAATCACACTGGTTCGTTTTTCTTAAAAGCAAGAAAAATTTACAAAAATAAACACACAGTTATTTATTATATTTTCATAATCTTCCAGGATGAAAATATACACCTAAATTTTATTGGAATAGTTATGTAATTTTGTTCCGCTTTTTATACAGGGTGTTAATTAAGTACGTAGACAAACTTTAAGGGATAATTCCTTGTATAATTTTAAGATAAAAAGTTCATATAAACGTATATCCTAAAATGTTTGGTTTTCGATATACAGGGTGCTAAAGTTTTAATTTTTTTTTGGTTTTCTTAACATTCCTTTGGAATTTTTAGGAATAATTAATTTAAATTTTGCACAAATAATAGATTTACCAGTATCTACGAACTAACATTATTAATATTTAAATTAATCTACAGGGTCCTCGTTTTTTTGTGGTCATGACCCTTTTACGCCCGTCCAATTTACTTAATACGACGTCACTGACTAATTTTAAGAACAAAATCTAATTTGTCATTTTATTCTCTAACATTTACCTATCTTGAAGTTTTTTACTATCTCTTACGGCTTAGAAGATATTTTGAGAAAAATAAAACAATGCATTGGTAATATTGGATAATTTGCAAATGCGTCCTTAAGCCAAAAATAACAAAGTCGGCTTTGACAAACAATAAAAATAATAAAATCAACAATTATGACAGTTTAGTTATCAAAACTTGCTACAAATTTTTATTTTTGCACTTTGTCAACTTAAGTAAGAAATTTTTCAGTTTTGTTTTTGTTAAAATGGCTGAATTTACAAACGCTGAAATGGCAGATATGCATTTTGTGTATGGAATGGCTAATGATAGCGCTCATGCAGCAAGACTAATGTATCAAGAAAGATTTCCTGAACGTCGTGTGCCTAACAAACAAACTTTTACTAATATTCACTCCAGACTTAGTGAGACAGGTAGTTTTAGAAGATCAAATGCCCTTGTAGGAAGACCCAGAACAGTAAGGACAGTTCAAATAGAGGAAGCTGTTCTTAATATTATAGGAGAAATTCCTGCAACAAGTACACAAAAATTGCCGCTGAGTTAAATATTAAACATGTTTTGGTATGGCAAATTTTACAGGAACAGCAACTTTATCCATATCACATACAGCGTGTGCAAGCCCTTTTACCGCGAGATTTTCCCCAGAGAGTAGCCTTTTGTACTTGGATACAAAATAAGCTAGTGAGAAATGTGAGGTTTTTATCGAAGGTATTGTTTACGGATAAGGCATGTTTTTCCCGAAACGCCATAATAAATTTTCACAATAATCACATTTGGGCAGAAGATAACCCACACGCTATAGTTGAAAATAATTTTCAAGAACAATTTTCACTAAATGTTTGGGTTGGAATTGTTGGCAATTTCCTTATTGGGCCATATTTTCTGCCTCCCAGACTTAATTGCGACAATTATCGGCAATTTCTGGAGTATGTTTTACCCGAACTATTAGAAGATGTCCCAATAGGGGGCTAGGTATGCGCCGTAGGCGGCAAAAAAATAGCGCTGCAGGCGAAAAATTTTTGGGTGCCACGCCCTATTTTGATGATAGTGCTTGCTTTTCAAGCAGATAGTGCCGCATGCCACTTTTTTTGCCTTTCATTTAAATTTAAAATATATATTTAAATATATTTTTTACCGTGCTTGTAGTAGGTATATTTCTAATGCGGATCAATTCGCGATTCACGCCCGGGCCACTCCAGGCCCCGGGCCCCGGGAATTTGTCCCGTCTGCCCCCCACCCCCCTCTCGTCGGCCCTGTGCATGATGGTGCTCCTCCACACTTTAGTTTAGCTGCACGACAGTATTTAGATGAAAATTATGCTGATCGATGGATCGGGCGTGCAGGACCTCAACCTTGGCCACCCAGGTCGCCCGATCTAAATCCAATAGATTTCTTTCTTTGGGGGCACCTAAAATCGCTAGTACACACAACTCCAGTTCTGAACGAAGGGGATCTAAGAAACAGGATACATCAGTCGTGCGAAATTATACGGAATTCTCCTGGTATTTTCGAGAGGGTCCGCCAGTCGATGGTGAGGCGCACCAATGCATGTGTCGGAGGGGGCCATTTCCAGCAGTTGCTTTAGGTTAAGTTTATTTCTAAGCTTAAGTTTTAATTTAGTTTACCATAATTTTGGTTTTAAAATGTATCAAATAACGTTGTCTCATGGACGAAACAATACTTATTAAATAATCCAATATTACCAATGCATTTTATTTTTCTCAAAATATCTTCTAAGCCGTAAGAGATAGTAAAAAACTTCAAGATAGGTAAATGTTAGAGAATAAAATGACAAATTAGATTTTGTTCTTAAAATTAGTCAGTGACGTCGTATTAAGTAAATTGGACGGGCGTAAAGGGGCCATGACCACAAAAAAACGAGGACCCTGTCTATTTAAATATTAATAATGTTAGTTCGTAGATACTGGTAAATCTATTATTTGTGCAAAATTTGAATTAATTATTCCTAAAAATTCCAAAGGAATATTAAGAAAACCAAAAAAAAATTAAGACTTTAGCACCCTGTATATCGAAAACCAAAGATTTTAGGATATACGTTTATATGAACTTTTTATCTTAAAATTATACAAGGAATTATCCCTTAAAGTTTGTCTACGTACTTAATTAACACCCTGTATATTCTTTGGTTATTAATCTATTTCATTATTCCGTATTTTTATACAAGTAGGCGAGGCAAAAATATATCTAAAATTACGGGGGTTTAAATATTAGGAATAATAAAAATATGGATCATCAATTATCCTCCAAATCACTTGAATCACTCGTTTCATTTACTTTAATAATAATGGGTTGAATGTTCAGTCTAATCTAATACATGTTCTCTTTTCATACCATTTTAATATCCCGCTTTCTGTGGACCGAATTGATTTTTCCCAAACATCAGGAGTAGCAGTACGCAATGATTCTTTCCACATATTATTCATACAGTCAGTTTGTGCACTGACCTCTCGACCAATATATCTGCTATAATAATTCTCCAAATATGTTCAATCGGATTAAATATACAGTGGTATGGAGGAAGCCGTAAAACTTTGTTAAAAAAAAGGCATCCAAAATCTCTTGAATCAACCTATTAACGATTGGTAAAAAGATTGTATAATCAAATTCAATTTTATTAGAAGTTAACCATTCTTGAATTGCAGCTTTATTCCATGACGCGGTAGATATTTTTATTAACAACATGCTATGGTATGGTTGTTTATTACAATCACAGATGGCTTTGTTAAATTTTTCAATAATTGGTTTTTGAACCATTTTAAATAATCTTGCTGCTTCATTTCTCCCTGACAGTAGTTTTAGAAAAAAAAATGCCTGTGCGGAGTGTGCGGCCCTCAACAAAACCATCTTCACTACCAGCAGAAAGATATGTTTTACCTAGGTAAATTTCCCATAGTTTATATATTTGCTAACTGCATAATACCTTTTACCATCAACTTTACAACGATTTTTTATTTTCATCTTGCCAAGATCGACCAATGGTGATATTCTGAAAAATCCATGTTTCATCCAAGAAAAAAAATTGGTACAAGGATGCTTCTTTTTCTTTCATATATTCTTTCAAAAATATCAGTCGCTTGAAAGCTACATGAGAAAGTTCCATAAGCCCTCGCCTCGGTTCATTTTTTCCATCTGAAGCCTATTTCCTTAAAGAGTTAAGACAACCATTAAATTTGTGTGTCTTTTAATTTCTTACTTAATGCTGTCAAAGTTACATGATGTTCTAAGAAAAGTTAGAACTTAAGCATAACCAATGTAAAATATTTTAGATTTTGAATAATACAACTTACTTGTTTCGTACATTTTTAAATAGTGTCAAGGATAGAACTTATATCCAATCTTGATACATTTATAACTCTACTTGCATGAGAACGTTTTTTCCCTGACTGTTGTTGAAACTGCGCTTACAGCGGAGATATTCAAGTTTAGGACAGCTGCTACATGCTACAAATTAGTAAAGTAGAAATTAAATATGTAGACCTTAACATGCTCTTTAAAGTTACTTGTCTAACTACTGTAAAGGGTAACAATGTACCGTTGCTGTTAAGTTCTTCCTGAAGATAGCTTATTAGAGAAGCTATTAGCTCCTTGCACCGGCTATTTAACTGCTTCGGCATTTTTCAGAAAGAGTAAACAACGTAACCGACAGAGATATTATGTATGCGCACTTTTGTTGTTCTTAAAAGAACAGTTATTTAATGCTATTTATGAAAAGATCTGGAGTTTTTGTTAAAAAATAGACGCACATCAACACGAAGCCACAGAATAATAAAGGTTAGTTTTCACGAAACGTAAACAAAACATCAAAACAGGTCAACGAACGAGCAAGCGCCACCGCACCGTGTTCTGTTGCCAACTGTCGGCCAATAAAATTTAAATTATATTAATTTTTACAAGCCCTAATAAAGAAAATATTTGCTACAAGTATAAAGTTTACCAATAAATCAAGTTACTAAACTTATTTCGCAATTAATATGCGTTTCCATGGAAATGTGTAATGTTTACTTAGGTCAGTTGAAAATTTTAAAGTTTTAATAATTATTTCGCAGTTTATTGCTGAAAACATGAAAACGAATTTTAATGTGCAATGTGATATGTTGTTAATTTTGGGAGAGAGCAGAAAAAACTACCGAGAAGCTGCACAAGTGTGGGCAGAGAAGTTTCCTAACAACCCGAAATCTCACATGGCGCAAAGGCCGGAAACCAGATGTCGTACTCAGGCGCGGATCCAGAAATAAAGTGTGGGGGAGGTTAAGGAGTCTGAAAGGCGCAAAAGTAGCACCGCAGGCAAAATTTTTTGGAGATTACGCCCAAATGTTATCTACTGTTCTAATATTTGCACATGTATGATAAAATATGATAAATAATTTATTCCCATTGCAATTTTTTTCGGATTTTTAAATTGCAAAACATGATATAGATTGTCGACAAATAAATACAAGGCTTTCGGAATATAAAAATTTCCCAGGGGGGGGGGGGTCATCCGCACCTTCCTCCCTCCCCCTTGATTGATACTCTGTAGTATTCCTCGACTAAGCTTCATTTCATAGTTTGCGCGATAAATCTGACGTCCAGTACCGCGAGGGATTCGAGGAATTACCAGTTTGAGACCCAGCTGATTAGCTAAATCTTCTGCACGCTGCCATGATTTCTTAAAAGTATTAGCGTCTAAACTTTCTCGACGACTGGAATAATTGCGTTATAAGGGGGCCTTACACAAAGGTTAATACTGTCATTCTATCTTTTAACATTCTTTCCTTTCATGAAACTAAATGGAAAATAAAACTCTTATGGCACACTGACACAATATATTATTTAGAGTTCTTCCCTTGTCTAATTTCTTGACGAGTGAATTGTAATTCAATGAATCAAGTTATTACCCACTGACCCGCATTCATTCCGTCGGGATTAATCTTTCTCGCAGGAAAGATCTCCAGTGTATGACCGTATATTATGTACTAGAGTAGTACCGTCATTAAGATCGAGCGCACTCAGAGACTGCGTGAGGGACAGTACGTCACTCAGACACAATATTGAGACGGTGAACTGAGAGTTACATAAAGATGTCGCCAATAAAGCAGCCTTGGCAGTTGTGCTCGGATTACGTCACTTTGAAATCTTGCCCAGAGTTTCCACAATTTTGACCTGGTCAACAGACTACCTATCCTCTCATCTACCTATCGAGTCTCAAAAATAAATGTAAGCGCACATCCCAAAGTGCCCTTGAGGATCGTTCGACCGTTCAGAAGATTCTACATTTTTTAATGTTCACCCACACAGCAAAATCATGTTTCAGAAATACTACTCAGAAATATTTAAAAAAAATGTCTTGTAATATTTCTAAAATTATATAAGATGGAATAATATATCATTCAATATAGAGAACATATTTATTAATAAAGCATATAAAGTATTATTAAGTAATAAATCTGAATATACAAAATAGGATGCTTATTTATCTCTGAAATTCTTCGTTCTATGGGGCCCTGAAAGTAGAAATTTAAAAATTAATAGTTTTAAGTATGAATCATAATAATATTATGTGAGTATAAAGTGCATTAATATAATGTATGCATTTATAAAAACCGCCACCGCTCCCCTTCGTAGTTCCATCATGATCAATTTTCATCTCGCTGATTATGTGCTGTTTGTAGTTCGTGCTTTAGCCAATGGAAATAAAGATGTTTTGCACATTTGATAAGAAAATATTTTCCATATTCTTACGATTTCAGCATTACCCACTTTTTTAAGGAAAATTAATATTCTAACCTCAGCATACGTTACTGCTCTCGCGAATTTACAATGGTGCAATATGTGGTTTATAAATACCCTAAGAATGGTGGCGACGAGCGGGAACGGTGACAACGAGCAGGAGCGGTGGCGAAAAGTTTTACAAATCGACCTTTATATTATAGGTCCCTGGTAGAAAAATATCAATCTCTAAAGTACATAAACGCTATTAAAACTACATATTCCATTACAAGTACAGGAAAGTTTAACCAACACTTGTTATCAGCTTGTATACAGGGACGCGCCAAGTAGTTTCGGCACCGTCGTGCGGAAAAATGATAGGTGCCTTTAACCAATATTAAAATATTGAGCTAAAATTGCCACTCTTCTCTCATAGTTGATCGTTGAAATTTTTGAAGAAAACTCTATACTTTTTAGTACTAATGTCTATATTTATTTGTGACAAACAGAAAATACACAAAAAATATTAATAGAATACGCAACAACAGTAACAAAACAAAAACAGTATCAAAGTTACAAAACATTAATTCAAAATTCTAACAAAAAATAAAGAAATTAAATAGCGAGTGTTTTGAAACAAATAATACATGATCATGATACATAATGGAGAGGTCTTACAAAAATTGAACTTTTCTAGCTTTACTTTTTGCAAATTCATTAATAAGATTTTCCATTTCAAGTTGCTTTAAAAAGTCAGACTCTATAGAAATGATAGCAAGATTTTCTAACCGCTCTTGGCCCATTCTAGATCGTAAATAATTTTTTATCGACTTTAATTTAGAAAATGACCTCTCGGCTGTAGCTACAGAAACTGGAATGGTTAATAATATGGGCAATGCAATCGTAATGTTTAGAAATGTGTGGGTTAGGTTATTTATTGCAATGTAATTAAATGTTTCTACTACAGACGTCGCGTTTTTGTCGCCATTTTGCAGAAATTGTATTTCGTGTAAAAGTTCTGTTCCGTCTATATCTTTCTCATTTTAATCTTTGTCAGTTAAGGTCTCTTCCAGTTTTTTACAAAAATTAAATTGATCTTGTTTAGAATATTTGCCGAAACCTCAACATCTCACAAAAAAATTAAAAACATCAGAATGACACGATAATAGTTTAAATCTTTCATGTATGGATGAAAGAGTAATCTCTAGCATTCCGAAAAAGCAATTTACTTTAAATTTCATTTCTTGATTTTTAATCGGCTGGTCGTCACCTTCGTAAGAAAATTGTTTTTTAATCTTTCGTGGCCTTAAAATTTCTGCGGATATAAATTTTGCATCAACTTCTAAGCAAGAAACTAGCTCTTTGGCGTCCACTAATAAGTCACTGAAGCCTTTATCAGATCCATATTGTTTTACAAATTCATTGAGGTTATTTAAACTTTCGCAAGCCTGGAAAATATTAAATGTTTTGGATTGCAGAATCTTAGTCCCAACATCCACTTAACTTAGAATCTTGTACCACAAGACTACCATACACACAAACTCATATTTTTTAATTTTTTTACCCAGGGAGGTAGCTAAATGTTTTGTAGTATTGTCAAAATTACTTCCGAATAAAATTTCATAAAGAGCATCGTAAATTTTGCCCAACTGAACTATCAATTCTGCTAGACCATCTAGTATCTGACAAAGGCTTTAATGTCAGACTTGAAATGTAACAGTTAAAAAAAAATTTATACTAGAAATATTGGATTTCACAGCATCGTTTATGACAAGATTTAAACTGTGCTTACAACAAGGTACAAACATTGCTCATGGATTAATGTCTTAAATTATTTTTTGTATACCTTGGTGTTTACCCTTTACATTTGAACCATTATCATAACCTTGGCCGCGCATATTATAAATGTCTAAACCATAGTTCTCCAAAGCTTTTAGTAAAAAGTTGGTTAAACCTTCACCTGTTGTATCAATTATAGGACGAAATGTTAAAAAACGTTCTTCAAAACTAAATTTATTGTTTTTTAAATTAACGTATCTTAAGCAAACAGAAATCTGCTCCTGGCGGCTCACATCAGGAGTACAATCAAGTAATATAGAAAAATACTTTGCTTCTTTAACTTCGTTTAAAATATTATTTCTTATATTGTCACCTATTAATTTAATGGTTTCGTTTTGAATCTTATCTCCAAGGTAAAGTGAAATATTTTCTTAAGATCTAATAATATGTGCAGACATTGCTGCATCAAGTTTTGCTATCATTTCTATACATTTTAAAAAATTTCCTCTTTATCTCTTTCAAATAATTTGTTTCTAGGACAACGAAAAGCCAAGATTTGTTCAGCCAAAAATGTATCAGTATAAATTATTCTTTCAATGACACTGCGCCAATGTTTAGTTTCATTTTTTAATAAATTTTGCATTTTCGAATCTACGGTTCGATTAGTTTTTAATCTTTTTAGTAAAGCTGACCAGACACGTAAATTTTCAAAATGAGATTTACTTTTGTCGTGGATTTTCAAATGTTCGCTTAAATGATGCCAATCATTGAAACCGTCTTGGTTACTTAATTTAGTGTTTTTAAAAGTCAGTGGATTGTTGGGGTTTGGGGTAATTCAATATTTTACAGCAGAAGCAGAAAACTGCATTTTTTTCAATAAAATATAGCAACCAATGACGCTGAACCTTTTCACCATTTAACAAAATTCTAGTAAAATATATATTGAAAACTTAGGTCCACTTTTGTCATTAGTATACATAGTTTTATTTTGATAATGCATTGGACCTTTTTCGACAAGTTCTCGCACCTGGATTAGAGACAATTCACTCGGCCAAAGACCTGGATCGTTAGAAAAGGGCGCTTCTTCGGATAATTCGTCTTGCTTACTCGAACATGATGGTACTGACACTGACTGAAACGTATCAGGATCTAATTCGTTTAGATCTTCATCCTCATTAGCTTGCTTTTCTAATTCTGATGGCAAGTTTGATTTTGTTGAATGTAGAAAATCACTGTTATCAGAAGTATTGTCTTGTGTGGTCTTTCGAAAAAAGTTACTAATTTTGATATTGGTTTTCTCCAAGTCTTCCTCCCGTTTTCGCTTGTTAAACACGTCTTGGTAACCAGACAATTTCTTTTTTTCTTCTCTGGCCATCTAAATAAAATAAATAAAAAATATTAAACACTAAGCCTTATTTGTTTCATAAACAAAAGTTATTAAAAAGAAAAACAATTATTTCCATCCCTGTTAATTATGCGCTTATCAAAAGAAGAATGAAAAATTAACCTGCTACATAGATAACGAACACGCAAAATTTTACAAGTTTAAACCAGCTCGCCGAACGCACGCGGATTTTCGCGCCCCCACAGGAAGAGATGTAGTAATATTTGGCGCCTTTAAGGCCTTGGCGCCTTCGTGCGCCGCACGACCTTGCCCATATGGACTGCTTGAATAGGTATTCAAAGTTTTTACAATCACGGGACAAACGACAGCGACAGCCACAGTGCAACAACTTTTGTACTTCTAGTTCTGCCCCGGAGGGAGATGATGCCTTACTGCATCCTTTATTGTTCTAATATTGTTTTTGTAATTTAAAATTTTTTCATTCTTCTTCTGTCCCTTTACTGTTCAATATTCTAATAAAATTTACAACAGTAACAAAGCAAGTTTAATAAATAAACCAAAGCAGGGAAAATCATAAAATGAACCTCACCTAAAATTATTAATATTAAAATAGAGACTTACCTCAGTTTTATTATCCATAATATAATTATTCGGTAGTAGCACAGTTCACTACAAATAACAATACCTAATAATAATTATTGTTAATTGAACATTACACAAACAAAACATAAAACAAAGGGAACCCGTGAGGGGAACAGGCTGATTTTTCTGCATCTGGTCCGTGAAGTGTCAAAGGCAGAGTGTATCAACTGTTATTTTGGGTATAATGGTTCTGAAATATTTCAGATATATCAAAAGGTGTGCTGTGTGGTTAAAAAATAGATCTTTATTTATTAAATTAGAGTTAAATCAGCGAGCAAGGGCACAGCGCCGCAGGTCAAAAGTTTAGCTAAAAAGAGTAGAACATGGCAGCCATATTAGATAGGTTTGTACCCAGACGGCACAAACATATTCCATACATATTCCAGGAATATTCCGTTGGCATATTGGAATATCCCATAAATGTTCCTTATCTGCCAGGGCATATGACTGGCATATTGCATGCATATTCAAGGTCACCATGAAATAAATGCCTGCAATATCTTTTAATCTGCCAAAATATATTTATGGCATATGCTAAAAATATTCTTTTTTTTTCTTTTTCATATAAATATATTTAATTTAGGTCAGGTCAGTTAGTTTAGTACGTAGAGTTACAAATTTGGTATAATAAAACATCACTAAAATTAACATTTTTTTTTATTTTTACAATTAAAAAAAATTAAAACCTAAAAACTAGATACTCTTTAAAACCAGGTAAAAAAAAATTAACTAAAGCAGGTTCTGTCAGTTCTGTGACGTACAGGCAGCGTTTCCGAGTTACGCAACAGAAATTAGTAAAACTTGTGTTAAAAAAATTGTTATTAAAAAATAACGATTTTAATTTTTTTCTAGAAGAGCAGTCCTCAATTAAGCACATAATATACAGGGTCGTTGGTATGTATGGAAACGGTCGATTATTTCTTAAAGTAAAACAGCTAACAAAAAATAATGAAGACAAAAGTTTTAGGGTTTTTTAAAGTCTACAAAAATTTTAAAAGAATAAGTATACAGGATGAATCAGAAAGCCGTAGGAAAACAAAGTTACCTTTTTTTTAATGGAACACCCTCTAATATTTTTGGATTTAGTATTAAATTACAATTATTTTTTAATAAATAGACTTTAAAAAACCCTAAAACTTTTGTCCTAAATATTTTTTGCTAGCTGTTTTACTTTCAGAAATAATCGACCGTTTCCATATATACCAACGACCCTGTATATAAAATATAAACTTTCAGTATAAATTTATTTGCAATCAAAATATGTGTTAGTTTAGAATTTAATTAAGGGTTAAAACGCGGAATCTAGCAACACCGTATAAAACGCCAAATTTGTTTATCACCGCTCGAATCCAAAAATTGACTAAATAATATAATAAAAAAAATCAAGTTTCATTTTTAACAAAATACTAATAAAATGCAGAAAATGCCTACCCAAAAACTTTATGAATTCTAAAACATCTTTATATTTAAATTTGATTAGGTGCATACCTACATATAATATGCACCTTCCTCTATATTATCTATAAATAAATAGTTCCTATACCTATATCAAGTTATGTTAAAATAGAATTTAAAACCGCAATCACTCTGTATAGATATTTATATTATATGTATTATTATCAATAAGTATTAAAAAAAAATAATTGAATATCTTCCACAATGTATATCCTATAAATATACCCGCGGCATATTCCAGACATATCTACAATGGCATAGATATGGAATATTCTTATGAGATAAGATAGATTTGAGATATTCAGTGCATATTCCAGGAATATTGCAAGATATTATGGCCTCCTATTGGTAGATAGGAGAATATTCCAGGAATATAGGGTGTAGTCTGGGGTAACGATTCTTGCCTTTTCTTATAAACAATAAGATGGGGGGGGGGCACTTGCACCGGTTGTCCCCTCCCCCCCCCCCCCCTGACAAAAACAAAATAGTCCCAACCAAAGTTGCATTGTTTCTGGCGATTAAAGGTTAATTTTGTCACTTATATTTTGGATATAGGATATATAGCAACTCAGCCTTTAAATTTCTCTGGATACAAGTTCATGCAGTAAAAATAAGATAATGGTGAACACCGTAACACGGCGGGTGACCACGTTCGTATTCCACTCTTCATAGTTTCAGCACAAGCAAGCAAACATAATCCGTTAAAACAAAACAAAAGTGACGTTTTTTTATAGCCACAACATAAGGTCAGCAGGACTGGACGTTTTATAATATATGCCGTCGCGTCGCCGTTCAGTAATTAGGCTAAATATAGCGTAGCGGACCGTATATTACGTACGTCCTCCGGATTTGGGAAAAAGCAGCGAAAAAGTCATGCACATTGCGCAATTCAGAACGAAAGACAAAGACAGAGAGCGGGGCATACCTGTAGAGTTCAGCAGGCGGCAAACTCCTGCTATTTCAAACGTCAGGTGTTCGAGCGGCGTTACCCGACCGCATTGGTTAGTTGGTTCGCTTACGCTATTCGCAACCTAAACTTGATGTTTGTATCGAAACAACGACCAGACAACTGTGTTTAGTTCGTTCTTTGTTGCATTTTTCAGCTTCAAACTTACGAACATATGGCCAAAATTAAGGGCATTTTTGTTGAATGGCGTCAAATTAATTAGGCGGGAGAATTATTAAACTTTACGCGCCTAAGTCAATAAAAAACTATTGTGAATATTAACGCAAACAAACAATAGAATTAAAATAGTTACCTACATAGTGTTCAAATATCGCAACTTAAACTTGTACCGCGAAAAGTGCGCAAAGTACAAATCCGGATTCGGTTAAATGATACATAAATATACCTAATTATTAAATTAATTAGGGTAAAAAAATAACGTGTTTTTAGTAGTGGATTTAAAGCTGTGACAAGTAAAAAAGTGCAGTTATAATTTTAAGGAAATGACAAAACCAGTCAGCAGGACAGTCATCAGTGCATCTTCTCGTCTGTAAACATTTTGGATTTTAGCCTGCAGCCATGTATAAAGAAAGGTTAGTGTTCTTTGTTTTTATTCTGCTTGTTTTATTGGGAAAAAATGAACCCAGGCGGAATGTTTCTGCTCAATTATCTGATCTGACAAATCTACCTGGACGTCTGTGTCTGTCGCTTAAAAATAGTTCTTAAGTCGTACAAGAGCAAAGACAATATAGACACGCAAAACATCCAGTTATCGACCACATGTCCTGCCGACATTTCTCTGATGAAGTTTTAGACCACCTTAATAGTAAATTGTAGTGTAAATTAACATCTTATGGGGATTTTGGATACTTTCTATTTTCTTACAAATATAAACTTTTCCTAAACCTGAGGCCTTTTAAACCGAAAAGGTCCCAACATGACGTTGAAAATTCAGTATACAAACCCCCATAACCCAAGTTAAAAAAAAACGTACTGTACCTCTAAATATAAAACTTTGTTTAATTATATTTGTATTTTTAATTACGCCCTATTTAATCTTAATATTTTGAAGAACAACAGACAAATAACGAAGTAATCATAAACATTTAAAAAAATTGTAATTGGTATATGTTCAATGTTGAAAACTTATATTTCTTATTTTAAACAATTATTAATTTCTTACGAGTGATGAGTAGATACACTAACTATCTTGCCAACTATATTGTCTGTGGCTAGAGGTGAAAAAATTAGCACATGCATGTAAAGAGCGAGCGAGAACTTACTACTAACCTGAACTTAAAGAAGTTTGTTGTAATTTGTTGTTGTTTTCTTTTTGTTTGTTTGTTAGTTTGTTGTAAATACAAACAAATAAGTTTTAGGTTTATAGATTTTTAAACAAATACCGCAAAAATATTACTCCGTCTAAAGTTTCATCTCCCAGCCTCGAACGGATTTTATTACATAAGAACCCTCCCTGCAGAAGAGAAACATCTTTCAGATTCCACTCTTGTGGGCTGAATGCTTAATAAAAATGCAAAGCCTTTTTGAAGATTACATTCCCGACTACCACCATTTGCATATAAATCAATTTCTTGAGTACTGATGCCTGGCAGTCGCGTCTTATTACTTTTTTTTGTCTGCTTTTGTATTGACTCTGAACAATGTTGTAATGCCTTCTACAGTTTAACCTTTAAGGGTTCATTTTCTGCTCTCAGAATTTTCGCGATGGGAATCAGATCAATGCGCTGTCATCGCTGGTTTCCCTTCCAGATGCATCTTCACTGTCTAGCCTTATTAAAAGTTTTTCTAATTCAGATTTATTTAGAGAAATATTTGATGTTTTCATCTGCAATCATCTGGTTCAGAGTTTATAAAGTCGGAATTTGTGAGATAGCTGAGAATTTCAGAATAAATGGTTCTGTGTTGCCTAATACTTTTTCTTAATGGGTCTTGTACCTGTGCTGAATGATGTTTTAATTTTAGATAGTTCTTTCAACATAAATTTTAATGCAGCATCCCCTTTATATAAATCTATGTTGCGTCGGCATAAGGCTTCAACTGCTAATTTTATTGGCTGGAGCACTTTTACAACACCTTTGACAGTTTACCATTCTGAGTACACAATTGGCAACATGTTTAGATCAATTATAGTCTTTTTATGGAATTCTCTAAGAAGTTCCATCTGGTTTTACAGTCTAATATAAATTTCAATTGTTTCCCACGATTGGAATTTGCTTTTGTAGTAAATCATTTTTCGTTGGCGATTTTCTAAACATGCGAACAGTTTTTCTAACTTTTGATATCAATATATAGGTAGAGGTCACGATCATTCGTGATTTCTAAAAAGTCATTGTTTTTACACACTTCTATCCTGTCCATGTCTTCCGTTTGAAAACCTCGTGCTTCCAACAACTGTCTTAAATTAGATGATTTAATGAAAATAGGGAAACCATCTACTGCGGTCATACGAGCTACAACACCTTCAAAGCTCTTATTATTCTTATGCACAAGAAAGTCTATTATTTTTTTGTGTTTGGTGGATTATTACCAACGACTTCGATCATTTTACTTGTCCCAGCACTTAATGAACTTGATCCATCCTGCGTTTCCTTCTTAAGACGTTTATCCTAAAGATCGATTTTACGGACTTTCAGGTAAATTATTAATTAAACCTTTGGTGATTCCCCGATGCCGCGGTGATTCCTCGAATGCCGTGACCGGCTGATCGGTTCAACTGTGCGTTATGTTTCCGGATTGCATTGCAGCAGCGTTGTCGGCTTTCACGTTAATTACTTTAGGTTTGAAATAGTGAGATGAAGCAAATTAATATATGCATAAAAAATCGGTATTTATCTCGGGATTAACCGGTCTAATCCCGGTATTTTCGAGACAGGTTTTCCTTCCGGGATCCCGGGACTCCGAGATCCCGGGATTGACATCCCTATCCACGATATATCGGTACTTCAAAGAAAAATCACTTTCTTGCCTGTTCAATCCGGATGAGATATTATAAGTTTATAAATTCTCCGGATGATATATTATAAGTTTATAAATTCGTTCTAGATTTTGTGAATATATGTTGATTTTTGCAAATCTACTGCTTGTATGTGCCTAAGTCATATACAGGGTGTCCAGTTTTTCGATGGTTTTACGGAGTATCTCCGTTATTAGTATAGATAGATAAGATAGAGGGATACGGTTGTCGCAGCACTTTGCTACTTTTTAATGAAGTAAAAGATGCCGTTATCAGAATTTTTCTAGTCTTCCTTGTTTTTGATATACGGGGGGATGTTTTTCAAAATTTTTCATTTTGGGACACCCCCCATATTTAGGTTACCCTGTAGCTTATCTAAGAGAAAATAAATGTTTTCTTTTAAGTTTTTTACGTAGAATCCACTGACGTACTTAGACTTTTCCTACGTCCAATAGTTTCCGAGAAAAAAAAAACTTGTTTTTTTTTAATGGGTCACCCTATATATTTTTAATAATATAATTTAGCTTATAACAAGCTTCTCAGAAATATATAATACCTTATTTTTATTTTTAATATTAAGCACGAAATCTACGTTTTAATAAAAACTATACATTTTTTGTTACTAGGCCATGACGGGTATTCAAAAAATATATTACTGGTATGATAATTACTGCACAAGAAATATATTTTGGAATCCTTAATCTAACTAGCAGTTATATTTCAGTAAAAATAATAAGAACGCATAAATCGAGTTGTGTTTTATTACGTTAAATATTGGAAACAAAAGCTGAAACTGTATAGAACTTTCTCATGAATGTTGTTCAAACTGTTCTCCATTATGCCTTAGATATGTCTTACACATAGTTCTTATTCGCCTTAATGAATTTAAAATAATGCAAGGCCGCGTTTGTAACTCCCTAAATGCTCTTTCAGTGGCATTTCTTAAATCTGCAATAGTTCGGTATTGAATAGAATAAATTTTATTTTTAAGAAAGAAGAAATCCAAAACCGACAAGTCTGTGATCTCAGTGGCCATCTTACAGGTCCATTAGTTTTAATCTAGTAACCTGAAAAATTATTGTTTAAGTAGGCCCTGATAATTTGCGCATTGTGAGCGGGTACTCCATCTTGTTGCAGATTCAAGTTATTAAGACCCGCTAAGGGCACGCCTTCTATTATTTCTGGCACAACGTTTTCCAGAATGTCCAAATATTTATTTGCATTACGGCTGCCTTCAAATATATTATAAATTATTTTGCTTCCTACTAGGTATAAATCATGAAACGTTAAAATCATGCCTGCCTTGCCGTTCGAGTGGAAATATTACATGCTGATTTTCCTGAGTCCAAAACCTCGTATTGTGCCAATAAAATATACCAGCAGTGGTAAAATGAGCCTCATCGGACCATATAACGGTTCTTTCAAAATTATTTTCTCTGTCGATATTTTGTAAATACCAATCACAGAACTCTATACATCGCCAGGATGTAAGTTTTGTACTAGGTGGAATTTATATGGCTTAAAATTGTTTTTTTTTAGGATTATTTGAACTCTTTGTTCTTGATTCTGCAAGAACTAGTTGGATTTGTTTCAATTGAAGCTAAAACATTTATTTCATCAGTCTCGCGATTTTCCTCGTTATAGATTTTAGGTCGAGGTTTCGAAAATGATCCGTGTTTAATTAAATTTGATTTCATCTTTAGAAAAATTCTTTTATCCGTTTTCAAAATAGCCTTGATAATGAGTTAATGGAGGTAAAAACGTCGACAATTCTGGAACACGTTTTTTAAGTAAGGGAATTGCTTTTATTTCTCCTTAACCCGCTAGTACTGGCAAAAAAAAAATTTACCCAGATTTTTACTATTTTTTGTAAAACAAGTGAAAATTTCTTAGTTTCTGGTATATCAAATCCATCCTATAAGAAGTCTGCAAATCGCAATTTCGTCAGTACGAGAAGAAACGCGGATCGCGAGATTTCTGTGTAAAACAAACGCCTCAACTTCACACTAATTTAGAAATAGAGTTCCGGAGGAGCGCATTTATCATCCGACAGAATATTAAGGGTAACAGGAATAACAAACAGTTCAAAATATGACGAGAACAAGCAACACTCGCAAAAAATATATTGGAAAGAAAAAATAAATAGAAAGGTACCTATTTAAACAATCTGAAGAAAAGGAAACAACAGCGTCAGAAACATGCATCTGCTCAAGTGAGATTGAAACTTTAGTGGAGATTTTAATTGAGATGAAAATAATGATGAAGAGAAAATGGAGATTCAGATTTTACATGAGAGCTACTATACCGAATTTTATAATAACACATTGTATCTGGGACGAGTGCTAAATTTTGAAAATGAAATATGCAGAATTAAATGCATCTTAATAATAGGTCACCAAAGCGCACAAAAACACACAATAGGCCCAAAAACATGATAACTAAAATGTCTTTAAAATGGACCCGATAGCCTCTCAGTCATAAGGAAGGTAAGGCATAACGACGTACAATCTGTGAATCTGATTTGAATATTCTTTTATTTTTTTGCAACGGTCCGTTATCTGCTTTATTCTGATTCCGTAATAAAACATTGCAAAAGTCATACACGGCGTAGGGATTTCACCGTGTAGGTGAAATGACATAGAAAAGCAAATAATGTAAGACATACAGGGTGGCACAATAGTGTGACATAGTACCATATCTCCCTTACATTTGCTAATTAAAACAAAAAGTTTGCATGTAGGTTGTATAAGGCAAAGAGGTCTAGAATTTAAAAATATTTTCAATTTTACAAGGCGTTTCACAAAAACGAGTCGCTAAAAAATTACCTTTTTTGTTAAATAGGACACCCTATACATATTTGTATTCCCCTGAAATTTTTCCATATGATGCCCTAATTAGTTTTGCATTTTATTGCGATGTTACCAGCTTATTTAAATAATTCCTCAAATCGTTAAAAAAACGTGGTCATCTATAACCTGCTATAATTTCCAATCTACATCAATTAGAATTACGAAAATTGACACAAAAGAAGATAAATATTTGCTAAAGAGTTTAAACTAGCCGATTATTAATTAATTTGTACAGGGTGTTTGCTACAAACCTGCAAACTTGACAAATTTTAAACTAATTTTTCTTTGATTTTTTAAATGGAACACCCTATATCTGACTACTCTATCGTGTATAGTTATTAGTCCTCTATAACTTCCATTAAGGTTTTCCTATACCTATCTCTTCTAGTTTTCGTAGTATATTCATTTTTGTGAGTTAAATCCTCAAAATACGGAACTTGCATGAAAATTAAATTTGAAAAATAATACTCTTAAGTGTTAGCCAACATCATCAAAAAACCCATAGTTCACAAAAAAAAATATTTGAAAAATTAGGGAGTGATATTTAAGATGTAAAATTTGGCATATGGTATTTTTTGATATGGCTAAACACATTTATGCAATAAAAAATATATATGTCAGTTCCCTAT
This sequence comes from Polydrusus tereticollis, assembly GCA_963920685.1. Taxonomy (NCBI): domain Eukaryota; kingdom Metazoa; phylum Arthropoda; class Insecta; order Coleoptera; family Curculionidae; genus Polydrusus; species Polydrusus tereticollis. The sequence goes on along the minus strand of OY987329.1, from coordinate 79,834,115 downwards.
TGCGTTAAAAAACCTTATTTTTTCTAGTTAGCCATGAGAAATAAAAACACAAATAAATTAAAAATGCTTTATTAAAAGGAAAAATCTACCTAATTATGTGTTCAAAATGTTTGCCATCCTCTTGAATACACAGTTCAACACGTCTCTCCAATTTATTAATTAAATTTCTACACATTCCAACACTAATATTTTGAAAGCAATTTCTAATTCTAATCTTTATATATTCCCTTGTTGTAGGGAGTATTTTATAGACTTGGTCTTTAGCAAATCCCCATATGCTGAAATACATTTTAGTTAGATTTGGCGATCTCGCCGGCCATGGAACAGGACCTCCTCTTTCAATCCAACGATCTGGATATGCTGCATTTAAAAAAAAAGTTCTGATAGCGTGGGTATAATGGACTGTGGCTCCATCATGAAGAAACCACACCTGATTTTGAGCTTCATATGGTATTTGAGGGATTAGGTCAGAAAAATGGTTTTGCAAAAAGTCTAAGTAAACTTCTTTGCTCAAAAAAATATGGCCCAATTACGTATTTACCAACAACACCTCCCCAAACATTTAAGGACCATCTAGTTTGCGAATTATATCTTACAAAATGTGGCCTTTCTGCTGCATAGTAATGGAAATTGTGCCTGTTTACACTTCCATTCCTACGAAACGTAGCAATCTTCTCTGATAAGCTTCAGGGAACAATTCTTGAAATAGCTGAGCATGTTACAGGTACATACTATTAGCGTTAAGTATTCGCTTAACTGTTCTTCGTTTAACATCAACCTGCTGAGGCAGGGTGTCTTTGTCCAATATGCGGATTTTCAGTGACTGCTAAAAGTACATTTAATAGATTTTCCTCAGTTTGAGCACGTTTTTCTCTGTTATGTTTATTGTACGACATACTACCAGTTGTTCGAAAATGCTCCATAAGCTTTTATGGAGAATATTTAGGGGAATACAAATATGGAAAAATCGAGGAAAAAATATAAAGGGTGTACCATTAAAAAAAAAGGTAATTTTTTAGATGCTCGCTTTTGTGAAACACCCTGTATAATTGAAAATATTTTTAAATTGTAGACCTCTTTGCCTTATATAACCTAGATGTAAACTTTTTGTTTCAATTATAAAATGTAAAGGAGATATGGTACTTTGTCACACTATTGCGCCACCCTGTATGCTGATAAGAAATGTTGTTTGTAAATAGGTTTGTAAATCCAACCCTATATAAAACAAAACGTTGAATCAAGCTGAACTACAAACTGTTTTTAATTCATTATACAGGGTGTCCGATACGTATATGGCATACTTTCGAGAGCGTTTAGGGGATACGGAGATATAAAGCCCCAAAGAGGTCTCAGCGACTTACCTTTTCGGCTCTAACTTTTGAACCGGTGAGCATAATTTAATGAAATTTTATTATTTTATGTAGGCCATAAAGACTCATAGAACCATACTACAGTAGATGTTTTATATTATCAGGGTAGTCAGGAACGAACTTGCCACCAAGCTCGTTGGGACAAAATTTTGACAGGTGTCATTTTACAGAGCTAATAAGAACTGATTTTTTAAATACTCTGATTATTCCTCTTTAAAATAGTACTCTACATTTGTATCGATAAAATTAGCCGTTTTCGAAGAAAATACATTTTTTGTTTTGACTTTCGAAATTTATTTAATATACTTTATTTAAACACAACAACTTAAAGACGATAGCAAATGACCCTAGGTATACGATGAACAGGGTGCTCCATAACGACTTTAAAATACAGACGATTAACGAGTTTTTTTTGAAAATTATAACTGATTACTACAAACGAACGTACGTATCGACAAACGAACTGATAACAAACTCACATACAAGAACTAGACCAAATGCAACATACAAACTACCTAAAGACTGGCTTCCTGTGCGTGAGCCCAATATACAATAGAGAAGCACTGGAGACAGTAGAGAAGCACTATCCGACGGCATCCAGGAGATGGAAAACAGGCGCCAACGCAAGCAGCTTAAAATATTAGAGAAAACACGCAACTACGAGACACGACAATAATTCAAAGCTCCGGCCGATTGAACATTAAAAAAATTAAACAAAAATGCTGAATAAGCAAACAATGACCAGAAAAATGTCAAAGGTATTTACCTGACGTAAAGATTCCAAAGAAGACCTTGTATATACAACTAATCGAATAACAACATAACTAATAATTCGCATAAAAATAATACAATCTGTTATTATTACTTCTCATTAATGCTCACATGCATCTTACGGAACTTATGGATAAGCACTCGGCAATTGTGTGGTTGCACCTTTTGGACGTGATAAGGATGTAGCAGTTGTTCTCGAAAGGTCTCACGGACAACCCACTTTGTCGCATGATTTTGATCTGGCAGTTTTTTTACACTATTTTCTGCAATCTCATTCAGAATTTCCTCCTCTAACTGAGGGTTCCTTGCTATTCTTGGACGTCCTTTTCCACCCCGACGCAGCAAAAAATCGATTAGCAAAATACTAGCTTGATTTAGTATTTTTTTTTATTCCACTGACTTTTTACCTGTTTCTTTTAAGCTACGATCAACCCTTTCAAAAGTTCTTCGCTGCGGTAAACATCGACTTAAAAACTATCAGAATAAATTCTCCTCCCACCACCCAATTGCCGAGTGCTTGCTCATAAATTACATGCATGTCAGCATATTCTCTATTGGAATAAGCTGGATTTATAAACTCGAAAAGTTGAGGTTCAGTTGACGTTGGAAATAAGAGTTTAATTTGAACTAAAGGGAACACTCAGTTCAATTTATAAACTAAGTTCGTGCAAAGTTCGTAAGTTTCGAAAAGTTTCCGTGTAGTTCGAGATAACCAATTTTTATATTTGGAGTTCGAGAGGTTCGTTTCGACCAATGAAGACGCTATTTTAAAGTCATGTGGTTACAGCGAAATGTCAAATGTCTTTTTGTTGTTTACGTTGCCCTTCCGTCATTTGTATTTGGATTTTCTGTTTGTTCTAAGCTTAGTATTGTGTTTTGTGCCAGAAATTGGAAAACTAGAAATGGATATTATAGAGAATGAAGACACTAAATTAAAATTATTGTTACTCGAGTTAATCCAAAATTATGAATTTATCTACAACACTATCACTCTATTGGACAAAAATTTCAACCAATCAAGCAACACCTTTTCGAACTTTGCTTCTTCTTTTAGTTCCGTGCAGATTCCTGTGTAGGCGTTCATCTTTTTCTTATCATATGCTTCTATTAATTGCAGCGTTCTGTAGTGCTTGGAAGTCCTTTATTCCTGTCCATTGACGGATATTTCTCAGCCACGACATTTTTTTTCTGCCTTATCCTCTTCTCCCCCCTTTAATTTTACCGTGAAGAATGAGGCGTTGAAAGTGGTATCGCTCTCCGCGCAGGATGTGTCCGAGATAACCTATTTCTCTTTTTTTGATATTTTTGAAACGTTCTCGTTCTGCTAGACCGGTTCTTTGGAGAACGTCCTCAGTTTTCACGTGATCGATCCAAGACACTTTCAACATTCGCCGTAGGGTCCACATTTCGAAGGCTTCAATTTTGTTGAAGATTGATACCTTCAACGTCCACGCCTCAACACCGTACAGGAGAACGGACCAGACATAGCACTTTACCATCCTATATCTAAGGTTGAAATTCAAGTTCTTGTCTATAAGGAATTTTCGAAGTCTTATGAAGGTTGCTCTAGCCTGTTCGATCCTGCATCTTATCTCTTGATCCGGATCCCGTTCTTGGTTAATCATGCATCTCAAGTATTTAAATTGTGTGACCTGTTCGATGTTCTCTTCGTTAATATGCATTCGAGTGTGTGGAATATCGTGCTTACTAACAATCAGAAACTTGGTTTTACTGATGGTAATTTTTAAGCCTAGTCTTTGGCTTTCTTCATTGACCCAATTTAGTAGATTTTGGAGATCGTGTGCATCATCTGCCAATATCACGGTATCATTCGCATATCGGATATTATTGATGGGGATTCCGTTTACTTTAATTTCAAAGGGGCTATCTGAGGTTGCCTCCGAGAATGCTCTTTCCACGTACAGGTTGAATAACATTGGGGATAAGACACATCCTTGGCGAACGCCTTTTTTAATTTCAAAATCTTCAGTTGTTCCAGCGTTGCTTATTCGAGTTTCTGCCTTTTGGTGCCAATACAGATTACCGATTAGTCTTATATCTTTTCCATCCAGTCTCAAATCTCTGAGGTATGTTATCAGGAGATTGTGCTTAACGTTGTCAAATGCCTTCTCATAGTCAATAAAACACATAAAGACATCTTTTCTTGGATCCTGGCAGTTTTGGATCAATGTCTGAAGACTGAATATGGCTTTTCTAGTTCAGAATCCGCTTTTAAATCCGAATTTACTGACTCCACTTACTTCCTCACATTTTCGATAAAGCCTTGTGCGTAAAACTCGAAGGAAAAGTTTCAAACAGTGACTCATTAAGCTGATAAGGCGATAATCTTTACACGAGGTTGCGTTGTTCGATTTTGGTAGAGTGATAAACGTGGAGCGGAGCCAATCTTCAGGGAAGTGTCCAGTGTCATGGATGTTATTATAGAGTCTTACGATCGTTTTAAGATTTTGTTCGTTAATTAAGTGAAACGTTTCCGAGTACATATCATCAGGACCTGAAGCTTTGTTATTTCTCATTAAACTGATGGAGTGTATGATTTCACTTTTTAGTATGCTTGGTCCTGATAGAGTGGATATTTCCGTTGTGGAGTTCTCTGGTCTGTCGTCGAAAGAAAAGACTAATTGTATATTTTCTCCAGATTTGCAACAATTCTTCGCGTCCTGTGACTATTTCATTGTGCTCATTTTTAATAAAACTTAGCGGTCTATTATTGTACAATCCAGCTATTTCTTTGACCTTTTTATTAAGATGAAAACTATCTCTAAGTCTGTTAAGATCTTCAGCCTCTTGACATCTTTCATGAAGTCAATTCTCTTTTGCCACTCTAATTTCATTTCGTATTCTTCTTTGAAGAGCTCCATACTCATTGTGATCGAACTTCGCTACTGACTTTATAAATGCCATATTCTGGACTGCCGAATATTGAACCTCACCAACTGGATCATAACTTCAAACTCGTCAACTTTTCGAGTTTATAAATCCAGCTTCTTATCCTCTATTACTTACGTCTTATTTATTCAATCAATCAGACAATTTTGAAAATTGTTGTCAATAGCATATTGTTAACGTAATAAAACAAGACTGGTGTTTTATTGTAGTATTCTGATTTATTATTTAAATCACGTTTTATACAAAAAATTGATTTTCTTTAAAAAGAGTAATGACCGGACTATTTCAAAAATCAGTGTCAGCTCTGTAAAATGACACCAGTCAAAATTTTGGCCAACGAGTGTGGTGGCAAGTCCATTCCTGACTTGCCTGACGATGTAAAACATCTACTGTAGTATGGTTGAGGAGTCTCTATGGCCTACATAAAATATTAAAATTTCATTAAATTATACATGTCGGTTCAAAAGTTAAAACTGAGAAGGTAAGTCGCTGGGTACCGCTTTGAGACTTTTGTATCTCCGTTAAGGGGTACTTCAGACATTTTTTTCTATGACAAATTAGGGTTATTTTAAACTCTTCTATACGTTCCCGAGAGTATGCCATATTCTTACCGGACACAACGTACCAACAATATACCTTATTTCAACTTCTTTATCTAAGCCTCTTTTTCTCTAACGAATAGCTTGATATTTGCTTTAAGAATCTAATATTCGCCCTAACACGTACTTAAATCGACAGTGAAAGGAATTCGTTTAAAATTTCATCTACGTCTTCTCTTATAGATAGTTAAACACCATTGGAAAGAAATTAAGAAATAATTAGAAAAGTGAACATACCAATATAAATTTACGATAGGACAAACAAATAGCATAGTTACAGTAATTCTACCCCTAGGTACCTTAATAACTAAAATTCAGTATTTAAATATTTTTAGATGTACAAAGGGTTAGGAGAACTTAAAGCAATACACACAAAGGAATAGAGGAGCAATGCCTATTTGCTTAACTATTTTATTTAAAGTAAAAATTATTCATCTCTCACCTCAATCTTGTAATGCATGAATTACGAGTACCTAGTACTTAAAAAAATGATCTTTTCGCATTTTATACAGTAATGCACTAGATTAATGACCTCAAAATCGCACAGTAATGGGTCACTTTACAGCATAGCAACCATAATAGCAAAGCAACCGTTACTGCATAAAACGTCAATGTCATTCAAAACACAATTTTACAAGAAAGAAATTAATTTATTTTAAATCTTATTACAATAAATATTAAAAGAACAATTATTTAAGTTAGAAAATGATGCAACTGCTGACCTCGCCGTATTAAGTAGTTGTTGCTGAACATTTTTTTCATTCACCACAATTCCTATGGGGACTTCTTGGGGTAGTCCCAGTTGGACATTTTTGAATACCCTTTGAGAATTTTTCAATTTATTTTCAATGCTTTCTTCCACCGTATCCTTCAGCTACGCTTGTGGACCGCCATCCCCCATGCCGTTTGAGATCCTGAATATCAGCGCCATTATCAGCAAGAAAAGTTGCAGATGTTCTTCTCAAACAATGACCGGTGTAGCTTGAAGCATCAGGAAGTTTTAGATATTTCGCAATTTCTTGTGGGATTTTTGCGAAAGTGTTGATGCCAACTGGCTGTACTGTATATTTGCCATGACGATAAAACAGGAAAAATCGATTGTGTCTTACTGTTTTAGGTCTTAACAGTAAGTACTTGTGGTAAACTTTATACCCATTGCCATCTGATCCTACGGTAAATACACGTTTTTTCCTTGTTTTGGTATCATGTAACGTTACTATTAGCATTGTTCCTGAATCCTCTATATCTTCAGATGTTAAACTGCATAGTTCTGCACGCCGACATGCGCCATTCAGCCCAAAAATTAATACCACTTTCATTAACAAAAATATGTCGTCTGGAGCTTCCTACAAAAACTTCGTGACGTTTTCCATGGTCAAAACTTTTGATTTTTTAGGTTCATATTTGTCGTTTTGACGTTTCAAAAAAGCTATTCACTTTTTATATTGTGAAATATCCGTATTTTCACTGATAAGTATTGTGCTTTTGATCATAGAGTACGTAGACCATAAACTGGAAGCTTTGAGGACTTTTGCCTAAAACAAATAACAAAATTAGTACCTAAATACCACACTTAAACCATATAAAATAGCTAACCTTCTTGTAAAAGTATGCCAGCATCAAATTTTCGTCGATGCCTTTAAAATTCTTGGTGTTTCTCCACTCGCAGAACATATTATATGCTTTCTCGTATCTTTCCTTGGATTTTACTGGAAGCAAACTTGAAGAAGCTTCGCGGGCCGCATTCAGGATATCCTACAAGTCGTTTTTATTAGCCATTTCCATAATTCTTGTGAAATTCACTCTTCAAATATGATTTTATTTGGATGCTGTCAATAGTCGTCAAACAAAAAAAAAAACATCTTGTTTATATTGCTAAGTTACTGAGAAGTCATACTACTAAGTTTTTGTAGATTTTCTTCAGTAACTATTCTTTTTAGATTTTAATATGAAATGCAAAATAATTATTTACTTACAAAATGCGAAAAAACAGTATACGCACCTCGTCAGAAAAGTGATTTTACTTGACTCGTATTGAAAATTATATCCTCGCTTCGCTCGGATTCAAACTAACCGAACTCGTCAAGTAAAGTTCCACTTTTCTAAACTTGATACGTAATGTACTATTATGATATCGATCTCCTCTCTTCAGATTTCTAGCAGTAATCGTGCTTGTATCTGCACCATGTAACATATCTTACGTACACAGAAACCCGAGTGATACCGATTTTAACCAAGAAACAGCTGACGTGTAATTTTGCTTGCAATACCATTTTGCCTAACTTTCCCCTACTTTATATTAAGAAAAGTAAATTTACATTAAAGGAGAACCATAATATTGACGAAATTGCAGATTACCGCTGCAGAAGGGGCAAATTATTTGGCAATGATTTTATTTTGAAAAGCAATCTTGACAACCTGGCGTCTTGATGAACGGGACTTCATTAACTTCGTTATCAAAAGTAGCGTCATGCATCTTTATTGCTTTCAACTTTTTCGGCAGTTCCTAAGCGTAGTTTAAGCATTTCATTGTAAATACTTTGTTTATCTCACAATGAAAATAGGGGGTGGTAACAGATCAATTTTATTTTGCGACGAAAAAATATAATATGGGAAAGACAATGAACACGATGTTGATGAATATGTAAAAGAATAAGAAATAACTGAAAAAGTTGATTGGTAGGGACGGGACAGTGTTAATAATAATGTCGAATATAATACATGTCTCTTTCTAGATTTGTAATGGTTTGCCAATTCATTGTATAATTGATTTATTTTTGTTTGTTTGCGGGATACATATATTTTTGTATTTATTTCCTGTTTTATATTTTTGTGTAACATACTGATTTTAGTCTTTCCTTTTTTCAGGTCTGTTTTGTCTTCGATTTTCTTTTTCATAATTAATTCCTTTGTATCCAAAATTTCCTGAATTATACAGGATGTTTCAGAAGTACGGTACGTAACTTAAGGGGGTGGTTCCTTATGATATTCTAAGAGAAAAAGTTCAGACGAACACGTGTCCGGAGTTGCCCCGTTCTTGATAAACAGGGTGTTAAAGTTTTAAAAAAATCGTTTTTTACTATTTTTTTAAATATCCTTTTCCAGATTTTATTAAAATTTGGTACCGTGATTCATAGTGGTAATTATTAATTATCCCTAACGAGAACGTTGGTAAGTCCAGTGACGTCCCGGAGAGCACCTTAACGATTATTATTGACAAGAAAATGTACGCCACTATCTTTTTCTAATTTTGATATTTTCCTCTGGATTTACCAACTCTAATTATACAACTTTTTTGTTCCCTGAATTGTTCTCGCCTCTTGCTTCGTTTTCGAGAGAAATAATCCACTTTATTTCATGTACAAAAAAAATACGTATGTATTTCAAAGTTAATTAAACCATTTAGATTGAAAATAAAATTATTTTTTTAAATAATGATACATAAAATATGCTTCAGTTAATCATAGCAAATGTTGAAAATGACCATCTTCTGATTAAATGCACGATTGCTATCGTTTCACCATTGATTCTCTTACACGTTCAAAAATGCCTGCTTTATTTCGTATCGCATTGCAACTTTCATTAATTCGAATTCCCGAGTCGTTTTCATCTATACTTGGTTCAGCCAGTAAACCTGCAAGATGGCCGACATGTCATATGACAACAGTCATATTTCAGCTATTTAATTTTTAGTAAGAATAATATTGGCAGCAATATCATGGCGAGCAGCTGTTTATGGTCAGAACCGGACTTAAAAATTGTAATAAAATATGTTAATTTCCATAATAATGAAAACAATTTTTTTAAATATACAGGGTATTCCTTAATGACCTAGTAATATTTCAACTACTAACCGTGGTCGAAGGCAACTCAGGGTGGTTTTCTACAAAATATTTGAAAACATTTTGAACAAACTGCTGGGCAACTTTATTTCCTTGCATGAGACAATAACCTTGTTTAGGTGAAGAAGGTGCTTCAGCACAATAATCATGGTCCATAACTTGTTCACTCATATTTTCTTATAATTACAATAATATGTTAAGAAGTTTAAAGCTGGATTTATAAACTCGAAAAGTTGGTGAGGTTGAAGTTATGATCAAGTTTGTGAGGTTAGAAGTAGCTAGAAACGGACAGAACGAGACCAGTGGTGCTGGTGGTGCTGGTGGTGCAACTAACCCAGGTGGTGCAGGTGGTGCGTTTTACGATCTAACCCAAGTGGTTCGGTGGTGCGTTTTATGATCTAACCCGGGTGGTTCGGTGGTGCGTTTTATAACCTAACCCGGGTGGTTCGGTGGTGCTGTTTACAAAATAACCCGAAATTAAACCCGACTTTTTACGACCTAACCCGGATGCTTTCATGAGGCGGCTTCTTATCTAACCCTAACTTGAACCTGAATATTTATGAACTGACCCGAGATAAAACCCGACTTTTTACAACCTAACCCGGATGCTTTCATGAGGCGGCTTCTTATCTAACCCTAACTTGAACCTGAATATTTATAATCTGACCCGAGATAAAACCCGACTTTTTATGATTTAACCTTAGTGAAACGCCGCTGCTAAAGCGGGATAATTAAATCCCAATTTTTATAAGCCGTCCTTAAACCCAACTTTTTACGATGCGACCTGAGTCATCCTTAAACCAGACTTTTTATGATTTAACCTTAGTGAAACGCCGCTGCTAAAGCGGGATAATTAAATCCCAATTTTTATAAGCCATCCTTAAACCCAACTTTTTACGATCCGACCTGAGCCATCCTTAAACCAGACTTTTTATTATTTTCCCTTAGTTGAAACGCCGCTGTTAAAGCGGTATAGTAAAAAACATTATTTATATTTTCTATCTTAGTGAAACGCCGCTGGTGGGTAGTAAAGCGAAATAAAACCCTAATTTATATGGTCTAACAAGATAAGTATATTAAGGCGGCACATTTGTCACCCCGCAATAATTATTTATACCTAAATAACCCTCTCAAACCCTCTGCCGACTCGATTTAAAAAGAAAGGGACATAAACCTTTATTTATTATTCCGAAGGACCCTCATTAAAATTCAGTAGCATATCTAATAATTGATTCCAATTTTTGCACCACTTATATAAAATACAATAAAATAATTACCATCTAGAACCATTAACTAGAGATTTCTTTGTACTGGAAATGGATAAATTATAGGACTATCTTGTAATGAGAACAGAGTAATAAAAAGTAAATAAAACTTAAATACGTATAAAATACCAAGCAGGTATAGGTACTATACAACTTGTGTTCGCCATCAGGTAAAAGCCCTCATAATGCTTTTATAAAAATTTCGGATAATATCATAATATAAGTAAATAGGCTACAATTTCAGGAAAAAAGTAAAAAAAATTAATTCACAGTGTAAAATTGTAGTTAAATGGATTGTAAATACGAAATAATATAAAAAGCTACCTTTTGTTTACGATGATGTATGCACAATAACTCTATATTATTCGGCCCTTAAACTGAAAATACCCACTAGATAGGTATCATAAGCTGTATTTGTCATCAGGTAGAACCCTCAATAAAATTATGAATATCAGGCGTAGGCAACAATAAGCAAATCACGTTGGTTTTTTAATTTATTATTAATCTGGCTAACTTAAGAAACTCACAATATAACGACCATCCAAAAAAAATCATAATACATTACTGGGTGTGAAAGCAATTGCGCTGCAAAATATAGTGTATACCGACTCTGAGGTAGTTAATTAAAATCCCAATTAGCGCTAAAAAAAAAAATCAATTAGATATTTACTTTAGATATTTTAATAAAAAAATTCAATATTCTCATCAACATTTAACTTTTGAAATTAGCATAATAACAAATCCTCTACAATGAATTAAACAAACGCATACATAATTTTAAAATCACATAATAAGAATATAAGCTAAAATCTAACAAGTTCGGACTACTCGAATGACGTCAGTTTACATCTGTAGAGAAACCCAACTCTCGAATCATAAAAAAATGGTCAAACTTTGTCGGCAAATACCCTTCTATGATGCAGGGGAAGGACAGGTAACTCGAGATGTTTATAAAGAAACGTTAAAGAACATTATTTGCTTATTTCTAGACTCTTAAAAATTAGATGCAATCGAACAATAAATGTTTTCATCATGTATATTTATGAGTAACACATTACCTTCGACATACATAAATTCAAATTGATAATTACTTGCCTTAGTACTTTTTTAGAAGCTTGAATCATTGCATATAACCGTCTGAGGATACCCAAACTTCCCCTAACATATTTCTCCGCAACCGGGGAAAAAGAGGTAGAAAAAGTAAAATAACAACTCCAAATGTCTTTGCGAACAATCGGCAATAAAATAGAGTATTTCAGTTTTTAATTTTTCGTAAATAAAAGTTGGTTAGATTAATAGTCTCTGTGAATATAATAACATAAACAAAGTGATATGCCGTAAATTTAGGAGTACAGTATAAATTATGCCTCTATTAAAATATACCGCAATAACTAACTACCAAAGGATTTTTGATATTTTGAATATATTTGATGCTCATAGCATTATCACATTTCCAAAGGCTCTAAATTTTAGAAAAATGTTCTAATAGAATATGTCTATCAATATAAAGTAAAGGTATTGTTAGGTTTTTTTAAAAAATACGACCTACAACAGTCTCTGCTACAGCATGGCTGACTCTGTAGAAACTTCTGTGAAACCATAATAATTATATCAATAATCGAGTTGTCGTTATGATAATATTTTCTTCCAATATCCGACTCCACTATCCATAAAAGTTATGTTAGAAAATTCATAATTGAGCGCATTGTAATTTTTTAAAAAAGAAATTCACTTCACACACAAAGATGTAGCCATTCAATCCATGAAAATAATGCAAGTCAGTATGCGTATGTTATGGCTAACTGTTTAAATGTCTATTCCTTCCACGTTTATCGGAAGAAATACTTTTTTATACTAGTATTTTAGTTGAAAATAAGATCATAAATCATCTATACAAAACAAGCGTCCCTTATGGATTTGAACAAAAATCATAGATTCGACTATTTTCATGAAAAATAAATCTAAGTACGGAATAATGCAGGAAGATTATCTATTTTCTTGGTTTAGAAAGTGATGTAGTTAAGATTTATAACTTAGGAATAAATAAATTATTATTAATCTTTTCGACCTATTTCTCTTGCATATTTAATTTCTTTGATAGTAAGAACTAATCTTTTTATTTTACAAAGTAAAAAAAAGCTAAAGATCGGCGTTGTCAGTCAGGTATAAGAACTGATTTAACACGATGGTTTTTGTACAAACGTTCACATACAATTGTATGCTTTTTAACCGATTGTGTTGGAAAAAATGGCGATTTATAGATTAGATATTTAGACGAAGAGCTAACCTTCTCAATAAAGTATTGATTATTGCCCTGCTAGCTAGACAACACTTTTTATGTTAGTCAAAAAAAAATTTTTTTTTCGGACGCTATTACAGATTTCATCGTTAACTAACAAACATTAAGACCAAAAAATTAGCGTGCAAGATGAAATGTATAGGTTCACTTCATTTCTACATTATTTTACAACTCTCAATCGCATTAAAAACAAGATCGAATAAAAAATAACTTATGACATATGGACGAAAAATGTTTTTCGGGCTATTTAGGTTAGCGACCGCATTACGTCTGAAATACTACATTTTTCGAGCTTATAACATAATTTACTATTTTAACGTTAAAATAGGGGAAATGATGTATCAAAATGGATACTTTTTTTTGTCGGTCACGAGATTATAGTTTCTTTTAAAATGAACTCTAATATTTACAACACAAAATATCCTTTAAACCACATTAGTTTAAAACTCGTCTGTCGCTTTCCCTCTATTGTGAGTTTGATTAAAGTATAGCGTAGTATATATTTAGATGAATTTCGCAAATGTTGAATACTTTCAAAACTGAAAAAGCCGCCCTTTGCAATAAATATCTCCGTAGAGTTAGGTACCCTGCAGATTAAGGGTATTTCAGCGGATAATCATATACAAATTCAAAGATTTTGTCTATTTTAATGGATTAACAAACAATATCTATAGGATGACTTTACTGATAAAAAAAAAATAACAAAAATCCATAAAGTCTAGGCTCACATGAAATTCCATAAAGAGCAGCTGCATAGCCTTATCACATCAAACTATATTTTTATTTCGTTCTATTGTCAAAAGTCTGTGTTTAGGAGATTATCGTTCATTTTAAAATGAACTCTAATATGTACATCACCATAAACTACCTCTTAAGCCGTCGTAAAAATACACTTTTCGATTTACCTCTATATTGATTTTCTAATATTAAATATCTACAATAGTCGAAATTCGCTCGCTAATACCTATGTATGCAAGGTTTCTTCAAAAAATGACAATTTTGTTGTTTAATGGCTTGAAAAAATGGAAAAAGGAGGTTTTTGCATCCATTTATTTCCAGATGAGTGTTAAAAATACTTATAAAACTCGGTATACCGAAGATCAACCATTAATGAGAGGGTTGAGTCCTGTTTGCCAAATCCTGATTTATAATTTGACGTTGGCAACGGTACAATTTTTTAACATTTATCATAAGAGGCGTATATTTTTGGGGCTTAGATCTACCAGTTTATCCACGCCCCATTTATTGTTAGTGCTTTAGTAATTTTACTTTCCAATTATTTTTTACCAAAACGCGTAGTTGAAACAGTGTCTATATCAGACGATATAATAAATTTTAAGGATTAATTTGCTTACAAATACACTTCAATTTATTTAGGCTAAAGCAGCCAGACATATACTGGAACTACGAAAACCCTATTACAATTTGGTTGCCTAGAGAAAATTTTGTAAAAAACATAGCTTTCTACACAAATGCTTGCACATTATGTACCTATCATTTTAAGATACCTGGCGACATCAATGTAAGCATTGACATAATGACGCAAGATATAGGTAGGTACTAGAATATTCAAGATTTCTATTAACGATACACTTCAGCATACATGCGAGATGTCATTAATGTCTACGGAAGGCAACAGACATACCAGCTATTTTTACATGGGATTCCATAGACTTGAACGCTTCTTGTTTAGAAATATTTGATGTCATCTTGAGGAGTTCCGTATTGAAGCATCAAACCTACCTGCCAAATAATTGACGAAATATGGGATATCATAAAATATGTCCCCCATCGAACTAAATGATCCTATAAACCAGCTTCACAGACCGTAATTTGTGATGCTAACACGATTAATACGCAATAGAACAAGATTAAGAAACAAAATTTAAAGTAGCTCTTTATCACACGAAAATAATTAAATAATTTACGGTTACAGAACAATAATTATTTTAAAAAGCTGTATAACTAAATATATTATGTTATTAGGAATATTCTGTCTAAAGTAACAGCTGATCTTAGTCGAAAATGAGATCGTATTATTGATTGTTGAATTCGTTAGGTACGAAATAAAATTAGAGATTTCGTCTATTTTTTTCACGATTAAAAAAGAATACCTCTATTTAGCTAAAAATGAAACGATTACAGTGGTAGATTAATTCACTTTACCAAGCATGTAAACTACTAATTTTGCAATAAATATCTTCTATATTTCTAGGTAGGTTTACTCGAAAATGTTGGGCTATTTTCATCAAAAATCCCGATACGAAATTGAAAAATTTGCCTATTTTTATCGGTTTACAAAGTGATAGTGGAATATTGATTTGATCAAAGAACAATAATTATTTTAAAAATGTTGTATAATTAACTAAATGTCGGTGTTATCAGGCAGGCAAGAAGTTATTTATCTGAATCTTATTTGTACCATTAGCGTTTATATACAAATGTTAGTGGTTTTCAAAAATTGATATCTCGGAAATTATTAGGTTTAGACTTATAATACGCTTATTAAAAAATAATGACTACTTTATGCAAAATTCAAAAATATTATAAGATGTAGGATATCCCAGTAACTTAACCAAAGATTTTCGGTCTTCGTAAAGCTTTATACGTTTCTTCAGCGTACCAAACATTCACTTTTTTTAAATATTGACATCGGGTTAGGATTCTGAACATAGGATTAACATCACTCCAATAGTGAACATGTTGCGTTGTCACAGTTCCATTCGTCGAAAAGTAAACAAAACCGTTTGAGCTACGTGGGGAATAAATAAAGTTGGCTTGTTGAAAAATTTTAATATTTATTAAGGTAAAAGACTATAAATATATCGATACAACACTTTGGCATTTCTAATACTACAAACATGAATATCTAAAATGTGATATTTAAAACCATCAACTCTCTCTCCCTTCTCTAATTTTGGTACACCAATGCTGTCTTCTAAGTTCATAATATATGGCGTCCTGCAGTTTAATTCCAAAAATGTTTTAACTAAAAATTCCTCTTTAACACGTCCTTTAACGTAAATAATGTCTGCGTCTATCAGATTGTTGGATATGATATTATGTAGTTCCTTGTAATCGGTATCACCATAATTATAAAGGATACCATGATGATTTCCAAATAGATATTTGACTTGTTTCTTGCAAGCCTTACTTAAGGTGTCGAATGGTTTAACTGGTTTAAAAAAGTAACTTTTCATACTATTTCCATCATAAATAGCCAATTCTTTCGCGTAAAATTCAGGTATGTTAAATCCTTGAATATCGACTACAACGAACTTCATTGTCTGAAGACTCAAATCAAGCCAGTATATTTTCATATTTTTATCGCTCTTAAGTTCGATTTCAAAAGCACACCCCCACTTTTCGATAATTTCACAGTCTTAGCACATAGATCTTATATTTTTATTTACGATCAATTCATCTTTATTCGCCAATCGTCTCAAACGAGTCTGCTTTTGAAAGTAATATAGCCTTAGTATTCAGAAAATATTAATAATATCGGAGCTTAAAACATCCTTGACACTAAAAAATCATTGTGTTTCCTAACAAAACCCATCATCTTGTCTATTTAGCTTGCTTTCCTATTGTTTAGCAGGTTAAATAAAATTATTATTTCGCTCTTTTTGTCGGTACTGAATCGTTAGGGGAATACGTTTCTAGTTCTATAAGAGAGACAGTTAAAATTTATGTAAGCAATCAAAAATCCTACACTATGAGCTACTTAGTTAAAATTTCATATTTCCTTCCTGGATCAGGCAAAATTTGTGATGTGTCGGACAAAATTTATAAAAATACGAAAAAAAAATGCTGGATGCATTTTTAGCGTGACTTTCTATTTAATACCATCTTATTTCAAGCTATAATTCGGTTGTCAAAATGAGAATAAAATAATTTTCCCATGGTTTATGTCATCTTAAAAAAGTCAAAAGGTTATATTCTGTAGAGGGTCAGATACATTCAAATTTAAATATTTTCTCCAAGAAGAATTTTAAGATAGTATTATAGTAAATAAAAATTCTATACCTCCAATATTTCTTGGAAACATATCGTGTTCTAGCGACATAACCCAAAAGTACCTCTATTCAGAAACGCATCGTACTTTTCTTGTCAATAATTGTCTCATTGTCCCATCCATTACATTATTATAATCTTAAAGCACCTGTTACCAGCATTATCTGTTTTTATGGTTTTCATAAAACATAGCGATTACCGATGAAAATTAAACGAAAACTTAATAAATAACTTTTTTTTCAACTGAAATAGACTGATTTTCGATGGAAAAATGTTACTTATAACTAAAAATGAATATAAGACATATACGCAATGATATTTAGAATAAATCAATGTTTTCTAAAATTACTATGAAATATTCACAAAATCGTTTCGTTATAACCAAAGCAGCAAGGCTTGCAGATTTCGTATAGAGTTCAAACGCGATACTGAGATGATCTTTTTTTTTTATATTTTTGTAGAATAATGCACCACTACGTTGTAAGTACTTGAGAGAGGACTTTCTTGAAAAATCCTCAAATTTCTCTGCAATTTTGTTCCTTCTAGAGTTAAATTCACACAGAAAACCCCGTATTCTTATCTTTCAGGTTGGTATATTAAAAAGGGCTTATTAGTATGGTTTAGAAAACAAGCAATATTAATTAACGCATGTTTTTTCGTCGTATGAAGAGTTGAAAAATTTTTTTTTTCCACTCCAATGGTTGCGATGCAGAGAGTCGGGTTTCATCATAATCTTTCAGGGTAGCTCAGGTTTGATTGCATGTAGAGAGTCGGGTTTCATCATAATCTTTCAGGGTAGCTCAGGTTTGATTACATGTACTAAGGTTAGTGCTCCTTGCAATCGGTTTCAGGTTTGACGCGCTCCCCTCAGGTTTGTTCAGGTTTCTCAAACGTTTGAGAAACCTGAACAAACCTGAGGGGGGCGCGTCAAACCTGAAACCGATTGCAAGGAGCACTAACCTTAGTACATGTAATCAAACCTGAGCTACCCTGAAAGATTATGATGAAACCCGACTCTCTACATGCAATCAAACCTGAGCTACCCTGAAAGATTATGATGAAACCCGACTCTCTGCATCGCAACCATTGGAGTGGAAAAAAAAAATTTTTCAACTCTTCATACGACGAAAAAACATCCGTTAATTAATATTGCTTGTTTTCTAAACCATACTAATAAGCCCTTTTTAATATACCAACCTGAAAGATAAGAATACGGGGTTTTCTGTGTGAATTTAACTCTAGAAGGAACAAAATTGCAGAGAAATTTGAGGATTTTTCAAGAAAGTCCTCTCTCAAGTACTTACAACGTAGTGGTGCATTATTCTACAAAAATATAAAAAAAAAAGATCATCTCAGTATCGCGTTTGAACTCTATACGAAATCTGCAAGCCTTGCTGCTTTGGTTATAACGAAACGATTTTGTGAATATTTCATAGTAATTTTAGAAAACATTGATTTATTCTAAATATCATTGCGTATATGTCTTATATTCATTTTTAGTTATAAGTAACATTTTTCCATCGAAAATCAGTCTATTTCAGTTGAAAAAAAAGTTATTTATTAAGTTTTCGTTTAATTTTCATCGGTAATCGCTATGTTTTATGAAAACCATAAAAACAGATAATGCTGGTAACAGGTGCTTTAAGATTATAATAATGTAATGGATGGGACAATGAGACAATTATTGACAAGAAAAGTACGATGCGTTTCTGAATAGAGGTACTTTTGGGTTATGTCGCTAGAACACGATATGTTTCCAAGAAATATTGGAGGTATAGAATTTTTATTTACTATAATACTATCTTAAAATTCTTCTTGGAGAAAATATTTAAATTTGAATGTATCTGACCCTCTACAGAATATAACCTTTTGACTTTTTTAAGATGACATAAACCATGGGAAAATTATTTTATTCTCATTTTGACAACCGAATTATAGCTTGAAATAAGATGGTATTAAATAGAAAGTCACGCTAAAAATGCATCCAGCATTTTTTTTTCGTATTTTTATAAATTTTGTCCGACACATCACAAATTTTGCCTGATCCAGGAAGGAAATATGAAATTTTAACTAAGTAGCTCATAGTGTAGGATTTTTGATTGCTTACATAAATTTTAACTGTCTCTCTTATAGAACTAGAAACGTATTCCCCTAACGATTCAGTACCGACAAAAAGAGCGAAATAATAATTTTATTTAACCTGCTAAACAATAGGAAAGCAAGCTAAATAGACAAGATGATGGGTTTTGTTAGGAAACACAATGATTTTTTAGTGTCAAGGATGTTTTAAGCTCCGATATTATTAATATTTTCTGAATACTAAGGCTATATTACTTTCAAAAGCAGACTCGTTTGAGACGATTGGCGAATAAAGATGAATTGATCGTAAATAAAAATATAAGATCTATGTGCTAAGACTGTGAAATTATCGAAAAGTGGGGGTGTGCTTTTGAAATCGAACTTAAGAGCGATAAAAATATGAAAATATACTTGCTTGATTTGAGTCTTCAGACAATGA
The DNA here is from genome assembly GCA_963920685.1 of Polydrusus tereticollis. Classification (NCBI taxonomy): domain Eukaryota; kingdom Metazoa; phylum Arthropoda; class Insecta; order Coleoptera; family Curculionidae; genus Polydrusus; species Polydrusus tereticollis. Next base: position 79,814,527 of record OY987329.1, on the reverse strand, counting down.
AGTTCGTTGTAGTCGATATTCAAGGATTTAACATACCTGAATTTTACGCGAAAGAATTGGCTATTTATGATGGAAATAGTATGAAAAGTTACTTTTTTAAACCAGTTAAACCATTCGACACCTTAAGTAAGGCTTGCAAGAAACAAGTCAAATATCTATTTGGAAATCATCATGGTATCCTTTATAATTATGGTGATACCGATTACAAGGAACTACATAATATCATATCCAACAATCTGATAGACGCAGACATTATTTACGTTAAAGGACGTGTTAAAGAGGAATTTTTAGTTAAAACATTTTTGGAATTAAACTGCAGGACGCCATATATTATGAACTTAGAAGACAGCATTGGTGTACCAAAATTAGAGAAGGGAGAGAGAGTTGATGGTTTTAAATATCACATTTTAGATATTCATGTTTGTAGTATTAGAAATGCCAAAGTGTTGTATCGATATATTTATAGTCTTTTACCTTAATAAATATTAAAATTTTTCAACAAGCCAACTTTATTTATTCCCCACGTAGCTCAAACGGTTTTGTTTACTTTTCGACGAATGGAACTGTGACAACGCAACATGTTCACTATTGGAGTGATGTTAATCCTATGTTCAGAATCCTAACCCGATGTCAATATTTAAAAAAAGTGGATGTTTGGTACGCTGAAGAAACGTATAAAGCTTTACGAAGACCGAAAATCTTTGGTTAAGTTACTGGGATATCCTACATCTTATAATATTTTTGAATTTTGCATAAAGTAGTCATTATTTTTTAATAAGCGTATTATAAGTCTAAACCTAATAATTTCCGAGATATCAATTTTTGAAAACCACTAACATTTGTATATAAACGCTAATGGTACAAATAAGATTCAGATAAATAACTTCTTGCCTGCCTGATAACACCGACATTTAGTTAATTATACAACATTTTTAAAATAATTATTGTTCTTTGATCAAATCAATATTCCACTATCACTTTGTAAACCGATAAAAATAGGCAAATTTTTCAATTTCGTATCGGGATTTTTGATGAAAATAGCCCAACATTTTCGAGTAAACCTACCTAGAAATATAGAAGATATTTATTGCAAAATTAGTAGTTTACATGCTTGGTAAAGTGAATTAATCTACCACTGTAATCGTTTCATTTTTAGCTAAATAGAGGTATTCTTTTTTAATCGTGAAAAAAATAGACGAAATCTCTAATTTTATTTCGTACCTAACGAATTCAACAATCAATAATACGATCTCATTTTCGACTAAGATCAGCTGTTACTTTAGACAGAATATTCCTAATAACATAATATATTTAGTTATACAGCTTTTTAAAATAATTATTGTTCTGTAACCGTAAATTATTTAATTATTTTCGTGTGATAAAGAGCTACTTTAAATTTTGTTTCTTAATCTTGTTCTATTGCGTATTAATCGTGTTAGCATCACAAATTACGGTCTGTGAAGCTGGTTTATAGGATCATTTAGTTCGATGGGGGACATATTTTATGATATCCCATATTTCGTCAATTATTTGGCAGGTAGGTTTGATGCTTCAATACGGAACTCCTCAAGATGACATCAAATATTTCTAAACAAGAAGCGTTCAAGTCTATGGAATCCCATGTAAAAATAGCTGGTATGTCTGTTGCCTTCCGTAGACATTAATGACATCTCGCATGTATGCTGAAGTGTATCGTTAATAGAAATCTTGAATATTCTAGTACCTACCTATATCTTGCGTCATTATGTCAATGCTTACATTGATGTCGCCAGGTATCTTAAAATGATAGGTACATAATGTGCAAGCATTTGTGTAGAAAGCTATGTTTTTTACAAAATTTTCTCTAGGCAACCAAATTGTAATAGGGTTTTCGTAGTTCCAGTATATGTCTGGCTGCTTTAGCCTAAATAAATTGAAGTGTATTTGTAAGCAAATTAATCCTTAAAATTTATTATATCGTCTGATATAGACACTGTTTCAACTACGCGTTTTGGTAAAAAATAATTGGAAAGTAAAATTACTAAAGCACTAACAATAAATGGGGCGTGGATAAACTGGTAGATCTAAGCCCCAAAAATATACGCCTCTTATGATAAATGTTAAAAAATTGTACCGTTGCCAACGTCAAATTATAAATCAGGATTTGGCAAACAGGACTCAACCCTCTCATTAATGGTTGATCTTCGGTATACCGAGTTTTATAAGTATTTTTAACACTCATCTGGAAATAAATGGATGCAAAAACCTCCTTTTTCCATTTTTTCAAGCCATTAAACAACAAAATTGTCATTTTTTGAAGAAACCTTGCATACATAGGTATTAGCGAGCGAATTTCGACTATTGTAGATATTTAATATTAGAAAATCAATATAGAGGTAAATCGAAAAGTGTATTTTTACGACGGCTTAAGAGGTAGTTTATGGTGATGTACATATTAGAGTTCATTTTAAAATGAACGATAATCTCCTAAACACAGACTTTTGACAATAGAACGAAATAAAAATATAGTTTGATGTGATAAGGCTATGCAGCTGCTCTTTATGGAATTTCATGTGAGCCTAGACTTTATGGATTTTTGTTATTTTTTTTTTATCAGTAAAGTCATCCTATAGATATTGTTTGTTAATCCATTAAAATAGACAAAATCTTTGAATTTGTATATGATTATCCGCTGAAATACCCTTAATCTGCAGGGTACCTAACTCTACGGAGATATTTATTGCAAAGGGCGGCTTTTTCAGTTTTGAAAGTATTCAACATTTGCGAAATTCATCTAAATATATACTACGCTATACTTTAATCAAACTCACAATAGAGGGAAAGCGACAGACGAGTTTTAAACTAATGTGGTTTAAAGGATATTTTGTGTTGTAAATATTAGAGTTCATTTTAAAAGAAACTATAATCTCGTGACCGACAAAAAAAAGTATCCATTTTGATACATCATTTCCCCTATTTTAACGTTAAAATAGTAAATTATGTTATAAGCTCGAAAAATGTAGTATTTCAGACGTAATGCGGTCGCTAACCTAAATAGCCCGAAAAACATTTTTCGTCCATATGTCATAAGTTATTTTTTATTCGATCTTGTTTTTAATGCGATTGAGAGTTGTAAAATAATGTAGAAATGAAGTGAACCTATACATTTCATCTTGCACGCTAATTTTTTGGTCTTAATGTTTGTTAGTTAACGATGAAATCTGTAATAGCGTCCGAAAAAAAAATTTTTTTTTGACTAACATAAAAAGTGTTGTCTAGCTAGCAGGGCAATAATCAATACTTTATTGAGAAGGTTAGCTCTTCGTCTAAATATCTAATCTATAAATCGCCATTTTTTCCAACACAATCGGTTAAAAAGCATACAATTGTATGTGAACGTTTGTACAAAAACCATCGTGTTAAATCAGTTCTTATACCTGACTGACAACGCCGATCTTTAGCTTTTTTTTACTTTGTAAAATAAAAAGATTAGTTCTTACTATCAAAGAAATTAAATATGCAAGAGAAATAGGTCGAAAAGATTAATAATAATTTATTTATTCCTAAGTTATAAATCTTAACTACATCACTTTCTAAACCAAGAAAATAGATAATCTTCCTGCATTATTCCGTACTTAGATTTATTTTTCATGAAAATAGTCGAATCTATGATTTTCGTTCAAATCCATAAGGGACGCTTGTTTTGTATAGATGATTTATGATCTTATTTTCAACTAAAATACTAGTATAAAAAAGTATTTCTTCCGATAAACGTGGAAGGAATAGACATTTAAACAGTTAGCCATAACATACGCATACTGACTTGCATTATTTTCATGGATTGAATGGCTACATCTTTGTGTGTGAAGTGAATTTCTTTTTTAAAAAATTACAATGCGCTCAATTATGAATTTTCTAACATAACTTTTATGGATAGTGGAGTCGGATATTGGAAGAAAATATTATCATAACGACAACTCGATTATTGATATAATTATTATGGTTTCACAGAAGTTTCTACAGAGTCAGCCATGCTGTAGCAGAGACTGTTGTAGGTCGTATTTTTTAAAAAAACCTAACAATACCTTTACTTTATATTGATAGACATATTCTATTAGAACATTTTTCTAAAATTTAGAGCCTTTGGAAATGTGATAATGCTATGAGCATCAAATATATTCAAAATATCAAAAATCCTTTGGTAGTTAGTTATTGCGGTATATTTTAATAGAGGCATAATTTATACTGTACTCCTAAATTTACGGCATATCACTTTGTTTATGTTATTATATTCACAGAGACTATTAATCTAACCAACTTTTATTTACGAAAAATTAAAAACTGAAATACTCTATTTTATTGCCGATTGTTCGCAAAGACATTTGGAGTTGTTATTTTACTTTTTCTACCTCTTTTTCCCCGGTTGCGGAGAAATATGTTAGGGGAAGTTTGGGTATCCTCAGACGGTTATATGCAATGATTCAAGCTTCTAAAAAAGTACTAAGGCAAGTAATTATCAATTTGAATTTATGTATGTCGAAGGTAATGTGTTACTCATAAATATACATGATGAAAACATTTATTGTTCGATTGCATCTAATTTTTAAGAGTCTAGAAATAAGCAAATAATGTTCTTTAACGTTTCTTTATAAACATCTCGAGTTACCTGTCCTTCCCCTGCATCATAGAAGGGTATTTGCCGACAAAGTTTGACCATTTTTTTATGATTCGAGAGTTGGGTTTCTCTACAGATGTAAACTGACGTCATTCGAGTAGTCCGAACTTGTTAGATTTTAGCTTATATTCTTATTATGTGATTTTAAAATTATGTATGCGTTTGTTTAATTCATTGTAGAGGATTTGTTATTATGCTAATTTCAAAAGTTAAATGTTGATGAGAATATTGAATTTTTTTATTAAAATATCTAAAGTAAATATCTAATTGATTTTTTTTTTTAGCGCTAATTGGGATTTTAATTAACTACCTCAGAGTCGGTATACACTATATTTTGCAGCGCAATTGCTTTCACACCCAGTAATGTATTATGATTTTTTTTGGATGGTCGTTATATTGTGAGTTTCTTAAGTTAGCCAGATTAATAATAAATTAAAAAACCAACGTGATTTGCTTATTGTTGCCTACGCCTGATATTCATAATTTTATTGAGGGTTCTACCTGATGACAAATACAGCTTATGATACCTATCTAGTGGGTATTTTCAGTTTAAGGGCCGAATAATATAGAGTTATTGTGCATACATCATCGTAAACAAAAGGTAGCTTTTTATATTATTTCGTATTTACAATCCATTTAACTACAATTTTACACTGTGAATTAATTTTTTTTACTTTTTTCCTGAAATTGTAGCCTATTTACTTATATTATGATATTATCCGAAATTTTTATAAAAGCATTATGAGGGCTTTTACCTGATGGCGAACACAAGTTGTATAGTACCTATACCTGCTTGGTATTTTATACGTATTTAAGTTTTATTTACTTTTTATTACTCTGTTCTCATTACAAGATAGTCCTATAATTTATCCATTTCCAGTACAAAGAAATCTCTAGTTAATGGTTCTAGATGGTAATTATTTTATTGTATTTTATATAAGTGGTGCAAAAATTGGAATCAATTATTAGATATGCTACTGAATTTTAATGAGGGTCCTTCGGAATAATAAATAAAGGTTTATGTCCCTTTCTTTTTAAATCGAGTCGGCAGAGGGTTTGAGAGGGTTATTTAGGTATAAATAATTATTGCGGGGTGACAAATGTGCCGCCTTAATATACTTATCTTGTTAGACCATATAAATTAGGGTTTTATTTCGCTTTACTACCCACCAGCGGCGTTTCACTAAGATAGAAAATATAAATAATGTTTTTTACTATACCGCTTTAACAGCGGCGTTTCAACTAAGGGAAAATAATAAAAAGTCTGGTTTAAGGATGGCTCAGGTCGGATCGTAAAAAGTTGGGTTTAAGGATGGCTTATAAAAATTGGGATTTAATTATCCCGCTTTAGCAGCGGCGTTTCACTAAGGTTAAATCATAAAAAGTCTGGTTTAAGGATGACTCAGGTCGCATCGTAAAAAGTTGGGTTTAAGGACGGCTTATAAAAATTGGGATTTAATTATCCCGCTTTAGCAGCGGCGTTTCACTAAGGTTAAATCATAAAAAGTCGGGTTTTATCTCGGGTCAGATTATAAATATTCAGGTTCAAGTTAGGGTTAGATAAGAAGCCGCCTCAAGAAAGCATCCGGGTTAGGTTGTAAAAAGTCGGGTTTTATCTCGGGTCAGTTCATAAATATTCAGGTTCAAGTTAGGGTTAGATAAGAAGCCGCCTCATGAAAGCATCCGGGTTAGGTCGTAAAAAGTCGGGTTTAATTTCGGGTTATTTTGTAAACAGCACCACCGAACCACCCGGGTTAGGTTATAAAACGCACCACCGAACCACCCGGGTTAGATCATAAAACGCACCACCGAACCACTTGGGTTAGATCGTAAAACGCACCACCTGCACCACCTGGGTTAGTTGCACCACCAGCACCACCAGCACCACTGGTCTCGTTCTGTCCGTTTCTAGCTACTGTTAGATATTCCGAACTCCGAGCATAAAATATGGTTATCTCGAACTACCCGGGAAGTTTTCGAACCTTACTTGAGCTTTACATCAACAACATGAACGAGTGTATAAATGGAACTGAGTGTTCCCTTTAGTTGAAATTGAATTCCTATTTCCAACACCAACTGAACCTTAACCTCGCCAACTTTTCGAGTTTATAAATCCAGCTTTATTTATAAAAATAGAGGTTAGAATACTTAAAACGAATAAATAATTACAAATGTCTAAAATACTTACCCGCAACGCAATAGTACGATGGAAATAGCTCTGAAAAGAACTGTTTTTGATATTAAATAAAGCTTCAAGGCACGAAAATGGATAAAAACGAATTAAAATGACAAACCAAAGCACCAGAACAATGTCAACTAAAACCTGAAACAATAACACTTAAATATTACTTTATAATTGCATCTCTATCTAGCACGTTTAATTTCATTCAAGACGTATTGCGACGCTTTACCTTGGCAATGTGGATTCAATTAATAGTACGGGAAAATAAAACAAAAATAATTTGCAGAACTTAAGTCTTGCTTTTATATTTTACATGCCCTGTAATATAACTAAAAAATGTTTTTGCAGGAATATGACTTTTTTGGCACTGGTTTAAACCAACTGGCCAGCTTTGATAAATGTTTTTGGAGGAAGGGAATGCAAAAACAAATTTTTTACGGTTACATAAAAATCGAAAGCTCATAAAAATATAAATATGGAGAAAGAGTTGTTTTGACTTGCATTATCTTAGCGAACAATCATAAACATGGAGGTCGGTATTAGCGTTTTTAAAAACGAAGTTTTTCATAGTGGGTAAGCGTTTATCCTAAAAATTAATTAAAATTTTTAATTGATTTGCCCGTACTATTACAACTATAGCAGCGAAGAAGCAAAGCCTGACCTGGCCTGTGATCGTATAATGGTTCGTGTTAGTTAGCACCGGTGTGTGTCTCTCTCTTGTATGTATTTAACTCAACACGAGGAAACATGATAGATATACGATGTAGGTACCTAATAAAAGTTGCTTTTGTTTATGTTTGGAATGTAATTTTAATAATTTCTGGTGTGAAATCCTAGTAACTTTTTATCTTCGTTTAAACGTGATTTGAGAGCACTGACCTGATTTGCCAGCCGCCATCTTGCAGGTTTACTGGCCGAAAATACATTAGTACAGGCCCCTTGTATACAAGAGACTTTAGGTGACCCTATAAATAATAGTAGATAATAGAGGACTCAAGTCGGGACTGCGAACTGGCAAACCTTGGGGACCTGTGCGTCCAATCCAGCAGTTAGGAAAAGTATTGTCGAGGTATTGACGAGCAACTAGGCTAGAATGGGCTGGGGCGCCGTCGTGCATGAACCATATATTAGGTCTTGTTTGTAGAGGTACGTCTTCTAACAGAACGTCAAGTTTTTCAGATAGAAACTGCGTATAGGAGTTTCCATTCAATCCAGGTGGTAATAAGTATGGTCCAATAACGTAGTTGCCAATGATCCCTAATGAGGATTATCGTTTACCCAAAAATGATTGTTTTCAACATCCGTAATGAATTTTCTTCAAAAGTAGGCCTCATCAGTAAATAAAATGTTCGGTAAAAAATTGTTGTTACGTGCTACTGTATGCAAAACCATCTACTAAAATCAAACCTTCTCTGAAAAATCACGAGGAAGCAGAGCTTGCACGCGTTGAATTTGGTATGGGTATAGTTGATTAAGATGCAAATCCTTCCAAACAGTTGATGCACTTGTTTGAAGTTGCACTGCTACCTTCCTGGTACTAGTTCAAAGATCATCTGTCGAAGTATAGCCTCTTCTAACTCAGGCGTGGTTACTATTGCAGGTCTGCCAGGAAGTTCCGCACTTCGTTTAAAACTCCCAGTCTTACTTAATCTTGCATGGAGCTGTCTAAATGTTTTGGCACGTGGCAGTACTCTGTTTGGATAACGTTCCTGATAGATTCGCCGAGCTTCTTCGGCATATTCATTTGCTAGGCCATAATTGAAATGTATCTGAGCCGTTTCAGCGTTAGTAAAGTTATTCATTTTTGACTTATTATTGACAAAACAAGTAAACTAGACTAGTTTTTTTCTCCATGCAATAAAGTGGTCTCATTTTTTCTCTCGAAAACGAAGCAAGATACGAAAAGGGAACAAAAAAGTTGTATAGTTAGTTGGTAAATCCAAAGGAAAACACGAGAATTAGAAAAAAGGCAGTGGCGTACATTTTTTTGTCAATAATATTCGTTAAGGTGCTCCCTGGGACGCCACTGAACTTAATAAATTTAATCTAGTTAGGACTAATTAAGCCCCTTATCAGTATGAATGACGGTACCAAATTTCAATAAAATCGGGGAAAGGATATTTAAAAAAACATAAAACACGATTTTTTTTTTAATTTAACACCCTGTATATTAAAAACAGGGCAACTCCGGACACATATTCACATCAACTTTTTCTCTTAGAATATCACCCCCTTAAGTTATTATCGAACTTCTGAAACACCCTGTATTTTTTGGAAATATTTCCTGAAATTTTAGAACACTAGTAACAACTGCACAACCTATCCGCTGGAAATTGCTACCTATATCTCTCTCTCTGTCCTTTTGGCCCTCGGGAGGGCATAGTGGCATTATGATGTAGCAGCTTCTACCGTTGCTCTCCAAGCTTCCCGGTCCTGAGCAACTTGTAGGGATTCATGTATTCCCAGTCCAACCAAAGGTTTCATCTGGTCTACCCATCTCGTTGGTGATCTTCCTCTGGGTCTCTTTCCGTTCATCCTCCCCAGAACAAACAGTCTTTCCAAATCATCAGTTCTTCGTAGAAGGTGACCAAAGTACTTCAGATACAGTCTGCTCACTCTAGAGGACAAACGTGTGCGTATTTCTAGTTCATTTAGAATGGATGCATTGGTGCGATGTTCTGTCCAGGGTATTCGTAACATTCTCCTGTATGTCCACATTTCAAAGGAGTCGATTTTCTTTCTGTCAGCCATCTTAAGTGTCCATGTCTCGGAGGCATAAGTTGCAATCGGGAAAATGAGGCTGTTTAGTATTTTCAATTTTGTCCTCCTAGTCAGTGCGGTATCTTTCCATAATTTTGTAAGTTTGATGACTGAGCTCCTAGCTATTGCTAGACGGCGTTTTATTTCGTCTTCGCATCCACCCTTGTTAGTAATTAGTGAACCCAAATAAATAAACTGTGTCACTACTTCATATCCTCCTATATTAAGGTCGTTTATTTGGCCGCCTCTGTCAATAATCATAATCTTCGTTTTTCCCTTATTTAAGCTTAGACCATATCTTTCACTTGTCACTTCGAGTTTCTCTAGGATGGTTATAAGCTTATCTTTTAAGCTTGCTATGATGACTGTATCATCAGCGTACCTCAGGTTGTTTCAGGATTTTTCTTCCGCCTACTGAGATACCATCGTCCCATTCCTCCAAACCTTTCGCTACCTATATAATGTGTGACAATTACCCTAAAATTTTATTTATTTGTAATTATTCTTAAAATTAAAATACTTGAAACTTGTGTATCTATATTGGAAAATTATTTTAGTTTATTCCTATAACGAAATCATCTTCTTATACTTTAAGTTTTACTACCACTGTAGTTTGAGGTTTCTGCACGTGAAGTTTGGCCCGAGGTTTGGGCTTTCTTTACCTACTGCGGCTAATGAAACTTTGAGCATTTGGAAACATTTAAGAGATGTGTATGTATTAATTTGATTAATGATTAAAGAAAAAAAAATTTAGTAACTAAGACATTCTTATTAATAGATACGGCTTAGAAAGATACCACCATATTATATACCTTATTGGCATTTAGTTTGGAAATAAATTGAAAACTTTAAATCTAAGTTGTATTTATCTATTTTCTTAGCTACTGACATTTTTATTTAGCATATTATGCTAATAATTGAGTTTAATTGAGTTCCATTAAATATTAACAAACAACAACGTCTGCAACCACATTTACCAAAATTGTATTTAAATTTAAATCGTACGATAAATAAGAAAGAGATAAAAATCAACCACAAGTAAATAAAACTCTCGTTAAAACTATTTTTAATCTTTTATTATAATTTCTTTGAAAAGTTTTGGTAAAAAGGTGTGACAGTTCAATTTTGTCACTAATAAATTATTAGAACTGGCTTAATCGTAGTACCTTCACATATTATCTGACTTGAATTTTAGCTTTTAAAACTAGTAAAACGTTCAATGTTGTGTTTCCCGTATGAAACTGGACACCTACCTAATGTCAAGGACCTTCCCTTCGTTGTCTTTAGTCAGGCGGAATTACATTTTGCCATATCTTAATTCATCTAATATCTCTTGCAATAGTTATCCAGGCTCTTCTTATAGAACAGTATATTTGTGAGAATTTCCTTGTTTTGGTGATTCATTTTTTTTTGCCTGTAATTTTTAGGGTGCAAACTTTCTAGGTCAATTTATTATTTTTAAAGATGTGGCTTCTATATCGGGCAACCAAGTTCGAACGACCGTTTGTCGAATGGCCGAAAATATATGGGCTATAGGATTGTTTAAAAGTAAAGTATGATGAGTTGCATTGATTATAAATTGATTTCTTATGTATAACTAAATTTGGGTACATCTGTTTGGTTTCACTTGGCTTAAATACCTGCAATTGGGTAATCAAACCCCATTTCCAGCTTTTTCTGTGGTGAAGCTGGTAGGGCCCACGGCAGGTTCTGTGCGTGCTCTCTGACCACCACTTTTATTAATTTTTTTCTAATCGACAATTTCATTGCTTTAAATTTTTTTTTATATAGCCGTCTATTACGGTTTTGCTTATTAAGCGGTGCTCATCACAGCATCGCTGAAAAATACCATCATTATTTTTCCTAAGTGAAATAAATAATTTTTTGTTTTTATTTTCTTTGTTTCATTTTTGGTTAAAAAAAAAAAAAAAGTGAAATACGCGTTACAAAGATCTGGTGCAGATAAGAATGTTCGTCTCTGAATTTATAAAAATTTCACACCTGTCAGCAAGTCCAATACTCATATTTTGAAACATCCGGAATATTTTCTACATGTTTTTTAAATTATTCATAAATACAAAAAAATATCCGGATATTTTAATAGTGGTATACCAGTTTCTTTCCAGATGATGTTGCATAGTAAATTATACCGAAAGTTCACAAATTATATCAGTGACTCATTTTTTTGCCAACCACCAAATCTAGGAAGCGACAGAATAAAACTATTTTACAAGTAAATGTTGTCTATGCCTAAAATGAACTTTGCCACTACAATTACAGTGAACTTAAGAGGTGACGTTGTCGTACAAGCCCCAATCAATTAAATGCAGCGATTCCGATACTACGATTCTCATCGCGAAGATAATAAATGTGGCAGAGACCGAATTCACAACTTGAAGGATTTGAAAATAAGCGTGTCGGCAGGGTTTCCGCACTGCTTGATTAAATTGAGTTTTCATTATTAATTTATCGATAGATTTTGTGAATTTTTTTCAATTTTCGTAGTATATGGGTCATTCACATAGATATTGTCTTGCGTAAATATGCAGTTATTAAACTTTATTTAGTGTTGTTTTTAATTGAGTAAACTATGGTTATAAGCAAAGAAAATTTGCGTAGCTATTATATTCTCTGATATTAGCTAACCTTCAGCTAGTTCTCGGCCAACGAAAAAAAAAATTCAATTAACCTTAAAAGAATGAAAACCAGTTAAAAACGTATACCATGGAATTCGGAAATAACTTGAACTAACCACATTGGATGCTACGGAAATATGTGTCACTTTAACGAAACTTTTCTCGCGCTCTCTGATCAGGGTTTTGAAGAGCCTTCATCAAGAAAATGACGAAAAAGAAAATAGTCGAAGAGCGCAGACAATGGGGCGGAAAAAATTCCATTGATTTTTTTTCTAAATGAGATACTCACAATAATAATTATTTATGGTACAAGTGTGTTATGTTATATATACTTAAGTCACGGTGGGAAATGTTTAGCCCTCAAGGCCGAGGGGGCTAATTCCCGAGTGACTTATAAAAAAAATACGAGAACTTCGGGAAAAAATTGTGTCACACCGACAAAACAGGGCTCAATAAATGGCACAGTTGCGAGGGTATGGGAAGATCTAAATATTAAAAGTCCCCGGGCAGGCATTTATGGATGGATTTTCACAAGGACTAAGAAATCCTAGTGGAAAAGGTCGTTGTCTTATAAAATCAGGTTTCAAGGCTTAATGAAATAAGTTTTATCTATAAAAGATTATACGACATTCCGACGAAATTTCGTCATTTATTAATTTTTGAAACTCACATGCCACTGGAAGTAGTTCCCCTGACGTCGGACAACCCGGACTTCTCGCGCTAGTGATAAGTCACTCACCCAGATTAACCTACCTTCTGGGTGACTGACAAAAATTTTTCACTTCGAGTACCATGGAATTCGAATTCCATATTGATACAGGGACATCCCTGTATCAATATGGAAGCCACAGAAAACAAACTGAAATGTTCGTATATTTAAAAAGTTATTAGCATGTTGACTTCATTTCGGATGCCTTAGAGAGTGGCTCGCAGGCACACTCAGTCTACACTGACTTCACCAAGGCGTTCGATATAATCAAGCATGCGGTTCTTTTGTTTAAGCTGGAGGATCTAGGTGTTGGTGGTCCGTTGCTTTTCTGGATACGAAGTTACTTGACCGGATGCTCCCAGTCCGATTTAACAGTATCCAATCCAAAAGTATCATCCGGAGTTTCCCTAGGGTCTCACTTGTTTAATTTGTAGATTAACAACTTAGGTTCACATTTCAAGTACAGTTAATTTCTTCACTTTTTTGATAATTTAAATTGATCAGGAAAATCTCCTCCCTTGATGACTGTATAAAGCTTCAGTCCGACTTAACAGATTGGTAGCGTGGTACAAGAACAATGGTATGGAGCTGAATGCATCAAAGCATCATATGATCATTTTTCATAATACTAAGTCAGGGTTTGAATACCCTTACTTAATAGAAACTAATATACTCACTAATGTTCCCGAAATAAAGAATTGGGGGCTGGTTATGAATTTAAAGCTTACTTTCATTCCTCACATCCAGAACAGAACATTGCTCATTAATAAGAGCGCCTCTTAAATACTCTTCTTATCCTTGCTATAATGTATACCCATTTAGAATATAGAAAGGGTTACTTAAAATACATATCCTTCAAACTTAATGCATTACAACTAACATTATTCTCAGCTGGAATCTAATATCCAAATCAGAACACTGTGTCAACGCCCGAATCTAAAATACCTTAAAATGTTATATAACATAATACCTACATAATAAAATAGAACAAAAATAATAATAATAAATAATGAATATATCCTTTATTTAGCATTTGGTTATTTAAACCAGATAACAAAAATAACATTCTAATTAGTACACACCTTAGTTCCTTAAGTATAACAGAAGGTTTCTGTTAAAGATTCTTAGCTTCGGTGCTCTTAATATTATCGGGCAGATCGTTAAAATAGCGAATCCCATCATAAAAAAGAGTTTTTTGTAAAGAGGTTGTCTTTACCCTAGATATAGTATATTGTTCATTTGACCTAATGTTGTATTTATTATCTTTTTTCCAGGTACGATTGCAAATAATCGGGCTATAATTTATGCTCAATCTTTTAAATTAATATCAGATTCGCTCTTTTCGCGCACTGCTCAATGTTCAACCATCTCAGTGTCCGCAACATATCATTAATTGGGGTATATTTATTACATTTTAGTAGGGTGCACATTGCCTTATTTTGTAGTACCTGCATCTTTGAATTTCCTCCTTATTGCAAGAAATTAATATTTTTTTACCAATTTTCCGACACATATAGTCCACATGATTAGTGAAGCACAATTATTGTGGATCCAATATATCCCCCAAATACTTCACTTCAGAAACAAAATATTAATTACAACACCATTTATGTTTAAAAAAAGGCCTACCTTTTTAAATCTTTGACAGTCCACCATAGATCCAACAACCATGCATTTTGTTTTCAAATTATTTAATTTTAACTTATTTTGACACAACCATTCGTATAATATTCGTAATTCATTATTCATTATTGTAGCTAGCTGATTAAAATCTTTACCAGAGTCAGAAATTAGGGTGTCATCCGCAAATAAATTAACAAATGAGTTCCTTAGTCCCTCCTGCAGATTGTTAACGTTAACATAGACAATAAACAGAAGTGGCCCAAAACGCTTGTAGACATTTTATTATTAACTTTGGTTTGATGATACCTATCTGATAAAAAAATCCTATCACTTGTGCTTTTATTTTTTAAGCCATGCACCACTTTTTTAAGCTCCGCTATACTTAATGTTTTAAAATAGGCCAGACTACAGTCTTTTGGCCTCACACCAACATTCCACTGTCTTTTAGTTATGCTGATATTTCAACTAAACTATCAGCATATTCTGCCGTTGGCATCCTTGGCGGGGCGGCGCCTCCCCTCCCATTAGTGCTACAACATTCATATTTGCTTCATTTATATACCATCACTCTTTCCGTCCCATTATATATTACTAAATCTTGACAATTAATTGTTAATTATACCATACCTACGTCAGTCTGCCCAATATTCATTCTAGTTTGTTGGATTCAATCCTTGTCATATTGTACTGTTTTTTCTTTTAATATTATTATAATCTTCGATTTAAATTCTTAAATGTCCACCTAGTGTAAAGTGCAGTGAATCTTGACTCTAAATACATGTTTCGATGCAGTGGTATCTGCCCTCCCATGAACTTTTATAACTCCCTTTTTAGAAATAATTTTTTAAAATTGTTAAAAACTATTAATTTATGAAAACTATTAATTTATGCATTCATTCATAGATGTCTCAATCTTTCCCATATTCAGGTACTTTATATGTTTTCGCAATTACAACTTTCAACCATAACTTGTAGACTTTGTAAACCTATTATCGAGTTGCTCCAGATTGTACCGACACTTCAATTTTTAGGATTCCTACAGTCTGATACTTGTTATGCCATATGTCAAACCACTTTTCATTCATTTCATACATTAACCACACTTTCCTTAAAATTCTTTTTAAGTCAAACGTGGTAGTGATTAGCACGAAACTTTGTTTCTCTTTAAAAAAATTTTTCTATTTCTTCATACTAAAATGTGGTTTTATTTAAACCCATAGAGGCTTAGCCCCTATCGTACTATATTTTTAATTTTATTACTCACCTAAACATGAAATTTCATAGTTTTTTAAAATAATTTAAAAAAATTATTTTTTGGTTTCTCCACACAAACCATGTTATATTGAAAAATGTTCATATATTAATCATTAAAATTTATTTTACACCATACTCATTAAAAATAATTAAATTCTCTTACTTTTATTAACAAATTTAAAATAGACGTCACCCTGACAGGAGTGACAACGTACGTAAGAAAATTGTGATAAAACAGAAAATAAGTTTTAGAGAAGTAGTTTATAGTAGGAAGGATGAATCCTTTACCTACGAAGCCGGCCAAACCACCTATCCCCCCGGAAGACTGCGAAATTCACGACTTCTCCTCTGACGAGGATGACATTCACCTGGCAAATCCTCCACTACCCAGTGATCTAAGGCGGGAAATGGAAGAACGCGCGTCAAATCAAGAGCTGAAGTGGGCAGCAGCCCTCAAGGAGCAGCATGATGTATGGTCTAAGAGATTGGATGACACTATTGTTAAACTAAATGCTAAGAAACACGTTGCAATGGCAGAATTAATGGAACGGAATGAGAAGCTGGCAGAGATAATACGAAAGTATGAGAGCCAGTCTAAAACACACACAAACATACAAACAGCACAACCAAAACTCAGTGACACCTTTACAAATGCTTTAATACACGACAACAGTATTACGGATATGACAAACGCGACAAAAACAATTATAAAACAAACAAAAATGACTAACAACAAAAGACAAGCAGATTTAGACAAAATAGACATTTGTGAAGACATAGAAATGACTGAAACGAGACAAGAAATCAATGTGGATAGCGAAGACGATGACCAAGAAACCTACAAAACAATAAACGAGCAAAGGAAGCGACAGTCGACTAACAAGCTCACTAACTCAGACGCCAAAAGGCAAAACACAAAACAAAACGATGAATTTCCGGCACTGCCGGCAGTAAATGAAATTCATAAGAGCGAATTTCTTGAAGTAATTAGACGAAAGCCAAAAACAAAACAGACAATACAAAACGAAATAGATACAGAACAGACAAAGGACACTGAACAAAATAAAGAGACAAGGGACATATACAAAATAACAATTAAAGAGGGAGTGAAGCTCTACCCTCCAACACCAAATGACTATAGGAAAATTATTTCCTTCTTTAAGGAGCAAAATATTTTGCACTATTCGTTTAAGTTTGCAGAGGAGAAAGAACTCCATGTCGTCCTCAGAGGGGTACTTGAGACCTGGTCTGAGGACAAAGTTAAAGCCGACCTGGAAGAGTTGGGCCTCACTCCCTCGAGGGTAATCAGATGGAAACGCCTTTGGTACTCGTCATTCTGCCTAGGGAAGAAAAGAGAATTTACGACTTAAAATCAATTGATCATATTCGTATTAAAGTAGAAGCACAGAGGACTAAACCTCAAGTAACACAATGCCATAGGTGCCAGCTGTTCGGGCACTCCCAGCATAAATGTAATGCACCCTTTAAGTGTACATATGTCGCCAGAGTGCCCGAACCCGCAGGCACTTAAATGTTCTAACTGCGGCGAAGCCCACGCCTCCAACTCAAGGGAATGCAAGGATCATCCAGATCAAATAAAAGCAAAATTTAATAATAAAACCAATTTTATAGAAGCACCCAAATCAACTTTTACATGGGGCACCCAAAATAACAATTCTATTGAAAATAAAAACCAAAATAACAATCAAAATCAAAATTCGAATTTAAACATGAAAGGTACAGAGGCATGGCAAACAATAATGCAGAAATCAATGCAGTCCTTGCTCTCTGAGTTTCAAGTTAGAATGCAGGAACAGGTACAAAACATGATGTCGACTTTAATGAATAATATTCATTAATGACGACGCAAACTGAAATCGCTTTCTTCAGCTTGGCGACAATCAATATAAACGGGATTAAAGGCAAAAAGCTTGAAATTATTGATTTTGTACAAAGGTATAACATTGATATACTTCTTGTACAAGAAACATGGCTCAAAGGAGAACGGCTTACATTCCCTAACTACAACATCTTTAGAGATGATCGACAAGGACGAAATTTAGGCGGAACCATGGTTCTTGTCAAGAAAAATATCATTGCACAAGCCGTGCCAGGCCTGTCAGGTTGTACTCACATAGAAGGTGCATTCATAAGAATTAAAACCAGGCATAGTTGGATAAAATTGGGTTATGTTTACTGCGGTCCGGCAGTCAATTTTGATCAAGGCTGTCTAACAAAAATTTTTGAGCGTAATGATCCAATAATAATAGGGGGGGGGGGGGGACCTCAACGCGAAACATAAAATTTGGGGCTGTCGGGCTCAAAATAAAAGAGGTCTCCACCTATTTAACAATTCACTTAATTTAAACTACCATATTTTGCCGCCGGAGGAACCCACACACCATCAAACAGGTTCATTGCCGGAATTACTGGATATTTTTGTCATTAAGAACACAGGTCAGCTGTCACAGCCAATTGTGCTGTCAGAGTGATCACAGGCCAGTTATTGTTGAGTACGGTAATCAGGCCGAAAGAAGCCATGGCTTCACTTCTAAGACCAGAACAAACTGGTTGGTCTTTAGGCGAAAGCTCGAAGAATGCGAAAGCATAGCGCCAATTCAGTCTGACTTAAAAGTGAAAGAAGCCGTTAGAAAAGTCACTGAGAATATAGACTCGGCAACGACTGAATCCTCGATGACAACTACATCCAGATTTTCGAAGTGGGGCGTCATTGGAGGCGAACTCGCTCAACGAATCAAAGATAAAAATAAGCTACTAAGGCAAGCATACAGGACTGGCGACCCGCGCATCAAAGTTCAGGCAAATAGGGCAACCGCCGAAATAAGGGCTTTATTGAAACAAAAGGAATCTGATGTATGGCAGAGAAAGACTGAAAACCTGAAAGTTGAGGATAACACAATTTTTAAGTTTACAAGATCCCTGACAAAGGGATGATGTAAATCTATGTCATACATTAGAGATCTTCAAACCAATCAACCTGCAACAGATCCTAGGATAAAAGCTGAACTGTTTGCTGATAGTCTAAGTCAACAGTTCAGCTTGTTTCCGTCAACGGACCCTGAAAGAGATGCGCGAGTCTCCGGGACAATAGAAATCTATAAAAACACACCTAGAAACGTGATGGATTTTCCACGTATATCCGTTGAGGAAGTTCGCTCCGTACTGCACGATATTGGTGCAAAAAAGGCACTCGGCTTCGACGGAATAAGGAACAAGACGCTCAAAAATTTGCCAGAGAAAACAGCAATGGACCTGGTAAACATAGCCCAAGCTACACTCGAAAGAGGTTGCTTTCCAGACACTTGGAAAAGGGCCAAGGTGGTATTAATTCCGAAAAGTGGGAAAGATCTGACGTTGGCTGTCAGCTACAGACCAATAAGTCTGCTATCATGGTTGTTGAAAAATTGATATTAAAAGCAAAGAAAGGCTAACTTTAGAAGCCAACAGTACACAAAGAAGAAATTTAAAATAAACTAAAATGTGCTGATTTACATATACACATATCTGAGTTACCTCAAGTTAGTCTTCAACTAAACAAATTTCACTTGCTATGATTATCTTAAATGTTAGACTCATTAATTTGAGACAACTATTAGAACCCAATTTACACTCGATATATGGTATCTTATGGTACCTGTTATTTTTGTACTTTCACACATTCCTTTTAGTTATCCTGATGATGACTATATTATGTAGTCGAAACATGTAGGGACAATCGATAAAAAAAATCCAAAAATATATATTATTTGTGGAGGAAGACAGAAGTGTTGTTTTAATTTACATTAGCATAAAAGTTGTTCATATTTTCCTCATCATCATTTTGTCCAAAATCGATATTTGTGAAGTCTTCTGTTTACCAGCAAGTTGTTTTAACGTCTTCCACATTTTTTTTCCATCCATAACAGCCCCCTTTTGTTTGATCAAAAAGGATTGCATGTATCTTCAAGGGAAACACGTCCGAGGAATACTTTTCGATACCTACCAAAATAATTTTATATCAAGGTCAGACAGACTGGCCAATGAGCATCCCACACTTGATTTATTCTTAAACAGGTCCAATTTTATGAAAAAACTGCATACTATAATGTGAAATCTCTCTAATTTTATCGCATATGATGAAATTTACAAATTAAATTTAAATATAAAGTCCTTAGAATTAAGATTATTTATATTTAAGTGAGATTGGGAAGTGCCCGTGAATAAAAAATGTATACCTATACTAAAATTGTCTTCATTTTAACAATTTTAAATTAATTCAGTGGTTAGCTGTTCATGAATTTACCCATAGATCAAAACTTAAGATGTTCACAGTCGAAGAGTTAGATGAAACCTCTGCTCACGATTTTCCTGCTGGCTTCTATCGTTTCCTGTATCTTTAACTTTAACCTTAAACTATAACTGCACTTTCTTGTTTGAGTTGTCATTGTTAATAATTGCAGGTTACTCCGTGTTGTTCACTTTACTGTCATTGTTATTTATTAATAATAAGATGGGGAGATTACAATCAATTAAAGCATGAGCGTAGGTATAGCTACGGCTATACAGGGTGTTTCAGATGTACCGTACGTAACTTAAGGGGGTGATTCCTTATGATATTCTAAGAGAAAAAGTTTATACAGGGTGTTACAAATTCGACATACGAGCATTGGAATCTCGGAAACCATAGGAGTTAGAGAAACGGTTAAATGGGGGCAAAGTTATTCAATTCGGTGCTGATTAAAATGCCGCTTTAAAAGTTTTAAAATTCCGAATACTTCCGTTATTATTTGGAGATTCTGAATTGTTTATAGTCCTGCAATCAACGTTATCACCAGGTACATATTCGGGATCATAATCAGCTTTGGGATAGCTCCGTTTATTCTTTAATTCATTTTTGAATTTTTTTAGTTGCTGTTGGAGGCTTCTGTTTAAAGCTAGCGTAATCAATTTCTTGCTTCTGTCGGTTATACTAGCCATCCTGTAATAAGTAAATAGATCTCCTTAAAAATACATAAAAATGTGAGTTTTATTTATAGTAAAACGGCTTGATAGATAGCAATAATGTGTATTTTACTACTGTCCTACTAGAAGTGAGACACATTGTATACCATATAAGCACGCACAAATAAATCACTTAAAAATGTATCTTATAAGATTTAAACACAAACAAAATTGCATAACTTGCACTCAGCCAAGACCCCGTAAAGTCATTGCATAACTTGCATCTCGGTAAGACCCCGATTTTGTCCCGGCGAGTGAACAAAAAGAGCCTCTGCATCTTGGGTAGCCCTAATCCTAAAATAGGTTTCAAGTGTTTTGTCAACCTGTCAACTGTTGTGTCAAAGTGCATTGCACGATTTAGGTATAGTGTTAAGTGCTTAAACCAATGTGATCCCAAGCCGTTGTAAGGAATCTGCTTTAGTGCTATCTAAATATATTATAGAATAGAAGCACAAGTCTATTTATTTTACCAACCTCCTATGTAGAAAAGGTGAAGAATAAAACATCTCACACCTCCGTTGTGTACCGAGACAAGTACAATCTCCGTACAATTATGTTAGTGAAATGAAAATTTTTAAATGAAAAACACTTTTTGTCTCTTTTTAAACGTTGAAGTCAAGGCATTTTGGCAAGTCAAGTTTTCAAGTATACAAGTAAAAAAATTGTCTATTTATTTAAATCAAGTCACACCTACACTCATAATAAAATTAATATATTATCATTTAAATTTACAAAGGCAAATGCTGGAAATATTCGCTATTTTGTTTAATGCATGCGTTCAATCGGCGAAAAAAATTGGTTGCTACGCGGCTTTATGTTTGATTTGTGGTAAAGCTCCATAAATGTTAATAATAACGTCATCAGAGATGACGCGATTTAAAGTAATAACATTTTTTTTAGTTGGCTTTATTTGAAAACTTAATTTGCGAAAGTGCGTCGATATCAACGTTTAAGATAGCTCTAATTTCGTAAGAAGCCAGCCACTTTCCGAAATTTAGTTTTTTGGTTCTTGTCTTATTTTTGGTCACAGAGTCTACCTTCGAAGTCTGAGGAATTGTTTTTGGGAGACCCTGTATACAGGGTGGCCCACTCTCAACGCAGGCTTCCATATCATCTAAACTACTCAACTTTTTACTATTTCTTAATAACAGAGTCATAGGAAGGCATTAGGCCTACAATTTAAAATGAATTTAAATTATAGGGGGTCCCCCCAACATTCAGGGCATATCAAACATACTTTTCTTTAAACAGAACACCCTATATCTTACATTACTTTTGAATTCTACATAAAATTACAATTATTTTTTAGTAAGTGCATTATAAGTCTAAACTTAATAGTTTCTGAGATATTGAGTTTTAAAAAATGACATTTTTGAACTTTGACAGCGTCTAGCTTTCTAACGATACGCCATATAGTAAAACAGCTTACATGTCTCTATCTTACTTTTTTATTATATTTCCAAAATACACACTTCCGGTTAAACCGGAAGTACTATATTTCCGGCTTTTGAGCTATATCCGATTTAACCGGAAGTTGGCACTTTTTAGATAGATAGTAGAAAAGTAAGATAGGGACATGCAAGCCGTTTTGCTCTAAGAAAGCTAGAAGCTGTCAAATTTCAAAAATGTCATTTTTCAAAACTCGATATCTCAGAAACTATTAAGTTTAGACTTACTAAAAAATAATTGTTATTTTATGTAGAATCCAAAAATATTGTAAGCTGATATATGGTGTTCCATTTAAAAAAATATAACTTTGCTATGGATCTTTTTTTTGGCACATTCGGTATATATCAAAATAATTTTAAACTATAGGCCTAATGTCTTTTTGAAAAATATTAAAAAGTTGAGTAGTTTAGATGCTATGAAGTCCTGCGTTGAGAGTGGGCCACCCAGTATAGAACAAATTGAATTTACATGCCCCCAGAGCATGTAAGATATAAATAGGTATTACTTAGAACTCTCTAATATTTCAATAACCGTAAGCCGTAGAGGTACTAGTAGGTTTTAACTTTCTTGTAAACAAGATTTCAAAACATCTTTGGGCTTTTAAAAAGCTCTTCGGTGAGTAATTATTTTTTCAGAAACGGCAAAATATACTTTATTTGACTGCAATATGTAGGGTGTTAATATATGTCACGTAGATATTTAAGGCAGTGATAGTGCTCGTCAAAATAGGAAAGAAATACTAAAAATTTTTGATATACAGGGTGTCAAACCTTTAATATTTTTAAATAAATTTTAATAAGTCAATCCTAACTTATTCAATTAGATGTGATGGCAAAATTACGAAATTTTCATAGCTTAGGTAATACAGCAAACACCAGCAAATAACTTCTATGACGCTATTTTTAAAAATTGACGTAAAACTGGACATAACGAACAAAGATTATTTCACATTAAAAACACATTTTTGTTTCACCAATCCGGCAATCACACATCCAAAATAAAAGACACCAATATGTTTTTCTTACTAAGCCTTTAATTTAACATAACATACTTAAGACTACAGATTTTCACAAAAAAATTAATTAATTAAATGTTCAAACTACCCTCCATTAACAGCTAAATAATATCCTTACCGATCATAAAGTTCATTTCTAACATTACTGAGTTGACATTGAGAAATTTTTTCACATTCTAACGAAATGCAGTTTTTTAGGTGGTCCAGATTTTTAAATTTTACATCTTTATAAACAAAATCTTTTAAGTGTCCCCACAGAAAGAAGTCGTTTGGTGAAAGGTTAGGAGACCTGGCTGGCCAAAGGATTAGATGCCGTGGGCCAATAATATTTCCGTTAATAATATTTTGCAAGTATTACCTAACCATGAGAGGTTTATGGGCCGGACAACCATCATTTTGATATTACATGTCCTGATTTTCGCGTACAACTTCTTCTAGTGCGGGTTCAATTCGATTTTGTAGTAAGTCCAAATAGCTTACTAGTGTAAGGTTGCCTTCCATAAAAAATGGTCCAACAATGTGATGTCCTACAAATCCCGCCCAAACATGTATGTTTTGTGGAGATTGCATCGGAGTATGAAAAAGACGATGTTTATCTTCTTGGCTCTAATACCGGTAATTTGGAACATTTGGTTCGTTGTTGAGGGTGAATGTACAGGGTTATCCAACCAAGACTGAACAAGGCGATTTTTTGACTTTTCCTGTACTTTTATAAAAAAACTGAAATAGCCATCTTAAGTCATTTTCTCCCGCGAATTCGAATATCTTCAGCAAAAAACAATTGAACATCAAACAAAAGTACTAGGGGTCACTTTGATATTTTTTTAAATGGGATGCCGTATTTTTAATGAGCTTATCCGATTTCTCATATAAATTTTGATCTAAAATGTTGGATTTTTAATTCAAAAACGCCTTTTTTCTTCAGTTTTAAATTCGGAAAATGTTCGTCTACCGTAAGATTAATACCTGATAGATGCATACCCGTTTCACCTGTTCACCCTTTAACCTGCTTTAAAGCGTCCGTCAGTTAGACAAAATAATCAAGTTTCAAATTTCTATATATTTTTCACGAATTAATTACAAATTTAGTAGTTTTTGCAAATCTATTATTAATTTAAAGAAATAGTCCATTCTCGAAGTGGAGTTGAAATATAGGGAAAGGGGAAAAAAAGTCAAAAAGTCTTTCTCCACTAATTTAATAGTGAGCTATTAAAGGCTCAATTTTAAAATTAAATTGTCTCTACATGTTTCAAAGGTAGTAACCTTCATCTTCAGGAGACCAAAGTAGTGCTGCAGTTATTATTAGCAGTGGAGAGAAAACTGTTGGTGGAAAATGACATTGATGGAGCTTTTTTTATTTAAAAATATTTTGACAAGATATTAATAATTGAATGTAATCAGCATGCTAAAATTGGAATTGAAAGTGGAATGTTATATTTAAATCAAAGTTTATGAAAAGACACTGTCAATCTGTGGTCGAATTTAAAAAGGGAAGATATTCGTTATTTGAAAATCATACGTCAGGATATATAAAAAGGATCTTTTGGACATTCTAGATCTTGTAAGAGAAAGATTTTTGTTTGTGATTTGTTTTATGAGAAATTCTGTAATAAGAAAGAAATTTGTAATTAGTAATGAAATAAAATTATTAATAATGTCTGTACTTACATAATGTTGAAATTTCATTTGTAAAATTAGTTATTGGAGACCTAAGGTCCCGTCACCTTGCGTTATGTTCGTCCCATTATGTAGGGAAAACAATAGAGTTTTATTTAAAATAAAATTATTAAAAAATTAAAAAACAAAAAAACAGATCTTATATTTTATATACCCTTAAAGATTAAAATAGGGAGACGAACACAGTTAAAATGAAAACGTGACAACGTGTTCAGTCATTTTATAGTCGACCGTTGACAGCTTGAGAACAAAATGGTTGACAATGTTAGTATAATTGCATTAATGACAAAGGTATGAAAAGCTCAATCATCGTTCTTATAGTTACTAGTTAGTTAAATAAACATACATAAAACTTGAATATAACATAAAATATAAATAAAAGATATTATAATAAAAAAATTTTTTTTTACAAGGTTGGGGGAATGGTCTTAAAAGACTTCCCTTTTATATTCTTTGGCGGTCTCCATTGATCGTTAAAAGAAATATCGACATTTAAGTTGGGAGAAAAACAATCATTATCAAGATACAGAATCCAGGAGTACGACTAATCATGTAGAAATTTAAAGTTTTAAAGGTTTAGTACAGAAAATAAATGTCAAACAAGCAACCCAAACATCAAAATCAGTCGTCTCAAGCACCTATTCCCGTGGAAGGGAAGTTTCAACCATTTTGTTCTCAAGCTGTCAACGGTCGACTATAAAATGACTGAACACGTTGTCACGTTTTCATTTTAACTGTGTTCGTCTCCCTATTTTAATCTTTAAGGGTATATAAAATATAAGATCTGTTTTTTTGTTTTTTAATTTTTTAATAATTTTATTTTAAATAAAACTCTATTGTTTTCCCTACATAATGGGACGAACATAACGCAAGGTGACGGGACCTTAGGTCTCCAATAACTAATTTTACAAATGAAATTTCAACATTATGTAAGTACAGACATTATTAATAATTTTATTTCATTACTAATTACAAATTTCTTTCTTATTACAAAATTTCTCATAAAACAAATCACAAACAAAAATCTTTCTCTAACAAGATCTAGAATGTCCAAAAGATCCTTTTTATATATCCTGACGTATGATTTTCAAATAACGAATATCTTCCCTTTTTAAATTCGACCACAGATTGACAGTGTCTTTTCATAAACTTTGTTTTAAATATAACATTCCACTTTCAATTCCAATTTTAGCATGCTGATTACATTCAATTATTAATATCTTGTCAAAATATTTTTAAATAAAAAAAGCTCCATCAACGTCATTTTCCCCCAACAGTTTTCTCTCTACTGCTAATAATAACTGCAGCACTACTTTGGTCTCCTGAAGATGAAGGTTACTACCTTTGAAACATGTAGAGACAATTTAATTTTAAAATTGAGCCTTTAATAGCTCACTATTAAATTAGTGGAGAAAGACTTTTTGACTTTTTTTCCCCTTTCCCTAAATCTATTATTGCTTACGTATAAAAAAAGTATGACATATTAGAAAAAAATATAAACTAAAGTGAATAACTTTAATCTCAATAATATAATTGTTCTATGTGTCCTCCATTATTTTCAAAACATGACCGATGTCCCCTTTTCAATCTCTCCAAAGAATCTCTTACAATATTTTGGTCCTGGTTAAGTCTATTAATTTCATTTATAATTTTTTGCTGAATGTCCTCCAGACTTCTGTTGGGTCGTTGATAAACTACATTTTTTAAATGACCCCATAAAAATGTATCCATTGGCGTGATATCGGGGCTATTTGGTGGCCAATGAATTGTTCCGTTACGGCCAATCCACTGATTGTAACGCTCGTTTAGGTATGTTACCACTTCTCGAACTGCATGAGGCGGAGCACCATCCTGCTGCCAAATGATATTGTTGTAGGCTTGCAATGGCAACCTTTCCAAGAAATCCTCGATATCGTTATGAAGAAAATAGAGGTATCTTTGGCCTGTTAAAGAGCCACGATAAAATAGTGGTCCAATAATTCGATTTTCTAACATCCCACACCAAACATTAAGTGAGCTCCAACCTTGAAACTTTATCATTTCATATCTATGAGGGTTAACTGCTGCCCAGTATCTTGTATTTTTCCGATTGTATACCCCCGATGTTGTAAATGACGCTTCGTCACTCCATAGAATTTTATTATATAAATTATAATCTTCGTCTTGCTCTCTCATCAGCATTGAAGCAACAAATCGAAATCGCAGTTCTTTTTGAAGCTGTGTTAAGTATTGAACGGGAAGGATGCAATATGGTTTTAGACCACATTTTTTTAAAGTTCTGTGAACTGTTCCATAGCTTACTCTCCGGAGCCCTGGACCATACCTTACTTCTCGTACCGCTTGCGGAATAGATCTCTTCGGATTTATAGTAAAATATTGAACAATAGCTCGATCCCTTATATTCCGTCTTTTCATCTTTCTTGGCTTATCTTTCAATGTCTTACTTTCTTCAAATAGGGTCTTAATTCTGAGAATTGTATCCACTGTAATGTGTCTCTGGAAACTCTCAAAAAATGTTCTTTGTGTTTGTCGAGCATTCTCTCCACTTTTGTAATATAATTTTATTACATTTAGCCGTTCTTCTAAAGAATATTTCATTATTTGTAATTAATTCGTGAAAAATATATAGAAATTTGAAACTTGATTATTTTGTCTAACTGACGGACGCTTTAAAGCAGGTTAAAGGGTGAACAGGTGAAACGGGTATCCATCTATCAGGTATTAATCTTACGGTAGACGAACATTTTCCGAATTTAAAACTGAAGAAATTATATAATTATTAAAAATCCAACATTTTAGATCAAAATTTATATGAGAAATCGGATAAGCTCATTAAAAATACGGCATCCCATTTAAAAAAATATCAAAGTGACCCCTAGTACTTTTGTTTGATGTTCAATTGTTTTTTGCTGAAGATATTTGAATTCGCGGGAGAAAATGACTTAAGATGGCTATTACAGTTTTTTTATAAAAGTACAGGAAAAGTCAAAAAATCGCCTTGTCTAGTCTTGGTTGGATAACCCTGTACATTCATCGGTGTAACAAAAATTTCTCAAAAAATTCCTATTATTATTTGCTCTTTTCATTACCTCAAAACAGAATACCATTCTCCGTTCTTCATCACCATACCGTAGCTCTTGATATTTTTCATACTTGTAAGGAAAATATTTATGTTTTTTTAAAGTGCGCGACACTGTGGTTTGATGTTTTCCTACGGCTTGCCCAAGAATCCTCGTGCTAATCATTTTATTTTCCTCTACGTGTAGTAAAATATCAAGATCTCTATTATCCCTTTCTTCATCTCTATTGGCATTCTGAGTTGAGAAATTAAAATGTTATTTAATCCAGTGCCTTTGAACTCAAATTTACTAATTGATTTATCAGGGAATTGAACTGAAAACATTTCCCACACCACTCTTAAATTGTTTCCTGTATAATACCACTTAATCATAGTTACTTTTTCCTTAATGAAATTGCTCATATTTAGCTATAATTAGAGCGCCTTTAATAAAAATGTTGTCACTGACGCTACTTTTCGTTTTGTCAATGCCAAATAATAATTTGATGGTGTTTGCTGAATTACCTAAACTATGAAAATTTCGTAATTTTGCCGATACATTTAATTGAATAAGTTAGGATTGGGTTGCTAAAATTTATTCAAACTTGGCACATGGGTTTATTATATCGGCCTCTTCAAAACATTTTAATTCAATTTTTCTCTAAAATGTACAGGGGAGCCAATATATACCCATCTCAAAATTTACATGAGATTTCCTATGTTGAACTAAGTTATGCATCACCCGGTATAATTATTTCAATTTTGGTACACTGATTAGCTTTTGGAATATCTACAATAAACTGTCTAAATATCAGAGGCAGTATAGAGAGAGTTACTTTTTTTGCGGTACCAAAACTTTCACTCTTCTGAACTTACTATCTTTTTTGGATACCCTGTATAAGTGCTGGTATTAGATTTTGACTTACTGTTTCTTTCTTATTCTTTTTGATCCCTTCCATTTTTATCATATCTGTCATCGTTTTCTAGTTATTGGCGGAAATAGCCGTCGATGCAAACCAAGTAATAACCAAGTGACAAAATTAAAAAAAAAGTATTTGGCTGCTCATTATGACAGCTCATATTTTATTTTCCTTTCGTTAACTTTTTTGATGTTCAGTGTCAAATGATTTTGTTTAGTTCATGTTTTCAAAGTTAGTTAGAGATATTTAATGATGGTTGAGTTCACAAACCAAGAATTTGCCTAAATGCATTTAATTTATGGTCTTGGTAATTCTTTTGAAGCTAAGCTACTCTTGCGGCAGTATAATTCAAATCGAGTACAGCCGGATTCACAAACTTTTTGCACAGGTACACATTCTACATATTCGACTTTGCGATAATGGACCTTTCGAGAAATCCACTTATTTGCAAGGGGCACATCGCACTGTAAGAACTTGAAATTGAGGAAAAGCAGTCCTGATGATGTAGAAAACGAACCAGGTACAAGTACAAGTACAATTGCTGCAACTTTAAATATTTCAACTGCACCAGTTTGCAAAATTTTGATGGATTATTTGATGTATCCTTACCATATTCAGACAGTCTGCGCTCTTCTCCCACGCGATCTTCCACCCCGATTAAATTTTTGCCAGTGGTTCATTTAAGTGTTGGCCCAAAATCCTTTGTTCGGAAATAAAATTTTATTTAGTGATACAGCAAGTTTTTCTAAAAATTTCATCAGAAATTCTCCTAACGATCATTTTTGGGCAGAAGAGAATCCTAATGCGATAGTCGAAAGTCATTTCCAGTATCAGTTTACAGTAAATGTGTGGGCTGACATTATGTAGACTATTTGGTTAAATGGGCAATATTATCGTCAGTTTTTAGAAGATAAACTCCTGGTACTGTTAGATGAGGTACAACTTAAATTAAGAAAACTATTGTGGTTTCTGCCTGACGGTGCACCCTCACATTTCACTTTGGTGGTAAGAGAGTTTTCCAATCAACACATTGTTGGTGTATCAGACATCTATCCAGATAGAGGAATATTTGAGAAACAGATATATAGCTTTATGTGAAATAATTCGCAATACTCTTGGGATCTTCGAGAGAGTTCGCCAGTCTATGAGGCGAATAATTGATTTCTGCATATTAGGAAGCAAAAGTCTTTTTTAGCAGTTTTGATAATTTTTTTAGTTTGTCATATAATTTTAGAATTAAGCCGGCGTATATTTCCCAACATCGAAAAATCCTCGGAAAAATCTGTTCTTTCAAAAACTGAGATTTTAAAAACAAGCACACATTAGTATTGAATAGAAATTGACACGTGTTCATTTTTTATTTACAGTTATCCTCACGTCTCAAATTTGCAATATTTTTGTTTGTTTCTAAATTAAATACGATAAAAATGCAAGAGATTAAAAAAAAATCAGAAAAGAACGGTGAGTCAAATAATGATATAAGTATTTATACAGGGTATCCCAGAAATAAGTGCAGAAGAGTGAAAATGTTGGTAGCGCAAAAAATGTAACACTCTGTGAACTGCGTTTGACAATTTTATTTAAACATTTTATTCTAGAGATTTCAAAAACTAATAAGTATATTAAATTTTAAATAACTATTTTTTGAAAATATGGGAGAAAGACAAAAAAAACTAAAAAACAATTGAAGTTTTGACACCCTGTATATCAAAAATTAAGCCTTTTGGACCGCATCACTCCCTTAAATATATATCTACGTGACAAATACATTTTTTTATATTTTGTTTAAGAAAAGTTCTAAGTATCAGCCGCCATTTTGCAGCACCAGGTGTATTTACATAAATACATAAATTAAACACATAATATCAATAATACTAGAAATATAAAATAATTAATCATGAAAACACAAGAACAGGGACCAACCCGAACAATATTGCTTAATTAATTCACTTAAAAAGAAGAAGAGAGAAAGAGAAAGATAAATCGAAGTTATAGGTTTATGTATGACTTAAACAATCATAGAATAATATTTATGTAAAATATTAATCAATAATATACGAAAATTTACAAAATATTAAATTATTTAAATATATACAGGGTAGGCCAACAAGGGCGCGTCGGTCAATAGTTGCTAAACCGTTGATCTTATGGGAAAATTTTCTTAATAAAACTTATAACGTTTCGCCTCTGCTATAATCTGAAATTATTTTTAAAAATACAGGGTGTCTCAAAAAAGAGTAATACCAAAAATTATATTTTTGTTAAATGGAATACCCTACATCTTAGAATATTTTTGAATTTTACATGAAATAGCCATTATTTTTTAATAAATGCATTATAAGTCTAAACCTAATAATTTCCGAGATATCGACTTTTGAAAAATGACATCTTTTGAAATTTGACAGCTTCTAGGCTTGTAACGGTACATCTTTGAGTAAAACGGCTTGCATGTCCCTATCTTACTTTTTTATTATCTTCCCAGAAACATCAACTTCCGGTTAAACCGAACGTACTGTATTTCCGGCCTTTGAGTTACATCCGGTTTAACCGAAAGTTGACACTTTTAGGAAGAGAATAAGAAACTAAGATAGGGACATGTAAGCCGTTTTACTCTAAGACGCACCGTTAGAAAGCTAGAAGCTGTCAAAGTTCAAAACTATCATTTTTCAAAAGTCGATATCTCGGAAATTATTAGGTTTAGACTTATAATGCACTTATTAAAAAATAATGGCTATTTCCTGTAAAATCAAAAATATTCTAAGATGTAGGGTATTCCATTTAACAAAAATATAGTTTTTGGTATTACTCTTTTTTGAGACACCCTGTATACTTGAAAATAATTTTAGGTTATAGCAGAGGCGAAACGTTATAAGTTTTATAAAAAAAATTTTCTCATAAGTTCAACAGTTTAGCATCTAGTGACCGACGCGCCCTTGTTGGCCCACCCTGTATACATTAAAAATGAAGAAATGGCTTTCTATAATATTTTTACACCCCAAGTAAAACAGTAATAAATTAGAAAATAAGTACGTTTAACTTTTTGCTGACAATAGATTTATATTTATTCATATTTTTCAATAAAAATACATTTTATTAAAATATTTGCACACAAATCATCAATAGGTATAGTTCCAATCCCAATTCAATGCTATGATAAACAAACTGAATATATTAACCTGCTATTTTTATTTCAATTTTTGAGTTGCGTACCTATTTTTGAATTTATTTCCGGGGAATTGTATAACAATATGCATCAGGTATACCAAATATTTGAAACAAACAAAGGGGATTATTTGTATTTTATCACGTTCAAAAGTTATTCTGCACGTTTCTCAAGGACTAATATTTCATAAAGATTGGCCAGCAACTTCGCAATATTCTTTCACCCTAAACGATAAATAAATAAAGTATACTTCCGAAAAAGGAAACACAATACGAGGGTTAAAATATACCAGTGCATGCAATTGTGTTAAAGAATGGTGGAGGCTCACAAATTGAAAAAACGGATTTTAATCTAATAAAAATACTGAAATGCAATATTTCTTACTTATAATGCTTAAACATAGCGCCAAATAATTTAAGTCGACGCATCAGGTAAAAAGAAGAAAAATACCTGATCAAGAAATTAAAACAATATTTTTTCAATTGAGGACGCAACAAAAAATGTATCTGCTCAAATTGTAATGACGATTTTGGTAATCAATGGACAAAATATGTGTCATTATTTAGCTAGTTATCCCTTCAAGGTGATGCATTTGGTTGTTTAGAAGACACATATGAGGACGATGAGAAGGCAAGGGAACGAGGTATAAAAGCATTAATACTACCCAAAACAAAGAAAAAACAGAGAGGAAATCCTTTTTGCAGAATTTGATTTTCGAAATTATTAAATAAGCCAACACTTATTTTTCCGCAATAAAAAATATTCTGATGATTTCCCCCAGTAGCGCAATCTTGTTCCACAAACAGATTTAGCACCTTAAGACGTGTCAAACATATCAGTAGGATTATTTTAGGTTAGTTTAGGTTGTTTATAATTACTTTTTATAATTTAATAATAATAGAAGACCGTTTATATGGGGTATGCCCAATAAACGTTTACAATACACTGCGACTACAAGAAAAAAGTAGAAGATAGTATTAGAGCTTTCAGAAAACTTTGTAACATTGGTACTTTCAGGTTGTTCCGGTTATGTTTTATTTTGTGTCATAGAACCGCAAGTCCGTAGATCTACCTCCGTGTGTATGTTATGTTCTCTCGGATATGGTTTATTCTCTTGTGACCTTTTTGGTGGGTTCTTGGGTTTGACGGAGAACTGTCATCGGTGTTATTCGTTCAAACAAAATTCTGACGTCTGGTCAGACCTTTAGCCCTTATGGGAAAATTCGGGAAATCTTTCCCCCTCTCTGTGTTTTCCACATGAAATCTTAATTAAGGCACATATATTGTTAGTTCACAAGGTAGATTTTCGTGAGATATCGATATTTTTGAGAGTTTTTTGCCATTTAACCTAAAACTCCATACCTTTTTTTTAGACCAGAATTATTCCTCTCTGTACTACACGTTAGTTCCCTTTACGTTGTCATTCCAGTAACTACTTTTACGGCCAACTGAGTTTGGGCTCTTGGATTTTCAACCTATGTAGTTGCGGCATTTGTAATGCCTATTTACCTACGTTTCTGAGCAGCAGCACGGGGCTATCCCTTAAAAGGACCAACTGCCTCCAGGGGGACCGTGCGATAAGAAATGAAATGCTTGAAATAAAGATTGTAGCGCCTTTGTAACTTTCCCATAACTTCTTACCATGTGAATATATAAAAATTTTTTTTGCATTCGTTTTATAACATAGTCGTATTGAAACAAATAGGTATGCGGTAAATATCAAATTTAGAATGCGCAATATACAGGGTGTTTGAGAAGTATGGTACATAACTAAAGGGGGTGATTCCTTATGATACTCTAAGAGCAAAAGTTCATTTTAACATGTGTCCGGAGTTGCCCCATTTTTGATATGCAGGATGTTAAAGTTTTTACAAAAAAACATCAGTTTTTATAATTCTTTTACATATCCTTTTCCCGATTTTATTGAAATTTGGTACAGTAATTCATAATGATAATCAGCTTGAACTAGATAAAAGTTACCAAGTCCAGTGACGTCCCGGTGAGCACCTTAACAAATAATATTAATAAGAAAATGTACGCCACTGACTTTGTCTAATTTTGATATTTTTTTTTCGGATACACCAACTAATAGTACAACGTTTCTTGTTCCTTGAATTGTTTTCATGTCTTGCTTCGTTTTCGAGAGAAAAAATAAAAATATCTTTATTGCACAGGTCAAAAAAAAATACTATGTATTTCAAGGTTAATTAAAACATTTAAATTAAAAATAATTTTTTTTCTTAAATAATGATACAAAAAAGAATGCAACATTTAATCAACGCAAATGTTGAAAATGGCCATCTTCTGATAAACCGCATGATTGCAATCGACTTACCATTGATTCTCTTACACGTTCAAAAATGCCTGCATTATTTTGTATCGCATTGCAACTTTCAATAATTCGAATTCTTAAGTCGTATTCAACTATTACAGGCGTCTTGTATACAAGAGACTTTAGGTCACCCTATAAATATTAGTCTAGAGAATTCATCTCGGGACTGCCAGCTGGCCAACCTTGAGGACCTGCGGGTCCAATCTAGCAATTAGGAAAAGTGTTGTCGAGGTATTGACGAACAACTAGGCTAAAATGAGCTGGGACGCCGTCGTGCATGAATCATATATTGGTTCTTATTTGTAGAAGTACGTCTTCCAACAGAACGTCAAGTTCTTCAGATAGAAACTGCGTATAGGAGTTTCCAATCAATCGATGTGGTGAAAAGTAAGGTCCAATAAGATAGTCGCCAATGGTCCCTGCCCATACATTCACCAAAAATTGTTGCTGAAAACAGCCTTCACTAATTTTATGAGGATTATAGTCCCCGCAAAAATTTTTCTTATGAAAATTCATAATAGCTTCTCTTGAAAATGAGGCCTCATCAATAAATAAAATGTTCGGTAAAAAATTGTTGTTATGTACTACTGTATGCAGCAATTACCTACTAAAATTAAACCTTGGCTGAAAATCACGGGGAAGCAGAACTTGCACACGTTGAATATGGTATGTATATAGTTGATAAAGATGCAAAACCCTCCAAACAGGTGATGCACTTGTTTGAAGTTGCACTGCTACCTTCCTGAAATTAGTTGAGGGATCATCTTCTATCTCTCGAGGTATGGCCTCTTCTAACTCAGGTGTGGTTACTGTTTCAGGTCTGTCAGGAAGTTCCATACTACGTTTAAAACTCCTACTCTCGCTCAATCTTACATATAGCTGTCTGAATGTTGTGGTACAGGGTAGTACTCTGTTTGGATAACGTTCCTGATAAATTCGCCGAGCTTCTTCAGCATCTGGGTCATTTCAGCGTCAGTAAAGTTATTCATTTTTGACTTGTTATTGATAAAACAGGTAAATTGGACATTAAAACTTACCTTTATCTCATATTTTAGTTGACTTTGAAATACATTTTATTATTTTTTGCACATGCAATAAAGTGGTTTTTATTTTTTCTCTCTCTGGCCATTTGGTTTCAATCAGAGCCATTGACTTAATACACACACACACACACACATTCTTTCTCTCGAAAACTAGATACGAAAACACTTTAAGGATCAAAAAAGTTGTATTATTAGTTGACAAATCCGAAAAAGAAATATTAAAATCAAAAAAAGGCAGTGGCGTACAATTTCTTGTCAATAATATTCGTTAAGGTGCTCCCCGGGACGACACTAGACTTAATAAATTTGATCTCGTTAGGGCTAATTAATTTCTTCGGAATTACGAGTTTTTAGTTCGTGGATTTTATGCAGACGCCTCTTGTACCTACACTTTTCCTTTTAGATATCCCCAGAGGAGAAAATCAGGAGCGGGTCAAATCGGGGGAATTAGCAGGCCATGTAACGTGTTCCGTATGGGCTATGGCACCGTCTTGTCGACACTAAAATATGGTTTTGCCAAACGTTCCGTAACTGGTCTTAAGAATGTCTCTAACACGTCAAAAAACACGAAGAAATATTGTCCTAGGATAACAAAGGTCGAAACACCACAATACACTGTGGCCTCTTGATTATAATAGAGTATTTTATGAAGCTGTTGTGGCTTTACCTCAGACTGGTAGCGATAATTTTGTTTGTTGACATACCCGGTTAAATGAGCTTCGTCTGACATCATCAAGAAGCTTAATTAATTTTCGTCATTTCAAAACTTGCAGAAATCGTGTACAGTAATGCGAACAGGTTTATCAACTGTTACTTCCTATTGGGCGAGATATGTGGTTAGATCGAAGCACGGTGCAAAGGGGAAGAGAGCCAAGATGGCTTGGTGAAGCAAGTGTGCTCTTACGCACATTCCAAGTTTTAAGTCCTTTTTGAGGCAATAGTGCATCCCAAGATGGCTCCGTGAAGCAAATGCTCCACGAGTTTAAGGCCTTTTCAGGCAATTAAGTAGCCTTTCACGATGGCTCCGTGAAGCCAGTGCTGTTCCGTGTGCTCCACGAATTGAAGGCCTTGTTGGGCAATCAAGTAGTCTTCCAAGAAGGCTCGGTGAAGCAAGTGTACTCTTACGCGCGCTTCAGATTTTGAGGCATTTTAAGCAATTAAGTAGCGCATCTCAAGATGGCTCCGTGAAGTAAGAACTTTGACGTGCGCTCCGCGATTTTAGGGTATTTTTGGCCAATTAAACAGTACATTCCAAGATGGCTCCGTAAAGCAAATGCTGTTATGCACGCTACACGATATTAAGGCCCTTTTGGGAAATTAGTGGCTTCTTTTTAAGTAAAACTAAGCAGCTAGCGATTCCTCGTTATCTGACATACGAAATAAAACTCCCTACGACACCCGGGCACTTTTGTTATGTACTTTCAAGTGATAGTTAGAAAAGAAATATATAAAAGCAGTTAGTAATATAACGTTAAGTATCGACCAGTGTCTTTGTCGTGAATCCTTGTAATATGCTATCATAATCTGCAATAAGGAAAAAAACACAAGCGTTTAAGTAAACCATTGTTTTAATCAAAGGTAGGAGAAAATTAACGAACCAGTGAGCAATCCTATAGGCCACGCAGTAAAGATTAATGTCACCACTAGGAAATTAACCCAGTGCGCCATCATTGTTTGGTCATTATTTATTTTTCTCACAACGTTTCAACTGGTAAGCATCTCCAGTCGTCTTCAGGTGAATAGTGTGTTCATTTGTGTGTTATTATTGACTCAGTATGTAATGTAGTATTTCGTTGAAATTATATTAAAAAAAGTAGTGATCCCAGAACCGAGCCTCCTATGTTAGTATCCTTACATACCGAATACTCGTCCTCAATTTTGTGGTTCCCGACTGTTAATACTTTTTACAATCAAAGAATAATTCGCATTTTTTTAAGGGATCTGACGTTAGCAGCCTAAACTTTCCCTTTTTTCGATGATTAACATTACTTCTAATTAACATTCTAATGGCAGTCTTTCTGCCTACGGTATTTGTATAATTATATAATACAGTGGTACCTTTGTTGGGTAGTGTAGTTTGTCCGGGACTGTATTTTAATTATTGAATTCTTTAGTTATTTCATGCTGCGTTAAAAGCGGATGTAAAAGTTTCCTAAATGGTTCAGCGTAACACATGTTGATTTTAAACTACAATAAACAACAAATATAATGGCGCTTTATTTTTAAACCCTTACAGAATTTCAGATTAATTTATCATTTTATTTCCATTCGAATAAGCCTGTTTATTTTTTAATTTAAAGGTATTTAATTAGACTCAAAGGGGTATATTTTTATTTTTGAGATAAATTTGAAACGAGTTTAACAAGGGTTGTGAGTTCTAAAAATGCGAATGCACGATGGAAAATCAATGAGCAACTTCATTTATAAAAAATAAATACTTTATCTTTTAGCACGAATATTAGCAGACTTTTAAGACTAGTTGCTAGAAATAAAAATGTCACTAGTATTAGCTATGGTTGCTGTGGCCACCTAATAGCCCAGACCTTAATCCACTAGTTCGCTTCTTTGGGGTTATAAAGATAAAATATTTAAACGGATCATAGAAAATTCTAATCACCTTCAAAACGGGATTATGGCTTCAATTCGAATTTTATCACAAATGTTGTAGAAAAAAACAAAAAAATAACTACTTAAATCTGTTGAAGAAGATGGTGGCCCAGTTGAACATCTTTATACAGGGTGGGGACTTTAACTGGAATAAATTCGCTAGAACTTTGTGAGAAATGGAAAAACACGTCGATTGAGATTTTCTTAAGTTACATTTCGACACCAAGAATTTTTCTTTTTACTTTAATGGCTCCTACTATTATAAATGGAGTACAAGGTGTCCAGTTTTCGATGGTTTTACGGGGTATCTCCGTTATTAGTTAAGATAGAAGGCTACGGTTTTGGCAGCACTATGCTACATTTTTGTGAAACGAAAGATGCCGCAATCAAAACTTTTCTAGTCCTCCTTGTTTTTGATATACGGGATGCTTTTGCAAATTTTACATTTTGGGACACACCCCATATTTAGGTTACCCTGTAGCTTATAAAAGAGAAAACAAATGTTCTTTTTGTAGTTTGTTACGTAGAGTCCAGTGACGTACTCAGATCTTATCTACGTTCAATATTTTCAAATAATATAATTTAGTTTATAATAAGCTTGTCAGAAGTATATGTATAATACCTTATTTTTATTTTTAATATTAAGCACGAAATTTACGTTTTATTAAAAAATATACATTTTTGTTAGTGGGCCATGACGGGTAATTAAAAAAAACTATTACTGGTATGATAACACTGGGGAACAGCAAAAATGTTTCCGAGACCAAAGTAGCAAAATCTTACTTATTTTCTTATACTAACTAACAACCTCTCTTGCAAAAGTCTTAAGTTGGGTCAGGTTTTATAGATCCATGCTAATTATGATAATTACCTACCTGCCCGTAATGTGTGGAAAAATTCGACTATTAAATGACAAGTACCTGGATTTATTATACCAGGTGTACTTTATAAGGGTTTAAATACCTATAACATAAATCCTAAATTGTTAGTTAGTAGTATCTCAACCACCAGTTGATTGAGAGCTGTTCGTATTTGAGAAATTAGAGAGTCTTGAGCAACATGTCGCGAGTTTGTTTAAATAAGCCGGATCATTTTTGTTATATAAGTGGGGAAGTGACTTTTGTGAAACGTACACTTAGCCCTTTAATACAAAAAGCTGTATAATTGGGCTCCCCATATCTGCTGCTACAAATGTGCGTCCAACATTCGCGGCTGGCTAAGTGGAAAAAAGCGCAAAATGCCCTTTGCTGTTGCTACGATCTGGCGAGAACCGAAAGATCACGTTACTGACTGTTACTTTTGTTTGACACCTCCCATCAAAAAAGGCTTTTCAGAGAAAAAAAGGTCTGCCATACAGTATCCAAAATTACAATCCGCCATACTTCCGGTGCCTCATAGTGACGAGTTGTCTGTACCTAATCCACCTCAGGAATATAGCCTTGATTCTGATGATGATCCAGTGAATTCAAACGGTAGTGTACTGAAAAATGTCGCCGGTCCATTAACCTCGCAAGACTCCGATTTTGTCTGTGAACTTCCCAGTATTGGGATTGGATAAGGGATTTGGAATTGCCTAAGAAACAATCTGAACTATTGGCCTCTCGATTGCGACAATGGAGAACTTACTTCATTAGTAGTAGACAAGAAAGGCCGCTTATTTAAAAAAAAAGTTGCCTAGAATCAGTGACACTAAAATTAAATAGGGAATATTTGTGAGT
Source organism: Polydrusus tereticollis (assembly GCA_963920685.1). NCBI lineage: Eukaryota > Metazoa > Arthropoda > Insecta > Coleoptera > Curculionidae > Polydrusus > Polydrusus tereticollis. The sequence goes on along the minus strand of OY987329.1, from coordinate 79,774,726 downwards.
CCCCAGACTAGGAAACTTTTCCGAGGTCCGCAATTCGATTCCACACTTGAAAGGAAGGAAAAGGACGCTTGGAATGCCTTTAAAATGGTTGCAACCAATTTTCTGGAAAACATGAAAGCAGAAAACTATGAAGACCTAGTTGCCCAACTTCTTTTATGTTACCAAAACCTAGGGTGTAATATGTCTTCGAAAATTCATCTCCTGGATTTTCATCTGGATTACTTTCCGAAAAATTGTGGTGCTGTAAGTGACGAGCACGGTGAGAGGTTCCACCAGGATATTTCAAACATGGAAAGAAGGTATCAGGGAAAATGTGTTAGCCGACTACTGTTGGACTATTATGAGAGATGCCCCCGAGGCTGCTTTTAAAAGACAGGCTAGGAAGCGTAAAATGAGTATCTAAACTTTAGACTCACTGATAAAAATGTGCTATTTAATTGCTATTGTTAAACCAACAATATTGTTTGTATGTTTGTTGTAAATGCTTATAAATTAAAATGTTCATTGTATACAGGGTGAGGATTTTAAAGTGTTACAACGCAATATCTGAAAAACGGCTATAAATATTTTAGTCAAATTTTGGGACGTGGATAGGGAGGTTGGGGGACAAATTTTAAAATATTTTTGATATTTACCCCCCCTCCAGATTTGATGTGGCTAGTGACAAATTTGAAATGTCAAATGGAAAGGTATTTTTTTTTTTGATAATTCGATTCCTCGTCAATAACTACGTAAGTGAGCAGAAAATTGTTACATTTGCTCTACTAGTTGCTTAGTTACGAATTTTTCAATAAATAAAATAGGAATACTTAAAAATGATAATTCCTTAAAAAATCTAACGACGATCATGCTTCAAAAGGTGTTCGAAATGACCCCCATCCATTTCTAAACATTTTGCAATTCTTTTTTGACATGAGTTGCGCACGCGAGTTAACATTTGAGGCGTTACTAAATTACATGCTTGTTGAATACGATCTTTCATGTTTTCTGGTGTGGTCGGTGGTGTAGCCATAACTTTCTCTTTTATAAATCCCCACAAGAAAAAATCTAATGGGGTTAAATCTGGTGACCTTGCAGGCCAATTTACAGGACCACCACGACCAATCCATCTGTTTCCAAACATTTCATTTAGTGTATCTCGAGCTTGTCGGGCAAAATGTGGCGGAGCACCATCTTGCTGAAACCATAGTTCTTGTTGATTTCCATTATTATTCAGAAGTTGTGGCAAATCGGTTTGTAAAAAATTATTATACATTTCTCCATTTAGGTGACGGTCAAAAAAATGTGGTCCAATGACTCTATCTCCGACTATGCCACACCAGGTATTAACCGACCAAGGATGTTGGTTTGGCAGAAATCTCATCCAGTGAGGATTTTGAGGTGCCCAATAGTGTAAATTGTGCCGGTTGACCTTAAATTAAGAAAAGCAAAATTGATTGAATCAGTATAAAATTAAAAATAAATCTAAATGTATGTGAATATTCTCTAAACACCCGTTAACGGGTGTTTAGATATGTATTTATGTATGTACACCCATCAAGTAGTGGATTACATATTTTTGATTATTAAAAGTTACATTAATCCATATTGATTTAAATAATTACCTGACCACAATTGGTAAATGTAGCTTCGTCAGAAAATACTATCTTTCTTAAAAATGCATTGTTTTCGTGAATTAAAGTTTGTAACCACGTACAAAATGTAATCCTATTTTGAAAGTCTTGGCCATACAATTCCTGATGAATAGTTATGTGGTAAGGGTGAAAATTGTGCTTGTGTAAAATAGCCAGTACCGATTTTTGGCACATTCCTGAATCACGAGCAAATTCCCTTGAACCAACATGAGGATTTACAGCTATTACACCCAACACTCCAACGGCCATATCGTCATTAGTTTTTGTTTGTCTTCTAACTCTGTTCTTATTTTTTAGGATTCCCGTGCTGCGGCCTCGATCTTCTAATCGCTTAAATGCCATATGAGATTTTTGAATGGCGGGAAACCTAACAGTCCACAATTGCGCCGCTTCCCGGTAGTTTTTTCTACATTCTCCCAGAATTAACAACATGTCTATTTCAATGTCATAAGATTGTTCCATAATTGCACTGAATAATGAACTTTATCAGATTATCACTACTTGTCAAAGTCAAAAGTGGTTTCCTAGGATACAACATAATTAAAGGTTTGGATAAACAATAATCATAGGTGTCATGATTTAAAATGTGTAGTTTTAAGTATTCCTATTTTATTTATTGAAAAATTCGTAACTAAGCAACTAGTAGAGCAAATGTAACAATTTTCTGCTCACTTACGTAGTTATTGACGAGGAATCGAATTATCAAAAAAAAAAATACCTTTCCATTTGACATTTCAAATTTGTCACTAGCCACATCAAATCTGGAGGGGGGGTAAATATCAAAAATATTTTAAAATTTGTCCCCCAACCTCCCTATCCACGTCCCAAAATTTGACTAAAATATTTATAGCCGTTTTTCAGATATTGCGTTGTAACACTTTAAAATCCTCACCCTGTATGCCTATAAATTAAAATTTTGTAACAATTAATTCAGATTTTTTTTACGAGCCAACTAAAATCTTTAATAGGTATTTTTAAATTACTTGGGTGTAGTTCAATAACAAAAAATAGGTTTTGTTCCGGAAACAAAAAAAAAGTTGAAATTTGTTCCCCAGTGTAATTACTGCAGAAGAAATATATTGTGGACTCCTTATTCTAATTAGCAGTTATATATCAGTAAAAATAATAACAATGCACAAATCGAGTTGTGTTTTGCTACGTAAAACATTAGAAACAAAAGCTGAAAATTTATACAACTTTCCTATAAATTGCTCAAATTGTTCTCCATTATGCCTTAGACATGTTTCACACATAGTTCTTATTCGCCTTAATGAATTAAAAATAATAAAATGCCATGTTAAACAACTTTTTACAGAAATAAAAAATAAACTTAGAAAATCAAACAAATACCGGTAATATTTGACAATAATCCGTAATGGCGCATTTACAGAATTTGGTTTTCTGTCATGGCTATCCGTGATTGGCCATGGCATAGCCTTCTATACGAAAAATGATTTACCTTTACAAAAAATAATGTTAAAACTATCCCTTTTAGAAAAAAATAAATATGGACTATTATATATTTTTGAAAAGTTCTTAAAAAGAGAGATAAGAGGAAGAAATAATATATAGGTTATCCCATTTGAAAAAAACAAAAGTTTGGGTTATAAATCAATAACAAAACATTTCAGAAAAAAATTAACTACGCCACTGAATTCTATATAAAAACTCTATAATAACTCATTTTTGTCTTATTGATAAGCTATCAAATAATCGAGATACAGGGGTATAGGTTATCCCATTTGAAAAAAACAAAAGTTTGGGTCATAAATCAATAACAAAACATTTCAGAAAAAAATTAACTACGCCACTGAATTCTATATAAAAACTCTATAATAACTCATTTTTGTCTTATTGATAAGCTATCAAATAATCGAGATACAGGGAAGCGTCAAAAAATTATAAATTATCAAGAAACTGAAAGGGCTATGAAAATTTCGTTTGTGGCAATGAAAGTTTTATAAAATAATAGAGTAGTAACCCGCAAACCTCATCTTTCTATATTTTATAATAAGGGAACTGATATATGAGAGCAGACGAAAACTGGACACCCTGTAAAAGAAGATCATACTGTGGGACTTTGGTCAATCGAAAAGAGCGCAGAATGACTTTTTGCGAGTGGTTTACTAGGTAATGCGACAAAAACCGTCATTTTCACAGTAATGTTCTCTAGACAGACGAAAGTTATTTTTCTAATAATAGCATCTTTAACAGAAAAAACTTCATTATTGGTCTACTCAAAATGAAAATCCAGTTCATACATCCAGATATCAACATCGTTTTGGATTTAATAATTTATGAAGGAACACTAAATTAGGAAAGATATGGACAATTTTTAGGAAACGACATCGAAAATATTTTTGACGACCTTCCTCTAGCAGTAATCAAAAATATGTACTTTCAATAAGATGGGGGCTCCTTCTCATAATTCCAGAAATAATATGGAATATTTAAGAAAACGCTTTCAAAACAATTTAATTTCCACTTGTGGTCCCATAAAGTGGCCTCTGCGATCCCCAGATATTACACTGATGAACTTTCTTTTGGGGGGGATTCCTTCGCATTGAAGTTTACTGGAATACTTTCAAAATAATGATGAGTTAGAGGCAACAGTTTGAGCCGCAATAGGAAGAACTCCAGAAGTAGCAATTATGGAAGAAATGTTTGGAGAGTGAAGGCGGAATTTTTTGAAAATGAAAAATATTTTCTATTATAAAATTAAAAAAAAAAACGCAAAATTAATTAATACCTATTTGTTATTTTTATTTATTCTGACTACGTTACTAATATAATATAGTTTGTAGCAAGTCTTACAAAATAAAACAAAATTAAAAATTCAGAACAACAGTAAGTACAGTTAAAAAATAGAGAATAAGAAAATAACACAAGAAACAAAACAAAAAGCAATGTTACTAACAAAAAAATTAAATTAAAAGAGCAATATAAAGTCTTGAGTCAGATGGTCAAGGTACGGGCTTCTTGAACGAACTCCTCAATGGAGTAATAAGCCTTCTCAATTAAAATTTCCTTTAGCTTATTCTTAAAACGATCATTCCCCAAATTCTTCAAGTCCAAGGGTAGGATATTGTATAGGTGAATCTGTATTGAATTTTTTTTAGATTTAGATAGTCTGAAATTTGGTTCAATTAAGAGATTAGCAGAGCGAGTGCGATAATTGTGGTTCTCCGCATGAGTCCGAAACTGATGCCTCCCTCTATGCACTTCCAATAGCTGATAGAATATATAGATGGAAGGGAGTGTCAAAATCTCTGTTTTCCTGAAAAGTGGTCTACAGTGGTCAATTATACCAGCACCACAAAGAACCCTAACTGCTCGCTTGGAGTTTAAATACTCTCCCTGCACTAGAAGAATATCCCCACAAGGTCACTCCATACACAAGGCGAGAGTGAAACAGTGCAAAGTAGGCATTCCTAAGGATATTCCCAGAAAAACAACGTTGGAGCCGCCTCAGAAGAAACACCACGCTGGAGAGTCCTCCACACAAGAAGTCAACATGACAAGCCCATGTCAAAGAACTATCCAGCATGATGCCGAGCATCCTGACCGGTCGAGCATTGGCGTTAGCAAAAACGGAAAATTCGAGGGTTTGAGATTTATCCGGATTGCACTTCAAGAAATTTGAAGAAAAACATGTATCAGCCCTTGACATAGCCCGATTTAGTTCCACTTCCAAGCTGGATTCCTTGGAACAAGATACGCAAATGGTGGAATCGTCTGCATAAAGTGAACATCTGAGGGGCTGCATGAAGCTGAAGAAGTCATTAACGTATATTATAAATAATAACGGTCCCAAAACAGACCCTTGTGGGACACCATGCCTCACTGATCGATAGTGAGAACGTCCCGAACAAAGCTCAACACACTGCTCTCGACCATCCAAATATGAAGCCAAAAGGGACAAGGGTACACCCCTGACGCCGTAACGCTCCAACTTCTGCAACAAGAGAGAATGACTGACACAATCAAATGCCTTGGTTAGGTCACAAAGCGTTACAGCTGACTGTTTCCTCTTCTCAAGACACTCAACTATGCCACCCACAACCTCAGTCACCGCCATGATCGTAGAGCATCCCCGGCGAAATCCAAACTGACTGTTATTCAGCAAATTATTAACCTCAAAGAAGTTGCAGAGTCTACTCTTTAATATCATCTCAAAGACCTTTGAAATGTATGGGATGATTAAAATAGGGCGATAACTATCAGGAACATCCACATCACCGGACTTGAGCAAAGGCACCACCTTAGATAACTTAAAACAATCGGGAAATATCCCCGCCCCCATACACTCATTGAACAGTTCCGAGACTGGGAGACTTATGAGGTCACCTACCGACTTCAATACGGCGCTATTAACATCATAGACGTCTGTGGCACATGAGTTCTTTATAGAGGCAATGGCATCGGCTACCTCCAAAGGTGTCACTCCATGCAAAAAAAAGGTTCTGTTATGAATCTGAATGGTCGAAGTCATGTTATACCTATCAAGATCCACCCTAGGCAAGGTTTTTATTATTTCATCCGCTATTCTCGTGAAAAAATCATTAAAGCAATTCGGGTCAGCATTAACAGAGTTAACATTATTTCTTGAAGCGTTACGCTTATAATTTATCAATCTCCAGGCCGCTCTAGAAGGATTATTGGACCCCAACATAAAGCGTTCGTAGGCTTTACTTTTTGCTGCTACAAGAGCACGTCTATAATCCTTTCGCAAAGCTCGGTAAACAGCCACAGCCTCAGGATATTGAGCACTCTCAGAAAAAATTAATACTGCGTCCAAAATATGTCTCATACGCCTTAACTCATCCGTAAACCACTTAACAGGTCCCCTTTTATGGGGATTGTGGATTCTTTTTAAAGGAAAATTGCGTTCGACTAGAGCTGCAAAATTGTCGGTAAAAGATTTAGAGAGATATTGTAAATTTGAGTCGGCGCAAGGCAGCCAATCCATCAAGCTAACCATCCTGCGAAAGCCCTCAAGACACTGTGAATTATAAGATCGCCTCCACAGCGGCGTGGTGCAAATCCTTTCGCTCATCACTGTTTCAAACATTATACCCCTGTGGTCAGATAAGTGAGGCTCCACCACATTAACGCAATACAATTCCTGCGAGATATTGGTGATAACATTATCAATACATGTCGAAGCCGTGCCGAAGACGCGCGTTGGCTCATGCACACAAGGATGTAAACCAAATGAAGAGAAAACACCAGCAAGGTTAGTTCGCCGCGGTGAACCTTCCAGAAAGTTTATGTTGAAGTCACCAAGTAACATTACATTCTTATATTTGGCAGTCAGATCATGCAACATTCGTTCCAACCGCACAAGAAAAACATCGAACTTACCAGTACATGATCTGTAGAGAGCAACAACGGCCAGACTTGAACCTGGCACCGAAACCCCACAGAGTTCAGCATCCATCTCACACGCAAACTCATCCAAATTTATAGGCTTAGTTATAATACCAGATCTCACAAAAATCGCAACGCCACCATGTTTATTATTAGATCTGCAAAAGGACGATCTTAGTTTAAAATCACCCAAGTTAATTGACTTCATGCTCTCATACTTTAACCAATGTTCCGCTATACAGACGAAGGGACAATTAATATTATTAAGATATGCAATTAGTTCATTAACCTTATTTGACATAGATTGAATATTAATAAAAAATACATTGACCATCTGACTCTGTCTTTGCTTCGCAGCAGACAAGCTTTTACAGCGCTTAGTTTTAGTCACTTGTCGTATAACATCTTGTCCGAAAAAAGGATTGATTCAAACAATGATCCACGGTGTGATTGGCGTGGTCACTATTACTGTCCTTTAGATGATTACACGTTGAAACGTCATCCAGGCGGAGTTTGTCACACTGCACATCAGTTCCCATTATTTATATAGATGTATTAGATAAGCTTCTATAATTTCTGAATTGGTCATACGTTTCTAATGGTTCATGTTTAATATTTATGCATTTGAGAATTAACATAATGTAAAATAAAAAAAAAATTGTGTTTAAAGTCAACTACTTGAAAACAAAAAAGAAACTATGGGGTTATTTAATCCGAAACGTCTAATAAAAAATAAGTGTGATATGTCGTTGGATTCAGAATAAAATGTTTGGACAATTAAAAAAAAAAACAACTAGCCTAGGTTAGTTGTGGGTTGCGAAAAGCGAAATGTCGGATTGAAAACTTAATTAAACCTTGTCGTAGAGGATGTATGTATGTATGTATGTATGTTTGTTTTATGGCTCTGGTTGAAGCCAGCATCTCTCCTTATTTTATTTTTCTTCTAAAAATTTTCCGAAATTTTTGCTTTAGGTATTAGGTATACATTATAACTTTAACTTGTCATACATATTTCACTTCCATCTATATATTTTCATATACGAATTTATATAACTTAATGTTTTTTTCCCCTTTTTCCTTTTTCTTCTTTTTTTTTATATTTTTGTTTTTTGTGTATTTTAAGGTTTTTTTTTGTGGTACTAATTTTATGTTTGTTTTTTTTTCTTTTGTTTCTTTTGTTTCTTTTGTTTTTTTTTTTCAACAAATTATTACAATTTTTATCCTAACCTACTAAATTAAGTATTGGTCCTTTTATATTTTTATTTGTGCTTCTATTATAAACTGGTATAAGTATCTATACATTTTTATATTATTAAGTGAAAGTAAATGGTGTAGGTTATATGGCAATTCTACCACACCTGCTAATTACTAAAAAATGTAGTTCTATAATTTTTAAATCTCTCTCTCTCTCTCTCTGTAGCCGTCACAACCCTGGGTGGGTCTTGGCTGACTTCACAATTTGCCTTCATCGCTGTTTATCCATCATCATCTGCTCCGGGTTGACGATGTTTAGGATTTGCAGATCCGCTGACACATTATCTCTCCAGCGCAATATTGGTCTTCCTAACGAACGTTTGTTGACTGGTGCTTGCTCCCATACCAATTTCACCATACGATCGTGTTCCTGTCTTTTAACGTGGTTATTTAATTTTTAGTTTAATCTAATGCAATTGAAAATATAATGTTCTAAATCTCCCATTTCACCGCATTCACAATTTTCCTCAGTTTGCAAACCAATTCGTTTCATATGTTTAGGGTATAAGGCATGCATGCTTCGGGTACGTGAAATTGTTCTAACAAAATTTTTACTTTACTCCTTACAGAACCATGTTCTTTTACATATTATATTTGGAAACATATTTTTATAGGCTTGTCCCTTATCTGAGTTTATGTATTGCTCCTGCCAAGTATGTACCATTCTTTCTTTAGCTTGACTTACTATATCGCTATAAGGTATTTTAAAATTTGTTGGAGAGCCACTAATAGTAGCTTCTTTGGCGGCTTTGTCAACTAGTTCATTTTCGGGTATGCCTATATGGGCTCTAACCTTAAATTGACATATACATTTGCTATATCGCTAATCAGGTAATTAACAGGTGCAATATTCAAACAATCTGAAATTTTTATTAATGAGCTCTGACTGTCGGAAAAAATAACAAATTTATTGTTTTCATTAAAATCCCTACAATAGTTCAGTGATTCCAGGATAGCCCAGAGCTCAGCTGAATAAATTGAAGAACCATCGGGTAATTTAAATTATTCCACAGTTTTAGTTTATTTGTGATAGAAGGCACAGCGAATATTTGTTCAGACGATGCCCAAGTAGTGACTTGTTCTTCTAAAAAATTATGTTTTAAAATAAATTGATCTTCTCTGTTATTATTTGAGATAATTACTTTTGGCCTATTGTTAATTATTGAGTAGTTTATTGAAAGAAAGGTAAAGTGTTATTACTTATATATTGTTTCTTTATTCTGAGTTATCCAGGAATAACTTTGTACTAACAAGGGTTCTCGTTTAACTTTCCAATAGGAGTGTGTGTAACATAATTGGTAGTCGTAGAGGATAAAAGTGGCAATGAGAATCAAATGTAATCAGAAAACAACAAGAATAATATCGCAAAAATTTAGGTTTTCGCGAATATCTTGTAACGCTCCTGCTGTGGTTCGTAATGCCGAACAGTCTTGTCGGCCTGTACTTTCTTGGGACGGATAATTCTCGAGCGCCACTCTGTTGTTTTAGGGTGTAACAGAGAACCACCAGACCTACAGGTAGCTTTTACACAGTTGGAGAAACGGTACTCCAGGGGTCTATGCGCCTACTATAGCCGTTTTGCCTATTTAATAAATAATAACACAGAATACGGGTGTGTTCTAAACAATTTATTAACTAATAGAATTTATTATTTTCGGGCTGACATTTACTATACAGAAGCTAGGACTATGCTATTTAAAATATACGGGTTTTTTAGAGGGGGTGCGGCGGTTCCACATTTGATGTGAACAAGCTACTACGGGAGGGTGTAAAGCAGACAGGTACGATAGAGCAAACTATGCGTGCAAGAAAGCAGGGTGTTTAGCGGGATTAAAGCACCGGGTTAAAAAGGAAAAAGGCTCCAACGGTCATAAGGGGCTGTCACAGACATACGGACTGCTACCATCGTGGCAAGGAAACGGACTAACTTCGCTCGCCAGAGAACACCACATTCCTCACACATTCGGTCATTCTTAGTTTCGGCGAATCGGTAACCGGGGCAGTAATGGGCGTAAAAACACACCAAGATGCTCCGGTGATCGACACAGGGTAGTTACCCCCGACAGGCTACACTACGCGTGAAAACTCTATAGTGCAGTCAGTCGGCGGCTAGTCCCCACAACATTCATCCTGCGGTTCATTCCCTTTCGCTCTATTACGGGAGGCGATTACAATGAGCGTAAACACACTTCAAAGTAGCCGGTCTCCCGAAACGGGTTTTGTTGAATATCGAAAGTGTATACAGCGTGAAAACACATATATACCCTTCCGATAGTCGGCAGCCCTTCGGTCACTCGGTTTCGGTCTTCCCTGTTGGCTTTCCGAAGAATGCGGAACGTTCTTCGGAAAACTTTTAAGTTGGTACAGGATCAGCGTGAGAACACATGACCATATACGTCCCTTTTTCAACAGAACCTAACACTCTTTTCTCTGGCGAGGAGACAACTACATCCCTCCACGGTGCTAACAGGTATACTTACTTGTACAGTCAAATCGGTGGCTCGTAGCGGAAAATTTACACGACGGTGGGTATTTAAAGGATTTAGGCAAGGGCTCAGTGAAACGTCTCGGTTAAGCCGGGTCTCGGTGAGAAGTGTCTTCCACGACGTTCTCAACGTCCGGAGCAAGGTTCGCGTTCTCCCACCAGTACTACGGTACTCCGGGGGATTGCGCCTTTTGATTGGCTGTGCATGGTCGCACTGCGGAATGGTTTTGGTTGAGCTATACTGGGTGTTCTGCGGGAGCCGGTACTTAGCTAGTTCGCTAGTTTAATTATTTAATCGATGTCTTTACTATAAATTATGTGGAATAACTATGAAATATGTTTGATTAAAATGTGACTTCGTCACACACCCCCCTTACTTCGATAAAAAAAAATTAATTTTTTTTTTATCTAAATTAATTTTTTTTCTTAGTGCCAACTTAAATCAGGTTTACCTAATAACAGCTAGCCTGTCTTATTTATATACAAAAAAAAAATATTTTCAAAGTACTTATATTTTCCCTACTACTTAAATATTTTACTATATTTACCTAATGACTATCTTAAATGACAGCTAGCCTGTCCTATTTATATAAACAAAAATCCTAAAAAAAAAATATTTTCACAGTACTATACTTTCCCTACTACTTAAATATTTTACTATATTATGTTTTGTAACATCCGGTATCCTGATAGGCTTCCTTAATCCGGTCCCACGTTGCGCATAGGGGATAACCTGCCTATGCCGAATATCATCTTCTCGGTTTCTTTATCTATACCAGTTTACAGGTAGTGGGATCCCTTCTGCCCGGCCATTGGACACCCGCAATGGCGGCATGGGATACTAGCCGGAGCTAAGTACTTCTGATGTCGTACCTCTTTGGAACACATGCAGTTTCTGGACATTGTTCCCGTTTTACCACAACGGGAGCAAAATAGAATCGGGCGGCGGTGGCACTTTTCTCTCTTGTGCCCTGAAACACCACAACGCCAACATAGGTTGTTGGTTATAATAATGTAGTCAGGATATGGGCGGTGCTTTTCCCGAGCTTCAGCTTTTATTAGGGTCCATGGCTTTGGACCGGTATACGGCGGCACAAACGGACCGTCAAACGGTGTATGAATGAGAGGATCTCTTCCTAATTGCAGGGGTGTTGGCTCCTCAGGGCCATATTCTGACCCTGGAGCGGCTTCCTCCTTTATCGGCGGTAACGGTGACGTACATAAACTTAGTACGGGACTGGTCATGTTCTGCAAATCAAAAAAAAAAGCAATAAACATACGGTAACTTGCTTTTTATAAGTCTTATGACCAATTGGAGGGTTGCAAACACGGTGGGTGTCTTACTGGTGGCGTATACATATTACAGCTAATTCTATCCTATATATCACTATCTATTTATACACAGCTTATCCTAGTTATTTACATTATATACAGCTTATTTGCATGATGCCAATTTGTCAGATTTTTTTCTCAGAGGCGGTCCACGGGCGGGATGTTTATTGTGATCTTCCGCCCATCCTTTGTACGGAAAGTGCGTCGAACGCGCCGAGAGTCTGGTATACTCGGTGGCCGGTATCGGGCTAGAGCTTGGCGGACCTCGCTCGTCCAGTAATCCGGGCGAGATTCCACCAACAATTTTTCGGCCAAGGAGGCTTTCGGCCATCGGCGGTACAGGGCCGGAGCATTGCAATTTTTGGCCATTATTGCCATGCTGTCGGTCGGTTCCCTGATCGCCTGTTCTGCATCCAACCAACGGAACAGGTCGTGGTCCAGGCTGCTGGTTACTACATTAATGCTGTTCGTATTGCCTGGAGCTGCAGGTCCGATGACGTCGGTTCGGGCTGGCACTACCACGATGTTCTGCAGGATCTTGATTCTTGGGCCCGGCACTTGAAATCCTGGCAGCAGGCGTTTCACCTTTGCCAACCTTCGCCGGGTGGCCTCGATTCTTTCCTGCAAGTCGTTCACTGGGCGGGTAAGATCCGGAATAGCCGATCCCAGTGGCGGCTCTCCTGATAGTCTCGGCATTCTGAAAATTAGGAGTGATTACGGTAAATACAGGGTCTATGTCATGGGTCGGTTTCAAATCTTTAATATGAACTCGGTAGGGCTTTTTTCCTTTTATGCTTTTTAGTTCATAAACCACGGGTGAGATTACTTTTGTAACAGTATACGGGCCGGAATATTTCGGGGCTAATTTCGCGGCAAAACCTTTGTCAGCGGACGACAGGACGTGTTCACGCTTCATCACACTGTCGCCGACATGGCATCGCCACTCTCTACGTCGGAGATTGTAGTGATGGCTTTGTGTGGTGAACGCTTTGGCCTGATTAATTCTGACCAACTCATACACTTCAGTCAGCTTATTCACTCGGTCGGTCTGTTGAATAAGCTGATCGTCGTCAGGTTCGGTAGAACTGCCTGGTTTTGGTTGCTGCTCCTGATAGTAGGATCTCGGGGGTTCTAATTCTCGACCAAAATTCAAAAAAGCGGGTGAAAATCCGGTCGAATCACTACGGGTGGTATTAAAAGCGAAAGTCAGGTCAGGTAAGTCAGCGTCCCAATTTTTATGGTTGTCACCACAAAACTGAGCAATCATGGTTTTCATGGTTCGGTTTGCTCTTTCTACGGGGTTCGCTTGCGGGGTATACGGTGGTGTTAGTCGGTGGTCTATACCGTATTCTTTTAGCAGGTCTCTAAAAGTTTTTCCGGTATACTGTGTGCCGTTGTCGGAAATAACGGTTTTCGGACGGCCAAATTGTGTTAGTACTAGTTCATACAGGGCTTGACTAACGGCGCGTGACGTTGCTTTCCGTATAGCACGGCATTGAATCCACTTAGTAAAGCGGTCTTGGAACATCACTACGTATGCGTTACCCTTAGAGGACCTCGGTAATGGTCCTACTAAATCTGTACTAACAGTTTCCCACGGTGTATGGTTTCTTGACGGCTGCATTTTTCCGGGTATCTGTTGTTGCGACGGTTTATATTGCTGGCAGCAGATACATTGTCTAACATACTGGGCTATGTCGCGAGACATACCAGGCCAGTAGTATCTTAACGTGATACGGGCTGTAGTTTTTGCTATTCCCATGTGTCCGGCGGTTGCAGAGTTATGGTTCTCCTCCATTATTCTGGTTCTTACGGTTTTCGGTATACAGAGTTTCCATGGATCCATCATGTCCGGTTCGGTCATGTCTGATGAGCTCCAAAAGTGTCGGTACAGGTTTCCATCTCGTATACAATACGTCGGGTGTGCTTCGGGGTGATTTTTCACCTCCCTTATTTTATTCGCATACCAGGAACACTGTTCGTCCTCTGTTATTAGGGCTATAGCCGCTAACTCATTGGTTTCTGCTTCCTCTGGTGCACCGGGGTTCGGTTGGCGAGATAGTGCATCAGCCACTCGGTTTAATACGCCTCGTCGGTATTTTATTTCAAAATCGAACTGTTGCAGATACATCTGCCATCGTGCTAAACGTCCGGACGGTGATTTAATTGTTTTTAGCCATCGTAAGGACTGATGGTCGGTCAGGACGGTAAAGTGGTATCCTTCTAGGTAGGGTCTCATTTTCTCTATTCCATAAACTATCGCTAAGCACTCTTTTTCGGTCGTGGAGTACGCTTTCTCAGCCGAAGTCAAAGTTCGGCTAGCATAGGCGATAATATTATCCCCCCCATTGGTATTGTTTTGAGTCAGGGCTACTCCTAAACCACTATCTGAGGCATCGGTCTGTAGGGTAAAAGGGCGACTAAAGTTGGGGCATGCTAATACCGGTGCGACGGTAAGGGCGGTTTTTAGTTTTTCAAATGCCAGTTGCTGTTCGGCTCCCCAATTCCAGCGTCGGCCCTTTTTTAGTAGCATGTTTAACGGTGCTGCTATTTGCGAAAATGCAGGTACAAAACGTCGGTACCATGAGACCATTCCCAAAAAGCGTCGTACCCCTCTTACATTTGACGGAGCTGCGTACTGCGTGATGGATGTTACTTTTTCTGGGTCGGTGTGTATTCCGGTAGCAGTAACCTGGTGTCCCAAATATTTCAATGATCTACGCCCAAACTGACATTTATCGGGATTTATTCTTAGGTTTGCGGCTCTTAGTTTTTGAAATACGGTTCTTATATTTTGTAGGTGTTCTTCAAATGTTTCGCCTAGGATAATGATATCGTCTAGGTAGGCAAAACAGTACGGGTCTAGTTCGGGTCCTATGATGCGGTCCATTAGTCTTTGGAACGTCGCTGGTGCAGAGTGTAATCCAAACGGCATTACTCGGAATTGAAACAAACCCCGTCCTGGTACTGTAAATGCCGTAATTGGTTTGCTTTCTTCGGTCAGTGGTACCTGCCAGTACCCCTGTTTGAGGTCTATACTGGAGATATACTTCGCCTTTCGAAGTTTGTCGAGAATCGCATTTATAAACGGTAGTGGATATGCATCTTTTTGAGAAATATCATTGATTTTTTGAAAATCAATGCAGAACCTTGGTTTTCCGTCTTTCTTTCGGACAATGACTACCGGTGAGCTCCATGCACTATTCGATTGTTCAATGATCCCATCTTGCAGCATCTGGTCAACTTCATTATTAATGATTTCCTGCATACGGGGATTTTGTGGGCGGTATCTTTGTTTAATCGGTTCGTGACTTGTCAATCTAATTTTGTGCTTAATAAGCGGCGTTGTTCCTTTAATGCATTCAAAAGACGGTAGTTCGTAGCTTAGAAAGGAATGCAGCCGGTTCTCTTCGGTGGTAGACAATGTTAACGGTAGTTGATTGCCGATTTTCCCTACTGGACTGCAGGGTGCAACTGTTCTTTTTGAGTGCGAAGTAAAGTCGTCAATCACGATGGTGCCTGTGCCTAATTCTAGTTTGAACTTTCCTTTTTGTAAAATGTCCATTCCTAGAACCATATCCGTGGAGAGTCCAGGTAGGTAATGCATTATCTCCGTAAATTTCTTCGGACCTATTCGGAAGGTGGTTCGGTAGGCTTCGGGAATCTCCATTAATTCTCCATTCGCAAGCCGGGCTAGGTTAGTAGTTTTTTCCACCGGTTGCAGTGCGTAGAACGGTTTTCTTTTTACTAGCCGGTCTCCTATATAAGATTTTGCGGCTCCGGTATCTATTAGTGCTAAAACTGGTTTTTCATTAATATGTATAGTCAGATGTGGTCGATTTTCGGTCAGGTCGGTCGTGTTTAATGCAGTCGAGGCGGGTGAGTGGTGGTGCTGTCCTTGCCTCGTCATGGGGCAGCGCCTTCCTAGTTTTCCGACCTCGGACAGGGACAATCTCGAGACATGACATCTGTTTTGCCACATCTTGAACAGAATAATCTAGCGGGGCCTTTGCAGTTACTTCGCAAATGTCCAGCCTGACCGCAGCGCCAGCATGTGGCGGGCGTCGACGTCGGTCCCGGTTTACCAATATTCGGTCCGGCAGTGTTTTCATGAGATGTGGTTTGAAAATGTCTGGGCTGTGATGTTCGTTGCTGTATCGGTGCTTGTACTGATGGTGTTGTAAACCGGTGCGAGCCTTCTGCTCTCGGTTTATCCTTTTCTAATTCCTGCAGTAGGATTTCGTACTCCCTAACCGCTGCAGAAAATGACATAACGTCCTGGAAATCGGTTTTTCTTATGTTTTGTCGGTAATTGGGAAGTAAATTTCGGTATAACCATTGTAGTTCTTGATCGCTGTTCATCTTTCCGTGTCGGCGTACTAGCGTTTGTAGGTCAGTTACGTAACGATTGACCGGTTCGTTATGACGCTGTACTCGACGGCTAATTTCGACCTCCAAGTCTATTTCATAGTTGACCGGAAAGAAAAATGTACGGAAATCTCGTTTGAAATCGTCCCAGTTTTGCCAAGCCTGCTTGTTATTTCTACACCACAGGGCCGCATTACCACGTAGTAATTCGGGTAGGTGGGGTAGTAATACGTCAGGGTTTATCTTGTTAGCCAGGCAAATCTCATCTATTCTTTCTAGAAAAGTTGCTGTGTCATTTCGGTCATCAAAGTGCACATTCCATTTGTGCACCTGAAGTTCTGGGTGATTGCTTGTCATTGTGGTAGCAGGGGGTGGTATGCCTCCCTGTACTGTAGTCGGCTGTATTGTATTTATTACTGGTCTGACGGCTGACGGTGTGTGTATTATACTAGTTGATACGTGCTGTGTTGCAGCGGGGGGCATATATATTAAAGGGTTGGTATTTGCACACGGATTACTAAACGGGGTGCTATATATACAAGGGTTGTTTACTAGGGTGCTATGTACACAAGGGTTGGTCACTAAAGTGCTATATACACCAGTGTTAGACGGAGAGGTGCTATAGTATACGGGGGGTATGGTGTATGTCACGGGATTTTGCACTAACTGCGTCGGTATGTAGCTTATAGGTGCTACGGCAGATGTCACATGTATGATGGGGGTAGGTTTAGTATTAGTCGCCGTTACTGTCGACGACACTGTTGACTGGGCGGGGGTGTAACTGGAAATTGTTACTATACTGTGGCTAACGGAGGGTGGATTTGTTGTTGCGCTGCTTGTCGCGCTTATGCTGGCTGCATTGGTTGCAGGAAAAATAAAGGGGAAGGTGGACGGTTGCGGGGTGGCGTGGCCATCTCGGATAAACTTAACTAAGCGTTTGCGTAGTGTGTCCACAGGCCCGGTGTCATCCAGACCAAATTTCTGTACTTCAGCCACCAGATCCACTTTTTTTAAAAGATAGATCCAGCTTGTTCGTGAGTCGGTACTTCCAATGCTTGGTGACGGGGGTAAGGGTGGTGCGGGTGGTATCGGTGGTGCGAGGTGTAACGGCGACGTGGGGGGTACGGTCAGCATCAGTGTAGCTTGTGTCGCTTTCACGTTTGCCATTATTGTGAATAATTACAAAAAAAAAATACCTAAAACTTTTTTTATAACCCTGTATTTGAACCTTAATATTCTAGCTATATATATAACGGTTCGTTTAACTTAACTGGTGCTTACTGCCCAATAAAAAAATGTTTACGGTTTATTACCTAGAAAGAAAATTCCTAAAACTTTCCTTTAACCCGGTATCTAAACCTTTTAGTATCGTATATTAAAAAAAAATTTCTAACGGTTTGTTTCACTGGTACCTAATGCCTAATGAAATATATCTACAACTATTGCCTATTATAAAAAAAATTCTTAATACTTTCCTATACCCCTTTATTTAAATAAATCTATCTACAGTTTATTTAACTGGTACTTCATCCTTTGGTTATCTCAAACAAAATATAATTTCACAATTATATTTTCTTAACGGTCTGCTTACTAACTGGTGGTACTTAAACCTTCAGTTAATTCTCTAATTAATTTAAATCCTATTTCAAATTTCACCGGACTATCCTGTATTATAGTAAACAAAATGCCTAACGGTATTTATCCTAAATCATAAAAATAAAACTAAATCAATTAATATATACACTATATCCTAATACTAAAGCTCTTATCTTCTACACGGTCATTTGGAATTTATTTACACAGATTTTTTTTATTCGAAAAAAAAACTATTCATATCGGTTTCTTATCTTTTGTTCGCGTCTCGGATGTTAACAATATTCCAAATTTTAAGCAAATCTTGTTTCTTGCAATTTAAATGCCTTTTCCGGTCTAGAAAATTTCCTTCGGTATTTTCATATTTTTAGAGAAACGGGTTCGATAATCGGTTTTAAAATCCCTGTTTTATCAGGAAACAAGCTATCACACGGGTTCTAGACTACGCATGCGCAAAGAAAATATGCATAGGCGAAAATTTCCAACGGCCCTAGGCTACGCAAGCGCAAAGAAAATCTGCTCGGGCGCCAATTTGTAACGCTCCTGCTGTGGTTCGTAATGCCGAACAGTCTTGTCGGCCTGTACTTTCTTGGGACGGATAATTCTCGAGCGCCACTCTGTTGTTTTAGGGTGTAACAGAGAACCACCAGACCTACAGGTAGCTTTTACACAGTTGGAGAAACGGTACTCCAGGGGTCTATGCGCCTACTATAGCCGTTTTGCCTATTTAATAAATAATAACACAGAATACGGGTGTGTTCTAAACAATTTATTAACTAATAGAATTTATTATTTTCGGGCTGACATTTACTATACAGAAGCTAGGACTATGCTATTTAAAATATACGGGTTTTTTAGAGGGGGTGCGGCGGTTCCACATTTGATGTGAACAAGCTACTACGGGAGGGTGTAAAGCAGACAGGTACGATAGAGCAAACTATGCGTGCAAGAAAGCAGGGTGTTTAGCGGGATTAAAGCACCGGGTTAAAAAGGAAAAAGGCTCCAACGGTCATAAGGGGCTGTCACAGACATACGGACTGCTACCATCGTGGCAAGGAAACGGACTAACTTCGCTCGCCAGAGAACACCACATTCCTCACACATTCGGTCATTCTTAGTTTCGGCGAATCGGTAACCGGGGCAGTAATGGGCGTAAAAACACACCAAGATGCTCCGGTGATCGACACAGGGTAGTTACCCCCGACAGGCTACACTACGCGTGAAAACTCTATAGTGCAGTCAGTCGGCGGCTAGTCCCCACAACATTCATCCTGCGGTTCATTCCCTTTCGCTCTATTACGGGAGGCGATTACAATGAGCGTAAACACACTTCAAAGTAGCCGGTCTCCCGAAACGGGTTTTGTTGAATATCGAAAGTGTATACAGCGTGAAAACACATATATACCCTTCCGATAGTCGGCAGCCCTTCGGTCACTCGGTTTCGGTCTTCCCTGTTGGCTTTCCGAAGAATGCGGAACGTTCTTCGGAAAACTTTTAAGTTGGTACAGGATCAGCGTGAGAACACATGACCATATACGTCCCTTTTTCAACAGAACCTAACACTCTTTTCTCTGGCGAGGAGACAACTACATCCCTCCACGGTGCTAACAGGTATACTTACTTGTACAGTCAAATCGGTGGCTCGTAGCGGAAAATTTACACGACGGTGGGTATTTAAAGGATTTAGGCAAGGGCTCAGTGAAACGTCTCGGTTAAGCCGGGTCTCGGTGAGAAGTGTCTTCCACGACGTTCTCAACGTCCGGAGCAAGGTTCGCGTTCTCCCACCAGTACTACGGTACTCCGGGGGATTGCGCCTTTTGATTGGCTGTGCATGGTCGCACTGCGGAATGGTTTTGGTTGAGCTATACTGGGTGTTCTGCGGGAGCCGGTACTTAGCAAGTTCGCTAGTTTAATTATTTAATCGATGTCTTTACTATAAATTATGTGGAATAACTATGAAATATGTTTGATTAAAATGTGACTTCGTCACAATCTTTGGAACTTTTTGGTCATCAGCGCCAAATATGATCATGTGCGAGTCCTAATATCGGCACCCAAAGAATAACTCTATTTTTTATTTTAGAAGTACATTATGGAATAAAAATAGAAAGGTTTTGTGTTCCTTTTTAATTTTATGCTGTACACGTAGTAAAACGAGGATATTAAAGCAAACAAAAATATGGCAAAGAAAGTGTTTACATAGCAACATAGCAAAACGAGAAGATTATGACAAATAAAAACACTAAACATTAATCGTCATCGCAATTGAGACACTAAAATGAAATTAGCACATCGTTAGCTGTGCAACACTCTTCGTGTACCCAATGATGACACAAAGTACACTGCCTATTATCTATGTGCCGCTCTTCCTTACAGAGGTAACAATACCAAGATTCTTTTTTCTTTCATGTTAGTCCGCTTGTTGATGGCTGTGGCTGAGATGTTTTGGTAGATCCCTTTTCCTCTAAAAGTGTTGATGTCTTTATTTGGACTTTCTTTTCTGAAACATTGGATTTTTTTGTTTTATCACTGGAGAATTAGAAAACATTTATTTAATTAACTGGACAGCCTTATAATTTATAGCCTTTCTGGATGGAGCTTTCTTTTGTTTAATAAGATCCAGATCTGGCTTTGGCAACATATCATCAAAAGTCTTGTTAGAAGTGCCGTTATTATTCCAATCAGAAAAATTTTCAGATGTGGTCGATAGAACATCTTCCTCGATATCTTCTGATAAACCAAAAGGGCCCCAACTACTTTTTGAAGTTGTGTCACTGATTTTGCTTTCTGAATCCTTGGGTTTCCTTTTTTTGTCTTGAACCAACAGTTGCTTAGGAGTAGACGTTGCTTGAGGCGAAATAGTCTCCAGTGACTTTTGTGAAACGGCTGATTTCTCTGGGATAATACAGACGGAGCAAATGCAGTCTCGGGAATGACCGTAGGGTCGAAGGGGTATATCCCTGTAGCACGAAATCCTGCAGATACATTGGAAGGAGTCACAGTTTTAGGCCACACCCTGGAAAACACTAGACCAAAACTTGACTTTGTGAGCTTACGCTGAGAATGCACTCCCCAGAACCTTTGCAATTCATCCTCCCAATGATATTCAAAGGCTCGAAAAACAGATTTGTCCATAGGCTGTAACTCGTGTGTACAGTTGCTGGGGAGACAGAGTAGTGTTATATTGTAACGGTCAGCAGCAGTCACAATAGATCCATCCAGATGAGATTTAGCTCCATCAAAAATTAACAGTACATTTCCTGCAGGCCTATACTCCGCGAAGTGATGTATCCATTTTACGAGAACCTCACAAGTCATACTCCCCTGGGGGAAGATTATCTTGATATTCCGGTTTAAGACGTTTGCCTTTAAAAAGAATCACAGGTGGAATCGCTTGACCCAATACGTTGCCGCAAGACACGATTGTCACATTTTAGGCGTGTTCAGGTGCAACAAGTGGCACCCTTTTGGCACCTTTTCGAGTTAAAACTTCAGGCTGCTTATGAAAACTTAGTTGACATCCTTTTTAATCCATGTTAAGAACAAATTGTGGTTTGTCCATGATATCAGTTCGGTCAATGTTTTTTTTTTAGAGTATTAAAGTAGTGGTCAACTATGAACTTGTTCAACTTTTTTTTCTTCTAGCAACTTCTGGATGTCGACGCAAAAACAACTTTAACCATTTTCTCCCAATCATGCTGGAGCTTTTCTTCGTTGCTGGAAGAGTCACATTATTTGCGGTACAAAAAGAATGCACTGTTCTTCTTAACATCTTAGATGTGAGGGGCACTCCGATTTCGGCGACCCTAAATATCCTTCTGCAGAGCTAATCTTCTTGTTCGGTTGTTAATAGAGATTTTCGACCTAGTCGTTTTACTCTATTGCCACGCCAAACGTGACTCTGTAATGTTCCACGGGGTATATTGTAGTTCATGGAAGCACGTCTTATTGCTATGCCATTTTGACAAGCTTGAATAGCATTTATCAAATCCTGTTGTTTCCACTGAGCTCTCTTTGGTGTTGATCTTAACATGGGCATGCCGATATAAAGAACATTCCAACTGCCCATATTAGGAGCATGCCCCCGCCAACTAATAATCTGATAAAGCTTTAAGGCAGTTTTGCGTACAAATTTTGAAATTAACACAAACAAAAGGTACTTGTGAAACTCAAATCTCACCTGAAAGCCGAAACTCCTACCACGAAAATACAGAAGAAATCAGCTATGGCGTCGTATGCAAATATAATAAATATGCTATGCAGCGCAACGATACTCACTCTACGCCTGCTTATGATGGACTGGGAGCATGATACTAAAACGATAGTATCATGGACTGGGAGTACGTCCTCCCGTTAAAATATGATGAACGAGTGTCGCAGGATTCTTTTTCTATGATAGAATGCCATCTTTTATCGTGACGCAAAATGTATAAGTAATACTGGAAACTGCCCATATTATTATTAAGAGGTCTGCCCATATTTGGTAAAGGTACCTTACGATGGTTTACGACATCCCTGTAGAGTGCATTCTTAAACCCCGCATTAAACTCGTACAATCCGAAAACAGTTTTAATTTAAAACTGAAATTTAAGAACAAACAATAAAGGTTTAAAGACACTTTGAAGGCTGTGAGATTTGAAAACGTTAACTCATACATTTTATTCCGCTTTAATCAAAAATTGTGGTATAGGTACACCTATATAGCTAAAACAATGATACAATGTATTTAAATTTTTCTTGTTGTTAGTTTAATTACCCACCCAGCACTTTTGTTGTGGTATTGTTTAAAAAATAATGAAATAAATAGCGGGGTCACCTACATTCCACAGCTCGGTTTAGAATATGAAATTTAATTTATTTATAAAATAAATTTACTTATAGAAATTGAGTTAGGGCAATTAAATTTAATTAAAATTCCCACGAAAACACTTTTGTGCTGGCTTTTATAGACTATACGCGAATAAAGGTATTTGTATAATAATAATTATGCTAATTTCACAGCTATTTTGCTGCACTTTTATGAAAATTAATAGCGTAAACTCTTAAAATAATATTATGTACAATGTAACGAGTAAAGAGGTTTTATTAAATAGGTGCTCAAAACATTTTTTAATAAATAATAAGCGGCTTTTACTGATGAATCCAAAATATGCCATAAATCTATCTATGCACACAATGTAGAAAAACAACCGATACTATCTACAGCACCACAGATCGAAGAAGCTGTTCTAGATGAAATAGAAGAATATCCCGGCACTGGCGCCAGAAAAATCTGTGAACATTTAAATATTAGTCATCAAGTTGTTTGGCGTGTCCTGTTTGATTCTATGCTATACCCTTACCACATTCAAAGGGTGCAGGTGCTCCTTCCTCGAGATTTCCCTTTAAGGATTAATTTCTGCCAGTGGTACGTTAATAAGCTAGCAGCAAACCCCAATTTTGATTGTAAAATCCTTTTTACCGACAAAGCCAATTTTTCAAGGAATTCAATTTTAAATTTTCACAACAACCACATATGGGCTGACGAAAATCCACATGAAATTGTAGAAACGCACTTTCAAGAGAGGTATAATTGGAGATTATTTGATTGGTCCTTTTTTTTTGCCTGGTCGGCTTAATCGTCACTCATACAGACATTTTTTGCAACAAGAATTGCCTTTATTACTCGAAGACTTACCCCGTTTGCTGAGACATCAAATGTGGTATCTGCACGATGGTGCCCCAGCACATTTTTCTATTTTGGCTAGGGAGTATTTAAGTGAAGTGTATGAGAACAGGTGGATAGGACGGGGTGGAACTCAGTCATGGCCCCCTAGGTCCTCTGACTTAAATAGCCTTGATTTTTTCCTATGGGGGTACCTCAAATCTCTAGTGTATATAACACCTGTGAATAACGTTGATGACTTACGAAACCGAATACTAGATGCATTTGAAACCGTAAGAAATACTCCGGGGGGTTTCGAACGAGTACGGGCATCAATAAGAAGAAACGGCGCATGTATAAGGGTTGGAGGAGGTCACTTTCAACAATTGCTTTAACATAGTTCTCTTGTTATTATAATTATTTACGTTTTTTGCATTGTAAATCATTGCTACAACAACCGGGTCGTCCCAGCTTTAACTTTCAACAGGTAGCGGCGAATAAACTGTCAATACAGAAAATCGTTTTTTATTTTTTTTCTCGATATCGGTCGAGATACGAAAAACCAACAAGAGTCTAAAAAGCTTATAAACAAAAAAAGAAAACACACTTCATATTTTAGACTCTACCAACGGCGCACCACAAAAAAGTTCAGGGGGAGAAAAGGGGACATGACCGCGGAAAAAATATCTCCCTGTAGATTCTCAGAACCACTTGGCATGCCCAAACCCAATGATGTAAGTCCTACAGCGTAACCTGTGTTCCAAATTTGAGCAAAATATCCTAAGAACTGCATAAGCTATTAAGAAAAACTAAAAAAAATCTTGAAATTTGAACACCCTGTAGATCAGTAACGAAGCGTCTGTGGACCTATGTTTATATGAATTTTTAGTCATAAAATAAGCCAGGCAATCACCCGATTTCGTATGTAGATGACATTTAGGAACACCCTGTATACGATTTTGACATTTCAAACTAAGGTTGGTTGGAGGTATGAGGGTGAGTGGTAAAATTCTATCAAATGTGTAACCAAACTTCTAAAATGTATTTTTTGTCAAATTTTAATTTCTTTTAAAATGTCAAGAGATTTATGGTTATTCGTTTTGAGATAAATAAACATAGAGGTGTATGTACCTATATAAAATGCCTTCGATGTTTACATTTTAAATCCTGGTTATAATTATAATTATTTAAAATCTTATAATTTATATTATTTTATGCAAATACAGACACTACACTACGATAATTTATGTAAAAGCAACCGCAAAGAAATAATTTACGTTAACATGCCATTTTAAATAAAACCAGGTAATTAAATAACTAGAATACCACCAGTGAAATTAAATCAAATTTCACTGTTTAAATTAAAGTATACGTTAACCACGACTTGTCTACAGATTTTATACCAAGAAATCAAAATTATAGGCTTATAAACCCAGTTTAAACTTATAAGCATGTAATTTATGTACCAAAAGAAGTACAAATAGAACAAAAATTTTACTCTAGCACCGCTGCGGTTTTCTGGATTTCTAAATAGATTTTGTTGTCTATCAGCATGAAGCGTTATGGCTGATAGATAGAAACGTTATATGGTAATTTAAAAAACAAGCAATGGCATACTAGTTTTTATATAAAAAAATGTTATTAAAATACGCCGATATAATTTTTATGATTGTAAAAATCAGTACTTTTTTTTTCTTCCGAGGGCCTGTTCAAGTGCCGGATGCACTTCGGCCAGGTTTGGCCCATTGTGCTCACCCTAGTTTGTTCTTACACCCACTCATTGATTCCAGTTCCTTGCACTAGTTTGTGTAGGTCAACTGGGGAGAGTGCCGGAATATCCTCGGGTTCAAGTCTTGGTTGCCCGAGTATTTGTTGCCTTTTCCGATCCAACGACTCGCAGTGGTAAAAAATATGCTGTACCGTTTCACTTTCTCGCCCGTATAACCTGCAGCTTAGGTCTCCGTTGTACAGTTGCATACGGTGCAGGTGCTTCTTGACGGCCATGTGTCCTGTCAGAATTCCTGTGGTTATTCTCAGCTGATTTCTGCTTATCAGAAGTAGCTGTTTTGTTAGTTTCGGGTCTGGGTCCCCAATGAAAGATTTGCTATGATTTAATTCCTGTCGGTTGTTCCAGTGAATTTTGTGTTGAATTCTTGTCCATCGTTTTATGACATCTCATACTGTGCACCTTGGGACTCCGAGTGCCGGTTCTGGACCAATGAATGTTTTTTCCGACCCTTTTCTTGCAAGTTCGTCGGCCTTTTCATTTCCTGTAATACCTTAATGTCCTGGTACCCATTGGAGTATTAGTTTGTTGGCTTTTGCCAGGGCCACTAGTCCCTCTTGGCAATGCCATACCAGTCTTGATGTCACCGTATTGCATGTTAGCGCTCTAAGAGCTGTTTAGCTGTCGGAATATATGTGGATCCACTTATTAAGATAAGTCCTCCTATTGTTTTCATACGCACACTGTAGGATGGCGTAGATTTCCGCTTGGAACACCGTGGGAGACTTACCCAGAGAGAAATAAGAATCTCTCTTCGGTCTTACTCCGTGTATCGCTGCTCCGGTACCGTCTGTGGTTTTTGAGCCGTCTGTGTACCAGATTATTGCCCCAGGAGTATCTGGTGTTTTATTGTTCTACGCATCCCGGTCGTCGATTACAGTCTTAAATGGTATGTCATTTTGTCATTGTGGTTTCCAGCTGTGTCTTTGGCCACCAGACCAGTGCTGCATACGTAATTGCAGGTCTCACTACCCTAGTCTACAGCCAGTGCACCAGGTTAGGTGAGAGTCCCCATGTTTTCCATACATCCGTCTAGTAACTGCCAAGGTTACTTCCGACTTCCGGATTGTTTTGTTTTTTCCACGTGTTTGTTCCAGGTCAGTCTGTGGTCTAAAGTTATTCCCAGGCATTTGACCTCTTCGGACAGTGGAATGTTTACTCCCTGTAGGGTTAGGGGCCCTATCCCTCCTTTTTCCTGCGTTTTATAAAGGGGATAATGACATGATATGGGGACTGATGTCAAGTCCTTCCTGCCCTACCCATCTTTCCACGATATTGACAGCCCTTTGCATTCTCTCTCTTACTGTAGTGAACAATCATGTACTTTCCTACAGTTACTTTAATCCCCAAGGTATGTTACATTACTGTTATTGTCCAGGGATGGTATTCCGTTCATACGAATTTACAATAGTATCGAAGCGAGGTCGCTAGCGACTTTTGTCGTGAAGATTATTCCTTTCAGCCATCGCCAAAGCCTTCGGTAATATTCGGCAAACTCGATAGTTTAGAGTATTTTTATTTTATAATTGGAAAACTTTTGTGTCAGCGTCAACGTCAACTGTTACTATCCTAAAATACACTAGAATTACGGTTTTTTCAATTAGGCAATCTAACGATGTGTCAAATTCCGATTTGCCCCCCACGGCCATATATACACGGATTCAATGCTTAGATTACAGTCGAATCCTGTGCGCTTCAAAATCCTAAAAATCGATTGGTCGCCAAATTGAGAAAATTGTTGGTTAGACCGCTTGGTTTGCTTTCTAACGGCCCATAAGCGCATGTTCCTTATCTAACTGTTTTTATGTGTCTGTTTAAAACTATTTTTATCGAAGATTGTTGGTTTTTTAACTAGTAGTCTGAGTGTTTAATTCTGAAATAATATGCCTACGACTTGTCTAGTTGTCGGCTGTAAAAGTGGCTCCAAAAGGCTATTCATAAGTTTTATCGTATACCTACCATCTTAAACTATAACTTTTAACACGCCTGAATGATTTATCCAAAAAGACACCGTATTGAAAAATCAGAGTTTGCAGCAAGCATTTCATAACAGTCAGAAGCATTTATCACCTATAATTTTAATTTATAATAATGCAATGTTTGTAACTTTGTGACTACAAATTGGGGAAACTTGAAGCTTTTCCAAAAAGTAGCACTCGCTGACGGCAGCTTTTCACCGGAGAGCGGTGTTGGTCCTGGGTTAGGAATACTTACACTTTTTTGTAGGGCGCCACCCAGTTTTTTTTTTTGTTAATAGAGTAGATAGAGCTTCAAACTGGGAAATGAGCTCTATAAGGTGAGGTGGTGAAAATTAAAATAAATCTTAAACATTGGGATAGCTTTCAATCAGTCTTTAATAGTAAGTAAATTAGTGACGTTAAGGGGGGTTAATTATGTACAAAAAAAAGGCGAACATAACATTATCATTATCCTGAGACGATTGCGGTTTAAGTATGATTATTAAGTATTTCTGTATTAATTGAGATTTAAAAATGCAACGTATTCTGATGTAAAAGTAACTTAAAAGTTATGCATTGAAGCTAAAAAAAATTCGACGCTAAGTACCTAGTATATTCTTTGGCCAAAGATATATCCCTTTTATGTACATTTATATACAATCATATTACCGAAAAAATTAAAAAAACGTAGGTAATGAGGAACGATCAGAAGACTTGCTTACATTGCTAGATTATTAAATGAAAAATGATTACTTCGAGATGTCGACACGGGCAACATCCCACTTATGCACCCTTATAAAAAATGATTAAGTAAGTGAAGTAAAATGGTTATGGTGTATTGTAAAATCGTTAAGAAATAATATCGGAAAGAACTGGCCTTAGGTCCATTGATGCTTTGGCTGGAACAACAGCTTCTGGACGGCAACGGTGTTGGTAGCCTTACCACATGACTCCGTCTAGGAACCGGGTCTTGCAACGCAGCTGATTGCAGACCTATGGGAGTCCATTGATGGAACTGAAGGGAGCTTTACTAAGTTCCTGGATTGAACTAGCCCCTGAGATGAACAATTCTAAATGGGTCCAAAACCACAGGCACAATAACGCCTAGTTATTAAACCTAGCGTGAAACCCTGCAAGTAACAACGAAAATAACCAAAAAGTTCTAAAAACTCAAACATTAGGACATCTTACCTCTTTACTGAGGGTGCACTACCACCATTTCGGATTCACAACACGGCAAAAACAATATCTGGACATTTATACTAAAAATCCACTTAAAATTATGGGAAGTGTTCCCGAAAGTACCTTTACATGGTGCCAAAAAACTCTCAAAAAAACTTCGAGCATTAAAAATGAACGTGATTCTCCGATGCTCGACAAAGAATATCCACACCAATTCCGCGGGGAGCTAAATCGTACCTTCCCATGGTACTGCGCGAACGTCCACCCGTCACTTATTATCTGCAACGCCCATAACTGGTACTACCTATTAAACTATTGTAGGGTGAATGCGCTGGACTTTGGGAATATGAATAATTGTTAATAATTTAGCGTTTAAAAATTAAAAATGCTACACTGCCTCCCTCCAAAAAGAAAAAAAATTAAGGATTTGCAACCCTTAAATTTTTTTTTTTTTATTATATTCTCCTGCTGTTAAGGCTCATGGTGTGGCCATATGATGCCATGATACCATGTTGTCAGATTGCCAAACTTTTAGTACTTTGATAACTGTCGCGTATCACTCGTCCGCAAGGGAGGTCAAGATTGGTATGTCAAAATCAGTAAGTTACGAATCGGATTAATGTGGTAAATAGGTAGGTCTCTTAAAAGTTGACAACTAAGGAGGAAATAAGTTCAATTTGACATATTAACTAGCATTAACTCTATACACACTATATACACTAAAATAACCTAAGGACGAACGAAGCCGTACTTATAACAATAAAATCCATTAAAAATTCTCTAAAATTTTTCTTTATGGAATTTTCTGATTTTCAACCGTCCTGAGCCATGTAACATCTTGGTTTAAACAGCAAACCTACGTTACGTCAGGCAAGGTTGAAAGAACTGAAGTTGCGGCTATGCCCTGGTGCATCAGTTCTAACTTGCGTTAAGTTATGATTTAAATATCAAGATAGGAAGTTTTAAATTTACATTCTTTGTGTCTTTTCTTTCGGGTAAACTGAAGATGAATTAACTAAAAATAGGTATAATACTATTATATAATATATAATATTACAGTATATAAAATATATTTTTTTTTCATAAGATAAAGATAAAGTAAGATAAATTTTAGGAGATAAGAGAATCTTGATCATCTCCTGAATCATCCGGAGAGCCACGGTAAGGTAACAAGTCTTTTACGTGCCACCTGCCGGCCTTAGAGCTGTCTACATTTTTCAATTCATAGACCAAGGGAGATAGTTTTTTGGAGACAATAGATAAGATATGCTTAGGACTGAGTTTCGCCGCAAACTTATCCGCGGCGCTGGACAACACCTTGTTCGGACGCCATACTTTTTCACCAACAGTAAAACTTACATCCCGTTTCCGAAGATTGTAAGATTTTGTATTTCGTTCATACGCTGCGTGCAATCTCCGGCGTATATCGACAAACAAGTTGCGAAACTCACCCAAATTTTCAGCATATGTATTTCGGTCGCCAGGTAAAATTTCTATAGATTGGTCTGGAGGAAAATTATCATAATATTCACCAGATAACGGGACATGTCGCCCAAACATAAGATATGCAGGTGGGAAACCAGTTACCTCGTGAATTGAAGTATTAATTGCTTGCCTAATTTCAGCTATATGTAAATCCCAATCACCATGTTGATCTATATAACAGCGGATAGCAGTAGTAATGGTTTTATTACTTCTCTCAACAAAGTTGCACTGCGGCGAGTAAAAGGGAGTAAACCACTGTTTAACTTTATATTTTTTACATAGATCTTTGAGCCGATTACTAGTAAAATTTGTGGCATTATCAGAGATGAGGATCTGAGGTACGCCAAATATAAGGAAAATTTGATTTTCCAGGATGTCTATAATAAAATCGGATTTAGAAGACTTAAGCGGAAAAATAAAAGTGTATTTAGAAAACCAATCAGCAGCTACAAGTAGCCACTTACTACCTCTCTTTGAGCGCGGAAAGGGACCTATAAAATCAAGAGAAATTATTTGGCCAGGCAAGTCGACTACTTTTTCTTTCCCCATCGTACCAATCTTGGGTAAATTAGAATGTTTTTGTGCGCCGCACACTAAACATCCACGAATAAATTTTAAAACATTCGATCTCATTTGAGGCCAATAATACAACTCCTGTACCCGATGCAAGGTTTTTCGAAAACCAAAATGTCCACTAGTGGGAGGTACGTGGCAATCTTTGATAATGTTTAAACGCTGACCCTTGGGAACCAAGAGTTTCCACTCTCGCTTGTTAAAAGTATAAGGAGAACGACAAGAAATGAATTTTTGCACCATATCATCGTCAACTCGCCATTGAGGGTAATTTTCAGGTGACTTACGAATTTTGTCACGAAGAGAAACATACCAGGGATCTAGGGAAGTGATGTCAATGGATAATAAAGATACTTGTGGAGTTAAATTTTGTGAGATAGATGGACTATCAATATTCGTATTATTAGAAAAACAAGAAGGTATCCGGCTTAAGGCATCTGGCACCAGGTGCATGGAGCCTTTTCTATGCTGTAAATCGAATGTATGCTGTCTCAATCTAAGCAACCAACGACTGAGTTTACCAGAAGGAATTTGTAAGTTGTAAAGCCAGAGCAAGCTGAAATGGTCTGTGATCACGGTAAATCGAGTACCCTCTATCCAAGGTCTGAACTTTTCAATGCAGAATATTACCGCTAAACATTCCCGTTCAGTTACTGAATAATTCCTTTCTGCTCGAGACAAGGTACGGCTCGCATAAGCAATTACTTTTTCTTCACCATCAATAAACTGAGTCAACATACCACCTATTCCCACATCTGAAGCGTCGGCTTGAACATAAAACTTTTGATTAAAATCTGGTTGGGCCAGAATAGGTGCGCTAACCAGCTTCTGCTTAATATACAAAAAGGCTTCTTCCGCTTCGTCATTCCAACTAACCGCTTGTTTTTTCTTTTTGCCTTTAAGAAGAGCATTTAAGGGACTTACAAGGGAAGAAAAATCTTTTATAAACCGTCGATACCACGAACACATTCCGATAAATCGCTTAATTTCTGTCGAAGTACAAGGGCGAGGGTAGTTCACCATACACTCGACCTTACTAGGATCGGTAGCTAAGGAATTGTTACCAACTATGAAACCTAAGTATCTTAAAGACGTTTTAAAAAATTGACATTTCTCAAGGTTAATGGTAAGTCCTGCGTCTGTAAGTAATTTCTTGGCAGTGTTTAATAAGTCAACATGATGTTCCCATGTAGGAGAACAAAGCAAAATATCATCAAGGTACGAAAATATGTGCGGTTCATACTTAGGGCCAAAAATTGAGTCCACTAGTCTTTGTTGTGTCTGCGCCGCATTGCACAGGCCAAAAGGTACAACGGTAAACTGGAACTGTCCACGACCGATTACAGAAAAAGCAGTTTTCTCCTTGGAAGCATCATCCAACGGAATTTGCCAGAATGCTTTTCGCAAATCAATGGAAGAGATAAACTTAGCATTACGTAAATTATTTAAAATACGGTTAACATGAGGCAAGGGAAAGCTGTCATGCTTAGTCAAGTTGTTAAGAAAACGCCCGTCAAAGCAGAATCTATATTCACCATTTGGTTTTTTAACGAGTAACGTAGGAGAGCTCCATGGACTTTGCGATTCCTCAACAACTCCCAATTTTATCATGGAGTCTAACTCTTTATTTAAAATTTCTTGCATATAAGGGGAAAGCAAATAGGGTTTTTTCTTAAACGGCAAACTATCGCCGGTATCGATAGTAAGTTTAATTTTATTGGTCCTCCCCAACTTATCCTTACTATCAATTTCTCTACACGAATCCAAGACTTTTTGGGCCTCTAATCTTTGAGTTTGCGTTAAGTCGTCCAAGGTACAAAGTTTAGGAATACGAGAATCTTTAGGTAATTTTGAAGTGGTATTAATATTAAAATCGTTACAACGAATTAGCCAACTATTATTCTTAAAATCAACCAGTAACCCAAAGCTTCTAGCGAAATCAGCCCCGAATATAAAAGAATGAGTCACTGAAGGAACAACTAAAACTTTAATAAGTTTGCAGGAATTATCGATAAAAATTGGCAAGTCGGCAACACCGCTTATTTTTTGAGAAACTCCATCAGCTGTAACAATATTTCGGTCTGAGATTGGATTTATCTTAATTTTAAACTGTTTCAATATCTTTAGTCCTTCTGCTCCTGCTATAGAGGAATTAGCCCCTGAATCAAATAAAACACCTATATCCTGATCAAACAATTTAACCAAAAGATAGGGCCTGTTATCAGATTCTGTATTTAAAAATAAGGGGAGTGCTTCAGAAATTCTGTCGGCCTTGACTTTATAAAACTTAGAAACGACATTTAGCCAACCTGTCCAATCCGCCTTATTGAAAAAACTATGCCTAAACTTATGAGTGGCCCTGTTATAAGAAGCGGCAATGTCTCGACCACCAGTAGACATTGAGCAAATTAGTTTTTTGTACACCTTGGGCACGACGAAATTCTGACATTTGGTTCTCCACATTTATAACAAAAGGTTTTTCTTTTCTCCCTACAAACACTATACGTATGATTGGGTAGACGACAGTTAAAACAAACCACTTTGTTTTTATTAGCAAAATCTTTTTTGCTCTCCTCCATTACATCTAGACTGTTGTCCCCAACCTCTGATTGAAATAAGTTCGTCCTAGGGTTAGGCTTATTAAATTTGGAAATTTTATGACTGCCCTGATTAGATCCTGAAGAATGAGTACTATCCAAATAAGAAATCTGTTGCGTAGATTTACGTGAGGTAATATAGGAAGCTTCCTCAAGCTTTCTACACAGAGCGAGTAACGTTGCCACAGAATCAACTGTTTGTAAGGCAAGTTGACTAACATATTCAGGTAACAAATTTTTTCTAATATATTTTAATTTTGTGACCTCCGCAGGACAAGCAGCTAAGCGACTAAAAAGATTTTCTAATTGAGCAACATAAATCGTTACCGATTCATTTTTCCTCTGTCTTCTTTGTCTGATCGCTTCCCAAGTCTCGTCATCAGCAAATGGCGATAAAAAATCTTTTTTTAATTGTTGAACTAAGGAATTCCAAGTTGAGACTGTCGACTTAATACTTCGATACCAAATAAACGCGTCCCCAATAAAAAATTCTACGGCCGAATTAAATAACTGCTCGTCGGTAGCTTCACGCGCTTGCGCTAGGTCCGTTACACGTTCCAGAAAATAAAATATCCTCTTAGGATCGCCATTAAATTTAATTCCCCATGTCGATATTGGTTGTTTATTCGCAGAACAGGAAATAACTGGGTTTAGGTTAACAATGGGAGTGGTGGTCATCTGAGGGAACACAGAGGCAGTTCCAGGTGATGACGGATCTACAATAATTTTATCATCCAAGTCTGCTTCCAACTTAATACATGAGGCATACGACTCGTTTTTAAATTTAACAATATCGTCCGGATCAATGTCAGGAATTATAATACGCTTAACGCGCCCGATAAGGTGATTGATTCTGGATTTAATGCGCGAGAAACCGGAATCAGTGATGGTTCCCTCAAAATCTGTTATTGCATCCGAAATAGAAAGAATACTACGATTAATTGCTTGTTCTTCTAATATAAAATCATATGCATAAGCTTCCGAGTTTATCTGACTACCTGGTCGACCACTAGCTACCTCTTTTCTTAAAAGTTTTCCCAAAATTTTTCTTTTTTCTCCTACATTACGGCTAGAAATTACCGCACGTATTGCAAGCTCATAGTCGAGTTCGTAATCGAGGAGATGATTGCAACTGAAGGAAAGATCCATTATATTTCAAAAAAAATATCCAAATTAAACTAGGAAAATACAAGAAACTTCGGTTTGGAAATTACTTGAAACGACCAGCCAGAAGGTATGACAACCACCGGAATATAGAAAATATTTAAAAAATAAAATATAAAAAAAACGCAGAAAAATTAAATCTCGAAATAACCGGTATATTACAAAATATCCACCCGGTATAGTGAGTCAAGTGAAACCCTATTTTTAGGACCACCTGTAAGAGAAATAATTAATGTGACTACACTAGGCTTAAGTAATTTGATAAAGTTTCAAAAATAACGAACCCGCTGGTAATAAATTTTAATTCACTATTAAAAAATAAATGCTTGAAAATGGTTTTAATAATGTTCCAAGGTGCACAGCTTGTAAATAATACAAAATACTGCTTCGCTTAAAGACTTCGATCGCCTTATCTGCATTAAAATAAAAAACTCGGTACTCTTTTTTGTCTCAACACGGACTTGTGCCGTCTGAAATTATTGATTTCGGAAACGTATTTTATTTAATTTTATTCTTTATTAAACCAAATTAATATAATATTATCTTTTCGGTAAAAATAATTTGAACCAATTACTTAGATTAATAACTTAGGGTGACCTTTTTATTTTTAAAAAATAGATCAACCAACCTAATAACGTTTGTCAGTCCGCAGGTAGGCAAGCGACAGAAAAACAGAATTAGAGAAAATAATAAAATTGTTCCGCAATCCGGGGTAGTTTTTGAAAAGGAATTTATGGGGTGCACTAATATACACTCAATACTACTTTAGATAACTTGAAACATAATTAAAGGACGACTAGATTGAAGCCTATCTCAATAGAAAAGTAAGGAAAAATTCTGGAAAAGTGCAAGCAGTCGGGCCCCGCGTTAATGGGCGCTATTTTATGTGACTACAAATTGGGGAAACTTGAAGCTTTTCCAAAAAGTAGCACTCGCTGACGGCAGCTTTTCACCGGAGAGCGGTGTTGGTCCTGGGTTAGGAATACTTACACTTTTTTGTAGGGCGCCACCCAGTTTTTTTTTTTGTTAATAGAGTAGATAGAGCTTCAAACTGGGAAATGAGCTCTATAAGGTGAGGTGGTGAAAATTAAAATAAATCTTAAACATTGGGATAGCTTTCAATCAGTCTTTAATAGTAAGTAAATTAGTGACGTTAAGGGGGGTTAATTATGTACAAAAAAAAGGCGAACATAACATTATCATTATCCTGAGACGATTGCGGTTTAAGTATGATTATTAAGTATTTCTGTATTAATTGAGATTTAAAAATGCAACGTATTCTGATGTAAAAGTAACTTAAAAGTTATGCATTGAAGCTAAAAAAAATTCGACGCTAAGTACCTAGTATATTCTTTGGCCAAAGATATATCCCTTTTATGTACATTTATATACAATCATATTACCGAAAAAATTAAAAAAACGTAGGTAATGAGGAACGATCAGAAGACTTGCTTACATTGCTAGATTATTAAATGAAAAATGATTACTTCGAGATGTCGACACGGGCAACATCCCACTTATGCACCCTTATAAAAAATGATTAAGTAAGTGAAGTAAAATGGTTATGGTGTATTGTAAAATCGTTAAGAAATAATATCGGAAAGAACTGGCCTTAGGTCCATTGATGCTTTGGCTGGAACAACAGCTTCTGGACGGCAACGGTGTTGGTAGCCTTACCACATGACTCCGTCTAGGAACCGGGTCTTGCAACGCAGCTGATTGCAGACCTATGGGAGTCCATTGATGGAACTGAAGGGAGCTTTACTAAGTTCCTGGATTGAACTAGCCCCTGAGATGAACAATTCTAAATGGGTCCAAAACCACAGGCACAATAACGCCTAGTTATTAAACCTAGCGTGAAACCCTGCAAGTAACAACGAAAATAACCAAAAAGTTCTAAAAACTCAAACATTAGGACATCTTACCTCTTTACTGAGGGTGCACTACCACCATTTCGGATTCACAACACGGCAAAAACAATATCTGGACATTTATACTAAAAATCCACTTAAAATTATGGGAAGTGTTCCCGAAAGTACCTTTACATGGTGCCAAAAAACTCTCAAAAAAACTTCGAGCATTAAAAATGAACGTGATTCTCCGATGCTCGACAAAGAATATCCACACCAATTCCGCGGGGAGCTAAATCGTACCTTCCCATGGTACTGCGCGAACGTCCACCCGTCACTTATTATCTGCAACGCCCATAACTGGTACTACCTATTAAACTATTGTAGGGTGAATGCGCTGGACTTTGGGAATATGAATAATTGTTAATAATTTAGCGTTTAAAAATTAAAAATGCTACAACTTTAAAAAATCCTGCTAGCTTAGAGGAAGAAAATCAACCCGATTATGTTCGTTGACAAATTATGGAATATACATCTAGATCCAGTCAGGAGAAATTACTACAGATCAAGGTTGATGAAGGTGCCACGAGGCTAGTACTATGAAAGTTGATTTCATTTTCATATAATTCTGTATTTTCTTTGAATACGACCTAAATTTATAATAAAAAAAAACAATTCAGTTAATGAGTTGTATGCATGTCTTTAACACACTACTTAAAACTCGATAGGATAACTTTTACTGTGTTGATTGAGTAACTACAATAAAAACACCTCGGACCTAGATCTTGCCCGGAGATTTTTAGTTGTTGGCCGGGGGGGAGCTAAGCAAGATCAATTCATCAATTAATTGATTATTAACAGATTAATCGATTGTTTCTTAATAAATCATTTGTTTTTCGATTAATCGATTGTTTCGATTAATTGATTGTTTTTCGATTAATCGATTAACCGATTTAATCGAAATAATCGATTATTCTTAACAATCGACAATTGATTTTCAAAATCTGTAATCGCCCAGCCCTAGTGGTAATACAATTATCGTTTGTGCATGGATGATTTTCGGGAAAACTATTGACCTGACATTTTTTTCTAATAAAGCCTGGTTCCACCTTACCGGTGAATTCTCATAATACACGTATATATGTCGAGTAGTTAAAATTCCCATTTTTTTTGTCCACATTGCACCCTCAAAAAATTGGTGTCTGGTTGGCTGCTTCCCGAAGAAAAATTGTTTGTCCTAATTTTTTTCCAGGGCACAGTTACAGCACCTCGGTATAGGGACAATATTTTGGATCCATTTGTGTAGCCATTAAATGACGATGAACTAAGTTTTAGCGTAGCTACAATTTTCTGTGCTTTCAGTTATTTTCAACAGGACGGTGCAACCGCCTATACATCCGCCGAAACTATTAATTACTTACGCAATTTTTTCGACGATAGATTGATCAATTTTTCAATAGACATTAATTAAAACGCCAGTCAAAAATTTTGAACAGTTACAAGAAAGGATTATCCAAGAATGTGGTAACATTTCTCCAAAGATGCAGGTCAACGCTTTCGAGAATATGAAGAGACGTGTGAATTTATGCTTCGAGCATGGCAGTGGCCAATTACAGTAATTTCTATAATTTTTATTTTCCTTTCTCTATATTCTTACTTTGTTAATTTTGTAAACAACAAAAATAAATTTGTATTTGTTTACTTATTGTAATATTCATCAGTTTGGCATATGATGTCATAATATTAATTTGACACAATTTTAACCTAGATTTGGTTAGATATATCGTTTCCTTATAATTGTGATGTACACCGAGCCCTACGTTTTTCAGTCCAAGCCCTCTTGGATGAAAATAACCTTTGCTCGCACGGTACAACGGACATTTTCTATTGTTTTGTTATACCATTTTTATTTTATAAGATGGATAATCCTGTTCATGATATAATTTGTTCTTTACATGAAACGCCATTTTATAGACTTAGAGATAGATGATGAGTATCGTTCTTATAGGTACTGGATGGGTATTGGAAAAGGTGTAGGGGAAAAGGGAGCCCTTTTTTGCAATACTTAAATTTCTGTGTCATTTATTAATGGCCAAATTTAAAAAGAAAAATCCCCGGTGCCAAATTTGTCAAAATTAGGGCGCGGTCCTAAAAAATTTTTATCTGCGGGGCTCTTTGCCTCCAGCACCTACTCACATGTACCAGGTACGAACCGCGACTGATCTCTGATCATGATCTCGACATGTCTAGTGTCAGGAAGACAACTGAAGCTTTTTAATACCACATAATATGATCCCTGTGTTATTTTTAAAGTCTCCAAGTAATACCTACGCAACTTTGAGAAATGCTTCTTTTACTACCGTCCCATCTTCGAAGAGTTTTCTGTGTTTTGCCAGTAAATCAGGAATATTAAAAGATGCGATTGTTGCAGCTTTCGATTGTTTTGCTGGTTTAGTGATTATGATGCTCTGCTTTCAAACCAATTTTCAAATCTTCCTTCAAATCTTCAAATCCTCCTCTACCTCAGTCTTTGCTGAAAAATCGTTTTCATAGTTTTTATGCAACGCTTTATATTGCCTTCTTCTTATAATCAATTTTCTTGAGCCAGACATCAGTCTTTTGCTCTTGTTTTTTGTTGTAGATATCTTGTCGATAACAATCTTGGAAGGTATTGATTTTGAATTTTGTATTAGATTTTCTTCTCATCTTCTTCTGTTTTGGTCTTACGTGCTTTTCGTATTCTCTTTGATACAATTAATAATATCTGTATTATTTATCAGGGGAGGAGCCAATCTTTAGGGAATTTGTGTTTCGAGTTCGGTTCGGTAATGAGTGTATGTGTGTGTCTAAAATAAGCCGATTCGTGGATGTACAGTTAACGGCATATAAATTCATACACTCCATCCATACAAAACCCAATTACAACAAAATTGGGTAAAACGGGTTTCTCACCTTGCTACTTATACCTGGATAGAACACCAGCTATATACATAGCTGTAAATTATTGTAAGTACGATTTTTTACCATAACTAATAATGGATATTTCTAAATATTTTTTTCTTTAAATTAAAGCCGCGAAATTATAAAATTATAAAACAATACCAGGAAAACTACAAAAGTATAAAGCCAAAAAGGGTAAATTTATTAACATACAACAAACAAAATACTAATATTGCCATTGGATTCTGACACTAATCGTAATCTTCTTGGCATTGACAAAATAATACTTCTGGTGTAATCCGGAGTTAGCCCTTCCCAAATTTCTTCTATTTCTATTTTATCAAATAGCTCTATTTCATTCTATGGTTTAAAATTTATTTTATACATTTCTTTTACCATCCATCCCCAAACATTTTCAATTGGATTTAAATTAGGACTTCTTGGGCACCAAGGCAGACATGTTACGTTGTTTTCTCTAAACCAGTTACCTACATTTCTTGCAGTATGCACATGGCAGTTATCCTGCTGAAATATAAAGTTATTTCCTTCAAAAACTATCGCGGCAGAAGGAAGAAAAACATTTTCCAAAATCTGAAGATATATATTACTGTTTAATGTTCCACCAATATTCCAGCATACACCTGCACCGTGAACGCTTATCCGTGCCCACACATTAACCGAGAAACGTCCACTGGTTTGCTTTTCTTGAGTATACTTCTCATCATATCGGGAATTCGGTGGTCTATATACTCGAATCCTTCCATTATATGTAGACTGAAAAGTTTTCTCATCGGAAAAGATAACATTTTGCCAAAAAAAATCATTTTCTGGTAAATATTGCATAGCAAAACCAATTCTTTGTTCCTTATCACTATCTTTTAAAAAGGTTTGGATACAGCTGCCCAATTTCTTAATTCGGAACATTGTCTTACTCGGCGTTGCGCAGTTCTAGATGAAGCCGGGAACCCTGTTCTGTGCATAGCGGATACTGCAGTTTCAAATGGATTGTGCCTTAAATACTCTACCAAATCTCGGTCTTCTTCATTTGATGATTTTCTATTATTTAAACCTGGCCCAACAGACCTTTCAAGTGTTTGATGATAGCGCCATTTGTTTATAATTCCTTAAACAGTACTTCTAGGTACTCTAAAATGATCAGCTATTCTTCCATAAGACCACCCTATTTCTTCTAAACATATTATTCTTGCTTTTTCAATAATACTTAAATGAGGCATTTTTTCAATTAAATAAGATGATTACAATACTTTGACAGATATCATGATAACAATTAACACGTTACAAAGGTAATAAAGGTAAAAAAGTTGCATTTACAGTGTAACAGTTTAGTGTACGAAATTAAATGTCGTCAACTGTACTTGCTCGCGTATGGTATTTTGTAAAACTTTTGTCATAAAACGTATTTAATTTGTCCATTCGTAACTCCCTGTATGTCTGTCGGTACATGTTTCTGAGCTTCCGTTATTATGCGTGAAACTCTATTTTATATTATTTGTAATTTTTTTAGTCTCGTCTTGTTTACGGTGCACCACGTAGGTACACCGTATGTAAATACAAGTCTTATTATTGTCTTTGTCTTTTGTTCAATAATGAATAGACTGCACTTAATTGGCCTTGTGCCTTTGCAAGTCTCTCTGTAGCGTTGTCGTTCCACAATAATTCCCTGTCAAACGTGAGGCCAAGATATTGAATCTTATTCCTCCAATTAATTTGTGCATTGCCCACTCTTACTCTTGTTTAAGGTAATTTTGTGACAGCTTTTGAAAAATATAATGTTTGGGTGTTACCATCATTAAGACAAAGTTTCCAAGAGTCTAACCGAGTCCAACCATCTCTGAAGAAGATTACTATGACGTTGCAAACAAAGGACTACAACCCAGGGCAACTTCAAGGCCGCAGCAATCGCAGTATCATCAGCGAACAAATACAATTGGGTGCGCGGATCCAGAGAGATATCACTAGTATAAATATTGTATAGTAGAGAGGCCAGTGACGAGCCCTGCGGCACTCCCGCCTTAATGTTTCTGACTTTTGAAATTACATTTTCTGAGGATACCGTGAATATCCTGTCCTCGAGGTATGAAAAAATCAAATCATTTGTCAAATAATTAGGCATACCCAACCTTATCAACTTTAATACGAGACCATTATGCCAAACTTTATCGAACGCTTTTTATAATGCCTCTTTAAGTTCCTACGTTTAGGCAATGCAACCGAAACTCGACAAACGATACAAACGAAATTATCTTTGACAATAGTAAACCAGAATTAATTATTTCCCTCAATTATGATTAAAATGATACGTTTTACTTTTTATGGTCGCGCTCATCATAAATAGAATGCTGCTACGTAAACGCTGTTCTAAAAACAATGAAAACACACTACGTAAAAGTACTCTTTGAGGACCACTGATATTGCTCGCACCAAAGACATTAGAACTATTAGACCAAATTGTTTACATTTTGATGTGGCAAATCATCATTCCCTCTTTATTATTAATCTCTGTCGCTCAAAATTTGACCTTAGCCGGCTATCTGTTTTGTTATCGTTTTTTTTTTATATACAGGAGCTAAGATATGTCATGTCCATATAGAATTGGGACACTCGTATAATGTCCTATAGATTTTAATAAGAATAAATGTAGTCTACCTCGTAATTACAATTTTTACAAAGGTTTTTATAATGTTTTCAATTCTAATAATGAAATAAAGTTTAGCAACTTTATTGCAATAGTAGCAGTGTTTTATTTTGCATTTACGTACCTACTTATATCCTGTGATAAATTTCCAACTGAAACTAATTCAAAATAGGAATTTTCCAAATAACCTTTTTCTTTCATACTGGGATTCAGAAATTTCGGAATCTTATATTAAAGGTGAATTTGTGATTCTGAAATTCAAGATTCGGAATTAATCCAATATGTTCAAAGGATTTCAGACGAAAAACAATTAAATCAAACAAGCAATGTGATCAATTTTTTTTTATTGTAGTATATATCTTGTAGCCTATTATTTCCATTCCTAGGAAAAAATTCTGATACAAAATAATTTATTGTATTATTCTCATACATTGTTGTTAGTTTTTAACCTCTACACCACTGGCGAGCAAAACCAAGGGACGGTTTACAATGTTGCCGATCGGGCCAAGGAGATCTGCCTTTCTCTCACGCACTCGCCAATTATTTTAAAACAATAATAGTTGATACTCTTATGGGAATTATGAATGAATCGTTTCGTCTAATAGTTCTAATGTCTTTGGCTCGCACCGTGCGTTGACTAAGTACGTTACCACGCGCGTTTAATACTGTAAATAGAACCTATCCTCTTTGATAGAACATATGTCTGAATGAGGATATACATCATCAGGTTAATAGATAATATTGGTTTCTAAATTTAAGGTAAAGAAGTATGTATATTCTAGCGAGCCACCAATATTAACATGATTAACTGTTCCTGTAAGCACACCAAACTAAATTTGCATAACTTTTATCAGGGCTTCAATCTTTATATGGATAGGTTTACCGCTTTAAACATATGTTTTATAAGCACGTATCCTTTATAGGTACCTAATAAGTAGATTTTAAACCACATATAATAATTTGTTGCTGTCAAAATATAAACATAAATTTATTACCAGTTGTTTTATATGGTGACCACACTAACAAAATCTATATGAAAGCAGATTTTCAATATTCTTGAAAAATGTTTGATATCTTAACTTCAAAAAGCACAAAAAATTAAAAGAATATTTTTTTTATTTTTAAAGTGGATGCGTTCATCAGATTTTACATCTTTTACATTGACGGTTATCGGAAAGAAACGTGGCAGTATTTTTAGTGATTTATGTTGAATGAGCCAGTCCAGAACGACCTCTTGGGGGTTGTATTTGTTTATAGTGAGTTAGAGAAGCATGACCCAAAATGATTTCTGCGGGCAAACCGATCCCACCCTCCACCCCACTATCGCTCGTACCAATGCTGTCATCTGTGGTTTTTGGAGGTCATTAGGAAAAAATTGTTCTTAAAGTTAGATTAAGTATTATTGAGTAGGGAAAATGTCCCTATGATGGACCACTAGCTGTATTTTCAAATTAAGGGCGCATAATACACTACCGCCATATTGGTTAGGTTGATTGAAGTTTATCATCAGTTATTTACAAGCGCTCACGCAAATATAAGCAGTTTTTACGAAAATAAATAAATAAGTTAAAATTGCTAAGTATTGATATACCAAAGTAGCTTGGTGTGATGTTAGGTATACTCCATTCCACAATAATTCGTTGATTTCCCGACCGCAATAAAATTTAAACTCAGCCATAAATAAGTGCCTTTTGAAAGGGTACAGTTCTGATTACCTACTAATTTCAATAGTTTTGG
This sequence comes from Polydrusus tereticollis, assembly GCA_963920685.1. Taxonomy (NCBI): domain Eukaryota; kingdom Metazoa; phylum Arthropoda; class Insecta; order Coleoptera; family Curculionidae; genus Polydrusus; species Polydrusus tereticollis. The sequence goes on along the minus strand of OY987329.1, from coordinate 79,731,118 downwards.
TTAGCTAATTTCAACAAAACAACAAATACAAAATAATAGGTAAGTATTTTTATTTTAATCATGTAATCATGCAAAGCAGAGTCTTTTCATCTTAGTTCATCAGTCGTTTGGTGTTTGTCAAGCTGTGCGTTAAAGGTATTTTCGTGTGTGTTATCGAGCATCCAAAATATGTCAGATCTGTGTGAAACTTCAGGTAATATTGCTTCCGGAAGTTATGGTGTAACGAAGAAAAAACATTTATCACTTGATGCCAAAAACATCATAAAGAACGTTTACTGTACCCTTTTAGAGAAAGGGTATGACCGGAGTGCAAGTTTTAGTGAAACGAGTATTTTGACCAAAGTTGCATTAACGACAGTAAAAGATACAGTGACCAAACCCATCCAGCCAAAGAAAAAACGGTGTGACAGCGGAAAATTGAGAAGCATCGAAAAAGCTGATAAAGACTTTATTCGGAGGAAAATTTATGCCATGTACAGTAAACAAATAGTCCCAACAATACACACGCTAAAAAAGGTACTTACAGCAGACGAACCCGACATTTCATGTGGCAGGACAAGCCTTTGGAGAATAGTTAAAGCAATGGGTTTTAAATATCGTACCATTGACAAACGAGAAGTGCTAATGGAATCGCAGCGTTTACAAGTATGCGTAGAGATTATTTGAATCTTATCAGACAATATAGAGAAGAAAATCGTTCAATTATATACTTGGACAAAACTTGGTTTGATACCCACGACACTCCTAAAAAAGGTTGGAGCGATTCAACAATCAAATGTCAACTAAAGCTCCCTCAAACAAAGGACAAAGAATTACGATATTACATGCAAGTTCAGAAAATGGATTTATTCCGAACGCTCTATTATTATCTGCGAAGAAAATTGCCAATTCATCTTTGGATTACCATCAGGACACGGATGCTACATTGTTTGAAGATTGGTTTCAAAATCGTCTGCTTCCGAATGTGCCCAAAAATAGTGTTATTGTGATGGACAACGCTAGTTACCACAGTCGCCAACTAAGTAAAGTGCCGAATTCAAATAATACAAAAGTGGAAATTCAAAACTATATGATGGAAAATAATATATATTTCGAGGAAACCTATACAAAAAACGACCTTTTAAATGTTTTAAAAACATTCAATATTGAAAAAGAATATGATTCAAGTCGAAGATTCCTATAAAATAATTAATAGTAACTTAAGGGCCTTAATAATTAGTTTAGGCATAAATGAAGACGATAGTGATAGTGAAACAGAGCTAAATATAGAGTAGGTTAAGTTAAATATTGTAGATTAGTAATTTTGTATAAATATTAATAGCTATTTAATTACATGATTACAATAAAGATACTTACCTATTATTTTATATTTGTTGTTTTGTTGAAAATAGCTAACCTAAACTAGTGAAATTAGTAGGTAATGAGGACCTGTACCCTTTCAAAAGGTCCGGTGCCTACACAATAGATATTTGTCAGGCAACTTATTTATGTTTGGGATTACGACTGAGGGTTGTTATTTAAATTTTATTGCGGTCGAGAAATCAACGAATTATTGTGGAATGGAGTATAAATCTTGTTTTACGCTCAGGTAGAATCTGCTGTTATTACTGCAGTTTAAAGGAACTGTTGCATGTTAATTGCCGGGCAAAAGTTGAGATTATGGCAAGGAACAGAAAAAGCTTGGAATTTTTATCTGATTTATGCAATGTGACCTATGATGGACTCCTTAACTGTGTCCTATGATAGACCAGGGGTCCAGCAGTTGCAGTGAAATAATTATATTTTTCGAGTGATTTCTTGATTCTTTTTCATCTATAGATATGGCTTCAAAAAAAAGACAACAGTCCGATGAGCATGACATGCGACAGGCTATTAAGAACGTAAAGGACCACAATATTGGCTTTAAGTTGGCTGCAAAGACCTTCAATGTTCCCAAAACAACTTTACGAAGGAGTTTGACTAAACATGGCCATTAGAAGCGTTATTTGGGAGGACGAAAAACCACTTTCTTTAAAGCCATCGAAGAGGAGATTGCAGATCACATTATTGATCTGGAAATACGATTTTTTGGACTAACTTCTAAAGATTTGCGGAGGATTGTATTCGAAGTAGCCGAAAACAGTAAAATAAAACATGATTTTAATTGCGAAACAAAAATGGCAGGTTGGAAATGGGTTAGGAGATTCCTAAAGCGCAATCTACGAATATATTTTAGCGAAGCCCAGAAAGCACATCATTAACTAGAGCCCAAGCTTTTAACAAGCCTACTATTCCAGCATATTTTAATGCACTATCTAATACACTGGAGCAGTTCATCTGTCTCCCCGAAAATATCTACAATATGAACAAGTCAGGCTTGAGTACGGTCCAAAAGAAATGTCAAAAAATTTACGCTGCAAAAGGGCGTAAGCAAGTTGCTGCACAATGAATACCATAAGCACTTACGTCCCTCCAGCTCTTATCTACCCTCGTCGAAGGATGAACGATGAGCTTATGAACGGTGCTCCCGCTGGTTGGATGAACGGTGAGATTTTTTGTAAATGGCTAAAGCATTTCGTAAGGTATACAAAAGCGTCTAATGAGAACAAGGTTATTCTGCTTCTAGATGGACACAGTAGCCATAAGAGTCTTGTATCTTTGCAGCTTGCAAAAGAAAATGGTGTTATTGTGTTTTGCTTTCATGCACACTGTTCTTGTCACGTTCAGCCATTGGATTCTTCCGTCTTCCCTATACGTATTTCGATCAAGAAATCCAATCATGGCTTCGTCAAAACCCAGAAAACTAACTGAATTGAAAATAGTAGGTCTTCTTTATCAAGCTTATTTGAAAAGTGCTGTACCATCAAATGCAATAAATTTATTCAAAAATACCGGCATCTATCCTTTCAATTATCATTTTTTTGAAGACTGGGAGTTTGCACCAGCTTTAGCAACGGATAAGCAGATTCCCGAGGCTCAAGTCAATATAATCGAAAACCAATTGGAATTAGACATTGAAAATCAACCAAGTACATCTGGTCTTAATTCGTCTTCATCGTCACTTCTTGACATTTCAGTAAAAGAAATTTTACTTCCCCCTCAAGCTGTAGCCATTAGAGCTGATAAAGGAAAAGGCCGAAGACGTGGAAAAACGAGTAATTTAAACTCATCACTAGAAATTCATGAACTTAAAACGAAAGTTATGAAAAACAAAAGGAAGATAAGAAAGCAACAAGGTAGGGCAGTAAAACGGCAACTTGTCATTGAAAATGACAGTTCTGATGAAGATTAATCCGCCTTGGAGGAATTTCTGAATAAAGGAAAAGACTATTAAGATGATACTAGTTACATTTACTGCAATGAGTTATACTTGCACTCACGTGCAAGAAAGAAGTGGTTTACTTGTCAAATATGCCAATCGTGGTGCCACATTGAGTGCGCTGGTGTTAATTTTACTGTTGCAAATCATTTATTTGTGAATTATATACTTAATGTTTTATTATGTCAGTTTTATATTTTTATTGGAAAGTATGTTATTGAATAGGAAATTAATTGATAAAAAATGCATACTATACTATAATCAACTTCGGATTAAATACAGATTTTCATATAAAAACAATACCCAAATAACTCCAAATCAAAAAGAGAGTTAATGATATTTCCTTACGGGGTTTATCACAGGCACATCTCCCCTAAGCCATTTCGTAATTGTTGTAATTGTTTTTAAATTTACTCTAACTAAATAGGGGAATCGTTTTACCTGGTCAAAATTAGCGTTTTGCAGATAGGTATTTATGATATTTCAAAATAATAAAAATGATTTCATTATTATTCGACCCACTCTGTAAACAAAGGTTTCAATTTCAGTGCAGACTTACATTAAATGGTTACCGAGCCATTACGTAATGAAAACGACATAATAACGATTGCCTTTTATTTAAATGTAACAAAAGATTAATTTGTTGCCAGTATTGTTCCTATTCTGCTACTCGACTCTAGTCTAGCCCCGTCCGTATTTTAGTAAAATGCGAGTAAATAGTTCGCTATCTGAAATTGAAATCATGAAATCGCTTGTTGCAAAAGTGATTTTAAATTATTGCATATTGTGTTTCAATGAGTTGACTAATGACTAATGGGTGTTAGAATGCCGTTAATGGTTCTCTGTATCATGTTACTAGTTTTCGCCCGAGGCTTTGCTTGCGATTAATACAGGACAATTTTATTGAACATACCGGTTAGGTTTGAAGCTTCTGATAATAGCTGCTTTTTATTTGCAGTCTCGATCAGTTCACTTTTAAATGAACTGACCTAAAATGATCTGATCCAAAATGCATCAAATAAAACTGGCTTTTATTGTTCTGATGTTCTGTCATTTGTTATTTGTTTTGGATCACGTCAGTGTCATTTGTCACGTAAAATTTTGTTGAGGTTATGGGTGTAAGATTAATTCTTTAAATCAAACACTCAACTGGCTAATTTCAAAACTCTACTTTATTCTTCACACGGCTCGACGCTACTACCCGCTTACAAAACTCCATCTCCTAATCTTAACAGCCACTTCAGCGTAACTTTACACCTTGCCCTCATAAATCTAAACGTTTGTCATTTATTGGGTCACAATTTTACCAGATGAAAATACAAATAAACTTAAAATAATACTCAGCATAAAATATTTCCTACATTCGGCCATCCTGAGTCGCCGGGGTGTCCTCAACCCGTCTACCTTTAGCTGGTGGCTACAACCACCTCTCTTTAACTGGGCTACAACCCAGTTTCTTAGAAGGCTACAACCTTACTAAAATTGGCTACAACCAACTCAGCTCTTAAATGGGCTACAACCCAGCTCACTCCGATGCGATGGCGCCAACCATCACTGTCAGTGGGAGCGACCCACTCTCATTATCTCAAATGGCAACAACCAAAACACTTAATGGGCTACCACCCCTTTGATTGCAATCAAACCTAATAGGACTTTAACCCTTTAAACATCTTATCAATTACACTTTAATTAACGTTAGAAATATATTATTAAAAGTACAAAATTATATGTCGGCGATAACCTATTTGCCCCTTTTCTCGCCTAAAAAGCAAGTTTAGACAAGACCAGAATTTAGTATTATCATAACGAGGTAAACATAGGTACTTAACTAACTACACTAATAGAGTATTACTGTCCCTGATAATGTTTTTCAACACACGGAAATCCATGGTTTTATTCTATCGACCGCGACAACAGTCCTCGCGTTACGACGACCTTCGCGTAAGTCCTCAACTTCGTATCTATCATTCATTATCACTTTCGTCACATGAAAAGGTCCTTTAAACTTCGGAAGTAATTTCTTACTAACCCCTGTATTTGGTTCGCTGGTAATTTGAACTAAGATTAGGTCACCCTTGCTGTATTTCTTTGCTTCTCCTCTGGTTTTATCATAACGTTCCTTTTGCCGACGCTGAGATTCAGTTTCATGGGCCTGTAATTTATTTCTCAAGTCATAAATATCAATTCTTTCGACTTCGTTTTGTATAGTGCTTAATAAAGTAGCCTCGGCGGCAGGTACCGGCTGATATCCTAAGAGAGCCTTCGCCGGGGTGGTATTTATGCCCTTGTTATATGCAGTGTTTAAGGCGCACTGGATCTGTTTAGTAAAGGTGTCCCACAGTTTACCTTCTTTTTCAATGCTCATCGTTGATAACATGTTTAATATGGTTCTATTATATCGCTCACACTGTCCGTTGGCTGTGGGGGTTGCTACAGCATTTAATACATGTTTAATGGCATAGGTGGTACAGAATATATTGAATGAATGAGATGTGAAAGCGGTACCTCTGTCGCTAATAATGCGTTTCGGTACGCCAAAAAGGCAAAACACATCTTGGAGTATCTTTACGACATCTCTAGCTTTTGTAGATTTTACGGGTTCGACAATGGTGAATTTTGTAAATCCATCTACTATCACAAAAATAAATTTATTGCGCTTTGAGCTTAATTCAAAAGGCCCTACATGATCGATGTGAATGGTGTGAAACGGAATAGGTATCTTCTCAATCGGATGTAGTTTTCCTTGTCTTTTAACAGTGGTATCTTTGTAATACGAACAATTTAGGCATGCTCTGATATATTTACCTACGAATCTACGCATCTTTGGGAACCAATAATTCAGTCGAATTCTTTGAAGGGTTTGTTCGACTCCCGAATGTCCTGCCAAATCATGGCATAGTCTACATATTTGCCACCTTGCGGCTTTGGGTACCACCCACAACTTGATGTTGCCTGGTAGTTTTCGGTATAATTTATTTCCTTTGATTTCGTACTCGACAAAGTAAATTTTTGAAGCGGCATCATTAATTTTATTTTCTAAAATTTTTCTTATTTTTACAAGTTGGTCATCTTGGAGTTCCGCAGACAACAGCCAGTCTCCCTCCGTAATATCGATCTGGCTAACCTCTAAAATGGGATTTCTACTAAGGGCATCTACGTGCTGCATTCTCGGTCCCGGTCGATACCTAATTTCAAATGTAATCTCCTGCACTTCCAGCCACCACCTAGCTACTCGCGGAACTAGATCCTTTTTAGAAAAAGCCGTGCGTAAAGCGTTACAATCTGTGATAACGGTAAACTGGATTCCTAATAAATATGTTCGAAAATGTCTCATTGACAATACTACAGCCATGGTTTCCAGTTCGTATGAATGATAATTCTGTTGATCGATTGTAGTTTGTTTGCTAAAGTACGCAACCACTCGTGGAATTCCATCACACATTTGTATGAGCATTGCACCAAAATCCAGTGCACTCGCATCTGTATGCAATTCTGTCGGTAATTCAGGATCAAAAATCATTAAAACCGGTATCGAAGTTATTATTCGTTTGATAGTTTCAAATGCAGTTTTTTGTTCTTCTCGCCAGCACCATCGGACATCCTTTCTAGTTAATTTCGTAATAGGCTGAGTGAGCACGGCAAAATTTTTACAAAACATGCGAAAGTAACTTGCCAGTCCCATAAATTGTCGAATTTGTTTTACGTTTTGCGGCTCTGGCATGTTTAAAACTGCATCTACTTTTCCTTGACAGGGCCGTACTCCTTCCTCAGTTTTTTATGACCACTTTATTTCCCAGCTTAAAAAAAAACTACATGCGGTAAATTTAAAAAGTCACAACCGACAATACAGTCATGTATCATTTGGTCATTGTTTACGATAATCACATTTAAATCTGCTGTTACCGGTCCAATACGTAATATTACGTTAATAATTCCCGAACTACAAACATAATTACCCGAAAATCCCCGTAACATGGGTTTAGGTCTAGTGTCATTATCGTCTATTTTTATGTTAAGTTTATCAGCTATTCTTTGACGTATTAACGTCCTAGAACTGCCAGTATCAATTAAACATTTTGTTCGAACGTGATTGACAGCAACAGTGATAATATATGGGTTGGTCTCACCTGACATCCTTACTTCATTGGTTTTGTGATATTTTCAAATACCTGACGTGCCAGCTACATTTTCAGGACACTGATGTTGTCGATGACCTACACGTCTGCACTTAAAACACTCCACTATTGGTTTTGGACAAAACTTCATATAATGGGGTCCTTTGCAATTAAAACACGAAAGTTTGTTCGCGATAGTCGCGGGTGCACTATTTTTGACCGTATTCATTACAATAGGAGTATGTCTGATCCTAACAACTTTACTATGTGTTAATACCGACGGTTTTATGGTGCTCAAATAGGAATATAGTTCTCCAGTGCTGTCAAACCTTGAAGATCTCGTTGTCATCTCGATTTGTTCATCCATTATTCCTGACACAATAGCATCGACTAAGTATTTCTCTGGAATATCGATTGTCAAAGCTTTTAATTTTTCTAACTTGAGGAAACAATATTCACTTAAGTCTTGTCCTGGGGACGATTCGTATAGGGCGGCGTCTCTAAGTAATTTACCAAATGGCAACGGCTTTTGAAATTGTATTATTAGGAGTTTTTTTATAATGTCCCATTTAGCCGCCAGTTTATCGTGGCTATCGTACCATCGACGCGCCATTCCCCTTAGTCGATTTGCAACGAGCCTTACTATGGTCAAGTTATTCCACCCATAATGCTTAGCTAGTTCATCCACTCGATTAACCCAAGCTTCAATAGACTGCTCCGATTGTGGGTCGAATATAGGCATAATATTTTCATCTGCACCCAGTGAACCTCCTTTAATATTTACAACATATTTTTCCAATCGCTTAAGCCGTTGCAATTTCTTTTTTGTCTTTCGACTAAGACGAGATCTAGATGATCCTGACGTAGAACTCGTAGAGCTCGTAGAACTACTATCGTTGGAATCAAGAGAACGACGATGTCTTTTTCTTCCCATTTGCACCACTATGATTTTACTGCACCACTAAATTAAACGCTAAACACTATATCTGTAGATTTATGTACACACTATATACTTAGGGCCACAGCGGGTAATATCCCAACTTCTGACTTGTAAGATTAATTCTTTAAATCAAACACTCAACTGGCTAATTTCAAAACTCTACTTTATTCTTCACACGGCTCGACGCTACTACCCGCTTACAAAACTCCATCTCCTAATCTTAACAGCCACTTCAGCGTAACTTTACACCTTGCCCTCATAAATCTAAACGTTTGTCATTTATTGGGTCACAATTTTACCAGATGAAAATACAAATAAACTTAAAATAATACTCAGCATAAAATATTTCCTACATGGGTATTCTCGATTTGATTTAAACCTTCTTATTTGTCATTCTCTAAATCTAAATAATAGATTAGAATTAAATTTTGTTATGATGGAAGCAGTTTCCATTTTCGTGACAGATCCCGAGAGTGCTGAAACCTTCAAGTTTTTCGTTTCACAAGAAGACAGGGACCGAGGTTTAGTTGGTAAGTCTATTTACATTTATTTAAATTGCTTCTTTTAATTTAAATTATATATATAATAAAATATATAACTTTACAACTTTTAGATGACGAATTTTTAAACAGTTTACTGCGTCTTGCAAAAAAAAATAACACAGTAGAGTCTGCCGGAGACCCAGCTGAAGAAGACACTGAATCATCATTATTATCACCGGATAACGAGGATGAATTATTGGAAGGCGAGGGGGCAGGTACATCTTGCAACGTACAAAAAAAAGTGTGGGGTGAGAATGACACTCTACTATTAATATCATGTGTCGAAACTCGTTATGATGAACTAAATCATCCAAAAAAAAGAAAATCTGTGTGGAAAAACATAGCACAAGACATGCTTGCTCATGGATATGATGTACAGGGTTGTCCAACCAAGACTAGACAAGGCGATTTTTTGACTTTTCCTGTACTTTTATAAAAAAACTGAAATAGCCATCTTAAGTCATTTTCTCCCGCGAATTCGAATATCTTCAGCAAAAAACAATTGAACATCAAACAAAAGTACTATAGGGGTCACTTTGATATTTTTTTAAATGGGATGCCGTATTTTTAATGAGCTTATCCGATTTCTCATATAAATTTTGATCTAAAATGTTGGATTTTTAATTCAAAAACGCCTTTTTTCTTCAGTTTTAAATTTTTTTTTTTTTTTTTAATTAAAAATCCAACATTTTAGATCAAAATTTTTATGAGAAATCAAATAAGCTCATTAAAAATACGGCATCCCATTTAAAAAAATATCAAAGTGACCCCTAGTACTTTTGTTTGATGTTCAATTGTTTTTTGCTGAAGATATTCGAATTCGCGGGAGAAAATGACTTAAGATGGCTATTTCAGTTTTTTTATAAAAGTACAGGAAAAGTCAAAAAATCGCCTTGTCTAGTCTTGGTTGGATAACCCTGTACCTGCTACGATTTGTGCCCAAAAATGGAAAAACCTTTTGAGGACATATAAAGTATGCAAAGACAAAAACAAACAAACGGGTACTGGACCAACAAGATTTTCCTTTTACCAAAGAATGGACGAGTTCTTGAGTAACAAGCCGAATATTAAAAGCCTCCATGTGATTGATTCCCTTATTTCAACAGAAGTCAATGTCAATAGTGATATTTCACAAAACATTGATGACAACAATAATGAGCAGCCTACAACTGAGCAAGTATTAAGATATGATGAAAAAAATAAAACACCTTCTAAACGGAAGAATGCAAAGACTGAGTACTATAGGAAAAAATCTCAAGCATTAGAACTCAAAGCTGGAGAACAAGAGGAAAACGAGAGGTACAGGGAGAGAAAGTTGATCTTAGTAGAAAGAAAAATCAAGGCCCTAGAGGATTTAGTTGCAATTCGGCAAAACAAATATGCCAAAAAAGAGTAGGATTCTGGATTGTTTCTTATTGACTTCTCTGAGAATAATCCTTATATTTTTTAGTTGGTACATATTTTTTTATATAGAATACCTGTGTTTAGGTTTATTAATGATGTTCCTACTAGTTTATGTAATACATAGTTTAAATAAAAATACAAAAATAAAAATTATACAGGGCATCATGTTTCATTTATGAATTTTCAAATAAAGAAAAATTGTTTCTAACATCATAATACAAATTTTGCAAGAAATCTACTTCATAAAGAAACTAAAGTCTTGTGCGTCAAATAATAAATAAAACTAGGACATTATAGACTTACTTGGTGTTTAATGAAAAAAAAAGATAAGTACAAAGTAAGTAACTCTCAACAGTAGACAATGAAAATAGTATTTTACGTTACAAGTCCGGTAGGTGACTTATTACAGTACGAGTTGTTTTACGGACGAGGCGACGTAGGAGCCGAGTCTGGAATATAAACGAGTGCTGTAATAACACCTAACGGACGTGTATCGTATGGTATTTTATTTCATCCTGTCATTATATCCCTTTTCAAAAAAATAAATAGGTATATTAAAATTTTAAAAAATACTTTGCAATATTATATCATGCTACCTACCCTAAATGCAATTGAGCCATTGGTTTCCAAAGTTAATTATAAATTTTGTTTGCTTGTCACTGTCAAATAGATAAAGTCATAATATTCGTGTGGGCAATTATGGAGGTTTCGGGTATAATTTTAAATAAAATCTACCAATTTTAGTTAAATAAAATATTTAAAAAATTGTAACAGGGAATATATTCTATGGTTGTGTAATATTTTACAATTACTAAAGTTGGTAGAAAAAAATACTATTACAAGTAGAAGCACCCAAACAGTTTTAATTGGTATCACTAAATATAGACCATATAAAATAAAAATTACTAATTTTAGTTAAGCAAAACCTTTAAAACAATGTAATTAAATGCCTATATTATAGTTACATAACATTTTTCATTTACTAAAGTTGATTAAAGAGTATAATTTATGCTACATGCTACCTACCTATATATAGCAGTGAACGATTCTCTAATAAATACTTGTCGGGTGGCGGAACGCATTTTTATAGTAGGCCATGACTTTTTATTTTCTTTGAATTATGACAGTTACCTACTTTTATTATAACCCTTAAAAAACCTATATAGTTATCATATTCTTAGTGCTGATGAATATGGCAAAAATAGTGTACTCTGCTTGTACATTTTGTATAGAGTTTAAAGATATTAGTAATTGTCATCGTCAGTTAACCTACTTAGTTGATTTACTTCGTAATTGCACTTTAGACGCGGATGATAAAATGTTGTTTCGAAAAATTCAGGAGGCTCTTTTGGACCTTTCTATTAAATTTCGGTTCCTTCCTAACAAGAAGAAAAATCAAATAGTTTCAAAATATTATATATATTATATGAAACATTTGCATTTGCTAGACAATGAATTCCATCCAAGATATTCACCATTAAGAAGAGAAGAATTTCTCAAAGAATTTGAAGAGCATTTGAAAATTGTGGTAATAAATAATAATTGATTTATTTCATTTAAAAAAGTGTTTTTGATGTATTAAATAATTGCTAAATATGTGTATTTAAATATTTTATTTCTTATAATTTTAAGTGACAACTTGTCAAAAATCGAAAGTAAAAAGTCGTAGTTTCCAAAAACAAAGCATGGTTGCTAGGCAACACATTACAGTATCTGATACTGTAATGTTCCATTTACCGGCCGCATATGAGTACAGGGTAAGTAGATTTACTGGACAGGATGAAATAAATAATCATACCAATCTTTATTTTGCCAGTTTTATGAACATTTAGATAATATTAAACATTTCATTGAAGATAACTTGTCTTCTGTTTATCTGAAGTGCCTCTATTTCATTATTACATCCCATATACTCTTCAGGGTCATTTTCAGGGTCAAAATTTTCAACGGCATCAGTTTCTGTTTCAATATCGTTCCTGTTAATACATATATTATGTAACACACAAGAAGCCACTACCGCGTTGACAATGAAACTAATATTCAAATTCTCAAAGTGCTTAAGACATCTAAACCGCCCTTTTAAAAGTCCAAAACAATTCTCCACTATAATCCTTGTTGATGAATGTCTGTAGTTGAAAATCTTCTGTTGTTCGGTTAGATGTCCGTTGTCTTTAAAAGGAGCCACAAGCCAACCTAAATTAGGGTATGCAGTGTCTCCTAGTAAAAACCTATTCCCGGGTAGGCCATTCTCAGTCATTGCTTTTGTATAAAGCCCTGAGTGTCTCAAAACCCTCGCATCATGAAGGGATCCTGGTTCTCCACAGAACACATTTATAAATCTTTTTTGGTCATCACAAATCCCTTGAAGAAGTATGCTGTGATATCCCTTTCGGTTACAATAAGCATTTTGATCAGTACCAGGTTTACGAATGCTTAAATGGCTTCCATCGATAGCTCCTATAACCCCACGAATTCCCTGTTTGTTTTCAAAGTTGTGTGAAATTTGGTTTGCCTCGTTTTGAGATGGCCATTTTATGTATGTCGATCGGACACTCACTAAGTATTTCACTACCCTTCTAATGCATTCAAGTGCAGTACTCTGGCATACATTAAATCTATCAGAAATTTGACGGTATGTCTCTTGGTTGGCCAAGTACCAAAGGGTTATCAATATAATTTTTTCAGGAACAATATTCTCTCTGCCAGATTTATAAGTAGGAATGATGTTAGCTGTAGATATTTTTGATAAAATGTACTCAAAAGTATGCCGACTGAGGCGAAAATGCTCATGAAATTGTCGATCTTCAAATCTCGGCACTACTTTTTCCACAAAATTTTCACATTTCACAACAATTCTTCGATCATCATCTTCACTACTTGACTCATATGAGATTGAATTTATGCTACTGTTGTCATCTCCATCCTCTGCAATGCATTTCTGAAAAGAAGGAAAAAATCAGATACCTTAATTTTTTAGATTTTCATGTGGGTACGTTAAAATTATTTACAAGAAATAAACACTTTGATGTACTTACTATTATAGCTAATTCCTCCTCCGAATCCTCTGAAGACGATACTTCATTAATCCTCATTATTTTTAGCCAATAAAAAGTTTTTTCCTTTTAAATTTTGTATAACGGGCAAATATTTTATATTTTTATCTGTGGTTTGAGGTTAGGCCTCAGAATATAGATGAGGTTAGGCTATTAAGAAATTCACGCCAAGTATCCGTCAAAACAACCCCCACCTTTTACTTCTGACCAGTTCACTTAAGTGATCGAAATTTGCGGGTGGTGCAGTTAGGGGCAAAGGGGGAAGTGACCGGGTCACGTACAAATCAGATCAGTTTGTAAATAAAACATCCTAAAAATCAAATTCTAGTGATCTGGGTCAAATTGACCTGATCCAAGATGCAAATAAAAAGCAGCTAATAATGCCAAGCAAAGCCCCAATTATGCTAGCATAACCTATAAGTTTAAAGTATTTCGTACGTTTTGCCAACGCAAAGCATCTTTAGAGATTCTTACTTTCTATGTTACAAAAAATACAAAACTACATTATTTTCTGTGCAGATAAATAAATAACGCCACAATAATATAATTGATTCCTTGTCAATCCATTTAATTGATCAATTTAATACAGGGTATTTCATAATAACATGCAAACAATTAAGGGATTGCCACATTTTAAGACTAAACGTTTATTTATATAATCATTAAAATAAAATTAGGGAGATTGAAGTGAATTGACAGATGATGAGTTATTTTGGTCCTTAATTTACAGGTATTGGCCAAAGGTAGCACTAGATTACAGGTGTGATTATACAGGGTGTTACAAATTCGACATACGAGCATTGGAATCTCGGAAATTATAGGAGTTAGAGAAACGGTTAAATTGGGTCAAAGTTGTGCAATTCGGTGCTGATTAAAATGTCCCTTTAAAAGTTTTTAAATTCCGAATACTTTCAATATTGTTCGAAAAAAACCGAAATTTTGCAAAATCGTTTTTTATTTTCCTGAGCTCATTTGACTAGCTATTTAAAAATAAATGACACTTTGTTATTGCAACTTTTTCTCCTCTAAAGATCCGACGTTTCGTCTCCGAGCGGCCAACATCAACTTTATTTTTCAAATACGGACCTGGATTTTTTTACCGATTTTTAAACCCTCCTACCCTAATTATTGCCTTTGCTTATTTTTTTAACATATTTTACATTTGTCAGTCCGGTCCTGGCAAGTATCCGGAGTTTTAAAACTTTTTAAGCGGCATTTTAATCAGCACCGAATATCACAATTTTGCCCCCATTTAACCGTTTCTCTAACTCCTATTGTTTCCGAGATTCCAATGCTCGTATGTCGAATTTGTAACACCCTGTAGAGGTATTTACATCTAAGTAATAAAATTAAGAAAATGATATTGTGTATATAATTATGGGTTTTTTCGTTCGTAATTATTAATAGTGTCTATTGCATATTTATCCTAAGTTATTAGACTCTTAAGTATTAGATTGGCACCTGAAGGTATTTCAATTCGATTTTATCAACATTACATCGATTTTTTAAGGCTTTTTTGATTGCTAAATATATATACTCAACACAAGGGTAGAAAACTCAACCTATTAGAAACATTAGCAATCAAAAAAGTCTTAAAAAAATCGATGTAATGTTGTTAATAATCAAATTGAAATACCTTCAGGTGCCAATCTAATACTTAATAATCTGAAGAAATAGTCCATATTCAAAGTGGAGTTGAAATATAGGGAAAGGAAAGAAAGTCAAAAAGTCTTTCTCCACTAATTTAATACGAGCAATCAGAGGCTCAGTTTTATGAAAGCGCGTCTACATGTGTCGAAGGTAGTAACCTTCGTCTTCAGGAGACAAAAAATAGTGCTGCAGTTAATATTAGCAGTATAGAGAAAATTGTATGTGGAAGGTGACGTTGATGGAGCTTTAAAAATTTAGTTAAATTAATTAAATGTTAATACAAATTCATAATATGAATTAGAAATTCGAAGATCTTCTTTATGTATCCTTACTTGAACCTGAATAAGAAGAACATGCATTTCTTTATGACCTACTAAATTTCACAATTATCTTTGAATTTATTACCTCCATTAACAAAATTTCTTGTCAGTATGTTGATTGCATTCCCTACGTGACACATTTTCAAAAAATTTTTAAAGCTCCATCAACGTCACTTTCCACCTACAATTTTCTCTATACTGCTAATATTACTGCAGCACTTTTTTTTTGTCTCCTGAAGATGAAGGTTACTACCTTCGAAACATGTAGACGCGCTTTCATAAAACTGAGCCTCTGATTGCTCTTATTAAATTAGTGGAGAAAGACTTTTTGACTTTCTTTTCTTTCCCTAATACTTAATAGTCTAATAACTTATATATAACTTATAGGATAAATATGCAATAAACACTATTAATAATTACGAACGAAGAAACCCATAATTATATACGCAATATAATTTTCTTAATTTTATTACTTAGATGTAAATACCTCTATAATCACACCTGTAATTTAGTTGTACCCTTGGCCAATACCTGTAAATTAAGGACCAAAATAGCCCATCATCTGTCAATTCACTTCATCTCCCTCATTTTATTTTAATGACATGTAGAATTTAGTATTGTCTTGTATTATTTTGATAATGATCCGCAAGGGTCGAAACACGTGTCAGGCAACTGAATTAAAATTGTGAAATATAACAAGTAAGACTTTAATTTCCTCTACCATAAAAGTTTATTCTAGGTGTAAGCAAATTTGTGCCCCAAAGGTTTCGAGATACCGAGTAATACAGTTGTTTTGTTAGTTTTTAATTCATTTATCTGGATGTTCTCGAGATAACGAACTTACAGTTTGCATTTATGATCCTTTTAATAGGCGAAGAAAGGGTGCAAGTAATTGAAGTAATATATAACTCCTGCATAATACAATACAACATCCAAAAATATAGGATGTTTTTCAATAAGTGTCCAATATTTCACAAGAAAATTTCTCAATTATTTCTAAAAAAGTTCATTTGAAGATAATGTGGTCAAAACTGCTTCGTTTTTAAGATACAGAATGTTACAATTTTATTGGTTTCTCTCTCATTCACAGTCCTTTTACTACTCTTTTTGATATCTTGTATTTTTTTCGTACGTGTCACTGTTTTCGAATTATTGACCAAGATATCCATTTATGCATGATCAAAATTGAAACAAGTTTAACCATAACATGAGAGATGTTTAAGGTTAGTGCCTTTTCCGGTGCTTGTTTTCGGATGTCCTTCTGCTAGATTAAGAACTGATTCCTCGGTTGCAGGGGTTCTTACCATCCGATTTGCACCCAAAAGATGTCTGAAAGTTAAAAGTGTTTTTGAAGTAGGAATTGTGCGGTTTGGCTAATGTTCCTGATACAAACGTCTAGCGTCATATGCATTGCCATTAGCGAGTGTGTATGTAAAATGTATAATAAAGTTCAATATTTTTTGAAATACAAGAATATTGTTTAGGTACCACTTATTTTTATTATTTTACTATTTATTTCTGACATGATAACAAAAAAATAAACAACAACGGAAAAAACTCACTAGCGTGCCTACTTGATCCCTTCATTGCCTTATTATAGTTACATTACTCCATCTGATCTTGGCTTACTTGATTGTCAGGACTATTTGAATTTAATCTTATTATCTTTTATCATGCATAAATAGATACAGTCAGTCCAAAAAGTCTCCATACACTACACTACACATTATATCATATCAGCTAACTGGAACTATGAAAAATAAAATTTATATGATTATTTTAAGCCTAACCAAAAAAAAAATTAAATAAAACATAGCTGCGAGATATTTTATTGAAATGTTACATCATAATTTAGAAATATTTAACAAATACTATGCCAAAAAAGCCTTCATACACTTAACAATAATCAATATTAATTTAACAGAAAATTACAATATCTTTTAACCTAATATTTAGTTGTTCCTTCGTTGGCCTTGATAATCACAATCACTTTTGACATGCTTGCAACCAGCTTTCTAGTTATTTCTGGAGGTATGGTCTTCCATTCGTGTATTACTCTATTTTTCAACTGTTCCTTATTTGAAAAGTTGTGTTTGCGAATGCGCCGTATTAGATCATCCTACAAATGTTCGATGGGGTTAATATCGGGTGATTGTGGAGGGGTATGAAGCTGCTGTCGCATATTATGGATTATCCATTCGCGCTCGCGGACCATCTTTGCGGTTTGTTTAGGATCATTGTCCTGTTGGAAACGGTACCTTCCTTCGAGTCCCAATTTCTAGACACTTTTTCGCAAATTGGTCCTTAAATTGTTTAGATAAACATGCTGATCCATTGTATCATCAATAAAGTTTAAATTTCCTACTCCCCCTGATGACATGCATTCCCAAAGCAGAACACGGCCACCACCCTAGTCTTACCGTAGAACAAATATTTTCAATTTTTAATGCTGTATTCTTCTTTCTCCACACTTTAGTTCTGCCATCAGACCCAAAAAGATTGATCTTAGTTTCGTCCCTAAAAATTATTGTTTCCCAAAACTCAGGAGGCTTTGAAACGTATTCCCTAGCAAATTCTAACCGTTTTCTGCGATTGATTTCTTAAATGAACTGCTTCTTTCTGGCTACACGTCCATTATTACCTGGCCCTGTGTAAACAATTTCTCACAGTTTGCGGACAAACGTTTTTCAAAAATTCTTCTGTAATTTCTTCTGCAACTTTGGGTGCACTTTTCTTTGAATCTTTACTTATCTCTCTAACAATACTGGCCTCTTCACGTGGAGTTAATTTCTTAGGTCGACCGGAGCGGGGTCGAATCTTATACGAACCAGTTGATTTGTATTGGTTTACTATGTACTAAACCATAGCGTGTGTTTTCCCTATAATTTTTCCTATATTTCTAAATAATTTTCCATCTTTCCATAAATCAATTACAATATTTCGAACTGCATTGGGAATTTTACAATTTCTCATTTTTGTAACAATTAAATAAATTCACTGCAAAACTAATTACAACGGGTGACAGATTAAAAGTATGGCTGAAAATGATTCACTTGTTTTAAATTTAGCTAGCAATGACTACTTGATTAAGTGCAACTGAATAGAATGTAGTTTTCCTTGCGTATATCTTACTGTACAAAGACTTTTTTAACTTAGTTTTTGTTAATATTTTTAAATTATTATGTAACATTTTAATAAAATAGTTTGCAGTTATTTTTTATTTCATTTTTTATTGGTTAGGCCTATAGTAATAGTATAAATTTTGTTTTTTCATAGTTTCAGTTAGATGGTTAAAACCAATAAAAAATATGTATAAAAATATGTAGTGTATGGAGACTTTTTGGACTGAGTGTATATTGGCAAGTAATTCCAAAACGGTGATTCATACGAAAAAAAAGAAGATTTTTAATAAGAAAAGTCAACTTAACTATAAAAACGGCATATGTTATTATCGCCGTAAAAAAAAGTTCGTGGGGGGGGAGGGGGGGTAAAACATGTTATGGTCCCGAAAAAAATATTGTCCTGTAGATCATAATAAACAAAAATAAGACTGTGTTGTAGATACTGCAACAATTATTGAGTATACTAAATTTCGTTCGCCAACTCCTGTGAGTGAAGGATAGGGCCCACACAAAGTATCAAGACAAACACAAAAAATTAGATAAATGAAGGTTATTCAATTAAAAAAAGCGGTCGATGTTAAAAGGGGGTGATAATAAATTGCAAATTAACAACACTTTATTCAACATGTCACTAAATTAATAACTGTAACCAGTTGATTTACTAAGCAGATTATAAGTATATGAGTTTGGATAGGTTGGTTACACTCATTATTACAGCGCAAAAGTTGCAACTCTTTTACATTCCGCGTAATATATCTGGATACCGAGCTGGATACTTAAGATAAATAAGGTAAATTTTTTAAAGCTTTGAATTAGTCAAAAAAAACTGGTAAATCAGCAAACTGGAAAACTGGTCCTAAAAGACATATGGAGTTTTAGTGGTTATATGACAAAAATATCGTTCATTTAAGAAAAATTACGTAGTAAACTTACCAACTCGGTGCCTTAATCAAGACTAGGTATGACAATCTCAAGGATGGAAACGAATTTTTCACTTTTTCCCACAAGGCTCAGTCTGCGACCAGCATCTCAGTAAAATATAACCGAATGATACAGATGACGGTTCTGCGTCAACCTCTAAACCACACAGCATAACAAAATTTGAGCCAACATAGCCTAAAATGAGTATCGGTTCTGCACAAAGAGGTAAAATCAAGTTGTACGACAAGCACAATATGATTCAATATAATGATAAAGTCAGACCTGAAAGTAAAATCTTGAAAAAGAGCAAAAAATAAATTGAAAACAATAAAGGAAAATAAAAGTTTAACACAAAAGCTATACTTCAAGATATACAGGGTGTTAATTAATGTCATGCAGATATTTCAGGGGGTACTCGTCAAAATAAGAAAAAAATGCAAATATATGCATGGTCTAAAAAGCGTTATTTTCTTTATACAGGGTGGCAAAGTTTCAATTTTTTTTCTCGTATTTTGCGTTTTCTCTCTTATATTCTGTGATACTTGTTTCAAATTTGGAACATCAACCATTTTTTAGAATCTCTACAAACGCTTTCAGGTGTCTCCAGAAAAAGAAATCCAGGCTATTCAGGTCTGGGGATCTAGGGGGCCATGGCTGAGGTCCCCCTCGATCTATCCAACGGTTGTTAAAAATTTGATTGAGAAACTTTCCTACCTCTATGCTGAAGTGCGGTGGTGCACCATCGTGCATGAACCACATTTGGTTTCTGACAAGAATTGGTACCTCTTCTAGCCCTCTTCAAGAAATTGACGATAATATTGTCCATTTACCCTTGCTGGTAGGAAAAGTGGTCCTATCAAATAATCTCCAATAATGCCGGCCCACACATTTACTGAAAACTGTTGTTGGAAATTATTTTCGCGTATCGAATGCGGGATCTCTTTTTGCCAAAAATGGTTGTTGTGAAAATTGTATAGGCGTTCCTTGAAAAATTTGCTTCATCGCTAAATAAAATCGTGTTTTCAAATAACGGATTTTGGGTTAGCATTTATAGGAACCATTGGCAAAAATTAAAACGTAGTGGAAAGTCACGTGGGAGAAGAGCTTGAACCCTTTGAATGTGGTAAGGATACATTAAGTTGTCTATTAAAATTTTCCAGACAAGCATAAATGAAATGTTAAGAGTTGCGGCAATTTTTCTCGTACTACTGCATTCAGGACTGCTTCCTCGACTTCAGGAGTCCTAACCGTTCTGTTTGCTCCAGCTAAATAAGTGGATTTCTTGAACGATCCATTTTCACATAGTCGATTATGTAGATTTGCGAATGTCCGTGGGTCAGGCAGTATTCGATTTGGATATCTTTGTGCATACAGTCGTCTGGCTTCAAAACAATTGCTATCGGCAAGTCTATAGATTAAATGCATCTCTGCAAATTCTTTATTTGTGAATTCAACCGTCATTAACCAGTTCAAAACAACTCCGGAAATGTCAAACAAAAAAATATTTGTTACAAAATGTCAGAAGGACAATAAACAGAATTAACAATTGCCTATCCCAGCCTACTATTTTTTTTTCTCATATTTTTTATTGCGCTATTTCGCCTACACTTAATTTCCATCGATGGCTATTTTTGCAAATAAATCGAAAACGGTCACAGATACGAGAATAGCACAAGAGACCAGAACGCTAAACAAAGGAACAGAGAGTTCAAATTTCATACCGGAATTCATACAGGGAGCTCCAAAAAAAAGTTCTGAAAGATAAAATTGTAGCAAATTCAAGAAAATGTAACACCCTGTATACTGCGACCGACAATTTTGATACTTCATTATAGAGATTCTAAAAAATGGTTGATGTTCCAAATTTAAAACAATTATCACAGAATATAGGAGAGAAAACGCAAAATACGAGAAAAAAAATTGAAACTTTGCCACCCTGTGTAACGAAAATAATGCGTTTTAGACCATGCATATATTTGCATTTTTTTTTTTATGTTGACGAGTACTATCACCCCCTGAAATATCTGCATGACATTAACTAACACCCTGTATAGGTATATGAACTTTTAGTCCCAGATTCACACCAAAAACAGAACCCTTAAGTATTTGCATACAATAACGAACCATTCCGTATACTACATCCCATGCTATTTTCTCGTCCTGTAGATGACGATTTAATTGTACGTAAAACATGAATCCTAGGGATTTAACTGCCGCAGATACAAACTTTATGATGTATTGCTGTTAAAACAGCATTTAATTTTCAGAGGGTTTTTTATGGTCTATATACTAATTTTTTAATTTCCACGAACTCACCACTTCAGTTATTTCTAAAAAAGTTTTATTAGTCAATACGGTAGGTACACAATAGGGCATTTTGATATTTTTTGGAAGCTTTCTTAAATTGCTTATGTAGTAATAATTCAAAGCATATTTTTAAAATGAAATCGCTAAATACGGCATTTTTCATTTAAATTTTTAAATTACGCGCAAAAACGTTAACCGCCATACTTATTTGGGCGTCACGTCAACTGTTATAGTCTAAGGTAAGAAATTAGACTATAACATTGTAAAGTCTATATGAAGTCAATTGATATAGCATAAAAGAAAATATAGCAAAAACTCAGCTTATTGGCGACATTTCATTATGAAGCATGGGGGGTGTGCAACGCGCCTGTAGAAATGGAAACATATTTTACTACGGCAATTTATTTTATTTTCCATATATCAACCTGTATCATATTAATATGTACAGGGTGGCCAACTAAGCGAGGTAACTGGCTGTATATTGAAAAAAGTTAGTCGCACAACTTTCAAAAACAAATTGTGTTAACAAAAGGAGCCATAAGAAATAGTTGGAAAATATTTTTAAGTTTTTAAACCGCAACTCTCTATCTTTTTTTAAAACGCAAATACAAGGAAAAAAATAAATTCGCTGATAACGCCCTAGCCCTAAAGAATGCGATATATCGAGTGGTGCTTTGGGCTAAGCAACAAAGGGATGTTCATTTAACTACCTTTTATGGCAGTGAACACGTTTGCCACTTGTTACCTTAACCGTATGTCAAAAAAATCAACTTTTCAAAGTCAAAACTTTACTAAAAAAATTATATTTGTAACAGTACAAATATTTGTAATAATTTCTAATTAAAACTAACATAAAAAAAACTGGCAATTAAAATAGCAGATAAGTGTCTAAGCGCTCGAAGTGTCTGCCATCATGTTCCACACATTGCTCGAGCCTTTCCCGAGTAGAAGAAACGGAAGCTTTTACTTCCGCTCTTGCAATGCCACGAATTGGCTCTTGAATTCTGATCTCCATATTATACCTGGTCAATGGCCTGGTTTAAAAAAAAAAGATCTTTTATTCGACCCCACAAATAAAAGTCCTAACAGGTCAAGTCAGGTGACCTGGCTGGCCAGGGAAACAGGCTTCCCCTTCCGATCCACCGATTTGGATATACGTCATTTAGGTATTCCCCCACGTTAATTGAAAAATGGGCTGGCAGGCATCGAGCTGAATAAACATATTTTGTCAGGTTGCAAAGGGCACATCTTCTAATAAAACCGGCAACTTATTCGTAAGGAAGTCCAAAGAGCGTTACCATTTAGTGGTTGGTGAATAAAATAGGGTCCGATAACTGTACCTCTTATTATTCCACACCACACATTAACACCCCAGCGTCCCTGATGTTGGACTTCTCGCATCCAGCGAGGGTTTTCGGCAGACCAGTAATGCATATTTTTTAAATTTACTCTACCGTTGCCATGAAAAGTTACGAAGGCGTAGAAAGGCCACCCGAAAGAAAAAAATATTTTAATCTCGAAATTTCGACTTAAATCTCGGAATTCCGACTTAAATCTCGGAATTCCGACTTAAATCTCGGAATTCCGAGAATAAAGTCGGAATTCCGAGATTAAAGTCGGAATTCCGAGATAAAAGTCGGAATTCCGAGATAAAAGTCGGAATTCCGAGATAAAAGTCGGAATTCCGAGAATAAAGTCGGAATTCCGAGATTAAAGTCGGAATTCCGAGAATAAAGTCGGAATTCCGAGATTAAAGTCGGAATTCCGAGATAAAAGTCGGAATTTCGAGATAAAAGTCGGAATTTCGAGATAAAAGTCGGAATTTCGAGATTAAACTTAAAACTCGGAATTCCGAGAATAAAGTCGGAATTCCGAGATTAAAGTCGGAATTCCGAGATTAAAGTCGGAATTCCGAGAATAAAGTCGGAATTCCGAGATAAAAGTCGGAATTTCGAGATTAAACTTAAAACTCGGAATTCCGAGAATAAAGTCGGAATTCCGAGATTAAAGTCGGAATTCCGAGAATAAAGTCGGAATTCCGAGATTAAAGTCGGAATTCCGAGATAAAAGTCGGAATTTCGAGATAAAAGTCGGAATTTCGAGATTAAACTTAAAACTCGGAATTCCGAGAATAAAGTCGGAATTCCGAGATTAAAGTCGGAATTCCGAGAATAAAGTCGGAATTCCGAGATTAAAGTCGGAATTCCGAGATTAAAGTCGGAATTCCGAGAATAAAGTCGGAATATTACACAAAATGTTTCTTTCTTTCGGGTGGCCTTTCTACGCCTTCGTAAAAAGTAGCCTCGTCTGTCCAAAGAATTTGGGATAGAAATACAGGATTTTCATTTATCATGCACGAAAGTCAATGGCAATGATCAAGTCTCCGATAAATATTCTCTTCATTTAAGGCTTGGTATAAAACTATATGATAAGGATGTAATCTGAAATGAAAAATAAATTAAATAAAACATTTTCAAGCGAAAGAATTTTGAAATAGCAAGTCACTATACTGTTTCGCTCAATATTTTAATATAAGTAGTTAGGCCGACTTAGGGGATGCAACAAATGTAACTAAACCAAAACTCGAAATTTAAAGGTTAGTTGCTTTCTTTCGCCATATTCATCCCCAGGTGCGCTTCGCCATATAACGGCTGGTTACTAAGGCTCTAGAATCCGACGAAAGGAAGCAACTAACCTTTCATATTTCTAATTGTTGGTACTGGGTTTCTAAAACGAATTACTGCGCTTCTGGCGGCGACTCCTCTAATTCAGTGACCAGCTCGTATGGTCTTTGTAGGAGTTAATAAAGGGAGAAAGACCTAAAAACGTAACGCATGAGGCAAACGTACATTTCGGACGTACAACAAAAAGGAGATAAAATAAAAATAGATATTAATTTGATAGGGTCAATCTCTACTCATCTAGTAAATTATTCCTTACGTTAGCACTAACATACGAAAGTGACTTTTGAAAGTTTGTAGTTCTATAAATTCTATGACAGACTACTTAACTGGTAGGTATCAAAAGGTATCATTAGGTGGTACTGGATCGTCCCTTCTGGAAATTATTCCACAGGGTAGTCTCCTTGACCCTTTCCTATTTTCTGTATATTCAACCGATTTTGGTGGTCATCTAACTCATCTTCACCTCCATCAATATACTAATGATACACAACTTTATTATTTTTTTAAACAAAATGAAGTTGTGATTGCTCAGGAGCGCGTCAATAGTGATCTGCTGACTTTGTCCAATTTATCTGAAGCTCATGGTATTTCACTTAACGGGGCAAAAACTAAGCTACTACTTTTTTAAAGAAACTTAAATGAGGGTCCAGGTAATGATTTAAACTATAATATTCAACTCAATAAAGTCTCGGTCAATGCAGTGAAATCTTCTAAAAATTTGTGTGTTTACTTTGATGATAAGCTTAGATTTAACAAGCACGTTTCCTATATATCTTGCAAAAAAGATATGGCAATTTAAAAGCTCTCTTTCTGTATAATGACATCTTAAACCTAAATGTCAAATTAAGGCTCTGTGAATCACTTATACCTGAACTAGTACGATCATATATCCCACTATTACTACAGTCTGGTTGGCTGAAACTTGAAAGGAGATATTTTCTGCATATTATGTATACTTATAGCTATTAATATAACGAGATTATTATGCGATTTATAATAGTCGAGGACATTGCTAGGTGACGAGGCGACAGCCGAGTCACCCGTAATGTCCGAGACGGTGTTAAATCGCTAATAATCGAGTTATATTCAAAGCTTTATCGTATCATCGACAACGGCGATGCGAAAATAAAAACAAGGTGTTTTGTCATTTTATTTTGGCATTTCAAAAAGTCATCATTAAAATCATGCAAGATTTTGATATTCCTGACGATATATTAGCTGCAGCCAACATTATAAGGTTGAACTTGCTTCCGGACAGATCTAAAATCCATTATGAAAAAGAATATCGGCAGTTTTGTGAGTGGCGAAACAAAGTACATGTTCAGGGTGCAGAAGAAACGGTATTGCTGGCGTATTTCGCAAAACTCTCTGAGGAATACTCTGCTTCATCCTTATGGCCGAAATATTCCATGTTACGAGCGACATTAGAACTGAAGGAAAGAGTGGAAATCGACAAATACGGCGCCTTAATACGTTTCATTAAGAAGAAAAATGTTGGATATAGAGCAAAAAAATCAAAAGTATTTACAAGAGAACAAGTCAACGAATTTGTGTGTTCTGCCTCAGACGAGAAGTTTTTAATGATGAAAGTGGCTTTTTTAATTGGAATTGGAGGAGCCTGTCGAACTAATGAATTAGCGAAGATGACCACGGAAGATGTTGACGTTTTAGAGGACAAGCTGATTGTTACTATTCCCGACTCAAAAACCCACAAGAAACGTATTTTCGCTGTGATATTTGACGGCGAAGTCAATCCTGTGCTTTTATTTAAAAAGTACGCAATGTTAAGGCCAGACCATGTCACTCACCAAAGATTGTTTGTATCATATAGAAGAGGGAAATGTACGGTACAGCCCTGCGGCATTCATTTCTTCTCTAAAATACCTCAAAAAATAGCTGAGTATCTCTCACTTGAAAATCCTAATTTGTATACTGGTCACTGCGTTAGAAGATCTTCGGCAAATTTTCTTGTTAATGCTAGAGGAGATATATTAGACCTACAAGAACTTGGTGGATGGGAATCGGCGAAGGTTGCTAGAGGGTATTTAGAAGAAAGTGTGACCAAGAAAGTGTGACCAAGAAAGTTTCCATTGCTCGCAAAATTCAAATCGGCGATGTTTCCGGCACTGGGGAACCGCACGAAATCGAAAGGAGTGCTTTCTCGGTCATTAATCAGTCTTCAGAGGGCATACCTAAGATCGTGGACGTTAAAGACAAAGGTGTATCCATCAAAGTTGAAAACTGTCAAAATATTGTTTTACATGTTCATGAAAAATAGTTCTAATATTATTTGGTATCTAACGTATTATGCTTTCGTAACTAACGTATTAAATTATGGTAACTAATGTATTATGAGTAACTAAGGGTTTATGTAGGTTTTAGTACGTTTATGATGTTAATAATTATTAATAAAGATATCATATAAAAATGACTTAATCTTCAATGATACGATAAAGTCTTTAAAAGCATCCAGTTTCAGCAGCCTGATTATCTTTTAAGTAAGCTTACCAAGGGATCAGATGTCTATCCACTGCAAATTCGTTGTAATTTCCTGTACACTGTTTCAAGGCACAGAACTGCTTTATTTCAGCGTTCGTTTACTTATAATGCTGTCAAATTTTTTTATTCGTTACCATTCGATATAAAAGCAGGCCTATCCGTATCTGCGTTTGGGAAGCGTGTCAATGGTTATATTAGAATTCATCTGGCAACTACGTAGAAATATTACTCGGATGATTTATACACTTTCCTACCGTAATCTTAATCCTCTCTTTCAGTTAATTTATTGCCTGTTTACTATATTTTTCGCTTGGAGGTGCTTATTTTATTTGAATATTTCCTTGAAATATTTGATATGATATTTGATATGATTATTTGTATTGATTACTTGAATTTTTTGATTGTTTCATTATTTGAATATCTTGAGTATTTGATTATTTGATATAATATTATCTGTGACATTATTTACTGCATCATTTACTTAAGAGAATGTTAATTCTTTCTTTCCCATTGTTTATTTTTTTACTTTAAGTATATTTTATTCTTTAGTTGAATATTTATGGTAGCCGAGTAGCAATTAAGCTGGATCTCGCCACTTTAGTTCTGTAATGTAGCTATTATCGTGGTTTTTGAAGTTTTAAATAAAGGCATATTATTATGAAAGGCATATAATTGATTAGCTTCAATAGTTTCTGGTGTTAAGGTACAGGGTCATTCAACCAGGACTGAACAGGGGCCTTTTTTTAAGTTGCTCTGTATTTTTAATAAAACCAATATAGTCATCTAGTTTATGGTTTGCCGTAGAATCTAAAATTGCCATTTAAAAAGCGATCTGACTTAAAACAAAGGAACTGTGACTTAAAGTTGTTGTTTTTTAATGGAACACCCTGTATATTTTCAATTTTTATAAAACGCCTTTCTTTCCTGATTCCATAAATATATAATTTGTCTATATTAGCTCAAACCGTTTTTAAGATATGAGCAATCAAATACTTAAAAAGCTGTATTCATTTGAGCTTAATATGCTTGGAAAAGAAAAGCCCCGTAATGGCGTTGCATTATAATAACGTCAGAGGAGGTGTTGGAAAATAAAGTTTCGATTTGTCTAGAATGCATTGAAAAACAAGCCATGAAAATGATAATATTAATATGTCAAGGTCTAGAGTATTTATTACTTAAAATGAAATATTCCCTGGAAGAATGATTTCAGATAATCACACTTCTCTATAAAAGTAGGGAAAATGCAAGGGAAGCTCAGCGGAGATATTTCGCAGAAGTTAATAGAATCGTATCAGTAAACACAATTTTGACTTTAAAACGTTTATTTGAGGAGACAAAGTCATTACACGACCGCAAACGAAGATATGGAAGAAACGTGATCCGAGAACGTGTAATACTAAATTGTTTTAGTATTAACCCAATGAATTCCATAGACGAAGCGGTAAGAGATAATATCTCTTACCAATATTCTGTATGGTCCAAGAAGAAACAGAGCGAGTTTTAGCACCGTTTAAAGAACTTTTTAACACCGATGGGAGTGTTATGTATTTTATTTAAGACACGGATTGGTTTCAATAGTTTATTAAAACAAGAATATATGTACAAAGGTATGATAACAAGTAAATAGCACTGTTGAGAATTTCCGCACGAATGTCTATAATCCGTCAGAGTACCACTATCAAGGCTCACACCTAGAGCGCTCGAGTAGCAGCGTCGCGTTGTCTTTCAAGCGTAGCTTCTGCACGTCAAGGATCCCAACCAGGATGCCAAGGTAGAGGCGAGAGAGCGAGCTCGAGAAGAACTGCCGTCCTAAGGGCTGGTGGCTGCTTATCAAGGCGCTGGCGGCTGACGTCACAGGTGGGGGTGAAGCTGCTAAGGGTAGTACGGCGCGGCACTCGGCGATGAATACGGGTGGCGCCATCGAGAGCGGTAGTGCGGAGCGCGGCGGAACTAAGGGGTGCTACAATTCTCCCCCTCAGAGCCTGGGAGTCGTCCTCGTACTAGGCTCTGTAGTCGTAGGAGTGGTCACCTTCCTGGGGCGTCCTCGACGTCTAATAGGTAACAGCGGCGCGGGAAGTGGAGCTGGTACGTCGCTGGAATCCTCGGGAGGTCGGTATGGAGTGAGGGCTGACACATGGTATACACCAATAGGCTCGGTTGGTTGGTTGGAGTGGGCAATCTGGTAGCTACAGGGTCCTTGCTGACGGAGGATCAGGTACGGTCCATCGCGCTTGGGGGTCAGTTTTGAGGAACGATGGTGTGCAGAGCTGCTCAACGTATGAGAGGTGACGTATTCGTAATCTCCGGGGCTGAGTCCTGGTGAAGGGCGGCGACGAGAGTCGGCTTGGGCCTTACGTCGGTTCTGCTCTTTTTCGTGTGTTTCTCGGGCTTGGTCTAGAGTGTCGGCCAGACGTAACAAGCGGGGGGTAACTTCTGGTACGAAGTTCTCCTGAGTTACGATGGTGCGTAGGTCGTGATTGACACCGGTTGGGGTCCGTAGTTCACGACCAAAGGTTAAGTAGGCGGGAGAGTAACCGGTTGACTGGCAGCGAGCGGTGTTCATGGCGAAACGGATGGCTGGTAGCTTCTCATCCCATGAAGTCTGATCGGTTCCTACTTGGATGGCTAGTTGAGTTTTTAGGTCTCGGTGTCTGCGCTCTATAAGGTTGGCAGCAGGGTGATATACGGGGGTTAGGCACTAGTCAATTCCTAGGCAGTAAGTAAGACATTGCATGACTGAGCTGATAAACTGGGGTCCATTGTCACTGATTACACGGCGTGGTAAACCATATCGTAAGCATACCTCGTTAACCAGGGTCCAAGCGCATTCTTCGGAAGTGGCTTTGGACAGGGGAAAAAGCTCTATCCACCGGGAGGCGGTATCTTCTAGGGTCAGTATCCATTTCTTCTGGTTGATGCTTTCTGGTAGGGGTCCGAACAGATCTATGGCGAGAACTTCGAATCGCTGGTTCATCACTGGGGTTTGTAACAGGCCAGCGGGCACTTGGTTGGAGGGTTTATATTTCTGGCATTCAGGGCAAGTTTTTACATACTTGCTAACATCGCGTCTGATTCCGGGCCAATAAAATTTTTGTAGTATCTTATGAAGAGTTCGTTCGGCACCATAATGTCCTGCGGTAGAGGCATCGTGATGATCGTGGAGTATCTTAGTTTTCAGGTCGTTAGGAATGACGAGCTGGGCTTCTTCGACGTCGTCATCGGGGGAGTACCGATACAGGATTCCTTGGGAGCAAAGGTAGCCCCGGGAGGTCCAGGGAGCGGTAATCTCCTGGTCTCCTGCGTCGAAAGCATCTAGTATTTTCTTTAGTTCGGGGTCGGCTTGTTGAGCTTCCCTTAGGGAGGAGGCGTCGATTGTTGGCAAGTCTAGACTGATGAACTTAAAGTCTGTTGCGGGGTCTTCACTGTTTGCCTGGGGAGGTCTGGATAGCGTATCCGCTACGACGTTAGCTTTTCCGGGCGTGTAGTGTATCTGTAGGTTGTAAGGCTGGAGCTGCAAGGCCCATCGGGCGAGTCGTCCACTGGGAGATCGTAGGGACATCAGCCACTTCAACGGCTGGTGATCAGTAATGATGATGACGGAAGTTTCCTCTAGGTATCCTCGGAAACGATTGACAGCCCAAACGATAGGTAAGGCTTCTCGCTCGGTTGTTGAGTAATTCCGTTCCGGGGCGGTCAACAGGCGACTGGCGTATTCAACGGGTCGTTCATCCACTCCCTCCCCCTGGAGTAATGCTGCACCAATTGCGTAAGCGCTGGCATCTGTGCGGAGTGTGAACGGTTGTCCATGGTCAGCGGGCCGTAGGATTGGAGCAGAAGTTAGGGCAGACTTTAGCTTGTTAAAAGACTGGTCCTGTTCAGAGCCCCATTCCCAGGGTTCCTTTTGACGGGTTAATTTACTGAGTGGTTGTGATAGTTTTGCGAACTGGGGAATGAATTTTCGGTACCAACTGCACGTTTGTAGAAAGGTTATCACTTGTTTTGCGTTGCGTGGTGCCTGAAAGTTTTGAATGGCGCTGATCTTTGCAGGATCGGTGTGTATTCCTTGTGTGCTGATGACATGGCCCAGGTAACGTGTCTCGCGGCAGCCAAAGCGGCACTTCGGGCGATGGAGGCGGAGCTGGAATTCCTGAAGCATGTCGAAAACACGGCGTAAAGCGTAAAGGTGGTCGTCGATGTGATCGGAGAGAAGGATTAGGTCATCTAGGTAGGCTAAGAGGCGTAGGTCTGGGAGTCGTCGTCGGAAACGATCCATTAGTCTCTGGAACGTAGCGGGGGCGTTGCGGAGTCCAAATGGCATGCGGTTGAACCGGTAAGTGCAAAAAGGGGTGACGAAACAGGTCTTGTCCTTGTCTTCTTCCTTTATTCGGATTTGGTGGTAGCCGGCGCGAAGGTCCATGGTGCTAATGCATCCGATGTTGCCAGTTGAATGGAGCAGGTCGTCTAGGTTGGGTAGGGGATACTGGTCAGCAATGGTGACGGCGTTCAACCGGCGGAAATCAATGCATAGACGGATCCCTCCTCCAGGTTTGGGCACCAGGACGGTCGGAGCTGCCCAAGCGCTCTCGCATTCTTCGATGATGTCGTGGTCCAGTAATTCTTGAATGGCTTGTCTCAAGCGTTCACTCTTCTGGGGCGTTACTCGGTAAGGCGGAGCACTGAGTGGAGCGTGGTCTCCAGTGGCGATCCGGTGCTCAGCAAACGGCGTGGCTGGTCCATGGAGGGCGAACACGGAGCTGTAGTCATGAAGGAGTTGCGTCATTGTCTGACGTTGTTTGGAGGTGAATTCGCTGGCTTCATCTTCGCGAAGGTCCAAGGATGCGAAGATAAGTGAGGTATCTGCAATTGAGTCGTCCCACATGGCGTTGATGGTATCGTAAGCATCTTGAAGCATATAACCATGGCGCGAGAAGGGATTCTGCTGAAGGGCGGAAACGGTAGTAGCTAAGGGCTGACTGGCGGCGGTTGGTTGTATGCGGGGGCCATAGTGGTCGGCTAGACCGGACTGATGGTCGCTGATAAACATAGTATCTAGCTCTGCTAGGTAAGTGGGCGGCGGAGGCGGCGCGCTTGCTAGACCTGGCGTGATCGGACGAGTTGGTGTAACTGGCATAGGTGACAGCATTATGGGAACTGGCGTAACTGGACGAGCTGGTGTAGCGGGTAGGGGCGACAGCATGGCAGGAAGCCTATATTCGTTGGCGATACTGTCTAGGGTTATGCAGTCATCGGTATCCATGCTTTGGAGAACAGGTGGTGACGAATCTTCGTCCTTTGGAGAGAAGGGGTGCTGAGTGCTGGCGTCATTGTCAAAATGCCATTGGTTGCTGCTAAAGTTGAGGACAAGTCCTGCGGCGAATATAAAATCAATCCCTAGCAGACTTTGTGCAAAATGAGCATCAGGAAAAGCACAGAAGGTAGTTGGCACTATGCGACCTTGGAGGGTGACGGGTACGGTGACTATTTGTACGAGCTGTTTTCGGGGTTTGCCGTCGGCTAAGGTGACGTCCATGGTTCGGGTGTTGAACTTGTAACCTCTTTGTCGTAGTAGATGGTAGAGAGACGTTCCAGCAAGCGAAGCGCGGGCTCCTGTATCTAGGAAGGCTGATCCTGGGATGCCATCTACTTGAATGTGGACCGCGGGGCGTGTCTGTTTTGATAGAGACACGAAGGAAAAAGCTAAGGCTGGTTGACGGTCGGGAGTTGGATTGCAGCTGGGGCAGTTTCTTCTAATAAATCCAGGGCGTTGACATCCATAGCACTTGATTGTGTCGTTTCTGGGTACACTGGTGAGCGGGGTATTTTCCTTATTTGCGGTACTGCGCAGGCTTGCGGCTTTTTTCCGACATACTGAGACATCATGACCTATATTTTTACAAAACTGACAACGGTTCTTGGTGCGTTTAGTCTGATGCGGAGTGATTTCTTGAATAACTGGACTAGTACGGGCTGTGTTGACTAGTCTGGCTTTGGTCAACAGATCTGCAAAACTGTTAACTGATTCTCGTGGAACTCTGTCACGAACTGCGAGGGTGAGTAAGCCGTAGAGCATGTCAAGCTGCATGATTTCTTCAAGCGGAGTTTCGAGCTGTGCTAATAATGATCGTTTTTCAGCGATGAATTGGCCTGTTGGTGTATTTTCGTCCTGTCTAGAAGCAAAAACATCCTGATATATTTTATAGGCCGGAGGTCTTGGAGCAAATTCGTTGCGGAGCAGTAGCTTGGCATTCTCCCATGTCGTTGCTGAATTTTTTATTCCGGTCCACCAAAGGTGTGCGAAACCTTCTAGTAAAAGTGCTAGGCCTCGAAGCGCGTTTTCGTCCGATATTCCTTCACTTTGTTTGTAGAACTCGATGCTGTCAAGGAAGTCATCTACTGCATCTTTGCTGCGGGTCCCATTGAATCGAGCGGGGCAGTGCGTAAAATGTTTTGCTGGCAACGGCGGTGGTTGTAATTGCTGGATGAGTTGTTGCAAATTTTCAGCGGTAATTGCCATAGCTGCTTGACGTCGTGTAACGGGAATGATGCTAATATGGACTGTAAATGATGACGGGATCGAATACTTCTTGGATCTGTGGGTGATTTCCTCTCTCCTGGTGTGTGGAACTGCAGATATATTTGCACGTAAACACTATCAGAATGATTATCACGAGCGCGCTTAATATCATATACACGTACATAGGTATTCACTTTCTCGTGCCCCACGTTGGGAGGCCACTTTAACACCGATGGGAGTGTTATGTATTTTATTTAAGACACGGATTGGTTTCAATAGTTTATTAAAACAAGAATATATGTACAAAGGTATGATAACAAGTAAATAGCACTGTTGAGAATTTCCGCACGAATGTCTATAATCCGTCAGAGTACCACTATCAAGGCTCACACCTAGAGCGCTCGAGTGGCATCGTCGCGTTGTCTTTCAAGCGTAGCTTCTGCACGTCAAGGATCCCAACCAGGATGCCAAGGTAGAGGCGAGAGAGCGAGCTCGAGAAGAACTGCCGTCCTAAGGGCTGGTGGCTGCTTATCAAGGCGCTGGCGGCTGACGTCACAGGTGGGGGTGAAGCTGCTAAGGGTAGTACGGCGCGGCACTCGGCGATGAATACGGGTGGCGCCATCGAGAGCGGTAGTGCGGAGCGCGGCGGAACTAAGGGGTGCTACAACTTTAAATAAGCATAAATTAATTCCGTTTCGAATTCACCCTATGCAACACCTGACGGCAAACCAAAAGGAACTTCGATTTCAATTTGTTGCACAAATGATTATGAGAGAACAAGATAGGGATTCTGATTTGTTCAAAAAGGTCCTGTGGACAGACGAAGCAACATTCTCAACATCAGGAATGTATAATCGACGCAACGTGCACTATTGGTCTCGAGTAAACCCAAGAAAATACCAAACTATTAAATATCAAGGCAGAACGTCTGTTAATGTATGGTGTGGTATAGTTAACCATAGAATAATTTTGCCATTTTTTTTTAATGGGTCAATAACTGGTCAACGATATCTCCAATTTCTTCAAAATAAAGTTGAAAATCTCATTGACGAATTACCGCTAATGGTAAACCATAATATTATTTGGCAACAAGATGGAGCACCACCTCATGCAGTTCGTGATGTTGTGGATTTTTTTAATCATCGATACAACGAGTGGATTGGTCGTAATGGTACCATGAGGTGGCCACCAAATAGCCCAGATTTTACAATAATGGACACATTTCTATGGGGGCATTAAAAAAATGTGGTTTACCGCCATAGAAGCCAAAATATTGAGGAAATAAAATTTAAAATTAACAATGAAATTAATAGACTTAAGGTAGAAAATCATATTTTAACAGCAAGTCTTGACCGATTGGAAAGGGGCTACCGGGCCTGCTTTGAAAATAATGGGGGCCACATTGAACAATTAAATTATTAACTATTTATTAATTTTATAAACTGCCGTTATAATTTGTAATATTATTTATTATCGTTATTATACACATATTATAAAAACTCTAGACTTTGACATATTATTATTTATCTGGTTTTGTTTTTCAATGCGTTCTAGACATATTGAAATTTTATTTTCCAACACCTCCTCTGACGTTATTTTAATGCAACGCCATTACGGGGCTTTTCTATTCCAAGGCATTCCATACATATTAAGCTCAAATGAATACAGCTTTTTAAATATTTGATTGCTCATATCTTAAAAACAGTTTGAGCTAATATAGACAAATTATATATTTATGGAATCAGGAAAGAAAGGCGTTTCATAAAAATTGAAAATATACAGGGTGTTCTATTAAAAGAACAACAGCTTTAAGCCACAGTTCCTTTGTTTTAAGTCAGATCGCTTCTTAAATGGCAATTTTAGATTCTACGGCAAACCATAAACTAGATGGGTATATTGGTTTTATTAAAAATACAGAGCAACTAAAAAAAAAGGCCCCTGTTCAGTCTTGGTTGAATGACCCTGTACATCTAGACTTGTGAGAAAACCTCGTGTCGTGTCACCGTCGCATGTAGTCTGGACAGCACATCGTAACCGCAACGCGTGTCAGCAGTCAGTTCCATCTCTTGTGGGTTTTTTGGCGTCGCATTAAAGGGATGCCACGCGGCTTGGTTCACCAAGTCTGAATGCGACTGCGTATCATCGGAACATTTTGATATATAAATGCAGGTTGAGTATTTTTATTAAAATGAGCAGAATGCATATAAGTTCGCGACGGTGATCCCCAACGATGACACGCGACGAAGACACGCGAAATGTTCGCGACGCAGTCACGATACGGGGTTTTGTCACAAGTCTGGATGCACCTTTACGTGTTCTTAGCAAGGGAATGAAGAGATTTTATAAGTAAAGTGGTTTTGCCATTTCTAAAATTCTCTAATATATATAAATGTGTACATGTGATAATATGTTGCTAATTTTTCATGTTAAGCATGTTGTGTGTGTTTAAATAAGGAGTAGTGTGATATCTGAAGAGTACGTCGAAGGCAAACTTCATGGATAAATTTTGGATTTTTTGTATTTGCTTTTGAATAATTGAAGATAAACAGAAGTCTCCCCTCGTAGACCACAATGCCATGGTCAAGCAGGGACACAGTTTTGCAGGGTGAGTATTTGAGTATATGACATTTTCTATGTTCCTAGCTTCCACTTGGCGACAATTCCACCATTAAGACCTTGAACTGATAAGAGGCCTTACAATATTCTTTTATTTTCCGTTTTTGTAACATTTTATGGGTCGTTTTCGTTTCTTCGTTTCATCTTTATCTTCATCGGGCAATATAACAATGATAGCTACCAAAATGCCTAAAAATTATATCGCATGCAGCAACGCTAACGAATTAAATATTTTGAAAATTAACTGATTATAGCCGCCATCTCTCCCGTCTTTATTTGTTTGTGTCTGTCTGGTAATGTGAATCGCTTTGGAAACGCTTCGCTTGTTGCCGGTCCCTGCTGTGTCGTTCTATGCCTGATAATATGAATCAGCCTTAATTCGGATCGCGCGTTTTTTTTTCGTTGCGTCCAAATGATGCATTTTACGCTCGAATTTTCGGAATATAGTGTTCTTTTTTAGTTTTAAGCTAAACAGGGTGTATTTCTAATCTAAACTAACCTTACTGCAAGAGTAACGCCGAACGCGACCACTGGGCGCATCAATGGCTTTCATATTATCTTGAGTCCCATGCAAAACGTGC
Organism: Polydrusus tereticollis; assembly: GCA_963920685.1. Lineage (NCBI taxonomy): Eukaryota > Metazoa > Arthropoda > Insecta > Coleoptera > Curculionidae > Polydrusus > Polydrusus tereticollis. Next base: position 79,694,552 of record OY987329.1, on the reverse strand, counting down.
GAGTCGAGGTTCCCGCATATTCCACACATGATGTCTTATTTCAAAGAAATCATTGTTTTGTTTTAAAATATTGATTTATTGATTATAATGGCGTTACAATATATAATATAATACTGCATTCATAAATAAATATTAATTAATTATTGTTACTAATAATTACCCTTATAACGGATCTTTTTAAACCCAGAAGGATTCATCATGTCTAGCATTCGCTAAGTTTAAAACTTGACAGCAAGTAATCAGACATGCTTTACCCCATGTATTCCCAAAAATAGGGCAATCGAGAAACATTTAAAATAAGAAAACAATTAACCCAAAAAACAATAGAGGAAAAAACTAAATAAACAAATTCTACTGCAGTACTGTAGTATTCCATGTTTCTATATAAGAGTTATAAACAAGATTCCTTGTATGTCCCATTATGATAATGGTTTCGTCTTATTTTTTATATTTTTCAAAGAGTACTTTTAACTGTCTGTTGTGTTACAATAAGTATATTAACGATATTTTGAATAAGCCAGTTATTTAATGTTCTCTTAAAGTTGTGCAAAAAAAATATTATTTTTCATGTCCTGCGGCAGCACGTTGAATAGCCTGTATCCAATACTGACAAATTCACGCCCACTTATTGTCTTTTCTAGTTTAGGCGTTGTCAAGTTTTTACTAGTTTTAAATCTAGTTTCATGGGGATGCGCAAGACCTGATGTTACAGTTATTGTCTTTATTTTTACAAGGTGCTAGAGACTATTTTTTGTAATTATGTCTGATGCTAAAGAGCTTTGTATCTGTATATAACCTTTCTGTACTATATAATATGTTCAGTTTATACATGAATTTAATTATTCTTTTGTGAACCGATTCTAATGGTCGTAATGTATCTGCCTAATTTTAAATGGGACGTCTTGTATATTTTTAAAATTCAAATTGTCCATCAAAGACAAATTAAAAATGATATTAGTATGTAATGAGTGTATCTGTCAAAATAACTTATTATTAATAATTACACACAATTAAAATAAGAAATACCTGAAAATTGAATAAGACCTACTATATGAGATGTTCAAAATGTTCGCTATGTTGGTTTTTCACTAAATTCCCGTAAGGTATTTTTTCAGCTTATACCATTATTTCAAAAAATGAATTGTTTTAATTTGGTTTTTACATAAATCTATTGGTTTGACAGATAAACCCAGCCTATCATTATATTGTTTTTCTATAAGGCACTATTTGAATTATCAAAAATATTTAGATCATTTAAAATTATTAAAAAACATTTTATTTTATCTGTCCAACCCTGCATAGTAACAGACAATGTTTTATCCTTCCAAGGTGTGCAGTTTTAAACAATATATCGACATGCCCATCTCAAAAAAATATTTTAAGTAGTTGTTGACATATTTGCAATATACCAGACTATTTTGACACACTGTATAGCAAAATAATTAAAAACTGTACCACTCATCAAGTCATCATACTAGCATTACCACATAGTACAGTTAAAATTAGCTTTAAACTATGTTATACACAGTGTGTAAAAAGTCCCGGACCGGTCAATTATTCAGAAAATGGCGCACAATATAAAAAAAACTTCCGGTATAAAAGTTGTAGGCCTTAACAAAATCTATAAAACTAGGATACCAGTAATTATACAGGGTGCCTCAAACAGTCATGGTGAACAAAACTTTGGTTTATTTAAATGGAATGACCCCTTTTTAATAACGTTTTCTGATTCCTCTAGACATTCTAAACAACAATTATGAAACATGTCTTATGGCTAAACCTATTAGTTTAAGAAATAGTTTGAGTTAAAGGGCATGAATACAACAGGTATTACCTACATTTTGCATTGCTGGTACCAGAATGTTTTGCGTCACTGTCATATTAATTTCTGAAAATGTCTCTCAACGAAAGGGAACGTATAACTTTACAAATTAATGATCAGAAGTTTTGGAGACCGACAAAGATCATTTACCGACACAAAACAATTTTTCAATATAACTTTTCTAAGCCGACAGCCTATATCAAAATGTACAGTTGTGAAAACAGTTCAAAGGTTCGAGGAAACCGGGTGTTGCAGAGATATAGTTCGTTCCGGAAGACCAAAATCGGCAATTAGTGATAAAAAAAATTAGAGACATTACTTCGTTTTGTTCAGGATCCACATTTGTCGTTGAGAAAAGCTGCTACCCAAGTTGATGTATGTTTTAAATCAGTTGAAATTATTTTAAAAAATTTTTACCCATATAAAATAACTTTAGTCCAGGAATTATCAGAAGACGATTTCGAACGTAGAATGGGATTTTGCGAAGTAGTGATGCAAAAACAGGAACAAAATAACAATTCTTTTAACCAAATAGTTTTTTCGGATGAGGCAACATTCATGTTAAACGGGAATGTCAATCGACATAATTGTCGTTACTGGGCTGATCAGAACCCACATTGGATGAGAGAAACACACACTCAACACCCCCAGAAAGTAAATGTGTGGGCCAGTATTATTGGCAATAAATTAGTGGGACTGTTAATTTCTTACCTATAAATATTTGTGAATTTCTGGAATTATCTGGCTGAAAGACGATTTTTCAGTCCAGGAAATAAAATATTTGTTTGACAAGTTTTTGAAGTATTTATTATTATTTTTTTTTATTTGCATACAACTACTATTTTAAAACAACAATAAACAGGTAACAAAACGGTAACAATTCTTCCCCGCAGTAATTATTCAGGAGGAATATTACTCTTCATTCTTCTTATCTAGGTCTAAAACGCATAGTCTTGACACCGGTCTTCGTAAAATACTTCCATTGGCTAGTTTTACGTCAATGGTTCTAATGCGCTGGTCTCTTCCAGGATATAGCTTAATGACTTGACCTTTTGGCTACGAATTTCTTAGGCCGTTAGGATCCACTATTATAACTATGTCATTTAGTTTAATGGGAGTTGTGTCTTCATGCCATTTAGGTATTTTTATCAAAAATGGCATATATTCTGTAGTCCATCGTTTCCAAAATAAATCGGCTAATTTTTGGGCGGCTCTCCATTTTGACGTTAGATCGAGATTATCGATATAAATCTTGGCACATGGCATGGCTGCATATGAAGGGCCAATTAGGAAGTGATTTGAAGTTAGTGCTTCATCTTCAACTGAGTCGATTGAGACGTGAGTCAGTGGTCGTGAGTTGATAATATTTTCAGTTTCTATAAAAACAGTTCTTAAAACGTATTCTTGCGGATATCTTGATAACAAAATTTCTTTAAAAATCTTATTAACGGACTAAATAAGACGTTCCCAGGCGCCGCCCATGTTAGGGCTCGCTGGAGGATTAAAATTCCATTGAATATTTTTCAAAGTACAAAATTTCATAATAGCATCCTTGTTAAGTTCTTTTAGTGATTCTTGGAGTTCTCGGTCTGCAGATTTGAAGTTCGTTCCGCAGTCACTGTAGAGTTCTTCAGGGAACCCTCTTCTACAGCCAAATTGCCTTAAAACATGAATAAAACCGTCGGTACTTAGGTCGTGGGCGATTTCCAGGTGAATTGCTCTTGTCACCATACAGGTAAAAATAACTCCGTACCTTTTTTCATGGCTTCTTTTCACAGTTACCAAAATTGGACCAAAAAAGTCTACTCCAGTTTTAATAAACGGACGTATGGTTGGTTCAAGACGACATTTTGGTAGTTGTCCCATTATAGGAACATTTGGCATCACTTTTCTGTTTTTGCAATGTTGGCATTTAGTCGATACACTTTTAACAGCTTGTCGCATCCTCAAGATCCAATATTTTTGTCTTAGATTATTTATGACAGTTTCTTGACCATGATGAAAAGCTTCTTCGTGGTAATGTTTTATTAAAAGCTTTGTTATGACGTGATTTGGATCTAAAATAATTGGAAATTTGATGCCTTCAGAAACATTTGGATTGTCCAGTCTTCCTTTTAAACGAAGTATTTCATCGTTGTCTAAATACATGTAAAAGTGTAAAGTCTGCTATTCTTTTTTAAGGGAATTTTATTTTGAATTTTCTTTATTTCGTCTTGAAAAACATCGTTTTAGATTTTTTTGTACAATAACTTTTCTGAATTTATAATTTCATGCATTTTTAATTCGTTTTCTTCGTAGTTCAGAAATGTAGGATTTCTTTTGCACTTTTCAATGAATCTTTGCATCCAAGCAGTGGATCGCAATAGTTTTGTCCATTTTGAAAAGTATTCTGGGTTTGGAACGGGAATATTCAATTTTTCTGTGCTTAAACATACGAAGTCATTTCTTTCTTCCAAAAGTTTTGAGTCTTCCATGTCCAAGCGTACTTATTTATCTTCTTTAGGCCAATAACCTGGCAGCATTTGAAGGAATTTCGGCCCGTACAACCTTCTACTGTTCTTAGAAAAATCCAAATTATGTACACGTTTTGTAGCTTCATCTGCAACATTTTCTTTTGAGCTTACATAGTTCCAATCGGTGGTATTTGTGATACTCTGTATTTCACCTAAACGTTGTGCTACAAATACTTTATACCTGTGTGCTTCTGATCGTGTCCAGTGTAGCACTGTCTTTGAGTCGGTCCAGTAAAATACACTTTTTATATTTAAATGCAAATTTTCTTGGAGATATGTTCCCAATCGTGCTCCCATAAATGCCGCTTGTAGTTCCAATCTGGGTATTGAAATAGGTTTTAGAGGTGTAACTCGAGCTTTTGCATTAACGAAAGTGGTTTGAATTTTATTTTCTTCTTGACAACGTAGATATGCCACGGAAGCGTATGACCGTTCAGATGCATCACAAAAAACATGAAGTTCAATATTTGTAGTATTCCGGTTTAATGAAAAGTAAATTCTTGGAATTTTAAAGTTAAAAATATTTTTTAGGTCTAAAATCCATGTTTCCCATTTCAATGCTAGGGTTTCTGTAATTTCGTCTTCCCATCCTAGTTTACTACGCCATATGTCTTGTAAAAGAATTCGTCCCTGGATAATAAAATTCGTTAAAAATCCTATAGGATCAAATACAGACATTATTACTTTAAGAACTTCTCTCTTTATTGGTCGGCGTTGATTTTCTAAAATATCTTTACTAATTTTGTGAAACCTTGTTCTGAATGTAAATGTATCATCAAAGGAATTCCAAAAAACACCCAATATTCTTTCAGTATTATTTTCAGAATTTGAATCAAAATTTTTATCCCCTTGAGCTCTTAACTCTGGATTAATATCTAACAACAGTTCTGGAGAATCAGCTATCCAGTTGCAAATTTGGAAACCACCTTTTGAATGAACATAAATAATGTCTTTAATAAGTTGTTTACCTTCTTCAACTGAGTCTGCGTTACCCAAGTAATCATCCATATAGTGTTCCTCTATAATTGCTTTTGCTGTCTTGGGATATTCTTTATCAAAGTCACGAGCATTTCTGTTTTTGGCTTCTTGTGCGAGACATGGTCCATTTGAAGAACCAAAGAATACCACTCCGATTTCATAAATATCTGGAACCCTCTCTCTATCCATTCCTCGCCACAAGAATCTTTGTGCTTGGCAATCTTCCTTTTGTACTTTTACTTGCAAAAACATTTCCTTGATGTCGGCTGTAAATGCAAATTTTTTTATCCTAAAATTTAGTAGAATTTTATGTAAAGAGTTATACAGATTAGGGCCAGGTAATAAGCAATCGTTTAAACATAAACCATTAGATTTTGCAGAAGCGTCAAATACAATTCTAAGTTTATTGGGTTTATTCGGATTCACAATACCAAAATGTGGTAAATACCATGTTTTAGTACTTGTTTCTTGAGCTTCCGTATCTGAAAGTTTTCTTATGTAACCTTTTTGTAATAATTCATTTACTTTGTCGCAGTAAGCTTTGCCATAAACTGCATTTTTGTCCATTTTCCTTTCAGTACCTATTAACCTTTTTATTGCATTTGTTTTACTTTCTGGAAGTATTATTTTTTCATTTTTCCACAGAAGCCCTGTCTCATACGGATCACCTACTCTTTTCATTGTTTTGTCAAGAATATTTTGGGCTCTGATATCTTCTTTGAAAATCGATTGTTCCATTTTTTGTAAACCAAAATTATCAATCGATCATTGTTCTGTTACTAGCTTATGTAATAAATCCAGATCATCATTTTGATCGCCATTAACATAGCAAACAAAACTATGATTTTCATTTTGATTATTCTCTGTCTTTAGTACGCAATTTCCGTGTATTACCCAACCTAATAAAGTTTTACTTAATGCAGGACCGTTCCAAGGGCCTGTAATTATTTTTCTATTTACTAGTAATGGCCAATTGTCTTGTCCGATTAAGATTTTTGGTTGTGCATTTGTCATTGAACTTATTTGATTATGTATGTAAGGATATTGTTTAGAAATCTCACCGAAATTTACAGTTTGAGTTGGAAGTGACAGTCCTTTTATTGTTCTTGCATGCCTTATCTGAAAATCATTCCGTCCCTGCTCTGCCTTAAAAGAAAAACTAACAGTTTTGGAATCCTTTTGCTCTTTGACTTAATTACTAGTCACTGCTGAATACAAGGGGGTACTTCAGGTCCTTCAAGATCTAAATTGTTGGCTAAATCTTGATCGATAAGAGTAACTGTAGATGCGTCATCTAAAAGTGCATAGGTGTTTACAGATTTATGATTATAGGCAACTGTTACAGGTAGAATTTTTAAAAGAACTTGTTTGTTGGTCGATATATGACAATTAATTTCGACTTTTGGGTTTTCGTTTTTCAAATTTTTGTTTCCAGATTTATTTTCAATTTTATTTTTATGAAGAAGTCGGTGGTAAGACTTTGTACATTTATCAATGCCACATATTTTTTTCTTTTAGAATCTGTGAGAGAATGATATGGCACTAGACAAGAAAAACAAATTTTCTTTGTATTTGAAAAATCCCATTTTTCTTGTACAGAAAAGGCTTTAAAAGTCGAACAGGTACTTAAATGATGTAGTTCATTATTGCAGCAAATACAATTTTTGGTGTGTTTAACACTGAATTTTGTGTTCTTCTAAACCTTCCCTTATTATTGTCATTACCATTATGGTTTATTGCGGTTATGTCGGAAAATTTTGGCATTTCAATCTGACAAGCCGTCATTGCTTTTTGATCTAACCATTCACTAAATTCAACAAGTTTATATTTATTTGAATGTTTGTTGGAAATATATTCAATCCACATCATTTTATATGAATTCGGAAGTTTATTTAACAATTCTTGCAATAATGTAGGATTTTGTAAATGATCTCTATCATTTAGGGATTCGATGTTCCAACAAGATTTTTTACTTCATCTGAGAAGTTTATTAAGGTAGCAAGCTTTTCCTCTTTAACAATAGAAATATACTTTAATTTTTCAAGAAGCATATAGATTATATGTTGAGGTTGTCCGAATCTACATTCTAAAATGTTAATTATCTTAGTAACATTTTGAGGTATAATTAATAGACTTTGAACAATTTTTAGTGCATTGCCTTTTAAACATTTTTGTAATCTGCAGTGGTTTTCTTCCTGTGAATAGCCGCATATTTGAGTTGAATTTTTAAATTGAAAAATAAAATTTGGCCATTCCATAGGATTTCCACTAAAGATTGGTAGTTCTTTTGGCATTAATTGCCGCGTTAAAATTTTTGTAAGCTGAAGCGGGTCTGTTTGTAAATTTAAAGCACCATGATTCAAAGGTCGGGTATCTCTTACCTTGTTAATATTTTCTTTCACACTGACAACTTTATTTTTACCTTCATTTTCTTTATTTTCCCAAGGATGACATCCCTGTACCCATTTTTGTACATTTGGGGCCTGAATAATTGACTCACTTGACTCATCATCCAATGACTCAGATTCCGCTAATTCTTCTTCCTCCAATTTTGCTAAACGTAGTGCAACTTCAAAATCTACCATATCCTTTTCTAATTCTTTCTTCTTCAGCGCTGCTTCTAATTCCGCTTGACGCCGCCTTGAGTCGCTCTTCTGGCTGCTTACTTTCGAATTGACCTTTGATTTAGTCCTCTTACTACTTTTGGAGCCATGCGAATTACATGCCACCGGACAAGACTTGGTAGTTTGAGGAATTTCTTCTTGGTCTACGACCTCCTTAGCAGACTTTTCCATCAAACGTGCACTTCTTCGTAGATTTAAAGACATGATTTTACCATAGGTTTTGTTCTATTGAACGGCTAAGGACCATTTGTTAATTTCTTACCTATAAATATTTGTGAATTTATGGAATTATCTGGCTGAAAGACCATTTGTTAATTTCTTACCTATAAATATTTGTGAATTTATGGAATTATCTGGCTGAAAGACGATTTTTCAGTCCAGGAAATAAAATATTTGTTTGACAAGTTTTTGAAGTATTTATTATTATTTTTTTTTTATCTGCATACAACTACTATTTTAAAACAACAATAAACAGGTAACAAAACGGTAACAGGGACCTTTCTTTATAGAGGGGAACTTGAATGCAGAATATTATCTCCACATGCTGCAAAATCAAATTGTGCCAGCAAGAACCAATACAGTAGGACCACTATTACGACATGCGTGGTTCCAGCAGGACGGAGCTCCTCCTCATTATGGGCGAGCTGTAAGAGTTTACTTAAATAATACTTTTTCTAACCTCTGGATAGGGCGAAGGGGCTCCATAGAATGGCCCGCTAGGTCGCCAGACTTAACGCCCCTTGATTATTTTCTCTGGGGACAACTAGAAAATAAAGTATATGTGACAAAACCTGCAGATCGGAACGAATTGAGAAGAAGAATTATTGAAGAATGTGAATCTATTAACCAAGAAATGTTACAAAACGTCCTTGGCACATTTTATTATAACCTAGCCAATTGTCAAACTGTGGGAGGGGGACATTTTCAACATTTAATTAAATAACGACTTACTTAAATTTATTTTTGTTCTTGTAAATTTGTTATTAATTTTACTGCTTGTATTTAATTTAATTGTTATTAAATTTTTGACAAAACTTGCGTGGGTACATTTAGTACAATTTTTATATTTCTTTTACAGTTTTAACGCAAAACATTCTGGTACCAGCTTGTAAAAATGCGAAATGTAGGTAATATCTTACCTGCTGTATTTATGTCCTTTAATTCAAATTATTTCTTAAATTAATGGGTATAGCCATATGACACGTTTTATAATTGTTTTTAGTATGTTTAAAGGAATCAGAAAACGTAATTAAAAAGGGGTCATTCTAATTAAATAAATCAAAGCTTTGTTTACCATGACTGTTTGAGACACCCTGTATAATTACAGGTGTCCTGGTTTTATAGATCTTTTTAAGGCCTACAACTTTTATGTCGGAAGGTTTTTTATATTGTGCGCCATTTTCTACATAATTTACCGGTCCGGGACTTCTTACACACTGTGGATATGAACTCGTCACAGTTTTCTTTGGTATAATTTAGTATAGTACAATCTAAACTTAAATACTTAGTACAATAGTAGACTGTATATTCCCTTAGAAGCAACTCATCTATCGAGAAATTTATAAAGTAGTTGAGTGGGTGAATTACAGATCTCACATTTATTTTTAAAAATATATTCCTGATAGCCAGGTTGGCGATATCACCTTATTTTATAGATAATTTAATGGAAAATGATGAAATTATATTTCCCGCTTGATTCCAACCAAAGCAGTGAGCAGAAATTCTCGATAAACCACTGCAGCCCACCCGTTGGTGGTTCAACTTAAAGTTTGTCAAAGGACAACATCCAAAAATGCTTTTATCGAAGAACGGTATAACTTTGGAATTATGCGTTTAAAGTCGTGTACTACAAAGGTTTCAACGTTCTTCCTTCGCACATGCACCGCCTTTAGAGCATCTCAAAGTACTCTTATTGCAGTAAGCGTATCCATAAAAAAAAGGAAATAATATAAATACTAATACATCTTTAATATACATATTAAAATTCAAAAGAAAAAGTAACGTAAAACTTTGAGCGTGGAAAAAGTTTAATGCCAATTTTGCTTGGCAGCTCATATTATTTTAATGGGGTAATTTGCCTTCCTTTTACTGGCGTACGTTTTAGAGTTACGATAATAAATAATGTATACCTAGCTTGCCAGTAGCTATATTTATATTGTATGTATATTTATGTTGTATAAAAAAATATTTATTGTTATAGAGCATTGCTTTCACTCTTTATTGCCAACATTATGGTCGGACCACCCCCCAATAATACTTTTGATATACCCCTGATATAAGAGTGAATAAATATATTTTATAAAGCAAGGTCGTAAAAATATTAAATATGTACTACAGTAAAACAAAAACTAATTTCTGGTCTGAGCAAAAGGGACCTGTTTATTTCCCATGGGGGGAACTTTTGTTTCCTGCACGCAACGCAACATTGAGGACAATCATGTTTCCCCTTTATTTATAGATACATTTATCAAAAGGGTGCTCAGACTTTTAGTCAGGTTGTTTGATTATATCAGAAAATTTACGGTGTTGTTTTTTAGACACAGCAAAAAATACACAATTATGTAGTTTGACTGACTCTGTGTTACTATTAAACTAAGGATACAAGGTGACCTATTTAAAACAAAAATGCAGTTGAATGCAAATTATTTTTTTACACCGAGTTTAAGATATGCTGTAAAATACTATAAATGCAGAGTGGCAAAAAGTCGCGCATAATGCCTGTAACTTTTGAATTACCTCGTATACGAAAAAGTGACCTTCATGAAGATTGTTCAGTAAATTATTCCCCACATTTCTACCTCCATGAATTTTTCTGTCATTTCTGGTTTGGTTGCCATAGAGACCAACTTACAATTTTTAAATGCATATGATTGCATATTTGGATTGTACTGAGAAAACTCTGAACTTTTTTGTATTTTTAATTTTTAATTTATTTAAAATTGTACCAATCTTTATAATAATAAAATAAAAAGTCTAGAAAATTGAACAACTTAACATCGAAATAATAAACAAGTTAAACCTTTTCAGTGGATCAGGTGTTTAAAATTACCACTATTGTCTGCTAAGCTCTGAACCCGTCTACAACCTCAAATCAGGACTAATTCTGACTTTTAAAGATTCTAAGTCATTTGGACGGTTAACGTAGACTTTGTTCTTTAAGTGTCCCCACAAAAAGAAGTCTAGGGCGGTTAAATCTGGGAATCACGCTGGCCAGTCAATAGCACCTCTTCTGCCCATCCAACGTCCTGGAAATTGTTCGCTTATGTATTGTATGCCATTATTTATTATTTACACCCGGTAAAACCATTCTGCAAAAAGGAATTATGTGATTCCTGAGGAGGTCCAGATATTTTTTGCCATTCAAATTACTATCTATGAAAAAGGTCCCGCAATATGTCTACCAACTATGCCTGCCCAAACATTAACTTTTTCGGGCCTCTGAGTATGTCCTTCCTGGAACCAGTGAGTATTCTCAGCAGACCAATAACGATAATTGTGTCTATTAACAATGCCATTTAAATGGAAAATAGCTTCATCTGAGAAAATGATATTTGTTGCGAAGTTCTTATCGTTATTGCATCTTTCCATCATTAGCTCACAAAATTCAGCTCCTTTATCAAAATCGTCCTCGTTTAACACGTGCACCAACTTAAACTTGTAGGGATGCAACTTCTCCTGCCTAAACAAATTTTTCACTGACTGATGAGACACATTAAAATCCATTGCTATTGGCCTGGATGATTGTGTTTGATTTTCATGATTGAGAGCATGATATCCACAGCTTTGTCTCCACCGGTTGCTGATTTAGGTTGAATATAGTTCATTGAAAAATTGACAAACCTGATCTTCCCATCTCTTCATATTTCCGTAACCGCTCCTTATTAAAATTTGAACTCATTGTTTCTCATTGAGATGAACCATAGTGTAAACAAATTAGAAATTAAACAATAGAAGATTAAACAGGAACTCAAAATAGACACCTCTTAGGTCGCTGTCATGAAAACACCTTGACTCAATATTCGGTAGTAATAATTATAATTAGGAAGTTTCTCATTTTTGAGCTTCATTATTTCGGAAGCGCTTGCAGATAGGTGAAAATTTCAAACACAAAATATTCAGAGTTTTCCCAGTAGAATGCAAATATGCAATCATATGCAGGGTGTTCCATTTAAAAAAAGTAAGTTAGTCTCTATGGCAGCCAAAACCAGAAATGACAGAAAAAATTCATGCAGGTAGAAACATGGGGAATAATTTACTGACCAACTTTCATAAAGGTCACTATTTCGTATACGAGGTAATTCAAAAGTTACAGGCATTATGCGCGACTTTCTTGCCACTCTGTATATTTGAGTTTACTCCTACTTAAACTATAGTATTCTAAATCAAGAAATATTCTATTTATTTTTATATTATGTGCAAGGCGAATATATTTCATGTAAAAATAAAGTTGGTACACCTTAAACAGGGTAAGTTTTTTAAAGTGTTACAAGACAATATCTCGAGGACGGTGTAAAATATTGTCATGAAATTTTGGTAAGGTAATAGGGATGTAGGGGACATATTTAACCATAAATATTGTTTTGACTTGCTCCCTGGTTACGGTATTATGATTTATTATTGCATTTAAATTAAGAAATAACTCGCCACCTAATTTCGAATTATTTACCGTCTGCCATGCTTGAGAAGTTTCTCAAAATGTTCCCCTCAACTTCCAAACACTTTCTCACTCTTTGTCTAAATGAATTTCGTACCCCCTCTGTTTTAGACGGCAGTTCGCCCTGGCCTCACATCGACACTCTATCACCCACAGTATAAGGTTGGTTTGTTTTATTATTGCTAGACCAATTAAACACAACTTATTTTGCTATGTATTTTTATTCTTCCACTTTTCACCATCCTTACAACATTACAATATTTACATTGATAAACATTTTTATTCTTCCACTTTTCACCATCCTTACAACATTACAATATTTACATTGATAAACACAAATACATCTTCTTAACAACCCTAAAGCACTGCACCGAGATACCGTTAGGATTTCGTTGGTTTTTACCGTGGAGAATGAATCAGAACTTGAATTAATTACAGCCTCATTGCCGTCTAAATATCACGAGAGTAATTTGAAAGACATGTGCTGTATAGAACAGAATATTTTACGTATTAACGCGAACTGCAAAACACTAAGGTGCACATCTTAACCAAACACAAGTACTTTTACTTAACGTTTAAAATAATGGCAACCTCTGCTACCGGGCACACGACATCAAAATATCACTTACTTTAACATTGGAAAATCACTTTGCCTTACACACATGTCAGATCAAAACACGTGCTACTATTGTTTTAGCCACGTGGAGCACCTGCTTGCTTTTAAGTCAGGACACTGAAACAAAGCTACGGTTTAACGGTTTTCGTAGACGTGAATTTAATATTATTTAGTTTAGAATATAGCACGTTTTTATGTTTTTCGAGATTTAGAGTATGTACTGCGGGATAAAACACTAATGATTTTTAACCATAGGCTAAATATTTGGCGGTTTTGTCAGCAAAATAGAATAAAAATATTTTGTCGCTACGCTAGAAGACTGAAGGACTCTTGAACAGAGGCGGTGTTTTTTCTTCATTGCAGCGTTGCCGATTCGTAAACGTCGCTGCGACGTTGACAGATGAATTTACGTTTATTACTTTGATTATTTGAAAATGTATTTCCCAAACACCCTTCAACATTTCAGGTATTACTAATAAGTAGGCAGAACGGATTCGGTCTTCCACATCATCTGAAGTTGTAGATATGTAGATGCCATCACTGTATCCTTTATAAAGTTCCACAATAGGAGGTCAAAGGGAGAAGGGGGGGGGGGGTTAAGTCTGGGAACCAGGTCAACCAGGTCAGTTGACCGGACCAGCTCGACCAATGCATGGTGGGGTTGAGCCCTGTGCTGCTGAAAGCACACGTCAAGATTTATGTGTTAATTTAATAATTGGGGTTTAGTTTAACTATAGAGTGGATCCCAGAAGAAAAGTCTAAATTTATTAAAAAAGCGGTGTATTTTTTGGGAAACGCTCGGACCCGTCAATTTTGATTTCTTAATGTGTTTTTTTCATGGTAAATTCATATATACAGGGTAGCTCAAAAATAAGTTACGAACATCAACTTCCCTTTTTCAAATGAAAATATCTATTTTTTATATCATTTTTTAAGTTTGCATCGAATTCTAAGTATGTTTCAAGTACCATGTCCTATACCTAAAATCAACAGTTATCGAAAAAATTATCATTGAGCATATCAATAACTAAGACCTGTTTATTTAAAAATAACAGAATAATAAGTCAAATCAAATGTTGAAAATGTGCGCCATTTATGGCTTGACAATATCCATAGCGATCAATAAACTCTCTTCGCACGTTTTCAGCCATTTCCGGAGTTATAAAAAATAAAAATACGTAACCAAGGAAGTTTGTACCCTAAAATACAACTAATGAGTTTACCTATGCACCAGCCAGCGGCCCGAATTGGTGGTAACGTTTTAGCGGCACCAATTAAAAACGAGCAACAATCTATAATGCAGATGACACAGAATATGATGAAGACACTCGATCGACTAAATGGGAGACTCGACACATTAGAGGCCAGAAACACTGGAGCTTTACCAAAACTGAAATAAATGTTATGGAAGAATGTGACCTACGAATAGGTACATGGAATATCAATGGCATTCTGAACAAAAAACATGACTTAGAAGTCTTTCTTAACACTCAGTATATAGATATTCGGCTTATTTCAGAGACACATATGACAAATCAATATTTCATTAAGATAGGAGGATATAAGGTATATTTAACTCTCTTATAATTAAGGAGTCAATCAATAATTGTGAAGAAAGTAATTAACAATATGTAGATATTCAACTAAAAGTTGTCGGAATCAAGTCAACTAAGGAGAACATATCAGTATGTAAGATATGTTTATTTAAAAAAAAAAACAGAACAATAAATCAAATTAAATGTTCAAAATGTGCGCCATTTACGGCTTGACAATATCCATGGCGATTAATAAACTTTCTTTGCACATTTTTAACCATTTCCGGAGTTATGGCACGCACTTCTCTTCGGATCCTCTCTTTCAACTCCTGCAGATTACTTGGCCTGTCAACAAATACTTTCAATTTAAGGTAACTCCACAAAAACAAGTCCAGCGGAGTTAGGTCTGGCGACCTAGCAGGCCATTCGATGCTGAGACATCAGTTCTTAGTCAGAGGAGTCTGTGTCTAATGGACTCAGAAATAAAGCCACTAATGATGGAATTTATTTATTTGAATTGGAGAAATTTGAGATATGCTTGTCCAGTTAAAGATTGTTCAAAGAATAATGGACCAATTACTTTTCCGCGCACTATTCCACACCACACATCTGTTTTTTGAGGGTACTGGCTGTGAACCTTTATCATCCAATGCGGATTTTTTGTTGCCCAATAACGACAATTTTGTCTGTCCACATTACCATTCGAACAGAAAGTAGCTCCGTTGGAAAAATTATATTTTTTACTAAATTATTATCTAGATCTCATTTCGCCTATTGAAATCATATTCACATAACTCATACACTGGAATAACTTTATATGGGTGATTTTTGTGCTTTTGAGCTATTCGGCAAACAAGAGATTTCCGCATGTGTAAATTGGCCCCAATGTGCGACAGAGGAGTACATGGATTTTCTTTCAAGGAAAGCAAAACGTCCAAGTTGTTCATTTTCATCTCGAGCAGGACGACCAGATCTAGTTAGATCTCTAGCATAACCGAATTCTCTAAATTTAGCCTCTATTATAATAATAATAATAATTAGTCTGTTTCTATTTGAGTATGTGTTCTATCACCAAATCCAATCATGCATAGAATTTCAATTTTTTCTCGATTCATTAACTTCACCATTGTGAAAACCGCAACTTTGCAACTATGCTTGACAATTACTTATTTGAAGTAAAATTGTCATACAGTTTCTATGGGACTTAACGGTGACAACTCAACATTCAGAAATATCAGCACTGAAAAAAAAACAAACAAATTAAACACACAATGAAATGTTTTGCTCGATACAAATAAATCCTCAGAAATACGATCTTGCTTATTCATATGTTGAAGTAATTTTTTCAACTGCTGAGTTTAGGTATGGGATATGGTACACGAAACATACTTAGAATTCGACGCAAATTCAAAAATGAAATTAAAAATAGATGTTCTCATATGAAAGAATGAAGTTGATGGTCGTAACTTATTTTTGGGCTATCGACGGGTCTGAGTGTTTTTCCAAAGAACGCACCGCTGAATTTTAAATGAACTTTGATAATGATCCGCAAAACACGTGTCAGGAAACTGATTTAAATTGTGAAATATAACAAGTACGACTTTAAATGTGTTATGTTAACAAACAAAAATGTGCGTTCATTTTGGGACACCCTTTATAACTTTAAAAAACGCATTCTGTATAGGTAATAGCAAGACATTAAAATTAAAAAAAAATATAGTCCTCGATTATCTAATTGATTAAAAACTCACGTTAAAATATAAGAATAGTTAACCTTTTCCAAATTGACGTACTTTATACATAAACTTATGCGTTTAAACTGTTTCCCTTTTTTATGTTCGCAAAAGACAAATTAGTCTCTTTGGAATTAGGTATTGTATAATTACTGAATCCCAGAGACAAGAAAACCTAATTATGCCGTTGGGAGCTCGGAATTTCAAACTAAATTTTCACAGCGATTTTATGCTCAACAAAAAAACAAATAAACAAAAAACTACTGCAAAATGAGAAAAATTACGTACTTTAGTTAATGGCGTAAATTTTAAAGCAATTAAAAATGCATCTACATACCGGGTGGAAACGAAATCATTGCAGAAAGTAAAATGTTCAAGTTATGATGAATTTTATTTTGATTTGGGTGATAAAAAATACTGGTTAAGTTCCCCCTGCAACATAGATAGATAGATAAAAGCGTCTTTATTTTCGAACCAATGAAGGTCAGTTAGCTGTTTGCTTAACCGATTATATACGTGGGCCATTCTACTTTTCTTTGCCGGTTTTACTGAGGAACGAAAAGAAAAACATAATAATTTTTTTTATCGATATTTTTTACGAAAAAAGCGGAGCAACAAATTTGTTATTAGAAAAAGATACTCCAAAAAAAATTATTTAATATTTTGCTATTCATCTCATAAACTTAAAATAATGTATGGGTAAGAGTTAATAGTATACCAAGTCTATTGAATTAATTATATTTAATATGTTTTTACAAATACATAAAAATTTTTATTGGTACTTATAGTATAATAAGTTATTAATTATTATATTATAAATAACATTAAGTTAACAATGTAATCGGACATTTGCTAAGGGAACGGATCAATGGTATGTAAAACACCTCTGTTACCATGACTATTCACTATGTTACTGGATTAAAAAAAATAGAAATTGTTATCAAAAATAGTAAAGTACTAGTTTATATGATATGTATAAAAACATGTATTTTAAAAATAAACCAGATTGTTATTTTCATATATTAAGGATGGACAGCTTTATCTGCAAAAAAAAAATAGAAAATAGCCCGTGTAATACCATTTCAAAGATTTGGATTTTACAAAAAAAGAAGTAATAAATTCTAGCAATATCCCTAAGTAATAACTGGTAGATGCAATATAGTTCCCTCTGCAACCAAACATGGAGAGCATTCAAAAATTCAAATAAAATAAACATTGTCAATTTAGTAATAAAATAAAACTAAAAAAATCCTGTCAGTTGGGTCAGTGTAATGTAAATGAAACAATGCAGCCTCCCTCCACAGTTTAAGCTTAAGCACTCATCATCAGGGAATACTAACATCGAGATTAGCAGAAATGTAGTTGTCTCAAATTAATGAGTACAACTCACAGAATGATAAATGTAAAGGTTGAAGACTTGGTGTACGTACTGGTTAATTAAATTGGAATTGAGATATAAATGAAGTTTTGATTATAAATGTGAAATTTAGATTAGTGAAGAAACATTGAGGATAAGGTAATAAATTGATTTACAACATGTAAAGGAGAAAGGTTTTCTTTTTTATTTTAATTGTAAGAGTTCTATGATTATATAACGATTTTAAATCTTAAATTTAATGTAAAGTTTAGCAATATTACTTTAATTTAAAGAAATAGTCCATTCTCGAACTGGAGTTGAAATATAGGGGAAAGGAGAAAGAAAGTCAAAAAGTCTTTCTCCAATATCAGTGGAGAAAGACTTTTTGACTTTCTTTCCCCTTTCCCCAATATTACTTTAGCTGTTAAAAATAAAAAAAAAATACAGGGTGTCCCAACTCTATTTATACACGAAATATCTTCTTCCCTGTTCATTATATAAAAATAGTTTTAAGAGAAATAGTTCTTGGTTTAAAGAGCTACTTTTACTGGGAGTACATTTAGGTATACAGGGTGCCTCAAAAGTACAATTTTTAATATCAACTTTACTTTTTTAAATAGGACACACTATATTTTATGTCAAATATTGCTTCTTCAATGAATTCTCTATCAAAAATGTATTATATGTTCTATGCATAATGTTGTCTGTTTTCGAGATAATTACAAATACAATTTTCTGATGTGTTTATTGATTAAAATACATTTAAAATGATAAATAAATAAAAAAAAAATAACAATGATATTATAAGAGATGCTCAAAGTGACGACCATGTTCGGTCTGACATATCTCGTATCTTTTGAGGAGTTCCGTAGTGCAGGCAGACCTTATAACTTTTGCTGGAATTTCTCTACAGGCGCGTGAAATTTTATTTTTTAAATCCTCTAAATTGTTTGGTTTTTCAGTATAAACTACCTGCTTTAAATATCCCCACAAATAAAAATCTAAAGGTGTTAAATCCGGCGATCGTGCTGGCCACCTGACAGGTCCTCGATTCCCAATCCAGTTTCTCCCATAATTATTGTCTAAATAATGTGATACAATCCAGATATTATAACGTTCGTTTATGGGAACTTCTTCCAAAAGCGTAGGAAAGACCTCGACTAAAAAATTTAAATACCTTTGACCGTTTAATGTACCTTCATAAAAGTGTGGCCCAATTAATCGTCCATTAAAGAGACCACACCACACATTTACTCCCCAGATATTTTTGGAAATGAGTTTCCCGAACCCAATGCGGATTTTCAACCGACCAATAATGAATGTTATGACGATTCACGATTCCGTTATTGTCGAATCGCGATTCATCACTCCACATAATTTTTTCCAGAAACCGTGGATCCTCATTTAACTGTGTAGTCAAAAAGGCGATGAATTCCAATCGTCTTTCATAATCATTAGGCCGTAGAGCTTGTACCAGATGAACTTTAAAGGGGTGGTATCCGTTGTTAATTAGAATTCGCTGCAAGTCTTGCTAATACCCGTTTCTTCTGATATGCCTCTTACTGACACATGAGGGTTTAGTACTATGAGTGCAAGGACATTTATTATGTTAGTTTCGTTTTTTACTGGTCGAGCATGTTGTGAACCCCTCGAGGTAGGGAAAGAACCCGTTCGCATTTTTCTTTCCACATTTGCAAAAGTGCAAAGCGATGGTGTTGGACGATCTGGAAACCACTCCCTGTATAACCGTTGTGCATCCCGCGATTTTTTCTTGCACTCACCGTAGATTAACAGCATGTCAACATATTCGTTCGGAGTAAAAAATGATGGCATAGTTATAAAAATTACTTACTACTTTGACCTCTTATCTTCTAGTTAAAAATTTATATCACTGTTAGAAATGTCAAAACTTATTTTAAAATGTCACTAGTTTGTTACTATAGTAATAGGTAATTATTGTTTACCTAATATTTCAAAGCATTTTCAAAGTTTTGATACTAATTTATTCTTAGCATTATCTAGGAAACGGACCACATTAGGCATAGAACATATCATAGATTTTTGATAAAGAATTGATTGAAGAAGCAATATTTAACATAACATATAGGGTGTCCTATTTAAAAAAGTAAAGTTGATATTAAAATTGTACTTTTGAGGCACCCTGTATACTTAAATGTACTCTCTGTAGAAGTAGTTCTTTAAACCAAGAACTATTTCTCTTGAAACTTTTTTTATATCATGAACAGGGAAGAAGATATTTCGTGTATAAATAAAGTTGGGACACCCTGTATATTAACTTTATTATTAGCTAACATGGTGATATGGGGCTATGCCCCTTATTTTAGAAAACTTTTGAAAAACTATCATGTTGGAAAATTATGAGATTTAAAAAAGTAGTAAGTAGCCCTTCAACTTTCACGTTGTGACAGATACGGTTGTGATTAGGCACAGGTTATATTTAACCCCCCGTCGGTCGCAACCGGATTGTCAAGCTAGCTTACGCTGTTATCATTAATTTTTCTATTACAGACCGCACAAGCCTTACCCTTCTTAGTATGCCTTTACCAATATAAGATAATTCGAAATCTGATGTCAAGTTTTCAAAATTCAAAATGGCGGATCCAATATGGCGACTATTGGAACGCAAAATCTTAGAATTGACCATTATATTTTCAACTTGTCTGAAACTTGACGTACGGGGTATTCTCGAAGTCGTTGAAATTTGAAGTACGGGGGTTTTTAGGGTCGTCGATTACGAATTTGATATCAGTTTTTGGAAAAACAAAATGGCGGATTCAAAATGGCGGACTAATTTAAAAAAAAAACTACTCAGCTATACACAAAAATCAGTGTAAGGGGGTTTTCGGAGTCGCTGATTACGAATTTGATATTTATTTTTGAAAAAACAAAAGCTGATATCAAATTCATTTCATATTTAGCGACCGTAAGAACCCGATTTAAATTTCAACGACCACGAAATCCCCCATACGTCAAGTTTCAGACAAATTACAAATATAATGGTCTATTCTGACATTTTGCCTTCGACTAGTCGCCGTATTGGATCCGCCGTTTCAATTTTGAAAATTTGACACCAGAATCGTAATCAGCGACCCCAACAACTTTAAGCCAAGGTTTAATAAAAATTATTTCTTATCTACTTCTCGAGTAAATGCAGGTGGTCTGTCAGGCACATTGCGACCGAACTGGTTAGTTTTAGGGCTGCGACCGACGGAGGGTTTCCAACATGATAGTTTTTTACAAGTTTTCTAAAATATGGGGCATAGCCCTATATTACCATGTTAGCTAATAATTAAATTAATATAAAAATTACTTTTTACAACTAAAGCAGTATTGCTAAACTTTACATTAAATTTAAGATTATAAAATCTTATCATAATCTTAAAACTCTCATAATTATAATAAAAAAAAAAACCTTTCTCCTTCGGATGTTTCTTCACTAATCTAAATTTCACATTTATAATCAAAACTTCATTTATATCTTAATTTCAATACAATTAACCAGTTCGTACACCAAGTCTTCGACCTCCTCATTTATCATCCTGTGAGTTGTACTCATTAATTTAAGACAACTTACATTTCTGCCAAACTCGATGTTAGTATCCCCTGATGATGAGTGCTTAAGCACATCGGACTATGATTTGGAAGCAATCAGCTTTTTAGCCAAATAAAGATTGCCATTTTTATGCGTAGCCTACGGCCACGTTTATTACTTATTTAGCGTAACTGTGCGAGGCCTTATTGAAATTAAATACCTAGTCTGTTTTTTGTTTAATTATGCGAAGCGTGCAGCCACGCGCTGTTTAAAGTCGTTGGTATGTATGGAAACGGTCGAATATTTCTTAAAGTAAAAAAGCTAGCAAAAAATAGTTAAGACAAAAGTTTTAGGGTTTTTTAAGATCTATAACAAGTGAGCCAACAAGTCGAATGAAATGTAAGAAAACCCACTTTCAATCCTGGAAACCTTGAGCTACATAAATTATAACCTTTCTCTACCAATACATTTCCATAGATACTCATTTTCATAATTCAAATGAAGAAAAAAACGGTTCTTTATATTTTCCCATTTTTAGTATGAATTTTGTTCAAGTCAAACATAACTTATTGGGACACCTGGTATACTAAAGCCGGTCCGAAACATTACGAAATATTAAATAACAATATTGGGTGGAAGGAGAATAAGCTTGACATTATCCAGTGTAATTTCGGGATGAGACGTTTGCATCATCCAGAATCAATACCACTCTTCTATTCTGCTTCTTCACTGGGTATCAAATCTGTGAAGCCATGTTGTCATGATGTCTGCTGTCATCCACGATTTTTGGGTCGAGACCCATTGGAGAGGTAACTTACCGATATGTGCGCCCTTAAAATATCAAAGATTTTTGCTCTTGCCTATTATAATTGGTTCTTCCTTCTCACCTACCATATTTGCACAGAGCAGAATTGTACATGTTTTGTTTTTCCAGTACACTTATCATCTTTCAATGCATATATTTTGGTGGCAACGCACGATAGTAGAGACCTGTCGTATCTGCACCATAGACCTCGTAACTATTAGACCGAACAATAACAAATAAACGTGTTGTCATCATTGTATTCCAGTGTAAAGTAAATCAACATTCAAGCTGCTCCCCTCCACTTGGTTTGCCAGACTTACGCCACAGAAAACGTAGTTTTCTGGGCTTAAGGTGGATTTTCATGCATACGAAATACGACGGTCCGATGATCCGAAAGTGTTCCTATTGGTTGAATTGTTTTCGCGCCAATATTTGTCCGAATAATTTCAACTTTCATCCGACCGTCGGATGAGTTAAAATATTTTTAACTTTGTCCGACAATCGTATCAATTTTAACCTCACTATTTGACGTTTTTTTGTGCGTTTTGTTGTTTCTATTTTAATATCTTAACATAAAACTAATATTAACGAAATAAATCAGTGCCATTAATTATAATATTATAATATCCTATCTGATTATATTAAGAATGAAAAATAAACAAAAAAGAAAAGGATAGGGGGAAAATTAAGGCGCTTATCACAACCTGTTTCAAGAAATGAAATTAATAGATTCTGAAAAGTATTTCAATTGTAAGTCCAAGATTATTAAAAACAATAAACGTACGTGGACAAATATCAGAAAGTGAAAGACTTTCAGTTACACTCAGGTCCTCAGCTCAGGTCACTAAACATAACTTTTTGTTTTGTGCACTCGGGTAAAATTAGGAGTGAATTGGATGACATTAAGCTGATAATGCTCGTCGTTGTCGCACATATATTGCTTAAAAACGTAATGAAATCAAATGGGTAATTAAACGCTATAATTGAGAATACAAAAAGGACCAAAACAAAATTATAACCTATAACTGGACAAAATTCGGAACAACAGAAACGGAGCCATGAAAATTGGCAAGAATTTCGTACGAAATTAAGCGTCATTTCGGATATCGGACCGTCGTGTTTCGTATGCATGAAAATCCACCTTTACTCTGTTAAAAGTATTAACTTCTATGATTTACTAGAATAACATGTTGTGGGAAATATATAACATTCTCTAAAACCTTATAAAAAATCTGTAGTATGGCAACGCAGCAAAAAAGAATCCGCCCAGATCCCATCATTTTCGTGGCCATCCGCATCGACTCGGCAATACTCGGATTTGTGACAGCGTTTCTCTGTGGGTTTTCCTGGAGTTTTGTCAACCTAACCTCTATTGTTCTGTGGTTTTGTCGCATGCATTTGTAAATTCAGAGTAATCCCCACTCCCGACCCCACCTAGCTCCTCACGGCGTCTCGCCCACAAACGATTTTGGCATCACAATTTTATAGCATTTATGAATGGCGTGTCGGATCTATAGTTACGATACCTGTGATCTGCACTAAATGAGTTCCTTGGGGTATAATCCTTTAAAATGTTCCATAGCCTTTCTTAAATTATTTTAAACCCTAATTTAAGAAAAGCGTCATCAACCAGCGTAAAGTTAAATTTGCTGCGTCTTCTTATCGAAAAATATAATATCCTGGTGATCAATCAGGTACAGTATTGTAGCTAGTGCAATGTTATGCCAAGAATTTGTTTTGCAAAAGCCAGGAGTTACGTTAACGTTACCAGGTCCCGACCAGCTATTATACCCTCGACCTCTTCCAATAAAAAAAGCAAAATATTTACAGGTACGGGAAGTTGACAAAAAATATGTTTCACCAGACTGCATGTGTTTCTACGATAACCTAAGAAGTGATGAAGATGATGGAAATGCAAATAATTCGGATGGAAGCGTCACCGATTAATAATAATTAATGCTTTACTTGTTTACATTTTCAAATAAACATTTGTTCTCAAAGAAATATGTAGTTTTTTGTTAATCTTGCTTGTACGGTGCAAAATGGGGGTAGCTCCACAATTTTTTTTATACAAATATCATGCAGTTCGAGAAAAAAATTACGTATAAAGTACCGAAGTTAGGATAATAAATATGGGACTAAACGAGTGATAATTTAAAGTAATATAAAAATCTATAATGTTTTTAAATAATCAGTTTTTGCATCTAACCTAAAAAATTTATTAAAATGAAGCTGCCTCCTTTTTGCACCAGTGTATTTAACAAATACTGTAGATCACGTCTTCTAGAGGGGTTTACAAGCGGTGCGGGTACGATGGAAGCGATTCAATATCAGAGAACAGTCTTTAAGTAAATAATCTTTGAACTTTATTTTTTAGCGCATTTATTGCCTATATATACCCACAACTTATCTGCATGATAATTATTATGTTATAACCAACCGACCAATATAATATTGTTGTTTAAAATAAAGCCCATATATAATTACCATAGGTAATTCGTTGTTCTACACTCTTTCAGATAATGTACCGTTATAACATTTGTTTTGATATTTCCACAACCATTTGTCAAAACACAACATAACAATCATATTCTTATATTATATAATTAGCTAAGCTTAAGACTTGCTGACAATAAAATATTACAGTTATCCGTGGCGTTATGTTTCATTGTGTAATTAAAGTTAAGCACTAAATAATGTATTTTTGTAACATACACCACTATAATAATACGCTGTGTCATCGAGAATGTAACATGACGCTATTTTTTTTGTTAATTTAATAAACCGTAAAGACTTTATTGCATAATACTACTTCTTGCATGTTTAAGTAAATAGGTAGGTAGGTAAGTGATTAAATTTGGAAAAACAATTATGATATTTCAAAGGATGTACAGGTTCTTTTTTTATATTTTGTGCCCTACCTAGACGTATTATTTTGAGAACTAGAAAAAAACTTTAAATGAAAGAAGATTTTTCATGTATTATCTTTTACGGTTATTATAAAATAAAAACAAAAGCGCATCGTAAAGTTGAGAAAAAGATGCACATTCTGTTTTTTTAAATGGAACGCCCCGTATATTGTTCGCTAAAATAAAAGACCTTTTTATCCTAAATTCAAAAATATACATGGTGATTCCTAACCTCTCTGAAAAAATTAAGGAGGTGAATCCTCACCTTATTTTAAGACGAAAATGTGGTATAAAAGCTAATTGAATTAAAAACTTTTAATAATGACCTCACATAAACAAAAGTCAAATAAATTGTTGAAAACGTCCCCCATGAGCCAGTAAACACCCATGTACACGACGTGCTAAATTGTCTCTTACGTGTTAAAAATTTCGGGACTGGCGCGAATCGTATTAAAACCATCAATAATACGCAGTCGAAGGTCTTCTTCAATTTCAATAGGAGTAGTATAAACGAGTTATTTAAGGTGACCCTAGAAATAAAATCCAATGGATTCAGATCTGGCGAACGGGGTGGCCATGGGTGAGGTTCTCCTCTACCTATCCAACGAGCAGGATATTGTTGATCTAAATAGTTTCACGTATTGCAAAGTGAGGCGGAGCGCCGTCATGCATGAACCACATTAAAGTTCTCGGTCTTAATGGCACTGCTTCCATCAATTCTGGCAATTCATCTCTAAGGAAGTTGTAACAGACATCACCAGTAAGTCGATTTGGAAAAAAATACGGTCCAACTAAGCTATCTCCAATAATCCCTGCCCAAACATTAAAAGAAAATGTATACTGGTAATGTCCTTCGATGATAGCATGAGAATTATCTTCGGCCCAAATATTGTTGTTGTGAAAGTTTATGATGCATTGTCTGGAAAAACTCGCTTCATCTGTAAATAGTATTTTTGCCGAAAAATGTGGGACCCTTAAAGAATTTTCTTGAAACCAGTTACAAAAATTAACTCAAGCTGGAAAGTCTCTAGTCAACAAAGCTTGCACTCTTCGTACGCGATAAGGATAAAGTAGAGCCTAGCGACACTTAAAGCACCGGTTCCCGTCAGATCACCGAAGTTAAGCGGTGTCGAGCGCGGTTAGTACTTGGATGGGTGACCGCTTGGGAAACACCGCGTGCTCTTGTCTTAGGGAAGAGTGTAAAATGAATCGACATCAAAACGATCCTATTCACGCCGGACAGGCCGGATGAGATCGGATATCTCGTAGGATGAAGGTGCCGTTTCGCACTCCCCAGTCGGTAGACCGCACGATTAAAAACCGTACGGTCGATGACCGGTTCAAGATGGCCTCTGATACGCCGACGACCGTAAACCGCAAAGCAACCTGTTTCCTCTAACCTGAGGTGCAATTTTGTAAATGTTTCCGAACACGGTACTCGTCTATTAGGAAAACGTTCTGCATATAAACGTCACGCCTCTAGCGCATTTCCATTTGCCAAACCGTACATAAAATGAATTTGAGCCATTTCTTTATTGGTAAACTCAGCCATTATAAAAAGTATGTAATGTAGTACAAATAAATTCAAAAACAATTCAAAAGGATATTATTTGAAAGATGTTAAACAGGAGACAAATTTTACGGAGAAAACAAATGTGGTTGCCATGGAACGAAGCAACGCCTACTCGTATCAATTGACGCAACATAATGATAAAAATACGAAAAATAACTAAAAAATTAAGGTACTTTTTTACCCATATCCCCGCCAATGAACTAATTGTAAAATTCAAAATTGGCCCAAAGTATCATATGCTCTAATACCATATGTTTAACAAATATCATTAGAATATCGTTTGGTAATAATTAATAAAATGAAAAAAAAATACAATTTTTTTTTAACACCCTGTATTTTGAAAACGTAGCGACATGCGAAAAACTTTTATACCACATTTTCGTCTTAAAATAAGGTGAGGATTCACCACCTTCATTTTTTCAGAGAGGTTAGGAAACACCCCGTATAATATTTTGATATTTTGAAAAGCCGTTTTAGACATATTTGACTAAAAAACATTTATACATTAAAAGTTTAAAAATCAAGGCGGTCAGGAGAACAATGCTTTATTATGTTATTATTATAATATAACTACTAAAACTAATTTACATATTTTCTATGTATCCTCCGTGGTTATTTACACAATTAAACATATTTCTTCTAAGTTTAATAATGATAGATTTTGAAATGAAATCTGGATGATCTGTGTTGAGTCAAAAATTTTATGTTCTGACCTTCGTCTTGAAACTTCTATATTTTCAGGCATATTATAGTAAATCCTATGTAAAAGTTAGAATTATTTACTTACATTAAACTGAGCGATTGCCATTGGGGTTATCGTGAAGCAGTTCTGTCTCACCAAGTACTCATATAATATCATAAAACAAAGAAAAATACATTTGCCGTAAGACTGTAATAGAATAACATTGAAGTATAATAACTCACCGGGGGTTGTTGCCCCTCTCCTGATTCAACTTCAGCGGTGTAGATTTTTACATCTTTCGTATTCGGTTCAATATATCTTTGTGCTTGACACAGTGCAATCTTGCGCTGCAATAAATTATTGGCATCTATCTGCCCTGGTGTCAAACTACCCTTATTAAAATATTGGCATCTGTCTGCCCTGGTATCTGACCACCCTTATTAAAATATTGGCATCTATCTGCCCTGGTATCTAACTACCCTTGTTAAAATATTGGCATCTGTCTGCCCTGGTATCTAACTACCCTTAATAAAATATTGGCATCTGTCTGCCCTGGTATCTAACTACCCTTATTAAAATATTGACATTTACCTGCCTAGACATCTAACTGTCCCGGTATCTGACTACCCTTATATTTTACTCCTCTCAACCACAATAGAAACACATCATGTCGATTCGAAATTCAAGGCAACCTTTCTTCATGAGAGCAAAACAGTCACTCCCCTTACTAATATGGAGCATAGTATAGGTCATATAAAATGGAACAGGTCCATAAGCTGCAGCCTCTGGATGTCAGCTGTTTTTTTCCCTTCAAAAATTATTATAATAAAGCCTTAGACAATTAGATGCTGAATCATCCAGGTACTCCAGCGTCCATTTACGATATTGCTGGTGTGGTCGGTACAGCCTTTCCCTTAGCAATGACTACCGTTAATATAATTAAAGGTTTTGAAAAAACGGGAATATCACCACTTAACTCCCAAATATTTTCTGACTCTGACTACATGTCTTCCTTTGTTACGGATAGACCTCCGGCAATTCCTCTTGATTTTTACAATATTAATGTCAATGAAAATATTAAGACACAAGATAACTTCCAAGATCACTTAGCAGAACGTATTACTCCAGCAGCAGATCCAGAACGAGAAGCATCAAACAACATAACTTCAAACAAACCCCCATCACCACAGCCAGGACCATCAAACACAAAGACATTAATTACACCGGAAGCAATTAGACCCCATTTAAAAGCAGCTGAAAGGAAACAATTAAGAAAAGGAAGAAAAAAGGCAAAGTCACTAATTTTGACAGATACTTACTCCAATAAAAGAACAGATAGAAAAAGATTATGAAGAAAGAATGCTGAATCGAAAGCTGATTGAATCGAAGAAAATGGCTGTTCAGAAGGTTAAACGTAAGGTTTTGAACGATTCAAGTTCGAACAGTGATGTAGATGAAAATATTTGTTGCGATTCGACAGACCTAGAGAGCGATCCTGAAGAAGATTTAGAACTGATGTCCGTAGCAGTAAACGATTATGTGTTGGTTATTCTTAAAGAAGAGGATGATTATCATGTTTCTTTTCTAAAGCGTTTGCCATCTGATAAGTTTGTTTTTCCCGACAAAAATGACGAAGATATTGTTAGTTCAGAAGATATTGTGATGAAACTGTTGATTCCATTTAAATCAGGCAGCACTAAAAGAGCAGCTTGCCAATATTCTTTTTCAGTCAATTTGGACAAATATAACATCATTTAACCTCATTTTGTATAAATAGACTTTTTCGGTTCTCATGATTTGATACCTAATTACTAAATCCCACTAAGTACCAAGGTCTTTCCCACTATACACCACTGCCTGGTTCATAGTGGGAAAAATGGTATATAGTGGGATTTATTAATTATTATTAACACTAAACGATTTAAGGTTAGTAAATGATAGAATAAACTAATTATTTACCTTCTCATTAGTTATAGATACTTACCATCAGTAAAATCCCTATATAAAAAAAATTACAGCACTTTTAATTTTTTTGTCCCACTATAGACCACTTTACCCTACATAGACGAATTCTTTAATGGTTGTAAAACTATCTAGTATTAAGGTTTCGCCAAACGTTCTGCCTTTATCAGGCTTCGAAACTAAGTCGATATTTATTTTTAAAATCCAACAATTCTACTTACTTTATAGCTGCTTATGTTACAGCATTAATTCAAGACATATGTTTTTCCTAATGTCTCTAACACCCCCTGTAGAATAAAAATGAGATAGAACTCTAGACATCTCAACAAAGACCTGGAACAAATTCTGTCTTGGGGTGACAGCAAGCAAGTAGAATTCAACGGTAAAAAGACCCAGGCGGCAGTTTTTTTCTAAAAAAGTTAATGTTGAAGAACCGGATATAGTTATGGCAGGACACTCGATTCCCTTGGCTTCATCAATTCATTTATTGGGCGTTAATTTGGATTTGGATAGTCATATGTCTTGGCATAGTCACGTTGCGGCCATTGCTGAGGCAGCCTCGCAGAAGCTTGAAGTACTTTTCCTAACTAAGAACCTCTATACACCCTAACAACTTTTGATGCTCTATAAAGCCCAAATTCGACCATCGCTGGAGTACTGTTCGCATATTCGGGGCTCTGCTCCTAAACATACCCTGAGATTGCTAGATTCCATTCAAAGAAGAGTCATTCGCTTGATCGGTGACCATAATCTGACAAACAACCTAGAAAGCCTTGAACATCAAAGGCGGGTTGGCGACTGGAGTCTATTTTATAAGTTTTATTGAAAAGATATATACTTAATTAATAGATAATATTAAATAGTAAAACAAAACAATAGTATATATGCGGTAAAAAAATATTGCGTTACACCTGTTTTTTAAGTAGTTCCACAAAATAAGGTCTGATAGGCTTAGATTGGGACTATTCGCCGGCTATCTAAGCGTGCCAAACTTTCCTATCCAGAAATTATAACGATTCTGTAAATATTCCGTAATAGGCATAGGATTGTGTGGTGGTGCACCATCTTGTTGCCAAATAAGATTATTATAATGGCATAATGGAATATTCTCTAAATAATTTCCAACGTAATTTTGAATTAAATTTAAGTATCTCTTACCATCTAAATTCCCATAAAAAATAATGGGACAATAATCTTATCACGCAACATGCCGCACCAAATATGGATTGATCTGCGTCCCTGTGTTTTTACTACCTGGATTTTGTGGGGATTTTTCTTTTCCAAATAATGTTGGTTCTTTCTGTTAAACATACTCGAAGTGGTAAACGTCGTTTTATCTACGAAAATGGGCTTATTAAAAAAGTCTGCATCTACTTTTAAATGCCCGATTACTTCTTGGCAATGATGCAACCGCTGCCTCATGTTCTCTTCAGTTAAATTCTGCACCGGCAAGAATTTGTAAGATTGTAAGCATGATATTTATAATATTTTAGAGTTGTGTATATTATGTGCCAAGATTTGTTGAAAAATAATGCTGCATCAGGTATAGATCTTCCGGGATTTTCTAAAAATTAAAATTGATTGAAAAAATTATAATCTAGTTTTAAAATATTTTAGAGGATATACTTTAAGAAAAGTAAAATATTTAAATTATCTTCATCATTTCTAGGAATGGTTCTCTTTTTTTGATTTATACTTTTGGTATTATTACATTTTTTAGGGATATATCTGATTGTATTGACCAACGGTATGCGTCGTCCAGGGTATACCTGATGATATTCCTTCTGATCTCTGAATATGCTGTTAATTGGAATAGAAAAGTCGAATTATTTCATATTTTTCTTCTTCGAAATATCTCATATTTACAAAATCCGTTCAAATAGTCTTCTAATTAGCATTAGTAAGTTGAAAGCGGCGATTGAACTTTTTGAAACCATATTGATTTTTGAACTTTTAAAGTATGGTTTATAGTCAAATATGTCAAAATCGTCTTCTTAAAATATCAACATAATATATATTTTTGAAATTAAGATACAAAAATCTTTCATTTTAGCAAACAATATACCTACAAGGTGTTCCATTTAAAAAAATATAATGTGCATCTTTACGGTGCGACTTTGCTTCTATAATTACTGTGAAAGATAATACACGAAAAAACCTCTAACTTTTGCATTTAATTTGTTTTCCTAGTTCTCAAAATAAAACGTCTAGATAGGGTGCAAAATATTAGAAAAAAACCTGTACGACCACTGTGGAGGAAATTATTGTCTATGCCACACAAATGTTTTAGTTAAGTATTATTATTGCTAAATACCTTCCTGTAATAATTAAAAATATTTCCATAAAGGCAATAATAGATTTTGTATCCCACAAGCATTTCAATTGAAAATTTGACTGATAAATTTCCTTTGTAATAAAAGCAGCTAAATTTAGAATTCACTGCATGAAGCATTTCAGGAATAATTATTGCATCTCAGTGCATGTCAAAACCATATAAGACCTATTTAACATATCGAACGATATAAAACGAACTTTGTAATTATCAAAGGTTACTTCCACTCAATGAAGAAATATAGTCAGCCGACATATCTTTTCTAGGCTTTTATAATATTTTCAGAAATTTTTCCCATATTTTTTGTGCGTAAATCTGATGAACCATTTTGCGTGATTGTACATTGTGACAAATTCCCTTTTTCTTTTAAATTCATGCTGAGAGACGAATAATGACAGTGGCACGTTTCTCCATTACTCTATTAGCATTTAATGATATTTTTATTATAAGATGTGATCGATGAGCGTTTCTTATATAAGATCCATGTCTCAGAATATAAACCATTAATACAGGGTGATTTGTGGCAAGTTAATCAACGAGGTGATCCACAAATTTGGGATTTTGTATAAAACGACTTGCTCTATACCCAAAGGCCACAAATTATGTCAGTGACTCATTTAATACAAATCACCCAATGTAGGAAGGGGTAGAATAAAAGTATTGTACAAGTAGATGTTTTTTATGCATATAATAACTTTTGCCGCTACAATTATAGTGAACTTAAGAGGCGACGTAGTCATACAAGCCGCAATCAGCTAAATGCATTTAAACTAGGCAATTCCGATACTGAGATACCGATTGCGGAGAAAATAAATGTGGCAACACACGGAGACCGAATTCAGAACTTCACATGTTTGAAAATAAGCGTGCTGGCAGGTTTTCGCACTGCTTGGTTAATTTGTGTTTTTGTTATTAATTTATCGATATATTTTGTTTTTTTCAGTTTTCGTAGTATGTGGGTCGTTCCCCTAGATATTGTTTGGTGTAAATATACAGAGTGCCGCACCCTATACGACGCGAAAATTTAATGTAAACGGCTGAATTTTTAAATTTTATTTGCATTTGTACATGCAATATGTTTGTGGGCACAATTTAAAATTATTTTGAAATATATCGGATGTTCCAGAAAAGAGATCCACATCAAAATTATATTTTTTTAAATGAAACACACTATATTTTATGACATATTTGGATTCTACGGATGTCACATTCCCTAAAAACTATTGTTAAATATTTGTCACATATAAAGCAGGTTCAGTTCCTTATTTTAAATGGAACACCCTGTATAATATGGCGGTTAATAATGGCAAATTAGGTTGTCTTTCAAAATTTATTAGGGTTTCCTATACCTCTATCTCTAAAAGATTTTACCAAATACCCAAATAAAAAGAATATTTAAAATTCAGCCGTTTTCCATTAAATAACCGCGTCGTATAGGGTGCGCCACCCTGTATAGTTATGAAACTTTATTTAGTGTTGTTAACTGCTTTTAATTGAGTATACTACGGATATTAACGAACCTTCAACTAGTTGTCCACCTACAACAAAAAATTTAATTGACATTAAAAGAACGAATAATAGTTAAATCGAAACCATGGAATTCAGGATCGAAATTCCGAACGAATCACATTGAATGTTGCAATATAGGCCACTTTATCGAAACTTTCCTCGCGCACTGTTTTCAGGGTTGCCCAGGCAAGAGAACGCACAAAAATATTCCTGGAAGATGTCGCAAAATACATGGATTTTTTCTCTAAATAAAGTATACACAATTAAAGAAATGATGTCTGAAATTAAGAAGGACACATCTTCAACTAAAATATCATTAAAAGTTTTTAACAAACTTTAAAAGAAATGAAGTTTAGATATATTAAACGAAATCGAAAAAGCCTACTAATTGAAGAACATTAGTATAATATAATTATAATAACCTTTGCCGCTTCAATTATAGTGAACTTAAGAGGCGACGTAGTCATACAAGCCGCAATGAGCAAAATGCATTTAAAATAGGCAATTCCGATACTGGGATACTGATCGCGGAGAAAATAAATGTGGCAACACACGAAGACCGAATTCAAAACTTCACATATTTGAAAATAAGCGTGCTGGCAGCCAACTAATTGAAGAACATGAAATTATTGCATGGCGACGAAAATATTTAGAACAAATACAGAGTTTCGGGAAAAATGGAAAAAATTATATAGGTAACACCGGCGAAACATGGCTCAATGAAGGGCACATAGTTGGAAAAGTATGGCAGGATCTAAATATTAAAAGTCAAGGTTAGTTCAGCCACAGTATAACGGAACTATACAGTAGCGACACGAGCTGTCGGTCCCTTTGATCTCTAGGGGTCAGTTTCAGTAACAGAAGGATGACGGTATTGTCCTCTATTACACTGAGAAAACAGATGAAATTTTATGTTGAAATCGCTTTTACACTGAAAAAGTCAATTTAAAAACAATCAATAATAGCATGAAGATATTCAGTTCAGATTATATTTTAGTTTTTTGATAAAACTTATCCTACATGCTAATTATTTAAAGATACTAAATTCCTCCGTTTTCGTCAAGGTTTTTATTTACGTTAAGTTGCCTTTTCGGAGCAATATATACTCGTATGACCCGTTATTTTGAGTAGTAATTGCACAAGAAGGTAGGTTAGGTACACATCTAAAATTACCCTGTGTTGTGAACCAGAGTGTGTTGCTTAAGAAGGTGAAAAAATAGACCAGCGTGAAGTTGTTGGAAGTAATATACATACAGGGTGAGTCTGGAGGAATGGGCCTGTAATACTTAAATGTACACAGTGGTTGAGAATCCCAATTAGATGCTTAGTTGACAGTATTATTTTTCGCTTTTGAGTAATAATTGTTGTGCTGTCACTAATTTTGTAAAAAACTTGTGATGCTCTGTACATTACACAAACCATAAATAAAAATCATATTGGCGTATTCGAGATGTGAATAAATGTGTGGGACTTTATAAAATTTAAATGATACAAATCCGAAAGTTAACGATGAATCAATGTAACATTTTATACCGACACTAAAGGTTAGTGACAGCACAACAATTATTACTGAAAAGCGAAAAATAATACAATTTAAGTACAGGAAAGCTATACTCAAAACCCAATATTATAGTCAGTGACGTAGCTATCAGAACCATGGAAACGAATGCAAACCACCAATGACAATACAGTATTTTGGCAGTTTCTATGATTCTGATAGCTACGTTACTGACAATAATATCGGGTTTAGAGTATAAATTAATGCAATATTTTGTTTTTGCGTTATAACTTGAGAACAAATGAATATTTGATAATATTTGAGTTTTTTATTATTATTTTGATGCATAGATGACACCCTTAGAGTTTGGCCCATTCCTCCCGACTCACCCTGTATATATATTTTTTAAAAAATCCTAAAAAAGGTTTACAACAATCGCAAAACTTGCATAAATAATTTTGCAAATGTTTAGTCATTTTATTGGCGATTTGCTATGTTGCATCTTTAAAAGTGTGAAAGCAGTAAAGTAGAAAAATAAACAAAATTATAGTATTATATTAACATTTAATAAACAAATACAATACAAATGGTTACCAAATTTTTCCTGTATTAAGACAAATTTTGATATTCATTACAGTAATAATTTTTGGTGACTCAAGCAAAAGCATAGAGAAAAAGAGAGAGACAAGAAATGTGTATACCAAAATTTGTCAGAAATTGTAAAATATGAAATATAAAACTATCTGAGAATGATGTTGATGCTTCCACTGAATGCTCAATACAAGCTCTTTTTGGCTGACTGGGTTGACTCTCATCGACACTTGAAACACCTACAAGTTAACATTACTTTAAATATAATACAAAATAAGGACTTTTTTATTTGTGACATCACTTGCTACTGTATTTAAAAATGGCTACTTTACTGCTTTCTATCAGTAAAAGT
The DNA here is from genome assembly GCA_963920685.1 of Polydrusus tereticollis. Lineage (NCBI taxonomy): Eukaryota > Metazoa > Arthropoda > Insecta > Coleoptera > Curculionidae > Polydrusus > Polydrusus tereticollis. The sequence continues at coordinate 79,658,954 of OY987329.1, read as the reverse complement.
TGTTGATAGGTACAAAAAATGTAAACTTTTTGGAAGATGATAAAGATAAATGTCATACCTGCAAATGATGTTGATGTTTCCACTGAAGGCTCAATACAAGCTCTTTTTGGCTGACTAGGTTGACTCTCATCGACACTTGAAACATGTACAAGTTAACATTACTTTAAATATAAAACAAATAATACAAAATAAGGTCTTTTTTATTTGTGACATTGTGACTCAATAATATGTTCAACCTTCCATAAGACACTCGGAACCAAAAATTAACTGTAATAGTAGGGACAGTATAAATGGATTATATTGTGGTAATAGTAAACCTTTTATTTTATCAATTTACCTGGTATTGCGTGTAAAAATAATGTGGGTTGGGCCCTATCAAACAAGCGTGGTCGTACACCACCTTTGGATGTAATCTTTTGTTCAGTGTTTATCACATAGCTGATACTTTTTATTGACTTTATTTGAATCCATGCCCAGTAGATCTTCCCTGTTGCAAGCTTTCAGCCAGATTTTAGCCCTAAAATATAAATTAAATTATTCCTAAAAATAAATAACAAGGAGACAAACTGTTTATTTTAGCAGCGATAAAATTATTCTGCATTTATATTTCTGAGGATTTATCCACCGTTTTTACAGCTATAGAATTAAATTTAAAACATACCTTTCTGGGTCTTTAGGAAAAGCAAAAAAGCTGGTTCCATGGGCAGGGCAAGGGCGATAAGCACATCTGCTCCTTATTTTTTCTTGGGAATCCATCGAAAATCAGCAAAAGTTCGGCACAAAAACTTAAACGCACGATAAAAACCAATAAATTACAAAAACTAAACAAACTACAATCCACACAAGCTTTGTTTACCTTTCTGACTTATTTGTCCTTGAAAAGATGGCCGCTACGCGCATTGCGCAGAGAAATTTGGGTCTGTCTAAATCGCCTCGTGTCGCTACTGTATAGTTCCGTTATACTGTGGTTCAGCACTAAGAAATCCTAGCGAAAAAGGTCGTCGTCTTATAAGATCAGGTTTTAAAGGTTGATGAAATAAATTTAATTTATAAAAAGTTATATGAGGTTTCGACGAAATTTCATCATTTATTATTTTTTAAAATGCATACGTTTCAGTAGCGTGACGTCGCACAACCCGGAACCCTCTATTATGCTAGTGATGCGCCACTGACAGAAATTTTGGACTTGGAGTATACCCAGCTCTAATTCGACAGTGCCATGTTGCCGCATCTACTAAAAAGTAGGAGCAACTTAGATATTTTTTTAACGAACACCCTGTTATCTTTTTAACAATCTGCAGTAGTTTCTTAGCAGGTGTCTTATTAATTTCCCCTGCCTTTTTGTTAAGGATTTTAAGATATTATTAATTACTTATGGTACTTAAATATGGTTAGGAGAGGCAATACCCGGAAACTTTTTACGCTGTGGCCAAATCTTAGTTGCAAGGGTGCGGAAAAAATGCTGCCACAAATTCCTGAGACTCAAATATGACGATCTAACCTAACTTACCTCAGTCCAAAAGTGGATGATTTCGGAAAAACGGAGTGTCAAAAGCTTAATTTGGTTTTAGTGTCATAAATATTTTTTTTAATAATTGGTGTACTGTCACAATATTCGGCTAGGGGGTTTTGAGGGGTTAAAAATTAAAATCCGCTCTCATTTTTATTGTAAAATTTAGAGGGCGCCACCTGCAGTACTTTGCACATATTTAAAACGAAATAACTTTTTTGAGCCACCCTATATTTAACTTTTAGATAAAAATTCGTATTCCTTAACGTCTTTTACCCAAAAAAGGTATACGTGGTAAGAGTTAATTTGAGCAGCCGTTTTTGAGATATCTGGATGAAAAAAATTCACTTCGTGTATGGCCAGGGCTAAATTATTGTAATAATTGAACGCAATTTGAAGCGAAGGCGTTTAACTGTCAGTAAAAACTGACTGGTGTCAAATTGAATCTAAAAAAGAATTCAAGCATACATTTGAAATGTCAAACAATTTTCAAAGATATTCTAAATCGGATTAAAGAAAATCCTAAAATCAGCAGCAGACGATTGGGCGCAAAGATACTCTTAATTGACCAGAGAACAACTACTGCACTAATTTCATATTCACCGAGTACAAGATCTTTTGCCCCATGATTTTGAACCACGTCTAGCTTTCTGCCGGTTTATCCAAGAACACAAAAATCAAAACTTTACACGTAGAATTTTATTCAAAGATGAAGCCTGTTTCACGCGAAGTGGCATAACTAATTTGCACAATCAACATGTCTATGCTGAAGAAAATCCTCATGCGACTGAAGTAACCCATATAGTCCATCCTCAAAGTGGATTTGAAATATAGGGAAAGGAAAGAAAGTCAAAAAGTCTTTCTCCACTAATTTAATAAGAGCAATCAGAGGCTCAGCTTTATGAAAGCGCGTCTACATGTTTCGAAGGTAGTAACCTTTATCTTCAGGAGACAAAAAATAGTGCTGCAGTTAATATTAGCAGTATAGAAAAAATTGTAGGTGGAAGGTGACGTTGATGGAGCTTTAAAAAATTTTTTGAAAATGTGTCACGTAGTGAATGCAATCAACATACTGACAAGAAATTTTGTTAATAGAGGTAATAAATTCAAAGATAATTGTGAAATTTAGAAGGTCATAAAGAAATACATGTTATTCTTATTCATATTATGATTTTGTGTTAAAAGAAAGGGAGAAAGAAATAAAGCATCTGTTATCAATTAAGTAAAGATCTGTAAAAAGAAAAGAATTTTTAAATTAGTAATCGTTTAAACTTATTGATGAGTTCTGTACTTACTCCATTTTGTAAAATTTAGCCCATGTTGTTAGAAAATTTTTGTGTTCGGGGTGCTGGAGACTCAAGGTCCGGTTTCCCGCAGTTATATTAATCCCATTGTTTAGGGCAGTTAATAGACGTTTGAACAAAGAAAAAACATTAAAATTTGTTAAAAATATAAAATAAAAATCTTTGATTTATATACCCTTAAAGATGAACAGGGAGACAAACACAACTAAAAGAGAACTGACAACGTGTTCTCGTACTGTATCGATTGACAGTTGGAAGTTGACAGTTGAAGAACAATATGGTGGAAGTTATAAGATGAGAAATGCCAGTATGATCATAAAAATAGAAAAGCTCAATCACCGTCCTTATTGATAACCTAGTTAGCTCTAAGGACGGTGATTGAGCTTTTCTAACCTTATCATTTTTATGATCATACTGACATTTCCCATCTTATAACTTCCACCATATTGTTCTTCAACTGTCAACTTCCAACTGTCAATCGATACAGTACGAGAACACGTTGTCAAGTTCTCTTTTAGTTCTGTTGTAAGCGTATATAAATCAAAGATTTTTATTTTATTTTTTTAACAGATTTTAATGTTTATTCTTTGTTCAAACGTCTATTAACTGTCCTAAGCAATGGGATTAATATAACTACGGGAAGCCGGACCTTGAGTCTCCAGCACCCCGAACATAAAAATTTTCTAACATGTGCTAAAATTTTACAAAATGGAGTAAGTACAGAACTCATCAATAAGTTTAAATGATTACTAATTTAAAAATTCTTTTCTTTTTACAGATCTTTACTTAATTGATAACAGATGCTTTCTTTCTTTCTCCTTTTCTTTTAATACAAAATCATAATATGAATAAGAACTTCGAAAGTCTTTTTTATGTATCCTTACCTAAACCTGAATAAGAAGAACATGTATTTCTTTATGACCTTCTAAATTTCACAATTATCTTTGAATTTATTACCTCTATTAACAAAATTTCTTGTCAGTATGTTGATTGCATTCACTACGTGACACATTTTCAAAAAAATTTTTAAAGCTCCATCAACGTCACCTTCCACCTACAATTTTCTCTATACTGCTAATATTAACTGCAGCACTATTTTTTGTCTCCTGAAGATGAAGGTTACTGCCTTCGAAACATGTAGACGTGGTTTCATAAAACTGAGCCTCTGATTGCTTTTATTAAATTAGTGGAGAAAGACTTTTTGACTTTCTTTTCTTTCCCAGTATCCAAATAGATGGATAGGTACAAGGCCTTGTGTATTCTAGGCCAGTAGATACAGAAGATGAATTAAAAAGATTTTTTTTAATTGTTTTTTTTTTAGTTCTTAGTGATAGTTATTTTAATTTGTGCACCTTTTAGACACACCCTGTATAACAATATTTCAAACAATGTCCAAAAGTAGATTTTTTTTTAATACCCAACTAGACACGAGAAGAAAAGTGGACTGTAGAAATAAGCAACTTATTTTAAATAAGCTAGTTACTTACAAGTTGTACAATCAGTTATTATTCACCTATATAATAATTAAAATACATTGCATAAAAGCTATAAATATTTTATAACATCTTAAATGGAAGTAGAAAGTTTTCACTAAAAAGAATATTTTGTATGTAAAATTTCACTCGCCAATTTTTATATTGGCCATAGCAATAAATTATTTATGTCGTCGCGTGACTAATATATGAATTAAGATTTTTTGCATAACTTGTTTGTATGCTTATTCGGTATAAATTTTCTAATTAACTAACAAAATTAACACTTGTGATTTGCTGAATTAAAAGGTTATTCCATTAAAAGCTTTTCCAATATTTTCATCAACCACATTCAATTTTACTTGAAAACTAATCTGGTTCTTTAAAAACATTTTAATTGCTTTTCTGTGTTTGTCGGGATTGGGAGGATTTGTTAAATTAGATAAAAATAAATAATATTTATTTAAAATTATTTCAGAAGGGTTGGTATAAAGTTTATTTTAAAATGATATTTCAAACATTTCTGTATGTTATTTAATATTACGTTACTCCTGAAATGCAATAACCCAAAAATCTAATTACCGATAAACCCAATCACTCATCTAATACGTAAGTCATTAATTGCCAAATAGAGCAGGGAAGGGAGCAGGGCAACTCTAATTAAAAGCTAGATTCATATATCATTACCATGTTAAATATCATATGAAGTAAATAAGTATGTACCTTAACTTATTAACTTTCTCCTCCACATTAAATAATTGATATACAGTGTCATTCAAGTTAGTTTAAATAACTGAGAAAATAATATTACTTAGATTAAACCGACAAAACTTAACACACAAGATACCGACCAAACAGTTTGAATATAAATAAGGACACGGGACTACCATGATAGTATTGAAGGGAGTGCTGGATGCCATGAGCAAATTCAACCAACAAATCCTGTATGCTACAAAGGACTTCTCTTTTACTATCACAATTTCCCTTTACATTACGTGACACTAATCCACTCCTACTTAACGAACGGAACATTCCTTGTTAGGGTAGAAGGTGCGTTATCAGCCGCAAAAACATTTGGCGCGGGAGTGCCTTAGGGAACTGTACTCCCACAAATTTTATACAATCTATTTACGTCAGATATTCCGAGGTACCCTCTGACCCAACTCACTTCGTACGCTGGTCTAAGTTTATATCTGCTTGCAAGGGAAGTTCTTCAATAAATCGGATAAAACTACAATAACTTTTATGGGCTGGTTCAAATTAGTTCTGACTAGTTTGGGTTACTTTAGGTTTAACTTACCTTAAATATTGTTTGTTAAATCACCCCGTCCCAGGAAAATCGAAGCTTCCCCTTAAAATAATTACTTATTATACTTAGTCTTTAAATCTGACAAGCTATACCTAGCTCGCAGACTCGCAGGAGTTCTGTCTTGCAGCATACGGCGCAGTGCGAAGCAACGTTTACCGATGACCGCTGATAGTTAATGAAAGGACAGGCCAGGTTTTGTTTCCTGCTCATTGAATATGTTGCTTTAGTATTTAGTATTTTATAATTTTAATATACAATATTTTATAAATCCTTTCTTTAGTACCGTAAACTGGGGCTACTTCGACATGATTTAGGCATTTATCGTTCTGTATCTCATCGTATAAGCATTAAATTGAAATACTTCATATGCCAGTGTACCAATGCATATCTTAGCTTTCGATTCCAGTTTATTTTAAAAACCGCAGGTTCTTAGAAATATTTTTTTTTATTTTGAAATTGGTGTCGAAGTAACTCCTCCATTGGGGCTAATTCGACACACGATTACGATTTATTTGCATTGAATGTCAAAGTACCCTTTCCTAAGGGTTACTTCGACACCAAATTTTTTTTTTAAAAAAAGCAAATCAAAAACGTTAAATGCTTTAATACAATAGTTATATACAAAAAAACAACATTATAATTCTTGTCGTGAACAAAATTAAAAGTAGAATTCGTATGGTAGGAAAAGATTTTTAGTCATCGTCTTCGCACACCGGACGTTCGTAGCTAGGTATATTGGAACCTTTGTTGCACAACCCACACATCCAGCGATTGCAGGAAACGCAGCGAATTCACGCTTTTTGGTTGTAGCAACACGAATAGTCACATTGGCATATGAAACACATATTGCAGTCTGGACATTCATAATTCGAATCTTTGGAATCGTCGTTGCAAATACCACAAACCCACTTTAAACAAGAAACACAGGCAATCCAATCTCTAGAATCTGTATAGGTAGAATAATGACATTAACATACAGAGCAGTTATTTGAGCTGTCATAATTTTGTCCTGAACGTCCTTTAGATGTAGAAGCACCTGATGGCTGCAAACGTCGACTATGGCCACTATCAGCTTTCTTTAGTGTTTTAGGTTTTTTAAATTTTTTTACTTTCAAGGCAAGAACTTCATTGTCACTATCGTCGGATGCGGTGGGCGCATGTGGAGTACTACAAACTAAGGGAGCAATATCAAAGTTTATGTGTAGTAGGTCTTTGCTCCTTTTCGTTTATTGTATTCACTTACTGACGGTTCATTGGTATGTAGCTTCATTTGTTGGCCTGGCGGAATAAGCAGTTTCTTCCCTCTTTTATCAGATGGCAGCTTGCATAAAATTTCATGTCTATACCAGAAGTCGGCCGTCATATATTAATGGTTATTTATGTCTGCATCTTTAATTTTGTTAATAAAAAGAGGGAAAACGTATAATAAAAAAACACCAAAATTATGTTTCTAAAAATATAAAAATAAAACACTCAAATGTACCTACTAAGAATACATAAATATGCAAAGACATTTTTTAAAAGTATAGGTAAAGTTAAAAAAGTATTTACAAAAATCGCAGTTATAATCTAGACACACAAACTAGAAACCACCTGGGACACCAGTCACATCCCACATTCTTATCACCTTCTGCTGCTGCATCGCTATCTAGTTTATCTTCACATTTAGCGCAATATTTCTGTCAACGCATTTTTCTAAAAACTCGCTTTTTCGTTGGGTCTTTCTTTTTTTTGTCAATATTAGTAACCACTTCGTTTTTTTTTACCTTCTAACTCGTCCCTTTTCCTTTTCTTTGCTTCTTCTTTCTCATTTTGTACTATATCCTTCTCCATGTAATATGTCCTCCAAATATTGGACGAAATGACACTTGTGGAAGGGTCCAGCTTTCAAACGTTTAGTTTTTGTAATTGACTTAAGGTATTTAAGAAATTTTTTAAAAACATCGGTTGGGGAGGTGGACGTTAAGAATATTTATTGCATCTTGAATACGTTGCCATAGTTGTTCTGTGTTATCTGGAGTTGTCCTGTAAACCACTGTCTTAAGATGCCCTCATAAGAAATAATCCAATGGATTTAAGTCCGGAGATCGCGGTTGCCAATTTACAGGGGCATTACCTCTACCAATCCATTTATTTGGGTACTGCTGATTCAAAAAGTTTTTAACGTTTAATGCAAAATGTGGTGGAGCTCCATCGTGCATAAACCACATATCTCTCCGAAGTTGTAAAGGTAAATCTTCTACCAAATCTGGCAGGGCATATTGTAGATGTTGCAAATAAATTTCCCTGGTTAATCTTTGTGGAATAATGACAGGAGCAATAATGTGATTACCAACTATTCCAGCCCACACATTAATTCTAAACTCATTTTGAAAATGTTTTACCTTGATAGCATGTGGATTTTCATCCGCATAACCATGTTCATTATGAAAATTTGTAATCGCTCTTCTTGTAAGACATGCTTCATTGGTAAACCAAATATTGTTGGCAAAGTTGGTATTCTCTTCTCTCTGCCCATGAACAAGCCGACTAAAAGCCAGGTGCATTTCAGGATCATTAGGTAAAAGATCTTGAACTGGCATCTTATGGTATGAATATAGCAACTGTTCTTGAAGTACATCATAAAGAATATCTTTGGACACTTTGACAATAATCTTATGTTGTCAGATGAAACTAATAATAACCAACAATAACAATCGTTTGTGAGGTGTATAAGGTCGTGTTGTACATACCTGAAAAATACCGTGCGAACAAAAAGCAGATGATAAGAAAACTGTTCAAGAGGTTTTTTATAGTAAATAAGTTGGTTTAATTTAAATTTTAAACTTAAACCTCTTATCCTCCATTGGCGTAGAAATCAAAAACAGAAAAATTCTATAAAACCCAAGTACTGCGTGGTAAAAACTACTACGTATTAATTAATAAAATGTAAATTTCTCGAAAACCGTCAGAGGAATAAAATCCTTTTAAGAGTACCTTTTTTGTAGCAAATGAGTTGGTTCATCTGAACTTTGTGCCCAAACCCCTCTTGTTCCATTGGCATAGAAATCTGAAACAAGCAATTTGTAAAAAACCCAGGTTCTACGTCCATGGACTGATATTAATCAGAATTGTGGCATGGTTTTTTTTGCCCCATAAAGCTATGCCAAGGCACCAAATTTCGGCAAAATAGTATGAGCAGTCTTTGAATTAATCCAGAAAAACGATTTAAAAATTGTCACTTCAGCGCCGTCTAGCGCCCAAACTAAGCAACTTTGTACTGAGGTAAGATTACTTAAATCGGCTAATTTTCGTCTGAAGAACATGTGGCAGGTTTTTGAAAGACCTTTTATAGACATGTGTTCTTGGGAAGTAAAAGAAGATAGCAAATATAAGAAGCAGAGCTAAAGTTTCGCGAAACTCGAATTATAGTATTATAGTTATACTAGCGCAACCATCCTACATACTTTTTATCCTGCTTAAAATTTGTAACAGTCTGTATCTCAAAAATTAAGCGGTTGCTGATCTATGTTTATATGTAAATATTTATTAGTAAGGAATATTGAGTTTGGCTACATACTTAACTAACACACCCGTATATTGTTGTTACCGCACCAAAAACCAAAAATTTAATGCAATATGTTTTTTAAATCTTTTATTAGGTATGCTGAATTTTTTTATGTGTGTATATTTAGCTTATACTTTTCATTCATCAAGTTGGGCTTCGGTTATTAAACATAGTAATAAAGTAGATTCTAGGGAATGTTCAAGGCACTCCTTTAATTAAATCTGTTCCATTAAAAGTAATCATTCCATTACAATAATTTACCCAAACCATAAGGGTCAGATTACTCAAATAATTTCGTTGCGGAAATGTATTGTTAAGTTTTGCGTTTGAAAATTGTATCACCGGTGCGTAGCACAATAAAACCTAAACGAATTACGGAATTTGACGATTGCCTTTGTTAATTTAAGAGCTCCCAAACTTCCCTAATTAAAATCAAATTAATTTGTCGCTCACTACCAATTAATTAAAAAAATTAGCCGTTATATAATCGCCCTTTCCTCAAAGTTTTGGGTAGTTTAAAAATTTAAAATTAATTAAAACTTTTTGTTTTTATTTCTTAATTGTAAAGTGTTTTCTTGAATTTCTCATAATAATTTGTTTCTTTTTTCAGGTAAGTTACGAAATAATCAAGATTGCTGTTTTAAGTTGGAGGTAAGAATTAAAGGTCTTCCGAATTTAATGTTTGGATATGGAATTTTTCTGCATAATAAATAAACAAAAATGAAAGGCTATCTAGTAATAAATATAACTTGTCTATCATTAACTTGAGACGTGGACACGTCTGCATCGGTAGGCATCACAGATGCATAGGTAAAGTACTTTCCAACATATTTCGTTTGGCTTAATGACTGCAATAAAACCCCTCATAAACTCGGCTTTCGCTTTCGCAGAGACGTATTAATCCACATTTATTTTTAATGCCAGTTGATAATAACAATAGATAGGTACATTATTTGATTTGTTACCAAAATTAATAAACTGTCTAATTAAGGTTTTCTAGAAACAACTTAATTATTAGGGTATTTCTCAAAACTTTTTAGTCACAGGTACCTGTTTATATAGCTTATGTAAATACATAGTAAACATAATATTCGAAATAGATTAATACTTATCTATTTTACTTTGAAACAGTGTGGAACAGGTTAATAAAAAATAATGTGGAGACCTTGGAAATCTTCAGCTAATGCGATATCTAGCTACCACCCTAAAATAATTGCCTTTAAAAATACCAGCGAAATGACGAAAGTTCCATTATCGACGGTACGAGATATTATGGTAAAAGAACATTTTTTAAGAAAAGTTCGCAAAGATACCGGAAAAAATGAAGTGCGTAGATGGTTGTGACAAAGATGTTATTCACAGGAAAATATACTAAATGTATCGAGAAACTGAAAATAGCACACCTACCCTTAGTGGCAGTGTAATAAAGCTAATAAAGAAAGTTTTCGGTGAAACTCTAGATTAGAGTTGGAAAAATTCGGTTAACCATATCTTAAAAATTGAAGACTCCTGTATAACTACACAACGAAACGAAATACATCCTCTTATTATAAATGTGGATGATAGTGATAGCGAGACTGAATTAGGAATAGATTAAAACGTTTTATAATTAATTGCAATTAAATCTTCTGTGTATATATGTAATTATATTTTTTATGTAGGTATATTTATTATTATTTTTTCCTAAATGCGTGCGAAAAGTTGCCTTTTTCCGCACACAAACTTTTCACACTTGTTTTGTACTTATAATAAATTAATGTACATGTAATAAAAGTAATGGAAAAATAAACATAATAAACATTGCTACTATAAGGTATTATTTAAAACATTGACACCTTGTATCTTAAAAACCAGACTTTTTAGGATACATGTTTATATAAACAAAATCCGCTCCTGTGCAAAGCAGTACCCCTTATTTCATTTAATTTCAGTAATAAAAACAATGATGCCAGCTGGGGCCAAGTAGATTTCGCTGGTTGGCACGCTCATCGACAGTTTTATATGGGTAATTTTACCAAGAAATTCTTTAAAAACGTAGGTTTGGCAATCGTACAGGTAACGGGGTTGTTTGGGACACACGTCATATTTCTGTCGTGACCCAGTACAAAAGTAAAGTAAAAGCGTGGAACTCAATTCTAGGAAATGTAATGTGGCGTCATACTGATCTAAGCGGCAACGCCGCATTCGTGCTAAGTTACTATGTTTTTCTATAACTACTAAATGCTAAAGAAATGAGGAAAGTACATTATATTTACATGCAATATAATTGGCAATACCGCATATTAAAGTAATGGCAACGTTGTACAAATCCATAAAAATATAAGTTTAAATCAAAACCTTATGTATAAAAAACGGTCGGCGATTTTGTATCATTTCCTAGCACGTAAATTTAAGTACGATAAAGCCCGCTTGCATAGTAACAGTGGATGTATTTTCTCATTGGCTAGCAACAGTATTTTGACGTGAAAGAAACCATCTTGGATTTCGACGTAGTAGGACCTGATTGGTCAAGGTGTCGGTATACGGTACGAGACGGACAATGTTTTGTCAACAAAGCAGTGTCACACTGATACAGACAGAGTTAAGTTGCGCTCCGTGGAATGGTAAATTCTTCACGTAAAAGTGGTTAAAAGTATTTAAAAGTAGTTAAGTGGTTGTTTGACGAGTCTAAGTTAGAAATGTGTTAGCATGTCATACCCATGCTAGGGTATAAAATGATGAAGTGATTGATCTGTTAATAAATAATAATGCAATAAAATTCAAAAGAAATTTTATTTTCCAAGTAAAGCAAAGTTTGAACCAGTCGACTTGTGAAGACAAAGGTTAAAGCTTTTTTGTGTCGTTCATTGTTACAAACGTGTTCGCACAGGGGTTTCTTTGGCCGTTTACAATATAATAAAACTATTATTGCAGTTATTAGCTCAAACGAAATATGTTCGGATGGACTTTACATGACTGCAATTATACAGACGAAATTTGGTGCGTATGGACACATCGAGAATTGTAGATGACATTTTTATAGGTTATTAAGTAGTCACGGCCGCTAATGCAGACAAATAAGTATAAGTTTTTGTCCCTCTACGTCCTTTATGAGAGATTTAGACCCTAGTTTTCGACGGTGTTAAAAGTGCGGCGTTGCGAAACCTGCTAAACACAGCTTTGAGGAATATTGTAAGCATATCACAGGCAATTATCAGAGAAGGTCATTTCCCGCGCGTCTGGAAGCATGCAAAAGTTATTTTGATTCACAAGAAAGGGAAAGACCCCACGGTACCAGTAAGCTATAGACCTATCAGCTTGTTATCAGGTTTGGGTAAGGTTGTGGAAAAAATTATTTTGTCTCGAATCAATGATTTTGTTTTTAATAATAATGTTTTGCCCAACGAACAGTTCGACGTTCGAACCGAGCATTGACAGTTAGGCAAACAACGAGACTAACGTCAAACTGTTAACATAACAATGGTCTACTATGAAAGTTAATAAGACTCGGTGCTCCAAACTACCTTTTCAAGGTACCTAGTTGGTTCATCCTAAAAGAATAGAAGTTTGGCAGTATCATCAGAGATCGCGCTTTCCGCGACAAAACTCATCAGAGACGGTGTGCCGCAAGGCTCAGCTCTGTCCCCGGTGTTGTACAATATTTATAAACACGATATACCGCGAGATAGACAGACGCAGATCTATATGTTTGCTGATGATACTACTATAACTGCAAGGACAACAAGTGACGAGCAGCCGTGGCTAGTCATCACTTGTTTACAACGCCACTTAAATCAGCTTGAAAAGTGGCTTCCAGCCTGGGAGATTCTTTTGAATTCCTTAAAGACGAAAGCCATATTTTTCTCGAAAAGTAACGTTAAACTACCTGAGACTAGGCTCAGAGTCAACGGGGTTCAGGTGAATTGGTGTGAAGAAGTGAAATACCTGGGACTTATCTTTGATCCAAGAACTGGAGGCTGAATTTAATCAACAGACTTAAACTCGCTCTGCGTCACAGGCGGAGTAGATTTAGCATCAGAACTAATGTTAACCTCTACAAGGTTTTGGCCAGGCCGGTTCTTACTTATGGTGGGTCATCATGGCGCAACACAAGCAGAGCGGAGCTGAATAAGTTTCAGGTAATACAATACACAATGACTTTAAGATGCCAACAATAAATGAGTTCTTTTTGAAAATCATAACGGACTATTACAGACGAACGAACGTATCGACAAACAAACTAATAACAAACTCACATACAAGAGCTAGACCTGACTCGACATACAAATTACCTAAAGAGTGGCTCCCTATGCGCGAGCCCAATCAACAGTAGAGAAGCACTGGGAATAGTGAAGAAACACTACGCGACACTGTTCAGTGACGAGGAAAAGGGCGCCAAAAAGGAAAGCAGTACAAAAATTTAGAAGAAACACGCACACACGGCCAAGAAACATTCGAAGCTTTTGCTGAATAAGCAAACACTTATAAGAAAACGTTGAGAAGTAAACGATGAATGAAAAAAGTCAAAGGTTTTACCTAACTTAAAATCACACACAAGAACTAGGATAATTTAGATCAAAATAAACAATCTATGAGAGAAAATAAAATATCCTCTGGTAGTACCCTACTTCACATCTAGTAAAGACAATATTACAATTATTTCAAAATGGAGAAGCAGCTATAGACATGTTCTTAGATTTAACTAACGCCTATGACTGTCTAAATAGGGCGTTACTAATGAGAAAGGTCGCCCGATTTAACCAAACTCGACTTTTCTCTATAGGGGTAGGTAACATAAACAAGACCTTGTTTATACGAAACGTCCAACAACTGAGCAGAATATGCGACAAAGAATAATCAACGCGTTTGCAACAATTACACCCGCAATGCTTCGAGGTGTGGAAAGGTCCTTTCAAGCAAGAATAGATAGATGCCTTAAATAAAATGGAAGACATTTTGAACATCTTTTAAGATAAATGCGTTACTGTAAAAATCTATTTCTTGGATAAACATGGTTGTGTTTCCATGACTGCCTAGTTTGTTTTTGTGATATTTTCCTAATGAAAAATGAAAGACGGTCCAGAATCAATGTTAATACACTTGTAATACAAAAAAATATTTATCTAAATTCTGCATTAGATTTTAAGTTAATATACAGAAGAACTAGTTTGAAAATTGTCCTCTTTGGAACTTTTGGAATTATAAACAAATTTTACCTTTAAGTTTCTAATAATATGGTTCGAAGTTTACCACGTAAATATCCCTGTCCTTCTTTAAAAAGAAACAGACTGTGTGTATCGTATCTAGATAAAAAAAAACAAAGAAATTTGAAACAGAAGCTAATAGTATAAGTACTATTGTATGTCAATTTACTTTTAAATCCTCTTCCTAGTCTAGAAAAAAGAAACATTTGCAACGCCATAAATACCCAGAATCAGTTTTAGTTATGAAACATTCGAACTCAAAAGCAGGATCAAAACTCGAACATAAATATGTTAAAAATGCGGCATTCTTGTAATTCTAATCCTAAGTTACGAGATAATCTATCTATATAACGCGTTTTTACATAAACCCTTAAATGAACTTTACTGGCAGGTTAATTCAGGTTAATAAAAAGAATAGAAAATCACTTAAGTTGGTACTAAAGAACAACAAGAACAATATCTAAAGCAAGAAGAATATAGAAAAATAATAGGGAAAGACCAAGAAAAACGTGGTTAGGCGAAATAAACAAAGCAGTAGAGAAGATGGAAAATAAGTTACAAGAAGTGTCACCACAAACAAAAAACCGGAACCAACTATATGTATACATCATGTCTTACACTTATAAAGAGTAAAAAGACCTTAAAAAATACAGTAAATTAGTATTTTACTTACGTGATTGTTTATCGTTTATTTATTTATACTAAGTGACTACTTAAAATTTTAAAATTTTCAGGTGCAGTATAGTAAACGGTAGTAAAATTAAGCTGGGATACAAAAATTAGTTTTAACGGCGGTAAAGAGGCTGGCGGTTTAACGTATATTCTCTATTGAGATTTAACATCTTATTTTAATGTGCTTACCCTCCGATTTACCCCATTGCTATAGCACATTAATTTTTAATATAGGGAAAAGCAGGAAGCTTACGTTGAATTGAAAGTCTTTCGGAACAGTTGTTTACCCTGGCTGGTTCATTCAAATGGTATACCGACGTACCATGCATGTTTAACGAAAGAACTTCAGAAATTATTAGCCTTATTAACATCATTTTGCAATTAAAGAATAGCAGTAGAACTGTGACTTAATCTTAAGTCACTGTGGCCCATAACTAAGATCATGCTCTTACTTTTACGTCTGCAAAGATATCTGTTGACGATTTGTGTGACGGTTTACCGTCGAATAACGGAAAATCCCTTTAGAGATTTAGCTCCTTAATTGTATGTATATCTTTTTCTATATGTAAGTACATTAAACATTCCTTATAAAGAAAATCACAAAACTTGACAAATTTTGTATTTTATTAACGACTTTACCCATTTTAAATACGCACTAAAATCCCTATCTCATAAATTTGAGTTGTCAAAACTTTAGATGATGATTTGATCATTCTAATTTATTATTCAATTATCCGTGTATTACCTTAAATTTGAAGTCAAATTAAAATCGACGCTAGCGACTTAGATAATAATTTATTACCATATTATTGGAAATTAATTTAAGTCGAATTTGTAATTTAAATATGATTGATTTTATCCCAAATATTACTTTTTTGACGAAACTATTTAGAGATGTCACAGACAGTTTCTTTGCAATCGTATGGAATACAAAGTTTTGCCCTGGATAATATCTGAGCAACTTAATTTTCTTTGATAATAATCCATTAGGGGTTAAGGGAAGACGCAGATCTACAATATTATCGAAAAATGTACCTATACACGGTGTTTATTAAATATACGGCGAAAATTGACAGAAGGGTTGACATGTAAAGTTTCTTAATCTACAGGAACTGTTGAAAATGACTACCTCCAACTAGGACGCAAGACTCCAATCTTCTTTCCATTGACTGCCGAACTTTTTTTCAAAAACACTAGGGTAATTTCTTATTGAGTCACGCACAGATTATCAGATTTCTTAAATCTTCCACATTGGGTTTTAGTTCGGAGATCAAGAAGGCCATAAGTGAGGTCCACCTCGACCAACCCAGCGATCTGCGTATGTTACTGTTAAAAACGGTTTATGCGCTGGTGCACCATCGTGCATAAACCACATTGCATTTGTTGTTGCCAATGGTACATCTCCCAGAAACTGTGGTAGCGTTTGTTCAAAAAAGTTGATACACCTCGCCGGTAACTCTTTCTGGTAGAAAAATCGGTCCAATTAGGCAGCTACCCACAATTCCAACCCAAGCGTTCAACGAGAGCTGATGTTGAAAACGATGTTCCAGTACCTTATGTGGATTTTCTTTAGCCTACACATGGTTGTTGTGAAAATTCCTTATTGCATTTCTGGAAAAATTCGATTCGTCGGTAAAAAGAATCAGTAGTTGAGGGATTTGAATCAATGTGTGCAAAAGCCATTGACAGAATGCAACCCGTGGCGGAAAATCAGCAGGAAGAAGTGCCTAAATGAGTTGTAAGTGTTATGGGTACAACAAATAGTCACTAAGGATTTTCCAAACAGTCCCATTACTTACATTCAAAGTATTTGCAATTTTTCAAGTAGAAGTACCTGGATCTACCGTTCTTACTGTCGTTGGCCTTTCTGGTCTCCCACCTCGTTTCAATGTGCCTGTTTTATGAAGACGTTGATAAATACTTTGGAGGGTATTTTTATCAGAAACATTACAGTCAGGAAATCTTTCAATGTGCAACCGCCTAGCTTGTAATAAATTGCAATCAGCAAGTCCATAAATAAAATGCATGTCAGTCATATCGGCGTTCGTATAGCGATTTATGATAGAGGACTTCACTAACAATAGTTTAACTATTAAATATCAAAATTGGTTTCATCGAAAATTTTCCTCTCCCTATATCTTCAAAACAAATCGGCTTTTCAAAAATATTCAAAAAATAGTTCAGGGAATGACCCCTTCAGTTTTTGCCGTATATTTAATAAGAACCCTGTATAATTGAAGAATTGTAATAAAAGCCGGGCTATGTGAAAAAAATCAAAATTTTAAGATAATCAATATTTTTGGTGTATAAAGTTTATTTTTGATTATAGAAATTCACAAATATTTTATTATACAGGGTGACGCATCGAAAATGAAACAGAGTCATTTACTGGCAGCTCAGTTATTTTTTGGAAAAACGCTGAGACCCGTCGATTTTGTTTTCGAGGGAGACACAAAATTTGCAAAAGATCACGTTAACATGTGCAGCCCCTTGGGCGGGGGTGGCACCACCCCTAAAATCTTAAATGGAAAGGGGGGTCAAGTGATATCTTATTTTAAAGGTCCTTCAATTCCCTTTATAATGATGTAAAAGTCATGTACTTCAGTTCGGTAGTTTTGGAGATTTATTGATTTAAAGCTTAAATAAAACTCTAATACATCATCATTAGTGGAGATCAATACATTTAGCAGCAAAGTAGTGTAAAAATGAAAAATGAACTGACCCGTCAGCCAAGTAAATGTTGGAAATGACCACCATGACTCTCCATGCAGTAATAAAGATTTTGCTCAAAACGTTGCCGCACATTTTGCAATATTTGAGGAGTAATTTGAAGGCACTCATTCACAATTCTTTGTCGCAAATCTTCTAACGATGTTGGCTGAGTAGCATAGATTTTGCTTTTTAAGTGACCCCACAGAAAGAAATCCAAAGGTGATATATCTGGCGATCTTGGGGGCCATTCAATGGCACCTCTTCTACCAATCCATCGTCCTGGAAACGTCTGATGTAAGTATTGCCGAACACGTAATGCGTAATGTGGTGGGACACCATCCAGTTGGAACATCAACCTATTCTCAATGTACCGCCGATCATTCTAATTTTCAATTATGGCTGCTAATGCAGGATCTATGGCGTCTTGCAGTAATTCCAAATACATTTCACTGGTCAAATTTTCAGGTAAGAAAAAGGACCAACTAAATGATCGCCAAAAATACCAGCCCAAACATTTAATTTTTGTGGTTGCGGTGTGTGTACCTCACGATAAATTCTGGGATTAGAATCGGACCAATATCGGCAGTTATGACGATTTACTACGACATTTAAGAAAAAGAAACATTCGTCGGAAAAGCAAATGTTGAATAGAAAATGTTCATCGTTTATAATTCGTTCACTCATATCTTCACAAAATTGTAATCGCCGATCAAAATCGTCTTCATTAAGTTCTTGTACAAGGTGAATTTTATACGGATGAAAACTATGGGCCTTTAGAATCCGTTGGATACTACGTCGACTAACACCACACACAGTATCCAATTTGCGGGTACTTAACGTAGGATCTACATAAGCTTGCCCTAGAACCCCCACTTCCATTGCTTCGTTCCTTATGGGATTTTCAATGTTGCGTTTTTTATTGGCGACTGATCCAGTTTCCCGAAATTTAGCTACAAGTTCTAGAACATATTTTCGATGCACGTTACTGTTCTAATGTCGCTCATTAAATATTTATTCCGTTCTATTAGCGCACTGATTATTTCAGAAAAATATTTCGATAATTTCAACCCTTTCTGCCGTGCATGGTTACTTTATGTATAAAGCGTTAAAAGGTATTTTAACAACAAAGTTTGGTCGAATCAATCGCAAACTATGTACTAAATTCCTATACAAAATAAGTACGAGACATTCCCTTCTTATCTTTCTTCAAGAAACAACTTTTTTTGCCACAAAAAACGCTCCAATCGCTATTTTCAACACCAAAATGATAAACAAACCATGGGCGTAGTGAAGAAAAGCATTTTCTTATTAAGTAAATGCTTTTACTCAAATTTCTTCTGAAAGTAGTAGAAACTAATCTGATGTACCTATTAAAGTCTACTTTAAGTTTTAAATCAATAAATCTCCAAAGCTACTGAACTGAAGTACATGAATTTTACATCATTATAAAGGGAATTGAAAGACCTTTAAAATAAGGTATCACTCGACCCCCATTTCCATTTAAGATTTTAAGGGTGGTGCCACCCCCGCCTAGGGGGCTGCACGTGTTAACGTGGTTTATTTCCAATTTTGTATCCCCCTCGAAAACAAAATCGGCGGGTCTAAGCGTTTTTACAAAAAAGAACTGAGCTGCCAGTAAATGACTCTGGTTCGTTTTCGATGCGCCACCCTGTATGTTAAATAAAATATATGTTTTAGCCCTATTAACTTAAAATTTTAAGGAGAATCTTTTAACAGTTTTTAAAAAATTATAAACTTTAAATTTTGAAAAAGGTGCATCAAAACTTAAAAAGATGGTAAGTGTGGTATTTGTAATTATGTTATGCGACATCATCAAGTTTTAAGATCTACATGCCCATACAATTATTTTAGACCAAAACGAGTATATAGATGTAAGTACTTTGCCCATTTTCTGTAGTTACTATTTGTAATGTTGAGTAGACGCATAAATTGAATAAAAAAATAATTTTATTCAAAATAAATTTTTATTATTGAAACAAACAAGCTACACAACAATGATTTTTACAAAGAAGAAAACCTCAACACGATCAAAAAAGTCCACCTAGAACTCTCTCTTTTCAGACTTAGAAAATGGTAATACTGCTTTAATATCCGTTTTTCCGATATTTCTTTTTTGTTATCTAAATAACTTCCATTGTAAATAAACAATACACAAAATGGCACAGTTACAACCCAACGATGACAGCTGCTTATTTTATATTAATGAATAAATGAATGACAGTAATGGCATAAAAATCGTCCGATCTAATTTCATCAGAATGAGGAAAGGTTTTTAGCGCCACAGACTTAACATTGAAGTTGAGGGTCAGGTTGGTGAGATGTTACATCTTCTCTGCACTTCTTTATGACGTAGAAGCTTGGACGTTGAACGCAAGGACTACTAACAAAACTTAATCATTCGAAATGTGGGTCTACCTACGAATTCTGAAAACGCCATGGACTGATTATGTAATAAACACTGACGTCATGAAGAGAATGAACAAAGGGAGGAAGATAATAGAGACTATTATGATCCGAAAGTTATAATACCTTGGATATATCACACGAGGGAAGAAATATAAAAAACTTAGGATAGCCATGACGATTGTCAACCTCCATCGCGAAGAAGTAGAAAAAGTTATGGCACTTAGTACGATTAATATTAATTCACTGGCTACGCTTAACACCAGTGGCGTAGCCAGCATTTTGGGGCGGCGGAGGGGCGAACCATGGGAGGGGCGCAGATTGCGGAGCTAAAGTGCCGCAGACAAAAAATATTTGGGACCACGCACAAATTTCGTAGGAATTCACCTTCTTTGTGCTCCCAAGGGAACGGGGGTCTGACCCCAAATGAAGTGAAAATCCGCTATATAAAAAAAATTAATATAATGTGGTGGGACGCTCCCGAAACCGGTTTTATTAAGTTTATTCCCATCGCTATTCTTTACTAAAAGTAAAATAAGACCGATCTTGTTTTTAAAGAATTATTATTTAAGTAGTAAAGGGGCGCCAGGCCAAGAGGGGCGGGGGGGTCGCCCCTCTTCGTCCCCCAGTGCTTAACACGCGCGGCTACGAGCCGGTAATTAAAATATTTCCAATACGTTTACACTGTTTTCCGGTATAAACGAGATTTTGGATTTTTTGGCACAATCCGGTTTTTATTACTAGTCTTCAGTTGTGTATTTCAGTACTTCGTTCAGTTTTTTCCTAAATCGGATATTTTTCATCCCTATGTTAACGCCATTTGATATAATCCCGCCTGGATATTATTGAGCCAGGAAAAATAGGTGCCGCGAGACATTTTAAATTTACAGGATACAGAAGTACAGGTATTGTTATCGTGGCACAAAATTGTAAACTACTATAATTTCTGTGATCGTGGGGTGACATACCTCCTCAGGGAAAATTAATAATTTTAAGGGATTTTTCATGGTTATATTGACTTTACAAAACTGATTGTTAGCTCTTCAAAATTTTATTTTTCTACGATAGTTTTTTTATAAAATAAATCAAGTTTTACGGTCTGCCATGATGTGATATATAAATCGCTGTAAACAAAGAAATAAAAATATATTCTTGGAATAAACTATTTAACTTACTTTATGCACTTAAACATAACGCTGATTTTTTGAGGCAATCCTTGAATCTAGGACTAAACCAATACCACTTTGAATTTACTGACACTACGCAACATATTTCAAATATGATCATAATTCGAATTAAATTTTTGTTTCTTGTTTTCCTATTGTTTTATTAATAATAGTGTTTTAGTGCAATTTTATTGGTAATTAAAACCTTGCGCAATAAAAAAAAAAGAATAGTTGTTCATTTACTCTAAGTAAATAAAGATAAATATTTTTTTACTATTGATCGGTCGCCATTTGATATAGCTTGGCAGAATCGCGCCAAAATTTAGGAGCATGCTATGTGAAATAAGAGCTTTTAACAGAAGCCGTATGCTGCCAATAAAAAAAAGTGTCTATGATGTCACCTCGTTCACAACTGTCAATAAAAAACAAATGAATTAAGTTAAATAGTATAGGCGAATAAGAAACTAAATTGACGAATTCAGGGTGTTTCAACTAAAGATAACGTAAATAGTAAGGATAGTCTATACTTTTTTTGAAAAACGAAATATATACCTACCCTATTAAATAGAAAAAGTTAATGTTAAGTAGCTGACTTTGTCAATCTAGACTTCACCTATTAGGAATTAATAATTGTATTGCTAACTTTTAATTTTAAGCAATATAATTGCAATGATTCATAACTGCAATCCCTAATAAAGTCGTTGTTTATTTATTGAGTTTCTTTCAGCACCTGTTGTCCGATTTAAATGATTTATTTTTGCATTGTGGGTTGGTTCCCTGATAATGATATCTGATTTAATCCTAGAGATAATAAAGCGGATGAGAATGGCAATGTTAAGAAAAGATGGAGCTCTAGTTTAATTTCAACTGCGATAAATTACGGTTTCTTGTATGTATATATATAACCCACAATGCGATACGAAATTAAAAAAAAAGCATCACTTTGTTTATTACATCCAGTATAAAGAAAATCTAACTTCTTATCCAAGAATAAAAAACACTATGACATTGAGAAAGACACAACCTACACTACAATTCCAAAAAAGTATTTAAATCGGACTTGAAAAGTATAGTAATGTCCGTCTATTTACCTTACAAACTCACTATTAATGTTAATCCCTAATGCCGATAAGACCCAGCGGGTGATCGAGTGAGAGCAGGGATGCACTCGTTGTTGATAGCATAAAAGATTGCGCTGCTTTAAGATAATAATATACATAATAGCGTGGAAAAAATATTTTGTTTATCTACCTGTATGCAACAAAAGTGTCGTATTGATTTTTTATGTAAGAAAGAAAACGCAAAAACATATTTTAAACGTAACTTAACAATAAGTGATAATAATAAGTAATAATAACAAGTAATAATAATAAAATAATAATATAACATTATATAAGATACAATACAATTCAAATTATAACATATAGGACGGTTGTTAATTAAAACAAAATACACATATACCTACAAAAAAGTACCGTGTCAGAATAGTATATTCTATAACAAGTATGGAATGGATAAATTTCGCACGAGCGAAAAGTTTGTAGGCCGAGCCGTAGGCGAGGTCTACGGTTTCGCGAGGGCGGAAATGCCATTCAATACGATGTATCTCCATGTGAAGGTAGGGGTTGATTTATACGCAAGTAGGATTAAGGACCTTAATCATAGTCGAGTGATTTAAGAAATGTTGAAGTCAAAACGTGTTGAAAAAGAAGAATTGTAACATATCAATTCATTCGCTTTTCAGTGAAACTAAATTAGCGAGGGGACATGCTTAATGTTATGGTGGATTGAATATTTGTTAATGAAATTAAATGAACCTATTATTCTAAAAAAGGGGGTTTGTCAAAATGAGACTATGTCATTTCAAATAAAATGGGAATGCATCAAGTGGTCACCATTCACTTGTTAAAAATAAAATAAAATTAAATTAAATTAAAATTATTAGGACATTAGATTGTTGACTTTTTGTTTTTCATTTTGTTGCCAGGTGAAGAAATTAATTTTAATCTTAGCCTCAGCATGCCATTCGAAGGAAATGGCGTCGCTAACGACTTAGAATAATAAGTTCATTTAATTTCATTAACAAATATTCAATCCACCATCACATTAAGCATGTCCCCTCGCTAATTTAGTTTCACTGAAAAGAGAATGAATTGATATGTTACAATTCTTCTTTTTCAACACGTTTTGACTTCAACATTTCTTAAATCACTCGACTATGATTAAGGTCCTTAATCCTACTTGCGTATAAATCAACCCCTACCTTCACATGGAGATACATCGTTCTTATACTAAACTCCTGTCGATTCCAAAAGTTGCATAATCTGCATTATATTGTATTGTATTATTGAATCACCTCTCTGCTCCCCCAACTGTTTTAACTTCTTTTCATATAAAAATCTCTTAAATGGTTAGTTGCTGAGGATGACTTTCTCTAAAGTCAAAACTAGTACAACACATGCATTAAGAAATTTAATTTAATTCATCGTCATTTTATGTATTTTTATAACCCTTGTTTTCTACCCTAGAGGGGCAAATAAAGTTATTTGGTGGTAAAGACAGACCTTTATTTCTATTTACAATCTCGCCACAGAATATGGACTACTTCTTAAATCTTAAATAACTTCTTGTCTAAACCAATACAAACATCTAACTGAATTTTAAAGCCAAAAATCAGCATAATTAAATAACTAAAATAAACCTATTTTATTTTACCCTAATTATTTTAAGAGGATTACTGAGAAAATATAATGATATAATAGTCTTTAAATAGATCCGTACATGGAGTCCCCAGATCAGGTGGCCGAAATTTACACCTTACACAATAGGTTAATATGACGGTAAGGGATTAGCATTTATAATGAGTTTGTAGGATAGATAGACGGACGGACTCTACCATTAAGTATTTCAACGTTTTGGTCAATCTTGTTAACAATTTTACTTTTACTTTGCACCAACCATCATCACCGAATATTTCAATTTGTTTTTATATAAATCTATCAAATACTGAGACTATGATATTCCCTTCTAAGAGAATGTAAATTTGTATATAAGAATGTAATTCAGAAAAAAATATTAAGAACAATTATATTAAAAAGAAAACGTTCTCATATCGTCAATTGTTTAAAGATCGTTAACATTCTTACTGTAATATCAATATACATATTGTAGTGCTCCCTTCATGTAAGGGATAATGTTCATACTATCCAAAATGCTATAGTAATATTCCTCATGATTACTCATTAAGGACGCTACATCTCATATTACCGCAACACCGACTGTCCTGCATGCCAGGCAGCAGTTACGTTATGCCTATTAAGATATACAGCCATCTGACTAAGCACATTAGGGAAGTCGAATGCAGAAATATTTTTAAAATGGAGCTCAAAAAAGTAATAACAGCTTTTATTCTCTAATTCTACATTTTAGGTGTCTACTTAGTTTCACTTCATTATTGTTTGTTTGATGTGAGTGGTAGATATGTATGGTGGAGTGTAAGGGTTGTGAAATTGTTATTCTATTTTAAGAACATATTGTTTTTTTATGACAAATCAAATATCATGAATTACAGATCAAATTGTGAATGAATAACTAAATAAAAGTTATAGATTAAGAACACCAAAATATTTTCTGTTCTCGCTATAATTAATTAACAAATTTTTGTATTTTACGTTTTTACTAACTGTAATTATACTGTTTTAGACAGGGGTTCGCCCTGCCCTCACATAAACGCTGTATCACCCACAGTATAAGGTTGGTTCGTTTTATTTTTGCTAGACCAATTAAACACAACTTATTTTGCTATGTCTTTTTATTCTTTCACTTTTAACCACCCTTACAATATTACGATATTTACATTGTTAAACCCGAATACATCATCATAACACCATAAAACGCTGCACCGAAATAACGTTAGGATTTCATTGGTTTTCACCGTAGAGAATGAATCAGAACCTGAATTAATTATGGCCTTATTGCCGTCTTAGTTACGAGGGTTAGAAAGAGAGCTTCGTGCACGTCTCAACCAAATACAAAGAATGTAGTCTATTTTACTGT
Source organism: Polydrusus tereticollis (assembly GCA_963920685.1). Classification (NCBI taxonomy): domain Eukaryota; kingdom Metazoa; phylum Arthropoda; class Insecta; order Coleoptera; family Curculionidae; genus Polydrusus; species Polydrusus tereticollis. The sequence goes on along the minus strand of OY987329.1, from coordinate 79,633,599 downwards.
AAAATTCACGTTACTTTTACTGTACGTTTAAAATGATAGTAACTTGTGTTACTGGGCGCGCGTACCCAAAATATTAATTACTTTAACATTAGAAAATCACTTTGATTGACATACATGTCAAAACAAAACGCGTGCTCTTATTTTTGCAGCCACGTGGAGTATCTGCTTACTTTGAAATCTCACAGGATACTGATTAACGTGTAACAACATAGAATATTTTATTTTATTTTATTTGTATTTAAATGGCTTGCTTTACTGAAAGAAACTTTCCCAAGAAATACGTTAACATGTGGCTCGTATTTGGGGAAAGCAAGGGTTTTATTGTCTTTTAAAAAAACATGAAATCAAACTATAGAACATCTTTTCTGTAATATAGACCTCTCCTTCTTGTTGGACCTAATTTCATTCGTTATGGTACTTCCTGACTAAAAAAATAACCATAAATATCTCTTGAGCGACAATTTTTGATAAAAGAAAATATTCTCTATGGTTACTTAAAACATAAATTTGCTCGAAACAGAACTTTTCTTGAAAACTATCCTTACCTTCTAGGGTTTAGTGTAGAAAGTTGGAGAACACAATGACATGTGTTTTATTACCACATGCAACGGATCTCAAAAACAAAGAATATGCGGGAATTGCAGGGGCGGCTCGTCAATAAGTGCGCCCGTGCGCGCGCACTGCCTTAGAAAGCCAATCACCAAGCAAAAATAAAATTTATATAAAAAAAAAATATTTAACTGAAATCAAGAAAACTTGTATACAGTATGGCCCAAATTGGGCCTACATGTATGGGGATCTTGGAAACTATAGAAGATAGAGAAACGGTTAAATAGGGAAAGTTTTTGACAATTATATTTCTAACTGAAAACCGTTTAGTACGCGGCCCTATCTTTTTTGGTTTTTGAAATATGTTTAAAAAACCAAAAAGATGTATTTTCGAAAATATGCTGTAGATTTCTTATTATTCACTATTTTGGCAATCTGTAAAAACATTTTTAAAGCAACTTTTTAAGTAGATTTTAGCTCTGCAATTTAATTTTGAACACGACGTTTCAGTTATTTTATACCATCATCAGGTTCATTTTTTCTTATGGGCGCCATATTGTATTTTATACTTAAAAGGTAGCTTATGACGTCAGCTTTTCAACGATGTATTATTTGTTGGAAAATAATTGAAATTGACTTGAAAAATAAAGAAAATTAATTTTCGCAACACGTCAAATTTGAGAAGAACACATTAGGCAGGGTTAAATTTGTTTAAAATATCATAATATTATAATACATTATTTTATTTTTTCCTTATGGTTAAAAATCTCATATTAACATTTCAAATAAAGAAAACTAAAAACGCAATGAATAATAATTATTGTTTTGAAAAGAAAATAAGAAAAAATATCTAACTTACTATACTTATTCGAAATGTTGGCCGTTTTTATTAATACATTTTTGACACTTTTTTAACACAGTATTGATGACCCTGCGAAGCGTGTTGCCATTTATGCTAAACACATTCCTCACTCTCTCTTCTAATTCTTGTACAGATTCCGGGGGTTCAAACTCATATACTTCATTTTTTACATAACCCTATAAATAAAAATCGAGAGGAGTTATATCAGGGGATCTAGCAGGCCAATTAACTGGTCCGCCGTTTAAAATTAATTTATCATCAAATATCTGTCTTAAGAGAGTTTGAACTTCCCGAACATTATGTGCGGGACAACCGTCTTGTTGAAACCAAATATTATTCAATTGATCTTGAGGAACTCTTGCTCTAATTGCCGGTAATATTTGATCTTCTAACAGCTCCAAGTATCTTTGGCCATTCAATGTATGATTATAAAAGAATGGTCCTATAAGTCTGTTGTCTAAAATGTAAGGAGAAAAGTAAAGCTGGGTTACTTAATACCTGCTATGTATTTAGCAAGCTAGGTGACATTACTTGCCATAAATACCACACCATACATTAAAACCAAATCGGGTTTGCAGTCTTCGTTGAGCCAATTGGTGAGGGTTTTCTGTTGCCCAAAAATGATGGTTATGTCTATTACATACCCCGCAGTTAGTAAAATGTGATTCATCGGTCCAAATTACAAGACGACTGAAATCATGATTTTGTTCGCATTGATTCACATACCAATTTGAAAACTGCATTCTTCTTGGATAATCCGTTTCTCGTAAACCCTGAAGTATAGTTGGCTTGTATGGTCGATATTTGTTTTCCTTAAGGACTCTTTGTATGGTACTTCGCGGGGTTGGTAAGTCTCTTGCCGACGCTCTTGTAGATGATGTCGGAGCGGCATTAAAATAGGCTCTGACATTTTCGTCACGCTCGTTATTACCTGCTTTTTCGTAACTCTTGGGCCGCGGTTTTTCAAAACTTCCATGGTTTCTCAGGTTCATAACAATTTTTGGAAAAAGTCTGACACTTGGCTGCGGTCTTTCAGGAAAATTTTCAAAATACCTTTCTAATGCAAGGTTTGCATTTCTGTTGCAATGAATGTAACATTCTAGCAAATCAAATTTTTCTTCGTGAGAAAAACGCAATGCCATTTTCTTTTAAATTCAGAATACACAAATAAATCGTTATTATTAGATAATAATAATAAAAACTATTATACTTTTACTCGTTCTGACAAGTAATATTTTTGTTTCATTTTCAAACGGTAGTGGTTGGTCATAGGCTACTGTATTTTATTTTTGATTTATAGGTTATTGTAAGGTCATAGGCTACTGGATTTTATTTTTGATTCATAGGTTATTGTAATATTGTTGATTGAAACAATGCAAGCAGTGTTTTGTGAATACTACAAAATGTAAACCTTTTAATTGGTATTCAATTTAGGGAGTTATAGTGCAGTTGTCAAATTTGACGTGTTGCGAAAATTAATTTTCTTTATTTTTCAAGTAAATTTCATTTATTTTCCAACAAATAATACATCGTTGAAAAGCTGACGTCATGAGCTACCTTTTAAGTATAAAATACAATATGGCGCCCATAAGAAAAAATGAACCTGATGATGGTATAAAATAACTGAAACGTCGTGTTCAAAATTAAATTGCAGAACTGAAATCTACTTAAAAAGTTGCTTTAAAAATGTTTTTACAGATTGCCAAAATAGTGAATAATAAGAAATCTACAGCATATTTTCGAAAATACATGTTTTTGTTTTTTTCAACATATTTTAAAAACCAAAAAAGATAGGGCCGCGTACTAAACGGTTTTCAGTTAGAAATATAATTGTCAAAAACTTTTCCCATTTAACCGTTTCTCTATCTTCTATAATTTCCAAGATCCCCATACATGTAGGCCCAATTTGGGCCACACTGTATATATAAGAATGGCGAATGCGAAAGACTTCAAGCGCGATCGCAGCGTACACTCACTTCGACGGATTGAAATGGTCTGCCGTGTGTATTCGTTCGGCGCTCTTTGCCGCTCTCGTTAAATGGATTTTCCCTGTGTGGATTGATCGGAAATATTCGGTTAATCGCCCAATGAGAGGGCGTCGGCCGTGCGCTATCTGAATACACACTTCAATAATTTAATATGATTGTTTTAAAGTTTTTTTACGCGATAAGAGAAGTTTGAAGTTTATTGACGGTATCGTGGGTGTTTTTTGTTGTTTCCACTCCACTAGTGCCCTACAATTCATTCTAAAAAATGAATTGGAAAGCATTTTTTCAGAGCTTGTAAAATTATTGAAAATAATTATGACAACGCCAATGAACACCGCTGAACCTGAACGGTGTTTCTCCACTCTTAAAAGGCTTAAAACTTTTCTTCGAAATTCTATGACAAATGATATACTAAATAAATGCTTTGGCAATGATGTCCATAAATAAGGATTTTGTGCACGAGATACCGAATTTCGACGAAAAAGTGTTGGAAACATTTGTTGCGCTTAAAAACCGACGAATGGACTTTTTATTTAAAGACTAGAAACTTTTAGTGATTAGTTATGTATAAAGAAATGTTTTTTTTTTCAATCTGTATAGGTATCTACTACTATCTACATCTACCCATTATAAAACTATTTTTAAAAAATAAAAAAATAAAGTTGGTGCTAAAACAAAAAAAATTTAAATCCCATTTAAAAACTGCGTTTTTTTTTTTAATATTCTTCTGGGATAAAAAGCACAAAGAAAATCGATACAAAGGTAAAAAGGGGCGTGGTACCTCGAAATTTTTCCTCTGCGGCGCACACCCTAAGATAAATATCACGAGCCGCCACTGGGGAATTGAATTATATAGTTTGATATTAAAAGAAAAATAGATAAAGCTGCGACTTTGAGACAAACCGGTATCTGCCCTGTACAACTTGTACAAAAGTTAGATATGTTGTTTTTTTCTATCTAAAACCTGAAAAACACAAGAAACAAGGAAAAACGACTTTGTAGTTTTTTTTTTAACATTTAGGACATTCGATAAGGACTTTGTTGTTTTGTATAAATTATAGGTTTAAGTCATTTTCTATGAGAGGAAATCAATATTTTCAATTATATCTTTTCCTTGGATTAGGTAAGCCATCTATCGGCGAACAGCAACAGCCTAAGAATATTAAGGGGGTGGTCAATAAGGGTTTAGAAGTTAAAAGTACAATTACACTGGTGATTGGTCAAAGTACCATCAGCCATGGGACGCGGGAACGACCATTACTTGTTTAGTGAGTTTTAATTGGTAATAAAGTTGCAAGGTTGGGATTTTAAGTCTTTAATTTTATAAAGTTTCGAGATTTTTACCGAACTCTCTGGTCGACTTACTAATTCTCGTGTTAAGTGATCCTTTTCTTAATTTTATAAAGTTCAATTTAATCTCTTGCCGTTTATTAATCAGTGTTTTGGGGTAAGATGTGTACCATTTGATAGTACATTCAGTTCTATTCCTTTATTTCTTTTATTGGGGATTTTACAGTCGAAATTAATTTTCATTAATTATTCACCTTTTATTGGGGATTTTTATTAGACGCATCTCGATTATTCAGTTTGAATACTGAATAATTATCTAGTTGGGATTTAGTTTCGAAACCTCTCTTTCTCGCTAGATGTAAATATTCCTTTGTAAATCTATTGAAGGTTCTTTTTGCAAAATATCACTTTCTTTTTCTTTGTTATAGATTTTAAGTATTTTGAGAAAGTAATTGTTTTATTTGGCTAATAATAATTCTTGACCAAACTACTTATAAAGTTCACTTAACGAGGATTTTGCGGTTCGCGGTAGTCTCGCGGACGCGGGTAATACTATACGTGTGCCTGCTGGCCAGAGGAATAAGGGAGCCTTCCCCCAACTACAACTGACTGTTAGAATCAGACGAGGTCCAGGTGGGTAAGTGCATCCGAATAGGTATGAACAATATTAATTAATGGCTACATCCGACGATATCAGAACTTCGAGATACTGCTAGAGACCGTCTGATCTTCCAGATTCTTCAAGAGTGCTTTTGCCCCGATTCAGATTATGGAATAGATAGGAAAACGTCTCCATTAAATTGTGCGGAATGAGACTGACTTGGTCTCCACGCTACCACGTTCTCTAAACCAAGTCTATCACCACCACATCATTCTGTCACAAACGATAAGCTAGACAGTTGGCGGTTGTGCCAGTAAAATATAATAAAGATATTTTGTTGCTACGCTAGAAGACTGAAGGACTGTGGAACACGGGTGGCGTTTATTGCAGCGTTGCCGATTTGCACTTTCAATTTGTTAGGAGACGTCGTTGCGACGTTGACAGATTAATTTTTACTTTGATTATTAGAGAAAACGTGTTTCCCAAATATATACCAACTTATGTAATCAAGTATTTATATATTTATTTTAATACTTGGGTTTTCCATTTGTTAGTGTTTTTGGTTTTATAGATGAAATAAATTACGGTATTCTAAAATTGGATAAAAATCAAATAATACAAAATAAAACGGATAGCATCAGTTCTGATTTTTGCAATATGCCAGACTCTAGTGCAATTAAATTGTCAATAAATTCCCGTGAGCACAGAGACAATTTTCCATAAAATATAACTAGGATCGAAGCAAAATCAAGGCTTTAAAATAAATACATAAAAATAGAATTTTAATTATTCAGTATTTCGTTCGCATTGATAGGATTCTTTAGTTTATAGCTCAATAAAAAATTGATTGACCTGATTTAGACATAAACCCAAGTACAGAAAATGTTTCGGAGAACGCTTTAACGGCCTGATGGAAAAACACACTTGTGGAGGATTATTATACTATTATTTTGTTAGCTTTGTTATGTATGAGTTGGGAGAAAATATCTTTTGTGAAAAATAGTTTTATCTGCTATAAAAGCATCGATATAAGAAAGCCGTTAATATTGATATTATGTTTTTAATCAGTGTTTCTTAACCTAGGTTTCTATCATGTTGTACATGTTGTCAATAATGAATGTTTTGAAGTAAAGTTTCTAAGAAAATCAAACAATATAATGCCTTGTATATCCCGAAGTTGGAGATGTGGGCGTTGTAAGCAAATGCTATGTAGAAGAAAGAATATTCGCAAAACGAAGAAAGTTTTAGATTCTCGTTTATTAATTCCTTTATTTCTCACCCAGCCAATATACAGTAGTTACAGATTTAAATCTCACAACAATGAAAAATACAAGGCGTTCAGTTTTGAATCATTTTATATTTTCTCCCTTATAAGTGAAGATAGAGGGATAAGGTTTTCGCGACAGTGTGCTACTTTTTTGATAAACATCAGTTAGTGTTAAAATCATATTTTTAGCGCCATTCTTGGTTTATGATATACAGGATGAAATCTGATTTCTTACACTTTATTTTCCTCTCTCCCAAAAAAATATATTTTTATCCTTTAGCTTAGTTCATTAAAATAAGATGGGTATAATAGTATATTCCATAACAACTATGGAATGGATAAATTTCGTACAAGCGAGGCGGGGTCTACGGTTTCGCGAGGGCGGAAATGCCATTCCATACGAGTTATAGACTATACTTTACTTTCTCTAACACTATTGCAGAAAAAATAATTTATTATGTTATAAAATCAATATTTTGTAATAGAACTAACCTACCTTGAATAATCAAGCGCTGTCAAAGTCGAATTTATAACCTGACAGCGTAAAATAAGTAATCCAATGCTATCATGATCTTCAAAATTATTTGATTTCCCCATGCAATTTAGATGGACAAATTGAAAATCTAGTTGGCTTTGACTAGTTGATACAGAATGATTCCATTCTGTACTAGTATGTTAGAATGAACCCATTCTATAACACTTTTTGAGTTAAGAATATGTTGTTTCTAAAATAGTATTAGAGAAAAGGTTTTATTGGATAGTATTACATTCCAGCTATGTCAAACATTTCAAGTTTAAAGTCGAAATTTCGAGTTTAATGTCGAAATTTCAAGATTATAGTCGGGATTTCATAATGCTTTAACCAGTAATGATGAAAAATTTGAAGAGATTTTAGGTAACACTAATAGCAGCAATGAGCCTACGCCTGCAACTTCAAGTTTTGTTCACATTTCACAGAAATAAGCTAGTTTCTTTAAAGGCGCCTTAAGTAGGATAAGTTAATTGTAGAGGTACAAAAATCCGAAGTTTCAGTTCTTCTAAAATAACAGCCAGAACATTTAGAACAAAAGATAAACTAGGGTTGTAATTAAATAAACCTTTAAAAGTTAAGTTTAGCTTTTACAAAAGGGAATAACAAACGATAACCTAATTGGGTGATATTGTAAATATTTTAACTACGTAATGTAACTCAATGTTCAATTTTTCTAAAAAGTAAGATATGTAGTTATCTACGCTATCCAAAATATGATATGATTTTATACACTATTTTCTATATTTATCTAGCTAAAATAGTTTAAACCTAAAACCATACTGTGTACAGCTCCAAAAAGAATTATTTATTTGCCGCTTAAAGGCTAAACAAAGTACTTTTGCAAGTTAAGTTTTTAAATATCCAAGTAACAAAATACGATGATATTTTTCGCATTTATGGCGCTTTAACACAAATTACAAATCAAACAATGAGCCGTGTAGAAAACAATTTTATTTGCATGCATTGAACAAAACAGTAAGCCTTTGTAAATTTGAATAATATTAATTTTATTATGTGTTGGTGTGTGACTTGATTTAATTAAATAAGAGATACCTAAATAGGATGCCAAAGTAAATATTAGAAAAAAAAATTATGCTTTAGTGTTTATTGTTCGTTTTTTCTCGTGAGATCGCACCCGTTACAGAACACTGTCATATTACAAAAACTTCAGTTTTATAGTAGAGCCATTAAGAGATTTGTGTGGTTCAATTTTTGACACTGTAAGCACAATCCGAATAGTATGTTTCTTGGTGGAACTTCTTGTTGGTTGGATGCCTTATCAAAAATTGTATTCAAATTGATATTTTCACCCCTAAAATTATCCTTTTTGATATGTTGTGACACTTATCCTGACCAATGAGCCAACCTGAATCGTAAACTGATTCAATCACTTTTTCGTTCCTTTGCCAACGTAGCCGCAGATTTGCTACATTTCAAGACGTTTTGACATAGCGTTAAGACATATAATTTAAAGTATGTTTGCGCTTCTTTTTACCATAAGAGGGAACAACAGTGGTTTTTTTGTATTAAGTGTATAATCTTGAAATTTATTTAAATTAGCAGAGCGCTTTCGGCCTTAGGCCATCTTCAGTGCTTCTTTGTCAGGAAACAGGAAACTTCATTGACAAATTAACTTATCTTGAGTGGGCCATCAACAGCACAATGTAAAAACTTATTATGTAAAGAACAATTAACATGTAAATTTGTAAGGGACGAACCACTTTTAAATTTTGTTAATTAACCATAGTTTTTATTTTTCTTTTTCATAATTAAATTTTAACTACACGTGGAATGTGTTTATCAGTCGAAATTTGATGGCTATTTATCATTTTATTTTGACTAACGTCTCAATCAGTTTAAGATATGACACTTATCCTGATCAATGAGCCATATTCGATCGTACACTGATTCTATTACTTGCTCGTTCTTTTACCCACGTTGCCGTAGATTTACTACTACATTTCAAGATGTTTCGACACACTGTCAAAACATATAATATAAAGTATGTTTGTACTTCTTTCTATTCTATCCATTTTATTCTGACTAACGTCTCAATCACTTTTTGATATGATAGTATTCCCAATTTCTCTTCTGATCTACCTGATCTGATTGAAATAATTAGTTAGTGCGAAATAATTTGGTAATATTTATCTTGGGAGTGATTTTATTTTAGTTGTTCATTTTCTTTTAAGCATGGTATAAAAGTCAATGCATGTGTTATGAAAATAAATTTTAACAATTGTTTGGTATCAGATGTATTCATTCAAGTCAGAACATGGTCTAATACTTCTATTCATTTGAGTGTTTGCTTCTTCGGCATAACATAGGTTTGTTTGGATTTTAAGAGCTTCTGTGTCTGTCTTGATTGATTTAATTTTCTACTGATTTTCTGTTTCTTTGTAATTGGTTTGTTTTTAATTAACTGGGTTTGTGTTGTCCGTTATGGAGTTTGCCAATCCCGTGGAAATTTGAATTTAGTGTTTGATGGTGCCTGAATATAAGTTTGTGTGATGAGATTGTTTAGTGACACGTCTGCTCTTCTGTAGCAGTCCACTATAAATTTGTTAATCATGTTCTGTTATTGTTGGTATTTGTAAATTGTTATGTAGTACGTGCGTCGATGTGTATCTGGAGTTTTTGTAGCGCGTCGCTTTGATTATACACCATGTCTGTATGCCGTATGTCAAGACTGACCTTTTTATTGCCTTCCGTTTTGTCTGAAGTTTTCTGCACAATCAGATTCTAGATCTCGTACCTTTTCTAAAGTTGCTGCTTTTTTATCTTTAGTATACTCGCTAGAGTGGCGAATGTTTTCTTTAACCTTCTCTTTAACTTTCTTTACTTCTCCATCTGCAGAGCTGAACAACTGGCTGCCTAATTTTTTACATCCCTTGCCTTGCCGCTAATCTTGCCTCCCAGTTTACCGAAACACCCACTTTTTTTCTTCTCCTCTTTTATCATTTTGTCATCCCGATTTTTTAGAATATTCTTAGTGTCTTTCTCTAAATGCTCTTTTACCTTCATCGGCAATTTTCTCTACTTTTAGCTCAGCATCTCGTCTAGCTGACTCTATGTCCTTTTCGACTGATTTTTTTCTCATTTTTCAAAAATTAGAGTTTTTACCTTCTTTAACAAATTCACAGCCAGCTTCGTATGTCTTCGTATGTCTTCGTATGTTTGGTGGTCTTTTTTAAGATTGCTTCTTGATCTTTATCGACTTGATGATATATTTTTATTTTATTTATCTTCCCATATTCTTTAACTTGCTCTATAGTCGAATTATAACTTTGTAACATATCGTTTACAAAGCTTGACGAGTTCTCTTTCTATAAGGGAAACTTATCAGCAGGTTTTTGTTTTATATCTGCTGCTTGCGTTTCTGCCTAACTACAATATCATCAACAATGGCAGCCGATTCTTGCTGAACATGCTCAACATCGACTGCTACTTTGTCTTTAGCTTGATCACTTTTTCCACTAATTTTATCCACTAATTTTCCAAGTTTGTTTAGAAAGCCCTTTTTACGAGTTTTACTTTTACCCAATTTGACTAAATAATACCATTTGTTAAGGTACTTGCAGGTTAGCACGAAAAAATATCCACATCGGATAATACAATGAGGGGCATACACACTAGTTATTAATTAAACTTATCAATTACATTTAAAAATTGACAAAGTAAAGATCACGAAACAACACCTAATTACAGAACAAGTTAAAAACCTTCTACCAGTGGTACCTAAATATCTGATTTGGTGTTTTTAAAACGTACCGGTTGTCGCACTATTTCTTTTATTTGATTTTGTTGGTTTTGTGTTGGTAAACGGTCATACGTCGACCTTTGCAAGCTGATCTGGACAATATAAGTTGAAATTATGTGAAGTGCTCTCTAAATAGCTTTACAGCGGAGACATATCGACGATACGTTTGCTTTAAATGTTCATTAAGATTTAGGGGTAAACGTGACTGAGTAATACCTATTTCGTATATTTTGCCCTTATTTAGATTGTGTAAAGTGTGTAAAGCTTTGACGTTTTTGATTTTTGGGCGAGTTCCAAAGAGTGACTTATTGCAATGTTGAATTATTTTAGATCTAAGGTGTTATTTAATTCTTGGTGAACGGATCTGCCTGTTTGGCCGACATATTCGGCAGGGCAAGAGTCATACGATAGCAAATGAACTCCACTCTTATCTAAGTTTCTTATTTTGTATATTTTTTCTACTACTAACGTGAGAAATCGCCATTATTTACTCCATTCCTCTAATGAGAAGTAAGATTTCTCTACCTAGGTAAATAAGATAATAAATAATCACCTAGGTCAATAATGAAAAACTTTCTGCGTAATGAGGTTAAGTTACACACGATTTTAGCATTCTTACTCACCGGTTCTTTAACATGGTATTAGTTTTAAGCCTTGACTAACCATTGTAAATATAGGATTTCCAGAAAACAGTATTACATTTTTAATTAAGCATGAATTTTCATCATAAATTGGAAGACATTAAATCAATAGAAACTGTCAAATTCAAAAATATCAGCACGGCTACGGCTAATACAAGTGACACGCTGACACTTGACACACTAGCGGCTAAAACTGCATTAATTCCAACGTTGCCATTAAGCAAAATCAGTCAAAACAGGTGTTTTCCTGTCCTAACTACTCTTTGCAAAACAAAAACCGTCATACCCTTCCAGTGACGTCAGTTATCGACAGTGTTGCCAGCATGTAATCAAAATATCCGAGTGAGGGAATTATACAGATTTTTTTCATAAAAACAAGATAAATATACAAAAATGTCCCATAGTTTATATATTTGTTTACTGCATAATACCTTTTACCATCAACTTTAGTAGATCCAACACTTCTTTTATATTCATCATCATCATGCCAAGATCGACCAATAATGGTATTTTTTTAAAATTATGTTTTATGGCTCTGGTTTACACCAAATGGCCAGCATCTTACCAATAATGGTACCTTGGTACCATTCTAAAAAAATTATGTTTCATCCAAGAAAACGAATTGGTACAAGAATGCTTTTTTTTCTTTAATATATTCTTTCAAAAATACCAGTCGTTTGAAAGCTACATGGGAAAGTTCCATAAGCCCTCGCCTTTTGGTTCACCTTTTTTCCATCCGAAGCATATTTCCTTTAAGAGGCTTCTTAAAGAGATAAAACAACCATCAAACAAGTGTCTATCTTTTCATTTGTTACTTAAAGTTGTCAAAGTTACATGATGTTCTAAAGAAAGTTACAGCGTAATCATTGAAACTGCGCTTACAGTAGACATATTCAAATTTGGGGCAGCTACTACACGCTAAAAATTAGTAAAGTAGATATAAAATAGATAGACCTTAACACACTCTTTGAATTCACTTCTCTAACTGTACAAAGTACTATATTTCCGGTTTTTGAGATACATCCGGTTTAACCGGAAGTTGACATTTTTAGAAAGATAGTTAAAAACTAAGATAGGGACATGTAAGCCGTTTTACTCTAAGACGTACCGTTAGAAAGCTAGAAGCTGTCAAAATTCAAAAATGTTATTTTTCATAAGTCGATATCTCGGAAACTGTTAGGTTTAGACTTATAATGCACTTAATAAAAAATAATTGTAATTTTATGTAAAATCCAAAAATGTTCTAAGATATAGGATGTTCTATTAAAGCAAGAGTAATTTTATTTCTCTACGGCTTTCTGACTCATCCTGTATACTTAATTTTTTAAAATTCTAATAGACTATAAAAGACCCTAAAACTTTTATTTGGAATATTTTTTGCTAGCTGTTGTGCTTTAAGAAATAATCGACCGTTTTCATACATACCAACGACTCTCTATACCTCAGTTGTGAAAGCGATTATACAGGGTCGTTGGTATGTATGGAAACGGTCGATTATTTCTTAAAGTAAAACAGTCAGCAAAAAATATTTTAGACAAAAGTTTTAGGGTTTTTTAGGTTGTATTAGAATTTTAAAAAAATAAGTATACAGGATGAGTCAGAAAACCGTAGGGAATCAAAGTTACCTTTTTTTAAATGGAACACCCTATAACTTCGAATATTTTTGGATTTAACATCAAATAGCAATTATTTTTTAATAAGTACATTGTAAGTCTAAACCTAATAGTTTCCGAGATATCGACTTTTGAAAAATGACATTTTTGAATTTTGACAGCTTCTAGCTTTCTAACGGTACCTTTTAGAATAAAACGGCTTCGATGTCCCTATCTTACTTTTTTATTATCTTCCCAAAACATTAACTTCCGGTTAAACCGGATGTGACTCAAAAGCCGGAAATACAGTATTTCCGGTTTAACCAAAAGTTGATGTTTTTGGAAAGATCATAAAAAAGTAAGATAGGGACATGTAAACCGTTTTACTCTACAACGTACTGTTAGAAAGCTAGAAGCTATCAAAGTTCAAAAATGTAATTTTTCAAAAGTCTATATCTCGGAAACTATTAGGTTTAGACTTACAATGTACTTATTAAAAAATAATTGTTATTTGATCTTAAAGCCAAAAATATTCGAAGATATAGGGTGTTCCATTTAAAAAAAGGTAACTTTGATTCCCTACGATTTTTTGACTCATCCTGTATACTTATTTTTTTTAAATTCTAATACACCTTGAAAAACCCTAAAACTTTTATCTAAGATATTTTTCGCTGTTATACTTTAAGAAATAATCGACCGTTTCCATACATACCAACGACCCTGTATACCTCGCACATTATATCCTCTGGAGCTTCGCGCCTCTGGATATAAAAGCACCCACTATATAATAACTCACTTCTTAACCTAGGTATATAATGTATTATTTATTTAGTTTCTTAGGTTGCCTCCCTATAATGGTTAATATTTTACCTAGAAAGGATAGTGTGATGAAACGTTTGACAGTTAATTCTTCTTTCCAAACAGACTTTATATAAGACTTATCGTATTTTTTCCTTTTCTTTTTCTTAAAAGTTTTGTCGATAACATGTATTGGGAAGCCGTTTTTCAGAGCAATCTGATAAACAATATTTTTCTTGAGGGCGAAATTTTCTGGTTTTAATAAAAAAAAAGCGGTGGAAGGAAGTATTTAAAGCGGCTAATTTATGAGATATGTGATGGCAAGAATCCCATGATATTATATGGTCTTTTTGTCTAGGTTTTCTATAGATTTTAGAAGCAATATTTCTAGCGTATCTTTTCAGAGTTAGACCCAAGAAGTTAATTGTGTTCTAAGACAATGCATGGTTGTAGACTTTGGCAAATTTGACAATAAACTCTGCAAACAATCTGCCAATGGGGTCCTCCCTTTTTCCCTTAATAGCCAAAATTTATATTAACTTCATTGGAATCAACCTCTCTTAGGGTCGTACGTAAACATACCAAGATTCAAAGAAATGAATTCAGAAACAAAGAAAATATAAGTCTGTACCTATCCATTGTTAAGGAGGACACCCTGTCTATACTATGAAATTAAACATCTGGTAGGAAAAATAAAATAGGCATATTTCTCTTAAAATTTTATTGATAAACACGGATTTAAAAAACTTAAGAAACAAACAAAGCAATAAAGAAATTGAATTAAATAAAAAAAAACTTTAAAAGCTCCATTATATCTGTTCATAATGGTATAAATAAAGTAAAATAAAATTGTTCTTAACAAAAAATCAACAAGAGATACAATAATACTCTTTAATTTATTTATAACTTTAGAAGCAAGTGAGTGTGCTTTACTTTTTTATTCGTTAGGTAGATTTTAAGACTTCTTTTTTTATAGATGCCTCTAAACGTTAAAATTCACAAAATTTTCAAGAATACATCCTTATCCTTTGTATGCGAAACGTTTAAAGTTACTGACACCCACCTAGTTTTACTGTGCCTACCCTTTAATTGCTACCGGAACGAGAAAGCATCCTAGCATAACATCATAACATGTAACCCAACCTGGGGCTTATATTCACTAAATTTGAATTAGAGCAAAAACTTTCGCAGACAATTAAACTTTCATTGTTTTCTAAATTGCCATTGCTTTGTTTAGAAAACTGCTAAAAGATTTACGCCGGTCTTACGGAGTCTGTAACAAACGACCTTTTGCACCGAACATCGTAAATTCAAGCCTTGCTTTCTGTTGGAAAGATTAATTTGTTAGTGACACTAACTCCATTTGCCCTCTGAATTATTGCAAAGAACCGCAAAATTTAAATTCCACCTTGAGTGTTAAAAGGGTTTATGTAATACATACCATATGTCTCGATAAGGGTTAGAAGAGGATAATTATGTCCAAGAGATCATAGGGTTACATGCTGTATTTGAAGGTTTTCTAGGACAAGAAATTTAAATTTCTTTAAAAAGTTAATGTAATTTAGAGAGGGCGGTCTGTCTGCGACCCTTTGCTTACGTTTAAAGGCTCACAACTTTTGTGCCTTTAGTGGATTCACGCTATGAATGCAAATATTAATTTTCTTATTTAATTATTGTTTAGAAAAGGTTCACTTCATAAATTTATCGCTCCAACCGAGTAACCGTTTTTGAGGTAGGTACTGAATTTAAATTGCTCAGGCTCCCTTGTAAGTTTTGATTTGTAAATGCAACTTTTCTCTTAAAATTACAGAATCACTTTTATTACCAATACTTATTGCCGAAATCAGTTTTTTGTTATTTTTGTGTTGCTTTTGTAATTAAAATTAAATATGTAGGGTAGAGTCGCCTATATTGGGCCGACTCCTAAATTGGATCATCGCTGCTTTGAACAAACGAAGTGCCACTGGTGCCATCTGTTCATAGTAATCAAAAGTACATTGTAATATATGTTTAGATTCTAACACGTGTTTCTATTGCGTTAACGTTATGGGAAATACACCGGTTTTAGTGTTTTTTACGAACCCGATAGTAAAATATTACAACTTGCTGTTCAAGTAAGTAACCAGAATATAAATATGTATATTATGTTAACTATATAATTAAATAGCAGGTACTTTTCGGAATGTTTTAATGACATAACCTTTTAATTTCGAGAAGCTGTGATTATTGAAATTGGCCGTTATGTAGTTTTGGAACACCGCACCCTAAATTGGACCGGTAGTCATGCTGTAAATTGAACCGGTCCAATTTAGGATTCTCATTAAGGTTTCTATTTTTACAGAATGTCAAAGCATGGTAGATATGGACAATGGACCATACAAGACTTAAGTAGTGCTGTTGTGACTTTTCGTAATGGAGACTATGGCCTTAATGAATACGCACGGCATTTTAAAGTGCCTAAAGCCACACTAAAAAGACACCTTGAAAACCAAAATGAACGTGTAAATAACGCAGAAAAACGCATGGGCAGGTTTCCTGTATTTAACAAACAACTTGAAGATGAATTGGCAATGCATATTTTAACTTTTGAAGAACGAATGTTCGGAATGACCACAACAGATGTTCGCAAGTTAACATTTGAATTGGCAACAAGAAATATATTGTCGCATAGGTTCAATACCAAGAAGCGTATGGTAGGCAAAAAATGATACTATGGGTTTATGTCAAGACATAAAGAGATATCCTTGAGGTAGCCGAGAAGAACATCAATGGCAAGGGCTAAAGGATTTAGCAAACAAAGAGTTGAGAGCATTTTTTGAACTTTTAAAAAAAATTTCAAATTCAACGTCGATGAAACCGGTTGTCAACCGTACAAAGAAAGTGTCAAAAAGCGTTAGCAAATAAGATAAGGGAAAACACCAGATTGGAAGTATTTCGAGTGCCGAGAGGGGGGTAAATGCATACTACTGTGGTTTGTTGTACAAGTGCTGCAGGACAGTATGACCTCCAATGATTATTTTCAAAAAAAGACGTTTTCAAGACGCTCTTTCAACTGGCGCTCCTTCTAGCAGCATTGTTACTATTAGCGACAGTGGATATATAAACAGTGACCTTTTTGTCACATGGTTGAACCATTTTATTAAAACAATTAAGCCAACTCGTGAAAACCCCGTTTTATTATTACTGGATGGTCACAGCACCCACAATAAGAACCTTCAAGCCTTACAAATTGCTAAAGATAATGGGATTAGAAGTTATTACAGTTACCAAGTCACACTACACACCGTCTTCAACCGTTAGATGTCGGGTTCTTTAGACCCTTACAAAATTTTCATGAACAGTGCATAGAAAAATGGCTAAGAAGTAACGTGGGTCGTACATTATTGATGTTTGAAGTTTCCGGTTTAAATGGTGAAGCTTATGGTCTTGCCGCTACTGTAAGGAATGCCCAAAATGCATTTCGTGCTTCAAGTATTTGGCCAATCGATCCAAATATATTTAAAGAAACTGATTTTGCCGCTTCGATGTTACTAAGTAGTCCCTTAGACGATGATATAGAACCCCAAGCAGGAGAATCCTCTTCCGGAAACTCTTTTGGTTCAAATTATTTCAAAAAATAAGATCGTGGCATCAACTTCTTTCACCGTTTCAGTGAACGATATTTCACCGTTATTAACAAAAACAGTGAAATCTTCAAAAGTGTCTCGTACTCAAGATGCCATAGAACTGACCAGTTCACCATACGCAAAAGAACTGGAAGCAAAATCTGAAATATTCAAAGCAAAATCTTTCAAGAAAAATTTAAAATTATAATTGCAAGTTTAGAAAAGGCAGTAGAACCGATTAAATCCAAATCTGACAACTGGTATTGTGAAATATTCGAAACTGGATTGGTTGAGGAAATGATTCAGTGCCTCAGATGTAAAGTTTGGTCTCACACAAAGTGTGCTAATGTTTCACCTAAATCTAAAATATATTATTGTTCAAACTGTAACAATAAAACACACTTACATTACTTACATACATACTTCATTCAGTTTTTTTTCTCTAATGCGCCGTGTTAAAGACATTTTTTAAAGTCGGTCCAATTTAGGACACAGGCGGTCCAAATAAGGATACTGGTATCCTAAATTAAACTTTTGCAATACTTTAGATTTTTGTAAAAATAAAATATTAGAAAGTACTATTCATCTTTTACTTTTAGGGATATTAAATGAAAACAACTCGTATTAAATTAACTTTGTAACAAAAGTCCCACATATGTATTAATACGTAAAAAAAGATGGTATTTGAAAAATGATACAAATAAGGCAACCTTATCGTATTTGGGTAATGTAAAAATATTTTTGCCCTCTCTTTTCATAGAAAATGAGTTTTTCTGGTTCCAAAAGCAGTAATATAGACAAGAACAGCAAATAGTTAAAGCTTTTTCCAATTGGGTGATCCCTTATTAGCTTTGAAATCACTTGTTGTTTGAGGTATGCGATATTGGGATACGGACAGTGGCGTGAAAGGTTGAAACGATTTACTGTAATTTACATATTTCATTTTCTGCTATAACTGTGTGGTTTCAGACAAGTAAGTTTTTACTTGGTACCTATATTTTATTATATCAGCATGACTTTTTGGCGACAATTTCAAACATAAGGTCAAGGTGAATTATCACAGGAATATGAGTCGGTGCCAGAGTCGGCCATCGATAGCGAAATAAGTCCGATTAAGAAACAAAGATTACATGCTCAGTGTCAACGCATTATTTTAAATATGTACGCGTGTTTAAACAAAGAAAATCCGGGAAAACCTAAAAATGCGCTTTGTACAAGAATGTACTTGTAACGAATTAACACAACTTGGGTTTTATAAGAATTTATAATGTAATTAATTTGGGGATTGTAGCCGGTCATTACATAAAGAGTAAACCAATAAATCAAAAACTTAATCAAAAATTCAAGACGGCTGACAATACTACAAGGGATTTTATTTTGCGATTTGTTTATAACTTTGTTTTATAACTTTTGCGAGGATAATATAGTGCCAACTTTAGAACTTGATATTATTCGGCAGGTGATAATGAAATGAGTAGCGATGTATGCAAAAATTGGGTAGCTCTATAATAAAAACATAAAATGGATATTCTGTTTCACCGCCTATAGCGCCAATAGTAATCCAACCTGGAAACGATTCTCCTTCTGAAAATTTTGACTATTCCAGTCATTAATTTGTTTATGAATTTTAAATTAATTATGTTCGTTCAACATGTATCTTAAAAACTTGTTATATTACAGAACGTTTACTGTGATTCTGCTGATGCGATTCGCAATTTGTTGTTAAAATAACTGTATATTCCAACTGACATAGTACCTGCCCCAATCCTTACTTGGCAAGGAAAACTCATACCTCCTCGCGGTCCTGGCTGGATCAAGACAATTTTTTTTAATTGTTTTCGGCAAAATGAGCATTTTTTTACCGAAAGACCATTTTAAAAATATTCTCTGCAGGCAAAGTCACGGGTACAAACCATTTATCGATATAAACTATAATAAACAAGCTGTAATATATACTATTTAATCATATTAAAAATTTTCAACAATCCGCATTTTAATTATTTGGTAGAAGCGACGCCTATGGTCACCAGTTTAATGCTTTTTTATGTCATCAAATTAAGCTTGGAACAAGTATAAGATCCCACACAGCTACTTTTGCAGCGCAGTTGTAAGGCTGCTGCATCAAAAGGTTCATATCCTGTTCATACATATCGCAAAAAAGCGTGGAGCATTCAGTATTTTATACAGCCTTGTTTATGTCGCGAGTCGTACTTTATTTTAAAAATCGATTTTGGATTGTGTTAAATATGGAAGTTAATGATAAAAAATGCAGGATACAACTTGCCTATTAACTACTCTCTTAAAACGGAGGAAGCGTCCACGAGACTCACAAAAAGAGAATATGGTTAAAAGAATGGATTAAACAGACAGACAGCTATGGAGCTAACTTAAGCAGTACAGACGAAAATCAAATACACACTGCAGTTTTAACCGAACTGATATTTTTTGCAGCGGTCGCATCCCATTAATTTCCGTTCACATGTGACTACTTATAAGGATGCGCGCTGCTAAGAAATGCTGCAGGTAACCGTACTGCGCGCGTTACTTTGAAGGCTGCACTACCGTTTTCACGAAGTTTCCCTCCAAGTGCTCTAATTTTTAGGTTGCATCGCTGCAAAAGTAGCTGTGCGTAATCTTACCTTAAAAGCCGTCTTCTTAATTTATCCCACATATGCTCTATGGGGTTAAGAGCCAGACTCCTTGGCGGCAAGTCTAGTATTTGAACACCAACATCGTTGAAGTATTGCCTAGTCATGTGCTGCCGAGCATAATCTTGCATTAGGAGAAGACATTCTCCTATAAAGGGCATATAAGGGACTACATGTTGTTCCAATCACTTCCTAATGTACCTGTGGCAGCATTAAAGTTTCCTCCCCGTAGCGAAACAAGATTTGTTCGGTCATCCAAAGAAATACGATCACTCCTCCACCACCAAATTGCACTCTAGGAGAGAATCAACTTTGAGCATAGCGTTGTCCAGGCCTTCTCTACACCCTTTGGTGACCATCAGGTAATTATCTCATAAAGCGCATGTAAAAATAATGTTTCGCCAAGCGTCCATACCCCAATCTGCATGATTTCGAGAAAATTCTAAGTGCTGCCTTTGATGACCTGCATCCAATAGAGAACCTGTAGCAGGTAGATTTTGCTTCTTCAGGTTTCGGCGTATGGTTTCAGGTGAAACTACGGTACTATGAACATCTTCTAATTTTGGAGCCAAAGCTGTAGCAGGAACTGTTTTTTCTCGAACTTTGTTTTCTTTTGTTGCTTTTACAGATTTGATAAAAGCTTGCAGCCAAATGACAAAGACGTGTGTTAATGTATCCAGTATCGGATATCTCAACTAGGCAGTCTGCTGGAGCGCCAACCCCGAGATCTGGATTAGTCCTTTTTCGCTTAAAAATCAATATTGGTGCCATAAATTGACCGGCTGTACTAGCACATGCAACCATCGTCGTATTCACCACTCGTTTACCGCTAGCAACAATACCGACTTGACGCTTGCCTTTTTGAGCTAATATTTTTTAGCACTTCTTCGCTGCAGTTGAGAATCCATACTCGTTCATCGATGTATCAGGAACCGATCTTCAACTGCGTTTGTTGCTTTCCGTCTTCCCTGTCCAGGTCTTCTTGAATACGAGCCAGTTTTTCCAAATTTTTCTATCGCATCGGATACTGTACTGCGTTGAACGGCAAGCATATCGCTATAGAACAAATAAATCAGTGATTTGTTGACTACTGACAAAAATCTTTTTGTCAGGCCATAAAAAATGGTAAACTAAAACTTGTCTTAAAAGACCAAGCCAACATAAAAAAAATACTTGTTTATGGTCACGAATCGCCTAGTATTCTTTAAAATTTGTTTTTTTCCTTAGAATACAGAACAGATATTGATATGAATCAAAAAAGAACTGTTTAGAAAAGATAAGGCTTAAAAATTTCGTATGAATACACATCATTCAGTAATCACATTTTTCCACAGGGTGTTCAGAAATTTATGGCAAAATGCACCGATTAGTTGTTTGAACTTTTTGCAAAATCCGCAGTCGAGAATGATAACAATAAAAGTGACTACAAGAAATTTAAATTTTTCATTCTATTACCGGACAATGTATACAAAATCCTTTATAAATATCTTCTATGCAAAGGCTTTATCCTGACTGATTAACTGCTCCATTCTTGTCCAAAAACGCGGATTTAGGGGATTTTATGATGTAAGCAGGAGGGATTTTTTTTAATTTCAACCCTTCTGTTTTTAAAAATTCTTCTCTATTTAATTAATTATTTAATTGAGTAAGTGCCAAAAAACGAATTTGAGGAATTTTAGACAAGCGCGGTAAAATGCATTGTGACGGGTAAAATTTGTGTTTTTATAGTTTCTGCAATATTTTCGGATACGATGAGATATCGATTAGTTTTATCAAAACTATTTACGTCATTGATGGCGAAGAAAATTTCTGTTATTTAATTAACAGTTATCTAGCACTGAATTAGTTCTTGAAATTATAGGGAGAAAGGTAGACAGACACGAAATCCTTTATAACAAAGGGCACTTCCAGAAGTGTCTCAAGTATGTTTGGCATACTTGAGGGCGGTTTGCTCCTATTTTAGTTTCTAAATGCCGATTGTTTTAAAGCAGAGCTATATATTAACATCATTGTGTAGAACAGGGGTTTGTTTCTCCAAGGTTTCTCGTAAGTATATTTTCCACTACGGCTAGGTAACTGAATAATGATTAATATTGTAGGGTAGCATATTATGTATGTATGTTAGTTAGATTAAAGGAATATTAAATTATAGCGTGGTACATAATAGATTAAACGCACTTATTTCTAAGATGCTATACTATAGTCTACAGGGAGATCAGTTAAGGGTACAAAACAGCGATACCTCGGAATCGACACTAAATAACAATTAAAATTAATTTGAACTGATTAAGGTCAAGAGACAATAAAAATAAGTGTTATTTCTAAGATATACAGGGAGTTATTTAATAAGTGTCCGATATTTTACAGAACGATTCCTCGGGTTATTTATAAGGTGAAAGTTCATATAAGCATATAAACCCTTCGTTTTTGAGATACAGGGTGTTAAAAATTTATTATTGTTTTTGTTTTTCGTAAATGATTTTTGAAATAATGTCTATATTTGGACGAAAATTGGTGTTTGGGGATCTCTTAATATGAGAAATTCAAATTAGATCTTAGTTTGGAATTTGTAGACTTTGGGTATAGTCGTATTAAAGTGCTGGCCATATGAAACAGATACTACAAGTTGAGAGAGAAGTGACATATTTTTTTATATTAATAGAGATCGACCCCTGCGAGTTTTCAGAGGTTCTTCAAAATTTCATCGACAAGAGTTTGTGTTGATCGTGAGATCTAAGTAAAATAGGAACTGTTGCATACAGGGTGTTTACTAATCCCATTACAAATTTTCAAAACTTAATTTTTCCCGAAAACTTGCATTTGGGACGGGGGGAGGACGCCCCACGCTTTGATTTCGCAGGAATTTACGGTCTTTCATGAACATAAATTTCTCCCAGGCTTTTTCTTCGAAAAATCATTTATATCATGTACTAAATATCTGCTTATGGACATCATAGCTAGAGCATTTTAGAATAATATTATATAATTCAAATTTTATGGATTTTTTTTTAATCCAAAACCTTAGAATAATACTAGTTTTATTGAAAATTGCAATAAAAATATCTGACATACTAAATGATAGAAAAATGACAGTAACTCCTAACCTATTTCAGTCTCATAAAATAGTTACACGCTGGACATGTTTTCCCGCTTAAAAATTCCATAAAATTTGAAATATATAATACTATTCTAAAATATAACCAGTTAATTTTGATTTTTCCATTTTAAATTGTGTGTTTCTTCGTCCCTTTACAATGGTTTTAATAGTACCTCCAGACGTTAACTTTATTTGCAATTGACTTTTGGATTTCAGCCAGTTTTCTTCTTACATGTCTTTTATTTTATACGAACATCTTATGAACAATCTCAAGAAAGTTGTAAGTAAACATTTTGATTATCGATCGCAACAATTTTCCTAATTTCGTTTTGTATAAATTTGTAGTCTCTCTGATGATGGAAATAAAATAAAGATTTCCCAAAGCTTGAAATAACTTTAAAGAGGATTCTTTCATTTGCTGCACTCCCCAATGTTGTATGTTGTATGTAAGTGCGGGCAGCTCTGACACCGCAGCACTCAGGCCTGTCGACCCATTGTGCTCTGCCGCGTTGGTTAGGGTTGCGCCAAACCTATGCCCTTCACGAAGGCGAGCACTAGGGTTGGTGAAAGCTCCTTGATATCCGCTGGTGCAAGTAGTCCTGCACCCAGGTACTGGTGCCTTTTTCGTATAAGGCTATTACAGAAGCATAGGACATGCAGTGAGTCCTCGTTCTCCTGCTTGCAGAACCTGCATACTGCTGAGTTGTTCAGCCCCATTGTATACAGATGCTTATTCAGACCGCCGTGCCCAGTAAGGATGCCCGTAACGATCCTTAGGTTTTTCCTACTCATTCTGGATAGCGTGTCGGCGAAGTTTTGACAGTGCCCCTGAATGAGGAGCTTAGCCTGTCTGAGCCCCGCTGTATTTGTCCAATTCTCTTTGGCTTCCCGTTTTACCCACTTGTCAATGACATTGTTGGCAAAGCCAGCTGGAAGCCCCAGCACTGGCTCGGGCCCCCTGAATGAGGCCGCTGAACCACGTTTAGCCAACGTGTCAGCTTCCTCGTTGCCTTGTATATTTTTGTGTCCCGGAACCCAGATAAGCCGCACCCTATTGGAGTTGCCTAAGACGTTGAGATTTTCTCGACAGTCTAGGGCTCCTTTCGACACAAATTTGTTTGATGCCAGCGCCTTTATGGCTGCTTGGCTGTCGGTGCAAATCGTGATTTGCTGATTCCTATAACCTCTGTCGAGGTTCGCCAGTACGCACTTGTTAGCGAATATTTCCGCCTGGAAAATTGAGGCGTGTGAGCCCAGTGCGAAGGTTAATTCGCACCTTGGCCTCCTGCCCCAGACGCCAGCACCCGAGCCCCCGTCAGTCCTAGACCCGTCTGTATACCAGATGAGCCCTTGACCTTCCGTCTGAGCTCTTTGGTCCTCGCCCCAGGCGTCTCTAGTCGGTATCTCTGTGCTGAACGATTTTCTGAACACGTATGTGGGAGGAAGAATGTCACTTTTTTTTTTTTTTTTTTTTTTTTTTTATGATAAGGCACAGCACTACAGGATAAATCCTTTATGGCGCTCTAGGAGCGGTGCGTGTGCGCAGGAAACGATTCACGTTGGTCTTGAATCTTTGGAGACTATACTCGTTGGGGAAGACGATCTCAGGGAGGTCGTTCCAGAGTGATGACGTTCTCCAAATGAAAGAATTTTGAAACAGTGTCGTTCGAGGGACACTAAGCTGAACCACGTACTGGTGGGCTGCAGTGGCTCGTCGTGTATTTCTACCATGCACCGCTCTGGGTGGTATTAAGCGGGCAACCTCACTGGGCGATTCCAGCATACCCTCCCCCCGCACAAGCGTTCCCAGAATGCTGGCATGGCCTAGGCCATGGCCCTTATCTAACCACATACCCCATTGTTTTGTAGGACGCTCTCATGGCCTCCGCTTTCACTATTATATGAAGAGGCGGAAGCGCAAGTAGAGCCTCCAGGGCCGCAGTTGGAGTCGTTCTTATAGCTCCCGTCGTGCTCGTACACGCCAGACGTTGTACCCGAGCTAAGCGGGTCTTTACTGTTGATAGTTCTACCGCAGGCCACCATACTACCGAAGCATAGAGCAGCATGGGCCTGATTACCGCTGTCCAAAGCCACAGGGTGGCTTTGGGGTTAAGTCCCCAGGTTTTGCCCAGGAGCCTTTTACATCCCCAGAGTGAAGCCGTAGCCCTTTGGATCTGTCTATCCACGTGGGGTCCCCATGTCAGTTTATGATCCAGGAGAACACCCAGGTATTTGACAGACGATACTCTCGGGATGGCCGTGTTGAATATTACCCCAATACTCACTAGTCTATTTCTCAACTAGTCAGCAACGACTACGCTCTCGACATACCTACATATTTATATGTCATATTATGATTACCACTTGTCAAGTAGTGTTCTTTTACTATTTAAAATAATTTGGTTTGTAAATCCATATTTTATTTAGAAGGGAATGAGAAAATAAGGTTATGTTTACATTTGCCCGGTGTTGTAGGGGAAAATGTAAACACTTTGTTTTCAGTAAGTTCTCTATGTACTTTTAATAGGGAAAATGTAAACATAATGGGATCGTAAGATATAGAAAAAGTTAGGTAGTCTTTAAGGACTGTTTACATTTACCCCAACTTTAATTGTAATTATTATGAATATAATAATGGAAAATATATTTCTTTATTACTCTATACAGGGCGTTTAATGATAGGCCGTAATTCCAAGGCATTTCTAAACCAAATTTAAATAGAAAAGTTCATTTATACACATGTGTTCTAAAAAGTCTGGTTTTCAAGATACAAGGTCTCAAAGTTTAAAAAAAAAATTGTTTTTTTATTAATACCTATATCAAATATCCTTTTGCCGATTTTGGTGAAATTTGGCAGGTTTGGTAATTCTTCTTTTATTTTTTTTTCTTCGAAAAAATATCAAGAGACAAAAAAGTTCTATTTTAACTGCATTTTTTTTGTCAATATTATTTGAGAGGCTGCCCCCGTGGCCGCTACTGGCACTCATATTTATCATCTAGTTAGTGCTAACCTACCTTCTTATCAAAATGAACCACAATGCCAAATTTCACCAATATCGGCCAAATTGGCATATTAATAAGAAACCGATTTTTCCTTAAACTTTGACACCGTGCATCTTGAAAACCAGACTTTTTAGGACACATGTTTATATAAACTTTTCTACTTGAGCTTAGTTTAGAAATGCGCCCTTAAAATTACGGCCTATCATTAAGTAAGACCCTGTATATGCTAATTTTTTTAATAATTTTTTTATGAATATCTCGATAACGAAGGACAATAATTGACATATTTTCTACTCTTAATTTTTAAATAATTTATTTTGGTCCCCTGAACTGACTCCCTAAAGCACAGGCGTCAATTTTGAGACAACCTATATAACATTATTAGGTTATTAAAGGTTCTGGCAGTTTAAATCTACCAGACAAAGCTTTGGGAAACATAGTAAGCATATCCCAGGCAGTAATCAAAGAGGGTCACTTTCTATCCTCCTGGAAGCATGCAAGAGTCATCCTAACATATAAAAAAGGTAAGGACCCTACGGCGCCGGCTAGCTACAGGCCGATCAGCCTGCTGTCGAGTCTTGGGAAAATTACAGAAAAACTAATTTTGAATAGACGTCGAATCGACTGTCGAACGGTTTGGGTTTCGGCCTGAACATTGCACAGTCAGGCAGGCCACGGGACTAACTTCAAACATAATGAAAGGCTTTAACAGGAAAGAGCACACGGGAGCGGTTTTCTTTGATGTAAGCGAAGCATTCGACAATATCTGGCATGATGGTCTCTTCTTGAAATTGATAAGACTCGGAGCTACTTAATCAAGGTGGTAGCTTCTTTTTTGGAGAATAGAAGTTTTGCTGTCTCAATAGGGCGGGAGTACCACAAGGTTCGCCTCTCTCTTCGATGCTGTATAAGATTTATACTCATGACATTCCGCGCGATAGATTTACGCAGCTCTATTTTTTCGCTGACGATACCGCAATAACTTCAACTGCCAAACAGCCGCGACTTGTCGTCAGCCGGATGCAGCGCCACATAATCAAGCTAGAGAAATGGCTGCCGGCTTGGAAGATTTGCTTGAATCCCTCCAAGACGAAGGCTATTTGTTTTTCGAAAACAATGTTAGTAGGCCTGAGATAAGGCTTCGTGTCAACGGAGTCCAGGTGAACTGGTGCTAGGAGGTAAAATACCTGGGACTTTTACTTGATCAACGACTGTATCTACCCCCTGCTTCACAAGCGGAGTAGACTTGGCAATAGGACTAAGATTAACCTCTACAAGGTGTTAGTCAGGCCGGTTCTCACTTATGGTGCACCTTCGTGGTGCAGGACGGAGCTTAATAAGTTCCAGGTAGTACAGAACAGGGCGCTAAAAATTGTTGGGGACGCACCCAGGTACACGATGAATCTCATACTTTATTAGGGCTTTCGTATGCAGGCAATAAATTAATTTTTCACAAGAATTATTACAGAGTATTACAGACACACGGACGTATCGACAAACCCATTAATCACGAAATCTAGACCAAACAGTACGTACAAACTACCAAAAGGCTGGCTGGTCCAATCCCATAGTAGAGACGACCTAATAGTAGTAAGGCGCTATCAATCAACCACCAACCACCCAATCAATATCAGAATCAATGGAACAGGCGCCAAAATTTTGCAGTATAAAATATTGTTAAATTAAACAAGCAGAAATACGAATAATCAAGGCAAAAGTCAATTTAAAAATTTCTACAAGTGGTAAAACCTAAACAGTTTGCGAAGATTCAAATAAAGTCGCAGGAGCATTCCTAACTTAAAAAAAAACAAAGATCCCAAGTATGAGCCAAACAATTAAGACTATTCATATGCAAGATGTTGCAGGTGGCGCTGACAGCCAATCGTCGGTTTCTGTGAACCGAAAACGCGAGATAAAAGAAATATGTTTTTCCCTTTTCTTTCCGTCAGACCCAATCCGTGGACGGGTTTCGCCGTATTACGGCTCCTCGGCAAGGCTATAGAGTCTGACAAAAAGGAAATGGACCTTACAGTGTTTTCAACTAATGTATATATACATATGCGAGATGTTGCACGTGGCGACATCTCCTAGCAATCGAGCTATCCACCCAACCAGACCAGCGAGGTCTTAGAGAAGACCAAACGCTGGAATGGTTGTTGAAAACACTGTAAGGTCCCTTTCCTTTTCGTCAGACTCTATAGCCTTGTCGTGGAGCCGTAATACGGCGGAACGCGTCCAAGGATTGGGTCTGACGGAAAGAAAAGGGACAAACATCTCTCTTTTAATTAAGAATATTGCCTAGGTGCATGATTTTTTTAGAAGAATATATCTTTAATAAAACTTTTCTGCGTCAAGTTTCCGACATGGTGTAAACCATCCATGATGTAAAATGATGCAGTCTTTGTGTAAGTGGGATCCTCATCAGAAACTGTACATACAGAAAGTACTTTTACTACCTCGTATAATGTGTGTGCCATTTTTTTTTTATATTAAATTATAATATCGCATTGCTTTATTATCTGACATCTTTATTCGTTTCTATTATAGTTTGCATAATAATTTCAACATAAAATAACGAACATGTTAACCTATATTAAGAATAACCTACTGAGCGAAATATCAACGTGACCAACAATAAATTAAATAATAGGATACAATACAACTTTCGAAACCATTACAACAAAAATGTGAAGTAAAATAAAGCAGTGATACGTTTTACGGTTTCCTTATTTAAATACAAATACGTTTTGCTCCTAAAGTGGACGCAAGAATGTGGCCAACAATGAAATGAAAGTGTTATTCAAACTCTTTTGGTTATTGATTGTTAAACACTCGAATATTATTTAATTGTTTTGCACACCACGCACTATTATAGTGAAGCGGGTTTTATTACATATACAAAAATGTTGAATGATCTAGATTTTAGATATTAGAGTCCAGTTCTTATTATACAGGGTGGCAAAAAAGGCGCGCATAATGCCTGTAACTTTTGAATATCCTCGTATACGAAAAAGCGACCTTTATGAAAGTTGTTCAGTAAATTATTCCCCACATTTCTACCTGCATAAATTTTTTCTGTCATTTTTGATTTGGTTGCCATAGAGACTAACATACTTTTTTTAAATGGAACACCCTGCATATGATTGCATATTTGGATTCTACTGGGAAAACTCTGATTTTTTTTTTATTTTCACTTATCTGCAAGCGTTTCCGAGATAATGACAACTCCAAAATGAAAACTTTCTAATTATAATTATTCCTACCTAATACCCACCTGTTGAGTCAAGGTGTTTTCATGACAGCGACCTAAGAGGTGTCAATTTTGAGTTCCTGTTTAATTTTCTGTTGTCTGATTTCTAATTTGCTTACACTATGGTTCATCTGAATGAGAAACAACAAGTTGAGTGGTAACGGAAATATGAAGAGATCGCAAGATCAGGTCTGTCAACTTTTCAATGAATTATCTCCAAATAGGCCTCCAATTAATCAGTCAACGGTATGTCGAGTGGTAAAGAAATTCCGATAAACAGGCAGTGTTAGGGAAGGCGCTAGATCAGGTCGACCAACACAATTATCCAGGCCAATAGGAATGGATTTTAATGTGTCTCATCAGTCAGTGAAAAAATTGTTTAAGCAGGAGAAGTTGCATCCCTACAAGATAAAGCTGGTGCACGAGTTAAACGAGGACGATTGTGATAAGAGAGCTGACATTTGTGAGCTGATGATGAAAAGATGCAATAACGATAATAACTTCGTAACAAATATTATTTTCTCGGATGAAACTACTTTTTATTTAAATGGCATTGTTAATAGACACACTTATCGTTATTGGTCTGCTGAGAATACTCACTGATTCTAGGAAGGTCATACTCAGAGGCACAAAAAAGTTAATGTTTAGGCGGGCATAGTTGGTAGACATGTTGTGGGACCTTTTTTCATAGATGGTATTTTGAATGGCGAAAAATATCTGTACCCCCTCAGGAATGGTTTTACCGGGTGTAAATAATGGCATAAACGAACAGGTATGGTTCCAGCAAGATGGAGTACCTGCGCATTATGCGGCAAATGTTAGACAATACATAAGCGAACAATTTCCGGGACGTTGAATAGGCAGAAGAGGTGCTTTTGACTGGCCAGCGCGATCCCCGGACTTAACCCCGCTCGACTTCTTTTTGTGGGGACACTTGAAGAACAAAGTCTAGGTTAACCGTCCAAATGTCAGAATTAGTGCTGAAATTCGGGCCATTCCAGAGGACTTCCTTTTAAAGGTTATATACGGGTTCAGGGATCGACTGGCGCTCTGCTTAGCAGAAAATCGTGGTCATTTTAAACACCTGATCCACTGAAAAGGTTGAACTTGTTTATTATTCCGATGTTAAGTTGTTCAGTTTTCTAGGCTATTTATTTTGTTATTATAAATTGTGTTACAATTTTAAGTAAATAAAAATTTGAAATAGAAAAAATTCAGAGTTTTCCCAGTAGAATCCAAATATGCAATCATATGCAGGTTTTTCCATTTAAAAAAAGTAAGTTAGTCTCTATGGCAACCAAACTAGAAATGACAGAAAAAATTCATGCAGGTAGAAATGTGGGGAACAATTTACTGAACAACTTTTATAAAGGTCACTTTTCGTATACGAGATATACGAGGTAATTCAGAAGTTACAGGCATTGTGCGCGACTTTTTTGCCACTCTGTATAGTTATGTAGGTACAACCCTTTTTTCGATCGCAACCCCATAATTGATTACCGTATACCTTAAAATTCATATATTTGTGAATCTGAAACCCGCAGTCTTCAAATGTAGCGATTGTCTTAAATAAATGACATTCTTACATTAGCTCTCTTTCATATTCATTAATCTTAAACACAACATCCTATAACCATATATTTATTTGACCTATATGGCGCCTTGCCCATTTAGCCAATGTAAATACAGAGCTTTCATTTCAAAGCGAACCGCCCTAAATATCTCTTGATTTGGGAAGACAATATTAAAGTTTATTTTGAAATTCCTCTTGGACATTGAGGAAAGTTTATCTGGTAATGCGCCTGCATTCCAGTGTTATTCTATTTTTGAGGTCTTTAAGACTTTCAGGCGGGGTCCTATAAACTTGAGTTTTCAAGTAACCCCAAAGGAAAAATCAAGAGGTGTTAAGTCGGGATATTTTACTGGCCACTCTAATGTATTAAAATAATAAAATTCAGTTTAAACAAGAAACTTATTGAAACTTTAGGAACACCATGTACTACGTCTTATCAATGCATCAACCCGCCGGGGGTATCCCCACTATCATGATATTGATGGTTAGCTCAGGTTAGTTCTAAGATAAGTCTGTCGATTCCCTTTGGGCAGAATAATAATAATTTTTCTTCTCCCTCTCAATCACCATTTTCATCAAACAATTTTAAATTTCCTCTCTATATAACTATTCAGTATGCTGACCATCTTTGCATAACTTTTCACATATTAAATTATTTCAACTAAGTTATTTACCACCAACTATTTTCTCTATTGCTAATACCAAGCAGACGCATTGCTTTCGGTTATATCAAAATTTACGGAGAAGGCTATCAACGAAAAATTATTAAAATACCTGGAAGGCTTCAATATTATCAGTAACTGCCAATATGGATATCGTAAGTCTTCTAGATCAACAGGAGACCTTCTCGCTTATGTTACTTATGCTTTCGAATATCATGGGGACTCCCGGGCGGTAGTACTGGATATTTCCAAGGCCTTTCACCTAGTATGGCATGAGGGCCTCCTAACTAAAGTGAGAACATACGGAATGCCGGTTCAATTTTGTTCATGGCTATTAAGCTTTCTTAAAGACCGTTCTCTGCAAGTGGCGATAGACGGATTTCTTTCAGACACATTTAACATCAATGCCGGAGACCCTCAAGGTTCTATATTGTCACCCACCCTATTTTTACTATACATTAACGATCTTTTGGAGAAAACTAAAAATCCTATATATAGCTTCGCTGATGACAGCACACTTCTTTCATCTTTTACTTTGGATGCTCGAACATACTGCCAATGCACATCTCTATAGGCAGCAAGAGGTCTCAAATCTCAACAAAGACCTGGAAGAAATTCTGTCTTGGGGTGACAGTAACCAAGTAGAATTTAACGATATAAAGACCCACGCGGCAGTTTTTTCTTAAAAACATAATATTGAAGAACCGGGTATTTTCATGGCAAGATACTCGCTTCCTCTGGCTTCATCAATTAATTTATTGGACGTGAATTTGGATAGATATATCTTGGCATAGTTACATTGTGGCCATTGCTAGGGCAGCATCGCAGAAGCTTGGAATACTTTTCCGAACTAAGTACCTTTATATACCCCAACAACTTTTGATGGTCTATAAAGCCCAAATTCGACAATCTCAGGAATACTGTTATCCATATTCCATTAAAAAAACAGTCATTCGGTTGATCGGTGACTATGATCTGACAAATAACCTGAAAAGCCTTGAACATCGAAGGCAGGTTGGCGACTTGAGTCTATTTTATAAATATTTTTATGACAAGGGCTTAACTGAGGCTACTCGCTTGATTTCACCCAGAGTGGTGCATAGTAGAAATACAGTATGAGCCACTGCAGCCCATCCGTACGTGGTTCAGCTTAGTATCCCTGGAACGACACTGTTTAAGAATTCTTTCATCTGGAGAATGTCGTCACTCTGGAACGACCTCCCTGAGGCCGTGTTCCACAATAAGTATAATCTCCAAAGATTCATGTCCTGCGCACATGCACCGTTCCAGATGATGAACGGTTCTACGTTCAAAACATGTAGACAGTAAGAAAAGAATACCATTGTTATTAAACTTGTGAAAGAAGACTTTTGTTTTTCTTATTGTCCCCATACTTTTACCTCCAGTTTAAGCATGGACCATTTCTTAAAATGGTCAATTGGACTCATATCCGGTGATAATGGAAGCCAGTCCAATCGTGTTAGTTCAGGTTAGTTAGATTCCCTAATAACCTTGCAGCATGCGGGTTCATTTATTAAATTTGCAGTACGTTTAAATAAAGGATCAACCCTTATTTAAACCTACCTAAAAAGTTAATAAAGGAACCCGCATGCTGCAAAGTGATTAAGTAATCCGCAATAGTCATCTGCATTGATAAGTCGTCTTAAAATGGTTCGGCTTGATATCACTCCGTGGTAGTGTACATTGAAATTATGTTCGAAGCTCTCAAATTGGAGCTGAACGGTTTCTTCTGGCAAATTAAGCGAGATAGCGGTCTCCTCTCTCATTTTTTACGCAGGTTTTCTCAAACCGCTGTATTGTCTGACTGACAGTTCCTATTCAAGCATTTTGTAGTCTCGAAAGATCTTCTTTATACAAAATGATACTTCTGGCTCTATTAAAGGCAAACATTTCCCGTCCTGACATTTTTCCTACCTTCCACTATACGTTTAAGGACGTTTACTAAAATAATGTTAAATTCATAGACCCCCAAAAACATATTAAAATAACACTTGTAAGAGATGATCCTTTTTCTTTAGGTTAGTTAATAATAACCATAGTCATAGCATTAGGGTATAATAATTATAAATAACATTATTGGGGGAGCAACAGTTTTGGCGATGAGTACAATTGTTAAAATTTTGACAAATAAGGGCTTTTCTTTTGTTTCTAAGAATAAATCTTTCTTATATTATAAAATGGGTCTGTAGGTAGGTACCCAATAAAATAATAATTTTCGTTTTAATATATTTCTAAAAACTAGGGAAGTATGGATTTGTCCTGTCCTAGTTTGATTTTTAAAGAACTCGACTCCTCTGTTAAAATACGCTTTTAGTATTGGCGCAAAGTTAATTAGAGTTTAGCGGCATGAAGATAGCCAGAAAATTGCAGCTATAGAAAAGGAAACGTGTGTTCGTTGTTAAATGTGCTTGCCATGCTGCGACGACATGTTTATAAACAGTTTTGTATGAACGGAAACATCTACTAAACCTTTAAACAGTGTTTCTTAATGGTTTTGGACTCAAGGGATTTAACCAACAAGCAGTGATTTATTTTTCTGTGTCTGGTATTTTGTTCCTTTTAGCTTTATTACGCTTTAATTAATTAATTATATTAGAATTACTATAAAAAAACTTCCTGTGTGTAGTATGTCTTACTTTTCTGCACATTTATCATTCCAGGACAACCGTAACTTTCAAGCGGACGCGGTTGGAACAGAACGGGGTTTTTCGTCTTTTATGTCGATCGCAATTTGCAATTACATATTACTTTTTACAATCGAACCACTATAAATAAGGTGGATTCGGTTTCGTTTATTTAAAATAGAACACGTAGAGATGTTTATGGTCGGTTTCCATATAGGTACCCAGTTGTGAAACACTTGTACCTACTAGTGGGTACAGGATGTATTTGTAATAAAGGTGATGAAATTTATTATTTGATATTTTGTAACAAGATTTGTTATTAGTAAATTAGTGGCATTGTAGAAAGTCTGTATTAACGTTTAATTATTGCAATTATTATTGCTGCTGATAAAGCCCATTATTTTTGATCAACAATAAAAGCTGCGCTTCTGGTTGCATTATCTTAAATGAATCGCCCGTTTCTGACGTTTGTCGCGTTTACTAATAACGTAGTTGGTTTCCGCCATACAAATGTATATTTAAACAAATGGTCCATACTTTCAGTGGAGTCAATGTAATGTAAATGAAACAATGCAGTCTTTCTCTGCAGTTTTTAATTACTAATGTAAATTATAAGTTCCTGACATATTTTAAGTGATTCAGCACTCATCATCAGGGATACTAAAAGGATAGTAGAAAGTTGAGAACGAACAGTGAGCATAAAATAAAATTTGAGAAGGACTTACCTAACATCGAGTTTTGCAGAAATGTAGGTTGTCTTAAATTAATGAGTACAACTTATAGAATAATACATGTAAATGTTGAAGAATTGGTCTACGAACTGGTTAATTGTATTGAAATTGAGATATAGATGAAGTTTTGGTTAAATTGTGAAATTTGGATTAGTGAAGAGACAAACAAACAAATTTTTTCATAACACAATAAATTGATTTAAAATATCTGAAGTAGAAAGATTTTCTTTTTATTTGATATGAGAGTTTAGCTAATTAAGTTTAATCATTAAAATTGAAAATTAATTTAATTAACAAATCATTAACTGACATGGTGATATTGTATTCAAAACACAACCAGATTCAATTGAACAACTCCAGCAAGGGATTCTCTAAGAATGTAGGGCTATTTCACCTGAGACTCTTCAAAGGGTCCGCGAGGGTGTGTGTTGTGGCTACACCTATAGTGTTAGTCGTCTGGTTATTGATGAGGGTTGCTTTAAAAAAAAATCAAAAAGGCATTGTAGCTGTTACTTTTTGACATCTGTCGCATTTGATCACAGCCTGTGGTCACGGGAAATTATGTTACTGCGAAAAGAATTGGGGTTTTCAGCTTAAGATGTCTATTTATTAAAGGGGGTGTGACACTTAAAAGATAAAATCGATGACGGCAATTTAGGAATCCTCGTATTGTCGAGACGGCTAAAAATAAATATCAACACCTATATGTTTTTCAAATCAGATCGTGAAGTGCAATTCACTCGTGTGATTATTTGTGAGGGTTGCCATTTAGAAAAATTTAAAATGGCGTCGTATCTGTCAAATTTGTTAACCTATACATTTTTTGACATTAAATTTGGCTTCCTTTTCGAAAAACATTGAGATTTGTTTTGTATCGTGTCATTTGTTTTTTATTATAGTCAGCAGGAAAATCGTCAATCGGGTGAGACACTTAAAAAAATGTCTCTGTACTATTTAAATTTGATTATACGTGTAAGTTAAAATTACCTAATCAAATATTTTTTGTGTAATTTTTGCCCTTAATATATTAATTATGTTTCGTTCGGTCTATGAGGAAGGATCGATGTTTATTATCTACCATAGTACCTTAATTTACAAATCGTTTTTATTATTTAAGTAATGCAATTTCATTTGCTGATTTAATTGTGGTAAATAAAAATATTTTATTATTATTATTGTTATTATTAAAATTCTCTGACGTAAATAATGTCACAGATAATATACCAAATAATCAAACACACAAAATACACCCCCAATGATTCTATATAAAGAAAAAGAAAAAATATAGCAAACAGGTAACAAATTAACTTAAATTAATTCAAAGAAAGGGTAAAGATTAGAATTGCCAACTCAGTGGATCGGAAATTCGGGAAGAAAATAAAAAAATGAGTAAAAATCAATTTTTTTATTTAAAATGATATTTCTTCATTTTTCAAAAGAATTAACCCAACACAAGTCCCTCTTTGTTTCACTTGCCACAGTCACGCACTTACACGTACAATTTATCCTCATTTATTGGCACGTTTAGAGAAGCACTCAGATCTTGGAGTTCATTCCAGGCAATTTCGTTGTCCATTGTCAAAATGTTCATTTTCTTATCGATAGAAGTGTCAGATCCGTACCCCTTATTGAAATTGCTTAAACAACGCTTCAAATATTTGTCTGCGTCTTCTTTGAAAGTGTTTTGATCACTAACCGTCAACTTCCTCAGACACTGAATCGCCGATTGTCCATAAAACTTGTCATTTTTTCGATTGGTAATTTTAGATCCCAATTCGGTCATAATTGAATAAAATAGCAGTAGCATAATGCAAGACAGTTCTCATCTTTAAAGGCTTTCCAAATTATTTCTGCATAGTCGTCTTCGCCTTCATTAAGGAAATATTCTGTTAAAACGGGCCAATTCAAAAGAAGTTTATGTAAAGCTCGAAGCAAAGAAAGCCATCGTGTAGGCACATGGCCAAGAATAGACTGACTTGTACTTTAAATGAGCGAAATCGAAAAATTCTTTGAGCTTTGAGCACTTACAATTCGCCTTCAAAATATTTGGGTTTTTAATTTTAGGTTTTTGATAAACTGAGTTATGAATCCCATAATTGACAAAAGCATTATCTGCGGATAGTGAAGATACCGATGACCAGGACAAGCCGTTTTCCTGTAAAACTTTACAGAGCTGTGTTTTAATAGCTTCACTAGTTTCAGCAGAGTCTTGATAAAATTCAAGTAAGTAAACCTTGTTTCAAACCGTCTTTAAGTGAAAACCATTGCACCGTCACTGGAAACATTTTTAAATTCCCCTTGTTGGACGAATCGGTTGCAAGGGAAAAATAAGTAGACTCCTGCAGTCTCGATAGAAAGATTTTTTGCGATAGCGGGGCTATGACATTTTCACAAATGGTTGTAGCTTTATTTCGACCGCACGCTATTTTTTTGCAACTTCGGAATAGAATCAGGAAACAACGTAGGGAATAACTTATTGTTACGATCTTGACTTGAATAGCCATGATGATGTTTAACTCCATGATATACAGATGTAATTTCCGTGGCAGTTATTAGATCTTCGACTCTTGAATGTTTTTTCACAAAAAAAACTAGACACTGATGCTATAGAAGACTTGTTTTTGAGAAATAACTTATGTTTTTTACCTTACGAATGCACGACTAAAGCTCTTTTACCTTCGTATTTTACTGAAATATCGGTTCTGCACTTACATTCAGCGGTAAAATCATCTCGTTTTTTAAGCCAAACACTAAGCATAGGATCGTTCAACCAGCTTCCATCAAAGCCTGTATGATATTTAACTTTTCTCTTTTTAGGCGGCGTCTGAGTTAAGCTTTCTCGCGAGCTTTCCGAATCCGACATTATGCTTTATTTGTAGAATATAACAGCAGCAACAATACTTGCGTACTTACAGCGAGTACAAACAAAACACGTTGGTTCTGGCCGCCACTTAAATTACGCTACTACGCAATCATGTAACGAAAATGAACTAACAAAAAATGCAGTTAATTTACTTGTACAAATCTAGTGCAATTCACGATTTTTATGTATTAATGTTGTATTATTTACAACCGAGCATAAAATATATATAAAAATGCTGTGACGGCAATTTTTGTTAAATTTCCGGGAGAATTTAGCTGCACTACAGGAGCCGGGAGATTAAATCAGCTGTATTTTTTCGGGAGAATCCCGGAATTCCAAGAGAGTTAGCAACCCTAGTAAAGATTACAGTAGCAAAGTGTATAAATCATCCGAGTAATATTTCTACGTAGTTACCGGAATAGTTCTAATATAACCATTAACATACCTTCCAAACGCAAACACAGATAGGCTCGTTTTTATATTCAATGGTAACGAATTAAAACATTTGTTGACAGCATTATAAGTAAATGAATGCTGAAGTAAAGCAGTTCTGTGCCTGGGACCAGTATACAGGAAATTATTACGCTTTGCAGTGAATGGACATCCGATCCCTTGGTAAGCTTCCTAAAATATAATGGCTGGAACTGGTTGATTTTATAGACTAAAGTACACATATATACAGAAACTTTCTCCTATCAAGTTTTAACCAGCCAGACTGTAAGTAATGGTAGGATATATGATCGTACTTCCTATCTCCAAATGAAAATCGCAGACATGCATTCTGCAGTTTTTGCAAGATAGATCTATTCCTGACAGTCAGAGCCGGAAGCCGAAAAGATCGAATTTTTCTGTTGCATTTTATCTTGATAGATAGAAGTTTACGTCATAATAATCTTCTTCTTTTAGTGCCGTGCAGATTCCTGCGTAGGCGTTTATCTTTTTCTTATTATATGCTCCTATTAATTGCAGCGTCCTGTAGTGTTTGGAAGTTCCTTATGCCTGTTCATTGACGGATATTTCTTAGCCACGACATTTTTTTTCTGCCTAATCCTCTTCTCCCCCCTTCAATTTTGCCCTGAAGAATAAGGCGTTGAAAGTGGTTCTCTCTCCGCGCAGTATGTCTCCGAGATAACCTATTTTTCTTTTCTTGATATTTTTGAAAAGTTCTCGTTCTGCTAGACCGGTTCTTTCGAGAACGTCCTCATTTCTCACGTGATCGATCCAAGACACTTTCAACATTCGCCGTAGGATCCACATTTCGAATGCTTCAATTTTGTTGATGGTTGATACCTTCAACGTCCACGCCTCAACACCGTACAGGAGAACAGACCAGACATAGCACCTTACCATCCTATATCTAAAATTGAAATTCAAGTTCTTGTCTATAAGGAATTTTCGAAGTCTTATGAAGGTTGCTCTAGCCTGTTTGATCCTGCATCTTATCTCTTGATCCGGATCCCATTCTTGGTTAATCATGCATCCCAAGTATTTAAATTGTGTGACCTGTTCGATGTTCTTCGTTAATATGTATTGGAGTGTGTGGAATATCGTTCTTACGAACAATTAGAAACTTGGTTTTACTGATGTTAATTTTTAAGCCTAGTCTTTGGCTCTCTTCATTGACCCAATTTAGTAGGTTTTGGAGATCATATTCATCATCTGCCAATATCACGGTATTATCCGCATATCGGATATTATTGACGGGTATTCCGTTTACTTTAATTCCAAAGGGGCTATCTGAGGTTGCCTCGGAGAATGCTCTTTCCACGTACAGGTTGAATAACATTGGGAATAAGATACATCCTTGGCGAACGCCTTTTTACATTTCAAAATCTTCAGTTGTTCCAGCGTTGCTTATTCAAATTTCTGCCTTTTGGTGCCAATACAGATTACTGATTAGTTTTATATATTTTCCATCCAGTCCCAAATCTCTGAGGTATGTTATCAGGAGATTGTGCTTAACGTTGTCAAATGCCTTCTCATAGTCAATGAAACACATAAAGACATCTTTTCTTTGATCCTGGTAGTTTTGGATCAATGTCTGGAGACTGAATGTGGCTTCTCTAGTTCCGAATCCGCGTTCAAATCCGAATTGACTGACTCCACTTACTTCCTCACATTTTCAATAAAGCCTTGTGTGTAGAACTCGAAGAAAAAGTTTCAGACAGTGGCTCATTAAGCTGATAAGGCGATAATCTTTACACGAAGTTGCGCTGTTCGATTTTGGTAGGGTGATAAACGTGAAGCGGAGCCAATCTTCAGGGAAGTGTACAGTGTCATAGATGTTATTGAAGAGTCTTACGATCGTTTCAAGATTTTGTTCGTTAATTAAGTGAAACGTTTCCAAGTACATATCATCAGGACCTAAAGCTTTGTTATTTCTAATTAAACTGATGGCGTGTATCATTTCACTTTTTAGTATACTTGGCCTTGATAGAGTGGATATTTCCGTTGTGGGGTTCCCTGGTCTGTGGTCGTCAAAAAGACTAATTTGTATATTTTCTCCAGATTTGCAACAATTCTTCGGGTTCTGTGACTATTTCATTGTGCTCACTTTTAATAAAACTTAGCGGTCTATTATTGTACAATTCAGCTATTTCTTTGACCTTTTTATGAAGATGAAAAGAGTCTCTTGACATCTTTCATGCAGTTAATTCTCTTTTGCCACTCTAATATCATTTCGTATTCTTTGAATAATAATAACATTATATTATTTGTTTTTTTAATTCTATGCGTATTAAAACTTGTTGATAATTCTTTAAATTCTCAAAATCCAATAATATTGTCAGCGACTTAACTGTCAAAACCATCGTAACTGCCAAAATACCATGTTGCCATTGGTGGTTTGCATTGGTTTTCATGGTTTCGACTGTTACACGTCACTGACAATAATATTGGGTTGAGAGTATAGACGTTATTTTAATAGTAGGAGAAATGTATTAACTGCCTCAATCTGGAGGTGGGACGTGCCGCCTGAAACTGTTCATGTAAATATTTTCTAAAAGTGGAAGAGCTTCGTCGAAAAAAACTCAATTATATCTATGTGAATGAGAAAAGTAGCAATTAAAAATGATCTGTATCAACGCTCAGAGCTTATTTTACAAAATGCAGAAAGCAAAAACATTGATAGTTAAGCCAATAATAAATATTGCTATAATAACAGAAGCAGGAGTTACAGAGGATATACGACAACATGAAATAGATATTACCAATTATTGTACTGTAAGATGTGATTCCAAGAGCAGACACACTGGAGCAGTAGCTTGTTACGTAAAAAACAAGTATAATAATTGCAAAGTAAAGCCATCATTTTGTGGGCCGTGAAAGTGAACGTATTTGTGAGTCTTTTAAAGAAAATTTTTAGCTTGACATTGCTTTTTTGCAAAATATAGTAAACATTCTTGTCAAAAAAGTTTTTAGAAATTTTACCGCGTTGACTTAGACGTTATTGAGTTGAATATTAAAGTTTAAATTATTACCCCACCCCGGCCCTCACTTATGTTCTTTCCAAAATGTAGTAGCTGAGTTTTAGCCTCGTTAAATAAAAGACTGATGAGCTACAGACAAATTAGACAAATACTTTTAAAAAAATAGACCACGGTTGAATTTTGAGCACTCTGATATTTATAACTTGGTTGGTAGTTGTTTTAAAAGGTGCATTCCAATATTTATCTTTCTGTTTACTCTGTCATCGTTTTAGCAAATCGACTTTTGGATTTGAGCATTCTTGGATTTAAATCTTACCCATCTATCATAGTGTCAAGCAACAAACTTAAGCGAGAATAAGAAAGAACATATTTTCTTGCACCGAGCATACGCCGGGTTTCATATAGAAACAAACAAACCTGCGATATTAATTCCTTTAAGTGGAAACATAATATTTACTTTCGTGAATTGTTTTTCCCTTTAAATAAACTTCACAGCAGACGTTCCTTTAATGCGAAATTAACTCCTAAGTAAACTCCATTAGTGTAATTAAATCTTTTATGTTGTGTATAGTGGCTTTGATTAAGCGAACGTAGATATAGCAGGTTTTATTTAAGGTAATTTTAATTAAACAACGTTAGGCTGCAGCCGGTTATTATTCTTTCTTTGAATTTTACAGAACAAATTTGTTATACTATGAAAATTAGGTTATTTCCAATAAAATTTCGTGGAAAACTTTGCTTTACTATAATTTTCGTACTTAAATTAGAGGTGTGTACTATCATTAGCATAAGTAATGTTTTCCTCTCGTGGCACCTAGGAGGATGAGCGACCATAAGACGGAAAAATTCAGTTCTATACACATAAAGAGTCATCCAAGGATTATTGTCCTTTTGAAGCAGCACTCAATTATACAGGGTGAGTTGGGAGGAATGGGCCTAACTCTAAGGGTGTAATCTATGCATCAAAATAATAAGAAAAAACTCAAGTGTTGTTATCCAATATTCATTTGTTTTTAAGTTACAGCGTTAAATAAAATAATAATATTGTTAAACCAAAATATCCAACATTAACATAATTTTAAATAAATCATTGGTTTAGTAAATTTTCAAAAATACCGCCATTGACTTCCAAACATTTCCTGCTTCGTTTACGAAGGGCGCATGTGGATCTTCTAATTGATTCGTGCCTTTCTTTAATATTGATTACAGCATTTCTAATGCGTCTAACTAATGCATCCCTAGTATCTACTTTTACTTTGTAAACCTCAGTTTTTAACCAACCGCATAAATTGTAGTTCAACGGCGTGAGGTCTGGCGATCTAGGAGGCCAACTAGTAGGACCACCGCGACCAATCCAAACCCCTGAAAGCCTTTGGTCTAAATATTGCTTGACCCGACGATCGAATGGGCAGGCGCTCCGTCGTGTTGATAATACATTTCAATTCTGATGTTTAAAGGAATCTCCTCCAGTAGTCCTTGCAATCCATTTTGTAAAAAACTTAAGAAGTGATCCCCTGTAAGGCGATTTTCCAAAAGAAAAGGGCCAATTAAATTATTATCGATTATGCCACACCACACGTTTACTGAAAACCTGTGTTGAAAATTACTTTCGACTATTGCGTAAGGATTTTCGTCTGACCATACATGGGAGTTTCGATTATTATTGATGCCGTCACGGGTGAATGCAGCTTCGTCAGTAAAAAGTATGTGTGGTAAAAGATGACGATTATTAATTATCCACTCACAATATTGCATAAGCTTGGCGTAGTCTCCAGGTTGAAGATTCTGAACACGCTGTACATGGTACGGGTATAAGCCTTGCTCGTGAAGCGTATTGATCACCCTTTTTTGGGGAATTCCCAACTGAATTCCAATTCTTCGTAAGCTTGTCGTCGCATCTTCTTCTACTAAAGCTAGAACATTTTCTATTTCTTCTAAATCCTGTTGAATGACTCGTTCGGATGTTACATTAGCACTTGGAAGCGTTCCGGTCTCGCATAGTGACAGCACAACAATCAAAAGCAAACAATAATAACATTTATTACAGGAAAGCTAAATTAATGCAATTGTTTTTGCCTTATAACTTGAAAACAAATGAATATTGGATAACAACATTTGCGTTTTTTCTTATTATTTTGATGCATAGATTACACCCTTATAGTTAGGCCTATTCCTCCCGACTCACCCTGTATACCCCACTATTAATAAATTTTACATTAATGCTTTATACTTTTTTTACATTTTTAT
Organism: Polydrusus tereticollis; assembly: GCA_963920685.1. Classification (NCBI taxonomy): domain Eukaryota; kingdom Metazoa; phylum Arthropoda; class Insecta; order Coleoptera; family Curculionidae; genus Polydrusus; species Polydrusus tereticollis. The sequence continues at coordinate 79,589,967 of OY987329.1, read as the reverse complement.
TTATAAATATTATTAATTATTGCACGTTTTATAAATGGTAATGTGCATATTGACTATTTCAAGATTACACAGGATGTCCGGTAAGTATATGGCATAATCTTAGGAGCGTATAGGGAAGGTCAAATAACCCTAGTTTGATATAGAAAAAAATCCTAAAGTGTCCCTTAACGGAGATACAAAGCCCGAAAGGGGTACCCAGCGACTTACCTTTTCGGCCCCAACTTTTGAACCGACTTGTATAATTTAATGAAATTTTAATATTTTATGTAGGCCATAAAGACTCATGAAACCATACTACAGTAGATGGTTTATATCACGAGTCGTTTATATTTCGTTAGCAATATGTTATTGACAACACTTTTCTAAACTGTCTGATTCATTGAGTACATAAGACTTAAGGAGGATTATTCCTACAGTGAATACGCTTACATGCATCTAATTCATGGATAAGCAGTCGGCAATTGTGTGAAGGCGAGATGAAATTATTCTAAAACATTTCCAAATCGACGTTCATCACACCGAAGAACTTTTGAAACGAAACTTTTGATCGTAGCAAGTAAAAAGTGAAGTGAAATTAAAAAAAAAGCTAAAAGTAGCTAATCTTTTGCTAATCCGTTTTGGGAAGTTTTGCGCCGCATCGTGGTGGAGAAGGGTCTTCAAGAAGAGCAAGGGATTCTTAGTTAGGAGAGGAAATTGTAGATGGGATAACTGAAAATCTCTCTAATAGTCTAAAAGAACTGTCGGTCCAAGTCACATATAATATATAACCAATATATTGCTAATACCGTGTTACAGAAATGTCCCCAGCATGCGGCGTTTTCCGGAACTGTTGGGCCTGCGCAGTTCACGTGTACGTCAGGTCCGACTTTAAAATTATTTAACTTAATGCGTTGGAATAGGTATTGATTTATAAAAAAAATCAACTATAGTAAATCTTGGTAAAATATGAAATATAAGAAGATGTAAGACATCAATTTTCTCGAAGAAGCAATACACTGCAAAAAATTATGAAAATTTCAGGTCTTGCATCTTTTGTGGCGTAAGTACAGAAATTGAAATTTCGAATTACAATTTAGTTTCTGGCATAGTTCCGTAAGTAATATTGGTTGCTCTTAACACCATAACAAGTGCCCTTTGTCGCCTGGTCTCCTTCTATCATTTTCTATACAACATACGACGAAAGTTGCAATAAAATTACTTTTTTTTTTAAGATTAAAAGTAAGTCGGAATGGAGGTTTTAAATGTTTATAGTAGACTTGATAAACATATAATTCTGAAATGCCTTTATGCAGCGCATAAAAACTATAAAACAGTGAAACAAACAACTATGCTATTAATATATTTATTTATGTTATAAAACTACAGTCAAGGGTTTAGTAGAAAACATGGTAATGTTCAGCACACTATAAAAAAACAAATGAGGAGTAATAAAAGTAGTATTTGGATGTATTATGTAATCTTTAAACAAAAATAAAACATTTTGCGTTAAAATATGGAGGCAACAGTAAAATAACGACCGAATTGACGAAATACGTAATATTAATGCATAATTAGAAAAAGGTACTGTGAATTATTTTGTTAGGGTGGCAAGAAGAGAAAAGCATTTTTAAAATATTTCACTACTAGACATTCAATAACCAATATGCGCGGTGAATAAGGATAGTATCCATACATTGGCACTGGAAAGTAAATAGGCAACCATGACTGTAGTATTACAGAGTACAAATATATTAATAAGTATGGAAAAAATTAATAAAAAAAAAACGTTATTCCAACTAAACTTAATTGAAAGTACAGAGAAATTAGCATAAATATATGGGTAACAAACATCTATTGGTAAAGTGTTTTTATCAATAAGTGATGTTTTTTTTTCGTGCCTGGAATTTCAGGAAAAAAATTAAGCTGATAACAAAATTTATGCGTAAAAATATAAGTACTAAACGTTACAACCCGAAACTAATGATTATGCTATAATATCTTTGTTTGATAGATATGAAAGTGCTTTAGAAAAAACCGAGGGAGGAGGTGTTCTTGTCGCGGCCCGTCGCGACCTTCGTGTTGTGCATCATCCTGACTTGCAGTCAGATGCAGAGGACTTACTTATGGATATCACTAGAAACCGAAAATGGCGAAAGGATCTTTATTTGTTGTTTATACTTACGCCCAGGTGACTATATTCCATATTACACTTTTCTGTCTTAAGTGCAGGTTAATTAAAATATATTTGTCAAGAGTACTGTACTGTTTGTCGGTGATTTTAATCTTCCAACAATACAGTGGAATTTCTTAGAGGGCGGGTTTTATTTCGAACCGACAAATGTCAATAATAAGTTTTCTGAAATCATAGATATGTGCTCTTTTATGGGACTTATGCAATATAATGGCATTCATAATTCTAATCGCAGAGTGCTTGATTTGGTATTTTGTTATAAAAATTATATAGAGCAAGTATGTCACTGTTAAGATCCAATTGTCGGTGAGGATCCTCACCACCCCGCTCGATGTATTAGTTTGAGGGTCAAGGACGTAAAAAATTTAAATTAAAACATCAAAAGACTCAATTTCAATCGTGCACATTATAACTTATTGAATAAAATTTACAGTCCTTTACAAAGATGCAACCGGGGATGACATTGAAAATGCCGAAGCAGAGTGCAACGCTTGTGACTATTGTGGGATTTGAGATCTGCGAAAACTCATAGATTTGAATGTTATATTTAGGTAGCTGATATAAGGTTTATTGATTCATAATATAAAAAATAGTAAAATAAAGGTTATAAACTCTAATGCGCCTCTAAGGTATGGTTTCTCTGGAGCAGTCAGCGGCCGTGGCTGGCGTTCGCGATTAGTAGCTCGGTACTGGTTTAATGCGATTTGTATGTACACGGTCTCACTGCCGCAGCTCAGCGACACAGCGTTCGCCGTCAATTGCAGCGGCTGTGTTCGGACTGCTAGAGACCAGTCCAGCCGCGATCGCTCAGCAGAATGCCACCGTTTTCGGCAATTGCTGACGAGTGTTTGATAGAGAAGGTGCAAAAGTACCCCCTCTTTATACAACTATGAGAACGAAAATTACAAAAATGTTGTAATGAAAGAAAATGCATGAAAAAAAGTGGCAGCAAGTGTAGGGACGAACCGTAAAGTGTACAAAACCATTCTGTTTATTTTTCAGCATTACATTACAAAGCTTATAATTAGGGTAGACTGGGGCAAGTGCGAGGCCCTTTTTAATAGTTCAAGTTTATTTCCTTTCTACTTTAAATATACAATATTTATAAAAGTGTATTTGTAAGAAAGTAATAGCTTAATATGTTTACTTTTCATACTGCATAGGGGCACTCATGAATTATTTTTGAGATCTTGAGATTTGAATGATTTTTTTTTGTACCGAAATTTTACACTTACCCCAAAAAGGGAAAGTGTAAATGAAGTTTATATCTCCCATGCCAATTTTTCTTTTTACAGACTTAAAAAAAATAAAATCTGGGAAGCTATGAACTTTTTATTGTTGGGAAATAGTTAGCCAAACAAATCATAAAAAGTGAAACTTTGGTCCGATTCCATAAAAGGTACACTTTTACTCTCTGATTCACTGGAGCTGGATTCAAATTGATACGGACTTGGCCGACTTTGTTTACTCTTTCGGTCAATTTTCATAGCTGGTTTAGATATAGTAGATGAACTTGTAGAGAGTTTTGACTGACTACTTGCGATAATACCTGCAATGGTTTGGCCACCTTGAATTAAGCGCTTTCTTTTCCTTGGATTAGAAGAAGGACTCTGTCGGAGCGAATCAAGTAGTAAATCATCAAAACTTGCCTTCTTTTCTTGCCGATTTTCGGTTGTAGCTGGTACTACAGACTACAGCTTCAGTTATAGGATCCTGATGATTATTTAGTATATTTTCTTCATTTTGATCAGAGCTGACAATTACTTTGAGATTGGTGGCACTAGATGCTGATGAAAGAGCCGTCAGTAATTCTGCATTAGATGCTAGTTTCCTTTTAAATGAAGCGCCATATGTAGAAGGCTTTACTGTTTTTAACATTGACTGTTCGAAAGTAGCGGTTTTTTCTGTTACATTCGGTGCTACAGCATCAGGTTCAATGCGTTCTGGCCTCGGTTGTAAATGTGTTACAGATCTTTGATTTTTCAAGTGTTTCTCCCATCTTTTTAGGGCATCGATGTCATACTTTTCTTTAGGAATAACATGTCTATTAAATGGAATAATACCACTCTTTCTGAATTCTGTTTTTATGATTCCGGAATCTACTTCAGCCCAGGTTTTCACTAGCAATGTGGCGAATTCCGTTTTTGGTATTCATTGTCCCTGATGACGTCTTTGCCATGTTATTACTTCCCTCTCCCATATTGCCTTAAAGGATCTAAACACACTCAAATCGAGAGGTTGAAGTAAATGACTTGTATGGGCTGGCAGTTTAAGTATATGAATATTTTCTTCTCTTGCGGCTTGAATTAATAAGCAATCCACATACGAGACATGCCCATCATATATAACAATAATTGGTGCTTGATCACGAACTAAAGAAATAAAAGTCTTTAGAAAGTAATTTCTAAATATTTCGGAGGTCATCCATCCATTGGCGCTGGCTGCATATACGGTGTCTTTGAAGAGGTCTTCATTTCTTTCTGAAATCCAGGAACTCCATACATTATTGCCTTTAAATATAATCAATGGTGGCAATTTTCTACCACTAGCACTTGCTCCTGCCAGGACGGTTATATTTTCTCTGCCCGATCCAGCAATAATTCTTGAAGAGGGTTTGCCTTTCGCGCCAACAAATTTTCAGACGAGAAGGATCTGTACACAGTGAAGTGTCATCTAAATTGTAAATACATTCAGTACGATCCTGAAGACCCAACTCCAATATAGCATTTTCCAATAAAACAAAATATTGATCTATTATGAATGGGTCCGTAGATTTCTTTCTGCAGTACTCTAAGCTTTGTGGTTTTTTCATACTCAAAGAGTGACGTTGTTTAAACTGAATTAGCCAGTCTGTGCCTGGCTATTGTTCTTAAAAGGATTGGGAATATTATTTAAAGTTACAAAGTCCCGGACTTTTTCTTGAAGCTCTCTCGAAGTTAATCCATATCCCCACTTTTCCATTGTTTTTATATTTTCGGCCAGTTGACACTCATCTTGCCAAGAAAGTATTGGAGGTCGGCCTTGTGTCTTGCTTTTTTCGCCACGGCGTCCAGTTATTCTACAGTAGATTGTAATGTATAGGATTCTGAATTCGGTACTAGCCATCGACATGGTTAATTGACCTTGATTGACGGCATTTACTGCAGCATTTAATTGCTCCTCCCCATAGGCAGCCCTATCGGACTATCTTTTATAATTTCGTACCATGACGCCAACTCTCTGTAAAGAATAAAAGCTTTAAGTGTCAGTGCCAACGAACTTTAGCATTCCCAGGAAAATGGGGCAAGTGTAAACTAACCTTTACACTTTCCCCATTACAATTTTCACACATGCCCAACATTATGTTTTTTTATGGGGGAAGTGCAAACCTGTTCGTGAGTAAAAACCGCTTTCAGATTTGGTCGGTATATAGGATTTTAAAGCTACAACAATTGACTAAACATAAGAAAATGCAATAAAACTAAAAGTATATTATAAGTTTTTACCTTTGACCAATTTTTTATGGAGATATCACACACTATTCGATTCGGAGGTTATGTTACAAATGACTACTCAGAAAGAAAAAAAACACCTGGTAACTCGCCGGGAGTAGATAATTCAACAGCGCTAATGTATAGTTAGTTGCCTCAAACCACACAGACAAGTAAACTTTCAATATTGCCTGATTGGCGCTCTGATTTTCCACTTACCCCATTTTTACACTTGCCCCAGTCTACCCTATACCATATTCATATCCAAGATTATGCATACGAAGGAAACATTAATCAGTACTTAATGACAACCGTAACTTTATTTCGATTGGTCAAGGGGCAATAAAACTAAAAGGCCCTGGGCGACAGGGTTGAATTTAGTTTACCGGTGATTTTCGCATTATTGCATTGTATGTTTGTTTTTGACCGCTGTATGTGAACGTATACAGGGTGTTTCAGAAGTACTAACCTGAACTAACCTGAACATGTATCCGGAGTTGCCCCGTTTTTGATGTACAGGGTGTTAAAGTTTAAAAAAAAAAACGTTTTTTTTATTGTTTTTGTAAATATCCTTATCCCGATTTTATAGCAATTTGGTATTCATAATCATAGGAGGCTTAATTAGCCCTAACTAGATTAAATTTATTAAGTTCAGTGGCGTCCCGGGAAACACTTAACGGATATTATTGACAAAAAAATGCACGTCACTGACTTTTTTCTAATTTTGATATTTTTTTCGGATATACCAACTAATGATACAATTTTAAAATGTTTTGATACTTTGACGTCTTAACCAAATTGATTTGTTTACTTGGTATGCTGCAGCTTTCATTTAAATATGGTATAGTATGAATTCAAGTGTTAATATGACGTTTGTCGAAATGGAGGAATTTTGGCTAACATCTCCTCTTCGTCTTCTTCCTCCAACAACAGCATGCAACTAATGTTATCGGCATTCATTATAAATCATAGATAAGCGCTTCCACTACGAAATTCGAATATGATCTGAAGCGCGCTACTCCAGCCGCGCCAGCCAAACCACCCTGTGGCGACGCGACGGCCAATTGCTAAGCTCGATCGAGAACGCCATCCGCACCCGCTAACTGCTCCAGCGAAACCATACGTTTACTCCCGACTTGGTCTGATCCCGATCATGTTAATTCGGTGTGACGTCAGGGACAAATGCAACACAAGAATTTCGAATTCCGTACCCATACTAACGTGCCCGTGCGATAGTATAAACATTTTCAATGTTAATATATTAACTCTGGAATCTTGGTCGGAGTGTTTGGATACCAGTAATGTGGATCAGGCAGTGCAGCATTTCTATAATAAACTGGATAAACTAATCTCTGAGAATGTTCCTTCTTTTAAAGCGAGGGGCACCTACCCTATATACTTTAAACAAGATCCTATAAGCACTATAAAAGAAAAGAATAAAGCACAAAAAATGTACAAAATTAATCAGCTCCCCGCATATTATCGAACATTTTCACTGCTGCGGCAAGCTTCCAAGCAACTGATTAACAGGGATTATAAAAACTATATTAATAACATTGAAAATGAAATTAATGCTAACTCTAAAATGTTTTGGAAATTTATAAATAATTACTTTTTATTCTATGCTGACCGCTCTGCAAGCGAGGGTAAGGAGATATGTGATTTGTTCGCAGATTATTTTGGGGAGGTTTATGTTCCTGACCAGCATGGTAATCGGCCTATATTTTCCAACACTGCTAATTATGATCGTATTTTGGTGACGGAGATGCAGGTTCGTGACACCATTGCTGCTTTGGATCCTAGAAAATATTCCGGTCCAGATAATATTCCTGGCATATTCGTAAAAAGTTGTAGTGCTCATCTTGTTAGGCCACTTTTACATATATTTAATATTTCATTGATGCGAGGCAAGTTTCCCGCGGTATGGAAGGAATCTCACATAACTCCTCTGCCTAAAGGTGGAGATAGGCATAATGTAAAAAACTATAGACCCATAAGTAAGATATGTATATTCGGAAAAATCTTCGAAGAAATAATTTATAACATTATATTCGATCAGGTAAAGGATATTATTGTGAAACAACAACACGGTTTTTTTCCACATAGATCTATTGAAAGTAATCTAGTGGAATTTACAGACTTTATTGTCAAAAGTATGGATGATCAGAAGCAAATAGATGTCGTGTAAACGGAGTTTAGCAAGGCGTTTGACAAGGTTAGTCATTCGATACTTGCCTTGCTGATGTCGGCGTGGGTAAGGGTTTGCTTAGATGGGTTTTGGTCCTATCTCAGTGATAGACGACAGGTTGTTTCCATCGGGGGCTTCTACTCGGAGCCTTTTAATATGCCCTCGGGAGTGCCTCGGGCAGTCACCTCGGACCCCTCTTTTTCATCATTTATATTAACAATATACAACAATACTTTAAAGATTCTAAGTAGTAAGTTCTTACTTTATGCAGATGACCTTAAATTTTATCGTGTAATTGGGAGTCCGAGGGACTGTCATGCTTTGCAGGACAATCTCAATGCTTTGGTGAGATTTTGCAATGATCATAGTATATATCTTAACTTGGATAAGTGCCTGTCGATTACCTTTACTAGAAATAAAAATACGTATAATTTTCATTACTCCATTAATAATAGTGATCTTAAATCAGTGCGAGAAATACGTGATCTGGGTGTTATAATGGACAGTAAGATGATTTTTAGCTCTCACATAGAACAGGTTGTTAATAAGTGTAATCGTTTTCTAGGATTTATTATAAGAAATAGTTTAAATTTTAATAACCCTCAAACTGTTCTAAACCTATATTACGCATTTATATTTGGTAAACTTAATTTTGCATTAGTTGTTTGGAACCCTCAGTACGCGGTTTATCAGCAGAGGCTGGAAAGAATTCTAAACAAATTTTTGCGATTCTTGTCGCGTAAGACAGACGTAGTTATTGTCAATGGCAATTATAAACCAATTCTAGAAAAATTTTCAATTATGACTCGGACTGGAAGACGGGTATTTTCCCATCTCATAATGGTTTATAAATTGGTGAATGGTCTTGTCGACTCGCCTATGCTTAGATTTAAGTTAATTTTTAATTTACCAGTTAGAGACTTAAGGCTCTAAAATATTTTTAATATACCGTTTAGAAACACAAATTCTGGCAAAAATTCTCCTCTTTGTAGAGCAACTCGTTCTTATATTGATTTTAATTTGAGCATGGAAGTGTTCGATATGTTTGCGGTTAGGTTTAAGAAATATGTCAAAGGTTTAAAGTAAACCTTTAGTATGAAGTATTATGTAACAATTGATTATTTTTTATAATTGTTTATTATATTATAATATTGTATATTAATTCCCACTAGCTAATACCAAGATGTGGATGCTTAGTGGACTAGTGTCTATTGTATCCCTATTTGCAATAAATTAATAAATAAATAAATATCTGCTTGGAATTGTTATTACCAATATGCAAGGATTTAGGAAATATTGCAAAAGGTAAGTCAAAAATCTTGAGCAATTTAGAAAAAGATATACTTATACTTATTATTACTGGAATTATAACAGGGTTTTTATTTCGAGACGAACCAACCCAAATATCTCTTTATTTTGAAGGAAATAACATTTAACAAGAAACATCAATTTTAATATCAAGAACGAAGTTTAATTACACATTTGATCGAATTTTACTATTGACACCTCCAGCCAACCTTACTTTGAAATGTCACATGGCACTACCTATCGAGTAATACAACGTTGCGGAAGATATTAAATTGGCTATCCAACCGTGCCCAGAGAAGTGAAATTGAGTTAAGTGGAAAAATGTAATGGCAATGCAACCAATTAATTTAGTTTAGACAAATTATTTTATTAAGTGTTCAAAATATGCACCGTAATTATCAAGATAATAACAACAAAAAATCAGTAAACAAGTTGCACACAAACATAGACACAAATAACATATTATTATCCCTAGTTTAAACTGATATTTTTGTAAAGTACTTTAACGTTATTGTAGGTATACCTACAAACAGCTTAAATATTACAAAAAAAAGACTTACCTAAATAAATACATGATTGTGTTAAAAGCAACGTAAATGTTAGGCGGGGATACAATTTTAAAATTATTTTAAGTAGCCTAGGTACTTATCTGAAGAACTGAATTTGGGCCGCTGGCTGACTTGCAAAGCAACACCATGCACTTGTTTTTCATCGCAGACTTACACTAAAAGGTACTGCACTATAATCTAAGTAAACCTAAACTATTTATAAAAGTCTAATCTAGTAATAAGTTTTTAACGAAAGTTCCACAAAGTACAATAAATAACTAAAAATCACTCAAAATAACGCTAAAAAATCTCACAATAAACACGCGAAATACTGTGTAAATAAAGAATTAAGTGACAACTGGCTCTGGACAATATAAGCGTTAAATATTAAAAAATCGTAGAAATCCGACGTGCTACGCATGATCAACAGTTCCGAAAAATCACGCATGCCGGGGAAATTTTTAGATCGGTCGGCAATTAGCTTTGTTTTTCTACTGGTGGGAGTTCAGTGGTCCAAGTTCATGCGACAAAGTGAATTGTTCATAAGAAAGAGCCCTCGAAATTAACCGCTACTACATCCTTATCACATGTCATGTCTCCCGCTGATTATCCTGAAAGAGTCGACTACGCAAATTGGTTTCTGCAACGATTAAGGCAAAATCATAGTTTCACTAGTATTGTTTTGTTCACGGACGAAGCCGGTTCACCCAGGATGGAGTAATAAATTGCCATAATTTGCATATCTGCCATGAAGAAAATCCTGATGCAACAGTATTCACAAAGCGCCAACAAAGGTTGGTTAGTAGGCGGGGATTATTGGGAAGCATCTCATTGGGCCGTTCTTTATTAAAGGCAGATTAAATGGTGCAATGTATTTGCATTTCTTGCAATAAAACTTAAACGGTTTATTAGAAAATGTGCCCTTAGAAACTAGAAATTAGATGTGGTATATGCACGACGGTGCACTGCCCCATTTTAGCAATTAAGTTCGTCAGCACGTATCAAATACTTTTGGTAATTGATGTATGGGTCGACGTTGGATTTCTTTTATGGAAGAAATTAAAGAGGCTTGTACATTCGACTCCAGTTCACACCATGGAAGATCTGAAGCAAGAATAACATACCATTTCACCGAAATTCGAGATGTTGTTTCCAAGTACAACGAGATAACATTCGTCGGCTAAGGAAATGTATAGAGGTACAAGGCGCCCATTTCGAAAATCTGCTGGAGTGAACAAGAAGAAGCACAACTTTCAAATTTTTAACATTCTTGCGTTTAAGTGATTTCCAAAGTGTCAACCCTTTCAATGGATCCTTTATGTGGCACACTTCGATTTGGTAATGTATCACAAAAATTCTTCTTGCATCCACACAATTACCGAGTGCTTGTCCATAGGTAAGATGCAATGTAAACATTAATGAGATGTAGAAACGACAAATTTTATTATCTTAATGCGAATAATTAGTTATGTTGTTATTCGATTAGTTACTGTTAGGTCAGTGCAGTTACAAAATTTTATATGGTATGCTGGGGTTTTTGTCTTTCTACTTATCATACTAGAAGTCCCCCCCAAATCCCCCCCATGTGCATTTTTTGCTTTCCTTAAAATTATCTCCGTTATGGTTAATTTTGCGGGAACAAGTGAAGAGGGGAAAAAGAAAGCCCATAAAATTTTACATAAGATGGCTATATTAAAACATAGTATTTGGAAACAGCAGCGTACCCCAGAGACTTAAAAAGTCAAATAATACTTTTAAAAGAATTACAAAACTTTATGTTTTGGACACTATTAATTTTTTTTTTCAATCCCTAAGATTAAACTAACATTTCAAATCTTTCTTAAATATAGGTTTTTAATACATTGGCATACTATTATGATTTAATATTTAATATGGGCTTTAAATTGTATTAATTAAAATTTAAGAATGCATGGAATAAATATAAATACCTATATATGGAACTTTCATAAAAAATCACTTAAGAAGTACGAATATAGAGTTAGATGAAAATACTAGACATTATCTTCCAGTAAAACATCCTCGTACTCCTGAAAATGCTTAGAACGGGATGTAACTTGAAAGACGGAAATATAGTACTTCCAGTTCAACCGGAAGTTGAGACTTTTGGGAAGATAATAAAAAAGTAAGATAGGAACATGTAACCCGTTTTGCTCCAAGACGTACCGTTTGAAAGCTAGAAGTTATCAAAGTTCAAAACTATTAGATTTGGACTTATAATGCACTTATTAAAAAATAAATTCAATTTTATATATAGTCACACAAGTTGACCAACCTGTAAGTATATAAAGTATATCCTTAGTTAATAAAGTTAATAATAACGTGAAATCTCGTTTCAAATTTCATTACGTAACAAAGTGGCATTTCAGCTCATTTTCCTAAAATTATATTTTTGTATAATGAAACGTACGCACTCTCATATTAATTTAAACAATTTAGTAAGGAATTTGATGGCTTTATTAAATATTAAGAGCACGTAGAACCTTCACGAAGGTTTTATTGATTTAAATGTTTTCAGCAAATGTTTAGATTATAATTTAGAGCCAAAATATGTCGGTGTTTTGCGACACATTCCTGATTATCCAATTATGCCAAAGTAAAAGCAAATTAATGAAAAATTATTAATACTAATCAATTACGTAGTAGTCAAGATAAATAAAATTATGTATGTTTTGATTTAACACCCTCACCCTTATAAAAATATACAAGTAAAAGTAAAATTAAATAGATTTTGATTTCCGAAATGAGATCGTTTTGCTTAATAAATAATGTCCGACGACTTGTACTTTTTTTTATAGCCTATGTACTTCTCTTTTTTACTTTGTTAATAATAGATTTTTCTTTTTACCAAACATTCCAGTGTTAAATAATTTTCGGAGTTAAAACTGAAACTAGAACTGGAACTAATGGATTGGATTGGATTGCAAATTTTTGGCAACAATAATAGGACGATTATAGGGGGCGACTTCAATGCAAAGCATACTATTTGGGGTTGCAGAGATACCAGTCAGAGGAATCGCCCCCTATATAATTCTTCAGAAATTCTAAATTACCACATTTTACCGCCTGAAGACCACACCCACATGTTTGGGCGCGGTCTTTCGGATATATTGGACATATTCGTGATAAAAAAACTCTATACAAATTTCACAACCCACGGCCATCTGTGATCTAAGCTCTGATCATGTGCCGGTAATAATGGAAGTTGGTAATCCTCTTGAAAGAGGCCGAGGTTTCGTAACTCTGACCTCCACAAACTGGCACAGGTACAATGGTCTATTAAAAAATGCCGAGACACTACAACCAATACGAAACTCGGTAGACATAGAAAACGCTGTGAGCAAGATCACAGATGACCTTAACATGGCTTTAGCTCAGGTATCTATCATGAAAGTGTCCGTATATTCGCAATACGGAGCTGTAACTGACAAAACTAAAAAACGTATTAGAATAAAAAATAGTTTAAAAAACAGGGCATTTAGGACTGGGGATCCTTAAATCAAAGCCGAGGATAATCGCGAAACCGAGGCGATCAGACAAATGCTCATCGAACGTCAATCGAACCTGTGGGATGACAGAGTTCAAAGTCTGGGCATCGAGGATAATTCCATTTTCAAGATGGCGACAGCTTTAATTAAAGGTGCAAAAAACACAATGTCATGTCTCAAAAACCAGCAGACAGGTCTGATTTTGACAGATGTTAAGGGCAAAGTTGAATTGCTCGCAGATAAATTCTGCGAGCAATTCAGCGAAAATCCAAAAACAGACCCACATAGAGATTAGAAGGTCTCCAGAACTGTTCAAATTTTTAAATCAATGAACCATCCGATTCAGAACTTCCCAGAGGTGACGCTAAACGAAGTCGAATCAATAACAAGTGTTGTGAACCTCAGAAAAGCCCCGGGTTTCGACGGTATCAAAAATACGGCGTTGCGAAACCTACCCGACAGAACTTTGGGGAATATTGTAAGCTTATCCCAGGCGATAATAAAAGAAGGCCATTTCCCATGTGCCTGGAAGCACGCAGAAGTAATCTTGATACACAAGGAAGGAGAAGACCCAACTCCTGCAGTGAGCTATAGACCGATCAGGCAACTCTATAGTTTGGGAAAAATCATCGAAAAATTGATTTTGTCTCCTTTAAGTAACTCTGGGTTTAAGCGCAATGTTCTGCCTAATGAACAGTTCGGTTTTCGAGCCGAACATTGCATAGTTAGGCAGACAACGAGACTCACATCAAATATTATGAAGGGTTTTAACAGAACGATGCACACGGGGGCGGTTTTCGATGATGTCAGTAAGGCTCTTGACAAGGTATGGCTCGAAGCTCCAAACTATCTCGTCAAGATTGTGACTTCATTTCTTGAAAATAGAAGTTTTGCAGTTTTTTTCGGAACGCGCGCTTTCTTTGATAAAACGCATCAGGGCTGGAGTGCCGAAAGGCTGACCTCTATCTCCGATGCAATATATACACTCACGATATACCGAAAGATAGACAAAATGAGCTCTATTTATTTGCCGACGATACTGTAATTACTGCGAAATCAAAACAAGCCTCACTTGCTTCTTAGAAAGTTTTATATTAGACAGCCAGAAGTAAAAAGCTTCACACCATTGGTAAAGAGCTTACTCTGCCAGCTGCAATTGAGATTGTACAAACTATGTTTGGAGATAGTTTTGCCAAACTATTGCAGTCCATACCTCTATCAAATGGTACTGTTGCCGAATTGGTGATATAGCTGAAGATATACAGCATCACCTTTTCGAGAAGTTGCCAGACAAATTTTTTTCAATTTAACTTAATGAGGCAACAGTTAGCAATAAAGACGCCCATTTAATTGTCTATCTTCGATTTTGTGATGGTATATCATCAGTAGAAGAACTACTATTCTGCAAGCCAATAGAAACCAAAGCAACAGCAATTGCATTATTTGCTATCTTAAAGGATTTTCTAAGCGAGGCAAACATAGAGTGGAAAAATTGCGTCGGAATATGCATCGATGATGCTCGTACAATTTCTGGAAATTTTCAAAGTGTACAAGCACTTGTGAAACAAAAATCTCCACAGTATACCTAAATACATTGCATGATCCATAGAGAAGCTCTGGCTTCCAAATAAATGAGTCCTGGTCTGAATGTTGTGCTAACGACGGTGGTAATTGTAGTAAATTATATAAAAATAAGGCCCCTAAGTCAAGAATCTTTTCTGCACTTTGTGAAGACATGGGTGCAGTACATTCAGCGTTACTATTTTATTGCGAGGCATGATTCTTATCACGTGGGACATTTCTGCAACGTGTTTATGATTTAAAAGATGAAGCCGAGAAGTTCCGAGATGATTTATTTGTGATGAAATTGAGCTACTTGGTCGACATATTCGAGAAATTAAATACTTTGAATCTTCAACTCCAAGGAACAAACACAGATATGTTGGATACGAGTGATAAAGTTAATGATTTTTGTAGAAAACTGGAATTGTGTAGTAGAAATGTAAAGCAAAAAAAAAACTAGAAATGTGGATGAATATGTTAAAACTTACAAGGCTGAAGAACAACACTTGAAAGTTGTTTTTGTAATCACAAATCATTTAACCATGCTGGCAAAGAGTTTCCAAAAGTATTTGCTGACTTTAACTTGATAGCAAGTTACGAGTGGGTTAGGGACCCATTTCAAAATACTCCCGAAGGTCTCTCAACCGCCGAAAAATAAATCTTTCTAGACTTCACGGCAAGTGGCGAAATCAAAAACAATTTAGTAATAAATTACTTTTTGAATTTTGGACAGGGTTAGATGATGACTTTTCTGCACTGATAACAAGAGCATTTCGTACACTATTACCATTTTGAACATTCTACCTTTGCGAAACCGGATTTTAAAGACAAAATAGAAATCTCAGTTAAATATAGAAAAAGAACTTAGAGTATCAATTTCTAATATTACACCCCCTTTCGAAACACTTTGCTCTGCAAGAGAGGCCCAAGGGGGGTCTAGGACTATTCAGCGCAAGCGTTTTAGCGCCGCCGTTTCAACGCCGCCGTTTCATCGCTAGGACATTTCAGCGCCGGCCCATTTCAGCGCTAAATTATTTCTCAAGATTTTATTATTAAATATTTATAATAAAAATGATCTAAATAGAATTTATTAAATAAAATTAAAAATAGATAAAATATTGGTAATACAAACTAAAAAAAAAACAATAACTAAAATTTGTTTAATAAATAAAATTTATTAAATAAAACTACAAAAAGATACAATATTGGTACTACAAACTAATAACATTTTTAATACAATATATACAATTAATTAATCAGTCATTTGGTAATTGTGAATAATTGAACTAAAAATTGCAGCTTCCATTATAAAGGTTAGATTGTTAAACCTTTTTAAATAAGCTATATATAATATTTTGACGTATAAGTCAACTACCTTTGAAATAACTTCAAGTAATAACCATGGTTATGAGAGATGGTAAATATTATCATAAAATTATTAACCTTTAAAAATATTAAAAAATTTTGGCGCTTAAATGAACGGCGCTAAAAAGGGCAACGCTAAAACGTCCTGGCGGTGAAACGGCGGCGCAGAAGCGGCAGTGCCCGCCCAAGGGACTCACTAATAAGTTAATTATTAAATAGATGCAGTGTGCAGTACTGATACAATTCTTTTAGTAAACTAAATACATTTTTTTCTTGATATGATGCTCGCACCCCCCCATTTTGTTTTAGCATACCCTACAGGTTGAAAAACGGTAAATTAGGTTGGTAGTTAAAAAGAAAAATAAATATCTATTTTTATCAAAAAGAAAGATGCGGTCCCTGAATTATTTTTGGGTCTTTTTAGCTTTATTTCGGACAAACCAATGACCTAGTGTATTTTTAAACGAAATGCAGTAACTTACTTTTCTCTTTAAAACCCCTATATACCCTCGGCTCCTTTTGAATTTCCATCTCATCCCTTAGGACCCTTTTTTGTATTTTTACACAGTAAGAAAATATTGAGCCTGTTAGGGATAAAATAATAAAACAGTGTCCTTTTAGTTATTTTTCCATTATGTTCAAGAACAAAAGGCACTTCGTTATTAAGTTTGAGAATTTCGTCACACATTTTTCGACTTTATTAGATTTTAAGGCAACAAGAGAGCTTAACTGTGAATTTATCGTTTCTGGGGGTTTCAACGTTATTGTTAATAAAATAATGTTTCAATTTAATAACTGAGGTAAATGACTCGCTTTCAGCTCCCATGTCATCAATTGTTTACAATTAATTTATTGAGTTTAGTACTTTTAACAAACTAGACTTGTTAAAAGACGGGGCCAATGTTTAATTATTGTACATTCAGGGGCAAAAATATAATATAACACAAAAATCTGCTTTATTATCTTTAATGATTAAAGGGTTGGCGAGCGGCTATATCTCAAAAAGTATTGGACATACATTTTCAGGATATTTTTTATAGGTAAAGAAGCGAAATAAAATTAAAAATTTTAATTATTTCACAAATTTCCCCTTTAAGGTAATGTCTTGATAGCAGGAATAGAAAACTTATCCACTTTTACAACTGTTTGGACATAATTTTTTTTTCGTAGCTCCGATAATAAGGATGGAGGAAGCTTTTGAAAAGCTTATCTTTTTTTTCTTATGATAAGGCACAGTACTGCAGGATTAATCCTTTATGGCGCTCTGCGAGCAGTGCGTGTGCGCAGAAATCGATTCACGTCGGTATTGAACCTTTAGAGATTATACTCGTTGAGGAACACGGCCTCAGGGAGGGAGGTCGTTTCAGAGTAATGACGTTCTCCAGATGAAAGAATTTTTAAACAGTGTCGTTCGAAGGACATTAAGTTAAACCACGTACGGGTGGGCTGCAGTGGTCGTCGTGTATTTCTACCATGCACCGTTCTGGGTGGAATCAAGCGGGCAACCTCAGTTGAGCAATTGCTATGAAAATAGTTATGAATTAGACTCAAGTCGCCAACCTGCCTTCGATGTTCGAGGCTTTCTAGGTTGTTTGTCAGATCATGGTTGCCGATCAAGCGAATTGCTCTTCTTTGAATGGAATCCAACAATCTTAGGGTATGTTTAAGAGTAGAGCCCCAAATATGCGAACAGTACTCGAGCGATGGTCTAATTTGGGCTATATACAGGGTGAGTCGGGAGGAATGGTCCCAAGTCTAAGGGTGTAATCTATGCATCAAAATAATAAGAAAAGCTGAAATGTTGTTATCCAATATTCGTTTGTTTTTAAGTTATAAGGCAAAAACAAAATATTGCATTAATTTAGCTTTCCTGTAATATTTAGACCAAAGGTTTACAGGGGTTTGGATTGGTCGCGGTGGTCCGATTAGTTGGCCTCCTAGATCACCAGACCTCACGCCGTTGGGACTACAATTTATGGGGTTGGTTAAAAACTGAGGTTTACAAAGTAAAAGTAGATACTAGGGATGCATTAATTAGATGCATTAGAAATGCTGTACTCAATATTAAAGAAATGCACTAATCAATTAGAAGATCCACGCGCGCCCTTCATAAACGAAGCAGGAAATGTTTGAAAGTCAATGGCGGTATTTCTTAAAATTTACTAAACCAATGATTTATTTAAAACAATGTTAATGTTGGATATTTTGGTTTAACAATATTATTATTTTATTTTACGCTGTATTTGAACACAAATGAATATTGGATAACAACATTTGAGTTTTTTCTTATTATTTGATGCATAGATTACACCCTTAAAGTTAGGCCCATTCCTCCCGACTTACCATGTAGAGCATAAAGATTTGTTTAGGTATATAAAGGTTCTTAGTTCGGAATAGTATTCCAAGCTTCTGCAAGGCTCCCTTCGCAATGGCGCCACGTGACTATGCCAAGACATGTGACTATCCAAAGTGACGGCCAATGAAACTATATCCGGTTCTTCAGAATCAACTTTTTTAGAAAAAACTGCCTCCTGGGTTTTTTTAGCGTTACATTCTACTTGGTTACTGTCACCCCAAGACAGAATTTCTTCCAGGTCTTTGTCGAGATGTTAGACCTCTTGCCCTCTTGCTGCCTATAGAGGTGTGCATTGGCAGTCGATGTCCGAGCATCCAAACAAAAGATGAAACAAGTGTGCTGTCATCAGCAAAGCCATATATAGGATTTTTATGAGAAACAAACCAGAAGCTCTGCTTACGCACGGCGCGAGACATCACACTCCACAAGCCAAGCGCGTCAAATCACAGTCCGTCTAATGGCGGCTTAACTGTGTTCTTGCTTTTTATTGCCGTTTGTAGATAAAAAATATGATATTTGTGTTAACAGTATTTTTAACACTTATGTCATAAATATCTATTGAAGGCTTAAGAGGCGCCACAAGATTAAAATTTCTTGCAGTTCGCACTAAAATTACAAAATCGTTCAGAAAATGTAATAAAAGAAATGCCAAATAAATGACCCCAATATTTTTGTCTTAACATGGTTCGTAAAATAGAAAACGAATAGTTCATTTAAAATTTTTCATAAATATTAAAGCAGCAAACTATAAAATATATAAAAAAACGTAAAAAAAACATGAAAATTATTTAACGCATTAAAAGTATTAACTAAAATTATTTAATTAAAAAGCTTTTTTCTTGCTTTTAGTTGTGCAAATCAAGAGATTCTATTTGATACATCTATTTTGTGAGCAATTTGTTTTTTTATTACAATAAGTGCTAGGTTTGATAACCTTTGTTCTTCCATTGTATTTCTAAGAAATTTTGTGAAAGATCTTTCTGCTTAAGCCACCGAAACAGGAATAGTAAGAAAAATGTTGCATAGAGACAGAATCTCAATTAATGGATTAATGATAATAACTGATACGTTATACACAAAAAGTAGTTTGGCCTTATCTTTAAATGGAATATATACTGTACCTTTGGGGAAGATCAGTATCTTTAAGCTGTGATTCTGTGATAAAGCATTACCAATTTAATAATAATTTAGTATTTTATTACTTTTGGAATTGTCGAATTACAATGAATTTTTAATTTTTACTATTAAGAGCCTTCTGGGGTTCTTGGCCCCTTTGGGATCTCAGGCCTGTTCTTTGCAACATCGATAATTACGCCACTGATGTGTAGTTTACTTATGATTGTTTTTATGTGTTTTTCAAAACATGCCTAACGCACATTATTTTTATTTCATAAAACTTTATTTAAGTTTGGAATCATGAGATTACTTTGAAAATAGTGATTTGGGTTTTTTTAACGAGTTGTCAAACTATTCCATTTAAAATTAAATATAACGATAGTAGAAAATGTAAATCTAATTGTTTTTTTACAGTTATCAACCTAAATCGTGCTACAACAAAGCTCAAATAAAAAATAATTTATTCAATTTCCATTCCGTAAAATGGTGAATACTTTATTTATCTGAACTCTTCACTGTTTAGCTAACCAACCAACGCAGCGGTTTAAATATTTTTAAAAAAATTCTTCTAATCACCTTTAAAATGATGGTATACCATAGTCGAAGACTAAAGTTTGTTAAAACTCTGGCATATTTAATTTGTATCTGAGAAACAGCTTCAGGAAACCCATGTTTTCCAATAAAAAATTTAAAAAAATCTTTATTCTCGTATTCACGATTATTTATCAGAAAGAAAGAATTAAAGTAATATTTTTTGAATTCTTAATATTTTTTTCCAATCATAAAATGCCCCAAAGTCGCTTATAAATTTTATAATTAATATTTTTCGTATAAATCGGGTCTTTGTTTGATTTCATTCGCGAACAAGTTTTTATTTGGCAACCTTTTCATTTATTATCAAATGGCATCTTTAATTATAAATTATTTTATATCTCTTAAAATTTTCATAAAGAAAAAATCATTCAATCATGAAAGCAATATTAAAGAATATAGAGTGTGTACAGTGTACAGTGTACAGGGTGATTGTTTATATTTTACTGGATGGATAATATCTCGGTTAATATTGGTCTTACAAATAAGTTTAAATTAGGAATTTTCAAGTATTTTTTTTGGTGTTCAGAAACCGTTATCAGAAAAAAACAAAAAAGCATCAGAAACTTAAGATTTTTAAGTTACTTGGTATTTTTTAAATGAAATATCCTGTATGTCATATTTTTAGTCGCTAGATATTGTTCTCCTGAGCTCAAATATATATAGGTTTTTATGGTTATTTTTGTTAATTTTCGAGAAAAATTGAAAAATTAATACTTGACGCGTCAAGAATATGGACGAATTTATCGTAACAGAAGAACTCCTAGTAAGACAACATTTGTTAACTTATATAAGCGTTTTAGAAATACCTGTTCGTTGAAGCGAAAACCCAAAATGGTTCGACTAAATGAACATCAAGAATTAGATATACTTCTATATTTTTAAGATAATATACTGGGTGATTGATAGTGGATGGCCTATTAGACGTTTTGGACGAACTAACCAACGGATCACTTTGAAAATTTGGTTACATGCATAAGTGGACGTGTTCTCTCCTTTAAAAATATTTTTAACTAAGCAGTGTTGCCGGTTCTACTAAAAAATACTAGCTACTTTGATATTTTAATTTAAAATTAATTTTTTTTTACAATCCCTATTAATTTCTTAATAACTTCTCTTTATATTTTCCTATACCTATCTGTCATCGTTTTCGAGATAATAATTAATTTCTTTATTTTTTTTCGCAAAACATGACCTTTAGAAACTGCCGATATTTTTGACTTCGTGACAGATTAGAACATGGAAATGTGGTGGAAAGTTAAGTAATATCCAAAGACATATTACTTTGTATCGATATCTTAATTATCATAGTACAGGGTGTTTCAAAAATGCAAATATTTTCATGATTTGGAAAAATTATCAAAATTATACTTTTGTTAATGGAACACCCTGTATTTTATCTCTGATCCTAAAAGCTGTTAAAATTTTCTATCTTTCTATGTATCATATTCCTATACCCATCTAGAATAGTTTTTGACTTAGGAGCATTTATTTGACAAATTTAATTCTTACAATGAACAACAAGAAATTTAAACGAATTCAAAGCAATTGAGTACATTTTTAAAATCTTAAGAATACTTAACCAAATTAAGTTGTTGCATACAGGGCGACATACAAATAATTTTCCTTTCACTTTTTACAAAACTACTAAAAAATACCTAATTAATTTTTAATAAATGTTCAAAATGTTGCCCGTTGACATCTAAGCATTTTAGAATTCGAGTATTGACACCATTTGAAGTAGTTAGTCTAAGTTCATCAGCATCTAAACTTTGAAAAGCGCGATTCATCCGATCTTCCAACTCTTCCCTTGAATTAACTGGTGTTTTGTAGACAATTTCTTTGATAGTACCCCAAAGGTAAAAATCCAAAGGCGTCAAGTCTGGGGACCTTGCAGGCCAATTCCAAGGTCCTAAACGCCTAAACCAGCGATCTTCAAAAATTATCCGTATTTCCGCACTTACTTCGGCAATGCAATGTGCGGGAGCCCCGTCAAGTTGATACCAGCTACTGCGATACTGAGCAAGAGGATGATTGTCCACGAAATTTTCAACAAACGTAGTTAAAATTTCTAAGTATTTTCTGGAAGTTAAGTTTTCATCATACATCAAATATCGTGTCGTCCATCATTAAACAGAAAACATTAAATCCAAATTTTTCTTGAAATGCTGAATCTCTTGTAACATGAGGATTTTGTTCTGCCCAATAATGAATATTTTTCCTATTAAAAATTCCTTCGCGAGAAAATTTGGATTCATCACTCCAAATAATTTTCTGAAAGAATTGTGGGTCTTCCTGAATATGAACTATTAAGCTTTCGCAAAACAAAACTCTTTGTGGAAAGTCCTCTGGCTTAAGAAATTGAACTTTGGTAAACTTATAATCATGCATATTATGTTTGGACAATATTTCTTGTACACAATAATAGGTTAAACCCAAATCTTCTTTGGCACATCTTATCGAAGACTGTGAATATGCATGAAAATAGGCCAAAACATTTATTTCATTTTCCTCGTTGGACGTTACAGGTCTGGGTAAATTTCTAGTAACTTTCAACGACGATCCAAAATTTTGAAAGTTGCTTTGAATTCGTTTAAATTTCTTGTTGTTGATTGATGGCAAATTTCGATACATTTCGTTGAATCTTCTGCAAGTACGGCTAATTATCTTATCACACTGACCATGTAAAACAAATAAATTCATAAGTAGGTACTGTATTTGAATAGTTGTTGTTTTCTTCCATTTTTCTTAAAACTTTAAAATAGACTTGTTAAATAAACTAACTGACAAATAAACCAAATGAATAATAGCAGAATGTCAACCATTTCAAAACAAGAGTTTTCATAGGCTACTTGTTAAATTCGACTAAAAAGTCATAACAATTGTTATCTGTAAGAATTAAATTTGTCAAATAAATGCTCCTAAGTCAAAAACTATTCCAGATGGGTATAGGAACATGATTCATAGAAAGATAGAAAATTTTAACAGCTTTTAGGATCAGAGATAAAATACAGGAGGGTGTTCCATTAAAAAAAGTATAATTTTGATAATTTTTCCAAATCATCAAAATATTTGCATTTTTGAAACACCCTGTACTATAATAATTAAGATATCGATACAAAGTAATATGTCTTTGGATATTACTTAACTTTCCACCAAATTTCCATGTTCTAATCTGTCACGAAGTCAAAAATATCGGCAGTTGTTAAAGGTCATGTTTTGCGAAAAAAAAGAAAGAAATTAATTATTATCTCGAAAACGATGACAGATAGGTATAGGAAAATATTAAGAGAAGTTATTAAGAAATTAATAAGGATTGTAAAAAAAAATTAGTATACAGGGTATTCCATTTAAAATATCAAAGTAGCTAGTACTTTTTAATAGAACCGGCAACACTGCATAGTTAAAAATATTTTTAAAGGAGAGAGCACGTCCACTTATGCATGCAACCAAATTTTCAAAGTGATCCGTTGGTTAGTTCGTCCAAAACGTCTAATAGGCCATCCACTATCAATCACCCTGTATTTAAGACATCCTTTGTGTAAAATTGTAAATAGGGGCCATTTTAAACAACTACCTTAATGTGTAGTTAATAATTAAATTAGACTGAATTTCTTAGTTTTATTATTATTATCCATGGCTACTTTAATAAAAACAAATCAGCATGGTCGTATAGCCCTCCACTGCTGCCTTATTATTAACAAAAATAACGATAATAACCTATATATATTGTGACAACAATTATTTTGTGGTTATAATTTATTAACGTCAATAACTGTCTATCACAATACCTAGGTAGTATTCAGTGGAGATTCACTCATAAATAAGTCAATTTTAACTTTGACAATTTCTTTTATTTATAAATCCAATATTCAGTCCACATGGATAAAATAAACAAAAAGAAATCCTTCTTCCAATCTTGGCCTTTTCAAAATGACTCCAATCTGTTCGTTGGTCCAGTCACTGAATGTATATCTTCTAATTCCTGTGGGTTCAGAACCAATATTGTGTCTGGTAAAGTATAGCTTGTGAGTTCTCTGTAGTCAAAATAAAATAAAGTTTTGTTGTTAAGGAATGTAAATCTAATAGCAATAATTAAATAAATCTCTACTATGATAAAGAATCGCACCCAGGTCAGGTCGCAGTGTACGATCTTTTATAGCCGAGAATAAAATAGGGCTCCGCTGTTATGGGATATAAATCCAACAGCAAGAATTAGATAAAATAGAATCTCTACTATTATAAAGTATCGCACCCAGGTCAGGTCGCAGTGTACGATCTTTTATAGCCGAGAATAAAATGGGGCTCCGCTGTTATGGGATATAAATCCAACAGCAAGAATTAGATAAAATAGAATCTCTACTATTATAAAGTATCGCACCCAGGTCAGGTCGCAGTGTACGATCTTTTATAGCCGAGAATAAAATAGGGCTCCGCTGTTATGGGATATAAATCCAACAGCAAGAATTAGATAAAATAGAATCTCTACTATTATAAAGAATCGCACCCAGGTCAGGTCGCAGTGTACGATCTTTTATAGTCAAGAAAGAAATGGGACTCCGCTGTTATGGGGTACAAACCCAACAGCAAGAATTAAATAAAGATATTTCTACTATGAAGGAGAATCAATCCACAATTATTGTGTCTAGTAATGCACAGCTTGTGAGTTCTCTATAGCCGAAATAAAATAGGGCTCCGCTGTTATGGGGTACAAACCCAACAGCAAGAATTAAATAAAGATATTTCTACTATGAAGGAGAATCAATTCACAATTATTGTGTCTAGTAATGCACAGCTTGTGAGTTCTCTATAGCCGAAATAAAATAGGGCTCCGCTGTTATGGGGTACAAACCCAACAGCAAGAATTAAATAAAGATATTTCTACTATGAAGGAGAATCAATTCACAATTATTGTGTCTAGTAATGCACAGCTTGTGAGTTCTCTATAGCCGAAATAAAATAGGGCTCCGCTGTTATGGGGTACAAACCCAACAGCAAGAATTAAATGAAATAGAATCTCTACTATTATAAAGAATCGCACCCAGGTCAGGTCGCAGTGTACGATCTTTTATAGCCGAGAATAAAATAGGATTCCGCTGTTATTGGGGTACAAACCCAACAGCCAGAATTAAATAAAATAGAATCTCTACTATTATAAAGAATCGCACCCAGGTCAGGTCGCAGTGTACGATCTTTTATAGCCGAGAATAAAATAGGGCTCCGCTGTTATGGGATATAAATCCAACAGCAGGAAATAACGAATTTTTATACTCGTTAACCCTAAATAAATAACCTTTCAGGATCTCACCTTTCAGGATACTTCAAGTTCTTGCTTCTCTGAAAGCTGGAGCTCGAATGAATCTTCCATCGCGCTGCATCTCCTTTTATACTCGTCGGTTGCTATCAAAATTGTTTGTTATACAGGAGGACCAGGAAAGATTGGATTTCTACATGAATTTGTCAGAAATGACGTTTTGTCAAAAGGTTAACAGATTAGGTTACATTTTCCTTACGAGGAAAAAGAAAACTATGAACGAATTATTAATCGTCAGAAGTGACATTGTGTCAAAAGGTTAACAGATTATGTTACGTGTTCCTTACGAGGAAAAAGAAAATTATGAACGAATACGAATAAAAAATAAAAGATTTGGGAGTATCGTTACAATACCCTCTCGGAAACGATAAAAAAAAATTAATTTTAATAACAATTAAATTTTTTTTTGAAAGAATAAATTATTGTTTAACATGTGCTATTTTTAAATCTTTTATATGAACGTGTTTGATCTCTTGATTTTGTTGATTTTGCAGGTTATATATGTTTGGTGAAATAACTTTTGATATAATAAAAGGTCCAGCGAATTTCGGAACTAATTTGGATGCAAAACCTCTAGCTCCTGATGACAAATAATGTTCTCTTTTCATAACGTTATCCCCAACTTTAAACTGAAAATGTCTTCTTTTAAGATTATAATAATGACTTTGTTTTCCAAATGATCTTTCCAAGTTTAGACGAACAAATTCGAAAATTTCTTTCATTTTAGATAAATTTAACCCACGATTTCTAATATCTTCCTGACTGTTTGGTTCTATATTATCTTCATTCCTATATATTCCCTTAGGTAGCTCCAGTTCTCTTCCAAAATTTAGGAATGCTGGACTGTACCCAGTAGATTCATGTACTACTGAGTTAAGAGCGAAATTAAGTTCGGGTATAAACTGATCCCATTTTCGATGATCCTCTTCACAATATTGAGAAATAACGGTCCTAATATCTCTATTTCTTCTTTCAACTGGATTTGCTTGAGGAGTATAAAGACTTGTTTTGTGATGTCGAATAGATAAAGTTGACAAAAATTTTATAAATTTCTTACTGCTAAATTGTGTGCCGTTATCTGTAATTATAACTTTTGGACAACCGAAAGATGAAAGAATCCTATCTCTAAAAACTTGACAAACTTTTTCAGTAGTTGCTTTTCTCAACGGTTGAACTTCAGTCCATTTCGTAAAACGGTCTTGAAATACGATTACGTAACTATTTCCTCTAATGGATCTTGGTAAAGGTCCTATTAGATCTGTACTGACTGTATCCCAGGGTCCATTTGTTGGCGAAATAGACATCAATCCCGCAGTTTGTTGCTGCGACTGTTTATACCGCTGACAAGTTAGACAATTTCTGACATATTCAGAAATATTTCTGAACATTCCTGGCCAATAATACCTCTTCGCAATTCTTGAGATTGTCTTTGCTATTCCCATATGTCCTGCAGTAGGTTCATTATGATTTTCTTTCAAAACATTTGTTCTTAAATTTTCAGGTACACATAATTTCCATGGATTAGTTAATTCAGGTTCAGTAAAATCGGTTCTTTCAAAAAAATGTTTATATAATTTACCATTCTTTATTTTTAAATCAGGATAATTTTCTGGATTTTGTTGAACTTCGGTCATTTTTTTAATATACCAGTTACCCGCTACTTCTTCAGTTAAACAAACATCGAGCGGTGATCTTGATAAAGCATCTGCTAATTTATTAAGAACACCCTTTTTATATTTAATATCAAAAGAATATTGTTGTAGATCAATCACCCATCTAGCTAATCTTCCTGTAGGATTCTTAAGAGATTGTAACCACTTCAATGATTGATGATCTGTTTCAACGGTAAAATGATACCCTTCTAAATA
This sequence comes from Polydrusus tereticollis, assembly GCA_963920685.1. Classification (NCBI taxonomy): domain Eukaryota; kingdom Metazoa; phylum Arthropoda; class Insecta; order Coleoptera; family Curculionidae; genus Polydrusus; species Polydrusus tereticollis. The sequence continues at coordinate 79,562,604 of OY987329.1, read as the reverse complement.
TGAACGCATTTTCTGGATTCCCCAAACAATTGCAAGACATTCTTTTTCTGTAACTGAATAATTTTTCTCTGGATTTGACAACGTACGACTGGCATAAGCAATAACTCTGTCATTTCCGTTTTGTTTTTGAATCAAAGCTGCTCCGATTCCATCTTGTGAAGCATCAGTTTGGAGTGTGAATTGTAAATTAAAATCAGGACAAGCCAAAATAGGAGCTTCTGTTAAAACATTCTTGAGTTTTTCAAATGCTTCCTGTTGTTCTTCTTTCCATTCCCATTTCCTTTTCTTTTGTAATAATTTTGTTAATGGCGAGACCAATTTAGAATAATTCGGGATAAAACGCCTGTACCATGACGTTACTCCAACGAAACTACGAATTCCCCGAATATTCTTTGGCTCTTTCATATTTTGAATTGCACTAACTTTATCGGGATCAGTACTAATACCTTCTTCTGATACATAATGTCCCAAATATTTTAAACTTTTAAAAGAATTTACATTTTTCTGGATTAATTTTTAAATTCGCATTCCGTAATCTTCGAAGAACTTCTTTAACATTTCCCATATGTTCTTCAAAATTTCTTCCCAAAATTATAATATCATCTAAATAAACAAAAGCTTTTGAATCTAAATCTGGTCCAACGATCGAGTCAAGTAAACGTTGAAAAGTAGCACCTGCTGAGTGTAAACCAAAAGGCATTACTCGAAACTGAAATAATCCTCTTTCAGGTACTGTAAAAGCTGTTATTTGTTTACTATCTTCAGAAAGTGGGACTTGCCAATAGCCTTGTTTCAAATCCAAACTTGTAAAATATTGTGAACCACGTAGTTTGTCCAAAATGGCTTGAATAAATGGTAAAGGATATGCATCTTTTTGAGAAACTTCATTTATTTTTCGAAAATCAATGCAAAATCTAGGTTTTCCATCATCTTTCTTCACTATAACTACTGGCGAACTCCATGGACTATTTGAAGGTTCTATAATGCCATCATTAAGCATTTTGTTAACTTCTTCATTAATTATGGCTTGCATTGCAGGATTTTGTGGACGATATCTTTGTTTAATTGGTTTATTATTAGTAATATAAATTGTATGTTCTGTCAATCGGCAAGGTCCTTTAACTTCATTAAATTTTGATAATTCCTTGTTTAAAAATTCTTGAATTTTAGTTTCTTCATCTTGTACTATATTTTCCTCTACTACACAAGTGTCAATTATATTTACATTATCAGAATTCTCTAACCAAACGATCTTCTTTAAAACGGGATCTATTAATATTTTTCTTTTACTAAGGAAGTCAAGACCTAGTAAGACGGAAAAATTCATACCTTGTAAACACCAAAAATTCTCCGAATCTTCTTGATTTTCATACTTAAAGGGAATGGTAAATACTTCAAAAATTTGAGTAATTTCTCCGTTAGCAACTCTTATAAAATTATTACAATTTCTTATCTCGAAATTCAATTCTTTACATAATTTGGCAACATTTTCATTTATAAAAGATTTAGTTGATCCTGTGTCAACAACTGCTTTGAACATAACATCTCCAATAACTATGGAAACATAAATTAACGTAGAATTTTGAGAAACATTTTCTTCTGATACAGGACAAACATTCACATTAGACGCGTTAACTTCCTGGCTCTCAGAGGTTAAACTTGTAGAAGGATAGTGAAACCTCAAAGAAAGACTATCCTTTGACTGACAAATATCTTCTTCACGTCGCCCCACCGTAGTAGTATTAACTTGATTAGAATTATTAGACATACTTTTCTGATATGTATTTTGAGGAAGAGTAGCTTGATTTCTATTATTGTGAAAATTTCCTTGTACATTCCTATTTCTTCGACAATTACAATCTTTAGTCAAAATACCTATACGGTGACAGTTGTAACATTCAATTTTTCTTTCATAATTATTATTTCTTGGTGATTCAAACCTACGGTTATTGTTATAATTTTCGTTTCTGCTCACATTGAAATTCTTTCTTCTATTAACTTGGTTCTCCTCATTTTTAATTTTTTCGAAATTTTCTGTTAATTTTATTAAATCCTGAACACTTTTGATATCGTCTTTTCTAATATAGTATTTATATTCTGGTTTTAAATTTCTATACATTATACTTAATTTCCTTAGTTCAGGAAAGGCTCCATGACGGGCAAACAATGTTTGAATTTCTAAAACATATTGCCGTCCCGTTTCATATTCTTTCTGTTTTCTGTCCAGAATTTCTTCTTCCAGTTCATCCATATAATCTGATTTGAAAAAGAAAGATTTAAAATCTTCTTCAAAAGTATACCAACAATCCCAGGGATATTTACTCATTTCAAACCATTGATATGCTTGATCTCGTAAAAGTTCTGGCATTGCACTCAATATTATTTCGTCTGGAATTAAATATTCATTTTTCAAAATTTTTAATCTGTTAATGAATAAAGGTGCTTCGTCGAAAGATTTACCATTAAAAAATATGCCCCATCTTCTGACTTGGTTCAACATATCTCTTCTCTTTTCTGAATTATTATGTTGAAAAGTATTATTTATTTGTTCTGGAAGAAGTTAATAAATTTTTGTTTATAAACATCTAAATACTTTCGTCGTAATTCTTCAAGTGTCCCTTCACTGTTTATACCCCATTTATTTAGATCCTCAACCAAAATATTTCTCTTTAGTTTAGAAATCCATGACAAACGAGGATCTTCAACTTCTGGTAATTGAGATTCTTCTGATATTTCTTCTGGTTCTATTGGGGCAGAACGACGATTACGATTTCGGTTCGGCATTATTAATTATTATTTAATAAAAAATGTATCTTCTTTCGAAAATCTTAAAATCTTTTCACCTTCTTTCTAAGATTCTCTTGGTCCCTTTTCTCAGGTTCCTTTTCCTCAGGTTCCTTTTCTCAGGGTCCCTGCTCGGGCGCCAATTGTGACAACAATTATTTTGTGGTTATAATTTATTAACGTCAATAACTGTCTATCACAATACCTAGGTAGTATTCAGTGGAGATTCACTCATAAATAAGTCAATTTTAACTTTGACAATTTCTTTTATTTATAAATCCAATATTCAGTCCACATGGATAAAATAAACAAAAAGAAATCCTTCTTCCAATCTTGGCCTTTTCAAAATGACTCCAATCTGTTCGTTGGTCCAGTCACTGAATGTATATCTTCTAATTCCTGTGGGTTCAGAACCAATATTGTGTCTGGTAAAGTATAGCTTGTGAGTTCTCTGTAGTCAAAATAAAATAAAGTTTTGTTGTTAAGGAATGTAAATCTAATAGCAATAATTAAATAAATCTCTACTATGATAAAGAATCGCACCCAGGTCAGGTCGCAGTGTACGATCTTTTATAGCCGAGAATAAAATAGGGCTCCGCTGTTATGGGATATAAATCCAACAGCAAGAATTAGATAAAATAGAATCTCTACTATTATAAAGTATCGCACCCAGGTCAGGTCGCAGTGTACGATCTTTTATAGCCGAGAATAAAATGGGGCTCCGCTGTTATGGGATATAAATCCAACAGCAAGAATTAGATAAAATAGAATCTCTACTATTATAAAGTATCGCACCCAGGTCAGGTCGCAGTGTACGATCTTTTATAGCCGAGAATAAAATAGGGCTCCGCTGTTATGGGATATAAATCCAACAGCAAGAATTAGATAAAATAGAATCTCTACTATTATAAAGAATCGCACCCAGGTCAGGTCGCAGTGTACGATCTTTTATAGTCAAGAAAGAAATGGGACTCCGCTGTTATGGGGTACAAACCCAACAGCAAGAATTAAATAAAGATATTTCTACTATGAAGGAGAATCAATCCACAATTATTGTGTCTAGTAATGCACAGCTTGTGAGTTCTCTATAGCCGAAATAAAATAGGGCTCCGCTGTTATGGGGTACAAACCCAACAGCAAGAATTAAATAAAGATATTTCTACTATGAAGGAGAATCAATTCACAATTATTGTGTCTAGTAATGCACAGCTTGTGAGTTCTCTATAGCCGAAATAAAATAGGGCTCCGCTGTTATGGGGTACAAACCCAACAGCAAGAATTAAATAAAGATATTTCTACTATGAAGGAGAATCAATTCACAATTATTGTGTCTAGTAATGCACAGCTTGTGAGTTCTCTATAGCCGAAATAAAATAGGGCTCCGCTGTTATGGGGTACAAACCCAACAGCAAGAATTAAATGAAATAGAATCTCTACTATTATAAAGAATCGCACCCAGGTCAGGTCGCAGTGTACGATCTTTTATAGCCGAGAATAAAATAGGATTCCGCTGTTATTGGGGTACAAACCCAACAGCCAGAATTAAATAAAATAGAATCTCTACTATTATAAAGAATCGCACCCAGGTCAGGTCGCAGTGTACGATCTTTTATAGCCGAGAATAAAATAGGGCTCCGCTGTTATGGGATATAAATCCAACAGCAGGAAATAACGAATTTTTATACTCGTTAACCCTAAATAAATAACCTTTCAGGATCTCACCTTTCAGGATACTTCAAGTTCTTGCTTCTCTGAAAGCTGGAGCTCGAATGAATCTTCCATCGCGCTGCATCTCCTTTTATACTCGTCGGTTGCTATCAAAATTGTTTGTTATACAGGAGGACCAGGAAAGATTGGATTTCTACATGAATTTGTCAGAAATGACGTTTTGTCAAAAGGTTAACAGATTAGGTTACATTTTCCTTACGAGGAAAAAGAAAACTATGAACGAATTATTAATCGTCAGAAGTGACATTGTGTCAAAAGGTTAACAGATTATGTTACGTGTTCCTTACGAGGAAAAAGAAAATTATGAACGAATACGAATAAAAAATAAAAGATTTGGGAGTATCGTTACAATACCCCCTCGGAAACGATAAAAAAAAATTAATTTTAATAACAATTAAATTTTTTTTTGAAAGAATAAATTATTGTTTAACATGTGCTATTTTTAAATCTTTTATATGAACGTGTTTGATCTCTTGATTTTGTTGATTTTGCAGGTTATATATGTTTGGTGAAATAACTTTTGATATAATAAAAGGTCCAGCGAATTTCGGAGCTAATTTGGATGCAAAACCTCTAGCTCCTGATGACAAATAATGTTCTCTTTTCATAACGTTATCCCCAACTTTAAACTGAAAATGTCTTCTTTTAAGATTATAATAATGACTTTGTTTTCCAAATGATCTTTCCAAGTTTAGACGAACAAATTCGAAAATTTCTTTCATTTTAGATAAATTTAACCCACGATTTCTAATATCTTCCTGACTGTTTGGTTCTATATTATCTTCATTCCTATATATTCCCTTAGGTAGCTCCAGTTCTCTTCCAAAATTTAGGAATGCTGGACTGTACCCAGTAGATTCATGTACTACTGAGTTAAGAGCGAAATTAAGTTCGGGTATAAACTGATCCCATTTTCGATGATCCTCTTCACAATATTGAGAAATAACGGTCCTAATATCTCTATTTCTTCTTTCAACTGGATTTGCTTGAGGAGTATAAAGACTTGTTTTGTGATGTCGAATAGATAAAGTTGACAAAAATTTTATAAATTTCTTACTGCTAAATTGTGTGCCGTTATCTGTAATTATAACTTTTGGACAACCGAAAGATGAAAGAATCCTATCTCTAAAAACTTGACAAACTTTTTCAGTAGTTGCTTTTCTCAACGGTTGAACTTCAGTCCATTTCGTAAAACGGTCTTGAAATACGATTACGTAACTATTTCCTCTAATGGATCTTGGTAAAGGTCCTATTAGATCTGTACTGACTATATCCCAGGGTCCATTTGTTGGCGAAATAGACATCAATCCCGCAGTTTGTTGCTGCGACTGTTTATACCGCTGACAAGTTAGACAATTTCTGATATATTCAGAAATATTTCTGAACATTCCTGGCCAATAATACCTCTTCGCAATTCTTGAGATTGTCTTTGCTATTCCCATATGTCCTGCAGTAGGTTCATTATGATTTTCTTTCAAAACATTTGTTCTTAAATTTTCAGGTACACATAATTTCCATGGATTAGTTAATTCAGGTTCAGTAAAATCGGTTCTTTCAAAAAAATGTTTATATAATTTACCATTCTTTATTTTTAAATCAGGATAATTTTCTGGATTTTGTTGAACTTCGGTCATTTTTTTAATATACCAGTTACCCGCTACTTCTTCAGTTAAACAAACATCGAGCGGTGATCTTGATAAAGCATCTGCTAATTTATTAAGAACACCCTTTTTATATTTAATATCAAAAGAATATTGTTGTAGATCAATCACCCATCTAGCTAATCTTCCTGTAGGATTCTTAAGAGATTGTAACCACTTCAATGATTGATGATCTGTTTCAACGGTAAAATGATACCCTCCTAAATATGAACGCATTTTCTGGATTCCCCAAACAATTGCAAGACATTCTTTTTCTGTAACTGAATAATTTTTCTCTGGATTTGACAACGTACGACTGGCATAAGCAATAACTCTGTCATTTCCGTTTTGTTTTTGAATCAAAGCTGCTCCGATTCCATCTTGTGAAGCATCAGTTTGGAGTGTGAATTGTAAATTAAAATCAGGACAAGCCAAAATAGGAGCTTCTGTTAAAACATTCTTGAGTTTTTCAAATGCTTCCTGTTGTTCTTCTTTCCATTCCCATTTCCTTTTCTTTTGTAATAATTTTGTTAATGGCGAGACCAATTTAGAATAATTCGGGATAAAACGCCTGTACCATGACGTTACTCCAACGAAACTACGAATTCCCCGAATATTCTTTGGCTCTTTCATATTTTGAATTGCACTAACTTTATCGGGATCAGTACTAATACCTTCTTCTGATACATAATGTCCCAAATATTTTAAACTTTTTTTAAAGAATTTACATTTTTCTGGATTAATTTTTAAATTCGCATTCCGTAATCTTCGAAGAACTTCTTTAACATTTCCCATATGTTCTTCAAAATTTCTTCCCAAAATTATAATATCATCTAAATAAACAAAAGCTTTTGAATCTAAATCTGGTCCAACGATCGAGTCAAGTAAACGTTGAAAAGTAGCACCTGCTGAGTGTAAACCAAAAGGCATTACTCGAAACTGAAATAATCCTCTTTCAGGTACTGTAAAAGCTGTTATTTGTTTACTATCTTCAGAAAGTGGAACTTGCCAATAGCCTTGTTTCAAATCCAAACTTGTAAAATATTGTGAACCACGTAGTTTGTCCAAAATGGCTTGAATAAATGGTAAAGGATATGCATCTTTTTGAGAAACTTCATTTATTTTTCGAAAATCAATGCAAAATCTAGGTTTTCCATCATCTTTCTTCACTATAACTACTGGCGAACTCCATGGACTATTTGAAGGTTCTATAATGCCATCATTAAGCATTTTGTTAACTTCTTCATTAATTATGGCTTGCATTGCAGGATTTTGTGGACGATATCTTTGTTTAATTGGTTTATTATTAGTAATATAAATTGTATGTTCTGTCAATCGGCAAGGTCCTTTAACTTCATTAAATTTTGATAATTCCTTGTTTAAAAATTCTTGAATTTTAGTTTCTTCATCTTGTACTATATTTTCCTCTACTACACAAGTGTCAATTATATTTACATTATCAGAATTCTCTAACCAAACGATCTTCTTTAAAACGGGATCTATTAATATTTTTCTTTTACTAAGGAAGTCAAGACCTAGTAAGACGGAAAAATTCATACCTTGTAAACACTAAAAATTCTCCGAATCTTCTTGATTTTCATACTTAAAGGGAATGGTAAATACTTCAAAAATTTGAGTAATTTCTCCGTTAGCAACTCTTATAAAATTATTACAATTTCTTATCTCGAAATTCAATTCTTTACATAATTTGGCAACATTTTCATTTATAAAAGATTTAGTTGATCCTGTGTCAACAACTGCTTTGAACATAACATCTCCAATAACTATGGAAACATAAATTAACGTAGAATTTTGAGAAACATTTTCTTCTGATACAGGACAAACATTCACATTAGACGCGTTAACTTCCTGGCTCTCAGAGGTTAAACTTGTAGAAGGATAGTGAAACCTCAAAGAAAGACTATCCTTTGACTGACAAATATCTTCTTCACGTCGCCCCACCGTAGTAGTATTAACTTGATTAGAATTATTAGACATACTTTTCTGATATGTATTTTGAGGAAGAGTAGCTTGATTTCTATTATTGTGAAAATTTCCTTGTACATTCCTATTTCTTCGACAATTACAATCTTTAGTCAAAATACCTATACGGTGACAGTTGTAACATTCAATTTTTCTTTCATAATTATTATTTCTTGGTGATTCAAACCTACGGTTATTGTTATAATTTTCGTTTCTGCTCACATTGAAATTCTTTCTTCTATTAACTTGGTTCTCCTCATTTTTAATTTTTTCGAAATTTTCTGTTAATTTTATTAAATCCTGAACACTTTTGATATCGTCTTTTCTAATATAGTATTTATATTCTGGTTTTAAATTTCTATACATTATACTTAATTTCCTTAGTTCAGGAAAGGCTCCATGACGGGCAAACAATGTTTGAATTTCTAAAACATATTGCCGTCCCGTTTCATATTCTTTCTGTTTTCTGTCCAGAATTTCTTCTTCCAGTTCATCCATATAATCTGATTTGAAAAAGAAAGATTTAAAATCTTCTTCAAAAGTATACCAACAATCCCAGGGATATTTACTCATTTCAAACCATTGATATGCTTGATCTCGTAAAAGTTCTGGCATTGCACTCAATATTATTTCGTCTGGAATTAAATATTCATTTTTCAAAATTTTTAATCTGTTAATGAATAAAGGTGCTTCGTCGAAAGATTTACCATTAAAAAATATGCCCCATCTTCTGACTTGGTTCAACATATCTCTTCTCTTTTCTGAATTATTATGTTGAAAAGTATTATTTATTTGTTCTGGAAGAACAGGTAAGTTAATAAATTTTTGTTTATAAACATCTAAATACTTTCGTCGTAATTCTTCAAGTGTCCCTTCACTGTTTATACCCCATTTATTTAGATCCTCAACCAAAATATTTCTCTTTAGTTTAGAAATCCATGACAAACGAGGATCTTCAACTTCTGGTAATTGAGATTCTTCTGATATTTCTTCTGGTTCTATTGGGGCAGAACGACGATTACGATTTCGGTTCGGCATTATTAATTATTATTTAATAAAAAATGTATCTTCTTTCGAAAATCTTAAAATCTTTTCACCTTCTTTCTAAGATTCTCTTGGTCCCTTTTCTCAGGTTCCTTTTCCTCAGGTTCCTTTTCTCAGGGTCCCTGCTCGGGCGCCAATTGTGACAACAATTATTTTGTGGTTATAATTTATTAACGTCAATAACTGTCTATCACAATACCTAGGTAGTATTCAGTGGAGATTCACTCATAAATAAGTCAATTTTAACTTTGACAATTTCTTTTATTTATAAATCCAATATTCAGTCCACATGGATAAAATAAACAAAAAGAAATCCTTCTTCCAATCTTGGCCTTTTCAAAATGACTCCAATCCGTTCGTTGGTCCAGTCACTGAATGTATATCTTCTAATTCCTGTGGGTTCAGAACCAATATTGTGTCTGGTAAAGTATAGCTTGTGAGTTCTCTGTAGTCAAAATAAAATAAAGTTTTGTTGTTAAGGAATGTAAATCTAATAGCAATAATTAAATAAATCTCTACTATGATAAAGAATCGCACCCAGGTCAGGTCGCAGTGTACGATCTTTTATAGCCGAGAATAAAATAGGGCTCCGCTGTTATGGGATATAAATCCAACAGCAAGAATTAGATAAAATAGAATCTCTACTATTATAAAGTATCGCACCCAGGTCAGGTCGCAGTGTACGATCTTTTATAGCCGAGAATAAAATGGGGCTCCGCTGTTATGGGATATAAATCCAACAGCAAGAATTAGATAAAATAGAATCTCTACTATTATAAAGTATCGCACCCAGGTCAGGTCGCAGTGTACGATCTTTTATAGCCGAGAATAAAATAGGGCTCCGCTGTTATGGGATATAAATCCAACAGCAAGAATTAGATAAAATAGAATCTCTACTATTATAAAGAATCGCACCCAGGTCAGGTCGCAGTGTACGATCTTTTATAGTCAAGAAAGAAATGGGACTCCGCTGTTATGGGGTACAAACCCAACAGCAAGAATTAAATAAAGATATTTCTACTATGAAGGAGAATCAATCCACAATTATTGTGTCTAGTAATGCACAGCTTGTGAGTTCTCTATAGCCGAAATAAAATAGGGCTCCGCTGTTATGGGGTACAAACCCAACAGCAAGAATTAAATAAAGATATTTCTACTATGAAGGAGAATCAATTCACAATTATTGTGTCTAGTAATGCACAGCTTGTGAGTTCTCTATAGCCGAAATAAAATAGGGCTCCGCTGTTATGGGGTACAAACCCAACAGCAAGAATTAAATAAAGATATTTCTACTATGAAGGAGAATCAATTCACAATTATTGTGTCTAGTAATGCACAGCTTGTGAGTTCTCTATAGCCGAAATAAAATAGGGCTCCGCTGTTATGGGGTACAAACCCAACAGCAAGAATTAAATGAAATAGAATCTCTACTATTATAAAGAATCGCACCCAGGTCAGGTCGCAGTGTACGATCTTTTATAGCCGAGAATAAAATAGGATTCCGCTGTTATTGGGGTACAAACCCAACAGCCAGAATTAAATAAAATAGAATCTCTACTATTATAAAGAATCGCACCCAGGTCAGGTCGCAGTGTACGATCTTTTATAGCCGAGAATAAAATAGGGCTCCGCTGTTATGGGATATAAATCCAACAGCAGGAAATAACGAATTTTTATACTCGTTAACCCTAAATAAATAACCTTTCAGGATCTCACCTTTCAGGATACTTCAAGTTCTTGCTTCTCTGAAAGCTGGAGCTCGAATGAATCTTCCATCGCGCTGCATTGTCCTGGCACAATTCGCCTTTGCTTCCTTCTTCAAGGGGCTTATCCCTGGAAGTTGCGCGGCTAGCGTCAGTCGTTGTCTCAGGGGCGGCGATCTGTGCAGGGCAGTTTGAGACCGCCCCAGGTACTTTTCTGGGGTCGGCCTCGGTGGTGGAGAGCATGTTGTGTTCGTCGTCGTCCTCGGCCGTCCGGGCTGGAGGGGTTTCGTGGTATAATGCCATATTCTCGGCCATTACACTTTTTGCCACGTGTTTTTCACGTTCGGCCGACCTGGTGCAGGTTATGCCCAGGTGGTAGCTTCTTGTATGCGCCTTCCCGGCGATGGCGTCGACTGCTGCAGGTGTGGCACTGTGTGTCCAATGCTGGCAGCGCCGGCTGTGTCGATTTGCGTATTATTTTTACTTTAATTTTGGTTTGCCGTTGGGTTTTACTTCTTTGCCGACCTGGTGCAGGTTATGCCCAGGTGGGTAACTATTATATACGCCTCCTCGGCGATGGCGTCAGCTACTACAGCGGTGGCACAGTCCGTCTAGGGCTGGCAACTTCAGCTGGAGCTAATTCACGTACTATTCCTTCTCAAAAGTATTTTCCCTCGCAGTTTTCACGTCGTGCCGACCTGGTGCAGGTTATGCCCAGGTGGTGGATTATTGTATACGCTTCCCTGGCGATGGCGTCGGCTGCTACGGTTATGGCATGGGTCATCCAATGTCGGCAACGTCGGCGATGACCGGTGATCGTAGTTATTCTTCTCAGAATTCGTTTGCCGCTAAGTTTTCGTCTTCTGCCGACCTGGTGCAGGTTGTGCCCAGGTGGTAGATTATGGTATACGCTTCCCTGGCGATGGCGTCGGCTGCTACGGTTATGGCATGGGTCATCCAATGTTGGCAACGTCGGCGATGGCTGGTGATCGTATTTGGTCTTCTTAAAATTAAGTTTCGGTCTGGCTTGTACCTTGGTACAAACGCCGCGGATCAGCTAGGAACCACTGTTTCCTCACAGTATCGGGCTCGACTACGGCGTCCTTCCACCGGTGCTTCTTCAGCTACGCTCTGCTTTAATCTTCAGGTTCACGTATGCCGCCTTGACATACCCAGGTGCTCGGTAGTTCCAAGTTCGACTGGCAATTTTACTTGGCGATGGTCGTCCAAAGAAAAAGACTTATACAGATTTTAAAGCCGGAACAAATGCTCAACTATGGTAATAGGTGCTTGTCGCTCTATGGTTCTGTACGGACTGATCGTTCCCTTCGAAATCGCGCTTCTTATAGCCGATTTCCACGTGTCGAGCGTCACAACAGCATCTCCTTTTATACTCGTCGGTTGCTATCAAAATTGTTTGTTATACAGGAGGACCAGGAAAGATTGGATTTCTACATGAATTTGTCAGAAATGACGTTTTGTCAAAAGATTAACAGATTAGGTTACATTTTCCTTACGAGGAAAAAGAAAACTATGAACGAATTATTAATCGTCAGAAGTGACATTGCGTCAAAAGGTTAACAGATTATGTTACGTGTTCCTTACGAGGAAAAAGAAAATTATGAACGAATACGAATAAAAAAATAAAAGATTTGGGAGTATCGTTACAATATATATATATATATACAGGGTTGGGCAAATGTTCCGGAACGGCTTAATTACAAGCGAACGAAAAGTGATATCGAATCGGGGTTTTGGGCAATCTATAGGACAAAAATTTTACTATTTGACTGGTATACCATATGTCAGTAATGTCACCAACTGTCAAGTGTCGACGATATTTTTTTATTTTTTTAAATGGAACACCCTGTATATTATCAGATATTCTAGATCTTCAATAAATTACAAATATTTTTCATATAGCATACCATATGATTAAATTCAACTGTTTCTGAAATACGGGCAAATGAATGTAGTACATTTTATTTAAACAAAACCAAGGTAATAACTTTAAAACACAATAATATAAAATAATGGTTATTTAATTAAATGTTCAAAATGTCGTCCTTCAGCCACCTGACAGTGTCCAATCCTGTCGGAAAATTCAGAACGCACGTTTTGCAAATGTTCACGAGAAATAACATGCACAGCATCTAAAATTCTGTTTTGAAGATCCTCCAAAGTCTTAGGTTGTGTACGATATACGACAGTCTTTAAATGACCCCAGAGGTAGAAATCTAGAGGTGTTAAATCTGGAGATCTAGGAGGCCATTCAATGGACCCTCTCCTACCTATCCACCTTCCAGGAAAAGTTTGATCTAAATAATTTCTGACATGTATACCAAAATGAGCTGGCGCCCCATCTTGCTGAAACCAAATGTCATTCGCTAGTATTTGATCGTTAACCTGATCATGATATAAATTAATCAAATTTGGTATAATTCTATTTCGAAGCAGATCTAAGTAGTAAATAGATGTCAAGTTTCCATCAAGGAAGAAAGGCCCAATAATATGGTTTCCAATTATACCTGCCCACACATTTAATTTTTGGGGGTGTTGCGTACGGTGCTCAATCATCCAATGGGGATTATGGTCTGACCAGTATCGACAGTTGTGCCTATTGACGAAACCATTAAGACAGAATGTAGCCTCGTCAGAAAATAAAATACGACTTACAAAGTTAGGTTGTAGGTCTATGTAGTCCATTATTTCTTGACAAAATTGCATACGCCTATCAGGATCGTCCTCTGATAGTTCTTGAAGCAAGCTGACTTTATAAGGAAACATTTTATTTTTTTTGAGGATTCTTCTAATTGATTTTTCGCTGTTTTCATGTGCAAGAGCAAGCTTTGGAACTGACGTCTGTGGTTCTTCTTGCAGGGCAAGCAAAACATCCAGGGATTTCTCGTCATTTGTAGCAGTTTTCGGACGACCTGTTTTTGGCAAGTTTTTAACCGTACCCGTATGCTCAAAGTTATGGAATATTCTATTAGCAGTTGATTTAGAAATGGGATCTCGAACAGGAAAACTTGGATTGAAAAGATCGGTTGCTTCTTGAAAAGATCTCCGTCTATCCCCATATCCTATCATCATAAGCAGAGTAATCCGTTCTTGTTCAGTTAGCTGAACCATAGTTTTATCAGTTATATCAGAGGTTTAGTCGATAAATAAAAAACTCGCACAACTCACTTAATACAAATAAATAAAAATTAAATAGGAAATGTGTCAGAGTGACACTTGGGAGTCATGGAAACTAAGACTTTTATTTGGAATGTCATAATAAAAGAAATATGTTGCTTGATTTTTAAACAAAATGTAATATGGGCTTTCTAGATTCATTTGCCCGTATTTCCGAAACAGTTGAATTTAATCATATGGTATGCTATATGAAAAATATTTGTAATTTATTGAAGATCTAGAATATCTGATAATATACAGGGTGTTCCATTTAAAAAAATAAAAAAATATCGTCGACACTTGACAGTTGGTGACATTACTGACATATGGTATACCAGTCAAATAGTAAAATTTTTGTCCTATAGATTGCCCAAAACCCCGATTCGATATCACTTTTCGTTCGCTTGTAATTAAGCCGTTCCGGAACATTTGCCCAACCCTGTATATATTTAAACTCCGATATCTCGCGACTAAAAATATAAAATACAGGGTGTTTAATTTAAAAAAATTACAGGTAACTTGACTTGAAAACTTTAAGTTTCTGATGCTTTTTGTTTTTTTTTTTGATAAAGGATTCTGAAAATCCGTTAAAAATACTTCAAAATTGCTAATTTAAACTTATTTGTAAGGCTAATATTAACCGAGATATCCATCTAGTAAAATATAAACAATTGCCCTGTACATTAAATTGAGGTACAAATTCATTATTTAATAATCTAAAAACATTTCGTCAAAATCCTCGGACAACGATATAATAATTTTTTATTGCGCATATTTTGACTTATAAATTTATTATACAGGGTAACTCATGTAGTAGATATGACATTATCGACGATTTTTTTAAATAGAAACCCCTATATTTTAGTTTAGATCTGTAATCTCCAAAAGCAGCTAATTTCAAAAACATAACACACTTAGGGCCTAAAGTTGATAGTTTCGTAGTTACAGGGTAAAAAAAATATTTTCTTAAAAGGATTTATGATTTAAAAAAATTAAATAAGCTATTTAATTAAGTGTTGAAATTGTCCTCCTTTTTGTGCCTGGCAGTACCCCAAGCGATCGATAAACTTCTGTTGGACTTTTATTATGGTTTTTTCTGAAATATTCCTGCATTCTCTTGTTATTCGATTTTTTAGATCGTCAATATTGGCAGGTCTTATTATATAAACAACATTTTTCAGGTGACCCCAGAAGAAGAAGTCCAGTGGTGTAAGGTCTGGAGACCTAGGCGGCCATTCAATAGACCCACGTCTTCCAATCCACCTGCTCGGAAAAACTTGATTGGCATAATGGCGCGCTACTGCTGCATAATATGGAGGTGCGCCGTCTTGTTGGTACCACAAATTTTGATCTAGAATTGCAGGATTATTTCTACTCTGATATGATATAAGTTAACTAGCGTAGGGATAAGAAAGTCTTGAAGAAACTGAATATAATTTAGCCCGTTTAGATTGTTGTCAAAAAAATATGGCCCAATAATTTTGTTTTTCACTATACCCGCCCAAACATTAATTTTTTGAGGATATTGAGTATTGAGTTGCCGGTTTACTTCACCATTCAATTTAAAAATAGATTCATTGGAAAATAGGATATTTTCAACAAACAAAGGATCTGCGTTACATATTTCCATTAATATTTGACAAAACTCCATCCTACGATCTGGATCATCTTCATTCAACTCATAAACCAGTCGGATTTTAAACAGGTGCCATTTTTCTACCGTTAATAGGTTAGAAACGGTCATAGCAGCCGCCTCATGATATATGCCAATCTCTTATGGGGATCTTCTTTTCCCTGTTTCTCGAAATTTTGTTTCAAGTTTACTCACAGTTGATCTAGTGATTGGTCTTTCTGGGTACTTAGCGTTGAACAAAATGCAAACTTCTTGTTGGGTACGAATCCTATCACCATATCCAATCATCATAAGAATTTCTATTCTTTGTGTGGAAGATAAACGCATAGTAACTAAATTATATTAAAATTAATTTTATTACTTCTACTAAACTTACTAAAAAAATTCAATATATTGACAGCATAATGTCATTATCTAAATACCATAGTTACATAACAGCAAATAAGCCTACTTGAAAAAAAAAACATTACAGCAAATGAGCCTACTTTTAAAAAAATCTATCTTAAATAAAATTATGTGTTCTACCCTGTAGCTACGAAACTATCAATTTTAGGCCCTAAGTGTATTATGTTTTTGAAATCAGCTGTTCTTGGAGATTACAGATCTGAACTAAAATATAGGAGTTTCTATTTAAAAAAATCGTCGATAATGTCATATCTACTACATGAGATACCCTGTATAATAAATTTATTAGTCAAAATATGCGCAATTAAAAATTATTATATACGTGTCCGAGGATTTTTACGAAATGTTTTTAGATTATTAAATAATGAATTTGTTCATTACTTTATGTACACACTGTATACATTGGTGTATTTTTGAGTTTACGTTATACGTCAGGTATTCTTTCCTATAAAATGTGGAATAGGATAAAAAAGAATGAAGCTAATAGAAAAGTAAATGAGTGATTCTAGACAGACGAGAATAATAATAATTGTGATTGGGATACTTTTAAAGTGGATACTTTAAAAAGATGACTATACATATCGAGTCGACGAAAAAGACGACACGACGACACACTGCGGTTCGTAACGTTCAAACTTTAAGGAAACTTCAGCTACATATTTCTTCTTCTTGTGCAATAAAACAAATTTATGATTTTTCATTTCCCCTAAAAAATGAAACGTCATGACAAGAACTTTTTATGATTGCGAATTTTTCTGTAAATATCTCTTCTTTGTTTCCATATACGTATATATATAGGTAGTTACTCAAGATAGAGAATGCTGATTCATTTACGTTTTAGGAGACGTAATTTAATGAAAATAAATATTAATGAGGAGTTTTATATACGGGATGCTGATTAGTGCGAGGAAGTTCAATATCTCGCATTTCTTTTTATCTCATGAAATTCGACTTAAAATTTTTGCATGTGAGACACTATTTTTTTTTTGGCGATTTATACGACTTTGCCAGATTATTAGATTTTTCCTCAAATTTTCTCGGAAAACATCATATCGAAAAAAAATGTTTCGACTTTAAACTCGAATTGTTTGATATAGCTGAAATGGAATACTACCCAATAGAACCTTTTATACCAATCTTATTTTTATGAACCAAGTTAGAAGACCAAAATACATTTTTTTGGGAGAGAGGAAAATATAGCGTAAAAAAGCAGATTTTATCCTGTATATCACAAACCAAGGATGGTACAAAAAATATGATTTCAACACTGTCGCGAAAACCTTATCCGTCTATCTTTACTTATAAGGGAGACATTGTTGTAAAATTTAAATTTCTTATTATTGTATATTGGCCGGGTGAGAAATAACAAGTCCTACATCTTCAACTTTAAGATACACAAAGCATTATGTTTGATTTTCTTAGAACCTTTACTTCAAAGCAATTATCATTAACAATAATATGTACTATATGTCTATGGTACTAACACTCCAATATACAGGGTGATTCAAAAGTACTTTAACAAACTTCGGGAGGTAATAGCCGAGAATATTTTAAGATGAAAAGTTCTTATAAACAGTGGTCCTTGGCGACTTCGTTACGGAGATACAGGGTGTTGAAATGTTAGAAGAAATAGTAACGATTTTTAAATAACTCCTTAACGAGTTATTTATTTTTTTATAAAAGTTAGTGAGTTAAATAAGCATCTAAGGACATTTATTTTCAAAGTTCAACATGTTCGTAAATTTAATCAGTGGCGTCGGTACAAAATGTTGCTATCATATTTTTTGTGAAAACTATGCTACACCACTGACTTATTTTATTTTAACTTTCTTTTTATGAACCTTCCCTTCATTTACAACAAAGAAGATCACGAGTGTTTTTTTAATACGAGGAACGGTTTAAGGGTAAATGATTATTTTATTTGACTTTACACAAATATTGAAAAATGTGTTTTAAATTTACAAATACCCTCAAATATTTATTAAAGTATTTTAACGAATCCATACATACTTAATAATAAACAAATAAGTATATGCCTAAGGAATGCATCTGAAGATGCCTATTTTCTAAGTATAATACGTTCTCAGTGGCATACATATTTTTTTATTAGTATGTTATTTTTTAATATTTTGCATTTTAACAAGGGGGCTTTGGAAATGCTTTTTTAATTTTTTGTATTTTTACAAGGCGGCTTTGGAAATGCATTTGTCGATAAATTAAAACATATTTGACAGTTAGATGCTAATGTGGTTTATTTCTTCAGTTTGGCTTTTTGGTTGGATATTATTAGTATTGTTTATAAGGTACCTACTATGAATTATTTAAGAAATAATGCGCATTTAGCCGACATGCATTTTGTATATGGCCTTGCCGATGGAAATGCACGAGAAGCGAGACGAATTTATCAGGAGCAATATCCTAACCGAGTACTGCCTGCTG
Source organism: Polydrusus tereticollis (assembly GCA_963920685.1). Lineage (NCBI taxonomy): Eukaryota > Metazoa > Arthropoda > Insecta > Coleoptera > Curculionidae > Polydrusus > Polydrusus tereticollis. The sequence continues at coordinate 79,544,068 of OY987329.1, read as the reverse complement.
CTGCAACATTTACAAATCTTCACCGCCGTTTAGCTGAAACAGGGAGTTTTACAAGGCCACGTGACATTCCTGGAAGATCACGAACAGCCCGAACCCCAGAATTAGAAGAAGCTGTTTTAAACGCTGTAATGGAAAATCCAGATACAAGCACCCCAATAATTGCTAATGCTCTCAATTCCACCCAAGCCACAGTTTGGAGAATTCTGCACGATCAGCAGTTGTATCCGTACCACATTCAAAGGATACAAGCTCTTTTACCCAGGAACTTTCCTCAGCGCATTAATTTGTGTCAGTGGTTTTTGGAAAAATTTGCTGAAAATCTCCAATTTTTAAATTATGTACTTTTTATGGACGAAGCAAATTTTTCTCAGAGTGCGATTAGAACTTTCACAATAACCATATTGTCACAACTGGGGGTTGTTTCCCTAACGGGGCGTGAATGAAAACCACTTGGACTAAAAAACAATACAGGTCTTTATTAATACTTTGGTATAAACTTTACCAGGCAGCTCGGAGAAAGCCCAGCATGTCTCCGGGGGGTGCCGACCAGTTCGGCACTATAGATGGGGGCTCTTGGGGAGTACTTATAGTTCGATCAGGAGAGGGGCCTCGAGTCAATGCTGACACTTTGGGCACTCCTGTCGCAGGGTAATTGATCAGGGGGACTTTTAGGTGATGCTTGTAAATCGAGCAGGAGAGGGGCCTCGAATCTATATAGACACTTTGGGCACTCCTGTCGCAGGGTGGTTGACCAGTCGTTGAGACGAATTTATACACCGAAAGTGCTGATTGTTGTTTATTTGAACTTGGCATTGGATGGCACAGTGGTCCGCGACCTCAACGCACAGTGGTCTAGAAGTATGAAAACTGGAACTGAAAATGTAGAGCCCGCCATTTTGTTGATAATATCTGGTCTTTGGAAAATCCCCACGCAGTTAGTGAACGAAATTCTCAGTACTAATTCCTATTAAACGTGTGGGGAGGAATAGTTGGCGATTACTTCATAGGACCTTTTTTTCTTCCACTTCGGCTTAATGGCGATACGTACCGACACTTTTTGGAAAATGAACTTCCTCCCTTATTGGATGATGTACCCTTAGAAACTCGAAGACGTATATGGTTTATGCATGACGGAGCTCCCGCTCATTTCAGCATAGTGGCCAGGACTCATCTAAATCAAATTTATCCAAATCGATGGATCGGTAGGGGAGTTGAGGAAGGAAATCAACCGTGGCCACCAAGGTCCCCAGATTTAAATCCCCTTGATTTTTATTTGTGGGCACATTTGAAGTCAATCGTTTACAAAACGCCAGTCGAAAATCCAGAAGTGCTAAGAAACCGAATAATTGATGGTTTTGAAGTAATAAGAAACAGACCAGATATCTTAGCACGCGTACGAGATTCCATGCAAAGGAGATCTTGCATCTTGGCTTAAGGTGTACTCTATTGGTTATTACGGGCACAATTTGATTTTGCAGCATGTGGAGATAATATTCTGCATTCATATTCCCCACTATAAAGAAAGGTCCCACCAATATATTGCCAATAATACCGGCCCACACATGCTTTCTGGGGGCGTTGTGTGTGTGTTTCTCTCATCGAATGTGGGTTCTGATCAGCCCAGTAACGACAATTATGTCGATTGACATTCCCGTTTAACATGAATGTTGCCTCATCCGAAAAAAATATTTGAAAAAAAAATTTATTTAAAAATCATTTAATTTCTGTAACGTACTTATTTATTTAATTAAATTAAATGGTATACCTTAATAAATCTTTGAATTAAAAACACATTTTTCAATATTTGTGTAAAGTTAAATGATATAATCATTTACCCTTAAACCGTCCCTCGTATCAAAAAAATACACTTGATATTTTTTGTTGTAAATGATGGGGAGATTCATAAGAAGAAAGTTAAAATAAGATAAGTCAGTGGTGTAGCATAGTTTTCACAAAAAATATTATAGCAACATTTTGTACCGACGCCACTGGTTAAATTTACGAACGTGTTGTACCTTAAAAATAAGTGCCCTTAGATGCTTATTTAATTCACTGAATTTCATAAAAAAAAATAACTCGTTAAGGAGTTATTTAAAAATTATTACTATTTCTTTTAACATTTCAACACCCTGTATCTCCGTAACGAAGTCGCCAAGGACCACCGTTTATAAGAAGTTTTCATCTTAAAATATTGTCGGCTATTACTTCCCGAAGTTTGTCAAAGTACTTTTGAGTCATCCTGTATGCACAGTGTGTAAAAAGTTCCGAACCGGTCAATTATTTAGAAAATGGCGCACAGTAAAAAAAAACTTCCGGTATAAAAGTTGTAGGCCTTAAAAAAATCTATAAAACTAGGACACCTGTAATTATACAGGGTGCTTCAAACAGTCATGGTAAACAAAACTTTGATTTATTTAAATGGAATGACCCCTTTTTAATTACGTTTTCCGATTCCTCTAAACATTCTAAACAACAATTTTGAAACATATCATATGGCTAAACCCATTACTTTAAGAAATAATTTGAGTTAAAGGACATAAATACAACAGGTAAGATATTACCTACATTTCGCATTTGTACAAGCTGGTACCAGAATGTTTTGCGTTAAAACTGTAAAAGAAACATAAAAACTGTAGTAAATGTACCCACGCAAGTTTTGTCAAAAATTTAATAACAATTGAATTAAATACAAGCAGTAAAATTAATAACAAATTTACAAGAACAAAAATAAATTTAAGTAAGTCGTTATTTAATTAAATGTTGAAAATGTCCCCCTCCCACAGTTTGACAATGGGCTAGGTTATAATAAAATTGTTGTTTGTAACGATTCTTGGTTAATAGATTCACATTCTTCAATAATTTTTCTTCTCAATTCTTTCAGATTTGCAGGTTTTCTCACATATACTTTATTTTTTAGTTGTCCCAGAGAAAATAATCAAGGGGGGTTAAGTCTGGCGACCTAGCGGGCCATTCTACGGGGCCCCTTCGCCCTATCCAGCGGCTAGGAAAAGTATTATGTAAGTAAACTCTTACAGCTCACCCAAAATGAGGAGGAAACCTGCTGAAACCACGTATGTCGTAATAGTGGTCCTACTCTATTGGTTATTGCGGGCACAATTTGATTTTGCAGCATGTGGAGATAATATTCTGCATTCATATTCCCCTCTATAAAGAAAGGTCCCACCAATATATTGCCAATGGGGGCGTTGAGTGTGTGTTTCTCTCATCGAATGTGGGTTCTGATCAGCCCAGTAACGACAATTATGTCGATTGACATTCCCGTTTAACATGAATGTTGCCTCATCCGAAAAAGATATTTGAAAAAAAAAATTTTATTTTCTTCCTGTTTTTGCATCATTACTTCGCAAAATTCTATTCCACGTTCGAAATCGTCTTCTGATAATTCCTGGACTAAAGTTATTTTCTAGGGGTAAAAATTACTGTTTTTTAAAATAATTTCAACTGATTGGGTAGCAGTTTTTCTTAACGACAAATGTGGATCCTGAACAAAATGAAGTAATGTCTCTAATTTTTTTTCATCACTAGTAGTTGCCGATTTTGGTCTTCCGAAACCAACTTTATCTCTGCAACACCCGGTTTCCTCGAATCTTTGAACTGTTCTCACAACTGTAGATTTTGATAGAGGCTGTCGATTTGGAAAAGTTATATTGAAAAATTGCTTTGTTTCGGTAAATGATCTTTGTCGGTCTCTAAAACTTATGATCATTAGTAAAGTTATACGTTCCCTTTTGTTAAGAGACATTTTCAGAAATTAATATGAAACTGACGCAAAATATTCTGGTACCAGCTTGTAAAAATGCAAAATGTAGGTAATATCTTACCTGTTGTATTTATGTCCTATAACTCAAATTATTTCTTAAACTAATGGGTTTAGCCATATGACATGTTTCATAATTGTTGTTTAGAATGTTTAGAGGAATCAGAAAACGTGATTAAGAAGGGAGTAATTCCATTTAAATAAACCAAAGTTTTGTTTACCATGACTCTTTGAGGCACCCTGTATAATTACAGGTGTCCTAGTTTTATAGATTTTTTGAAGGCCTACAACTTTTATACCGGAATTTTTTTTTACTGTGCGCCATTTTCTAAATAATTGAACGCTCCGGGACTTTTTACACACTGTGTATAACATTTAACGCTTATCTTTCCTGTAAATCTGGCTATCAAAAAATCTCCGACATCAAAATTTTTATTATTATTTGACTTTAGGTAAATCGATCAAGGTCGGTCCTCGTCGTCAGTTTCGAATTCACTGGAGCTATAAACATCGGAGTATTTTAGACGGTCAATTTTGATAAAGGCTAAGAAAATACAATAATGCACATACTTAGTGTAACTTATAAAACGGAAAAACTTATATTTGAAATAGAGAATGTTTATTAAGCGACTTTTTTATTTTATGAAGATACAATACAAATAGTATTAAAATGAAAAAAGGATGCGTTTTGGGATTTTATATTGTGAAGGCAATGTTTCTAACTCGTAATGCGGACAGATTTGTTTCACATCCCACAAAATGCAGGACAATCTTCTTAAATGAATTCTTGAACCACGTAATTCGGTGAGTGCGCAAAGTTCCTTTGAAATGATAAATCTGTTAAGGCAATACTGTTTTAAAATAATTTATTTCTTCGAAGGAAATATGTACAATATTTACTTTTTTAATATTTTAATTCATTCTCTACGTAAGATATATCTTCTCCTGAAACTACCAAGTTATCGGCCGCCCGTTTAAGGCGCACCATTTCCGTGTCCTTTTTCTAGGTAGTTCCAGGTTAGCGTGGTAAGGGTTATAGCACAGCCTTCAGTAGAGAAGGCTGTGGTTATAGGCTATATTTTCGACTTTAATCTCGAAATTTCAAGGTTAGTGTTGAAATTTCGAGTTTAAAGTGGAAAAACGCTTACATTTTTTATTAGATGGCCTTTCTACGCCTTTGTACGTTATAGCTATCTGGGGATATTTTATTGAAACACAACATCAATATTTTTACAGGGTGTTTTTTAAATCAGTACAAATGTAGCAATCTTTAAATTAATATTACTCGATTTTTTAAATGCACCCTCCTATATAGTATTACGTCACTTTACAATTTTCAACTTCAACCTCCTTAAATATGCAATGAATGCTCTAAAACACAACGTTCTTTTAATATTCCATGTTTTGTTTAAATAATGTAAAAATATCGGCACATCAATAAGTTGGCCATAAGATGAACAAAAAAATAATAAAATATAACAACTAAATAAAAGGAACTATAACAAATATTTGATATGACCTCTATAAACATCTAAACAGATCTCTACGCATTCATCTAATACATTGTTATTGTTTTTCCGAGAAACTTGGGTGACGTAATTCTTCATATCCTCGTTTGTGATTGGAGGCACTTTATATACTTCATCTTTGACGTATCCCAACAAATAGAAGCCCATTTTTATTAAGTCTGGAGGTCGAGGTGACCATTACATATACCTCTACATATCCATCTGTTAGCAAACTCATTGTTTGAATGTTCATGGATTACTGCCGTATGGTGGACTGGAGCTCCATCATGTAAATACCACATTCTTTTTTTCACAACTTTCTTTTACAAGATATGGCAAATGACATAATTTCCAACTATCTGGATTGAAATTATGCCTGTTGACATTTGACGAACAATTCATAATTGAAAAAATAGTTCTCTTACTGAATTTTTTGTTGATCCCATTCACAGAAAGTAACCTGACCCCATAGTCCTGGTTGTTGCATCAGTTGAATATGGTATGGATGCATTATATCTTTACTCAATACATATGTATAAAAAATGTCACACACTCTCCAAACCTATTTTTTAGTTTAGTTTAATATTTTGTTTATTTTTAATTTAATAATTTTTTTAAAAGTTTTATTGTATTTTCCACATGATCATAGAAAAAATGTCTCTTGCGGAGCATGTAATTTCTGCTCTCTACTGATTGAGTGACCCTTGCTGTGCGTTGTTTATTCAACGGCAGTCGCATGCGGAAAGTATCATTTTCCGTCCTATTTGGGAAAAAACAATTTTGCTTTATGCCCAAGTATTAATTATAAAGATAACTTGCTGCACAAAATTTACTATAGAAATAACATTTACATCAGTAATTTTAAAATTTTCTACCGCGACCTTTGATCAAAAGCCCTATAATATTTTAAGAAGGCAACCGTCTGCATGACCGAACGTTTAAATTTACATCTTGGACCCTGGCAGGCGCTAAATCCATCATGACTCATCGTCCCATTTTCCGGCGTATAATCCATATTTTATGGTTTGCCTTAAAAGATACATCAATAATGACGATAAAAGCGCTTTCAACGATTTCTTGCATTATATGGTTATAATGCTTCCTTAAGATAAATGTACTTCTATAATTAAGGCATAATTTTCACAGTTCCATATTTTTATTGCTTTTAGACTAATAAACTTACATAAAATAATTACATCCTGAAATCGCTAATTAGTATTTATTGGGTACTTAAAAAATCATTATCATGGTACCAAAAGGAAGCTTTAAATGTCAATTTGATTTATCAGGTGATAAAGTACTTACCCAGAAAAAAAAAAGAACTTGCTTGACTGCTTGATTTCATCAGCAATTTTAAAGGACTCCTGCAAAACAGTCGAGTTTCTATTAGTGTATAGGTCCTCCCCCCTTTTATCGACACCTTTGATATGATATTGCCAGAAATGGTTAATGCTTAGCATTCCATTTTTGATGGCTACGCTACGGTTATAGTGGATGCGTTTTCTGATGAACACGTCAGAATTCGTACGAATAAATCAAATACACATAAATATATTGTTGCGGCTACACTACACAGAATCTTTTGTCAGATTACGTACGAAATTGTCAGAACAATAAAATCGTTCAAACGTGTTTAATTTTTCATGCGAATTGATGCGAATGTGGTTATTTTTTAACATGGATGTTGAAAAATTAATATCATTAGTGTGTGAAAATAGATGTTTGTGAGACATGAATTAAAAAAATTACCATAATAGAGATCTTTTTCGTCAAAACTGCTAAAAAGATGAATACTAATCGTTTCGTAAGTACCTTTAAAATATCTGAAATAGTATTACATAAATGTCACAATCATTTATGATATTTAAATCCAGAGCATGCTGCAATGACTTTTTCGATGAAAAATTACCTGATGAAATAAAAAGAAAAATGGTCATTATAGTCTATCTTTAAATGACTCGAAGTAATAAATGCTCATTAGCTATGCAAAACGCATACCGGGGAATCAAGAACAATTTAAACACCATCCCTTAAAATCCATTGTGTTTACATTAAAGGATCCCAATAATGAGCATTCTTCAGGTAGGTTCATCCTGAATTTATTGCAAGCCTTTGTTATATTTGAGGATTTACCATTCTTGTTGGGAAAATCCCTCGGCCAGGAGCGAGTATTTGGGAAGTTTTTAAATTAAAAATCTTAAACATGTATAATCTTCTAAAATTGTACTATATTATATTCGTAGGTATTTATAACATATGAAAACATTTAAAAAAGAGTATTAACTAATAAATAACAATAGATTGTTATATCTACCTGCAGCATTTTGGTTCCTTCTTCTATCACATGATAGATACACTTTTCCGCACTAATTTTACCCATAGCTTCATTAAAGAGTCTTTTAAAATCCACCATTTTATAAGTCGTGTTTTTTCTGGCGACACCTGTCTTTATTTGAGCCCATACAAGTTCGATCGCGTTTGATTTGCAGTGGAAAGGAGGGAGTGTAAGCACAGATATTTCTCTTAAGTTTGCTATTTAATCGATATTTTTTTAATGCATTTTTTTGTAAATTGGCTAGTAACAATAGTTCTTTTTTTAAGAAATCTAATGAAAACTCTATTTGTCTTAAACTTAGCCATTCTATTATTTCACTTTTCCGCCACGCATTTGAGCCTTTTGAACTTCTAATAGGGATTATGATAAATCGATGTCCTTTTCCAGATGGCGGTCATAATCCTGTGGACAGTCCTTCCAAAAAAGCTTGCCTTGAGCTTTTAATATTTTCATCCTGCCAAAATTTAGTCACAGTGTGGCCTTCATTTAGTCATGTTTCGTCTATGTAAAATTTTTTCTCTTCTCTGACTTTTCGGATCTTCTCAAATAATTCTTTTCTAACAGACGTCTATTAAAATCGATTGCCAATTATATTTTTTTCACCAAAAACTAATTTTTTTTAATAATTTCCGAAGCGTATTTCTACACATAAATAGGTAGTCCTGGTCTTATTAAGGACAACATTTTGTGCAGCGTTGGAATTTCTTTTTTTAAAAAGAAACTATGAATTTTTCGCCTTATTCTCTGCATTAAAACGTCATCCAGCTCAAGCTTTGGTCGTCCTTGAGAAGTTTTTAGAGGTTGGCCCAACACTTTTTTCTTCTTTTAAAAGTTTATATATTGTTGTTCTCCCAACGTTAATCATATCTGCTGTAAATTTCACTGCATTGTCAACACTCAAATCCGCATTTTTACTTTTAACAGAATTGTAACAGTTAAGAGTTTATTTTTTTTTTTCATTTCCTCTACTTGGACCGACTCTAGGGCGTTTAGGCAATTGTTGAAAATTCTCCATATTTAATTAAAAAAATACTGACACTTCACACTTTGGCTAGTTTCACTAAGAAACAAACAGTCAGGGTAGGTATGTATAGATATAAATAGGTGTATTGTTCCAATAGAGGCACCCAGAAAGGATAATAACCACATAATTAGCAAACAGGTAAAGTCTGTGCGTTTTAAGAAGTCCGATATCGGATTAAATCACTAAGGGATGTTATCGCTTTTAAAACAGTAAGTCGGTTAAGTTACAATATCTTCGCACCTTCGCTATACTTGATCACACCGAACATCCCACTGGTTTACTGTATTCTATTACTGGGCGAAATCAGAGGTTTCAAAACAAAATTATCTTAGAATTACGCGTTGAGCATAAATAATAATTAAATAGATAATTAAATTATTTTGCTATTATTATAGTTAAATCTATATAATAATCGCTATTTTCCAAGAACCAATTAAAATTTGCTCAAGTGCGGGATGGTTAAATATGTTAAGTCCTCAAATATGGACATCAAGTTTTGAGATTGCCGCCCTACCATTGTCATTACAACGCAATTGAATTGGTATGGGGTATTAGCAAGAACTATTATGACAAACATGCCTGTAAAAATATCGGTAAGCCTAGCGTTATAAAGTTATGGGAGGAGGCGCTTAGCCAAGCGGGCAAAGAAGAATGGCGGAAATGCATTGAACACACAGAAAAAATAATTTTTGAATCTTATGAGACAGAACAGGTTATAGACGAAGTAAGACCGTCAATTATTACGAATGATGATGATGATGACGATGATGTTGATTCTGATGAGTCTGAAAGCATGGGTGAAATTTCAAATGCAGAGGAAGACTACTTTTAGTAGTACCTATCAACAAGTAGGTACGTTCTGTCGCAAGACTACAAAATCGGTTCTTTTTAGAACCAAAACTTTATAAAAAAGAATTCGTAAAACTAATTTGTCTGAATACTACAAAAAAGCTAAAAAATTATTATTTTTCTTTACCTAAACTAATTTTTTATTTACTTTAAATTATTTTATTTAGAAAATGTAATTCATTTCATTCATCAACATCCAAAATTACCTTCAATATAATTTATTGTTTGAGAGCCACCGACATAATGCTCAAGAGGTTTTATGGCTTAGCGGACTTCTTAAAACGCACAGACTTTAACCAAGATTAGGTACAAAAAAAAGGAATAAAATGATTAAACTCGAAACGGAATAAGTACCTAGACTCTAATTAGTTTTGATAAAATTGCTTTAAAAAATTCAAGGTAAATAGTACCGTTGTACAGGGTGTCCAGTTGTCGTGTGTTTTACGGGTTATCTGCGTTATTAGTAAAGATAGAAGGTTGCGGTTTTCGCGGCACTGTGCTACTTTTTTGAGAAGCAAACGATGCCACAAGCAGAATTTTCATAGCCCCCTTAGTTTTTTAAAATTTTGCATTTTGGACACTCGGTTACGCTGCAACTTATCAAAAAGGTAAAAAATAAACTAAAAAATTGTTTTTTTTCACGTAGAATCCAGTGACTCGGTCAGATTTTTTCTATGTTTAATTGTTTTCGAGAAAAAGAGCAAACTTGCATTTTTTTAAATAGGACACCCTATATATTTTTAGCTATTATGATTCAGTTCATCACAAGCTTTTTAAAAATATATAATACTTTATAGCAATGTGAAGCTCAAAATTTACATTGTTCAACAAATTTACATTTTTTTAAACGGCACACCGTATAAATTTTAAGATTAAACAATTGTCACAAGCTTCTCACAAATATAAAACACTAATTTTAAAAATATATACCTATAACAATAACTTTTATAAATATTAATAACAATTAACTCAGTTGTGTTATACGTTAAAAAATTAAAAGCTACAATTATTTGATGATTTAGGAAACTGTCTCATAAATATTGCTCAAACTGTTCTCCATTATGCCTAAGATATGTTTTACACATTGTTCTGATTCGCCTGAGTGCATTTAAAATAATAAAAGGCCGTGCCTGTAACTCCCCAAAGGCTCTTTCAGTGGCTTCTCTTAAATCTGCCATCGGTTGGTCCTGGACGGTATAAATTTTATTTTTTAAGTAACCCCACAAAAAAAAATCCAAAACCGTTAAATCGGGTGACCTGGGTGGCTATCTTACAGGTCCATGTGTTCCAATCCAGCGGCCAGGAAAATTATTGTTAAGATATGCTCTTACAATTTGAGCATTGTGAGCGGGAGCTCCGTCCTGTTGCAAATATAAGCTATTAAGATGAGCTAGGGGCACATTCCCTACTATTTCGGGCACAATGTTTTCCAAAATTTCTAAATAATTATTTGCAGTAAGACCGCCTTCAAATATATTATATATAATTTTATTTCCCAGTATGAAGCATGAAACACTAAACCCAAATCTGCCTTGCCGTTCCCGTGGAAATATAACATGTTGATTTTTCTTGCACCAAAACCTAGTATTTTGCCGATTAAATATACCGGCACTGGTAAAATGACTATCTTCAGACCATGTAATCGTTCTTTCAAAATGATTTCCTCTATTTACATTTTGTAAATACCAATTACAAAACTACGCGGCGCTCTGCGTCACCGAGATGTAAGTTTTGTACGACATGAAATTTGTATGACTTAAACTTGTGTTTTTTCAGAATAGAATAGTTTGAACCCTTGATTTTGTAACACCGAAAGAACCTTCCACTGTTCTACAAGAACTACTTTGATTTGTTTCAATTGAAGCCAAAACGTTTACTTCATCAATGTCCTGCTTTTCCTTATTGTAAATACTAGGTCGGGGTTTGGAAAATGAACCGACTTCAATTAAGTTTGATTTTATTTTTAAAAATATTCTTTTATCCGGCTGTCTTCTTTCTGGGAATCTGCGAATATTACGTTTTTATAAATTTTAAAATATGATGAAAAATATAAAAAGATGCCCATACCTGTTAAAATAAACTTCTAATGCTTCATCCGAATTTTCGTTACACTGAATATAACAAACGAACATATCGTACTTTTCATAATTAATTCTCGAATTTTGCATTCGCAGCCATCATTAAGAAAAACTGCTATTTATCGAAACTGAATAGAAATAAAGAACAGAAAATGGATAACCTATTCTGACAGTAAATAAAGATATTTTCAGATAACAAGCCTGTCATCTTTTGTTTTCCTAAATACCCGTCATGGCCTACTAAAAACAAATTTAAATTTGTTGAAAAATGTAAATTTTGAGCTTCACCTTGAAAACAGCTATAAAGTATTATATATTTTTGAATAGCTTGTAATAAACTGAATCATAATTAACATATGCGAGATGTTACACGTGGCGACATCTCGTAGCAATCGAGCTATCCACCTAACCAGACCAGCGAGGTCTTAGAGAAGACCAAACGCTGGAAACATCTTTCTTTTGAATCATAATAGCTAAAAATATATAGGGTGTCCCATTTAAAAAAATGCAAGTTTGCTCTTTTCCTCGAAAACAATTAAGCATAGAAAAAATCTGACTGAGCCACTGGATTCTACGTGATAAAAAACTAACAAGTTCATTTTTTACCTTTTTGATAAGTTGCAGCGTAACCGAGATACGGGGGGTGTCCCAAAATGCAAAATTTTCAAAATCACCCCGTATCTAAAAAACTAAGGGGGCTATAAAAATTCTGTTGATGGCATCGTTTGTTTCTCAAAAAAGTAACACAGTGCCGCGAAAACCGCAACCTTCTATCTTTACTAATAACGCAGATAACCCGTAAAACATACGAAAACTGGACACCCTGTACATAATCTTTAGCTTAAAAAATTTAATATTAAAATATATATTTTGAGACAAAACTTGAATTTAACGTCGATACTTGTACTAATTCTGCACAAATTTAAAAATTCAGGCCTATTTAAATCTATACATGCCCAAAAATCTTGCACGCCCATGGAGAAGACGGTTTTGATTGATTTATTGCCTTGCATCATTTAAAGATAGACTATAAATTAAACAGTATTGATGATAAAGATTGTCCGAAACGTATGCATGTTAAAGATATGAATACCTTAAATGATCTAGACATTGATTTCTTTATATATATATATATTATATTATATATATATATAGGAAGCTTCCATTGCAAGTCGTTAGGGGTTAATATTAAGATAAAAACTTTTTTAAACAATTATTTTGAACCCTAAGAGCTCCTGGGAGCAAATACATTCAAAAATTGTCAAAATACCACTCTAATAACACGTCATAATATATTTGTGAGAAACTTTGTTCTCTAGCCACTTGATGAGACCTTATGTAATAAGAATTTAACAAATAATGCTAAAACACGTACACCAGTACGTGGTTCAGCTTAGTGTCCCTCGAACGACACTGTTTCAAAATTCCTTCATCTGGAGAGCGTCATCAACGACCTCCTTGAGATCGTGTTTCCCAACGAGTATAATCTCCAAAGATTCAAGACCAACGTGAATCGTTTCCTGCTCACACGCACCGCTCCCAGAGCGCCATAAAGGATTTATCCTGCAGTGCTGTGCCTTGTCATAAAAAAAGGAACCTAATATGTCATACAGTGTACAATAAATTATTGGACAATTAACATTTTAAAATTTTTTATTTGTCTAAATTTATAGTATTTTCCTCGCAAGAAATAGCTATAATATGGCCATTAAATAATTTACTATTATTTCGAGATAGAAAAAAATATCCTCCGGATAGTATTCTTATTCGAAATAATTTTCATGACTTAGGGGCAACTTTCAAAATTGTTTCTTTTACAAATGATCAAATATCGCCCACTTTACCTTGACGCCTACAATACATCATATTTATTGTCTTAATACCCAGTTTATGGCTCTGTTTTATGTAACGATCATGAATATTAAGCGCCTCGAGAACTTCGGCTCAGACCAACGTCAAGTCCTGAGAGCTTTACGAATTTACAGCTTTCTGTTGTTATTTTTCACAACAAAAGTAGGTTAAGTAGCATCATTACTTATTTTGCTGCCCATTTTTTTTTAAAGTTTACTGTGTTTTTTGTTAAGCAAAACGTCAGTATACAATTAGGGTAATTTAGAGTAAATTTTACTCGAAATTGAAATCTGATCAATTACCGTGTATCTAATCATTTAAAAGGTCATGCTGTTCTAACCCAACCAGGTGGACTTGAATTTGATCCCTTACTCTATACCTATATTACTTTGCTATAAGCATTAGACAAAATATTTTTGTAGATCATACTAATAAGGGCAATTAAATTACAATTTATCATGAGGAAAACATTTTGATATTAATTTCTTTCCACAAATGTATCAAACAATTTTGTTCTAATAAAATTATTTTTTGCTAATATCTCGCAAGCGTAAACAAAAATAGTGGTCTAATATACAACGTGTCCCAGAATTAGCGGGCAATCTCTGGAATTCATACGTGAAAATAGCATCGTAAGTTCATTTTTCTCTTACGACTTAGAAAAACTGTGATTTTAAAAGCGTAGGTGCCTACCTAATTAAGAATTTACTTAAAAATCTGGACTAACAATTATTTCATAACATAATTTAATAAGTATAAGCAAATTTATAGAAAACTTATCAAAAAAGCTAAGGATCTCTATTATAAAAGAAACTTTGAAAATGCAAAGAACAAAACTAGAAAAACCTGGGAAATCATTAATAATTTAAGGGGCAAAAAGAACATATTACGAGAAAATGTAAAGATAGATCCTAATATTTTAATAGATATTTACGTTATAAGTCCGGTAAATCAACTTTTACAGTATGAGTGAAATGTTTCGAGACGAGGCGACGACAGAGCCGAGTCTGGAATTTTGAAACGAATACTGTAAAGGATTTGCCGGACGAATGACGTACAATATTTTATTTCATACTGTTCTGTTGAAAATTATAATTATGTTTTGAAATTATAATGAAGTTTCATTCTGCGTCGTATATTTGAAAAGTGCTTATATTTACTGGTGGAAACATTGCGTGTTTGACATTGATTAAACTAAAACTTACAAATTTCAGTCCGGTAAAGAAATTTTACAGGACTAGTCCGGTAAAAAAACTTTACCGGACTTATTGCTGTAAAACCTTATTTTCTGGACTAAATTCAAATATGTAAAGGTGTGTTTTACAATACAGTATGCAATAAATGATTTTTACTGTACAATTGGTGAAAAATTAACTTCACACTTAAGACCTAAAAAAGGGCCTCTTGAGTATCTAAGAGGTGTTCATATTAGTAATGGATTCTTAATTGATGTTACTGATGCAAATGAGGTAAAGCAAGTTTTTAAGGAATTAAAAAATAAGTGTTCTGCAAGATATAATGGAATTTCTGTAAAAATAATGGAGAGTTTGCCTGAGACGGCCTTGCATGCGCTTGCACACTCCATTAATGAATCATTCAGGACGGCCGAGTTTCCATCATGTCTTAAACGAGCGGTTGTTATTCCATTGTTTAAGGGAGGTGATTCTACTGATCCTTTCAGTTTATGACCGAATTCTCTCTTGTGAACACTCTCAAAAGTAATTGAAAAACTAGTCAAAAAAAGATTAATGAGATTTTTGGAGGATCAGGGCATTCTGAGTCCTGTTCTATTAGGCTTTATATCGGGTAAAAGTACAGATGACGCTATATTTTCCTTGCTCCACGATATTTACCTTAACATAAATAGTGGTGAGGCGGTTGCGGCTATATTTTGTGATTTTTCGAAAGCTTCGATTATGTGGACCATGAAATATTGCTGCCAAAGTTACATTGCTATGGTTTTGATCAGCTAACAGTTAAGTGGTTTTCTTCCTATCTCCATGAAAGAGGGCAAGTGGTAAGGGTAGGCTCAACATGCTCTGATACCTCCATCGTTACGAGAGGAGTGCATCAGGGCTCGGTGTTGGGACCGGTCTTGATCCTATATTTAAATGATTTGGCATTTTTGGATATTCAGGGCGCGTTTACACTATTTGCAGATGACACTAGTCTCCTGTGGCGTGGTGAAAATAAAAACGATTTAAGGTTGGTTATTGACAGTGATCTACGTGAGGTTAAAAGATGATGTGATACAAATTTATTATGTTTTAATATTATCAAAACAAATATAATGACTTTCGGTTTTAGTTTTAGTGAGATAAATCTTGATGATCAACAAATTCAAAATAAAGCACTTACTAAGTTTTTGGGTCTAACGTTAGATAATAAACTGAAATTTGAGGAGCACATAAATGTATTAAGCAAAAAATTGGCAGCTGGCTGTTATGCAATAAGGATAGTCTGTAATGAACTTAGTAACTCAACCACTAAAATGGTATATCATTCCTTGTTTGAATCGCACTTGCGTTATGGTATTGTTTTTTGAGGATTTGCAAACAGGCAGTTGTTAAACTTCATATTTGTGTTGCAGAAAAAAGCAATTCGACATTGGTGCAGAGCAAATAACCGTGAACACTGTCAGCCTTTATTTAGAGCGGAAATAATTTTAACTGTGCCGTCTTTATTCATTTTGGAAACTGTTTGCCTTTTGCATAAAAGATGTTCTAGATCAGATATTGAGGAATTTAAGTACAGTTCTAGAACCAGCATATGAAATTTTCGACTACCCATTCCTAAGACCACTCTTGTGAAACAGTCGGCCTTCTATGAGAGTAAAAAGATTTTTAATCATTTAAACAATGAGCTGAAATCAATTTTAAACTTCGGCCAGTTTCGGAAAAATGTCAAAGACATCTTATTGTAGAAAGCTTACTACAGTCTGGATGAATATTACAGTGACGTTTTATAGTTGGTTTGTGTTAATTTTATTGTTGTTGACAATGCATTTTATGTTTGTATGGGTGTATGTGCATACATGTATGTATGTGTATGTTATATATTTTTATGATATGTTTTTGTTTTTATTTTTATTTTTACTTATATTTTAAGGACTTTTTATACTCGCTTTGTTTATAGGAATTCAGTTTTCTTTAACAATAAAGCATATATTGATTGATTGATTGATTGATAACTTAAAACAATTTTCTGCGTTAACACTTTAAAAAAGGCAATTTTGCTTTAACAATAAAGCATATATTGATTGATTGATTGATTGATAACTTAAAACAATTTTCTGCGTTAACACTTTAAAAAAGGCAATTTTGCTGGTTACCAAATTTTACGTTTTCGTACTTTTGCATTTTTACAGTTGCATGTTTTATCTTCTCCCTTTCGTCGGATCAACGATCAAGAGTCAACCTAATTTACAACTCCCATCTTTATTTATTATGGCCTTAAAAGTGAACAAGAGCATAATAAAGCTTCTCTGGGCTTGCGCAATACGTCTTGAATTCAAAGTAACATGCTAGACATAGACAAAAGTTATTAGCAGAGTTGTCAATTGATTTCAAAGTCATCGTTTTGATCTTTAATACTTAGTTTTTAAACGTTTCTGTGCCTCGAAATTCAATTTAATCCTAAAAACTGTTCTTTTTAGAGCTAATTTTAGCTTAGTTTAGGGTGGCTGTAAGTATTTATATATTTGTTATTATTTATTCAAAGTCCGAACGCTAGCCACGGAAATTTTAAATGGAGTCATATGGTTTCAGTCACGTGCAAGTTATGACGCACGTCAAACATCCACCGTGCCGCGCCCACGTACATTAAATAGTAAATTAAAGTACAAATCAGTCAACACACGCAAATAGCTTTAAGAAACATGTACTTTATACTATTTCTTCTATTTTGCTTTTTTTTCAATAAAAATCCATATTTAAAAAGAAAATATGTCATAAAAATGTATAAATTTGTAAGTATATGCCTTAATCTTATGTTGGTAAGACTTTTAAAATGTCTGATCTGTCAACAAAATTATTTTGTTGACCGTATTTATGCAACCAAACATACATGACCTCAAAGGGAGATTTTATTGGTCACAACTTGCCATATCATACGTCAACAGAATAAAGCATGTTGTAAATAATAAAAGGTCTGTCTCAACCATCAGTCCCTAACACTTTCAAGCTGTCAAATACAATCAACCAGTTGTAGGACTTAACAAGGCATCCTGGGGTCTACATGCGATATTCACTGGTAGACTTTATTTCTGATTAAAAACCAGTCCTAGACTGCTGGTTAAAACAAGCCTCATATCATTACCAACTTTTAAAAATCAGCAAAAAGGTTTTATAAAAGGTCCAATTACGAGATACGGAAAACGGCATCCAAATAGCTCTGTTATGAATTTAAAAACATTCAAACACATTTGTGACATCGTGGATCATATTTTAAAGCAGAACACAGTTTCTTAGGGACTACCTTTCACCTGGTGGTTCATTTGTTCTTTGTATACCCCGGGGAACCCGCGTAAGAGAAAATTTCATTAAATAAATACATACAGATGACACAATAGATAATTAAAATAAAATTTATTATTCAAATATGTGCATGGATGTAATAATTGCCATGCAAACCAAAACTTGTAAAAAACATCAAACATAAATATTTAAAGTTATTTAGGAGCATTTGGAAAAAATCTTAAAATGCTTGACTGCTTAAGCTTCCTTTGATGTTCTTTCATACGGCACTTCTGGAAATGGCATTCCAGATTCTTGATTTGTTCAAAAGCCACATAGTCGTCTTTAGAAAACTTTTTTAGCTCTTTAATGTAATTTAAAGCCTCATCGAAGCACTTTATTTTATTTTCCTCTTCTTGAACGTCCTCTATTTCGTCATCCGTCTCGTTGTTTCCATCATGTTGACTAAATGCAGTAACTTGTTTTCCGAAATCATCATCTTCTGTTGGTGTGTTTTGATCAATGTTTATAAATTCGTCTAGACTTTGGTCATTGACAACATTCAACTGTTCAACAGCCCGTATCATTGCCGCAAGGACAGACAATGGTAAGTCATCTTCGGGGTCAAAATGGGGAAGCTTCGTATCCGCTTCTCTAAACCCAGCTTTTCTGAAACAGTTTTGAATTGTTGCTTGATCGACCTTTTGCCATGCCGTTTTTATAAAGTACAATGTCTCCAAAACATTAATTATTTTTGCAAGTTTGGATGATGATTTAGCACAATCCATGTTTGATAAAATATGTATAGTTTTTACATTTTTTCTTAGGTGTAATTCTCAAGGATGTGATGCGGCGTTGTCTAAAAATAACAGAATTTTCCTATTTCCAATGCCCATTTTTCGATCCAACTCGTTCAACAATTCAGCCATTATTTCGCGAGTCATCCAGGCTTTTTCGTTTCACTTTCACATAACAGATAAGTCTTTAATATTTATAGTTGAAAAAGTAGTCCATACTTATAGTGGAGTCAATGTAATATAAAATAAAACAATGCAGTCTTCCTCCACAGTTTAATTGTTAACATAAAAAAGGTGTTTAAGCTCCCGACATGTTTCGAGCACTTAAGTACTCATCTTCAGGGGATATTGAAAGGATAATATAAGTTTGAGAATGAAAAAGTATAAGATTAAGAAGGACTTACCCAACATCGACTTTAACATTGAAATAAGTTGTCTCAAATAAATGAGTACAACAGAAAGGCTGGAGACTTGGTGTATTAGATGGTTAATTATATGGAAAGAGAAGTAAAGTTGAGATTGAGTTTTGTGATTTAGATGAGTAAAATATATTTAAGTATAATAATAAAAGATTATGACCTCTGAAGGAGAGAAGTTTCCTTTAATTTTGTTAAGCATTTGAAGTATGGATTGTATTTATTGAGAAATAGGAAAAGTTTAAAGGAAGGTTTTTTATATAATTAAGAATCATGAGGTTGCATGATTAAGTTTCGATGAGTAAAACATA
This sequence comes from Polydrusus tereticollis, assembly GCA_963920685.1. Taxonomy (NCBI): domain Eukaryota; kingdom Metazoa; phylum Arthropoda; class Insecta; order Coleoptera; family Curculionidae; genus Polydrusus; species Polydrusus tereticollis. The sequence continues at coordinate 79,524,667 of OY987329.1, read as the reverse complement.
TATTAAATTTAAATAAAGAAAGATTGTGACATCTGGAGGAAAGAAGTTTTCTTTTATTTTATTAATAAATCATAGGTTTTATTTAATAAAAATATTTATGTAAAGTATTGAAAAGTTTTTATAAGATTAGAGTGGTTTATCTTCATATTGTTAACTTATATGATGATATGGGGCTTTGCTCCATATTTTAGAAGAATTATAAATATTTATCATTTTATGTTTATGTGGTATTAGAATTAAATTGGTTGAAAAGTTTATAAAAATTTTATTTATTTAAAAATTTTTTTATTTATTTAAAGAAGGAAGATTTCATACAACCTTAGTGCGAACACAACCGCGGTACTTCCGCAAACCGTGGGAAATGAAATGAGGTTAGAAAAAAGAGAAAAATGACAACCAAGTAATACAATCCGGTACTACCATTAGAAATGTCAAAAATTAAAATTGATTGTTAAAAATGGGAAAATAAGATTCGAACTAGCTCGATGTTAGGTTTACAAAATTCGTACAAAATTAAACGATCTCAATTATTGTTGTCATCGCTAGATATACAAAGTATTTAAGAATGGTAAAAGCAGACATCTGTCAATGAATGACCAAAATATATGGTTATGTCGAAAAGGGGGGTTTTTCTTTAAATGTTTATCGGAGGGAAATGTAACATTGCACTAAAAATACACTTGTGATGGTTGGTGAAGACACTAACACTAATTTGCACTGTAAAATACAGGGGATGTGGATATGTTTGTATAAGTTGAATAATGAAAAAATATTAACGCTGTATAATGTTGGATACAATGGGATTTTACAAGGGTTGCTGAAGTGTTATGAGCAGAGATAGGAAGAGGTATATATTATGCAAAAGGAAATAATATTGTAATTATAGACTATCTAGATTCAAAGCATTAAAAAAGTAAGTACTGCTATGAATGATTTAGTCGTTGACACAATCTATGTTTGGATTTTTAATTATTTTGTTAATCTCGAGTATTTCAAGGAGATCTAACTTATTGCCCTTGGTACAGAAATGCAGAAATTTTGTATTTGTGTCTGGATTCAAATTGTGTTTATTTGTAGATACATGTCTAGAAAAATTGGATTTAATTTTGGAAGGGGATAAGTTAAGATTAGAAGCTCTTACTATCTCTTTACAGTGCTCAGTGATACGGGTTTTGAACTTTCTCCCTGTTTGGCCAACATATTTAATATTTATGTTTTTCAATGCTCTGGGACGCGCCGATTTTCCAATCACCAATAATTTTTCTTTATGCTCAGTCATGCTTGAAGAAAACAACACCGTTAGTCTTTCTTTTGTCAATTTTCCTCCTGAACACTTCCCAGATTTTAAGGCGAGTGTCTTATCGGGAAGCGCACGGAAACAAAGGCCGCTTTCATCGGCATTGTAAATAATATCTTCGTATTGGTACCCGAGCAACAAGGAAGGAAGTTTCTCTATAAATTCATCAACTGTTTCTTGATTTACATCAGCTGCTTCGCCGGAAATGCATTTAAATCTGACGTTTTGTCTTTTACGCCACTATTGAAGCCATCCATCAGATGCATTAAAACTTTTGTAACCGAACTTTTCTGCAATTTCTTTTGCCTTTTCTTTAGTAAGCCCTCCTGAAATAGGTATCCTTCGATTTCTAGCACTTAAAAACCACTCAAAACATGCTTTGTCCATGTTCAAGCCTTCCGTTTTGAAAAAACTACTTTTTTGGTGCACATTTATGCCAGACTGCCACAAACGTCGGATGTCTTCTTTATTTCTTGCTATCATCGCTGCTTGCGTCTTTCCTATGTGAAGTCGCGATGCTATAGCCCGAGTTGCTAGCTTTCCTTTATCAATTACATTCACTACTTCCATTTTCTCTTTTAGTGTTAATGTTCTTTTTTTCAAGGCCATTGTTAACAAACACACACGTCCGATTCTTTGGCGAAGCTGGAGCTCAAAGAACACCTCGTAAAAATAAACCGGTAAATCCCCTAAAATTTAAGGGGAATCACCGAGTGTCGAACTGAAATGTACGTTAACATCTAATCCGCCTGGCTATTGGAGCTTCGTGGTCGCTTATGGGAGATATTTTCTAGTCTTGTGTAAAGAAAAAGTTGCCCGCGAACGTTTATAGGAGCGCCCGCTTATGGGAATCTGCTTCATGTGTTTAAAGTATAAAACTAAAATCCGTTCCAAGAAATTTGGCTGCTTAAGGAAGATAATCGCTTATTAGAGCTGCCCGTTAAGGGAGCTTTCACTATGAATATAAATTATGAATTTTAAAAATAAGGGAAATTAAAAGGCATGGTAAGTAGAGGTATAACAGAAGGCCAGAATTATTTATGAAAATTGTAACAGAATCCTTATTTTCAAGTTTTATTATATTTCCATTTCTCAGCTTTCTAAGCTCAACATTTTAATCATTTTGGTTGGAAATAAATTAAATCTGTAGGTTTATGTATTTAACATTTATGTAGTATTTGTTTCTGTTAATACTGTATTTAAATTGGAAATATCCCTAATAATTCCCCGTATTTGATCGGTTTGTTTGTTTTTATTTAACTTTTGCGAGCTACGGTCATATCGGGCAATGTTGTAGCTTAATTTATTTTGGTCTAGATCTGTTTGGACTAAATATTGTTATGCAGAATTTCATATATTTTTGTTTTTCTCAAGATCTGCGAATTTGAGACAAGAAATGTAAGAGATTACATTTGTAAAATTTTGGTTGCTAAATCATAAATCTTATCAAATTAAGAAAACACATTAAAATACTTTTTTTTAATTAAAATTTGGGCTGTCTCTGTATAGGCCACTAGAAAGAAAATGAAACTATACGATTTATGGGTTAGATATTAGTACAGAATGTCAACTTTATACTAACTTGCGTCCAGATATTTCGAAAAACAACTTTCTTTTTAATATTTCATCACTACGAATTAAAAGCAAAGCCCAAATATCTATAATATGAACTTTTGGTCTATATCCTAAAGTTTGACTACCTACTTAATTATCACTTAAGGGCGGAATATATGCAAAATGCGTATACGGGGTGTTCCTTAATGATGATATGCTAATGTTTAAGGAGGTGATTCCTCGATACATTTTAAGAAAAAAACTTCATATGAACGTATGTCCTAAACGTCTTAACTTTTGAGACACAAGGTGTTAAAGTTTTCAAAAAAATAATCTATTTTTTAATAATAACTGTGATACTATTATAATATCTTTATGAAACTTGGTACACATCTTCTATGCATTAAGGAGCATTTTCTGATGTACAAACAATTTTATTATTTTTACCAGTGGCGTCTGTACGGGTTTTGAATTTAATAGTTTTGGAGAAAATAATGGTACGCCACTGCTTTCTTTTTAGATAAAAATTATTTTTAATATCTTCATTAATTTCTGAGCAAATTTGATCTCTTGATTTTCTTTCGTCCGACGCATGGTTTTCGCTTAAAAAATATAAAAATCGTTTTACTTCAGGGTCAAATCGCTGAAAATCTGAAGCGGTGACTGTTGTGCTGAAATAGTTTTTTCCCCATTTTTAAGCTATTGAGTTTGTTTAATAATAATTGTTAATTAATTCAGTAATAAGTAACTGATTTCTATTAGGAAAAAAAAAACTTTCAAGTGGCAATAATTACCACATTAGAATTTCAGCGTGGAATTCAGCTTGCAGAAAAAGAGTTTAATTTAATTTCTTGAAAATAAGTTCACAATTTATTAATTATTAATTATTGACAATAATAACAATGATTATAAAAATTGTTGGAAGTGGCCACCTTCACTTAATGGCATGCTTCCGCCCGTCTACGCATGGAATTGCGCACTCGTTCAAATATTCCCGTATAGTTTCACACGAGGCAACTATTCGCTTTCTTAAATCTTCTAAAGTCTTAACGGGAGTTTTATACACTAGAGTTTTAAGGTGCCCCCATAAAAAGTAATCCAAACTATTGAGATCGGGGGATCTTGCTGGCCATTGCTGAGGTCCTCCGCGACCTAACCAGCGATCAGGATAAACTATATCTAAATGATTTCGGACATTTACACTAAAATGAGCAGGAGCCCCATCGTGCATGTACCACATTCGATTTTTTAACGCAATCGGCACGTCTTCAAGCAACTTAGGTAGTTCTTCTTCAAGAAAATACAAATAAGACCGTCCATCAAGGCGTCCTGGTAGAAAAAATGGGCCTATTAGATGATTACCAATAATTCCTGCCCATACATTAACCGAAAATTGATGCTGAAAATGGGTTTCAGTTATAGCATGTGGATTTTCTTCCGCCCATACATGATTGTTATGGAAATTTTGAATAGCATTCCGAGAAAAATTTGCTTTGTCTGTGAACAAAATTTGTGACTCAACTGCGGATTTAGTCTAATACTGTGAAGATACCACTGACAGAAGTTCACACGCTGTGGAAAATCCCTGGGGAGTAACGCCTGCACTCTTAGAATATGGTATGGACGTAACAGAAAATCAACCAAAATACGCCAAACAATTTGGTGACAAATATTTAGAGTTCTAGCGATCTTCCTCGTACTTGTTTGTCTCAGGATGTTCGTCGATTTCTTGCAGCACCGCTTTCTCAATTTCGGGTGTTCTGATAGGTCGAGGTCTACCTTCCGGAGTACCTTTATTCAAACTACCAGTTTCGCTAAGTCGGCGATGAATTCTTATTCGAAAAGAATCTGGCAAGGCACGATTAGGATGTCTTTCCTGATAAATGCGCCTAGCTTCTGATGCATTACTATCTGCGAGGTCATATGCGTAATGCATTGCCGCCATTTCCGCATTCGTATAATTTATCCTATTTACTGATAACCGAAAAAACAGCAAAAAAAATAAAATAACTTCGATGACACACTAAAAATCATAGAAATGACGCGCTTAAATGGTTTTGAACACCAATAACTTACTTTAAGTCAACAGCTATGTGACTATGCGTGACATTGACGTTTGCAAAAACAAAATTTATTCCAAGATAACTAGATTTTAATTGTCTAAATAGCCCCCTATCACAATATCTGTGTACAATTAAATTTATTTTTTAAGCGAAAACCATGCGTTGGACGAAAGAAAATCAAGAGATCAAATTTGCTCAGAAATGAATAAAGATTTTAAAAATAATTTTTATTTAAGAAGAAAGCAGTGACGTACCATTATTTTCTCTAAAACTATTAAGTGCAAAACCCGTACAGATGCCACTTGTAAAAATAATAAAATAGTTTGTTCATCAAAAAATGCTCCTTAACGCATAGAAGATGTGTACCAAATTTCATAAAGATATTATAATAGTATCACAGTTATTATTAAAAAATAGATTATTTTTTTCAAAATTTAACACCCTGTATCTCAAAAGTTAAGACGTTTAGGACATACGTTCATATGAAGTTTTTTTCTTAAAATGTTTCGAGGAATCACCTCCTTAAATATTAACATGTCATTAAGGAACACCCTGTATATGCATTTTTTGCATATTTCATCAATTCTATAATGAAATGCATATTTTTCCCAAATTATTATTTTATGACCATATTTTTATGTTTTCGGCGTTATCAAAAAATTAAAAACGCCCGGTCATGAAAACTCGTAGACTCATAGGTTTAATGTCCAGTCCGGCACTTGGTTAAGGGATTTTCCAATCGGAAGATAATTATATAATATATAATTAATTAATAATTCACGTTTTCTTTATACACAAGATATTTATTAAGATATAGGGTGGTAAAAATAAAAAATTCAAAAATATTCTAAGATATAGATTGTTCTATTTAAAAAAAAAGTAACTTTGCTTCTCTACGATTTTCTGACTCATCCTGTATACTTATTCTTTTAAAATTCTAATAGGCCTTTAATAACCCTAAAACTTTTATCCAAAATATTTTTTGCTAACTGTTATACTTCAAGAAATAATCAACCGTTTCCATACATACCAACGACCCTGTATATGCGCATATATTGGCTGAGTTTAAGTGCATATATTCCGCCCTTTAATTATAACCCTGTTCGAAATGTTTGACTACAGTGTTTTAATGGTTCTTTAGTTTATCAGATACCATGGTAAAGGATCTGTAAAGCATCAATTAAAGTTTCTTAAATTCACAAACAAAATACACAAATCGTGGGATAAATCTGACTCAGGTCTTACCTGCAAAATTCAAAAATAAATTGATAACAATCAATACGTTCATTCACCTCGTAAAATTAACCAAATACAAATTATTATTCTTTAAGATATTGTTGATGGATTCGAACTATTTTGACTATTAAACTTTTTCAAGTACTTGTTTGCTAAGGGTTTTACAAAGGGATTTTACCTAATTTTGAAGTTCGCCTATAGATAGAAATTATAAAAAGTTTGTCATTGCCACTAATATTAAAATAAAACCCTGTAGAAGACGCGGCAGACTTCGCGCGTCTATCTTGGATAAAAGAAAGTCGTATTTGTTTTCTAAAGCTTTTACTGCGGAGCTGCAATAGCACCGCGAGTACATAAATATGAACGCTGTGAGAAAAATGGATTCTGGTTAGTGAAAAATTACCTCTCACAGAAGCTAAGATAGTGTCAACCCCAAAATGCCGTGGGCGGAAATTCTATATACCTAGTACGGAGAGAAATCAAAATATATTATAAGAAGAAACTTCCAAGAATTTTCGAGAAATATGTACGGATACAAGTTAAAGTGTAGGTAATTTTCATTGTTTAACTTGTAATTCAAAATCCGAAGAACTCCTGTGAATATTTCATTCAAATTTTAGGACGCAAATCGAAAGGCTGGTGGTGACAAATTTAAGATGTCAAATGGAAAGGTGTTTGTTTTCTTCGATAATTTGATTCTCCAAGAACGGTGTGAGGTATCTCGTTTCATATTAATATTTTATAAGTTATTAAATCCGTAAAACATAAGAATAGAAAAAGAATGTCTCTAGATTTATACGAATATTTCATAAAAAAAGGCAAATGGAACAAACATTTCTTTCTCGTAAACGGTTTACTTTATCGATGTCAATCAAGAGTACTTTTTTTTTAGTTTAAGGTTTCAGCTATTCAATAGTATTATTGATATGCCTCTATCATACAGGATGTAAAAAAAATAAGCATTATTCTGTTAAAGCTAGTCCGTCCCTGGAAAACTAAATAAGCCGAATAAAATTAAAACGGTTCATTTTGAGGAGACTTACCTAGCAACCATCATACTGAAAAATTATTAAATTACACCAAGTACTTTAAGAATAATTCAAGATAAACCGATTTCCTGAGGCGTCCTTCAGGGGCTGATATCTCAGTAGGGAGGGCCTGTAGGAAATTTTTTTATGTGAACTTGTCATATTATTTTTTCATATTGTATCCAAATCCGGGAGATTGCCCACATATTCTAGGACACCCTGTATAATAGGTTTCAAGTAATGCAATTTCATTTTGACGAGCACAGCTACATATAGGTTTAGAAATAATTATTAATTATAAATTAAATAATATAATTCTAAACTACGCCAATGCCTGTAAAATTTCTAAAGATGTCATGATGACAAGCACCCTTCCCACACATTTAATATTATACAGAGTGGCAAAAAAGTCGCGCATAATGCCTGTAACTTTTGAATTACCTCGTATACGAAAAAGTGACCTTTATGACAGTTGTTCAGTAAATTATTCCCCGCGTTTCTACCTGCATGAATTTTTTCTGTCATTTCTGGTTTGGTTACTATTTTTAAATGGAACACCCTGCATATGATTGCATATTTGGATTCTACTGGGAAAACTCGGAGTTTTTTGTATTTTGAATTTTTTTATTTATTTAAAATTGTAACAAACTTTATAATAACAAAATAAATAGCCTAGAAAATCGAACAACTTAACATCGGAATAATAAACAAGTGAAACCTTTTCAGTGGATCAGGTGTTCAAAATGACCACCATTTTCTGCTAAGCAGAGTGCCAGTCGATCCCTGAACCCGCCTACAACGTTTAAAAGGAAGTCCTCTGGAATGGCCCGAATTTCAGCACCAATTCTGACTTTTAAAGATTCTAAGTCATTTGGACGGTTAACGTAGACTTTGTTCTTTCAGTGTCCCCACAAAAAGAAGACGAACGGGGTTAAGTCCAAAGATCGCGCTGGCCAGTCAATAGCACCTCTTTTGCCTATCCAACGTCTTGGAAATTGTTCACTTATGTATTGTCTAACATTTGCCGCATAATGCGCAGGTGCTCCATCTTGCTGGAACCATACCTGTTCGTTTATGTCATTATTTATACCCGGTAAAACCATTCTGCAACAAGGAATTATGTGATTCCTGAGGAGGTCCAGATATTTTTTGCCATTTAAATTACCATCTATTGAAAAAAGGTCCCACAATATGTCTATCAACTCTGCCCGCCCAAAGAATAACTTTTTCGGGCCTCTGAGTATAACATTCCTGAAATCACTAAGTATTCTCAGCAGACCAATAACGATAATTGTGTCTATTAACAATGCCATTTAAACGGAAAGTAGCTTCATCCGAGAAAATGATATTTAGTGCGAAATTATTATCGTTATTACATCTTTCCATCATCAGCTCTTCTATCAAAATCGTCCTCGTTTAACTCGTGCACCAACTTTATCTTGTAGGGATGCAACTTCTCCTGCTTAAACAAATTTTTCACTGACCGATAAGACACATTAAAATCCATTGTCATTGGACTGGATGATTGTGTTGGATTTTTATGTATTGAGAGCACGATATCCAAAGCTTTGTCTCCCCCGGTTGCTGTTTTAGGTCGACCTGATCTAGCGGCTTCCTTAACACTGCCGGTTTCTCGCAATTTCTTTACCAGTCGACACACCGTTGACTGATTTATTGGAGGCCTATTTAGATATAATTCATTGAAAAGTTGACAAATCTGATCTTGCGATCTCTTCATATTTCCGTAACCGCACATTATTAAAATTTCAACTAGTTGCTTCTCATTCTGATGAACTATAGTGTGAACAAATTAGAAACAGAAAATTAAAAAGGAACTCAAAATTGACAGCTCTTAGATCGTTGTCATTTAAGCTGTCATTATCTCGGAAACACTTGCAGATAGGTGAAAATTTGAAATACAAAAAATTCAGAGTTTTCCCAGTAGAATCCAAATATGCAATCATATGCAGGATGTTCCATTTAAGAAAAGTAAGTTGGTCTCTATGGCAACCGAACCAGAAATGGCAGAAAAAATTAATGCAGGTAGAAATGGGGGAAATAATTTACTGAACAATTTTCAGAAAGGTCAGTTTTTCGTATTCGAGGTAACTCAAAAGTTACAGGCATTATGCGTGACTTTAACACTATAAGACGTGGGTTGCCAAATTTACCAAAATAAATGGTTAACTAATACTTCTTAAATATTATCTCCACCGCTTTAACGATTATAATTTGCAATGTAAGGGGGGAAATTAACGGGTTACACGTTACAGGATGTATACACTATACAGGGATATGCATACGACTAGTTGTTTTATGTAATATATTTGAGTTGCCTACAAAGTAAGATTTTATGGAAATTTAAACAGAGTATTACGTATAACAATGTTCCACATTCCTTAAATGCATTTCGTAACTGTAGACTCGTGCGTCGGAATTTAAGTTAGCAGAAAATTGTTCTAAGCAAAAAATAGAGAGTGCTCGTACATGAAAATAAATATTTCGACATTTTTTGCAGGTATTACTTTCTAAAATGCTAAAAATAATTTTCGCACTTAAAGGAAAAACCTGCGCGTTTAAAAATGTGAAAACACAGAAACTTAAATGTGCTTTAATCCACTGTTGTATTTCAACCATTTTAAAATTTTCTGACTTCTAACTAAACAAGCTTTTTTCCTTTAGCCGGCTTTTTAATCAACAAATCTGACTAACTAAATCAGCGTGGTAAAATGAGGTAAATAGAGTATTCAGGGTAAATTAAAGCTTGATGAGATAAACCAAGAACAGTGTTGGAATGTCTATGACGCAAATAATAAGATTTGGGTTCGCTGTTTGTCTAATCTAAAACAGAAACAGTCAATTGCAGCTTTAATGGGTTAGGTATGTTTATATTAACCATCATTATTAAACATCACCAGGTCATTGTTACCTGTGCACTGTATATGATGTTATTAATTTTTAATTAGCAAAATGAGACCTAATGTTAATTACAGGTTATGAGTATGTTGCGTAAATATTAATGAGATATAATTACAGATTTCGAAAAAATCAAAACTAGTGATTACAAAATAATGTAAATGTGCAACGGCTGTAATGATTTTAAAAAATATATTTTCAAAAATTATCATGTCTTCTAGTACGTAAAAAGCATTATTAACATTCTGTACCTTGTGGACCTATATTGAAACTAAAAATATTATATTCACAGTAAAGCATGTAATGAAATAAGTTCTTGCTATTTTAGCTAACCATACTTTTGTAACTAACTAAACTAAAAACATTATACACATATGCCCAAGGTGTTTCCTCCTATTTTGACAGCTTCTAGTAACTTTGCTATTTGAGATTGTAGTAGATTGAAAAATTGTAGGGATTCATCCCAACCGTCAGAATTTGCTACCCAGAGAAACAATTAAGCATCACGGGTGCATATTTTGACTTATTGTAATTTTATTTATGTATTGAAAAGAGCTTAAAATTGCCTTTTCAAAAATATTCAAAACTTGCCTATAGTCACTGTTGAAATATTGGCAATGAAAGATCAAAAAATGATGATTTAACTATATTATGAAATAAATCACAGCGGACAAGTGGAGATGGAAAAACAAAGTAATAAAAAAATTACATTACTGATTACATGAACCAAATGGGTTATTCCGAAGAGGACAAGAGGAATTTTTATTTTTTATATAAGAATGGTAAAAATGCAACTACAGCACAAGCCAATTATCGAGGTTCGCACCCAGGTATACCGCTGCCCTCAAGAGAGGAAAGGTATGCTCTATTCCACAATAATTCGTTGATTTCCCGACCGCAATAAAATTTAAACCCAGCCATAAATAAGTGCCTTTTGAAAGGGTACAGGTCCTGATTACCTACTAATTTCAATAGTTTATGTTAGCTATTTTCAACAAAACAACAAATATAAAATAATAGGTAAGTATCTTTATTTTAATCATGTAATTAAATAGGTATTAATATTTATACAAAAATACTGATCTACAATATTATAATATCATCTATGCCTAAACTAATATAGTGACGATAGTGATAGTGAAACAGAGGTAAATATAGAGTAGGCTAAGTTAAATAATGTATAATTATAATATTGTAGATTAGTATTTTTGTATATATATTAATAGCTATTTAATTGCATGATTAAAATAAAGATACTTACATATTATTTTATATTTGTTGTTTTGTTGAAAATAGCTAACCTAAACTATTGAAATTAGTAGGTAATCAGGACCTGTACCCTTTCAAAAGGTCCGGTGCCTACACGGGTTGTCATTTAAATTTTATTGCGGTCGAGAAATCAACGAATAATTGTGGAATGAAGCATAAATAACTAATTAAGGGCTACGACTCTCGGTAGGTTTGCTTGGACGGTCGCGGCGAGGACCAAAGCTACTCGTCGGGGAATAGGTGGTGACATATTCTTTCAGGGCCGATTTTATCGCTGTTTGTATTTGGCTTGTTGTGTTGGGAGGCGCGATTACGATTAGTGTCTATTAATCATTTTATGGTTACGGACGCGAATGCATCGATATGAGAAAATAGTCGGCACCATGGTACATATTTGTACTATGAGTCGGCACTACTTACGACTTTCAATGTGGAAAAGGCGTTTGTTCTTTAAAGGAAGGAAGGTTCTGCAAATAAATAGGATTGTTGTTTAGTTAATTAGCCGGGTACCTAAATACTGCGATTTTTTTGTGGCATTTTTATGTTTGATTTTAGTCCAACAAAAAACTATGAAAGTATGTATGTCAATATTGAAGGGGGTTAATCTGTGTATAATTTGAAGACAAAAAGTTTATATAAACTTAACCGTTTTTGCTTTTTTATTATAATACATGGTGATAAAATTTTGTTTTGAAAAATTGTTTTTTTAATGACTCAAAAACTATTAGATACTTTTATAAAATTATAATTGGTGGGTGAAAACTAGATGTAGATGAGGCATATAATTTGTATAAAAATCGAATTTTACGTTTTAACTAGTGGCGCCCAGTTAATTTGAAGATAAATTAAAATTATTTATTATTTTAGGTGATTAAAAAAAATAACCTATTTTTTCACCTTTTTGCATTTTTCTTGATATACATTTTTTTACAAATAGATAATTAATACCCATTTCTGATCAAATTAGTTAATGATTTTAATTGACTCTTAACAAACTAATAACATTTTTCTAAAAATAAAAAAAAAATGTAAATAAGTTGTTGAAAATGCCCTCTCCCTCCATGTATACATGCTTTAGCTCTGCTTCTCAAATTAGTGCGTACTCTTTGAAGAATGCTTTTAGTATTCCTTGTTACACCACAGGAAGCTCTTATGCGATTCCTCAGTTTTTCTGCAGACTGGAGTGCCGTAAAAGTTTTAAGATGCCCCCATAAGAAAAAGTCCAAACTATTTAAACTTAAAATTGCTTCTTCAATTTCTGGAGTTCTTGTACTGTTGAAAAAACACCGATCCTAAAACATTGATGTTCAAAAAAAAATCTATGTTTTTTCCTTAATTAAGATTTTAATCACATTTATTTTAAAAAATATTTTTTTTTTAATTTTTATGTACCTACAAATGCAAAACCAGTCGCACAATATAAAATGCACTGGTCCGAGATTAGAATATTCAGAAGATAAATCACATGAAATGGACATAGTTTTGAAGTATTAGGTGTAAAGGTGGCGTTACAGTTGGCAAGTTTTTCTTTCTAAAGAAATTTTTGATTGCTGCAAAGAAAATTGCCAATCGTTTTACATCGTGCAATTATTTCCCATTTTTCTTTTTAATTTTGCACACCCTGCCAACTGAATAATATAAAATGGCATATAACCTAACTTTTGTTTTGAGTATGCACGGCTGGTTATTTCTAGGAATTAACATGAATAAATCTCAAATAACGTTAAGTATAAAAACAAAAACAAACCACAACATAAAAATCATAGAAATCTAGGTTTGAATGGTAGACTCAAAGATACTCAAATTGTTTCAGGTTAGTGATACTGAAATTACCAAATAATTCCCCATAACTTCATAAATTTATTTATTTATTATAATAATGCGTATTATTCGTTTTTGTAATTCGTCTACGACGTCCAACCATTCAACTACGGTTTAACAGGCCGACAGGGGAACCTCAAAAAAAAAACGAGCAGCGAAACCGCCGTACAGTTATGAATAAGAATACTGACTGAACGCCATTTTCAGAATTGCCTTTTTTTAAAGTTGCCTTTGGTTTTCCTGCCACTCAGCCAGTTTAATTCATTAATATAAAATATCTAACAAACACCTAAAAACGTCCCATGTCCAAGCCGGGATTTGAACCCGGGACCTCTCGATTGCCGGATAAAATCGCTCCCACCCGACCACGGAGGTCTACTACAATTGCATTCAGACTTGATATCTACTACACCGTTCGGAAGTTGAGATTTTATTTCGATTTATCGATGTTTAAAATAAGCATCGATATTATCAAAGAAAAAATCGAAGCTAAAACATACATGTTAAAATTTCTTTAAAGTACCACATTATAGGAGATAAATGCGTATAAAGATTAATAACATTTTAAACAGAACCCCCAAACCACTGAGGCAATACATTCTTCCAAACTTACATTAACAGAAACACCCACGAGTCTCTAGACAATTATTTCCTCGAAAACACCCCAGGGTATTTTTGGCTTTTTAGGGGTGAACTCCAGTCAGATTGAACCGAGACCTCGCCAATCGTGTTCTGCGTGAAAAATTACCCTTACCTTGATCAAGTTTGGCCACGAACCTGCATAATTTGAGTGGAATATAATATGGTTAAAATATACATTATGATATTCCACTATAATAATCCACTTTTCATCAATCCATATACACTCAAACGTACTTGAACAACATAAATATTAAAAAGACTGGCTCCCACCTTAAAATATGTGCAAAATAAATTAAAGCGGTAAGTTCCAAATAATAAAATTAAATTTCTAAATTCTCACTAAAATCATTCCGACCCTATTAAATTTTCAAATCAAAATTTATAATCAATAAACGAAACAACTTCCAACAGTCATCGAAGAGATATATACAATAAATAATAGGAGTGACAGTTTCACCAAAATAACTGAAGAAACTAACAATACCTTGGAAGAACAAAGTCAAATACCTGGGACTCGTGTTTGACAAAGTGCTGGCCTGGAACGACAATTTGACCACCGGTTAGCTTTCGCACAAACTCTATTGTGTGTAATATACCCTTTGATAAATAGAAACAGTAGAATAGATAGCAGGGCCAAGATAAACATTTACAAGGTAATAATTAGACCAGTACTGACATACGGCATACTGACCGTAAACAAGATAAAGAAAAAAAAATTCAAAACAGAACTTTACGAATATTAACAGACACAACAAGATATACACCTACAAGAGTACTACACAATGACATACAAATGGACACACTAAACCAGTTATTTAATAAAATAACAACAAAATATACGCACGGACAGTCGGATCCGTGACTGGATCCCACCCTGAAGATGATAATCAAGACACCCAGAAACTTTAAAAAAATCAAAATTCGAAACCACTCCACAAGTTAAAGCATATCATCAAATTAGCAAAGCCGAATAACAACTTTAACTTAATATACAGTGTGTGTATATAGTCTGGAAACGGCTTAATAACATCACAATTTATTAACCGATTTAAACCAAATTTGGTACAGTTGTGTAAGAGGATCTGGCGCACCGAGTGACGATATTGGCGTTGTTGCCAGCTTTTTAGTTTGTCTGAAATTCGAACGAATTTTATATTTTTAAATGTAACATCCTGTATATTTTTTCATTTATAGTTTTTACTTTAAATTTGTTACACTTTTGGTATTAAATGTTTGTACACTTTTTATATTAAATGTTCAAACTGTTTTCCCTGTACAGCTTGACAGTGAAAATACAATTTTTCAATTGTGTTGTAAATCATTTCTGGCGTTATTAATTTAAATTCGACCCTGCAAATCGGCCAAATCTTAAGGTTTTGTGGTATAAATTCTGTTCTTAAAGTGTCCCCATAAAAAGTAGCCGTTAGGCGACAAATCAGGGGACCTAGGTGGCCAGTCGATTGTACCCCCTCTACCGATCCACCTATTCGGAAAAGTGTTGTTCAAAAATTCGCGCACGTTTCGACCAAAATGGAGAGGAGTTTCGTCGTGTTGGAAGAATGTACTTGCATAATTTGGACCCATCACATTTCGTATAGTAGGCACTATTTGCGTTTCCAAGAGCTAATGTAAAGTTGTGATATCAACTTTCCATCAATAAAAATTGGACCGATCTGGTTACCCAGAAGCCCAGCCCACACGTTCAATTTTCCAGGGCGTTGTGTATGACCTTCTCTCATCCAGTGGGGATTTTCATTTGCCCAAAACCTACAGTTGTGTCTATTGACTTTACCGTTTAACATAAATGTTGCTTCGTCCGAAAGTACTATAAATTTGAAAAACTGGTTATTTTGGTCAAACCTTGACATCATAATATCACAAAATTTAATTCTTCGCTCATAATCATATTCTGATAACTATTGAACTACATGTATTTTGAAGGGGTGATATTTATTTTTTATTATAACATTATCGACGGATTTGAAGCAGACGTCACTTACTTGAGAAATTTTTCATAATGAAGAATGAGGGGTTTCAACACCATGTTGTAATATTTCTAAACTTTTCTCTTCATCTACTATTGCTGGTCGTCCTGATCGTCGCGAATCTCTACAATTTCCAGTTTCTTCGAACCGTCGGACAGTTTTTAGAACAGTTGCTTTTGAAATTGGATTTCGGTTTGGAAATGCGTCATTAAATAGATTTTTAACCTCTTCGTAAAACCTGACCCTATCGCCATATCCTCTCATTATAAGAATTGTAATTCTTTCACTTTCATCAAAACTGAATTGGTGTTTTATTGATTAATATACATATAAAACACAATTTGTTGATATTTCAAAACACGTCGTTATTTCGAAAACTACTGATATTAGGAACAAAGTATGTTATACCAAAAGTATAACAAATTTAAAATAAAAACTATAAATAAAAAAATATATAAGGTGTTACATTTAAAAATATAAAATTCGTTCGATTTCCAGACAAACTAAGAAGCTGGCAACAACGCCAATATCGTTACTCGGTGCGTCAGATCCTCTATATGTCATCATGAAGTAATTAAACAAAGCGGTTTCCCATTAAATAAAACAAAATAAAGCTATGTTACGTTATTAATAATAAGTCAAAATAATTTAGGGTTCCAATAAACAAATGTAATTCGCCGATTTCTTTCCTTCCTGGCTGAATATTTAAAAACATTATACAAAGTTACATCGTTGCCCCTGCTGCCATATAATGATCCAGTAGTTCGCCCGAGATAAAGTCTTGATTACTTTATATTATACCGCAAGTCTCATATTATTATTATATAGAGAATAGTCATCATTATCGTGTACCTGCTGCATCTTCCACCATAAATTAGAAACCATTCTGCAAGTTAGTATATCTTGTACTTAATTTAAAAAAAAGGAATCCAGAAGTTACCAAAAATAATTAAAAAAAGCTGATACTCTAGGCTTAAAAGGAACAAAACCTATTTGATTAAGAACCGAATAATAATGGCATATTACCATCCTCGACATGTTCCAAACCTATAAAATCTTAAATAAACATAATATTGGCTCGGATAAAATTACCTACGACATAATATAATATCAAAATAATTAATTTTGTTGTTGAACAGACATAGACATGATAATCCTTGTTTCAAGAGGAGGGATTTCCTTTTATAATTCCGCGAAATAAAGTTCGATTTTCCGGTCTCTTGCATATCTGTTCTTGGAGATTTTTATGTCAGTATTGATTAAGCTAGCTGAACGCATTATCTTACTTCGCTTAAGTGAACGTTCTACAAACAAAGCACAACAGCGTTTTATTTCAAGTAGGTAATTCTTTCTTAGACAATCCTAACTACATGAAAAAGGTTTTCCAAATTAGGTTCTTGCAAAACAACAATAAGTAAGGAATTCTACACAATTTAATTTTAGTCTATATAAAATAAGTATTTTATTTTAAGGGTTTAAGTGACCATGACACTCATTGCTTTAGCCACAGATAAAGCCACACATTAGCAGAACTCAACTAAAGTTCAGCTGAATTTTTAACAATTTTGTTTACTGTTTTCTGTACATTTATTTTGTATTTCGTGTGCGGCACTTCTTTTACTTTGTACCTACTACATAAATAACATCACTCAAGAATAATTAACAATTACATAGTTAATCAAGTATTAAATAACATGCCTGAATACACTTTTTGTCTTTTGCAACTGCAGTTACACAGCTACCTAAACCATTGTTCAGGTTAATTCATATTTGGACGTAAATATGCAGAAAAAAAACAAGCGACGAAAGGTAAATTTGGAGAAATAAGGGTTCAAAGTTTATTAAATATGATTAAATTATTGTAAAATTTTGAACAGTATTTTTTGTTTTAACTTACGTGAAAAAATAAGTACTTTTTAAGGGTATTATTTAACTGTGCATATTTTTTTAATTTTAGGAGTTGTTTGCAAAAAATGGCTCTTGGCTCTTTGCATATCACAGTTTAATTGGTTGAGTATGAAAATACATGCCATTCTAAATATGCAGCTTTACTATGAATAAAAATTAAAACAAACTACAAATGCTTCGAATTTTGCTCCAAATCTAGAGCACATTTAAGTCCATCCACACTTTTGGATTCATTCATCTGCAAAGAGACCAGAATGAGATGGTTGACAATCCTTTGGTATTAAGTGCTAAATGGATCTGATATCCTTCAGTTTCTCTTTTGAAGTATCTTTTCCTTCGGACCGAAGTTGATTTACGTCATGTTTGTAGATTTCGTTATTAGGGCGTGTACGAGTTCTATTTGAAATGACAACTTCTACTCAGTTATGGCTTTTAAAACTTTTTTTCATAAATATTGAAAAATAAACCAACTTATTACCGATTCACATACATGATCAAGACGTACAAGTTACCAGAATACTGGCTGCCTGCTGGTCCTCCTATAATAGTAAAGAGGTAAAGTATTTTCCACCCTAAATGGTATCGACTTATTGACTGCAATAAAACTACCGGTTTAATCCCCTTGTTATACACAACCAACAAGCAAATACATTACAGGGTAGGACTGTGCATATTTAATTCGGTATATAATATAATATGAAGGTAATTATGCAATCTAATTAAAATTATTGAGGTTTTTAGGGAACAAGTAATTTTACACACATTGCTACGTTTAAATAATATATTATTTAATGACATGAAATATCCTAAATAAATAATACATATCAAATCAAAAATCATCAATTTTGCAATTATTGTATTAGTAGTGGCGTAGCCAGGTAGGGGCCAGGGGGGCCCGCCCACCTAGCTTGGCGCCCCTTGGTGCCCGTATACACAATAAAAAGATACTTTTGTTACACCCTGTAACATATTTATTAAAATTGAAAAATATTTGGTAACATATTTCGAAAAACAAACACCATATTTTTAATACTAATAGTGGTTCTAAAAAATCATAAAGCGCCCCCATGCATGTTTGCCCTCCCGCCCTGCAAGGCTGGCTACGCCACTGTGTATTAGACACAAAATCTTACAAATAAATTAAAATATAAAGCCTTATACATAGTATATCAAGTAAAATCTAATAAAACAAGAAAATTTTGTATTTGGTTAAAATTGCTTTAGATAAGTCTTGCAAAAAGTAAAGAAATAATTACATTTGTCAGCGATATGATATATAAAAAAAATTACATATGTAGGTATACCTACCTACAACAAAAAATGTTTTACACTGAAAAGTCGCAATACCTAGTAGTTAAACTTATATTATATTACACATATATATGTATGCTATACAATGCTATTCTATATTTAGTTCTGTGCCGCTATCGCTATCATCCAAATTAATTATAATCGGTTTAATTGTGTCTAGAGTAACATATGAATTTTCAATAGTTATAACATGACGAACTGAATTTTTTCAACTATGGGGGGGAATATCAGGAACACAGTTTCTTATTAATTTTACCATACTACAACTTAAAGTCGGAGAAATATTTTGTGACCGAACCTTTGATTTTAATTGGTGCCACATTTGCTCTATGGGATTAAAAATACAATAATAGGGAGGGAGCCGTAGCACTGTATGTCCCATTTCCGCTGCCATTGTTTCACAAACATATGTTTTCTTGATAGAAAATGCATTTAAAACTTGTAAAAGTTAATTTTTTGTATAATTCTTTTCGAAATATAAGTCATTCGCCGCCATAAAGTTTTGAATTTCTAATTTTGTGTTATTTGAGCCTGGAATCTTCTGTAATTGTCGACTATGATAGCTTGCGTTGTCCATTACTATCACGCTATTCGGAGGAATGTTAAGCAAAATACAATTCTGGAACCATTCTTCAAACAGCTCTGCCATCGTATCCTCATGATAATCTACACAGGAGTCTTTAATGTTTTTCGCAGAAAGCCACAAGGCATTTGGGACCCAACCGTTTTCTGATCCTGCATGTAAGGTAGTAATTATTTTCCCTTTATTTGACGGAGCCTTTGTTGTGCACTTGCCGGATGAATCAGACCATCCTTTGGAAGGTGTTTCGTGGGTGTCAAACCACGTCTCGTCGAGGTAAATTATTGGACGATTTTCAGATCGGTATTTTCTTATGGATGTTATATATTCGTAACGCCATTTTCTTAAACGGGCGGATTCCATCGGTACTTGTCTTTTATCAATTTTACGATATCTGAAGCCCATTTCAGACAAAATTCTCCAAAGACTAGTGATGCTACAGTTTATTTGGGTTTCGTCATTAGTGAGCCGCTGTTTTAGACTCTTTAATGTAGGGACACGTTGCTCTTCGTGCATGGTGTAGATTTTTCGTCTTATTAGGTTCTTATCGCCTTCATCGATACTTTTCTTGAAACCGGTATCTATACGCTTCTTTCTTGATTTGACGGGATTTACTGCAATTCGTCTTACTGTATTAGGAGGCACCTTAGTCATATCACTTGTTACAATTGCGGCAGCACTCGCCTCAAGTCCTTGGTCAAGTAAAGAACTATATACATTTTTTACAATATTTTTAGCATCAAGAGATAAGTGGTTTTTCTTCAACGGAACACTAGAAGAACCGCTATTAATATTTACCCACGGAGGCGACATAATATCTGTTTTTATACGTATAAATTTTTGGTAAATAATTTAAAATTATTGTATCGTAACCGTAGCACAACTTGAACACTAAGAAACACAAAGAATGAAAGATGTTATCGCAAGCAGAAGATAGTTAAATATTACCTGCTATAATTACAAACTATAATCCGACCCTGACCGACAGTTTATTTGCATTTTTATGGCCGAGCTCTTGCAAAACGTCCCAGGTAGTTAAACAGAGTCAACCATTTATTGTGAAAAATTCTTTACTAAAACTGACTTGCACAAATAATAGAAATTTAACAGAAAGGCGCCAACATAACTTCTAAATTAAATCCCTAAGAATCACATTCAAGCATAGAGATAATTACGAATTTCTACAAACGATAGAGCTAATTAGTTAGAACGTTTAATCAACGGATGTCGAAGGAGTTTCTACTGATGTAAAGAAACATTGAAGAATCGAGGTGATCAAAAACAAAACGAGCCCTTGTGCAGAATGAAAACAGGACTTCCAAAAATCTCCATAAAATCAAAATTAATACTGACGAGCAAGACAGTGTCTAAGCTTGGCACGTCCTGTTCAATAATTTACATTAAAGGTCTTTATATACCGGGTGATGCATGGCTTAGTTAAACATAGAAAATTCCATGTAAATTTTGAGGTGGCTAAATATTGGCTCTCCTGTACATTTTATAGAAAAATTGAATTATAATTTTTTGAAGAGGCCGATATAATAAACCCATGTGCCAAGTTTTAGTAAATTTTAATAAGCCAATCCCAACTTATTCAATTAAATGTGATTGCCAAATTACGAAATTTTTATAGTTTAAACAGGGTGAGTTTTTTAAAGTGTTACTAAGCAATACCTCGCAAACGGTTTAAAATATTTTCTTGAAATTTTAGCGAATCAATAGTAAGATAGGGGGACATATTTAAACATATTTTTATCATATACCCCCTCTCCCCATTTTCAGGGGTGGAGGGGTAACTTTGAAATTTTGAATGGGATTATGTACTTTCGTTTATTAATTTCGAATCTACGTAAAAAACTACGTATGTGTACAAAAACAAATTTGATTTGCTCCACTGGTTACGGAATTATGATTTATTAGGGTATAAAAATTAAAAAATATTATTTACCATTTATCGCCGGTCATGTTTTAGGAGATGTTCGAAATGTCTCTTTCGACTTCCAAACATTTTCTCACTCTTTTTTAAATGAATTTCGTACCCGCTCTAACATTTCAGGTGTCACTAATAAGCAGGCAAAGCGGATTCGGTCTTCATATCGTCTACAGTTGTAGGTGCAGTCGCCATCACTTTGTCTTTTATAAATCCCCAGAAGAAAAAGTCAAGAGGGGTAAAATCCGGGGACCTAGCGGGCCAATTGACTGGACCAGCTCGACCAATCCACCTGGTTTCAAACAATTCGTTCAATTGATTACGGGCCTGTATTGCATAATGCGATGGAACTCCGTCCTGTTGAAACCACATCTCAGGATTTATGTTACGGTTTAATAATTGGGATAATTGGTTCCTTAAAAAATCTGTATATATTTTTCCATTTAAATGGCGTTTAAAGAAATGCGGACCAATAAGTATATCTTCAATTATACTACACCAGACAATAACTGACCAAGGATGTTGATTTGGCACAGTTCTTATCCAGTGGGGATTTTCCGATGCCCAGTAGTGCATACTGTGTCTATTTACCTTTAAGAAAACAAACAAGAAAAAAACAATTATTTATTACTGACAAGGGATAACTTAAAATCCTACCTGGCCACAATTATGGAAAGTAGCTTCATCAGAAAAAATAACATTCTTTAGGAACCTATTAATTCCTTGCATTTGCCTTTGTACCCGATTGCAAAATGTAAGGCGAAGCCTTGCCTATTAAGCTCTTGGTGGAGTGTAATGTGGTATGGATGAAATTTGTACATATGCAATATGGTCACAACCCATTTTTGGCTCATTCCAGCATCTGCAGCAAGCCGCCTGGAACCTACATGCGGGTTAATAGCTACCATTCCTAAAACTCCAACTGCCCTATCTTCATCCGTTTTAGTTCGCTTCCGAAATCGTGGTTTTGACTTCAGGCTGTCAGTAGTACGACTTCTTCTCTCCAGCCTTTTAAATGCCATGTGAGATTTCGGGTTGTTAGGAAACCTCTCGGTCCACATTAGTGAAGCTTGTCTGTAGTTTCTTCTGCACTCCCTCGACATTAACAACGTATTAACTTGCACACTAAAATTTACTTGCATGTTTAATTGACCAATCTGAGAAATAATCGTTGGTACGAAAAAATTCTCAACTCACAGAAGTCAAATCAACGCATTTCCATGTAAACGAATAATAATTCTGAAATAAATGAACTTGATTTATTGGTGAAATGTAGTTATTTTTTAAATCCAATAGAAATTTAATAAATAAGTAGAAATTAAATGGTAAATATTATTTTTTAATTTTTATAACCTAATAAATCATTAATTCCGTAACCAGTGGAGCAAATCATTTTTTTTTTGTACACATACGTTCGTAGATTGCGTAGATTCGAAATTAATAAACAAGAGTATATAATCCTATTTAAAATTTCAGAGTTACCCCCACCCCCCAAAATGGGGACAGGGGGTATATGATAAAAATATGTTTAAATATGTCCCCCTATCTTACTATTGCCTCGTTAAAATTTCAAGAAAATATTTTAAACCGTTTGCGAGATATCGCCTTGTAACACTTTAAAAAACTCACCCTGTATAATACAGCAAACACCAGCAAATTATTATTTGGCATTGACAAAACGAAAGGTAGCTTCAGTGACAACCATTTCATTGAAGGCGCTGTAATTATAGCTAAATATGAGCTATTTCATTAAGGAAGAAGTAAATATGATTAAGTGGAATTATACAGGAAACAGTTCAAGAGCAGTGTCTGATATGTTTTCAGTTCAATTCCCTGATAAGCATATACCTTCAGTTTCAATAATTAAACTTATCATTATTAAATTTTGAGTCCAAAGGCACTGTAATAAATAACTGTAAATGCTCAACTCAGAATGTCAATAGAGCTGAAGAAAGGGATAATAGAGACCTTGATATTTTACTCACGTGGAGAAAAATAAAATGATTAGCACGAGGATTCTTGGCAAGTCGTAGGAAAACATCACACCACAGTGTTGCGCACTTTAAAGAAACATAAATATCTTCCTTACAAGTATGAAAAACATTTAGAGCTACGGCAAGGTGACGAAGAACGTAGAATGGTATTCTGTTTTGAGGTAATGGAAAGAGCAAATAATAATAGGAAGTTTTTGAGAAATATTTGTTTTACCGATGAATGTACATTCACCCTCAACAATGAACCAAATATTCGAAATTGCCGGTATTGGAGCCAAGAAAATGAACATGGTCTTGTTCATACTCAGACATCCGCAACAATTAAATGCTTGGGCGGGAACTGTAAGACATCACGTTATTAGACCATTTTTATGGAAAGCAACCTTACAGCAGTAACCTATTTAGACTTACTACAAAATCGAATTGAGCCCGCACTAGAAGAAGCTGTACGCGATAATCAGGAGAACTGGTATCAAATGGATGGTTGTCCTGCCTATAATTCTCTCGCATGGTCTCTTGCAAAACATTTTTAACGGAAATATTATTGGCCCACGGCATCTAATCCTTTGGCCAGGTCTCCTGACCTTTCGCCAAACGACTTCTTTTTGTGGGGTCACATAATAGTATATTATTAACCAAGGTTTAGACAGCCATCATTATTGCCCGAGCGGCGAGTTTAAATCACGAGGAGCGAAGCGACGAGGGATTTAAGACGCGAGGGCCATAATGAGCTGTCTAAACCGTGGTTAATATATTATTTTTTCCACTACTACAAACTTTTATATGAGATTTATCTTTATAGTATTAATAATTATAAAAAATTATAGGTAGGTATAAGTATATTTTTTAATCAAGTTACCTGCGTTTTGGAATTGGCCAAATATTTTGTTGTTTTGTCAGGTGGCTTTGTCAATGTCAATTTGTGTTCATTTGTGTCATCAGATTTCACGAGTTTTGCGTTTTTTTAAAAAATGAGCGAAGAAAATGTTAGTGATAATATTATGTGTACACCTCCCGAATTAAGGATGGAAGCAGAAAAAATGTTGATTGTATCGATATTTTACAATATCAAGTAATCTAATATGTATTGATAATTATCTGGTTGCCTAACCACAATGAATTGATGTTGTAGAATTAAAAAATCAAGTTACCTGCGTTCAAACAAAATTCGGTTAAGGTCAAAGATCGGTCAATAATGGATTTCAATGGCTTATTATTGACCATGGTCAATAATGACTTATAAGGTAGAGAAAAACGATTTCTAGCGTTAATAATCGGTCAATAATGGCGATGTTATAGGTTAGTAGTGGAAAAACAATTTTATTTATAAAAATGTAAAATTTGAAAATCTACCAGCTAGAAAACTATATTTCGTTAGACAGAATTTCTCAATATCAACTCAGTAACACTAGAAATGAATTTTATGATCGGTTATGATATTGTTTAGCTGTTAATCACCTATGATCAAACACACAAGTTAACTCCAGACGCTAACTTCAAAATTACCTGTTTTTCAACTACAGTGAAAAATTAACAGTGAGGCTTTTTTCGGTTATTGTCATGGGAACGGTAGAATCTAGACCAGCTTAGAAACTGTATTTCGTTAGAATGTGACCAATGTCTTACTGTCAACTCAGTAATGATGTTAGGATATTGTTTAACTGTTAATGGAGGGTTGCTTGAACATTTAATAAATTAATGCTTTTGTGAAAATCTGTAGTCTTAGGTATGTTACGTTAAATTAAAGGGTTATTAAGAAAAACATAATGGTGTCTTTTATTCTGGATGTGTGATTGCCGGATTGGTGAAGCGAAAAAGTGTTTTTAATGTGAAATAATCTTTATTCGTTATGTCCAGCTTTACGTCAATTTTTAACAATAGCGTCATAGAAATGATTTGCTGATGTTTGCTGTTTTGCTTGAACTATGGAGATTTCGTAATTTCGCACACATTTAACTGAATAAGTTAGGATCGGCTTATTAAAATTGACTCTAACTTGGCACATGGGTTCACTATATCGGCCTCTTCAAAAAATTATAATACAATTTTTCTCTTAATTGTACAAGGGAGTCAATATTTAGCCACCCCAAGATTTACATGGGATATGGGATATATGATCAACCATGCAATGCAATAAATATAATAATATACATAATATTTTGTATTTATTTTAACTTCTGATTTAAGAAAGTTGTATAGTAGCAAATTATTCACACGAAATATAGTTTTTGTAGTCAAGATGTAACGATTGACATAAATATAAAACGTGTGCTTTTCTACACCTGGCATGGGCCTTTTGGCAGACCCTAAAAGATACAAAAAAGCGCTTTTCAACGAGCTAGCAATTTTTTAAGGGAACGTCGTATTTATGACCTTAATAAATAGACTTTTTACGATGCAGTAATAGGTCTAAGGTTTAGTATGGTTAACATTTATGACTTTCCAACAACCAAAATATTACAGGACAATAGGTAATTCGCATTTTCAGTCCGTTAATATTTATTTAACGGACAATTGAAGGCGATTAATAATTTAGATATTTAAACTCGTGAGCATAGCGAGCGCGTTAATGTTCGAGATAAATCGCATTTAATATACAAAAAATATAAAACAGTTTACAGTACAAAATATTTCCGTCGACTGTATTTTTAGTCAAATGAAGAAAATTAAATTCAAAAATGTTTGACGAAATTTTCAGGTAAATTAAATAGCTTTTATTGAAATGGAGAAGGTTCGGGTTAGTTCTTTCAAATTTCATTTCATATCTCAAGAATATGGTTCTTATAAGGTTCATTATGAAAGTGGGGTGATTTATAATTTTTAGAAGGACGGGAAGTCTTCTCCACAATAAATCAGACTTAAATATCGCACATCTAATGGAAAAAAGACCTAACTGCAAAATTGGTTGTTTTGAGAAAACGCGCTTTTAAAAATTGAATTTGTAAGGTTGGATTGTGGGTCGAAGATACATCTATGATGGTAAAGTCTTTATTAATGCACAATATATACAATTACAGTAAATGGTGTAAGTCAGGCCGGATCCACACAAGGATGCCGGTGTACTATATGTCGGTAACACAGTGAAAGCGTCGAGCCGGATCCACGCAAGGATGCCGGTGTAGTTGGCTATTAGGATCCACGCAAGGATGCCTAAGTAGCAGTGCTGGTTATTAGGACCCACACAAGGGTGCCAAAGTAGCCGGGTTGGTTCGCAGAGCGTTACTTCTCCGTAAGAGCAAGGATTCACGCAAGGATGCCAAGGCAGAAGCAGAGAAGAGGAGCTCGTGAGGAACTGCCGTCTCAGGGCTCGGGGCTGCCTTTTTGATCGCTCCGGCGGCTGGGTCCGTGACGTTAGAGGGTGGGGGTGCTGGCTGGTATGGGCTCGAGCGGGCCGTGGCGACGGTGGCGGCACTGAGAGGGGTAGTACGGCGAGTTTAGATACTACAGGGGGTGTTGTGTTACAATCTCCCCCTCAGAGCATAGGTGACGTCCTCATCCTTGGCTCTGTTGGCTGGGTCTTCTGGGGGTCTTCCTGGCTTCAGAAGGGGTACTGCAGGCACTGTTGGGGCCTTCCGGGGTCGTCCTCGCTTCCGAAGGGGTACCGCAGGCACTGGTGGGGTCTTGGGTACGTCCAGGTCGGATGGAGGTCTGTAGGGCGTCAGGGCGGATACGTGGTAGGGCCCAAATTCTTCATCTGGCTGCTCTGGGTGGGCAATCTTGTAACTGGTAGGTCCTGGGTGCTGGGTGATCACGTAGGGTCCATCACGTCGGGGGGCCAACTTGGTGGAACGGTGCTGGGCCTTGTTGCTCAGCGTGTGGGAGGTGACGTAGACGTAGTCTCCGGGTTGGAGGTCTGGGGAGGGGCGTCTTCGGGAGTCTGCGTGAATCTTGCGGCGATCTTGCTCCTTTTCATGCATTTCTCGTGCTAGGTGCAAAGTGTCGGCGATTCGTAACAGGCGAGGCGTCACAGTGGGTATGAAGGTTTCCTGCTGAACGATGGCGCGAAGATCATGGGTGACTTCTACAGATGAGCGCAGCTCCTGTCCGAATACCAAGTAGGCTGGCGAGTATCCTGTGGACTGGCAACGGGCGGTATTCATTGCGAAACGAATAGCGGGTAACTTCTCAGGCCAGGTGGTGTGATCTTGTCCGACTTGTATGGCTAGTTGAGTTTTTAGATCTCGGTTTCGTCGTTCTATCGGATTAGCAGCAGGGTGGTAAACGGGGGTGAGGCATTGGTCGATTCCCAGATAATGGGTGACGCATTGCATGACTGCGCTGACGAATTGGGGTCCATTGTCGCTAATAATGCGGCGAGGTAATCCAAATCGGAGGCAAACTTCGTTGACCATGGTCCAAGCACATTCTTCCGCGGTGGCTTGAGCTAAGGCGAACACTTCTATCCAGCGAGAGGCGGTGTCTTCAATGGCGAGAACCCATTTCTTCTGATCGGAACTTTCGGGTAAGGGGCCGAATAGGTCCATTGCAATTATTTCGAAACGGTGACGCATAGCTGGCGTCTGTATTAGTCCGGCGGGCACTAGGTTGGTTGGTTTGTATTTTTGGCATTCGGGGCATGTTCTAACATATTCTGTTACCGCGCGTCGAATACCGGGCCAATAAAACCTTTGGAGGATTTTGTTGAGGGTCCTGTCTGTCCCGTAGTGTCCGGCAACTGGAGAATTATGGCATTCCTGTAGTATCTTCTGGCGGTCCTGGCTAGGAACTACTAGTTGTGCTTCATCTGACCCACTATCTGGATTGTAGCGATACAGTACTCCGTGTAAGCAAAGGTATCCTCGGGAGGTCCATGGAGCAGTGTCTTCCAAGGAGTCTTGATCAAAGCAGACTAGGATCTTCTTGAGTTCGGGGTCTTCCAACTGAGTGGTGCGCAGGGTGACGGCACTCGTGCTAGGAAGGTCGATACTGATTAAGCGAATATCGGGTGACGAGTCTTCGCTGTCAGGCACGGGAGGTCGTGATAATGTATCGGCTACGACGTTGGCTTTCCCAGGAACATAGCTGATTTGTAGGTTGTATGGTTGCAGTTGCAAGGCCCATCTTGCTAGGCGGCCGGCGGGCGATCGGAGAGTCATCAGCCATTTGAGTGGTTGGTGATCGGTAATGACAATAACAGAAGTCTCCTCCAAGTATCCTCTAAAGCGGTTGACGGCCCATACAATGGCAAGTGCTTCTCTCTCGGTGGTGGAGTAGTTTCTTTCGGGGGCGGTGAGGAGGCGACTGGCGTACTCAATGGGCCTCTCATCATGACCCTCCCCCTGGAGTAAAGCTGCTCCAAGGGCGTAGGCACTGGCATCGGTTCGGAGAATAAAGGGTTGTTCATGCTCAGCTTGGCGTAGAACGGGGGCGGCTGTCAGCGCGTCTTTAAGTTTTTGGAAGGCTTGCTGTTGTTCTTTGTCCCATGTCCAGGTGGCTTTCTTGCGTGTAAGCTTACTAAGGGGTTCAGCTATCTTTGAGAATTGTGGTATAAATTTCCTGTACCAACTACACGTTTGTAGAAACGTGACGGTCTGTTTTGCGTTTGCCGGTGCTGGTAGGTCATGGATGGCACTGACCTTAGCTGGATCGGTGTGGAGACCATCGTTGGATATCACATGTCCTAGGTAGCGGATACTGGTACACCCAAAGTGGCACTTGTCGCGGTTGAGGCGCAGTCTGAACTCGTTTAGCATTAGGAACACACGACGGAGGGCCTCTAGGTGCTCTTCAAGGCTGCCAGAGAGAAGGATCAGGTCGTCTAGGTATGCTAGGAGCCGTAGGTCTGGTAGGCGGCGGCGGAATCGGTCCATCAGTCGCTGAAATGTAGCAGGGGCGTTGCGGAGTCCAAACGCCATGCGATTGTAGCGATAGGTACCAAACGGCGTCACAAAGCATGTCTTGTCCTTGTATTCTTCTTTAATCCTGATTTGGTGATAGCCGGCGCGTAGATCCATGGTTGACGAGCAGTTGACTGGTCCGATGGAGTGCAGCAGGTCATCCAAACGTGGCAGGGGGTACTGGTCGGGGCGTGTCACAGCGTTCAGTCGGCGGTAGTCGATGCATAGGCGAATGCCTCCTCCGGATTTGGGAACTAGTACGGTGGGGGCGGCCCATGCACTGTCGCATTCCTCGATAATATTGGCTCGTAGCAGGCCCTGTACTTCTAGTCATAAGGCTTCCCGTCGTTGTGGTGTAAGCTGGTATGGCGGCACGCTAATCGGAGCTTGGGTTCCAGTGTCGATTTGGTGCTCAGCAAATGGAGTCGGGGGTCCTTGTAGGTCGAATAGAGATTCGTGCTGGTGCAGGAGCTGATTTAGCATCTGGCGCTGTGGTAGCTCGAACTTATAGGCTTCATCCTCTCTTAGATCTAAGGCAGCAAAGGTGATGCTTGGATCGGGTGCAGGAAGATCGTCCCACATGGCGTCGATAGTCTCCATACCGTCCTGGAACATATATCCCTGGCGGGAGTACGGGTTATATGCATGAGCTGAGGATTGGGGTTCTAATGTAGTGACGCTCAGGTCCGGGCCATAGTGGTTGGCTAGGTCTGAGTGTTTGTCGCTTTCCATTAGGGCATCGTCACAGGCATGTGGTTGTTGTCCTGGTGGGCTTACTGGGGGTTTTGGAGAAGGCAGTAGTGGTGATAGCATTGCTGGGGTGGCGTACTCCTTGAGGATAGTTTCCACTAGTCCGTCCTGGTCTGTTTCCATGCGGCCAAGAGTGTGGTTCATCGCAGAATCCTCCTTGGGAGTAAAGAGATGGGGAGTATGTGGGTTGTCCTCGAAATACCAATGCTTCTTTCCAAAATTCAGCACAAGGCCGGCGGCCGTAATGAAGTCTATGCCTAGTAGGGTCTGGGCATAGGGGGCGTCCGGGATGGAGCAAAATGACGTCTGGATCGTACGTCCTTGGAGTGATACAGGTACCGTGACCATATGTACCGTTTGTGACCGGGTATTCCCATCAGCCATGGTGACGTCCATAGGTCGCTCCTGGAAGGGGTATCCTTGCTTCTCCAGCATTTGGCGTAAGGAGGCTCCGGCAGGGCAAGCGCGTGCTCCTGTATCCAAGAAGGCGGAACCAGTTGACCCATTGATGCTGATGTTCACCGCTGGTCGTGCTCGGTCGGCTAAGGTGATGAAAGAGAAAGCTGTCGTGGTGCGGTCTGTTGGTTTAGCGTTGCAGGTGGGGCAATTGCGTCTAAAGACTCCGGGGCGTTGGCATCCGAAGCATCTGATGCTGTTTCCTTGGGAGTTGGCGCTCGTCAGTGGCGCTGGGAAATTTTCCTTGTTTGCTTGGCTGGCTTGCTTTTTCCTACACACGGAGACGTCGTGTCCTATATTCCGACAAAACTGGCAACGAGTTTTTAGTTTTCTTGCTTTGGTCTCCTCTGTGGTATCTTCAGGAACCTCAACAAGTCGGGTGCGCGTCAGCAGGGCGGCAAAGGTGTCGACGCTCTCACGGGGGATTCTGTCCCGAATTCCTTTGGTTAGAAGTCCGTATATCATGTCCAGCTGCATTGATTCTAGCAAGGGTGGATCAATGTGGGTAAGCAAGGCGCGCTTTTCTGCAATGAATTGTCCTGTTGGAGTGTTGGTCCCTTGTCTGCTTCCAAACAGGTTTTGGTATACTTGGTATGCCGGTAATCGGGGTGCAAACTCGTTCCTGATTAGGATTTTGGCGTCCTCCCATGTGTGTACTGCTGATTTCACTCCAGTCCACCAGGTGTGCGCAAAACCTTCTAGTAATAATGCTAGGCCTCGAATAGCGTTGGCATCTGATATTCCTACGCTCTGTTTGAAGAAATCGGCACTGTCAAGGAAGTCATCGACGGCTTCCTGGGTCCTTGTTCCATGGAAACGTGCTGGACAATGGGTAAAATGCTTGGCTGGGGCTGCTGGAGGCTGAAGTTGCGTTATTAAATCCTGCAGGGCTTCCGCAGTCAGCGCTATCGCCGCTTGTTGCGCCATCGCAGCTTGTTGACGTGTGACTGGAATTTTACTGATGTGTGGTGTAGACGGCGATGAGATCCAGGGGTTCCTGATGGATTCGGTGGTCGTCTGGCTGTTCCACAGGAGTGCAGAGAAAATTACACTCGCAGCCGAGTAGGCACAGTATTCCACTAGTAGCTAACACTATGTACACTATTTCCATTCACTTGAAGAAATTGTCTATTTATCCTCGAGCCCCACACGTTGGGCTGCCACTGTAAGGTTGGATTGTGGGTCGAAGATACATCTATGATGGTAAAGTCTTTATTAATGCACAATATATACAATTACAGTAAATGGTGTAAGTCAGGCCGGATCCACACAAGGATGCCGGTGTACTATATGTCGGTAACACAGTGAAAGCGTCGAGCCGGATCCACGCAAGGATGCCGGTGTAGTTGGCTATTAGGATCCACGCAAGGATGCCTAAGTAGCAGTGCTGGCTATCAGGACCCACACAAGGGTGCCAAAGTAGCCGGGTTGGTTCGCAGAGCGTTACTTCTCCGTAAGAGCAAGGATCCACGCAAGGATGCCAAGGCAGAAGCAGAGAAGAGGAGCTCGTGAGGAACTGCCGTCTCAGGGCTCGGGGCTGCCTTTTTGATCGCTCCGGCGGCTGGGTCCGTGACGTTAGAGGGTGGGGGTGCTGGCTGGTACGGGCTCGAGCGGGCCGTGGCGACGGTGGCGGCACTGAGAGGGGTAGTACGGCGAGTTTAGATACTACAGGGGGTGTTGTGTTAAAAATTTGAATTATTTTAATTTTCAGGGTACAAAGTTTGGTTTAAAAACAAAATATAAACATCAGCGACTAGGTTTGTTCATTAATTATTAATAATGATCAAATTACTGAATTTTTTTTTTAAATGCTTTAGTAAATAACAAAATCATGTAATTGTGGCACTTTTCTTCTTAAAAAATTAACGATTGTTTCTTAGTTACACTAAAATAAAACGACATTATTATATTTTTTTTGTATTAAAAATAAACAATATAAGGTTTACACGAAAGTAACCATAAACTCCTGAAACTTTAAACTATTTAAAGTTAAAGTTAAACTATTAAAGTAATTATAACTTTATAAAATAAAAAATATAATATACTTGACCTAAACTACAATTAAGTCAATTTCAAAAATAAAAATATTGCCAAATTTAAAGGAAAAGCGTCTTAACTGGTACTTCCGTCATTTTTCTGTTAAAAATGCAATCAAAATATAAACTTAACTAGCACCACTTTGCACTTGTGTCGTTTTTCTTATAAATTGCGGGCACCTGCGTCGAAGGCTAAAGCCGAACTGATAGTTGGGTCACTGTTCCAATCAGCGTTGCCACATTTATTTTTGCGAATCTACTTTTATTTTTGCTTGAATCTACTAAAATCTACTAAAAAATTTTTAAAAAATACCAAAAATTTACTTTACAAAAAAAGCTGAAAATAAGAAGGGAGTTGGAGGTTGGGGATTAATGAATTGCCATGGTTAATTGGTCTAATTATTTATTTATTGACTAAACCTAAACATATCGATCTTAAAAGTAGCACAACAAAGAAAACGGAACTGACTCTTATTCTAATTTTTAAACAAATATTTTTTTTCTCAAAACTAGACTTAAAAGAAAAAAGATCTTAAATTTCGTCATCCTTATACTTTACAATTTTATACAAAGTTTTATCGTCCATTAACTTAATCATTGTTACATCAGGTTGAAAATTTGTGCAAGACCCAACATAGAAATTAAAGTAAATGCTCGATTAAAATAATTTTTACAATAATTATATTGCTAATGGCATTTTTACATTATTGAAAGTTGTATATTAAAATCTACCAAAATCTACTAAAGAAAATGTGCCTACTAAAATTTTCTGAAAAAGGGTGAAAATCTACCAAAAAAGTAGAAATCTACTAGATGTGGCAACGCTGGTTCCAATTAAAAGTAGCGCGAAAGAAAGGTGACACTTCCGCCATCTCGCGTTTGTTTGCTTCAACACAATAATATCGTTATTCCATTAGAAAGAATATAGCATTAGGACACTTATGACGCTTATAACTTAAAAATGGAATTTTTGGAATGGAATGCGTCTTTTTTCCATTAGATGTGCGATATGACAACTGAGGTAAGTTGGGTTACCTCAGTTCAAAATTGGATGATTTCGGAGATACAGAGTGTCAAAAGTTCAATTTAGTTTTAGTTTTTTATAAATATTTTTTTAATAATTGGTGTATTGTTACAACAGTCGGCTAGGGGGGGGGGGGTTGTGGGGTAAAAAATTACTCTCTCATTTTTATTGTAAAATTTAGAGGACGCCACCTGCGGTACCTTGCACACATTTGAAATAAAATAACTTTTTTGAGCCACCAGTATTTAACTTTTAAATAAAAATTTTTATTCTCCAACGTCTTTTACCTAAAAAAGGTATACGTGGTAAGAGTTGATTTAAGCAGCCATTTTTGAGATATCTGGATTTAAAAAATTCACTTCGTGTTTGAAGTGAAGGCGTTAAAATTGAACCCTTTCGAGCATTTTGTCATCATTTCTTGAAGCGTCAATTCCAGTTTGAATACGTCGCGGCGTCGCCTTAATTCATCTTCTATATCTACTGGCCTAGAATACACAAAGGTTTTCATATAAAGTAATCCATCGGTGTCATATCACGGGATCGAGCTGGCCAATTTGCGGGTGCATCTACCTATCCATCTATTTTGATACTATTCGTTCAAATTATTACGTACGTTTAACGAAAAATGTGGAGGAGCACCGTCATGCATAAGCCACATTCCTCTTCGAAGTTCCAAGGGCAGGTTAGTTGCGGCGGGTAAAGTCTGTTCAGCGATATAAGAAAGTGACTAACTAATCCCTATTAGGAAAGACCCGGGCCAGCTGTAAAATTGAAATATGGCCGAACAGGTCCGTATTTTGCTTAGAATTTATTCATGGTTTGTAATAAAAATAAGTAAGACATTAAATAATGTTTTATTAATGTTTAAATGTGAAATTACAAGTTATTTTATTATTAAAAATTATATTTATGATTACAAAGATATACAAATTATTCGGTTACCGTGGTTGTGTTTGAGCACAGGTTATATTCAATTACTTTATAACCACTTTTTAAATAATTTTTCAAAATTTTTTTTTAAAATATAATATTTCAAAATGTTAATTTTTTACAAGTTTTCTAAAATATGGGGCATAGCCCTATATCACCATGTCAGTTAGTAATGAAATTATCACAAAAATTATTTTTTAATTTTTTATTTTTCATTTTTAACAATTAAAGTTTAACAGCTAAACTCTTATAATTAAAATAAAAAAGGACCTTTCTACTTCACATGTTATAAATCAATTTATTGTCTTGTCCAAAATGTTTCTTCACTAATCCAAATTTCACAATTTAATCAAAACTTCATTTATAACCCTTACTTGTATCATCCTATGAGTTGTACTCATTAATTTGAGACTGCTCAACTTGATGTTAGGTAAGCCCTTCTTAAACTTTAATTTATATTCATTGTTCGTTCTCAACTTTGTACTATCCTTTTAGTATCCCCTGATGATGAGTGCTTAAGCACTTGAAACATATAGGGAGCTTATAATTTACGTTAACCATTAAACTGTCGACGAAGACTGCAGTGTTTCATTTACAAAAAATTAATACATGCTTTAAAATGCTTTTACGGCAAATAGGATTTTTGGCTTATGACGTTGTTCTTCCAAGCCGACGACATGTTCTAAACTTTACCTCGTAATAAAATCACCAATTTGTCTTCTAAGGTATCCGCCTTTATGGGTCAGCAGGGCATTTACCTGCCACCTACGTTGATTATTCTAATTATATTTATGACTAAAAACCTAAATTGATTTGTTACCCTAAAGTTTAAAGTTACAACGGCAGAAAGGCTTCCATTTCATTTAGTAATATTTTACAAGCGAGTAACTCATGCGGTGCAGCTGTGGTCTAGCGAGATTTTGTGTAGAATGTTACGCAGTTGTTGCTACATCCGGAAAGTAGATAAAGCGTGACGCCAACTTTGTTGTGGTTTAGGAATTTATTATTACCCACCAGCCTCGATGTTAAGGTTTAAGATTATAAAGGACACCGTAGTTTTTTTGCTAATTGGCATGAAATTTTAGGCATATGCATAACTTGTTAGGTCAGAAACTAATTCAAAATATTTCGGAAAAATTATTAAGACAACTAGATGTTTTAAATAAATCAACATTACAATAATTAATTGTTTTGGTTGAATTTTATTAATACGATATATATTATCATTGTCAATAGAAATGTAATTTTCGCGATTTGATCAATGGCACTAGAACTAATAGACGAAACGTTTCATTTATAATTCCCATGAAAGTTCGGACTATTATTGTTTTAAAATAATTGGCGAGTGCGAGAGAGAAAGGCGACCCGATTGGCAACATTGTAAACCGTCCCTTGGTTTTAGTTTTGACCGCCAGAATCAGAATTTTTCCTAGGAATGAAAATAATAGGCTGCGAAAAATATGCTTGACTGGAAAAAAAAATAATCACATTGATTTGATTGCATTTCGTCTAAAATCCTTTTTACATATTGGATTAATTCTGAATCTCGGATTCCAGAATCACAAATGCACCTTTAGTATGAGAGATTCCGAAATTTCTGAATGCCAGTATAAAAGAAAGAGATTATTTCGAAAATTCCTATTTTGAATTAGTTCAGGTTAGTCATGTCTATCAAGATAAATGAAATTTATTATTATTAATAGATATTACTTACGCCAATGTTTTTCTTCCGGCAAGTGGTGTTCGAAAAACAGTTGACTAAAAAACAAGCAAATATATTTAATATCTTAAATAATTCTAATAGCAAACCAAAACTTGACACCTCCCAACTTTACTTGTTAGATAGGCCTAAAAATAACAAGCCTTCACAGCGATGTGTTTTTGCTTTCTTTCTAATATATGGTCACGAGGTACTTTTTTTCTACACGCACGATACTGCCTCTGCACGTTTAGAGAGAGCCCATGGCAGGGTGGAAGTGGGGTGCAGCGGTCGTGCGTGTTGACCGGCCTACCGAGTTTGGACGAAAAGAAGCCAGTGAGAAGCGCCCAAGCCTACAACCGACGCCTCGAGACACTTTCCCCGTGACGGCAAGAGAACCTAAAATAAGGTAGGATAGGGTTAACCTAATAATTCATGTGTTTGTAAGTGATTTTAACATTAATAAAAAGCTGCAATAATTATGATGACCATCTTTTAATCAAGCCCCCGGTGCCCCCTTCGTGACAATTTGGTGGAGGCGCCGGACGACAGCCGACGGACGACCAAAATGAAGAAACTCCCTGGTTGCAATGACAAGCAACACAGTTATAGCTCGACACATCTATCGGTAGCTGTCGAAAGAATTCGAGCAAAAAGCGTTCAGCGGTACAGCGGGCACGGTGTTGCCACACACCTTTGTTCGCAAGAATACCCTGGAATTATATGTAGTAATTGAAAATAGATAATAATATAACTAAGAATCTAAGAGTATTTTATTATATCTACAACATTGTCAAAATTTATGCTTATCCTATTAATGCTAATATTGAAATGGCATAGAAACATTGCAACATAGTGTACGACCAAAGAGAACAGGTGGCTAATATTAATCCTATTGGTTGACCCGCGCCTTGCGCGAGTCGTCAAAACCAGCCACCAAGATTTGTGTGTGGCAGTGGAGTAGTGATACAGCCGGCGAGAGTTATTCAGATTTTATAAATACATCGGCGTCGTGTCGCAATACGATCAAAACTAGAAAACCATTATCACTGAATCAGTCATGAACTTTGTTTCTTAATGCGTGATAGCAATAATATGTAAATTTGCAATGACAGAACCCATTAAGCAGAGTGGACAACTTAAAGGTTGCATTGTAGATTTCAGGTAAATTGCAATGATAGTTTTTAAAAATTCCGTATTTCAGACCTATACACCCCGAATCGGTCCAAAATTAGGGTCGCCCTAATTGGCATACAATAGAACGACCAGTTTGGCGAATGAAATGAAAACTACCTGTAGCAACAGCGGCATTCCTACAGGTAGTTTAAATATTAATAATTATAAAATAAATCTACTATTTACAATACAACAACTTCATTTTTAAATTTTAGTCAACATGTTCCGAGTAGTTCGACGAACTATGGTCGCTGGGGTCCAGAGAAATAATAAGGGGCTCTACAGCATGTTATCAGCTTCCCACATTCTTTCTTCTATTTCAATCACATGTTCGACGCACTTACTCCATTTTCACAATCCACTGTTTTTATTCCCTCTTGCAAGAGGTTTCCAACGTCATTTTAAAAGTTGTGTTATGCCTTACTGCAAACCCTTTTACTTGCGCCCACACCAATTCTATGGGGTTTAATTCACAGTGATATGGCGGAAGGCGAAGTACCGTTATATTTCGTTTTGAAGCGATTTCGTCGACAACAAATTTTGTACAAACAGGTTTATTTAACTTTAAAATTTTCAGTAGCTCCTTTTTCAGCATATCTTAATGAAATGGGTTCTTATTTACAGGAAGCCAATAAATGATTTCATTTTTCTTTCAAGAAGACGTTGGTATTTTTTCGGATTTTCTTATATGGTAGCTGGCATTATCCATGACTATAACAGACCCATAAGGAATAAGATCTAGCATTTGTTGAAAGTGTTCTCCAAAGACATCAGCGTTCATGTCTTCATAATAGTCTCCAGTCAGTTTTCATTTAAATGCTAGTAAGCCGCCATCGACAAATCCATTTTTGCTACCAATGTAAGTAATTATTAATCTTTTACCTTTTCCCGAGGGTGCTTTTATTCCAGTGGACCATCTTTCCATAAAAGTTTACCTCGCGCTTTTAATATGTTTATCCTGCCATATTTTACCAACGGTATATCCTTCATTTAACCAAGTTTTGTCCATATAATAGATATTCCTGTTTTCCCTTCGAAACTGTCTAACTGCCCGCAAATATCGTCGTCGCCAGCAGATGATTTCGTCTTTCTCTATTAAAAGTGATTTTCTGTTTTAAATTTTTTTATAACAAAAATCCATTTCCTTCAAAGTTTTCCATAGTTTCTTCTTACTCATGGGTGGAATGAAATCATCGTTTTTCATTTCAGACATTATTTTGTCCAAGGTAGGTATCGCTTTATTTAAGTAAAACGAGTGTATGATTCTTCTGATGGCACTCTTTTCATCCTCATTTATTAGAGTTTCCTTTCTTTCTGTAATTCTCTTTGGTCACTTGATGGGGCCGCGTTTATCCTCGTGCACAAGTCGGTATATTGTTGACTGTCCGGCTCCAGTCATACAGTAGCACGCCCATGACTCGTTTTATAAGATTGTGCTTCCCCTTACCATTACGTCGTAGCCACAGACTCGTGCGTGTACAGGTCGAGCAATATAGCATGAGCTCTAACCTTTGGGTGCACAGTAGAAACAAGGTAAGGTTCCTCTGTCCTACGCTGATGTATCTCTGTCATACACTGACTCTCCTTTTCTATCATCTTCACGTCTCAGAACTTAAGCTAGAATGCACGACTTGCACAAATGTACTAAATAGAACTTAATACTAACAGCTGGCACAAGAATCAGATATAGTTATGACCGGACACTTGGCTTTTTAAGTCAATCTATTATGCGCCAATTTGGGTAGTCGTTATATCTTGAGGCATAATTAAGTTGCAGCCATACCTAGCTAAGGCAGCCTCGCAGAAACTGAAAATACTTTACCGAACCAAGCCGTTCAATATAATACAACAAAACTGTCTGGCATGCTCAATAAAGCCAAACAATGTACTGGAAGGGGAAGTATACAAACAACGAAAATTATTCATAAAACCACAGTTTATCATACTCAGGACGACCTATATGATACATGGTAATAATGCTTAATAACCTACCACATAACTTAGCCTTTATGGCTGATATAATGACAATCGCTAAACGTGTTTTCGATAGCTACTACTGATATAATAAAGCTTCCGAATACTCCATTAGTGTTCAGATTTAGAACATGCGACAAGGACATGATAATAAAGCAAACTTAGTTTGTAGGGCAGCTTGACAAGAACCGAAAATAGGTTAGTTAGAAACTTGATGTTTATTCGGTTCTCAAAACATTTAGAAATGTAAGAATTTCTTTAAGAAGAAAACATTTCTTTTAGATGAAGTCTACAGAGGAACTTTTAGATTAGACATTGATTACACAGGCCTACGAAGAATTTGTGATTAAACAATTTTTGTTTTTTTAAGTTAGTTTTGACGTACTCCTAACCAAATCAATCGTCGCTTGTTCCTATCACGTACTGTCTCTTTTTTCTATAAAAGTGTCATGTTTTCTAATAATATAAAAAAATAGCTTGCTAAATATTGTTTTTATTTAACTACAGTATTAATAAGTGATTCGGAATAATCTATAAACTAGACGAGGAAAAGCCGACGCACGAAGGGGAATCCCTGAATTTTGAGGAATACTTATACAGAGTAGTAAAAAAGTCGCGCATAATGCCTGTAACTTTTGAATTACCTCGTATACGAAAAAGTGACCTTTGTGAAAGTTGTTCAGTAAATTATTTCCCACAACTCTACCTGTATAAAATTTTCTGTCATTTCTGCTTTGGTTGCCATAGGGACCAACTAACTTATTAAATGGAACACATTGCATATGATTTCATATTTGGATTCTATTGGGAAAACTCTGAATTTTTTGTATTTCAAATTTTTATTAAGTTAAAATTGTAGCAAGCTTTATAATAACAAAATAAATAGCCTAGAAAACTGAACAACTTAACAACAAGTGAAACCTTTTCAGTGGATCAGGTGCTCAAAATGACCACCATTTTCTGCTAAGCAGAGCGCCAGTCGATCACTGAACCCGTCTACAACGTTTAAAAGGAAGTCCTCTGAAATGGCCCGAATTTCAGCACTAATTCTGACTTTTGTCATTTGGACGGTTAACGTAGACTATGTTTTTTAAGTGTCCCCACAAAATGAAGTCGAGCGGGGTTAAGTCCGGGGATTGCGCTAGCCAGTCAATAGCACCTCTTCTGCCTATCCAACGTCCTGGAAATTGTTTGCTTATGTATTGTCTAACATTTGCCGCATAATGCGCAGGTGCTCCATATTGCTGAAACCATACCTGTTCGTTTATGCTATTATTTACACCCGGTAAAACCATTCTGCAAGAAGGAATTATGTGATTCCTGAGCAGGTCCAGACATTTTTTGCAATTCAAATTACCATCTATGAAAAAAGGTCCCACATTATGTCTACCAACTATGCCCGCCCAAACATTAACTTTTTCGGGCCTGTGAGTATGACCTTCCTGGAACCAGTGAATATTCTCAGCAGACCAATAACAATAATTGTGTCTATTAACAATGCCATTTAAATGGAAAATAGCTTCATCCGAGAAAATGATATTTGTTGCGAAATTATTATCGTTATTGCATCTTCCCATCATCAGCTTACAAAATGCAGCTCTTCTATCAAAATCGTCCTCGTTTTTACTCGTGCACCATCTTGTAATGATGCAACTTCTCCTGCTTAAACAAATTTTTTACTGACTGATGAGACACATTAAAATCCATTGCCATTGGCCTGGATGGTTGTGTTGGATTTTCATGTATTAAGAGCATGACATCCAAAGCTTTGTCTCCCCTGGTTGCTGTTATAGGTCGACCTGATCTAGCGGCTGATTTATTGGAGGCCTATTTGGATATAATTCATTGAAAAGTTGACAAACCTGATCATGCGATCTCTTCAGATTTCCGTAACTGCTTATTATTAAAATTTAAAATCGTTGTTTCTCATTCAGATGAACTATAGTGTAAACAAGTTTGAAATCAGACAACAGAAAATTAAACAGCAACTCAAAATTGACACCTCTTAGGTCGCTGTCATGAAAACACCTCGACTTAACGGGTGGGTATTAGTTAGGAATAATTATAATTTAGTTAGTTAGTTTTTCATTTTTAAGCTGTTATTATCTCGGAAACGCGTGAAGATGAAATATAAAAAATTCAGAGTTTTCTTAGTAGAATCCAAATATGCATCATATGCAGAGTGTTCCATTTAAAAAAAGTAAATTGGTCTCTATGGCAACCAAACCAGAAATGACAGAAAAAATGTATGCAGGTAGAAATGTGGGGAATAATTTACTGAACAACTTTCATAAAGGTCACTTTTTCGTATACGAGGTAATTCAAAAATTACAGGCATTATGCGCAACTTTTTTGCATTTGCATTTTTGCGAATATTCCACATTTAATTTAATGTGTAGGATTTAAATGACATGTTTAGGTATTGTTTCGATAAAGTAATTTGTTGCAAAAATGTTCCGTCGCAGTTGCAAAAATAAGCCTGATGATTTTTGTTACATTTGCGATAACTTTATTGTGAAAAAGTACAAGAGAAGTATAAACGACTTTGTTATAAAAGCATATTTTGTATGCTTTAAAGTAAAACTCAGACCTGATCAGACAGAAGATCAGACCATGGTTATTTTTGCTTTTGCGACATTAAAGGTTATAACACCAAAACTTTAAAACACATTGGATATCCAAATATTATGTCGGAATATCCCTATACCTGTGGCACCATGTGACAGTTCAATTTCGTCACTAATAAGTCATTAGAACTGACCTAATCATAGTAACTTATATCACATATCTGATTTGAATTTTAGCTTTAAAACTGGTGAAAAGTGCAATGATTTGCTTTCTATATAAAACTACATACCAACTTCATTTTGGTTTCCTACTCAAGGTTAATGCCTTCCTTTCGGTGTCTTGGGCCAGGCG
The DNA here is from genome assembly GCA_963920685.1 of Polydrusus tereticollis. Lineage (NCBI taxonomy): Eukaryota > Metazoa > Arthropoda > Insecta > Coleoptera > Curculionidae > Polydrusus > Polydrusus tereticollis. The sequence continues at coordinate 79,482,332 of OY987329.1, read as the reverse complement.
GAATTATATTTTGCCCATATCTTCAATCACCTTATTTTCCTTGCATGAACTGCCCCATAATTTCATATTCAACAGTATTTTTGTAGAAATTTCTTTGTTTTAGTTTGCAATTTTACCGGTCAGTTTTAGTTCCAAACTTTCTTGGCTAACTTCTTCTTTTTTTTTAAAGATGTTAATGGCCTGTATATCAAGCAACCAAATTCGAACGTGACCGTTTGTCGAATGTCGAAGATATTGGGGCTATTGTTTATTTAAGAAAAATTTATAGTTACATTGATTATAAAACAATAACTAAATTTGGATATTTCTGTTCTATTTTACTTAGCTTAAATACCGGCAACCGAGTAGTCAGGAGCCACTAGGTTTATTTCGATATTAACCGTCAACTGTCGGAGAACCCACAGGAGTGGTTCGCTGAAATTCGACTTATTTTCTTTTTGACGTTTCCACCTTTTTGTGACATTGTTGACGGGTGACACTTATCTTACTTCCTCACTTGATTCCCAGCAGCCGAGTAAGCAAGGGGCCTTTTTAAATCCAGAACTTTAGAAGTCATCTTTACCGGATTTCGGATTTGACGGCCTTATTTTTGTCGCCCTCAAGTTTACTTTGCTTTAAGTTTAATCTTTTGGGTTGCTGCTCATTGGGCTTCAGGAAAACCACTTACGTGGGATGTTTTTTTGGTTGCATATATTCGCTGTTGAAGTCAAGTCATCCGGTCCTCGAGACCTAGATGCACTCCAACATCAGTGTTAAACCCCCAAATTTACATTAGGGCCCTAGAAGCCAGCCCTACTAGGGTCTTTCCTTCGTCACGGTCTTTCTTCTATTACCGTCTATCACCGTCTGTCTTTCTTTCGTCAAGATCTTCTTTCTTGCTTCTGCCTTCACTGTTCTTCAGAGCGAAGAATTTATCTACGGTGCCATCGTCAGCTAAGTTTAGTTATAAATGTTTTATTTTTACAGCTTCATCTTTGGTTTTCTTTGCTTTTTTATTACTTTATTTACGTGGTGTCAGGTCGCACGATCAGAGCTAGCTCCACGACAATCTTGAAGGTTTCCAGCTTTTTCTGTGGTAAAGCTGGTGACGCTTGTTAAACCCCCTCCCGCGAGCTAGGGCAATTGGCACGCATGCTCCACAGCTGCTTCTGTGCGTGTTCCCTGACTACTACTCAATTTTCCTCTTTATTTAATTATTTAATTTAATCAGTGAATTTTTCTTATTTACGGTTTTGCTTATTCGGCTGTGCTCATCATAGCATCGCTGAAGAGTACCATCTTGTTTTTTTTTAATAATTTTTTTTTTTTTTTACTTTTTTTTTTAAGTTTATTTATTTTTAATAATCAGCAAAAAAAAAACAATTGAAGTGCACGTCGTAAACAAAAATTTCACAGAGTGCTAGTGATACTGATGAAGACGACGAGTCCTTAGCTATTGCGGAGACTAATGTATTTCAACCTTCTTCTTCAAGTCAATATGTACCTCAGGTGTTTTCGCAAGAAAAGCTCAATGATCTAGACCAATATGTAGAACTTCCCAAAGATTTCTCCCAAATACTAGGATCTAGATTCTAGATTAAAAGATAAATACTTGCTGGCTTCCGGAACTACGTTTATCGGTATCGCAATCGCTATTGTAAAAATATAGCTGGTCTAGTTAATCCGCTTGGTGCTTCCAAATATAGACCCGCTGACTGGAGATTCTTAATTGACTCGTCAAAAAGGAGCCTTAAGGCAGTTCTTTAACATAATGGAAATTTTATGCTTTTGTTTCTGTGGGCCATTCGACCCAATTAAAAGAAACTTACGAGAATCTTAAAGAATTTCTCATGAGAATATACTACAAGAATCACAGCTGACTACTATGTGGCGATATAAAAATTTGAGGCCTTCTCTTAGGTCAGCAATCTAAATTGGCGAAATATGTTTTTTTTTTATGTTGGTGGGATAGTAGAGTTAGAGACTAACACTGAATAAAGAGAAATTCGAAAAAAAGAGAGTATTTAAGACCTGGCAACAAAAACGTTCTTCATGAAAGTCTAGTTGATCCTGAAAAGTATTATCACCTCCACTCCAAATTAAACATGGTTTATTAAAGCAATTTGTTAAAGCGTCGGACAAAACAGGTCGATGTTTCCAATCCTTGACTAAAAAATTTCCCTGTCTTTCAGAAGCGAAAGAAAGGTATCTTTGTTGGTCCGTAAATAAGAGCGCTAATGAAAACTGATGAGTTTAAAGCTGTCATGAACAGTACCGAGACAAATGCGTCGAAGGCTGTTAATGATGTGGTAAATAAATTTTTGGGTAATTATAAAGGCCAAAATTATGTGGATATTGTGGAGAACATGCTGGACAAATAATGTAAGGAATTATGTTCCAATATGACCATAAAAATTCACTTTTTACGCGCAAATTTTGACTATTCTCCTGCAAACCACGGTGAGCTATCAGGGACGATGTGATACAAAAATGATGGCGGACTATTGTTGGACGTTGAAGAGGGATGTTGCTATGGCCGAGTATAAGAAAAAAACCGCCAAACTGAGTTTTTCGGGCAAAAGAGAAAGATTTTCTAAGAAGAGCAAGGAGTAGTTCGTTTTCCTTTTGCTGTGTTTTTTTGTATTTTTTTATTAACGTTTTGGTTTTTTATACTTATTTTATAAATAGAATATTATGAAATCATACCGTTATGATTTATGTAGTATTGGTATCAGAAAACTGTATTTAAAACTTTTGGGCCTTCCACAAATTACATACGAATTAATATATAGCTACCTACCTATATGATTTTGATGGATTTATAGTTTAGATAGTTTCTGAACAAAGTGTAAATATTTTGTGACGTTGGTATAATAAAGGGCTTATGAAAATAGAGAAAACGGTCGACTAACTTTGTTACCACCAAAAGGAAATTAGATATAATAAATAAAACATATTTGAAGAGATAATCCATGCTCAAAGTTGAGTTGAAAATACAGGTACAAAAGGGAGGCAGAAAGTCTTCCTCCATAAAGGAATCTACATATTTTAAACGTAGTAACGTTCATCAAAAGACAAAAAAAAAAGGAAGATATGTTGCTGTTCGTATTAGGAATAGAGAAAATCGGCTTTGGGACAAATACTTTTTTTTTAATATACCGGGTGATTCATGGCTTAGTTGAACATAGGAAATCCCATGAAAATTTTGAGGCGGCTATATATTGGCTCCCCTGTACATTTTAGAGAAAAATTGTATGATAATTTTTTAAAGAGGCCGATATAATAAACACATGTGTCAAGATTGAATAAATTTTAATGAGCCAATTCTGACTTATTAAATTACGAAAGTTTCATACTTTAGGTAATACAGCAAACATCAGCAAATAATTTCTATGACGCTATTGTCAAAAATGACGTAAAGTTGGACATAACGAATTAAGATTATTTCACATTACAAACTAGTATATTGTACAACAAGTGAGAAAAATTACATATTTCTCACGTGTCGTACACTGTACTTTTTCTACGGATGCGTTGTTTTTATGTTTTCAAAACGAGGTTCAGAATTAAAATACATACCTAATACATATAACATTGACTCATTTTTATATTTTACTTAAAATTGTAATTAACGGTTATATTTGAACAATTTTGGAAAGTAATTTCTGGTAGGTAGTTTCACACATTTTCGGTAATTGAAATATTAGTCAAAGTTGAAGTTGATGGGGAAACGTACTGAGCTTCCACAGCATTGTTGTATTCAGGTTCTAGTAGCGCTGGAGGCTGAATCGATTCTACTATCCTTTTTGATATTTTCATTTTGTTAGCCATAGAGTTATCGATTCAGGATTCAGCAACATTGCTGGATTTCCAACCCCCATGGCGTTTCAGAGTTAAAAGATCTGCTCCTGCATTACCTAAAATAGTCGCAGATGACCTTCGGAAACAGTGGCCTTTATATAATTCCGGATTCGGTAATTGCGAAAAATTCGCTATATCTTTCGCCATGGTGCCAAATTTATTTATTACCACGGGCTGTTTTGTACTATTCTCATTTTGGTAATTTAAAAAAAAGCGTATTTTGTGTAAATTTGGTATTGTAACTGTGAAATTTCTAGGAATTTTGTTTTTAGTATCGGATCATTTTATTAAAAGGGCGAATTGAAATCTTCCATGCTATGAATTTTTAATTTTCGAAGTTCGTCACAACGGCATGCCCATGTAATAGCAGCCTGAAATTAAAACCAAAAATGCAATCTTCCATAAGATATTTTTTTATACTTTCATCAGGTGCATCTTTTAGAAATTGTTAAATTTCTTCAGGAGTTAAGGTTTTTGATTGTTTTGAAACATATTTTTCCGTTTTTCGTTTCAAAAATGCGCGTAGTTTTGCGTATTTTGATATATCAACACAGTTCTTAATAATTATGGTACTCCTCAGCATCGAGTACTGGGACTATAATGTTGATGGTTTTAATTTTCTTGATAACTCTTCAAAATAAACTAACAAAGTATCTTCAGAAAAATAATTCACCTTGGCTTGCATTCTCCAGACCATAAAGTTACTGTAAGCGATTTCATATTTTTGTCTTGATGTGCTTGGTAGCAAGTTATTACAAACATCGGATGCTTTTCGAACAATATGAGGAGGTGTATTTTCAAACTCTAAATCTTCGTATCCCATTAGAATCAATATTTAACAAATCTGAACTGTTTTAGTATAAAAAAAAAACAACAATAAAACTATTCCCGTTTGGCAAGGTGACAGCAATAATAATTGTGCAGTATTTCGGTCGTGTTGTTATGGAAACGCCGGCAAATGTTTTCATGGTCTAAGTAGATATTGCGCGCTAATCGTCGGCGTTGCGTCGTTATGGCTGACTTGGGTTATCATAATAACAGTGAGAAATTATTTCTCACTATAATCACGCAGTGAGAAATTCTCCGTTTTGAACTTATGGAAGCGATGAGAAAAGTGGAACATTTTATAGCATCCGTAGAAAAACACTTTTGTTTCACCAATCCGGCAATCACACATCCAAAATACAAGACACCATTATGTTTTTCCTACTAAGCCTTTAATTTAACATAGCATACCTAAAACTACAGATTCTTGCAAAAACATTACCTAATTAAATGTTCAAACAACCCTCCATTAACAGGTAAACAATATCCTAACCGATCAAAAAGTTCATTTCTAGCATTACCGAGTTGATATTGAGACATTCTGTCACATTCTAATAAGTGACCCCACAGAAAGAAGCTGTTTGGCGAAAGGTCAGGAGACCTGGCTGGCCAAAGGATTAGATGCCGTGGGCCAATAATACACTGCGCAACTTATTTAACGCACAATCAAAAATTTGTCTCAACTTTGATCTTATGTATTTTCGTCATTTTTTGTTCGTTTTTATTGATTTTTTTGTTAAATTGTAGGTTTTTCTATTGAGAGTGTCACTGCGTTAGTTGTTTTGGTTAAAAAAGTTCTTGTGGTATTATACCGGGTGATAAGAAAATGTTATTTTTTTTTTGGAAAATTGCAGACACCCTGTAGGGTGTAGGTAGTTTTGTTTACATTTTCTTTTTTTATTTTTTTGTTTATCTCTGATACTTTATGAAATACACTGTTTTGAAACACCACGTGCTGTTATTACCTGAAATGCATTTATCGGAAACCTTAAACAGCTAGGAGGCTATGGAAAATCAAGTGACAACTGAAATGCATTTAGAAGGCTATGGAAAATAAAGTGAAATCTGTGTTATCGGTTTTTTGTTGACAGTCCAGCAAGAATTAGTTAATAATGGAACGGCAAAACAGAAATTTAACACGTGATGAATGTGTTCAGGCGGTTACATTACATGGTGAAGGGTGGAGTTACAACCGCATAGCTGGTAGGTTGGGAGTGTGGCACACAACTGTAGCGAGGGTAATTGAAAGGTTCGCAGAAACAGGAGAGCATTCCAGGCGGACCGGTCAAGGTAGACGTCGTGTTACAACTCCTAACCAGGATCGTTTTCTAAGAGTAAGCGCTGTACGACAAAGATTTACAACTGCAAGAAATTTAAGATCAGAACTTCAAGGTGCAGGTGGTCCACTCATATGTGTTCAAACTGTGCGTCGACGACTAAGAGAAGAAAATTTAAGACCCAGGATTGCTGCTCGAGGACCCGCATTAACAGTAGCTCATCGAAGAGCCAGATTAAATTTTGCTAATGAGCATGTTAATTGGTTGGAAGCAGATTGGGAACGTGTTCTCTGGACTGATGAGTCGAGGTTTAACTTGTATAACTGTGACAGATGTATCCGCGTCTACCGCAGACCAGGTGAGCGATACAGTCAATGCAATTTTTTGCACACAACTTTATATGGAGGTGGATCCGTCATGGTATGGGGTGGAATATCTTTGACGGGGCGAACACAGTTGGCAATTGTAAATGGAAATCCTAATTCTGAAAGATATATCACAGATATTCTTGAAGAACATGTTGTGCCTTATGCACCCTATATAGGGCCTAATTTTTTGCTCATGCACGACAATGCGCGTCCCCACACGGCTCGTATCGTAAGAAATTATCTTGCAGAAATTGGAATAAATTACATAGAATGGCCAGCCCGTAGCCCCGACCTAAATCCCATCGAAAATTTTTGGGACTATATTGGTCGGCGGTTACGAAGTGAAGGACGACAACCACAAAATTTACAAGAATTGGCCGAACGTCTAGTCGAATTATGGGATGGCTTAGATCAAAACGTAATAAGAAACTTCATTTTAAGTATGAATAACAGATGTCGGGAGGTCATTCGCGAAAGGGGTGGAAACACCAGATACTGATTCTGTAATGAATTTGTTTTTTTTTGTTAAGTTATTTATTGTTGTTTCCTTAATTATTAAAGCAATTCGTACATTTTAGGTTGTTTTTTTTTAGTTTTTTTTAGCAATAATTACAGAGATAAACAAAAAATATCTATAATTCTTGCTGGACTGCCAACAAAAAACCGATAACACAGATTTCACTTTATTTTCCATAGCTTTCTAAAGTGTATTTCAGGTAATAACAGCACGTGGTGTTTCAAAACAGTGTATTTCATAAAGTATCAGAGATAAACAAAAAAATAAAAAAGGAAAATGTAAACAAAACTAGAGGCTTCAATTTAGCTATAATTGGAATAACTCGCAATAGCTAATATACCCTACAGGGTGTCTGCAATTTTCCAAAAAAAAAATAACATTTTCTTATCACCCGGTATAATACCACAAGAACTTTTTTAACCAAAACAACTAACGCAGTGACACTCTCAATAGAAAAACCTACAATTTAACAAAAAAATCAATAAAAACGAACAAAAAATGACGAAAATACATAAGATCAAAGTTGAGACAAATTTTTGATTGTGCGTTAAATAAGTTGCGCAGTGTATTTCCGTTAAAAATAATTTGCAGGTATTCCCTAACCATTAGAGAATTATGGGCAGGACAACCATCCATTTAATACCAGATCTTCCTCCTTATTTCTGCGTACAACTTCTTCTAGTGCGGGTTCAATTCGATTTTGTAGTAAATCCAAATAGGTTACTGCTGTAAGGTTACCTTCCATTAAAAAATGGTCCAATAATATGATGTCCTACAATAAACTAAAACATTTATTATTTGTGGATGCTGCGTCCGAGTATGAACAAGACGATGTTCATTTTCTTGGCTCTAATACCGGTAATTTTGAACATTTGGTTCGTTGTTGAGGGTGAATGTGCATTTATCGGTAAATCACATATTTCTCAAAAAATCCTTGTTATTATTTGCTCTTTCCATTACTTCAAAACAGAATACCATTCCGTTATTCATCACCTTGCCATAGCTCTTGCTGTTTTTTATACTTGTAAGGAAAATATTTATGTTTTTTTAAAGTACGCAACACCGTGGTTTGATGTTTTCCTACGGCTTGCCCAAACATCCTCGTGCTAATAATTTTATTTTCCTCCACGTGCAGTAAAATATCAAGATCTCTATTATCCCTTTCTTCGGCTCTATTGACATTCTGAGTTGAGCATTTACAGTTATTTATTACAGTGTCTTTGGGCTCAAATTTACTAATGATAAGTTCAATTAATGGAATGGAAGGGATAGGCTTATCAGGGAATTGATCTGAAAACATTGCCACTGCTCTTAAACTGTTTCCTGTATAATACCACTTAATCATAGTTACTTTTTCTTAATGGAATAGCTCATATTCAGCTATAATTAAAGCGTATTCAATGAAAATATTGTGACTGACGCTACTTTTGTTTTGTCAACGCCAAATAATAATTTGCTGGTGTTTGCTGTATTATCTAAACTATGAAAATTTAGTAATCTTGCGATCACATTTAATTAAATGAGTTAGGATTGGCTCACTAAAATTCAAACTTGGCACATGGGTTTATTATATCGGCCTCTTCAAAAAATTATAATTCAATTTTTATGTAAAATGTACAGGAAGCCAATATTTAGCCGCCTCAAAATATACATGGGGTTTTCTATTACCCGTTATTTAAATTTACTACATTTAGTATGCTGACGATCTTCACATAACTGTCACATAATAATATACCATTTCACTTTTTCTTAAAGCTCCATTAAAGTTATATACCAACAACTATTTTCTCTATCCCCAAGTTGGTATAACACAGAGACTTGCTGTATTAAAGTCTCGTGCGTGAGTGCCTAATAAAATGTTTTATCAGAATCTCCAATTGATTTATTTCAAAGCCTTAAAACTGTTATTACACAAGATACGGGACCTCCGCACAAATTATATGGAAATTCTAAATAATAATTTGTGTTAATTTGGTTGAAACTTCCGAAAACTGTGTTAACGTGATGCTGATCAGCATCACATAGGCAAACCACAAATTTCCCAAAGTTTTAATCAAATTCACCAGGAACCAATTTCCATAGTTTTGCTGCTGCAATTAGATAATAAAATTACAGTTGTTCTTAGTTATATTTTACCGCGCTACGCCTGCAAAAAATTGGCAACGTGGCTGATAAGATATTTATAATTTCATGCCAACCTTCAAATGCAGTTCTTTGCGGTGCAAACTTTTCTAGTTAGTATGAAATTCCTACTCTCTAGTTTAGTCCTTAATAAACTTTCAAACGCCCCTGGCAAGATTTCAGAAAAGTTTCGACAACTTTTTACCGACCGAATGACCATCGTCGAATATCTTCAAAACGTTTGAAGGCATTAAAACAATACAATTTCGGGAAAAAACCTTTTTGCTTTTGAAACTTTATTTTAAAACATTACAGTGGATCCAAGCGAGAAGCATTTTTCTCTTGCAGAAGGGGATAACGGCTTTTCACTGTAAATAAGTAATTAATTAATTATTATACCTAATTTTTGTTTAAGCGTATAATAATAGCATACATTCTAGAACGCAATACCGTATGTAGTAGGATCTTATTTTGTTATTATATTGTACAGAGTGGCAAAAAGTCGCGCATACACCTGTAACTTTTGAATTACCTCGTGTGCGAACAAGTGACCTTTGTGAAAGTTGTTCAGTGAATTATTCCCCACATTTCCACCTGCATGAATTTTTTCTGTCGTTTCTGGTTTGGTTGCCACATAGACTAATTATAATTATTCCTACCTAATACCCATCAGTTGAGTCAAGGTATTTTAATGACAGCGACCTAAGAGGTGTCAATTTTGAGTTTCTTTAATTTTCTGTTGTCTGATTTCTAATTTGTTTACACTGTGGTTCATCTGAATGAGAAACAACGAGTTGAAATTTTGATAGTGAGCGGTTACGGAAATATGAAGAGATCGGAAGATCAGGTTTGACAACTTTTCAATGAATTATATCCAAATAGACCTCCAACAAATCAGTCAACGGTGTGTCAAGTGGTAAAAAAATTTCGAACAACAGGCAGTGTTAGGGAAGCCGACAGATCATGTCGACCTAAAGCTGTAACCGGGGGAGACAAAGCTTTGGATATCATGCTCTCAATACATGAAAACCCAACAAAATCATCCAGGCCAATGGCAATGGATTTTAGGGTGTCTCACCAGTCAGTGAAAAATTTGTTTAAGCAGGAGAAGTTGCATCCCTACAAGATAAAGTTGGTGCGAACGAGGACGATTTTGATAGAAGAGCTGAATTTTGTGAGCTGATGATAGAAAGATGCAATAACGATAATAACTTCGCAACAAATATAATTTTCTCGGATGAAGCTACTTTCCATTTAAATGGCATTGTTATTAGACAATTATCGTTATTGGACTGCTGAGAATACTCACTGGTTCCAGGAAGGTCATACTCAGAGGCCCGAAAAGTTAATGTTTGGGCGGGGATAGTTGGTAGACAATAGACATATTGTGGGACCTTTTTTCATAGATGGTAATTTGAATGGCGAAAAATATCTGGATCTCCTCAGGAATCATATATTTCCTTCTTGCAGAAAGGTTTTACCGGGTGTAAATAATGGCATAAACGAACAGGTATGATGAATGTTAGACAATACATAGGCGAACAATATCCAGGACGTTGGATAGGCAGAAGAGGTGCTATTGACTGGCCAGCGCAATCCCCGGACTTCACTCCGCTCGACTTCCTTTTGTGGGGACACTTAAAGAACAAAGTCTACGTTAACCGTCCAAATGACTTAGAATCTTTAAAAGTCAGAATTAGTGCTGATCCACGGAAAGGTTTCACTTGTTTATTATTCCGATGTTAAGTTGTTCAATTTTCTAGGCTATTCATTTTTTTATTATAAAGTTTTAAATAAATAAAAATTTTAAATACAAGAAATTCAGAGTTTTTCCGGTAGAATCCAAATATGCAATCATATTATTATGCAGGGTGTTCCATTTAAAAAAAAGGAAGTTGGTCTCTATGGCAACCAAACCAGAAATGACAGAAAAAAATTCATGCATGTAGAAACGTGGGGAATAATTTACTGAGCAACTTTCATAAAGGTCACTTTTTCGTATACGAAGTAATTCAAAAGTTACAGGCATTAGGCGCGACTTTTTTGCCGCTCTGTGTACCACATGAAAAGGTGTAACCATAGCAACGTATTAAGAAGGCGAGGGATTTTGAAGCGAAGATCCAATATGAATTATTGGGGAGCAGTGCTAGTTGCATACTGTCTATCCTTCTAAAGTTATTGTAACCATTTGGACCTAATGGTTAATGTTATAAGAATTATATTTGACTAAAAATTTTTGACGCTTTGTCGTTACAGTGAGTTAGATATTTAATGCCGCGTAAAGTCGCTTCCTTTTACAAGCAAAAATGTTAAAAGGGATACTATGAGCACAGTACTTAACGGTAAAATCTGAATTAAATATTAAACCAATCTAAACCTTGAACATTTCCCTTAATTAATAGGGTCATTTGTCATTTCTTTTATTACATTTTCTAAAAGATTTTGTAATTTTAGTGCGAGCTGCTACAAATTTTAATTCACTGATGCTAAAGCCTTGAAAATAATTTACGAACGTCGACTTGCGGTAACCACTGTGTACATCTATAGGTGGGATGTGCTGGATAGGACCCCTTTACCTCTTAGCTATAATTTATTAATTCAGAGTTATACAAGTGATGTGATATCTTTCGCAGACGACACAGTTTTATTTGTAGATGGTGATTCATAGGATCAGGTTAAATGTAAAATCAATGAAAATATGAGAAAAACTATAAAATTGTGGGATGTTAACTTACTAACGATAAACTTAAGTAAACCTATAACCTTACTATTTACAAATAATGTCTCCACCCGACCTACCAATACTGAAATAACGATTGATTTGCCATTTCGGAAAAATGAAACTTGGACGCTAAAAAATACCGACTGTGTAAATTACTTGGGATATTGTTCGATAAACATTTAAAATGGAATTTTCATATAGAGCAGTTAACAAAAAAAACTCAGGTCCCTGCTATATAGGGTGTCCATTTAGTGTGCCGGTGGACGGTATCTCGTTAACGGTCGACTTAAGGAAAAAAACTTTTATACAAAAAATGTACAGGTTAACGACGTGCACCTTTTAAAAATAATTTTAATTAACAGGTGGGCTCAAAAATCCAGGGTGGCCAAACATATCTTTTTTTAAATGGAACACCATATATTTTTTTTTTATATTCAAGCCTTTAGTAGTCTTCTATTTTACTTTGAAAAATTTTGATCATCAAATGCGATGTTGTTAAGATATGAATTTTTCAATGGATTTTTGGCTAAAAACGATTTCACATAAAAATCGTTGAATTTTAACTATCTTTACAAACTTCTTTATTAAAATTTAGGAAAGAAAAGTTATAACATGTTAAATCACCTAACTGTTATTAGAATTGGTATGAGTACTACAGAGTGTTCAACATTTTGGTTCAAACTTAATTAATTTAAATCCAAGTTTTCGTTTTTTTTAAATGAAACATTATATTTTACATTTTTTTCGAAAAGATTTTTTAATTCCCTTCAATTTGATACCAATATTTGATACCTTATTTCAAAAAGTTGTTGAAGGAACATGATTTCAAAAAATTGGACCTTAAAAGCAAGCGTAATTTCGTGATGCTTTAAATTTAATAACTAGTTGGCCATGCATTCCTATCAAATTAAACTTTTCTGCAAATGGCAGACATAATAATTATCAATTATTGGACGTTTTACAGTGGCCTTGTTTACGTTAATTTTCAAAATGAATTTTCATTACACTCGAGTAGAATTAGTAAATATAATTTACGCAATTGGAGAAAGTGATGGAAATTGTTTTATGGCATCATGTTTATATGCTCAGAAGTTTCCAGAAGCTCGATGTCCGGACGAAAGATCAATTTGAGAAATTTGAAAGAACGGGGAGCGTAGAGTATGAAAAAATATCTAGGACCAAAACAGTGCTTTATGAAGATAACCAGCTAGGCATTGCATTGGCGGTGGTGGAAAATCCAGAAATAACTGCCAGAAAAATTAGTTGTTTATTGGCGAACAAATTTTATCCCTATCCTAAGGTTCAGGTTAGTTCAAGTTAGAATTAAGCGACAATGATTTTGAAAGAAGAACATTATTTTGTCAATGGGCCCAAAATACCTTTGCTGAAGATAAAGATTTTTTTAAATATGTCGTGTTGACCGACGAATCGACATTTCATAAAAATGGGTTCGTCAATAGACATAATTTTTACTTTTATGATACCCAAATTCCACATGCCCTGCTAGTAAATAATTTTTAACATCAGTGCATGTGGGAATCAAGTTTTAATTTTAACTCCCAACATTAAACGGTGAGGCTTTGTATACTCCTCGAGTTAGGTTATTTCACTGGTTCGTTTTATAAAGTGTGTCCACGGACGGGGTTTACAAGAGGACAAATGGACTAAAAATTGAAAGATACGAAAAAAAGTCACTCTTAATAAACGTTTTTACTTAAATAATGAATAGGTGATACTTGTTCTCAATGTCTTTATTTATTGAAGTAAATATAATAATAATAATAATAATATGAACATTTTTATTAACATGAAAAGAATACGATAACGATTTTATAATTCAAAAGCTCCACCCCCATACTCGACACATTTTTCTAATTGCTTTCTCAAACATGTGAAATAATTTCTGATTTCTTCCTGAGATATCGATTGGACAGCCTGGATAATTCTACCTTTCAGCACTTCAATATCATTTGGTACTGCGGTAGCAAAAACAATTTGTTTTAAACGGCCCCATAAAAACATATCCGCCAAGGTTAAGTCGGGGCTTCTTGGGGGCCACAAAACTGGGCCATTCCTGCCAATCCACCTTGAACCAAATCTGCGGTCAAGCCATTTTCTAACCTATGATGCCATGGATGGATATCGCGCACCACACGTTTACTTTTGTGAAATATTGTCTTCTCGTCATAATTCTGAATTCGGGATTTTCTAAAGACCAGTACCTAACGTGCTGGGTTACAACGGTTCCATTGGTAGAAAATGTGCTTTCAGCAGAAAACATGATACATTTATAAAAATCAACATTTCCACTTAAAATTTTGTCTCCTAACCACAAGCCAAAATCAAGTCGTTTCGCGTCATCTCCCTCTTCCAATCTTTGATTAAAGTGCGGTTTATACGAATACAATTTATTTGCTTTAAGGATCTTCTGAATTTGACTTTTTTCACAACTTCCAACTGAGTAACACGATTTCTAAGGGACGTCATAGGATTTTCTTCAACAGATTGAAGAACTAAGACTGTAGCAGCATCATGATGGTCGTATTCCTTCTTCTTTTTTTTTTTGAGATCCAAAACCGAACCACTTCTCTGGAACTTTTTTATTAACTTGCAGATTGTCATCCTAGTTATTGGGATTCCTACAAATTTCTCGGTAAATTGTTCCATGACGTAGCGGTATGAAACTTGACCATCCCCATAACATTGTATTATAAAAACTCTTTGTCAAGTAGATAGTATTAGTATCACTTGGTATCACCGACTGTCTCGCTGTCGTGAAACGTCGATACCGCGCCCGTGCAACTGACACAACTTTTAACGTGTATGCATGAATCTTGTATCGCGATACCAAACTGTAAACAGTCGAACGTATTGTAGTGTGAGTGTCTTTACGATGGCGGCCGCAGACAAGGAATTTCGGGAAGAATTCCTGAATAGTTATTTCCATGTTTGTGAAACTGCACATCAAAGGCTGCAGTCTCTCACGCCACCAACGCTTCGCCCACGTTTCGTACATTTTTTTTGGTTTCAAGATTATGACAGCACCACCGCAATATCCACGACCTCAGGTTTGGGTAGCGACATGGTCGGAACTTTCAGTAAAAATTACTTTTTAAAACTACTAATTTCGATAACTTTTTGCAATCTACTAATGTTTCATGATTCCGTCTCAACGTGTGTGGAGACTTTAATACTTGATACAAATCTCAGATCCTTGCATCGCGATTTGCATCGGCCACATGTATCAATACCGATCTCAACGTGTGTGGGGGCCCTAAGGGTATGACCTTAAAATTTATTGTTTGGTTATTGTTTTGGTGTCCTTGTTAAACTACCGTTTATAGATTTTACAATGACTTTTACCGGCAATTTCATTGTTTAAATCGGGCATAGGGCGACCACGCTTTTCACAAGTAATTGTTTTTCATACGTAAGTTTGTGGAGCGTAGTCTCGCCTAATTTAAATTCGCCCTCCATTTCTCTCGAAAACCGCCAAGTAGAACAAGGTTTGTGGCGCTATCAGTAGTGGGCGGATGCATAAAATAGGAATGGGCGGATGGCTTGATCATGCTGACGGTTTATTGCGCCATACCCGGTTGTATCCCTCGGGCATTTATTGTAAAGTTAGTATATTAGATATCGAGATTTTAATTATAATACGACTTAAAATCTATTAACCGGTGTTAACTAATAATTTTGGATATTGGGATTAAACGTTTCGTGGTCTGCAGTCCTTATACAGGAGCCGCTACTGGGCTAATGTAATAGAAACTGTACAATCTGGTAGATGATGTGAAGCCAACTTTCCAACAAACGGTAATATTGCACTTTTTGCTACACACTGTAGGTATACTAAATTTAAATATGTTTGGAATGTTAAATAAATAAACATTTTGTAGTATGCCTCTCTCCTTTACGTAAATATTCGGAAAGCGATTTTTTTGTATCTGAAGCTTAGTTTGCTTTGTATGTACTTTTCAGTATTAAATTTTTCCCGGGATTCAATTTTGGCAGCAAAAATTACATAATAATGTTTCCTTCTGTAAAAATGTCACGTTTTGTATGTTGGACATTTTTCATATGCAAAATTTTTTTTCATTATTGCTACGGAATGTCGATATATTATTTAAGATGCAAATATCGTTGACCATTGAAGCATTGAGCATTGAAGTTAAGCGGTCAAATTATTTGGCAAATATAAATTTGCACAACTTAAGAGAATATGATGCAGCAATCTTTAAAGGTAAGTTAAATTAGAATGCTAATTAATAAGCATTAACTAATAAATTAATAAGCAGGACAGAGCACAACAAGTTCCAGGTACTGCAGAATAGGGCCTTAAAAATCATTGTGGATGCCCCAAGGTATGCTGTAACTAGGGTACTTCACAGGGACTTTGACATTCCAACAATAACTCAATTTTATGACAAAATTATAAGGGATTACTACAGATGGACGGACGTCGCTACAAGTCCACTAATTCGACAAACTCACGAACAATCCTCGCCAAGCTCAACCTACAAGTTTCTGAAGAATGAGCTGCCCCAGCTATTGTAGAGAGGCACTAATGCTGGAGCCTCGACAAACTCAGCTCTCCAGGATTACACGACACAATAAGCAACATAGGGCTCTGCCCAAACCAAATAATAATAAGAAGATTGGCCGACACAAGCATCAAAGAATGAAAGAAGTTAAAGGCGCTCCCTGACTTAGAAGCCAAAGAAGATCCCGAAGAATGCAGATGAGCGAGTGGCAAAAACCCAAAAACAGTTTCATTCCCTAGTAAATAAAAATAGTAAATTAAACTTAAAAGTAAAAATAACGTTGTACAAAACACTAGTACGCCCGGTACTTACTTACGGTATAACATATTTTATGTCCTACTCAAATATTATTGTTTCATAATACCATAGTTACCAGACACTTTAAATGGTATATAATACCCTAGGGCATTAAAGAAGTTTCTAATGCCCTCGGGCATTAAGAGAAATAAATAGGAATTATATTAAATGAACAGTTATGAAAAGACCCAGTAAAAGCGAATTTACCGGCATTTGAGAAGTCAATGTTTTCTATTATTTCGTGATTTTCACTAACAGAAATTGACGATGATTTAACGTTTTTTGACGTTGATGGTCTTGTTGATGGTACTCCAGCTATCAATTTCGAAGTTTTGTTTTTAGAAACATACAGTCTTCCAAATATCCCTCAACCACAGCTGACCTTTTCCAACCGCCATGTCTTTTCAATGTGGTCATGTTTGCCCCCGCGTCCGCCAACAAAGTTGCAGAGGTTCTGCGCAAACAATGACCAGTATATTTGTCCGCATCGCTTAGACCCAGGTATTTTGCAATAATGGAAGGAATCTTGCCTATGGTGTTCTTCCCAATGGGCTGTAAAAAACAATGACCGTTACGGTAACACAAAAATAATCTATTGATGTTGCAGTTCGTCGGGCGTAAAGACCAATAAGTTCTCAGTAGCTTTAAACAACACATCTCCTTCTCATCAATAATTGTAAACACACGCTTTTTATCGGTCTTTGTATCGGGAATATTAACTATTACTACGGATCCTCTATCCTCCATATGTTCAATCAACATATTAACTAGCTCTTGGCGGCGGCACCCACCAAATAGCAGAGCCACTTTGTACATCAAGAAAATTTCATTGGGAGCTTCTCGAGTCAAAATTTTCGATTTCCTCTCTACATATCCTTTGGATGCTTGCTTTAGATACTGGCCTAACTTGCAATATTTTGCAATGTCTATATTTTTATTAACTATCAATGTCTTCTTTAACATTGGATATTTCGTCCATAGGGAATTACGAGTGGATGTTCCAGACTATAATCGATATACATAATTAGTATTTTAATATAATTTACAACAGCAATATACCAATTCCTGGAAATATCCGAGTAATACCGGCACCGTCTCGTTGATAATTTTTACCTCATTATTTTTTATCCAATCCCCAAACCTTTGATATTCCTTATCATAGGCGTCTTTGAACTTCTTTGGGACAAGATTTTTTAAAGCTTTGGCAGCATTCACAGCAATTCTATCCGGAATCAACGGAAAATCCATTATTTTATATGAATTTCAGTTTTGACTTTGACACAGCACAACAATGAACACTTGTAACCTTTGTTTATTTAGCACCTATATAGGTAAAAGACCTTTCGTGATTTTGAATTTTCTTTTGATCTAACTTGGAATTATCTGAAGTAGGAAATAAAATATTGTATGTACCACGGGCATTACTTGATGTCTATACCCTCGGGCAACTTACAAACCCTCGGGCCAAAGGCCCTCGGCTTTGTAAGATTGTTTCCCTCGGAGGCATAAACATCTTCATAATGCCCTTAATGCATAAATAACTATAAAGTTGTATGTTAAAAAATGACGTTTGCAGGCCAAACTGACTTCCTTCAACTTCCAGACATTTTTCGCATCTAAGCAACACTTGTTCATGGGCCGCTTTTCTTATTGACATAGGACTTAAATTTTCAAATTTATTCCTCACTCGCTGCATGCAATCTTCCATAGTTATTATGGCAGCATTGTACACTCAATCTTTAATTGTACCCGAAATAAAAATATCGAGCGCTGTAAGATCTGGGGAGCGGGGTGGCCAAAGGAAAGGACCATTGTTGACGATCCATCGATCATCAAAAGCATCTCGTAAAGAATTATCAATGTTACCATGTGGAGGTGCGCCATCATGCTGGTAAAACAGGTTTCTATGAACAGCAAGCGGCAAATTGTCTAAATAGTCGGTTTCAAAATTTTGTAAGACGTTCAAGTAGCCTTCACCTATAAGATAATGAGCACATTTTATATGTAGAATGATTCGAAAACGTCTAACATTTAACCATCTAACGAACGTTACCTTGTAAATTTTTCAAGTGCTAAGTGCCACGACGCCTGAACAATAAACATTAAACTGGGATAACTGTAATTATATAGGGTGCCTCAAACAGTCATGGTAAACAAAACTTTGGTTTATTTAAATGGAATGACCCCTTTTTAACCACGTTTTCTGATTCTTCTAAACATTCTAAACAACAATTATGAAACATATGGCTAAACCCCATTAGTTTAGGAGATAATTTAAGTTAAAGTTCGTTCCTGAAGACCAAAATTGACCACTAGTGATAAAAAAAATTAGAGACATTACTTCGTTTTGTTCCCGATCCACATGTCGTTGAGAAAAGCTGCTACCCAAGTTGATGTATGTTTTAAATCAGTTGGAATTATTTTAAAAAATAGTAATTTTTACCCATATAAAATAACTTTAGTCGAGGAATTATCAGAAGACGATTTCGAGCGTAGAATGGAATTTTGCGAAGTAATGATGCAAAAACAGGAAGAAAATAACAATTTTTTTAATCAAATAGTTTTTTTCGGATGAGGCAACATTCATGTTAAACGGGAATGTCAATCGTTATAATTGTGGTTACTGGGCTGATCAGAACCCACATTGGATGAGAGAAGCAGACACTCAACACCCCCAGAAAGTAAATGTGTATGTGTGGGCCAGTATTATAGATTAGTGAAACCTATCTTTATAGAGGGGAATTTTAAAGCAGAATATTATCTCCACGTGCTGCAAAATCAAATCAAGCCAGCAATAACCAATACAGTAGGACCACTATTACGACATACGTGGTTTCAGCAGGACGAAGCTCCTCCTCATTTTGGGCGAGCTATAAGAGTTAACTTAAATAATACTTTTCCTAACCGTTGGATGGGGCGAAGGGGCCCCATAGAATGGCCTGCTAGGTCACCAGACTTAGCGCCCCTTGATTATTTTCTTTGGGGACAACTAAAAAATAAAGTGTATGTGACAAAACCTGCAGATCTGAACGAATTGAGAAGAAGAATTATTGAAGAATGTGAATCTATTAACCAAGAAATGTTACAAAACGTCATTGACAAATTTTATTATAACCTAGCCGATTGTCAAACTGTGAGAGGGGGACATTTTCAACATTTAATTAAATAACGACTTACTTAAATTTATTTTTGTTCTTGTAAATTTATTATTAATTTTACTGATTTTATTTAATTTAATTGTTATTAAATTTTTGACAAAACTTGCGTGGGTACATTTAGTACAATTTTTATGTATTATACATATTTTAACGTAATTAAAAAGAGGTCATTCCATTTAAATAAACCAATGTTTTGTTTACCATGACTGTTTGGGGCACCCTGTATAATTACAGTAATCCTAGTTTTATAGATTTTTTTTAGGCCTACAACTACCGGAAGTTTTTTTATATTGTGCGCCATTTTCTAAATAATTGACCGGTCCGGGACTTTTTACACACTGTGTATGTTATTCGATTAAATTTTAAATTAAATGCTAATATCTAAAAAACCTTATAATTTCAGAGAATATGATACACCACTGACTTTACAGGATAAAGCTAAAATGCATAGGAGTAGTATACAGTATACAGCTCTTTAGACACTCAAATTGGCAAGGATTCAACTAGCGTGTATTATAAAATTCTGTTGAAAGGTCTCTCAATGGTGCTTGAACATAACGACATGCGAAGCAGGATATGTATAAGTATCATAATATGACATCCGATAATTTTCAGCAAGTGGAATGGCTCGTTTTCGATTTGGGGTTAAGTGAGTGAAATAATTCAAAAATTACTCAATGATGGAACTAAATTGCCGTCTAGCAATTTTGATAGTGGACAGGCTTTTGTGACGGCATATACAGTGAAGTCCGGATATAATCAAGTGACCTTCCTGCTATAGTTAACGCTACTTTAAGCACTCTAATCTTTTTTCATAAGACTAATATATTTTTTACATCTGGTTTTAATGAACCTGCTTATAATGAACTTCCAGATAAAGTAAACCGAATTTTATTAACGTACGGTAAAATCTCTGCGTATAGTAAACTTTTCGGGGACTCACCCGGTAATTCCCCGATTTTAACTTACGATGTGGAGTATGTATGAAGTTCCAAAAAAAGTGTGGACTGTGGAGTAATTTTTGTGACCTTGAGAGCTATACAACGGCAGGTGTGCGAGATGTTATACGTGGCGACATCTCGCGGCAATCGAGCAATCACCCAACCTCCAACTTGCTGGTCTGGTTGGGTGGATTAGTCGATTGCTCTATAAAGAGGTTTGTCCCTTTTTTTTCCGTCAGACCCAATACCTGGATGCGTTTCGCCATATTGCGGCTCTTCGGTAAGGCTATAGAGTGACGACAATGAAAGGGACCTCACTGTACATTTCAACACAAAATGTATCGGTACGTATGCGATATGTTGCACGTGGCGACATCTCGCGGCAATCGAGTAATCCACCCAACCAGACCAGCGAGTTTGAGGTTGGGTGATTGCTCGATTGCCGACTGCACCCCATAGAAAAAATCCAGGAGTGAACGGTGATTTTGCTCCGATGGTCATTCCACCACACCTCGATTTCCTATCCTGGGAAATGTCGATGTAAAAATGCACGCACATCTCTACCATTATGTGAAGGTGCTCCGTCATGTTGAAACCAGAGATGTGGTGGCGTAGCCAACGGGATGGCCATTAAAAAACCTTTAAATTGGTTATTTCAAAAATTAAGATACACGTCTTCATTTAAATTATGAACATATAAAAATGGAACAAAAATTTTATCCGCGCACAATATTGCCGAACATTTTGATGGAAAATCTGATTTGAGGATGAAGTTCTCTATTTTTTTTTTGGAGTTCTGTTAAATAAACCACAGTTTGTTAATTTTGATTCATCCGTCGAGATAATACGATTTAACTAATTCAGATTGATTGTGGCTTGATCCCTTGTCCATCATCGGAAATAATCTGTAATCAACTGGTAATTACCGCGTTCGTTATGGAAATAAACAAAAATCGTTGTAATCTGACGTCTGGCTTGGCGCAGGATCCATTTAGAAAAAAGTTTTAAAAATTTTAGGATCAGAAATCTAAATTAGAAATGGGTTAAATGAAATATAGGTAACAAAAAATTTAGAGCAGCAGTGTATCATTTTGCTTTGTTTAAGTTACAATTTTACCTTTACCTTGTTTGAGGTACCAGTATACTTGGTTTGCAATGTAAAAATAGTAGACCGTTAAAGAAAAATAAAAAAATGAACAGTTACAGTTTGACATTAAACTAGATCAACTTTGCTTTCGTCTTTCGACTCCGGATATTTAATATTCTTATATTTTAGGTAAGGGAAAGCCTTACAAGGAGAAACCAATAAAGTAATAGTAACTGAAAGAAGCACTAATAACTGGAATTTTACTGATCCAAATGTATTAGAGAAGAGCTAGTAGGCCAACTACGGGGGTTATGTGACAAATAGAATATAAAAAAATTACATTGCCAACACTTGTGACCAGATTACCGTGCTTTATTTAACACCTCTAGAGAGACTCTTCCACCCCTTCTACAACTTTGAGAATTTTCCTGTAAAAAAGTGACACTTTGTGGGATCCTATAAAGAATTTGGTCAAATAAAAAAAGTACCATCCCTTTTAGATTGACGTCCCCCCTCAAGGGAATCCCCCCCTCTTTACCACACATCGGAGATGATACAGCTTGACAGTTTGGAAATCCTCATCGTACCTTATTCTGTCTAGATTTGTCAATGGAAAACTGCTCTTGTCAGGATTGAAAGTAGGAGACCAATTAACAAGAAAACTACTCGGTATTCTCTCCCCCCCCCCCCCCCCCGTTTCTAAAAAGCCCTATTGACAGGTATCAATGCCTGTTTATGCAGTTCTTTGACAACAGATTGCTTTTCGAAATTCGACCAAAAATTTCATAGATGGCTTACCAATTACGGGTAGGTTAGTTCAAGCGATTCACGTTAGTCTTAAAGCTTTGGATATTATATTTATTGGGAAAAACTTTAGGGTGTCAAAAGCTGTTGGGGTGTAGAAAAGTTCTTAGCTCGGAAAAATCACGCCCAGGTTTTAAGGGTGTGACTGCAAATATAAACTTTAACTAAATTTACTAAAAATGCGGTTTCTATTTTATTTTAATGATTTCCAACCAACCCCAAATGCTTGATGAAAATATTTTAAACTTGATTCAAAAATAGAGAAAAATCTGGGGAAGGATATTAGTGAAAATCTCCCAAAGATCGAGAGTTTTGCGGAGTGGGAATGTGCTAGGCCCCTTCTTTTATTTGGCGTTTACGGGACCTCACCTTTGTCTTACCCTTACAGTGTAGACGTTATCCACTCTTAAATCAGTGGAACTGGAAATGAGTGTTAACCAGTGGTTCACGGGTAAGCATGGGAAATCAATAGTAATCATTGATAATCGTTGGAAATCATCGGTAAACACTGAAAATCAGTGGTAGTCACTGGAAACCATTCCTAATCACTGGAAAGTATTGGTAATCACTGGAAGTCACTGGTAATCACCGAAAATCAGTGGTAAATCATAAGAAATTCCTAAAAATCATATAAATTTCCATAGTTTGGTAATCATCAAATCTACAAATTTTTTATAGGTGGGTCACTCAATATAGGCTTAAAATAACTTGCTTCTAATATTTAATTACCTATTTAAGTAAATTTATCTAATATGCATTTGTAAAATATTCAAAACCTCGCTGATGAATTACTAAGAACCAAAATATGGCATTCAGAAGACATCAAATATTAGGTTTTAGGGGTATGACAATCAAACATATTCAGTTTAAATTCCAGGTCTGTATTCGAAAAAATTAAGTAGATGATGGTGCCCCAACATGAAACGTCGGCATTAAAAATTAATTATGTCGGCATGTAGAGGAGAAAAGGTGCTAATGAAAATGTGACCTTTGTTTGAAATTATTTTAACAAATGTAATCAGAAAAAAATAAAAACTAATTTGCTAATTTGCGTTATTTTTCGGATATCTCCGAAGGTTCTCAGAACCTTTACCACCCTGTATACACGCATCTCTTTCTCAAATACAATAATTACTTCGATGTTCCTCTGTAAAGTACTTCCCAACATATTTCGTTTGGCTTAATGACTGCAATAAAACCCCTCATAAACTCGGCTTTCGCTTTCGCAGAGACGTATTAACCGACATTTATTTTCAATGCCAGTTTATAATAACAATAGATAGGTACATTACTTCATTTGTTATCAAAATTAATAAACTGTCTTATTAAGGTTTTCTAGAAACAACTAAATTATTAGGATATTTATTTCTCAAAACTTTTTAGTTACAGGTAGGTACCTGTTTATATAGCTTATATAAATAGTAAACATAATATTCGAAATAGATTAGTACCTGTCTATTTTACTCTGAAACAGTGTGCACCAAGTTAATAATAAAAGTATGTGGATACCTTGGAAATCTTCAGCTAATGCGATATCTAGCTACCCTAAACATTCCGAGAAGCATTTATCTTCTGAGGCCAAAGTGATCGTGAAAAATGTATGTGAATCGTTATTAAAGAGCGGCCACCCTAAAGTAATTGCCATTAAAAATACCAGTGAAATGACGGGAGTTCCATTATCGACGGTTTAAGTTTATAATAATTTACTTGTGCCAATATCTTATTTAATATTACGGCTAGATACCGTCGGATCAGCAGCAACACAAGCTAATGTATTAATTTTATCTCTTTCTCTATTTTCCTTATTGTAAATCTTACCTCTTGGTTTTCCAAATGATCCATACTCACTTAAATTGTGATATAATCTTTGAAATATTTGTTTTTCTTGCTGTCGTCGTTCGGTTCAAAAATATTTCATTAACAACAAGTGTCAAAACCAATACTTAAAAAAGTTGGCAAAGATACCGGAAATAAAAGTGCGTATATGATTGTGACAAAGATGTTATTCGCATAAAAATATACCAAATGTATCGAGAAAACGTTGTGCCCAAGTTAGATTCTTTAAAAACATAGTTAACAACTGACGATACAACGATATCATATAGCAGTGCAAGTCTTCACTGCGCTTTGCAAGAAATGGGATTTAAGTATAAGGCAATAAACAAGAGACAAATTATAATGGAGTCCGAAAGATTAAGAAAAATCAGATTTCTGTACCTTGTGGAAATAAAAAAGTTTAGATCCGAAAAACGTTCAATAGTTTGTCTGGATGAAACGTGGTTGACACTTATGAGATTGTTAAAAAGGGATGGGTTGATTTAACTTAAAAATGCCAAAATAATGCCTCTTCAGATAAAGGAAAACGAATAACAATAATTCATGCAGGTTGAGAAAATGGATGGATCCTGAATTGTTAATTACTGTCGGCAAAAAATATAAAGGATTTAAGTTTGGACTATCATGAAGATACCAACGCCGCTCTTTTTGAAAGCTGGTTTAAAGACAGTTTGCTTTGAGATGTACCAGAACACAGTGTTATTGTGATGGACAATGCAAGCTACCACTGTAGAAAGTACCGAATGCACCGAGCAAAAAATCCGCAATAAAGGAGTTTATGTTAAAAAATGCAATGCAACATTTTTCTTGCTGATTAAATACTTTACCTATGTGAATTATTTTTATAATATGTTTATAATTTATTTGAGTCATAGCTTTTCATTAAAAATAAGTGGTACCTTTAGAAATGTTATTTTTTGTTTTAAAGGCTTATTAATTTAGAAGACATTAATTATTTATCTACGCCAGTGCTATTCCAGTTCCCTGATTTTTTAAAAAATATGTTACTGTATCCCTTACAAACTGGATTAAAAAAAATTGGATTATTTTTCCAAATCGTTAGCTCTTTTGGGTTTTCCTAATATGCTTTAATACGTTATACTGGTAGTAATGGGGCTTCGTATTTATTACAGATTTCTGTCAGAAATTTATTATTCTAAATAAACAGTTTATGAAACTGCTGTGTAAGGCGGTTTTTTCTTCAGGTTGTCTCAGACAAAAATATTACGTCCTAACTGCTTTTGAGTTCTAAAAAGTTCGTTTTTATGGCAGCAAGTTGAAAAGGAAATATGTGATGTAGGTATAGCATAATTACTAGATTCAGAACAATTCATGCTAATTAATTTAAAAATAATATTCTGAATAATTAACTATACAACTCGTTACAATTTTCACAGCAATGTACGGGGTGTCCAGTTTTCGTGTATTTTCATATACCAGCTCCCTTATTATAAAAGATGGAAAGATGGGGTTTGCGGCTTACTGTTCTATTATTTTATGAAACTTTTATTCCCGCAAACGAAATGTCATATCACTCTCAGTTTCTGACCTACAGTGTCCGCAAGAAAGTCCGCATCAAATGGGATTTTTTTTTTTATTATTTGGTATAGATAAAAACTGAAAAAGCAGTTAGTTTTTGCTTACCTAAAAACTAAAAATGACGTATACTGAAGCAGCTGCACGACTTGCGTTACCTTTCAAATTTGACATTTTTAATAAAATAGGTTCAAAAATGCCCTTATTTATCAAAATATCGAAAAACTTTATTCAAGAAAGTTGTTTATTTAGGCATTTTTAGTGTCTGTACGAAATTTTGACAGTCTAATACAATTTTTATTTTTTTCCAGTTTCTTGAAAATTTTGATCAACCCTCGTAGATTAACTTTTATACATCGATGTAAAACCATTTGCCTTTACTTCATTTGTTATCTTAATGCAATTTTGTGTAAAATTTTTGTTTCCAATTATTTATTTTGCTTCAAAAACCGAATTTGTTATTGATCAGTATGTAATGTTTGATGCAAAGTTTATCCAATTACATCAGTTTTGCCAAAAACGAGGTTTCTCATTTTTCTTAAGTTAGTAAACAGATGTACAAAAAGAAAATATTAGGAAGCTTTCGTTGAAATTTTACTTAATTACTATTGGATCAAAAAGAATAAATATTAATCGCTCGAAACATTTTATTCAACAAAAATATAGTTTACAAGTAGGCGATGCATTCGTTGCTAAGGAACATTACATTCATTTGTTGTTTATTTAATTTCTGAAGCAAAAGTCTGAAATAGGACCTAATTAATTAGACCGCATTGTAATCGACAATAAAACTTTTAAATAATGTTAACAATAGAAGAAAAAATTGAGATTGTTCTACTTTGTGGAGAAACCAATCGTCACAGAGACGTGGCTCAAATTTTTAACAACAGGGATCCTATTTTTAATTTTTTTTTTTTTTTTTTACTTTTTTACGGTTCGTCGGCGTATCTGAGGCCATCTAGAACCGGTCATCGACCGTACGGTTTTTAATCGTGCGGTCTACCGACTGGGGAGTGTGAAACGGCACCTTCATCCTACGAGATATCCAATCTCATCCGGCCTGTCCGGCGTGAATAGGATGGTTTTGATGTCGATTCATGTTACACTCTTCCCTAAGACAACAGCACGCGGTGTTTCCCAAGCGGTCACCCATCCAAGTACTAGCCGCGCTCGACACCGCTTAACTTCGGTGATCTGACGGGAACCGGTGCTTTAGGTGTCGCTAGGCCCTTGCCCAAACAGGGATCCTAATAGAAACATACGACAATCAACAGTTAGCAGAATTCTAACCAAGTTTAAACAAACAGGGTCAGTGGAAAACAGATTTAAAAAGAAGCATACGCCTTTGAGGAACACGGAGGAAGTGGAGTTATCTGTTTGTTTGAATGCTATTGAGCATGGACAAACTACTTTACCAGCTATTTCTGAAAGGACCGACGTCAAGCAATCGAGCGTAAGAAAAATTTTGCATAAAAACAAATTTCATGTTTTAAACCGAAATTTATCAATACTTTAAAAGAAAGAGATTTTGATGTTCGCTTTAAATTTACAATATGGTTTCAAGGAGAAAGAGAGGAAGACTATTATTTTCCATATAATATTTTATGGACAGATGAGGCGACTTTTAGCTCTAATGGTGTTGTGAGCTCTCAGAACTGTAGATGGTGGGCTCAAGAAAATCCTCATTTCACCATTGAGTGCAAAGACCAGTACCGTTTCAAAACAAATGTGTTTTGTGGCATTTTAAATAATACACTTATTGGACCGTTTTTCTTTCGCCAAGATTTAACAGGTGTGAGATACCTCCGGTTTTTACAACATGAGCATAGTGAATTTTTGGATGAGATGCCGTTATGCGTAAGAAATAAATTGTGGTTTCAACTGGATAGAGCGCCCGTCCATAATACAATTGTTGTTAGAAATTGTTTAAACCAAATGTTTCGAGGTAAAGTCATTGGTCCTGGTTTTGACTGTCATTGGCCGCCGAGGTCCCCGGACCTTACACCCCTTGATTTTTTTTTTCTGGGGATACTTAAAAAATAAGGTGTACAAAAACAGGCCATTTAGAGACATTGACCATTTAGAGAATATCATCCGACACTGTATTTCTGAGATAAATCCAGATTTTATAAGTAACGCTGTAAGACACGTTTCAAAACAAACTGAAATTTGTATAGAACGGGAGGGCAGACATACAGAAATGTAATAGTTATTAATAATTCTAGTATATAGTTTTAGCAAACTGATTTATTAAAAGAATTCTTTATAATTAAATTAATGTATCGCCTACTTGTAAACTATATTTTTGTTGAATAAAATGTTTCGAGCGATTAATATTTATTCTTTTTGATCCAATATTAATTAAGTTAAATTTCAACGAAAGCTTCCTAATATTTTTTTTTTGTACATCTGTTTACTAACTTAAGAAAAATGAGAAACGTCGTTTTTGGCAAAACTGATGTAATTAGATAAACTTTGCATCGAACATTACATACTGATCAATAACAATTTCAGTTTTTGAAGCAAAATAAATAATTGGAAACAAAAATTTTACACAAAATTGCATTAAGATAACCAATGAAGTAAAGGCAAATGGTTTTACATCGATGTATAAAAGTTAATCTACGAGGGTTCATAAAAATTTTCAAGAAACTGGCAAAAAATAAAAATTGTATTAGACTGTCAAAATTTCGTACAGAGGCTAAGAATGCCTAAATAAACAACTTTCTCGATTAAAGTTTTTCGATAATTTGATCAATAAGGGCATTTTTGAACCTATTTTATTAAAAATGTCAAATTTGACAGGTAACACAAGTCGTGCAGCTGCCTCAGTATACGTCATTTTTGATTTTAGGTAAGCAAAAACTAACTGCTTTTTCAATTTTTACCTATACCTACCTAATAATAAAAAAAAAATCCCATTTGATGCGGACTTTCTTGCGGACACTGTACAAGGCGATTATGAAAATTTGTCATTTTTGAAGCTATCCTGCATCTCAATTATTTGATTATCAATACAGTAAAAATTAATTATTATAGAATTCCTTTATGTAGAATTCATTGACGTAGTTAGTTTTTTTCTAAACGGTTTTGTTTTTGAATTATGACTCAAACTTGTGTTTTTTTTTTAAATATCACCCTATATATTATTTCTTTGTCTTATGCCTCTTTGTAAGAGCGTTTCAAAAATATATAATAGCCCATATTTATTTGTTTTAAATTGGGATAATTTTAACATTTTTCGTGAAATTAATTATTTTTGTAAGTTTATTTTTTATTTCTGTGAAAAATTGTTCAACATGGCACAAGATAATAAATATGAAAATATGAAAAACACGATATGTATGTTCGCTTTATCCAAGCTAATGAAGACGCGAACGCAGCCTCGGAGCTGTATTTTAATAGATAAGTTTTGAAATCATTTGTTAGGTACCATTAATAGTTATAATAAAAATAAAAAAGTTCTAATCATTATTGTTATCTATTATTAGATTTTTGTTACATATTTAAATTTTTCGTAGATATCCAGAAGGGCAACAACCTTATAACAGAATATTTTAAAAAATCCAAGCTAACCTCATTGAGCACGGATCTTTTAAAAAACCAAGGCCTAATTTTTACAACAAGGGAAACAGGGAAGAAGAAGAAATAAATGTTTTAGCTATGCTTTGGTTAAATGAATAATTGTTAGCGTCAGCAGTGGATGCACAACTTAAAAATTCAATCAGAAAAATTTTGTAGTGTTGTGAGGTACCTATATGTTTATGTAGGTGGGAGCTCCCACTGTTACCTTTAACAACCACATGATACCATGATTACATGATAACAATTGTTCCAACAGTAGTATCCTTAGAAGTTATCTTGTCTTGTAGTTAGAGTTACAGTACAATCCATATCATGCAGAAGAGTGTATGATGAAGTATGGATTATACAATCAAGAACGCAGTTAATACTAAAAAAATATCAATTTAAACTATACAAATACCATCTCGCCCAACATTTGCATCCCGTTGACGCAGAACGTAGGATAGTTTTTTGCAACTGGTACCTACAAATGTTGCAGGAAAACGCAAATTTTGAAAGAGGGGTGGTATGGTCCGACGAGGCTTATTATACGAGTTCTGGTAAACTCCATTCCACAATAATTCGTTGATTTCTCGACCGCAATAAAATTTAAATGACAACCCTCAGTCGTAATCCCAACCATAAATAAGTTGCCTGACAAATATCTATTGTGTAGGCACCGGACCTTTTGAAAGGGTACAGGTCCTAATTACCTACTAATTTCAATAGTTTAGGTTAGCTATTTTCAACAAAACAACAAATATAAAATAATAGGTAAGTGTCTTTATTTTAATCATGTAATTAAATAGCTATTAATATTTATACAAAAATACTCATCTAAGTACAATATTATAATAATACAATATTTAACTTAACCTACTCTATATTTAGCTCTGTTTCACTATCACTATCGTCTTCATCTATGCCTAAACTAATTATTAAGGGCCTTACGTTACTATTAATTATGTTATAGGAATCTTCGACTTGGATCACGTGTCTCACAGGGATATTATTTACACATTTTTTAATTAATTCTATAAGAGAACTACTTAGTGTATGGGTAGGGGATGTGTTTTCTCTTCTAATCATCGTCTTTAACTGGCTCCATATATGTTCTATTGGGTTAAAAATACAGTAATACGGAGGGAGGCGTAAAACTGTGTGACCATTAGCAATATTGAATGTTTTTAAAACATTTAAAAGGTCCTTTTTTGTATAGGTTTCCTTGAAATATACATATATTATTTTTTATTATAAAGTTTTGAATTTCCACTTTTGTATTATTTGAATTCGGCACTTTACTTAGTTGGCGACTGTGGTAACTAGCGTTGTCCATCACAATAACACTATTTTTGGGCACATTCGGAAGCAGACGATTCTGAAACCAATCTTCAAGCAATGTAGCATCCGTGTCTTGATGGTAATTCAAAGATGAATTGGCAATTTTCTTCGCAGATAATAATAGAGCGTTCGGAATAAATCCATTTTCTGAACCTGCATGTAATATCGTATTTCTTTTTCCTTTGTTTAAGGGAGCTTTAGTTTGACATTTGATTGTTGAATCGCTCCAACCTTTTCTAGGAGTGTCGTGGGTATCAAACCAAGTTTCGTCCAAGTATATAATTGAAGGATTTTCTTCCCTATATTGTCTGATAAGATTCAAATAATCTCTACGCCATACTTGTAAACGCTGCGACTCCATTAGTACTTGTCGTTTGTGAATGGTACGATATATATTTAAAACCCATTGCTTTTACTATTCTCCAAAGGCTTGTCCTGCCACATGAAATGTCGGTTTCGTCTGCTGTAAGTACCTTTTTTAGTGTATCTATTGTTGGGACTATTTGTTTACTGTACATGTCATAAATTTTCCTCCAAATCAAGTCTTTATCAGCTTCTTCGATGCTTCTTAATTTTCCGCTGTCACGCCGTTTTTTCCTTGGCTGGATGGGTTTGGTCACTATATCTTTTACTGTCGTTAATGCAACTTTGGTCAAAATACTCGTTTCAGTAAAACTTGCACTCCGGTCATATCATTTTTCTAAAAGGGTACAGTAAACGTTCTTTAAGATGTTTTTGGCATCAAGTGATAAATGTTTTTTCTTCGTTACACCATAACTTCCGGAAGCAATATTATCTAAAGTTTCACACATATCTGACATATTTTGGATGCTCGATAACACACACGAAAATACCTTTAACGCACAGCTTGACAAGCACCAAACGACTGATGAACTAAGATGAAAGACTCTGCTTTATATTGAACACCTGCAATTTGCCATTAACCTACCTAATATACCAATATAATAACATAATTAATAGTAACGTAAGGCCCTTAATAATTAGTTTGAGCATAGATGATATTATAATATTGTAGATTAGTATTTTTGTATGAATATTAATAGCTATTTAATTACATGATTAAAATAAAAATACTTACCTATTATTTTATATTTGTTGTCTTGTTGAAAATAGCTAACCTAAACTATTGAAATTAGTTGGTAATCAGGACCTGTACCCTTTCAAAAGGCACTTATTTATGGCTGGGTTTAAATTTTATTGCGGTCGGGAAATCAACGAATTATTGTGGAATGGAGTTTATCTTAAACTGAAACAGTTCAAAATACTGGTCCCAAGAGAACCAATACGTAATATTTCCACGAGAACGTCCAGGTCGGTTTGGAGTTAGCGTGTCATGTTTTATTTTTGTCACTAAAGTTAAGCATTTTATCTATGAAGAAACTTTAACCGGAAATAGACACCTAGATTTAATACGAGATGCTCCAATAGAAATATTAAAGGATGTTCCTCTGACCGATTTAAATAATATTTATTACCAGCAAGATGGCGCTCCGTGTCACAATTCTCATATAGTGAGAGAATATTTAGAAACCACATTTCCCGATAAATGGATTGGTACCAATGGACTTGTTAGGTGGCCTCCAAGATCACCTAATCTTCCTCCGCTAGATTTTTTTATGAGGGTATATGAAAAATCAGTTATATAAGAGACAATACCACAATATTGATCAACTTCGAGAAGCTACCCATCAAACCTAATATTTTGCAGGAAAGGCCAATTATTTTATTAAATGCATTCCGAGGAACCGAAAAGGTGTGTCGAAAATGTTTAGAACACAACGGAGCCCAATTCGAGCAATTTTTGTAATTTAAGAAAATAATATGTTGGTTATATTGTTGGTTTAAGGTTATGTAATAATATAAAATTGTCTAATACAAATAATGTTGTTAATTTTGTTTTTTTATTTGCGGGCATAGCCTTCTACACGAAAAATGATTAACTTTACAAGAAACGTTAAAATCGTCCATTTTTAAAAGAAATAATATGTAGTAATACCGTCTGCTTCCCACGCGAGCTGTTACAGATCTCGCCTGTCCGCCCGAAAAACTCAAGTTTTACTTGCAATATATCATCCATCCCTCTCGTACACAGCAACATTCTGTCATGCTGTTTCAACCCCTGCTCTTAGTCACGTAGGCCTATTCCGCCTTCAGCGAAGCTAAATGCTTGCTTTACTTCGGCAGATTCTGGAAATTTAGTCTGGGTGTTGTAGACGGCGTATATCCTATAAAATTGTTATTGGTTATATGTTTTAGAACTCAACTGTCTTGTCTTGTTTCCATGCGGATTTTTCGCATTGATGTACCGTAGATAAATTAAAAGATTGTTAAAATCTGAAAACTAACCTGAACCTTTCTCCAACAATGACCTAAAATTATAGAGTTTTATAACTTTCGAAAATCCAGAAATCCTTAAATGTGTTTCCTGTCTAAAGGGTCCACCTGTCCTTATGATCGCCCTGATAGACCCCTGGGCGTAAAGTGTGCGTCCCCGTTCATTTATGTTTTTCTTTCAGATTATACTTCCTCTGTAATATTTATATTTTTAAGCAACTTTAAGCTTAATCTTTAAGTGACTAGCTAATCAGCCCATGCCAATAATGTTTTCTTCAACATCACTAAATTCTAAGTATTCGTCAGTGGAGTCTCTAAACTGAAATAATAAGTGGTTCTATCATTTCTTCCACCATGTTGTCTAAGTTCCACATTTTTTTCTCCTTTTTAATTGCATGTTTTACAGCTTCTTGCCAATATTCTCTCCTGATATTTGTTCATAAATATTTTAATTTTATTTTAAATGTTGTGTTATTGCTTGCTACATAGCCTTTCAATTCAACTCAATCGGATCTAATTCACAATAGTAGTGCGGCAGTTAATGTAAAATAGTACCACGCTTTTTAGCCATTTCGTCGAATATACATTTTTTAAAACTTTACTTATGTTATCGCACTATTTTTGTTAACATCTTGTCCTCAAAGGGTGCGTTTTTCTCAGGCAGCCAATTTATAATATCCCTTGTTTCCCAGAAGTCGTAGGTAGTTTCTCTAAAAGCCTTGAATAATAGCTGGCATTATAATTATTGCTTTAAAATAGGAAAAATTAATATAAATTATGCTTAAATTGTCCACCCAACATTTTTGAACTCTTTGCCTTTACAAACTGACCTGAACTAACCAAAAGGTACCTAGGTTTTTGAAACCCAATGATAAGTCATTTTCGTGATCCCAAAAGCGTTATCTGGCAAATTTTATTGCAAAACTTTTCACGCGTAGAGGTATCTGCAAATCCAATATTAAAGTAATTTATTTCGGCGCTTATCGTAAACCAGTGTTTGCGTTTTATTGTGAAATTCGATTATATACTATAAAGATGTAAATTTTTAAATGAATATTGTTTCATTTTTAGTGCGTCTACATCTGAAAAAATTTCCCCATATTTAGCTACATTATGATAGGTATACAGGGTGATTTAAAAGTCTCTGTACTCAAATACGGGCGTTTTTTTAAAGCAAAAATTTCTGATAAACTATTGATTTAACGCCTTCCTTATGGAGATACATTATGTATACTGTATCTCCGACACGACAAATATAATATAAAAATAATTTTTAAATAATTCGCAAACCCAAGAAAAGACTGCATTAACGATCATCAAGAAAACAGGAAATAGTAATGTAAACATAAAAAAACACTGAGAAGTCCTCCGTTGGATGAGTAAAGAACGCGAGTTGCTTCTGAGACTAAAAAAATACAAACTATGGTATTTTGGGCATGTGATGAGAGCTTATTACAACGGCTCATAATATAAGGCAAGATTGGGGTAAAAGATCGAGAGCAAAACGAAGGATATCGTGGTTGAAGAATCTCCGAGAGTGGTTTGGATGTTCATCGATATCTATTCAGGGCAGCTGCATCAAAGATAAAAATAGCTACGATGATTGCTAACCTCCGATAGGAGACAGGAGACAGCATCTTACGAACAAAGACATCAAGAGTCTTTATAAATAATTTTGAGGGATGAAATAAGCTTCGAAACACCCTATTTTTACCAACGCCGATGTCACAACACTAAGTTAACTTTTAACAAAGACGTTCATCAATATCAGCCACTTAAAATGTATCAAATTCATACCTTATCTTTTTTTGATATCGTCGACCATTTTGGTGGAAAAAAAATCAAAAATTATTTTAGAAAATATTCTACTATAAATAACTAAATAATTTACTATTATTTTTGTTTTAGTTACTATGATAAATAAAGTTATAAAATTGATAATTAAGCTAACCGTAGTTAAGGACCACCCTAACACATTAATTGGACATAGTGAACTATGACGTGCTCCGGTACGTAAAGAATTAGTCGCAAGAAAAATACTTTAGACGACAAATTGGACGTTTTTTATATAAAGTTCTAACTATTTCACGCAATACCTACTTTTATCGTTAGAATTATAGAAAACGAGCAGCCCACACAAAAAGTATTTACAACCTTTTCGAAAATGATTAAATCGAGCAATATCTCGAGAAGGTAATGAAAATATCAAAAATTCTTGATTCCGAAACTAGATATATTTCGAAATAAATTCTTACCCTATCTCTTTTTGATACTATCAACCGTTTGTGGGGAAAAAATGTTATTTTAGGAATATGGTACTACATACAGTGAGAACGTAAAGGTTGAAACAAATTCATTTAAAATTCATGTGTTTTTTTTTTTTCAAAAAAACGCTCGAACCCGTAAATTCTTTATTTTTGTTGTGCATTTTTTAAGTTTATTTTATGTATACAGGTTGTCCCAAAAACAAGTTATGACTGTTTACTTAATTTTTTAAATGGATGCCCCTATTTTATAATATTTTTTTGGATTCTGCATAAAATTCTAAACATATTTCATGGAATATGTCATATACTTAGCCGTTTGCGAGAAAACTGCATTTTAACTTAATACAACAACACTTTATTTGTTAGCGAGGCGAAAGGAAAATTCAAAAGAAACTAAAAGT
The DNA here is from genome assembly GCA_963920685.1 of Polydrusus tereticollis. Taxonomy (NCBI): domain Eukaryota; kingdom Metazoa; phylum Arthropoda; class Insecta; order Coleoptera; family Curculionidae; genus Polydrusus; species Polydrusus tereticollis. The sequence goes on along the minus strand of OY987329.1, from coordinate 79,446,531 downwards.
CACTTTGTCAAATGTTGGAAATGACCTCCACCAATAGTCTAGTGGTACCAGAGACAATCTTCAAATTCTTACAGAACGTTATTAACGACGTAAGGTTCTATCAATCTTATCTCGCCTCTTATTCTCTTCTTTAAATCTTCAATATTGTTTGGTCGGTTAACATACTTATACCTTAGACGTAAGATAAGCCCACAAAAAAAATCTAAAGGGATTAAATCTGGAGATCTGGCCGGCCATTTAATTGACCCTCGTCGGCCAATCCATCGTTCGGGAAAAAATGTATTAAGGTACTCATCCACACGGCGGGTGTAATGGGCCAGAGCGTCATCTTGCTGATACCACAAAAATTTGTTCGGTGCATCAGGATCTGCTGGATTAGGGTATAATGTGGCAAGGCACGCTACTAGATCATTTCCTAAAAATTCTAAATATGTTTCACCTGTCAAATTTCTCAATTCAATAACAAAAGATCCCCAAATTCTATTTTCAACAATGCCGCTCCAAACATTAACTTTTTGAGGATATTGAGTGTGACATTTCATAATCCAGCGTGGACTTTCTGTAGCCCAATACCGACAGTTTTGCCTCATCCGAAAATACAATTCGTTTCAAAGACTGTGGATGATTATTGCACATATTCATCATTACCAGCAAAATTGGACTCTTCTGTCTGGATCATCTTCATTGAATTCATGAACCAATTGAACTTTATAAGGATGGAGTTTATTTTTGTCTAAATACTTTAGGATGGGTGTTTTGCAGATATGATTTTCCAAAGCAATATTACTACTCGCCTTATGGTGGTCTTCTTGAACCGACAATAACACATTTAATTGTGTATCTTCTAATACCGCAGGTAGACCGTTCCTATAATTGTCCCTAACGTGACCTAAATCTCCATATTTTTTTTTTCTATTTTACTGACAGAAGACCGATATCTCAGTTCTCTGCGTTCTATCTCCATAATCAATCATTATTAATATTTCTATTCGCTCTCTCTCACTTAAGCGGGCCATTTTTTTAAATTATAAGATTATCAAAATAATTTTTACCAAACACTCTGACTTGAAGCAAAACTACTCAAATCAGGGAACAACCGTCACTGTTAGTGTGACAACCTAATAACTAAAGGCTTTATTTACAACAGTGTTCATGACTTAAGTAATAATAAAAAAATCGTCTGTTAAAATCCGAATATTTCATGAAATATGTTTAGAATTTTATGCAGAATCTAAAAAAATATTATATCCATTTAAACAATAAAGTAAACCGTCATAGCTTGTTTTTGGGACAACCTGTATATATGAAATAAACTTAAAAAAATGCACACAAATATAAAGAATTGACGGGCCTCAACGTTTTTAATGAATTTGTTCCAACCTTTACGTTCTCACTGTACAATTAGGTATACAGTGCGTTTATTTTAAGCTGGGACATAAGGTTTTACATGGTAAATCTTAAAGTCTATGTTAGGCACATTTCTACTGATAACTACAAGTTAAAATTTTACACAAATATTTCTTGTGGTATCATACCCAAGTAAGGATCATGTTTGTATTACTTTACTAACGCAAAATATTTAAAAATATCATTTTAAGTTATAATATCACGCTGTTTTGCCTAGCCCTGTATATTAAGTTTACTTAGGTATTTTTGAAATAAGCTGATATGTGACATTATTATAATATTAGACAACTTGTATATTATACAATTTTGATGATTATTTAGGATTTTTATTTCAAATAAAATAAATAAATAACACTCAGGTTATAATTTCCACTATATACATATATTATTATCACTTTTAATTTGCCATAACAATTGTTTCGACACACAGTGTCTTCTTCTAGATGGACTTTACTGACTAAGATTAGTAATTTACAAGTGTGTTTTCCAAATAAATTAAGGTGTTCAATAAACTAATAAATAATAATCCAATTAAGTAAATTATAAACCATTAAGAGGTTGGGTTAATAGTAGGTGATACCTAAACTTAACAACTAACAAATACAGGGTGTAATCTATAAGTTTAATAGTGGGGAACCGTTTAGGTCTAGTTGGTCATTTAATAGTATGAGTTAAACATGAATAAAGTAAAATATTGTACTTAAATTCGGCAAATAAGGGCAAGACTGTGTGGGGCATAATCAAAAGTACGTTAGCTCGAGTAGAGACTAGAAATAATATTGAAAGTCCCCGCGTGAATGGCGACCGGATAAGTAATCTGAATGAAATGGCTAATGCTTTCAATAAGTATTTTGTGGAGGCCCCACGAAGTTTAATTGCTGATAATATAAAGCGACAAAAGAGTGAATATAATTTTGAATATCGAAAAAACGTTGGAACGATGTTTTTTACAACTGTCTTGGAATGTGATGTAAATGACGTCATAAAATCATTAAAAAAAATCTAACTTGGTTGGCATTGATGATATTTCGGTAAATGTATTGGAATTCATTGGTGATTATACATTACATATAATATTTAAAAGGTCTGTACAAAATCTAAGAACATAGTCCTGAGGCCAAAATAAGTCGATTTAAAGCAACTTACCTTTGTCCGAAATTGCTCCGTTTCCGAGATACAGGAGGGTGTAAAGTTAAAAAATAAAAATAGAATTTTTTAAAATTAATGAACATTTTTTAACGTATTACTTTAAAACTTGGTACCCGGGGGTTTTTTGGGATGCGAAACCCGACAACGGACACCTTTTCACTGTGGCCATTAGAGGGCGCTTCGCAATGCACTTCTTATGGTTTAGGATGGCCATAACTTTTTATCAGTGTAGTTTTTTCCTTTTTCTGTCAAGGAACTGATTTTTTGAACATTTTGAAACAAAAAAGGTACTCTTGTGAAAATCCGCTAAAGTAAGCCGCGTTTGAGATATTTCGGTTTTTAGTGTTCGATGCCGCATCGGAATATTTAAATTATTTTGAATAAAAAATGTTTGCTGTTATCTTTGAGGATGAAATCTGGTCAGAGAATTTTTTTTAGATACTTTTTGGAGTGTCACATCCAAAAATTCTCGGATTTTTTACCTGTTTGATGAACACCTTTAAAATTTTTTTGCAACAGACTATTTAAATGTAAACATTTTTCGTATTTTAAGAATTTTTGCTGTTTACAGTAAATGTTTCAGTAAGAATTTGCCAATGCGAGAATAAATAAGGTGTTTGAAACGTGTTAGTTAAATTTTAAATTGACTGCAAAGATGGCTGAAGGATACAGTTCTGCAGAAATGACGGATATGCTGTTGGTTTTTGGGTTTTGTGAAGGAAATGGCCGCGAAAGTGTTAGGGTATACAGGAAAAGAGATCCAAATCGGCGCATACCAAACCATCAAACATTTGCTGCTATTGAGAGACGCCTTCGCGAAATTGGTAGCTTCACTCCTTTAACTGTCACGGCAACGTGCAATAAGGACTCCTGAGGTTGAGGAACAAATTTTGGAAAGAATTGCTGAAGATCCAAAATTAAGCACCAGACGCTTAGGTTTAGAGGTATGTGTATCCAAGGATGTAGTTCATAGAACATTAAAAGAACAGCAGCTTCATCCATACCATATTCAAAAGGTATAAGACCTTTTGGCTCCGGATCTCGATCAACGATTGGACTTCTGTCGATTCATTACCGAACAAAGACAACAGGATGTGAATTTTGCTAAGCACATTTTATTTACTGACGAAGCATGTTTTACAAGAAGTGGTGTAACCAACTTACATAACGAACATGTTTATGCTGATGAAAACCCGCATGCCACGAAAATAACTCATTATCAACATGAGTTTAGAATTAATGTGTGGGCAGGAATCATTGGCAATTTCATTATTGGTCCTGTCGTTTTACCGCTACGACTAAATGGTGTGGATTATTTAGAACATTTACAAAATACGCTGCCACATTTATTAAAAGATTTGCCATTACAACTTCGACGAGACATGTGGTTTATGCATGACGGTGCTCCACCACATTTTAGTTTAAATGCCCGCAATTAATTGCATCGACAGTATCCAAACAGATGGATCGGTAGAGGAAATGACGCTCCTGTAAAGTGGCCGCCACGCTAACCGGATATGACTTCGTTGGATTATTTTTTATGGGGGTCTTTAATAACGATGGTATACTCCAGACCGATTAATAATGGAGGGCAATTGTGGGGAAGAATTTAAAATGCAGTCAACATATTAAAGAACGATGCGGAATTGATGCAAAGAGTAAATTTAAACTTTTTACGTCGTATAAATCTTTGTACTTATGATAACGGAGGTCATTTTGAACAATTACTAAAAGTTTATGCTAATTAAATTTACTTTTAAAATAAAATTGTTCCTCATTTAATTAAAAAAAAAATCCATACTCAAATTCTTCCTGCAAAACTTGCTATAACTAACTCAAGTGAAACATTTTTTCCTGCCGAAAATTTATTAATAGCAGAATTTTTTATTCAAAATAATTTAAATATTCCGGTGCGGCATCGAACACTAAAAACCGAAATATCTCAAAAACGGCTTACTTTAGCGGATTCTTACAAGAATACCTTTCTTATTTCAAAATATTGAAAAAATTAGTTCCTTAACAAAAAAAGGAAAAAGCTACACTGATAAAAAAGTTATGGCCATTCTTAACCATAAGAAGTGCATTGTGAAGGGCCCTCTGATGGCCACAGTAAGAAGGTGTCCGTATTCGGGTTTCGCATCCCAAAAAAACCCAGGGTACCAAGTTTTAAAGTAATACGTTAAAAAATGTTCATTAATTTAAAAAAATTCGATTTTTATTTTTTAACTTTACCACCCTGTATCTCGGAAACGGAGCAATTTCGGACTAAGGTAAGTTGCTTTAAATAGCCTTATTTTGGCCTCAGGAATATGTGCTCAGATTTTGTACAGACCTTTTAGAGACACCCTGTATATTGGGACAAAAACTAAACAATTTTGTTCTCACTGACCTTCCCATTTATATTATCTCCGGTTATATAATTAACTGTGTAAAAGCTGAAGAAGCAGAAACTTATATTTTTCAAAGCGAGGAGCAACTTTGGTGACTCGCTATGTCAAAAGCTTTGGCTATGTCAATGACAAATACCAGAATTTGGTGAAAATGATTTGTGGCACACACAGTTTTTGCATTTAGTTTTGAGAAAATAATAGTTTGATTTTGTTTCAGGTAAGAAAACTCTCAGCATTTACCTGAAAGGGATATGGGCATTTCTTTATGGAATTAGATTGTAAGTAACTGCACATATTACGTAACAAAAGGCGTTGAAATACATATTTCTGTTTAAATTTTGTTGAGGATGCTTCCTAATTGTGTGTAATGTTAGTAATGGTGCCTAAATGTTGTAGTGAAAAGAAAAATAACCTTGTACTAGTAGTAGTGTCGCCTGCACATATCCAGAAGCAAAAAACGCTGAAATTAATCGGTATACCGGGTGTACCAAATTAAGTGCGCACCATTGCTAACTTTTTTATTATTGGAGATACAAAGTCGGTTAAATTAGCAAAGTAGTACCATTTTTTCTGTTAATTAAAATGGTAAAAGCAGAAAAATAATTGGACATAACGTTTCTGAGTAAATAAGGAAAATGCATTTTTTTTAAATGGCACACCCTGTATATTTTTTACCGAAACGTTTGCAAATCATATACGGAATAAAAAAGTGCATATGCAATATTGGCATAAAATTGAAAAAACATCAACACAGCCATGGAAATAAAAAATGGTTTGCCCTTGACGTTTTCATCGAGACTACCATGAAAACAAAAACGAATTTATTTATTAATTTCAGAAATTAAAACTCAATTTTATTTTTAGCGGAAGAAATGAAAAAAAAATATATTATATGTTCAAACACATCACCGTTTTGTTCAATACATTTGCGGGCATTCTTTAATACACGTTTTGTAGCTTTTAAAACTCTTCTGCCATCGATGGATGCTATAATGCGTCTAATGTCTTGAAGTATACCTAACCTGAACGCCAGGTAACTTAAATCTAAAATACCTATATGAAATAACGATTATGGTCCCAACAAAGGTGGACTAACATACTGGGGAGAAACTTACTAATAAACATCGGTGAAACTAAGAAAAGTTTTACTGAGTCGCAACTCAAAGACCATAAACAGGACATTATCGACTAAGCAGACACACTTAATATGAGTCTAAATAATACTGTCGGTGATGCAGGTTCTATCAGGAGGAGGAAAAAGCAGCCAAACACATACTCTGCCATTGCGAGGGACTTTCGGGAGGAAAGTTCGACCAAGTTTAAATTAGTACAGCCGCGTGTGTGCCGATGTCAGAATCAGTAGCGGTAGATCAGGAGCTTTAGAAATCTGGAGATGTTGCTTCGTGGCCGTCGTTAGATAGCGAGCATAAAAGAACCACTGCGCAACTTAAGTGGAGGCCATTTAATTTACCAATTGAACTTGGTCGAACTCCACGCTTCGCAGTAATGGGAGCAACCATACCAAAGGGGTCAAGCTATAGAGAGGAGACACTGTGAAAACTCTGGAGGCTGATCACATCAGAAAGTTGTAATTAGTTGATGATTGTTCCAACAGTTCTTACAGTTCACATTGACAATAAGACAGTCGGACTATATATTACAACTACAAATCTATAAATGATTACAATGCTAAAACAACAGTTCTATCCAACCCAAATATTGAATCAGCATTGTATTTTTATTTTTGCAGCATTTTAATTGCAAGTGTAGTCCCCCAAATACTTTAAAAATGTCACAATAAACGTAGACTTTTTGTGTAAAAACTTTGGCTATTAAGCCCGTCAGACACGGTGCAATTTCAACATGTATTTTTGCATGAAACTATTGCAGCGTGCATATAATATCAAATTGTCACGAAAAAATAGCACGCATTTCTGCATAAAAAATATTTTGAATTTGCTCTAATTTTTTTGGCATAAATGTACGTAAATCGACAATTATTTTTTAGAGCCGATTATATGAAGAAAAATAACCTCAAATTAAACCATAAATTCAAAATGTCGGTTTTTGACTTATTGTATTTGTTTTTCGGTTTGTAGTGCAGTTTATAGTGGTCTGTCGACTGTCCTTACCGGAAGATTGGAAACAAGTTTGAATAGGATTGAAATAGGGGAGGGTGTAGGTAAAATATTCCTAACTTTTTTCATATTGATTTTTATACTTTTTTTATGTCAAATTAGAAAACTTCTACGTGTTTTCCAAAAAAAAGGTAGTCTTCATTAGACACGATTTAGGGCATCGATTTCGAGATAAATCGATCAAGAAATTATCTTGCATGCCAAAATTATTGCATTTAGCTAGTATAAAAAAGACGAATGTCAAAAAGTGATCAAAGAAGTAAATTTCTGTTTTTTTTAAGATGAACATATGTAGCAGGAATTTAGTAATTGACATTTTTAATAAATGAGGAAGTGAAAAATTTTTAAATTCGGATAAATATATTAATTATGTTTTCTTTTTCGCATTCAAGGTAGTTTTGAAATCGATTGATCTCGAAAACGGTGCTTTAAATCGTGTCTAACTAGTAGTACCTTTTTTTGCAAATAACATTAAAGTTTTCTAATTTGAGACAAAAAAGAATAAAAATCAATACAAGAAAAAGTTAGGTAGGTATATTTTGACCCCGCCCTCCCCTATTCCTGGTGTCACTTTTAGATTATTTACATTTTTAACCACAATAGTTCGATTGGGCGTGTAATGCTTACTAGAATACCTAAACTTCAAGTTTGTATCTTTATTAGTTTCGAAAACATTAAGAATACAACATCTTCAGGGTCTCTCCTTTGGTACTCTGCAGCTCGTTTATGGGGGGATATAGAACAAAATATTACATAACATATTATGCCAAACCAGGATAATACAAAATATTTGATTACTTAACTTGCTAGAAGGTAGAGACGGGATGATTCGGGATGCGAATCTTAAAATAAAAGGTAATAAATGAAAAATTGCTTCATTACTGCATAATATACTACGTATTATATTGATAACGTGAACAAAGCATCGCACGTTTGACTTTATATTCATTCAATCTCAATTCAACACGACTCTTCCACTATGCGACGCCTTTGCTACAAGAACATTTCGTTCCTCTTTAAATAGAGAAGTACAACACCTCAAAGGAGACAGGATAGGCCTATAAACCTTAAAAAGAGAAAGACACAACGTTTAGTTACTTTGTTATTCTTTATGTGCAACACGAAAACTTTAGCGCGTCTAGTATATTGCTGGCTTATATAATTTAAATATAATAAAAGGTTACCCACCCCATTCCAAATATTAAAAAAGCGAATATGTCAAGGAAAGCTACGTATGTGTAGGCTCAAACTTTTAAGGAAGCTAGATTTTGTAAAACCGAGCATATCCGCCACTTCTCTACAGGAATAACCAACATCATGAAGAGCAACGTCTCTAGCTGAATCTTCGGATGACAAAGGCATCGTGAAATAAAAAATGAATTCGGAATTCACTCACGAAACGTTTTAAATACTCGAAATGTCTGATTAAACTGTTTGACAAATGCAGAATACGTTTTCAAGGAAACCTAAATATTCCAAAAAGCTCAACAGTGTTTTCAACTCTTAAACCGATAACGATATCGAGAAGAATAAAACAGCAAAATGTTAAGAATTAATGAAACTCTGCAGAAAAGCATATCCAGTGTAGTTTACATCGCATAATTACTCTACAGAGTGTTACAAACTTAAGAGAGAAAATATACTTTTTTGTTTTCCTGTATATTTCAACATCTAAACTGTATTTTTGAAAATTGAATAAGATTAATTAAAATTATTATTATCTTATTACAATTATTTACATTTTGAAAAAAAATAGATTGAAATCGGACTATGGAAGAAAAAGTTATCATACATTAAATTTGATCTAAATTTTGGTTGTCCCGAATTTTATGTCGGTAAGTGTAAAAAGTTATTTCAAAAATAAGAAATATCAAAATAATTTTTTCGGTATCACGCTGTAAATATGGCCTATATCCCCAGGGCTTAAGTCCGTTATAACTGTAACAGTGCAGCCAGAAAGAAATAATGTAGACGGATTTGCATTTTATATAAATTTATGTATACTACCATAACTAGACTAAAAAATATCGGCGAAAGTTGGCAATCTAGACAAATTAATTATATTGGTGTGTAAAGCATGTCCCGCCATGTCGAAATTGAAAATCAATACAATATAAAATAATTACGAATTATTAATAATTAACTATGTGGAGTTTTACAGTTTTGCGTTGCACTGAATATTTAATTAGATTTTAGTTCTGCCAGTTTCTCTAAAAGAACTTAAAAAAAATCGCAGTAATTAGCAAAGACGCCCGGAATAACACAAGTGGCGCCTTTCTTTTGCATTTTTTAGTACCTAGCAGGGTAGGGTGCGGCAGGGTCGGACATGGGCACATTTTAGATGTACTTTACTCTTGGCAATATCTTAAATTCTCATTTTATAGTTCAGCTTTAATAAGGGCAACTGTTCACCACAATGGATTGATATAATTTTAAGTCTAAGCCATAAAGCTGCTGTCAGAGCTTTGGTACTTAACACTAAAAATGATCAAGAGTTTGCTCTTGATCAAAATTCACATTTATTTTGCTTTTTACCGGGCCCTGTACGGAAAAAAAGGTATAACCCCATACATCAGGGGACATACTATACAGGGTATCCCTGAATATGTGGACAATCTCCCGGATTCAGATAGAACACATCAAAATAATTGTACAGGTTCCTATACATTTTTTTCCTACGACCCCCACAACGGTGATACGGGCCCATAAAGGAAGCCCCTGGAAATCTCCTTAAAATGGTGATTGTTTTCACATTCGGCTTAATTAGTTTCCCAGAGACGGACTAGCTCTGATACAACAATTCTATTTTTTTACACCGTGTACGATAAAGCACAACCATAATATTTTTGGATAGCTTAAACCATAAACCAAAAAATAAGGTACTCTCGATCGACATCGATAAAATGAACTGTTTACGGAAAAAAAAATATTTTGGTTCAATATGATTTTTTGCATTGGTTGTTATCTTACATATACAGGGTATTCCATACTCGATGATACGTTAGAAGTATCTGGAGAACGAAAAGAAAAATAATTTTGAAATTTTCACTACGGCCATAGGAGGCTTTTAAAAATAATTTCGCGGTTGCATTGGGGCCAGATCTATTGATAACTGACATCAACTTTGGAATTTTAAGTGGGACACCCTGTAGTTTATTTAATTTTTAGATCCTACGAAGCAATCTAGCTTTGTTTTGTATAGGATATTTTTCCATTTCTCTTGCCGTTTCTTAAATATTAATTATTTTGTGTCTTTTTTTACCGAAAACTTCAATATTTTCGTCTCCAGATGTCAAATCAACGTAACATTTTAACATCATTTTAGTCAACATAGGATCGCCGACTTCTATACAGAGTGTCCTAAAAATTAATTGCAATTCAGATTTTATAAATTTGATCAAAAGTCACTTTTTTTTAACTGGAACACCCTGTATATTATTGAAGTGTTGAATAGAGTGAGTGGACCAATTGATTTTTTTTCATATAGTGTTCCTATATCTATTTTGAACCGCTTTCGATTTATAAGCAATTTTATGAATAATTACTATTCATATTCGAGAACTAGACATTAAAGATCTAAATCGATAAGTGTGCCATTATCAAAACAAATTTCCTTTCATAATAAATGGGGGTGCTGAAAAGAACCGATTTTGTCAGAAAATTAAAACTTTTGGAATTCTCACCTAATACGTCAGATGTTTAAAGTGCTGACCATTTTCATGTAAGCAATCGGTAATACATGTCATCACATGACCAGTAGTAGCTCTTTGAATTTCTAATGGATCAAGTTCTTCAAAAGCGCGCCTTACCCGATTTTCTAGATCTTCTTTTGAATTTACTGGTGTTTTATAAACCACTTCTTTAATCCTACCCCACAGGAAAAAGTCTAAAGGATTAAGATCTGGATATCGCGGTGGCCAACTCCATGGTCCTCCACGTCTTATCCACCTATCTTCTAACATATCATACAGTTCCGCGGAAACTTCATGGGTACAATGAGCAGGAGCTCCATCCAATTGATACCAACAATTTCTCAAATCGATAAGCGGTAGATTATCCAAAAAGTCAGATACGGTCGTTCTTAGAATTTCGAGATATTTTGCAGAAGTTAAATTTTCATCATAAATATAGATTGATAATTGCCTATCCATCAACAAACAAAATACATTAAAACTAAATCTTTGTTGGTAACCTCTTTCTTTTATAACGCGTGGATTTTCTGCAGCCCAATAGTGATTATTTTGACGGTTAAAGACTCCTTCGCGTGAGAATTTTGCTTCATTAGTCCAAATAATTCTTTTCAGAAAATCTGGATCCTCCGGTGTTCGAATTAATAACATTTTGCAAAGAACTACACGTTTTGGAGGATCACCTGCTTGTAAAGCCTGTAATGTAATTAGTTTGTAGCCATGCATATTATGTTTATGTAAAATTCTCCATATTGATGTTCGATTTATTTCTAAATCATTTTTGGCACTTGTTATTAAAGCATGGGGATAGGCATGAAAATACGCCAAAACGTTAATTTCATGTTCTTCGTTTTCAGTAACAGGGTGAAATTGATATCTTGGAGCCTGTACATTTCCGAAATTTAAAAAATTACCTTCAAATCTGAGAAATTTCCGTGGGTTCATTAGCGGCAAATTCGGAAGCGTTAAATCTTTTGCAGGTTCTTGAAACAATTCTTTGACAGTCGCCGTGAATGTAAAACAAATTTAAAATGTCCGCATTTAAATAACTATTATTCTCCATTTTTGCTATTTTAATCTGACAAGCAAACCCAAACTAAAAAGTGAAGTGTGTCATATCACCATCGTTATGTATTGGAGTTGTTACATCATGGCACACTTATCGATTTAGATCTTTAATGTCTAGTTCTCGAATATGAATAGTAATTATTCATAAAATGGCTTATGAATCGAAAGCGGTTCAAAAAAGACAGAGGAACATTCTATATAAAAAAAAAATCAATTGATCCACTCTATTCAACACTTCAATAATATACAGGGTGTTCCATTTAAAAAAAGTGACTTTTGATCAAATTTAAAAAATCTGAATTTGCAATTAATTTTTAGGGTACTCTGTATAGAACTCGGCGATCCTATGTTGCCAAAATTAAAGTACCACATGTTGACTAAATGATGTTAAAATGTTACGTTGATTTGTCATCTGGAGACGAAAATATTGAAGTTTTAATTCACATAGTTTCGGTAAAAGAAAATACACAAAATAATTAATATTTAAGAAACGGCAAGAGAACTGGAAAAATATCCTATACAAAAGAAACCTAGATTGCTTCGTAGAATCTAAAAATAAAATAAACTACAGGGTGTTACATTTAAAATTCCAAAGTTGATGTCAGTTATCAATAGATCTGCCACCACTGCAACCGCGAAATTATTTTTAAAAGCTAGAGCGCAGCCTCCTATGGCCGTAGTGAAAATTTCCAAAATTATTTTTCTTTTCGTTCTCCAGATACTTCTAACGTACCATCGAGTATGGAATACCCTGTATAAACCCATTTCCTAACGAGGTAGAAACGGGTGGAACAATGCTGTCCCATACAGATGATACTGTTTTGGTCTTCAATGGTGATTCCTAGGATGGGGTGAAATATACTGCTGAGAGGGGTCTGAAATTAGTAAAAAACCGGTTTGACTCTTCTGCCACTTGAAGTGGAACTATCATATTAACTAAATCGTAATGAGGACACTACTGCATAAATTCTACATCCTGCGAGAATTCTTGAATGAGAAACTTCTGGTACGTCTCTGCGAGTCTCATCAATATGCGGACGATACACAAATTATTTTTCTTTTTCCCCCTCGAATGTTACTACTTCTGTTGATAAAATAAATCATGATCTTAAAATTATTGCCGATGTTTCGAAATCTCATAACTTAGTTTTAAACGAAAAAAAAACACAGCTGATGTTGTTCGGTACTTCTAAATCTTCTATACTGGAAAATCCACTCTTTAAAATCTCTATAAACGGCAGCTACATAGTACCTGTCAATAAATGTAGGAATCTGGGATTGTTGATTGATTCTGAGCTGAGATATGCTGACCATGTTTCATCCTTAATACAGAAAACGTATGGCAAACTGAAACTTTTTTGTATGCATAGGGACATCTTTGATACAGCTACCAAGCTTCGTCTCACAGACTTCCATGTTTTGTCTCACCTGGTTAGGTTTACTGGCCTGCCTTACTTTAGAGGGATAGGGATAGTTTGCAGAAACTCCAGAATGCTTGTTTAAGATTTACCTTCTGTGTTCGTAAATTTGACCATATCACTCCCTCGTTATTACATCTGGTCTACAAGATTGGGATCTACAAAATTCCCAAATATTTACTAGATAAACTTATTAGACGTTCTGATATGCACAATCTTTTTACTCGCCATAGAGACTTGTATAATGTGCATGCATTTTTTCAGCGCTCTTCTAGTTATACTGCCGTTACCGCTTTCAATTCCTTGCCTGATCGCATTAGAGCTGTCGGTCGGCTCGAATTTATTCTGTATGGGTGTAAGAGAGTTTTTGCTGGTGAGTCGCCGGTCTCGCTGAGAGAGTCTTTTAATACCTTTTATTTTGTTTATTATTTTTCTCAATGTAGGTACTCACTATTATCTCTACCATTACCCACAATTAGTATAGTTCTTCGCAAATTGTATTTATTAATCTCTCTTAAAAAAATATCTGTTTATACCTTTATATCTTTAAACTCTTTAACAATTTCTGAGAACCTTCCCTTTTCCATTAATTCTTCTTTTTTTCTTCTTTTCTCTTTAGATTTGTATAATAATATGTATCATCTATTTAGCCATTAGAATTAGTAATCACTTTCTACAGGATGGTTGTATTTCTCGTATCTAATTAAATAAAGATATTATTGTTATAATTATTATTATTATTATTATAAATCGGTCGCCGAATCTCTACTTATATATGGATTATTGGTCCGAAGTGGGATGTACAAGACTATGTTAGGGCCTTTAAAAAGCCTAGACTCTATCTCACCCCATTACTTTATTCTGAAGATGTACTGAATGTTAGACGTCTCTGGTAGTAAATTTATGTTAAAAATCAATTAGGTACCTGTCCATAACCCAAAACTTAAATAATAGAAATAGACTCAAAGGAAACTTATCTCTGTCAAGATACAAAACAACATTAAGTTTAAAATCAATAGTTTACTGGGGTCCCAAAATATATAACTTTTTGCCTGTAAACATTCGTGAAAAAAAAAAGCACATATGCAATTTAATAAAAAAATGTTCTCTGTATATTTTTTCTAATTACGTGAATATATTATATAGTAAATTGTTTTAGTACAGTTGAGCACACCAATTTTATTATAGCAGGTATTCCAGCCCAAAACAACTGGCGATATATTCAATATTGTTATTTTAATTGTTAGTACATTATAATCTTTTCTCGATCTCTATATTACATTGTGTCTCTATACTATATTTTGTTTATTAAAGTTACTACAAAACACATACGGGGATTTTAATACCTAGGTGTTTTTTTCTTACTTGATATGTAATAATTATTACTGGCTATTGTATTTTTATAATGTGTTATGTATGTGTCATTATTATTATTAAATTAAATAAGTAAATTCTAAATAAGGATACTTACTTACGTTTGCTGAATATGCCGACATGCATTTAATTTATGAGCTTACATCATGTAATGCCTTAAAAGCCAGAAGGCTTTATGAAGAACGATTTCCAAATAGACGAATTCTTGATAGGAAAACCTTTGAAAGAGTGAATCGTCATTTGAGAGAGACAGGTGAAAACTACGATGTTTTATTTTTTACTTGTGCTTATCGGATGATAGAGATTTAAGGTAAAGTGTCGTAAATAATTTAAGGAAAGTTTAACAAAGCCAGCCACAATTGTGGAAATCAAATCCATCGCGGTGAGTGTGTTCAAGAAAACATTCTGAATGCCGTAGAAGCACATCCTTTTACAAGTGTCCGAGAATTTGCTGTCGAGTTTGATTACCCAAAATCGACGGTCTCTAGAAACCTTCGAGAGCAACAGTTGCATCTGTACCATCTTTAAAAAGTCCATGCGCTTCTTCCTGAAGACTTTCCGCTGAGGATGGAATTTTCTGACTGGGTCTGGATTTTCTACAAACGGCATCATAAACTCCCATAATTTGCATTTATGGGCAGAGAAAAATTCCCAGGAGTTGAACCCATCAACGTGTGGACCGGAGGCAACATTTAATTAGACCATTTGTATTGCTACGAAGGTTAACTGGCGAACTTTATTCGAAATTTCTTCAAAACAATTTGCCAGAACTTTTAGAAGATCTACTTCTGCCAATACGACGTAATATATGGTTCATGCATAATAGGGCCCCGGCAAATTTTAGTCTAATTGTTCGAGAATATCTGAACAGGAACTTCGAAAATCGATGGATAGGAACAGGAGGATCAGTGGTTTAGCCTCCTCAATCACCTGACTTAAATCCATTACATTTTTTTTGTGGAGCTATTTAATAACTTTAGTCTATGCCAATCCAATAGACAATGGAGAATACTTATTGGAAATGATAATTTCCATTGTCGCGCAATAATATTGAAGCATTGTGGAGGTTCCGACAATCTTCAATTCGTAGAACTAGGGAATGCATAAGAGTAGAAGGAGCAACAAAAGTAATTTTATGCAGATAACAACCAATGCAAAAAAACACACTGGACCAAAATAGTTTTCTTTTTTCGTAAACAGTTCGTTTTATCGATGTCGATTAAGAGTACCTTTTTTTTAGTTTAAGGTTTAAGCTGTCCAAAAATATTATTGTTGTGTGTGCCTTTATCGTACAGGATGTAAAAAACTAGCATTACTGTGCTAGTTCGTCCCTGGCAAACCAAATAAGCCAATGTAATTAAAAGGGCCCATATTAAGAAGACTCACCTAGTAAACATCATATTAAAAATTTATTAAATTACATCTAGTACTTCAAAAGTTATTTAAAAACAAACGATCTCCAGGGACGTCCTTTATGGACCCGTATCTCCGTAGGGGGGCGTAGGAAAAAAATGTATAGGTATAGGTATAGTCCAATTATTTGTATGTGCTTTATTTGAATACGGGAGATTGCCCATATATTCAGGGGATATTCTGTATATATTTTTGTGCCTAATTCTATAGGCTGAGAAAACCACATTTTACAGGCATATTTTCTGGTTTACTGAAACAACTAAACAGAAAACACAAAAATAAACTGTAAGGAATTATTTTTCTCGAAGAATCAATACACCGCAAAAAATTATGAAAATTTCAGGACTTGCGTATTTTGGGGTGTAGGTAGATATGCAAATTGAAAGTTTGCATTAAAGTTTAGTTTCCGACATAGTTCCGTACGTGTTAATGGTTGTTCTTAACACCATAACAGATTCCCTTTATCTTGCCTTAGTACTTTTGAAACAAACCGAATATGTAAGAAAGCATATTATATTTGTGGAAAGCCTTAATGCAGCGCATTAGTAAGTAGGCAACCATGACTTTAGTATTACCAAGGTCAAATACATTACCTAGTAAGTATGGAAAAAAAATAAAAAAAAAAAACCCTATCCCAACTAAACTCAATTAGAAGTACACAGATGTTAATATAAATACATCGGTAACAAACATTTTTAAAATTATTTTAAGTAGCTAGATAGGGAAGCGCGGGAAGGGTATGGACAAGTTTAACTAAAAAGTTGTCTCATCAATACTGTTTGAAAAATTTTATAGTTTTTTACTTCAAATTCTAGAAAAGCTACCTACCTAACGATAAGCAAATATACATAATATACTACCAAATAATTCAGAAGTTACCATGATGCAAGTGTATTTACGTGTCATTTATCCGCACCCTCCCCTTGTACGGGGAGCATATGGACAGAAATAAACTACATGAGAAAAATGTTAGAAAACGTATAATGTAGTAAAACTCATCAGGTCCTGCTAATATAAACTAATTTATAAAATACTGTACTCATTTAAGTCTATGTTAAATTACATCATATCATGAAATCGTTGTCTTGTATCACAAACTGGCTGTGGAAGTTTTAGGATAACTTCAGAAAAATACACAAATGCCCGAGGTTAGTCGGAAATTGCGAACCGATTAGACGTCGTATGTTTTTTCAAAAACTGAACGTTATATCCACGATTAATGATGATATTTTCAATTTTAGCCGGCTAACATCTGTATGTTTTATTTGTTTTTCCGTACAGTTTGCAAATTATGTATTCCCCTTCTTTAAGATATTCTGTATCCCAATCTTCCATTTCAACTTCTTCCGATGCTTCTAATGAACTACTTTTCAACGGCACTTCTCCATCATGTGATGGCGAGTCCTGCATGACTTTTCTTTTTACAGAGTTGCGTTTTTTCTCACTTGTGGGTTTCTTACTTTTCCGTTCCGCAATTGCATCCCTTTCCGGAGTATCGGTCCCTATAACCGATTTTTGTCTAGGTGGGCCTCTGTTTATGAGATTTCGCGCTGGAGCCTTTGGAAAAGGTAAAACATTCTCTGGGGTAACTAACAGCGGGGCTTTAATGTTTCCTATTTCCTTACTTAACTGTGGCGTATGAGAATTCGTATCTTTCTTACTTGGCCCTGGTTGTGGTAAGTCTTCTTCCAAAGGATTACCTGTTACGGACACATCAATGGAATTTTGATTTGTCACATTTTGTGGTCTATCGGTCACATAGCATGATAAAAAATCTGCTTCAGAAAATACATTTCTGTCAAAGGGACATATTCCGGTGCACCTAAAGCCTGACTTAATATTGGATGATGTAGAAGCACGATCCAAAGTAGTAGCACAAAGAGCTGGTAGCTCGTAAATGGTCAGTGTTTGACCAGGATGCGTTAACATCCAGGCGTCAGCCCCTTGGTTAAAAAATGTATTGAAAGGACCTAAGACTGATCGATCCAAGGGCTGAAGCCTGTTTGAAGTGTGGGGTGGCAAGGTTAATACGACAATTCCATGTTCTCTGCAATAATATCTGCTTTCGACTGATATGTGAGACTGATGATTATCCATAATTAAAAGGACTTCGAACAGAGAGTATTTCGAACAATGTTCCAAAACATTTATAAAATTGTCAGAAGTCATCCAGCCCGATCGAGCCTAGTGCCCCAGATTCAGAAGGAACACCGCGCATCATCCTCAAGAAATCAAATCTCTGCCTCGGAAATACCCATATTGGCGGGAGCGAATTACCACTAGCAGCTATAACTTCTACTTGTGTATCCAATTCTCCACGTTCCCTTGAGGTGACCTGTCCTACTTGATGCCGTCCTTTAGCGCTCACTACTTTTTGGACCTTTTGTATGGTTGTTACTCCCGTTTCCTCCAGATTGAATATAGAATTTGAATTAAATTTATGTCTAGTTGCCTTTGGTGTCAAACCGCAGTAAATATCTGAGGACTTAATAAGATAGACTGCTAATTGTTACTCCATTTCTTTGGAGAATACTTGGGTTGTTACGTATATTGGATAAAAAACTGTATTTTCAATTCCCTTGATCTTGGCTTCATTAACATAATTACAGAGTGCTGATTTTGTTACACCATGCTTTTCAGCACTTTTTCTTAGGCTTAAGTTGCTCTATGACATCTCAAACTGCCCGTTTCATTTTCTCGGCGTCGAAAACCCTGTCGGTTTTTTTCTTGTAAGTCCTATGCATATTTCTAGAAAGAAAAATTTTCTAAAGAGGGAGGCTATGGACTTTGGGGACGGTACGGACACTGTCCAAACCCTCTCTTTCATACGTCATTCGAATAAACCAGAAATGTTAAAAAAGGAAGCATGTGAGTTGACAAAATTCGCCTTAAATACTTGCATACCAACCTCAAATAGGTATCCACAAAAAGCTTCAAATAAATCACGATACTTGTAGATAATTTTCCAAACGACACTATTAGTTATAATGTAGCGAACAAGTCAAAAATCGTATTTATGTTCTTTCGCCGGTAAAAAGGTACACGCACCTACGAATTCACCATGAACACTAAACTAGTGTCAAAGTTTATTATGCCTGCCGATGATCTGACATGGCGGCGAAAACACCTTTAAAAAATTAGCGCGAAATTTGAAACTGTCCAGATGCTCCCGTCGTCCATACTCTCCCCGCTCTCCCCTACCGATTTACAATAAAAGACACTGCACTATAACCTAAATTAATCTTAAGCTATAAAAGTCTAATCCACTAATCAATCTGTAACAAAAGTTAAACGACGATAAACGTCAATTTTAGGGAAATATCAAAAAATCGTAGAAATCCGACATACTGCGCATGAGTAAAGCTTCCGCAAAAGGAATTTTCAAGGTGCATACCAGGGGCATTTTTAGATTGCTCGGCCGTTACTACTAGTTGGAGTTCAGTGGTGGAGGTACTCACGGCAGGAAGCGCATTCAGTGTTCCTAAATCGACACTGCCTATTTTCAAGAAGCGACCGGATAAAATTAAATCTGTAAAACCACTTCTACAATAATTATTTCATAACATTCTAATCAAACATTGGTAGGTCTCAAAGACATTATAACTATTAGACTAAACATTTCATGCATAATTCCCATAAAATTATGGACTATTATTGTTTTAAAAGAATTGGGCAAGTGTGAGAGAGAAAGGCAGATCTCTTAGACCAGATTGGCAACATTGTAAACCGTCCCTTGATTTTGATCGCCAGTGGTGTAGAGTTTAGAACCAAACAACCATGCATGTAGGTATAAATAGAATATTATTTTTGTATTACAATTTAAAAAGGTTTAATCTTATTGGCGGGTCAGATTTCGAATGTATTTAGTCTGAAATCGAGTTATGGGATCCTAACGAGGATACAGCTCCTTTTATATTATAGATTCAGAATCCCCGTATAAAAGGAGACTAACATTAAAAAAAGAGATTATTTCAAAAATTCCTATTTAAATTAGTTTCAGTTGCACTGAATTATCAATATTTATTTTATTGGTCACAAAATAATGCATATATAGGTACATAAATGCAAAATAAAACACTGCTAGTCTAGCTAGTTGCTACACTTTATTTTATTATTAGATTAATAAAATTGAACACATTATATAAACCTTTGTAAAAATTGGAATTGCAGGGTAGACATTCATTTATTGTTATTACAATCTATAATTATCTACAAGACATTTATACATGGTGTTTCTACACAGGGTGCCCCACATCCATTTAGACAGGAAATATCTTAGCTCGTGTATATCAATGTAAAACAAATTTGATGAAAACATTTCCTATTTCAAAAACGGCCTTTAATACGCATATAGGTACTTAAATATACAGGGGAGGGGATCTTCAAAGATTACTTTGTAATATGAACTTTATTCTGTTAAACTCCAAATTTCAAATATTTTTGAAACATATTTATAATTCGAAACATGTTTTATAAAAATGATATTATATGTATAAACTCAATGGTTTTTGAGATATTGTTATTTGCAAAAATACGGATGTCATATTTTGTCACTTCCTGTTAAACGGAAGTTGATATTTTTAAATAAACATTGAGAAACTAAGATGCCGTTTTCCTTTAACATGCGCCATGAGAATGCCATTTTTGCAATACCAATATCTGGAAAACCATATTGAGTTTATAGCCGATACTACAGTATATATTATGGATAAGAATAATTTTTTTTTATAATAAGGCACAGCACTGCATGATAAATCGTTTATGGCGTTCTGGGAGCGGTGCGTGTGCGCAGGAAACGATTCACGTTGGCCTTGAATCTTTGGAGATTATACTCGTTGGGGAACTCGATCTCAGGGAGGTCGTTCCGGAGTGATGACGTTCTCTAGATGTAAGAATTTTTAAACAGTGTTGTTCGAGGGACACTAAGCTGAACCACGTACTGGTGGGCTGCAGTGGCTCGTCGTGTATTTCTACCATGCACCGCTCTGGATGATATCAAGAGCAGTTGCCATGAAAATATTTGTAAAATAGACTCAAGTCGCCAACCCGCCTTTGATGTTCAAGGCTTTCCAGGATGTTTGTCAGATTATGGTCACCGATCAAGCGAATGACTCTTCTTTGAATATAATCTAGCAATCTCAGGGTATGTTTAGGAGCAGAGCCCCAAATATGCGAACAGTACTCCAGCGATGGTCGATTTTGGGCTTTATAGAGCATCAAAAGTTGTTAGGGTGTATAGAGGTTCTTAGTTAGGAAAAGTACTCCAAGCTTCTGCGAGGCTGCCTCAGCAATGGCCGCAACGTGACTATGCCAAGACATATGACTATCCAAATCCAAATTAACGCCCAATAAATGAATTGATGAAGCCAAGGGAATCGAGTGTCCTGCCATAACTATATCCGGTTTTTCAACATTAACTTTTTTAGAAAAAAAACTGCCGCCTGGGTCTTTTTACCGTTAAATTCTACTTGCTTGCTGTCACCCCAAGACAGAATTTGTTCCAGGTCTTTGTTGAGATGTCTAGAGTTCTATCTCATTTTTATTCTACAGGGGGTGTTACGAGGCATTAGGAAAAACATATGTCTTGAATTAATGCTGTAACATAAACAGCTACAAAGTAAGTAGAATTGTTGGATTTTTAAAAATAAATATCGACTTAGTTTCGAAGCCTGATAAAGGCAGAACGTTTGGCGAAACCTTAATACTAGATAGTTTTACAACCATTAAAGAATTCGTCTATGTGCCTAATGGTATTCCAGTAATAAATCTCTTAAGTAGGTAATTATTAATATAAACGAGGCATAAAGGTACTCCAATCAATTATTAAAATAATAACAATATTTAAACTGCAATAACAATACGGTTTACAATAATGGATATTATGAAGCTAATGTACTGTGGGAAATCATTGAAGAATAGATATACTTTCACTTTAATAAAAATAGTGCAAGAATTATGGCGACGTGATCTGCAAAATATGGTTTCAAAATAGCGAAACAATTACACAGTCGATAGAACAAAGAACGATAAATTTTGTTGATTTTTTTTTACTTTAATAAGGTGCACGGCGCGAGTAATATGTCTAAAGTGTTATGGTGCTGTTACTTTATTTCGTTTTAAAATAAAATACAAAAGTGGTTCACTGAGGGAAGCAATACAAATACTATCTCCTAAGAATATTGGATAGTCAGTTTATCGATAATATGTAAGTATATCCATGTTATAATCAAAGTTAAAACGAATCAAATCAAATTTTAAGTAGGTCCGTCAACAGTGACCATCCGATGTTAATAAAAACAAACCTAAAATAAGTTCCTGTATACAGGGCGATTCAGGCGAACCAGTCAATGGAATGATCCAAAAATTTGGTTTGTTGCATAAAAGGACATGCTAAACACAGCTAAAATATTTTGGATAATGCGGTATTGCCGCTTCTACTAGAAACTAGTAGCAACTTTGATATTTTAAATTGGACACCCTGTATATTAACATATGTTGGCAATCGCTAGTAGTTGCTTAACACATTTCCTTATCACTTCCCTATATCTATCTCTTGCCGATTTTGAGATATTAATTATTTTCCATTTTTGTCTCGAATAACATGACCTGCAATACATGGTGAACTTATTTATGTATACCATACCTATACCCAACTAGTCAAGTTTCTGATTTATAAGTATTTTTATTTGAAAAGGTTCCGTGAAATAGTTATTCATAATATGAATTTTTTAGTTAGTGTGCCATGCATTCTCATATGTTTTGTGTCCTGTCATTGTTGTTGTGGTTTCGATATTTTAGTTCCTCTAGCCCTTCTCACCCGAACAACAATTAGTTAAAAAGTATGAAAGAACGCAGTTCTAATGAATTTAGAAAGTTTAATAAGATGTATCCGAATCTACCGCCAATGAGCAACAAAAATTTTGTTTTCAAAATCATTTATTTGATGTACTAAATTTCTGTTTATTGACATTCTAGCTAGAGCATTTAGTCAGCCATTTTCACCCCCCTGGCTACGCCACTGATTTATACCACAATGCCTAGACTTAAGCCAACACATTTATCTCTCGTGATGTTGCCGAACTCCCGCAGACTGTAGACACTATAGAAGATATCGTAATGTCGTAGTCAGCTCCTACATCAATAACTGTAGGTATACTTTTTCCAAAGTCAGTTTGATGAATAAAAAAGCCTCGACCGGGCTTTAAATGGACCGGCATCCAGTGGCGGCTCTTATATAGGAGCACTCGAGCACGTGCCTCCCTAAGATTCAGCCCCACATCGACAAATATTCACTATAAATTACATATTTAGTTTTCAATACATCTGTTACAAAGCAATTCTAACATGATTTTATAAGCTCCCTAACCAATTATCGTTTCGCTAACTAAATATTTTGTAGCAGGTCTCTAATCCCGAATGCTTATCGCAGGAAAAATGTGCTCCGTGGCTATCGCTACTTGATTTGACGGTTCGTTTCCCGTAATAAATGCACCTTGTCGTCCCCATCTCTTTTTAGCGCACGGCTCTAAATGGGCTTTCATTCCTCTCAAATAAGCACGCTTTTGCTGTGCTGCATGCCGCCGCATTGATTTCGGATGGTTTTTGAGAGATCGTTTTATATGTTTTGCTGATCCGTGTAGCGCGGTAAAGCCCTCCATAAGCGGGGCATATCTTGTGTATTTCATGCAGTGTAGCCAGACCTTCTGTTTTAACAGGAGATCTCCTGCTTTTACCCTCAGTCCTGTTATTCTTTTACTTCTATTGTGCTAATGAAGCTACATAATGCATAAATGTATACAAAAATATCAGAACTAAGAATAAAAACATTTTTAAGGAGTACTATGAATCAAGAGAGACTTTCTGCCCTGGCAATGTTATTGATAGAGAAAAAAATGTTGCAAGATATTCCTAACTTTAATGACTTAGTTACTGAGAAATTTGCTAAACTTAAAGATAGAAGAATGCATTTTTTGTTTAGACACTGTGTTTAATCAGTTCTGTTTTTTAAAAATATTTTTAGTTTTTTTATGTTGTCGTTGTTGACTTTTCTAGTTACTGCTTCCCAAGTATGCTGTATATTGGTAAGTTTTCAATTTAAATTTATATTTTGTTTTATTAACATATCTACGTACAAAAAGAACATAAAAATTAGGAAAGCTTTTTACTCGTAAATTTGACACTTAACCACGGCAGATTGTTATATCTGCCGTGACTTAACTACACAATATCTTGTGGTTGGAACGGAGGGGTGAAATAAAAGGAAGGGGTAGTGGTGGGCGGAGATATGCGGAAATTTTTCGTTCTTTCTTTTTGCCAAGCTTGATGCTTGTGAACCTCCACAAACTTCCGTCACGAGCCGCCACTGCCGCAGGGGCGGATTCAGAACTTTGTCTCAGGGGGGGCGCAAATAAAAAATATTTCATGGATACCTACATGTTTATTCAAAAACAGCTGAAATTAAACTTTTTTAAAATTCAACAAAAGTTAACAAATCAAACTATAAAAAACGTAACAAAAACAAATTATTCTTAGGTATGTACATACCATAGTTTTTTTTAAACTATAAAAAATAAAATAAAACAATTAGGTAGGTACCTACCTAATTGTAAATATGTACTAAATTATTGTTCCAATAATAATTTTATGAAAACTACAGAACAAAGTCAAGTTTTCTTTCTGACCTTGCAAATCTATTTAAAACATTTTCCAAATTTAATTCCATATTTTTATGGATATAAAGTAACGCTAAACCATTTAGGCGCTCTTCCCCCATATTGCTACGCAGCCAGGTTTTTAGCAGGCGCAATGTAGAGAAGCTACGTTCTGCTGTTGCGATCGAAACTGGCAGAGTTACAAGAATTTTTAACAGTTTATAAACATATGGAAAATATACTTGATCACAATGATCTAAAGCGTCCAGCGCAGTCTCATCTAACGGAATATTTTGAACGGTCGTTTTTTGATAAATATAAATTTCACCTTTTAATGTTGTTAAAGAAACATCATCTAAGACTGATTTAAAGTTATTATAAATATCATTAATTTTCATATCTAACAAATTCGAACATTTTACCAAATTTATTGGAACTAATATATTTAGTGTAAGAGCTGATAAGTTGCCTTGGCCAAATCTATCTTTAAAATCTTGCAAAATAGAATCTAGAAGAGGGATATATATTGTCCTTTTCCAATAAGTTTCAAAGTCTGTATTTGTGTTCTCAAATAAACCCTGGCGATGGGACTGCCTCTGTACCAAGCGAGGTAATTTAATTTCAATATCCAATAGTTCCATAGTTATCTTTGCACGGTTTAAAATGGAATTAAATTCATTATTGGTATTTGACCGCTTATTTTCTATAACATCTAGAAGGACTTGCAACTTTGAAGTAGTTGCTTCCAAGTCAATATTTTTACTTTGCAGAAATTTACTGAATGGGAGGGTAAGGCTAAAAATATCGGCCAAACAGTGTAGAGATAAAATAAATTCACACTCGCAAATAGCTTTTAAAAGAATGTTTGCCTTACTGGAAGATGTACTATCATCCCAATCAGTAATTTCTTCCAAGGCGTTAACAATTAATGGCAAATCGGTTTGAAACTGTAAAACAGAGTCGTGTCTCTCAACCCATCTGGTTTGACACGGTCTGCTCAAAGTAACTTTAATATGCTTTTTTAAAACAAAATGTCTTTTAGGGGAACCTGAAAAGAATGCAACTATTTCTTGAATAATTCCCATTGAGTTTTTTATTGATTTGATAGTACTCGACTTCGAAATGGTTAAATTTAATGCGTGGTTAAAACAAGGACACACAGTAGCATTAGTGGCCTCTGTCTGAATTTCTACAGCGGCTCCTTTGACCTTTGACATATTTACCGAGCAACCATCACACCCAATGCCTACACATTTTTTAATATTTAAACCTAAAGCCTTTACTTTTTTTTATCACAGATTGCCCTAATATTTTTCCTGTTAGAACTGGTTCATCTTTAGTATTATTTTCGTAATTAGACCTATGCAATTCAACAAAACCTATAAAATCTTCATGCATTTTAGTGTCATAAAAATATCGTATAGAAATACTTAGTTGCGAAATTTTTGACACATCACTTGTCTCGTCGAACATTATAGCATAGTGTTCAGATAAATTTATTTTATTTATAATAACTGAGACAATCTCCTCCCCGCAACATGTAATCAGTTCGTTTGCAGTTGTTTTGCTAATATATGTTGCGTTTGAAGCTGCATTCGCTAAATGCTCCTTAAGTTGAATATCCCCTGCCTCAATACGAAAACGTAAGAGCGCTCTAAAGCAACCATCATTATTTTCGACAATGTTAACATCTCCGTCACAACGATCTAAGAGGTGGCCATCATCCCTGTGTCCCCTTAAAGGTATATTTCTTTGTCCGTGTAAAATTATGGTTTTTAGAATTGGCATTAACCTTGCACGATTTTCCTTAACCTGTATACTTCTCTGTTCCGATACTTGATTTCTTACGTCCAATAAAGGGTTTTCATATGTAAATACAAAGTCTTTAGCTAAAAAAATTAATAATATTAGTTTAGAAAATAATAGTTGCTCCTACAAAAGTATTTTAATAGTACCATTTAAAATGGCTAGGTCACCGCGATAATATTCAATATATACCTAATATGCACACTATTTTTTAAAGATTTATTTACCTTTCTGAACAGCTTCAAGATGGTAATTTGTATTTTCATGAGTGGTAAGAATGCCATCTTTACCTAAAAGCTTGGAATATTTGTTGAGCGGCTCTGTAACCAAAATTTTGATAACTACGTGTTTTTGTTTTCCTACAAGCTGCTGGTGTAAAAAAAGAGAACAGTATTTACAAAATAATCCTTGTCGGACTTCAGAAAAAACTAGCCACTTATGTTTTTCCAAGTGAGCGTGACTTGGACGTCTCTTTTCTGCCCTACCTCTTTTAAAATGAGTAGAATAGGGAAAAATATAATTTTTTATTGGTACCCAATGATTTGTTAGAAGCTGGTAACGATTAAAGTCGTCAATTTGATTAATTTTTAAAAGAAAATTCCCAATATCATATATATTATCGATACTTGTCTCAATAGAAGTATTGCTTGGACCCGGTAATCCCGGTATACACTCAAATTCATCTTGTTTTTTTGCTGTTACGGCCACGGAAATTTCTTGATTTTCTTTTTTTCTTATTTCTTTGTTGTCAGGGTTATGTAACTTAAGTATTTCAGAACTAAGTGAGGTACTAGTTTTAAGTCTCTTAAAGTAGTGCTCAATATTATTTGTTCGTTTCTTTCCTTTATCTTTGTCCATAATTGCTACAAAATTATATGAAATTTATTTAAAAAAATGTTATTTAGACACACATTTTGTTTCCTTACCAGACCAGCCACATTGCTAACCCTTGGAATATAATGTAATATAAGTTTAAACACAAGCGCGTGTAGTCACTACCAGCAGTAGTAGCCAGTCGAAGCAGGATGCAGATGAAGACTGGAGAGAAACAATGGCATGGCAGACACTACGCCTTCCGCCGTCGCGGCTCGCGTTTTGATCATGATGTCAAAGAAAGAAAGAATAAGACATTTATGAATATTATAATAATATTTTTATTACTTCAGAAATAGTATTTATACAAAAATAATTCAAATCAAACTACAAGGAATTTCACTGTCGTTAAACAAAAGAAAATAAACAATTAACAAACCCTTATGTTCCTCCTACACTTACGAAAACTTTGTAGAACTGGCAACACCCTAGCGATAGATCGTCGAGGCTCACCCACAATTTAAAGTGCGAAATGAGACTCCGAGTCAGAAAATTAATAGAGCAGCATATAAATACAAATTTATATGCTGTAGACTGTAGACAAGAACCGCAAGTAGTTAAAGGTTCGCCAATTGGGTGATCCCTTATCAGCTTTAAAATCAGTTGATGCTTCAGGTAGGCGATATTGAAAATCGGACAGTGGCGTGGCTGGTTGAAACGATTTACTGTAATTGACAAATTTCATTTTCTGCTATAACTTTGTGGTTTCAGACAAGTAAGTTTTTACTTGTTACCTATATTTTGTTATATCAGTATGACTTTTTGGCGACAATTTGAAACAGAAGGTCAAGTGAATTATCGCAGGAATATAATGAATCGATGCCAGAGTCGGTCATCGAAAGCGAAATAAGTCCGGAATTAAGTAACAAAGATTTACATGTTCAATGTCAACGCATTATTTTAAATATGTACGCGTGTTTAAAAAAGAAAATCCGGGAAATACTAAAAAAACGCTTTCTACAAAAATGTATTTGGAATCAATTAACACAACTTGGGTTTTATAAGAATTTATAACGTTATTGATTTGAGGACTGTAACCGGTCATTCCATAAAGCGCACATCAATAAATCAAAAATTCAAAACGGCTGACAATACTACAAGGGATTTTATAAATATAGTGCCAACTTTAGAACTGGTTCGTGATAAATTGCGAGGTTACAACAACATTTGATTTTTGTTAAAATGTGGCTTTAAACGTAAAAAATTAGATAATCTAACGGTTATGATGGAATCCCCGCGTATCATACGAGAGGACTATTTGCGCAAAATAAAGGAGTACTACGAATTCGATAAAAGTATAATTTATTTAAATGAAACTTGGTTTGATACTTATGATGTTGTTAAGTATGGTTGAGTAGATAGTACAAATTGTACTTTTGGTACACCGTATTCGAGAGGAAAACGCGTTATCTTGCCGGAAGTAAAGATGGCTTTGTACCTAATGTGTTTCTCTTGTCAGCAAAGAATATCACTCAATATTCAACCTCCAACTTTAAGCGCAGTTGTGCTTAATAATATTCGGCAGGTAATAACGAAGTGAATAGCAATGTATGGAAAAATTGCGTAGCTCATGCTATAAAAAATAAAATATGGATATTGTTTCGCCACCCATAGCGCCAGTAGTAATCTAACCTGGAAATAATTCTACTTCTTAACGTTCTGACGATTCCAGTCATTAAATTCTTTATGAATTTTAAATTAATTATGTTCGTTTAACACGTATCATAAAAACTTTACTGTGATTCTGCTGATGCGATCAATTTGTTATTAAATATATATAGTGAATTCTAACTACTAACTGTATATTCCAACTAACATAGTTCCTGCCCCTTTCTTGACAAGAAAAACTGATAGTACCTCCTCGCGGTCCTGGCTGGACAAAGACAATTTTTTTAAATTGTTTTCGGCAAAATAACCATTTTTCTGAACGAAAGACCATCCTAAAAATATTAATACCTACATGTGTTCTTTGCAGGCGATGTCACGGTTACAAACCTCTTATCGATATTATCTATATTTTTAAATTGTTCTTGGCAAAATTAGCATTTTTCTTTATAGAAAGACCATTTTAAGGATATTCTCTGCAAGCGAAGTTACGGGTACAAACCCTTTATCGATATAAACTATAATGAACAACATGTAATACTATTTAATCATATTAAAAATTTACAGCAATCCGCATTTTAATTATTTGGTAGAAGCGACGCTAGTTACTATACATTTCTTTGCAAGTTTAGTAGGGAAGTTAAAAAAAGTTAGACCCTAAATTAAAATTCACTTACCAAAAAATAACAATTCAGTCACTCTACGTAAAAAATAGAAAAGTTGTTTTGGCTTTACTAATTGATATCCAATAAGTTGGCGGACCTCCCTTACTTAATGTTTATTGCCTAGTATCTAACCGTTAATAGGATTTTGATAACCAAAGCAGGACAATTTATATACAGGGTGTACCAAATTAAGTGCGCACCATTGCTAACTTTTTTATTATTGGAGATACAAAGTCAGTTAAATTAGCAAAGTAGTAGCATTTTTTCTGTTAATAAAAATGGTGAAAGCAGAAAAACAATTGGACATAACGTTTCTGAATAAATGAGAAAAATGTGTTTTTTTTTAAATGGCACACCCTGTATATTTTTTACCGAAACGTCCGCAAATCGTATACGGAATAAAATAGTTCATATGCAATATTGGCCTAAAGTTAAAAAAACATCAACACAGCCATGGAAATAAAAAAAGGTTTGCTTTTGACGTTTTCATCGAGCCTGCCATGAAAACAAAAACAACAAATTCAAGTTAATTATATATACTGTTATTCCATTACATATAAACCTCATATCAAATTTATTTCTACTAGCTATTTACAATATATTATGCACACAGTTGTCTCCACCCAGGGTGTAGCAGGAAACTCATTTTTTGAGGGGCACCACTGTCTTTATCGAAATTGCATAGAATATTTCGATAAGCGCGTAACGCGCCCGTTTTTGAATGGTTATTGCATATACCTACTATCACTAAGGGCCGTTTTAGCAAAGAATGATGGAATCAGGAAAATACCAACGAGTAATATATCCAAAGTTTTTATAGCATTATTAAACTCGTTAAAAAGCGGTGTCTCAACGAGAAAAGATAAAATCTTGATAGCATAAGCGCAGTGGCGTAGATACGGGGGGGTCTAGATAGTCCGGGACTCCCACATTTAAAGCATTAACACTTTCAGTAATTTATGGTACCTACCTACCTACTAAGTTTCAATTTTTTATTACATATTTAAAATTGATAGGTAGGTATATTTTATTTATATTTAATTAGAAATTAAACTAAATTTTAGATATGGTGTCGTTAACATGTTGATGATAAATATAAGAAATGATATACCTAGTAGGTATACGTAACACTTCTTGTGAGATAATTTTATACCTTCAAAATCAACATATTTTAAGTAAGAAGTATTGCTCTTGGGTTTCATAGTTCATGCTGGACATTGACCTGATATATTGTAATCGTGATTTTATCTTAAATTTTTATTCTATAGAGATATCAAATGTATTACAGAAGATAAAGATAATTCTTAAAGGAGTTGTCATAAGACCCTTATTTAGGGCTGTTGAGTGTTTTTTTCAGGATAGTTTTTAATAATTGTACATTAGGAGTCTAAGTAATTAATTCCAAATATAGAAATAATTATGTAATTTGGGAATCAATTTTGTGTTATTTTTAATAAAATACCATTTTTCTCCTAAACTAAGCTGCAACTGAAAAAACATCTCATTGAATTAGAATACAAAAAGGAATACTCACAAAATTTAATATATCAAAGGTGTGTATATTTTTTGTTAAATAATGGATATCCTTACATGCACGCCCCTCTGATAAGCAGTGTAACTGCGGAAAGTTTGGTAAAAACAAAACATTCCATTTTTAATAAAGTTAAAAAAACTAAATATTTCAGAAAATACATGGGTATAATATATATTAATATGAAGTTGTTTTTAAAATATACCTGAGGAAAAGCTACTTGAAATATTTTAGGTTGCTTGGGACACTACATAAATAAAAAAAAAAAAATCTCGCCAAACAAAATTTTTATCAGATCTTATTGGGTACTTACAATAATAATATTAAACATTTCTGTACTTAAGAGTATATTTTTCTCTCTCTATTCTCTTAACGCTTCTTGCAATTTCGCCCGTACAGCAGCCACTCTATCTTCTTGCCTTTTTATATCATCATCAGAAATATTCACTGCCTGCACTAAGGGTTGTTTTGGATCAAGAAAAACTCCGGGATTTTTTTCTAAAGACGTTTTTGTTCCCGTTTGGCCTAGAACAAAAAGAGTAAATGAAAAACCAAGAGTCGACGTTAAAATATTTTAAATTAAAAAGAACCATCAATAATAATTATATAAATAATAATTAATTTAGAGATAATAGAAAATAGTGTAACAATTAGAATGTGTATGCCCTGAAAATCAGCAAAAAAAAAACAGATAATATTAAGGAATATTTCTAAAATGTGCTTTGATAGCTTAACTATTTGTACCTACCAGTAACTGTGCCCGATGACACATGTAATGCTGTAGCAACACTCTGTATAATAGTTTCCTCAGTTACGTGCGGACCAACCGCTTTCAGGCCTTTTGGAAGTTGCATCGACTCGAATTCCACTCCGTCAATGTCACACGCTCTCAGTCCCTCGAGCCGTTTTTCCCAAAAAAGTTGTTTCGGTTTTTCTTGATTTCCGTTTTTGTAATCTGAAACAATGGGGTATCCGGCTGAAAAGCTTCGTCTGGGGGATAATTAAATAATAAATAAGTATGTTGTACATTTTATATGAAAGGACAACACATAATAACGACGGAAATGAACAGCTTTAGATTATAAAGAATAATGCTATTTTTAGTTAGTTACTTCTATACTTCTTATTAGTATTAGATGACAAGGCGGCAAAACCTCAAAGTAAGATCCTCCGTAACACCGTAATATAAGAAATAAATTGTGGTGAACTAATTATAAGACGTTATAAAATTGTCTTGTAAAATTCTGTGCAATTTGTTAAAATATGATAGATTTTCAGATACCTAACTAACTCATGGTAGGATTTCAAGGTATTTGGACAATTGTTGGGATTTTCTATTAAATGATGGAGAAAAATCAGTCTGAAAATGGCCTCTATGTCAAGTAAAAAATAAAACTCCTATGAGATACCAAGTAAATAAACATTTTATTCAACTTTTATTAAAAGTTGAAAGAAAATAATCTAATTTTACTATTTTTTAACGCTGGTATAAAAACCTATATCACGCAGCTAACAGGTCGCTATTTTGAATTTGAATATCAGGAAATCGTAAATTAAAAACAAATCGGGTTGTGGTATGCCTTAAAAGGGGAATTTAGAACTCTAATCGAAAAACTAAAAATATAATCAATTAGATACGCGACCTAACCTCACTTCCAGTGAAACCGAAAATGGTAATCATAGTATGTGTACCAAAGACATTAGATAGTTCTAATGTCTTTGATGTGTACCTAACTACCTGAACACAATTTAATATTTACTTCTCCAATTATAATAATAAATTAAAGGATAATGAAGAGGAGTTTTGTATATCTAACGATTTCTTTGTCACCCGGTATATTGGTACCTACTACATATACAGTATGTCCACGGATGGGGTTTACAAGAGGACAAATGGACTAAAAATTGAAAGATACAAAAAAAATCACTCTTAATAACCATTTTTGCTTGTCTAGAAAATACGATTCACCATAAGAAACTTCAATTTTTTTATACAGGGTGGGTAAAAACTGCAAAAATGTTATTTTGCTTAAGAGTAAACATACTTTATTTCGAAAGATACGAAAAAAAGTCACTCTTAATCAACGTTTTTGCTTGTCTAGAAAATACGATTCACCATAAGAAACTTCAATTTTTTTATACAGGGCGGGTAAAAACTGCAAAAATGTTATTTTTCTTAAGAGTAAACATGCTTTATTTTGAAAGATACGAAAAAAATCTACTCTTAATGAATGTGTTTTCTACACAACAAACCGAAGTAGAACAATTCATTAAAAGGTTTACCTATGTAAAAATTATTTCCCAAAAAGTATTCGATGGCACACCTCTGACTGGTGAACCAAGTTAAAATAATAATGACACTTAAGGTGATAGGTACTTGTTGTCAATGTATTTATTTAATGAAGTTATTATTTAAGTAGAAATTCTATCTACTGAACAAAGAGTTTTTATAATACAATGTTATGGGGATGGTCAAGTTTCATACGGCTACGTCATGGAACAATTTACCGAGAAATTTGTAGGAATCCCAATAACTAGGATGACAATCTGCAAGTTAATAAAAAAGTTCCAGAGAACTGGTTCGGTTTTGGATCTAAAAAAAAAAGAAGAAATTTAATACAACCCTGATGATGCTGCTACAGTTTTAGTTCTTCAATCTGTTGAAGAAAATCCTATGACATCCCTTAGAAATCGTGTTACTCAGTTGGAAGTTGTGAAAAAAAGTCAAATTCAGAAGATCCTTAAAGCAAATAAATTGTATCCGTATAAACCGCACTTTAATCAAAGATTGGAAGAGGGAGACACGAAACGACTTGATTTTTGCTTGTGGATAGGAGACAAAATTTTAAGTGGAAATGTTGATTTTTATAAATGTATCATGTTTTCTAATGAAAGTACATTAGGTAGTGGTCTTTAGAAAATCCCGAATTCAGGTTAGTTAGTTAATTATGACGAGACGACCATATTCCACAAAAGTGAACGTGTGGTGCGCGATAACCATCCATGGCATCATAGGGCCATATTTTTTTGATAACACGTGCAATAGAATATCATATTTAGAAATGCTGGATACATCCTTCAATGATGAACTCGAAAATCTACCATTCATATTTCGACAAAATATGTATTTTCAGCAAGATGGTTGTCCAGCCCATTTCGCTCGTGAGGTTAGAGAATGGCTTGACCGCAGATTTGGTCCAAGGTGAATTGGCAGGAATGGCCCAGTTTTGCGGCCCCCAAGAAGCCCTGAATTAACCTTGGCGGATATGTTTTTATGGGGCCGTTTAAAACATATTGTTTTTGCTACCGCAGTACCAAATGATATTGAAGTGCTGAAGGGCAGAATTATCCAGGCTGTCCAATCGATATCTTAGGAAGAAATCAGAAATTCTTTCACTTATTTGAGAAAGCAATTAGAAAAATGTGTCGAGTATGGGGGTGGAGCTTTTAAATTATGAAATCGTTATCGTATTCTTTTCATGTTAATAAAAATGTTCGTATTATTATTATTATTATAATTACTTTATTAAATAAAGACATTGACAACAAGTATCACCTATTCGTTATTCAAGTAAAAAGGTTTATTAAGAGTGACTTTTTTTCGTATCTTTCAAAATAAAGTATGTTTACTCTTAAGCAAAATAACATTTTTGCAGTTTTTACCCACCCTGTATAAAAAAATTGAAGTTTCTTATGATGAATCGTATTTTCTATACAAGCAAAAACGTTTATTAAGAGTGACTTTCTTTCGTATCTTTCAATTTTTAGTCCATTTGTCCTCTTGTAAACCCCATCCGTGGACATACTGTAGATTGAGGTACAAACTAGGGGTTAATTTTTTATTACGAACGTAGGTACTTTTTATTTCATTTCATGAAAGCTTTTTGAATTCTTAATACAGCAATAGGAACCAATAATTATAGTTAATAAATTATTTACCTAAAAATTTCTCAATTAAAATTGAATTTTAGGATTGGTTTATGGGTTAATTAGCCGATGTTTCGGAAAATATTATTTCCTTCTTCAGAGCTAGTAATTACGAGTCAACACTAAAACAGCACATATGGGGCATTACCAGGTATTGGGATAAAATAAATATGGCACATCGTTAAAAGCGAGAACCATTTGCTCCCTGATCCTAACAACCCACAAACCAAACCTAAAATTATACAACAGGATCATAAAACTTTTAAAATTAATACTTCCTCCTGTGCTGAACACTTTTTCAATAGTTTACCCGAGAGTTTACCTTCACAGGAGCATATTTGGTAATAAATTAATAAAGGCACAGCAAACAGCAAAATATTCTAGTTAATACTTAAATTTCATATGATTGGTATTTTAAATTTTGTAGGTTCAATTGGTGAATAGAAAATATAGTTTATACTTTACGGTGATACTGCTTTTCTCGAGTTCTTTCTAATCTGTTAAATGTTTTAGAAGTAAAAAAATGGAAGGGCGTATTGATTCGAGCATATTTACGCGCGAAAGTGTGATTATGAGAAAAACAATGTCTAAAAATATACCTAGTAATTTTAATTACAGTTTTCATTCTAATACATTTTATTAAAAAAACTAAAAGACGAAGCCGCCCACAAGATGGTGGTCAACACAATTAAATCATATTAAAGCCGATACCCAAGTGTATAGTGGCTCCAGTTCATTAGTGGATCTGACGCTGTTACACACCAAGGCAAAAAAGTTACCTATGAAGTTTTAGATGTGTGTAAGTGCTGTTGGTGGCGCCCTCTGCAAGGTACATCAAAACTGTTATCAGAACTAGATTCCACATCCCAAGAAACCCTTATTACCAAATTTCATGCAAATTCAGGTATTATTAAAATATGAAAAAAATTTACGAAATTATTAAGCATGCAACTAATGAAAATCAATCCAATATAAACACATTAAAAATCAAAAATAACCAAGGTGTCGATTTCGATAGTAATTTAAAAATGGCCGACCACTGTAATAATTACTTCGCAAATATCGGAAATAATATGGCGGATTTGATTCCAAAACCTAATAATCCAATGAATATACATTTCTCACTGCAAAACTCTGTGTTCTTATCTCCCGTTAATGAAAATGAATTAGTAAAACACATTTCATCCTTAAAAAGTACAAGTTCGCCAGGTCTGGACGGTATCTCATCTAAATTGATTAAACAAACTCACAGCCAAATCATAAAACCACTGCTTCATATAATAAACAAAGCTTTTGTACCAGGAACAGTACCTTTTCATTTTAAAATATCAGTAATAACTCCAATTTATAAAAGTGGCTCTAAATCATTAATCAGTAACTATAGACCTATAAGTTTGATCAGCAATTTTGCAAAATTGTTCGAAAAGTGTGTGAAAGAAAGACTCTTTGCATTTTTTAAAAATAATAATATTTTGTCAGAAAATCAGTACGGTTTCTTGCCGGGTAGTAGTACAGAAGATGCCTTGTATAGATTAACATCAGAAATCACAAAGACTTTAAATAATGGAAAAAAGTGTGCTGCAATATTTATAGACTTGGCAAAAGCATTTGATACGGTTCCCCATGACAGACTTCTTGATGTCTTAAGGCATTACGGAGTCAGGGGAACAGCGAACATATTGTTAAAAACCTATCTTGCTGGGAGACAACAGGTCGTAAAAATTAATAACGTTCTCAGTGATAAACATGAAGTAAAGATTGGGGTACCCCAGGGTACGGTTCTGGGCCCTATTTTGTTCATAACATACATAAACGACTTACTGTCACGTAACATAAATGGGTCAGTAATATATCCTAGGCAGATGATACCGTACTGGTTTTCAACGGCAGCACGTGGCAAGAAGTAAAAGAAAAAATGATAAATGGACTAAATACAACTAAATCATGATTGGAGAGTTTTAAATTATCGCTTACCTAATTTAACTAAAAATAATTACATGGCATATTCCTTAACAAATGCAAATAGACCTGATTTCATAAATATTTTAGTTAATGATCAACAAATAACCGTTCCACAAATAAAATACCTTGGAATAATAGTAGACAAATACTTAAAATTGTCCCCGCATATTGAAT
The DNA here is from genome assembly GCA_963920685.1 of Polydrusus tereticollis. Lineage (NCBI taxonomy): Eukaryota > Metazoa > Arthropoda > Insecta > Coleoptera > Curculionidae > Polydrusus > Polydrusus tereticollis. Next base: position 79,409,291 of record OY987329.1, on the reverse strand, counting down.
ACCTGTCTAACAAAATTCGCGTCTTGATTCACAAATTCTATATTCTTAGAAAGATTTTAACTGAAAAAACATTGATTATGATTTACAAGAGCCTTGTTGAGTCTTTAATTCGCTATGGAATTCTGGTCTGGGGTGGTCTATATGAGACTGCTCTTTACAGACTGAATATTACCCAAAAGCATATTGTAAAAGTAATGTATAAGAAAAACCGACTATATCCGACTCAATTACTTTTTTCGGCTAATGTTTGTAATGTTAGGCTCTATATATGGTGACAGTAACATCATTTATTCACAAAACTAGATCCCATGATAATGTTGTTAACCACTGTTACCACACCCGCGCAAGAATGAATAAAGACGTGCTTATACCCACAAATTTTAATAACATTAATATGAAGAGTGTTGCCTATTTAGGACCCAAGTTATATAACATGATTCCTGCTAAAGTAAAAAAAAATAATAAATATATACAAATTTAAAAGACAATGTAGAAATTACATATCACAAAATTTTAGAACTTTTGAGAATATTTTTAAATAATTGTTCTTTATTAATTCTTAAAACTAAATTAAGGGAAAATATGTACATATAAACATATAAAATTTATAATTTATACAGAAAAATGTATTTAATATTTTTGGTACATACAAGTTATTATATTACTTAGGTACCATTCAAAAACTGGACTTGGCTTACAAAATACTATATGACTATATTTTAAAAGTTGAAATTGTAAATAAATGTACGATTTAAATAAATAAAAAAATACTTGGAAACAGTGGCGGATCCAGAATTTGGTCATTTATTTATTTAATTTAGCATTGAACTAACTGAAGACGAAATTCTTCAAGAATTTTTCAAAAACCTCGAAAATTTTTGTAACTTGCTTTTTAATTTTGAGTAAATCATGTCATTAATAAATGGATGAAGTTTTGAGATTTTTTATTAAAAAATTATACCCAATTGCGATTTCCTACGACAATCATGACTATAGAATTTTTTGGTCCGGGACGAAATATTGTATGGGACAGCATTCCATCAAAATTGAAAACTTCGTTTGCGCCGGACCAGAAAACCCCCCCGTGGGTCCACCACTGCTTGGAAATATAGGCATTTGCAAAATAACTTATTTACCATACTAATAGGATTATTCAGAATCTTGGTGAGAATTTAACTTTTTTGAAATTAAAGCCAGTTGTAAGAAACATGAGCGGATATTTAAAAGGCTTCAGAGATTATATTTCATTTTCATCCACTGAAGGGTGCAGGCTCGGGTGCCGTTGACTCTAATAACTTGATACTTTTTAGACAAAAGTCATTGATGACCTATCAAATTTCATGTACTTACCCAATTTGAAAGAAAAAAAAGTAGTGTGCAAGAAACTCATATTTATAAATGTGGCTCTCGATGTGGCTGGAACATTAGAGGATATGGCGAACTAGTCAATGGAACACCCCAAAAATTTGCTTTCTTGCATAAGCAGAAATTACCTCAAATATTTTCATTAATACGGTGTTAGCGCTTCTACTAATACTTTAGTAAGTAGTAGCAATTGATATTTTCAATGAAAAAAATGAAACACCCTGTATAGAAACTTTTGTTTGCAATTAAGTAGTCATATTATGCCTACATCTCGGCCTACAGGTTACCAGAAAAAAACATATTTAGGTAAGTACCTAGGTAGGTACATGAGTAGTAAAAGGTATGTAGGTAGCATATTTCTAGATATATACCTATCTAATTCTATCTTAATTTATTAAGAAGCCATCATCCTACAATATAGCCAGGAAGTTCGGTATGGACTTTTTATACAATAGTTAATAAAGCCTATGACAAGAATTAATTGCAATTATAGTTCTCCCGAACCTACACCTTAAAGTGACCTCTGAACCAACCTGACCTACTCACTAAACCCTTTTGAATAAGTAATGTCACTAATATGTTGGGAGGTCACAGAGAACATGCCGAGTGGACCAAAGCAACTCGATTTACCTCCTAAATGTGGTTAATAGATTAAAAATCTTACAAATCCCTAAATATATTCCATCCGCAGAGTATATGGGTTTTAAAAGCTGCGTCTGAATCTGAACCGAGCTAAATTATCATAACTATTGTCAACTATAATAATTGTCAGTAATTCATTTTGTTTTGCAAGGGTATGCCAGTGGCTACAGAAGTATTAAAAAAAACTACATTGTTTACCTGATTTCACTTTTCCCTCCTGCGTTTTATAAACGGTAACTGGCTGTTTAAAAATCGATGCTGTCTGGCGTATAGGCGGCACAAGGGACGCATCGTTCCTCATACCTCTACTGCTGTAATATAAATCGACTTTGCCCACCTGCAAACCCGTCTTGCGTAACACATCTTCTCTCTGAAAACGTTTGGGTAATTGGGCGCACTCGTATTTGGTTTTTTCAATTGTAACTCCACTCATTTTTAATTAAACACGATTTGTAATTTGTCCTGCTATCAATCGATCGATGTAAACAAACAAGAATCAAAAAGTTAGGTTAGAAAAATCGTAAACGTCAAAAAAAGGTAAGGAAATACAATAAATTTAAAAAGGTTGCGACATACAAAATATCCTGATCAATAGACCCGTGCCGCCAGCTCGGGAGTCGTATGAGAACTGAAATGTCAGTGAGCGGCGAGCGCGCTGTTTTACAGGTTTCTGTATGATCCCCACTTTGATGCTTTATTGAATGGAAATCCAAACTATTCTTATAAGTGAAAGTTACGAGGGGTGATACAAAAATTCGAAGTATTCATTAATATGAAAATATGTAGGTATATATAAAATATAAAATCATAGTAGAACTAGATATGGCACGTGGACCGTGGATTCCTCAAGGGATTCGAAGATATCGTACCAAAGGCAAAAAAATATGTATATTATTAATGTTCCTTATTTTTACAGGGCACCCCCAAATAGCTAGGAGTAATAAAGCACTGGGTCTCATAAAACTTATAGGACATAGAGACATGATTAAAATTAGAAAAAAATTGCGCATTATACTAAATCCTGCAACGTCATGTTTTCAAATTTAAAAAATTCGGAAAATAAATATTTGGACAATACCGAGTTTTTGCGATTTGGTTCTGTATCGTTTTCTGATTTTATATTTAAAGATTTGACACTTTTTCGTCTCTTCAAGATTGTTTAATTAAATTTTCAATCCGACCTTTCGTTTTCCACACCATCATCAACTGTGTTTTTTGAATAGGTAGGTATAATTATAGTCGTAAAATTTTATTTTATGCTTTATAAATTTTAGTTTTTATTCTGAATCCAATTGCTAATATCACACTTCATTATTACTATTAGACATTTCGGACTAAAAATACATCATCAATGTAATCAATGAAAGCACCTTCCTTATTTAAAATGTTTTTATTTTAATTGGATCTAGTTACAATACAGAAATGAACTTGATGATGATTCCTTGAGCCATGCCGCCTACAATTTTTTTAATTTTCTTTGTAAAGTTACGGAAAAACCTTAATATCTCAAAATGATAGCGAGATACAGCAAACATAATATTTTCTGAAAGAGGACACTTTAGGCTTTTCGACGGCAAAATAATATAAAGAGTGTTGTATTTAAGAAATTCAATTAAAATCGAATTGAAAATAGAGATGTTTGAACAAGTATTCTGGACACCGTGTATAATTAAAACGAAAAGTGAGGACGGTCTAGGATAAACTAGGCCAGCATTAGATTACATGTAACTTTGTCAGGGAAATTAAGAAGCAGTGGCGGAGATATAACAGTTTAAAAAAGTATGTTTTTGACTGATTTTTCTTTCTTTAATTCATAACTTGGCAACGCTGCATTCGATCTACATACAAATTAAAAGTTGAATACACAACCGATAGAGGCTTTATATGCCACATAAAAAGAAAGGGTATTCCATTTAACAAAAATATAGTTTTTGGTATTACTCTTTTTTGAGACACCCTGTATTCTTAAAAATAATTCTAGGTTATAGCAGAGGCGAAACGTTATAAGTTTTATTAAGAAAATTTTCCCATAAGTTCAACGGTTTAGCAACTATTGACCGACGCGCCCTTGTTGGCCTACCCTGTATAATAGAACAGTATATGTATATAAAAAAACAAAACGCAACAATACTTCTTCTGAAAAAGACAAATTTAGGAAAAAACGCAAATGCGCCCTCTTATCCGCCCAGTCGTACAAGAGTGCGCATTATTTAATTAATACAACAGTCGCATGAAAAGGGTCCCTGCTCTTTATAACTGGAACAGTGTACGTGCCACCAAACGGTTACACTGTAAACACATAATCCAGTCGTCCCCATTCTCCGCCACATTGCAACTAGGGCAGCGCACTTCAAGTCCATAACTTATTTCCTTCTTTTTTCCTTTCATAGTATTTCCTTTTCGTTTGACACTTGTGGTTATCTTTGAAGTTTCTTCTTTTTCTAATAGGGCATTTTTAAATGGGGACCCCGTCATAAGTTCCGATTTCTGTGACCGCCTTTTTCGTTGTTGAGTTTCGGTAGGCGCCTTAGGAAGCGGATAAATTTGCGAAGACGAGACAACAGTTGTATTAGATGATGAACCAAAACTAGCTTTAGCGACCGACAAAATATTAACACTGATGCTTGTTGAGGCTTCTGGCTCATTTTGTTTTCCACTCCCGCTCTCACTTGATTTGAAATTTTTCGATTTATCCATATTTTTATCTTTTATTAATTTTTGTTGAACTAAATTCAGCGGAACATCATTATCGTCTGAGCTATCTTCCTGTGGTATTGCCAAAACTTTGTGTGTAACCTCCGAGGGCCTAAGATCATCATCACTAAAAATATTATCTGAATATGGATAATTCCCTGTGCTTTTAAAACCGTTTTGAGCTATTTAAATAGTCGCCACTCTTGAATACACGCGCCCAAAAAGCTCACTTATGTGCCTCTGGTTTATATAACTTGCCTAGGATTACTTGTCATCCAGTTGTCCGCTTCAGCGGAATAAGCGGTTTTTAGGGGACCAAAGAAGCTTCTATCCAGTGGTTGCAGCCGATGGCTTGCATGAGGGGGCAAGGAAAGCAAGATAATATGGTGTTCTCGGCAGTACAGTACTGCTTTCAAAGAGCGATGTGACACGTGATTGTCTAGGATCAATAAGACGGGGTCTTTCTCAGAGGATTTGACGAAACTTTTAAAATGTCTTAACCAGTCAATAAAAATATCAGACTTCATGTAACCTGAGTCAGAAATCATTGGCAATGTTCCAACTGGTGCTCCATAATACAATTCCGGCTTCAAACGTTGTCAATAATGGCCGGTGGTATAAATATCCCTGTTGGGGACATGCAGCAAACTACCTACCGTGACTGTTTGGCCCCTATCTGCAGACACAATTTTACCAACTAGTATTTTTCTCTTTGCTGCGAGCACCTTAGATAGTTTGTTGGGAACAGTAGAAAAGCCCGACTCATCCATGTTGAACACGCAATGGGGAGGGATTTTTTTTTTGACAATCACCTTTTTTACATTTTTAAAAAACATATACAGGGCTGCCCAGAAGTCCGGAATAAAATTAATATAGCCTTAACCTGTAACTTTTGGGGAAAATGCTCGGATACGTCAATTTAGTTTTATATATGCTCACATTTTGACGTTATTCGTTTGTTTTTTTTTATAGACATTTGTCAAAAGGATATGACGACATCGATCTTTTTTTTAAATGGAAACATACAGCTTGTGATACTTCATTTGAAAGCTAATATCTCGTACAGTATGCTCAAAAATTTTGACGCGATTCTGTCAAGCTGTAAACAACATAGACTGACGAAATTTCTTAAAATACAAAAAATGTTTGCATTTAAATGGTCTGTTGCAAAAAAATTTTAAAGGTGTTCATCAAACAGGTAAAAAATCCGAGGATTTTTGGATGTGACACTCCAAAAAAAGTGTCTAAAAAAAATACATTTTCCACTGCTAATTTATTCACTGACCACATTTCATCCTCAAAAATAACAGCAAACATTTTTTATTCAGAATAATTTAAATATTCTAATATAAATAAAAACCGAAATATTTTAAAAACGGCTTACTTTAGCGGATTTTCACAAGAGTACCTTTTTTGTTTCAAAATGTTCAAAAAACTAGTTCCTTAACAAAAAAAGGAAAAACTACACTAATAAAAAAGTTATGGCTATTCTAAACCATAACAAGTGCATTGTGAAGCGCCCTCTAATGGCCACAGTGAAAAGGTGTCCGTATTCGGGTTTCGCATCATTAAAGTAATACGTTAAAAAATGTTCATTAATTTTAAAAAATTCGATTTTTATTTTTTAACTTTACCACCCTGCGCATCTCGGAAACGGAGCAATTTCGGACTAAGGTAAGTCGCTTTAAATCGCCTTATTTTGGTTTAAGGAATATGTGCTCAGATTTCGCACAGACCTTTTAGAGACACCCTGTATAATGGTAAACAATTCGTTCAAATTGAAAATAATAAAAGCAATAACAAAATCTAACTTGTGGAGTACCACGATCCTCTGTATAATAGGGCCGATACTCTTATTAATTTACAAATGCAATAGAAAATTTAAATTTAAGAGGGAATAATATTATTCTATTTGCAGTTGGTACGACTGTAGCATATTTTTAAGATAATATTTTCCATCTGGAAAATGATACGAAGTACGATTTAAATATTGTTTTAAATGGCTTCAATCATATAAATTTTAACTCTAAGTTTTAACAAACCCTACATGCTGAAGAACAATTCAAATATAGAACCTCTATTTCAGAATCAATTTTTGACAACGAATATCAAGTAGGAATATATATAGGAAACTAAAATAAATACATTTTTAGGATTATATAAGGATGAAAATCTTAGTACCATATTCAAAACCTAAAAACTAATATATGTCCATTAATAGAAATTTTATATAAAATAAGATATTTTGTTGCTTTAAAATATTAAAAAAAAAACATATATTTTATTTGTTCAAAAATCCATATATTTATTATCAATCTGGGGTTCTAATTTAAAACCATTGCAGAAATTACATAATAAAGCAATTAAATGCATACACAACTTACCTTTTTTAAAAACGAAGAAGATACCTATAGACCTAAACCATTTTTATAAATTAAAAATCAGTTTATTAATAGAAGCAATAAACTTAAAAATAAAAAATTCAGATATTAAATTATTAGAATCAATTAGCATTCGTCAACATCCTACACAAGTCAATATGTATAAAGTAAACTAACAAAAACAATTCTGAAGGAATGATTTTGTTAAAAGTTTGTGAAAAACCTAGGTAGGTAAATTTATTATGAAATTATTATTCTGTATGATTAGGGCCGCTCTACTCCGAGGGTGCCAGGGTGCGGGGCACATGGGCGGCGGCAAGTCAAGGGGGCGGCGACAGCTTCCCGGTTAAAAAAAATAAATTTGAAACTAATTTATAAGTAAAATAATCAATGTTAAAATATTATCATTATACTAAGTAACTACTTTTACAGTTAAAATACATTTTACAAGTATAACTGAAAATAAACAAAACAACATTGGTTTTAAAAACGCTACTCCACGTCGCAACCAGTTGGAAAATACATTGTTCGTTTTTGTTTTAACCCAACATCCCATCAAATCGCGTCGCATCGCAGGCGTGGCGTCGGTACGGGCGGTTTTTGTCAGGTTGCAGGAAAATACTCGTTTATGCGCTGAGCTATAAATACACGCACCGGGATAATTTGCACTGTATTAGTTTTGAACATGTCAATCTCAACAACTGAAAAACAATGACTGCATTATCAAAAATAGAAGAAAGGTTCGAACAAATAGAACAACATCACAGAGTTTTCAATACCTAAATAATTTAAAAGGTCTACAAAATGTAAATTTGTGGAAAGTATGTCACATGATCAATCTAAAAATAAAAAAGATATATTATTGCTGAAGATTTATAATTTAAAATTTTCTAAAATTGGTACCATGAGCGGAGTTTCAGAATAAGATTAATATTTCCTTGCAATCCTTGGTTTTGCCAATTTAATATCCTGTCTCGCAATATTCCTAGCCTAAACCTAAAATAGGTTTTGCATGTCTTGTCTTGCGATTGGAACTATCTGGTCTTAGTATTGTCTTGCAATTGAGACTATCTAGTATTGGTATTATCATTTTATAGACTCTTATTATAGAATGGTATTATCTGGTCTTGCAAGACCAAGACACGATAAAGTGTGCAGGATATTTAATAGTGATGATCAAAATCAATATTTTGTTTGCAGTCTTTGTCCTACACATCTTAAGGAAAGATGATATTAGGCAGGTATACACACATAGAGGGTGATACGAATTTTCGGGAAAAAAGCACAGCATGTGTGTCGTCAATTTTTTCTTTTTTTAGATTAACAAAACATGATGTCTCACATCGCTATTTTGTTTATTTTTTAATTTAAATAGCCTGTCTTGTCCCTTGGACTAAAAATAACGGATTTTTTAAAACAGTGCAATAATACCGGGTGTCCCACTAAGAATGGCTGTCGGCCGTATCTCAGAAAGTGGCTTGCGGAAAAAAAATATATTAGGTAAAGTGGTCATGAGAAATTGCTGGAAATTATTTTTAAGTTTCTCAGTTTCTCAGACTGGCCTACCGTTACTGTTGCGCCCTCTAGCGCCAGTCTAAGAAACTTAAAAATAATTTCCAGCAATTTCTCATGACCACTTTACCTAATATATTTTTTTTTCCGCATGCCATACGACCAACACTTTCTGAGATACGGCCGACAGCCATTCTTAGTGGGACACCCGGTACATGGTCGAGCAGAACTGCAAAAAATCAGGAATGTAGTCTCTCATGAATACCTTCGATTTTTTTTTCTTGCTAATTAATCAATGTTTTTTAAATAGACTGTTGCATACGTAGCCCAAAATACTGTTGCTACTTTGGCTTTTGTAGGTACACAAGATTATTACAAACATTAAGGAAAAATAGAAGTATTAAAAAGTTTGTGACATCATTAGACATACAGGACTCTCGCAAGACAAGACAATGACATAACCTTGCCAGAGTCTCGCCAGAACAAGATATGAATACATTTCTTGCTTTTTTGCAAAAAAATTTCTCGTCTCAGCTATTACTATTTACGATGGAAAATAGTACCTACGTCTTGCAAGACCAAAACTCAATTTAACAATATACATTAATATACATACCTAATCTAACCAATGTGTGTCGGCCAAAGCCAATACTCAAAACCAATACTGCTACATGATCATTTCTAGTGTTCAAAACTATTAAAACTATGAAAAAAAAAGAGCAAAAAATATGTGTGTGTAAAAACCAGACAGTTCTACGTATATTTCTGTAAGAATTTCGGAATATAAAAAAACCCATTGTGTTGCAAAAATTCTTTTTCGGTTAAATAAGATTGTTAAGGAGATATCGCAAGACTTCGTGTATTAAGAATTAAAAAAAATATTCAGATTAAGTCAGCCTTGAGGTTGATCTATACTAAGAAAAGAATAAAGCTTAATTGCTACTGCATGGACTTGATATAAAAATAGCTCATTTTGGTATTTGCACAAAAAATAACCAGAAGAAATAACCGCCAATGCTATAAGGCTTCCGCAATCATATATTGGGGGCGCGCCAATGAAGTAATACGGATCTCTGAATCTACTGTGGTAAAGCGAACGTTCACTTTGAACTTTTTGCTAAGAACCACGCTTTCAATAAGCTTTGATATTTAGATTTAACTTTTTGAACCTCAATGGCACACATAATGACTTAAAATGAAGTGGAATTTATTATAAACCACATAACAATAATCTATTAAATAAAATAAATACACATTATAGTTTCAGTACAAGTACAAACATGTATACAGGGTGTTATTTAATAAGTGTCCGATACTTTACAGGACGATTACTCAGTTATTTATAAGGTGAAAAGATCATATAAGCATGGGTCCGCAATTCAGAGAGAAATTCAAATTTGATCTTAGTTTGGCTCTTAATTGTAGGGGGCGCCACCTACAGCTCTTTTTCTCTTTTGGGTATTCACAACTTTATTACCCCCCCCCCCTGAATTCATGAATTTAGAATTTTAAGCATCATCATTGGAAAAAAGGGCGTGGCACCCAAAATTTTTTCGGATGTGGTGTTAATTTTTCCCTAACCTCCCCCCCCCCCCCTCCCCGCTACTTCTTTTCTGGTTACTTTAGGTTAATAAGAGCTTTTCTATTTATTACTGCATGCTTGTTTAAAAAAATTTACCTATCTAAATGCATAGGTAATTGATACCATTTTTAAAAAAAAAATTGGGATTTCAAATTACCCCCTCCCCCCATGTTGAGAAGCTAAAACCGCTCTTGATCGAGATAGAAGCATTTCAAACGGTAATTAAAAAAAAAATATACAACGAAACACTAGATATAAAACTAACTCAAAATTACAATAAATGTTGGAAATGTCCACCTCCTTGCTGTATGCACGCATCCAATCTTCTTCTCATTGATTCGTGCACTCTTTGGAAAATTCCTGGAGTATTTTGAATCGTTCTACAAGAGTTAATTATTCGATTTCTTAATTCTTCTTCGTTTTGGACGGGTATCTGGTATACTAAATATTTTAGATGTCCCCAAAGAAAGAAATCCAAACTGTTAGGGTCTGGTGACCTAGGGGGCCATGGTCAGGGCCGGCGCTAGGGCCGGGCAAGCCGGGCCCCTGCCCGGGGCGGCAACCTTAGGGGGCGGCAGGCTGTAAACTAATTAACTAGTTTATGAAGAAAATAAACCAAGATTCACTTGAATACTTAAGAAAAATTAATATGTGAAATTTTAATAAAATTTGCTTTTACTACCTATATAAATATTATGTTTTACGAACTTTTAAGTATTTTTAATGAAATGTCAAAATATTTCAAATTCAAGGAGCTCACAAGCATAATAAATTATAATTATTTAAATAAATGAACTCACATACAAAATGCTGTAATATAATTTTATTTCATACTGTATTGTAAAACACGCCTTTGCATATTTGAATTTAGTCCAGAAAATAAGGTTTTACAGCAATAAGTCCGGTAAAATTTTTTTGAAATTGACATACCAGCTAATTTTGAGCTGACCCAGCCACGTTATAGAGTTCGAAGAAGGAATGTTAATTTCGACTATGAGGCACGAAATGATCCGATAGAAGATCCTACTTTGAAATATAAGGCAGAGTTTTATTTTTTGACATTAGATAAAGCTATCAATGCACTTGAATCCAGGTTTGATTTGATGAGTAACCACAGCAACTATTTCCAGTTTTTATACAATATTTGTGATTTAAAAGATACTCCTCAAAACGACGTACTAAAGTATTGTAAAGATCTAGAAATAGTGTTAACTGATGGGAATTCATCAGATATAAATGCGCTGGACCTGGCAGACGAGATAGTATCGGTTCTGGCTTTGCTAAATAAAAAAGAAAGTCCAATCGAGATTTTAAAATTCATATCGAACCTGGATTTTGCTCCAAATCTCGGTATAGTTTTAAGGATATTGCTTACTCTCCCAGTAAGTGTGGCAAGTGGAGAAAGGAGTTTCTCCAAATTAAAATTAATTAAAAATTTTTTACGCTCCACAACTACCGAGGATCGGCTAAACAGCTTGACAACAATAGCCATTGAACATGAACTGGCTGAAAAAATTAATGATAAAGAAATTATAAAAAAAATTTCAGAATTAAAAGTGAGAAAAAAACACTTTTAAGTTTAACTGTATTTTTAATATGTAATTAAGTAAAGTAATTAATATTTAGCGGTTCTATAATTTGTTTTAGTATTTTTTAGATATCTGTATTTTATAATAATTATACACTAAAAATTACTCTTTTCTTTTTTCTCTGTGCAGCCGGGCAACCCTAATTTTAATTGTGCCAAAAACATGGTAAATTAATAAATTAGTATTTTTGGCTAATCAAAACTTTAACATTATTGATAGCATTTTTTTGCTCACGTTTTATTTTACTATTAAGTGTGGGAAGGGTTTAGGTTATCTCTTTTAATTTTTATTATAAATGGGCGGCATTTTACTCTTTGCCCGGGGCGGCGAACCTGCTAGCGCCGGCCCTGCCATGGTTGAGGCCCTCCCCGACCTATCCAACGGTTACCGAAAGTACGATCTAAAAATTCGCGCGCCAGGATGCTAAAATGCGCAGGGGCACCGTCACGCATAAACCACAATTCATTTCGTAGTCTAAGCGGAGCATCTTCCAGTAAAATAGGCAAATCTTCTTCGAGAAAATGACGATATCTCTCTTCGTTTAATCTTCCTGGAATAATCAAATCAAATCAAACATAGCTTTATTGTCTTAAAAAATATAAAATTTTATTGACAAAGCACTTTCAGAAACGAATTTAAAATATCAAAAAATAAAAACAAAAACAATGTATATGAGTAACAGTAAACAAGCAACAATATATAGTACCTCAAACACCATGTATATATGCGCAGAAACACTTAACGAATTAGGTTACAAAAATCAGAAAAAGGTACAAATCGCGATACACTTTAAAAATACCAGGCAAATAACCACCCATAATCAAATAAAATTATCCTGGAGAAACTCATCTATAGTATAATAAGCCTTGGTGATCAAAAGGGCTTTAACTTCCCTCCTGAATTTCTTATCACTTTGACACCCTCTTATACACAGTGGAAGGTGGTTAAATATTTTTTTACCCTCAAATATTATGGAATTCTTAGTCTGGCTAGATTTTGGTATTGGCAGACCAATCCTATACACTTGGCGAGTATTATATACGGATAATAAATTAATCTGACTCTTAAATTTCTTAAAAATAAGGCAAGCAGTCTTCAATATAAATAAACATGGCAGAGTTAATATATTTTGAGCTAAGAAGAGTGGTCTACCAGGGTCTCTAGGTCCTGCATTGCATATATATTTTACGGCCCTTTTTTGCAAGGCAAACAATAAATTGAACAGATATCGGGGACAATACCCCCAAAAACATACACCATATCTTAAATGTGACTCTATTAATGAGAAATACGCGGTCCTTGTGGTTGCGCATTGTTTGATATTATTTTGACTGCATAGCAATTTGAGGCCAATTTTTTACTGAGATACGTAATATGCTTTTCAAACTTTAGCTTGTGGTCTATATATACAAGCAAAAATTTATTCACACATTCACTATTCAGCATCTGGTTCCCAACAGTTATTCCATCAAAAAGGCATTTAAAAGTCATTATATTTGTTTTTGTAACATTTAGCGACAGAAGATTGGCATCAGTCCACTCCTTTACCTTAAGCAGATCACTCCTCACATCAGTCTCAAGTTCTTCCGAACTTGTGCCAGTCCAAAGTATTGTCGAATCATCCGCAAACAAAGTAAACCGTCCCTTAATATTAATATTTGTTAAATCATTAATGTACAACAAAAATAGCAAGGGGCCAAGAACGGACCCCTGGGGTACTCCAGACCGAACCTCCCTTTGATTCGAGAGTTTATGGTAAAAGTTTACCGCCTGAAAACGACCAGACAAATATGACCCAAACCACTCCAGCGCGGTTCCCCTCACCCCATACCTTTCAAGTTTCCACAACAGTATTCCGTTACTCACGCAGTCAAATGCCTTAGACAAGTCACAGAACACTGCTGCAGCCACCTCATTACCATTTAGACCCAGATACAATCCTTCAAGAAATGCAAAAATAGCATCGTTTGTACCCTTCGAATCCTGGAATCCATATTGTTGCGTACAAAGCAGATCGTACTTACTCAAGAAAGACAGTAATCGTTTTTTAACAAGTTTTTCAATTATTTTAGACAGGGTCGGCAGTAAAGACACGGGTCTAAAGCTTGAGGCATTATTGGAATTACCTCCCTTATATAAAGGTATAACAGTTGCCCTCTTCAGGCATGATGGAAAAACTCCCGTAACAAAAGAGTGATTTATACCATCCGCCAATATCTCCAAAGCGTTACCAGGAAGATGCAAGAAAACCTTCAGCGATAGTTCGTCCCATCCTGATGAGTTTCTGTTGCTAATTTCCTTAAAAACAGCCCTAATTTCATTTGAATCTGTAGGACTCAGGAAAAAAGAGTGAGCTACCCTGACATTACCCAGAAATTGTTTAAAGTCGTGATTAGAAGTTATGTTACCACTTAGATTCTCAGCCAAGGAACAATAAAAATCATTAAGTTGATTGCAGTTCAAGTTTGAATCCACCTGTGCGATATTCCTTTTTCCTCTCAGGTCGTTCACGATTTTCCAGGCTTCTCTTTGTTTGTTTTTTGAATTAGTTATTCTATTTTTGAAATACAACTGCTTGGCAGCTTTTACAGTCTTTCTAAAAATTTTACGATAATTGTTAAAGTATTCGGCAAATTGGACATTATCTATAGCAAATTTTCTGATATGATGTAAAGATCGTAGATTTATTGATGACAGTTTCAAACCCCTTGAAAACCATGGCTTCTTATGTTTACATTTTATTTTAGTTCGAGGAAATGAGTCTTTAAAAATACTTAACAAAATCGAATGAAATTCATTCAGCGGTACATAAGAATTTACATTCATGTGCCAGTTGGCTTCCCTACATGCCTTTTCAAACCTATCATAATTCTTCTTAGTAAACAATCTTCCATGTTTCGAATGCTTAGATCTGCCAAAATCAGAATCAAAAGAAAATTGAAATACAATTGCCTCATGATCCGACAATCCCGCACCCAGTACCCTACATTCAATATCATTCTTGTCAAAATTACTGCACACGTAGTCTAGTAACGTTGATGAGCTCGAAGTAATACGTGTGGGCTCCTCAACATGCATTTCCAAACCGTAAGAAGTCAATAGTGCCAGCAATGCTTGAGTACTCACAGAAACTGTGTCAAAAAAAATTATGTTCAAGTCTCCCGTTAGTATTAACCGTATTAAAGAGCCTCCAGTCTATACAAAAATACATTTATGTCACTAGTAGGTGGTCTATAAACACACAAAATACACAGATTAAGTCTAGAACAACTCACCACGGAAAATTCAAATTCCCTTTCGACAATCAAACAGTTAAACTTATCAATATCTACAAAAACAAAAGCATTAGACACACCGAGTATTCTCTCATGAATGAACACTAGCGTGCCGCCATGAACTGTGTCTGTCGACAGTAATTTGAGAGTAAATCGTAACTTTCCAGAAATAAAGGTTCATTGATCCTCAGCCAATGCTCTGTAAGGAGAACAAAATCGGGATACCGAATATCAGCCAGAAAAATATTTAAATCGTCAACCTTATTTCTGACAGACTGTATGTTAAGTAACATCAAGGAGAAGTTTGCGCATTGGTATGTTTTTCTAAAAAACCACCATCTGTCCGATGTACAATGTTTGTAATACCCAA
Organism: Polydrusus tereticollis; assembly: GCA_963920685.1. Taxonomy (NCBI): domain Eukaryota; kingdom Metazoa; phylum Arthropoda; class Insecta; order Coleoptera; family Curculionidae; genus Polydrusus; species Polydrusus tereticollis. The sequence continues at coordinate 79,393,881 of OY987329.1, read as the reverse complement.
AATGTCTTTGCTTGCCTCATCACAGACACCATCGACACTGAGAGCACCAGGGAAGTCTTCCACAGTAATGGTTTTTAGTACGATATTTGAACCTGATGAAGTATCACACATGTAAGAAGCAAAAAGTCGACACAATGAAGAGTAATTGAATCTATATCCAAAGTCAGAATAAAGAATGGGTCTATTAAATTATCTCCAAGGATTCCTGCTCACACGTTAAGAGAAATCTGTTCTTGGAAATATGAGTCCTGCATCGCATAGGGGTTTTCCTCTGACCACAAATGGTTGTTGTGAAAATAGGGTAAAGCGTTGCGTGAGAAATTTGCTTCGTCGGTCAACAGGATTTCATTTTTAAATAAAGGGTTTTGAATAAGGCATGTGAGAAACCAACGACAGAAGTTGATACGTAATGGAAAATCACGAGGGAGTAGTACCTGAACTCTTTGAATCTGGTAGGGATATAACAAATTATCAATTAAAATGTTCCATACTTGAACTTGAGAAATGTTTAACGTCAGCGCTATTTTTCTGGTGCTTGTTTCCGTGTGTTCTTCTACCAGATTAAGAACTGCTTCCTCGGTTTCTTGGGTTCTCACCGTCCGATGTGCATCCGACAGATGAGCAGCTTTCTCAAACCTGCCTGTTTCCCTCATAGTCCAATAAACGGAACGCTTAAAAAGGAATTTTAGTTAGAAAGCTGCTTTTTCGATTAAAGGTACATTTTAATGTTTGAAAAGACACTTCAGTGTTATTTTGTGTCCAGTCCTTGCACGAGAGCTAAAAAACCCTTCAATTGGGGTTGAAAATATATTTTTGTGTTATAACTTTTAAATGAAAAATAATATGAAAAAAAGTTTTTTTCAAATGTTGTAGAGCATTAAAATTTACACAAAAAAGGTTATTACTACTTTTCTCTAATCTATAAATCTAAAAGCCATAAGAGGTTCGCAAATTTCAAAAACAATTTTTGGTCAGGTCTTTAATAAATGGGACCTAAATATCGATATGGCATCACTGTCGTCTTTGGAAAAGAGTTGCAGCGTCTAGTGCAGTATTTATCGGGTTTTTAGATGCCGAATGACTTTTTGCGGAAACAGGGTGCGCAAATAACATTTTTATATCTATATTTTAGGTGTATGTGAAATTTGATTAGTAGATAGCCAATACTTCGGAACAGCACATAGGGTAGTTTTCATTTCGAAAATTTTAAAAACAAAAAATATTACTTTACTTTAGAAAGACAATGTAAGAGAAGAGATCAAAATCTGAGTAAGTGATAAATTTCACTGCACAGTTATTAAGTACTTCATACTATTTTTCATATAGGTGATACCTATTATAGGAGTATATATTAAATTGACACACCATCAATTATTGGCACCCAAAAAGTTGCTCTAAAAAAACTGTTTAAAACTGATTTTTTGCTTTACTCTTTTAACCTACAAAAATGGTTTAACCTTAATATCTTCACAGTTGACTGGCAATGGGCAATATTATTATTCAATATACACCCGCAATAAAAATATCATATTAGATATATCAAATAATTATAAACCATTCGAAATTTTTGGCTTAGTTTTATACATACCTTTCACAGGGTTTTCAAACAATATTTCACAAAAATGTTTCACTCATAAAAACCAAAACAGTACAAAAATAACATACTCTAATAAATTACCGTACCTACCAAAAAGCTTTTGTTGCGTTTGTTGCCAAGTTGAAAATTTATTGCGTTTGTGAAATTTCGAAGACGCCGACCAACCCTCAAAGTTCACATGATTCTAAGGCCACAACTATTAGAGATATCGTAAAAATGATCATAAACGTTTTTATTCAGATTTAAATGCTCTACAACTTTTGTCTAAAACCTTTTTTTCTAGTGTTTTTTGTTTTAAAGCCACAGGTCAAAAAAACATTTTAAAGTAATTTTCCATCCCTTATGCAAGGGTTGAATTCGAAATAATACCGAAGTGTCTTTTCAAACATTAAAATGTACCTTCCACCAAAAAAGCAGCTTTCTAACCAAAATTCCTTTTTAAGCGTTCCGTTTATTGGACTATCAACCGAGCGTGAATTTTCGAAAACATTTTTGAAGTAGGAGCTGTGCGGTTCGGATAACGCTCCTGATATAAACGTTTACCCTTATATGCATTTCCGTTAGCAAGTCCTTATGTAAAATATATGTCAGCATACTCAGCATTGGTAAAGTTTACCATTATTTAACAAATAATCGCAATAATAATAAATAAAACTATTTAACTATGCGTCAAGATATTATTTTTGACATGACACAAAATAAACATTGGAATACACTTACTAGCCTACTTGATACTTTTATTTATTAAGTTTTTAAAATTGTTTTACTTTTTGACAAGCACATAAATCAATTAATTTAAATAAAAATATCTCGAAAACGGCTGCTTGTAGCGACTTTTAACAAGTATACCATTTTTACGTAGAAATAAATCGATTTTTCTTCTATAAAATGTGATACATACATGTACGAAAATATTGTGACTCCCCAAAAGAGAAAAATACCTGTTGCAATTAAGGGCCAAACTAAGATGAAATTTAAATTTCTCATATTAAATAATCCCCAAATACCAATTTTCGTTCAAATATAGACATTATTTCAAAAAAATATTTACGAAAAACAAAAATAAAAATAAATTTTTAACACCCTATATCTCAAAAATGAAGAGCTTGCGGACCCATGCTTATATGAACTTTTCACCTTATAAATAACTGAGGAATTGTCCTGTAAAATATCGGACACTTATTAAATAACACGCTGTATATCAAGAACGGGGCAACTCTGAACACATATTCACACATATAGGTATTCACCAAGGGGCATCATATCTACATTAAATAAAAGAATATTGGTTCCTTTGTCGCGTATACTTCCATAACGAGAATACTTATATTATGAAAGTAGGAAGTGGAAGTACATAATGTATTTATGTCCCAAAGAGACAAAATTTGCCCTATTTGCTTCTAACACAACAGACGCACAAAGATAGTACCACTACGAATACTACAAGCCATGAGACATGAGCATCATACCAAATTATTAATAAAGTACTCCGAACGTTTCAGACAATATCCTTATAACAAATCATACATAAGATCACGAGAACAAGACACAAGTTCCCTTGACCACCCTAAATATCGAAAGAAATAAAATGAAATAAACAACAATCAAAAGAAGAAAAAATATAAAGAAAACAAGTTATTCCAAGAAGTAATCGCAAAGATATATCGATACGGAATAGAAGTAGGAGCTTATTCGATTAAAATGCAAATCAAAAAGTTCTTATTAAGGCGGGGCTCAGCCACAGGCTGCTTAGGCCCAACCTGAAACATTTTAAAAATTTTATCAAAAAACATACAATATTATAATGTAAATTAATCTGACTATTATTATCAAATAATCATATTAGGTGATATTAAAAATAATTAAATCTGCCTAAACTATCAGTTACTCTTACAGTAACAAGTGGTTGACACTATAGATATGTGTAATAATTCTTAAGCTGATTTTTAAATGCATTTTTATTATTAATTGATTGCAAATAGTTTGGTAAGGTATTAAATAAAAAAAACGAGAATAATAGAAGTTAGAATATTTAAGAGCAGAGATGGAATGTGGCTGTTACCTATATGAAGTAAAATCGGCACCCTTCTCGGTCTAAGTAATACATCATCGGCAAAAGTTAGTTTTTCGTAAAGATTGGTTGCTGTATGGAAGTTAATAATTCTTTGTAAAAATTGGAGAAAATGAACATTACGTCCTTTTTCCATTTTAAACCAACGAACTTGCAAATATGATGGGGTTATAATTATGACCTCTTCGTCCGACACACGTAGCAAACCTCATACACGCGTTCGGTTAGTTCAGGTTAGTTAATGTGATTTTATAGTATTAGTCCACATACTAAAAATCATTAAAATCGATTAGCAGGTTTTCACGTAATTTAGGAAAAACCAATATTTTTACAAATTTTTGGCGCCCTTTACCGGCTAAACGAGACAATTTTGGATATAACTAAGTCGGCTTAGATCGACCTATTTTGACGTCAGGAGTCTGTCGTCAAACGTTGTACACGTATTTTCCGGACACCCTGTATATCTGTTGTACAACTCATAACATATGTAAAGGTTGAAGACTTGGTTTATGGAATGGTTTTTTAAATTTAGATATAAATGAAGTTTGATTAAGTGTGAAATTATGTTAAATAATGTTTCTTCACCGATCAAAATTTCACACTTAATCAAAATTTATTTATATCTAAATTTAATTAACCATTCCATAAACCAAGTCTTCAATCTTTACATATGTTACGAGTTGTACTCATTAATTTGAGACAACGTATATTTCTACCAAATTCGATGTTAGGTAAGTCCTTCACACTTTGTTTTATACTCATTGGTCGTTTTTAACTTCGTACTATCCTTTCTAGTATCCCCTGATGATGAGTGCTTAAGCACTTGAAACATGTAGGGAGCCTTTTATTTGCCGTTATCATTAAACTGTGGAGGAGGACTGCACTGTTTTATTTACAGATGTACAAATATTATACAGAATGAGGGCGATAGGTGAGCCTTGCGGGACCCCCGTCCTCACTACTCTTGTGGAAGATGTAGCATTTTCAGATGACCCCACGCACTTCCTGTCCTCAAGGAATGATATGACAATTCGAACTAGCCAGTTCGGCATACCTAGCCTTGTCGTGCCAGACTTTGTCGAACGCTTTAAAAAAGTCGAAAAAGACTGCTCCAGTTGACGTGCGGCTGTTAAAGCCTCTTAGTCTATTGGTAGCCAGTCGTGTTGTCTGGTGCAATGATCAGCTCTAAATCCGAACTGCTCAGGTGCTGAAACGTCGTTGTCTAATACGAAATCGGTCACCCTATTAAATATTAGATTTTCAAGTACTTTGCCAAGGCATGATAATAGGCTTAACAGCCTGTAACTGACAGCCAACTAATATCTACATCCGACAGACTTATAAAAAAAAGGCGAAATAAACGCGTTAATAGACCCTTAAAACTCTTTAGATCCAACATCGTTTTTAGTACAGTGCACTAGCCTTTCTAGTTCCGACCTTGCATTATTACTGCAAGGCCGTTCGACAAGATTTATCCATTTCGAACACGAGATCGGAACACACGCCGTGTATTATGTTTATATTTTTGTTGTTAGAACCTAGACAACTTTGACTTTTGCATAGTACCTACCTATTGGCTTATTAGATACATACTCGAGATACGTACTACCTAGTACCCAGACTTTAGTACCGGTTGGTATTTTACGCGAACAACAGCGCGTAAACGTAGAGAAATTCCGATGTTTGTGGTTTTTCGTTGGTGGTCGAATTGAATATTGGGATTTAATATTGAGTAGTTTGTTTTGAATATCTGAGGAGTGATTTACTTGTAAATGATATTTCTTGAGTGTATGGATACCACTAGCACTAGTTATATTTTTAAAAGTATCGATAATGGTTGTCTTGGAAACTGTAGCGGAGTTAGAATGCTGGTAGGTTTTTCTAATAAAATAGCAATTTAAGGGTATCGGTGACTTGACGCGTCTTCATAAATTTAAACAATTTTTAATGGAATTATTAACTAAATTGATCGTCTACATTAAGACCATCATTTTACTTAAAAACATCGACAATAATCTATCAGTGGGTACTCAGGCTTTTTGCTTTCACTTTGCTTAATCTAGGTGTGAATTTGGTCATTTTAACAAAGTGTTTAATTTAACGTAAAGGTCAGGTTGTTATTGCTGTGATTTTTACGCATCAGGTATAAATAATAAAAACATTATTATATAAGAGTATTGAGTGGGATCAATTTTTAGGCACGCCAAAATTAATTTAGTCCTTGTATAGTATACCAGCTCCGCTATACCCGTTAAAGTGTATGAACCTCGAATAGTGATACTTTTTTAAATGGTTTGTTGAAAGATTAATAAACACTCACATTGGTAGCAAAAATGGATTTGTCGATGGCGGCTTACTAGTATTTAAATCAAAACAGACTGGAGACTATCATGAAGACATGAACGCTGATGTCTTTGAAGAATACTTCCAGCAAATGCTAGATCTTATTCCTCCTGGGTCTGTTATAGTCACGGATAGCTACCAGCTAGAAAATCCAAAAAATACCTACATCTTCTTGGAAAAAAAATGAGATCATTCATTAGCTTACTGTAAATAAGACGCCATTTCATAAAGATATGCTAAAAAAGGAGCTACTGGAGATTGTAAAGTTGAATAAATCTTTTTGTACGAAATGTGTTGTCGACGAAATCGCTTCAAAACGAAATATAACGGTACTTCGCCTTCCGCCATATCACTGTGAATTAAATCCCATAGAATTGGTGTGGGCGCAAGTAAAAGGGTTTGTAGCAAGGCATAACACCACTTTTAAAATGGAAACCTCTTGCTCGATCTATTCCAAATTAAAATCAAAATGAGTTAACTTTGTTATTATTTATCAACGCAAACAGAAATACATCAGTTATAAAAAAAAATTGTATACGATAATAGAGTTTACAAAAACATCTCGTGCTATAAAAGGTGTAACTTCCCTAATCCTAGAGATAATGAAGTGAACCAAAAAAAGTGTACCCACAAACAAGGTGAAACGAATTTAAAAAAAAAATAGTACATTATATACCTAGGTTGAGAAGTGAGCTGTTATACCTCAGGATATAGAAGCGCTAACAATATAACAGCGTTCTCTAAGGTATATAGGTATACATTTTTTTCTACTACTATAGTCTATTTTTAAATGGCGCGAAGTAATAAATGCTCAAAAAATATGCAAAACGCATACCGGGGTATCAAGAACAATTTAAACACCATTCCTAAAAATCTATTGTGTTTAGTTTACATTAAATGATCCAAATAATGAGCATTCTTTAGGTAGGTCCACGCTCAATTTATTGCAAGCTATTGTTATATTTGAGGATTTACCATTGTTATTGGAGAAATTCCTTAGCCAGGAGCGTGTTTTGGGGAAGTTTTTAAATTAAAAATCTTAAACATGCCTATTCTCCTAAAATTGTATTATATTATATTCGTAGGTATTTATAACATACCGGGTGTTGCATCGTCGAGCGGGACATAGGAAATCCCATGTAATTTTAAATGGGGTCAATTATTGGCTTCCCTAATTATTTTAGAGAAAAATTCTATTTAGGTTTATTAAAGAGCACTAAAACCCACATTCAAAAGAATAACTTTAGATATTTTTGATGAGCCCGTTTACGGGTTATCGCCGATTTCTTTTTAACTATTTCTCCTTTTTATGGCCCCGTATTTGCGGGCACCAGTCAAGGTAAAAGATGACTGTCAAATAAAGTTGTCATTTTGAAATGTGTGCTTTATTGTTATAAAAACTCGTACATCGAAAATATTAGCCATGAATTACACTTCTAAAGAAAAAATATTGATGATTAAATGGCATTATCAAGGAAATAGTTATCAAAATGTGTCAGACATGTTTGCTGCTCTGTATCCGAATAGACCGATACCTGCAAAATCTACAGTCGAAAGGACTATCAAGAAATTTGAGACAAAAGGCACTGTAATAAATAACTGCAGATGTGAAGAAAGGCAGGAACAAGGAAGAGATGCAAGAAATGATAGGGACTTGCAAGTTTTATTGTGCGTGGAAGAAAATGATGGGAATATCAGCACAAGGAAACTTGAGGATGACATAGGATTAGATCACACCACAGCGTTACGAGCTTTGAAACGACATAAATATTATTCATACAAATATGAAAAGCACCAAGAGCTAAGAGATAGGGACGAAATACGACGACAGGAGTTTTGTTTTGGTATGATGGAAAGAGCAAACATGGATAGGGAATTTTTAAAAAACATTTGTTTCACTGACGAATGCACATTTACCTTAAACAATGAACCCAATGTTCAAAATTATCGATATTGGAGCAAAGAAAACCAACACAGGTTTGTGGAAACAAGGACGCAATATCCACAAAAAGTTAATGTATGGGCTGGGATTTTCGGAGAAAATATTATCGGGCCATTATTTCTTACACGAAATTTAAATGCAGAATATTTTTTGGAACTACTTGAAGATCATATTTTACCTACTTTACATGATGCCGCCAGGGAAAATCAGGAAGTTTGGTACCAAATGGATGGCTGCCCGGCACATAGTACCCTGGCTGTCCGGGAATATTTAAACCGTGCCTTTAATGGAAATGTTATTGGCTTAAATCATACAGTAAATTGGCCAGCCAGGTCTCCTGATTTATCGCCAAATGATTTCTTTCTCTGGGGCCATTTAAAAAACAGGATATACAAAGATAAAAAATACCCAAATCTAGACGAGTTAAAAAATGCTATTTCTGCCGAATGCAATAGAATTTCAGTTTACCAACTAGCGAATGTAAGAAGAGAATTTTATGATCGCCTCGGTTATTGTCTAGCAGTCAATGGAAGAATATTTGAACATCTTCTTAAATCCTAAAGTTCTAACAATTTAATAGTACCTACCTATTAATTAGTAAAATATTGAAACATGTAAAATGTCATAATTAACCTTGTAATTGGATACTTTATTTTAGTTTTATTCAGATTAATTTGTACTCATAAATACACCTTTAATATTTTCGATGTACGAGTTTTTATAACAATAAAGCACACATTTCAAAATGACAACTTTATTTGACAGTCATCTTTTACCTTGACTGGTGCCCGCAAATACGGGGCCATAAAAAGGACAAATAGTTAAAAAGAAATCGGCGATAACCCGTAAACGGGCTCATCAAAAATATCTAAAGTTATTCTTTTGAATGTGGGTTTTAGTGCTCTTTAATAAACCTAAATAGAATTTTTCTCTAAAATAATTAGGGAAGCCAATAATTGACCCCATTTAAAATTACATGGGATTTCCTATGTCCCGCTCGACGATGCAACACCCGGTATATATGACAACGTTTAAAAAATCGTATTAACTAATAAATAATGGGTGGTACTATTTTACATAATATAATTGCAAAAACCAGATATAAAATAGAATCTTACAAACAAAGCATTTTCAAAAATCAAATAATACCTTGTCGTTATAACTTAATCATAGTCCGATTCGGAAGATGAACTTTTATTAACATCGTCTATAATAAGCGGTTCAGCCATTTATTCGATTATTATATCTACCTGCCACATTTTGGCTTCTTCTTCTATCACATGATCGATACACTTTTTCCACTTTTCCGCACTGAATTTACCCATAGCTTCATTAAAGGGTCTTTTTAAAACCACCATTTTATAAGTCGTGTTTTTTTTCTGGCGACATCTGTCTTTATTTGAGCCTATATCAGTTCGATCGGGTTTAATTCTCAGTGGTAAGGAGGGAGTCTGAGCACAGATAGCCCTCGTAACTTTGCCATTTCATCGACTACATATTTTTTGAATTCTTATGTAAATTGGCTAGTACCAATAGTTTTTTTTAAAGGAATCTAATGGAAATTCTATTTGTCTTAAACTTAGCTATTCAGTTATTTTACTTTTACGCCACGCACTTGTCGGTAATTTTTCCGTCAGTCTAGAGTCTAGAGTGATACAGTTATTGCATCTTTTGGTAAAAGATCGAACATTTGCTCGAACCATTCTTCAAAGACATCGGTATTCATATCCTCGTGATAGTCAGTCTCCTGTATTTTTAGATTGGAACATTAGTAGACCACCTTTAACGAAGCTTTCAGAACTTCCAATATGGGTTATGATAAGTCGATGTCCTTTTCCAGATGGCGGTCTTAATCCTGTGGACAATTCCTCCAAAAAAGCTTGCCTTAAACTTTTAATATTTTCATCTTGCCAAAATTTAGTCACAGTGTGGCTTTCATTTAGCCATGTTTCGTCTAGGTAAAATATTTTTTTTGTTTTCTTCTTTGGCTTTTCGGATGCTTCTTAAGTAATTTCTTCTCCAACAGACGATATTAAAATCGATTGCCTATTCTGTTTTTTCCACCAAAAACCCATTTTTTTTTAATCATTTCCAAAGCGTTTTTCTACACATAAATAGGTAGTCCTGGTCTTCCCGGATTGAAGACAAAGTTTTGTCCAGCGTAAGAATTTCTTTTCTTTTAAAAGAAACTATGAACTTTTCACCTAATTCTCTGCATTAAAACGTCATCCAGCTCAAGTTTTGATCGTCCTGGAGGTTTGACGCCAACACTATTTTCTTCTTTTAAAAGATTATATTGTGTTGTTTTCCCAACGTTAAGCATATCTGCTCTAAACTGCAATGCAACACTCAAATATGCATTCTTACATTTAATAGAATCGTAACAGTTAGGAATTTTTTTTTTCATTTACTGTACATGGACCGACTCTAGGGCGTTAAGACAATTGCTGAAAATTCTCCATATTTAATAAAAAAAAACAGTGACACTTCACACTTTAACTAGTTTCACTGAGAAACAAACACCCAAGATATGTATGTATAGATGTGAATAGGTGTATTATTCCAATAGAGGCACCCATAAAGGCATAATAACCACATAATTAGCAAACAGGTAACCAGGAGTAGGTACAAAAAAAAAATAAAATGATTAAAGCAGAAACGGAACCAGGTTTTATCCAAGTAAATAATCGGCCTTTGCTGATCTCTGTAAATCCTAATTTGTTGTAGATATTCGGGTCGCCATTCCCGAATTCTACTGGATTCCATTAAAACTTGTCTTTTGTGTTGGATACACTTCCAAAACGTTGTTCTGGCACATTTAACGCCGGATTCATCTTTTTCACGCCTCTTAATTAAGTTATCTAATGTAGGCACGCTTTGTTCCTCGTATAACTTGTAAATTTTACGCCGTATTATATCTTGATCACTTCCATCTACTTTCGAGAAAATGCCAGTATCGGTTCTTTTTTCCTCACGAAAATGGCATTATTCACAATTTTCCATACACTTGATGTTGGAATATTTGTTAATGTGGCCGTTTCTTCTAACGCTGCTTGCTTGCTGACCGCACGTTCAATGAGAGTAGAATAAAATTTATAACTTCCTTAGTTTCCACAGAAGAGTGTTTTCTGCTTTTCGACGGGGTTATCTCCTGAGATACATTGGGCTCGCACATATTTTCCATGACTCACACGCGATTAAACAAACGCTGTATTACACACGAGGTAAGAATAATTACCAAGCTTAAAACTAACTAGAGTGGCTATACCTATATACAGTCTTGAGAACATAATTTGTTTTATGGGATTAACCCTCTCATTTTGAATAAGGTAAAAATCGGTTTAAAATCACCAAGCTATTACTTTAATAATGAAATTACGTCTTCCGGATTTGCACTTTACTTTAAGACATTTTTAAGTACGAACTATAATTTACCTGCATTTATTCATTTATTCATTGTTTGTTTATGGCCACCCTTGGATAATCTCATTCAAAGGCAAAGTGTAACTTTCTTATATCTCTGAACAGGCTTTACGTAGACTCTAACTAGTTTTGATAAAGTGGCTTTCTAAAATTCCAGGTAAATGGTACGGCTGTACAGGGTTATCCAACCAAGACTAGACAAGGCGATTTTTTGACTTTTCCTGTACTTTTATAAAAAAACTGAAATAGCCATCTTAAGTCATTTTCTCCCGCGAATTCGAATATCTTCAGCAAAAAACAATTGAACATCAAACAAAAGTACTAGGGGTCACTTTGATATTTTTTTAAATGGGATGCCGTATTTTTAATGAGCTTATCCGATTTCTCATATAAATTTTGATCTAAAATGTTGGATTTTTAATTCAAAAACGCCTTTTTTCTTCAGTTTTAAATTCGGAAAATGTTAAAAAAAAAAAAATAAATAAATAAATAAATTAAAAATCCAACATTTTAGATCAAAATTTATATGAGAAATCGGATAAGCTCATTAAAAATACGGCATCCCATTTAAAAAAATATCAAAGTGACCCCTAGTACTTTTGTTTGATGTTCAATTGTTTTTTGCTGAAGATATTCGAATTCGCGGGAGAAAATGACTTAAGATGGCTATTTCAGTTTTTTTATAAAAGTACAGGAAAAGTCAAAAAATCGCGTTGTCTAGTCTTGGTTGGATAACCCTGTACATAATTTTAAGCCTAAAAGATTTAATAGTAAAATATATATTTGAAGACAAAACTTGAATTTAATGTCGATGCTTGTACTAATTCTGCACAAATTTAAAAATTCAGGCCTATTTAAATCTATACATGCCGAAAAATCTTGCACGCCCATGGAGAAGACGGTTTTGATTGATTTATTACTTCGCATAATTTACAGAGAGACTATAATACTAAAATATTACATATTTAGTTCCTTTAGCTCTTTATATTAGCCATTTCTGCTAAGTTTTCTAAAAATGTTTTGAAGATCAAGTAATCTGGGAAAAATAAATCTATAAAAATGCGATTTCAAAAGTAAAATTGCTCTACCCAGGGTAATAACGATAATAAATAATCACCTAGGTAAATAATAAAAAACTTTCTATGTAATGAAGTTAAGTTACCCACGATTTTAGCATTCTTACTCACCGTTTCTTTAACCTGTTATTGGTTTTGAGCCTTGACTAACCAAGTAACCATGTTGAATGAACAAATTTCGGAAAATAATATTAAATTCTTAATAAATATCATGTCATAAATTGGAAAATATTTCAAAACAAAACTGCCATATTCAAAAATGTCAACAGAAATTTTTTACAAACGAACATTTAAAATCGTATTTTTATAGTTTTACTTTTCCCAGGCAGAAATGGCTAATATAAGGAACTAAATGAATTAAATATGTAATGTTTTAGTGTTAGCAATAGAAAAAATCTATATACAGGGCTGCCCAGAAGTCCGGAATAAAATGAATATAGCCTTAACCTGTAACTTTTGGGGAAAATGCTCGGACACGTCAATTTAGTTTTATATATGCTCACGTTTTGACGTTATTCGTATTTTTATAGACATTTGTCAAAGATATGACGACATCGATCTTTTTTTTTAATGGAAACATACAGCTTATGATACATCATTTAAAAGCTAATATCTCGTACAGTATGCTCATAAGTTTTGGCGCGATTCTGTCAAGCTATTTCAAAATGGCGACTGTTAAAAGTGTTAAAAAAATCCCTATTTAAATAAGCGGAAATGATAAATCATTGATGTTTTTTTTTACCTTTTAAGGTAAGAAATCTTCATTGTTTCACGTTCTGACATTTTGTAACATTGTGAACTTGTAAAATTAATTTAGGTATTTCCGAAGTATTATTTTACAATTTTGTAAACAAAAATGGTTTTGTCGGAAAGGCAGCGTATCGAAGTCTTGATATCGTTAGGATGTGGAGATAAAATAAGAAGTCAAAGTGAAGTGTGCACTTTATTTAATGCTAAATATCTGGACAATCAAATTTCACAGGGCACTGTTAGTAAAATATTCCACAAATTTGATGAACATGGCACAGTAAAAATTGGATATTGCATTATCTCTGCAGGATAATCCGCATATTTCAACAGTTTCATTGGCTCAAAATCATGATACATCTGGAGGTACTATTGGAAGATTTTTGAAAGCAGAAAAATACCACCCTTATAAGGTACCTATGTCTTGTCCAAGAGCTTTTAGAAGATGACTATGATAGGCGTTTGCAATTTTGCGAAGAAATGATGAGGTGTGACGAGAATATTAGGTTTTCACAGAACATATTATTTTCGGATGAAGCTGCTTTTTATTTAAGCGAAGTGGTTAACGGGCATAATTATCGTTTCTGGAGTCAAGAAAATCCACAATGGATATTTGAAGCGCATACTCAGCGGCCCCAGAAAGTAAATGTATGGGCAGGTATCATTAATAACCAAATTTTAGGACCACTCTTTTTGGAAAGAAACCTCACAGCTGAACGGTAACTGGATTTCTTAACCTTCAAGTTGAGGCCTGCTCTAGCTGTAATTTTTCCCAACGAAGTAGATCCAGATATGCCTAATGAAACAATTTGGTTTCAGCAAGATGGTGCTCCCCCGCATTTTGGTGTCAATGTGAGAAGATATTTAGATCAGATATTTTCAGGTCGCTGGATTGGACGACGTGGTACAATTGAATGGCCACCGAGGTCCCCAGACTTAACGCCTCTAGACTATTTTCTTTGGGGATATTTAAAAGAAAAAGTTTTTCAAAATAGGCCAAATAATATTGAAGATCTGAAAAACAAAATTAGATTGGAGACACATAACATACCGGCTGAAGCCATTCGAAATTCCGTCGACGGATTTTACCATCGTCTGGGAGCATGCCTAGGAGAGGGTGGAGGACATTTCCAGCATTTGCCACGTTAAACCACCTTTTTGTTGTGTTTTGTTTTGCTTCATTACATTTTTATTTTTTTTTTGACAAAATAAATAAATAAACCATAACTATTGTTAAGTCACAATGTCACAAAATGTCAGAACGTGAAACAATGAAGATTTCTTACCTTGAAAGGTAAAAAAAACATCAATTATTTATCATTTCCGCTTATTTAAATAGGGATTTTTTCAAAACTTTTAACAGTCGCCATTCTGAAATAGATTGACAGAATCGCGTCAAAATTTATGAGCATACTGTACGAGATATTAGCTTTCAAATGATGTATCACAAGCTGTATGTTTCCATTTAAAAAAAAGACCGATGCCGTCATATTCCCCAAAAGTTACAGGTTAAGCCTATATTAATATTATTCCGGACTTCTGGGCAGCCCTGTATATACCCATTTGAGAAAGTTGTTATATACCTCGCACATTATCTCACTTCTTAACCTCGGTATATAATGTACTTTATTATACCTGAAATAAAACGAAAATTCACTTTTTGCAAACAATAACGGAATCTATGATATTATCAAGGAACCAATCCGACAATGCAAAAAAATTATTCAACCCGGACTTTAGGTTTTAAAATAATAGCAACACATATATGGCAAATTTATAATGTTGCGGTAATTTTGTAATTTTCGGTTTACTCAGAAGTATTCTTTAGCAATAATTGTGGTAAAGAAGCAGACAATTTATTTACATTTCTGAAATTTTACCACCGAGGCACCGAATGATGTATATGCGGGAGTTGATAAAAGGATATAATTTAAAAAGCTGTATTCAAGCCATTACGAATATTAAAATACGTTTTTTCCCAAGACAGGTATAAATAGCCTAATTTGTTACATCGTATACGTACCACAGGAGTCACATAATATATTACTTTGCTCGATATTTTTTAAAACAGAATTTAGGAAAATAAATAAGTACCTACGTATTTTGTTTTGTATATAAAGAAGCAAACTGCAAATCTAAGCACCCAAAAAAGAACTTTAATTGTCACATTTACTAAAGAATTTAAAGTTCTAGTTTAGGCCACCACATATTTTTTTGCGTTCTTTATTTTTGGAGATAATTTTTCAAGTGAATTTTATAAATATTACTTCGAAATTCTAAGATTTATACAAAAGCAAATAATTAATCTTTGAATTAAAGTCAATCCGAAGTTTTTGAATGTAAAAAAGTACCTTCTATGAAATTAAACTTTAGGTAGGTACCAAAGAAATTTCTCACTGCAGCTCTAATGTTCTAATGTAATATTTATCGAAGTCGAATTTTTGAAGTATAATCTTATAACAATAAAAAAATAAATAAAATAACCCTCCCAAAATGGACGCAAATAGTTTGGCTCCATTTGTCATGGACAGCCTTACAAACTATACATAGTTAATAATTACAGTGTGATAATACACAAAATATTGTGTGCCGGGAGGCGATATTGCTCGCCACTGGCATGTTTAGTCACTTGGAACTCCGTTGTAAGTAGGGAAACATATTAATAAGAAATAAGAATATTTATTATAACGATTATTATATTTCAAGTTTTGGCTTTACGAAATCTGGAAACTTCTAAAGCGTTGCAACACCAACATCTTGCTTTCACGTTACAAAAAAATTTAAAACGCCGTAATATGCAGCACTATAAAGCCATTTTATCGTATAGGTACCTACAGTTCTTATTTACAGTAGAGTATTATTAAACGTTTTTATTTGATATAAAATGGTTGTATTCACAGACCTAGTAACTACCAATGACGTGTGCCATTTAAAAAAAAAAGATTTTCCTCATTTATTCAGAAACGTTATGTCCAATTGTTTTTCTGCTTTCACCATTTTAATTAACGGAAAAAATGCTACTACTTTGCTACTATAACCGATTTTGTATCTCCAATAATAAAAAAGTTAGCAATGGTGCACACTTAACTTGATACACCCTGTATATAAAAAATGTCGGAAGTAATAAAAAAAAATTATATATATATTTTTTGAATTTTAAAGCAAACGTGGCCAAAACTAAAGCGCATTTTTTTTGTGCCACAAACATATAATAGTTTATCAATTAAATTTCCGGCGCAGTGAAGTTTTACAATTTTATAGTTGTTGCATTAAATTGCTTTAAAAGTGTGGTAGGTTAGGCCCCCCTGTACATTTTAAGAAAAGTGTATCGCAGTTTTTGGAAGAAGCCGATATAATAAACCTTATGTGCCAAGTTTGAATAAATTTTAATAAGCCAATCTTAACTTATTCAATTAAATGTGATGGCAAAATTACGAAATTTTCATAGTTTAGGTAATACAACAAACACCAGCAAATTATTATTTGGCATTAATTATAGGTAAATATGAGCTATCCCATTAACTATGATTAAGTAGTATTATACAGGAAACAGTTTAAGAGCAGTGTCTGAAATGTTTTCACTTATAATCTCCCTAGTGCTCGAATTATTTCCGAAGGAACGCATTTTTAAATGCGTGACTGAGGAAGAATTTCCGGATATTAATTCAAGGACGCCCCCCGCGAATCCCCCATTCGGTAAGAAAATTTCACACCTAAAATTTATTTGAAAAAAAATTAAAAAATCTGACATGTTTCATTTTGAAACTTACTTTTGCAACAATGAAGTTGGCTGGTTCTTACATTTTGACGTTTATGCGGTGACGCATGTTTTTGTTAAACGTGACATAATTTTATGAATTTGACGTGTTTTTCTTTTCAATCAAAAATATGGTTCGTTTTGGTAGTGAAAATTCTGAAAACTTAAAGATAGAAGTGGCAAATTTAACTCCTATTTATTTTTACTACATTTCATTTACTAACACAAAGGGAAAGCATAGTATAGTCTAGTTTAGGCTAGTTATGCCAGATAAAACAATTTATTTATCCATAATTATGGAAATACTTAAACTTTAAAAAAAAGTTTCCTCACGTTTAGTTAAACGAAATGCAAAAAATATAAATGAAAATTATCCTTTTTATTTATTTTTACTACATTTTATTTACTAAAACAAAGGGAAAGCATAGTATAGTCTAGTTTAGGCTAGTTATGCCAGATAAAACAATTTATTTATCCATAATTATGGAAATACTTAAACTTTAAAAAAAAAGTTTCCTCACCGTTTAGTTAAACGAAATGCAAAAAATATAAATGAAAATTATCCTTTTTATTTATTTTTACTACATTTTATTTACTAAAACAAAGGGAAAGCATAGTATAGTCTAGTTTAGGCTAGTTATGCCAGATAAAACAATTTATTTATCCATAATTATGGGAATACTTAAACTTTAAAAAAAAAAACTTTCCTCACCGTTTAGTTAAACGAAATGCAAAAAATATAAGTGAAAATTATCCTTTTTATTTATTTGTACTACATTTCATTTACTAAAACAAAGGGAAAGCATAGTATAGTCTAGTTTAGGCTAGTTATGCCACTTATTAATTTTGTTCGCCTAGCTTGGCAGGAGGAGAAAAATTTCCGAAAAATTTGAAGGTTGTCATTGGTAACTGTCGAAATGAAAGTGTGTGATTGGCTTAGAATGACAGGTGTGAAATTTTCAGTTTAATTCCCTAATAAGCCTATCCTTTCCATTTCATTAATTAAACTTATCATAAGTAAATTTGAATCCAAAGGCACTGTAACCAATAACTGTAAATGTTCAACTCAGAATGTCAATAGAGCTGAAGAAAGAGATAATAAAGATCTTGATATTTTACTGCACGTGGAGGAAAATAAAATGATTAGCACGAGGATTCTTGGGGAAGCCATAGGAAAACATCAAACCACAATATCCCACACTTTAAACAAACATAAATATTTTCCTTACAAGAATAAAAAACATCAAGAGCTACGGCAAGATGATGAAGAACGGAGAATGGTATTTTGTTTTGAGGTAATGAAAAGAGCAAATAATACTAGGGATTTTTTAAGAAATATTTGTTTTACCGATGAATGTATGTTCACCCTCAACAACGAACCAAATGCTCAAAATTGCCGGTTTGGAGTCCAGAAAATGAATATCGTCTTGTTTAGGGGTGGGCAAAAATTCGATATATCGATATTTTTATCGATATATCGATATATCGAATGACGATATTTAAAAATTAAAATATCGATATATCGATATATTCGATATATCGATATATTTGATTTATCGATATATCGATATATCGATATAACCGATATATCGATATATTCGATAAAACGATATATCGACATCGGTTATATCGATATATTCGATATATCGATATATTCGATATATCGATGTATCAAATAACGATATTTAAATATACATTATATACGATATGCCAGGTTGCTGCCTTCTTGTTGAAATATCATTGGTTCCTTTTTGCAGAACAAAATTATGTTTATATTGAAATGTAAATGTGTATTTTGTTATAAAAGGTATTTACGGTTGTATTATGTTTAAATACTCACTGTTTATTAAACCATCCTAATTTCCTGACAAAATTTTGCTATTATTTCAGCTTCCTTAGTACAGTTCTTTTCAATGTACAGTAAAAAAATTGACAGATTCACGAAAAGTAAAATAATAAAGCTAATAATATGTTTTATGGTGGGGTGGGGGGTGGGCAACAATTCGATATATCGAATAACGATATTTTTACACAAAAAAATCGATATATCGATATATCGATATATCGAATATATCGATATATCGAATATATCGATATATCGAATATATCGATATATCGAATATATCGATATATCGATATATCGATACATCGAATATATCGATATATCGACTATATCGATATTTTTTTAAATATCGATATTTGATATTGGATTTTCAATATCGCCCAGCGCTAGTCTTGTTCATGCTCGGACGCAATATCCACAAAAAATAAATGTTTGGGAGGGAATTGTTGGATATCACATTATTGGACCATTTTTTATGAAAGGCAACCTTACAGCAGTAACCTATTCGGACTTGCTACAAAATCGAATTGATCCCGCACTAGAAGAAGTTGTACGCGAAAATCAGAAGCGCTGGTATCAAATGGATGGTTGTCCTGCCCATAATTCTTTCATGGTTAGGGAATACTTTACAAACGTAAAATTTGAAAATCTAGACCAGCTGAAAAACTGTATTTCGTTAGAATGTGACAGAATTTCTCAATATCAACTCAGTAATGTTAGAAATGAATTTTATGATCGGTTAGGATATTGTTAAGCTGTTAATGAAGGGTTGTTTGAACATTTAATTAATTAATGTTTTTGTGAAAATCTGTAGTCTTAGGTATGTTATATGTATTAAAGGCTTAGTAAGAAAAACGTAATGGTGTCTTTTGTTTTGGATGTGTGATTGCTGGATTGGTGAAATAACGAAAATGTGTTTTTACTGTCAAATAATCTTTATTCGTTATGTCAAGCTTTACGTCAATTTTTGACTATAGCGTCATAGAAATTATTTGCTCCTGTTTGCTGTATTAACTAAACTATGAAAATTTCGTAATCTTGCCATCACATTTAATTAAATAAGTTAGGATTGGCTTATTAAAATTTATTTAAATTGGCACATGGGTTCAATCTTTAAAAAATTATACTATTTTCTCTAAAAGCACAGGGGAGCCAATATTTAGCCACCTCAAAATTAACATGGGATTTCCTATGTTTAACTAAGCCATGCATCACCCGATATAATCACTTGACAGTGATAAAATACATTGTTGTATTTTGAAACCCGCCCTTATGGTATTATAACAACAACAAAGATATGAACAATTACAGCGGACCTGTAACAAAAGCATATAACTAATGGGCGACCAGGATAGATTGCCGCAATTGTTTAGAACCTATTTTCTTTGCCGTTTATTACACTTAATTTGGCAACATTTAAAATTTTGTGGCCAAATTTTCATCTTTTTGTTACTCCAGCTTAGCCGAAACCTAAATACACTTTATCCCAAACCTGACAGACCTTCGTCAAACGAGTCTTTTCTTGTCGTGTATTGTTTATATTTTGGTACTTTATTACAGGAGGAAATTGGATAAGTCAAGTTTTAGAACGTTAATTTACAGCGGTTTATAAATTACACTGCTGGATAAAACTACATCCATAAAAAAGACAGTTTTATATAACAAGAAAAATGTCGACCTCAAAGCTAAACGCATGCCAGAAAGTTAGGTCCAATCAAAATAAAAAATATTTTTCAAATAATAGTCAACAAATAAACTAAAAATTTGTTTGTATTCTTATCTGCAAACTCTTTTGCAGGTCGGGGAGTCTAGGCTCGTCGCCGAGACCTTTCTTACAGCCCAGTAATAACCCCTCGGATGAACAAATGAATAGCGACGTGGAATCACTGGAAGACGCCCGAAAGTTGGTTCGAGATCTCAGAGCAAAAACACGACAACAGGCACAGCAGATTATGGCGTGGAGGAGAGCATACAAGATGCAGGTAAAGTACTTATGTTTTTTAAAACCGGTAAATAAAATGATAAAAAAAAACACTCCACACAATACACATTTAATTCTACCTACGCCGGTTTCGTCAACGTCGATTAGGTTAGTTTAGGTTACGTCATATCAACGTCATTGGTTGATAAAAAATCACCTTGTTGCGAAGTACAAATAATGCCAGTTTATAACTGGAACGATGGCAATGCTACTCCATAAACATTCAGTGCGCTCCCCTCCCCCCCCCCACCCTGTTAACTTTTGTTTAGTGAGAATAATGAAATAATAACTAAAAATACTACCATTTTAGTATAAATTCTGTAGGTACTCAGTTTTTAAGATGGCGGCAGGGCGCCATTTTGAATAAAATTTTTAAATGGCAGATGGGGTCGAGCGATACCTCGTTGGAAAGGTATTTTTAATCTATAAACGATCCCTAAGCTTGAAAAGATTTTATAGACTAATTTCAAAATGGCGGTAACTTTTGTTAATGTGGGTTAATTTGATTTTTAAGCAATAATAGTAAAGGATCCTAAGGGCGGCTAGGCGATATTTTTAGTATTTTATAAAAATAAAAAAACTACCAAAATTACAGACACTATATACTTAAGATGCTCAAAATGTTCACCATTCACTTTTTGGCACATATATAGCCTTTCGTGAAATTCCTCGCGAACATTAACTAATTGATGCGCAGTCCTGAATTATTCTCTGGCGCAAATCGTCTAATGACTGCGGCTGGGTTATGAATACATTGGACTTAATAAATCCCCACAAAAAGAAATCCATTAGAGTTAAGGCCGGTGAGCGAGAAGGCCATTCGACAGCACCACGACGACCAGCGCCCGAGATAGTGCTGATGAAGGTAATTCCTAACATCTCTACTATAATGCGGCGGAGCTCCATCTTAAAGTTCAGAAAACGAATTACTCACTAATGTAGAGAGGCATCAAAGCGAAATGGGACCAAGATGCAATTCATCTAAATGCTTACAATCCAAAGAAAAAACAAAATGTTCTTTTATTACCGAAGAACAGAAAAAAGCTATATCTGAACAGTTTTGGAAGCATATGGACTAGACACAAAGGAAGATTTTTTGTGGCTAATCTAGTTAACAAACTAAACAAAAAAGTACGAATACAAAATACCGACGTGCTCTAAGTTTATCTTACCACTCAAAAATTAATAACTCCCTTGTTCCTGTTTGTAAACAAATGTTTTTAGCAACTCTGAATTTAGGCGAATGGAGTGTCCTTAACTGAGTTAAAGGTAGCTTAGATTCCTGTATAGTAGAAACAACTAATAGGTTTCCATTAAAATCTAGACCAATTAATTCTGAAAAATGTCTTAAAATTAAAGAATTTTTTGAGTTACTTCCTAAAATGGCTTCGCATTACTGTAGAGCTTCGACTAGCGAGCTGTATCTGAGAAGCCGAATTTGCCGCACGGTATGATGTATTCCTATCAGAAATGAAAACCCTTAATATTGACCTTTTTCATCCCCGTAAAGATCAATGTGATCAATGTTTTTTATATAAATTGGGAAATTTAACATTAGAAATGTATACAAAACATATTACAGAAAAATATAGAGCACTAAGAGCAAAACAATTCGATAAAGAAAGAGCTTTGGCTGGCGAGCTATGTGTATTTACAGTAGATGTCCAAGCAGTTCAACTCGTACCGTATGTACAGGGTGTCCCAACGATAGAGTAAAGTAAGTTTTCGCTTAACTGATAATCTTTGTGACAAAATCGTATCTGCCATAAGGTAAGGTAGAAAAATGCGCACATTTTAAAAATATTGGAAATTATACAGGGTGTGCCACAAAAGTAGGACAGCAAAAAGTAAGATTTTTTTAAATGGAACACCCTATATTTGCTTGTATTTTTGGGTTCTATGTATTAATCCAAACGTTTTTGGTCATATATGACATGAGCTGAAATTTGATAGTTTTTGAGAAATTTCGAAATAACGATGAAAATTAGAATTATCATGGTGTTGATAAATGGACAGTTTCTCCGTCAATTCATAATTGCAAACTTCAATATTTGGTAGGAGGAAGGACTGGTTACCATATTAATATTTAGTATGCGCAATATTTGCATTTGTTCTACAGGGTGTTTATTATAAGCGTCCAAATTCGCACATCTTCAAACTAGGAAATCTCAATTTTTTTAAATGGAACACCCCGTATATTTTAATTTCGTTTTATTCAGATTTAAACAGCCTTTCATTTTTGCTAAATATGTCCTATGCCTATCTTTAATAGTTATCGAGAAATTTCGATTTTTTCAAATTGCTACACGTTATATTCTATACCAGAGCATTGTTGGATCGCGATAGCCATGAAAAACAATTATTCATGTGCCAAAATAAAATGCTTATAGTCCAGAATTTTAAATTTTTATTCAACATTACGTCTCAATAAATGTTCAAAAATATGGCCTTCGTGTTGAATACACGTATTTAA
Organism: Polydrusus tereticollis; assembly: GCA_963920685.1. NCBI lineage: Eukaryota > Metazoa > Arthropoda > Insecta > Coleoptera > Curculionidae > Polydrusus > Polydrusus tereticollis. The sequence continues at coordinate 79,370,628 of OY987329.1, read as the reverse complement.
TCTTTTTTGTAGGTTGTGTCTCACTTCCGACAACATAGGAGGTGTCACTGTTCGACAAACTTCTCTAATTCTGTTCTTCATATCTTCTCTGGTGGTTGGTTTATTGACATATACCCGATCTTTTATGTAACCCCATAGGAAGAAGTCTAACGGTGTTAAATCACATGACCGTGGTGGCCACGAAATAAAGCCTCCACGCCCAATCCATTTTTCTGGGTATTGTCTCTTCAAGAAATCCCGGACTTCACGATGGAAATGTGGAGGTGCACCATCATGTTGCAGCCACATATTTTGCCGTACGCCTAAATTAACATCCTCAAGTAACTGAGGCAATTCTTCACGTAAGAAAAGTAAGTAGCTGCGGCCCAATAAAGGTTCATTAAAAAAATGGGGACCAATAATTTGGTTATGAAGGATACCACACCATACATTTATTGACCAGTGACCTTGATTTTGAACTTCCCGTAGCCAGAATGGATTTTCAGTGGCATAATAATGCATATTATGCCGATTAACAGCTCCATTACTTCTAAACGTCGCCTCATCAGAAAACAAAACATTGGTCAAAAAATTGTTATTTAACTGCAGTTGTTGAATAATATTACAAAATTGAATTCGTCTTTCAAAATCTCCTTCTCGCAATTCTTGATGAAGCTCTATGTGGTATGGATGATATTTATACTTGTTTGTTGTTCGGTTCACAGTTGATTTGGAGGAATCACATAATGTCGCTAACGTCCTACTACTCACCTGAGGAGTTTCTTGAATATTCAATAATATTTCTAATTCTTTTTCTACGTTGGCTGCGTTTTTGTTAACAACTACACGTTTAGAGTATTTAACACTACCGCTGGAATCAAATCTCTCCATCACATTTCAAAAACCGTTAGCAGTGGGCATCCGACGTTCAGGATATTTCACTCTGTAAATTCGCTGAGCCAACAAAGGGTTTCTCTCAGCTTCGCCTAACACATAAATCATATCAATCAACTCATTTACAGGATAATCCATGCTCAATAGAAAATTAACGAAATGAAGACGAAAAAAGCAAGACAAGGTTTTAATTCACGACAATTATTATTAAGCGTTTCATTTTGGCACATGAATTGTTTACCTTAGCTATTGTTTTTCATGGCTATCGCGATCCAACAATGCTCTGATATAGAATATAACGTGTAGCAATTTGAAAAAATCGAAATTTCTCGATAACTATTAAAGATAGGCATAGGACATATTTAGCAAAAATGAAAGGCTGTTTAAATCTGAATAAAACGAAATTAAAATATACGGGGTGTTCCATTTAAAAAAATTGAGATTTCCTAGTTTGAAGATGTGCGAATTTGGACGCTTATAATAAACACCCTGTAGAACAAATGCAAATATTGCGCATACTAAATATGAATATGGTAACCAGTCCTTCCTCCTACCAAATATTGAAGTTTGCAATTATGAATTGACGGAGAAACTGTCCATTTATCAACACCATGATAATTCTAATTTTCATCGTTATTTCGAAATTTCTCAAAAACTATCAAATTTCAGCTCATGTCATATATGGCCAAAAACGTTTGTATTAATACATAGAACCCAAAAATACAAGCAAATATAGGGTGTTCCATTTAAAAAAATCTTACTTTTTGCTGTCCTACTTTTGTGGCACACCCTATATAATTTCAAATATTTTTAAAATGTGCGCATTTTTCTACCTTACCTTATGGCGGATACGATTTTGTCACAAAGATTATCAGTTAAGCGAAAACTTACTTTACTCTATCGTTGGGACACCCTGTACCTGCAGGAATAATATATTTTAAGCAAAAATTAGCAGTACATAATCTATATCTATATCTATGTCTATAAAATCTGTGGCGATAAATATCGGCGACTCCAATATTGAACATGTATTCATACACATTTCTCGTGGTCATCGAAGTATGGTTTTGGGGTCAGTATACATTCCTCCTCGATCCTCCAAGGATATACAGGGTGACAATTTGAAAACGAACAGCATTTAATATTGCCTCTACCAATGAGAGTATGAAAATTTGGCGAAACACGTCAATTGATATATCAAGGGGGAAATTTTTTAAGGCATTTGTTGTCGTGTTACTTTCAACCCCCTGACCCCCAGGGCACCTACCCCTAAAATTTTAAATGGCAACCCCTATTTCTTTTTCCATTTTTGTGTTCCTTATAAAATTCTACATAAACTGTATTATTTTTTTTTCAAAATTGTGATTATTAACCTCACAAATTAATGAAATGTATTTAAATAAACATTTAAATAATGCAACTCCTTGAAAAATTATGATATTGATAATGAAATACTGGAAAGCTCACCTTTCCTACTTTATGAATTGTTCAAAATGGGTTTCATTCTTCTCCAAGCACAAGTACAGCCGGTATTCAAACTGGTTTCGGACGTTTTCAAGAGTTTCAGGTGAAATAGCTCTACACTCCTGTACAATTCTTTGTTGTAATTGTTCAATGGAATCTGGTTGAGTTCCAAATACAGCGGATTTCCAGTGACCCCATAAGAAAAAATTCAGCGGTGTCAGATCTGGTGACCTAGGTGGCCATTCTATGGGTCCCCTCCTACCAATCCACTGCTCTGGGTAATGATTATCCAACCACTCTCTTACTGGGCGTACATAATGCGGAGGCGCTCCGTCCTGTTGGAGAGCAACATTTCCATTGGCGTCCCTTTGATTTTCCACTTCACGAATTTTAAGAGGTTCTATAGCTGTGTCTAACATTTCTGCATAAATTTCACCATTTAGATTTCCATTGATAAAGAGGGGACCGATGATACTATTGCCTAATATACCCGCCCAAACATTTATTTTTTGAGGGTATTGCGTATGCCCCTCTCTAATAATGTGAGGATTGAGGTCGCTCCAATAACGACAGTTTTGTTTGTTGACCTTGCCATTTAAGTAAAAAGTGCATTCGTCACTGAAACAGATATTCTTTATTAACCTGGGCTGAGTAATAATCTTATCCGTCATAATTTCGCAAAACTCAATACGTCGGTCCGGGTCATCGTCCCCTAATTCTTGGGTAATTAGGAGTTTGTATGGATGAAATTTGTGAAGCTTCAATACTTTCCTGACTGACTAACGCGACAGTCTAGTTTGATCTGCAACTTTATGAAGGGACGTGGTGGAAGCCATAGCAACTTCACCAAGAACCTCAATCTGAGCGGCCTCATTGAGCAGTCTTGGCTCATTCCTTTTCTTATGATCTCTTCAAATTTAGCTGCTAACTCAAGGATGTACTTGTGTCCAACATTTCTTTCACGATGTCTTTCGTTGAATACGGCCGCCGTTCTTGCAAGGCAACGATTTTCAGCTCCGTAAATGAAAATCATTTCTACGCGTTCAGCAATAGTGTAAACCATTTTAGGAAACGACACTAATAATAATTAAAAACTATTGAAATGTTTATTAAATTAACTTTCACAGCTTATTTCACTGATTCTAGAAGAACATGAAATAAATAATGAACACCAGGAGTCGGAAAATAAAGTACCTACTAAGTATTTATCATTTGTTCGAAATATCAGGAATAAGCAAATCGAGAATCTTGTTTTGTCGAAAACGGCAAAAAAATTAAATTATTTTATGTTTTCTAGTGGCCATATCGAAGACGAAATGTTAATAAATAAAAGAATTTGGAATGTAACTATTGATAGGTACAAACAGTTTTAAACGAAGTGTTATGAGGCGGTGAATGCAATCCGTTTTGAAATTTGATATTAAATACATTTCATTAATTTGGGAGGTTAATAATCACAATTTTGAAAAAAAATTAATACAGTTTATGTAGAATTTTATAAGGAACACAAAAATGGCAAAAGGAATAGGGGTTGCCATTTAAAATTTTAGGGGTAGGTGCCCTGGGGGTCAGGGGGTTGAAAGTAATACGACAACAAATGCCTTAAAAAATTTCCCCCTTGATATATCAATTGACGTGTTTCGCCAAATTTTCATACTATCATTGGTAGAGGCAATATTAAATGCTGTTCGTTTTCAAATTGTCACCCTATGAGGCACATGGGAAAGCTGTTGTTGGATTGGCGGACAGGTATTGTGACAGTGACTTTCTTGTTTGTGGCGACTTTAATCTGCCCGAAGCTTCATGGACTAATCAGGATGATCTTGTATTAGTACAGTGCCCTCTTTCTTCTTCGGCTAATGTTATTTGCACAAACTATAATTACCTTAATATGTGGCAAGTTAACTCTATACTCAATTCAAGTGGTAGATTTTTAGATCTGATTTTCTCAAATTGTAAGGAATTAAATGCTTCTGTTGCTATTGATAATATTTTTAGCATGTCAATGCATCATTTAGCATATGAAATAGCACTGCCCACTTCTGATGTTACAGATAAATTAAAATTTAATGTGTTTATTATGACTTTAAAAATACTAATTTTCAAGCAGTTAATGATTTTCTGGCTGGTGTACGATGGGGGGCTGTGCTTCTTCTACAGGAAGACCTAAATAATATTTACCAGTGGTCTTGCACTAATCGTTTACAGCTGAATGTAAAAAAATGCTTCTGTGTGTCTTTTGGTCGAGTGCACAATTTACAGCGAAATAGATATTTATTAAATGACAAATTGCTCGATTCGGTTATGGAAATTCGGGATCTAGGTGTATTATTGGACAGTCAGCTTACCTTCCGAGGTCATATTACAAATATTGTGCAACTTGGTCTGAGAAATCTAGGATTTATTACGAGATATAGTAAACGCTTTACACCATGTACGTTTAAGTTGCTGTATTGTTCCTTAGTACGCTCGGGGTTGGAATACGCGTCTGTCATCTGGGCTCCCCATTATAATAAAATAATCATGTTCTTGAAGTCGAGAGAGTGCAGCGGAAATTCTTGCGTACGCTTGCTTCTAAGTCAAATATCAATATTCATAATGATCAGGATTACCTTAGACTATAATCTAGTGCTACGTATTTTTGATATGAGAACATTGGAATGGCGCAGGAGTATTGCCGATGCCCTTTTTCTGTATAAGCTTGTGAATGGTATTACATACTGTCCGCTGCTCTTACAGAGCATTAGAATTAGATTAAAAATGTTCATTAACTTCCAAATAAAATGTAATAAAATGCTAATAATCCAAATACAATTTAAAATATGGGGTATATCCCCATACTATCATGTCAGCTAAGACACTAATATGATTTAAATTTCCTCTTTTTTAATTTTCTAAATTTTTAATTTTTAAATTTGGTTGAACACCTAAGTTTAACAAATTTAATATCAATATAATATAAAATAAAACCTTTTCCTCCATAATATGCTTTAAATTAATTTACTATCTCATTAAAATGCTTCTTCATCTATTCAAATTTCACATTTCACTCAAAATTTTAACTTTACATTAATTTCAACACAACTAACCAGTTTATACCAAGTCTTCAACTTTCACATATTACTGTATCACATTATAAGTTGTTCTCATTAATTTGAGACAACATACATCGCTTTTAAACTGGATGTTAGTATCCCCTGATGATGAATGCTTAAGCATTCGAAACATGTTGGGAACTTAAAAATTTTACTTTAACATTAAACTGTGGAGGAAGACTGCATTGTTTCATTTACATTACATTGACTCCACTGTAAGTATGGACTACTTTTTCAACTAATTAATATTAGGGAAAGGGGAAAAAAAGTCAAAAAGTATTTCTCCACTAATTTAATAGTGAGCTATTAAAGGCTCAATTTTAAAATTAAATTGTCTCTACATGTTTCAAAGGTAGTAACCTTCATCTTCAGGAGACCAAAGTAGTGCTGCAGTTATTATTAGCAGTAGAGAGAAAACTGTTGGTGGAAAATGACGTTGATGGAGCTTTTTTTTATTTAAAAATATTTTGACAAGATATTAATAATTGAATGTAATCAGCATGCTAAAATTGGAATTGAAAGTGGAATGTTATATTTAAATCAAAGTTTATGAAAAGACACTGTCAATCTGTGGTCGAATTTAAAAAGGGAAGATATTCGTTATTTGAAAATCATACGTCAGGATATATAAAAAGGATCTTTTGGACATTCTAGATCTTGTTAGAGAAAGATTTTTGTTTGTGATTTGTTTTATGAGAAATCACAAACAAAAATCTTTCTCTAACAAGATCTAGAATGTCCAAAAGATCCTTTTTATATATCCTGACGTATGATTTTCAAATAACGAATATCTTCCCTATTTAAATTCGACCACAGATTGACAGTGTCTTTTCATAAACTTTGATTTAAATATAACATTCCACTTTCAATTCCAATTTTAGCATGCTGATTACATTCAATTATTAATATCTTGTCAAAATATTTTTAAATAAAAAAAAGCTCCATCAACGTCATTTTCCACCAACAGTTTTCTCTCTACTGCTAATAATAACTGCAGCACTACTTTGGTCTCCTGAAGATGAAGGTTACTACCTTTGAAACATGTAGAGACAATTTAATTTTAAAATTGAGCCTTTAATAGCTCACTATTAAATTAGTGGAGAAAGACTTTTTGACTTTTTTTCCTCTTTCCCTATATTTCAACTCCACTTCGAGAATGGACTATTTCTTTAAATTAATTAATATTAGTTTGGTTAAAATCTTTGTAAAAATGGCTATAGCCGTTGAAATAAATAAATAAAAAAAAAATAAAATAAACAAAAGTTTTACGATTTATATTATAGCAAATGATAAGGTTGCGTGCTACGTTTGGCACGAGCTCGAGGGAGGAATGGATAGCGATTGCTCTGCTTCTTGCTTAGCAGATTACGTTTGCAAAATGAGTTGGATGAAGGAGATAATGCCAAAACTAAAATTTATTATAGTGACGGTTGTGCTACTCAAAATCGTAATGTTACTTTGGCTAACGCGCTTTAACACTACTTCATCTTGATTGACACTGTTGTTATTCAAAAGTATCCAAAGGGCACACCCAGTATTAAACATACCCTTTAGTCGTCGACAATCCAATAGAGGATGTACCCAAATTCTTTTTTTATTCGATTTTCTTTTTCGCGATAGGTACCAAACAGCAGCTACTTGCACAGCGTCCATTTCTACACTGAGTAAACTTAGCCCCGCGACCGACAAATATTGCCAATTTGCTTATTTTCTGGTCGCGCGGCCATGGTCGCCTAGTGCGCGCACGCACTAAGAGCTATGAAATATTGTGAAGAACTTTCAGCCCAATACAAGTTAGGTTTCGATGATTACTGCCAGTTCTTACTAACTCATTCATCCACCACAATTGGACAAATAAAAAAAACTCCGTGACACCTCACTGCCTATAAAGGGCGATAAATTTAACCACCAACAGTCTCCTAATGTAGTTATTCATGAGAATTATCATGATAATAATATATGATTAATGATTATAAGATTATATGATTCTCTACGTCAACAAATAAATCGCTTCATTCGTTCTACAACTAACTGTCCTCAAGATAGAGAAGATGCCTAGGTTTAAAATGTGTTTTTAGTTTATATTAAGTTAGAACAGTTGTAGTTGTTTCCTTCTTATTTAAATACCAAGAATATACTTATCATGTAACTTCTTCCCTATTGTTACTGTTTCCAATTAGAATAAAATAATAATAAACAATAAAAATGCTGTATTTACTATTGACATTTAATAATATTATATTAATTAACTCAATAATTATAATACTTAGAGTGGAAATAACTCGTATCTCAGTTTTTTTCCTTTTATGAGAAAAATAAAAACAGTAGTACAAAAACTGTTTATTATCCAAGAATGCACTATAAAGTATAAAATCCCAAAAATAATTCATTCTCACACATTTTTTATAATCAGCTAAAATAGTTTTTGTTGTTTTTTAGAAAATGGTAAATTTTGAGATACGAGGTTTTGACTTCTGAGCGACGATAAACTGAAAAAATATGTAAAGGTTGTTTAAATTTTTATTTTTATTTCAAAATCCGCAAGAAATTGGTTTATTTAAAATCGACCCTGTGCATTCCTAATCCACAGTGTCAAATTAATCCGCGATATTGATTGATTTACTCAAAATAAATCTTTTGTAAAACAAAAATGATAATGACACCTGCGTTGTGCCCAAAAACACGGATTTGCTCTCAAAATTTAATAAATATTCCGATATATTCACAAGGGCACGATATTTTAGAATGTTAACGAAAAGTTGATTTTAACCAGAGAATAATAAATCTGAGAAGCTTCAATCCAAATGATTTATTTAAATTTATAAATTAAGTTGTAGGGTGGAAAACCAGACACGGAACTACAGGGTGACCTTCGGTCGATGGTATGTTAGACGTATATGGAAAACGGGTGTTAGGATCGTTTTGAAAATTTGGTTTCTTACATACCGGGTGATGCATGGCTTAGTTGAACAAAGGAAATCCCATGTAAATTTTGAGGTGGCTAAATATTGGCTCCGCAGTACATTTTAGAATTTTCTTGAAGAGGTCGATATAGTAAACTCATGGGCCAAGTTTGAATAAATTCTAATAAGCCAATCCTAACTTATTCAATTAAAGGTGATGGCAAAATTACGAGATTTTTATAGTTTGAGTTCTATACCCATTGCCATAATGACGTTCTATAAGTGTCAAACCCTTTCAAAGCGTCTGTGGAATTTGAAGTGGACGGCGCTTGTCTAAGTGCGGGACATGTGATTTTCCAAACGTTCTATGTGCCATAGCTTCAGCGGTTTAAGCACTATTTTTATTCAGGCTTCCCGATTATTGCAAAGAGGAAAAGGATATCCAAATGTTTCACCTCAATGGATGTACACGAAGTTGAAATGGAACATTCAAACTTTTTAGACTTATAAAAATGCCTGCGACTCTGTATTAACAGTAAATTTTCCAATATCAGAGTCTAATATGACAAAAGTTACCAAAGATCTTCCAGGTATTATCCAGTATTAAGCCACATTCAGTGGCATTAAGTTGTAGAAACCTGTCAATGCACTAAAAGAAGGAGCTAAACCCGAAGATATTGCAAATGTTTGTATGTCATTAACTCAAAAGACAGTCCTATCAGAAGGCAAGAAAAAAGATTTGTCAGCTATGTGGGACTCTTTGCCAGATTGTTATCTTTTAAGCAAATCAGTTTAAACATAAGTTTCATTTGAATACGTCTCGTAATTGATCATTTTGTATGTGTCAAATTTGTTGAGACTGATTGGCGTTTTGTTGTTTGACGTGTGTTTTCTGTCATTAATAGTTAAACTTTTGTTAGCAAAGTCCTCTATCATGAATCGCTATATGAACGTCGAGATAACTGACACGCATTTCATTTACGGGCTTACTAATGGTAATTCATTATAAGCTAGGCGGTTGTACATTCAACGATTTTCTGACCGTAAAATTCCTGATCAAAAAGCCTTCCAAAGTGTTCATCAACGTCTCCATGAAACAGGCACATTAAAATGAAGTGGGGGACCAGGAAGGCCAATGACAGGATGAAGGGTAGAAGTGGAAGAGAATGTGCTGGACATGATAAAGAAAGATCTTAGTACTTGTCATGTATTTAGGTAGTAATGTACAAAAACTTCTATTTGCTGAAAAGCTTGGGACAAGTCCAGCTTCGTAGACTCCCTGCCTCCCTGGAGCTTCGCAAACAATTCTTCAATTCGGGGCATGTAATGTTGATCCACTTGGATTTCGGGGTTAATTGTCACCTTGAAATCTCCGCAGATCCTCATCTGACCAGGTTGACGTGCCTGCGCTGACGTGTCTCTCCATCCCAAGGTCGTTTTCTACATCAGTTCTCATTGAACGTGTTTGGGTTGGAATTGTGGGTGACTGGCTAATTGGACCGGTATCTCTACCAAAAAGATTTACCGTGTATTGCGTTTTTTTCAGTTTCTGGAGGGTGTACCATTGGCAACAAGAAACGCAATGTGTTTTAGGCAGATCGCTGGATTGGTCGAGGTGGACCTCATTTATGGCCTGCTCGATCCCCGGGCTTAAACCCCCTGGGCTATTTCCTATGCGGTCATGTAAAGTCATTAGTTTATACTACTCAAGTGGAGACTGTGGAAGATTTAAGAAATCGGATAATTGCTGGGTGTAACTCATCGACGGTATATTAAAAGCATCTGGAAAGTGAATGAAATCATATATATTTTCAGACTTTTGGCTATAAGCATACTAAGATATAACAATCTAGCTAATAAAAATATTTTTGAAAATGTGGAGTTGCCAGTTGAGCTTCTAGCAGATGGTAATATTAGAATTTAATTGAAAATCTCTGCATATTAATCTAAACAATTAACAATGCCGTAGGCTACGCATAAAAATGGCAATCCTTTTTTTTTATTTTTATTTGGCTGTTCAAACCTTCAGCCAGTCATTTTATTTGTGTTATCATCTATGAGTACACATAATATTTTACAAACACTCAAAAACGTTCATGTCCGAGCCGGGATTCGAACCCGGGACCTCTCAATTACCGATCGCTTCCACCCGACCACCAAGGTCGACAAAATGGCAATCCATACTTGATTACTTGACTGAAAACCCGATTGTTTATTATTTATTGTGGCCAAACACGTTTAAACTCATTAGTCTGGCATAAACAATTTCGCGGATATTTGTGGCGGGGTGCTATTTTTCAAAGTCTTGGGCCGCCTCTATAAAGTAACCACCTGCGTTAAACGACCGATTATTAATTCACCATATCTAAAAATGGAAATCCTATTATTTTATACCCCGCTTTACCGACCTATCTGTTAAACGACCACGGGCACTCATCATCGGAATCTTTAGTAAACATTATTGCTTAAAACACCCTCCATAGTTTAAAGAAATATTTATTCTTTAAACTATGATTAGGGGCACTATTACCCGACCCGACAAGAAATATAGGTATATACACTAATTACTTTATTGTAGGCTAATCCATGCAATTTGCTCTGAAAGCTGATAAATCGGTTGTTAACATTAGTTTTGTTTTGAATAGTTTTCGTGTGTTTTGAGACTAATCTGAAGAGTTGAAGATAGCGGGAAAAAGGAAATGTCTTTCTTTAAGGGAAAAAATGAAATAATCGAGAAAAGTGAAAAAACTGGCTTAAGTACCAGGAATTCGGCTGAAAAATTTAAAGTGGGTAAGACCCAAGTAACTATGTTGCTTCAAAATAAAGCAGAAGTTAGAAATTTGTTTTAAGAAGGGCAACAGTGAACAAAAAAGAAAATTTTCCAAAACCGAGGACTGGCAGTGGACCAAGTTGTTTTAAACTGCTTTTGTAAGGCGCGAAACAAGCACTTACCAATATCCGCGCCCATGATTCAAGCAGAAGCCCTTGATTCTGCTTAATGTCTAAGACTAGATAACTGCAAGGCATCGATTGGATGGTTAAAAAAATTCCGTCGTCGGCACGATAATACCTTCAAAAAAATATGTGGCGAATCAGCCGATATCAATATCGAAGACGTAACTGCTTGGAAAGAAAGGCTATTGGCTATTTAAAGGATTATGCCCCAAGAGACGTATTTAGTGCAGATGAGACAGGTCTCTACTATCGTGCATTGCCAACAAAAACGTATGCATTGAAAGATGACAAGTGTACTGGAAAAAAAAACAGCAAAACAACGATTTACGATTCTGCTCTGTACAAATATGGAAGGTGAGAAGGAAGAACCATTTATAATAGGCGAAAGCAAAAATCCCCGGATGTTTTAAGAGCGCACATATCATAAGTTACTTCTCCAATGAATCTCAAACAAGAAAGCGTGGATGACAGCAGACATCATGACAACATGGCTTCACAGATTTAATACCAAGATGAAGAAGCAGAATAGAAAAGTGGTATTGTTTCTGGATAATGCAACGTCTCATCCCAAAACTACACTGGATAATGTCAAACTTATTTTTCTTCCACCCAATACTACCTCACATTGAAAACCTTTTGACCACGGCATTATTCAGAATTTTAAAATGCTCTACAGAAGCTACCTTATTAAGAGGCTTTTAACATGTATAGCGCAATTTGTCCCCAGCGATAAAAAAAAATGCTTTATGAAAGCCGGATTGATGTGTAATAAAGATAATATTCACGACTTTGAAGAGGACAACTGTTTAAATTTGTGCACTTGAAACAATTTGCCTCTATCGATAACGATTTGCCAACAGAAAGTGCAGAATTGAGTGTATTAAAGCGGTCCAGGAAACGCATGAAACTACTCCCAACTCTGAGAGAGAGGAAGAGAAACCTGAAATTTCTCTAGTGTCGAAGATATCAAAGCTGTCTGAGGCCTGTGCAAGTTTGAGAGACTAATGTTAACAATTTTGACAAGTCTACAAATATTTCTCAATTGCTATTAAAATGTGAATCTAAATATTGTAAAACTCAAACAAAAAATATGAAGCAATCATTATTTTCTGATTATTTTACAAAATAAGAATTTACAGCAAATATACAGTACATTGTATAATACATACAGGGTGTCCACTACGGATTTATCGAAAACCACTGATTAAAAGAAAAAACGCCGAGACACGTCAAAAGATTTGCCAAAGGGACAACTTTTTAACCAAAAACTACTTCACCACCTTTTACCCTCTGCCCCCCGGGGTCATCCCCTTAAAAATTTTAAATAACAAGGGGTATCAAGTAATAGCCTGTTTGAAAGGTCTTTCAAAGTGCTTTATTTTGACGTTTGATTTTTTAAAATCGGTCGATTCGTTTTCGAGAAAAGTAGAAAATCTTTATTTATCTTAATTTGTTCAGATAGAAAAAAAAACACACGAAAATATCACTTTTTATTTCAATAAGTGTTCAAAATGTTGCCCGTTATTGGCCAAATAATGAGATAGGCGATGTTCAAATTCCTGACGGTCATTTTCAAAAACATGTTCTGGGAGATCATGGCAGCTTTCGATGATGCGTTGACGAAGTTCATCCAAACTTTCAGGTTGGGGAGTGAACACAATAGATTTCAAATGGCCCCATAGAAAAAAGTCTAATGGCGTCAAGTCAGGAGACCTAGCAGGCCATTCTATGGGCCCTCTTCGCCCTATCCATTTATCTGGAAACTCGTCGTCTAGCCATTGCCGAACCGGAAGAACATAGTGAGGAGGAGCACCGTCTTGCTGGAAATATATTTCAGCCTCATCAAGTACAGGGTTTCCATCGTCTTCGATTTGGTTTTCAATGGTTTCAGTGATAAGCGGATTGATGGTATTTTCCAACATATTTAAATAAATGCCTCCATTTAAATTCCCATTAATAAACAATGGCCCAATCACTTTGTTTCCTAAAATGTCTGCCCATACATTAATTTTTTGGGGGTACTGAGTATGCCCTTCTACATAAGCATGAGGATTTCATTGCTCCAATACCTGCAGTTATGCTTATTAACAAATCCATTTAGATAAAATGTGCATTCATCACTGAAGCAGATATTCTTTACATGAATGGTATTATCATTAATCGCTGCAGTCATTTGTTCACAAAACTCAACTCGCCTATCGAAATCATGTTCGGTTAACTCTTGCAATATTTTCATTTTGAATGGATAAAATTTATGTAATTTAGTAACTGTGTGTACAGAGCCTAATGAAATACCAGTCGCATCAACAATTTTGCGTAATGAAGTATTAGGATTTATGCCAAAATGACCCAAAACTTCAACTTGAGCGGCTTCATCCAAAACTCTACGATGATTACGTTTTTTATTTGCAACAGATCCAGTTTGAGTAAATTTAGTAACAAGGTCCAAAACATACCTATGCGAAGTTATCTTTTCCGGATGTCTGGCGTTAAATGTGACGGCAGTTTGCCGAGCACATTGATTTTGGGCACCATAAATTTCCACTTTTTCGGCTAGTGTGTAAACCATTTTGGAAGTAAAATCTGAATCAATAAATTAATTTTTCTAATTTTGTCTCGAAAAATAGATATTTCGAACGCGCTAGCGAGTTCGAAATATATCCATTTCGAACTCCGAATTTTATTTTTTAAAAGTTGGCATTGGTTATATTTAAATGTTTTATTCTGTTGACGTCTGACGTTTCCTGTTATTGTTATCCATGAGAATAGAAAGTTTTCGGGATTTCTCTGGTAAAAGTTGATTTATCGTTTTATTAGCAATATCCCTTAACTCAGGGGGAGTTAAACTTAGATTATCATGCTCCATATTTTTTTAATTATAATTATGAACAACTCTATGAAATATTAAATCACAAATTTCGTGACAATGACACAAAGAAAATATTATTTATTGTCAAGGCTACTATGATAAAAAGAAATTTAGAGTATTACCAACATAGAATTTAGACACACAAATTTACAAAATTTGAAGGGTTGATTTTCTTTTTAAATATGTATTTTCTTATTGAAAAAAATACAAAATAGAAAAAATAGTATAAAGTACGTGTTTTATAAAGCAGTTAGAGCACTTGTCCCGTTAAAAAACTCGCCGCAAGCGGCTCGTTTTTTAACATGGACGCGTGCTATAAGATGATGCTTTATAAAACATGTACTTTAATATACTATTTCACTATCCCAAGATTGTCACAAAGGTAACTGACAGCAAATTACATTCTTTCTTTTCCTTAGCAACTATAAAAAACTAAACAGGTATAAGAAATAAGAATAAATACAGTTAACATGGGCGTTATCTGTGTTTATAAATAGATGGCTGAAAAAAAGTCGGGTTGTTATTTGGTTGCTGCCACGTCTAATCTTCCGAATTGCTGTTTATGTTGGTTTTTGAACACTTATTGAAATAAAAAGTGATATTTTCGTGTGTTTTTTTCCTATCTGAAAAAATTAAGATAAATAAAGATTTTTCTACTTTTCTCGAAAACGAATCGACCGATTTTAAAGAATCAAACGTCATAATAAAGCACTTTGAAAGACCTTTCAAACAAGCTATTACTTGATACCCCTTGTCATTTAAAATTTTTAAGGGGATGACCCCGGGGGGCAGAGGGTAAAAGGGGGTGAAATAGTTTTTGGTTAAAAAGTTGTCCCCTTTGGCAAATCTTTTGACGTGTCTCGGCGTTTTTTCTTTTAATCAGTGGTTTTCGATAAATCCGTGGTGGGAAGTTTTCAAATGAACACCCTGTATGTTGGTATGCACGTGCAGTATATACATATTGGTAAATACTTATTAATAAACAAACACTGCAAAATGCAGACTAGTTGTTTTAACTTTTCTCTATTAACCGACCAACATGATTTCCCGAGGGTGGACTCTTTTGAGAGATTTTACTGTAGTTAAAAACGAAATGTCTCGCGTCGATGGCATTTTAAACACCAGAACCATTACTATCGCCATCGAGACTATATAAATCAGAGGAGTAGCCCCTTTTCGAAAACAACATAATTCAACAAATTATAGATTAGTTTTGCGCGCGACAGGTGATAAATGGATTTGTTCCTTCTCAGTTCAGGTCCCGAAAGGCAGGAAACTGAAATAAACGATCTATTACTCAATGAGATTCTTTATAATCTGAACATACTAGAGATCGTGTTTTAAAAGGGATTATAATAGGTTAAAGAAAAAGGCCATAGTCAGGTTCAGGTACATACCGGGTGATGCATGGCTTAGTTGAACATAGGAAATCCCATGTAAATTTTGACGTGGCTAAACATTGGCTCCCCTGTACATTTTAGGGAAAAATTGTATTATAATTTCTTGAAGAGGCCGAAGTAATAAACTCATGTGCCAAGTTTGAACAAATTTTAATAGGCCAATCCTAACTTATTTGATTAAATGTGATGGCAAAAGTATGAAATTTTCATAGTTTAGGTCAGTGTTTCCCAAATGGTGTTCCGCGGTACACTAGTGTACCGCGATGACGTGCTTGGTGTTCCGCCAAATATCTTACGTATTAGATACTAAAATACTAAAAAAATACCGATTAACTAACCAAAATCCTTTTCAAGTAGAAAAAAAACCTAATGACTTTTCTGGATTGAATTTTGAGGAACTTATTGAAATAGGATCAGATAGCCAATTAAAACAAAGTTTAAAGAAGTTCCTCTTATTACTTTCTGGGGAGATTTAGGAAACGAATATCCAGAACTTTCAAAACGTGCCATGCTTGTGATGTTGCCTTTTGTCACCACCTACCTGTGCGAATCTGGATTTTCCCATTATGTTTTTACAAAGACAAAATATAGAAATAGGATGAATGCTGCTCCTGATTTGCGTTTAAAGTAGTTGTCAACCATTAAGCCTGATATAAAAAAAATCTGTAAGAATAAAAAAAAATCACACTGTTCTCATTAGTTCTTTCTGCGTTGATTAGTGATGTTTTCAGTTTTTTTTTTAACAATTTTCGTTATTTTACATTTGTAAACAAAATGTATTATAAATTACTTGCTTCTAATTATTTTCATTTCATTTTTATATGAATGAAATATCGTAATAAATATTTTAAGTAAATAAATCCAGTCATTTTAAGTAGGTATGCAGAAAAATAAGAGGTACTGTTCCGGCGTTCTTGTGTCAGCTTGTAAGTGTTCCGCCGTCTATTTTAATTGGGAAACACTGGTTTAGGTAGTACAGCAAACACCAGCAAATTATTATTTGGCATTCACAAAACGAAAAGTAGCGTCAGTGACAACATTTTTATTGAAGGCGCTTTAATTATAGCTGAATATGAGCTATTCCATTAAGGAAAAAGTAACTGTGATTAAGTGGTATTATACAGGAAACAGTTTAAGAGCAGAGTCTGAAATGTTTTCAGTTCAATTCCCTGATAAGCCTATTCCTTCCATTTCATTAATTAAAGTTATCATTAGTAAATTTCAGTCCAAAGGCACTGTAATAAATAACTGTAAATGCTTAACTCAGAATGTCAACAGAGCTGAAGAAAGGGATAATAAGAGATCTTGATATTTTACTGCACGTGGAGGAAAATAAGATGATTAGCACGAGGATTCTTGGGCAAGCCGTAGGAAACATCAAACCGCTGTGTTACGCCCTTCAAAGAAACATAATTATTTTCCTTAGAAGTATAAAAAACATCAAGAGCTACGGCAAGGTGATAAAGAACGGAGAATGGTATTCTGTTCTAAAGTAATGGAAAGAGCAAATAATAATAGGGATTTTTTGAGAAATATTTGTTTTACCGATGAACTGAACAACGAACCAAATATTTAAAATTGCCGGTATTGAAGCCAAAAAAATGAACATCGTTTTGTTCATACTCGGACGCAATATTCACAAAAAATAATTGTTTGGGGGGAAATTGTAGGACATCACATTATTGGACCATTTTTTATGGAAGGCAACCTTACAGCAGTACCCTATTTGAACTTACTACAAAATCGAATTAAACCCGCACTAGAAGAAGTTGCACGTGAAAATCAGGAGATCTGGTATCGAGTTGATGGTTGTAATGATAATTCTCCCATGGTTAGGGAATACTTGCAAAATACTTTTAACGGAAATATTGTTGGCCCACGGCATCTAATCCTTTGGCCAGCCAGGTCTCCTAGCCTTTTGCCAAACGACTTCTTTTGTGGGGTCACTTAAAAAATTTCATTTATAAAGAGGTAAAATTTGAAAATCTAGATCAGCTAAAAAACTGTATTTCGTTAGAATGTGACAGAATTTCTCAATATCAACTCAGCAATGTTATAAATGAATTTTATGATCCGTTAGGATATTGTTTAGCTGTTAATGGAGGGTAGCTTGAACATTTATTTAATTAATGTTTTTGTGACAATCTGTAGTCCTAGGTATGTTATATTAGATTAAAGGCTTAGTATGAAGAACATACTGGTGACTTTTATTTTGGATGTGTGATTGCCGGGTTGGTGAAACGAAAATATGTTTTTAATGTGAAATAATCTTTATTCGTCATGTCTAGCTTTACGTCAATTTTTGACAACAGCTTCATAGAAATTATTTGCTGGTGTTTGCTGTATTACCTAAACTATGAAAATTTCGTAATTTTGCCATCACATTTAATTGAATAAGTAAGGATTGGCTTCAAAAAATGTATTCGAACTTGGCACATGGGTTTATTATATCGGCCACTTCAAGAAATTATAATACAATTTTTCTCTAAAATGTACAGGGGAGTCAAGATTTAGCCACCTCAAAATTTACATGGGATTTCCTATGTTCAACTAAGCCATGCATCAACCGGTATATTTTAGGTATAATTTTGATATTATACTAAATAAGAATCGTCACCATTTTAATAAAAAAAATAATTATTTGTAATATTCTGAAATATACCTCTACTTGCGCCAAGTTATTCAGAGTATCGGATAAATTCCTATATTAATTTCTTTTCCGCTTTTAAAATTTTTATAGAAGTTTATATATTTTAGTGGTATATAGTCACATCTTCATCAGGTTGGCAAAGTTTTCCTTCTTGATCGATATAGGCCCATCATATGCTTGCATTAGATCAGCGAGAGTAATGCTAATTGCTTCAATCGGCTTTTTATAAAGATATCTTACACCTATATTTCCAAGTTAAATTTTCTGCGTTAGTAATTTTTTTAAATATCTGATGCATGTAAATAACTATAAACAAACTTTAAAAGGTTAGTCGATATTGGCAATTACTTCCCTAGCTTGGATAGTTTTGCCTATTAATTAGGTTTTCATTTTTCGAACAGCTACAGTTAACGACATATAAATTCATACACTCCACCCATACATAACCTAATTACAACAAAATTGGGTAAAACGGGTTTCTCACCTTGCTGCTTATACCTGTATAGAACACCAGCTATATACATGGCTGTAAATAATTGTATGTACGATTTTTTACCATGGCTAATAATGGATATTACTAAATATTTTTGTCTTTAAATTACAGCCGCGAAATTATAAAACAATACCAGTAAAACCACAAAAGTATAAAGCCAAAAAGGGTAAATTTATCAACAAACAACAAACAAAATACTAATATTTAATTGCTGCGCCATTGGATTCTAACACTAATAGTAATTCAAGAAGTAGTCCATTTTCTGTGGCGAGATTATTAAAGAAAACAAGGTCTGTCTATACCACCAAACTAAAATTTTTATTTGTCCCTTTAAGGTGAAAAAAGGATTACAGAGTGTACATAATTTAATGTCATTTTAGGTTGTACTAGTTTCAACTTTAGTCAAAGTCATCATCAGCAACCATACAATTAAGAATTATGTTTAGGATGTACCTAAATAAACGAACTAAAACAAATTAAAAAGGGGGGGGGGGGAACGAAGTGGTTCAACAATACATGGCCATAACGTGCACCTTATGCAGCCAATGGACTCGACAGAAGACAATCACCTACACGATGCTACTTTCAGCAATGAAGGAAATTAGATGCGAAAATTTTAGTAGAGGAAAAATTCAAATGGAATCATTTATAGTCATGATATGATGTATAGTTGTCTATAATGAAAATTCAATAAAGTAAACGTTTCATGAGTCAACTCCAAGAAAGAACATGATTTATTTTTGGTGGGTCAGAATTTTAATAAGAATAGTAATAAAATAAAGGGGGGGGGGGGGGAGGGAAATTAAAATGTGTTAAAATAATTTACGTCATTAAGTCAGTTGGGGTCATCTGAAAGTACGAAAATATCGTAATCTATGGTCTCATAATTTAGACTTAAATTTGTATGTGAAATGTGATCAAGTACTCACCAAATTCTCCATATTTAGGGATTATTATTTAAATTATGTCGACTTAATCGGGTTTACGTTGCAAATTTTCTTTTTTCTTTTCTTTTTAGTAAAAGAGGCACAAATTAGGAACATGACTTAAGACTTAATGCTGTTCAAAGCGAATGTTGCAATAAAATGGAGGGTATCTCTAATATCAGTACTGAAAATTTCTTTTTTGTATTATTTAAAATTTCGTATTTCCGGGTATCAACTGTCAAGTCCAAAGGCGGCAAATTCAAATTTAAACAAGAATCGTCATAACCTAGAGGGGGGGGGGGATGGAGGGAGGTTGACGTGGCCTTTATGATACACTATAAATAATTGTTAGACTACATTAACATCCCTTATTCGGGGTGTGTACATATATGAGTATTATAATAGATAAATCAAAGTAATGATGTGAGAGAGCACAGAAAACTTTATAAGAGAATACTTTATTTTATTTAATCATACATCCACCTGGCTATTAAAGCACCCTATCGCTAAGTCACAACGACCTTCAATCATAATTACAAAAGGGTAAGAAAATAAGCTCAAACCATAAATAACTGGTATTATATGCAACCAACTTGACTGGAAAGGTTAAAAGTCAGTTACCATTGTTACACAAATGAAATGAAAATTGCGGTATAAATAGTTGTCAAAATTACAGTTTACTGTAATGTCATTCGATAAATGTGTATGAGAGTTTAGCTTGTAGGCCCCAGGGAGACAAGTCAGGGCGTACCTCAGGGATCACCATTGTCCCCAATTCTGTTTAATTTGTACACAGACTCGTCCAAAAATGTGACAGTAGGAGAAGTCAAGATAGTCAAGTATGCAGATGACATGGCCCTGTTACTTACAGGTTTCAACGATGAAGACATGATACAACTGGTAAATGACTCGCTAGACAATCTGAGAATTTGGATGGATGAACATGGACTGTCACTATCGCCTAATAAATCGTCAGCAATTTTCTTTAACTCAAGAGGTCGGATCCCAGTGAACAACATAATTTTTAATCAACAAATAATTGAGTGGAAAACATCAGCGAAACATCTAGGTGTTTACTTGGATAACAAATTTAAATGGAAACCTCAGGTAGAGAACATGTGTACAAGGGCTCAGAAATGTATCAACATTATGAGATGTCTTTGTAGGACCTGGTGGGGAGCAGACCCAACTTCGCTGCTCATGATATACAAAGCTATGGTAAGATCCCATCTTGATTATGGAAGCTTGCTTCTGGGGAGAGTTTCGAAACAGTTACTCCTCAAACTGGACAGAATCCAATTTCAGGCTATCAGAGTCGCTCTGGGAATGATGAAGTCCACTCCAACTAATATACTGTTGAGTGAAGCTGCAGAAATGCCCTTACAGCTCAGAAGAGACTGGCTGGCAGTCAAGTTTGTGGCAAAGAACCTGTCATACCAAAATGAAACCGCAGGCAACATCATAAATCTCTATACAGTATATAATTCCAGAACTACTTTTTGGAAAAATGTTCCACCAGTGGTGGAAGCATTTGACAACGTCTCGACGTTTTTACCCTTCATCAGGACAGTGCCGAACCTACCATGCTTCTTGTTTGAACTACAAGAACAGTTGGAGCAAAGAGAATTTACTAACGTTGGGTTAGTCAAAGAAGCGGACAATAATCAGATGTTCCTGATAGAAGCGAGAAACAAGTGGCCAGAAAACTACCATTTCGTATTCACGGATGGCTCATTAGACTCAGAAGGCAATGTGGGAATCGGAGTGTACTCCAGTGGACTTAATATCAAGATGTCCAAAAGAATGCCCAAAACCCATTCTATATGTTCGGCAGAGGTGTATGCAATATATGCAGCACTGTCAATCCTGGAAGAAAAAGATATTACTACGGCGGTAATTTTCTCGGACTCGTCAAGCGCGCTGAACAAAATTGCTAGAAGGGGAATATTGGCAAAAAGTGAGGAAATGGTATTGCAAATGAAGAAAAAATTAGCGCAGAACCCTCTAATCGAGCTAGCATGGATACCAAGTCACACAAAAATTTATGGCAATGAAAAGGCTGATTCACTGGCAAATGAAGGCAGAAACCTCCCAGAGACGGACACACCCAAGGTAGACTTCAAAAACATCCTACCAATAATACACAAAAACATATGGAATCAATGGGTAACTAGGTTCAAGGACCTAGGAAGGTTAAAGGGAAAAGAGTACAGCGCTGCAGTCGGATCTCCATTAAAAGAAACATGGTTTAAAGGTTTTAAGAAAGCATCCAGAGGGGAAATAACAACAATCATCCGATTGAGATCTAGCCACTGTCTGTCTCCTACTCACCTTCATAAGATAAAGATCAAGCGGGATAACTTATGTCAATGTGGAGAAGTCGGAAGTCCTTTCCACATAATCTTCGATTGCATGTTCAATCAACCTCATTCCCAAATCCTTTACACACAGCTCATGTCTATTGTTAACCATCAACCCATATCGCTTCATGACATTATATTCAATGCTATTAGCCCAGCATGCACCAAATCAATTTACAAGTTTTTGCAAGCCTGCAAAATTAAGTTTTAGGTCGTAAGTCTTCTAAAGGTCCTTAACGACCATCGCTAAGTCAGTGATTTCTTATTACAGAACATGAGATATTCCAATCCTCAGGAGTAGAGACTTTCCGTCACCACCATCACCTGGGGCCATAGTAACTGGGTGTATGGTCTTAGCAGCCCAGGCCAATCAGCTTGTCTAAGACAAGCAACGAAAAAGGAAAAAAAAAAAAAAAGGAAAATCTTATTTTATGGTTATAACCAAATTAAAACAATAGAGGTGCTAAATTTGGTGAAAAAATGATTAGAAGAGTTTAAATTTGAAGAGAATTAAAGAAGGGGAGACAGTCAAAAGTGATCTGTTCATTCAAGACCTGAATTTGAGGGTTTTTTATAGCTTTGTTAATCTCGTATATTTCCCATAAACAAGAAGTTCGACCATTGGGAACAACATGTAGGATTTCAACTCCTGTGTCCGGGTTAAAAGTGTGTTTTGTGTTAAGAATGTGATCGGAGAAATTTGAACGAGTGTCAGCAGGCAATGGCTTATTTTTATTCCTTTCCACTAGTACGAGGTGATCTTTGATCCTTATATTAAACTTTCGCCCTGTGCGTCCTATGTAACAACAATTACATGTTGAGTGATCCTCACTATGGGTACAGGACAACTTGTATACTCCTGATTTTTCTAAAACATCAACTGTATCTTTATTATTATTTATATATTTTTTAAGGTTATTTTGCGTTTTAAATGATATGTGCATATTATTATTAAATTTTAAAAATATATTTTTAATGGTTTGTGATATTGTTCCCATATAGGGTAGGCTAGTATAATATCTATGATTATTATTATCTACAATAGGTTCTAGGTTTTTGTTGATATGTTTATTTAAATTTCTATAATATATTTTATTAATAACATGCAATGGATATTTATTATTTATAGCAAGTTGTTTAATGTAAGAAAGTTCTTTGTTGAAATTATCGTTGTTCATAGGGATAGCAAACAGTCGATGGAAAAATGAGTGGAAGGAACTCAATTTATGCCCTATAGGGTGATTAGAATTATAAGGGATGATACTATCCGTCGAAGAAGGTTTATGAAATATTGCAAATTGTAATTCATTATTGATTTTAGAAATAGTTAGATCAAGGAAATTAATACAATTATTCGTTTCATGTTCAATAGTGAATTCAATAGAAGGATGTAGTGTTAATAAAATTGTGAAACCCATTTAATTCTTCATCTGTACCAGTAAAGCCTGCTATTATATCATCAACGTATCTGTAGTAAAATAAAAAATTTTCAAATAAAGGGTGTGATTTAATTGTCTTTTCTAAGAAATACAGAAACACCTCAGCCAACAAAGGGGACAGATAGAGAGAATATTACTCACAGCTATCTGGAGTTGCTATGGGCTACATTAAACAACTTGCTATAAATAATAAATATCCAATGCATGTTATTAATAAAATATATTATAGAAATTTAAATAAACATATCAACAAAAACCTAGAACCTATTGTAGATAATAATAATCATAGATATTATACTAGCCTACCCTATATGGGAACAATATCACAAACCATTAAAAATATATTTCTAAAATTTAATAATAATATGCACATATCATTTAAAACGCAAAATAACCTTAAAAAATATATAAATAATAATAAAGATACAGTTGATGTTTTAGAAAAATCAGGAGTATACAAGTTGTCCTGTACCCATAGTGAGGATCACTCAACATGTAATTGTTGTTACATAGGACGCACAGGGCGAAAGTTTAATATAAGGATCAAAGATCACCTCGTACTAGTGGAAAGGAATAAAAATAAGCCATTGCCTGCTGACACTCGTTCAAATTTCTCCGATCACATTCTTAACACAAAACACACTTTTAACCCGAACACAGGAGTTGAAATCCTACATGTTGTTCCCAATGGTCGAACTTCTTGTTTATGGGAAATATACGAGATTAACAAAGCTATAAAAAACCCTCAAATTCAGGTCTTGAATGAACAGATCACTTTTGACTGTCTCCCCTTCTTTAATTCTCTTCAAATTTAAACTCTTCTACTCATTTTTTCACCAAATTTAGCACCTCTATTGTTTTAATTTGGTTATAACCATAAAATAAGATTTTAAACTCTCATACACATTTATCGAATGACATTACAGTAAACTGTAATTTTGACAACTATTTATACCGCAATTTTCATTTCATTTGTGTAACAATGGTAACTGACTTTTATACCTTTCCAGTCAAGTTGGTTGCATATAATACCAGTTATTTATGGTTTGAGCTTATTTTCTTACCCTTTTGTAATTATGATTGAAGGTCGTTGTGACTTAGCGATAGGGTGCTTTAATAGCCAGGTGGATGTATGATTAAATAAAATAAAGTATTCTCTTATAAAGTTTTCTGTGCTCTCTCACATCATTACTTTGATTTATCTATTATAATACTCATATATGTACAAACCCCGAATAAGGGATGTTAATGTAGTCTAACAATTATTTATAGTGTATCATAAAGTCCACGTCAACCTCCCTCCATCCCCCCCCCCCTCTAGGTTATGACGATTCTTGTTTAAATTTGAATTTGCCGCCTTTGGACTTGACAGTTGATACCCGGAAATACGAAATTTTAAATAATACAAAAAAGAAATTTTCAGTACTGATATTAGAGATACCCTCCATTTTATTGCAACATTCGCTTTGAACAGCATTAAGTCTTAAGTCATGTTCCTAATTTGTGCCTCTTTTACTAAAAAGAAAAGAAAAAAGAAAATTTGCAACGTAAACCCGATTAAGTCGACATAATTTAAATAATAATCCCTAAATATGGAGAATTTGGTGAGTACTTGATCACATTTCACATACAAATTTAAGTCTAAATTATGAGACCATAGATTACGATATTTTCGTACACAATTTTAATGGGAAACAATTTTCTCCTTTCAGATGACCCCAACTGACTTAATGACGTAAATTATTTTAACACATTTTAATTTCCCTCCCCCCCCCCCCTTTACTTTATTACTATTCTTATTAAAATTCTGACCCACCAAAAATAAATCATGTTCTTTCTTGGAGTTGACTCATGAAACGTTTACTTTATTGAATTTTCATTATAGACAACTATACATCATATCATGACTATAAATGATTCCATTTGAATTTTTCCTCTACTACAATTTTCGCATCTAATTTCCTTCATTGCTGAAAGTAGCATCGTGTAGGTGATTGTCTTCTGTCGAGTCCATTGGCTGCATAAGGTGCACGTTATGGCCATGTATTGTTGAACCACTTCGTTCCCCCCCCCCCCCTTTTTAATTTGTTTTAGTTCGTTTATTTAGGTACATCCTAAACATAATTCTTAATTGTATGGTTGCTGATGATGACTTTGACTAAAGTTGAAACTAGTACAACCTAAAATGACATTAAATTATGTACACTCTGTAATCCTTTTTTCACCTTAAAGGGACAAATAAAAATTTTAGTTTGGTGGTATAGACAGACCTTGTTTTCTTTACTAATCGTAATCTTCTTGGCATTGACAAAATAATACTTCTGGTGTAATCCGGAGTTGCCCTTCCCAAATTTCTTCAATTTTATCAAATAACTCTATTTCATTCTGTGGTTTAAAATTTATTTTATACATTTCTTTTACCATCAATCCCCAAACATTTTTAATTGGATTTAAATCAGGACTTCTTGAGCACCAAGGCAGACATGTTACGTTGTTTTCTCTAAACCAGTTACCTACATTTCTTGCAGTATGCACAGGGCAGTTATCCTGCTGAAAAATATAGTTATTTCCTTCAAAAACTATCGCGGCAGAAGGAAGAAAAACATTTTCCAAAATCTGAAGATATATATTACTGTTTTATGTTCCACCAATGTTCCAGCATACACCTGCACCGTGAACACTTATCCATGCCCACACATTAACCGAGAAACGTCCACTGGTTTGCTTTTTTTGAGTATACTTCTCATCACATCGGGAATTTGGTGGTCTATATACTCGAATCCTTCCATTATATGTAGACTGAAAAGTTTTCTCATCGGAAAAGATAACATTTTGCCAAAAAAAAATCATTTTCTGGTAAATATTGCATAGCAAAACCAATTCTTTGTTCCTTATCGCTTTTTAAAAACGGTTTGGATTCAGCTGCTCGATTTCTTAATTCGGAACATTGTCTTACTCGGCGTTGCGCAGTTCTAGATGAAGCCGGGAACCCTGTTCTGTGCATAGCGGATACTGCAGTTTCAAATGGATTGTGCCTTAAATACTCTACCAAATTTCGGTCTTCTTCATTTGATGATTTTCTATTATTTAATCCTGACCCAACAGACCTTTCAAGTGTTTGATGATAGCGCCATTTTTTTACAATTCCTTGAACAGTACTTCTAGGTACTCTAAAATGATCAGCTATTCTTCCATAAGCCCCCCTTATTTCTTCTAAACATATTATTCTTTCTTTTTCAATAATACTTAAATGAGGCATTTCTTCAATCAAATAAGATGATGACAATACTTTGACAGATATCATGATAACAATTAACACGTTACAAAGGTAATAAAGGTAAAAAAGTTGCATTTACAGTGTCACAGTTTAGTGTACGAAATTAAATGTCGTCAACTAAACATACGTTTAAATACAGGGTGTTTATTAGAGATACAAGCAGAGTTGAAGGGGTTATTCCCTGGACTATTCTAACAATATTTTGTCCTTCGATGGTTTTGAAAAGCCCCTTTGTTTTGAAGATACAAGGCGAGAAATATTTTCGACAATAACAACATTTTATTACCAAAAATGACATGTAAAATGTCTTAACCTACAAGAACTGTTAAAAATGACTACCTCCAGCTAGGATGGAAGAATATTCTTCTCAGGGACTGCCGAGCTCCTTCAAAAGCACTAGGGTCGTTTCTTATTGAGTTACACCCAGCAACTAACCGATTTCTTAAATATTTCACATACTCCACTGAAGTAGTATAGATGGCCCCATAGAAAATAATCCAGGGGGTTTAAGTCCGGGAATCGAGCAGGTCATAAGTGAGGTCCACTTCGGTCAATCCAGCGATCTCCCTATATTACTGTTAAAAACTCAAGAGCAACCACACTAAAATGCGCTGGTGCACTATAGTGCAAACCACATTACATTTCTCGTTGTCAATGGTTCCTCCAGAAACTGAGGTAGCTTTTGTTCCCAAAAAGTTGCAAAACACCTCGCTGGTAAGTCTTCCCGGTAGAAATACCGGTCATAATTAGCCAGCTACCCACAATTGCAACCCAAACGTTTAACAAGAACTGATGTTAAAAACGATCTTCAAGTACCTCATGTGGATTTTCTTCGGCCACTCATAGTTGTTGTGAAATTCCTTAATGCATTTCTTGAGAAATTCAATTCGTCGGTAATCAGAGTCAGTAGTTGAGGAATTTGAACCAATGTGTGCAAAATCCATTGACAGAATGCAATCCGTGGAGGTAAATCAGCAGGAAAAAGTACCTGGACGCGTTGTATTTGGTATAGGTACCACAAATCGTCACTAAGAATTTTCCAAATAGTCTCATTACTTTCTTTTAAAGTATTTACAACTTTTTGAGTAGAAGTACCTGGATCTTCCTGTGTCATGTCCAGCACATTCTCTTCCATTCTAACTGTCATTGTCTTTCCTGGTCCCCCATTTCGTTTCAATGTGCCTGTTTCATAAAGACGTTGATGAATGCTTTGGAAGGTTTTTCTATCAGGAACATTACGGTCAACAAATCGTTCAATGTACAACCGCCTAGCTTGTAATGAATTGCCATTAGCAAGTCCGTAAATGAAATGCTGATTTGCTTAAAAGATAACACCGCATTAAAAAAAAAAACGCCATACTTTTATTTCGACTACATTAATAATTTGAAAAATATCAAAACATCTCAATGACGCAAGTTTTTCTCGCTTTGTATATTCGAAACAAAGCGGCGTTTCAAAAATCATTGAATGACAGAATATTCTTAGAATAGTCCAGGGAATAACCCTTTCAATTTTTGCCGCATCTTTAATACACCCTGTATAATTATTAATTATAAATTAAATAATATAATTCTAAACTCCGCCAATGCCTGTGAAATTTCTGAAGATGTCATAATGACAAGCACATTCCCACTAATTCAACATTATATACGATAAAAAGAGACAAAACACTTATCAAGGCTCAGATGATAATTTGTGGCCCAGGACTCCGCGCTGTATTAGTATTATTATTAATATTAGTATTATATTATTGGTGTATTGTCAAAATCACCAAAATACATGGTTAGTTTTTATTTTTCAAACATTATCTTCATTGCATCTTGAGGCATTTCTATGCGTTTTAATTAAGATTGACTTTTTCTAAATAGAATAGTTTGGTCAGTTTGGTAACAGTGCCCGTGGGCATTTGGTATAGAATTTGCCCACTATATTAATTTAAAAATTCTGAGCTGAAATTAAACATTCATTGTTTTGTCTTTTTAAAAAAGAAGTAGCTATTTATTTTTATTGCATACTTTTAGAACGCAATGTAATCTATTTTAGCGTAAAAATAAGTATTCAGTTTCGCAATTACAATTAATATGTGGCTGTAAACGTGACTGACATAACGGAAAGATCAGTTAAATTATTTACAAATAAACTAGCTTAATTATATTAGATCTGTATCCTAGTTTATTTGTTATCACGTTTTAATACCTGTTGTTTACCTGAATATAATTTATTTAAATATTTATCTTCAACAAGTATAAATTATAGAACAATTAATGAATTAAGAATACATGACGGCTAGCAGTCTCAACATGAATCGGCAAACAAAGGCATATACTTTCGTAGGATTACTAACCTAAATAAAGTTGAACAATAAAACATGGTTTATTAATACACATTGCCTAAAAGTCGTACAGGTTATATCCAGACTACGGTCAAATCATATTATTTACCCTAGCTATGCAGAATGGCAAAAAAGTCGCGCATAATGCCTGTAACTTCTGAATTACCTCGTATACGAAAAAGTGACCTTTATGAAAGTTGTTCAGTAAATTGTTCTATTATTATTTTTTTGTCATTTCTGGTTTGGTTGCCATAGAGACTAACTTACCTTTTTAAATCGAACACTGCATATGATGGCATATTTGGAATTTACTGGGAAAACTCTGAATTTTTTGTATTTCAAATTTTCACCTATTAAAAATGAAAAACTTCCTAATTATAATTATTCCTACCTAATACCCACCAGTTAAGTAAGGGGTTTTCATGACAGCGACCTAAGAGGTGTCAATTTTGAGTTCCTGTTTAATTTTCTGTTGTCTGATTTCCAATTTGTCGACACTATGGTTCATCTAAATAAGAAACAACGAGTTGAAATTTTAATAATGAGCGGTTACGGAAATATGAGAGATCGCAAGATCAGGTTTGTCAACTTTTTAATGAATTATATCCAACTAGGCCTCCAATAAATCAGCCAACGGAATGTCGAGTGGTAAAGATGTTTGTAGAAAGAGGCAGTGTTAGGGAAGCCGCTAAATCAGGTCGACCTAAAACAGCAACCGGGAGAGACAAAGCTTTGGATATCATGCTCTCAATACATGAAAATCCAACACAATCATCAAGGCCAATGGCAATGGATTTTAATCTGTCTCATCAGTCAGTGAAAAATTTGTTTAAGCAGGAGAAGTTGCATCCCTACAAGATAAAGTTGGTGCACGAGTTAAACGAGGACGATTTTGATAGAAGAGCTGAATTTTGTGAGCTGAAGATGGAAAGAGGCAATAACGATAATAACTTCGCAACAAATATAAAATTCTCGGATGAAGCTACTTTCCATTTAAATGGCATTGTTAATTGACACAATTATCGTTGTTACTGGTCTGCTGAGAATACTCACTGGTTCCAGGAAGGTTATACTCAGAGGCCCGAAAAAGTTATGGTTTGGGCGGGCATTGTTGGTAGGCACATTGTGGGACCTTTTTTCATAAATGGTAATTTGAATGGCGAAAAATATCTGGACCTCCTCAGGAATGATTTTACCGGGTGTACCAGGTTTCAGCGAGATGGAGTATCTGCGCATTATACGGCAAATGTTAGATAGGCGAAAAATTTCAAGGACGTTGGATAGGCAGACAGGCTCGACTTCTTTTTGTGGGTACACTTAAAGAACAAAATCCACGGTAACGGTCCAAATAATTACTTAGAATCTTTAAAAGTCAGAGTTAGTGCTGAAATTCGGGCCATTCCAGAGGACTTCCTTTTCAACGTTGTAGACGGTTTCAGAGATCGACTGGCGCTCTTCTTGCAGAAAATGGTGGTCATTTTGAATAGCTGATCCACTGAAAACGTTTCATTTGTTTATAATTCCGATGTTTAGTTGTTCAACTTTCTAGGCTATTTATTTTGTTAGTATAAAGTTTGTACAATTTTAAATAAATAAAAATTTAAAATACAAAAAATTCAGAGTTTTCCCAGTAGAATCCAAATATGCAATCATATGCAGTGTTCCATTTAAAAAGGTAAGTTGGTCTCTAAGGCAACCAAGCCAGAAATGACAGAAAAAATTCATGCAGGTAGAAACGTGGGGAATAATTTACTGAAAAACTTTCATAAAGGTCATTTTTTCGTATACGAGGTAATTTAAAAGTTACAGGTATTATGCGCGACTTTTTGCCACCCTCTATATTTAGAATAAGTCTCTTAGATAACCCCAATTGCCCAACATGTAATGAAATAACCAATCCACAACATTATCTTATTTGAATGTAGGTCAAATACAAATAACATAAGCCATTTATATAATCAGCAAAATAGGTTAAAAAATAACTTCCTAACCAATATTGCAACTCCTGACCGACGATAAAAATTATAATATTATATATAGCCTTTTCATCAAGTCAAAAGCTTTTCTTAACTGAAGAAGAGCTCCTAAAGATTAACAAAAAAAAAGGAATAAAGAAATAAAAAGAAAAAACATAAAATAACCAAAAAAGAAACAATAGTAGCACAGAAAAAAAACATATCTAAATACAAGAAAGTACTGTTTAACAGTAATATGTATAAATATAGAAAAATAGTTAAGTTAAGCATTAGCTGTAAATGATTGAATCAAAAATCAAAAAAAAAACATAATGTATTTATTTGTCAAATAATACAGTAATATTGTGAACTAAAGCAAGGTTCAAGGGCGCAATGGGTCTTGCAAGATATGTGCACGATTGTTATCTTAAATATTTCCATCCTTATTTACAAATGAAAAATATAACAAATCCATCATACATCTAGACTAGATACAAATGAAAGACAAAAACCAAAAACAATAAAAACATATATCCAAAATGGTGAAGGATTTTTAGTCAGATTATTAAAAGATAAATGTAGACAATGCATTAAATATTTTTTATTTTCATTTTCCTTTGGTTATTGTTTTTTTTTCTTAGATAAAGTTAAAGGCTGGCTTACATACAGTGTGTGTATAAAGTCTGGAAACGGCTTAATAACATCACAATTTATTTGTCGATTTAAACCAAATTTGGTACAGTTGTGTAAGACGATATGACTCACCGAATGACGATATTGGCGTTGTTGCCAGCTTTTTAGTTTGTCTGGAATTCAAACTAATTTTTTATTTTTAAATGTAACACCCTGTATATTTTTTTATTTATAGTTTTTACTTTAAATTTGTTACACTTTTGGTATAACATGCTTTGTTCCTAATATCAGTAGTTTTCGAAATGACGAGTACCTACAATTTAGAAAAAATATATTTTTTATATTAAATGTTCAAACTGTTTTCCCTGTACAGCTTGACAGTGTGCTTATTGAAAATAAAATTTTTTAATTGTGTTGTAAATCATTTCTGGCGTTATTAATTCAAATGCGTTCAAAATTCGACGCTGCAAATCGGCCAAACCTTGAGGTTTTGTGGTATAAACTCTGTTCTTTAAGTGTCCCCATAAAAAGTAGTCGTTAGGCGACAAATCAGGGGACCTAGGTGGCCACTCGATGCTACCCCCTCTACCGATCCACCTATTCGGAAAAGTGTTGTTCAAAAATTCGCGCACGTTTCGACCAAAATGGGGAGGAACTCCGTCCTGTTGGAAGAATGTACTTGAATAATTTGGACCCATCACAATTCGTATAGTAGGCACTATTTGCGTTTCCAAGAGCTCAAAGTAAAGTTGTGATGTCAAATTTCCATCAATAAAAAATGGACCGATCTTGTGGTTACCCAGAAGCCCAGCCTACACATTCAATTTTCCAGGGCGTTGTGGATGACCTTCTCTTAACCAGTGGGGATTTTCATTTGCCCAAAACCTACAGTTGCGTCTATTGACCTTACCATTTAACATAAATGTTGCTTCGTCCGAAAATACTATAAATTTGAAAAACTGGTTAATTTGGTCAAACCTTGACATCATAATATCACAAAATTCAATTCTTCGCTCATAATCATATTATCTGATAACTCTTGAACTACATGTATTTTGAAAGGGTGATATTTATGTTTTATTAAAACATTATGGACGGATTTGAAGCAGACGTCACTTACTTGAGAAATTTTTCCTAATGAAGAAACAGGGGTTTCAACAACATGTTGTAAAGTTTCTAAACTTTTCTCCTCATGCTGGTCGTCCTGATCGTCGCTTATCTCTACAATTTCCAGTTTTTTCGAACCGTCAGTTTTTAGAACAGTTGCTTTTGAAATTGCATTTCGGTTTGGAAATGCGTCATTAAATAGATTTTTAACCTCTTCGTAAGACCTGACCCTATCGCCATATCCTCTCATCATAAAAATTGTAATTCTTTCACTTTTAGTTAAAGACATTTTGCATGTAAAAATTACAGCTTTTATGTCTTTACATCAAAACTGAACTGGTGTTTTATTTAAGTAAAAAAAATTACAAAGAATGATAAATTGATCAGTAAAAATGTTCTTATTTTGTGCAGGAACTCTTCATCACCAGACTTCAACGAGAAAAATGTGATCAACTTAAAGCTATAAGTTCCAAGCTCCTACTATTTGAATCCCGGTTAATTCGCAAGCAAAAGGACATAGTGACAATGTTAAATGTCAGAGAAAATATAATCTGTAAACAACAACGGTAAGATTCTTCTTTTTAAGGTTAGAGTTATTAAAAGTTTGCAATAGAAATCGCAAAAATATAGTTGAATGGAAA
Source organism: Polydrusus tereticollis (assembly GCA_963920685.1). Lineage (NCBI taxonomy): Eukaryota > Metazoa > Arthropoda > Insecta > Coleoptera > Curculionidae > Polydrusus > Polydrusus tereticollis. The sequence goes on along the minus strand of OY987329.1, from coordinate 79,337,255 downwards.
TCATCCCTGACAATATAATAAGTTTGAAAAGAAACTATAAGTACTCAGTGCGAAGCACCCCATACCTATTGACAAGTTTAGCCTTGATTTTATTGCTCTGAAGAACCTCTACAGTCGAAACGGTCGTTCTTTTCCGATGCGTCATTACTTCCACGTGACTAAAACCATATGAATCTAATTAAAATTACGAGGTACAAAAAGTTAAAACAAAGTCCAAGTTCATAAACGTCAAAATATTGGTAGCTAGCATTCAGACTTAACAATAATAACCAATATTCACAATTATTATTACTTATCGCCAATACGAAAGTACGATAAATATGACTCTGAAACGAACAATTTTTAGGATTAAATTGAATTTCTAGGCACAAAAACGTTTAAAAACAAATTAAAGTTGACAGATCGAAATGATGACTTTGACATTATTGCACAACTTCTCAAGTATATTTTGTCTCTGTCTAGCCCGTTACTCTGAATTCGAGACTTATTGCGCATTCTTCGAGACGCTCTATTATGTTTTTATTCACTTTTAACGCTATATTAATAAAGATGGGGTGTTGTAGATCACATTGTCTCTTGATCGTTTATCCGTGAAGCACCGGCAAAGAACGACCGTTTCGACTGCACATTTAACTTAATTATACTAGAAATGCTTGATCGCGATAGGTTCCAGATTCTTGAAATCTAAGGCACTGTGGTAAATTGATTGAACCTTAGTCAGAAACATTACAACTCTCATACTATGCCTAGCCCAAAACGGGATGACTTACAAATGTTTGGCAAATTATTTTATATGCTCCAATTTATACAGGGTGCAGTCCGGTAAGTATAGGGCAATATTTCGTCAGCGTACAGGGGAGGTCAAATAATACTAGTAGTTCATATAGGTAATCATTTTTCCCGATGTCCCTCCTAAAAAGTTGAAGATTTACATTTGCGCTTATAACTTTTAAGCAACCCCGTATATTTTAATGAAACTTTCTAACAGTGTACAGCCCATATGAACTAAGAAACTCGTAATAAAATCATTTTTATACATAGTCAGGGAAGAACTGGCACCGCACTCGTAGGGTCAAGATTCTGATGGTTGTCATTTTTGGAAAACTAAAAATTACTTATCTAAAAACTTTTGACATTTCTCTTTAAAAAAAAGGTATTCTTCATTTGTTATATATAATATTAGCAGGAATTTATTAAAATATTTTCAAAATTATTTATTTATCGTCAATAAAAACAATAATAACTAACCTAATATTTTCACATACTAATTATTACTAGTTATTATTATAAGAGATTTCCAAATCGAAATTCATTTGAAAGGATTATTGAACGTAGCCTAAGAGAACCAGGTAAGAAATATAGATAAATAAAAAATGCATAAGTCGATGGTTGTAAAATTTTTAGTTGCTACGCCCTTTTTTCAATGATGTTGCTTGGTTTCAAGTAAAAAAAAGAAAAAACACAACAGAGAATCACAAAAACAAAACAAAGAATCACAAAAACAACTAAGCTCTTTTCAATTCTTGTGTAATTTTTTACCTGTCTTAGGTTGTGGTGAGTTAACATTTCTTGTAAACAGGTAGTTAGACAACCCGACCTACGCTCGCTCGGGGGGGGGGGGGGGCGGGGGGGGCTGCAGCCCGGCAGCCTCCTGGTTGCGCCACTGAAGGCAAGGAACTGAGCAAACAATATGAATTTCTTTGTCATCTTCAGACAGCTCAGGAACTGACGAAGAATATCAACCTGCAGCGTCAACTTCTGTAGCACCGTCCAGTCCTTTGCCATCAAAACGATCTGAAAACATATTCAAATCACCAGAAGTCGTCGTAGCTTTAGATCCTGTTAATCTTTCAGACAGAGGAGTTTCATTTAGGAAAAGAGTCGTCTCTTGGGAAACCTTTTCTTTTGCACTGGGGGGGCAAGCTTTGAAATGGCAAAGAAAAGCTTCTGGGAATTCCGAAAATACACAAGCATGTATTAAATGTATTGAAGCAATTAAGCAATGGAACGTTTGAACTCAAATCAAAGGACTAGTATTCGATATAACAGCTAGTAATACTGGGCTTCACACGGAAGCTAGTATTACAATAGACAAAACCTTGAAATGTGAGCTCCGTGTGAGTGTCTGGATTGCATGCCGCCATCATATTAAGAGGAGTATGCTCTCAGCTATTTTTTTTATGTATATTTGGCTCTGCTGGTAGGTGGTCCAGAGACTGCGCTGTTTAATCGATTTAAGACACTGTGGCCAACTGTACTATTAATCACACCGAATATACCGTAAACTTGGCTTTGTTTGTCAGTCTTCTTTATGTGAGATTTTGGAGTAAAGCTCCTCGCGCAATTAGAACTCCATATAATGATATCCAGCTTCTGTATCAACTTAAAAGCTATTCTAATCAATTGGTTTCTTTCTGAAAAATTGGTAGCGCTGGTCTTTTTTGATGACAAAGTATCCTCGAAAACTAAAGGGAAAATGGTAAAGAATCTAAAATTGTCAAGAAAGACTATAATCTTCCAATCTTCCGCAACGTATACAAATAGCTTAGGAAAAAGAATTAAATCTACCAGAATTTGTAGCTGAATGAACAAGCAGTTTTTATTACTAGAGCAAAGAACATAAGTAGTTTACAACTTCCTACTCCATCCCTCCCTTGTTTAGAATCTTCTTATTTTGTTTTTTTTTTGTATATCATAACTTTGTATTTAAAATGTTTTTATAATGAGCTACCCCTAAATTTGATTTGTTTGGTTTTCGCTCTCGTGTACTTAATATTTATTCTAAACTTGTGGCGACAAAATATGTGTTAGTTTGTTTTTTGGACCACCCCAGTGGGCGGCATCATTTAATTGAGCCCTTCGTTTTAAAAAAAAAGGTTAAATAGTGCTTTGTATTTGCAATTTTTTTAACAAATACAAGACGATCCTGCAATGTTGTTCCAAGAAGAGCGACAAAAAATTCTTAGAATAAGAAAGTGTATTGAAGTTTAAGGTGGTGATTTTAAACATCTGATGAAATAAGCGATTAGAACGAAACTTCTTTTAGGAGAAATTTTTATACTGACTTTCAAATCCTTATCAAGCGAAATGCTTTACATTTTTTCTAGTTTCCAATTTTTCTGTTCCTCTTAAGCTACGACCAATCGTTACAAAGGTTTTTCGATCCGGCAAATTTCAATGCGGAAATCTCTTAGCATTATTCTTTCTTGCTTTCAGAGAATTGCATTGTGCTTGTCCATAAATTAGGTGCATATAAAATAAATATGTTAGCATTACTCCATATTAAATTCTTAAGTTTATTTGTTTATAATAACAACTAGTAATAATTAGACTGTGAAAATATTAGGTTAGTTATTATTGGGCTTTTATAAATTGACGATAAATAAACTAATTATGATATTTGATTGTATTGGAATTTGATTATCTCGAAAATGGTTGATTTTTTTGAAACAAATGAAGAGTACCTTTCTTAAAGAAAAATACCCAAAGTATTTTTTCATTTTCTAAAAATTACACCCATCAAAATTTTGACCCTACTAGTGCGGTACCAAGTCCGTTCCTGGCTTCCCTGGCTATGTACGAGAATGATTCTAGTATGAGTTTTTTAGTCTTTATGAACTGTAAAAAGTTACAAAAGTTCATTAAAATATACAGGGTTGCTTAAAAGTTATAATCGAGAATGTAAATCTTCAGGTGCGTCTTTGGGGGCCGATATCTTTCTTACGAGGAAATTTAGGAAAACCTTAGGAAAAATTGTTTTGACCTTCCCTATACGCTGAGAAAATATTGCCCTATATTTTTCGGACACCCTGTAGGCAAAATTTTATTTTTGATAAACCCCTGTCGCAGATACTGTTCAATAACACGTTTAAGAGTTAGGAGTCCAAGTGCGTGCTTTTCCTTTGGACCTGATTTCTATTGAAGAGATCCAGACTAATGTGAAAAGCCGTATAAAGGGACGTCCTCCTTCTCTTGACAACTAGGTATTCCCGTTGGTGGTGTAATAAATGTCTTGAACTCTTTTCCAGGTTAATAGAAACTTTAACCAACAGACTAACCGACAACGGTTTAGAAATTCCACAAAACGAAATAACAGAAATAGAATACTGCCTTCCAGATCTAGAATCACTGAACGATTCCGATAGCGCGGTAGTAATGGAAGATGTAGAATATGACAGCGCCTATTCCATACCTAAATTTAGATCGATGAGTGCAGATGGAATAACTGTGATGCGATCTATTTCCGATGCCATTGATCCTAATTTAAAGTATACAAGTAGGAGAAATAACGGATTCCTTAGAAGGCCGGAGATTCTCGAGACTGTTTATAGGTGAGTGCCTGAAACATTAATACTTAGACTCATATAGATAGTGAAGCGTCGCCATTGCCTGGGTGCGAGGCGTATTCGCGAAAGTCCCTCGCAATGATAGAGTATGTATTGATTTTTTTATCTCCTGGAAGAACCTGCCTATAGAGTTTCATCTTCGTCTCATCAAACTCAAATGTCTCTTAATTTCGGTAAGGAGACCCGACCATGGTCCTTGATTTATTGATATATTCAATATCCTACCGGTCTTTCTCACGGTATGATATTTGGACCCTTTTGTATCCACTTTTCGTTTTTTATGGATAATCTGTTCTGGTCACCCCGCCAAAAGGTAAGAGGTTACGATGAGCCTCCCCTGACTTTATCGTCGACTTCTTTATTGCATTGATGCCTTCATGCCCTGGTACCCAAGCTTAGGTCACTTTGTCTTACATTCCTAACTCGTTCATAGCTTCGATGTACTCCTCTTGTTTAATAATATAATATAGAAAATGTAAGTCATCAAGAATATAATAATAATAAGTTGTAACAGTGCATCTGCATTTGTATTATGATCATAATACCATTCTGAATTATTTTTAATTTGACCATCATTTTTTAGTGTTGAAGAAGATGGCGATAATGATCAAAAGGACGAAAAAACCGAAGCCAACAAAAGAAGAGAGTCTTTTGCCATGCGCGGCAAATCGAATTGCAACATAGGGTCAAATGAAGAATGCGTAAACGGAAGCACAAGGAAAGAGTCGTTGGAAGAAAAAGTTTGCAGGGTGCCATCATTTGGGTCACGAAGGTAAGAAAACATATTTAAAGAGCTTTATATCCAGTGAATGTACACGAAACTGCATTGGTCTCTTGTCACAAATTGATTAGTTGAAGGAAAAGAGTAACAAGCGGTGCCAATACTACAGTAGAAAACATAAAATATCGTATAGGGTCAAGCTTCTTAGGTGATAATCCCTAAAGCTTGGTATATAGTAGTATGACAGACTTGCAAGAAAACCTCGTAGCGTCTAGTGAGTTACTTAACACAACAATGTCGCGAGCAACGCAGCCACGCCGCGTTCCATCAGTTGTTACTTCTTTGCTGCACATTGAAGGAAATGTTGAGAGGTAACGTTTTTGATGTTGCCAGTTTAAACGGTAATCTCGTATCATCACGGCGTTCGGTTAGTTGAGCAGTTTTATAAAAATATTGGGGCTGGTTCCTGTTCCATATTAGTCATGGAATGGGTGCAAGAAAACATTGTGATGGCGCACTGGATTAATTCCCTAGTGAATACATTAATTTTTACTGCGTGGCCAATATGGTTGCTCAATGGTTCGTTAATTTTCTGCTACCTTTTGATGTTCAAATTCCTGACGGACATTTTCAAAAACATGTTGTGGGAGATCATGGCAGCTTTCGATGATGCGTTGACGAAGTTCATCCAAACTTTCAGGTTGGGGAGTGAACACAATAGATTTCAAATGGCCCCATAGAAAAAAGTCTAATGGCGTCAAGTCAGGAGACCTAGCAGGTCATTCTATAGGCCCCCTTTGCCCTATCCATTTATCTGGAAACTCGTCGTCTAGCCATTGCCGAACCGGAAGAACATAGTGAGGAGAAGCGCCGTCTTGCTGGAAATATATTTCAGCCTCATCAAGTATAGGGTTTCCATCGTCTTTGATTTGGTTTTCAATGGTTTCAGTGATAAGCGGATTCATGGTATTTTCCAACATATCTAAATAAATGCCTCCATTTAAATTCCCATTAATAAACAATGGCCCAATCACTTTGTTTCCTAAAATGCCTGCCCATACATTAATTTTTTGGGGGTACTGAGTATGCCCTTCTACAAAAGCATGAGGATTTTCATTGCTCCAATACCTGCAGTTATGCTTATTAACGAATCCATTTAGATAAAATGTGCATTCATCACTGAAGCAGATATTCTTTACATGAATGGTATTATCATTAATCGCTGCAGTCAATTGTTTACTTAAACACTTGTGTTTTTACTCCTTAATGCAGGTTATGGTAGCATGTCAAGGATTCACGACAAATACACTGGTTAGTTTAGGTTAAAATCGTGGAGCGTCCGTAAGCAGAGAACTTACTTTACGGAGCTATCTTGGAATGAACTGTCTATTTGCCCAAAAAGGCCTTAAAATGGTAAGCGTACGTAAGAGCACCTACTTCACGGAGCCGTCGTGGAAGAATACTGTTCTTCTTCACCCTTGTGCCGTGCTTTTTGTCTCTCGATCGGCCGGTGCGCGATGCGACTCAACCTAATGACGTTTTACAAGTACCGTCGCAACGACTAGTTTCGTGACTGAATGCCAATAACTGCTTGAACAAATTATAGCCCTTATGTAATTTACAACCCAAAAATTGCAGAGATTGGAACGCACGCACACAGCATTTACCAACCTATTCTCTTTGACGTGTTGATACACGTTTCCCCAACATATTGTATATGTCTCATTGGGACGTACACTCTTTTGTGGGATACACAATATGCAAGGCGTTACAACAAAATTTAAAAAGATAGTGCCTTGAACTAATAGATGCCGAAATGAATGTTGCCATTGCGGAGTTTAAAAAGAAAACGGCAGTGTTTTGGGAATAAATATGCCGCTGTCACCATCTTCTGGTCTTTCGTTTTATCCTCCTCACTAGAAAATCCATAACTAGGCTGCTCCTGCATTCTCCGATATATTATTTCCCATCAGGATAAGAATATACTTTAAACCGAGCTATATCCTGTGCCAAGCTTAGAGCTATGCATGATTTTCTTTGCTAAATACGTAAAATTCCTCAAAAAAACTGCGCAATTTTGAGCTCCTGAACAAAATATTTCATTTTTAAAGTTAAGGGTTTTGCGGCATGTCAGACAAAGGGAGAATATTCAGAAAAAGTCAACCTCCGATCAGGACTTGAACCTACAACCCCTGGTTATCCAGTGCACTGCCAAGTGCGCTATCGAGACTATCTGGTACGACATTTTGGCCGGGGTCGCCTTTCGTCTAAAAATTCTGTTATTAGTATACCGCACACAACCTACGGCGGGTATGAACGGGGTGGTTAGTTAATGGGGATCATTCACTACTAATGGCCACTGCAATCATTTGTACCTTTCGGATGCTTTCTTTACATGTACTGATTTTTTAGGCATCGTCAGGTAGAGACTGCTGACCAACTAATTTCAGCATGGCAGCGCACTGGTTTGGATAACCAGAGGTTGCAGGTTCGAGTCCTGCTCGGAGGTTGACCTCTTCCTGATAATCCTCGCTTTGTCTGACATGCCGCAAAACTTTAAAAATATAATTTACAGACGCGAACCCTTTTTTTAGTAAAATATTTCAATTATGCACTACTCGTTTTCATATATTTCGGTATTATTATTACTGAAATCAATTTTAGGTCCGTCGATGCCACAGAGTATAGCCCAGAAGAGGACAACGACCGATATAAAGACGGTCAAAAACAGAACACGAACCAAGTCAAAACTTACAATAGAGTTATGTTAAACCACCGATCTGTTACCAAACCTAAGGACGTCAAATACAAGAGAATCAACAAAGCTAAATCGAAAAGTTTAGAAGAACTTAGAGGAAGGCTTAAAAATTGGGTTGAGCAAGGTAGTAAACTGCCCGGGATTACTTTGGAGCACAGTCAGAGCTATGCTTAATTAAACATAAGTTATTTGGAAGGTAATAATTTATTATTTACTAGTCAACACAGTTTTTGGCGACTTGAGCTAAATCAAACAGGTTAATTAGGTAGATAGACATTTTTTTCTTAAACTCTTACACTTTTCTTTGCGTAAGGCTTCAAAGTAAAAGTTATTTAATTTTTGCAACTTTCCTTATTCAGGTGTAAATAAGGTTGATACAGAAAGTTCAAGTAGTAAAGAGTAACCTAAGACTTTGCACTAGGCTAAAGTTTGATATCCTACTCAGTAAGACTAACTTACTGACTTAACTAACTTATATAAACATCGCGGTATACCCCATTTTATGAACAGTCCCTTCTTAGGTTACTCTCTTCTATTTTCAGCTAAAGACAACTTAGGGGTGCAAGATAGTAATAGTAAATTTTGCACTCCTGTCCTGTCTTGTTAAGGGATGGGGAATGACTACACATGCGTCAAAAATCTGTTTACGCTAGCTAATAAATATGCTAATTTAAAATAATTTACAACAAAAATATACAAATATTTATCAGCATGCTACAAAAGATATTTAAGATTCTGTATTATCTAACCCAAGCTGATGACCTCCAAATATTTCCTAAATAAATTTTCTTATTTTCGAAGCACTAGCGCTAGACCAACTTATCTTATACCAAGCTGGTCACTTACGATTTATCGGGTTTTTTACTGAAGTAATAAAATTGCATTGCCCATTACTATTGCCTTGAAAAATAGCAAGAAAAAAAGCAATTGGGTTTAACAAGGGGAATCGTGCAGGTCATTTGACATAACACCGCAACTTATCCACGTACCAAAGAGTTGGGTTACAATTTACACGTACTTTAAAACGAAGCGCTGTAGGGTATCATCCTATTAAAAACACAAGTTTGGAAAAAGTAATTAATTTAAAAAAAAGGTTAGTAAATTTCGTAACTTTTCGCTCAAATTAAAAGTTTTTTCAGGTAGATTTAAATTACATATTGCATTTAAATTGTTGAAGTTATCTACCCATCCCTTAGATTAGAGTTTCCGTAAGTGTGGGTCGCGACCCCCTAAGGGTCGCGGTGAAGTACTAGGCGGGTCGGGGATGTCCTCCAAAATAAGAAAAGAATCGCGACGTAGACGTAAACAAAGATATCGCGATGCACCTACAATGTGCAGTCGATTCTTTATAATTTATTTTTATTGTAAATGGTAGTCTGACAGAAGAACTACTAGTTACTAGTGGGGCAGATCGCAATTAAAATAACTGTTGAATTTAATTTTTAATTTATTTAATTTAAACTTAACAGTAAGGTAAACTAAAATTTGAGAAACAATCAGTTACTTGTAATTTAGTTAGGCTATTTTGGTTTGAGTAATGAGTAGGGGGAGGCAGGCCCGTATCCAGAAATTCGTTTCGGGGGGGGGCCCAAGGACGAAAATCATTCAAAAATGTGGACTTATTTTAATTAATCCAGAGCAAAGCGAATCACACATTAAAACTTAAATCATTATGTGACGTTTAACCTATTATTATTTATAGTGCAATAAAAAGATGCAGTACAAGGTGTACAATAAACAAAAAATTTTCAAATTTCGGGATTTCGGGGGGGGGGGGGGCCCGGGACCCCCGGGCCCCCCCCTGGATACGTGCTTGGGTGGAGGGTCCCGCTTTAGATAAGTTAGGGAAACACTGCCTTAGATTAAAGGAGACATTTTTTTAAAAATATACTGAAATCACTGCTATGTTATATTTATAACGATGCGAGTTTTCCATGTGGTTGTGCAAAATTTATGTTCCTTTCTTGAGTGACTAAAAGGGAGATGTGTTTTATGACAGAAAAAAACATCGAAATTTTAAAATTCAATTCAAAATCATGTTTCTCTTTTATTTCTTCAAAAAGTGGTTTAAAAAACGTAGCACATAAAAGTTCTAAACGTCGATAATTTTGCCTAAAACCAATCCGAATTCAAGGAAAGAACAATGACATATCTATTTTGGTTGCAGTCACAAAAAAATTGTTGATATAGTTCTTCTGCTTAGGATAACTTAATGGCTTAATAAAATAACTGGTTGTAAACACTGTCTTAAAACGTGTATAATATATATTTAAAGGTTAGTCAATACTTCGTCAATTTGCTTAAAACGAAGACACTGCAAAGCTGTGCATATCAAGAAAACACTCTTTCTATTAAATTTTGCCAATATGTGATAAAATTGTAAATAGGTGATAAAAAAAATTATGAAGTAAGATAGTTCTATTCTTAAAGCTAAAAGTTAGTTTTCTAACTGCTTACTGCTCTTACTAATTAGGAATAAAGAATCAAATTTTAGATCATAAGGGGAACATTATAAAAATAGTATGTATTAAGTAATTATCAAGAGTTGCTTTGAATGTTGAAGTGAAATGTATAAGATTATGAAGAAATGCCCATTGTATAGCAATATAATATGTTCTTCCGGAAGAAAAGCGACACAAAAGTCAAACACCGTAAGTTGTTATAGTAATACCTACCTATACCTAGTATTAAAGTTAACGATTGATTTTGATTCCAATTTTTATTTCATTACAATAAGTCGTTTAATTTCTGGGGTAGATTTTTTTCTTTTAATATTTATGGTGCTATTCTACAACTCATTTTTTTGAAAATAAGAGCGATATAAGACCATGACCTTGGCATATTACATCCAATTTAAAACACTCTGTACCTACCTTAAAAAGCGCTGTAAATATTTTTTACATCCACTATAAATGTGATTTGAGCCTGATTTGAGCGACATAAGGTTTGTTCCAACACCCAATCTTCGTACCGTCCCAGAACCGTTACGAAACTGTTGGGATCAATTTTGTGCGCCGGCGTTAACTTTGCATGGTTTCGTAACGGTACAAAAATAGACATGCGTTGAAACGGTTTTTGAACCTATATGTAAATGCTGCGTGGTAGCTTGGCGAAACCAACCTTACTTTTAAATGTAAACAAATTGCCAGGATATCCTTAAGACAGGAACCAAGAAGTTCTGACTGTAGCTTTGACAGCCCCAAACCACGTACTAAATCCTTTAACTCACTTTGAACAATCAAATGTGGTTCGCCGGAAGTGGGACCTGGAGTAAAAATGGGATTGGTACACTATTCTTCGGAGCTGCCTGATGATGTGTTATTATCTCCCAAAACAATATCTTGCCGATCTAAAGGTGCAGCCGGTACTGGTCAGTCTGTATTGTGAGGAACAGGTCTTATGGCAAAAGGCATATTCGGATTCTTCGGACCTTCAGTCTTTGTCATGCAAAAATAGCAATCGTTAATTTTTGGCGGGTTACTCTGACCATACCATTAGAATTGCAAATGACATACTTTTCCCCTTCCTTTTAATCCACTGCATCAATGAGACGCTACAGCTGACACAGCACACACGGGGAGCCCACTGCTTGTCTTGATCTCCGATTAAAACATGAAAATACATGTAAAGGGTGTCCCAAAATGAACGCACATTTTTATTTGTTAACAAAACACATTTATTTCTTGAAATACGTCAAAACTTCACTGGAATTAGAAAGAATACATATCACGATTAAGTGTGAAACACAATATCCGACGAATGTCCACCGCGGCTTTGCTGGCAGGCCCTTAATTGCCCTTATTACGAAATTATTAATAACATTTTCACATATTTGTGGACGAATTTCATCAATGACGCGTCGAATTTCGTTCTTCAAGTCAGGAATTGCGACTGGTTTATTGGCATAAACACGAGATTTAAGAAAATCCCAGAGAAAGAAACGGTGTTATATCGCAGGATCGTGGTGGCCAATTCTGATCACCATTGCGAGATATATATGACACGACCAGGAAATTTCAATCGTAACGAGTCCATTGTTTCACGCGCAGTGTGACAGGTCGCTCCGTCCTGTTGAAACTATAAGTTTTCCACATTAATATAATATGGTCTAATTCAGCCCACAGAAACTCTTCTAACATTGCACGATAACGTTCGTCATTCACAGTTAGTGCAGTTCGAGCCTCGTGTTCAAAGAAGTATGGCCCAATTATTCCGCCGAACCAGAAACCGCACCAAACGGTGACTCGTAGAAGATGCATTGCTTTTTCGTGAATAACACGAGGATTCTCTTCCACCGAAATTCGATAATTCTGCTTACTGACGTATCCATTTATTTGAAAATGTGCCTCATCACTAAACAGGATTTTCTTCGAAAAATCTCCGTCATTTGCCCGTTTTCCAGAATCCAATTAATAAATTCACGGCGCAACCCATGATCTGCTGGCTTCAATTCTTGGGTCAATTGGATTTTATATAGGCATGCAAATGCAAATGTTTTGTAAGAATTCGCTGCATACTGGTTTTGGTAATGTTCACTTGCTGTAACCGACGGCGAATCGTCGTGTCTGGATTCTAACCAACACTTTCCGACACTGCTGCAATATTTTCAATAGATCGAGCAGTACGCGGCCGCCCTGTTGATTTTATGTTTCCAACTGAACCACTTTGCTCAAATTTCTTGATCAATCTTTGCACTGTCGTATGTTTTGGTGCATTTCTTCCAAAAACGGCTCGCACTCTACGAGCTGTTTTCTTCATAACATTCTCCACATTTATAATACGTTTTCACGATAACAACGCGCTGTTCTACTATTAATTACAATAAATTACATGACAGCTATCAAATTTTCAGAAGCCTAGCTACTATGACAAAAACGAAAATGCCACGATATTTAAAATGTGCGTTGATTTTTGGACACCCTTTATTAGGCTTTTTCACATTTTCAAAAAACGGTCTGGCTTGTGACTTCACCAGAAATTCTCCACAAATATAATAAAACTTGTCAGCGGATATTTTGCGACTGCGGTGCGTTCCACTTGACATTTTCGTCGTTGAAAAAGCTTTCTTAACACAGAATCACTCAATTCTCTCTTGAGGAAACTTTAAAAGAAATTGTGCAATATTCGTTTGTGTACCTACTATTCATTACCTAGGGCTAAATTTACAAAATCTGCTGTTTTCTTTTTAGAAACAACATCGATTTGAACGAATCTTTAGGGACCAACAGAACGCACTTTAAATTGCAAAATGCCAAATTATTAAAATTTACAGACTGCTTAAACTTTTATGTTTACCAAATTATTAAACAGTAGTTACCAGTACATGTTTAGCTGAGACAACAATACAATTCATGTAAAAGATTTGGCATACAGGCATCTTTTACTTAAATAATTAGGTAATTTCAAGAAGCGGCTGTAGGATATCATTTGGGACATATTTGAGCCAGACCAGCAGATCCATATTGAAATGTTAAATCGGCCTTTACTGAATACTTAGGTAAAATTCTAAGAACAGTTGAAAAGCAAACAATGAGGGATTTTACAAGAAATGGAGCAGCAGTTTAAGGCTTTCCGAAATTTTAAAAATTTTCGTTAATTTAAATGAATGATTAAATAATTAATTCAAGGTTCAGTAACTTTCTTCGTGTTTGAAAGTTAATCAGTCATGGTACAAAGTTTGCTTTAAGTAGCAATGTATTTTGGCAAGTTACATCTGGCGTTACAAAATAGGAAACTTTTAGTCCACTGTAGGTTTGGTACTTACATTCAGCTATAACTTTATAGCGATGTACTATTTACTAAGTTACTAAGTTACAGAATAGCACCAATAGTCAAAATCGCCAAAATTTGACTCAAGTCACAATTCCAAAAATGCTAATGACTTTACTTTTTTTTTATTTGATTTGATATTCATATTTAAATGTAATACGGTACAGTGTTTCATCACTGCTTTTGTGCCAATAAAAGTAATTGTCAAAGATATTTAAGGTCAAAATAGTATAGGAACACTCCGACACTAATTTACTTGCGTATTTATAAAATTATTTTGTATCATACTGTGTGGGTGTGGCCAAATTTAAATAATTTTTAATGAAACGTCCTTAATATATTTTTTGGGCTTCTCGATTCGACTTACTTTCTAAGCATGTTTCGTATACAGGGTGAAGCATCAATCCACGCAACATAGAAAATTCTTTGCAAATTTAAAGGTGGTCAAACACTGGCTTCCCTGGGTTTGTTGAAAAAAGAGCTGCATCCAATGAACAAACTTTAGCTCACTAGTTCTTTTAACAATGACATTTTACATAAATAATCTACATATAAACATAACAATCGAAAATATCCAGATCATTTGGAAACAAAAGAAGGAGTATACCTACCTGGGACTAGTATACGACAAAACACAAAAACAAAACTCCACGCAATTGAGAACAAAACACCAAGGACAATTACCAGAACCCTATGGTATAACCCGATAATAATAATAGAAATTGCTGATATTGGTCACCGTATAAATTCACATGTCTCTTCATATTTTTGAAAGCGTTGACCAGCATCTCTGGAGGAATGTTACGACATTATTGGATAATCCTTTCTTGTAACTATTCTATATTTTTAACTGGTGTTTAAAAAAAGTGTTCTTCAAATAAGGAAAAATGAAGTAATCGAACCGTCGAACAAGGTGATCTGGGTGGAAATTTAATGTCTATTCGAAAAAATGTTGAAAATAACCAAAACGTAGTTCATCGTTAAGTAATTGCTCCACAAACAGCCTACCACACGCCAATTTTTTGAGAGTGCAATGTGGAAATATTGCGATTTTCACTACTCCACATGCGTGTATTCTATGGATTCACATAACCGGTGAGGTGGAACCAGGCTTCATAAAAAAAAAATGTCAGGTTTAATAAACCATTTCTTTCCAATAAATATTGGATAAACCACTGACAGTAATTCCAGCATCTTTCAAAATCTGCAGCTCGAATTTCTTGGAATACTTGCACTTTATGAGGAAACAAATTTAACTGATTTTTAAGAATAATAATAATAATAATAATAATAATCTTCTTTATTTCTAATCATGTTAAACACAAAATGAAATTACGTCATAAAAAAAAAAAACAAGTTTACAAATCTGGACAGAAGTTCCCCAAGCTATACGGTTCTAAATCTATTAGCAACTTTCTAATTTTACTTTTAAATGTTTTCTCCGAATTAGTACATTTTAAGCAATCTGGGAGCATGTTAAAAAATTTTATACACATATGCTGGGAGATTTTTCAGTCAATGAAAGTTGATGCGCTACATAGTCAACATCCAAAGTTCTAGTGTTATACTCATGTTTTGGTGTTACGTCAAAAAAGTTTTTATTTTTAAAGAAAAACATTAAACATTCATATATGTAAACAGCATGTAAAGTCATTATACCGAAACCCTTAAACACGGATCTACAACTTTGCAAATATGTCATTCCTTTAATGATCCGAATTAACCTTTTTTGAACTATAAAAACACGCTGGATCATACTGTCCCTTCCCCAGAATATGATCCCATATCTAAGGACTGATTCAAAATTTGCGTAATACAAAATTTTTAGCGAGTTTTCATTCATATATTTGCTAACGACTCTAATACCGTAACAAATTGAGTTTAGCTTTTTCGTTAATTTATTAATGTGACATGACCAATCAAGGTGTTCTTCTACCTGAATACCCAAACATTTTGCATTATTTATTATGCTAATTTTCTTCTTGCCAAACTCTAAGAACAAGGGCCTCACAATTTTTGATTGTTTTGTCCTAAATAATAGTACATTTGTTTTATCTTCATTTAAAATGAGTTTATTCTCCATAAACCAGTTTGTAACTAAATTAAAAAATCTCCCAGCCTCTGTAACCAAATCTTGAAATTGTTTACTTCCAATAATTAAATTTCTATCGTCCGCATACTTTACAATATGTTCGCGAGATGAATTCAGTAACAGATATAAGTCATTAACGAACAATATGAAAAGAGTCGGACCCAATATACTGCCTTGTGCTATTCCTATATTATTTGCTAACGTTTTTGATCTACCATTTTGTCCTTCTTTTGTTACGGTTACAATTTGTTTTTTCTTGTTTATATACCGGGTGTTGCATCGTCGAGCGGGACATAGGAAATCCCATGTAATTTTAAATGGGGTCAATTATTGGCTTCCCTAATTATTTTAGAGAAAAATTATATTTAGGTTTATTAAAGAGCACTAAAACCCACATTCAAAAGAATAACTCTAGATATTTTTGATGAGCCCGTTTACGGGTTATCGCCGATTTCTTTTTAACTATTTCTCCTTTTTATGGCCCCGTATTTGCGGGCACCAGTCAAGGTAAAAGATGACTGTCAAATAAAGTTGTCATTTTGAAATGTGTGCTTTATTGTTATTAAAACTCGTACATCGAAAATATTAAAGGTGTATTTATGAGTACAAATTAATCTGAATAAAACTAAAATAAAGTATCCAATTACAAGGTTAATTATGACATTTTACATATTTCAATATTTTACTACTTAATAGGTATATAATAATTCTTGCATCTCTTCTTTGTTTCTGCCTTTCTTCACATCTGCAGTTATTTATTACAGTGCCTTTTGTCTTAAATTTCTTGATAGTCCTTTCGACTGTAGATTTTGCAGGTATCGGTCTATTCGGATACAGAGCAGCAAACATGTCTGACACATTTTGATAACTATTTCCTTGATAATACCATTTAATCATCAATATTTTTTCTTCAGAAGTGTAATTCATGGCTAATATTTTCGATGTACGAGTTTTTATAACAATAAAGCACACATTTCAAAATGACAACTTTATTTGACAGTAAACTTTTACCTTGACTGGTGGCCGCAAATACGGGGCTATAAAAAGGAGAAATAGTTAAAAAGAAATCGGCGATAACCCGTAAACGGGCTCATCAAAAATATCTAAAGTTATTCTTTTGAATGTGGGTTTTAGTGCTCTTTAATAAACCTAAATAGAATTTTTCTCTAAAATAATTAGGGAAGCCAATAATTGACCCCATTTAAAATTACATGGGATTTCCTATGTCCCGCTCGACGATGCAACACCCGGTATGATATTAGCCATATTTTTACATTTCCTCTTATGCCATACTTTTCCAACTTATGCACAAGCAGTTCTCTATCTAGACAATCATAGGCATTAGACAAGTCTAAAAGCATCCCAAGGGCTTATTCGCCATTCTCCAGATGTTGTAGGATTTTTTGAATAAAATCAAATATGGCCGTTTGAGTGGATTTTCCTTTTAGAAATCCGTGTTGACACGTACTAAATAAATTATAGTTCTTTAGGAATGATATTACGTTATTAGTCTTGTGCTTCTGACTCAAATATTTTTAAAAAACCTGGTAACAAACTTATGGGCCTATAATTGTCTAGTATTTCGGGGTCACCTTTTTATATAAAGGTTTGACGAGGGCAATCTTTAAACTTTCAGGGAACACTTCAAAGACAAAAGAATTATTTATTTTATTCCTGCGACAGGAGTGCCCAAAGTGTCACATAGACTCGATGCCCCTCTCCTGATCGATCTATAAGTACTCCCCAAGAGTCCCCTAAGCTCCAGGCCTCTCCGACTCCCGTCCTTTGGAGGCAGAGCCACGTAAAGCCCCTCAGGCACACCCCGTGAGAGCCCCCATCGACAGTGCCGGACTGGTCCGCACCCCCTGGAGACATGCTGAGTTTTCCCCGAGCTTCCTGGTAAATTTTATAACGAAGTATTAATAAAGACCTGTATTGTTTTTTAGCCAAAGCATTTTCACTCACGCCCCGTTAGGGAAACAACCCCCAGTTGTGACATTATATAGCTCAGAATGTTTTGCAATTCACTAGCTGCTATTTTTACGATGCTTGTCGGAATTTCATCAATGCCGCTACTGTTTTTGTTTTTTATTTTCCGTGCTATTTCACAAATTTCTTCCGGTATAACAGGTTTCAGAAACATAGACCTTATACTTTCACTAATTCTACAAGTAAAGGGAATTTTAATTAACTTACTCAATAGATCAGTGACTATTGAAAGCAAAAAGTTATTGTACTTGTTAGCAATGTGCTCAGGCTCTCCTGTCTAGTCCTGCATGTCCTGTATTTTGCATTGTTTCACGAACATTTGCAACAAGTTCTTTTGTCCTTAAGGATGGTCTTCCAGCCCCTTTTTTATGTTGTATAGAACCCATTTCCCTAAACAGGACCATGGTTCTTCTCAGGCAATAATAAAATTCCCAGCAGTAAAAGCGACGTTAGAAAATTTTTCGCGGAAATCGTCCATGCATTATATTGCCACTCACCATTTGCTCTAACCCCGTATAGAAAATACGTTTCAACAATGCATTTTTTTGTGCTGTTCCATAAAACCCATTGCCTGAATTATTCAAGAAATTGGATAAATTACCGATGAATCAAATTACTTGTAACAACTGTTAAAGATGGCGGAATAACTGATTGATTGATAATGCTGTTATTTACTTACACCCAACATGTATTAAGCTCTACCGCTAAGCAGTACGGCCTTAGATGCAAAGCACACTTTGATGATAATAATGTGTGCACCTCGTAGGAAAATCATTTTCTCTACAGTATATATAATATACTATTTTTAAACTGCAAATAAGTTTTAGCAGTGAGCTAACTGGTTGACCGAAAAGGGCTAAATTGTCCTTTGGTTGCAGCTCTTAGTAGTCTTCAAAAAATCTTAGTAAAATTTGTTTCATAAGTAGGGTTGCCAATATTTGACCACTTCAAAAATTTCATGGGAATTCCTATATATATCTCGCTCGACGACAAATATGCATTTTAATCAATTTTGCCGGAAATTGTACGAAGGAACACTCCAAAATAGGCCATAATATAATTTCATTATTCTTTTAAAGGCCAATATAGGGAATATATTGTAAATATATAAAGTGAGTATATAAAGACAGTTAAGACATACAAATATAAAAATTCTACAAGGATTATTACCGAATAAGAGTTTTATATACCTAATGGACAATCAATGTGATGGTTGTGAAAGTAAATGTACATAACAAAACATGTAAGCATTGTATTCTAAATAAAAAATATTTGTGTAAAAGTTAACATGAATATTTTATAGATTGTAAAAATGATAAATACTAAAATTACAGAACAAATTTCACTATATTTTATAATATATCATTCACCTAATAATTATTATAATTTTTCGACTAAAATATTAGTGGCATTAGAGTATTTCAGTTTTATCGACATATCAATATTGAAAATATAGGGTGTTCCAACCTTTCTCAACTAGCCTATTGCTATGAAAAAGTGCCCAATAGAAAAAACTGACAATATACAGGGTGTTTATCAAACATACGGAAACAAAGCGACTTTTCAAATCATCAAAAGACCAAATACTCTTAGAATAGTCTAGGGAATAACTCCTTCAATGTTTGCCGTTTGTCTAATAAACACCCTGCATACTACTCTTGGTACATATTGGCACCTGAAATAAAGAAAGCACATTCTGTCAGGTGATTCTTGATCCATCTTTATTGCTTTATGATAATGGAAACAAACAAGAAGCAATTCCATTGCAATGCTCATTAGCTTTCAGTTATCGAATTGGTTTAAAAGGGCTCTAAATCTTTAATTTCATTACCTACCAATATGTATAATATAATAAGCTTTGGCCTAAGTCATCAATGTGACATTTGTAAATAAATTTTGACATGGTTCCTTTTAGTTTAGTTTTTTGTATTAGAGTAGCGCTAAAGAACTAACAGTGACATATAATAAGTATAATATTAAAATAGCTGTACCTAAGTGCTTGTAAAGTGTAATAAAATGTCCAACTGTATTGTTTTAAATGTATTCATAAGTTATATAATAAGTACACTAAATGTACACCTTAATTTTGTTTATAAATTATGGTGTAGTCTAAGATTAAACAGATAAGTTATTTCCTGTGAGGTTTAACCAAAGTTGTAAATGATATTTTGTGTCCTATGTTGGACCAGTAAACGTGAAAAATGTATAATGCTGTTTATGAAAAATAAAAATACTATCTTTAAAATGGTTTCGAATTTTTCTTTCATTTTATTTTTAAATTTACTAGTAAATCAAAAAAAAAAATGACTGTTGTACAAATGTTTAGGCTTATTAAGTCCCGTCGTTACGTAACTTTAATAGTATATTATTAACCAAGGTTTAGACAGCCATCATTATTGCCCGAGCGGCGAGTTTAAATCACGAGGAGCGAAGCGACGAGGGTTTTAAGACGCGAGGGCTATAATAAGCTGTCTAAACCGTGGTTAATATAATATTATTTTTTCCACTACTACGAACTTTTATATGACCTTTATCTTAATAGTATTAATAATTATAAAAAATTATAGGTAGGTATAAGTATATTTTTTAATCAAGTTACCTGCGCTTTGGAATTGGCAAAATATTTTGTTGTTTTGTCAGGTGGCTTTGTCAATGTCAATTTGTGTTCATTTGTGTCATCAGATTTCACGAGTTTTGCGTTTTTTTTTTAAATGAGCGAAGAAAATGTTAGTGATAATATTATGTGTACACCTCCCGAATTAAGGATGGAAGCAGAAAAAATGTTGATTGTATCGATATTTTACAATATCAAGTAATCTAATATGTATTGATAATTATCTGGTTGCCTAACCGCAATGAATTGATGTTGTAGAATTAAAAAATCAAGTTACCTGCGTTCAAACAAAATTCGGTTAAGGTCAAAGATCGGTCAATAATGGATTTCAATGGCTTATTATTGACCATGGTCAATAATGACTTATAAGGTAGAGAAAAACCAATAATGGCGATGTTATAGGTTAGTGGAAAAACAATATTTTTCGCTATAAAAAATGCAATTGAGTTTTATTCTTGCTTAGCCCTCCTAATAAAGATATCGTGCCCCAAAGACGTTAAAATTTTTGTTTATAACATTTAAGCAACCCGGTATCTTTTAATAAAATTTTGTAACTTTGTACAGGAACATTTTTTTAAGTGTCTCACCCGATTGGCGATTTTCCTGCTGACTATAATAAAAAACAAATTACATATTTCTCAATGATTTTCGATAAGGAAGCCGAATTTAATGTCAAAAAATACATAGATTTACAAATTGAGAGACGATGAGACGCCATTTTGAATTTTCTTAAATGGCAACCCCCATAAATAACCACACGATTGAATTGCATTTGGCGATCCGATTTTAAAACTAGTTGTTGATACTTATTTTCAGCCGTTTCGGAAATACGGGGTTCCTAATTTGCCTCCATCGATTTTGTCTTTTAAGTGTCTCACCCCTTTAATAAATAGACCTTCTAAGCTGAACACCCTAATTTTTTTCACAGTGACATAACTTTCCGTGAGCAAGCGATCTGCGCTATAGTCAAATCCGACAGATGTCAAAAAGTGACAGATAAGACGCCATTTTAAATTTTTTTAAAATGGCAACCCTCATAAATAACCACACGATTGAAATGCATTTGGCGATTCGGCTCTAAAACCATATAGTTGTTGATATTTATTTTCAGCCGTTTCGGAAATACGGGGGTTCATAATTTCCGAAACGGCTGAAAATAAGTATCATTAACTATATAGTTTTAGAATCGGCCATTTAAGAAAATTCAAAATGGCGTCTCATCATGCCGAATTTGTAAATCTATTTCTTGACATTAAATTCAGCAGGAAAATCGCCAATCGGGTGAGACACTTAAAAAAATGTCCCTGTACCTACAGCCCATATAAACACTCATCCTAGAATCATTCTTGAACATAGCCAGGAACAGACTTGGCACCTAGGGTAAAATTTTGATAGGTGTCGTTGTTGAAAAACTAAAAAATACTTTTTTAAATTCTTTGGGCATTTCTCCTCAAAAAAGTTACTCTTCATTTGTTTAAAAAAACAAACAAGTTCGAGATAATCAAATTCTTATAAAATCTATCTAATATCAGCAGTAATTTTAATCACATTATTGCCGAGTTTTGCTATTCACCCCCCGAAGGTATAGGACACCACGACCCTAAGTTGTGACAATATGTTAACGCGGACGCCACTTGTAGAACTAGACCAAATCTTTTTATGAAAAAAATATGTTTTATGTCTAGTTAGAACTTACTAAAATTCAAAATAGCATCAAAAGCGCTCTCAAATGTATTAAGGAAAAACCGTTTTTAGTTCAAATTTTCAACATCCTGTATCTCAAAAATAAAGCGGTTGCGGACCTATGTTTATATGAACTTTCTGTCTTAAAATTTAGTAAATAATTTCACCCTTGAGTTTAGTCATACTTAGTTAACACCCTGTATAATAGTCTCTTTACGAATTGGTTATACTTTATCCAAAGTCAGTCTGATAACATAAAAATGCTTCTAACGGGCTTCAAAGGGACCGGTATCATAATCGGGGTTGTCAGATCCTTTTTTAAAAATTCTTTAAGTTTTTATTATTAAAAATGTTCTTTTCCATTGATAGCCAGTAACTCTCTTTGAAGGCTAGTTTGCAAATGTACTTTGAACCAAGAAATTTTCAATGTCAAATTTATGAATATTATAATAATTTTTTTAATAGGTACTTCAGAAAAATTATTTATATAAAAATAATTGAAATTAAAATAGAAAGGACTTTTACTGTTGTTAAACAAAGAAATAAAAAATTAACAAACTCTTATGTTCCTCCTACACTTACGAAAACTTTGTAGAACTGGCAATATCCTGGAGACAGAACGTCGAGGCCCACTCGCAATTTTAAAGAGCCAACTATTTTGTCCGAGTGGGACAATTAATATAGCAGCATATAAATACAAATTTATATGCTGTAGACAAGAACAGCAAATAGTTTAAGGATCTGTCAATAGAGTTATCACTTATCAGCTTTAAAATCAGTTGATGTTTAATGTGTGCGATATTGTGAATCGAACAGTGGCGTGACTGGTTGAATCGATTTACTGTAATTTACATATTATTTTATTTTCTGCTATAACCGTGTGGTTTTGGACAAGGAAGTTTTTACTTGGTACCTATATTTTATTATATCAGTATGACTTTTGGCGACCATTTGGAAAAGAAGGTTAAGGTGAATTATCGCAGGAATATAATGAGTCGGTGCCAGAGTCGGCCATCGAAAGCGAAACAAGTCCGGAATTAAGAAACACAGATTTACATGTTCAATGTCAACGCAATTAAATTAAAAAATAAAAAAATTAAATACTTATGTAGGCGTGTTTAAAAAAAGAAAATGCGGGAAAAACTAAAAATGCGCTTTGTACAAGATTTAATAAATTACCATAACTTGCGTTTATGAGAATTTATAACGTAATTAAATTGGGAACTATAACCGATCATTCCATAAAGCGAAAACGAATAAATCAAATATTCAAAACGGTTGACAAGTGACCATTCCAGGATGCCGTCGGCGTCGCTGGGGGGCAAAGTTGACAAACAAGGTTATACTTTATGTCAAAGCCATGAAATATCATTACATATTTGACAACGGCCGTATGTGCTGGGGGGCAAAGTATCAAGTTTAGGTTATGTTTCATATTAAAATCATATGTTCTGGAATGGTCTATATACAGGGCCGACGAGAGGGGGGGCAGACGGGACAAATTCCCGGGGCCTGGAGGGGCCCGGGTGTGAATCGCGAATTGATCCGCATTAGAAATATACCTACTACAAGCACGGTAAAAAATATATTTAAATATATATTTTAAATTTAAATGAAAGGCAAAAAAAGTCGCATGCGGCACTATCTACTTGAAAAGCAAGCACTATCATCAAAATAGGGCGTGGCACCCAAAAATGTTTCGCCTGCGGCGCTATTTTTTCCCCCGCCTACGGCGCATACCTAGCAACACTGGAGGCTGTCCAGTCCCAGGGCCCGTGTCGGCTCTCGGCGGCCCTGTCTATACAGTGTCACCATTAAAGTCCGCACCATATGGAACTTTTTTTTATTAATGAGGTTAGTTAAAATTAAATTTGGGCAATCGTTTTTGCTTTAAATTAGACTAAAAATTATATAATCAAATGTCACCATCTGTCATTCGGTATCTGTCAAAAATTACATTTTAATCAAAAAATGCTGAAAAATGGCATTGTTTTACCGAATTTCAAAAAACTTTATTAGAAAAAGTTGTTTCTAGTACAATTCTTGGCCTAAATACAAAGTTTCAGTTTTCTAGCTCAAAGTCGATTTTTTTGCCATTTTTTCTAATTAACTTTTTTTTTATTTAATGTAAGTTCGCTTAATGGATATTAAACTATTTGCTTATACCATACTCAATATTTTATTTAGTTTGTATGAGCTTTTTTTTACTAGAATGCCATTTTTTTTCGAAATTTAAAATTAGAGGCAAAAAAATTTGACACAGGTGGTGCAAAGTTATCCTAATTTAAAAATTTTAACAGATAGACGTCAGATGTTTCGTTTTTCAAATGACAAATACATCTAAATATTTGATAAACATTTTATTTTATACTTAAAACTATCATTATTATTAAAAGGAACAAAAAGGAACTTTAATCATTTTAAATAGGTAACACAAAAGCAATATAAATTTCACATTTCAGTGTGACGTCCTTCTCGCTCTATACAAACACCCGTCCGTCTATAAACGTCTTTGACAGCATTTTGTAAAAAGCTTGGTCTTATATCGGCACAACACTGTATTATCGTTTGTTCCAAATGCTCGATATTTCTAAACGGTCGATTCTTATAAACTTTCTGCTTAAGATAACCCCACAGAAAAAAGTCTAGTGGGGTTATGTCAGGCGACCTGGGTGGCCAGTGACATTCTCTATCACGCCCTATAACTCTGTTTTGAAATAATTGGTTTATGCGTTCTTTCACTGCTACAGTTTGATGTATGGGTGCACCATCAAGCTGATACCATAAGTTATGTCTATGGTGTAAGGGCATGTTATCCAAAACTTCGGTAATCTCGTTATTAAGAAAATTCAGGTACCTTTCACCAGTTAAGTTTACTCTAAAGAAGTATGGTCCAATAAGCTCATGTTTCAAAATTCCACACCAAACATTGGTTTTAAAATGATACTGGTCGCGACATTCAATTGTGAAGTTAGGATTTTTTTGGGACCACCATCGGCAATTTTGTGAGCTCACGGTATCATTCGAAGAGAAAGTGGCTTCATTTGTCCATAATATCTTGTATGGAAAAAGAATATTCTCCTCATATTGTCCCTGATACCAAAACGAAAAATCAAGTCGGATATCAAAATCGCGTTCTTTTAATGTGTTTATAAACTTGGGTTTATATGCCCGAAATCGATTTTTCTGAAGAATTTTTCTAACGCTTTCCCTCTTGCACCCTGTTGAATCACTTATCTTGGTTACACTAGTTTGACCGTGGTCAATAACAGTTAAACAAACATCAAGTTGTGCTGCTTCATCGTATTTACTTGCCGCGTGAGGTTTCTTAAAACTATTTTGAACAGATCCAGTTTCTCTAAATTTTGACATTATTTTTGAAACAGTGCTATGCTGCAAATTTTTTTCTGGATGCCTTTCATTAAAAATGGCAGATACTAGGTGAGGCATATTCTCTCCACAAATTAAGACAATTTCTATTTTTTCTTGAATGGACAACATTGGTGATAACACTGAAAACTATAACTTGCGAAAATATTCAAATTTATGACATTTCTTTTATTTATTCGGCACTCTAATTCGTTTTTTTTTTTCCATAGCCTACTTATAAAATTCAAAATTGCCTTGATATTTTATTGTGGATAAAAAGAAAATGTGTCTAAATTTTGAACTAATCTGATATCTGGGAATTTTATTATAAGTTTTTTAAACTTCTTAGGTGTATGTACTATCAAAAAAATGGAATATCTGACGTCTATCTGTTAAAATTTTTAAATTAGGATAACTTTGCACCACCTGTGTCAAATTTTTTTGCCTCTAATTTTAAATTTCGAAAAAAAATGGCATTCTAGTAAAAAAAAGCTCATACAAACTAAATAAAATATTGAGTATGGTATAAGCAAATAGTTTAATATCCATTAAGCGAACTTACATTAAATAAAAAAAAAGTTAATTAGAAAAAATGGCAAAAAAATCAACTTTGAGCTAGAAAACTGAAACTTTGTATTTAGGCCAAGAATTGTACTAGAAACAACTTTTTCTAATAAAATTTTTTGAAATTCGGTAAAACAATGCCATTTTTCAGCATTTTTTGATTAAAATGTAATTTTTGACAGATACCGAATGACAGATGGTGACATTTGATTATATAATTTGTAGTCTAATTTGAAGCAAAAACCATTGCCCAAATTTAATTTTAACTAACCTCATTAATTAAAAAAAGTTCCATATGGTGCGGACTTTAATGGTGACACTGTATATACTACAAGGAATTTCATTCGGCGAACTATTTACAAGTTTTACAAAGATAATAGTGCCAACTTTAGAACTGGTTCGTG
Organism: Polydrusus tereticollis; assembly: GCA_963920685.1. Taxonomy (NCBI): domain Eukaryota; kingdom Metazoa; phylum Arthropoda; class Insecta; order Coleoptera; family Curculionidae; genus Polydrusus; species Polydrusus tereticollis. Next base: position 79,310,946 of record OY987329.1, on the reverse strand, counting down.
ATAAATTGCGAGGTTGCCCTGATTATAATTACCAATCTTTAGAAACATTGCATGTTTCTTTTGTTAAGTTGTAGCTTGAAACATAAAAAATTAGATAATCGAATGGTTATAATGGAATCTCGGCGTATCATTGAATTACGACAGGACTGTTTGCGCACAATAGGAGTACCATGAATCCGACAAAAGTGTTATTTATTTAGACCAAACCTGGCTTGATACTCCTGATGCTGTTAAGTATGGTTGAGTAGACAGTACAAAAAATTGTATTTTAAATACACCGTGTTCCAGAGGAAAACGCGTTATTATTCTTCATTCCGGAAGTAAAGATGGCTTTGTACCTAGTACGTTGCTATTGTCAGCAAAAAATATCAATCAATCTTTCGCCGATTATCATGAAGATATGACCGCAGATTTGTATGAAAATGGTTTACCGATCAACTTTCACCCAACATTCCACCGAATTCCGTAATTGTTATGGGCAATGCATCGTATCATTCGCGAATATTATATAAAATACCAAACATCAACACTAAAAAAGGAATTAAGATTATCAAAAATAGAAAATTTAAGTTCTGACGATTCCAGTCATTAAATTGTTTATGAATTTTAAATTAATTATGTTCGTTTAGCACGCATCTTAAAAACTTGTTATATTACAGAACGTTTATTGTGATTCTGATGCGATCAATTTGTTGTTAAAATGTATATACCTAGTGAATTCTAACTACTATACTATTTCAACTAACCTAATACCTGACCATATCCTTTCCTGGCAAGGACAACTCATACAGCCTTGCGAAAGATAATGTTAAAAATATTAAATGAATGTGTTCTCTGCAGGCGAAGTAACGGGTACAAACCCCTTATCGATATGAACTATAATGAACAAGCTGTAATACATACTATTTTATCATATTAAAAATTTGGTAGAAGCGACGCCTATGGTCAGGAGTTTAATGCTTTTTTAGGTCATCAAATTAGGCTTGGAAAAACTATACCAGGATACACTAGTTGTCTAGGTGGCAGAGTCTTCATGACAACGATTCCTATGGATACGGCGTCTATGTACCCTTGTATAGTATCCTTAGTAGTTATCTCGCAGTTAAAGTTAACATGACCTTGATAATTTAGACCTTAGACGATTAATGTGTTTGGCAAAATTTAGTATGTTTAACAAAATGAATGACCGGGTGAGGGCTGATATTGATGTTGTTTAAGGGAGTTGATAAAAATAAAGAGGAAAATAATTGTAATGTGTATAAAAATTATTATTATTATTACCATGTGGAATGTGGATCAGGGCCGTAACTAGGTGATATTCTACTATAGGTAAGGTTTCTTTTTTACGCTCCCTAGAGAAATGCGCTGTAGTAGGGAGGGGAAATACTTTAACATTTTTTAAAGAACACGCGAAATTTATATGTATACCTTTTTTTACTTTTTATTAAATAAGTTATAAGTTTATTAATATTCTTTGGTTTAAAAAAAATTTTTTTATCAGTTAAATACTAACCTTACTTAATAATAAGAGAAGATTATATACGTATTGTAAAACTAAAAAAATAAAATGAAGTAAAAAATGGAAATATTGGAAATGTGTAGGTATAAATAAAATACTTACAAATAGACTCTACGCTCTACTTAAATATTTGATTAGGAAGATAATTTTGCAAACAATATTTTCTGGCTTTTTGTGTTGCGAAATCTGATATATATTAATTTATCAAAATAAATGGATTCTGCAATAAGCTTTTCTATGGATAACATGGGAGTATTAGATAATCTTTCTTGGGACATGGTCGATCTTAAATAATTTTTAAGTTTCAATTTTAAAAAAAGATCTTTCACAAGAAGCACTGGTGACGGGAATTGTAAGAAAAATTTGTAATGCTGTAGCAAAATTGGGATACTCTGCCAGTAGCTCAAATTTATGAAGGTTTTGGTACATTTCCAATGCAGATTGACACTGGAAATCAAAAAGTTCCGGCGCTTGAAATTTAAAACTTTCTGCTTCCTGAATAAATTCGTTACAATTGAAGTCGTTTGGATATTTAGCGCACAAATCTTTAATGAATTTTTCAGTATCAGAAAGACTCATTTTGGAAAGAATATTGCTCCATTAAGAAAACTGAAATCACTGCAAATCTCATGTAAACCTTTATTTCTGTTACGTAACTGCGTTATTATTGAATCGATGACTTGAAATAATAGTTGTTTTTGTTTTGTTTTTGGGTCTAAATAAAAGTCATTAGCAAGCTCACTGCTCTTTTTTTTTAATTTTTCTTCTTCGAACTTCCGTGTATTCAGTTGAAATATCGCAATTTTGATAAATCTGCAAAGCATTTTTTTCAGATTTTTCAAAATAACCCTCTCTATTTCCTTTGATTTCTTCAAATAACCCTTTACTGTGTTTGCATGCTGTATCTAATGTTACTTCCTTTTCTGAAGTAAAAGATTTACTTCATTAATTTTATCTACTAAAGATGACCAAAAAACTAAAAGAATTTGAGAGTCGAAATTTTTAAGATTTTTTTGAAAATTTTTTGCCCCAATTACTCTGTTTCACCAGAATATATTGAAACATCAGTCATCTCTTCTAAAAGATCCAAAACCAATTTAAATTGAGTGATAAGTGCGTTCAACGCTAATGCTTTGGATGACCACCTTGTGTCGCTAAAGCCTTATTTTAAAGTAACATTTATTGTATTTTTTAATTTACTCCAGCGTACCGTGGACTGCGCAAAAAAATTAAATAAATATTGAATAATTCCAAAAAAGGTTATTATTTCGGGACTAACTGAAGCACTGTGTATTGCCACAAAATTTAAACTATGTGCAGAGCATGGGACAAATCTTGCAGTAGGATTTTCTTGCAATATACTAGCTTGTACGCCTTGATATTGAGCTGCCATCTGCCATCTATTCTAATAGAAGTTTTTATATTTTGGCCAGATGGATCTATTCTAATAAACATTTTTATATTTATCATTATTCAGAATAATTTTATTTATGATTTTTGCCCCCTTTGTGGCTTGCGCCCATAGGCACGGGCCTTCTCTGCCTAGACCTAGTTACGGCCCTGATGTGGATATGGATCTTTTGTTTTGTCTTATATAAAGATTGTCATTATGTAAACGACGAGAATGCAAATAGGTACTAAAAAAATGGTAAAAACTTGGTAGTGGTTGGTGACTTCAATATCCCAATTTTTCGCATGATACAACATATCAGTGACCCAAAATGTGACTTAGCAAGTAACTTTATGGATTTGATTTCGTTTAGGCAGTACAATGATATTGAAAAACACAAACTTAAAATAAGATAAGTTCGTGTATAGAGTTGTCCCTTAGCCTCTCCGCCAGACCCAATCCTTGGACGCGTTTCGCCGTTTACGGCTCCTCAGCAAGGCTACCGGTCTGACAGGAAGGTAAGGGACCTCAAAGTGCTTTAACACAGAAATGCAAGTGTGGGGGTTTATATTAAAATATAAATTGTTCTTTATATAAATGAAATTTTTATATCATTCAAAAATAATAAAACATTCTTGTCAGTTGTAATCATTTTTTTTTAACTTCCGTTTCCTCAGTTACAGTTACATTCACTGTCAAAGGTAACAATCATAAAATACCAAACGACGTAAAATAAAACAAAATAAAATCAGTGTAAGCAAGTACACCACAAATACTCCCCCCTCCAATAAACATCCGAAAATTAGTAAAAAAAAAAATAAACTAAGTATCCAATGAATTTATTGTAAAACTGACTTTTTTTTTATTTTTCTGAGAACAAGGTATTTCGTCGTGTTCTATTAAAAGAAAAGCTGGTTTAACCCTGTCAATGCTAACAACTACTTCTTTATTATTTTTTAAAATTACAAAAGTCTTCGAATAACTTTGAAAGGACCTTCATAAATGGATGAAAGAGATGGCCTCTTGCCTTCAATTTTAAGAAAAATATAATTTGAATTCGATAGATCTTGAGAAACAAATGGTTTTTCTCTATTATGACTGCGTACTGTTGTTGGTTTAATGTTAGCAAATGATTCACGTAAATTAATCATAATCGGGAAAGTGTCAACAATCTCGTGGGATTTGACAAAAAACTCTCCAGGCAATCGCAAAGGTTGACCATATACAAGCTCAGCAGAAAAACATTGAAGATCTTCCTTTACTGATGCTCTGAGGCCCAAAAGAACTAGAGGTAGTTTATCTTTCCAACGAGTTGTACTTCCTCTAGCAGTTAGTGCTGCTTTTAACGTTCTATGATATCTTTCTAACATTCCAATGCTTGTGGATGATAAGTTGTCGTATGAATTTTGTGAGAACCAAAAAACTTGCTAAATTCTGTAAATAACATTGATTCAAATTGTGTACCTTGGTCACTTGTAATTGTGTGTGGTATACCAAAACGTGAGAAATAATGAATAAAAAGGGTTTTAGCTATCGTTTGTGCCGAAATATTTGACAGAGGGTATGCCTCTGTCCGCCTAGTAAATCTTTCAATGACGGTAAGAATATATGTGCAACCGCCTGAAGATACCAGCGGTCCTACTAGATCAAGGTGTATATGTTCAAAACGACCTTTTGGAATGTCAAATTTACCTATTGGTGATTTCATGTGTCTATGTACTTTAGAAGTTTGGCAATCTACACAACATTTGGCCCAATTATGAATGTCTGAGTTCATTTTGGGCCAAAAATATCTAGAACCAATCATGTGTTTTGTTGCTCGAATACCTGGATGAGAAATATTATGTAAATTATTGAATATGGTACAACGAAAATCTTTTGGAATATAAATGCGTTGTGTTGAAGAAGAAACTTCGCACCATAGTTCGGTTTTTGCAAAGGAGACTTCTTCTTTCTGTAAAATAAATTTAGATTTAGAAATTTGATTTTTAATCAAAAATTGAAGCTCTGTATCCGAATCTTGAGCTTGCTTTAAAGAATGAATATCAATTTTAGTTGTATCAAAAGAAGAAATCTCATCATCTAAACGTGATAGGGTATCAGCTACGACATTGGATTTCTCTTTAATATACTGAATATCTGAAGAAAATTGTGCAATGAATTCTAAGTAACGAAATTGACGTGAAGTTTTTTCTGATTTAGATTTTAAAACAGTTGTTAGAGGTTTATGATCAGTAAAAATCGTAAATTCATAACCTTCAATGAAATGTCGAAAGTGTTGAATTGCAGAGTGAATTGCTAAAAGTTCACGATCAAATGTAGAATATTTCGTTTGAATTGAACTAAGTTTTTTTGAAAAATATGCAATAGGTTGAGCAACATTGTTAACTGATTGTTCTAATACAGCACCAATAGCAATGTTAGATGCATCTGTTGTCAAAGAAAGTGTTCCTTTATGACTAGGATGAGCAAGAGTTGTTGCATTGGCAATTAAAGTCTTTGTCATATCAAAACTATTCTCACATTCCTGTGGCCAACAATGAATATTTTTATTACTTTTCTTTTGCAGATTGACTGAAAATTCATGTAAAGGACTGAGAACTTTTGCAAAGTTTGGTACGAAACGATGATAAAAATTTACCATTCCAATGAAACGTTGTAACTGCTTAAGAGTTCTTGGTTTCGGAAATTGTTTAATAGTTTGAATACGTGTTTCTGAAGGTGAGATGCCTTTTTCAGAAACGTTGTGCCCTAGAAAAATTAAATTTGATACTCCAAATTCACATTTTGACGGCTTGAGATTGATGCCAAAAGAGTTGAGACGATCAAATAACAAATTTAAATGGGCTAAATGTTCTTTTTCGTTTTTGCTTGCTACTAAAATATCGTCAATGTAGACAAAAATGAAGTCTAAACCTTGAGTGATTTCATTGATGAATCTTTGAAAAGTTTGGGCAGCATTTCGCAAACCAAAAGGCATCCTTTGAAATTCGAGACCAAAAGGTGTTGTTATAGCTGTTTTAAAAATATCTTCTTCTGCTACTGGTATTTGATTATATGCTCTCACAAGATCGATTTTTGAAAAAATTGTACAACCGTGAATGCGTAAATTAAAATCCTGAATGTGAGGCAATGGGTACCTGTCAGGTACAGTAACCAAATTTATTTGACGATAATCGCCACATGGGCGCCAATCAGAAGAATCTTTCTTAGGAACCATGTGTAATGGAGATGCTACTGAAGACGAGGACGGTCTGCAAATGCCATATTCAACCATTTGTTCGAATTCATTTTTCGCAATATTGTATTTAGTAGTATCAAGACGACGCGGTCGACAAAAAGGAAAATGCCCGTTAGTTACAATATGATGTTTTATTGAATGTTTAACAGGCAATGTAAAATCTGGGGAAGAAATAAGTTTAGGGAAATTTCTAAGAAGTTGAGTATATTGAGTTTCGACAGCAAATAGTTTAGGTGTTGGTACATCTGAAAGAATTAGTGATCCTTTAGTAGAGAGAGAAGTTTCAGTGTCTATAAGACATTTATTTTTAAGATCAACTAATAATCCAAATTGCGCAAGAAAATCTGCACCAATAATAGGACGTTTAATTTCTGCAATGGTGAAAATAAAAGGAAAGTTTCGTCTAAGATTGAGATTTACTTTTAGTGCTTCTTTCCATAAGTAGAAATAGATGAACCATTAACTGCTGTAAGAAAAGAATCACTATCTTTATTGTGATCCAAAAAAAAAATCGCGAGGAACCACAGAAACATCTGCACCAGTGTCTATCAAAAATTGTAGTTTGTTAGTCTGGTCTTGTATGAAAAGTCGTCTGCTTGTAGTCCTCGTTGGTCTATTAGTGGCTGTCGAAACGTTTATTCGTTTTTTGGAAACTGATTGGATTTAAAAGTTTCATATAAAAGACACCATGGGCCCCCACATTTTATAGCATTCTTTTTGTATTTTTCGTGATAAAAACAAATCGAGTTTTTGACAGATGAAGAAGTTTTTGACAGATGAAGAAGATTTTGGCAAGAACATGAATTTATTTGATTTTCTTTAGAATTTGAAGATTGAATTAAAGATGATATTTGCGTTTGAAAAGAATTAATTTGTAATTCCATGGACTGTTGTTTTTGTGCAATGGAATGAAGAATATTTTGACAATTAACTGAAAAATCAGAAAACGCTTTAATAAGCTCTTTTGATGAATTAATTGTTTGAGAAACTGATTGACTAGTAGAGCTTTGATTTTGAAATTCAGAAATATTTTGAAAATTTAAAGATGGTCGATAAGTTTCCCATATTTTGTCGGCTATGTCCAGAAGATCATTGACAAGTTCCTTACCAGACACTGTTAGTGCTACTAAAATCGTTTTCGGTAAACGTCGTTTCCACAGTTTAAGTAATAAATCTTGGCTAACCATTTGTAAACCACCAACAATATGCAGCATATCACGATAAAAATCTGACGGTTTGCGGTCACCTATCTCAGAACCAGATAGAAGGTCGTCTAATCGTTTCTCTGCACTTGACGTTAACCTGTTAATTAAAGTTTCTTTAAGTTTTAAATACATATTTTGTTCAGGGGGGTTAGAAATAATATCATAAATATTAGATACTATATCTAACGGCAAATTGGCAATTACTAAAAAATATTTTGTTTTGTCAGAAGTAATTCGGGAAGTTGTAAATTGAATAAACCATATCTCAGGTTTTGTAATCCAAAAAGGTGGTAATTTGATAGATGCTATATTTTCCTTGACAGCAATGACAGTGTCTTTACCTGTAATTGGATTTTCATCTGTCATATTAAAAATAATTAATATATCTGAATTTTTAATAAATTTTAAAGAGGATAAGCTCATGCAATGCACTATACTCACCCAATAAATATTTTGCTATATTTATTTTTAGAGATTAATAAAAATTGCGGAAATTATGGTAATTTGAGCGATGTAATTCTTCTTATTTCGTTTTCTTTGATAATTTTGTATCAATTGGTTGGATTGTGGAACTCAATGGAACTCAGCAACTGCGGATTCTTCTTCTTTTTTGGAAAATATATATTAAACCTCCTAAAGTCTTGCTTTTTCTTCTTATATAATTATAATTTTGAGGGTTTTAAAACTGTTCAAAAAACGTCCGGGGTCACCAATTATGTGGGGGTTTATATTAAAATATAAATTGTTCTTTATATAAATGAAATTTTTATATCATTCAAAAATAATAAAACATTCTTGTCAGTTGTAATCATTTTTTTTTAACTTCCGTTTCCTCAGTTACAGTTACATTCACTGTCAAAGGTAACAATCATAAAATACCAAACGACGTAAAATAAAACAAAATAAAATCAGTGTAAGCAAGTACACCACAGCAAGTTTACGAATGAGAGTTGCAGCACGTGGCTACATCTCGTGGCAACCACACGTATCGTAAACGGTGAAACGCGTCCAAGGATTGGGTCTGACGGAAAGGATAAGGGACAACTCTATACACGAACTTATATTAAGTTTGTGTTTTTCAATAAACATGCTTTCGGTAGGCTGAACCGATACATTGGCTTCCAGCGACACTCAACGTAGTTTGCCCGCAATGGGCCGCCTTGCCAGCGTTTGAACCTATATGGATTCTCGCTGTCCTGTTGGGTTGATACGTGTGGTTGCCACGAGATGTAGCCACGTGCTGCAACTCTCATCCGTAAACTTGCATTTCTGTGTTAAAGCACTTTGAGGTCCCTTAATGCTTACACACACCGACGCGGCCACGGCAACGGTAGCTGTGGCAGCCGCGGTGGCGATCATGTTAGCGGTCGGGCGTATTCACAGTATTCACACCAAAGCGGTGAGTGGAACTGTAAGGCACCTGTAAGGTAGTTGCCGTTTACAGATTTTATGTATACGAAAACATATTTTTAAACGTCCAGGTTTCATTTTTATTTCTATTATTTGTTATTATGATAGACGATGTGGAAGAAGAAATTAACAACAATTTAAATGATCCAAGAGCGGTCTGGAAGGTCATAAATGAGGCCACCAGTGAGTCAGTCGGTGATGAAAAGGTAAACGCAATAAGAACTAGTAAAAATCACCACGGGCTCTAATGTAATTGCAAAAGAATTCAATTGTTTTTTTAGTTCAATTGGTATAAATCTAGCAAAAAAAATAAATAAGCACAAAAACATAAATGGGTTACAAAAGAGAACAAATAATAACACAATATTTTTTAAGCCTATTACTGAAACTGATATGGTCTGTATTATTAAAGATTTAAAGAACTTAAGCTCGTGTGGAGAGGATGGAATAACAACTGAAATTATAAAGGACAACCATCAGAACCTAATAAAACCACTTGTACATCTAATAAACTCCATCTTAACCACAGGTGAGTACCCCGATGTATTTAAAATGTCAGTTATAATTCCGCTATTTAAAAACGGGGACAAAACCGATGTCAATAATTATAGGCCGATAGCGTTAACAAGTGTGCTTAATAAAATTACTGAAAAATGTATTAAATTGAGACTCACTGATTTTATAGAAAAAAACATTTTATCGAAAAACCAATTTGGGTTTAGGACAGGATGTTCTACAGAACACGCACTGCATGAAGTTACCTCTTTCATTGCGGAGAGCTTTAATATGCATCAAAAGCCGATTGCAGTATTTGTAGACTTAAAAAAGGCGTTCGATACGGTGGACCACAGTATTTTGCTTGAGGCTTTGAATTATATTGGGGTAAGGGGTTTGGGAAATAAACTATTTAAATCATACCTATCTGGACGTGTACAAAAAGTTAAGATTAAAGATATTTACAGTGATTCTACCGATGTACGCATTGGTGTGCCTCAAGGAACAGTACTTGGTCCTGTTTTGTTTTTAATTTATGTCAACAGCCTTCTGCAATGTCAGGACGTAGGAAAATCAATATGTTTTGCAGACGACACAGTTTTGCTGATCAGAGCACCGACCTGGCTTCTAGCATACTAAAAATCGGAAAAAGCATTACATAAAATTAAATGTTGGCTTGATGAAAACCAACTTACATTAAATGCAGATAAAACCGTTTTTATTGCTTTTCCATGAACTTAAGAGGAGCCTCAGATAGTAATACACTTCTGCTGCATGATGCTTCTTGTTCCTTACAACCTAATGAATGCACTTGTGCTACTGTTATCAAGCGGACTGGTTCTGTTAAATACCTCGGTGTGTATATTGATAAATTTTGAAAGTGGGATGTGCATATTAATTATGTAACAGCCAAGATCAGGAAAACAATTTTCAAATTTTATGAGTTAAGAAATATTTTATCATCAGGTCTATTAAAATTGGTTTACTGTGCACTTGTTGAGTCTCTCTTGAGCTACGGTATTGTCTGTTGGGGTGTAGCCTCCGAATCTGCTCTTGAACCCTTAATTGTTGCCCAAAAATACATCCTAAAAGTAATGTTCTTTAAACCCAAAAGGTATCCAACTGATGAGCTCTTTAAAGTTTCCAAACAACTTAAAATAAGAGAACTTTTTTGCTATCGTCTTATCATCTTTTCTGTACAAAATCAACTTTTTAAAAAAATAATTGACCATTCAATAGTGACTAGAGCAGTGAGTCGAATAGAACTCTATATACCATTTCAACATTTTAGCGTCACGCAAAGACATTTGAACTATATAGGTCCTATTATAATTAATATTATCCCTAAAGTGTTGTGTAACAAAGGAATGAAACATTCTGATAAACTTCGAATCAAGGAATGGCTGATTGGCAACTTCCATATTTTGTCTACAAAAATCTCCTGGCTTTAAGACCATCTAAGAAAAATTTTTTTTTTTCTTTGTTTTTCTTTTGTTATGTTATTTGATACTCTTTTATGCTGTTTTACTCTACTACTAGTAGTGATATCTTCGGATACACGTTGTTTCCTTAAATGATGTATACATTGTTGTAATTGTATTGGATTTGTGAAATTTGAAATAAATTTGAGATACTTTGTCATTATTAGCACACTTTGTTTTTAGCCCTTATATTTCTATAATTTGGATGGCTTAAATCAAAAAGTATGGGATATAATTTAAAATTTTCTATTAATAATTCTATTATATTATTTGCCATTACTACAGTCACTTCTCGCAGTCAAAGTTGACGCGTTGTATTTGACCGTCACCGCATATCCGAACGCTGCCCTAGGCCGCTTGATCTAGACCTGCCCGCGCTGGTATGATTTCATTCATTTATTTCTATGTGTTTAGATTGGCCGCCACCGGTACCGTGGCCGTGGCCGCATCGGTGTGTGTAAGCCTTTACCTTTTCGTCAGACCCGGAGCCTTGCTGAGGAGCCGTAAACGGCGAAACGCGTCCAAGGATTGGGTCTGACGGAAAAGATAAGGGACAACTCTATACACGAATTTATTTTAAGTTTGTGTTTTTCAAGATACAGGCTTTCGGTAGGCTGAACCGATACATTGGCTTCCAGCGACACCCAACGTAGTTTGCCCGCAATGGGCCGCCTTGCCAGCGTTTGAACCTATATGGATTCTCGCTGTCCTGGTTGGGTTGATACGTGTGGTTGCCACGAGATGTAGCCACTTGCTGCAACTCTCATTCGTAAAAGTACAATGATATTCGCCTAATATTAACGGACGGTACTTAGATTTAGTATTTTCAAAGTTTAACTGCATAGTAAGTAGGGATGATTGTCCTATGGTGAATGAGGATGTCCATCATCCGGCATTATCAGTAGACCTTGAGCTCGAGGCAGATCGATCCGGTGGCTTTACCTTACCATAAATATGCAAGACCAGTTTCGATGCTACAATTTCAAAAAGGCGAATTTTATTGCTCTTTATGGTGAACTGCTTGATGTCGACTGGCGAGAGCTGGATCAGTATATGTATACAGACATGTGCTGTGAAAGATTTTATGAGATATTATATAATATATTTGATCGGTCAGTGCCACTGTTTAAAAACAACGGTCGATCTTTTCCGATCTGGTACAATATGGTGGTATTATAAGTTAAAGTATAAGCATAACATCTGTAAAAAATTTAAAAAAACTAATAATCCCTTGTACTACAACCGATTTAAAGAAATAAGGGCAAGGACCAATCAAATGATCAAAAGATTCGTATCGCTTGTATATTCTAAACACCGAAAGGAATATTAGGGATGATCCCAGGAATTTCTGGAGGTACATTCAGCAAAAAAAGAACACTTGTGCTATCCCTGGCGAAATGTCATACAACGGGTACAGTTTAATAACCCGAAGGATATTGTTTCTGCTTTCGCAAACTACTTCGAGACTGTTTATAGTCCAATTAGTAAAACCACATGGAAATATCCTCACCTACTGTTACTGAAGCCGATATCATTGAGATAACGAAAGGCCTTAAGCCAAAAATGTCAAGTGGTCCTGACTCTGTTCCAAGTTTATTCATTAAGGATACTATAAATGTCTTGGCAGCTCCATTATGCAAAGTATTTAACCTTTCATTAAGTCAGCAACGATATCCCAAACGATGGAAAGTATCCAAGATATCTCCAGTATTAAAAAATGGCAACAGAGGACAAGTCAAAAACTATAGACCCGTTTTTCTTATTTGTGGGTTTTCAAAGATTTATGAAATTACTTCATACCGACACATAATGCATAGGATTGAACCGCTATCATCAGTTCATCAACACGGCTTCTTGGCGGGTCGGTCAACGACCACCAACCTGGCTTGCTTTTCCAATTTTGCCTCTAAAGTAGTTGATTCTAGAGGCCAGGTTGATGTGGTCTTTACCGACTTCACAAAGGCCTTTGACAAGATATGCCACAAAAGACTATTACTTAAATTACAAGAGTTTGGCCTGACAAAAAAAAATTTTATAAATTTTTTTAGATCATATTTAGAAAACAATGCAGTATGTTCAGTACAATGGGTTCAGATCGCAGCTGTTTGGAGCAACTTCAGGGGTTCCTCAGGGATCAAACCTGGGGCCACTCTTATTTCTTATATTCATAAACGATATTCAAAATGTAATTGATGTGGAGTACCAAATATTTGCTGATGATCTGAAATTGTATGTTTCGGTTAGGTATTACACTGACTGCGAAAAATTGCAGAATAATGTCAATGCAATTAATAACTGGTATGTTGGTAATGGACTCTTACTCAATGCTAAAAAATGCGCCATATTGACGATTAGTCGGAGAACATCACCACTGAATTTTGACTACGTCATTGATGGGGTGATTGAAAAGAGTGGAGAATGTCAAAGACTTGGGCGTCATTGTGGATTAAAAACTGAATTTCAATGATCACATCACTAAGGCAGTTTCAGAAGCTATGCAAATGCTTGGTTTTATCATTCGAAATTGTAACTCTTTTAGAGATATAGAAACACTTAAGGTTATATATCTAATGTTGGTTAGAAGCAGGCTTAAGTATGGATCACTTAAATATAGGCACCTGTTTACAATAAATATGTGATAGCTGTTGAACAGGTTCAGAGAAAGTTCATGAAATATTTGGCCTTAAAAATGGATGGGGTATACCCACAAATCGGTATAGATAATAATGTCCTTTTGGCTAGGTTTAGTTTGGAAAGTTTGAAAAAACGTAGAGATATTCAAAAGGTATTGTTCTTGCATAAACTTGTTAATGGTAAAGTCTTCTGTCCTTACTTGTTGGGTAAATTAAACTTTAATGTACCTAGAATTGCTTATAGGCATAGCAATTATTTCTACTTATTAGCAGCAAACACTAATGTGATGTATGTATCACCCGTGCATAAGACGTGTTCGACCTATAATAAAATATCGCACACATGCGACTTGAACATGAATTACAACAAGTTCCTTTGCTTGTCTTCAAATTCTCTGTAATATGTAGTGTATTTAAAAACTGTGATAGTCATGTAATGATAATACCTATTTTAAAAGTATATTTGTAAAATTTATGTTATATTGTAAACTATCGGCCCTGTAAATTACATTGTTGGGCTTTGTTGAAATAAATAAATAAAACTAAATATACAACTAAATAAGTAAGTACCAAATTAAACATAGGATAGATTTCCAAATTGTTATATTACTAGGTATATTATTTTGGCTACAAAAATATAAGAATAAAAAAATCAAATGAAAGCGTGTAAAGAAAATCACAATATAATATAACAAATTTATACTTATATATAAATAATATGACGACATATATAGTAAAGATAATTAGTAAGCAGATTAAACCTAATTAGCAGAAAAGTAAAAGAACAGTCAAGGCAATAAAATTCCAAAATCAGCAAAACGAATTTTGCAACCTCCATAATATTGTTTTAGAATCTTTGAATCCTATAACACAGTGTCTCCGGAACTCGAGTTTCTATAATATGGATGTCGCAGGCTTATTGTAAAATTAGTCCTATTATAATACGACTAGGCATATTGTTATACTACCGCAATTATCAAGAATATCACAATATGACTAACAATTTTGAGCGTATTATAATACGCCTGCTGTTTGTTAGTCTTATTGTTAAAATGAACATTCGCGCGATTGTATTAGTATCTGACTAAATGAAATCCGTCGTCTTGTAATACGACTGACAGTGTGCCAAGCGAATTGTAATCGTTGTTTATTAGGATATTAGGAGATTTCATCATTTATTTTTATAATAAATAACCACTTAATATCCAACAAAATAAAACCGATATATAGTCAACACAAGGGTAGAAAACTCAACCTATTAGAAATATTAGCAATCAAAAAAGCCTTAAAAAATCGATGTAATGTTGTTAATAATCAAATTGAAATACCTTCAGGTGCAAATCTAATACTTATTAGTCTAATAACTTAAGATAAATATGCAATAAACACTGTCAATAATTTCGAACGAAAAAGCCCATAATTATATACACAATATAATTTTCTTAATTTTATTACTTAGATGTAAATACCTCTACAATCACACCTATAATTTAGTTGTACCTTTGGCCAATACCTGTAAATTAAGGACCAAAATAACCCATCATCTGTCATTTTTATTTTAATGACATGTAGAATTTAGTATTGTCTTATATTATGCCTTTGATAATTATCCGCAAGGGTTGAAACACGTATCAGGAAACTGAATTAAATTGTGAAATATAACACGTACGACTTTAATTTCCTCTACCATGGAATATCCATTTCACCAAGCATGTAGCCCATCACAAATCAATTATTTATTTTTGTGCTATATTTTGCAGTTTAGTTAAAATGAGTGCTGCTTTGAACAATGTATTTGTACATGAAGACAACTATTACAAAGAACTAGAAAAGTTTTATAAGGGTAAAAAACTCATAAACATAAACATAACCTCAAAGTTCTTCATAATAATTATTTTTTTTTGCTTTTTAGAACACGAAAAAGTAGCAAAAAGCCTTGGACATTGGAAAACATAAGTGAAGTAAGTGATATCTTCATAAGTTCTCGTGCAGCAAAAGACCAAGGACTTAAATAATAATAAGGAAATAATACCCAGCTGTATTTCTCACGTATTTACGGAACTACAGAAATAGGGGGAACGAGAAAAGTTATCAAAAAAAGGAGCAAAGAAAATGATGACATAACTTTCATAATTGCCTATGAAGAGTTTTATAACAAATTAGTTGAAATTCATCTAAGTACTAGACACGGAGGACGCGATAAGATGTTAATGGCTTTAAAACCTAAGTATGCGATTCCCAGACCAGCAGTAGAAATATTTGTTCGGTGTTGTAATACTTGTGCTGAAAAAAAGCAGTTTCCTAAAAAAGGTTTAGTAGTTAAACCTATTTTATCAAAAGATTTTAATCATCGAGGACAAGTCGACCTTATAGATTTACAGTCAACGCCTGACGGAGAATACAAGTGGTTAATGAACTACCAGGATCACCTTACAAAATTTAATCATCTGAGACCTTTGAAATCTAAGAGTGCAAGTGATGTATGCGAAGAACTTCTAAAAACTTTCTTAGAATTTGGAGCACCAATCGTTTTCCAGAGTGATAATGGTAGAGAATTTGTCAATCATATTATTCACGAAATGATTGGTAAATGGCCATCTTGCAAGATTATCAACGGACGCCCGTGACACCCACAAAGTCAGGGAAGTGTAGAAAGATCAAACCAAGACGTAGAAAATATGCTTAAGGCTCGATTAAAAGATAATAATTCAACAAATTGGTCCCTTGGTTGCTATGTCGTACAGTGGCAAAATCATTGTTCTTATCACAGGACCATTGAACGTTCTCCATATAAAGCTGTATTTAGGGTATATTTTCGTATTGGCTTATTTTCCACTGATCTACCATCTGAAATTGTTGAAAATATAAATGCAGAAGGCGATTTGAAAACAATTTTAAATAACCCTTCAACCCTTCACTTGAGATTCATCTGGAAATAATTCGGTAGATCATAATGAAATATCTAAAGAACTATACAATGTTATATCTAGCCCGTAAATAGACGCTACTATCAATTACAATGGAGATTCTTCTAATGTGATCGATGTGAATAATACTGATGAATTAGAAGAAATAACAAATGAATATGTCATAGACGATTTAGAGGCAAATCATGACGTACAAATACTTTATGTTGAAGATGGTAATACTACAGAGGAATTTGCAAATAACAATAAAATTACTTCCCATCCGAACTTTGTCAATTACCATAAACAAAATATTGGTGACGTTTCCAGTAAGAAATGTATAGGATGTGATCAAAATTATTCAAGTGCGTCAAATTCCACAAGTGAATCAGAGTGGAAGTGTGATTTATGCAAAAATGAACAAATACTGAAGAACCAAACGAAAGAATGTGTCGTGGGTCAAAAACGAGTTGCAGAAAAAATGCTGGAAACCAGCAATACAAAACTGAAACCTCTTAATATCGGCCACAATATTGCAATTGAAGTTCCTAACGTAGATAGAGGACCACTGGATCCGAAAAATATATTAGGAACTGTAGTGAATATCTCCAATGGAGTTTATCAAATTGGTACAACACATGGCTTGTTATCCGATGATTTTCGAGGGATGAAATTACTGGCTGCCCAACTAATAAAATAATTAATATTCCACAAGGAAAATCAATTTCCTTGAGAGAAGCTCTAAGATTACTTTCAAAATTTTAAGGAGAGGGATTTGAAGTGTTCCTGCAATGTTTTAAAGCTCTTATGAAATGTACTACCAAATGTCACAAAAGCGGATCATGTTGTAATAAATAAATAATCTAAAACTGTAATGACTGTAGTTTGAATTCAAATTAGGTATTACAAATCGCCTAGCACACTGTCAGTCGTATTACAGTACGACGGATTTCGTCTAGTCAGATACTAAAACAATCGCGCGTGGGTTCATTTTAACAATAAGACTAACAAGCAACAGGTGTATTGAAATACGCCTAAAATTATTAGTCATATTGTGAGTTCTTGGATTATTTGAGTAGTATAACAATATGCCTAGTCGTATTGAAAAAGCCTAGGCATATTATAATAGGACTAGGCAAGGGCCTAGCGACACTTAAAGCACCGGTTCCCGTCAGATCACCGAAGTTAAGCGGTGTCGAGCGCGGCTAGTACTTGGATGGGTGACCGCTTGGGAAACACCGCGTGCTCTTGTCTTAGGAAAGAGTGTAAAATGAATCGACATCAAAACCATCCTATTCACGCCGGACAGGCCGGATGAGATCGGATATCTCGTAGGATGAAGGTGCCGTTTCACACTCCCCAGTCGGTAGACAGCACGACTAAAAACCGTACGGTCGATGACCGGTTCAAGATGGCCTCTGATACGCCGACGACCGTAAAAAAAAAAAAAAATTATAATAGGACTGATTTCAAAATAAGCCTGCGACATGGATATCTCTTGCCTATTAGAAGAGATATGAGGAAAGTGTTAGGCAATTATGTTAGTAGTTTATCGGATCTTTTGGGGCGGTTCTGGTTCTTCCATTTTTGAGATATTTTGAGTTCTTTAAGCTTTCACATAAAAACACGATTATACAGGGCGATTCAGGAGGAAATATCAATATTTTAAGTACATATTCGGGAGCCCAAAATAAACATAAAAGTTCCAATAAACATGGGTCCTATTCCCGGCCGTTACCGAAATACAGGGTAAACAATATTCAAATTAAAATTTTTACTGAATTATTTATAACAAGTAGGATAGGTTTTATATTAGTTTTATAGTTTTCAAAAAGTATGTTGTGTTGCCTTTGCACTGTTGTATAGTAACCCCATTAGGTATTAATAAAAATAAGATTTGCCACTGTCAAATCGTGTTCAGCATTTGTATTTTCTGACAATTTAAACATTTGATTAATTTCATTATGCCTCTCATCGTGAATATGCTGATATGATATTCGTTTATGGCTTCTGCAACGAGAGCTCAAATCTTGCAGTCGCCGAGTACCAGAGTCGATTTCCGAATCGGAGAGTACAAGATAGAAGGCGTTTTCAACAAGTTTTTACTACTGCTGGAGGATCTGGTATGTTTCCAAGTGCGAGAATTGTATCTGAACGGGAATCAGGACATGATGTTCAACTAGAAGAGGTTATCCTTAACGCCGTCGATAATCATCCAAGCTTAAGTACAAGGCGAATTGCCGATACTTATAAAATTAAACAATCGTCTGCTGGGAGGGATCTTCAGATTAATTGTTTATTATGTTTATACCCATATCACCTTCAACGAGTTCAACATTCGCAAGATGGTGATTTTGCGTTAAGGATGCAATTCTGCAATTGGATTAATGCAAATCGAAGACTGTATAAGTATGTTCTGTTCACTGATGAAGCACAGTTTACTCGCGATATTAATAATCTTCACAATGAACATCGATGGTCCTATGAAAATCCTCACGCTACTGTAGAACATAATTTTCAACATAAATTCAGCATTAATGTGTGGTGTGATATGTTCAATAGTCAATTAATCGGTCCATTCATAATCGACGGTAATCTCAAAGGACAAGTAACTTACCTACTTTACTACAGAATCACTTGCAAAACCTATTAGACGTTCCACTTAATGTATGCCAAAACATGTATTACAAAGTACGAAATTTTTTGAACAATAACTTTCCTAACCGGTGGATTGGTCGAAGTGGTCCGCATAATTGGCCAGCTAGATCGCCAGACCTTAATCCTCTGGATTATTGTCTTTGGGAGGTGGTTTAAATCGTTGGTATATTCAAGTAAAGTAAACATTAGAGATGCATATGCTGTATTCGGTAACGGTCGAGAATAGGACTCATGTTTATAGGAACTTTTATGTTTATTTTGGGTCCCCGAGTAGGTACCTAAAATAGACACTTTTTCCTGAATCACCCTGTATAGCCAGATTTTGGCTACAATGTTTAGGTTTCCTATAACCATCTTCCAATTTGTCTTCTTATGGCGACCATCTTTGATTTTTCGATGGTATCTACGACTAAGTCTGTTTAAAAATGTTCTTTTCGTATAATTTAAAATTTTCCGTCTGTTGGTACTAAACGTTCAAATTAATATTTTTGTTTACAAAATAAATAAGAAGACAGACTTAAAATAAGGTGAAATACTCCTAAATTACTATTAGGGTCAATTGTTTTGACATAGTCATTAAACAAATCTCAAAATATTGAAATGAAGAAACATTTTATGTTTGCAGTTTATTTGCAATCTGGGACTGTCCATAAAGAGCGTAACGCTTTTTTTGGGGGGGGGGGGGAACTTTCGACCCCCCTCGGCCCTGATTACAAATGGTCACATTAGCACGAACCCCCTGATATGACATGTCACAAATTCAAAATGTGTATAAAAATTTCAAGTATATAGGTATTAAGAAAGTTATCGCAGAAATTCAAAAATACTAATTTTTAGATTTTTAAAAATATCTTTAAAATTCTAAGCGCCAATAAACTACTAAGACAATTGCCTAAAACTTTTCACATTTAACAGTCCCACAATATCAATAAGCGAAATCTTCATGTAGACTCGAATTCAGGACACACTGTAGATATATTTAAAACGGAGGTTGTTTTGTAAATTATAAATGATGATACATTAACTATTAACTAAGAAAGGGCTATGTGTGTACAAATAAGAAAACAATCAATTCTATGAAAGTAGCATAGACAAGCATCGGGAGACCAACTGAGATGGCGTTCGTGTCATTAAAAAAAGTTTATTTTATTAATCAAAACTTTTTATCACAGCAGAATATCGTAAACAGTAAACTTAAATAGTATTGAATTTTCAATTATTTTTACATCCTAAATAAATAACTCCATCTCAGTAGTGTCCGCTAAAGGTTGTTTCCTAGATTTACTATTGATCCAGTGATCAGTGATTGTAAACTATCTGGTTCCGACACCACCAGAACAATTGTGTTTGAATTTCTACCACTTTTGCTTCCAACCACTGCTTAATAAGTCTCTTGCTAATATTATTTGTTAAAAATTGTACACTACAACTCTAGATAGCTAATGCCAAAAAAAAAATAATTAAATGATGCATTACAATTATCTCCAAGTACAAATTGAGGCAATGGTTTACCCTTTAAATGTAAACCCACCACACAAACAAAAAGATAAATTTTTGTACAATTTATAATTTTTTACGAATGATTGTTGATCGTTTTAAGTTATACTAACATACATTTTATCTATTTAAATTCAACAATCGTAGATTAAACCCGCTAGAGTCTATTATACAAGAAGAGCTGTAAAGTAGGGCTGGCATGAATTAATTCACATGAATTAAATCAAGTGATATTTTTCAAAAAAGTCATGAATGAATTTAAAGTTTATTCAGCCCATTGATTAAACCTACTTGCAACATATTTAACTGTTGAAGGAGTTATGTATCATGTGATAGGTACAAGGTCATAAGTATTTTCGAAACCACATAGCAAACGCTGCTATTAGTTCAGCACTCCAGGCAGGCAGGTTGGTGCAGTTCATGTGATTCACTGGCATGTTAAAATTTGCGAAGAACATCGCAATGAAGTTGATCGTGATATAGCTAAATTAGTTTTTATTATAGCTATTAAACATAATGCTTGAGGTCTGTTAGCACAACTAAAACCTAAATGCACTCGATTTAATTCAAAAAGACGACTGTACGATCGTATGGTACAATCGCTAGATTAGTTTTGATATAAGCTAATCTGAAGAGGAAAAGCAAAATGGCTGCCACAGAATTTCCAAGTATGTTGCTAATATTATTGGGATTTAATGGAAAGTTGACACCTTATAATTCAGCCATGATACGAGACTATGTAATATAAAGCATGAAAGATATTAAAGGGCCTTTTCTTGAATATATGCCGATTTTGCACGTTGACATAAATCAACTTGATGACATGATAGTCGTAGCTTCTTCTGTGGGTGTCGAAAAAAATTTTCCTCTTTTGGACTAGTGCATTCTGATTTACAATAATTAGGTGTGGAAAAAGCAGGAAAATTAACATTTTTAATAAAAATATGTATAAATAATTTCCCAGGTATTACAGAAAATGTGTGTTTGATTATTATGTACCTTATTTGAGTTATTTTTATATTCCAATTTTCTGTAGAAGCCAAATGGCTCATTTACTACATGTAGAGTAGTATCATTGAATAAAAATATATTTGAGTTTTACGACTTTTATATTTTTGAAATTAGAAAAAAGTGAATGGCAGCATTCCAAAAAAGTCTGAACCATTTCTTCAAAGTCAGATGTTTTGGCTTTTCTATCAAATTAATGAATTATTCAAACCCTGCTTGCTGTCAAGTAACTTATTGAAAAGTATTAAAAAACAAGTTTCAGGTTAACGATTTACAACAAATTAAATTTGTTTGAAGTAATTGAGTTGGTCCAGAGTAATTCAATTCCCCTGGAGCATTTCACGTAAGTGCTCGTGAAACAGAATACCAGAAGAAAATAAAAATTCGTAAAATACTGAAACGACTAAAAATGGGTAACAAAGTTTCTACCAGTCTGACCGGTTGAAAGAGCAGCTTCAGCTTCAAAATACGTTGAAGCTAACATAGTTCGGCAGCTAGTAGATCCCACATTAAACATAACCAAAAAGCCAGTACTTACAAAATGCAAATACTACTTACATTTTATTTTTAGTGTTTAAGTAATTGAACCGTTTAAAAGCGTTCAAAATTTATGTATCTATTTATATGATTCAATTACCGCGGGGTAGTTACTCTGAAACTTTCGTGGACCGTTGCTGGTTTAGTTCATGGAGGAAGCGGGAGAGGAGTAAGCCAGTATCTCGGTATTTTAGTGGATGTGGATTGTGTGATGAGTGGATTGGCGCGAGCGATTTTCAGCAGTGTCTGATCGCGCCGTGTCGTACTAGTCTTTGCGGTGTTTACATGATGCAAGTTTTGCTTGCGCAAGTACTTGGTCAATGTAAACTGAGTTTCAGGTATTTGCTCATTCGTGCTAGAACTTTTACAACAATAAATGTGTCTTGTAAACACATTTTCAAGGAATTGCAGCAGTAGTTGAATGAGAAAATTACGCCGAGTAGGTGGTCGGACAAAACAGTCCTGAGGTTTTTAGATATACAGTGCGTCCATAAAGTCTTGCACAAATTCATTTAAAATTCAGGTATTTACTTTTTAAAAACGCTCGGACACGTCAATTAGTACTTTTGTTTGCGCATTTTTTAACGTAAAATGTTTTTATACAGGGTGTCGCACGTATGAGGTATGAGGTCATCAATAAATGTGTTTAAAATAAATTTTCAAACATCAATATTTCGGAAACCGTGATTTCCAGAGGTGTTAAGTGTTCATCATAGAATTCAAAATTGATATAATATACAGGGTGTTCCATTAAAAAAAATCCTTGATGACCTCATACCTCATACGTGCGACACCCTGTATAAAAACATTTTACGTTAAAAAATGCGCAAACAAAAGTACTAATTGACGTGTCCGAGCGTTTTTAGAAAAAGTAAGCCCTTGAATTTTAAATGAATTTGTGCAAGACTTTATGGACGCAGTGTATATGAAAAATATGAATGTTTGTGGAACGTTCGAAGTGTTTAGTACAGAAATAAACATGCTTGAGATACCGCATATGAAAAAATGTTGGACGAATAATGTAATTCTTCATTTAACACATGACATACAATATTCACACCAAAATTAGCAATTTCGGATCTCCATTATGAACACTATAGATAACAACTGATGTCAACTTACACGGACTTGAATCAAGTACTGGCGCAAGCAAAACTTCCATCATGTAAATACCGCATAAAGTCGCGTCTGTGTCTTGTTATTGTCTGATACGTGGGCTCTCTCTCTCTTAGTGACACTGTGTTGCAAATCTGTCGCAACATTATCGCGCACTAGACAATTGTTCGTGTTAGCGTTTATTTAGTCAATATGCACATTCACCTGGAAGTGCACCATAATTTGACTATATTATCATAAACATATAACTAGACTAAATAAAAACTAATAATTTCTGAAAGTTTCCATTACGATATTTCTTAATTATTTAGTACTTTGGTAGGTAAGAAGTTCTACTTGTATGTATTTTATAAATAATTCAACAATAATGAGGTAATAGGAACACAGCCATAAACGAAATTTCGTCAAGTTTACTTAATATAACAAATTATTACAGTGTAATGGACACTTTCAAAAAGCTACCGAATAATTTTAAAAACCATGCATATAAAAACAGATAATCAACTCCGACCAAGTTTTGACATGAAAGGCACAATACTGTATCTTAAAACTAATTATTCTAGTCGTAACTAACTTTCCTTTTTTTTTTCTTTTTTTTATTTTGTTTATAACCTAGCTATAATAATAATAGTTTAGTTACCATTAAGATTTTATATAAACATAAAAAAGTGAATTTCCCGTACTAGAAAAATTAAAAAAAAGTAACATGTTCAATTAAATAAGAGTAGCCCATACTTTTAAGTTAAATCCCCTGCGGCATTAGAGCGCGGTCTTTGTCTCAAAAAAACAGACGTATACAGGATGCGCCAAAAGAACATGTAGATAATTTAATTGGCCGATTTTTTTTAAGAAAATTTCATATAAACATGTGATCTAAAATGATTGGTTTCAATATACAGGGTGTTAAAAGATGATTTTCGTTTTTATGGCTGACAAAGTTAATGACGAAAAATTATTAGATGCGCGTTAAAAAGCGGGGCTGCTCATAAAAGCGTAGTTACTTTTTATTTTTCCAAATATGTTAACAACATTTGAAAGTTTTTTACTTAAAAATAGTGTTGTGGCATTGAAATGTGCTGTTTTGTTTGAAATACGATTTACGTAAGTACATAATTCTTCAAAGGTTTTGAAAAAAAAAAAAAAATATCTTTGCGGTTCACCTTTCAACACATTGAAAACCAAGCGTCTTTGAACACATGCTTATATTATAATTTTCCATAAAGGCGCGTCAGCATCCGCCTTTTAAAGTATTTACTTGTTATTTTGGAACGCTCTGTATGTCTTACTTGGACGTGTAAACGTCTGTATCCACCGTCGACCTTATTGCGTACCGTTACAAGATTGACTCGCAATCAGATTGCGAGCAATTGGCGAATAATTATTAAATATACAAATATCGTCTTTTGACGAAACGAATCAACTTCTTGCTTGCGCTATATTGTGAAACAGTGATAGCCATTTTTGGCAGATCTAAAGGCGGAACTTCACCAAAATGACATTTGTCGCCGCCAGGCAGTGGCGTAGCCAGCATTTTTGGGCGGAGGGGGCGAACTATCGGAGGGGCGCAAATCGTGGAGCTAAAGCGCCGCAGGCAAAAAAATTTTGAGACCACGCCCAAATTTCGTAGAAATTCACCTTTATGCTCCCTAGGGAACAGGGGTCTGGCCCCAAATGAAGTTAAAATCCGCTATATATAAAAAAAAATAAATTTATTGTGATAAGACGCTCTTAAAACCGGTCTTATTAAGTTTATTACTATCACTCTTCTTTACTAAAAATAAAATAAGACCGATCTTGTTTTTTAAGAATTATTTTTTAAGTAGTAAAGGGGCGCCAGGCCAAGGGGGGCGGTGGGGGCGATCGCCCCCCTTCGCCTCCCTGTGGCTACGCCACTGCCGCCAGGGTCGTCAACAGATGTTTCCTACAAAGTTTCAAGATAATGTTGACAGTAGGCGGTACATCAAAGGAAATCAATCTTTCCGACAAAACGTTTTACTTTACTCGTCTCCATTGACATATGAATCTTCGATTGCCAAAAAGCTCAGTATTATTCCCAGTCATTCCTTGACTGGTATCGCTTCTCTTTAATTCGTGTTCTGTTTTGCAATTTTGTGTCTTACCATTTGTATGAAACCTTCAAAATCGGATAATGACCTTCGCATAAAATTTTTAAATCTTCTATCACACCGCAATTAATTTCTTAGTGGGTCGTAGCAGTCAGAATGGAGGTCTTTCAATAAATCACGAGTACTATAATTGTTTTTTTGTAAACTTGGGTGTACCCAGTATCGGTGTTGACAACGCAAACGTTTTCGACCCGAAATAACAGAGTAAGCAGCTGCCTAAATAATCACATATCATTCTCGTTCTGCATGCCGTTGCCAACTATTTATGTTTTCGCTGTTTAAAGTTGAACACGAAAAAGATACATTGCTGTTTCGATGGAGTCGGTGTCGCGAAGAGAATTTCCTTCTTGAATTAAAGTAATATCTTCCTTTCTATTGCACGAAACCAGAAAATCTATAGAGAATAAGTTCATAAAAGTAAGTATAGGATATTCTAAAAGATCCCGCTTAAAAGCTTTCGGTAATAAACATCCCTAAAAGGAATTCCATGACCTAATTGATTTTACGTGCGAGTTCACCGCTCCAGAAGTGGTGGAGGAATCGGGTATAAAATGGTCAAGCACAAGAAAATAGAATTTTTGTTTTTCCAAGTTCTTAGATTTGCTGCCGGACCACTGTTTTTAAAATATTTTAAAATAATTAAAAATACTTTTTTTTTGGGAATAAAAAAAAACATCTTCTGACAAGTGGTCAAGATCCCGAATTTATTAATAAATTGAACAGTTTAAAAGAAGTAAAATAATTTCATATTTTTCTGATAAAGCCTGATAGGTGTGCTAAAGCAGTATTAGAAAAAGGTACGCTTTCAAGCCATCAACCTCACAAAGATAAATCCAATTAAGTGTTTGACCGACTGGAGTCGTAATACATTGTGCGATGTGAATAGAAAAGAGAGATGAAACTACCTGTCTGCTATTTGTTATGTAAGCTTTAATTGCTTTAAACTATAACTGTTAACTACCAAGTGTTTTAACATTAACCGTTTTAGAATATATTCCGTAAAGAAAAGACGCAGAACAATTTAGAGACTATAAAGTATCAAGGATTATTTTTTAAATTGTATTTTGTCGTAACACATGAGTATTGAAATCGTTGCTATCATATTTCTAAAGAAATGTTTTTACCGTATTAATAACGTTAAAAAATAGAAGTATGTAACTTCTTCTTGGAATGTTTTACTTGATCAACCATTTAACAAATACAAAATTCGTAAGCAAAAATACGTATTCACAATAAAATCGTCGCTGCCACTTTTGCTCTTTCAATTGGGATATTTACGAAAACTAAATGTTATTATATTAACTACTTAAATTCAGATAAATACTGGGGCGCAACATCGGGTAAATGTTTCCCAGCAAATGTTTCTCGAAAACATTGCCGCCGACAAATGCAATTTTGTTGAAGTTCCGCCTATAGAGTAGAGGATGTTGGACTTGTAGTAACTTTAGCAACAGGAGACTCATATACTAGTTTGAGGTATCCGTTTAAAATAGGTAATAATAACAATAATTTGTTGACGCGAACACTTTGACCGTCCAAGCCAAACTGAGTTTTATCGTTCGAAGATACCGATAACCGAAGGGAATTGGGAGTGTTACGTGAGCTGCTCGCTCACTTAACTTAAACTTAATATTGTAGTATATAGATAGGAACTTAACTTATATATATTTAAGATGTTGGTACAACTGACCTTTTACGGTACGAGACACGCATGTGTCAAGAATAGTATTTAAGATGAACTGTCAATTGTAACCTCCTCTTGTATCATAAACGTTGTTGGAAGTAAAACTAGTTCGTGATTTTATAATCGTCTTTTATTTCCCGCACATTGTGCAATCGAGCTTAAGTAGTGCTCACAGTACCACGTGAAAGGACATTACAATTGGCGACGAGGATTTTCTTTTCCCGGACCCTGATCATAATGGCAGAAAACATTGGTCATCTCCGCGAGTTTTCCCTAAAAAACTCAGACTGGACGATTTTTAAAGCAAGATTGGAAAACTACTTTACGGCCAACGGCATCAAGTCAGCCTCGCACGCTGAGAAAATGCGAGCAGTTTTTCTGAACATTCTCGATGAGGACGCGTACCAGCTAATTTTTGATATGGTTAGCCCTGCGAAACCAGAAGACAAAAAGTACGAGGAGCTCACCCAAGTGTTCGACACCTATTTTAAGCCGCAGCAAAATCCACTAGCCGCCAGATTCAGATTTTATAGTGCACGCAAGGAACCGACCGAGTCAGCCAGCGAATGGGGAGCACGTCTCAGAGGCTTGGCGGTCGGATGTGAATTTGGCAGTGAGCTAAAAATGTGTCTACGGGACAGGTTTATCTTTGGATTCGAAAAAGGGCCGATACTAGACCGCATGATGGAGGAGGACGTCAAAACGGATCTAGAAAAAATGATGGCAATAGCTGCAAACAATAATTTGTTACCTATGTGGATAGAAATTATTAATTGCATTTAGTTGTTTAGTTTATTTATAATTAGTATGGATTTAGTAACATTGCCTAATTAATGTATCTTTATATTCAAAAATTTTTTTTTTCTCTCGATTATGTAAAATTTTATCAATTTATTTTTTAAGGGGGGACATGATGTAGTATATAGATAGGAACTTAACTTATATATATTTAAGATGTTGGTACAACTGACCTTTTACGGTACGAGACACGCATGTGTCAAGAATAGTATTTAAGATGAACTGTCAATTGTAACCTCCTCTTGTATCATAAACGTTGTTGGAAGTAAAACTAGTTCGTGATTTTATAATCGTCTTTTATTTCCCGCACATTGTGCAATCGAGCTTAAGTAGTGCTCACAGTACCACGTGAAAGGACATTACAAATATGAATATTTTGTGGACAGAGTCTTAGGGGTTGGTGAAGGGTTCGCGAGTACCGGCATAGGTGAATATGCACCTTATGCATATTCAAAAAAGTGTTAATAATTCGGACACCTGTGTCACCCATTATCTCGCAGAACAAAAAAAGTGTTTAGGTTAATTACGAGAATGGCAGATTAAAGAGATGTTAGCAATTTTTGGTCATTAATTAATTGTTTCAAGTTTATTGCTTTACCAAGAAGGCCAAATGGTTAAGGTCTTGGCTCGGGCAATTACTGTGGAAGTTAATAGAATTAAGTCACTGATATTTATTCCATTGTTAGGGATCATTTTTGTTACTGCTTGGATAAATTAAATATTGATATAAGTATTTCTAGTTGTATTTTTGTTCCCGATAAGAATGAATTTTAAGAGCCTATTGAAGCACTGACGCAGGGAAAAATATCTAGCAGTTTAGCTTAAAATGTAAAGTAAACTTGATATAATAATATGTTACAGGGGAATATTTGCCAACATATGAAATATAGCATTGCTCATTAACCAAAAAATATAAAACGTTTGTTATAAGGAAGACAAATTATTTGAATCTAAAAATTTCGCAATACCGCATCAACTTCCTCGAATCATTACAGTTCAACTCTCATGGGCCACTTCTGAATGTCTGTTTTTGGATAACATATCAACAGTTCTTGAGAAATTTACAACTCGACAACTACTTGACAGTATTGACGTTTACCAACGACATCACAGTAAAAACTCAGTGGCCTGCTAGCAGTTTACTTGTTGCTTCGTGGGAGTTACACTGTTTATTGGTCAGCAATATCAAGACATCTTTTACAACTAGGAATAGATGAACTTAAATATCTCGGCATAACAAAGGAAATATGTTTACAACAAAAGGAAAGCACTGGATTTCTGAGAGTTCAAAGGGAATATGCCTTTCTTAGGCTCTTGGCAAACTAATATTTCTAGATAAAACCCAACAGTTCCCTATTAACATCGGAAAAAGAATAGTTGAGGATATTTCCGGTGCTCACAATGAGACAATGTCGATATTTCTAAATCGGTCAACAGACTGCAAACCACAGAGCTGGAGAGACAAAGTTCGGACAGAGGAGATTCAAAGAATTGCTGGAGTAACGGTTGTACTCAAGACAGCGGGGCAACTTAAGTGGCGATGCCCCGGTCATGTATCAAAACAGGACCTTGACAGGTGGACAAACCAAACGGTGCTGTGGTAGACACCAGAGACGATGGAGTGGAACAAATTGGTATAGATCCAATCCTGCTGCAAATTGAAGGACATGGGACAATTTAAGAAGATCAACCACGCCGCTGTCAACGGACTTCACTTTAGAAATTTGTGTGAGTAGTATCACGTGTTTCCGAATACTTTTAATGACTGGGTACTAACAACCTAAATGGTGAACGAGTTGTAGCTTGAAAGTGGTCCGTGCGAGTTAAGCTACAATAAATGTAAGAACATATGTGTACCGGCAAAACTAAACTTTTAAATTGTTGGTCAACTAATATATAATCTGATTATAAATAATTGGACACAAGCGACAAGTTGATTCCTAAGTTAATAGGGAAGTATATTGGCAATGTACTTAATTTTTATTATTCTAATACTAATGACAACCAAAATTTTATTGAATTTTGCTAAGATATAATATGTATAAAAAAGAGGCCGACGCAACGCGACGTCTATATAGTTTTATGGCAGTGAGAATTAATTTATTTTTTTGATAACATATATATCAAACCATTCTTATATTTTCAAAAATCGTTATACTATCAAAAAATCTTAAAATAATCTATAGATAATTTGTTCTATTGTAGGTACTAGTTATTACTGTTCAGAGATTCATTTTATTTTCTAGGAACCGACTGTTTAGTATTACCAACAGTTGGTTTAAAAAAATCTGATGACATTTAAAATCATTTTCAATGTTGGAGAATAATTATGTATTGATAAAATATCAGCAATAAGATTCATATACATTGTACACGTCCGTATTTTTTTGATATTTTTAAATCCACATAATGCGATACATACTGGGTGTCCCAATACTAATTAATAAATAATAATATAGCAACTACTGATAATAGTAGAGATAAAAAAAAAGATGTTAAGTGGAATATGTATTAGTAAAATGTAGCTTGTTAATACGATACAAGGTGCTGGGTATGAATAAGTTATTAATTAATAGTAAGCAATAATATGAAAACAATTAAAGAGTATATTATACTATCTACCATAGTTCCCCCTCGATTAGATACCAAATTTGATAAACTTGAATGTTTTTTCAACTTTACGTTTCAGATAATTTTAGACGGAGATGCAGTGTTTACCGCAGAACCCTGCAGAGTGAGCAGTCTTCTTCAAGTGCTTTTTCTTTCAATGAAGATCGGTAAAAAATCTGGAAAATTCGTTTCTGGCTCTCCTCAGCAGGGTGTTTGAGTCCAATCTCTGATGTTCTTCAGCCAGGACCTCGCCTTCCCTCGATCTCTCCCTCTAAAATGAGTTGCAAGAACTCGTACTTATCCTGTCTCATGACATGGCCAAGATAAGCTGTTGTTTTTTTATGGTCTTGAGAATTGTACGGTCTTTATACACCCATATCTTGAATGCGTCCAAGACTCATTTTTGCACATGGTTAAGTTATGTCTAATGTCCAAATTGAGTGCTTTGTCACCTAGGCTTCGCCTTTTGGTATAACATGCTCTTGCCTTTTCTATGTGAGATCTTATTTCAATCTCAGGATTCAGATCCTCGCTGATCCAATTTCTTTAGGTCCTAATTCTTAAGCGTAAGAGAACGGGAATGCTCACATCACTCGGAACCATTCCCTACCCCGGTAGTTCTATGATTTCAATCAGCAGTCCCGTGCATTCAAGAACTCCGCCTACATTTCTCCTGAGAACAGTGTTCCCGAGTTTCGTCCATGTAAAGTTATGTCATTGAGGTAAAGGCCGGGAAACTTTTTGTTAATATTCCATGTTTATTAAAAATTTTGTTTAACATATGCTGTTGTTTCTCATTATTTATGTTTCTATAAACAAAGTTTTTGGTTCCTTTGTGTTTCCATTTTGGAAGATAAATTTCAAAGAAGAAAAGAAACACGCGGCAACAAGCAACAATGTTTCTTCAATGTGTGCTAAATGTTTTTGTTCCGTTTTCGGTTTGTTTCAATATTATTGGTCTTGGTTATAAACATCTGAAGAAGCCACAAAAGCAAAACAATTGTCAACAAATTTTAAATAAAAGTTAGTGGAAATCTAGAAACAATTGTTTCATTCTATAAAATTATTGGTCTCGTCTAGATAGCAAATACCAGACATTTGAAGAGGATGTTCTGGGAAGATCTGAGCAAAGTATTTAGCGAGAACGCCCAGTATTGTAGGAAAAGAAGCAACTACAATCACATCAAAACATACATGCAATGTGGATAAATTGTTTCAAGGTTTAAGAGTTTCCAGAAAGAAAGCAAGTGTAGACAAAATTTTCCAACGTTAAGTTGGTACATCCTTATATCCTTAACCAGCAATATTTTACTAAGGTGTAGTATTTCCACTAATACTTTATGATACCTATAGTATTAAAATTTTTCGAAAAATCAAGGTTGATCCTATTGGTAATAGAAAACCTAGTCAGTTTCTTGGGGAAAACTTAAAATAATATTTAAGTCTTTTTACAAAACACACTTCTCCTAAACATTACCCATGATTAAGCTACAATATCTATAATTAAAAATGGCCTATATTATTAACGAACACCTTCTTTATGGATGGAAAACCATATCTCAGTTTAAAATTAAAGTAGAGTAAAATGACGCCCATAGTAAGATTTAATAATAATTACCCAAATGTACAAGTTTATGATATTTGCTTATAACTTCAATTTTGCTTTCAAATAAGAGATGTGAACATATTTAAACTTCAACGTAGTTCCTTATTTACAGTTCAAACGTTGTGTTTTTTATTTCTTGAACATTTAGGCGTTACTATGGCGCTCACTTTATTATTAAAAGTACCTTAACAAAAAGTTCCTCGAGAGAAACATTCTGCTACTTTACAGGCAGTACCGTCTAATCCTAAAATTTCTAGGGTATTCGGCGGCATCTCTGTGTTGAGCGGCAAACGGTTAACTAAACCAAAGTTAATTAATCTAGAACCAAACAAAGGATTTTTATGTAAAATATAAATTGTGCTAAGACAAAAAAAATGGGTTTCGTTTCTATGTCATAGGTTATGTTTTTTGACCCCTAAGGGTAGGGGAAAAGTTTTGTGCTTTTCTCATTTATTTTTATATTTCAATTAGAGATGGAACGGGCCAGCATTGTGCCGGACACCCAGACATCCGGTCAAGCTACCGGATCGGACTACTTCTATATCGATTAGCTTGCCTATTACTAGTAAAGGCTTTCTCGCTCTTTCCGACCTTTTACTATTGACAATAGAGGTGTGTCGTTCACGAACGATTCGTTCAAAACGAACGAATCACTTCACTGACTCGAAAGAATTAATTCATCGTTCCTAAAAGATTCGATTCTTTTTTGATTCACCAAGTCAGGAATAATTTAAAGAATTGATGAATCAAAGTCGCATTTCGTTCACTTTACCCGAAACTCGAAAAAGCGATTCACCAGTTCAGTAATTCACTCGTTCGCATTCGCAAGTCCGCAGTTCGAACGATCGAGCTCGAGAGTGGGCCTGACGGCCGTCGCTCGGCGATGCGGGATGCCGTCTTCCATTTTTATGATGTAGAGAAAGACAGCAGTTTAATTAGATACGCAAAGTACAGTAGAAGGAAAAGAGATAAATGTATGGGATGAAATATTTGATTTGTTTGGTATTTATTTGATTATTTTTTTATAGTGTAACTGTACAAATGGTTGAACAAATTTTAATAAACAAGAAAACAAGAGAAGAATATTATTTTTGGATAGGAATCTATTTATTATTCATTGAAGACATTTCAAGAACGTAAACATTGGGCTCTACATTTGGGTATTTTGTTACCACTTATGGTAACAATCTTCATAACAAACGAACATCGATTTAGCATTTTCGCGTTTAAAACGTAAAATTATTTAAAAGTAGGTAAGCGAATCATTTAAGAACGAATCTTACTGAACGAATCTTTTTAACTGAATGAATCAAATGAATTGAGTCACCAAAAATAATCGAACTTCCCACCTCTAATTGACAAGAACCTGCAATCGATGATTATGGCGCTATTTTAAAGCAAAGCGAGGTGATTTACCAAACTTGTTTTTGTGAATCCCCGTTTGTTACAGAGGGACAGTGAATATTTAGATGCTTATTTACGTTTCAATCCGAATAAAACATAAATGCGTTTTATTAAAAAACTAACCCAAACCGGACGTTATCACAACAGTACACAGGGTGTCTCGGACAATAATGCACTCTACAAGGATCTCGTAAATCAGATAAGTAAATTCCAAAAAAGTTGCGAATTACTGAATCCTGCAACGTCAACTTTTCAAATAAAAAAAAAAATATTTCGGCAAAACAGAATTTTTGTGATTTCGTTCCTCGTTTTCTGATTATATTTTTGAAGAGATGATTTGAAATAAATTTTACATTCTCATTGCCACTTTTTCTCCTCTACAAGATGGTTTATTTAATTAAATTTTCTATTTGACGCGACGTTTCGTTTTTCGCGACCATCAGAAACTTTAATTTGTAAATAGTAGATTTTATTTTATGCTTTATAAGCTTTACTTTTAATTCAGAATTCAACGACATATCCCTTATTGTTTATTAGACGTATCGGACTAAATAACTCGTCATCAATGCAAATACGAACTTAATTTAAAATGGTTTTTTATTTTTGTATTATTTTGTACTTAAACCCATATTAGACCCATAAAGAAAAATTGTATTGTAATTTTTTGAAGAGGCCGATATAATAAACCCATGTGCCAAGTTTGAAGAAGTTTTAATAAGCCAATCCTAACTTATTCAATTAAATGTGATGGCAACTTATTCAATTAAATGTGATAGCAAAATTATGAAATTTTCATAGTTTAGTAATACAGCAAACACTAGCAAATTATTATTTGGCATTGATAAAATGAAAAGTAGCGTCAGTGACAACATTTTTATTGAAGTTTAAGCTGGATTTATAAACTCAAAAAGTTGACGAGGTTTTTTTTTTAAACTTTTATTTCAGAATATAAAATTACATAAAAAAGAAAAATTAACCTACGTTAAATATAAATGGCACTTCATATTAAATCTACACTAATACATTTCTTAATATCGTATGTAAATCAGGATATATCTTATTTAATCCAAAGCACATGGTCTTTATTCTATCCTTATAGTCGCACAAGGTCGCATAAACTCCGCAATTTAGAATATATTCGATAGTTTGTATTGTTATGTACAGTATACAAGTATTTTTTTTCTTTGTATCAAAGTAAAACGTAAGATTTAGAATTGTGGACAGTTTATTCTGCGTGTCTGTTATTCTATTGGCATTTTTTACTAAAAGTACTGCAATTAATCGTGATTGTAACGTGCATACAAATATGTGCATTAAGTTGTCTTTGTTAATACTATTGCAATGTTGACATGTATCCGAAGGAGCTTTATTAATTTTTTTAAGATTTGTAAGAAATGGGTATGCTTGATGCGTCAATTCGAATGCTAAACTGCGTTGTTTGTGATCCAGTATTTTGTTGTTCAGCTGAGTGCAGATGTTTTTTATTAGACCGTCATTCATAATTTTTTTAAATGCACTGGGTGTTTCTCTATTCTGCCTAAGAAGACCTGAATAAATTTGTTTCGCTTGTGGATTATCGAGCTGTAAAATATCATGGGATACGTACGCCGTTTCTAATATAAATCTCCGTATATGTGGGTAATCGCAGGGGTAAATATAAGGATTCGGGGGATTGCACACTTGTGACAGATCTATATTTTGAATGATCTTTTTTTTAGTATTGATTATGGTATTCTTTATCAAGAGGGCATTGCATTTTAACCACGGATCAACTAATGCCAAGCCACCTTCTTTTTTTGGCCGGGTTAAAGTAGCCCGGGCAACCTTCAACAGGTTGAGGTTCAGTTGACGTTGGAAATAAGAGTTTCAATTTAAACTAAAGGGAACACTCAGTTCAAGTTATAAACTCAGTTCGTGCAAAGTTCGTAAGTTTCGAAAAATTCGATATAACCAATTTTTATGTTCGGAGTTCGAGAGGTTCGTTTTGACCAATGAAGACGCTATTTTAAAGTCATGTGATTACAGCGAAATGTCAAATGTCTTTTATTTGTCAGGTTAGTTAGGCGACGTAAACACCGGAGAGCCCAACTCCGGTGTTTACGTCGCCCTTCCGTCATTTGTATTTGGAGTTTCTGTTTGTTGTAAGCTTAGTATTGTGTTTTGCGCCAGAAATTGGAAAACCACAAATGAATAGTATAGAGAATGATGACACTAATTTATTGTTACTCGAGTTAATCCAAAATTATGAATTTATCTATAACTTAGGCCATAGAGATTATAAAAGTAATATATAATATAATATAATAATATAATTTATTAAAAACTGGAACAGTCATTCTTGTATATTTAAAAAACTGTGGTGTATCCCAAGACCTTATCTTCTTAAAATAATCATATCCACCTGTTCCTATTCTCCTCACATTTATTGGTCGCGTTTTAAAGCGGCGATTGCTACGCCTTCTCCTATAAGCCGCGTAAAACAAAAATGTCGCCGCAAACAGGGTGTAATAATATAACATTCTTACCACCACACGGGACTCAAAAACGATTTAATTTTTATTTCGAATCGAACAAAATTATAAACAAAGAAAATAATAATTTAAAATGTGTCAAAATTTTCAAAGTCAAATTTAATGTCAGTATTTTGTATCATTCTATTAGATAAAAATTTCAACCAATCAAACAACAACTTTTCGAACTTCGCTACTGACTTTATAAATGCCATATTCTGGACTGTCAAATATCGAACCTCACCAACTTGAACATAACTTCAACCTCACCGACTTTTCGAGTTTATAAATCCAGCTTTAATTATAGCTAAATGATTACTATTATTAAATGGTATTATACAGGAAACAGTTTAAGAGCAGTTTCTGAAATGCTTTCAGTTGAATTTTCTGATAAGCCTATCCCTTCCATTTCATTAATTAAACTTATCATTAGTAAACTTGAGTCCAAAGGCACTGTAATAAATAACTGTAAATGCTTAACTCAGAATGTCAATAGAGCTGAAGAAAGGGGTAATAGAGATCGTGACATTTTACTGTACGTGGAGGAAAATAAAATGATTAGCGCGAGGATTCTTCGGCAATCCGTAGGAAAACATCAAACCACAGTATTGCGCACTAAAAAAACATAAATATTTTCCTTGCAAGAATAAACAGTATCAAGAGCTACGGGCAAGGTGATGTAGAACGGAGAATGAATGGTATTCTGTGTTGAGGTAATGGAAAGAGCAAATAATAATAGGGATTTTTTGAGAAATATTTGTTTTACCGATATTCACCCTCAACAACGAACCAAATGTTCAAAATTTCCGGTATTGCAGGCAAGAAAATGAACATCGTCTTGTTCAAACTCGGACGCAATATCCACAAAAAAATAAATGTTTGGGTGGGAATTGTAGGATATCACATTATTCGGCC
Organism: Polydrusus tereticollis; assembly: GCA_963920685.1. Classification (NCBI taxonomy): domain Eukaryota; kingdom Metazoa; phylum Arthropoda; class Insecta; order Coleoptera; family Curculionidae; genus Polydrusus; species Polydrusus tereticollis. The sequence continues at coordinate 79,274,197 of OY987329.1, read as the reverse complement.
ACTTAAGGAAGGCAACCTTATAGCAGTAACCTATTTGGACTTACTACAAAATCGAATTGAACCCGCACTAGAAGAAGTTGTACGCGAAAATCAGGAGATCTGGTATCAAATGGATGGTTGTCCTACCCATAATTCTCTCATGGTTAGGAAATACAGTAAAACTTCTCAATAGCGGCCACTAAAAATTTCATTACAAATTGACCGTTTGAGGGGGTGACCGTTTTTAAGGGGAAGGAAAAAAATAAATTACATATCTACATATAACATATGTGTCATGTGAATAAAATTTAACTTCATTAATTAATAAAAGGCTAATTACAAACACATACGTTATTATGTAATATGAACTGTAAATATATAGACATAACTATTTATTTCATAACTCCTACATAATATGTATACATAATAATGTTTAAAAATATGCACTACATACGAAAAAAAATTATGCTTTGTGAAAAAAAGATTCAATGGAAGTCTGTTTCATATTTTTAATTTTAATTTTTGCTGCTTCATTTTCACATTTCATTAGGATATTTGAAATATCAATGGCCAAATTGCCATTTTCTTTGCCTAATAAAAAATTTTGCACGTCTCTTATTTTTTCACAAACTTCACTCATGCTTTTTAAAGACGAACTAAAAACCTCCTGGTTTTCTTTACTTTCACAGTCTTCATTTTCGGTAGTTTCAGATTGGCTGGTAAACTCCTGAATTATTTCCTGCATCTCCATACTGGGATTTTCCGTTGAAATGTATGAGTCGATTTGAAGATAATTTTCCAGGTTTGGATTTCCTGGGATACCGGAAAACAACTGACTTAGTGGAATATCGTCTTCTTCTTCAAAAATCTCATTCTCTTGGAGAGTTTCTATACATCCAGCTTTTTGGAAACATTTTTTAATCGTTTTAGATGAAACATTTTTCCATGCTGCAACAATCCATACCATAGCACTTGACAAATTTATAGTCTTTTCTGCTTTTTCAAACGCATCCTCGGTAGCGGTGTTAATAAAAGTTAAAAGTCTTTTTATCAAATATTTTCTGTATATCATTTTAAAATTTTGTATGATGCCTTGATCTAATGGCTGGCAGTAAGATGTAGTGTTTGGAGGCAGAAAAACAATTCGAACATTTTCCAGTTGTATTTTCGGGTGAGAACTTGCGTTATCCAAAAATAAAAGTACTTTTCTTCTTTGTTTTTTCATTTTGGTGTCAAATTTTTTTAGCCAGGAAATCATTATCTCTGTTGTCATCCAAGCTTTTTTATTGGAGACCCATTCTAATGGTAATTTGTCTACATGTGCTCCTTTGAAACATCGCGGATTTTTGCTTTTTCCTATAACTAATGGGATCTCCTTCTCACCATCCATGCTACTGCAAAAAAGAATTGTCACTCGTTGCTTAGCTGATTTTCTTCCAGCACATTTGTCACTCTTTAAGGCAAAAGTTTTGTTTGGCATTGCGAGATAATAAAGGCCTGTTTCGTCTGCATTAAAAATATCTTTATCATCATAATCCTTGATAATTAATTTTAACTTAGTGAACCAATCTTGAACACTCACTTCATCCACATCAGCAGACTCACCAGAAATTGTTTTAAAATTGATGTCATGTCTTTTGCAGAATCTATCTAACCAGGCAGCCATTTGATGCCTTAAAATCACAATTTTTCAAAGTTTCTGACACTTCCAGAGCTTTTTCCTTTAGTAGTGGTCCGGATATTGGAATGTTTTTGTTTCTTGCTTTGCAAAACCATTCATAAACCATTTGGTCAATCGCAAGTCCTTCTGTTTTTGGAAACTTCCGTTTTTGATCTGCATTAACTCCTCCTTCTTCATAAAGTTTTTTCAGTTTTTTAGAATATCATTTACTTGCGTTCTTCCAACACCAAACTTTTCCGCTATCTTTCGAGCACTGATACCATATTTTTCACTATCCGCGATGATTTCGAACTTTTGTTTAAAAGATAAACGTTTACGTTTCAGAGACATGATCGACTATTGTGCTGGTTAAATGCAACTGAATAAAATTTTACCTTTTATGAAAACATCTTAAGATTTAACAAATTATATTTGTACGTACTTAAAAACCCATTTACATAATTAGGTTTTATCATTCTCCGGTATTTCCAATAGTACCAGTAATAAAGTACCGGCTGGGTGCAAACATTCCCAGAAGGGTCGAGACGACCGCAATTAAGGGTAAAAATTCAAGGTAATTTTCTTAAAAGTTACGGATTCATGTGACCGTGGCCGTTTTAGAAGTGTTTCGGTATTCGAGGGGTCTTTTATTATTAAAAATGCTATAAGATTTATTTTAAGAAGCCAAAACTGACCGTTCAGAGGGGTGACCGTTTTTAACGGGTGGCCGAAATGAGAAGTTTTACTGTACTTGCAAAATATTTTTAACGGAAATATTATTGGCCCACGGCATCTAATCCTTTGGCCAGCCAGGTCTCCTTTCTGTGGGGTCACTTAAAAAAATTTATTTATAAATATGTAAAATTTGAAAACCTAGACCAGCCAAAAAACTGTATTTCGTTAGAATGTGACAGATGTCAATATCAACTCAGTAATGTTAGAAATGCATTTTATGATCGGTTAGGATATTGTTTAGCTGTTAATGGAGGGTTGTTTGAACATTTAATTAACTATGAAAATGTCGTAATTTTGCCATCACATTTAATGGAATAAGTAAGAATTGGCTTGGGTTTATTATATCGGCCTCTTCAAAAAATTATAATACAATTTTTCTCTAAAATGTACAGGGGAGCCAATATTTAGCCGCCTCAAAATTTACATGGGATTTCCTATGTTTAACTAAGCCATGCATCACCCGGTATAAAACATTTTTGACATTTACATTTACATTTCAGATTTTATCTGGTTGGTGATAAATTTGAAATAACAAATGTAAAGGTATTTCTTTTTTTCGATTCTCCGTCAACAACTACGTCAGTAAGCAGAACATTTTTACATTTACTCTACTGGTTGCTTAGTTACGGATTCTTGAATAAACAAAATGAAAACACTAATGCCCGGTTGTACAAACAAGGTTTAAGTTGGGTTTATAGAAAAGGTAACCTTAAGCTAGACTGTTGTACAATCATGGCTTAGAAGTAAAACTAAGCTTATCATACAGATCTTCTGTCAAATAACCTGAAAAGTCCAGTTTGACGTTTTCATTCATTTTCATTTTTAATTAGAATTAATTAAAAACTATCTTAAAGATAGACCAACTTATGTTACAATGAATAAAGAAGAAAGCTATTCAAAAGTATTTAAATATGGTGTTTCTCAAGGGACAATTTTAGGACCATTATTTCTTAATATTTATATTAATGATTTATTTAGTATAAATTGCGATGGGAAAATTCATAGTTTTGCAGATGATACTGCTATTTCTTATAGCGATACAAATTGGGACAATTTAAATAAGAAAACTAAAAAAGATTTTAAAATTATAAAAAATTGGTTTGATAATAATTTATTGACAACTAATTTTAATAAAACATATGGTCGTCCGTTTTTGAGATAACAGCAATTGCTAAGAAGCTTTTTGGAATAATAATTTTATTAATAAATGCCAACAAATCAATAACAAAATAATATACAAGGCTGTCCCTAAATTTGAAAATCCTTTCTTTTTTGTCATAACAAGTTTTATAACAAGTGTTGAAAAGCGAAAATACACTCGGAGAAAAAATATATAACTAGATCCTAATAAATTAAAAAAAAAAACACTTTGATGACGCCATCGTCAAGGGTTTGTAGCTCTGTATGGAAGTATTTGCGGACCTACGTTAATATGAACTTCTTTCAAATTCTTTTAGCGTGAAGTGGGGCAAGTGCGCCATTTGTCCACAAATCCATCATGTGTAGATACTAATATCTTCTCGCACACCACACGGAACAGTCTTCGAAGATCTGGCAATCGCGCTTTCTGCCGCGGCGTTCCGAGTTCCGATCATTTAGTGTCTAGTTAACCGCGACGGTAGGAACACGTGTTTTTTCTACTCACCAAATAAATGCGAATAGCTTTCGTTTTTTCTTGGGATATTTAGGTGAAAAACGGTAAGTTCTATATATTTTTTATTTTTATGTCATATTTTACATCATATTTAACACATTTCTTTACAGTACAACAGTAACAGCAATAAATGCCAATCTCAGCAAGTGGGTGGATGCACTTGCCCCAATTTTTGCTTACCAGGGGCAAGTCCACCCATACTATAGCGGGAAAGTGCACTTTCCCCAAAGGTGCACTTTTCTTAAGAGAAGTTATAAATCCTTGTAGACCATGCTCAGAAATTATAAGAGAAAAACAAAAAAAAAGCCGAATATAATGAAGACAATTTAACACGAGCAGTCGAGGCAGTAAGAAATGGCCAAATGGGTACACTAAGATGAGAAGTATGATCCGGAGCAGCTTAAATGTTGAACAGGTTATAATTTGCAAAAAAACATTGCATTACCTATGCCAATGGCTAATACTACTCGATCGGATGAAGCTGTTACAATAGATCCTACCGTTGCCGCTGCAAGCCCGTGACGACAACTAGAAGGTTGTGAGACTCGAATTGAGTCCTCTTACTCCGAGAAAGACGATAATAATAAAACAGTAAGTTTTGAGGAATTACTTTTAAATACTTGCAGAGAATCGGCAAAATGTAATGTCAAAACGAACAGAAAAAGGACATCACTGGGAGCAGAAATTGTAGCAAGTAATGAAATCAGGGAGAGAATGAAAGAAAATATCAAAACTAAAAGGGCAACCTCATCTATACCGAAAAAGAAGTTGATTAAAAAAAAGGTTGCCAGTCCCGAAAAATCTGGATACGAAGATGAAGCTAAAGATTTTATAGCTAATGAATCTGAAAGTGATCTTGAAACCATGGAGGATATTATTAATGAAATCAATGACGAGTCTTTGTATGAAAGAAGTTTAAGCAAACGAAAAATTGGTGATTAAGTACTGATCTGTGTCTTACAACAGAGAGAAATACTAAAAAATATTATATTGGTCAAATTCAAGGAGAACTACACTCCAAAACTGTAGAAACTAAATTCGTTAGGAGGGTAAAAACCAAATCTGCAATCATGGAACCCAGATTTACCTGACCGAATATAGAGGACATTTCAAATGTCGCTGACGACTCTATAATTTCGACGTTACCTGCATAAGAACTCATACGGAGAGGAAGTTACAAATTTCCGGCTAGTTTCTTTAATATTTATTGTTTAAAATAAACCATTGCATTTTGTATCCTATAATATAGTTACCTACGTGTTCTATGTCTCTAATGTGCATGTTTTACCAAAATAAACAAATATTTTATAATTTTTTTTGAGATATTTTTCTTAAAAACATGTTTGTTGTGAAACCAGAACTCCAAGAAATAAATTTTGCTTTCATGCGAAATATTGGCACTCGACAGGTGTCGTCACGCAATTACACTACAAAAAACTTACTACGTCTTTCATTTAAAAAAATATCACATCGCGGTAAATTGCAAAAGATTTGTAGACATTTTTAGTTTAACGCACTTGCCCTGCACTGTTTTATATGCAGGCTGTGAAAACTTTAAAAGCTTCTGTCGCACTTGCTCCGGATTTGGGGTAAGTGCGCTTAGGGCGATTTTTTTTTTATTGTTAAGTGAAAAATGTATTTTCTAATTCAGAAATATTTTTATTGCGTCAATCTTTAGCTAAGACTAGCAGCTCATTCTAAAATATATGTAAGACTCTTTTAGTAGCATAATAAATATTCCAAACAAAAATTGGTTTCAAAATTTAAATTTGGTAGTCACAGTTGCCCCACTTCACCCTATATTAAATTTTCCGGACACCCTATATACAGTGAGGACCAGAAGTACTGCATAAATTCGATAAAAAATTAGTGATGCATTTTTCGGAAAAATGCTTGAATACGTAAATTTTTGTTTTCATTTGCGCATTTCTTGACGTGAAAGTTTAGTATACAGGGTGACACATGTTAAAGATATGACGTAATTTGTTATTTTTTCTTATGGAACACCCCACCCCGTATATTTTTCGATTTTTCAATTCTAGTAAACATTCTAAACATATCTGGTATAGCATACCCTATGTCTAAAGTGAAAGATTATCGAGAAATTTTCGGGTGTAATACCACGAGTGCTTTAAAATTACCGATGATTTTTTACGAATGCGTGTTTTCTTTAATTTCACGAGTCCGAAGGACGACTGAAATTTGTAAAGAAAACACGTATAAGTGAAAAATTATCCGGTTAGTTTTAAAGCACGCATGGTATTTAAAGGAATATTTCACGAATCCAAAAACATTCATTTTGTCAACTTGGTTAAATTGATTGAAACTCAGAGAATAGATGTTTTAATTATGATAGGATGTGGTGATCGTATTAGGACTCAAAGGGAAGTTTGTGAACTATTTAATATAAAATATCAAGACATTCAGATATCTCAGTCCAACGTAAGCAGACTCGAGAAGAGATTTAGAGAAACGGGACAGGTACGAGATCTTCCTAGGTCCGGTCGGCCTTCAATTTCAGAAGATAAACAATTAAACGTTATATTATCCATTAAAGAAAATCCACATAAACCTACTCAAGAGCTAGCATTGGATAACGAAATTGGAAAATCATCTGTAAAAAGAATTAAAAAAAAAGAGAAATATCATCCATATAAAATAAAATTAATCCACGAGCTTAACGAAGATGATCCAGATCGTCGCTTAGAGTTTTGCGAAACTCTAATGAATATTTGCAATAATGATAATTTTTTTGCACGTAGGATTATATTTTCTGACGAGTCGACCTTTTGTCTGAATGGGGTGATGAACAGACAAAACTGTCGCTACTGGTCTTCTACTAATCCACACTGGGATGTTGAAGCTCACACCCAGCATAAACAGTCTGTTAATGTTTGGGCGGGTATTGTGGGCGACAGAGTCATAGGACCGTATTTCTTCGATGGCACGCTAACAGGTCAACGTTACTTGGAGTTTTTAAGAAATGAATTGATCCCCGCCTTATGCCGTTTGTTTCCAAATGCGAACAACCCTAATATTCCTGGAGATTTTGTTTGGTTTCAACAAGATGGCGCGCCTCCGCACTTTAGTAGGGAAGTGCGCGAATATTTAAATTACGTATTTCCGGATCGTTGGATAGGGCGAAGGGGGCAAATAGAGTGGCCTGCTAGGTCGCCGGACCTAACTCCAATGGACTTCTCTATATGGGGCTATCTTAAACATAAAGTGTATATGAACAAACCCAACAATATCGAAGAATTAAAAAATAGGATCAGATATGAAATTCAATTAATAATCCGTGAAATGATTCATAACATTTTTGAAGAGTTTGAATTGCGGCTTGCTTGCTGTCAGGAAGTCAATGAAGCACAGTTCGAACATTTACTAAATTAATGATTAGAGTACTTTTTAATATTTTAAGCTTTGATACCCCCAATTTAATAAATATTTTTATAACTTAGTCTTTTTATTCAATCGAAAATTTCACGATAACCTTTCACTTTAGACCTAGGGTATGCTATACCAGATATGTTTAGAACGTTTACTAGAATTGAAAAATCGAAAAATATACGGGGTGGGGTGTTCCATAAGAAAAAATAACAAATTACGTCATATCTTTAACATGTGTCACCCTGTATACTAAACTTTCACGTCAAAAAATGCGCAAATGAAAATAAAAATTTACGTATTCAAGCATTTTTCCGAAAAATGCATCACTAATTTTTTATCGAATTTATGCAGGACTTCTGGTCCTCACTGTATAGTCTAAGGCGCTGAGTGAAGATTTTTGATGTTCCAGTTATTTTACGAGCTAATATTATGAGCTAACTGCAACAAACAACCAGATAGAAATAAATATTAAAAACAGCACTTACTTTGCTTTTGCCAGATTGACCTTGGTCCTGTATTTTACAATAGAATCGGGCTTGAATGATTTTTTTTCTTTGGGAACGCTGGCCGCGTGGTCATTATTAATAAAATTGATGAATACATCTACATGTTTTTTCTCACTTGTGGCCCATTCCACCGGAGAAAATACTAGAGTGTAAGCGCTTGTTTGTGATTTTACCTTTTCCAGAAGATCAGCGAATGATATTTCTGCAAAAAAATTTATTTGATATTATTAAAAATAAATCTTTAAAAATGGAAAATGTTTCAACTTACTTTTTTCGACACTGATAAGATTTATTGTGTCGTTCTTGTAGGTGGCTATAACAACATCCTTTTCTACCCTTAAAAGAACTAACGTATATGCCACTGCAGCTTCCAAAAACGTTAATACTTTGTTTCCAATGCACAAAGAGTTTTTAGCTTTATCCGTTACATCAATCGTTATAAAATACCTGTAAGAACATTGTAATGTCAACAGTTACATATACAGGGTGGCCATTTGAAACACAAAACAAAGTCAATTTTGGGGAACCCAGGTTATTAAAAAACGGTCGGACCCGTCGTATTTTTGGCATTTTCGTCCCCTGAAAGTCAAACCCCTAGCGGGGGCGACAACTACCCCCAAAGATTTGAAATGGAATGGGGGGTCGAGTGATACATTATTTTAAAGGTATTTTTATGTAGAGTATAATCACAGGGTTTAACATCGCTACTATCCACCTAGCCTGTACAGTGACTCACCAAAAGTACAAAAACAGGCTTCTTTAACAAAAAACGTGAAGTGAAAAATTCAGTAGAAAGTGAAGCTACAGGAGTTGCGATTTTAGGACATGTTGTTCAAGATCAGCTTTCTTGCACTCGGTGTGTGCAAGAAAGCTGGCGACAGCATCTGGTGTTAAAGGAAGCAGCATTCAAACAATATTAAAAAAACACAAGTTTCATCCTTACAAAATACATCTGGTACAAGAACTTGACGAAGACGATTTTGATAGGCGACTGCAATATAGTGAAATTATGAGTGAACGGGCAATAAATGATCAGAACTTTGTTTTCAACGTTTGTTTTTCTGACGAATGTTTTTTTTTCCTAAACGGTACGGTGAATCGTCACAACTGTCGTTATTGGTCTGGTTCAAATCTCAGAATACTTCGTGAGGTGCATACGCAACATTCCGGAAAAACTGAATGTTTGGGCTGGCATTTTTGGTAACCATATAATAGGCCCTTATTTTTCACCTAACAATTTAACAGGCGAAATGTATCTGGAATTATTACAAAATGCCATTTATCCAGCGTTAGTAGAAATTATTGAGAATACATACATGGAAAACCACTTAATATTCCAGCAAGACGGTGCGCCACCTCACTTGCACTCACTTTTCGTCACTATTTGGACCAAACGTTTCCAGGACAATGGATTGAAAGGAGAAGTATTGAGTGGCCTCCACGTTCTCCAGATCCAAGCCCGTTAGATTTTTTCATGGGGCCACTTAGAAACTAAAATTTATGCCACCCAGCCAAAATCTTTGGAACACCTACAACGGATAATTGATGAATGTCGTCAAATCACCCCACAGATGCTTCAAAATGTACGAGAGCGTTGTGAACAAAATCTCTATTATTGCATGAAGGCACAGGGGCAGCATTTCCAACATTTAATGGACTGACTTGTGTAAGAATTTTTTTGTATTAAAAAAGGTAAAAACAACCTGTTTTGTATTTTTGGTAAGCCACTGTACAGGCTAGGTAGATGGTAGCGATGTTAAACTGTGGGGTTATACTCTACATAAGAATACCTTTAAAACAAAGTATCACTCGACCCCCCATTCCATATAAAATTTTGGGGGTAGCTGTCGCCCCCTCTAGGGGTTTGACTTTCAGGGGGCGAAAATGCCAAAAAAATGTTTCCCCCTATAATCAAAAATCGGCGGGTCCAAGCGTTTTTTTTTTAAACCTGCATTTTTCTGCATAAAACTAAGGCAAATTTTTAAAACAGTCGAAAAGTGTAACTTTGACCATTTAAGGGCGGAAAAAGGTCGTCAAATTCCGAGAAGCTGAACAAACACACACGGACACGCCACGCGCCAAGCGACGCTATTTCTCGCAAGGGGGACTGTGAATATAAATAGGCCAGCGCTATGCATGCAAAACAATTCAAATGTTTCACTTGACAGAGTTAGGTGGTTACGCTGCCAGTCAATTTGTCAATATTTGGTTTTGAAATATGGGTGTTCGTCAACATCGAATTTAAATTCTCTGCTGGTGGATAACTCTAGTACTACTAGTACCTAAGAGTGGAACCACTAGTTTCGCTAGTGGAGTCCAAACCTCGCCATTTGGCATACTAGGTTGCATATTGTTTTCGCCGCTGGATGTATTTTTGTTTGCTAATTATTATTGTATATTGTATACTGTATGCCAATAAAGACAAATAAATAAATAAATAAATAAGCAACAATCTGTAAGCCAGCAAATTAAGGCAGACATGTCTTGGCTTTTGCTTTGGGGAAGTTACATAATATAACGAATTTTAGTTCCGTGCTAGGCGTGGGAACGATTATTAATTGGTTGGATAACGCTGGAAATGGAAGAAACAGCTTCGCCGATTTAACCGTACGGCCGAAAAGATCGAAGTTAATGAACGGGAAGTGGTTGTCAGCAAAATTCAGCGATTATAATTGTTACAAAGATAAGCACCAATCCTTAAGGGAGCAAGTTAAAACAAACGTATTATCTTTTACTTTGGGAAAGTACCATAATTATAAAAATGAAAACTAGTGAAAAAGGCAAAGCGTTGATGGGAGAACGACGAATAAATAAATTATTGAGTATGCAATTATGTAGTTTAAGTAAACAATATATTATTACAAATAATTTAATTTTTTCACTTGTCTCAGTATCGATTCTTAAATGGTACCGTTATGGTTGTTCAAAATCAATACACGTTCGCTTTTAAAGTAAGGGCCTCCCTAATATAGGTCAAATTTATAATGGGCACACTTTGGGCCGAAACCAGATGGTATGTCTGTCCTTCAGAGGTTTAACCCAAAGCAAAGAAAATAATTTAATGGTATTAGGATGTAATAAAATATTACAAACATTACGACAACCTGCAAGGTTGGGGAATAATTAGTAGACAAAGGTGGGTGATAATATTGTTAGAACTTTTGATTCGGGGAAGAGTATTTTGTATAATGATATCAGTAGAGCATTAATTCGTGATAAGTGTTAAAAATAGTGTGAAGGGTGATTTTCAGGAAATGACGTTCATTGTTTGTAGAGTAATCCTAGGTACCTCATATAATGTAACGTAGTTCGGACGTTTTAGTAATGGAAATAACAGCTCCTATCTTCTGATATCTTATATGGGGAAATGTCAAACGGCCAATGGCAACAGGAATTTTTCTGATATCCCATCAGTTATGTAGTATAATTATATCAGCATGTCGATTGACTTTTGATGACAGCAAAAGTCTAATTTCCGTGATAAAAGAGCCAAAGTACATGTCGCAGGCAGGTAATGGCAAGGGAAAGAAAAAAAGCCACAGTACTTGTTACAGACAGGTAATGGCAGTGGGTAAATAACAGAGAGACAGACAGGTTTCAGGTTAAAATATTGGTCTTTAAAAATTAAAAAGTTAAGATGAGATAACAAAAAAGAAACATCTGTAGGATCAAAATGTTCAATGTATAAAAAAATCATCTAAGTACTTTTATTAAATGAGTTTACAGAACTCTCTATTTTATTTCACTGTATTGGCATAAAGACAAACACATATTAATTAAAAGAAAGAAGTTTGCCCCTTTTCTTTTCGTCAGACACAACCCTTGGACTTATTTCGCAGTATTACGGCTCATCCGCAAGGCAATAGAGTCTGACGAAAAGGAAAGGGACTAACAGTGCATTTCAACATAAAATGTAATGATACATATGCGAGATATTGCACGTGGCGACATCTCGCGGCAATCGACCTATCGACCTAACCATAACGTAACCTATTAATTGTTAGGGAAACATATAATTCTAAAGAGTTCTCAAGGAGGGACATACAACTTAACCGTTGTATCAAACTTTAAAAAAAGAACTGGCAAACATACACAACGTAATGTACAGGGTTATATGACAATGTCTAACGATCACAAGTCAGAGTGGCTGAAACCAACAGGTGATGAACATACCTGGAGGACGGTCAGTTTCAATACAGTACGCCAACGCCAATATAAAGCCAACACCACTTGTTAACAAATCTTAATTAAAAACAATTTTATAACTTCTGCCTCAAAGAAAAGTACTTAATATAATATCTTCGCTTACCTTTTATTAGTATGTGAAACATTATTGCAAGCCAAGTTAAAACATTTTAGTAGTGCATTTAAAATGTGCGGACACTTTGCTTCCGTCCTCGTTTTCGCCTTTTTAAGTTCTTCCTCAGACAGTTTTTTATCGTTTTGTAGGTGGTTTACTAATTTCGGATCCATAGGTCTAAGAAAAAATAAATACTTGAATGATATTGTGGTATTCTCAAGAAAAGTAAATTAAGGAAAAAACTGGCAAGCTCAGACTACGTGCAGATCGATGGCGGCAGGTTAGTGTCCTGTTGTAATGCGCATTCAACACGTCGTGTTTTTATGGCATAGCTATGTCTATACAATGAACTTTCCAAGCATCAACATGGCTTCCTTTCTTGCGAAACTAATCTGGGTGTCTACCATCACTACTTCTCGACATCAGTCGATTCTGGAGCTCAGGTCGATTCAGTTGATTTCGACTTTAAAAAGGATTTTGATAGAGTAGACCAGACTATTATTGTCAACAGTTTAAAGTATCTTCAGGATCAAACTCAGATGATCAAACTAAATGGGTTTATATCTAAAGAAATAACGGTCACATCTGGCGTGCCGCAAAGATCACACCTTGGTCCTATACTGTTTCTCATTTTTGTGAACGATTTTGTGAGTGTTTTTAAGAACTATTATATGCGCACGATCTGAAAATATTTAGCAGGGTAAGTAGTGTGGATGACTGCTAACGCGAGATTGATAAATTGTTGGAATGGTGTAAAATTAATAAAATGGAGCTAAATACCTCAAAATGCAAAATCATATCATTCTTGCGAAAAAAATGCCAACAATACACTTATATTTTGTTTTTAACTCTGAGCTTCCCAGAGTAAACTTAATAAACGACCTGGGAGTCATACTAGACTCAGAACTAAGATTTAATGATCATATTAACTTTGTTTTGGCAAAGGCACTCAGGATGACTGGTTTTATAAGGCGTCGTTGCTGAGATTTTTCCAATATTGAGGTTTTAAAGTCCCTTTATTATTCGTTGAATATTGCTGTACTGTCTGGTCACCTTGTTATAAAATTCACTCGACGTATCGAATGAGCTCAGTCAAAGTTTGTCAATTTTTTGCTTTACTAGGTTGGAATCGACAAAAAGTTGTTCACTCACCAACACCGTTTACAATTATTAAGTATGGATAGCCTGGAAACGCGTAGAATTTATCTCGCCCTTTTGCTTTGGTTTAAAATAATAACTAATAAAACTAACTGATCTGAACTGCTTTAATTAATTGCCTGCGCATGACACTCGGTTGCAAGATATGTTTTTGGGTAATAGAAGCCGACCCGGTCGATGTGTCCACCCTTCGTCGTAGTGGCCGGGCCAAGTAGGAACTCCCTGCCGCCTTCGGTCAGTATGATTGACCGAAGGCGTAGCTGGGAACCGAAACCAAGAGGGACACAGGGCTTTAATTCAAGGTGTAACGCGTACCGTGCCGAAGAATGAATAACACGTGTGCCTTAAACACGTGTTTCGAACGGTGCCTTTAGGAGGCCGGGCGCCCTCCTAGAGCTCTTTTAGCCTTGCCACAGCATGCGGGGCTCTGCTGCGGTGGACCACCCTTTCCCTAGCTACTCGTGGGAATTATATGGAAAACCTTAAAGTACCAAACAAGCCTAATGAGGGAGGCAAAACCCTTAATCCACAGGAAACTGTGGAACATATGGAGATTGGTAATCAAACTCCACAAAATATAGATGTGGATAATCCATCTATAACAACGGAAGCTGTTAACCCTACCCTGTCTTCGGAGACTCGGACTAATCCGTCGCCACTGACAGTAGAGGGTGAAACAGCTTCAGACCTCACCTCGGACCAGGAAAGGGAACTTCTCAAGTCCCCAAAAACCGCCGAGGTAGTCGCAAGTGAGGATGCAGCCGATGCATTGGCCAGCCTCAAACCCAAGCGTTCCCGGCTGCCAACCTCGAAAAGGAAGCGGTTAAGTCACCTCCTTAAGAGTGGTATGCCGTACGCAGTAGCCCTCAAAACGGTGATGGAGGACGAAAGCAAGCCGAACCCACAGCCGGAAAGGGATCAATCTCATTCCAGTGCTGCTGGGGGAAGCAAGCGATCGCGATCTGACACCAGCACGCCAGAACAACCGGCGAAAAAACCAAGGGAGGGCGAGGGGAAACCCAAGCCATCTTACGGGGCAGCGGCAGCGGGGGTCAGGAATGGACTTATCCATCCTGACTACCCTGCAACTGCTCTCACGAGCGAACAGCTGAAAATGATACAGCATGCTGTACTAAAGGCTGTAAATCAAACACCTGATGAAGGCCCTCGGGTAAGATTCCAGAGCTGCTCTTATCGGCCTGGATGGCTTCAGATTACATGCGTAGATGAAGCCAGTAAGCAATGGTTGGAAGAAACCACCAAAACCTTACAACCCTGGGAAGGAGCGACTATTAAGTTCGTTCAAGGCAAAGACCTACCTAAACCTCACGTCTGCATCGCCTACATCCCTGATGACAAAGCCGAACGGCTTACGTCTGAAGAGGTGTTGATCAGACTGAGGAAGATGAACCACGGCCTAAATACTCGAGAGTGGACAGTCCTACATCGAGAAAATTCGGGCCCTGGCCAAACATGGACATTTTCGATTGACGAAGTGTCCATGAAGACGCTAAAGGGGGTGAACTTCAGACCCTACTTCGGCTTTGGGCAGATACATGTGGCTCAAAAGATACCCCCTCTTGGAGCTAGCGGATCAAAACCGCCTCCAAAAACTCCAACATCAAAAGTTGCGCCTAGTGAGAAAGGTAAATCCATCTCAACGGGCGCAACTCGAACAATTTCTAAGGGTATGTCGGGAAAGGGCAAAACCATTCCTGGCAGACCGACAAAGACTAAGAAAGGCGCAGTCCGCAGCCACAAGAGCAGCACAGATGCTCGCAGTGACGGACAAGCGCCTTCCGGAGGAACTTCTGGAGCAAGACCGCCAATCGGTCCTGCCTCAGAACAAGCCTAATCCTCAAAAATCGCAAATCAGATAAAACTTCTGCAGGCTAACTTGCAGCATGCTAAGGCGTCCACCTATGTCCTTAGCAAAAGATTTGTCAAAGAGCTAATAGACATGGCTCTTATACAGGAGCCCTGGACCTCCAACACAGGCCGCGTAACCGGCCTGGGTAACTCATCTGGAAAGGTAATAGCAATCAACTCTGGGGTAAAACCTAGAGCATGTATCCTGGTCAGAAATAACATTAATTATTTTGTACTTTCAGGGTTCTGCACTCAAGATGTGGCGACAATCAGTGTCACATTACCAGAGAGGGGCAGCATGACGGAAATGATCGTCTGCTCGGCATACTTTCCCGGAGACCGAGATGCAGAAGAGCCTCCTCCGAGAGTAGTGCGTGAACTAATCGCCTACTGTAGGAGGAACAACAAGCACCTGGTAATTGGTTGCGATGCTAATGCACATCACACAGCATGGGGCAGCACCGACATCAATCCCAGAGGTGAGTCACTTTTTAATTACTTACTAAGCGAACAACTCGTAGTAAATAACATAGGCTCGGAGCCAACCTTTATTACTGTTAATAGAAATGAGGTATTGGATCTTACAATCAGTACAAATTTTCTGAGCAATAAGATAAACAATTGGCATGTGTCTTCTGAAACGTTATGCTCGGATCACGGACACATATTGTTCAATATTGAAGCAGGGCCTAGACCCATAACTCAGTACCGAGACAAAAGAAGAATGGATAGAGATGGATATAAACTATTTCTGCTAACCCATCTTCAAAACGGACTGACAACGATCAACAATCGTGATCATATAGAAATTTCCGCGAAACAGTTGAAATCTGCGATAATATCCGCATATCACGAAAACTGTCCACTGAAAACGAAGAAAGATAACAGAAATGTGTCATGGTGGAACAAAACTTTGGATAACAAAAGAAAAGAAGTCCGACGCTTATTTAATCGGGCTAAAGAATCAGGCGAATGGGACCAATACAAATCTGCTCTAACAAATTACAACATAGTTATCCGCAAAGCAAAAAGAGACTCTTGGAGAAGGTTCTGTGAAAGTGTGTCTGATACACCTAGCAGTGCAAGAATTCACAAGATTCTATCCAGAGAACCGGCTAAGGAGACGGGATCGCTAATGCGACCAGACGGCTCCTTCTCTGAATCTAAAAAAGAAACGTTAGAGCTCGTAACACAGAATCACTTTCCAGGCAGCCAGATTCTGACCAATCAATACACAGCTGTGGACTTGGGAGGATCAAAACGGCCCAAGAAAGACGACTGGTACACGGTCAATAGAATCATTACTCCACAGACAATACGGGCGGCAGTTAACTCATTCCTCCCGTACAAATCGCCAGGAGAGGACGACATATTTCCAGCTCTGTTACAAATCGGACTGGATATACTACAGCCTTATCTAATGAGATTATTCAGAGCCAGTCTAGTTTGGAACCATATACCAACTAGCTGGTCGGCAACCAGGGTAATTTATATACCCAAGGTGGGCCGCACTGAATCGCATCCAAACTCGCTTAGACCAATCAGTCTGACTTCATTTCTGTTAAAGAGCCTCGAGAAAATACTGGACAGGCACATCAGGGACGGTGTGCTTGCTAATCGCCCTCTCAACGCCCACCAGTATGCCTATCAAACAGGCAAATCAACAGAACTAGCCCTTAACAACCTGGTAGCGGGCATAACGAAATCCTTAGACAACAAGAAGATAGCAGTAGAGATTTTCCTTGACATAGAAGGAGCATTTAATAATGCATTACCAAAGTCCCTATACGATGCTACAATCGCCAGGGGCATTGAACCTCTAATCTGTGACTGGATACGCAATATGCTAATAAGCAGGACTATCACGACTGAGTTACGGGGGGAAGAGGTCAGATTTAGGGCCGCCAAGGGGTGCCCGCAGGGAGGCGTTCTATTGCCCCTTCTGTGGTCACTCCTGGTGGATGACCTGCTGGCCATACTCTCCCTGTGGGGGATCAGTCTGCAGGCATATGCAGATGATCTGGTCATATTAATTAAAGGAACGTCTGAGGACCGAATATCTGACATTCTTCAAGAAATTCTCAGTGTCATATATCAATGGTCCCTGAGAGAGGAAATGTCAATTAATCCTCACAAAACGGTAATTGTGCCATTCACCAGGAAAAGAAGGCTGGATAATCTAAGACCGCCTTCCTTACAAGGAGAGAGCATACCGTTTGCCAACGAGGCAAAGTATCTAGGGGTAACACTGGGCAAAACGCTAAGTTGGAACTCCCATATGGAGAAGATTATCCGCAAGGCCAGTCCGTCTCTATGGACATGTTGCAGGATTTGTGGTAAATCCTGGAGTATGGCACCAAGGCAGTTATACTGGCTGTACGTAACTGTCATACGACCAATGACAACGTACGGCTCTGTAGCCTGGTGGAATAAGGGCCAACAACGATTGACCCAAGCAAAATTAGCCGGACTACAAAGACAGGCATGCCTTGCGATCACTGGAGCTATTCGCACCACACCAACGGCAGCCATGGAGGTCCTATTAGGACTAATTCCTCTCCATCTATACTTAGAGAAGGAAGCCAAATGGGCAACCTACAGAATGCATCAAGCAGCAACCAACAAACCGCAGTTGTGCATGCTAGAGGGTACCGGAATGCTGGCGGACATTATGACCCGACAGCATTCTGGAAATGCCCTCAGATATCATGACAAAAGTACCCAATAACGAACTGCCCTATAATGTCGTTTATCCCAGTAGGGAGGAATGGGACAGCAATAGTGGGACTTTGCTTAGTTCGGAATTTGGATTATACACAGACGGCTCCAAAACTAATGAAGGGGTTGGAGCCGGTGTACACGGCAAAAGTCCGAAAGTAGAGCTGACGATCGGTCTGGGATCCATGGCGACCATATTTCAGGCTGAGGGTCACGCCATTGAAATGTGTGCAAGACTGCTGACAAATCGACAGTACGCACACAGGGCAATAAAGATATTCTCTGACAGTCAAGCCGCTCTAAAAGCCCTTGAATCGAGATGGTGCAACTCAAAGACGGTGTGGAGCTGTCGCGAAGCACTATTCGAACTAAGTCTCAATAATAGAATTACCCTAGTATGGATTCCGGGACACATGGGTCTAGAGGGCAACGAGGCTGCTGACAAACTCGCTAAGAGCGGAGCGGCAACGAAATTCACGGGACCCGAACCGGCAATAGGTATATCCCATGCTACCGCCAAGATAAAGATCCTGGCCGAAGCAACAGATAAGTGGAGAAGGCATTGGTTGAGCTTACCAGGCCTAAGGCACTCAAAGGCATTCATAAACAGCCATAGAAATCAACAGCTAACCGACAAACTAATAGAGCTTAATAGGACGCATCTTAAAGCCCTAGTGGGACTTTATACCGGCCGCTGCAGACTGCGACACCACATGCACAAAATTGGACTGACGCAAGATGAGGAGTGCCGACTCTGCATGGAAGATGCGGAAACAGCGGAGCACCTACAGCCCTGCAGCAGCAAGAACCAGATTCGCCCTATTTGGCGAGGTGACACTACTGCCGGAAGACATGAAGAATGTCTCCCCCAATACAATTATTAGCTTCATTAAGAAGATAGATCTATTGGGAGAAATATAAATAAGGTGTGAGCCACAATAGATCATTCGGTCGCAGTGGAGGGTTAATTGTAACCCACTCACTTTTAACCTAACCTAACCTAACCTAATAGAAGCCGAACAGATGTTGGTAGAAACAATAATATCAATCGTATTCTCCACTACTTCAATATATATGTTCCCTCAAGTTTTGAATTTGACTGTACACTGACAACATTTAAAACAAAGATAAAACAACTCCTAAAATCCTTACAATGAGAGTATAGTTGCAGCTCCGATGTACTTACACGCTGGAACAGTTTGTAGAACGTTAGTGTTTCAGGTTCTAATTTAAATATAATGATTTTTACTGTACTGAATTGTGTATATTGTATTTTATTGTAGTATAGTTAGTTATTGGTTTGTTTTTATTGTCCTATTTGGAATATTTGCCTGTAACGTACATTTGTTAAATAAATAAACAAATATATTGACGGCGCACTGGGGGAATTCCCTAGTGGCTACATTAATTTTTACTGCGTGGCCTATAGGGTTGCTCACTGGTTCGTTAATTTTCTGCTACCTTTGATTAAAACAATTGTTTACTTAAACACTTATGTTTTTATTCCTTAATGCAGGCTATGGTTCAATGTTACAAGGATTTGCGACACATACACTGGTCGATACTTAACGTTCACTTTACTAGCTACTTTTTTACATTGGTTCCCTAACTATCACTTGAGAGCACATCACAAAAACGCCCCGGAATCGTAGGGAGTTCAATTTCGTAAGTCAGATCGCAACTAGCAATTTTGGTCGCCGCTACGTAATCTTCACTACACGAAGAACTTTAAGCTTGCTGTTACTGGTGTCGGGAACCGTTCAGGCATCGTCTCTTCACCACGTTGTTATCAAAATGGGAAATAATTGTGCGGCAACGTTTACGTACCTACATGGTCCCCGGAACTGTGATATTTACGTTCCGCCACCGTTTCGAGGACGTTCTAAAACCTTAAATGTGTGGTAATTCCTACCAAAATGGGACTTTCCCATCGTGTGCTGCCTTGAAAATATTTTGATCTCTCTCTTTTAAATAAAATCATGTATATAATGTTTCCGTCTATCCAAATAACCTTATTAACTTCACAACATGTCAATATATATTTTATTTAAAAAATTTATTTTACCTAATACATTATGAATATAGGTATCTTTATAATAATATAATATGAATATTTTAGACTTAATGTTTGAAATGCAAGGTGGTAAAACCCAAAGGCATGAAATTTTTTCTGTGAAAAATAAGGATGTTAGATCTAAAAATAACAACACGCTCTCAAAATAAAGCCTTTTGAGGAAAAACTTAAAGAAAATCGGAAAAATATTAGGATTTAAAGAATGTATATTCAAAGGATTATACTAGTTTTATAGCATCCCTAATAATAAGAAATAATGAAAAAATAAACTTTATACTCTAAAAAGGTAATAATAGCTAGGGCAAGTGTTTTGTAACAAAAGTTAGGATTTTTCTATTAAAAATGGTGTATCTTATTCAATGCCACGTTAAAGTTAACTCTGATTCATTAAAATATAATTTACTTATGTATTAGTAGCCGGTTTAAAAAATATGTCACTGCAAAGTTTATTTTACTTAAAGATAGAATTTGTTACTTAAAACCTTAGATTTTTCGCTACTTTGTAGTAACAAACACGGCGGCGTTACCCAGAAATTGTCCTTGAAGTGCTTTTCAGAACTTACTAGTCATTGTTGTACGCCGTAGTTCCATCGGTTTCATGAAAGTTCCTATTTGGAACGTTAAAGTAATCTCTATGGTAATAATTCCTTAGTTTTGGAACCGCCTAGTTATTTTTGCTACCTTAAACGCTCGCTTGGAACTTTAACCTAAAACTAAATTGATTTACTTCAACTGGTGAACTTTTTTTTGTGCGTTATTGTTCATTGTTTGATGGGGCTGTAGAAAATATGGATTTTGTTTTTAAATTGTTGTGACAAAAGAGAAGCGAGGGGTATATTTTACCGCAGTTCCACACCAGTGGGAAAAAAATAAAACACTTTTCTAGTCAGAACATCTTACCCACTCTCAGAGGGAAATTTTTAGGCAAGATGCTACCAGTGTTCCAGAAGAGAACTGGAAAAGTTTTAGCTGCATTTTAAAGTGCTTAAATATAATGAATTTTGAAAATTCGCTAAAAATAGAAAAGCAACTGACACAAAGTTTGAATATAGATGCTAAGGAAGAGCCTACAAAATTAAGGAAATTGACGCTATGAGATTCATGGTAAAAATTACTTTAAATTAATTTTGTCTTGTAACCATGACTATACCGTAATTTTTTCATAGTTTGAAAGGTCAAAATGACTGACAAGGGAGATAACATGGAAACGCTTACTAAACAGTCACCTTAAAACACTACTCAGAAGTTGCGGACTATGTGATATATTATCCTTCTGTAGTTGTAGCTTCTTTTAAATGCGCTTTGTAGTCAGGCCTACTTAAAAGTTACCTTTTTGTCGTTACGGTGACGGTTTTTTTACTTTAAAGTTTTGGTGTTATATAAGTAGGTTAACGTTGTCGCGCTACGGTTTCAGCAACCCTGAAATTTACCACAAAGTAATGATACCTTATAGTCAGTATATTAGGTAATTGTTACGTAAAATTCATCAATTTTTCTGCCTTAATAAAAGGTTAAACTTTATAGTAAGTTATTTGGTGTCAATTACCAATTTTTTACCTAAAGTTAGTAGCAGTGACAATAAGCGACAGTTTCTGTAACTTTGATGCTATTTGGGATAACGCGAAATCTATATCAGACTCTCTCAATTGTCCAAAAATGCCTTAAAAACCTGGTGCGTACGAGCACCTGCTTCATGGAGCCATCTTGGAAGGCTTTCTCAATTGCCCAAAAAGGCCTTAAAATCGTAGAACGCATGTAACAGCACTTGCTTCAACTAGCCATCTTGGAAGACTGCTCTCTTCCTCTCTTCCCCTTTGCGCGGTGCTTCTTGTTTCTATATCGACGGGCGCGCGATGCGACCCAACCTGTTTCGACCAATAAGAAGCTCGCGTCCCCATGTTGACGTTTTGCAAGTACTGTCGTGACGCGCTTTTGATTAGCTACGTGACTGAATACAAATAACTGCGTAAACAAATTATAACCCTTATGTAATTTACAAACAACAATAGCAGAGAGTCAAATCGCACGCACACAGCATTTACCAACCTATTCTCTTTGGCGTGTTGATTCACGTTTCCCCAACATATATAAATAATACATGTGCCATCAGGTTTGTTTTGGTTCAAACTTAGAACCGTTTTAGAACAGTCCGCGCATGCGCATCGACATATTTCTGTTTTGATTTAGTTAGAACCGATTCCGAACTGAAATTTTGAACCGGTTCGTAACCGTTCTTGAACTATCATCAACTTTGAGATTTTTGATAGAATCGATCCGGGAATTGTAGTTAACGCACGCGCAGTATTTTTAGCTCATCAGCTGATTTTATTGTTTTGGTTTTGTTCACTAAAAATTGTACTGGCAAGTACAAACTGTGTCGAATGCATATCACTCTGCTAGGCATACTACGGTTGCCGTAATACTTTTCCCCCCTTACATTGCAAATTATAATCGCTATAATTTATTATAGTCGTGAAGGGGTGAAGATAATATTTAAGAAACATTAATTAATAATTTATTTTGGTAAATTTGGCAACTCGCGTCTAATACAGCGCGGATTCTTGGGCCACAAATCATAACCTGGGCCTTGATAATTGTTTTGGCTCTTTCTATCATATATAATATTTAATTAGTGGGAATGTGCTTGTCATCATGCCATTTTCAGATATGTTTCAGGCATTGGCTAAGTTTAGAAATATATTCTATTTAATTTATAATAAATAAATTTATTTAGACGTATGTAAAATGTTTGTAAAATGAACACATATATAAAAGGCAATGTTATCAGCAGTCAAGCTAGGGAAGTTAATGTCAATGTTATTAACTAACTTCTTTAAGTTTGTTTAATATTGCGATAAGAACACATGTTGAACGCGCATCACAACAGGACACTAACAGGCCCCTGCGAGCGCTGGAGTCGCCTAGCTCGCTTGCCCCACCTACCTGCTCAGAGCCTACATATCAAAACATTTTGGAAACATTGATAAGAATGTAGTAACCCTCTTGAAAAAATGGACGCACCGACAGGTATGTAGATATACAAGTATACTACTTACTTTCCACCTTTTTCCAATCTCTTCATAAAACTGAATACTTCAATCGGATGAACACCACTGGCCTTGACCTTTTCGGAATCAGTGAAGAGATTTATTAAAAGAATACTTATTGTTGAATTTGCCTTTAACAAACCCAGCTTGTAGAGTTTTCCTAAACAAGGTAATATTTCTTGAATTGACATGTTTTCTAAAGCTGCGGCCCATACCTGAAATTGATTAGAGCCATTACATGCAGTCCTGGATGAAGAAGATGTTGGTTAAATTCAATATTCAGTACTTTTCTTTTTGTACAGGTTTGAATAAAATTTACAAATTGAGTTAGTTAGTTAGTTAGAGTAGGTCCTAAAGATTGTGAAAAAAAAATATTTATTTTTTATCGAATCTATGCCGCTGAGTGTATACAGAGCTTTTTGTGCCGATTATCTCTGCATAATGGGTAACCTGAAAATTAATTTTGACATTTGTCACGTCACTACTGGTTTGACGGGAAAATTGAAAAAAAAAATTATAATGAAAAGCGGTATTAGTTGACGAGATATCGAAAAAATGTATTTATTTCTGACCGGTATATTATTAGCTTATAACGTCTTAGTTACGCGGGAATTATAAGGGTCATAACTCCCTTGGGATATTAAGAAAAATTTGACATAAAATCAAACGATTGACATCTAATGTCAATTTGATTGTCATCTATTGAAACATTTATTCCACTTTAAAAATGAACAAAATGTTACTAAAATCGGTCAGAAATAAAATTATCTATGTATCACTGGAATTATAAGGGTCTCAATTACCTCGGGCAATTGCTGTCCCTCGGGCCAAAGGCCCTCGGGACGTAAACTTTGCCCTCGGTAATTAAGACCATTATAATTCCCTAGATACATAAATAACTATTGAAAAAAGTGTTAAGATTTTAATTTTATGCTCTCTTGCACAGTTTGAAGCAAAAATTCGAAAAATATCCCTAGAATTTAATAAAAATGTATTAAGTGACTGAAAACCTAGGTATTGAACTATTAGTTAAATATTTTTGTTCTTTGTTAAAGTTCTCATTTGTTAAAATTTGAAATTAAGCTTTTTACCATGCAGTACCATTAAGTGTGGTCAGCTCCTGTATCTGACAACCATATTTACCACTTATAATTATTTTTGGAACAATATACATGCAATTTTAGCCAAGTTGGCCAAGTTTTACTGTAGCTCCTAAATTCGTTCTTATAAAATAAAAAATAAAAAATTAAATCTTGAATTTAATTTATTTATTTTTAATTGAGTATTGGGCCATTGTGTAGAAATACGACAAACTCGAATAAAGAAAATGTATTCATTTTAAGCTACTAAATAACGTATTTTCATTTCAGACAAATTACTAAAATGTTTCGTATATATCTACACAATTGTTCAATATTTTATTAAAAATAATTTTATTTTTATCTCGTACAAATGAATTTAGGAGATATGGTAGAACTTGGTCAAAATTAGAAACAAGCTTCGTTTGTATGCGTATTGTCCCAAAAATAAGGCTGACCACACTTAAGTAGGTACATCGTAAAAAGATTAAGGGTTTACTTTGTTTAGCAAGGAATTTTTTTGCGACTGCAACAGACCTGAGCTGGACAGACTAGCGAGATCACACGTGCTGCAAAATACACCCTAAACACCGCTTATACGCTGCAAGACGTTCCAAACTGTGTGGAAGGCCGGGCCGGTCGAATTGGGCGATTTGATATACTTTTTATTCCGTCCGTGGCTCGCGTTGTTACCATCGGGGACGTTCGGTTGGAAATTGGGGTGAGGGGCGGCTGCCTATCGCCCCACCTATGGAGTCTGGTTATGGACGGCCTGATGATGTGGCTCGCTGAAGCTGGCCTCTGCGCACAGGCATACGTGGATGATGGACTTGTCCTTGTGACAGGGAAATTTCTGGGTGTGGTGTGCGATAGTATGCAGACAGCTTGCAGGATACTGGAGGAATGGTGTGAGGAGACGGGACTATCGGCGAATCCAGACGAGACCGAAATGATCCTGTTCACACAGGAGAAACATAAATGAGTTTAGGGCGCCTCAACTGTATGGAAGATCCCTTACATTGACGCCGAAAGTCAAATACTTAGGAGTCACTTTCGACCAGAAGCTGACGTGGAGAGCGTATGTCAACAATGTGGTAAACAAGTATATAGCGCTTCTGGCGTGGTTTGGTGGCCTGAAGTAGAAAACGTCACCGTGCTCGCCAGAATGGCAAAAGTGCAGAGGCTTTTAGGCCTGGGCATAACCGGAGCCATGAGAACCACGCCCACCGCTGCATTGGATGTCTAGCTGGGGCTGCCGAGCCTCCCTATCTGGATTCAGCAGGAGGCAATGGCGGCATAACTAAGAATGCGGGACACTGGATGCTGGAAAGGCGTGGGCGACTTAGGTCACACTAGGATAGCTCCGAGGGTGGAAAGGGAAAGCCTAATACTTTCCTTCAGAGCAATGCCAGTTAAAGGAGTACTGAGGCTGAACAGGAAGTTCACTCTCACGATCCCTAGTAGGGAGCAGTGGGAGCAAGAGCAGGTGAAGTTCCCTGACGATGCTCCGATATGCTACACCGATGGGTTGCGCATGGCTGGAACCACATCATCAGGGGTAGTATACTTGGAACGCATCAATATACGAAGAAGTTACCCACTGGAAAGGTTCTCGACGGTTTTCCAAGCAGAGGTATATGCCATCCTCTCGGTGGTAAGTATGAGGGAGGTCATGGACTGTCAAGAGCGGACTGTATAAATCTGCTGATAGCCAAGTCGCTCTCAAGTCAGTCTGCCAACCCAGGAGCAGTTCGACCCTTGAACAAGAGTGTGCGGACGCCCTTGAGAGGCTCGCAGAACGAAAACAGGTATTCTTGGCCTGGGTCCCTGGACATTGCGGAATGCATGGCAACGAGACGGCTCGCCAGACTTGGAGCCGAAGTTCCCTATCTAGGACTCGAACCAGCAATAGGCATATCAAAACAGCAGGTAGGAACAGCCTGAGGAAATGGGCCGCCAACCTCTCCAAAGGGGAATGGTGGCAGACGCCGGGCTATAGAAAGGTTAAAGATTTCACAACTTGGCCTGATAGGGCTAAGTTGAAATGGATTCTTAACAGTAGTAGGCGTGCCCTGGATCCTCTGGTAGGTCTTCTAACAGGACATTGCAAGTTAAGGAAGCACCTGCATATAATGGGTGTGGAGGAGGACACGATATGATCGGGATGCTTGGAGGACGAGGAGACATCACTGCACTTCCTTTGCGCTTGTGAAGCCTTGGGAAGACTCAGACGGCAAGTCCCTGGGACAGTGGTGATCTAACAGGGGAAGTCAGGGCCCTTGCCTGGAATAACGCCCTGATCTTCATGAGGGGTAGGTAAAAATGATCACCTTTGGTCTACTTGCCAGGTCCGTGTACCTCCCTCACCTACTACTACTACTACTAGTTTAAAAAAAAGGTTATGTACCTTCACCTACTACTACTACTACTTTTAAAGAAAAAGGTTATGTACCTTAGAAATGGAAATAGTCGTTTACTAAAATTTAATTTGACCGGACACGTATCCTAAATAGCCCTTTTAGAAACCTGCAGTAGCGAAACCGTGTTAATTGTTCTATAAGTTTGCACGTTGTAGAGCCTTAATTTTAACTTTTACCAAATACAAACTTTAATAACCAACAAATACATTTAACTAACAGTTTAATACCTAGGTCTTCGATCATTTAACACATTTTCTTTAAATTCATGGGAATAGGAAAGTATATTGGATATTCTTTTCAAAAAATATAAAAAAAGTTTCTTCCAATAATTGCAAAAACTTTTCATGACAAAATATTTTTTTTTCAATTTTCCCGCCAAACCAGTTGTCAATGCCAATGTCAAAATAAATTTTCAGGTTACCCATATGCAGAGATAATCGGCACAAAAAGCTTTTTTCTAATTTTGTTTCATAAGAAATCTATTACGATACCGTTTTCAGTATCGAAACAGATCTATTACGATACCGTTTTTTATTTTTTAAAAGTTGGCATTGGTAATATTTAAATGTTTTATTCTGTTGACGTCTGACGTTTCCTGTTATTGTGATCCATGAGGAAAGAAAGTTTTCGGGATTTCTCTGGTAAAAGTTGATTTATCGTTTTATTAGCAATATCCCTTAACTCGGGGGGAGTTGAACTTAGATTATCATGCTCCATATTTTTTTCATTATAATTATGAACAACTCTATGAAATATTAAAACACAAATTTCGTGACAATGACACAAAGAAAATATTATTTATTGTCAAGGCTACTATGATAAAAGTAAATTTATAGTATTACCAACATAGAATTTAGACATACAAATTTACAAAATTTGAAGGGTTGATTTTCTTTTTAAATATGTATTTTCTTATTGAAAAAAATACAAAATAGAAAAAATAGTATAAAGTACGTGTTTTATAAAGCAGTTAGAGCACTTGTCCCGTTAAAAAACTCGCCGCAAGCGGCTCGTTTTTTAACATGGACGCGTGCTATAAGATGATGCTTTATAAAACATGTACTTTAATATACTATTTCAATATTCCATCAATAAAAAGTTTTCCCTTATGTGGTCAACTTTATGCCAGTCACTGTATGACAAATATTCAGGGGATCAAAAAAGTTTGTAAGAAATAGAAAACTTTTTAATTATTAATAACAAAAATTGATGTTGACCGGTTATGGTCATGCGTCGAGTCTGTGACATTTTCTTTAATAACATGCAGATAATTATTGTGTTTAAAATCTTAAACAGCACTAAATTTTACAAATAATAAAATTATTATCTCAAGTACAATTATAAAAAAGTTCTTTATTTGTTGAGACCTTTCTTTCTCAACCCTGTATAAGCAAGTCCTAATATCGTATTACGTAAATAACTTGCAAAATCAAATGTTAATTATTTTACCAATTATTGCAATTCAAACAAGAGAACAGAAATTAAAAATATTCATTAAATATTAAATACCTCTCCATTTTGATGCAGGCCAGGTGATACTTGTTTTATTGTCAATTTTAATTCTGATAAAATAGGGATTGCATTCACTGATTCTTTTGTACTTCTTAATTCATCAGATTTCTTAATTATGTCCAAAACCATTTTTTGCTCGTCAGTCGCTGTGTCAATCGGTTTCCGTGTTAGAATGTAGTTGATCACAACATTTTTTACTAAAAATATATTACCTACATTAGTATTTCATAGACAAATACAAGGTGATTCGTGCAGTGATGTATTTAGGATTGTAACACTCTAACTTTTCTTTTTCTTAAAAATGCGGCGCAGGCAAAAAATTTTTGGTACCACGCCCTTTTTTTAATCATCATAAGTTCTACATTTTGATAGCCCGACCCGAGAAAACGTAGAAATAAAGACATTTTTACATTTTTAAATATAAACGCCAATATTTGAATCTTAAATAATAGTTTTTTGAAGGTTTACGTACATATATATTATTTTATCCCCTAAATTAGAAAACACGGAACAAACAATAAAATTCAAGAATTGCAACAATTGCATGATGGTGATGCATGGTTTAGTTGAACATAGGAAATCCCACGTAAAGGTGGCTAAATATTGATTCCCTTGTACGTTTTAAAGAAAATTGTATTATTATTTTTTGAAGGGGCTGATGTAATAAACCCATAATAAACCCATACAAAAAAAGTTTAATAAATGAAATGGAAGGGATAGGCTTATCAGGGAATTCAACTGAAAACATTTCAGACACTGCTTTTAAACTGTTTCCTGTATAATACCACTTAATCATAGTTACTTTTTCCTTAATGGAATAGCTCATATTTAGCTATAATTAAAGCGCCTTCAATGAAAATGTTGTCGCTGCCGGTACTTTTCGTTTTGTCAATGCCAAATAATAATTTGCTGGTGTTTGTTGTAGAGGTGTGTAGTTAGCGAACGAACTAGTTCAACAGATCGAATCTGATAAATGAACTAAAAGGTTCAATCAGTAATACGTTAAAGATTGATTCAACGCGAACGAAAGTCTTGTACTATACACAAAACGCGAACGAGAGCAAGGCCACCGTAAAGCAGATCATGAACTACCCGGAGCCTGGAGACCAACCGATGGTGTCGGCTGTCGGACAGGTGGACTGCTACCTCACGTACAACTCGGCCAAGATAGCGTGAGATAATATGACAATATCAAATATGTATTGCAAGAATTGCAACAATTGCATGATGGTGATGCATGGTTTAGTTGAACATAGGAAATCCCACGTAAAGGTGGCTAAATATTGATTCCCTTGTACGTTTTAAAGAAAATTGTATTATTATTTTTTGAAGGGGCTGATGTAATAAACCCATAATAAACCCATACAAAAAAAGTTTAATAAATGAAATGGAAGGGATAGGCTTATCAGGGAATTCAACTGAAAACATTTCAGACACTGCTTTTAAACTGTTTCCTGTATAATACCACTTAATCATAGTTACTTTTTCCTTAATGGAATAGCTCATATTTAGCTATAATTAAAGCGCCTTCAATGAAAATGTTGTCGCTGCCGGTACTTTTCGTTTTGTCAATGCCAAATAATAATTTGCTGGTGTTTGTTGTAGAGGTGTGTAGTTAGCGAACGAACTAGTTCAACAGATCGAATCTGATAAATGAACTAAAAGGTTCAATCAGTAATACGTTAAAGATTGATTCAACGCGAACGAAAGTCTTGTACTATACACAAAACGCGAACGAGAGCAAGGCCACCGTAAAGCAGATCATGAACTACCCGGAGCCTGGAGACCAACCGATGGTGTCGGCTGTCGGACAGGTGGACTGCTACCTCACGTACAACTCGGCCAAGATAGCGTGAGATAATATGACAATATCAAATATGTATCGCTTATTCGATGCGCGGTGGCTAGAGACAAAATTTGTCATATTTATCGAGACTTTCGTAGAGTAAAGAACGGTATAGTTGCACTGTACCATCTACGAAGCACCACGCTTCTCTTTATTTATTTACTAGGTTTCATTGTTATTTATAATATCACTTTGAAATATTTCCCTTATACATTTCTTTTGCTTCACTGTGCGTGTGCAAGTATAAATCAGTGAACTAAATGAACTAAACGAACTAATCTTTTGTACTATTCACTTTATTGAACCAGATCGAAAGATTGAAATCGGCAAAGTGAACTATACTTCCCAGCACTAGTTTGTTGTATTACCTAAACTATGAAAATTTCGTAATTTTGCAATCATATTTAATTGAGTAAGTTAGGATCGGCTTATTAAAATTTATTCAAACTTGTCACATGAGTTAATTATATCGGCCTTGTCAAAAAATGATAATACAAGTTTTCTCTAAAATGTACAGGGGCGCCAATATTTAGCCCAATTTACATGGGATTTCCCATGTTGAACTAAGCCATGCATCACCCGCTATACGCCACAGTCCAGGATCAATACTTCAAAAATGCCATACCTATATCATCTTTTCTGGGTTTATAATGAATTGATACGAAATCAATCTGGAAAATTTGAAATAATAATTCATGTTGTGATTGCAAATGAATGGATGTAATTTTGTGTTTTCTCTCCTATCGAGCCCACGGGGGGGTCTAGGCTCCCCCGGATCCTCCCCTCCCTTAATACGCCACTGGATTCATATTGGATGGGGCATTAGACCTTTAAGGCGAGCCAGTCAACGGGACGGTCCGAAAATTTGTTTTTGCATAAATGGACAATGGCATATAATTCCAATTTTGCTTTTTCAAGAAACAGGACCTGCAATGACTGCAGGTATTTTTGAATTCTGAGATACTAAGGCACTGAAACTTGGTTGAGAGTACGGCATACCCGGAGGCTTTTTTCGCTATGGCCAAGTCATAGTTGCAATATACGGGATGGATTGAAAATACAAATTTTTTGGTTTCTTTCAAAAATGCGTTAAAGTAGATTTTTTCATATAGTATACAGAGTGTTTATTAAACATACGGCAAAAATTGAAGGGGCTATTCTAAGAATATTTTGTTCTTTGATGATTTTTGAAAAGCCGCTTTGGTTGGAAGATACAGGGCGAGAAAAATTTTCGACAAAACCAATTTTGATATTTTAAAATTATTAATGTAGTCGAAATAAAAGTATTGCGTACTACACTAGTCTTTCAAAAATGCGTTATCTTTTAAGCAAATCAGTTCAAATGTGAATTTTATTTGAATATGTCTCGTAATTGTGTTGAATGTGTCGAATTTGTTGAGACTAATTGACGTTTTGCTTTTTGACGTGCATATTCTGTCTTTAATAGTTAAACTCTTGTTAGTAAGGTCCTCTATCATGAATCGCTATACGAACGCCGAGATGACTGACCTGAATTGCATGTACGGACTTGCTGATGACAACTCATTAAAAGCTAGGCGGTTATACATTGAACGATTTCCCGACCGTAACGTTCCTGATAGAAAAACCCTTCAAAGTATTCATCAACGTCTTCATGAAACAGGCACATTGAAACGAAGCGAGGGACCAGGAAGACCCATAACAGAACGGCAGAAGTGGAAGAGAATGTGCTGGACATGATACTGGAAGATCCAGGTACTTCTACTCGAACTACACTTTGAATGTAAGTAATGTGATTGTTTGGAAAATCCTTAGTGATCATTTGTTGTACCCATACCACATACAACGTGTTCAGGCACTTCTTCCTGCTGATTTTCCTACACGGATTGCATTCTGGCAATGGCTTTTGCACACATTGCTTCAAATCCCTCAACTACTGACGCAAATTATTATTACCGATGAATCGAATTTGCCAAGAAATGCAATAAGGAATTTTCACAACAACCATGTGTGGGCTGAAGAAAATCCACATGAGGTAGTTGAAGATCGTTTTAAGCATCAGTTCTCGTTAAACGTCTAGGTTGTAATTGTGGGTGACTGGCTAATTGGACCGGTATTTCTACCAGGAAGACTTAAAGGCGAGGTGTATTGCAACTTTTTGGAACAAACGCTACCTTAGTTTTTTGAGAATGTAAGAAGAAATGAAATTTGGTTTATGCACGATGGTGCACCAGCGCATAGTGTGGTTGCTCGTGAATTTTTAACAGTAACATACAGAGATCGCTGGATTGGTCGAGGTGGACCCTCACTTATGGCCTGCTCGATCCCCGGATTTAAACCCCCTGGAGCCATCTAAAGTCAATAGTTTATACTACTTTTGTGGAGAATGTGAAAGATTTAAGAAATCGGATAATTGCTGGGTGTAACTCAATAAGAAACCACCTTGGTATTTTTGAAAGAGTTTGGCAGTTTTGGCCGATTTATGTGTTAGCTGTCAATTTGACATAAGCTTGCAAAATGGTCGTTTTATTTGCAATTCAGTCAATATATTTCCTATATTTGGCGCTTGTCGCAGAGAAGAGCTGTGCCATTTGATAATCGTTATCAACCATCATTAGTGGTGAACGTTTCAAATACAAAAACTAAGGTTTCACTGTAGTTGAGCCATTTTATTTAAATTTGAATGTGTACGGAAAATACCGAGAGGTGTCTCACCTTTAGTAATCAGTGTACATACCGTAAGGAAATCACTGGCAATCATTGGAAATCATCGGTAACCATTGGGAAATCATTGGTAATCACCAGTAATCAACTAGTAATTAATGCGTTATGTTACGCATTGGATTCATTTCAAATTTCCCGCCCCGCGTTAATATTTAAATTTGCCGCGGAATTGTCAACCTTGCTATTCCTCATAATAGGTGGCTAGGAAAACGAAGAACGACTTCCGGAGAGAGAGAAATAGACATTCGGCGAGTTCAAATCGTAGTTTTTTAAAACCTGGAATTCATGATAAATTTGGTATTATTTGGATTCAAAGCAGTAGATGCCACAAGGTAGGTGGAAACTTTAGTTTGGTTGGCAAACAACTTTGTAATTTCGATATTTTTGGAGAAAATTGGATTTATTCCTGGTCCTTCGATTTTACCGTATTTGGCGGTATAATTGACCATACTTGGCGGAAATAAGCAACAACACGTTATTTATGGAAATAAATAAAAATCCTTAGTAATCTGCCGTCTAATTTGGCGCGGGGATCCATACGGGTTCCTAAATTAGAAAAGGGTTAAATTAGAAAAAGGCTCGGAAATCATCGGTAATCACTCGAAATCAGTGGTAATCACTGGAAATCATTGGTAATCACTGGAACTCTGATAAATTATTTGAAATCCCTAGAAATCATATAAGTTACCCTAGTTTGGTAATCAGTGTACACATTTTTTATAGGTGAGACACCCCTCGGAAAATACAGAACTTTTCGGCCAGCCAATATCGGACATCGTAGAATTTTTATCAAATATATGAATAACAAATGTGCTAAAAAATCAGTTGGTATCATTCAATAAATTCGGTAACGTGCCTGCTGGTATAGCAGAATCCTTCGAGCTCCCAGATCCGAAGGCTCGTTTTCTAACATGGACGCATGCGCTAAAATGATGCTTTATAAAACTTGTACTTTAATATAATAATATAATAATAGTAATCCGTTAAAAAAATATGAAAGTTACTACAACTACACCAATGTAATAAACCCAATTTTTGGAGCGGCCTGTTAACTGGTTCGCAACAAACGTCTTATGTTCCATGCATTTTGAATCACACTGTATAAAGTTGTTCTAAGAATCATAGACCGTGCGGAGCCTACTTTGTTGCCCTAAAAAGTTGAAAGTGATAGGTTACCGCTTTGGAACAAAAACTTAATTTAATAGCGGTATTTGCTTCGCGCTTGGCCAAAGTAGCGGAGGCTTCCTAGGTATAATTTCCGCGACACTGCAAAGACAGCCTCGTAGATAATTCAATTAATTTTTTGTTGGATGGAATACCACTTGGACCTTTTTAAGAATAATAAAATGTGCTAAGCCCAGAGTTAATTTTATAAAAAGCTTACCATAGATTTTGAGTGGATCTGGCAACACTTGATTTTTAATAAGTACAGGGACATTTTTTTAAGTGTCTCACCCGATTGGCGATTTTCCTAATGACTATAATAAAAAACAAATTACATATTTCTCAATGACTTTCGACAAGGAAGCCAAATTTAATGTAAAAAATATATAAGAGACTCGCTCACATTTTAAAAATGTACAAAAAAATAGACGTACCTTTTACCATAAGTTTAAGACACTCTGTGGAATTACGAAACAGTATATTGTCCTAAATTAAGTTTTAATTATCAAGTCACATCTATTCTTAACATTTTTGTTTTTCAACCAAAAGAACCAACACAAAGCCCCGGTCTCAAATAATTTAATATTTTAAAAAATATTCGGTAACATGTTTCGCCTTTAAGGCATCATTAGACCTAAAAAGATGTCAATTAACACGCATATAAGTGAGCGAATCTTACTAGTAAACCTACCTGATACCACAAAAAACAATTTAAGAAGAATAAAACTGTCAAAATATAAAAAAATGATAAACGTTACAATCACATCATCACAAAACAGTCAGAACTTAAACTAAAAATTGTACATAAACAAATGGGTACAACAACAAACTAAAAGTGTAAGGTCCGTTAAATAAGTATTAGGCATAGTGAGCGTGGGAGATGCAGTCACCGAGAGAATAAACTCAGCCCAAAATATAACAGCCATTAACACAAAGTACGAGCGTGCCAGAGTACCAGCATCAAGGACGTCAATGTTGTCAGTTAATAAAATTGGCGGAGAAAATTTATAAGGTTAAATGTTGTTTTTTTCGGCCCTGGGTGTTGAACGAGAAGGATCGTTTATATTTGGTAGCAGAAATTTTTTGAGATTTTTCATTATTTCTCATCGAAAGTGTTGGTAAGGAAGTTGGAAAGTCATCTGAGTAAGTTTCGTAGTTAATTGTTTTTGCTTGCTGCTTTTGCTTGGCTTCAGTTAACAGATTGATGGTTGGAGGTTAGGATAGGCTGCACGCATGGCGGAGCCACATGATCCAGGGGGAGGAGGTCCCCCAGTTAACCAAGATAGAATAGAACCCACATTTAAATCACTGCTTAATTCAAACACGCTTATTGTTTTTAATCAGCTGCATGCTCTTTCACCTTTAGATAATTCTAATATCGATACTGCTATAAAAGAGGTTTCAGATATTCTTAAAAGCGACAGGGCTTCATCTATCTCGACAGAATGGTTGAACGACTTGAAGGGTTTAGGTAGGCGATTGGTTGAGGCCAAGGGGAGAAAAGTAGACTACAACAAGGATGATGGAAAACCATACCTGGTCAATGTAGAGTCCATTGCTCGCAACGTAGTAGGACTGCACTACTCGGACCTAAGCAAAATGCTTCACCAGCTAGGAATAAGGGGAGTTAAGGATGTCAAAAAGACATACAACAAAGTTGGAGTCTCATTTGAGACACACGAGGACGCAAACAAACTATTGTATAAAAATGAACTAAGAGAAAGAAATTTAAAAGCGTACATACCCCAGACGATGCTATCCACAAAGGGTATCATAAGAGATGTAGGATTTTCAATAGACCCGGAGGACATAATGGGTGATAGTGAAGGAAGAACGAGAATCACAGATGCTAAAAGAATCTCAAGAAGAGTAGGAAAGGGCTCTGAGGCACAATTTGTACCAACCAGAACCTTCTTAATTACATTCGAAGGGAAACAGTTACCTAAGGAAGTTAGGTTATATAATGTCAACTATAAAGTTGATATATATATAAGAAGTGTTACGCAGTGTTTTAAATGCCTAAGGTATGGACATGCAAAGAAATTCTGCAGAGGAAAATTCAGATGCAGTAAATGTGGACAGGAGCACACAAGAGATGTATGTAATAGGACAGAATACCATGAGATGGAATGCTGCATATGCAGAGGAAATCATGAAGCTACTTCGAAGGATTGTTCAGAAATTACTCGACAGAAGTTAATAAATGAGACGATGGCAATGGAAAACATAACATTTTTTGAAGCTTGCCTACGCTTTCCGGCGACCTACCTCACAAGTAGGAACCCAATTAGGACCAACAGGAACATAGATTTCCCCACACTACTCTCGCCTCAAAGGAGGAACATACAAAAGGAGTTACAATCTGTTAGTCAAAAAGCAAGTAAATATGAGGCAGGCACGTCACATAGTCAGAGAAGCCAAATTAAAAGAATTGATATTCCCAGGACCCCACCGAAGAAGAGAATGCTCTCTCGCAGCCCAGTGACTGACAGGTATGACAAGGAGGCAAACAAAAGATGTCTATTTCCATCATCAAATAGGGTAAGAGTGGAAGAGCTCCCCCAATTTAAAATGTTTTCAGCAGAGAGACAGGAAGCTAGCGATAGCCAGGAACACAATGACACCAGGGACAGATGGTGGAACGAAGAAAAAATGGAGGAAGACACGGCAAATCTCAAAGAAAATCAAAGACTCAAGGTAACAGATAAAGAGAAGTATACAGATGAAATGGAAGACACGACGAACAAAGTCTTTAAGAACACAAGAAATAAAAAGGAGACAAGTACAGAGACAGAAGGAGATGAAGAACAAGAGACCATAAGAAAAAGCCTATATGAAGGGGACTCACCCTTTATATAACAGGCATTTACTCAGAGGTAGATAGTTTAAAGTTTAGATTTAGGTTAGTAAAAGTAGATATAGAATATTAGATAGTAGAGCACAAAAAAAACACAAAACATGAAAGTAAAATTGATGCATTGGAACATCAGGAGTTTCAAGACCAACAAGGATAATCTTATTTCACAAATCAGGAAATATTCCTCGGACATAATTTGTTTAAATGAGACATGGCTCAAGACAGAAGATATAGCCAACATTCCTAGTTACCAATCAATCCGGAACGACAGAGATGATGGATATGGTGGCGTGGCTATTCTTGTCAAGTACAACATTTCCTACAGAAGGATAGATATGGGAAATATACAACTGGATCCAAGATGGCAGCTAATCGCAGTGGAAATGGAGAAGATGTGCATAATAAGCATGTATGTCCCACCAGATATTCGCCTTATCAGTCAAACCTTACAG
Organism: Polydrusus tereticollis; assembly: GCA_963920685.1. Lineage (NCBI taxonomy): Eukaryota > Metazoa > Arthropoda > Insecta > Coleoptera > Curculionidae > Polydrusus > Polydrusus tereticollis. Next base: position 79,237,074 of record OY987329.1, on the reverse strand, counting down.
GCAATAATAGGAAAGGCCCAGCAAACTAATAAACCAATAATTCTGCTTGGAGATCTAAATAGTCAGGATCCAGCATGGGGTTCAGGCTTCACTAATAGAAATGGAGAACTTCTTTTAGAGTTTTTAGATCAAAGCGGTATGGTGTACATAAATAACGACACACCAACAAGATTCACAGCGCCAGATACTCGACAAAGCGCACCGGATGTAGTCATAAGCTCTCCAGAATTAGCCAATCAGCTGGAAATGACGGTGAGTCAGGATTTGGGTAACAGCGACCATTTTCCGTTAATAGTCGAATTTGAAGACCGGACAAGGCGCAGGGATAAAGTGATCGACGAAAGATTGGTTAGATACAACGAAAACAGAGCGGACTGGAGCACATTTCAGCAAAGAGCTTCGCTACTCTCTCGAGCTGTCGAAGGTCATGGGTACGACGAAATCAAAGGCTGCATCATAGAGGCTGCGAATGCAAGCATGCGCAAGAACAAACTTAAGTTTGAAGAACAAAAGGCACAACATCCTTGGTGGAACGTGGGCTGCTCTTTGGCCATAAGAGAGAAAAAGGAAGCTATGGAAAGGTATATGAGCGCGAGGTGGCGACAATGGAAAATTACATAGACTTCAGGAGAATAGCCGCCAAAACAAGAAGAACCCTCAGAGAGAGCAGACGGCAAGGGTGGCAAGAGTACTGTCAAAGAATTTCCGTAGACACACCGACCAAGGAGGTATGGAACGCAGTCAAAAGATTTGCTAAGGCTCAGGCGCCAAAGAAAAATCACAACATACTCGATGCAAATATCGGGCAAGAACTACTAGAGTCGCTAACTCCTGTACAGGGTCAGAACGTTGTACCGGATTTAGCATTTGAGAGAAGGGAAGAAATCCAATTTTCTATGGCTGAGCTAGAAGTAAGCCTGATAAGAAAGAAAAAGTCCGCGCCAGGTCTGGACCTGATCACATACTCCATATTACAAAATCTCCCACACCTAACCAAACAAAAACTCCTTAATTTCTTCAATGAGTTGTTACGCAATACCAGTATACCACTGCCACAAGACTGGAAAACGCAGGTAGTACAACCTATACCAAAAGCGGGGAAAGACCAAACCGACATTACGGGATGGAGGCCCATCTGTCTGTCATCTTGTACGGGAAAGGTACTAGAGAATATGATCAAAACTAGAATCGAGTGGGAAATAGAAAATAAGCTAATTATTAGCCCCCACCAGATGGGGTTTAGAAAGGGAAGAGGTGCAATGGAAAACCTATGTAACATATATACACAGATCGAGGGTGGGATGGCCAAAAACCAAAGGTCCATATTGGTTTTGCTAGATGTAACAGCTGCATACGATAACATAAAGTTGGAGAAGATGATGGAAAAGTTAAGAGAAATCAACATGTCATTTAAGATGTCCACACTTATAAAGAAATTTTTAGAAAAAAGAATGATTTATGTGAAAGACCCTGCAACAGGACTGCTTGTAGGCCCCAGGGAGACAAGTCAGGGCGTACCTCAGGGATCACCATTGTCCCCAATTCTGTTTAATTTGTACACAGACTCGTCCAAAAATGTGACAGTAGGAGAAGTCAAGATAGTCAAGTATGCAGATGACATGGCCCTGTTACTTACAGGTTTCAACGATGAAGACATGATACAACTGGTAAATGACTCGCTAGACAATCTGAGAATTTGGATGGATGAACATGGACTGTCACTATCGCCTAATAAATCGTCAGCAATTTTCTTTAACTCAAGAGGTCGGATCCCAGTGAACAACATAATTTTTAATCAACAAATAATTGAGTGGAAAACATCAGCGAAACATCTAGGTGTTTACTTGGATAACAAATTTAAATGGAAACCTCAGGTAGAGAACATGTGTACAAGGGCTCAGAAAGGTATCAACATTATGAGATGTCTTTGTAGGACCTGGTGGGGAGCAGACCCAACTTCGCTGCTCATGATATACAAAGCTATGGTAAGATCCCATCTTGATTATGGAAGCTTGCTTCTGGGGAGAGTTTCGAAACAGTTACTCCTCAAACTGGACAGAATCCAATTTCAGGCTATCAGAGTCGCTCTGGGAATGATGAAGTCCACTCCAACTAACATACTGTTGAGCGAAGCTGCAGAAATGCCCTTACAGCTCAGAAGAGACTGGCTGGCAGTCAAGTTTGTGGCAAAGAACCTGTCATACCAAAATGAAACCGCAGGCAACATCATAAATCTCTATACAGTATATAATTCCAGAACTACTTTTTGGAAAAATGTTCCACCAGTGGTGGAAGCATTTGACAACGTCTCGACGTTTTTACCCTTCATCAGGACAGTGCCGAACCTACCATGCTTCTTGTTTGAACTACAAGAACAGTTGGAGCAAAGAGAATTTACTAACCTTGGGTTAGTCAAAGAAGCGGACAATAATCAGAAGTTCCTGATAGAAGCGAGAAACAAGTGGCCAGAAAACTACCATTTCGTATTCACGGATGGCTCATTAGACTCAGAAGGCAATGTGGGAATCGGAGTGTACTCCAGTGGACTAAATATCAAGATGTCCAAGAGAATGCCCAAAACCCATTCTATATGTTCGGCAGAGGTGTATGCAATATATGCAGCACTGTCAATCCTGGAAGAAAAAGATATTACTACGGCGGTAATTTTCTCGGACTCGTCAAGCGCGCTGAACAAAATTGCTAGAAGGGGAATATTGGCAAAAAGTGAGGAAATGGTATTGCAAATGAAGAAAAAATTAGCGCAGAACCCTCTAATCGAGCTAGCATGGATACCAAGTCACACAAAAATTTATGGCAATGAAAAGGCTGATTCACTGGCAAATGAAGGCAGAAACCTCCCAGAGACGGACACACCCAAGGTAGACTTCAAAAACATCCTACCAATAATACACAAAAACATATGGAATCAATGGGTAACTAGGTTCAAGGCCCTAGGAAGGTTAAAGGGAAAAGAGTACAGCGCTGCAGTCGGATCTCCATTAAAAGAAACATGGTTTAAAGGTTTTAAGAAAGCATCCAGAGGGGAAATAACAACAATCATCCGATTGAGATCTAGCCACTGTCTGTCTCCTACTCACCTTCATAAGATAAAGATCAAGCGGGATAACTTATGTCAATGTGGAGAAGTCGGAAGTCCTTTCCACATAATCTTCGATTGCATGTTCAATCAACCTCATTCCCAAATCCTTTACACACAGCTCATGTCTATTGTTAACCATCAACCCATATCGCTTCATGACATTATATTCAATGCTATTAGCCCAGCATGCACCAAATCAATTTACAAGTTTTTGCACGCCTGCAAAATTAAGTTTTAGGTCGTAAGTCTTCTAAAGGTCCTTAACGACCATCGCTAAGTCAGTGATTATCTTATTACAGAACATGAGACATTCCAATCCTCAGGAGTAGAGACTTTCCGTCACCACCATCACCTGGGGCCACAGTAACTGGCTGTATGGTCTTAGCAGCCCAGGCCAATCAGCTTGTCTAAGACAAGCAACGAAAAAGGAAAAAAAAAAAAGGTTAAATGTTGGTTACTATAGCAGTCCGCTGTTAGTAATTTAAGTTGTTAAAAATAAAATAAGGCTCGAAATTAAAGACCTCATTAACGCAGGTAAGGACGGGGCCCTTTTTAGCTTTCGTTATTCCTAGCTTTTCTAATAGATCTAGTTTTTTACTCTTGTGACATTCATGCAAAACATTCACATTTTCAGATGGCGAGAACTGGTGCTTTGATTCAAGTAGATGGTTCGCAAAAGCAGACTTAGTGTTGGTTATATCAGTATTCTGATGATCTGATGATGTGATTGTAACGTTTATCATTTTTTTATATTTTGACAGTTTTATTCTTCTTAAATTGTTTTTTGGTGTATCAGGTAGGTTTACTAGTGAGATTCGCTCACTTATATGCGTGTTAATTGACATCTTTTTAGGTCTGATGATGCCTTAAAGGCGAAACATGTTATCGAATATTTTTTAAATATTAAATTATTTGAGACCGGGACATTGTGTTGGTTTTTTTGGTTCAATATTATATTCAGGTCTCTTAGAGAAATATGGACACGTTTTTTGATTTTTGTTTTTGGTTCACCTTGATATCTTTATTTTTTGTTGAAAATTTGTATTTTTTAAAAAATCATTGCATTCCCAATAATTTTTCTGCACGAAGAACTAAGGTTGTTATGGAGGATAACAGTGACAGTTTTGTTGAATCATCCCATACTTGGACATGTCATTTACGGCTTTCAAAAGCAATCAAATTATTTTTTGTAAATGAATGTGTATTACTTCTGAGGTGTCTTACTTTCAAAAATGGATATGTCTCCGACTGATATTCCCAAACCCATTGCTTTTATCCAGGATGGACAGTCACAGTATTACGTGGCAAGAGTTTTAAACATCACAAGAAGTAAAGTACGAAGGGCTGTAAATCGGTTTCATCAGCTTGGCGAGTATAGTAGAAGGAGTCAATGTGGTAGGAAGAGGTGTACGAATGAACGAGATGATCGCTTTATTGCACTAAATGTTTTACGTGACCGAAGAGTAACTTCTGTGGAGGTAAAAAACAGATTGGAGGATGTACGGCAGGTTTAAGTAAGCGAGAGAATGATAAGGAGGTTATCTGACATTGGATTACACGCAAGGAGACCTGCAACCGCTCCCAAGTTGCTAAGAAACCACAGGGTTGAACGCCTTATTTGCTAGGAAACATCAAAATTGGGGCATTGATGAGTGGGAAAATATCGAATCTAGGTTTTATTTAAAATAACCGGACGGTCGTCAAACAATATATAGAAGAAGAGGAGAAGGTTTTGAGCAAAACCATTTTTCGCCTAGGGTAAGTTATGGCGGAGGCTCCCTTATGCTGTGGAGTGGCGTGCAGCTCGACAGCAGAACGGACTTATAGGGGGGCAATGACAGCGGATAGATATATTCATCAGGTTTTAGAACCACATGTTTCCTTTTCTCTATTTTCATGCTTATGCATGATAACGCTCGACCGCATGTTGCGAGACCCAACAAACATATTAAGTAATGTAGACCAGAACGGAAGGAAAATAATCCTAAATTGGCAAATATTTGCTTATTTTTGCCTTAAATGTTTTCTTAAAAGTCACAAAAGATTCGAACTCTAAAATCTAAGTCAAAATTTGGATATTTACAACTTAAATAATTTGTTATAGGGAAATTTACTTTAGGTTTAATTTACCTAGTTAAAAATTATAAATAAATTATATGAGACATTAAAAATATTTAATCCTAATAAGGAATATTATTGGGTCATAATTTACTTAATATATGTATTCATAATTAAGGATTTTTTTGGCTATTACGCTAGGTAAACATTACCTAATTATTGCATAGAAAAAGTCCAAATAATTTACTGACCATGTAGTTTTAGAAACAAGTAATATTTTGGATAATTTTGCCATATAAATTGTTCCCAAAGTTATAGACATTTTGTGGTTAAAGCTGGATTTATAAACTCGAAAAGTTGGCGAGGTTGAGGTTCAGTTGGTGTTGGAAATAGGAGTTTAATTTAAACTAAAGGAAACACTCAGTTCCATTTATACACTCGTTCATGTTGTTCATGTAAAGCTCATGTAAGGTTCGAAAACTTCCCGGGTAGTTCGAGATAACCAATTTTTATGCTCGGAGTTCGGAATATCTAACCTCACAAATTTGATCATAACTTCAACCTCACCAACTTTTCGAGTTTATAAATCCAGCTTAAGAATTGAGCTACTTCATAACTTTCTGATTAACCTCAAAGGCTAACATTGCTTGTACAGTTAATAATAAAGGAAAAAATAACTTTAAGGTCAAAAATATAAAAACGGCCATATTTAATAATTATTAGTTTTCCTGTTTATCGACAACTATAAAAAATCAATAATTAAAATTTTAAGAATTACATAAGGTGAGTCGAAAATCCATTAGACTACGATATCTTTCGTCAACGAAAGTTTTTTTTAAAACTTTGGGTACATACAATGTTTATAATGAAGACACTCTGTTTTTAGGTTAATGGTAAAAATATTTAAAATTATCGTAATAATACATAAAAAAACGCATATTTTAAGGGCGCGTTTTGTTTTTCGAAGTATCATCACCATAATTCACAAACACATTTCTTTCGCATCCAAATTTCGGTTCAGAAAAATGATAAAACTTAATTATATCACTTTATTGTTGAAGTAATAATAAGCGGCCATTCCAAATATCTAGTTAAGTCGAACTCCATTTTATAATTTATTTTGTCCTGTTGGAAGTGTTAACATAAGTTATCGTATTTTCTTTCTAACGCCAGATATAATTCTCTGTATTTTTGTCTAGTGTCTTATTGCTCCTATTTAGGTTATATTTAGGTCAAAAGGTTGGTCTCACTTTCCACATTTAGACGTAAAATGGTTCTATATTTATTTTACTTCGTTTTAACTTATTGGACAAAAAAACCCTATCAACCTATTTTCGACCTTCAAATTACTTTAGTTTCTTTCCCCACATTGGGCAATAGAAAAACAAATGTAGGTAAATTATCCCTATATATAATTGGTCATGCAAAATATTTGACCCGTTTAGAGGTCGAATAAAGGTAAATTTAACTTAAAATGTTTGTTGGGGAGTAGTTAATGAATATTTAAATGAGGTGGAAATCCCAAAAATAAAAACTGTCACTGTCATCCTCCATAGCAACCTTAGTTCTTAGTACAGAAAAATTATTGGAAATTGCAATGATTTTTTTAAAAAATCCATATTTTCCACAAAAATAAAGATATTGAGGTGAACCAAAAACGTTAAGAATAGATATGACTTAAATCATTAATTTAGAACAATATACTGTTTCGCCACTCCACAGAGTGTCCTAAACTTATGATAAAAAATATCTTTCTGTTTAAACCTGTATATTATAAACGTACGTCTATTTTTTAGTACATTTTTAAAATGTGGGCGATTCTCCATTAATTTATCTAGAATATTCTTTGAAATTCGTTTAAATCCAACATCAAATAAAAACGTTACTTATTTGCGATTTAATTTCATCGAAAATTTGCGTGGATCGATTATTTTGCCTGTGAGTGTATACGTGTATTTATGTAACCGATACTGATTTAAAGCTGATATTTAATAAAAAATAAGAAACTAAGTGCGCATTTTATTGTAGTCAGTTAAAGAAAGATATCTCGTTAGAGTTTAAACTTACATGGAGTTTCAGACTTAACATGGGCCAACTTTATTAAATCTTTATGAGACCAATTGTGCAAACAATTGAATTTCGCCACGGACTGTGCTAATTCCAAAGGGCTCTTTTTCGTATAGAACTTTTGTACAAGTTTTTCTACAGACGAAGGCATTTTGTTTTTGCCTGATCTTAGTCTGGTATAAAACTTAATAAAATCAAAAAAGTCTTCGTCACTCTGACACAGTTCCAACACTTTGGATGTGACTTTGCTTTTTAACTCTGGCGTGATATTTTTCCAATACATCAGTTGACCCAAAAATTGAAAAATTACTGATCTTCGTGGTAAATTTTTATCTGTATTGGCAGCATCAAGTACCAAAAACAGTTCCTTGGGTCCATTTTCAATACACTCTTCAATAGTACTTCGCCGCGTCTTAGACATATCCATTTGGTATTCATCAGGATTACCAACAAGGAATTTCGGGTCTCCATTGTTCAGATAGATAATTCTTTTTAATCTATCTTCTAAGGACAAAGTAGTCGCCATAGCTGCAAAAAAACACGAATGAGTGTATAAAACATAAAATTAATGAAGGTATAACTTTTATTCTATTAGAAATATGTAATTACCACACACAATTTATCATGACTTATTTAATAATTTTCATTCATTCATTTAAAGAAAGTGTATTCCCTTCCAAATTAAAACAATCAACTGTTATTACAATATATAAAAAAGGTGACAATGGCAGATTTGAAAATTATAGGGCTGACTCCGTACCTATTATATGTAAAAGCATTCTACACAAGACTCATCAACTTCTTGAATAAATAAAACTTATTGTTTTGTGGGCAGTATGGTTTTAGAACAGGGCTATAAACGCAGGATGCGATCCTAACAACTATCAGCAGTATAATAAAAAATTTGGATGAAAAGAAGCTAGTTACTGACTTGTTTCTTGACTAGGTCAAATTGATCAAATATTATTGTAAGGAATTTAAAATGTACTGTTAAAAGTATTCTAGAAGGGCAAAATGAACGTTAAAATAGCAGTATCTATTAGCTTTAAGTATAAGATCCGGGAATCTATACGCTATACAGGGTCTTGCATGCTATTTTCGAATATATAGGGTGTTTCACAAAAGCCGGACAACTTAAAATTAAATATTTTGAAATGGGACACCCTAAGTATATTTTTTACATGCGATTTGTGCCCATCTTTATTGTTTATGTAATTCCAATTTTTGCTTCCAATTTCTTTGCTTTTCCACGGTCGCAATAAATATGCCACAATTCATTCGCTCTGCTTTGCCTTTGCTTACAGTAGACTCTCTTTGATGGTTATATGGAATCCAAACCATTAAATATACATAACAGAGACAGTCAATTCCCCCCCCCCCCCCCTAGAAGTCACGATCAAATCACTTTAAACAAGAGGGTCATTTGAAATGGTGGATCACTTAATTATAAAATCCAGATTATATGCTCACGGAGTGAGGGGACAGTCTTATGATTGAATAGCCGCCTACTTAAGTGATAGGCAGCAGAGGGTAGTCCTGAGAGCGGGGAGTATGTTGATATGAGAGTCCCACAGGGAAGTCTCCTGGGACCGCTTATTTTTCTTGTATTTATAAATAATATCAGGGACAGTAAGGTAAATGAAGTGGAACGTCTCACAATGTTTGCAACGTCTCACAATGTTTGCAGACGATATATCTGCTATAGTAACCTCATTGGATGTGGGTGATTTAAGTTATAAGGCTAGTACTTGTGCTTTGAATAATATGCAGTTCTACGATGATGTTCTCAACAAGAGAATGTAATTTTAGCCTACTAGTAAAATGGAAAACTGGGCTGATGAAACAGGTGGACTGCACTAAGTTTTTGGGTTTCAAATTGGATTCGCTACTATCGTGGAATAATAGTATAAATAATACCTTGACAAAAATGTCTCGTTATTTATTTGTATTATGGCGTTTAAGATCATACGTTACTAGACCAATATATTTGTCCTATTATTATGCCTATGCTAACTCGCCACTGTCGTATGGAACGGTATGTTGGGGTAATAGGAAAAGGATCAATGAGGTTTTAATGTCACAGAAAAAAATAATAAGAACACTTATGTTTAAAAAAATGACGTTCTTATGTCGTCAATTATTTAAAGATCTTAACATTCTTACTGTAATACCAATATACATATTGCAGTGCTCTCTTCATATAAGAGATAATGTCCATACTTTCCAGAATGCTGGTGATATGCCTCATGATTACCCATTAAGGGCACTACATATTCTCAGATTGCCTCAATACCGACTATCCTGCACAGCAGACAGCAGTTACGTAATGCCTGTCAAGATACATAACCATCTGCCTAAGCACATTAGAGAAGTCAAATGCAGGAATATTTTTAAAATTGAACTCAAAAAAGTGCTGATAAATAACAGTTTTTATTCTCTTCAGGAATATAGGCCCGTTCAACATTTTTTTTTAATTTTAGAAATCGAAAGTAGAATACTTTTTAAGGTAATTTTAAAATTTTTAGATTTTTATTCGGACATTTAAGCCCTTAAATAAATTACCAAAGTTGGACCGCGCTAAAACGGGGCGGAGCCTCGCGTGGCGTCACTTTGCAGATGCCGGTCGAGATTTATTAAGCGTGTGGCGCGCGTTATTTTGTTTCTTTATGAAAACGGTGTTTGATAGTTAAATTATACATTTTTTATCTTCTTGCTGGTTTAAAATAAGGGAGAAAAAAACTTCTAATAAATATTGTGTGGTTCCTGAGTGCCGTAACACTTTCAGAAATGCCTCAGAAGAACTGTTTATAAGCGTGCATCTTGATCCTGCAACAAAAAAGTTTGACACGACAGATCTGCGTCGGAATGTTTTTGTTTCCGACAAATTCCACGTTCATTGCTGTGAGGAACACAAAAAAAAGAACAGTAATCCTTGATTAATAACTTGTTACTTCCTGAAACAGAAATTTCTAATTGAGAATATGGACGTCGAGCAGGAAAATGGGATGAAAATCGAATCGATCTGTATTTGGTTACAAGTGAATATTTGTCAATGTCAAACATAGGAAAAAAGAAAATATCCTTTTAAGGAAAAGGTTCCGAAGGAAATGCGGTGGGAAGGAAATAGTACCAATTCAGTTTGTAGTGATAACGGCTCTGCAACCACATTTATTTTATTAGAACTAAGCTTATCAGATTCAGATTCCGATAGTAGAAAACATATAGATATTCCAGAAGAAATATAAAAGAGAACATTTTTCTTGATAGAAAAAATACAAAACTTTATTCAGGTATGCCTAGCCATTCATTATTTATTGTAAATATGCTTTTAACCTTAAAAAAGATCAAACTAAATTTATCCTACAGAATATTTGCTGACGATTTTAGTTTAAAAGTTGCCAAAGTATGTAATATTATTAAAAAAACAGTAGTTTTACCTTTATCCATTTGTTCACTTTTGATGATTATCTGTGGTTCAAAAAGAACTTCCTATTTTCTATTCCCTGTTTTAAAATCTCAATACAAAAACCAAGTGAACCGATACTACTCTTTCTTTCATGGTCAGAACATAAATGTTGTAACACCATGAAATAGGTATTAGCAAGTAATGGTTTTATTTCTTACATTTCTTCTGGTTTTGGTAGTAGAAGCACTGACAAAATGATAGTCGAGAAATCCATATTTTTAAATAAATTAAATCCAAGGGCCCAAGTAATTGCCCACCAACTTGCAGCCTATCATAATTACCTTGTTAGACCACCATTTGTCTCATACAGCCAAAAAAATTCCAGAAATTAGGGAATCAAAAAGGATTGCAAGCTTAAGAATACATGTTGAACGGATTTCTAGAATAAGGGAATTCTATTCTATTCTATTCTTCAACCATATGCTACGTTTCATTGAAGTTTGGCTAAATATTTAGATTTAATAGTAGAAATAGTTTGTGGCATATTTACTTTAGAATAGAATGTAGTGAAATGAACAAAAATAATAATTTAGATTATTTTATTTAAAAAAAAAACTTTCACCCAAAATTCATTGTGTCATTGTAGTTGTTCTATTACAGATTTAACAAGTTTTTCATCAAAATTACAATATTTGATTGTATTTTTTTTCTGATTTTTCAAAATCCGGATACCTACGACATGACAAGAAGTCCATGCATTCTTTTACTGAGATGCATTTGTATTTGAATTCGATATAACCATTTTTCCCTCATATTTCCATCTGAATCAATGTAATTTAATAAACATGATTTTTCGGTTGGTGGACTTTTTAAAACTTTTAAACTACAAATTTTCTAAATAATAAAAATATTTATGTACATTGGAAACAAACATCTTCAGATGGATTATAATGTACTGACTACTAGGTAGCATTAAGTAAACTCAAATATGTTCGCGTTTGACGACCCGCGCGCCGTGGTGTTTATGCAGAATGACGTCACGAGTCGACGAAGCGCTTTTTACTGAAAATTTTAACATTGAATATCTAAGGATTGGATATACTGAGGGAGCTCAAATTTTAACAGCTTATCTAGATTATTGAATTCTATCGAACACCATAAAAAAAATTACGAAAAAAAAATATCGCTAACAAGCCTATTGTACATTTCAGGTGTCTACTCATAGGCATCGTAACTATAGATCCGACACGCCATTCATAAATGCTATAAAATTGTGATGCCAAAATCGTTTGGTGGCGAGACGCTGTGAGGAGGTAGGTGGGGCCGGGAGTGGGGATTACGCTGCCTTTAAATATGCATGCGACAAAACTCCACGAAAACAACATCCGCTATGCCGAGTCGATGTGGATGGCCACGAAAATGATGGAGTCTGGGCGGATCACTTATTGCTGCGTTGCCATACTACATATTTTTTACAAGGTTTTAGGCAATGTTATATATTTCCTACATCATGTTAATCTAGTTAATCATAGAAGTTATTACTTTTAACAGGGTAAGCCCAGAAAACTACGTTTTCTGTGGCGTAAGTCTGGCAAACCAAGTGGAGGGGAGCAGCTTGAATGTTGATTTACTTTACACTGGAATACATTGATGACAACACGTTTATTTGTTATTGTTCGGTCTAATAGTTACGATGTCTATGTGTCTACTCAGTATTACTTTACTATTGTTTGTATGGTGCGAGTGGTTGGTATGTATGGGGTATAAAAGCCGCTGAGGGAGTAGACTGCAATGTATTTTTAGGATGTGAATGTTCTGCAATTGTTATTTTATTTTAGACACATTTTATTTTGTTTTTGTGACAAAGCAAATATCATGTATAAGTAATCAAATTGTGAATGAATAAATAAATAAACAATACCATTGAATTTTTTGTTTAGGACCTAAAACGGCTTCACATTTTTAAAGTCTGTTAAAATTGGCTACCCTTTCATTTGTCATTACGTGCAATGCACCGGCCGATGACGTCACTAAAGTCAAAGGTTTGTTCGAAAGAATACTCGCTGTTATCATGCGTGTTAATCACCGACAAGCATTTATTTAGTTTTATTTTATTTCAATCTATTTAATTATACTCTCTACACAATATCCGCAAGATAAATAAGATAGACATCTACGTTTTTTACATGAAAAGGAAGGATACATTTAGTTGTGGCGATTCTAAAAGTTTGTACAACAATCAATAAGGTATATCTACCTGCTTGATGAATGATAATTTACGTCGGTGACGTCAGCGGCAGGCAACGAAAAATGAGGGCGTGTCATATTTGATCTAATAGCGAATTCCATTGGTAAAGGTAAAAGAAGTGCGGCACGAGTGCAAAATTTGTAAACCATTGAGAAACCGGTGCAACATTTCTGGCATCGACTGCAATCAGTTCCGCACGTGCTTCTGGAGGTCGTGCCGCACCGAGAACTGGATGAATACGTCAAAAAATACAGGAGTTTTGAAAAATATCTGACTTGAATATTTTAAATAGTTAAATACTGTTTTGACCCTAGTACTGATAGCAATGAGGAGTATTATTCTTAGCCAAATCAAAAAATGGAGTCAAGGTCAAATCTGTAAACCATTGGTACTGAACTTGTGCACCGAGTGGCATACTAGTGCCGCACTTCTTTTGCCAATGGACTTCGCTATAACTTTAATATGACTCCGTTTTAAGTGCTAGAAATAAAAATCCAACGGAATTATTTAAGTTTGACATAGGTAGCTCCTGGGGGTCGCTCTTTCCAATAAATTAAAAAAAGAACCATTGTACAGGGTGTTCTTTTTTCGTTGATATTATAGGGTATAGGCTAAACGCTAAGAGATACAAAAAAACTAAGATATGTGTCCCGTTCCCTTTTTTAGTGCTTAGTTTAATGGCGCAATTAGATCTACGCTAACTAGATTGGTTTAGAAGATACAGGGTGATTCCCAAAATCTGCGGTTTTTATTAAATCTTATGACTCGGTTATTTGTGGAGATAAAAAGAAACTTTCAATACGAAAGTTGTATGACTTTTTACATAGAATCCAGTGGCGTATTTAAAAAAATAAAGATGTGTTAATTTTTGAGGTATTATCAAAACTAGCATTTTCTTAAATGGTGTCTCAAAAAATTGGATTTTTTCCTGCGATTGCAACAATATATAACACTTAATATTTTGCTTTGTTCTAAATAGCTAAAATACCAAAAAACAAAAAAATTTTTAGTTGGTCGTGGATTAATTTTTTAAAGGGTTTGTTTTTGTTTGTTTACATGTCATTAAATTCAATACCAATTAACTATTGGTTTTGACATTTGTTGTTAACGCAATATTTTCGATTATATTTTTTTAAAAAAGGAGTCTAAAATGAATATTTTTCAAAATTATGAAAAATTGAACATGTTTGAGTGCTATATTGAGAGTAATAAAAATAAAGACGCAGATTTAGACCTATATTTTGAGCGTTATCCGGAACGACGATAGTCAGAAAAACAAATATTTCAAAGATTATATCACAATTTAAGTGAGTATGGATCGTTTGGAAAACCAAGAGGTAATATTTACAATAAGGAAAATAGAGAAAGAGATGAAATAAATGCATTAGCTTGTGTTGCTGCTGATCCGATGGTATCTAGCCGAAATATTGAGAAAGATATTGGCACAAGTAAATACAAATCAAAGTTTTAAAAACGTTAAGAAAGCATAAGTATAAACTGTATAAAATAAGAAAGGTTCATAACTTACATCCTGGAGATGAAAAGCGGCGTTCAGAATTTTGTCATTGGTATTTGCAACAGATTAATCGGAATCCCAATTTTTTTCAAAATATAATATGGACTGTCGAGACTTATATCTAGCGAAGGAATTTTTAATCGATATTTATTTATTTATTTATTTATCAAAAATATACATAACAGGCAAAGCTGCCCAAATAGTACATACATACCTAAATGTAAAATATACCTAACAACAACAGTTTGCAAAATATATTATAAGTTACCGTAGAAGATGTAAAAATAAGAAAAGCAGCAAACCATTCTCTTGCATGTTGGTAGTTATTTAAACTTACAATAGTAACGAGATACTGTCCCTAATAGAATAATAGCTCTTTACACCTATATTGCAAGTAACTTAAAACCGCAAAAGGTCATCAGGAACAGTCTCAAACAGCCTATCAATTCTATTCTTAAAAGTAATAGATTTACAGTCGAAATTAAAATTGTGTGGAATAAACCTATTGTGCCATGTCATACACCTATTGAGAACTTCGTTCTTGCCGACATCTGTTCGGTTGTGTTGCAGAGAAAATGTTTCGAGTAATCTTGTTCTTGAAGGCACTCTAAAGTTTAATAGACCAAGTAGGTCGGGGCAGTCTATTTGGTTTGTGATAACTTTGTCGCCGAAAGAGAGAGTGTGTTTAATTCGGCGCCTTTCCAATGATTTCAGACCTAAAGTATTTAAACGCTCATTGTGTGTAAGTGTCGCTTTATCAATTTTCAATTTATAAAGTAAAAAGTTGGCAAACTTTATTTGAACTCGTTCAATTCTGGCAATGTGGGTCCTATAAATAGGAGACCATACGATTCTGCAATAGTCGAGATGACTTCTGACCAAGGAAAAGTATAGTGATTTAAGCACTTCGATATTTCTAAATTCACCACATTGCCTCATGATAAAACCTGCCATTCTAAACGCTCTAGAAATCACCCAGTCAATATGCTGTATAAACCTCAGCTCACTGTCGAACAAAACACCAAGATCATTTATTGTTGTTACGCGTGTTAAGTCACAGTTCCCAATTGAGTAGTTATGTAAGAATGGGACCCTTTTTCTTGTAAATGAAATAACTTTGCACTTTTTAATGTTTAGTTGCATTTGATTGTTAGTACACCACAGATTTAGGCGCGTGATATCCGACAGCAAAAGAATACCATCATTGGCGTTATTGATTACCCGGTAAATTTTAAGATCATCTGCAAAAAAAAGAAAGCGACAATGTTGAAGGTTACTGCCCAGGTCGTTTATAAATAATAAAAACAGAACTGGACCCAAATGGGAACCTTGCGGTACTCCAGAGTGGGCAATGATCTTCTTCGACGTTACACTACCCATCTTGACAACTTGCGTACGACCTTCGAGGTAACTCTTAAACCAAGTGAGTAGTGGCGGGCAGACTCCATACAACTCTAACTTATAGAGTAACATTCGATGACTAACGCGATCGAATGCCTTCTGAAAATCAAAATATACTGTGTCGACCTGTAGACTTGCATCTAGGGAGGAAGCCAGAAAATTTGACAACAAACTTAGGTTAGTATGACAAGATCGACCTGGAAAAAAGCCATGTTGATATGGTGATATTTTGTTCTGGAAAGCTTTAAAGAAGGCTTCGGTAACAATATTTTCCAAGATCTTCGCCGCACAGCTCAGTCCAGATATGGGACGATAATTAGTTACATCATTTCGGTTACCACTCTTGAATAAAGCTGTAACATTTGCAAATTTCCACGAGGATGGGAAGACACCAGTAGTGAGTGATAAGTTATAAATGTAACTAAGAGGCACTGCAAGGGTAGGGCTGCAATTTAAAAGGAATATCGGAGGTATCATATCTGGCCCAGCACTCTTATTAACATCCAAACCAATCAGCTTGTTGAAAACAATGCCACTATCAACATAGATCTTGTGAAGATTAATTTCGCTAATAACAGGAGGCTGTATGTCTTGTTGAGTGTCGCCACATTGAACATAAACTGACTGAAAATATTCAGAGAATAAATCAACCAATTCAGTAGGGTTGCTAGAAAGAGTACCATTATAATTCATTTCCCTTGGATATCCCACAGCCTCGCGCTTTGATCTAATGTAGGACCACAGGGATTTAATGTTTCTTAAAATATTAAGCTGGGTACTGTTCATAAACCTATTATAGTCAGAGTTAATAGACGTTTTAGAGTTTCCTCTTAATTGTTTATACGTAGTCTCGTCTGTCGGGAGTTTAGTTCTATTGTATTTATTAAATGCAGTATTCTTTTTGGAGATCAGATTAATAGCTTTTTTTTTGAGAAATAAGATGGGTATTTTAAAGTGCTTACAGGTTTTCTTGGAACATACGTATCAATGGCGGTATAAATTATAGAGTAAAATATTTCGATAGCTAAATCGACGTTTAGACCACACAATCTCAAAACACCCCAGTCAATGCTTTCAAAATGGTCGTTAAGTGAGTCATAGTCAGCTTTAAAAAATTTAAATGTTCGATCCTGATATCGGCATCGGCATCCACTGAGGTGTTCTGCTCAATTCTTATATCTAATGGAGGGTGATGTGCGTCGACTGGCGCCAAAGGTACATCACACTCTTTAACAGAAATTTGCGATACATTAGAAAAAACTAAATCCAGCGTGGTGCTGTTAAAATTGGAGCTCTTATTAAGCTGGACTAGATCATACAAACAACAAGAGTCATATAAAGTTTTTTCACAGTCATTGGTAGATATTAAAACACTATTAGAGTTATCATTTAGTTCACTGAGATAAGGCAAATTAACATTCACATAGTAATTGTCTTTAGCGTCTATGGTTACAATGGAATTTACAAAATTTGGCAGGTTATAATCCCCAATAAGTACCGTGATAGATTTGGGATAATTGTCACTTATTGACGCGATGCTGATTGCGTGATCCTCGTAAACGTGGACTGGAGATAGTGGTGGTATATATACTGCGCAGAGAATGTAATGTTTATCATTAAACGTTACACCAACCCAGAGCTCTTCAACAGAATTAACAGGTACGTCGTAAACTACGGAGCGCCATGTAGCCCTTACTGCAATTAATACACCTCCTCCGCGTCTCTTGCCTGTAATTTCAGGATTTCTATCTTTTCTGTAGACAACGTAACTGCTAGGAAACACTTCTTCGCTAGAGATTCCATCGTTTAACCACGTCTCACTTAAAACGATAATGTCGTAATTAGAATTCAACACTTCTCTGATGAATTGCGTGGTTTTTGTTCGAAGTCCTCTGATATTTTGGTAATACAGAAGGATTGTCGCTATAGATTTTGTGGCGGATCTTGAAGTGGCGGATCTTGAAGTGGCGGAAAAATCCGGTCTGGATTTGTTTCCGATTGTTGCCTTGCAGCTGATTTGGATAAAGTAAAAATATCAGAGTTATTAGATGATTGCATAAGATTACGAGTTTCGCTGGACATCGGCTTATCCAATTTTTTGTCTTTAAGTTCGGGTGAGTTGAGATTGTTGAGAATGTCCATACAAAGCGCAGATACTAATTTCATTTTATAAAAGTAACTATTGCTGTTGAGACTGAGAATAATAGGCTTTATGCTGATGTTGTGCATATGTTTTTTGATAGACAGGTTAATATCATAAATAAAGTCATTCGAGGACAGGCCTGTTGAATTCGTACGTAGGTCCAATTATAATCACATTTGTTCTATCAGCGACGCGAGCAATTTGTTCAAGACATTGGCTGTTAATGTTTTTACCTGCAAGGGCATTCTCTTTGCCAACAAATATGACCACATAATCATCATTTCCAAAGCTATTGGATAAGTGCAAATAATTAGAAATTAAATCCTCTAAAAGCAGTCCTGATTGATATTGACAATTTATGTCAAATTTACTATATAGGTACTTTTTAAATAGCTGGGCCGTACCCACAACATATGGTCGATTGCCAAAAACTAGCAACTGAGGTTTTCGATTACTGGATAATCTTCCATCTTCCTGCCTAACATTTCCCCTAATCAGACTGCTGCGCGATGTTGATGTATCGTTCAGATAGTTTATTACAGGCGTAGAATCGTGATCGCTGTCAATAACATATATTGGAGTATTTATTTCAGTAGGGATAGTTGCAGCGTTCCTTATTTTCTCATTTATAGTAAATAGTTATAATTAGCTGTTTTTAGTTCAGAAGCGTACGTCTCATTTTCTTTAGATAGTACTTCTAAGCTTACTAACATATTGCTTTTTATTTTGGTCAGCTCAGTAAGTTTAATAGTTAAGTCTTTTGTCTGGTTATTAAGCTCTTCTATTTCAGACATTGGTGATTGATTTTTTGCTTGTAATTCCAGAATTTCTCCATTTAGTTTTAGAGTATCTACTGCTTGCGATCGTTGGTCCTGCTCGCAATTATCTTCCGATTGATGAATATCTTTCACGTCGCTTTCCAATGTGTGTTTGGCAATTTGATCTTGAAGTTCATTAATCTTCTCCTTGTACTTATTTTCGAGTTTAAGGATACTTTCATCTTTCTTCCGAATATCCTTTTTTGCCTTGTCAAAAAGCCGGGAAAGTTCTTTAAGTTTGGTCTTGCACTGCTCACAATAAAACAACAAGGACCTTTGTGGTTTTTGGGTTTGGACCTATTGGTCAAACATAAATCCTCATCAGACAGTAGCCAGGGTACAATAAGGAGGGTTTGGGTTCCATGCATGGGTGGAGCTATATCAAAACAGGGTCCTTAACTACAGGATTTTTAATGAAAATTTGAATGCTGAAGGATACATCCAAATTTTGGAACAATGTAATAATCGAGTTGGATAACATGCCATGAGCTGCCAGAAATAATTTTTATTTACAACAAGATGGTGCTCCAGTACATAATAGCCATATGGTAAGGCACTTACTTACTGCCAAAACTAACTGGCGAAACATGGCTTGGTACAAGTAGATTCAAGATGGCGACAAGTGAACGTCAAAGCGATAGCAATCCTGAAATAAAGTATTTTGGGTGCCATAAGACAAAACAGAGTCCATATTTTGTATGTGTAAACTGCGGAAAAGTGTTCCACAAGGCCTGTGTTGAGAGGGATTTTGTAGGAAAAGTTAAGATCATCGATTCCACTAGATTAACGTGCTGTGATGGCGGCATAACCTCACATCCAAATGCAGAACTAGAAGTCTACAAGATCCTAGTAAAAGAGCTTCAAGATAAAAACAAGCTACTGGAAGAAAATACAGACTTACTAAAGGAGAAAATAAGGTATTTGCAGGAAAACCCGATAAAATTCTCAAAGGACAACAACAAATCTGACGGGATGAGCGCGGGAAACATTCATACGTCAGAGCTGACCGAACAGACAGCGGTCAATCATAATGAAGTTAGGTGCAGGCCGCATAAGCGAAATACTGTGCAATCTGAAATGGGCGTAAGTCCCGCCACTACCGCGGCAAGAAATAATGAAGAGGAAAATACGACACCTGTCATTCCTGTCAACCCAGATGATGGATTTATATTCCCAAAAGGCCGAAGAGGTGGCAAACATCAAATTTTAAATGGCAATAAGTCACGAATAGAAGAAGTCCAACAGAATAGCACCGGTAACCGCCGGAATACTGAACAAGAAAAGAAATACCGAAAGGTTAAACCACAGCTTGGATCTAGGATAGATAACGAAACACAGTTTGGTATTGCATCGGCTGATAACGTAGGAAGTAAAATTTGGATTTTCCTGTCCAAGGTAAAAGAGTCCATCACTGAGGAGGTTATTAAAAATTACATTATCAAACACGCCCAGGTAGAGCAAGATGATGTATGTGTTAAATTGTGCAAACCCAAGCATCAGAAAGCTAGCAAACTACGGTTCATGGTTGGTGTTAAACCAGATCTCAAAGACACAGTATACGATGGATCTTTCTGGCCACAGGGTGTAGCCTTTGAGCGATTCAAATTTTCATTAGGACGCAATTTTTTAGGGAAAGACTAGAATGGTGCCCAGCTCGGCTACCCCAAGATGGTTCCAGCGCAACCCAAAAATCACTACTGCACTTAAACGTGCAGAGTATAAACAACAAAATCCTAGAGCTAGAAGTACTTCTAAGTGACACGACCCCTGACTTTTTCTGTGTAAGTGAGCACTGGTTGAGGGATGAGGATATTAAAACTGTCCATTTGGAGGATTATACATTGCAATGCTTTTGTGCAAGGTCTGTTTTCCGGGGTGGGGGTACAGCTATCTTTAGCAAAAGAAACTTACAGGTTACTACATATAATATTGATATTGTTCCTATTGAGAAACACTTTGAGTTTTGCGCATCTCAGTATACTGTTGTTGATAAGAATATTGTTATTGTTTGCATTTACAGGTCGCCTTCAGGTGACTTGGATATATTTTTTCATAATTTTCAGATTCTACTACAGAAATTGTATAAAGCGCATAGAATGTTAATAATCTGTGGTGATTTTAATATAAACTTTGCTGGCTCTGATAATGTAGGACATGCCTTGATCCAAATTCTTTTAAGTTATGGGTTAACAGCGCGTGTTGACGGGGCAACAAGGGTTGGCTCAGCCTCTTGTAGCCAAATTGACAATATTTTCACAAACTTTAACATGGAAGAATCACATTGCAATATATATAAAACTAACATTTCTGATCACTTTGGTCAACTATTTACTTTTCAGACTGTCAATGGGGATGACCGAGTTCAGTACAGTAGGAAACGTTTCTTTACCCAACAAAATATTCACAACTTTATACGTTACATGGAAAATGAAACATGGATTGATGTTATCAGTGCAGAGGGTGTAGACCGGAAATACAACACATTCGCTCGTATATTTTACTATTATTTTGATCTAGCATTTCCTATGCAAACAGCCAGAGTCAAAACCCACAGGAACTCATGGGTAATTACAGAAATTAAAAACTACTCTAAATTTATTAAAGATCTATACGTATGGTATAAACAAACAAATTCGTTAATTGTACATCAACAATATAAAGTTGAGAGGAAAAAATACAAGAACTTTTTATCTGACTACAAGAAGTCGATAAATGATAATAAAATAGCAAACTCAAAAAATAAGGGTAAATCAGCCTGGACCTTGTTAAATTTACAAATAAACAAAAATAAATCCTCTAAAACCATTAAATTAAAACAAGAGAACGGACTGATTATTAGTGATCCTACTGAAACAGCCAGGGCTTTCTCTAAACAGTTTGAACTAGCTGCAACACAAATTAACAAAAACTCCTTTCCTGTTACGGACAAAACTTGCCATGCAAGCATCTTTCTTAACCCTACTAGTGATCAGGAGATCTTCAATCTAATCATGAACCTTCCAAATAAATTCTCTTCAGGGCTCGATGAAACACCAGTATATATCCTTAAGTATGTGGCAAACTCAATAAGTAGGCCTCTCAACCATATTGTAAATCTTTCTTTCCAGACAGGTACTTTCCCCAATGCACTTAAAAAGGCTAAGGTGATCCCCGTGCTTAAAAAGGGCGACTCTCAAAATATAAATAACTATAGGCCAGTATCGTTACTGCCATCTGTGTCCAAGGTATTCGAGAGATCTATCTACAGCAGGCTGATGAGCTTCATTGAAGCGTATAACATTTTTACTGACATTCAGTACGGTTTCAGACCGAAAAAATCTACTGAGCTGGCTATTTATAAGGCTATAGAGTTCATAGTGGATCAAATTGATAAAGATCAAAAGGTTGCAGGGCTGTACTTTGATTTCTCGAAGGCCTTTGACACAATCAACCATGACATACTGATGCAGCGACTTGACAGGTATGGTATTCGCGGCACCTGTGCGGCGCTGATAAGATCGTATCTGACTGATAGGGAGCAAACAGTTTCCATCTCATGCGAGGGGCGGCATTTCAACTCAAATTCAACTGCGCTGACACAGGGTGTACCACAGGGGTATATTTTGGGGCCAATCCTATTCCTACTATATGTAAACGGCCTTGGTGACGATGTACAGGCAGGTGTGATCTGCCAATATGCGGACGACACCTCGGTGATGCTATCTGAGTCTTGCTTGGAGGATCTGTCAGTTGGCTCTTCGGCGGCTGCGGAACAGGTGAGGAAATGGTGTAGCAACAATCAACTCAAACTGAATGTGGAAAAAACGGGACTGATGACATTTGGCAAATTGTCTGCAACGAACGAGTCTATCTATGTAACATTAAACAAGAAATCAATTCCTGTCATAAATCACATAAAGTTCCTGGGGATTCATCTTGACTCATGTCTCACATGGGAGAATCAGGTAAGTACTATAGAAGGCAGACTTAACAGCCTATGTGGATTGATTCGAAGGCTTAGAGACCAGTTATTCTTGCACACCATAATGTTGTTCTACAAGTCTCATGTACAATCAATAATAAATTATGGAATCTTATTCTGGGGCTCGGGAAAGAGCGCAGTAGATGTATTTAAGGCGCAGAAGAGGATTGTGCGCTGTATTTGCGGTCTGCACCCTATGACCTCTTGCAAACCATTTTTTATCCAACTGGGTATTCTGACTGTGCCATCCTTGTATTTCCTATCGCTAGTTCTCTTCGTGAAGAAATATCCTGAACTCTTTAATACAAATCGGGATATGTACGCACAAGGCATGCCCATCCTAACAAGAAACAGAAATGCGCTTAGCATTCCTGCACATAGCTCCGCTTTCTTTGAAAGGGGGCCACAGTATAGAGCCATAAAAGCATACAGCATACTTCCCAATAGCATAAAACAAATTCAGAGCCTGCAAGGTTTTAAGAACGAAGTTAGAGCTTTTGTTATGCAAAAAGCCTATTACTCTTTTAAATTTGATTTTTAATTCGTAGTATGTGTCGTCTCGTACTCACTTCTGCATATTATTCCAAATATATAGATATTAAATAAATAAAAAAAAAATTGTAAATTTAACAGTTTTATATTTAGTGTAATTTTAATATTTTAAAACTTTTACATGTTAATCTAAATTTCAAAAACATATATTTAGTGTTTTTCTTATTTTTTACATTTTAAAATTCGTGCATGTCAGCTTCATGTTGAGAATTTCACTTTCTCTGCCTGTAAATGTTTACATTAGGTAACAGTTCGTGACGTTGCTATTGTCATTTTTATGATTTTGTCGGCAATAAAGATTATTATTATTATTATTATTATTATTACATATGGACCAAACAGATGGCCTCCGCGTTCCCCGACCTGACACCACTCTACTTTTATTTTTGGGGATTTATCAAAAATGAAACATATAAAACCCGAAGTAATACTATAAAAGAACTTAGAGAGAGCAGATTTTATTAATTGCATTGGAAGGGGCCAAATATTCACAACTATAACGCCACTCCTTCTGTTATAAGCCGAGTCCAAAAATGCATCAAGCAGAATGGAAGACAAGTTGAGCACATTTCGTGATTAAGCACCTATGCTAATTGTTATATATAAGTATATGAGATAATTGTTGAGTTGTTATTATAAATTTTTGTTTGTTTTTTGTAGTTGTTGTTTTAGTTTATCAATGTTTTAATATTTCTGTTAACTGGATTTTTAATATACCTATTATAAAATAAAATAATAATGATTCAATCCATGGGCAACTAAAAAATTTTTTGTTTTTTGGTATTTTAGCTATATTTAGAACAAAGCAAAATATTAAGTGTTATATATTGTTGCAATCGAAAGAAAAAATTCAATTTCTTGAGACAACCAGATACAGGGTGTCCTATTTAAGAAAATGCTAGTTTTGATAATAACTCAAACATTTACATCTATATTTCTTTAAATACGCCACTGGATTTTACGTAGAAAGTCATAAAACTTTTTCTTTTTTTTAGTTTTCTTTTATCTCCATAAATAACCAAGTCATAAGAGACAATAAAAACCGCAGATTTTGAGAATCGCCCTGTATGTTTTAGACCAATCTAGTTAGCGTACATCTGATTGCACCATAAAACTAAACACTAAAAAAGAGAACAGGACACATATCTTAGTTTTTTTGTATCTCTTACCGTTTAGCCTATACCCTATAATAGCAACAAAAAAAAACAGCCTGTACAATAAACCAGGTGAATTTATAATACTAATAATACTAATAGGTTTATTGGCATTTGTGGTGTACTTGCTTACACTGATTTTATTTTGTTTTATTTTACGTCGTTTGGTATTTTATGATTGTTACCTTTGACAGTGAATATAACTGTAACTGAGGAAACGGAAGTTAATAAAAAATGATTACAACTGACAAGAATGTTTTATTATTTTTGAATGATATAAAAATTTCATTTATATAAAGAACAATTTATATTTTAATATAAACCCCCACATAATTGGTGACCCACGTTATTTGTGGTGTACTTGCTTACACTGATTTTATTTTGTTTTATTTTACGTCGTTTGGTATTTTATGATTGTTACCTTTGACAGTGAATGTAACTGTAACTGAGGAAATCAAATATATTACTACTCTGTTTGCTATTGTACTCTATAATAGGATTTGTTAATGTAGTAGACCTGTCAAGTACAATAAACAATAAATAAATAAATTCCTTTTTTTATGGGTAACATATTATACGCCTTCATAGCTTTAAAGTAGGGCCCCCCCCTTAAAGAATGCCAAACGATGCAGAGGAATACTCAGGTCACTCCCGCCTCTGGTTTCCATATTTATTGCATTTATATACTGATCAGCATTGGATTGAAATCGGTGTGGATACTTTCTAACGAAACAATACCAGTGATTGGAAGTAGAGGGATGGAATAGTGGGTATCCTCGGTCTTGCAAAGTGTAACCTGTACCACACCCTTGGACGTAAATTATAGACCGCCCTTATAATGCGTTTCTGGACCTTAAAGACATCCGCAGGACCCGTTGAGGCTCCACAGAACAATATGCCATAGCTGATGATTGATTGTATACAGGCAAAGGAGAACAGTTTCACGTTCTCTGTAGACAGCACCTCATGGATCGTGCGAATCAAAGCGCAAAGGATTATTTTTCAGATGACCATTTAGATTCCTTCAAAGGATATCCAATGATGTAGCTTCTTTTATTCAATGGTCTTATGCACGCATAGTGTCGAGCAGTGTGGAGACTTTTCATGCAGTGTTGAGTGTTTCGAGTGTCTTGACGGCAGGGTCGTATAATTCTGGAGGTTCAAAGAACGGAGATGATTACATCACTCACATCTCATATGATCGTCCTCCAAAAGCCGTAAGAGAAGCGGGATCTCTCATTAATCAGGAATATGAATGTGCCTGAGTATTCAAGAATGCCATTTCATGGGTTGCCTTGAGGACTCCACTCACATTTCTCCTGAGAACAGTGTTCAGTTTCGAGAATGAAGACCCTAGCGTTTTCGTATTACTATTCTGTTGTCAAAGTGGTTTGGGAAATTGATATTATAATCAAACAAATTATTACCACTAACTACCCTGAACTAATGCGAAGAAAACAGAAGGCACCCTTAATAAGTTAAATAAGGAGAGAGAAAATGCCTTGTCGCATCATAATACGCCTTTCTTTCTCAGCTCACTCTTAACCATTGGACCCAAAAATGTGGATTAGTGGTGGGCAAACGGAGGTACATACGCGGCAGCTTGCAGCTTTGCATGGCAGTCAAAGTCCGAGAAATGAACGGACAGATTGCCGGTGGGTAGAAGGGGATACTTAGCAGCGTGCGACAAGGCATTTTCACTATCTTTACTTAATTTATATCTGGTGCATTACATTCTCTTTTCTTCTCGTTAAGTAGCTGATTGTAAATTGTATTAGCCATCTGTCAAGCCTGTATACAGCTTGTGGGTTGTGGGCCAGTCATATAATGATAGTAAAGTGGAGATAAGAACAGCATAAATAGGTAGGGCAAATTAAAATACCTGTTTTAATAAGGTGGATTAGAGGGTGGACTTAAAGAATCTAAATTGTAATAAAATTGTAGGATGTCGTCATTTATAGTCATAGGAGTTCTTTTTTTTGTTGAACTTTAAGATTGTATTCAGACAACTCAGGGCAAATACCTAAATGAAATAGTGTACTTTTCTAATGTCCCATTTTCAATGTAGCTCTAGCTCACATTCCATTACATTGAATCATGCGCCAAATATCAAATTTGCGAAATAAATTAAATTTAAATTCATCTTCCTTTAAATAGATATATGTAATAAAGCACCGTAAAAAATGATGAACTTTTGGAAAAACTATAAGATTTAAAATGCTGCCATATTATGCAGATTTGTACTTTAAACAAATAAGCAATTTAATATTTCGTTAGGATTTACCTTTGCAATGATCTCTAAAGAACCCAATTAAATTCCTTTCAAAGAGATAAAGAGTTTTTCTTCCACAAATCGACGAAAAACGACTTTAAAAACTCAGGTTTTCACAAAGACACAAAACCTTCCGAACAGCTGTGAAGCTTGACAGCAACGAAGACGAAGACATTAAGACAAGGACAAGGCCAATCTGGCCAACATTTGACAGCAGCAATGACAGCGGACAGCGGACTCACAAAGATTCCGTCGAGGTTTGTTCATACACCGTAACAAGCAAGAAGAACCTAAAATACAGTCCATATTTTTTCCGACAACTTCTTGAAGAAATGTCATTGCCTTTTACCACTTTGTTAATTGGACATAGAAATGTATGGATCTTTGCCTTGCACATGCTTTACATCACTTTACAAAAGTACAAAACAAGACGACGTGCATCAGCGTGTGCAAATTAAAATTATAAAAATAAACCAACTACAGGCCCACGCCCCTGAAAATTTTTGAACGAAACCGATATAAACGTCAAAAATCAGCTGTGCCTGGGCCGCAGTGTCATTTTGGTCCAATTTTTTTTTACTTTTTTTTAATTATTATTGAATGCGAAAAAATACAAAATTTAACAAAGGGTAAATAAGGGTACTTAACTGATCATTCTTCACCTTAACTTAAGTCTTTTCAAAAGTCTCTAAATGACTTGAGTTTTTACATACTTATATGCGTGGGTTGTAAAAAATCAATATTATTAAGTGGTTTGGTCTGTTTCCTTCTGCACCATATGGATCAACGCAAAGTATAGTGCTAGATTATAATGTTTTCCGCAATAAAGCGGCTTACAAGTAAAGGAGATGGATCAGCTAATAGTTCTGGAGGAGCAAGAAGCTCCAATGTTCAAGCAATGTCCTCTTCTTTGCAGAGGAAGTTTGCTAAAGGTGTTCAGTATAATAGTAAGTACCCTACAGTGGTTACAGTCAATGATTTGTTTTTTTCTTTATCTTGTAATCTATAGTAGATAGGTCATTGTATTCTTGAAACGCCTTAATAAGCTAAATCCTTTGATTGTGTTCTTAATTTTCATAAATATCTTTACATACTTTATCCGAGTAGGTAGGTAGGTACTTACCTTATCATACATAATTTAAAGTTTAAAAGTATGATATACTGATGTTTAATTATCTGATGTTTTAATTACTTACCTATTAGTAGGTACCTACCTAGTAAGTACCACTAGGGCCTTCTACTTTCCTCATATAGGCACACCCATGTCTACAGAATATGTACTTGAACAATACATATATATCTAGTTATAGCAAGACAAATATCGATAGAAAGTTAAATAATAATAATAATAATAAACTGATTGGGCGTGGTCCCAAGCAGGGCCGTATATAAGGGGGGGGTTTAGGGGGTTCAAACCCCCCCCATAACAACGAATGTTCAGTTCTACCTTGTTAACCACCGTAAATTTTAATATTAATTCTAATAAATTGCCAGAGTTTTCTTACCTAAACCCCCCCCATGGGTAACGCCTAGCTACGGCCCTGGTCCCAAGTAGTCTCTGTGCCGCTTAATTTTTGACCTTTTGCTGCTATCCAACCAAACCAGCCCTACCCCCTTATTTTTTTACCTTACATTTCTTCAGCACCATACTCATTTTTTTTATTCCACTATTACTACTGGATAGATATATAGGCAAATTTCATAGAAAAATAAATATGTTGTACAGGAATGACCATCCATTGTTAAATAAAAATCTAGATCCGGAGACATAAATGTTTAGGGGCCATACAGTATTTCGTGCAACGAAGTTAGTTCAGTTATCAAGTTAGTTGTGAATATATTATACCTATTTGTTAGTATGACTGATAGGCCTGTGGTAAGTGAAATCATTGGAATTAAAAAAGAAATTGAGATCTGGGCTTGATAAAATACCAACTAAGGACACACTGAACTTACAAGAAGGTCTTGTTATTATATTAGTAAAATTAATAAATATTGCCTTTTCTAATGCATATTGTTCCCTCATGAACTAAAAACAAGCAAAATAAGTCCATTATTTGAAAAGAGGTGGCTACAGAAATTGTATGGGTGTTACCGAGTTCATCAGTTAGGTATAAGTATTTTTTCAAATATCATTGAAAAATTGATAAAAAGAGGAATGCTTAGAAGGATGCTGGCTTTTATAAACAAATTTATTTTGGTGGACCAGTTCCAGTATGGTTTCATTAAGGATGGGAATACTCTTGGGGCAACTGTGAGCATTGAATAAAAACGAAATCATAGTTGCTATTTTCATATATCTAAGGAAGTATTTTAACAAATACAGCAATAGTCCCAAGATGGGCCCCTGTGGTATAATTATAAAGATAGTCAAAGATACCTTCTTAAAAGGAATCAGTAATAATCAGCATGCCATGCTTGATGAGCCAAACAGTAGGTTCATCACTGGTAAGTGTGGGATACCATAGGGGTCTGTCTTCAGACCCCCTATATGTATTTATTTAATCTTAAATGTAAAAACCTTAAAGCAAGATATTTCACATTTTAGAGTTTTATTTTGGCTCTGGATAATTTTCATATTATTCATTATCCCAAAACATTTTTTCTCCTTTTTTTTAAGTACATATTTAGGTAAGTACTTTGAAGAATATCTACACCAATCTTTATGTTAAAATTTGTAAAAATTTTGAATTTACAGCATTTTGAATGAAAGTAGATATTAGGAGAGAGATATTAGCAGATAGCGTGGTCAGTCCTGACTGAGGTTGACATGATATATTTTATCAATGATATACAAATACAAATAATTTTTATTTCAAATTGGGTTAAAATAAACTACAGGAGATTTCCTTAACATATTAAAACACAAAAGAAGTAGCATAAAAATAGAAATAACTGTCACACTAAACAATCATTTCTTTACCTGTGATATATCATTATGTTATAGTAGCTCCTTCAAAGTCATAATGATGTAAGCATATTATACCAGTCTCAAAGCTAGGCAAAAAAATCGGTGATTAAATATGGTTGCAACTCTATCAATAAGTTTCTAACACTATTTTTAAACAGTATCAAACTAGTAAAAGGCATAATGTCCTTAGGTAGATGGTTATATTCAATTCAATTTCAATTTATTCAAGAAAACATTAATGGTATTGGTATTTCTCTTAAGTCAGCTCCCTTGAGCTTTTACTTCTTTTAAATTTGTTGGTGCTTATTCTTCTACTATACTGGAATTTCTTTGTTGCGATGATCTTCTTGCATTGTTCTGTTTTCTTCATTGATTTGCTTGCTTATTTTCGCTATTTTGTTCAGTGTTGTTTTTTTTTTTTTTGTTTTTTTTGGTGTTGTATCAGTTTTTTATTTTGGTACTTTTCATGACTTTTTTTTTTTTGTTTCTCTATTGTTTTTGTTAATCCTTGTTTTTGTTTTTGTGTTTTTAGGGTGGGAGCCAATCTTTCGGATATTTAAAGTTGTTGTGTAATGTCGATCGTATGTGCGAGTTTTGTATCATTGGATTTGTCGATAAGTCTGTCCTTTCAAAGTTTCCATTTTTAGGTATCTGTGTAATACAGCTGTCGATACGTGTCTTTGTGCGTTAGTCATAATCCTCATTATTTTGTTTTGTAGTATCTGTAGTTTTTGGTATCTTGTTTTGTTTACGGTGCACCATGTTGGTACACCGTATGTCAGTACAGGTCTAATTATGGTCTTGTAAACTGTTGTCTTTGTCTTTAAATTAAGTTTGCTTTTGGCGCAGAGTAGGGGATACACTGCACCCATTTGTCTGTGTGCTTTTTTAAGTCTAGTCTCGACATTGTCGTTCCAGGACAACTTTTTGTCAAAGACGAGACCAAGATAGCTCGCTTTAGGGCTCCACTCTATGGCTTTTTTATTTACTTTGAGCCTTGTTTCTGGCAGTCTTAGTCTCGCCTTTGAGAAAAATATGGCCTGTGTCTTCCCCTCATTAAGTCGCATCTTCCATATATCCAGCCAATTCTGCAGAAGCAGGATATGGCGCTGCAAGCGTAAAACTACTCTCCAGGGCACTCCTGAGGTGGCAGTAATCGCGGTGTCATCAGCGAACAGGTATAGTTGTGTAAATTGATCCGCAATACATTAATAGTCTTAAAATAGTGGTAAAATATTTATATATAAGTGTAAACTATTATTATACCTACTACGTTTATGTAACATATTTTATATTTAAAGCATTAATGCATAATATAAGGATCAATGTTATACCGGAAAGTAGCACCTAGATGAGAACATCTGTATGGAGCAGTGCCTAACTCCGCCCGCATAATTATTCCAAAAATAGTGACCTCTCAGGTATGTTAATCCTGCACCCCAATTCCGCCCCGAGCGTATTTACTTTATTTTTGCGAGTTTGGGAAAATCCGATTAGAGTATTAAAGTAATAAAATAATATAAATTGTGTTTACTGCATTTAAAGAAGATTACAAAATTATTATATGCATATTCTACATTACAGGCATTTTCGGCCCCAATGGTCTAACGTTATAACATTTTAATTTTTTTATGATCTTTTATCTTTTATATTTATAGACTTATATTGGTTAAACAGCGCTAACACGGCATCTAATCCACCTTTTTGGTTCCAATTCGCCTTTTTCAATTAGGAGCGGAGTTAGGTAGTTAGATAAGGGAGCGAAAATATTTCGGGGCGGAGATGGGTACTGTCTGTCCTCGTGTACCTGGCGCCGGGCGGAGTTGGGAATCGCCCTCTGTATGTGCTTAAAAAGGAATAACAAAGAAAAGAAACAAGACAATACTAAAAAAAAAGAGGAAAGAAAAACGTTAATTCGGCCTGGATTAGTTTCAACGGCAAACAGGGAGCCTGTTCACCTCTAAAAAAGTGTCATAAAACTTTTCATATTTTCAAAAATATATGCTCTGCATTTTACCTTAAACGGTTTAATTTTAGTGACATTCTTTATGTTTAATGGTATCAGGTTAAAAATTTTGGGTCCCAAATAATTGACGAATCGAAGATTGATATTAGTGTTGCTATTTGGTATGATAATTTTCTTTTTTTATTGCAGGTAATTTTTAGGTACGGTTGTTGGAAAAACCAATAATAATATTTACCAACTAATTAAAGAGATTTAAAAGAGGTGATCCATTTAAATCCAATTGATCATTAAGGAGAGTATTGTTATATTTAAGCCTATTTATCTCTAAAGATTCAAGCAAATTTAATTTTATGCTTTTGTTTTCAATATGCAAGATATCGTAGTTAGGATTAAATGTATGATTTGCTTCTAACAGATGGTTAGAATAATTAGAATCTGTTTTGTTTTTTATAAAACTTGTATGATGTTCATTCACACGTTTTTCGAAGTTTCGACCTGTTTGTCCGATATAAACTTTAGGGCAATCATTACATTTTAATTTATAAACGCCAGACTTATTTCCTTTGTTCAGTTTACTTTTATTGTTTTTAATGTGTTTTCCTAGAGTATTGTTAGTTTTGAAGGCGATATTAATGTTCAAGTTTTTTAAAAAGTTTTTAATTTTAGTGCTAATATGACCTATGTACGAGATAACTTTAAATTGTTATTATTCTTATTTGCTGTTGGAAACACTAGGTTTATAGCAAACAGCAAATAAGAATAATAAAAATTATAAAGTTATCTCGTACATAGGTCATATTAGCACTAAAATTAAAAACTTTTTAAAAAACTTGAACATTAATATCGCCTTCAAAACTAACAATACTCTAGGAAAACACATTAAAAACAATAAAAGTAAACTGAACAAAGGAAATTAGTCTGGCGTTTATAAATTAAAATGTAATGATTGCCCTAAAGTTTATATCGGACAAACAGGTCGAAACTTCGAAAAACGTGTGAATGAACATCATACAAGTTTTATAAAAAACAAAACAGATTCTAATTATTCTAACCATCTGTTAGAAGCAAATCATACATTTAATCCTAACTACTATATCTTGCATATTGAAAACAAAAGCATAAAATTAAATTTGCTTGAATCTTTAGAGATAAATAGGCTTAAATATAACAATACTCTCCTTAATGATCAATTGGATTTAAATGGATCACCTCTTTTAAATCTCTTTAATTAGTTGGTAAATATTATTATTGGTTTTTCCAACAAACGTACCTAAAAATTACCTGCAATAAAAAAATTTTACACCTAAGTATACACTTGTTAAAATACCATTTAATAGTACTCTTTTGAAGAAGCAACTGTGTTGCGAAACATATGTCGAGTCAAAATAAAAATCTGTGGAAAGTGTAAAATTATATTTTTTATTTTACCATCTATTTAAATTAACAATGGATTTCCACCAAGTAAAAGCCGAATCAATTCAATAATTTTCCTATTAGCCTTGCCTCTGGTATGATACAGATTCTGATGAAAAATGTAATTTTTCAGTTTGTGATTTTTATAAACAAACGAACACACCTCAAGAACATACACAGATTGTACGTTAAATACATCTCTGGTGTAAAGAAGTTGTGTCGAGAAACGTCTATTTTTTTTTATAAAGTACCTTAAGAATATAATTTTGTGCGAAATTTAAGGGTTTTAGAGCATTATTGTACAGACCAACCCACACAACTATGCCATACCCTATTAAGGACTCGACAAGAGCTTTATAAACTGCAATTAGTAGTTTCTTACTAAAGTTATCTCATAAGATGTAAAATTTATAGATTAGTTTTCTTACATTTTTTGCCAAGTGAAGTGTTTATCAACAATGATCCCTAGGTATCTTGTCGATGGAACCTCTTTAATTAAGTCATCTAAGTTATCAATTGTAATATGTTCAAATGCGGGACGAGAAGCTTCACTTAATGAAAATGCTATATAATTTGTTTTTTTAACGTTAAGGGATAATTTAAAAGTATTAGGCCAGTCTTTTATTTTATAGATTCAATTTATTGTATTATCTTTTACCTCTTGCCAAGATTTTCCAGAAAAGATAGCAGCTGTGTCATCAGCATAGGATATTATGGATCCATTATTTAAATTCAATTTTGTTAAGGAGTTTATATACAAAATTAATAGAATTGGGCCAAGTAACTTTGTGGTATGCCTATCTTAACATCCAATGGATCACTCAAGATATTGTCAATTTTGACAAACTGTTTTCTATCTCTTAAGTAGCTTTGGAAGACATCTAACGCGGCGCCCCTAACCCCAAGCTTATGTAATTTTTCCAAAAACAGGTCATGAGGCACCCTGTCAAATGCTTTGGCTAAGTCCAGAAATACGGAAATACATTTTTCATGGTTCTCCAACGTATCAGTCACATTCTTTGTAAGCTGATAGAGCGCTTTAGAAGTCCCCGTGCCGTTAACAAACCCATATTGATTTTTTGAGAGCGTGTTATTCACAACAAAGAAACGCATGATCCTGTCCTTAAGACATCTCTCGAACAGTTTAGCAAAACTGTTAATAAGACTAATTTGGCGATGGTTACTTATACAGGGTGTTTCAGAATAAGATGCTGATCCTTAATGGTGTGAATCCTTAGGTGATAAGAAGAGAAGTTCAAATTAACATAATTATATCCTTAACCTATCAACTTTCGAACTACAGGGCGTTAAAGTTTTAAGAAAAAAATCGTTTTTCTATCATAACTTTAACAACTTTCTAGCTGTTTTTATGAATTTTTCACACATGCCCTCTAAGCATCAATAGCCATTTTTTGGTGTAGAAAAATTTTAAAATTTTTTAACCAGTGGCGTCCTGAAAGGGTTTGAACTAGACATTTTGAAAAAATATTATGTACGCCACTGCTTTTTCTCAAGATAAAAATTATTTTTAAAATACTCATTCATTTTAGGCCAAATTTAATATCTTGCCTTTTTATCGTCCGACAAACAGTTTCCGACAAAAAAAATAAAAAGCATTAAATGCGCATTCGCTATGTGCCTATGGTTTCTGACAAGTAGGCTATGAACTTTGGTAAGGAAACAATGACAATAACGAAATATTTAATGCCAAATAGTTTTGACAGCTATTTATTTATGTACACGGCTTTCCACTTAACTTAAATTTTAAAAACGTAATACTTTTTAAACGCATAAGTATGTATCATGGTAAATTTTACAAATGTCGAGTTTGCGGATATGCATTACCTGTACGGGCTTGCTGACGGCAATGCATTCGAAGCCAGACGATTATACCAAGAGCGTTATCCAAATAGAATAGTTCCGAATGCACGAGCGATTTCAGGAACTCACAGAAAGTTATGTGAAACGGGATCTTTTGAAACAAAAAACTACTTAAAAGGGGCACACCAAACTACACGAACACCAGAAACCGAAGAAAGCTGTTTTAAATTTAGTGGAACAAAACCCTTATATAAGTACCAGAAAAATTGGGAATATTTTAAATATTACTCATGTCCTAGTCTGGAGAATTCTTCAAAGTTATTTGTTATATCCGTACCATATTCAACGGGTCCAGGCCCTACTTCCTAGGGATTTTCCATTACGCATCAATATCTGCCAATGGTTTATTCAAATGGTTACCGAAAATCCCCAATTTGATGCCAGAATTTTGTTCACGGACGAAGCTAATTTTTCCAGGAACGCCATACAAAATTTTCATAACAATCACTTCTGGGCAGAAGAAAACCCACATGCCATTACGGAATCCCACCACCAAGAGCAATTTTCTGTAAATGTTTGGGCTGGAATTATTGGTGATTATTTAATTGGGCCTTATTTTTTACCAGTCAGATTGAACGGAATCAATTATCGCCAATTTCTTGAACACACTTTACCAAATTTGCTAGACGACGTCCCTATTTTAACCCGACATCGTATGTGGTTTATGCACGATGGTGCACCTGCCCATTTCAGTCTCTTAGCACGAGAGTTTTTAAATCAACATTATAGTAATGGATAGGGCGCAGAGGAACACAATCGTGGCCACCTAGATCCCCTGATCTAAACAGTCTAGATTTTTTCCTGTGGGGACATCTGAAAACGTTGGTTTACAGCATCCCAATGAATACTGAAGAGGAGTTAAGAAACCGCATAATAGTTTGTTTCGACACTATCAGGAATACTCCAGGAATTTTTCAAAGGGTACGAGACTCAATGAGGAGAAGAGCTGAAGCATGCATTCTTGCAGGTGGTGGCCACTTTCAACAGCTAATCTAAATTATTTTCGTTTTTGTTCACACGTTATTTTATGTTAGTTGTTTTAATTTAATGTTAAAAAATAAACCATAGGCACATAGCGAATGCGCATTTAATGCTTTTTATTTTTTTTGTCGGAAACTG
Source organism: Polydrusus tereticollis (assembly GCA_963920685.1). Classification (NCBI taxonomy): domain Eukaryota; kingdom Metazoa; phylum Arthropoda; class Insecta; order Coleoptera; family Curculionidae; genus Polydrusus; species Polydrusus tereticollis. The sequence continues at coordinate 79,201,088 of OY987329.1, read as the reverse complement.
TTTGTCGGACGATAAAAAGGCAAGATATTAAATTTGGCCTAAAATGAATGAGAATTTTAAAAATAATTTTAATCTTGAGAAAAAGCAGTGGCGTACATAATATTTTTCCAAAATGTCTAGTCCAAACCCTTTCAGGACGCCACTGGTTAAAAAATTTTAAAATTTTTCTACACCAAAAAATGGCTATTGATGCTTAAAGGGCATGTGTGAAAAATTCATAAAAATAGCTAGAAAGTTGTTAAAGTTATGATAGAAAAACGATTTTTTTCTTAAAACTTTAACGCCCTGTAGTTCAAAAGTTGATAGGTTAAGGATATATGTTAATTTGAACTTTTCTTCTTAAAATCACCTAAGGATTCACACCGTTAAGGATCAGCATCTTATTCTGAAACACCCTGTATTTGATTTATCTCCAGATTGTTGAACTGGAGTAACTTCTGAAGTTTTAAATTGTTCTGGAACTTCGCCACTACTGAAAATTAGATTAATTATATGTACAAGAGGAGAAATTAAGTATATAAGTATGTGAGTTTTTGACAGTGTTGTGACAATCCGATTTTGTCACAAATGAACTATTAGAATCTAATGCCTCATATCACATGTCTGACTTGCATTGTGTCTTTGAAAAATTGTATTTTTTCTCTTTAAAGCGATGTTTGGTCCCCTGTATAAAGGTAATACGTACCCAAGGTCAACGGCCTCTGTTTTTGTTGTCTTTGACGAAGCAGGCTACATTATCCTCCTATTTTAAATCACATATTTCCCTGGAATACACTATCGGAGACTTATTTTAGTGGTTCATTATATAATTCAATTAATAGTGTTAGTATCCAGTTTATCTATGCACTGTCATTTTTTAGACTGTTTATTTGCTTTATGATTTCATTACTATTGACAGGTTCTAGAAATAATGATGATAAGGTATTAGGTTCTGCCCTGAATTAATTGACAGCTTTCTGAATTTTTTTAAGCATATCTATTCCTATATTTATAAAGTATTTATTACAGTAATTAGCCAGATCTTTATGTGTAGAGAATCCAGTGGAATTATTACTAATTTGTGGAGTAGTTTTTTTGCTATTTGACTGACTATCTGAGGCCTCAGATATCAAGTTATATACTTTTCTCATGTTATGCCCGGCATTGTCAATTTTTTCTTTATAATAGTCATATTTGCATTTCTGAATGATTCTTTTTAAATTATTCCTATATTGTTTGTAAGTTTGGCTATTATTATTATTATTATTATTATTATTATATCAATAGCAAGCGGAGAATCCGATGAAGCTATTGTTTTAGTCTATTTAATATTTTTAATATTTATCGTGATTTAAAATGTCTAAAGTCCGTTGGTCTATTTAAATTATTACACTTTTAAATTCTCAGGCAAAAATAATTTGTTTATGGGTAGGTAAGTATTTTGGACTCACAAATATTATTAGATTTTTAGTTTAACGAATATCATTAGGCACCGTAATGGACAAAGTTTTGAGTTAACTGTTTGAAATTATGATCAACTCGGTTTTTAAAGGAGTTTACACTATTTGCACACACTGTGCTTTCTTCAAGTGAATTCCATATATACACCACCCGATTGCTGAGGAAGTTCTTTCTTGGAAATGTCGCAGATTTTTCTTTGCTTAATTTTTTTGAGTGTCCACGAAGCTGTTGATTCTGGTTTAAGTTATACAAACTTCTCAAGTTACAAGAATAGTAGTCCGTTAGTATTTTATAAGTTTCTATTATATCACCCCTAGTTCTTCTTTGCTTCAGAGCAGTTAACCCAAATCTTTCAAGTCGTTCCGGATAAGGTAGTCCTCCCAATTCAAGTGGAATTCTGGTAACCCGCCTTTGGACCCTTTCCAAAATTTCAATATCTTTGATGTAGTAGGGGTTCCAAATATTATATCCGTATTCAATTTTTGGTCTAATATAGGAGGTGTACAGTTTCCTTACAATTTGTAGAGAGTGATCTTTGAAAGTCTTTTGCACCATGAAAATAAAACTATTGACCTTCTTTACCATTTTATTAATATGTGATTCCCATTTTAAATTAGAAGAAATTAGTATCCCCAGATCTGTCTGTTCTGCAACGCTAATAAGTTGACAATTATTTAGCAAATATGTTTCACAAGGGTTATTTGGACCAATATGCAGTACTGTACATTTTGATACATTAAGCATCATGCACCACCGGTTTGTCCATGTCTCAATACGCCTCAGATCTCTGTCTAAGCAATTCTTTTGCAACAGTGGATTACAGAATAACTTGGTATCGTCGGCGAAGAAAATGATGCTGGTCTCAATATTCCATGACAAATCGCTAACATAAACCAAAAACAGTAATGGTCCCAAAACAGATCCTTGAGGGACCCCACTTAGGACCGGATGTTTATTGGATAAGATACCATTGACCTTTACTTGATAGAAGCGGTTGGTGAGAAAGTCATTGATTAGACTCAGCAGTTTGCCTCTTACACCAAAATGTTCAAGCTTGTAGAGCAACAATGAATGTGGTACTTTATCAAATGCTTTTTTAAAGTCCAGGTATATCACATCGGTAGGTTGCATTTTATCTAGGGCTTTGGTCCATTTATCAACGCAGCATAAAAGGTTTGTAATTGTTGAACGCTTAGATATGAAACCGTGTTGTGAATCTGGTAGAACTTTGTTGGTAAGTAGGAAGTCAGTCAATTCTGTAGCTATGATTTTTTCTAGACATTTGCAAGGGTTGCAGGTCAAGCTGATGGGTCTATAATTTTCCGCTATATGTCTGTCACCTTTCTTAAAAAGTGGAGTAACTGCTGCTTGTTTCCAAATTTCTGGAATTTTTCCTAAATTCAAACACTCCTGAAACAACCGGGAAAGGCAGTTGCTAATAGAGCCCTTGCACTTTTGTAGAAATATTGTCGGAAAGCCATCCGGGCCTGGACTGGAGTCAGACTTCATTTCACTCAGGGCTTTGATTACTTTCACTTCTGTGAATTCTATGTTGTCTAAAGTGTTAGTTACTTTTGACGCGTTTGGTAAAGTTGGTGTGACGTTTGGGCCTGGACTGAATTCTTTGTTAAATTGTACAGCGAATTGCTCCCCCATATCTTTAGGATCAGTTATCAATGCATTGTTGTCGTCTTTTATCGATATAGATGATACTTTAGAGTTGAGGCTTTTTGTTACATATTTAAAAAATTGCTTTGATGTGCCATTTGTTGCTATTCCATTTTCATATTTTTGTCGTGCTTCTGCAATTATTTGTTTTAGTTTATTACTTTGACTCCTATAATTCTGATAGTTTTCCACAGTTTTGTTGTTGACATATTTATCCCAAAGCCGTCTTTTTTTATTAATTTCTTTAAAAATATGCTTATTAATCCAGGGTTTTTGTGTATTAACTTTTATGGAAACGTTTGGTATGAACTTATCTATTGTAGACTTTAAAATATTTTCAATGTCATTGTAAATCGTGTTGGAGGGCATTATAGTTGGAGTGACATTTTGAAACTGTTCTTGCAAGTGATTATTAATACCGACGTAGTTTGCAGTCCAGAAGTTACGCCTGAGTATATTTTGAGTCGGTTTAATAATAGTTTTTATTTGCGATTTGGCAGTGATTACTAAATGATCACTTTTTCCGACTGGTGGATTACCTTGCACATCATAGACAGAGTTTTTTGTATTGCACAAAAAGAGGTCAAGAAGAGAGGAATTGTTGTTTCTAAATCTCGTTGGATTATAATTTGTGGCGACTTTTCTCAGTTTCTCAGTAGTTAACATTTAGCGTTCTCATATCGTATTCATGAAAAACTTGTAATTCAAAGCTTGCTCGGTTTCTGGCAGAATACCTTCATTCCTAAAATGAGCCCTACAACTTTCCCAAAATTGTATCTTTTTAAATAATCTTAGGACACGCTTCTGAACTACAAATACTTTGTCTGTCTGGCTACTCTTTCCCCAAACAATAATTCCGTACCTTATAATGGATTCAAAATTAGCAAAATAGAGCATCATCTGTGATTTTTCACTCATATAATTTCCCACCACCCTAATTCGATAACATACTGAATTTAGTTTTTGTATTAATTTGTTTATGTGATTAGACCAGTCCAGGAACTCATTGATGTTTGTGCACAAGAACTTCATATCTGCCACAACTTCCATGCTTTCATCAAGAAAAATTAAGTTGGTTGGTTTTCGTATTTTAGAAAGTTTTGTTCTAAACATAATAAGATTAGTTTTCTCTTAGTTTAATATCAGTTTGTTTTCACGACGAGCCACTGCAGCCCACCAGTACGTGGTTCAGCTTAGTGTCTCTCGAACGACACTGTTTCAAAATTCTTTCATCTGGAGAACGTCATCACTCTGGAACGACCTCCCTGAGATTGTGTTCCCCAACGACTATAATCTTCATAGATTCAAGACCAACGTGAATCGTTTCCTGCGCACACGCACCGCTCCCAGAGCGCCATAAAGGATTTATCCTGCAGTGCTGTGCCTTATCATTAAAAAAAAAAAAATTAAACCAATTATAAGTCCTAAATAAAAGGTTTTTTTTCCTTCTCTATTATGTCTGTGTCATCTTTTCCACCTACTATTAAATTAGTGTCATCGGCATAACGTGATATTTTCGTCATTGGGATTTACTACAGTATATAGGGTGTTTCAGAAGTACGGTACATAACTTAAGGGGGGTACTTAAGGGGGTGATTCCTTATGATATTCTAAGAGAAAATGTTCATATGAATATGTGTCCGGAGTTGCCCCGTTATAAGCACGGTGTTAAAGTTTTTAAAAAAAAGTATTTTTTTTTATAATTTTTTTGAATATCCTTTTCCCGATTTATTGAAATTAAAAATTTTATAGAGCATAGAACTGTTAAGTTCGTATGGATTCCTCCTTTGTTATAACTGATTGAACAACTGCCCAAATAAAACTAAGAGACTCTTCACCAAATTCTTCCTCTTCTTTTAACCTACTTTATATACTCTTAAAGATATCAAATATGTTCCTCGCACCATTTATTTAGTTTGTTAAAACTTTAATTAACCTTCGACGATTAATGTATAAAATTAAGAGACTTCTTCCCATCCTTTCTTTAGTATGTAAAAACTTTAATTAACCTTCAATTTGTTTGTATCCCATATATCAAGTCTTAATCCCCGAACCATGTTTATTATTATTGCTGAAGATGACCTTCTCTAAGGTCTAGAACGTCCTAGATCAATGTAAAGATCTCTTTTCCCCCCTTCTATTATTAAATATATTTGTTTAAGAAGTAGTCCATACTCTGTGGCGAGATTGTAAATAGAAATAAAGGTCTGTCTTTACCACCAAATAACTTTATTTGCCCCTCTAGGGTAGAAAACAAGGGTTATAGAAAATACATAAAATGACGAAGAATTAAAATAAATTTCTTAACGTATGTGTTGTACTAGTTTCGATTTTAGGGAAAGTCATCTTCAGCAACTAACCATTTAAGAAATTTTGCTATAAAAAGTAGTTAAAACAGTTGGGAGAGCAAGGGGTGATTCAACAATAAAATATAATGAAATGCAGATTATGCAACCATTGGAATCGACAGCAGCTTATTATAAGAACGATGTATCTCTATGTAATGGTAGGAGATGATTTATACGCAAGTAGAATAAAGGACCTTAATCATAATAGAGTGATTTAAGTAATGTTGAAGTTACAAGTTTTACAAGAAATGACATAGTTTCGTTTTGACAATTTTAAAGAGTAGCAATTTCATTTAATTTAATTCACATATAATCTAATCCACCTCAACAATAAACATGTCCCCTCACTAAGTCGGTTTCATTAGAAATTAAGAATGAATTGACGTATTAAAATTTCTTCTTTTACAACATGTTCTAACTTCAACATTACTTAAATCACTCTATTATGATTAAGGTCCTTTATTCTACTTGCGTATAAATCATCTTCTACCATTACATAGAGATACATCGTTCTTATAATAAGCTGCTGTCGATTCCAATGGTTGCATAATCTGCATTTCATTATATTTTATTGTTGAATCACCCCTTGCTCTTCCAACTGTTTTAACTACTTTTCATAGCAAAATTTCTTAAATGGTTAATTGCTGAAGATGACTTTCCCTTAGATCGAAACTAGTACAACACATACGTTAAGAAATTTATTTTAATTCTTCGTCATTTTATGTATTTTCTATAACCCTTGTTTTCTACCCTAGAGGGGCAAATAAAGTTATTTGGTGGTAAAGACAGACCTTTATTTCTAAATATATTTGTGGTTTAAGCAGACTTTTATTTCTACCATTTAAAACTTTAACCACTGAGAGAATGGACTAATTTCTGCAACACTCTTTTTGTTTGTTATATCGTTTTATAAAAAATTGTATAAAAGTAGTTTAATGTGGCCTTAATGACATATCATTCCCCTAATTCTTAAATATTCTTAAATAAACACGTTTTTTGATCTCTTACAGTTGTGTACAAGACAAAGTAAAATAAGTTAGGAAACATGTCCTAATATATTATTTTGTTATGTAATGGTATTCCAATTAACAATAATGCAAACAAAAGCTTTCGACGCAAGAGATGTCGCCTTATTAAGTTAAGCAAAAGTTATATGAGTATAGGTTTTGATCTGAATTTTTAGATATTGCCCTCCGGAAAATGATTTCACAATCAGGAATGCCAAATTTTTGCCTAACTTTAATTTTTGATTATAAAACACCCTGTATATACCTATAAGTAGGTGTTCTCTAAGTTCTACAAATTTACTATGCCTAAATTTATATTTTTTAGTGAAAATAGTGATAAAAGGTGACAGGAATGTAGGAAAAACATGTCTATTTCACCGGTTGCAAGGAAAAAAATTTGTCGAAGAATACATTCCAACTGAGGAGATTCAAGTTACTTCTATTCAGTGGAACTACAAAGCTACAGATGATATTGTCAAAGTTGAAGTATGGGATGTAGTGGATCGAGGTATGAGAAAAATATCTATGTATCTAAAGGCCGCATTACAGTTAGAGATTTTTTATTGCTGTAATAAATTATTTCAAGATTTTTATTGCGAGCATGCGCAAAGCGAGTTTAGTAATCAGCTGTTGCAATATTTATTGCGATTGCGAGAAATAGCTCCGGACCTATTTTTATTGCAGTTGCAAGCAGAGAGAAGCAAACAACGAAAAGCGATAAAATTCCAAGTTTAGCATTGATTAAATGGGGATCAAATTATATGTCCTTCACCTTGAAATTTTGACAGTTGGCCGGATTATTACACTAAAAGAAGCACATAAGCGATGAAGTAAATGCTTTATACTGAAATAAAAAATGTGGGTACCTAGTAAGAAGTATTTTTTTCATGAATATCTTCTCTGTTTCATGTAGTTGGCTTTCCAGCAAATTTCGTAAAATCATAAAAAAATTAAATTAAATAAAAATATTTTTGAAATGTTTTATTGATTGTGCGTTACTTAGTGATAGTAAATTTTAGAAAGGAAATGAAATAGTATATTACATACCAAGAGTGGTAAGAAACCTATTACACACGATTTTGAAAATGACGGTACGAGCGTTAGCGAAAATTGCCCTTGTTAATATTGTTAATACAGTTACATTACATTATAGTATTACGTAAGGGCTCTAATTACGCTCAGCTTGGCTCCTAACAATATGTATAGTGTATGTAATTAGAGTTTTACGGATAAAGTAGATAGTGCGTAAGTAGGTTCTTACTAATATAGAAGTAGAGAAACAGTATTTTCTTATGTATGCCGTTATTTGTTTTTAAATATTGAACAGCAGTTTCGTTACCTTTTCTTACATTTTTAGTCAACAATCCTTTAGCTGTGGAAATGTACTTACTGTTCAGGATCCTTTGGAAATGCAAAGATGCTTATTCCTTAACCTTCTTTTGAGTGACACTCTCGAAACGCACAGGTATACACAATAGCACAGCACTCACAAAAACAAACGGTTAAACAATACACTGCTTGCAACAAAAACGACAACTAAACTCGATAACGATAACTCATCGACTAACGGCTGAAACACGGCCGGCTTAAACTTATGACAGTTGGCCGGGTTACCTCCCACTACATTGATTTCGCCAAATGTCATATTGTCGCTTCTCGTTGTTTGCCTTTCTCGAGTTGCAAGCGCATGTCTGGGGAATTATTTTGTAATTTCAGTGCCACTAACCTGAAAAAATATGAGTATTTTTGGCCCTACCATTCAAATCTAGATTTCCATCATTTTTATGTTGTAGTTTGTTTTTGTTGTTATTCTCACAATTTACATAAGGTTTATCCATTTTAATTCCTATAAAATATATATATATATACAGGGTGTTATGGAAATGACTTATTATTTTTTAACCCGTAAATATATAGGTCGAGACGAATTGGGGAAAAATTGCTATAAATGGCGCTCGAAGCTAGAAATTCGAGAAAAATGCCTTCAAAAATTTAGGTCCAAAACACCTACGCGCCAATGCCCCAAACAGCTGATTTGGGTAATTGTTTACTTTAGTGCAAATGTTGAATTTTTCGCTAAAATTTCGTATATAGGCTAATTAAGGGTAGCTGATCACAATTTTCCTTTTGCGTTTAGGCGGCAAATGCACTGGTTTTGAGAAAAAAAATGTTAGGGTTTTTCTAACTCACCGGTATGTTATTTTGCATGTAATCCTAAAATGTTGCTATTTCCAATAAAATATTACTTGTCGGAGTCATAGTATACACTTCTGAGTTGAAATAAACGAAATATGCCACAAGGAAACTCTGAAAAACGGGATAACTTGTAAGCGAACAGAAAACTCTACGTTATCTGGAAAAAGACGGGAGACAGCTCACTGACAGCTGGCCAAAAAAGCAGAAGCAAACTGCACGGTACAAGGAGCCTGTTTGCAGGTTCACTGCACCCATGTTGTCAGATTGTTAGTGTATTATAAATTGCCTATACTTTCCAATTCATTTTTATTAATTGAATGAATCCTATTGGCTCGAGCTAGCATATCATTCTCCTGGATGGAAGCCATTAATAATTACAAGAAAAAGAAGAACAATCTGGCAACGTGAGTGCAATGAATCTGAAAAGAGACGCTTCTACTTTGTCGGCGTATTAACAACGAATTTAATTAAATTTGTGCCTTTTCCATTGTTTTTTTGCTAAAATGTTGTTCTTATTTTATGAACAGATAGTTTGGTGAAAGTTTTATCACATATTTTGAAGGGAAAACCATAAAATCTAGGAAATTGAAAGGAAAGTGAAACGCGACACCCAAAGATATCGAAATAAACAAACCTCGGATCGGCTCCAGACAAAATACGCTGACGGTTTGTTTTTGTTAGATTTGGTCGAGGTGCTGAAGAAAGCAAGTTGAAAAGAAAAGTAGTTGACTAAGAACTTTAGAGTTCATATGGTCGGTTATCGGTACACCTTTGATTTAATTTTATCGCTTTATGTTTTCCTTAAATTACCTAATTAATAAATTTGTTTTAATCGTTACAAATTTATTATTTCTTAAAGACATCCTTACAAAAGAATACCCTAACCTGTGAGTGAAAAACTTTAACATTTTTTTTTCTCAAAACCAGTGCATTTGCCGTAAAAACGCAAAAGGAAAATTGTGATCAGCTACCCTCAATTAGTCTATATACGAAATTTTAGCACAAAATTCAACATTAATTGCACTAAACTAAACAATTACCATTCCAGCAGTTTGTCTTGTCAAAAACACATGTGTTCAGGGGCATTGAACTATCATGGAAGGCGCACATAGTCCGGTTTTAAGGTATTTTACAAAATTCAAAATACTTCCGATTTTAGAAAAAAAAACTATCAAGTGTAACTCTAGACCACCTCAGGAGTGGCCCCTTAAAATATAATAAGTCATTTCCATAACACCCTGTATATACGTTTTCCTATCAACTCGAGATCCGAACAAATCTTGGGTAACCCGAGATCCACCAGAAGGAATAAGTTTATTAGAGTATATTTTTTACCAAAATGATCCTAATACACCCCTTAATGCGTCTGCCATTAGAGGGGAAAACATTTCGCACTTCAATTTTTTTCTGATATGTTCTAAGCGCAACGAGATCCGTGATAAAACTGTACAAGTCGAGATCTAAAATCTGTATTTATTGCAGTATATAACCAACGCGAGTCCCGGCGATGTTGCCATTGCCTCTGGATCTCGCCTTGATTAAATATAATTTATATATGATTGTGATAAAGTTGTGTGATTTACCAAACCATTTTTAAACTTTCCACAAAAACAATTTCTTTTCACTTTTTTTTTATAAAACTGGCATATGACCAAAAATGTACGTACCTTGTATTAAAGATTCGTATTTGTATTTTAAAAAATATGTTTAGTTTTTATGTATTTACAAAACTTTTTTAAATAAAAAAATTTCGACATTCCTTTTTCTTTCTTTCGTATAAAAATATTATTAACAACCCAATTTTTATGATAATACCTTTTTACAGAGGAAGAGATTTAAAATTCAGCTTTACTTCTCGAAACTAACCCACTCTCACTATTATCCTATGTAACATAATAATTAATTAAATGATTAAAAACAGAACTATACACAGTAAAAACCTCTACCAACACCAATTTGTATAGCTTCCCGTTCTTCATCTTCGAAAATAAGTTTTCATTTTCTTTTCTATTAAAATTGTAGGAAGCGATGAGATTCGAAAAATAGAAATTCCTTATATTTTACTTTTTTGATGAATATATTCTAAATATTATTTCTAAAGGTGAAAAGCAAGAAGCCGCACAATTTGATGGGATTTTAACTTTACATTTTTACCTCAGTATTATGATGATATCGTAAAAAAACTGAATATTTAGGCTCCGGAGTAAGGGGTAGGTAATCATTAAACCAAGAACGATGGTAATGAAAATAAAAAAAACGGTACAACAAAACAAGCCAAACATCAATCTCACTTTACAATAGTTAGATTGCTTGTCAAGTCTTTTTAATTTCGTTTCAGTTAACATTCTTGCTATAACTGATGTTTGCTCTTCGAGCCAAGTATTTGGGCTTTGGGCTTGATCTGAAGAATATGGTTAATATTAATATAATTTTTATTAATAAAATTCTCATCACTAGCTGAACTTCTAACCGCCTCAGAAATAGTTAGTTGGAAGATTCCAAATTCTCGTCGTGAAATATGATATGTCGATTTTTATAACCAATGTTTCTTAAGATTTACAGAATTTTTAAGAATATTCTCTCAAGTTATATTTTGTACATGTAATCTTTCCTGCTGGCCAGGTCGTCAAATGGCGTGATTGTTAAGAAAATATTGAACATTTATTTACTGCTTTGATTTTGAAAGTATTATAATATAACAATTATAATTTTACAAATCTCAACTTAGTACTAGGTACACTTAAAACGTAAAGAAAAAAAACATTTAAAATTTTAATCTTGAAGTTTTAACTTTATTAACAAAAATATGGTGAAGTTCACAATATTTGTGCTTTTAATCCTTCAATTTCTGCACTGCATTTTTTTTGTCTTTTATCCCTTTTTGTTTTGTGCATTTCAATTTATTTCATATCTTGTTTCGTTAATTCTAAATTTATTTTTGATTAATTTCTATTTGATTTGTTTTTTGTATTGCTGTTCCCAAAGTCAAATTTTCATTAATCTGTAAATTTTATTAAATTTTTCTATCTAGTATTACAATAAGATTTGTTAGTCTGTCTGTGATTAGTTAATGTTTTAATGCTCCAACTTTCCATATTTTTGTAGTTTAATTTAAAGCAGTAATGCATTCTTCGGAAGTTTCTCCATCTACATTAGCGAACAAATAAAACATTATTTACGAATTTTAAATTTGACAGTTTGTATAACTTGATATGTACAGGGTTATCCAACCAAGACTAGACAAGGCGATTTTTTGACTTTTCCTGTACTTTTATAAAAAAACTGAAATAGCCATCTTAAGTCATTTTCTCCCGCGAATTCGAATATCTTCAGCAAAAAACAATTGAACGTCAAACAAAAGTACTAGGGGTCACTTTGATATTTTTTTAAATGGGATGCCGTATTTTTAATGAGCTTATCCGATTTCTCATATAAATTTTGATCTAAAATGTTGGATTTTTAATTCAAAAACGCCTTTTTTCTTCAGTTTTAAATTCGGAAAATGTTCGTCTACCGCTCCTTTAAATTAACTATGAAGCAATCTTCTGAAATCAACCCCCAAATTATGTCCCGCTGAACAGCAACCTATTAAGAAATAGAAGTAATAGTCGCAGACTAACTTAAGAGACAATCATGATCCTATATAAGATTAATACCTGATAGATGAATACCCGTTTCACCTGTTCACCCTTTAACCTGCTTTAAAGCGTCCGTCAGTTAGACAAAATAATCAAGTTTCAAATTTCTATATATTTTTCACGAATTAATTACAAATTTAGTAGTTTTTGCAAATCTATTATTGCCTACGTATAAAAAAAGTATGACATATTAGAAAAAACTATAAACTAAAGTGAATAACTTTAATCTCAATAATATAATTGTTCTATGTGTCCTCTATTATTTTCAAAACATGACCGATGCCCCCTTTTCAATCTCTCGAAAGAATCTTTTACAATATTTTTGTCCTGGTTAAGTCTATTAATTTCATTTATAATTTTTTGCTGAATGTCCTCCAGACTTCTGTTGGGTCGTTGATAAACTACATTTTTAAATGACCCCATAAAAATGTATCCATTGGCGTGATATCGGGGCTATTTGGTGGCCAATGAATTGTTCCGTTACGGCCAATCCACTGATTGTACCGCTCGTTTAGGTATGTTACCACTTCTCGAACTGCATGAGGCGGAGCACCATCCTGCTGCCAAATGATATTGTTGTAGGCTTGCAATGGCAACCTTTCCAAGAAATCCTCGATATCGTTATGAAGAAAATGGAGGTATCTTTGGCCTGTTAAAGAGCCACGATAAAATAGTGGTCCAATAATTCGATTTTCTAACATCCCACACCAAACATTAAGTGAGCTCCAACCTTGAAACTTTATCATTTCATATCCATGAGGGTTAACTGCTGCCCAGTATCTTGTATTTTTCCGATTGTATACCCCCGATGTTGTAAATGACGCTTCGTCACTCCATAGAATTTTATTATATAAATTATAATCTTCGTCTTGCTCTCTCATCAGCATTGAAGCAACAAATCGAAATCGCAGTTCTTTTTGAAGCTGTGTTAAGTATTGAACGGGAAGGATGCAATATGGTTTTAGACCACATTTTTTTAAAGTTCTGTGAACTGTTCTATAGCTTACTCTCCGGAGCCCTGGACCATACCTTACTTCTCGTACCGCTTGCGGAATAAACTCTTCGGATTTATAGTAAAATATTGAACAATAGCTCGATCCCTTATATTCCGTCTTTTCATCTTTCTTGGCTTATCTTTCAATGTCTTACTTTCTTCAAATAGGGTCTTAATTCTGAGAATTGTATCCACTGAAATGTGTCTCTGGAAACTCTCAAAAAATGTTCTTTGTATTTGTCGAGCATTCTCTCCACTTTTGTAATATAATTTTATTACATTTAGCCGTTCTTCTAAAGAATATTTCATTATTTGTAATTAATTCGTGAAAAATATATAGAAATTTGAAACTTGATTATTTTGTCTAACTGACGGACGCTTTAAAGCAGGTTAAAGGGTGAACAGGTGAAACGGGTATCCATCTATCAGGTATTAATCTTACGGTAGACGAACATTTTCCGAATTTAAAACTGAAGAAAAAAGGCGTTTTTGAATTAAAAATCCAACATTTTAGATCAAAATTTATATGAGAAATCGGATAAGCTCATTAAAAATACGGCATCCCATTTAAAAAAATATCAAAGTGACCCCTAGTACTTTTGTTTGATGTTCAATTGTTTTTTGCTGAAGATATTCGAATTCGCGGGAGAAAATGACTTAAGATGGCTATTTCAGTTTTTTTATAAAAGTACAGGAAAAGTCAAAAAATCGCCTTGTCTAGTCTTGGTTGGATAACCCTGTACTTTAAAAACAGGCAACAAAAAAACTATGGTTCCCGTTAAAATAAAATAGGCGATAACATATTTATTTTTGATTTTGACACACTAATATTCGTCTCGGAAAAAAAATCATTATTTTACTGAATTTATTCCAACTTACAGACTCGCACTGTATATTACACTAACGGTTCTGCTTTTATATATTGGTTTAAGTCAGTAACGTAAAGTAAAAAAACAAAACGGTAATATTTTAATCATTCATTCGTATGAGGCAAAGACTCATAAAAATGGACATGCTCAGGTATCTTTATGACTGGCGTTTTACCCGAATATAGAGCTTTTAAGTCATTGTATTTTGCCAATGATATTGGGCGAAGCCCTTTATTTAATGTATTAAGCGGGTTCATCAATATTGGTGTATTTTGGCGTTTTAGAGTTAGTGATCGATAGTTTTGATCTTGGTGTCTCGTTTTAAAATACATTTTATCTAAGGCATTTTTTTTCACCATAAATTCAACCATGTCTGTCCATTTAAAAGCATTTCCCTCATCATCGATTCTTATAGTACGCAACCTAAAGTTTTCACTTAATGATTTATAGTCCAAGAAATCATGAAAGGTTAAGGAGAAAACTTCATAAGGTTTTGCATGTCTTGCAAGACGAAATACGGGTATCAGTTGAGACGGTACAAACAATTCACTGGCCTTTTTAATTGCGTAATTAATCGCACTATGGGCGGAGTCGCCTTCACTTTGACCGTGACTAGTGGTAAAAAAACGAAGGCTAATTTCTTCTAGGTCTTTTGATTGTGCGAGATAAAGTGCAAAAGAGCTCCTGCCATAATGGTATTTCGGTTTTGCCCCCCACAACCATCTGCGAATAAGTTGGCTACACGGATTTTTTTTTTCGTCGTATATTAGTAACGTTTTAACTAGTGCTGTTGATATTTCACAACCACCACGTCCACTATCCCATTCATTCCAGGTATAGCAGTAGCAATCTCGAGACACTATGTCGTAAAAGGTTAAATTATAAATAGCAAATCTTCGTTTATAGAAAACTGCACCGTGGTTTGACATAGGCAAGTATATTACCTGTTGCAAATCAAAAGACATGCAAAGCAAGTTAGGATCATTTTGGGCCGCAACCTTGGAAAAGTTTTTGATCTCGCGTATAGCGTCTTTTGATCTTGTATGTTCGTCATACATTTCTTGCATTTCCAATTTGGTTTCTACAGAACCCTCATGATAAGTTTTGCATAAACCGCACTGCTGATCCTTTTTCAGTCTATAAAATGAGAGATTCATGCCTTTAAAAACAGAACGGTATATTGTAAAACATGGTTTTTCAGTCACGGGTTCTAATTCCTCAACGAACATTGCATACATTTTCTTTAAAGTTAAGTCACTGTGCAGATATTCTCGAGTGCTCTTAGCTCGGCAATAATGTGACTCCACTCTTTGAAATCGATTAATGTGATCTTCTACCAATTTTCTATTAGCTTGATCCTTTAACGCAGCTGCATCACACCTACCACCACGGCGATCCTTTTCAATTACACCAGTAACTTGAAGTTTTTCAAATACTGTTCTGATTGTCTTTTCACTTATACATAACGTGTTTATAAATAGTTTACGACACACCTTGACTAAACGAAAAAAGAAATTTGTGTTCTGACGTCGCGATTGAGCTTTATTGGTGGTGGTCGATTTCTTGTTTTCCTGTTTTACGTACCGTGAAATAAATTCTCGTTGAAGTTGAATGTCACCTAATTTTTGAAAATCTGTAAATGTAGCTTGCCTATATTTTTCACTAAACTTAACACACTGTCTTCCGCCTTTTTTACACCATTCAGTGTTACACCTTGGACCCAATACCCGCTCCTTGACAGTTTTTTTAGTATTAACTGCGTCGTAGGGTTTGGGCTACTTTCTTTTTGTTTACCCTAATAGTTTCCTCTTTTTGATGTTCTCTTGGAGCTCCTTTTATATAAAAATCTTCTGGTATTCTTTCCTGGATATCTTTACTTTGTTTCTTCTTACTAGGTCGTTTCTTTAAAGTCAAAGTAGAGTCATCAGAGTCATCATACGAAGATTTGAAAAAGAACTGAGAATAAATCACCTTCCGCGGCATAACACATTGTCTTGCACCGACAGGCATAAACAAGCAAAATTTGAGATAGGCCTCAAATATTTAAGTATTTTCTTCAAATAAAATTGTAACAAAAAGGCGTAAGTCAAGATTCGCCCTAGGGCGATCAAAAAATATATTATTTTGTGGCGTATCTCAAGATACGCTTATACGTCAAAATATTTTTATCGAATTTTTGAGATAGGACAAAGAGGAAAATTTTAATTTTATGGAAGCGGTGTTAGATTTAGATACGCCTTTCCGTCACAACATAGAGTACATACCTACATGTTTAAATCCGGGTCTAACTCAATTTCGCCTAAATTTGAGATACGCCTTTACGTTATAACAGGGACGAATTTTTGTCAGACGATTTTTCAGGTTATCCAACTATTCCCGCTGTCATTTGTGAAATTGGAAGGGTATTCTGCAGTTATCCTTTTATTTCTTAATAGATATTCCTTTCCCATTCTTCAAGTATCCTGACACCCAGTTTTCTTTCTAGGTCCAAGGTCAAAAAACTTCAATTAAAAAATGTCACATTCACCAAAAGCATCCCCATCTCTAGTAGTTTTTAAAATATTTTTATTTTTTGTCATTTTCTATTCTCGTTATAGCTTCTTTTGTCAACAGATCTCAGTAGCCATGGAATACAAATGAAAATAATGATGATAACTCCGAGGATTGGGTGTTCTTCTCAGCCCCGGATTATAAGGGGGCTAGATGGGCCCCCGAAGTTGCAACGTTTTTCAGATAAAATAATTTAGATATTATACATTAATAAAGAAAATAAAACTTCACTGTTAAATAACACAACATCGCAGTAATATGTTAATTTTTTTCGTCAATGAAAATTGTATACTATGAGTATAAATACCTGGCGAATAGACTTTGCAAAACGCTTAACTTTAAAATCGATCTTAATGTCACCCACTAATTATTTTCATTTATTTTCCATGGCTACTAAGGTCCATTGACAAAAGACGCTATAACAAGAGCAGAAAATCGAAAATCAGAATATTTTAAAAACTATTAGAGCCATTTTTTACAAAAGTTGAAGAGTTTTAAAAATTTATAAAATGTAGGGTGCTCTTTTCCATAAAAGGGAAATTTTTAAATTAGAAGTTTTATTACTTTGGACCTAGAAAGAAAACACCCTGTAAATGAGATGTCAAATATTTCATACTGGATATATTTTTTTGACCCAATTATCTCAGGATAAAAGTTATGAATCGCTTGGAGTCGAAATTTATGTACGTAGTATTTTCATAACAGAGAGATGCTTGCAAAAAATGCTAATTTTCATTATCATACAGGGTGTTGCATCGTCGAGCGGGACATAGGAAATCCCATGTAATTTTAAATGGGGTCAATTATTCTATCAAAAATTCTATTTAGGTTTATTAAAGAGCACTAAAACCCACATTCAAAAGAATAACTTTAGATATTTTTGATGAGCCCGTTTACGGGTTATCGCCGATTTCTTTTTAACTATTTCTCCTTTTTATGGCCCCGTATTTGCGGGCACCAGTCAAGGTAAAAGATGACTGTCAAATAAAGTTGTCATTTTGAGGAATATTTGAACATCTTCTTAAATCCTAAAGTTCTAACAATTTAATAGTACCTACCTATTAATTAGTAAAATATTGAAACATGTAAAATGTCATAATTAACCTTGTAATTGGATACTTTATTTTAGTTTTATTCAGATTAATTTGTACTCATAAATACACCTTTAATATTTTCGATGTACGAGTTTTTATAACAATAAAGCACACATTTCAAAATGACAACTTTATTTGACAGTCATCTTTTACCTTGACTGGTGCCCTCAAATACGGGGCCATAAAAAGGAGAAATAGTTAAAAAGAAATCGGCGATAACCCGTAAACGGGCTCATCAAGTTTAGTGCTCTTTAATAAACCTAAATAGAATTTTTCTCTAAAATAATTAGGGAAGCCAATAATTGACCCCATTTAAAATTACATGGGATTTCCTATGTCCCGCTCGACGATGCAACACCCGGTATAGGTATCAATATTAGACCAATTACTACAACTTTTTCGTATATTAAACACTGAAAAGATTATAGGATTTTACAAGAAATTTAGAAATTCATTCAAATACGTGGTGTCCTTTTTAAAAATGTAACTTTGTGACACCCTACTTTATGCACGCACCATGTATACCACTTAAAATATTTCTAAAATATGCAGAATAGCCAATCATACCTTAACACAAAAACTTATTATACACAAATCTTACATAAATATACCTACATCAAAAAATCATAATGCTCGTATTAAAATTATTTTTAAATTTAATCGATAATACTCTCAATAACGCACTTCTTGGAGTTTACCTGAGAGATAACTTTTTGCCAGTCAATCGAATTGAAGTAAATCAAAAAGTCATATCTATTTGAAATAATCTTTTTTATGAAAATACAAAATTTTTACACTTAATACTAATCGTTTTCTTCTCCCACTTGCTAAGGTGCAGTCAGCCTTCCCTTCATTCATTAATACAAATGTAACATCACATTATTCATCAAGCTCGCCCCTGCGCCGACCGTCAAAATTTCTTAAAACTGGGTTTATTCTATTATTATTATTTATTATTTATAAAGTGTATATGTGTTTCCCGGTCTATTAATTGTTTTACACCTAACATCATGTTCCCGCGCCTTGACTATATTATTTGTTTGTCACTCCCGACCTGTTTTAGCAAATCATAAAACTTGTATAAAATAATAAATTTCGGATCTCGGGTTTTCTACCAAGGCAAAGCTTTGCGGCGCGCCGGGGGCGCGATGTTGCCCAACTTAAGGATCTCGTATTGTACAGATATTTTAAGCAAAACGGAGCGCCCTCTTTACACATACTCTGTGAACTATTTGGTGTATATAAATGAGAAAAATGGGCAAAATGAGATCCGGGCAAAATTTTGTGTATGAACTCCCCCCACCCCCCTGAACCAAATGAACATTATATACACATAGGGTAAATCGAGATCCGATTTCGGATCTCACCTTGCAAAACGGATCTCGGCTTGTATAGAAAGTATCGCAAAATGATCTCATCTTGTACAAAAATACATATATATATACAGGGTGATTCACGGTGGATGGAACATTAGACGTTTCTGACGAACCAGTAAAGGAATCGTTGCGAAAATTTGGTTGCTTACATAAACGGACATGCTCTACCCATCTAAAATATTTTTAACAATACAGTGATGCCGCTTCCACACAAAAATAATAGTAACTTTGATTTTTCAAATGGAACACCCTATATTTTATTTTATTTTCGAAACACCCATTACTTTTCTTACAATTTTTGTTAACTCTATTCTACACTTATCTCTTACCGTTTCTAAGATATAAATTAATTTCCGTTTTTTTTGGCCGAAAACTTCACTTTTAAAAATGCTGATAATTTTGAACTCTAAAATACTGAAACCCTGAAATTTGGTAAATAGTTAACTAATACCATAGGGCTCTTTGCCCTACCCTCAAATCTTAGTTGCAATATACAGGGTGGTTAAAAAATACACTTATTCTGGTAACTTGAAAAAGTGACCATAAGTCCTTTTTTTGAAATGTAACACCCTGTATATTATTACGTATTTGAAAAGCTGCTGAAATTTCTCCTAATTCTTGTATATTCATACCTGTACCTAACTAACTCGTTTAACCATTTTTTTGACGTATTAAGCATGATTTGTAAAATTTTCAATACAATTCAATTTTCATTCGGTTATTAGTAAGTTAGCCATGACAAAAACAATGATGTTGACTTATGTTACTATGGTTATCGTTTTGACATTTCATTAAGTTTAGATACAAGATAGTTACAGTACAAGACAGTTTAAAATCATGGAAGAAACCTATACAAATGCAGTTCTTATGAATTTATTTATTTTATTTGGACAATGTGATAGAATTATCACCAGGACATGTATAAAGTTTAACGAAATGTACCCTAATTTACAGCCAATGTATCTCAGAAAATTCATAAGGATCCAGAACAATTTTACTGCCTTTGGTTCAGCTTTAAAAGCGCCAAGAAACTTGCCTCGACCCGTGACTTCTAACGAAGACAACGAGATTAATGTTTTGGCATATTTTCATGTATTTCCCCAATCTTCAATACGATGTGCTCAATACGATTTAGGTATAACATATTCATCAGTTCAAAGAATTTTAGTAAAACATAACATGCATGATTACAAGTTTACAAAAGTTCAAGCCATGAAGCCTCAAGATCCTCAACAGAGAGTACAATTTTGTGAAATGATATTGGTGCGCACTCAAGAAGATCAAAATTTTTTAAATAGGATAATTTGGACCGATGAATCAAAATTTTCAAGGGAAGGGATTTTTAATAGACGAAATAGTCATTTCTGGTCCAGAGAAAACCCGCATGTAACAAAAGAAGCCGGATTTCAAGAAAAATTTAGTTTTAATGTTTTTTGCATGTTAATGGATAATCAATTAAATTATGTAATATACGAGGAGTCATTAAATTCGAGAAACTATGTTAATATTTTGAGGACAGATGTCGAAAATTTTGTAGATAATCTGCCACTTGCAGATTATCGAAGCTGTTGGTATCAACTTGATGGAGCTCCTGCACATTGCACTAGGGAAGTTAGTGCAGAACTTGATAGGATTTTTGACGATCGTTGGATAAGACGTTTGGGACCTTGGAATTGGCCTCCAAGGTCACCCGATCTCAATGCATTGGATTTTTACTTGTGGGGCATGTTCAAAGAAAAAGTTTACAAATCACCCGTAAATTCTAAAGAAGAGCTGCTACTTCGAGTCACTCAAGTATTTAGAGATCTAAACCCAACCGAAATTAGATCTGCAACGACAAATGCAGTCAACACCCGCATATTAAAGTGTTTGGATGTAAACGGCCAGCGTTTTGAACATTTGTTAAAATAGCATTTTATTAGTTATAATTTTAGTAGTCTTTTATTATTTCACTAGTTAACATTTAATAAAATTGTTCTGGATCCTTATGAATTTTCTGAGATACATTGGCTGTAAATTAGGGTACATTTCGTTAAACTTTATACATGTCCTGGTGATAATTCTATCATATTGTCCAAATAAAATAAATAAATTCATAAGAACTGCATTTGTATAGGTTTCTTCCATGATTTTAAACTGTCTTGTACTGTAACTATCTTGTATCTAAACTTAATGAAATGTCAAAACGATAACCATAGTAACATAAGTCAACATCATTGTTTTTGTCATGGCTAACTTACTAATAACCGAATGAAAATTGAATTGTATAGAAAATTTTACAAATCATGCTTAATACGTCAAAAAAATGGTTAAACGAGTTAGTTAGGTACAGGTATGAATATACAAGAATTAGGAGAAATTTCAGCAGCTTTTCAAATACGTAATAATATACAGGGTGTTACATTTCAAAAAAAGGACTTATGGTCACTTTTTCAAGTTACCAGAATAAGTGTATTTTTTAACCACCCTGTATATTGCAACTAAGATTTGAGGGTAGGGCAAAGAGCCCTATGGTATTAGTTAACTATTTACCAAATTTCAGGGTTTCAGTATTTTAGAGTTCAAAATTATCAGCATTTTTAAAAGTGAAGTTTTCGGCCAAAAAAAACGGAAATTAATTTATATCTTAGAAACGGTAAGAGATAAGTGTAGAATAGAGTTAACAAAAATTGTAAGAAAAGTAATGGGTGTTTCGAAAATAAAATAAAATATAGGGTGTTGTGTTCCATTTGAAAAATCAAAGTTACTATTATTTTTGTGTGGAAGCGGCATCACTGTATTGTTAAAAATATTTTAGATGGGTAGAGCATGTCCGTTTATGTAAGCAACCAAATTTTCGCAACGATTCCTTTACTGGTTCGTCAGAAACGTCTAATGTTCCATCCACCGTGAATCACCCTGTATATATTAAATTTATAATATATATTTAAAACAACGCGAAAAAGTTAGGTTATCTGCCATTTTATTTTATTTAGTTGGCAGCGTGTACAAAATCAAAAAGAAAATGGCCAATAATTGCACGCTGTTAAGCGATTGGCAATTTTCTTGCAGAAATTAAAAATTGCTGCAGTAAAAAATGTCTTCAGGAAGAAAACTTACGAACTGTAATGCCACCTTAAAAAAATTATGTTTATAACAATCTTTTAAGGTGTAAGTTTATTTCAGATTTTAGTCTTCCAAGGTGTAAAAATACTTTTTATAATATTTGTAATCATTTTCTTTTCATCTCATACCTAATACGTTTTATTTCTTTAGGAAAAAAGAAGAAACATTTTGATGGTTTAAAATTTGAAAACTCTCAGATAGACATGCCAGAGGAGGCAGCTTTAGACGCTGAATTTCTGGATGTTTATAAAGGGACAAATGGTGTGATCATGATATTAGATTTGACTAAAAGTTGGACTTTTGATTATGTTCAAAGAGAGTTGCCAAAGGTTCCAGGTTAGGTTCAAATAATTTATTTAGACATTAATTAATACATTCAATAATTTTTTAATTTGTGACAGTAAATACATAGGGTGGCTATAAAAGGTCTGTACAGGGTGATTCACCATGTCCCACCCCTTCATTTTTTAATTTTCATGCTAAGTAAAAATAAAAAATATTAGCAAGTAGGGTATTTGAACTACTTTTTGCACAGGTGTCCACAAATTCCCTTATTCAGTTCGTAGAGAGCTGCTGGGTATACTTTTTTTTTAACAAAGAATGCTTTGTAGTAAGAATATATTATTAGTAATTTAATACACTGAGACACAAAAAAGTTATAGTGATAATGTACAGCCCTCTGCCTGGTACAACAAAACTGTTACATATATACCCAGCTCATTTTAGCCTAGTTGCTCGTCAATACCTCGACAACACCTTTCCTAATAGCTGGATTGGACGCGCAGGTCCCCAAGTTTGGCCAGCTCGCAGTCCCGACTTGAATCCTCTAGACTCTAGACTATTATTTATGGAACCACCTAAAGTCTTGTATACAAGACGCCTGTACTAGATGAAAACGACTTAAGAATTTGATTTATTGAGAGTTGCAATGCAATATGAAATAATGCAGGCATTTTTGAACGTGTAAGAGAATCAATGGTGAGGCGATTGCAGTCGTGCGTTTTTTAAGTGTTATAATTACCTTTGAAATACATAGGTTTTTTTTTTGTGCATGTGGTTTTTATTTTTTTTTTCTTTCAAAAACGAAGCAAGATACGGAAACAATTCAAGGAAAAAAAGTTGCATTATTAGTTGGTAAATCCAAAAGAAAATATCAAAATTAAAAAAAGTTCAGTGGCGTACATTTTTTTGTCAATAATATTCGTTAAGGTGACGAACTTTTTCTCTTAGAATATCATAAGGAATCATTAAATGTGATCTTTCTTTATTTAACTGTTTTTTTTTGTTTAGTTTTCAGGTTATGTTTTTTTCCTATGAATAAAATTTTTTTACGTTTTATTTGATTTACGCCGGTCGCCGTTTGACATTTGCCGAAAATAAGCATGTTAGGTAATTTTTTTATTTTTTTTTGTTGTCATTTCCAGCGATTTTCTTAGCATTCTCAGAAAATTCTCTCTAACTTGAGAATATTCTTGAAAAGATTATTACCGATAATTTTACATCTCTATAGGTAGATACTAGGTCAAGAATTGGCTTTACCTGTAACTTTTAAAAAACCTGGAAATGTGTTGAAATTCTAACTTTGATTTAGAGCCGTGGAAATATCAGGGAATATTTTAATTTTGTGTACAGTCCAGGACATTCGATTCAGTTATCTGTAATGGTAAGGGAACTTCACTAACAGAAGATGTGCTAAGGCTTTACATACCGTGGTTTTCCCCCGTTC
This sequence comes from Polydrusus tereticollis, assembly GCA_963920685.1. NCBI lineage: Eukaryota > Metazoa > Arthropoda > Insecta > Coleoptera > Curculionidae > Polydrusus > Polydrusus tereticollis. The sequence continues at coordinate 79,177,077 of OY987329.1, read as the reverse complement.
CCCTCTTGGGGCTCTATTGAGCTTACTGTATAGTAAATACCAATATTTTGCAGTGTGTAGTATAAAAATGTAGAGTCCGTCTATCTATCTTACAAACTCATTATAAATGCTAATCCCTAATGCCGATAAGACCCAGCGGGTGATCGAATGAAAGCAGGGACGCACTCGTTGCTGATAGAATAAAAGGTTGCGCTGCTTTAAGATAATAATATATAATACAGGGCTGCCCAGAAGTCCGGAATAAAATTAATATAGCCTTAAACTGTAACTTTTGGGGAAAATGCTCGGACACGTCAATTTAGTTTTATATATGCTCACATTTTGACGTTATTCGTTTGTTTTCTTATAGACATTTTTGTCAAAGATATGACGATATCAATCTTTTTTTTTAATGGAAACATACAGCTTGTGATACATCATTTGAAAGCTAATATCTCGTACAGCATGCTTATAAATTTTAGCGCGATTCTGTCAAGCTATTTCAAAATGGCGACTGTTAAAAGTTTTAAAAAAATCCCTATTTAAATAAGCGGAAATGATAAATCATTGATGTTTTTTTTACCTTTCAAGGTAAGAAATCTTCATTGTTTCACGTTCTGAGATTTTGTGACATTGTGACTTAACAATAGTTATGGTTTATTTGTTATTTATTTTGTCAAAAAAAATAAAAATGTAACGAAGCGAAACAAAACACAACAAAAAGGTGGTTTAACGTGGCAAATGCTGGAAATGTTCTCCACCCTCTACTTGGCATGCTCCCAGACGATGGTAAAATCCGTCGACGGAATATTGAATGGATTCAGCCGGTATGTTATGTGTCTCCAATCTATTTTTGTTTTTCAAATCTTCAATATTATTTGGCCTATTTTGGTAAACTTTTTCTTTTAAATATCCCCAAAGAAAATAGTCTAGAGGCGTTAAGTCTGGGGACCTCGGTGGCCATTTAATTGTACCACGTCGTCCAATCCAGCGACCTGGAAATATCTGATCTAAATATCTTCTCACATTGACATAAAAATGCAGGGGAGCACCATCTTGCTAAAACCAAATTGATTCATTAGGTATATCTAGATCTACTTCGTTGGGAAAAATTACAGATTGCTAGAGCAGGCCTCAACTCGAAGGTTAAGAAATCCAGGTACCGTTTAGCTGTGAGGTTTTCTTCCAAAAAGAATGGCCCTAAAATTCGGTTATTAATGATACCTGCCCATACATTTACTTTCTGGGGCCTCTGAGTATGCGCTTCAAATATCCATCGTGGATTTTCTTGACTCCAGAAACGATAATTATGTCTGTTAACTACCCCGTTTAAATAGAAAGTAGCTTCATCCGAAAATAATATGTTCTGTGGAAACCTATTATTCTCGTCACACCGTCTTATCATTTCTTCGCAAAATTGCAAACGCCTATCACAGTCATCTTCTAAAAGCTCTTGGGCAAGACATACTTTATAAGGGTGGTATTTTTCTGCTTTCAAAAATCGTCCGATAGTACCTCTAGATGTATCATGATTTTGAGCCAATGAAACTGTTGAAACATGCGGATTATCCTGCAGAGATAATGCAATATTCAATTTTTCATCGTCGCCTAAAACACGTGGCCGTCCATTCCTAGGCAAGTCCTTTACTGTGCCATGTTCATCAAATTTGTGGAATATTTTACTAACAGTGCCCTGTGAAATTTGATTTTCCGGATATTTAGCATTAAATAAAATGCACACTTCACTTTGACTTCTTGATGATGACATATTTAATCTTTAAGTTGAACAATGTTCTTTACTCCTTTTCTTTGTCGTTCTTCTTTTTTGGAATATCTTCATAAACAGTTGTTATTCAGCTTTGCTAATTTATGGTGTGCTTTCGCTTGTAGAGTGGTTTTCAATGTTGAATGTTTAAAAGGTTCTGGGTGTCTTGTTACTATCTTCAGGGTGGGAGCCAGTCACGGGGGAGGCTGTAAGTTGCCTGGTGGGGCGCGTGTGTATGTGAGTGTTCTTATTTTATCTCCACATCCTAACAATATCAAGACTTCGATACGCTGCCTTTCCAACAAACCCATTTTTGTTTAGAAAATTGTAAAATAATACTTCGGAAATACATAAATTAATTTTACAAGTTCACAATGTCACAAAATGTCAGAACGTGAAACAATGAAGATTTCTTACCTTGAAAGGTAAAAAAAACCTCAATGATTTATCATTTCCGCTTATTTAAATATGGATTTTTTTAAAACTTTTAACAGTCGCCATTTTGAAATAGCTTGACAGAATCGCGCTAAAATTTATAAGCATGCTGTACGAGACATTCGCTTTCAAATGATGTATCACAAGCTGTATGTTTCCATTTAAAAAAAAGTTCGATGTCGTCACATCTTTGACAAATGTCTATAAAAGAACAAACGAATAACGTCAAAATGTGAGCATATATAAAACTAAATTGACGTGTCCGAGCATTTTCCCCAAAAGTTACGGGTTAAGGCTATATTAATTTTATTCCGGACTTTTGGGCAGCCCTGTATAAAAGGGTGGAAATTTGTTTTTTATCTACCTGTATGCAACTAAACTGTCGTACTAATTTTTTATGTTAGAAAGAAAACGCAAAAACATAATTTAAACGTAATTTAATAATAAGTAATAATAATAAAATGATATAACAGTATATAAGGTACAATACAATTAAAATTATAACATATAGCACGATTATTAATTAAAACAAAATATACATATACCTACAAAAAAGTACCATGTCAGAACCAAGTCAGTTTTACTGTCACTGTCGTCGTCCAAGTTCACAATAATTCTTTCTTTGGGCAACAGATCTAGATTTACGTATCATTTTTGAACTTTTTAAACATGCGCTACACAATTTTCCCAGCTTTTGTTTGGAATATTTTTCATCTCTGACTGTACTAAAGCTGTCACAGAAGAATTTAAGGTTGGCGAAACATTATTCCTCCTTATCGATGCTTTCAGCTGGTGCCATATATGTTCAATTGGGTTAAACATGCAATGATAAGGAGGAAGTCTTAACATGGTATGACCAATTTCTGCCGCCAAAGTGGCACAATAATATTGCTTTTTTATTGAAAATGATTTTAAAATTTCAAGCAATTGCTTTTTTGTGTAATTTTCCTCAAAATACATATATTATTTTTCGTCATATAGTCCTGGCTGGTAACTTTTGTGTCATCGGAACACGGAACTTTATTTAACCTACGACTGTGGAAGCTCGCATTATCCATCACTATCACACTATTTGGTTGTATATTTGCTAATAATTTGTTTTTAAACCAGTCTTCAAATAGTTCTGCCGTACTATCATCGTGATAATTAAAAAGGGAGTCCTTTATCTGCTGAAAAAGCTGAAAAAGCTGAAAAGGCCAAAGCGTTTGGTATAAATCCGTTTTTTGTCCTAGCATGAATTATTGTTATACGGTTACCTTTATTTGACGGAGCTTTAGTTCTGCGTTGACCCAATACATGATACCCAACCCTTATCTGGATTCGTGTGTGTTACACCACGTCTCGTCCAAATAAATAATATACGTTCCATCCTGTCTATATCCATGTACTGCAATTAGGAATTCCTTCCTCCATTTTTTTTAACCGGGCCGATTCCATAACTACTTGTCGTTTGTTAATTTTGTTCATTTTAAAACCGTTTCTTAAAATACATTTCCTTAGAGTCTCACGACAACACTTTATTCCTGTATAATTTTTTTTTATTCTTTGCAATAGGGTTTTTAAAGTGGGGATCATTTGTATCCTGTACATGGCATATATTTTTCTACGAATTATATCGACATCCGTCGCGTCCAGTTTTTTAAAAGCAAAGGAGTGTTTCCACTTTCTTCTCTCCACTATGGGTTTATTTACAACAAACCACACTGAGCTTATTGGCCTGGGCTTTATTCCTTAACTGCACCAATTTTCAAAAACCACAAACCACGTTTTTGTATCAACTGATAAAATATCCCGCTTTAATTGGTTTTTATCACGACCCGTAGATCCACTTGGCGTACTGGTCTCTTTCCATGGACGAAACATTCTTAGATATCACGTTTAATTGGCAACAAATAACTTCTTGTCTAAACCAATACAAACATCTAACTGAATTTTAAAACCAAAAAATCAGCATATTTAAATAACTAAAATAAACCTATTTTAAGTTGAAGAAGTAGTCCATTCTCAAAGTGGAGTTCAAATATAGGAAAGGAAAAGAAAACACAAAGTCTTCCTCCACAAATTTAGTATTTTTTTTTAAAATTAAAAAATTACAATTTTAATGTCTCGACATGTTTCGAGCGTAGTAACGCTCATCATCTGGAGAAACAATTTTGTTGCTGATGGTAAAAGCAACCAAGAAATATAAAAAGAACCTGGTGAATTAACTTTAATGGAGCTTCATTTGAATGTTTTAAACTTGATATTCTTAGGAGGTGAAGTAAAGATGACTTTTGAATTTAAATCGGCATAATGTAACCTTAAGTTTGTTTTGAAACAAACATAACATATAAAACAAAAATAATGATTACAGATCCAAAAACTATAATCAACATTCCTCCCCATAACAAACCTTCAATATAGCAGTCTAACATTAACTTTCAATAAAAGATGGACACCCCAATCTTAATCTCATTATAAAAATTCAAATGAATTTCCCTCCACTAAACCGTTACAAAAGTTACTAGATTCCCCAAAAAAACAATTTCTTTTCAAAACAAACTTAAGGTTACATTATGCCAATTTAAATTCAAAAGTCATCTTTACTTCACCTAAGAATATCAAGTTTAAAACATTCAAATGAAGCTCCATTCAAGTTAATTCACCAGGTTCTTTTTATTTTTCTTGGTTGCTTTTACCATCAGCAACAAAATTATTTCTCCAGATGATAAGCGTTACTACGCTCGAAACATGTAGAGACATTAAAAATTTAATTTTTTAATTTTTAAAAAATTACTAAATTTGTGGAGGAAGACTTTGTGTTTTCTTTTCCTTTTCTAAACCTATTTTATTTTACTCTAAATATTTTAAGAGGATTACTGCGAAAATATAATAATATAATAGTCTTTATTAAATAGATCCGTACATTGAGTCCCGAGATCAGGTGGCCGAATTTTACGCCTCACACAATACCCAAGCTACATTTTAAGTTTTATCACAATCTACAAGAGGTTATTAAGTCTATATAATAAAATTGATAGTAAAACTCTTTATACTAGATAACCTCTTCAAAGCTCCAATAAACCCGGTATGAAACCAAAAAGGACCTTTTGTATAGGTTATAAATATCTTCCTTAAAACTGTCAATAAAACCAACGGCACTTTTGAACCCAAATCAGCAAGATGTTGTTAAGTCTACCACAAAACATTTTATAAAGCCTTCTTAAAACCTTTAGTACTTGCAATCAAATTTTTTGCGTGATTTGAAACCATCATAAATAATTTTATTATTATTGTGTCTTTAATAATTCTTTGTCAAAGACTTGTTGCACTTAAATTGTCAATATCAAAAGGTGTCACCAAGTATAGTTAAATATGTCTGCCACGATTGAAATATCTGCATGTGCTAACATTTTATAATTTGATATTAATAAACAACCTAGTAATAAAAAATTGTCAACCCCGACAAAATCACGCGTCTTTTATTTGTTAGCTTATTAATTATTATTTACAATTAATAATAATCATAAAATTGTAACCCTAGTTTTAGCTTAATCAGTATGATTTTGGGATATTTGGGGGTTTATAATATATAACATATTAACATATTTTTGATAATTGCAGGCTAAATGTAAACAGTTAGAATAAATAAAAATATAACCAAACACTGTTGCCCTAACTTTGTTTAAACATGTCTGCCGTAGTTAACGGAAAAAACCATGACTGGAAAATTAATAGAATGCCCTATTAAGAGTTTGTGGGTTTGTGGAATATTGTTATAAATCAAAAGGTTTTGTTAAATTCCAATTGCTCCACTTTATCACAATTTTAAAACCTGTAAGACTTTACCCAGCCTTACTACTCTTCTTTAAAACACTTAAGATGTGTCTCTGACAACCTCTAATACAAATGTACTTAAATAACTCAAAAAAACATTTATTTCGTGATTTCGTGTGTGTTACTATGCGTTATATTCCCCCTCTCTCAAAGTTTAAAGGCGTAAGTGGGGGAACCAAAGGATTTATAGGTGCTTTGTAGAAACCAAAAGGTTTTAATTTAGCTTACTAAAGCTACCAAAAAACTATTAGGTTTCAAGGAGCCTTTACCAATTATCGTCCAAAGTAAATAGTATTTATGATAACATATATTAAGGGTAAGACTAATTAAGAGTTATTCGTTTTATTGCTTGATCGTAAGGAGTACTTAATAACCATATTTTAAAACTCCCATAAAACCCAAAGATTTATAGATGTCTACCACAATACTTAAAAGATTTAAAATCCTCTATAAACCTTAATGAGTTTATTGTGGTTTTGATTAATGCAGCAATTAAGTGGTTATATAACCAATAGGTCTTAAAGAGCAAAAATATTTAAGAACTTGCTTTAAAGATAACTTAAAGGCCTTTTTTCTAAGTAAATATTATCTGCAGATAATTTGGTATGCACAAAAGAAATAATAAACCCCACTTCGTTTATTTACCTTCTTAAACCTGTGATAAAACTCTATAAATACTTGTTGGCGTATAAATTGTTATTTGGGTAGGTTATGATGACGGTAAGGGATTAGCATTTATAATGAGTTTGTAAGATAGATAGACGAACTTTATTTATATTTCTTTTGGCTAGCAGAAAATAGGACAATATTTTTCAATTTATATTATGGTTAATTTTTATTATTTTAGGCCAGATTCCTGTAATTATATTATCGAATCACTGTGATATGTCACATCACAGGACTGTAACAGCTGATCATCTTAACTTTTATATTGAATCCATTGCTGGGTAAGTATATTAGTTATACATATGTTGGGAGCAAAGCTCAAAAATGGCCAATGGTCAATATAATATACGTCATGACAATTTCATACAATGCTCTGAAATGCGACATTAAATGGAAAAGAAAACAGATATTGATAATTAATTATTTCTGCAACTTGATGAGTGGCATTTCACTTTTTTTTTCAAACAGTTGCAGCTCTTGTTTACTCAGTTCTTTCTACAGCCACATCTCACAAAACCTTGCTTTGATCGAGATTCTACAGTAGCGGCGGTTCTTAATGTTAGCTCTTTTTCTAGAACATCCTCCATTTCCATGAATTTATGGTCCGCCACTTAGAATTCGTTCCTCGCGTACAATCCTTCAAGGACTTCTGCTGCTGTTCCTAGTTGATAGAGACCACTTTCTTTTTTCCGTTCCATAACAACGGTCATCACGTTTCTTGGTGCAGTGCGCCCTCTATCTACATCTGGAATTCTTTCCAATACGTTTTGCCCACTACTAACAGGAGGAAATTTTTTTACACCTCTGACGCATTTCATCGATTTGCCATTTTTGGAATTTGCATGATGCTTCACGTGCTTGTGTGATTTTTCCTTGACGAATGCAAATCCCACATGCATTTTGAGGTGTGCAGTTGTGCAGGTTCACTGAAAGAAAACACGTGCAAATGAATATTTTGCTTGCAACTATAAATTGAAAAAATACCCCAAAACCTAAAAAAACCTTTATGCCAAAATTCAGCTTTCTATGTCGAGGGGTTTGAGGTGGGTCGTGATGAGTGAGTAAGTGAGTGGATTGGAGATGTGGAGATTAAGGATTTTTTTTTATATTAGTACAGACTAGATTATTCCTATTTAAATAAAATATAGTTACTTGTTGTTTAACTTGATCAATTGAGCTTTCACTTAAAGCCACATGATTTTCTTCTGTATCCTAGTCGCTGAAGGCGTCTACATTAGAATTGTCGTTCAATACATTTTCCAACTCTTCCTCTGTGCTAAATGAAAAAGCTTTGGTCGTTTCGTAATTGCACAATTCCAGGTTTGGCTGTTTGGAGACGGCTAAAGCCCGAAATTGAATTTAACTTCGGACTTTGGTCGCATTAAAACGGCCAATCCTAAGATTGAGCAAAAATATCGACTAATGGCCGTTTTCGAGCTTTGCTCCCAACATATATAAACATTTTCTTTACAAAAAAGATTTGTTCTAGTTTTACCAGTGGCGTCCTCTCTAATATTGAATATTTTCAATGAGAAGAATGAGACTTCATTTCTTTTTTTCCCTATACACAAATTACTTTTATAATAAAGTCATTGGATGACCATTAATTTGCATGTACAGGGTGTCCAGTTTTCGATGGTTTTACGGGGTATCTCCGTTATTAGAAGGATACGGTTTGCGCAGCACTCTGCTACTTTTTGTGAAACAAAAGATGCCGCAATCAGAATTTTTCTAGTCCTCCTTGTTTTTGATATACGGGATAATTTTGAAAATTTTACATTTTGGGACACCCCCATATTATAGAAAACAAAATGTTCTTTTTGTAGTTTTTAACGTAGAATCCAGTGACGTACTCAGATTTTTCTACGTTCAATAGTTTCCGAAAAACAAAGAAAATGTGATACGTACATGCACGAAAAAGTTGTGACTCCCCAAAAGAGAAAATGACCTGTAGGTGGCGCCCCCTAGAATTAAGGGCCAAACTAAGATCAAATAAGAATTTCTCATATTAAAAACTTCCTAAATACCAATTTTCGTCCAAATATAGACATTATTTCAAAAATTACTTACGAAAAACAAAAATAAAAATAAATTTTTAACATCCTGTATCTCAAAAGTGAAGGGCTTGCGGACCCATGCTTATATGAGCTTTTCAGCTTATAAATAACTTAGGAATCGTCCTGTAAAATATCGGATACTTAATAAATAGCACCCTGTATAGGGGCGTTTAAAAAAAGAAAACTTGCAATTATTGTTTTTCAACTTTGCGATGCGCGAATCTAAAAGATAACATGGGAAGAATTATTCAACTTTTGTATTAAAAGTTTTTTTCTGTCACGTACATAAACCCCTGTAGGTGGGTGTACAAATATAAAAAAAAACCCTGTCCATAATATCTTTAATATTTTAGAACTCGCTCAGCACAAGTAAGACACACTGAATCCTCAATGCGCAATGGTTTTGGTCTTAAATTACTACATAAATTTTTTAACCTTCCGTTTCTTCAGCTCCAAAAAGAAGCTTTACTTCATCAAATCGATAGAAATGAGGTTGAAACTAATGCAACAATTCAGGTAACCAAATATTATTTTTTTTAGGTTGACATAAGAATAGTTAGGTGTTGGGGAACAGCCCTAAGAGTTGAAATGAGTTGTCCAAAGATGGACTGTTTAGTTTAGTTGTAACATAGTAGGCGTAACATGTCAAATTTACGATCTCGTTCATAACATAGTAGGTATAAGAAATGATGTATTTTAAAGTCGCGCCATGGAAGCGGCTGGAGACCACTGCCACGCTCCACTTTTCTTCTCTGTAAAATGCGCTAACTGGATTGGCGGAAGCTTGGCGTCGGCCACAAAAGATGAATGAGTCGCGTCATAGGGTATTCGTGCAGCGGATCCAGCCTCTGCGTTCGGCGCTAATTAAGTCTTAAGAGTGACTGTTGAGTGAGCAATAAAGCTAGCAACACGTCCCGTCAACCAAAGTTGGTTGTTGGCGGTCATTTTACTGTTTGTACCAAGTGGTAAATCTTTCCGAATGTTAGTGTATCAATTTAGAGTAACTGTTGAGTGAGCAATAAAGCTAGCAACACGTCCCGTCAACCAAAGTTGGTTGTTGGCGGTCATTTTACTGTTTGTACCAAGTGGTAAATCTTTCCGAATGTTAGTGTATCAATTTAGAGTAACTGTTGAGTGAGCAATAAAGCTAGCAACACGTCCCGTCAACCAAAGTTGGTTGTTGGCGGTCATTTTACTGTTTGTACCAAGTGGTAAATCTTTCCGAATGTTAGTGTATCAATTTAGAGTAACTGTTGAGTGAGCAGACAAGCTAGCAACACGTCCCGTCAAAAAGGAATAGCCAAAGTTGGTTGTTGGCGGTCATTTTACTATTTGTACCAAGTGGTAAATCCGTAGAAATGTTAGTGTACTAATTTCTATGTAAAAAGTGGAAGTTTCACCCTAAGTACGGGTACAAAGTGTGCATAGCTCTGTGCAAAGAGTTAATGTGTTGATTTCGCCAGAAGTTATAATGTGTTAAGTTCGGCAGTATTTTAAATAAAGTTATTTTGCTTTAACACGAGTTTAATTTCCAATCATAATAAAACCGACCAGTGAGTCACACGCCTGTGGAAATATACCACAAACTTGATTGAACGTAAGAGGAAATAAAGCCCTCCGTCCCAAGCATGGTCCTTCGAATCCGGATGTTGGAAAATTGAATAAGTGCGAAAGTAAAATTAAAGTAAAAAATTAGCAAGAAGAGGCAGTAAGAGACTTCCAAACCAGTGAGAGTAGTGAAGTGAAAGTTAAGTGAGTGTTGACAGAGAGACAGCGGAAGGTAAAAACGTTACATGTAGAAATTGTAGTAGTATATATTGTTGTTGATAATTCTAGATTTTTTAGTAGCATTACACTTTGGTAGCCAACATTAAGGTAGTGTTGTGTTCGACTTCACCTCTGTGTAAGTTGTGTTGCTAGTTAGAGAGCAAAAGTCATTAAAAAAATAAAAAATGGAGCCTTCAGGCAAGGCAGTTATTATAAGTGAATTAAGCAAGTTAAAAAGAAAACGTGGGGTGGCAAAGGCTGCGATCACGAGGATTCAAACATGGTATAATACTAATAAAAAAGACAAAGAGGCACTGAAGCAAATTATATCGCGAGAGGAGACGTTGAGAAAAGCGTACGGGACGTACTCGGATTTACAGGATAGTATTGAATATTTAGATCCAGACGATTTAGATAGGGATGAAGTCGAGGGCAAATACCATTCTTTGGTGGCGGCGTTTAATGAAATATTAAGCGCAGATAATGCACAAGGTAGTGTAATGAGTAGTAATCAGGGGCAACATTATATTTCTTCGGGTGTTAGATTGCCAGATTTGAAGGTCCCATCGTTCGATGGGAGTGTTTCGGATTGGCGGTCTTTTGCAGAAATTTTTAAAGTTTTAATTATAGAGAACGCAGTTCTTTCGGATGTACAACGATTAATGTACCTAAAATCTGCACTCAAGGGCGAGGCTTTGAAGCTAATAGATTCTCTTGAATTAATAGGAAGTAACTTTCAGATTGCTTTTGACATTTTGCAAAATAGATTCGAGAATTTGACATGTGTGGTAAATAACCACTTCAAAACTATTTTAGGTGCGCCGGTGCTAACTAAGCCAAATTCAAATAATTTAAGGGAGTTCATAGCGAATAATACAAAGACAGTGGAGTCGTTAAAACAATTGCCGGTATCTCAGACTCAAGTTATTGAATATTTGTTAGTATATATTATGGAAAATAAATTAGATTACGCCACAAAAAAGGCATTTGAGCTGGATCGTAATTTAAATAACTTACCAGGGTCAACAGATTTCTTTGAATTCTTACAACGTAGGTGTTTAGTGTTTGAAAATCTTTCTAGTAGTAGCGAACAACAAAGTTCACAGCCCAGAGGCACAACTAGTAATAACAGAGTATCCTTTTTTGCTAGTCAACAGCAGAGCGATCAGTATTGTTGTATTTGTGGCATTCCAGATCATAGAACATATGCGTGTCGAGAATATTTGGATTAAACATTATATGGAAGGCAACAGATCGTACAATCGAAGCGATTGTGTTTTAATTGTCTGGGTGCACACTTTGTCGCTCAGTGCAAATCACAAAGTAAATGTAAATATTGTAATTTATCGCACCATTCAACGTTGCATAGAAATGTGCCAAGAGGTAGTCCTGATGCAAGTTCGGGCACCGCACAACAACATAATTCTACGCGAAAAGCAAATTTAGGTACCGTGCGAAACGGGCGATATTTCCAGAATAATAAACAAAACCTCGTACAACGCGAACAGTTCAAATAGTCAATCGTTCTTAAGGCCATCCGGGCAGTACAACGGGTCTGGGAATCGAACACACAACGTGTCAAGTTTAAATACGAGTACGGAGACGCCTAGTCCTCAAAATATCGGTGTAAAAAATATACAGGGTGAGTCAAGTAGGGATGCCCAAATAAGTTCCACCAAACCAGTGTCTCTTTCAGCATTGGCAAATGAACATTCTAACGTATTATTGGCAACCGCGCAGGTAAATCTTGTGAGCAAGAACGGGGATGTGATAACAGCGAAAGTATTGTTGGATAATGGAAGCCAAAGCTCGTTTATTACTAAATCATTAGTAGAGCAGCTACAGTGTGATATTATTAATTATAAAGTAAATATTTCAAGCGTTTCACAAAACAGTTTTGTATGTAATAAATTGGCGAACGTTACTATATATTCGAAAACGCAGGATATCTATTATCCAGTGAAATCGTGTATCATTTTGGATAGTATCACGTACAAATTGCCGCAAATCCCTATCAAAGTAGAAACTTTGGATATTCCGTATAATTTACAAAGCCGGCTGGCTGATCCAACTTTTAATATTCCATCCGATATCGACATGTTGTTGGGCGCTGATGTGTACTATTCGATTTTAAGCCAGGGGCAGTGTATTTTAGGCTCTAACAAACCTACTTTGGTAAATACCACACTTGGGTGGATTATAGCAGGGAAGGTACCTTCACATTGTACATCGCCAGTAAAAGGGCACGCTACGCAGGCAGGCGGAAGTAGTGCGTCATTTTTTTTGCAAACTCAAGACGTGGATAAGTTGTTGACAAAATTTTGGACAGTCGAAGAAGTGTCTTCAAAACCTATAATGTCAACTGACGATCAGTTGGCAGAAAGTATCTTTATTAATACTACAAAACGTGTAGAAAACGGTTCGTTTCAGGTCAATATGCCATTTAAAACTCCGGGTGAGTATACGAAACTTGGTGATTCGTTTAACATGGCTGGAAAGCAGTTAATTAAAGAAAAACATCCAAGATCAGTAGAAATTGAACAACACATGGACAGAAACAAGAAGGCCTGGGAATTAGTGGAAAAACTCGCCTTGGAAAGAACCAAACAACTTCACGACGCGGCAGAAGCGTATCAGTTCTACGCAGACGCGAACGAAGCAGAATCCTGGTTCTTGGAAAAGGAATACATTTTGTGTTCAAAAGATCTGGGTATAGACGAACCTAGTGCAGCGTCCTTATTACAGAGACATAAAGATTTAGAAGGGGAACTTCATGCTTATCATGGTGATATACAGAGTCTGAATGTACAAGCAAACAGACTTATCGAAACTGGAATTTCGAATTTGGATTTAAATACAGAATTGGAGGTGGCGGAATCCATTGAAGACATGCAGTTTAATTATAGAATGATAGCCACAGAAGTATTTGTCGATGAACCAGTAGAAAAAGTAGAATATCGTAACATAGTGGAAGAAAGAAAGGTGCCACAAGTCCGTGCCTTATATCCATTCAGTGACCACGGTCTCACCATGGTAAAAGGCGAGGTGATGTTCTTACTGAACAAAAGTAACCCTGATTGGTGGTGCATAAGAAAAGCGGACGGTACCGACGGGTTTGCACCAGCTAACTACGTTGTTGAAATCGAACCTAGAATAATCCAAGTTACCATACGTAAACCTGAGACGGTTAAAAGTATACAAAAAGTGAAAAAAACCAAAATGGTTAAGACGAAAGTCCCTATTAAAGTACATAGACCTACTACCAGACCTGTTAAGAGAAAAGTTGACGACAACAATAGCGTCCCGAAAAGACAGAAGCAGCTGAATGATACATACGACAGGTTAAAGAACATGGCTGCTACCCGACATGCCTTGTTGGAGGATTCAATTAGATTGTTTAGATTTTATAGAGAGTGTGATGACTTCGAGAGATGGATCAAAGATAAGGAAAAGATGTTGTCTATTGAAGATCCGAATGATAGTGTTCTGCAGGCAAAGAGAAAATATGAGAAATTCGTTACTGACCTATCGGGCAGTACAAAACGCATGGACGAACTCGAAGCAGAGGTGCGCGAATTCGAGAAACTAAATCATTCTCAAATCGACAAAGTTCGCGCTAGGTTCCGTCAAATTCAACTTGCGTGGCAGAAAGTAAACCGACTGAAGTCCACCAAAGAGAAGAGCCTGGAGGGCGCTAGCAGCGTGGAGCTCTACAATAAGCTCTGTGAAGAAGCAAGGGATTGGATGCTCGAAAAAATGATGCAGCTTGAAAGTGCTGTATTAGGACACGATTTGAAAACAGTACAGTCTCTGCAGAGAAGACACGATAACTTGGAACGGGAATTGGCGCCGGTTCAAGAGAAAGTCAGCAAAGTAATGTTATTGGCCAATGACGTACAAGGACAATATCCTTCTGAAAAACATAACGTTTCTCAGAAACAAAAGGAAATCGACGAGCTTTGGGCTAAGGTTAGGGAAAAAGCTATCGAGAGACGGGCTCGGCTTGAAAATGCGGTTGGCCAACAGATATTTACAAACGGTGCTAAAGATCTGCTTAAGTGGGTCGCTCAAGTTAAAGATAGACTTAATGCAGATAATCTGGTAAAGGATGTACAAACGGCCGAAGCATTGCTTAAGGATCATCAAGACTTAAAACAAGAAGTAAACGCTAAAAATGATGAACTAAAAACAGCTGACAGCATTTTCACTAGGTCTATAGCAAAAGTGTCTCCTCTCATTTATGACCAGGCACATGTAACTACTGAACTTCATCACGACTAAGCCGAACTACTTTTGATTATAGGTTACCGCACCTCGTGCGTGTGGCCATATTTTAAGTCTTAATCTACTCGATTACTAGTTTGTTGAATAATAAGTTTCAACGTACGTTTTATTTATAATGGTTTATTTTACACAAGGTGTCAGTCCTTTTTTGGCGTGGTGGCCTGCCTTAAGTCCACTGGGGGTCGAAGGCTAAGACTCCCTGGGAAACCTAAACGGTTACATGATTTTTGCATTGTTTTTGTCGTTTTTGTTGGCCCTTCGCTCTTAAGGAGCGTCGTATGAGTTCGCACAGTTGGAAACTTCTGGCAGCTTTTTCAAGAACACACTAGGAGCGTCCCTGGTGTCAAAAGACTAAAGACGTGGACTACCCTGACAGTAGCGCACTGCCCTTTCGGTTCTGGGTTCCGGCGGAATCTGGTTCCACCTTTCGCTCTGCGGAGCATCTGTCACTCTGTTACTTCTTCTTCTTCCATTTCGTTCTATCTAACTTTGCGGCTTCGGCACTACAAGACACGAGTAGTGCTGTCTATCACTACCAAGTGTCATTTCTCTGGGTTGGGGCGGGTAAGGGGTTATTGAGCCCAGTCCAGGGAAATTATCAGGTCTTCTTCGGGTGGGGATTCGGGAAAATTGTGAGTGTGTGACGTGGGGTGCAAATTTACGCCTTGTGCTTCATGTCAATACTCAAAGTTAGGGGTGTCTCACAGTAGCACCAGTTCAAAGTTTAGGGGTGTCTCATCAGTAGCGCCATTCGCAGTATTCGACTCCAATGTCAATACTCAAAGTTAGGGGTGTCTCACAGTAGCGCCAGTTCAAAGTTTAGGGGTGTCTCATCAGTAGCGCCATTCGCGGTATTCGACTCCAATGTCAATACTCAAAGTTAGGGGTGTCTCACAGTAGCGCCAGTTCAAGAAAGTTAGGGGTGTCTCATCAGTAGCGCCATTCGCAGTATTCGACTCCAATGTCAATACTTAAAGATAGAGGTGTCTCTCAGAAGCACCGTTCTTTAGTTTTTTTAATATTATTTTATACTACAAGGGAAGTAGTTATGGGTGTCGCTGCGGAATGCCAACGTGTATGTGCAGCTCAAACGGAGCTTGCTATCTGGACCTCGTGTGTTCAGTTTTTTAAATGAATTTTATGACAGTGCTCGAAGCGAGCTTTCAAAGTAAATTTCGAATATATTCTTCAAAGAATATCAAAGTCATTTAACACAATATATGATTCGGTAAAAATGTGCCAGTTATGAAAAATAGGACATTCAATCTGTGCAATACGGAAGGGTAGGACGGCTGTACAGAACTTTAGGTTCTTTTTAATATTAAGATTGTTGTGAAACCTATTCTACAGGTTTCAATAGGATACGGGTCACTTACGTTCAGATTACGTGAAAACAAAGGAAAATAAAGACTTTATTTTTCTTTGGGACTTTATACACTTAGGTCAAGATTATGTTCTCAGAACAAAACAGGACTTCAAGTGGACGATTGAGCATTGGTTTGTGTACGATTATGTCAAGTGGGTCCAGTAAAAGACAATGAACATTTGCGGAGTCGAGATAACTTTGACAGTGTTTGGAAATACGAGGGGCATGTGATACATGAAATCGTGTGTCATGCTGAACAATTTTGTGTGACCTTCGGTCATATTGTAAATATTTTAGTATAAGTTATGAAGTTAAAAAGGAAAAAAAAAGAAAAATGGTTATAGTTAGAGCTGCATGGTTGCGTTGCACGTGGCACATGCGCAGCTCTCTTTTTGAATATGGGGTATTTCACTCAGATCATGAGACGATGTAGAGTCTACAACCATATTGATGGTCATGGCTGTTAACGTTTATGTATTGTTGGTTGTCGTTGTTAGGTTAGGTATAATGTTGGATACCAGAGTGTTAATTTCTAAGAGTAGATTGTGTAGAAAGGGGATGTACTACATAATGTTCGATTAAATTGAATTGAATCACAAGTGATTCAAGGTGGGGGAGAATGTTGGGGAACAGCCCTAAGAGTTGAAATGAGTTGTCCAAAGATGGACTGTTTAGTTTAGTTGTAACATAGTAGGCGTAACATGTCAAATTTACGATCTCGTTCATAACATAGTAGGTATAAGAAATGATGTATTTTAAAGTCGCGCCATGGAAGCGGCTGGAGACCACTGCCACGCTCCACTTTTGTTCTCTGTAAAATGCGCTAACTGGATTGGCGGAAGCTTGGCGTCGGCCACAAAAGATGAATGAGTCGCGTCATAGGGTATTCGTGCAGCGGATCCAGCCTCTGCGTTCGGCGCTAATTAAGTCTTAAGAGTGACTGTTGAGTGAGCAATAAAGCTAGCAACACGTCCCGTCAACCAAAGTTGGTTGTTGGCGGTCATTTTACTGTTTGTACCAAGTGGTAAATCTTTCCGAATGTTAGTGTATCAATTTAGAGTAACTGTTGAGTGAGCAGACAAGCTAGCAACACGTCCCGTCAAAAAGGAATAGCCAAAGTTGGTTGTTGGCGGTCATTTTACTATTTGTACCAAGTGGTAAATCCGTAGAAATGTTAGTGTACTAATTTCTATGTAAAAAGTGGAAGTTTCACCCTAAGTACGGGTACAAAGTGTGCATAGCTCTGTGCAAAGAGTTAATGTGTTGATTTCGCCAGAAGTTATAATGTGTTAAGTTCGGCAGTATTTTAAATAAAGTTATTTTGCTTTAACACGAGTTTAATTTCCAATCATAATAAAACCGACCAGTGAGTCACACGCCTGTGGAAATATACCACAACTTGATTGAACGTAAGAGGAAATAAAGCCCGGCGTTTCAACATTAGGTAAACAGACTATTTTTATTAGGCCTAAATTATCCATGTTCTATTAACGTTAACAGTCACGTAACTTCCCTGACAACAATTATTATTCCAACAGTGATGTCCTTAGGCCCGGTACTTTCACGTCCGAATATCTTTATTCTCAGAATAATTGCTATATACTCTTTGCAAAATAATTTCCGTTGCACGTCATAACGTTCGAGTGACGTCAGTTATCGGCAGTGTTGCCAGCTTGAAACCAAAATAACCGAGTGAGGGAATTACAGTGGTTTTGTTTTTTTCATAAAGACAAAATAAATTTACAAACATATTATTAATTTATTTACTTTATTTGTAAAATCTTCCAGGATTACAAATATATACCTTCATTATATTGGAATAGTCATGTAATTTTATTGTTACTTTCTTATATTATAAATATTATGTACAAAAAACCAAGATTATACTCGACAGAACTGTTGTTTAAGGAGACAAATTTGTTTGACTTATCGGAATTATACATATATGCAACTATCTGCTTCATAAAAAAAAGTACAAATTTCTCTCAAACTGTTAGTCACGGTCATGCCACAAGAATAAGCAAAAATGATCAACTAGTTTTACCTAAAGCAAACAATACACTCTTTCTAAAATCAGTTAATTATGTGGGAATCAAACTCTTCAATTATTTACCCTCTGAATTGCGACAAATACCAAGTCATAAACTTTTCAAATCTAGACTTAAAATCTTTATTTCAATAAACTCTCTTCATTTAAAGCGACTAATTATATAATTCAATATTGTATACTCCTGAGGTATACTCGGACTCTCCATGTATGCGTGGGGGTCCTGCGTTCTTGACGGACCGAAGTCTCTGACTTTGTTCGGAAGTGTATATAAGAATGAATTTTAATTTTTCATTGTTAGGATCGTTGTATTTTATCACAATGTGATGCTTCGAAGAATAATATTATTAGAACGTAAATCTAATTCATAGTTATTAATATAATTGCACACAAAAGCCCGCTGTGGGTTTAAGTGCAGGTAATTAGAAAAACAGTAATATTACTATGTAAATATTTATGAATAAAACATTTTTGTATTTGTATTTGTATTTGTATATACTTTGGCTATTTAGCCTATTTGAATAATAAAAATTATAATACAAAGATGGATCTTCAATCATCCTCCAAATCACTTGAATTACTCGTTTCATTTACTTCAATAATAATGGGTTGAGTGTTCAGTCTATCTAATACATGTTCTCTTTCATACCATTTTAATATCTCGCTTTCTGTGTGCCGAATTGAATTTTTTCAAACATCAGGAGTAGCAGTACGCAATGATTCTTTCCACATATTCATACAGTCAGTTTCTGTACTGCCATTTCGACCAATATGTCTATTATAATAATTTTTGGTAATCCCCCAAATGTGTTCAATCGGATTGAACATACAGTGGTATGGAGGAAGCTGTAAAACTTCCATGTCCATATTGCTCAGCCTGGTCATTGACCAAATATCTTTTTGGTAGCTTATGTCTGAAAATAATTTAAGTTTAATATTTAAGAATATGTTAAAAAAAAAGGTCATACAAAACGTCTTGTACCAACCTATTAACGATCTAACACTTTCATTTTCGTCTTGCCAAGATCGACCAATGGTGCCATTTTAAAAGATCCATGTTTCATCCAAGAAAATGAATAGGTACAATGATGCTTCTTTTTCTTTCATATATTCTTTCAAAAATACCAGTCGTTTGAAAGCTACACGGAAAAGTTCCATAAGCCCTCGCCTCGGTTCATCTTTTTTCCATCCAAAGCCTATTTCCTTTAAGAGGCTGCTTAATGAGTTAAGACGACCATCAAACAGTTGTATGTCTTTTAATTTTTTACTTAAAGTTGTCAAAGTCACATGATGTTCTAAAAAAAGTTACAGCTTAAGCATAACCAATGTAAATTAGTTTTTGAATAATACAACTTACTTGTTTCGTACATTCCATAAATAGTGTCACGGATAAAACTTATATCCAATCTTGACACATTTACAACTCTCTTTGAATAAGAACGTTTCTTTTTGGGTGGCTCTAATAATTTATTTTCCTTAAGTGTTGTTGAGACTGCGCTTACAGTGGAGATAATTAAATTTAGGGCAGCTGCTACACGCTAAAAATTAGTAAAGTAGAAATAAAATATATTGACCTTAACATATTCTTTAAATTTACTTCTCTAACTGCTGTCAAGGGTAACAATGGGCCATTGTTGTTAAGTTCTTCCTGAAAATAGCTTATTAATTAGCTCTTTGCACCGGCTATTCAAATGCTTCGGCATTTTTCACAAATAGTAAACAACGTACTAACGTTACGTTATTTTACGTTAAGGACGTAAGTTACGTTTGATTTTTTGTCGAGGGTGTTTCAGGGTCTGAACCGGAGAGAGGCTTCTGCTGCGCCCTTTGTGACCTATCAAAGGCCTTTGATTGCGTAAGCCATGAGGTACTGCTGCGGAAGCTTTATGCCTATAGATTCCGAGGCATTGTGTTGCAATGGATGAGAAGCTACCTCACTGATCGTTCTCAAGCTGTGCACCTTAACAGCGTGTCATCTAACAGAACGACTATTTCTTGTGGTGTCCCTCAGGGATCCGTGCTTGGTCCAATTCTTTTCCTGATATATATAAACGACTTGACTTAACTTGAAATTGCGGGCCACTTTACACTGTTTGCAGATGACACAACTGTACTATGGCAGAATTAGAACCCCAAGCAGCTAATGCTTGATATGTCAGATGATTTTAAAAAAATCAAGCAATGGTGCGACGCAAATTGTCTTTGTTTAAATATGTCTAAGACGCATCTCATTGGGTTTAACTGTGCGGTTGATAATATCGACTATTTCCCTCATATACTGTAACTACAATGCGCTTTTCACTTGATTTTCGGTGAAAATCAGCCCTCGGTCGCGATTGAGCTGAAAATTGCACTCTTCTGGTTTTTCATTGTTGGTTACCTACGAGAATAACCGTCACTGTCACAACAAGTTGAAATTTCTGCTTTGACAATTTCGCGTCAATTTATCAAAATGATTCGTTTCGGAGCATTTTTCATTCAGGAAATAGTCTAAAAAATATATTTCGTGCATGTAAAATGGCTTGATAATCATGCACTCAGATTTGTTGCCCTAAAGAAACAGCTTTCATGCATTTTTATTGTTATTTACCTTAAAAAGTGCCCTCCCTTCGGTCGGGCACTTTTTGGTAAATAACAATAAAAATGCATTCAAGCTGTTTCTAGGGCAACAAACCTTCAGCAATTTTACATGCACTTAACATATTACTATTGATAATTCTCTGATAGAATCTGTGAGTGGGACTAAGTTCTTAGGTTTGTTTATTGACGAGGATTTAAAATTTTATCCTCATATTATCAACCTTAACAGAAAACTCGCTTCTGGCTGCTTGGCTGTTCGCACTACTTTTAAGGAACTTGGAAGAGAGGTCGCACGGAGTGTGTATTTCTTCTTTGTTGAATCCCATTTGTGGTATGCGCTGCCCTTCTGGGGCGCTTGTGCAAATTTCCTTTTTCGATCTGTTTTCATTCTTCAGAAAAGGGCTGTCCGTAATTTATCTAATGCACATCCAAGAACTCATTGCAGACCTCTTTTTAAAGAGCACCAGATCCTTACTTTACCGTCTTTATTAATTTTGTTAACTGCTTGTTTGGACCACAAGAACAAATACCATTTCCCCAGACACTAGCAAACTTACATAACACGTCAAACTCACAATATCCCTTTGCCAATTCC
Organism: Polydrusus tereticollis; assembly: GCA_963920685.1. Taxonomy (NCBI): domain Eukaryota; kingdom Metazoa; phylum Arthropoda; class Insecta; order Coleoptera; family Curculionidae; genus Polydrusus; species Polydrusus tereticollis. Next base: position 79,155,720 of record OY987329.1, on the reverse strand, counting down.
GTACACGGGTCTAGTCAGGGACTCGCTCATTTACAATGGCATAAAAATTTATAATAGCATTAATCTGCGGCTTAGAGGTGTGCAAGACTTGGGACTGTTTCGTAAAGCATTAAAAAAAGAGCTGCTTCAAAAAGCCTATTACTCTATTGACGAATTCTTTGAAGAAAATTAATCTATGTGTAAATTTAAGTTCGTTTTGTTAGTAGGTGTTTGTTTGTTTGTTTTATTAGCTGCTTTTTAGGACTTTTTAGAATTTTGTATGGCAAAGTGTTAGATATATTGTTCACTGTTTTGATTGTAATTTTAACCGTTTTGTGTTATTTTAGTTTTCTATTTTTTGTTCTTTTTTATATTTTTTTATATGTGTTTAACTGTTTTATACTTTTACCCATTATTTAACTTTGTCAATAAGAGCTGATACATGTATTGGTTTTTGGACAATAAAGTACTTTCAATCAATCAATCAATCGTAATCGACAGAGATATGTATGTGCACTTTTGTTGTTTTTAAAAGAACAGTTTTTTAATACTATTTATAAAAAGATCTGGAATTTTTGTTAAAAAATAGAAATTATAAGAACGAAACCACAGAACAATGATTAAGGTTAGTTTTGCACGAAACGTCAAAACAGGCCAACGAACGAGCTGTGTTGCCAACTGTCGGCCAATAAAATTCAAATTATATTAATTTTTACAAGCTTAAATAAACAAAATATTTACTATAAGTGGGGTCCTATCGAAGAATACTTTAAGTTTGTCGTACATTCAATATCGCATAAAGTTTTAATATTCTATTGAAGTAGCCGATACTTGATGGAAATTCATTTTGTAAGTAAATAAATAACACAATTTGTTATAAAATTTCCACTATATATTGTCTAAAATACCATGACAATTGTTTCGACACACAGTGTCTTCTTCGGATGGATTTAAGTAACTGGCTGTTTAAATCCATTCGAAGAAGACACTGTGTATCGAAACAATTGTCATGGTATTTTAGACAATATATAGTGGAAATTTTATAACAAATTGTGTTATTTATTTACTTCTAAAGTTTTAATATTTTTTGCCCAAATTTAATTTCCTCATGTTTTCTTACGGATTTACAATTATCAGCTGATTTATGACGTGCATTGGAAATTGTTTTGCATGAACCATAGTTTCAATTATTTCCATAGACATTATTCGACGAATAGCGCTATCCGTATATGAAATGATCAAACCTTGGAAGTTATTTTGTAGTTAGAGATACCAGGACGTTCATAATTTAGATCTTAACAGTTTGATGCCAGATATTATAGATTTAGAATACTTTCAAGATTACAGTTTAACCTGAGGATTGGTCAATAAGCGGTGCCCATTCCACGGGCTAATCTGAGGATTGAAGTTGATAATAAACCTATAGCACCCGGCATAAGACAAGCAATTAATTAGTTAAAAAAAGAAAGATGTTTGTCCCTTTTCTTTCCGTCAGACCCAAAATCCTTGGACGCGTTTCGCCGTATTACAGCTCCTCGGCAAGGCTCGCTGGTCTGGTTGGGTGGATAGCTCGATTGCTACGAGATGTCGCCACGTGCAACATCTCGCATATGTATAATTAATTAGTTATCTGATTTATGTAAATAAATAGATATTATAAATATGTTAAAATTATTTAAAATTTTTAATAATCAGGAGCTCGACATGTTTGCTGATTCTGATGAGGCAAATTATGCCAAATTCCTAGACACTTTGGTTAAAAAGAGACGCGAACATGCTGATTCCAATGCTAACATTCCTCCGTCACCTGTGATAGAAAAATCTGGCCAAAATCCAGTTTCAACTAGTCTTGATATGAGGAGATCGCAAAGTTGCTCTATTGTCATTGGAGCAGGTAAGTGTTTAACGCTAATTTTTACTTGCATAACTTTTTTTTATTACTATTTTTAATTTTTTTTTAATAACATTAAATCTAAAATAATAAATGTTAAATATTATTTTATTTACATTTATTTGGCGTAGCATCTTTAGAAATTTGACTGACCCTCGTATTTAATTTGACATTAAAGTCAAAATATTTTTTTTCATTTGAGGTTTTAGATTTTACAAATCAAAAAGCGACGTTGCCAGAATGTTAAAAATAACGTAAAATACCGTAATAATTTTATTTATTTGAAGAAGTAAATAAAACAACGATTGAAAGCATTCTAAATATCTAAATATTGTCATTCTTATAACATGTATAAAAGCACAACATATTTTTCTTCACATAAAATATTGCGTCCGTTAAGAATTTTGAGTTTGTACTAGGGATGTCAATTCCGAAAGGTTTTCTTAATATCGGGATTTTCAAGATTTGTACGACAAATCCCAGGATCTGATCCCGGAATTAGATGTACGAACCACGCTTGTGGGCTGAATGGTTAATAAAAATTAAAAGGCTTTTTAAAGATTACGTCCCCGACTACCATTTGCGTATAATTCAATTTCTTGAGTTGTGATGTTTGGCAGTCGCGACTTATTGCTTTTTTTTTGTCTGCTTTTGTATTGACTCTGAACAATGTTGTAATTATAGGGCTTGGCGATTATGAATTTTCTTAATCGATTGTCGATTGTTAAAAATAATCGATTATTTCGATTAAACCGATTAATCGAAAAACAATCGATTAATTGAAAAACAATCGATTAATCGAAAAACAATTGATTAATCGAAAAATAATCCATTAGCGAAACAATCACAATTGCACACTCCATACCATGATGATTTAATTTTTTGGTAAATTTTTTATATTTGCCTCACTTGGTTGGCCTAGTTCTTTTATTACTTTGTTTTTTTTTTTTAATTCCAGCAAACAGTAAACATAATAACGGGGCACAAATTTTAGTTTACGTTATATTACTGTTTTTTCTTCAAGAAACAAAAGCATAATATTATATTATGTTTATATGAGATGTCTCAATCGATACAATTCTTAAGAAATATTGAGGTAGAAAAGAGTTCATAATCTATACAGGGTGTCAATTTGAAAACTTTTAATGCAAATATCTCGAATACTTCAAAAGTTAGAACAACGCGATTTGGTATAAATGTTATTTGGGTAGAGGGAACTAGAACCACCATACTTAGTCAAGGGGTCAGTCATCCACACCACCACTTCACATTTTCAAATGGCACCACCCCCTTTGTTATACATTAAATGAAAGGTCTCACTGAGTACTGTTTAGCTGCACAAAAAAAATCGATTGAAAAGAAAATTTGTAATGTTTTAAATTTGAGCAGTTGAAATATTCGAATATATGTATTTGCAAAACTGTGATATAATTTAAGTGTGGCAAATAATTGACAATTGACGCCAAATAAATGTAAATTTTTAAGTTATAGCACAAAACAAAAACTTTATTTTATTATAGGAAAACCGATTCCGTATGGAAACGTAGCGCAAAATCCCACAAAACTCTTATCGACCTCAAATATGTCAAAGAGTTCCAGCTTGACATCTGGGTTTTTCTCCAAACCACCTGTGGAAAAGGGTACTACAGACGGTGTGCCAGACGTAAAAAGATTGGAAATAAGTCCCATAACCTCAGTGGAAGAATTTTGTCCTGATGGAGGCCATTTGGGCGGTTTTCTGGATGACATTCAGTTTAATGCCCAAGGTCCTCCAAAGGTCGTTGAACATGAAGAAACAGACTCGTAAGTTACCCAATAGTTTAAAATAAAGTGTCTGATTAACATAACGGGTGATGCATGGCTTGGTTTAACTTAGGGAATCCCATGTAAATTTTGAGGTGGCTAAATATTGACTCCCCTGTACATTTTAGACAAAAATTGTATTGCAATTTTTTGAAGAGGCCGATATAATAAACCCATGTGCCAAGTTTGAATATGCATATTGTAATTTAGGTAATACAGCAAACACCAGCAAATAATTTCTATGACGCTATTGTCAAAAATTGACGTAAAGCTGGACATAACGAATAAAGATTATTTCACATTAACAACACATTTTCGTTTTACCAATCCGACAATCACACATCCAAAATAAAAGACACCATTATGTTTTTCTTACTAAGCCTTTAATTTAACAGAACATACCTAGGACTACAGATTTTCACAAAAACATTAATTAATTAAATGTTGAAACAACCCTCCATTAACAGCTAAACAATATCCTAACCGATCATAAAATTCATTTCTAACATTACTGAGTTAGTATTGAGAAATTCTGTCACATTCTAACGAAATACAGTTTTTTAGCTGATCTAGATTTTCAAATTTTACATCTTTGTAAATAAAATATTTTAGGTGACCCTACAGAAAGAAGTCGTTTGGCGAAGGTCAGGAGACCTGGCTGGCCAAAGTATTAGATGCCCTAGGCCAATAATATTTCCGTTAAGAATATTTTGCAAGTACTCCCTAACCATGAGAGAATTATGGGCAGTACAACCATCCATTTGATACCAGATCTCCTGATTTACGCGTACAACTTCTTCTAGGGCGGGTTCAATTCGATTTTGTAGTAAGTCCAAATAGGTTACTGCTGTAAGGTTGCCTTCCATAAAAAATGGTCCAATAATGTGATGGCCTACAATTCCTGCCCAAACATTAATTTTTTGTGGATATTGCGCCCGAGTATGAACAAGGCGATGTTCATTATCTATTGACATTCTGAGTTGAGCATTTACAGTTATTTATTACAGTGCCTTTGGACTCAAATTTACTAATGATAAGTTTAATTAGTGAAATGGGATAGGCTTATTAGCGAATTGAACTGAACACATTTCAGACACTGCTCTTAAACTGTTTCCTGTATAATACCTCGTAATCATAGTTACTTTTTCCTTAATGGAATTGCTCATATTTGGCTATAATTAAAGCGCCTTCAATAAAAATGTCGTCATTGATGCTACTTTTTGTTTTATCAATGCCAAATAATATTGCTGGTGTTTGCTGTATTACCTAAACTATGAAAATTTCGCAATTTTGCATTACATTTAATTGAATAAGTTAGAATTGCCTTATTAAAATTTATTCAAACTTGGCACATGGGTTTATTATATCGGCCTCTTCAAAAAATTACAATGCAAGTTTTCTATAAAATGTACAGGAGAGCCAATATTTAGTCACCTCAAAATTTACATGGGATTTGGTATGTTCAACTAAGCCATACATCACCCGGTATACGAAGGATTTTTTCAATTTTTTTTTTAAATATGTTTCCAGAACCAACGCTCTTGCGCATTGGGTATTATAGGAATAAAAGTCTGCATTGGTATTAAACTCACTTAAATTCTGTTTCATATACAACAGTCTGGTAGATATATAAGGAAGTGAAGGATACAATTTTATTTTCTATAAAAACTGGCCTACAGCAACTCGTGCTGTTAAGTTTAAAAATAAGTCTTATAATTCTCGTTTAAGTGGCAAAAAATGTTTGACTATTTGTGGCATTTCCCCATAATATCACATTAAAACTCAGATGAGAATATATTAATGAATAGTAGATGTTAACCAATACGCACTAGGTCTCTTAACTGAGATATTGCGTAGTACCCCGAATTTACTTTTCGACTTAAATATATTCATCAAGATACAATCCCAAAAATGTGCTTTTGGCACTATTCAAATTATTTAAGTGAATTTCCGATTTTAAGTTTAAAGGTCTAAAATTTATATTGACAATATTTTGAGTGTTTAAAATGAGATTGTTTTTACCACACCACTTTTTTCCTTAATAGTTAAACGTATTTTATTGGCCAATTCCTCCGAGCTCCGTGCTGATACCACTACTGAGGTATCGCCAGCAAACAATAGTTATTCCATTTGCTATGTAATGTGGTATTTCGTTGACAAATATTAGAAATAGTTGTGGCCCCAGAACCGAGCCCCCTATATTAGTATCCTTACATACCGAATACTCGTCCTCAATTTTGTGGTTCCCGACTGTTAATAAAATAGTATATTATTAACCAAGGTTTAGACAGCCATCATTATTGCCCGAGCGGCGAGTTTAAATCACGAGGAGCGAAGCGACGAGGGATTTAAGACGCGAGGGCTATAATAAGCTGTCTAAACCGTGGTTAATATATTATTTTTTCCACTACTACAAACTTTTATATGAGATTTATCTTTATAGTATTAATAATTATAAAAAATTATAGGTAGGTATAAGTATATTTTTTATTCAAGTTACCTGCGCTTTGGAATTGGCAAAATATTTTGTTGTTTTGTCAGGTGGCTTTGTCAATGTCAATTTGTGTTCATTTGTGTCATCAGATTTCACGAGTTTTGCGTTTTTTTTTTTAAATGAGCGAAGAAAATGTTAGTGATAATATTATGTGTACACCTCCCGAATTAAGGATGGAAGCAGAAAAAATGTTGTTTGTATCGATATTTTACAATATCAAGTAATCTAATATGTTTTGATAATTATCTGGTTGCCTAACCACAATGAATTGATGTTGTAGAATTAAAAAATCAAGTTATCTGCGTTCAAACAAAATTCGGTTAAGGTCAAAGATCGGTCAATAATGGATTTCAATGGCTTATTATTGACCATGGTCAATAATGACTTATAAGGTAGAGAAAAACGATTTCTAGCGTTAATAATCGGTCAATAATGGCGATGTTATAGGTTAGTAGTGGAAAAAAAATATTTTGCACTTTTCTCAAACGATGTGACGTCACAATAGCCTTAACTCCCCTTATCCCCATGTCGCACTTGTTTGACTCCCTCTCACCCTGTTTACTTGTGACGTAATGTATGAACGAGCATGTCGTTTGGTTTTATTTTTTAATCAGAAGTCATTGACAAAATCAAAATTAACTTAATTTAATTCGTACAAAATTTGTCCAGTAATAAGTTGCCGACTTTATTAACGACACTCTCTATTGGTTAACAGAGACACGGATACTGGTAATCCATTGGTCTCTGAATTACAAGACGACTTTGAACCAGAGGATAATTCGATTTCTAAACCAGTGAAAGTAAATAAAAAACCAGAGGCAATTTTCTCTGCACCAGCACGAATGGGTAAATCAGATGGCAGCAGCGAAATAGAGGTAAAGTTTCATGATCAATTTAAATTCTAGATATTATAAAATAAACTAATACCACAGGATTCACTAAAGAGTTTTATGATTAAGTCTGATGTTGTTTGCATTGGAACCAAAAATTTTTGGTGCTGTCTTAGGCCGGTAATAGTACAATACACGAGCGTTGGGCACGTCCCAGTGCACTCTTGTATTACACTAGCCAGTGAAATACATTGGTTTCATTACGACGCACAACACGCGGCGCATTGTGTGCCCGTCTATACGGGAATAGAACAGTTTTTTGGATTAAGTTGAATTTAAAAGCACAAAAACGTTTAAAAAGAAATTAAAGTTGACAGATCGAAACGTTGACTTGGAAATCAATTAACAACTCTGCTAATAACTTTTGTCTCCATCTAGCACGGTACTTTGAATTCGAGACGTATTGCGCAAGCCCGGAGATGCTCTATTATGTTTTTATTCATTTTTAAGGTTATAATAAATAAAGATTGTTGTTGTAAATCACGTTGTCTCTTGATCGTTCATCCATGACGCACTTAAAAAAAATAAAATGTGTAAACTGTATGTTTAGCACACATATTTTTAACCAATATATTGCTAATACCTTGTTACAGAAATGTCCCCAGCATGCGGCGTTTTCCGGAACTGTTGAACCTGCGCAGTTCGCGTGTACGTCAGGTCCGGCTTTAAAATTATTTAACTTAATGTGTTGGAATAGGTATTGATTTATAAAAAAATGCAAATATAGTAAATCTTGGTATAATATAAAATATAAGAAGATGTAAGGCATCAACTTTCTCGAAGAAGCAATACACTGCAAAAATTATGAAAATTTCAGGACTTGCGTATTTTGGGGCGTAAATACAGAATTGAAGAGGAAAGAAAAATTCAAAATTCTTCACAAATATTTAATATCTCGCTCTACGCGTTTCGGTTTCTTAAACCATTTTCAAGAGCTGTCTAAAAAGTTCAATTATATAATAATCTCAATTTCAATAAAAAAGTATTTGGTGTTACTTACATAATATAAGCACAAACTTTACATTAAGGACACAAACAGGCTCACAATGGCGAGCACAGGTTAACCAACTATATAAAATTGATCAACGGGATAAACCCAAAAAACATTTAAACATAAAACATTTAAAAAAATGAAACAAAATATACCGAACCAGAGCGACATCTAGATTGCATAAAGAGAGGTTCTATTATTTAAACAAATATTCACTACTTAAACTCTTTCACAATTCTCGCTGCCTCCCTATAGTGGGCGTTGACAGGATCGTTCAAACACTCAATTTGATTATTTATCTCTAATTTGGCTATTTCTATGTTTTCTAAAAAAATCAGCTTATGGCCTTTATTCGCATTATGTAGCATTTTAAAATTGTCTTTAGTATTAAAACTATGTAAATTCTCTCTTAAATGTAGGCCAAAAGCTGATCTCCTGTCATTAGGCGATTTCTGAGAGTTTAAAATGTTCTTTTATTCTAATATTAAAACTACGTCCTGTCTGACCAGCATATTTAGCTGTGCAAGAGTTACAGGACAACAAATACACCCCACTCTTGTCAAGCACGTTAATTGAATCCTTTACTCTCGAGAATAAGCTACGTAAATTGTTTACCGATTTGTAAGCTATTTTAAAATTGTTGTTTAAGGACTTCAATACATTACCCACTCTCAGAGAAACAGCGCCCAAAAAAGTTAGCCTTATATACCTAGGAGGTTGAAAAGATGTTATGGTCTTATCCAAGGGGTCCGTCAACACCTTCTTAAGCATGCCATTAATTTTTTTTTTTATTAAATTATTGATTAGTGATGTCTTGTATCCGTTGTTATAAGCAATTTGAAAGATGATGTTCTTTTCCCTCTCGAATTCCAAAGGTAAGAGTGGGATGGTGAACAAACGATGGATCAAAGAGGTAAAAGCTGCCATTTTATGAGCTAAACAATGATTTGAGTCAGCAGGTATAACATTGTCTGTATGTGTGTTTTTCCGATAAATAGCATACTCAAAAAAGTTATTCACCCTCTTTATTGTCAAATCTAAAAAATTCAGATTCTATTTGTTTTGTAAATTTGATGTGGTTGTTTAAAGAATTTAAAAAATTGAAAAAAATTTCCAACTCATTCCCTGTTCCTGTCCAGACAATAAAAGTATCATCAACATATCTGCGCCATAATAAAATTTTATCTAGAAGGTAAAAATTTAAATTAAACAACTTATTTTCAAAATCACCCATAAAAATTTCAGCTAAAAAGGGGGAAAGACCTGAACCCATGGGTAAATCATCCGTCATTTTAAAAAACTTGTCATTAAATCTAAATAATCTAATCCTAGACATTTATTCAAAAGGGACATTATACCTCTCCGCACATTATCAGACAGAGATAAGTTCTTCCCAAGCAAACATTCCACGATATTCACCATTCTATGATTCAAGTAAATACAGAAATTGACAAAACTAAATTGAAATTTCGAATTACAATTTAGTTTTTGGCATAGTTCCGTAAGTAATATTGGTTGCTCTTAAAACCATAACAGGTGCCCTTTGTCGCCTGGTCTTCTATCATTTTCTATACAACATACGACGAAAGTTGCAAGAAAATTACGTTTCTTTAAGATTAAAAGTAACCCGGAACGGAGGTTTTAAATGTTTATAGTGGACTTGATAAACATGTGCATTTGTCTTGCCTTCTCACTTTGTAGGAAAGAAAATAAATATGTTATCATATAATTGTGAAAAACCTTAATGCAGCGCATTATAAAAACTATAAAACAGTGAAACAAACAACTATGCTATTAATATATTTATTTATATTATAAAACTACAGTTTAGGTTTTAGTAGAAAAAATGTTAATGTTCAGCACACTGAAATAAAGCAAAAGAGGGGTAATAAAATTAGTATTTGCATGTATTATGTAATCTTGGCGTTGAAATATGGAGGAAACAGTAAAATAGCAGCCGTATTGACGAAACACATAATATTAATGCATAATTAGATATACTGCGAATTATTTTGTTAGGGTGGCAAGAAGAGAAAAGCATTATAAAAATATTTCACTACTAGATATTCAGTAACCAATGTGCGCCCTGAATAAGGATGATATCCATACATTGGCACTGGATATGTCCTTATATGAGTGCAGATAGGTACATATTATTTTAGTCTCTACATTGCATTTTAGGCGAAAAATTAAAATGATCTAGCTTTGACAAGCAACAATGTTTAGGAAAGCGTTTTTTACTATGAAAGGATATCCCACGCAAGATCCTTTGATCCTCTGAGTAAATCAAATCTCTTACAACATAATCTGAACTGTTAGTCCAGGTTAGACAGATTTGCTTCTTTTAATTTGCCAAAAATCAGTAAACAAGTTTGACACAAATAACATATTATTATCACTAGTTTAAACTGTGTCCAGTTTCAAATTGGATATATGTTTGTAAAATACTTAAACGTCATGGTAGGTATACCTACGAACAGCTTAAATATTCCAAAAAAAAACACTTACCTAAATAAATTTGTTTCTTGTTTATTGGGTTTTTAGGTAATTTATAAATAAATAAAGGTTTGGTTTAGGTTGAAGATCAACGAACCCATAAAACCAGACCATTACGAAAATATAATTACTAATATTGAAACAGGCATTGATCAATTAGATGAAAATAATAAAGAAATAGTCCGAAACAAAATAACAAACATTCTCACAAACTACAAAAATAAATTAAAAAATTCTCATAAAAAAATAAAAACCAAATTAACTACTTTTTAAAAGAAACCAAAATATTTCTATCAAAACATCCATCTATTTATGTCTTATCAGCAGACAAAAGCAATAAAACGGTTCTAATGGAAAAAGACGACTATAATAAAAAAATGTATGACTTACTGAGTGACTCTACAACTTACAAAAAAGAACCCCATGATCTAACAAAAAAAATCCAAACTTAAATAAACAACATCGTAAATAACTGGCTCAAAAATAAATACATAGATAAATTCTTAAAAAATAAACTAATATCACACAATGGTCAACCCCCATATATATATGGACTACCAAAACTCCACAAAAATAATATTCCTCTACGTCCTATAGTTAGTACAATAGGTTCTGCTACATATAGTATCTCTAAATACCTTTCAAACATTCTAACAAACGTGATAGGCAAAACCGAATATCACATCAAAGATTCATGGAATTTCCATGAATTTATAAAAAACAAAAAAATACCCAAAAATCATATTCTTGTCTCGTTTGATGTCGTCTCACTCTATACCAATATACCAATCGAACTTGCTATAAAAAGTATAAAAGAAAACTGGAACTCCATTAAACAACACACAGCAATTCCACAAGAAGAATTTATTAAAACAACTAATTTATGCTTAACATCAATTTTCTTTCAATTTAATGACGAATTCTTCTCACAAATTTATGGTGTAGCAATGGGATCACCAATCTCTGCTTCAATCGCAAATCTTGTAATGGAGCTGGTTGAAACAAATATATTAAATAACCTAGAATATAAACCATATTTTTTTAAAAGATTTGTTGACGATTGCATTCTTTGCATACCAAAAAATAAACTTGAATATACACTTAACAAATTCATTTCTTTCCATAAAAAATTAAAATTTACATACGAAACAGAAAACAATAGATCAATAAACTTTCTAGACATCAACATATCTTACGACGAAGAAGGCAACATCACAACCAATTGGTATACCAAACCCGTTTGGTCGGGCCGATATTTAAACTTCAATTCCTATACCCCCAAAAAATATAAAAAAAGTGTTGTCAACTCCCTTATTGATAGAGCGGTTAAATTAACAGATCCAATAAACAGACCACAAAACATAACAAAAGTAAAAACTGTTCTACAAAACAATAACTACCCAAAAAAATTTTATGAACCAATTATTAAGAATAGAATAAACCAAATTTACAATAGCACAAATAAAACAGATCCCCAAAAAGAAAATAACTTCATCTCCCTACCATACATTCCAGAAATCAATACAAAAATTAGAAACGTACTTAAACCACACAAAATAAATATAGCTGATAAACCACCAAACAATACAAAAACCATCTTTACAAAATTAAAACCAACCACTCCTAAACTAAATCAAGCAAATTTAATATATAAAATAGACTGTTTGGACTTCCCAAAGACATACATTGGACAAACAAAACAATACCTAAAAAACCGAATATATGAACATAAATACAGCATGAGAAATACGAACCAAGCACACACAGCCTTATCAAAACATGCTATTGACAACTTACATAATTTTGACTTCAATAATACAACAATTTTAGACCATGAAATAAATTATAAAAAACGAAATATAAAAGAAATGATCCATATTAAAAAAAATAAAAATACATTAAATTTTTGAACCGACACTGATAATCTAAGTACAGTTTACAGTAATTTAATAACCTAATTAAAAATTGCAAATTTTACTACCGTTAACAAAAAACAATAAACCGTAATCAAATGGTTTTTCCCATTTTTAATAAATGTACCTACCCTCCCTCATAAAGAATCCCTTCATAAAATCTTGCATAGTTACCACATAGTTAAACATGTAAAAATAGAAGTGATAGTGCTAAGAGTTATATAGAGGTATGTCTACTTTTTAATTCTAAAAATTAGTTAATAACCACATTTTCCTGTAATTGTAGTTCTGAAGATGGTTTAATGTAATATAAACCGAAACGTCAACCTAAACCAAACCTTTATTTATTTATAAATGACCTAAAAACCCAATAAACAAGAAACAAATTTAAATCATAAGGTCAAGAAGAAAACTTTACTAATACCTAAATAAATACATGATTGTGTTGAAAGCAAGGTAAATGCTATGCGGGGATTCAATTTTAAAATTATTTTAAGTAGCCTAGCTGAAGAACGAAATTTGGGTCGTTGACTTGCAAAGCAACACCATACACTTGTTTTTCATCACAAACTTACACTAAAAGGTAGGTACTGCACTATAATCTAAATAAACCTAAACTATTTATAAAAGTCTAATCTAGTAATAAGTTTTTAACGAAAGTTCCGCAAAGTACAATAAATAACTAAAAATCACTCAAAATAACGCTAAGAAATCTCACAATAAAAACGCCAAATACTGTGTAAATAAAGAATTACAACCGGCTCTGAACAACATAAACGTTAACTATCAAAAAATCGTAGAAATCCGACGTACTGCGCATGAGCCGCAGTTCCGAAAAATCACGCATGCCGGAGACATTTTTAGATCGGTCGGCAATTAGCTTTGTTTTTCTACTGGTGGGAGTTCAGTGGTTTAGCACGACCAATGGAATGATAACACAGATATTTTTATCTAGTAACTGACTTCGTTTAGTAGCTTTATACTCAAAACTGGGTTTATACCCGAAAAAAAAACTTATTTCCGGGGGTCTATACACACTTTGTGTAACTGTAATAAAGTGGGAAGCAAATCTTGGAAATAAACTTAATTTCGATTATCAAAGCGGATTTAAATCGAGCCATTCTAAGCCTAGGAGCCTCTCATCAAACGTTTTACACGCATTTTTCGAACACCCTGTGTTTTAAATACCAAGGTATTTTGATTTATTTGTGTTCTCCTTACTAATGTATAAAAATAAACCATATAATGTAATAATATGTATAATAGGTTGAAAAAACTGTACCTGAAGATTATGATATGAAACACACCAATGATGAATTTGATTCGACAATCAATTCAGAGATTTCTGAGCTAACATCAGATGTTTATGATGCTTGGATTCCTCCCGACACAAAATGGAGAAGATCACCTGAAGGTAGACTAAACTTATTGTTTCTTAAAGTCTATTTACTTTCAAAATAAACACGATGTAAACATTACCACGTGACGAAATAAGCGGGACATCGCCTCGTTTTCTATTCATATTGACCGTTTGGTAATATAAATCGAAAGGCGTTAGTAATCATTTCAAGTAATAATCTCCTTCCACTCACTCATAATTTCTACATTTAGTATTACGAGAAGTTATTTTCTTTTTAACTATGAATTTTTATTGTAAAAAAAACAGCAAATCAGATAAAATAGAATAACTGGTTTTATAAAGCTGTTAGCGCACTTGTCCCCTTAGAAAGTTCCCCGCAAGCGGCTAGATTTCTAACATGGGCGCAGGCGCTGAAATGCTGCTTTATAAAACTTTTACTTTAATATACTGTTAAAAATAAATTTTGGTTAGTTCCCAGTTGTCGAGTTTCAAATTCCTCAACATAACCTTCCCGGCTTTTTGTCTTTTAAGGTGGAGAAGACACATCAATGGTAAGCCAAACATTCGACTATAGCGGAAACAACAGCGCAGCTTATGATGACAGCGCATCAGTAACTTCATCAAACGTACATATGGAGTTGTTGACGTCAAAAAAGACCCCAAGTTCCAGTAATATTAGTGTTCAGAGCGAAAGTGAGGACACACAAACTTCCAGTTCTGTAAAGAAGGAGAAGAAACACAAAGAGAAGGTTGGTGGTAATTTAAAATAAATTTGAGTAAAGTAACCAATTTTTTTGCAGACTGAGAAGAAAGAGAAAAAAAAGAAAAAAGATAAACAAGACCGAGAAAAAAGCGAAAAAAAGCACAGGCGAAAATCCAAACCGGAACCGTCACATCGAGACGAGCTTGAAGAATTCCTAAATGGTAGTAGCAGCCCCCCCATTGACACTGCATATGAAGCAATTTAGCGGATTTTTAGCGGCTTCTCAAGTCAATAATGCTATTTTCTTGAAAGTAACATAAGTATGCATAGCCTTACGTATTCTTTATTATAAGAAATGCTTAAGCTCAAGCTCGAATGGTAAGTTTTTTAAAATACAGTTAAGTTGCAAGACTAAATATATATTTATTCTTGTGGTTAAGTATAATCAAATTGAGATCATTTCGGCTTAATGTTTTCGTTCATCCAATATGATTAGAACCAATATGACAAGCTAATCAAACGAATATTAGATATGGGCTTGTGTTATGGTAGGTGTTGAAATTCAATAAATGCTAGTGTTAACTGGGTAAGGTTTCTTTGGTTGACCTTCTCTGAACTTTATTATTTATTCTTTATTATCATTAAGTTAGGTCTTGTTCTTCTTACTTATATTTTGACATGTTATTGCTGTATGCTGTATTTTTTTTTCAGTATGTTTCGCTTTGTGACTTCTCCAATTCTTGTTAGGCCTATGATGGTTGGTTGTCGCTTGACAGTGGGTATGTTCTTCTGAGTCTTAGGTTTAACTTGAATGCTGCCTCCAGTAATGATTAGGTTTGAACTGGTCCTGTTTTTTTGGAAGAAGTTAGTGGTCTAATTATTATACGAAAATCTGTAGAATGCGATAGTTTCGTCAGTTCAATAATCCTTTCAATTATACAATTCAGAGTCTTCCATATTTTCCCTTCTTAAACAAAATAGGTCATTGACACTGCACATGTAAGTCTTTCTTTTTGAATTCGGGATACAGATTACTCATTACCGGTATGCTCGTTGTCTTCGTTCTTATCAAAAGGTCCCCAAAAAGCCATCTTGAATAGAAATATTAATAAAACTAAAACTAATAAGGCTGACTATATCATTGTCCTCTTAGTTGTAACAGCAGCATAAGTTCCATGACTACAATTATTTCAACAATGGTTTCCTTAGAAGTTATTGATAAGAGTTTTCACAATATTGATATATTCGCCCTAAAGCGGACTTTTTTAATCTGTAGTCAATTTGTGGTTTAAGCCGGTTAATGTTTGGTTTATCAACCTTTTCAAAAATGTCCATTTTACAATATTCTGATACCCGTATATGTATTGTCAATATTGTCTTTGGCATTGTCATAAATTTATTCCTAATCTGTGGTGTTGCTTGTTTTTTTGAAGAAGTTGGTCTATTCGTCATTAACTATTTCACCAAATATATCGCGTATGTCATCCAGAAAATTTATTTCCACCCAATATTTTAGCAGAATTGTCATAATTTCTTGTTTAATTGGTAAGTAAGGAGGAGGAGGAGGAAGACTTCAACAAAACAAACACACAGTCCACCGATTAGGAATACATTTATACCAATGACAATGGAAATATTGAAAAAACTTGGGGTAACAGAATGTAATGGCCATTTTTCAAAAGGTTGATTAACCAAAGATTAACCTCTGGTTTAAACCGAAAATAATCTACAAAGTAACTAATATAAATTTGGTGTGCTATAATTTATATGGATGCGCGTAATATTGAGCTGCCTTGATATAAGCGCTCTAAAGTAAACGCGGTATCTAATCGTATTAGATGAACTACACGTTATATTACAGGATTTGTCAATTTTTTTATAAATTAAATGTTGTCATACGTATAAAATCGTGCACCATTGAACGTGTAAGATCGAAGCGGGATTTTTACCAAAAGCAATGTTTAAAGTCTATTTGTCACTTTCACGTATATTCAGCACAGTTTTTACCGATTTTGTTTTTTGAGTAATTCATCTTTGGAAATATCGAATTGCTAAGTTCGGTGCAATATTTAAGAAAATGGCTTAAACCTGTTTCCTAATCAGAATTTTAAAAGGACACCTGAAAAAAACTATATTGACACTAGCCAGTATTCGATTGATAACGTGAATTGGATCGATTCGATTATAAAAATCAGTTCATTGATGCAATTATAATTAATAAAAAGGAACTGCCCAACTAGCAAAATAAATTTTATAAAGGTAATATAAACTGATATGCAATAAGTTTTATAGAAGCTTAAAATTCCTATAACGTGGTTAAATACCCTTATATGATTTTTATAGGATCAAAAAGGGCCCACTTTTATAAAAAATTTTGATATTACAAGAGTTCTATAGAAGTTGTGTACCACAGTTTCAAAGCAGTTTAATGCAACAAGTATAAAATCGTTTTGTAGTTTGTATTTGGTGATATTTATACAACAATATTTTATCGACACTTTAAAAGTCTTACACAAATATTATATAGTGATTGTATAATGCAGTCTGATAATATAGCAATGTAAAGAGATATTTAATTTTTTAGTGCAGAATTTTAGAACAAAATTATTTAAAAAGGAGCGTATAACAACGGAGATAATAGATATGTACCTACCTATTTAAAACTTAATGGCGGTCGTTCGTGAAAAATGATTGATATTATATCGCCTTTATCATTTTAACAATCTCGGATTATCGTTAATAACTTAAACTTCATTGCGCCGGAGATTTTATTGATAAGCTATGTATATATTTGTGGCATAAAAGAGATGCGCTTTAGTTTTGGCCACGTTTGCTTTAAAATTTAAGTAAATTTTATTTAAGAATAACGTTAGAGAATAGTTTTCCAAAACTAATAAAATAACGTTAAGACTACATTTTTACGTCTCCGAGTTAATTTTACATGATGGCGGCAGTCGCGGATCCAATAAATCATTATTTAAACATGGCGCATTATGATACAACCATTTTACATAAAATAAAAACGTTTAATAATATTCTAATGCAAATTAAAACTATATACAATAAAATGGTTTTATAGTGTTGCATCTTACGGCGTTTGACATTTTTTTGTGACGTGAAAGCAAGGTGTTGCAACGCTTTAGAAGTTGCCAGATTTCGTAAAGCCAAGACATATATGTATGTAATAATCGTTATAATATTCTTATTAATATGTTTCCCTACATACAACGGAGCCCTAAGTAACCAAGCATGCCAGTGGTGAGCAGAATCGCCTCCAGGCACTGACAATATTTCGTGTATTATCACATTGTAATTATTAACTATTGTGACAGAATGACATGGTGTTGATAGACTTGGTTTAGAGAACGTGGTAGCGTGGAGACCAAGTCACTATCATTCCGCACAATTTAATGGAGACGTTTCCCTATCTATCCTATAATCTGAATCGGGGCAAAAGCACTCTTGAAGAATCTGGAAGATCGGACGGTCTCTAGCAGTATCACGAAATTCTGATATCGTCGGATGTAGCCATTAATTAATATTGTTAGTACCTATTCAAATGCACTTACTAACCTGGACCTCGTCTGAAGCTAACACTCTGTTGTAGCTGGGGGAAGGATCCCTTACTCCTCTGGTCAGGTGGTCAGCAGGCACACGTATAGTATTACCCGCGTCCGCGAGACTACCGCGAACCGCAGAATCCTCGTTAAGTGAACCGTATAAGTAGTTTGGTCAAGAATTCTTATTAGCCAAATAAAACAACTACTTTCTCAAAACATTAAAATCTATTTTACAAAGAAAAGAAAGTGATATTTTACAAAAAAGCGTCTTAAAGATATTTACAAAGAAATATTTACATCTAGCGAGAAAGAGAGGTTTCGAAACTAAAGCCCAACCAAATCATTATTCAGTATTCAAACTGAATATCAACATGCGTTTAATGAAATTCCCCACTAAAAAAAAGAGAATAATTAATGAAAATCAATTATTAATGCAAAATCCCCAATAAAAGAAATAAAGAAATGGAGTAGAATGTACTATCAGATGGTACACATCTTACCCCAAAACACTGATTAATCAACAAGAGATTAAATTGAACTTTATAAAATTAAGAAAAGGTTCACTTTACACAAGAATTAGTAAGTCGACCAGAAAGCTCGGTACAAATTTCGGAACTGATTTTCCTGCGTTCTAGAAAAGAACTTGTGACTATAGTATACACCCTTTTGACTTCCAAAACTCCAATCTTTCAATATAATTGAAAATATTGATTTCCTCTTATAGAAAATGACTTAAACCTATAATTTATACAAAACAACAAAGTCCTAATCTAATTATACCTAAAAAGACATGTTAAAAATACCTACAAGGTCGTTTTCGCTTGTTTCTTGTGTTATTTAGGTGTTAAGTAGGAAAAATAAGCAGATCTAGAACTTTTGTACAACGTGTATAGGGCAGATACCGGGTTCAGTCTTAAAGTCGCAACTTCATAAACTAGGGTTTTAGAAGGTAAGGGTGCTTTCTAAGAAAGGTCAATCTTATGTTTTTAAGTGTCCGTGGAAAATAATTTCTTTTCATTTCAAAACTTGTCAATGTTACTGAGATATAATATGGTTATTGCTTCTTTAGTCAGTACCATGACGAATGAACTTCGGTGACAAAAAAAGGAGTTAGATCTATATTACAGAAAAGATGTTCTATAGTTTGATTTATTACTATTAAGCTTTTATAAAAATGAAATAAAATATTCTATGCTATTACACTATGTAGTTTGTAAGCCTCTCCATGACAGAGGGAGCCAAACCATTTGCGTCCATTTTGGTAAGGTTATTTTATTCTTTTATTGTGACAAGATTATACTTCAAATATTCGACTTCGATAAATATTACATTGGGATGAAGTGAGAAATTTCTTTGGTACCTACTTCAAATTTAATTTCATACAAGGTACTTTTTTACATTTTTAAAACTTCGGATTGCCTTTAATTCAAAGATTAATTAGTTGTCTTTGTATAAATACTTAAATCTTAGGATTTCGAAGTAATATTTATAAAATTCACTTGTACGATTGTATTTTCAACTATTTTTAAAACTTCGATAAAACTATATAACGCATAATTAAACTTTGTTACACAAAATGGTTGTCCTATAATGCATGGATAAGCGCACTATCCAATCTTTTTGTTCTATAACGTTTCAATGAACTTCATAATAGGATAAATTTAAACCTAACCTAAAAAGAACATATTTATAAAAGATTAAGCATATTTCTAGATTAAACATAACTATAAAACGATTTTATAAATAAGCGCATATCAATGTTAAACAATAATTTTATCATTTGCCTTATATAACCTTACTAAAACATGTTTATATAAGTATTCTATAAGGCCCTAATTAAAAACTATTTGTGCAAGTATACGACTCTTTGACAATATGGTTGCAATACTTATACATATATATATTTTTAAAGGTTGTATCTCGTATTATAATACTTCTATAAAATTCTTAAATAAACAAGAATCATTTGTTTTATAGTAAAAGTTGTAAAAGCCATTATAAGACAATTTGATGCAAGTATTTTTCTTAACGAACAAAATTATCGCAACGATATGCGCTACAAAACAAAACTATTCTAAAAGCAACGCTATTCGATAATTATAAAATAATTTGCTTCTTTTAAAGTTCTACTTTGCTAGTTGGGTGAGTGGAAGTGGTATTTTTACAATCAAACAAACATTTACTGATGAACTTCGTAACACAATAGAAATAAAAAATATGATTCTTTCCTATGGACCTCGGCTAAATTCGGATATAGAAAATTACGTTCTGACAGGAGTCTTTCGAGGGTTTTATTTTTGTACTTTAAATTTTTGGTTACCATTATGTCATTATGTCAATTTTTATTTTTTACGCAGTTTATATTGCGACAGTCGTATTTCGTCGTTTAATGTTGTTGCTTTTTTTAATTTGAAAATACCTATATGTACTATGTAAATTAAATATTACGGAACCCCTAGTAATGAACTTTGTGCATGTGAGGCGTAATTTCCTCTATAAGATTCCATACCAAATCCTTATAACATTTTGTACATTAATTATCGGGCAATTTAAACGCATTGCTTTCATCGCGTAAACTTTCTCTCCAATATTAGAGGATCCCTCCGCTGTGCATCTTCTGCCTCATGTACAAGGTGCATTACTAGGGAATACATAATATATAATTTACACAGTACAGGGTGTCCAGTTTTCGTATACCAGCTCCCTTATTATAAAACATAGAAATATGGGGTTTGCGGCTTATTGCTCTATTATTTTATGAAACTTTCATTGCCGCAAACGAAATTTTCACAGCCCTCTCAGTTTCTGGCATACAGGGCGATTTTGAAAATTTGTCATTTTTGACGCTTATTTGACAACTTATTAATACGGTAAAATGGGCTGTTATAGAGTTTTTTTTTTTTATATAGAATTCAGTGCTGTAGCTAGTTTTTTTCTAAAAAGTTTTGTTTTTGAGTTATGACCCAAACTTGTGTCTTTTTTTAAATGGGACACCCTATATATTATTTTTTTGTTTTATTCCTCTTTTTAAGAGCTTTTCATAAATATATAATAGTCCATATTTATTTTTTTTTAAAAGGGATAATTTTAACATTTTTTGTAAAATTAATCATTTTTCGTATAGAAGGCTCGCAAATAAAAAACAAACTTATCGACATTATTTTTATTATACAACGTTATATTATTACATAACTTTAAACCAACAATAAAACAAATATATTATTTTATTAAATTACAGAAATTGCTCGAGTTGGGCTCGGTTGTGTTCTATACACTTTCGACACACCGTTTCGATTCTTCACAATGCATTTAATAAAATAATTGGCCTTCCCTAGAAAAGCATAAAGGTTTGCTGGGTAGCTTCTCGTATTGATCAATATTCTGTTATTGCCTTATAACTAATTTTCAATATACCCCCATAAAAGAAATCCAACACATAAAGATCAGGGGATCTTGGAGGCCACCTGACAGGTCTATTGGTACCAATCAGTTTATCGGGAAATGTGGTTTCTAAATATTCTCTCACTATATGAGAATTCTGACTTGGAGCGCCATCTTGCTGGTAATAAATATTATTTAAACCGGCCAAAGGAACATCCTCTAATATTTCCATTAGCGCATTTCGCATTATATCTAGGTGTCTATTTCCAGTTAAAGTTCCTTCATAGATAAAATACTTGATTTTAGTACCAAAAATAAAACATGACACGCTAAATCCAAACCGACCTTGACGTTCTCGTGGAAATATTACGTGTTGGTTCTCTTGGGATCATCACCTTGAATTGTTTCGGTTTAAGATACCAGAACTCGTAAAATAAGTCTCGTCGGACCATGTCACCCTTCTTTCAAAATTTGTAAGTACCAGTTGCAAGAAACTATCCTACGTTCTGCGTCACTGGGATGCAAATGTTGGACGAGATGGGATTTATATGGTTTAAATTTATATTTTCTTAGTATTAACTGCGTTCTTGATTATTTTTAATCCCAACTTCATCATACACTTTTCTGCATGATATGGATGGCTGTACCGTGACAGAGGCCATAACATTTATTTCTTCTTCCCTGTTTTCCTTGTTGTAAAAATTAGGCCTTGGTTTTTTAAAAGATCCGTGCTCAATGAGATTGGCTTGGATTTTTTGAAATATTTTTTTTTATCAGATTATTGTCTTTCTGGATATCTACGAAAAATTTAAATATGAATAGTACACAGAGCTAATAATAGGTAACAGTAACAATAATAATTAAAACGTTTTAATCTTTATTGTGAATATTAGTGGTACCTAACAAATTATTTTGGAACTTACCTAGTAAAATGCAGCTCCGAGGCTGCGTTCGCATCTTCATTAGCTTGGATAAAACAAACATACATATCGTGTTTTTCATCATTTTCATATTTATTATTTTGCGCTATGTTGAACAATGTTTTACGGGAATAAATAATAAACTTACAAAATCAAGCAAATATCAGTAATATTTGACAACAATCCGTAATGGCGCATTTACAGAATTTGGTTTTCTGTCATGAGTATCCGTGATTGACCAGGGCTATACGAAAAATGATTAATTTTACAAAAAATACTAAAATTATCCCTTTCTAAAAGAAGTAAATATGGACTATTTTATATTTTTAAAAAGCTCTTAAAAAGAGGAATAAGACAAATAAATAATATATGGGGTGTCCCATTTAAAAAAACACAAGTTTGGGTCATAACTCAAAAACAAAACATTTTTGAAAAGAAGCAGCTACACCACTGAATTCTACATAAAAGACTCTATATTAACCCAGTTTTACCTTATTGATAAGTTATCAAATAATCAAGATACAAGGAAGCGTCAAAAATTACAAATTTTCAAAATCGCCCTGTACAGGGTGTCCCATTTTGGACACTTTTATAGGGTATCTCCGTAATTGTTAGTGCTATCAAAAAAGTAATAAAGGTGTCATGTGCTCTTTTTGGGTGAAATTTAAAATGGTAAAATCAAAATTTGAAAATTTTCGCTCGCTTAAGAGATACGGGGGAAAATAAAAAAATTGACAATTTCAAAATTAGCCTATATTTTCTTAGTTAACAGAGATGCAGAAAAATGTTTTATACAAAAGTTTCTTTATAATGATTGTTGAATAATCGCCTAGGAAACCAATATCATCCATGGTGTGTTATTATATTATTATATTTGAAAAGAGAATTTAAAATGCTATCTTGTTAGATTAAAATATACAGGGTGTTCCATTTAAAAAAAAATGAGGTAAGGTCCGATAACTTTTTTACCTGACCCCGTATACTTATTCTGAAAACGGCAGATCATTCAACAATCATTATAAAGAAACTTTTGTATAAAACATTTTTCTGTATCTCTTTTAACTAAGAAAATATAGGGTAATTTTAAAATAGTCAATTTTTTTATTTTCCCCCGTATCCCTTAAGCGAGCGAAAGTTTTCAAATTTTGATTTTACCATTTTAAGTTTCACCCAAAAAGAGCACATGCCACCTATATTACTTTTTTGATAGCACTCACAATTACGGAGATACCCTATAAAAGTGTGGAAAATGGGTCAACTTGTACGTCAGAAACTGAGAGAGCTATGAAAATTTCGTTTGCGACAATGAAAGTATAATAAAATAATAGAACAGTAAGCCGCAAACCCCATATTTCTATCTTTTATAATTAGGAAATTGAAAACACACGAAAACTGAACACCCTGTACATATAGGTATTTTAAATTTAAAAAAAAAAACAGCAACATTAAACGACGGAAACAAAAAAATAAAAATTGACAGACATAATAGTAACCAAAAATTTAAAGTACGACCATTATACCCTCAAAAAACATAGACTCATGTCAGAATGTAATTTTCTCCACGACCATTACTGAATGCAATAATTCCAAAATCATTTTTGATAATAGAATGTAAAAATTCTCGCTCTTGAGTTGGAATATTTATTCTGAAACACTTGCTTCTTATGCGTTTTGCGTGTATTTTCATTCCATAACAAGATACGGAATGAATATTCTGTAATTGATCTAAACGACATAGGTTGCCATGAATTTCGAAACTGTCAGTGTCAGATAAAAATGGCCGCGTTGTAATAATTATTTTCAGACAAATTTTAGTGCAAGTCAAAAAATGAGTGAAAAATCGGATGAATCAGATATGGAACTGGATAATACTCCACCTGAAATTACGAATATTGCGAATAAATAACTTAATTGCTTTGTACAGATTTTATTTGTTTTTATTCGTACTTTTTGGTCGTGGAGAAAATATAGTCTGCTACTCGGTTAGAATGAAAATTCGATCCGAGTTACAGAATCTACTATTCTATATCCGAATTTAGCCGAAGTCCATAGGAAAGAACCATAGGGAGTTGCCACGGTAATAGAAAAAAATTTCTTTCTATTGTGTTACAGAGTTTGCCAGTAGTTCTTCTTTAGCTCAGTTAAGGCTCATTTTATTAATGTTCCGTTATCACCATACGAGACGATTATTGTTGGAAGTTATGTGGCTGTTATTACTAACAGGACATTGATAAAATGAGCCTAAATCGATTAAACGGTGTCAACAAGACTGATTAGCTGTTCAAGGTTATTTACTTCTGAGTTCTATTAGAAATCAGGTAATATACAGTATTAGCTATTTACATGTTAAGATTCGAAAGTGCTGTTTTCCTGGATGAGCCGCAGGTGAGTCCTGGAACCTGCGAAATCAGTAAAATCACTTTCAGGAAGTGTTATGTACACAGTTTTTCTACAACCGTCGTTTAATATATTTGTACGACTGTTTCCATTTAATACGTTTTAATGCAAAACCGCATTAGGGTTAAAAATACCGGAGTGACAAGGACAGCGAGAATAACTTCAAATACTTGTCAATTTTGGTAATGCGCACAGTAAAGTGACAGATAAAGCTATTAATGTACTGATTACGAAAAACAGCTGCTTTTGAAACGAAAAATTGTACCCATGAATGCAGAAAAAGCAAATCGTGTGATGCTGTATCAGTTTGAGAAACGGACTGATGGCATTTGTCTGTCGTCATAGTATCAAAAGTGTCAAACAACGAGACGAAATCAGTGTTCTCTCACTAGTGGTCGTATAGAATGCTTGCAAACTATGTTTTTCCTAAAAAATTACATTCTGTGAACGTCTCGAAATAATTTTTCATTAAAAATCGCCCGCATTTTTCCAATTTCTATTGTTGTCCTAAAAAACACTGACATGCCTCATCTAATCATGACAAACTATTATAAGAGTTTTACCGCCCGCACGTAGTTTTAAAGGCCAAATGAAAAACTTGATAAACAAACTTCTTTGAAATACAGGGTGGTTGTTAATTATTGTACTACTTTTAAAGTTTTAAACAATAATAAGAATCCTATTTAAGCTAGAATATACTAACGCTTTTATATGAATATCTATTTTATTCTAAATGTTTTAATTTTAATAGCTAATGTTTTGTTTCTGTTGCACTTTGTTGCAAAATTATTAGTGAAAAATTGTTATAGCTAATTAATTATTGTATTGTTATTAATATTCCAATTTCAAATGTGATTTTTTTAATTTATTGAATATAAATATAAATATTTTACCAGAACGAATTTTTTTATTTTCTTAAAAAGTTTTCCGTTAGTTCAATAATTGAGTCGATATTTTAATCATTTTATGTTTTTTTTTTTATTTAATCGTTTTCTTTCGATATCTGACCCTTAATCCCAACCACTACGCCTTCTCAAGTCAATCTGGGGGTCCCTAAATTTTGTGATAAATAATTACAGTTGTCACAAGATACTCGTTGCAAAATATAGCAGCTAGCACTAATCATTAACATATCAATGAAAATCACCTAGGTATTGATATACACGTATGTGTTGTAGTTACAACTAACCAGTTGTTTTATTTATTTATTTTTATTTTTTTCAGTACATTACACATACAATCCAAATAGTGCATTAAGCATTTATTACAACCTAATAGGTAGCTTATTTATGAAGAAAGAAGAAAAAGACAAACCTGAACAGTAACTAATTATAAAATAAATATAAACAATAAGGTATAAAACCAATAACTTAAATAGTAAGTACAAAATCATAGAGCATTTGACTTGCAATTATTTCGCTATCTTTAGGTTACCGAGATTAAAGTCACCCTTAAGTTCTTTTTAAACGTTACAATTGAACAGTTAAGCTCAATGGTGGCGGTAAAATATTTATTTAAATATTGCATTATTCGATTCAATGCACTACTCCTGCCAACGTCGGTTCTACTTCTGTTGATTGAGAACATTTCAACAAGGCGCGTGTCGCGTACAGGTACACGATAGTTAATTAGTTCCAGAAGATCGGAGCAATCTATGTTATTAGTTATAATTTTAAAGCCAAACAAAAAAGTAAGGAAAATTCTTCGCTTCTCCAGGCTGTCCAGATTCAACATTAACAATCGCTGGTGATGTGATAAAGTACTCTTATCTATACCTAATTTATATAATAAGAAATTCGCGAACTTAAGCTGAACGCGCTCAATTCGAGCAATATGAGTTTTATAGCAAGGCGCCCAGATTATACAACAGTATCCCAGATGACTTCGTACTAGAGAGTAATATAGTGACTTTAAAACTTCAGTATTAGAGAACTCCCAGCAACGTCTCAAACCTGCCATTTTAAAAGATTTAGACAGAATGTAGTTAATATGATCATTAAATCGCAGTTCGGTGTCGAAAATGACTCCCAGGTCATTAATTACATTAACTCGAGGTAAAGGAGTATTGGAAATGGAGTAATGATGCAGTACTGGCGCTTTTTTCTTGGAAAAAGATAGAACCTTACACTTAGAGGTATTCAGTTCCATTTGGTTTGTTTTACACCAGGTAGTTAGTTTGTCGATTTCGTGTTGTAAATTGAAGCAGTCGTTAATATTTGTGATTTTATAAAATATTTTGAGATCATCTGCATATAAAAGGAAATTGCAATTTTTAAGTCAAGCCGTAAGATCGTTTATGAACATAAGAAATAGAAATGGACCCAAATATGACCCTTGGACTCCGGAGGTTACGGTAATGTCTCTTGACAGGACGCCATTAATTTTAACAAATTGTATACGATCACACAGGTAACTCGAAAACCAAGATAGCAAAGGATCTGTAATGCTGGAAGTCTTTAACTTCTCAATAAGGATGTGGTGGCCCACCCTGTCGAAGGCTTTTTTAAAATCAAAATAAATTGAATGAACTTGGGCACCAGAATCCACGGCAGAGCTTAAATATTGAGAATAAATGCATAGATTAGTTTGGCAAGAACGACCAGGAAGAAAGCCATGTTGGTGTTTAGAGATAGTACAGTGAAAGCCCAAAAGGAGGTTATCAACAACTATCGACTCAAGAACCTTTGCCATGCAATCTAGTCCGGATATCGGTCGGTAATTGCACACATCACTTCTGTCCCCGCCCTTACGGATTGGGGTGATGTAAGCCGATTTCCAGATATTGGGAAATTTACCTGAATTTAGAGAAAGTTGGAAAAGGTAGCAAAGCAAAAAGGCCAAAGTTGGACCACAATTTCTTATAAACACAGGAGGAATTTCATCTGGCCCTGCTCCCTTTGTTTCATCGAGGTCGGCTAGCTTCTGAAAAACAATGGTACTATCAATATCAATGTTGGAAATGTTTACATCGTTGGTGGATAAACAACGTGTGTTCTTGAGAGATGTTGGATTAGATCTTATGAACACGGAACGACACAAATCCGCGAATAAATCGGCAATAAGATTTGGGTCATCAGTCATTGAATCATTAAACTTCATTTTTGAAGGATATCCTGCTGTGATTCGCTAAGACTTCAAGTAGGACCAGAATGCTTTGGTATTATTTAGAATATTATTCTGAGTTGACTGAATGAAAGAGTCATAATCTTTTTTTATTGCAAGTTTTGACTGTGATCTTAATTCTTTATAGTTTGAATTATCATAGGGTAACCGTGTGCGTCGATATTCTAGGAAAGCCTTATTTTTATTTTTTTAAGAGTTTAATTGTTTCATTTCAAAAATAGACTGGATATTTTGGACAAAGAATCCTGAACCTTGGAACGAACATATCAATTGCAATGTTCAGAATTGTATAAAACATTTCAGTAGCCTCGTTGATGCCATTATTACATAAAAAGCTGCAATCAATGCGCTCGAAATAATTATTTATTTTATCATAATCGGCCTTACGAAAGTTATATTCAGTAAATTGCAAGTCCGATGCTATGTCATCAGCACCATTTAAACAGAAATTCACAACCAATGGAGGATGATAATCGTCGACAGTAGTCAGTGGCGAATCAGTATTCAAAACTGAAATATCTGATCAGTTAGAAAAAATTAAATCTAATTTTACTTTAATATTAAAAATAGTATTATATTGAGCGAGATCATTAAAACAAGCACAATCATAGAGAATTTGTTTACATTCGTTGCATTAAATAAAAATTGTGTTTGGGCCTTGATAAGTGTTAATCAAATTAAGGAAAGGATCTTGTTCGCCACTGAATGCGTTTCGGTTATCAATATGGACAAATGAGTTTGTATAATTTGGCAAATTAAAGTCTCCTAAAAGTAAAATTTTAGTGGAAGGAAAATGATCCCCGATAAAACTGACAGAGGTCACAAAGTTTTCGTAGGTCGATGCTCTAGAGGCTGGTGGTATATATAGAGATGTGAGAGGAGAATATTCTCGAGAGAATATTCTCGAGAACGAGAATATTCTCTGTAAGAAAATTCTCCCCGAGAATATTCTCTAGAGAAGTTTTTCTACATAATCTACTCTGAAAAATTTTGCAATGATTTTTAAAATTTTGAGCTTTTCAAACCTTTTCTATAACTAGAAATAGAAGCGCGATCGTATACTCGTATACAGCTGTGAGAATTGTAAATGATGTGGTGAGACTTGTTTTATTTTGGCGTTCCGTTCGGCTCAGTTTAGACCGTCTATAAGTATAAAAACATGGAGCAAAATAAATTAAAGGGTATCACACAACCAAAAAGTAATGTTTAGAATATTTTAATACAAAAAATGTACTGTAGTGTAATGTAAAAATTTTATTTCTTATTGCCATTTCTAGCGATTTTCTTACCATTCCCAGAAAATTCTCTAACTTGAGAATATTCTCGAGAATATTCTCAGAATATTCTCCAAAAGATTATTACCGAGAATTTTACATCTCTAGGTATATAGACTGCACCCACAATGTTATGGACATTACCTATACGAACGCTAACCCACAGTTGTTCAATGTTATTATCTGGTACACTACACAATGAAGTTTCAAGAGAACACTACAGCGATTAAAACTCCGCCGCCTCTCGTCTTATTGGATTGGTCAGGGTCTCTATCCTTTCTGTATACAATGTAGTTTGCTGAAAACAACTCTTCACTGACAATAGCCTCATTTAGCTATGTCTCTGATAAAACAATAACGTCGTAGTTACAATTCATTACTTCCTGTTGAAAGCGTACGGTTTTAGTTCTAAGTCCGCGAGCATTTTGATAATATACAGAGACAAGTCTCTTCTGAAAGGACCGGCGTAGTGAGGTTTCTTGTGGGCCACGCAACGTAGTATTATTTAACGGGGGGTGGCCTGTTGAATATCTCGCTGAAAATGTATAGAGTCGCTTTTGATTAAATCAGAGCATATAAACTTAGAAATCCGACGCTTGACTTCATAACTCAGATTTCCATAATAGTTACGCTCATAAGCAGACATAAAACTGTCGGGACATAAATAAGAGCAGTTAAGGCTATTCTGTTGTAAGTATATGTTTTTTATGTCTAAATTAAAATTATAAATGGAGTTGTTTAAAACCCTCCTATTATCACAGTACGGTGGAGCGACAATTATTAAATTTGTCTTCTTACCCAAGTCAAAGATTACGTCCCAGCAGGCATCATCAATAGTTTTTCCATGCAGAGCGTTCATCATTCCCGTAAAGAAAATAATATAATCATTATTTGAAAACTTACAACCTAAATCAGCGAAGTCCTTAATCAATGTTTCAGCTGGCACTGTTACGTTGGAGTACTGGCTATTTATGTCATATCTGCTACCACAAGATTTTATTAGGCAACCGATTCCAGAAACACACGATTTGTTGCCAAACAATAAAATTTGAGGTTTAGCTTCTTGATGACATGATGGAGTTGCATGGTTAGACGAATTGTGCGAAGGCGTATGTTGAGGGATAACTTTATTAATGCTGACACATAGTTCGTTTTTTAGTTTGTGAATCTCATCCAGGTGGAGCTTGTTTTCCACTGTTAAACTTTCAATAGAGATTAACAATTGTTTGTTCATGGATTCCATCTCAGTTAAACTGTTTTTGGCACTAAAAAGTTCATCTTTGTATTTTTGGAGTACATTTTCAGAACTGTGCTGCTGATCGCTGATATCTGTTAGTTGCTCCGATGCTCCTTGGTCATCATGCTTCATTCCACAGCCAAGATCATTCGACAATTTGTTCTTTTCGTTTATCACAGCTTGCATTTGCTTCATCTCATTTACTTGTTGTTCGATTTTATTATTATATCGACCAAGCTTAGCCTTAACATCCCTAGTTTCTTTTCTCAAGTCACTATTTTCAGCTAAGAGTTTTTCAATTTGTTCGTCACACTGATGTGGGTTAGTTTCCTCAGATACTGATAACCTTGTTTTATTTGTCTCATCCTTAACTTTTTTGCACTGTTTAGAGCAGAATATTTTATAGCCCTCGATAACGCTAAACCCAGACCTTCTTGCAACACAGCCTAGGGTGATAAACACCCTGACAAGAAACGCAAAAGTAACTGGTAAATATTTTTTGTCTGCAACAGGTAAATCCAATCTCAACATCATCCATCATATAAGATTATCAGTTGTACCATTAATCGTCTTAATCTATATATATTAATATTAGAAGACTGGACACGAACATCAATGCAGTCCATCAACATCTACAATCTACCAAGCCTCATGTACTTGCACTAACCGAAACCAAAGTCAGATCATCGATTAATACGGTCAGCTATTTATATCCTGGGTACGACTTCCATCACCGATTTAGGCGGAATTTTGGCCTTTGTCTCTTTGTCCGGAGTGATATTTCTTGTGAACGAGAGGAGACACTCGAGCCTAACGACTTTGATGTAATGTGGTTTAAAATATCATCGCAGAGAATTACTAAATTCATCTGCTGCCTTTACCGGCCGCCAAGTGATACCCATTATAGAGACTTGTTCTCCTCTCTTGCTAATACCATCGACTTTTTGCAAACCCACCATCCCAATTCCGAAGTTGTCATCCTTGGCGACTTCAACGTTCATAATGTCAACTGGCTCAAATACTCAAACATGACCGACGAACAAGGTCGTGAAGCCGAA
This sequence comes from Polydrusus tereticollis, assembly GCA_963920685.1. Lineage (NCBI taxonomy): Eukaryota > Metazoa > Arthropoda > Insecta > Coleoptera > Curculionidae > Polydrusus > Polydrusus tereticollis. The sequence continues at coordinate 79,124,250 of OY987329.1, read as the reverse complement.
TCCTTTGCCATCAGCTCTGGCCTCACCCAGCTGGTGGGTGAACCAACTCGGATTCCAGACAGAGATGGTGATTTTGCTAGTTTGTTGGATCTTTTCTTAACTTCAAACCCCGACTTGTACACTGTCACCGTGAAGCCGCCGCTAGGAACGTCTGACCACAACCTTATTTCGGCACTGAACACACTACCAATTAGTGCCGAAGAGCCTCCTAAACCACGCAAGGTATGGCATTATACATCAGCTAAGTGGGATGACCTAAGGGACCATTTTCGAACGTTTCCTTGGCGGGACGTTTGTTTTTCCTCTGATGATCCATCCATCTGTGCAACAGAAATATCGGAGGTTATCCTTACTGGCATGGAAGCCTTCATCCCTTTCTCAAAAAAGTGCCCTTCTAACGGCAAGCCTTGGTTTACCAAAAATTGCGAAAGAGCTGTTAAATCAAAAAACTATTTCTACCGACAATGGCGTAAAAATCCTACCGCCGAAAATCGTACCATCTTTGTTAACGCTCGAAACCAATGCAAACAAACGATAAACCAAAGCAAAGAAGCACACAACCAGAGGATCAAAGACAGACTTCTTGAATGTCCTAACGGCTCAAGATCATTTTGGTCGGTAGCTAAGGCCGTCAGTCAGAACTTTACCAAGTCAACCATTCCACCTCTAACACGTTCTGATGGCACCATTGCGACCAAAGCACAGGAGAAAGCAAACCTACTGGCGGAACTATTCTCTTCACATTCAACGGTAAATTTTCAGGGAAGTACTCCACCGAACATTCCCCCTGTAGAATCGAGAATGCCTGAGATTGTTTTTCGCCACCGCCATGTTAAACGAATCTTGAGGAGTTTTGACACTAAAAAGGCTTCTGGTCCTGACGATATTTCAATCATTGTCATTAAGTCATGCGCTGACGAACTGACACCGGTATTTTGTAGGCTTTTTAACTTGTCCTACAAAAAAGGAATATTTCCTTCATGCTGGAAAACTGCGCGAGTCCAGCTCATACCCAAAAAAGGCAAGAAGACCTTGCCAAACAACTATCGTCCAGTCGCATTGCTTTCGGTTATATCCAAAGTTACGGAGAAGGCAATCAACGAAAAATTATTAAAATACCTGGAAGGCTTCAACATTATTAGTGACCGCCAGTATGGATTCCGTAAGTCTAGATCAACAGGAGACCTTCCCGCTTATGTTACTCATGTTTGGAACAACGCAATAGAACATCATGGAGAGTCCCGGGCGGTAGCACTGGACATTTCCAAGGCTTTTGACCGAGTATGGCATGAGGGGCTCCTAACTAAAGTGAGAGCATACGGAATGCCGGTTCAATTTTGTTCATGGCTGTCGAGCTTTCTTAAAGACCGTTCTCTGCGAGTGGCGATGGACGGATTTCTTTCAGACACATTTAACATCAACGCCGGAGTCCCTCAATGTTCTATATTGTCGCCCACCCTTTTCTTACTCTACATTAACGATCTTTTGGAAAAAAACTAAAAATCCTATATATAGCTTCGCTGATGACAGCACACTTGTTTCATCTTTTACTTTGGATGCTCGGACATCGGCTGCTAATGCACATCTCTATAGGCAGCAAGAGGTCTCACATCTCAACAAAGACCTGGAAGAAATTCTGTCTTGGGGTGACAGTAACCAAGTAGAATTTAACGCTAAAAAGACCCGGCGGCAGTTTTTTTCTAAAAAAGTTAATGTTGAAGAACCGGATATAGTTATGGCGGGACACTCGATTCCCTTGGCTTCATCAATTCGTTTATTGGGCGTTAATTTGGATAGTCATATGTCTTGGCATAGCCACGTTGCGGCCATTGCTAGGGCAGCCTCGCAGAAACTTGCAGTACTTTTCCGAACAAAGAACCACGATACACCCCAACAACTTTTGATGCTCTATAAAGCCCAAATTCGAACATCGCTGGAGTACTGTTCGCATATTTGGGGTTCTGCTCCTAAACATTCCCTGAGATTGCTAGATTCCATTCAAAGAAGAGCCATTCGCTTGATCGGTGACCATAGTCTGACAAACAACCTGGAAAGCCTTGAACATCGAAGGCAGGTTGGCGACTTGAGTCTATTTTACAAATATTTTCATGGCAAGTGTTCAACTGAGGTTGCCCGCTTGATACCACCCAGAGCGGTGCATGGTAGTAATACACGACGAGCCACTGCAGCCCACCAGTACGTGGTTCAGCTTAGTGTCCCTCGAACGACACTGTTTCAAAATTCTTTCATCTGGAGAACGTCATCACTCTGGAACGACCTCCCTGAGATCGTGTTCCCCAACGACTATAATCTTCAAAGATTCAAGACCAACGTGAATCGTTTCCTGCGCACACGCACCGCTCCCAGAACGCCATAAAGGATTTATCCTGCAGTGCTGTGCCTTGTCATAAAAAAAAAATAAAATCTGCTCCACTAACATGGGATCTTTAAGTTGACATTAAAAATTTCGACGATTAAATCTACTCGTCTAACATGCGTATCAATGCATTATTTAACGATGGGATGATGATAAAAGGTTTGTTTATCCTTTTTTTTTTTTTGAAGTATTTATTTGATTGCTAGATCTATTGTTTTGTGGTTTTTCCTAATTTGTTGACTTACTTGTATAAAAACGACGGTGAAACCAGAAAATTTGTATTCTGTTAAACTTTACATACACACAGACACCAGATGTTTATATTAATTTACACCGTTTACTAGAAAATAAGCAGAAAAAGGACTCGGCTCAGGATAATACATTCGCACGAAATTGCACACTATGTACACCTTAGTTAAGCACACTGTGTACACCTTAGTTAAGCTGGGATACTACAATGAAATTGGTGTTTTTAACTAATTTGACAAATGCATACAGACAAAAAGTTGTATATTTTAGGACCTAAGTAAGCTATTGATTTTAAACCTAATGTTGTCTTCTTGAGTCTATTTCTAGTATTTAATTTGTGGGTCATTGATTTTTAATGAATGAATGAATTAATGAAACTGCTTTATGGCCCAAGATGTATACCAATAGATAAATCTTATTGACAAAGCATGATAACTTATACAACTGAGTTACGACTCTTAGGAGTAAGACATCAACAATGAATACATAGTAGGATAAGGCACAATCAAGAGTTTATCACAAGTCTTAACTTCATAACTGAAGTGCAGTTACTATTACATACTATTTATGTTTAACCTTTACAGACATAAAAAATGTTGAGCTAAAAATGGTAACAAAAGTACCAACATAAAAGTTGCGATAAACTACAATTTAGAAATATCAAACGTTAATCTTATCCATATTTAGAAATCCCAAAAAGTAAGATTATATATTACTTTGTTGAAAAAATTCGTCTATATTGTAAAATGCTCTTGACAATAACTTAGCCTTTAATTTCTTACGAGACGGCTTAAGGTTTTGGCTATTTCTTATCTCCAAACTCAGGTGGTTATATATCTTTACGCCAATATAAATGAAGGAGTCCCTAATGAGGCTCAGGCGAGGAATTGGTAGAGGTATATTGCCTGTCTGTCTTGTAAAATGAATCTGCTGGTGATTAGGAAAATGAGTTTTGTTTTTATGGATAAGGTATGCAGTTTCTAAGGTAAATAAGCATGAAAGGGTTATTATATTATTGGATATGAAAAGTGGCTTGCAATGAGCTCTACGATGTGCATTGCATAAGTACAGTGACGGAAATACAATTTCGTACACTGAGGTTAACATTTTATGCAATTTTTGAATATTTTGGTAAACTGGGCTTTTTACAATTATCTCACCTCTATGCCTTGCGTTTCCTATTTCAGTAATGATAGAAAAGAGGCTATATATAATATTATTTATTCGAAGAAAATATTCCTAGATAGTTGAGCAAGTTGGGAAACCAAGAAGCACTATACAAAGCCTCGGAACTAAATGCGAAAATACAGGATCATTGGATAGAAGGGCTGGAAGTGGCAGAAGAAAAATTTCAAACGAAAATCAAGATAATAATATAAAATACATGACTTCAAAATTAAATATAAAACAGATTATTATTCAAATATTAAAAAAAAGAAAAACATTGGTTTAATATTTTAAAGCGGCGCCATTTTTTTCCACTAATAAGTTTAAACGTCTGGGCATTGATGCCACCAGCATTTGGGCGTGATGAAAATTGTAGGTATTCCAGGTTTCTTCAATTTTATTCCACAAATTATCACTGTTTTGAGGATGGAAATTATTGTTCTTGTTAATTTCTTTCACGATATATCCCCAAACGTTTTCGATTGGATTGATATCAGGGCTTCTTGACGGCCAAGGTAACAATGAAATGTTATTTTCCGTATCCAGTCCGAAACTCTCCTTGCTGTATGGACGGGGCAGTTGTCATGCTGGTATATAAAATTTTCTTGTTGAAATATATTGTTTACCGATGGCAACATAACATTTTGAAAGATGTGTATATAAGCTTGAGTATTAAATCTTCCTCGAATTCGGTGGCATATCCCTAGCCCTCTGGAAGTCATATACCCCCATACATTAACTGAAAATCTTCCACTTGTTTTAACATGTTGGGTATATCTCTCTTCGTACCGTGTATTTGGCGGCCTATACACTCGTAATCTGCCCGTTATAATAAGACTGATAAGTCTTCTCGTCGGTAAATACTACCTTTTCCCAAAAATCTATACCTTGCGGTAAATATTCCAGCGCAAACCCCATTCTTTGCTCTTTATTCATATCGGTCAGAAACGGTTTTTTAGCAGCTAATTACCTTATTTCTCAATTCCGAATTTTTCCTTATACGATTTCTCGCCGTTCTTACTGTCCCAGGAAAATTAGTTTGGTTGTGTGCTTCTACAGTAAATTGAAGCAGTCGTTAATATTTGTGATTTTATAAAATATTTTGAGATCATCTGCATAAAAGGAAATTGCAATTTTTAAGTCAAGCCGTAAGATCGTTTATGAACATAAGAAATAGAAATGGACCCAAATATGACCCTTGAGGGACTCCGGAGGTTACGGTAATGTCTCTTGACAGGACGCCATTAATTTTAACAAATTGTATACGATCACACAGGTAACTCGAAAACCAAGATAGCAAAGGATCTGTAATGCTGAAAGTCTTTAACTTCTCAATAAGGATGTGGTGGCCCACCCTGTCGAAGGCTTTTTTAAAATCAAAATAAATTGAATCAACGTGGGCACCAGAATCCACGGCAGAGCTTAAATATTGAGAATAAATGCATAGATTAGTTTGGCAAGAACGACCAGGAAGAAAGCCATGTTGGCGTTTAGAGATAGTACAGTGAAAGCCCAAAAGGAGCTTATCAACAACTATCGACTCAAGAACCTTTGCCATGCAATCTAGTCCGGATATCGGTCGGTAATTGCACACATCACTTCTGTCCCCGCCCTTACGGATTGGGGTAATGTAAGCCGATTTCCAGATATTGGGAAATTTACCTGAATTTAGAGAAAGTTGGAAAAGGTAGCAAAGCAAAAAGGCCAAAGTTGGACCACAATTTCTTATAAACACAGGATTAATTTCATCTGGCCCTGCTCCCCTTGTTTCATCGAGGTCGGCTAGCTTCTGAAAAACAATGGTACTATCAATATCAATGTTGGAAATGTTTACATCGTTGGTGGATAAACAACGTGTGTTCTTATTGAGAGAGATGTTGGATTAGATGTTATGAACACGGAACGACAAAAATCCGCGAATAAATCGGCAATAAGATTTGGGTCATCAGTCGCACACGCACCGCTCCCAGAGCGCCATAAAGGATTTATCCTGCAGTGCTGTGCCTTGTCATAAAAAAAAAATAAAATCTGCTCCACTAACATGGGATCTTTAAGCTGACATTAAAAATTTCGACGATTAAATCTACTCGTCTAAAATGCGTATCAATGCATTATTTAACGATGGGATGATGATAAAAGGTTTGTTTATCCTTTTTTTTTTTGAAGTATTTATTTGATTGCTAGATCTATTGTTTTGTGGTTTTTCCTAATTTGTTGACTTACTTGTATAAAAACGACGGTTAAACCAGAAAATTTGTATTCTGTTAAACTTTACATACACACAGACACCAGATTTTTATATTAATTTACACCGTTTACTAGAAAATAAGCAGAAAAAGGACTCGGCTCAGGATAATACATTCGCACGAAATTGCACACTATGTACACCTTAGTTAAGCACACTGTGTACACCTTAGTTAAGCTGGGATACTACAATGAAATTGGTGTTTTTAACTAATTTGACAAATGCATACAGACAAAAAGTTGTATATTTTAGGACCTAAGTAAGCTATTGATTTTAAACCTAATGTTGTCTTCTTGAGTCTATTTCTAGTATTTAATTTGTGGGTTATTGATTTTTAATGAATGAATGAATTAATGAAACTGCTTTATGGCCCAAGATGTATACCAATAGATAAATCTTATTGACAAAGCATGATAACTTATACAACTGAGTTACGACTCTTAGGAGTAAGACATCAACAATGAATACATAGTAGGATAAGGCACAATCAAGAGTTTATCACATGTCTTAGAAGTGCAGTTACTATTACATACTATTTATGTTTAACCTTTACAGACATAAAAAATGTTGAGCTAAAAATGGTAACAAAAGTACCAACATAAAAGTTGCGATAAACTACAATTTAGAATATCAAACGTTAATCTAATAAAAACCATATTTAGAAATCCCAAAAAGTAAGATTATATATTACTTTGTTGAAAAAATTCGTCTATATTGTAAAATGCTCTTGACAATAACTTAGCCTTTAATTTCTTACGAGACGGCTTAAGGTTTTGGCTATTTCTTATCTCCAAACTCAGGTGGTTATATATCTTTACGCCAATATAAATGAAGGAGTCCCTAATGAGGCTCAGGCGAGGAATTGGTAGAGGTATATTGCCTGTCTGTCTTGTAAAATGAATCTGCTGGTGATTAGGAAAATGAGTTTTGTTTTTATGGATAAGGTATGCAGTTTCTAAGGTAAATAAGCATGAAAGGGTTATTATATTATTGGATATGAAAAGTGGCTTGCAATGAGCTCTACGATGTGCATTGCATAAGTACAGTGACGGAAATACAATTTCGTACACTGAAGTTAACATTTTATGCAATTTTTGAATCTTTTGGTAAACTGGGCTTTTTACAATTATCTCACCTCTATACCTTGCGTTTCCTATTTCAGTAATGATAGAAAAGAGGCTATTATAATATTATTTATTCGAAAAAAATATTCCTAGATAGTTGAGCAAGTTGGGAAACCAAGAAGCACTATACAAAGCCTCGGAACTAAATGCGAAAATACAGGATCATTGGATAGAAGGGCTGGAAGTGGCAGAAGAAAAATTTCAAACGAAAATCAAGATAATAATATAAAATACATGACTTCAAAATTAAATATAAAACAGATTATTATTCAAATATTAAAAAAAAGAAAAACATTGGTTTAATATTTTAAAGCGGCGCCATTTTTTTCCACTAATAAGTTTAAACGTCTGGGCATTGATGCCACCAGCATTTGGGCGTGATGAAAATTGTAGGTATTCCAGGTTTCTTCAATTTTATTCCACAAATTATCACTGTTTTGAGGATGGAAATTATTGTTCTTGTTAATTTCTTTCACGATATATCCCCAAACGTTTTCGATTGGATTGATATCAGGGCTTCTTGACGGCCAAGGTAACAATGAAATGTTATTTTCCGTATCCAGTCCGAAACTCTCCTTGCTGTATGGACGGGGCAGTTGTCATGCTGGTATATAAAATTTTCTTGTTGAAATATATTGTTTACCGATGGCAACATAACATTTTGAAGGATGTGTATATAAGCTTGAGTATTAAATCTTCCTCGAATTCGGTGGCATATTCCTAGCCCTCTGGAAGTCATATACCCCCATACATTAACTGAAAATTTTCCACTTGTTTTAACATGTTGGGTATATATCTCTTCGTACCGTGGATTTGGCGGCCTATACACTCGTAATCTGCCCGTTATAATAAGACTGATAAGTCTTCTCGTCGGTAAATACTACCTTTTCCCAAAAATCTATACCTTGCGGTAAATATTCCAGCGCAAACCCCATTCTTTGCTCTTTATTCATATCGGTCAGAAACGGTTTTTTAGCTAATTACCTTATTTCTCAATTCCGAATTTTTCCTTATACGATTTCTCGCCGTTTTTACTGTCCCAGGAAAATTAGTTTGGTTTTGTGCTTCTACAGCCGTCTGAAATGGATTGTTTAGCAAAAAATCTATTAGATCATTATCTTGGCTTTATATAGTGCTTCTTGGTTTCCCAAATTGCTCAGCTATTCTTCGTAGAGAAACACCGTCTTCGAATAAAGTAATTAATCTCGCCTTCTCGAGTTGATTCATGTTCACAAAATTTGTTAAAATGAAATAATATAATTCTTCTGATGACACCGATAACAATTTGTCAAAAAGTGAAGTGCATTTCCAGGTGATCTAGGTATACAAAAGCCGACATCACATCAGGAAAAAATAAGTGTACGAAATTTTATTTCCGCTACCGTACCTTATGGCTCTTTTCTGGAGGATGAAGACAGACTGGAAAAGATACTGTAAACAGGCACCCCAAAATGGAAGGGCATATCTGAGGTGTGACTCAACATTTGCAAAATATATGCTGCGAGGTAATGCGTAGCAGCCAGAGGCCAATTTTTTATTTAGTTTTAAAATACGTTGCCGAAACCTTAAGTTGTCGTCCAAAATTAACCTAAGAAATCTAGAGTTGTCAACAGAAGTGATAGAGCGATTACCTAACTCGATGTTATTTAAAGTACAGTTAAACCCAATCATGTGAGTCTTCGAAATATTCAGACAGAGACGATTTGAATCACACCATTCTTTAATATTAGAGAGGTCGGACGATATATCAGTCAAGAGTTGGTCTTCATTTGGCTTCCCTCATGCCACAGCCGCATCATCTGCGAAAGCCAGATATGTCAAGCTCAAGATCATTGATATAGATCAGAAATAAAGTTGTACCCATGACTGAACCCTGAGGCAGGCCGCATGAGATATGTTGTTTACTGGATGACACCCCGTTCAAAGAAACAAACTGATCGTGTTCCGAGAGAAAAGATTGAATCTATTCGACATAAATTGTATTGTAAATACTAGCAGTTGTATAGAGGGTGAGGATTTTAAAGTATTACAGTGCAAAATCCGAAAAACGGCGGGAAAAATTTCATTTAAATTTTAGGATGCCAATAATAGGGAGGTTAGAGGGCCAAAAAAATATTTTTGACATTTACCCCCATTCCAGATTTTATCTGGCTGATGACAAATTTAATATGTCAAATGGAAAGGTGTTTATTGTCTTCAATAATTCGATTCTCCGTCAACAACCACGTAAGTAAGCAGAAAATTGTTACATTTGATCTACTGGTTGCTTAGTTACGAATTTTTAACAAGAAAAATTATAACACTTAAAACTATGATACTGCCTTACATTTAACGACGATCGTGCTTTAACGTCGATTAACATTTAAGAAGTTACTAAATTACGTGTTGTGGAATACGATCTTTAATGTTTTCTGGTGTGGTCGGTGGTATAGCCTTAACTTTATTTTTTATAAAACCACACAAGAAAAAATCCAATGGGGTTAAATCCGGTGACCTTGCAGGCCAGTTCACAGGGCCACCACGACCAATCTATTTGTTTCAAAACATTTCATTTAGTATATCTTGAGCTGGTCGCGCAAAGTGTGGCGGGGCACCATCTGGCTAAAACCATAGATCTTGCTAATTTACATTGATCAGTTTTTTCTACAGCTTTGGCTCGAAGATTGAAAGCTGTTCATGGTACCGTAGTTCTATCTGATATCGTCCGCCGAAGGTTGAATGAACAAAATCTTATGTACCTGCTACAGGTCTCGATTGAATGCAGGTTATCAAAGGCAGCGCTTGGAATTTTCTCGAAATCATGCAGGGATACGGCCGACTGGCGTAACGTTCTTTTTACAGACGAGTCTCGTTTCACGAGGTATTCACCTGGTGGTCGCAAAAGGGTGTGGGGAAGGTCTGGAGAACGCTATGCGCAAAGTTGTTTCTCTCCTATAGTGCAATTTGGTAGTGCTTGGTGTACTTTAGGGAGTGACATGTATAGTTCCCTCTATAATTCAAGATAATGCTCGGCCGCACATAGCCAGAATGACTAGGCAATACCTCAACGATGTGGGTATTCAAGTACTAGATGGGTCGCCAAAGAGTCCGGATCTCAACCCCATATAGCATATGTGGGATAAATTAGGGAAAAGGCTCACTCTATATATCATCTTATGAACTACGGCAATATGTGTTTTACACTAGGCGCTAGGGGGCGCTGTCTTACAACTTCACAAACATTGCGCGTTTTTCCATAATTGTAAATATAATAGTACCTATATTCAATTTTACCTCATTACAAGGATGATTAAAAGTCTAAGAAGTCAGCGAAAACCGCAAGTTAATATCTATTTTCAATCCGGAGATATCAACAACAATAATCATAATTACGGAACATTATGATTTTATTTTCAAGTTGCCATTGTAACGCCTATTTTTCAAGCAAATATATCGTTACGAAAATAATTCTGTGGCGCCCTAAATGTTCAAATTGTCGCCCATCGTTCTGTTACACGACTCCAATCTCTCCCTGGTTGATAATACTGCAGTTTCCACCTCTGCCATAGGGATACGGCGGCTGCTGTCCATTATCCTTTCTATCATGTTTTCCCTTGTGATGGGTCTGGTAACATAAACAAGATCCTTCAATCTCCCCCATAGATAAAAATCTAGGCATGTTAAGTCAGGTGATCTAAAATAGAAATTACCACTTTCATTAACAGTATCACAATATATCCTATAATATTACCTGGCAGGCCACGGAAATATACTCCCTCTTCCTATCCACCTTGCAGGAAATGTGTCGTCAAGAAATTGACGAACGTTTGCCGCAAAATGTGCAGGACATCCATCGTGTTGGAAAACCATAGTTCTGCGAATATCCAAGGGCACATCTTCGAGAAGAATTGGGAGTTCGTAATTTAAAAAATGTAAATATCTTTGCCCAGTAAGCGAATCATTAAATACAAACGGTCCAATTATTCTGCCACCCAAAATGCCGCACCAGACATTGACACTCCATCTTCCTTGATGCTGCACCTCCCGCATCCAATAATGCATATTATGGCGGTTTACTCCTCCATTACTATAGACAGTAGCTTCATCGTCCAACAAATTCTGGAGAGGAGATTTCTATCTTCCAATATCACATTGAGCAACCAATAGCAATGATCCAATCTTCTATCATAATCTTGCGGGGTCAAAGCCTGGTGGAGCACAATATGGTAGGGATGTAGCCTAAAGAAAAACAAAATACTTATTACATTGACTTGAAAACTATTAAGAGAAATATTGGCATTATTTTAAACTATTTAAGAGTTATAACATATAGATATAATTACTTACCTTTCTTCTAATAAAATCCTATGCACAGTAGAGCGAGTAACGCCCAAGTCTCTAACAATTAATCTAATACTAATTTGTGGATTAAATTCCACATATGCCAAAACATTTACAATGTTTTCCTCGGTTCGACCTCGGCGGCGTCTGCGATATACAGGGCGACGAATACTTCCAGTAGTACGAAAACGGCTAGCTAAACGATTAAACATTCTACTGTCGTATCTGCGCCTTTGAGGGTATCGTACTGCGTAAACCCGTTCAGCAATTGGTGCATTTCCCAAACATTTAAAATACACCGCAATGATGTCAACCGCTTCTTCAAGTAACAGAGGCATTTTGAAAATCAAATACGATACAACACTGTTGGCACGACAAAAATTTTGACGTAATAATGAAAGGTGACACGCGTGCACAGTTTCAATTCATGTTTTGTTTTTCCAAGGGCTATTTGACTCCTAAAAAAACCTTTACAATGGTAACTTGAAAATAAAATCATAATGCTCCGTAATTATGATTATTGTTGTTGATATCTCCGGATTGAAAATAGATATTAACTTGCGGTTTTCGCTGACTTCTTAGACTTTTAATCATCCTTGTAATCAGGTAAAATTGAATATACTATTATATTTACAATTATGGAAAAAACGCGCAATGTTTGTGAAGTTGTAAGACAGCGCCCCCTAGCGCCTAGTGTAAAACACGTATTGCCGTAGTTCATAAGATGATATAGAGTGAGAAAAGCCCTTTTTAACAAAACTAAGTTTACTAAGTTATGTTAAGCCAGACCGGAGTTATCAGCATTTATTACAAATAATGTTCAACCTTCCCCCACCACTTTATAAAAGTGACGAACACGTTATATAGGTGAATTTTATTAATAAATCTTCGAAATATACAAAAATGTTATTTTCGGGATACCTTAACTAGGCGACTTTTGAGGAAACTTCGTGATTCATATTTACCGTTACTGTTGCGCCCTCTAGCGCTAGTCTGAGAAACTTGAAAATAATTTCCAGCAATTTCTCATGACCACTTTACCTAATATATTTTTTTTTCGCAAGCCATACGACTAACACTTTCTGAGATACGGCCGACAGACATTCTTAGTGGTACACCCGGTACGGTGTCACTCGTTCTAGCAGATTTGGGAAATTATTGGAAACACGATTTCATAAAAAGTTATCGGTGATTTGATATTATCCCAGTAAAACTTGCAGCAGTAAATTCAAAATAATGTCACTGTACTGCTTATATCACAAATTATCGTTTTTGTTATCTGAGGAAATTCGGGTTAGTTCAGGTAAGTTAGTAGGGGAAGCAGGCACTTTTTATAGAAAAATGTAAATGTTTAAAAGCTCTGGAGAAGAAGTACTGATTTCGTTACTTGGGATCCTCCTTGGCTTTGAGTCAGGCATCAGCCTTTAACTCCCTTTCTTTATTCGGTGGCTTTAATCGGCCGAACTTCGTATTAACAATTTGGGTTGGGCAAAGCCTTAGTTAGTTGGGAGTACTGATTTCGTAGTATTACAGTGGTCCAGTTAAAAAAAATAGTAGTTCTGTCCCCCACATTTGTCAATTGTCCTGCATAAATTAAAATAATTTCGGGCTCAGTATACCTTTTTATAATCTCCCGAAGTTTTTCTGTATCTCGTCTTGAGTTCGAGATATCACCCAACCACGCACTTAATGAACGCTTTTGACATAATCTGGGTTTGATACGATTTTCTAAATATTTGGTCGTTTGGTTATTGTCAAGAGCCCAGTTTAATAATCAACCAAAAGAACCAACACAAAGTCCCGGTCTCAAATAATTTAATATTTAAAAAATATTCGGTTACATGTTTCGCCTTTAAGGCATCATCAGACCTAAAAAGATGTCAATTAACACGTATATAAGTGAGCGAATCTCACTAGTAAACCTACCTGATACACCAAAAAACAGTTTAATAATTTGTGAAATAATTTTAATGGAGGGATTTGATGGAATGTTGTATGATGATGAGATGCTATTTTGTTTCCATTAATACATTTTGATAGGTATACCTTTATAATGTATCTATTATTTACATACTCGTATAATGTTAATTTCGTCTAGGTCAAATTAATTACTCACGTAATAGACAGTAGCGTAGGGAGGACGGTCCTTGAGGCGACAAAAGTTTCAATAGAATTATTAAACACATGCTTAACTGGATAGCTACACATTACCAAACTGGCAAACTGTTTAATATCGTGGAAGCAAACATTATTATTATCAAAGTGTGCTTTGCGTCTAAGGCCGTACTGCTTAGCGGTAGAGCTTAATACCTGTTAGGTTGGGTGTCAGTAAATTCCAACATTATCAATCAGTCAGCTATTCCGTTATCTTTAACAGTCGTTGTAAATAATTTAATTCATCGCTAATTTATCCAATTTCTTGAATAATTCACGCAGTGGGTTTTATGGAACATCACAAGAAATTCATGGTTGAAGCGTATTTTCGAAACAGGGTTGCGATTGATTCCACAGCATACTTTGATGACTTTTTTCAAAACTTCCATTATATGGACAAGTTTTATTGTCATATATATATAATATATATATACTTATGCCAGTTGAATTTGGTAAATTATTTTTTGAGTAAAATTAGAGCTGTCGTAATTCCTCTTAAAAAGTGATTCAATTACTATTGCCAGTTACTGACAGTATGATAAAAATATTTTAATTACCAATTACCCACTAAAAGTAATTGATCCCATAATCAATTACCACATTCGACTTACTAAGTTTAATTCAATCAGTTTTATAAATAATTCAATTACTTTCTAGTAATTGAACTACCCTAAAAGTAATTGATTCCTTGATCAATTACGGAATTCGAATTACTGAGTTCAATTGAATTACTTTTATAAATAATTCAATTACTTTCTAGTAATTGAACTACCCTACAAGTAATTGAATTACTCTATAAATTAGGCACTTTCTGCTATAGTTTGTTGCCTAATGCGAGGGAGTAATAAATCATTATTGAACTATAAAACCCAGTGGTCTTCGCCGTATTTCATAGGTGTACTACAACTATTATTATTGTACCTATGATTATTGTCGGGGGTCCCGAGATCGGGTAGGTAGAGGCACAGGTAGTTACCTACCTGTGCCTCACTATTTCAAAAATTTGAAATGTTTAGTTACTTTCCGGCAGTTGTTGGAAAACTTCGTTCTTAAAGATAGCTAGTGCTTCTGAATTTGTTTCTGAGAAACGGATTAGTAAAACTGCGCTTTCTAAAAATGAGAAAATTATTATTCTGAATGTGTTCAACGCTCTTGGCCACCAAAATTCAACATTCGGAGTTGCAAGAATAGTTGACATGTGTTCGAATATGACTGGAGGCGGACAGTCAACAATATACCGACTTGTGCACGAGGATAAACGCGGCCCCATCAGGTCATCAGTCAGAAGTACAGGAAGAAAATAAATTGTAAACACAAAAAATTCAAAATCTTCCTAGTAGAATCCAAATATGCAATCATATGCAGGGTGTTCCATTTAAAAAAAGTAAGTTGATCATGATCTCTATGGCAACCAAACCAGAAACGACAGAAAAAATGTATGCAGGTAGAAATGTGGGGAATAATTTACTGAACAACTTTCATAAAGGTCACTTTGTCGTATACGAGGTTATTCAAAAGTTACAGGCATTATGCGCGACTTTTTTGCCACTCTGTATATTATATTCTGAAGATCCAAATAATCTGAGTATGCTTGCAATGCTTCTTCAAGAGATATCCCTCTATAAATAAAATAAAATTTTACACTAGTTCAACTAGCTACCTAGCGAACATCAAAAAACGTCTAAATTTCAAATGCATTCATAACAGAACACCTTTCTTGATATACTTTACTTGTGGTATTGATTTGACATAGATCAGCTATGAGTTCAATCTTAAGTAGGGTTTACATACCTATATTGCCGTATGGCAACGTTAGTATTTTAAGGGTTAATTTAATTCAATTACCGACAGCTCTGGGTAAAATTTAGCTAAATATTAATTTCATCCAATTCTGCTTCTTATAATTCATTATTAATTTGTTTGTCGTCCGGATATTACCATATGCCATTTAACAGCAAACAAATAATAAAAAAATATTCGATTGTTGTAGGCACAACGATGTGTAATTAGGATAATGTCTAGTTGTTAGTAGCCAACCGACCTGATAAAACATAAATATTAAAATTCTGCACGTTAGGAAACATGTTACTTCCGCATTTCAAATTCGTTAATTCATCAATGGACAATATCCTGGCCCCTTGTTCTCAAGAGACCCAGGTTGTTTCGCCTGGGGCACGGACTCGAGAGGTTCATGGTCGATGTTGGCCGTCGCCGAAGAGAATGCAACACAGTAGGATGATAAGAGTCAGTTTCCTAGCCAACCTAACGCGTCGTTCGACTTTACCGCCTGCCTTTGGCTTTTAGTTTCGTTGGATCGCTGGCTGGCCGTGGCCAGTCGAACTGAAGTAACGTGCGTGCTGGTTTCATTCAAACTATTGAAGTTTTCGTGTATCAATCGAATATAATATCGTGCTAGAGTTTTCGTGTTTTTTAACGATTTGTCGCGTTTCTAGGCGGTTTTGTGTTGGTGCACTTTATTTAAATTTAAATTGGTGTTGGTTTTGGGTGATTTTTTTTTGGTGTCCCTGCAGAAGTTGTTGTAAAAGAAGCCAGTGAAGAGCCAGCTGGTATATTCTTCATAAAGGTTTCATACTTCAGGATTTATCATTTGGGAAGAATGTAAGTAGGTAGAAGGTGCCTATTTAATAATGACGCACCTATTTACTTATAGGATCCATACGAAATTTAGTCAAGGAATTTTAATAGATTCAGAGAGAATCACAAAAACAGTTGACTATACGCAAATAGTAATAGGTATTATTAATTGCAATAATACCTGATAATAACTATATAATTACAACCACACAATACTATGATTATTAAGTAATTTTTAAATTCAATTGTATTGTTTTTTAACTGACCGCAGAAATATATATATAAATTATACAGAGTAGTTCCAATTGCGTAGTTTATTATAAGTGTACTTAAAAAAATACTAAATTTATAATGTTGTAAGTAAACTACTTGTTGCCAGGGTTACTGTTACAAATACCGTGTTTATACTGGTAGTTTTTTTGTTTGGGTAGGTAATTCTTTTTACACTTGTTCAAAAAATAAAATAGAACAATTAAAGATTATTACCTGTAGTACATAATAGTTTGGGGGTGGTGGCAATATGGGTATGAAAACAACAACATGAAATGAAGTTTGTAAGAAAACGAGCCGTTCAAAATAGGTTTTGGGCTTGGAGACCGCTGCTTTTTTTTTTAATAAATGAATTTCAAAATTGTAAAAATAATTATTAGGTATAAACTTGCAAAGAAGAAGCTCTATTAAGTTATTTGTTCGTACTTCTTTTTATTTTTAATTTGTTCGTTTTTATACCTAGATCTACAGAAGTGTGCGTTGCTGATTGTTAGAAGCATACATTTGCGTAACTAAAACTTCATTGACGGATATAAGGATTATTTGCTTTTTTTTTTCGAAAATGAATGCAAGTTTGGCATGAATTAAGCTAATTTAATCTTGCTCACCGATTTATTGTACCTGCAGTGTAAGCTAAAAAAGTATTAAAGGAAATTAAATTGATTTCCAGAATAATTTGTATGGTACGCTACTGTCGTTTTTCGAAAATAAGTTTTTGTTTTTTCGTCGATAGTTATTTCTTAAAAGGAAAAGTCTATAGTTTTTCTGATAGGGCAAACCGTTTTCAAGTATCTATACTATATAATTGCAATACAAAGTTACAAACCTTTTCTAAAATAATAAGTTAACATTAAGTATTGTTAATCAAAATAATCTAATCAAAAATGGTACTCTTTGTTACATTTTTAGAATCACCAGGTATATCAAAATTATGTTTTTCTAAGATAATTGGCAACACTGCCACTTTGGAAAATGTGTTTTCTGATTTTTTTTAGTTAAGTATACTATTTTATAATATTTCGCTTTTGTTCTCTTTAAATAAACTACTTGCATATGGCCTATGTCAGAGTTAAACAAAAATAACCCTGTATTAAGAATGAGTACATCTGACTTCTGCAACCAATATTCTCATATTTTTTACATAATAATATGAACGAAGCAGCCTGCGAAATTGCAGAATCGAAACTCATGATACAAATGTGAGATAAATGCACTTTTTATATTTTTAAAAAATCACCTCTTTCAGAATGTCTGATAATTTCTTTTTGCCGGTTATCAATGTTGTGTCCTCGGCATGTTTTAAAATGTCCTTAGAAGAGTCTATCAATATACTTGAATCCTCGGTTAAATCATTTACAAAAATAATAAACATCAGTGGCGGCTTTTCAGGGGAGTGTCAAACAGACAACAGACCAGTATAATATTATTATTTATCTAGATTAATATGAATTTTTAATGACTCGCTAAGTGCGTACCACTTTTTAAATCGCCTTTGTAAGCCCGGACCTCATACTTCCATACTACGCCGAGCCTCCTTAAAATACATTGTTTTCCTTTTCAAGTAACCCAGCCTGGGGTAGGCAGGCACACCCTGCCCCAATTCAACGAACTGCTTTAGGACAGGCAACCAAGCATACATATATATAATAATATACTTAAAAACTTCACACATCGTCAGAAACGGCAAAAGTAGATTTGCCACTAAATTTAAGGTTTGCTCAAGCTCGAACAAAAACCGTATCAGTACAGTGCCCCGAACGGTCGCACAACTAATTTACCACTGCAACAGTCGATTGCCATGTTCCTAGTTTAATTGACAGGCTGGAAATGATCCTTCGGACATAGAATACCGAGTTGGAACAAACCTTTAAAGAAAGTAAGGTTAGTAGTTAGTTATTGTTATTATCCGTTGTTTGTTATTGTTCTTGAAAGAAAATAACTGAGTTAGTGTAAAATAAGTCAGAGTGAGTGTGATCTGCTGAAAAACAAAACTTTCGGTTTGGTTTATAGGTTTGTTTAGGATTAGGACCTCAGGTAAGTGTTTTAAAATTTAAAATATCTTTTTTGGACGCACGCATCACGCAATGTCATACAAAGCCAAGTTCAAACTGAGGTAAAAAAGGATCCTAATGATCCTATAACCCTGAACAATCGTTGTGTCTGCTCGCACAATAACAATGTTATGTTAATTGGCCATAACATTCATTTTATTTTTAAATCGATCAAAAAGAAAAAAACTTAAAATCCGTCGTGCGGCTGTACGATAAGAACTTCATTTATTTGGTAAACAAAAAGTATTTTTATATGATAAGTACGTATTTGTTGGAAAATCTGTTGTCCATGCTATCAATAATTTTTTTAACGAAGAAAGAGGGATGTTCGCAGACGAGCAATGCCACAGTTTCAGCTCTTGAATTAACTATCAAGAAGATGGTATTTTAACCTCTACGATTCAAAGAACCCTTCATGGTAGAAATCTACGTGCTAGAACACCTCTAGAGTATGGTTTTAGAAAGAATTTGTCGACAGCGAGCGCAATCGGTGATTTAACTGGATGTCTTATGTTGGGACTCGAGGACAGCTGTAATAGTTTCGCAACGATGTTCGACCTTAGTAAAGCGTTTGACTCAGTTTCTCACGGTTTACTTCCCAATAAGTTCTAAATGTATAAGATTAATCAGAACCGCTTAGAATTAATAAGAATCTACTTGTCAGACCTCCAACAATATATATGTACACAGTTAGAAATGCAAGGCTGATCCGCTAACTTTTGTAAATTGGGAAAAATGCATTATTTTATTTAGGTAAGTATAACATTAGGTATAACAATTTATTGTAAAACACTGTTTGGGGGATTTGTAAATTATTGTCATGTTCACCCACAATCTGTGTTAAATGAGCGAGGCTTTTCGTATCTAAAGTTCTAACGTGCTTTAGAATCTAGAGCTTATTAAAATATCATATAACTTTATATTTATTTTATTAGAAGTTATGTTATCTAAAGAAGTAAAAATATTGTACCGACTCTGGCGCGGATCAAGGAGGGTTATGGGGGTTAAGGCGCCCCCCCCCCCTCCCCAAGAAAGTATGATACTGCATAATATTATCATAAATAAAGAATGATCGATTTACATTTTCTCAAACCTACCATATAGAAAAGAAAAATGGAACTGAAATTAAACAATTTATCATACCTACATCTGTGCAATGCAAATATTAGAATAGTTGACAAAACCGAAATTTGGTCGTAGTCTCCATAAATTTTGGCCTGCGCCGCTCCTTAACCCTTCCTAACATGTTTCCCTGGATCCACGCCTGTACCGAACCGCCGACCCTCGCTGGCAACTCACGAGCCGCCACTGATAAATATTATAGGATCTATTATGCTTCCCTGCACAATTCTGTACCGAGACTTTAACAGTTCTGACCTGCCCCGAACGCCATGCCTAACGACACTCACACATTGAAATCTGTCGCTAAAATATGGTTGTAACCATTTAAGAGCGTTTCCTCTAATGTCATACAAGTTCATTTTCTTAACTAACGAAGCTCTGTCCAAGCATTCATAGAGGCCTTAGACATTAGACAAATCTAGAAAAATTCCAGTCGCCAAACAACCACCTTCTAGATATTTTAATATTTCTAATATTGTTGTCATAGTGGATTTTCCTTTCGAAATTCCATGCTGATTGTTACAGATTAGGTTACACGTTTTAATGAAGTTTATGATTGTATCACTCATGACTAACTCAAAAAGTTGGGAAAACCCAGATATTAGACTAACTAATCTATAGTTATCATAATCTTCAGGGTCCCCTTTATTAAGTGGCTTAATAATAGTTACCTTGAGTTGGTCAGGAAAGACGCCAAATCTTATAGTTATTTACTACGTGACACAAAATATCTTTACATACAGGTAGGGGAAAGTGTTCCACAGTGAGACGAAAGTTACATACTTTTGAATAAGTGTAAGTTTAATGAGAATATTAATAATTTTTTGGTCGTTTCGCATAGGTCTAAATATCGCACAATAGTTTTGGTAGTAATAAAATCAATATTTTCGTATTGGATGATGGAGGTTCACAACCAGTACCCTCAAAAAGTAAGTGTGTGGTGTCCATTTTCTTTGAACAGTTTTTAACTGGACAACTATATCTCAAATTTCTCCAACTTGAATTAATTCCAGCATTAAGTAGTGGCTTTATTTCCAAATACATGGGACCCAGGCTTCCCTGACGAAGAACTGATGTTCCAGCGAGATGGTGCTCCTTTGCACTATGCTTCCACTGTGCGTACATTTTTGGATGAAACCTTTTCCAAACATTTTCAATATTCAATTTGTTTTGTTCTTTTTGTTGCTTGTTTGCTATTAATGTGAGTAACCATCCTTTTATGAAAGCTTGTCTCGCGCTTTTTATATGTTTATCCTGTCATATTTTACCAATGGTATATCCTTCATTTAACCAAGTTTCGTCCATATAATAGATATCCCTGTTTTCTCTTCGAAACTGTCTAACTGCCCTCAAATATCGTCGTCGCCAGCAGATGATTTCGTCTTTTTCTATTAAAATTGACTTTCTGTTTTGAATTTTTTTGTAACAAAAATTCATTTCCTTCATAGTTTTCCATAGTTTCTTCTTACCCATGGGTGAAATGAAATGATCCTTTTTCATTTCAGGCATTATTTTGTACAAGGTTGGTATTTCTTTTTTTAAGTAAAACAAGTGTATGATTTTTTTTAGGGCAGTCTATTCATCCTCATATATTACAGTTTCTTTTCTTCCTGTACTTCTCTTTGGTGACCTGATGGGGCCGCGTTTATCCTCGTGCACAAGTCTGCATATTGTTGACTGTCCGACTGTAGTCATATTCGAACACATTTCAACTATTTTTGCAACTCCGAATGTTATATGAAATAATAATTGGACTACACCTATGGAATACGGCGAAGACCACTGGGGTTTTCTAGTTCAATAATGATTTATTACTCTATCGCATTAAGCAACAGACTATAGTAGAGCGTTTTTGTATTACATTTTGAATTAACTTATCGAAAATTAAAAAATGGCGTTATTGCAGAAATGGTTTTTATTTTTTCTTATGGTTTAATCTTCACACTTTTCAACTTCTGTCGCAAGAAAAATCATATTAACAATTTTGCCAACTCCTCACTAGCCAATTTTTATTACATAAATTTAACAACTATTTTCAGTGAAAAACGATTTGACGGATAATAATAATAGTAATAATAATAGCGTCTTTATTAGGGAAGAAATTACAATGTTCACTGAACTGAAGCTCTATACCTATAGCGGCTGGTGGCAAAGTTTAGCCAAGTTGCCTATTCTTTCACTTAACCACAAAATATAAAATATGTAACATAAAGTAATATTAAAAATGTGCATTTCGAGAAAACAAGATAATATGGTAAATAAAAATGTAAAAAATATAAAAAACAATATAGGAATGAAGCACAACGGCGACATCCCTTGGTAATCTAGCGTACCACCGAGCGAGCCGGTGAGGTTCTATAAAGATCCATACACCAGCACGGAGCCCATAGTGACAGGCATCTAACCTCGGTGGCGCCGAAAACCATTTCTTCGGTTTAGGTTACCGAGACCTTAAGATTACAACAAACAATGTTTGTCCCTTATCCTTTCCATCAGACCCAATCTCTGGACGCGTTTCGCTGTATAACAGCTCATCAGCAGAGCTATAGGGTCTGACGGAAAGGAAGGGACTGTCTGTGACTTTCATCACTATATATAGAAAACAATATAGGAATGAAGCACAACGGCGACATCCCTTGGTAATCTAGCGTACCACCGAGCGAGCCGGTGAGGTTCTATAAAGATCCATACACCAGCACGGAGCCCATAGTGACAGGCATCTAACCTCGGTGGCGCCGAAAACCATTTCTTCGGTTTAGGTTACCGAGACCTTAAGATTACAACAAACAATGTTTGTCCCTTATCCTTTCCATCAGACCCTATAGCTCTGCTGATGAGCTGTTATACAGCGAAACGCGTCCAGAGATTGGGTCTGATGGAAAGGATAAGGGACAAACATTGTTTGTTGTAATCTTAAGGTCTCGGTAACCTAAACCGAAGAAATGGTTTTCGGCGCCACCGAGGTTAGATGCCTGTCACTATGGGCTCCGTGCTGGTGTATGGATCTTTATAGAACCTCACCGGCTCGCTCGGTGGTACGCTAGATTACCAAGGGATGTCGCCGTTGTGCTTCATTCCTATATTGTTTTCTATATACAGGGTGAGGATTTTAAAGTGTTACAACGCAATATCTGAAAAACGGCTATAAATATTTTAGTCAAATTTTGGGACGTGGATAGGGAGGTTGGGGGACAAATTTTAAAATATTTTTGATATTTACCCCCCCTCCAGATTTGATGTGGCTAGTGACAAATTTGAAATGTCAAATGGAAAGGTATTTTTTTTTTTTGATAATTCGATTCCTCGTCAATAACTACGTAAGTGAGCAGAAAATTGTTACATTTGCTCTACTAGTTGCTTAGTTACGAATTTTTCAATAAATAAAATAGGAATACTTAAAACTACACATTTTAAATCATGACACCTATGATTATTGTTTATCCAAACCTTTAATTATGTTGTATCCTAGGAAACCACTTTTGACTTTGACAAGTAGTGATAATCTGATAAAGTTCATTATTCAGTGCAATTATGGAACAATCTTATGACATTGAAATAGACATGTTGTTAATTCTGGGAGAATGTAGAAAAAACTACCGGGAAGCGGCGCAATTGTGGACTGTTAGGTTTCCCGCCATTCAAAAATCTCATATGGCATTTAAGCGATTAGAAGATCGAGGCCGCAGCACGGGAATCCTAAAAAATAAGAACAGAGTTAGAAGACAAACAAAAACTAATGACGATATGGCCGTTGGAGTGTTGGGTGTAATAGCTGTAAATCCTCATGTTGGTTCAAGGGAACTTGCTCGTGATTCAGGAATGTGCCGAAAATCGGTACTGGCTATTTTACACAAGCACAATTTTCACCCTTACCACATAACTATTCATCAGGAATTGTATAGCCAAGACTTTCAAAATAGGATTACATTTTGTACGTGGTTACAAACTTTAATTTACGAAAACAATGCATTTTTAAGAAAGATAGTATTTTCTGACGAAGCTACATTTACCAATTGTGGTCAGGTAATTATTTAAATCAATATGGATTAATGTAACTTTTAATAATCAAAAATATGTAATCCACTACTTGATGGGTGTACATAAATAAATACATATCTAAACACCCGTTAACGGGTGTTTAGAGAATATTCACATACATTTAGATTTATTTTTAATTTTATACTGATTCAATCAATTTTGCTTTTCTTAATTTAAGGTCAACCGGCACAATTTACACTATTGGGCACCTCAAAATCCTCACTGGATGAGATTTCTGCCAAACCAACATCCTTGGTCGGTTAATACCTGGTGTGGCATAGTCGGAGATAGAGTCATTGGACCACATTTTTTTGACCGTCACCTAAATGGAGAAATGTATAATAATTTTTTACAAACCGATTTGCCACAACTTCTGAATAATAATGGAAATCAACAAGAACTATGGTTTCAGCAAGATGGTGCTCCGCCACATTTTGCCCGACAAGCTCGAGATACACTAAATGAAATGTTTGGAAACAGATGGATTGGTCGTGGTGGTCCTGTAAATTGGCCTGCAAGGTCACCAGATTTAACCCCATTAGATTTTTTCTTGTGGGGATTTATAAAAGAGAAAGTTATGGCTACACCACCGACCACACCAGAAAACATGAAAGATCGTATTCAACAAGCATGTAATTTAGTAACGCCTCAAATGTTAACTCGCGTGCGCAACTCATGTCAAAAAAGAATTGCAAAATGTTTAGAAATGGATGGGGGTCATTTCGAACACCTTTTGAAGCATGATCGTCGTTAGATTTTTTAAGGAATTATCATTTTTAAGTATTCCTATTTTATTTATTGAAAAATTCGTAACTAAGCAACTAGTAGAGCAAATGTAACAATTTTCTGCTCACTTACGTAGTTATTGACGAGGAATCGAATTATCAAAAAAAAAAAATACCTTTCCATTTGACATTTCAAATTTGTCACTAGCCACATCAAATCTGGAGGGGGGGTAAATATCAAAAATATTTTAAAATTTGTCCCCCAACCTCCCTATCCACGTCCCAAAATTTGACTAAAATATTTATAGCCGTTTTTCAGATATTGCGTTGTAACACTTTAAAATCCTCACCCTGTATAGTGATGAAAGTCACAGACAGTCCCTTCCTTTCCGTCAGACCCTATAGCTCTGCTGATGAGCTGTTATACAGCGAAACGCGTCCAGAGATTGGGTCTGATGGAAAGGATAAGGGACAAACATTGTTTGTTGTAAAAAATATAATATATAGGTATACCTAATATGAAAAAATTAATTGCAAAACTCAACAACCCACAACAATGTATGAGAGATGATAACGCAATGTACGTATATAGGATGGCACAAACATTTGCATAAATAGAAATCGATAAAAATATAAGGAACTAAAAATCAAGAACTTAGTAAAACAATTTAGTTTTATATGCACATTTGAAACAATTTACGTCAATTATTGCCCCTCTGATGAAACCCTAAAAAATGTCACAGCATAAATAATTTCCGGAAATACGAACGAACTACTAGGTAGTCTACGTCAATGTTTACGATCCTAGTAAGTAGATGGTCTCAAAACGGTTTATTAAACATTTTTTAAATTAAAAGCTAAATACGTAGATGTTAAGGTCTTTATTTTACTTTTAGTTTATTTCGATACATTTAGATATTATTTTAAAATAGTTGTCAACTATGTAGGGTCACGGAATGAAAAAAAAACCTAAGAGTGCTAATAATAAATTACTAAAAAGGAGTTAAAAAAATATAATTTGCATTGTATAATTATTAAGCACTATTTAAATTTGCGTAAAATTAAATTTTACACCATTATTTCCAGCGCGTTGCCTTCTATTTGATGATGTGATGAAATGTTCACGTAATAGTAGAGCGATAAATGAAAGCCCAAACATTATGGTGGGTCTACTGGTTTCAATGATAGGCATGTGATAGTTTGAATTTACAGGGTTTAAAAATGTAATTTTTTAAATTAATTGGATATTTTTTTTCTTAAACTTATAACTCGACTTATAAGCACAGAAGATAGAGCTTCGCAGTTATATTTTATGTGTTTTATTAAGTAAGCAATTATTCTTCAACCACCAATTTTTTGAGCAAGCGGTAAAGATTTATCAAAAATATGCGGATTATCAGTGACTCATATTCTGATAATTTCAAAATTGATGTAAAGTCTGTTCAGAGATATAAGAAAGTGACTAACTGAGGAAAGACCAGGGCCAGCTGTAAAATTGATATTGAACAGGTCCGTATTTTGCTTAGAATTTAATCATGGTTTGTAATAAAAATAAGTAAGACATTAAATAATATTTTATTTATGTTTAAATGTGAAATTACAAGTTATTTTATTATTAAAAATTATATTTATGATTACAAAAATATACAAATTTATCGGTACTTATAATAATTATTCACTTAATATATCAATATCACTATCGCTATCATCATCTGTTCTAATTATTATTTGTGCTATATTGTTTATATGGATATAGGATTTTTATACTTTTTCAATATGTGTAACAGAATTTGCCCAACTTTGTGAAAGGATGTTAAAAACTTCAGCTTCTTTAAGCTCAAGCACACTGGGAGTTAATGGTAGGGCAAATATTGTTACGACGAATGGCAGATTTTAGTTGGTGCCAAACATGTTCGATGGGATTAAATATACAATGGTATGGTGGAAGCCTTAAAACTGTATGCCCTAGATTTTTTGCATAATTACCACAGAAGTATTCCTTTTGTAGTTTTAAACTTTGTAAAACCCCAATTAATTGCCTTTTGGTGTAATCTTCCTGAAAATAAATGTCATTATCATACATGTAGTTTTGGATTGTTGCTTTTGTATCATTTGAGAAGGGAGTCTTGGTCAACTGCCTACTATGGTGGCCTGCTTGCATTGTCCATTACAATTACGCTATTCGGAGGTATATTTGGAATTAGCTTGTTTTTAAACCAATCTTCAAATAAATCAGCAGTGTTGTCCTCTTGGTAATCCAGAGAAGAATCTTTAATGCTTTTTGCAGACAGAGAAAGTCCATTTAGAATCCATCCGTCTTTAGATCCAGCATTCAAAATCGTAATTCGTTTACCTCTTTGTGATGGCGCGCTTGTTTTACACTTGCCGCTTGAGTCAACCCAACCCTTTTCCGGGGTATCATATTATGTGTCGAACCAGGTTTCATCCAAGTAAATAATCGGCCTTTGCTGATCTCTGTAAATCCTAATTTTTTGTAGATATTCGGATCGCCATTTCCGAATTTTACTGGATTCCATTAAAACTTGTCTTTTCTTAATTTTTAAATCTAAAACCCATGTGTTGGATACACTTCCATAACGTTGTTCTGCCACATTTAACGCCGGTTTTATCTTTTTCAAGCCTTTTAATTAAATTATCTAATGTAGGCACGCTTTGCTCCTCGAGAAAATGCCAGTATCGGTTCGGTTTTTCCTTGCTAAAATGGGATTATTCACAATTTTCCATTACAGTTGATGTTGGAATTTTTGTTAATGTGGCCGTTTATTCTAACGCTGCTTGCTTGCTGACCGCACATGTATTGTTTATAACTTCCTTAGTTTCCACAAAAAAGTGTTTTTTGCTTTTCGACGGGGTTATCTCCTGAGATACATTGGACTCGCACATATTTTCTATGACTCACACACGATTAAACAAACGCTGTATTACACACGAAGTAAGAATAATTAGGTACTAAGCTTAAAACTAACTAGAGTGGCTATATATACACTCTTTAGAACATAATTTGTTTTATGGGATTAACCCTCTCATTTTGAATCAGGTAAGAATCGGTTTAAATCACCAAACTATTACTTTAATAATGAAATTACGTCTTCCGGATTTGCAGTTTACCTTAAGACTAAGACATTTTTAAGTACGGACCATAATTTACCTGCATTTATTCATTCATTCATTGTTTGTTTATGGCCACCCTTGGATAATCCCATTCAAAGGCAAAGTGTGACTTTCTTATATCTCTGTACAGGCTTTACCCCGAAAGATGAAACGACGCTTCCCCAGAAAATATTATGTTTACCAGTTCGACATTCATTAAATTATGGACAAGTCATTTGCAGCACGCAAGGCGTTTTGCGCCTGTTCCATAAGAAGGTCCAATTTTTTGAATCAGATGTTTCAAAGGTATTGTTTAGCTCGACACATTTATCTGTAGCTGCCGAAAGAATGCGAACAAAAAACGTTCAGTGGCTTACGATATTGCTACATACCGGTAAATAATTATAATTTAATGTTTATTAGCAAAGGAATCCTAAAATTAAATGTATTCATTTAAAATAAATAATAATATATTTGATAATCAAAAAATGATCGACATTCAATCTAACCTAAGCGTGATAGAATTATTTCAAATTCGTTTTCCATTTCCTAACCACCTTTGACCAAAATAATAATTTTTTATATCTCGGTAGAAAAAGCTTGTTGCCGCGCTCTTGACAAATTTAGTAACAAAAGAGTCAACCTAGCCCTTAATATGAATTTTATGAATTTGCTTCGTCAGCTGTAACACAGAAACAGGATCAATAATTCCATCAATGAGATAGATCGCTTGCGAATCTAATAAACATATTTGCGATGGTTCACAATCTCCACATTATCTGATGTGTTGCACCATTTAATTATATTATCATTAAATCTCAAACACAGCCTAAAGTACTCTGCAAATAATTACTCATTTTCTTATACAAACGTATAACGTACTCGTAAATCTAGGAATGCATCTGTTAGTTCTGTTACTCTTAATGCTTACTTAAATATTGCACAAGATTCTTGGAAATGTTAAGTTCAGCTATTATATTTACAAATTTTATTTAAATGACTCATCGTCCAATAGCCTTTATGTCTTTGTTTTTCATGCAGTATTGCTGATTTATTCTAGAAAGTTTTGTGGCATATCTTCTATAGGGGTGAGCGGGGTGTGTTGGTGGGGTTTTTGGATATATTTTTTTGTGTGATCTTTATTTTAATACCTGAGGCGAACATAAATACGAATTTCAAAAACTATAATTGAGATACTACACTACTAGACCGTCCAGTACTTAAATTGGCTTTAAGGTATTTTTTGAAACAAGTATTTATGTTTGTATTAACAAAAATATATTTACCCATCACTACCGCCAACACGCCTCAGGAGGGGGCAAATTGGCTAGAAAATAAAAGCTCACAATTTATGTAAACAAACTTAAGATATTTATTTTTTAAGGTCGTAAAAGTTGTACTACACTGATACAATCCCTTATAATATATTGAAAGAAACATCAATCACAGCAAAAAACAACAAAACTTTAAATCCTATAAATCATCATCACATTCACAATTTGGACAAACAATGGTCAAACTAAATCTTTGTACGCCCGTGCAGGCCTCATGTGCCCAAATCTTGCAGGTTACACACTGAATACATCTTCCCTTAGATCTACTATTTGTGAAAGTATCTGCGCAAATCAAGCAATTTGTCAGAAACCCTCGTATTTTTTTTTCTTTTGTGGTATTTTAGATCCTATCTTTTTTAACGACCTTTGCTTTTTTAGCGTGTTCTAGACTTCGTCCCTCTATTTTCTCTAGAGTACTTATCTGTTATGATGGCAGAATACATTTTTCTCTTATTGGGTTTAGAGAGCGTTTTTCAAGATGCAGCTTTTGGTAATTATATGTTCATGGCATTATATCTTATGTAGACTTTATTAGACTTCTGCTACAATAAAGTTTAGGGCTAATTTGGATTATGCTGGACGGAGGCGTTTTCTCCCTACATGGGCTCTTTGGACCTTCCAGAGTAACATTTACGTCACTACTAGTAATATTCATATTACGATGAGGGCCCATAATTTCATTATTCGGCAATTTTTCAGCTTCCGCTCTAGCTAACTCATTATTAATGTCTATATTTTTAGGTCTATTAGTTGCATACCCAGGCATAAAATCTCTATGATTAAATATATCTTTATTGAAAGGGCAAACGCAAAATCCACACATTATATTAATTGATAAGGGGCTGTGTACACTTTTTGAATTAAGAGGTAGAGACAATAGTTTTTATGTAGGTATTAATCTTCTAAAAATTAGTAAAGAGCAGAGCGGTTTCGGCCTTAGGCCATCATCAGTGCTTCCTAAAAAGCGAGGAAAATCCAATTTGTAGGATTATTTTACTTCAAATAAAATATTTCTAGAAACTGTATGACAATCTTACTTCAAATAAGTAATTGTCAAGCGTAGTTGCAAAGTTGCGGTTTTCACAATGGGGAAGTTACCGGAACGAGAAAAAATCGAAATTCTATGCATTGTTGGGTTTGGTGATAGAACACGACTCAAATAGAAACAGCTCAATTATTCAATGAAATCCAGCCTGATCGTCCTCTCATATGTCAAAAGGTAGAATGGAGGCTAAATTTAAAGAATTCTCATGTTTTAGATTTGCCTAAATCTGGTCGTCCTGCTCGAAATGAAAATGAATAACTTGACTTTCTCTGTCGCACGTTGAGGCCAATTTACACATGCGGAAATCTGTTGTTCACCGAATAGTTCAAAAGCACAAATATCACCCATGCAAAGTTATTTCAGTGCATGAGTTATTTGGAGATAATTTTGATAGGCGAAACGAATCTCGTAAACGCATGCAAAATGTGTGCAATCCACATACTAATTTAGTAAAAAGTATTATTTTTTCCGATGAAGCTATGTTCTGCTTGAATGGTAATGTAAACAGACAAAATTGTCGTTATTGGATAACAGAAAATGCGCATTCGATGATGAAGGTTCATAGCTAGTACCCTCAAAAGACAAATGTGTGGTGTGGAATAGTGCGCGGAAGAGTAATTGGTCCATTTTTCTTTGAACCATCTTTAACTGGACAAGTATATCTGGATTTTCTCCAACTTGAATTATTTCCAGCATTAGTGGCTTTATTTATTATTTATCGGACCCAGACTCCCCTGACGAAGAGCCGAAGTTCGTACATTTTGGAATGAAACCTTTCCCAATTGGTAGATAGGAAGGAGAGGACTTATCGAATGACCTGCTAGGTCGCCAGACCTAACTCCGCCGGACTTCTTTTTGTGGGGTTATCTCAAATCGAAAGTTTTGTTTACAAGTCAAACAATCAAATCAAAGAGAGCCGTAAATGGCGTACATTTTCAAAATTTTATTTTATTTGTTTTTCTGTTCTTTTTAAACAAACAGGTCTTACTTATTGATGTGTTTAATTGATTTTTTTTTCGATAACTGTTGAATTTAGGTATAGGACATGGAACATGCAAAATTTAAAAATGAATTAAAAAATGTATGTTTTCATTTGAAAAAATGAAGTTGATAGTCGTAACTTATTTTTGGGCTTCCCTGTATACATGAGTTTACCATTAAAAACCCAACATTAAGAAACAAGAATCGATGGGTTTAAGCGTTTTTCCAGAAAACAGCGTTAAATTTTAAATGAATTTAGACATTACTTCTGGGACTCACTGTATAACATCCTTATATTACTTTAATTTATGGTCTACGCATATAATTAATAATTGTTCAATCATTGCTATCTAAACATTAGCAGAGTCTTATAAATATGGGTAGATAAGAAAATAAATACTTCCTAAAGAGAAGATTGAAACGTGTAACATTTGCTGCATTCCTTATTTCGAGTGGAATCCTATTATAGGTATAATCTAGGTGCAAGATATGTTACAAAACGCTGATTTATACCTCCTCTAGACTGAGGAATATTTAACATTTGTCTTGTATTATCCCTGGTCATATGGCAGTGAGAAAGGTAGTCCGATCTAAGTTTGTCATGTGATCGCGCATAACCACACACCGCAAGAACATAAAATGTTTTTATATTACACAATTCCGATGAGTAGAGCATACAAGTAGAATACAACCTGGGTTTTCTAAAAATTACCCGCACAATGTAATTCTGGACACTGGACAGTAGGGTGGAACGAAAATGGCCTTTTTTCATTTTTTTTTTTTTTCAAGTTTTGTAATAGTGGGGAAAAGTTGCCTTTTAGGTTTAAAAAAAATAAGAAAAAATTTGGTTGCTATACTACAATATCTTGAGGTGCCGCAAAGAGCTTATAGTTTGTAAACAAATTTAAAAAATTTAAAATTTATAAAGTTTGATACATTTTTTTTTATGGATTTCTCGGACGAATAATGTTATGAAAGATAGTTGTAAATACAATTATAATCATTAGAATAAAAACAAAAAATATTAATTACAAAATATAATAATAATAATAAAATCTTTTTATTGTCAAAAAAGTAGTAAATAAGGTTGAAATAAAACCCGTCAAATCAATTGAAAAATTTATATTTTGACACATTATTCTGACGTAATTGACACATTCAACTGTTTTTTTGTATTAAATTTAGGCATGCTCTCGCGTGAGCCAATTTTTGCCCTTATATACCCCTCTCTTGCGATTGAACCACAGACATTTTGAGCCGATTCGGTCACCAGTTTTACAGCTCTTTCCACTGCTTGCGTGTGACAAGGAAGCCGGGGAAAGTCGATAAGCTTTAGCACTTTACTATTTGGTTGAGCTTCAGATGTTTTTTGTATAAATTCTTTGAGAGAGTCACTGGAAAAATGTTTTACCAAGGGGGGTTCAGTTACGTCATTTTCAGCCCATGATATCATGTCGATGTAATCCTTTGCATCAAAGTTTATCTTTGGAACTGTGAACTTCCTGACTCCGCCTCTACTTTCTGTCTTAGCTTTTAAAACACGTCGTAAACCAAGTTCTCTTACAATTTTGCTCTCATTACATAGCATGGACAAAAGGAGGTTTTCTGCAGCAGCAAAGTACCCATTTCTTTGAATAACTGGGTCAAGAACGTTCTTCAAATCATCAGAGAGATAGCGTGAATATGAGATAAGGTTAAACAAATGTTTGGCACCATAAGTACATGAAGGTTTTAACTTAATGTTAAACCACACAGGTGCATACACTTTTACAATGTACTCAGCTAGAGTCTTGAGGTTTTCAGTTGGATTTTCAGTTGCCACATACAATCTTAGTATACGATTTGCTAATGTAAGCCATCTGGAGGGAGCGATTTTTCCATGGTTTCTTAAAGATAAATCTAGTGAGCAATTTCCACTTGATACAGCCATACAAATATCCAATAAATAATTCTGATCTGTACTTAAATCGTTGATGTTATCCAAAAGAGGAAGGTTATTTTCAATTAGCAAGAAAGCAACCACAGGAAGATTAGCACAGTTTTCCAGCTGCTGACCTATTTCGCCTTTAAACTCATTGGGTCCTTTCGTTTTACCATCTAAATGACAAAAAAGATGTCGCAAAGGTAGCTCATTTCCATGGAACAAACAAACTAACCATTGTAAAGGTCTTCCTATTTTATTTTCCATCAAAGAAATTACACCATTTTTTTGTCCAGTATTTACAACGGTTTCATCACACCCAATAGCAGTAAAGTTGAAAAGTTGTTCGTTGTGTTCTCTATCTTTAACAAAGTTTAATATAATGTCTGCAATGTATTTTCCAGTCCCAGATTTAGGTGTTACGTGACCTAAAAACTTTGTGTTTGGTTCCTCTATTAGTGAAACGTGCTCTTCTGAAATAACTTTTTTGTACAACTTAGTTCCTTTCTTTTCTTGGGCAATTGTTTTGTCTTTTCTTCCATCAAAGAACAGTCCTCTGTTAAACTTAACTGCTCTCTGTAGGTCTTTACTTTTTCTTGCTTCTTTCTTTTTTAAAGCGCTTGTGGTAGCTATATCAACATTACCTATAACCATTCTCCTGGTAGAGCGTTGATCTTTTAGAAACTCTTGTTCTAAAACTGGTACTTTTTTTTCTTTTATACAACTACAAGTATCATAGTTTTGGCACTTGCAGGCAGACAGGGGACACCCCACCAAACCGCTACGGCAATGACTTATGCTGTTGGATGCCAGCCAATACAATACCTAGTTAAACTGTTTTTATATTTCTATTCATATTAAAATGCCTAATTGTATTGCATAATGGAGACACGTAAAAATCTTTGAAAAAGTTTTAAATGTGTGTTTTACAAAACTTTACCACTCTTGCGGCACCTCAAGACATAATGCAAAAAGTAAAAAAAAAAATTGTATGCCTTTTTTGATATAAAAACTGCTTCTTTCGCACTATTTCAAATAACAAAAAAAATATTTGAAAACCTCTTAAAAAACTTGAAAATGTATTGAAAATTGTAATATTATGAAACTTTATCGTCCTTGCGGCACCTCAAAACGTGCTTCAATATTTTTCATATTTTTTTTTTATCTTATCTACACCAAAAGGCAACTTTTCCGCGCTATTGCAAATTAAAAATCGAAACTTGGTTTTTTCGTTCCACCCTACTGGACAGTCCTCCGCTGCTCAATGTGAATATCATACATACCGCCCCACACAATTATACTATGTCTCAATAAGGGCTCAACAAGTGCCGTATACATCATAAGAAGCAATTTTTTATTTAATATTGCTCGAAACCTATAAAATTTGTTGACTAAGCAACGAATTTTTTTACATAAGTCTGTCGATACATGTTGATCCCATTTAATATGTTTATCTATTATTATTCCCAAGGACTTCACAAAACCGAGTAAACCGACTCCTTTTGATGGTTCATTTATACCATCGATTTATATTTGGAGTTCAAAAGTATAACTGTTTTTACTAGTATAGACTATACCTAATTTCGGATATGAAATTTGGAAAATAATCTGTATGAATAAATTATGATTTTAAAAAGGTGGATAAGCCCACTCTATTTGTTATGGACCCAATTAACACCTTTGGAAAGTACAGTGACTCACAATGTGCTAAATCCAACTTATTAATGGGTGTTTTTGTTGTGAAATTCAGGTGACAGTCATACATATTTTATACACGGTGGTGCACCGCCGGACTGTCCATAGGAAATCCTATGTAAATTTTGTTACCCTCAAATATTGACTCTCCTATTAATTTTACGTCAAAATTGAATTAGAGTTTTTTTGAAGGTCCTTGTATTATGGACTGCCAATTAAAAGTTATTTATTTAGTTCGTTTTAAGTATAGTTCGCCACACTGCAACCCTGCAAACTAGGTACATAAGAAAATGGTTAATTTTCATGATGATTATGGTTTTAAATTCATGAAGCATTAAAACGCAAGAGGTGTTCAAGTGTTTAAACATATTTGACTTTAAATGTTGTTAATCGTTAATGCACCTATACTACTTTATTGGGGTACTTGTAATTAACATTACATTATTTAAAGGATATTTACAAGGATAATTGAATAGTTTTATAGGAATGTATTACTAAAACTCGACCTAAATGGACCTAACGAGGTTTAAGAAGTGAAGACATAGCATGGCGTCGTCTGTCGGCATACTAGAAAGTTATTTATTTTAACCTCGAACCATTCGGCCATTATCACTATTATTGTGAATTACCTTTTGGCTAGATTTACATCACACCTGTGAAATTAAATATAATTCTATATTCTTCCAACAAGTCAACTAGATTAATTAATGTTATATTCTTAACTAATGTTTCATACTTTCTATTTATCAGTGAGGAAAAGTAAATTTTAGCAGTCTAGTGCGATGAAGTTCAAGTTAAAGAAAATATTGTGTAAATCTTGTTTATTGCAGGGCTGCAGATATAGAATAATAATTTAAACGCCTTAGATTTTTTCCTCTCCCAGATAATATTCTTTGTACGACTTTGTAACTTAGTTTCTTGTTTATCATCGACTCTGATCTATTTCAGTCCTTCCATTTTCAAGGTTCAATCATGTAGATTAATGTAAACGTGTTCAGCCTCGCATAATATATATGCTCTTAAATCAAATCACACATCCTACATACACCTATAATAAAACAGCTAATTCTCAGTATACATATTCTTATTCCATACATATAAGTATATTGAATTTAATTGAATTTTAAGGAGGAAAGGATATAGTAATTGAGATCTAAAAAACAGCAAATATTATACTATATTTCTTAATGGTTGACAGCGAAGGGTTGTAAAATCGCAATAAACCAAAGGGGTGACAATGTGGTCTTAAATTACATATGTACAGGGGTGTCAATTTTTTGATGTAATTGCAGGGTATCTCGGTAACTAGTAAAGATAGAGGTTGCGGTTTTTACGTCACTGTGCTACTTTTTCGTGAAGCAAAAGATGCCGCAAACAGAATTGTCATAGCTTTCTTAGTTTTTAAGCTACAGGGTGTTTTCGAGAATGTTTGCTTTTTGCCCACCTTTGTATTTCGGTTACCCTTTAACTTATCAAAAAATTAAAAACCGTTTCCAAGAGAGTTTTTTAAGTAGAATTCAGTGGCGTGCTTACTTTTTTCGGGGAGTCTTACTTCTCGAGATTTAAGGTAAACATATGTTTTTTTTTTAATCGGACACCCTGTATATTTTTCTCTTATTTGATTGGGCTATTTTTAAGCTTTTCGAAAATATATAATAATTAATAGTGTTATTATTAACAATAAATTCACAAATCGAAAAATTTAGAAAATTAGGGTAATAGGCTATGAAACCGTTGAAGGAAACAAAAGAATATGTCATTACTGCTAAAAATAAGTCGTCGCACAGCATTCCCAGTACGTAAAGGGTGCAACAATTTTTACTTCATAGGGTTTCAAATTATATTTATTTAATACTTTTTTACAAGATTTTGTTGCTCCGAGATCTTTTTCTAGGACTTTGCACGAACTTTTAGTGCCTCTGCAAAAGCCATAACGATCATTTCGTCCCTTTCGCGATTCTTTGTATTATATATGATTTAGGTTTTGACTTTATAAATGATCGATTCTTAATTAAATTATTTTTTAAACTTGAAAATGTTACTTAATTGGACTGCCTTCTCTCTGGATATTTATGAAAGTAAGAACTCTATAAGTTAGATATTTAAATTAGAAGATTGTAACCTTACCTATTTTCACGGCACTCTATATAGCAAACTAACCTGCCGTAATTTTCAAAATTTCCATACATTACGTCATTTTTTTAAACTTTAGTGAAATGATAACATGTGCTTTAACAGAACGGTATTTTTGCCTATACAATTTGACAAATATACATGCCAGATAGATATTCTTTTGTTTGTTTCAATAGTTTCATGGCCTATACTACCTTAATTTCCTAAATTTTTCGTATTGTGCGTTTATTGTTAATAGTACTTAACTATCAACTATTATACAAATTTTTGAAATGCTTAAAAATGGCCCAATCAATTAAGAGAAAAATATACAGGGTGTCCCATTAAAAAAACATATGTTTACCTTAAATCTCGAAAAGTAAGACTCGCAGAAAAAAAGCAAGTACTCCACTGAATTCTACTTAAAAGACTCTTTTAGAAACAGTTTTTAATTTTTTGATAAATTTAGGGGTACCCGAAATACAGGGGGTGGTCAAAATGCAAACATTTTCAAAAATACCCTGTAGCTTAGAAACTAAGAAAGTGGCGCAGTAATGTAAAAACCGCAAGTCTCCATCTTTACTAGTTACCAAAATACCCTGCAATTACATTGAAAAATGGACACCCTGTACCTTTAGAGTATTTCCAACTTACTTAGTCTAGTTTTCAACGTGGCATCGAAAGCTTGTGGGTCCATTATCAAAATGGCGATAATTATTCCCTCGATTATTCCCTAGTGTTTTGTAAGGGTGTGCTTGATGTAAAAGCAAAAACAGTAGCTTTAAATATATATGGCGCACTAGTACACCAAACGCCCTCTAGTACTGTTGGAAACCTAGTATCAGAATGTGCCAATATGACGGGAGTTAGTGAATCAACAATCTAGAGGCTTCTTACACAGAGAAAATAAAATTCTTGCAATAAGACAATGATTTTTTGTGAAAATATGTCTTGAATGAAGGCTGCTTGTTTTGTATCAAGAATATATTCTTTGCGACAGACATAATATTGACTTTTTCTTGAAACTTAAGTATTCTCCAAATATATTTTTGAACCAAACATATACTCTTGGCATAAATAAGAAGCATAGTTCAATATAGAAAATTTCAAAGAAAACACAACCAAACTGCATAGACAAATATTATTTTTGACGCCAGTACCTAAGGGATATTGGCAGGTATAGAAGTAGAAAAAAGAACATTTTTTTTATTTAGATGATACCTAGCTCAAGGAAGGACATTCAGTGCAACATATATGGCAGAATAAAAATATTCAAAGCTCTCGTCAAGCATTTATAGAAGGTTTGTTTCCTGGCTTAAAGATACCTGCAGGTAAAGGTCGCCGGTTAATAATAATGCATATAGGTAGTGAACATTGATTTGTAATTACTTGAATTTTAGTCAAAATCAATTAAAGATTATCATTAGGAAATGATAGCTGACGTCTTCCAAGAGTAACTGATAGAATTAATTCCCGAAAATTATGTCATATTCTTAGATATATAAAAAATATATAATTATATATTATAAAATTTTTCAGTTTTAAACATTGTGCAAGAAATTAAGTCAAGTTTTAACAAATGTGTAATCAACAAAATGACTAAAAAACGTGGAATTGTTTTACTTCGACTGCAGCCCTATCATTGTGAATTCAATCAAATTAAGTTGACAAATAAAAGTAAAAATAATATTGAGATATTCATTAACAATTATCACGAAAGAAGAGTGGCAAGAAGCTATAAAACATTTAATTGAAGATGGCCAAACAGAAAACATGATGGAAGAAACGGTAGAACCACTTATTATTTCATTTGACTCCACAGACGAATCCTTCGAATTAAGTGATGTTGAAGACACCTTTTTATACCTTTAATTTGTACCTTTTTGTAAATGTGATCTCAACAGTTTTAATATTAAGAAAATAAAGTTAATGCAGTTAAATATATAGCTTTTTTTTGTACTCCATGAAAATTGCATAGGTATTAATAGAAACCCAGTAGTCCACCACTGTCTTCAGATTTATCTTACAATATCGGCTTGCTCTATTGTTATAATTTACCGACCCTATTGTGAAAGATTAAATGACGGGTATGTCGATCTATACAATGTTAAAGCTACCTGTATTGTACTGATAGTTAGGATACATTTCGAGAACATGGAGGCTGACCAAGGTAGTGTTCATACCAGAACATGGGCGCCTAAACTACTACACCACCAAGGCCCATCAGCCTAATGTCTTTTGTGCTTAAAACACTAGAAAAATTGTTAGATAGACATAAGGGATGACGTGATGGGTGACGGACCATTCCATCAAGACCAGCATGCATACAGGAGAGGAAGATCAACAGAAACTGCATTTCACCGAACAAGTAAAACGAGTGAAGCTCGGAGTGGAGAGAACGTTAGAAAATGGCGAGGTAATGCTTGGAGCATTCCTGGACATTGAGGGAGCGTTTGATAATACTTCCTTTGCCTCTATCACAAGGCCAACCAGAAACACAGGACTGATGCCGATGGATAGATCACATGCTTAGGGGCAGGGTTGTGTTTACGTCTATTCTGGGCGAGACTCAGGCGGTTGTAGTGGCAGGGTGCCCGCAGGGGGGAGTTCTCTCTCCCTTGCTCTGGAACTTTGTCATGGATGGCCTCCTGAGGGTACTCAGTGGGACGGGGCACTCAATCTTGGGTTATGCTGATGATCTGGACATCACGACACAAGAAAGATTTAACACCACTGTGAGAGATAGAATGCGGGGCGGGGGGGCCTGGTGGCAAAATAGATAATACGGGAAGATCTAAACCCTCAAAAGACCGTCATAGCCCCTTTGCAAAGAGAAGGAAAAAAGAGGGATTAGGACCCCTAATTCTCCAAGGAGGAACGTTGCAGCTGGCTGGGAAAGTAAAATATCTGGGGGTCCTTCTTGACTCTAGACACTTGGCGATGAATCTAAAATTACTCTTGCAGTAACATAGAGATTGTCCGGAAAGAAATGGGGTTTA
The DNA here is from genome assembly GCA_963920685.1 of Polydrusus tereticollis. NCBI lineage: Eukaryota > Metazoa > Arthropoda > Insecta > Coleoptera > Curculionidae > Polydrusus > Polydrusus tereticollis. Next base: position 79,084,615 of record OY987329.1, on the reverse strand, counting down.
TCGCCCACATATGTGCCGGAGATTAGGATGAGATCAAACCACATGACACCAAAATTTGTTTACGACACACTCTTTGAGATAAGCATTCAGGATCGAACCGTGTTGACAAGCAACGAACCAGATTTTCTGTCTGGAGCTCTGGTGTGGTTCACCGATGGATTCAAGACTAAATACGGTACAGGAGCTGAGATACACGGATCAAGACCAAGAAAGGCTTGTTCTTTCCCTTGGGAAAACTTCCAACAGTATTCCAGGCAGAAACCTATGCCATACTATAATGTGCATGGGAACACAATAGAAGAGACTACCAAAATAGACGGATCTACATATGCTCAGACATTCAAGCGGTCCTCGAGGCTCTCATGAGCCAGAGGGTAACATCAAGGCTAGTCTGGGAATACCAGAGTGAACTGAGGACCCTGGCGGAGAGCAATTCTGTGAAACTATTCTGGGTACCGGGTCACAGAGGCATTTTTAGCAACGAAAGAACAGACGAACCTGCTAGGCAAGCATCAGCTGCATCATACATTGGCCGTGAACCAGCCCTAGGAGTACCTAAATGCACAGCACGAGAGGCTTTTAAGCGATAGACCAAAAATGACAACAAAGTCTACTGGAACAGCAGACATGCACTCTATTATAGCAAGAGAGTTATTGGGAGAATTGGTCCTAAATTCTCAAAATAGTTGCTTTAGCAGGAATCAACTCAGAATAACAACTGGAGTCCTAACAGGACATATGGCTATCAAGGATCACCTGAACAAAATGGAGATCTTAGCTGTAGGCTCTGCAGCAAGGATAGGCAAACTGTCTATCATGTAGTCTGTCAATGCGAATCCCTGGATCGCAGGCGCTAGGTCATATTCGGGAGAGTAAAATTGGAACTGAATGAAATAACCATAAATCAGCAGTTGACGTGTATAAACTAATACACGGAACCAAGATGACCGAGTGGATACAATAAATAAAACGAAGGTTTGCAGAATAGGCCTACTTATGGCCGCAGTACTCCGGTTAATGACGGGCCTAAGGAAAAAAAAATGTACTAAAAAGACATACTTGCAGTCCGAGCGTGCCCCCCACACCACTAAATGAACCTAACTCTTTTTGTGATTTTCTTCAGGATTTTGTGTCTTTTATGTTTCCTAGTTGAAAATCGAGCACCATCGTTGGAAAAGGGCGTGGCACCAAAAAACATTTTCGTCTGCGGCGCTAGTTTTTCTTCCGCTCCCCCTTATTTTCTGATTGCTCCACTGGTGTCAGGCAATAGGAAACACAGTTATAGATTAGGTAAAAAGTATTATATATGGGTTTTTCTTAATCAAGCAGTTCGTTTGTCGGTAAAAATATTATTTAATACCATTCAATCTACAATTCCATTGTACCTAATTATCGATCTCTACTCGATCTTATTTATTACATTCTACCAGACGTAACAGCAGACCTTACGAGACAACGAGCAATATTTCGCAACGTTTTGCGTGTTGGCAACACTTTCGTCCTTTCATTTGGCATTGTTCTTGCTATTTTTGCTTTACGATTCGTATCTTTTTACAAATTCATGATTTGAAAACAAAAGAGGGTGTTGTCTGCGACATTTACCACAAAATGTTGCTCGAACGTGCCGAACAGGATTAAATTATTTAAATAAGTAAAGTGTGTTAATATAGCACATCACGCTTAAGGAAAATAAAAATTTGTATTGATCACCTGCTTCTAAATTATTTTACTGTTTCCAAAAAAGCGCTGGAATTTAGTAATAGTTATTTACATTACTAGATGCGAAAGTTAGTTTTTTCGTGTGAGGAGGTTTTTGAATAGCCGAGGCGAAGCCGAGGTGAAGCCGAGGTGATTCAATACCTCCGAACATCAAAAAAGGCTTTCGCATCGTGTGATGTATTAAATTTTTTCTACTACTGTTCTCTGATCAATATATTGTCAAGTAATGAACTTTGATTTTATTCAAATTATTATGATAAAATAAGGTTTTTCTTCAAACGTCATATAAGTGATAACTTATGTGACGTTTATCAATGACATTAAATGTCATTTATATGACTGGGAGTATAAGTACTTATACTCCTAGGCGTATAAATACATTATAGTACTATACATTTATTTTTTTTTCGTTTTATTTATTGTCCTTTAGCTTTGAGCATCGCTCATTTAGCCTAAGTTTTGAATAGCTATTCTAGCTGCCTCTACTACCACGGGAGGGTCATCAGGCACTTCTAAACTCATTTTCTGAAGATTTATTCGGTCTCAACTGACGCGACAACGAATTTGAAATATTTGTTTTGATAGATGCCAAACAAGTACGTATCCATGATAACGATACCAAAAAGGGGATATACAGTGAAATAAGTTAAAAATTCAATCTTGTTATCTTCATTAAAAAATTCGTTTTCTTTTATTGTTTTATCTCGAATAATATGATGCACGTTTGAAGAAAAAATAGTATATGATATTCGGAGAATGAGATACTTTATGTGCTTCGCATGGATTGTCTGACTCACTACGTTCGTCAAACAAACAATCCACGCTCAGCACATAAAGTATCTCTTATTCTCCTTATATCATAATGTACTATTTTCCACCTGTAAAATAATCCATGACAACTAGTTATTTGAGTACAGCATAGGAATCATATTTTTAAGCAGGGAAACTCTCCTTAATTTGCAGTATTAATGAAACACCCTGTATACAGTTTACCGACAATACAATTTGCACATACATATTACATACGAGTATCGTACAGGTCAACTTACAACATCGTCTAGTCGGCTTCCGTCTCGCTCGTGAATTTAAATCAATTTAATAATAACGTGAAAGTCTGCTAAGCACCGGGTCAGGACCAAAGAACTTCCGACATAAGTAGTTTTACTTCAGATAAATATTGAACAATAACCGAAAGTCAAAGCTGTGGTAATAGTACACTCAATTATGTCTTGGTATAGTTACATTGAAGCCGTAGCTAGGGCAACCTCGCGGAAAATTGGGGCGTTGTTCCGTACCAAGGGTCACTAAAACATCTTAACAACTTTTCACGCCGCTTGATTAAGCTGAAATATTGCTCCCACGCATCAGCTGTCTTGTTCTATCTAAAGAAGAAGCTACTTGCTTGATCCGGAAGAGATTAACAGCCTTGAAAGCTTTGTCAAAAATTTTGCATCGTCAGTCCAAATAACTTTTGATAAAAAAAATTGGATCTTCCTGTATACGAACTAAAAGAGTTTCCTCAAAATTTACTCTTCGTTGTTAATCTTTCGGCTTTAAAGCTTGAACTTTATTAAATTCAAATGGATGCATGTCGTGACCTACTAAAATTCATTGGATTGATGTGTATGCGTATGCCCTAATCTAATTTTGCACTTGGGATGGAAGCCCGTGGATGCGCATGGAAGTATCTCAAGACAATAATAATATTTTCCTTGTCCAAAGTTATCGGATTTAGTAAACTGATGGACGTCTTTAATTTTGGCCATTATTTATGAAATTCTTGTGTATTCGTACAAATTTTCTCCAGTTTTTTTGTGGTAAATCATGATACATTACATTAGACTTTCTGCAAGTTCTGACTATGGCTTGGTCACATTTTCCATATAAAATAAATGATTTTATAAGAACTGTCACTGTTTAACTGTATTTAAATATGTACTATAAATACTAGAAAAAAATGGCTTTATTGTGACAACCTAAAGGTTAAGTATAAATAAATTATACATTATTTGAAAGCAAATTTAATGACCTTTTCGTTTTTGGAATTAAAAAAAATGGAATTTTGACCATTCTTTGTAGTAAGAAAAATGTACCTAAATCATTTTAAATTTTATAAAATTAAGAACGCACTTCCATGCATCCAATAATTTAAACCTTTTCGTCATTTACAAGTCTTCATATCTGTTAAATGTGTTTTCGCTCCATTATCATTATCCAATTAATTAACATAAAAAAGCGCCCGGCTTTGACGGCATCAAAAACATGACACATAGACGACAAGACTGGCGACTAATCTACTAAGAGGATTTAATCGCCACATGTCAATGGGGGCAATTTTCTTTGATGTTTCTTAAGCATTTGATAAGGTCTGGCACGACGGCCTTATACTAAAATTAATGAGGATAGGTACCTATACATGATTACTTAGTCAGGCTTATGGCATCATTCCTCGAGAACATTCGCAGTATCATCATCTGAAAATGCAATGCCAACTGTAAAAAGAATCAAATCTAAGGTCCCGCAAGGATGACCCTTACCGGCGATTCCTTACAATATATTCACTGCTGATATACCAAAACACAATCAAACTCAGCTATACTTATTTGCCGATGATACTGCGACCTTGGGAGTACCCTGGATTGTTATCTCACGTCAGCAACGCCTTGTTGAAATAATTCAAAAATGGCTCGATACTTGAAAACTCAGACTAAATGAAGACAAAACTAAGCCATCTTCTTCTCGAATGTCAGGCTAAGATTACCTAAGACCAGAGTCAAAGTAAACAGAAAACTCATAAATTGGATTAGTGAAATTAAATATCTGAGGCTCAGATTCGACAAGAAGTTGACTTGCAGTTTAGATGCCGAAGAACGGTTACAAGAAACGCAAAGACAAATAGATGCAGATTACTCGCTCCTATGTGCTAGTAGCAAAATTGACTTACGGACGAAAACAACAATATGCAAGATAATATTAAGGCCAATACTTACTTACGGTATACCGACATGGTGCACCGTCAACAACACAAAACTACAAAGACTACAAAACAGAACACTACGTATAATAGCAAACGCCCCTAGATTGTTTCCGACAGACGCACTACACAGAGAACTACATATGGACAAACTAGACACATTTTATACGAAACTAATTACTAAATACTACGCTAGACAATTCATTAATTCAGAACTCACACATAAGATCCCAATAACATCACACATACAAATATTCGAAAGACTGGCTCCCACCTTGACGACACGATGACTGAGGAATCAAGAGAAGAGTTAAAAAAAATAATAATATAAAAAACAAATAAGATCAAAAAAGAAATTACAAAATCAAAAGAAAAACAGGAAAAGATCAATAAACCAATGTACGCAAACAAAACCAAAAAATTGTAACATGTCATCACAAAGATAATATATCTATCAGCAAAAGGAGTCAAAGCAACAGCTAACTCGAGGACCATCATCAAATCGGACTATGCTGTATTGGTTTGAAAAAAAACCTTTAACAAAACCAACATATTTACCTTTACCATTATTTTGCTGCATCCTGTTTTCGTCACCTCATTAAAATTTATAAATCCTATGACGAGAGGTCATCCTATATGTCGCGGATGAATCAATTTTCAAGAATCAAGTTTATAAGGTCATCATCATCTTATTATAACGTGTCTATTATGAGGAAATTGTTAGCATCAATTGTCAATGTCTTTAAAAGAAACGATAGTTCTCCTTGAGCAACCAAAAGTAAGTATCTTATTTTTACTATTTAAATATTTTCAATCTGTGCTGTGTTTCCTATAGCCTGACAGCAAGTAACCCTCATTATAAATGCAAAATACAAATTTTTTGGATACAGTGTAAATATATTATCTATATACTGAAACCATATCATTTCAGTTACAATACAGGTAGTTATAACATTGTTTAAATCGACACACCTGTAATTTTAGCTTTCACAATAGGGTCGGAAAACTATAACAATAGAGTAAACCGATAATTTAGGATAAATCTTACGACAGTTGTGGACGTTTGGGTTTCTGTGTGTGGATGTAGAAAAGAAAAAACTGTAAATTTAACTGTATTAACTCTATTTTTCTATATATATATTCTACCGTTTCTGCCATCATATTGTCTGTCTCATATTATGATGCAAGCAAATGATTGGTTTACAAAAAAATTAACTGATTCTAAACACTTTAAAAACGAATGGTATAATTTTTAAAACTACAAGGTCCACATTAGAACTACCAGAAAGTATTCCACTTAACCCAGGAGAAATCAAATTAGCACAAAACACTAAATTTTTGGGAATGGTCCTGGACAATTCTTTATCGTGGAACCACCATGTCTAATATGCACTTAGTAAGTTAAATAAAGTATGTTATACACTGCGCGTGTTGGCAAAATATTTGGACAAGCAAACATCCAAAATGGTCTATTATGCTAATTTTGAGTCCCATCTCAGGTATGGGATTATTCTGTATGGAAACTGCGGAGAAGTGGAAAAATTATTCATATGTCAAAAGAGGGAAATAAGAACTATTTTCGGGTACAATTTTAGAGAGACCTGTAGAGGTAAATTTAAAGAACACGGGCTTCTCACATTCTCAGCAGTTTACATGCAGGAGTGCATCTTGTTATTTTTTAAAAATAAATCACTGTTTAGAAAGAGTGAACCACAAAGCATATATTATTATTATCCAACTAGAACCCTAAACTATACTTTTCTCAAACATAAACTTACTATGTACGAAAGTGGTGCCTATAATAATTGTATTAAATTTTACAACAACCTCCCTCTGAGTATTAAAATATGTAATATTATTACGACAATTAAAAAAAAGGTATTTGATTTTTTAAAGGACATTCAAGCTTACATCATCGAAGAATATTTCAAATAAGACTGCAAGTAGGTTAGGTTAGATTATAATTAGAAAATGTTAATTTGCCTTTTTTTGTTTTTTGACACTATTTCGTTTTACGTTGTTCAATGTAATTGTGAAATAAAGAAATGAATTATTATTATTATTATTATTATTATAATTAGTATTTAAGAATAATATATAAATCATATTTAATATAATTTTCCAGTTAGAAAATATTAGCTGAAAAATATGTTAGAATCGTATCATCTGCAAATAGTTTAATGTCCCCTTTTCAATTTAAATTTCCTATTGAATTTATGTAAATTAAAAAAAAGATCGGCCCTAATACAGAGCCTTGCGATACTCCACAAGTTATAGCTTTTTTATTGCTTTTATTATTTTCAATTTGTACGATTATAAAGATAGGTTTCAAACCAACAGTAAACCATTCCTCCCACCCAATATTATACAGACATTGCCATATCTGTTAGCATTAAGATATTAGATAAGTAATGCTTTTGCAATTTTTAGTTTAACTGGAAAAATTCTCGTATTTAAAGAATTTTTTTTTAAATAAAGTAAAATAGGAATCATTTGATTTTTAACAAGTTTTATATTTTCATAGTTATGTTGTCAAAACCACTAACTTTCTTCAACATAATTCCATCAATGATGTCAATATGTTTATTATTAATTTTTTCTACATCCAAAAACATAATTTATTTTGTTTGTCAGAACTATATATAGTATTTGATATATTTGGAATTTTGCTTGATAAGGCCTCACCAACATTTACGACATGGGTATTTGCCATCTTTCTTCTATTTTTAAATCATTTACCAGTAGGTAGTCAATGGGCTGCTTTTCCTTATGGAATCTATTTGTTAAGCTATTTTATGTGGTTTTTTGATTAGTATTAATAAACTGTTCATTATAATAATTTTGCTTAACTTTTTTAATCGTTTCTTTGACCAATTTATTTATTTTTATTTCTTTGTATTCCAAGTGATCTGGACACTTTTTGAGTTTTTAATAATTTGTCTTTTAATTTGAATATTTTTCTTAAGTCCTGGATAAACCTTGGTTTGGATTTTTGCAAAATTCTATTTGACTGGTCTGAAGAACAAGAATTAAAGATTTTTAAAATATCTTCCTACAACATATTTAATATGTCAACAAAGGCTGTTTAAGTTTAGATTAAGCCGAACATTTGACACTCTTAAACACGAAACCTTTAATTTAGAATATCGTGATACAACTCTATAAACTTGCATGCACGAACTCTAGACGCAAGTGATATTTATGTCCTCAAAGAATTTCTTAAAGAAATTTTTTGTTTTAACAGCTTCAACGTAAACTATATAACGAACTTGCAGTTCATATCACTGTTATCTCGGATAACTAAATAATTTTCACCCTCTAAGGATATTTGTTTAAAAATAAACTACAGCAATATTTCAAGGCATGCGTGAGATCTTCAGGAGCGCCGTTTTTTTAACTTGACCTTATCTACTACTCTTAATAACAAATACAGATTTTGTTCCTATTTGGCTGACATATTATTATATTTAATAACCACTTTTAGAGTAGTGCAGCAAATTTAAATATACCGTGAAAAACAATAACATAGCTTTCACAAAGAAAAATAAATTGGTTGGTATTGTTATCATTACATTATAATACACCCAATTCTAGGTCAATTCTCACAACCGCTAAATGCTAATGTAGGGCATATACTTAACAAAAAGAACAGTGAAGAAGGTTGATGGTTAAAAAGCGTCCTATAAAATTATCTATGTGAACTGTATAACTGTAAAATATTTATAATTATTCATTACATACAAAATAAAAAAATTGTTCATTTCAAAAAAGTAAACAACTCCCAATACAGAATTTCCCGAACTGCCACAAAGGGGACGTCTCATCTGCGATATATTGCCAACGAATGACACATGAAATCGTATTCAGACAATTCTATTTTATTACGTGATAAAGGGTGTCCCAAAAAGGATGTCTCAGCCGCCAGACCAAAAATAAGACAAACATCACTTATGCAAAAATTTCGAACTGTTAATAATTTTTTGTATGTGTGACCCCGGCGCCTGGGGAATTCTCTTTTGGACACCGTGCATGAAAATAATCAATTTTAAGATTTACTATACCGGGTGACAATGAAATCGTTTGACAGAACCTCACTTAACTATCGTTCAATATAGGAATTTGAAATTTTAGCAGTAAATGTGGTTTAGGGAGATGCAAATTTTCCATCAAAAATATTTTGAATATCACTGCCGGTTTGACCGGAAGTGAGGTTAGGTCGCTTATTTTAAATGACACCCTGTATATTTTTTTAGATCCCCGAATAGAGCTCTAAATTCCCTTTTCAATGACATGTCACAACTTGTCATTTGTTTTTAAAATGGCGGCGAGGATACGATTTCCGCAAATTCAAAATGGCGGAGTATTAGCCGCGTGACATAAGTTTTTATCCTATGACGTTTTAAAATGGTAACATTAGGTTATTTTCTTTCAACTTTTAATAAAATTGAGGTGAAATGTGTATTTAGAATCTCATAGAATAGTTTTAATTTTTATTTGACATTAGAAATAGTCAGGCTCATTTTTCTCCATGATTTTTAATGGAAAAATACCTTGAAATACTACTGTGAGTTGGTTATTTAAAAATGTATAATGCTTCATCATATTGTAGAGAATTTTTAGAGAAAATTTTATAAGAATGTTATAGGTACCATTGTGCCCAAATAAAACTGAGACAACAAAATTATCTTTATATTCTTGGACTACAACATATTTTTTAACAAACTGTCAAAGTTACTAATTTAAACATTAAAGTTGAAATTTTTAAAATAGCCTGGGAGATTGAAGAAAAATTACGTGTCCCAGTTCTTTTTTTGCACGCTACACAAATTTTATATTTTATCCTATAGTAATATAACAAAATTACCTATTCTATTAAATGTTCCATTCTTTAACTTCTTCGTTGCTGACACAATGTTACTCGATCTACATTTTCAGTTAATAAATTTCGAAGATGTCTTGTTGATATACCCTGAATTTCTGTCCTGATCCGATTTTCCAAATCCTCTAGGTTCTGAAGGGGTCTAGCATAAGCCTTTTGTTACGATAGCCCCATATGGAGAAATCAAGCGGAGTTAAATCAAGGCCCTTGCCGGCCAACGGGTTGGTCCGTTTATTCCAAGCCAATTTTCTCCGAATTTGCGGCTCAAATAGTTGGTTGCAATGCGTGAGTTATGTGCTGGGGCACCATCTTGTTGAAATATTATATTGTCGTTTCCAGTAACATTTTGTAAACTATATTCAATCTGATTTTGCAGGAAGCCTAAATACATCTCACCATTTAAAGGCCCGTGGAAAAACTTGGACCAATAATATTTGTTCCCATAATACCCAACCACACATTGACACCAAAACGATCTTGAAAAGCACCATCCCTTACCAAGTGCTGGTTTTCCTTTGCCCAGTATCGAGTGTTGTTTCGATTAAACATAATATTTTGTGGTGGAAAGTTGCATTATTATTGACTCACCAAAAAAAAAAAAAAACAATAATCTAATCTTCTTGGAAAATCATTATCATGATGAACTTGGTATTTAAATGATTTGAAACCATGTTTCTCCAAAATTTGTCTTGCGCTTTCTCGGTTCACAGCACACTCCACTTCTAATTCGCGAACTGAAGCGGTATGGTCATATTCTTCATAAGCCACAACGATAATTTCGCTTTCTTAACTTACTATAAAACGTTGGTTATTGTCATTATTGTTAATATTACCTTCATTCTTTAAGTGTTTTTCAAGCCAAGGAAAATAGCCCCTTGATGGAATCTCCCGATCTGGATACCGTTCGGCATATAATCTTGCAGCAAGCCTTGAGTTTTTCTTACATTCGCCATAAATTAGACGCATATCAATTAGATTTTCCTGGTATAAACCATTATTATTGGATGCGTATAAATTTAGCCAAAATACCGATAAACCAGATACGCCAATTTATTTATACTACTTATTCAATTTGGTAATGTCAAAATTACTTTTGTTTTGTTTCCATAGCCTGCTGAGAAATTGATTTCTTTGGTGAAATAAGATGAACTGCACGGTCACAGAATATCAACAGCACGGCATTGGTTTAATGTTCCACTAAAACTAATTATTAGCTAAGTTACCAAAATATTGATATGTATGTATCAGGGTGTAAGAAAGAATTGGTGACATAATAATAAAAAGGGGTTTCAAGTACGGCAGATAATATGAAGTAAAATAAAATATTGTGTACCTAATACAATCATTAAAAATTTTCTTTCAAAATTCTTTACAATATGATAAAATTTTCAACTTTGATATTTAAATTAGTAACTTTGACAGTTTGTTAAAAAATATGTTGTAGTCCAAGAGCAAGAATATAAAGATAATTTTGTTGTCCCAGTTTTATTTGGGCGCAATGGTACCTATAACATTCTTATAAAATTTTCTCTTAAAATTCTTTACAATATGATAAAGCATTATACATTTTTAAATAACTAACTCACGGTAGTATTTCAAGATATTTTTCCATTAAAAATCATGGAGAAGAATGAGCCTGACTATTGCTAATGTCAAATAAAAATTAAAACAATCCTATGAGATTCTAAATACACATTTCACCTCAATTTTATTGAAAGGTAAAAGAAAATAACCTAATGTTACCATTTTAAAACGTCATAGGATAAAAACTTATGTCACGCGGCTAATACTCCGCCATTTTGAATTTGAAGAAATCGTATCCTACGCCGTCATTTTAAAAACAAATGACAACTTGTGATATGTCATTGAAAAGGGAATTTAGAGCTCTATTCGAAGATCTGAAAAAATATACAGGGTGTCATTTAAAATAAGCGACCTAACCTTACTTCCGGTCAAACCGGAAGTGATATTCAAAATATCTTCGATGGAAAATTAGCATCTTCCTATACCATATCTACTACTAAAATTTCAAATTCCTATATTGAACGATAATTAGGTGAGGTTCTGTCAAACGATTTCATTGTCACCCGGTATAGTGCATGTATCCATAAAGTCGAGATTGGCTTGAGATATATTATTAAAATTTGGTAACTTTAAATTATAAGTGAAATACTTAGTTTTGAACAAAAAATTGTAATTTCTTAGAACTTAGAACTTTCTTAATTAGAAAGGGGGGGGGGCGTCGAGTGATACTCTATATATTTGAGAATATCGAAAAGTTTTGTTGGGAAAAGTATGAAAAAAATATTTAAGTTTAGTTTAAAGTATTTCACTTATCATTTACAGTTACCCAATTTTTTTTTAATATGACCAGGCACAGCACTGCAGAATTAACCCTTTATGGCGCACTGCGAGCGGTGCGTCTGCGCAGGAAACGATTCACGTAAGTCTTGAATCTTTGAAGATTATACTCGCTGGGAAACACGGCTTCAGGAAGGTCGTTCCAGAGTGATGACGTTCTGCAGATGAAAAATTTTTTAAACAGTGTCGTTCAAGGGACTAAGCTGAACCACGTACTGGTGGGCTGCAGTGGTTTGTCGTGTGTTCCTATTATGCACGGCTCTGGGTGGAATCAAGCGGGCAACCTCAGTTAAGCACTTGCCATGAAAATATTTGTAAAATAGACTCAAGTCCCAAACCTGCCTTCGATGTTCAAGGCTTTCCAGGTTGATTGTCAGATCATGGTCACCGATCAAGCGAATGGTTCTTCTTTGAATGGAATCTAGCAATCTTAAGTTAAATGGATTCATGAAGCCAAGGGAATCGAATGTCCCGCCATGGCTATATTCGGTTCTTCAACATTATCTTTTTTAGAAAAGCTGCCGCCTAGGTTTTTCTACCGTAAAATTCAACTTGGTTACTGTCACCCTAAGACAGAATTTCTTCCAGGTCTTTGTTGAAATTTGAGACCTCTTGCTGCCCATAGAGATGTGAAGCTATGCTCTCACTTCAAAGTCCTTTAAAGGCCTTAGAATTTGAAGAATATATCTCGACTTAGCAGGGAGGGGGCGGTCTTTATGGATGCACTGTATACTATACTAAAATAAATTTAAATTATAGCAGGAGGATAACGTTATTGTGCGTGTCCTCCTTTTCTCTAAACACATTTTCTGTCTACGCCACTGAATAGAAAAAAACGTCATAATATACCGCTACAAATGCGTGGATAATTGGGTCCTCTAATGATTATTGTTATTGTTTATGGAAATTTGCAACGGTTTACATTTTGCAACATGTAGGTAATTTATTTATTCAGCACCACCCAACCTGTGGTATTTGTTTATAGATTATTTTAGTAGAAATGATTTTTAACCATAATTAATGAATCATATCTAAGCTAAACTGTTTAGTTAAAAAATGTAAACTTTCACATTAATAAAATAAGTAGGCCAGTCAAAGTTTGCAATATAGCTTTGTTTTAAATATTTCAAAGATTTCGAATACCTATAACCATACCTACCAACTTTTTGAAACAAATAAAACGTTCTTTCTTTACGGGGTTGGTATTTTTTTCATGCGAATTAAATAAATACCATTAACAATAACATTAAAACTATTTATAATTACTTCTAATTAAAAGTATTTATCAAGTGCAATTATGTAGGTACATTTTGACCCACAATGTGTAATTGTAACTGTAATGCCAATAAGTATGACACTTTTGTAGCATACAGGTAGATAAAAAAATATTTTTTTCCACGCTTTTAAATATATTATTATCTTAAAGCAGCGCAACCTTTAATTTTATTAGCAACGAGTGCGTCCCTGCTTTCATTCGATCACCCGCTGGGCCTTATCGGCATTAGGGATTAGCATTTATAATGAGTTTGTAAGATAGATAGACGGACTTTATATGTGTCATTTTGTGGATGATTACAGCAAGTATACTCCTATCAGAAGTATGATTGAAAAAAAATTTCTATGATACCCGTAATTATAATATTAAGATATAAGACCAATAATCTTAATATTATAGTGTGTAATATTGTAATGTCATACTGATTTTTTATGTTAGAAAGAAAACGCACAAACATATTTTGGACGCAATTTAATAATAAGTAATAATAATAAAATAATAATGTGACAGTATATAAGATACAATACAATTAAAATTATAACATATAGGACGTTTATTAATTAAAACAAAATATACATATACATACAAAAAAGCACCGTGTCAGAAAAATAATTATTACATTTTAACCCAAGTCAGTTTCACTGTCACTGTCGTCATCCAAGTTCACAATAATTCTTTCTCTGGGCAACAGATCTATTTACGTATGATTTTTCTACTTTTTGAACATGCGCTACACAATTTTCCCAGCTTTTGTTTGGAATATTTTGCATCTGACTGTGCTAAAGCTGTCACAAAAGAATTTGAGGTTGGCGAAACATTATTCTTCCTTACCGTTGCTTTCAGCTGGTGATTCAGCAATGATAGGGAGGAAGTCTTAACACGGTATGATCCATTTCTGCCGCCAAAGTGGCACAATAATATTGCTTTTTTATTGAAATTGATTTTAAAATTTCGAGCAATTGCTTTTTTGTGTAATTTTCCTCAAAATACACATTATTCTCCATCATACAGTCCTGGACGGTAACTTTTGTGTCATTGGAATACGGAACTTTATTTAACCTACGACTGTGGTAGCTCGCTTTATCCATTACTATCACACTATTTGGTGGTATATTTGGTAATAATTTGCCTGTAGCTCGCCTTTTCCATCTTTCTCGTCCCTTAATAATATAATTCCGGCTTGTTTTTCAATTTCGTTATTCTTAAGCGTTATAATTCCGTTTTTCGTTCTCGTTTCTGTTTCTTTTCCTATTTGAACTTACAGGCCATTGTCTGTGAAAAAATATGTTTATTTTTTTCCATTGCCTTACTAACTTCTTTATACTTTATAGTCGGTTATTTATAAAGTCACATCAACTCCGAGGCACAACATCAACACCGAGGTTCCTATATACCTCAGAGGTAATTGCCTCGGAGTTGATGCTTAGCCGAAATGAACTGAATATCCCGAAACAAATTACTGTTACATCGAGTGGTTACCAAATTTTGAGACCTTCACTTGTGCATAAAATCCTTAAGTCTGGTATTCCACAGTATTGAATTGAGTACAACCTGAAGGATAACCTATTTTTCCTTTTGTGCTCCAATGCTTTTTATTAACGTACTGGACTTTCGGGATGTCTCCACTTTTTGCAATGAAAACTAAATTATTCACGAAAGTTTTAACCAATAATTTGATTAGGAATATCGATTTAAATAGTGTCTAGTGTATTAAAAGATGTTTAAATTTTGGTTACTGCCATGCAAGAGTGCGATCTTCATTTTTACATGTCACTTTCGGTTAGTACGCCAATTTTGTTCTCAAAATTACTGTACCGACATACAACAGGGTGTCATTTACTTTATAATTCCTTAAGCAATGAGTATTTTCTTATTTCTCGTATAAAAATTTTTGTAACTTTTGAATTACCTCGTATACGAAAAAGTGACCTTTATGAAAGTTGTTCAGTAAATTATTCCCCACATTTCTACTTGCATGAATTTTTTCTGGTTTGATTGCCATAGAGACTAACTTCATTTTTTTAAATGGAACACTCTGCATATGATAGCATATTTGGATTTTACTGGGAAAACTATGAATTTTTTGTATTTCAGACTTTCACCTATCTTCAAGCGCTTCCGAGATAATGACAGCTCAAAAATGAAAAACTTCCTAATTATAATTATTCCTAACTAATACCCACCAGTTGAGTCAAGGTGTTTTCATGACAGCGACCTAAAAGGTGTCAGTTTTGAGTTCCTGTTTAATTTTCTGTTGTCTGATTTCTAATTTGTTTACACTATGGTTCATCTGAATGAGAAACAAAATTTTAATAATGAGCGGTTTCGGAACTATGAAGAGATTGCAAGATCAGGTTTGTCAACTTTTCAATGAATTATATCCAAATAGGCCTCTAATAAATCAGTCCACGGTGTGTCGAGTTGTAAAGAAATTTTGAAAAACAGTCAGTGTTAGGGAAGCCGCTAGATCAGGTCGACTTAAAACAGCAACCGGGGGAGACAAAGCCTTGGATATTATGCTCTCAATACATGAAAATCCAACACAATCGTCCAGGCCAATTACAATGGATTTTAATGTGTCTCATCAGTGAAAAATTTGTTTAAGCAGGAGAAGTTGCATCCCTATAAGATAAAGTTGGTGCACGAGTTAAACGTGGACGATTTTGATAGAAGAGCTGAATTTTGTGAGCTGAAATATGCAATAACGATAATAACCTCGCAACAAATATCATTTTCTCGGATGAAGCTACTTTCCATGTAAATGTCATTGTGAATAGACACAATTATCGTTATTGGTCTGCTGAGAATACTCACTGGTTCCAGGAAGGTCATACTCAGAGGCCCGAAAAAGTTAATATTAGGGCAGGCAGTTGGTAGACATATTGTGGGACCTTGTTTCATAGATGGTAATTTGAATGGCGAAAAGTATCTGCACCTCCTCAGGAATCACATAATTCCTTCTTGCAGAATGGTTTTACCGGGTGTAAATAATGGCATAAACGAACAAGTATGGTTCCAGCAAGATGGAGCACCTGCGCATTATGCTGCAAATGTTAGACAATACTTAAGCGAACAATTTCCAGGACGTTGGATAGGCAGAAGAGGTGCTATTGACTGGCCAGCGCGATCCCCGAACTTAACCCCGCTCGACTTTTTTTGTGGGGACACTTAAAGAATAAAGTCTACGTTAACCGTCCAAATGACTTAGAATCTTTAAAAGTTAGAATTAGTTCTGAAATTCGGGCCATTCCACATGACTTCCTTTTAAGCGTTGTAGACGGGTTCAGGGATCGACTGGCGCTCTGCTTAGCAGAAAATGGTGGTCATTTTGAACACCTGATCCACTGAAAAGGTTTCACTTGTTTATTATTCCGATGTTAAGTTGTTCAATTTTCTAGGCTATTTATTTTGTTATTATAAAGTTTGTTACAATTTTAAATAAATAAAAATTTGAAATACAAGAAATTCAGAGTTTTCTCAGTAGAATCCAAATAAGCAATCATATTCAGGGTGTTGGATTTAAAAAAAGTAAGTTGGTCTCTATGGCAACCAAACCAAAAATGACAGAAAAAATTCATGCAGGTAGAAACGTGGGGAATAATTTACTGAAAAACTTTCAGAAAGGTCACTTTTTCTTATGCCACTCTGTATTTACTAAATTAACATAAACAAGGTTACAACCAATATAGCTAAGCAATGGAAGAGAGCATACACCTACAAACTAAGATTTTGCTTAAAAGGAGCCGGAATATAAATTAAGCTTAAACTTGCAATAGATAATAATTAAGACTGTATGATTTGTTTTTAGGTAAGTTTCAGTTAAAAAATTAAATCTAAAACTTGATTTGTACGTATATGATATGATATATTTTCAGTGGTTTTACCCACTGTTAGTTTTGTTTGTAGTGCTTAATAAAAATAAAATAAAAAAGTATATCAAACTACCTTGGAAATTAAGTACCCGTGTATATAGAAACAATGATTAAATATAAAAGTAACGACCCAACAACAAGTAGTTATTTATAGGTAACTCATAATAATTGTATGTTATTTTTAATTTAACAGTTTTATGATAGCGTCGTAAAATGGTAGTAGAAAAATGACGTTTTTGATAAATTTAAATATAAATTAAATTATGAAATCACGAGCATGTTTGATATTTCATGGAAGTAATAATGATGGTGCTAGAAAAAGGAAACATAAAAATTCTTGAAGTTATTACCAAAGTTTTACTAAAAATATTGCTTGAGGAGTAATATTAAAAGGTAGTAAGATGTTTGCGTCATTAGATGAGTATTGTTATATGATCACTGTGAAACCTTATCGCCAATAAGAACGAATTAGTAACATTTGGCTTTCTATACAGGGTGTTATTTAATAAGTGCCCGATATTTTACAGGACGATTCCTCAGTTATTTATAAGGTGAAAAGTTCATATATAAACATGGGTCCATATAAAGTTTTGCTGCATTTCTAATAATTAAGGTACTTTACTTTTAAGGCAATTTCGAAAAAATGGCATTCGCTCCCTTACTATTAGCCGCAGGTAAAATATGAAATATGCATTTATAGTTTCAACGCATACACCAACTTTTTATCAAGAATAAAATTTTCTGAGAAATAGGCAATAAAAAACTTTCCCATATGTTGTATACTTTTTTGGACACACTGTATATACAGGGTGTGATGAAAATTGTAGGTATTCCAGGTTTCTTCAATTTTATTCCACAAATCATGACTGTTAATTTCTTTCACGATATATCCCCAAACGTTTTCGATTGTATTGATATCAGGGCTTCTTGAGGGCCAAGGTAACAATGAAATGTTAGTTTCCCGTATCCAGTCCGAAACTTTCCTTGCCGTATGGATCGGGCAGGTATATAAAATTTTCTTGTTGAAATATATTGTTTACCGATGGCAACATAACATTTTGAAGGATGTGTATATAAGCTTGAGTATTAAATCATCCTCGAATTCGGTGGCATATTCCTAGCCCTCTGGAAGTCATATACCCCCATACATTAACTGAAAATCTTTCACTTGTTTTAACATGTTGGGTATATCTTTCTTCGTACCGTTTATTTGGCGGCCTATACACTCTAATCTGCCCGTTATAATAAGACTGAAAAGTCTTCTCGTCGGTAAATACTACCTTTTCCCAAAAATCCATACCTTGCGGTAAATATTCCAGCGCAACCCCCATTCTTTGCTCTTTATTCATATCGGTCAAAAACGGTTTTTTAGCAGCTACCTTATTTCTCAATTCCGAATTTTTCCCTATACGATTTCTCGCCGTTCTTACTGTCCAGGAAAATAAGTTTGGTTGTGTGCTTCTACAGCCGTCTGAAATGGATTGTTTCGCAAAAAAATTATTAGACCTTGAGTTTCGTTTGAAATTTGTCTTCTGCCACTTCCAGCCCTTCTTTCCAATGATCCTGTATTTTCCCATTTAGTTCTGAGGCTTTGTATTGTGCTTCTTGGTTTCCCAAATTGCTCAGCTATTCTTCGTAGAGAAACACCGTCTTCGAATAAAGCAATTAATCTCGCCTTCTCGAGTTGATTCATGTTCACAAAATTTGTTAAAATGAAATAATATTATATTTTTCAAATCTTATGACACCCATAACAATTTGTCAAAAAGTGAAGTGCATTTCCAGGTGATCTAGGTATACAAAAGCCGACATCACATCAGGAAAAAATAAGTGTACGAAATTTTATTTCCGTCACTGTACGCCACTGCCGTTTTCTCTTTTGATAACACTGTTATGTAGGCACTTTATTGGCTAATGCAAAGCACATTTTCATAATTTTTTGATTTCGGCTTCGTTTAGGAGATAAATGCTATTTTATCAAACTCTGATATGGACAAAGATATATGCAAATAAATGCCATTTTTTTCTTTATTATTCTTCTTGTACCAAGTATGCCTTTTTCATGTAAATATGGTGAAGAAATCCAGTTTTTTGCTTAAGAATGTACTTAATTCAAGCATATTATATAAAAAAGTTATGACTCCTCAAAAGAGTAAAAAGACACGTAGGTGGCGCCCTCTACAAGTGGGAGTCATACTAACATCAAATTCGAATTTCGCATTTCAAAAAACCCCTAGATACCAATTTTCGTCCAAATTGAGACATTATTTCAAAAATTATTTACGAAAAACAGAAATAAAAGCAATCTTTTAACACCCTGAATCTCAAAAATGAAGGGCTTGCGGACTCATGCTTATATGAACTTTTCACCTTAGAAATAACTGAGGAATCGTCCTGTAAAATATCGGACACTTATTAACTAACACCCTCTATACAGTATGTCTGGCGATGTGGTAGAGCTACGGGGTGGTAGGGCAAACGGACCAAAAATTTAATTTTTCCAGGAAAATCATTATTTATAAAAGTTTTTGCTTGCTGAAAAAATACCATTGTTCGATGAGAAAAGAAATTGTATACAGGGTATCCAGGGTACTTTACTCTTGTAAAAAATTTGAAGATTTAACTTTTTGGACACTGTATACAATTTGTTTTTCATCGGCAATCGTTCTTTTTCAGCAAGCAAACATTTTTATAAAGAATGACTTTTCCTCGAAAAATGAAACTTTCGGTCAGTTTGCCCTCTTCTCTACCACATCGTCGGACATAATATTGTATATACAGGGCCGTTTATTATATCAAAGTTGCTACTGCTTTCTGGGGGAAGCGGCAACACCGCATTATTTAAAATATTTTAGCTTGGTATTTTTTTAGTTTAATTTTCGGAGCGTCTCGTTGACTGGTTCGCCAACGTGAATCGCCTTACTGTAAATATATTATTGGTAATCTTTTAGTAAAAATCTTTACTTATATAGAAATTATTATTCAAGTGAAAACCACATGTTAATATGCAAAAAAAATTCACCTTGCATGAAGAATTTTATATTCGCACGTGTGCGTGTTTATTATATTTATGGTAATGCATTCAGATTAGAAACGTAAGTATGTAAAAGGCGTCACTGTACGCAATGCATGCAGTTACCCTTGCTGCATGTTTGTCTTAATTGATATATCATGGCGCCGTCGATTACAGCCATATAAAAGTACAGAAAAAATGTTATTATCCTGGAAAATGTATGTAATAAAAAAATCAAAAAATGTGAAAATAAAAAAAATTAAACCATATACTTGATGGATATACCAGTGGAGGCCCATCGGGGTACGCAAGGTAGCCTGCCATTTATTTAACCCCAGGCATCCCACTTGTAACATTTCCCAGTAACAGTAACACAAGCTCATATTTAAGTACGGTGAAACGGGGTTGGGGTTACATTGAACGTTTTATACTTATTTTGGATAACGCAAGTCGTATTTTCTATCGAATTAAACTTAAGAAATTACCCTAAATAAGTGATCATATAAAGATACTTATAAATATACCAAAATGGGATTGTCAATCTGCTTCTAATTTTCGACCAACACTTTCTAAAATCATTGAAAAACTTGTCAAAAATAAAATAAATTCCTTCTTAAAAACAATATTTTAAATACAAACCATTTCAAAAAAATAAAAATAGTAGTGATGCTATTTTTTCATTTCTTGAACATCTTTATTTTAAATTAAATAAAGGAGATTTTGCTGCAGCAATATTCTGTGATATTTCTAAAGCTTTTGATCGTGTTAACCATGATATATTATTAAAGAAGCTTGAGCTTTATGGCTTTAGAAGTACATATATCATTTAAATGGTTTAAATTATATTTATCTGAAAGATCTCAAGCAGTATTGTTAAATGGTAAGAAATCAAAAAGTAATAAAATTGATTGTGGAGTACCTCAAGGTTCAGTTCTCGGTCCATTACTATTTTTAATATATGTAAATGACCTTGCGTCAATTTTTATTAATGGTAAATTTACCATATTTGCTGATGATTCAACAATACTTTAGCATAGTAAATATTGTATTGAATTAATTAGAATAATTAATGAAGATTTAATAAATGTTAAAAAGTGGTGTGACTCTAATCTACTCTCATTTAATATCACTAAAACAAATGTATTAACTTTTAAATGTTCACTTAATAATATAATTTTTGACAATCTCATAATTAATAACCCCAAATTTATAAAATTTTTAGGAATCTATATTACTCAAAATCTTTCTTTTAATGAACATATCAAAAAGTTATGAGGAAAATTAGCTTCAGGATGTTATGCCCTGAGAGTACTTTCTTATGAAATGAATATGGCGGTTCTTCGAAATGTTTATTTTGCTTTAATATAATCTCTTTTGAGATATGGAATTTGTTTCTGGGGAAATTTAAGCCAATATCTTCTAAATTCAATTTTTATTTTACAAAAAAAACTATTAGATATTTGTGCAAAGCTAGATCTAGAGATTCTTGTAAAACTTTATTTATCTTACAGAAAATTTTAACACTAACTTCAATTTTTGTATTGGAAACAGTTTGTTTAATTCATAAAAAGCATAGAAATAGTATTAATTCACATACTTATAATACAAGACAAACCTTTAATATAGGTTTACCTATTCCTTCTTCAAGTCTTGTAAAAAATCGATAATTTATGATTCTAAAAAAATTTTTAATTATCTTCCAAATTTTATTAAGATACTGTGTCATAATTATTTGCATTTTTTTTCTTTTATTTCGATCGTTTAGGTTTTACTATATTATTATATTTAATTGTTAATTTAATTTTAAAAAAGAGCTTTGTCGATAAAAATAATACTTTATGACAATAAAGCATATTTTGATTTGATAGAACAAGTTGTCATTAAAAAAAGTGAGAGTTCAAAATTACCCCTTGGAGCAACATCGAACAGCTGCAATTATTGTCTGATAGTACAATCCACAGTAGCAATTTGTTCGATGTAGCCCCGCCATTAAAACAAGCTAGGTGAGCGTATTTTTTTTTAGTTTGTGCGTTTATTGTTAAATAAAATAGAAACAATGTTTTTTACCCAATTTATTGACACGTTATTTGTTATAAAGCCTGAAATAAACTTATTGTATAGCAAACCAATATTGAGGGTTGAGGAAATACATATAAGTAGGTAGTATTATATATAAAAATAAAAAAATTATAAAATTATTACATCTTAGCCTAGTGTGTATCCATCAAATTTAATCGGAAACAGTAATTATCCGCGACGGTCCACAGTTGCGGCTGGCAGAACTCTCTCCAAATCTTCTAAGTTCATAAGTGATATGTCTTCTTGCTGAAAGATAAAACCTTGCTTAACTTTATGTGGCGGCATTTTAGGACAAGCTTACCTCTGGCCAGTGGAAAACTGATTTTCTTTCTCGCCTTAGGAACTTCATGATGTAGTCTCCATCAACTGTTTTGCCTTGTATCAGGCCAACAATAAACTTTAAAGTTTTTTTTTGTAGCGAATCTAACAAGTGTATAAACGAAAGCATTTACAGCGCTTGTTACGATCTCTGTTTCCGTCATGTTCTCTTCTTCACGCAGTTCTGCAAAAAATATTTCTTGGTCACAGTCGGACTCGTCTTGAAGCACAATGTCTGAATCAGAATCGCTATCAGACAAACTATCAGGGGAGCTTTTTTTTTGTTTTTTTGTCCCAGAACTTTCTCCTAATTCGAAGTCTTCTGGTCCAATGGTCTTACCCGGTTTTACATTTATTTTCTTTTTCATGGCGCCCTATTTGCCTGTATTTTATTTCGTATGCCTTCTAGAGACTCCACAACACTATCATTTAACCCGTTTTCAAATTCTTGAGTTTCTTCAGTCTCCCTGGGCAAGTTCTTTAATATTTCGTTTCGATCTAGGGGGTATATGCCTGTTGCCCGAAAGCCGCTTTTAAGGTTTTGTTCGCCAGTTTCAGAAAATTTGATTATTTGTTTAGCTAATAATTTCGGGAATTTTTCTTCTTAAAGTCCTCTGGAATCCGTTATTAATTTGTAATCGGAAAGTATTGCAAGCCACTGATTCTTCAATGGCCCAAAAACAGACACGTCGAGTGGTTGTGCAATATGCGTCGTATTTGGAGGTAAACATATAAAACGCACATTGTTTTCTGCTGCTAGTGTGATAACTTTTTCACAAAATTGGCTTGCCAAATTGTCACCAATTAACACTTAGGCCCTTCGTAATGTTTCGTGTAGACGAGAAATACAGATCTAAACCAATCTGTAAACTTAACAGAGTCAAGCCAACCATGGCCTGTTCGATTATATCTTGTTCTATCTGGTCCTCCTTCACTCCATATCGTCTATAAATTTTCACAATATAGAAAGGAAGCAAGTTTCCTGAAGCACTTCCGCAATACATTATGGAAATGTTGGATTTGGAATGAGAGAGCAAACGTTCGGGATATTTTACTCCTTTTTTAAAAAAGCATTTAAAAGATCCCCGATCACCCGACAAATTAGTCTCGTCAAAATTAAATACCAGTATAATAAATAAAGACCCACTAAGTCTCGGCCTCAGTCAAATTATAATTTTAGTTAGGTGGTGGTGGTTACATGCTTCGCCCAAACAATGGGCATCATCAAACCTAAAACCAGAGTCGTACGAAAACATCTGATTTACACATCTGATTACACATATAAAGTTTAGGTTAGTTTAGAAGCCTAACCTACCTTAGGAATAATAACTTAAAAACCAATCACAAAAATAACACATAACAGATTAAAAATTTTTAAAAAATGTTACTGGACCATTACAAAATGTAAAACGATACGAAAACATAAATAAACAATCTAAAAAATTACTCGACAACTATATGGCGGGTTTGGGAGCAAACCAGACGCTTGCGGAGTTATAATTTACCTCTCAGGCACGGAACCCTAAAAATATAGGTGGCAGGTCGTAGTGCAACACGCCACTGTGTTCTATTACCTTAAACTGAAGTAAGGAAAAGACACTCACCTGAACGTTACTTTATGATTGATAATAATTAATAATGTCAAGATTGTCAAGTCAATATCCACACAAAAAAGTAGGAAAACAGAAAAAGGTTATAGAGACCTAAGTTAATTATTTAAGTTATTAAAGATAAGATATGACTCAAACAAAGTATTTGTAGTTTTAAAACTCGAGAACGAGAATATTCTCTGTAAGAAAATTCTCCCGAGAATATTCTCTAGAGAAGTTTTTCTACATAATCTACTTGGAACAATTTGGCAATTATTTTTAAAATTTTAAGCTTCTCTAACCTTTTCTATAACTCTGGTAACAGTGTTTTACGTCGGCGCTTCTAGGGGAAACCGGAATAACAGTAATTCAGGGAAATCCCCTAGCAGCGCGAACGTATACTCGTATACAGCTGTGTGAATTGTAAATGATGTGGTGAGACTAGTTTTATTTTGGCGTTCCGTTCGGCTCAGTTTAGACCGTCTATAAGTATAAAAACATGGATTAAAATAAATTAAAGGGTATCACAAAACCAAAAAGTAACGTTTGGAAATATTTTAATACAAAAAATGTGCTGTAATGTAATGTAAAAATTTTATTTCTTTTTATTGCCATTTCTAGCGATCTTCTTACCATTCTCAAAAAATTCTCTAATTTGAGAATATTCTCCAAAAGATTATTACCGAGAATTTCACATCTCTAATTACACTCTCTTTTCATAGCGGTCGCAATCCAGATTTTCGAAATTCTCTTTGAAGTCATCCACATGAAGTAAGAGGGCTACCGCGGCTAGATTTGTCAGGTTTTGGTCTGCACTCACGAAGTCTCTTAGTCTGCCATCCACCATCCTGATGACGATCTGTCCAATGTCCAGTCCATCTACTTTTTCTTGCAATACAAGAATGTCGTCTACTCCAGTTAGTCTGGAGAATTCTGAATTTCTTACGCCATCTCTTAGAGTTCAAACCAAGCATCTATCGTTTCATTTTTCTTTTTGATACTCTTGGTTTTCTGCGGTTGTTCCAGCTACACTTTTTGTGCCATAGGTCAATCGCATTTGGATATCTTCATTAAAATGTCTCTCATTTTCCCACATGCTGCCCATCTGAAAGTGATCTTTCTGATTATCTCTATTGATAGATAATCATATTACTTGTCCACCTACTTCTACATTTTGATTTTTAAGTTATATCTGCTCACTTGGGACTACATTCGTCATTATTCTAGTTTTTCCAAAATTATCATTAATCCGACAATTTGGGACACATAGTTGTGAGTCCTTATAGCATATCTTTGGTATCGCCTGAAATATCGGATGTGATGACAAAGTCGTCTATCAAGTGCAGGTGATTAAGTGTCTCTTTATCAATGACTACCTTTTTTTGCTGCTACTCTAATATTTTGGGACCATGCTTCAGAACAAACTGTCCTGAATAGTTTTGAGAACATAGTGCCACCCGAGGTGCCACCGTTCTAATTTGAATATTTTTAAAAAATTATTATAGAATGTTGATTTGGATATTGTGGTGGGGTTCTCGTAGATACTTGTAATAACGTTGCAAGATATTTTTTTAATTTAAAACGAATCACCCTAAATATCTCTTGATTTTGAGGGAAATAAGATTTGACAAAAACAAGTCAATTTAAATGTCGAGGGGAAAGTTTAATTTTACATTGGTCATTAATAGAGGGCGGAATATATTATGCACCTTAATTAAGCCAAAATATACGCATATATGTATATGCCTTGTTTGCCTTCAAAATATGCATTTTTTGACCAAATATGCATACTGGTATGCAATATTTCTTGATTCATTAGAGTAAAATAGGGTAAAGAAACATACTGGGTCCTAAAAAAGATGTTTATTAAAAAAAAATGCAAAAAAAGCAAAGGAAAATAAAATTAAACAATTTTTTTAACCTAAAATTGTATAAAAGGCATTTATTACTAAATATTTTCCAAAGTTTTCAACTAAAAAGGATTGTCTTCTATCAGTAAAAATATGTTTATATAAAGAGAATCTTCTTTCCACATCTAGTGATGTAATCGGACAATACTGCAACTTAGGGATGAAAGTATAAGTCCAAGATACAACTTCATTGGATGGTTTACCTTCATAATGCTTTCTACTGCAGTTAAGTATTTAAATCCTTCATTCTTTTGTTCAGTTACATCCAATTTGTTCCTTACTTGACCTGCTACTTTACTGGGAATGTTGTTACATTTAGCGGAAAAAGTTTCAACAATACTACTTAATTGAGCCCCATAAACTTAAATTTCCACTCTCTAACGAGAGTATTATGTCCGGTATAACACTGAAATGAACTTTAATAAAAACAAGATCTTTAACTACACTTGCACTTTTTACTTTGCACAACACACTGCGAATCGTCATCTAAATCCTTAATCCGTGTTCGCCATCGGGTAATTACAGGCTCAAGAGGTAAACTAACTCCTGGTAATCTCTTCCTATACATCTGTAGTCTTAGAGGTGCTTTTAGAAGCATTTCTTTTTAAATTTGAAATTAATTTATTTACTAAAGGATATTCAGTTCTGACGGTTTCTGCGACTCGGTTTATTCCATGTAAAAGACAAGTCACATGTACCATATTGGGGTAAAATATTCTTAAGTTTTGGCCTACTTTTACCATATACGGTGCTGCATCAGACAAAAGCGCTAAAAGCTTCTCATCGATAGGGACTGCTGAATAAATCGGGTTACGGTCACATTATTAGTTTTGTCTAGCTGCTTGGAAGCTATTAAATATGGGTTTGTTACTTTATTTTCTTGCAGTACACAAGCATCTGTGCCTTCATCGACAAGAATGTAAACATTTTTATCACCCAGTGAAGCTCTAATTTCTTCCAGATCGGTTTGGTATACTGAATGGACATTCTTCCTTCTAAGCGTGGATTCGTCAGGAATGGTTTGTTGACAAGATTTTTGCAAAAATCCTCTAAATTTTGCTATTTTTTTAAGGTTACGTTTCCTGCGACCAAAGACTTGCATAAGTCTTCTTGAAAAATTTCCTTTTCAGATTTCAATTTTTCTCCCACATTTTGAAATGCGTTTTTTACACTCAGCGGAACTGGCTCAGATTTCATTTTTTGTAACTTTGATTTATGCAGCGGTGTTTTCAAATGTTGATCGATTTGGAACTTCTTTTCACAAACAATAATTTTTGCACAAGCTTTACAGAATACTTTTTTTCCACTAAACTCTAACTCTGAGAAATTTTTAATCCACGAAGACGTTTTCGCCACTTTAGATATTTTAAACTCAAAGTTGAAATCACTAGTTTCACACTGAAAATACTGAAACATTTCGATAAACTAAAACAAGTACGTATTACAACCCGATATAAATACAGTTTGTTAAGCAGGTAATAATAAGGCATTATTAAATGACAATAAATAATCCCTAACAATAAACCTGCAAACCCCGGAAACCCCCAATAAATACCTTGTGTATAACAAAAATGTAAAAATTAATTATTATATAATTATCTTCAGATTGGAAAATCCCTGAAACAAGTGTCGGACTAGACATTGAACCTATGAGTCTACGAGTTTTCATGATCGGGTGTTTTTAACTTTTTGATAACGCGGAAAACATGAAAATATGCTCATAAAATAATAATTTGGGAAAAATATGCATTTTATTATAAAATTGGCAAAGTATGGGTGTTAGTAAATAAGTGCGACAAACTTCAGGGGGTGATTCTACATGAAAAAATATTGATAGTTTGCTATATAACTTTTGTCCGCAAATGCTTTGATTTCCGAGATACAATGTGTTAAAGTTTTTATTAAAAAGTGACGATTTATTTATTGCTCTGAAACCCATCGAGATATGCCAATGAAATTTAGTAGGTTTTAAGAGGTAGTTATTGCGCATTTTCTGACATGCAATTAAGAATTTTATGTTTATCATTGGCGCGCATAAGGGTAATAATCTCAATTTTTTTAAAGAAAAAAATGATACGCCACTGAGATATATCAAACTAAAAACAATTTTTGAATTTCTCATTCAATTTGTGACAAAATATCTCTTGCCTTTTTTTCGTATTGGGCGCCGTTTTTATGCAAAAAAATAAAACATCTTGACGCGTATTTTTCATTTCTTTAATACATTATTAAAAACTATCTAATACAATAACATTAAACCAGAACAATAACAGAAAATAACACTAATAAATAAATAGGGGCAAAGCTACAACAAATGTTGAAAATGACCTCCCTCAGACGTAGATTCAACTCTTCGCCTCATTGATTGTCGTATTCGCGCAAATATTCCTGGTGTATTTCTTATTCAACATTTTCGACGGGAGTTGAATAAACTAACGACTTAAGAAAACCACAAATGCAAAAATCTAGAGAATTTAAATCCGGCGATCGAGCAGGCCAATTTTCCGTACCTCCCTACCTATCCAATGATTTGGATATACTGTGTCTAAGTGATTACGTACATTAATGCTAAAATGAGCTGGTGCGCTATTATGCATGAACCAGAAGTGTTGTCTCAGCTGTAGAGGGATTTCTGCTAAAAGAGCAGGTAGCTCTTCCTGTAGGAAATTAAGGTAAGAGTCGCCTGTTAGTCGTTGTGGGAGGAAATATGGACTGACTAAATGATCATCAATTACCCCAAGCCATATATTTACTGAAAACTGATACTGAAAATGAGCTTAACAGATTCCATGTGGATTTCCCTCAGCCCATAAGTGGTTGTTATGGAAATTTCGTATACACTGTCGTCCAAAATTAGCCTCGTCAGTAAACAAAACGCCATTTAAAAAATTAGGAATTTGAGCGATTTGATGAAGAATCCAATGGCAAAAAACTAGGCGCGGAAAAAAGTCTCTAGGTAGTAGAGCTTGCACACGTTGAATGTGAAACGGATACAATTGCTGTTCTCTAAGAATTTTAAATATAGTGACGTTGCTTACATTCAATATGTTGGCAATTTTTCGAGTACTTGTTTCAGGTGACTCCGCAATTAACTCGAGAACTGCTTCCTCTAGTTGCACAGTTCGTACTTCTCGAGGGCGTCCGCAGTCAGCCGTTTGTTTCTTAAATGTACCATTTTCGCGCAAACGTTGGTGCAGACGAGCAAATATTGTGTGATTGGGTACTCTACGTCCTGGATACAACTCAGCATACAATCGTCGAGCTTGCCGACCATTTCCATTTTCGACCATAGACAAAATGCATGTCTGACAATTCCGCATTTGTATAATTTTCCATTCTTTTCGATAAAAGAAAAATGAATTACTTATTAACATTAATGCATACCAAACTAAAAGCTTAAAAATGAAGAAACTCTAATAATTTGACATTTCGTTGAAATATTCGTATTTAACAGAATGTTGACAGTAGCCTAGGTACTAGATGATGTATTAAAGAAATGAAAAATACGCGTTAAGATGTTTTATTTTTTTGCATAAAAATGGCGCCCAAGGCAAGAGAGATTTTTTGTCACAAATTGAATGATAAATTCAAAAATTGTTTTTAGTTTGATATATCTCAGTGGCGTATCATTTTTTTCTTTAAAAAAATTGAGATTATTACCCTTATGCGCGCCAATGATAAACATAAAATTCTTAGAAGGAAGGAGAGTCGTTTTTTGTGTATTAAGTGTATAATCTTGAAATATTTTTAAATTTGCAGAGCGCTTTCGGCCTTAGGCCATCTTCAGTGCTTCCTAAAAGCGAGGAAAATCCAATTTGTAAAAAATGTTTGTTATAAAATTTAAGAAGTCGTTGTTAGAAAGTTTATGTAAATTCGAGTTATTTACCTATTTTATATGTTGAAAATTTGTTCAGGTTAGTTCAGGTTAGTTAAAACAAACAATTGTTTTTACTAATTAGTTTTTTACATTGTGCTGATGAGGGCCCACTTATTTAATAATTGTGTCAATGAAGTTTCCTGTTTCCTGACAAAGTGAGTAAAAACCAAAAAATACACTTCTTAATACTTTTCAGAACAAATTTTCAACATATAAAATAGGTAAATAACTCGAATTTACATAAACTTTCTAACAAAGACTTCTTAAATTTTATAATAAAAATTTTTTACAAATTGGATTTTCCTCGCTTTTAGGAAGCACTGTAGATGGCCTAAGGCCGAAAGCGCTCTGCAAATTTAAAAATATTTCAAGATTATACACTTAATACACAAAAAACGACTCTCCTTCCTTCTTTTTTCAAAAAGTGTACACAGCCCTACCTGATAAAATTCTTAATTGCATGTCAAAAAATGCGCAATAACAACCTCTTAAAACCTACCAAATTTCATTTGCATATCTCGATGGGTTTCAGAGCAATAAATAAATTGTCACTTTTTAATAAAAACTTTAACACCCTGTATCTCGGAAATTAAAGCATTTGCGGACAAAAGTTATATAGCAAACAATCATTATTTTTTCATGTAGAATCACCCCCTGAAGTTTGTCGCACTTATTCACGCATTTTGCATATATTCCGCCCTTTAGTCATTATATAATATTTCTGAATGCTACAATGATATTTGCACTTTGGAGAATTTAATACTTTCAAAATAGAAAGGCGAATACGCCAAATTAATTAGTTGTTTGTTTTAACACATATCTTTTCCACCTAACAGGCCATTTAATGCCCTTTACAACGATGTATTACTCAGAAGGTAGTGCTATTGGACATTTCAGAGTAAGGTTGGCTGGAGGTCAGGAGGTCAATAGTAAAATTTTATCAAATATGTAATTATACTTCCCCCTTGATACTAAAACTGACGTATTTTTTTCAAATCTTATTTCCCTCAAAATCAAGAGATATTTAGGGTGTTCTTGCTAATTACACAATATACTTACTATTTTTATATTCGTATAAAGTCATTATAATTAATAATTAAGTGATTATTTAATCTAGAAATTGTTTCCCGCAAAATGAAACACAGAGGTAGAAGTCTGTGGGTTGTTGATATCATATCATTATTTATTCCTATTTGTAAGATAATTAGTTAGGTCCTGTAAACGGATAGTTATTTCCAATCAAGGATAGCAAACATTTACCAGGGAGAAAGTTGATCAGCTAAAATTGTACACACACACACACACACACACGAGAAAAATTAATTACGTAAAATATTCATCGAATAATTCACCACATGACATGCTAAACAGAAAAAATAGTTTATGTAATAGTAGGAATATAACATGGTAAAAGCAATATTAAAACCAATCGTGAATAACGATTCCCTGGCGCACCGTGAAACAATACGTCGTAGGTGTAGCTATCGACCGACCGGAAAGCTTTTTAAATATTCGGTTTCTAAGGGGTTAGTATAAATTTAAGAAGTGGAAAAGCAATGTGAATATAAGCAAATGTTAAGAAGAAGTTAGAAGTTAAGAACTCTAGTTTTAGCTTGTTATAAGTAAAACATAGTAATGCACGGCCATTTCACAATTTTCTCTCAGTCATTTTTTTTTTGGTTCAAGTAGCACTAAAAGGTTCTTTAATTTTCTTTTGAACACATTTACACCAATACTTTGTTTATTTTTAAGTTCATTGGGCAGTTTATTAAAAAAGCGAACCCCTCCATAAAGAGGTCCCCGTTCAAAGATGGACAGACGCTGCGCAGGATAATTGAATAATTAACATCAGTTGTGCGAGTGCTATAATGATGACTCCTCCCCATACGCAGACCCCGTCCATCCTTCAAGAAGAACATAATAGTATGAAATATATACAGGCCGTATATTGTTAAAATAAATTTATCTTTAGAAACATTTCTACAGCTTTCCCTAAATGACATCTTGTACATTATTCTAATTAATCGTTTCTGTATAACAAAAATATCTTGAATTTTGGAGTTTCCACCCCAAAATATAATCCCATGTCTTGCTGAAGCATCAAAGTTGACAAAGTATGGAATCCTCAGGGCACCAGCCGATATGTACTTTGACGTTACTCTAATACCATAACTTATTCTGTTTGCTCTGTCCAGTCTAAAAATTCATCTATATAAACGCCTAAGAATTTTGTTTTGGTTTGAAGGTAAAAATCTGTATTATTGATCTGAATTGTTTCTGGTTTTTCTAGCTTGCTTAATTTTGTTCTGATCAGTAATAAGTTTGGTTTTTTAAACCATGAGGTGGTTTGTGAAATAATTCTTTCTGTGTTGTTAGTCAGTTCAGTTAAGTCTTTTCCTGTTACTAATAGGTTGGTATTATCTGCGTAGGAAGTAAGCAATGCATTAGGTTTGGCAATATATTAAAATACAAAGAAATTAGAAACAAAAACGATTTATAATATTTGTTTAAGAAGGAACAAATAAATAGGAACCATATATGTCAAACTATTTTTAAAAATTTTAAATTATAGCAAAATAGAGTTTGGAAAAAGTGTAAAGACCCCTTCTGTTAATCTTAGGTTATGGCAAGTCTTTTAATATCAAAAACATTTACAATTGATATGTCATGATATGTCATCAATATCCGGAAAAGTTAATCCAATATTTTTCTTTTAAAGAACTTATCATTACATCTTTATTTTCATTGATGATGATTCTAATAGAATATTGGCAGCTTCTTTTTGTGGTAAATTGTACCATCACATACTTCTCTTGTTTTAGAGTATCTGTCCCCACAACTTTATTCTCTATTTCATTTTCCAGTATGTTCTGGTCTTCTTCGTTTATATTTTCAGCTTCAAAGAGTTAAGCAGGCTCTTCAGCTTATTGTTTTTACAGGTTGCTATTACCTCACTGGATAAAGACTCAAACCAATTGCCACTTTTACCAAAAAAGCTAAGCCAAGTTTTTGCATCTTTAGAGGAACTTGCTCCAAAGACGAATCAAGAGGAACCTTTTATTTTAGTGAATAACAAAGAAAAGAACATTGTAATATTCTCATGCTATTGAAATCTTTGTCTTCTATCTTCATTGGACACAGTTTATATGTATGGTACATTGAACTTTTGTCCAAAATTTTTCAAACGATTTTTTACAATTCACGGTTTAAAAAATGGCCACTACGTATCGTTACTGTTTTGTTTATTAACCAACAAATGTCAGATTACATATGTAACATTGTTTACCATGATTACATCTAAATGGAAAGAATATAACTGCTGTTGTAGACTATGAATTAGCGATACATAATGCTGTTATCAAAACCTGGAGTCAGGTGGATACTATTGGTTGTAGGTTTCATTTGGCCCAAGCTTGGTACAGAAAAATTCAAAATCCTTGATTAACGGAACAATATAAACAAAATACTGATAGGCAAATTTTTGAAATATTTTTTTGTACTTCAGTTTCTAAATCCTAAAGATGTTGGTGATTGCTTTAACTTTGATCTCGCTTGTGATATGCTCAATAATGATAAATTACAAACATTTTCTGATTATTTAATAGAATATTATATTAGTGAAGATTCTGTTTTCACGCCACATGTATGGGCTGCATTGAACAGTTCTTTATCTAGAACAACTAATGCTTGCGAATTGTTCCACTCAAGATTTAATGAAAGTTTTTACTGTTCCCATCCAAATATTTTCGTGTTTTTTGATATGTTACTAAATTTTTAAAGGGAAGTATACTGGGTGTCCATTTAGTGTGCCGGTGGACGATATCTTATTAACGGTCGACTTAAGGAAAAAAACTTTTATACAAAAGTTTTACAGGTTAACGCCGCGCACCTTTTAAAAATAATTAAATATACAGGTTGACTCAAAGATCCAGGGTGGGTCAAACATGTCTTTTTTTAAATGGAACGCCATATATTTTTTTTATTATATTGAAGTCTTTAGTAGTCCTCTATTCTACTTTAAAAATATTTGATTATCAAATGCGACGTTGTCAAGATATGAATTTTTCAATGGATTTTTGGCTAAAAACGATATTATATAAAAATCGTTGGATTTTAACTATCTTTATAATTTTTTCTATTAAAATTAAGGAAAGAAAAGTTATAACAATAAAAATCACCTGACTGTTATTAGAATTGGTATAAGTACTACAGAGTGTTCAACATTTTGGTCCAAACTTAATGGATTTAAAACCAAGTTTTCGTTTTTTTTTTAAAATGAAACACCCTGTATTTTACACTTTTCTCGAAAAGATATTTTAATTCCCTTCAATTTGATACCAATATCTGATACCTTATTTCAAAAAGTTGTTGAAGGAAACATCATTTCAAAAAATTGTTCTTTAAAAAAGCAAGCGTAATTTCGTGATCCTTTAAATTTAGTAATAATAATTATCAATTATTTGACGTTTTATAGTGGCCTTGTCTACGTTAACTTTTAAAATGAATTTTAATTACAGTCGAGTAAATACCAATGCTGAAGATGAATTTTTTTTTAAATATGACATGTTCACCGACGAACCGACATTTCATAGAAATGGGTTCGTCAATAGACACAATTTTCACTTTTATGATACCCAAAATCCACATGCCCTGCTAGTAAATGATTTTCAACATCACTGGGGCTTAAACGTTTGGGGTGGTGTTATCCACGATTATGTTATCGGACCTTATTTCTTTGAAGAGCGCTTGAATGGTCGTTTGTTTCTGGAATTTTTGCAATATGACTTTGTTAGGTTGACTGAGAATCTTCCGGAGTTCATAACGAAGAGGATGTGGGTTCAGCTTGATGGGCCAGATATGTTCGGCCACATTTAAATGCACAGTTTCCAGAGCGGTGGATAGGGAGGAATGGTTGTTGAAAACCCAATAATATAAAATTTCTCTTTTACCTAATATTTTTATTATTTTAAGGTCCGATCAGTTGGCCAGCAAGGTCACCTGACCTAACGGCCATGGATTTCTTTTTGTGGGGCACCGTCAAGGTCGATGTTTACAGCACACCAGCAACAACAAGGGAGGACATGATGGAACGAATCCGACAATCATTTGGTAGAATTACCCCATTAATGTTGAGAAATGTGAGGGACTCGTTCTTCAAACGAATTGACGCTTGCATTTTGCAAAATGGGAGACACTTTGAGCACTTAATGCGTTAATACGTATTCGATTTAAATTGGTGAAAGATATTTTTAAGATTGGAGATTTAAGCACTTTTCGATAGGTAATAATTTAAGTTTCTTCTGTAAAATTGTTTGTAACTACTTTGATATGAATTACTTACTAATTTATTAAGTTCTCAACTTTTTTGGAAGTAAATTTAAAAGTGAATGAGCAAACATCAAATTTGTTCATAATATTAAGGTTTTTTCGAAAAAAATGTAAAATACAGGGTGTTTCATTTCAAAAAAATACCAAAACTTGGTTTTAAATTCATTAAGTTTGGACCAAAATGTTGAACACTCTGTAGTACTTATACCAGTTCTTATAACAGTTAGGTAATTTTACTTGTTATAACTTTTCTTTCCTAAATTTTAGTAAAAAAATTTGTAAAGATAGTTAAAATCCAACGATTTTTATGTAAAATCGTTTTTAGCCAAAAATCCATTGAAAAATTCATATCTTGACAACGTGGCATTTGATTATCAAAATTTTTTAAAGTAGAATAGAGGACTACTAAAGGCTTCAACATAATAAAAAAAATAATACGGCGTTCCATTTAAAAAAAGATATGTTTGGCCCACCTTGGACTTTTGACTCAACCTGTATATTTAAAATTATTTTTAAAAGGTGCGCGGCGTTAACCTGTACAACTTTTGTATAAAAGTTTTTTTTCCTTAAGTCGACCATTAACGAGATATCGTCCACCGGCACACTCAATGGACACCTTGTTACAATTGTACATGTACAGGGTGGGCATTTTATTAGGGGCCTATACCTTTTCTCAGAAACTACTGACTTAAGAAAAAAAAGTTTGATACAAAAGTTCCTTCGTTTTAAACAAATTATTAAATTATTTGAGCTATAATAATACAGGGTGTTCCAAAAGTGTTGCACCGACCTAGACACATGCATTTTAAATGGGACACCCTGTATATTTTTGGATTATTAGATCCCGTGAAAGAAAAAAAGGTAACTTTCATAAGAACTTTCTATTCGAATATTGTCTAGTTTAGACAGAACTTAAGAATATGTATTTTTTAAAGCAATTTTATGCCCTCAGCAAATATTTGTGCGGCCGGGAGTTTATATTATTTAATAGTTTTTTTTAATGGAACACCCATTATTTGATATTTTTTACAGCTTAGAATACCTATGCCTAAATGTCCTATGCCTAAATCTAATAGTTTACGATATACCTATTGTAATAACATTCTTTTAAACAAACATGCTAATTCACTATTTTATTCCAGTAGGCTGTGATATAACAAATTGATGTCCTCGCTTGTCATAATTATGGCGACAAAATAGTATTTTGAGAGATTTTGCATTCTGTCTAATTTAGAGAGTATAGAAGAAAATTTCCTTTAAGGCAAATTCCGGAAAAGAGAATATTTGGCAAAATTTATGCAAAATTCAGGCAAAATGGTAATCTACTCCCAAAACCAAAGAACAGACTGCGACATGTGCTAACAGAAGAGAAGCAGTTGGAAATTCTGTTGCATTTTGAGGATTTACCCGAAACCTCCACCCGGCATGCCAGTTTGGACTTGGATGTGAAACGAGGCAGCATTAGAAACTGTTTAGAAATAAATAATCGCAAACCATTTAAATTTTTACCTGTTCAATATTTAGAAGAAAGAGACTATCAGACACGGTTAGAATTTTGTTCGAGAATAATGGATATGCATTTTGCTGAAAATATCTTTTACAATATGATTTGGACCGATGAGTCTATTTTTAACACAACAGCACCAATTTTTAATAGGAAAAATACGCATTATTGGAGTTATGAAAATAAGAAAAAGATTTTGGAAGTTAAAAGGCAAGGAAGACGATCCGTAAAGGTGTGGTGCGGAATTTGCCGATTAACAATTATTGGGCCAATTTTCTTTAATGAAAACTTCAACTCAGTTAGGTATTTAGATATGCTAAGGTATGAAATACAACCGCTAATAAAAAATGAAATACCGGCTTGCGAACGTGATCAATAATATGGCAACAAGATGGCGCTCCGTACCACAGGGGGGAAATTATTACAGACTTTCTTAACCAACATTACAACCGTTGGATAGGCATAAATGGAACTATCTCGTGGCCAGCTCGGAGTCCAGACCTTACCCCACTAGATTTTTTCTTGTGGGGAATATTAAAGGATATTGTATATAAACAAAGGCTTACTACAGTAAACGAACTGCAAAGAAGTATCAGAGAAGCCGTAGCCCACTTAAATCAAACCAATTTTGTGTCCAATGCTATACAACATTTAGAGGCCCTTTATACCACCTGCATTATTCAAAATGGAGGACATATTGAGAACTTCCTTTAGTGTGTTATTTAGCTTTAATTTAGGTTAGGTTGCTGTATTTTTCACAATTGTGCAATAAAATTATATTAATATTATATCGTTGAAGTGGTTTTTTAATTCACTATATGGATTTAATGCTTTACATTATGAACAGCATTAATTGCAACCTTGCATACAGTAAAAATTAAAGCTCAATATATTTTTAAATATTTCGTAAATTATTAGATTTAAGTATATGACTGTATATACCAATAGGTATTCTTAGCCTTAAAAAAAAGATATCAAATAAGGGGTGTCCCGTTAAAAAAAAAAATTTAATATTGCGAATTGAATTTCAAAATATTGCCCAATGATTTGAGACACCCTGTAGAAACTTAAAACACGTAGCCATCGCAGATCATTAGGAGGTAGTCTTCTTACGTTGTAGTTAAAATTTTATAAAATAATCTTAACTACCAGTCGCACAAGAAACTGTTTCCTGCGGGCATACATTTGTTGGAAAAAATACATAACCACAATTTCTGTCTAAACTAGGCAATATTCGAATAGAAAGTTCTTATGAAAGTTACCTTTATTTCTTTCACGGGATTTAAAAATCCAAAAATATACAGGGTGTCCCATTTAAAATTCATGTGTCTAGGTCGGTGCTGCACTTTTGGAACACCCTGTATTATTATAGCTCAAATAATTTAATAATTTGTTTAAAACGATGGAACTTTTGTATCAAACTTTTTTCAGTAGTTTCTGAGAAAAGGTATAGGCCCCTAATAAAATGCCCACCCTGTACATACAGATAAATAGTTTAAATAAATATGTTAAAGCTCTTAGACTGAGCATTAAAAAGAAACAAGATTTTATTTCAGCAGAAATAGAAGAGTTTAAACATAGTAATATAGACAGACTCACACTTCTTGTCAAGACTGTTTGTTATAAATAATAATATGCTCCTTTATAAGTAATGATTACTTATTAATGTTAGTAAAACTGAATGTTACTTTTTCTTTTGCAAATTAAATCTGATGTGTTTTAATATTTACGCATTGTATAAATATTATTAATAAAAATATTTTCAAAGAACGACTATTTTTATTTCAAATAATAAACTTTATCGTTACAGATAATTTTGGCCTAACTATACTGTCCGACTAATAGACTTCTAACCTTCTAGCCTTCAGATAATCTGGCCCAACTATACGACGCCGAATCGTCGACATCCTATCGAGACTTCTGTTTTATGCATTTTTAATACTAAACTCTCTTGAACCATAAATCGATCGAATCCTAACTTTTAATTACTTTTAAATAAGTAAACTATTTGAATAATAGGGCTTTGGCATTCAGTAAGCATATACCTGTCTCGACTTTCATTATCTTGTCAATGTCGTTTCAAGAACTAATCTATCTACGAAGATCAAAGGCAATAGGTATAAAAGTTATACGACCTGTTTACCTGTGTGTGACTATCCATTAATTCTCCAAGAAACTTTCAATGTATGTAGAAGTTTGGGTTACAGGTAAACAAAATTAAAGGCGTTTTATTAAGGCCGTCGATAAAATAAATTAGGGTCCTTTTTAATCACCGGCTGGTGCGACAGACGAGAAACCATTATGAATGATTACATGACATTCATGTTTTTCAATTCACGTCAAAACTATATTTTTAACGTATGTAGGAGCCCATTATGTTTCTAGCTTAATAACGGTTTTATGCATTACATACGAGAAGGATTACAAATTTGCTGTCATATATTTGTTGAAGCACAAGTATTTTAGTTATAGATAAACTATATACCTACTGTCCTTGAGGCCCGTAAATAAAGAACATGGAGGTCGAAGTAATGCCGAACTAACCTAAAATCTTTGAGGCCACTTCAGGTGTAACTGTACCTTACGCACAAGAGAGCGCCTAATACTATAATGATCAATAATTTTCTCCCGAGTTTGTATAGCGGAAGATAAATATCAAGATTTAACCATTGCTTTGGGCTTAGTTCGAGTATTCAGGTATTTGTCTGACAATAACTATAAGGCTATAACTGCCTGAATCAGATAATTAGTTGCAAATAATTGTTATCACACTAGGACAAAAGCTACCGAAACTATCCCTAAAGTGTATAAGATATTATAATCTGAAAACTGAGCTCAAGTACGCTGAGAATTAAAAAAAAATCGATTTGTCCATTGGTTACACACCAGAGATAAGGTTAGATCTGATCACTGTTCAACAGAATAATGCTCCTGATGAAATGAGTATTTTGTAAAATTTTGACCTTCAAATTGCTAAATTAGCCTCAAATTTAATGGCAATGCTTTATAGGCAATAAACATTTACCTGCAGACAGCAGTCACTAGATTTAGATATTTCTTTGTAAATATAGTTAAGGTGACCTTTTGTAAAGCTTTGATTTTCTTTCTTTTTTTTGTAATAGATTTGAAGTGATTTGAGAAAGAGGTTGTTTTGTTTGGCGAAAAATAGTTTATTGTCCCAACTATAACGTTCACTTCACGAGGGATCTACGGTTCGCGATAGATCCACACACGCCAGTTATATTTCGTGTATGTCTGCTTACGATCAGAAAGGCTGTATATATATTTAGCACGAGACCCTCTCCAACTACGGCTGATTATTGGATTTAGGCTTTTGCCAGGTTGGTAAGTGTATATAAATATATACTAACCCTTATTAACTATGGCTACGTTCAGACACCGTTTGATCTTCCAGATTCTTCGAGAGTGCTTTTGCCCCGGTTCAGATTATAGGATAGATAGGGAAACGTTTCTCTTAAATGTATGCGGAATGATACTGACTTGGTCGCCACGATACCACGTTCTCTAGACCATGCCTATTAATACCATCATACTGTCACATTATCAGATGAGCATGGATAAAGATTCCACCAAGACATTGCATCCATTGAAAAACAGTATACCGGAAAATTTAGCCCAAACATGTTGGCCGACTGTTGGAATTTAATACGGGAAACCCCCGTGGTTCTTATAAGAGAAAGATCAAATGAAGTAAATATTTGGCAAATTAATTTAAAACAAATATATTAGCCCTGAACTTACGGGTAATAAAATGTATTATAAGTTTGTAATCGTTTAAAGCCAATAGATT
The DNA here is from genome assembly GCA_963920685.1 of Polydrusus tereticollis. NCBI lineage: Eukaryota > Metazoa > Arthropoda > Insecta > Coleoptera > Curculionidae > Polydrusus > Polydrusus tereticollis. The sequence goes on along the minus strand of OY987329.1, from coordinate 79,044,105 downwards.
GAATATAAATGGCGTTTTCTTAAGGTCCCACCTCCCTTATCATTGCATGGAGGCTAATATCGAGATTCTGAGGTGAGATATTCCAGCGAGGACAAAAAAGTTTTGAAAAGTTGGACAGCGAATTAGTGAGCCTGGAGATTATTTTCTTTTGTTTTTAGTCATAACGACAACACTGCGTGGTTCACCCTCAAGGTTTTGGTTAATAATTCCCTTACGCTTCTTACGTAGCGTCATTGAAAATAGAGGCGTAGGCGTATAGGTGGTGTAATTTTTTAAAAAGCTTTAAATATGTTTAGTGAAATATATTAAGAATTTTGTTAACTTTCCCATTGAGCTATTTTTAATGTAAATTTTTAGTGATTTTTTGTCTTAAACTTTTTAAATGTTTCTTGTAAGCACCTTAGTGCGAATTATTCCTTAACTATTATGATAAATACAATGTTAATATTAGGTATACCTAATATATTTACCCTTGATCGTCATTCATTGTCTTAACTACTCTAGCGTCACCTTTAAATTACTAAAGGGCAACCTCTAAATTAACATTTTAGGAAATACTTACTTAATAAAAGTAAATGTTCATAGTGCAAAAGTTAAGTTCCATGTACTTGTTAAAAGTTGACTAATAAATAATATAATTTGTTAACAGCAAAACTAATTTTAATTATATTATACGTAGGTACCCATATTTATATAGTTAGGATATTTTCCTGAGAAGAACTTCTCTGTTTTATTTTTCGACGTAAAAGAAACGTCATTCTTCGTAATTTGAAGGTCAGAACCCCCTGAAAAATCCCTCAATTGAAAAATCAATATCTCCCCGAGTTACGATAATATTTTGTGGCAGTATAAAAGGTAATTAAAAAGAGCCTATTGTTCTGACCTGCCAGCTTTTCTGGCTCCTATTCTGTTAAAATCACCTTAGGCGTGACGTAACAGTGACGTCAATTTATTTACCGCCGCTACCGATGGTCTACAATCGCATTTTATAACCAATCAAGGAGGCCGATTAATCTCGACACATTGTGAATATGGAGAAAGATGTTTTGAATATCGTAGCGAAGCATAAGGATCAGGATTCTTGCCAGTGCAGTTTCGTTTATCACAATCCACAGTTGGCACGAGTTCCCTACTCAACCAATGCTACCTAATTATTTTGGTTTTATTGATTCTACCCATTTCACTTGCAGCGTGTACAAGCTCTACTACCAAGGGATCTTCGGCTTCGAGGGAAATTTTGTGAGTGATTGTTACACCTGCAACAATTAAACTTAAGTTTTACCAAACATTTTATTTACGCATCAGACAATTATCATATGTGATTCACAATTAAGCATTGGAAAATCCTCATGCAATTCGGCAAACAAGCTTCCAACAATAACAACAATTTTCAGTGATTGTGTAGGCTGCAGTAATTGTGAATGGAGTATCCACTTATTGGCCCGTTCATTCTGGAAAATTGTTTATCTAACTGTGGCACTTTATTTCCAATTGTTGCGTGATACTTTACCTGTTCATCTCAAAGAAGTTACTCTTGACGTCAGAGAGCAATATGTGGATTCTTCACGATGGTGCTCCACTTCATTTCCAGCAACAAGTGCTACAATATTTGGATAACGTATTCCCCAAGGTGGTCCAATTGCCAGGTCCGCCCTCAACCCGCTTGATTTTTTATGTTTAGGTACTCAATACTCAATACTTTATTTATGCTAAGTCACAACACATTGTAAAAACATACTTAAAATAAGTTCGTGTATAGAGTTGTTTCTTATCCTTTCCGTCAGATCCAATCCTTGGACGCGTTTCGCCGTTTGATGGCTTATCAGCAAAGCTCCGGGTCTAACGAAAAGAAAAAGGGATGCGTTTGATCGCCACGAGATGTAGGTACGTGCGGCGACACTCGTCTCTTTATTTATAACACAGTGTGTTACCCATGTCAGCAGGTACAATATAATAAAAATTTTGACAAAATTAAATTCACTTAAACCAACTAACTAATGTTTAATTTTATTATAATAGGGAAGAGCACTAAAAGGTAAAAACAATAAGTGGTAAAATTTAGTTAGTTAGTTAACGATCAAAAGCAGTACTTGAAATGAAAACACAACAACGAATTAAGTTGTCAATTTACAACATATTAAAATTGGAATCAGTCAATGAATAAAATCCTTATTTATTTAGAATTTTTTGAGTCCAGTAACCCTTGCCATCCCTGACACCTTCTCAAGCGCCAGAAACACGGAACCAAGTTCCCCCTACCACGAGTATTTTAGTTATGAAGGTCTGCGTGAGTCCTGAGTCCATCAACATTTTTCCTAACATATTACAGGCATTCCAGCACATACATGGGTTGTATAGTTAATAGGTGCACATTCATTAACACACGTCGGCAATCCTCCCCATAACTTTAGCCAGTAATAACCTTTACAATTCTCCTCTGCAGTCCAAATATCTTGTACGCATGCGCCTAGTGTCTCCAAGCCAAGATTGCATATTATGCGATATGCGAGTGGAATATAGCAAAATATATTCTGGTGGAAACATACTGAGAAATGTTTCTTAATACATATAAGGACTTATTAAGCTTCTTCGACAGTGTCTCTTTGTGTTGATACCCTTGCATCCTTGGATCCAACACTACCTCCAAGAACTTCACCTCATTAGGATTAGGTGTACTCAGGTCACGCATTGTGAAGACAACCCGCTTTGTTTTTTTCACACTCAGCAAGAGTTTATTTGAGCAGAACCAGCCTTCTGCTCTTTCCTGCGCAACCATGGAAAGGGTTCAAACGACTTCTTTTATGGAATCTGCAGAGAGGGCCACTGTGTCATCAGCAAAGACTGTATATTTTTGCAGATACATAAAAGCTATGGTGCACGTTACGAAATGGCATACATGGTGAAGCTGCAACAATCCGACAACAGCCATGGGTCTGTGTATGTGTGGAGTATTGGATTCGGCGAGTGGAATTGAAAATGCCGTAAAAATCTTTATTTCCAACCATATATGTATTATGTAAAATGAAAAGAACTATATTAAATTATATTAAGAAAATTAAAATAGCAAAATAAAATAACAAATTATTATTTATTAAAATTAATAGTTAAATCGGATAGTTGTATGCCTTAATAGTTATGGATAAACCAACTTGCTGACATGTCTCCGTAGTTGGAACGGTGATTTCTTGATCTTTTCCTATCGTGTTGTCATTACTGTTTACTGAAGCAAATTTGGGACTTAGACTAGCATAAGACGTCAATAGATTTTAGAGCGTTTTTGCTATTTTGAGTTGGTTGTTTAAAGATGAATCGATAGCAGTCGTTCGTCGAAATGAGTGTCCTGTAAACCTCTCTGGTTGTGGGAGTTCCCAGAACGTCGCAATTTTCTTTGGGAATTGTAAGATTGAGTTATATCCAAAAGGTTTGTTAGTTGCTGTTCCAAAACGACATTGAATAAAAAGTCTATAATTATTTATAATATCTTCTCGGAGATGCAGAAGTTGGAGAAATTTTGACCCAACTTGGATCTGTTATCAAAAATGATCTACGGACGTAAGTCTTTGTATCTGAAATATCAATTGACACTTCTTCTCCTAATGGGTTGATGTGTTTTATTGCCATTTTCACCAATTCATCACTTCTGCAAGCCCCGGATATACCTATTACAAGCGCCACCTGAAACAATACAACATATAATGCTTAAAGACGTTATTTCTGGAATAGGTTTACGACGAAATAATTTAACTTTTTCAACATTATCAAGATCTTCTAAGATAATTAATTTTTACCTTTTTTTTGAAAAATTTTCAATATGTGCTTCACGTACTTCAATACATTTTCTTAGTCATTGAATATTTTCCCGCTGCACTGCAAATAATATTCCGAAATTATTACGAACTTCGTTAGAATGTGTTATTTTCGCTGGTAGTTCTTTTCTAGTATTTTTACTGGTGTTGAATAAAGTAGTTCTTTTAGATGCACCTAGAAGTAAAAGTCTAAGGGATTTAGGCCTGGAGCCCTTGGTGGCGATAAAATAGGCCCACTTCGACCTATCCATCGAGGGCCAAAAACGCTTGTTAATTGTTGACGTACTATACCAGTGATTCCCAAACTATTTTCTATGGCGCCCCCTTTTGGGAATCAAGAAATGGTCGCGCCTCCCTCTCCCCGATTATACAGAAACATTTCTTTTACTTCATTTATTTATTTAAAAAGTGACATTTGAATACTAATCTAATGAGGAGTGTGGTGCTGCATTTCTTTAACAAGATCGGAAATTCTTGGTATTATCTTCGAAAGTGCGCAACGGAGGTCACTAGCAACATCAAGCCGGTTCCGTTGTTTCGTTTATCCAAAAAGTAGTAATCGCCAAATTTTCAAAGTTATTTTTCGCCACTGAATCGTGTTTTAAGTCGATTGCTTGTTCTTGCAGGTGTTCTGGAAGAATGTTTATATCAAAATTAAAAGGACTTTAAGCAAATTTATGTTTCTCATTGTCATGTAAATTAGGAAAATATCGTTGAAATTCATCGAAGAGACTTTCTAGATGAGATATAATATCTATTGTAATCTCTTTGTTTTTAGTAATGATAGTATTCTCCATTAACGAAGCCAATTTTGGAAATGAGAAAAGATTTGGCGTTGGGGCTTGCAGACGACGTTTCCATAAAAGCAGTTTTTCTAGCATCCTGATGATATTCGCTGAAATATTGCCTTGTAACAAGCATGTTCAATGCTTTAAAGATATCCGTTAGATAAGCTAATTTGATTTGGAAATTTTCATCACCAAACTGTTTTAACAATTGTTACTTTTTTTGTTGGCTGAAAAATTGCTGTACTTCCATCCTTAACTCAAACAGTCTGGATAACATATTTCCCTTGGATAGCCATCGTACCTCTGTATGAAATATAAGTTTTTTGTGTTCTTACCCTAAATCAGAGCAAAGACTACCAAAGAGCCGGGAATTTAGGGCACTATTTTTTTTATAAAATGATCAACTTTAATAGAAACATTTAACACCTCGTTAGCAGCCAGAGCTTGTCGATGTATCAAGCAATATATTACTCTTATATTGGGATTCTTCTCTTTTATTAATGTGACAAATCCAGAACGGGATCCTAACATTAAAGGAGCACCATCTGTGCACACACCAACAAGTTTGTCCCATGAAATATAATTTTTTTCAATAAAGTCTGAAATTGCATTCATAACATCAGCGGCTTTTGAAGTTGTTTTCAACTTCTGTGAGAACAAGATCTCTTTCGTTATAACACCACCATAAATAAATCGCACATATACAATTAGCTGACAACATTGCGCAACATCGGTGCTTTCGTCACACTGAATTGCGAAAAAAGGCGATTTTCGGACAGCTTCCACCGTTTGAAGTCTGATATCTTCTGCCATTTCATGAATACGACTGTTAACTGTGTTATCCCAAAGTGAAACTTGCGAAAGCTTTCTTTTGCTTCCGGAATCAAGAATAACATCAGCAGCTTTTAAAAGGCAAGGTTTGATGAGCGTTTCACCAATAGTATGAGGCTTCTTAGCTTTTGCGATAAGCAGCGCCAGTTCACATGAGGCTTCCGCGACTTTTTGGTTTATTTGGGAAAATTCACCAGTATTGTCCAACTTCATGCGTTTTAAATTTTTACCTTTAGCTTCAAAATACTCTTTAGGTTTTTCTTTCATTGCACCATGTTTTGTAGATAAATTTAGTTGAAGGCGTGTAGGTCTCATAGCGTCGTTACTAGGAACCTCATAACATAAAATACATTGTAGACAATCCACTTCGTTCTTTACCATAACTGTAAACCCGTACTTGATGTACCGGGTGTCCCACTAAGAATGGCTGTCGGCCGTATCTCAGAAAGTGGTAGTCGTATGGCTTGCGGAAAAAAATATATATTTGGTAAAGTGGTTATGAGAAATTGCTGGAAATTATTTTCAAGTTTCTCAGACTGGCGCTAGAGGGCGCAACAGTTAAGGTATCCCGAAAATAATATTTTTTTATATTTTGAAGATTTAAACTCACCTGTAGAACGTGTTCGTCACTTTTCAAATAAAGTGGTGGGGGAAGGTTGAACATTATTTGTAATAAATGCTGATAACTCCGGTCTGGCTTAACATAATTTAGTAAACTTAGTTTTGTTAAAAAGGGCTTTTCGCACTCTATATATCATCTTATGAACTACGGCAATATGTGTTTTACACTAGGCGCTAGGGGGCGCTGCCTTACAACTTCACAAACTGCGCGTTTTTTCAATAATTGTAAATATAATAATATATTCGATTTTACCTGATTACAAGGATGATTAAAAGTCTAAGAAGTCAGCGAAAACCGCAAGTTAATATCTATTTTCAAGCCGGAGATATCAACAACAATAATCATAATTACGGAACATTATGATTTTATTTTCAAGTTGCCGTTGTAAAGGTTTTTTTAAGAGTCAAATAGGCCGTGGAAAAACAAAATATGAATTGAAACTGTGCACGCGTGTCACCTTTCATTATCACGTCAAAATTTTTGTCGTGCCATCGTATTTGATTTTCAAAATGCCTCTGTTACTTGAAGAAGCGGTTGACATAATTGCGGTGTATTTTGAATGTTTGGGAAATGCAACAATTGCTGAACGGGTTTACGCAGTACGATACCCTCAAAGGCGCCGATACGACAGTAGAATGCTTAATCGTTTAGCTAGCCGTTTTCGTACTACTGGAAGTATTCGTCGCCCTGTATATCGCAGACGCCGCCGAGGGCGAACCGAGGAAAACATTGTAAATATTTTGGCATATGTGGAATTTAATCCACAAATTAGTATTAGAATCATTGTTAGAGACTTGAGCGTTACTCGCTCTACTGTGCATAGGATTTTATTAGAAGAAAGGTAAGTAATTATATCTATATGTTATAACTTTTAAATAGTTTAGAATAATGCCAATATTTCTCTTAACACTTTTCAAGTCAATGTAATAAGTATTTTGTTTTTCTTTAGGCTACATCCCTACCATATTGTGCTCCACCAGGCTTTGACCCCGCAAGATTATGATAGAAGATTGGATCATTGCTATTGGTTGCTCAATATGATATTGGAAGATAGAAATCTCCTCTCCAGAATTTTGTGGACTGATGAAGCTACTTTCCATAGTAATTGAGGATTAAACCGCCATAATATGCATTATTGGTCGCGGGATAATCCCCATTGGATGCGGGAGGTGCAGCATCAAGGAAGATGTCGTGTCAATGTCTGGTGCGGCATTTTGGGTGGCCGAATAATTGAACCGTTTGTATTTAATGAGTCGCTTACTGGGCAAAGATATTTACATCTTTTAAATTACGAACTCCCAATTCTTCACGAAGATGTTCCCTTGGATATTCGCAGAACTATGGTTTTCCAACACGATGGATATCCTGCACATTTTCGGCAAACGTTCGTCAACTCCTTGACGACACATTTCCTGCAAGGTGGATAGGAAGAGGGAGTATATTTCCGTTCCCTGCCAGGTAATATTATAGGATATATTGTGATACTGTTAATGAAAGTGCTAATTTCTATTTTACATCACCTGACTTAACATGCCTACATTTTTATCTATGGGGGAGATTGAAGGATCTTGTTTTCGTTACCAGACCCACCACAAGGGAAAACATGATAGAAAGGATATTGGACAGCAGCCGCCATATCCCTATGGCAGAGGTGGAAACTGCAGTATTATTAACCAGGGAGAGATTGGAGTCGTGTATACAGAACGATCGGCGACAATTTGAACATTTAGGGCGCCACTGAGAATTATTCTCGTAACGATATATTTGCTTGAAACATACGTACCTTCATATTTTGTTTTTCCACGGCCTATTTGACTCTTAAAAAACCTTTACAATGGCAACTTGAAAATAAAATCATAATGTTCCGTAATTATGATTATTGTTGTAGATATCTCCGGATTGAAAATACATATTAACTTGCGGTTTTCGCTGACTTCTTAGACTTTTAATCATCCTTGTAATCAGGTAAAATTGAATATACTATTATATTTACAATTATGGAAAAAACGCGCAATGTTTGTGAAGTTGTAAGACAGCGCCCCCTAGCGCCTAGTGTAAAACACATATTGCCGTAGTTCATAAGATGATATATAGAGTGAGAAAAGCCCTTTTTAACAAAACTAAGTTTACTGAATTATGTTAGGCCAGACCGGAGTTATCAGCATTTATTACAAATAATGTTCAAGCTTCCCCCACCACTTTATGTGGAAAGTGGCGAACAAGTTCAATAGGTGAATTTAAATCTTCGAAATATAAAAAAATGTTATTTTCAGGATACCTTAACTAAGCGACTTTTGAGGAAACTTTGTGATTCATATTTACCGTTACTGTTGCGCCCTCTAGCACCAGTCTGAGAAACTTTAAAATAATTTCCAGCAATTTCTCATGACCACTTTAGGCACTTTACCTAATATATTCTTTTCCCACAAGCCATACGACTTACACTTTCTGAGATACGGCCGATAGCCATTCTCAGGCAACCATTTAATAACCCCGAGACATAAAATAGGGTCCAATTTCATTTTTTAAGGAGTGCTAATAAGTGTATTTAGCAAGATGGCGGTCATTTTACACATTTGCTTAAGTATTGTTTTCGTTTTACTTAGTTTCTGTTCTTACAATATTTTTAATACATACTTCCAACTTTGTTGTACTTTGTTTTATTATTACTGTTAATAATTGGTGTATGCAGGTAATTGTACATATTTTTTTTCTGGCAAAACAGCTCATCCAACGAAAACTATTGAAAAGGTAAAATAGCTTACAAATACATCCAGTCACTCGACAAAAATATCTGGGTTGATATAAAAAATCAGGAAAAATGTTGACGTATTATTTCACTTTTATAACACTTCCACTTATTTACAGCCGGTGACTATACTACTGGAAAACGTCATTTTATAGTATTAGTCTACATATTAAAAATCATTAAATTCGATTAACAGGTTAGTTAGTAATTTAGGAAAACCAATATTTTTACAAATTTTTGACGCCATTTACCAGCTAAACGAGACAATTTTGGATATAACTAAGTGGGCTTAGACTAACCTATTTTGACGTCAGGAGTCTGTAGTCAAACGTTGTACACGTATTTTCCGGACACCCTGTGTAGTCATTATTCATCATCTTTAAGTTTAGGTTAAGAATCACATGCGTGGGCGGCAGTGTACATCAAAGTTTATTGAATACAAATATTCAGTGAACTTTGCGTTTGCATTGACTGAAACGAGAATATCAAAATAAAATAAATGTGGATTGCAACCAGTTGCTGCACGCGCATCGTATAAAAATAAACTAAATTGAGGAAAAGTAAGCTAAACAAACTAATAATAGTTGATCCAATAATTGCATGTCGTTGAACTTTTATATTTCATTTCCCCAGTGTTTGTGTTATTGATTTTCTTCTATATACACAGAATACTGTGTCTACATTGTCTGTGCACTAACTGACTAATTAATATCGGGATATCAGCTATCTACCTCGATTTTTAAAAATGTTAAAAACTTTTTGTTCTATTGCATTGTTTTAATGCTTGGAGTACGATAATGTCTAATGTCGTTAATTATTGCGTTATTTCACATTGACACAATGTAAACTAAGACATAGGTACCTAACAACAAAATAACTTATAACCGACAAAAATATTGTACATACAAGGAAATAGGGTCCTCCAACGTTCTCTGCTATAGACAATATCATTTTTGTCTATTTCTGTAGACCCGAAATTTTTATAGTCTATCCCAGGATCCTGGTATTACCAGAGAGACAACATAACAAATAACGAAAATGCCTTTACTTGTGACTGTCTTAGAATTAAGTGCCAACATTTAAACCATGTACCCTCAAAAGCTATACCTTTTGTTATATGGCTTCATCTTATTTCTGGTTTTTTTTAAGATCGACTTATTTCCGAGAAACTCAAGTCTCCTCTACAGTAGTCGTCATATCGACTTTTATGGTATTACTTCTAAGTAATTTGTTTCATGGACTTTTTTTTGACACAGTCACAAGATTTTAATTTTCTTCTACATATTCTTAACTTACTGTTCAAAACTAAAACCACCATCATCAACTTCATTTTTTCGAATAAGGACCTTGAATTTAAATTGCATATTTTTGTTTTTCATACCCCTAAAACCTAATATTTGATGTCTTCTGAATGCCATTCAGACGTTTCGTATCCTAGAAATAAATCAGCAAGGTTTTTGGATTTTATACAATAACTGCCCTGGTGAAAATCAGAATTAAAACAGATGTATGCAGAGTAGCAAGAAAGTCGCGCATAATGCCTGTAACTTTTGAATTACCCCGTATACGAAAAAGTGACCTTTATGAAGGTTGTTAAGTAAATTATTCCCCACATTTCTACCTGTATACTGTCACTTCTGGTTTGGTTGCCATAGAGACCAACTTACTTTTTTTTAAATGGAACACCCATTTCGAATTTTTATTTATTTAAAATTGTCACAAACTTTATAATAACAAAATAAATTGCCTAGAAAATTGAACGACCTAACATCTAAATATTAAACAAGTGAAACCTTTTCAGTGGATCAAGTGTTCAAAGTAACCACCATTTTCTGCTAAGCAGAGCACCAGTCGATCCCTGAACCCGTCTACAACAATTAAATGGAAGTCCTCTGGAATGGCCCGAATTTCAGCGCTAATTCTGACTTTTAAAGATTCTAAGTCATTTGGACGGTTAACGTAGACTTTGTTTTTTAAGTGTCCCTGCAAAAAGAAGTCGAGCGGGATTAAGTCCGAGGATCACGGTGGCCAGTCAATAGCACCTCTTCTGCCTACCCAACGTCCTGGAAATTGTTCGCTTATGTATTGTCTAACATTTGCCGCATAATGCGCAGGTGTCCATCTTGCTGGAATCATACTTGTCCGTTTATGCCATTATTTACATCCGGTAAAACCATTTTGCAAGAAGGAATTATGTGGTTCCTGAGGAGGTCCAGATATTTTTCGCCATTCAAATTATCATCTATGAAAGAAGGTCCCACAATATGTCTACCAACTATGCCTGCCCAAACATTAACTTTTTCGGGCCTCTGAGTATGACCTTCCTGGAACCAGTGAGTATTTTCAGCAGACCAATAACGATAATTGTGTCTATTAACAATGCTATTTAAATGGAAAGTAGCTTCATACGAGGAAATGATATTTGTTGCGAAGTTATTATCGTGCATCTTTCCATCATCAGCTCACAAAATTAAGCTCTTCTATTAAAATCGTCCTCGTTTAACTCGTGCACCAACTTTATCTTGTAGGGATGCAACTTCTCCTGCTCAAACAAATTTTTCACTGACTGATGCGACACATTTAAATCCATTGCCATTTTCCTGGATTTTAATGTGTGTTGGATTTTCATGTATTGAGAGCATGAATGATATCCAAAGCTTTGTCTCCCCAGGTTGCTGCTTTAGGTCGACCTGACCTAGCAGCTTCCTTAACACTGCCTGTTTCTCGGGGTTTCTTTACCACTCGACACACCGTTGACTGATTTATTGGAGGCCTATTTGGATATAATTCATTAAAAAGTTGACAAACCTAATCTTGCCATTTCTTCATATTTCCATAACTGCCCATTATTAAAATTTCAACTCGTTGTTTCTCATTCAGATGAACCATAGTGTAAACAAATTAGAAATTAGACAACAGAAAATAAAACAGGAACTCAAAATTGACACCTTTTAGGTCGCTGTTATGAAAGCACCTCGACTCAACTTCTGGGTATTAGGTAGGAATAATTATAATTAGGAAGCTTTTCATTTATCAGCTGTCATTGTTCCGGAAACGCTTGCAGATAGGTGAAAACTTGAAATACAACAAATTCAGAGTTTTCCCAGTAGAATCCAAATATGCAATCATATGCAGGGTATTCTATTTAAAAAAAGTAAGTTGGTCTCTATGGCAGCCAAACCTGAAATGACAGAAAAAATTCATGCAGGTAGAAATGTGCAGAATAATTTACTGAACAACTTTCATTAAGGTCACTTTTTCGTATACGAGGTAATTTAAAAGTTACTGGCATTATGCGCGACTTTTTTGCTACTTTGCATACCTACAGTGTGTCTACGTTTTCTATTATTAATTTTACGAAAAAGAGTTATTCCTTATAAAAAGTTCTGCATGGTCTGAAACCTAATAATATGCAATCATTAGATATCAAATTTTATCAGTCGTATACGAGGTTTATAAAAAAATATGAACTTTGCTCAAGAGAAAAGTACATTTATTTTTGACAATATCGAAAATTATTATAAAGAAAAGATGTTTAGGATTAAAAATAACTTTCAAATATTCATTAAAAAACTATTGCTTGGACATTTTCTCTGCGATAATGTTGAAAACGTAAGTTGCACATTAATGCATAATAATTATACTACGATGCACTGGCATTTTTTAAAAGTGACAGTTAAAGTAGGATTTGACAACTGTCAAAATATCAAAAATTCGAAAAAACCTTAAAAATTGTCTAAATGTCTAAGAAATAGTTTTTTAATGAGTATTTGTAAGTTATTTTAAATTCTAAACATCTTTTCTTTATAATAATTTTCGATATTGTCAAAAATAAAGCTACTTTACTTTTGAGCAAAATTCATATTTTTTGATAAACCTCGTATGCGACTGATAAATTTTGATATCTGATGGTTGCATATTAAGTTTTAGATCATGCAGAACTTTTTATGAAGAATAACTTTTTTTCGTAAACTTAATAATAAAAAAGTTTGCCATATGCCGCCAACTTACGTAGACACACTGTATACAGGGTTATTCAAAAGTACTTTGACAAACTTGGGGAGGTAATAGCCGACAATATTTTAAGATGAAAACTTCTTATAAATAGTGGTCCTTGGCGGCTTCGCTACCGAGATACAGGGTGTTGAAATGTTAAAAGAAATAGTAATAATTTTTAAATAACTCCTTAACGAGTTATTTTTTTCTTCTGAAATTTAGTGAATGAAATAAGCATCTAAGGGCACTTATTTTTAAAGTACAACACGTTCGTAAATTTAACCAGTGAAGTCGGTACAAAATGTTGCTATAATATTTTCTGTGAAAACTATGCTACACCACTGACTTATTTTATTTTAACTTTCTTCCTATCAATTCCCCCATCATTTACAACAAAAAAGATCACGTGTATTTTTTTGATACGAGGGACGGTGTAAGGGTAAATGATTATTTTATTTGACTATACACAAATATTAAAAAATGTGTTTTTAATTCAAAGATTTATTAAGGTATACCATTTAATTTAATTAAATAAATAAGTACGTTACAGAAATTAAATGATTTTTAAATAAATTGTTCGAAATGTCCACTTCAGCCAAGATGCAGGCATCTAATCTCCTTTGCATGAAATCTCGTACGCGTGCTAAGATATCTGGTCTGTTTCTTATTACTTCAAAACCATCGATTATTCGGTTTCTTAGCACTTCTGGATTTTCGACTGGCGTTTTGTAAACGATTGACTCCAAATGTCCCCATAAATAAAAATCAAGGGGATATAAATCTGGGCACCTTGGTGGCCACGGTTGATTTCCTTTCTCAACTCCCCTACCGATCCATCGATTTGGATAAATTTGATTTAGTTGAGTCCTGGCCACTATGTTGAAATGAGCGGCAGCTCCGTCATGCATAAACCGTATACGTCTTCGAATTTCTAAGGGTACATCATCCAATAAGGGAGGAAGTTCATTTTCTGTTCATTTTTCTGTACGTATCGCTATTAAGCCGAAGTGGAAGAAAAAAGGTACTATCAACTAATCGCCAACTATTCCTCCCCACACGTTTAATGAAAATTGGTATTGAGAATTTCGTTCACTAACTGCGTGGAGTTTTTCCAAAGACCAGATATCGTTATTGTGAGAGTTTGTAATCGCACTCTGAGAAAAATTTGCCTCGTCCGTAAAAAGTACATAATTTAAAAATTGGGGATTTTCAGCAAATTTTTCCAAAAACCACTGACACAAATTAATGCGCTGAGGAAAGTCCCTGGGTAAAAAAACTTGTACCCTTTGAATGTGGTACGGATACAACTGCTGATCGTGCAGAATTCTCCAAACTGTGGTTTGAGTGGAATTGAGAGCATCAGCAATTACTCGGGTGCTTGTATCTGGATTTTCCACTACAGCGTTTAACACAGCTTCTTCTAATTCTGGGGTTCGGGCTGTTTGTAGTCTTACAGGAATGTCACGTAGCCTTGTAAAACTTGCTAAACGGCGGTGAAGATTTGTAAATGTTGCAGCATCAGGCAGTACTCGGTTAGGATATCGCTCCTTCGTCTCGCTTCTCGTGCATTTCCATCGGCAAGGCCATATTATACAAAATGCATGTCGGCTAAATGCGCATTATTTCTTAAATAATCCATAGTAGGTACCTTATAAACAATACTAATAATATCCAACCAAAAAAACCAAACTGAAGAAATAAACCACATTAGCAACTAACTGTTAAATATGTTTTAATTTATCGACAAATGCATTTCCAAAGCCGCCTTCTAAAAGTACAAAATATTAAAAAAGCATTTCCAAAGCCGCCTTGTTAAAATACAAAATATTAAAAAATAACATACTAATAAATAAATATGTATGCCACTGAGAACGTATTATGCTTAGAAAAAAGGCATCTTCAGAGATATACTTATTTGAATAGGGTTTTCCTTTGATATTTGTGGCTTGACAAGTCCATGTCAGAGGGCGCAGGTATGCTTAGAAATTGGTGTTATTTACCAGCATCACGAGATGGAGCCATCTGGCTTCATTCTCTGTATATACTTATTTTTTTATTATTAAGTATGTATTCGTTAAAATACTTTAATAAATATTTGAGGGTATTTGTGAATTTAAAACACATTTTTCAATATTTGTATAAAGTCAAATAAAATAATCATTTACCCTTAAACCGTTCCTCGTATCAAAAAAACACACGTGATCTTTTTTGTTGTAAATGAAGGGAGAGTTCATAAAAAGAAAGTTAAAATAAAATAAGTCAGTGTTGTAGCATAGTTTTCACAAAAAATATGATAGCAACATTTTGTACCGACGCCACTGGTTAAATTTACGAACATGTTGAACTTTGAAAACAAATGTCCTTAGATGCTTATTTAACTCACTAAATTTTATAAAAAAAAATAACTCGTTAAGGAGTTATTTAAAATTTATTACTATTTCTTCTAACATTTCAACACCCTGTATCTCCGTAACGAAGTCGCCAATGACCACTGTTTATAAGTACTTTTCATCTTAAAATATTGTCGGCTATTACCTTCCGAAGTTTGTCGAAGTACTTTTGAATCATCCTGTATATTAGATAAGCTTACTTAAATAAGGCACTAATAATTGAGAACGAAATTACAAATATCTCTGAGGTGTATTCATATACTGATATAATGTTGGTTTTGACCACATTTATCATATTACTAAATCTTAACCTCTGAAACAGCAGATCTGTGTAAATTATACAGGATTATTATTAAAAATGAAAAATAAAAACCTTATGACATTTACGTCACTGCGGTGATAAAGTTTGTTGATTTATTATTTTAATGCCACAAAATGCCATTCTCTAATCAAGAAGAAAGTGATATGCCTCGCATTTACTTTGTATGCCGAACTGTTATCGAGCCTCTCAGATGTATTTTGAACAATATCCAGAAAAACCTCGACTACACTACACCTCTACTTTTAAAGGCTGAATTTTATTATGAAAGAATACGGGTCATTTATAAAACCACGACAAAAAAGTTTGCCAATTACTTTGCAAATGAGGAAACAGTTCTAAACCAATTTAGTATTTTTTATAAATTATTATAATACTTTTTCATAAATGCTGTGTATTGTACCTACAGGTAAACCAAAACCATTATGTGTCGACCAGAGAAAGTAAGTCGGAAGCAAACTTGCACTCTCTGCATCATGTTAAAGCGAATATTAAAATGAAATAATTTTCAAGCCCTTCAAAATTCATATTTCTCAAATATTACATCTTGCAGAAAGAAGGGTAACTTCTTGCCAATGGATAAGGGATCAAGTCACAATCAATTTGAATTTCTTTAATAGCATTATCTGTACCGATTAATCAAAATTCACAACCTCTGGTTTATTCAATAAAAATGTAGCGATGTAGAGAACCCCAGAGAAAATACAGAACTTCGTCATTAAATCAGGTTTTCCATTAATGTGACGGCAGGATTGTGTGGGGAAGCAATGTTGGGTCCATTTGTACATGATCATAATTTAATAAACAACCTGCTTAAAGTTTTCTTAATGAGCATCCTGTTGGCCTGGTTTCAACATGACGAGGCACCTCCCCATAATGGTAGAGATTTGCGTGCGTTTTTACATCGAGATTTCCCAGAAAAATGAAATCTAGCCAGTGAGATCACCCGATCTTTCACCCCTAGTTTCTTTTCTATGGGGTACAATAAAAAATGAAGTGTATAAAAAAGGCCCTGTTGAAAACTTGGCACAGGTATATGAAAAAATTCCCATTTAACCGACTTTGGATCTCTTATAGTTTCAAGGCTCTTAATATTATTAAGGTTTAAGCATTGTCAAGTTTGAAACGTCTATCCTAATTAAACTATTTATATAATATACTTTAATGTATTTGGAAAATATACCTTCAATATTTTTTTAACTTGAAACTATAAATGAAATCTTAGGGTTTCCTAGTAAATATTTTTATGGAATATAATAATTTTTTGGAATAACAGAAAATAAGACATGTTTTTATAGCCCAATTTAGATAATTTACGGTTTATGCGACAACGTCGTTTTTCAAATCATTCACCGGTAAATCAGTATCTATAATGTGAGGTGAGTAATTTACAGGGTTTTTTGGATGGGACGTTAATTGTTTATATTGCATGCGGAGTACACAATGATAACGGTGTTTTTTTTAAGATATAAAGAATTTACCACTATTGTAATAAAATGGGTGTATGTGAGGTATATGACACAAAAAATTTAATACCATAGAGTCAACAAACCATAATTATACTTAACCTATAAGACACAAAAAATTTATTTACAAAACATGCAAATAGTGAAAATAATAGAATAGACATATTCTTTGCATGAGACATAAAATAATTGCATACTGCCTTGAAAAGGTTCATGTAACAATAATCCAATATTTAAACTGAACCAAATTTTAACAGTTTGACTATATTTGCGTATATACCAAACCATACCATACCATATACGCGTATCTTTTATGGCATTAAAGGGTTCACATCACAAAGTACAAAACTAACAAAATTATTTTATCAATAGGGTTTTAAAATTTGTTCAATGTAGTAGACCGCGCCCAAATTTCGTTTTGGTTTACTATTCTCATATTTGCATTTAAAAGAATGTGTGTGATATAGTCTGTTGCTTAATGCAAGAGAGTAATAAATCATTATTGAACTATAATAACCAGTGGTCTTCGCCGTATACCATTATCATAGGCGTAGTCCAACTATTATTTCACATAACATTCGGAGTTGCAAAAATAGTTCAAATGTGTTCGAATATGACTGAAGTCGGAAAGTCAACAATATACCGACTTGTGCACGAGGATAAACGCGGCCCCATCAGGTCACCAAAGAGGAGTACAGGAAGAAAAGAAACTGTAATAAATGAGACAAAATAATGTCTGAAATGAATAAGGATGATTCCATTCCACCCATGGATAAGAAGAAACTGTGAAAAACTTTGAAGGAAATGAATTTTTATTATGAAAAAATTCAAAACAGAAAATCACTTTTAATAGAGAAAGATGAAATCATCTGCTGGCGACCACGATATTAGAGGGCAGAGAGAGAAATAAAGGTTATGTTGGTAAAATATGGCAGGATAAACATATAAAAAGCGCGGGGCAAGCTTTCATAGAAGGATGGTCCACTGCGAGGAAAGTACCCTCGGGAAAAGGTAAACGATTAATAATTACTTACTTAGCAAAAATAGATTTGTCGATGGCGGCTTACTAGCATTTAAATCAAAACGAACTGGAGACTATCATGAACGCTAATTTCTTTGAAGAATACTTCCAGCAAATGCTAGATCTTATTTTTTCTATCTAAGTCTGTTATAGTCATGGATAATGCCAGCTATCACTCAAGAAAATCCGAGAAAATACCAACGTCTTCTGGAAAAAAAAAATGACGTCATTCATTGGCTTACTGTAAATAAGAAGCTATTTTATGAAGATATGCTGAAAAAGAAGCTACTGGAGATTGTAAAGTTGAATAAACCTCTTTGTACGAAATTTGCTCTCGACGAAACCGCTTCAAAACGAAATATAACGGTACTTCGCCTTCCGTCATATGACTGTGAATCAAACCCCTTACAATTGGTGTGGGTGTAAAGGGTTTGTAGCAACGCATGACACCACTTTTAAAATGAGAAACGTTGGAAACCTCTTGCAAGAGGGAATAAAGACAGTGGATTGTGAAAAATGGAGTAAGTGCGTCGAATATGTGATTGAAATAGAAGAAAGAATGTGAGAAGCTGATAACATGCTAGAAAACACTGTAGATCCCCTTATTATTTCTCTGGACCCCAACGACGATAGTTCATCGGACTACTCGGAACATGATGACTTAAATTTAAAAATTAAGTTGTTGTATTGTACATAATAGACTTTTTTTTATAAATATTAATATTTATTCCAATTTATCTATTTTCATATTATTCTTACTGCTATATAAGGTTTTATCTACTTAATACTAGAAAAATTAATATCTCAATTATCTGCCTATCTCTATAATTATAATCAAGTTTAATTATTATTATACTTTTTATTCTAATGACCTACCTGAAGTAACTCCGTTGTCACATTAATTTTATTCTTTTTTGGAAAATCGTTTATTCAAGTAAGGAGTAAATACAATAAACTTAGCACTATCTAAACCCTCTAAACAGTGTATAAAACACTGGTAACGAGGATAAACAAAGAAAACGAAATATGTCAATACTAAGAAAGTAAAAATATACATCAACATGGAAACAACAAGTTATAAAATATGACCTAAATTATGTGGCGATGTTATTTAGATACTCTTTTAACATCATATTAAATTTTTTTACATTATTTACTTCTCTAATATTTATTGGTAATTTATTATAACTATCAGAAGCCTGAGAAATGGGGTTGAATATTCCTCTGTTTGTTCTGACGTTCTCCAGAAAAATGCTATCATGAGCTCGAGTGTAATGGTTATGTACATTCTCCAAGAATCTTATCATAGTGTTTGATTTTTGCTTTTTGTGTAATACTTTGAATATATATTTGCATTGTTCCAGTTCCCGTACCTGGTTCAATTTCATGACACCTAAATCCCTATATAAATCATCCGTGTGAGTTAGACGATGATAATTGAATAAAACTTTCAAAATTTTGTTTTGCATTATCTGCATTTTTTGAAATTCGACAACATCGCAGTTGCCCCAAACTGGGACTAGATATCTAAAACGAGATAGGAAATATGCATTGTATATGTTCATTTTACTGGTCTGTGTTAAATAGTTACGGCATCTAAATATCGCCCCCACCATCGGCGTAATTTTGTTGGTTACATGACATATATGATCCTTCCAATTTAAATGTTCATCCAAATATAAACCTAGATATTTTATTACTGAAACTTTCTCGATTTCTTCGTTCTTTATTTTAATGGTAGGAATTTCTAGAGCTCTATTTTTTTGCCTAAATATCATGAATTTAGTCATTGAAATGTTGATTTTCAGTTTATTATTTAGCAACCAATCTGCATATCGTTCTAAGTCTGAATTTATAGAATGCTGGAGCCTCTCCTCGCCTTCAGAACTGTATAACAGAACCGTATCATCAGCAAATGTGTAATACCGTGCTTTAAGACCTGCGGAGCTTAAACTTAAGACGTAAAGAGAGTACAGCAAGGGTCCGAGAACTGAACCCTGTGGCACCCCACATTCATTGGTTTCACTATTACTGATGATATTTTCCATTTTAACATACTGTTTCCTACCCAACAAATAGGTTTTAATCAACTGATACATAACTCCTCTAAAGCCTAGGTTTTTTAACTTATTTAATAAAACTTCAAACTTAACGACGTCAAATGCTTTCTTGAGGTCTACAAAAACGGCAACCACTATTTTCCTATTATCCAAGTCTGTTGAGATTTTATTTACAAGGTCCATAGTGGCACCTAGTGTATTACTGTTCTTAATAAACCCGTATTGATACTCATCTACAATAATATACTTATGAATAAAAGTTAACATTCTCATTTTCATTATTTTTTCAATTATCTTGGAGAATGTACTAACAACACTAATAGGTCTGTAATTACCCATATTCTCCTTACTACCAGACTTAAATATCGGACTGATTCTGCTAATTTTCAGTTCATCAGGGAAGATACCAGTAGCAATAACGTTATTAATTAATATAACTAACACATTACAAAGGCTCTCACCTAAATTACAGACATCACGGACAGTAATTTGGTCATGTCCCGGAGCAGAATTACGTTTTAAATTATCAATAATTTCGGATATCTCCTGTATAGATAAGGGCTGTATGTATATAGTATTTTGACAATGAACCTCATTAAAGACTACATTAACATTATGGTCATTTAGGGCTAGAGTTTGGACTTCATTATTTATCTCATCAACTATATGTTTACCAACTTTGGAAAAGTGTTTATTAATATTGTTAACAATATCAACAGGATCCTCGATAAGTTTATTCTCCACAGCCAATGCTTTAATATTTACAGTACTGTTTTTATTTTTTACTAAACTGTGAATGACCTTCCACTGTTTTTTTGCATCGTCACCGGCCTCGCACCATCTTCTTCTGGGGATAACTTCGATACATGGTGTATGTTTGGTTGCCTATCTTCACGCTTAAAATTCTTAGTCTTCAGTACTGATATTCTTACGACAGGGTAGGCATGCTGACCCCACTTGGAAAGTAAATCAATGTATTTTATGGCGGCTGTAGTTTGCGAGTGTGACGTCCGGGGTTACAAGGGTGATTTAAAAAGTGGGACGGTTATTTGCTGACGGCTTGAGAGTTATTAAAATGCAAATTGATGTAAATAAAATAAACAATATAATATACTGTCTGTTTTTTGTTTGACATTGGGTCGGCGCTGCCGACCTTGCCACCCCTAAAAGCCGCCACTGATATAAATATAATCATTGAGGAGAATACTATACTAATGCATATTTTGTTTGGTTTCAGGTAATGACATGTCCACGGCACAAAAATGTCAACATTTCATCCCGATACACATCTAGACCTAATAGACTTCCACGTGCTACCTCCAGTGCTTCCAAGACATTTGTCCATATCCGAAACACACTTTGAACAAGAATCCGAAAACTTGATCGACACAGAACTGCCGATATTCGAACAAAAACTTCAAACTGCCTCCAGTACAATCGGTTGCCATTCTCGAAGAACTAGCATTGACGTAGAAGATATTTTAATTAATATAGATTCAGATGAATTTGAAACAGACAGTTTAGATGGAGAACCAGTTGAAACTGGTAAGTTTTTGGATGTCTGCGATGGAGTGACCGTTGACAATGGTAACAACGAAGCAGGCGTATTGCCTGTGGACAATTTTGAGGCTTTGCTAGTATTAAAGAATCTCGACGATCTTTTAAATGCAACTTTAGAAGAATCTAATGATATATTAAATGAAAATTCAAATAATTACCAGCAGGAGGCGCAAGAATCGATTGAAACTGATGAAAATACCCAACAAATTATTGAAGAATGTTTAGAGGATTTGGATAATTATTTAAAAGCTATAGACGATGATGATAGTACATCACATACCTTAAATAAATCATTTTCTTCGGATGAACAGTCAACGTCAAGAGACAGTTTAAGTATTTCAGATTGTGCTGGAAACAGCATATTTGAGGAAGATAAGGTAAGATTTTTATTTTATTTATTTACAAGTACTTTATTGGTTTTCCAAAAGGCCATTGACCGTGATCCTTCAGCCTATCATATTTACAATATATCTTAGCCTATCTTTTAATTCCGTGATTAGGATAAGAAATATATAATATATTTTAGAGAAAAAAATATTAAATAAACCTGTATAATGATTAAACTGTTCGTAGATTTTTAAAATAGATAAAACAAATAAGTCATTAGTTTGTTTCTTTATGTCCTGTTTGTTAGAAACCATTCTCAAAGCGTTGTCTCTGGATATTTATATCTTTGCGCAACTTCTCTGTACCGTGTTCTGCAGACCGTTCTTAATAACTCTTGGTTCTTATGTTTATTTGCAAATCTAAGGCTTAATGTTTGTATTCTATTAAAGATCTGTTGTATTACGGTTTTCGTGTATAAATAATTGCTTTATGGATTGTGCATTGAATTGTTTGGATCTCTATTTTTGGTCAAACTTCTTAATTGTTTCTCCAGTTGATAAGTTCTTCCATACTGGCTGCCTTGTACTGCATATTGTTTTATATATTTGAAAAGCTTTGGGCGTTGAAATACCTTGGTTTTTAAAAGTTAGAGAGCGAAAGTGCTGATGGTGTATGGTTGAAAATTAAAAACTGTGATTTGATTGGGTTTACCATTAGTCTCCATTTTTTAAACCAGTCGAGGATATGGTCGACCTGTTGTTGCAACGTTGCTATTGCTCTTGTGACTGATTTTTAATGAGATATCAGTGCTGTATCATCAGCAAATTGTAGTATGTATGAGTTGATATTTTTCTCAAGTTTAAGGTCGGAGCAGTAGATGTTATATAGTAAAGGAGATAATGCTGATCCCTGGGGAACTGTTCTGGTTGAGATTTTTTTGAGAATTTATTGTTGATTTTCACACATAACTTTCTGAGTTCTAAAAATTGTTTGGTTATCCATATAATGTTATCGGAAACGTCTGTTTCTTCATTTTGTATAATATTGCCCTATGCCAAACACTGTCGAACACTTTTTTCACATCTAGGAAGACTGCTGCCGATTTGCAATTTTTGAGTTTCTCTGTTTGTGTATTAGATAGAAGGGAGAATAGCGGATGCAAAGTTGAGCTTTCTGGTTTAAATCCGTATTGATGTGTAGGTACTTTGTTTTCTACTTTATTCTGCAGTTCATTCCTTAAGAGTTTTTTGAATCGTTTTCCCAATAGGGAGTAGTGTAATTGGACGATGATTTCTTGTAAGGTGGTGATTTGTATTAGGTTTGTTTTTGCAGACAAAAGTTGTAACATTTTATTATGTATTTGTGGATAACCAGTTTTGGCTGCCTTAGTATAATACAAGGGATATTATCTATCGGGTGCAGTGTTCTTTTGGGTGGGTAAGGTTTTGAAGTATTCATCTTCCTCAATCGTTTTTACTTGCGTTGGTCTATTTTCTTCTCTGAAGTAATCCAGATAACAGTCATTAGCCGCTGCTTAGTTGTTGGCGTCGAAATTGGGGTTCTTTTCTTCTGTGTAATGCAGTCTGTAGTGTTTTAGAAATGCAATGGTTTTTTCTTCATCAGTGGAGTAGGGTATACCGTTCTCTTCGATTTCTGAAAGCACTACTTTGGTGGGGTATTTGGTTAGCCGGTTTACTTTCTGGTAAAAGTTTCTCCCTTGGGCTTTATTGATTTCTTGGAAGTTTTCAGGTAAGATTTACTTTGTTTATAAGAGAAATTCTTGTGGAGAAATCTACATGCATTTTTAACTACTAAAGCAATTTTTAAAAGCATACGCGTTTAAATCAATCTGCTACTAAAACTCTAGGTACGTAGTACAATATCTATAATAGGCATAATAATGACTAAATCCTACAATTACTTCAATTTTTGTTACACAGTTGGTTTTCACCCCGATTGTTTAAAGGTCTTTAACGTAGATATCGCATATTCTCCACTTTCAAGTAGTATATTTTTGTCGTCTCACATGCAAATGTGCGTCTGTTGTGGATCGCCGTGTCAAGTCGACAATTTTTCAAATTTTTTAATTTCTCATAAACGGTTAATAGTGGACTAAGTAAACTTTGCGAACAAATTAACAACTATTCAAAATAAAGAAGTTACAAAACGTCAAAGTCAAAATAAAATAATTACACGGCCCACGTCCACGCCCACTAGGTTAGTCGATTGAATTGTTCTGATGCTGTGGAGAACGTTGACCTTCAGAAAGCTTTTATTTGTCGGTGCGATCAGAAAATGGATTATCAATTTTCATCGAATGAAAATCAAAACAGGCCCCTATTTGGTACTTAATAGCTTGAAAATGAAAAATTGGAACAAAATGCGACGTTAGATAGTGCATCTCAAATATTTCTTTCTACAATACATCTCCTATACCTAAAAAATTTAGAATCTGTAGATTTTTCGAAAAAAACTAAAAATCGCAATTTTTTAAAATAATTTTTTTTAGGTTAAAAAAAATTTTGAACAAAATTTTGAATACCTCATCAGAAAGCGCTCCTCACATATATTTTAAGTTTTGAAAATTTTTGTACAGGGTATTCCATACTCGATGGTACGTTACAAGTATCTGGAGAACGAAAAGAAAAATAATTTTGAAATTTTCACTACGGCCATAGGAGGCTGCGCTCTAGCTTTTAAAAATAATTTCGCGGTTGCAGTGGTGCCAGATCTATTGATAACTGACATCAACTTTGGAATTTTAAATGGGACACCCTTATATAGAATATTTTTCCATTTCTCTTGCCGTTTCTTAAATATTAATTATTTTGTGTCTTTTTTTACCGAAACTATCAAATCAAATCAAATCAAAAAATACTTTATTGTCATGAAACTGGAATTTCGGTGACAAAGCATGCTATTCTAATTTCTAATATAAGACATAGAACACAATATGATGTAAATTACACTACAGACTAAAACAACAATAAACTAAAGTACAATAATTAGGTAAAAACAGTAGGTATGTGGTCAGTATATAAAAAATTAAGTATATAAAAAATTAAGTGCCAATAGCCCACAAAGTGAGACAATACAAAAGTTACAGTGGCGGGTCGTCATAAAATTCACGCATATCGTAGTAAGCCTTATCCAAGAGGATTTTTTTTAAGGTTTTCTTGAACAACTTCAAAGATCCTAACAGTTTTATCCTGTCGGGCAAGATATTAAAAATTTGTTTGCCCTTATAAAAGATTGATCTTCTTATTAATTCAGATTTTGGTATAGGCAGGGGTACATGCAAGGTCTGACGGGTCGTGCGCTCCGATTCACCACGAGCGTTATGGTAATTTTTAAAAATTAATGTTGTAATTTCAAGGATGAACAAGGATGTCATAGTTAAAATTTGAAGAGCCCGAAAGTGCGGTCTGCAAGATTCCCTTTGATGGACATTTGCGATGAAGCGAATCGCCTTCTTTTGCAACACAATTATCAGACTCAGCAAGCACTTGGTAGACGCGCCCCAGAATGCAATACCATACCTAAGACGAGATTCAAATAATGCAAAATAGACTGTACGAGCGATTGTTGTTCCAAGTTCCGCTCTCACGGTACGAATGGCAAAACACGCAGATGACAATCTTTTACTCAGGCTCAATATATGACTTTCGAACTTAAGCTCGCCATCGATGACAACTCCCAGAAACTTTGTTGAGGTATTTTCCTGTAGAGGCTCAGTGGCCAAATTCAACCCCTGCATATCACATTTAAAGCCTATAATATTTGTTTTTGCAATATTGAAGGTAAGCAGATTGGCATCACACCATTTTTTAATTTCCATAAGGTCCTGAGATATTTGTTGCCTCAAGCTTTGGACCTCCCTGCTGTGCCATAGGACAGAAGTATCATCAGCAAACAAGGTGAACGTTCCAGAAATATTCAAGCGCACTATGTCATTTACATAAATCAGAAATAACAAGGGTCCCAGGACCGACCCCTGAGGAACTCCACACCCAACCTGCAACATCAATGACCTTGCGCCACCACTACGAACCACCTGAGTACGGCCCTCAAGGTATGAACAAAACCAATCAATAGATGAGCCCCTAAAACCATATCGATGAAGCTTCTGCAACAGTATTCCGTGATCCACGCAGTCAAATGCCTTCGACAAATCACAGAATACCGCCGCAGTGGCCCCACCATCATTCAATCCAAGATACACTCTCTCCAAGAAACTGAAGATGGCGTCATGAGTACCCTTAGACTTCTGAAAACCAAACTGATCACCCGTTATTATATCATGTGCCAATAAGTAATTCCACACTCTTTTCTTGACAATTTTTTCGATAACCTTAGAGAGACTAGGTAACAAGGAGATAGGTCTGAAGCTAGACGGTTCGTTCAGATCACCTCCTTTATGCAGAGGAATCACAACTGATGACTTTAAACAAGAGGGGAAAACCCCCTTAGACCAACTATCATTAATGGCCTCAGACAGAGCATGCAGTGCATTAAAGGGTAACTTACTTAATACCTCGGATGAAATGTCGTCATTTCCAGAGTATTTTTTATTTTTTATTTCAAGAATGGCATCTTTTATTTCCTGAGGATTTGTAGGGAAAAAGTAGAAGGAACCAGGCACATTTACATCCCTCAAGTAATCAAGTGGGTCAGTAGAAGGCACAATCTTACCAGTCAGCCTGCCTGCAATGCTACAAAAGTACTCATTAAAAGTATCCGGATCCACATCGATATCATCATCAGCATCACCGGATTTGTTACGAAATTCGTTAACCATTGCCCAGCTATCCCTCTGGATGTTTGCAGAATGTGCAAGTTTCCTTTCATAATACAAATTTTTTGCAGCATTTAGAAGCCTGCGATAAATATTACGGTACCTATTGCAATATGCAATGAACCCTGGATCCTTACAAAACCTTCTGATGTAGTTCAAGGACCGTAAATTCGCTCCCGAGACTCTTAGACCCTCAGTGAGCCATGCATTGCGTTTTTTAGACCTAATTTTAATCCACTTCAGAGGAAATGCTCTATTAAACTGTGTTAGCAAAACCGAATGAAACAAAGCAATAGGTTCATCCGACATGTGTACAGAACCCCAGTTTACTTTCTGACACAAGCATTGAAAGTTGAGAAAAGCAGCTTTATTAAATATACGTCCATGCCTGCGCTTCCTGCTTGACTTGGGACGATCAAAACTTAAACTACAACTAACAGCCTCATGATCAGATATTCCCGAGTTCAACACCGAACAACAGGAAACATCACAGTTTGAACATATATAGTCAATAGTTGTAGCGTGAATTAAAACTTCAATATTTTCGTCTCCAGATGTCAGATCAACGTAACATTTTAACATCATTTAGTCAACATGTGGTACTTTAACTTTGGCAACATAGGATCGCCGACTTCTATACAGAGTGTCCTAAAAATCAATTGCAATTCAAATTTTATAAATTTGATCAAAAGTCACTTTTTTTTTAAATGGCACACCCTGTATATTATTGAAGTGTTGAATAGAGTGGACCAATTGAATTTTTTTCATATAGAATGTTCCTCTGCCTATTTTGAACCGCTTTCGATTTATAAGCTATTTTGTGAATAATTACTATTCATATTCGAGAACTAGACATTAAATTCTAAATCGATAAGTGTGCCATGATCAAAACAAATTTCCTTTCATAATAAATTGTGGTTTTGAAAAGAACCGATTTTGTCAGTAAATTAGAACTTTTGGAATTCTCACCTAATACGTCAGATGTTTAAAGTGCTGACCATTTTTATGTAAGCAATCGGTAATACATGTCATCATGATTTTCTAGACCTTTTTTTGAATTTACTGAAGTTTTATAAACCACTTCTGTAATCCTACCCCACAGGAAAAAGTCTAAAGGATTCAGATCTGGAGATCGCGGTGGCCAGCTCCATGGTCATCCACGTCTTATCCACCTATCTTCAAACATATCATACAGTTCTGCGGAAACTTCATGGGTACAATGAGCAGGAGCTCCATCTAATTGATACCAACAATTTCTCAAATCGATAAGCGGTAGATTATCCAAAAAGTCAGATACGGTCGTTCTTAGAATTTCGAGATATTTTGCAGAAGTTAAATTTTCATCATAAATATAGATTGACAATGGCCTATCCATCAACAAACAAAATACTTCTTTCTTTTATAACGTGCGAATTTTCTGCATCCCAATAGTGATTATTTTGACGGTTAAAGACTCCTTTGCGTTAGAATTTTGCTTCATCAGTCCAAATAATTCTTTTCAGAAAATCTGGATCCTCCTGTGTTCGAATTAATAACATTTCGCAAAGATCTACACGTTTTGGAGGATCACCTGCTTGTAAAGCCTGTAATGTAATTAGTTTGTAGCCATCCATATTATGTTTATGTAAATTTCTCCATATTGATGTTCGATTTATTCCTAAATTATTTTTGGCACTTGTTATTGAAGCATGGGGATAGGCATGAAAATACGTCAAAACGTTAATTTCATTTTCGTCGTTTTCAGTAACAGGGTGAAATTGATATCTTGAAGCCTGTACATTTCCGAAATTTAAAAAATTACCTTCGAATCTGAGAAATCTTTGAGAAGTCGGCGATCCTGTGTTGCCAAAATTATAGTACCACCTGTTGACTAAATGATGTTAAAATGTTACGTTGATTTGACTTCTGGAGACGAAAATATTGAAGTTTTAATCCACATAGTTTCGGTAAAAAAAGACACAAAATAATAAATATTTAGAAACGCTAGAGAAATGGAAAAATATCCTATTAAAAAAAAACCTAGATTGCTTTGTGAAATCTAAAAATAAAATAAACTACAGGGTGTCCCATTTAAAATTCCAAAGTTGATGTCAGTTATCAATAGATCTGGCACCACTGCAACCCCGAAATTATTTTCAAGAGCTAGAGCGCAGCCTCTTATGGCTGTAGTGACAATTTCAAAATTATTTTTCTTTTCGTTCTCCAGATACTTCTAACGTACCATCGAGTATGCAATACCCTGTATAGAGTGCAAAAAATTAAATAGATCAAAAACTTCTTTTCAAACTGAAATATTTTATGCGAAATGGATTCTTTTTACATCCGTATTCGGTTTATTCGATTCCTCCGTCATCTTCGAACAACTTGCACTAAAAAAGATTAAAGGCTTCCCACTGATGTTACAGAAATACAGCTTTTATCCGATTGTGCCAAAAAATGACGTTTTCTAGATAAGATATTCGGACGAAAAGTTAACCTTTTCAATAGGTTATTGATTATCGCTCTAGTAGCTAGGCAATACTTTTCGTCCTAGTCCAAAAAATATTTTTCGAACGCTATTGCAGGTTTCATTGTTAACTAACAAACATTAAGAGCGACAAATTACCGTGCAAGATGACCAAAACACGATCAGATAAAAAAATAACGTATGTCATACGGACGAGAAATGTAGTATTTCTGATGTAATGCGCATTCAGCGCATTGTAATATAATATACTATTTCATGCCTCAAAAAATGCCGAAACATCCCACATTTTCTGGATTTTCAATATTGTCAACTTATGCAGGGTCGGCCACGACTAAAACAGGTGTTTCTATTTGGCAAAGCTTAAACTTGCCAGAGACGTCAAGGTGCCAGAAAATTAGTATTTTAATTTAATTTTTGTGGTAATCTTACGTTGTGTTGGGCTTAAAAAGTGTAATATAATATGTGTTTTAAAAAATCTTTTTTTCGGTGGATGCAGTAATTACAAATATCCATATTTATTTCACAAAATTTAACATGATAAAGTCATTATAATATGTTTAATAGCCATTCACCTAAAGAGTGTTTACGTTGTTTTTAAACAAATAGGATCTAAGTAGGTACGTTGTTTTTCAGTGATTCGGTATGAGTTTTAAAATATCTATTTGCGATGCGAACTTTTATTGTTTGCCCATAAGACATACGCAATTATGCAAAAATGGGCAAAATTGATATCCGTTTTTGGTAAGTAATATTTATCTTCCTTTAAATTGTTGATTTTTAATTTATGTTGCTTCAAAGCTATTTCCTAACTGAAATTAATGGGAATTCCGGATGTGAAAAGCGCTTTATTTTTAGATGTCGTTAGACTATTTGGCTGATTTCTATGTATTTATTTTATACAGAATGGAAAATAAGCTGGGTAAAAATTTAAAACTCTTAGTGCCGATACTTTTGGCACTGATTAACTCATTTGATAGGCGATTAGAATAATCATGGTTTCTAATGAGCCAAAACCTTTAAATTTATATTAACATTGGCACACTCACAACCCTGATTATTTCAATCGTCTATCAAATGAGTTAATTAGTGCCAAAAGTACCGACACTTAACCAACCAACTCGATGGCGATGTTATTTAATATTGTCTGTGCCGGCTCTAGTGTACCGGGTGTCCCAATAAATTATGTTTGACTGTACCCAAATTCATATTAAAAATTGGAAAATATACAGAACGGGTTTTTTTTTTACATATTAATAATGAAAAGGATTGTTTATGAAAATGTGTTGGTAGGGAAGGGTCAATTCTGTTAAAATACAAAAATTTACATATACAGAATGTCCCAAAAAGGCGGTTTTATAGCTCAAAGTTTGCAGGCTTAAAAAGTTCGTTTTTCTTAAATTCTTTTCGTGTTTTTGGCTCATTTGTTTGTGTGTTGATTTTATACAAGGCTTAACAAAGGAGAAATGACTAACCTTCAAATAAACAGATTGTATATGATAATATTTTGTCGCTTTACACTAGAGCAACCGTTTTTGACCGACTTTAGTGTACCGGTTGTCCCAAATTATGTTTTGAGTTTTTTTTTTTTTTATTAAATTTGGCTTTAGACTGATCAGCCATACAGCCAGTCACTATAATGTGTTTAAGGAATAGACATATAGACAGGGATACACTCTTCACGCCCCTGGGGTCCATCATGGCGACTTTTTTAACTTAGACAAACATAGAGGACCGCAGAATGGAAAGGATTAAACAGTAGGAACCACCGTTAGGATTATTTTTTATTATTAAATTTTTAAATTGGTTTCACGTAGAAATAACATTAATTCATTATATATGGCGGGATTATCTAGAGATATCAAATTATTTAAATTATAAGGAGCTAAGACTTTGACTTTATTGATTAGAGCATCATGTAGCTTTTGTATTTGATCTTGGTATTTAATACATTCAAAAAATACATGGTCAAGGTCACCCCTCACCTGACATACAGTACACTGGTCAGAGTGCAAAATACGAATTTTATTCAAATGGGCTGGATAACAGGCATGTCCAAACTTCAGACGGATTAACGTTACAATACATCTTCTGCTGACATAATAATTTTGATGCCAATGGTTCTTTGGAATGTCTGGAACAAAAAGCGAATATTTGGTGGGAGAATTTCTACAAAAACTTTTCCACCTCTGCCTCCACTTGTGCTTTATTATGGATTTGATATTATTATTAGCATCGCTCAATACAAGGTTATTTCCAGTGAGAGTGCCATCAATAACGCTGTCCTTTGCTAACTTATCCACATATTCATTTCCGTCAAGACCTGTATGTGCTTTAACCCATAAAAAGGAAATGCGTATATTCTTTAATCTAGCTCTTCTATAATGTTTCCGTATACTCCATAAAAAGGGATTAATTTTATACGACCAGGGTTTGATTGTATCTAGAGATTTAAGAACAGACATGGAGTCAGAAAGTATAACATAATTTCCATTTTGGCATTCTTTAAGTAGAAAATTCAGAGCTTCCTGAATAGCATAAGCTTCAGATGTAAAAATGCTATAGGTGTTATCCAATTTAAATTTAAGCTCAATATTTAGTTGTGGAATATATACAGCTGCACCATTACCTTGCAACGTTTTGGATGCATCCGTGTAAATTAGTATGGATTTCTTAAAGTTTTCGAGGTCAGCCTTTAAGATATTTGTATTAATGTTTCGGTCATTTGTGAACTTTGGAAATTGGATCGGAATTTTTTCAAAGGTACTGTGATAATCATATTCTAAGGGAGAAAAAGGAGATATGCTGTTTAGGAGGTTGTTGTAATCTCTAATGGCTTCACATAATGGTGGCGATTTTTTATGCTCCCAGTACTTATTGACGAGATCCAATATACTTAATTTATGTATACCTTGATATATATCTGTATTAAAAAATGCATGTTTAGCTATAAATTTAGTGCATAGGGCCTCCCTTCGCAGGTTAAGTGGTGGCTCGAGGGCTTCAACTAACAATGCTTCTGTTGGAGTGGAACGCATAGCGCCGAGACAAATCCTAAGGGCCCTATACTGAGTACGATCAATTTTAAGTAAATTGGTCTTACTAGCAGATCCATATAGAATACTGCCATAGTCTAGAATGGATCTTATATAAGATTTATAAAAGATGAGTGCAGTTGTGATATCACATCCCCACCAAGTTTTGGTGACTGACCGCAGAAAATTTAAGCCTTTTTCACAACGTGCCACAAGATAATCAATGTGGTTCCTCCAAGACAGTTTTTTTTATCCAATATAACACCCAGATACTTGACTTCTTTTTTAAATGCTATCTGAGTATCGTTAAGAATAACATAGTTAGTGTTTGGAGTATTATGTCTTGAAAAGACACACATAGAAGTTTTTTCGGCAGATATTTCAAAGCCATTGTTTCTAGCCCAATCTAAAGTTTTCCGAAAGGCAGTCTCTATATCTCTAATTCCCGCATCATAGTGTTTCGAGTAGTGTTTATTTTGGCTATAAATACAAAGGTCATCAGCATATTGTACAATTTTAAACGTTGTAAGTTCATGTAGGTCCGCTGTATAAAGGTTAAACAAGATAGGGCTCAAAACCGAGCCTTGTGGTAAACCTGTGTATACATATTTGGGTCCAACCCTCTCATTATTTCCATTACGTACAAAAACACTCCTTTTACTATATATAACTATATTTACTATATAAACTAATATATAACTTGAAAACTGTAAAGGACTGTTTTCTTTGCATAATTTATAATAAAAAGAATTATTTGTGAAAATTTAGGGATAGAGAAAGGCCAATTCTGTGAAAATTCAAAAACTCATATATACAGGATGTCCCAAAAAGACGCTTTTCAATTTATGTGTCTCAAAAGCTACCTATCAGCTGTCTTGATTTTTAAAAAAACAAGTGTTTCTATATAGAAACAATGTAAGGGTTTCATCTTAAATATTTCGAAACGCTTTTGGCCGTTTTTATTCTACCGGTTATCCTAAATTATGATAAAATTTAGTTAAATTGATACAGTAAAACCTCTGTTTGCGACCGCCTCTATAAAGTGACCACTTGCGGTAAACGACCGGTTATGAATTCCCCATTATTTAGAAATGGAAATCCCATTACTTTATACTCCTCTTTACCGACCCATCTGTTAAACGACCGCGAGCACTCATTATCGGAATTTTTAGTAAACATTAACGCTAAAAACACCCTCCATTAGAAGCAGTAAAACCCGATCCGACAATTCTTAAGAAATATAGGTACATACACTAATGACTTTATTGCAGGCGGATCCATTCAATTTGCTCTACAGGCTAGAAGATCCAGTGTTAACATTAGTTTTTGTTTTAAACAGTTTCTGTGTATCTTGGGATTAACGTGAATATTTTAAGATGACGGGAAAAATAAATGTCTTTCCTTGAGCAAAAAATTGAAATAATCGAGGAAAGTGAAGAAAAACTGGTTTAAGTACCGGGAAATTGGCTGTGGCTTAAAGTGGGTAAGACCCAAGTGACTATGTTGCTTCAACATAAAGCAGAAGTTAGAATTTTGTTTCAAGATGGTGGCAACGGTGAGCAAGAAAGAGAATTTCTCAAAAGCAAAGGACTGGCAGTGGACCAAGTTATTTTTAACTGGTTTTGTAAGGCGCAAAACAAGCAGTTACCAATATCCGGGCCCATAATTAAACAAAAGCCCTCCAATTTGCTCAATGTCTATGACTAGATAACTTTAAGGCATTAAATGAATGTTTAGAAAAATTCCGTCGTCGGCACGATATTACCTTCAAGAAAATATGCGGCGAATCAGCCTATATTAATATCGAAGTCCTAACTGCTTGAAAAGAAAGGCTATTTACCATTTTAAAGGATTATGCCCCAAGGGACGTATTTAATGCGGATGAGACAGGTCTCTACTATCGTGCATTGCCGACAAAAACATGTGCATTGAAAGATGACAAGTGTGCTGAAAGAAGAACAGCAAAACAACGATATACAATTCTATCATTCTGTTCTACGCAAATATGCAAGGTGAAAAGGAAGAACCACTTATAATCGACAAAAGCAAAAATCCTCGATGTTTTAAGGGCGCACATATCGATAAGTTACCTCCACAAAGGATCTTGAATAAGAAGCGTGAATGACAACCGACAGCATGATAACATGGGTTCACAGATTTGATACCAAGATAAAGAAGCAGAATAGAAGAGTAGTTTTGTTTCTGAATAATGCAACGTCTTATCCCAAAATTACATTGGATAATGTACTACCTCGCATTGCCAACCTTCGGATCAAGGCATTATTCAAAATTTTAAAATGCTCTACAAAAACTACTTTATTATAAGGCTTTCATTATGTATAGACAGTGGTTATCCTCTTCAAGAAATCGAAAATAATATTATCATAACCAACGCATTAATATGGGTTTCGGTGGCCTGCCAAAATTTGTCCCCAGTGACGATAAAAGAATGCTTTATGAAGGGCGAATTTATGTGTAATACAGATTCCTCTAGCACAACTATTTTCTAACATTAACGACACATTTGTGAATTTCAAACAATTTGCCTCTATTAATAACGATTTGCCAACAGAAAGTGCTGATTTGACTATCATCGAGTGTATTATAGAGATCCAAGAAACGGATGGAACTACTCCCAACTGTGAGACAGAGGAAGAGGAAACTGAACTTGCTCCAGTGTCGAAGATATCAAGCCTATCTGAAGCCTGCGCAAGTAGTGAGAATTCTATAAAAATAAAATAAAAAATATGAAGCAATCATTAATGTCTGATTATTTTAAAAAATAAGAATTTCAAATATATGTGTTAGTATGCATGTGCGGTATATGCTTATTGGCTTCACCTAATATAATTTTAGTTTTGATAAATTTAAACAAACATATTTAAAATTATTTACATATATGTAGATACTTGTTAATAAACAAACACTGTAAAGTGCCGATCAGTTGCTTTAATTTTTCTCTAACCGACCACCCTTGTTAACCGACCAACATTTGATTCCCCGAGGGTGGTCGCTATTGAGAGATTTTACTGTAATGAAAATCGGAAAATATAAAGAACTGATTTTTTTGTTAACCTTCTAAAACATAAAATAACCAATTTTGAATATAAAAACAATATTTTACCTGAAAAAATTAAAATTAGTCATAAATAGAAACATAAGACAAAACTCGCCCTGATAGATGAAAACGTAATATGTTGGGCCCGAAAATAAAAATCCTAACTTAATTCTTTAAAAAGAAACATAAAGTTAATTAGGCTGCTTAATTTAATAATAATTAAATAACTAACGTCTATACTTTCAATAATTATATACAGGGTCGTTCTGCCCTCCTAAGAATAGATGCCGTATCTTGAAAAAACTCGTTTTTAATTATTTTCTGCCAAACGTTTTGTTTTACGTAAACTTAGGTATTTACCAACTATAAAAGCCGTATCTATATGGGAAATATTAAAATATGATATGTTTATTTGCCGTATCTAAAAAAATATTCGCATATCCCTAAATTAGACGCGGTATCTTCTGATTACCAAGAAAGCACGCCGTAAATTCAACCGCGCGCTTGAAAATGCTGCATCTATTCATAGTAAATATGTTATGCCGCTTTAATTCTTGGTTTGTGTTTCATTTGTGAATTTGTGAATCACAGATTAAACGCCTTGGAGCTTATTTTGAAGTTTTAGTAGTTTTTTAGTGGTGTTTCTAAATATCTGATAGTAAGTACCTTTGGATAGTTTATAATCATTGTATGTACTGTTCAGTAAGTTTGTATTCCAATAAAGCCAAAATTTGTACCGATGAAATTATTAAATTACTTTATACATATTGCAACGTAGTGATGCTCTTGGTAGAAACATTTTTTCAAACAAGTTTTATAATATTAATATATTTTTATAAATATCACAAACAAAATGAAAGGTAGTCTCTTGAAAAGTCGCAAAAACTAGAAGGTAAAAATTGGAACATAAGTTCGTTTTTCAAAAATATCGTCAAACTGATGAGGCTTGGTGTTGATTTTCAGTTTTTCTTGTAGGAAAACGATGTCTAAAAGAACGAGGCTAATGTTGGAGTTGGCATCTAAAGTTTCCGAAAGACAGCAGCAACATCCACATTTAAATTTTGCTACAAATCAGTCTCTGTTAAGTCGTTCTGTTTTATCGTATACGCAAAACACAAATGGGGATGAAGTTTCTACATTTCAAGCTGAAAATGAAGAGCATTCAAATGGTGATTTTTCTGTCGAGCTTGGTAGTGTTGCTTATGATGTAGGCGAAACTATTATTCCTTTTCAAGTCCAAGAAAACAACACAAGCAATAATTACTTTAGTTTGCGTTCAGATACAACACTAGAAACATCAAACCCATCTGGCGAACATCCGATCTATACAACTTTGTTACCTGTTCAAACCATTCTTCCAGATACGATTCCGGAAGTCTCAATATGTGATGATAATTCTCCGGTTTTAACAGACAACATATTATCAGAACAAAGAAATTCTTGTGGTTTTATTTCCTTGACGTCTACATGTACCATTGTGGACGGCTCAGTTTTAAATTCAACAAAAAATCTAAACAACAATAATAACAATGGACATAATAATTACAACGGGTTAGGACCGGCAGCTGACATAATTATTAATAAAGATGAGTCAAATAATGAAGGTCACATGGAGAATATTCGGCAAGAAGAGGGATGTCTTGCAGATGTGATGGCTTCTAATATAAACATAAGTGAAAGGGATAACAGCGAACAAAATATAGATAGCGATTATGAAGATGATTTACCTCTTATATATTTTGTTACAACAGGAATTACAACAGATCATTCAGAGACAAGTTACACAAGAAAAGGAACAGTTAGGAAAAGAAAGAAGGCAAGAAGTGTTGAAGAAAGAAATAGAGTCAAGGAAGAGCAAAGAAATATTTTAATTAAAATGCACACAGTATTGCCAGGTTGTATTACAAACAAATGCAGAAAAAAATGCTACACATTTTTCTCTGAGAAGCAACGCTGCGATATTAATGATGGGTTTTGGAAACTAACAAGCGAGCAGAGAAAGTCATTTATTTTAACGACCTGCGACCGCTCCGAAACCAAAAAAACAAAAGCAAATTTTGATGTGGGTGGTGGCAGAAAACAGAACACATTCAAATATTATTTACAAACAGAAAATGGCGGGCGTAGGGAAGTTTGCAAAATTATCTTCTTGA
Organism: Polydrusus tereticollis; assembly: GCA_963920685.1. Classification (NCBI taxonomy): domain Eukaryota; kingdom Metazoa; phylum Arthropoda; class Insecta; order Coleoptera; family Curculionidae; genus Polydrusus; species Polydrusus tereticollis. The sequence goes on along the minus strand of OY987329.1, from coordinate 79,006,665 downwards.
CAACACTTGGGTTTAAGAAAACTAATGATAGGGTAGTCCATGACACCCTGTCTAAAACACCAAAAGGCCAGTTTTACCCTCTTCCGAGCTATCAAGGTAGGGCTAGAAAAAATGTTAAAATTGATGACGACCTAGTAAGTAAGCACATAGAGACGTTTAACCCGATAATCTCACATTATAGGCGTGAACACGCCCCACATCGAAGATACTTACCTAGCGACGTTAGTATTTCTACCATGTATGAAGATTTTCGGTTTAAACATCCGGACGTTCATATTTCATATGAGGCGTACAGAGTCAGGCTAAAAGCCAAAAATATTTCGTTCACGAGACTTGGTCATGAAGAATGCGAGATGTGTGAGCAATTCGACTTACATGGACACCAAAAAGAAAATTTGCAAGAAGACTGTGACATATGCCTTAAATATAAAAAGCACATTAATCATGCCGAGAATTCTAGAAAACTATATAGGGAGCAAGCTCAGTCTAGTTTTGACGATGAAACGGTGCATGTTTCTGCTGATCTGCAAAAAATCATAATGCTCCCGAGGATCGATAGCTTTAAAAGGGTAATATTTGCACATCGATTAATTGCCTATCATGAAAGTTTTGTTCCACTGGGGAAAAAACAAAAATTATCCCCTTTTGCTGTTATATGGAATGAGTCCACTAGTGGTAGAAACAAAGAGGATATTGTGAGCACCTTTTATTCTTTTCTTTTAAGACAAAGAGATGCAAAAAATGTGATTTTTTGGCTGGATAATTGCGCCAGTCAGAATAAAAATTGGTGTTTTTACACATTTCTTGTAAGGATGGTAAATTCAGACGATATATTAGCCAGGGAACTAACTGTGAATTATTTTGAGCCTGGACATACATTCATGTCCGCAGACAGCTTTCACCATCAGGTGGAGCTATCCCTAAGAAAGCAGGGAAAGACTTATGATTTTAATGACTTTCAAGAGGCTATATTATTATCAAACAGTAAGAGAGTTGAAATAAAATCAATGAATCATAAGGATTTCTATAAATGGAAAGACCTTAAATCCCAGCCGAAAATTAAGCAAGACCCAAATCATCCACTTTTATCTGATATGGTTCAGGTTAAAGCTACCAGGGGAAACTATTTTCTACAGTATAAAACGTCTCTTTTAGATGAAAGTTTTAAGAAGTTAGATTTCCTTTGCAAAAAAGCCATGAAAAAATCTGGACCTCTAACGGCTTCTGTTGAATATCTTGCTAAACCTTGCGGATTTTCAAAACAGAAAAAGCAAGATTTGCTACGCTTAATCGGACCACTTATCCCGGATAATCGGAAACAGTTCTGGATTAATCTACCTGAATGCGATGAGTAATTTTGTGGTTCATTTTTTATTATAGTTTTCACCTGTTTGTATTTTGTATTCTTTTGACAATAATATTTTATTATTATTATTATTATTATTAGTGAACGTTGTTTTGGTTTTAATTATAAATTTTTTTAAAACTAAAAATGTTATTATTTCATCATTTGGGAAAATTTTTGATATGTACATTTTCTTAAATCTGCTTGGTTAATTTTAGAAATAGAATCCAAAGTTTAAAATTTCATGTATAATCTGATGGCAAAACTCGAATTATCTGTAACTAATAAATATACGGCATATTTTTGAGATGCATTACTAAAAAAGAAAGCGGTATCGATAAACTATATTACATTCCGCTTTCTTTCTTAGAATATCTACTGATAAAATTATTTAAAAATGCCGTATGTTCCTTTTTGGAAAAACCGTTATAGTTACACCTAAAAAAACTATTGTACCGAAATTCATAAGCCATGTGCCCCATGAATCCACAATTAAATATTTAAAATGAGTTATGAAATAAAAGGGCTATCGCAAAAACTTTAAACGCCGATATCTCAATTCGTGACTTTGTGAAGATACGGCATCTATTCTTAGGAGGGCAGCGTTGGTATGTATGGAAACGGTCGATTATTTCTTAAAGTACAGCTAGCAAAAAATATTTAAGACAAAAGTTTTATGGTTTTGTAAAGCCTATTAGAATTAAAAAAAGATAAGTATACAGGATAAGTTAGAAAGCCGTAGAGGAATAAAGTTACCTTTTTTTTTTTAATAGAACACCCTATATTTTGAATATTTTTGGATTTTACATAAAATTGCAACTATTTTTTATTAAGTGCATTATAAGTCTAAACCTAATAGCTTCTGAGATATCGACTTTTAAAAAATGACATTTTTGAACTTTAACAGCTTCTAGCTTTCTTACGGTAGGCTATAGCGTAAAACGGCTTACATGTCCCTATCTTACTTTTTTATTATCTTCCCGAAAATACCAACTTCCGATTTAACCGGAAGTACTATAGGTATTTCCGGCTTTGGAGCTACATCCGGTTTAACCGGAAGTTGACACTTTTAGAAAGAGAGTTAAAAACTAAGATAGGGACATGTAAGCCGTTTTACTCTAAGACGTACCGTTAGAAAGCTAGAAGCTGTCAAAATTCAAAAATGTCATTTTTCAAAACTCAATTTCTCGAAAACTATTTGGTTTGGGTAGACTTACAATGCACATAATAAAAAATAATTGTAATTTTATGCAAAATCCAAAAATATTCTAAGATATGGGGTATTCCACTGAAAAAAAAGTAACTTTATTTCTCTACGGCTTTTTGACTACTACTGTATACTTAGCTTTTTAAAATTCTAATAGACTATAAAAAACCCTAAAATTTTTGTCCTAAATATTTTTTACTAGCTGTTGTACTTTAAGAAATAATCGACCGTTTCTATACATACCAACGACCCTGTATTTAAACTGTGCAAATCAATCAAATACTTTAACGAACTTATTCATATTATTTCTCGTTAAATTAATAATCATTATTTTATTTGAATTTTGAATTTTTGAGTACACCCCATGTTTGTTCGCAGAGGAAACCCGATTGCTTCTAGCTGGTTATTCTCGTGATTCCCTACGACGGAAGTAATTATTTTTATTAGATATATTTTTGTTAGATATTTGGTGGCAATTTTAAACCAGAAAATTAACACGTTCCTACACATCAATAGAAATACACCAATGTCTGAAAATTTTATAACAGATTTCAATAGCACACTTTCAAAAACTGTAGTAGAAGAGTCACCCAAAATGAAAATTAAACACTACCTCCATGAGTTACCTTCATACATCGTACGGATAATAAAGAACAAAAGAAAAATGTATAGAGAATACCTAATCGACAGAAGCCCTCAATTTAAAAGATGCCTTAATGAACATAATAAATGCATACAAAAAATGATACAACAATACCGAGAAAATAAGTGGATTACAACCTGTAACAATAGAAACAAACAAAAGGGTAAAAATTATTGGTATGAAATAAAAAAGGTAACAAAATACAAAACAAAGACAACTATTCCTACATTATCAATCAATGGACGACAAATCAACGACGATAAAGAAAAAGCAGATGCTTTTGTTGATTATTTTTACCAAGCATACTCTATAGACAATGACCCACAGTATAATACCGAAAACATGGACAATGTAACAAGATGGAGCGAACAGTTTTTTACCACCACTAGTGAGGAAGAAATAGAAGATATAGAGGAGGCTACATATTTTAATATAATCAATTCTGGTAAATCGACATCACCAGGCTACGGTTTCGTCACAAAAAATATAATAAGAAATCTGGACTATGGCATACACCAGAAAATTATACAAATCTATAATTTTTGTATAAATCAACAAAAATTTCCCAACATCTTGAAACAAGGTCAAATAATAACCATTCCTAAACCCAACGCAGATCATTCCCAAATAAATAATTTTCGACCAATCACGCTCTTGCCGGTACTAGGAAAGACTTTAGAAATTATAATTAAAAATAGATTGCAACACTACTTAGAAGAACACATTCCCTGTCTATCAGTTCGGATTCAAAGAAAAAAGTTCCACTACTCTTCCAGTCACAATTATAACTTCTAATACACAGACCGCTAAACTCAAGGGCCAACGTAGTGCGGCTATATTTTTGGACATAAACAAAGCATTTGATAGTGTGTGGCATGGTGGATTGCTTTACAAACTCTGGAAACTTAACTGTTCCAAGTATTTGATAATATTAATTAAAGATTATTTACAACACAGAAGCCTTCAAATTAAACTACACAAACATCTATCAAAGTGCTTTACTCCATACCCCGTTATCTCCTTTACTTTACAACATCTACTGCCATGATATATATAACTATCAATATAACGATCCAGAACTTATGGACAGGAAACTATACATCCTTTAATTTGCTGATGACACTGCCCTGATTAGCCACAACACAAATATCAGATCCACAATAGATTCACTGCAGGTTTTAATGAATAATACTATAGCTTGGTTCAACTTATGGAGACTAAAACCCAACCCTCTCAAATCTCAACTTGTAATATTCAATCACACCATAAACCAGAACTCTCCTACAATCACAATCAACAATCTTGCTGTAAAACCACAACCTACAGCCAAATATCTAGGCATCACAATGGGCCACAAGTTAAATTTTAATCAGCACGCAAAGAGTGTTAAAAAAAAATGTGTGACAAGAGAAATAAACACTTTCGAAGTCTAACCTACAAAAATCAGGGCATATCACTTAAGACTGCATCACACATATATCAGTCAATCTGCCGACCACTCCTAGAATATTGCCACCCGCTGTATCTGAACTGTCGAAGTCCAGCACTGAAGAACCTCCAAATAGCAGAAACAACAACCCTACGTTCCATCACCAGGATGCGTCACCCAAACAACCCCCTACACAACCCATCCAACAATCAACTTTATGATGTAACCGAAGTTACACCTATTCCAACAAGACTCACTACGTTAAGCACCAAATTTATGGAGAATAATCACAATATGTCCATTTTGCTTGCAATGTGCAATATTGAAGTATCACATAACCCAAGAAGAGTATTTCCGGAAAGATCATTATACCAAGCCATGTTACATCTGATACAACACTGAATTTATAACCTAACCTACCAACCTATTGAGATGCACCAACTTCATTTTTGTTCTGTATTTTTTTCTTTTTTTTTTTGTACAAATATGTTGCAGTAGTACTGTAGTATCGTATACTTAGTTTAGACATTCCTCCGAAATTTGTTATATTCAAGGCTGAAGGACTTCGGTCAATGGCCAGTTGATATGAGTTGTATTAATATGATTTGTATTAACAAAGAACATTATAAGTAAATAAATACTTTAACGAACTTATTCATTTTATTTTTCGTTAATTTAATAATCATTATTTTATTTGAATTTTGAATTTTTGAGTACACCCCATGTTTGTTCGCAGAGGAAACCCGATTGCATCTAGCTGGTTATTCTCGTGATTCCCTATGACGGAAATAATTATTTTTATTAGATATATTTTTGTTAGATATTGGTTTCGAAGTGCTGTATGTTTGGAAAACGCTCTAGGTAATATTTGTCCATGTCATGCAATCCTTTAATGCCATTTGAATGTAAGGAAATTCCCAAATTAAATATTTTCATGGAATTTCTCTTCAAAAACTCACTCAATTTTTTTTAACACTTAACAATCTTCATTTGTTTTATAAATGTATGAAAAAATTCAAAGGTACTTCATTTAAACTAAACAAACCTAAACTGGATGGCATTTTCACTTAAGTATCGATTATTACTGTACTTACAGGAACGTGTCAAACGCTCCTCTTTTCTTGGATGGGTAGTCAACCTCGAAGGAAAGCGTGACTTAATTTGACTTAACAGGAAACCACAACTTAAATGAAGCATTTAATGAGCGTTATGACTCGGGGTATGGGCACACCTATAATTGTGTCTATATTGTGAGATTTAGTTTGAGTAATTAAATAAAAAATGCCGTGATTTTGCATAATTAAATCAAGAACCACCATTGGAATCGATTATTAGATTTTGTAATGAACGAGCAAGAGAAGAAGTAGAGTCCACTTTTTAAATATTTTAAAAGTTTACCAATACAATACAGTATGACAAAATATTAGCGAATTTTCATAAACATATGGACGTATCCACCAATCCACTAATTACAAATTCACTGCTGAATTCCACCTACAAGTTCCCTAAGAACTGACTGCTTCCAGCAACAGTGGGACACTAAGCTGAACCACGCTCTGTAAATCAATCAAGTCGCCAACCTGCCTTCGATGTTCAAGGCTTTCTAGGTTGTTTGTCAGATTATGGTCACCGATCAAGCGAATGGCTCATCTTTGAATGGAACCTAGTAACCTCAGGGTATGTTTATGAGCAGAGCCCCAAATATGCGAACAGTACGCCAGCGATGGTCGAATTTGGGTTTTATAGCAATGACCGCAACGTGACCATGCCAAGATATGTGACTATCCAAATTGACGCCCAACAAATGAATTGATGAAGCCAGGGGCATCGAGTATCCCGCCATGACTATATCCGGTTCTTCAACTTTTTTAGAAAAAACTGCCGCCTGGGATTTTTTAGCGTTACATTCTACTTGGTTACTGTCACCCTAAGACAGAATTTCTTCCAGGTCTTTGTTGAGATGTGAGACCTCTTGCTGCCTATAGAGATGTGCATTGGCAGCCGATGTCCGAGCATCCAATATAAAAGAAGGAGCAAGTGTGATATCTAAGGATTTTTAGTTCTTTCTAAAAGATCGTTAATGTATAGTAAAAAGAGGGTAGGCGATAATATTGAACCATGAGGGACTCCGGCGCTAATGCCGAACGTGTCTGAAAGAAATCCCGTCCATCGCCACACGCAGAGAACGGTATTTAAGAAAGTTTGACAGCCAGGAACAAAATTGAACCGGCATTCCGTATGCTCTCACTTTAGATAGGAGCCCCTCATGCCATGCTCGGTCAAAGCCTTACCGCCCGGGACTCCCCATGATGTTCTAATGCGTTGTTCCAAATGTGAGTAACATAAGCGAGAAGGTCTTCTGTGGATCTAGACTTACGGAATCCATACTGGCGGTCCTTAATAACGTTGAAGCCTTGCAGGTACCAGGGCCGTAACTAGGTAATATTCTACTATAGGCAAGGTTTTTTGCGCCCACTAGAGAAATGCGCTGCAGTAGGGAGGGGGGATACTTTAACATTTTTTTAAAGCACACACAAAATTTTTGTGTGTAATTTTTTTTACTTTTTATTAAATAAGTTATAACTTTATTAATATTCTTTGGTTTAAAAATTTTTTTTTATCTGAAACTAAAAAAAATATATAATAAAAAATGGAAACATTGGAATTGTGTAGGTATAAATAAAATATTTACAAATAGACTCTACGCTGTACTTAAATATTTGATTAGGAAGATAATTTTACAAACAATATTTTCTGGCTTTTTGTATTTCGAAATCTAATAATATATTTATCAAAAGAATTGGATTTTGCAATAAGCCTTGCTATGGATAATATGGCAGTATTAGATAATCTTTCTTGGGACATGGTCGATCTTAATTAATTGTTTATAAGTTTCAATTTTGCAAAAGATCTTTCACAAGAAGCACTGGTGACTGGAATTGTAAGAAAAATTTGTAATGCTGTAGCAAAATTGGGATACTCTGCCAGTAGCTCAAATTTATGTAGGTTTTGGTACATTTCCAATGCAGATTGACACTGGAAATCAACAAGTTCTTGCGCTTGAAATTTAAAACTTTCTGCTTCCTGAATAAATTCGTTACAATTGAAGTCGTTTGGATATTTAGCGCACAAATCTTATAATTATTATTATAAATTTTTTAGTATCAGAAAGACTCATATTGGAAAGAATTGTTCCATTAAGAAAACTAAAATCACTGCAAATCTCATGTAAACCTTTATATCACTTACTTAACTTACTGCGTTATTATTGAATCAATAACTTGAAATAATAGTTGTTTTTGTTTTGTTTTTGGGTCTAAATAAAAATCTCTCTTTTTTTTAAATTTTTCTTTAAGCATTTTTTTCAGATTTTTTTCAAAATAACCATCTCTATTTTTTTTAATTTCTTTCAATAACGCTTTAATGTGTTTGCATGTTGTATCTAATGTTAACTCCTTTTTCTGAAGTAAGGGATTAACTTTATTAATTTTATCTAATAAAGTTGACCAAAAATCTAAAAGAAAGAAGTCGAAATTTTTAAGATTTTTTTGAAATTATTTTGCCTCAATTACTGTTTCACCAGAATATATTGAAACATCAGTCATCTCTTCTAAAAGATCCAAAACCAATTTAAATTGAGTGATAAGTGCGTTCAACGCTAATGCTTTGGATGACCACCTGGTATCGCTAAACCCATTTAAAGTAAGATTTGTTATATTTTTTAATTTACTCCAGCGTACCGTAAAATGCGCAAAAAAATTAAATAAATTTTGAATAATTGCAAAAAAGGTTATTATTTCGGGACTAACTGAAGCACTGTGTACTGTGTAATGCCACTAAATTTAAACTATCTGTAGAGCATGGGACAAATCTTGCAGCGGGATTTTCTTGCAATATCCTAGCTTGTTCGCCTTGATATTCACCTGTCATATTAGAGCCATTGTCATAGGCCTGTCCCCTAATATTTTGAGTATTAAGATCTAATTCTTTCAATACCATTTCAAGGATATTGGCCAATGCACCAGTTTTTTCTTTTACCTTAATAAACATCAGAAATCGTTCCTCAATTAAATATATTATTGCATTTCTCTCTACATATCTTACTACTAATGACAACTGGTCTGATTTTAATACATTGTCATCAAGAGTTGTATCCAAAATAACCGTAACATATTTTGCATGTTTTATTCTTGTGACCCGAATTTGGATTGCCAATTTTTTCTACAGATCCACGCAATGCTTCGTTGTTTTTGACACAGAATAAAATTGCATCTAAGATACATTTTAAAATATGTTTCCATCTTTCAGTTTCACACATAATAATTTTTTGAATTTCATCTGTTAAAAAATGTTTTTTATTTAAATTGATTTCAAATGTTCTTGAATCAATAACACATTTTTTATGAACCATCGAATTGGATCTATTCTAATAGAACTTTTTATATTTTGGCCAGATGGGTCCATATCTATATTCTAATAAACATTTTTACAATAATCATTATTCAGAAGAATTTTATTTTTGATTTTTGCGCCCATTGTGGCTTGCGCCCATAGGCATGGTCCTACTCTGCCTATACCTAGTTACGGCCCTACCAGGTACTTTAATAATTTTTCGTTGATAGCCTTCTCCATAACTTTTGATGTATAACCGATAGCAATGCGACTGGACGATAGTTGTTTGGCATTGAATTGATAAAATAGACCAATAAATCTTTGCACTTTAACGCTTATTTAGGCAGCAACATGCAATCCATTATTAGAAGATTCGCGTGAATTCTAATAATTTTATAAGATCTCTTATTTATAGTAAAGAACACATTTTTAGAAAAGTTCTGAAAATTCTCAAAAACCTAGCAAGGTTTTTAATAACGTGATACCTTAGTCTTTTTTCTATTGGTGTATTACTGGTCTCTATTAACCCTTGGCTGTTAAAGGATTTGCTTATGCTTGATTTCCTTTGTTTCAGGATTCTCGCTTCAAATTCGATGAAGAACTTGCACGAAATAAATTAAGGAAAATAGAACAAAACTACAACAAGTTCGTATCGTCTGGGATTGTCAATCGTGGTTATGTCGACACTGAAAATAATACAAACTTTATGCATGATGGGCAATTGCGTAGGCCATTATCAGCGTGTGCCGTGACCAGTCAAGCGTTGAGCCGTAAACACCCACATAGATCAGCAACCCTGGCTGCGGTTCGGAAGGAAAGGCCAAGATTAGTTGCAAGGTAAGTTTATTTTAGCTTTTAGAAATATCTGAAAGTATGGAATATTTGTAACACCTAATAGAAAGAAATTTACATGTATATGATCATGCATTAATAATATGGGTGTATTGATTATGCCAGGGTTGAATAAACCTCAGTGTCGTCATTTAGACGTAGCAGCAAGGGGTAATTTTTTCTATTTGAGGCCAGGCCACCAGACGCCTACGAACCATCACGTAACTGACGATACCGGGATATAATTATTAATGAGAGGATTTTATGTCCAATATAAAAAATGAGGCGTTTGACAAAATATGGTTGTTTTTATCAAATCATTGTTGCTTGCCATATTTAACATCCAACAAAAAAGAGAAATTACAAATTTAGGGATAGCGTTTTGTTTATTATTCTGTTATGGTTTTGTTGGTATTTATTAATAAAGTTATTATTCAAAAAGCGTTTCTTGGCATTAAATTGCTTTTATTTCGGAAACATAGTACGACCATATATTCAAAGGACCTTCTTTACGCAAAAATGTATTTCTGTCAACTCTTACCTTATCTGCGATAAAAGCTACCGGTTGTAAATAATTATTTTTTTGTTCTGCAGGCAATTGTGATATATTTAAGTAAGTAAACCTACTTAATATTTCAATGAAATGAAAATCCAACTAATATAACTTTAATTTTATATTAGGTAAGGGCAGGTGCCCTGTATGAGGTGCGACAGAAAATTATTCATAATTCTCTAGATCATGGGTCTCTAAACTTTCCAGCCTTAGGGCCATACTGATTACTCCAGTAAGTTCCAAGGGCCAACGCCGTTTTAATTTTCCTGCCATTATCTATAGTTTCTAGACTAGTCGCCGAGTACGCATCCTGAGCGAGCATACGCTTACTAAATTCGCTAGTTCAATCACTATTGTGTTGTACTGATTGTTACGACCGCGGCACTTAACGATATCTGGTGGTTATACGCGGACATACGTAGTGTACCCTCTATCCATCGCTAACAGATAGTGATCAAATCGCCTCGAACCTCGTTGGTCCGAGAAAGTTCTGGTGTATTCCACGCACTTTTAGATGGGGCAGTAATTGGAGTACAAAAAGGCTAGCGGCGCGACCGCCAGTCAGTCCACCTAGGGAACGCGAAAGAAACGAATCTGTGTGTTGTGAAATAAAGTAGTGCGTAATTCCATAAAACGTGTTTGTGCGTGTTTAAAAGACATCTTCGTAACAGTAATTTGATTTGACTTGTTGCTTTTGCGCGTGATTTACTAGTATATAAAAGAAGCGAAAAATAGATATTGAATGCAGAACATTCAAAGATCAGTGGAACTTTCAATATTCCGTAATTGAGTCCAGTAAGAAGGCGCTATGTTTGATTTGTAATGAAACCATAGCCGTTCTCAAAGAATATAACATTAAACGTCATTATGAAAAAAAAAACATTTTAAAAAATACTTAAATTATACTGGAAGTTTGCGGACAGAAAAATTTGAATCTTTGAGGCGCGGATTGAAATCGTCGCAATCTACATTTACGAAACTCAATACTAAACAAGAGGCTGCAGCTCGTGCACCTTTTGTGTGGCTCTTGAAATAAAAAAACATGGAGAAATGATCAAAGAATGCGTAATAATTTCAATAGCCGAAGAAATGTGCTCCGAAAAGGTAAATTTATTTAAATTTGTCAGTTTGTGAACACCGTGGCTCGGAGGGTAGAAGCCATCGCAGAAAATATATCAACTCAACTGTCTGACAAAAATGGACATCTTAAGTGGTTTTCTCTGGCCTTGAATGAGCCAACGGATGTGTCAGATACTGCTCAGGTGTTGATTTTTATTCGAGGAGCAGATAAAAGCAATGAAGTGTATGAAGAACTTCTTCATATTGATAGTATTCACGGCACGACTACTGGTGAAGATATTTTTAAGGGAGTTGAAAATGCCATTAATAAAAAGAACCTTCGATGGAAAGACTGAAAATATATTACAACTGATAGAGACAAAAACATGTGTGGTAAAAATAAAGGAGTGATCGCTCTTGTGTCAAAGGCTATAGAAAATGATGGTGGTTTAAAACCATTAGTTTTACATTGTATTATTCATCATCAGTCTCTGTGCGGGAAATGTTTGGATATGTCTGAAGTTCTAAAACCAGTCTCATCAATCAGCCAAATCAGTCAATCACCAGCATCGTAATTCATCTGAATTACCAAATAGCGAATGGCTGTGGAAGTTAGCATTCTTCGTCGATTTGACAAAACATATGAACGAACTGAATTTGAGGTTGCAAGGAGAAAACCAGCTTCTCCCTGATTTATACACTGATATCAAATCGTTGCGGCCGAAAATAATACTGTTTCAATCACAATTGCGTAAAAAATGTTTCACACATTTTAAAACATGTGAAATACTCAGCCACACTAGGGGAGACTGGGGAGGGTTGGCCATGCGGGAGCATTGGCCAGTATTCAAATTTGCCGCTTAAATATGAAGTTAAATAGCGCCATTTTCAGAAAAGCTTATATTTAACAAGCCGACCGCTGTGGTATTTATTATTTATTTGAAACGGCGTCAGTTGAATGTTCGAGTCCTTAGCGGCCGCATGTATTTTGCGCAGCAAAAGTGTGACTTTCCGTTTTGCATTTGTAAGCAAATTAGTGTCAATATTTATAAGAAAAGTAAGTAACTTTTATGATATTTTGTAGCTATTTTCATACGGTTGTTGGTGGCGATAGTAGATTTACATTATTTTTGTTGTAAATGGATGTTTTGTTCATTTAAAAATAAAAGTGTTTTCGGTCAGGGTTGGCCATATGGCCAAGTCTCCCTGACAGATGTAAAACGGTAAAAAAAATTAATTTCACCCTCTTTTTCAGCATGCCATTTAAATATAAGGCCAAGGAAGGCCATAGAATAGAATAGAATAGAATAGAAAAGAATAGAATGAAGGGAGTAGTGTGAGAGGTGCAGCAATCAGATTTAACATTAAAAGAAAGACCCTGGAAAGATATGTAAAAAAGTTTAAGGAGTCTCCTAATGAAAATATTTCAGTCACGCCTAATTATAAAACGGGCCAAATTTTCACGGATCATATGGAGTCTCTATTGGAGAATTATTTAATTACATCTTCAAAGCTTCATTTTGGATTAACTCTAAGAACTGCGAGATTATTTGTTTATGAATTTGCTATTTTAAATAACATAAAAATTCCTCCAAGTTGGAATGAAAAAAAGGCCGCTGGATATGACTGGCTCAGAGGCTTTATGTCAAGATATCAAAATTTATCATTACGTCACCCTGAATCGACAAGTTTGAGTCGTTCTACGGCTTTTAATAAAACAAATGTTGATCAGTTTTTTAAAATTTAAAGGAAGTTTTAATGAGTCACAAGTTTGGTCCTGAATCAATTTTTAATGTAGATGAAAGTGGGATTACTACAGTGCATAAGCCTGGAAAGATCATATCCGTAAAAGGGGAAAAGCAGGTGGCAAAAGTTACATCTGGAGAACGAGGAACTTTAGTAACAATTTGTTGTGCGATTTCAGCCATAGGATCCTTTGTACCGCCCTTTTTCATTTTTCCACGGCAACGTGTGACTGATGCGATGTCAAAAGGAGCTCCAGCTGGTTCACACGTTGTTGCTCATCCAAGTGGATGGATGACCCGAGAGAATTTTGATGTGTTTTTAAAGCATTTTATCAAGTATAGCAAATGCTCGAAAGAAAATTCAGTTTTGCTGATTCTGGATAATCACGATAGTCACATAACACCAAGTGACATACATATTTGCAGGGAAAATGGAATAACGTTGCTCACTCTTCCACCTCATACAAGTCATCGACTTCAGCCTTTAGACCGGGCAGTATTTGGCCCGTTTAAGACCTTCTATAATCAAGCCGCAGATGATTTCATGGTTAGAAATCCTGGCCAACCCATTAAAATCCAAGACATTCCGGAACTAGCAGGAAAGGCATTTCCTAAAGCTTTTACTCCTCATAACATTCAGAAAGGATTTTCATCTACGGGAATATTTCCGTTTAATTCTTCCCTTTTTACAGAATTAGACTTTTTGGGGGCTTATGTAACTGATCGGCTTCTTCCGCAAACTAATAGCCCAGTAAATACACCCAGTACATCTTCAACTCTTTATTCTACCAGAATGTGTTCGCCCTTTTCCAAAGGCAGGTCCTAGGAAGGCTACTAGGGGCGTAAGAAAGCCGCGACGGTCACTAATTCTCACAAAAACACCCAACAAAGATGAAATTAAAGAGGAACACCGTCAACGATTGCAAAATAATAAAAAACGAGAATCAAAAATCAAACAAGTAAAGAGGAAGGTACTTCAGTCATCATCCTCATCTTCTGAAGAGTCTGTGTGTGTTAGTAGCGATGAAGATCCTGATCCAGAAGAATTTGAAGAGTTAAAAGACGACTTTGATGTGGGGGACTTTGCATTAATAAAGTTTGCTACAAAGACTACTGTGTACCACTATGTGGCAAGAATTTTAATGAAGCTGCCGGTATTAGAATATGAAGTTAGTTTTTAAGAAGACTGGGACCTGAGCATTTGTTTATTTACCCCGAAAATGAAGACAAAGCTACTGTATTATTAAACGATATGATCAAATTACCTCGTCCTTTGTCGAAAGGTGGAACAGAACGTGCCATGCTTAAAATTTCTTTTAATTTTGATTTTTCGCCATTTAAAAATATAAAATAATTAATGTTTTATTGTTTTCATTATATGTTAAAAGGTAATATAATAACATTTTCTTATTTAAATATTGTTTGCATTAGTATGGTCAAACCTCCCACTTTCATGGCCAAGTCTCCCACTCACAGGGAGGGTTGCCCCAAATAACAATTAAAATTAAATTTGTTATTAACTAGATAATTATTGAGTTTAAAATATAGTTCCATTTACATATTGCAGATAAAGAGTCATGCTATAATGTTGTTTGATTATAATTTTTCGTAACATATTCCAAATCTGATAAAAATACAAATATAGGAAAACATGGCCAACCCTCCCCAGTCTCCCCTTCTGAGACTGAGTTTTCCGTCGATATTGCAATCAAAGCTTTGAGTGATTTGATTATAAATTTTGATACTCGTTTCTCAGACTTTGAAATCATTGCGAATAAAATTTTTCAAAATCCTTTTGATACCGACATTGAAACCCTAGCCCCAGAACTTCAAATGGAAATTATTGGTCTACAGTGCCGTGATATAATTAAAAACAAATATCAAAAACTGTTTTTGGTACCACTACTTGTGTAAGAAAACATTCTCCAAACTGGAGTACGTAAAGAATATTTACAGATCTAAGTTAACCGATGAGCATCTTAAATCTCCTTTAATAACACTGGGGAACAGCAAAAATGTTTCCGAGACCAAAACAGCAAAATCTTACTTATTTTATTATACCAACTAACAATCTGTGCAAAAGTCTCAGTTAGCTCCGGTTTTATAGATCCATGCTAATTATGATAATTACCTACCTGCCCGTAATGTATGGGAAAATTCGACTATTAAATGAAAAGTACCTGGATTTATTATAGCACGTGTACTTTATAAGGGGTTTAAATACATATAATATAAATCCTAAATTGTAAGTTAGTTGTATTTCAACCACCAGTTGATTGAGAGCTGTTCGTATTTGAGAAATTAGACAGTTTTGAGCAACAGGCCGCAAGTTGTTTAAATAACCCAGATCATTTTTGTTATATATGTGGTGAAGTGAGTTCTGTGGAACAAAAACGTACACTTAGCCCTTTAATACAAAAGGCTTACCACTTGAATTTTGGCTGTAATATTGGAGACCAGGATCTATCTATCTATCTCAATGGATTGTGGTTCTTCCCCCACTGCACTGAAGCTCATGGCTTATTGTGCTCCTTTGGTATCTACTCCAACAAACGACTGTCCCTAATGAATTTAAGGACAATGTTGATGGGGGCGTTGGCTATTTCTTCGGGTTCCGGATAGGCTTCCTCGAAGTGCCGTAATCTTTTCCCACTTACTGCCGGACAATGACATAGTATGTGGTGAGGGGTTTCCTCCTCTTCTTCGCAGGCTCTACAAAAAGGTTCTGCTTCCAGTCCCATATTGCTACGGTGTTTTTTCATTTGACAGTGTCCCGTGAGGAGACCTGTTATTGTTTTTATGTTTTTCCTATTAAGCTGCAGTAGTGAATTGATTTTGTTTTTGTTTGTCTCCCTGATGAACAATTTTGATTGTCTTAGCCCTGGGAGTCCCGCCCAATATTCTTGGTGTTGCCGAGTAAGTCTTTCTCGTATGTTTTTTCTTGCCGTTCGATACGAGAGTCCGCATGCAGGCTCCGGCCCGATTAGGTTGTCTCTCGCCCCTTTTTTGGCAAGTTTGTCTGCCGCTTCATTACCCTCTATACCGTGATGGCCGGGTACCCATTCCAGGTTAATCCTGTTACGTTGTGCCAGGCCTTTTAGCGTTGTAAGACATTCCTCAACTACTAAGGAGTTTATAGTTGGTTTTTCGAGCGCTTTGAGCGCTGCCTGGCTATCGGTTAAGATGTGGATCTGTTTGTCTTCGACTCCTTTCCTCATCATAATTTGTGCACAGGTCGTAATTGCTATTACCTCTGCTTGGAAGACGGTTGTGTGCACTCCCAGGTTTATGGATGTACCTTCCCTAGTAGTGGCCTCATACACACCCGCTCCCGTGCTGTTTTCTGTCTTTGAGCCGTCTGTATACCAGACTGAGCCCTTGCGGTTTATAAGTTCCTCCTTTCTCTCTTCACCTCCCCTTTCTGGGAATTTTATTTTGAAGGGTTTGCCGAAGTCGAAGGTGGTTTTTGTGCGATCCGAATAAATGTTCGTTATATATTCCCTGTCTCTTATCTGAAAGATTTCGGTATGTGCTTTGATGTTGTTAAACTTCCCATTTAAGTTGTTTATTTTCATTCTGTACTCTGCCATAAGTGCCTCCGTTTCCACTACTAGATGTAGTGGTGGGAGCCCCAGAAGCATCTCCATGGCTGCAGTAGGCGTTGTTCGCATTGCCCCTGTTATGCCTATACATGCCAGTCTTTGTATTTTACTTAGTTTATTTCTGGCTGTTATTGTTTTGGTTTTATGCCACCATAGCAAGGATGCATAAGTTACTGTGGGTATCACAACGGTGGTGTATAGCCAGTGCATCATCCCAGGTTTTAATCCCCACGTCTTACCTATCATGCGCTTGCATGTCCAGAGAGCTCTTATTGCTTTGGTTTTTACCTTCTCGATGTGTTGTGCATACGTGAGTTTGTGGTCAATAATGACCCCCAAATATTTTACTTCTGTGCTTCTCTGTATTTCCTGTCCATACATTATGGGATTCCTCAGTTCCCGAAGATCCCTTTTACGTGTGAACGCTATTACAGATGTTTTTGATGGGTTTACCTTGAGGTCTTCCCTATTGCACCATTCTTCAACAGTGTTTAGTGCAAGTTGCACTCTATCAGAGACAACACCCCCAAATTTACCGTTTATCAGAATGGTTATGTCGTCTGCATACCCTTGTACGTAGATGCCTTTTTGTGTCAGTTCTATCAACAATGTGTCCACAACCAGGCTCCACAGAAGTGGTGAAAGGACTCCACCCTGAGGACATCCCTTTGTAATCCTGATAGTCCTGGTTGTTTCTCCAAGCGAGGTTGTTATATTTCTATGTCTCAGTGCTGAGTTTATCCATCTTGCGATGGATTGTTCCACTCCGTGCTGTTCCACTGCTCTGATCATTGAGTTGAACGATGTGTTATCAAAAGCACCTTCTATGTCTAGAAAGACGCCTAGTGCTATCTCCTGGTTATATACGGCTAGCTCTGCTCTGCTAGTAAGTTCGTGCAGTGCCAACTCGCAGGATTTCCCAGTTTGGTATGCATATTGATTTTGGTGTAGTCCTCTGATCGTCAGTTTTTCATCTCTGATGTACCTGTCGATCAGTTTCTCCATTGTTTTCAGGAGAAATGATGTGAGACTTATTGGTCTATATGCTTTAGCCTGGTCGTAAGATACACGTCCTGGCTTTGGTATGAATATTACTCTAACCTTACTCCAGCTGCTTGGTATGTGTCCTGTTGCCAGGCTGGCCCTGAGCAGTGTACAGATTGGTGAGGCGAGTTCTTCGATCCCTCTTTGTAATAAAGCTGGAAATATACCATCTGTGCCGGCCGACTTATATGGTTGAAACGTTTGTATCGCCCATTTCAGTTTTGTTTGATTGATTATTTTATTTGCGAGTTCCCAGCCCTGCCTGTTTGCCCTTAATTCTGGTATCCTTAGGCTTGGCTCTGTATCTCTTGTGTTCTCCAGTAGGATTGTGCTGCCTGGAAAGTGTGTGTCTAATAGTACCTCAAGGGACTCCTCCTCACTGGAAGTGTGGATTCCCCGTGCATTAAGCAATGAGCCTATTTTTCCATTGTTTACCTTTTTCAAAGCTTTGCGAAGTCTGGCACATTCCGGTGTCTTTTCAATCTCTTCACAGTATTTCCTCCAAGAGTCGTCTTTTGCTTTTCTTATTGCATACATGTATTTTAGGTTGGAATTTCTATGCGCATCCCAATCACCAGTACGTTTTGCCCGGTTGAATTGTTTTCTTGTTTCAGCTCTCATTTGAGATAGGTCTTTGTTCCACCAGGAAACATCCCGTTTTTCCTTTCTCACTTTTAAAGGGCAGTTATTTTCATAGGCTGTGATTATGGCCGAAGTAATGCCATCATTCATTATGTCTATTTCCGCTGCTGTTTTCGGTCTGGTCGGACAATCTCTCATTCCCTGCACTAGATCCTCCTTGTAGAGTTTCCAGTCACAGGTTTTCGGATTGCGATATTTGCTAATTACAACCCGAGGTGTATCTATTTTAAAGTAAATATATCTGTGGTCCGATAAGGATGGTTCATCCAGTACCCCCCACTCTCTTATTGCCGAGCTTATAAGACTAGACCCGAATGTTATGTCGATAACCTCCCGCCTTGTAGCAGTTACAAAAGTAGGTTCGTTACCGCGATTTGCTATGTCTAAGTTATTACTTATGATAAATTCTAAAAGGGACTCACCTCTGTTGTTAACTCCTGTGCTCCCCCATATGTTGTGGTGTGCGTTGGAGTCACATCCGATTAGAACTTCTTTTTTGCCATTGTCGCAGTCCCTTATTAGCTCCCTCACTTCGTTGGTCGGAGGTTGCTCTGGTTGGTCATACGGGAGGTAAGCGGATGCAACTACTAGGTCCCTCACGCTTCCCCTCAAAGTAGTTTTTAATTTTGCCACCATTAGGTCCCTAGAACATAATCCCCATAATGGCAGTAAATTTAGATGTTTCTTTGCAATGATGCAAGATCTGGGGTTTGCTTGGAGAGGTTGCAGTAGCTCCCATTCTCCAGGCATCCCCAGACCTTTGATTTGACCGTTAACAACCCACGGTTCTTGTATCAAACAGAGATCTATATTTTTGTGTATTAAAAAGTTCTGCAAAGCTGCCGAGGCTGCTTTGCAGTGATGTATATTTACCTGTATTATGCACGCCATCGTGGACTCTACATGGTGTCTTATTTTTCTGGGTAGGTTTAAGCTACCTCAGCCTCCTCCATAGGTTGTACATCTGGAGGTGGTTGTTGTGGAGGTGTCTCTGAATCTCCCTCTTGTTCTTTTATTTCATCCTCTTTCTTCTGTCCCAGCGCTTTAAAGTGTACCCTGGTGAAGTTGAGGTATGGTTTGTATTGCAGTTCCTCTATTTTGTCCCAGGAACCTTTATCTATTAGCAGGATGATCTGTTGCCCTTTGGGGTCCATTTTCCTGTCTACTGCTTTCCAGGTTTCAGTTTTGAGGCCTGGGTTTTGTATTTTAAGCCGCTTTAGTATGATCTCAACCTCCTTTTGCGGTACCCCTGGAATCCAGGTCATGACTCTTATGGGTTTAGGAATATCCTTGGCGTCAACGACTTCAAGTTTTATTCCTTCCCCGGGTATGATCTCAGCGGCCATCCTTTGCAGCCAAGTCCTTGTGGACTCGTCTGCGCAGGAGACCATAAGAACTCCCCCACTGTGCCTGAGGTTTGAGAATCTGGGTGATGGTCCTCCCTCTGGTATTAGGTCGATCTTTTCCAGAAGAACGTTCTTTATGTCTTCGCTTTGTTGCTCGTTAATCAGGAGCTCAGGATAACCTACTGGAATGATGGCCACCCTGATATCTGTTATGGCCTCCCTAAAGGTTTTGGTCGGTACATCTGCCGTCCTGCCCTTCTTGGTTTGCTGTTTCTGTTCAGGGGTACTGCCTTCAGAACGGTTGCGCTTTTGGCTCCCTGTTCTAGAGGCACCCCCCTCCTTGTTTGCGCTTGTTGAAGGATTTGCGCTGGTTGACGGAGTTTTGCCCGACCCTTCTTGTTCCCTTCTGAGTTTTTTCAGCTTTCGCTGAGCAGCCCCAGACAGTTTTTTGCGAGGTTTTTCCCCTTTGGATGGTGGTGAGGAATTTCCATCCCCCCCTCCCTCCAATTTGGAGGGTGGTTCGGGATTTCTATCCCCCCCTCCCTCTGTTTCGGTTTTGTTTTTGTTTTTAACGGTTTCCATATTAGATCCCACGAGTAGCGGGGAAAGGGTGGTCACCAACGCATGGAGCCCCATCATGCGCGGAGGGCTTTTATAAAACGGGGTGCGCCTGGTGCCCCGAGTTTTGTCGCTTGAGACTGAGCTTCCTCTCAGCCATCCATCTCTTCGGCGCGCACAATACCTTGGGATTAGGAAGGTTTTTATAGTGGTACCTCATCCACGCGGCCCGGGCGATAAAGCCAAGACCCCCGTGCCACTCGTGGTAGCTTCCCCCGATGTCTGGAATGTCCAGACCTTCGGAGGGTCACAGCTCCCTCGAGTAGTTTACGGTGTGAGTCGCGAGCTGGTCCGCGGTAGACGGTTTTGAGGGAAAATATTGAAGATATTAGTCCCCTCATTCCCTGGTATGACCGCCACTAACCAGGTTCCATACATGTAGAACCTGGCCGCTCCCCTATCCGCCACCTGGGGACGCGCCCGGTAGGTAGCTCAACCCGCGGGAACCAGGATAAAAATTGGGCTCCCCATATCTGCTGCTACAAATGTGGGTCCAACATTCTAACTGGCTAAGTGGAAAAAAAGCGTAAGATACCCTTTGCTGTTCGCATGATCTATGGCGAGAACCGAAAGACCACGTTACTGACTGTTACTTATGTTTAACACCTCCCATCAAAAAAGGCTTTTCGGAGAAAAAAGGCTGCGATACAGTATCCAAATTTACAATCCGCCATACACCCGGTGACGATAGTGACGAGTTGGCTGTACCTAATCCACCTCAGGAATATAGCCTGGATTCTGATGATGATCCAATTGATTCAAACGGAGTGTACTGGAAAATGTCGCTGGCCCATCAACCTCGCAAGACTCCGATTTTGTCTATGAACTTTTCAGTAATAAGCCTCACAAAATAAGTCAAAGTGAACTTAGTGACCTTATAAGGGATTTGGAATTGCCTAAGAAAAAATCCGAACTATTGGCCTCTCGATTGCGACAATGAAACTTACTTTAAGAAGAAGTAAAAGTTTCTGTGTATCGAAGCCGTCAGAAAAACCTAACACCATTTTTTAACATTTAAAACAATTTAGTAGCCTGTAGGGACATTGTGGGGTTAATGGCAGCTTTAAATCTCGACTATGATCCAAAAGACTGGAGACTTTTCATTGATTTCTCAAAAGCAAGTCTTAAAGCTGTGTTACTCCATAATGAAAATAAGTTGCCTTCAGTCCCAATTGGTCATGCAGTCCACATGAAAGAAACGTATAGCAATTTGAAATTGTTACTGGAGACCATACAATATGAAAGATAATATTGGCAAATTTGTGGGGATTTAAAAGTTGTAGCGATTTTGCTCGGAATGCAGCTAGGATATACGAAATAATGCTGCTTTCTCTGTGAATGGAACAGTCGAGCACGATCGGATCACTACATAAAGAAAATTTGGCCACCAAGAGGAAAATGTAGCCAGCGCGCCTTAGTTCCCCCAGATTTTACTACCGCCACTTCATATAAAATTGGGACCTATGAAAAACTTTGTGAAGTCCATAGGCAAGGAAGGTCGTGCTTTTAGTTATTTAAAAGAAAAGTTCCCTAGAATCAGTGACACTAAAATGAAAGAGGGAATATTTGTGGGTCCCCCGATTAGGAAACTTTTCGGAGATGCGCAATTCGATTCCATACTTGAAGGCAAGGAAAAGAACGCTTGGAATGCCTTTAAAATGGTTGCAATACATTTTTTGCGAAACATGAAAACATAAAACTATAAAGACCTGGTTGCCCAACTTCTTTTATGTTACCAAAACCTATGGTGTAATATGTCGTTTAAAATTCATTTTCTGGATTCTCATCTGGATTACTTTTCAGAAAATTGCGGTGCTGTAAGTGACGAGCACGGTGAGAGGTTCCACCAGGATATTTCAAACATGGAAAGAAGGTATCAGGGAAAACTGTGAGATGTTAGCCGACTACTGTTGGACTATTACGAGAGATGCCCCCGAGGCTGCTTTCAAAAGACAGGCTAAGAAGCGTAAAATGAGTGTCTTAACTTTAGACTCACTGATAAAAATATGCGATTTAATTGCTATTGTTGAACCAACAATATATTGTTTGTATGTTCATTGTAAATGCCTATAAATTAAAATGTTTATTGTATATGCCTATAAATTAAAATTTTGTAACAAATTATCCAGATTTTTTTTGCGAGCTAACTAAAATGTTTAATAGGCATTTTTTAGTTACTTGGGTGTAGTTCAATAAAAAAAATAGGTTTTGTTCAGGAAACAAAAAAAAAGTTGAAATTTGTTCCCCAGTATCTAAAAATTGGTACAAAAGTAAAATTGGTCCACAACTACAAACTATTGTCAGTGGAAAATCACAAATACATAAATCTCATTAGTATTTTATATGTTATAATGTTTATATATGCTTATAATGTTGGTTGGATTGATTTCAATCACTTGTTAGTATTATGCTTAAGTAATTTTTTTTGCGTGTTATACTTGTTATTAAGCTTTAGCAAGTAAACAAAACCTAGTTATAATTATTCTGTGTTTTTTTTTACCCAACTTATCAGAACAACAATAAGCCATTAGCTGTCGCGGGCTGGATTGATGACACTGGTGGGCCGGATTTGATCCGCGGGCCGTAGTTTGGAGATGATTAAAGTAAATTTTGCTAATGAGGATCCAAACCAGGTTGTCAGCTACAGGCCAATAAGCCTGCTGTCTACTCTTGCCAAAATGATCAAAAAAAATAATATTGAGTCGCCTGGTCAACTCAGCCCTAAAGTTTGCTGTAACTAGGGTACTTCACAGGGACTTTGACATGGCACACACGATGGTACGTGACCTGCTGCCATTTTCATAGTCGGATATTTTTTTTTTGTCCGTATGGTCCACCAACGAATTTTATTTTTTAAATTTATTTTGACGCTTGGAGAAAAATTTACAGTCCTTTACAAAGATGCAACCGGGGAGGACATTGAAAATGCTGATGATTCATGATATAAAAAATAGTAAAATAAAGGTTATAAACTCTAACGCGCCTTTAACTCTCGACTTGGTCTGATCCCGTCGTCCTTCGTCCCTTCTCCCTTCCGCGTCATCATCGGGCCACCGGCCACTACCACCGAAAAACAAGGCATTGAAGCGAGAAATTATGAGTCATCACATGTCGACCCATGGCGGTCGACCTCCTGATTAAATAAATTGCAATAAAGATTTTTTTTTAATATTACGATTTAGTATGATACATTTTACTTACGTAAAGTATAATCCCATACCAAAAAAGTATTTTAGTATACAAATGTATAACCTAAGTATTTTTATTTGAATTGGTATTATTTTTATATACACACAAAGCACTTTTGTTTTATTTTGCCTGGATAGGAGATTAAATTGGAAAGTAAACGTGGAAAGAAATAATAGTTTAACTGTCGGTTATATATTTTAATAAAAAAATATGAATTATTTCACAAAATACAAAATAAAGAGAACATGAAAATAAATCATATTCCAGTAATCATTTCAATCGCAAATTTTTAATTGTTCAAAAAAGAAATTTACACAGCGTTTATTTACAAAATGCATACATATGCTGTCTATTTTCTTGACATATTTATGTATTTAAACTAAAGTAGGTACCTAACTTAAACTGATGGGTGCACAAATAAGTATTAATGCTTTTTTAGCCGCTTCATATTTGGCATGCTTTTTGTAATCCCTGTATCATTTCATATTTTCATTTTGTGGGGATGGAAATATAAAGTCTATTTGCCCTTCTTAAAAATATATATACCTGAGGAGAGATGAAGTGTAATAAACAAGCAAACAGTGACAGCTTGCAAGAATGTCTAAGGCAGTTATTATTACCGTTACTAACTTCAGCTTTTCTTGAATAAAATGTAAAACTCATTTTCTTTTTTTTTTCTTATGAAAACTCGTCAGATATGGACTGTAAAAGTACAAAAATAAAGTTAAATTTTTGTGTTTCGATAACACAGTTTTTAAAGTATTAATGTTAGTCACTTAGTCATTTTGGAACACTTTTGTCACTACATACATTTTTTTTCACTTCAGTATGAAACACTTTTATATTAAGTTCGTCATTTACTGACAATTTTGGGATCATTCTGTGATTAATTTATATAGAAAACACAAATATTTTCTTTTCCTTTTCCCTTTACTCATCCACAGCCTGGTTCTGTCAACTTGTCAAAAGCTTCAACCAAGTTAGAGAAAGTAATTGACTCATTGTAAATTGCCGATGCTCTTATACTTTCTGTAAGTTTTCTCAAAATTTGATTCGTAGGCGTTTAAACTCTGGAGAGATTCGCATAGGGATATCATCTTTCGACAAGTACGATGGACATGCAAGCATCTCGGTTAGGACAGCTCCTAAAATAAATTAGAAGTATTTTTAAAAAAAGTACAAATTAACAATAACAAGCATAAAATATTTTACCTACATCAAACATTTATGTTTATGTTTACATCATATTTTCTAATATCTCTTACCTTTAACTAATCGTGGAATTTTTAGTGCTGCCTCCATAACTTCACCAGTTGCGCCAATCTAGAAGGTTGTTTTTCTTTTAGTGAAGTTGGGTTGAAAGTGTAATTCACACACCTAAAAATAATTTTATTTTAGATAATTACAAGTTGTTAAAATATTCATAGACACAAACCTACCTTGCTTGCTTTAGTAGGAACAACATATTTCCTTTTAATTGCCTATAACCATTGTTTCTGCAGCCCGGGGGCATAATCGTAACCAGCGTATCGTACCGCCATCCATCATATGCCCGAAGATCATTCGTAAACAGAGCGCGTGAAGGCACTTTGCAACCACCGCTTCGTAAATAGCGTTCTATGTATGATTGCGTGCATTGTATGATTGGACGTACATATCACAATATTCACAATACATATTGTAGGTATGTGGTTAGTTGTTAATGATGATCTTAATGAAACTAAATAAGGCAAGTCTATTTAAATATTTTTATGAACTAATCCTTGGTAGTTCGGTTTTTTTTTATTTTATGCTTAACTAACCTGACCCTTTCCAAAGCAGATTACCATAAAGAATTTTTAATGCAAGATTAACATAGTAAATTCATAAACTATTTGCCACTGGTAAAAACTTTTTATTTATTTATTTTATTTCTATTATTTCGACTACTCCACTGTACTAAAAACCATTTAAAACTAATTGTTTAGGGCTAAGCTTTTTTTTGATAATTAGGTGCTTTTGCGAGATCACCTGATGAATTATTCTTTTTAATTAATTATTATTTTAAATACGACCCTGTTTTTTTTTAATGTTTTATTGAAAAATTAAAAACAGTATCGGTTGTTGACTACCCAAAGACGTCAAAAACGCAAAGAAAAAATCCAGGTCCGTATTTAAAAAAAATGAAGTTGATGATATTTCGAAAACGAAACATTATACGTAAAATCTAAGGATACTATATTGTAGAGCGAAAAAAATATAACATTTTTAAATTTAAACTATGTCTTTAAAATTAATAGATTCAAAAATATTTAATACAATTATAATCGTTGGTTTTCATAAATCACCCTGTATTTCCGAAACTAACAGAAAGTTGGCAACAACGAAAATATATTTTTAATAGGTAAGCTTCGAAAATCCTTTTTTCTAATTTAACCGCCCCCGTAACTTTAACTGCTGCCGACATAACATTACCTACATACTGTCCCTATGAAATAGTTTTTTTTTTGTTTCTTATGTTTTTTTTTAGGGTGTTTACTAAACATACATCACAAATATAAAGAGATATTCATTGGATCAAAATAAGAAAAAAAGTCGCAAATAATTTTGTCGATGGTTTGAACCATTTTAATTCAATCTTTAAAGCCAATACATTGTTCTCCGAAATATTTTGACGCAAACGATAATTAATTGTAAAAGTAAAATTAAATAAAGGTCGTGCCTGAGTAATCGGCTCTGGCGAATATCTCAACATAGGAGCTTTTGTTTACATCAGGCGTCAGAGGTCAGAGTTATTTGATTTTAGTATGAGTATATGACAGGGCAAGAAACGGTAATAAGATTTTACAAAATAACTTCGTTCCTAATTAATCACTAGAAGGATCTTTATAATAAATATATTCTGGCGGCAAGTTATCCATTGTCACGGTTAATCAAAACAAAACTCAAACAATAATAGTCGCAAAGTCGCAAGAAGTAATGCGTTCTGAGACGCTGTTTACGTAGCTCCTGGTCCGCATACATGCGTTAACGCGCGCTGTTTAAGTAGCGAACTTCGGAAGCTCTCGCAGGTCTTCGGCGTGCAATACGCTACGCTAGTTACGTTTATGCAGCCCGGGGTCTTGAGAAAATCCAAAAACTGTCACTTCTCTTACTGCTATCATAATTTCCCCTACAGTTTGGAACACAACAACTATCCGGCATGATTTTTAATTAAAAGTTCTATCAAAATAACATAACTGGCTCAATGTTTTTCGTCTGTTTTATGTGTCTAAGTCTAAGTAAAAGTAAACGATAGAAGCACAGTACCTAAATACAAGCACACTTAAACACCAAAAAATATCTGTAATTTACAAGATTATAGGTAGTTTATACCATAAAATACACAAATAAAAAACATGCTCCATGCACCGCGTAAACTTATATTTTAGAATTTTTGGGTCGACTTGTTCCATAAAATCGGGCGTTTCACGACCTTATCTTTTCGGTGGTAGTGCACCGGCTTGGCGGCGACGGTTCGCGTAGTTCCGCTTGTGGATCATTTTAATTCGGTGTCGTTAGACTGTGTGACGTAAGGGACAAATGCAACACAAGAATTTCGTTGAATTCCGTACCCATACTACGTACCCGTGTGATAATATAAACATTTTCAATGGTAAAAGTATAAATATGTCACTCGAAAAAATTAAAGTTCGCCATTTTGTGAGAAACCAGAATTTGGAAAAATACATTCCTTAACCAACTAGATAATTTAATCTCGAAGGTACTGGTAAATAAATACATCAAGTTTCTGTATGTCTAGAATAAATTAGAAATCAAATTATGTTAATGCCTTTGCATTACTTTCTTGCTTGATAAGGCATTAACATTATTTTTATTTTCAAGGCATTCTTGACATATTAGAACATATTAATTTTATTTTCCAATGCATTTTAGACGTATTAAACTAGATGGAATACCTTTTTTGAAATTCGATCGGTCATATCCTAAACTGTTTGAGCCAATATACAGTGTGTAAGTAGGTAATGTGTGGAATAAATTTGATTAAAATTCAGAGAATATGTTTAGAGAAAAACGCTGCAACACGTCACGTAACTTATAATAGTGCACTTTCTTTGACACTTACAACATTTATACAGGGTTTCGCATTTAGAAGATATGATTGTATGGATGATTTTTTTTTAATGGAATGCCCTGTGTATTACTTCAAATTTCGATTCCTCGAAAGGAGCCGTTTTCAAAAACGTAATTCCCTTAAGGTCCAAATTCCTAGTTTAGAAACCAGAGCAAGTTAATGAAAAAATCGCTAATTTATTTTTATGAAATCACAAAAAATCTAAAAAAAAGTTAAAACCAAACAAGTAGTTAATTAGATGTTGAAATTGTCGTCCGTCTTGCACCTGACAATATCCTAATCGATCAATAAATTCTTGTTGCACATTACTTATAGTGCAATATAATAAACTAAAACACTTTTTGCTTTTTATATAAATAAAAATTAAATATACCAGATGTTTCTCAAAAGACGCTCACCCCTATAACTTTTTGTATTTATAGATATTAAAATGAATTTTTTAAATTGTGCATAAGAGATGACTCTGCATTTATTGGCATAATTTTTGATTTGTTAGCACTTCCGGTTTAACCGGAAGTGACCTTGACTTTGGTATTTTAAATGGGCCACCCTATATATTTTTTCTTATTTGGATTCAGCATGATATTCTGAGTAAAATGACATCCCACTTGTCATTTTTTGACGTGTTATAACATTTTTATTCTCATTTTTTGTATTGAATCTCTAGAGGGCCATGAATCAATTAAATAGGTTCATTTATAGTCAAGTAGTTTACGAAAAATAAAATTAGGTCATATTAATTGACTTTCTAAGTTTCACAAGCGTTTAAAAAATGAAATGACGTTTACTCAATTTTTCCAAATGGAACGATAGTGGTTCACTAGGATATTTGAAACGAGCATTTTTTTCCCAACAATTTGATACCATACACTCCTATGCTATTTTAAAATTAACACGAAAAAATTTGCCTTAAATCCCAATCACATATTTAAAAGCGTTATGTATTATTATTGCCGCCCTGTCCTTTCTAAAGAAAAGAAATATAAAAGCGGCTTTGAAAAGCAATTGAATTGAATATCAAAACCAATATGGCTCTAACTAAAAGTTGTTTAAATGTCATTCGTTTATAAAACTTGGATTGTAAATCAGATAAAATGGTTAGTTTTACTAGAAATGAACAAATTGATATGCTCTTAATTTTTGGAGAGACCAGAGAGGCCGCAAGATTGTATGCAGAAAGATTTCCAGGTCGTCGACTTCCAATCCGGCATTATTTTTCAAAACTGGAACAAAAAATGCGTACAGAAGCTCGTCAGTATGGAGGATCTTACATAAATACAAATATCATGCATACAAATACCAGATTCATTAACATCTCTATCAAAATGTCCATGCCAGAAGGCTTGAATACTGTAACTGGTTTTTACAAAGACATCAACAAGATCCAACATTTCCGTCGAAAATTGTTTATTCGGATGAGAGTCGATTCACAAATTTGGGCATGTTTAATAGAAATAACAAGCGTTATTGGTCACAACATAACCTGTATTTAATGAAAGAAGGCAATTTTCAAAAGCGAGATAGAATTGGGGACCAATTATTTTTGATGGTCACCTTACCGGCGAAAGATATTTAGGTATCTTGCAAGTAGAAATAGAACAATTTCTTGAAAATTTGCCTGTAGTTGAACGAATAGCTATTATTTTTTAACAAGACGGGGCTCCACCACATAATTTTCGTGCTGTTAGGGAATACCTTCATATCACATATGGGGAAAATTGGATTGGCACTAACGAACCGATAAGATGACCAGCAAGGTATTAAGCTTTTTGGTAGGTTTGTCTTTTCATCCTTTAGCATTTTTATTTTTTAAATTATATCCCCCGACCTAACTCCGTTGGACTTTTTTGCATGGGGAACCCTCAAAAACAAAGTCTACAACGTTCCACCAGTCACCCGTGCAGAACTTGAAAATAAAGTGAGAGCAGCGATTCAAGAAATGAATGTACTTAAACCAGTTGAGAAATGTAAAGAGGGCAACTGTCGAAAAAGTGGAAAATTGTTTTTATCAACAGGGAGGACATTTCGAACATTTAGAGCGATGATAATTGGTATTATAATTAAAGTCCTAGATTGATTTATTAATAATGATAAACAATTACTATCTACTATTAGTTGTTTGTTGAGAATGAATTAGTTAACTGTTTAGTTCTTTTAGTTTAGTTTTAATTAAGCCTAGTTGCCTAGATCAATTTCTTAACACCTGCGTAAATTTTAAAATAGCATAGGAGTGTATGGTATCAAATTGTTGGGAACAAAATGCTCGTTTCAAATATCCTATTGAACCACTATCGTTCCATTTGGAAAAATGGAGTAAACGTCATTTCATTTTTTAAACGCTTGTGAAACTTAGAAAGTTAATTAATATGACATCATTTTATTTTTCGTAAACTACTTGACTATAAATGAACCTATTTAATTGATTCATGGCCCTCTAGATTCAATACAAAAAATGAGAATAAAAATATTATAACACGTCAAAAAATGACAAGTGGGATGTCATTTTACTCAGAATATCATGCTGAATCCAAATAAGAAAAAATATATAGGGTGCCCCATTTAAAATACCAAAGTCAAGGCCACTTCCGGTTAAACCGGAAGTTCTAACAAATCAAAAATTATGCCAATAAATGCAGACTCATCTCTTATGCACAATTCCAAAATTTCATTTTAATATCTATAAATGCAAAAAAGTTATAGGGGTGAGCGTCTTTTGAGAAACACCCGGTATATAAAAAGCAAAAAGTGTTTTAGTTTATTATTTTAAAAATGTTTCACAAGGAAGCAACTGCCGATTCAATCGAATTTATTACTTATAGTGTCTTCAGATATTTTGGCACATTCGATTCTTATCCTACTTTTTAAATCTTTAATACTACCTACTACTTTTAAATTTCGTTTATTTCCTGTTCTGTTATAATTCTAACTTATTGTCTAAATTAATCCTAAGCTAGCTTCCACCAACTTAAAATTAATACTACCTGGACTACTTTTGCCTACCACATTTTTCAAGTGACCCCACAAAAAATAGTCCAGGGGAGTAAGATGCGGGGACCTGAGTGGCCACTCGATGGTACCACGCCTTCCAGCCCACTTGTTGGGGAAAACTTGATCAAGGTATGCTGGGACCACTACAGCATAATGTGGACTTGCGCCATCTTATTGATACCATAAATTTTCACAGTGAACCCCAGGTTCATT
This sequence comes from Polydrusus tereticollis, assembly GCA_963920685.1. Classification (NCBI taxonomy): domain Eukaryota; kingdom Metazoa; phylum Arthropoda; class Insecta; order Coleoptera; family Curculionidae; genus Polydrusus; species Polydrusus tereticollis. Next base: position 78,975,705 of record OY987329.1, on the reverse strand, counting down.
TCTACTTGGAAATAAGTTAACCAGCTTGGAAATAAGAAAGTCTTGCAAAAACTCAGAAAAATGTGGCCCAAAATTGTATTTCTGACAATACCCGCCCCCATATTTATTTGCTGGGGATTTTGCTAATGATGCTCTCGCATCCATCTAGGATTTTCTTTCGCCTAGTATCTGCCATTTTGTTTGTTTATCTTACCATTTAATTTGAAAGTTGACTAATCCGGAAAAATGCTCCACTTTATTAAAATGAGATTTTATTTTTTAAGAGTTGGTAATGGCATTATAATTCACTATGTTGAATTCCGTTGACGTAAGGCATGATAAGTCGTAACCAATAATAAAATCTCCTTTTTAAGTCAACCACAGAAAAAAAATCCAATGAAGTTAAATTCGGTGACATTGCAGACCAGTTCACAGGACCACCACGACCAATTCATCTCTATTTCCAAACATTTCATTTATCTCGAGCTTTTCGCGCAAAGTGTGGTGGGGCACCATCTTACTAAAACCATAGTTCTTGCTAATTTGCATTATTTTCCAGAAGTTGTGGCAAATCGCTCCTTAAAAAAATTTTTCTTTATTCAGGTGAAGGTCAGAACAATATGGTCCAATGACTCTAACTCCGGCTATACCACACCTGTATAAAATAATACTCTTACTATTAATTTTAGCAAAAAGAGGAGCATAATATCTTTTATAGGATCGTAAAAAGTCTGAAATATCCTGTAGTCTCTGTAGCACACGAAATAGTTTATGTCTTTCTTTGTCTCCCCCTGTTGTGTAATCAGAACACCTGGTTAATCATACCCATACTCAACTAATATTATAATTATTATTAATACCATTATTCGTATCATTTACAGACGGAAATCCCTTAACGAAAACAATACCGCACAGCACTGCACCCTTTCCCGGACATCCGCAGCAGATGCAAACAGCAACACCCCGGAAAATTGGTTAACATCTAGTGACGTAACACGCGAACGTCATGCCCATGCCTCAGGTGACTGCTGTACTGGAACGGTCATTGTTGAACCGCTCCACAAGCAAAGTAAAGCAAACAGTTCTTCGGCATCGGTGGTTAATGAAGATCCTCACGCGGCACTACCGAAGGAACAAATACGGCGAACCCTGAGGGGTACGTGGTTGCGTAGCTCGATGAGGAGATTGCAACATTTGAACTTGCCAAGTGCGGAAAGTGCGGAAAACGAAAATAGTGCGGGTATTGAGGAAGTAGACGCGAATAGGTTAGAAGTACCGCCGACTAATGTGAGACCGGTTAGTGCGCCTTCAAGATTGCCGCCGATTAGAACATCCACAGGTAGGTACACAAATAAAAAAACGGCAGTATATATTATCAACGTTCCTAGTAAAGCAACCAAACCCTATTATAGTAATCGTAACTTAGATTATATTAAATATAATAATATTTATAATATTTTTCGGTTTCTAATTACTTTGAGTACTGTGCTTTACTAATTTACACCTATACTGATCCGCTGACTTCACAGTGTGAAGAGAAATCGTGTGCAAAGTACGACTTGCGTTTTTCAAAATCACGCGCCAAACAGCGCTTTTCTGACGAGTCTTATCTTACCGCTTGGTGAACGGATGGGTTGTCCCATTTTCGACACTTTTATAGGGTATCTCCGTAATTGTTAGTGCTATCAAAAAAGTAACATAGGTTTCATGTGCTCTTTTTGGGTCAAACTTAAAATGGTAAAATCAAAATTTGGAAATTTTCGCTCGCTTTAGAGATACGGGGGAAAATCAAAAAATTAACAATTTCAAAATTACCCTATATTTTCTTAGTTAAAAGAGATACAGAAAAATATTTTACACAAAAGCTTGTTTATAATGATAGTTGAATTATCTGCCGTATTCAGAATAAGTATACAGGGCCAGGTAAAAGAGTTATCGGACCTAACCTCATTTTTTTAAACGGAACACATAAGCATTTAAGACAACATGGACTATATTGGTTTCCTAGGCGATTCATTTAAACTTTATTACTTTAAACCACAGTACGCCATGAAACAAATGCTAATATCCGAGAAACAACTATGTTGACATTCTAGTTGTTATTAACATTTAACGTCAATTTATTTTTACATATTCGTTTGTAACAATGACTTATCAACATTTTGAAAAATTTGATATGATATCAGTTTATATTAAAAGTGGAAAAAACGAAGAAATGGCGCAAAATTTATATTTTGTTCGCTATCCGGAAAGACGGCAACCATTTAAGGACATATTTTCTGATGACTGGAACATAATTTAAAAACATAACGGCTCTTTTACGATGCCGAGATCAAAAACTTATAGTAAAGAAAACAAGGAAAATAAAGAAATAAGCGTGTTAGGATTTGTCGAGGCCAATAATCAGGTAATATATTCTGTGATAGCTTTGGATAGTAGTAGCTCAACTTTTATTGAAGTGAAAACTTCTTTAGGCGCATTTAGCAGGGGTAGTGGGTATTGAATGAGACTGAGCCGTCAGATTCGGCTATGCAACGCTCATGATGCAGTCGGGGAAAGAAGCAAGATACTAAAATATGACCAAATGCATAGTGTATTTGCGTTTTATGGATCGATTCTTTTATCGTCTTGAATTTGATATTTGCGGATGTTAGATTGTGAAAAGTTAATAGAAAATTTCGTCTTATTGAGGTTTTTACTTCTGTCTTGTAGTCTTAAGCACACATCCTAATTTTATTCTCTAAAATCACTTTGTAATTTTAGGAACAAAAATCTACGTCCGTCAGAAACGTAGAAACTGAAACTGGAATTACAAAATCTAAGGCGCAAAGAATATGTCCAATAAATATTTTCCCTATGTTGTTAAAATTACCCAATATTTGCATCCTGGTGATGATGTAAGACGATTGGAATTTTGTAACTGGTTTTTAAATAAATCTAACGAGAATCGTTTTCTTCACCAAAAAATAATTTGGCCAGATCAATGTCGAATTACAAGTTGCGGTATTCATAACCGACATAATGAAAGACATTGGAACTCCACAAATCCCTACATGGTACGACCCGCTCGCCAACAAGGTCGATTTAGGGTAAATATAAGTTGTTTCTTGCTTCACAACAAACTGGTGAATCGCTTTTTTGAAGAAAATTTAAATGCAGATATATATCTGGACATACTCCAATCAAATCTTTTCGATATCCTTGATGATGCTTCTTTAAATGAAGTAATGAAGATTTACTTTCAACAAGATGGCGCCCCTACCCATAACGCTCTTCGAATAAGAGAGTATTTAAATACTCACTTTAGAAGCCGTTGGATGGGAACACATGGACCTATAAGGTGGCCACCACGATCTCCGGATCTAACACCTCCAGACTTTTTTCTTTGGGGAGTGCTGGAAAATAAAATATATAAAGAAGTCATTTTAACCCGAGAACAGCTTGATCAAAGAATTCATTAGGCCTTTGCAGAAATAAAACCATTAGAGTAAAGTCGGGGATTATGGAATACTACTTTTATTTGTCGAATTATTTCAAAAAGTATTGAACAATCTATAAATAAAAAAATGGTAATGGCGTCGCCAAAAAGTTTATTAGACCTATATATGGTACAAACTTAAAAAAAAATACATGCATAAAAAAATATTTTGTGTTATTGAAAAAAACTACATTTCTGTTTGCCGAAAAAATGGTCGGGTAATATGAAATACATATATGAGGTAATATGGAATACTATAAAATAATATGTATCTACTAACGACAAAAATCACAAATATAGCAATCGCGTTCGGCATCGGCGCACAGTTCGTGTGCCCAAAGCTCGCATCTTAGGCACTGTATCCACATTTCTCCCCTTAAGTCGGCCGTAAAACGTTCTGAGCAGAAAAGACATTCCGCGTCGTTTTTTGGGTTGGCGATATTTGGGAACTCTTCCCCATCAGTCGATTCATCCAGGGGTGGGATACTTTCACTTAAATCATCTGAAGATGTGTCGTCTTCTACCAGTTCTCGTCTCGCTTTTTTTCTAATTCCACTTGAACTTGCTTTAACATCAACATCCATTTTGCTACTACCAGGTTTTGCATTTTTCGTTGGCTTTTTCATTCCGTCGAACCCAACTTTTCTTTTTACTTTCATTTTTTCATTTTTCGATAGAATTGACTCTTCCAGTTCATCTTTGTTTGGGGTTGTAGTTAAAATTTTAGCTGTTCCCGATTTTCGGCCTCTTGTGCCTTGTCGTTTTTTAAGAACAGGAATAGGAACTATGTGTTGCGGTAAAACTGGTTGTCCATTTGCCCCTTCATCGGCATCTTCCTGGTCACGCGGCGTATTTATCTGCTGTTGTTGTTGAAAAGGCGCTTCTTCATTTTTGTGTGCTTCCACTAGAAAATCTTCTTCGGTAAAAATATTTCTGTTTACTGGAAAGAGACCCGTTTGTCGAAATCCATTAACTGCCCTTTCGCCAGTTTGGATCTTCAAATAAGCTTTACCAAGCAGGTCACTGATGTCAAAATGAGATATTGGACGATTAATTTCCCTTAAAAATTGGCGAATTTCTTCATTGTAGTAGGTTTTCAAAGCTCCCATTACGGATTTGTCAAGAGGCTGCATTTTGTGCGTTGTGTGAGGTGATAAGCACAATAAAGTTACGTGGTTTTCCCTAGCAGCAACAATAACATCTAAGTTTCTAGTGTGTGTGTGGTGACCGTCCAAAATCAAAAGTACAGGATTTTCGGAACTTGGTCTTACATAATCTATGAAATGATTAAACCATTGCGTGAATATGTCGGTTTGAATCCAGCCAGATGGATGGAAGGCAAATATACTTCCAGGTGGAGCTCCCTTTTTTATTAGTTCGCTGGCATTCTTGCGAGGGAATATAAGCAAAGGGGGCACATAATTACCTGCTGCGCTCATGGGCAAAACGCAAGTAACTAGAGACCCTCTCTCTGCAGATGTCAGCGCTCCTATTTGCCGCTTTCCTCTTTGAGCAAAAACCTCAGGGCACTTTGATTGAACTATGCTAAGACCACTTTCATCGACATTAAATATCTGATTAGCTGAAAAGTTTTTTTCCTCCATTTCTCTCTCCAACAGATCAAAGAACTCGTCAACGCTTTTCTTGTTAAAGCCTAGTGCTCGTGCAAACGACGTTCCCGTCGGCTTTCGTAGGCTTAACACTTCCTTATGCCTCAATCTAAAACGTTTTAGCCAGTCCTTTCCGGCCGTTTTTTTAAGTAATGAGAAAGAATTTGGGATATTATTTCTCCTAGCTAACTGGAATGCGAGATTACAGACATCACGTCTTGTTAATCCATAAAAGGTTTTCTCCATTGCCAGGCAATGCTTCACTAGCTCCTTTTCCAGATGATCTGGCAAAACAGGTTTCCTCCCTAGTTTTGTTTGGCATACCTCACTAGCAGTACCATCCTTCTTACAAAGTCTAAAAAGGGTAGCACGAGGCACATTGAATGTTTTGCATGCCATCAAATAACCCATTATTTTGCTTCTAACTGCTATCACTGCCTTTTTCATGTCTTCCTCATTCCACTTCTTACGTTGTTGCGATTTTTTTTTTATCTTGGTAATTTTTCGAGGCATTTCTAAAATAGAAACCAATTTTAGAATTTGGATTTTTGAGTCGGGTAATATGGAATACTATTTCATAATGGCCGCCTATATTAATTTGCAGGTTAGGTCGGAAAAAAATTACAGGGTATCCTGAAATGAGCGGTATCCCTACACTAAAGCTTTCATATATCATTCATCTACTTAATTAAACAATAATATCAAATAAATTCACCTTTAAAAGTATTTCAAATAAAATTTTAATGTTCTTACCTAAAAAATATCATGTACACCGAAATCACAATAACTGCTGGAACAACCAAACGCGTAATGCCCATAGACTAAACACTCTAGTGGGTGACCGGCGAACTAATTGGAATGTTATTAAAGCATATGAGCATAGATGGCGCTAATAGTTTTTCCAAAAATATGGTATTTCATATTACCGGATATATTTCATAATCCCCGACTTTACTCTACACATCATGAATGCCATAAAATCCGTTCGAAAGACGTCAAGAGTGCATTGAAAACAACGAAGGAGCTTGCAAACATTTGCGATGATTTCCGTTATTTTTTACCTTAATCTGAATCTTTCATTTCGTTTCAAAGTAATAAAGTTTAAACAAATCGCTTAGGAAACCAATATCATTCATGGTGTGTTATATATTTGAAAAGAGAATTTAAGATGCTATCTTTTTAGATTAAAATATACAGGGTGTTCCATTTAAAAATATGAGGTTAGGTCCGATAACTTTTTTACCTGGCCCTGTATACTTATTCTAAGGGCAGATTATTTAACAATTATTGTAAAGAAACTTTTGTACAAAGCATTTTTCCGTATCTCTTTTAACTAAGAAAATATAGGGTAATTTTGAAATTGTCAATTTCTTGATTTTCCCCCGTATCTCTTAAGCGAGCGAAAATTTTATAATTTTGATTTTACCATTTTAAGTTTGACCCAAAAAGAGCACATGACACCTATATTACTTTTTTGATAGCACTAACAATTACGGAGATACCCTATAAAAGTGTCGAAAATGGGACACCCTGTACATAAATGCCCCCATAGCAGTTAGAATGTTTATATGTCAATAGAATATACTTCTGTCTGTATTAATCCACCTTTAGGTCTCATAGAGCAATATCAGAAATATTTTTTGTTTAATATAAAAGCCGCTGTACCAAAACTAAAAATATTATGTTAAACTCGAGCGCCTTTGTCGTTAAAAATCATATTCATTATATTTATTTCGTTATCGTTTTATAGCTTTCTCATAGTTTTGCATCACCTCGCAACAAAAATGAACAATGTATTTTTCACTTTTCAATTTTTGCAATTGGCCCCGTTATATGGATTGACATTCCGAGATCCCGGAATGCTTTAGATTTTTTATGTTGCGTGGATCGATGCCATCGCCCTGTATAGAGGAAAACTGAAACTAAGAAAAAAACGTTGTATTTTACTTTAGGATCTGTGTATGTCTTTAACATTACTAGAATCTTTCTACTATAAAATAGGTATACCTCGTTATATTCATAAATTATTCATTTTAATGGTTAGTATGAATTTGTACTGCTTCTATTAAAAATCGATTATGGTTTCTAGAATTAATAGATAAAAATTAACGCATTTAATAAGCTAGAATTTGAAGTAAAGAAGTAATTAAAATATTAAAACAAATAGTGAATATTGTTCTAAACGTATACAGGGTGTCCGGGAAAATGTGGGAAATCTCTCGGATTTAGCTGGAACATAAGAATATGAGATAAGTTCCTATACATTTTTTTCTTACAGGCCCTCCCTATGGGGATATGTGCCCCTGGAGGACGCCACTGGAAATTCAAAGTACTTTATATTATTTAATAAAAATTTAATGTCATGGACATTAGTAAGTTCCTCGTAAAATAGTGCCCTTGAAACATTTAGGTTTTTTAATTCACCAGGGGCGAACTAAACTTTACAACTTAATGCTTAAATTTTCTGAAAATTTTCGAGTGCTCGTTGATGGAGTGTAATCTACAATATTTAAAATACTTTACTCTAATTGCGGCGTAATTGTACGACTCTTCTCAGGTCAGCATCAGTACTATTTTTTCCAAACTTTCCTAAAATTATGAAGAAAGTCAATAATATGTATTACCTTATTAACTGGAATCGTCCACCATTCTCCCTTAGACGTTGGTCAACTCGTTGAAAAGCCTTCCGGTTTGGCATAGTACGATTAGGAAATATTTCGTGATATAACCTTCTGGCTTCTAAAGCCTTGCAAGACGCAAAACCATACATCAGATGCATATCTGCCGAGATATCTGCATACTGATTAAACGTGTGTTCCGTAGTTCGAATTAATTCACAATTAAATTCACCACGAAATCCAAAAATAATTGTTCCTAGTTTTGCTATTTTAAAATCCCAATTTGTAAAGTAAAGTAAAGTAAAGTATATTTATTTGTTCCATCAGAATGCCCTAGGGCATATAGAACATGTCCAAACAGAGTTCACAATATTTAATATTATATACTTCAAGACAATAAAATATAGATAAAAATTAAAATTAAGAAAAAAATTTTAGAACAATTTTAAATAACATCAATATCAGAATTTACATTACAAATTATCAGTACTACATCACAACAACATCACAAATCATCCCGTTCTCATTTGGGTTACAGCATATCATACATAGCCTGTTATCATTAGGATTTGTTCCACGTTTTTTCCCCCCTTATAATAGGGCAAACTTAACTCTCGCTTACTCTTATTTTCTTCATAGGTCAAGTCTCTTCTGACTATTTTGTGACAGTCTGGTATAATATGAAGATTAACTGATTTTAAACCCTTAAATTTATCGATTGAATAAAATTAATCTGAATTAACAGATTCCTAGTTAGTAGACACCAATAAATCCTAAGAGATGGCACAAAAGTCAGGTTTCTCTATTTGCTGCTCAATGTGTCAGCGATGTGAAAGATGACAAGTTCTAAATATTTGCATTGAAAGTTTTCAAATCGACACCCTGTATAAATATACATAAAAATTCATGGTGTCAGATCCTTCTGACGTCGCGTCAAATGACGTGGCATCAGAACATGTGTCCTCGCCTTTAGGTGTGTCGATTCAAAATTCCATTATTATGAAAGTGACCTTCGTCGCTCCATAAAATGTTGGACCAGATATTTGCATTTTGGTCATACAATTCTGAAAATCTTACTAAGAATTCCAGTCTTCGTGAGGACTCTCCTGGCTTCAATCTATGGATTAATTTGGTTTTGTATGGATGTTGTTGTATAGAACGATTTATGAAGAGATTATATGGAAACACCAGTATTTTCTTTGGGTGCCTTATAGGTGAGCTCGAATTTCGTAACTTTTTTTTTATTTTTTGAAAGCGTACCTCTAGTAGAACACATTAAAGCTAAAGTTATTTCAAAAGCTGGGTACCTACAGCGCATTTTTCACTACATTTTTATTTAAAGCCTAACTTGAGGTCGCTGATCAGGAATCTGAAGTTGTTTTTCTCCGGAATTTAGTAGTTTCTAAGAAAAAGAATAACATTTTTTCACTTACAGGTAGGATATTTGGCATGTTGGTAAGATTTTACCATTTCTACCAAAGTATCACTTGTAGAGCTCATAATATACACTTATTAGTTAAAAGAAAAGGAAACTATCAAAAAAGGACGGAAGAAATGCCGAGAAATGCAAAAACTTGAAGTGAACATAAATATTTATATTGTCCGAGGATAACAGCTGGCAGCGGTTGTGCGCAAATTGTGGATCGACATAAAACCAGTCACGTTTGGCAATACTGTCAGCAATCTTTTCTTTCATAGACGTTTTAAGAGAGTTTTCGCGTTAAAATAGTTCGAAAACTACTATCATTTCCAAGACTTATTTTTCAATTTTTGGCGAAAGAAGTGCTCTATCCAACGATTTTTTTTCTCTTAATTTATGCCACACACCGTGGGCTTTCGATTAAAATTTTAAAAATTGTTAGAATCGAGCTGATCTATACTGCACAAGACCCTTTTCTTACACTTTGGTTAGTGAAGTTTTAGGATTATCATCAATTTGCTGAAAAATTTGGGCTGTAATTTCATTATTTGTAGCAATTTTTCTGAGGAGAGCGATGCCTATACACTCTTTGTGCGCCTTGACATTCGCCATAAATCAGTAACATATCTACTTTTTCATTGTAAGTGTATTGAATCATTTTTATAGAATATTTACAATTCGTATAAATGACACCGTAACTGATATAATAAATAAGAAAGTCTGCGGTATATGAGAATTCCATAAAGATGCGACAAACTTCGACAAAACTTTTTTGCGCGTTTTATACCGGTTCCTATTTTGTTCGTTCCATTCGATTGAGTGGCCTCAGCATCAAGGGATATACGCGGCCATTGTTGTATCCTGAAATCCTGGAAAAAAGACTGTGGCTTATGGATGGTACTTGGGTTTTATAGAAATGATTATAAAGACAGTGGCAGAATAAAATTTAAGCTAGCATATTTTGGAAAAATCAAAAAGTGCGTGGATGATGAAAGATTATCATGAATATTATGGCAAGTGGAGTGGGATTGTTTAGTGGTGATGAGCATTTTATCATAAATGTTTTTGGTCTGAATGGTAAATTCAGCACATTAGAAGAGGAGGTGTTGAAGATCTCCCATCCGCCAGTACAGTTTCGAGAGTTGAGTTTAAGACGGTTCATGAACCGGGTAAGACAGTGCCCGCTTCGGATTCTGTATAGGGTTGTAATGTGTAATCGTTCCAGTTCCTGAATCTGCCTGAACAATGCTGTTCGGTATGACCCTTTGGTCATACCTGCATACATGACACCTTTACGTTCTACCGGTTCTTATTTAAAATTGTTTGATATTTGGCGTTTGGTTAGCAGTTAGCAGCATACAGGGTGGTTGTTTAGTGTGGCAGAGTAGAATAGCTCCGTTTGTATTTTTAATACACAAAAAATGTTAACATGAAAGGTAAAGGACAGTGAGTGAGTTATAACGTAAACTTATTTTTGACTCTAGGGTGGCTCAACAAAGAGGAACAAGAATTTTTTTTTTTAATAGAACACCCCGCTTGTTCTTGCACTTTTAGATTCCCCTCGATATTCCGCGTATCGTGGCAAACATAGTTTTTAATTATTTTGCAATGTTGCCAAGTTATTTAAAAATATTCTTTTTTGAAAGAAAAAACTTGGCACCTTAAAATTTGAAATAAAATTGAATTAACTCAAGACATTTGAAACATTCTCGAGGGTATCAAAGATAAAGACTAATTCAAGACTTAAGAGCCTCAGAACATTCCATATTTTGTACAGGGTGTGCTCTACTTACGTGTCAACTTTTCACATTTTAAAATTAATTTACTCTTTTTTTTCAAATGGAACACCCTGTATTTTAATATTTCATCTTGTAGAGTTTTTTGCCCTCTACAACTTTTGTTAAAGGGTTCATTAGTTATTTTTGCTCATTTTGGCGTAGAATTTTTTTTTAATAAGAAGTCTGAGAAAAATGTTTTTTTTTTAAATTTTATTTTATAGTTAGCCATGACAGACAAAAGCAAATAATAGCAAAAGTAATAGTAAAATTTTATTAAGATGGCATTGTCATTTTATTTCTTACTTTTTATTAAGTTAAATTTATATTGTGACAAAAATGATGCTAGTGATAAAAATGCTTTATTGGCTACAAGAATTTATGAAGAACGATACCCAGAGCGAAGACACCCTGATAAAAAGACATTGGAAAAGCTTATGGAGAGATTGAAACTACAGGAAGTGTGGTTTATCAAAAAAATGACCGAAGAAAACGGGTATGCACCAATGAAAATGAATTCAACGTTCTGTTAAGTATTACTGAGAATCCTCATATTGGTCAGCGTCCTCTTGCACAACAACTGGACATTGGACGAACGACGGTTCAAAAAATAATCAACTCAAACAAATTACATCCTTACTACGTCTAGTTGCTGCAAGAGCTTAAGGTGCATATTCAGTGAACCGCGTGGTCTGACTTGGGAATTTGCCGCGAAGGAGGATAAGTCAGTGTTATTGAACAATCAGGCAACATGGCTATTCCTAGATTCGTCGCCGCGCCGCGAGACATAATATAATTTACGGCTCCGAGCGGCGAGTGGCGGTCAGGACTGGCTAGATAAATCGCAGTGTTGCCAAATCGCTTTAGATAGTTCCGGTTTTAGGTATTTTTTCTCAAAAACTCGGTTTGACGTTTTTTCACATTAAAAAAAAGGTATAAAATTAATTGAAATTGTAGATAGTTGAGGAAATACTTTCAAAAAAGACTGTATGGGAACATTTTCTCAGCTTCACCTATATTTATCGTTTTAAAATAAAATAATTTTTTTTTTTTTTTAATTCAAGACCATATAGTCATACAGCACCAAATTGCGAATCTAAATTCAAAATTTTAACAAATTCTATTCAATAGTTTTCTTGTAGTTTGTCAAACCTTTTCACCTTAATGGAGGTCACTGATAAGAGCTCTTAATGATAAGGACTATGGTAGGCGACTTGAATTTTGTTCGTGGGCGCAAAATAAAATAAGGGAACAGCATAATTTTGTGCATTTAGTTTTTGTTTGCGACGAAGCTACGTTCCATAAAAATGGCAACGTCAATAGACATAATTTCCATTATTATATCACTTCAAATCCTCATTTTGTTAAATTTCAGTCACAAAACGGATGGTCCCTAAACGTTTGGGGAGGAATTGTAGGAGACTACGTAGTTGGTCCACATTTTTTCGAGGGAACTCTAACGGGACAGATCTATTTGGACTCCAAAGTGATTTACCATAGCTTATTTCCCATATATCGAACATAGTTCAAGAACGCATGTGGTTTCTTCATGATGGTGCCCCGGTGCACTCCACAAGGCTCTTTAGGGAATTCTTAGACCAAACTTATGGTCAGCAATGGATTGGAAGAGGAGGACCTGTATCATGGCCAGCTAGATTGCCGGATATGACAAAAATGGATTTTACCATATGGGGATTTGTTAAAGATCAGGTGTAAAAATATCTCCGACAACTAAAGAAGACCTGAAAATTCGCATAAGAAATTGTTTCCAAGAGATAACTCCAGAAATATGTCGCAATTTAAGCGAAGAATTTGAAGATCGTGCCCAGAAGTGTATAGAGGCTAATAGAGGACACTTTGAACATTTGATTAGATAGTTTATGTAAGCAGTAAGATAAACTGATTAAGACACCTTAAATAGGTGAAATAAAAAAAAAAACATTTTTCTCAGACTTTTTATTAAAAAAAAATATTACGCCAAAATGAGAAAAAATAACTGATGAACCTTTTAACAAAAGTTGTAGAGGGCAGGAAACTCTACAAGATAAAATATTAAAATACAGGGTGTTCCATTCGAAAAAAAAGAGTAAATTAATTTTAAAATGTGAAAAGTTGACACGTTTGTAGAGCACACCCCGTACAAAATATGGGATGTTCTGAGGCTCTTAAGTCTTAAATTAGTCTGTATCGTTAAGTCAAAAATAATTTTACGTTATTATTCACTTACTGTCCTTCAACCTTTATGTTAACATTTTTTGTGTAGGTATTATAAAGACAGACGGAGCTATTCTACTTTGCCACACTAAACGGCCACCCTGTATATCTTCTGTTGCTGTTAGCAAATCAGTTAATTCCTTGACTAGACAAATAAAAAATAAACGAAGTTAAGCATTTATGTCAAAAGGTAATTGTATTATCAGGGAGAATGTGTCTATTACTACCATACCGTCCAATACTACCTCAATTACCCTAAATTATATTATGTTTTTAAATATTATACTATATAAATTCATTAATTGGTTGTTATATCTTGCGAGGCAATTAAATAGTGATCAGAATTACATTATTACATAAGATTACACAGAACATAAAATATAGATCTTAATTGGCATTAAAAAATGCTTGCCTCGTTTTTGTTGCTTACTAAAATAGGTAGGTATACAAATATCGTCCGTTTTTATACACAATGAGAATATTTCAATATAAACATGTCATTATACTGGGTGACCCACTCTCAACGCAGGATTTCATAGCATCTTAACTACTCAACTTTTTAATATTTTTCAAAAACAGGGCCATAGGAAGACATTAGGCCTACAGTTTAAAATTATTTTGAAATATACTGGATGTCCCAAAAAAAAGATCCATAGCAAAGTTATATTTTTTTAAATGGAACACCCTATATCTTATCAAATTTTTGGATTCTACATGTCCCGATTTTACTTTTTTATTATCTTCCTAAAAATACAAATTTCCGGTTAAACCGGAAGTACCATATTTCCGGCTTTAGAGTCATATCCGGTTTAACAAAAGTTTACATTTTTGGGGAGATAATAAAAAAGTAAGATAGGGACATGCAAGCCGTTTTGCTCTAAGACGTACCGTTAGAAAGCTAGAAGCTGTCAAAGTTCAAAAATGTCATTTTTCAAAACTCGATATCTCAGAAACTATTAAGTTTAGACTTATAATGCACTTACTAAAAAATAATTGTTATTTTATGTAGAATCCAAAAATATTGTAAGATATAGGGTGTTCCATTTAAAAAAATATAACTATGCTATGGATCTTTTTTTTTTGGACATCCGGTATATTTCAACATAATTTTAAACTGTAGGCCTAATTAGTTTAGATGCTATGGAAGCCTGCGTTGAGAGTGGGCCACCCTGTATTTTAAATTGTTATGAACTGATACTATAACATATTACTCAACATATTATTATATAATGTTCAAAAGCCTTACCATAGCTAGATAAAAAGGGTGGCGCACCGAAAACTTTCCACCCAGGTTTATTTTCTGGTTATTAAATAAATCAAAATTCGCTCGAACACGGGAACCTTAGTTCTCAGGGGGACGTATTTTTTTGCTATTTTCACCCATCCCTTCCTGCTTTCACATTTAAAATCTTAAATGAAAAGGAAGGTAGAGCGATAGCTTATTTTAAAAGGAATTAAATTGTCTTTCCAACGGAACCCTGCTCGTTGAATTTGGCAGGGGGGGGGGCCCTGCTTGAACCCCTAGGACAAAGTGGATTTCTCCCTTAAAATCCTAAATAGAAAGGGGGTGACCTTATTTTAAAGGGAATTCAATTGCCTTCCCAACGCGACCTTGCTCGTTTAAATCGAGTGAATATAGTTCCTGAGAAATAGGACTAAGAAGAAAAGAAAATTTAAAAGTAATAAAATTTATTACCGCTTATATCAATCAAGTAAATGTTGAAAATGTCCACCTCCAACCTCCATCCAATTGTAAAGGCACTGTTCAAAATGTTCGCGAACATTATGGAGCATTGTGGGAGTTATTTGTCGGCACTCGTACACTAGTCGTTGTCGCAAGTCTTCCAAAGAATTGGGTTGGGTTGCATAGATTTTAGACTTTAAATGTCCCCACAAAAAAAAGTCCAGTGGCATATAAATCAGGAGATCTTGCAGGCCATTCAATAGGACCTCTTCTTCAATCCATTTTCCTGGAAAATTTTCATTCAGAAACTGTCTAACAGGGAACGCATAATGCGGGGGTGCTCCGTCTTGCTGAAAGTAAATATTTTCTGGCCGATAACGGTCATTTTCTTCTATAGCATTCGTTTAAGCAGGGTTAATAGTGGTTCCCAACAGGTTCAGGGACATATCACCTGTTAAATTTCCAGGTATAAAATACTACCCAATAATACGGTTCCCAGAAATTCCAGCCCACACATTTAATTTTTCGGGATGTTGAGTATGCACTTCTCTAAAAATTCTAGAGTTGGAATCCGATCAATACCTGCAATTCTGTCGATTGACAGTACCGTGAAGAAAAAAAGTGCATTCATCGGAGAAACAAATGCTAAAAATAAATTGTGGATTGCGAATGATCATTTCACTAATTAACTCTCAAAATTGCAAACGGCGATCGTCATCGTCTTCATTAAGTTCATGAACCAGTTTTATTTTATAGGGATGGAACTTATGCGTTTTTAAAGTAGGTACGCTGAATCGTTCTACGCGAAACATCCGATACATCTGACACTTTCTTCGTGTTAAGTGTGGGATCGATGGCAATATGACCCAAAACTGCAACTTCTACAGCTTATACATATGCGAGATGTTACACGTGGCGACATCTCGCATATGTATTTATACATTATGTGTTAAAAACACTGTAAGATCCCTTTCCTTTTCGTCAGACTCATAGCTCGATTGCTACGAGATATCGCCACGTGTAACATCTCGCATATGTATTTATACATTATGTGTTGAAAACACTGTAAGATCCCTTTCCTTTTCGCCAGACTCTATAGCCTTGCCGATGAGCCGTAATACGGCAAAACGCGTCCAAGGATTGGGTCTGATGGAAAGAAAAGGGACAAACATCTTTCTTTTCTACAGCTTAATTTCTTACAGGATTTGCAACAATCCTTTTTTTGTTTAGCACTGATCCTGTTTCACGAAATTTTGCCAATAATTGTAGCACGTAAGTATGAGACAAGGGTGCATTTAGATGGAATTCATTATAAGACAGGGCGGCAGCTCGAGCACAATCGTTACTTCTAAAGAAAAGTGAAATAATTTCAACCCTTTCTTGAAGAGTATACGTCATTTTAATCGGGTATTGAACACACTGAAATGTAAAGCAAAATGAAATTTTATTCTTATTATGAATTTGATCAATACCAAAAACAAACTGAGGTTTTTCGACTGAACAAGTGAAATTCCAAATCCCTTTTTTTAAGATAATATCCTTTTTTGCGTATTTTTTACCATTTATTTGTTTACATTTAAGCACAAATTTGTTTACCATTTAATTTCTCGAAAGGTACTCAGCCAAATTCAACGAGCAGGGTTCCGTTGGAAAGACAATTTAATTCCTTTTAAAATAAGCTATCGCTCTACCTTCCTTTTCATTTAAGATTTTAAATGTGAAAGCAGCAAGGGATGGGTGAAAATAGCAAAAAAATACGTCCCCCTGAGAACTAAGGTTCCCGTGTTCGAGCGAATTTTGATTTATTTATTAACAAGAAAATAAACCTGGGTGGAAAGTTTTCGGTGCGCCACCCTGTATGGCTACTCTCATTAGTGATTAAGTAGTGTTGTCTGATGATGCACTCGTGAAACTGCCAAACCGGTACCTATTTATATCACAGTAATGATATAATTTGGGGACTTCTTTTATTATAAAGGACAATCTAGAAACCTTAATATTATGTTTGTTCAGGTTAGTTCCTAGGCTAAACGAAATTCGCTTTTATAGACGTACATAATCAAGAACACACCTTTCTTCTGCAGGAAGATCTTCACGGTCACGATCCCGTGATTCGGTTTCCCATGAACCTAACGGTAGAGCTAGAAGCAGCTCAGCCTCATCACATTCAAGAAGACGTAGGAGCTTGTCTTCAAGTGTAACTAGCTTAGCTTCCAGTGCGGAGAGTACGCTGAGCCGCATGCCTCCTTCAGATGTTACAAATGGGACCAATGGTCATGTACCAACCACAAACGAGGAGAACAGAACGTAAGTTGCTTTTATTAAGCTTTTATTATTGTAAATGTTTTTCGTTCAGTTGACTGAAAGATCATCTGAATTATAAACAATCATTATAATATAACAGTTTGTCTGCAGAGAAAATTACTGTTAGGTTAGGAGGCAGTGGCGGCTGGTGCATGAGCGCTGCAGTGATGCAGAGCTCCCAAAAAATGAAGTAAAATAATAATAATTACATAATCTATAAAAAATATTTTATTTCAATTGTATTAATTCTTGCTCGGATTGTTTTGCCAGCTCTAGACTCGTGTGTGTGGCGGACTGTACATTCCGCGGCAATCGCCAAAGCAAAGTCGACCAATGGAATATCGTACCGATACTACCCTGTCGCTGAATTATTTTTGATCTGGGCAACACGATCGGGCTCGGTGAGCTCCTTCGAATAGCCGCGCGTACTCCGCTTTCCCCGAAACGGGCTAAAATGAAGCCGTGATTTAACTGGAGAGTTCGCTGCATTTAGTCCAGCGCAGTGCGGTTCGCGGGATACGGTACTGAATAGTATCGAACGAATTTTTACGCGACTGTTTAATATACGGGGTGTTGAATTTAAAAACAATAATAAATGGGTGCGGGGTGGTTTTTGCTGTGGCAATTGTTAACTGTGTAGTATACTACCGAAGTGGTCTTCAATTTAATTAATGTGAAGAGATTTTTTAAATATTCATACGAAGGAAAGAAGAATTAAAAGCAAAAGGTAGACCATTACCAGATATTATTATTGAAAAATCTAGTATAAGTAGAGGAAAAAGCTATACACTACACACGTTAATTTAATAGACATTTATTTAAAAAATTAATGGATTTGTGGATGTAACAACAAAAATGCTTTATACTGTCTTCCCTGCTTACTTTTTGTTTCAATACAATGACCGAAGATCGTTTAACAGCTCTTTCCATGCTATCTATTGAAAAAAATTTTATCTCCGAAATAGACAATTTTAATGAAAAAGTGATTACAAGATTTGCGAACCGAAAAAAACGTAGGATAGATTTAATTTATAAAAAAAAGGTAAGTTTAGTATTTTTTTAAAAAATATGTTAATATTTTTATCTAGGTAGTATTAATTTTCTTACTTAAAAAGCAAGATTTCTCAACAAAAAAGAGCGTAGCACCCAAATATTTTTGCGACGCAAAATGTACTTCAAATCTGGCAGCAATAGCAGAGACCCACTGAAGCTTACGTATGAAAAACAATTAGTTGAGGAAAAGCGTGGTCGCCTTATGCCCCATTTAAATATGAAAACTGCGGGTAAAAGTCGTGGAAAAATTTGTAATTTAAAATTTTTGTAAATGGGCGTGGTCCAAAAAATTGTTTCCCTGTCGCGTTATTTTTTTTTATCTATGCAGCACACCTCCTAATAGAGTTCACGAGCCGCCACTGTTAGGAGGTCACAACGCAGTAAACTTTTTTTTGAAAGCACCACCAGATAACTAGCCTTCCGTCTAAGCATATGGCCATAGACTTAGAATATGATACTTATATGGAACTTGAAAATTTTTAATAATTATTGGATTATTTCAACGTTAAAAATCAATTTGCGCTATTACCCTTATACCTTCGGGTATTAATGTGGTTGAGCTATTATTGCCCCTTCTGCCCAATTAAATGCTTTACTTTTCGAATAAATAAAAGAAAATATAGACACCTTTTTTGTTGAATTTGGATATTTTTTAGATTTTCAAAAAAACAATATTTGAAACTTTTCATTATTGTTGTGGGCCGGCCTCGGTAGCTCGGTGGGTAAAGAGCTTGCCTGGCAACCGATAGATGGTTCGAAGCTGGGCAAGGGCATGGATATTTGTGTGATTGCGTGAATGTGAATGTTTGTATACAAGTTTTAAAAATAAAAACCGACAAAGAGAGATGCTGGCCATTTGGTACAAACCAGAGCCATAAAAAAAAATTCTTGTTGTATTGCTACTTGTAACTTGCATGGCAAATACACTACAATAGTTTTATCAGAAATCTCTAGTAACCTAAAATAATACTATGTTGCCAAAGCAACGTAAGTTAAATTTTCGTTTACAGCATATTTACTATTTTGGCGTAATTTATTTTATATTTAAAGAATACCTACCAGGCCCGTATCCAGAAATTTGTTTCGGGGGGGGGGGGGCCTCAAGGACGAAAATCATTCAAAAATGTGGACTTATTTTAATTAATTCAGAGCAAAGCGAATCACACATTAAAACTTAAATCATTATGTGACGTTTAATCTATTATTATTTATAGTGCAATAAAAAGATGCAGTACAAAGTGTGCAATAAACAGTTACTATGTTTGAAAGAAGTTTGAGCATTTTTAATGTTCAACAAAAAATACCTGTTAATAACAAAAGTTAAATCAGTACTAAATTTTTACTAGAACACACACCTTAAAAAAGTAATTTCCTTGATTTTTTCTTCGCCAAGCGGTCGAGCACTTCCTCCGGATCATCTTTGTTCGACCAGTCCAACAAAAAAAGCTAAAAATCCCTAGATCTCGATCAGAATCGATTCGTACAATTGAACAATAATGTTCAATGCTGCCACATGTGAGATATAAAAAGTTGTATTACTGAACATGACAGGCTTTTCGAAATTCAAAAATATAGGGATACGTTGGATTGACGCCGATTGTGCTTTCCGTCGACTAAAAACTTAAATTTCAAATAATAGAAAATTCTATACTGAAGACTTTTCTATGAAAAACCTCAAATGGAAAAAAAATTTCAAATTTCGGGGGGGGGGGGGGCCTGGATACGTGCTTGGTACTTACCCTATTCTCTTAAAACTAATTTGCGCGGAGTAATTTTATGCCTTGAAGATAAGATTTGTCGATAGTAAGCTTTAGTATTAAGGTATGGTTGGATATCTGGCATATTTTAAAAATATTTTGCATTATACAGGGTGCGCTCAAAAAGTAGGGTGTCATAAAGTTACATTTTTTTTAATGGGACACCCTATATTTGAATACATTTATTAATTCTACGATTATTTCATAAATTTGTATTAATGGTTTAATATACGAAAAGTTGTAGTTTTTAAGATAGTTCGACTTATAATGAAAATTTTGCATTTGCAAGCATCTCGTTGTTGTAAAAATGCTACTTAAATTTTGACTCTAAGCGATTCATAATTTTTATACTTACTAAATAAAGTCAAAAAGACATATTCACTATGAAATATTTAACATCTCATTTACAGGGCATTTTCTTTCTAGGACCGAAGTCAGAAAACTTCTAATTGAAAAATATCACTTTTATTAAATGGAACACCCTATATATTTTTCTCTCATCTTATAGCTCGTCATAAACTCTTAAACTTTCGTGAAGAACGTCCTTTCCCTATCTCTAATAGTTTTTGAAATATTTTGATATTTTGAGATTTAATGTCCTCGTTATAGCATCTTTTGTCAATGGATCACAGTAAATAAACTAAATAAGCACTATTTAACTTTTGTCTCACTATTATTTTAATAGTCCAATATTATAGTGTTTTGTGCTTGAAATAAATAAATATACGTAAACCACAATCACAGATTTTCTAGGTTATGTTGTTTGTGGATGTATGTGAAGCAGCGTGAGCGTGATCCTAGTAAAGATATACCTACGTATGTTCTGTATTATACAACCAGTAAAACAACATTTCAATTTAAATAATTTATTTAATTTCTTATAATTGAATTTTTTTATAAAATATGTCTCAATTCTAAAGATAGTCCCATCCATAGGTATAAAACAGATAATTTAAGTTTACCATTACCGAAGTATTTCTTAAAACAAAAAGTGAGTGTGCCATGAAATTTTAAAACAGTCATGTTGTGTTGTTACAAACAGGAAGAAAATAAAAAATGCGTGTATAAAATTATTGCTTATGCAACCCAATTGAAACCCATAATGAAGACTTTATGATTCCCAAATAGAAAAATATCTTTATGTATTACACTTAGTTTGAAAGGTGTTGAAAATGTCGTCTGTTCACTTGCCGGCAGTCGTAAATAAAATCTATTTTTCACATTTTGAATAGTACCCTTTAGGGCAAAAAAATACCTTCAAATTTTTTTGGTAGTTAAAGAATGTATCAGGTATATTTCGATGATTGAAATAAGAACCTAATTGTCTTCCAACATTGACGTTTTTCAAAATTGAAACAAGATCAGGCTTAAAATGCGTCATTAACAGAAAGTCATCGTATTGAATATGTAAATGAAATATAAACTGCTGGAAAAAAAAACGCATAAAGAAAAATTTTAGTCTATCTTTTAAACTAAATATCTCGGGAAATATTAAGGATATTTGAACGCGGTTCGAAGCATATTGAAGCTCATTGTTTGTTCTTAGGGTATATTGATTAGTTTTGGTTTGTATACATTTCGATTTCACAATACAGGATGGTGAATGAAACTAATGGTAACTTAACAAAATTTCACGGAGGCCCCATTTCGTTCCAAAGATATTTTTGCTTTATTTCTCGGTTTTAAAAGATTAACTGGTTCAATTGAAAAAAATGGCTTTCTGGGTTTTTCAATAAATGTCGTACTTTTACAATAATTAGAGTTTAAGCGAAAAACGACACTTTCGGATTTCATCACCCTGTATCTGTCTGGCAATTGCTCGGAAAAAAGATTATTAACTTATTATTAGTTCCAAATTCTTGGCTTTTTTTCGCGTTTTAAAACGATTTTATACAGGGTGAGAAAAAATTATACTTTCTATAGTTTCAATACCCTAATAATAATAATGTTTTTATTTTCCCAATAACAGCTTTTTCTCGGTTTAATTTGGTGGCACAAGAGATATTTTAACCTCAATTAATACAATCAAGTTTGCCTTGATAATTTTGTTTACTGACATTTAGGTTGTGATGACAGGTAAGTTATTAATTTTATAAGAGTGTGGTGAATCAAATGTTTATAAAATAATAACTTGCGAAGATTTACTAGAAAAGAAAGAGAAAATTGCTTAAGGCTCCTTAACCAAGGTTTGAACCAGCAACAAATTGGTGATATTTATAATGTGCACCAAAGCCGCATATCCAGGCTTAAAACCAGATTACAAACCACTGGCAACCACAATTACCAGTACGGTGGAGGCAATCGAAAAATTGGTATTCGATCAGAAAGGGTTTTATTACGGTTTGCCAGGCAAAATCGAGCGAAATGTCCTAGACTCTTAAATGAGCACGTTTGGTCTTGTTTAAAATTGTTGGTGAGATCTCGGGACAACACCCCATAAACTTTTGACAAGTTAACTCAAGCCATTATTGAGGAATGGGAAAATATTTCTCAAGAGTTTATTCGTAATTTAGTAGATAGTATGCCTCGCCGGTGCGCAGATGTAATACGAGTTAGAGGGGGCCTACAAAATATTGAGCTTAATATTGTTGACTTTTATATAGCATATAGCGTTGTTTATTTTTGATTACTTAAATTAATTTACAGGTATTAGTTTGTATCATAAAAACATCAACTTTGAATTAAAAATGTTTTTTGTTGCAAGTAAGCTACTGAAATAAAAAATTAAAAAACCGTCTTCACATTTTAATCCATAGTTGCAAACACTTGCATTGAATTTTGAGAAACATAATTCTATCTCTTGTGCCACCAAATTAAACCGAGAAGAAGCTGTTACTGGGAAAATAAAAACATTATTATTATTAGGGTATTGAAAGTATACTTTTTTCACACCCTGTATTAAATATTTTTAAAACGCGAAAAAAAGCCAAGAATTTGGAACTAACAATAAGTTAAAATCTTTTTTCCGAGCAAGTGCCAGACAGATACAGGGTGATGAAATCCGAAAGTGTCATTTTTCGCTTAAACTCTAATTATTGTAAAAGTACGACATTTATTCAAAAACCCAGAAAGTCGTTTTCTTCAATTGAACCACTGATTCTTTTAAAACCGAGAAATAAAGCAAAAATATCTTTGGAACAAAATGGGGCCTCCGTGAAATTTTGTTAAATTAGCACTATTTCATTTACCACCCTGTATTGTAAAATCAAAACATATACAAACCTAAACTAATCAATATACCCTAAGACCAAACAATAAGCTTCAATATGCCTCGAACCGCGTTCAAATATCCTTAATATTTTCCGAGATATTTAGTTTAAAATATAGACTAAAAATTTTCTTTATGCGTCTCAAAGTTCCCGCAGTTTAGATGATGGTCGGATACGGAGATAAATGTAGAACTGGTTAGATTATTTAGGGAAAAACATCTAGACTTGCCCTCTATAAGCCAAAGTGCGAGAAGTTAAATTGAGAAAATGTTTCGAGAAAATGGACATGTAAGATCATGTAAGATCTACATCTACTAAGAGGCAATCTTTACTGGACGATAATAAGAAATTAGATGTACGCTTAACAATCGAAGATAATCCATTTATCGCAACAAAACAGCTAGGAAGAGAAAATAGTATTAAACATCTTTAGAGTACACAGGTATCACCTTTATAAACTACAGATTTTACAGGAATAGGCAAAAGAAGATCCATATATGAGACAGTAGTTTCGTGAGGAAATGATAGATTTTATTGATAGAAATGCCATAAACTCAGAAAACATATTATTTTCTGATGACATTTACGTTACATGGCCATGCTAATCCAAATAAATGGATTGGCTGAAGGGGTCCAATAGAATGGCCACCGAGGTCTCCGGATATTACGCCACTTAATTTTTTCGTCAAACCTTACGACTAATTTCGAGATTTGTAGATCAAGGAAAACCGTAAGAAGTATGGCATTTCCTAAATTAGATTTAAATAATCGTCCTTCTGGAATAATATTGATGAGAGTCCCCCTTAGCCCCCAACATATTATGCCTGTCCCTGGTATGCAACACACCAAATAAGCTTATATATTTTAAACGTACTGTCAACTGATTTTGTTCAAATATCCCGACAAAGGTCGAACAACTCCACTGAAAAAAATATAAGTATGTCCTCCGGGACTTATTTAAAATTAGCCTTTAGCTAGACTCTAAAAAATAAACAATTTTGTATTTGCTCACTTTATGATATAAGTACCTACCTATCTACAGGGTTATTTATGTTGAGTATAAAAACGATCATTTAAACAAATTCTTAATAATTATTTATAGTTGAAGATTATTTTCTTAAAACATAAATTAATACATACCATTTTTAAGTAAAAACGTACCTCCGCCAGAAACAGTTTGTTAATTCTAATTAGAGCATACAATTATTAAGCAATTATAAGTAGCGGACAAATACTTACTGTAATTAATTCAACACCTACTTTCATTTACGCTATTTAATTGATATTTTAAAATTTAAATCATTTTAACATTAGATGAACTTTGTAAAAAACATATTAGCTGACTCTCTCTGTGATGTTGTGTAATCAAAAATAAAGCATTTTCGATTTAACTTTTGCTTGGCAACACTCACTAGTTCTCTTTCATAAAATTTTACTAAAGCAGCAAAAAATTAAATTCCGCTATAATATAGGTACGATATGCCATAAATTTACCACAGCGATATCAGTACACTTTATGGCTAACTTTGAAATATCTTAACTTTAATATAGATGCCTAGCAAAACTTTAAAATAAGGTGCCTATACAAGCATCAAATTCTCTACGGGTGTAAAATTTAGCATGAAAATTATAGGGGACTTTTCGAACGGTTCTGCTTTTAGTACTGTTATTTGGCCTCGATAAGAAGAGAAAAGAGACGTTGTTTAAATTCTTTGTGACTGTTCGAAGGCTTTTGATATCATTAAAAATAAAATATTATGGTTTCATTAATAACTCTTTTCTTCTTATTAAATTATACCTATTTAATAGATTTCAGAAAGTTTTTCGGATAATAATTATTCTGAACAAGTCGATATACGTTCTGGGGTGCCAAAAGGCTTAATTTTAGGCCCGTTACTTTTTCTTATGTATACTTCTGATATACTTAGATCGTTAAAACATTGTAAAATTCAACCATTTGCTGACGATACACAAATATACTGTTGTTTTGATACCAAGGATTACGCCAAAGTCTAGTTCTGAATAAACCAAGATTTGAAAACATTGAGTGAGCTCCCTCGAAGTCACAATTTATATTTAAATCCTACTAAATCCTGCATGCTAGATTTTAGTAATAAGAGTAAGGGTAATGATTTAAAAAATAAGTTGAAGATATCCATTAATGGATCAAAATGAACGATTGTCGATAGCGCCAAAAATTAGGGCGTATTGCTTGACACAGAACTAAGGTTTAAAGAGCATTTAAGAAAAATATTTCAAAATACGTATTTTTCTTTAAAAATACTATACAGCAATAGACATATTTTAAATTTTAAATTAAGAGAAGACTTGTGTAAATCTCTTATTTTATCCAATTTTAATTATTTGGATTTTGTTTACGGTTTTTGCTTAGATGTTGAAAGTAGATCTCGAATACAGAAAGTGCAGAATGCTTGTCTTCGTCTTGTGTATGGTGTGAGAAAGTTTGATCATATATCTCACTTGTACAGGACTATTGATTGGCTCAGGATGGATGAACGTAGAATTCTTCATTTTTGCAAATTTTTAGTAAAAATTATTAATAATCCTGACTCCCCCATTAAGATTCATGATAGACGTCTTAGGGACAGAATTAAATTAACCATGCCTCTTCATCAGAGCGCCATGTTTAAGCGGTCCTTTTCATATAATGCTGTGAAATGTTATAATTCAATACCCACTGATATGTTGCGTTTTAATGTAAATTTATTTAAAATCAAATATAAAAAATATCTTTTAAATGTACCGGGTGTCCCACTAAGAATGGCTGTCGGTCGTATCTCAGAAAGTGTTGGTCGTATGGCTTACGGAAAAAAAAATATATTAGGTAAAGTGGTCATGAGAAATTGCTGGAAATTATTTTCAAGTTTCTCAGACTGGCGCTAGAGGGCGCATCAGTAACGGTAAATATGAATCACGAAGTTTCCTCAAAAGTCGCCTAGTTAAGGTATCCCGAAAATAACATTTTTGTATATTTCGAAGATTTATTAATATAATTCACCTAACCTATAGAAGGTGGTCGTCACTTTTAAATAAAGTGGTGGGGGAAGGTTGAACATTATTTGTAATAAATGCTGATAACTCCGGTCTGGCTTAACATAATTTAGTAAACTTAGTTTTGTTAAAAATGGGCTTTTCTCACTCTATATATCATCTTATGAACTACGGCAATATGTGTTTTACACTAGGCGCTAGGGGGCGCTGTCTTACAACTTCATAATTGTAAATATAATAGTATATTCAATTTTACCTGATTACAAGGATGATTAAAAGTCTAAGAAGTCAGCGAAACCCGCAAGTTAATATCTATTTTCAATCAGGACATATCAACAACAATAATCATAATTACGGAACATTATGATTTTATTTTTAACTTGCCATTGTAAAGGTTTTTTTAACAGTCAAATAGGCCTTGGAAAAACAAAATATGAATTGAAACTGTGCACGCGTGTCACCTTTCATTATTACGTCAAAATTTTTGTCGTGCCAACAGTGTTGTGTCGTATTTGATTTT
Organism: Polydrusus tereticollis; assembly: GCA_963920685.1. Lineage (NCBI taxonomy): Eukaryota > Metazoa > Arthropoda > Insecta > Coleoptera > Curculionidae > Polydrusus > Polydrusus tereticollis. The sequence goes on along the minus strand of OY987329.1, from coordinate 78,949,072 downwards.
CAAAATGCCTCTGTAACTTGAAGAAGCGGTTGACATCATTGCGGTGTATTTTGAATGTATGAGAAATGCAACAATTGCTGAACGGGTTTACGCAGTAAGATACCCTCAAAGGCGCCGATACGACAGTAGAATGTTTAATCGTTTAGCTAGCCGTTTTCGTACTACTAGAAGTATTCGTCGCCCTGTATATCGCAGACGCCGCCGAGGTCGAACCGAGGAGAACATTGTAAATGTTTTGACATATTATGTGGAATTTAATCCACAAATTAGTATTAGATTAATTGTTAGAGACTTGGGCGTTACTCGCTCTACTGTGCATAGGATTTTATTAGAAGAAAGGTAAGTAATTATATCTATATGTTATAACTCTTAAATAGTTTAGAATGATGCCAATATTTCTCTTAATAGTTTTCAAGTCAATGTAATAAGTATTTTGTTTTTCTTTAGGCTACATCCCTACCATATTGTGCTCCACCAGGCTTTGACCCCGCAAGATTATGATAGAAGATTGGATCATTGCTATTGGTTGCTCAATATGATATTGGAAGATAGAAATCTCCTCTCCAGAGTTTTGTGGACTGATGAAGCTACTTTTCATAGTAATGGAGGAGTAAACCGCCATAATATGCATTATTAGTCGCGGGATAATCCCCATTGGATGCGGGAGGTGTAGCATCAAGGAAGATGGTGTCAATGCTTGGTGCGGCATTTTGGGTGGCAGAATAATTGGACCGTTTGTATTTAATGAGTCGCTTACTGGGCTAAGATATTTATATTTTTGAAATTACGAACTCCCAATTCTTCTCGAAGATGTGCCCTTGGAGCAGAACTATGGTTTTCCAACACGATGGATGTCCTGCACATTTTGCGGCAAACGTTCGTCAATTTCTTGACGACACATTTCCTGCAAGATGGATAAGAAGAGGGATTATATTTCCGTGGCCTGCGAGGTAATATTATAGGTATAGGATATATTGTGATACTGTTAATGAAAGTGGTAATTTCTAGTTTAGATCACCTGTAACATGCCTAGATTTTTATTTATGGGGGAAATTGAAGGATCTTGTTTTCGTTACCAGACCGACCACAAAAAACATGATAGGAAGGATAATGGACAGCAGCCGCCGTATCCCTATGGCAGAGGTGGAAACTGCAGTATTATCAACCAGGGAGAGATTGGAGTCGTGTTTAAAGAACGATGGGCGACAATTTGAACATTTAGGGCGCCACTGAGAATTATTGTCGTAACGATATATTTGCTTCAAACATACGTACCTTCATATTTTGTTTTTCCAAGGCCTATTTGACTGTTAAAAAAACCTTTACAATGGCAAGTTGAAAATAAAATCATAATGTTCCGTATTTATGATTATTCTTGTTGATATCTTCAGATTGAAAATAGATATTAACTTGCAGTTTTCGCTAACTTCTTAGACTTTTAATCATCCTTGTAATCAGGTAAAATTGAATATACTATTATATTTACAATTATGGAAAAGCGCGCAATGTTTGTGAAGTTGTAAGACAGCGCCCCCTAGCGCCTAGTGTAAAACACATATTGCCGTAGTTCATAAGGTGATATATAGAGTGAGAAAAGCCCTTTATAACAAAACTAAGTTTACTAAATTATGTTAAGCCAGACCGGAGTTATCAGCATTTATTACAAATAATGTTCAACCTTCCCAAACCACTTTATTTGAAAAGTGACGAACACGTTCTATAGGTGAATTTTATTAATAAATCTTCGAAATATACAAAAATATTATTTTCGGGATACCTTAACTAGGCGACTTTGAGGAAACTTCCAGCAATTTCTACCTAATATATTTTTTTTCCGCAAGCCATACGACTAACACTTTCTGAGATACGGCCGACAGCCATTCTTAGTGGGACACCCGGTACAGAATACTTAACTTTCTAAGATAAATTATAATAATGTTTTTTTCTTTATAATTTGATGTTTTTAGTTATTATATTTTTTAATAATTATTACAATACTCATATTTTATTACCTATGTTAAATTTTGTAAATTATTTAAAATACTCATTTAATGATGGGCAATCAAATTTTATTATTTTATGTCTTTGACTGGTTCAGTAGAGTAGCTACTACAGCTAAACTGAGCCAGGATTTGACATATATTTATTTATTTATTGTAATATTTATATTATGTTCAAATAAAAGACATTTATTATTATTATTATTATTATTATTATTATTATTATTTAGTTTAGGTTTAAATGAGATAGGTTTGTGTATGTGCTGATAAGATGCGCAGGATGGCTGTACATTGAACATTGCTCATTACTCCTACCAAGAAATTTCTGGAAAAACTAATTACCAGAAAAACGAAACATTTTTCCCGGACTTTATATGGGACATATCTAGAAAATGATGTTCTAAATGCTAACTTTTCATTTAATATAATATCTAATATAAGTACTGCAAGTGAAACGCCCCAACCCGGGTTTATTAATTAGCAAAGAAATTGCTTAATAAGACATAGAATATAAATAGGTACTAACTAGACATAAGAACACATTTTTTTCATAAAAAATATTTGGAGTAATTCCACCAGTGGCGTCCGCGCTAACATATATTTTGACATGATAGAAGAATATTTTTATATCGTATGTGACCCTTAAGAAAGTTATGATCAATAACGAAAGATTGGGCAACATTTTATATTCAGTTTCTTATTACCTATAAACCTTATTCCCGCTACACTCCAGAATATACAGGGTGAGTCGAGAGGAATGGGACAAATTCCAGGTGTGTGTTACATACGTGAAAACAATGTGAAAAACTCATATGTTCTTATCCCATTTTCATTTGTTTTTAAGTTATAGCGTAATAACAAATAATAAAAATTGCATACATTAACATTTTCAACTTCTAAACATTTTCTGCTTCGTCTACGAAGAACGCCTGTTGCTCTCCTAATTGCTTCATGCCTCTCTTCATTAATATTGTGCAGAATTCCTAATACGTCGAATTAGCGCATCCCAAGTGTGCCTTTTCCTCTGTACATTTTATTCTTAAGCCAGCCGGCCAATTAATAGACCTAGCGCCACCAATCCAACGTCCTGGAAATCATTGGTCCAAATGTTGCTTGACCTGACGACCGAAATATGCAGGAGCTTCATCTTGCTGATAGTACATTTGAGGCGCCCAATTCCAAAACTAATTTAATCCACTATAAGGCAATTTTCAGGAAAACAAAAAAAAGTTTCAAACGTTTCTCAGTTGACCGTCCGATTTTTTTTTACCAAATTCGTACATATTATCATGGCACCTATTAACACTGATTCATACCTAATAGAAAAAGGCCACACCGTGGATTAAGAAAGTTTTGAATATGTCGAAATGGGATTAAAACAGTTTTGAAAGAATAAGAATAATTTTTTTATTCGAAATTGTTTGGTACAACATAAAACTCAATAAAAGCAATTCTTAAACATTTTTTTATTGTAATGAAATTAAATTCGTCATGTCGTCTCTTCCACGGCCATGGCATCGAAACCGTCATCCAAAGATTCAGTATCGCAATCATCCATATCTCCTGCACTGTCAATAACATATTTATAGAACGTTAAATCCACGACACAAAGATTTTTCCAATCCGGTCAAAAGTGTGTTTTTAACAGTTTATCTACATGAGTTAGCTTTGCTTGTTTAACTGGAACTTTCTTGGAAAGATGATCCGGACTAATGGATATAAAGGATTTTCCTTTTTTGAGTACCGACTTGTATTGTCCGAAATCACTTCGATAATTGTCCTCACTTTTTACCATTACAGTTTTTGCAGCTGATTTCTCGATTCTATTAATTGAGATTCGTTAAGCTAATGAGAACTGAAAATGCCATTGAGTAGAAAGTTTTATAGTTGCTTCTACCGCTTTTTTTCAGTCAAAAATGCCAAAAACTTGTTGCATGTTCAGAAAAATAGCTCTGAATTTATTGGGCTCAACTAATACTTCTTTTTTTCATATCATCTACTCAATTTTTCCAGAAATTCTGTCAGGGTCAGGCGGTAAATGAATTATCAACTATAGGGAAAGTTACATGAATCTCTCTGACGGTTGAGCTGACTAAATATAGTTACCGCATAAGCATTGCTATCATATTAATGTTTTTGTTTTGCCCAGGACATCCATCGTAAAAATTTTTTAAGCTTGTAACATTTTGAAGATTTAAAAAATATACCATTGATGAAGTTTCATTAGATCCTTTCCATCTTATATTTTCTGTACACATATAGCTGGTGATGACACTCTTTATTTGATGTTTGAAAGTAGAATACTACTCGCAAATAGTAAAGTTGTACAGGTACAACTGCCTGGAGTAATATGCTGCCTAGTTAGGAATACGAGGAACTACCATATTATTTTGGCAATCAAAACTTCAATTACGTTTTCTTCTAGTAGTTTAGCATTTCATAAAATTCCTTTAATTTTAGTATATGCACTACTCATAATTTGCTTATTACCCCAGTCTTGGTTCCTGCACTTAAGATATTCTAAGGATAAAAGCAGTTTTGATAAAATTCAGCGCATTACAATTGCAACGGATTTTTAGAGTTTTGATAACAAATTTTATAATTGGATGCAGATAGTTTTGGAAAAGGACGTGTGATGGATTAAAATAGTATTGAAACTATAGACAAGGTTTATATGCAATTGTTAATGGGATCTAAGAGGTTTTGATGAACCATATTTTGGACATAGATAAATGTCACTTAAAAAAAGCAGCGCCACCGCTAACTCATTTATTTTCTTTTATGGATTAAAGCACTTTTGGAATTGGGTGCCTCATTTGCATTCTGATGTTTACAGGAATATCCTCCAGTAGTCCTTGCAATACATATTGTAAAAAATTGAAGAACTGGTTTCCTGTGAGGCGATTCTGCAAAATGAACGGGTTACTTAAATAACTATCGAGCTTACCACACTACATGTTTATTTCATGTTGCAAAAAGTAAACGCGATACAACACGATGACTTATTTATCCATCGACAAAATTCCATACGTTTAGCATAATACTCTTGGTTAAGGTGCTGCACCCTTTGCACATGGTATGGATATAAGCCTTGGTACGAATTCTTCGTAAGCTGGTCGTTGCATCTTCTTCTACTAAGTCCATAATATTTTTTACTTCTTGTAAACATTGTCGAGTAGCTCGTTCAGATGTTATGTTAGCACTGGGAGTCTTACCGGTCTCGCACAACTTGTTGAAAACTCTGATAAATGCGTTCCTATTAGGATGTTTCTGATGTGCAAAAGTTGACGATATTTTTCAACAGCAGCTGTAGCACCATTACAGAAACCATAAACAAGCACCATATTTACGTATTCTAAATTTGAATAGGTGTTTGGCACTTTCTAACACTTTAATCATTTAAGCTTGAAAATAAACGTTCAATTACTGTAGTAGTATCACGTCTGGGGGTTGTTTCCTTAACGGGGCTTGAGTAAAACACTGGCTAGAAAAAAACACAGATCTTTATATTTGTATTTTATAACTTGTTTACCAGGTAGCCTGGAGGAAACCCAGCATGTCTTGTTAGGGACGGTCAGACTAACCGGCACTATTGATCTTGTGGCTTTTGGGGGGACGCGGCCTGAAGGGCTTTACTTGGACTACATCTCTGGGGAAGGTGGACGGGTAAAGAACCCAGAAGAGAGGCTTTGAGTCTATAAGACGTAGCAGCCCTCTTGGGGGAAACTAGGGAGGATCAGGAGAGAGGCTTTGGATCAATAAGATATGCGCTCCTGATCGTAAGCGAGGTGACCAGTCCGAAAGACGAAGGTGCCGTGTCCACCCAATGTTCGGGTATTTATACGCCGAAAGTGCTGAGTATTGTTTAAATGATCTTAAGATTGGGTGGCACAGTAGTCTGCGACCTTAACGCACAGTGGTCTAGAGGGGTAAGAAATATAATTATAAAGTGGAACCCGCCATTCTGTTGATAATAGTATACTGACATATTGTCAAAACAACAAAGTTATCAAACGTTTTTGAGTCTGGAGCAGGACATACTCGGATTATGCGAAAATTTGGATACAAGCGGAACCATAGACGGAACGCTAGATAAAAATTTTAAATTACGCTATAACTTGAAAACAAATGAAAATCGAAAAAGAACATAATAATATGGTTTTTGTCACATTATTTTCACGTGTATAATGCATTCCTAGAGTTTGGTCCGTTCTGTCCGACTCACCCTGTATATAAGCCAGTTTTGACTGACAAGGTTTGTTAAGATGTATAAGCTCAATATTGAATATTTAATAAAAAAGAAATATTTTATTTTTCTCGAAAGCTTTAGGGACATAGGTACTTATTTATTTATCTATGAGAAAGCTCTTACTTCAACGTCTCAGTTTGTAATGGTTTTTTTGTTGCTTGAATAAAGTAATTAACTAATATTATTATTAACGGAAAATTATTTTTATTATATGTGCCTTGAACTCCCAAAGAACTGTAAATTGCCCAACGAATTTTCATAAGTTCATTTTTAATAGCTTAACAAAACTAAACGGAGAGAAATTGTACATTAAAAAGAAGTAGACGCATTCGAAAATGAGTAGGGGAGAGCGGGGCGCAGTGGTCAGTTTTTTAAGTTTTGGTTCATTACTTAGCTATTTATAAAAATGTATTAGTTCTGTTTTTGTTTTTATGAAGAATTAATTTAAAAAAACCTAAGATTAAGAAAAGATGAACTTTTGACAGCCATTCCAAAATAATGAGTTAATCGTGACCACTCTACCCCTTATTGAGGCACAGTGGTCGCAACGATGGGGCACAGTGGTTTTAAAAATTAAAATAACTAATAAACTCTAATACTTCTCAAAATGAACATAAGACTTTGACAAAAACCCTATAAAACATTGACAAGAAGAACTTAAACAATAAAAACTGTTATAAATAACAATGACAACAACAATGTTTATTCTACATTGTATAAGGAAAAATTAACATTGAAAACATAAGGGCCTTGAGCCCTGGTAGTAGTTCCAGGTTTTTTGGCTCAGAAAGATAACCAATTAGATCATCCTTATCAACTGAATCTTTGTCTATTTGTTCAGGAAAAATAAATGTGTGCCCACTGCCCCTTCGTCTCATAAAATTGACAAAATATTTTTTTCCTTGCCTTTTTTCGACTTGCCCGACAAAACATTTAACTAATTTCTTTCTTGTATACTTTACTAAAACAAAGCTGTTTTCCTTAACTTTTGAAATATCCAAATCTATATAATTTTCTTGCTCTTCAAACCAATCTTCATCACAGTTATCTTCCGAATCTATCAAAATCATTCCATTCCCGCTGTCATCATCTGATTCTTTATATTCCCTACTTTTAACATGTTTTACTCGTTTTAATAGTTATTTATGCAACTAGTGCAAAAAGTAGCTGTTTATTGCACAAAGGCATACATTTATTCACCGAGACGTAGTCGAGGTGAATAAGTGTGCCGTGTATAAAATAAGAAGTCTAGCTTAAGGTGACCACTGTGTCGGTATGACCACTGTGCCCCGCTCTCCCCTACCATTCGACATTTTTGAGGCTCTTACTTGCATGTGAAAGAAGAACTTAAACAGTAAGCTAATTAGCCTTAACTAATAGCTGGCCTTAAAATATTAGGTACCCATTTAGAAAAAGAAAATTTTAGGGTATTTGAATATATAAAATAATGTGTTGCGTACCTACATATAAAAAAAAATAATTACGAGGTCATAGAGCGTATCTAATATATATTTGAAGTTCAGTCGACAAAAACTCACGGTTAATCAATAATGCTTATAAAAAATTAAGGAATCAGAAAGAAGCAGTTTTTTAAATAATTGTAATATAATATTGTAATAAAACTTAAAATTCAAGGCTGAAGATTGCATAATCGTATTAATATTATGCGAATAAATTCTATTTTCATCGCATGTCATTGTCATTGTGATTAGAATTATGTAGGAAGTAAAAAATTGATAGTTAATGATCAAATTCAATAAGCATCTTAAATGTATAATGACTCGTAATATCCGGATATTTATTTCTAATAGTTAATAATTGAATCTCCGCTCCGAATAAGGTTGTAATTAACAAAAACAAAATTTTACAGGAAACGTTTTTTTCGTTTACAACAAAATGTTAAGCTAATAAGATGCCCTTTGTTATATAAATACTTTGGTTAACCTATTATGCATTAGCGATTACTTCTATCCATTCCTTAGGATGATAGATTGTGGCGGTCTTTTTTTTACGTTCAATAAGGGCAAAGTCTCTGTCGCAAGGCAGAAAACTATGACCACTTATTAAAAATTTCAGTTCGACAGATGTAAGGATATAATGCAATACAACGCCAGTTATTATTCTGACCAACACATCTATCTGACCACACAATCAGTCTTGTTTCCATATTCTCAAGGGGCTTAAAATTCGTAGTGACGTACTTCAATAAACAGGATGTTGTTTCAGCCGATCCCCTTTTTGCTACAGTCTCATTCCATAGACACATAAAAGCTTCGTTAGTACCCATATTATGTACTGCTTGGTTGTAACATGAATACTGACGTTGGTAGAATATACTGAAGTGCTTTAGCGTCGGACAAAACAATACCTGCTGAAGATCCGTACATAAAACAATAATGTTGGGATTATTTTTGGCAAGATCTATATCCTTCTTTAAGGTGGCGTATGCTTTTTCTAATTTTGCATGGTGAATTTGGCTTTCGAATTTAACGCTTCGAGTTTCCTCTTCATAATGTTAATCAGAAGATTTTACGCAGCCAGTCACGAGCTATATATATACCTAAATGATGATTACACCCTTATTCCATGAATAACACCGATTAAGAAATTTTGAGGGTTACAACCTTATTCGGGGCTGACATTCAATTATGGACAGGTAAAAAAGTACTCGAATTTTAAACCTACATTTTTTCATCAAAATTCGATCAATCAATTTCTTTGTTAGTTTACTGGGTAGGCTGTCCCTTGGATTACTAAGAACAATCTGTTTGACCTTACTTTACGTCTATTTTATACAGGGTGATGGCTAAGATACCAATCCTTGTAAAATCTTCTGATTACCTATAAAATTAATGATTAGAAAATTCAATGAAAATAGAATTTTATTACTCTGTCGCTTACAGCTGTATGTTAGGCACTTGATGTACCAACTACGGCGCAGTGCCGTTTGCAAGAAAATCGTGATATTACCAATGTAATAATATTAATAGCAATTTAGAGAAACAATGTCAATGTTTTTCCATATTCTTTGCAGGGCCAATCTCAAAGAAATTATCCAATCAAGAACAGCGAAATCTTCAATATTATGGGATCCGTGGAGTGGCCCACAAATGGTTTTCTACTTATCTCTCAGGGATAGTGCAGATAGTGAGGGTGGATGGTGAATTTTCTGAGCCCTTGAGTGTTAGTTGTGGCATTTCTCAGGGGTCTGTACTTGGTCCCATTTTATTTCTTTTATATTTGAATGACATAACGCATTTAAACATACAGGGAGGCTTTACGCTGTTTTCCGACGACTCTACCCTTTTGTGACGTTCAAGTAGTGTCGAACTTCTTGAAAGGACCATGAATGATGATCTGTGCAGGGTTAAGGAATGGTCTAATATTAATAATACCAAAATACTGACTTCTGGTTTTAACAACATCAGCCTTCATGTAGTAATTGACGAAACTGAAAACAAAACGGTAGTTAACTTCTTAACTATCTCTATCGATAATAGGTTGAGGTATGAGGAGCACATTATTGGGCTGAGTGACAAGTTATTATCTGGATGTTTTGCAATTAGGGTGGTGTCCGCGGAGCTGTACACATGGTATAGTATTCTGGGGCTTTTGTAACCAGCAACTTTTTAGTAGCATCTTTGTGTTGCAAAAAAGAGCTATTAGGTATATATGCAGGATGTGAAGTAGAGACCACTGTAGGCCATTATTTGTCAGACATGGCATTTTAACATTAACATGTTTATTTATCATAGAAGCAGTTTCTCTGCTTCACAAAAAATACTTTCATCAACTTGAAAACGCACCAAAATCACACAAATATAACACGCAACAAAACCAAAATATACGCCTTCCTATACCTAAGCTCACTATGATCAAACGGCCAATAATCTATGATAGTTTCAAGATCTACAACCACTTGAGTATCGAGTGTAGACAATTGCCATATCTCCAGTTCCGCAGGAGGGTGAAGAGTGTTTTACTCCGGAAGGCATATTACAGCTTGGACGAATTTTACAATGAAGACCTTTAAAAATGTTTTTTAATCAAATACCTATCTAAATTACACATTTGTTTTCGTATTTAAATTTTTACAATTTTATTTTCATATATTTAATTTGTATGCTGTTTTACACTTTTGACTTTGTTTTTTGTATTTGTATTTTTATGTACTTACACATTGTCAAGTATTCTTATTTTATTAATTGTTTACCCCTATTGATGTTTTAATAATACATTTTTCGGTTAGGTGGGCATATTCTTATACAGGGTCGTTGGTATGTATGGAAACGGTCGATTATTTCTTAAAGTAAAACAGCTAACAAAAAATTATCAAAACAAAAGTTTTATGGTTTTGTAAAATCTATTTGAATTAAAAAAAGATAAATATACAGGACGAGTCAGAAAGCCGTAGAGAAATAAAGTCTCTTTTTTTTTAATGGAACACCCTATGTCTTAGAATATTTTTGGATTTTACATAAAATTACAATTATTTTTTAATAAGTGCATTATAAGTCTAAACCTAATAGCTTCCGAGATATCGACTTTTAAAAAATTACATTGTTGAATTTTGACAGCTTCTAGTTTTCTAACGGTACGCCATAGAGCAAAACGGCTTACACGTCCCTATCTTACTTTTAGAGAGATAGTTAAAAACTAAGATAGGGCACGTAAGCCGTTTTTCTCTAAGACGTACCATTAGAAAGCTAGAAGCTGTAAAAATTTAAAAATGTAATTTTTTAAAAGCCGATATCTCGGAAACTATTAGGTTTATACTAGTAATGCACTTAATAAAAAATAATTGCAATCTTATGTGAAATCCAAAAATATTCTAAGATATAGGGTGTTCCATTAAAAAAAAAAGTAACTTTATTTCCCTACGGCTTTCTGACTCATCCTGTATACTTAATTTTTTAAAATTCCAATAAGCTACAAAAAACCCTAAAACTTTTATCTGGAATATTTTTTGCTAGCTGTTGTGCTTTAAGAAATAATCGACCGTTTCCATACATACCAACGACCCTGTATATTGTCATGCTCAGGATAATTATAATTATAATTACTAAATTATTATATTATTGTTACAATAAAATCGCTTTGTCGATGAGTTCTTAGAATTTCTGACGATAAATAATAAAGTAAAGTAAAGCAAATACCAAACAAAAAAGCACGATGCACATAACAAACTGCACCCTAAAAAAACTACTTTAAAAACAAATCACAGAACTGACGAACATCATCAACTCAATTCCTAGAACAAATCACTTTCCTGGGAATAGAAACAAGCAACAATGATCACAATACACAAGCCAGGAACCGAAGCAAAAACCTACTAGCCCATCATCCCTCTGCCGGACAAGGGGGAAATAGCGGAAATCGCAATATTGGACAGGTTAAAACAGAAACCAGAATAACTGAATGCAATCCCGCACGAACTGTTCAGATTCAAACCTGAACATTCTACAGTACATCTCACACAATGCTGTCAGAACAGATCATCAAACAGTTTAATAAGAGCGTTTCTGCTAGATGTGGCGAATGCTTTTCACAGAGTATAGCACCAAAGCCTCATACTAAAAATGATTAAGTTAGGATTCCTACCAGCTCAGACATAAACAGTTATCTCATTTCTAAAAGACTGGATATTCCAGACAAAAATAGAGAACAAAAAGTCATCAACCAGAAAGATCGCAGCAGGAGTTTCTCAAGGATCCTCAATGTCACCATGTCTCTTCAACTAGTACATAAATGACATGCCAATGCACGAAAATACAAAATAAGTATTATACGCAGACGACACTGCCATAACCGCAATAAGACCCAGACAAAGTAACAAGACACCTGCAAAGCGATATAAACATATTGTGGAAAATAAAATTAAACCCGGGAAAACCCAGGTGAGCATGTTTACCAGAACAAGAAAAGAAAACTACCTACGCAGAAGATAAAAATAGAAAACACACAAATTGAACGGAGACAGACCGCAAAATACCTAGGACTCATATATAAAACTGGAAGGATGACACTAACATAACGGCATCAAAGGCAAGAGAAGCACTAGCAAACTGAGCCCACTAATTTCATCAAGAAAAATGACCACCAAGAGAAAATTGACGCTACTAAAACAAATCATAAGGCCAATCATCACGTACACCTGCCCAGCCTGAACACGGATGTCAAAGACACATAGGAAGAAACTACAAGCAGTTCTAAATACCACACTCAGAAAAATTATAGGAGCCTCTTGGTTCATAAGATATAACCAAATCCACACAGAAACGAACATGGAAACGCTGACTGAACACATAAACAAGATCTCAACAGAATTTTTCATCAAAACCCAAACAGCAAAATAGCAGGAATAATCAAAATAAAAAACGGAAAAATGGCTGAAATTGCAGATGACAGTATGTGACGTCACATCGGCACTTTATATTAAACTGAATCAGGCTCATATCAGGCTAGATGTCAATGACAATCCATATCTGCTAAATAAATTTATGAAGAAGGCTTTGAAATAGAAACTGAAAAAATATTTGCAAATCTAAATCGCCTTGGTTTCCAAACGTCATATTTTGAAGCTGTCAAAAAAGGTTAGCTTTTTAGTTGGTTTATGTTTCAATAAAAACCTTGTTCAAAATGCCGAACTTGCCACCTCCTGTAATGGTTTCGCCTTTAATAAAGGTAAATAATTAAAATTACAAATTTCATTAGGCACCATATTAATTTTGTTCGTATATTATAAGTTTTTTAGATACTCGTTTCTTAGTACGGGTATAATGTATGGATTTCTTAAACATCAAGCTCTCACATCTTTGGAGGCCGGTAGAGCTGACGAAAAAGTAAGAAAGAGAGCTGAAAGAGATGCCAGATTGATTGAGGAAAAGCGATTGGCTGCAGTAAGAGATTTCAATCAGATTGTTGAGATATTTAGTCCTCCGCCTAAAGTTAAAACAGCTTACGAAATAGAGTTGACTGAGCAAGAATATAAACAGTCGGTGCAAGGTAAATTAGATTAATAAAAAACAAACAATTCTACGTCAAAGTTAAGACACTGTCTTTTTTCTCTTCGACTCCCTATTTACAAATAGAGCGAAATTATAGAATTTCGAATATTTTCAAGACAAATTAATTATGACCTTTTTTGTGCTGATATAGCCAATGCCAGGTTATGGTATTCTAGAAGTAGGAGAGAGACTGAGAAACCAGTACATTGCTGTTGTTGATGTATACCGACTACTATTATTATAAATTTCTCATGGGACACAAAATTAGTTAAGAACGGAATAATACAACAGCAAGGCGAAATTACCATCTAACACATTAACTTTTTAAAATTCATTAATGATGGATATTTTCTGTAAAAACAAGGTCCTGCTGAATACACTTTTATTAAATTGGGGGAGAGACTAAATTACAACCAAGAAGTGCTGACAGTGTCTATACTAATATCGCAATATTTTATGTTCTGTAAATCATTTTCCATAACCACCTAATTTTTACATCACCCGCATATACAGGGTGTTTTAGAAGTACGGCACGTTACTTAAGGAGGTGATTCCTTATGATATCCTAAGATAAAAAGTTCCTATGAATATGTGTCCGGAGTTGCCTGTTTTTAATATACAGGATGTTAAAGTTTTAAAAAAAAATCGATTTCTTATAATTTTTGTAAATATCCTTTTCCCGATTTTATTGAAATTTTGTGACGTCATTCATAATGATAAGGGGCTTCCCGAGGGCGTCCCGGGATCACCTTAGCGAATATTATTGACAAAAACATGTACGCCAACGCCACTGACTTTTATTCTAATTTTGATATTCTTTCCTGGTTTTACCAACTAATAATAGGTACAACTTTTGTTTCCTGAATTGTTTTTGTATCTTGCTTCGTTTTCCAGAGAAAAAATAAAAACCACTTTATCGCATGAACAAAAAAAATACCTATGTATTTCAAAGTTAATAATAAGTTAATAATTAAAATATGAAGTAAAGGTAAGTTTTGATGTATCAATGGTAAGACGATTGCAATCGTGCGTTTTATAAGGAGGTGGCCATTTTCAACATTTGCTTTGATTAACTGTTGCATTTTTTTTGTATCATTATTTAAAAAAATTATTTAATTTTTTATTTAAATGTTTTAATTATCTATGAAATATACAAAGGTTTTTTTTGTACAGGGTCTTCCAACGAGGACTGAACAGGGGCTCATTTTTGAGCTTCCTTGTGGTTAAAGAAAAATCCAAAATAGCCAATCGATGTACTTTTTCCTGCAGAATTCAAAAATGAAACCAAAAATTTATTTGAACCAGAAACAAAAGAGTTACACTATGGATAAGTCAAAAAATTTGAGAAATTTACTATAATATTGCCGAAATGAAATATTCATTAGATGAGATATTATCGCACATGTTTCGAGAACAACGGAGATCACATTGAACAATTAAATTATTAATGTTTTTTTTTTAATTAGTATAGAGTTGAATTTCTTTTTCTGTCATGTAATGTTTTATTTTCCTCAAATAGGTTCTTTATCCTTAGAATAGTATTGACGGATATATTTCTGTGAAAATTTGCAATAAATCTTCTCCTTGCTTCTCTTACATTTTCTTGGCATTTGAAGAAGAAGATAACAATCTGCAATCTCTTATCTAATGAATATTTTATTTCGGCAATATTATAGTAAATTTGTCAAATTTTTTGACTTTGAAGGATTCAAAGGTGATTATACCTTTATTACCTAGTGTATGTTTCAAACAGGTTAAAGTTAAATTATACTGGATAAAACATTAAAATTTAATAAAAATAGCTGTCTCAATATTAAATATTTTAATCAGAACGGACAAAAAAAAAATCACTCGTTCCAAAAATCGTATAAAAAAAGCTATGTTCCATTTAAAAAACACCTTATCCATAGCGTAACTCTTTTGTTTCTGGTTCAAATAAATTTTTGGTTTCATTTTTGAATTCTGCAGGAAAAAGTACATCGATTGGCTATTTTGGATTTTTCTTTAAATACAAGGAAGCTCAAAAATGAGCCCCTGTTCGGTCCTCGTTGGAAGACCCTGTACATGCAAGTAGATAAAGCAATGTATGTTTTGGCATCAAAACTCATAAGAAATAACATGGGACCTAAAACCCGTAATTTTAGTGCCATTTTAGGGCGTGGTCACTTGGTCGGCGCGAGCCCCAGACCCGCGGCGGAGGAAGCCTCCACAACAGGCGTTGAGCGCGCATGATGATCGAAGGCGATACCGCGAGACCCTATGCATAATTCGCGAGGCTAGCTCAGGCAGGTCAGCGACCCCGAGCGGTGGTGACCCGATGGTTACCCGATGATCGCCCGAGGGTATCCGATGCCGGTAATATAGGGCCCTATTGACCTGTGTGGAACCCTCCACTGCTGCCACCTAACCCCCCACACATTATTCTAACCTAACTTTTGTCCCAACGGAACTCAGATCACGTGTTACCCCGATTATATATAGTAACATCATTGTAGGGGTGCCACCTAACGGGGAGAGATGTACGTACCTGTAATCTTGAGACCTGTAGCGCCACCTGCTTTTCATATCTTGTTTACCGCGATGGTAGGTATGACGTTGTAAATCACTTAAAATATTTTAAAATATAATAATACCATAAAAAAGTTTTTGTCCTCGGCGGGAATTGAACCATAAACCTCTGGGGCCGAACCTCAAAGCCTTACAAAATACGCTACGAGAGCATATAGATTAAAATTGCTAAACAATGTTAGACAACGTGAAACCACGGGGGCACATCTGATTAGATTGCTGGAACAAAAGGTCCTTAAGTGGGGTTATGGTGGTGTTTTCTAATGTACAAAATTAGGGCAAACCATACACATATACTTAGTAAAACAAACTAATTGATATCTGAGTACTACCTGAAGTTAGGCAACCAGTGTTTCACATAAAAATAAATATTATAAGCGTAGGAAAATATTAACAATCTTGTGCATTCACCTATCTGCTATGCAACACAAGCATCAGCTTTCAATATTATTTTACAATCATTTACCCCGAAAGGGCTGCAACGTCTCTTATAGATGGATAGTATAAACTAAAAATCAGTAATTAGTCGAAGCGTCAAGTCTTTTAGCCGATTATTAAAAACAAAGACATCAGATTTAACAAAAAAAGTATTGTAATATAAACTGTTCCGTGTGGAATCAGATTAAACGTATTATGAACCCTGTCCAACAGACCCTGTTCCCCCGGAACAGACCTGTTCCCCCTGGAACAGACCCGATGAACAGACCCTGTTCCCCCAGGAACAGACCCTGTTCCCCCAGGAACAGACCCTGTTCCCCCAGGAACAGACCCTGTTCCCCCAGGAACAGACCCTGTTCCCCCAGGAACAGACCCTGTTCCCCCAGGAACAGACCCTGTTGGCCTCTCTATCACAGAAAACAGCCCCGATAAAGAAACAAAACAGTTAAGTACATCAAACAAATTTATTACCAAAAGTATATAGGTATTCACCAAACAATACATACAATACATGTCATTAATGAACATTGTTAGAGGCAGCGCGGCATGTAATTAGACAACCCGGGATCTAGTATGTCCTTTTGGCAAACAGTATTTTCAGACGCCATCTATAATTACGTTCACGCACACTCCCGCTATCTGGGTACTACCTGAACTTATGCAACCAGAAGCCCCTATCAGCAAATATTGCCTTCACCAATTTATTAACAAACCTAAGTGTGACGATGATGACAAAATGGTGGTAAACCTAGCTTTTATAATGCACTCAACATTTTATCGACAAACCAGTACTAATGGCATCGCCAAACCAATATTTCACCTTATTCAACATAAAAATTGTCGAAACGGCAACACCGCCGTTCCAATACTGAAAATTTAAGAAAATACGCTTAGGCCATCTTGCAATACCCGTTCGCAACAGTAACTAGGTAAAACAAAGAACCTTAAGTGTGGTTATAGGGATATATTATTATCGATCTCAATTTATTAACAAATCTTAAACCTTCCAACAGCATTCACCCCATATCGCATTGATAAAAATACCCATATAAATACCCCATCGGAATGCCATTCAGGATTGCATAATTAAATGAAAATCAATCAATTTTAAAACTTTTTTATTTATAACATAAAAATATCACTTACTACCGCCCTGGTATATTACATTAAAGGAATAAAAAATCGGCGTAAATAAAAAGACATCTGTAATCATTTAGCAACGTTTTATTTCAGAAATATATGCAGTTTTCAAGTCAAATGCACGATTATGGTAATATATATAAAGGTCATATCGGAGAAAATAAGATCTTTTTCGAATTTTATTATGTTTAAGGATATGTTTACCGAATCGTACAATAAAAACAGAATACATAATTAATTATCTTTCAATAAAATGATCATATAAAATCGAGTCACAACGCGAGGTAGAAGTGGTTTTATATGCAAATTTCATCAACATTGTTGGTCTATTACATATGCAATTTTGCATTGAAAGTAATTATCATTTTAATAAATAATTAATGTATAATGTGAGCGAATAAAAGCAAGCATATATTACTACTAATGGGATCTGTATACAGGGGGTATGAAACACTTTTGACCGTTAAATTACGCCTTTAAATTACAAATTATATCTATAAACTGCCATAACATTCGACCTAAATGGTATATTTTAGTACAATGACGTAGCTGAAGACCAACTACATTTTAACTGATTGTACGTATTTGGGTGATATATTTAAAATTAATCTTGAAAGAGAACATTTAATAATTATTTTTCGTTTCCCTCAAGCCCCAGCTAGGCGGATCAAAACCTCGTTAAGCTGTCTAATCCACCATTAACCCCGTTTAAAATATCCCAACAGAGTAGTTATTACCAGCCTCGTATATGTATTTAAAATCAGTGTAAAGAATAAACAAGCCCATTATCTACATTTTCAAAATACCCTGTATATGATGATATTATATTAGTGTTTGAATTAATTAGTACGTACTCCAATCGACATATATTTATGCATCATAAAAATTAATTCTTTAATAGTAGCGTCACTCTAGAAGGGGCTTATAAATAGTGCAGAAATGGTGAGAGCACTTAATTGTTTCTGTTATAAGTTTGCAACAGGTAAGTTTTTGAATTTTATTATGGTGTTGGGGGGTTTTTAAACTGACTTGGTATTTTTATTCAAAGTGTTTGTATCTTTTGGTTTTCTTTTTGCATACGTTTAAAGCGTGATGCTCAAAATTGTGCGCCTATATGTAAAATATGTATTAAAACGCTCGAAAGTTAAGGTAATCTTTTTTATTTTGAATAAAATTTTTTATAATATTTCCCTAAAACGATATCAGTATACCTAGGTAATTTTTAAAATGCGTCTCATATGGACACGCACCCACATAAGCCATTGTTTTTATTACGAATTCACGAACCCTTCTTCGTTATTATGTAGAATACAACTACTTTATATAGGCATTTGCACCAAGTAGTTTGGGTATTAGTTTTTCAAAACAGCCCTAAAGAAATGAAAATTGTTTTTAGTTTTTTCATACCTGTATAATCGTTTGTTTTAACATTTTATCTACATGTGGGTTTTTATCAGTATAATATCAGACACATTTAATATTATATTGTTTTTTATATCTTTTTTAAATATTATAACTCAATTCTTGTAGCTTGAGTATGTACGTCACAATATCTGTGCAATCAAACTAGCAGTTAAATAAGGCATTATTTAATAGGGTCATAGACCAAATAATCCTGCAAATATGATTAATTTTAAAACAGCTGCTCTACGCCAGTGTGTCGTAAAAGTTAATTTAACAAGTGATAGCAAGCTAGTAAATTACAATGACCATAACACTCCGTATGCATCGAAAAAGATATAGGGAAAGTAATTTATTTTACAACTTGTATAGGACTTGGAACATAGGTCGATTAAAGAAAACGGGTTTGGCATAGGTTGATTAAAGAAAACGAGAGCTCTAATAATAATATATTTTTATTGGGTTTATAATAATATACATTTTATTTATTTTTACATAACTAAAATTTTATATTACGAGATATAATCTTATGTAATAAATCTTTAAGCTGCGCCAAAACGCCTACATTAGGGCAAGATATACCAAAAAATGAAAGATCCATTTTACCGATGCGAATTAAACTCATGGTAAATTCATTATATTCAAAAAACATGTCGTTTTGAATAAAATAAAGGCGGCCGTCGGTGTAACGAAATACACTGTCTATCTTTGCGGGAATCCCGTTAAATAATTCTGACGTTATATGATAATTGTCTGGTCTAAACATGCACTCATTTATGCCCCATACTAGAATATCATTAAAAAATAAATAGGTTTTTCCCTTGTTTGTGTTCACGACAGCTTGAACTCTGGTTTTTACATTTGTGGCAGCGAGACTATCTATTGATTCCGTTTTTATTAACGCGAACGTACCATATTCTACGAAGTAAATCAGATCATCGGCAAACAATACAATGTCACCATTAGGACGTTCATATATAGCAGTTATTTTCTTAAAATTTTTTGGCAAAAATTTAAAATAATCTGTTAATAGAAACGGGGTATTAGAAATTTGTTTTGTCTCTAAATTCAACATCCAAACAAATCTCTCATAAAAAATAAATAATTTGTTTTTAACGATTAAATAAGCTTTATTTGTTTTCGAGTCCAAGTCACATAGAGTCGGAAACTGTGCAGCATCGGGTACCGAGGGCGCGTCAGGGGTCGGGTGTACGCTGGGGATTGTTGTTGCAGCTTTTGTCTGTATAGTTGTGGTTCTTGTCTGTGGGGTGGTTGTAACTTTTATTGGCATAGTTGTGATTTTTATCTGTGGAGTGGTTGTAACTTTTGTAGGTATTGTCGTGGTTTTTGTCTGTGGGGTTGTATTCGGTGACGTGGGTATTTTTGCTGTGGCCAAAGATTTTTTGCCATAAAGGTACTCGATACCATAAATATCGTCCTGAGTTATTTTCACATTTTCCGCTTTGTAATACGGGTACATGATCGCGCTCTCGTCAGCTGTGTGGGCTAAACCTAGAGTATGCCCAATCTCATGTATTAAAACGCTTAGTAAATTTGTCCCACCATTTTTGGAGGAAAGACTCCATGGCTCTTTTGAATGCATGTGAATCTCTACATTGAAACTTCCATCTGGAAAAAATGCGTGCGCTAAAGTAGGTTTATCTAATTTGTAGGGACACCACGTGAGGTCATTTTTCATTTTATGCCGTTGGTCGGCAAACGAAATTGTAATATTATGAATGTTTCTATCATATTTAAAGCGGAAATTAGAAACATCCTCCCATGCTTGAAAAGCTCTTTCAGCAACTGCTCTATATGGATATACCGAATAATTTGGGGGGTAGATAGACCAGGATAGCTTTAAATCTTTCCATAAGTGGTTAGAGCCTCTTCCCCAATCTGCAATATCTTTGACGCCACAGCGTGGTCTTTGCATTAGAGCAATAGTTTCGTTATTTAAGGTTCCATCTTCAGGAAGACCATAAGTTTCTTGAAATGCCCGTAACCCATCTGATATCGACACTAAGGCGTTATCTGTAGCATTTTCTTCCAAGTAACCATAGTCTGTTAAATATTGGCGGGCAGCTGTTTCGTCTGTTGCCTGTACAGTTGTAGAAGTAACAGTGAGAAATAAAATGAGGTAAATTAACACACCCATCCTGCTCGAGGGGTAGATATATACTGAAATCATAAATAAGGGGTAGTGTATTTATTTTAAAAATTCGATTACACCAAGTTTTTCCAGTTCTAGTAATATAGACCATATTTTATCATCGTTTTTATGATTAAAATTGTCGCTCTCTAACTGTTTAAACATTTCCACTAGCTTGTTAACGTCATTATCGTAATCAAGTTCTAAATCATTCAAAGTAGGAGGAATAGTACTGTTCAATTTAAGGTTTTTCTTTATCATGCTCCCTCTGCTTTTCTTTAAATAAGTCCTTTTTGGTGGAAAAAGCTTAGAAATAATGTTTGTATACTTCCAGCTTCTGCTAGAATTTATGTGATTTTTACTATTAAACCCCTTCGGTGTGCGCTTGATAAAAGAAGGATTTCTTTATATTTATCCAGCTCTGTATTGGAATAGCCCATAGGGCGTTCTTTTGTCAATAAATTCAGAAGTCCTACAGTTAAAGTATATTTCTCATTATCAATCACTAGGGTGTTATTTTCAAATTCTACGGGCTTATTCCCAATAAAGCAACCATTTTCAACCATTTTAAAACCAAAATCTAGGCCGTTCGGTAAAGACAAAAGCGCTAATTTAATTTTTCGGTTCGCCATCTTATCTCGCAGAACTCTGACATTCGAATGACGTACTCATCAACGGAACGGGTGTTTAAAACACCACCTAAAACACAACACTAACATAACAATATCTTAACTGAAACAAAACAGTGTCTTAACGGAAACAAAACAAACATATAACGCTTATATATCAATCACAACGTCAACACTGAAAAAACAAAACAGGTCTTATATACCTATAATATTGTTTCAGATCATCTGAACACAAACAAAAACACTAATATAACACTGATACGTCAATCATAATGATGACGCTGTATACCCATAAACAGGGTGTAGTTCTGAGAAGCCCTAATATATTTTCTAGTAAAACACTGTTTCTTTTAGGTAAAAAATGATACGTATGTAATAATATTAATACGATTGTAAATACGCATAATCTTTATTAAATACATCTAGATACACTTCTATGAATAATGTTCCTAATCGTTTTAAGTTTATCTGGAGCTTTTGAAAAATAAAAGTGTGTTGATTTTGTTTCTAGGAATCGATTGAAAATATTTAACATTTCTATTGAATCCAGGTCCGCACCCAATTTATATTCTTTATATTGGAACTTGCTAACGTCGATAGAAGGCATCATATGTTTCATCACTTTAAGGGTAGGATCATAAGGTTTTTCTTTAAACACGTTCCAAAAATGAATGTTGCTTCCCATTTCATCATACAAGAGTTGTCCACATTTCGGTTCAACATTGATATTATATTTTTTAGCAAGCTCCCAAACTATTAAGGTAGCCGGTAGACAGGATGCGTAATATTTGTTCTGTATAAATACTCTTTCAACATTGTCGAGAATAATGTTTAATGTTTCTACCATGTTTAACACCACGCTGTCGACTATGCAATGAATCCATTATCCTAGCTGTAGCCTTTTAACGGACTCGTTGGGTGCAGCAAAACCTTTAGCAGTAAATAATAATAATAATAATAATAATAATATAATAATATAGTAGTTTGGGAGGGTTGTGACGTGGAGGGAATAAAATTTTTAGAGTCTGTTTTTGGTAAACATTTTTACGGCGATTAAACTTATCGCAGGTTTCACTTTCAGCCAGTAAAATATTAATGTTTTCAGCAAGTAATATATTTTAAAAATAATAACGCGTAAAACTGCTTGTTGTATGTACATCTACTGCATACTAAACCTTGAATATTAATTCTGAACGCACCTTATTTTTTCGAAGGCATGCTACTTTTCTGAACGCACCCCAACCGGGGTTATAAATAGGGGTGCATTATAAGCAGAACGCAGGAGCTTCAGAGCCCATTCTATCTTTGTACGTTAGAGAGAGCATACGTATTTTGAGCCATATTTATTTTGTTACAGAGTAAAAAAAAAAAAAAAATGCCGATCCCAAGTGAGTACGTCGAGTTAATTAGGGCCCAGATGGATACCCCTAACTTAACAACGATTACCTGTGGTAAGATATTGCGGGACTGTACTCGCGCTCTTTGGAACTTGAATAAAGTTTTGAAACGCGCTGAGTCTGTGGCTGAAAAGTCTCATATAATAGCGTGTTTAGCCCAAATTAAGGGGTTTCAGTCCTTACTAAAGGACCGTAAAGTGGGTGGGGGTAGTGGGACACGTCGTGCAGAAACAGCTTCTTGTAGAGTAAAGTGGGTAGATTTACATTCTGCATTCCAATCGAGAATCAGGACGGGTGTTATTATTAACAAGCGTCATACTGATGTACGATCATTTTTAGAGGACTGTTTGGCAATTTTTAAGCGGCGAATTCAAAACGCACTAAAAAAAACTGCTGCACTCAAAGTTAACACCGCTCTTTGTGGGGATTTTGAAATTAGTAAAGCAGACGAAATTTTAAAGGATACAAAGTACATTACTACTCCGAATGCCCCTATTTTAGGTAACACAAACTTAAATGAGTGGTTTACCGATCATGTTAAGAACCCTATTTTAGTTGAATTAGACACGTTCCAGGAAAGAAATTCTGGGTGGGCACTACGCAAAATTACACATTTAATGGTATCTATTAATCATTATAATCCTCTTCGGGCTGGAACTTACATCGAACTTCCAAAACAAATAGCTAAAAGAAATGCATGCATCAATGTAAAAAACAGTGATGAAATGTGCTTTGCGTGGTCCATCGTTTCCGCTTTATATCCCGCGTTCAAGAATTCTGAACGAACTTCTTCATACCCAACGCCTCAGTTGGTTCTAAACTTGGAAGGTATTAAGTTTCCCATGACAATTAATCAAATTTCAAAGTTTGAAAAGCAAAACCTAATATCCGTTAACGTATATCGACTGCAAAAAATTGGAAAAAATTATCTGGTTGTGCCATATTATATACCTGAAAATAAGCATCCTACCCATATAAACTTACTACTTTTACAAGACGGCTACTTTTCCTCAGATGATGATATTGATTTAAGCCCTATAAAATACCATTTTGTTTGGATTAAAGACCTTTCACGCTTACTATCAAGGCAATTGAGTCTTGATAAGCATCGAAAATTTTTTTGTGATCGCTGCCTTCATTATTTCCGCACGCAGATAACACTAGATAAGCACACGTCCGAATGCTCTAAACACAAGACTTTAGCAATACCTCGGATGCCTGTAGAAGGCAATAATATTTTGGAATTTAATAATTTTAAACATAAGGAAAAAGCCCCGTTTGTTATATACGCAGACTCGGAAAGCTTGCTAATACCTGTAGTCGATGATATAGAAAAAAACACTCAAAAGGAACAAGAGCATGTCCCTTATAGCGTCGGTTATTATGTAAAATGTAATTATGACGATTCTCTATCATTTTATAAAAGTTACACAGGCCAAGACTGTATGCAGTGGTTTATGCGCGAGCTTCAACAATTTGCTGAAGACGTCGAGACGGTCTTTTTATGTGATTTGCCCATGGAACCGCTTACGCCTGCCCAACAACAAAGTTTTTTGGCCGCTACTCACTGCCATATATGTGAGAAGCCATTTACGGAAGACGATAAGCGTGTTAGAGATCACTCACACTTTACCGGAAAGTATCGAAACGCTGCACATGAGCACTGCAATCTACAGTACCAGGATTCGCACACAATACCTGTCCTATTCCATAACTTGAGTTGCTATGATGGGCACATGATAATACGGGCGCTATCTGAAATAGAGGGGAAGATTGATATATTACCTGTAAATAAAGAAAATTATATCTCATTTACGAAGCATATAATGGATAGTACTGTTCATTTTCGATTTATAGATAGTTTTCGCTTTCTTGCTAGCGGTCTGGATAAGCTTGCATCATACTTATGTGAATATCCTAACCTAAAAGCAGAGTTTGAACACCTGGGGGAAGAACTGAACTTACTTACCCGAAAGGGTGTTTTCCCTTATGATTATATGAACGCTTGGGAAAGATTGAATGAGACTGAACTCCCTCCTAAAGAGGCGTTTTATAACAGCTTAGAAGATGTAGCTATAAGTGACGCGCAATATTTAAATGCGCAGAAAGTTTGGCAAACTTTTAATTGCCGTACCATGCAAGATTACTCAGACTTATATCTTAAAACGGATGTAATGCTTTTAACGGATGTATTTGAAGCATTTAGGGGTATATCGCATAGGACATATGGTCTTGATCCTGCATGGTCGTATACCCTACCTGGTTATGCGTGGCAATGTTTATCCCTCTTAATTCATCGAGAAGATATGATAAAACTTGAGCTGCTTACTGATTTAGAGATGCTAACATTCATAGAAAAGGGAGTTCGCGGGGGGCTAAGTCAGTGTTCGAAGAGGTATGCAGAAGCCAACAACAAGTACATGCCAAATTATGACCCAACTAAAGAAGACTCCTATCTCATGTACTTTGATGTCAATAATCAATACGGCTGGGCAATGTCGCAATATCTACCTTATGGCGGCTTTAGATGGCTTTCAGAAAACGAGATATCTCACTTAAACATTAGTGAAATTTCAGATAAATCTGCCGAAGGGTTTATTTTGGAAGTGGACCTGGAAATACCTGAAAATTTGCATGATAAGTTTTCTGATTTTCCATTATGCCCTGACCATGAAAAACCACCTGGGGCAAAGAATGAGAAACTTTTGGCTACGCTACACAATAAAACAGAATACGTAATACACTATAGAAACTTAAAGCAAGCTCTAACTTTGGGTGCAAAATTGGGCAAAATACACCGAATATTAGCATTTAAACAATCTCCATGGCTAAAATCATATATCGACCTCAACACGGGGCTGCGCCAAAATGCCAAGAATGAGTTTGAAAAGAATTTTTTTAAACTTATGAACAATGCCGTATTTGGAAAGACAATGGAGAATATCCGGAACCACTCTAACGTCAAACTTATAACGAAATGGGATGGCCGCTATGGCGCAGAAGCCTTAATATCCCGGCCAGAATTTAAAAGCAGCACAATTGTTTCCGAAAATTTAGTAATTGTCGAGCTTGCAAAAACACAAATTTATTTTAATAAGCCGATTTATGTCGGCATGTGTATTCTTGATTTGGCAAAGACTACGATTTATGGCTTTCACTACGAGTACATGGTTCCACGTTTTGACACCTGTAGTGTATTGTATACAGACACAGATAGTCTTATTTACGAAATTAAAAACCACGATGTGTATCAGATAATGAAACGAGACTGTAACGATTATTTTGATACCTCAGATTATGCCCGTGATAACGTTTATACGATTCCACAAGTGAACAAAAAGGTGCTGGGAATGATGAAAGATGAGAACAATGGCCGCATTATGACCCATTTTGTTGGTCTTAGGTCTAAAATGTATGCTATTAAACTGCTTTATACTCCAGACGAGATTGAGCAAGAACGGGTAAAACTAGAGAATTTAAACAAAGAGCGGGCGGAAATTGATAAGGTTTTATCTAACTTGGGTGTTACCAAAAAGATAAAGGGTATTAAAAGGTCTGTTATTAAAAATAAAATCACATTTGAAGATTACGTCACCTGCCTTGAAACTTGGTTGGAAAAGCCTATTTCACAGCGTCTAATTAGGTCCCAAAAACATGAGCTACATACTATAAAACAAACTAAAATCGGTCTCAGCCCTTATGATGATAAGCGGCAAATATCGAAATCTTCACCCAGCACATTACCATGGGGGCATTGCTCACTTATGCATGTGGATGACTAAGTTCAACAGGGTCTGTTCAACAGGTCAACAGACCAACAGGGTCTGTTCAACAGGTCAACAGGCCAACAGAGCAGTTCAACAGGGTCTGTTGATCAGGGTCTGTTCAGTTCAACAGGGTCTGTTCAATAGGGTCTGTTCAGCTGTTCATTATTAGTATTATAATTATTCATATTATTATAACATTAGCACTCATATTACTATTAGCATTAAAATTATTTTCATTGCTAGAATAATCTACTAACGCACACATATTATATCCTAACCTGTATAGCTTTCAAAAGAGCCCATATTGGTTGTACAGTAAAAAGAAGGCCAAAATACTAACGCACACATATTATATCCTAACCTGTATAACTTTCAAAAGAGCCCATATTGGTTGTACAGTAAAAAGAAGGCCAAAATACTAACGCACACATATTATATCCTAACCTGTATAACTTTAAAAAGAGCCCATATTGGTTATGCAGTAAAAGAAGGCCAAAATTCCCCCTGTATAACTTTAAAAAGAGCCCATGTTGGTTATACAGTAAAAGAAGGCAAAAATTCCCCCTGTATAACTTAAAAAGAGCCGTATATTATGTTATATATATAGAACTGTTTTCTGATTTCAAATCATTTGTGGTATAATTTGGTTTTGCTTTGAAAATTCGTTTTTCCATAAAAATCGAATGGGGACAATATGGGCCACGTTCACGTCGTGTCCCTGTTTAAACTGAGTGCCCTCTGGTAAGTGTAGTGTTGTTCAGGTATTTTTGCTCTTGCCCTCGTTTCAAGTTGTATGTATAAGTTAAGGATAATATTCTATCTATAAGCGAATATTGCACATTACTCCTACTCTGTTCAAATACCCATACCCGCCAATGTCTTTTTCCATTCATTTTTTTTTTGTTAGTTTTTAAGTTTGTATATAGATATGCCTTCTTGTGCGGTAATGTTCCTAATATAAATGTTTCTAGTCCTAGTTTTTTAATTGTATGTAGATATGTCTATTCTTACACGGTAAATGTTTCTAATCCTTAGTTTTAACTGTAAATATTTTTCACTAAATTTTGAACTTATAATATATTGTACCTATATACAAGATTGGCGATAAGTGCCAAATTTTTGTTTCGTTCAGGTATTATTTTTGATGCAAGATACTTGTCTTATTTAAATATTTTTGCTAACTAGTGCTGTAATGGTGTATTTGACTTGAAAACTGCATATATTTCTGAAATAAAACGTTGCTAAATGATTACAGATGTCTTTTTATTTACGCCGATTTTTTAATCCTTTAATGTAATATACCAGGGTGATAGTAAGTGATATTTTTATGTTATAAATAAAAAAGTTTTAAAATTGATTGATTTTCATTTAATTATGCAATCCTGAAGCTGTTGGAAGGTTTAAGATTTGTTAATAAATTGACGTTGATAAGAATATATCCCTATAACAGCACTTAGGGTTCTTTGTTTTACCTAGTTACTGTTGCGGACGGCTATTGCAAGATGGCCTAAGCGTATTTTCTTAAATTTTCAGTATTGGAACGGCGGTGTTGCCGTTTCGACAATTTTTATGTTGAATAAGGGGAAATATTGGTTTGGCAACGCCATTAGTACTGGTTTGTCGATAAAATGGTGAGTGCATTATAAAAGCTAGGTTTACCACCATTTTGTCATCATCGTCACACTTAGGTTTGTTAATAAATTGGTGAAGGCAATATTTGCTGATAGGGGCTTCTGGTTGCATAAGTTCAGGTAGTACCCAGATAGCGGGAGTGTGCGTGAACGTAATTATAGATGACGCCTGAAAATACTGTTTGCCAAAAGGACATACTAGATCCCGTGTTGTCTAATTACATGCCGCGCTGCCTCTAACAATGTTCATTAATGATATGTATTGTATGTATTGTTTGGTGAATACCTATATATTTTTGGTAATAAATTTGTTTGATGTACTTAACTGTTTTGTTTCTTTATCGGGGCTGTTTTCTGTGATAGAGAGGCCAACAGGGTCTGTTCCTGGGGGAACAGGGTCTGTTCCTGGGGGAACAGGGTCTGTTCCTGGGGGAACAGGGTCTGTTCCTGGGGGAACAGGGTCTGTTCCTGGGGGAACAGGGTCTGTTCCTGGGGGAACAGGGTCTGTTCATCGGGTCTGTTCCAGGGGGAACAGGTCTGTTCCGGGGGAACAGGGTCTGTTGGACTGGGTTCATAATACGTTTAATCTGATTCCACACGGAACAGTTTATATTACAATACTTTTTTTGTTAAATCTGATGTCTTTGTTTTTAATAATCGGCTAAAAGACTTGACGCTTCGACTAATTACTGATTTTTAGTTTATACTATCCATCTATAAGAGACGTTGCAGCCCTTTCGGGGTAAATGATTGTAAAATAATATTGAAAGCTGATGCTTGTGTTGCATAGCAGATAGGTGAATGCACAAGATTGTTAATATTTTCCTACGCTTATAATATTTATTTTTATGTGAAACACTGGTTGCCTAACTTCAGGTAGTACTCAGATATCAATTAGTTTGTTTTACTAAGTATATGTGTATGGTTTGCCCTAATTTTGTACATTAGAAAACACCACCATAACCCCACTTAAGGACCTTTTGTTCCAGCAATCTAATCAGATGTGCCCCCGTGGTTTCACGTTGTCAAACATTGTTTAGCAATTTTAAGGTATATGCTCTCGTAGCGTATTTTGCAAGGCTTTGAGGTTCGGCCCCAGAGGATTATGGTTCAATTCCCACCGAGGACAAAAACTTTTTTCTGTTATTATTATATTTTAAAATATTTTAACTGATTTACAACGTCATACCTACCATCGCGGTAAACAAGATATGAAAAGCAGGTGGCGCTACAGGTCTCAAGATTACAGGTACGTACATCTCCCCCCCCCCCCCGTTAGGTGGTACCCCTACAATGATGTTACTATATATAATCGGGGTAACACGTGATCTGGGTTCCGTTGGGACAAAAGTTAGGTTAGAATAAAGGGTTGGGGGGCTAGGTGGCAGCAGTGGAGGGTTCCACACAGGTCAATAGGGCCCTATATTACCGGCATCGAACAGTTATGACGTCACTCGCTAGGTGGCGATAGTAGCTGGGTTCCACTTAGGTTAAGAGAGGATGGCGGCTTCCAGGAAAAGTGCCACGCCCTAAAATGGCGATAAAACTGCAGGTTTTAGGTCCCATGCTATTTCTTATGGAGTTTTGAGTTGGGAGTGGTACTGCTATTCTACTCATGCAATAAAGTGCTTTTTATTTTTTCTCTTGAAAACGAAGCAAGTTACGAATACAATTCAAATAACAATTAATTGGTAAATCTAGGAAAGAACATGAAAATTAGAAAAAAGTCAGTGGCGTACCTACATATTTTTGTCAATAATATTCGTTAAGGTGCTCCCCGGGACGCCACTGACCTTAATAAATTTAACCTAGTTAGGGCTATTTAAGCCCCCTATTTTTATGAATGACGGTACCAAATTTCAATAAAATCGAGAAAAGGATACTTTAATAAAAAGTATAAAAAAAGGTTATTTTTTAAAAAAACTTTAACACTCTCTATATCAAAAACGGGGCAACTCCGGAAACATCTTCACATGAACTTTTTCTCTTAGAATATCATAAACATAAGGAATCACCCGCATAAGTTACGTACTGTACTTCTGAAATACCCTTTATAATAGCTATTCAGTTAATCTTGGCGTTAATTTTTAACTTGCATTATTGATAGACATTTATGTTATCTGCAGGTGTTAGTAACCAAATCTGTGACTCAAATTATGGAACGATCTATGATAGTGATTATCAGTCTAAAGACCCTGAGGCTAGAGCTAGTGATCTAAAAACTGATGATTCTCTGCAACCCGAGTTCTTCGTTCCCTGTTCAGAAATTGAAGCAGATAGTCCCAAAAGCGATGATTATATTAAACCCGATTATTCCTCAGTTTTTAAGCCAGGCACTCAAAAAGCTGATGATTCTCCTAAACTTGATGGTTCCCATAATACTTCAGTATTAGTTGAAGCAGATATTCCAAAAACTGATGACTCATCTACCAATAAGTTTTATGATCAACCTATTGATATGTCTATCGACGATTTTACTAAAGGTCTTGGTGACAAGGGAGATGGTAGTGAGGATAAAGAACGTTGTGATGTTGAATTACCTGACTCTGGATATATCATTAAGGATTTTGACGATATTCCAGTAATGCCCTCTTCTAATGAAGAGGGCCGTTTCCCACCAGAAAACTGAAAGAATCAATTTTCTAAATTTATTTAGAGTTAGTGTTGTTCTTTGTTCTTTTTATACGATGTAATTTTTGCTATTGAAAAATAGAAAATAGTATGTCTTTCTTGTTTCGTAATAGATTATTTTGCACTTATTTTACTGCATAAAAAGTAAATTTATATTTCTTTAAATTTATGTATTATGTCTTAGTAATATATGGAAAACAATGTAAATATTGTGAACCCTTAATAGATTGATGCCCTTGTCGCCCGAGGGGAGTAAATTCGACAGAAAAACATGAGAATATTTGATTTCCGTCAGATTTGCCAACAGCAATTTGTAAGCAAACATTTTGGTAAGATTTGGTATATTTCGATAGTAAAAGTAAAATAATCTATATTTAATAGAACCTTTATTAGATATTTAACAATTTTATCAATGAAATTTATTAGATTGACGTCAAAATGAAGGTAATTATGTATTCACGTTTCAACGAAACGCATCATGCACTTTTTATATAACATACATACATTCATGAAATATTTCGAGAAAGCGAATAAAACGACGGGCTGTCAAACTACAGAAGTCGTCTTTTAAGGTTATGTTGTTTTTTTAAAATAAAGTTAATTTAGTAACGCACTTATAGAGCATGCGCACAAGTCTAAATACTCCTGATGTTCTATCTTAGTTGCTGCCATAGACAAGGGAGATGCGCTTATGGTAGGGATAGATAGGCAACTTAACATACTAAATCGGTTCCCTTATATAGCGTCATTCGTGTCTGGTTGAAGAACTAAATGTAGCACTGTGAGAGGGGGGGGGGGGTTGGCTTCACGTATGAAAATTTAAATTTTAGAAATTTGAATTTAAATTTTCGCGCTTCTAACTCTGATGGAAAAGTTAGAAGCGCGAACCTTTTGAATTATAGCGAATATATTTTGGAAGATTAAAAGGAAGTTGTAACAACGTTTCTGATATGGCGACAAGCTTTATTAATATTAGATATTTACATAAATTAATATAATAACAAGGCAAGTTTTACCTAGGATTGTGCTGTAAAGAATTAACATAGGAACAGCGTTCAGCTTTAAATAGGATCCTCTTCTGCCATTCTCAATTTTTTGGTCATATCCAAAATGTGTGTGACAAACTCTATAAGTTTTTTGAATGCCAATCTTGTCTTTGCCAGAGAGTAATTGATTTTGAATAGCATTTACCCAAAGTTTATGCGTCTAAAAATACACGGACATTATACTAAGATCGTAAACTGTCATAACTCTAAGAAAATCAGTATATAAGTAATGTTTATGATTATTCAGGATCAAAAGGTGTCTCCTGCATACATTTTTTAGATAGCAACAATATTTTGTATAGAGTATAGGTGCAAGGTGCCTTTTTGACTCTTCACGATACACACTTTTTATTACTTTGCTAAAACAACACAAAACTTATCGCTTTTCGGAAACCTGTACATTTTCACACGTGTACCACTTTGTACTTTACATCCGGGAACGCAACAATAAATCACCATTTTAGCCGAATAAATTTATTAAACTTAAACGTCGCGCCGCTTCGTTTAAAAATTTAATTTTAAAATGTCAATGTCGGTTGGATCCGACGATTATTATGCATCAGGGCATAAGTCATATTTTTATCTTTATTGCACTTTAGCTGGTATGGTTGAATGCAGAGAGAGAAAGATACAGAACGTTCACCAAGCTCATTCTAAATACATGTTTTGTCGCTACCAATTAAACCAAAGAAAAAACAAAATCCCTACAATAGCGCCATCAGCGCCTGGTTGAAGAACTAAACGAACGGGGAACGATCTTCACCATTTAAGTTATCCTAGCCTGGTTGCTGTTTCAATTTATTCAAGGTAGTAGCTATAACATACCGTGCGAGCGAAAATTATTATCATCCAAGTGTGCTTTGCATCTAAAAGCCGCATTACAGTTGGGGAATTTTTATTGCTGCAATAAATAATTGCATGATTTTAATTGCGAGCATGCGCAAACCGAGTTTAGTAATCAGCTTATTTTTATTGTAGTTGCAAGCGCAAGTCTGGGGAATTATTTGGTAATTTCACTGCCACAGTGCCAATAACCAGAAAAAAGATTACTATTTTTGGTTCTACCATTCAAACCTAGATTTCAATCATTTTTATATTGTGGTTTGTTTTTGTTGTTATTCTCACCATTTATATGAGATTTGTCCAATTTAATTCCTATAAATAACGAATCGTGCATACTCAAAACAACGCGAAAAAGTTAGGTTATCTGCCATTTTATTTTATTTAGTTGGCAGCGTGTACAAAATTAAAAATACAAATGGTCAATATGTGGATCAAGTGATTCTTAAGTGAGTCTGCGACTATTACTTCTATTTCTTTATAGGTTGCTATTCAGCGGGACATAGTTTAAGGGTTGATTGCAGAAAATAGCTTCATAGTTAATTTAAATGGAGGGCAGCAGGAAAGTAGTTACTTTTAAATAATTTTTGGTCCGGTGTTGTATTAATTCATTGTACTGAAAGGGGGCGATGAGGTGGCACAGCAGTGAGCCAGTCTCTCGGTAGTCTGTATAGTTTGTTGGGATTGGAGTGGATGGGTGATCATGTAATGAGAGGGTTCTTGCCTCGTTGAAATTAATCTTAAAATATTTTAGACGATTTATATCAATTTTATGCCACATTACCTAAGCACTACCTAAATAGTAGATAGGTACTTACTACTTAAATTCAAAATTTTAAGTAGGTACTTAAATGTGCATAAAGCATTTATACACAATTTAAGCAGGTATATATACCTAGGAACAAATAAAACTTAATTTAACCTTAATTTCGTTGTTAAACGCTCTTATTATCATTTCATTATTTTACTTGCACTTGAAAAATGAAAAATTAAATTAAATTTAAATTGTTCTGCATTTAAATTCTGCTAAAATTTAGAGCTGGGATTCAAATTATAAGTAGTGTTTCTTTTTAAAAATTAATCGTGGTCCCGCTTTGCGAGAAATATTTGTTATTGTTTCGACATCAAGGAATTGAAATGCCTCTTCATCAATGCCTTTTTCTAAAAATGCACCAAATAAAAATCCGCCATTTATACCTAAACAAGGGCAAGGTCAAACAAAATTAAAGTTCAACTTACATAATATTTTATAACGCTTCTACTACATACATACCTTTGAATCGTTCTAACACCTCGTCTGAAACGGGAAATATTCCATTTATATAATTCCCAAGCTTGTTTTGCTTAAGCAAGAAAATTAAAGGTTATGGCCGGCAACAGGCAAGACAAGACATAAATTAGTAGGATATAGTCAGACAAGAAACTCAATGAAGTTCGAGCTATTAGCCTATTATCAAGGGACTATGTTGGATATTACATATTCAGATTAATTTCAAGAATATAATTTAACCTGGAGGGTTGGTCAATAACCAGTGCCCATTCCACCGGTTAAACGAAATATTAAAATTAACCGTACACCTAACCTATAATAGGGGACATGCCGTAAAAATTCGGCAATTTACGGGGGTCGTTGGCAACACTGGCAGGCCTGGACGCCCTACAAAATAGGTAGTCGCACTTGTCGTAGATTTGGTGAACGGTTGTGTAAAATTAAACCAACTTTTATAATGATAAATTCTTGAATAGCCTTAATATACTGTTTTTCGGACAGTAGTCATCAAGTGTTATATTATATATTTTTTGGCTTATATAAAAATAATATAAAGTACTTCCCAACATATTTCGTTTAGCTTAATGACTGCAATAAAACCCCTTAAACTTGGATTTCGCTTTCGCAGAGACGTATTAATCCACATTTATTTTTAATGCCAGTATATAATAACAATAGAGGGGTACATTACCTACTTGATTTGTTATCAAAATTAATAAACTGTCTAATTAAGGTTTTCTAGAAACAACTTAATTATTAGGATATTTCTCAAAACTTTTTAGTTACAGGTACCTGCTTATATAGCTTATATAAATAGTAAACATAATATTCGACATGGATTAGTACCTATTCCATCTATTTTACTTTGAAACAGTGTGCAACAACTTAATATTAAAAGTATGCGGAGACCTTGGGAAATTTCAGCTAATGAGATATCTATAAAAAAAATTTAGACCCGAAAAACGTTCAATAGTTTTTCTGGATGAAACGTGGTTTGACACTCATGAGACTGTCAAAAAGGGATAGGTTGATTTAACTGAAAAATGCCAAAATAAAGCCCCTTCAAATAAAGGAAAACGAATAACAATAAACGTTTTATAATTACAATTAAACCTTCTGTGTATATATGTAAATATATTTTTTTAAGTAGGTATATTAATTGTTTTTATTTCTTTTACCTAAATGCGTGCGAAAAGTTGCCATTTTCCGCACGCAAACTTTTTACACTTGTTTTGTACTTATAATAAATTAATATACATATAATACAAGTAATGGTAAAAATAAACATAATAAACATTGCTACTATAAGATATTACTATGGCTTTTCATTTAACTACAAAATCCGTTCCTGTGCAAAGCAGTACCCCTTATTAGGTCAAACGAAATATGTTCGTATGAACTTCACCTGGCTTTTAATCGCTATCTTATTCCCAAGTAATTCCAAGTGTTGTATGAAAGCTATACAGTTTTTAATAAACAGGTTGTTTTCGAAACAAATATTGTATATGTAAATAAAACAATGCAGTCTTCCTCCACAGTTTATAAACTGTGGAGGAAGACTGCATTGTCTTATTTACATTACATTGACTCCACTGTAAGTATGGACTACTTTTTCAAATATTGTTAAGTCTTTATTTACAGAGTAGCAAAAGCATTCTATTTGTCGCAATTTTAAGGGATTTTAAATTAAGTACACAGAGTAAATATTTAATAATAAGTATATAGTAGCGTATAATCCTAAATAAAGCCAAGCCAAAATAAAAGTTCATTTCTCCCATTTCCCTCAGTGTAGAGAGACGTATCCTGAGAAGGAAAAGAAGGTGATGAAAATGTATAATAAATTTATTAATTAAAAAAAATTGGGAAAAATATTGTTATTGAAATATTTTTTTTTGTCGACATGAAGGTGTCACAGCGGTTAATAATCTGAAAAAAATTGTAGGTATCTAAAAAGTAACAATAAGAATTAATATGTCTGTTTTAATTCTATTAATATATAATTGCATGCGGTAGTTAAAGTTTAAAAAACTGTATTATTTTACTGTGTTCTCTGGTAATATTTACATACCTACGTTAATTAACAACAAAACTGGATAATTCGTTTCCACCATCAATAGCAACCTCCAGATAATGTTATCAGAATGCAAATAGAAGGCAGTTTTTAAATTAAAAAACAGAGTTACCACCAGCCATCACACATTATTTCAAGTCCAGATTTCAAAATCAGTGCTTCCAACGAGTTCGAAAATATACCGTGCGGGAAAATTTAAAGCTTTAATTATTTTAGAAACGCTGTTTTTTGTAAATCAGTTTATTTTGTTTCGCCTTTGATGAAAATAAAAGTGTAGGTGATTTTTAGGTAGAAAAATTAAAATCAGGATCGGCTTGCAAAGTATAATAGGTGCTGTTATTACATACACATGCAAAGTCTTAAAACATTAAAAATACGAGTATATGGATCGAAATTGCTAGCTTTTTTCTTTATGATAGAGTTTAGTTATCTTGTAAACTCCTTTTATTTTGTTATTCATAAAACTGGATTGATTCGCTGCAGCGGGTTGGATATCTCCACTTAATATTCGAATACTTTACTTTTATTGTCTTACCACAGCTTCACTGGCATATTCACGTTGCGGCCATTGCTAGGGCAGCCTCGTAGAAGCTTGAAATACTTTTCCGAAATAGGAACCTCTATACACCCCAACAACTTTTGATGCTCTATAAAGTCCAAAATCGACCATAGCTGGAGTACTGTTCGCATATTTGGGGCTCTGCTCCTAATCATACCCTGAGATTGCTAGATTTCAGTCAAAGAGCCATTCGCTTGATCGGTGACCATGATCTGACAAACAACCTGGAAAGCCTTGAACATCGAAGGCAGGTTGACGACTTGAGTCTATTTTACAAATATTTTCATGGCAAATGCTCAACTGAGGTTGCCCGCTTTAGTGTCCCTTGGACGACACTGTTTAGGGATTCCTTCATCTGGAGAACGTCATCACTCTGAAACGACCTCCCTGAGGCCTTGTTCCCCAACGAGTATAATCTCCAAAAATTCAAGACCGACGTGAATCATTTCCTGCGCACACGCACCACTCGCAGAGCGCCATAAAGGATTAATTCTGCAGTGCTGTGCCTTATCATATAAAAAGAAGAACTTGCGCGAATTGCGCTATGATTACCTTCTTCTTCTTATCATATTTTCTGTTTTATTCTCTTGTTAATCCCCAAGTAATAAAAATATTTTTATGACTGATTATGACTGATTTTTGCCAATATCTAAAGTTTAACGAATGTTTGTGATAAGAAAAAATGTTTTGTTGATTTCTCAGATTTTATCTGGTTTAAAATGTACGCTTGTTAGTGAGATATACTATACATATTTGTTTACTCCACTTAGTATGTTTTGGATGGTGTATTTAATATATCTATATCTCATAATTAGCCTTATAGATCCTTCTGCAATATTAATGACATTTTCGTATTTTTTTTAATATTCGGTCAATTATTTGGTAAAAAATCACAATTTTTCCTGATTTTAATCTTCTATTATTAGTATTGGCTTTTTTCATATAAACATCACAAGGTCTTAAAATGTCAGCGTACACGTACGGCTTGTACCCACTATAGTTCGCCACATGGTTCTAGAGCTACAACGCCTGAGGCCGGTAAAATGCATATAAAGAGTCGCTATGACGGTGGCAGTGTAGGCGTGCGTAATAATTTTTAAAAAATTAAATTGGCTAAAATACAAAAACAAATACCTACTGATTTATTGGCAAATGCTGCCCTAGCTTGACTATGAATAACTTTACCTTTTATATGTTTATTAATTTTACAAACATCAGCGTTTAAATATGATTAATTAGAAATTAAATGTAATAATTTTAAATTCCGGCAATGCCTGTAAAATTTCTGAAGGTGTCAAGATGTGCATTGTAGCCCCACTAATTCAATATCATATACGAT
The DNA here is from genome assembly GCA_963920685.1 of Polydrusus tereticollis. Taxonomy (NCBI): domain Eukaryota; kingdom Metazoa; phylum Arthropoda; class Insecta; order Coleoptera; family Curculionidae; genus Polydrusus; species Polydrusus tereticollis. The sequence continues at coordinate 78,910,937 of OY987329.1, read as the reverse complement.
AAAAAGAGACAAAACCATTAGTAAGGGACAGAAATCCCCGCTGATTGCTTGATTTCGGCGTGTGTTGCCACATTACACCAAAACATATTTTACAAATTTACCAAAACATATTTTCCTCGCCGCTTTAAAAATATAATAAATTATATTAAGCGATTATAATTTGCAAGGTGGTGGGGAAAAATCTACTGGATATACGTTACAGGGTATACAATGCATACTTACGTCTAATTGTTTTAAGTACATAGTATATTGAAATTACATACAACTTAATATTTTATGGAAATTCAAAGAGAGAAGTACGGCAACAATATAAAGTTTTTTGCTCGGGTTCCTTTCGTAGCTCACAAGCCGTGTGGCGAACTTTACAAGTACCTATGTAAGTTAGGGATTTTCGTTTAATACGTAATAGGTACGGCTAGAAATAAACCGTATTGATAAATATTAACTATTCATATCTTGTGAACTATGTTTTTTGAGCCTTCGATTCTGCTAGAGCTCAATAACAGTAGTCACGCATTTTATGATCCCTCTGAAAGCCATGTTCAAGAACGCACTGAAAGAAGGTAAGTTATTAATGTGAAATATTTATCAGTTTTAAAATCGTTCTTTGGTAATTGACATGTTTAAATTATTTCCTTTTAATAAAACAATATCAGGCGAATCTAAAAAATAATAAAATTATACGTTTATCCTTTTAAACATACAAAACAAGTTCTGTTGAAATACAACTGGCTTATAGCTTCCATCGCAATTTTTAACCTTCCGACTTTCTACTTTCATCCCACTGACAGTGCTGCAAAACCATTAAACTTTTAAACCATATAATCAAAACAGTGGCGCAAGCAGAAAAAAAGTTTGGTGGGGGTGGGAAAAAAATAGCGGCGCAAGCGAAAAATTTTTGGGTGCCACGCTCTTTTTGTCATTGATGGTGCTTGGTTTCCAAATAAGAAAAATAAGAAACACAACAGAAAATCACAAAAGCAGCCCAGTTCGTTTTAATTTTTGTGAAATTTTACCTATCTTAGGTAGTGATGAGTTAATATTTCTTGTAAACCGGTAGTTAGACGACCCGAGGTACGCTTGCTCGGGGAGGGGGGGGGGTGCTGCCCCCCCCCCCCCCTCTGGTTGCACCACTGAACCAAAACCATCAGTTATAACATTTTAAATCGTATTATAATTATAATGTCGATATCGATATCGATATCTGAACTTTACTAATTCTACACCAAATACCTGAAATATACAACCGAGTACTGATAGCGTCACAAAACTTAAAAGAGATTGGCAGCGCATTTTCTCCTTGAAATAGCCAACGGCGAAGTGAGTCGAACATGTATTTGTTACAAAAGGCCGATTATGTTGGGTTCAGTGCTTCAAATTATTTGAGTTACGGTTAGTTCTTGGTATTCGTATCCTCGGGGCTAATGTTTATATTTTTTCGCGAGAAGTAGACTGAGAATTTAAATTAGGCGAGACTAAGTTCCACAAACTTACGTACGAAAAACAATTAGTTGTGAAAAAGTGTGGTCGCCCTTTGCCCGATTTAAATATTTAAATTGCGGTTAAAAGTCGTGGCAAAATCTGTAAACGGCAGTTTAATATGGCCACCTATTTAAAAAGTAAGTGAATTAGTGGTTGTTCAGATACAAACGCCTTGTTTGGTTTTCTGTGTATCTTGTTTGGGACTGATCGTGAGGAAAAGTTATGGAGGGAGGCGGGGGTAAGAGATTTAGGACATTTAAGTGACAAAATAAAAAAACACGAACAAAGTACGACTCACATTAACAATACAAACAAGCAACGTCAATATAGAGACTCAAGTGGATTCCGCCTAATGGATAAACATTCAAAAACATAACGAAGAGGTAACAAAAGTAATGGATAAATTTGGAGCAAGTAAAGACCGACGCATTCCACTGCAATTTAAGAAAAATAAATAGATTATAGAGTCAACTTTTTAAAATATATTTATTTATAATAAACCAAAACATTTTTTGCTTTTTAATGTTTCAAAGTTTTTAATATAGAGGTACTCTATATATGTTTCTCCTTATTAAGGCCTTTTCAAGAGTACCTGATTAATACTAAATTTTAAGAAAAACACGGGAATGTCAACACATTGTACTGAAAATAATCATTTCATAAATATAAATAAAATAGAACTACTTCATGCTGAAAACAAAAGCAAAAAATTAGATTTATTAGAACAATAAGAAATCAAAAAATCTTGAAAAATAATACATTTATTACTACTTATGACCAACAAAATTTCCACCATACCCCTATTATTGACAAATGTATTCCATCAACATCCCTGGACTTTCCAAAACTGCAATTAAAAAAAAAACATAATATAATTAGGTCAATAAAAGAAGGTATCCATAGTTTAAGGATCTTTCTTAAAATTTAGTATTAATCAGGTACTCTTGAAAAAGCCCTAATAAGGCTAAACATATGTAGAGTAACTCTCTACTAAAAACCTTGAAACGTTACAAAGCAAAAAGTGTTTTAGTTTATTATTTTAAAAATGTTTCACAAGGAACCAACTGCCGATTCAATCGAATTTATTAAATTTATTTGTTTATAATTTATACTAATTAGCTTAAGCTTAGTCAAAGTTAAAAAAAATCGGTTTTCTATTAATATCTCAAAGATACTTTTGCCGATTTTGGTGAAATCTGACAGTGTTGTTCGTTGTGATAAGACGCTAAGCTGGCACTAATTGCATTAACTATGAGTTCCAGTGGGGTCCCGGGGGGCAGTCTCACGAATAATATTGACAAAAAAAATGTACGCCACTGATTTGCTTAGAAATTTTATATTATTTTCGCGTAAAGCAGCTAGCTAAAAATGCAACTTTTTTGTCTCATGATATTTTTTTGAATCTTACTTCGTTTTCAAGAAAAAAAATAAAGCCACTTCATTGCATGTCGTAAAATTGATAATTGATCGTTTTTAAGACATTTTGATTTATTGCTATGAACATAATATTTTTGACTTTTCGTGATAGTTTGTTATTATTTTTCCTCTGGTCAAAAGGTAGATTGTGCTATTAAACAATGGGAAATAATTATTCTAATTTGGAGATGACACAAATGCATTTCCCCTATGTTCTTGACCCCCGGGACGCCACTGAAACTCATAATTATCATCTAGTTAGTGCTAACGTAGCGTTTTATCATAACGAACAACACTGCTAAATTTCACCAAAATCGGCAAAAGGATCTTTGAAATATTAATAAAAAAAACGATTTTTTTTAAACTTTGACACCCTCTATCTTGGAAACCAGACTTTTTAGAACACATGTTTATATGAACTTTTCTACTTGACTTTGGTTCAGAAATGCGCCTTTGGAATTACGGGCTATTATTCAGTAACACCCTGTATAACACTCGCGGCGATCCCTGGCATGCGGCGGGTCTCTATTTTTTAAGAATTTCCAGTTAAGTGTTGTATATCAAATAAAATAAAATAAAATTTTAAAAAATTAAAACTTTCTGGAACAAAATTTTTCGCCTGCGGTGCTATTTCTTTTTTTATTAATCTGTGCGCGCCCTAATAGAGTTCAGGTTACTAATAGAACCGCCACTGATCCATCGCCCACAACAGAGGATGTTGTTTTTAAGCAAGCCAAATTTTGAATTAATAAATTTAGGTTAGAAACGTGGTTAGTAATTTTATAAAGTATGTTCTTAGAAGGAAGTCAACTATGTACTATTACCTATTTGGTGTCATGCCATAAAATCAAATTCTTGAACTCGCTAAATAAAGTTGCACAATATTTTCATCTTTTTTGCATTAGAGTTGTACAATGCAAAACATTTTTAATCATTGTGATTAAATTGCTATCATTTCCTTTAAAACCCAAACAAAATAAAGTGTCCGGCTATTGACCCAGGATCCCGATAAATACTTATCCTTAAAGTAGGTACCTGTCTCATATATTTTGATAAAAGTAAACTTTAGTTTTATCATACACTGCTGAAAAGAAATATGATTTACTTTTTAAATTATATATATACGGGTGTTACAAATTCGACATACGAGCATTGGAATCTCGGAAACCATAGGAGTTAGAGAAACGGTTAAATGGGGGCAAAGTTGTGCAATTCGGTGCTGATTAAAATGCCGCTTTAAAAATTTTAAAATTCGGGGTACTTGCCAGGACCAGACTGACAATTGTAAAATATGAATTAAAAAAAAAAATAAGCAAACTCAATTCATTATTATGAGAAAGTAATCCTGCCATTACATTTTGAGGGTTTAAAAATCGGTAAAAAAATCCAGGTCCGTTTTGAAAAAATAAAGTTGATGTTGGTCGCTTGGAGAAGAAACGTCGTATCTTTAGATTAATAACGCCATAATGTAGAGGAGAAGAAGTTGCAATGACCAAGTGTCATTTATTTTTAAATAGCTATTCAAATGAGCTCAGGAAAAAATAAAAACGATATTGCAAAATTTCGGGTTTTTTCAAATAATATCGGAAGTATTTGGAATTTTAAAACTTTTAAAGCGACATTTTAATCAGCACCGAATTGCACAACTTTGCCCCCATTTAACCGTTTCTCTAACTCCTATGGTTTCCGAGATTCCAATGATCGTACGTCGAATTTGTAACACCCTGTATATTAGTCGTTGCTGGTACAGAAATTCGCTAAAACCATTAAATGTTGTTTAAAATCACCATCATCTTAAAAACATTTAATTGGAAAAACAAGCGCTACACAACCCACTTACTTTACGGTGAAGATATTTTAAATGTTCCCTTATGTAACTAACCTGAAGCTGATAAGCTGGCGTACTAAGTCACAAAAAGTCTGAACTTCCAGGGCGTGCGTAGAAGAACGAGGAAGCGCTTTCGGCAGGCCCGCCGTAAGCAAAGCGAAGCATTCCTTAACGCCTTCAAACGATTCGTATCACGGCGTGGGATATGTAGCGACTCATTTAGTGGTAATGCCACCAACTTTGTTGGGTCCACTAATGAGTTGATTAGATTATGTCAAATAGTTCTGTCACCGATCAGCCTATTTTTCAGAACAGAAAATCAGTTTGCATTTTATCCCCGCCACTCGGCAACACCAAGAATAATGGGCGGGACTCCCAGACAAACAAAAACAAAATCAAATCACTACTGCAGCTTAACAGGAAAAACATAAAAACAATAACAGGTCTCCTCACGGGACACTGTCAAATGAAAAAACACCGTAACAATATGGGACTAGAAGCAGAACCTTTTTGTAAAGCCTACGAAGAAGAGGAGGAAACCCCTCACCACATACTATGTCATTGTCTGGCAGTAAGTGGTAAAATATTACGGCACTTCGAGGAAGCCTATCCGGAACCCGAAGAAATAGCCAACATTACCCTTAAATTCATTAGGGACAGTCGTTTGTTGGGGTAGATATCAAAGGAGCACAATAAGCCATGAGCTTCAGTGCAGTGGGGGAAGAACCACAATCCACTGAGATAGATAGATAGATAGATCCCCGCCAGTTCCCCCACCTTCGTGGTATTTGGGAAGGGGCTCTCCAATCTTTTAAATATCATTTGAAATGTATCTTAGGGGATAATCGTTTAAACTTTGAAAGTTTTTATACCTTGCTCACTCAAATAGAGGCAATCCTAAACTCCCGGCCGATTTTGCCCCTCGGACCTTGAAGTACTCACTCCAGGCTACTTCTTATTTGAAGAAAGTTTGTAGCTGTGTCGCAGTCAAGCGTGATGAGCATTCCCACGAACCGATTAAATAGTTATAAGAAATTACAGCAAATGAAACAACGATAACGATGCGACTATCTAAACTCTCCTAGTTTTAGAATACTTTCGGTCTAAAAACATCCGGCAGAAACTTAGCTACCCTCTCAGCAAATCGCTAGGAAATATTCATTTATTTAGTCAGAGAAAAAGGTATAATATCCAATAGGGAATCTCTAAATAAACTTAAGAGCGTTTGTGATAACGCGACATAAAGTAAAAATATGCGAGATATTTTTTTTGATATGTTGCCGACTAACCGCTCGGTTACTACTTTATCTCAACATTTGTGATATTTTCTTATCCATTGTCATATTAAACATACAGCGAAAATTGAAGGTGTTATTCCCTGCACTATTCTAAGAATATTTTGTCCTTTGATGATTTTTGAAAAGCCGCTTTGTTTCGAAGATACAGGGCTAGAGAAATTTTCATCAATAACATCATCCAGCAATTATCCGATTTTTTAAATCTTCCACATTCTCCACTGGAGTAGTATAAACTAATGACTTTAGATGGACCCATAGAAAATAATCCAGGGGGTTTAAGTCCGGGGATCGAACAGGCCATAAGTGAGGTCCGCCTCGACCAATCAAGCGATCTCCGTATGTTACTGTTAAAAACTCACGAGCAACTACACTAAAATGCGCTGGTGCACCATCGTGCATAAACCACATTGCGTTTCTTGTTGCCAATGGTACATTCTATAGATACTAAGGTAGCGTTTGTTCCAAGAAGTTGCGATATACCTTGGCCGGAAGTCTTCTTGGTAGAAATACCGGTACGATTAGCTAGTCACCCACAATTCCAACTCAAACGTATAACGAGAACAGCAGGTAGAAGTGCCTGAACACGTTGTATGCCATACTTTATTCTCGAATACATTGATAGTTTGAATAATATCAAAATTGGTTTTGTCGAAAATTTGTCTGGCCCTGTATCCTCGAAACAAAGCAGCTTTTCAAAAATTATTAAAGGAGAAAATATTGAGAATAGTCCCCTTCAATTTTTCCCGTATGTTTAATAAACACCCTGTATAATAAGAAACTACCTACCTGTAAAGGTAATAAATACATAACCATTATAAAAAGGGGATCGAGTTCCTAGGTGCAAAATATAAAACTCCTTTGAGATTATTTGTGTTTATAATTTGACAAATTAAATTCCACGCCGACATTAAAAAGTGGTATAATGACAATACGTTACAATTTTAAATTCGTTATTACCATTACAGCGATTATTCACTATCTGACGATGAACACATTTAATTACTGTCACTACTGCTGTCATCTGCAGGATTTATAGTAATAGGTTCTACCATGACTTCAACGCGTACATCTAAGTTCCACATATTTTTTTTTCTACGCCCTCGACATGTAATATATTATGCCAATCTGCTGCTTGTATATTTGCTATTGCCGTTTTTAACAGTTCTTTAACATTTTTTAATTTAAAAGTTTTATTTTCACGCGCCACTTCGCCTTTTATCGGTGCCCATATAAGCTCAATTGGATTTAGTTCACAATGGTAAGGCGGTAAACTTAATATTGTAACACCTCGTTCACGAGCCATTTCATCCACTACATATTTCGTATATTTTTTTTTGTGAAGTCTTGCAAGATCGAGCAACTGTACTTTTAGCATTTTTTCGCCAAATGCAATATTTTTTTCTTCGAGCCAGTCAACAATCTTTCAACTGACCCGACGGCTGTGGTATGGTGCATTATCCATCACAATTACCGACCCACGTTCAATACGCGGTAAGGTGGATTTAAACCAATCTTCAAACACTCCCGAGTTTATATCCTCATGATAATCACCGGTTTTACGAGATTCAAATACGTTTAACCCACCTTCAAGAAAACCAGAATCACTCCCCCGATGTGGGTTATAATTAACCGACGACCTTTTCTTGAAGGAGCTTTCAATTCAGTGGACAGTCCATTGATAAAGGCGTTACGTGCATCATTAATGTTGAGATCTGGCTAACATTGTTTGCTGATTAATAAAAATCTTTTTCCGTCCTCTTGTTTCCTTCTGATCTTACACTTTAGTATTCCTATTGTCCCTGATAGTTCTATAAACAGTACGGCAATATGTCTAAGTCAATGTGGCACAATGGCACAAAGTTCTGCTGCATCAGTGAATGATATTCCACGCTCCCCAGGTTTTAAATCGTATTTTAACTTGTTGATTACTATCACTTGAAGAACTCGCCTGCATTATAATATTTGCTGTTTTGAATAACCACCCAAATAAGACCAAAATAATAAAACTGAATTGCTAATATCCTCTTGATTGAAACTTGTCTACGATACTGAACGTTGGTAAGAGGCGATAAGAAAGCGTGCGAGCGTCTTTAGACATGGGTTCTTCCTACCTGAGTTGCCAAATTAAGTAAAACAGGTACCGTAGGGTGAAAAAGGCCCTTAATGACATTCCGATTTTGGTACATTTTATGAAAATTTAAATTAAATATTTTAAAACGTGGCAACATGTAACGACCCATTCTTATACTTATCTTCCCAAGCGGTTTTGAATGCTTTTATTTCAGTTAAAAGTGTGTGAATCGATGCTAATTATTTTCTCCGCACACCGTTAATGATGATAAGAACAGTTTTACCAATTATTTTGGGATCGTAGTATAGTGTATTTTATAACCTAATAAGTATTATTAAATTAAAACTTCGTTGACATATTGTACAGAGCTATACCTACTTATTGTAAATGAGAATTAAGGAACGTAAAACCATTTTTTTTCTATTTTGTCCCAAGACCTTGTACTATCTTGAAACCTAAGAATTGAATTTATTTAGAAATACTTATAGGGGTAAGATGGCACCCCTAGTAGGTAGGTTGCAATTACAAATTTTTGTCACAATTATTAGGCAAAACAAATAATTATTTGGAAAAATAAAGTCGCAAAAAAAAGGTTGTAAAATAAAACTGCACCGACAGATTAAAAATACGCTTTTGCTGAATCCAGCTGATCGTAAAAAAAAATAATTTTTAACGTGATAATTTTCATTAGGTACTACTTTTTGTAATTGCAGTATATTTACAATTTTATCTTATAAAATCTGATGTTAATCCCATACATGTAGGTCTACTTAATTGTGATGATACACATTAAAACATAGATCGTGTAGTTTCAGTGGTGTTTGTGATTAAAAGTGTAGTAGGATTTGTCGCAAATTTGTGGGTTAACGACCTCCATTTTCTTTGTGGGAATTAAGGATAAAAGTAAATAAAATGCTTATTGAAAATAGTTTTACTTTACAACTGAGAAAGTTCGGCTGCATTGTATCTTATAAAATCAGTGAGGTAAATTTATAAAAGAATTGATTTACTTACCTTTTGTTAAAATTCAAAATGCGCAGTTTTTAAATCTTTGTTTTAAGATAAAATCATGAACCGGTTAAAATTAACTTTTTAAGATCTTAAGTTTCAAATGCCGTTCTAGACCTTAATCACATGTAAGAGTATTGTAAACCGCGGTCCACATGAATTATTTCGCAGAACCTTCTTAAATCACGAATTTCCCCATAAAATTTTAAATCATGTTGCTACTTTTGTTATGTTTCAAATTTGAAATAAAACTCCATGAAATCTTGTATTTAGGTACATATATTTTATAAATAGTCTGTTAACTCTCTCTAACCTTTTATGTTTAGGCATGTAAGACACGAAGTTCTCTGCGAAACATCCGTCAACTGGTAAGGTGACAAAAACATCAAGCCGAAAAGATATTTTATCCACTCTCTTATTTCCGATTGTTCGCTTACATATTCTTTTGTAGTTTGCTGAATCTTTCTTTACGTTGGCTGGGATAGATGAAACCGACACGTAATAGTTTCGCTTTCGGGAAAGCCCTCCTTCTTGAAATTTCAACACCCTGTAGTATTTCAGCTTGTCCGGCAATCTTCTGGCTAATTAGTCTTCTTGATCCTGAAGATGGATCATCACGGCCTCTTGTTTAACGCTGTTGCTTATTGTTTGTTGGTTTAATACTTTCGCACTCGTGATTGTGTTCTTAGAAAAACTTAGAGAACACTCCACTGAGAATGCACAGTTTTGCATTAATACCCTTTTTAATGCGTTGCCAATATTCCTCACCTGTTGACTTTACATTTCGTCCAAAGTAATATTTATAATTTAAAACAACCAAAATTTTTCTTTCCGCGCTCACTAAGCATATCACTTATTTAAACATCCATTATTCACAAACTTTCTTTAAACGAATCCTGAGACAAATGAAATGTAAATAATCAAATTATTTTTAAATCCTCATTTTAATATTATTGCCTAATTCCTTGCTTATTGGGGAGTTCCTGACAATCCTTAGTACTTGTAAAGTTCCGGAAGGTCACGGCGGAATTTGAGTGGGCGCGTAAACAGCACTTTTGTTTGGTTTAAAGATCCTTACACGAGAGACCGTCAAATGATGCTTTTTTTTAATTATCTGTCAGGTTTAAAATTTTTAAAAATCAACATCTACAGTTTGTCCGCGATGTGGTAGACAGGAGGGCAAACGGACCAAAAATTTCATTTTTGTTGTCATTATTTATAAAAATTTTTGCTTGCTGAAAAAATCCGTCGTGTCGATGAAAAAAAAATTGTATACAGGGTATACAATACAGTATACAATGCTACGATATTGATTTTCATTAAGTTTGGATAGCATAAATATTTTTGCTTTAAATTTGCATTTCACTGAAAAGTTTGGTAGGTGTACCTTTGATTTTGTATACCTTTAGGGAACATATCACCTTTGATTAGGTACCTCAGAAATAAATTATTGCAGTGTCAAGCAAAACGTCTTTGTCTGTACCTTCTTTTAAAGATTTTATTAGTTTACAATATTAACAACGGAGCAAGGAATACATAATTATTTATTTCAAATTACTTTGAAATATAAAATAAAATATTTAACAAAATACGATAAACATAAACTTATACATGATATAATTTAAGGCATGATTCATAAAAATAAACAAAAATCAGATAGCATAGCAATAATGATTCAAGCACCGCTTTACCATGAAGGACGCATTTTTCCAGTTGGACTATAAGATAGTCATCACTCCTCTGCACTTCTTCTAGGGTAATTGCTTTTACAGCTTATATAATTTTTTGTTTTAAAATGTTCCCGTCATTTGGCAGTGGATTGGCATAAGTTAACAGTTCTTGGGGGCCATAAAACTGGACCATTTCGCCGATAAATTTTTGTCTAGATTCCAAATGAAGCCATTTCTTTACTTCTCTAGCAAAATGAGCCGGGCATCAATCTTACTGGAAGTACATGTTACTAAGGTAATCTAATGGCAGTTTTTCCAAATGATCAGAAAAAAAAATATTTAACATATTTACATAAGAATTTCTATTAGAAGTATTCTCAAAGAAATAAGGTCTTATTATACCATAGTAGGAACCAGCGCACCTAACATTCAAATTTTTTAAATATTGACGTCGGGTTGGGATTCTGAATATACGATTAACATCACTCCAATAGCGAACATGTTGCGATGCCACAGTTCCATTCATCGACAACGTGGACTCATCCGAGCATCCGAGAACATTATATGTTTATGGAATCCTCTATTACCATCTAAAATCTTACTCCCTTCCCACAAACAAAAATCCAACCTTTTGCCACCATCGTCCTCTTCTAATATGGGGTTTGGAGGGACGTTGGTTTAAAATTTCTTGAATACCACCTGTAGTAGCTTAGCTCGTTTCCTCAAGGACAGTGTGGGATTTTCTCTAACAGACAACAATACGAATAGAGTCGCTGCATGATCTTCGTTGTAGTATACTTTTACTTTTTCCTAAGTCTAATACGGATCCCGTTTCACGAAATTTCTTGACCAGCTTGCAAACCGCCCAGTTGGTTACGGATACATTGGGGAACCTTTCATGAAATTTTTCAATAACGTATCTGTATGATAAATCTCCGTTACCATAACATATATGTAATAATGTATTCTTTGCTCCGTTGTTAACATTGTAAACTAATAAGATCTTTTTAAAAGTTACTGACAATGTCGTTCTGCTTGACACTGTAATAATCTATTTCTGAGGTACCTAATCAAGGGTGATATGTTCCTTAAAGGTAGGTATACAAAATCAGAGGTCCACCTACCAAACTTTTGCCCTCTTGTCCACCACATCGCCGAACATACTGTATATTGTTATATTTAGTAAAAAATATTTTCGTTTTCACTTTATCATTTTTCAAGAATATATACCTGATCAAATGATTTTCTTTTTAAATAAGTTTAATTCGCAACCGAAACTCCATGAATACATCCATCATTACAATTTTAAAGTAGGCTAATCATTTAGTTGTTTAATTGGCCTAAAATTTATTAATTATTATAACAGAACACAATATACCTATCTATTTAAAATTGTGGAAAATATCTATACAATAACGAAAAATAGAAAACCTTGCCTCACTAACAATTATTTATTTATTTAAAAGGTAGCGTGATAAAGTTTCTACAAATGAAGAAAACAATAGAGCAAGTTATACCAACGTTTTTGTATCTACCAATTAAAATCATAGTGTGACGGAGTTAAAAATCGAACCGAAAACTCAAAAACTCACCGTATTTTGTTCTACGTTATTAATAAGAATGGATTTTTATATGCGGTTATGGTCAGCTGCCTCTCAAGAAGCGGCTATGGCAGAACGTGCTGCACAGCAGCAACAAAGGTAATATATATTTTTTTCTACTATATTATGTTTACAATTCGGAGAGAGTAATAAATGAGGATCATGTGGCCATTCCATGAGAGTACCTACCTGACTGAATTACAAAGGTAAAAAGTTTGCCTCGTATTATAATCCTATAGTATTTTTTTAGTATTATTAGAAATAGAAAGTTTTTCGGGATTCATTTCAGCTAAATGTGTATTATCTATCAATGAAGAAGTACAATTGTGCCTAACGAACTTAATGCACTCAACCAAAATATTATAAAAAGTGTCAATTGTACAGTGGAGGTAAGTTCGAAGATGACCGGGATTGGAAAGTCGACCATCTACAGGCTCATACGTTAGGAAAAAAGCGGAACCGTTATTCTGGTTTAAGAACGAAATTCCCACAAATTGACACATTCAGTAAGGAATGGAGGGCTCATAGCTATGACCTAAGTCAGGTGAATATTTTTCTGTGGGAGTTTCTAGAAATTGAACTTATTATGACAGACCTCAAAATATAGAAGTATTGAGACAAAGGATTGAACAAGAAATATTTTTTATGTTTTTTTTTCTTCCCTAGGCACGTCCTGTGCATTAATATTCATGCTTAATACAGATCAAATTGGCGGCGATTAAACCCTCTAAGTATTGTAAAAAAGAATCTACAACTATAAAAAAAATCAAATGTCACCAAAATAATGAGTGGGTAACACCAGACCTTTTAAACATGTTAAAAGAAAAAGAAATTGTCTATAAAAAACATAAAATCGATCCAACAAATAACATACTTAAGAGAGAATTCCTAAGCTTAAAAAACTCTACTAATAATAAAATAAAATCATTAAAAAATCTATATTTTAAAAATAAATGGATTCATGCAGAAAAAAATGCAAAAAAGCAGTGGAATGTAATAAATTCATTCTTAAATAATACTTCTCAAAAAAATAACATAACCCAAATCGAAATAAATGGCATTCTTGTAAATGATACTAAAGAAATAGCAAATAGTTTGAATAAATATTTTACGGAGATAGGTGCGACCTTGGTCAGGGAAGTTCAAAGTGAAGCAAAAAATTTAAATGTAATCCAAAAATTTAATGAAATCAATTGTGACAATAATGTATTTTTTTACCCAGAGGATTGTGGCGAATTGGATAATGTACTATTAGGCCTGAAAAGAAATGCGGCCCCGGGCCATGATAAAATTAGAGTAATTGATTTAATCCATATAAAAGAATATATAATGAAATTGTTGGTTGAGCTTATAAATAAAGTACTCAGCACTGGACTGTTTCCTCCGGAACTTAAAATTTCTAAAGTGTGCCCAATACATAAAGCGGGTTCTAAAGTACAACAAAATAACTATAGACCAATCTCGATAATCAGTGTATTTTCCAAAATAATAGAAACGGTAATTAAAAAACGCATGATATCATTTATCGAAAGATTTATCTCATATGATCTATATCAATATGGATTTCTCAAAAATAGCAGTACCCTGAGTGCAACCGTTGACCTTCTTAACTATATTTCCCCGAACTTGGACGACAGTAAAATCATAATAGCAGTTTTTTGTTGAACTACAAAAGGCTTTTGATGTGGTAAACCATACGATTTTGTTGAATAAGTTGGAGAGAATGGGCTTTAGGGGATGCGCGCTCTCCTTGATTAGGTCTTACTTACTGGATAGGAAGCAGTATGTTTATGTAAATGAACAAGAAAGTGACATATTAACTTATAACTGTGGTGTGCCTCAGGGTTCTGTTTTAGGGCCCTTGCTCTATTCTCTTTATGTTCTTAGTCTGCGGGTATCTGGGTTGAGTGCCCAATACTACACTTTTGCAGACGACACAGTTCTGTTGTATGCAGACCACTGTTGCGACGTGTTGGTCAATCGAGTGAACACCGACTTGACTAAATATAGTCAATGGCTACTACAAAACAACCTTAAAATTAATTTGACAAAAACAAAGTATATAATGTTTAAACAAAAAAACAAAAAAATAACACATGTTAACATATCCTCGAATGAAATAAAAATAGAAAACACAAGCAGTATAAAATATCTGGGACTCATACTGGATGAAAAACTTAACTGGAATGCGCACTATGAACATATAAAAGAAAAAATTATACCCTTTATGGGAGCATTTCACAGATGCAAACATTTTTTAAGCAATGCAGCCAAATATAAAGTCTACAACGCGTATATCCTTTCAATCCTGCGATACCTTATTCCAGTATGGGGCACCTGCAATAAAACTACATTTCAAAAAGTTAAAGTTCTACAAAATAAAATACTTAAAATACTTTTTAATCTTGACTATCGTATACATACAAATGACTTATATAAGTTACTAAAAGTGAACTCGATTGACCAGATTTGTGAATTAGAACAGGCAAAACTAATCTTTAAAATTATAAATAGACTACAAAAATCAAATTACACTATGTATATTCAAATGACATACATACATATCACGTAAGGAACAACAATATCAGACTAAAGAGTGCGAGAACAAATGTTGCCTTGAGAAACCCTATTGATGAATCTTCGAGAACTTTTAATAGCCTGCCGAGGGAACTTAGACAGGAAACCTCTTATAACAAGTTTATTAAGAAAGTGAAACAAAGATTTGATAGATAATTATACCTTTATTGTTGGCCACACAAAGTTTATAAACTCTATATAACAAGCTCCGGTACCAATGCTATAATGCATTGTTTAGGAGTTCAGTTCATTTAGATATTGGTTACTAGCCGCGTCGTTTGGTGCACCGGGCAATGAGCAGCTCGAAATCCGAACTACTCCGGTGGTAAAATCTCATAGTTAAATGCAAAATCGGTAGTTCGATTAAGTATTAGTTTTCCAATGACTTTGCCACGGTATGATAACAAACTTATCGGCCTGTAGCTAAACAGCCACTGTCAGATCTTTACCTTTCTTGGGGATCAATGCCACCTTGGCCCTTTTCCAAGTGTCAGAGAGTCAGCCATTTTCGATAATTGTTTGGGTTTTGTCTGGCTTTATTCTTTATGAAGTCGAAACTGGGCGTCTTTTTGAATTTATGATTTTTATCACAGAGCGAAGTTCCTTAACCGTTCCTGTCTACATATGTCGATGGAAATTCTCTAAACTGCTCACGTAAACTTTCTGCGAGCAGTTCAGCTTTTTTCTGTGGCTTTGTCAGTGTCCTATTTGTGCCAACGTCTCTTAAGTAGGAGGTCGGTTTCCTTCCTCCTCTTGTTAAATTTTTTGTGAACTTGAAGATGGAGTTGTCTTCGATTTGAAGACCCTCCATCTTCCTATTCCACGTCACTGATTGTTTTTCGTCTAATTTCTGTCTTAGTTCTGCGCTGTCAGTCTGTTCGCGTCTGCTTTGATGCGCGGATCGCCATTCCTGTACGCCAACCGCAGTATTTTATTTTTATTTTTGATTTGTTGAGCAAGTTCGCTCTCAATGACGCCCCGTTTCGAAGCCATGGCGGATTAATATTTGAAGTAATTCTTTCAACTTTTTTTTCGATGTCGTTTTGCGAATCCAACTGCCCTGCTCTTTCGTAACTTAACATTTTTCTTTTGAAAATCGGTTGGTTTGCGTTCTCGACATGAAGACCTGGTTTCTATCAGCTATATATCTCCATATTCAACCATTCCGTCTATGGTCAGAGCACAGCTCTGACAGCACAACCGGCTGTGAGAGCTGTCCCGTGTTTCTGATGACAAAGAGGTCCAAGATTTCCGGCAATGAACTTATTTGTTGAACCCACATATATATAACCAAAATATTGCTAATACCGTATTACACAAATGTCCCCAGCATGCGGCGTTTTCCGGAACTTTTGGGCCTGCGCAGTTCGCGTGTACCTACGTCAGGTCCGGCTTTAAAATTATTTAACTTAATGTGTTGGAATAGGTATTGATTTATAAAACAAAAGCAATCATAGTAAATCTTGGTATAATATGAAATATAAGAAGATGTAAGGCATCAATTTTCTCGAAGAAGCAATACACTGCAAAAAATTATGAAAATTTCAGAACTTGCGTATTTTGGGGCGTAAATACAGAAATTGAAATTTCGAATTACAATTTAGTTTCTGGCATAGTTCCGTAAGTAATATTGGTTACTCTTAACACCGTAGCAGGTGCCCTTTGTCGCCTGATCTCCTTCTATCATTTTCCATACAACATACGACTGTGCAAGAAAATTACTTTTTTTTTAAGATTAAAAGTAAGTCAGAACAAAGGTTTTAAGTTTATAGTAGACTTGATAAACATGTGCATTTGTCTTGCCTTGGCACTTTGTAGGAGAGTGTATTATACCTATGTAGGTAATTGAGATTACCTCCGGTAGTGATAGGCATAACTATGGTGATGCAGTCACTGTCAAGAGGACATGGCAATTTAGTTTTTGTTAAATACTCCTGTTTTAAATAAAGATATTTAAAGTACGAAGTGTTATTCTTAACGACTAATACATGGTGTCAGGTGGAAAACACATTGTGAAGACAAAAAGCTAGAATTTTTGCTGACATGGAAAGCTTTTGCAAGGCGCCAGAGCCGCTTGTAATTGATGGTAACATAGCAGACAACTGGAAAAGATTCAGCCAAAGAATCGACTTGTTTCTTACGGCTTCCGACCAAAGCTCGAAGGAAGAGAAGAAAAAGATTGCAATATTCTTGAATTTAATCGGTGATGAAGCACTAGAGCTCTACAATACGTTCACATTTGAAGCTACCGAAGAGAAGACATTAGAGGTAATTAAGTCTAAATTTGAGGCTTACTGCGCACCTAAGAAAAACGTAATTTTTGAACGATTTAAGTTTAACAGTATCTATCAAAAAGAGGGCCAAACTTTTGATAGTTTTGTCACCGAGTTACGCAAGGCGGCATTGTCAACTGAGTATCCAGAGAAAGATGA
The DNA here is from genome assembly GCA_963920685.1 of Polydrusus tereticollis. Taxonomy (NCBI): domain Eukaryota; kingdom Metazoa; phylum Arthropoda; class Insecta; order Coleoptera; family Curculionidae; genus Polydrusus; species Polydrusus tereticollis. The sequence goes on along the minus strand of OY987329.1, from coordinate 78,893,554 downwards.
CATGATAAGGGACCGTATAGTAATGGGCATTCAAGACGTAACAACTCAAGAAAGATTGTTAAGAGAGCCAAATTTGACCCTTAGAAAAGCAGTAGATTTTTGCCGAGCGACAGAAATAAGTAAAACTCAATCGAAAGTGTTACAGAATGAAGCAGCAGTCAATTCAGTAAGATATAGAAAAGATAAGCGCAGAGAGAATGAAAAATCTAGGAAAACGTGTGACTATTGTGGTTATATTCACCCAGAAAGAAGGTGTCCAGCTTTTGGAAAGACCTGTGCAAAATGCCAAAGACGAAATCACTTTGCCAGTGTGTGTAGGAAGGACAGAAACATAAAAGAAGACAAAACAGTTCATGAGGTAGCTAGGACTGACAGAGATGATGACGAGATTAGTGATGACTCGAGTGAAACGGAGTACTACGTTGGGTCAATATTCAAATCTATAGGGTCTGTGGATTATAGTTCTGTTACTATGTGGACAAAAGAGGTAGTTATAAACGAAAAATCTGTTATATTTAAGCTAGATTCAGGTGCTGAAGTTAGTGTGTTACCACAAGATATTTTAAGATCAGTAACACCGCATGCAAAAGTAAACAAATCCAATATATCACTGTTATCTTATGGTAGCTCAAACTTCAAGATTAGTACTGTAGGTGAGGCTAATATAAAATGTCTAGTAGACAATGAACAAACTAACGTCAAATTTGTGATTGTTGATGCCAAAAACCAAATTCCACTTCTTGGGTTGCAAGACTGTTTAAAATTAAATCTCATTAAAAGAATTGATCAAGTCCAATGTAACTTTAGAACACTTGAGGAGGTCGTGACAAGATACGCTGATGTCTTTACGGGTTTAGGAAAGTTTCCAAGTCAACATCACATAGTACTTAAAGATAATGTTGTTCCTAAAATAACAGCTATAAGACGTGTACCACAAGTGCTACATGACCGTTTGAAAGCTAAACTATGTGATCTTGAATCTAAAAACATAATTAAAAAAGTTGATAAACCCACAGAATGGGTTCATCCCCTCGTAATTGTAGAAAAGCCCAATGGTGATCTAAGGTTATGCTTGGACCCCAAGCATTTAAATAATTCAATACGGAGAGAGCACTTTTTAATACCCTCCCTTGAAGAAATTTCTGGTAAGCTAAGTAATAAACAGTATTTTACTGTTCTGGACATGAAGGATGGGTATTGGCAAATAGAACTAGATGACACTAGTGCTGACTTGTGCACGTTCGGGACACCTTTTGGAAGGTATAAGTTTTGTAGACTAGCTTTTGGTATTTGTTCGGCCCCAGAAGTGTTCCAAAAGAAAAATTACGAGATATTTGGTGACATTGATGGTGTTGGACTTTATTTTGATGATCTTATTGTGACTGGATCCACTGAGGCCGAACACGATAGAAATTTGAGGTTAGTTTTGGAAAAAGCATTAGAACATAACATAAAATTTAATAAATCAAAGATTCAATTTAAAAAAGACTATGTAAAGTTCATGGGGCAAATTTTTTCAAAAAAGGGTGTCCAAACAAATGAAAATTACATAAATGCAATTCTGGAAATGCCAAACCCACAGTCTAAAGTTGACGTATTAAGATTTTTGGGCATGGTAAAATATGTAGGTAAATTTATACCTAATTTATCAAAAATATCTGCTCCTCTAAGAAATTTAACAAGACTTGATATTGAGTGGCACTGGTCAGATGAACATCATGCAGCTGTGCAGCAGCTAAAACATCTATTAACAAAAGCGCCAGTTTTAACATTTTTTGATCCAATGAAACCTGTCGAAATAGAGACAGATGCATCAAAAGATGGGTTGGGGGCGTGCCTTTTGCAGGAGGGACATCCAGTGGCCTTTGCGTCGAGAAGTTTAAATAAAACTGAACAAAAGTACGCTCAAATAGAAAAGGAAATGTTAGCCATTCTATTTGCAGCCCAAAAGTTTCATCTTTTTATTTATGGATTAGACATTAAAGTTTGTAGTGACCACAAACCTCTAGAATCAATATTTCGGAAAGATTTACAAGCAATTTCACCGCGACTGCAGCGAATGCGTCTCAAGTTAAATTTAAAAGTAAATTATAACTTAACTGTAACATATAAACCGGGTAAATATTTATATATTGCAGACACTCTCTCTAGGGCTTTTATACAACACCCCGAATTAAAATCAAACACAGAAATTGACTATGCAGTTCATGCACTTGTTAAATACTTACCTATGTCTGAGACCAGGAAAACTCAATTCAGACACGAGACTCTTAATGACCCCCAGTTAAAAATAGTAACCAACTATGTGTTGCAAGGTTGGCCTACTCAAAAACACAAAATACCGGATAACGTCAAATTATACTTTAAACTCAAAGATAATATTTCCATTTCAGAAAATTTAGTATTTTTTGAGAATAAGCTTATAGTTCCAAATAGTCTTAGAAAAGAAATGCTCAAACTTCTACATGAGGGCCACCTGGGGATAGAAAAGACAAAGGCACGTGCCAGGAAAATCTTTTATTGGCCAAACATAACAGTAGATATTGAATCCTTTATTAAACAATGTAAAATATGTGAAAAATTTGCGAGAAAAAACTTGAAAGAAACGTTATTACCCACTAGATGTTGGGAAAGGGTAGGATCAGATATTTTTTCATATGCAGGTTCAAGTTACCTAGTGATGTTTGATGCTTATTCCAACTGGTTGGAACTGTTATCAATAACGGATAAAAGCGCAAATACTGTTATAAAACAAATTAAACCGGTATTTGCACGATTTGGATCACCTGATTATCTTGTTGCCGATAACGTTCCTTATAATAGTGATTGTTTTAAAAATTTTGCAAAAGACTGGAATTTTAACCTTACGTTAAGAAGTCCGAACTTTCCTCGCTCCAATGGTTTAGCTGAAAAAGCTGTTGCTATTTCAAAAAATCTACTTAAAAAAGCATTGGAGGAAGGAAGGGATATAGAATCATCATTGTTAAATTATAGAAATACCCCGTTAAAAAATGTAGGATACTCCCCGTCACAATTATTAAATAGTCGATTGTGTAAAACAAAAGTGCCCACTGAGGTAAGTTTGTTATCTCCTAGTGTGTGTACAAATGTGATATCGAAGTTAAGAAACAAACAAAATATGAATACTCAATATTTTAACAGATCTGCAACAGATCTTAAGCCGCTTAAAAAAGGGTCTAACGTGACAATGTATAATCATAGAAATAAAACATGGGACTCTGGTAAAATAGTTAATATTGATGAAGCCCCAAGGTCCTATATTATAAAAGATAATTTAGGAAATACTGTGAGACGAAATCGTTATGATCTAAGGCCATCAGAAAACACATTTCAATTAATTGGTCCCAGCGACTTTGATGAGATAACTAATTTAACAAACTTAGACATCGATAATCAAAGTGTCGATAATGACAAGCCATCAGGATCAAAGATAATTTCGTTTGACAGAAACTTACCTGTCCCTAATACTATTACTAGGTCTGGTCGCGTTGTTAAAAAACCAATAAAACTTGACCTATAAGGGAAAGGATGTATTATACCTATGTAGGTAATTGAGATTACCTCCGGTGGTGATAGGCATAACCATGGTGATGCAGTCACTGTCAAGAGGACATGTCAATTTAGTTTTTGTTAAATACTCCTGTTTTAAATAAAGATATTTAAAGTACGAAGTGTTATTCTTAACGACTAATACAGAGAGCAAATAAATATGTTATTATATAATTATAAAACAGTGAAACAAACAATTATGCTGTTAATACATTTATTTATATTATAAAACTATAGTTAAGGATTTAGTAGAAAAAATGTTAATGTTCAGCACACTAAAAAAAACAAAAGTGGGGTAATAAAAGTAGTATTTGGATGTATTATGTAATCTTTAAACAAAAATAAAGGTTATTACATTGAAATATGGAGGCAACACTAAAATAGCAACCGTATTGACGAAACACATTATATTAATGCATATAATTAGATATACTGTGAATTATTTTGTTAGGGTGGCAAGAAGAGAAAAGCATTTTTAAAATATTTCACAACTAGGCATTCAATAACTAATATGCGCCGTGAATTAGAATGGTATCCATACATTGACACTGAAAAGTAAATAGGCAACCATGACTGTAGTATTACAAAGTACAAATATATTAATAGGTATGGAAAAAAGTATTAAAAAAAAAAACCTTATTCCAACTAAACTTTATTGAAAATACACAGAAGTTAGCATAAATATATCGGTAAGAAACATCAATTGGAAAGTGTTTTTATCAACAATTGATGTTAAAGCTTTTTTCGTGCCCGAAATTACAGGAAAAAAATATGAAGGTGCTAACAAAATTTATGTGTAAAAACATTAGCACTAAACGTTACAACACGAAACTAATGATTATGTCATAATATCTATATTATATTTGATCCTCTTAGTAAATCAAATATCTTGCAACATAATCTGAACTGTTAGTCCAGGTTAGTTCACCACTAAAAGCAATGTAACATATCTGCTTCTTTTAATTTGCCAAAAATCAGTTAACAAGTTGGACACAAATAACATATTATTATTCCTAGTTTAAACTGTGTCCAGTTTCAAATTGGATATATGTTTGTAAAATATACTTAAACGTCATGGTAGGTATACCTACGAACAGCTTAAATATTCCAAAAAAAAACACTTTACCAAAATAAATATATGATTGTGTTGAAAGTAAATGCTATGCGGGGATACAATTTTAAAATTATTTTAAGTAGCCTAGGTACTGACCTGAAGAACTGAATTTGGGTCGTTGGCTTGCAGAGCAACACCACACACTTGTTTTTCATTACAAACTTACACTAAAAGGTACTATACTATAATCTAAATAAACCTAAACTATTTATAAAAGTCTAATCTAGCAATAAGTTTTTAACGAAAGTTCCACAAAGTACAATAAATAACTAAAAATCACTCAAAACAACACTAAGAAATCTCACAATAAACACGCCAAATACTGTGTAAATAAGAATTAAGTGACAACCGGCTCTGGACGATATAAACGTTAAATATAAAAAAATCGTAGAAATTCGACGTACTGCGCATGAGCCACAGTTCCGAGTACAGTACATTTTTAGATCGGTCGGCTATTAGCTTTGTTTTCTACTGGTGGGAGTTCAGTGGTTGAACCTCGTAAATTCTGCGACCCACACTAACTAACACACGCCCTTTACTTTAACTGTTTTATGACTAGTAGGCCATGCCCTACGTCTACGTAGTAACACGAAGTAACATGTGATAGCTGTCACTTTTTGAATTGGTAGGCTATGTGCACATACAGCATTATAATCAAAAAGTCATGAAGCTTTGACAGTTTAAGTTAAGAGTTATAACAAACAGTGTGTTCTATTTATCGAGTTGAATTACTTATTTAAAAGAGAATTATGATTAGCAGCAAGTCTACATCTACACTGCCCTCTCATACAGGGACGGCCCGGAAACTAATATTTTTTGCATTAAACAGTGCTTGTTGTGGGATGATGTTTTGTGGAATATGGCAAGTAATTGATTTATTTACTCAGTGTGGACCGGATTATAGACCCAGCCCATTTGTGGATTCAGCTTTAGAGGAACTATTAATCGCTTCGATGCAAATCATACTGGGGATCGCAGGATTGTGCGGTATGTGGTTGAAAAGAGGTCCAGTTTATTTCACACTGTATTCTACGTTGCTTTGCACGGTTCTGGCTTTTCTTATTTGTGATAGTATTATGGTCGCTATCTATGCACTTCAACAGAGGGCTGCCCAAGAGCGAGGAAAACGCTATTTAGAAGACTTGTTCAGAAATTATTATCGTAATAGGCTTACTAAATTGAAGGTAAGATTCTACTATGCCTGTTTCGTTTTATTTAGATAGTAATTATATTTTGATAGAGCTTTCATTCACTGGTCCATTGATTCTAAAACGAGAAAGATTGGAGAACAACGGGGCAAATCTAAATCGAAAAAGTCATTTTGTGCATCAACATTTACTTGGGTGCCTTTACCGTCAGCAATTTACCCATCAATCCATGTAGGTAATAAAAAAGTGATGCTCACTGTTTCTATGATATGCAGTGATGCCCTCAGCTTTGAACGCTGCTTTGCTCGCAGCTGCACTTTGTGTTTAGCTTAAGCTGAGTCAGTAACTGACTTCAAACTTTAACCGCATCGTTTTTCTTCACGGTCCTTACTAGGTAGGCTTTGATGTGCGGAAGATGAGGCGGAGCGGATATCTGCTAGTGGACCGGTCAAAAATGGTTGGACTGTTACGCTAACGTAACGCAAACACAAAGCTATAACCTAACTTTTATTTCATAAACAAAATCACAATTGTTTTAATTATAGATTGAACACTCAAACTTTTGTATAAACAAATTTATCCAAAACAAAAATTGGGGAGGCCCATGTAATTTTAAATGGGGTCAATTATTGGCTTCCCTAATTATTTTAGAGAAAAATTCTATTTAGGTTTATTAAAGAGCACTAAAACCCACATTCAAAAGAATAACTTTAGATATTTTTGATGAGCCCGTTTACGAGTTATCGCCGATTTCTTTTTAACTATTTCTCCTTTTTATGGCCCCGTATTTGCGGGCACCAGTCAAGGTAAAAGATGACTGTCAAATAAAGTTGTCATTTTGAAATGTGTGCTTTATTGTTATAAAAACTCGTACATCGAAAATATTAAAGGTGTATTTATGAGTACCTACAAATTAATCTGAATAAAACTAAAATAAAGTATCCAATTACAAGGTTAATTATGACATTTTACATGTTTCAATATTTTACTAATTAATAGGTAGGTACCTACTATTAAATTGTTAGAACTTTAGGATTTAAGAAGAAGTTCAAATATTCCTCCATTGACTGCTAGACAATAACCGAGGCGATCATAAAATTCTCTTCTTATATTCGCTAGTTGGTAAGTTGAAATTCTATTGCATTCGGCAGAAATAGCATTTTTTAACTCGTCTAGATTTGGGTATTTTTTATCTTTGTATATCCTGTTTTTTAAATGGCCCCAGAGAAAGAAATCATTTGGCGATAAATCAGGAGACCTGGCTGGCCAATTTACTGTATGATTTAAGCCAATAACATTTCCATTAAAAGCACGGTTTAAATATTCCCGGACAGTCAGGGTACTATGTGCCGGGCAGCCATCCATTTGGTACCAAACTTCCTGATTTTCCCTGGCGGCATCATGTAAAGTAGGTAAAATATGATCTTCAAGTAGTTCCAAAAAATATTCTGCATTTAAATTTCGTGTAAGAAATAATGGCCCGATAATATTTTCTCCGAAAATCCCAGCCCATACATTAACTTTTTGTGGATATTGCGTCCTTGTTTCCACAAACCTGTGTTGGTTTTCTTTGCTCCAATATCGATAATTTTGAACATTGGGTTCATTGTTTAAGATAAATGTGCATTCGTCAGTGAAACAAATGTTTTTTAAAAATTCCCTATCCATGTTTGCTCTTTCCATCATACCAAAACAAAACTCCTGTCGTCGTATTTCGTCCCTATCTCTTAGCTCTTGGTGCTTTTCATATTTGTATGAATAATATTTATGTCGTTTCAAAGCTCGTAACGCTGTGGTGTGATCTAATCCTATGTCATCCTCAAGTTTCCTTGTGCTGATCTTCCCATCATTTTCTTCCACGCACAATAAAACTTGCAAGTCCCTATCATTTCTTGCATCTCTTCTTTGTTCCTGCCTTTCTTCACATCTGCAGTTATTTATTACAGTGCCTTTCGTCTCAAATTTCTTGATAGTCCTTTCGACTGTAGATTTTGCAGGTATCGGTCTATTCGGATACAAAGCAGCAAACATGTCTGACACATTTTGATAACTATTTCCTTGATAATACCATTTAATCATCAATATTTTTTCTTCAGAAGTGTAATTCATGGCTAATATTTTCGATGTACGAGTTTTTATAACAATAAAGCACACATTTCAAAATGACAACTTTATTTGACAGTCATCTTTTACCTTGACTGGTGCCCGCAAATACGGGGCCATAAAAAGGAGAAATAGTTAAAAAGAAATCGGCGATAACCCGTAAATCAAAAATATCTAAAGTTATTCTTTTGAATGTGGGTTTTAGTGCTCTTTAATAAACCTAAATAGAATTTTTCTCTAAAATAATTAGGGAAGCCAATAATTGACCCCATTTAAAATTACATGGGATTTCCTATGTCCCGCTCGACGATGCAACACCCGGTATATATATATGTATATATATTTAAAGAAAAGGGAAAGATATTTGTGTTAATCACACAATAATTTATATTTCTGAAAAAAGTAATCCTCGAGCCGGGATCGAACCAACAACCTCTGCATATCCAGTGCAACGCGCTAACCAGTTGCGCCATCAAGGATGTAGGAACTCAGTACGATTTAATTTCTGGTTAAAGTGATTCCCAATAAGCTGTCGAGTTCCTACATCCTTGATGGCAAAATTCCTACAAATTTCTTGGTAAATTGTTCCATGACGTAGCGGTATGAAACTTGAATAACATTGTTTTATAAAAACTCTTTGTTCAGTAGATAGCATCTCTACTTAAATAATAACTTCATTAAATAAAGACATTGACAACAAGTACCTATCACCTTAATCGGTTTGTTGTGTAGAAAACACATTCATTAACAGTGGATTTTTTTCGTAGCTTTGAAAATAAAGTATGTTTACTCTTAAGCAAAATAACATTTTTGCAGTTTTTACCCACCCTGTATAAAAAAATTAAAGTTTCTTATGATGAATCGTATTTTCTAGACAAGCAAAAACGTTTATTAAGAGTGACTTTTTTTCGTATCTTTCAAAATAAAGTATGTTTACTCTTAAGCAAAATAACATTTTTGCAGTTTTTACCCACCCTGTATAAAAAAATTAAAGTTTCTTATGCTGAATCGTATTTTCTAGACAAGCAAAAACGTTTATTAAGAGCGACTTCTTTTCGTATCTTTCAATTTTTAGTCCATTTGTCCTCTTGTAAACCCCATCCGTGGACATACTGTATATTTATATATACAGGGCTGCCCAGAAGTCCGGAATAAAATTAATATAGCCTTAACCTGTAACTTCTGGGGAAAATGCTCGGACACGTCAATTTAGTTTTATATATGCTCACATTTTGACGTTATTCGTTTGTTTTTTTATAGACATTTGACAAATATATGACGACATCGATTTTTTTTTAAATGGAAACATACAGCTTGTGATACATCATTTGAAAGCTAGTATCTCGTACAGTATGCTCATAAATTTTGGCGCGATTCTGTCAAGCTATTTCAAAATGGCAACTGTTAAAAGTTTTAAAAAAATCCCTATTTAAATAAGCGGAAATGATAAATCATTGATGTTTAAGGTAAGAAATCTTCATTCTTTCACGTTCTTACATTTTGTGACATTGTGACTTAAAAATAGTTATAGTTTATTTGTTATTTATTTCGTCAAAAAAAATAAAAATGTAACGAAGCAAAACATAACACAACAAGAAGGTGGTTTAACGTGGCAAATGCTAAAAATTTCCTCTACCCTCTACTTGGCATGCTCCCAGACGATGGTAAAATCCGTCGACGGAATTTCGAATGGCTTCAGCCGGTATGTTATGTGTCTCCAATCTAATTTTGTTTTTCAAATCTTCAATATTATTTGGCCTATTTTGGTAAACTTTTTTTTTTAAATATCCCCAAAGAAAATAGTCTAGAGGCGTTAAGTCTGGGGACCTCGGTGCCCATTCAATTGCACCACGTCGTCCAATCCAGCGACCTGGAAATATCTGATCTAAATATCTTCTCACATTAACACAAAAATGCGGGGGAGCACCATCTTGCTGAAACCAAATTGTTTCATTAGGTATATCTGGATCTACTTCGTGGGGAAAAATTACAGCTAGAGCAGGCCTTAATTCGAAGGTTAAGAAATCCAGGTACCGTTCAGCTGTGAGGTTTCCTTCCAAAAAGAGTGGCCCTAAAATTCGGTTATTAATGATACCTGCCCATGTATTTACTTTCTGGGGCCGCTGAGTATGCGCTTCAAATATCCGTCGTGGATTTTCTGGACTCCAGAAACGATAATTATGTCTGTTAACCACCCCGTTTAAATAGAAAGTAGCTTCATCCGAAAATAATATGTTCTGTGGAAACCTATTATTCTCGTCACACCATCTCATCATTTCTTCCCCAATTGCAAACGCCTATCATAGTCATCTTCTAAAAGCTCTTGGACAAGACATACTTTATAAGTGGACAATCTCTAAAGAAATCTCCTACAGACACCGCGGCAACGTCGCAATCTTCGGCGCCGATGGAAACGAGGCTGGAATTATTATCTCCCCGCCGAGCAGAGAGAAGACACAAGCTACTCCCTCAGACTCGCAATAAGTTAGCAATATTTAACCGAAAAAGACTCCTATGTTGTTTAGTTTTGTATGTTTGACAATAAAAAGTGTGAATAAACCCACCAATAAGGGTGGTATTTTTCTGCTTTCAAAAATCTTCTAATAGTACCTCTAGATGTATCATGATTTTGAGCCAATGAAACTGTTGAAACATGCGGACTATCCTGCAGAGATAATGCAATATCCAATTTTTCATCCTCGCCTAGAACACGTGGCCGTCCATTCCTAGGCAAGTCCTTTACTGTGCCATGTTCATCAAATTTGTGGAATATACACAGTGCCCTGTGAAATTTGATTTTCCGGATATTTAGCATTAAATAAAGTGCACACTTCACTTTGACTTTTTATTATATCTCCACATCCTAACAATATCAAAACTTCGATACGCTGCCTTTCCGACAAAACCACTTTTGTTTAGAAAATTGTAAAATAATACTTCGGAAATATCTAAATTAATTTTACAAGTTCGCAATGTCACAAGATGTCAGAACGTGAAACAATGAAGATTTCTTACCTTGAAAGGTAAAAAAAACATCAATGATTTATCATTTCCGCTTATTTAAATAGGGATTTTTTTTTAAATTTTAACAGTCGCCATTTTGAAATAGCTTGACAGAATCGCGTCAAAATTTATGAGCATACTGTAGGAAATATTAACTTTCAAAAAATGATGTATCACAAATATCGTCATATCTTTGACAAATGTCTATAAAGAACCTAACGAATAACATCAAAATGTGAGCATATATAAAACTAAATCGACTTGTCCGAGTATTTCCCCCAAAAGTTACAGGTTAAGGCTATATTAATTTTATTCCGGACTTCTGGGCAGCCCTGTATATATAAAAACAAGTGTAGTTTCTTGACGTACTGCGCAAAAAAAAACGAAAAATCTGCATGTCGGGGACATTTTTAGATCGGTCGACAATTAGCTTAATTGAACATTTGGTTCGTTGTTGAGGGTGAATATACAGGGTTATCCAACCAAGACTAGACAAGGCGATTTTTTGACTTTTCCTGTACTTTTATAAAAAAACTGAAATAGCCATCTTAAGTCATTTTCTCCCGCGAATTCGAATATCTTCAGCAAAAAACAATTGAACATCAAACAAAAGTACTAGGGGTCACTTTGATATTTTTTTAAATGGGATGCCGTATTTTTAATGAGCTTATCCGATTTCTCATATAAATTTTGATCTAAAATGTTGGATTTTTAATTCAAAAACGCCTTTTTTCTTCAGTTTTAAATTCGGAAAATGTAAAAAAAAAAAAAAAAAAATAAATAAATTAAAAATCCAACATTTTAGATCAAAATTTATATGAGAAATCGGATAAGCTCATTAAAAATACGGCATCCCATTTAAAAAAATATCAAAGTGACCCCTAGTACTTTTGTTTGATGTTCAATTGTTTTTTGCTGAAGATATTCGAATTCGCCCGAGAAAATGACTTAAGATGGCTATTTTAGTTTTTTTATAAAAGTACAGGAATAGTCAAAAAATCGCCTTGTCTAGTCTTGGTTGGATAACCCTGTACATTCAATGGTAAAAGAAATATTTCTCAAAGGATCCCTATTATTATTTGCTCTTTCCACTACCTCAAAACAGAATACCATTATCCGTGCTTCATCACCTTGCCGTAGCTCTTGATGATTTTCATACTTGTTTTTTTAAAGTTATTTATTACAATGCCTTTGGACTTTACTATAATAATAAGTTTAATTAATGAAATGAAAGGGATAGGCTTATCAGGGAATTGAACTGAAAACATTTCAGATACTGTTTCCTGTATAATACCACTTAATCATAGTTACTTTTTTCCTTAATGGAATAGCTCATATTTAGCTATAATTAAAGCGCCTTCAATGAAAATGTTGTCACTGACGCTACTTTTCGTTTTGTCAATGACAAATAATAATTTGCTGGTGTTTGCTGTATTACCTAAACTACGAAAAATTCGTAATTTTGCCATCACATTTAATATAATAGGGTAGGATTGGCTTATTAAAATTTATTCGAACTTGGCACATGGGTTTATTCAGTGGCGTAGCCAGCATTTTGGGGCGGAGGGGGGCGAATTATCGGAGGATCGCAGACAGTGGAGCTAAAGCGCCGCAGGCAAAAAAATTTTGGGACTACGCCTAAATTTCGTAGGAATTCACCTTCTTTATGCACTCTAGGGAACAGGAGTCTGACCCCAAATGAAGTTAAAATGCGCTATATAGGAAAAAATTAATTTAATGTGATGGGACGCTCTTCAAAGCGGTTTTATAAAGTTAAGTTTATTCCCATCGCTCTCTTTACTAAAAATAAAATAAGACTGATCTTGTTTTTTAAGAATTATTTTTGAAGTAGTAAAGGGGCGCCAGGCCAAAGGTGGTGGGGGGGGGGGGGTCGATTGCCTCCCTTTGCCCCCCTGTGGCTACGCCACTGGGTTTATTATGTCGGCCTGTTCAAAAAATTATAATACAATTTTTCTGTAAAATGTACTGGGGAGCCAATATTCAGCCACCTCAAAATTTACATGGGATTTCCTATATAATTTCAACTAAGCCATGCGTCACCCGGTATTATTTTACCCCCTGAATTAGAAAATTAAACAAATGCAACTACTGCGGGAATTCTCAAACATCTTAGGTAGGCCACAGTCCAGGATCAATGCTTCAATAATGCCATAGGTACCTATATCATATTCTGACTTTGTGGTGAGCCCGGCATAAATATTATATATATGTAACAAAATTTTGGGTATTCTACAATACTGTATTTGAATTTTAGTAACAGGATAATTAGCAGAAAAGTTATTATGCTTTAAAAACGGGCGATTTAAATGGAGCACCCTATATATAGTTGGACACCCCCAACAAGATCCTATCAAGGGCCCTGTGAATAGAGTAGTTTTAAAAATATTTGTAGATAGTTAAAGTAGTAATTAAAGGCGCCAAACATATTATAGCGTGTCAAATAATGCATAAAGTCTACAGTGACAGAAGATCGTTTAAATGGATAATTCTTATTATTTATAAGTGTTCCCAAGAAAATTGTAGGCACTAAAGAAAAGGGGTAAGGGGTTTTAGCATGTTATTGTAAAAATCCTAAGTGATTCTTGTTCTAAAGATATTTGTATCATCTTTATTGTTCTATCCTGCATCACTCCCACTCTCTCAGTTTTTTTTTATGATAGAAACGCAAACACCTTGAAGATAACGACTATGTACCTATAGGTACCACTATAGGTAAAGTGTGTTCACAAATATAAGAAACCGACCTAAATGATTGCTATTATTAGGGTATTGAAAATATAATAAACAACAATAAACCAGTTCTGTGAAATGATATGGGCGTAATAAATTTTAAGTACCGTACTCAGGTAAAAAAATGCGGATAAACCAGGGCCTTTTTGATTTTAGTCTGTCAACGTACACTGGTGAGTTTAGTTTGTTTTTTAAAAATGTTTCGTCCATGGTGTTCTAGTGAGATTTGTGAAAGCAATGAAACTGAAGTAAATAACAGAGTGCATTTATCAACAGATGCCAAACAGATTATAAAGAATATATTTTTGACATTAATGTCGCGCGGAAATTTGTGCCCTAAAGAAGTTGTAAAGGCAACGGCTTTGCTTACAAAAAAATCCTTTTCCACAGTTAGGAAAATTACACAAGGGCCAATTTTGGAGCGCAGAAAAAGAAGTGATATTGGAAAATCAAGAACGTTGGACCAAGGGGACGAGGAACTTATACGACGAAAAATTTATAAAATGTATGAAGAGCAAAGTGTACCAACGTTGGACAATTTAGTGAAAAGGCTGACAACAGATGAAACAGAAATTAAATGCTCAAGAACGACATTGTGGAAGCGCCTCCAACATATGGGCTTTTAATTGAAACGGATTAATAAAATGCAGGTTTTGATGGAGTCCAAGCGTCTTCAAGAATGGCGGTGGGAATATCTGACAAAAGTAAATCAATACAGAACTGAAGGTAGGCCGATCATTTATTTAGAGGAAACGTGGTTTGACACCCACGACACCCCGTTAAGTGGTTGGGTCGATTTTAGCGACAAATGTGTGACACGTGTCCCGTCAAACCGTGGAAAAAGAAAGATTGCTGGTTCTGAAGATGAATGGGTGCCGAATGGTCTATCTCTCTCGGCAAAAAATATTAGTAAATCATAATAATACGACGAGCCACTGTAGTACACCCGTACGTGGTTCAGCTTAGTGTTCCCAACAAGTATAATCTTCAAAGATTTAATACCAACGTAAATCGTTTTCTGCGTACACGCACCGCTAGCAGAGCGCCATAAAGGATTAATTCTGCAGTACTGTGCCTTATTACAAAAAATAATAGAAAATAAAAGTGTTTTATATAATTAACAACTGTCTTGAAATTGACGCTCTTGGTATGAATCGTCTATACGCTTACAGTGTAGGTATACCCGCGATGTGCCACGCAAAATCAAGCTCGGTCAGATATTGACATGCCATGTCTAGACTGAGTCGCTTTCACCGCGTATAGGCCGGTTAACATGTTCTGGTTAGTTAAAACCAACTTACTGGTGGAACTATTCTATTCACAGCCAACGATTAGTTTCTACCAATCATTCCCACTATTGAATCGAGAACGTCCGACATACTTTTCCGGCAGTGCACTGTTAATCGAATCAAAGTGTCTTTACACTAAAAAGGCTTCTGGCTCTGACGGAATCCCATCCATCAGGATACGCCGATGAATTGACGCCGGTATTTTGTGAGCTCTTTCACTTATCCAACAAAAAAAAGAATATGTCCTTCTAGCGGGGAAATTGCGCAATCCTAAACATACCCAAAAAAGGTAAAAGCACCAAAGCACCATGCCAAGCAACTAACAACTAGTCGCGTTGCTTTCAATTATATCAAAAGTTATAAAGAAGGCCAACAACCGAAAAGTTGTTAAAGTATCGATGAGTAACCGCCAGTATGGATTTCCTAAGTCTAGATCAACAGAAGAGCATCTTGCTTATGTTGCGCATATTTTTAACAACGCAATAAAACATAATCAGGGGTTCCAGGCGCTAGCACTATATAATATTCTCAAGGCATTTGATCGAGTATATCAGGAAGGGATTCTAACTAAAGTGAGAACGTGCGTTATGTCGATTTAACTTTGTTTATGGATGTCAAGCTTTCTTAAATACCGTTCTGGCGAATTACCCTGGGTACATTTACCATCACTGCCGAACTCCCTCAAGGTTCTATATTGTCTCCCACCCTCTTTCTTCTACAGTGTGTCCACGGATAGAGTTCGGAAGAGGAAAAACTTTTTTATTTGTGGGTTTAGAAGAAAAAGTTATTCTTTATAAAAACGTCTGCCTGTGTTGAAACTCCAATTTCGAATACCAAATTTACGATTAGTATACAGGGTACATCAAAAATAACATTTTCAATTATTTTGATTTCGATTTTTTTTTTTAATTATTTGAAAATATTTTCAAAACCGCGATTTATTACACCAATTGTGCAAAAAAGTCTAATAAACATTTTTCTCAAAGTGGTTAATTTCAAAGCTACTATTAAAATAATAAAATATCAAGTAGCCTGTTCTAAATAAATGAAATGTTTTAGTTACTTTGCATCTTTCAAATTGTTGATATTTGTGTCATAATTTTCTCATAAATCTGCATAATAGTGAAATTAGAAAATGCTTACGTTAGAACAAAGAATTTATATTGTGCGAAGTTATGGTTTAGGACATGAAAAAAGCTATATGGCAGTTCTTCGAGAATTCCATAAGATATGGCCTGCTGTTTCTCTCATGGACAAGGGTTTAAAAAAAATTGTAATAAAATTCATGAGAACTGGTAGTGTTTTAAATAAAAAAAGGGAGAAAAAAAAGTATGATGAAGATGATGCTGTAACTGTAATGACAATGGATTCAGTTAGAAATTTTCCCAAACTGTCTTTAAGAAAAAGATCTTCTCAAATTGGTAATGTGAGTAAATCTCTAGTAAAAAAATATTAAAATTCAATAAAATTCGTCCGTACAAACCTAAATTTAATCATTTTCTGGAAGAAAATGACGACATGAAGCGTTTGGATTTTTGTTTGTTGATAGGGGAACATATCCTTAGACAAAGAAGTTTTGTTAATAATATTATTTTCTCGGACGAGGCAACGTTTACCACAAACGGGGTAGTTAGTTCGCAAAACTGTCGCTATTGGATCCGCGACAATCCTAAATTTCGTATCCGCTCTAGAAGACAGTATTCACAAAAAGTTAACGTGTGGTGTGCTATTACTTACAATGGAATCATTGGACCATATTTTATTGAAAACAACTTAAATCAACACACTTATTTGCATCTTCTGAACACTTTTTTTATCATCATTTGCAAGATATACCTTTAGCTGATCGAATAAAATTACATTTCCAACAAGACGGCTGTCCCGCTCACGAATAGAACGTTATTTATTGTAATATTTTATAATTTATGATTAAATAAAATGAAGAAATATCTATGACATGTAATAATAAAAATACAAATAAGACATAGTTTTCTTACAACAAAATCGTTATTCGGCCAGATATAAAATTATATTCTAAGTAGGAAAGCAACAATAGTTTACGTAAATTTATTTTAAACGAAATCCAAGAAACTAAAAATGTTGTTTCTGGCTAACCCTGTATAGTAATCGTAAATTTGGTATTCGAAATTGTAGTTTCAACACAAGCAGACGTTTTTATAAAGAGTGACTTTTTCTTCTAAGTCTACAGAAAAAAACGTTTTAAAACATGGTTAGTCACAAACAACATTTTTAGTTTTTTGAATTTCGTTTAAATGATGAAATTAACCACTTTAAGAAAAATGTTTATTAGACTTTTTTGCACAATTGGTGTAATAAATCGCGGTTTTGAAAATATTTTCATATAATTTCAAAAAAAAATCAACAAGGTTTCAACACAAGCAGACGTTTTTATAAAGAATAACTTTTTCTTCTAAACCCACAAATAAAAAAGTTTTTCCTCTTCCGAACTCCATCCGTGAACACACTGTATATTACACTGGGTCCGGTAAATGTAACCATTTTGTTTTCATGGTAAGGAAACAAGCATTCTATTTTTCACCACAGCAATATTTTTGTATGTTAGGGTAGGCTTTGGAAATTGCATCACATATTTTAATATTTGTCAAAATGTAGTGCTGGTCAGTGATACATTGTGTCATTTGTGATGAACAATTTATTCAGCTTAGTTCACTTGTTGTTGCTCAAAGACGATTTCGCCATAATTTCGACGTTCACCGATTGCCTCAACGTAAAACCATTTTATCCTTGTATATTTGTATATTGAAGAAAGTCAAGAAAGGGTCAGTTTTAGACAAAAAAATTAAGTGGAAAACCAAGATCTGCTTGCAGTGACCGTAACCAGTAAGAGATGCTTTTACTGCTAGCCCAACAAGCGTTAATCAATATGCTGAATCCCTTAATTTGACAGACATGAGCATGAAAAGATTGTTGAAAAAACTGAAGTTCTACCCATATAAAGCTGTCATAGTTCAGGAATTAAGTCAAGAAGAAGTGAATGCAATTCCAAGGCTCATTCTTCGAGCCATTTCCATTTTAAATTCGTTTATTTTCCTATATGATACAGATCTAACTATGACTACCTTAATCTAGCTTAGCCTAATATGTACAATACTAAAAACTAAACTAATATTAAGAACAAAGTTGTGGGCGCATATGGACAGTAAGCATACGGCCCAAAATGCGCCCAAAGAAACCGAGCAAGCTCGGTGGCCGTTGGAATGGTCAGGGTCATAATATAAATCTAAAATAATTATCCTAGTCACGCACGTTCCGGCAAGTGTGTGGTGTTATAGGGATTATTTTACTCGGAGGAGTATAACCACAATTTATGGACTTGATTACGTAGTCAGTGAAACACCAATGTCAAGCATTCTGGGAAAATTGCAAAAAACCCAGTAAAAATTTTTCAGGTACCGTATTCTTCGAGCAGTAATCCATAGATTTATCAAGAATTTAGCAGAATGCATTGCCCACGAAAGCATCCATTTGCGGGTCACTATTATTAAGATATGAAAATCTCCTATTCCTTGAGTTTAAAAATATGTATTGAAATTTCCTTTTAGATTTTTGTAACTCGTTAAAATGGGTAATACAATTTGCCGGACCCAGCAATAATATCCCTTTTGAAAAAAAAATAAAAACGCTATTTATCCTGCAGTGAACACAATTATGTAGATGACACAACCCTGATCTTTAATCAGAAGAACCACCATACAATGCTGATACGTGGGTAGAGGGCCTGTGACATGTTCGATATATAGGTACTTTTCTATACATGCATTTGTTTAGAATGTATCTGAAACACAGCGTACTGTCTTTGGCAATCGATCAGACAACACTATTGCATTTATCTATAAATATACTGAAATTAAAGCTAAAAAGCAGGACTATTCTGGGTGGTAAATGAAATTGATATTATAAAAGTTGGCATAGTATACACAAAGTGGCCAAAAAACTAAAATCCTTATCATTACATTGTGCGAAAACAATTGTGGTTTTAACTAATAAATTTTATTTTTGATCTTCAAGGTCAACAGACTTCAACGTTGTAAGCCATGCTGCGGAATTTACGGACCAGGAGATAAAGAAGTTGAACTAAATGATGAAGAATTGATTCCGTCTTGTTGCCCTTCTGATGTTGCCAAGTGCATTATTTCACTGGCTTATCAATCAGGATGCATTGAAGCAGTAGCCGATGATTATCTTTCTGCCGTTATCTACCAAGCTAAAAATTTTTTACTTTTTTTCTGTGACCTCTTCACGTATAAGTTAATGTTGTGGTTCTACGTTTAATGGAAAGCTTATGCAATGCGCTTTTTAAAGCAGATCTTAGGGTGCGAAACTTTTGAATCCATTTAAGGCATCTATAAAGCTGAAACTGCACGTATATGTACTACCATACGAGCAAAAAATATTTTCATCCAAAAGGGCTTGGACTGAGAAACGTAGGGCTTGGAATACTTGCACTTTATAAGGAAAGAAAATTTTAACTGTTTTTTAAGAATAGGTCTCCATGCTCCATAAGATCTTCCCACTTCTTGAGACAGGCGTCTTACACATTTTTTAGCATTTTTTCCCGAACCTTTGCAGCAAGTTGTTTTGTTCTTGCAGATGGTGTTCCAGCTCCTTTCTTATGTTGTATAGAACCGAGCATCGGTTCTTCTCGGGCAATGATAAAAGTCCTCAGCAGTAAATGCGACTTCATTAAAACTTTCGCGTAAATCATCAATCATCCATTCATAAACGTTGATTGTATTGCCACTCACCATTTACTCTAAGCCTGTTTCGAAAATACGCTTCAACCATGAATTTTTTGTGCTATTCCGGAAAACCCACTGCGTAAATTATTCAAGAAGTTGGATACATTAGCGATGAATCAAATTACGTGTAACGACTGTTGAAGGTGACGGAATAACTGATTGATTGATAATGCTGGTATTTACTGACACTCAACAGGTATTAAGCTCTTCCGATAAAGCTACGGTTTCCTTGAATGCGGTACCGTCATATAGCTGCCGTCAAAATACGATAAATTATGTCATGCAAACATAAGGCAAGCGTAGTCGACGGTGTCAGGTGTAAAGTCAGGAAAACGGTGCTGTTTTTTTTTGAAACATAATAATTTGAATGACATCGATTTCGCGTTTGTAATCATTTCAGAAGAAGATGAAGAAAAAGAAGAAAGGGTCAAAAGGAGAGAGGAAGAATCGGAGTTATATCAAAAACGTGCAGAAGAAGGTGCATATGAATTTACCTCAACCTAGATCAAAAAACGTTGAGCCAACTGCCACACTGACACCGCTTTGAATATGACGGCAGCGCTATTTTACGTTATGGCGTTCACTCTGTTGAGATTGTACCTAATTCACTATATCTTGACGGCTGCTATATGGCGTTGCCGCTTTCGAGGAAACCCCAGCTTAAACAGTATGACCTTAGATGCAAAGCACACTTTGATGGTAATAATTTTTGCTTGGACGGTATAATACTTACAACTGTGCCACAATAGTTCCGGCCAGTTTCCCTTTATAAGCATGTGTCCTAATATTGCAGTGTGTCATACATGATTGTGAGACTTAAAGTTCATAATATACTTCTTGTGTGTCTACTTAAGTTGGATATATATGGAAAACTTTTATTATTATTAAATTTAATATGCAAAGTTACGCTTTTAGAGAAACTGATAACAGATAAGCTATATGAAAACTTGAGACAATATGTAAGAATATAAAAAAGTCATTAATTGATCCAAGAGACGCATACTATTAGTAATTCTTATTTTTGGGCAAAATGTCATAAGAAAATGTTATTTATAACTAAAAAAAGATGTTCAAGCTTAGATTTATGGCCTGCTAATTCAAAAATAGTATTTTAATGTTACTAATAAAAATATTGTTTAAATGAGTAAAAACTTACACATTTATTTATTCAAGTAAATAGTATAGACTAATATTTTCAGATAGTAAACCTGTAAGATGGCGGCAGACATCTTCACCTTATTGACTGCCGAACTCTTTTAAAAACACCAGAGCCGTTTCTTATTGAGTTATACTGAGCAATTATTCGATTTCTTAAATCTTCCACATTCTCCACTGGAGTGGTTTAAAATAAGTCTTCCTGGTATAGAAATACCGGTTCAATTAGCCAGTCACCCACAAATCCAATCCAAACGTTTAACGAGAACTGATGTTTAAAGCGATCTTTAAGTACTTCATGTGGATTTTCTTCAGCCCACACATGATTGTTGTGAGAATTTCTTATTGCATTTCTTGAGAAATTCGATTCATCGGTAAAAAGAATCAGCGTCAGCAGTTGGGGGATTTGAACCAATGTGTGCAATGAATGCAATCCGTGGAGGAAAATCAGCAGAAAGAAGTACCTGACCGCGTTATATGTGATATGAATACAACAAATAGTCACTAAAATGGATAAATAAATCTAAACTACATAAAATAGGGTAAACATCATTATAATAATAAACAGCTCCACATAAAAGCAACATACAATAATTATATAATAAAATTATTTTCTTAAAACATAAATACCACATTGGAACAATCAAAATCTGTTTTCCATATACCTATGTAAAAATAAATGTATACATACTTTCTAACAAAAGGGCTAGTTCGGTGTAACTATAATACCATGAAATAAAGGTATTTTAAGGATATCGTGATGAAATAATTGATAGTGGGAATAATCGTCGAGAAGTAATATTTACAGTTTAAAAACATACACTGCGATCGGGGGGCGCTTATTCAGTAACTTCTCCGAGGGACATCTAAATTATTATTTTTATTATATTTTATTTGCATTGTCGCTATCCTGTGATACGCAAAGTAATGTGGTAAAATGTACTACTTATTATTTAAAAAAAGCACTGAAATAAAAAATGGAATGGAAATTGAACAGGAAAAAGGAATCGTCAGCCTCAGCCACCATTATTTATTAAAAAATCGGAAGACTAGACTTACGTATAGTCTGAACTTTTAAGAGTGAGAGTGATAGAACAACTTCAAATAACACACATGATAACAGGAGAAAAAGAGTGTGGCGATTCTTTCTGCGATTTTTGCAGTGTAGCTTTGTGACAGCTGTCATTCTTCTGCTTTGCTTTCTCCCATTTTGGTCTCACCGGGCTAGTCGGTACTGGTAAGTCTGCATTGTGAGCAACAAGGTTTTATGACAGAAGGCAAATTCGAATCTTCGATCTTGCGCTTTTCTTTTTTCGAATACTAGGTTCTTTAATGCTTCTTTACGTCAGGAGAAACTCCTTTAATATCTATTGATTATTTGTGAATAATATTTAGCTCTATGGTTTGTACAAATTTGTAATAAGCTCTTTGCTTGGATGTTTGTGCTTCTTACGGATTTAATTTAGAAGTTATGTTACCAACATTTTGGCGCCTTCTTGTTAAATATTTAATATTTGTGCATGTTAATATAAGTGCTTGCCTACTATTGTGGGATGGGATTTGGGCCAACGATAACTTGTACGCGATAATTTTCAGCGCCTTGTTCTGAATCACCTAGAACTTATTAAGCTCCGTTCTGCTTATGTTGCACCACGTAGGTGCACCATAAGTTAGAATCGGCCTGACCAATACCTTGTGAAGGTTGGCCTTAGTCCTATTTGCAAGTCTACTCCACCTATGAAACAGGGAGTAGATAAAGTCTAACTGTCGCAATGCAAGTTTTATTTTATTAATTAAATTTTGCCTCCAATTCAGCCTTTGGTCGAAAATAAGTCCCAGGTATTACACCTCCTGGCACTAGTTCACTTGGACTCTATTGACCCGTAGCCTTGTTTCAGGAGTGCGAACGGTGCTTTTCGAATAGAAGAGATCATCTTCTTGGCGGGATTCAAGCGAATCTTCCAAGCCGAAAGCCATTTTTCTAGCTCGATTATGCGACGTTGTATTCGGCTAACGACAATTCGCGGTGATTTAGTAGTCGAAGTAATTGCTGTATCGTCAGCGAAAAGAAAAGATAGAGCTGCGTAAATGTATCTCGTGGAATATTGTGAGTATAAATGTTATATAATACCGGAGATAGAGGTGAGCCTTGTGGCACTCCCGCCCTGATGTGTTTATTCAAAGGTAGTGCGTTTTCTAACGAAACCGCAAAACTTTTCTATTATTCTAACTATTGTCTAAAAAAGAAGCCACCACCTTGATTAGGTAGTTCGGAGTACCGAGCTTTATCAATTTTAACAAGAGGCCATTGTGCCAGACCTTGTCGAATGCTTTGCTTACGTTAAAGAAAACTGCTCCCTCTTGTTAAAGCATTTAACAATATTTGCAGTGAGTCGCGTGGTCTGCCTGACTGTGCAATGTTCGGGCCTGAACCCAGACTGTTCGGCAGGCAGAACATTGCGCGTAAAAACAAAGTCGTGAAGCCTACTCAAGATTATCTTTTCGGCAATTTTCCCTAGGCTCGACATCAGGCTGATGGCCCTATAGCTAGCCGGCACCGTAGGGTCTTCGCCTTTCTTATCAATAAGAATGACTTTAGCGCTTTTCCAGGTAGTTGGAAAGTGGCCTTCTCTGATTATCGCCTGGAATAAACTTACTATAAATCAAAAAACGTGTCCATATTTCTCTAAGAGACCTGAATATAATATTCAACCAAAAGAACCAACACAAAATCCCGGTCTCAAATAATATTTGAGACCGGGACTTTGTGTTGGTTCTTTTGGTTGAATAAACTTACTATGTTCCCCAAAGCTCGATCAGGTAGATTAGCTATTAGGGACTTAACCTCGTTTAAGGTGACTTGAGGAAAGGCCTGAAACGGGTGATTGATGGTTTTGTAAATCTGTATTGTCCTTGAGACCCTCTCATCTCTCAACGCGTCACGGGTCGGGTTTTCACTGAATTGGTCGCAGAAGTTGTCTGCGAGCAATTCAGCTTTATTTTTGGCATCGATTAAAACCGCACCTGTTCCCTGATTTTTCATGTGAGACGCTCATGCGCCTCTGGTCAAGGCCCTAGTCATTCTATAAATGGAATTATCCGCTATAGACAGACCTTATACCTTTTCGCCTCCGCTTTGATTTGAGGATCACCAGTACGATACGCCCTATTCCTTAACCGGTTTGTAATTCTAATGCGGTTCTTAATTTTATCGCTTAAAGTCCCGTATTTTGAAAATCCAGACACTTTGGTGACAGATGCTCTTCTTTTTTTTTTGGAATAACCTTTGTCTTTGTCATGCAAAAATAGCAATATTCAAAATGATTGGTAGGTTCTTGCCATACCATTGGAACTGCAATAGGCATAATTTTTCTCTTCCCTTTCATCCACGGCACCAATAATACGCTACAGCTGACACAGCACACATGGGGAGCCCACACCTTATCTTGATCTCCCAATAAAACACCAAAATAATAAGCTTTTTTCACATTTTCGAGAAATGGTCTGGCTGGTGATTTCACCAGAAATTCTCCACAAATATAACAAAATTTGTCAGGAGAAATTTACCACAACGCGCTTCACTTGACATTTTCGTCGTTAAAAAAAACTTTTCTAACTACACAGAACGAAATTCGAACTTCAAAAGAAGACTGAATAAGAGAATAAGTTCAATGTTATAAATAATCAATTTTAGGTTATTGTTGTTATTGTTACTGTTTTAAAATGCACCCTTTTAAATTACCCCTCATAAAATTTACTACCTGCCAATATAAAAGGGTCTAATAAGCCCACTGAAAAGTGGTACGTTAGAGCTTTATAAATAATTTTTCTATTATTAGATAGGTATTAGCATTGTAAAAATAATATGCTGAAACATGTTACAAACATCCATCGTCTCAGCCAGTGTTATCAGCAGGTAAAGGTTTCAATGCTCAACGCAGCTGTTATTATAGTAGGTACCAAATACCTTTTTCGTTTAATTCATTCAGACTGTTAATTATCTGAGTCCTATTAATAATTTCATTACCATGCCATATTTTAGTAGTATGACAGGTCATGGCTTCCACTAAAATGGCAAGTGTCGTAATTTTATGAGAATAGATTAAAATCAAACACAATAAAAACTGTATTGGTTGGAAAAACGTTAAATTACTAGAGTACCGGGTCAGCGATCTCGTAACGGTGTGTTTCCTCCACCAGCTGACTCCTGATTGATGTACCCAACGATGGTACCAATTCTTTATTGTTGGCTGTAGTCAGTTTGTTGCTATCGGTTTGTTATTATTTACCGTATAATCGAATGGTTATTTGTGATATGGTGTTAAAGTTACTAAAATAAATAAAAATCAATATGTGGAATATTTAAGGCGATGCTTATTTGTTTTGATCTTTGAGTCGAGGTGAGTATTTGTTAAATTATAATAACGTGTTGGTTAATTGCCGGCTTAAAGCGACGTGTACATTTTTAGCTTAAAAATTTGAAGGAGAGAATTGTATTAAAAAATGTGAATAATGATGGAGCAGTGGTTGCACATTCTACAATGTTATTTATTGAATGAAATAGATTTTCAGATTTTTTTGGACAGTCATCTAAAATTCTCTTTCATTTGATAAATAAGTAGTGGATGAAATATGTACCTACTGACCTAATGTCACGTTCTGTCTTTTTGAATAGATGATTCCTAGAGCAATTCTAAATCGAAAAGTTTGTCTGAAAATATTTTATATGATTACTAAAATGATTGGTTTTATTTCTTACTATAAAAGTTTCGAACAGATTAAGGTATTAATCTACATATTCACATCGATTATTAGGATATAAAAACCAACATTTTGACCTCAGACTTTTTCTCTTTAATCATTACCTTAACTATTGCTAGGCCAAGGTACAATTTTAACCAAAAAAACATTGATTCATCAACGCCATTGATTTCTTAAAAATAATTGTTTTGTTCTTAACTACCATTCAATTATCAACAAAAAAGGTCTATTTCAGTTCTGATATTAAGTTTCCCATTTGGAAGAAAATAATAACATAATAACATAATAATTATTGTGAAAAGTTTTTTGATATCTGCAGCTCGTTAATAAACGATAATTGTTTACATAAAATCATGTTGTCCGTTGCTAATGAAACTGACCGACCCCCGGTATGTTCATCATCCGTTGATTTCGA
The DNA here is from genome assembly GCA_963920685.1 of Polydrusus tereticollis. Lineage (NCBI taxonomy): Eukaryota > Metazoa > Arthropoda > Insecta > Coleoptera > Curculionidae > Polydrusus > Polydrusus tereticollis. The sequence goes on along the minus strand of OY987329.1, from coordinate 78,867,464 downwards.
TCACTCGGATTGTGGTCGTTAGACAATGTCACACAACCCTGTACATTACGTTGTGTATGTTTCTCAGTTCTTTTTTTAAAGTTTGGTACAACGGTAAAGTTCTATGTCCCTCCGCGAGAATTCTTTAGAAGTTTATGTTTATCTAATAGTGAAATAAAACAAAGAACTCTGTAAACTCATTTATTAAAAGTACTTAGGTGATTCTTACATACATTGAACATTTTCATCCTAGAGATATTTCCCTTTTTTTAGATCTCATCCTCACCCTGTCTCCCTCTCTCTGTTATAAACCCACTGCTATTACCTGTCTGCTGTGGTTTTTTTCTTTCCCGTGCCATTACTTGCCAGCCACAAGTACTTTTTGGCTCTTTAATCAAGAAAACTAGACTTTTGCTGTCACCAAAGCCTGCTAATATTATAATACTACGTTACTGGGAAATCAGAGAAATATCTGTGGCTATTGGCGATTTGATATTTTCCCATATAAGATATAATATTGTATCAAAAGATATGAGTTGTTATTTTCATTACAAAAACGTCCGAACCACGTTACATTATACAAGTTACCTAGGATTACTCAACAAACAATGAACGTCCTTTCCCGAGAATAATCATTCACACTTTTTCAACACTTATCATAAATTAATGCTCTACTAATATTATTATACCAAAAACTCCCCCAAATCCAAAGTTCTAACAATATTATCACCCACCTTGACCCTTACTTTAAAAGAAAAGTTCATTGATTTTGGACAACCACATTTAAGAATCGGTACTGACACAAGTGAAAAAATTAAATATTCTGTATCATAATACACTGTTTATCCAAATTACACATCTACCTGATAACTTACTTATTCGTCGTTCACCAATCAACGGTTTGCTTTTCTCCCTAGTTTTCATTTTTATGATTATGATACTTCCCCAAAGTGAAAGAAAATACGTCTGCCTTAACATGCTTCCCTAAGGATTGTTGCTTATCTTTGTAATAGTTATGATCGCTGAATTTTTCGATACTTTGACATTCGCTTTCCGTTCATTAACTTCGGTCCTATCAGCGAAGCTATTGTCACTTCAATTTCCAGCGTTATCCAACCAATTAATAATCGCGCCTACCGTTAGGACAGAATTTACATTCGATATTGACAAACACCCAAAATTTCAAAACAATAATTGACAAATTGACTTGCAGCGCAACCACCTAACTCTGTCAAGTGAAAAATTACAATTCCTCTGTATGGCGCTGGCCTATTTCCATTCACAGCCCCCGTTGCGAAAAATAGCATCGCTTAACGCGCGGTTGATCCATGTGTGCTTGTCCAACTTCTCGGAATTTGGTCTGGACAACCCTTAAGATGGTCAAAGCGACACTTTTCGACTGTTTTTACATGTCTTAAAACTTGCATTAGTTGTCTGCAAATAACATAATTTAAAATAAATATTTATATTCTAGGACTTCTTAGGCAATTTCTTTGCTAATTAATAGACTTGGGGTTGGGACGTTTTACTTAGGAACCCTTTTGATTAAGTTTTTATAGATACTTATTCTTATCTAGTGCTTTGGCAAATCCAAAACTTTTTGAAAAAAAAATTAAAAATTTTTTTAGCAACCTGTATATTGTTTATCTACTAACCCATCATTTTAGGATATTATGTTTATTAGTATTAAAATTGAAAAGTATTTTCAATATATTAAGTAAGTAATACCCTGTATACATACTGATCCAGGAAAGGATATACGAAATTGTTGAAATTAGCAAACTAGTATGAGCAGTATTTTTAATGCTTAAGAATTTTTAATGTTAAATAATTTTCCCTATTGAATCGACTAGGAATATTTTATCTATCACTTACCAAGAACTTCTTATGTATTTAACTTTAGTTGCATAGATGAGAAGGTTAAATTATTTAATGAAAATATTACGGCGTTGTTAAATATTCATGTTCCTGTAAAAACTGCTAGATTTACCAAGAAAAATGAACCGTGTATAACTGACAGGATATGTGACATGATTAAGACAACAAATAGAGCTTTAACACGCTTTAAAATGTCGATGTCGCGTGCACACTGAGATTATTACAAAAACATTCAAAACTTAGTAACATTAATAATCATCAAATGTATGGCAAGATCTAAAAAAATCTCGTTTCTTAAATCCTAACAAAAAAGCAGATATCCCGGACACCCTTAAAAACCCTAAGGAACTCAATTTATTTTTTACCGTTAATCGTCCAGGATCTCCAAAAATTTGGAAGAGTGCTTCGGTAGCTTCACTTCCTAAGATCTCCTTGTCAGAAGAGGTTGAGGATCTTCGTTCTATCAGTGTTTTTCCTACCTTGTTTGTCGAAAGTTCTGTTTTTCGAAAGTAATAACATTCTGCCAGAAACACAGTTTGGATCTCGAGAACACCATGGATGCTCTACAGTCTACAGCACAAGCCAATGTCACTAGCGACAGTTTTGAAGCTATTGACAATGGTACAATCACAGTTTTGGTACTACAGTAAAATCTCTCAATAGCGACCACTCTCGGGGAATCGAATGTTGGTCGGTTAACAGGGGTAGTCGGTTAATGAAGAAAAATTGAAACAACTGGTCTGTATTTTACAGTATTTGTTTGTTAATAAATATTTGGGTATATGTAAATAATTTTAAATATGTTTGTTTAAATTAATCAGAATCAGAATTAAAATTAAATCAAATGAAGCCAATTTACCAATATGTATATACTGCACGTGCATACTAACATACCGGGTGTTGCATCGTCGAGCGGGACATAGGAAATCCCATGTAATTTTAAATGGGGTCAATTATTGGCTTCCCTAATTATTTTAGAGAAAAATTCTATTTAGGTTTATTAAAGAGCACTAAAACCCACATTCAAAAGAATAACTTTAGATATTTTTGATGAGCCCGTTTACGGGTTATCGCCGATTAACTATTTCTCCTTTTTATGGCCCCGTATTTGCGGGCACCAGTCAAGGTAAAAGATAACTGTCAAATAAAGTTGTAATTTTGAAATGTGTGCTTTATTGTTATAAAAACTCGTACATCGAAAATATTAAAGGTGTATTTATGAGTACAAATTAATCTGAATAAAACTAAAATAAAGTATCCAATTACAAGGTTAATTATGACATTTTACATGTTTCAATATTTTACTAATTAATAGGTAATTAATAATTCTTGCATCTCTTCTTTGTTCCTGCATTTCTTCACATCTGCAGTTATTTATTACAGTGCCTTTTGTCTCAAATTTCTTGATAGTCCTTTCGACTGTAGATTTTGCAGGTATCGGTCTATTCGGATACAGAGCAGCAAACATGTCTGACACATTTTGATAACTATTTCCTTGATAATACCATTTAATCATCAATATTTTTTCTTCAGAAGTGTAATTCATGGCTAATATTTTCGATGTACGAGTTTTTATAACAATAAAGCACACATTTCAAAATGACAACTTTATTTGACAGTCATCTTTTACCTTGACTGGTGCCCGCAAATACGGGGCCATAAAAAGGAGAAATAGTTAAAAAGAAATCGGCGATAACCCGTAAACGGGCTCATCAAAAATATCTAAAGTTATTCTTTTGTATGTGTGTTTTAGTGCTCTTTAATAAACCTAAATAGAATTTTTCTCTAAAATAATTAGGGAAGCCAATAATTGACCCTATTTAAAATTACATGGGATTTCCTATGTCCCGCTCGACGATGCAACACCCGGTATATATTATATAGTGTATCGTATGTTTGCTTTGAAATTCTTATTTTTTAAAATAATCAGAAATTAATGATTGTTTCATATTTTTTATTTTAATATTATAAAATTCAGATTCACATTTTAATACCAATTGAGAGATATTTGTAGACTTGTCAAAATTGTTAGCATTATTAAAAAAGTTTCTCAAACTTGCGCATGCTTCAGATAGGCTTGATTTATTCGACAGTGGAGCAAGGTCTGGTTCCTCTTCATCTGTGTTAGAGTTGGGACTAGTTTCATCCGTTTCTTGGACCTCTTCAATATACTCAATGACAGTCAAATCTGCACTTTCTGTTGGCACATCGTTATCAATAGAGGCAGATAGTTTCAAGTTCACAAATGTGTCCTTAATGTTAGGAGAGGTAACTTATCTATATGTGCGTCCTCAGAACATCGAGGATTTTTGCTTTTGCCTATTATATATAAGCGGTTTTTTCTTTTCACCTTCCTACTTGCACAGAACAGAATTGTAAATTGTTGTTTTGCTGTGTTTTTTTCCAGTACACTTGTCATCTTTCAATGTATATATTTTTGTTGGAAATGCACGATAGTAGAGACCTGTCTCAACTGCATTAAATACATCCCTTGGGGCATAATCCTTTAAAATGGTCAATAGCCTTTCTTTCCAAGCAGTTACGTCTTCGATATTGATATCGGCTGATTCGCCACATATTTTCTTAAATGCCGACGACGGAATTTTTTAACCGTCCATTTGATGCCTTGAAGTTATGTAGATCTAGACATTGAGCAGATTCAAGAGCTATTGCTTGAATTGTGGGCCCGGAGTAAGTGCTTGTTTCGCGCCTTACAAAACCAGTTAAAAACAGCTTGGTACACCGCCAGTTTTTCGGTTTTGGGAAATATTCTTTTTTATTCAATGTTGCCACCTGCTTAAAACAAATTTCTAACTTCTGTTTATTTTGAATTAACATAGTCACTCGGGTCTTACCCTTTATCAGCCTCTAATGCAAATTGAATGGATCCGCTTGCAATAAAGTCATTAGTGTATGTACCTGCAATAAAGTAATTAGTGTAAGTATGTACCAATATTTCTTAAGAATTGTCGGCTTTTGCTGCCCCTAATAGAGATTGTTTTTAGCATTAATGTTTTGTAAAGATTCTGATAATGAGTGCCCGCGGTCGTTTAAGAGATGGGTCGGTAAAGAGGAGTATAAAATAATGGGATTTCCATTTCTAAATATGGGAAATTCATAACCAGTCGTTTAACGCAAGCGGTCACTTTATAGAGACGGTCACAAATAGAAGTTTTACTCTAGTTTTACTATTAAACTTTTCCAAGGCTCTTGACACCATGATTTACGAGCTGCTTTTCACCATTTTGCATCATACAAGCCTTTCCAAGAGCATGGATCTCTTTTTTAGAAACGTATTGTCAAATAGAACTAAGTCCGCTCGGATCGACAACATAACAGACAATTCTGAATAGCGTACCACAGGGTTCTACCTTGTCTCCAATTTTATATGCGATGTACACGTCGTTTCTCTCAACATCGCTAAGAAAGTGCTCTGCTCAATACTATTCTGACAACACCCAAGGCCGATGCTGTTGAGAGCTCTAGGACTATGAGTATAAAACTATTAATTAAATAAATTATCATTCGAATATTCCCTTACACCAGTGGCGGCTCGTGAACTCTATTAGTAGGTGTGCTACGTAGATAAAAAAAAAATAACGCTGCAAAGAAAACATTTTTTTTGGCCACGGCCATTTATAAAAATTATAAACTTTGCCACGACTTTTACCGGCAGTTTTAATATTTAAATCGGGCATAGGGCGACTACGCTTTTCCACAACTAATTATTTTCATACGTAAGTTTCAGTGGGTCTCTGCTATTGCTCCCAGATTTAAACTACATTTTGCGCCACAAAAATTTTTGGGTGCCACGCCCTCTTTTGTTGACGAATCTTGCTTTCAAGTAGAAAAATTAATAATACCTAGATAAAAATATTATATTTAAAAAAAAAATACTAAACTTACCTATTTTTTATAAATTAAGTCTATCCTACGTTCTTTTCGGTTCGCAAATCTTGTAATCACTTTGTCATTAAAATTGTCTATTTCGGAGATAAACTTTTTTTCAATAGTTAGCATGAAAAGAGCTGTTAAACGATCTTTGGTCATTGAATTTCTAAGAAACGTTTTGATTCGTTTTAGTGTGGAAAAACATCGTTCGGCCTCTGATGTTGTCATGGGAGTTGTTCCACAATTTCTAATAATTTTTTAGTCTCCTTCAACGTATCTCCTAGATTGTTTGTTATTAAAAATTTTAGAAGAAGTATTGCGCTATTTAAAGTTCTTCAATCATATCTTGAATAAATAACAAATATTTCAGTTTGTAATCGTTCTTTATCAAGTGTGGGATAAAAGGAACATTCATATTGACACATTTTCATTATGTCTCTGTACATTCATCCAATAAGCGGAATCTAATAGAGCCATAATATTAGTTGACTCTAGTAAAGCAAATTCCATACAATTATGAAGATGGCTTTTAGAGTTTTCGTGTCTTTTTATCTTCAAGTGCTCTAGATCGGTGACCCCTATTTCTGTCCAAGCTTTATCGCCACCAAAAAGTAAGCAGGGAAAACAGTATAAAGCATTTTTGTTGTTACATCCACAAATCCATTCATTTTTTAAATAAATGTCTGTATTAAATTTACGTGTATAGCTTTTTCCTCTATTTATACTAGATTTTTTAATAATAATATCTGGTAATGGTCTACCTTTTGATATTAATTCTATCTTTTCTTCGTATGAACATTTAAAAAATCTCTTCTACACAGTTAATAATTGTCACAGCAATACACAAAAACCACCCCCGCACTCAATTATTATTGTTTTTAAGTTCAACTCTCCGTATGCTAAACAGTCGCGTAAAAATTCGTTCGATACTATTCAATACCGTATCCCGCGAACCGCACTGCGCTGGACTAAATCCAGCGAACTCTCCAGTTAAATCACGGCATTATTTTAGACCGTTACGGGGGAAGTGGAGTGCGCGCGGGTGTTCGAAGGAGCTCACTGATCCCGATCGTGTTGCCTAGATCAAAAATTATTCAGAGACAGGGTAGTGTCGGTACGATATTCCATTGGTCGACGTTACTTGGGCGATTGCAGCGGTATGTATAGTCCGCCACACACACACGAGTCTAGAGTTGGCAAAACAATCCGAGCAACAATTAATACAATTGAACTGAAATATTTTTTATAGATTATGTAAATATTATTATTTTTCTTTATTTTTTTTGGGAGCTCTGCAGCACTGCAGCGTTATGCTGCGATAGGTTTGATGATGTCGATCAAGTTGAAAATGAGATTCATGTTGAGATAGATAATGCGCTTTTGCCAGTGAAACACAATGGTCGCAACTTGGGTATAATTTTTGACAGTTCCTTGCGATATAGTGCATACATTTGAAACTTACAAATGCCTTTATAAGTTTGAAACTCTTATACCTCTGATGGGTCATTTTCTGTTACGAAAGGTAAAAACTCTATTGTGCGACTCCCTAGTACTCTCATTGTTTAGCCACTGTGATGTTGTTTATGGAAATTGTCTTAATAGTGTCGATAAGCGTCGGATACAGCTTCTTCAAAATTCTTGTTTAAGGCACACGGTGTCCAAACATATCAAAATATATCCCATAAACTAATCGAGTCCGGATGGGTAGATATGGTTGAGAGAAGAGAGTTGCATCAGGCATGCTTCTTTTTTAAAATTATTGTTTTAAACTGCCCTAGATACTTATACAATCGCATTGTTTTTCTAACACATGTTCGTACACTTAACATTAGGTTTAGAGGTAAGATAAGGCCGTCGTATTATCATCGGACCGCAATCTCTTATTAGCGTATAAGGTAGAATTGAGCTCTTTAATAATGTATACAATTTCTTCTGCTGTTTAAGCAACCTTAACACCACTAGCTATGAAGTTATGTAGCTACGTAAACAAACATGTTAGGGTTAGGGAAAAGGGGAAAGAAAGTCAAAAATACTTTCTTTCCCCTTTCCCTATATTTCAACTCTACTTCGAGAATGGACTATTTCTTTAAATGTTAGGGTAGTTTTCACTACAGATCGAGTTAGATAATCTTAACTTCGCCCTTTTCTGAACATCACATTTTTTAAATTTCTTTTGTATGGGATTGTTGATGAAGTATTTGTATATTCAAAAATAAAGACAATTATTATTATTAATATTTGGTTTCAGCATTTTTAAATAATCCATAGGTATTGAGAAATCACCTAAGACTATTTCTAAAATGGCATCGTTAATTTGTTGAAATGTATACAAAATTTATGTCCGCAAAACTAATAAAAACTGTTAAAGAGAACGGTACAGGTAGTTCAACATCTTCTTCCATGGCCATAAGGAAAATAACCAAATGAAATTTATTAATTAAGTTATAAAACCAGATTAAACCAACCTCAACATTTGCACATAGAAATTAATAAAAATACTGAATGTATTAAGTCCCTAACAATATTTTATATCCCCAGCAAAATTTCGTAATTTTTTTGTTATTTTTTTTGGATAACAATGTCCAAATTAGTCATGGTGAGTGAAGTAAACACTATAAATTTACCGTTACTGTCTTATTTTATATTCTCGTCATCATCATTATTGTTGCAGTAATCATGAAATATTTTAAGTTAAAATTGTATTAAATTAGCATTTTTAACATTTATATTTTACTGGTTTGAAAAGGCCCAAAATGATAAAAACATTATGCTTATGATACTTTTCCTATTTGGGTAATTTTTAAGGAAATTAAAAAAAATGTAGTTAATAATTTCCAGTCAAACATTTTATTTTTTTGAGGTTGGCAACACTATGATACAGAAAAAACAATTGGGCACCCCAGCCGCCATTATTTGAAAAGCAATACATATGTTTAATAAATTGTAATTTTTTGCTGTATGGGATGTGTGTGTGTGTGTGTAAGTTTCAATGGCTCTGGATGTAATCCAATAGGCCAGGCATGTTTTTTTTTTTTTTTTTTTTTTTTTTTCTTTTTTTTTTTAATTTAATATATGCATGATATTGAATATTGGTAGTTAGCTTGTCAAATTTGGCTTTACAACTTTACTCTTTAGATCTTGATTCAATCGTTTACATATATCTAATTCTTATCTTAACTATTTTTTCCATACACACATTACTGTTAAACAGTGCTCTCTTGTTTTTATTTGTCTTTTTTATGTTATTTTTAGTTTATTTTTTTATTTTTTTACTTTTTTTTTTTTTTTTTTTTTTTTGTTTTATTTCTTTGTATTTATTTATTTATTTTTTTTTTTTTTAATCTTTAGGAGCTCTCATTCAGTCAAAAAAAAAAACTTTTGACTTCATGAAATGGTTATATATAATGTTATAATTTTTTTCCTCGGTCAGCAGATTTGCAAGATTAGTTGGTAGGGGAGTTTTTGAACTGTTTAGCTGATTATATAAATGGTTTATGTTATCTGTGTTTAACCTACATTCAAATAAGATATGTTGTGGATCGGCTATTTCATTACAGGTGGGGCAGTTGGGGTTATCTAAGAGGCCTATTCTAAATTTATAGCTAGGGCAAATAATATGATTTGACCGTAGTCTGGCTATAGTCTGAACGAGTTTTTTGGAATGTGTGTTTATAAACCATGGTTTACTGCTTATCTTCGTTTTAATTATACGGAAGTATATGCCTTTGGTCGCCGATTCATATTCGGACTGCCAGTTGTTATACATTGTTTCTCTAATTGTTCTATAAAAATCCGTCTTTGGAGTTTTATAATTTTCATCTACATTTCCATCATTAGCTGCTTCTTTTGCCAGTTTATCAACTATTTCGTTTTCTTTAATTCCTATATGTGCTTTAATCCATACTAATGTAATTGTTTTACCTTGTCTTATAGTTTCGTGGTTTAGATTTAGAATGTCTAATATTAAATTGCTGGATTCTACTGCTGGTGATATGGTTTTAAGTTTTTGTATGGCACTTAGGCAATCGGTAAATATTACGTATCGTTTACAGCTATTCTCCACACATATTTTAAAGGCTTCTTTAATTGCATAGAGTTCTGCCGAGAAGTTAGATGAATATTTGGATAGCTGACTTTTTATACTAATGTTTTTGCTTGGGTAATATACTGCGCTTCCTACTTTATTATTTGTTTTAGATCCATCTGTAAATATTATTTCATGCTGGGGCCATCTTGTTATGATGTCCATTTTAAAATTTTTATTTCTGATAATTTCGGGTTGCAGTCTATACTCTCCTAGGGTGTCAATGTTAATTATGCTGGAATATACTTCATATTAGGGTATGAAGTTTGGTAGTTTGTTGCTTGTATAAATGTGCCTGGAGAATTCAGATATGTTAATAAATCCTTCCACTTGAAGGGGAACGTTTTTTGTATTCCAGTATCTATGTGTTAAGCATAATGTCGTGAGTTCGTTGATTTTATTTAGTAAGTGACTATTTTTTGAGTGAAGGTTAATAATGAATTTATTTGCCATATATTGCCTTCTAAGCGCTAATGGGGGTTCGCATGCTTCTGCTTCCATAATCACAATTGGAGTACTTGGTAAATATCCTATGCATATTCTGATACATCTGTTTTTAATTACTTCCATTTTTCGTAAATGTGTCTTGGCAGCGGAACCATAAAAAATACTTCCATAATCAAGAATGGATTTTATTAGACTTTTATAAAATAAAAGTCCTATATTAGGGTCTGCTCCCCATCGGTGCCCACAGAATGTTTTTAAAATATTGATAGCATTTTCTGTTCTTTTTAGAGTATAATGAATATGTTCTTTCCAATTCAGTTTTTGGTCTAGTATTATCCCTAAAAATTTAGTGGATGTTTTATGTAGGAATCGATATCCAGATAAGTTTATGTAGTCAGAAGGTGGCCTAAATCGTTTCCTGGTGAAATTGACAATAACTGATTTGTTCTCGGATATTTCCAGACCATTTTCCATTGTCCAGGTTTGTACTTTGGCTATGGCTGTACCGAGTTCTGCCTGGCTTCTTTCTATTGAATTTGCCGTTGTATATATACATAAATCGTCTGCAAATTGCAATACCCTTACATTTTGTTCAAATATTGAATCAAAGTCTGCTGCATAAATCAAGTAAAGCAAAGGGCTTAAGATACTGCCCTGCGGGAGGCCTTGATAACTTATTCTAGGTCCAAAGGATTTGTCCTGGATTTTAACAAACGTGTTTCTTGAACTGTACAGGTTAATTATGTTATACACCATGTTGTTGGGGATTCCTATTCTTTGCATTTTTTCTGATAATATGTTAAGATTAACGTGGTCGTAGGCTCCCTTGATGTCCAGAAAAGCTGCGGATATGGAGTGTTGTTTTGTGAATGATATTTGCACATCGGTTACAAGGTGGGCTATACTCTCTTGGGTAGAATAGCCTTTGCGAAAGCCGAATTGAGTCTCCGGTAATTTGCTGTTTTTTTCTAGCCAATGTTCTAACCTATTTTTTATTAGCCTTTCATACGTTTTTAATACACAGGAAGCCAAGGCTATAGGTCTATACGATTCTGCACTGTCTGGTGGTTTCTCTGGCTTTAAAATGGGAATAATGGAATAATCTCTCCAGTCCCTAGGGACGTCAATTCTGTTTTGCCAAATATTGTTATATAAATCCAGTAATATATTTTTTGCATTTGTAGACATATTGAAAATGATTGAGTACTGAATATTATCCATTCCGGGGGCCGAGTTGTTGTTTCTTTTGAGTGCTCTTTCTAATTCAACTATCGAAAATGGATTTGACAGATAACTGTATCGCAGAGAACCAGGAGCTTGTGTTTCGATTTTAGGGAGCGTCACCCAGCATGGTGCTATTCTTTGGTGAAACTCTTCTATCCACTTGCTATTATTTGTGTCGGTTGGGATCCTGTTGTTTTGTTTTCTGTTTTTGTATCTATTGACTTTGTTCCAAATCTCTTTCAAATTTGTATTTTTGCTTAAGGAAGAGCAATACTCTCTCCAGCTGTTTCTCTTTGCCTTTTTAATGATTTGTTTCGCTTCTGCATCTGCTTTCTTGTATTTCAATAAGTTTTGTAGATTGGGATCGGATCTGTATGATATGTAATCACTTTTTCTTTTATTAACTGCTGCTTGACATTGGTCATTCCACCAAGGTTTAGATTTTGTATAATTGCCTTGTGTATTGTATTTTGGAATGTTTCGTTCCGAGATCAAATTCAATTCGTCAATAAATGTTATATAGTTTTCTGATGACTGTCGACTCAAAATATTTTCTGTATCGCGATGAAAGCTTATCCAATTAGCTTTTTTTGTGTTCCATTTTTTTCCATTAAATTTTGTGTAGCTAGGTACTGTAAAGTTACAATCTATAATAATTGGTAGATGGTCTGATCCACATGGATCTAACATTGTGTCCCACTGCATACAGTTGGCTATATCTGGGGTTGCTATTGTAATGTCTATGGCTGTATCTTTGCTGTAAAATTTACCAATATATGTAGGTTTACCGTTATTTAGATAAATCAAACTAGCTTGATGTAAAGCTTCAAGGAGATTATTTCCAGCTAGGTCATTAGAATCACATCCCCAAGCCAAGTTGTGTGCATTAAAATCTCCTCCCAAAATGAAAGGTTTAGGGATATTGTTAAAAAAATTTAGCCATTGGTGTACAGTTATTTTAGTGTTGGGTTTAATGTATATAGATATTACAGCTAGAGATGTTCTGTTAGTGGGTTTCAAATTTATTCCTACTATATCTATTCCTAAACCAAAGACAGGTAGATTCATAGTTTCATATGCTATATTTGACCTAATTAATATAGCCGTGCCGCCCTTACCATCAGGCCTGTCACAGCGTTCCGTGTTAAACCCTGAGAAATTTATATATTTTTGTGGCTTAAACCAAGTTTCTGATAAAAGAGCCAAATCAATACCTTTTGTACTTAATAAATATTCCAGATTACCCTTGTTTGAAACAGCCGATCTGCAGTTCCACTGACCGATAATTAACTTATCCATCTAATATGAATGAGTCAATATCTAAATTTTTTTTAATAACTTCTACTATACTTAATTTTTGGATATCAAAACTTTTTTGTTCTTTTAAAGAGCTAACCACATACATGACAATATCTAGTATTTTTTGAGTAAAAACCTCTTCAATAGACGGGCCTTGTGATTCTGATGTATATATAGGATCATTTAGAATTCCCCCCTTTTGGAGAGTGGTTTTGGTTATGTTCCAGTCTTGTAGAGTCTGGAATTGAGGGGCGAGGTCTTTTGATGTTTGGTTTGGATACGAAGGTATATTTACTGCCTGTAGGGGATACTTTGCCCAAACCAGATGGACTGGGTCTGGGAGTGATAATAATATTTTCAAAATTATTTTTTTCTGTTAAAACTAAATTACCACTATTAACTAGTTCTGGGTTAGTACTGTCTTCATCCCGATTTGAATTTAAGGCATCAGCGTACGTTTTTTTTGGAACTTTCGAGTTTGCGTCACGATAGGATAAATTTTCCAGGGCCATTGTTTCTTTTATGTGTTTTTGCCTAGTAAATTCCGGGCAGATTTTGAAGTGAGAAGTTTGATGGGGACCTGAGCATCCGAAACATTTAATTTCTATTTGTGTAGTGGTACAATCTTTCGTTCTGTGCGATTCCGCACATTTTTCGCACCGAGGGGCACTTTTACATTGTTTAGCTTGGTGCCCATATCTACAACAGTTATAGCAAAGGATTACCTTTTGGACATAGGTTTCTACTTCATACCTTACGTGGCCGATGGCTACGTATTTCGGCAAGGTCTGCGTTTTAAAGGTTACTATGATGGTTTGAGAGGGGACTCGTTTGTTTAATCCGTTTTCATCAATAATTGGTTTTAAGTTTTCGTCCAGTTTTTTATATGTAATTCTTTTAACTTCGTTTACGGTGAATACTGAGTGCAAATCAAAAGGTTTTATTTGGGATTTTAGGAATTCCTCTGTGAATTCTGTGTCTATCTTTTTGATTACCCCTGTACGCATTATCAAAAAATTTGGAACATATGGATTTAATTGATGATTATTTCTTAAATTGGTTGAGTTAATTAATATGTTTGCCGCTTTATAGTTTTTAAAAGACACTCGAATTTTTTTCCTGCCAAGCGACTCTATTTCTTTTATTCAATGATTAAGTAGTAAAAACGAATAGAAATGAGCCAAGACGGAAGACATACCTCACCAGAACTAGGAGAAATCGCGAAAAATAATTTAGATAATCTCTTAGCGAAGAAATCTCGCAATGTCTATCAAAAAGAATATGCAGATTTTGAGCTATGGTGTGAGCAAGATAGTGTAAAAGATATTTCAGAAAATGTCCTGACAGCATTTTTTAACAAAGAAAGTAAAATTAAAAAGGCTTCATCGATGTGGTCCAAATACTCAATGTTAAAAAGTTGCTTAAATAACTATATATAGAAATATTGATATATCGAAATCTAAAAAATTACAAGCATATTTAAAAAGGCTTTCGGAGGGTTACACGCCAAAAAAATCAAAAATTTTAGGGATTGAGCAAATTAATCGCTTCATTGGACAAGCTGATCATAAAATATATCTAGCAATCAAAGCAAGTATTGCAATAAATAAGAATGTAGTTAACAAGATTGGAATGATTCCTAAAATTTTTGCTTCAAAATAACTTTCTAAGCATTAGCAACGATATACGTTTATCTTAAACAAAAATACAATAGGTATCGACAAAAAAAACTTACCCATAATAAACGTAGTTGATCTTGAATATAAATTTTAGGTTATTCATATAATGCTATAATGGTGCCTGCCGCAGAAAAGAAATTACAATATGTCAGTAGTCATTGTACATACATGTGCCCAACACTAAAAATTACATAACCAGGCACTTTATTATTACAAATAGTGACTGGGTACAAATAATAACACAGTATTTTAGTCTCAGACCAAATCACGTGACAAGTCGCAGATTTCTCTTGACTTATAGAAATTCTTGACTTATAGAAATGGACACTGCATTAACACTACCATTGGTCTTAACACAATTGGCAAGGCTCCTTTTGTTATTGCTTCTTACTTAAAATTACCAAATCCCAAGCTATTTACAGGCCATTGTTTTAGACGGTCCAATCTTACATACTTATCAAATAGTGGTGACTTGAACACTATTAAGAAGTATGGTGGCTGGAAGTCTTCAGCAGTGGCCGAAGGTTGCACTAAAACTTCGATGAACGGCAAGGTTGAAGTTGCAAATATTTTATTTACACAATCTTCACACGGTATGTCTCCACCTTACTTATCACGTACATCTCAACATACCTCACCTACAGCATCTGTCACGTCAAGTGGAACGACTAGATTGATTATAAATGAGCAAGGTCTCACACAAAATATTGTGTCTACCCAGAATATTCCAGAGATAACCATTAATGCCACCGAACATTCAACAGTAACAGTAAATATTTACAATAATCACTTATCTATTCCCAAGTCTATTTGTTTAGAGAAATAAAATTGAGGGAAATATCACAGTATTTGTAATTGTAACTAAATAAGCACTATTTAACTTTTGTCTCACTATTATTTTAATAGTCTAATATTATAGTGTTTTGTGCTTGAAATAAATAAATATACGTAAACCACAGTCGCATATTTCCTAGGTTATGTTTTTTGTGGATGTATGTAAAGCAGCGTGAGCGTGATCCTAGTAAAGATATAACTACCTACGTATATTCTGTATTATACAAAGAGTAAAACAACATTTCAATTTAAATAATTTATTTAATTTCTTGTAAATGAAATTTTTTATAAAATATGTCTCACTTCTAAAGATAGTCTCATCCATAGGTATAAAACAGATAATTTAAGTTTACCACTACCGAAATATTTCTTAAAACAAAAAGTAGGTGTGCCATGAAATTTCAAAACTGTCATATTGTGTTATTACCAACAGGAAGAAAATAAAAAATGCGTGTTTAAAATGATTGCTTATGCAACCCAATTAAAACCCATAATGAAGACTTTATGATTCCCAAATAGAAAAAATATTTAATGATATAACAAACCCCCTAAAATTATAAATTCGCATTCAGGAAAGTGCATATAAATATTTTTTTGTCCAACTAAATAATAACACATATTGGTTTTTTAGAAATATTTAAAATATCCCTTGAGCAGTGCGGTGGGAAAAGGTATAATATGTATAATATATAAAGTACTGCTTCTGCTACTGCAATAACCTTAAAGAAATTGATTTTTTAACAACTCTAAATAAACCTAATTAATACCACAAAGCAGGCCATTGTCCAGTCACGCAATGGTAGATAAATGAAAAAATCAATATACTTAATGGTTGTAACACACGAAATATTATTCACATGATGCAAATAAAGGTCAATTCTTAAAAAAAATCTTTCGTTACAGTTAGAGATGATAATAATAGGTCATGTGTGTTCTATTTGTATTTTTACTTGCTTTTACTTGCCAGTTGAAACATGCATAGTGAAAATAATTATTTAATTAAAGCGCTTTAAAGTCAAAAGCATTTTTAGTGACATATTGATATAGCTTATCGCAAACTCGCAAACCTATACACCACGTGACGACGCGGCCAAATATTGAAATGCATAATTATAAACTGGCTAATATTTAAAACTTACATGCAACAGATACGACAAAAACACCACTTATAGACAATAGGAGAGTACTTTTTTTACTAGGTATTGCTTTTAACCCAAAAACCTGTCCTTCGGGGTCTTCATTTTACGCCTCAGCTCCAGACTTTTTATTCCTTGTTCAATAAGTTTGTAACTAATTGTCGGTCAATGTTTTATAATTGTTAAAATGACTAAAAAAATCCGTTGGTGGCTTTTAATTTATTAGGGAAATCTCTTAATTATCCAAGGCCAAGTAATTATTATTATCGAACGTAGGTATAACGTAACGGATAATTATTGTTACTGAATTGATGTATATAAGTAATTACAACTGTTGCGTTAAAATGAAATTATAAACAGCTGGCAATAAATTGATACTTCGGATACACTGTTAGTTCAGAATATTTCTGACCACGACCTAGTCCGGCAGATTTTCGTTACCCAAGTATAAATCTAAGCCTATAATCAGGGAATACAGCGATTTTAAAAATGCTAATTACGAACAGTTTTATGCCGATTTACGATCTATTCCGTGGTGAAACATTTTTGATTATTATACCATAGACAAAAAAGTGTTATTTTTTAACGGAAATATTACGCCCTTGTTAAATATTCCACTGCGAACTGCTATGTTTACAAAAAAGAACGGTTCTTGGATCACACATACAATACGCGACATAATTGAAACAAGAAATAAAGCATTGGGCATTAGACATCCCGTAACGTGGACAATTCGCAGGGAAAAAAGGCGTTTTTTGAAGCCAGGTTATGAAACTTGTTTGGCAGAACTTAAGAATATTTCATCTGTTAAATCTTAATAGGAAAGTCGATTTTCCAAATTTTTTCAAAAAACCTGGTGAGCTTAATGTATTTTTTTCAGTTAGTCCACCTCTAAAAATGGGATTATTAAAAAAGTTACCTCTATTTTAAATTTTAGAACGATATCAAAGGCGGATGTTCCTAAAATTTTAATAGTCATTAGGTCTGGAGCTGAAGGAGTTGTTGCTATCGGTAGCAGTGGCGGCTTCTTCTATGAGGCAGGTGAGGCAGTCAGCAATAATTTTGAAAATGAAATAAATTACAAATTTATATTATTTTACTATTTGCATGAATGTATCTATTAGAATTAATATTTGGCTTCATAATAAATCAGTAAAATCTTAACGCACTTCGCTAGAAATATCATCTATCTCATTTCGGCATGCGGTCGTATATGGTAGAGACAGGCCGGCCTCGCGCTTTCTTGTCTTTCATTGTTCGTTGCGTGTTTTGTTCTTATATCATCAATCTCATTTCTGCATGCGGTATAGAGGCCCGGCCTGACGGGCCTCACGCTTCCTTGTCTAGCGTATTAGTGAAAATATCTAATGTG
Organism: Polydrusus tereticollis; assembly: GCA_963920685.1. Lineage (NCBI taxonomy): Eukaryota > Metazoa > Arthropoda > Insecta > Coleoptera > Curculionidae > Polydrusus > Polydrusus tereticollis. Next base: position 78,849,641 of record OY987329.1, on the reverse strand, counting down.
CTGTATGATACCGTAATAGTCCAGTCGAATCTAGCTTTAAGTAGCGCATAAAAACATTCTTTTGAAGCAAGCCTAACGTAAATTTAATGCGACAGCGACCAGACTAATCTAGTAGATGCAACGCTGACGCGCCGATATTTGGTGACATGCTATTTTAAGATTAACAGGTACAGGTTGTCCGTTGAAAGTTTAGAGTTTAGAGAGAGTGCATAGTGCGTGGGCAGTGAATTTTCTAAAATATTAATATTACATTACTTACGATGACCTCCATTTAAAAAAAGGTCAACGCGTCGCAGAATAATACCTCCCGGGTGACGTGAAAATGTATTCATGTTTAAACGAAATTTACCTTTTCAGGGCACCCACTTCCACCTGGATTTTTGTCTCTATTTCAAATACCTATCTGGTAAATATTTATTTACATTGTAACAATTCTATAATATAATGAATCAATATTATGTATATATACCTAATTATTATATAATATGAAGCAAATTTAATATTTAAGAAAGATTGACCCTGACCTTGCAAATTGAATATTTTTCTCGTGAAACCTTGTATTTCAAAATAATTATATTGCTGGTTTATACACCCACGAGCCGCCACTGATCGGTAGTTATATTTTGAAAGTAGGCTGTCCATTTTTATTACCATGCATTGCTCACATTATTCACTTTTGTATACCTACCTAATTCAGAATTCGCCGGAAATTTGGAAAAAAGTTTGGTAACACCACTTCGTAAGGTCTCGTCGTCACAGGAATTTAAAGACCTCCGACCTCTCTGTGTTCTGTCGTGCTTGGCGGAGGTCTTAGAAAAGTTAATAAGTATGCAACTAACTGAACATATTTAATGCAATAAAATTTTGTCACAAACTCAATCTGAATTTCTAAAACATTATGACTGCTCTACAGCATTAGCTAATGGTTTGGACTTCTGGACGATATTTTTGAAGCTATTGACAATGGAAAAATTATAATTTTGATAACACTGTCTTACCAGTAAAGAACAATATGCGTAATTTGGGTGTGACTATTAATAGTTATTTAAGAGTTACTACTCACATATCGGGATGCATACAGAAAGCTTTTAATATATACGAGTATATACAGGGTGAGGATTTTAAAGTGTTACAACGCAATATCTGAAAAACGGCTATAAATATTTTAGTCAAATTTTGGGACGTGGATAGGGAGGTTGGGGGACAAATTTTAAAATATTTTTGATATTTACCCCCCCTCCAGATTTGATGTGGCTAGTGACAAATTTGAAATGTCAAATGGAAAGGTATTTTTTTTTTTTGATAATTCGATTCCTCGTCAATAACTACGTAAGTGAGCAGAAAATTGTTACATTTGCTCTACTAGTTGCTTAGTTACGAATTTTTCAATAAATAAAATAGGAATACTTAAAAATGATAATTCCTTAAAAAATCTAACGACGATCATGCTTCAAAAGGTGTTCGAAATGACCCCCATCCATTTCTAAACATTTTGCAATTCTTTTTTGACATGAGTTGCGCACGCGAGTTAACATTTGAGGCGTTACTAAATTACATGCTTGTTGAATACGATCTTTCATGTTTTCTGGTGTGGTCGGTGGTGTAGCCATAACTTTCTCTTTTATAAATCCCCACAAGAAAAAATCTAATGGGGTTAAATCTGGTGACCTTGCAGGCCAATTTACAGGACCACCACGACCAATCCATCTGTTTCCAAACATTTCATTTAGTGTATCTCGAGCTTGTCGGGCAAAATGTGGCGGAGCACCATCTTGCTGAAACCATAGTTCTTGTTGATTTCCATTATTATTCAGAAGTTGTGGCAAATCGGTTTGTAAAAAATTATTATACATTTCTCCATTTAGGTGACGGTCAAAAAAATGTGGTCCAATGACTCTATCTCCGACTATGCCACACCAGGTATTAACCGACCAAGGATGTTGGTTTGGCAGAAATCTCATCCACTGAGGATTTTGAGGTGCCCAATAGTGTAAATTGTGCCGGTTGACCTTAAATTAAGAAAAGCAAAATTGATTGAATCAGTATAAAATTAAAAATAAATCTAAATGTATGTGAATATTCTCTAAACACCCGTTAACGGGTGTTTAGATATGTATTTATTTATGTACACCCATCAAGTAGTGGATTACATATTTTTGATTATTAAAAGTTACATTAATCCATATTGATTTAAATAATTACCTGACCACAATTGGTAAATGTAGCTTCGTCAGAAAATACTATCTTTCTTAAAAATGCATTGTTTTCGTGAATTAAAGTTTGTAACCACGTACAAAATGTAATCCTATTTTGAAAGTCTTGGCCATACAATTCCTGATGAATAGTTATGTGGTAAGGGTGAAAATTGTGCTTGTGTAAAATAGCCAGTACCGATTTTTGGCACATTCCTGAATCACGAGCAAGTTCCCTTGAACCAACATGAGGATTTACAGCTATTACACCCAACACTCCAACGGCCATATCGTCATTAGTTTTTGTTTGTCTTCTAACTCTGTTCTTATTTTTTAGGATTCCCGTGCTGCGGCCTCGATCTTCTAATCGCTTAAATGCCATATGAGATTTTTGAATGGCGGGAAACCTAACAGTCCACAATTGCGCCGCTTCCCGGTAGTTTTTTCTACATTCTCCCAGAATTAACAACATGTCTATTTCAATGTCATAAGATTGTTCCATAATTGCACTGAATAATGAACTTTATCAGATTATCACTACTTGTCAAAGTCAAAAGTGGTTTCCTAGGATACAACATAATTAAAGGTTTGGATAAACAATAATCATAGGTGTCATGATTTAAAATGTGTAGTTTTAAGTATTCCTATTTTATTTATTGAAAAATTCGTAACTAAGCAACTAGTAGAGCAAATGTAACAATTTTCTGCTCACTTACGTAGTTATTGACGAGGAATCGAATTATCACAAAAAAAAAATACCTTTCCATTTGACATTTCAAATTTGTCACTAGCCACATCAAATCTGGAGGGGGGGTAAATATCAAAAATATTTTAAAATTTGTCCCCCAACCTCCCTATCCACGTCCCAAAATTTGACTAAAATATTTATAGCCGTTTTTCAGATATTGCGTTGTAACACTTTAAAATCCTCACCCTGTATAATTAGGTATAGATTAAAATTCTTATACCATGTGCGGCACTTTTTATCTCGAAATGTAAAGAGACTACTGTGCGACTCTCTTGTGCTCTCATTGTTTAACCATGGTGATGGTGTTTACGAAAAATTTCGATCAAGTTCCACTGGTTGAAAATGATGGAGAGGAGAGAGTTGCTACAATAATGCTTTTTCTAATAAAATTAAAATTTATAAATGTCCTGCATATTTATACAGTGAGAACGTAAAGGTTGAAACAAATCCATTTATAATTCATGTTTTTTTTTTCGAAAAAACGCTGGGACCCGTCAATTTTTTATTTTTGTTGTGCATTTTTTTGCAGCTTATTTCATGTAGGCAGATTGTCCTAAAGACAAGTTATAACAGCTTACTTTATTTTTTTAAATAGATACCCCTATTTCCCAATATTTTTTTGGATTCTGCATAAAATTCCAAACATGTTTCATGAAATATGTTATACTTAAAGCTAGATTTATAAACTTGAAAAGTTGGCGAGGTTGAAGTTCAGCTGGCGTTGGAAGAGTTTCAATTCAAAGTAAAGGGAACACTCAGTTCAATTTATAAACTAAGTTCGTGCAAAGTTCGTAAGTTTTGAAAAGTTCGATATAACCAATTTTTATGTTCGGAGTTCGAGAGGTTCGTTTTGACCAAAGAAGACGCTATTTTAAAGTCATGTGGTTACAGCGAAATGTCAAATGTCTTTTATTTGTCGCGTTTGGGCTCTTCAGTGTTTGCGTCGCCCTTCCGTCATTTGTATTTGGATTTTCTGTTTGTTGTAAGCTTAGTATTGTGTTTTGCGCCAGAAATTGGAAAACCAGAAATGGATAGTATAAAGAATGATGACACTAATTTATTGTTACTCGAGTTAATCCAAAATTATAAATTTATCTACAACTTAGGTCATAGAGATTATAAAAGTAAAATAATATAATATAATATGATATAATATAATATGATATAATATGATATAATATAATAATATCATTTATTAAAAACTGGAACATTACATACATTTTTGTATATTTAAAAGCTGTGGTGTATCCCAAGACCTCATCTTTTTAAAATAATCATATCCACCTGCCCCTATTCTCCTCACATTTATTGGTCGCATTTTAAAGCGGCGATTGCTACGCCTTTTCCTAAAAGCCGCGTAAAACCTTACATGAGCTTTACACGAACAACATGAACGAGTGTATAAATGGAACTGAGTGTTCCCTTTAGTTTAAATTGAACTCCTATTTCCAACACCAACTAACTGAACCTCAACCTCGCCAACTTTTCGAGTTTATAAATCCAGCTGACATAACTTCAACCTCACCAACTTTTTGTTGTTAGGTTGTCATACTGACAGTGACGGCTGTCTCCTGATTTCAGTAGTTTTGCCTCAAGCCAAAGTGTTTGGCAAAAGTTATTTTGATAATCTTGTAATTTTAAAAAATGGTACGCTTCAGTGAAAGAGACGAATAGAAATATTAATATTGATTGGTTATGGAGATAATAAAATGCGCACACAAATGGAAGTTTGCGAACTCTTCAATAACAAGTATCCTCACCGATATCTCGACCTACTGTCAGTAAAATAGAAAAAGAATATAGGGATTTAGGTCACGTTCGGGACTATTATACGAAAGGTCGACCTGCGGTATTAGAAGATGCACAACTAAATGTGTTACTGTCGGTTCAGGAAGACCACCATAAGGCGAGTAGTAATATTGCTTTGGAAAATCATATCTGCAAAACATCCGTCCTAAATTATTTAGACAAAAACAAATTATATACTTACAAAGTCCAATTGGTTCATGAACTCAATGAAGATAATCCATCCAGAAGAGTCCAATTTTTCAAATTTTTCAAGATAATGATAAATATGTGCAATAATCATCCAGAGTTTTCGAAATGAATTGTATTTTCGGATAAGGTAACGTTTCGTTTGAATGGATGTGTGAAAAAACAAAATTCTCGAATTATGGAATGTTATACCCAATATCCTCAAAAAGTTAATGTTTGGGCCGGTATTGTTGATTATAGAAGACGGAAATTTGACAAGTGAAACATAATTAGAATTTTAAGAAAATGATCTAGTACGTTGCCTTGCCACATTATACCTCCAGAATATTCTGATGCACCGAACAGTTGTTGAATGGCCGGCCGGATCTCCAGATTGAATCCCTTTAGATTTTTTTGTGGGGTTATCTTAACTCTAAGGTATAAGTATGTTAACCGACCAATCAATATTGAAGATGTAAAGAACAGAATAAGAGGCGAAATAAGATTAATAGAACCTTACGTCGTTATAAGCTTCAAAAAATGCATAACAGAAATAAAAAATTGACGGGTCCGAGCGTTTTTTCGAAAAAAAAACAAATGGATTTTAAATGAATTTGTTCCATCCTTTACGTTCTCACTGTATAATCGTATTGCGTTCGGAACGTTACACAGAGGTCATTTTGTTTGTTTTAGGAATTAATAAATAAATGAAAAAATGTTCTAAAAAATTTATTTTATGTTATACCCAACCAGCATAAATACATACATAAGACGTTTTAAGTACGTACTAGTCGGACATAAAGTACGTCTTATGCATGTACGTTATTGGACGTAGTACGTACATTTTACAAACTTAGTACGTAAATTTTCCACACAATTGTACTTAATTAAGACGTACGACAAGTACATCTTATGTACGTACGATAAACGTATATTTAATGTACGTACATTTACTGTACGTGTTAAAGATGTACGCACACTTCGTGCTATGTACGTACTACATACGTAAGAAGTACGTTGTTTGTACCTACAATGGATAAATAATAACTACTGATAAAGTATCTACAATAATATATTACAATAAATTTGTTGGTTAATATTTAGTAACATTCTACATATATTGTGTATATATGAATGTATTATTATCTATCTGATACCCCGGGATTATTATTTGTTTCCCCATCGTTATCATTATTGTTCGCTTTTTGTTTATATTTTAGTCAATCGGGGGCCCTCCTTAGCAATTTGGCTATTTCCTGCTCTGCCTCTTTTTTATTTCAGCTTTTTTCTGTTCTCAGAAGGGCATCTTAAATGAAAAGACTTTAATTACAACCCAGAAAAAATAATATTTTATAGTATATACAAATACAAGTCAACTAAATAAAATAAGCCATATTTTAAAGAAACTTTAAGATGATTAAAACAAAAAATTAGGGGAGATAAAATAAAAATAATATCAAGATACAAAATACACTCATATCCTACTCTACTTGACTACTATACACTTACACCTCTAGTTGAAAACGTCCAATTTCCGTTTCATCATTTAAATTAGTACTTACATATTATAACTTTTGCAATTAAAAACTGCGAAAATCTTTTTTTCTGGTATCTTTTTAGCCTGGTGATTCCAAATAAATGCTCCCATGCTTCGTTTAAGAAAGCTTGCAAATTATTTCCTGCCAATATGCACATTTTAGACTCCTAAAATGGTAAATGTACTTAAACATTATCAAAAATAAACATTCTTACTATATTAATACCTAACGTAAAGGGCTGTTAAGGTCTTATTCAATTGTTAATTGAATTTAACCTTAAAATACATATAGGTATCTGTATATCAAGTTTTACTAAACTACTTTTTAAATAGAATGGGTGGTCAAATCTTACCAACTTTCTGAAATGTTCTGGTAGATTTAAGAAATCTTCAAGTGCCAGTAGATCTGCTTACTATTACAAGCTCGATTACAAGTAACTTTTACTTGACTAAGCGCCCCAGGACTAATAGTTTCAGTATTTGATACCTTAAAGTTTTTTACTTGGAATGTCAAGCCTCTCAGAAAAAAATGCTGTCTTAAAATTTCAGCATTGAATTCAGCTAAAAATAAAACGAATCGTAATCGACATAGCTAAGTACATTTAAGGTTTTTTAAGCTTCGAAACTGTTTAAGAGGCATTTCTACCACTCAAGTTACTATTTACCTGTAAATTGTATATCAAATAATAAATTAACGAACAAAGTAATAAAACTTAACGCATTTAGAGCAAAACGTCCTGGTAAAATTCGCCAATTCGTTGAGAAACATCGGCAATACAACAAAAAGAAGCCACACTTACAAACTCAAAAGTTTGGTTAAGTTAATTTAACTGCACAGAAGGATTTTTACGACGTAAGCAAGCGCGAAATTTAAATCGGTAGCGGATAATAATAATTAACCTTACAATCACAGAACAAAAAAATGTCCAAGTTTGAAAAAGGTCTAATTTAATTATTTTTTATTAGTAATTTAGTTTTACATAAGGTAAAACATTGTTACATTATGTAATAAAACATACCTACATAACAACGTATCATCCCAACCGTTTTTTAGACGTTGGTACATTTAAGGATGATACATTGTACGTACAATCAAGAATGATCGTTGTACATACACAATATGTCAGAGAAAATACGTACTTAAAATGTACATTTTACTTACTGTACGTACGGGACATAAAACGAACACAATAAGTACGTCTTTAGTACGTAGGGTGTTTGTTGGGTAATATTAAAAAAAACATTCCAAAGAATAATAATTTTGAACGTACTGTTTTTTTTTAATTCGAATTAGCCATGAAAACAGTTGAAATATTAGTAAATAAGTCTTGACAACTTGGCGTTTAGTTTTTGACGAGGCGGTAAATTGAGACCCATGCCGTGACGTATACCGTGACGTCAGCTGTGCCGCTGCTTTCATTCTACTGTTACTAAATTAACTTAATTTTATTAGTTATGCCGTGGTGTAGTGTACATAGCGTTTAGGTTCCATGCTATAGGTCACAGGGTCGATTCCCACAAATGACTTTTTTAGTATTTTCATGATTTTTTTTAGTTTTTTTATGATCGAATAAAGACGGATTGAAACCAAAAAGGTGTATTAGATGCGTGTTAGCGCTGTTTAACCAATATAAGTCTATATAAACCCACGCCCACGAGACTGACGTCACGGTATACGTCACGGCATGGGTATACGTCACGGCATGGGTCTCAATCTACCGCCTCGTAGTTTTTGGACATTATGTTGTGTTGTTTGCAAGGTGTATTTCTGTTTTCTACTTGCAGTCTTTTAATTTTGAATTTTGTTATCTTAGAGAGCAAGGTAAGAGCTTTAATATTTGATATATAGTTACTTCAAAAATATGCGCATACGTAAAAAAGATAATTGAATGTAACTGCATCACTTTTTTTACCATTTTTTAAAATTATATGAATTTTTAAAAGCTGCAAATTGTAATATTAGAAAATATTTGTCATAAAAATATTTTTTATACATAAATTACTTTATTACCTTCTTACTAATTACACATTTGGGTGCCAAGAAGTGCCAAGCGCTTTAAAAAATATTTTTTTAGGGACTATGTCAATAACTAAAAACGAAATGTTTGCCGCCTGGTGCGAGCAGAGCTTACTTGGAGATAAAAATTCGTCTGTTTTTAAATTTGTTTTAAGAAAGCTCAACTTAAATAATGATAGACGTGATAATCAGTACGATATGGTAGCGAAAAAAATTAATAATTTTAACAGCGCTGTTTCCACAATGTGGAAGAATTGCAAACGGTCCCGAAAACTTTTTGAAGCCAGGCATCGTGAATGGCTAAATGAATCCATAATTTTTACTGAAGAGGCAAATGTACCTGGGTCCAGCAGAGGTAGACCAGAAAAGTTATTTAAAGATCTCGGTGACCAACGAAAAAGACAAAAATTAATTCCATTATTGGATAACTATTCTACGGAACAGCTTACATTTGCTACTCGTACAAGTATACAATCTTCAGGTCAACGAAATGCTTCAAATATAATTAAAGAAATTACAGAAAATTCACCTGCTAGAGCAACAAAGATGAAAAAAGCAATGAATAAAAAAGAAACCTTGTCTGTAAAGTATTCCGCAGATGAAGCACTTACCCTTTTTCTTGATTGCTCGTTAACCAAAAAAGCTTACATTTTATTGCAACAGGGAGCAAAAGAACATAATGCCCAAATTTACCCTAATTACAATATACTTTTAGAGGCTAAAAAGAAATGTTATCCAAGTGAGAATGATATTCGTATAACAGACATATCCGCTGAGGTTAACCTTCAGGCACTTGTTGACCACACAGTAAAAAGGATAATAGAATCTCAGCAAGATCTTTACAATAACCTACCGCAAAATGTCTCAAAAAATAAAATACTATTAGATACAAATCGACGGCTAAAGTGCAGTACCTCGTAAGTGGCATTTTTTCCGGTATCGAGCTTATTACACCAATATTTTCGGTTCCGCTCGCGCCATCTACTGACGACGTTTCAAAATTTTACGAGCGCCGCATAACAGGCCTCTACAGGAAAATTCATTACCTCGTGAAATTTCGTTTGTGTTTTGGGATGCAGTACCTCGTAACCATTGGTCGCCATTGTTTTCTCCCATAAGAATATCGTCGTGAGGTTTGTTTTTACCTTTTTGATGTTAGTAAGGTAAATAAATATTTGTTAAATATTATTACTGTTATAAGCATACCTTTACATTGCGTTTTATAGAAAAAGTACTTCGATTTATTTCCATATCATGGCAATTTAAGGTAAAATAGGGGTTTTAGGGTTAAATAATTATACGAGGTCCTGCATGTTTTGTTTACAGTGTTTGCATTTATTATACGTGATAATGCATTACTTTTTTAGAAGTTTTTAGTTAACTATAAGGTTAGTTTGCGAGTTCGTTGAGATAAAATTACTTATTTTTAGGTATACAGAATGGGATCACGAACGAAAAAAATTCTAGAGAATGCGAAAAAAATTAACGAAGAAAATTCTACTAGTCAAAGCAATATAGAATATTATATTACCGCAGATATTATAGAAAATGCCGAAATCGTTTTTGAAGAATACATACCAGATTCAAACAAAGAGAATTGCGATAAAACCGATGCAATATTATGCAGCCAACCAATGAAAATGATGAAGAATACATATTATCAGATACGAACAAAGAGAATTGCGATAAAATTGACAATATTGATGATGAAGAGAATATCCAGCCAAACAATGAAAATGATGAAAAATACATACTAGAATCAGATACGAACAAAGACAATTGCGATAATATTTATGATGGAGAGGATATTCAACCAAACAGTGAAAATGATGAAGAATACATACCAGATCCGAATATAGGGAGTGGCGATGATAGCGATGACGAAGATATCCAGCTAAGCAATGAAAATGTCGAGCCTGAGGCAACCGAAGCCGATGAAAATGCTGAAGAAAATTTACAAAATAGGAAGCGAGAAAGAACCAATCAAAGACAGCAAATTAAAAGACTAAGAATGCAAGGACAAGATTATTTAGGATTCAGAAAACCAAAAAATCAAAGGAAAACATTCAATGATACAAAAAGAGCAAAACGACGCCTAAAACCCCGTTGCGATTGCGGCGACGAGAAGAATTCCCGACTAAATTGTAAATCAATTCTCGAAAATGACCGCGCAGCCTTATTTAACAATTTTTGGTCAAAAATGACGTGGGACCAAAGAAAGGTTTTTGTGTGTAATACGGTTACATTAAAAAAACTAACAAATAAAACTCCGGACTCAAGAAGGACGACAACACTAAAATACACTTTAAAGGTAAATCACCAAATCACCCCGGTGTGCAAAAAAATGTACCTAAATACTACAGGTCTTGGCTAATGGTCGGTACGGAACTGGGTGTTGAAATGGAGTGACGGTGTTGTTGAAAGACAAGAAAGTACTGTGCTGAGCAGAAGGAAAAGAGAAAATATTCACGACGAATCTTCAGAATACCTAAGAGAATTTTTGCGATCGCTTAATAAGTTACCTGCGCACTACTGTCGCAAGGAAACTTCAAAACAGTACCTAGAGCAACAATTTCAGTCCATATCTCAATTACATCGGGAGTATGAGAAGCAGTGTAATATTAATGGAAAAGGATGTTTGTCTATAACCAAATTAACTGCAGTTATAAACGATCTGAACATTGGAATATTTACACCTCGAAAGGATAGATGCGACGAGTGTTACAAATTTGAAAACGGAAATTTAGAGGAAGACCTATTTTTGAAACATCGCGAAGAAAAAGACAGGGCCAGAAATGAGAAGGGATTTGACAAAAATAGAGCAATTTTAGGAGAATGCCATACACTTACAATGGATCTTCAAGCCGTCAAGCTTTGTCCTCAGCTAAAAGCTAGCTCACTGTATTACAAAGTGAAGCTTTGCTGTCACAATTTTACCATCTACGACTTGGCAACAAATTTGGGAACTTGCTATTGGTTTGACGAAACCAAAACAGATCTGCAAGCCTCGGCATACATCTCTTGTGTGGTCGATTACCTCAAAGATAACTTTTTGGACAAAGGTGACAAAAGAGAAATAATCATATTTTCAGATGGTTGCACAGCACAAAATCGCAACTCCATAATGTCAAACGCGCTACTTCATTTGGCTGAAACTTATGGTGTAAAAATAACACAAAAATATCTGGCCAAAGGCCATACCCAAATGGAGTGCGATAGCGTACATGCCTGCATTGAAACTTCATTGAAAAATAAGGACATTTACCTTCCAAGCGACTACGCTCGAATAACAAAAGAAGCTAAAAAGAAAAACGCCTATGTAGTTAAAATACCAGACTTTGATTTTTTTACCAATTTTAATCACAAGCCATTACTGAAGTATGATTCCATTAGGCCTGGAAAAGTAACATCAGATCCAGTCGTCACAAATCTAAGAGCACTGGAGTACTTGCCAACGGGAGAAATTAATTTCAAGATACATTTCAACGATGAGTTTCAAGTGCTTCCTCGGCGACCAAAAGCTATAAGTCTTGCTGGAGTTGTGTTTCCGCGGTTATACAACAGACTGCAAAGAATTTCGAAAAAAAAGTTTGATCACCTTAACGAGATAAAGCAGGTTATTCCCAAAGACTATTGGTCCTATTATGAAAGCTTGCAATATGAATAATAGTAGATATTTTTCCAGATCATTTAGACAGATGCCGATTTTATATAAAATAAGATTTTGTTAAGTATAAGTTTTTTTCTTTCTTGCTTTCTTATAACAGTTACCATGTGAAATAAGATTTCGCTTAGTTTAAGTTACGTTTTTTCTAATAAAAATGTTCATGTTCATTTTTTTTACCTACTCTCACCCCATTTTATGTGTGCAGTATCTCGTATGATTTTTCATTTCTAATGCAATACCTCGTATGAAGCATACTAAGCATATTATTAAAATAAAAAAAATAGTAAATTTATCTTAAAATCAGTTACAAACCGTTTTTATACGCCCTCGTTGCAAAATAAATGCAAAACGTGTAAAAATGTAGTTTTTCGCGTTTTCTCGACAATTTACCAAATAATGATACGAGGTACTGCACTTTGGCCGTCGAAATGGGGATGTGATGGCAGTGCAGGGCACTCACATTACAAGCAAAAGTTTAGCGGGCAACATGATGAATTAAATTCGGATTTAAATTTATTTTCGGTTTGTCTCGTTCCTCTGCAGATGACATCCGACAATGGCACTATACTCTGGCAGAATCCACGGCCATCCTCAACGAGATTCTGCAGACCTATAAAACTGATTTTTCAAAAGGAAACACCTGAATTGTGTAGAAGTGAAATTAAAAATATTGAAGATCAAATATCAGAAATTAAACCTACAGTTGTTGATGATTACCAATTAACTATTACTCATACATTTCAACTAACAATGATTGATGGAAAGATGTTTTCTGTTATTAGCAATTCTTCAACGCAAACCTGTGGGATCTGTGGAGCAACGCCTAAAATTATGAACAACTTGGAAATGTTAATGACACTGCCAATAGATCAAACCTTATATGATTACGGGATTTCCACTTTACATGCATGGATAAGATGCTTGGAATGCTGTCTCCACATTTCCTACAGGCTTGATTTAAAGAAATGGCAGATAAGAGAAGAAAACGAAAAACAAATTATGAAAGAAAGAAAGAACCATATAATTAAAAGGTTAAAACAAGACTTAAGTTTGTTGGTTGACATCCCTAAACAAGGATATGGCTCAACAAATGACGGAAATACTGCCCGTAGGTTTTTTCAAAACCATTGCCAGGCTGCTTTAATAACAGGTAATTCTTAGCTCATCTTTGTAAACTGTATATCCTTACAAATGGGTTGATTTTGTTGTAGGACTCGACGAAGATTTTCTAAAGCACTTATTTATACTACTAAGTACAATGTCATCTGGCTATGAAATTAATAAAGAAGCGTTTGCAGAGTACTGCAAAAGCACTGCGACACTATACATAGATCTGTATTCATGGTACTATATGCCAGCGAGTCTTCACAGGATACTTATTCACGGGCCAGAAATTATTAAGGCTGTGCCTCTTCCGATAGGCATGTTTTCAGAGGAGGCCCTTGAATCTAGAAACAAAGACTTTCGGAAATATCGACAATTATACTCCAGAAAATTTTCAAGGGAGGAAACTATGAAAGATGTATTTTGTAGGTTACTGCTTTCGTCTGACCCTCTCATATCATCGTTATCCAAGTGTATAGGTACTCGCTCCAATAAGCAACCCTTAAACAAAGAAGTTTTAAAATTGCTTCAAGAGCCTAATTTGTCACATAAAATGTATAAAAATGAAAACATTAGTGACTCCGAAAATTCTAATTAATAGATTGTGCGATAAAATGTGATTTTTTGGTTAGCTTAAGTATAATTATTACCTAGTTAATGTTGCGGTTCTTTATATTAATTTGTTAATATACTTATATTGAATTTAAATAAATAATATTATAGTTAAAAAAAACTAAAAAACACACTATTACCACGCACTAAAACTTAAAAAAATAATTTGCTATTTAGTTATTAGTAAACTTATTACCTCTTTTATGTCCTATGGTTAAATCAAAAAGCGTGGGGTGCTTTTTGATTATGTTTACTTTTAATTAATTTATACAAAGGGCTCCACACTTTTTGAATTAGTCATTGGACATAAAAGGGGTGATAAGTTTACTAATAACTACCTAGCAAATTATTTTTCAATTTTTAGTACGTGATAAACGCGTATTATTTAGTTTTTTTTTTAACTATAATACTTAATTTTATACTTTCTCGTATTCTTCTCTTCATTTGATACCCATATCATGATGGTAGATAGGAAAATTTTGTTCGCCATCTTGGGGCGTCCGCCATATTGAATTTAGTGGGACGCCGTTTTATTTTTCGTATTCTTCTTAGCAAACCCTTTTATTTGATACCCATATCATGGGAGTGCATAAAAAATAATTACTCCGCCATCTTTGGAAGTCCGCCATATTGAATTTAAAATGACGTCACTTAGCTAACCATGCTTTGTCATCCAAACTAAACGTGTATGCAAAATTTTAGCTCAATCGGAAACCGCGAAGTGGGCCAAATTTACCTTCCAAGATTTTTTTACATAGTTAGTTACAGGTGAAGCTAATAAAAGCGTGATAATTAACAAAACACGCTGTTTATCAAATCTGATTAAAAATAATGGATAACATCATTTGATTTACACACAAATTTAAATCTTTTTAATTACGTTTATCAACTAGAAACATTTTAGCGGATTACTTACTTAATATATTATAATTAATAATAATACTGAACTATTTATAAACACTCTGTATATAGGCAAGACCTAAAATAGAACAACTTTAAAAAATTAGTTAATTAACGTATTTAAAGCTATTTACATAACTTAAGCACAGCTAAAACCTAATATTTTTATATTTGTATTTATTACCGCCTAATTTACCACAAATGACCTCTGTGCGTTAGAGGCAAAGTAACCCCACCGCATTATCGAACTGCAATTTTTGGGCGATGTTTTACCGGCACCGCTTGTTTAGGTTAAATTTAGAATTTGGTAGGTTGAGTTGATAACGGAGGTACCTACTCAAGGGTGCCTCATCTGGACTTCGCCTCTCTCAGAATATATGTTTATCTGTTTCTTTTTTTTTCGCTTTTATTTTAACTACTGTGTATCCGAATAAAAACATTTTTATTTACTTATTTATTAAGACCTAAAGAATATCTAGAAAATATTTTTAAAACGTCAAAGATGTGAAATATCTTGGTAACGCTAAAACAAATAAGTGTTAAATATGTAATGTACAAGAGTTTTTTTAGATAATTATACTTTTTATTTCCTTTTTATTAACCGGACTTAAAAAGGGTATAAAGTAGACATGTGTACCTTCAATGTGCAAGTTTGCATAACACTTCAAGACTACTATGATGAGAGATAAAAAAATGTATTCGAGATAAAATATTGCTTCTATCCAAAATAGCTGAATGAACGTCAAAATTTTAGAGCAATCGGCTCAGTACGATTTGTACATTTTTGGGCCTAATAAATTTTTATTTATTTATTTATTTATTTTAGCCATTTATTGCTATACATGGTATAGATATAAAGACAGGTCAGATTCTGTATCACTTAATCAAAAATAACAATTGTAAAAATAAAAGTATGAAAATAATTTTATTATAACAAAATACAGTTATTATACAACAAGAAAATTGTCTATAAACATTACAATCTACTGAGCAGGGTTAGCAAGCGTCATCTATCTGAGCAAAAGCCAGTAAATTCCGCAACCGTATAAAAATAATGTTCTATTAGGAAAGGTTATTAGCTTTAAATTTTTTTACGTTCGGAACTGTTTGAATTTCAGAAGGCGACAGATTATACAAGTATCGTCCCGAAAAATTAGGTGACTTCCTATACTGCACGTGCTTAAATTGTTTAATATAAAAATCAATATTTTTACGAGTTCCGTAATAGCAAAGTTTCGTTTTAATATATGTTAAAATCTTATACAGATATATACCAGTGATTGTTAAAATATTATAATTCTTAAATGTATCTCTAATCTCTACAAGTTTTTGCACATAACGTATGTCCTAAAAGTTTTGGCACAAAATATTTATCGGATTTTTTTTTTAATGAAGAAATTCATTTGAACACTAACTAGTTATCATAAATTACAACTCAATACTTAACTAAACTATACTATCGAATTATGTGGCCCATTCTGCTCTACCAGACGCAAATTTCTTCGAATGTCTCTCATGAGGCCCTGGACGGAATTCAGATCAATTTCTCTTAGTTTTGCGTGCGTTTGCCGTCTTAATTGTTCTTCATCTTGGGCTTCCCAGCCTCCATGATAAACCTTCCTAGACAGTAAAGCCAAAAAATCCTCTATTGGGCGAGCCTGCGGCAAGTTTGGAGGATTATCGTTTTTGGGAACAAAAGGTATTTGGTGTTGTCGAAGCCAGTTTTGGGTATCTCTTGAGTAATGGCACACTGATAAAATTAATTATTTGAGTTAAAAAAATTTACCGTTGACTCAAATAAATATTTGTTTCCTATTAGCCAAACAAATATGTATTTGAAAAATAGCAAGGGATTATTTGCCTCAATTAGTATCATCTGATTTGATACAAATTACTTTTTATTTGGAACTAATCACTAAATACAAAATTCAAGCAAATATTTATTTCCTTAACACTAACCTAACTTAAATAAGCCGTTTCAATGACTTAAGATAAATGGGTTAAAAGTTAAGTTAACAAAATGTTTATTTGATTGATATTTATATATATTTTATCAAGTACATATTTATTTTACTTTTGTTTTACATGTATTTGCCGTAACAACAACGTTATTTAATTAAACAATTTAAGTGATTTGATTTAAATAAACCGGTAATTTCCATCAAAGTGATTGTTTTTTTATTCAAGTACATAATTGTTTAACTTGTCTTTTATATTTATTTAGATCAAATATAAATTTATTTGGTTTAAATACCTTTTTTTAATTTTCAATAGATCAGAATGTTCATTCAAATCAGTCTTATTTTATCCAAGTACGTGTTTATACAGACGTCACATAAAAATAAGAAATATTGAAATGTTGCAATTGAATATGGTTTAATCCGTACCTATACCATAATAATCACAAACCTTATCAAATTGTTTATAGTGTTCAAATAATAAGGCAAACCAACAGAAAAAAACACATTTTTGCCGAAAATAAAGGTTATGACAAATTACGCGCACGCGCACAGCTATTTTTACATAAAAATAACATAAAATTTAAAAGATAACCATCTCTTATTTTATTTCTTATTTTTATGTTATGTTATGTGTTTCTATAAACGTCTTATGGCAGATCTGTAGATTCAACTCTTATTTTATTTTTATGTTATGTTATCTTGCTGTACAAACCGACCATTAGTTGTTGTCCCCCTTAAAATATACGTCAATAAAACATTATAGAGAGGTTAATAACTTTGATAAAAAATTAAATAAAGTCAAATTGCAAGTATTAGGTACAATAATTATTAATATTATATTAATTATATTATATTTTTTACGTTAGGAGGTTTGATAGGTATTGAATTATGATGAAAATTGAGATAAACTGTCTTATTTGTAACCTAGGTAGCCATGATTTATAAACACCTGGCTACATTTTTCTAAAAAGATTTTGTGTTCGAAATTTCAAATTAGGTATTACAAGTATCTTTTCTTTGCCTCTTATCTTACTTTTTTAACTCGTTTCATGCGTAACTAAAATATTCAAATATAGTTTCCTACCTTGAAAAGTATCTAACATATGGGATATACCCCTCGATATACCCCAATCTTCTAAATAATTATTCATATTACGTTTATTCCCCATATCTTCGTTTTAATTTTTGATGGAACCACTAACTTCTGTGCCACTAACAAAGAAGATTTCACTCTCACTCATAAATTTCTACAAGACAAAATCGAACACCAATGACCAAAACGCGATGATCAGGCCACTTTTGTATAACCAATCAAATTACTCAAAGCCCAAAGTAGGCGACAGGAGTTCATTTAAATACTTAATTATTAGTTTGGATGAGCAAATTATTTGAAAAGTTCGGCAATGAATGATTTAAATTAAAGTTAAAGGTATTTAGTTCTTAACTTGAAATGTACTTCGATTAAATAATAATTAGTTATTTGTAAATATTTGGTTGTTTTATATTAACGATTTAATGTAAATACATAATTATTTAGTTTAAATGACCTAGACATTTAAATAGTTCTCTATTGGGTGATTTAACTTGCGATTAATGGGATTTAGTTCCTAAATAAAAATTAGTTCGATTAAATAATTAGTTATTTAGATTTTGTTATTTCAGTGGTTTTTTGGTAAGATATTTGTTTGAAGGGTTCTATGATTTGACACAAATCAACCAACAGTCAAATAACTTTGCAAATAAAACGAAATACTCTCATTTATTTCAGTTAAATCAAATTTAGTTAATTAAAATCACATTTATTTATTACCAATAATTATTCACCAAATAAATCAGATTATTTGATTAAGGGAGCACAGTTTTATCAGTGCATGATGCCAGGTCTGGCCAAAACATGATATCGTCATTAGCATGATGTTCGTGGACAAACAGGTAATTATCAATATAGCCCTGACTATTCAAAGCCTCACCCCTCACTCTTTCCACAAAAGGTCGGGATACACCTCTGTTAGAAATTGCGCACCAGACAAGGATTTTATCTGCAAATTTCGCTTTATGTTTATATCTAACATTGTCAGGGCATTCCTCTACGTTGTCCGTATAAAATCCATCGTTTCCCTTCATTTCAGAATTACTCAAAGTAAAATACTTTTCATCATCTAAAATAATGATTTTTTCATTGACAAAGTGTACCCGCCTCAGTTGACGACAGCATCTTGCTATACGAAGGAGTTGCGCTTAAGAGTATTTGGGGCACTCACGTCTCTTTCGATATTTAAGTCCATTCCTCCTTAATTCCAACGATATCGTACTCTTAGAAGATCTGAATTGACGAGCCAGTCTCCTCGTTGACATTCCAACCTGGTTTTTTGCTCTTCTCACCAATCTCTCTGACCTCTGTGCAGTAAATGTACGTGGTCTTCCACTTTTTGGGAAATTTAGATATGGTATTCCCTGCTCGCACTCTGCTATTGTTCTATAAATGGTTCTGCTTAAAATGTTTTCATTCTGGAATATTCGACAGATTTCAGCTTTGGGTACCCGCCCAACCAACTTATAGATACTTTATCTTATTTCTAATTTTTACGACATCTTAAAGCGAAAACTTTAAAATAAATAAATCTTAACTGACAGTACACAATGTTAACAAACTTCTGTTTCCAAAGGCAACTTGATATTATTTTGTTTTTGTTAAAATTAAAGCCAATGCATTTTGTGCCAAAACTTTTAGGACATACGTTACGTAAGGTTAAAAATAAAGCGGATAAATCGCTTTTGAAGCACAAATATACGGCGTGAGTCACCTGCTTGGCCCCCGAGTAAAATATGTGCCCTAATGTGAGGATATACTAAGGAGTACTATATATTTAAAAGATATTTTTGATTAAGAATTTGTTTAAGTGTAAGAAAACAATAAAAGGTCTGTGATAATCTTTTGCATACCGCATCAATAATAATATGATCTCCAAAACTAAGTTGCATGCATCCTAAGAACTTGGCTGATGTTTCAGATTTTATTAAAGTATTTTGTAGATAATTTTCAAGTTATTTTGTTGGCTGTAATTACCCACAAATTCTATGGCAAACGTTTTATCATAATTAATTATAAGATGGTTTTGTGTGCACCATAAATCGAAATCGCGCAACACAGAATTTATTTTAGCTTTTAACTCCTCTATTGAGGCTGCCGTAATAAGGATGGTGGTGTCATCGGCATATATAAACAACGTGCCATCCCTTAATTGCTGAGATAAGTCATTTACATAGAGCAGGAAAATTAGGGGTCCCAGAACACCCTTGTGGTGTTCCGAGTTCACATTCAAAGGAATCCGAATATTCCTGTCGGACTTTCACTATCAGTGATCGTCCAGAAATGTACGACTTGAGCCAACTGCTTATTGGATGGCGAATTCCGACTGCTTGAAGTTTTGCAAAAGAAAAACGGGTTTATCGTCTCGAAAGCACGAGACAAGTCAAAGAAAATCGCCACTGCAGATTGATTTTTTTCGATTTGTTCATAGACCGCTTGCACAAGTGCCGTAATTTTTTTCAATTATATTTATTTATCTAGATAATCAACTATTCTGTTGTAAACTGCTTTTTCCATTATTTTTGAGTAGCAACTCAGAATACTGATTGATCTAGAATTTTTATAGTCTGACAGGTCACCCTTCTTCGGGATAGGCACGCACAACTTTAGCTATTTTCAATGCATCCGGAAAATTTCCCAAAGTAGCAGATTTATTTACTAAGCTTATGATAAGTGAGGCGCTAAAAGTGAGTGATATTCTATGATAAGTTTCGCAGGGACATCATCGATTCCTGCGGATAATTTATTTTTTTGTTCTAATCTTATTTTTGATTACTCTTCATTGGATATTGATGTAAAAAACAAAGAGGAAACACCAGAACTAGGATGGGTACCTACCTACATTCTGCATTTATAATTCAAGTGTAGGCTAATACTCCCATACATATCTAAAATATTACTCTCTTTCCAGGAATGATGCAGCATATCTAATCATATTCCTTTTATTTCAGATCATGCGACCATCCACGTAACAACGACATGCCCGAGGCTGAGAGCCCCCTGGGAAGATGGCCGCACAGCTTAAGCTCCATGATGGCCTGTCTAGGCTGTACCCTAGGCTTGTTCAACATATGTCGCTTTGCAATACTCACAGTTCAGTTTGGGGCAAATTTCATTTTTCAATTTTTATTACTATCTTTAGTGTTCGGACTGCCACTTTTCACATTGCAACTATGTCTAGGACAACAACTAGGGGCGGGGGTGATAGACATGTGGCGAATATCGCCCCTATTTCAGGGGGTGGGAGTGGCGTTGCTTATCACTCAAGCGTTGACCGGGCTGTATAGTATAATTGGAGTGTCGTGGATGTTCGTGTATTTTCGAGATTCTTTTATTACCTCTGTGGATAAGTACCGATGGGCGGAGCCGTTCTTGTACTATAGAAAAGGTAAGGATAAGAATAATTGAAATATTTTTTAGAGTTTAAACTTTTCTCAATCAACTTTCCATAGCTTTGGTATAACTGTTAGTATTTTTCAACGCAATTATCTAAAGTATTACGCGTTTTTAATTCGTAATCAATTTTAAATAAAGAAACTGCAATTTTTTTGGAAGTCTATGTATTACGTAAATAATTATAAAGTATCATCCTCAGAGACTTTTAGAAAGATGTGGTTAAAAACAAATATTATGCAACTCCTACTCCTATATCGAATAACCAATTATTATTATTCCATTTTAAATAGAAATCTGGAAAAATATCGAAAATTAAACATATTAGTGACGGCTATATACTCTCGTCCGAGTGCTTTCACTGACTCGCCTGGGAATCTCGAGCAAGAAGACTATGTTCAAGTGCGACCATCCTTACACTCTCTTTAATTCGGGTGTTCATTGTCATTACGCGGTTGATATCTTGGAACAGATGAACACGCTGCTTTCTTCTTCCTTTCATGTGCAATTGTGTAATCCGAGAATTGCAAAGCCGATATACTCGCTAATGCGAATCCATGCATCACCAGCTTATTATGTTTTATCTTATTAGTAAAAAAGACGTTTAAGTATGTAATGTTCGCAAGACTCAATACGCGAGAATGAAGACTTAGAATTAAGTAAGACGAGGATACCCAACAACACCTCAGACGCGACACGTATACCTCGCTGTGCCTCCGTCATGCGGCTCTGACGTCACAGCACCAAGTCCTTATTATCTCGGTGTTATTGAGATACCGCATCATCTGCTTACGGCACGAATTTATCAATCTCGTGCGACACGAGACAGGGGCATTCTGAAGTCAACGTGAGATAGAACACACGTTTTATCTTTTTAAGCGGATGACGCGGTGGCCTCTTCTTAGTTGATTTTAATTCTACAGCGAGTACTAGCAACAGATTCGCAACAGATGCAAGTCATGAGCCGTGGCGAGACTAGGGATAATGCTTTGGAACACGATCTGATGAAACAGTTAACTAACTGCGATCACGATATCGTAGTCTTCTCGTTCACTCGTTCCCGTTCCAGTTGTGCTGTTCTGTTGCAGTAGTCTATATACTCGAAGTTCAAAATTATTGTCAGTGACTCAACACTATCATATAGAGAGCTCCGGGTGGTGCGACGTCAGGGGAATGAGTTTTAGACGATGACCTTTTCAACTACGATTTCCTATTCCTTGCGAAAATACATTCATAAATGCCTTCCGTGAACTTTAAATATTTAGATCTTGCCATACTTTCTCAACTAGTGGATGAAATGGCTCGTGAACGAGGTGTTACAATATTACGTTTGCCGCATTACCATTGTGAACTAAATCCAATCGAGCTTATATGGGCACAGATAGAAGGCGAAGTGGCGCGTGAAAATAAAACTTTTAAATTAAAAGATGGTAAAGAACTGTTAAAAACGGCAATAGCAAATGTACAAGCAGCAGATTGGCATAAATAAGTGCGTATTACATGTCGAGAGCGTAGAAAAAAAAATGTGGGTCTCAGATGTGCGCGTTGAAGTCATGGTAGAACCTATTATTATAAATCCTGCAGATGACAGCAGTAGCAACAGTAATAAAATGTTTTCATCGTCAGATAGTGAATAATCGCTGTAATGGTAATAATGAATTTAAATATGTAACGTATTGTCATCATAACACTTTTTAATGTCGGCGTGCAATATAATTTGTCAAATTATTATCAATTAGTGTTCATTAGGTAACAATAGTTAGGAAATTTATAAACATATATAATTTAGGTTTAGGTTTTGCCCTTAATCCACTATTTATGTTTCTATTATTATGTAGTATAATAAAAACATTATAAATAATAACATATATCGTTGCTTTATTATTCTTTTTGGATTGTATACCTGCGTAATTTAGTTTCTCTAATTACGTCATTAGATCACCAAATGTAAAAGCTTAATTTATTTTTTAGTTTGATTTATAATATTATGTTTATTATAGTAAATGTAAATATATTATAATAATAAACAAAAAACTCATATATTTTTTGAATTAGTATTGTTGGAATTGGCGTTCCCCTTACGTCTTGCACACCCCGGTAAAAATGAGTCACCGCCAATTATTTTAGTACCGCAGTATAGGTGGTTATTGAAAGGTTCATTTAGATAAATTTCAGATACCCACATTTTGATATTATGCGTTATTGTTGAGTGAACGTGAACTCCTCTGTGAAAACCTCAACTCAAAACCTACTTTTGTTTGTAACTCTTATCCATTGCATATGAAAAGTGTGTCAAAATAGCTTAGGACACCCAGTATAAATAATCTGTTAGGCTATATTAAAGTTGAAACTAATCTAAAATCCAAGAGTCCCTCAAATGTATATAACAAAGTGTATAATATATAAAGAAAAATAATTATAATTAAACTAGATCAAATCTAATGAATTATTTCATAGTTCAACGTTATGACCAAACAAAGTTATCTTGACATTTTCCTGTAGAACTTGTGTTAAATTTGCCTTAAAATACCAACTTCGGTTCATAAAATTATTTCCATTGAAATGTTCCTCTCGAATAAATACCCACTGATTTATTAATATTATCATTTCAGATTTTCAGTCGCTTGTCAACGGTACCTACAAATTAACAGAAACAGTTCCAGATTATTTCAATGGCATCGTCCTCCAACGGTACCATCTTCCCAGTGGAACAGCCTATGGGACCATAAAATTTCAGTTAGCCTTTAATCTTGCTGTAGTATGGATGATTGTATTTGTATCACTGAGTAAGGGCCTTCGATCGTATGGAAAGGTAAATTTAATTATTGATCATATTATAAACAGCGGCGAAATTAAAGTTTATGCTTGAGTAATAGATCATGTCTGCAAGTCTTGAGGTGACACTAATGTATTAATACTGTTAAAGAAAGAAGTGTAATTAGACTCTTGTTAAAAATATCTAAGAAAACTATACAGGGTCTCAGGTAAGTACCTTCTAATTTCTCGGGAGCATACAGACGAGGTCAAAATAACCCTTATTAGTAATGAAAAAAAAATCCTAAAGTGCCTCTTAACGGAGATACAAAGCCCCAAAGGGTACCCCTTTCGTTAGAATGCTGTGTTATTTTCGCTAGTAGTAGTTGCACTCTAGGTGCTAAATAAACTAGATCTTTTAGATGTTCCCAGAAGTAAAAGTTTAAGGGATTTAGGTCTGGAGACCTTGGTGGCCATAAAACATGCCCACCTCGACCTATCCATCGAGGGCCAAAAACGCTTGTTAAGTGTTGACGTACTATACGGTTATAATGAGGTGGAGCACCATCGTGCATGTACCACATTTGCATTCTTCTATCAAGAAGTACGTCTTGCAATAAATTTTCCTGCAAAAATTGGAAATAAATCTTACCATTCAGTCTTTCATCCAAAACAAATGAACCTATAAGTTTATTTCCGATAATGCCAGCCCACACATTTACCATAAACCTTTTTTGGTGTTTTGAATTATGGCGTGCGGATTTTCATCAGCCCAAAAATGTAAATTGTGTGAATCTATTATATCATCTCTTGTAAAACCGGCTTGATCGGTAAACAAAATAAGGTTAGAAATATTTAGATTTAAGTTATGTTGCTGTATAAACCAGTTGGAATATTGAAGTCTTGCCGAATAATCACCCGGAGACATAGCGGGTACTTTGTGATCATGGTACGGTTGAAGTAACTGTTCTTTTAGAGTTTCATGAACAACTCATTTTGTAACATTGTCATATTATCCAATATCTTGCAACATTTGTTCCTCTACGTGAGCCTCTCGTGCTTTTCTGAGAGGGTCCCTCACCGCCACGTCGCGGCAAAAATGACCATGATTAAAAAAATTCAAGAACTAATTCGTTAGCCCAAATAATTTCTTTCTAATCATCTATTACCTGTTTCTCTTAGGCTCTGATCAATCCTTTGGAAGGTTTTTTGAGTTGGTAATGTTCGGGCTGGAAATATTTCAGAATAAGGTTCTCTTGCCTTGAAAGAGTTGGACAGCGCTTCACCATAAATTAAATGCATATCAGCATATTCTGAGTAAGAGAATTCTTCCATTTTTTAAAATTATTTTTACTTAAAGGCGGTTTTGTCAAAGTCCCGTCTATAGTAATTCATTATGAATGGGTATTAACAATTATTACAACCTGATTTTCACCTGTTTCTGTTTAGCATTAGTATAATAACTTTTGAGTGTTTCGCATAAAAACCGATTTACTAACCGCCAGTTTTATCGAAATAAATTAAAAGTACCTGTTTTGAAGAGGAATGACCAGAGTATTTAAAAAATCAGTTATCAGCTGTGTCAAATAACACCGGTCAAAATTTTCGATTAACGAGTGTGGTAGCAAGTCCGTTCCTGGCTTTCCTGATGATGTAAAACAGCTATTGTGGTATGGATTAATGACCCTTTATAGCCTCTATAAGATCTTAAAATTTCATTAAATTATACAAGCCGGTTCAAGAGTTAGAGCCAAGAAAAGTGAATCGCTGGGCACCCCTTTGGGCCTCTGTATCTCCGTTTAGGAATTTTTTTTTTGACAAATTAGGGTTATTTCAACCCCCTCTGTATGCTCCCCAGAAATTAGGAAGTACTTACCGGACACCTTGTATAAAAATATAAGTGTTAACCTCTACAAAATTATGTATATACAAGGTTTGTCACTTAAAACTCCGAGGCCTACATCTCGAGAATGAATGGAGATATTTTAATTTCGTCGAAAGCCGTCGTCAGGTAGGATTATTTTGCATTTTTTTAAGAAAACATCAATGCGATCCTTTTAACGCCCAGTGTGTCGCGACACTTCAAAAAAGTCGATTGCAGTGACTTCGAAACTAGGTTAGTTCAGGTTAGTAACGCGTATGTGTACATGAAACGATTTAATATGTTTTAAATATAGCACTCTGTATATCATTAAATAAACTCATCGACAAAAAAAAAACCGGCACCTAAATTTCTTTAATAATTTCAATACGGCATAACTTTTTTATTTTTGACTCTATTGCAATGATTTTTTGCTGGGCGATAGATCTATTCATTAAAATTACGCTGCAGTTTGTTCTGACTAATTTTGGTTGCTTAAATGTTTATATACCAGGGTAAGTCAAAATGATGTTTTTAGTCGGAAGTTTAAAACGTCCTGTGGAAAAAACACGCCAGAAAACCTTGTCTAAACAATATTAGCGATAAAGCTGGATGTATTTCTAGCATTTTGTTTTTTTAATCATCTGGTTATCTTGTTTGTTGTACGAGCTACGCATTTGTAATTGAAACTCTGCATTTAAAAAACATTTTTTATTTCAAACATTAAAAGTTGTCATTGGAGCACTTAAAATTAAAATAAAATGTTAATAACGGGTGTGTCCACCTCTAGCCGCAATGACAGCTTGCATTCTTCGTGGCATGGAATCAATTAGAGTGATTATTTTTTCTTGAGGAATAGCTTCATATTTTTCATTTAATGCTAACCTGAGCTCTGGTAAAGTTGTAGGTTTGTTGGGACGGTGACGAACACGTCTTTTTAATTCATCCCAAAGATGCTCAATTGGGTTAAGATCTGGGCCACAGGGTGGCCATTCTAACCTTCGAATTTCAACTTCATCCAAAAACTCATTTACTACATGCGCAACATGTGGTCTGGCGTTATCTTGCATGAGTATAAACTCTGCTCCAATGAAAGGGGCAAATGGAATAACAGCTTCCTGTAGTATCTCTTCAATATATCTATGGGCATTTAGAGCACCATTTTCCACAAATATAAGGTTTGTACGTCCTTCTCTAGAAATTGCCGCCCAAATCATCACAGATCCGCCATAGAACAAAAGTCGCTCCGATATTGTACAGTCAGCAAACCGTTCATTACGTCTCCATCCGGTAAACCCGCTCACGCCTATCTGGCGATCAAAGACAAACTCTTGATTCGTCCGTGAACAATACGTTCCGCCATTCTTCTTCTATCCAAATAACATGCTGCCTTGCAAATCTAAGTCGATTCTGACGATGGTGAGGAAGCAATCGAGGCGCTACAGCAGGTCTGCGGCAATTAAGCCCAGCTTCCTTTAACCGTCTTCTTATGGTTACTTCATTAACGTTCTTTCCACGTACCTGCTGTAGGTCATGTTTTAGTGAAGTGGCGGTAGCTCTTTGATCCCTTAATGATTTTAGCAATATGAAACGGTTGTCGGCTAAGGTGGTTGATTTTTTTCTTCCGGACCCTGGCCTTCTGGTATGATTTCCTGTCTCGAGATACCTATTCTAAGCATCTTGTACCGTAGATCGCGC
This sequence comes from Polydrusus tereticollis, assembly GCA_963920685.1. Lineage (NCBI taxonomy): Eukaryota > Metazoa > Arthropoda > Insecta > Coleoptera > Curculionidae > Polydrusus > Polydrusus tereticollis. Next base: position 78,822,133 of record OY987329.1, on the reverse strand, counting down.
AATTCGTAGAGTACGGGCAACATAACTTATATTTCGACCATCTTCTATTAAAGCGATGATTTTGCCCACGTCTGCAGTGGTTAACACCATTTTAATTACGATTTTAATATTGACAATGTTACTGACAAAACAATCTATTAAAGTAACCACTAGCTAACTTGATTATTTTACGCTGATTATTTTTATTGATATTGAAAAAATGCAGCGTTTCAATTAAAAATGTGTAGCTTGTACAAGAAACAAGATAACCAGACGATTCAAAAAACAAAATGCTAGGAATACATCCAGCTTTATCGTAAATCATGTTTAAACAAGGTTCTCTGGCGTGTTTTTTCCACAGGACGTTTTAAACTTCCGACTAAAAACATCATTTTGACTTACCCTGGTATATAAACATTTAAGCAACCAAAATTACATCACAACAAACTGCAGCGTAATTTTAATGAATAGATCTATCGCCCAGCGAAAAATCATTGCAATAACGTCAAAAATAAAAAAGTTATGCCGTATTGAAATTATCAAAAAAATTAAGGTGCCGGTGAGTTTATATAGAGCGCCTAAAATTCTGTTTTACTATATTGGGTCGGGAGGAACGGACCAAACGCCAGGAGTGTATTGTATACGCGAAAACAATGTGAAATACCCACATGCTCGTATCCAATTTTCATTTGTTTTCAAGTTATAGCGTAATAACAAATAAACAAAATTTCATACATTAACAGTTTCTTAATAATAGCGTTCCTTTAATAAATTTTTAAAAATACCGCCATTGACCTCTTAGCATTTTCTTCTTCGTCTACGAAGAGCGCCTGTTGTTCTCCTAATTGCTTCATGTCTTTCTTCTTTAATATTGGCTGCAGTATTTCTAATACGCCGAATTAGTGTATCCCGAGTGTCCACCTTTACATTAAGCACTTCATTTTTAAACCAGCCCCAATAACCTAGTGCTGTGAGGTCTGGAGATCTTGGAGGCCAAATATTGGAACTATCGCGGCCAATACAATGCCCTGGAAATCTTTCGTCCAAATGTTGAGCGGTGAGCGAAATGTGCAAGAGCTCCATCGTGCTGATAGTACATTTGCACTTTGATGTTTACAGGAACATCTTCCAGTAGGCCTTGTAAATCATTTTGTAAGAAACTGAAGTAGGGGTCTCCTCTGAGGCTATTCTCCAAGATGAAAGGGCCAATTAAATAACTATCGAGCATACCACACCAGACGTTTACCGAAAACTTATGTTGAAAATTACTTTGGAGTGTTGCGTGGAGATTTTCGATTGACCATGCATGAGAGTTACGAGTAATATTAATACCGTCACGGGCGAGGTGTGTGACACTCCTTAAATAGGTGTACAAATTGTCAAAATGTATTTATTTAAATACATTAAAATACATATATACATATTTAAATACAAACAAATACATTTAAATATGAATAAATACAAATAAATGCAACTGAATTCAAATAAATACACATAAACAGAAATAAATACGTGCATGGGATGCGGTTAAATATGAATTATTATTAACATGTTGGACAGTATTTGCGCATCCCAAGAAGAGCTTAACCTGAAGGACTCCAGTCGCGACATTGAAAATTCACCATTCTTACAAGTTGAACTTGAAACGGGAAAGCTCATAACTGTAAGAAAGAGTTCTCTGTGTTGGGTACTGCAATAAGGTCAAACAAAGTTGAGCTCTGATAGAAACATACAAACATCAGGGTAAGAGGTGTCAAAAAGAAATCTAAAAGCAGCAAGGAAACAATTTTACAAGAAAAGTATCAAAATTGGATCATGATAAAAATAGATGATTGTACCTATATAGAAACTTTTTCTAATAAAAAGATTTTATACCTTGGAACCTGTTATAGGCTAAAAAAAATTGTACCTTAGAATTTGCAGAACTCCAGTCCCTTCTAAAATTATACAATGACACTGTTAGAACCCATTTGGGAGCAGGATTATTATAAAATCGACGAAAATATAGCACAAACAATTAACGCGAACATCGAGAAGTTCCAAGTACAAACCAAAGTAAAAGGAAGAAGATCAATGAAACAAAAATCTGTCATACATAATTTAGATAAAGATACGTCTACTAGTGATGACGATATTACAGAGGAATATATTTTATTGCATGATTCGACAAGCGAAAAGTCTGATGGTAATGCCAAAGATGAGATGACAAAAAAAGAGATATTAATATTAAATCTGAAAAATGTTACGCTGTTTATTATGACACATTTATGAGGTGGTATTCTGTCCTGTTGCTACATTATATGAAAAGATCTGTCAATGTCAATTTAAATTAGTCGAAATGTATACATTTATTTTGAACGCCCTGATTTCGTTACATGTTTTTATCATCCCAATAGAACGTTTGTACCAAATATCAGTATTCCACTTTCAGAAACAATGGCGGAACTATCAATTTTTTATAAGAGTAAAAACTAATATTTTTCTAGAAAAATTAAAACTTTTGAACAACTACTAGGTTTAGGTATACAACATACAGTGGCGTGTTTACCATGGAAGCTAGGGAAGCGCAGCTTCCCCTAAACGATTTACTTAAAAAAATAAATAATCCAATACAATCCCACTAGAACTTACAATTAATTTTTAAAATTGTCCTAAATTTTATTTGTAAATCGGGCGAATCCGACCGCATTTTCATAAAGCACCCTTGATCAGAGAACTCCATATGCTATCTAGTTCTACTTCACGGTGATGCCCGATTGATTTCGAGACATACCGACGCGCCATTCGCGCCGCGCCGCCGGATTGCGGGAAGCGATTGGAAAGCAGCGTATTGCCGTATATTGTTTTAGTGCATCGAACAAATTAGAGTGGCGCATGTTTAGGCGAAATTTAATACCGTGCATAAATATTGGGAAAAGTACGCTGTTTTCAAACAGATTATTATTTTAATTATGGATCCTGTTGCTAGTTCAAGTTCGGCTGAAAGTGCAAATAGACTTTTGTGTGAGTGTATTGTGTGTCAGATAGTGGTAAAAGGATTTTCCACTTATATTTTTGAGGAAAAAAAACAAATTATTTCCAATGATAGGCCCACTCCATCTATTCCTAATTCAACAAAAAAAACTAAACTTTATATTAGACATTTTCAAAAAGAATCATATAAAACTTGTGAATGGCTAACTGGTTGTAAAAATAAGTCTCTTCTGTTTTGCTGGCCATGCCTCTTATTTTCTAGTGAAAAGAATTTGTGGAATAAAAATGAATTTTGGGATTTAAATAATCTACATAAATTAATTAAAAGACACGGGTCTAGTAAGTCGCATTTACAGGCAATTATTAAAGAAAATACTTTTGGTAATATAAGAATAGAACACGCATTAAGGTGGATTTATAAACTCGAAAAGTTGGCGAGGTTGAGGTTCAGTTGGTGTTGGAAATAGGAGTTCAATTTAAACTAAAGGGAACAATCAGTTCCATTTATACCCTCGTTCATGTTCTTCATGTAAAGCTCATGTAAGGTTCGAAAACTTCCCGGGTAGTTCGAGATAACCAATTTTTATGCTCGGAGTTCGGGAATATCTAGCCTCACAAACTTGATCATAACTTCAACCTCACCAACTTTTCGACTTTATAAATCCAGCTTTAGACAACCAACTAAAAATTGCTTCTAAAAACATAACCAGGAAGTAGTAAACAATTCGAAATATCATCCCCGATGGGGAAAAAATTTCACTTGCGGCGCAAGAAAGCACAACACTTTTGGCCCCTGTTATATTCGTCACGCTTTCTTGAACCACTCTGTACAGTCAAAAATAATTGGAAATTGTGTACCTTAATATTCTAAAACTTTTGCGAGAACTTTTGTATTTAACATTATTTGGTAATTCCCAAAACAAATGAGATAATGAAGTGTACTCTATGGTGGACTCACCCTGTACTTCTTTTACAAGAAGATCGTTTTTAAAAGTTACCCACAGCAAACTTTTAAAAAATTTTAACATTTGTGTTCGCGCAGAAGGAATGAATTTCGAACAAAATAGACTAAATTATTATCAAGAAACGAAATATTTTAGTTTTGCTACTGACCCGTTTTCAAAATGAATAAAAACAACTTAAAGAAAATCTTGTATTACTTAAAACGAGTGAAGTAGTTAATCAAATTGGGGAAAATAACATAAAAGTCTTAAAATTTAAAGTACTTAAATGCATCTGCTTTCGAAGTTCATTCAATCGATTTATATTTTTGAAGCGTCGCAAAAGTGATCCTACCTAATGACGGCTTTTTACGAAGTCAGAAAGAAAATCAGAGTTTTAAGCGAAAAACTCTGTATATTGGTAATTTAATCATATTTTGTTTCCTTTTTTTTAGGTCATTTACTTTTTTACTCTTCTTCCAGTTTTTGGCACTTTCGTTTTATGTGCTAAAATTTTGGGACTAATGCCTCCGGAGTACATAAATTTTATTTTTCCTGAGACATCTTGGGGGGAGTTCTTTTTAAATTCAAGGGTAAGTAAAGACAATTATAAATTTTTTATACCGGCATGGATTTTATTTATTGTAAAATTATTCAATCAAAATTTGAGCAAGAATATTTAGCGATAACCTAGTTAGATTCAAGAATCCTTATTTAATGAGTTAGGTGAAAATAAATTTGGGAAGGAAATATACGATATCTTGTAATGATTATAACCTTCGCAAATTTTTATGCTGCATTTAACAAACGGAAATAAATTTAGGTTGGTGATAATGTACACATCCAATTGCCTTGAAGAATATTTATTATTAGCAAATCGTACTACTTTTAGAAACGTTAATTTTAAATGTCAACAAATATTCGAACATTATGTTTAAAGTTATAAAAATAGTATGCTATTATGTCACCGTTTAGCACCAAAATCTATTGTTTAAAATTTACTTTATCATATCCATCTATAGCAAAATTATCTTAAGAAACAAAATACTTTTACAAAACACAGGAGGTTTTTTTTTATACAATAGCAGAATAACAAAGAAATTTTAGCTATAGAGCTGGTTTAATTATTGGAAAAATGGTGGTTATAATTAAAACACAAAAAGCACACTTGAATTCTAAACATATTTCTGTATTTATTTTCAAAGTCATGAAGGACTAAAAAAAAGGTACTCTCGTTTATTGTCGATATAATGAACAGTTTTTGAGAAAAATAATAATCCATAGGTGGAAGACCTATGTTCGCAAAAAATGTGCGTTCTATTTATTTATCGGCACAAAAAAAGACGTATTATTGTTGTACGCGGTACGAAATAAATAAAATATCCTGCATTTTGGAACTTGTCATCTTTCACATCGCTGGCACATTGATCCTTTACTTTGTTATAAATTTACTGATTTTTGGATTTTGTGGTAAATTTAATTGTGAATTAATTCCAACTATAGAATACACGTTTATTGAGTATGCAGATATGCATCTGATGTATGGTCTTGCATCTTGCAATGTTTTAGAAGCCAGAGGGTTATATCACGAAAGATTTCCTAATCGCCAAACCGGAAGACATTTCAACGAGTTGACCAACGTCTAAGGGAGAATGGTGGGCGATTCCAGTTAATGAGCTCATACATATTATTGATTTTCTTCATAATTTTAGGGAAGTTTGGAAAAAATAGGGCTGATGCTGGTATGCGAAGAGAAGAACCATAATATGTACGCCGCAATGAGAGGAAAATATTTTAAATGTTCAAATCAAATCAAATAAAATCAAATGGTTTATTGTGTCAAATACAAAAATCTATTTCCACTCGTCAAATATTGTTGTTTACACTCAATAAAATAAAATAGTTTACACTTAATATAAATACAGTACAAGACATAAATAGAACCTGATGTACTAAAGCGCAAAATGGACGCAATTCAATTTACACAAAATTAAAAACAATTAATATTAAAGCTGACAATTAAGGAACTCGTCTACATTATAAAAGGACTTTTTTAAGAAATTTTTTTACATGAAATTTAAATGCCTTTACAGGCTTTTCTTTAATTAAATGAGGCAGTTTGTTAAATAGCTTAACTGCAATGAATTCTGGTCTGCTTTGGCTCTTTCCCAAGCGGCAATACATTGGGATATACATAGTTGGTACTGTTTCTGGCGTCATGACCATGTACATCCTGATATGTTAGAAGGCTATCATTTTGCTTGATAAAAAGAAGGTTTTCGAGAATATATAATGAAGGAAGAGTGAGTATGACCAACTTAATAAAAGCGCTTCGGCAGTCTTCCCTATAACCTAGCCCAGACATAATCCTGACGACTTTTCTTTGTAAGCCAAAAACCCGCTGCGAATAAGAGGATCCTCTCTATACGAGTACACCATACGACATGACACTGTGAAATATACCAAAGTAGGCTGTTCTCATGGTGGCATCAGATACATAGCCATATAGATTACGCAACAAAAACACACTACTGCCAAGCCTCCTGCACACACTTGCAATTGGTGCATCCCACTTTAATGTCTTATCCAAGAGAACGCCAAGAAATTTTACTGGAGATGTTTCATCAGTAAGCATAGTATTTCTTAGGGTAAAAGTCATCTTTTGCGTTTTTTTTAGTTCAACAGAAGCTTGTTTGACAGGAACCAGTTCTCAACTTGCTGTTTAGCCTCACTTAGGCCTGCATGGACTCATGCTTCAGTTTCTCCAGCTGTAAAGACCGTAGTATCATCAGCAAAGAGCACAAACCTACCCGTTTGGTTTTCCAGGAGAAGATCATTAATAAAGATTATTAAGAGAACTGGTCCCAACACAGAGCTTTGTGGGACCCACATTTATACTAGCTGGGGCAGAAAACTGTCCATGGGCTTTCACTACCTGCCAGCGATTCCACAAGTAACTAAAAATGAGTTTAATACTCCTCTTATCAAATTTATAATAATTAAGCTTTTGAAGTAATAACTCATGAGACATACAATCGAACGCTTTGTTAAGATCGCAGAACAGGGCAGACAGATAGAGCCGGTCCTCATAGCCGTCCATGATTTTTTGCAAAAGCTCAAGTACAGCATGTACGGTGCCCCTGCCCTGTCTAAATCCAATGTTGTAGATTACACTTCATCAACGAGCACTAGAAAATTATCAGCACAGTTTAGTACATCGAAAACAATAGTACATGAAGTTCTTTAAGGACAGCTGTTATATTATACGTATATCATTTGCAGAAGATACATGAGTCCTGAAGATTTTCCCTCGTAGAATGCAGTTTGCAAACTTGGATCAGAAACGAAACAATGTAAGCTTGATTAGCATTATTTATTTCACGGATGAAGCACGGTTCACCAAAAATGGTATCGCCAATTTACATAACACATATGTATGGGCTGCTGAAAATCCTCATGCCACTATTGTTTAGCACAATCAGTTCCAATCACATAATATCTGGGCGGGAATCATTGCCAATATTATGATTGGACCATTCGTACTGCCGGAACGCTTCAATTGACAACTTTGTTTGGAGTTTCTCCAGAACGCTTTGAAGGATTTAATAGAGCACTTACCCCTTAAAACCCATCGAAACATGTACTTTATGCACGATGGGTCACCACCTCATTTCAGCGTTGGTGTGCGGGAGCACCTGAGTAAGGTCTATCCAAACCGCTGGATAGGTAGAGAAGGATCTACTGCCTGGCCTCCTCGATCTCCCGACCTAACGCCGTTGGATTTTTACCTGTGGGGACACCTGAAAAACTTGGTGTATCCCACTCCTGTCGGCACTAGGGAGGAACTTCTATACAGAGAATCACGAATCATTGTGATGTGATAAGGACTAAGGCTGGGTTATTGTGGCGGGTATAGCAGTCCTCAATTCGTCGTGCTCGCGAGTGTATTTTTCGGATTAACCAACTTAAAATGAAACTTTTCTATTGCTTGAATGACTTTTGTATCACATTTTGTTGTCGAGAAACAAAATAGAAATCATGGTCCTTTTTATTAAAAATCAACCATAAATTCGTTTATTATTACTTTTCTCAAGAACGGTTCATTTCATCGGTAATAAGCAAGAGTACCTTTGTTTTAGTTCAAGGTACAAGCTACCCAGATTTATTTTTTTTATTTATTTTCATCCAGGGTGTTAAGAATTTAAGCCTTAAGTTGTAAAACCAAGTCCGCCCCTGGTAAACTAAAAGAGCGAAATGTGTTGGAAGGACACTATTTCAAGAGGTACTTACTAGTGCCCATTACGTTAAATTTTTATTAAAATATATTAAGTACTTTGAAAGTTATTTAAGAAAAGCCGATTTTCAGCGGCGTCCTTCAGAGGCACATATCTCCGTAGAGAGTGCCTATAAGAAAAAATTTTATAGGATAATCTGAGAAATTTACCACATTTTCTCGGACACCCTGTGTATTTACATTTCCAAACTAAACGTACGATGACATTGGAGATTGCAACCAGGTTGATGGTGATGTTGCCTGGTTTAGATTAGTTTAAACATTAGTCCTGTCAGTATTTACCGAGTTACCGCTCACAAGACCGTTAGCCATTGAAAGTCCATGGTAAATTTGAAAGAGGTACAGCTAGAGAATTATTAGATTGATAGATAGATGGAAAGCCTTACTTCAGATCTATTTTAATTCTTTAAAACGCTAAAAGCTCCTATAATGAATCATAATAACATAAGGTTTTTATCATTATTAATTTTTTTTCAGTGCTGGTTAGCAGCAGCCCAAGAAACTTTTCTGACCTGGGGTCTCATGGGAGCCGCCATAATGCAAATAGCATCACACAACAAGCACAAACACTTGTTGCAAAGAGATTCTAGTCTTGTAGCTGTAATGACCATATCAGTTTTATTGTTGGTTGCTTTTTTGGCCAATACCTGTGTTCAGATTCTTATGTCATATGGATATTTATATTATCCTAGTTCTTTTGGTAAGTTGCTTTCAATATTATTTTGAATAATTATTTTAACAGATAGTGAAAGGAGATTTTAGGAATATTTATAGACTTCTTAATTTAATTTCGAAACAAAAATTAATAAATTTAGTTAAAGTTACTTCAAGAAAATTACAATTACAATTTAAATATTTTATGTATAAATTATCTATATTTTTAGAGCGGATGTCTTCATATCAATTTATGCGGTCGACAAAAGATCCGTTACCGCCTACACTTGCAAACACACCAGTACGATATATGATACACAATTCTTTTATCCTGGGTGAAAAGGTAGCCAGACCTGGTATTGATGCTGCCCATGAAAGTGGATATCAGGTTTGTAATGAAATAAAGTGCTCGTCTAAACGATCGAAACGGCGTTTTTTTTGCCTATTTTTTTAATCTCTGTCACAGATTACACCTACTTGAATCCATTTTTCAGATTTCTATAGATTGCCTCGTGTTTAAGTAGCAACGGTTTATATCTTTGATCGAAAGACACGTGTTATTATTGTAGAAACAAGGTAATGTTAAAATTAAAAACTTCAATTCAGTGACATTTCGTTATTTTTTTGAAGAGTAACTGATAAGGGTAATTTAAAGTCCTAATTAGTATCTGGGGAGAATATGCTCATTTATTACCGCTCTCAAAAATAGCTGTTTTTAACTTAAATTACTTTTCAAGCAGAAGTGATGGCAGTAGATAAAGCAGTAAAAATCTTGCAGAAACCTCAAGACCAGAGAGCAGCTGCGTCAATAGCTATCTACATATAGGCAGCGATAAAGGCAATCCGTTCCAACAACATTAAATCAAAAGTAGTAAGGCAATGTCGCAACAATCTTCGCATACTTGGTGCCCGGCATCGAGTAACTCTGTGTTGGGTTCCTGGTCATCACAGCATAGATGACAATGAGTCTGCTGATACGCTCGCTAAGGAGGGCGCGGGCATGTCCGCCGATCTAGTACAGAATACTGTGGCCAGACCACTGGGATCGGTCAAAGAGGAGATAGATCGTACAGTCAAACAACTTGCAATAAGCAGATGGACAGAGCTTACTGCCTGTAGGATCTCGAAACAATTGTAACCCTTACCCAACAAACACCCTACGTACTAAAAACGTACTTATTGTGTTCGTTTTATGTCCCGTACGTACAGTAAGTAAAATGTACATTTTAAGTACGTATTTTCTCTGACATATTGTGTATGTACAACGATCATTCTTGATTGTACGTACAATGTATCATCCTTAAATGTATCAACGTCTAAAAAACGGTTGGGATGATACGTTGTTATGTAGGTATGTTTTATTACATAATGTAACAATGTTTTACCTTATGTAAAACTAAATTACTAATAAAAAATAATTAAATTAGACCTTTTTCAAACTTGGACATTTTTTTGTTCTGTGATTGTAAGGTTAATTATTATTATCCGCTACCGATTTAAATTTCGCGCTTGCTTACGTCGTAAAAATCCGACACTATTCGGACGTCTTTCTGTGCAGTTAAATTAACTTAACCAAACTTTTGAGTTTGTAAGTGTGGCTTCTTTTTGTTGTATTGCCGATGTTTCTCAACGAATTGGCGAATTTTACCAGGACGTTTTCCTCTAAATGCGTTAAGTTTTATTACTTTGTTCGTTAATTTATTATTTGATATACAATTTACAGGTAAATAGTAACTTGAGTGGTAGAAATGCCTCTTAAACAGTTTCGACGCTTAAAAAACCTTAAATGTACTTAGCTATGTCGATTACGATTCGTTTTATTTTTAGCTGAATTCAATGCTGAAATTTTAAGACAGCATTTTTTTCTGAGAGGCTTGACATTCCAAGTAAAAAACTTTAAGGTATCAAATACTGAAAGTATTAGTCCTGGGGCGCTTAGTCAAGTAAAAGTTACTTGTAATCGAGCTTGTAATAGTGAAGCAGATCTACTGGCACTTGAAGATTTCTTAAATCTACCAGAACATTTCAGAAAGTTGGTAAGATTTGACCACCCATTATATTTAAAAAGTAGTATAGTAAAACTTGATATACAAATACCTATATGTATTTTAAGGTAAAATTCAATTAACAATTGAATAAGACCTTAACAGCCCTTTACGTTAGGTATTAATATAGTAAGAATGTTTATTTTTGATAATGTTTATGTACATTTACCATTTTAGGAGTCTAAAATGTGCATATTGGCAGGAAATAATTTGCAAGCTTTATTAAACGAAGCATGGGAGCATTTATTTGGAATCACCAGGCTAAAAAGATACCAGAAAAAAAGGTTTTCGCAGTTTTTAATTACAAAAGTTATAATAAGTAAGTACTAATTTAAATGATGAAACGGAAATTGGACGTTTTCAACTAGAGGTGTAGTGTATAGTAGTCAAGTAGAGTAGGATATGAGTGTATTTTGTATCTTGATATTATTTTTATTTTATCTCCCCTAATTTTTTGTTTTAATCATCTTAAAGTTTCTTTAAAATATGGCTTATTTTATTTAGTTGACTTGTATTTGTATATACTATAAAATATTATTTTTTCTGGGTTGTAATTAAAGTCTTTTCATTTAAGATGCCCTTCTGAGAACAGAAAAAAGCTGAAATAAAAAAAGAGGCAGAGCAGGAAATAGCCAAATTGCTAAGGAGGACCCCCGATTGACTAAAATATAAACAAAAAGCGAAAAATAATGATAACGATGGGGAAACAAATAATAATCCCGGGGTATCAGATAGATAATAATACATTCATATATATAGAATGTTACTAAATATTAACCAACAAATTTATTGTAATATATTATTGTAGATACTTTATCAGTAGTTATTATTTATCCATTGTAGGTACAAACAACGTACTTCTTACGTATGTAGTACGTACATAGCACGAAGTGTGCGTACATCTTTAACACGTACAGTAAATGTACGTACATTAAATATACGTTTATCGTACGTAAATAAGATGTACTTGTCGTACGTCTTAATTAAGTACAATTGTGTGGAAAATTTACGTACTAAGTTTGTAAAATGTACGTACTACGTCCAATAACGTACATGCATAAGACGTACTTTATGTCCGACTAGTACGTACTTAAAACGTCTTATGTATGTATTTATGCTGGTTGGGTACTTGATAACAGGAAAACCGCAGCGTTATTACGACACAGTCGGAAGGACCTGAGAAATATCACTGCCGTGGTTACCGGACACTGTCTTTTCGGTAGACATGCCGAACGTATGCAAATACCAGCTAACGACTTCTGCAGAAGTTGCAGAGACGAAGAAGAGGAGGAAAGTATTAAACATTTCTTGTGTGAATGCCCTGGCCTTACAAGAAGAAAGTTAAATGCCTTGGGCGAACCATCCTTCAATAGTCTGGAGGAAGTAAGCAGCTTATAACTGGGTCGACTTACTAGGTTTATTAACAGTAGTGGCAGGTTCGAGTAAGCGTACGTCGGACTAGCCATCAGGGAGCTGATGCTGATAGGTTCCGCAGAACATGTGTGATATCACAACGGTCCTTATAGGACTACGTGAGGCTGTCTGGACATGCGAGAAGTCTGCAACTCTAACCTAACCTACTCTATAGAAAAAAATAGTTAACAAAATGTCACACATAATTTTTAATTGTTTTATTACTTTCTTTAGTACCCTGTATTGCATTATCCCGTTTTTCTTAGAACAACAGCAAGAAGCGATCTTTACAAATCCGAAAACTCATTCAAATTAATAAAACCGCCTTCGAGCGACAGAAGTTCAAAAGTAGGTAGGCAAAAAAATGCGACGTTACGATCATTTTGATGAGCAGTTTGTTTTTGTGTTATTTATGGGAAATAATTATTTAAGCGGTTGCATAGAACAGTTAATAATTCAGACTTGTTATTAGTAATCTTTTTTGCTGGTAACTGTAGCAGTGAAACGTGGCCACTAATATAAAATAATTTTGTCTGTTATTTATTCTTACAGAGCGACAGTATAAAACTAATATTGGCAATTTGTTTAATCGTTTTCTCAGGTACTTCGATTGGCAACAGAACTTATGCCAGCTACTTTCGCAGTTATGGGCGCTGATCAAGTGTCACCGTTTTGGGCCGTCTTGACCTATTTTATCTTCATCATGTTCGGAATAGCTCAACAATTGGCAATATGGCATTGTGTTATCACTGGCATAATGGCAATCAAAGCCAAAGTACTGAAATCGTGGGAAACAACGATAACATTTTTTAGTTGTGCTTGTGGTTTTATACTGGGTCTTCCCATGGCTACAGAGGTAAATATTATATACGATTTGTTCCCCATAGATCTTCCAATATGGGTTATTTTATTATTACATCTGGTAAAAAAAACATTTCTCCTTATTAATTAACCAGAAATCAATAAATTTTGAAAAGTGTGGGAAAATATTTTTTTAATTAGGCAGTGTTTTTCATTCACTATAATTAATTTTTTAGTTGGGTATCTATGTCGTATATTTCATGGATTATACATTAGGAAGCATTTGGTGGTTAACAATCGTCATTCTCCTTCAAATAATAGCAGTATTCATGGTAAGGGGACGCCCATATAGTGGCGACACCATCGTCAGAACCCTTTTCAGTCAGACCAACCACACGTGTTTTCTTAGTTGGGCACCTGGTTTGTTATCATTTACCTGGAATGTTATTCTTCCCGTCGCTCTCATGGTAAGTAACAAAAAACAACTCTACGTAGAACTACAATGAAAGGTTCAAAAATAAAATATTTATAAAGAGCACCAAGGAGTTATTTCAAAAAAATTTAAAGACAATACATCTCATCTCAAAAAAAAATTATCTGGCAAGAAAATATCGAATCAACTTTGATTATAACTACCTCTGCTAGAATTATAGATGCATTTATTAAGATTATTTGCTATTTTTGAATTGCAAAAAAAGTTATATGCGCATGTGTATAATAACACCGGTGAAAACAAATGATACCTTATTTTCCTTCAGGTTTAGTCACCCAAGTCACAATTTTTGAGCAACATGTTTGGGAAACGTTTGTCTTAACCAAAACCAAACATAAAATCCTATTGTACTAAATTAAAGAAAACTTTTTTTATGTACCGAGTGTACACCTAAGGAGGTAATCGGCTATATCTCAGAAAGTAATAACACTAGGACTTTGGGAAAAAATATATATTGATAAATGCGGTCAAGAGAAATTTGCTTGAAGTTACTTTCAAGTTTGAAAAATGACCGCTAGGGGGCGTAAGAGAAGTTTCAAATTAGAAATGCCGATTTTCTCTTGATTTTTCTTGATAAAAATATGTTAAAAATATAAGCATTGTATTCTTCATAAAATTATGCAACTTTATGTTAGGAGTCGTTTTTTTCTATTTTCAATAATAAAGTGGTGGGAGAAGTTGATGATGGTCGCTCGACTCCGAAACGTCGGATTAAAAAAACTAACCCCATCAGCTTGTAGAGGAGAAAAAGTTACTACATATAAGGAACTGAAAACCGCAACGTGATATCTTTTGTTAAACTAGAGAAATTAGGGATAATAATAATTAATATGGAAAAATAGGCCATTTTTTAAAACATTAATTAATCAATTAAATCTCCGGTTTAATGACATCCAAGATGCTCGAACTGTCTCCCATCATTTTGAATGCATAATTCCAATTGTTCCCTCGTCGACAAGACAGCTGTTGCTATTTCCGCTCTTGATATGCTTCGAACACCGTTTAAGATCCGTTGAATCATATCCTCCCTTGTTATAGGTCTTGTAGTAAAAACGAGATCCTTAATTCGACCCCATAAATAGAAATCTAGGCAGGTTAGATCCGGTGACCTGCAACAAAAACGTAGGTAGGAAAATTTGTGATTATTAGTAGGTAGGTGACCTACTAAGAACAACATGTTAACTTTACCTCGGGGGCCACGGAAATAAGCTACCTCTCCCGATCCACCTATCAGGAAACGCCTGATCCAGAAACCTACGCACGTTTACTGCGAAATGGGCTGGACACCTATCATGTTGGAAGAACATGGTCCTTCTGGTTTCCAATGGTACGTCTTCCAGAAGGACTGGTAAATTATTTCGCAAAAAATTCAAATCATTTTCTCCTCTAAGCGGTTCATCCCAAATAAAAGGGCCTATAATTTTATTGCCCATAATTCCGCACCAAACATTGACGATCCATCTTCCCTGGTGCTGCAGTTCTTGCATCCAGCGTGGATTATTTGCTGACCAATAATGCATATTATGGGTATTAACTCCACCGTCACTACGGAAAGTAGCTTCGTCCGTCCAGAGAATGCGCGATAAGAGATTTTGGTTTTCTGCCATCAGATTTATCAACCAATGACAGTAATCTAGCCTTCTATCGTAGTCTGCGACGTTCAGAGCTTGATGCAACACAATATGATAGGGATGTAACCTATAAGGTAAAGATTAATTAGAACTATTTACGCGGACGCGTTATTATAACCTGGCAGGCTATAATACCTAAAAGCCCTTCTTTCCCTATACACGTAGATCTAATAAATATACCATATTGATTCTGATTGTGGTCACTAGATGGCGTTTTTCCGTAATTCCTCAATTTTTTTTTTATATCAACTCCACTGTAATGGACTACTTCTTCAAGTATAATACCTAAGCGAAAAACAACTGTTTCTTTCAAAGACAATAATGGGTAGTTAATGTTCCTATCAGATGTCAGAAATATCAATCATGCATAAAGTTTTTTATGCATTGCGATTATCAATGGATGGTTTAATATCTATACCTACATTAGGTAGCCACTAATAACAACAATCTAATAATTACCTGTGGTCTTTCAATATTCGAAATACTGTTGTCTGAGCAACATCTAAATCTACTGAAATTAGCCGAACGCTTAGCTGAGAATTGAACTCTACATACGCTAAAACGTTGATAATATTTTCCTCAGTTCTGGCGGTACGACTCCTTCTGCGGCGTAACGGACGAACACTTCCTGTAGTACGGAAGCGATTGGCTAGGCAAGTCAATATTCTGCTTCCGTACTGGGGCCTTTCAGGATTTCTAAGAGCGTATATCCTTACAGCAACAGTCGCATTTTGAAAACACTCAAAATAAACGGCGACAATATCAACCGCTTCTTGAGGCGACAAAGGCATTTTCAAAAAATATAATCTAATGACTAACTAAACAACAACTAACACTGTAACTAACTATAACAAACTAACTAACTAGCACTATAACAATTTACTAACACAAAATAACAATAACCTAATCAATAATCTACTGCGAATGTGGTTATTAATTATTTTAGCATAAAAAATAATGTCTTATCACATTAGGAACTTTGTTTTGTTTCCAACGCTTACTTGATATAGGTAAATTTACACGCTCATTGGATCTTGGTGTTTTGCTTGTTTCCAAAGTTTACTTGATAAAAGGCAACTCTACACGCTCAATGAATTCTTGTTTTGGTTTATCCGAAGCAGAGATATCAGCGTTTGAAAGAAAAAAAGTTTGATCTTCCCCCACCACTTTATTATTGAAAATAGAAAAAAACGATTCCTAAGATAAAGTTGCATAATTTTATGAAGAATACAATGCTTATATTTTTACCATATTTTTATTAAGAAAAATCAAGAGAAAATCGGCATTTAATTTTCTATTTTGAAAGTTCTCTTACGCTCCCTAGCGGTCATTTTTCGAACTTGAAAATAATTTCCAGCAATTTCTCTTGGCCGCTTTTATCGATATATATTTTTTCCCAAAGTCCTAGTGTTATTACTTTCTGAGATATAGCCGATTACCTCCTTAGGTGGAACACCCGGTACAGTTGCGTCTCGGCAAAACCAACAAAAGAAATCACTATTTACAATCCTACTTTTAGAATATTCTTCGCTTAAAACCCACCGAAAACATGGCAACGGTTTCAGCAGATTGTTATAATCGGCATATTTTACTAAATATACCAACAGAGTTCAGGTTAGTTTTAAAATTTATAGTTCAACAGCTATTGTGGTAACTCGGTCCTAGGTAAAATTATGCAACTTAGTTACTTTGGTAAAACGCCAACACACCGCTGGGTTACTATCTTATCTCAATATTTGTACTAATTTCTTACTGACAAAGAAATGCTATGTCCACCGTTGTCATAACAACATAGCATGTCACTGAACTGTACAGGGTGTCCAGTTTTCGATGGTTTTACGGGGTCTCTCCGTTATAAGTAAATATAGAAGGATACGGTTTACGCAGCACCGTGCTACTTTTCTGTGAAACAAAAGATGCCGCAATCAGATTTTTTTTAGTCCTCCTTGTTTTTGATGTACGGGATGTTTTTAAAAATTTTACATTTTGGGACACCCCCCCCCCATGCTTGGGTTACCCTGTAGCTTATCAAAGAGAAAACAAATGTTCTTCATGTAGTTTCTTACGTGGAATCCAGTGACGTACTCAGATTTTTTCTACGGTCAATAGTCTCCGAGAAAAAAAACAAACTTGCTTTTTTTAAATGGGTCACCCTATTTATTTTTTAATAATTTAATTTAGTTTATAACAGGCTTCTCAGAAATATGTAATACCTTATTTTTATTTTTAATATTAAGCACGAAATTTACGTTTTATTAGAAAATATGCATTTTTTGTTAGTAAGTCATGACGTATTTAAGAAAAACTATTACTGGTATGATAATTACTGCAGAAGAAATATATTTTGGACTCCTTAATCTAATTAGCAGTTATATTTCAGCAAAAATAATATCAATGCATAAATCGAGTTGCGTTTTACTACGTAAATTATTACAAACAAAAGCTGAAAATCTATAGAACTTTCTCATAAATATATATCTATATAGTTTTTATTCGCTTTAATGAATTTAAAATAATAGAAGGTCGCGTTTGTAAGTTCTTAATGCTCTTTCAGTGGCATTTCTTGAATCTGCAATTGTTTGGTATTGAATAGAATAAATATTATTTTCAAGGTATCCCCACAAGAAGAAATCGAAAACCGACAAGTCGGTTGAACTTGGTGGCCATCTTACAGGTCCATTAGTTCCAATTCAGCTGCCTGGGAAATTATTGTTTAAGTAGGCCCTGATAATTAGCGTATTGTAAGCGGGTGCTCCATCTTGTTGCAGATTCAAGTTATTCAGACCCGTTAAGGGCACGTCTTCTATTATTTCAGGGACAACGTGTTTCAGAATTTCCAAAATATTTATTTGCATTAAGGCTGTCTTCAAATATATTATAAATTATAATGCTTCCTAGTATAAAACATGAAACGTTAAAGGCCAACCTGCCTTGCCGTTCGAGTGGAAATACCTACTACATGCTGATTTTACTGAAACCAAACCTCGTATTGTGCCGATTAAATATACCACCACTGGTAAAATGAGCTTCATCGGACCATTTAACGGTTCTTTCAAAATTATTTCCCTGTTGATATTTTGTAAATACCAATTACAGAACTCTATACGGCGCTGTGCATCACCAGGATGTAAGTTTTGTATTAGGTGGAATTTATACGGCTTAAGATTGTATTTTTCAGGATTGCCTGAACTCCTGATTTAACTACTCCGACTTTATCAGTCTCGCGGTTTTCCGTCTAGTAGATTTTAGGCCGAAGTTTAGGAAATGAACCGCGCTCAATTAAATTTGATTTTATCCTTAGCAAAATTCTTTGATCCGGCTGTCGTCTTTCGGGATATCTACGTAAGTAATTTAAGAAGTTGAATAAATCTGCATAGAGATACTACAAAAAGGCGTATATTTACCTATTGAAATACGCTTCTAATGCTTCATCTGCATTTTCATTACGATGGACATAACAAACAAGCATGTCGTATTTTTGATTATTTTCAAAGTTTACATTTTCTGCCATAATTAGGACACAGTGATTTTTTACTATTAATTAGATATTTTAAAACAACTTAATAAACCTGAATACTCTGGCAGAAAATAAAGAAGTTTTTAATATGACATAAATGACTGTATTATTTTCCTTTTTTTAAATACTACTAACAAAAAATGTATATTTTTTAATGAAACGTAAATTTCGTGTTTAATATTAAAGATAAAAATAAGGTATTATATATTTCTGAGAAGCTTGTTATAGACTAAATTATATTATTAAAAAATATACAGGGTGGTGCATTGGCTGGCGCAACATAGGAAATCCCATGCAAAATTTAAGGTGGTCATATATTGGCTCCCCAATTTATTTTAGAGCAGAAGTTTATCTAAACTTTTTAAAGAATCCAATAAACTAAACTCAGTTTCAAAAGTTTAATAATTTTCATGCAGTCTATCCAAAGTTATTTAACAAATAATATTATCTCTTATTTTCCTAAAATGGATAATACGGGTCTGAATTTTAATATTTTGATTGATTATGTCAGTGTCAAATTCCAACCAAGTTTGAAAATTTTTTAACTATAATAATTATTATTTCGTTATGAACTATTCTACATCTGAAAAGATTGATATAGTTAAGTGGTATTATGCAGGAAACAGCAGCAAAAAGTATCGGATATGTTTGCAGTACATTATCCAGAGAGGCCAATTCCAGCAATATCCACCATAACCAGAATAATTCAAAAATTTGAAAATAGTGGAATGCTTCTCAATAAATGTAAATGCGAAAGAGAAGACAAAGGTGATAATCCTGCAGATAATGATAAAGACTTAAATATTTTGTTAAGTGTGGAAGAAAATAAGGGAATTATAAGTACTAGGCATATTGGAGACGAAGTGGGGAAACATCATACAACCGTTTTACGAGTACTGCATAAACAAAAATATTATCCGTATAAATACCATAGAGTTCAAGAACTAAGAAATGGGGACATGACTCGAAGGGCTCATAACTCCGTAGTAGTTAGGGAGTATTTAGAAAATGTTTTTATAGGAAACGTTATTGGACTAAATTACACAATTAATTGGCCAGCTAGGTCTCCCGATCTTTCGCCGAATGACTTTTTCTTATGGGGACACCTAAAAACAATCATCTACAAAAATTTTAAATACAAGACGCTGGAGGATTTAAAAAATGCTATTACTGCAGAGTGTGAAAGGCTGTCCGTGTATCAATTAAGAAATGTTCGAAACGAATGTTATGATCGTTTAGGGTATTGTCTAGCAGCAAATGGGCGGTTGTTTGAACATTTAATTAAATAATTAGTTAAGTATGTAATTTAGTTGTTTTAATATGCATTAGAAAGTCAAATTCTCGAAAAATAAAGTACTTTTTGTTTACCAAAACTGTTTCATTGATTTATCTCCTCCCCTATATTTTTGTTGATATAACAGAGAGACAAACCAAATTGTAAATCTCAAACCTTGAAGCTTTTAACCTATTTTACCCGAAAACAAATGTATTGTCATAATACATCCTTCTCGTCAGTTACTAACATTTACTGATGTTTTTATTATAAAGCTTCAGAACCGTATTTGTTAATTTTCGCCAATTATAGATTGACGTTTTTTTAAATAGGCCCTTAATAACTTAATAAATCGCGCTGAAATTTCGTCAGTTAGTTCGTCAAAATATTCCCTTTAATAAAGTTAAATAAATTATCGGCCTTAAATAAACAAGGGAGCCAATATTTTACCATCTCAAAATTTGCATGGGATTTCCTATGTTGCGTGGATCGATGCACCACCCTGTATAGGGTGACCCATTAAAAAAAAAGCAAGTGTGTTTCTGGGAAACTATTGAACGTAGAAAAAATCTGAGTAGGTCACTGGATTCTACGTAAAAAACTACATAAAGAACATTTGTTTTTCTTTGATGAGCTACAGAGTAACCCAAATTCAAAAATATCCCGTATATCAAAACCAAGGAGGACTAGAAAAAATCTGATTGCGGCATCTTTTCTTTCACAAAAAAGTAGCAAAGTGCTGTGAAAACCGTATCCTTCTATCTTTACTAATAACGGAGATACCCCGTAAAACCATCGAAAACTGGACACCCTGTACAATGAATGTTAATGTTAATAATAAAAGTTAATATTAAATAACTTAATACATATCCTTGTATTTATTTTTTCACTTTTAAGTAATCCAATTTTAACACTAGTGCCATAAAATGATATTTTAGACACTGACAACAAGCGTTAAAAAGTATACTTTTAACAGTTTTTGAAGATTAAGTACTTTATTAAACTGTAAGCAAGTACGTCAAATCAGGATATTTAAAAGAAAAATTACTAATTACATAAATGTTTACGCCTTGTTTTGATTATTTCAGGTTTTATGCATCACGACATTCAAAAACGGCAGCTTCAGAGACATGTTCATATGGCATCACGCCCCGTTTTCAGAATACTGGCCGTTGTGGTCGCGACAACTAGGATCCATGATGCAGCTACTACCGGTTCTGTGTGTACCCTTTGTGGCGGTTATTCAGAGTTACCGATATTTAAACAACGGACCTTCAGATATATTAGAAGTAAGTATTAATTGAGTAATTGTATTATAAATTGCAAAGCTGAGAGAAATAGAAATATAAAAGTCTGAATTCACATATTTCCATAATATTTTCCAGTTAACCCGCCTTGTGACTGACAAACATTTTATAATCATCGTTTAGTTCAACCGATTTCAGAGCCATTTATTTGCGCTAGCTTAGTAATCACCGTTGTTCAGAGCTTGATTAGCCTTTTTGAAGAAATCATTTTAAATTTTAGTAAAATTGCTTGAATTTTCTGAAATAACTTAGGTAACACTTTTTACTGTTTTCCAATAATAAACCTTAAAATGGAATAAATCATATTTTTATTTCTTCATTTTGTAAGCAAATAAAATTATCGTAGATAAGGTCAATATAAGTGAGACAATGTGACGCAAAGAAAATACTAAGATGCTTTTTACTCATTTATACTGTGCGAGCAAAAATTATTATCATCAAAGTGTGCTTAGCATTATCAATCAATCAGTTATTCCGTCATCTTTAGTAGTCGTTACAAGTAATTTATTTCATCGCTAATTTATCCAATTTCTTGAATAAGTCGCGCAATGGGTTGTACGGAACATCACAAAAATTCCTGGTGAAAGCGTATTTTCGGAACGGGGTTAGAACAAATGGTGAGTGGCAATACAATCAGCCTTTGTGTATGGACGATTTTCGCGAAAATTTTCCTAACGATGCTTTTACTGCTGAGGATTTTTATCATTGTCTGAGAAGAACTATATTCTATACAACATAAAAAAGGAGCTGGAAGAATAGAAAAACTTGTTATACCCGTTCGCGAAATAATGCAAAATACGCCAGTGTGTGGAGTAGTGAAAATCCCTATTTGCACCCTTAAAAAATTGACGTCTGGCTGACTGTTTCTCGAAGAAGAATTGTTGGTCCTATCTTTTTCCTTGACACAGTTACAGCACAGCCGTATAGAGACAATATTTCGAATCCATTTGTGGAGCAATTACTTGACGATGAACTGCGTTTTGGTTATTTTTGTTGGTTTTATATTATTTTAGTTAAAACAAAACGAACTTTATAACTGATATATTAACAACATCAACCGAGAAAAATAACATTCATTTTTAGTGACAGCTACTGTAAACAAAAACTACTTGTAATATAATAATATGTCAGGTACACCAATTATGATGTTTCCAAACCAAAGCCTAAAAGAATCTTAAAATTATAATTATCTTTACCACCATCCCTTAATTTAAAACGATACTTATTATTATTTAAACTTCACAAGTAAGAAAAGTTTTATGTTTCTGAAACCTATTAGTCCCTAAGGACTTAGTGAAAATGTCAGGCGTTTGCATTTCTGTAGAGCAATAGGTTAGTTTTAAAAGGCCTTCCCTCACTTTCATTCATAAAATGGTATCTTACATCTATGTGCTTGCTACGCCTGTTGAACTGTCCATTTTTGATCATTTTTATGTCACTTTGATTATCTATGTTAAGAGTTATCAACACAGTCACATCTTGGAGTTCTTCTATTAGGTTCTTTAAATATAAAAGCTCTTTTACACAGTCGGCTGCTGCGATGAATTCAGCTTCGGTACTGTTGGTTGTTTTCTGGAACACCAAGCGATAGGTCCGCCACAAAAGAACACAACATAGCCAGTTGTGCTTTTACGAGTTTTAGTCACCAGCGAAATCTGAGTCACAGTAGGCGGTTAGATTACAGTCTTTATTTTTTAAATGACAGTCCCTTTTATATTGAATACCATCACTTTTAGTCTTTATTAAGTATCGTAAAATCTGTTTTACATTAGAAATGTCTGTATTCCATATATCGGCTTTCATAGTTAACCGCGTAGGAAATGTCGGGCCTTGTTTTGTTTGATAACAACTCGAAATGGAATTTTTTTTATATTTTCTTTTTCTTCTATTGCCTCGTGCGAAGAAACATTGTGTATTATGGGAGAAGAAACTGATTTCGCATTTTTCATGTTAAATATTTTATCGGCTTCTTCAGCATAGTTCTTCTGACCAACGTTATTGTCTCGTCTTTGATGTTGACATCTATGCCCAAAAAAGTATCCACTGTTTGGTATTTTACTATCTGGTAATTCTGCTCTAAACCTTCGAGTAGTTTATCTATCTCATTTTCACTTTCGCCTATTACTAAACCATCATCTACGTATAGAGCTAAAAACAAATTGCTTCTTTCATTTTTAAAAATGCATCTTTCACCTTTCAGAGATAATAGGCCAAAACTCTTCAAATACTTTGCCAAATGTTCGGTTCAACAGGCGTAGCAAGCACATAGATGTAAGATACCATATTATGACTATTTTTATTTTGTACAGTCCATTTTCTTGTTTTTCCCCTTTTAATATTTCTCTATTATCCTTTAATACCACTACTTTATCTTCCGTGAACATGACCATCACCACCATTTTTAGTTATAGCGTTTACCGATAGAAGATTTTTGCTCAACTCAGGGACGTATAGTACATTATTTAGTATACACGTACCAAATATTTTTTTTCCAACTCCTTGTGCTTCCAATTTTTCATTTTTTTGCCACTAATATTTCACTCTTAGTGGTGTCCATTGACACAAAAAGTTCTTTGTTATTTGACATGTGAGATGATGAACCAGAGTCCACGATAAAGTCCTCAGTGTATAAATTACTATTTTCACTAAGAAATGCTACTTTATTTTCTTTTTCCTTGTCTCTGTTTCTGAAAAAACAGTTTTGTTCTGTGTGGTTTGTCTTTTTACATATTCTGCATTCAATTTTATTTTGAGTAACATATCCTCTGCTTGTACTGGCAGTATTGGTAGAACAATTTCTAGCTAAATGACCTGCGATGCCACATTTATAGCATTTTCTTCCTTTTTTGCCTTTCTTGCAAGCTATTGTGCTGTGCATTTTACTTTTACACTTTTGGAAAAATCTAATAGTGCTTTCGAATGCTACTTCACTTTCACATTCCGTGCTTCTATTTCTGGCTTCTTCTGTCAACAATCTTGCTGTTAATTTTTCTAATATCTTCTCACTTGATGCAGTAGATTCCCAGACAGTTATAAAGTACCTATGGTAACTGGGCAACGTACACAAAATTTTTGAAATTACCATGTTGTCATCTATCGTCTGATTCAGTGCTTTAAGCTTGTGTACAATATTTTCAATTTTACTTATGTGTAGACCAATCCGTATCTTTTTCACATGAGAAACTGTAGAACTGTTGTAACAAAGTACAAATCTGATCAGTTGAACTTTTTTCAAAGATGTTTTTTAGTTTGAAGAACATTTTTTGCGAATTTTCACAGTCTATGATATGCATCATGAACCTTTTATCGATTGTTGTTACGATTATTCTTTGAGCTCTTGCATCCTTCCTGAGCCATTCCGTTTTTCCTTTATCTGCTGTTAGGCTAGCAAACAGTTTTTTTCTCATTTACAATGTTATATATATATAAGTCATTGGTGGCCTTAAAAGTAACGGTTACTTGGAATTTCCAAATTTGAAAAGAGGTCTCGTCAACCAATTTGTCTATGTTACTGTTATTACTTATTACTCGTCTCTTTAGAAGACGTCATTTTATTTCATTTTTCTTGTAGCGTAGCGTTCGGCAACACGGCAACGTTACCGTTTACTTTTACAATTTTCACTTACTTTTTAGGTGTTTTTTAAAGTTCTTACTGACCAGAGCGATTCTGGGCCCATAACCTGTTGGTTTTATATTATTTTAGTTAAAACAAAATGAACTTTATTTATTACTGATATATTAACAACATCAACCGAGAAAAATAACATTCATTTTTAGTGACAGCTACTGTAAACAAAAACTACTAATAATATGTCAGGTACACCAATTATGATGTTCCCAAACCAAAGCTTACTAAAAGAATCTTGAAATTACAATTACCTTTAACAATTTTTAATACATCCGCCGAATCTGTTAACTACTTACGCATTTTTTTCGACGACAGATTGATCAGTTTTCGAACAGACATTCAATTCCCACTCAGATCACCTTCTTTGACGGTTATCGGTTACTTCATGTTTCTTCATTATCAGAACAATAGTTTTAAAACACCAGTCGAAAATTTAGAACAGTTACAAGAAAGGATTATCGAAGAATGTGGTATCTAACGTTTCTCCAGAGATGCTGGTCAACGCTTTCAGAAATATGAAGAGATGTGTTAATTTATGCTTGGAGCATGGCGGCGGCTAATTTTAGCAATTTCTATAATTTTTATTTTCCTTTCTCTATATTCTTACTTTGTTAATTTTAAGAAAAAAAATTGTATTTCTTTAAATATTTATTTTTCATCTATTAATTATTTACTTATAATACCTTAGAAATGGTTGCTATGAACATCATCATATTATCATAGGAATATTAGCGGGCGATAAAGTTAATAATGCCCGGTGATTTTCGTAATGCCCGGTAATTTTTTATTAAGGAAAATATTGAACAAAATTTGTATTTATTTTTAACAATTTTTTTACATAATATTATTCTGTTTTTCCTATGTTAAATGTACAATTTTTGAATTTTGCTGAGAAAGAAGCTAGACCAACCATGAAATTTTGCGACTCGATTGCTGAGTTTCTCGATGTGCATGCGGATTCCTGCTCCATTTCAACATTAATTAACATATTTTCTTTTTCGGTAACAGAGCTAGCTATCATTTTTGCTATTCGGTTTATCGACGTAATACTTTCCTTTATATAAACCCTCCGCTACGCTAGTACTCTTCCACTTTCCGTGTAGCTTAAGGGTTGCGAGGGAAGCACCATCCTCAAGAATTGTGGACGAGGTCCCACGTAGGCAATGTCCTGTATATTCCTTGGTGTTTTCTAAATTAAAAAATTTTGCTATGATTAAAGGAACACGTCCTAGTATATTTTTACCAGTGATGGGATAATGCGAATTAAAATAATGGATAATCCTATTTTTCAAATAATCGTTATAATCCGATTTTGAAAATATAATTCGAATTATTTGATTCGAATGATGAGAATCTGAATGTTCGCAATTTAATCACCCAAAATCGTTCTGCGATCTGCCAGACCTTAACCGGCGTTGCTACAGCTCACTCAATCGAGCGAGATATTGCTCTTTTTTTCAGAATCGCTCTGTCTCTGCGACTTTATTAAAATAGTTTTACACAGCTGATCTTTTTTTAGTGCCAGGTCTTATTATTTAGGTGCAATTGATTTATTTAGGTTATTATATTTTAAACTTGGATATTTAAACCTGGAGTAATAAAAAAATAATAATCTAACGGCAACAGCGCGCTACTGTCGGAGACAATAATCGGCGATCGGTAGCACTCGTTGGCGGTGCCCGCCCATGAATGATATATAATTCGAATTATAATGCGATTATTGAAATCATTTATAACCTGATAATCCGATTATTCAAATAATATGATTTTCCCCAACACTATTTCTACCCACAGGCATAGCTATGCTATGCATTTACCATTTCGGTGTGTAAGCAGAAATCTGCGTTCCTTAATTCCTTTTGGCCTTAATGCAAGGTACTGTCTAACCAATTTTGAGGCATCTGTTTGGTCTTCTTCGATTATAGTAAAACTTTTTGACGTAACAGTTTTAGTTTCTGGTACCTGGACAAGCATAACAGGCCCCTTATCCTCAATATTATCAATGGTCATTTTTGCCATCTCATCCCGTCTTAAGCTGCCAAAAGCTCCCATTACGGGTACCACTTTATGCAGCAGGAAGGCGCATCATCCGGAGCATTTTTGATAAAAGTTAAAATTTGTTCACCTTCCAAAACTTTTGACTTTTTAGAAAGATATCTCTTTGATTTAGCTTTTAAAAATGCTATTAATTGACAATATCTTGAAATATAAATGTTTTCCTTTACTATAAGTTCAGGCTTCACCTGGGAGTATTTTGTCCAAAGGCTATTTGGGGTATATTCTTTCGACTAAAATAAAGTAAAAATAATTAAAAATCGTTATTACCAATGAGCAAAAGGGTTACATACCAATTCCTGAAAGTAAGCCATCATTGTTATTTCAGTAATCACCGTAATTTGGTTTTTTACTTTCCGTTGTAGAAAATTTTTATACTATTTGTCGTACAGGGCTTTAGACTTTGCCGGTAATAAGTTTTTCTTAGCTTTTTCGGTATTTTCTAAAATACTTTGTGGAATTTCCATATATTCGTTTATAAAGCGTAAAAGACGCTTAAAATAAGCAACCCTTAGCAACCGTCAAACGTATTATATGACAACCGATCAAAGCTCACTAAATACCTACTACAAATTGGCGATAATAGTTAAAAAATAATGCAGGAGTTTAACTATTTATATTATAAAATTAATGAAAAATAAAGTATTGTATACACCGCAGGCGTTATTAGACTATAATGCCCATCAGGCTTTCGCCTTCCGGGCATTATAGTCTACTTAACGCCCTTGGTACATTAATAACTATTATAAATCAGTTTGTCATATCATGTCATAATGTGAATTTGACACAATATTAACCTAGATTTGGTTAGATACCTATATCGTCCCCTTATAAATTGTGATCTAAATCTAAAAAAATAATTTTTGCTGGCACGGTATTAGAAGGTAGGTATCTACATATAGTAGAACAGTTAATAACACTAAATACTTTT
The DNA here is from genome assembly GCA_963920685.1 of Polydrusus tereticollis. Taxonomy (NCBI): domain Eukaryota; kingdom Metazoa; phylum Arthropoda; class Insecta; order Coleoptera; family Curculionidae; genus Polydrusus; species Polydrusus tereticollis. The sequence continues at coordinate 78,794,198 of OY987329.1, read as the reverse complement.
TTTTTGTTTAATGCCAACCGAAGGAATACGAAGAACCTCCTAACGCCGTTAGTAAATTTATCAAAATATGAACGTTTAATTATTATTAGCATGTTTTGGACATTAATAAGTAAATTCATTCCAATGTGCCGTTACATTTTTTTTATTTGACTTTAAAATATATTTATTGATTGTTAAAACATATCAAAATTAGGTAATTTACGTCATAAATTTCACAATAACCTGAACTAATAACAGTTTCAATCATTTTACTGTACAACAAGGATCCCTATAAATAGGCAATATACAGGGTATTTTAGAAGTACAGTACGTAACTTAAGGGTAGTTCCTTATGATATTTTAAGAAAAAAAGTTAATGTGAACCTGTGTCCGAAGTTGCCCGTTTTTGATATACAGTTCGTTAAAATTTAAAACAAAAATAGTTTTTCTTTATAATTTCTTTAAATATGCTTTTCCCAATTTTATTGAAATTTGGTGCCGTTATTCATGATAGGGGCTTAATTGGCCCTAACTATTGAATTTATTAAGTCCAGTGGCGTCTTGGGGAAGCACCCTAACGGATATTATTAACAAGAAGGTGTGCGAAACCGACTTTTTTCTAATTGTCATATTTTTCTTCGGATTTATCAACTAATAATACAACTTTTTTGCTCCTCGAATTGTTTTTGTGTCTTGCTTCGTTTTCGAGAGAAAAAATAAAAATCACTTTATTGCATGTACAGAAAAATACCTATGTATTTTAAAGTTAATTAAAACATTTAAATTAAAAATAAAATTATTTTTTCAAATAATGATACAAAAAAATATGCAACAGTTAATCACAGCTAATGTTGAAAATGGCATTGCAACTTTCAATAATTCGAATTCTTAAGTCGTTTTCATCTAGTACAGGCGTCTTGTATACAAGAAACTTTAGGTGACCCTATAGATAATAGTTTAAAGGATTCAAGTCGGAACTGCAAGCTGGCCAACTTTGGGAACCTGCGCGTCCAATCCAGCAGTTAGGGAAAGTGTTGTCGAGGTATTGACGAGCAACTAGGCTAAAATGAGCCGGGGCACAGTCGTGCATGAACCACATATTAGTTCTTATTTGTAGAAGTACGTCTTTTAACAGAGCGTCAAGTGCTTCAAATAGAAACTGCGTTAGAAGTTTCCATTCAATCAAGGTGGTAAAAAGTATGGTCCAATAAGATAGTCGTCAATGGTACTGCCCATACATTCACCGACTATTGTTGCTGAAAATGACCTTCCCTAATTTTATGAGGATTATCGTCCGCTCAAAAATGTTCGTTATAAAAACGCATAATGGCGTCTCTTGAAAAAGAGGCCTCATCAGTAAATAAAATATTCCGTAAAAAAATTATTGTTACTGTATACAGCAACCACCTACTAAAATCAAAACTTGGCTGATAATCACGGGGAAACAGAGGTTGCACACGTTGAATGTGGTATGGATATAGTTGATAAAGATGCAAAACCCTCCAAACAGTTATTGCAGTTGTTTGAAGTAGCACTGCTACCTTCCTGGCACTAGTAGAAGGATTATTTTCTATCTCTCAAAGTATAGCCTCTTCTAACTCAGGCGTGGTTACTGTTGCAGGTTTGCCAAGAAGTTCCGTACCACATTCAACACTCCCAGTCTCACTCAATCTTGCACGGAGCTGTCTAAATGCTTTGGGACATGGCAGTATTTTGTTTGGATAATGTTCCTGATAAATTCGCCGAGCTTCTTCAGCATTTTCATTTGCGAGGCCCTAATTAAAATGCATCTGGGTCATTTCACCGTTAATAAAGTAAATCCGAAAAAATATATCAAAATTAGAAAAAAGTCAGTGGCGTAAATTTCTTTGGTAATAGTATTCTTTAAGGTGCTCCCCGAGATGCCACTGGACCTAAGAAATTTAATGTAGTTAGGGCTAATTAAGCCCCTTATCATTATGAATAACGGTACCAAATTTCAATAAAGTCGTGAAAAGAATATTTAAAAAAATTATAAAAAACCGATTTAAAAAAAAAAATTAACACCCTGTATATTAAAACCAGGGCAACTTCGGACAGATGTTCATATGAACTTTTTCTCTTAGAATATCATAAGGAATCACCACCTTAAGTTACGTACCATACTTCTAAACCACCCTGTATATCCAAAAGTAATAAATTAACAAGAACATCTTTTTACAAAAATCAAATTGCAACAATGGAGAAGTTTTTTTTTATGAATGAAAATAGGAAATAATACTTTTAAGCAAAATTGAACGAAACTGAGAAAAAAAATTATCCCTTTTTACAGTTAATTATTAGGAATATTTTTGGACTCTGCTGACATTCAATCTTTAGGATTCAGAGGAATTTTTTTATAAAATTTAACTTTGTTAAATAAAATCCTTATTTCTTGTATCATTGTAGTAATGATAAAAAAATAATACAAGAATTTTTATTTTTATGAAAATAAGTTCATAAATGATCAATGTAAATTCACGGAACAGTTTATTATTGAAAAATGTCCTGGTTTATTGAAGACATACCCAACATGATTCCAAATACCCGCATTTGGGCAGCAAATACTGCATCTATGTCACGGGTTGCACTAAGATAGAATATCTATAAAACATCAAGTTTTAATACACTTGGAACTAACGCATTTATTTTAATTTTAAATCACATTAAATTCATGCTTTGCTCTCAAACACAAGAACACCAATAAATACACCGACCAGCACTACTACCCCACCACTAGAAATTTGCCACAATTTTGATATTTATATCTTCTAAAGTTATGCTCTAATTTAATTGATTAATTGATTTTTTTCATATTTTGTAAATATAAGCTTAGTCTTCAAAAATATCACTGTGTTCCTCTGTTAGTTCACACATAATTTACAACACCATGACACACCATGTGAGATTATGCTCGCTCTAACAAAAGTTTGCATTTAAAACATAAATCTAGCCACATGGTTTCTAAACATTTTTTTTCGTTCATGTACGTTAAATATGAAATAAGAAAGACAGTTTTATATTTCGATACATTTTATTAGAATATCATAAAAAGGATCTTTTACATTATCAAAATATAAATAATTAAAAACTACCACAAACATTTACATACAAAATGTGTAGCAAATGAGAGGTTACTCTTCCAAGTTTCTTCCAAGCTTTCGAAAATCTTTATCGCCATTTCCATCGTCAGGGAGAAACTTATTTAAGGATGATCATAATGATGTTGAAAAGTTTTTTAATTGGAACATTTTTTATAACATTATTGGGGAAACGTGTATAAAGAGGATAGGTTGGTAAATGATGTGTGCCTGCGATTTCAATCTCTGCTATTTTTGTTTGTCAGTTAACGCAGTTATTGGCATTCAGTCACGTAGCTAGTCAAAAACGCGTCACAACGGTACTGTCATGTCATTGGGACGCGAGCTTCCTATTGGGCAAAAAATAGGTTGTGTCGCATTGCGCGCCGGTTGTGAGGGACAAGAAGCACAGCGCAAGGGTGAAGCCAGCAGTCTTCCAAGATGGCTCGGTGAAGCAAGTGTAGTTTTACTCATGCATCAAGTTTTAAGGTCTTTTTGGGCAATATAGAATTCATTCCAAGATGGCTCCGTGAAGCAAGTTCTCTTACGCTTGCTACTAAGGCTTTTTTGGGCAATTACTGGTTTCTTTAAATTAAAAGATAACCGGGAGTACATGGTATAAAAGCAAGCATTTTCGAAAACACCCCGTAGCTTAAAAACTAAGAAAGCTATGACACTTCCATTTGCAGTATCTTTAGGTTTAGGGAAAAGTAGTTTGGTAATGTAAAAACCTCAAGTCTCTATCTTTACTAGTTACCGAGATACCCTGTAATTAGATCCAAAAATGGACACCCTGTACAGCAAAAAAACACAAGAGGCAGCTTCCGTAGAGAAGGGCATGAAACTTTGATAAAAAAAAATAAATTCTTTAAATAATACAGTGGCGTACTACTTAGTTAAGATGAAGATGAAGATGAAGTTATCTGATATACCATACGCGGACCACTCGTAAATGAACAGATGCTTAGTGTAGTGTAATGGATGGCTTTTAAGGGTTTATGTATGCTTTATATGCGTTTCGTAGATTTTCGAAAGGAAAAGATATTTTCTGTAAACTTGACACTCTGTATATTGGAAGCATTTTTGACCACATGTTTATATTATCTTTTTTTCATAAAGTTGGCTCAAAAATATGCTCTAAAATTTTTTGTACTTGCTTAGAAAACACCCTAGAAATAGTATCCCGCAAGGTGGATTTTCGAAAATAAAAACGCACTATGTTTGTTAGACCCGTACTAACAAAAATTACAAACACAACCTGAAGAGCGAATAAATATTCTGAAAAAAATTATTAAATCGAGAAACCATTGTGGCAAATTTATAGTGATGCATTGAAAAGGCTGGATAGTGTAGAATGCCTCTAATTAGTATCTTTACATTTTTCTAGAGAATCCAACTTCTTTATCGTCCCCCGATCGGCGAACACATGGAAGACCCACCAGTCCCCGAATCAACCACAACAACAAATAACAACGGCACAGCCAATATAGGATCTGAGGATCCCCCACCTAAGTACACCCCTCCTCCCAGTTATACCACGGCAACAGGGGCACGATTGGCCAAATTTTTACGGCAAAGTATCAGACGAAGTATGCGAAGAATTGCCAACGTTCTTGGAGAAAGTAGCACATCTGGACCATCTCGGAGCAGACCTAGTGTAGTTCAGAACGGTAGTGACCCACCTCCACCTGACTACAATGCAGTTTTCGTTGAGATGAACAATACTAGTGACGTTGCAGTAACAGTCACTGATAGTCCTGCAAGAATATCAACGTTGGAACGACTGAGAAGTCTGCAGGCATCTCCCAATGCTTTGACGGCAGCTGACGTTGCTTCGATCTTAAGAAGCAGTTTCAGGAGAAGTAATATACGGTCGCCTAATCATGCTTTGCGATCGCCGGAACATACTCCACGTGACGCTACATTCACTGATAATAGTGTAGCATCACTAAGTGCTGAGCATCTAATGGATGCTGCAGCTCCTATTGGAGAAACTTCTTTGATACTAGATCATTTGTCTGTGAACGAGCGTGAAAACACCGCGCAAAATAGTAACTTGTCTGTGATATAAGTTGTGGTAAATGCTGCCGAAACACAATAAATAAGTAAGCTTTTTGTGTCTGTTTTTTTTTAAAGTAAATTAAAGAAACCTGAAGTTGTGGTTCTATTTTAAAGCTTACAATTAATCTATCACATTCAGTTCCGATTAGTTTAGGTTAATTTTTCATTTAAACCAGTTCATATTCTTTCACTCCTATGTTTAAATTTAATATTTTGCCTTTAAAAGTCATCCTGGTTTAAAATACCTCAAGTCTATATCTAAAGCTAGCTCTTACAGATGCTCACAGTTTACCAAACAATGATTTTGGTCTTAAATTTTTGTGATAGAAAAGTTTTTACGAGCGAAATATAAAATTTAAAATATCCCAATTTAAGCTTGTTTGTGTTTCAACAATAAATTGATAACCATAAGTTGTATGAGGATATTCAGGGGGTCTTCTTTCAATTTCATTATTCCTATGGTTGGATCCAACATCTCTCAATGTAGCTAATATCACACAGTAGATATATGGAATTAATAACATTTCTTCAATACAGCATTATCTGTTTCTAATATTATTATTTCCCAATAATATTTCAGGTGACGTGGCAATTACAGCAGTTACTCCCTGGGAAATTTCAAGCGACTCCCAATAACTATTTAATTTCTTTACGTTTAGTTTAAGCTAGACGCAAAGCTTTTTATTTTACGTTTTTGAACATTCTTTTGAAAAGACCTTCGCGATTTCTAAAGAACAAAAAAATGGAGTTCATGTAAAAAAGTTGAGAAAAAAAAACCAAGCAAATGCAGAATGCTTCAAAGATTTATGACAAATCGAAACTAGTTTTGAAAGTAATACTTACTTATCATTTACCACAATATAGAAATGCACCAAATTTCGACGTTATTTATAATTTTGCTAACAGGAATTTATATTCGTGTTTCCTCGCACCCATTTATGTTTGGTGTATTTGGTAGAGAAGTATAGTCGTAGCTTGGAAAACAATATTAAAAAAAAAACAGCTCGATATCGCATTCTTGAAGTTTTTTCTTTATAAAATTAGGTAGGGGTCTCTTTGAGATTATGGATTGGTTCTTTGAATTTGGAAAATATTGACCAGTAAGTTATTATCCTAATAATATACAATATATTGAATAATAATATAATAACACTGATGTAATAACATTTTGTCACTATTTCTAGGTCAAATGATGACCACCATTTTTTCCAATAAGCTTTTGTTTTATATTGCAAATAAAAAAGCAACTTTTGAAAATTTGTAAAAATGTGTTTTTGCAATTTCTTGAAAATAAAAACTGATTGGACAAAATGCTATTCATTTTCGAATCCCGTAGACATAACATATCCTAAAAACATGTAATATACAGGTATGGGTAAACGTCTGAACTTGGCTTAATACCCATAACCCATTCCCAATTCGAATAACGAACGGTTGATTTAATTATAATTGTTTCTTGGTTAGTATAAGTAATGGCTAATATGTCTGATTTGTTTGCTGCGTCATTGTTATAACTACTGGTGTTTTTAATCACACACTAGGTCGTTCATAATAAATTACAAAGTTACAAAAAGGTTTCAGCAGTTAACCCCTAACTGGTTGACTAGCCCTTAGCTCTCTTCAATAAGCCCTAAACGATTTTTTTTCCAAATTAATTAGGGAAGCCAATATTTGATGCAACACCCGGTATACTAGTTGCCCTAAGAAAAAATGGGTGTAGAGCAGTGTAATCGTAACTCGAGTAAATAATAAGGATCCGCTATAGTAATATGGAGAAAACTAAGACCAACTGAATATAAATAAATGTATCTGACTGTGTAGTATATACATAATAATTATAGTAATTGATCATTCATTACTTTTAATTTTATTTTAATTGTTCTTTACCATGTAAAGATTATTATAAACCACGAGCCAACGTATGATTCTGTTTGCAATATTAGCTTTTAAGTTTTGTATAAATTAATTCAAGGATATTTATTTTGTACGTTTTTTCGATATACCTACTTATCTAAGTCTTAAAGTATAAGCCTAACAATTTAATATACTATTGACCATATTGTACTAAACAGTAAAACCGGACTGGCGTAGATAAGCGTGTCAGTATAACTCCAAGAAATATATTAAAATATAATAAAAAGTCTTAATCTATCATATAATAGTATTGTTTTATTTCTGAAATTATTCGTTTCGAGTTCCTACCAAAGAGTAACAATTGGTTGTGTTACTACTCTTTGTTCCTACGTGAAGTACCTATGCCAGATTCGATCCTAGGCGCGTTTCGCTCATTAGCGAGGCTATATAGGGTCTGATAAAGGAGAACGCAGAGGAGTCTGATAAAAATGAAATCGGACGGCTCATGTGGTATTGGTAAGAAATAGCTCTTCTTAAGCATACCTTTGCGCCCTCTGACACACTTGCATAGTGTAAATAAAATCATCATATTATGCAAGTCGCGTTGACCTTTTATATGTGTTGGTTTTAAACAAGTAATGGTAGAAAATAATACGTCCATGCGTGTTTTCAGTATTTTCTACAGTTAAAACGTGTCCACAAATGGCAGGAAAATTTGTTTTTTAAGTTTTAACACTACTAAATTTCTTATTTTCGTATTGAAAACAAAATATTATCGTTATCCTTTGTCTTTGACGTAGAATAAAAAAAACGCGAGAATTTTTTTAAATCTTAAATAATAATCTTTTTTACCGCATGTTTGGGAAACACGTTATCTGTTTATCAAATTAATCTGTCAACGACGTCTGCAAATCGGCAAAGGAAAAACACCGCCTGGATTCAAGAGTCCTTCAGTATCAGTATTCTAGCGCAGCGACAATATATTTTTATTCTATTTTACTGGCAAAACCGCCAAATGTCTAGCCTATCGGTAAAAATCATTAGTGGTCAAGTCTTCTGTAAACATAAAAACGTTATATTCTAAACTAAATAATATTAAATTCACGTCTACGAAAACCCTTAATCGGTAGCTTTGCAATAGGATTGCGTCTTCAAGAATATGCATATTAATTTCTATGATGTTTTCACCGACAACGGGCAATATCATTTAATACTCAACGGATGCTTCAATCTCCCTATTGGCGGTAAACAAGTGTGGCTGCCAACCTGGGCGGACGCGGCATCTATTGATTGGTCAACACAAATCAGTGTTCTGTTAAACTTCAACGTAAGCAGATGCTCCACGCGGCTAAAACAATAATAGCTCATGATTTGACATGTCTGTCAGGCAACGTGATTTTCTAATGTTAAGGTAAGTGATATTTTGGGGACCCGTGCCCGGTAACAGAAGTTACCATACTTTTAGACGTACAGTACAAGTACCGTGAGTTTCGCAATTAAATAAACTACATTCTTTGTATTTGGTTAAGACGTGCACGAAGTGTAATCATTAACGGTGGAGCCTCGCTACCGTCAGCAGATGCTGCAAATAATACTGAAGTATTAGATTTTCCACATCCAGCTGTTACTCTGGTTGATGCAGGGCCTATTGCCCCACCCACTTTTGTCTTAGATGGATCAGAACAAAAACTTGTCTAATCCATATTTCAGATTTGATCTGGACTATTCGTCAACTTTAAGTTCTCCAACGCCTGGTTAAGAAGTTTAAAATACTCGCTTATTATGTTATACCCCGCGACCTGGTCATATTGGCTGTGCACGAAAGGGAGCGAAACTGCAGCGTGGTAAACGGTTTTGTTGTAATTTTGAGGTTTATTGTAGCGCTGTATTATGAGTTATTCGGGTCTTGAGATAAGAAAAAAACACTTGAAAGGTTTTAAACTACTCTATTTTTAATCTAAATATTCATAACAGTTAACAATTATGGTAGCAACAAATGTACGATAGTCATACAGGAGTTATTCAACTATTTCTGGCAAAATTCGGTGGTAAAATTATAATTTAATACGGTTATGTCAACATCATTGGTACAATTCGGTTATAAAATATATTTAAAGTTGTAAAGGTTCAAAACATTGTTCAGGGCAATTTTTACTTACAGAAGTAAAAGATGATTATATAAGCTAGCATATCTCTCTCTTGCTCTACTCGTGTTCTTCTCTCTAAAGATCGAATGGTTTTTTAAACGTCTGCGGGATAATTAGGTCATTGGCTCTCTTTTACGTTAAAAATATGATTTTCACTTGCAAATGTTTCAGTTTATTTAGCACTAAGAGTTTGAAAGTTTTTAAATAGATATTTGTCACTAGGGTTCTGGAATTTCGACTGGTATTTGATTTTTATGGAATTGTCTTTAATAATTAGATTAATTATTACTTTTAAAATTATTTGACTAATCCGGGGTCTTAGTCTGGTTAAATAAGAATGATTCGAATGGTGTTCTTTTGACTTGATTGTTAAAATTCTTAAGAAACTTACTGATTTTTTGGAGTTCACGGCACTAATTTAACTTTACTTTATTTCACTGACTTTTCTTATTAATCTGGAACTATGTGACGTGCCTTAGTTAGGTCTTGTTGTTTCTTCAATTATTCTGTTCGAACTCTCTGAAATGACGGCATGTTAGAGTTTTTATATTTTCGCAATTTTGCAGGGGAAAATTGGGGATATTCGTCCAACCTATCCGAGTCAGTTTTTGGAAGTTTTGGAACTTATTCTCCGCCTCTAAGAGGTGTATCGAAGTGGCTGTCAGATTTGATTAATAGGCGATGTGATCACCGATGACATCGCTTTTTACCAAGAATTATTGTGAAATACGACAAAATTTTAATAAAAACGATAAATTTTTATTACCTTTTTCCGTTCTCAGCGTCTATTTTAAAAGGTGAATATCCGTAGATGAGATGACCTCGTTTTTGTGGGAGGGCATTTTATTTCTTGGTTCTCGGGGATTGATTGCTTTGTCCAATGAGAGAGTACTACGTTTTGGATAAGTTATATTCTGGGTTGACTTTTAGCTTGCGATTCTTTTATGGGCGTGGAGAGTTATGCGCACTGATATGTTAATTTTTCATTAATTCTGGACGTTCGTGACTAACGTATCTCGTGAAGCAATTTGACTTAGAAAAAGATGACGTACATTATTTTACTTTGAGAGTTTTTAATTCTTTCTCATTGTTTTATTTTGTGTGAAATATTTTTATTTAGAAATTCTATCGTGACTCCGCGGTCCATCACAATCGTCCATCCTTACAATAAAACAAGATAGTTTTTTACTATTTTGTTTTAACTGACAAAATAAAAATTTTCATTTGAAATTCAAAAGTATCTTCTAACTACTAATAGGAAACAATTAACCATGAGTATGAGATAAGGTTTGATTTTTTTTCTTTTATATATATATTTATTATATAAGTGACGTACAATGGCTTACAATTTTTCCTCTTTTTGTAACATAGGTATGCTAGGTTAAATTGCTATAATTCTTAATTTAATTGAAATGGGTCCCTAATAAAAATATTCTTTTTATGACACATTATTCTTTTAGAGTGTAATTTACATTATTATACGAATTCATGATTATCCTACATGTTATGGTTATACGAGTAACTCTTATAGTAGGTATATCTAATTAAATAGTATGATTCCTTGTTTATTTTTAGACCTTAAAATTTATATTTGGGGTTATATGTAATAAAGGCTAAAAACTTGTGTTAGTACAATTTTCTTAATTTTAATGTACCTTTTGGCATAGTTTACCTTGATTCACTCACTAAGATTGAGTTCACTTTTCACTCGTTTCGCGGGTGACATCACTGATGTGTCCATTTGTTCTCTGGCTTCACTTCCTTGGTGTTCTCTGACACTTTCTGGCACAGTGTCTTGCTGTGGACGTGGACGGGGTCGTCCGTCTGGTTGGGGTATTCTCATCGCTAGGGATGTTGGGGTGATCTGGGCAGCTGGTAGCACTGTCCCTGGGATGATTCGATGTTGGACTGGCATTCCAATAGGAATCAATGGAGCTGGTCCTCGTGGTGCTTGGGTGGTCAGCAGTGTACTGACGTGGTGAGTGTGGCCAGGTGGAAACGCTGTCGACTGACCTTGGGTTGGTTGTGTGACTGTACAGGTAGTGACAGTCTGGTGCTGTGGAGCTCTAGTTGGTAGGATGTTGTGGTGCTGTGTCTTCCAAGTGATGATTTGCAATCGTCGGCAGAAATTGCATTGACAGGGTAGGAGGATCTCCGCCAAAAGATTATGCTGGATGGCTCGTTGCGTCAATCGTCTCAGGTATTCGAAATGTACAAGGTGAATGTGCATTAAGTTTAGGCTTCGTAATTTTCGGAAAACTTCACAAGTGGGAGGAGCCGCGCCTCCTAGTCGTTCGTGAACATTTAGTAGTTCCGTTAGAGTACCTTCTAGCAGTGGAATTGCGAGGCTGAAGTGTGATAAACTTCCGACGAACATTAGAAAATTTTCAATTGCGTAGTTAATCATTTCGGTTGTATGAATTTTCGTAGACTGAAGTCCCATTTGGCTGACTGTGGTTTTTATATTTTTCTGGAATAATGAAATTTCTTTTGTAATCAAAATTCTCTCGGTAGGGGAGGATAAGACTATGTTTTACTTTCTTAACCAATGTAATGTCATGTCCCATGCTGAGTTTTGGTATTCTTTGGTTCATGATCTCGAACTTGCTTATATTTTAAATACTCGTGTACCTTCAAGGGTAGTTTTGCTTTATACGCAGGGTCGGATTTATTTTATTCTCTATTTCGGGGATATCTCTTCATATTGGGTTTCTGTAATAGTTTGTAATTTGCTATTACATAGTAAGTTTCTGTAGTTTATATTTTGATAGATGATTCTAGTATTTGCGTTCGTTTTTCTTGACGGTCCTGCTTCTGGGCTTTTCATCTCCATATACTGGTTTTCTTCCTCTGGTTTTAATTGTATCGGCCTTACATTATAGGTGGGTAAGGGATCGAATCCTATCCATTCGGAGTTTAGATAATATAATGTTGGTATTATTGAATTGCATTCTGTTTCTTGTCCTTTTGAAATCAAAATTCTACTTAGTGGTGACATGAACATGCTTATATTATCGTGTCTGACTGGTAATTCTAGGAAGCAATGCTTTGTTCGGCGTACCTGTACAATTACGGGTAAACATTTTTAATTTCGCATAGTGTCTTACTTCCCTAATGTACCTTGTATTTTTAAAATAATCCTAAAAGATCGAAACTGACGGATAGTATGTTTTTCTTTTTATGTGTGTTGATGCATTGTTTATTTCTGAGCTACGTCATAGTACTTTTCAATCAATTTGTAAAATTTATTTGCCGATATTTTTCATCAGTACAGCAACGTATAGATTCTCGGAAAGGGTCTGCTAATCGCATAGCGGTCTTTGTTTAGTCTGATACAGGCTCGTGGGTGGCGTCGGCTTGTCTGAGTTGGCATCATTCCTTGCCGGTATATTATGTAAACAGGTGCCTTGATCTGTCTAAAAGGCGTTGTCCTCTTTAGTAGCTTGCATTCTTGAAATTCTTTGTCGTGTGATCTGGTTTTTTAGAAGTTTGTGAATATTCTAAAATTAGATTGTCCTGTCTGCGTTGGTACATTTTTGTCTAGGCAGGGGATTGTTTCTTTTCGTTTCTCATTTTCTACTTCGTTCTTATAGACGATATACAGGGTGGGTGGTTTCTACTGATAAGTTTCTTAGTTTTTCGTTTGTGATTTTTTTTTTTCTTCTTTGATTTTCTTAACTTACGAGTTATATATATGTCTGTCTAAGCGTATATGTTTTCCTTACTTAAATCTAGGTTGATTATTTATGCAATTTCCATTATATACTAATTTTCTTATTTTAGTTTTGCGAATATTCGCCGTAAAAATCAGGTTTTCTGATTATTCGTCCACTTCGAGTTCGTAGTAACTTTTCCTCTGCTGATGTATCATCATTCTCAATTTCAGATTCGGGGTCGAAATTCATGAAGGCAGGGGGTTCTTCGTCATCGCTTTCGGAAAATGGGGGTAGTTCATCGTCCAATTGATTTATGCGGTTTTCAAGTTCTATATCAAATAAATCATTATCATCAGGATTTTGTATTTTTCCTTCGGTGATAGGGGTTTCTTCCAAATTTTGTTCAGGCGTTTCGTCATTTGGAACATCCTCAAGGTTTTGTTCTCGTTTTTCTTCTGTTGGTATAACGTTGGGTAGTTTTTCTTGAATAGGTATAATGTAATGTAAGTGAGCGGGCTGTGGCTCTTTGGTTTTTCTTGTTTCGACTCTCGGTTCCTCTTCGGTTTCTTCTAGAAGTTGTTCGAAGTGTTTTTCTGGGCAGCGACATATCTTTAGTCTGTTTGAACGAACCACGTGTTCTCTTTTTCCATTTATTTCTTTAATTTTGTAGGTAACTGGTCCTTTTACTTCTATTACTCTATACGGTCCTGTATAGTAAGGTCGTAGTTTAGTTGCTAAGTTTGGTTTTCCTGATATTGCAGGAGTATAAAGATATACTCTGTCTCCTTCTTTATATTGTCTTGGCTTTGTTTTCTGGTTGTATCGATTGCATTGCTTTTCCGCGGTAATTTCCAGATTTTCTTTGGCTTGATTAAGGGCATAAGTCATCTTTTGTCGCATTTCCGTGGCATAATTTTCATCGAGATCGTATTTACATCGTTTTGGTTTAAGACTTAAGTGTTGTGGTAATTCCATGTCTCGGCCATACATAAGATAAAACGGACTTTCTTTAGTGGATTCTTGAACATTATTCCGGTAAGCCATAAGTGCAAATGGTAAGTATTCATCCCAAGAATTGTTTTCGTTGGTGACATAGTGTCGTAAGTTTGTCTTCAAAGTTGCATGCGAGCGCTCCAAGGCTCCATTTGATTGTGGGTGGAAAGCAGTTGTATTGATTTTATCTACATTTAGAATTTTACATATCTCAGCGAATAATTGTCCTACGAATTGTTTTCCTTGATCTGTCAGAATTTGTCTGGGTACTCCGTGTCTCGTTATAATGTTTTCTACGAAGGCCCGCGCTACGGTGCTAGCGTGTATATCAGGTAATGCAACAGCTTCAGCAAATCTGGTGAGATAGTCCATACAAGTCAGTATATATTTATTTCCAGATCTTGTCCTATTTAAAGGTCCCACTATATCTAAACTAATCCGTCCAAAGGTTACATATGGTACTGGTACTTTCTTCATTTCATCGGGTGGTTGATACGTCTTTTTGTTTATGCTGCATGAATGACATTGTTGGCAGAAACGTTTAATATCACTTGTCATTCCGTCCCATATAAAATCTCGTTTTATTAGTTCTAAAGTCTTTTTCTGTCCTCCGTGACAAACCATTGGTGAGTTATGGTATAAATCCAAAATTTCGGGTATCATGCTTCTAGGCGCAACGACTTTATCGGTTCTTTCGCCATCCTTTCTAGTAGCATATAGGATTCCATCATTGTCTTGGTAAAAATATCCAGAATCATCAGGTAAATTTTTAATAATTTCCTGTAGTTTTTTATCTTCTTGTTGTTGTCGTAATATATCCGCGCGTGTCCATATTATGTTGGTCATAGGGCTTCCTTCTTTGTGAATATCTACTCTCGCTATTTTTTCTGGTGTTCTGTCCTTGTGTAGCTCTAGTGTTGGTTCCTCGTTGGTGCTCTCGCGTAGTCTGGTAAGTGCGTCTGCGTTTGCATTCTTCTTTCCAGGGCGGTAATCAATGGTAAAACTGTATTCCATTAGAAACATGGCCCATTTTGATAAACGTGAACTGCTATCTTTTATATTCAGAATGTATTTAAGTGGTTTGTGGTCACTATATATGAAAAAATGTGTGCCTGTGATATAATATCTGAATTTTTTCACACCTTCTATGATAGCAAGACATTCCCGTTCGATGACAGAATATCTTCTTTCAGCGCTCAAAAGTGATCTACTGTGGTAATATATTGGGTGTTCCATGTCTTCATATTTTTGACATAGTATTACTGATATACTAGTATTGCTTGCGTCGGTGCAAAGGATAAATGGTCGATTAAAATCGGGATATTTTAATATGGGTGGTGTTATTAAAGCTGTCTTTAAAGTTTCAAAAGCTTCTTGTTGTTTGTCTGTCCAAATGAATCGCGTATTTTTCTTTGTTAAAGCTGTCAAGGGCTGTGAAATTTCTGAAAATCGGGGTACAAAACGTCTATAGAACCCGCATAATCCTAAGAAAGCTCGAATCTCCTTTACTTTTCTTGGTACAGGATAGGTCTCAACTATTTTGGTTTTTTCCGGATCTGTACTACATCCTTTTTCACTTATTACATGGCCCAGATATTTTGTCTCTTTCTTCAAGAAATGACATTTTGTTGGTTTGAATTGTAGGTTGCTTTGTCGCATTACCTCGAAAACTTTTCTTATTTTTGATAGGTGTTCTGGTACTGAATCTTTTGAGTAGATTATGATGTCATCTAGGTAGACTAGTATGTCGGTACCTATTAAACCGGAAAAAATGCTGGAAACAAAACGTTGGTATGTACTAGGACTATTTGCTAAACCCATTGGCAATCTTTTGAATTGATAAGTTTTTTCAGTTGTAACGAAAGCACTTTTTTCTCTGTCTCTCTCATCTAGTTCTATTTGAAAATACCCACTTGCCATATCAAGTGTAGAAAACAAACTTGATCCAGTAAGACTATCTAGGGTCTCTTGTATGTTTGGGAGAGGCCAGTAAATCGGCTTCGTAATACTGTTGAGCATTCGGTAATCTACTACAATCCTGTATTGAGGCTTTTCTCCAGGGTGTAAGTGTTTTTCTACTAATATAACAGGGGCTCCCCATCCACTCTCCGATTCTTCTATAATACCATCTGACTCTAATTTTCGTAACTCATTGTCTAAAATCTTTTTTCTATGGAAAGGAATTCTATACGGTTTCATACAAATTGGTGGCACATCCTCTGTGATTATTCGATGCTTTACTTTAGTAGTGCAAGATAATTTCTGAGTGGTTGCTTTAAATACGTCAATATATTCTTGGACTAATGCTCTAAGTTGCCATTCGCCCGGTGTAGTAGGTGTCAATAAGTGTAGATTTTCCAATATTTCATTATTGTCTCGCGTACTTATTTTTCTTATCCTGTGTATATGTTTTTCGGTTGGTAGCGTTTTTTCCGTTTCAGCAGCGTAAGCATAAGCTATGATAGTTTTCTTTGGTAATGTTACTTCATACGGATTGGTATTCATAATCCTAACAGGTACTTCCTTTTTATTTTTACATGCTATCCTGGCAATTAAAATTCCTGATGGATTCTCGTCATGTGGTTCTATTATGATATTCTCAGTTACTCCGGCCCTGTATTTGTGAATTAGCGCTTGACAGAGGACTTGAGTTCGAGGAGGTATTTTGATACTTCCATATAATCGTACCGTACTACATATTGAAGGGTCATTGCTCCTGACGTCATAGTCTGGCGTTTGTGTCAACGAATTTCTATCCGTGGAGTTTCCGTTTGTCTGCTCATTTGTTTCTGATTTGCTTTGGAAAATTTTGTTATCTTTCTGTCCTTCTGTGGTATGTTGGGAAACTGTATTCTTCTGGGAAATTTTTGTTTTCTCCCGTGTAACTCCTATATCTTCCTGAAGTGTTATCTTTTGTAAGACTTCTGTACTTCTTTGTTGTGGAACTTCTTTAGTTTTTTGTTCCGGTTTCCTTTGTGAAACTCTTGTAGTTTTCTCTTGTGAAACTTTTTTCTTTTTCTTTTCCGTTTCTCTTTGTAAAACTTCTTTTTCTGTACTTCTATGTTGCATAACTTCTTTCGTTTTGTGCTCAGGTTTCCTTGGCGAAACTTTTGAGGCTTCCTGTTGTGATACTTTTTCCTTTGTATTTTCTATTTCCTTTTGTAAAACTTCTTTATGTTCCTGACTTTTTCTATATTCTTTTGGCGTGTTTTGGGAATCTGCAGCTTCCTTTTCTTTGTCTGTCTCACTTGTCGTAGGGTCTGTTGGTTCCTGAAAATCAAGATGGCGGCCAACCATCTGAATTTCTAAGTCCGTCGTTATTGGCCGTAACAAAGAACTTTTTGTACAAGTGTTTCCTGACAACGCTTTTCCCATGTCAAAATGACATTGTATATTTTGTTTGAATAAGGTAAGGACTTCCTTTACTTCATTTCTAAGTAGCTTTACTTCTTTTTCAATACTGTTTTCCGCATCTTGGTGCATCTTTTTTCTATGTATTTCTTGTTTCACTGTGGTAATAGCTAGGTTATGGTCAATTTCTTCTTCTAGAGCAATAACTTCATTAAATATGTACATTAAATTTTCTCCCCAATCTATCTTCACATTGTGGTTCGCTAGGAAATCTAACCCTAGTAATATGTCAGCGTCAAAACTCACAGACTCGGTTATCAAAAATCTTTGCATAACTGTAGTATGAGTCCCTATCTTTACAGGAATATGAACACTGCCATATTGAGGTATTGTCTTTCCTTGGATATCTTTCAAGTTACTATCTATTTTTGTATTTATATTAAACCCCTGGGCAATTTCAGGCGTGAGGAGGCATACTGAGGCGCCACTGTCTATAAATGCCCGTACTTTCTTGTTATTTATTTCTAGAGTAATTGTATTTTTATTTATATTTTTACATTCACACATTCTCCTCACGTTATCTGATAAATTTACCATTGGGACTCGTTGGCAGCCGCACTTTGGGGTCGCAAGGTGACTGCGTTGGCATTTAAATTTTCCGTATCTTTTCTCGGAATATCACGATTCAAAGAGCTATTTTCTGGATAATCACAATAGGTATGCCTGTTATAATAGTTCTGTGGTTCTTTATTTCTGTCGTTTATATCTCTCGGACTCTCTTGCTGTGGGAACTCGTTTCTTTTACTCTCGCGTCTAGGTGGCTCATAGGATCGGAATCTATCTCGTGGTTGTCGTGTATATATTTCATTTCTTCTTTGCTGGAACTGTGATATTTTTGGGCAATTTATTTTAAAATGTCCCGGTTCCTTACAATTGAAACAGCGCCTAATATTGGGTTCAGTTTTATTCCTACAATTATCTATGTCATGTCCTTTCATTTTACAGTGCGTACAGTATTTGTTTTGGAAACCGGGGTGTAGTCTTTTTCTACATACTTCAAAATCATGTCCCTTTATTTTACAGAAACTGCAAAATCTATGCTGGTATTGTTGGCTTTTCATTTTCCTACAATTTTCTATAGTATGTCCCGTTATGTTACAAAATTTGCAAAAGATATTTCCTGAATGTTCTTCCAATTTCCTACAATTTTCATAATCATGTCCCCTTAATTGACAAAAATTGCAATATTTCGCATATGGATGTTTAATTTTTATTTTATTTAAATTGTCGATCATTTCCTGCAATTCTGCTGTATACAACGCATCCGCAATTGTCTTTGCTTGTGCCGATAATACCTTGTCTCTTATGGTTGGTAACAGACCTAACACGAAATGCCTAAGTAAGTCTTCTTCGAATTGTCTCTCTAATGCAGCAGCAGCTGTTTTATCGGGGGAAGTTACCCTAATTTTATTTCCTGCTATTTTTATCCTAGTTAAATATTCCCTACACGATTCTCCGTTTCTCTGTTTACATTCCACAAAATCTTTTAATTCCTGACCTGGTACCGATTTTTTCTTGAATTGATCCCTAAACTGAGTAGTAAAATTTCCCCAATCCTTAGTGATTTTTAAATTGTTGTTTGAAAGAAAATATAGCTTTGCTAAGCCTTTTATTTTGAGTGTAGCAACAGCTACTTTTTGTTCGTCTGTCCATTTTGCAATAAGACCCGTTGTGTTTATGTGCTCGATAAATTCCTCAATGTCGGTGGTACCGTCATAATTTGGTACAGTTTCAATGCCACAAAATATAGTGTTAACAGCAGCAGGCGCAGTTTCTTCTGCCATTTTTCTGTCTATTTATTTTATTTTTTCTTATCTCTTTTGCGAACAACCCTTATACTTGCGCATAAAACCCCACACCTGACACCATTGTTATACCCCGCGACCTGGTCATATTGGCTGTGCACGAAAGGGAGCGAAACTGCAGCGTGGTAAACGGTTTTGTTGTAATTTTGAGGTTTATTGTAGCGCTGTATTATGAGTTATTCGGGTCTTGAGATAAGAAAAAAACACTTGAAAGGTTTTAAACTACTCTATTTTTAATCTAAATATTCATAACAGTTAACAATTATGGTAGCAACAAATGTACGATAGTCATACAGGAGTTATTCAACTATTTCTGGCAAAATTCGGTGGTAAAATTATAATTTAATACGGTTATGTCAACATCATTGGTACAATTCGGTTATAAAATATATTTAAAGTTGTAAAGGTTCAAAACATTGTTCAGGGCAATTTTTACTTACAGAAGTAAAAGATGATTATATAAGCTAGCATATCTCTCTCTTGCTCTACTCGTGTTCTTCTCTCTAAAGATCGAATGGTTTTTTAAACGTCTGCGGGATAATTAGGTCATTGGCTCTCTTTTACGTTAAAAATATGATTTTCACTTGCAAATGTTTCAGTTTATTTAGCACTAAGAGTTTGAAAGTTTTTAAATAGATATTTGTCACTAGGGTTCTGGAATTTCGACTGGTATTTGATTTTTATGGAATTGTCTTTAATAATTAGATTAATTATTACTTTTAAAATTATTTGACTAATCCGGGGTCTTAGTCTGGTTAAATAAGAATGATTCGAATGGTGTTCTTTTGACTTGATTGTTAAAATTCTTAAGAAACTTACTGATTTTTTGGAGTTCACGGCACTAATTTAACTTTACTTTATTTCACTGACTTTTCTTATTAATCTGGAACTATGTGACGTGCCTTAGTTAGGTCTTGTTGTTTCTTCAATTATTCTGTTCGAACTCTCTGAAATGACGGCATGTTAGAGTTTTTATATTTTCGCAATTTTGCAGGGGAAAATTGGGGATATTCGTCCAACCTATCCGAGTCAGTTTTTGGAAGTTTTGGAACTTATTCTCCGCCTCTAAGAGGTGTATCGAAGTGGCTGTCAGATTTGATTAATAGGCGATGTGATCACCGATGACATCGCTTTTTACCAAGAATTATTGTGAAATACGACAAAATTTTAATAAAAACGATAAATTTTTATTACCTTTTTCCGTTCTCAGCGTCTATTTTAAAAGGTGAATATCCGTAGATGAGATGACCTCGTTTTTGTGGGAGGGCATTTTATTTCTTGGTTCTCGGGGATTGATTGCTTTGTCCAATGAGAGAGTACTACGTTTTGGATAAGTTATATTCTGGGTTGACTTTTAGCTTGCGATTCTTTTATGGGCGTGGAGAGTTATGCGCACTGATATGTTAATTTTTCATTAATTCTGGACGTTCGTGACTAACGTATCTCGTGAAGCAATTTGACTTAGAAAAAGATGACGTACATTATTTTACTTTGAGAGTTTTTAATTCTTTCTCATTGTTTTATTTTGTGTGAAATATTTTTATTTAGAAATTCTATCGTGACTCCGCGGTCCATCACAATTACAACAGGATCAGTGTTTTTTTCTTAGCATATTCTAGTGCCTCTGGTTTTTTAATAGACAAATTATGTCTTTTCTTAAATTGTAGGAACCAATTCTCACCGGGAATGTTATTTTTAAAATAATTAGGGATTTAATTTTCATTTTTCATTCATTTCATACTCCCCAACGATCATTAGAACCTCCTTTCGGCTGAGTCCAAATCCCCACTTTTGCATGCATCTAAAAAAAACCTGCAGTATTTTAACGACATCGACTTACGCCGTCTACTTACTTGATAAAATTAGCTAAAGCCGTTTTATCTTTTTCGGGTAGAGCTATCGGTCTTATCATTGACTGACTTTGTAACTCCTCTTCGTCCTAAGATGTGATTACGTATTGTGCTTCGGGGTATTTTAAAGGTTTTACTGGCTCTTAGTGTGTCCATTTGGCCATTTCTCACTGCCTTGACTGCTCGTGTTAAATTGTCTTTATTATATTCGGCTTTTTTTGTTTTTCTTTTATAATTTCTGACCATGGTCTACAAGGATTAAATTTTACGTCTTGGAGAGAGTGCACTTAGTAGGTGCACTTCCCACTATAGTATAGGTGCACTTGCCCCTTGTAAGCAAAAATTGGGGCAAGTGCATCCACCCACTTGCTGAGACTGGCATTTATTGTACTGTACTGTTGTGCTGTAAAGAAACATCTTAAATATGATGGAAAATATGACACAAGAATAAAAAATATAAAGAACTTACCGTTTTCACCTTAATGTCCCAAAAAATCAAAACTATTCGCACTTATTTGGCGAGTGGAAAAAACACGTGCTCCTACCGTCACCGTTAACTAGACACTAAATGATCGGAACGCCGCGGGTCCGCGGGAACAGAAAGCGCGGTTCTCAGATCTTCGAAGACTATTCCGTGTGGTGTGCGAGAAGATATTAGCAGGTGTGATGGATTTGTGGGCAAATGGCACACTTGCCCCATTTTACCCTAGATAAATTATCCCATCCAGTAGAATATTTATTTCTAAAATGATTAATTTTTAAGCATGTAATAAACATAGTAAGGCGACTAGTCCATAGACATCGTAACTATTAGACCGAACAATAACAAATACACGTGTTGTCATCGACGTATTCCAGTGTAAAGTAAATCAACATTCAAGCTGCTCCCCTTCACTTGGTTTGCCAGACTTACGCCACAGAAAACTACGTTTATTTTACTCTGTTAAAAGTATTAACTTCTATGATTAACTAGATTAACACGATGTGGGAAATATATAACATTGCCTAAAATCTTGTACAAAATCTGTAGTATGGCAACGCAGCAATAACAGATACGCCCAGATTCCATCATTTTCGTGGTCATCCGCATCGACTCGGCAATACGCGGCATAGCGGATGTTGTTTTCCTGGAGTTTTGTCGCATGCATATGTAAAGGCAGCGTAATCCCCACTCCCGGCCCCACCTAGCTCCTCACAGCGTCTCGCCACCAAACGATTTTGGCATTACAATTTTATATCATTTATGAATGGCGTGTCGGATCTATAGTTTCGATGCCTATGAACTAGTCCGACTCTTTTTATTACATGCATTGGTCACGTTAATCAAAACATATGAAAATTTGTCAAGCGATACGATACCTACCCATTTATACTTGGCACTTGAGTACATTCTGCTTGTACTTGGAACAGCTCAGAGCTTCTTTCAGGTTGTTCTTAAGATAAGATATGTCTTGCTGCCTGCAGAGATATTTGCATTGGCAGCCGATTTTTAAGAATCTGAAGTGAAAAATTAAACAAGCGTGCCAAGCTTTATGTCGGACTTTTAAATCTTCTTTAAAAGGTTATTGTAGGGCCTTATTTGACTGGTCCTTTTTTGAGCCTCGCTAACACTGCAATAACTTGCAATAAAAATGATGAAGCTGAGATCTGCGCGGCTGCCAGTTCGCTGGATCTCATCTTAGTCAAAATTGCATACATATACAAATGATCGCGGGCGCCCCCCCTACATGAATATTTCCGAACTGCAGGTGTATAAGGCTAGAAAAAAAGATAAGACCGAGATCCGGACTAAATTTTAACAGCGATTCCTATATAGTACCTACCTATAAAGCTCTAAAATCTCGAATGCACGGTGGAAAAGGCGAGATCCGAAATGCGTTTAATGACCGGTTATGAATTCCTCATATTTAAAAATGGAAATCCCATTATTTTATATTTCTCTTTATCGACCCATCTGAATGCTAAAAACACCCTATATCAGGGGCAGCAAAACCCGACCCGACAATTATTAAGAAATATAGGTACATACACTAATTACCTTATTGCAAGCAGATCCATTCAGTTTGCTTTAAAGGCTAATAAATCGCTTGTTAACATTAGTTTTGTTTTGAAGAGTTTTTGTGTGTTCTAAGAATAAGGTGAATATTTGAAGATGGCGGAAAAATGAAATAATCGAGGAAAGTGAAACATCTAGTTTAAATACCAGGAAATGGACTGAAAAATATAAAGTGGGTAAGACCCAAGTGACTAGGTTGCTTCAAAATAACGCAGAAGGTGGCAACGGTGAACAAAAAAGAAAATTTCCTAAAACCGAAGTACTGGCAGTGGACCAACTTATTTTTAACTGGTTTTGTAAGGCGCGAAACAAGCACTTCAAGCAAAAGCCCTCGAATCAGCTCAATGTCAAGGACTAGATAACTTCAAGGCATCAAATAGATGGTGAGAAAGATTCCGTCGCCGGCACGATATTACCTTCCCACTCAACACACTTTGTTAAAATAACATTAAAAAAACGTGAAAAGGGTAATGTTTTTTTACGTAACTTATAATATCGTGATTAAAAAGTTATTTAATACAACGTTAGTTTTTGCAACGTAATACTAATACTGTCAGCAACAACAACATTGTTTTTAAGTTGTAAATTATGACGTTTTATTTTCTAATGTTACAACCACATTATTTTATGAGTCTAGATCTAACGTTAGGTAAACCATAGGGTAAACTAACCTTTTTTTTATCTTTTAAGTAACGTTTTCAAATTTAGCGCGCGATTGGTGCAGCGCCTCACGGGGCGGTTTGCTCAGTTACCGATGACTGCCCTTCGAGGTAGCATTTTCTCTTCATTGTTCTGTGTTGTGAAGACCTGTTACCTTGTGTTACCTGTTGCTATTAACGCAGTATAGTAGATTCTGTAATGAGATTGGAATGAAAATTCGATCCGAGTGGAAGATTCCGAACGCGAGCGTAGCGAGCGAGAGGAACCACGAGTATCGAATTTTCATTCTAACCGAGTAGCAGACTATATTTTCTCCACGACCAAAAAGTACGAATAAAAACAAATAAAATCTGTACAAAGCAATTAAGTTATTTATTTGCAATATTCGTAATTTCAGGTGGAGTATTATCCAGTTCCATATCTGATTCATCCGATTTTTCACTCATTTTTTGACTTGCCCTAAAATTTGTCTGAAAATAATTATTACAACGCGACCATTTTTATCTGACACTGACAGTTTCGAAATTCATGGCAACCTATGTCGTTTAGATCAATTACAGAATATTCATTCCGTATCTTGTTATGGAATGAAAATACACGCAAAACGCATAAGAAGCAAGTGTTTCAGAATAAATATTCCAACTCAAGAGCGAGAATTTTTACATTCTATTATCAAAAATGATTTTGGAATTATTGCATTCAGTAATGGTCGTGGAGAAAATATTTTATGACTTTATGCAATTTATTGTATTCTACCGGGTGTTGCATCGTCGAGCGGGACATAGGAAATCCCATGTAATTTTAAATGGGGTCAATTATTGGCTTCCCTAATTATTTTAGAGAAAAATTCTATTTAGGTTTATTAAAGAGCACTAAAACCCACATTCAAAAGAATAACTTTAGATATTTTTGATGAGGCCGTTTACGGGTTATCGCCGATTTCTTTTTAACTATTTCTCCTTTTTATGGCCCCGTATTTGCGGGCACCAGTCAAGGTAAAAGATGACTGTCAATAAAGTTGTCATTTTGAAATGTGTGCTTTATTGTTATAAAAACTCGTACATCGAAAATATTAAAGGTGTATTTATGAGTACAAATTAATCTGACTAAAACTAAAATAAAGTATCCAATTACAAGGTTAATTATGACATTTTACATGTTTCAATATTTTACTAATTAATAGGTAGGTACTATTAAATTTTTAGAACTTTAGGATTTAAGAAGATGTTCAAATATTCCTCCATTGACTGCTAGACAATAACCGAGGCGATCATAAAATTCTCTTCTTACATTCGCTAGTTGGTAAACTGAAATTCTATTGCATTCGGCAGAAATAGCATTTTTTAACTCGTCTAGATTTGGATATTTTTTATCTTTGTATATCCTGTTTTTTAAATGGCCCCAGAGAAAGAAATCATTTGGCGATAAATCAGGAGACCTGGCTGGCCAATTTACTGTATGATTTAAGCCAATAACATTTCCATTAAAAGCACGGTTTAAATATTCCCGGACAGCCAGGGTACTATGTGCCGGGCAGCCATCCATTTCGTACCAAACTTCCTGATTTTCCCTGGCGGCATCATGTAAAGTAGGTAAAATATGATCTTCAAGTAGTTCCAAAAAATATTCTGCATTTAAATTTCGTGTAAGAAATAATGGCCCGATAATATTTTCTCCGAAAATCCCAGCCCATACATTAACTTTTTGTGGATATTGCGTCCTTGTTTCCACAAACCTGTGTTGGTTTTCTTTGCTCCAATATCGATAATTTTGAACATTGGGTTCATTGTTTAAGGTAAATGTGCATTCGTCAGTGAAACAAATGTTTTTTAAAAATTCCCTATCCATGTTTGCTCTTTCCATCATACCAAAACAAAACTCCTGTCGTCGTATTTCGTCCCTATCTCTTAGCTCTTGGTGCTTTTCATATTTGTATGAATAATATTTATGTCGTTTCAAAGCTCGTAACGCTGTGGTGTGATCTAATCCTATGTCATCCTCAAGTTTCCTTGTGCTGATCTTCCCATCATTTTCTTCCACGCACAATAAAACTTGCAAGTCCCTATCATTTCTTGCATCTCTTCTTTGTTCCTGCCTTTCTTCACATCTGCAGTTATTTATTACAGTGCCCTTTGTCTCAAATTTCTTGATAGTCCTTTCGACTGTAGATTTTGCAGGTATCGGTCTATTCGGATACAGAGCAGCAAACATGTCTAACACATTTTGATAACTATTTCCTTGATAATACCATTTAATCATCAATATTTTTTCTTCAGAAGTGTAATTCATGGCTAATATTTTCGATGTACGAGTTTTTATAACAATAAGGCACACATTTCAAAATGGCAACTTTATTTGACAGTCATCTTTTACCTTGACTGGTGTCCGCAAATACGGGGCCATAAAAAGGAGAAATAGTTAAAAAGAAATCGGCGATAACCCGTAAACGGGCTCATCAAAAATATCTAAAGTTATTCTTTTGAATGTGGGTTTTAGTGCTCTTTAATAAACCTAAATAGAATTTTTTTCTAAAATAATTAGGGAAGCCAATAATTGACCCCATTTAAAATTACATGGGATTTCCTATGTCCCGCTCGACGATGCAACACCCGGTATATACTTAGAGCTAAATTGAGGTACCTAAGTAGTAGCTAAGTGTTTAGTTTTGCCTTTTATAATGTTTATTAATCACTATTTAGCACAAATAGATAAAAAAACGCCATTTTAAATTTAATAAAGAACAATTATTTTGGTTTTTAATTGCCTTTTGTGTTAGTTTTTTCTTGGTTATTGTTTTATACCATTAATATGTATGTATATACTTCTTGGAGATTACCATAATAATACCTACCTACCTAAGTACTTTTTAGTTGAATGTGCATTTTTACCCATTCTATTTAAATTATTAAATTAAAGCATATTTTTAGGTATTATGAACCGAAACAATCAGGCTGAGCAAAGTAGATTAGAATAACGTTGTTCTACATCAAATTTTATACGTAAAAATAACATTTAAAAAAACAACGTTTTCAAACGAAATGATATTTTACGTTAGAAATAAGTTGGTATATCGTTTATTTGCAACAAAATTAACAAATTAAAAAAATGTTAAAATATCTAACGTTATATACACTAATGTTATTTAGCGGCCGACTAAATGTTATTTTCGTGTTGAAAATAACGTTACTTTATACATCGTCAGAGGGTCAACGTTTTCCAACACAATGTTAATCTAACGTTTTTTTAATGTTATTTGGTTGAGTGGGTTATTATATTACGATTAAGAAATATACCTATGCGGCGAATCAGCCGATATCAATATCGAAGACGTAACTGCTTGTAAAGAAAGACTATCCTCATATTAAGGACACATTTGTGAACTTGAAACAATTTGCCTCTATTGATAACGATTTGCCAACAGAAAGTGCAGAATGACTATTATCGAGTGTATTGAAGAGATCCAAAAAACGCATGAAACTACTTCCAACTCCGAGTCAGAGGAAGAGGAACCTGGCTCCAGTGTTAAAAATATCAATCCTATCTGAAGCCTGCGCAAGTTTGAGAGACTTAGAAAACATTGTTAATAATGTTAAAAATATTGAAAAGTCTACAAATATTTCTCAAATGCTATTAAAAAGTGAATCTGAATTTTATAAAAATAAAATAAAAAATATGAAGCAATCATTAATTTTTAGTTATTTTAAAAAATAAGAATTTTAAAGCAAACGTACAGTTAGTAAATAGGCTTCACCTCATTTAATTTTACTTCTGATAAATTTAAACAAAAATATTTAAAATTAATTACATACAGGGTGTAATTTAATTGAGTGCCGATACTTAAGGGTGATAATCTATGAATGATTCTAAGATAAAAAGTTCATATGGACATATGTCCTAAACCTCTTCATTTTTGAGCTACAGGGTGTTAACATTTTAAGAAAAATATAACCTTTTTATATAAATCACTCTTAGATATTTTTATGAAATTTTGTACATACCTTTTAATCAATAAGGAGCATTTTTTGACCTAACAGATTTATAAAAATTTTTACCAGTGACGTCCGTACGGGGTTTGAACTGAATATTTTTAAAGAAAAAATAGATACGCCACTGCTTTTTCTAAAAACGAAACTTACTTTTGAAATTCTCATTTATTTTAAAGCAAATTTTGTTTATAGACTTACTTTTGTACGACGCACCGTTTTCGCGTAAAAAATAAAAACAAAAAAAAATAAAAAATTTTATTTAAAAAATCGCGATTAATTTAAAAGGAAAAATTCCAAACCTTAAATCGAAAGCGAAATGACAAGAGAAGATAAACAGAATAAAGAACCCACATTATTTACAGTAGTTGTTCGAAGTGTCGTCCACCCACACGTATGCAAGCATGGACTCTTCTTCCCATAGACTGACGCACATTTTCGAAGATTTCCGGGGTGTTTCTTATGGTTTGGCAGCATACTAATATACGATTTCGTAACTCTTCTTCGGTATGAATCGGCACTTGGTACACTAAGCTTTTCAGATGCCCCCAGAAAAAATAGTCTAAACTGTTAAGGTCCGGAGATCTAGGTGGCCATGGCTGCGTTCCTCCGTGACCTATCCACCGATTGCGATAGGTGTGATTTAAAAATTCACGCACTCGTAAGCTAAAATGTGGAGGCGCACCATCGTGCATTAGCCACATCTGGTTTCTTAATAATAATGGAAGGTCTTCAAGCATTGGCGGCAGATCTTCTTCAAGAAAGTGTAAATATGATTGTCCATCAAGTCTTCTTGGGAGAAAAAATGGGCCTATCAAATAATCATCAATAATGCCAGCCCAAACATTTATTGAGAACTGTTCTTGATGATTTGATTCTACAATTGCATAAGGGTTTTCATCCGCCCATAAATGGTTATTATGGAAATTTCTTATTGATTTTCGAGAAAAATTAGCTTCGTCGGTAAAAAGAATGTGCCTGTCAAATAACGGATTTTCCATCAGGTTTTGAAGAAACCACACACAGAAATTAATGCGCATCGGGAAATCTCTAGGGAGTAATGCCTGGACTCTTTGAATGTGATATGGGTATAATAAATTTTCGATGAGAATTTTCCAAACAAGAAAATGTGAAACATTAAATGTTGCCGCGATTTTCCTCGTGCTACTTTCGGGGTTCTCCTCAATTTCGTGTAAAATTCCTTCTTCAAGTTCCGGTGTTCTTACTGTTTGATGGACTCCTTTAGCACTGTGGTCTACTTTTAAAGTTCCGGTCTCGTGGAGACGTCTATGAATCCTAGAAAATGTTCTCGGATCGGGTAGTACGCGATTTGGATACCGCTCTTGGTATA
Organism: Polydrusus tereticollis; assembly: GCA_963920685.1. Classification (NCBI taxonomy): domain Eukaryota; kingdom Metazoa; phylum Arthropoda; class Insecta; order Coleoptera; family Curculionidae; genus Polydrusus; species Polydrusus tereticollis. The sequence goes on along the minus strand of OY987329.1, from coordinate 78,765,294 downwards.
TCCGCCTGGCTTCGTATGCATTACCGTCTGCAAGCCCATAAATAAAATGCATGTCAGTTAATTCACTGTTTGTAAAATTTACCATTCTTTTATTATACTTTAACGTCTTACTGTAATAATAATTATTTAATAATGCAAAATCAATGCCAGGCCTTTTGTCTTTATGAAAAGAAACGTCAAAATTGATGTAGCTTTACCCAGCCTACTGATTTTTATTTGATTTGCTTTAAGAGGACATTTAATATGGTTACCGTTTTTTTCTTTTCAAACGTTCAGTTGAATGTCACTGGTGAGTAGAAAATAAATTGTTGTCCCAAAAAAAGTGTTTCCACTCATGGTGGGTGCCAACCAAATTCAACAAAATAAATAAAAGCAGTCTCAATGAACCGAAGAAAAAAATGTTTTTTTTGTTTTTATTTTTTTACGCGAAAACGGTGCGTCGTACAAAAGTAAGTCCATAAACGAAATTTGCTTTAAAATAAATGGGAATTTCAAAAGTAAGTTTCGTTTTTAGAAAAAGCAGTGGCGTATCCATTTTTTCTTTAAAAATATTCAGTTCAAACCCCGTACGGACGTCACTGGTAAAAATTTTTATAAATCTGTTAGGTCAAAAAATGCTCCTTATTGATTAAAAGGTATGTACAAAATTTCATAAAAATATGTAAGAGTGATTTATATAAAAAGGTTATATTTTTCTTAAAATGTTAACACCCTGTAGCTCAAAAATGAAGAGGTTTAGGACATATGTCCATATGAACTTTTTATCTTAGAATCATTCATAGATTATCACCCTTAAGTATCGGCACTCAATTAAATTACACCCTGTATATGTAGATACTTACTAATAAACAAACACTGTAAAATGCAGAACCGTTGTTTAATTTTTCTCTATTAACCGACCACCATTGTTAACCAACCAACATTTATTAATTCCCCGAGGGTGGTCGCTATTGAGAGATTTTACTGTATACCTATACATATCCATAATTAGCTATGTGGGTAATATGTAGCAGAGAGAGGGCGGATGATAATTAGGAGCCTGGAAAGACTTCAGCATTGATGGTAGAGGTGTCTGAAAGAAATAACTAGAGATCGTATAGCTATAATCGAAACGCCCTGCAGGTGTAACAAAATAGAGATACCAATGCAAGTCCGAGAAGTACCTTTACATCTAATCTTCGACCAAATCTATTTATATATTGCCCTACAATTATTGCAAGCATGTCAAGCTAAATATATCATCGAAGTTGAAATGTTTATATTATATCAATAATAACTCCTGTGATTTAATACACGAAGATGAATGTAAATAGGAACTCGACAAGATGCAACAGTAATCAGCAGTTATCGAGTCGGGTTAATTATAGGCCCACGTTGCCTTACAGCCTGCCTTCCGACCAAACAGAGTCCATGTTCCATTAAAAGGGACTATGCAGAGATATAAATAATAATGTAAGTTGTGAGGTAATGTCAATTATTATGGCCGTTTGTATTCTTATATATCGTAATTGATAGGCAAATAAGTTAATTCGTGACAATATTGCGCTCAGTACCATCAAATAGAGAGGTCGTGTACAGGTAAAACACTTCAATTTCTGGAATTCCCAAAAATACACAGATAAATTAATTGTGATTTGCTTTATTTCCCTCGATCGCAACATGTACTAAATCATTTCCTAAAAAGTAATCGGTAGCGACAATATTGGCCTCGTTGAACCATTCGTCACGGAACCATTTAGTTACTTCCTTATTTACATTTTGTGCTAAATCCCTTAAATTATTTTTTCTAAGAATTACGTCCCATGGTTGTGGTGTAAGTTCCGCCATTAGTGCCCACATGGGATTCGTAAAGCTTTTGTGCTGAGATATCGATCTGTACAAGAACTCCCTTAAATTGGGTAGTTTATTTGTGTCGCCCCAAAATTGCTTAATGGGTTGCCACAGCCATGGGGAATCTAAAAAAAACAATTATGTAAAATAAGAGTTTGCTAATATACCTTTTTAACGTATTCTCAAAAACTGAATTAAATTTGTCAATGTGTTTCTTCTCTTTAGGCTTCAATTCTAGTGATTATCATGATTGGATTATAATGTTATGCGTGATAATGTTAAATAAGAGAAACTTACGGTTAATAGTGGATCTGTCTGCATAGCAAACAATAACACTTTTATTCTGAGACCAAATTTCATTTAAAGTAGGTCCACTACCCATTTGAAGACCCGTTGGTTGTAACACATAATTGCCTAAATAGTCATCTACTAAATTAGTTAACCTAGTATGTAGCTCTTTGGTAAAATTACTTGGAAATGGAAAGCGGTGAAAATCAACAATTAGTATTTCTTGAGGTGCCAACTCCACAAACTTTTTTATCTCCTGTAAAATTGGTTCTAATTTGGTTACTTTTACATGATCATGGTATATATAAAACCTAAAAAAATATAGCCAATATTAATAATACGTTTTTAGCAAAAAAAAGTATGATTGTTTTTTTAAATATTAGGTGTGTATGGTCTTTGCCTGCACTGTTTGTAGTTTTTATATCCTGCCTAAGTTGATTTTTTGATGTTTTCGAAATTAGAATAATTTAAATTAGTTACATACACGAAGAATAATAAGGATGCAAGTCGCACGCTGGATTTCACAGAAACGCAATATGCTGAGTTTTAAAATTAATTTGTATTGTATCTTTTCGTGTAAAAAATAGACAATCTCTATTTTGTCGTTGTCGAAGTCAGCAGGTTTTTTTTAAGAAAAATATTTTTTTTTAAGTAATAAATTATTTATTAGAACATAGGTAACTAGAGCAGTCCATAGGATAGCCATCAGTCTGAACAAAAACACAAGAATAAGTTTTGGTAATTCCGATAAAGAGAGAGATACTTTTTTTCCGAATACAAAACCGACAAATTTTTTGAAATAAACCTGCCAACACTGGTGATAGTTCCAAGCATCTCCAAATTCAGATTGGAACCAGAAAATTCATCAACGACAATAACCGCTTATCCTACGTGACATAAAAATTGAAAACATAAATTCGTCAAATATCTGTTTGTTTTTTATTCGTAAATGCTTTCAATATTGTAATCTGTTTTGTAGTATAGTTTTGTCAGTGAATTACTTTCTTATACACTGTGTTTAGGCATACTTCGTTCATAAAATTCCTACTTACTGACCACGTTTGTACTCACTGAATTCCAATTAGGAATTGCTTTGTTTTTAATACAATTTTTGTCAGAATGTGTAGACAGAGCTATCGCAATTACTTTTAAATAGTAATTCAATTACAATTACCCATTACACTCCGAAAAAAGCATTAATGTTGTATTAAATATTAAAAATATAAGGACGCCAGCCTGGTCTCGGCAGTGTTCGTCAAGCACGAAAGGCCCGAACGGCGAAAGCATAAAAAGGGCAGACCGCATGAAAATCAGGGGCTCAAGTTGCTGGCAGCAACTTAAGTTTAACACCACGTCGAAAAGCAAAGTTAAGTGGCGCGCCGTGTCAGAGTAAAAAGTTTCCGGCGTTAAAGCGGGGCTCTCTGGTTCGATGCGTCAAAGATTGAATTTGAAATTGTCGCGGTGTAGGGAAAATTCCCAGTGCTAAAAGGTGATTCGATATTTGTGAAGTTTGGTAACGTTTAATATCCGTATAACTTTCGTAGTATGTGATAATTTTTATTTACAGATGGAGAATCCGAGTAGTCTGAAATTATCAGAACAATACGTAATAGCAGTAGTTAATTAATTAATAAACTAAAGAAAAATTTTGTTAAAGGAGGAGTGAAACTCTTTTTTGTGTGAAGCCTTCGCGCCTGGTGGGGTGTATTTCTATTCAGCTAAATACAATTTATGCTGTGGATTGCATCGTCTTGAAGATTAACGATAGGGTGCTAGCGTATCAGATGACGGAGGAACTATTCTGATCTTTGTTGATTAGGGGTAGTTTTATTTGTTTAAAGTTAGTTACATTGAAACATGTTTTTGGGAAAATTTAAAAATTCATTTTTGCAAGTAAAAAAGTTCATTTTCTATGACCTCCTTGCCCAAAATTTATTTTTTGAAATAGGACTTTGGAGATGGGAATAGTTTTCGGAAAATTTCGATTTGTGATTGCCGCTCTACAAAGAGACCACGTATAATAGAAAAACTCGCTTCATCGACTCTGGTCCAACCCTAATTTATGTATAAAATGTATAGGCCTTAAGTTGCCCGACAGAACCCATTGTGTCTGGATCCCCCCTGTCCATTAGATTAATCCTATCTGTTAGGAGTTTGGGATTAGCCACCCCTGTAGTTAGGGGTATTCGTAAATTCTTCGGATAGGCTACATCGGCATTGCGTGCGATGCATCCCAGGTTTGACTTCCGTAGGTTATATCTTTCTCCCCGCTTGCTGTCAAGACGCTGTGGCAGTGAGTCATAACGGCGCATTCCCAGCCTTCGGCACTGCGTGCGGTGCATCATAGGCCTAGCTTCCGTAGGTCTCTTCTTTCTTCCTGCTCGCTGTCAATTTAGGCACTTTGGCAGTGGGCCATAACGGCGCTGCGTGCGGCGCATTGACAGCCTTCGATTTTAGATCAGCTATGCGGGAAAATTTGATGAATAAATGAAAGTAGTGCTATCGCCCTTTTTGTAATTTTAAGTAGTTGGGCTTTTTGTATTGCATACCCGGGACAGCCCGCTGGCGCCGGTGTATTTTTGTCTTCTATAGTTTGGATGCCTTCCGTTAAGGTTCTCCAATTTATCTACCATTCCCTGTAAGGATTCTCTGTACGAACTCTTACTGTTGCTAAATCACAACGCTCCACCACGACCTGGAAGACGTTTCATTACTCTTCTAAGCCAGGAATTATATGAATTCCTTATAAGCAGGCGGACGTGCCTGAGAAGTCGACGCTATTGCCATCCGCCAGTTGTTATAGTATTTATATGAGAGTTATCAGGGTTTCCGACCCTTTAGCTATATCTATGTATATTTCCGAGCCTAGCCCATTGTAGAATCCGTGAAGTTGGATATTAGCTTAAAGCATTTCCCTAGGATATCTCTGGATAATAGGTAGCACGAAAAAAGTGTCATAAAGTATTAGCTCTTTTTGATTGGTGTTGCCTGGACTCAACTCGGATGACGACCTTTGATGGTCATATTATTATGAAATATTGTGGGCAGATACGTTCGAACTGACTTTACGAGCTCCTCCGTATCTCAGATTAATGTGCAGCTATCTGCGAATAGCTAACTGTGTAAATTAGGTGATTTCTGCGTAAACCTTTCTCAGGGTCGAGGGGACATCCAACCAGCCCACGTTTCATTATTCGTACGGCAATCCTTGGCAAGTTCGAATTCGTCAAGGCCGCGACCGGGATAGATAAGAGCGACGGATGTGAGCGCTGAACCCCGTAGTGAAAGTTGGATTTTTTTTCGATTAATATTGAAGCCAATTATTGTCTCTCTATATGGGTTAATATAATTAATTTGTAAAAAAAACGAAAAATGTGTCGTGTAGATATAATGTAATGAAACTTACCCTCCATCATGAACATATCCGATTCTAAGATCTAAGTATCGAATTCCAAAAACTAACTGGGTCCACACACTTCTGTCTTGGTTTAGGACATAGCCTTCGAAGTAGGTAATAATACCTTTGTTTGATCCGGAATTATGAGTTCCGGGAATAAAGAGATTTCCAATTTTTTGACTTCCCAGAGATTGCCTAAAAACCAAACAAAAAAAATCTTATTATAAGTCAATAGATTGAATTTTTTTTTCGATTATTTTAATCTATAACTACATAAACTAGGATAGCATATTACACAGAGAGAAATACTTCCTGACAAGTAAGCTCGACATAAAATATTAGTGGGTGCGTACAATTTTTTTAAAAAATTAGTTAGGGGAGGGTTGTTACAACGTGGTTTCAATGAGCTGCGTGTAGTGGGTTGCATAATAATTTAATATTAATTATACATTTATTATATTATTATACAGGGATTTTATTTCAAAACGAACCACCCTAAATATCTTTTTATTTTAAGGGAATGAAGACTTGACAGAAAACCCATTAATTTTAATATCGAGGGGGAAAAGCATAATTGAATAAAATGGCACAACCTATCGAGCGATACATCGTTGCCAAGAGCATTAAATTGGCTATCCAACCTTACCAAGAAAAGTAAAATCGGGTAATCGAATTGCGAGTTTGGTGGAAGAATGTAATAGTAATGCAACTAATTTATTTAGGGTGAACAATTTTTTTTATTAAGTGTTCAAAATGTGCGCCGTTATTGGCATGAAAATAATAAAGTTTTAAAAACATTCATCCCGTACACTAAGAAAAGTTTGTCAGGTAATGCGCCTACATTCCAGCGTTATTCTATTTTGAGGTATTATTATTATTATTATTATTAAATTGTTTATTCCCAACTAACTATTACAGTTCATTACAGGGAATATAGTACAACGTAGAATACGATTAACCATAACGATAGATAAAATAATATTAAAATTAAAATAATAATTTCACAATAAAATATCTGTTTCACAAACTTTTAACAAAATCATTCTTCCAGAATTATGTTTGTTAGTTTATTTTTAAATTTTTTGATTACTTGAATATTTTTAAGAAACGTTGGTAATTGATTATAAATAATAATTCCTTCATGTAAAATTGATCGTTTACCAAAATTCGATCTAATTTGGGTAATTTGGAAATCATTACATTGTCTTGTATAATGTTGGTGAACGCTAATTGATTTTAATAATTTTATATTTGAATTTTTTATTTTTAAGTTTATTTTCTGTATTAATATACTAATTTTTAATTTATACAAATGCTTGAGGTCTAGATATCTTCTTGGTCTATATAAATTCAATGTTGGTTCTAAAAATGGTAAGTTGTGTATACATTTAGTTACTTTATTTTGTAATTTTTGTAATGGTTTTAAATTAGTTTTACAGGCAGAGCCCCAGATTGATATTAAATATTGGATTTTTGAATAAATAAGACAAAAATATATATTCTTTAAATATTTTAAGGGAACAAAATGTCTTATTTTATATAAAATTCCTATTAATGGAGATATATTAGTTTTTAGTTTTTGAATGTGGTACTTCCAACTTAGATTTTCATCTAAATATAATCCCAAAAATTTAATTGTCTTTGTATACTTGATAATTTGGCCGTTAAACATTAATTGTGAAATATGTTCCTTATTTGAATTGTTCTTACTCATCTGCATGTAAGAGGACTTGTTGAAATTTAGAGTTAATTTATACGATTGAAGCCATGCAAAAATAATATTTAAATCATATTTTATATCATTTTCCAGTTGAAAAATATTATCTGAAAAATATATTACAGTCGTATCATCGGCAAATAGTTTAATATTCCCTTTTAAATTTAAATTTCCTATTGAATTAATGTAAATTAAAAAGAGGATCGGTCCTAATACAGAGCCTTGTGGTACTCCACAAGTTATAGTTTTTTTATTGCTTTTGTTATTTTCAATTATTGTTTACGATTATAAAGATAGTTTTCAAACCAACAGTAAACCATTCCTCTTACCCCAATATTATACAGACATTGCATTAATTTTTTATGATTAACAGTATCAAAGGCTTTGCAACATTTTTTATTATTATCAACGTGAGATTGAATTTTTGTTATGACATCTGCTACTGCAATTTCAGTATCTCTATATTGACGAAAGCCGTATTGACCAGAAAAAAATAAATTTTTATTTTCTAAAAACTCTGATAATTTGATATTCATAATTTTTTCTATTACCTTTGAGATGACCGGCAATACAGAAATAGGTCGGTAATTGTTACAGTTATACCTTTCACCATTTTTATAGATTGGTGTTATTTTTGCAATTTTTAATTTATCTGGAAAAATTCCCATGTTAAAAGAAAGTTTTGTTAAGCAGAGTAAAATAGGAATAATTTCATTTTTGACAAGTTTTATAATTTTAATATTTATGTTGTCAAAACCACTAGCTTTCTTCACTTGAATTTCATCAATGATGTCTTCAATATCTTTGTTATTAATATTTTCTACATCCAAAAACATCGACTGTTCATTTTGTCGGTCAGAACTGGTATTTGATATATTTGGAATTTTGCTAGATAAGATCTCACCAACATTTACAAAGTGGGTATTTATCTCTTTACAGATTTGCCATTTTCCCTCTATTTTTAAATCATTTACCAGTAGATAGTCAATGGTTTGCTTCTCATTATGTTGTTTGTTTGTTAAAATTTGATTAATGCTGTTCCATATGGCTTTTTGATTTGTATTAATAAAGTGTTCATTATAATAATTTTTCTTAACTTTTCTAATTGTTTTTTTGACTAATTTATTGTAATGCGCATGTACTTCTTTAAATTCTAAGTTATTTGGATACTTTTTGAGTTTGTAGTAATGTTTGTCTCTTAATTTCAGCATTTTTCTTAATTCCTGGGTAAACCATGGTTTGGATTTTTGTAAAATCTTAATTGACTGATCTGAAGAACAGGAATCAAAGATGTTTAAAATGTTTTCATATAAAATATTTGGGTTCAAAAAATCAGATTTCCTAATGTTTAATTGAAAAAGTTTACTTTTCAGTTTTTCTACATCAAACTTCTTAATTAGAAGATACTTATATTTGGTATCTTTTATTTTGTTTTTTGTTTGAATTTCCACTACTTGAAGCTTATGATCACTAAGTTGCGAAATAATCATTTTTATATCAACATTTTGGTTAAAATTGCAAAGTACATGGTCTATTAGAGATGCTCCATTGTTTGTATCCCTCGTTGAAATATCTATGTTGCATATTTTAAAATTATTTGCCATGTAAATATCTAGAAGTTCATTTTTTTGATTATCATCCGGAAGAATGTTTATATTCATGTCACCAAGAACAATGCATTCCATTTTTAATTTGGTTAAATTTTCCAATATCTCATCAAAAAGGTTTAAGAAACACTTACTATTTACTGAAGGTGGTCTATAAATTCCAGATATTATTAGGCGCGGCAACTTTATTTTGATTGAAACATAAGATATTTCATTTTCAATTTTTTCTATGATTTCGAAATTTAAGTTATTTTTAATAAAAATTCCTACTCCTCCTCCCCTTTTCTCTCTAGTTGCAAAGACGGAATTGTAATTGTTTAGATTAATATATTTTTCTTCTGATTTGTTTACCCATGTTTCTGTAGCTATTACAATATCAGCCTTTTCTTCAAACGCTAGCATTTCAATTTCATCTATTTTGTTTTTGATTGATCTTGAGTTTAGATATAAAATTTTCATGTTTGTATACAGGCAGCTATGCTTATTAAGAGTAATTAATCCTTTCTTTTGCTTCAATGATTTTTTGTTGGTGCAATGGACAATTTTCACTTAAAGCTTCATGTTTGATGCATACATTTTTACTATATTTAAGATTGTGTATTTTACAATTATTACATGAAGGATTTTTTTGTTTACATTCCCAAAACGAGTGTTCTCCTGAACAAATGGAGCAAGTCTCTGATTTCTCACATAATTTAGTTTTATGACCATATCCGCAACATTTGTAGCAAGTTCTTATATTTAAATCTTCTTTGAATTGACATTTATCCCATCCTAAGCAAACATATTTATTAACGAGTTTTCTATAAGTTCCCCCATTTGTTTCTATATAAATAACATATTTTCTTGAAAAATTTGATTTTCTTATATAATTAATCTTTAGATTATCGGATATATCAATATATTTCAATGCCTTTAATTCTTCTAAAAGTTCTTCCTCTGTATATTTCTTGCTGGATCCTATGAGTACTAATTTTGGTGAATTTAATTTCGATATTTTAATTAGATAATTTTGATGAAGTTTTTCTTCCGAAAGTTTTTTAAGGTTATCAATTTCTTCACTTGAATTTGCTTTTATTACAATACCTCCATTTTTAATTTCTTTGATGCCATTAATTAAAGCCCTTATACTTATTGGATTAATATTTTTTTGCACTTCATATTTCGTTTGCTGATATGTTTGGTATTTCTTCGGTTTAATTATAACAACTGGAAGATTTTGTTTTGGAATTAATTTTTTTGGGGGAAATTTTAATATATTTAAGTATAATTGCTGGGTTCTAAAAACTTTAGTTTTTAAGTGGCCCTAAAGGAAAAAATCAAGAGAAGTCAAGTCTGGAGATCTTGCTGGCCACTTCCTCTACCAATCCATTTGCCAAGTTGGTTAAGCCACTCTCTAACTGGTAATGCGAAGTGGGGAGGAGCTCTATCTTGCCGAAAATGCAAATTTTCTTCATTGATGGGTTCCAGGGAACCATTTTCATCCACATGATTTTCCAAACGTTTATTTTCTGGGGAAATTGAGAGTCGCTAAAGCAAATATTTTTTATTAAGCTACGGCCTTCCAGTGCTTTGGCATATTAATTCACAATATTCGATCCATCTATTGTAATCGTCCTCCGTAAGTTCGTGTAAAATTTGTATTTTATAAGGGAAGAATTTATTCTTTTTTAAAATTTTGTGCCCAGAACCAATAGAAATATTCATGAGCTTTGCGACTTTCGTAATAGGAGCAGGAGTCTAGAATATTGGCACTGAGTTCATGGGTGCCCCGGGTGCGCCAGCACCCGTTCTAAATTTACTATTTTGTGATGTTTTTATTTTAAACAAAATTACTATTTAATTGGTTAATATCCAAGTTATTGAGATAAAGATGAAAAAATCTCAAATACCACTTTTGTTATTTTTAAACGTCACAATGACTATAATGTGTATTATTTTTTTATAATTTAATAGTTATGGATTTTATAAATAGGTATTGTTCTTTTCATGAAAAATTGTTCTGATTTAATGACTGCAATAAAATGGGTGCCAAGTGCGGCCATAAATACCCGTAAATTTCCAGTATTCATTTTCGGGGCTGAATTCAAATGATTTCTAGGTAAGATTAAATTAAAATAAGATAACCTTAAATGTTTAGAAATCCCCCTCTAGCGGGAAGTTTGAGAGATTGAATGTCGGTCTTTATTTTTCACGGGAAGTGTTCAGTTGTATTGCAATATAATTTTACGAAATATTATATTATATGTATAAAGCAGCATTATGTAGCGTCCGTGGAAAAAATTGACAGAGCTTCTTCAAATGTGTCGGTTAGTTTAACAGGAGACTTAACGGTAGTGCTGTTGCGAGTGAAACTAGTACTTTGACTAAGATACCTCTGACTTTAGTGAAAGAATCGTGTCAAATCCCATCAAATCAAAAAAGAAGCGTAAAGATGCTGGTTTCAATGAATGTTTCGACGAGGTCTACAAGGACTTGATAAGGCGAAAAGTCTACACCATGTACGAAGAGCAACGCGTACTTACATTAGAAACTCTGAAGCAACGGCTCACTAATGACGAAACCCAAATAAGCTATAGCATCACTAGCGTTTGAAGAGTTTTATTTAAAATGGGCTTCAGATATCGCACAATTGACAAACAGGAGGTGCTTATGGAATTCCAGCGATTACAAAAATTGCGTCGTGAGTATATTACATCGATAAGAAAATAGCGTTCTAAAAATTTGCTGATTAATTTACTTCGATGAGTCATGGTCCGAATCTTCCGGCAGGTGTAAAACAAGAGTTCCGTCAAATAAAGAGAAAATAATTACCATTTTACATGCCGGGTCAGAAAATGGTTGGGTCCCAAATGCCTGGTGGCTTTCCGCAAAGAATATTAAATACTGATAGTCCATACCATAAAGATATAACGGTGGAACTTTTTGAAAAATGGTTCAAAAATTGTCTTCTACCAAACTTTCCTCAGAATAGCGTGATAGTAATGGATAATGCGAGCTGTCACAGTCACCATTTATATAAAGCTCCAGGTTCAAATAATACGAAATTGGAGATTCAAAACTACATGGCGGCGAACGATATATATTTTGAAGGCATTCTGTATAAAAAAGTATATGTTTGTGATGCATTGGCAGAGGAAATGTGACATACTGTGCTACGGCTCCCACCCTATTATTGGATTTTTAATGCCATAGAGTACATCTGGCACCAATCAAAATCAATTGTTAGGTCAGAAAATACTTCTCCAACTTTAAGTCATAATGTTGTAGAATTAATAAAAAAATGTGTTGGTAGGTAGTTGGAAAAATTCAATCCATCATGTAATTACTGGAGAATATTCTTAAGTTACTCTGCATGATAGAATTAAACCGATTATAAATAATTGAAATGAGGATAGCGACGGCGAAACACAACTAGACGTAGAATAACATTATACATGTAAATAAATATAAGTAGTATTTAAAAATTTATAATAGTTAGTTTTTTTTTATTTCATTAAGACACATTACACTAGTATAATAACTTAATTTCCTTAGTCCAACCCTTTACTTCACCTTTATAATTTACATATTTATTGTCCACATAATGGGATCGACCTTTTAGATTTATTGTAGTTAAAAGGTCAAAACCATTTATTGTGAAAAGAACTTTACCCATCTAAGTACATATCAGAAGGAGTAGGCTTTAAAGCACCTAAAATTGCGAATTATCGTTTATTTACTGAAGGTGGTCTATACATTCCAGATATTATTAGGCGCGGCAACTTTATTTTGATTGAAACATAAGATATTTCATTTTCAATTTTTTCTATGATTTCGAAATTTAAGTTATTTTTAATAAAAATTCCTACTCCTCCTCCCCTTTTCTCTCTAGTTGCAAAGACGGAATTGTAATTGTTTAGATTAATATATTTTTCTTCTGATTTGTTTACCCATGTTTCTGTAGCTATTACAATATCAGCCTTTTCTTCAAACGCTAGCATTTCAATTTCATCTATTTTGTTTTTGATTGATCTTGAGTTTAGATATAAAATTTTCATGTTTGTATACAGGCAGCTATGCTTATTAAGAGTAATTAATCCTTTCTTTTGCTTCAATGATTTTTTGTTGGTGCAATGGACAATTTTCACTTAAAGCTTCATGTTTGATGCATACATTTTTACTATATTTAAGATTGTGTATTTTACAATTATTACATGAAGGATTTTTTTGTTTACATTCCCAAAACGAGTGTTCTCCTGAACAAATGGAGCAAGTCTCTGATTTCTCACATAATTTAGTTTTATGACCATATCCGCAACATTTGTAGCAAGTTCTTATATTTAAATCTTCTTTGAATTGACATTTATCCCATCCTAAGCAAACATATTTATTAACGAGTTTTCTATAAGTTCCCCCATTTGTTTCTATATAAATAACATATTTTCTTGAAAAATTTGATTTTCTTATATAATTAATCTTTAGATTATCGGATATATCAATATATTTCAATGCCTTTAATTCTTCTAAAAGTTCTTCCTCTGTATATTTCTTGCTGGATCCTATGAGTACTAATTTTGGTGAATTTAATTTCGATATTTTAATTAGATAATTTTGATGAAGTTTTTCTTCCGAAAGTTTTTTAAGGTTATCAATTTCTTCACTTGAATTTGCTTTTATTACAATACCTCCATTTTTAATTTCTTTGATGCCATTAATTAAAGCCCTTATACTTATTGGATTAATATTTTTTTGCACTTCATATTTCGTTTGCTGATATGTTTGGTATTTCTTCGGTTTAATTATAACAACTGGAAGATTTTGTTTTGGAATTAATTTTTTTGGGGGAAATTTTAATATATTTAAGTATAATTGCTGGGTTCTAAAAACTTTAGTTTTTAAGTGGCCCTAAAGGAAAAAATCAAGAGAAGTCAAGTCTGGAGATCTTGCTGGCCACTTCCTCTACCAATCCATTTGCCAAGTTGGTTAAGCCACTCTCTAACTGGTAATGCGAAGTGGGGAGGAGCTCTATCTTGCCGAAAATGCAAATTTTCTTCATTGATGGGTTCCAGGGAACCATTTTCATCCACATGATTTTCCAAACGTTTATTTTCTGGGGAAATTGAGAGTCGCTAAAGCAAATATTTTTTATTAAGCTACGGCCTTCCAGTGCTTTGGCATATTAATTCACAATATTCGATCCATCTATTGTAATCGTCCTCCGTAAGTTCGTGTAAAATTTGTATTTTATAAGGGAAGAATTTATTCTTTTTTAAAATTTTGTGCCCAGAACCAATAGAAATATTCATGAGCTTTGCGACTTTCGTAATAGGAGCAGGAGTCTAGAATATTGGCACTGAGTTCATGGGTGCCCCGGGTGCGCCAGCACCCGTTCTAAATTTACTATTTTGTGATGTTTTTATTTTAAACAAAATTACTATTTAATTGGTTAATATCCAAGTTATTGAGATAAAGATGAAAAAATCTCAAATACCACTTTTGTTATTTTTAAACGTCACAATGACTATAATGTGTATTATTTTTTTATAATTTAATAGTTATGGATTTTATAAATAGGTATTGTTCTTTTCATGAAAAATTGTTCTGATTTAATGACTGCAATAAAATGGGTGCCAAGTGCGGCCATAAATACCCGTAAATTTCCAGTATTCATTTTCGGGGCTGAATTCAAATGATTTCTAGGTAAGATTAAATTAAAATAAGATAACCTTAAATGTTTAGAAATCCCCCTCTAGCGGGAAGTTTGAGAGATTGAATGTCGGTCTTTATTTTTCACGGGAAGTGTTCAGTTGTATTGCAATATAATTTTACGAAATATTATATTATATGTATAAAGCAGCATTATGTAGCGTCCGTGGAAAAAATTGACAGAGCTTCTTCAAATGTGTCGGTTAGTTTAACAGGAGACTTAACGGTAGTGCTGTTGCGAGTGAAACTAGTACTTTGACTAAGATACCTCTGACTTTAGTGAAAGAATCGTGTCAAATCCCATCAAATCAAAAAAGAAGCGTAAAGATGCTGGTTTCAATGAATGTTTCGACGAGGTCTACAAGGACTTGATAAGGCGAAAAGTCTACACCATGTACGAAGAGCAACGCGTACTTACATTAGAAACTCTGAAGCAACGGCTCACTAATGACGAAACCCAAATAAGCTATAGCATCACTAGCGTTTGAAGAGTTTTATTTAAAATGGGCTTCAGATATCGCACAATTGACAAACAGGAGGTGCTTATGGAATTCCAGCGATTACAAAAATTGCGTCGTGAGTATATTACATCGATAAGAAAATAGCGTTCTAAAAATTTGCTGATTAATTTACTTCGATGAGTCATGGTCCGAATCTTCCGGCAGGTGTAAAACAAGAGTTCCGTCAAATAAAGAGAAAATAATTACCATTTTACATGCCGGGTCAGAAAATGGTTGGGTCCCAAATGCCTGGTGGCTTTCCGCAAAGAATATTAAATACTGATAGTCCATACCATAAAGATATAACGGTGGAACTTTTTGAAAAATGGTTCAAAAATTGTCTTCTACCAAACTTTCCTCAGAATAGCGTGATAGTAATGGACAATGCGAGCTGTCACAGTCACCATTTATATAAAGCTCCAGGTTCAAATAATACGAAATTGGAGATTCAAAACTACATGGCGGCGAACGATATATATTTTGAAGGCATTCTGTATAAAAAAGTATATGTTTGTGATGCATTGGCAGAGGAAATGTGACATACTGTGCTACGGCTCCCACCCTATTATTGGATTTTTAATGCCATAGAGTACATCTGGCACCAATCAAAATCAATTGTTAGGTCAGAAAATACTTCTCCAACTTTAAGTCATAATGTTGTAGAATAAATAAAAAAATGTGTTGGTAGGTAGTTGGAAAAATTCAATCCATCATGTAATTACTGGAGAATATTCTTAAGTTACTCTGCATGATAGAATTAAACCGATTATAAATAATTGAAATGAGGATAGCGACGGCGAAACACAACTAGACGTAGAATAACATTATACATGTAAATAAATATAAGTAGTATTTAAAAATTTATAATAGTTAGTTTTTTTTTATTTCATTAAGACACATTACACTAGTATAATAACTTAATTTCCTTAGTCCAACCCTTTACTTCACCTTTATAATTTACATATTTATTGTCCACATAATGGGATCGACCTTTTAGATTTATTGTAGTTAAAAGGTCAAAACCATTTATTGTGAAAAGAACTTTACCCATCTAAGTACATATCAGAAGGAGTAGGCTTTAAAGCACCTAAAATTGCGAATTATCGTTTATTTTGTGTCTATTTATAGAGTTTTTTTATGTGCTACTTATTTAGATTTTTATATTATGTTTTATTTTCATTGTCTAAGTTTTCATTAAACTAATTTTCGATTAATAATGTTAAAATACTGAATTAATAAATTAATTAAACTGCAATTTTTCTTTATCATGTTTTCTTATATCAAAGTAGGGTAAAAATTAAGCCTACGAATTAGAAAATGCTAGCTTGCGGCACTTGGTCGGTTTCTTCAAATCCCCACCCCATTGCATAATTATTATAATGTATTTATTATCTATGTCCTTGGCTAGAGCACCCATACATAATTTCAAAAACCGGTGCCCATGCCCGACGTTGTTGTCTGGACGTCTCTCATTGAGTACAATGGCAATTCTACGAGCACAACTTGCTGGAAAACTGCGCGAGTCCAACCCATACCCAAAAAAAGCAAGAAGACCTTGTCAAACAACTATCGTCCAGTCGCATTGCTTTCGGTTATATCAAAAGTTATGGAGAAGGCTATCAACGAAAAAGTATTAAAGTCCCTGGAAGGCTTGAATATTATTAGTGACCTCCAGTATGGATTCCGCAAGTCCAGATCAACAGGAGACCTTCTCGCTTATGTTACTCACGTTTGGAACAACGCAATAGAACATCATGGATAGTCCCGGGCGGTAGCACTGGACATTTCCAAGGCCTTTGACTGAGTATGGCGCGAGGGGCTCCTAACTAAAGTGAGAGCATAGGGAATGTCTGTTCAATTTTGTTCATGGCTGTCAAGCTTTCTTAAAGACTGTTCTCTGCGAGGAGCGATGGACGGATTTTTTTCAGACACATTTAATATCAGGAGTTCCTCAAGGTTCTATATTGTCGCCCACCAAGTAGAATTTAACGCTAAAAGAAACCAGGCGGCAGTTTTTTCTGAAAAAGTTAATGTTTAAGAACCGGATGTAGTCATGGCGGGACACTCAATTTCCTTGGCTTCATCGTGTAACGAAATAAAACTTATTTTGTTACACTGGATTTTAAAGTATCTTTAGGTATTGGCGCTGCCATCTATGGATAACTCTGCATACTGCAGAATATCGATTCTTTAGAGCCAGCTATACTCTAAGTGTGTTCCGCGGAACCCTAGGGTTCCGCGATACCTCTGTAGGGGTTCCTCAAGAATTTAGAAAAAAAATCAAAGCACCTCTCTCTGGTCGAACGTTTTGACTCCGCGGCCGCGCGTAGGTATATTTATTTATTTATTTGTATTTGTATAAACATGTGTTACAATAGCTGGTACAATATCTCATAAGTTTGCTATCAACATGTATACTTGTATACTTGTGAGCGCGCAGTCCCTTTGATAAAACCCGCCTCTGAATTGTTTACAACGCAATTTTTATATTTCTCTTTTTATTTTTGCTTTTTGTTTATCAAAGGCGCCGACTCGAGTATTTTCGAGAATATTCGAGATCGAGTCAAGGGGCGCGTTCATAGTTTTCACCAAATTGGTAAATATTACCCAGGTAAAATTTAACCGACGTCCATCCAGTTGCTATCTACGAAACAAAAAGATCTACTCACTGTGAACGGCTAGGGCATGCGCCGAGAGCAACCCGAACAAACGTCAAATTATATTTTGCAATTTTGGAATGCGACAGCAACAAAACTCTTTTGAGCAAATTGTGGGTATCTTTTGAAATCGACATTCTCAAAAAGTTTTGGCGCGCCCAAAAAACTTTTATTTTAAAAACAACCTAACTTTTAACTTTCACCATAAACAATAAACAATACATTTGCGCATGCCGGACAAACTTTATCCGTCTCCCGACTTGGTTAAAAAGTTCTTTCGTTCGGTAAAAGTTATCCACAACCGTGAACGAGTATAAATGTTACCCGGTACAGCCGTGAACGAATTTTCCGATCGCCGTGTGCAATCGGTGCGCACCCGACGAACGTCCGACGTCAATCGTGAATGCGCCCTAGGACTAAGTATAAAAGCGGCGATCGCGCCTCGTCCGTCAGTTGACGATTAGCGTTCGGAGCGATAAGTTTCTACCTACCTACTTACAAGCTCGCTAGCGAGAAACTAGTGTTCATTGTTCTACTGCCTGCTGTATTCTGTTGTCTCAGTTTTATACATTTCTTCATTGTACTAAACTTAGTCTCTTATACGCAGTAACGATTGTGCATTATTTAGACCCCACCATCCTGACGTGTAACATTATAAATAAAGAAGAATGGAACGTTGGCTTAAAGGTGTTAAACGTGTTGCAACAACATCTTCTAATGACGCTGAATGTTTAAAAGCAGTACGCGCGGAGAATATAGCAATCACCGATCCAGACGATGATGCCACGACGTCAAGCTCGACGGTTTCAAAGACGAAAAAAAGGAAGTATGATGAATCATATATCAGTTTCGGATTTGTTGATTCCAACGGCTCACCTCTCTGCATGCTATGTAGTAAACTGCTTCCTAATAGTTCCATGGCACCTGCCAAATTGCGCCGACATTTACAAACTGTACACCCCGAGTCTAAAGACAAGAATAAAGAATTTTTTGTTCGTAAAAAAGATCAGTTATTGGAAAGTCAAAAAAATATGATGCATGTAACAAAAACTATCAACGAAAAGGCCACGGAGGCATCATATTTAGTTAGCTATCGCATTGCACGAGCAGGTGAAGCGCACACTATCGCTGAGAATTTAATAAAGCCATGTGTATTAGACATAACAAAATGTATGCTCGATGAAAAATCTGCAAAGCATCTTTCTACTGTGCCGCTATCAAACGATACTGTTTCACGGCGAATCCATGATCTGGCAAGCTACGTCAAACAAGAACTAGTTACACGTCTACAAAAAACACGATTATATATAAATATATTTTTTGAAGAAAATAATCTCAGTTGGAACAATTGCATTGACATTTGTACAGATGGGGCCAAGGCGATGACAGGTAAAACAGCAGGAGCAGTGTCACGAATAAAAAATAAAGCGCCTAATTGTAGTTCCAGCCATTGTATTCTGCATAGACAAGCACTTGCGATGAAGCAAATGCCGTCAAATCTAAAATTAGTTGGATGATGAAGCGGTAAAAATAATTAATTTTATCAAATCACGACCACTACAATCCCGATTGTTCTCATTATTGTGTGAAGATTATGGCAGCAAACATAAAACACTGCTGCTCCATACAGAAGTGCGATGGCTGTCTCGGGGTAAAACTTTAACAAGGCTATTTGAACTTAGAGCCGAGTTACAAATGTTTCTTTCAGCAGATACTTCTTTTAATTTGAAGGACCGTTTGTATGATAAAACTTGGTTGTTCCGATTGTCTTTTATGGCGGATATCTTTCAAAAACTGAACGAATTGAATTTATCATTGCAAGGTAAACAGACAACAGTGTTTCAGGCCAATAATAAAATAACTGCCTTCAAAAGAAAATTAGATTTTTGGATTATTTGCGTTGGTAAGAAAGAAATAGAAAGCTTTACGTCACTCAGTGAGTTTGTTAGCGATAACGACTCAGAAATGTTTCAAGATGATGTGTTTGAAGAATTGGTCCAATATCTCAGTTCGATGCGCGCATCTTTTGAAAATTATTTTCCCGAAGAACAGAATACAAAAATGAAACTGAATTCATGGATTCATAATCCTTTTTTACCCAACTTGGAAAAGCCCGAAAGTATGTCAAACGAGATATATGAATCTCTTTTAGAAATGTCATCAGACACAAGTATGGAGTCACTGTTCAAAACGACGCCTCTCAACGATTTTTGGTGCAGAATCCGTGATGAATATCCAATGCTTGGCAAAATGGCTCTGAATATTCTTCTCCCGTTCCCAACAACATATTTGTGCGAAACAGGATTCTCAACCTATGCAGCCACGAAAACAAAATATCGCAATAGACTGGACGCCGAACCTGATATGAGACTTCAACTGTCTTCTATCAAACCTGATATCAGCCAATTAATGAAAAATAAAAAACAGTTTCATTATGTTTCATACCTCCCATTAGTTAGATTTTTTCTTTTTTAATATCTTCTATTATTGTACTTGCCATGTGGTAAAGTAAGTAATAATTAGTAACTGTTACATTGTACTTTTATTATGCTTATTAATAAAGAATACACTTTTAAAAACTATTGTTTTATTGTAGGGTTCCATCAAGTATTTTGCTTCCCAAAAGGGTTCCGTCACCAAAAAAGTTTGAGAACCGCTGCTTTAGACGAACTGTAAATTTGCCGTTCTATAACATAGATTTCTAGGTTATTCTTTAATATAGATTATCGATTCCTTACATTTAATTTAGTTCATATTGTCTCCGCGGATGCGTAAAGGCTCGACTCAGAGAAGTGAATTTTTGACCTCACTTTCGGTTTTATTCTGATACAGGTATGTCACGCTAAGCTTTTGTTTCACTAAATTTATATTTTATCTGATATTAAGTATGTAATTGAACTAATTGAACCATAAATATTACTTTCTAGAAACCCATGACCTTTTAAGCTATTTTTACACGAATTAAATTCCACATTCTTATGTTTTAAACAAATAAAGACATGCCGACCATCATGGCGTGATATTTTAATAATCTTCATTCATCTCATTTATCCTTGTAAAGAATAGGGTTTTTAAAGATCTAAAAGCATCATCTTAACAGACAGAACGCAGTCATAAGATTATTTCTTCAGTCAGTGTGGAATTTCAGTCAATATTTTAATAATTTTGCATTCAATTTGAATATCTTTTTAAGTCAATCAACAGGTCATGGTTTTGTGTGTTTTTCTTCATCAATTAATATCTAAACTCTCAATTTAACTTTATTTCTCGGGATTCTGTCGTTCTTTTACGTTTTAGCAAATATCATTGGCCAGTTGGTGGTTTATGATGTTCTTGATGAACATTGGTGAGGACTAGATATAGGGTAAACCTGGCTGGACCATTTACAAGGAAACCGACAGATCCAGGCTCTACAGAACTGGTGACTGACAGAATATCCAAGGAAGCTGATATCGAGGAAAGCAGGTGAGTTTTTCTTTTTGTTTCTAAGCTGAAACCTTAATTGAATTTGTTGAAAAACTCACCCAATTTCTCTCTGATATCTGTCAGAAATCAATTCTGATTTAACATTAATTTCTCTTAAACTTCTCACTCAATTGGCGTGACATGCTTGTACTGGAGGGATAGTATCTTAAGTCACACTGTATATACAATTTCTCTTGTACCGTATCTTGAACTTATCTTGTTCGTATCTTACCTTGGGTGCCATAATTAAGACATTAGTCTGGTATGCCAATATCATGTGGTACCGAATGCCTCTAGCTCGTTATACCACATTTATCTATCTCGCAAACGATTGTCTTTTGCTCGTTTTTGCATATCGTACCTGCACAAAAGTTACAAATACTTTTGAATGCAGTTATCTATCTCGTAAACGATTGCCTTTTTGCTCGTTATGCATATCGAATCTACACAAAGTTGTGGATGCTTTCAATGCAGTATTTTCTGCTAGTTTTGAATATCTGTATTGTATATTTGTACATTTTGTAGTAATACAATTTCTCTTGTACCGTATCTTGAACTTATCTTGTTCGTATCTTACCTTGGGTGCCATAATTAAGACATTAGTCTGGTACGCCAATATCATGTGGTAACGAATGCCTATAGCTCGTCAAACCACATTTATCTAGCAAACGATTGCCTTTTTGCTCGTTTATGCATTATCGAATCTGCACAAAAGTTCTAGATGCTTTTGAGTGCAGCATTTTCTACTAGTTTAAATATCTGTATGATATATTTGTACATTTTGTATATTAATTACTTAACTTTTATCTTGTTGGCACAATATATGCTTCTTTTGGATTAACTTAAAACTTAGATACATTTTAAGTCAATCAAGTCATTTGTTTTTCGTACTACTTAAACACGAAAGAAAATTTGTTTTTGACCTTATGTAATTAAACATGGTTATTTATTTCTTAATTTAAAACTTTATTCATGATCACTTGAGTAACAGGGAGTAAAAACATCCTGTGACTATAGTATAGAAATTTAAGTTACAACTGGTACTGTTTACCATAAGTATTCATTTTCAAAACTTTATTGCAATATTATTCGCTGGTCTCACGCCACCTTTCCAATATTTCATGTAAACGAGCAAACCTGAGGCTGACAAACTGACAAGCTCATCAGATGCCATTACTCCTATCAATCGCTGTCACAAGAATTCAAGTCTAATCAAGTCCTGACATCTTCCTCATCGTCTCCATTGCTGAAGTCTATGCATGGAACACCTTCTCCATTGCTGAAGTCTATGCATGGAACACCTTCTCCGTTGCTGAAGTATATGCATGGAACACCGAACACCTCATCGAGACAACTTACAGGTGAAGAGGACTGAATTTTGGACACACCTCATGGAAGACAATGCAGAGCTAAGTATTTGTCAGTCAGAAGGACAACTTTGTAAAGACCAGTAGACCATTGCTATATTTTCATTTTAATTTTCACCTTTTTATACTGTAAACTGTTTCCTCAGAAACCAATCTCAACAACCATCATTATACAAGTATAGTTTAATAAACTACTAAGTGTTTGTAAAATTTTGTATTATTTCTGGTAGGATGGCGCCCTAAAAAAATTTGTCAGATAATAAGATAAACCCACACCTAACAACAAAAAAAAAAGGTCTTTTTAGCCGAGGCAACTCAACATCATTTGAATGATAATCAATAACGTTACAATCGATTCATTTATTGGGCGTGAACTTGTATAGTCATATGTCTTGGCATAGTCACGTTGCGGCCATTGCTAAGACAGCCTTGCAGAAGTTTGGAATATTTTTTCGAACTAAAAACCTCTATACATCCAAACAACTTTTGATGCTCTATAAAGCCTAAATTCAACCATCGGCGGAGTACCGCTCGTATATTTGGGACTCTGCTCCTAAGCATACCCTGATTACTAGATTCCATTCAAAGAAGAGCCATTCGCTTGATCGGTGATCATGATCTGACAAACAACCTGGAAAGCTTTGCACATCGAAGGCAGGTTGGCGACTTGAGTCAACTTTACAGATATTTTTATGGCAAGTGCTTAACCGAAGTTGCCCGCTTGATTCCACCTAGAGCGGTGCATGGTAGAAATACACGACGAGCCACTGCAGCCCACCCGTACATGGTTCAGCTTAGTGTCCCTCGAACGACACTGTTTAAAAATTCTTTCATCTGGAGAACGTCATCACTCTGGAACGACCTCCCTAAGGCCACGTTATCCAACGAGTATAATCTCCAAAGAGTCAAGACCAACATGAATCGTTTCCTGCGCACACGCACCGCTCGCAGAGCGCTAAATGGGTTAATCCTGCAGTGCTGTACCCTATCATTAAATAAAAACAACAACTTTCAGCTTCGTAAAGAAAGATTGTTCGCTCAGTTAGAGCAGTTAGAGTATATACCATTGTCTTACTTTTCGAATTTTAAATTACCTAAAAATGGAAGAGTGAATTAGTCAAATATTGACAATTGTGTAAACACCCGTCAAATAAATAGTTCGTAAACAAACCTTAGAAACATAATGTTTTTGTGGCTTGTTTACTTTTATACTACAGATTTGTCTCATTCTGTGGCTTATAAAGACAACCGTTAGTATTACTAAGTGTTACCATGATATTTTGCACATTGGAAAATTTAATATTTTGAAAATGGAAAGACAAATAATTACGCCAAACTAATTTTTATTGTTTTAACACACTTCTTTTCCACCTAACTCGCAAACCGATTACCCGATTTCACTTTTCTTGGCACGACTGGATAGGCAATTTAATGCCCTTTGCAATGATGTATCACTCGTTAGATAATGTCATTTGGCATTTCAAAGTGGTGAGGTTGACTAGAGGTTTAAAAAAAGTTTTATCTTGGAATGGATATGGACCTATTAGAAGATACCCAGATTTTAAAATTTTCATATTAGGGGAAAGACGCCTATGATGGCATGCAAAGCATATTTCCGAACGTATTCATTTTGCCGCGGCAAATGACACTAAAACAATTTGTAGCTAAGTAGCGAAGTAATATTATCCATTTTTAAAATTCATAATTTAACTTGTTATATATTAGGGAAACATATGATATTTGCATGCTTATACTTATTTAATGTAGTGCGTATATTGTCGTATTTATTTAGAGGTTATGTTTTTGTATAAACTATTTATTGTGATGCAACTTAAATATTGGATTATTCCTATGATGACATACTTACTGAGTTTCCATGATGGCATAGGTATACCATCATAGGAACTACTTAAATATATTAACTGAAAATAGATATTTTTACAGATATGCCTCACGATAAGGCAAATAAACGGACTAGACAAAACTGGGATGAGAGAGCTATGCAGGAAGCAATAAATGTGATAAAGGAAAAGGAAATGGGTTGACAGTTAGCCGCTAAAACATATAATGTTACTGCGACAATATTACGTAGAAGAAGTAAGAAGGACGACGCTTTAAAAAGATATTTAGGAGATCGTAGAACAATATTGCCACGGTAAGTAGAAGAAAATTAGAAGAAAACACATTGTAGAAATGGAAACAAGGTTTTTTTGCTTTATAACAAAAGAATTAAGAAAACTAGTTTACGAGATAGCAGAAAAAATAATTGAAAGCATAATTTTAATTCAGAAAATATGATGGCTGGAAAAAAATGGGTTAAAGGATTATTGTCAAGAAATCCAAGAATTTCTTTAAAGCTTCCCGAAAATACATCATAATTTGTTCGTGCTCAGGCGTTTAATAAAAATAACATCATGAGGTATTTTTCTTCATTAGAAGCCACTTTGCGTGAAAACAATTTTTCACCTGAAGACATATTTAATGTTGATGAATCAGGGTTGAGCACGGTGCAAAAGAGACCGCCAAAAATTTTTGCAGCAAAGGGGCGCAAACAAGTTGGTACTCTCAGCAACTCTGAATGAGGTAAACATATGACGGTGGTATGTGCAATGAATGCAATTGCAACTTTTATACCACCTGTTTTTATTTTTTCCCGAAAGAGGTTTAAGAATGAATTAATGGACGATACACCAATCGGAAACAAAGCATTTTGTCAGAAAAAGGGATGGTTGACTGGTGAGCTCTTCTTAAAATATCTTCAGCACTTTGCAAAATATTCCAAACCATCGAATAATAACAAAGTTCTTTTGGTGTTGGACGGCCATACTAGTCATAAAAGCCTGCGAGTGTTAGAATTTGCAAAAAAGAATGGAATTGTTTTGTTTTGTTTCCCCGCACATTGTACCCACCGGGTCCAACCACTCGATGTGTTGGATTATTTGGCCATCTACAAACTTATTATGACCAAGAAATCCAACGATGGCTGAAACAAAATGCAGGCAGAATAATGACAGATTTTTAATTAGCCGGTCTTTTTAAAAACGCATATTTAACAAGTGCTACACCAGCCAATGATATACATGCTTTTGACAAAACAGGAATAGCTCCATTCAATCCAGACGTTTTTGAGGACTGGATGTTTGCACCATCATTGGCCACGGACAAACCTATTGATCAACGAAGAGATAATGATCAACCATTGCAAGATAAAAATATAGAGCAGCTCTTTGAGCAATCAGACCTCCAGAGTGAGAACAATGAGCGGCCCAAGAACTTCATAAACGTGGAGAAAGAAACGCATGTTAATTTGTCCGGTTCTTTTTTGACCAAAGAGATATGTTGCAGCATTGCTGAATTATCACCTCTTCCTGTAGCTGCTTCAACATCTGGAAATAAGAAAAAAAGAAAACGTGGGAAGAGCGGAATACTAAATTTAACGCCTGACATTATGGAGCTGAAACAGAAAGAAGAAGAAAAGACAGTAATTGAGAGAAGAAAATTAGCAAGAAGGGTGAAGAAGAAAATTGTCGTAGAAGAAAGTAGCAGTGAATAGAACAAAGATGAAGATTATTGGAATAATATAGAGGATGATGAATCTGACGTGGGATGTTTATATTGCAGCGAGCTTTATTCACAATCGCAAACTACAGAGATGTGGATTTTGTGCCAACAGTGCCGTTCATAGTGTCACACTGAATGTGCTGGTGTACCATGCAAGAAAGACTAAACAGTTTGTCTGCGAGTTATGTTAAAACTCCGAAAACCTTTTAACGGCATAAAAATGTATAATTTTTTATTTGTTTTTCTTCAAAGTAGATTCATTACCTAAATTAGAATAGTTCATTTGTTTAATACCATTTTAGAGCATAACCGATGTGTTATAGTTTTTTGAGTTTTTCAAAGTTTGGTTTTATTTTCTATAAATAAAAATTAGTAAAAAAGTAGATTATGAAAATATAGAAATTTTGGGAGTTTGTGTATTTTATTAGGGTATGCCATCATAGGTAATGGTTGTTGTCTATGGTGGCATACTTACACATTTTAATTGGTTATTTACCAAAAATTTTCCCATTTCCTAAAAGTTCGTCGAACGTTTGGAATAAAAAAAATATTGCACTTCAAAATTAAGTATGCCATCATAGCGACTTTCCCCTAAGGTTAAGTAAAGCAAAACCTAATGAGACAGCTTTTGTTTGGATCGTAGAAAAAAAAACGAAATATGGATGTTCCATTTAAAAAGTACAACTTTGACACCTATCTAAGTTTTATTTTTTGTTTAAATCTAATAATATTTTGTATCGGATTAGGTGAATTACCCTGTATATGCTTCTATACCATTTTAAATAACTAGTTGAAATTACCAAAGTTCTGTATCCTCATGCAAGGTTGGCATACAAGATCTCGGGTGAAACAAAACAGGACCTAACTTTTAAATTGCCAATTCTCCTGAGCGAGCAGTTTTCAATATGTATAACGGTTTATGAATTTTGTGGAAGAACGGTACATACCTATGTATCGAAATCGTAATATCATTTATTTTTTACTGACCTATTATCATACATCCAAGTCGGCTCGATTGCCAAGCACCTAGAATCAATTATTCGATCATACTGTAATGATGCTATCCAATATGGTAGACAATGCGGTCCTTGATCAGCTCTATCAGTATCTAGATTATATTCCCAATTGCCAGGAAGCCATGGCTCACGGAACTTCACTTTTGTCCGGTAGTATCCACTTGGATAGTCAGATGCCCTGATTTGAACTAAAGCTGATGAGAATCTATCTTCCTAAAATTTAATTTGAAATTTTGCCTTTAAAACGAGAGCAAAACTATTAGGTTATACGGTCTCATTAAGAATACTAATATAAATTGTACTAAATTTTTGTAAATATCAGGTTTCTTAAAAGATATATAGATATTAAGTTTTAAATATTATATGCAAATAAAAACGCCGAGGAAGGTTGATTAACAACATTAATATGAAAGTGGTCGATATTACGACCTTCATTGTAGGGGAGAGGGGTCAAATATCGATCACTTAAAAGATAACGTAAGACAAAAGCAATACTTTCACAAAATACTGTTATTTTTTGTATTGAACGTAGACTTTATTATCTTAAGAACAAAATAACACAAATAAATTCTCTGTATCTTAATTAGAAAGTTTTTAAAAAATATAAAAACAAAACTCTAACTTGATCGATATTATCACCTATGTTCGGCTAATATTGATCATAGAGGAGGGTAAGGTAAGGTTCTGGCAAAGATACCGAAGAACAGGCAGCATCAAGCCACGTGCCACATGATCTACACCGCCACCACAGTTCATCTGCTGTCCCAGTTTCTACGCATATTGGACATAAGTCGTTCTTTTTCATAGTATCCCCATCTGCTGCTTAGATTTGAACCTGTTCTATATTTGTTTTCTAGCTGCTGTTGTTTTAAGTCGATTTTCCATTTTGAAATAATTTTTTTGTAGCTTCGTCAACTTCTTCTTCTCTGTCTTTTCTTCCTTCTTTTTCAAAGACGCCTGCAGCGCAGTGGACGTTAGTATTTGAGATTTTTGTTTCCTTCTTTTGGGGCGTGGTTTCTCTGTTAATTAGGGTGTCGAATTAAAGTCTTCAAAGGATGTGCTCTTCAATTGAACGGTCTTGTCTTTATCATCGTTCGCGTTATCGTCAAAAACTTCTGTTATTGCTGATGATAAACTATCACCGGAAGATGTCCTTGGTTGATGCTTCTTTCTCTTCGATTGAGCACGTGGCTCCTTGTTACAGGCTTCCAGTAGCGGTGTAACTTAAAGCATATCTGCTTCATCGTGGCTTTGCTTGGTACATACGATGATTCTGAATCTGTACTATCTCCGGGTTTCGGATCTAAAAAAATTATTTCTTCGGGAGGCTCGCCCAGTTTGCTGGCTTCTGCCTGAATAACGGAATTTGGTCCTTTTAGTATTTCAGCAAACACATATTAAGCGAGATACTTCAAAGAGTTCAGTCTTCTGATTTTGAGCAGCGGTAGAAAGCATCTATGGGTCCATTTTTTTCCAGAGCGTTGTTCATACGCTTCTGTTTAAAAATAAACATGGGAGGCACGAGGTCTCCTGAGGCGCTCATACAGCACACAACAGTGGTTGCTTGGCCCCTTTCGCCATTCGTAATCGCGCTTACCTATTTTCTGCCCTTTCCGCCAAAATTCAATGAGGTTTATGTACTCGACTAATTCCAGTTTCCTACGTTATAAATGCGCCTTGCAGGAAATTTATATTTTTCACACATCAGTTCTAAAATGTCGTAAAATAGGTTCACATCCTTTCGATTAAATGTCTCTACCCGGTTAGGACTCCCAGCTTCAGGCCGCCTTAAGAAACTTCGTGGATGTCGCGCTAAAAATCCACGCAGCCAATCTTTACCGCAGGTCTTGTTCTCGACATTAAAAAATGTCGTAAGTTATTTGCAACGGCATATTCAACAGCAAGTTGTTTGATTTTACTTCGTGTCAACCCCCAGAACATGCTTGACAATTTTAAAATGTTATTGGCCAGTTCTGTTTCCTGGTTGTCATTTATTACAGGCTTCCTTCCTAAATTTCCTTCCTTACTAGGATATCTCATTTTTAATTTGTCGCAGAACGTAACATATGGTAAGCCATTCAATTTTGATGCATTTCTAATGGTGTGTGTCTGTTATTTAACCGCCTCTACAGACCGCTTCGTGTCTTCCCCTGACCATGTAGAGCGATTTGTCTTACGAGAATTTTTTTTCTGCGGCATCTGCAAAGAATAAAAAGCAATGAAGGTAAAATCGATCACAGGCGGGTAATATCGATCATGCTGGCCGAAATTACCCGCCTTGAAATATTTTAACATAAGCAACTCCTAACACCATAGAATTAAAATCGTCGTAAACACTGTATAGAATATAGGGTACCATGCAACTATTACTACTTAAGTAGCTTAGCATTTTCTAACCTTGACAAGTACATACCTTATCCAATGAACCGAAAGAATAACAAAAAACTTCACAAAATCTGTTTGGGGCCGTACACATGAAACTGCCAGTTATTGCTGTTGGTAGTTTGCATCTACCTTGAGAGATAGCAGCGCGTATTGTTTCGCCTATTTAAGTAGTAAGTTCCTATTTAAGTAGTAAGTACCTTTGGCAATTGGCATTTGTTAGTTTTAACATTTTTTGAACACTTGCAAATAAGTACCATAACGTGAATACTTTTTTGACAAGCATTCCGCTTAGCGCGGATAACGTCAGAACTGCTGCAACAATGCTCAGTTTGTCAGAACTTTTATGATCAAAACTTACTTAAGAAATGGTAGAAGGGTTGGTGGTCAGCTGGTTCATTTAACACGAGACGCCATTCAGGGTTTTGAAACAGAATTTTCACACATAGTCACGGGTTTCGACCAGTTTCAACACATTGTGAGTAGATTTGTTTGTTGGGAGAAACCAAAAGTAAGGCAGTGGGTGACTTAAAGCAGAAGGAATGAGAAAGATTATTATGAACTCCCACAAACCCCTATCTCATGTTTCAGCTAGCAAGTAAATGTATCCTTACGAACCTGCAGTACAATCCTGAAACGTGCATATTTACACTAATCGTCAGGCTCAATTTTCAGGGTGGCTTATGAGTAATTTGAATACCTAGTAATAACAACGTCCTTGAAAAAAATTTTTTTTATTGACGAGGTATGCTTTTACCTCTCTGCTCATCTGAATTGTCAGCAAGTGAGAATGTTCTGAAAATCCACATTTCTTTATTTTTTCTGCATTTTCAAAAAGTTGGCCGAGGGTGCCCATATCAAAAAGAAGGTTAACTGGAGTGATATTTTAAGGTATTCTTAATTCGGATTGATACCGGCAAGAAATTTTAGAAAATTAGACGTTGAAGAGATGCAGATGTAGATGGTTTGGAAGAACTTTTCGAAGAACGATTCATATTAGCCCTCATAGATCTGCGAACAAATTGCGCATAATGCACAATAAGATGTTGTGCAAACAACGTCACCCATACAGTATTTTATGCAAACTTCAGTTAGATTCGTTGTGAACATGCCATCTGACGATGTAGCATGTTGAGCTATAATAATTATTGCTGCTGCGATGGATATTGGTGTTATTAAGAAAAAAGGAAGAAAGCAGTGAATCTGGATGAAATAGTAGAGTTGAGTTCACCACTAGATAATAAAAATTATTTACCATACTTTCGATGAATTATTGGACACGAAAACATCACTTACCTATAAAAATACAACACATGATATTGGGATGCAATACTGCTGAAGCAAAGGTTGTTTACCACTTTAAGGTACCTTACATCTGGACTTGCATTTAAGGATTTAAAGTTTAAAACAGCGATTGCTGCTCAAACACTTGGATATTTATAAAGTTTAACATCGGTCAAACACTAACCTGCTACTTGACAGTTCAGAGAAAGTGAAGTTATTGCACAACGGGTCGCGCGTAGCCCATAAACGATGACATTAATTGCGCAATACCACTTTACATTGCATTTAAAATGAAACTGGTTTAAATATTTGTAACTAGTAGCGCAGCACGTCAAACATTACCATTCACTATGCAGTAGAGGCTGTTGCGCAATTTGTTCGCAGGTGTACGGGGCTTTTTAGTCGTCATATTATGCCAGTTAGGTAGCCGCTACGATTTTGCGACCTCACTTCTTTTAATGGTCACAAATTAAAGAGTCGATATTTAAAACCCCTTGCGAACAAATAGACTTACGGATTAAAATCACAAATAAATTTCAGGATATTAACAACTCTCCCCCAGAGGCCCACAATGTTTTCGATTCTGTAAAAAGGAAAACGAGAACATTTTTTGAAGTAGAACTTGAACACGTCTCTCATTCAGCTTAACCCAATGATTTTTTGATTTTTCTGCTGTATATTTTTTTATAAAGTCTTCGGGATCTTCTTTGGCTTCTAAGTCAGACAGTGTCTTTAACTTCTTTTATTCTTTGATGCTTGTGTCAGCCAATCTTCCTTTTATTATTTGGTTTGGGCAGAGCCCTAAGTTGCTTAATGTGTCGTGTAGTTCTGCAGAGCTGGGCTTGTCGAGGCCACCAGCATTAGTGCCTCTCTACAATAATAGCTGGGAGCAGCCAATTCTTTGGAAACTTGTAGGTGGAGCCTGGCGGGGATTGTACGTGAGTTTGTCTAATTAGTTTATTTGTAGCGAGGTCCGTCCGTCTGTAGTAATCCGTTATAGTTTTGTCACAAAATTGACTAGTTACAGCATACCTTGGGGTATCCGCAATGATTTTTAAGGTGCAATTCTGCAGTACCCAGTACCTGGAACTTGTTGTGCTCTGTCCTGCTTATTGTGCACCATGTGGCTACACCATAAGTCAGGATCGGCCTGACCAAGGCTTTGTTTGTAAAACCAATTTTACTTTTTTGTGAAGGAAGCAGTAAATCGAATTTAGCTGTTTGGCAGCCTTCTTTCTTCTAAGTTCGGAGTTTTTCCTCCAGCTTAACCTTGCGTAAAAAACCAGTCCTAAGTACTTGACTTCCTGTACCCAATTCACCTGAGTGCCATATACCGATAACCTGGTCTCAGGTCTTCTCACTTTGCTCTTCGAGAAGAAAATGGCTGTCGTCTTGGCAGGATTTAAGCGAATCTTCCAGTCCGAAAGCCACTTTTCTATAGCTCGGATCTACCTCTGCAGTCTTGTCACCACCAGCCACGGTTGTTTTGACACCGAGGTGATTGCAGTATCGTCGGCGAGTAGATAAAGCTCATTTTGTCTATCCTTCAGGATACCATGAGTTTATACATTATACAGCATCGTAGCGAGAGGAGACGGTTGCCCTTATAGATTCTGTATATTATTCAATGACTATGACAGTAATGTAATTACCATCCCTAATATTCCAAGAGTATTTTTTTAGGAGACAATTTTATCACAGATTTCGATAACACTTTACTTAATAACAGCCTTATGTCGTTGTCAAAAAGTAACATGCTTGAGGAAGCTGTAATAATATTTTGACTTATCTATCAATGCTCCAGCGATAATTGATATTGATTTGAAAATTTATTCTAATGATATTTTAAATTGTAACAATTCCATAAGTGGCAAATTTTTGTTTCTTGGTAACGTATGATTGATGACATAAGTAATAACTACCAATTGGCTTTTATTAGTATAATGTTATTTCATTGGTTACTTTTGCACACGTGATTACAAATAGACGAAATCAATTCGATTATTATAAAGTCAAAAAATTTTCTTTAAAAGAAAATCTTCATAACTTGGCAGTTCTATTTTTCATTCACTTTTACCGTTCTTACCCAGGTTTACCTTTCAAGAGTAATAATTCAAGGTACAGTTGTTGGTATTTCAATAAACTATAGGGACCACCTAAGACATCAACTTACTGCCACAATCTTTAAATATTTTGCTAGCAGCAGTACCGGTGTTGTTGTTTAGGAATTGTGGAATTATTAATTTGTAGTTACAGGGTCAACGAATTAAAATAATGGAGAAATAAAATATTACAATATTAGCAATGGCAATGTACTATATACTGCTGAATTTTTGTATAAATATTATATGTAGACAAAAGTAATAAAATAGTAAAAAACGTGTTAAGCCAAATTAATGGCAAATTTTATAATGATCACTCTATACTGGATCTCTCATGATTATTCTTGATACGTTGAACCGACCGGGAATTTTATTTTAATTTTCGGCACATACAGGGTGTCCCACCGGGAACCGCTTCGATCTATATATGGAAAGCTATTGCACTATTGCTTTAGCGGATCTAAAGTTCTTGAAATTTTCTATAATCTGTTTAACAGCACATTGTGATGGCTTCTGTTTTTGCGGATATCGAATGGCAAATGTGTCACATGTTCTTTATATAACTTTATCACATTCTCCGTAAATCATAATCAAGTTTAAATAATCTTCGTTTGTATAATTTTAGCGCCTCGGCATGATTAATATTAATTTTCGAATGGCAAGTGAGAGCTTCATGCATTTCTTTGACATTTGACTTGTTGAAAACCGACGCCGTCATAGTCAACTAGGAGTAATTAAACTCATAGCCAACTGGGAATAATAAAACTTATTATCCGCAGCAAAACTGCCATATAAAAATATTAAATTGGCAATATTTCGAAAACTACAAATTTTCCGAACTGACAAACTTATACAAACTTGATGAGAGTTGCAGCACGTGGTTACATCTCGTGGCAATACAAACTTAATTAATGCTAAATAAGAAATAATTATAAAATTTAGGGATTTTCATTTAAAAACGTGTATTTTTTGCAGTTTTCTCAATTTCATTTTTGATCTTATTGTTTGAACACTCTGTATTAATAGTTATCGAAATATTAATATTATAAAAAATCTATTAAAGCAGGTCCTTTGTAACAAGGGATCGAACCCACGTTAAATAACAAAATCTTCCTTATAGGAAAAATTGATAAATATCTTATGGCCTGCAAACGTCATTTTTTGACATAAAACCTTAAATATGTCAAAAGAGCTTAGACTTGAGTATAGGAGATGATATACAAAATCTGCCTAGAATCTTACATAGAATTCAAAAACGTAATGATATGCAGTTTGACACCGGTATAACCGGAAGTGTTATCCTATTGAAAATATTTTAGCCGGGTTGCCTCCAGCAACATTAACATACTGTCAAATTTTTAAAAATTTTCTATGTATAGTTTTCCATATATAGATCGAAGCGGTTCTCGGTGGGACACCCTGTACTCACGAGCTAGAAAATCATTGTAAATAGAAGCAAATTTTAAGAAAAATTTAATATTTCAAGGAAAAAAGGATTGTTCTCTAGTTTTTGTTTGTTTTCAGTAAAAATGATATGGCCCGGACGTGCTAAAATTTATATACAATATAAATTATCTCATTTAACGTCCTTGCAATAGTCTGTTGAAGAAGCTGATGAAATATTATTTTACGATTATCGGACCCAGACCATATTAATAAAACTATGCCCAGGCGCGCATTGGCCTGTCTTCAGTCTTATAATGTCATACAGAAATCGGCTCGGCGTGTTGGCTATTTAATTTAGTTGTTCATTTGCAGCTTGAAAGGGCTGCCTGCATACGCACGGTCTTCGGATTTCAAGTGTTTTGAGTTTCGACTTGTGTAAAAAGGGAAAATTGATTGATTTTTTTTGTTGTATTATGGCTCAAATGGCCAGAATCTACTTCTCTTTGTTTTGTTTTATGTCCAATTTTCTGAAAGTTGCTAATCTACTCTTATACTTACTACATCTAGCAATTTATCCTATTTTTAGTTAACCTACCCTTATATTATATAACATTATGTATATAACATACTATTACTTACTTTTTCTACTACTAATATGAGAAACCCCTATTGTTGTCTAGTAGTCTAGTATGTCCCAAGCTAATGAAATTATCAAAAACTATGAAAATCATTTAAAATAATAGTTGATTGCACAGCTATTACAATTCATGTGCACTGCTTCATTTCCACTATTAATTGAATTACCATTATTTATTTCAAGTAAATTAACTTCAGAATATTTTCGATAATTTGTGAACGTTTATTAACACTTGGTACTAAGTCATCAGTCTGTAAGTTTTCTACTAGACCATCTTGACGTCCGAAAGAAGTGGAAGGTATACTTCAGTTTTCATTGGATTAGATGGGTATTTGTACTAGTCTGGCTATTCTCTTCTTGTCCGCTATCGATTTCTCAATATATCCTTCAGCTACTGTCGCCGACTTCCATTCACCGTGCCTTTTTAGGCTTAGTAGTTCTCCTCCATTTTCTGCTAGAAGTGTTGCCGAGCTGCGCCGTAGAGAATGAGCAGTGTAACACTCAGGATGTTGTAATTTCAGAAATTGAGCCATAACATATGGTACTTTACTAATAGTATTGTGCCCAATATTTTGTCTATGATGTTTACCTTTGCGGTATAAAATAAATAGTTTCTAATGTCAGTCGGCAGGTTAGCCAAGTACTTTTTAACGACGTTAATCTATTGCGGTTCGACAATGACAAATCTCCTGGATGATCCATTTTTTGAGTTAGGAATACTTATCACAATAATCCCATCTCGGATGTTCACATAATCAAGGACCATATTGCAAAGTTCGTCTGTTCTGCAAGCACCGGCTACGCCAATTATTACAATAGCCTAGAATTTAGAGTTTAGCAAGACAAAATGAGTATAATAAGTAAAATAAGCAAGACAAAAAATTAGTATAATAAAATCCATTCCCTTTTTAATAAAAATTTATCATCAGGGGCTTCATTTAAAAATGTATCAATGTCTTCTTTCGAGAGTACACGTGATTTCTTAGGTTTATAGGCGACATTTTTCTTTTCCAAACATGCTACTACTTTAAAATACTTCGAAATATCGATATTTTCTTTCAGTGAAAGAGTTGATTTCAGCATTAAGTAGCTTGCCCACAATGTTTATACCTTATTGTGTTTTTCCTTAAAATAGGTCAGCATGACATTTTTAGTAATTTTGACGACTTTTTTTCTTCACACCATTTCTTTAATTGAGTGTATGCCTTCAGATAAAGTGGCCTTGATTTTTTAGGCAACAAATCATGGCTCGCACTAGCCGCTGCCTCTCGGAGCTCAGGCGGGGTACAATTTTCCATCTCTAAATCACTGCCGCTTTGTTCGCTAAGTTTTTCAGTCATATGTTAATATTTTATTGTAAAACTTTTACATAAACCTGCAAAAGGTGGCCATAATTATTTTAGAATAATGATGTTTATTGAAACCCATTAGTTTCAATTGTTTTATTCGTTGCCTTGACAACTGAGCCCCAGGCTACTTGATATTTCGATATGTTTAAATAATAGGGGAAATGGCTAATTTTAAAATAAAAATGAGGTCTTTTGGTGTTAGTTCGGCTGTTAGCAGTAGAAAATAGTATATTATTAACCAAGGTTTAGACAGCCATCATTATTGCCCGAGCGGCGAGTTTAAATCACGAGTAGCGAAGCGACGAGGGATTTAAGACGCGAGGGCTATAATAAGCTGTCTAAACCGTGGTTAATATATTATTTTTTCCACTACTACAAACTTTTATATGACATTTATCTTTATAGTATTAATAATTATAAAAAAAATATAGGTAGGTATAAGTATATTTTTTAATCAAGTTACCTGCGCTTTGGAATTGGCAAAATATTTTGTTGTTTTGTCAGGTGGCTTTGTCAATGTCAATTTGTGTTCATTTGTGTCATCAGATTTCACGAGTTTTGCGTTTTTTTTTAAAATGAGCGAAGAAAATGTTAGTGATAATATTATGTGTACACCTCCCGAATTAAGGATGGAAGCAGAAAAAATGTTGATTGTATCGATATTTTACAATATCAAGTAATCTAATATGTATTGATAATTATCTGGTTGCCTAACCACAATGAATTAATGTTGTAGAATTAAAAAATCAAGTTACCTGCGTTCAAACAAAATTCGGTTAAGGTCAAAGATCGGTCAATAATGGATTTCAATGGCTTATTATTGACCATGGTCAATAATGACTTATAAGGTAGAGAAAAACGATTTCTAGCGTTAATAATCGGTCAATAATGGCGATGTTGTAGGTTAGTAGTGGAAAAAATTCTATATATACCTCGGTTGAGAAGGCCATTATTGACCTAGCACATTATATCCCTCGGCGCTACGCGCCTTAGGTTATAAAAGTGCTCGCTCAATAATGGCTCACATCTCACCGCAGGTATATAATATACTATTTATTTTATTTATGTTTTTCGGGCGGTTATTTCTTTTTGTATTTTTTCCTTTTGTCTCTTTTTAGTTTTAGATTTAAAGACAATGAATAAAATAAGCAATTTATTAGTGAAGTCCTTTGCCACATATTGCCTGGAGGAAGAAATGTATATACGGGAACTGGAAAGAGATTTAAAAATAACAGAAAAACAGTGCGTCGAATTTTAAAAGTCGTTTAAGAAAATTTAATAGGAACCCTTATTCTAAAAATAATTGGATTCCTGGATGTGACGAAAAATGCATTTTTTTGCTTTCTTTGTGTTCTATCTGGGGTCGATGTGTTCATGGACCAACGGTGGGGTCAGAGTTTTGGTCACATTTTTGACAAAATTTAAACACGAAATTTGAAAAATTGAAGATCTATGTAAATATTATTTTCAGTTTTTGGTTTCTTGGAAAATCGAATATTAACCCAATTATTATATTCAGCTTATAGGTAAACGATTATTTCACACTCGACTTTACCTTGTGTTAGAATTGGCTTTAGAAGGTCATGGTCTCTATGGTCAATAATTAACAAATAAAAATTTTTGGTAAGTTGTTTTTAAATTAAAAAATTATATCCCACTATTTTGCCTATCCCCCCCCCCTCTTTCCCTAAAGCCACGAGCTGCCACTGAAGCCCATCAACGTGTTATACAGGGTGTTACTTAAAGATAGGCCGTAATTCCTGTGTCTCGAAAACCAGACGTTTCAGGGCACATGTTTATATGAACTTTTCTACTTAAATTTGGTTCAGCAATGCGCCCTTGGAATTACGGCCTATCATTAAGTAACACCCTGTATAACACACAGTTTTGGAAGTAAGTATTCTTGATTAACTCTAGATATACTTACGTCTCTATCTCTCAAATTTTTGGTTGTCAACAAAATATAATCTGGACGATTTGCTGCATTGCAGTCCTTTGTAACCCAGTTTAATTCGAGATAGTTATCTTGTAGTGACGAAACTGTTAAATGTACATTGCCACATGATCCCAACTGTATCTGCAGACCTTGAAATAATACAAAAAAATCATGGTAAACTGTTTTAACTTTTATTCCATTGCTTTAAAATACACAGGGTCCTACAACTTGGTCTCTAAATTCTATATTATGAGAGATACATATTTTAAACTGCTACAGGGTATTATCTATGACAAGGGACTACATTTGAAAATTATTTAATAATAATATACAGGGTATTTCACAGAAGCGACACAACGTGAATACCCATATTTTTAAATGGAACACCCTACAATATTTTTCGATTCTACATAAAATTACAATATTTTTTTAGTAAGTGCATTATAAGTCTAGTCTTAATAGTTTCCGAGGTATTGACTCTTGGAAAATGGCATTTTTAAACTTTGACAGCGTCTTAGAGCAAAACAGCTTATCTGACTTTTTATTATTTTCCAAAAGTTTCAATTTCCAGTCAAACCGTTTAAATTAACTACATAATAACATTTTGTTTCGAGTAAATTAAAAAAATTATGGTCAATTGATTATTCACAGTAAAAAATTCTTTATGATTCACATTATTTAATCGTAATTATCAAGTCACCTAATTAAGGATATTACCTTAATACTTAATAACTTATTTACGTCTGGTATTTAATTTGTCTTATTCTGGTAATTAGTGACTGTAAAATGGCAACACAATATAAGCAATTAAAAAGAAATTATGCACACCTCTGTTTTAAACAATTTTTTAAAATTTATAAATTGCCATAACATTTCCTGTACAGTGATATTTTTTTAAGTGTCTCACCCGATTGGCGATTTTCCTGCTGACTATAATAAAAAACCCTTCCTCACTGATTTTCCGAAAGAAAGCTAAATTTGATGTCAAAAAATATAAAGGTTCACAAATTTGACAGATACGACGCCATTTTGATTTTTTTAAATGGCAACCCATATCAATAACCACACGAGTGAATTTCATTTCGCGATCCGATTTCAAAAACATATAGCTGTTGATACTTATTTTCCGCCGTTTCGAAAATTCGGGGTTCCTAAGTTGCCTTCATTGATTTTGTAGTAGACCTTTTAAACTGAAAACTCCAGCTTTTTTTCAAGGTAACATAATTTCCAGTGACCGAGCGATTTACGCTATAATCAAATGTCAGGATGTCACAAAGTAACAGAGACGACGCCATTTTTAATTTTTTTGAATGGCAACCCTCATCAATAAACACACAAGTGAATATCATTTCGCAATCCCATTATTAAATTTCTTACTCCCTAAATCATAGATAATTTTTTTGTAACTATCTGTATATTTCAAAATAGATTTAAATTGTGCTCATAAAGATTCGGCATTTACATCAATCTCTTTTTCACGTTTTACATAAAGACCTCATCGTATATTAGGATCCCTATATTAATGGAGATTACACGTCAGAAAATATTTAAATGGCACTGTCACACACAAGATTCACCTATGAAATCAAAAAACAATGTCAACATACCGGGTGATGGATGGCTTAGTAATTGAACATAGGAAATCTCATGTAAATTTTAAGGTGGCTAAATATTTACTACCCTGTACATTTTAGAGAAAAATTGAACTGTAATTTCTTGAAGAGGCCGATATGATAAACCCATGTGCCTGAATTTTAATTAGTCAATCCCAAATGTGATGGCAAAATTACAAAAGTTTCATAGTTTAGGTAATACAGTAAACAGCAGCAAGCAATTTATATGACGCTACTGTCAAAAATTGACGTAAAGCTGAACATAACAAATAAAGATTATTTCACATTGAAAATACATTTTCGTTTCATCAATCCGGCAATCACACATCCAAAATAAAAGACACCATTACGTTTTTCTGACTAAGCCTTTAATTTAACATAACATACCTAAGACTACAGATTTTCATAAAAACATTAAGTACTTAAATGTTCAAACAACCCTCCATTAACGGCTAAACAATATCCTAACCGATTATAAAATTCATTTCCAACATTACTTAGTTGATATTGAGAAATTCTGTCACATTCTAACGAAATACAGTTTTTTAGCTGGTCTAGATTTTCAAATTTCACATCTTTATAAATAAAATATTTTAGGTGACCCCACAGCAAGAAGTCGTTTGGCGAAAGGTCAGGAAACCTGGCTGCCCCAAGGATTAGATGCTGTAGGCCAATAATATTTCGGTTAAAAATATTTTGCAACTATTCCCTAACCATGAGAGAATTATGGGCAGGACAATCATCCATTTGAGGGTGAATGTACAGTTGTGTGCATAAAAAAGTCGTACAAGGTTTGTATGGTGTAAACCTGCCTAGGATGTTCTAAATTTCAATAAAAAATAGTACACGTGTGTTACATCTATTATATTAAAAAAAAATCATGCTACATTTTGTCCTGAAGTATCGAAATTATTATTAATTAATAAGATGCGTAATATACTATGCAATCTAACCCTCAGCATCCGTACCAGAATCAGGGCTTTGAAATGCTATGTCCTCTCAACCCTCCTCTACGGAGCAGAAGCATGGACACTTACCGACGCCTCATGCAAGCGCATAGACGCGTTTGAAATGTGGTGCTATCGACGCATGCTCCGGATCTCGTGGGTACACCGCGTGACAAATGAAACAGTCCTACAACGCATTGGTGGAGAACTGGAATATCTGGCAAACGTCAAGCGCAGAAAGCTGGAATACTTTGGGCATATCATGAGAAGTGAAAAATACCACCTACTCCGGCTCATCTTACAGGGAAAAATAGAGGGACGAAGATCAGCAGGTCGCAGACGTATCTCGTGGCTGAAAAACCTAAGAACATGGACTGGAATGACATCAACAGCTTTGTTCAGAAATGCAATAAACAAAGTGATATGGACCAATGTGATAGCCAACATCCTCAGAGGATAGGCACTTGAAGAAGATCGAAATTATTATTTATTATTAAAAAAATGAAATAATTATAATACATAACATTATAACAATTAACTCAATAACAAAAATTTATCAAAGCTATATTAATATTTCGTCATAGCGCCATTATTTTCTATTATTTTGGTTATTGGCTAGTTCGTCCCACGTTTCTTCTATGAAATTTATCAGCTCATCCCTTGTGTTTGGTCGAAAGTTAACTTTGTAGATTTTTTTAGTCATAAGACGGGCCTCATTAGTCGCTCTATATTTTGCCCTTCAAACCATTCTGTTATGATTGCTGCATTGTGGACCGGGCAATTATCTTGTTAATAAATAAAATTTTGATCGGGAAAATGTTCTGAAATACTAGGTAATATAATATTTTCCAAAATGTTCCTATACGTAATAGCGTTAAATCTCTCAATAACAATCCAGCACACGCCCAATCCTCGAAAGCTTAACCAAGCCCAAACATTTACCGAAGATCTACCGGATTTTTCTGAATTATGAACAAATTCTTCTTTAAATCTTTTTCCTCTAGGTCTGTACACTCTTATATTTCCTGAAAAGCATGACTGGAAAACTTTCTCATCGGTAAATACTACAATATTCCAGTTTTCGCGTAAAATGTTATTTAAAGCGAGAATAACTCTTGCCTGTTTATGTTCATTTCGCAGGATTACCTTTTTGGCAGCAGCATAGCTTTTTAGGTGCGATTTTTTAATTCTGCGACATGCTGTCGATCTTGATGCAGGAAATGCTGTAAGTCGAATAGCATTCCGCGCTACTTCAAAGGGATTGTCCTCCAAATACCGCAAAAGTGCATTATCTTGTTCTTGGGTACTTATTTTGGGTCTCCCAGTTGACTTTTTTCGGGCGTAGGAAATTTCGGCCCCGGCCAGGTAGCAGCCCGATTTTGACAGGAACTTTCGGCCCCGGGATGGAAGGGTCATGTTTTTATTACAGGCATTTTCGGCCCCAATGGTCTAACGTTATAACATTTTAATTTTTTTATGATCTTTTGTGTTTTGAATCATTTATAAAATGAAAATGCAACTAACCTGAACTAACTCAATTTTTGACCTGCAACTCGGCTAATGCGGTTTTATAGACTTATATTGGTTAAACAGCGCTAACACGGCATCTAATCCACCTTTTTGGTTCCAATTCGCCTTTTTCAAGTTCACCGGGGAATATTATTATTAATTGTTCGCCCCTTTTATAGACTTATATTGGTTAAACAGTGCTAACACGGCATCTAATCCACCTTTTTGGTTCAATTCGCCTTTTTTAAGTTCACCGGCCAATTATTTACCTGCAATGTTTGGGGCCGAAATTTCTTGCAAGATTACTTGACCTAAAATTTCTAGCAGGTACCTTACCCAATATGGGGCCGAAAGTTCCGCCGCCCCTTTTCTCTATTCACGTTACCCACGATCTCCCATCCGTGCTTTATGTTTTGCACGGTCTTCTTATTCACATTTATAATATGGGCTATATTTCTTATGGGCATACCAACTTGTAAATAAACAATAATTATTTGAGCTCTTTTTAAATTATCTAGCTAAGGCATTGCACTATTTGCACTAGAGAAATGTTAAAAGAAAGAATTGGATTTTGACACTACTTGTCAAAGTCAATAAGAGGATTAATTAAGATTGACAAGCCTGACTTACAATAGCCTATAACTGCTGTACGAGTTTTTTATGCACACAACTGTACATTCATCGGTAAAAAAAATATTTCTCAAAAAATCCCTATTATTATTGTCCCTTGCATTACCTCAAAACAAAATACTATTTCCGTTCTTCATCACCTTGCCGTAGCTCTTGATAATTGTCCTACTTGTAAGGACAATATTTATGTTTTTTTTAAAGTGCGCAACACTGTGGTTTGATGTTTTCCTATAGCTTGCCCAAGGATCCTCGTGTTAATCATTTAATTTTCCTTCGCGTGCAGTAAAATATGAAGATCTATATTATCCCTTTCTTCAGCTCTATTCAAATTCTAAGTTGAGCACTAACAGTTATTTATTACAGTGCCTTTGGACTAAAATTTACTGATGATAAGTTTAATTAATGAAATGGAAGGAATAGGCTTATCAGGGAATTGGACTGAAAACATTTCAGACACTGCTCTTAAACTGTTTTCTGTATAATACCACTTAATCATAGTTACCTTTTGCTTGCAATGGCTCATATTTAGATATTTTTAAAGCGCTTTCAATGAAAATGTTGCCACTGACGCTACTTTTCGTTTTGTCAATGCCAAATCATAATTTACTCATGTTTGCTGTATTACCTAAACTATGAAAACTTCGTAATTTTGTCATCACATTTAATTGAATAAGTTAGGATTGGCTTATTAAAATTTATTCAAGCTTGGCATATACGCTTACTATATCGGCCTCGTCAAAAAATTATAATACAATTTGTCTCTAAAATGTACAGGGGAGCCAATACTTAGCCACCATAAAATTTACATGGGATTTCCTATATTCAACTAAGCCATGCATCACCCGG
Source organism: Polydrusus tereticollis (assembly GCA_963920685.1). Taxonomy (NCBI): domain Eukaryota; kingdom Metazoa; phylum Arthropoda; class Insecta; order Coleoptera; family Curculionidae; genus Polydrusus; species Polydrusus tereticollis. The sequence continues at coordinate 78,721,580 of OY987329.1, read as the reverse complement.
TATGACAAAAAATTAAATAAATTATTCCTTGTACCAGCGTTATTCTAAAACTTAGTCGAAAAAGTAGTCCATACTTACAGTGGAGTCAATGTAATGTAAATAAAACAATGCAGTCTTCCTCCACAGTTTAATTTTAAAGTCAATTTAAGTTCCCAACATGTTTCGAATGCTTAAGCATTCATCATCAGGGGATACTAACATCCAGTTTAAAAGCGATGCATGTTGTATTATTACACATTATAAGTTGTACTCATTAGTTTGAGACAACATACATCGCTTTTAAACTGGATGCTAGTATCCCCTGATGATGAATGCTTAAGCATTCGAAACATGTTGGGAACTTAAATTGACTTTAAAATTAAACTGTGGAGAAAGACTGCATTGTTTTATTTACATAAAACTTAGTTATTTGGAAGATGTAGCAAAATTGCTTTAATTTTTTTAAAGGTGGCTGTGAGCATTTCTTACAAACAGATAAATGCATTAGTTTGGTTGCTAGGTATTTTTATTATGATGGCTGGGCGTAAGTTTGTTAAAGAATAAAAATTATTACAGGCATAGGCATCCCTGAATTCCCAAATAATTTGAGAGAGTGATTTTATGCCGTCCTATGTTACTGAAAGACCTAAAGAAAATAAAAACGCTAATGGTGACAAAGGTAACATTGACGGAGATGTCCAGAATGAAAAAAAAACAAAGAAGGTATAGAAGATATCAGTCCCATTCCAGGTCCACCTCATACTATAGTAACTCCACAGGAAGTCAGGCCCCAGGTTAAAGTTACCCCTAGGAAGAAACATAGGAAAGTGAGAAAAAAAAACTACAATCAGCGATAATAACAGATACACTCATAAAAGAAGCCATAGTGGAAGAGCATAAAGAAAGAATGATGAAAAAAGCGATAGCGAAAAAAAAAAGAAGAAAGCTAAAAAAGTCAAACGTAAAGTTTTTAAGGATGATATTAGTTCGAACAGTGATGTTAGTGACATTTGCAACGATTCCAGCGATTTAGAAAGCCTCACATCAGAATCCATTCTAAGGAAAGATTACGTTATAGCAAAGGAAATTGTTACGTTATAGTAAGATACATGACAAAAAAATCTCTTAGACATTATGTTGGCCAGGTTGTGAAGATACGTGGAGAGAAATACAATATTTCTTTTTTGGAGAAAATTTTGGCTGATAAATTTGTCTTCCCTGATGAAGGCGACCAGGATACTCTAGTGGTAGAAGATATTGTGTTAAAGCTGTCCCCTCCTTACATTTCTGGAAGTACGATAAGGGATGCTCGTATTTGTATTTTCTGTACATTTCTCAAAATTTAAGGTAGACTAAGCGTTATCGCTAAAAATCCCATTATAGACTATTACTATGATTTCTATTATGAACCATGTAGTGGCTTCATAGTGGAACAAGTATTATATAAAGGGACTCATTAAATAAAATGTAAAATACCTTAATGGCTAGTTTAAATTCATATTAGTTTGTTTCCTTACATGCTTATCTGTGTTTATACAGGGTGTTATTTAATTAAGTACGTGGCCAAACATCAAGATGTGATTCTTTAAGTGATTCTAAGACGATAAGTTTATATAAACATAGGTCCGGTAATCCTTCGTTTTCAAGATACAGGATGTCAAACTTTTTAAAAACAATCGTTCTTTCGTAAATATTTTAATAATCCTATAGCCGATTTTGTTGAAATCTAGCAGTGTTATTCAGAGTAGTAAGGGGCTACTTTAGCTCTTACTAGATTAAAATTTCTAAGTCCAGTGGTGTCCCGGAAGGCACCTTAACTAAGATTTTTGACAATAAAAATGTGCACCACTATTTTTTTGCAATTTTCGTTTTTTTTTTTGAATTATGCAACTAAAACTACAAATTTTTTATTTATAGCATTTTTTTCGTCCTTGAGAAAAAACATAAAAATCACTTTATAGCATGTCCCTGGGACAACATAATAAAAATTTGTTTTTTACAGGGTGTCGAAATGTTTAAAAAAAAAATCCTAAGAAACAAGAAGACGCAAACCAATATGACGTTGAAACTTGGTGAGAGTTTTTAATGCATACAAATGAATCTTTTAAGCCGAAAATTGTTTGTCCGATTTGACCAGTAGCGTGCACAGTGGTAACGCCGGAAATTAGAAAAATAAACAAACAAGAAAAACGCTTTATTAAAACCACACTCAAACAAATTGTACGCTATTTATTTTTAGTAAGAAAACATTTAACAATGAATAACACGAAACTTTCAGTAGTTGCAGAATATGTCCTCCTTCACCTTCAATGCAAGCATTACCTCGTCTTAACATCAATTGCCGAACACGTTGAAATATTCCCGGCGTATGTCTTATCTGATCAAGTGAAACCCGTATCCGTTGTATTGACTGGAGTTTTATAATTGAGGCACTTTATATGCCCCCAAAGAAAAAAATCTAAGGGATTAAATCCGGCGACCTGGGTGGCCATGACTGTGGACCTCCGCGACCGATCCACTTTTCTGTTTTAGTTTTATCCAGAAATTGACGTGCTACTATACTACAGTGCAGTGAGTAGATCTCTATCGTACATGAGCCACATTGCTCCTCTTACTGGCAGTGGGACATATTCTAACGGTTCAGGTAACGCAAATTCCAAAAAATGACGATACTCTTGACCATTTAATCTCACTGATAAAAAATAAGGTCCAGTAAGATAATCACCCACAATACCAACCCAAACATTCACGGAAAACTTTTGGTGGTAATTATTTTCTATAACCGTATGGTCAGCCCAGATATGATTGTAATGAAAGTTCATAATTGAATTTCGGGAAAAATACGCTTCATCGGTAAACATAATATGGGATAGAAATGTCGGAGATGCTACCTGTTGTTGCAAAAGCCAAGTACAATAAACAACTCACTGAAAAAAATCCGCAGGTTTTAACGCTTGAACAGGCTGTATGTGGTAAGAATAAGTTGATATTCCCTTATAATCTGCCATACAGTAAACTGAGAAATGTATAATTGTTGTGCAATTTTGCATGTACCTGTATCGGGGCTACGCTCAACTTCATGTAAAACTTCTTCCTCCATCTCCACTGCTCTTACTGTTGTAGGTTTCCCAATAAGAGCAAACGACCTTCGAAGGGTGCCTGATTCGCACAGCCTTTCATGTATTCTTACAAATGTTTGTCTATTTGGTACACTGAGCAAAATATCGAGTTGATATAACTCAAGCATGAGTTATCCTAGACCGACGCGTGTTGCTAATTGGGGACAGCTCAGACCTCTGAATTACGGCAACCAAATCAAAGAAATTGCACCAAATCATTGTTCATGATATATAGTAGCCCCGAAGATGGGTTGGTTTAGCTAGCTAGCTTAGCTAATCGTAACTGGGTTTGACAAACACATGCGACGTGGGCTGCAGCAATTCATTGTTTAAGCTGCCAGAGAGCAATATGGGAATTGTGATGCGTTACTACTCGGGCTAGATTAATTCATAGATCGAGCTATCAAAACTGGACCTTCCAGTTGTTCTAGCTTACTTAACGACTATAGATTAAATGTGTCCTAAAGTTGGAGTATCCTCATTTTTACGCACCTGTATGAGAACAAACTCTGAACAAAAATAGAAAAAGGATACCTCCGATCAACGACTGCGTGGATAGCAAGTCCAGTTATGTGGTCTATGATGACCCGACGTACACGAGGTACTAATAACAATGGGATGAAGTTACCGCGCCAAATCGGCACGAGCGCGAATTCGGAACTTTCCGTGACCTTTTTACCCTCGATAAGGGTTTTTAGAGCACTTTTTATGACTTATTTTAACTCAAAATAATTCACACATGGTAATCAGTTAAAATAATGCACGTCTGGGTCAAAACGGCACTTGAGAATCAGTTAGTAAGTTTTCCCAATCTAAGAATTGAGTTCAGGTGACTCATAAAATGGTTACAAAATGAAGGATTGTGGTGCGTTAAAGTAGCTCTAATTCTGCAACCCACGACATCGGTAAATCCATTTTTGTCAGTGTACAATGCGATGTGGATTGATAAATGCGTCTAGTCGCTCTGGAATTGCCTTGGGCCATTCCATAGATAACATGCATATAGGCCATTTCTGAGTTTGTAAACTGATCCATTTTGTAACATCAGTAACGAACTTTATAGCCTAAAACTATTAAAAACACTTCAAATAATTACGTATGCACTGTTTAAAGTTATGTTAATTATGCCAAACTCAAATTTGTTTGAATAATCGTTTTTCCTTCCATGGCACTCATATTTTTCTGTTACTTTCAGAACACTGCTAAAGGATTATTAAGATATTTCCGAAAAAACGATTTTTTTTTTAAAGTTTGACACCCTGTATCTTGAAAACGAAGCATTACCGGACCTATATTTAAAGGTTTGCTACGTACTTATATAACACTCTGTATATGTTCGTTGTTAATAAAATATTTTACGAGATGAATATTTTTTTCAAATGTGTCCCACTATATAGACTACTTTACCCTACCTACTTAAACATGTAAATAATTGATGACAAGAATTGTTTCTTTGGGTTACCTCTTAGTCTTACTTTATATTTAAAAGATATTTGTATTCCTATAAAAAATATAAACATATAAAATTAATAAAACTATTTCATATAATGTTGCGTCGTATTAAAGAAACAATACCGTGCTGGCTGACGCATTGCGTCTGTATTGTTCAAATGTACTGGCGTTGAAATCACTAGTACCACATCTTGTTTCCTTTACTGATGTTTGAGAAAAACATACGAACAAACAGGCTGATGATAAGGGAAGTGCCTTTATCGCTGGTAATAAAACATGTTATAACCGAAAATTTTTTTAGACAATTCATTCTTGGTAAGTTTTAAAGTAAACTATACAACGTTCGTCTAACATAATATTAAAACTTACCTTCAGGTACAGATGCAAGAATATTTAAAACTTGTAACAAAACAACAATACTAATAGCAAAATCACTGCACATTGTAGTACCACGGCATCACTTTTGCTCACTTTAATTTGATTCTAATTTTAATGAACTTTCTTAAAACACTTCTCCACTGAATTTAAATTTAAAAATGTTGCAATTGCACGAAACATTTAATTACAATTAACATTAAAATCGCTTCTAAGTAAATACAACACTATGTTTTAAACTAAAGTAACAGTTAACTAAATAAATAAAATGTTTTGTTTGCCGTGTCAGAAGCAGGAGCGAAAGGAAATTAGCACCGAGTTACCGAGCACTTGAAATACTTTATTCTCATCACCAACGCTATGTGATAAATCCCCTATTGTTTATTCATTCAGTGGAACGTGATTAGTATAAAATAATAAAGTGCGAGAATTTGAAATTTTACTATCTTAATGTTATAATATTAATTTGGCAATCAATTTATTTGCGTACGTACGACTGTATAGTACTTTTAACCAACAATGATTAATACTATCAAATCTGAGTTATTTTTTTCCATCATATTATGCTAATATTTCCGTCAATAATAATAACGCCATATTTATTTGATCAAAATGAGTTTATAACAGCTATTTATCCAAATAATAAATATTTTGGCATTAATTAAGCGCATAATATAATTTGATTGCATCAGTGCGCTTTTTAAGTCTAACGCGCAATACGATTTTAAACTGCACGATTTTTTTACATCACCATTTAATCGCGGTCAGGTAGGGTGGATGCACTAGTAAGTCGGCCACCTCTAGTAGTCGGCCAAAAATGACTTTGATCACTTATAATTTCAATTTGGCAAGAGTTTAGCTCTATTTCTTACATTTGCTATTTGTTTTTTTACTTTCCAAGAACACATAGTAAAGGGTGTCCGGAAACTTCGTTCGTATATTTTATGGGGATGTTCTACATATGAAAATATAAAAAAAAGTTCATATGGATGTAGGTCCTTAAATATCTTATAAGGAAGCTATGGCCGTCCAAAGGTGACCTCTAAAGATTAGTTTCTCTTTTATATCTTTGCGACCGCTTGAGGCATCGATGTGCTTTTTGGCACACAAACTAATATTAACAATTGCTAATTTATGATATTGAGAGTTAGTATGAGATTTAGTCAGGGACGTTCTTATTACGTGGCTTAGTTTATTTATTCCTAATTTTTGTACACGACACATTTAAAAAATTTTACCCAAAAATTATAATTCCAGTGATTTTTCTATAAAAAAAAGATATTCTTAAAAAAAATTATTGAGCCAATGATTTAGGAGAAAAATCGATTTATTTAAATCATTGCATAAAGTATTATCGTATTGTGTTTAAACTAAAACATCAATGTAGTCTAATGACAAATACAAATTTGAAGTAAAAAAAAAAGAAGCCCATGGTTAGGGTTAAAATAAATTGACAATGACAATAATTAAGTCAAAACGTTGTATTATTGTAATTTTTAAACAAAACAAATTAAGAGTTGTTGGTTTAACAATAATAAGCTGAAAAAAGTAGAAAAGTTACAACAAATGTTGAAAATGGATTCCATTCATAGCAATACAACCAACTAAACGATTTCTCATTGATGATCGTACCCTACCAGAGACTTCAGATATTCCCAAAGAAAGTAATCTAATGGATTGAGATCAGGTGAAGGGGGAGGCCTATCCATCGGTCTGGATATGTTTGATTTAAATAATTTCGAACCAATCTACTAAAATGTGGTGGAGCCCCATCATGCATAAAATAGTTTGTAAGTCTTTGCTGGCACAGCACATCTTCAAGTAGAACAGGCAAAGAGTCTTGTAAAAAATCTAAATATGCAGGCCCATATAAACGTTGAGGCATAATGTATGGTCCTATTAATCGATCGCCCAATATACCTGCCGAAACATTAATTGAAAATTTATTTTGAAATCGACTTTCGAAAATTCCATGGGGATTTTCTTCTGCCCATACATGGTTATTATGGAAAGTTACGATGCCTTCAGGGGTAAACCCTGCTTCGTCAGTAAACAAGACTTTATGTAGAAAAAAACGGTCTTGATGACATTTTCTCTGCATTCACTAAAAAAACTGTGCACGAGGAAGTAGGTCTTGAGGCTTAAGCAACTAAACTCTTTGTATATGGTATGGATAAAGAAGTTGTTCATGCAAAAATTTCCCATGTTGTACTCTTAGGGATACCCTCTTGTAAGGCAATTTTTCTTGTGCTTATAACCGGATTGGCTGCAACATTCGAGCAATCTTTCTTCTGCTTGTGGAGTCCTAGTAGTACGGCTTCTCCCAGTTTCATTTATATTTGGCCTAAAAGTTCCGGTTTCTCTTAATCGTTGATGTAAATTAATAAATAATTTCTCACAAGGAACTTGACGGTTTGGAAAATATTCTTGATGCAACCTGCGAGCTTCTCGAGCACAACCATTAGCTTTGCAATACATAAAATGCATATCAGCTAACTCAGAAAATTAATAATCTGCCATCTTTTAAAATTTGGACCTTAATTAACCAAAAACACTTTGCACTTGATCAATGATCACTACAATAGATCGCAAAAACGTCATTGTCAATATACTTTAACGCTAACCATGGGCTTCTTGATGTTTTTTTGACTTCAAATTTGTATTTGTTACAAGACTACTTTGATGTTTTAGTTTAAACACAATTCGATAATAGTTTAGGTATGCAATAATTTAAACAAACCAATTTTTCTCCTAAATCATTGGCCCAATAATTTCTTTTAAGAATACCTTTTTTGTGTAGAAAAATCACTGGAATTACAATTTTTGGGTAAAATTTTTTAAATGTGTCGTGTACAAAAATTAGGAATAAATATACTAAGCCACCCCGTAAGAACGTCCCTGACTAAATTTCATACTAACTCTCAATATCATAAATTAGCAATTGTTAATATTAGTTTGTGTGCCAAAAGGCACATCGGTACCTCAAGCGGTTGCAAAGATATAAAAGGGAAACTAATCTTTAGAGGTCACCTTTGGACGGCCATAGCTTCCTTATAAGACATTTAAGGACCTACATTCATATGAACTTTTGTTCATATTTTCATATCTAGAATATCCCCTTAAAATATACGAACGAAGTTTCCGGACACCCTGTATATCGATATTTCTTTATTATAAATTTATTTCCGTAAATTGGCGTGAAAAATTAGGTGTTAGTCATTATGTCTTCAAAAACAGTTTACAAAAGCCAAGGAAGATCAAACAGGGCAATTTTGAAGGTAAGTTAAAGTACATAATTCTATACTAGATATGTCTACCGGAGTAAGATTTTTTTGATGAATATATGTTTTAATCAGTGGCGTAACTAAGGGCATGTACGCCCCCCCGCAAAATTTTGAAAGCGCCCTGCTATTTTGCACCTGTCTGAATCCTTCACACTTACACTATTTTAAAAAATATTGTCATTATTTGTAAGCGTTGTTTAATATAGAAGGATATAAAGTATTGTAGAGAACAAAGAACAATTTTTTGTTGTAAAAATAATGACAACAAGCTTTTATCTTATAAGTACTGTTATTGGAGTATAATATTAAATTATTAAAATTGTTAATTACGATTTAGGAAGTTACCCTTAATTTATATCGACTCATATTACATTATTTATCATTCATTATTGTTTATTCTTAACTATTGTGATAATTAAACTATTATTTACGTCGATTTTCATTTGATTTATTATTTTTATCAAGGGACTTAAGAGCGCCCCTGGCTTTGCTGTGCCCCCCCCCCCCGCAATGCGGGGGCAGTTTTTACGCCACTGGTTTTAATAACTAGTAACAAGTTCCACATATATTTATTTTTACTTTTAGGTACAAGAATAATATGGCCGGTTACTGACGTTAATTTATTATCAAGTTGCTAATGGTCGGCCACCGTGGCCGACTCCTGGCAAAATTAAAAAAAAATGTTTTGTCTATATCAGGCTTACAAATACATATAAACAGATTCTTCCTTTGGCATCATGTACTATGGTGTATCAAAAGCGTACGTATCAGTAGTCGCCCGGATCTAAAATGAATTATAAAGTTCCTAGGGGATATTAAAGTTAGTGGCCGACTACTGGCAATGTCAACGAAAAAATGTTTTCTTTACATTATAGACGATGCCATGTCAAGCCATGCAGGCCAAAAAGGAAGTTTTATAGATATTCTCAGGAGTCCTTAGAAAAAGCTTTAGATTCTATGGGAAATGGAGCTAAAATTCGAGAAACTTGCCGAAACTATGGTATACTACGTGCAACTCTGCAGGACCGGTTCGCAGGTCGTGTCGCAAGCTATTTCCTCGAAGTAGTCATCAATAATCTTAGATGCAATAGAGTCGATGCCGGCGACCACCGCCTTAACCGATGCTTTTAAAAAATATCCTAAATACCCTATGTCAATTCCAAAAACAAAACGTCCGAAAGCTGGACCCTTCCACAAGTGACATTTCGTCCAATGTTTGGAGAGCATATTACATGAAGAAGGATAAAGTACAAAATGAGAAAAAAGAAGCAATGAAAAGGAAAAAGGATGAGTTAGAAAGAAAAAAGCGAAACGGTTAATAATACTAATAAAAAAAGAAAGACCCAAGGAGAGAAGCGAGATTTTAGAAAAATGCTTTGAAATAAATGTGAAGATGATCTAGATACCCACATAGCAAAAAGATATCCTGTGGATATATGAAATATATTCTTTTTCGGATATGGATATTGAGTGGCACATCCTCCGCAGAACATACATATATATACTACGTATATGCATACGACATGCGTTTGGCCACAAGTCGGACATGCTGAGAAAATGCGTTTCCGGACATTTAGCATATCCTCCGCACATTCACAGAAGATTCGTATGTGTATACTAATGACATGCACCGTATATTCGTTTTTCCCAAAATAGGGATAACTGGATTTTTAAATTTCTGGTATTTAGACCAAAAATGAAAATGCAGATAAAATAAAAAAAAAAATAAATAAAGGTAGAAATCTATGAGCCGGACTTGAACCGATGACACTGGGTTGTAGGGTTAGTAGTAAATCTACTTTTCATTCTTCATCCGAATGCCACAAATTTGCGTATCTAAAATTAAACGATCATTATACAGATTTCTGCTTGTAGGCAGGTATAATGCCGATTCTTGCTTGGAATTTTCATCGAAAAGATTGTAAATGTAAATAGGCTATACGATATACCATTCCAATGGAAACATCATTCAATAGAGAGATTGTATTGCGGCTAACTATCCCTACTAAATTTAGGAGTCCAGAGTATTTTGCTGACATGTGCACTATAACCGCCGTATCTTTAAAATGTTGGGTCAATCGACGTTTCTAATACTTAATATTGAAGTGTGTTTAAATCAAATCAAGTAAATGTATTAAAAACAGGCTTATTAGAGCACAAACAAACCCTTAAAAAACAATAACAGGCATAATTATTAGTTTTTTTAAATTAAGGAGTTAGGTACTGCTTTATAACGTCAGTTTCGTTTTTCCTGAAAAGAAAAACAGAACAGAATTGTTGAGAAAATATTAACGTTACAGAAATGTACAGTAATGTCTCAGCACTTTAAAAACAGGTTTCTAATATATAATGTTCTTGCAGTTTTTAAAAAATAAGTAAGGAATTCTTACTTGTCAAGGTACATCTTTTTATTGTTAAGCCTTTCCTTCGCTTTGACAAGCCATTTTTGAATGTGTACTATGGCTTCGTCCTCACATGCGTCCATTGCCTTGTTATTTTTACGCACAGCATCTAAAGAATTACGGAACTTATTATTACAGTATCTTAATATTTCAGTAATTTGTTAATCTATATTAATTTTTAATTGAATTGTTAGTAAACACCTTTAAACTAAGACATTTTTGCTAGTGAAATATCATCTGCTATCACACCTTTGGGTGAATGCTCTAATACTTCTAATGAGAGCAAATCATTATGAGTTTTTCGGGATATAAATCTACGAAATGACATCTTACTTATATTATTTAAGAAAGAGTGAAATTTCGGCTGTTCCAAGCAATATAATTAGGTTCGTTATAAAATTATACTTATATATATTGTTCACTTATTGTTTACAAATTCACACACCAAAAACACTTTATTAAACAATGAACACACTTACTAAACTGTAAGAAAATGAAAAACAAGCCACCAAAAGAACTTACACGCCACGACCACGAGACGATCAAGGAGTGCAGAGAAAATGACAAAAACTGAGGTTAGCGCGAAGTGAGCATTGCATCGCATTGCCCTAAAGGAATTTAGATATTATTTTAAAAATACTAAAGTAGGAAAATCTTTTTAATACTATTTTTAATTTCACTTTTTTGACTTATGATTTTGTACCAATTTCTAGATATGATTTGGATATGCCATGGATATATCTAAACGAACATGATTTTAATCAATTTCTAAATATGACATGGATATGCTATGGATGTACCTAAACGAATGTGATTTGTGGGCTGTCGATAGCATATTTTCAGGATGTGAATATACTTTTTTTGGGCGCAGGAAAATTCGGCCCCGGCCAGGTAGCAGCCCGATTTTGACAGGAACTTTCGGCCCCGGGATGGAAGGGTCATGTTTTTATTACAGGCATTTTCGGCCCCAATGGTCTAACGTTATAACATTTTAATTTGTTTATGATCTTTTGTGTTTTGAATCATTTATAAAATGAAAATGCAAATAACCTGAACTAACTCAATTTTTGACCTGCAACTCGGCTAATGCGGTTTTATAGACTTATATTGGTTAAACAGCGCTAACAAGGCATCTAATCCACCTTTTTGGTTCCAATTCGCCTTTTTCAAGTTCACCGGGGAATATTATTATTAATTGTTTGCCCCTTTTATAGACTTATATTGGTTAAACAGCGCTAACACGGCATCTAATCCACCTTTTTGGTTCAATTCGCATTACCTGTAATGTTTGGGGCCGAAATTTCTTGCAAGATTACTTGACCTAAAATTTCTAGCAGGTACCTTACCCAATATGGGGCCGAAAGTTCCGCCGCCCCTTTTTTTGCTATGTGCGATTTCTCTGATGATGTTTAAGGTCATCTGAATGTGTTGTATATAATCTTGAAATTTTTAGGGGATTTTGGACATGCACCAATTTAAAAACTATGTTGTGGAAATGACAGTAAGATTTTACAGTTAGATTTTCTTTATTGCAGAAATAGTTCTTAAAGATATAGCTCGAAGTTCTCTTAAGGGTAATTGTTGCAACACCTGCAAGTGAATCGCTACATAAAAAAAAATAATAATTGAGGCCTCCTTAAATATAATATCAAAAAACACTATTTTCGCTATAAATATTCTTTATTGATGCTCTTAGTCAAAAAGTAAACAATAACTAAATTAAAAAATTAGGTAACCTACGAACTAATAATATACAAATGAGGTAGAACAAAAATCAGTCCTATTGCATTAAAAAATAAGGCAAAATAAATGTCTTTGGGTAAAACTTAAATAAATCTTAAAAAATTAAAAAACAATCGCCTATTTTATACATCTCATATTGAACCAATATTTAAAAATTATTTTAAAAAATGTAATTACAAGTCCGGATTCGTAAAGAAGGTTTAAAACCGATTTCATTACCTTTTTTACGTTGGCATAGTACAAAAAGGAAAACAGTTAAAATAAATGTTTCAATTATTTTAAATTTAAACTGAAAATAGAACAAGGCGTAGTTTAAAAGCTCAATGGACTGACGCTATTTTCAGTCCTTATTTAAGTTAAATAATAATTTTTAACCTATTTTAGAAACTAATAGAATTTGAAAGGAATATTATAATACAGGGTGTCCTAAAATGTATAGTCAATAATTAGGGATCGAGTAGATTGGGTCAAAATAGATTCAGAAGGTCATGTGACATTGTGTCGTATGTTTCCGCAACCCCCAGCAACAGCCTCGCAGAGAGTAGACCCTGAAGATGTTTGTTTCTTAATATTTTCGAACTCATGAAATTTAGGTATTTCTGTAAGGTTTACGGGCAGAATTGAACAATTGTTGTCGTTAAAATGTTGACAATTTATAAGCGTCGTCAGAAACAGGAGAGGGCGGGGTTAAAATATACGAAACTCGCGGACACCTCTATTAAGCGGACACCCCCTTGATCCGAACAACTTTACTGGGACAAAAGTATTGCCTATTTCTTTGCATTTAAAACCAACTCCTATGACCGGACACTCTAATAACCGAACGCGGACAATTTTCTTGGTAAAAAATAGTAAAATAGTATATTATTAACCAAGGTTTAGACAGCCATCATTATTACCCGAGCGGCAAGTTTAAATCACGAGGAGCGAAGCGACGAGGGATTTAAGACGCGAGGGCTATAAGCTGTCTAAACCGTGGTTAATATAATATTTTTTTCACTACTACAACCTTTTATAAGACATTTAGACTTTATATTATTAATAATTATAAAAAATTATAGGTAGGTATAAGTATATTTTTTAATCAAGTTACCTGCGCTTTGGAATTGGCAAAATATTTTGTTGTTGTGTCAGGTGGCTTTGTTAATGTCAATTTTTGTTCATTTATGTCATTAGATTTCACGAGTTTTCCGTTTTTTTAAAAAATGAGCGAAGAAAATGTTGGTGATATTATTATGTGTAGGTACACCTCCAGAATTAAGGATGGAAGCAGAAAAAATGTTGATTGTATCGATATTTTACAATATCAAGTAATCTCATATGTATTGATAATTATCTGGTTGCCTAACCACATTCATGTTTATGAATTCATGTTGTAGAATCAAAAAATCAAGTTACCTGCCTTCAAATAGATTCTTGAAGATCGGTCAATAATTGATTTCAATGCCTTATTATTGACCATGGTCAATAATAACTTATAAGGTAGAGAAAAACGATTTCTAACGTTAATAATCGGTCAATAATGGCGATGTTATAGGTTAGTAGTGGAAAAAATATATTAAGACCTCCCTTAACTGGACGCGAACCTCTAACAACCGAACTGTACGTAGTAAAATAATGTGTGTATATTCGCGACACTGCACTCTGTAACCGGGTATTGATTTGTTGAGGATTTCTGTCGTATTGCATATTTAGTTCTGCACGACTAGCGACTGTTGCTTGTTTAATTTTTATTGGGCAAATAGGAAAATATAGTGAGTGCTAAAGATTTTTAAAATGGCGCCTAGTAAAAAACTTCTTAGTTTGCGTGAAAAAATGGAAGTTGTTAACACTTCAGAAAAGGAACATTTCTCAGTGCGGAAGCTCGCCGAAAAATTTAAGATCGGAAAAACTGAGGCCGCGAAAATTATTAAAAATAAAAACAACATTCGTCTACAATGGGAGTCAGAAAGAAATACTGATCAAAAAAAGGGGGTTTTAAGAGCTGATGGACAAATTGACAAAATATGTTTTAATTGGTTTTCTAGTTCTCGTAGCCAAAACATTCCAATATCAGGAAGTTTAGTGAAGGCTAAAGCTCAGGAAACAGCAGAAAAATAAATGTTGTCAACTTTCGGGCATCTAATGGCTGGCTGGAAGAATGGCGTAAGAGCCACGCGATAAGTTTTAAGTGTATCTCCGGAGAATCAGCAGATGTCAGTCAAGATGACGTTAATTAGTTTAGAATTAAGTTGCCATCGCTACTCCTTGGGTATTGGCCAGAAGATGTGTACAACGCCCATGAAACTTGGCTTTTCTTTCGAGCTTTACCGGACAAAACCCTTGCCTAGTCTGAAAAATGTAGCGGTGGAAAACTTTCCAAGGAAGTAAACCTACAAAACATTAAAGTTATCTTTTTACCTCCCAATACTACATCATTGTGTCAACCTCTAGACCAGGGTATCATACAGAATATTAAATTTTATTATCGAGGGTTAATATTAAAGCACACTTTATCAAAAATGGATCAAGTTAGATCCGCTTCAGAGTTAGCGAAGTCCATAAATGTTTTAGAGACACTTTATTACATTAAAACAGCCTGGAATAAAGTTTCGTCGGCAACAACACAAAATTGTTTTAAAAAAGCTGATTTTCACAAAAAAAATGGCGATTCTACATCATTCGAATGGGATCCAGAAGATTATCTTCCTTTATCTACGATAGTTTAAATGGAAAGGTGTGCCAAAGAGATGAACATAACACAAGAAAATTTTGAAAGTTATGTTGGAACCGACAATATTGCAGCAACAGAAGAAATGAGTTTCAACATTGCCGATGCGATTAAAAACATGATTGACCACGATCCTGCAACGGAAGAAGACGAAGACAGCGATCTCGAGCTTGACACTGTTAAAAGCAACAACACAATTACTACATATAGTGAGGGTATGGAAGTAATTAACGGCTTAAAAACTTTTGTAAATGACGACTACATTGCATTTTAACACCTCAAAAATTTAGAAGATCATTTTCAGTCTAATTTTTAAAGCAAAAAATACGAGATATGCGTCAACAAAGTATTTTAGAATTTGTAAATAAGTAAATTTGATACATAAGTATGTACATATGTACATATTTACTGGTAATTCCAATAAATGTGTTAAAATTTTGTAGTTTTTTTACAAACTCTTTTAGGCGGACACCTCCAATAGGCGGAGAAAATCAGCGGAACCGTGAGTGTCCGCTTATCAGAGGTTTTACTGTATATACTTTTCAATGTCAAATTAGAAAACTTCAAAAAGGTAGTCTTTATTAGACATGATTTAGAACGTCGTTCTCGAGATAAATCGGTCAAAAAAGTACCTTGCATGACAAGATTATTATATTTAGCTAGTGTAAAAATAGGCGAATGTCAAAAAGTGATCAAATAAGTAACACCAAGCAACATATTGTAGGAGGAACTAAGTAATGAAATTTTTAATAAATGAAACCATGAAAAATATTAAAATTTGGGTAAATAATATTAATTATGTTTTATTTTTCGCACGCAAGGTAATAAATCGATTAATCTCGAAAACGATTCATTAAATAGTGTCCAACTAGGAACTTGTTTTTTGCAAAAAACGTTAAAGTTTTCTAATTTTAGATCAAACAAGATATAAAAATTATTATAAGAAAAGTTAAGTAAATTTTGAGTCCGTCCTCCCCTATTTCTGGCGCCATTTTTAGATTGTTGACATTTTAACCACAATAGTTTGATTTGGCGTGTAAAACTTACTAGAATACCTCAATTTCAAGCTTGCATCTTTAATAGTTTTGAAAATATTAAAAAAAAACGTCTTCAGAGTCTCCCGTTCAGGAGCCTGTAGATCGATTATGGGGGGATATAGGACAAAATGTTACATGACCTTCAGACCCTATTTTGAGTCGATCTACCCAATCCCCATTATAGGGATGACATTATTTCATTCTATTTATACAGGGTTAAAGACCTATTTGAATAAAGTTGATTTAAGTTCGAAGACATAAGAAAACACAGGGCGTTTCGGGGATCGTAATCACTGGATGATTGTAAGAAAAAATCTCATATCAATCCGCAACCGCTTTATTTTTGAGATACAGGGTGTTAAACGTAAGAATAACAAAAAATATGTACGCCACTGCCTTTTCCTCTACATAGCACATGTATGTAGAGAGTTCGATGTCCAATGCAAAGTACCTTTTTGATATTATTTTAGTTTGGCTTCGTTTAGGAGATAAATGGAATTTCATTAAACTGTTAACACTCAACTGTAGCTACCAAAGGAATGCGAACAAAAAACCTCATCGGTTTACGCTGTTGCCACATACTGTTACTTAATTATAATTTAACATTTGTTAGCAAGAAAACCGTGAAACTAAGAGTTTTTTTATTACAATTTCAACAATATTCAAAATATTTTCTTATTCTATTAATGTTGATATTGAAACGTCATGGGAATATGGCAACATAGTTAGTATATTATATAGTATAGTTGTTAATTTTGATTGGTTGACCAGCGCCGCGTACCACAGTCGATCGATATTTGTGGGTGACAGCGTGTGTTAGGGAAGTAGTAATAAAACGGGCGGAAGTTATTCAATTTTGATAAATACGTCGGCGCCATGTCACAAAACTTTAGTTTATCCATTTGTGGCATTAATATGACCAACACTAATGAATAAGGCTGTTTTTTTATGCCGAAATAATTAATAATAATTATAATAAATAATAATTTACTATTTTTATCGCATTTAAAGCATATCCGTCTCACACAGCACACTCCCTTTCAGAAATATCTCTGATATATTTCAAATGTCTTAAAAACATAACCTTTCACATCAATATTTCTGAAATATTTCCCAAAACGACAGTTGACACACCCTGCCCTTGACACTTGACGGACCAGATGCAGAAAAACCAGCCTGTTCCCCTAATGGGCTCCCATTATTTTATGTTTTGTTTGTGTAATGTTTATTTAACAATAATTATTATTAGGAATTGTCATTTGTGGGTGAATTGTGCTGCTAAATTCACTCCTACAATAAAATATCCATTTGACATTTGCATTTTTATCACTTTCACATCGATAAAAAAGGTGCATCCTTTTTATCGTGATAAAACCCTATCCAGCTAAAAATTAAATGGTAAAAACCTCTCTAGCTCAAAATCGAGTAGCTTTTCTTTTTCATTGCTCGGCAACCTGACATATTGTTACAAATTAATTTGATGCTGCCAAACATTTTTTTAGTGAAGTATTATTTTTTTTTGTATCTATTCATGCCAAAATTCGTGAATTTCTCTAGCTAAAAATCACTCGATCTTTTTTTTAAGATCGGATAATTATTTAAACTCAACCTAGATCACTTTTTAGCAATTTAAACTCGAACAAACGGTAATAGAAAAAAATATTTTTATGATTTCGTTTGTTCTCGTTAAATTTCTAAGCAATCTAGTTTTCGTAAAAAACAAAAGTTTATCCGATAAAAAAAAAGCTCTTGTGGTTTTACGTATGATAATAAAACTGAGGTAAGTAAGTCTCTATATTAATAATTTTAGGTTAGGTTCACTTTATGATTTTTCCCGCTATAGTTTATTTATTAAACTTGAGTTGTTACTGTTGTTAATTAGAATTTAGAACAGTAAAGGGGCAGAAGAAAAATGAAAAATTTTTAAATTACAAAAGAATTAATAGAAAACTAAAAGATGCAGTAATGCATTATCTCCCTCCGGGACAGAACTAGAGGTACCGGGAATTGTTGCACTGTGGTTGTCGCAGTGGAAACTTCGTTTGTCCCCTGAATTGTAAGAACTTCTTTATAATGGCATATGTAGTTTAAATAGTGTTTATGTATCAAACATTGACGCAGCGTCCTTGATATCTTAGAGATTAGTATTTTTTTTCCAGGGACTTATAATATAAAGGTCGATTTGTAAAACTTTTGCCCACCGTTCCTGCTCGTTGTCACCGTTCCCGCTCGCCGCCACCGTTCTTATGGTATTTATAAAACACGAATTGCACCGTTGTAAATTTACGAGAGCAGTAACGTATTTTAAGGTTAGAATATTAATTTTCTTTGAAAAAGTGGATAATGTGACCAGTATTTAACATTATTAAACTATAAGATAAGTTAAGCCCTGTGTATTGTCTATAAATGCTGAAATCGTAGAAATATGGTAAATATGTCTATGCTTTTTTATCAAATGTGTCAAATTTATTTCTTCCCATTGGCTAAAGCACGAACGACGAACGACGAACAACACAAAGTCAGCGAGATAAAAATTGGTCATGTTGGAACTATGGTGCGGTGGCGGCTTTTATAAAGGCATACATTTCCATTATTCTCCTGTAGGTTAAGTTGCGACGGGAATGGTGGCGACAAGCGGAAGCGGGGACATAAAATTTTATAAATTCGTTTTTAAGTATAGTTCATATACAGGGTCGTTGGTATGTATCGAAACGGTCGATTATTTCTCAAAGTAAAAGAGCTAACAAAAAATATTTTAGACAAAAGTTTTATGGTTTTATAAAGGCTTTTAGAATTAAAAAAAGATAAGTATACAGGATGAGTCAGAAAGCCGTAGAGAAATAAAGTTACCTTTTTTCTTTTGATGGAACACCCTATATCTTTATTTTTCGATTTTACATAAAATTAGGTACAATTATTTTTAATTAAGTGCATTATTAGCCTAAACCTAATAGTTTCCGAGATATCGACTTTTGAAAAATGAAATTTTTGAACTTTGACAGCTTCTAGCTTTCTAACGGTACCCCATAGAGCAAGACGGCATACATGTCCTATCTTACTTTTTTATTATCTTCTCAAAAATACCAACTTCCATTAAACCGGAAGTACTATATTTCCGGCTTTTGAGCTACATCCGGTTTAACCGGAAGTTGACACTTTTAGAAAGATAGTTAAAAACTAAGATAGGGACATGTACGCCGTTTTACTCTTAGACGTACCGTTAGAAAGCTAGGAGCTGTCAAAATTCAAAAATGTCATTTTTCAAAAGTCGATATCTCGGAAACTATTTGGTTTAGACTTATAATGCACTATGCACTTGATAAAAAGTAATTGTAATTTTACGTAAAATCCAAAAAAATTCTAAGATAGAGGGTGTTCCATTAAAAAAGTAGTAACTTTATTTCTCTACGGCTTTCTGACTTATCCTGTATACTTAATTTTTTAAAATTCTAATATACTATAAAAAAACCTGAAACTTTTATCTGGAATATTTTTTGCTAGCTGTTGTGCTTTAAGAAATAATAGACCGTTTCCATACATACCAACGACCTTGTATATGGGAATCACGAATTGCGAATTGATTGGTCAATTTCAAATATTTTTTTTGGCGGTAAAAGTGTCGAAGGAAGTTTTAAGATTTTGCGAATTCGTAATCTGGGGGGCGGGAATCTTGAATGATTTTCAATATCTGACGAATATTCGTGCCATTTTTGTTACGATCATGCGCCCTTGTATCCGACCGCACAGCTGTTTTGAACAATTCCTATAACCTTATTTTTCATAGCTGGCTGATTGTCGTTAAGACAGGTGGCCATTGCAACTAAGACTAAGACTATAACCTTATTTTTAAGTTTAAGTCTATGTATTTTTTTAAGCTTTGGGGTATTTTTTATAGGTTTGTGATTATAATCATAATAAAAACATAGAAATCACAGAAGAAATAAATAAACAAAGGTAAAACAAACTAAAAATTTACGTTGAGGCTGAGGTTGTAACAAATTAGAAAATGTCGTATATTCGGGATTACCGGAAGTCACGAGCTCGTAATACGGTGAATCCTATTGGCTCGAGCTGGCATATCATTCTCCTGGATGAAAGCCATTTAAAAAAGAAGAAAACGACGACGGCTTGAGGTTATGTAGTTTCGTTCGGCCAATGTTTTGCCAACCGTTTAAAATGTTATTTAAAACTAATAACACTAAAGTATCCTTAAAACACTAACGAAATTCGCATCTATGTAAAATAGGACAAGAGAGGTAATTTTCGGATGCGAGATTTGTGATTCGCAATTCGTGATTCGCATCTATATGAACTAAGCTTTATACCCACATAATATTATTATGATTCATACTTAAAATTATTAAATAATATTTAAAATATTTCGGAAAAACTAATATGAAACATTTCTGTAACATGATTGTGCTATCCACGATTCCGCGGACTGGTGTGTCGGTGGTTAAATGTACTTATAGCGATATGCAAATAGTAAATGTCATTTATTTTTTAATCACACACCGTTCATCACACGAAAAAGAGTTTAAGAGCCATTTTTGTTCACTGATAAGCCCTAAATATGAAATTCCATTTATTTTGAAAAAACAATGGCTTATCATTTCTTTTGATAAAAATATCAAAATACATGTTATCGCGAACGCCACTGGTAGGAGGAGAACAAATCTTTTTTTTATAAAAAATTTGTTTATATCCAGTTAGTCCCCACGAAAATTTAAAAATTTAATGTTAAGGAAAATTCGATTTTTTTCAAATTTTCAACGGTTGCGGACCTTATCGGTACATAAGCCTTTTCCTTAAAACGCAATTATGAAACACCCTGTATATTACATTTAATGGGTTAATCCTTAAGCGACAAAGTAAATAAAAGTAGGAAAAGTATTTTTAACGTTTAGATATAAAAAATAGGCGATTTAGCAACATAACTGATAGAAGAAGTAGCTCTTGTGGTTAATGTTTTGAACACAACACGTATAAAAACAAATAAATAATTTTATATATACAGTACTTCTCTTAATCTATTGGAAGTCAATATTTACAATAAAATTAATTTATATCCGGTGCCGTAAAAATCCAGGGTTTTCAGACAGTTTACATCAAAAGTTAGGATAACTATTAGCAAAAATCTAAATTTAAATTAAGAGCAATACCTAATATTGTCTTTCTTATAATATACAATAAATCTTATAGCCAGTTATATTGGTAAAAGAAGTACGGCATGAGTGCAAAATTTGTAAACGATTGAAAACCAGTAGGTACAACACCGAGAGAACGTGCTCTCCAGGGTCATGCGGAAAACTGAACGAATATGTCAAACAATACAAGGTCTTGCAAAGTATCGGCCTTGTATATTTTAAACACTATTTTGATCAGTAGTACTCATAGCAATTAGGATGGTTAGGAAAATGAACCTAAGGTCGAATTGGTAAACTATTGGTATTGAACTGGTGCCATAATTTTGTGCAATGGGTTAGATTCAGTAGCATTTCAGTACCGCACTTCTTTTACCAATAATTGAATTCGTTATTACGTATTCGTATCCAGTGGCTACCAAATATACTATTTACATTTCAATAATTTACATAGGTAGGTACAATCAAGCACTGGTTCATTATTTTATACGATTTTATACTTTTACTTATTAATATACTTGTACGTTGAATATATTGTTAGGTATAAGAAGCAACCTATTAAATACAATGTAATAAACTTAATTTTCCCAACGCGTACAGGTGCAAAGTATAACCTGTCAATCAGGAAGTCGACTTATCAAGAAGTGTTTTATTAAGCGTACAAATTAGTAGGTATATTTAAATTAAACGAAACTACTTAATTTCAGTTAAAATTGTAATTAAGTACCAAATAGTTTTTAAGGTATAGAGGCTACAAGCATTTATATACAGGCTGTTTCCTAACTGGTACGAAATTTCAGATGTTGATACGTAAGGTCGTTTTAAGAAAAAAAGTTCCTATGAACATATGACCGGAGTGGCTTCGTTTCTGTTGAAGTTTAAAAAAAAAAACGGTCATAAATATCCTTAAACCGATTTGGTTAAAACTTGGTTCAGTTATTTGACGTAATAAGGCGTATATTTAGCCCTAACTAGATTGAAATTATTAGGCCCAGTGGCGTCTCAGTGGGCACCGCAGCCAATTATTATTGAGAAGAAAAAATACGCCCCTGCCTTTTTTTAGTTTTTTTTATTTGTTCACATTAAGCAACTACAAATACAACTTTTTGGTCTCTTGTGTTCTTTTTATATCTGGCTTCGTTTGAGAGAAAGAGAATAAAAATCACTTTAACTCATTCTTATAGCTATCCATGGACAACATAAAATAACAACCAAAAATAAAAAATAAACAATTTCAACCTTACAGTAAATGAGCAAAATGTCCACTTTCTGATAAAATGCACGACTGGTATCAATAGGTTTACTTTTATTATCATATTTTTGGCTTACCCATCTGCTATTTATAACAAATTATCAGCTGACAGTGACAGTATTGTCATATTATCAGTAAAATTCAGAGTTGTCAATTAGCAGTGATTCCATCATGAACAATTTTACTAACGCTGAAATGGCTGGCATGCACTTTATTTATGGATTAGCAAATGGAAATGCGGAAGAAGCACAGATAATTTATCAGGACAGATATCCTAACAAAGTAATTCCATGTGCTAAAACATTTAGACCGCTACATGCAAGATTATGTGAAACTGGGAGTTTTAATAAATACAGGTGGTGGAAGACCAGAAACTGTAACAACTTCTGAACTAGAAGAAGTTATACTTGATGCGATAGAATAAGATTCTTTAAATAGTACCAGGAAGATTGCACTACAGCTTGAAGTCAGCCCAAAAACCGTTTGAAAAGTTTTAAAAAGAAACCTCCTGCACCCATATCACATACAGCGGGTCCAAGCTTCACTGCCTCGGGATTTTCACCCAAGATTAATGTTTGGCAGGTGGTTGATTCATAAGATGGCACACAATAATAATTTCTTACCAAATATTTTAGTTACGGACGAGGCAAATTTTTCACGAAATGCTATTATGAACTTTTACAATGACCATTTTTGGGCCGACGAAAATCCCCACGTTATTAGAGAAACTCATTTTCAGCAACAATTTTCGCTCAACGTTTGGGTAGGAATTATTGGTGACTACCTAATTGGCCCATATTTTTTACCGCCAAGATTAACAGGTGAATCCTACACGGACGTTTTGCGACATCATTTACCCATTTTGTTAAAAGAAGTACCCCTACATGTAAGAGTCAACATGCGGTTTATGCACAACGGGAATCCAGCTCATTTTAGTGTTTTTGCTCGTCAGCATCTCGACATCATCTGCCCTAATCGCTGGATTGGACGTGCAGGACCTTAAAATTAGCCAGCTCGCAGTCCTGATATTAATTCTCTAGATTTCTATTTATGGGGTCATCTGAAGGCTCTTGTTTATAAAACTCCTGTACTAGATGTGAATGACTTGAGGAATCGGATAATTGACAATTGCAATGTCATAAGGAATACTCCAGGTATTTTTGAACGTAATGACAAATCGATTGCAGTCGGGTATTTTATCAGATGGTGGATATTTTGCTCATTTACTGTAAGGCCGAAATTATTTTTTATTTTTGGTTGTTATTTTATGTTGTCCATGGATAGCTTTTAGAATGAGTTAAAGTGATTTTTATTTTCTTTCTCGCAAACGAAGCCAGATATGAATAGAACACAAGAGACCAAAAAGTTGTATTTGTAGTTGCTTAATGTGAACAGATAAAAAAGGCAGTGGCGTACTTTTTCTTCTCAATAATAATTGGCTGTGGTGACCACTGAGACGCCACTGGACCTAATAATTTCAATCTAGTTAGGGCTAAATATGCGCCTTATTACTTCAACTGAACCAAATTTCAACCAAATCGGTTTAAGGATATATATGACCTTTTTTTTTTATAAACCTCAACGCCCTGTATCTCAGAAACGAAGCAACTCCGGACATATATTCATAGGAAATTTTTTTCTTATAACGACCTTACGTATGACCTCCTGAAGTTTCGTACCATAGTTAGGAAACACCCAAGAGAGTGTCTGAAGTGGTTTCTGAATGAATCAACTTCAAGACTTTTCACCATCAAATATTTGTTATAGGCTATAATTGGATCAGAGCATTTTTGTGTAGGTAAATTACTAATTTTAATATAACCGAACCGGCAATTTGGCTGGAAGATCGGAGCAGCAATTTCCTGCCTATATCTGGGCCGAACTGCCGGATCTGGTTCTCCTCTTGCTTTAGGCGATTTGCAATTTTTGTAAAAAGATCGTTTCAATGGTTACATAGTTATATGCAAATAAGTAAGTTGTTTTAAGCACAAATGTTTTCAGTTTTAATTTTTCTAATGTTAGCTTTCAGTTTTAAGGTTGTTAATAAAAATTAAAATATTACACAAATTTTGTGGCCTTTTTTTCAACAAAGTGATGTTTTCGAAACATATTTGACCGAACTTAACCCCTGAACCTGCCGGAACAGTAGGTCCCGTGTTAAGGCCGGATCGGCCGGACCAGTACCTACTACTGCCAGAATTCTTTCCCATCCCTAATTAATATAGTTACTTAAACACAGGTATGCATGAATAAACTTGTCTTAAATTCAATCACTGTTTCTTATAGAATATGGGATGAGGTTAGTTCAGTTTCTTAGAAATCCAATAAGTATTGCGTATTCATCTATTAGTTAGTAGGTTAGAACTTCTCATAATCACTGTTATTACTTAATTATATACCTTTCAAAATCCAGTTATGATCACTATCCATTCATCATTTAAATATGATAGAAGAAATAAATGAAGTTTTGTGTAAGAGAGTAATTCGCAGTCTTAAGAAAATTTGAAAATATAAGGAATATGAGTCTGAAAAATTCTCTTTCTGAAATGACATTTGAACTACTTTCTTCTCAAGAACATCCTGGGGACTTTAGAGACAGGGGGAAATATGTTTCCTGACTATTGCTGCATGTTGAAGAGGAAAGATGCGACAAGCGGACATCAACAAAAAACGTTAATAGAAGCTTCAAAGGAATACGGAAGTAGCGAAGGATTTGTAATTCATTTAATAATTTTATTATGTAGTTTAATTAGGTTTATTTTAACATTTAAACATCAATTTGTATAAATTAGTTAAATAGAAAAGTTTGCTGACTTTTGCTAAATGTTGAAGGAGTATGCTACTAGCGGACACCAATGAAAATCGTTGAAAGGAAGCCTCGAAGGAATACGACAGAAGTAGCAAAGAATTTGTAATATATGTAATAATTAGGTAATTAATTAGGATTATTTTAATATTTTTAACAGCAATTCGTATAAATTAGTTAAATAGAAAAGTTTACTGACTTTTGCTGGATGTTGAAGGAGTATGCGACTAGCGGACACCAATGAAAATCGTTAATAATAAGCTTCGAAGGAATACGAAAGAAGTAGCAAGGATTTGTCATATATTTAATAATGAGGTAGTTATTTAGGACTATTTTAATATTTTAAGATCAATTCGTATAAATTAGTTAGATAGAAAAGTTTACTGGCTATTGCTAGGTATTGAAGCGCGAATATGCTACAAGCGCACATCAACAAAAATCGTTAATAAGAAGCTTCATAGAAATACAAGAGAAGCAGCGAAGGACTTGTAATGCATTTAGTAAATATTTAGGTTAATTAGGCTCATTCTTACATTTTAAACATTAATTTGCATAAATTAGTTAAATAGAAAAGTTTGTTCACTATTGTTGAATGTTGAAGAATGAGTATGCGACTAGCGGACACCAACGAAAATTGTTAAAAATAACCTTTGAAGAAATACAAAAGAAGTAGCAAAGGATTTGTAATACATTTAATAATTAGGTAATTAATTAGGATTATTCTATTATTTTTCACATGAATTTTGTATAAATTAGTTAAATAAAAAAGTTTGCTGGCTATTGCTGGATCTTGAAGCGAGAATATGACACAACAAAAATCATTAAAAGGAAGCGTCAAAGGAATACGAAAGAAGTAGCAAAGGATTTGTTATACATTTACTAATTAGGTAGTTTAATTAGGTTTATTTTAATATTTTAAACATCAGTTTGACAAATTACTTACATAGAAAAGTTTGTTGACTATTGCTGGATGTTGAAGCGGGAATATGCGACAAGCGGACATCATCAAAAATCGTTAATAAGAAGCTTCAAAGGAATACAAAAGAAGTGGCAATGGATTTGTAGTGCATTTAATAATTATGTAGTTTAATTAGGATTATTTTAATATTTTAAACATAAATTTCTATAGATTAGTTAAATAGAAAAGTTTTTTGACTACTGCCGGATGTTGAAGAAGGAGTAGGTATACGACTAGCGGGCACCAACGAAAAACGTTAAAAAGAAACTAAGGAATATAAAATAAGTAGCAAAGGATTTGTAAAGCATTTAGTAATTAGGTAGTAAATTAGGTTTACATTAATATATTATACATCAGTTTGTATAAGTTACTTAGTTAAAGAGAAAATTATTGCTTTTTTAATTATTATATCTTTCGTCATTGGAAAAAATAGTTTTAGTTTATTCATCTCTATAACTTATCGATGTTTTTCATGTAAACAATTTTATAAAGGGAAATTTGGCAGATCAGTGTTAGTAAAGCAATTCAATCTTAAAAAGTGTCAATAAAGATCGTACGCGAGAAAGGTGTAATTTAGCAAGAACATGTTTCAAAAATCCAATGTTAATAGTTTGTAGCCTATATAGCTTTTTTACTGCAATGCATTGTACGTTGTATAAGTTTCATATTTGATAAGTTAATTCCCAAAAATTGTTGTCATCATAAATACCTTTTTTTGCTTTAAGCAAATTAGTAAGTTAAGTTCTCTAATAGTTTTATTTTTAATTCGATTGCTGCGTTAATAAATTTAATAATTCTCCATGGTCCATATTGTTTAAAGTTTCCATGTCGATACCCAGTGCATTTGCAACACTCTCCATATCTAATCCAAACGATTTTAGGAGTTCGATAAAATCCATTTCCTCACCCGTAAACGGGTTGTGCAGCTTAGGACATGAATGGTTGCACTGAAACAAAATAACCATATTTTACCCTACATAACTGAAGTTAGGAAATATTATATTGCATAACGGGTTAACGGGTAGAAAAGGTATATATACTTTTTGAACGACGCCAACGCAACGATGCAAATTGCGAGGTGGCAGCCGAGCTTAGCAACCATCAGGTTGTAGTGTCATGACAAAAAAGGGAGTAGGAAGTAAATGTTACCAGTAGGTAATAGCAGCGAGGGTTTTATTTCTGTAGTTAGATGGCAAAACCAAATATATCGTAGTATTCTTTTATTTTTCAGGAGAGCCACTTTAAAATTTTTAAACTTGATTAACTTGTCATACATCATATTATGAAATACCTACATACTGTTATAATTTTTTATTTGTTGTGTTGTTATTTTAATGTACTTTCAAGGTGCGCTAAACGAGAGTCTTTAATATTTGTTAAGGGGGCATTCCGATACGGGAGACCGCGACAAGCGACCGAGACCGAGCGACAAGCGACCAGTAGCATACAAATACAGACGACGCGACGCGCCACGTGGCGACTTTGGCTAGGTCCATTTTGTTTAATTTAGTAATTGTGTACGTTTCAGAAAACCATGTCTACCAATCTTAAAGTAAGAAAACATTCACTAAAACGTTTATTGGAAGACGAGGACAAAGATATAATTGTGTTGGCTTTACCGCAAGAAAAAAGACAAAAAATTGATTCAATATACACATCAAGATCAAATGAGGGGTGCTTCCAACTGCTTTATTATCTCTTTTAATACTATCCTTATAAGCCTGGAGAGTGCTGTCATATAATGGTGGGTGATTAGACACTAAATCGATGAACAATTCATCTTCCTGAGTAGAAAACGTCGCCATTCAACCCTCTCTAGGTATAAAATAATTAAAATAAACTATGCAGGTCGCAGCGTATCACTGCTTCCAGAGCAGTGTGGTCGCGCGACCGTTAGTCACACGATGGCCACGCCTACCGTCTCGCATCGCTGTCGCTTGCATCGGAAAGCACCACATACAAATCCGTTAAAGCGGTACGTCGCGGTCGCACGTCGCGGTCTCTCAGTCTCGGTCGCTGGTCACGGTCTCTTGTATCGGAATGCCCCCTTTATTATCGAAAAAAAAAATCAAGTATATGTTACATATTATTATAGTTTTAAAGAATTAATTCCTCAGGATCCAGTGCCTACCGGGTGATTCATGACTTAGTTGAACATAGGAAATCCCATGTAAATTTTGAAGTGGCTAAATATTGGCGCCCCTGTACATTTTAGAAAAAATTTGAATTATAATTTTTTGAAGATTCCGATATACTAAATCCATGTACCAAGTACCAAGTTTAAATAAATTTTAAAAACCAATCCTTACTTATTTAATTTAATGTGATGGCATGGACGAAATTCTCATAGTTTAGGTAATACAGCAAACACTAACAAACTTTATTTGGCATTGACAAAACGAAAAGTAGCGTGAGTGACAACATTTTCATTAAAAATATGAGCTATTACATTAAGGAAAAGTAACTATGATTAAGTGGTATTATACCGAAAACAGTTTAGGAGCAGTGTCTGAAATGTTTTAAGTTCAATTCCCTAATAAGCCTATCCCTTCAATTACATTAATTAAACTAATCATTAGTAAATTTGAGTACAAAAGCACTGTAATAACTAATTGTAAATGCTCAACTGAGAATGTCAATAGAGCTGAAGGAAGGGATAATAGAGATCTTGATATTTTACTGCACGAGGAGGACAATAAAATGATTAGTACGAGGCTTCTTGGGCAAGCCGTAGGAAAACATCAAACCACAGTATTGCAGTGTTGCGCACTTTAAAAAAATATAAATTTTTTCCTTACAAGTATGAAAAACATCAAGAGCTGGTAAATATATATTCTGTTGAAGGTAATGGAAAGAGCAAATAATAATAGGGATTTTTTGAGAAATATTTGTTTTATGTATGAATGTACATTCTCCCTTAACGATGAACCAAATGTTCAAAATTGCCGGTAATGGAGCCAAGAAAATGAACATCGTCTTGTTCATACTCGGACGCAATATCCGCAAAAAATAAATGTTTGGGCGGAAGTTGTAGGACATCACATTATTGGACCATTTTTTATGGAAGCAACCTTTCAGCAGGAACCTATTTGAACTTACTACAAAATCGAATCGAGCCCGTACTAGAAGTTGTACGCGAAAATCAGGAGATCTGGTATCAAATGGATGGTTGTGCTGCCATAATTCTCTCATGGTTAGGGAATACTTGCAAAATATTTTAACGGAAATATTATTGGCCCCTGGCATCTAATGCTTTGGCCAGCCAGTCTCCTGACATATCGCTAAACGGCGGGGATCACTTAATAGTATATTATTAACCAAGGTTTAGACAGCCATCATTATTGCCCGAGCGGCAAGTTTAAATCACGAGGAACGGAGCGACGAGGGATTTAAGACGCGAGGGCTATAAGCTGTCTAAACCGTGGTTAATATAATATTTTTTCCACTACTACAAACTTTTATAAGACATTTATCCTTATAGTATTAATAATTATAAAAAATTATTGGAATTGGCGAAATATTTTGTTGTTTTGTAAGGTGGCTTTGTTAATGTCAATTTTTGTTTATTTATGTCATCAGATTTCACGAGTTTGTTGTTATAGTATTCTTTTCTAATGTTTTCATTTTATTTTCCTTGGATCCTGAGATTAGGTTAGGGTCTGTTAGGAATGGTAAGTTATTCGTCGATATATCAAAGTGTCGATATTTTTCTAAAATATTTATTAAAGTGACAAAGACCGTTTTTAATTAATTTATTCTGAAATTACTGATTTTAAGCTTTATTACGACCCGAATCTGTCCTTCTAATTAATATGGCGAATTATTGTCTCTTATACCCTATATTTGTTATTGATTGTATCGATATTTTACAATATCAAGCATCTCTAATAATCTAATATATATTGATAATTATCTGGTTGCCTAACTACAAGAAATCACCTTTCAGGTTATTCATGTTTATGAATTCATGTTGTAGAATCAAAAAATCGAGTTACCTCTGCGTTCAAATAGATTCTTGAAGATCGGTCAATAATGGATTTCAATGCCTTATTATTGACCATGTTCATATCTATGTTAACATATTTAATAGTTGGCAATATAATTTGTTCAAATAAAATATCTGCATTTGCCATCTAACGAAATAAATATCATGTAGAATATTAAGTTAGCAAAACAAAATATTACAACATATAAGGTTTTGCCAACATTGAATTTAACGATTTTGGATATAGTGCTTATTGTTACCAAGCGAACATGGAATAACATATCTCTTTTTACCATCTGTCAAAATTAGAAATATTAGCAGATTCGTAAGTGGTTACATATGCCATTACATATTTTATATTGCCAATTTTTAAAAAGTATAATTTTGACATAGGTACCTATCTCGATCATTATGGCTGACTGAAATATTACGTTATAAGAAATCGTTAGCCAGAAAACTGAGCCAGTAGGTACAAAAATCTTAAAATGGCTAAATTTTGACATATCTAGTTTTGCCATTGAACTACAGATTTGTTACTATCAAAACATAAGCTTTTGAAAATACTTTGAGTTGAGCTTTTCCGGCTCTTCACCGATTGAGCAAGCTTAAGTCAGTTTGTTTGAACAATTGAGAAGCAGTGATTAGTGACATGTAAATACGGAGAACATGGTAAGTAGGATGATCGTTTATTTTTTCGATTATTTTGATTTTAGTTCCATGCAGTTTTAATGGTTCTTTCTCATTTATGACAACTCCTTACCTTACTAAGTCTTATCTCCAATACCTAAGAATGAAATGTTCAAGATGCTCAGGAAATGGAAAAGAAAAAGCAGGCTTTCTACAGGGTCAAAATTGGAAAATGATTTTTCCTTAATATTTTCGAAACCAATAAAGATACAAACTGAAAATATAGATATTATAGTAAGCTTTACACCCAGCGTCAGAAATAGGGAAGGACGGAGTTAAAATATACCTAATCATACGGCTATGTAACCTCATATGTCAGACTTGTAAGTAGCCAAAGGAAAGGCGTGAATTATTCTACATACCATTACATAAAAAAGGGGTTCCTACAGACTGTAGTAACTACAGAACAATTGCCCTGATGTCGCATGCAAGTAAAATGCTTGGCCAAATCATAAGCCTATTATAGCCTGCAGGAATACTATGACGACAATTTTTGATAAAACTTAAATTTAAGTCTGATTATTATTCGATGTATCCCAGGCCCAGTGTAAATTCTTGTGAATGTATATTGTGTACTTTGTGAATTTTAAATTGTGCCCTTGTTTGGTTTTCTTATCTCTATGAAAGCCCAACATAAATGATGGTCTAGTCCTGCTGTCATATTTTCTTATGTGTTTTATTTTAGCTCAGGTTAGTTTTTTTAGTTGGTTGGTTGTCTTTTTTTTGTTTATATTTTTATTTGATTACGCACAGCCATTTTATATAGTTAACTACTGGCTAGGCTATAAACAAGATTATGATTGTGGTATATAAATTATAAGTGTTTATTGTTTAAGCATGCTTTGTCAACGAAATTGTAAGGATTTTAGTGACAATAAAGCTATATTTGAGATTGAGATTGAGATAAACAGTCGATTGAAAGCTTTACTGCTCCCACAGATCCCGGATGAGTAGACGGGGTTGTGTCAGGAAAAGGAACTAAAGAGCAATGCCTGACAAATCATCTAAAATGCCTATAAATTCAATGCCAAAACTTATCTGTGTTTCGTTTACAAAAGCTAGGGAACTCTGGCTGATTTTAGGAAACATGCGAGTTCCAGAGCACTTGATTCTTCTGCTTAGAAACCTCTATGAAAATAGCCTTGGAAAAGTAAAGGTCAAATAACACTCTGTCAGACGCATATTTGGCCCGATATCTGGAGTAAGGCAAGGTTGCACTGTCTCACCAATACTGTTCAACAATGAGGAAAGTATTGCAGGAGTGGAAAGGAGGATTAACGACTTGTTAAAGGAAAATAACAAAGCTGAGGTACGATGACTACACATTAGTTGTAGCCTGTTCAAGAGGATGAGCTTACTCACATAATGTAAAAATTGGATAGGATTAGTAGAGGGCATGGTGTTACGATAAACAAAAAGAGAACCCAGGTCATGATCGTTGACCGCCATCCCACAAATGTTAGTGAGATTGGTGGCTTTGATGTCGTCGAGAAGTTTAATTATCTTGGATCCTTCATAATAACAAATAAAGAAGGTTGTGACGAAGAGATTAAACGCAGACTGGCAATAGCGTGTAACTCATAACCCATAAAACTAGTTCGAATATAGAGAGACACAGCTATATCCCAGCATAGCAAACTGAAATTTTAAAATACATTAATTTCCCGTATTTCCACTTATGCATTCGAGACCTGGACACTAAAAACTGTCAACCGTAGAAAAATAGATGTTTTTGAAATGTGGGTCTACAGAAGAATTTTACGAATATCGCACATAGAACATCGTACTAACATCGTCATACTTAAACAGTCAAAGACACAAGACTGTCGACAAAGGTAAACCAATCATATTTAAGATACGTCGGACACATATTAAAAAGAACGGACGGGTTGGAGAAATGGAATACAAGAAGCTTCTTTAGTAGCTTAAGATGAAAAATCGTAATCCGAGCGATTCAGACATGATGTCACCATATTATCTCGAGAGTTAGCGACACAAGAAGAAGAAGAAGAATCATACCTTATAATATCTGTCATTGTGATTTCCGGTGTTCTAAATATCAGGTTCGTTTTATTTAAAATTGTAACAAAATGTTTGGGTTAGTTAACCTGAACTTACTTGTGGCCAAGAACACCTTTCCAACCTTCTGTGTATGCAGTTTCTATTGTATGACCTTCTCTGCTTTTGTAGTGGCGTTCTCCACGTTCGCTTATCTGCCAAACTTATATTATTTGATGGTATCGTATTGATAGTTCTATTTCTGATGTTCGTATTTTTCTTTTGACGGTTTTGTTCTAAAAATAATCATAAGCAAAATTAATATTTCAACTTCTAAATATTATATCATCATATCAATTTTATGTTCACAAAGAATGTGGGTCATAAATAAGGATCACGAATAATTTTAAAAATAAGAGTTATTACTAATCTAAATATTAATAGAATAGGTAATTGAGAGATATGGAATATTTATAGCCCGTTACCTTTTTTCCTTTTCCTGTTCTTCTGCTTCCTTTTCTTTTTTCTTTTAATGTTCACGTCTGAATCTACCGTACTATTTTGCTTAAAATTGTTTTCCAATTTGTTTTCTAAATTTTTCAGTGCCTTTTGTTTTTTTGATTGTCTTTTCTTTTTATTGTTATTCTTTCGACGCTTTATTCTAGAAAGAAGAAAAAAATACCTGATAGTACGAACAGTTTACTTGAAATAGGAAAAAATGTATAAACTAAATAATTTATTTTTGGTATTTTTAAATGACGAATCCAGAAGCCAAGTATTCTATGTGAATAATAGCCTAAACTATTAAAAACCACGTAATTAAGAGAGCGGCTAGTAAACTTTATTGCATTAAGTGTAAAATCTTCTATTTATTGCACAGCACTTTCGGCCTTAGGCCATCATCAGTGCTTCTTTGTCAGGAAACAGGAACAAATCATTGATGAAACTCTAGTGGTACATGAACACCGCAATTTTACATAAAAATTAAATTTGTATAAAATTGTATTAAACGAAAATTAGGGACGAACCATTTTGAGAAACTTTATCTATTAATTAACATTCTTTTTTAGTTTTGTGTTTTACTTTTAAACGTGCTTGCAATTATATTAATAAATTTTCTTGCATAGAAATGCAAATGCACTACCGCTTTGCTGCTATATACAGGGTGTCTGTAAAAGGTCTTTACAAAAACCTACCACATATTCTTCAGACCAAAATCAGCCGATTTAAGTAAACTTACCTTAGTACAAAAATTAATTCAAAAATTGCTCATCCGATGTTGCCGAAATTTGGTACGTTGGCATAGCTTTATGGGGCAAAAAAACCCATGCCACAATTCTGATTAATATCAGTCCATGGGCGTAGAACATGGGGTTTTTACTAATTGCTTCTTTCATATTTCTATGCCAATGCAACAAGAGGGGTTTGAGCACAAAATTCAGATGAACCAACTCATTTGCTACAAAAAAGGTACTCGGTTTTCGAGAAATTTGCATTTTATTACTTAATACGTAGTAGTTTTTAACACGTAGTACTTGGGTTTTATAGAATTTTTCTGTTTTTGATTTCTACGCCCATGGAAGATAAGAGGTTTAAGTTTAAAATTTAGATTAAACCAACTTATTTACTACAAAAAACCTCTTGAATAGTTTTCTTATCATCTGCTTTTTGTTCACACGGTATTTTTCAGGCATGTACACGACCTTACACCTCACAAACGATTGTTATTGTTGGTTATTATTAGTTTCATCTGACAACATAAGATTATTGTCAAATTTGTAACATTTAATATTGTTGCTAACGTTCAATCATTTTATCTGCTTGCCTTAATTATTAGAAAACTTTAATTGTCGTAAATTATCATGGCGGTGCATTACATTAATGCAGAATATACCGATATGATATTGGTATTTGGGTATTGCCAAGGCAATGGTCGAGAATGTGTCCGAGTATACTCCGAAGGGTTTCCAAATCGTCGTATACCACGCCACCCGACGTTCGCTGCTGTTGAAAGACGCCTGCGGGAAAGCGGCCAATTTACTCCTAAAGCCATCGATAATGGAAGACAGCGTCTTGTAAGGGTCCCTGAAGTCGAGGAAGACATTTTAGAACGTGTTGCAGAAGATCCAGAAATATATACCAGGAGGCTAGGTAGGGAAATAGGAGTGTCCAAAGATATTGTTCATGAAGTACTTCAAGAACAGTTGCTATATCCATACCATAAGAAGCCAGTTCAAAATATTTTACCTAATGATCCTGAAATGCCCCTGGTTTTTAGTCGGCTTGTTTATAGGCAGAGAGAAGAGAATCCCAACTTTGCTAACAATATTTTATTTACCGATGAAGCATGTTTCACAAGAAGAGGGATTACAAATTTTTATAATGAACATGTTAATACGAATGAAAATCCACATGCTATCAAGGTAAAACATTTTCAAAATGAGTTTAGAAGTAATGTGTGAGCTGGAATAATTGGTAATCACATTGTTGGTCCTGTCATTATTCCACAAAGATTAACCGGGGAAATTTATTTGCAACATCTACAAAATACGCTGCCAGAAGATTTACCTTTATAACTTCGAAGAGATATGTGGTTTATGCACGATGAAGCTCCACCACATTTTGCATTAAATAATAGCAGAAACTTTTTAAATCAGCAGTACCCAAATAAATGGATTGGTGTAGGTAATGCCCCTGTAAATTGGCCACCACGATCTCCGGACTTAAATCCATTGGATTATTTCTTATGGGGGCATCTTAAGACAGTGGTTTACAGGAAAACTCCAGATAACGCAGAACAACTATGGCAACATATTCAAGATGCAATAAATATTCCTAAGGGCGATGAACAAGTTCTGCAAATAATGTGTTTTAATGTTCTTCGACGTATAAATCTTTGTATTCATGAAATTTCTATTTATTTCTGTTTATGATATAGTTACTTTTTTTTTTGTAAAAACTAATACGTATTAAGTAATAAAATACAAATTTCTCGAAGACCGTCAGAGGAATCGAGTCTTATTAAGAGTACCTTTTTTGTAGCAAATGACTTGGTTCATCTGAATTTTGTTCCATTGGCATAGAAATCTGAAAGAAGTAATTAGTAAAAAACCCAGGTTCTACGCCCATGGACTGATATTAATCAGAATTGTGGCATGGGTTTTTTTGCCCCATAAAGCTATGTCAACGTACCAAATTTCGGCAAAATAGTATGAGCAGTTTTTTAATTAGTCCAGAAAAACTATTTAAAAATTGTCACTTCAGCGCCGTCTAGCGCCCAAACTAAGGAACTTTGGTCTAAGGTAAGTTTACTTAAATCGACTAATTTTGGTCAGAAGAATATGTGGTAGGTTTTTGTAAAGACCTTTTACAGACACCCTGTGTATCAATAAGGAATATAAAGAAAATAAGTACTACAAATGAGCAAAGAATATAAAGTAAACAAAAAAGAACTCCAATGTATTGCACTCAAATATTTTTGTTTAATTCAGTTTAAGTGACTTTATGCAAAATCATGATTTCTATTAAAACGTGAGTATACACTTTAAAATTAGTTTTATATAAGTACAACTGCGAATATTTTACCTTCTTCTATTGGTTTTCTGGTCCCAACAATGCAGCGCATCAGCAATTGAAATATCATCAATCTTGACCTCCTGCCAGTCTCTTTTTGTTAATACAGAATGAGAAATACATGATGGTGCAAAAACGGCCGAAACGTTTTGGAAGCTATGACGTAACGCATCGCCCATTTTATGGATATAGTCCCACTGTTGCTTCGTAACTGGTGCCCCAACATTATCAGCGTCCATTTGAGCTTCATCAAAGAGCCACTGGAAGACGAATAGCTCACCTAAAAGAGCACAAAACAAAGTAAGTTGTATCCTAACTTCTATTTCAATTCAGAGAACATTGGAATTGTCGAAAAAATCCTTTACTCCTTCAAAAACGTATGGTTCAGTTGTTGGACAAAATTTTAATTCAAACATTTTAGTCTAAAAAGTTTTTGCCTAATAAATTTATTCCAGTTCTTATAAAATGGCGGCACCTTTAGAGGGGGGATATGCATTTTTGTTTTGTCTTATGTCCCTCGACACTTTGGTTAGTTCAGGATATAAAATTCAAATAAAAATCGCATCCCAATATTTTTATAAGGTAAACTGGCAATTTCACTGAACTAATTAATTTGCCCCTAAGGTTATAGACGTACTTTTTAATGTTGGATAAATTCTGTATCCAAAGTAACATCTCCATGGTTCGTGTAGGTACTGCTCCCTACACCTCCTAGGTACTCTGCCTTGCCAAAATTCCATTCCTTTCCTTATAGCATCCACTGCAGGTTTTATTACTGGTATAAACGGAGTTCTATCCAGAAACCATCCAGAATCGGTGACTCCTTTTACGCGAATTTGTTTTAGAAGCATTTGCTCGTGAAGAAGTTCTTCCACAAAGTCTAGGTTGATCATTACACCTGTACCACCAGCACTACTTCCTGAAATTGAAAGTGTTATTTTTAATTTCTTTTTCTTCGTTATGTTTTGATAGGGTAACTTGTAGAATGGGGAAAGTAATTTGTAAGGATTTTCAAAAAGAATAGTTGCCCAAAAGCATGACAGGCATAGGAAGTTCTTGTCGCCATTTGTAATTGACCACCAACGTAAAATTACCAACAACGATATTCTGAATCTTTGTCACTCACGTAGTGTACCAGATATGAAAATATGAAAATTTCATCTTGTCAATGTTGGCGATAGACCTAACTTAAGGGTAGCTGTGTGTTGTGATGTAAAAGGAGAACTTGTTAAGTGGTGAGCATAAGATAAAAAGTCACTCTACATTAGGCTAAAAGATTATTGGATATTTTCTTACCAGCTAATAGTAAGTCTGTACTGTTCTCCAAACCTAGCGGTATCAGATCTCTAACAACTTGTAGTACAACTGATGATCCCATAAAGCTGAACATTCCTTGCTTATCGGACTTCTTTGAACCGCTCCAAGAATCGCTCGTACAGTATGGAACGAAGACGTGATTTGCACTCCACCAGTATGGGTTTTCTTCTATGTTTGGAGAAAGTATACCTCCAACTGCAAGGGCATAATCATAATAGTTTACAAAGAATGCAGTTTCTTTACAAAGTCAACACCTCTACCTAATATTTACTATCTATTGTTAGCATACTAAAATACAAAACTTAAAGAAGTTCGTTCCGTTTCATTTCCGCCAGACTGTCAGACCCAATCCTTGGATACTGTACGCCGTATAACGGCTCGTCAGCAAGACTATAGGATCTGACGAGAAGGAAAGGGACTTTATAGTGTTATTTCAACACGAAATTACACGAAAGTAGCAAGTGGCGGTATCTAGCATGCTTTATGCTCCTATATATTACAATAAGAAAACTGGATAAAGCTTTTATACTAACAACATTCACCATTTTATCAATAACTTAACATAGTCTTATGAGTTTGTTTAAGGTGAATTGAAATCAGTTTTGCAAAACCTCAATGCAAAACGTTGTGTTATTTTACTGCAGTGCAAAAAAAATGATTAAAGAAAACTAATTAAATTTGACAGAAGGTATAGCAAATACGGACTGCTTAGAGTTGTCGATAATGGTGTGAACGCGATTGAAGTAAGGGTTCGTCTTTTCTGTCTAGTGTATTGGCTAATTAATTGAGGTGTGGTGCTTTATTTAAAGAAATATTTCCTACAAGATTTTTGCTGTTCTCACTAGTTTTATATAAAGCATTACCATCTTTTGTCTCGGGCCACTTTGACGAAGTCATGT
This sequence comes from Polydrusus tereticollis, assembly GCA_963920685.1. Taxonomy (NCBI): domain Eukaryota; kingdom Metazoa; phylum Arthropoda; class Insecta; order Coleoptera; family Curculionidae; genus Polydrusus; species Polydrusus tereticollis. The sequence continues at coordinate 78,682,860 of OY987329.1, read as the reverse complement.
AATGTCGCTGCTTAATCCATCTATTTCGACAGCTGTGGTGGTCGTAGCAGTGCCACCCACCTTCGAGGAAAATAATCCATTTTTTGCTGTTAGTTGACTTTCGAAGATAAAATCTGTAAAAAATTAAAAAATTATTATTTCTGCCAGATAACACAATACGAGTAAAAATTCGAAAAAAGATAATTATCAAGGGCTGAGGACCAAAGGATTTCAAGTAACATGAGGGAAGAAATATCGATTTTTTTTGTTATGTAAAGGGCGGAATATATGCAGTGCATAAATATGCATTTGTTGCATATTTTCTCAATTTTATACAAAAATGCATATATTTCCCAAATTATTATTTTAAGAGCATATTTACTTTTTATGTTTTCGGCGTTATCAAAAAATTAAAACCCCGGTCATGGAAACTCGTAGACTCATAGGTAATGTCCAGTCCGGCACTTGTTTCAGGGATTTTCTAATCTCAAGATAATTATATAATAATTAATATTTACATTTTATACACAAGGTATTTATTGGGGGTTTCCGGGGTTTGCAGGTATATTGTTAGGGGCTATTTATTGTCGTTTAATAATGCCTTATTATTACCTGCATAACAAACTGTATTTATATCGGGTTGTAATACGTACTTCTGTTTTAGTTTGTCGAAAGATTTCAATATGTTCAGTCTGAAACTAGTGATTTCAAATTTGTGTTCAAAATGTTTAAAGAGGCGAAAACGTCTTCGTGGATTAAAATTTCCCAGAATTAGAGTTTAGTGGAGAAAAAGTCTTCTGCAAAGCTTTTGCAACAATTATTGTTTGTGAAAAGAAGTTCCAAATCGATCAACATTTGAAAACACCGCTGCATAAATCAAAGATACAAAAAATGAAATATAAGCCGTTTAGTTCAGCTGAGTGTAAAAAACGCATTTCAAAATGTTGGAGAAAAATCGAGATCTGAAAAGGAAATTTTTCAAGAAGACTTATGCAAGGCTTTGGTCGCAGCAAATATACCCATAAAAAAATTGCAAAATCCGCAATTTGGAGGATTTTTGCAAAAATATTGTCAGCAAGCCATTCCTGACGAATCCACGATTAGAAAGAAGAATGTCCTCGAGAATGTCCATTCTGTATACGAAACCGTCTTACAAAAAATTAGAGCTTCACAGGTGATACAATTTTTTACATTATTGTTGATAAAAGCACAGATGCTCATGGCAGATATATCGTACATAGTTAATAACTTCTAAGCAGCTAGACAAAACTAATACTGTGACCGTAACCCGATTTATTCAGCAGTTCCTATCGAGCTTTTTCTTACCACATCCAGTCTCAGATGAGAAGTTTTTAGTGCTTTTGTCTGATGCAGCATCGTATATGGTAAAAGTAGGCCAAAAGTTAAGAATCTTTTACCCCAATATGGTACAAGTGACTTGTCTTTTACGTGGAATAAACAGAGTCAGAAACCGTCACAACTGAATATCCTTTAGCAAAATAAATTAAGTTCAAATGTAAAAAGTGTTTCTAAAAGCACCTCTAAGAGTGCAGATGTATAAGGAGAGACTACCAGGAGTTAGCTTACCTCCAGAACCTGTAATTACCCGGTGGGGCACATGGATTAAGGCCGCAATGTTCTACGCAGAACATTTCGAAGTCATTACAGAACTAATTGTGGATTTAGATGACGATTCGCAGTGTATTGTGCAAGGTAAAGAGTTGTTAAAAAGTGCAAGTGTAGTTAAAGATCTTGTTTTTATTAAGGTTAATTTCAGTTTTATGCCGGACATATTATCTTCGTTAGAGAGTAGAAATTTAAGTTTAAGAGACTCAATTAGTATTGTTGAAACTTTTTCCGCTAAATGTAACAACATTCCCGGTAAAATAGGAGGTCAAGTAAGGAACAAATTGGATTAACTGTAAAAAAGAATGTTTAGTGTTTTACTAACAAACACAATTACTGTTTTTATTTTTGCTTGCGTAAAATAAGATTTTTAGTTTCCTTTGTCTCTGAAAGGTCTTTTATTAAAGTAGTTACTTGTACATAAAAATGATTATAGCTTCAAAAACAATCAAAGAAATCACGAAATTTGGAACTTATTCATAACCATTTTCATAATGACATCAGTATTTTTATTTTAGAAAGTGCTAGGATTTTAAGTACAGGGTGCATCTTTTTTATATTATTTGGTATATTTGAAAGCAAGCTTAAAAAATAATTGAAAAATATTTTCGATGTGGCATTACAAATACTTACATAGGTACTATAACAAAAGATGTAAAAACTCAAAATAAAACAATTTATTTTAACTTTGTCTTTTTTTTACATACATCCTAGAGTTTACCTGATTTAGTATTATTTGTTTATTATCAGGTGGTTGCAGAACAATCGTGTCTCAGACATATTTCTGCAGTACAAATTAAAAATAGTCTGGTTTGCTTTTTCAATTAAGAAAAACAATGAAGGGAGGGGGGGGTCTGCAGTCGCTTATACATATGAGAAAATGTCGCCGACAGGCTCGTCGGAGGCAAAGCGCCAAAGGCGAAAATTTTTTTGGGGCCACGCCCAAATATTGCCAAGAATTCACCTAAAAACATAGTTGGGTATCCACCCACCTTTTTGTTTTCGACATGTAAAAAAAGTTTTTCGACGTTTCACGTTAATTTATTTAAATTTCGAAATTGGAAATGAAAAATTGGTCTAACACTCGTCGAATGGGGGGGGGGGGGAGGGGGGGCAGTTGAACCCCCTAAACCCTCCTTTATATGCGTCCCTGTCTTAAATAGTTTCAAGATACAGGGTGTCAAAAGTTTAAGAAAAAAAAAATCGGTTTGTTATTAATATTTCATTTCATTTCAATTTCATTCCCCAAAAAACAGAAAATATAAGATCTATCGTTTGAAATGTTTGCCCACATCATGTGTCCTAAAAAGTCTGTTTTTTAAGGTACAGGGTGTCAAAGTTTAAAAAGAAAATAGTTGTTTTTTTAATATCTCAAAGATCCTTTTGCCGATTTTGGTGAAATTTGGCAGTGTTGTTCGTTGTGATAAAACGCTAGGTTAGCACTAACTAGATGTTAATTATGAGTTCCAGTGCCGTCTCGGGGGTCAGTCTCACGAATATTATTGACAAAAAGAATGTACGCCACTAACTTGCCTAACAATTTTATATTGTTCTCGGGTTAAGCAGCTAAAGACACAATTTTATTGTCTCTTGATATTCTTTCGTATCTTGCTTTGTTTTCGAGAAAAGGAAATTTTCGTCATTCAATGAAGCGGCTTTTATTTTTTTTCTCGGCAACGAAGCAAGATACGAAAAAATATCAAGAGACACAAATGTTGTATTCTTAGTTGCTTAACACGAGCTGCTAAGTTTCACCAAAATCGGCGAAAGGATCTTTGAGATATTAATAAGAAACCGATTTTTTTTAACACCCTGTATCCTGAAAACCAGACTTAGGACCAGGGACCCGGACTGGAACCGCTAACTGGTAAGAACCGGACCGGAACAGATACTTTTTGTGGACCGGAATCGAAACCGAACACATATTTTACTTGATAGAAAATTTTAGTTGCAGAACCCGAACCCCAAAAAATAAAACGGTTTTTTTGGGTTTTTTTCGGTTTTCAGGATGATACTTTGCCAGATAGCTTACACAGGCTTTTGCAGTAATTAAACCTAACCTAATTTTAAGTTTCTCTATACATGTTGTTCTGTGGAGACACTTTCGACCGAGATTTCGACCACTAAACAGGTATTTACGAATTTACTCCCCTTTTGGCAAATGAATCTGAGATCTTGCTTTAGAATATGCTAGTTGTTTTTCTTTCCCTCTTTGTCTTTATGCAAAATAACAAGACTGAACGAAATCATTGCCAATTATATAGTGGTCACATTTGTGGCGACACGGTTTTCTTAATTTTTTTTGTATGAAACGGGATTGAAAATTCGAAGTTTATCCAAAACGGTCGTTTTGGGATCGGAACCGAATCTGAATCGAAATTTCATATTTTGAAGGGAACCGGATCGGAACCGCTAAAAATTGGTAGGAACCGAATCGAAATAATTGTTTCGGAACCGGAACTGGAACGGAACCTAAATTCTCTATTTCATCTGGAACCGAAACCGGAACGGAACCGATATTTCATTCCGGTCCGGGTCCCTGCTTAGGACATATGTTTATATGAACTTTTCTACTTGAATTTATTATTTATCATTAAGTAACACCCTGTATAGAAAATCCTTTGCATGTTCAGAAAGTTGGCGTACAGGCCTTATCGATGGTTAACTTTATTGGACTGTTCTTTTTTAAGGGATTCTCAAGAGTAAAATTATCTAGCTCTGGTGTTGCTGAAGTGAAAGAACACATCGAAAACTCTTTGTATATTCATTTTGAGGTCTATTATTGACAATCAATAAATTGATTTATTACACAAACTTAATGGCATAGCTGGGTGTGTGATTGTTAATGTATTGGATCCTACTGAAAAAATTTTGAGCACGAGTGACAAAATGCAGCTTTCGGAACTGGTATCAGTGCTCAAAGTAGTTACTTGCCACACGCTCGTAGAAAAATGAAATTTTCTTAAAAATAAAAGCTTTAGAAATTACTCAAAACTTGCGTGATACATTGAGGATTTTTTTATCTACATTATTTAAAAAATCAATAATTGTAATATTCATATTGCCACAAACTCCTTCTAAACGTTTGCACATATATTGACTTACACGAGATATAATAATTTGTAATTATTGGCATATAATGGTTCGAGTCCTATTTGTCCGGTCGTTGTCAGAGGGTTTATTTTGGGTCATCTAAATCCGAAATTTTGAGGAACAATTGTGGCGTTCCTCAAGGGTCTGTTCTGGGACCTGTCTTATTCCTGATTTTTATAAACGACCTCACATCACTTAACATTGCTGGGAAATTTACTCTGTTTGCAGATGATACCACGGTTCTATGGCACAGTACTGACCTAATCACACTAAAAGAAAGTATTCTCGCCGATCTTCAGAAGCTCAGATCCTGGTGCGATTCAAACCTACTACGGCTAAATTTGTCCAAGACAAATATCTTGTCATTTGGGAATGATCTACAATTACCCAAAGTTCACAATGTTTTCATTGAATGTCGGCCAGAGACTAATTTCCTGGTAGTTATTGTCGACAATGGATTGGTATTTAAATCTCACATCCATAGCCTTTCAAAGATAATTTCATCTGGGTGTTTTGCTGTGAGACTGTCGGCCGTTGAACTGGGACATGCCGTGTCCAGATCCGTCTATTTTGCCCTTATAGAGTCAAGACTGAGATATGGCATCTGTTTTTGGGGATTGAGTGGCCAGACCCTGATGAACTCTGTTTTCATTTTGCAGAAACGGGCTATTAGGTATATCTGTGGTGCTGGGAGAATAGATCATTGCAGGCCTCTATTTAGAAGGGAAAAATTTTTGACCTTATTCAGTCTTTTTATCCTGGAGACTGTATCACTGATTCACAAATACCGGCATAGATTCGCCTCCCACGAAGCTCATTATATCACGCGAAATGCTTTTAGCTTAAAATTGCCCATACCTCATTCTACTTTAGTTAAACGATCTATTATTTATGAAAGCATTAAGATCTATAATCACTTACCTGATAACCTATCAAACATTCCTTCTCTGAGACTATTTAAAAGGAAAGTTAAGAAACTTTTAGTGACTAAGGCGTATTATGACTTAAACGAATTTTACTGTGATAGTTTTTAATTGTTTTGTTTGTATCCTTTTTGCATGTACTGTATCTGACGATAATTTAAGATTGTGTTATTACTTATTACTATTATTTTATTTTTATAGTTGTAAGAACTTAGACTAATACTGGCTTTGTCAACAAATACGCGGTATTTAGACAATAAAGCATATTTTGAATTTGAATTTGAATTTGACCAAAGCTTCTTGCGTATAAATATTATAAATAACATCTATAGAGTAATAAAGCACGAAGACAATGAGCATTATACTTGAAAATTCCTTTAGAATTACCGTTAGAGAAATACCTAAAATAAGGTTAAACAATTTTATATTTATTATCTTCTATTAATTATTATTGTACGTTTTAAAAAGAAATTTGTACATGACTTTCCTTAAATGGGTAGTAATATTTATTTCAATTAAAATAATAGCTTGCTGTGTCGTGAGTGTAATGACTATAGAAAATTATTAAGTTTATCCAGCTAATTTGTACCTATATGGATTTGAAGGAAACGATTTTAGGTAGGTCAACATACTTAAATATACAGTGAGGGACAAAGGATAAAACGACACAATTATCGCCGAAGATAAACTGTTCTGTTAAAAATAATTAAAAATGTAATCTTTTATACTGGACTTCTTGCTTTTACTTAAATAACAATTATAATTTTTTTTTAAGTCGGTAAAATGATATTACATCTTTATTTTATCAAATGTTTTATTCTGTTTCTGTCAATAAAATCTCTTTTTATGTACACAGACAATAAAATTGTTTTGTTGACGGGAGAAGACATGTCTGGTCTTCAATGTGATAGTATTACGAATACAACTTGTAGGTTAGTTCAGGTTAGTTCATAAAAATTTATAAAGTTTGCATGGCATATTTTTTTTTTAATATGAATTTTTATCGAAAAAAAAAATGAAAATAGCAATATAATATAAAGTACATGATTTAATAAAATGCAAAAAAATGACGAATTAAGGAAGTGTGCAAAATAGCAGTAAATTTGCTCAATACACGTCTTATTAACAGTCCTTCAAAAATGAAATTGCCCTCTACTTAATTATACAGGAAGAACAAATATAAATATTCAGGGTGTTACAGAAGTACGGTACACAACTTAAGGGGCTGATTCCTTATGATATTATAAAAGAAATAGGTTAATATGAACATGTGTCCGGAGTTGCCCCGTTTTTGATATACAGGGTATTAAAATAAAAAAAAAAATGTTTTTTTATAATAATTCTTTTTAATATCCTTTACCAGATTTTACTGAAATTTGGTACCGTTATTCATAATGATAAGGGGCTTAATTAGCCATAACCAGACTAAATTTATTAAGTCCAGTGGCCTTCCGAGGAGCACCTTAACGAATATTAATGAGAAAAAAATTTATGCCACTGATTTTTTCCTAATTTTGATATTTTTTGATATTATTATTATTTTCTCGGATTCACCAACTAATAGTACAACTCTTTTGATCCTTGAATTAATTTCGTATATTGCTTCGTTTTCGAGAGGAAAAATAAAAACCACTTTATTGCATGCACAAAAGAAATACCTACAGGGTGGCCGTTTTCTGTGGCAAAGTAGAATAGCTTCGTTTGTACTTATAATACACAAATAATGTTAATATAAAAGTTGAAGGAGAGTAAATAAGTTATAACGTAAAATTATTTTTGATTCTATAAGGTGGCTCAACAAAGAGGAACAAGAATTTTTTTTTAATAGAACATCCTGTATATTTTTGCACTTTTAAATTTCCCTCGATATTCCGCATAGCGTGGCAAACATAAAATGTTGCCATATTATTTAAAAATATTCTATTTTGGAAGAAAAAACTTGACTCCGTAAAATTTGAAATATAATAATTATTGAATTAACTCAAGACATTCAAAACCTTCTCGAGGGTATCAAAGATAAAGACTTATTAAAGACTTAAGACCCTCAGAACACTCCATATTTTGTACAGGGTGTGCTCTACAAACGCGTCAACTTGTCACATTTTAAAATTAATTTACTCTTTTTTGTTCAAATGAAACACCCTGTATTTTAAAATTTTATCTTGTAGAGTTTTTGCCCTCTACAACTTTTGTCAAAAGGTTCATTAGTTATTTTTGCTAATTTTGACGTAATATTTTTTTTTTATAAAAAGTCCGAGAATTTTTTTTATTTTTTCTTTAATTTTACTTATTTAAGGTGCTTTAATCAGTTTATCTAACTGCTTACATAACTCAACGTTGTGGATTTGTACATTTAATTTAAATTAAAAATAAAATTATTACTTTCAATAGTGAAGAAAAAAATGCAACAGTTAATCGAAGCAAATGTTGAAAATGGTCACCTTCTGATAGTACGTACGATTGGAATCGTCTCACCATTCATAATCTTACACGTTCACAAATGCCTGCATTATCGCATTGCAACTCAATAATTCGAATTCTTAAGTCGTTTTTATCTAGTCTAGTAAGTCTAGTACAGGCGTCTTGTATACAAACGGCTCTAGGTGACTTCATAAATAATAATCTAGAGGATTCAAGTCGGGACTTCGAGCTGGCCAACCTTGGGGACCTGCGCGTCCAATCCAGCAATTAGGAAAAGTGTTGTCGAGGCACTGACGAGCAATTAGGCTAAAATGAGCTGGGGCGCCGTCGTGCATGAACCAATTATTAGTTCTTATTTGTAAGGGTACGTCTTCTACAACGACGTCAAGTTCTTCAGATAGAAACTGCGTATAGGAGTTTCCATTCAATCGAGGTGGTAAAAAGTATGCTCCAATAAGATAGTCGCCAATGATCCCTGCCCATATATTCACCGAAAATTGTTGCTGAAAACGACCCTCTCTAATTTTATAAAGATTATCGTCCGCCCAAATATGTTCGTAATAGATATTCATAATGGCTTCTCTTAAAAAAGAGGCGTCATCAGTAACTCAAGGTACAGCCTCCTCTTACTCAGGCGTGGTTACTGTTGCAGGTCTGCCAGGAAGTTCCGTACTACGTTTAAAACTCCCAGTTTCACTCAATCTTGCATGGAGCTGTCTAAGTGTTTTGGCACATGGCAGTACTCTGCTTGGATAACGTTCCTGATAAATTCGCCGAGTTTCTTCAGTATTTCCATTTGCTAGGCCATAATTGAAATGCATCTGGGCATAGCCCCCTACATCTCCAAGCCGTGAAGTAAGAAAGGCAACGTCGCAAATCCTGTCAGAGGTAGACCGATTTCTAATAAGTAACTAACTCAACTTCCGTGCAGATTCGCCCGTTTAGGCGATAAAAATTAAGGTTCATTTCAAATTATTTATTGAACTTTTTGCATTTTACTTCAGTATAGATATGTCTAATAAGTAACAAGAATATAATAATATAATTATAAATATAATATAATAATAGGAAATTTAAATTAACATAAAAAAATTAGTGATTTTAAAACCTATTTTAAAGTGGAAAGAGCTTTCTTTTTTTTTGATGATGTATTTTGGTGTTGAAGGTCATTTTTGTTTTTTGTGTAATTGTTTAGTAATATATTGCTAAGAGTAAGTGCTACTTTATAAAACATTTTTCGATAGCTTTCTCCACAGGGACATGTCTCATTAAGCGGTATCAGAAAGAGACCACTTTCTAAACTAGCCAAATCTAGTTTAGCTAAAAGAACTTGGTGATTTTGCCGATTCAAAAATTTAAGCTTAATTTCTTTAGTAGCTATAATAAACTGAAAAGCTGCAAATTTATTAAAATTCATAATATTTACTTCATTGGTAGCAAGACACAAACCCCCCCCCCCCCCCCTTTGCAAAGAATCAAAATATTCATCCCCACATTTAAACCTATGACTCGAACAATAAGGTTTTCAAAGTTGAAAAAATAGTCCATACTTTCAGTGGAGTCAATGTAATATAAATAAAACAATGCAAACTTCCTCCACAGTTTAATTAGTAAACTGTAGAGGAAGACTGCATTGTTTTATTTATAATAAGGTTTTTGCAATCCATGCATTTTAATTTCCTATTTTTGTAGATAGAATGGGCTATATAATACATATACCTATACATTTAAACAGACTCATCCAACTGGTAATCCTTAAGATAATCCGATTGAAATATGTAAGGAAACTCTAATATTTCTGTACTTTCAATATCATGCTTAACAGAGTATTTGATTTTAACACTGTAAAATTTTTTAACCCTGACTTTGAAGTCTAATTTTCTTTTCTGATTCGAGGATCTGTTTAAATGATACATGACAGTTACAACCAGAAAGGTTGTCGGCTAAATCTTTTTTCAAGGGTATCTGTTTGAAATTTACCAGCTAAAATGTATTTTATTTGAAAATGGATAAATCAGTATTCTATAATTTCTATTAGAACTGTGGTACTCTGGTACCTACTACGTTTAATGGCATCATAAGTGTCCCTAGTTAAACTCACCCCCTCTGGATTGTTATGCCATATATCAAGCCCAGTCACAAATTTCTTTAGCTAGTTTACCTTCAAATCATTTTTTAAATTTAATATATTGGGGTAGTTCAATCGTCCCTTTTTTAAACCTTGCCGTACGCAAATAAAAACATTTTGCCAGTTAAAAAAACATTGGAACTAACCTTAAGATTTTCCTATAATGATAACATTGATAAAAGCCGTATTACAGTCGGCAAGTCTATCGGCAAGTCGCAATTCTCTTGCTTATAAGCATGCGCAGTTGAAAACAGCTGATCGGATTTGGCAATTCTATTGCTATTGCCAAAAGATCGGTCGGGATCGATTTTTGTTGCAAGTGCGTTTGCAATTCTGGTGGTTTTCTAGTGACTTTCTTGGTTAGCGGTTAGAAAGTTTATTGATATTTCGCATAAAGTTCTAGAGGTTGGTGTTGGTACTCATATTCCCCCTATAAACCTTTATCTATGCTCATATTGCAATTTTAAAAACATGGACTTGCACCACGACTTGCACGATGTATTACAGTCCTGCAATTGAATTGCAGCAATAGAGTTGCAAGGTCAAAGTATTGCTGCAATTCATTGCCGACTGTAATACGGCTTTAACTAAAACTCGGCAAAATAACAAACAACGTATGCGTCAAGACTTGTCGATGCACTTGACAATCACAAATCACAAGCACAAGAGCACAAACAAAAATAGCGAATCATCGGTCTACCTGCAACGTTGCCAGACTTTGTCCTTCATAGCTTGGAAGTAAAGGAAGCTGTGATCTGGGTCATTTCAGTGTAAGTAAAGTTATTCATTTTTGACGTATTATTGACAAAACAGGTAAATTAGACATCAAATCTTACCTTTACCTCATATTTTAATTAACTCTGAAATACATAGGTATTTTTTTTTGTACATGCAATAGAATGGTTTTATTTTTTCTCTCGAAGACAAAACGAGATACGAAAACAATTCAATCAACAAAATCAATCAATCAACATCAAAATTAGAAAAAAGTTAGTGGCGTACATTTTTTTGTCAATAACATTCGTTAAGGTGCTCCCCGGGACGCCACTGGACCTAATAGGTTTAATCTAGTTAGGGCTAATTAAGCCTCTTATCATTATGAATAACGATACCAAATTTCAATTAAAGATATTAACACCCTGTATATCAAAAACGGGCAACTCTGGACATATGTTCACATGAACTTTTTCTCTTAGAATCTCATAAGGAGTCACCCTCTTAAGTAAAGAACTTTTTATCTAAGACATAATTGAGGAATTGTCCTGTGAAATATGGGGCACTTATTAAATAAAGAAACATCCAATATAATATAGGTACATAACTTACCCAGCTTGAGATCCATCATTGCACGTAATCGACCTATTCGACAAAAATACCTTTTTTAAAGGTTTAGTTCCTCCCGTATGCGAATTGGTTTTATTTGGAACGAACCTTTGAATGGCGTTTGTAAAGATGGGCTGGTTTGGACTTAAAGGATCGTTTAATGTGTTTGGTAAAGCGGCACCTATACTCAACCAAAGACAAAGTATCTGAAATAGAGATAAGATTTAGTTAAAACTAAAAATGAATGCAATCATATTAAATCTTACAAAGAGTAGTAAATTGCAATGGTTTCTTTTAATTTACACAACCAAATAAAAACCGTTTATATGAACGAATCCTTAAAATATCGGAAATGATTTATATATTTTTTTCCACTACTAACCTATAACATCGCCATTATTGACCGATTATTAACGCTAGAAATCGTTTTTCTCTACCTTATAAGTCATTATTGACCATGGTCAATAATAAGCCATTGAAATCCATTATTGACCGATCTTTGACCTTAACCGAATTTTGTTTGAACGCAGGTAACTTGATTTTTTAATTCTACAACATCAATTCATTGTGGTTAGGCAACCAGATAATTATCAATACATATTAGATTACTTGATATTGTAAAATATCGATACAATCAACATTTTTTCTGCTTCCATCCTTAATTCGGGAGGTGTACACATAATATTATCACTAACATTTTCTTCGCTCATTTTTAAAAAAAACGCAAAACTCGTGAAATCTGATGACACAAATGAACACAAATTGACACTGACAAAGCCACCTGACAAAACAACAAAATATTTTGTCAATTCCAAAGCGCAGTTAACTTGATTAAAAAATATACTTATACCTACCTATAATTTTTTATAATTATTAATACTATAAAGATAAATGCCATATAAAAGTTTGTAGTAGTGGAAAAAATAATATATTAACCACGGTTTAGACAGCTTATTATAGCCCTCGCGTCTTAAATCCCTAGTCGCTTCGCTCCTCGTGATTTAAACTCGCCGCTCGGGCAATAATGATGGCTGTCTAAACCTTGGTTAATAATATACTATTTTCCACTACTAACCTATAACATCGCCATTATTGACCGATTATTAACGTTAGAAATCGTTTTTCTCTACCTTATACCTTATTGAAATCCGTTATTGACCGATCTTCAAGAATTTATTTGAACGCAGGTAACTTGATTTTTTAATTCTACAACATGAATTCATAAACATTTTAAACAGTTAGGCAACCAGATAATTATCAATACATATTAGATTATTTGAGATGTCTGATATTGTAGAATATCGATACAATCAACATTTTTTCTGCTTCCATCCTTAATTCTGGAGGTGTACACATAATAATATCACTAACATTTTCTTCGCTCATTTTTTAAAAAAACGGAAAACTCGTGAAATCTGATGACATAAATGAACAAAAATTGATATTAACAAAGCCACCTGACAAAACAACAAAATATTTTACCAATTCCAAAGCGCAGGTAACTTGATTAAAAAATATACTTATACCTACCTATAATTTTTTATAATTAATAATACTATAAAGATAACTGTCTTATAAAAATTTGTAGTAGTGGAAAAAATATTATATTAACCACGGTTTAGACAGCTTATAGCCCTCGCGTCTTAAATCCCTCGTCGCTTCGCTCCTCGTGATTTAAACTTGCCGCTCGGGCAATAATGATGGCTGTCTAAACCTTGGTTAATAATATACTATTTTGATGTTTAAATAGTATATTATATACCGTGGGTAAGAATTGAGCCATTATTGAGCGAGCACTCTTATAACCAGAGGCGCGTAGCGCCGAGGGATATAATGTGCGAGGTCAATAATGGCCTTCTCAACCGAGGTATATATAGAATTTTTTCTACTACTAACTGCCGAACTAATACCAAAAGACCTCATTTTTATTTTAAAATTAGCCATTTCCCATATTATTCAAACATATCTAAATATCAAGTAGCCTGGGGCTCAGTTGTCAAGGCAACGAATCAAACAAATGAAACTGATGTGTTTCAATAAACGTTATTATTCTAAAATAATTATGGCCACCTTTTGGAGGTTTTAAGTAGAAGTTTTAAAATAAAATATTAAAATATGGTTGAGAATCTTAGCGACCAAAGCGATAGTGATTAAGAAATGGAAAATTGTACCCCGCCTGAGCTCCGAGAGGCAGCGGCTAGTGCGAGCCATGATTTGTTGCCTGAAAAATCAAAGCGACTTTATGTGAACGCATACACCCAATTAAAGAAATGGTGTTGAAGAAAAAAAAGCCGTTAAAATTACTGAAAATGTCATGCTCACCTATTTTAGGAAAAAATCGGAATACAATAAGGTATCAACGTAATGGGCAAGCTACTCAATGTTGAAATCAACTCTTTCACTCAAAGAAAATATCGATATTTCGTAGTATTTTAAAGAAGTAGCATTTTTGTAAAAGAAAAATGTCGCCTATAAACCTAAAAAATCACATGTATTCTCGAAAGAAGAAATTGATACATTTTTAAAGTCCCTGATGATGAATTATTTTCAAAAAAGGTATGGATTTTATTATACTCATTTTTTGCCTTGCTTTAATAAGCTCTAAATTCTAGGCTATTGTGATAATTGGCGTAGCCAGTGCTTGCAGAACAGACGAACTTTGCAATATGGTTCTTGATGATGTGGACATCCGAGATGGGATTATTGTGATAAGTATTCCTAACTCAAAAAATGGATCATCCAGGAGATCTGTCATTGTCGAACCGCAATGGATTAACGTCGTAAAAAATACTTGGCTAACCGGCCGACTGACATTAGAAATCTATTTATTTTATACCGCAAAGGTAAACATCATAGACAAAATATTGGGCACAATACTATTAGTAAAATACCATAATATGTTATGGCTCAATTTCTGAAATTACAACATCCCGAGTGTTACACTGGTCATTCTGTACGGCGCAGCTCGGCAACACTTCTAGCAGAAAATGGAGGAGACCTACTAAGCCTAAAAGGACACGGTGGATGGAAGTCGGCGATAGTAGCTTAATGATATATTGAGGAATTGATAGCGGACAAGAAGAAAATAGCCAAACTAGCACAAAAACTCATCTTATCCAATGAAAATTTAAGTATACCCTCCACTTCTTTCGCACGTCAAGATGATCTGGTAGAAAATTTACAGACTGATGACTTAGTACCAAGTGCTAATGAACGTTCACAAACTATCGAAAATATTCATAATACTAAAGTAAATTTACCTATAATAAATAATGGTAATTCTATTAATAGTGGAAATGCAGCAGTGCACATGCGTTGTAATTACTGTACAATCAATTATTATTTTAAATAATTTTCATAGTTTTTAATAATTTTCATTATCTCGGGACATTTTCTTGAGTTTATTTTTCATGTTCACTTCGTTAAATCAGTAAAGTTTCAGTCAATTTCTTAAAAAAGGTAAAAAAGTCTCCATTATTAACCTAGGTAAATAATGAATCATCATTATGTACCTAGGCTAATAATAAACTACTTCTCATTAGACAAATGAGGTAAATAATAGGGTTTTCTCATGTTAGTAGTAGAAAAAATAATTTATTTTCTTTAGCAGTTGTGTAAAGTATCAATTATTAAAACTACATATTTCCAATAGGCTAATACTAGTTAAGGAGGTTGTGGGTAATATAATATAATTGACGTTCATTTGCAATTTTCTAACAAGGTAAATTAAAAATTGCTTTGCATTTGGGGTGATTCTCTGAGTAATTCTAAGATCAAAAGTTAATATAAACATAGGTGCGGTAATGCTCAGTTTTCAAGATAGAGGGTGTCGAACTTTAAAAAAAAAATAGCTTTTTCGTAAATATCTTAATAATCCTTTAGCCGATTTTGCTGAAATTTGCCAGTATTGTTAAAAGTAGTAAGGAGCTAATTTAACCCTAACTAGATTAAAATTTTCAAGTCCAGTGGCGTCCCGGAAGGCACCTTAACTAAGATTATTGGCAAAAAAAAAGTGCGCCACTGATTTGTTTGCAATTTTTGTTTTCATTACGCATTTGGCAACTAAAACTACAACTTTCTTATTTTTGGCATTTTTTTTTTGTATCTTGCTTCGTTTTTGAGAAAAAACATAAAAATAACTTTATTGCAATTAATAGAAAAAATTCAATCTCTGGATGCAAATTATGGAGAAAATTGGATCGGTCGCGCAGGTTTACATTCATGACCACCCCGGTCACCGGATTTAAATCCCTTAGATTTTTTCCTTTGGAGGCATTTAAAGTGCCTCGTTTATAAAACTCCAGTCAACACTAATGTGATCAGATAAGACACACAACCGATGTTAAGATGAGGTAATGCTTGCATTGAAGTTGAAGGAGGACATTTTCAGAAACTATTGTAAGTTTCGTGTTACTTATTGTTAAATGCTGCCTTACTAAAATAAAATAGCGTACTATTTGCTTGTGTGTAGTTTTAGTAAAGTGTTTTTCTTGTTTTTTTTTTGTTTATTTAATTTCTGACGTAACCAGTGTGCACGCCACTGGCAAAATGAGACAAACAATTTTAAGCTTAAAAGATTCATTTGTATTCATTAAAAACTGTCACCAAGTTTCAGCGTCATATTAGTTTGGGCCTTCCTGTTACTTACGATTTTTGTAAAAATATTTCAACACCCTGTAAAAAACAATTTTTTATGTTGTCCCAGGGACATGCAATAAAGTGATTTTTATGTTTTTTTCTCAAAAACGGAGCATGACACGGAAAGAATGATAAAAGTTGTAGTTTTAGTTGCCTAATGCGAGATGAATACAAAAATTGCCAAAAAATCAGTGACGCACTTTTTTTTGTCAAAAATCTTAGTTAATGTGCCTTCCGGGACACCACTGAACTTTAAAATTTTAATCTAGTAAGGGCTAAATTAGCCCCTTACTACTTTTAACAATACTGCCCAATTTCAGCAAAATCGGCTAAAGGATTATTAAGATATTTACGAAAAAGCTATTTTTTTTTTAAAGTTCGACACCCTCTATCTTGAAAACTGAGCATTACCGCACCTATGTTTATATTAACTTTTGATCTTAGAATTACTCAGAGAATCACCCCAAATGCAAAGTAATTTTTAGTTTACCTTGTTAGAAAATTACAAATGAACGTCAATAATATTATATTAAAATATAGCTATTCGCATTTCAAGCAGTTTTGTAAGTAAATACCGTTTAATTGTAAAGTTCGCCACACGGCTGCTGAGCTACGAAAGGAATCGGAGCAAAAAACTTTACATTTTTACCGTACTTCTCTCTATAAATTTCCATAAAATGTTAATTTGTATGTAATTCAAGTATATTTCTGAAAACAATTGGATGTATGCAATAGCATGCATATTATTGCAATACTATATACCCAGTAACATATATCCCGTTGATTTTTCCCCTTCACATTGCAAATTATAATCGCGTCATATAATTTATTATATTCTTAAAGCGGTGAGGATAATACGTTTTGATAATTTTGCCAATAGCCGAAATCAAGCAATCAGCGGGGATTTCTGTCCCTTACTAATGGTTTCAGTCTCTTTTATCGTATATGGTATTGATGTTAGGATACAATCCACCTATTCAACCCTCATAATTCATAAAGGGATAATTTATATTTTTCTTATAATTTACTGTAAAAGCAAAATATATCCTTCTAATAATTATTGCACCATATTTCCTCATTGAACTTGTTTACCAAACCACACGCGGATAAGCGAATTTCTTAATTTCTTTTGATTATATTTTATTACTCAAAAAGAACCGATTCAAAATAAAACTATTAACCTTTTCGGTCCATTTCATCTGTTTTGACAAACATCACACCACGCGTAACTCTACCCTATAAATACAAAATTCGCATGTTTGCTCAGCAGTTGGTAACAAGCTATTATCGTATCACTCTTAACTTGTACTTATAAAATTATCTCATTTTTCTCATCACCATTATTTGACAAATAAACCAGTAGTTTACTACCAAAAAAGGCATTTCTTCTTGTATCACCTCCAACAAATTGGCGCTGCGGACAGGATCCCTTCACTCTACAAGGAATCAAAGAAAATCGTCTCGACTTTTTCCTTTTGCCGACGAAGGTTACTCAGCCATTCCGGAAGAGATTTAAGCGGAGGCTCCATTGTCTCCATCTCAAAAAAAAAGAAGACACGAACCAACCGCAACCAACAGAAAGAGCAGAATACAAGAAACGATGGTAAGTTCCTTTTCCTTTTACCAACTCCCTTTGATAGAGTTATTGAATTTAAAGGTGCTATTGGTATTTTTTGCATACTTTTTTGTATCTATATATTTTTTTTTCTAGCCTTATATTTTTTCGTGCCAAATCAAAGTCTAGAATATAGACTTTTAATGACAATTTATTTTCTATTTTTTATATAACATTTCTTATTTTTCTTTTGGTACCTCAGGTACCTCACCACGATGAACTATTTATGTTCATTAATTCCAAAAACATTTGATGAAAATCGTCTAGAATTGTTCGATTTTATCGGTTCTTGCGAAAATGCTATCAGATTCGCTACTGAAACTCAAAAACATTTATTAATGGGATATATCAATTCTAAATTAACGGGAAGCGCTAGGGCTCAACTCAGCGACAAAGAATTTGTTGATTTTAATGATTTAAAAGAATCTTTAATGCAATTATTTGGTGACAAAAAACAGTATACCCAGTTAATGGAAGAACTTAATACAATAAAACAACTTTCTCATGAACCAATTATCACATTTTATATTAGAATAGATCATATGGTAACTCGTTTAATTAATTTAATTCAAATTGAAGACGCTGTTGAAAGACAGAGTCGCATCACAATGCTTAAAGAATTGGGATTACAACGATTTATTTATAATTCAATTCCAGAAATCTCTCGCTTTTTACGTGGACAAAAGATTAATAATTTAAGCGAAGCTCTTAATATAGCCCAAGACGAAGAGCGTGCACTAAACATGCACAAAAGTTCATCTTCAGGTTCATTTTCAAAATTTTGCAATTTTTGTAAAAAGCCAGGACATTTATATAAAGACTGCCGCAAACGAAGCCATGCTAATGTTAATATGGCCAGTTTAAATAATCAAAAACTTGCTAGCTCTTTTCACAAACCGACTTATAATAATAATAATGATTTTAGTAAGAACAATTCTAGGGGAAACGATAATTTTTCTAACAAAACTAAAGTCACATGCCGGTATTGCAAAAAACCCGGGCATACAATTAACGAATGCTATAAACTAAAAAATAAAAATAAAGAAAGTCATGGCACTCAGTCTGCTTTAAACTCCAACAGTTCACAGATCAACGTCGTCTCTGTGGATTCATGGTAAAAAATTATTATTAAAAAATCTAAAATTTTAAACAGTCAGGTACCAATTCTTATTAATAGAGGACTGCATCACCTGAAACATATTTTTTATCATAGAGAATTTTATTTTAAGTCTCATATTCATTTTTATGCACGTGTTTTCGGCCGACAATTCTTAAAAAATATTCGTATTATTTGCGTTATTCGTAGTTAATACTTGAGGATGTTGACATAAAGATTCAGAACGTCCGTAGACTGTTTCAATAAATTTTAATTCATCTTGGTAAAAGGAAATATTCGTGTAGGAAAACAAAGTATAATGGTCATTGATGATCTTTGAATAACCTAAGTTGTGATAAAATATTCCTGATTGTTTATCAATAGGATTTACCTGATATGATTTTTCGCAATAAACTTCTATGAATAGAATAAAAATTATGGAATACCTTTTTCTTCATTTCAATGTCATACTTAGGTGTTATTAGAATTTATCTTTACAACTTTAAATGGGCCTTTTACCCTTGGTTGAAGTTTCTTTGAACTTCCAGGTTGAGTAATCATATTTTTAATAAATACTAAATCGTTTATTTTAATGTCATGTGATTTTATTCTATTATCATAGTATTGTTTAGATTCTTCTTTAGATAATATTAAATCTTGTCTAGCAAGTTGAAAAGAATTGTTAAGTTTTAATTTAAGATTAGAGAATGATAGTTGTCGTATGTGTATCTAAATTCGGGTTTGTTAGTTAAAGAATTAGGAATTGTAACTTTATGTCTAAAAAGTAGTTCAAAAGGTGTGTAATTTGTACTTTTGTGTACATGGCTATTGTATGTAAACATGGCTAAAGATATATATTCGTCCCAATTAGATTGGTTGTTATTAATATAATGTTTAAGATATTCTTTTAAAGTATCGTGGCTCCTTTCGAGAGCTCCATTAGTTTGCGGATGATAAGGACTTGATGTTATATGTTTTATTTTAAAAAGTTTATTGACTTTGACTAAATTTGAAGTAAAATCTGTATATGTTGATTTTTTATTCTTTTGACATGATTCACAGGTGCGAATCGAGTTTTTTATATCACTTTTCATATTATGCCATTTATAATTTTCTTTGATACGTAAGTAGGGTTCTACGGAACCCAGAGTGACCAGCTAAAGAAGATTCGTGATTTTCTGAAAATATTTGTTTAATTTCTTTTTTATCTTTAGGCTGTAATTTTTGTTTATTTACCAAGATTATGTTATGTTAACTTTTATTGAAAATAAGGTATATCATTTCGCAAATCATTGATTCCTTAAGGTTAGGATTTTCTTCAATTGGATTTTTAAGATAAATAGCTTACATGTTTTTATGACTTTTGAGTTCTTTTTTGAAATTTTGAAGCGTGTAAAATAGATCTGAATATGTAAGTTTGTCAAAGTGATTTAATTTGTCAAAAAGTAAAAAAGTGTTTTTGAAAGTTTTAAAGTGTAATGTAGTTTAGGTTCATAGTCGTGCACGTTTTTAAGGGCATCGTATAAATTATGATGGTAGGGATTGCTTTCATCTAAATCTGTCGAGTAAATAAATGCGTCAATTGCGGAACTTTTTTGACTATGTTTTCTTTAATGATAGTAACGTTGTTGGGTAGTTCTAAGTTTATATAGTGAAATTTTGTAAAATCGTTGTAGGTCGGTTCATTAGAAGTTAAGAAAATTTGTTCATCGGAAAAAGGGTTTCGTGATAAGGCATCAACATTTGAATTAATCTTACCGGGTTTGTATTTAATTTCGTATTCGTATTCTTCTAGTTTCAGTCTCCAACGAAGAAGTCTACTTGTAGGTGTATTACAGTTAAAAAGCCAAGTAAGTGGTCTATGGTCCATATAAATAGTAAATTTTCTACCGTATAGGTATGGTCTAAAACAAGGCTGGCCAAGAGATTTTCCGGCGGCGCCGGGCCAAATACCATATTTATACAAAGGTTTTATATAGGTACGCATAAAGTTTATTATACAAACACCACATTATACACAAAAAGACAAAATATGCTTTAATTTACTTTATTGGTAAATGAAATTAAGTAACATAATAATGAAAACATTATTGCTATTTTTTAATGTGAGCTGTGAAGAAGTTTTCCTGATATTAATTTGTCGATATTTGGTTTTAAGTCTGATGTTGATAGGACAATTAAATCAGAAATGTGTTTTGCAGTGAGAGATGTGCGATATTTATTTTTGATGTATGATAAAGTTGAAAATGTTTTTTCACACACATAGGTGGAACCGAACCTGCTTAAAATTTGCATAGCAAGGTTGCGCAATGTTGAAAAATCTTCACTGGAAACGTTTTTCCAAAAACTTACGAAATTTTCTGTTAGTTGCTCTGAAGTTACATTTTCGTAGAAAATTTGTTTCAGGGCAGTGTGGTTTTGAATACCTGTCACTTCAAGCTGAATGTTTGCTGGATATTCAAGCAGGTCAGTAGAACTGATGGCAAATGGGTTTATAAACAGCCGAATATTTCTCTTGTCTAATTCAAAATCCTGGAATCTGTTTTCAAAAGACTCTCTTAAACACTTTATTTTTGATAGGTACTTTGAGATATCAAGGCCAGTGATCTTTAATCCTTCTTTTACACTAGCAAATGTGGGAAAATAGTCGATTTTATTTCTCTCCAAGTTTGCTGCAAACAAGTCCAACTTCCCTTTGAATCCATTGATCAAGTTAAACATTGTTGGAAGAGAACAATCTTTCCTTGCAATTTAAGTTTAAGGACATTAAGGTACTGTAATGTATCAATTAAAAATGCAAGATCCAGCCATAATGAATTTTCTGGCAATGCTTGTTTTTCGGCCAAAAATTCCAGAACTTGTTCTCTCAAATCATAAAAATGTTTCAACATTTCGCCTTTGGATAACCAGCGAACAACCAATCAAGTGGAAGCAGTGCCATCGCGCGCTGGCTAGCTGGCCGACCCAAGTTCGGGCGGGCAAATTTAAATATCTTGGCGGGCCACTTCGTGGCCCGCGGGCCTGGGTTTGGCCAGCCTTGGTCTAAAATGTAGGACTGCCCAAATTATTGCTAAAACTTCTTTTTCGATACAAGCATAGTTACATTGGGCTTTATTTAATGTTCTAGATGCATAAGCAATAGGTAAATCCTTACCTACGGGACCTTGTGAAAGAATTGCACCAATTACGTAATCTGAACTATCAGTGGTTAATAAAAATTCTTTAGAAAAATCGGGAAATTGTAAAATTGTCTCAGAAGTGAGAATGGACTTGAAAAGTTCGAATGATTTTTCTTGTTCTTCACCCCATATGAAAAGTTGGTTTTTCTTAAGAAGATTAGTCAAAGGTTTAGCGTGACTAGAAAAGTTTTCAATAAAACGTCTATAATAACCTATAAGACCTAGAAATTGTTTCATTTGTCTGGGAGTATTTGGTTTTGGCGGAGGAGACGAGTTCACTCCCAAAATATAAATATTACCTGACTGCCAAAAAGGTGATGGTTGAATTCACTCCCAGACGATTTTATACCGTAATTAGAATAAGTATTTATGATACCTTAAAATCTAAACACTGTTGCCAAGTTTTTCTTTTCGCCAAAGTTATTTTATTTCTTAAAATAAAACAGTAGCAAAGTAAAAAAACAAAATTAAAAAAAAATAAAATTTTATTATGTATACAAACTTTATAAAAAAAATCAGAAAATTCCGATTCCGTACAAAAATTCCGAAAAAAAATATGATATAAAGATTTTACTTATACAAATATATACAATTATACAAATACAAATAGTTGTCAAATTCTACATTTAAAAGAAATATTTTTTATAAATTGAAAATTGGTAAGGCGGCCGTTCTGTAGTTTCTTTAAATTATTTTCTATAAAGTTTTTTCTTAATACTATTTTCCGATCGTATACTTTCGCGACGGTATTAATACTTTGAAGCTTAATATAAGTATCTAGTTGGAAATATACAAGAACATTTAAAAATTGATTAAAATTTGGATGTGCATTGTAAAATGATGCATTATAACGAGAATGAAAAGACTCGCATGCATTTGTTGTCCTTTTCAAAGACGACGAGTTTTCAGCCCAAATGTGAGGAGGAAAAGCTGATGTTTCTTCTAAATAATTTTCAACCAAATAGTCATTAAATTTGACCAACTTTTCATTTTCTGGTTGAATTGAAACGACATCTAGAGCAAAGCACTCCCCAACGTCTTCTGCTTTTAGAAATGGTAAACCAAATATATAAGTTAGACATTTAGTTACCTCTGTTTCTGCACCGTTTTTTAACTGATACTCTTTGGCAAGACCTAACTGTTGAATTTTTCTAAACCAACTTTGACCCAGGTGAAATAGGCATCCCTTAATTTCAGTAGTTGGGAACATTTCCCGAATCGCTTTATGTATAGCTGCTTCAAAATCTGCAGTTATGATTTTTAGGAAAAACTCGTGACCGGTTACAGAGAGGTATGCTTCTTTGAAATAATGAAAAGCTAATTTATATGAAGCAGTGTTTTTATTTTTTAAAAGAAAGAAAACGAGAGGAACATAATGATCATTTTTGCAACCATGAATGGTAAATAATTGTAAAAAAAATTTCGGACAATATTCAAAAGTGCCGTCAACATATAATTCCGATATTTCTGTTAAAGCAAGAAAGTTACTTTTACATGAAAACATGATTACATGATTTTTTTCGTCATTTTTTAGAAGAAAACGTTCACCTCTATTTGTTTTTGTTTCTACAGAATTTAGTAAATTATGAAATTCAAAGATATCTTTAGGAAGTTTTGGTGCAGTTTGAGACCTAGCAACATACATATTTTTTATAGTTCTTTCAACGTCAGAAGTGGTAATAGTTTCACATTGGGATTCTTTTAGCTCCTTTCTGATTAAGCCCATTGGTTTTGCCGAAACATCTTCAACTGCTTTCATTTTCACTGAATTGCTTATAGTTTGCCTGTTCAGAATTTCTTCAGATATTTTGTCAAAGTTGTGGAATAAACAAAATTCTATCACTTCAACACTGTCTGGTTTAGTTTTAACGAAATGCGGTTTCCGGGACGTACAAGCCCATCTTTTTAAAGTGCCTTTTGCTAACAACTTGTGAAAAGAAAATTTGAAACCGTTGATAACTAACATGTCTTTGCCTTTTTCACTTTTAACTATTGAAGCCTCCATTGCAAACTTTTATTACACACACTATAAATCACTTCGTTTTAAACAAATTTGGTATGTTCAATTTGGTATGTGCAACTAATAAAGAATCACACTAAGGGTTTATTATTTTTATTATTTAACTCCTCCCCCAAATATGAATCAATTTGCTGATAATCTCTTGTTAATTATAGTTAATGTTAATTAAAATAATGAGTTCTCTAAATTTGAATCAATTTGCTGATAATCTCTTTTTAATTATAGTTAATGTTAATTAAAATAATGAGTTCTCTAAATTTTGCAATTAGTTATTCTGTGATTTATTAATATCTTTTACATAGCACGTTTTTTCTTTCCTAAGAAAAAATAAATGACTAACTCACCGTGCTTTCATGGATAAAAATACTATTTGGCAACAATGTATCAATTTCTGAAAAGTAATACCTTTTAATCCTCCTTTAATGCATATTCGCTTGGGAATGAACTCGACCTATGTTGGAGTGAATTCGACCCATGGAAAAACCACCTGGTCAGGCCGGGAGTGAACTCGTCCCTGCCCGGTTTTGGATACCTAGTAATTGCAGTTATTTTTTCAGGATTTGGGGAGACACCATTATTGCTAATTATGTGACCTAAATATGATACTTCTTTTCGCATAAATTCACACTTATCTGGTTGTAATAGAAGTTTATTAGCTCGTAATCGTCCGAAAATGGCTTGGAGTTTCGAAGTATGCTCTTGAATAAAACTTGCGCAGATAACAATATCGTCAAGATATACGAAACATTGAGTACCTTGAAGTCCTGCCAGTGCAATATTCATACACCTCTGAAAGATACTATGTGCATTTTTTAACCCGAAGGGCATGCGTAAGAACTCATATTTATTTTGAGGTGTTGAAAAGCGGTCTTTAGGTTCCATTTCTATTTGATGAAAACCAGAGGCTAAATCGAGTGTACTAAAATATTGGGAATGTCCTAATTGGTCTAAGATTTCTTCAATGTTAGGAATAGGGAAGGAATCCCCAAGGGATGAATCATTCAAATTCCTATAATCAATCACAATTCTGAACTTTTGTTCACCTGATGCATCTATTTTTTTTGGAACGATCCATAAAGGACTATTATAAGGTGACACCGAAGGCTGTATGATGCATTGTTTTAGCAATTTGTTTTTCGATTTCTTTTTTATGTACTACAGGATACCTCAGTGGCGGCTCGTGGGTGTATAATGAGGTGAGGCTAGAAAATAGCGCCGCAGGCGAAAATTTTTCGCGATTTCAAGGTCATTGGCTTAAAATGAGTAGTTACGAATTCAACCAGCAATATAATTATTTTGAAATACTAGGTTTCACGAGAAAAATATTCAATTTGCAAGGTCAGGGTCAATTTCTCTCAGTGCATCCGCTATTGTGTCTCCATTTTGCTCTACTCTCGTAAGCGCTACAGAATTCTTAATATGTTCTTTGGAACTTTCGTGTGATTTTACCGCCCGTGAAAATTTTTTTAAACCAGAATACCCACCCCCTGAACTCCAATTGTTTCTTACGCTGCCTAATAAAATACACGGCCAGCAATACAAACTTTGTTTATATGAACTCCCGCAAAGCCATTTGTAACTATCATATTATGAAGTTTGAAATGATCGCGAACTTTCCCGATCCACCCTCTTTTCGCTAAAAACTGCCGTTATTTTTGGTGTTGGTCGACTCTCCAAAATTTGCCGTTTTTCTATCTCAGGTCGTCGCGAGAAAGGGGTTTCAAGCAAAGACAAAACAATATCGTGAGAGGGATTCATAATTTAAATTAAAATAGGCACAAAGCACAAAAAAAATAATTTTATGTAACGAAACCTTGGACCTTGGCAATGACAATACTGTATTAATTAATTAATTAAAATAAAAAGCAAATCGGCTTACTCACCTGATGTAAAGGGCTCTTGCCTTACCTTACCTCCTATCACCAACCACAACCGACTCTAGGAGCCGGTATGTGCACCAACACAACAAGAAAGCAAATTAATTAGGTGTCAGTATTTTAACCCGCAGACCTGCCTCGAAAATCTAAAATCACGATAGGTTAACAATCATAAACGAATGGCACTAATTAAATCTAATAACCCGACACCTGATCCTACGAGAAGTAAAGATATATGAGCCTGTTAACAATAAAACATTGCCAAGTTTCAAATAGGCACTAGGCACCCACCTATAATCTTTAATTTTGATCTGTTTTTTGTTATTGGGATTTAATTGCATATTTATTAATAATATCTTATAGAACAATGAAAACATTTATCAATCATTTCTAACTTATGTTTTTATGTTTTTAAAAATAAAACATTTAAATAATAAGTAAATAAGTCAATAAGTGTCCTTGTTCAATAAACATTTGGCAACATGCAAGCCATTGCAAGCTACTGTAAAAATAATACGATAAATAGGCCCAAATAAGTGGGCCTCACTCGCCTACAAAATTTGCCTATTCTTCCTGTTCTGCGCAATTAATGCGGTGGAGGTGCCGGGTTGGAGAGCATAGCGTTTGTGGCGTAAAGGAAGCTCAAGTTTTTGGGATTACATTTTTCTTTTTATGCGGTCAGGCAACGATTTCAGTTTTTAAAATTAATGTTGGATGGGGTGCGCGCTAAATTTAAAAGATAATATGTTGAACTTTGATGGTAATTCAATGTTCTATTGTTTTGATACTTTTAATGATTGGAAATTAGTTAAAAAACGTTTTATATTTAAATAAATAATTTATGAATTTTACATGTGAGGCCCGGCCTCAGTTGCTTTATACGACGAGCCGCCACTGGGATACCTATATATTTTCGATGTAGTAGGGGTAGTATTGGTTAACTTTATTTCATGTTTGATAAGATTAGTACAAGATAACTCGTCTTTAGGTAAGAAAAATATATCATTAAAATCATTACATAACTTTAAAATTGACTGTTTTTCTTCGTCATTAAGATGTTCAATACGTAAATTTTCTCTTAAAATTTTCCTTCGATCAAGATGTTTTTGTTCATTTAAAAGAAATACCCTAGCTTTGTTTATGATTAAGGGTTCTAAAGTGAGATTTATTTTCGTAATATGAAGAGTTTTATTAGTTGTATTTAAAATTGTAGTAACGGCTTTGCCGTTTTCTACTTTAAGTATAGCTTTTGCTAAAAATACGCCTTCTGCAAGTTTTACTTCAGGACAAATACCTTCCGATATTCCGTCCTTATTTAAAATGTTAGCCAAAGCAACTGTTTCAGAACGTGGTCTCAATATCACGAAATTACGATAAATTTTTATAGGTTCAAGGTTCTTTATTTTTAAAATACTATTGTAGTAGTCAATTATGCATTTTCTGGCTACTAAAAGATGTGATCCAATAATTCCGTCAAATGGAATATTATTATTCTGACCTATAAGAACATGTCAATTTAAATTGTAAGGTTGATTTTCAAATTAAACAGGTAAAGTAATAATTAATCCATCAGTTTTTAAATACGAATTAGCAGAGATACCATCTATAGTAAGAATTTTGTTTTTCGTTAAAAATGGTTTATAATTATTTACTGCTTCTTGTTTTATTAGAGATATAGAAGCACCGGTATCTAACAAAAATTTTAAAATTTTATTTTCGAAAATGCAAGTTATATAAGTAAAATCATTTTGATTATAATCTATAAGAAAAATATTTTTATTTTCGACTGGACTAGACGGTGTGTTAAATTCCTCAAGATAAAAACGAGCATCCGTATTAAAATTATTAGGATAAATAGTGTCGATAATCACACTATTTTTGTCATTAAAATATTGGACTTTTTGAGAAAGGTCAAACGAGTTATTTGGTAAATTAAATTTGTTATCTTTATTTGGTTGGTCTTTTAATTTAATATCGTCATTTATATTTATTACATAAGGATAGTTCACGATTTTATTATACAAGGGGTGTAAAAATGAACTTGAGGAACAAAAAGTTGTAAAAATTTGATTCAAATTTGTAAAATAAGGGCTTTCTTGTCCATAAACATTGTCTTTTGAGGAAGAACATAGAGAGATAGGAATTCGAGAGTTTAGAGAATAAGGACCTTCTTGTCCGTCAATAATATTATCTTTTCTAATATTATTTTTATTATTCTGAAGGTTATCGTAAATGCTAGCGAATCTCGAATAGATACTCTAGGATTGTACAGGTCCTGAGTTAAATTAAAATTTGTAGGAAAAATAGTCTCCTTAAATAAATTTGATAAATTTCTGAAATCAGAAATATTCAAAAATTGAGGATTTTGACTGCCTAAAGGGCTAAATAGCTGTTTAGTAAGTCTAAAATTTCGCAGGTGCGCACTACGATTGTTCACTAAAGAACGATCCCAAATTATAGAGTGGCTGAAGAAGGAACCTAGGCTTCTCTGACTGTTACGTACAAATAAAAATTTAATATTTTTTAAGAATTGTCGGCCGAAAACACGTGCATAAAAATGATTATGAGACTTAAAATAAAATTATCTATGATAAACAATATGTTTGAGGTGATGCAGTCCTCTATTAATAATAATTGGTACCTGACTGTTTAAAATTTTAGATTTTTTAATAATAATTGGTACGTCGGTTTTCCGATTTTTTACCATGAATCCACAGAGACGACGTTGATCTGTGAACTGTTGGAGTTTAAAGCAGACCGAGTGCCATGACTTCGTTAATTGTGACTAGTTTGGTTAGAAAAATTATCGTTTCCCCTAGAATTGTTCTTATTAAAATTATTATTATTATTATAAGTGGGTTTGTGAAAAGAGCTAGCAGGTTTTTGATTATTTAAACTGGCCATATTAACATTAGCATGACTTCGTTTGCGGCAGTCTTTATATAAATGTCCTGGCTTTTTACAAAAATTGCAAAATTTTGAAAATGAGCCTGAAGATGAACTTTTGTGCATGTTTAGTGCACGTTCTTCGTCTTGGGCTATATTAAGAGCTTCGCTTAAATTATTAATCTTTTGTCCACGTAAAAAGCGAGAGATTTCTGGAATTGAATGATAAATAAATCGTTGTAACCCCAATTCGTTAAGCATTGTGATGCGACTCTGTCTTTCAAAAGCGTCTTCAATTTGAATTGAAAGTTGAAAATTGAATTAATTAAACGAGTTACCATATTATGATCTATTTTATTATTGTATACTGTTTTTTGTCACCAAATAATTGAATTAACGATTCTTTTAAATCATTAAAATCAACAAATTC
Organism: Polydrusus tereticollis; assembly: GCA_963920685.1. Lineage (NCBI taxonomy): Eukaryota > Metazoa > Arthropoda > Insecta > Coleoptera > Curculionidae > Polydrusus > Polydrusus tereticollis. The sequence continues at coordinate 78,653,626 of OY987329.1, read as the reverse complement.
TTTGTCCCTGAGTTGAGCCCTAGCGCTTCCCATTAATTTAGAAATGATATATCCCATTAATAAATGTTTTTGAGTTTCAGTAGCGAATCTGATAGCATTTTCGCAATTACCGATAAAATCGAACAATCAATAGTGTTTAAAGAACTAACTGATTCGTGATCCATTTTAAACCAAAACGGAAAAAAAAGAGAGTAAAAAGGGAAAATGTTCTATATAAAAAATAGAAAATAAATTGTCATCAAAAGTCTATACTCTAGACTTTGATTTGGCACGAAAAAATATAAGGCTAGAAAAAAAAAAATATATAGATACAAAAAATTATGCACAAAATACCAATAGCACCTTTACGATTCAATAACTCTATCAAAGAGAGTTGGTAAAAGGAAAAGGAACTTACTATCGTTTCTTGTATTCTGCTTTTTTTGTTGGTTGCGGCTGGTTCGTGTCTTCTTTTTTCTTGAGATGGAGACAATGGAGCCTCCGCTCAAATCTCTTCCGGAATGGCAACCTTCGTCGGGAAAAGGAAAAAGTTGAGACAATTTTCTTTGATTCCCTGTAGAGTAAAGGGATCCTGTCCGCAGCGCCAATTTGTTGGGGGTGCAACCTTCAGGAGACTTTGGTACAAGAAGAAATGGTTTTTTTGGTAGTAAACTACTGGTTTATTTGTCAAATAATGGTGGTGAGAAAAATGAGATAATTTGATAAGTACAAGTTAAGAGTGATACGAAGCTAAGACGTCGAATTGCAAGGCACTGGCATATTTACCTTAAAAGCCAAATGCAAGTGCTATACGCATACTACATTACTATTTGCTACAAGTGACTTAGCGTCAAATTATAGTAACTACATTCCCGACATAAATCTACGTAATGACGACTGCTGCATCAAAGAACAAACCTACCTGGTTAATGGCCAAATGGAAGAAATCAGATTTACCAGCCTCAATCTAGATGACCTACGTCATTCCCAACAAAAACTTCAACAATATGAAGCAAAATTCCAACAAAGCATTAATCAACCGTTTATTATCAATAATTCTAAATGGTACAATGTGTTGCTTGGAATATTGGTAATTATTGCAGTCTTGTTCCTGTTCTACATTTGCTGCTGCAGATGGTGTAATTTAGGATACTTTCTATCCAAATATTTAGGTTGTCATAAGGGCAACTATCAAATATGTATTAACAGTCATAATCAAGTCAGCCACAGTTCCCTTGGGTCCAAACACGAAATTGATACACGATTCAGTCATCTCTGTTCCCGATTGGAAGAAGCCATCGAGCCGACTAGAACCATCTCCCGTCCTTCAATTTATCTAGAGGAACAAAGCAAAGCCGAAAGTCCAGTTTCCATGAGATTCGCTAGAAGCTCCGCAAAATTCAAAGTTTAAAATTTTTGTGAACTTTTTAATAAACTCTGTGCGCGAACACGTTTGTAACAATGAACGACACAAAATACTTTAACCTGTATCTCCATAAGTCGACTGGTTCAAAACTTTGCTTTAACTGGAAAATAAAATTTCTTTTGAATTTTATTGCACAGGTTTTTATTAACAAATCAATCACTTTGTCATTTTATACCCTAGCATGGGTATGACATACTAACACATTTCTAACTTAGACTCGTCAAACAACCACTTAACTCTTCTTAAATACTTTTTACTACTTTTAAATACTTTCAAATACGTTCAAATACTTTCCAACCATTTTTACGTAGAGGATTTGTCGTTCCACGGAGCGCAACCTTCCTCTGTAGAAATCAGCGCGACACTAGTCTGTTGACAAAACATTGTCCGTTTCGTACCGTCTACCGACACCTTGACCAATCAGGTACTGATACGTCACAATCCAAGATGGTTTATTTCACGTCACAATACTGTTGCCAACCAATGAGAAAGACATCCACTGTTACTATGCAAGCGGCGTTTATCATATTTACATTTACGTGTTAGGAAATGATACAGAATCGCCGACCGTGTTTTTTATACATAAGGTTTTGATTTAACTTATATTTTTATGGATGCACAACGTTGCCATTACTTTAATATGCGGTATTGCCAATTATATTGCATGTAAATATAATGTACTTTCCTCATTGTTTTAGCATTTAGTAGTTACATAAAAACATAGCAATTGAGCACAAATGCGGCGTTGCCGCTTAGATTAGTATTACGTTACATTACATTTCATAGAATTGAGTTCCACGCTTTTACTTTAACTTTGTACTGGGTCACGACAGAAATATGACGTGTGTCTCAAACAAACTCTTTTTTTCTATTATGAAAAGAAAAACTTTTCATGCGTCTATACACATTTATTTTTATTTTTATTTTTCTTTTATCAATATACAGGGTATAGGTTAAGGTAAAGAAACAATTTATTGTTTATCATCATTTTATTTTGTAATCCTTTCATTTCCATATTTATTTGGGGAAAATACTAAAACAACAAAATTTTCATAAATTTTTATTCTTATTAAAATCTTTGTGTTTCGCCACTTTCCTCTAGAAGGTAACAAAACACTTAAGGAGGGAGATGTTAGGATACAATCCACCTATTCAACCCTCATAATTCATAAAGGGATTATTTATATTTTTCTTATAATTTACTGTAAAAGCAAAATATATCCTTCTAATAATTATTGCACCATATTTCCTCATTGAACTTGTTTATCAAACCACACGCGGATAAGCGAATTTCTTAATTTTTTTTGATAATATTTTATTACTCACAAAGAACCGATTCAAAATAAAACTATTAACCTTCTCGGTCCATTTCATCTGTTTTGACAAACATCACACCACGCGTAACTCTACCCTATAAATACAAAATTCGTATGTTTGCTCAGCAGTTGGTAACAAATTAAAACAACACTGCTGTCTTCCTCCACAAATAATATATATTTTGAAAATTTAACGATTGTCCCTACATGTTTCGACTATATATACAGTCATCTTCAGGGAAACTAAAAGGAATATGTGAGAATACAAAGATAATAACAGGTACCATAAGAGACTTACCTATATCGAGTGTAAGATGGGATCCAATAGTTGTCCCAAATTAATGAGTACAACATTTAATATCGTAGCAAGTGAAATTTGTTTAGTTGAAGACTAACTTGAGGTAACTCTCAGAGTTGTAGATATGTAAATCAGTACATTTTAGTTATTTTAAAAAATTTTTGATAAAAGTGAGGAAATTTAGTTATATTTAATGAGCATGGTGTGAAATAAATTTTAATGATTAATATATTTGTATTTTTTTGATATAACATGGTTTATGTGGAGAAACCAAAAAAGAAAAGAAAGAAAAAAATTTTTAAGTTATTTTATAAAAATATGAAATTTCATGTTTTTGTTTAGTGATATAAATAAAATAAAGTAGAATGGGGGCTAAGCCCCTACGGGTTTAAATAAAACCACATTTCGGTATGAAGAAAAAAGAATTTTTTAAGTTTTTTGAAAAGAGAAACGAAATTTCGTGCTAACCACTACCGCGTTTGACTTAAAAATTCTATACCGAAATGTGGTTTTATTTAAACCCATAGGGGCTTAGCCCCCATTCTACTTTATTTTATTTATATCACTAAACAAAAACATGAAATTTCATATTTTTATAAAATAACTTAAAAAATTTTTTCTTTCTTTTCTTTTTTGTTTTCTCCACATAAACCATGTTATATCAAAAAAATACAAAAATATTAATCATTAAAATTTATTTCACACCATGCTCATTAAATATAACTAAATTTTCTCACTTTTATTAACAAAAATTTTTTAAAATAACTAAAATGTGCTAATTTACATATCTACAACTCTGAGTTACCTCAAGTTAGTCTTCAACTAAACAAATTTCACTTGCTACGATATTAAATGTAGTACTCATTAATTTTAGACAACTTTTGGATCCCATTTTACACTCGATATAGGTAAGTCTCTTATGGTACATGTTATTATCTTTGTATTCTCATACATTCCTTTTAGTTCCCCTGAGGATGACTGTATATATAGTCGAAACATGTAGGGACAATCGTTAAATTTTCAAAATATAAATTATTTGAGATGTGTTGTTTTAATTTATTACCTACACTCCACTGCAAGTATGGACTACTTCTTCAAAGTTGGTAACAAGCTATTATCGTATCACTCTTAACTTGTAATTATAAAATTATCTCAATTTTTTCTCACCACCATTATTAGACAAATAAACCAGTAGTTTACTATCAAAAAAGGCCTTTCTTCTTGTACCAAAGTCTCCTGAAGGTTGCCCCCCAACATTGAATAAGTGGGGATACGATGCACATCTGCACATCTTCACATCTTTAGAAATTTTACCGGAGCCGGAGTTTAAAATTATTATATTTAATTTTTAATTAATCATATTTCGAGTCATATTTTAACGTTGATGTTTGTAAAATTAATGTATTAAAATATATAAAAGGAGAAGTTATTCAAAGTCAAGCAAAACAAAATAATACGCACGCCTTATACTGCCACCGTCATTTTATTGCCGATACGACATACATATCAGCCGATACAATAAACATATAGGTCGATACCGATATTTACGTTACGATATATCTACTTATATCTACTTTTATTTAGTGTTTAGTTTTTATCAAGGTTGGAAGTTCATGACTTTTATAAAAAAATACTTAAATCACTTAGTTAATTTATGTCAACCCTGGTTTTTATAAGGTCGAATGTAAATAAATATAATACAAAATGCGGTTCTGAACCAGCAATTTGCTAAATCCTATAGACATTCAATACTGTAAGAATAATACCGCGACGTTCCTACTCGAAAACGGCAGTTCAGGTTGTTATATTCATATTATTTATTTAAATATATTAAATATAAATAAAATATAACTTGAATAAACTTTAAACATCACACACTAAAACACTCAACTGCCACGCTGTTATAGGTAACTAAAAAGTACAGCAAAGAAAAAAATAAACTCGAATAAATTAAAAGGGCAATCAAAATAGGCCCCTACTACTAGTATACTGACATGGTGACATGCTACTCTTCCACACAAAAATGGGTTTATTTTATTTTATTTGTTTCGCCGATATATCGCCTATACGATTCGATATCGATAGAATCGGCAACAACTGCCGATATGCCGATATAACAATATCAATATCGTGCAATCTCTATCTATCAAATACAATTGTTTGCCTCCAACTCAGTAATAGCTATATCGATCGAATTGTTAAAAAAACATAATAACTGACTAAAAAACAAATTAAACGTATTTCGAGCTCCCCAATTAATATCATCCTGATTATTCATTATTCACAATTAATTAACATCAAGGTATAATGGGAGGAAATCGGATTATTACAGCTACTGGTTTTAAAAGTTAGAGCGTCGGCTGAGATCAAAGGAGATCGACAAGAACAAGGTCTCGACATCTGATTATTAAATTTGCTACTGCAAAAAAGACCTGAAAAAACTAGGTAACATGAATAATCGCGGTCACCTTTGAAACATGAACTATTGGAAAATATACTGCCCAACGAGATCTAGTAAAAATAAATGATTATCTACAAAATATACCTAAGTCTTTACTCTGAGATTCTCATATGTAGGTAGGTATACATATTTTTTAATTAAAATTATTTAAAATAAATTGGTTTCTTTAATAACTCTCAAGTCTCTTATGCTCCTATTTTGATGTAAAAGAAATATTTATACAGCTTTCTATATTAAAAGGAGGGTAGTTTGAGTTTAACCGAAATGATATGTATAGAGTGGCAAAAAAGTCGCGCATAATGCCTATAACTTTTGAATTACCTCGTATACGAAAAAGTGACCTTTATGAAAGTTGTTCAGTAGATTATTCCCCACATTTCCTCATGCATGAATTTTTTCTGTCACTTCTGGTTTGGTTGCCATAGAGACCAACTTACCTTTTTCAAATGGAACACCAGTGGATCAGGTATTCAAAATGACCACCATTTTCCGCTAAGCAGAGCGACAGTCGATCCCTGAACCCGTTTACAACGTTTAAAAGGAAGTCCTGCGAAATGGCCCAAATTTCTGGTTTGGTTGCAATAGATACTAACTTATTTTTATTAAATAGAACACCCTGCATATAATTGCATATTTGGATTCTACTGGGAGGAACAGGCAGTGTTAGGGAAGCCGCTAGATCAGGCCGACCTAAAACAGCAACTCGGGGAGACAAAGCTTTGGATATCATGCTCTCAATACATGAAAATCCAACACAATCATTCAAGCCAATGGCAATGGGTTTTAATGTGTCTCATCAGTCAGTGAAAAATTTGTTTAAGCAGGAGAAGCTGCATCCCTACAAGATAAAGTTGGTGCACGAGTTAAGCCAGGACGAGAGCCGAGTTTTTTAAGCTGATGATGGAAAGATGCAATAACGATAATAGCTTCGCAACAAATATCATTTTCTCGGATGAAGCTACTTTACATCTAAATGGCATTGTTAATAGACACAATAATTATCGTTATTGGTCTGCTGAGAATACTCACTGGTTCCAGGAAGGTCATACTCCGAGGCCCGAAAAAGTTAATGTTTGAGCGGGCATAACCGGTAGACATATTGTGGGACTTTTTTTTATAGATGGTAATTTGAGTGGCGAAAAATATCTGGACCTCCTCAGGAATCACATAATTCCTTCTAACCGGGTGTAAATAATGGCATAACCGAACAGGTATGGTTCCAGCAAGATGGAGCACCTGCGCATTATGTAGCAAATGTTAGGCAATACATAAGCGAACAATTTCCAGGACGTTCGATAGGCAGAAGAGGTGCTATTGACTAGCCAGCGCGATCTCCGGACTTAACCCCGCTCGACTTCTTTTTGTGGGGACACTTAAAGAACAAAGTCTATTACGTTAACCGTCCAAATGACACAAATCTTTAAAAGTCAGAATTAGTGCTAAAATTCGGGCGATTCCAGAGGACTTCCTTTTAAACGTTGTAGGCGGGTTCAGAGATCGACTGGCGCTCTGCTTAGCAGAAAATGGTGGTCATTTTCAACACCTGATCTACTGAAAAGGTTTCAATTGTTTATTATTCCGATGTTAAGTTGTTCAATTTTTAGGCTATTTATTTTGTTATTATAAAGTTTGTTACAATTTTAGATAAATAAAAATTTGAAATACAAAAAATTCAGAGTTTTCCCACTAGAATCTAAATATGCAATCATATGTAGGGTGTTTTATTTAATAAAAGTAAGTTAGTGTCTATAGCAACCAAACCAGAAATGACAAAAAAAATTATGCAGGTAGAAATGTGCGGAATAATTTACTGAGCATTTTTCATAAAGGTCACTTTTTCGTATACGAGGTAATTCAAAAGTTACAGGCATTATGCGCGACTTTTTTGCCACTCTGTATAATTGTTTTGAGTATGATTAAAAGTTTATGGAAAACTAACAGGTACCTACTACGTATGATATAAAAGATCACTTCCGTTAGTATAAATCATTTAAGCCGAGCTCAGACGACTCGCGTACTTGACAATTATTTGTCACTTAGGAATACTTGCCAAGCCACGTGAGCGGTCTACTTCAACAATTATTCGGCACTTGCATTTTTCCATCGGCTATCGGTATATCATATGAAATGAATTAATTGCTTACTTGGATACTTGTTAAATATACAATTTAGCATATTCGCCAGTCAACCCATCTGAGCCCGACTTCAGGATTAAAATGCCCCAGCAAGGCCTTTTGGAAAAAAACGCCGCGGTTCAAATTCAAGAACTCAGTCAATATTTCAAATAGAACCATTTGGTTTTAAAATCTTAAATAATTACTCCATTTTTCCCTAGTTGAAGTTTTTTTTTTAAACTACTTTGTAGCAAATATATCGTGATGCAAAATTGCATCAAATCCGTAGGTATATGTCTATTGTTACTAGAAAAACAAACTAAAACTAGATAAAGGTCCTTTGTTCCTTTAATTTTCAGATTCTTCAGATTGATACGCTCGAATGCCGCGAGATGTCGCCACATGTTACATTTCACCTATTATGCTCATTTACATTATGTGTTAAAATGATACTTTGAGGTGCTCTTCGTTTTCGGTCAGACCCTCTAGCGCCTTGCTGATGAGCCGTTACGGCGAAACGCGTCCAAATATTAATTCTGATGGAAAGGAAAAGGGACGAACTTCTTTAAGTTTGTTTAATATCTTGTTGTTTTCGGCAGCTACGCATAAACCGATAAACTACATTTCACATATTATGTTAATTTCAGTTTCTCTTTAAAATTTTCTTCTATTTTTATTGCTTTTCTAGTTTTTGGATTTATGCTAACCCCTTGAAAATCAAAAATTAAAAATATTTCCGGCGGTCGATATTGCTACACCTGTGGTACAGCATAAAGAAAGAACCAGCAGGCGCTGTCGATATGAAACCCTTTGAAGTTAATATGTAAAGTTTTTCGTCCACTGCATCTCTTTATCACCTCTCGCCAGATTCATCATCAGGCATTTTACGGCACGTCAGTGAGCCTAGGATCTGACCAAATGGAAAATATGAAAAAGCGCACTTATCTGTACAAATGTCGACGACTAACGGATCTCTTGAAAAAGCCAAGGTACCACTGACACCAATGGACATTGGCGCCTAGTTATAGACTATCCAGTTAAGGCAAGATTATTGAAAAGTTAATACTTTATCGGATTAACCATTTTGTATTCAACAATAATATTCTACTACCTGAGCACTTCGGTTTTCGGTCCAATGGACACTGTGCGCCAAACGACAAGGCTAGCAGCCAATGTCCTAAAGGGTATAAATGGCCGCTTTTCAACGGGAGCGGTTTATTGGATATTTCGAAAGCTTACGATAAGGTCTGGCACGATGAAACGATGGACTTATAGTAAAACTGATTAGACTAGTAATGCTAAATTATTTGAATAATATCGTAGTTTGATTTCTAGCTTGATAGATCGTTCGTGAGATCATCCGAAAACGCAGTGTCAGGGTTATCAGGGTCGAGGTCCAGCAGAGATTCCTCCTTGCGCCGGCCCTGTATAATATATGCAACACAGCTGTCTTCATTGTTGACGACACGGCGATAACCGCCACCTCGAGACAGCTTCGAATAGTAGTCTTACGCCTTGGAAGATTCGTCTAAATGACTCACAAAGACAGGCCATTTTTTTTAAAATCACAACTCAGATTACTGGAGAACAGAGTCAAAGTAAACAATAAGGAAATGTCTTAGAAAAACAAAGTCAAATGCCCGGGACTCGTCTTCGACAGAAATATGGCCTAGAACGTCAATGTTGACCACCGGTTAGCTTGCGCACAAATTCAATTCTATGCAATATTCTCCTAGATAAATAAAAACAGTAGAATAGAAAACAGAACCAAGATACATACATTTACAAGATAATAATTAGAACAGAATTGAGATATAAGTGGCACAAACCAGAGCAATAAACTTAAATAAAAAAAGAAAAAAAAAAGATATTGGTGCCCGTAAACAAACAAGCAAAGTACAAAAAGTTGCAAATTTTTCACAACAGAATTTTACGAATAATTACAGACGCACAAAGGCATGCGTGCATATGGACATACTAAACCAGTTTTTCGATGAAGTAATCACAAAATATCACGCACGGACAGACGTATCGGAGAATAAACTAATAACACACTCACACGCATACGCACGCCCACCAGACAACATATAGACTCACCCTTGACTGGCTCCCACCCTTTTATAGATCAAAATTCAACACCATCAAATGAGCAAAACCGAATAACAAATATATATACAAGTTATTTCGAAAAGAACGATAAAGAAACGGAGTAAAGAACATTGTTCAACTTGAAAAGTAAATATGTCATCATAATGATGACTAACGGTGAGATATAACACGAAGCGACATCTCCTGGCGGCAACTCATGGAATTGTAACCGATATAATGGTGGTCCTATTCTGACTTGTGAGCTTGTATAAGGGATGTCGCCTATCACCGTTTGTCGTAGAGGTTTCCATTATTTTCCATTATCTGTGGACATATCCTTACTCTTTCTACCAAGGGGTCTCTCTGGCTGTAACACTGCTCTCAAAATCAATTACATCTAGACCACTTTCTCTTTGATACCTCTACTATCAGTAATCCTTTAACTCTTTATACTATATTCTACTGTTTTATTATAAATCATTTGTAATCTGGATGAATTTGAACTGCTTTGTTAATAACGGCACTCCACTCTTCTACACTGGTAGCACACCATCACACACCTCTGTTCATAAAAACCTCTTCTTCTACATAGAGACTTTAGAGCTTAGATATCAGTCGAAACTACTAACCTGCTAACATCTTTAAAAAATCCTTTACTTGTCAGATGTAGTAGATAAATTATAACATACTAATTAGGAAAACATTTCCTAGCCATCTGATTTAAAAACCTTATACTATAAGGCCGTATTTGGCTAACACAGTTAGCGCTACAATACTAAATTGGTTGCTTAAAACTACCAAGAAAGGAAGACCTTTCTATTGGTAGGATGCTGCTACCTATGGACCGGTTTCGAACTTATTGGTTCTCGTCAGCATAGGGTAAGCGCAGACATACCTAACAACAGAAAGGCCTCAAGTCTTTATAACCACTTCTATCGTCCTGCTCAGGCAGTGAACGATAAGTGGCGCCATCTCTTAGAAGTTTTAAGCAATCAGAAGAGAGGACTATACCATTAGGTATATTAAATTTTTTTTTTTTTTTTTAAAGATGTTTAGTTTTTTTAATATACCTAATGGTATAGTCCTCTCCTCTGATTGCTTAAAACTTCTAAGAGATGGCGCTACTTATCGTTCACTGCCTGAGCAGGACGATAAAAGTGGTTATAAAGACTTGAGGCCTTTCTGTTGTTAGGTATGTCTGCGCTTACCCTATGCTGACGAGAACCAATAAGTTCGAAACCGGTCCATAGGTAGCAGCATCCTACCAATAGAAAGGTCTTCCTTTCTTGGTAGTTTTAAGCAATCAGTTTAGTATTGTTGCGCTAACTGTGTTAGCCAGATACGGCCTTATAGTATAAGGTTTTTAAATCAGATGGCTAGGAAATATTTTCCTAATTAGTATGTTATAATTTATCTACTACATCTGACAAGTAAAGGATTTTTTAAAGATGTTTAGTTTTTTTAATATACCTAATGGTATAGTCCTCTCTTCTGATTGCTTAAAACTTCTAAGAGATGGCGCCACTTATCGTTCACTGCCTGAGCAGGACGATAAAAGTGGTTATAAAGACTTGAGGCCTTTCTGTTGTTAGGTATGTCTGCGCTTACCCTATGCTGACGAGAACCAATAAGTTCGAAACCGGTCCATAGGTAGCAGCATCCTACCAATAGAAAGGTCTTCCTTTCTTGGTAGTTTTAAGCAATCAATTTAGTATTGTAGCGCTAACTGTGTTAGCCAAATACGGCCTTATAGTATAAGGTTTTTAAATCAGATGGCTAGGAAATATTTTCCTAATTAGTATGTTATAACTGAACATTAAGCTCGACCAGTAGCAGAAGGATTAGGGCTACTACTATATTACTGTACTATATATATATTACTTTTCAGGCAGGTTTTCGTAAGTGATATGAGGGCAAGATAGTTTAACCATGTTTATTGTTAAGCTTCGAATTTCTGCAATAATACTAAAAATTTATACATCGGAAGGCCTTTATTGCGATTGAACGAACCCCATAGATTATGTCTCTAGTGATTGAACTGCTGGCAAAGATATTATTCAGTGCCTGTGTGTCATAAAGATATTACTGATGATTGAGCTGGGTATGCTACTTTAATAATCTTCTATTTACAAGCATTTTAATACATTTTAAGTCGTCTAATAAAAATTCCTTTCTCCATAAGGTTTTACAGATTCGATAAAAATTAAGCGACAAAACTTCTTAAAACCATTTAATGTCTAGTAAAATCTCGTTTATTACATATAACTAGCGTATCTTTTTCTTTTGCAGGCAGTGTTTACGTAGACAATAAGGCCACGGTATACCTCAGAAGTATCAAATTATACGGTGAACGTTAATCTGATTTCAGGCCTATTTTCCACATAATTTCTCTTCGACTGGGCGTTAGCACTATAGCACTGCACTACCGAACTGGGTGAGATGTGAGTGATCCGTCAGAACGTCAGAAATGTTGTGGCCTCGCATGGCTTGTATTGGACATAGGATTCATTTTGATACAGTAAAACTCTTAAATAAAAATGCTACACTTTTAATTGACAAACTGGTAAACGTCTGTTGTTGTGCCAATAGATAAAAGCGATAGTTCGTTATAAATTCGTTAAATTTCAAATTACAATTTTGTAAGACCGTCTTCTCTAAACCACGTTTGTCGGGAAGGTAGTCCTTTGTCGAGTGAAATACTTAAGGCAGTAATTTCTTGAGAAATGTCACATTCATTGCATGGTGGTTATATAAGAAAGATAGAAAGTCAGTTAACTGATAAAAAATCATTTTGGCAATTTGTAAATTCAAAGAAGGGTACCTCTGAGTATCCTCAGTGTATGAATCTAGGTAAAAAAGAAAGTAGTGATCCTCTTGAGATTTGTTGTTGAGATTGAATGTTTATTGGATATTTCTCATCGGTGTACTCAGAGTATGTGGAGTCAAATGATCCTCTTGTCTATGATAAGTCTTACGCAATTGGTAGCTTGCAACTGTCTGTGATTAATATTTTTGATAAAATTACTGACTTAAAGCAGAGTTTAGGTCCTGGGCCAGATGGTATACCTGTTGTTTTGTTGAACAATTGTAAGTTTCTCCCTCGGCGGTTTTGTGTAGGATTTTTAATTTATCTTTGCGCAGTGGGAAGTTTACATCATACTGGAAATTGTCCTATGTATCACCATCTTTAAGAACGGCGACAGATCAGATATTGAGAACTATCGTGCGGTTGCTAAGACATCCTTGATTCCTAAAACCTTCGAGGCTATAGTTGCGGATAACATAACACCACTATTTAGTCATTTGATAATAAATGAACAGCATGTCTTTGTGAGGGGAAGATCAACAGTCACTAATCTTATATGTTATGAACAACGCCTCTTGGAGGCTATAAAGAATAGGTGGTAAGTAGATGTCATCTATACAGATTTCTCGAAGGCTTTCGACAGGGTTGATCATCGCATCCTTTAAAGAAAGCTTCAGGCCATGGGGGATCATTGATCTGGTTTGGATTGGTTTAAATGTAATCTAACTGGCAGAAAGCAGGCAGTAAAAATTAAAAGTTATATATCCTCGGAGATTTCTGTGACATCGGGTGTACCGCGGGGTGGACATCTTTCGGCACTTCTATTTAATTGCTTTATCAATGATGTGGGGAGTCTTTTAAGCGATTGTCAGTTCCTCGCTTTTGCTGATGATTTGAAACTCTTTATGGTTATAAAATCGGAGAGTGACTGTTAATTATTGCAGGGGGATCTCTGTAGATTCACTACATGGTGCAAAAATAACAACTTGTCACTGAATTGTGATAAATGCAGGGCCATTACTTTTACCAGGTCAAGAAGCCCCATTCTGTATAATTATACCTTGAAGTCTGTGGTACTCGAGAGACAGATCTTGGTAAAAGATCTGCGCATTTGGCTGGACTCAGAATTGTCATTTTCTAATCACACTGATATAATCACTAATAGGGCTATGCGATTGCTGGGATTTGTCTTTCGGACGCTACGGGGATTTAATAACATTTTTATATTCAAGGAGATTTACTGTGTATTGGTGCGCTCAGTTTTAGAGTATGCCTCGTGTGTATGGCATCCGCATTCATAGAGGAAAGCTGGAAAGGGTGCAACATAGGTTTCTTAAGAGAATTTGCCTTAAATTACACATCCCTTATGAGGATATAAATTGCACTGAGGTCATGAAACTTTTGAATCTCACTTCTTTAGAAAGTAGAAGAAAATATTTTGATATTTCAACTTTTTATAAAATTCTAAATAGTATTTATGGTGCACCCGAACTTCTTGACCAGATTGGCATTCATGTGTCGGAAGGTAATGTTAGAAATAGGGACCTCTTTAACATTAACTTTTATAGGACCAATTACGATATGAATTCGCCTTTAACCAGATTGTGTAGATTAACCAACAATGTGATAAAGAAAAGTGATATTATTATTTTTTATGATTCTTATGGTAGATTTACTGAGAAGTTGAAGAGGATTTTGTATGTTTAGTCATTCTTAAATTGTGACCTATTTATTGTTATTTTTATTTTTATATTTATTTGGCTACGTTATTTAGTATAAGTTTTAATTTTTATGTTTTTGTTGAGCTTAGTTCTTAAGAGATTTGTCAAAAATACTTGTTTTATTTTTAAAATGTAAACTATGTAAAGTGCTGAAAGCGTAAACAAAATTTTAAATTTGAATTTAAATTCTAATAAATTGTACTCTCATATAAAAAAAAATAAAATATTTTCCAAATTACATTACAACTACGCCAAAATGACTGATCTAATATGAATAAAGTTTTGCTTACACATTGATCAGGTTACGAATACAATACAATCCCCGCCCTTTTATAAATAGTCAGTAGTAAAACAGTCATTGACATTATTTATTAAAAAAATAATAGTGAATACTATAATACTATCTAATTCTTGCTGCATATTTTAAGAAGTCATAAAGATCCAACCAGGGAGTGAACTTCCCATTAATTTAAATTAAGTAACACTTTGGTTATTATTTTTTAATATTATACGTCATGATCATCTGGATCAGGCGATTGAAGTTTAGAGCCAGTACTGTTCAAACCATTCTACTGACAATGACCTTGTAAAGGATCGGGATTGTCATCCTACCCAACTTGAACCAAATATTTTGATATCGGAGATAGAGGCTGCCATAAACAGAATAAAACCGAACAAGGCTCCTGGAATGGACGCTTTGATTGGCGACGCTCTAAAGTATATGGGGATGAGAGTGTGAAAATTCTCCATGAATTATGCCAGAGAATATGGGTTACTGTTCTATGGCCGGAGGACTAGAGAATATCCATTTTTATTGACCGCTATAAAAAAGGTGTGACTAACAACCGTCACAATTACAGACTACTTGCCTTGATCTCCCATACCAGTATAAGTCTCCTTGTATAGTCTTCGAGCTCATTTGGAACACTATCTCCTGCGACAAATGTCTCCTGATCAAGCCGGATTTATGCGGAAGAGAGGCACTAGAGATCAAAGTCTCAACATTAGAGAGATCATCGAGAAGTCGAGGGAACCCTACGAATCAACATATTTCTACTTTGTCGATTACACCAAAGCATTTGATAACGTAAAATGGGAAAACTTTCGAATATACTGTTGCTAATGGACATCCCAGAGCATCTCGTGTAGGTGCATACTCTACACGTGAAAGAGTTGACAACTGCCCGTCTGATAAATGCGTCGCATGCAAAGCTGTGCGACAGGGGTGTATTCTTTCGCCGCTTCTTTTTAATAACTGCAGTGAATTCATTATGATACAGGACTGGCACGGCGAAGTAAATATTGGTGCCAGGAAGACTGTTCAACTTGAGATTTGCTGACAATACGGCCTTGATTGCTTCTTTACGGCCTGAAATATGTACTCGATCTACTGACGAGACAATGATCATTGATAGGGAACACAACAACTATCCGGAAACTCGAACTATTGGTCATTGTGAGGTCGTCAATAGTTTCGTCTATCTGGGTGCCTTTGACTCTTAAGTTTGACCACATACTTAATTAACACCCTGTAGTTGCGTTAATCTAAATTTTGGTATGTGACTTGGGTAAACATTGCATAGGACCAGTGCAAGGGGGAAATCCCTGCGATACCCCGGCCCTAACATTTTTCACTGTTGAAATGGTATGTTCAGACAAAAGCGCGAACGTTCTGTTTTGATGATAATTTCCAAAGATACCATCATTGTTGGAACAATTGTAACCGTGCAGTTCTCGCTAACAGGATACTGATAAAATTGTCCTAAGGTAAATAATGAAAGCACTGGCAACAAACTAAAGTTAAAAAAAAAACAATTTTGTGCTAAATTTGTCACTTTTATGCAGTGAAACTTATACTGTGCTTTCTTAGAAATAACAGCCGCTTGTCAGTGTTGCGTTTTTTTAGGTTAAGTCCGTTCACAGATTTAAGAGAATGACTTACCGACTCGTGTTTAAAACCAGACTGGGGTCTACACAGGCCCGCACTGAATTGTATTTCAAGCATGGATGATTTGACACAAATAATAAACAATTTTAGATAGAATCGAGGATAGGATATATTATAATTATATATTATAATTAATTAATGCAACTACAGTTTACTCATTTAATTCATTTTCACTGTCACTATCAACACCTATGTTAATAATAAATCTTTCTGTAATATTCCCAATTTGAATGTATGAATTTTCAACAGTTTTAATATGCGAAACACAATTTTTCCAGCTACTCACAGTCTTTTTGTCCACTTCAGTAATAATAATATCCAGTACACTAGCCTTTATAGTGAGTGATACATTATTACGTCTAACGGTAGATTTTAATTGATGCCATATGTGTTCTATGGGATTGAATATACAGTGATACGGCGGAAGCCTTAGCACTGTATGACCCTTACTTTTAGCGTAGCTGTCGCAGTAGTACTCCTTTTCCAGGTTCAGAAATTGAAGCACATCAAGTAACTCTCTTTTAGTGTAACTTTTATTAAAATATATATCATTCTGATACATAAATTCCTGTATTGCCATTTTCGTATCTTTTGAACAAGGGTGCTTGTTTAACTGTCTGCTGTGGTAACTTGCGTTGTCCATAACAACATTGGAGAAGCATTAGGAATTAGCTTATTTACGAACCAATCCTCAAATAACTTCGCTGTGGTATCGTTATGGTAATCCAAACAGGAGTCACTTATATTGTTGGCTGCCAATGAAAGTGCATTTGGTACCCGACCATCTTCAGACCCTGCATGTACTATGGTTATTCTTTTTCCTATGTTTGATGGTGCCTTTGTTTTACACCTGTCACTAGAATCAACCCAACCTTCTGATGGGGTATCATTGGTATCAAACCAGGTTTCATCTAAGTATATAATAGGTCTGTTCTTACTTCTGTGCTGAGCGATTTTTGTCAAATATTCAAATCGCCATGCCTTAAGTCGTTGCGATTCCATGATAACTTGCCGTTCATCGACTTTTTCAAATTTAAAGCCGATTCTTTGAAGACACTTCCACTTTCCTTCTTTTCCTTTTGGTGATGGGTTTATTCACAATTTTCCATACTGTTTTTTCCGAAATTTTAGTCAAGGTGGCTGTTTCTTCAATACATTCTATTTTGCTCAACTTTTCACGTTCCATGAGAGTTGTATATACATTTTTTATAATCTCTTTAGAATCTAAAGATAAGTGTCTTCTTCCATTTTCATTTCCGCACTGTGGTTGTACCTGTACCCCCTCCGGCTGTTCTATACTAGATTCACCAATCCACGGACACCACATATTCGGATAATCAAAGCTGCATTTTTATTTCACACGAACTAATAAAATGACTGGTTTTGCAACACTGACTTGTCTACTTATTTTTTTCCCATTATTTAATAAGGCCTTGTAAACTAATTACAGCCAAGTACGGTCCCTACCTGGATAATAAAATCATTATCTCTATGATCCTCGAAACCCTTTCAACAAAGAGTTTTATGATGGGTGATAACTAAAGGCAGATAGTCATTCTCTTAAATCTGTGAACGGACCATAAAATGAGCTCTCAGTTAAAATGGTATCCATAAGAAGCTCTGGATTGGGCTTGCACTGTCTACCATATTTTGACAGATACTATTTAGGCTGTCAGAATCTATCAAATTCTTAAAGCATTTAAGGTAAAAGTATCCAATTCCCTATTCGAAATTATGTTGCGAGTGGCAGCTTAGTAAAATAAATTAGCTTACTCCTCTCGGTAAACCAAAAATACACACTGATTTCTATCAACTCGTGCCGCCTTTGATCACAGAGGTTCTTTAAAGACTTATTTTTAAAACAAGATATCTCGAGTATTTAAATTAACTGTTTGTGATATTATGGTAATGTCCAGATGCGGGTCCTTTGAAGAAAATGCGTACTTCCAAACTAGTGTTACAATGTTACAAAACAAGCAGCAAAGAATATGGTCAAATGGTCAAATTGTGAGATACGTAAAGGTATAGGCTTTTATCAATCTGATGCAGCCTAATTTACTTTACAATTACGATAGGTATATTGAAATTTATTTGAGCTTGACCTGATGTTATAGATTGGATTTATATTTTGAGAAAAAAATCGCCCTTCTAAAATTAGATGATATATTATTATTATCAGTGGCGCACACAGCCTTGGTCTGGGGGGGTGGGTGGGGTCTCGACGAAAAATAGCGCCGCAGGCAAAATTTTTTTTGGTGCCACGCCCTTTTTTATGATCATACCCTTGTGGCTGTGTTTTTCAGCTTATAACCAAATAATTCTACCCCCTTCTGTAGAGGGGAGTAAAAAAATTAAAATAATAAGAAATATTATAGATGGCGCTAGCACATTGTCAGATTTGTCAGGATTTAGGAATATCAGGTATAGGTTGAGAGTCTCTGGGGGGGGGGGGGGGGTTTGGGGGTGCGCCACTGTTATTATGCCTAATTATACAAATCTTTGCTGTAGAATATGCAGTACATCGTTACTCTATGCAACACTATACCTACTTATCTACGGCTATACAGCACAGGGTATTCAGAATTATTTTTAGGATGTATTTTTAATAATGTTGAAACTAATTTGATAATTTCTTGAATAGATAAAAAACCTCTTCTTCTTCTTTTATAAATTGTATATCTATGTACTATTCTTAATATTTTGATGGTAGATCAGTTTTTTAAAACGAGATCTATTAACGTTTAATACATGGTATCACAAACTCAAAGAATCGAAAACGAATAATAACACAGTAAAATCTCTCAATAACGACCACCCTCGGGGAATCAAATGTTGGTCGGTTAATACAGAATAATTAAAATAACTAAGTGCTCTGCATTGTACTGTACAGTGTTCCATCAGAAATAAAATTAAATGATATGATGCCAATTTAATAGCAATTGAGAAATATTTGTAGGCTTGTCAAAATTGTTAACATTATTAAAAAGGTTTTTAAAGTCAAAAAGTCTCTCAAACTTGCGCAGGCTTCAGATAGGCTTAATATTTTCGATACTGGAGAAAGTTCAGGTTCCTCTTCCTTTGCCTCAGAGTTGGGAGTAGTTTCATCCGTTTCTTGTATCTTTTCAATACACTCATATAGTCAATTCTGCACTTTGTATTGGCAAACCGTTATCAATAGAAGCAAGCTGTTTCAAGCTCACAAATGTGTGCTTAATATTATATTCTTCTTCGAAGTCGTCAATACTATCTATACTACATATAAATCCGGCGTTCATAAAGCATTTTTTTATTGTCACTGGGGACAAATTGTGCCAGGCCACCGAAACCCCTGAGACGTTGCATTTACAGAAACAATACCACTCTTCTGTTCTGCTTCTTCATCTTGGTATGAAATCTGTAAAGCCATGTTGTTATTATGTCTGCAGTCATCTACGCTTTTTTGTTCGAGACCTATGAGAGGTAACTTATCGATATGTGCGCCCTTAAAACATCGAGGATTTTTGCTCTTGCCTATTATAAGTGGTTCTTCCTTCTCACCTTTCACATTTGCACTGAACAGAATTATAAATCATTGTTTTGCTGTTTCTTTTTCCAGTACACTTGTCATCTTTCAATGCAATGCACGATAGTAGAGACTTGTCTCGTCTGCATTAAATACATCCCTTGGGGCATAATCCTTTAAAATAGTCAATAGCCTTTCTTTCCAAGCAGTTGCGTTTTCTACACTGTGGGCCAAATTTATTTGGAACCCAATTTCACTCTAAATAACTTTTGCTATATTTGTCGGATTTTGGTGTTATTTTGTGTGAATACTAAAGGGGCCTTTCCTTAATTGTAGAACAAATATCCAATAACTATGTACAGGGGGAGCCAAGTAATAAGAAATATTTGTAATCATTGCCTTTGGGGCTGTTGCAAAATTAAATGGTTTACTCTAAAACTACAAAAGTTATTTGATATTATTAAGAGACTATCGGAAAAGAGGCTCTGAAAAAATTGTTCTAGAAACTATAGGTTTTGTATTAAAAACGTATTTTTTTTCAAAAACTTTATTAAATAATATAACCATACAGCTTTATTAAATATCAAGTTAACAGAGCAAAAATACGTAAATAATTGGATGTCGAGTTACCTATGAAACAAAAGAAGAAATGCCGTTGGATCCCTAAACAACAGTATGTAAATATTAGTAACTTGGCAGTGTGTTAAATTTATTTTAAAATGGTGTACCTATACTCGTATTTGTCATTTGAAGATAAAATCTTAATTTCATCTCTAAGAGTCAAAGGTTATGGTGCAAAAAAGATTACTAAAAGTTACCCAACGTGTAATTGGAAATTAAGTACCGTTAGTTATTTTCTACGGCATTTACTCGAGACCAATGGTTCATTCCAAATGAAGCCTGGAAGAGGAAGAAAGAAGACTGGTAGAAATATCGAAAACGTTGAAAGAGTTAGGGCAATTCTTAATGCTGTCGAACCCGGTAATACGATAAGTTCAAGAAAAATAACAAAAACGACTACTATTAAAAGATCATCGGTAAGAAGAATTATTAAAATTGATTTGAAGTATCGACCCTTTAAAAAAATATACTGTCACAAATTTTCAAATGATGTTAAGAATAAAAGAGTAGAAAGATGTCAAGCATTGTTAAGAAGATTTAGACGACGCGATGATATTGAAAGAATTTGGTTCTGAGATGAAATCCCCCCTTTGCGCCAGCCAAAAAATTCTCAGAACAACAGAGTATATTCTAATGTAGGTACAAAGAAAATCGGAGATACCACTGGAACATCTTCTGGTTCCCAGAGATAATTTTTAAGTCAGTTATGGTTTCTCTGGCTGTATCGATGCTAGGAAAAACTGAAATTTATTTTATTGGCTCTGGAGTAAAAATTAATTCCGAAGTTTATCAACGGGACATTTTAGAAGGCATGCTTCGAGAAATAGAAATAGTTAGCGACAACTACACATTCCAGCAAGATGGCGCACCAAGTCATACGTCAGTACTGTAAGATACCTGCAGGAAAATTGTCCTGATTTTATTGAACCAAACATGTGGCCTCCAAACAGCCCGGAGTTATACCCCGTCGACTATAACATTTGGGGGACATTAAAGGGAAAAGTTTATGAAAATCTTTGGATTAATACGATTGATCAGCTTAAAGAGAGAATAGTCTACTGTTGGCAACAATATAATCAAGAAATTATTAATAACTCAATTGGACAATGGCGCCGAAGACTTCAAGCGGTTGTAGATAATCAAGGTGGTCATATTCACAATAATTTCTTGTAAACTTATTGAAAAATGTTTTTTTTTATTACATTTTTGCTCTGTTAATTTGATATTTAATAAAGCTGTATGGTAATATTATTAAATAAAGTTTTCGAAAAAAAATACGTTTTTAATACAAAACCTAAAGTTTCTAGAACAATTTTTTCAAAGCCTCTTTTCCGATAGTCTCTTAATAATTTCAAATAATTTTTGTAGTTTTAGAGTAAACCATTTAATTTTGCAACAGCCCCAAAGACAATGATTACAAATATGTCTTATTACTTGGCTCCCCCTGTACATAGTGATTGGATATTTGTTCTACAATTAAGGAAAGGCCCCTTTAATATTCACAGAAAATACCACCAAAATCCGACAAATATAGCAAAAGTTATTCGGGGTGAAATTGGGTTCCAAATAAATTTGGCCCACAGTGTATACTGTATATTGATATCGGCTGATTCTTGAAGGTAATATCGTGCCAACGACGAAATTTTTCTAACCATACATTTGATGCTTTGAAGTTATCTCGTCCTAGATATTGAGCAGATTCGAGGGCTTTGGCTTGAATTATCGGCCCGGATATTGGTAAGTGGTTGTTTCGCGTTTTACAAACCTAGTTGAAAATAACTTGGTCCACCGCCAGTCCTTCGGTTTTGGGAAATTTTCTTTTTTGTTCACCGCTGCCACCTTCTTGAAACAAATATCTAACTTCTGCTTTATTTTGAAGCAACATAGTCACTTGGGTCTTACCCACTTTAAATTTTTCTTGGTACCAGTTTTTTCACTTTCCTCGATTACGATACGAAACATTTCGATGATGAGTACCCGCGGTCGTTTAACAGATGGGTCGGTAAAGAGGAGTATAAAATAATGGGATTTCCATTTTTAAATATGGGGAAGTCATAACCGGTCATTTAACGCAGGTGGTCACTTTATAGAGGCGGTCGCAAACAGATGTTTCACTGTAATGCTAAAATTTTGGAAACGGCGATGAGACATAGCATTTTGTCAGTTCTACCTCTACCGGATACTACTAACTTTAGAATTTGAAACGGAACCCCCTGCATATTATTCAATTTTTTGATTCTGCGGTTAATTCTGAGTAACTTTTATTAACCATGTCCTATATCTATGTCCCGTTGTTCCTTAGATATTATTTATTTTGTTATTTTTTGCGACCAAAACAGGAATAACAAAAATGAAATATCGTAGGTATCAAGCGATCTCAAATTTTCGAGATATATAAACAATATACAGGTATTTTGGTTCTATCAAACTTAAAAAATATTTTATATAGGTTGACCCTTCCAAAAAAGTGACCAAAAGTCTCTTTTTTTCAAATGAAATACCCCGTATATTATTAAACTAGATGATAGGGCGGATAGTTCCCAATGTATTAGTTTAACGCGTTGCTATACCTATGTTCAATCGTTTTATATTTAAAAGGATTTCTGTTGATAAGAAATTAATGTTCGCTATTAAAAATTTTAAATTGATTATATAGGTTGCCCTGAAACCGTGATAGGTGTAAAGGTATAGTAAATCCAAATATACAAAGTGTGAAGCAAACTTTGTAATTCAGAGTTACTTAAATTCTATATAGTCATACATAAGAACAGATTAAATTATTAAAATAAGCAAGGACTGGGACTAACAAATTAGATTAAAACATAGGAATAACATTTTCTCCTACAACTAATAGCTTAGTTGTTTGAAATGCTGACCATTTTAAAATAGACACTGATAAATCGTTGTCATCATATTTTCAGTCAGTAGCTGATTGAATTTCTGCTGGATCCAGTTCTTCAGCGTGTTGAACCTGAACTAATTCTAAATCCGCAGATTCTCCCACAGGTCTTATAATACTTCTGTTTTAATCATGCCCCAGAGGTAGAAATCCAAGGGAGTACAATCTGGAGGCCGCGGTGGCCAATCCCATGGACCATTATTTGATATCCATCGATCTTCACTTCAAACAATAAATTCAGCTCAATGTTTCCTTCATATGCGCAGGAGCTCCATCCAATTAATACCAAAAACTTTGGGAGACATTAAAAAAGGTGTCCGCTCACTTGAGCGAAGCGGCGCGTCGGGTCGCGAAGCGTATTTTTTCCGCATGAGAAACTTACATGTAAGTAAATGTATCCTCGCCCACTTGCGCGGCGCGAAGCATGGCGAAGCGTTAAGGCCGATTCTCATTAGAGCAGCATCGAGCGGCGCGGCGCGGCGCAGCGCAGCGCGGCAAAATGCTGCTCTCAATTGTTTTAATGTAACTTAGTGGTCCCGTCCACATCTAGGCAGAGCGGTGCAAAGCCGAGCGTCGCGGTACAGCGCGGCAAATTTTTAACGCATCGGGAAGCATTGACTCGCGGCATTGCTGCTTTAAAACGCGCGCTTCTGCCTCTTGACGGACAAGTGGGAATCGAGAAGCGTAGCAAGGCAACGATACGAAATGATAGAGTAACTCGATACTCGACTCGATCGAGTTGACGTAGATATCCCACGAAACTCGATCGAATTAAATTTCGGCAAT
Source organism: Polydrusus tereticollis (assembly GCA_963920685.1). Classification (NCBI taxonomy): domain Eukaryota; kingdom Metazoa; phylum Arthropoda; class Insecta; order Coleoptera; family Curculionidae; genus Polydrusus; species Polydrusus tereticollis. The sequence continues at coordinate 78,629,661 of OY987329.1, read as the reverse complement.
CTTCGGTTCTCGATCTTATTGGCTTCGAGCCATCAACAAAATACTTGAAAAAGAAGAACCAAGAAGAATATTTGAGGTTAATTGTGGGTTAATTCACAATTTATTGAGTAATAGCCTTTTCGGTTCAAAAAATTATGAGATTCTTCAGATGGCTTCAAAATGGCAATGTGAGTACCATCAATTGCTCCAATTGTACCTGGAAACCCCCATTTATTTAAAAACTCCATTCTAATGTAACCTCTTTCTTGTTTTGTTGGAAATTGGATCTTTTGGTCCACTATATGGTCATTAATAGCATTTATAACTATCTTAATATATTTCGCAATGGTTGTCTGGCCCATGCCAAAATTATATTCCTCCCCGACGCAACGCTGATAGGATCCTGTAACTACAAGTCTTAAAATAGCTAGTACCATATTTTCAATACTAATTCCTCGAACGTTGAGACGTTGTGGCAAGCAAGGCCGTAAGGACTCTATTAGTTCCCTACAAAGGTCTTTATTTAGTCGGAACAATTCTATAAACCGCTGATTGGGTAAATTAAAGGCACTATTTTCGACCCTTAATGCGCGCCGCTTTCTTAAAAGGCATACATTTGCAATATTTTGTTCTTGCTGCAACAGATCCTCATGTACAACAGGCAACATATTGGCAAAGAGTATCCAAGAACCAAACTATATTGCCATAAACATAAAAAAAAAACAACAAAAATATGCTAACCCTAAAATTTAAAAGACGATACTAACCTCACAATCTAGCTACTCGACTGCCCTGCCGCTATCGAGAGTCGAGAGATTTTGATCGAGTTGACTCGATTAATCGAGTTTCGTGCGCCTAATTTCGGCTCTTCTGTCAAAAAAGTCGATTGATCGAGTTTCGTGCTCCCACCCCAGTTGTGACGCTGACCGCAGAGCGATACCACGTGTTTTTGTAGTTTAAAATCGTTTAAAAAATAAAAATGAGTTTTTCAGAAGCGGAGGAAGATAAATTAATAAACATTATAGCAAAACACCCAGTTATTTATGATGCTGGACACGTCAGTTATCGGAATAATCTAGTTAAAAAAAATGTTTGGAAAAGCATAGGAAAGGAGCTTAATAAAAACAGTGAGTAGTTTTTAGATTATATTCTTTATTTATTCATAAATAACTTGTCGTGATATAAACGGATGGATAGGTAGTAGTGCTGATATTTATATCATTCCATTTATATTTCTACCTACATTTTGTGGATATAAGTATACAATTCTTCATCTTTCGCAGTCAATAGCCGCGTCTTGCCACGAAACTGTGCCATATTCACTACAGAAGAAATATTTAAGTTTGTCTCTAATTTGAAATCCTTCACTATTAGAAAATCCACCAAAACGAGCAAAGTTGAGCATGTTGTCCTGGTTAGTTTCTTTCTTATTATAATTAAAAAGTGGAGCATTATTTTCTTCAAGATAACCATCACGGAGCAGATTATGCAAACAACAAGCTGTTAATATCAGATCATCAACTACATTTGGAGCTACAGCAATAGGTGTATAAAACACCCTAAACACTTGACTTAATAGCCCAAAAACGTTTTCTGTCACTCGTCGACCTCTGCATAATCTGTAATTATAAATTTGCTTTTCTCTTTCTAATCTTGCCACCTTTCTAGAATAGGGTTTCATCATATAACTACCCAGTGCAAATGCTTCGTCTCCAATCAGAAAATGGGGTATCTGTGCCTGGCAAACATTTCGGTGGTGGGATATTAAATCGCTTGTTTGTTATTTCCTGCCCAATCACAGATTTTTGAAATATACCATTATCAGATTCTTTGCCGTAAGCACCAACATCGACTCCAATAAATTTATAATTTGCATCGACGATAGCCAATAACACACTAGAAAAATAATCTTTGTAATTGAAAAATAGTGACCCACTATTTTTAGGGGCTCTAATGCGCACATGTTTACCATCAATTCCTCCAACGCAATCAGGTATATTCCATTTCTGCCAAAAATCTTCTTCGATGCGTTTGAAATCGTTTTCAGTAAGAGGTGTCATTAAAACTGGTATTAATTTCTGTCTCAATAACATAAGTACACATTTCACAATTCGGGATATGTAGGACTCGGATATACGGTATGCAAATGACAAGGATTTATAGCTTTCTCCTGTGGCCAAAAATCTGTAACAAAAATTTTTTTTATTTAAATAATAATTTTACGGTTTTATTTACAGCTGAAGAGTGTAAGAAGAAATGGAAATTCATTCGCGATGGTTACAACAGATTTAAGAAGAAACATAAATTAGGCACTGGTTCGGGTGCCCCAAAAAACGCAAAAGATCAGAGACACCAACAATTACTATTCCTGGACGAGGTTTCCCAGCACAGATCTGGGGGTTCGAATATACCGTCACCACAGGAACTTACAGAAAATGAGGTAGATGCTGATCAATTAAGTTCTGAGAAAGAAGTTCTTGTGGGAGAGTCTGCAGACACGGTTTTGTCCAGTAATAATAAAGCACAAAAAAGTGACAACAACGTAAATGAAACACTAAATGATGAGCCGAAAGATCAAACACAACCAAAAGAAAAGCGGCGAAAACGTAACAAGGAAGATGAATTGTTAAAGATGTGGAAAGAAAGAGATGAGAAAAGGCAAATATTGTTTAAGTCAACTTTGAAAAAGCACGACGACGATGTGGAGTTGTTTAGCCGTCACATTGCTGAAGTATTACGAAACTTGCCACCAGTTGAGAAAGCAGAAGCAAAGAAACATTTGAGTCTAGTCCTGTCGGATTATGAGATCAAGGCAGCAAGAAATGCATCTTCAACGCGAAGTTCTTCAGCTCTGTCACAGTACACGTATTCCTCTGATTTTCAGGCATCAGCACTTTCATCAGAGTACCCATCTCCTATGCCAGATTGTGTTTATGACTTGCCGGGATCTAACAATGCACCACAATTCGCTGATGTATCTTATACACCGGGACCAGTCCATTATAATTTGTTGAATGTCTATTCTCCCATTAGTGCCAACTCAGCCTCACCAGAACCTACGGAATTATCCTTTCAAGCAAATCAAGAAAGTGAAGAAAGTCAAAAAGAACAAGAATTTCATAATTTGTAATCTTACCTCAAACTCAAAAACAATTTTTCTTCCGCGCTTATAGCATTTCTTAGATTTTTTGGTTTAATTTCATCGTAAATAAAAGCAAGTATAAAATTAAACTGTTTTTTATTTAAACGACAGTAGCTTCTAAATATATCTTCATCGGCCATTAAATGATTTTTAATCAGCACTGAATAACTGCCTTCATGCAGTCTGTTTTTAAATAAAGGCATCGTAGCATTTCTTTTGGATCTAGTATATAATAACAAAAAGTCATCGTCGTCTTCTTCCTCTTCCAACAAAAGACACAAAATAGAGTCTCCAAATATGCCTGACATGCTGCCTCCGACACTTCGAAGCGACTGCAAGACCAACTTGTCGCGGTGTCGCGGAGAGCAACATTGATCCGACCACAGACGGCAACGGCACCGCCGTCTGCGGCTGCAGCCTGCAGTTGCAGTCGGTTACTGCAGTCACCATCGGAATCACACCTTTAGTTGACGCGGGAGAAGTCTGGAGAGCAACCAGGCAAAGTTTTACGCAACGCGATGCTTCGCGCCGCGCTAATGGGCGGTGCGAGGAGAAGAGAAGATCCGATATATTTGTTATTCGTTGCCTATCGTTGTCGATCGTAACCCAACCATACGGTGTGTTTGTTTACTATTGGGACGCAATGCGACTCTTCGCTACGCTTCCCGTCACCTAGGTGTGCGGACAATACCTAAGCGACGCTTCTCTTCGCCACGCTGCGCGACGCGACGCTTCGCCCAAGTGGGCGCGCACCTTAAGCGACAAATTATCCAATAAGTTGGAATCAGTTGTCGATGCAATTTCTAGATATTTTCATCATAAATGTAAACTAAAAATTTGTCATTCATTAACAACCAAAATACATTAAAACTAAATTTTTGCTGATATCTCCTTTTTTTAATGTAATGCGGATTTACCTTAGCCCAAAAATGATTGTTGCGCCGATTAAATACACCCTCACGTGAAAATTTGAATTCGTCAGACCAAATCATTTCTTTGAAAAATTAATTTTCAGTAGGGAACCTTCATTTTTTACCAATAGAAATCCTTATAAGTCAAAAACGATTGAACATAGGTATAGAAACATGTTATACTGATACATTGGGAATTTAATACACATATAATAAGGTATTTAATTTGAAAAAGGAGACTTCTTTGGAAAGGCCAGCCGAAACATATTTTTTAGGCACCGTGTATAAAATATTTACCAAGTTTGTTATATAACCGAAGTACCTGTATATTGTTTAAATATTTCCAAAATTTGAGATCGTTAAATCCATAGATACTTACGATATTTAATTTTTTGTTACTTCTGTTTCGGCAGCAAAAAATATCAAAATAATTAATGTCTAAGAAACAGTGGAAGATAGATATAGGACATGGTTAACAAAAGTTACTCAGATTTAACCGCAGAATCAAAAAACCGGGTAATATACAGGAGCTTGCATTAAAAATTCTGTATGTAGTATCCGGTAGAGGTAGAACTGTAAAAGCTACAATGCCACCTTTTTAAATCTTTTGAAATGCCTATTAACACGGTTTGGTGTAGAATAAAGAGTTTTACTTGTAGGTAACTATAATGTTCACCTAGAATCTAATGATGCCTCATCACTATGTCTGCAGGACATGGTCCGCAGCTTTGGTTTACAGCAATCAATCTATAAGGTAACACGTGGGAGTTCCTGTTTGGATAATATTTTTGTGAGTTCTAGTGTGGGTCTTGTCTCTGCCGATGTGGTTGACCTGGCGATGTCTGATCATCTGGGTCAGCTGGTTCAGTGCTCACTAGATATCAGTGGGGTAAGATACAAGCATGGGAGGAAAGTATTTCGAACAATAACTTAGAGGGGTATGTGCGATTTCTACAGTCTAGTGCAGGGCTGTTCTTGGGATTTTATGGGAGATGAGGATATTGACGTAGAAACCAAATTTTACATGTTCATTGAAATTTTACAGAATGTATATCTTCTTTCATTTCCAGATAGAATCAGTATTGCTAGAACAGACCAGCTACAGGGTATAAACTGGTTTGATGAACATCTCAAAGCAATGAGAAATCACCTGGATCATCTGGGTGAACTGAAGAGGACATACAATGACATAAATATTAAAGAAGAATATAAACATTTTCAAAAATATTATAAATATGATATAAGATCGGCTAAAATTAGGGCAAATGACAACTTAACATCTACTTCTATTAACCCTGTAAAAATCGCCTGGAACATAGTGAATGCACAGCGTGGTAACAACACAACTGCAGTTAAAAGTAATATATCCTCGGATTGTTTCAACAACTTCTTTTCCAGTAAGTATAGCCCGTATCTTGGTAAAAGGTATTCCTTTTATCCTGCGATGCCAAACGGTGACCCCATCGAGGGTGTCAGGGTTGCTCGCACAAATGAAACTTTTACTTTCCCTGAAATTACTTTTAATAAAACACGGGATATAATAAATAACCTTAAAAAAGAGCCAAGATTTCTATGGTTCATGTATTTTGTATTAACATGAATAAATGAATACGAGTATAATATGAATATGAATGGTCTTATCGCCATTTCCAAAATTTCAGAACGGTATTTATATTCAAATTGTTTATTCCAACAGATTTTATATAGAGTACATATTATATACAAAAATACAGAAATACAGCTTTCCTATACATACAATAATATTACTGCTTAAGTTTATTGGAGAAAACTTGTAGGCAGAAAGATTGTAACCTATAAAAAAAGTTCCTAGCATAAAATCACCACCGATAATTGATAATATCGACAGTAAAACTAATTAAATTCACAATACAAAAACATACCCCATTATATAATTATTAATAACAAACAATCAACAAGAAGTACAGCACTCATACAATAGCCAGATCAATTCCTGAGTATAATCATTTTACAAATAGTATAAGAACAAAACGGACAGACGATGCAGATTTCTCCGATTAATCTTATCATATTTCTTATACCTACTATATAAATATTTTTTCATAAATCTCTAATCCTAGTTCCAAAATCCATGTTTTTATTAATTTTTTATATTTTTAATGAGGATCTCCTCCTTAATTTCCTTGGGAAGGGAATTATAGAGCTTTGGTGCAGTGTACAGAAAGTGTCTTTGACCTACTGTTTTTGATTTAAAGTTAATTTTAAAATGCCCTAAATGTTTATTTCTTGTGTTATAATTATGAGTGATTTTAGGTTGACAACCCCTGTTTTTATGTTGGTGAATTAACAAATTATAGCAATATAGTTGTCTTATTGAGAATAAATTGGCTTCTTTAAATAAAAGTTTGGTTGAAAACATTTTTTTCTTATTAAAAATAATTTTTAAGATTCTTTTTTGTAGATTTTCTAGAGGTTTTAAGTATGCCCTTCTTACCCCACCCCAGCCCATACTTCCATAATTTAAAATTGACTCTACTAGTGCAGTATATATTATTTTCAAATGTTTTATTTCCATAATCGGCTTAAGCTGTTTAAATTTATACACTAATCCTCTCAATTTTTGCATTATTGATTGGATGTGAAAATTCCATCGCAAGTGACAATCTATATATATTCCCAGATATTTAATTTTTTTTTGTTGATTTTATAGATATCCTATTATTTTGTTCTTGTATATCAATCGTTTGATAGTTTGGTAGGTTGTTATTATAAGAAGTTATTGGTAAAAAATATGTTTTTTCATAATTTATAGTTAATATTTTACTATCGAAATACTTTTTTATTTTTTGCATACCTCTTTCCACCTTATTCTTTAAGTTTAACCACGAAGAGGCTAGGTAGAAAATAGCAGTGTCATCTGCGAAACACACTACATCTCCCTCGGATTCCTGTCTGAGAATATCATCGATATATAGAGTAAATAGTAATGGTCCAAGAACTGTACCCTGCGGTACCCCATATTGGACAAGATCGCTATTGCTGAGATAGTTTGAAATCTTGACATATTGTTTTCTACCTATAAGATAACTCTTCATGAGATTAAGACTAAGACCCCTAAAACCAATTAACTCCAGCTTTTTTAAAAGTTTGTTATGATCGAACGCTTTCGCTAAGTCCAAGAAGATTACTAATGCCGGTTCGGAACTATCCATTGCATCATACATTTTTGAAGTAATACTTTTATAGCGTCGTTTGTTCCGAATTGGTTCTTAGATATTAATTGAAATTTGTTTAGAAAGTCTGATAGTAGCTAGAAACGGACAGAACGAGGCCAGGTGGTGCTGGTGGTGCTGGTGGTGCAACTAACCCAGGTGGTGCAGGTGGTGCGTTTTACGATCTAACCCGGGTGGTTCGGTGGTGCGTTTTATGACCTAACCCGGGTGGTTCGGTGGTGCTGTTTACAAAATAACCCGAAATTAAACCCGACTTTTTACGACCTAACCCGGATGCTTTCATGAGGCGGCTTCTTATCTAACCCTAACTTGAACCTGAATATTTATGAACTGACCCGAGATAAAACCCGACTTTTTACAACCTAACCCGGATGCTTTCATGAGGCGGCTTCTTATCTAACCCTAACTTGAACCTGAATATTTATGATCTGACCCGAGATAAAACCCGACTTTTTATGATTTAACCTTAGTGAAACGCCGCTGCTAAAGCGGGATAATTAAATCCCAATTTTTATAAGCCATCCTTAAACCCAACTTTTTACGATGCGACCTGAGTCATCCTTAAACCAGACTTTTTATGATTTAACCTTAGTTGAAACGCCGCTGCTAAAGCGGGATAATTAAATCCCAATTTTTATAAGCCATCCTTAAACCCAACTTTTTACGATCCGACCTGAGCCATCCTTAAACCAGACTTTTTATTATTTTCCCTTAGTTGAAACGCCGCTGTTAAAGCGGTATAGTAAAAAACATTATTTATATTTTCTATCTTAGTGAAACGCCGCTGGTGGGTAGTAAAGCGAAATAAAACCCAAATTTATATGGTCTAACAAGATAAGTATATTAAGGCGGCACATTTGTCACCCCGCAATAATTATTTATACCTAAATAACCCTCTCAAACCCTCTGCCGACTCGATTTAAAAAGAAAGGGACATAAACCTTTATTTATTATTCCGAAGGACCCTCATTAAAATTCAGTAGCATATCTAATAATTGTTTTCAATTTTTGCACCGCTTATATAAAATACAATAAAATAATTACCATCTAGAACCATTAACTAGAGATTTCTTTGTACTGGAAATGGATAAATTATAGGACTATCTTGTAATGAGAACAGAGTAATAAAAAGTAAATAAAACTTAAATACGTATAAAATACCAAGCAGGTATAGGTACTATACAACTTGTGTTCGCCATCAGGTAAAAGCCCTCATAATGCTTTTATAAAAATTTCGGATAATATCATAATATAAGTAAATAGGATACAATTTCAGGAAAAAAGTAAAAAAAATTAATTCACAGTGTAAAATTGTAGTTAAATGGATTGTAAATACGAAATAATATAAAAAGCTACCTTTTGTTTGCGATGATGTATGCACAATAACTCTATATTATTCGGTCCTTAAACTGAAAATACCCACTAGATAGGTATCATAAGCTGTATTTGTCATCAGGTAGAACCCCCAATAAAATTATGAATATCAGGCGTAGGCAACAATAAGCAAATCACGTTGGTTTTTTAATTTATTATTAATCTGGCTAACTTAAGAAACTCACAATATAACGACCATCCAAAAAAAATCATAATACATTACTGGGTGTGAAAGCAATTGCGCTGCAAAATATAGTGTATACCAACTCTGAGGTAGTTAATTAAAATCCCAATTAGCGCTAAAAAAAAATCAATTAGATATTTACTTTAGATATTTTAATAAAAAAATTCAATATTATTAGCGCCACCTATCCGTTTATGGAACCTACATATAGGCTTAACAAGAATGACAAACTTTGGGAATATTATTTTACAT